>CM038041.1:71570175-76570175 GCA_021397845.1 Areca catechu
GACTAGCATTTTGACAATGCTAGTCTACTACTGCTTACAATATATAATACACAAATTATAATACACTATTAATGAGCTCATAGTTGGCATATATATTAACTATGAGAAAATGTTGAGATTTTTATAAAAAAAATGAGGAATGCTGACCAAAAGGTTCAAATGCCATTGACTAGATATAGCTTAACTTAGTCAAAATTAAATTCACCATTTGCCAAGAACTTACAATATTTAAGTAAGCATCCTATAAAGAAGCACTGAAATGCTCTAATGATATTGTTAATTAGCACTATATTTTAATGTCTTAAAACTTCCATGAATGCAATCATTTAATTTGAGTAGAACTAACAACTTCTATTACCCTGAGGGCTGGGAGAAGAGTCCCCAATCAGAACATATAGCTTTAGAAATGGCAAAGTGTTGCTGCTTTGTAGTTCTAGAGCCCATGAACTACAGCTCTCATCCACTGCTAACATCATGGGCCTTACAAGCTCCATTGCTGATCTTGCCTCCTTAAGGGTCTACACATAAGAAGAAATGATTAGTTAGTAAATAAGATGTGCTTGTTGCACCTGTTAAGGGATTTTTCGATATCTTGAGTACAATGGTTTACTGCTGTCATTTTTAAATATTAATTAGTGTTGTCTTTCATTAACAAAGACAATCTAGCTAGATTTCATTAACAAAGATAACCTTTTGGGTATCAAAAATCTTCCACAATTCATCTCATCAACAATCAAAGAATCATTCAGTTAATCACAAGATCAGCTTGGCAATCCATTTACCCTTTTTTCTATCACATAAGCGGCTGATTTATTTTAGCGAAGCAGAATGGCTGTGGTACACCTACTGATGCATACTGAGACTGGAACAATTTGGAAAAAAGATAATTGTATTTTCTTACTTCTTTATGGTACAGATAAGCTCTATATATAGAGCAATAATGAATTTCTAATTGAAGTGTTTCCTAATATAGAGAATATTAATGATTGACAAATTTTCTAATATACATACTTGATATGTTTCTCAATATACATACATGATTGATATATTTTCTAGATAGGATTATTCACCATAATTTTCTAATATTCCTAGAATATTACAAGATATTCTCAGAATATTCTAGACAAAAAGAAAAACAATTCCTTTTTCCACACTCCTCAAGCTGACTTGAAGAAATCTTCCATGGCAACTTGCTTACTAAATGCTCGAACTGTTTCTTATACAACCCCTTTATGAGAATATCAGCAATTTGATCAACTATTGGAATGTATGGCATGCAAATTATTCCATTGTCCAGTTTCTCCTTGATGAAATATTTGTCTACTTCTATATGCTTTGTTCTGTCATGGAAGACTGGGTTATGGGCAATAGAGATGGCAGCTTTATTATCACAGTAGACTTTTATTGGTGAGGGAATAGGAAACTTTA
This sequence comes from Areca catechu, assembly GCA_021397845.1. NCBI lineage: Eukaryota > Viridiplantae > Streptophyta > Magnoliopsida > Arecales > Arecaceae > Areca > Areca catechu. The sequence goes on from CM038041.1 coordinate 71,571,604, forward strand.
ATTCTTCAAGTAATCCTTTTATCCATATCACCTCATAAATTCCATGGGCTACTGAACAAAACTCAACTTCAACACTACTTCTGGCTACCACATTCTATTTCTTTATTCGCCAGTGACAAGATTACCTTCCACAAAAGTACAATAGCCAGAAGTTGATCTTCTATCAATTACATTTCATACCCAATCTGTGTCAATGTAAGCTTCTATTTGCAAATGTCCTTTGTTTCGAAATAGCAATCCCCTTCCAGGAGTCCCCTTTAGGTACCTTAAGATTCTGTAGGCCGCCTTAAAGTGTTTTGATCCTAGTAAATGCATAAACTGGCTTACCACACTCTCTGCAAAAGCTATATCAGGATGAGTATGTGATAAATAGATAAGTTTACCCACAAGTCTTTGGTTCATTTCTCTATCTACCACCTCCTTGGTTTCTGCTAGCTGCAACTTCAAGTTGGGCTCTATTGAAGTTTCAGCTAGTTTGCAACCGAGCATTCCAATTTCACAAAGTCCAAGACATACTTTCGTTGGTTGATAAAAATTTCCTCTTTGGATTTTACAAATTCCATGCCAAGGAAGTACTTCAGAGCCCCAAGTCTTTGATCTCAAACTCTTGTGCAAGTTTTCTTTTGAATTCTACAATTTTAGCACTATCATCACTGGTCATTATTATATCATCTACATACACAATCGAATAGCTAGTTTACCAACTTTCGAGTGCTTGAAAACAGTGTATGATCAACTTGACTCTGGATATTACCATAGCTTTTTACTGCCTTCTCAAACCTCTCGAACCACACCCTAGGTGACTGTTTGAGTCCATACAAAGATTTTTTTAGTCTACATACCTTGTTGGTCTCGAAGTCCTCAAAACTAGGTGGTAGACCCATAAACACTTCTTCCTCCAAGTCTCCATTTAGGAAGGCATTTTTTACATCAAGTTAGTATAGAGGCCAATTAGAGTTTACTGCCAGAGAAAGAAGAATTCGAATTAGTTTATTTTTGCAACTAGGACGAAGGACTCTTAGTAGTCAATACCATAAGTTTGAGTGAACCCCTTGGCAATAACTCTGACCTTGTACCTTTCAATGCTTCTAAGCATTTTACATTAAAGACCCACTTGCACCTATCGTTGTCTTGCCTCTTGATAGTTCTACAATCTTCCAAGTCTCATTCTTTTTAAAAAAATTCATCTTCTCCTTTACTGCTATTTTCCAATCCGGATCACCTAGGACATCCTGAAAAGATCTTGGTACATGCAAGTTAGAAATATTTGAAATAAATGCTTTACGGTTATTAACAATCTTTGATAAGACAAATACTTGGCAATATGATGATTGGTACAGGAACTTAACCTTTTCAGAGGGCAATTAGAATATCAAGATCAGACAACTCAAGAGTAGATTTAGAATTACCTTTAGTGAAAGAAAGATATACATTCATAGAAGGACCATCATTCAGGGATGCCGACTGACCAGTTGCAGGAATATAATTGGATCAATAGTACTTCTCTGAAGCTTTCATCTAGTATAAACCTGAAGCTCAAATTTCGGATTACTCAGATCCATGTATAATAATTCTCCCCTATTTCAAATTTCATCATCCCGGCACTTGTGGACTAAACAAATCATTTTCTTCATTATTTGGATCAGTTATTTCCTTGATTTGTTTATCAGAGTGGATTGGAGTTTCAATAAAATTTGGTAGAGGTTCGGAATTTTTTTTAAAAAAAATTCAAAAATTATCTTCTTCAATATTCTCTCCCTGAAGATGATTTTTATTGAAATATGATTGTTTTTTCGTAAAAGACATGTCCATGCTCACAGAAGTCTTTTTTGTTAATGGATTAAAATACTTATACCCCTTTCTATTTGAAGCATATCCAATGAAAAAACATTTTTCAACCTTGGGATCCAATTTGAATCGAAAAAATTATAGAACATGAACAAAACAAATGCATCTGAATGTTTTTAAAGGTAACTCATAATACAACCAAAAATTTGGAAAAGATATCTTTAAAGTATGTAAAGGGATTTTAAATTTCAAAACATGAGTTAACATTCTGTTGATCAAGTAGGAAGTAGTTAAAATAGTATCTTCTCAGAGATATTTAGAAATATTCATAGAATATATGAGGGCCCTGGCAACTTCAAGTAAGTGCGTATTTTTTCTTTCAGCAATACCATTTGTTGAGTGTCATGACTTGTTGATTGATGTAGAATACCTTTATCTCTTAAAAGTTTTCTAAACATTCATTAAAATACTCAGTTCTGTTGTTTGATCGAAGAATGCAAATTTTTGAATTAAACTAGGTTTTGATCATATAGTAGAACTCTTTGAAAAATATTTCCACTTTAAATTTTTTGCTTATTAAGTAAATCCCAAACAACCTAGTGTGATCATCAATAAAAGTTGCGAACCACCTTTTTCTAGATAAAGTGGTAACTTTTGACGGTCCCCAAATATCATTACAAATTAAGTAAAATGGTTTGGAAGGACTATAAGGTTTCGAAACAAATTTAACATGATCTTTAGATAAATGGCAAATTTCATATTGAAACATAGAATAATCCACTTCTTTAAACAATTTAGAAAATAAGCATCATAAATAAGGAAAACTAGGATGGCCTAGTATAAAGTGCCATTGCATTATTTGTTTAGAAATAGGAATAGAATAAGTACTACTCGGGTCTTGAACTTTTTTTTATTATTGAAGAAATTCTCATCAAAGTAGTATAGCCTGTTTATCTCCCTAGCACTGCCAAATCATCTTCCCCGAAATCCGATCCTAAAAAGTACAAGGGGAGCCACAGAAGGTAACATAGTAATTAGAATCTTTCAAAAATTTACTGATAGATAACAAGTTGCAAGCAAGTTTAGGAACATGAAGTACTGATTTAAGGCAAATATTTTCAGATATTTTGATTAGACCTTTGCCTGCAATAGATGAACAACTACCATATGCTATTCATACTTTTTCATTACCAGAACAAGGGATATATAAAACAAATAGATTAAATAAACTAGTCATATGATCAAAAGCCCCTAAATCAATGATCCATCGAGCAGAATCCAAAGTACTAGAAAGGGCTATGAAATTTTTATCTAAATGGGCCAAAGAACAATTAGATATACCAGATGATGATGGATTAGCCTTTAGAAGTTTCAAAAGTTGATCAATCTACTCTTTATTGAATGGACCCGAGTCAGCAATAGTGGCAATACTTTGTGATCATCTAGATTTTGGTTTTCAATTGGCTGGTTTTCTATGAAGCAGCCAACAAGTTTTTCGAGTATGACGTGATCTGTTACAGTGATCACACCATGCCCGAGGCTTCTCATTGTGCTTGTATTGATCAAGGATATTCCATCCACTAGCATTGGCTTCAGTGGCAACTAGCATGGAGTTCTTAGTCAGACCATTCATGTCACTATTTTTTTTTTAAGCATTACTGATTTGCGGCTTTCCTCCCAATGAACCTCTAAAAAAACTTCATTGAGTGAAGGCAGAGGATTTCATCTAATAATCCTTTCTCGAACCTCATCAAATTCAACATTGAAACCAGCAAGAAATTTGAAGATTCAATTAGCCTCCATAATTTTCTGATTGTGTTTGCAATCGTCAGGAGACTTCCACTCATAATCATTGAATAGATCCAGATCTTGCCATATTCGTTTCAGAGAATGCAAGAATTTGGTGACTGTGTTACTTCCTTGCCAGACTTCTCCAAGTTTCAGAGTAAGTTCATATATTTGAGATTGATTATCCAAATCAAAATAAATTTGGGTAACATTATTCCATGGTTCCTTAACATTCTAATAACACATGTAATCGGAACTAATATCCACTTCTATAGAATTCACAAGCCAAGTCATAACCATTGAGTTTTTAGCATCCCAGGTTGAGTAGGTTGGATCTGCACTATCTAGAGCCGGTGTATCTCTTGTCAAGTAGCCGATTTTGCCTCTTCCTCGGATGTATATACACACTAATTGAGACCAGCATAAAAAATTATCACCATTGAGTTGAATTGTGGTAATTTGGTTTGATAAGATTAGCAATAGAAGAGATCTAAAGAGCATGGGTCACGACAGTAGGGCTTGGGTAAGTGATGGAGTTGATTAGGAGGAGACGTCAGACATGAAGAAATAAAAGTAGAACAGCAATGGTGTATGGGCAGCAGCGACGTATAAGCAACAATAACGTATGGGCAACGGCTATGTATGGCCAATGGCTATGATAGGGCGACTATAGATGCAGAATAACATCTTGCTCTGATATCATGAAACAATTTGAAAAAAAGATATTGTATTTTCTTACTTCTTCATGGTACAGGTGGGCTCTACATATAGAGTAATAATGAATCACTACTTGATGTGTTACCTAATACAAAGGATATTCATGATTGACATATTTTCCAATATACATACTTGATATATTTCTCAATATACATACATGATTGATATATTTTCTAGATAGGATTATTCACCATAATTTTCTGATATTCCTAGAATATTACAAGATATTCTCATAATATTCTAGACAAAAAAGGAAAACAATTACTGTTTCCATAATTATCAATCCAATATGTAGTATAAGAGCGTGTACTGAGCACCAATATGTCAAATTGACCCTCATATTGGGCATATCAACACTATACCAAGATGGCATCGGCACAAGTTTCAGTACTAGATTGCAAACCTTGAGATGGCATTGTTGCAAGTTGTTAATATAAGGAAATAAAGATTATAAGAGGCCCATATTAAAAAACACAGCAAAGTGGTAGGAAGTGGCACAACAATTTTAACATCATTTCAATAGGTGACTCCCCACCTAAAATAAAAGGTATATTATTGTGAAAAAATGTTCTAAGGGAATCCATTTATGTAACATTTCCTGGATTGAAGCACAAATCTCTCTTTTTTTTTCCAAACAGCATGATATCTTTCAAAATTTTCATAGCATTTAAAATCAGAGAGAATTTTAAGATAAATAGTTTTAGTATATTTAAAACACTAAATCAACTTAGCATATTATCATTATATGATTATAAAACAAACAAGCCTAACCTTGGATCTTTTATCAACTTTGTTCAAATATTTTCACAGTTCTTATGAGTATTCCATGAAATTATAGTTCAAGATTTTGCTGAAAAGCTCAAAAAGGACCAAAATATTTAAAATCCTTTGGCAATTAACAAAGTATGAGATTATTCCATCTTTGGCCCATCCTCATTTTATGAAAATAGATCCTGCTATTTTATCAGTTACTACTGCATCTTTGAGTGAATTAGTTGGAATAAAATCAATGACTGGTATGTGCCATGGTTATTTCTTGAGAGAAGTGCTAGTTATTAGTGATTTAACCACACATAACAGACAATAACAGCAAAATTACTATTGTTTGACAAAATCACTAAAATATTACACTTCCAGATTTTGGATCAAACCTTTGTATGCATGCTGACATTCTTCTATAAAAACTAGGATAGAAGGAAGCCCATCTGAAATCAAGGTGAGGGTGGGACTCAAATCCAATTTGCTGGTATCCAAAAAATAATGGCTTTATCAACTGAGCAAGCTAGTACCCTTTGTATATATACAGACATACGTATGTAAAACGAATATTTTATGTTTTATAAACAGCGCAAGGATCAACTTACAGCCAACATTACTCATATCATCGTACTCAAGTGACAGCTAACAAACAGCTGTAGTTAATTTATTTTTTTCTGTCACCATATGTTTGGCATAACAAGTAGCCTTTGAAACTCATATAACAGCTATTTTTTCAAACCATGATAGGAATTGGGATATATAATAAAGGTGATATAACATAAGTGAGGTCAAGTCTCAAAGTTCAAGCAATTCAAAGAAGAATGAGTAGAAGGAAATGACAACTTACCCAGCGGTAATTGAGGGGAGCAACAATGCCTCCAACATATGTGACTGCAAGGAGCAGCTCTATATACCGATCACTATAACACGAAAGGAAACGGATGCAAACCAATCACAAAAATGCTCCAATAATCAAATGAGGTTTATAAAAAAAATAATAAAACAAAATAAAATAAAATAAAAACTCCTATCTGATCTTTATGAGGGAAAATAAGCACCAACTTTTTTATGCTTTGTTTGGTTGAAGAATAGTTGCATAAAGGTGGGATAGACTGTAAGCCAGCCAAACATTATGTGCCAATTTGAAATACTCTGGTTCTGATTATTCTGGTCAAAGCATTGCTCAGAATAACAGCCGTTAACAACCCTAATAACATTTTGAGGGCCTTGTGTCATGTTATATATTTAATGACAGCAAAAAGGATAGCAGTTGTGAAACAGATCATTCAGCATTACAAATAGCTCACTATAGCCAAAATGTCAGCAATTATTTGAAATCTGCATTGTTTCCTTAACAAAATAATGTTTCTTTTCAAGAAAATCAATTTTTTTCCTCCAAAAAACCAAAAAGTTTGGGCCCCTAAAGACATTTAGTTATAAGTGAAGTGATTTGGATTTTGGACTATCATTGATATTCTTCCACTATACTCATGTTTGTAAATTTTGCATAAAAAATCCATTTACTTACTGATTTTGCAGAAAAAGCTTAGTGTTGTACCCATCCAGCCGATCCTAGGTTTGGCCGGCTAAGAAGTCCGATCGGCTGACCCATAGGAGGAGAGGTCCGGACAACCCACGCCCCCCCCCCCCCCCCCGATCGGCTCTCGTGGGGATCCTGACGGATTCCCCCACCGAGGGCCCAATAGGCCGACTAACTTGGAGGCCGACCCAAAAGGCCAATCAACCTGAAGGCGACCCTCTCCAGCCAAGGTACGGCTGACCCCCTCTAAGGATCTCTTGGAGTCTTCAGAGGCCCCTTCCTTACAACGCGTCATTCGGCTTCCTCGGAGCTCCTGACGGACCCCCGGTCGGCCGGACAACCCACTCCCGCTAAGTCCGACCGACCCGTCTCCATCTGGGGAATTCCAGGAGCCTCTTTTCACATCCATCGGTCGACTTCTTCAGATCTCTTGGTGAGAACTCTCTGTCGGCCGGACGATAGCTACCAGCTGAGTCCGACCGACCCGTGATCCTTCTCGGAACCGCTCGAAAGCTCCAGAAGCTCCTTTCCAGCTGGTACCGGAATTCTGTTGTAACGGACTCCACAACATGGCCACGCCTTCGTGCCACCTAGCCACCACTCTGATTCTCTCAGGGACAAATCGGGGCTTTTAAGCCTGTCCCCTAACGGAATTTGGCAGCATTCACGCCCATAAAAGGTGCCGGGGGACCTCCGCTCAAAAGTAAGTGCTCTCTTTCCTCTCTGCGCTACCCTCTCTCAGTCTTCTCCATTCTGTTGCTCCAAACCCCCTGCTAACTTAAGCATCGGAGTGTCCCCCGCCGGAGCACCTCCGCGCCCAGGGGACATTGTGTAGGTTGACCGGCAGAGGAGCTCTCCAGCACAGCAAACCAAGCCCGGTCCAGGTGGAGGCGCGGCAACAGATTGGCGCTAGAGGAAGGGGTCGAACCTCCGTTCCGCTCTCTACTCTAAAAGGAGAGATTGACTAAGGAAATCTAGCGATGGCAAGGGGGAGAGCATGAAGTATCTTCGCCAGAGGAGGATATTCTTATCACAGGTCTGAAACGCCTCGCAGGGAAGATAACACAGCTGCTACCGCTGAGCCCACCATTACTCTGGGGCTACAGCAATTCCAGATGATGGTGAACCGCATTGAGACGCTTACTTCAACGGTCCAACGTTTCCAGGAAGCGGCAAATGATTGGCGGAAGCCACCTACGGCGTCTTGCATCAATCATCAGCCAGCCGTCGGGGGGAGTCAGCAGCCAGAGGTGCCCCCACCTCCTTCCCACGCCGCTCCGAAGCCCCGAGGGTCCTTGGAGGCTCGTGCTGGCGGAAAGAGGGCGAGGTCGGCTTCCCCCTCTTTCGCTGACTCCGCCCCCCTTGACGGTCGACGCCCTGCTGAGGATCCGCATGACTATGGCAGCAAAATCATGCGTATGGAAGAGCGCATGGCTAAAATCCTTGAGAGGCAAAAGGCCGAGGGGGGCAGGCGTACGACACCCGCCCACCTTTTTCCGCTGAGATCTTGGGGGAGCCCATTTCCCGGCACTTTAAAATTCCTCAGGTGGACCTCTATGACGGTACCACCGATACACTAGATCATCTGGGCACCTATAAGGTCCACATGATGGTACAGGACGCCTCCGACGCCCTTCATTGCATTGCCTTCCCAGCAACCCTGAAGAAGGCCATCCGGATGTGGTTTACAGCCATCCGACCAAGTACGATCCGATCTTTTTCTCAACTTGAGAACCTTTTTCTTTCTCATTTCAGGACATGCAGTCGAACCCCGAAAAACACCGACTGCCTCTTCCTCGTACTCCAGAAGGAGGGGGAGACCCTCCGGGACTACATGGCCCGCTTCAATTCAACGGCCATGGAAGTCCCAGACTTGAATGAGACAGTAGCGATGTCGGCCTTCAAGTGAGGGATCCGCTCGTCCAGGCTCACGTTCTCCCTGAACAAGAAGTTCCCGACGGACTATACTGAGCTGTTGGCTAGGGCGCACAAGTACGCCCTGTCAGAGCAGTCGGCGAGTCAACGCCAGGCTGAGGGGAGGTCAGCCCCCAAGAAGCGGAGCGATAAAGCCCCTACAGTCCAACCTCCCAGCGACGACAGCCGACCCACTAGGCGCCGAAGCTCGAAGCCGAGGGACTTCTTCAAAAGGCTTGAGACCTATGCGCCCCTCTCCCTTCCGAGAGAGAAAATCCTCATGGAGATTGAGAATGAGGCCTACTTCCAAAGGCCTCGGCCGATGAGAGGCCCTCCTGCTGCCAGAAATAAGAACAAGTACTGCCGGTTCCATAGGGACCATGAGCACGACACCGAAGAGTGCCTCCAGCTAAAGGACGCCATCGAAGACCTCATCAGAAGGGGGTACCTGGGCAAGTATGTCTGACCCCGCCAGGATCGGGCCGAAGCCTCAACCATCAGAGACCCTCTGGAGGAGGCTGAGCTCCCCAACCAGCATCCGACAAATGGGGGCATTGGCATGCTGCATCGGCGATCCGACTGGGGGCGCGAAGGGGATCAAGACATCATAAAGAGGCCCAGGGGTTCCGGTGTCATCAGTTTCTCTGACGAAGACCTCTTGGAGCCTCGTCTTCCAGGAGATGACCCTGTAGTTGTGTCGGCAATCATTGCCAACTATGATGTAAAACGTGTCCTCATATTGATAATGGAAGCTGTGCAGAAGTTTTGCTGTATGACGCCTTTGTCTGAATGAACTTGTCTAGATCAAGGCTACGGGAATCCCTGATGCCACTCACTGGCTTTGGGAAAAACTCTGTTGGGGTAGGAGAGATCACTTTACCCGTGACCCTCAGGACGGAGCCTTACCAGCGGATTTTCCCCATCAATTTCGTGGTCGTCCGTACGACCTCGGCGTACAATGCCATTTTAGGCCGGCTGGCTCTCAACAATTTCCGGGCCATCGTATCCACTTACCATTTGCTGGCAAAGTTCCCGACTCGTTACGGGGTTGGAGAAATGAGGGGAAACCGCAGGATGGCTAGACAATGTCTGGCTATACATGACAAGCAGTTGGATGGGCACCCCACACTTGAACAACTTGACCCCAGAGACGAAGCCGACGACCACGGCTAGCCCATCGAGAAGATTGTGTTCATTCCCCTTAAGGAGGACGACCCTACTAAAGTCCTCCAAATCGGGAGCACACTGAATAAAGAGGCCAGACAGGAGCTGGTTGATTTCTTGAGAAGCAATGCTGATGTCTTCGCCTAGTCGGCTTCAGACATGCCAGGCATCCCGTCGGACGTCATCACTCATCAGCTTAGGATGGACCCAACGTATAGACCCGTCCGATAGAAGAAGAAGAGCTTCGCCGCCGAAAGGCAGAAGGCCATCGAAGAAGTGAAGAAGCTCTTTGACGCCGGCTTCATCAGGGAGTCCCATTACCCAGAGTGGCTGGCCAATGTCATCATGGTGAAGAAGGCCAGTGGAAAGTAGAGGATCTATGTACATTACACAGACCTCAACAAGGCTTGTCCGAAGGACAGCTTCCCCCTGCCAAAAATCGATCAGCTGATGGATGCTATGGCTGGCCACCAGCTCTTGAGCTTCATGGACGCCTTCTCCGAGTACAACCAGATCAGGATGCACCCCGAAGACGAGGAGAAGATAGCCTTTGTCACAGACAGAGGGCTATATTGTTACAGGATGATACCTTTCGGCCTAAAGAATGCGGGTGCCACTTTCCAACGACTGATCAACCGAGTCTTTGAAAGACAACTCGGAAGGAATATGGAAGCCTATGTCGATGATATGATTATTAAGAGCCTCCGCAAGGCCGACCACATCAGGGACTTACAGGAATCCTTTGACGCACTAAGACGCCATCAGATGAAGTTAAATCCTGCCAAGTGCATATTTGGGGTGACCTCCAGGAAGTTTCTTGGTTTCCTGGTCACTCAAAGGGGTATTGAGGTCAACCCCGAGAAAATTAAGGCTATTCTGGACATGGCGCACCCGACTAGTAAAAAGCAGGTGCAAGAACTCACGGGCCGCATTGCCTCTCTCAGCCGTTTTATCTCCCGGTCAGCTGAAAAGCCTTTACCATTCTTCAAGACCTTGCGCCGGTCGAACCATTTCCAATGGACCGACGACTGTCGATCGGCCTTCGAAGCCCTGAAGGACTATATGAAGAACCCTCCGCTCTTGGCTAAACCAACGGAGGGAGAAGTGTTGTACCTGTACTTGTCGGCCTCTGATGAGGCCGTCAACGCTGTCCTCGTGCGGATGGGGGAAGATGGCTAGCAAAAACCTGTCTACTACATCAGCAAGGTCCTCATGACATCGAGACAAGGTACCCTAAAGTTCAAAAAATGGTCTACTCATTGGTCATAGCAGCGAAGCACCTCCGGCCCTACTTCCAGGCGCACCCGATCGTCATACTGACTGACCAGCCCCTCAAGGCAATTCTCCGAAGCCCCGACACCTCCGGACGGCTCGCCAAGTGGGCTGTCAAGCTGGGCGAATTCGACATCTCCTTCCAATCCCGATCGGCCTTAAAGGCACAGGTAATCGCTGATTTTATTGCAGAATACACCTGGTGGTCGGAGGCAACCCCGTCAGCAGCTAAAGTGCCTATGGTTGATCTAGCGGACGAGATCGAGCCCGCCTGGACCCTTCATGTGGATGGAGCTTCCAACCTCACGGGGTGTGGGGCGGCCCTGATTTTAGCTGACCCCGATGGGCAATGTCTGGAGTACGCTTTGCACTTTGCATTTCAGGTATCGAATAACCAGGCGGAATATGAAGCCTTGCTTACAAGATCAAGGATAGCCAGTGAATTAGGCATTTGCAAAATCTGGGCCTTCTCCGACTCCCAGTTGGTAGTCAATCAAGTGAAGGGCGAGTTTGAAGCAAGGGACCCTACTTTGGCTAAGTACTTGGATAAGGTACGAGGCTTTATATCTCGGCTCAAATTCTTCGAGATTCTCCATATACCTCGACTACAGAACTCCCGGACGGATGCTCTGTCACGGTTAGCCACAGCCACAGTCAGTACCTCCGACCGAACTTTTGTAGAGCATCTGCAGTGCCCAAGCATTGCCGAAGAGCCAACTGAGATCCATCAAGTTGAACAGGAAGCATCATGGATGGACTCAATTCGTACATTCCTAGTTCAAGGGACTCTCCCAGATGACCCGGTCGAAGCTAAGCATATATGCTCAACGGCTTCTAAAAACGTTGTCCTCGACGGGGCCCTCTATAAGCGGTCATTCTCACAACCGCTGCTGAAGTGTTTGGGGCCGACCGACGCAGACTGCGCTCAAGGAGGTACACGAAGGCATCTGCGGCGACCACCTTGGAAGGAGATCCCTGGCTTATAAAATTATCCAGCAGGGATATTATTGGCCCACAATTCAAAAGGGCATGTCGGACTTCGTACGAAAGTGCGATGCATGCCAAAGGTACTTTAGTATCCAAAGGAGGCCCGCTAGCCAGCTGACCCCACTCACGGCGCCTTGGTCGTTTGCCCAATGGGGCATGGACATCCTAGGATCCTTTCCCCTAGCATCCGGCCAACGCAAATTCCTTCTTGTGGCCATCGACTACTTCACCAAATGAGTGGAGGCTAAAGTCTTGGCGCAAATAACGAAGACCAAGGTGGAGAACTTCATCCGGAACTACATCATCTTCCGGTTCGGCATCCCACGGACAATCATTAGTGATAATGGAAGACAGTTTGACAACTCAAAGTTCCGGGATTTTTGCCAGCAACACCAATTTCCCATCGGCTTACTTCGGTCGGCCACCCTCAATCTAATGGAGAGGCGAAGTCACTAATCGAACGATCCTGCATGGACTGAAGACCAGGCTGAACGAGGCCAAAGGACTTTGGGCGGAAGAGCTTCACTCGGTGCTGTGGGCTTACCGGACGACCGCCCAGTCAGCGACTTGGGAGACTCCGTTCAACTTGACCTACGGAAGTGAGGCGGTCATCCCTGTAGAAATCTCTCTACAATCCCTGCGGGTTGATCATCTCACTGAGCCGACCAATTCGAAGCAGCGGAGGGCCGACCTGGATTTGCTAAAGGAAACCAGGCTCCGGACAAGCTTGAAAATGGTGTCTTACCGACAGAAGATGGCTAGATACTACAATTCGCGGGTCAAGGAGCGAACCTTCCAAGTTGGAGATATGGTGTTGCGAAGGGCGGAGATTTCAAGACCGACCAAGCAAGGAAAACTTTCTCCCAATTGGAAAGGCCCTTATCGAGTCATCGAAGTGATCCGGGCCGGAACCTACCGACTCGAGCATTTGGACGGACAGCAGATAGTACACCCGTGGAATGTAGACAACCTTCGCAAGTATTATCAATAAAGTCTACAATTTCTTCCATCAAGGCTCCTAAAGTCCAACTCCGGTCGGTAGAGGCTCTAGGGCAGCCCAATCTGAAAGTCCGACTCCGGTCGGTAGAGGCTCTAGGGCAACCCACTCCGAAAGTCCGACTCCGGTCGGTAGAGGCTCTAGGGCAGCCCACTCCGAAAGTCCGACTCCGGTCAACGAGGTTCTAGGGCAGCCCACTCCGAAAGTCCAGCTCCGGTCGGCAGAGGCTCTAGGGCAGCCCACTCCGAAAGTCCGACTCCGGTCGGCAAAGGCTCTAAGGCAGCCCACACCGAAAGTCCGACCCCCGTCGGCAACCACTTCAAAACGACCCACACGGAACTGCGTGAAGAACAGGTTGCAAATTTGGGCTAGCCGACGGATTAGACTTGGAGCAGATTTCTGGGTACGTGGGTCTGGACTGAGCTATCACTCCCTCCAGCCATTGTATCGGCCTCGGACTCGGAGGAGCCGACCAAAAGTACTTGGAATTTTTTCTAAAAATCCACATTAGGTTGGTGCATGACGGCCACCTCGAAAAAAAGGTAGCTTGCGATCCTGAAAGGCCGACCGAAAATACTTAAAAGAATTTCGAAAAAAAGATACCTGTCTCAAACCCACGTACACAGAAGATGACTAAAAGGCCTTTCTATTAATATCAAAAGTAGGCATTTACAAGGAAGGTGGGTCGGACCTTTACAAACTCTCTAGGTCGGACCCATAGAAGGTGCGTCAAGGGCCTCAACCTCGGCCCCGTCCATTACAACTATAGGATCGATGGGAACCGCGACAACTGGGGGTTCGACTGGGACGTCCACCGTCTCTACATCGGCTTAAGTCGAGGCTTCGACCCTGGCCTCCTCCATCTCACCTTCCGCTTGGGGCTCCCCCTCTTCCACTGGTTCTCTCAGTTCAACGTTCGATAGGTCCAGCTCTGGGAAGAGTGTGGCCACCTTCTTTAAGCAGTCGTCGTAGCCTTCCCTGTAGAAGTCTGATGCTGCATCCTCTATATCTTCAGTAAAGTCGGAGGAGGCCTTGTATGTCGTCACCGCGTCCTAGATTTGTCTCGCTGCCAGCTCCTTTGCTTCCTTAAGTTGGGTCGTCAGCTGTGCTGCCGCCGCCTATTTGGCCTGGGCCCTATTGTCAGTCTTAGAGAACCAACCCTGCTCCTCTTGCAGCCAGCGGGTAAGGAAATTTACCTTTGCCTTTCTCTTCTTCAATCTGGCCTCCCGGTCCGCCAGTTGGCTCTCCGCCTCTTTCAGCGCCTCCTTCGACGACTCGGCCTCCGCCTGGACGGCCGATAGCCTTTCCTCCGTAGACTTTAAGGATGCCTCCGCGGCCGCTTAAGCCGCCTCCAGTTCCTGCACCTTTTTGGCGGAGGTCTTGGCCACATACAGCACCCGATCGATGCCGTCGTCCATCAAAGAGATGCCATGAAGAAGCTGCAAGCACAAGATTAAATTAATGCTACACCAAGAAAGGAAAAGATGCAAGGAAACAAGCTAGGTGTCTTACCCTCATGAGATTGCGGTAGAACTCTACGGCCACGTCACTCAGATTTCTCTGAATTGACAGTTCCCAGTCGGTGTCCGTCATGGCTCCCCTAAGCAAGCTCCATGCTCTCCTGGGGTTGTCCAAGGCGTGCCAGTGCTGGAACGCCTCCTGGCGGATTTCTTCGTCGGATTCCTCCTCAGTCGCCTCGCCTTCGGCCATCCCCTTTCCCTTGTCCGACAGGAGAATCATCTCCTCCGGGCCAACGAACGAGGGGGCTGACGCCATCGCCGTGCCAGATGGCTCCGACTGCTCCTGCCCCCGTCGGGCAGCCGACCCCCCGGCGGGAGCCGAAGCCCCGGGCGTCTTCTTGGCCAGCACCTCAGTAAAGGGGACACCATCTTCATTGGACTCCACATCCACAATGGGCGCGGGCCGTCCCTCCTCTTGCCTCTTCTTTTGTCTCTCGGCGGCTAGCATTGAGGCCGACTCCGGAACAGCCCTCTTCCGCACTGCCCGCTAAATGACCTTGGCTTTGTCGATCCTCTTCATCTTCCCTCCTGTTACAGAAAAGTCAAAGTGAGCAGAAGGGAAAGAAGCGTTAGAGTCAAAAAAACAAGCTACAAAGGAAGAGGTCGGCCCTTGCCTAAAAATCCTTGGGGGCTGATCCCTGCCCGATGAAAGCGATTCTCCCCCAACAGTTCGAATGCCGCGGTCAGGCCAGCTCCGTTGATCTCGTTGAACTTGGCCTATTCGGCTATATCAGGATCGACCTCCCCTCACGGAGTCTTGGCCATGGCTCCCTCCACAAAGGCTCGAACCCCCAAGGTTGGAGACTACTCACAAGAAAAAATCGGGCCTTCCACCCGTGGACAGCCGACGGGAGGCTCTTCAGGATCTTTCGGTCGGGACGGGGACTGAACATCCACCATTCCCGGCTCCTAAAATCTTTCTTCAAAAGAAAGAAGTTACCGAAGAGGGATAATCTGGGTTCAAGCTCGGCCCTATGACATAGTAAATGAAGCAGCATATTATCCGAATGCTGTTCGGGGTTAGCTGCACCGGGATTATCCTATAAAAGTTGAAGACCTCTATGAAGAAAGGGTGTAAGGGGAACCTTAGACCAGCCTTGAGGTGGGATTCGTACATTGGGAGGGTCCCCGGTCCCAATGGATTGTTTGCTCACCCCTCTCGGCTTGGAAGCGTGATGTGCAGGGTAGAGGGGATGCCGTATACTGTCCTAAGGTTCTCGGCCCGTTCCCGGGTCATGGTCGACGGGATCTCACTCGCCCCCGGCTGCCTAGGTCTACGGACCGAACCTCCGCTAGTGGATGCCATTAGAGCTAAAGAAGAAGGAAGACTAGGAAACTAACCTAAAGCTGAACTCCTAGAAGCCTGGTTTTATGGAAGAAGAAGAGGAAGCTCTCTCTCTCGCGGAACACAGGCGCAGCAGAAAAATCCTCTCGGAGCGCCTCGCTCCTCCTTTTATAGGTCTCCGGAGGGGCACTGCCACTCGCTTCGTGGGCGTCCCAACCGTCCCGTCGGAGGACGCGACCGCCTATGCCTCAGAGACCGAAGCGATGGGTCGATCCCAGTGGACAGGCGGCGATCCGCGTGAGTGCCGGATCAGCGACGCGGAGATTGCCTAGGAAGCGACGTCGGTCGCTCGATGCCGCCACGTGGTGCGGCGCGTCCCTCCGTCCTCGTCATTACGCGTGCCAGCTTGGCCCTTCATCATGGCGCCCTTTCCGCATTAACTGCAACTCCTGCGCCCCAATACGGGGCTGGCACCTGTCCAGGAGGCCGATCATGGGAGATTCGAAGCGATCCGTCGCAATGATACCGGACCGGGCCTGAATGGACGCGATCTATGCAAAAACAATGCTCCTGCCCTTTGAAGCCACATGCCTCCTCAAAGCCCAGAAACGGGGGGGGGGGGGGGCAACTGTTGTACCCATCCAGCCGATCCTGGGTTTGGCCGACTAAAGAGTCCGACCGATTGACCCATAGGAGAGGTCCGGACAACCCACTTTCTTCGAGGTCCCCACCCCGATCGGCTCTCGCGGGGATCCTGACGGATTCCCCCACCGAGGGCCCAATAGGCCGACTGACTTGGAGGTCGACCCAAAAAGCCGATCAACCTGAAGGCAACCCTCTCCAGCCAAGGTACGGCTGACACCTTCTAAGGGTCTCTTGGAGTCTCCGGAGGCCCCTTCCCTACAATACGTCATTCGGCTTCCTCGGAGCTCCTGACGGACCCCCAGTCGGCCGAACAACCCACTCCCGCTAGGTCCGATCGACCCGTCTCCATCTGGGGAATTCCAGGAGCCTCTTTTCTCATCCATCGGTCGACTTTTTTAGATCTCTTGGCGAGAACACTCTGTCGGCCGGACGATAGCTACCAGCTGAGTCCAACCGACCCGTGATCCTTCTCGGAACCGCTCGAAAGCTCCAGAAGCTCCTTTCCAGCTGGTACCGGAATTCTGTTGTAACGAACTCCACAACATGGCCACGCCTTTGTGCCACCTGGCCACCACTCTGATTCTTCCAGGAGCAAATCGAGGCTTTTAAGCCTGTCCCCTAATGGAATTTGGCAGCATTCACGCCCATAAAAGGTGCCGGGAGACCTCCGCTCAAAAGTAAGTGCTCTCTTCCCTCTCCGCGCTACCCTCTCTCAGTCTTCTCCATTCTGTTGCTCCAAACCCCCTGCTAACTTAAGCATCGGAGTATCCCCGTCGGAGCACCTCCGGTGCCCAGGGAACTTTGTGCAGGTTAACCGGCAGAGAAGCTCTCCAGCACAACAAACCAAGCCCGGTCCAGGTGGAGGCGCGGCAACACTTAGATTAATTTATTTGCAGAATGATACACATCTATGTGTTTCTAGACAATTTTGTCGAATCTACATTGTTCCCTTAACAGAAAAGCATTTCTTTTCAAAAAAATGAAAAAATAAAAATTTCCCTTAAAAAAAAAGTTTGGGACCCTAAAGTCAATTATTTATAAGTGATTTGGACACTATCATTGATATTCTTCCACTATAGTCCTTATTTGTGAATTTTTCATTAAAAATCCACTTACTAATTGATTTTGAAGAAAAAAGTTAGATTAGTTTATTTTGCAGAAATATACACATTTACATGGTCCATGTATCAAACTACCACTCTCTCCCATTTGGACCCAGAGACAAAATTATCCAACGATCCCAGATTGTATATCACTTTGCAAGAAAAATTAATCTTTCCCTTCCTTGCAAAATCAATAATTAGACTGATTTTTATGCAAAATTCACTCCATATTTTTGACATTGTCACCGTAATTACTAATATGTTTACAAAATTCCAAATCTCACAGGATGGGACACAACCGCTATAACTACTGAAACCTTGGCCAAAAGGGCTTTATTCCTAACATTAAAAAACAAAAAAAAAAGGGCTTTACTCCACATAATTCGGGACAAACTATAGAAGCATTGATATTGATTATTCCTTGCCTCCACTTGGTCATTTCAGACTCGCTTCATCTCAAGGCAACTGAATAGTTTCAGATATAACAATCCTAGTTGAGAATAGGATCAGTTCCAGACCCCAGGTGAATTACGAAAGAGAGAAGGCTTTGGATTGGGGTAACATCCTAGCCTTACAGAGTGTACCTGTTCAACGCGGCGATGGCGACGACGTCTCCCCTCCGGACGCCGGACTCCACCAGGCCGCGGGCGAGACTAAGGACGCCGTCGACGAACTCCCCGCCAGTTCGTCGGTTGCGCCCAGCGATGGCCACAGGAGAGTTCCGCCGAAGCGCCAGAATTCGGCCGAGGCACAGGCAGATGTGGCCTTGGGATTGCGCCATTGTTTCTTATCCTGATCTAAAAAATGGAAGGTACCAGCACGTTATCTTATCATCTCGTTGCGACATTTGTTAAGCCCGGCGTTTCGACTGGCTTCGAAGTCGGAGTGGCAATCGGATCGGTCGGGCTTGTACAGGTCGGCTCGTTTACGAATTGAACCAGAAAAATCTCAATTTAAATTTAATTTATTTATTAAATAAATTATAATTTAAAATTTGAAACTGATCTAACTAATAAACATGTAATTTGATTTAATCTATCTAATTTATTTATTAAATAAATAATCTGCTAATCAATCCCATCTGACCTATTTTAATTTATTTAATAATTAATAATATATTTATCTAACCCGATCCAGTATATTTAATAAATGTATAACCTATTTATCTAACCCGACTCAATCCAATCTGATCTGTTTATTAAATAATTTAAATAGGTTAAATAGGTTATGTTGACGTCGAACCCCCGCGGACCGAACGAAGCGATTGGATTGTTGGTTCGCCTCTCGATATCCCTACAAAACATGCCCCTAACCAGATTTTCTCCGATGAGATACACTCCGATGGTTAAGTCAGTGAAGATTTGAGCAACAGAATTGAGAGTTCTCAGAAGGAGAGTAAAAGTAATTCTAGATAGTTTGCCTTAGCTTCGCTTAGCTTACCATGGGTGTCCTTTCTTACCAGTATTTATAGCGGTAGATGTGCCAAAATGCAGTTAAGCCCACTTGCCTATAGTTAAATTGGGTTAGTTAGCTTAACTCCCCATAACCATAAGTGGTTGATGCCTGATTCTTCCACTTCGATATTATTGGAGTTGGAGTTAGTGGTCACGCGGATGGTTTTGGCCACTTCGATATCGTTGAAGTTAGTGGCCACGTGGTTGGTTACAACAACCATATCTACGTCTAGAGATTTGAGATCAATTGGAGATTTGCTTCGGGGCCACTCCTTCAAAAGGGATCGAAGTTGAATTGGCTGATCGCCTCGCACCTATCCTCTTCGGAGTAGGCCGAAGACGCCTTGGCCATTTGAAAGTAAAAAATGTGTGGTTGCAGGTGCCTACGCTAAGCATGCAACAGCACAGGGAGCAGGTAAATATTTTAAAATATTTTTTAAATAAATACGAAAAATACCTACTCTGCACAGGATCTAGCATATGCAAGATGCATGTATTGGTATGATACAGATCATATAATATTTGTAAACAATTTTATAAATCCAGATCTACGCAAGCAGCGAAAATAAAACCCAAAAACATACCTTATTCCCAGCTGGAATAAGTCTGGGATAAACCAGGAATAGACTGGAATAACTGGAATAAAGTTATTCCAGTCGTCTTCCACCTTGGGCTGAAAACTGGGCTTCCGAAAAGTCCCCGGAACGCCGCCTTCCGGACCTCCGATCGCTCCCAAATTTGAGATGTAGATTTTTAAGGAGGTCCTCTTCGATTTGGCACTAGTTTCTGCAAGAAAAACTAAGCCAATAAATCGTAAAAATTCTCCGAAGTCTGCTCCATGAAAATAGCAGCAGAACAGAGTAGCTGTCTTCGACGTTGGATTTCGGGCAACTGGAGCGATCCCGGCTCACGTGGTTTGCTCCGAGGGGTAGAAGAATACTCCCTCTAGAGGGAAGACATGCCCGGGGCTCTCCGATCCCTCTCCACGTGTGATGCTAGCCGCCGGAAGATGGTTCACGGTCACAGGTTGCTGCAGCAAAACAGAATTGCTGCAGCAGGGATATTTGAGCACTCAAATGGTGGGAAGAATCTTGGTTTCTCTCCCTTACAACACTCCCAAAACCCAGCACTCAAGGAGTATTACAATGGATCAGGTCTTCAGCCCCTTCAAATGGAGGAACAGCCCTTTACACGGTGATACTCTCTTCTCACGGTGTCACTCCAACAACTCAAAATAGAGGACGGCAGCTGTTGTTTTTAAAACTCTCGACCCCCACAACAGGGGACGCAGTGTTGGATTATAAAGGCTGTAGAGGGGATGAGGGAGATGGAGAGACGGGAGTGGAAGAGAGAGCCGGTTTCCAAATTCCCATTAACAAAAATTTAAACGGGATAAAAGCCATTAACAAGGGTTTTAAGAGGATGTTTTGGCCTTCGGTTTTTCTCCCAACGTTTGGCATTCCTCCAAATGCATGGGAGTTGCGTGTAACCATTTATACGGAGAATTAAAACACCGGTTCAAAAGAAACCGGTCCAACCAATAAACCTTGGTTCAATCTCTATTAAACCAAGCCATTGGTTCAATCCTATTGAACCTGGTCCAAGCCCAATTAAAAATTGGGTCAATTGGTTCACAACCAATTGGAGGCCGAAACGAACTCCGAATCAGTTCAAAACTGATTCAGAAAAATCCTGGCACAGTGCTGATCAACCCGGAACAATTTTCGGTTGACCAGGCAAGGGCAGGACGAGGAAAATGAGTGCTCAAAAATACTATTGTGACCGTGAAACCGAGATGATTCCAATCGTATTCGGTATCCGGATCAGAGAGTTATCTTCTGTGGCGTGTGACCTCATAGGTTCGAACCTAAACGGTAGCACTAGAACCATTCTAGTACCAGCATAGGAAACCATCTAGCAATGGGTCCCGGCGTCCGGATAGGTCGAAGATGCGGGAGCAAACAATCGAACCTCTGGCATATGGTTACCGTATAATTCATCCCTTTGACCTCTAATGCTCAGGACGACTGAGATTGGGCTGCCAACCCAGACTGAGTCAGTCGACTACGTGTCTCAACCTCGCAAGCCCAGTGACTCTTCACTAGGACTACCCCGGCCGAGGATTTGCTAAATTAAGATACTGCGAGACATTCAATCCAAACTGTTTGGACAGGTCAATTCCATCTTGGTCCATCACTGCTCCACAAGTACTTGCCTGTACCCAGAAACCTTCCATCACCGGATTAAAAATCCGGGTAGTCCGGCACCAAAGCACAGGGAGTTGCTTTCAAGTTACCGTGATGACCTCAGGTCAGAGGGACACTTATACCCATATCCAATCGTGAGTATCCCTTTGGCAGAAAGGGACTGCACGGAGTCACGTTCAATGAGATATCACATATATCCCACTTGTAGATCACATCAGTGTCACCACACTCATTTGGTCAAGAGGACAACCAAACGATGTAAACTACAACAACCTATACTTGATATATTGCCGTCCAGTACAATATATCCTTTGGTTGTGAACAGGGTTTAAGGACCACTCAATACATCCTCTCTGTATCGAAATCAGTGTAGTCCTAAGGACTTCATCACATGGAAAGAGTTCTCTTAGGGAAATACAATATGTGATGAGCTGCAAAAAATAATATTTTATTAATTCATCGAAAAAGTATAATACTTAGCACAACCGCCTACAACCCAGGCGATTGGCTTTGGGACACAATTCCCAACAACTCCCACTTGTACTAAAGCCAATCAGAAGAGTATCTAATATCCATTTCCCTTTTATAATAGTCGAACTCTTTTATTCCGAGGGCTTTAGTGAAGGGGTCGGCCAGATTTTCTTTTCCATCGATCTTCAGTAGATTGATGTCGCCTTGTTCAACGATCTCTCGTATGAGGTGGTAGCGCCGCAGTATGTGCTTAGTGCGGTGATGAGCTTTAGGCTCCTTAGCTTGAGCAATGGCTACAGTGCTGTCACAGTACACCGGAACAGGACCATCTAGGGAAGGTGCCACCCCTAGCTCTCGAAGGAACTTTCGCAACCACACAGCTTCCTTTGCTGCATCTGATGCTGCAATATATTCTGCTTTGCATACCGAGTCTGCAACAGTTGCCTGCTTGAAACTTTTCTAGCTGATCGCTCCTCCGTTCAGGGTAAATACAAACCCTAACACACTCTTGCTATCATCTCTATCCGACTGGAAACTGGAGTCAGAGTACCCCACAAGTTTCAAGTCAGGTTCTCCATAAATCAGCCATTGGTCTTTAGTATTTCTCAAATACTTAAGGATGAACTTAACCACCTTCCAATGCACCTCACCTGGGTCAGACTGGTATCTGCTCACTACTCCTAGTGAGTATGCCACGTCTGGTCTAGTACAAGTCATAGCATACATGATAGAGCCTACTGCTGAAGCATAAGGTACTCTACTCATGCGCTCTCTTTCCTCAGGAGTTGTCGCACAATCCTTCTTGGAAAGAGTAATTCCAGAACCTATCGGGAGATAGCCTTTCTTGGAATTTCCATGCTGAACCGTTTCAGCATGGTGTCAATGTACGTAGACTGGGATAGTCCCAAAAGCTTCTTAAATCTATCTCTATAGATTTTCATACCTAGTATGTAAGAAGCTTCACCCAAGTCCTTCATGGAGAACTGAGATGATAACCAGACCTTTATTCCTTGCAATGCTGCGACATCATTCCCGATTAAGAGAATGTCGTCAACATACAGTACTAGGAATACAATCACAGAACCATTAACCCATTTATAGATGCACGGTTCTTCCCCGTTCCTAAAGAAGCCGTACGATTTGATACATCTATCAAACCTTAAGTTCCAACTTC
Organism: Areca catechu; assembly: GCA_021397845.1. NCBI lineage: Eukaryota > Viridiplantae > Streptophyta > Magnoliopsida > Arecales > Arecaceae > Areca > Areca catechu. The sequence continues at coordinate 71,594,389 of CM038041.1, forward strand.
GAGACGCTTGCTTGAGTCCATAAATGGACCTCTGCAACTTGCATACTTTTGATTCATCTGTGGATGTGAACCCTTCAGGCTGTATCATATACACCTCCTCTTCCAGCTCCCCATTTAGGAAAGCGGTTCGGACATCCATCTGCCAGATCTCGTAATCAAAATTTGCTGCCAAAGCAAGCATGATCCGAATGGACTTGAGCATTGCCACAGGGGAGAAAGTCTCGTCATAATCGATATCATATCGTTGACGATACCCCTTGGCAACCAGACGGGCTTTATAGGTCTGTACCTTCCCATATGTGCCCCTTTTCCTCTTGAAGATCCATTTACACCCGATGGGTTTTATTCCTTTAGGCGGATCAACCAATGTCCAAACATTGTTGATTTCCATGGACTCCATTTCGGATCGCATGGCTCCAAGCCATGCCTCAGAGTCAGATCTCTGAAGTGCATCCATATAGGTGATCGGATCCTCATTGTTCTCATCGAGCTCAATGGGATCGCCGTCCCGGACCAAGAAACCGTAGTATCTGTCCGCCTGACGCGGTATTCTACCGGATCTCTTAATGGGTTATGGGTGTGATTCAATCATAGCCGGTTCTATGATGTCCTTAGAGTGTGAAGGTTCTTCTATTGGCCGAACTTCATCAAGTTCAATCTTAGAGACTATAGTTCCTTCTCCAAGGAACTCCTTTTCCAAAAAGATAGCTCTAAGAGCAACGAACACCTTTTGTTCATTCTCCAAGTAGAAGAAATACCCTTTGGTTTCCTTAGGATAACCAACAAATAAACACCGATCAGACCTAGGACCAAGTTTGTTTGAGTCTAAACGCTTTACGTAAGCCGGACAACCCCAGACCCGAAGGTGTGAGATTGATGGTTTACGTCCATTCCACATCTCATACGGAGTGGAGACAACAGATTTACTTGGAACATTATTTAATAAGTACAGGCTGTCTGAAGCGCATATCCTCAAAAGGATAGCGGCAGAGTTGCAAAGCCCATCATGGATCGAACCATGTCCAACAAGGTTCGATTCCTCCTTTCAGACACACCATTCAACTATGGTGTTCCTGGAGGAGTCCATTGAGAGAGAATTCCATTCTCCTCAAGATATGTCAAAAAAGCACCAGATAAATATTCGCCACCTCGATCAGATCGAAGGGTTTTAATACTTTTTCCAGTTTGCTTTTCTACTTCATTACGGTATCGTTTGAACATTTCAAACGACTCAGACTTATGTCTCATTAAAAAGACATAACCGAACCTTGAAAAGTCATCTGTAAAAGTAACGAAATATTTGTATCCTCCTCTAGCACTAACTGTCATCGGTCCACATATATCAGTATGTATTAGACTTAGAAGTTCTGTAGCTCGTTCACCTTTTCCAGTAAAAGGTGACTTGGTCATTTTACCAAGTAAACAGGATTCATAAGTGGGCAGTGATTCAGAATCACTGACCTCGAGGAGTCCATCTCCTCGCATCTTGTTTATTCTATTTTGGTTAATATAACCTAGCCTACAGTGCCAAAGATACAAATCGTTGACGTTATCTAACTTTGGGCGTTTGCTAGAAGTGTACATTACACTAACAGGCCTAGATAGTACGTATATGCCATTATTTAATCTAGCTTTCATTATAACAGAGTTATTCAAAATAACATTGCAAAAGTCTCCTTTTATTGATAATTCAAAATCACAACTGGCCAAAAGGCCTACAGAGATTATGCTCATAATGAAACTAGGACAATAGTGACAGTCGACTAGTTCGACAGTACAAGACTCAAAGACAAGACGCAGGACTCCGACCGCCAGTACTGGAACACGATTTCCATTCCCAACGCTCAGAAACTGTTCTCCATCTTCAAATCTTCTGCTAACTTGAAGTCCCTGTAACGAATTACAAACATGAATTGGACTACCAGTATCCAATACCCAGTTAGCAGTATCAACAATTAAGTAATTGCAAGGTTTTATCATATAAATACCTTGTTCAGCAGACTTCTGCTTTGTCGGCCTGTTCGGATCAAGGGACGCAATATAAAGAGGACAGTTCCTCTTCCAGTGTCCCTTCTTCTTGCAGTAGAAGCACTCTGCAGAAGACTGATCAGCCTTATACTTCCTGGTCTGACTAGGGCCAGGAGCATTCTGCACTTTCTTTCCCTTCTTATTTATTTTTTTCTTCCCTTTCTTAAAGGGACGACGACCTCTACTACCTCCCACTAAATTCACCACCCCCTTATTTAGTTGGTGGTCTTTCTCGAAAGTCTGCAGCAATCCCAAAAGACCATGGTAGTTGACTGCAGGCTTGTTCATTCTATAATGATCGAGAAAATCAAGATAGGAGGGAAGAGAATTCAGGATCGCATCCTTGCCGAGCTGCTCGTGCAAGGGGCATCCGAGTTTGCCCAGTTTTTCAATCAGCTCGATCATGTACAATACATGATCAGTGACTGAACCGCCATTCGGCATCTTGGAGTTGTAGATGGCACAAGACACTTTGTACTGTTCTACATCATCCGGGGTGCCGAAGGATTCCTTCAACTTTTGAAGGACTTCATCAAGTTGGGCCTCCTTGAATTTGTGAGTGAACTCGTCGTTCATCGCCGCTAGCATAATGCAACGGACAGTAGTTCGATCAAAGACCCACTTCAGATAAGCATCTCTGAACGCACTCCGTGCATTAGCGGGAGGGATTTCAGGTGCCGGATCCGTTAACACATACAGGATCCATTCGTGCTCCAGAACTATTCTCAACTTTCGATACCAACTATCGATGTTGTGACCCTTTAACTTCTCGTTATCGAGAAGTGACCGGAGCGATAAATTAGAAGACATCTGAAAAGAAAATAAGACCTATTAGTATATGAATTAATAAATTAACCAAAAGACTTGGACTTTAGCCTAAAGGTTTCTCCCACTAATTTTTCAGATTGGTAGCCTCTAACTCCAATCCATGAAAACATTTTTTTCAAGTGGATACTGAAATCCAATAGGCTACGCATGAGCCCGACTATGGCCGGCTCACCCATACGAGCCTAAAGGTAGGTTCGTAAACCAATTGTTTTCCAAAATAATTTTCAGTATTTTATTTTGCCCCAGAGAACACCCCAATCGGCCTAGGGGCCTCCTATTGCGGGTCTCTGGTTAGGTCCAACTATTAAAATGACTAATCCAATGCTTCCAGCTAACTAAAGACCAAGCCCGACTATGGCTGGCCCACCTGGTCCTGTTAAGGAGGTTGCACTGAACCATCATCGATCAGATAGAAATTCCAGTCGTCGGATGTACACCCGTTCTATGGAACTGCCGATGCACACCAAGCTAGTGGACACATTTCTATCCAACTTAATGGGAGGCTAAGACACTGTCAACTCCTTGACTTAGTCTTTTTACGGACCTAATAATTTTAGAGGATTTTTTTTTTTTTTTTTAGTTGTGACAGAAGAAAAAGGTAAGGACATGGATCATCCTCCCACTGAATCAATCAGATTCCAGGAGGGTTGAATTAAATCAACAATTGACCCATGGGCACCTATTGATCAGTCAGACCGATCAACCTGGGTGACATGGGTTAACTCGAGTCATTGAGCTTTTCCAATCAGTTCTGGTCGACTCGACTAGCTAGGTAGGTGAGATCATGGGTGAGTATCCGCCATTAACCATCTTTCCTAGACACCAACCAAGTTGGCCAGGAAAGAGGTAGCCTCATACAACCATGATCACAAATGCCAAACCTACCTTGACACCAGTCGGTTTACCAGACTCGATCAGACTAGCCTAAAGACTCGGACGTCCACTGAGCCACTAATTGGATCCATTTTAGATGAACGGATCAACTAATCTAACTATTAGATAGTTCTAAAGAAAGACCTTAAACAACTTTTGTTTAATCTTCTTTTAATCCAGTTCAACTAAACTTAGGTCTAACCCAGTGATGGACCCAACTAATCAGCTAACCCAATTAACCCAATTTGGCTTATGCAAATTTTATTAGATTTCATAAACCTAAAAAAATTTTTTATTAAGCCAAATACTTAATTAAAATATTTTTTAATTAAGTCTCTATGTGAAACAATTTTACATCTTAAATTATGCATCATATCTAGATTTATACTTTTATAAATATTATATGACCCAAATAACAAAATTATAAATCATGCCAAATTTATAAAATAATTTTAATTTCTTTTTGATTTCCTTAAAGGATCCTTCTGAAGAGGCCAACACAGACGAACCGCATCGTGTCAAAGACACACAGCCATGGTGAAGGTCTCAACTAGGTTCCTAAAAGTACTCTCTAATCCCAAGATTAAATAATTTAATCTACTATACATGCATCAAGATATGTTACACTAGAACCTGGCTCTGATACCACTGAGAGTAAAAAATGTGCGGTTGCAGGTGCCTACGCTAAGCATGTAACAGCACAGGGAGCAGGTAAATATTTTAAAATATTTTTAAAATAAATACGAAAAATACCTACTCCGCACAGGATCTAGCATATGCAAGATGCATGTATTGGCATGATACAGATCATATAATATTTGTAAACAATTTTATAAATCCAGATCTACGCAAGCAGCAAAAATAAAACCCAAAAACATACCTTATTCCCAGCTAGAATATGTCTGGGATAAACCAGGAATAGACTGGAATAACTAGAATAAAGTTATTCCAGTCGTCTTCCACCTTGGGCTGAAAACTAGGCTTCCAAAAAGTCCCCGGAACGCCGCCTTCCGGACCTCCGATCGCTCCCAAATTTGAGCTGTAGATTCTTAAGGAGGTCCTCTTCGATTTGGCACTAGTTTCTGCAAGAAAAACTAAGCCAATAAATCATAAAAATTCTTCGAAGTCTGCTCCACGAAAATGGCAGCAGAACAGAGTAGCTGTCTTCGACGTTGGATTTCGGGCAACTGGAGCGATCCCGGCTCGCGTGGTTTGCTCCGAGGAGTAGAAGAATACTCCCTCTAGAGGGGAGACACGCCCGGGGCTCTCCGATCCCTCTCCACGTGCGGTGCTAGCCGCCGGAAGATGGTTCACGGTCACAGGTTGCTGCAGCAAAATAGAATTGCTGCAGCAGGGATATTTGAGCACTCAAATGGTGGGAAGAATCTTGGTTTCTCTCCCTTACAACACTCCCAAAACCCAGCACTCAAGGAGTATTACAATGGATCAGGTCTTCAGCCCCTTCAAATGGAGGAACAGCCCTTTACACGGTGATACTCTCTTCTCACGGTGTCACTCCAACAACTCAAAACAGAGGACGGCAGCTGTTGTTTTTAAAACTCTCGACCCCCACAACAGGGGACGCAGTGTTGGATTATAAAGGCTGTAGAGGGGATGAGGGAGATGGAGAGACGGGAGTGGAAGAGAGAGCCGGTTTCCAAATTCCCATTAACAAAAATTTAAACGGGATAAAAGCCATTAACAAGGGTTTTAAGAGGACGTTTTGGCCTTCGGTTTTTCTCCCAACGTTTGGCATTCCTCCAAACGCATGGGAGTTGCATGTAACCATTTACACGGAGAATTAAAACACCGGTTCAAAAGAAACCGGTCCAACCAATAAACCTTGGTTCAATCTCTATTAAACCAAGCCATTGGTTCAATCCTATTGAACCTGGTCCAAGCCCAATTAAAAATTGGGTCAATTGGTTCACAACCAATTGGAGGCCGAAACGAACTCCGAATCAGTTCAAAACTGATTCAAAAAAATCCTGGCACAGTGCTGATCAACCCGGAACAATTTCCGGTTGACCAGGCAAGGGCAGGACGAGGAAAATGAGTGCTCAAAAATACTACGGTGACCATGAAACCGAGATGATTCCAATCGTATTCGGTATCCGGATCAGAGAGTTATCCTCTATGGCGTGTGACCTCATAGGTTCGAACCTAAACGGTAGCACTAGAACCATTCTAGTACCAGCATAGGAAATCATCTAGCAATGGGTCCCGGCATCCGGATAGGTCGAAGATGCGGGAGCAAACAATCGAACCTCTGACATATGGTTACCGTATAATTCATCCCTTTGACCTCTAATGCTCAGGACGACTGAGATTGGGCTGCCAACCCAGACTGAGTCAGTCGACTACGTGTCTCAACCTCGCAAGCCCAGTGACTCTTCACTAGGGCTACCCCGGTCGAGGATTTGCTAAATTGAGATACTGCGAGACATTCAATCCAAACTGTTTGGACAGGTCAATTCCATCTTGGTCCATCACTGCTCCATAAGTACTTGCCTGTACCCAGAAACCTTCCATCACCGGATTAAAAATTCGGGTAGTCCGGCACCAAAGCACAGGGAGTTGCTTTCAAGCTACCGTGATGACCTCAAGTCAGAGGGACACTTATACCCATATCCAATCGTGAGTATCCCTTTGGCAGAAAGGGACTGCACGGAGTCACATTCAATGAGATATCACATATATCCCACTTATAGATCACATCAGTGTCACCACACTCATTTGGTCAAGAGGACAACCAAACGATGTAAACTACAACAACCTATACTTGATATATTGCTGTCCAGTACAATATATCCTTTGGTTGTGAACAGGGTTTAAGAACCACTCAATACATCCTCTCTGTATCGAAATCAGTGTAGCCCTAAGGACTTCATCACATGGAAAGAGTTCTCTTAGGAAAATACAATATGTGATGAGCTGCCAAAAATAATATTTTATTAATTCATTGAAAAAGTACAATACTTAGCACAACCGCCTACAACCTAGGCGATTGTCTTTGGGACACAATTCCCAACACCATTTGCATCGAAGCTGCCTTCTTCGGAGTGGGCTGGAATATTTACTTCATTCTTGTCCTTTTCGGAGTAAGTTAAGAAATAAAGTAGTTGTCTTCTTTCGGACCAGTCTTCTTCGGACTGATGCAAAGAAGACTGGCCAGCCACCTGGTGCAGCATGGATCAGGGATATGCTTCGGGACCTACCTCTTCGGCGCGGGTCGAAGATTGACCCTACGATGTGACCGGAATGGTGATGTCGAGTCATCGCATTATTAACCTATGGAGTCACCTTCGAGCCTTCTGGTATGGGCGACCGATTCAGAAGGGATTCAATTGGACCCTTAAACTAGTAATTAGCCTTTATTGAGCCGTCTTATCACAACAGTTGCCCCCCACTTCTAGTTTTCAAAGCAATTATTTGCTTTGAGAAGTGGGAGTACTTATGGATTGTCGTTTACCGACAGAAAAGGCATGACCAATGATGGCGAATCTTTGATTCAATCATTCATCATAACTGCCACCTGATTCGATAGTCTTGCTGAGGACAAATGTCACCTTCTTATTGGCTTTGAAAAGAAGATGGCGGGTCAATAAGTCGCATCTCTTCCTTCCACTGTGGCAATCCGGCTGACCCTTCGGCTTCAATTTGAGTGGAAAGCGTGGCATCATCCTATTTTTTGGATATAAGGTACGAACTCCATCCCAGCCATCAGATATGGTCACACAGATTATGGCTGACAGTTTGGTTTTTCTCATGTTGAATCGACTGGCATTGCTTGGGGCTTCGTATCCACGATCAATGCCTTCATACGTGGCATGATCGAAGAAGTATCTCCTCTTTCGAGGAGACTACCCGAACCTAGATTTTTCTTCCGTTGCCATACCAGGTGATGAGATGGAAGAAATAGAACCTCCAGCCGAAGAGGCGCCAACCCCTCCCGCTGACGAAGAGGTCGCCAAGGAGGTCTCCGTTTCTGCTCTGGCTGCGAGGTCAGTCAAAGAAAAATAGCTTCTTGTTGTATTTTTTCCCGTTTCACATTTGCTAATGTAACTCAGACCATTGTACTGCTTGTCCTTTAGTGGATGGAAATTCTTCTTCTTTAAAGTAGAAATTTTCTTTTGATGGGCGAACGCATTCCAAAGTAATGCTAAGTATAAACTCTTTGGCATCATAAATATTGAAGTAGAGCATTTACGAAGAATCTCAAGATTTCATGTCGGCTCCATCTTCTGCTTGGACTAAAAAGTCTGAGCTTGTTGAAGCCGTAGAGAGATTTATCCGTTCATCTTGATCGAATTCAGCGTTAAGGTAGGCCGATGAGACCGTCCTTAGACATTTCATTGATAATAAGGTAGGTTGTTTAGACCCACCTCGACACGTCATCGGGTTTACCGTAGGGTAGGTCACTTAAACCATCCCTGTGCCTTTGATTGATAATAAGATAGGCTGATTAGGCCCACCTCAGCACGTCGTCAGATTTATCGTAGGGTAGGTCACTTAGACCATCTATGTGCCTTTGATTGATAGTAAGATTGGCTGATTTGGCCCACTTCGGCACATCGTCGGATTTACCATACGGTAGGTCACTTAGACCATCCCTGTGTCTTTGATTGATAGTAAGATAGCCTGATCAGGCCCATCTTCGATTGAACTTTTATTGAAGTCTTTCTAAGAAAAAACTTTTATTGATAGTACTTGCGAAGATTCTCTACATTTAAAGGCTGAGGTAGCACAGAACCAGGCAAAGTTTCAAGCCAATAAGTCCCTGGACATACGACTTCTTTGATTTGGTAAGGGCCTTCTCAATTGAGGGAAAGCTTGCCTTATTCCGTCAGCCTGGATACTTCAGACCTTCGCAGTACTAATCTTCGAGTTGGAAGGTTCGTTCCTTCACCCTGGAGTTGTAGTATTTGGCGACTCTTTATTGGTACACCACCATATTCATCTGAGCACGAAGTCTGGTGCCTTGTAGTAAATCCAAATCCACTCTTCGATGTTTCGAATTCTCGGGTTCCTTGTATTGGTCGATTCTTAAGGATTGCAGAGTAACCTCCACGGGAAGAATCGCTTTGGTGCCGTAGGCCAAATGAAATGGAGATTCATCGATGGCCATTCTGGGAGTTGTCCGATATGCCCAAAGAACTGAATTTAGTTCTTTAGGCCAGAGCCCTTTGGCGTCGTTCAGTCTGGTCTTCAAACCATGGAAAATGGTCCGGTTCGTCACTTTGACTTTCCCGTTAGCTTGAGGATGACCGACAGAATTCAATTTATGGAGTATATGGTATTGAGCATGAGAAGTCCTTAAACTTCGAGTTATCGAATTGTCTTCCGTTGTCAGTGACTATGGCATGGAGAATTCTAAATCGAAATATAATGAAGTTCCTCATTAAGCTTTTGACCTTTTTTTTAGTAATATGTGCCAAAGATTCGGCTTCAACCCACTTATGAAGTAGTCGATAGTTACAATGAGAAACTATCGTTGTCTGGATGCTGGTGGGAGTGGGCTGAGAATATTCATGCCCCATTGAGCGAAGGGCCATGGTGCCGTTAGCTGGGTTAGCTAGCTTGCGAGCCGTCTTTGAATATTAGCATATTTCTGGCACTGGTCACATCTTCGGACAAAGTCGGTGGAATCTTTCTGAATAGTTGGCCAGTAATAACCTTGGCGTATTATCATATATGCCAGGGATCTGCCTCCCAAGTGATCTCCACATATGCCCTCATGTACTTCTCTTAAGGCATAGTCGGCGTCTGATGGCCCCAAGCATTTTAGTAGAGGTTGTGTAAAAGATCTCTTATATAGAGTTTTATCCAAGATAATATATTGGGATGCCATCCAACGAACTTGTTTGGCTTCAACCTTATCCTTCGGTAGTGTACCTTCATTCAAAAATTTGAGAATAGGATCCATCCAGCTGGGCTCGTGCTCAACTTGATGTACCTTTAGTGTTTCTTCTGCTATACTTGGAGCTTCAAGATACTCTATGAAGGTATGATCGAGCGAATCTGGAGTGGTGGTGGCGAGTCTGGACAGTGCATCAGCTCGGGAGTTCTCCATCCGTGGGACATGGGCAATTTCGAAGAATTCTAGCTGGGAAACTAGAACCCGTACTCTCCCTAAATATTGTGTTGACCCCATAAGTGATTTTGATGATAACCAAACATTGGAGCATGTACATTTATTACTGACAACTCTTCAAGTGTTTGACAAGTTTTTGTAGGATATATAATATGTTCAAACTTGAACTCCTACATTTCTATTTTTCTTGCTTGAGTTGTGTTGTAAGTGTTTTTGTAAAGAAGAACCCAGTGAAAATGCTAAGAAAAATCAAGTAAAAGGGTTACTTTTATAAGTGTGTGTGCCTTAGATTTTACCTTGAGTTGGTTTGTGTGAAATTGTAAAAGAGTTGGTGAGAGTTTTCTTTAAGATGAAATTGTAAAAATCTTGAAGAAGATGCTCGAGCGGACCCCAAGACAAGAAGAACCGACTCTGATTACTGGCATGCAGCAAGGATTCTGGAACGCTGCAATCCGAGCCGACTCGATGGAAAGCGAGCCGACTCTAATGAATCTGAGTTGGCTGGAATCAATCCGAGCCGACTTTTCAGAGTCCATTTCCTAAAAGTTTTCTGAGAACAACCAGGCTAGCCGACCCGACCTAGAAAGAGCCGACTCTGCCAGACCTAATTTCAAAAGCCTGGAAAGCGGCCGACCCGAATTGCATCGAGCCGACTCTTCCAGAGTAAGGTTTTCTGAACATGAGAAGAAGAGCTGACCCAAGCTGAAAAGAGCCGACTCCTCGAGATCAAGAATTTCAAGATTCAAGTTTGAGCTGACCCGAGCTGTAAAGAGCCGACTCGTCCAGAGTGACATTATGCACCCTGAGACAAAGAGCGGACTGCATTGAAGAAATGGCGACTCGACCTATCAACTCGATGGATCCGAGCCGACTCAAAGGAATCCGAGCCGACTCGAATGACACTTCCAGGTATCTAACGACTAGTTCCAGAATTTGTTTTTGAATGCCAAAAAGTGCTACAATGGTCAAAAACCATTTTCCAATGGTCTACAACTGCTAGAACTACCTTGGGATGATGGAAGACTTTAAATTTGAAGGATTTGAACTACCAAAAAGTATTCTTTGAAAAAGAAGAGAGTTCAAAAAGGAAAAAGAGAGAGCTTCATTGAATTTCCAACCAACCACAAGAGATAGAGCACAAGTGCATTCAAGTCTGCATTCAAGCCCTCAACAACTCTGATCTAAAGCTTGAATCAACTTTGGAAGAAGCCACTGAAGTCTTTAAAGCTTATTCAAGTGCATTCAAGTGGACTTCCAACGAGTTGCACCGGCAACTATCCGACAACTTGAGTTTGTCATTTGTTGTTGCATTTATTTTCAATTCAATCTTTGAATTGTTAGGTTATTAGTGAGCCCGGTTGAAAAACCAAATAGGTTTTTGGTGAGCCTTATCAAAACCAAGGTTTAGGTTCTTGGTGATCCTGTGAAAACCAAGTTTAGGTTTCTTTGGTGAGCCTGTTAAAATCAAAGGGTGTTGGGTTTTCTTTGGTGATCTCGTAAAACCAAAGTATAGAGGTTTTGGATTGTGATCCTGTAAAACAATCCTACTGTATTCGGGTATGAATATAGTGGAAATCTCAAGTGGTATCTTGGATAGTGGACGTAGGAGCTGGGTTGCTCCGAACCACTATAAATTCAGTGTGTTTGTGTTGTGCTTTCTCTACTTTGCTTAGCTTCTGCATTCTATAACCTTATCACAGCACCTACCACTTGCAAAGGATTTTGAAATTGCACATTACTTGTTTAAATTTTTTAAAAGACCCAATTTACCCCCCTCTTGGGTAGCCACCTGGGCAACATATTGAACTATGGTAGGATCTCGAGCTTCAAACTCACCCTTCACCTTGTTCACCACCAGCTGAGAATCCAAAAAGATTTGGACCTTCCGAATCTCCAGCTCTCTGGCGATTCGAAGTCCTACGAGAAGGGCTTCGTATTCATCCTGGTTGTTTGAAGCATGGAAGGAGAAGCGTAGAGCATATTCTACAGTATGCCTATTTGGACCAGCTAGTATGAGGCCTGCTCCGCATCCCACCGAGTTTGAAGCCCCATCTACATGGAGTATCCACGTAGACTCTGAATCCTTTTGGATGGCCTCATATTCTTCGGCTTGTTGCGAGTCATCTTCTGGATCCCATGTGCATTCGGCTATGAAGTAAGCCAACACTTGTGCTTTCATTATCGATCTGGGCTAGGAGTTGATATCGAATTCTCCAAGCTTTATGGCCCACTTAGCTATCCTCCCCGAAGTATCAGGGCATCGGAGGATAGCTTTTAAAGGTTGGTCTGTCATGACCACAATAGAATGGGACTGAAAGTATGGTCGCAAGCATTTTGCCACAATCACCGGCGAGTATAAGATCTTTTGTATCCTGCGATATCTCACTTCGGCATCATGCAATACTTGCTGGTATAGTAAATTGGCTTTTGAAGATTATCTATTCCCTTTTGGATGAGTACCGAACTAATTGCCTCGTTCGAAGCAGAAAGGTACACATAGAGGGTTTCTCCTTCTTGAGGCTTAGAAAGTAAAGGAGGATTCTCCAAATACTTCTTCAATTCTTCAAAGGCACGACGGCAGTCCTTAGACCATTCGAAGTTTTCTGATTGACGAAGGACTTTAAAGAAAGGGAGACACATTTCGGATGACCGGGAGATGAATCGCTTAAAGAGGTGATTCTTCTGGTCAGTTATTGTACTACCTTCTTAAAAGAGGGGTATCTCATGCTTCGGATAACTTGTATCTTTTCCGGATTGACTTCTATCCCTTGTTTGGTAACAAGGAATCCTAGAAATTTGCTGGAGGTCATCCCGAAGATACAACTTCATCCGATGGCATCGCAGAGCGTTGAAAGATTCTTCCAAGTCTTTAATGTGGTCCTCTTTGAGGAGGCTTTTCATGATCATGTCGTCGACATACGCCTCCATATTCTTTCCCAGTTGCTTCTTAAATACTTTATTGATCATCCTTTGGAATGTTGCTCCAGCATTTTTTAGATCGAATAGTATCATCTTGTAACAATATAGTCCCTTCTCTGATACGAAGGATGTCTTCTCTTCATCTTTAGGATCCATTTATATCTGGTTGTAGCCGAAGAAAGCATACATAAAGCTTAGTAACTGATGACCAGCAGTGGCGTCGACCAATTGGTCTATCTTTGACAGGGAGAAGCTATCTTTCGGGAAAGCCTTGTTGAGATCTGTGTAGTCGATACAGATCCTCCACTTGCTATTGGCCTTCCTCACCATCACAACATTAGCTAGCCACTCAGGATAATGTACCTCCCTGATGAATTTAGCTTTGAGGAGCTTATTATCCACTTCTTCGTCTATCGCCCTCTATCTTTCGGGGGCAAAGTTCCTCTTCTTCTGCCAAACTGGCTTATAGTTAGGGACAACTTCCAGCTAATGAGTAATTACTTCGGCAGGAATTCCAGGCATGTCTGAAGCCAACCAGGCGAAGACATCGGCGTTGTTTCGTAGAAAATGAATCTGTTTTGCCTTCATTCCTTCATCGAGTAGGCTTCCAATTTGCACCATTTTGGTGAGGTCATCTTCGGCTAAAGACACAGAAGCAGTCTTCTCCATCGGTTCCCCATAATTCTCAGTCTGATCTCTTGGATCTAGCTGGTCTAGTGTTATGAGATCAGCTGACTGCTTCTCCTGTATCATCAGGCATTGCTGGGCGACTCTCTGGTCCCCTCTTGCTTCTCCGATCCCACTGCTGGTGGGAAACTGCATCAGAAGGTGGTATGTCGAGACTACGGTCCTAAACTTGTTCAAGGCAAGCCATCCCAAGATCGTATTATAGGCTGATAGGATTCAGACTACTATGAAATTGATGGGGAATGTCTTTTGACATGGCTCTGTGCTAAGGGTTACAAGCAATATTATTTCTCCTTCGACTCTGACTTGGTTGCCCCCAAATCCAATCAGAGGTATAGAAGATCTCTGTAGTTTGTTATTAGACAAACCCATTATGGAAAATGCATCATAAAGTAAAACATATGTGGAGCTTCCATTATCTACTAAAATATGTCTTACATCATATTGACTACAACGACCGAGACTATAATGGGATTGTTGTGTGGGAGCTGAACTCCCTGGAGGTCATTATCAGAGAAGTGTACGGAGTTATTGCTCCTGAGCCTTTTGGGAATGTTGCCGATCCCGCCGCCGCGCCTGTGGCTTCGGAGCCGCCGAGCCGACTAGACCGTCTCGCCCCTGGGGTTTCCTGGCTGGATCAAACCTGCAAGGCAAAGTCAGAAACCCTGGCAAGGGATTCCGGCGAGGGAGCTCCGATGGTCAAGTTAGTAAACAGCGAGAGGGAACAGATTCTCTGGAACGGGCCCCCGAAGGAGTCCCAGACTTAGAGAACATGCTAGCAAGAAAGATGCCAGAGAGACCAGAAACCCGACTGGGTTCCTTCGCCGAGCTCATGCCAAGGGGCCCCCTCTCGGGACCTTGGATCTCACTCTTGGGGCGGAGTCTCCAGCCTTCGTTTTTTGTTTGCTCACCTACCTTGTCATCTATTCTCTCCTTCCTTTTATCTCTTCCTGTTGCCCCCTCGTTTTTTGCTCCTGTGAGGCTTCTTTGTCGCTTTCATCTCCTCCCCTCCGCCCCTTTCTCTTTCCCCTTCTGGATCAGAGAGCCGGGCGGCTTTTCGGTCTCATTTGCCGAGCCTAGCGGGGAAAGAGTAGGGGAGGGGGGCGCTGGTCAGGCCGCCGACCAGACCTTGGGCCAAGCGTGAGCGCTCTCCTTCCCAGGCGCCGATGCTTGTCCGTTATCGGGTCCTGTTTTATCAGGGCCTCGTCTCTCGACTGCGGAACATGTCAAGACGACGTAAGTGATGTTTCGCGTGCCGCCGCCGACCGTACGGGGCACCTTTCTTAGAGTGCGGCGCGCATGGCTTGAGGGGCAACCTTGGAGCTCGTGCTTCCATTCCTCGGGACCTTTTCTACAATGGCCGGCCCACGTTGGCTGAGGTGGACCCTTCCTGGGTGGACACCTGACGGAGCGGCAGGAGGCCGCTCGACTTCGGCCGAGGTGGTCCCGTCTCCGGGTGCCACCTGGCGAAGGAGCGAAGGGGCCCGGCTCGACCTCGGTCGAGGTGGGACTGTCTCAGGGTGCCACCTGGCAAGGGAGCGGGGGAGCCGTCGGCTTCGGCTGAGGTGGAATCCTCTTGGATGGACACCTGGCAGAGCGGCAGGAGGTCGCTCGACTTCGGCCGAGGTGGTCCCGTCTCCGGGCGCCACCTGGCGAAGGAGCGAAGGGGCCCGGCTCAACCTCGACCGAGGTGGGACCGTCTCAGGGTGCCACCTGGCAAGGGAGCGGGGTAGCCGCCGGCTTCGACCGAGGTGGACACCTAGCGGAGCGGTAGGGGATTGCTCGACTTCGGCCGAGGTGGTCCCGTCTCCGGGCGCCACCTGGCGAAGGATCGAAGGGACCCAGCTCGACCTCGACCGAGGTGGGACTGTCTCAGGGTGCCACCTGGCGAGGGAGCGGGGGAGCCGCCGGCTTCGGTCGAGGTGGACCCCTCCTGGGTGGACACCTGGCGGAGCGGCAGGAGGTCGCTCGACTTTGGCCGAGGTGGTCCCGTCTCCGGGCGCCACCTGGCGAAGGAGCGAAGGGGCCCGGCTCGACCTCGGCCGAGGTTGGACCGTCTCAGGGTGCCACCTGGCGAGGGAGCAGGGGAGCCGCCGGCTTCGACCGAGGTGGACCCCTCCTGGGTGGACACCTGGCGGAGCGGCAGGGGGTCGCTCGACTTCGGCCGAGGTGGTCCCGTCTCCGGGTGCCACCTGGCGAAGGAGCGAAGGGGCCCGGCTTGACCTCGGCCGAGGTGGGACCGTCTCAGGGTGCCACCTGGCGAGGGAGCGAGGGAGCCGCCGGCTTCGACCGAGGTGGACCCCTCCTGGGTGGACACCTGGCGGAGCGGCAGGGGGTCGCTCGACTTCGGCCGAGGTGGTCCCATCTCCGGGCGCCAACTGGCGAAGGAGCGAAGGGACCCGGCTCGACCTCGGCCGAGGTGGGACCGTCTCAGGGTGCCACCTGGCAAGGGAGCGGGGGAGCCGCCGGCTTCGGCCGAGGTGGACCCCTCCTGGGTGGACACCTGGCGGAGCGGCAGGAGGTCGCTCGACTTCGGCCGAGGTGGTCTCGTCTCTGAGCGCCACCTGGCGAAGGAGCGAAGGGACCCGACTCGACCTCGGCCGAGGTGGGACCGTCTCGGGGTGCCACCTGGCGAGGGAGCGGGGGAGCCGCCGGCTTCGACCGAGGTGGACCCCTCCTAGGTGGACACCTGGCGGAGCGGCAGGAGGGCCCGGGCCGAACTCGACCTCGGCCGGAGTGGAGCCGCAACTGACTTGGCCGAAAAAACTCCACGTGGCTCGAGTCACGCCCAACAAAATTTGAGATGTGCCACATCATCGTTACGGCCGTAACAGGGAACATCCTCTTTGGCTTTCCTCCAGTCAGTTTGTCGATGCAGCATGCCCACCCTTCCGTTGGTGGTTCTTTGGTTAGCAATTCAGCTTCTTCAATGACCCTCTGAGGGGCAGCGGCTTCAGGTCGAGATTCTGGATGACCGACGTACTTTTCCAAGTATTCCCTCTTGATTAGGTCTTCTATTGTATCCTTAAGTTAGATGCAGTCTTCAGTATTGTGGCCGTGATCCCTATGGAATCGGTAGTTTCTATTCCTTGCAGAGGAGGGCATCCTCATGGGGCGCGACCATTAGAGATAGCTCTCTTTTTCTATCTCCATCAGGATCCTCTCCCTTGGAAGATTGAGGGGAGTATACGAATCAAATTTTCCACCCAATACTTTGGGCCTGAGACTACATCATCGAGTAGAGTCATCGTTGTTGGGGGGTGCAGGGGGATGGTCCCCTGTTGCTCTTCTTCTTGGAAACAGATTTTCCGGTTGCTTTCTATCTCCATCAGGATCCTCTCCCTTAGGAGATTGAGGGAAGTATACAAATCAATTTTTTCATGCAATGCTTTGGACCTGGACTACGTCGTCGAGTGGAGTCATCGTTGTTGGGGTGCAGGGGGATTTAGCCCCCTGTTGCTCTTCTTCTTGAGAACAGATTTTTCATTGATTAGGCACCGATTTATCACTTGCTCTTCGGGCATGCGCGTACTTCTGAGCCCTCGCTAGGAGCTCAGCATAGCTTGTCGGAAACCTTTTGTCCAAAGAAAATATGAGCCTGGATGACCGGAGCCCCTTCTTCAGAGTGGACATTGCCACATACTCATTAAGATCGGGGATCTTGAGAGTGGCCGAGTTGAATCTCGTGATGTAGTCCTTGAGGCTCTCTCCTTCATTTTGATGAAGGAGGAACAAGCTATCCATATTTCGGGGCATCTTTCGGCAAGTCCTGAAATGTGAGATGAATAGCTTTTCTAATTCAGAGAAGGAGTTGATAGAACCTGGACATATACTCGAATATCATATTCAAGTCACCTTCTTTAGGGTAGCAGGAAAGGCCAAGCAGTACAATACATCGGAGGCTCCTTGGATCATCATGTGGGTCTTAAAGCTACCCAGATGATCAAGGAGGTCAGTAGTCCCATCGTAAGGTTCCATTTGAGGGACCTTAAAATGCCGAGGGATGACTTCCTCCATTATTCTTGAGGTGAACGGAGGTCATGAGTCATAGGCCATGAACTCGCTGTCTCTTTTCTGATCATGGAGCCTCGTGATCTATGCTTCAAACGTCTTAAACTTTTCTTCATAATTGTAGTGGGCTTCTTTTTGCACAGCACTTTCAGAAGTAGAATCTTCGGAGGAGATAGAGGGAGATCGTCTAGATCTCTTCCTCACATATCAGCCATCAGTTTACTTCGGATGTCAGGAGCTTCGGCCCTCGTGAGAGGGCCGATCCCGAGGGGAGCATCGGGTAGACTCATGGTGGTGGTTTCCCTTCTCTCTAGACCGATGACTGTGCTTGGAGGTGGCCGGCGGATGCCCCACTTGGAGGGCAGTCTCTTGAAAGTTCTGAACCATGATTATGAGAGCATCAACCCGGTTCAGGAGGGCTTCGAACTGGTACTATCCTACGACTAGTGTAGGAGGTGGGACATTATTCTCTACTAGGGGATCGTTCCTCTGAGAGGGAGGACGTCCCCTGCTTGTCGAAGCATTTTGAGCTCTACCTTTCACCATCACGGCTTCTTCAAACTCTCCTTCTTAAGAGGGGATGGTGCTTCGCTCACCCCTACCTGGTGTGCCAATCTATTGGCATCGAACCTCCACGGATCGAATGGAGTAGCTGGATTGCTGGTTTGCCTCCTGATATCCCTGCAAAATAGGTCCCTGATTGGATTTTCTCCAGCGGGGACACTCCGATGCCTAAGTCAATGAGGATTTGAGCAACATAATAGAGAGTTCTCAGAGAGAGAGAGAAAGTAACTCAAGATAGTTTGCCTTAGTTTTGCTTAGCTTATCGTGGGTGTCCCCTCTTATCAGTATTTATGATGGTGATGTGTCAAAATATAGTTAAGCCCACTTGCCTCTGGTTAGATGGGGTTAGTCAGCTTAACATCCCCATAACATAAGTGGTTGCTGCTTGATTCTGGTCACTTCGATATTGTTGGAGTTAGAGTTAGTGGCCACACGGCTAATTTTGGCCACTTCGATATCGTTGAAGTTAGTGGCCACGTGGTTGGTTACAACAATCATATCCACGTCTGGAGATTTGAGATTAACTGGATATTTGCTTCAGGGCCACTCCTTCAAAAAAGACCGAAGTCGAATTGGCTGATTGTCTCGCACCTATCCTCTTCGGAGTAGGCCGAAGATGCCTTGGCCATTTGCATTGGAGCTGCCTTCTTCGGAGTAGGCTAGAATATTTACTTCATACTTGTCCTTTTCGAAGCAAGTTAAGAAATGAAGTAGCTGTCTTCTTCGAACCAGTCTTCTTCAGACTGATGCAAGAAGACTGCCAGCTACCTAGTACAGCATGGATCAGGGATATGCTTCGGAACCAACCTCTTCGGCATGGACCAAAACCTGACCCTGCAATGTGACTGAATGGTGATGTTGAGTCATCGCTTTATCAACCTGTGGAGTCAACTTCGAGCCTTCTGGTATGGACGACTGGTTTAAAAGGAATTCAATTGAATGCTTGAACCAGTAATTAGCCTTTTTAAGCAGACTTATCATAACAGGTTAGATTTAAAAAAATCTGAATCTAACCCATTTATTAAATGAATTAAATAGATCGACCTGTTTACGATCCGAACTCATTTATTTCAAATCCAAATCTATTTATGACGGATCGAATACCAATTGGATCGACGGATCAGATTATAAATTGCCACCCCTATTTCGAAGTCTGTCCAATCAGAATAGTGCCATCCTGCATGTCTTACGAGGATCACATGCTTTCAGGTAACACATTCCGAGCACTCATCCTAAAACAGTGACTCTAAAGATATCAAATATGCCATATATGAAAACTAACATTATTATTGTTGCCGCCAAGATCGTCGTGGCCTACAGCTGCTGTCGAGGTTGGATCGCCCCTTTTGAGCTCTTAGGATGTCCTGCTCTTTTGAACTTGCAAAAATAGAGTTAGTGACCCGGGCCGGGGGTTCCGGTAGGGGCACTCTGATAGTTAAGTAGTAACGATCCAGGAAAATAGATTTTCCTGGTCGAGCCCCTCTCGATAGACTCCATGCTAGGAGGAGTGAGTAGTGTAAAAATGGGATGTGAGTGTGTCGGGAGGATGGTAGCCGAGCTAGAGGGATTCTCTGTGTGGCCTTCTCCTCCACTACTTGCTTGAGATCCTTTTTTTTGTATGTTGAGATAGTGGTTGTGATTGTTACCCCTCCTTTTCTCTGAGCATGTCGAAGGTTCTTTCTAGTCAAGGCAGTCGCTGGACACCTACATCAAGATCTCCCCTGTACTGTCGGGCGCGTGCGACGGCACTCCATGCTGCGGATGGGATGTCTCTCCAGATGCGTACTGTCAGGAGCATGCGGCGGCATTCCGTGCCATGGATGGAACATCTTTCTTGGTTGGGGTGAGGAAATGGCTATGCGTTCTGACATTCCTTCTGGTTGTTCCATTCCGGGAAGCCTGGTAGTGACTTAATTAGGGAGAATTCCTCTCTCTTTTAGTGTAAGCGGCACCCACAGGCAGTTATTATGATTTGACGGGTGCTTCTTCATGGCCCTCGGGTGGCCCGCCGGTGCCCCGAGGAGGTGGCTTCACCGGTGCCCCAGAGAGGTAGCTCCGCTTTCTTGGAGACCAGCAGCGCTGTCCGAGGCATTCATCGAGCTGGAGAGCTGGAACTCAGCTCCAGCCCGCCAGCTCTCCAGCTCGGAGGGGGCCTGACCTCGACTTCGGAGAAACTTGGGCCGGAGGAGGAGGCTCGACTCCTACTCAGAGAGCGCGACCCTGAAGGGGCTCGCTCTGGTGAAGGGGGTCGCTTGGCTCTGGCCTAGGCGACCCAGGCTTGCGGGCGCCGACCTGGTGGAGGAGGTCAGTGCGTGACCCCTGCCCAGAGGGCTTGACCTCGAAGGGGCTCGCTCTGGTGAAGGGGGTCGCGTGGCTCCGGCCTAGGCGACCCAAGCTCACAGGCGCTGACCTGGCGGAGGACGGAGCTTGGCTCCGACGGATCAGGAGAGCTCGGCTCGGTGAAAGAATCCGAGGCGGGGTGTCCACCATGGCAGTTTTCTTGACATGGCACTTATTGTGGGTCACACGTCAGCCTTCCGCCGTATCATTTGCCCCCCACTCCCGAGTCTCGTTAGTGCAAAGCGCTCAGGGCGAAGGGAGTAAATGCTGTGCTGACATGGACAGGCAAGAATCCAGCGTAATGATGGCCACGATCGCTAGTGCTTTGGGGAGCGATTTCTTTGACCTATCTAACGGGGCCACGTGGACACATCCGAGGAGTGGTTATTACGGGCACAGAATCCCGGGCAGCCATAGTTGACATCAGATGCCAGCCCTGTCGATGGCCGACACGTGGCATGGATCCAATGGTGGGGAGTCATAACGGTGCGATCGGATGCTCATCTCTTCGAAAGGAAAAGTGACCCTTCCCAAACCATACCTTATTTCAAACTTCACATGCCCGCCTTGGTGCCAGGTCTTTCCTTCGTTCTCTCGACCACTTCTGCTTCCCCAAGTCCCGAGCAGGTCAGTCTCCTTTCTTGCAATGGTTGGGTAGGGACTCTTTTAGGGTTAGGTTCCCTTTTTGGATCTTCGTCTACCTCCTCCCTCTTTCTGCTCTTCCCGGCTCTTGACCTTCATGTCCTATTTCAGATCGAATTTTTGTCCCACCACTGACCAAGGTGAGGCCGGGCCTTCGAGGTCGAGGCCGCCTTCTTCTTCTTCCGATGAGGGGGAAGATGCAGCGCGCTTCAAAGTTAGCCGAAGGCCTGCGCTTGGGGGAATAGTGATAAGGGAGCCCGCGTCTTCTCCCCCACCTCGTCCTCTTCTTTTACCTTCTGTGCCTGCTCCCAAACCTTCTCGGTTAATGGGTCCCTGGGGGATCGCTTCGGTGATCACGGTCATGGACCTCGTGACCATCCAGGACACTTATGATATCCCGGACGGAATCCGGCTCTCGGTTCCTTGACCGGGGAGCGGGTCACCTCCAGTGGCCCGCATCGGATAGCTTTCTACGAGGAAACCTTCTTGGATGGCCTCCGAATCCCGTTCCACCCTTTCTTCCTTTTCATCATGAGCCATTATCGTCTTATGCCACTTCCACGGGATTGTTGCCCGTTTCTCTTTGTTCAGGGCTTTCTTCACCCTGAAATGCCACCCCATCGAGGAGGAGTGGTGGTCTCTTTCCTTTCACCCTAGGGGGATTAAGTTTGAACTTCCCTCTTCCATCAAAGGATGGAAGAGTAGGTACTTTTTTGCCTCGATCGAGGGGGTCGACTGGGCCTGGAGCGACCCGGATCGGTCCCCCAATCGGGACTCTACGGTCGACACAGCTGATTCGGAGGTTTACAACCAGCTCCGCTCTGTTAAGGTCCCTTCGCTCGAGGTCCTGCTATCGGAGTAGAATCTCCACGAGACCGAGGTTGGCCCAACACAAGAGTTGGGTGAGTTCGGATTAACAATCTTTTTATCCTCTTCCTTTTTCTTCTTTCTTTTCTTTTTCTTCTTTCTTCTTTTTTTTTTTTTAAACTGACATCTTCTGACTTGGTGCAGCCATGAAGTTCTCCATAGAGGAACTCCTCTTGTTCTCCGAGGAGAGGAATCAGGTGGAGGGCACCGGCGAGCCCACTCCGAAGAGAGCTCGGGTAGATGTTGGGGCGAGCACAATACCAGCCGAGCCCATTCCCGAGCCAAGGAGGAGGAGGGCTGCTGAACCCGCCCCCGAGCCTCCGAGGTGGCACAGTTCGGCTCTCGCATCGAAGCCCGAGGTGGTAGTTCGGGCAAGATCCATCGCTGCTGCTACGACAATGGTGTCGCCTCCTCCAGAGATCATCAAGGTCGAGGAGGATAGGGAGCCGGAGGGCACGGGGCCAACCTCCGTGGTTCCGTTTGAGGTGGTGCCAAGTTCTCAGCCCGCACCAACAGCTTCCACCGCCGATGGGGCAGGCGGTCCCGAATCGGTGACAGGTAAGAGAGACAGGGACTACCGTCAGGTCCCCTTCAGACTGGGGCCCAATGTCTCCCTCACGAAGGATCCGATGCTTGCCCAGCGGATGATGGATTTTTCAGTCCAGTCCTACGACCAGCGGGAGAGGAGCGGGAAGTACTTGACTGACACCATCAACGCATCCTTCTCCAACCTCTATGTCGTTAGTCTATTTCTGTCATACCTTGTTCTCTCTTTCTCTCATTTTATTTTTGACCGACATCATTCTTAATGCAGCAAGGCACCGAACTCTTGCTGATCCAGGATTACTGCCGCAACTGGGTCAGGAGGGATAAGGAGCGCGAGGCAGAGTTTGAGTCTTCGAAGACCGAATTAAGGCGAAAAAGCGATGACCTCTGGGAGGCTAACATGACGATTAAGAACCTCCAGGATGAAGTCGCCAGCACCGGGCGATGCTTGAGGGAGCTCGAGGAAGAGCTCAAATCAATGGGCGCTCAGCTGAAGGAGCTTCAGTCCGAGCTGGAGGCAGTGAAAGGATGAGCCTTCTCCTCTGAGAAGAAGGCCATGGTCACCGACTAGAAGGTCGCTGAGGTGGAGAGGAGTTCCTTCGCCATCGTCAGTTTAGCCGAGGTCGTGAAGAAGAGGCTACCGAGACCGTCCGCAAAGCTGGGGACGCGGACAGGAGGGTGGTAGAGGCGGTTGCAGATTATAAGGCCTCCGAGGAGTTCAAGCTGGACTTCAAGGAGGCAGTGATGGACTTCTTTTTTAAGGGGTTCGCCTACTGTCGATCGCAAATGCACGGCATCCTCTCGGAAGAGAGGATGGCCGCCCTCTGACTCCAGGGCTCCAAGGGTGCGAAGGGCCTAGAACCCGGACTAGTTATAGTGAAAGAGCATCCTATTGTGGTCGTGCTGGCTTCTCGGGTAGCAGTGGTGGAGTCGACCCCGCATATGGCGGCGGATGAACCGGCTCAACCGACGGCATCGGTCGAACCAGCACCGCCGGTGGCGGTGACCGAAGGAGGGGCCCCGGCTTCGAAGGTCAAGGGCAGTGGAGCTTCAGTGGTGCGCCACGCTGGGAAGGTGCTGGCGGAGTAGAGTAGGGTCTCTTTCTCGGTCGTTACCTTATACTATTTTCCTCTCTAGGCTGTGCGACATATCGGGCCCTGGAAGCATTGTAACTCTTTTTATTGAGTAATGAAAACACATTTCGTCAGATTGTCTTTCCCTCTTTTTCTTTTTTTTTGTGTATGTGACAAGATCAAAGGAAAGACTCCTCTTTCATTTCTTGGTGCCCAGGACTTGGTGGTCGGAGAGCTAAACTCTCGGGCTCGGGGACCCGTTGGCCGGGGAGCTGGGCCCCGGGCTTGATTGCCTGAGAGCTGGGCTCAGATCTTTGTGTCTCGAAGCTAGGCTCGAAGATCTGTTGTCTGGAGAGCTGGGCTCCGGATTTTGATTGCCTGAGAGCTGGGCTCAGGTCTTGTTGGCCGGAGAGCCGGGAGATTGGGACTTGATTGCCTGAGAGCTGGGCTCAGGTCTTCTTGTCTTGGAGCTGGGCTCGAAGACTTGATGTCTGGAGAGCTGGGCTCCGGGTTTTAATTATCTGAGAGCGGGGCTTAGGTCTTGTTGTCTTGGAGCTGGGCTCGAAGACCTGTTGTCCGGAGAGCTGGGCTCCGAGACTTGATTGCCTGAGAGCTGGGCTCAGGTCTTGTTGGCCGGAGAGCGGGGCTCTGGGACTTGATTGCCTAAGAGCTGGGCTCATGTCTTGTTGTCTTGGAGCTGGGCTCGAAGACCTGTTGTCCGGAGAGCTGGGCTCTGGGACTTGATTGCCTGAGAGCTGGGCTCAGGTCTTGTTAGCCGGAGAGCTGGGCTCCAGGACTTGATTGCTTGAGAGCTGGCTCAGGTCTTGTTGTCTTGGAGCTGGGCTCGAAGACCTGTTGTTCGGAGAGCTGGGCTCCGGGTTTTGATTACCTGAGAGCTGGGCTCAGGTCTTGTTGGCCGAAGAGCGGGGCTCCGGGACTTGATTTCCTGAGAGCTGGGCTCAGGTCTTGTTGGCCAGAGAGCGGGGCTCCGGGACTTGATTACCTAAGAGCTGGGCTCAGGTCTTGTTGTCTTGGAGCTGGGCTCGAAGACCTGTTGTCCGGAGAGCTGGGCTCCGGACTTGATTGCCTAAGGGCTGGGCTCAGGTCTTATTATCTTGGAGCTGGGCTTGAAGACCTATTGTCCGGAGAGCTGGGCTCCGGGACTTGATTGCCTGAGAGCTGGACTCAGGTCTTGTTGTCTTGGAGTTGGGCTCGAAGACCTGTTGTCCGGAGAGCTGGGCTCCGGGACTTGATTGCTTGTGAACTGGGCTTAGTCTTGTTGTCTTGTTGCTGGGCTCGAAGACCTGTTGTTCGGAGAGCTGGGCTCCGGGTTTTGATTGCCTGAGAGCTGGGCTCAGATCTTGTTGTCTTGGAGCTGGGCTCGAAGACCTATTGTCCGGAGAGCTAGGCTCCGGGACTTGATTGCTTGAGAGCTGGGCTCAGGTCTTGTTGTCCGGAGAGCGGGGCTCCGGGACTAGATTGCTTGAGAGCTGGGCTCAGGTCTTATACCGGGCGGTGATATTCTTGCAAGGCGAATAACCCTTCGTACAGAAGAAAATCTTTATTATTAATGGGAGAAAGCTTTACACTACTGATAGTATCTTCTTAGATTACAGGCATTCCATGTTCGAGGGAACCTGACGCCATCGAGATCCTCGAGGTAGTAGGCCCCATGTGAGAGGGCTTCGGCCACTTTGTAGGGGCCTTCTCAGTTTGGCGAGAGCTTGCCGCACTCCTGGGTTTGAGATGCTTCAGCTCGGCGCAGCACCATATCTCCGGGTCTGAAGACTTTCGGTCTTACCAGTGCATTGTAGTACTGGGCCACCCGTTGCCGGTATGCCACCATCCGAAGTCGAGCTTTGTCCCTTATTTCTTCGAGGAGATCAAAGTTGAGTAGAAGGTGTGTCGAGTTCTGCGCTTCATCGTACTGCTATACTCGTAGCGTGGGCACGCCGAGCTCAATCGAGATGATGCCTCGGCACCGAAGACAAGGTTGAAAGGTGTTTCATCAGTTGGCGTTATGGGCGTTGTGTGGTAGGCCCACAGAACACTTGGGAGTTCTTCCGTTCATTTGCCCTTGGCAAGGTTTAGCCTGGTTCTGAGTCTTTGGAGGATGGTTCGATTAGTCACCTCAGCCTCCCCATTTGTTTGGGGATGGGCTACCGAGGTAAAGCGGTGCTGGATGCCATGCTCAGTGCAGAATCCTTTGAACTCCCGGTTGTTGAATTATCGCCCGTTGTCGGTGATGATACAGCAGGTGAGCCCGAAGTGGCAGATAACTGCCTTCCAAAAGAATTGGTGGACATTGGCTTCGGTGATCTGATTTAGCAATTCTGCTTCGACCCACTTGGTGAAGTAGTCAATTTCCACTAACAGGAACCTTCGTTGTCCCAGTGCAGGGGGGAATGGCCCAAGGATGTCCATTCCCCACTAAGCGAAGGGCCAAGGAGATGAGAGCTGGGAGATCGGCGCCGCTGGCTGGCGCTGTATTTGGGCATGGTTCTGGCACTTGTTACACCTCTTGACGAAGTCGGCGGCGTCCTCCCTTATGGTCTCCCAAAAGTATCCCTGGCGGAGAGCTTTGTATGCTAGTGTTCTCCCTCCCATATGGTTCCCACAGAGACCTTCATGTATTTCCTGAAGTACGAAGGCTGCCTCTATGGGCCTGAGGCACTTTAGGAGCGGGTAGGAGTGAGATCGACGGTAAAGTTGGCCTTCCATCAAAACAAACCGGGAGGCCTTCTTCTTGATGAGGCCGGCTTCCATGCGATCCTTTAGCAAAGTGCCATCAGTGATATACCTGACGTACCTATCCATCCAGCTCGAATCCGGGGTGACTTGTTGCACCTCCTCTGGGTCTTCGTAGCTTGGATTCTCAAGATATTCAATGTAAGCGCATCCCAGTGATGAGTCCGGCAAGGTTACGAGCCTTAACAATGCATCTGCACGTGCATTCTCCCCCCGGGGGATGTGGGAAACGCTGAAGCGTCGGAAGCTTGTCGCGCTTGTGTGGACTCGTTCCAGATACTTCATCATCTAGGGATCTCTGGCCTCATATTCTCCGGATACTTGCCCGACAACCAGTTGGGAGTCGGTGAAGACTTTCAAGCTTTGCACGCCCAACTCGCGGAAGACTTTCAAACCCACGAGGAGCGCCTCGTACTCCGCCTGGTTGTTTGTCGCGGCGAACTTGAAGCAGAGAGCGCACTCCGTCACCACCCGGTCGTTGTTGGTGAGGATGAGGTCTGCTCCGCTTTCACCGGAATTGGACACGCCGTCCATGTGGAGGATCCAGGGCTCCTCCTTAAGTCCGAGCTCTGCTTGGGGCTTCGTCATTGTCTGCTCTGGCTCCTCGGCGAGCCCTGTGCATTCGACCATGAAGTCGGCTATGACTTGGACCTTCTGCAAAGACCTCGGTCGATACGCTATGTCGAACTCGCTCAGGAGCAAGGACCACTTGGCCAGTCTCCTCTAGGTCTCAGGGCGGCTAAGGATGGTCCTTATTGGTTGGTCTATCACGACCACGATGGAGTGTGCTTGAAAGTAGGGCCTGAGGCGCTTAGCAGATATTATTAGTGCAAAAATAAATTTCTTGGAGTGAGTATACCTGACCTCCGTATCGTGGAGGATTTTGCTATTGTAATATACTGGCTTCTAGGACCCATCCTTGTCTGTGCAGATGAGGACCGAGCTGACTGCTCCAGGTGTGACTGCCAGATAAAGCAGGAGCTCCTCCCCTCCCTCTGGTCTAGAGAGCAACGGAGGAGAGGCCAGAAACTCCTTCAAACCTTCGAAGGATGTTCTGCACTCCTCCATCCATGTGAAGCCGTGCATCTTGCACAATGCCTTGAAGAAAGGGAGGCAGCGATCGGCCGACCTCGAGATGAACCGGCTCAGCACTACGATCTATCCCGTCAAGCACTGGACCTGCTTCTTGGATACCGGATGCTCTATGTCAACATCGCCTGGACCTTCTCCGGGTTGGCTTTAATCCCCCTTTGAGTGACCATGAAGTCGAGGAACTTTCCCGCCGCTACTCCAAAGGCACACTTCGTCAGGTTCAGCTTCATCTGGTACTTTCAAAGGTTGTGAAAGGCTTCGGTGAGGTCGGCGACATAATCCGAGCTTGGCTTGCTCATGACAAGCATGCCGTCCATGTATACCTGCATGTTTCGGCCAATCTGGTCCTTGAAGACTCTGTTGACCAAACGCTGATATGTGGCCCCGGCATTCTTTAGACCAAAGGGCATCATCCTGTAGCAGTATGTTCCTTGGTTGGTGATGAAGGCAGTGTGCTCCTCATATTCTGGGTGCATCCGGATCTGATTGTATCCGGAGAATGCATTCATGAAGGAGAAGAGCCTGTGCCCTGAGGTGGCATCCACCAATTGGTCGATTTTCGGTAAGGGGAAGCTGTCCTTCGGGCATGCCTTGTTGAGGTCGGTATAGTCTACACAGATTCTCCATCTGACATTGCTCTTCTTTACCATCACCACGTTCGCCAGCCAGCTCGGATATTGAACCTCCCGAATGAAGTCGGCGAAGAGGAGTTTTTCCACCTGCCTGCCTGCCTCTCCGAGGCGAAGCTTCTCTTCTTTTGCTGAACCGATCGGTGCTTTGGGTCAATGCTTAGCTTGTGGGTGACGATGTCAGAGAGATACCTAGCATGTCCATCGCTGTCCAGGCGAACACATCTGCATTCATCTGTAGGAACTGAAAGTTAAAAATGTGGGTGCAGGTGCCTATGCTAAGCATGCAACAGCACAGGGAATAGGTAAGTATTTTAAATCATTTTTAAAATAAGTGCGGAAAATACCTACTCCGCACAGGATCTAGCATATGCAAGATGCATGTATTGGCATGATACAGGACATATAATATTTATAAATATTTTAATAAATCTAGATCTACACATGCACCGAAAATAAAACCCAAAAACATACCTTATTCCCAGCTGGAATAAGTCTGGGATAAACCAGGAATAGACTGGAATAACTGGAATAAAGTTATTCCAGTCATCTTCCACCTTGGGCTGAAAACTGGGCTTCTGAAAAGTCCCTGGAACGCCACCTTCCGGACCTCCGATCGCTCCCAAATTTGAGCTGTAGATTTTTAAGGAAGTCCTCTTCGATTTGGCACTAGTTTCTGCAAGAAAGACTAAGCAAATAAATCGTAAAAATTCGCCGAAGTCTGCTGCACGAAAATGGCAGCAGAACAGAGTAGTTGTCTTCGACGTTGGATTTCGGGCAACTGGAGCGATCCCGGCTCGCCTGGTTTGCTCCGAGGAGTAGAAGAATACTCCCTCTAGAGGGGAGACATGCCCGGGGCTCTCCGATCCCTCTCCACGCACGGTGCTAGCCGCCGGAAGATGGTTCACGGTCACAGGTTGCTGCAGCAAAACAGAATTGCTACAGCAGGGATTTTTAAGCACTCGAAACGATGAGTTCTCTCCCTCACACCCTCCAAATCCCAACCTAACTAGCACCCAATGGAAGCAATCTCTCAACCTCTCAAAAGGAATAACATCTAACTCTTCACACCTTGAAAAAAACTCGTTGGTTTTTCACTTCACACATAGGAATGAACCCTCTCTGAAACAGGGGCGCTGGAGTTAATATAAGCAGCAGGGTGAATTGACAACGGAGAGGGTGGGAGGCCAAGGGGTCACCGGCTACAATTAACCCAATTAACAGCCATTAAATCATTAAAAAGGGGGATTAAGGCCAGTGGGTGGAGGGAGAGTAGAAGATGTCGTTCGGCCTTCCAACGCTTGGAATTTTTCCAGCGAGAATCACCGTGTAAACGGTCACGCGGAGAAGAAAAAACCGTGGAAACCGGTCCAAGCCAATTAAACCAATTTGGTTCAAACCCAACGGTGGTTCAATCCAATTGAACCAGGTTCAGGGAATAAAATTGGTTCACAACCAATTGGAGGCCGAAACGAACTCCAAATCAGTTCAAAACTAATTCAAAAAAATCCTGGCGCAGTGCTGGTCAACCTGGAACAATTTTCGGTTGACACAGACAAGGGCAAGACGAAGAAAAGAGTGCTCAAAAATATACTGTGACCATAAAACTAAGACGATTCCCAATCGTAATCGGTATCCGGATCAGAGAGTTATCCTCTGTGGCGTGTGATCTCATAGGTTCGAACCTAAACAGTAGCACTAGAACAGTTCTAGTACCAGCACAGGAAACCATCTAGCAATGGGTCCCGACGTCCGGATAGGTCGAAGATGCGGGAGCAAACAATCGAACCTCTGGTATATGGTTACCGTATAATTCATCCCTTTGACCTCTAATGCTCAGGACGACTGAGATTGGGCTGCCAACCCAGACTGAGTCAGTCGACTACGTGTCTCAACCTCGCAAGCCCAGTGACTCTTCACTAGGGCTACCCTGGCCGAGGATTTGCTAAATTGAGATACTGCGAGACATTCAATCCAAACTGTTTGGACAGGTCAAATCCATCTTGGTCCATCACTGCTCCACAAGTACTTGCCTGTACCTAGAAACCTTCCGTCACCGGATTAAAAATTCGGGTAGTCCGGCACCAAAGCACAGGGAGTTGCTTGCAAGCTACCGTGATGATCTCAGGTCAAAGGGACACTTATACCCATATCCAATCGTGAGTATCCCTTTGGCAGAAAGGGACTGCACGGAGTCACGTTCAATGAGATATCACATATATTCCACTTGTAGATCACATCAGTGTCACCACACTCATTTGGTCAAGAGGACAACCAAACGATGTAAACTACAACAACTTATACTTGATATATTGTCATCCAGTACAATATATCCTTTTGTTGCGAGCAAGGTTTAAGGACCACTCGATACATCCTCTCTGTATCGAAATCAGTGTAGTCCTAAGGACTTCATCACACGAAAAGAGTTCTCTTAGGGAAATACAATATGTGATGAGCTGCCAAATAACAATTTTATTAATTCATAAAATAAATACAGTGCTGAGCACAACCGCCATGCCTTAGAGTCAGATCTCTGAAGTGCATCCATATAGGTGATCGGATCCTCATTGTTCTCATCGAGCTCAATGGGATCGCCATCCCGGACCAAGAAACCGTAGTATCTAACCGGCTGATGCGGTATTCTACCGGATCTCCAAATGGGTTCTGGTTGTGATTCAATCACAGCCGGTTCTACGATGCTCTTAGAGTGTGTAGGTTTTTCTATAGGCTGAACTTCATCAAGTTCAATCTTAGAGGCTATAGTTCCTTCTCCAAGGAACTCCTTTTCCAAAAAGATAGCTCTAAGAGCAACGAACACCTTTTGTTCATTCTCCAAGTAGAAGAAATACCCTTTGGTTTCCTTAGGATAATCAATAAATAAACACTTGTCAGACTTAGGACCAAGTTTGTCTGAGTCTAAACGCTTTACGTAAGCCGGACATCCCCAGACCCGAAGGTGTGAGATTGAGGGTTTACGCCCATTCCACATCTCATACGGAGTGGAGACAACAGACTTACTTGGAACATTATTTAATAAGTAACATGCTGTCTGAAGCGCATATCCCCAAAAGGATAGCGGCAGAGTTGCAAAGCCCATCATGGATCGAACCATGTCCAACAACGTTCGATTCCTCCTTTCGGACACACCATTCAACTGCGGTGTTCCTGGAGGAGTCCACTGAGAGAGAATTCCATTCTCCTCAAGATATATCAAAAAAATATCAGATAAGTATTCACCACCTCGATCAGATCGAAGGATTTTAATACTTTTTTCAGTTTGCTTTTCTACTTCATTACGGTATCGTTTGAACATTTCAAACGATTCAGACTTATATCTCATTAAAAAGACATAACCGAATCTTGAAAAATCGTCTGTAAAAGTAATGAAATATTTGTATCCTTCTCTCGCACTAACTGTCATCGGTCCACATACATCAGTATGTATTAGACTTAGAAGTTCTGTAGCTCGTTCACCCTTTCCAGTAAAATGTGACTTGGTCATTTTACCAAGTAAACAGGATTCACAAGTGGGCAGTGATTCAGAATCACTGACCTCGAGGAGTCCATCTCCTCGCATCTTATTTATCCTATTTTGGTTAATATGACCTAGCCTACAGTGCCAAAGGTACAAATCATTGACATTATCTAACCTTGGGTGTTTGCAAGATGTATACATTACACTAACAGGCCTTGATAGTACGTATATGCCATTATTTAATCTAGCTTTCATTATAACAGAGTTATTCAAAATAACTTTGCAAAAATCTCCTTTTATTGAAAGTTCAAAACCACAATTGGCCAAAAGGCCTACAGAGATTATGCTCATAATGAAACTAGGACAATAGTGACAGTCGACTAGTTCGACAGTACAAGACTCAAAGACAAGACGCAGGACTCCGATTGCCAGTACTGGAACACGATTTCCATTCCCGACGCTCAGAAACTGTTCTCCATCTTCAAATCTTCTGCTAACTTAAAGTCCCTGTAACGAATTACAAACATGAATTGGACTACCAGTATCCAATACCCAGTTAGCAGTATCAACAATTGAGTAATTACAAGGTTTTATCATATAAATACCTTGTTCAGCAGACATCTGCTTTCTCGGCCTGTTCGGATCAAGGGACGCAATATAAAGAGGACAATTCCTCTTTCAATGTCCCTTCTTCTTGCAGTAGAAGCACTCTGCAGAAGATTGATCAGCCTTATACTTCCTGGTCTGACTAGGGCCAGGAGCATTCTGCACTTTCTTTCTCTTCTTATTTATTTTCTTCTTCCCTTTCTTAAGGGGACGACGACCTCTACTACCTCCCACTAAATTCACCACCCCCTTATTCAGTTGGTGGTCTTTCTCAAAAGTCTGCAGCAATCCCAAAAGACCATGGTAGTTGACTGCAGGCTTGTTCATTCTATAATGATCGAGAAAATCAAGATAGGAGGAGGGAAGAGAATTCAGGATCGCATCCTTGCCGAGCTGTTCGTGCAAGGGGCATCCGAGTTTGCCCAGTTTTTCAATCAGCTCGATCATGTACAATACATGATCAGTGACTGAACCGCCATTCGGCATCTTGGAGTTGTAGATGGCATAAGACACTTTGTACCGTTCTACATCATCCGGGGTGCCGAAGGATTCCTTCAACTTTTGAAGGATTTCATCAGGTTGGACCTCCTCGAATTTGCGACTGAACTCGTCGTTCATCGCCGCTAGCATAATGCAACGGACAGTAGTCCGATCAGAGACCCACTTCAGATAAGCATCTCTGACCGCACTCCGTGCATTAGCGTGAGGGATTTCAGGTGTCGGATCCGTTATCACATACAGGATCCGTTCGTGCTCCAGAACTATTCTCAACTTTCGATACCAACTATCGAAGTTGTGACCCTTTAACTTCTCATTATCGAGAAGTGTCCGGAGCGATAAATTGGAAGACATCTGAAAAGAAAATAAGACCTATTAGTATATGAATTAATAAATTAACCAAAAGACTTGGACTTTAGTCTAAAGGTTTCTCCCACTAATTTTTCAGATTGGTAGCCTCAAACTCCAATCCGTGAAAAAACTTTTTTTCAAGTGGGTACTGAAATCCAATAGGCCTCACATGAGCCCGACTATGGCCAGCTCACCCATACGAGCCCAAAGGTAGGTTCGTAAACCAATTGTTTCCCTAAACAATTTTCAATATAAAATTTTGCCCCAGAGAACACCCCAATCGGCCTAGGGGCCTCCTATTGCGGGTCTCTGGTTAGGTCCAACCATTAAAATGACAAACCCAATGCTTCTAGCTAACTAAAGACCAAGCCCGACTATGGCCGGCCCACCTGGTCTCGTTAAGAAGGTTGCACTGAACCATCATCGATCAGATAGAAATTCCAGTCACCGGATGTACACCCGTTCTATGGAACTGCCGATGCATACCAAGCTAGTGGACATATTTCCATCCAACTTAATGGGAGGCTAAGACACTGTCAACTCCTTGACTTAGTCTTTTAAGGACCTAATAATTTTAGAGGATTTTTAGTTGTGACAGAAGAGAAGAGACAAGGACATGGATCATCCTCCCACTGAATCAATCAGATTTCAGGAGGGTTGAATTGAATCAACAAACGATTCATGGGCACCTAAAGATCAGTCAGACTGATCAACCTGGGTGACATGGGTTAACTCGAGTCATTGAGCTTTTCCAATCAGTTCTGGTTGACTCGACTAGCCAGGTAGGTGAGATAATGGGTGAGTATCCACCATTAACCATCTTTCCTAGACACCAACCAAGTTGGCCAGGAAAGAGGTAGCCTCATATAACCATGATCACAAATGCCAAACCTACCTCGACACCAGTCAGTTTACTAGACTCGATCAGACTAGCCTAAAGACTCGAGCGTCCACTGAGCCACTAATTGGATCCATTTTAGATGAACGGATCAACTAATCTAACTATTAGATAGTTCTAAAGAAGGACCTTAAACAACATTTGTTTAATCTTCTTTTAATCCGATTCAACTAAACTTAGGTCTAACCCAGTTATGGACCCAACTAATCAGCTAACCCAATTAACCCAATTTGGCTTATGCAAATTTTATTAGATTTCATAAACCTAAAAATTTTTATTAAGCCAAATACTTAATTAAAATATTTTTTAATTAAGTCTCTATGTAAAACAATTTTACATCTTAAATTATGCATCATATCTAGATTTATACTTTTATAAATATTATATGACTCAAATAACAAAATTATAAATCATGCCAAAGTTATAAAGTAATTTTAATTTCTTTTTGATTTCCTTAAAGGATCCTTCTGAAGAGGCCAACACAGACGAACCGCATCGTGTCAAAGACACACGGCCATGGTGAATGTTTCAACTAGGTTCCTAAAAGTACTCTCTAATTCCAAGATTAAACAATTTAATCTACTATACATGCATCAAGATATGTTACACTAGAACTTGGCTCTGATACCACTGAAAGTTAAAAATGTGGGTGCAGGTACCTATGCTAAGCATGCAACAGCACAGGGAATAGGTAAGTATTTTAAATCATTTTTAAAATAAGTGCGGAAAATACCTACTCCGCTCAGGATCTAGCATATGCAAGATGCATGTATTGGCATGATACAGGACATATAATATTTATAAATATTTTAATAAATCTAGATCTACACATGCACCAAAAATAAAACCCAAAAACATACCTTATTCCCAGCTGGAATAAGTCTGGGATAAACCAGGAATAGACTGGAATAACTGGAATAAAGTTATTCCAGTCGTCTTCCACCTTGGGCTGAAAACTGGGCTTCCGAAAATTCCCCGGAACGCCACCTTTCGGACCTCCGATCTCTCCCAAATTTGAGCTGTAGATTCTTAAGGAAGTCCTCTTCTATTTGGCACTAGTTTCTGCAAGAAAGACTAAGCCAATAAATCGTAAAAATTCTCCAAAGTCTGCTGCACGAAAATGGCAGCAAAACAGAGTAGCTGTCTTCGACGTTGGATTTCGGGCAACTGGAGCGATCCCAGCTCGCCTGGTTTGCTCCGAGGAGTAGAAGAATACTCCCTCTAGAGGGGAGACATGCTCGGGGCTCTCCGATCCCTCTCCACCCGCGGTGCTAGCCGCCGGAAGATGGTTCACGGTCACAGGTTGCTGCAGCAAAACAGAATTGCTACAGCAGGGATTTTTGAGCACTCGAAACGATGGGTTCTCTCCCTCACACCCTCCAAATCCCAACCTAACTAGCACCCAATGGAAGCAATCTCTCAACCTCTCAAAAGGAATAACATCTAACTCTTCACACCTTGAAAAAAACTCGTTGGTTTTTCACTTCACACATAGGAATGAACCCTCTCTGAAACAAGGGCGCTGGAGTTAATATAAGCAGCAGGGTGAATTGACAACGGAGAGGGTGGGAGGCCAAGGGGTCACCGGCTGCAATTAACCCAATTAACAGCCATTAAATCATTAAAAAGGGGGATTAAGGCCAGCGGGTGGAGGGAGAGTAGAAGATGTCATTCGGCCATCCAACGCTTGGAATTTTTCCAGCGAGAATCACCGTGTAAACGGTCACGCGGAGAAGAAAAAACCGTGGAAACCGGTCCAAGCCAATTAAACCAATTTGGTTCAAACCCAACAGTGGTTCAATCCAATTGAACCAGGTTCAGGGAATAAAATTGGTTCACAACCAATTGGAGGCCGAAACGAACTCCGAATCAGTTCAAAACTGATTCAAAAAAATCCTGGCGCAGTGCTGGTCAACCTGGAACAATTTTCGGTTGACACAGACAAGGGCAAGACGGGAAAAAGAGTGCTCAAAAATATACTGTGACCATAAAACCGAGACGATTCCTAATCGTAATCGGTATCCGGATCAGAGAGTTATCCTCTGTGGCGTGTGATCTCATAGGTTCGAACATAAACGGTAGCACTAGAACAGTTCTAGTACCAGCACAAGAAACCATCTAGCAATGGGTCCCGGCGTCCGGATAGGTCGAAGATGCGGGAGCAAACAATCGAACCTCTGGTATATGGTTACCGTATAATTCATCCCTTTGACCTCTAATGCTCAGGACGACTGAGATTGGGCTGCCAACCCAGACTGAGTCAGTCGACTACGTGTCTCAACCTCGCAAGCCCAATGACTCTTCACTAGGGCTACCCCGGCCGAGGATTTGCTAAATTGAGATACTGCGAGACATTCAATCCAAACTGTTTGGACAGGTCAATTCCATCTTGGTCCATCACTGCTCCACAAGTACTTGTCTGTACCCAGAAACCTTCCATCACCGGATTAAAAATCCGGGTAGTCCGGCACCAAAGCACAGGGAGTTGCTTGCAAGCTACCATGATGACCTCAGGTCAGAGGGACACTTATACCCATATCCAATCGTGAGTATCCCTTTGGCAGAAAGGGACTACACGGAGTCACGTTCAATGAGATATCATATATATCCCACTTGTAGATCACATCAGTGTCACCACACTCATTTGGTCAAGAGGACAACCAAACGATGTAAACTACAACAACTTATACTTGATATATTGCCGTCCAGTACAATATATCCTTTTGTTGCGAACGGGGTTTAAGGACCACTCGATACATCCTCTCTGTATCGAAATCAGTGTAGTCCTAAGGACTTCATCACATGAAAAGAGTTCTCTTAGGGAAATACAATATGTGATGAGCTGCCAAATAACAATTTTATTAATTCATAAAATAAATACAGTGCTGAGCACAACTGCCTACAACCCAGGCGATTGGCTTTGGGACACATTTTCCAACAGGAACTCTAAAAGGTGTGCCCTCTCCTTATCCTGCAGCTGGGCCCCGATTTGCACCGTCTTCGCAGGATCGTCTTTGAGTGGGTAGGAGAGCAGCTGTTTAGTCGGGCCTCCCCTGGGGTCTTGGGCCCTTTGGTCGAGCTCATCCACCCTGGGATCGTCCTCGAGGGTCTTGGCCCCAGGAAGGGTTTGGAAGCAGTGCTGCACCGGCTGGGGTGTTCTCCTGATCTCCCCGATGCCGTAAGGAGTTGGGAACTGTACAAGCTGTCTCTTGGTGGAGGCGATGGTGTCGAGCAAGTTGAGCCCGGGTCGGCCAAGGATCATGTTGTAGACTGAAGGGAGCCTGACAACCGTGAAGGTCATCATGATGGTGCTCAGACAAGGTGGGGTCCCAGCGATGACTGGGAGAGTAATTTCTCCCTCCACCCCTACAGAATCACCCGTGAAACCGATGAGGGGGGTGTGCACAGGTCTGAGCTGAGTTGGGGAAAGGTTCATTCTGGAGAAAGCATCGTAGAAAAGCATATCTGTGGAGCTTCCACTATCAACCATGATGCATTTTACAGGATGCTTCGTGATCATCATCTCGACGACCACAGCATCATTATTTATATTTTTCCCCCGATCTTCCCCCTCCCTCATAAAGGGGAGTACATTTTCAGAACGCCCTGCCCCCCGAGCCTTCTTGGATGTGCACTTGGCCCCCCAGCATATCATCCCAACCGGCTTCTCGGTAGGGGTATTATCGACCGCTGGAGCTGGCGGGAGAGCAACGAGCGCCCGAGGTTCTGCTTGAGGTTTGTCCCCCATAAACCTTTTGAGGTAACCCCTCCTAATGAGTTCTTCGATTTCCCATTTGAGGTTATGGTATTCCTCGGTGTCATGGCCATGGTCGCGGTGGAAATGACAATACTTCATTTTATCACGGCCAACGGACGGCTTCATCGGAGGTGGGCGCTTCAAGTAGGGCTCACCTTCGATCTCCATGAGGGTATTCGTCCTTGGGGTGAGGAGGGGGGTGTAACTCCCCTTGGTAACGGGAGCGCTTCTCATCCTCATTCCCTGCTGGAAGCTCGAAGCTAGAGGCCTTGGCTTCCACGTGCTGGACGCCTCGACGAAAGTTGGTTTCTTCAGTGGCTTCCTGTCGAGCTCCCGCCTCGTACGATCCATCTCCTTTGCACGGATGTACTTCTAGGCTCAGAGGAGGAGCTCGGAGTAGTATTTTGGGGGCTTCTTATCGAGCGAGTAAGTCAGGCGAGAGGTCCTGAGTCCTCGCTTCAGAGCCAACATAGTGACGGGCTCCTCAAAATTGTAGATCTCCAACGTGGCAGCCTCGAAACGGGCTACGTAGTCTCGTAGGGGTTCACAGTCCTGCTGCCTAATAGAGAAGAGGCTGTCTGCCTTCCGTGGCACCTTTCAACAGGTGTCAAAGTGGGCCACGAACTTCTATCCCAGCTGGGCGAAGGAGTTGATGCTCTCCGATTCCAGATGGGTGAACCACACCCCGGCTGCCTTCCAGAGAGTGGCAGGAAAGGCGACGCAGAGGAGAGCGTCGGTGGCCTCCGTACCCTCATGAGGGCCCTGTAGCTTTCCAGGTGGTCCAGGGGGTCCGTGGTACCATCATAAGGTTCCACCTGCGGCATATGGAACTGATCTGGGATCGGCTCTTCTTGGACTTCTCGGGAGAAAGGGGGATGGGCGTCGTAGCCCGCCGGCTCGCTAATGGAGCCCGGTAGATTGGCAAACCGATGGGACAGCTCTGCCAGCCTATGGTCATGCTCCTCCAGGCGCTTCTCCATCGTGCGCCTGATGGCTTCATCAGTGGACCCCTCCACCGAAGGAGACGGAGAAGGTGGCATGGGTGCGTGATGTTCGTAGCGGGTGGTCTTGCTCTTCCTGCCTCGGTGGGGTTTGGACACTACCCGCTCAAGGTTTGGTGAGCAGCTCTCCCCGTCGGCAGACCCAGCTCATTATCCTTTCATCGGAGTTTGCTGGCTACTCTGGTTGCTAGTGATGGCCCGTGGCTGCGAAGTTCTTCCTTGGAAGGAATGCAAACTGTTGCGGGGTGCCCGGCATAGGCCGCAGGGGTCCATAGCTGCTGGTGAGTAGCCAAGGATCGGTGCTGATGCTGGAGCTAGCGCACTGCCATGGTAAGGACCTGCACCTGCTGGATGAGTGCAGCCAGCTAGGATTCCGCTGGAGGTGGTTGAGCTAAAGCAGGTGGTTCCACCTCTAGGTTGTACAGGTTCCCCCGGGAAGGGGAGTCTCCCACACGACTAGTGGAGACCTCTCTTGCCCGCTTCGTCACCATCCTTCCTTCAAGCTACTTATGGAGGGGTGCTCAAGCTGAATCGAAAATCACTCCGTGCCCCCTACCTGGCGCGTCAATCTGTTGCTGCCAAGATCGTCGTGGCCTGCAGCTGCTATCGAGGTCGGATCTCCCCTCTTGAGCTCTTAGGATGTCCTGCTCCTTTGAACCTGCAAAAACGGGGTTAGTGACCCGGGCCAGGGGTTCCGGCGGGGGCACTCCGACGGTCAAGTCAGTAACGATCCAGGGGAACAGATCCTCCTAGTCAAGCCCCTCTCGATGGACTCCACGCTAAGAGGAGTGAGTAGTGTGAAAATGGGGTGTGAGTGTGTCGGGATGATGGTAGCCGAGCTAGAGGGATTCTCTGCGTGGCCTTCTCCTCCGCTACTTGCTTGAGATCTTTTTTTTGTGTGTTGAGATAGTGGTTGTGATTGTTACCCCTCATTTTCTCCGAGCGTGTCGAAGGTTCTTTCTAGTCGGGGCAGTCACTGGACGCCTACCTCGGGATCTCCCCTGTATTGTTGGGCGCGTGCGGCGGTGCTCTATGCTGCGGATGGGACGTCTCTCCCGATACGTACTGTCAAGAGTGTGCGGCGGCGTTCCGTGCCGTGGACGGAACGTCTTTCCTGGTTGGTGGTGAGGAAACTGCTGTGCGTTCTGACATTCCTTCCAATTGTTCCATTCCAGGAAGCCTGGCAGTGACTTAATTAGGGGGAATTCCTCCCTCTCCTGGTGTAAGCGGCACCCACAGGCAGTTATTATGATTTGATGGGTGCTTCTTCATGGCCCTCGAGTGGCCCGCCGGTGCCCCGAGGAGGTGGCTCCGCTTTCTTGGAGATCAGCAGCACTGTCCGAGGCGTTAGCTGAGCTGGAGAGCTGGAACTTGGCTTCGGCCAGAGGGGGCCTGACCTCGACTTCGGAGAAACTTGGGCCGGAGGAGGAGGGCTCGACTCCTGCTCAGAGAGCGCGACCTTGAAGGGGCTCGCTCTGGTGAAGGGGGTCGCTTGGCTCCGGCTTAGGCGACCCGGGCTCGCGGGCACCGACCTGGCGGAGGAGGTTAGTGCATGACCCCTGCCCAGAGGGCTCGACCTTGAAGGGGCTCGCTCTGGTGAAGGGGGTCACGTGGCTCCAGCCTAGGTAACCCGAGCTCGCCGGCGCCGATCTAGTAGAGGAGGTCAGCACGTGACCCCTACCCGGAGGGCTCGACCTCGAAGAGGCTCATTCTGGTGAAGGAGGTCGCATGGCTTCGGCCAAGGTGACCCGAGCTCGCGGGTGCCGACCTGGTGGATGACGGAGCTCGGCTCCGACGGATCAGGAGAGCCCGGCTCGACGAAAGAATCCAAGGTGGGGTGTCCACCATGACAGTTTTTCCGACATGGCACTTGTTATGGGTCACACGTCAGCCTTTCGCCGCATCAATTATCAATTTTCAATTTTCAAACTTACATAATTTAAAAGTAATGATTTGAAAACTTGCACGGTATTCTGATTTCCATGTTGAGATCAAAAATAAATTTAAAACCGAGTCCAATGCAAAATTTTCAAATATGACAAGGGTCCAGTAAGCAACCATAAGTTTTGGTAAAGTTATCAACTATAAGTTTCGAAACAACTTTAAAAACAGATTCAAAATATATAATTAAAATTTCAAATAATAAACGTTTGAAATAATTATGCGGTTCAAAAATCGAAAATGATATATAACTTGATATTGACTATAAATTTAGTAAGATATAGAAACTTAGTTTCACATATATGGTTAGATTAATTGTTAAGTTCCATGCTAGAACCAAAAATTTCAGCTGAAAAAGAATTTACAAATTAATATTCAAAGCATGCCATTTGCGTATTTTACTATTGCGCCTGCATAACTGCATTGAAGGTCACGACTGTATTCTTAGCCGGGTCCACAAGCCTTTTTTTTTCTTTCTTTTGTACGCGCATGTGCAGGCGTGTGTGCATGTGCGTGTAACCTGTGGCATCACACGTGTCTACCAAACTTCACCTCTGTTGACGTTATGACCTTACAAAACAAAAAAATAAAAAAAATCACTCTCCCCCTCCCCGGCATGCAATGCGCGAGATTCATATACATGCCACATTGCGCATGCAGCTCCATGCATTTTTCCTAATTTATATTTTATTATTATTTTATATTTTAATTTTTTAATTAATTTTATAATTAATTTTGTAACGACCATAACAGCTAGTTTAAGGATATTTTTGAAATTTTTTTTTGAAATTTTAAACCTATAAATAGACTTCTATACCAGCCTTACAGAGCATCCAAAAATCTCAAGCTATTCCTCTCCTATATTTTTCTATCCAAAAAAAATTTTAAATTTTTTTTTCTCCTATCTTTTTTAACTTTAAATTTTTTGGACTGAAGATGAGCTAATCGGTGTCCGCTTGAGATCGTGCGACCGACGGGCGTTGGAGTTTTGGCTTTCGGATTATACCTTGAAGGAAAACGTGTGGCCCAACTATTCTTCGCATAGAATAGGGCCAAATCTCATTTAGGATAGTGATTTTATTCATCTCCCGGGCTAGACTTACTAACCTTATTCTGTTGCATTTAAAATTATTTTATCACACCAAGTTTGTTCTACCACATATGCCACAAAAAAAAATATTTTCAAATATTTTTAAAATCATATAAATGCATATATATTCCATATATCACAAATAACAATTTAAAAAAGATTTGGTATAGTTTATAGTGCATATATATATAAATATAATTGTTTGTACTTGTGTGGCAAGTCGCTGACATGGCACCCACGTTCGATGCAGCTAATTAATGAGGTGGCAGAGAGTGCCACCTGGCCCATCCAAAGTCGAGCTCCCGGTCGAAGTCGAGCTCCCATCCAAGATGAGCTCTCAGTCGAGGTTGAGCTCCCATCCAAGATGAGCTCGAGGTAAGCTCTCTGTCGAGGTCGAGCTCTTGTCCGAGGTGAGCTTTTGTCTGAGGTCGAGCTTTTATCCGAGTCGAGCTCCCAACCAAGGTGAGCTCCTAGCCGAGGTCGAGCTCCCGACCGAGATTGAGCTCCTGTTCGAGATAAGCTCCCATCCGAGGTCGAGCTCCTATCCGACTCGAGCTCCCATCTGAGGTGAGCTCCCAACCAAGGTCGAGCTGCTATCCGAGGTCGAGCTCCCATCCGAGGTGAGCTCCCAGCTAAGGTCGAGCTCCGAGCTCCTGTCTAAGGTGAGCTCCCATCCGAGGTCGAGCTCATGTCCAAAGTCTAGCTCCTGGTCGAGGTCGAGCTCCCGATTAAGGTCGAGCTCCCAGTCGAGGTCGAGCTCTTGTTCAGGGTTGAGCTCCCGTTCAAGGTGAGCTCCCAATCGAGGTCAAGATCTGAGCTCCTGTCCGAGGTGAGCTCCTAATCGAGGTCGAGCTCCCGTCTGAGATTGTGCTCTCGGTCAAAGAGAGCTTTGGACTAGTCGAGCTCCCGACCAGACCAAGTCCCCAAAGGCGAGAAGACATCCCCTCGATCGTGTCAGGAGGAATAGTAGGAGGTGATGCACAACTCTCAAAGGATAGACACCGAGAGGCCCGATTGATGACATAAGGGCGTGATGTTGCCGTCTCCGCCGGACTGGCAACAATTCTTGTGGAGGCATGTGCTTTATCGTGACTCCAAGCCCTTAGCATGCCACTTGCATCTCCTGCAAGAGGGGTTCTCTATAGGGTTCCAGGCCCTGTAGAATGCCACCTGCAAGAGAGGTGCTCCACCAGGGCTCCAGGCCCTATAGAACGTCGCCTACATCTCCTGCAAGAGGAGAGTGCTCTACCAAGGATTCAAGCCCTATAGCACGCCGTTTGCACTTCCCGTAAGAAGAATGCTCTGCCAGGGATCCATGCCCTGCACCATGCCATT
Organism: Areca catechu; assembly: GCA_021397845.1. Lineage (NCBI taxonomy): Eukaryota > Viridiplantae > Streptophyta > Magnoliopsida > Arecales > Arecaceae > Areca > Areca catechu. The sequence goes on from CM038041.1 coordinate 71,637,282, forward strand.
TGCCCCTGTAAGTGGAAGCACTCAACCATGGCTCCAGATCTTGTGGCACGTCACCTGAACTTTCTGCAAGGGATCGCTCCACCAAGGGGTAGCCTCTGCAGCATGCCGGCTACACCCCCTACAAGAAGACCTTCTCTTAGGAACATCAGACCTTGTCCAACGAGCCTTTGAAGAGCTTGCACCCCTTCTGCAGGGGACACTCTGGGGGGAGGCACCCAACCGAGGCTCCAGACCAGATCTAGCTGAATCAATCCCTATATAATAGTAAGAGAAATCTTTAGGATGGGGGATGAACCAAGGGAGAGACGGTAAGAGAGCAAAGGCAGAAGGCTGAACGGCAAACAATCCCAGCTTCCCAAAAAGCCCAGTTTTTTCTATTCTTTTCTATCTCCCTCTATGTGGTGGCATCCCGAGCCTCCGCCTTAGAGGGTCTGTTCTCCTTGGTCACCTTACTGACTTGACTGTCGAAGTGTTCTCGCCGATATCCCCGGTCCAGGTCTCCCTTTTTTTTGCAGGATTACTTGGCTGCGAAGGTGTGAGGACGTAGAACCCAATGTTTTCGGAGAGGCTAGCTTAACTAAGCCCCATAAAAGCTACAGGCCATGATATTCTAGGCGGCAACGGTACTTAATTATAATTTACTTACCTTGCATATTTTATTTTTTTAAAAAAATATATTTTTGGTTATTTATAGCATAATATCTATTTTTTTTGTATTATGCAAATTAATTGAAGATCCCCACTGAATCTATACTGCAGCATGCAAATTAATTTTTAAGAGATACTAAATAAATTAATCAAAGCCTTTAGGATTTAGAAACAAATAACTTAATTAAAAATCTTAATAAATCATAAGTTCGATCACATTGATGATCATGTTAATAAAATTTTAATTTTCAAAAAAAAAGATATTTTTAGAAATATATAAAAAGTTTAAATTATTTAAATCAATTCTTAACAAAATTATTTTTATTTTTCATATCTTCTTCTGTAAACATGACTTGGATCCAATGGCAACCCTTAAGGATGACATCATTAATCTTAAACCCGAAAAACTTGATAGATTTCATTTTAGGAGGTGGGAAAGCCAAATGAAGTTTTAGCTAACGACCTTAGATCTAGTCAATGATTAACCAGTTTGCTTGTTCATTTAATTCAACTATACCAACTTTTCCATAAGAGGATTACCTATGTAAAGGTAGAATCCTTAATGCCCTGTTCATCTCACTCTACGATATTTACCTATCAACTAAGAATATGAAAGAATTGTCGGATACCCTATAGTCTGAGTATGGCCTTGATGATGCTAGGGTTGAATGATTCAATACTGCATCATTTCTTAGATTTAATATGGTAGAAGATAAACCCATTAATGACCAATTTCACCAATTCCAAGAGTATCTTAGAAAACTTCAAGCTAATGGAGACAAATTCTTTGAAGGACTTAAGGAATCCAACCTTCTAGATAAAATACATCTTTCTTAGAATGGCTTTATAAAAGGTCAACTCCAAAAATAAGGAGAGCTAACCCTAACCCAACTTCTAAACTCAATCAGGATAGAAGACCAACATAGGTCAAAAATCCACTAAACTAGAATTTCAAGTATCTAAGCTAACCTAACCCAACAATACCAGACCAACAATAATACTAGACCAAAATCAAAGCCTAGATTTCAACCAAAACACCTATACCAATCAAACCAATTAAATCGTTCTAACCCAAATAAGTTCAAATCCAAAAGTAAAACCTTTAGAGCTAATAACACTAGATCCAACAAGCCTATTCAAGGTCCAAGTGAAAGGTTCTATTCTGTGTATGGAAGGACAAATCCTCTTGCAAGAGACTGTTTTCATTAGGAGTCTTTTTACAAACCTTTTACTTTTTCTGGACCCCAAGCTCATGTAGTTGAAGGTCCAGAAAATTCCTTATGAACTTTGAAAAAGAGGATTCATAACCTAGAATTTCTCAAAGTATGGGGGTGCCTAGCCAAAGTTAACATCACTAAATCCAAAAAGAAAAAACTAGGACTATAGATGATGTCCAAAATAGTAATACATATAGATTCTTAGTAATAAAATCAGAGATTAGTGATATAGCAATTCTTTTACTAAAAACTTTTAAAAAAATTCTTTAAATTATGATTGTAAAGCTTTAATTGATATGTTGAATCAATAGACAATTAATAAAAGATGAATAATCATATCCTGATTAGGTATAAAGCTATAAGAAATAAAATAAAATGAGTGATATCACTATAATTTAAAATATCAAAAAATAATCTGACAGATCTTTTAACCAAAGACCTTTCGAAGGTTGCAATATCTAAAATATCGAGGAGAATGGGGCTTAAGCCCATATATTAGTTACTAGAGTGGACCCCTACCATCATGGCAACCCCATGGTTAAGGTTTAAAGGAAAACGATCTCTGAGATGATATTTGAGAGCACCAATTTGAAGTGTCTCCATTCCATCCCTATGGTGTGGTGCTCTATTATGACGGTTAGGTTAAGCATAGCTCTTAATAGATCTAAGGCTATGAGTTCAGCGAGGTACGATTCCGTTGCACATATCCTAGGAGGATCTACCTTAGTGAGTAGTCGTGAGGCCGCAACTATAGGATCCAGACGAATCCTTAGCAACTCTCATGAAAATCAAGGTAAGCGCATGACCTAGATAGCGCTACCCCATATTATGATTAGTTCATCTTTATATTGTGTGTATTTTATACTAAATACAAGTTCAAACTTAGAAGGTACTTGTACTAAGCACAGTAAAAGTCCAAAAATCTTAAATTACTTATTGAGTTTAATAATATTAAACTTTTATTTTATTTTTTTATTTTTGTAGGAGATTGTTGACGTTACGATGTTATAAAACTAAAAAAACTACTCTCCCCCCACATGCAATGCACACGATCCATGCGCACACCGCACGCAATCCATGCGCATGCTGCACGCGGGTCTATGTGTTTTACATTTTTTTTACCATTTTTTGTTTTAATTTTTTAATTAATTTTGTAATTAATTCTGTAATGGCTATAACAATTAGTTTGAGGATATTTTTAAAATAAAATTTTTTCTGGAATTTTGAACCTATAAATAGGTATCTCCCTAACCCTAGAGCATCAAAAAATCCCTCTTCTTCTCCTATATTCTTCCATCCAAAAACAAAATTTTTAAAATTCCTCTCTCCTATCTTTTCAACTTTGAATTTTTTTGGATTAAAGACGAGCTGATCGACATATGTTCCGCTGACTGGTATTAAAAGTTTAACTTTCGGATTGTATCTTGAAGAAGAGTGTATAGCCTAACAGTTTTTTGCACGAGAAGGTGACCAAACCTCCTTTTGAACAATAATTCTATCCATTTCCCAGACCAAACTTACTAACCTTATTCTGTTGCATTTAAAATTATTTTATCATCCCAAGTTTGCTCCGCCACATGCCACAAAAAAATTATTTTAAAATATTTTTAAAATTATATATATAAATATTCCATACATCATAATTAACAATCTCATCTAAGCTAAAACAGAGAAAAGCATTTTTCTAAAGCATGCCATGGACTTATCATATCTTGAAAGCATGGAAAACTGAAGTGGCTTCACAATTAACCTCGTTAAGGGAATACAAATTTCCAGCCAGGAACCACATCTAGTAATTTCAAGATCTAAAAGCCCTAATTCAATTCCGCTTACGTAAACCATGTGCATGTAACATTGAGACCTTGTGGAAGTTAGTCATTTATCAAGCGACATTGAACCTCAAGGTTAATTGAGAATTGAAACGGCATAACCTTCCAAGACAGGGCATAGAATTTCTTTTTGTTGCAAACAGTGGAAATGCCACCTGTGTTATTTTGTATGCCACTATGGCCCAGCATGATGCTAAACATTGAAGGACAGCATCTCGGAGGGGCCACCTGGAAAATGCACGGGCATGATGAGGAACGTGTGACGACAGAATTCCCTAAAGGATCATCAAGAGAAAAAGTTCTCCTAGAAGACAGTATGTACAAGACTTGGGAATATTGTCTGACACCTAATGCACGCAGGGTAGTAGCAGCATTGGAGGCAAGGCAAAATGCCACATAGGATTACATATTTGAGGTCTGCTATTAGTGAAAATCGAAACTCAAAGAATATGTCATGCATATCTGAGGTCGGCTTGTAGTAAAAATTGAAATCCAAAGAACGAGGAGAGAGAGAGAGAGAGAGAGAGAGAGAGAGAGAGGGAAAAAAGCTGATTCCTGAGTCTAATATTTTCCATATGCACCTGTTTTCTATGGCCATCCTGCAGTTCAATCTAATGTAAACAAATGCAAAATAATGTTACCATGATGTATATGAAAAGCTTGCAACATAAAAATTGTCTTTTTGATCCCTCTTGTTTCTAAAAAGTAATATTGCACATTAGGATACATATATCAGATACCAATCTAAATAAGTTTCTTCTTCTGGAAGAACCGCTTTAGATGCCACAATTGCAAAGCAGAGACTACAATGCAAACACCAAGGGACATGATACTGAACCATGCAACCCTAGCATTTGTTCTCTCATTCACTTCCCTCATTTCTGCTTCCCTGCATCCACAAGACAAAAAATAACAATTAAGGCATAAGCCAATGCACGATCGACAGAGATGGCTTGCAAGCCATGATGGTCCAATTTATTACCTGGCTTTAAGATATAACAGGTTCTCATGGATTGCCTGCGTGGCTGCTTCTAATTTCCTTAGTTCAAGCTCGACACCCTAATTTAACAAACCCATGTATCTTATATATTCATTAGGAGGATAGGAAAAAACTGACATGGAAGTCCCTGCAATCAGACTAAAACCGCTGATTTTGTAGTTTCAAGTGTTCACCTCGATCTTTTCTTTCCTAGCAACTGAATCCCAGTCCTTCGCTGCAATCCCAATCTTCCAGTCAAGGCTAACGCTTGCACCTACACCTTTATCACCACTATCTTTCCAGAAACATGATAGATAGTTGCCAGCCTCTGTGGTTGTGAATGCAAACTGGCCTACAGTAACATTCTCTGTGTGATAAAGTGTGTTTCCATATGGTGATGTCACCTGCGAAAGAACGGTTCGATCCAGCAAATAAGAAAGCCCAAGTACTTTCAAAAAGTATGACATATTAATGCATTCATCTACAATCACATTTGAGCAACCATAATTAAAGCTGGCCTACCTTGGCTCAACAAAACCAAACAAGATCATTCAGAAGTACATCAGTAGCCCGATTTGGTTTGCATATAAAATCTAGAGGCACAACAGGGAACAGATGCAGGAAAAAAAAAAGCAGCAGCAAAAGATGCTTAAATGATGTTCCTAGAGGTGGAAATGTGAAAAAGTGTAGTTGAATAAGCAGTAAACATGTGGGTTATTTATACGAATAAAGAAACTAGAGCACAACCACTGAGAAAATACTATACAGTAGTTTCATGAATTTCTTTAATATTTTCAGGTACTTCGTAAAGTTCCCAATGATTTACCATGCATTTTCATTCATGTTTCCCAGATTTTCACCCACTCAGGAGAACATAATTACATATTTCAGGAAACTCTAAGGATGTGTTTGGTTCACAACTGGAATCAGAATGGATATCGAAATGGCCATACCCCACAATGCATTTGTATCTGAATCGGAATTGGAATAGAATTTGAATACTAGGAAAGAGAAGGAATTGGGTTGCGGGGAATTGATGCATTCTTATTCCCCCTTAAAATCAGAATGGGAATGGGACTCCTCGCAACCAAATGGTTGGAATGTGAGTCACTTATTCGCATTTCCATTCTAGAGTCCAACTTTCCCCAACCAAACATGCCCTAATTTGATGGGGAAGCCACTTAACTAGTAGGGCAGAAACTACAATTTACTCTCCGATCTTTGTGATAAGACTTATTACTTCTAATGTGAGAGCATGCTGGTGAACAAAAGCATGAAATGATTTAGGTGCACAAAGCCAGTAGCAGAGTAGTTTTCCTCCTCTTTTTTTTTTTTTCCTTTGTCCTTTTTCTTAGGACTTCTTTTGCTTCCTTCCTACATACTTGGGCTCTGAAAAGTTGCTGTATTTTTTCCTGCTCAGCATAAACTTCCAAGTCCTACTTGTTTGAAATCACTATAATTAATTGATACATATAATATGGTACAGGGTGTAAACCATTTGTTTAAGTGGTTGATAAGGTGGGGAAAATTTGGACAAGAAAGATTTTTCAGACAGTGGAAGACAGTGAAGCAGACGTACAAAAGTAAGATGACAGATTGTTAAGCATGAACACTAGTTCTATGTCCACAAATTGTACGTCCCTCTTCCTAAAGGATGCCAAGTTGACAAATTTCTTATTATAACATTGGTTAAGCTGCAATAATAATCTTTTCAATTTCACCAAAATGTGATTACCTGGTGTTGACGAAAATTCTCTTCTTAATCATCATCATTGTCATCACCCAAGCCCCTATAAATGAAATCTGATTCACCATGGAGCACGATAAAAAGGCTCCAAACTGGGATTAGGCTTTTTTTCAATTAACATTACCAACTATCAACCCAAAGACAACTCTATTGTATGGATTTTCTTGTCTAGACAATTTTAGGCTAGGCTAGGATTGCCAAGAAACTTGAAGGACATGTTTGGTACAGGGTGATCATCCCAAGATCAAAATTGATGTGGATCACCATGTTTGGTTGCATTACGATGATCTTACATGATAATGATAGCTTGATAGGACTGAAATTAGATTGAATATAAATCGGATATTAGTGTATCCATATCCATATTTATTTTATTTGACGAATATAGATATGGATATAGATATTAATCGAATTCAAAAATTCATATCTGATATGGGGGTCAACCCCTCCCTCGGTATCCCAAGGCTATGTAGGCTGAGCCTCAGCTCCGACAACTAGAGATTGTTGTCCTTTGGACAGAGCAGGGTCGCATCTCGAGCCCTTCGCCCTAATCAACCCTTGGCCTCGGCAAAAATGCATCGGCCGACCCTGAGTCCTTGTGCCTAATCGAAATAGATGAAGTCCATCAGGCGGTGCTCCCTCGAATGGCCCGAAAGATGGTTCGACTGATGGTCATCTCCATGTAACTGATTGCATGACCAGGAGGCCATATCATATGCCGTAATCATTAGTGGATCTTCAAAATTAAGTGGCGTGACCCGTCCATGCAATGATCAATGTCGTAATTAAAGAGCATGGCCAATTTTGCACAAGAGAAGATCCCAATTAAGGGGGGCAGACATTCTGTACAAAATGGAATGATCCCCGAATAGCTCTGGGATGATGGTACCTTCAACCTTGTCACTTCTAAACCCCAACTGAGAGCTTTTCATCTCGAAAATTCCCTTAGATCTCGCCTACAAAAAGGGGCTCCTAGGGAGCTCCCAAGATAACGACATCTATCTCCTCAGCCTCCGCTCCTCTTTCTTCATCTATTCCTAATTCCTGACTTGAGCATCAGAGGGTCCATGCCGGAGCAACCTCCGACCAGGAAATTTTTGAAGGTATAGCCCGTGAGCGCCACCTTTCCAGCGGTCTCGATCTCGATCGGAAACCAGTGGAACAGATTGGCACTAGAGGAAGGGCCACGCCCACTTTTCACAGGCAAGTCCACTCGATGCTCTGGCGACATTGTCTAGGTCGTTGACCCGCTTATCGACGATCATCCCCCTGAGTGCCAGCCAAGCACCGTCCATCAAGAGGCTTGATTGGAGCCTAATTGCATCGAGCAATTTTTTCAACAAATTCAAGCTTTAGCAACCGTGGTCCAGATGATCCAACACCAGGACCGGCCATATTGGGGACGCCGCCAGTGGAAGTAGTTCGGGTGATGCTGAAACATGGTCAAGAAGCACCGGGGACATTGTAGCCAGAGCAGCAGTGACTTCTCCTTCCACGAAGTCAAGATGAGAGGGAAATACTCGCCAAAGCAAACTCAAGAGCCCTAGGTAGGCAAGGAGATGTTCTCCCTCATCTGGTCAGATGAGGAACTGACACCAGCTCGATCACCATCTCGACCCTCCAAGGTTCATACTGCAAGAGACCGTAGGCTCCAAGAGTTGAACCAGCATATTAAAGCCTTAAAAGGTTTAGCCCCAGACAAAGGTGAGGGATTCGACTTCAACACTAATCCACCCTTTGGAGCCCATATCATGCAGGAACCACTATTGAAACATTTCAAGATGCTGTAGTTGGAAACCTATGATGGGTCGACTGACCTAATTGACCGCTTGAAAAGTTTTAAGGCCTTGATGCTCCTCCATGGAGCCACCGATGGAGTTCTATGCCAAGCCTTTTCTTTAACTCTCAAGAAGGCGACCGGGTATTGGTATTCGAGTTTGAAAGCAAACTCCATACATTCCTTCGTCTAGTTGAGTCATTTTTTTGCCGCACATTTTGTCAGCGGCAGGAGGTTGTGCCGAGATTCCGACTCCCTAATCAACATCAAGCAAGGGGAACAAGAATCTCTCAGGTCATACGTGAGCCGATTTAATGCAGCAGCTCTGGAGGTGTATAATCTGGACCACGCAGTCGCTATGGCCACCATGAAAAGTAGATTATGACGGTATCCTTTCCTTTTCTTGTTGAAGAAAAGAGCACCGGCAAACTTCTCTAAAATGCTAGCTAAAGCGGAGAAGTACGTGCGCTGAAGAAGCATATGAAGCGCATGGCCCACCTTCTAGCCCACGGGTCAGAGAGCAACTTTCGTCCTAGGAGTTTCGATCGAAGAAAGATCAAGGACAAGGAAGGCAGAGAAGCTAATCCCCCTCATGGCATTGAAAAACTCCCCCTCGAATCCAATGCCACAAAAGTCCTCAAAACCAACAAGGCATCCCACCTTCAAGAAAGTTTGACGAATACACCCCTTTAAATGCTCCACATGCTTAAATTTTGATGCAGGTCAAAGAACAATTACATGAAGCAAGGAGGCTACGGACAAGACCAGAGAAGTGCAATCCACATAAATATTGCCTCTACCACCACGATCATGACCATGACATGGAGTGCCTTTGATTGGCATTTAATCCAATGACCTTTGACTGACTCATAGAAGGCACCTTTGATCGGCGTTTAATCCAACAGCCTTTGACTGGCCCATAGAAGATACCTTTGATCGGTGTTTAATCCAATGGCCTTTGACCGGCCTGTAGAGGGGGGTAGCTTTAATCAGCATTTAATCAATCCAATGGCCTTTGATCGGCCCGTAGAGGGTGCCTTTAATTAGCATTTAATCTAACAACCTTTAATCGGCCCATAAAAGGCACCTTTGATCGATGTTTCAAGGACCTTTGACCGGCCTGTAGAAAGCATCTTTGATCGGCGTTTAATTCAATAGCCTTTGACCAACTCCTAGAAGGCACCTTTGATTGGTATTTAATTCAACATCCTTAAATCAACCCGAGCTTCAATGACTGGGATGAAAATGGGTTGGGTCGGACCGGGTCATAAATGACCCCGACCCAACTTGGTTCTTTGATTGAGTCCTATAATTGGACCTGGACCCAACCTGATAAAAATCTGGTCAAATCAGGTTGGGTCCATGGCCAAAATTTTTGACCGTATGGGTCATTCGAATTGGATTGGGTCCACATATAACCTAATTCTAATCTAAAAAATTTTGATTTGGATCGGGTCCAAATCAAATATAGACAATTATGTTTTAATGATCACATAGCCAACTATTATTAATTACACAAAATTAACAAGAAACAATACTTTCAAAACAAATTTTGATATCAAAATAATTATAAATCTATTTTTACATTAAAAATATGATCAATAAAAATCATAAATCATAACTTAGAGGTCCAAATAAGTTTGGATCATAACAGTATTACGAGTCAGGTCGGATCGGGTCTGAATTCAATAAATTCAAATCTGACCTGAAAAGAAACACGTCCAATTTTAAAACCTGTCATGGATCCACGAGTTATTGAAAATAGGTCGGATTTGATCTAAGCAGATTAAGTTAGGTCGGGTCATGGGTCAACTTGACGCATTTGCAGCCTTATCAACGACCCGCCAATGGCCCATAGAAGGCGCCTATGATCGGCGTTTAATCTAATAATCTCATATTGATCCTGAAAGTTTTGGCGACCTAGCATCAATGGCTCGAAAACATCAAAAGTGGTTGCTATATATTTACTCTCTAGTAAATAATCAGCGTCAGGATCCCTCTCCTAGACATTGAGTGAATTGTTCCAAGGCTGCACCATCAGAATACTGAGGGCTAACCAATAGGTCCCTCATCTTTACTTACAAAATTGAGGGTCAAACAAATGATCAATAAACATCCTTGAAGCCTACTGCCACCAACAATCCCTCCTTTTGCTAAAGCCTACTGGTCGAGAAGGTGCTAGGCCATCACGACATCTGCCTTTGGAAGATGCACCCAATACAACATCATTGACGACCTTATTGCTGTACAATCCCGAATCATTAAATAATGCAAATAATGAAATGCAACAAAAATGAAAAACATTTAATCATAAGATGAAAAAGGAGTGCCTTGATCTCCCTATTTAAAAAAGGGTCTAGTCATGAATTCTTCTCCTATCTCAAGGAACATCATAAATGCGCTACATGGCGCACTTTCATCTCCTAGTCTATTTCACACCTCTTAAACAGCATGATAACTCCAACCTAAACTCAGAATCCCTTAGGCATATAGCTTAGTAGCTCGGGATCCCTCGTGCATGCAATTGAGTCTACTCCTTAGCCTGAGATGCTTCTTGCTCAGGATAAAGAGTGAGGGGTAAGTGATGTGGAGGTTAACCTGAAATAATAGTGCCCTAAAAGCCAATCTTTGTATGGACATTTCTATGATCTTCTAGCTTATGTATGATATTATTTATTAATAAAAGGCATTTGATTCATCATACTGCTGCATCTTATCAAGATTATGATGAACCCCATAGATTAGGGCAATAGAATTAGGATTATGATGGAGATCATAACGGTGAGACCTAAGTTTCTATAAACCCTAATCTAAAATGTTCCTAGTTGTTGGATAATCGATTCAGGGATTAATGAATCCGGGAAGACTAGCACATCTTATGTATGCTTGATGGAGAGGGTTGTTGGTCTCACAGCCACTTATGTAAAGACACTAATACAAGGATATGGATTCTCATTAGGTTGAGTTTACTGAACTGATCCAACAAGAGAACATCAAATGGAAGTCTTACTTGTTAAAAGAATGTTCTCTTGGGAGTTGTGCATGTGATCCTTAGACCTGAGACTATCATAGTATCTTGTGCACATGAACCCATGTTTTGGTGATACTCATTCATAGCAATTAAGTCATGTACAGGGTGTTTCTGGATATGATGGATTGTGTATGAAGGTAATGAGTAGGTCAACAAGGAATCGATCACTCCTAGTAGGGGAAGAAGTTATCCCGTGTGATCTCTTCAAATGATGACTCAAGAAGTCTTTGATCAAAACATGATGAGATTAGATAGGATTTTTAATCTTTCATCGATCGAGTCTTCATTATCAAATTGAGATTCGAAAGGATTAAGTACTAGGGTTGGACATTATCCATGCCTATCACTTATTCGGGATAAAAGAAGATCGAAGGATTAAATTACATGATAACTTTCCATTGAAGGGTATTTTAGTAATTTCTACCAAATTCCTTATTTTCCGGGTAGGCATGACACGTTGCTAGACTCAATCATGTCTTATAGGTTTTTATGAATCAAATTGATTAAATTCATAGTCAAATCGGAATCTGGTTCGAATTGGCAACTTAGGCCAGCTCAATTTGATCTAATTAGGTCAATTAGTATCGATTGGATCGAAATGGCTTGACCTAAACCTACTGCTAGCTAGATGTGGAACCCAAAGGGTCACACACATTAAAAAATTGGCCAAGGAAGTCAATTGAATTTTTATTAGGATCATTGAATCCTAATTAGCTAGCTAATTGACATACTAGTATATGTTGGCTAGCCCAACTCCTAGCCCAATTGGATTTGGTCTGTTAGCTTATTATTTGGGCTAACCAATTTAAGTAAAACTTAGATTGGGTTGAGTTCTAAGTAGGGCAGCCTTCATCAGTATTTATCTGGATTTTATTGGGCTTTATCTTTTATTTATGGTAGAGTCCAAGGTGGAAGGGACACTTGGCGCCAAGTTTGGCATGCGCCAAGAATGAAGAGGCGCAGAAGGACCAAGAGTCCTGCTTCTAAAACACCTTTTTCAGATAATCTCTAAGCTCCTTTCTCCCTTATCCCCAAGTACAAATGGATGGGCTTTGACCGGTCAAAAGATGGCAATTGGTGTGAAAAATATGGCACATATATTGAAGGGTTGCATCTCTTCACTATATGGCGTTGATTTTAAAATCTAGAGTCCTATTTGAAGGCATCTAGTTTCTCCGATGTGTTCCTTGGGAGCCCATGCCCTTTGGCCAATATCTGATCGATAATATGCCACATGGCATGTGGAGAATTTGCTAGAAAAATGCAGAAACATTTATATGTCTCTTGGCGCATGAAAGGACATTTCATGATAAGTTCTCTCATCCAAAAGACTCCTTCTGCTTGAAGGGTCTTATCAAGGGACAGAGACAGAGACTTATCAGGCACCTCATCCCTCTTTATAAATAGGCATCGATAATCTAATGCCAGGCAATTCAATTCTGATCCAAAAAAATCCACTTACTATTTTCTCTTCCTTCTTAAAGACAAGGCTTGTCCTTTTAAGACAAGGCCTTAGGAAGAAAATAAAAAGGATTATTCGGATTCTGAGAGAGAATTCGAATAGATCTCTGAATGCCCTACAGGAGGGTAGGGGTTCCAGCAAAGGAAGAAAGTTCGAAAGATTATCAAAAAAATCCTAGTCAAATAAGCAAGCTTGGTAGGAGTGCTTCCTTGGTGTGGTTCCTGTGTGGATCATCTTAGGAGGGTATACACTTATATGCCTCGTGAAAATAAAGGAGTATAGCGCTCCAGGTATTCTTCTATAATCTTAAAGTTTTGATTTATTAGTTATCATGATCAAGTGGTCCTAGGATTTAGGATTTCGGCCGATCAGGATTTCAATAATGAAAATTTTGAAACCTGATCTTCCGCTGTGCCTTGTCCGGATCCCAGCAGTGGTATTAGAGCCACCTTAATGCATGCAATTAATAATCTCTTTAATGTTGATTGCTTGCTATGCTATGAATTGATACATGATTAGTTCATATTACATATGAGATATGTTATATCCTAGTAACTGCTTCGGATTGGGTTAGTCACCATGGCCATCCAGTCATAGAAGCTAATTAGGGTTTCATGGCCTTTTCTTTCCATTCAATAGGGTCTCCTATGGTATGTAAAGGTGCCGTTGTGGCCTTATCCCATGAACAAGTGAGATGAACGGATTGTTATTATAATCATGCTCATATTATGCATATTATGATTAATATGCTTATTTGCTGGAATGAGTATCATAATGACATGATTAATTAGGATGTGTTTGAGACCTTAAAAGCCCTTATAAAAATTATATTTAGTTGTAGTGTAAGTTAATCGTGATGCAAACCCGATGAGGATTTAATCAGCCAATTGGTGTCTAGGCAAGTAGTTTTAGAAAGGTAAAGGGAATGAGATTTTTAATTGGTTCTGTTATCTGACCTGGCCAATTTAATTGGTATCTAAGGAAAGCAACGGAGGGACCCCTCATCTCTTCCACTTACCTAGCAAATTTGGTCATATCTAAACCCTAAATTGGAAATGCTAATTAATTAAGCACACTACAAATTGCTTTCCTTCATGCTAAGTCAAATCCATGTCAAAAATCTATAGTGGGTTTATTATGATTAACACAAGGCCTACTCTAAGATTTGACATGATATTTATCTTGGTGCATTTTTATGCTTTCTATCATGATTGGTGGTGTTGCTTTATTGTGATTGATACAATGACAACATTTATCAAATATGGCTGTATGGAAATGAAGGGTCTGACTAAACTAAGACATTTTAGTTTGTTGTGATTAACACAAGGTTATAAGTATCTTAGAGGCAGGTGTTATGTTGAGAGTTACATGGGTTGCAATTGGAAAGGATTTTTTCTATCCTCGAACTCATGGGTGTTTGTTGTGATTAACACAAGGCATTCATGAGGAATTGGGATCTCAACCCCACTAAGAAAGCCCTGGCAGGGTTTTTCGCTTACCATAGTTGAAGGTTATGGTATTTGAAAAAAAATAGTGGGAGATACAATTAGATGCAAAAGTCCTTGTCTAATTATGAATATTATCATGAGTGGTCTGCTTATAGTTGTTCTTTACTTAATGTAGATTTTACATTATGGCTTCTACTCTTTCACTGCGAGGCATCTTGGATGCCAACAAGTTGACCGGTCTGAATTATGTGGACTGGTTGAGGAACCTGAAAATTGTATTAGCTCAGGAAAAGATTACCTATATCTTCGATTCTCCTGACCTAGATCCGGTAGGAGATGATGCTACTGAGGAAAGAGCCATATATAAAATGTGACAGAATGACAGCATGACTGTCAAGTGCATCATGTTGGCCTCTATGAGTAATGAATTATAGAGGCAACATGAAGAAATGGAATCTTAGTTCATATTGCTCAATCTTAAAGAGCTTTATGGAGAGCATAGTCGGACTGCTCGATATGAGACATTGAAGCAGTTGTTCCGAGCACGGATGAGTGAGAGCTCTTCTGTTCAGGCACATGTCCTCAAGATGATTGACTTGATCACTCGATTAGGTCAACCAGGATTTGTGATGGATGGAGAGCTTAATCAAAACTTGATCCTACAATCATTCCCAAATTCTTTCTCACAGTTTGTCATGAATTATCACATAAACAAACTGAATATGTCATTGCCTGAGCTGCTGAATAGGCTCAAGACAGTAGAGAGCCACTTTAAAGATATAAGGCTCAGCTTCTTCTGGTTAATGAAAAGAAGAAGCAGGCAATGAAGAAGGGTTCAAAGAGAAAAAGAAACCCTAAAAGTAGCTTCCAGAAAAGGAAGATGGCAAGGAAGCCCTCTGTTGATGGGACCTGCTATCATTATAGAAAGCAAGAGCACTTGAAGAAGAATTGCAAGTTGTATCTTGCAAGTATGAAGCATGATACTGGTGGAGCATCAAAGGGTTTGTACATGATACCAACAAACCTGTCATTGAGTTCTTCAGCTTCTGATACATGGGTATTGGATACCGCATGTGGATCTCATATCTGCAAGTTATTGCAGGGGTAACAAAAATCTAAAAGCTTGAAGAAGGATAGCTTCAAGCTATTTGGCATGAGTGGTGATCCCATTCATGCTGAAGCTGTTGGTACCTATCTATTATTATTGCCATCGGACAATATTTTTGAATTAAAAGATTGTTATTATGTACCCAACATTATAAAGAATATTATTTCTGTATCTTTGTTGTTAAAACAAGGTTATGAAATAAATTTGTCCAGCCAAGGGTACTCGATTTTCTTTTCAAAGAAATTCTTTGGTTGTGGTACATTTACTAATGATCTTTTGATTCTGTCACTCAATAATGAGGTTATGCTTATTGAAAACAAGAAAAGAAAGAGAGATGATGTAAATGTCACTTATCTTTAGCATTGCCATTTGGGTCATATCAGTGAGTCCAGGATAAACAAGTCATATAAAGAAAATTTCTTTGAACCTTTTGATCTTGAGTCATTAAGAACTTGTGAGTCCTATCTCATGGATAAGATGACCAAATCTCCATTCACAGGACATGGAGAGAGGGCAACTGAGTTGTTAGATCTAGTACACACAGATGTGTGTGGTCTTATGATAATCTAAGCTAGAGGAAGATACTCTTATTTCATTAGTTTTACCGATGACTTATCAAGATTCGGATATGTGTATGTTATGAAACACAAGTCTGAAGCCTTTAATAAATTCAAAGAATATTAAAATGAGGTTGAGAAACAAACTGGGCATAGTATTAAAATCCTTTGATCTGATAGAGGAGGAGAATACTTGTTTAGTGAATTTCTCAATCATCTTAAAGACAAAAGCATACTCTCTAAATGGACTCCTCCATACACACCACAGCTAAATAATGTAGCAAAAAGGAGGAACCGAATCTTGTTAGACATGGTACGGTCCATGATATACTTCATTGATCTTTCAGTATCCTTCTGGGGTTATGCCCTAGATACTATTACCTACATATTAAATAGGGTGCCATCAAAGGCAGTTAAAAGCACTCCACATGAATTATGGAAAGGGAAAAGGCCAAATCTTAAGTATTTTAAGATTTGGAATTGCCCTGCTTATGTCAGGAATATTTTTGGACATAAGCTAAGTGCTAGGATTGACAAGTGCAGGTTTGTAGAATATCCTAAAGAAGGTATGGGTTACCTTTTCTACCACCCTACTGAGCAAAAGATCTTTGTCAGTAGGCATGCCACATTCTTGGAAAAGGAGTTTATCCAAGAAAGGGAGAGTGAGAGGATATTTGAACTTGAAAAAGTTCAACCTACATCTGAAGCAATTCCTCAACCAGATGTTCCTAAGGTTTAGGAACAACCACAATACACACCTCTCCGTAGGTCTGAGAGAGTGCGAAGTGCACCTTTCAGATATGATTTTGTTATTGGAAATGATAATGAAGCCAGTACCATATAGGATGATGATCCTGTGACCTATACGGAAGCTGTCACGAGTGGAGACTAACAGATGACTGGAAGCCATGAAATCTGAGATGGACTCCATGTACTCTAATCAGGTTTAGACATTAGTAGATCCACCTGAGAGAACCCAATTGGATGTCAATGGATCTTCAAGAAGAAGATTGGAGCAGATGGTCAAATAGAGACCTTATAGGCTAGGTTGGTGGCAAAAGGTTTTAGACAAAAACATAGTATTGACTATGATGAAACTTTTTCACCAGTAGCCATGCTCAAGTCCATTTGGATATTGCTTGCCATGGCTGCATACTATACTATGAAATCTGGCAGATAGATGTAAAGACTACTTTCCTTAATGGATATCTTGAGGAAAAAGTCTATATATATCACAACTAGAGGGGTTTGTCTCAAGTGAGAGACCAAACCAAGTATGCAGGCTTAAGAAATCCATTTATAGATTGAAGCAAGCATCGAGTTGGAACATCCACTTTGATGAAACAATCAAAGAGTTTGGTTTCATCAAGAATGTGGATGAACCGTATGTACAAAAAGATAAGTGGGAGTACCCTTGTTTTCTTGATTTTGTATGTCAATGACATACTCATCATTGGAAATGATATCCCAATATTGCAATCGGTCAAGTCTTGGCTATCAAAGCAGTTTTCCATGAAACATTTGGGAGAGGCATCCTATATACTGGATATAAAGATCTATAGAGATAGATCTAAGAGGATGCTTGGCTTATCCCAATCCAAGTACATTGACTTAGTGTTGAAGAGATTTAACATGGAGGGAAGTAAGAAATGTTACTTACCCATGAGTCAAGGTATACATCTCCAAGAAGATGTCTCCTAAGACACCAGAAGAGAGAGAATGAATTTGATTCCTTATGCTTCGGCTGTAGGATCAATTATGTATGCCATGTTATGTACCAGGCCTGATGTTGCTTATGCCTTGGATATAGTAAGTAGATTCCAGGCTGATCTAGGGGAGGATCATTGGAAAGCTGTGAAAAATATTCTTAAGTACTTGAGGACTAAAGATGTTTTTCTACTATATGGTGGATCAGAGTTGAAACTAGAAGGATATACAGATTCTAGTTTTCAATCAGATACAAATGATAGCAAATCCATATCAGAATGTCTTTACCCTGTATGATAGTGCAGTGAGTTGGAAAAGTACAAAGCAGCAAATTGTAGCTGACTCAATCACTGAGACAGAGTACATAGTTGCAAGTAAAGCTGCAAAGGAAGCTATATGGATGAAGAAATTCATCACAGAATTGTACATGATTCCTACTATACAATAACCAGTGCCACTTTATTGTGATAACACTAGAGTTGTTGTGCAAGCTAAGGAACAAAGGTCTCATCATAAGCCCAAGCACATCCTAAGACGCTTCCACCTCGTTCAAAGATAAAATGTTGTAATCGAACGTGTAGATACAAAAACAACATAGCAGACCCACTCACTAAAGCACTACCATAGCAGCAGTTTAATCGCTACTTAGATTGTATGGGTGTAAAATACAAAAGCGATTGGCTTTAGTGCAAATAGGAGATCGAAAAAATGATGTCCTAAAAGCCAATCTTTGTATAGACATTTCTATGATCTTCCAGCTCATGTATGATATTATTTATTAATAAAAGGCATTTGATTCATCATACCGCTGCATCTTATCAAGATTATGATGAATGCCATAGATTAGGACAATGAAATTAGGGTTATGATGGAAATCATAATGGTGAGACCTAAATTCCTATAAACCCTATCTAAAATATTCCTAGTTGTTGGATAATCGATTCAGGGATCAATGAATCCGATAAGACTAGCACATCTTATTATCCTTGATGGAGAGGGTAGTTGGTCTCACAGCTACTTATGTAGAGACACTAATACAAAGATGTAGGTACTCATTAGGCTATGAGTTCACTTAACTGATCCGACAAGAGAACATCAAATGGAAGTCTTACTTATCAAAAGAATGTTCTCTTAGTGGGAGTTGTGCATGTGATCCTTAGACCTGAGATTACCATAATATCTTGTTCAAATGAATCCATGTTTTGGTGCATACTCATTCATGGCAATTAAGTCATGCATGGGGTGCTTCTGAATATGGTTGATTGTGTATGAAGATAATGAGTAGGTCAACAAGGAATCGATCACTAATAGTAAGGGGAGAAGTTATATTGAGTGATCTCTTCGAATGATGACTCAGAAAGTCTTTGATCAAAGCATGATGAGATTAGATAGGGTTTCTAATCTTTCATCGATCAAGTATTCATTATCGAATTGAGATTCAAATGGATTAAGTGCTAGGATTTGACATTTATCCATGTCCATCACTTATTCGGGATAAAGAAAGATCGAAGGATTGAATTGTATGATAACTTTTCACTAAAGGGTATTTTAATAATTTTCACCAAATTTCTCATATTCCGGGTAGGCATGACACGTTGCTAGACATCAATCATGTCTCGTAGATTTGTTATGAATCAAATAGATTAGATTCATAAGTCAATTCGGAAGCTAGTTCGAATTGGCAATTTAGGTCAGCTCAATTTGATCTAATAAGGTCAAATTGTTTCGATTAGATCGAAATGGCTTGGACCTGACCTACTGCTGGCTAGATGTGGAATCCAAAGGATCACATACATTAGAAAATTGGCCAAGAAAATCAATTATATTTTTATTAGAATCATTGGATTCTACTTGGCTAGCTAATTGACATACTAGCATATGTTAGCTAGCTCAACTCCTAGCCCAATTGGATTGGATCTGTTAGCTTGGTATTTGGGCTAACCAATTTAAGTAGAATTTAGATTAGGTTGAGTCTTAAGTGGGGTAGCCTTAATCAGTATTTATTTGGATTTTATTGGGCTTTATCTTTTATTTATGGTAAAGTCCAAGGTGGAAGGGACACTTGGCGCCAAGTTTGGCATGTGCCAAGAATGAAGGGGCGCAGAAGGACCAAGAGTCCTGCTTCTAAAACACCTTTTCCAAATAATCTCTAAGCCCCTCTCCCTTATCTCCATGATCAAATGGATGGGCTTTGACTGGTCAAAAGGTGGCAATTAGCATGAGAAATATAGCATGCATATTGAAGGGTTGCGTCTCTTCACCATATGGCGTTGATTTTAAAATCTGGAGTCCTTCTGTTTGAAGGCATTTGGTTTCTCTGATCTGTCCCTTGGGAGCCCACACCCTTTAGCCAATATCTAACCGGTAATATGCCACATGGCATGTGAAGAATTTGCTGGAAAAATAAAGAGACATTTATATGTCTCTTGGCACATGAAAGGACATTTCATGATAAGTCCTCTTATCCAAAAGACTCCTTCTGCTTGAAGGGTCTTATCAAGGGGCTGAGAAAGAGACTTATCAGGCATCTCATCCATCTCTATAAATAGGCATCGATAATTTGATGCCAGGCAATTCAATTCTGATCCGAAGAAATCCACTTACTATTTTCTCTTCTTTCTTAAAGACAAGGCTTGTCCTTTTAAGATAAGGTCCTAGGAAGAAAATTAGGAGGAATATTCGGATTCTAAGAGAGGATTCAGAGAGGTCTCTGAATGCCCTACAGGAAGGTAGGGATTCCAGCAAAGGAAGAAAGTCCGAAAGGCTGCTGGAAGAGTTCTAGTCAAATAAGCAAGCTTGGTAGGAGTGCTTCCTTGGTTCGATTCCTATGTGGGTCACCTCTAGAAAGCATAAACTTGTATACCTCGTGAAAATAAAGGAGTATAACGCTCAAGGTATTCTTTTATAATCTTAAAATTTTGATTTATTAGTTGTCATGATCAAGTGATCCTAGGGTTTAGGATTCTGGCCGATCAGAGTTTCAATAATGAAAATTTTGAAACCTGATCTTCCGCTGCACCATGTCCAAATTCCAATAACCCCATCCTCGATATCCCGAGGATCCCCGGATTGGACATCGGTATAAGCAGTTACCCGTCATCTCTTGGACAAGGCAAGGCCGCATTCAATCCCCCTCGGCCTCCCCGATCCTTGGCATCGAGTCTTTCACCCTTGGAATGCCTATATGAGAAGCATTTGCTCAAATAGAGCATTAACCAAACATCTACGACATATGGAACAATACCAGTTATACGACATCTTTGTATATCATATTTCTTCAGATGGTAAGGCAGGCATGGGATCTTTGATGGATAAGGCTCCAGCCCCTATATTACCTGCTAGCAATCTTTACATAAAAGAGGTGCATGCAAAGGTCTAGCATCCGAGGTCCATAGCTGGCATCTGAGGCCAGCCATCCCTCAAGTAGGATAGAGATATGCCACAGATCCCCTTTGGTCTGATTGACCTTCAGTCCTAACAAAGGAACACTCCCCTTTTGGTAATCATCCAACATTGGTAGCATCCCTTGATGACTATCGGCTCAGCTGACCCTCAATCATGGGTCAATATCTGCAGCATTTTCTAATCGCTCTTGGCATATTTGACCATTGATCATGGATTAATCCTCATCCACAAAAGGAAAGCTCCTTGGTCCACAAGACTAGCAAAAGACATAGACTCACTTCCTCAACAATATAACTCTCAAAGGAGATAGCAATGTGCCTCGAGTCCTTCAGCCCCTTGGATCCTCAATCCCAAAATCCTTTGGTCTCGTGGACCCTCAATCCTAGCACAGGTACTCATGTCGATCTAAACTATTGCACCAAAGGACAAATGAAGCTCTTTAGCAACACTCTACAAGACAGTCCAAGAGAGAACCACCCAACACTCATTTCCATGCACCTTTTCATGCAAACAAGTAGACAAACCCCGTAATCCACAACAAAACCTTGTAATTAATAGGAACATGAGTAGACCCATGCAACGGTCCACCTCATCATTACAAAACATGGTTGGCAATGCAGAAGAAACAAATCTCCAGTTAATGAAAAATAGATATTTTGAGCACGCAACGTGATCTCTAACACCACATGGGATGAAATCTTCCAAACTATTACTTCCTATTTGGAAAAAATAGATATTTTGAGCATGCAACGTGATCTCTAACACCACATGGGTTGAAATCTTCCAAACTATTATTTCCTATCTGGCACACCAAGAACTTTTTCTCTTCCAAAAGTGCCTTTATCTTGGACCTATAAAAGGGGATTCTCTAGAAATCCCCAAGGTGGATCTTTTTTGAGACTCTCTCTCCTGACTCCACTCTTTTTTTCCTTCTATGACCTACCATCTAACTTAAGCATCAAAGGGCATTCGCCAAAACAATCTCTAGCCAGGACTTTTCTTGTAGGTACAACCGCGAGCACCTCTCCTCCAGCAATCTCCGACATCCGGACAGGAAGCAATGCCATCAAGAGGAATAGGACTCTATTAGATATAGTCCAATCTATGATGAGCTTCATTGATTTAGCTTTATTTATTTGGGGACATGCTTTACTCTCTACAATTTATTTATTAAATAGAGTTTTCTCTAAATCCATTCCTATCACACCATATGAGATACGGCATAGTAAGAAACTAAATTTTGGTCATCTCAATATTTAGGGATGTCCAGCTCATGTCAAAAGACAATAGACGGACAAATTAGAGGCTAGGTTTATAAGAGACTGTTTTATAAGGTATCCCAAAGAGTCGTTAGGATATTACTTTTACTTTCTAAAGGATCACAAGCTGACATGCCATATTCTTAGAAAAATAGTTTATCCAAGATGGAAATAATGGAAGGCAAATTAAGCTCGAAATGAAAGTCTCTAAAAAACAGCAAGCCATATAACCTATAGAACCTATTCATAATGAGCTAGTAGATGTAGTACCTCCTCTACCTTATAAATCTAGTAGGATCTCCTATCCTCCTAAAAGATACATAGATTTTATTTCAAAGGATGTAAAGAAAATGCTCCTCTTAGTAGTAGGGAACATGAAAATGATCCCAAAACTTACATCGGCTTCGAGAAATGGTTAAAAGCTATGAAGTCAAAAATTCACTTTATGCATTCTAACTATGGACCTTAGTAAATCCACTAAAACATATAATACCTATTAGATGCAAATGGATCTACAAGAGAAAAATAGATACAGATGGAAAGGTAAACCTATAAAGCTAGGCTAGTGACAAAAAATTATATTTAATTCGAAGGTATTGACTATCAGGATACTTTTTTACCTGTGGTCATGCTAAAATCCATCCACACAATGCTTGCTATTGTAGCCTTTTATAATTATAAAATATAGTAAATAGATGTGAAAACTATATTTTTGAATGAATATCTTGAGAAAAAATTTTACATGGAGCAGCCTTTGGATTTGACCTCTAGTCAAGGTTTGCTAAACCAGACCAAACCATCCAGTTCACCCGTATTGTACCATATCGATGCTAAACCAGAACAATTCAAACATGAAAAACGGTTTGGATCCCGGACCATCTGAAAAAATCCCGAACCGGATTGAAACGATATGGTTCAGTCTTAAACTATGAATTTTAGCCCGATTCAGGTCGGATACTGTAGCCATGTGGAGGAAACTGAGAGTCCGAGAGGCTCAATTTTATAGAGACCGATATGAGTTCCGATACAATACCGTATCGGACCGACCAGTGATCGATACGAGTCTCGATACCGGTTCAGTGATCCTTACGTCCAATGAAGGAGATCACAAAGTCTGCAAGCTACATGAATTTATATATGGATTAAAGCAAGCATCTCAGAGTTGGAATACTTGTTTCAATGATACGAACAAATCGTTTGATTTCATTAAGAATGAGAAGGAACCTTGCATTTACAAGATTGGTGGGAGTGCCGTTACGTTCCTTGTATTGTATCTGGATTTCATAATAGATCATACTATTATGCCTGCACATATCATTTATTTTTTTGTAGATTTGAATATTTATGATTCAATATGACAATCTAAACACTATTCTGATATAAGGTTGTACTGGCATAACAGTATGATCCATTATATTGAAAGGTCATCCTAGAATGATGTTTAATTTCCTGCTTTAGATCTACTTCTTAATCTCTATGTATAGGATCCTGTTATGTATCTTAGAAGATAAAATCTTATACATGCTTTTAGATTAAAATGATTTTAATCTGCTTTTATTTTCACTACATAAAATTTTAAAAATTTGCATACATAAAAATACTTGTTTCCAACACCACCCCCATCACCACACTCTCCAAGTACTTCTAGAACACCTCCTTCATCCCCTTTGATGGCTCATTTGACACTAGCCAAAACCATCGCTAGCAAACTCTGTACAACATCATTAGATAGGTGGAGTCTTGGAGAGAGACACACAACTACTATTTTAACATGGGAAGTGATGATGACGGTTTAAATAAATGGGAAGGGAGAGGTATCAGGGAGTGGAATGGGAGGTGGACTAACTACTTTCTTTTTGTCTTATTTTTTTTCCGTAAAGAGTGGGTTTGAGGGGATGCTTTCCTCCAAGGTGGGTGCATCGCTCCTGCAATCAATTTTACTGCTTTCAGCTTGGGATTCTATAGTTCCTGCTTGGGACTGCAGCATTTGTACTGTGCTTCGTGTTGGTGTTCAGGGCTTGGGCATGGCCTTGGTCTCAGCTCTTGGGCCATTCATTTCTAATCTTGTTGGTCAATTAATCATACTTTTCCTTATTTAATAAACAATGATGCTATACAATAATCATCTTTCTTCATTGTTATCTACGAATTAATTGTTATATATAATAGCCGGAGCTCGGAGATAAAAGAGGTTCTTATTTTAGGAATCGGATGTTACTAGGAGATCATAATAAGCCTTTCCACCAATGAATTTGGATTGTACTCATTTTTTTTAAAAAAAACAAGGAGTTTTAAATAAACATTATTTGTTGTGTAAAAATATTCTAATTTTAAAAATAGAGAATAAGCAAATCGGTAGCATCGAGGTGCTTTGCTTGTTCTTTGGATCATTGTAATCGACAGCCTGTTAATGAGTTAGTGATGGAATGAGAAAATTAATCACAGACTATAGATAACACATCCACACAAGTACCAACTTTTTGTGACAGCATTATCATTAGTTATATTGCTAGCAAAATTGAGAAATCATCCTTCATTTGTCATTTATCTATTTTGTTAGTGGATTGAAATGTGTTTGAGGGTGAGTAGGTGGTAAATGAATAGCTCATATAGAAACTTCCATGTGAGCCAATTAGAATCAAGCTTTATCCCATACAATAGATTGGGCAGTACACTAGTGAAAATCAATAACTTTAATACTTAAAACTATGTCAAATTAAGTCATCTACCTAATTGTCGGAAATGTTGAAAAAGCTAAAACAAGGGGTAGAGAGAGGAACGGGAACAGAAAGGAGGAAGGAAGAAGAAATCCTAATTTTATCCAAACATAGGATAGGATTAGTTATATGGGATTTTTCTTCCAATAGAGTTTTATGTATAATTCTATAGAATCAAAACCCACGTCCCATCATGAATTTTATCCTAAGGTTATATAAATCCTGGATACCCAGACAGGCCCTCAGAGTATATGAGCTCCCTACAGTAACGGAATTGGAGGTATCAACATTTAAACAAGACTTATAGGCTCGAATCAACATCCCAATCCAAAAAACTTTAACCTTCAATTGTGCTTTTTCAAATTTTTTTTCGACACATCCTTCAGTAATCCTTCTCCACCTGACCACGATCCTTATTGGAAAATTTTAACATCTCATCAAGAACTTAATAAAACCAATATTTTCAGCATCACGAGAAGAAAATAATCAAAGGAAGATATCCAATAAAAAAAAAAAGGCTAAAGAACTCCCCGTACAAGTTTGTGATAAAAATACTCGACTCTCGCGGCATCAAAATCCAAGGGAAAAAGATCCAAACCCTAAACCAAATCAATCCATTCTAATAGTCCAAGAAAAGCTCAGAAATCACAGGTTAAACAACAGACACATGAAGCAATCTATTCTAAGGCCTCACGACAAGGGGATTAATGAATGATGAGGAATAGCAAGTACCTTAACGGAGATTGTCGGGATTCCGTGGGTATGGTCCTCGCTAATGACGGCGTAGTCAGCGAGAACGACGATGTTGGGCTGGATCTCCTCCGACA
This sequence comes from Areca catechu, assembly GCA_021397845.1. NCBI lineage: Eukaryota > Viridiplantae > Streptophyta > Magnoliopsida > Arecales > Arecaceae > Areca > Areca catechu. The sequence continues at coordinate 71,663,000 of CM038041.1, forward strand.
CGCACTTGGTCCCCACCGCCGGCATGCTCAACCACACCGCCGTCGCGCCGGGCAGGAGCAGCAGGAGGAAGACGAACCACCATGAGCACAGCAGAAGCTGCAGGATCGCTGCACCGCACCCCATCGTCGATGATCTCTTTATCCGATTATCAGGAGAGGCTGTGCCGTCCAAGCCGTCGAACCCTTTAGTAGGAGGGAGGGGAAACCGGCTATCGTATAACGAGAAATTCTTCGTACACCGGGCCGGTGATAATAGAGAGAACGGAAGCTACGTAAACATTCCCTTTCAGATGCTTTTTTTTTTTTTATGCTTTATTAAAATTTTTTAATAATAAAAATATTTTTAAATTTTATAAATAAAATTATAATATCTTAATCATAATTTAATCAGAGTATCATAATCCAATCACGAAATGCTATAATTTTTTTAAAATTTTTAATCATTTTAATTTTTTAATAAAAAATAAAATTATAAATATTAAATATATATAAAAAAAATTATGCAACCTAATTAAATTGTGCAATATATATTTTTTTCATTACATGTGATTATAAAAACTTTTGCATTATATAAATACTGATTCACATGGCACTTAATACAAGCTTGGACATCGGAAAAACCCAATATGTCTAATGGGCCTATGGGCTTGACCCAAATCCAATGCCCCATAGAAAGATGGAAGATCTCCTTGAAGCTTAAGAAGCCGATGATGAAGATTAATTAATGCTTTGACTTCCTCCTACGAGGGAGGATTGGTTGCTTGAACGATCGCTTAACTGAAAGCTCAAACAATTAAATTTTTTTGTCCATTCTTTTTAGGTAAATTAAATATTTTAAAGTATTGAACTTGAGTGCTCTCTTAAATGAACTTTCTTCCTTTTTTTTTTTCTCTTGAATGAGTTCTATTGGCATTAAACTCTACCGGATCCTAGAGATACTGCACTTGGTGGCGAAAAAGAATTTCTAGGAATCGAGACCTGTAAAAAGCTATGGTTGGAAGGAGTTTTGACAAGGACCCTTCGATGTTCAATTCAGAATTTTAGTCTAACAATATGAGGAGCGTAAGGTAGAGTATTTTTGTACACGTTGGGGGTTCTCCATTTGGACCTCCTTTTATAAACGAAGTTCAAGGTTGTAATATGCAAGTGGTTGAGCATGATCCCACTAGATTTGGACGAGATGGGTATAGCATATCACACCGAAACTATCATGCGGAATTCTTAGGATGCGGTAATTGTAGTTGCTTTATGTATTTTGTTGTAATTGCTGGCTAGCTAGTACTAAAATTCAAATAAGAAATTAATTATTAATTGAGGTCTGGTCGGCCAGAAGATGTTTAGTCAAATTATCCTAATTAGTGAGCATGTACTGAGAGCCTTCAGAGGATCGTTTGACGAGGAGGCATCGATCACCACTAAGACTGGTCAAGTGAAGGTGATTGGTGGGTGGTGCTTGGCTAGGTCCAATTGGTTGGGAGATATGCTAGTTTCTTTGATGAGGGATCGGTAGGGTAGTGGGACTGACCATGCACCAAGTATGTAATTGAGCCACAAGTGTCTAAGAATGTCAAAGCCAACAGGGAATCATTAGCTAATCAAAGATCAAATCTAATGAATGATCGGCAAATATGTAATAGTGCTGGTCCACTGGGCTTATTGACTTAGGCTTCATATATTTGGCCCAAACAAGATTTCTCCCAATACATACCCCTTACTCCATAGTTCGAGTTTTGGTAAGGCTACAGGAGTACACACTCAAGAGGTGCCGATGATATGAAGGGACTTCTTGATTAAAGGGCCACGCACATTTTTGAGGTGGACTTGAAGAGGCAAACACAATAATGGACTCCAATTCGTGAATCTGGCAGACACCCCAGTTGTTATGTTACATTTAATTTTGGTGACTAATGGCCATAGGGGACTAAGGGGGAGCTCACACATGGTGCACATTGACCAGTCCGAAATAATTCAGGATTTTTGAAGTCTCCCTCCCCTTACTATAAAAGAGGGTGCCTTCTCTTGTCTTGGTTCTTCACCTATTTTCTTCTCCTCTAGATTTGTCCTTCCATTGCCGTCCCCCTCTCAGATTACCAACATCCCGTTATTCCTTTATTTCCTTCTTTTGTTTTCCTATCGAGGATCCTTCCGGGAGGTTCCTAACATCTTTGGCCATCCTTATCCTCTATTTCTCTATTTCCAGGTGGGCCTTTCTATCCTTTTTTCTTGTTTCTTTTCTTACCTTGATAGGTTCTAGGAGTTCAGAGAGTGAGTGATCATCATCAAAGGGGGATTCTAGAAGGTAGGGCTGAAAAAGCCTAAAAATCCCCTTAGGGGGTGCATCAAACTGAAGGCCTTCGGGCCCGATGCATACCAATTTGTATTGGGCTTGGATGACCTAGCTCGGATTAAAGTCCAGTACGGGGTCCCAGGGGAGTTCACTTTGGAACTCCCTGAGATTGACACCCGGGTGAATAACTTGGGTTAGCTTGGAATGTACGAGGAAGTATTCCTTGTAGGTCCGAGACTTTCTATTTCTCCTTTCATCTTTGATCTTTTTAGATTTTATGGCATCTGCTTGTGTACCATCACTCCAAATTTCTTTAGACTTGTCATAGGTTTCCTAGTCGTTTGCTTTTTGGACATGATTAGGCCTTTCGTATCTTTGTTTTGTTCATTCTATACCATCAAGAGATATCCTTATACCAAGAATTGGTGGTATATTTCTGCTTAGAGGGTAGTTGCCCCTCTGATCAAGGGTGCTCCTTCTGCCATCCACATATGAAAGGAGCGATTCCTCCTTGTATCTTGTTCATCTATCGATAGCTGGAACGTGTCAAGCTAGTGGCCAAGGGCCTCAGCCCTTCAGATTTTAAGGTTAAATGCTAAGGAAGAGGGGCACTTCAAAGTCCTTAGAGATATCAAAGTTTCTCCTTATGCGAAAATTCTATTCAATGAATCTCTTTTTAAAATAGGGCTTAGCCAGGCCGGCCCCAAGAGTGAGTTTAGGGTCATCATTTGTTTCTCTTTTTTTCTTTTTCCTTATTCCTTGCTCTAATTGTTGCTAGGTGGTTTCAAATATGAGGCCTGAAGATTTACCCAAACTAAAGGTGATCCTTTCAGAGAAGAGGAAAGCTTGGGCTGCCAAGATCATGTCCAGCCCAGCAAGCCCTAGAAGTTGTAGTCAAGGCCATTTTGGCAACCTTTGTTCAACCTCCTCCACCTACACTAGGCACTCCATTAGGAATTATGTCCTAAATCCAACTGTTTAAGCTATAAATGATTGTACTCTTTGTAATTTGTATATAAATTATTAATTAATAAAAGTTATTTGATAGTATATCATAATTTGTGTATCTTTCTTTTATGAACTCTTTTATGATAAAGTCCTTAGAACTACTTCCATTATATAAAGGAGGATTTATCATATAGTTCTTAAACTTGTTCATGACCAAATGATATGTTATTAAAGATGATAACGTTTATCGAGTATAGATCATCGTGTGCCATATGGGTTGTAATATGGCATGACCGCTGACGTGGAGTCTACGTCGGACCTAGTGGATGGACGAGTTGGCAAACAGGCTGGTAGAAGGTGCCACCTGGATGCTACTGGCAGATAAGGGCCAAGATCAAGCTCCCGACCGAGATCGAGCTCCCGTTTGAGGTCGAGCTCCCGTCTGAGATTGAGCTCCTGGTCAAAGTCAAGCTCCCCACCTAAGATCAAACCTGAACAGTGACATGTGGGTCCAGCCCCCTTTTAGGCCACAGTGGGAGCGACTGGGATAGTGATCCTAACAGGTAGTGTCACCATCCCCGTCGAAGCCCTCACATTGCTCGGAAAAGCTGCACCTCCTGCGGAGGAGCGTTCCACCCGGGCACGCCGCCTGCACCTCCTATGGAGGGACACACCACCAAGGCACGCCGTCTACACCTCCTGTGGAGTGACACCCTGCCATGGTATGCCGCCTGCACTCGTTATGGAGAGGCATTCCTCTCAGGCACATGGCTTGCACCCCATGCGAAGAGGCACTCCACCGAGGCATCGAGCCCTACAAGTGCATTGTAGGCACCTTCTTTGGAAAGGCACTCCATTCGGGACACCGCGCCCTGCAACCTACTACCTACACCACCCAGAAGAGGAATATTTTACCCGGAGTCTTAGAGCCTACATCATCTCCCACCAAGATAGAGCTCTACCATGCCCCTAGACATGGTAGCTCGACGTCCACAAGTGAAAGTGCCCTGTCAGGGTTTCAGGCTCTGTGGCATGGCACTCGCATTAATCATGGTGGGAACGTGCACTTCAAAGTACCCTACCTACACGGCAGAAGCTTCCTCCGAAGATCTCGAATCTTGTCCCGCTCCTCCTATATAAGGCAGGGACAAACCTGCACTCCGTTTATAGGAGCTACACCCAGAAAGCATCAGTATAGAGCTATAAGCCCCACGGGATGAGCACTCTTATATAAGAAGCTAGAAGGGGCCTTCGACGAAGGTGAGTGCAAGTACGAGCAAACAAAGAGGAGCCAAAGTGAGGGCTAGAGGAACTTCCGAAGACTCCCCTAAGAACTCCCATTACTCTAGGTTTTACTCTTTCCCCATCTTTTCAACATCCTTTAAACATGAAGATCATTCCGGGCTCCACTAAGAAAGATATCTGTTCTCCTTGATCATCCATTGACTTGATTATCGGAGTGCTCCCACTGGGATCCCCAGCCTAGGTCTTCTCTCTTTTTTGCAGGACTGGCCATGTCGAAGGTCTCCAGGTAGAAAGTCGGCACATCCGTGCCATATTGAAGCTGTAAGCTATGACGATCTAGATGGTAACAGATTGATATGCTAGGTAGGGGGAGAAGCCAGTTTAGACCAGCCCCCTACTGCTAAAAGAACTTTGGTGGAAGCTCGTAGCAATATGGTGGTGATGCGTGTGCAGGAATCCTCTGTCAGCCATGTGGGAGACCCTCCCCATTGTGGTGACCTACATAGTTCAGAGAGAGAGCTTCCTGCTCTGCTACCGTCGCCTTCGATAGATCCACAGCTCACCATGCTCGCCCAGCAGGTCTAGGCCCTAGCTGTGGTGGTGCACCAGTTGTATCATCAGCACCAGTTCCTGGCGATCCAGCAGCAACCAGGAACCCCAGTGGCTCAAGTCACCAGGCCCTGCGGTAGCTTGCGATCCTTTTAAGGAGGGCCATCACATCCGCGGGCTACATCCTACCCCCGGGGGAGCCTTTGAACCCCAGGGAAGAGGCAATGAAGTGGTTTGGCTAATCGGGAGAGTCAGTCCCCGGTCTCGAACCACGGTGCCTCATGGCGCTGCAAGCGCCATCACGACGAGGTCCCCCGGTGTAATCTCCTTTGGCTCTCATCTCTCTCTCCTTTGATAGCCTCGGTAGAAGGTTCCATCGATGAGGCTATCAAGCGATGGGCTGAGAGGCACCTAGAGGAATAAGAGTGCAAGTTGGCTGAGCTATCCCGCTAGTTTGCCAACCTACAAGGCTCCTCACACGAGCCAACGGGCTATATGCCTGCCCACCTTTCTTCCATAGAATCCAAGAAGAATTGATTTCCAACTGGTTCCGCATGCCTCGGTGGATCCCTATGATGGGACCACCGACCCCCTAGACCATCTTGAGAGCTATAAGGCCCTCGTGAGGGTCTAGGGGGCTACCAACGCCCTTCTCTGCATTATCTTTCTAGCTACTCTCCGGAAGGCTGCTCGAGTCTGGTATACCTACCTCGAGCCCAAGAGCATTGACTCCTTCGAGCAATTAGAGAAGAAATTCATGGTACACTTTGATGCTTGTCGAAAGGTACCATGCGAAGCTGGCAATCTCTTCTCCATCCGCTCGCAGGACCATAAGTCCTTGCATGACTATGTATCTCACTTTAAAGTTGCCACCCTAGAGATTTACAACTTGGACGAGCCCGTCGCCATGTTGGCATTGAAAAGGGGCTTAGGACCTTCTGTTTCACCTACTCCCTCGATAAGAAGCCACCAAAGACCTACTCCAAGCTCCTCCTCTATGCCCACAAGTACATCCATTGGGAGGAGGTAGATCGTACTAAGAGGGAGCTAGACGGGAGACCCTTGAAGAAGTAGCCCCAAAGGGAGCCCTCTGGGATGCACGAGCCCAGGGCGACCTCGAATGTCTGGCTAGGCTCGAAGCCAAAGGAAGATCTAGTCTAGGGAGAGAAGTATACCTCTTTCCTCACCCCAAGGTCCATGATCATCATGGAAATCGAGGGCGAGTGCTACTTGCATCGCCCTCCTCCGTTGAGATCGTCAGGTGGTCACGACAAGATGAAGTACTGCTAGTTTCATCGCGACCATGGCCACGATACCGAGAAATGCTGTCACCTCAAGAGGGAGATCAAATACCTCTTTAGGAGGGGATACCTCGGGAAGTTTGTAGGGGGCAAGACCCCATCCGAACCCCAAGCGAACGCGGCTCTTCCTCCTATCGACAATTAGCCCACAGAGAGGCTAGTGAGGATGATCTTTTGGGGGGCAAAGCGAGGACCGAAGAGGACCCGGGCAAGAGAAGGGACTGATAATGTACTCCCCTTAGTGGAAAAAAGGGGAGCTAGGATAGAAATGTAAATAACGATGCCGTTGTTATCGAAATGACGATAGTGAAGCATCCTGCAAGACAGATTATGGTTGATGGTAGAAGCTTGATTGACATCTTTTTTTATAATGCTTTATCTAAGATGAATCTATCTTCTATCCTGTTGAGGCTAGTGCACACCCCTCTAGTTGGCTTTATTGGAGATTCAGTAAGGGTGGAGGGAGAGATTACCCTCCCAATCACTGATGGGATGACTCCTCGCCAAAGCACTGTCATGATGACTTCATGGTTGTCAGGCTCCCTTCAGCCTACTGTAGGGTTTCGGTGGCATAGTGGAAGAATGGATTTCAAAAAACTTCATTTTGAAACTCCAAATAACTAGAAACCCTAAGCCTAATATCACTTATTCATTACAATTAACAAGTCATACAAACAAGGTTTAGAAAAATATCTGGAATGCTAATTCCTTCTTCTTTCCACTAGGCACACAAGTGCATGCCCACCAAAGATGATTCACACAGGAATTAAACCTAGGATCCACTCCTTAGTAGGTTGTTTAATCCACTAGGACTCTTCTAGTGGCCTTTCTTTCTTTGGCAGCCTCTCCTTCCTTGCTCAGACCCTTGCTCTCCAGTAGAACACTCTGAGCTCTCTCCTAAACCTTTTTTTTACTTTCTTTATCACTTCCTAATTATCTTCCTAAGCCCTTGTCTTAAAATCGTAGACTTGTTTTAAGGAAAGACCTATGTCCTAACAAGGGAAGGAAGAGACAAGGAGGATAAAGTGGCATAGTGTAAGAGAGTAAGAAAGAAAGGATAAATCAGACATCAGAGGCCCCAGACTTTGGCATTTCAACTCTCTGTGGTTATCAAATTAGAGTTTAGGATGTGAGTCCAAGTTTTGTTCAATTTGTAATTAGGGTTTAGTCAATTTGAGTGAGTTCATTTGAGTTTTGTGAGTAAATCCATTGGAGTCCTGTCCACACTTGAGTCTTGTATTTAGAATGCCAAGTCAGTTGAGTCAGGTCAAGTTTTGAGTCTTGTAAGTTTTAAAGTTTATTAATCAAGTCAGCTCATGTTGAGCTAGTCATTTTCTAAGTCCTATAAATTTTATAGCGAGTTCAGTCAAATTTTGCAAGTAAAAAACTTAAGATAATCGAAGATCCAGCCAGCTTAAAATCATGGAGCCACACTTAAAGACCATAAAAGATCCAGCAAGAGAATTTGAAGGTCTTGGAACCCTGGACCATAGCCTGGAGCATGTTGGGCCGTCCAAGGCCCATAAGGAGCATTAAGAGGGGTGCTAACCCTTATGGTCACCCCCTTGATCGACCTCCCTTAGAGTCACCCCTCTTTGGCCGACCAAGAGGAGTGATAGGAGACGAAAATAAAATGATGAATGGAGAGTTTTAGCAAGCTAACCAGCAAGCAAACTTGAATAATTAATTATCAAATAAATGGACTAAATTAATCCAAGAAAAGAATTTTCATAAGGAGACTAGTTGATCTAATTTTTAAGACCTGCAATGTAGATCTAGTTTAAAATAAGGATTAAGATCTTCATGGCAAGGAAACCATTACTACTAGGACAAGTTAACCTTCAAATGATCAGATCTAATGAAGCTTAGGAAGAGTTTTCCTACCAACAATAATGGCTAATTATTTGGTGAAAGAAGGAGCTCTCATCACTCAAGGATTGAGGCCTATAAGTCAAGATTGGCACTCTCTACTTTGAGACTCACCTTGGCCTTGATCCATGGCATGGAGACCTTCATCCTTGATCTAGGAACCTGAGAGAACCTGCAAAGAAATTTGGGATTAGACATGGAAGAAGAATTGGAGTTGGAATGGAAACAAAGAAAAAAGGAAGAAGAAGAAAGTGGCCGACGGCTTGGGACTTGGAGCTTGATCATAGATCCATCAATGGACGTCCCATCCTTTACTCCTTGCAAAAGCACTCTTCACTCTCAAACTCAAACTTAGAAATCTCTCATTCTCTCCTTGGATAAGGATCTACATACTCAAACTAGCTAGAAAACTTTCACTCCAAACAAGAACTTAAGTAAACTAGAACACAAGGAAACAATCCTTTCATTAATTCAAATCATAGCATAGAATAAATATAATGAGAGCCTAGGGGCCCTATTTATAGGCTCCAATGCTAGAAATTTCGTCTAAGGGTGGAGAGGAGGGGATAAGGATGGCTTAGTTGGCTCCAACAATTTTTAAGTAAGTGGTTTTAACTAAAAATAAATTATTAGTAGAAAGTTACAACCACTTTGATATGTGACATCTAGAAGATCCTAATGTGGCTTCCAAATGCTAATGTGGAGGCTTAAGTGTCATAAGTTATGGCTTTCCATATGTCAAACATTGTCGGGATAGTGGAAGGACTCTTTATGTTCCCCATAAAACTCTTGATGTAGTATAATTCCTTCTTCCCCAAGGTTGTTTGATGAGTTATTCCTCCATGTGCTTCAAATCTTGGCATGAATTGGGCTTGGGCATGGTCTTGAAGAGGCTTGAATGGTTGGTCTTGGATTTGAAGAGGACACCCTCCATCATGCTTTGGGCTTGAGCCAAATGGGCTTCTTCTATGTGTTGGCTTATGAGCCAAATCATGCTTCAAGAAAATTTGGCTTATGAACATGCTTCAAGAAAATTTGGCTTATAAACATGCTTCAAGAAAATTAATGGGCTTCTTCCATGTGTTGACTTATGAGCCAAATCATGCTTCAAGAAAATTTGGCTTATGAACATGTTTCAAAAAAAATTGTAACTTGCTTCGAAAACTTTATTGACTATAACTGCAAAAATAAAGTGAGTTAGTCAAAGTATATATTCTTATTATGGATGTCCCCATTAGTTCTCCCGGGATGGAAAGAGCTCGACTCCGTCGAGTAAGAAATCATCTGGCTTTGGCAGTACTATAGGAGGTTAGGATCGATTTGTTTGTAAGTCCTCTTGAGTAATCCATGAGTCTTCAGAATCAGGATGTCTATGCCAGTGAACCAAGTAGCGCTGATAGTCTTTGTTTCGAGTAGTAATAATCTTGTCATCTAAGATTCGCTCAATCCTATCTTGCCGCTTTGGTAATATGGCTGGTGTATACTCAAGGATTGTTCACTCTCAAAGGTGGAATCAGGCCTGAATAGCTCACTAGGTATCATTGTTGGTTTCTTATACTTTACTAGATCTGAAATGTTGAAAGTGAAACTGATACCAAAGTCGGATGGTATATCTAGCATATTAGGTTCAATTTTCCTTACTATTTTGAAAAGGACCTACACCACGGGCATGTAATCATTTTGAGTCTAATCAAGACATAGTCTCCTTCCTAAAATTCTTTGACTTTTTTAAAAATAAAATTTAGCCATATGCTTGTTAATTTCATTGCTCAAAATTTGTTTTACTAATCACGCTATGCATATGACTCTCGTAATCATAGATTCTTATGCATGGGACACCAAATGACAAGAGACAAATGCAAATGATACTAAATGATAAAAGACAAAGAAAAACAAAACAAGCTTAAATGGATTTTATTATCTATGGACTAAACTTTATTATTGGGCTAGGAAACAAGGTTCCTAATTTCCAATATTCCCTAAATAGTTTTAAAAACTCTGGCATAAAACTTCAGGTAGGTGGCAATGAATCTTAATTTGGCTTCCAACATATGCCAAAGAGTCTTAATAAAGTAACTGTTGAATATCACTAGGACCAGATCAATGGTATGGTAGATGTTCCAGCTGGATGGGATAGAAGAGTGAATGAAACGTAATGATGGATCAGGATGGTGGATGTTCAGAAATGGAGAATCAGGGATAGAAAAATTGTTAGGAAAAATATTTTGCAAGATTTTCAAAGGCTCTACAACTTCTTGGGACTGATCCATAGGGTTTTGTTCTTTGACAGTCAATATCTCAATATGTGATCCTTTATCGATATCTAGATCTAAACCTTCAATATTAATTAATTCCAGATCTTCTATGTTATCCTCAAATTGATCTCCATGGTTTTGTCCTTGGATTTCATTTTGATCATCCCTGTTGTTGATTTTTTTAGGCTGGGTAATTATTTTATCTTCAAGTAATTATTCTTGATCATATTCGTCCATAAGGTTCGATTCAGCTTCATAAACTTCTTCCTTAAGTTCTTCAACGGGTTAGGATTTTCTCTTTCTAGCCCTTCATTTGGATAAGATTTTGATTCTATTTCATCTTTTAATTCTTTAATTGGTTCAGGAGATCTTTCCTCTAAATTCTCAGTGGGTTCAGCCTCTTCTTCTTCATATTCATCAATTAGACTTGGTTCAGCTTTATATATTTCCACTTTAGGCTCTTCAATGGATTCAATGATTTCTTCCTTACTAATTACTGGGATGATATGAGTTGGCTTGCTTGAAGGAATTTGGTTAGAATTTGGCCTATGTCTAGATGTATAATTTCTATTGGACTTAGGTTAATTGATCAAGAGTTCCTTCTGATATGTATCAAATTCCCTAGCAATTTGATAAGCATCTTTTAGATAGTGAATTTCCCATTGAAATAATTTCCACTGGATGTCTTTACATAGACCAGCTCGAAATCTAGATATGATCATTGCTTTAGATTCGACTGTACTATATCTCCCGATATACTCATTGAATTTGGAAATATAATCAGATACAGTTATATCATCTTATCTCAATTTTACCATTGGTCTAAAAATTTTTGCTCATAATTTTACCTAGATACTTTTCCCTCAGTTTACTCTTCATTTCTCTTTAAGTATTTATTTTATCCCCACTATAATAACTTTTTCGCTCAACTTCTCCCCAATATGCTTTAGCATGTCGGACTAACTTTGATTTGGCAAATTTACACTTTCTTACTTCCGACATTTTATCAAATTCAAAGTATTAATCCATTTTCTCTTCCCAATCGACATACACTTCAGGATCTAAATTTTCATCGAAAGTGGGTACATAGGGTCGATTGCTTCTAAAGACTCTCTCCTCCTGATCTACAAAGTCTTGGTAGGGGTATCTAAGACTATACTCAGGGGTGAGATCATGACATTGGGCTCTTGGACCAAGGGGAGGTGGACTAGGTGATTCAGGCTTAGCATGGATCCTATGGGCTTCTTCTATGAAGTCATGGTGAAGTCATCTTGGATTGTATTCAGGAGTGAATTCATGATGATGGACTCTTGGATCTCAAGGAATTGACCTAAGTGACTCAGGTTCGGTGGGGGTTATTGGGGAAGTAAAAATTAAGATTAATTCTTTTTTTTTTATATATTTCAGAAATTGGCTTTGACTCAAAGTAAAGCTAAACTAAGTTGAAGGAAACTAGGTAAGGATTGAAAGCACAATTTAGATGAAACTAAATTATCAGAGTAGTTCAGAAGTAATGGATCGCTGGGGGTTGAGAAACTCCCAGACCTAGGGTTTCGCTCTGAACTTTCAACAGAACAGAAATAGAGAGGAGAGATGGTTTACCAACCAGACAGTGATCTTCTCAGAATTTGGGTGGAAGAACTCTCTCGAGCAGATTGTGGGATCCTCGAAGTTGGCTATCTTCGCAATGGATCCTCCAATATTGGTCTTGTGGTTTGGTTGGCTTCTCCTGGACTCAAGATCTGGGAAAGAAGAGGAACAAGTGATGGAATTCAGATACTCAAGAAAAGGTTTACCAGGTTGAAGAACTTGAAAGCTGAAGTTGCTGAAATCAGGATTCTCCTGGTGGCTGATCTGACTTCCTCTTAGAATTGCTGTAGATCTGAAGTATCTGGACTGGAGCTGGATGCTGGTGGTCGGCCTGGACTTGGAGAGGGTGGCCGTGAGAGGTGGGATAGGCTAGGGCTTGGTGGAAAGAGAAGGGTGATGGCAGCTAGGGTTTGGGAGTGGAGTGGCTAACCTAGGGTTTGGGTTTTGGAGATCTCACACCTCCTCAAGGTTCCTGGGGAACCCGGATCTACTCCCTCACGGAGCTCAACACCTGGATGCAAGTGCGGAAGAGAGAAAACACAAAGTTTGCTCACAAAAAAATTTGGCTTCATTCATCTGATTGATTTAAACTTACAAGAGGGGTTTAATTTATAAGGCTTTACAAAGGAGTAGGGTTTTACATCTTCCCATGTGGGACTAAAGGAGGGGATCTACAAATCAGGATACTTCATACACATATGGTCGGCCAAGGTACCAAAAAATTTTGATTAGGGTTATAAAAGGCAGGTAGATGGCGCCTCCTTGCTTGGATCTTCAAGAGAATTTTTTTCCTTCCATGGATCAACTCTTTTGGACTCCTCCTTTTCTTCCTCCCTAAGTCAAGGTCCTTCCCATCTTTGTTTTGGATTTATTTGGCAGGTAGTGGGCGCCTCCTTGAATTTCTCTCCAAGAGAATTTCTTCCCATTCTTACTTTGGTTCTTTTGGGAAAGTCTTGGCCGCCCCCTTGATTTGTGGACTCCTGGTGGATTTCTCCTCATCTGGCGCATGAGAGAAGGAAGCTGCTATCTGTGTAGTGGGGACCAAAGGCTGCTGGATGTAGATATGGCACCCCCTGGACTCAGGCGTATGGCTGGGAGTGTGGCTGGGAGTGTGGTGCCCACTAGCTAGGCCTTGGGAGAAAATGTAACACCCCAGGTTGAAACCCTAGTCCACTACTGAGTCAACATGACTCAACAAAATAAAATGCAGGTAATGTAGACTCAAGCTAAATTGAGTTGATCTAGTCAACTCTTATTACAAACCAAAAACCCTAATTCTTCGGGCAAGGTTAATCAGAGATCCAGATGGAGCTCTGAAGTCTTCTTCTGAGTCTGGTGCCCGCACCACTAATTGCCCATTTATGGTATCAAACTTTTTAGTTAGGGTTCTCATAAAGAATTCAAGATTAGGATCCATGGGTAAAATAGACTGAGTGTGGGACTATTGGTATGGAGCTTCAAAATAAGCAGTACAAACCTAGATTCTAGGGCTCCTAGACCTAGAAGTTCAAAATACAGGAATTGATTAGGTACTATTTAAGGGTGCAATTACCCTTTTCACTGACCAGGTAAGAGGTGGGGTTGCGGAAGGCTCCCCTCGCTTTTGCGAGGTTCTAATTAAAAATCGTAAGTCCACTTAAGGCATTTGCCATTGGACCTTTAGCCTTAGACACAAATTTCAAGGAGGAAGTACAAACTCAAATAATACTTTGTCTTATCTTGCACTTGAACCTGACTTGTGGGTGTCCCTAGTTTTAGGTTCCTATTCGATTTCAATTATGGCTTAGGTCAATGCAAATGTGGATGATTATTTTGGACCAAGGAAAGGTAATGACCTCCTTCCCTTATGTTATGATTGAATGCCCTTAATTGGATTTAGAAATAGATGTACAAACAATCAACTTGCTAACAAGATATGTAGATTAGCACAAACATATGAGTCAAACCCGAATTTCAAAGTTTCAAAAATTCAAAATTTAAATTAAAAATTATAGATCTGAAAATCTTGATTTCAAAACTCAAATTCTAAATTTCAATTTTTGAAATTTAGTTTGAAAATTCATTTTTGGAAGCACAAGTTGTTGTAAGAAAAATTTCAGCCACTAACTACTTCTAACTAGCTAGTTTCAAAATTTAATTTTTTTTTAAAAAAATTTAAATTTGAATTGTTAGATCTCAGAGTTAAGGCTTTAGATTTCGAAATTTGAGTTTTAACTCTCAAATTTGGTTAGAAAATTCAAATTTGAAAGCTTGTTATAGAAGTGGTTACAAGAAGCTTCTAGCCAATAAACCCTTAATCATCTAACATCCAAAATTCAAAATTAAATTTAAAAAAATTTCAAAATTTGAATTTTAATGGGTGGAGATATCAGATCCAAATCTAAAATTCAGAGGAAATTTTTTTTTTTTAATTTTTTTAAAATTTAATGGAACAACTAAATGGAGGGAAACTAGAATTGAAACAAGCTGTAAACTAATTAAGGCAGCAGCTTAAAGTGATGAAAATTAAACTAAGAATTTGAAGAAAATATTTTTTTAAAATTTTAGATATCAAATCCTAACATCCTAAAGCACAGCAAAATTTCTTTTTAGATTTTCTTCCTTTTGAAAAAAATACTAAAATTCATAAAAAACTTGGGTTGGTGCTAGTACAGAAATTTCAGCAATCAACAAACCTCCAATTGACTAGATTTAAAATTCAAAATTTAAATTTTAAAATATCAAAAAAATAAAATTTAAATTGAGACTTGTATATCTTGCAGTTAAGATTTTAGATCTCAAACTTTAAAATTTAAATTCCAAATTTTAGATTTTAATTTCGGATTTGAAGGCAAGCAACACACAAAGGGAACAAAAATTTAGCAACTTGACCTAGTAAACCATAAGCTTTGATACCAAAAATTAATAGGAGACAAAAATAAAATGATGAATGGAGAATTTTAGCAAGCTAACCAGCAAGCAAACTTGAGCAATTAATTATCAAATAAATGGGCTAAATTAATCCAAGAAAAGAATTTTCATAAGGAGACTAGTTGATCTAATTTTTAAGACCCGTAATGTAGATCTAGTTCAAAATAAAGATTAGGATCTTCATGGCAAGGAAACCGTCACTAGGATAAGTTAACCTTCAAATGATCAAATCTAATGAAGCTTAGGAAGAGTTTTCCTACCAACAATAATGGCTAATTATTTGGTGGAAGAAGGAGCTCTCATCACTCAAGGAATGAGGCCTAGAAGTCAAGATTGGCACTCTCTACTTTGAGACTCACCTTGGCCTTGATCTATGGCATGGAGACCTTCATCCTTGACCTAGGAACCTGAGAGAACTTACAAAGAAATTTGGGATTAGACATGAAAGAAGAATTGGAGTTGGAATGGAAATAAAGAAAAAAGGAAGAAGAAGAAAGTGGCCGGTGGCTTGGGACTTGGAGCTTGATCATAGATCCATTAATGGGCATCCCATCCTTTACTCTTTGTAAATGCACTCTTCACTTTCAAACTCAAACTTAGAAAACTCTCATTCTCTCCTTGGATAAGGATCTACACACTCAAACTAGCTAGAAAACTTTCACTCCAAACAAGAACTCAAGAAACTAGAACACAAGGAAACAATTCTTTCATTAATTCAAATCATAGCATAGAATGAATACAATGAGAACATAGGGGCCCTATTTATAGGCTCCAATGTTAGGAATTTTGTCATAGGGTGGAGAGGAGGGGATAAGGATGGCTTAGTTGGCTCCAACAATTTTTAGGTAAGTGATTTTAACTAAAAATAAATTATTGGTAGAAAGTTACAACCACTTTGATATGTGGTATCTAGAAGATCCTAATATGGCTTCGAAATACTGATGTGGAGGCTTAGGTGTCATAAGTTGTGGCATCCTATATGTCAAATATTGTTGGGATAGTGGAAGGACTCTTTATGTTCCTCATAAAACTCTTGATGCAGTGTAATTCCTTCTTCCCCAAAGTTGTTTGATGAGTTGTTTCCCCATGTGCTTCAAATCTTGGCATGAATTGGGCTTGGGCTTAGTATTGAAGAGGCTTGAATAGTTGGTCTTGGATTTGAAGAGGACGCCCTCCATCATGCTTTGGGCTTGAACCGAATGGGCTTCTTCCATGTGTTGGCTTATGAGCCAAATTATGCTTCAAGAAAATTTGGCTTATGAACATGCTTCAAGAAAATTAATGGGCTTCTTCCATGTGTTGACTTATGAGCCAAATCATGCTTCAAGAAAATTTGGCTTATGAACATGTTTCAAGAAAATTTGTAACTTCGAAAATTTTATTGACTATAGCTGCAAAAACAAAGTGAGTTAATCAAAGTATATATTCTTATAATGGATGTCCCCATCAAGGAGAAGGAGAGAGAGAGGCTCAGTCAAAAGTGAAGAGCCCAAGTCTATGTCTTTGTATAGGTTTAGGACTAATGTAATTTCTCATGAATACCCTTACTGGAGCCCCAAGTTTGTAAGCCTATTTAAAGGCCTCCCCTCCTCATGTAATTTTAGAATATTGATGAATTAAATTTGATTTTTTTCTCTTTGCTGTGTGCCCTTGCTGTGTGCGAGCTGTGTGCGAGTTCTTCTTGTTCCTACACCCTACCTCCATCTACAACATCAAAATCCTAACCGCCCCTTCCTTCCAACCCTTGGCCTCCATCATCTAAGAGGCTTTCTTTTTCCTTTTTTCAGTTATTCAGTCTTCATACTCTTAGTTTTCTAACTCCAGATGGTAATTTGTAGGTCCCTCAATTCCCACGAGTCTGAGGATACCTTCTGATCAGCCGTCGGATCACCGAGCAGAAAGTCACGAATCCGCAAGGTCAGAAGCTTGTTCTTCCATGCCGCATCCGGGAGCATGGTAATCTCTACATGGAACGATCTTTAGTAGGTGCTTCTACCATGACCAGTACACCCCCTTGATTCATCAGTAGTGGTATTGTAGGAAAGCTAAACTGACCAGGATTTCTCAACCTTGGCGATCCTGCTTATCTCTTAGTTTAGGATTTATTTCTGTATGCATGACTTCCAGAATTTTTATAGAATTCTATACTTTGAATCTTGGCTTGAAATCTGGGATCTAAAACCTTAACTTCATGCTTAATCATAGAAAAATACTTTGCATGCATAAATCATCCCGCATCATATATTTCTTGGATATTCTACTACAAGTAAAGCATATAGAGTTTTTAACAAAAGAATTTTAACCATTGAAGAATCTATTCATGTTGTTTTTGATGAGTCTAACCTCATACCTTCAAGAAAAGAAGAGTTTATTAATAATGATGTAGGTTCCCTAAATGATGGAGTGAAGGACTTGAGCTTGAAAGAAAAGCCAGTTGAGCAAGCAAAGGAAAAGGTAAGTATAGAACATGATGAGCTACCAAAGGACTGGAGGTATGCACATTCTCACCCTAAGGAGTTAATATTGGTGATCCCTCATAAGGAGTAAGAATTGGGTCATCCTTTAGAGACACCTTTGATTATCTAGCATTTATTTTTCAAGTTGAACCTAACTGCATAGAGGAAGCTGAAAATGATCCATATTAGATGATGGCTATACAAGAATAACTTAATCAATTTGAAAGAAACAATGTATGGACCTTAGTAGCCAGACTAAGGAACATCCTGTTATAGATTCAAAATGGGTCTTTAGAAATAAATTAGATGACCAAGGTAATGTATTTAGAAACAAAGCTAGATTAGCTTTCAAAGGATATAATCAAGAAGAAGGAATAGATTTTAATTAAACTTATGTACTAGTAGCAAGATTAGAAGCTATAAGATTTTTACTTGCATTTGCATATAACATGAAAATTAAGCTTTTTCAAATGGATGTAAAAAGTATTTTTGTAAATGGCTATATTGAAGAAGAAGTTTCTAAAGAACAACCTCCTGGATTTAAAAATCACTCCTTTCCAAACCATATTTTTAAACTAAACAATACTTTATATGGTTTAAAACAAGCACCAAGATCATGGTACGAGAGGTTGAGCAAGTTTCTTTTAGAAAATGAATTCAAAAAAAGTAAAGTAGATACAACTTTGTTTATCAAAAGAAAATATGATGAATTATTAGTTGTACAAATATACGTTGATGATATAATCTTTGGTGCAACTAATAAAACTTTATATCAAGAATTTGCCAAGCTAATGCAGGTAGAATTTGAAATGAGCCTGATGGGTGAACACACTTTCTTCCTTGGACTATAAATCAAACAAACAAAGGAAGGAATATTCATCAACCAAACAAAGTACATCAAAGAACTCCTGAAAAAGTTTGGGATGGAATCTGTAAAAGAAATTGGCACACCCATGAGCCCAACCTGCAAACTTGACAAATATGAAGAAGGTAACAAAGTTGATCAAATGCTATATTGAGGTATGATCGAATCTCTACTTTATTTAATTGCAAGTAGACCTGACATACTATTTAGTGTTTGTATATGTGCAAGATTTCAAGCTAATCCTAAAGAATCAAATATACTTAATGTTAAAAGAATCATAAGATATCTAAAAGGTATATCTAACTTAGGATTATGGTATACTAAACCTTCATCTTTGAATTTAATTGGTTATTCTGATGCTGATTATGGTGGATGTAGAATTGATAGAAAAAGCACTAGTGGCACATGTCAATTTCTAGGGTTGAACTTAATCTCATGGCATAGTAAGAAGCAAAACTCCGTGGCACTATCTACTGCTGAAGCAGAGTATGTGGCTACAGGGAGTTGTTGTGCTCAAGTGTTATGATTAAGCAACAACTAGAAGATTATGATATTATTCAAACCAAAATTTCAATCATATGTGATAACACAAGTGCTATTAATTTAACAAAGAATCCTATTCAGCATTCTAAAACTAAACTTATTGAAATTAGACATCACTTCATTAGGGATTATGTACAAAATGGTGACATTGAACTTGAATTTGTTTCTATTGAAAACCAATTGGCTGACATTTTTACTAAACCATTTAGTGAAGATAGATTTCAAATGATTAGAGAAGAATTAGGCCTTTGTGATCCTTTTTAGATTTTTGACTTAATTTCTTCAAGAATTAAGAAAAATTTATCTAAAGGACCTCCATCACCAATCTAAGGCTGATACACATCTTTACCAGTGTTTTTAGAGGGTTAAAAACCATTTCCTTGAAATTTGGATCCTTTTTCTTAAGTTTTGCTCGAGCCGACATGAGCAGAAAAAGTGTTCTGGCCAAGCTGACTCGATTGGCGGGCCTACATAAAACTGGTTAGCCTAAAAAATCCCATTTCTTCTCCCCATTTCCTGTTGAACCGAACCCTAGGGGACCACTTTCCACTCTAAGCCTTAGGGACCACAAACCTTCCAAAATCCCCTTAGATCTTGATCCTATGGTACCCAAAAGAGCCGTAGCAAAGAAGTCCAAGTGGGCGACCTCAAGTAATGTTCAATCCGAGAGGAGATCTAAAAGGAGGGAAGATGAGCCGACTTGAGAGGAACCCCAAGAACAACAAGCTCCATAAAGACAAATCATTCAAATGGGTAATCGTCAAGTTACTTCGGGTAGGAAAATAGATTTTACTTTTCTTGAACATCAAGGATTTCGGATTAGAGGCTGGATTGAAGCTCAGGGTTGGAATTACTTTTGTTCACTGGATATTCCTACTTACCCCACATTAGTCAGGACCTTTTTTGAGCATCTTACACTTGGAGCACACCAAACTTTGTCCATAATAAAGGGAGTTACGATGTCTATTGATGAAACAAGACTGAGCAGGGTACTTCAAATGCCAAGAATTGGGAAATGCTATTTGAACATAAAGGATGGGTAGAGGACCTTGAGGACTGTTCTTGAAAGAAGTAATGTTGAGAGAATTTCTAATGTACAG
This sequence comes from Areca catechu, assembly GCA_021397845.1. Taxonomy (NCBI): domain Eukaryota; kingdom Viridiplantae; phylum Streptophyta; class Magnoliopsida; order Arecales; family Arecaceae; genus Areca; species Areca catechu. The sequence goes on from CM038041.1 coordinate 71,682,918, forward strand.
GCAAACGTACTTTTATTGAAAATGAGATTACTACATAACATTATCAGTAGAGTGTTTATACCTAGGACTGGGAGATTCGACTGGGTAAGTGAGAGAGATCTCATGTTTATGAGATATATGATTGAGGGAGAGGCCCTCAATCTACCCTTTATTATGATGACTCATATCATGGATGCTGTTAGGAAAGCCAGGGCATGTTTGCTCTATGGGATGATTTTCTCTGCTATTTCAGGATTTTGGCATAGACCTAACTGGTGAGGACAGTAGACCCCTACTCCATACGGATAGATATTCAGAGAAATCTTTACATAGGATGGGCTACCACAGAGTAAAGGGAGTTTGGATGAAGAAGATTTTTGGTCAGAGGGTAGCACATTCTGAGGATGAGGATGATGATGATGATGTTCCAGTTGGTACACATGTTGCTGAGCCGACTGTTGATGAGGATGAGTCAGATGATTAAGCTGGACCTTCGGAGCCATCACCTACTACTCCTCCTTGGATTGTTCATCCTGAGCCCAGTATTAGTGGGCAGCAGGACTCTGAGCGGATTCAGGCACTTCAAGATGATATTTCTATCCTGAGATCAGACATTCAGACTGTTCGGATAGAAGTACATTCCAGGATAGATCTGCTTCAGATCGAGATGCTGGTTGGTTTCAGTCAGATTCTTACACTATACATTAGACCACTTCGGCTGGACCTTCCAGATCATCACCTCCACCACCAGATGGTGATTATGATTTTGATCAGTAGGCAGACGAGCATGGCATAAATACAACTATAGCAGAGACAGGATAGCCAGAGCCAGAGTAGAGCATTCCAGATACCCCAGTCACTCAGATACTCTCTAGCACCAGCACACTTGCACTTTTTGATGCCTTCACATATCAGTTGACTCCTATACTTTTAGAGCCACCAGCTCTAGAGCCAGAGCCAACTCCTCCTCCTCCAGCACCTACTAGAGATACTACTAAGTAGTACCGTAGGTCTAGAGTTCCTAGAGCTGGCCCTTTACTTAGGACATGAACTTGATACATCAGACCCCTAGACCTTCTAGACATAGGATTATGGCTAATATTATATTAGACCTTCCATCTGATGAGGACTAGTCTCATAGATGTCTTATGTTTTGTTGTATTTCATGTATGTTACCATGTTAAATGTATTGAACTAACATTTTAATGATTATGAAACTTCACTTTTAATGGCAATTACAGTTATTTACTCTTATTTCTCTCTCTAAATGTGTGATAATGTTGAATTCTATAATAAGAAAGAGCATTTATACCTTTTGTTGATGACAAAAAGGGAGAGAAATATGTGAAGCTATATGTGTACATGGAAAATGATCATACAATGTGAGAAAAATATAAGGAAAATATGAAATTATATGTGTGCAAAATGCTTAAGGGGGAGTGTATTTCATACAATGAGCCTTGATATTTCACTCAAAAAGCTCTGATACATCAGTTAAATTGAAAAATAAATTCTCACATAAAAGCTTTGATACTTAAAGCTCTGACATTTCATTATATAGCTCTGATACTTTCGTTAAAACTCTGATACTTCAGTCAAATTACAAAATCTCAAATTGCAAAAGCTTTGATACTTCAGTTAAATTGTTAAAGCTCCATCACTTCAAATGAACTCTTATGTAAAGCTCTAATACTTAATTTATAAAGCTCTGATACTTAACTCTAAAGCTTTGATATTTCAGTCAATTTATAAAATGAATGTTTAAAAGCTCTGATACTTTAGTCAATAGATCATAATTTAAATTGCTTGATACACTGTATAGCACATTCTAAACTTTTTTACTTTGATACAATTATTATTGACTCTGATATAGTGAAAAATAGAAAGATACTTATTATTTTCATGCCCAGTATTTTGTCATCATCAAAAAGGAAAAGATTGTTGATCCCTGGAATAATTTTGATGATTACAAAATATTGGAGCATGCATTTGATACTGATATTTCTCAAATATTTAAGAAGTTTTTGTAGGATAATTCAAATGAACAATCATTAACCCTACATGTTGACTCCTATATTGATTTTGATGAATAACAAAATTCATAAGTATATTTAAGTACTAATAATTTTTCAAAGTGTATTTTATCAGAATAGGATACTCACCAAAGCTATTTTGCATTGATAGTTTGGTTGCTTGTCCAATGGTTGAAGAAATCTCCTTCATTGATGAAAATTTCAAGTTAAATGGACTTAAGTACATGAGAATGACTTGGAAGGACTCAAGTTTGAAGTTTGAAGAAGATTCAGTACAGTTTCAGTTGAATTTCAGAAAGTTTCAGCCAAGTGTTGACTCATAGAAGTAAAGTGTCGACTTACAGTGTCGACTCACAGAAGCTTGAACTGAAATGGAGAAGTTTTAGATGGCACGCTTCAAGTGTTGACTCATGTATCGACTCAAGGCCTGAGATAAAAATGATACTAAATATGTTGAAATCAAGTTTTCTCAAGTGTTGACTCATGGAAGCCAAGTGTCAACTCAAGATCGACTCACCAGAAGAAGTGTTGACTCACCTGAGATTTTCAAAGAGCTTCAGAAGACTTTTTTGAACAAGTGTCGACTCATAAAAACTAAGTGTCGACTCAAAGTATCGACTTATGACCTAAAGTGTCAATACTTGCAGTTCTGATAAACAGTAATGGCTAGTTTTTTGAAGCACAGAATTGATCCTTTTTGCCCCCAATGGCTATTTTCTCCTCTCCAATAATCAAAAACTATCATTTGAAGCTTGGAAAGGTAATTTAAAGTGGACCAAACTTAAGAGGGAAGCAACTAATGAGATTCCATTGATTATCCATTAAGAGTTCATTACTTTTGAGGGAAGTTGAGCCTTCAAGCATTTAAAGTATTCAAGTTCAACCATTCAAGCATTGATTAGGGCTTCAACAACTTGAAGACAAGTATCTTCAACAGCAATCAAAGAGCTTCAAAGAGATACTTGCTTTTAGTTGAAAGCTTTTTGTATTTCATACATTATTACTTGAATCTTTCTATTATTTCTAGTTTCAAGGGAATTGGAACTAGAGTTGAGGTTTGTTGGTGAGCCTTTGTGTTAAAACAAACGGAGATTTTTAGTTAGCCTAAGTGACAAAATCAAGGAGGTTGTTGGTGAGCCTAAGTTATAAAATCAACTAGATTTTTGGTTATCCTGTAAAATTAAAGGGGTTTTGACTTGTGTTCCCGGTAAAAACAAGTTGGGTTTTGATTAGTGAGCCTGAAAAACTAATCGGCTATAATCAAGGAAGATTATAGTGGAATACCCAAGTAGACATTGGAAAGTGGATGTAGGTGCTTTGGTGTGCACCGAACCACTATATATTGTTGTATTTATGATTGCTTGCTTTCTCTTTGTTTCCTCTTATTTACTTTGAATTTACTTATTTATTTTCACTGCATACTCTTAAATAGCACCCAAACACTTGTAATTTACTAGCATTTAAATTGTTTTTGAATTGTCATATACTTACAAAAGTTTTTAAAACCCAATTCACCCTTATCTTGGGTTGCTTGCTGGGCAACACAACATCTCAGAGACCATTGGAATGAATTCATGTACTCAAAGAAAAGGTTTCATGTATTTGAGAGCCCTAAAGAATTTTAATGGTACATTCATGTAAAAGGGCCAAATTTATATAATTTTAAGTGTAAATATCTTAGATTAGGTTTAGAAGAAGTTAGAAGTTATTTGGAAGCATTTAGAGAAGTTTCACTCGAGCTGACTCAATATTAGAGCTGATACATTTCCTTGGCACGGCACAGAATTTTCTGATACACAATATTCGAGCCGACTTAAGAAAAATTAGAGCTGACTCCTCCAAAGTGATAGAAAACTATTTCTAAGAATGCAGTCAATTGAGCCGACTCTAATCTAAAATGAGTTGACTCTAACAGACTTCAATTTTTACTTCACTAAGCATCCGAGCTGACTTAAGTTATCCAGGCTGACTCGAATCCCAGAATTTGAACAGTTTCGGCTAGTTCTAGAAATTGAATTTCTTGATTTTAAAGCCTCCCAATTGCTAGTTTTTGATTTTCAAGGAATTCTAACGGTCATATTCACTTGGGAACACTCCAAGAAGCTATAAATGAAGGATCTAAGTGAAGAAAAAGTAGCTTTTATAAGAGAAAAGATAGCATTGAATACTCTAAGTGCTTTCAAGTGAAAAACTCAATTTCTCCACCAACTTCTTGAGTTAATCTTTGAAGAGTTGAGAAAGCCTTGAAGACCATTAAAGAAGCATTCGAGAAGGCTTAAGAGCTTCAACTACAACCACTCAACAACTTTGGGTTTGTTTTAATGTTGCTTCCTTTTTAACTCTATTTTTGAGTTGTTACAAGTATAGCAAGTGGCTGTAACTTGTGAGTTGGTTTTGGATTATTGGTGAGCCTTGCAAACCAAGTTGGATTGTTAGTGAGCCTGGAAAAACTAACATTGTATTGGATTTTGGATTGTGAGCTCATAGAAAAACAATCCGATTGTATTCAGGGTGAATATAGTGGAAATCCTACGGATGCACCTTGGATAGTGGATGTAGGAGTTGGGTTGCTCCGAACCACTCTAAATTTTGTGGTGTTTGTATTGTTCTTGCATTCTTGCTTACTTTTGCTTGCTACACTCTAATCACTTCACTCACTACACAAAGTTTTAAAATGCACATACTTGCTTATTTTTTTAAGAATCCAATTCATCCCCCTCTTGGGTTGGCCAACCGGCAACAAATGATATCAAAGCCACGTTTCAGTGCCATTAATTTAACGATTAAGAGAAAAATTCTATGGCAACCTAAATGAGCACCTCTTTGGCCGAAGGTCAATCAAGCAATAGACCTCCACTATTCACCGGCACCAATTACAATTATTGGAAGGCTAGAATAAAAATTTATATTTAAGCTGTTGATTTTTAATTATAGAAGATAATCTTGAAAGGACCTCACATATCTATGAAAAAAGTTGATGGCATAGAAATCTGATGTGGGACAGACCCCGATCAAAATTTATTCCTGGGATTGGATTGTTGGTCGTTAAGAAACGATCCTAGGCTAGGTTAGGCAAAACCCAACTATTCAAATAAACCCAATTTTTTTTATCATTAAAATAAACTTCCTTTTTTTTTTCATATTTTTTTTCCATATTTTTTACACCTTCCTTTTTTTCTTTTCTTTTTTTTTTCACTAAAGTTGGTAGGGGGGCCGGTTATGCTCTGAGGATCATGCAGGAGGAGAAGTCGGCCCCGAACGCAGCATTTGCATTCACGTTCCTGCGAGGCCTTGCTTCTTCTTCCCCATGGACGGTATCCTGGTACATGGGAGGCTCTTGGAGGGGCTCGCCGGCATCGGTGCTGGTGGAGGACGATGGCAGAATGGGAAGAAGATTGCCAGATGGACAGGGTTCCAGTGGTTGGCGGTGTCATGCAGATCGGGTGGAGACGGCAGTAGGGCGGTGATGGTCTCGGAACGGGCCGATCTAGAGGGTTCTCGCCGGTGTCCTCTGGGAAACCTCACCGGAGAAGAGATGCCATGGTAGAAGAAAGGTGGCACGGACCTGTGACTGCGGGTGTGCTATGCGGGCAGCATCGGAGTGTCGGCTCGGAGGTGTTGCGAGCGAGGAGCAGGAAGATGTCATCGCGATCAATTTTGGGCCGTGGATCCTCTGGATCGATGACATCGGAGGGATGGATGGCAGCTACAACGGTGAACATGATCATTGGAGCAGTGAACACCAGTCGGTGATCAGCGGTGATGGTCGATGGAGATGACTTGAAACATGGGAGGTGGTTTGGCCTGGGCGGAGTCTGATGGAGGTGTGGGATCTGGTCGAAAATAGGGGAGACTTTGGAAGGATCCTCGAAAGTTTTAAGTGATGGGAAAGTTAGAATAAGAAGTAGAGAACCAAGAGAAAAGAGAAAGAAACAGGAAAATCCAGAGAAAAGAAGAACTAGGGAAGGGAAAATAGAGAGAAGGAACCGGGAGAGGGGAAGTAGAAGGAGGGGGAAGGGAGTCGGGATACAACCAAGCTCTTTTCTCAAATATTTTTTTCGCTAACTTTATTCCCAATGAGAAAAGACTTTAAATAGACTAAAATAATCGAAACTTCCTAACAAACTAGGGATCCGATAAAACAAATATCTAAACAATGATAAATCAAATTCTAAAACAAATTTATTCGAAATAAATTAATCTAAATAAACTAATCTTAAAAACTATAACTCTGATCCTAAAACAACTTTCAAATAATCGAGATAAATCCTAAAAAATCCTAATATCCCAATCCCTCGTACACCCATAAAAAATTTACATTATCTTCATTTGGATATGCTCTAGGATTCGTGCTGCTCCGAGATCCATGCTGCTCCGAAATGTGTGCTCATTGACTCCAGGATCTTGGGCCCCATGGTTTGGGCTGTGTTGGCTTCAGGTTCTAGGTTGGCTGGCTTCAGGTTTTGGACTGGGTTGGGCTTTAGATTTTGGGCTGGGCTTCAGGTTTGATCTGGGCTGCTTCAGATTCTGGGCTAGTCGATGTCTCTATCAACATCCCAAAACCGGAAGAGGAATAGGATAAATATGATATGAAAATGGATGAACTAAATGCCAAAGCAATGAACCTTCTCTATTATGCTTTTGATGCTAATGAGTTTAACCAGTTTCCACTTGCACTTCAGCAAAGAAAATTTGGGATAAACTACAAGTTACCTATGAAGGCACTACACGAGTAAAGACCTCCAAAATTAATATTCTTGTGCATAATTATGAATTGTTTAAAATGGAGCCAAATGAGATAATATCTGAAATGTTTGCTAGATTTACATATATTATTAATGGTTTGAAAAGTTTTGGCAGGGTGTATTCCAATGCTGATCTCATCCAAAAGATTTTTAGATATTTACCAGATAAATGGGATCCCAAGGTCATTGCAATTCAAGAAGCCAAGGACTTAAGCACACTTCCCCTAGATGAATTTCTTGGTTCTTTAATTACACATGAGTTAACAATGTAGCACTGCAATGAAGATGACAAAAAAAAGAAGAAATTTATAGCTTTCAAAGTTGCAGCTGAGATTAAGAAGCAAGAAGAAGAAAAAGAAGAAGAAAGCCCCTCCTCTGATGAAGAACTAGAAGATGATGATATAGCCTTAGTCATGAAGAGATTTAAGAGATTTATGGGCAGAAAAAAATCAAGATACTGGAGGAAGCACCTTGGAAAAGGTGAACAAAGTAAAGAGAAAGAGAAAGATAAAGATAGAAAAGGAGCAACAACCAATTTGTTATGAATGTAAGAAGCCGGGACACTACCATTCAGAGTGTCCTATATTGAAAAAGGGACATAAGAAGAAGAAGAAAGCAATGATGGTGACCTAGAGAGATAGTGATGAATCTACTTCAAATGAAGAGGAAGAGACATCAAAAATTATGAATATATGTCTGATGGGTCTAGAAGATGAGGTAACATCTATTGAACCTACTGATAAATTTACTTATGATGAATTACATACTGCTTTTTATGAGCTTTTAACTGAATATAAAAAGGCTGGCTTGAAAATTAAAACTTTAAAAAATAACTGTGATGTATTAATGGTAGATAAGAGTGAAATTTTGAAAAAGAATAATTTATTACAACAGGAATTAAGTAGTATTTCTGAAAAATATAAAGTTTTGCAAATTAAAAAAGATGAGTGTTTTGAAAAGAACAAGAGCTTGCAAAATGAAATGAGTAGACTCAAACTAATTATTGACAAATTAAACTTGAGTTCAAACAAACTTGAGTGAATTTTGAAAAATTAAAAGATATTTAGTGATAAAGCTGGAATTGGGTACAATACATTGCATACAAACAAGTTTTCGGCTCCAAAATCTTTTGCATCAAAATTTTCAGCATCCATATCTTTTCAAAAGCCAAAAGTTGTTTATTTTTGCTGTAATGGAGTTGGACACAAAGCTTATGAATGTAATCTGAGAAAGAAAAATAAAAACAAAGTGAAAAAAATTTGGGCTCCTAAAGGAACCACTGTTACTGACCATCAAGGATCTAAGAAAGCTTAGGTACCTAAAAATTTTACTTAGTTATTTTTTGCAGGAATGTCTTGCAGCCCAAAATTGAAAGAAGAGATGGTATATAAATAATGGCTGTTCAAGATATATGATGGGTGACAAAGATCAATTTATCACCCTTGAAATGAAAGATGGTGGAATGGTTACATTTGCTGACAATGGTAAGGAGAAGATCATTGGAATTGGTAAGATCAAAATTATCCCTTCTACTTATATTGAAAATGTACTGCTAATAGATAAATTGAAGCATAATTCATTGAGTATTAGTCAATTATGTGATAAATGCTTCAAAGTTGTATTTGAATCTTCAATATGCATAGTAACTAGCTCTCTTGATTCTAGCACTAAATTTATTGGTCATAGACTTGGAAACATCTACATAGTAGATTTGAATGATCTAGCTATGTCAAGTAGTACAAGTCTAGTGGCAATGAATGCTAAAACCAAGGAATCTAGCTTACTTTGGCATAGAAGATTTGGTTATGCTAGCATGCATACTTTAGTAAAATTAATTTTCAAAGACTTAGTTAGAGGTTTACCAAAATTTGAAGTTGATTTTGAACATGTTTGTAATGCATGCTAATATGGTAAACAAACTAGGAAAACTTTTAAATTAAAAAATATTGTTTCAATATAAAGGCTCTTAGAGCTGCTATACATGGACTTATTTGGACCAACTAGGACCACAAGCCTAGGAGGTATAAATATGGACTTATGATAGTAGATGATTTTTCATGATTTACATAGATTGTGTTTAGCATACAAAAATGAAGCTTTCAAAGTTTTTTGAAAATTTTATAAAAAGGTTTCAAATCGGAAAAATCTTTTAATTGTTTCAATCAGAAGTAATCACGATACTGAATTTGAAAATCAATATTTTGAAGAATTTTGCATTAAACATGGCATTGATCATAACTTTTCAACCCCTAGAACACCACAACAAAATAGAGTTATGGAAAGAAAAAATAGAACATTGGAAGAGATGGCCTGAACCATGTTGTGTGAAGGCAATCTTTCAAGGTACTTTTGGGCAGAAGCCATGAACACTACTTGTTACATATTAAACCGTGTTTTGATTAGACCGATTTTAAAGGAAACCCCTTATGTGATGTGGCATGCAAAAATGAGTTCTAACTTAGAGGATTAATTAGTTGGTGAGCAATGATTCTTACTTACATAAGGCAAAACTTATTCATAAGAAAGGGCCAAAGTAACTAGATGTGAGACTACTTAATGATAGGAAACTCACCCGCAATGTAGTTCAATTTTAATCAAGGAAGAACGGACCTAATGGTTGAGAAACCATTCTAGCTAGGGCATAAACCTTCATATGAACAGACCTAAGAGACTTGGATGGATTTACTAACCAATGATGAGCTCTCCCTCCTTTGAAGGTAGATCAATTTTCAGCACTCCATGGAGCTGCACTGGACTTGAAGACTACCACTTTCGGAATGGAAACTCCCTCCATGGCTGGTTCCAAGGCAAAGTAAAACCTCCTCTTTAACTCAGAATTGCAGGGAACCCTGCAATGAATGACATTAGTGATATGGTAAAGTTGGGAAAAACTAAAAGAAGTGATCAAAAGGAAGAATTGAGAGAGGTTGGCATTTTTTTGTTGGAGTGGATGAATGGCTTCCTTGTAGTTGGTGGTCGGCCTTGGATGGAATGTGTAGAAGGCGATCTTGGATGGATTGTTGGAGAGGGCTTCCTTGGAGATGGTGTCTTTTGGGGCTTGCTGAAATTAAGGTTTAGGGAAGAAAGAAAGGGAAAGCTTTGCTAAGGTAGACTAAGAACTAAGTGGTAGATAGACTGAGCCTCTTGCTCACTCCCTCATGGAGGATATTTGCATCACACAAATGGAAAGAAATTTGGAACTCAAAAATTTTCATTCATTAGCTGCATTGCAAGGAGCTATGGAGAGGTATTAATAGACCTTCCAAAGCTATTTTGAAATTTCAAATTTCATGGAGAATTACATGGAGAAAATGCTGGAGAATTACAACCAAGCTTGATTCAAGGAGAGGATTAAGGGTTGGCCACTCCAATTTGAATTTGAAAGTAGGCACCCAAGTGGAGGGGGGTGTGAGGTGTCCTCCATGTTGGCATGGCTGCCACCTAGGCTTGGTGATATGGCAGTCCAACTTGGTCTTGTAGTTGACTTGCTGATTTATCCCAAGTACTGAGTTATCCCAAATAGCTGAGGTTATTCTAGGTAGTTGAATAAGTGCTGAAGTGTTGAGTTATTCCAAGTAGCTGAATAAGTGCTGAATAGCTGAAATGTTGAAGTAGAAATTAAAGTAGAAGAATTCTTTGGTTGAGTCAGCTCCAATGCTCGAGTTGGCTCTTTAGGTTGTAGTTGAACTGACTTGTTGGGACTTCAAATTTATCATTCAATCCATAAAGAATTTGATTGAAGGCCATTATTGGTGTCCGCACCAATTTTTCTGGGGTGGCAAGAACTCGACCTTGTCGAGTATGGGTCAACCTGACTCTGGTAATGCTCTAGTAAGTCTGGGTCAATTTATTGCAGGTCTTTCATAGTGATCCATGAGTTTTTAGATTCTGGCCAACCTTGCCAATGACCCAGATAGTATTGGTAGTCTTTGTTCCTGGTAGTGATAGTCTTGTCATCCAGAATTTGCTCAATTTTGTCTTGCCACTTTGGAAAAGTGGCTAGTAGACACTCAGGGATAGGCTCACTCTCAAAAATAGGGTTAGACCCAAAAGACTTGCTAGGTATCATCATTGGCTCCTTATACTCTATCAAGTCTGAAATATTGAAGGTCGAGCTAATACTTAGGTCAGATGGTAACTCAAGTATATGCACGTTAGGTCTAATCTTCTTTATGATTTTAAATGGTCCTGCACTACGGGCATGTAATTTTTTAATGATTCTAGATGGGAACTATTCAGGTCTGAGTCTAATTATTACATGGTCTCTTTTATAAAATTCTTTGATCCTCTTATGTGAATTAGCCATATGCTTGTAAGTTTCATTGATCATGTTGATTTTTTTACTGATTTCTTTATGCAAATCCTTAATATACTGTGCGTATGACTTAGTAGACTTAGAAACTCATGCATGTGTGGGCAATAGGATGAGATCTGTGGCATGTTAAATATCTCTTAAGGGTGGAAGGTGATTAGGAAAGTCTTTTGGAAATATGTCTTAAAATTTTTCTAGAAACCGTAACACTTCCTGGGGCTGTTCTTTATGGGGTTGTTCCTGAATTTCCTTAGTTGTCAAAATCCAAACAGGTGAACCACCGTTAAGCTCTTGCTCCAATTCCTTAGCATTGATCATGTTTATTCCTTGTTTCTTGTTCCTCAGGTGACTTGATCCTCTCTTAACATGGTCCTTAAGTGGCGAAGAATTGATTACAATATTCTTTCCATTATGAGTAAAAGAACAAGAATTAGAGCGACCATAGAGTATAGCGTCATGATCATACAACCATGGTCGACCTAATATGATGCTGCTTACTCCCCTGGGAAGAACATTGCATCAAACCTTTTCTTGGTATGTTGGATTTGGATTATGACTTGGCACCTAAATTTGATAGGAATCGAGGTTGAATCTATCCAGGATACCTTATATGGGTTGGGATGGGATTCAGTGGGTAATCCTAAGTTCTTGACTGTACTAGTCGATATGGCATTGACACAACTTTCACTATCTAAGATGATCTTGCAGACTTTTTCTCCTATCTTAACAAAGGTTTGTAGAATGTTGGTCCTACACCAATCTTCTTGCTCCTTAGCCTGGGTCAAGATACATCTCACAACTCCTCGAAATTCTGAAGAGTCTATGATCTCTTTATCCCCTTCGTACTCATCAGCTAAGCTCACACTGGCCTCATATACTTCTTCCTCATAATCTTCTATGGGTTCAGGGACCTCCTCTTTTATCTCTCCTACGTGTAAAGCTCTAGTGGAACATTGGCTTGCAATGTGACCTGCCTTATGGCACCTAAAACAATGGACATTACCTTCTCTTCGGACTTCAGGGCTCTTTCCTTTGTCATCTCTATGAGCTAATGGAGTAGTAGGATTGGGTTTGTTGGATGGACTTGGGCTTAGGCTGGGTCTACTTCCAGGGAAATTAAACCTATTAGGTTTGGGTCGATGGAAAATGGGTCCCCTCTGAAATCTCTCACAGTCCCTAGCAATTTGGTAAGCTTGGTCTAGATCATAGACCTCTCTAAGAAATAACTCTCTCTGGATTTCTTCTCGAAGACCTGCTCTAAACCTAAACAAGGTCACAACTTCCGACTCAACCACACTGCATCTTATGATGAACTCATCAAACTTGGCAATATACTCTAACACCGTCTTATTTCCTTGACTTAATTATTGCCATTGATCCAAGAGTCTTTGTTCATAGGACTGGGATAAATACTTCTCCCTAAGCTTTACCTTCATAGCTCTCCAAGTGGCTATAGGCATGTCACATCTCTGTTGTCTAATGCGCTCAACATTACCCCAATATAATCTAGCCTGATGGACCAACTAAGTTTGGCAAACTTAAATTTTTTATCTTCTGACATTTCGTAGCAATCAAAGTATTGATCCATATCACTTTCCCAGTATATATACACCTTAGGATCCAAGTTTCCATCAAATGTAGGTGCATCTAGACGAATGTTTTCAAGGGCTCTCTCATCCTGGTCAACATAATCATGGTGTGGTCTCCTTGGATGTGGGTTAGGGTATGTTCCTGGCATTGGACTCTAGGATGGATGGGTGGCAATCTGGGTGATTATGGCTCAGTAGGGGTCATACGGGTCTCTTCAAGAGCTCCTATCCTCTCTTCTATTTGATCAAACCTATTATTCAATTACTTGAACTGCTCAGTCATAGTTCTTATTAGAACATCTAGATTGGGGTCCATGGTAGAACTTGGTTGGTCTTGTGAATGCTGGTATGGAGTTCTTGATCTAGTAGTCATTCAATACAAAGACTCATTCTAAGGTTTGCTAGACCTAGAAGTCCAATGTAGTATGAATTGACTCAGTATAAATCAAGACTACAAAACCCTTTCAACTGGTCAGGTAAGATGTGGGATTGTGGGAGGCCTCCCCCGCTTTCGCGAGGACCTAATTAAGGAACCACAAATCCACTTAAGGTGTTTGCCTTTGGACCTCTAGCCTTAGATACTAATTTCTAGGAGTAGATGAAGAAATGATTCACACTAGTCTTAACACACTAATTGAGCTTGACTTGTTGGTGTCCCTAATTCTACTTAGGTTGCTACTCAATTTTATTAAAAGGTTTGGGTTCGATGCAAAATGTGGTTGGTTATTTTTGCTCTAAGAAAAGGTAATGACCTTCTTCCCTTATCTTATGATATTGCCACCCTTAAGTAGTTTAAAATGAATGCAACAACATAATCTAACTAAACAATGCTGAAATTAGGCTGGCATAACTACTCTCAGGCAGTAAAATAGATGTGCAAAAATTTACAGACCAAAATAAATTAGAAAAAATTTTGAAAAATAGTATCAAATGTGATGAATCTAACAAAATAAGAATCAGAATTTTCTAGATTTTCTATATACAGAAACAATTAAATTAATAGACCATATACTGGAATTACGGGATGCAGAAACTAAGTCCTAAATGAGTTTTCTCTTTGTTTTCTTTTTCATGGGTCAATTTACAATGGCAACCCTACATACCATAGGAGACCCTATTGAATGGGAAGAGAGTGTCTTGCAGCCCTACTTCTCTCCTATGACTGGATGGCCTTGGTGAAGCACCCAATCCAAGTACTTAAAGAGAGACATACTTGCTACCATTATGATGCTACTCATGTAACCATGCTCCGATACCAAATTTGATGTGGCATGCAAAGATGAGTTCTAACTTAGAGGATTAATTAGTTGGTGAGCAATGATTCTTACTTACATAGGGCAAAACTCATTCATAAGAAAAGGCCAAAGTAACTAGATGATGAGACTACTTAATGATAGGAAACTCACCCGCGATGTAGTTCAATTTTAATCAAGGAAGAATGAACCTAATGGTTGAGAAACCATTCTAACTAGGGCATAAACCTTCATATGAACAGACCTAAGAGACTCGGATGGGTTTACTAACCAATGATGAGCTCTCCCTCCTTTGAAGGTAGATCAATTTTCAACATTCCATAGAGCTGCAACTGGACTTGAAGGCTACCACTTTCGGAATAGAAACTCCCTCCATGGCTGGTTTCAAGGCAAAGTAAAACCTCCTCTTTAACTCCGAATTGTAGGGACCCCTGTAATGAATGACATTAGTGATATGGTAAAGTTGGGAAAAACTGAAAGAAGTGATTAAAGGAAAAATTAAGAGAGGTTGGCATTTTTGTATTGGAGTGGATGAATGGCTTCCTTGTAGTTGGTGGTCGGCCTTGGATGGAATATGTAGAAGGAGATCTTGGGTGGATTATTGGAGAGGGCTTCTTTGGAGATGGCATCCTTTGGGGCTTGCTGAAATTGAGGTTTAAGGAAGAAAGAAAGGGAAAGCTTTGCTAAGGTAGACTAAGAGCTAAGTGGTAGATAGATTGAGCCTCTCGCTCACTCTCTCACGGAGGACATTTGTATCACACAAATGGAAAAAAATTTGGAACTCAAAAATTTTCATTCAATAGCTGCATTATAAGGAGATATGGAGAGGTATTAATAGACCTCCCAAAGCTATTTTGAAATTTTGAATTTCATAGAGAATTACATGGAGAAAATGGTGGAGAATTACAACCAAGCTTGATCAAGGAGAGGATTAAGGGCTGGCCACTCCAATTTGAATTTGAAAATAGGCGCCCAAGTGGAGGGGGGTGTGAGGTGTCCTCCATGTTGGCATGGCTGCCACCTAGGCTTGGTGATGTGGCAGTCCAACTTGGTCTTGTAGTTGACTTGCTGATTTATCCCAAGTGCTGAGTTATCCCAAATAGCTGAGGTTATTTCAGGTAGCTGAATAAGTACTAAAGTGTTGAGTTATTATAAGTAGTTGAATAAGTGCTGAATAGTTGAAATGTTGAAGTAGAAATTGAAGTAGAAGAATTTTCTGGTTGAGTCAGCTCTAGTGCTCAAGTTGACTCTTTAGGTTGTAGTTGAACTGACTTGTTGGGGCTTCAAATTTATCATTTAATCCATAAAGAATTTGATTGAAGGCCATTGTTGGTGTCTGCACCACTATGAGCTTTGGAATAATAGAAAATTAAATATGCACTACTTTCATGTTTTTGGATGTAAATGTTATATTTTGAATAATGGAAAAGATAACTTTGGTAAATTTGATGCAAAATCTGATTTAGGCATATTTCTTGGATATTCTACTACAAGTAAAGCATATAGAGTTTTTAACAAAAGAACTTTAACCATTGAAGAATTTATTCTTGTTATTTTCGATAAGTCTAACCTCACACATTCGAGAAAAGAAGAGTGTATTGAAAATGATGCAGGTTTCTTGAATGATGGAGTGAAGGACTTGAGCTTGAAAGAAAAGGTAGTTGAGCAAGCAAAGGAAAAGATAAGTACAGAACATGATGAGCTACCAAAGGACAGGAGGTATGCACATTCTCATCCTAAAAAGTTAATCATTGGTGATCCTTCATAAGGAGTAAGAACAAGGTCATCCTTTAGAGACACCTTTGATTATCTAGCATTTGTTTCTCAAGTTGAACCAACTACATAGTGGAAGCTGAAAATGATGAGAATGAGGTCATCCTTTAGAGACATCTTTGATTATCTAGCATTTGTTTCTCAAGTTGAACCTAACTACATAGAGGAAGCTGAAAATGATCCATATTGGATGATGACTATGCGGGAGGAACTTAATCAATTTGAAAGAAACAATGTATGGACCTTAGTAGCCAGACCTAAGGAACATCTTATCATAGGTTCAAAATGGGTCTTTAGAAATAAATCAGATGACTAAGGTAATATAGTTAGAAACAAAGCTAGATTAGTTGCCAAAATGGATATAGCTAAGAAGAAGGAATAGATTTTGATGAAACTTATGCACTGTAGCAAGATTAGAAGCCATAAGACTTTTACTTGCATTCAATGTAACATAGAAATTAAGCTTTTTCAAATTGATGTAAAAAGTGTTTTTTTAAATAGCTATATTGAAGAAGTTTTTATAGAACAACCTCCCGGATTTGAAAATCACTCCTTTTCAAACCATGTTTTTAAACTAAATAAAGCTTTATATGGTTTAAAACAAGCACCAAGAGCATGGTATGAGAGGTTGAGCAAATTTCTTTTAGAAAATGAATTCAAAAGAAGTAAAGTAGATACAACTATGTTTATAAAAAAAAAAGATGATGAATTATTAGTTGTACAAATATATGTTGATGATATAATCTTTGGTAAAACAAATGAAACTTTATGTCAAGAATTTGCCAAGCTAATGCAGAGAGAATTTGAAATGAGCATGATGGGTGAACCCACTTTCTTCCTTAGACTACAAATCAAATAAACAAAGGAAGGAATATTTATTAACCAAATAAAGTATATCAAGGAACTCCTGAAAAAGTTTGGGATGGAATCTATAAAAGAAATTGGCAACCCATGAGCCCAACCTGCAAACTTGACAAAGATGAAGAAGGTAACAAAGTTGATCAAAAGCTATATCAAGGTATGATCGGATCTCTACTTTATTTAGCTGTAAGTAGACCTGACACACTATTTAGTATTTATATATGTGCAAGATTTCAAGCTAATCCTAAAGAATCACATATGCTTGCTGTTAAAAGAATCATAAGATATCTAAAAGGTACATCTAACTTAGGATTATGGTACACTAAACCTTCATCTTTGAATTTAATTGGTTATTCTAATGCTGATTATGATAGATATAGAATTGATAGAAAAAGTACTAGTGGCACATGTCAATTTCTAGGGTTGAACTTAATCTCATGGCATAGTAAGAAGAAAAACTCCGTGGCACAATCTACTACTGAAGTAGAGTATGTGGCTACAGGAAGTTGTCGTACTCAAGTATTATGGATTAAGAAACAACTAAAGGATTATGGTGTTATTCAAAGTAAATAAATAATTAACTAATTGTTAATTAATATTAGGAGGATTCATTAGTAATTGGATTGCTAATTCGATCAATTTATTGAGAGAAAAGATTTGGTCAAATTAATTTGAATTTGGTTCAATTAGATTTCACTTGATTAAATCATTCGATAACCTAATTGCTAAGAAATCTTAATCTTAATTTAATTTAGATTTAGACTTAATTAATTCTTTGATTAATTAAGTTTAATTGAAGCCTAATTAGATTAGGTTCAAGCTATTTGAATTGGTCAAATCTACGAACCTAGTTTTTTTTCTTGCACCACTTTGTTCTTCATATAAAAATAAATTTTTATGTGAAGAATCTCAATACTAAAATAAGATTAGCACCCTCCTATTATCCATTATGACTGGGATTAAGTCAAAATAATTTTTAAAAAGAGTTTTAATATTATTTTGTATCTAGTTTGACTAAGTCAAAATTGGATAATGCATTTCCTTGTTCTCCATGAATTTTTAATTTCTCAAGCATTTTTCTTCATAAAAAATTTGTTTTGATGCATTCTCTCAGTTCCTTTTGGGTTATGATAAGTTTAGATAAATTCTAAAATTTATTTGAATTGCTTTGAATTTAAATTGGATGGATTTTGAATGAGTCAAACTCCTAGTCTAAATAGAATTTCCAAATCTATCTTAATATCTTATCTTAATCTCCATGCCACTATTTTTATTGGATTTTTCTTGTTTTGCATGATAGGAAGGATTTTCATGGGTTTTTAGATAAGAAACACCATAAAAAGAATTAGGAGTGGGGCACGAAAATTAGTTGTGTATTGGAGTTCCTTCTTGGCATCAGAGAAAAGAGAGAAAGAAAGAGAGGAAAATAAAATAGAAAAAAATGGTTTTGGGTTTTTTTTTTTCTTGACCTAGTCCTCCCATCCTCTATCTTCTCATTTTCTTGGAGGACTCGATAAAAATTCAAAGAAAATTTTTAAATCAGCCATCCATAGCCTTTATATCGAGCAAGCATTCTAGGGAAGGTAATCTCTTGGGACTTCGTGTAGACTTTTCATAGAGGTTGGACATCTTATGCGGTTGCAAGGCAATGTCCAGGCCTTCTACCATGCTCTATTAGCAGCGGTGTTCATTAATCCATGATAAGGTATGGCATTCGATCCTATTTATGGTTGTAATTGATGCATGCTAATTTTATTTTTAGCATCTATAATCTATTCATATCCTGTCATGATCCTATAGGACAGATTTTTAGAATTATTCTAAAACATGTTTTAGATATTAAAATTATTTTCAATCTTATTTGCTTTCACTAATTTTTTTTGAAAAAAACCTATTCATGAAACCCTATCCTAGTTTTCCAATAGTGGTATTAGAGCCCAGGTTCTTGATATGATTTGATTTGATGTAGATCTGAATATTAATTTAAGTAACTACTTCAAATTGGGTTGATCACCATGGTCATCCAGTCATAGAAGAAAAGTAGGGTTTAAAGGCTATCTCTTCCCATTCAATGGGGTTTCCTATGGCATGTAGGGATGCCGCTTGTGATTATATCCCATGAACAAGTAAGGTGAAAGGATAATTTTATTAAAATTATTTTAATAATTTAGATCTAATTTCTAGTATTTTAATCTTAATTATTTTACTATTATTAATATAAAATTAAGTTATTTATATCAAGTTTTATGTTTAGAATATAAATTATAAACTTAATTTTAGCAATTGCACTAACTAATATAGTCTAGATCTAAAATTATTTTATTAATATATGATGCATATAAAAATATTTAGATATGATTTTAGTAAAATAAATTATGATTAATTACTATAAATAAGAGTTGATTGGATCTAGAATTGTAAATTAAAGATCAAAAGTCAATTTATAAAATTTGGATTTTGGGGTGGCTCGAATCAGGTTAAATTACTGGGTTAGACCTAGGATTAGAATTTTATTAATATAGACCTTAGAGAAATTAATTTAAACTAACCAAAAGTTGATTAGGATTAGGTCAAAAGATCTCTATATCAATTTTACAGTGATAGGATGATCAAGTCCATATTATCAAATGGACTTGATTCTAGATCAATGGTTAGACCCAAGTCCTTAGGCTAGTCTAATCAAATTCGATGAACCAACTAGTATTTAAGATAATTTTGGCATTTGATCATGGTCACTAATTAGGGCTACCTCTTACCTAGCCAACTCTATTGGTACCTAAGGAAAAAGGTTAATGATGGAACCCTCCTATCGATCTCACTTACTGGCCAATTTGGTCAATCAGATTTTGATTAGATAGCTCATCGATTTGAGCAAACCCATGCTAGCAAGGAAGATCGATTTAACTGATCTAGGTGCCCTTGGACTAATGTTATTCAATCCTCATCACTTGATGAAGTTAGTGAAAGGATTGTTGATTAGTCTATATCTTCTTCTCTTTCTTTAATTAAATACTCTAAAATTATTAGATCCCTTAAGTGACAAAATTATGGAGATAATTGAGTCATGGCCTCCCATTAAGAGAGTGTGTTGACCCCTGGAATGATTTTGATGATAACAAAATATTAGAGCATGTATTTGATACAAATTCTTTTCAAGTATTTTAGAAGTTTTTGTAGGATGATTCAAATGTACAATCATTCTTCCTACAATTATGAAATTATTGTAATATATCAAGTTTCTTTTGAAAAAGTTCCATGCAATGAAGAGCCCAAAGATAATTTATTTATGTGTTTATGAAAAAGGGCCAATTCTATTATTTAGATTAGGTTTAGAAGAAGTTTGCAAGTCTTTTGAAGTTATTTGAAGAAGTTTGGAGGCTTCTGGACAAAGATCACTCGAGCCGACTCAGTATTTTGGCACGGTACAAGCTTTTCTGATACTCTACCAACCGAGCTGACTCGATGAAATTAGAGCTGACTCGTCTAGAGTAGCTGAAGTTCAGTTTTCTAAAATCAATCATCCGAGTTGACCCGATGAGCAACCGAGTTGACTCCTCCAGAGTGAGTGAATTTCAATTTTGGAAAAACTAGTCAGGCGAGTCGACTCGATTGAGAAGAGTAGACTTGACTAGAGTTCATTTCTGCATGTCTGAGAATCCGAGCCGACTCGACCCAACCGAGCTGACTCGAATCCTAGTTTTTAAAGTATAACAACTAGTTCCAGATTGAAGTTTTTGAATCCAAAAAGTGCTCCAACGGCTAGATTTCGACTCCCAAGGCATTCCAATGGTCTTTTTCACTTGGGATCAGTTCAAAAGACTATAAACGATGGATTTTAATAAGTTTTGAAGAACTTTTATGAGGGCATTATATTAAAAGGAGCATTCAAGCTAGAGCTCAAGACTTCACCAAATCTCCAATCAATTTCTTGAGTTATTTACTAAAGAAGTTTGAAAGCCTTAAAGAGCATTAAAGGAGCAATCAAAAAGGCTTCTCAAAGAGCTTCAACTGCAACCATCTACCAATGTTTGGTTTGTCTTTAGTGTTGCTTTATTTATAACTTTGTTTTGAATTGTTCCGAGAACAGTAGGGGCTGCAGCTTGGGTATTGTTTAAGATTTTTGGTGAGCCTTGACAATCAAGTTTGGGTTGTTAGTGAGCCCAAGAAAACTAACATTGTATTGGGTTCTTGGTGATCCCGGTATAAAATCAAGATTGAATTTTGGTTTGTGAGCCCGGTGTAAAATAAACTGGCTATATTTTCTTGTGAATATAATGAAAATTCCAAGTGGTATCTTAGATAGTGGATGTAGGAGATAAGTTGCTCCAAACCACTATAAATTGTAGTGTTTGTGCTTGCCTTTGAGATATTCATTTACTTGCTTCCGCATTTAACACTTAACTCACTTCACTCTCCGTACTAAAATTTTAAAAGAGCCTATGTTTGTAAAAAAATTTTTATACCCAATTTACCCCCCTCTTGGGTAGGCCATCTGGGCAACAGAGTAATAATGAATCCAATAGTTAAGATGATCATTGGAGGTTCAAAGATCCGGTGCTCATCTAGCTATTGGAATTATTATTCATATTATGATGGCTTAGTTCTTCTTTCTAAATAATGGTCAGGTTGGCCGGCCAAAGTCGGCCTTAGTTATCATGACTAGAAGTACTCAATCCTGTCATGTTAATAGTTGGACCTAACCAAGACTTCAAGTGGTAGCCCAAAGGCTTACTGATTAGTTTCTGGGATAATTATTACCAGCAATTTTTTAGAAAATAATTAGTTAAGAACCTATCTTTAGACGCACATGGATGAGCCGACTAAAGTCGGGCTTTTAAGCAGTCTATTGGATTCTGGTACCTGCTAAGAAATTAGTATAATTCTTTGAATTGGAGGTAGAGGCTACCAATTTGATAAAAAATAATGGAAGAACCTTTAGACTAAAGTCCAAGTCTTTAGAATTAAATGATATATATACTAATTAGATCTTGTTCTCTTTTTAGATTAATATGGACACTACTTTGTCACTCCGTTCATTACTAGATAATGAAAAATTTGGATCCAATTTTGATAGTTGGTATCGAAAGCTAAAAATAATCCTGGAGCATGAACAGATTCTATACATGGTCACAAATCCGGTACCTGAGGAGCCTGCTTAAAATGCTCATGGTGCAGTTCGAGACACTTACCTGAAGTGGCTTAGTGATCGAAATATAGTCTGTTGTATTATGCGAGCATCTATGAATGACAAATTGAATTGCAAGTTTGAGGATGCTCAATTAGAGGACATACTTTAGGTGTTAAAGAAATCCTTTGGCACTCTCAATGATGTTGAAAGGTATAAAATATCTTGTACCATTTTCATCATAAGGATAAGGGAAGGAGCCTCGATCACTGATCATGTATTGTATATGATCGAACTGATTAAGCACCTAGGCAAACTTGGATTTCCTTGCATAAATAGCTGGGGAAGGATGCGATTCTTAATTCTTTGTTGAATTCTTATATTGACTTCCTTGATCATTATAGAATAACGAGGCCTGTAGTAAACTACCATAGTTTGTTGGAGTTACTACAAACCTATGAGAAGGATCATCAGCTCCGTAAGGGATTGGTGAATATAGTGGAATGTTCGACAAGATGTCATCCCTTTAAAAAAGAGAAGAAGAAAAATAAGAAAAATGTATAAAATGCTCTACTCACCAAGCCAGGTCAGACCAAAAAGTTAAAAGCTACCCAACTCAAGCGAATATTTCTACTATAAGAAACAGGGACACTGGAAGAGGAATTATCCTCTGTACATTACTTCGCTGGACCTGAACTGGCCAAGCCTGTGAATGTATGTACATGTCCAATAAATATCCTAGGATAGAAAATGTATCTGATATCTACCTTTGGCATTATAGGCTAGGTCATATCAACAAGAATAGGGTGAACATGTTATCTAAAGAGGGAACCTTGAGGTCAGTGATTTTGAATCATTGTCGACTTGTGAATCCTGTTTTCTTGGAAAGATGATTGAGCCACCTTTACTGGAAAGGGTGAAAGAGCGACTGAGATTTTGAGTCTAATACATATTGATGTATGTAGACCCATGAGAACCTAAGCTATAAGCATATATCACTACTTCATGACATTTACTAATAAGCTATTGAGGTATGGGTATGTCTAGTTGATGAGATATAAGTCAAAGTTGTTTAAGATGTTCAAACAATTTTATAATAAAGTAGAGAAACAAATTGGCAAGCATATTGAAACCCTTCGATCTGATCGAGAAGGTGAATATCTTACCAGTGAATTTAAAACATGTTTGGAAGAGAATGAGATTCTCTTCGGGACATCTCAGCATAATGAAGTATCTGAAAGGTGGAATCGAACCCTGTTAGATATAGTTCAATCCATGATGGGATTTGTGAGTCTACCTATCTCTTTCTAAGGATATGCATTAGAGTTGGCTTGTTATATTCTAAATAGAGTTCTTAGCTAGTCTGTAGACAAAACTCTATATGAAATATAGATAGGGCATAAGCCGGTACTCTCATGCCTTAGGGTCTAGGGATGTCCAGCTTATGTCAAACATTTAAAAATGGATAAGCTTGGATCTAGGTTTGATAGGTGTACATTTATAGGGTACCCAAAGAAAACAAAGGGTTATTTCTTCTACTATACCGATGAATGCAAAATGCTTGTTTGTTATAAGGTAGTCTTTTTGAAAAAAGAGTTCCTTGGGGAAGGAACTAGTGCCTCTAAGATTGAACTTGATGAAATTCGATAGGTAGAAGATTCAACACAATTAACTGAATCAATTCAATCATATTTGGAGCCAATTATAGAGGCAATCTTAAGGAGATCCGGTAGGGTACTGCATCAACTGGACATATACTATAGTTTTTTGATCTGAGATGGTGATCTTGTTAAACTTGATAAAAATAATGAGAATCCGATCACCTACATGGATGCGATGCAGAGTTCCAACTCTAAAAAATAGCTTGCAGCCATGAAATCCAAAATGGAGTCTATGAAAATCAATGACGTATGGATTCTCATTGACCCACCTGAAGGGGTAAAACCCATTGGGTGCAAGTGAATTTTCAAAAAGAAAAGGGGCATAGACAGGATGGTGGAGACCTACAAAGCCTGTCTAGTTGTCAAGGGATATCGTCAACATTATGGTATTGACTATAATGAAACATTTTCTTCCATGGCAATGCTCAAGCCCATTCGAATTATGCTTGTGATAGCAGTACATCTTGATTTTGAAATTTAGTAAATGGATGTCAAAACTGCTTTCCTAAATGGAGAGTTGAAAGAAGAGGTATATATGATACAACTTGAAGGATTCATATCCATAGATAAATCAAAGGTGTGCAAGCTTCAAAGATCCATTTATGAATTGAAGTAGGCATCTCGAAGTTGGAACATGTATTTTGATAAGGTGATCAAAATGTATGGCTCCGTTGAGAACGGAGAAAAGCCCTACATATATAAATAGGCTAATGATTCAATAATTATATTTCTTATTTTTTATGTAGATGACATTCTCTTAATTGGGAATGACATTCCTGCAATGCAGGAAATATAGGTTTGGCTATCATCCTAATTCTTCGTGAAGGACTGGGAAGAAGCAACCTACATCCTTGGGATAAAGATTTATAGAGATAGTTTTAAGAAGTTGCTAGGATAATCCCAGTCAATATACATTGATACTGTGCTGAAGCGGTTCAGCATGGTAATTTTCAAAAAAGGCTATCTTATGATAGAACATGAAATTACTCTCTTTAAGAAGGATTATCCATTAACTTCTCAGGAAAGAGAGCATATGAGTAGGATTCCATATGCCTTAGTAGTGGGATTCATTATATATGCCATGATATGTATGTGACCAGATATGGCATACTCACTAGGAGTAGTGAATAGATAGCAATCTGATATAGGTGAGAACTATTAGAAGGTTATAAAACTATCCTTAAGTATTTGAGAAATATTAAGAACTAATGGTTGGTTTATGGAGATTCTGACTTGAAACTAGTCAGTTATACCGACTCAAGTTTTCAGTCAGATTAGGATGGTAGCAAATGTATGTTGGGTTATGTCTTCACCCTTAACGGAGGAGCTGTTTGCTAGAAAAGTTTCAAGTAGCATACTATAATTGATTCCATATACGAGGTGGAGTACATTGTAGCATCTGATGCTTGGAGTGGCACCCTCCATTCATGGTCCAATTATTCTGCATTATGATAGCACTGGAGCCATTGCTCAAGTGAAGGAACTGAAGGTACATCAGTAGACCAAGCATGTTTTGCATCACTACCACCTTGTCTAAGAGATTGTGGAACTAGGTGACGTCGACCTATAGAATATCGATAGAAAGGATAACTTAGCTGACCCATTTACTAAAGCCCTTGGAATCAAAGAGTTTGACGATCACAAGTAGAAGATGGGTATACGATACTATTTCGATTAGCACAATCCAAGTAAAAGTTGTTGGAAAAAGTGTCGTAAAGCTAATTATCTGGATGTAGATGATTTAGCTATCTTGTAAATATATATGAATTATTAATAAAATAAATATTATTTTTGGTAGTTCAATATTAGTTGTCATCTTCTTGTGAACTCTAATATGTTGAAATCCTTAGAACTACATTGATTCGATAAAGGAGGATTTATTGAGTGGTTTTTAAATTGGTTTGTGATCAAATGATACGTTGTTATCTAGGACAATAATGTTTATCAAAAATAGGTCATTGTGTGCCATAAAGGTTGGTTGTCCACTTAACCAAGGAGTGTGGAGGCACTAGTATGGCATGCACGTGAATGTAAGAGTATATCTCACTGAATAGTGACCAACTCTATGGAGTACTCTGCTGTTAAGAGTATCTTGCAGAAAGGGTATGGATATAAATGTCCCTACGACCTGAGACTATCACGATGACTTAACAAGCAACTTATTGTACTTTGGTGCCAGACTATCTAGATTTTTAATTCAATGATGAAATATATCTGGGTATAGTCAAGTACTTGTTAAGTCAGTGTAGAGTCAAGAAGAGGTTGACCACTCTAAGTTATTGGAGTAAATGCTCCACAGTATTTCAATTTAGCAAAGCCTAGGTCTTGGTAATCCTGGTGAGAAGTTACAGGATTTAGCATGTTGAGACACATGAGGATGCATTGTTCGAAGTTGACAGTTGACTCTAAATTCATCTTGAGTATTAGATCAAAGGGATGAATTATACGGTAACTATAGCCTAGGTTCTTGAATGTTGCTTTGCCATCATTCAACCTATCCAGATGTCGGGCACCATTATTAGATGGTCATATTGATTAGTTCAAGAAATCATTCCTAAGCTATTGGCTTAGAGTTCGAACCTATGAGGTCATACACAATAGAAGTTTCCAATTGATCATGATGGCTGATCGATAATTAAGAATCATTTAGTGGCAAAATTATAAATATGATCAATAATTTGCTCTATATAAAAGTTGTAAATAAGTAATTAATTAATTAATTAATATTTAATATTAGAAGGATTAATTAACAATTGGATTACTAATTGGGTTAATTTATTAAGTAAAAAGATTTGGTTAAATCTATATGAATTTGGTTCAATTAGGTTTCACTCGATTAGGTCATTCGATAACCCAATTACTAAGAAATTTTAATCTTAATTTAATTTAGATTAGACTTAATTAATTCTTTGATAAACTAAGTTTAATTAAAGACTAATTAGATTAGGTTCAAGCTATTTGAATTGATCAAACTAAATTAAATTAAAATTAGAATTAAGTTTGACCAAGTCAAACTTAGGAACCTGACCAAGTAGGAACCTTTTTTCCTTGCACCACTTTGTTCTCCATGCAAAAATAAACTTTTGCATGAAGAATCTCAATGCCAAAATATAGTTAGCACCATCCTTATCATCCATTATGACTGGCATTAAGTCAAAATAACTTTTAAAAAGAGTTTTAATATTGTTTTGTATCTGGTTTGACCAAGTCAAAACTAGATAATGCATCCCCTTGTTCTTTATAAATTTTTTGATTTTTTCTTTATAAAAAAATAGTTTTAATGCCTTCTCTCAGTACTTTTTGGATTAGGATAAGTTTATATAAATCTTGAAGTTTATTTGAATTGATTTGAATTTAAATTGGATGGATTTTGAATGAGTTAAATTCCTAGTCCAAATAAAACTTTTAAACCTATCCTAATGTCTTATCCTAATACCTATGCCAGTATTTTTATTGGATTTTTCTTGGTTTGCATAATAATAAGAGAAGGATTTTCGTGAGTTTTCAGATGAGAAACACCATAAAAAGAATTAGGAGTTAGGCATGAAAACTAGTTTTGCGTGAGAGTTCCTTCTTGGCACAAGGGAGAAGAGAAAAAGAAAGGAAGGAAAATAAAATAGAAAAAAATTGGTTTTGGATTTTTTTTTCTTCCTTGACTATTCCTCCTCATCTTATATCTTCTCATCTTTTTGGAGGACTTAATAAAAACTCAAAGAAAGTTTTTTGGATCAGCCATCCATAGCCTTCACACGGAGCTAGCACTCTAGGAAAGGTAATTTCTCGGGGCTTTGTGTGGACTTTTCATTGAGGCTGGATATCCTGTGTAGTGTGAAGCAATGTCTAGACCTTTTACCATACTCCATCAGCAGTAGTGTTCATTAAACCATGATGAGGTATAGGATTCGATCCTATTTATGGTTGTAGATTAGATCTATAGCATGTATTGTTTAGATCGATACTTGTTGATTTTATTTTTAGTATCTCTAATCTATTCATATCCTATCATGATCTTATAGGGTAAGATTTTAAATTATTCTAATACATGATTTAGAGATTAAAATTATTTTTAATCTTTTTGCTTTTACTAGTTTTTTAAAAAAATTCCTGCCTGAATCTTGTCCTAGTTTTTCGATAGATATATGATGGAGATCATGGTATACCTCACTACCAAATAGAATGGAACCTGAAGAGTCATAATAATAGGAGCTTGACCTGATCATATGCTTGATCAATATATATAAAAGTTACATATTTAGAACCTATTAATTTTGGTGTTTACTATTTTTGGTACCTACTAATTTTGGTACCTGCTAATTTTAGCACATACTATTTTTGGCACTTATTATTTTTGACACTTGCTAATTGTTAGTACAAGGGACATCATTACAAGAATTGCAATGCAATTAGGCTAATTGGATTTAATAATTCAAGTTAGACTTGAATTGTAACCTTAATTTGATTAGGGTTGATAGCATTTCGAATTTGGCTTGAATTGAGTTCGAATCATATTCCAAATTGATCCAATTTAAGCCAAGAAGCTAGAGTCTCAATAAATTGAGACTCTCTTACCTTTCTTTCTATTTTGGCATTAAATAAAGAAGAACAGGTGCTAAAGTAGGACCCCTCTTATTTTTGTGCAAGAAAAAGAGGGTGCCAAATAGTTGGCACCACTCTAGTTTCTCTCTCCTATCAAGATAAAATTAAATTTTATTTAAATTATAATTTGATTAGACTTTTACTTAAGATTGGATTTTATTAAGTTTGGGCATGGAATATTATTTTGTGTAATAAAAAATTTTGAGAAGAAAGTAGTAGTGCCAATTATCTCACGCAAACCTTCTCCCTCTCGTTCCCTTTCATGCTTTGGATATGATTCAAAGTTGATAAGATAAGATAAGATCTTATCTAATAGGAGGATAGGGATGGACTCTTAGGAGGAGTAATTTGTAGGGATTTTGCATGGTGCTCCCAAGCTTTGGAGAGACTTGGGAGACCATAGTAGGGATGCTGGAGATGATTCCTGAGGCTTGGGGGCGTATCTCAAGCTGTTCCTAGAGGTATTCCAGGGGATTTCTGGGATTTTTCTCCAGGGCCCCTTTGAGTCATGTTGGGTCAGGGGGTTTGACCTAAGGATTAGAGTTTTCATATGAGTTCATTGGGGGGAGTTTTTTAAGAGATTGTAATATAACCCAATTGGGTTATGGGGTTTGGTCCATGTTGTTAAGTTGGTTAGGAGGTTAGCCAGTTGGTTGGTTAGTTGGTTGGTTGTAACCAATTAGGGAAGTCCAATCATGTACATATGTCCTAATCTAGTTTGGACCAAGAAGACAAGTCCTAACTGCCCATGTGATTGTAACCACCTAGAATTAGTTGAGCCCATGTGATTGAGTCATAACTAATCAAGAAGTGGTTAAGCCCAAGATGGAGTCCAACAAGGAGATGCCTAAGGTTGTGATGCCAAGACCAAGAAGGCTTCTTAATGCCCATGTGCTATAAGATGGGGGCGTGCATGCGTGAAGAGGAGCGTCAAAGAGGTCGACCCCTTTGGGGTCTCACGATCAAGAGGAGCATGGTTCAATAGTTCACATGAAGACAAGGAGCGCGCAAGGAAGACCATGAGGTTATCTCATGATGCTTGGAGAGCGTGAGGATCCTTGGACTGTGGGGCTTGGCTTACGGTTCCAAGGTGGAGTCTGCGTGAAAACCTCCTCACAGTTATGAGAAGATCGTGAGGAGTGTAGGATCTTGGATGCCCCTCTTGGGCATGGACCGTGGGAGACCTCCTGGGTTTTGAGGAGGGCCATGGTGGAGGATTTCTTGGAGGCCACGTGGAGGGAGTCCGCATGGGGATATGGCCGTATGGGAGATCCTGCATGAGGGAGTCTGCAGGAGGATCTTTTTTCGATGAGAGGAGGCACGGTCATGGATGGGCTTTCAGAGAGGCGCATGTGAGGGAGACATCATGTGGAGGGCTTGGTACCATGATGGAGCTTCACGGGGCTTTGGAGAAGGGACATCTGCATCGAGGTATTGTCCGCAGGTGGGAGATGCATATTGAGGTATTATCCGTGTGGGGCCGTACGTGGATTCTTAGGACGTGAGGCCTGCAAGAGAGAAGACGTGCAAGACGACAAGAAGCTTCTGGGATTTCAGAAGGGGTGCCATGGGTTTATCTTTCCTTGTAACAAGGTTCTTCTCCAAAGGAATTAATGAAAAGCAATCTCTTTTTTTCTCCATCTATATCTCCATTGTTGCATGATTTTGAATCCAAAGAACAAGTTGTTGGACTGTTCGCTTCTAGATTGCTACCGCTGCGTATAGGCACTAGCCCGAGATCAATGCCTGGAATTTCCAACAATTGGTATCATAGCTTGGTTTGAGCCATTGTTCGAGCCGTGGGAGTTGAAAGTGGAAGAGAAGGATTCAAGGAGCTGTACATGGGTGTGGTGTCCCGCGTGGATGGAGAAGAGGTATGATATTGGTGTTAGGTTTGCATAGCTATCTGGGTGTACTGCGGAAGCATAAGTTGGTGTTGCAGTCATGAGGATAGAGCAAAAAGATATCAGTTCAAGGTCAGGAGTGTGGTGGAGCACAAGTCTTAGAAGCTGTTGAGCATGGGTCGATGTTCCAGCTAGGGAGGCGAGGTGGCTTCGACGGGAAGATGTTAGCTCTAGAGATAGCAGGAAGGGTGTAGACGGTCACGTAGAGTTTATCAGGGATGGAGAAAGGAAACATCCAAATTTCTCAGGTTCACCAAAGTACATCATGCAGCCGTGAGATAGGCTGGGACATGATGTAGCAGCCACGTGGAGATGGTTGCTGGGTTCAGTCACTGGGTTATCAAAAGAGTTAGGATGAGCTCTTGGTTTCGGTGGAGCTCGTGGGGTTGTGCAGTGTATTCGAAATAGTCTCAGAGAGGTTCACGGGAGCGAAGGGTCCGAGGAGGCAGCAATTGGGTACGAGATTCAGGTGCAGGCTCAGCAGGGCAGTATTGAGTTGCTGGCCTTGGGGGGTTTCTTTCTGTGGCATCAGGGGGACTTCAGTTTCAGGTGGAGAAACGGGGACAGGTGGCTTCACGGGTGGAGCAGGATTCGACACGAGTTCAGAGTGGGAGGTGCAGGGAGGATCATATCCTAGCACAAGCGCCAGGGATGCACTTAGCCAGGTGGAGCAGAGTATGTGGAGACTGGCATGGCTTTGTGAAGACTGTGTCAGGTAGAGCTCCAATTACAGCGAGTCCCGGTTCAGGTTCGCTGGATTCTCTCCAGGAAAGTCCAAGGAACAGACTGATGCAGCTGCCAGGTAGAAAGAAGGCTACAATCATGGTGCCGGATACAAGCAAGGGTCTTCAGCTGTGGAGGCGATCATCCCAAAGGCCTCCAAGGGCATGCAGCAGCTGAAGGGTATTGGTAGAGGCGAGGATATCCTTACAAGAAGCTGTCAGGACACACAGTTATAGCGGGGTTATGCGTTAAGGACATTACCGGGTTTGCCAAAGCTTGAAGGCACCAAGATGGAGATTGTAGGAATTTTGTGTGGTGCTCGCAAGCTTTGAAAAGACTTGGAAGATCATGGCAGGGATGTTGGAGGCGATCCCTAGGGCTTGGGGGCATGTCCCAACCTATTCCTGGAGGTATTGCAAGGGATTTCTGGGATTTTCTCCTAGGGCCCCTTTGAGTCATGTTGGGTTAGGGGGTTTGACCCAAGGATTAGAGTTTTCATATGAGCTCATTGGGGAGAGTTTTTTGAGAGATTGTAACATAACCCAATTAGATTATGGGGTTTGGTCCAGGTTGTTAAGTTGGTTAGGAGGTTAGCCAGTTAGTTGGTAAGTTAGTTGGTTGTAACCAATTAGGGAAGTCCAATCATGTGTATGTGTCCTAATCCAGTTTGAACTAAGAAGACAAGTCCTAACCACCCATATGATTGTAACCACCTAAAATTAGTTGAGCCCATGTGATTGAGTCCTAACTAAATAAGAAGTGGTTAAGCCTAAGATGGAGTCCAACAAGGAGATGCCCAAGGTTGTGATGCCAAGACCAAGAAGGCTTCTTAACGCCCATGTGCTATAAGATAGGGGCGTGCGTTAATGAAGAGGAGCATCCAAGAGGCCGACCCCTTTGGGGTCTCATGGTCAAGAGGAGCATGGTTCAAGAGGAGTTCACGTGAAGACAAGGAGCGCACAAGTAAGACCATGAGGTTATCTCATGGTGCTTGGAGAGCGCGCAAGGAAGACCGTGAGGTTATCTCACGATGCTTGGAGAGCATGAGGATCCTTGGACCGTGAGGCTTGGCTCACAGTTCCAAGGTGGAGTCTGTATGAAGACCTCCTCACGGTCATGAGAAGACCATGAGGAGTGTAGGATCTTGGATGCCCTTCTTGGGCGTGGACCATGGGAGACCTCCTGGGTTTCGAGTAGGGCCATGGTGGAGGATTTCTTGGAGGCCACGTGGAGGGAGTCCGCGTGGGGATATGGCCGTGTGGGAGATCCTACATGAGGGAGTCCGCAGGAGGAGCTCTTTTTGGTGAGAGGAGGCACGGTCATGGATGGTATTTTAGAGAGGCACACATGAGGGAGACATCACATGGAGGGCTTGGTATCATGATGGAGCTTCACAGGGCTTTGGAGAAGGAACATCTGCATCGAGGTATTGTTCACAGGTGGGAGACGCACTTGAAATATTGTTTGGCGGGGCCGTACATGGGTTCTTGGGGCATGAGGCTTGCAAGAGAGAAGATGTGCGAGATGACGAGAAGCTTCTGGGGTTTTAGAAGGGGTGCCATGGGTTTATCTTGTCTTGTAATAAGGTTCTTTTCCAAAAGAATTAATGAAAAACAATCTCTTTTTTTCTTCTACATCTATATCTCCATTGTTGCATGATATTAAATTTAAAGAACAGGTTATTAGACGTTCGCTTCCAGATTGCTACCACTGCATATAAGCGCTGGCCCGGGATCAGTGACTGGAATTTCCAACATAATTGGCATGGAATTTTGATGGGTTGAAGAGAGATGTGAGATAAAAGAAAAAAATTGAGAAGAGAGCGAGCGGCTTCTTCTTTGTTTTTGGTTATTGTTGCAAGACTTCTCTAAGCGCCCTTCTTCTTTCTCCCTTTATACCACATGTCCAAGAAAAGATAGAGAAATCAGTGATAAAAAGGGAAGAAAAGGTTTCTTCCTTGTAAGTTTCCGATCTCCCTTGTTCCAGCATGAAGTATTCATGCTAGGTTTTTTAGGGCTTCTTCTTGAGAAGTTAAAATCCAGCAATCGAAGCAAGGCCTGCAAGGTGCTAGAATTTTGATAGTCTCATGCTTTGATTAGTTATCTTTGTGTGGATACCAGTAGAAGTGGGCATGTGCATGGCTCCTGCGGTTACTGGGACATCCCTCAGATTTGATCCGATGATTAAGATAGAGTAGTGCAGTAGATAAGTAGATATGATCTACTTGGTATTTTAATTTTTATATCTAATAAACTTATTCATGATATGATCATTTGGCATGCCAGATTAGTTCTTGCTTCCACCATTATTTTATTTTAAAATAAAATTTTGAAAATCTATGCATGCAGCCTTAGCTTCATATGACGATTCCTGTAAGTGGTATTAGAGCTATTATTTTATGAACATATTTAGATCTAAAGATCATATCTAAAATTCTAATTTTTGATATGAGATTTCAAATCTAGAAAGGAGTTTTAAATTTGAAATTAGATATGGTAATTTAGAATTTAAGATATGAAAAATCATATTCGAAGTTTTGGTTGAGAACCAAAATTTCAGGTTTAAAAGTTTTGCTATTTAGTACCGCACTAGATCTGAAATTTTAGTCAAATTGATCTAGAAATTAGATCCAAAAAAATTGATTTTTGGATTTAAAATTTAGATCAGGAAGTCATGGTTCATGTTCATTTTGTTAATCTTAAAAATCATTTTTAGATTTAATGTTACCAATTTTTGAATGCATGAGTGCTAAAATTTCTAGGTTTGAAATTTTTATATCTTTTTGTTTTTCATGAGATGATTAAACTTAATCGTTTAGATATGAAATTAGTTTTGACATCTAAACTCTCATATTCGTAATGCACCTAATTAAAGATCTAAAATTAAAATTGGTTAGGTCTAATCTAGTGCTGATATAAGGTTGTCCTGCTATAAGGTTAACTCCTTATAGTGCAATGGTTGTCCTAATACAAGATTGACCCATTTTAAAAATAATTTTTAAAATTAAATTAATAATTTAAGATCTAAAATTAAGGTTATTGATATAAAATAAGATCTTAATCCAAAGTATAAAATATGAGAGATTGGACATGGGTCGAATCGATTAGATTTTATAATTGGATTGCACTAACTTTCTGGTAAGGTCAAACCCAATTGATTGAACTCTTGATTAAACCAAATAAAGGGTTGATTAGAATTAGGTCAAGAATGCTCAAGACCATATTCATGATTTGAGCTGGTTAATATGATTGATGTCAATCGATTAATCTAATGACCTGATTTGGCTCAATGGTTCGAGCCTGAGTCGCTAGGCTAACCTATTCAATACTTATTGACCAATTGATGTCCAAGGCAAGTCTTGATCATGGTTATTAATTGGGACTAACTCTTACCTAACTCGATTGATATTTTGGAAAGAGGTTTTATGGTAAAACCCTCCCATTGACCTGACTTACCTGGCTAATTTGATCTATGTTTTGAATAATGTTGCTCAGTGATTCTAGTTCACCCTTGACATCTTAGTTAGTTAGATATGAGATGTGTTGACTAATTAAGATGTGACCTGAACCAGGTCACTTGGAAATAAAATGTGCAGATCTAAACTAGTTAGACATGAGATGTGCTGACTTAAATTAGGTTAGTTAAATATGAGATATGTTTACACGAACTAGGTTAGTTAGATATGAGATATACTGACTTAAACCAAGTTAGTCAGACATGAGATATGCTGATCCAAAATAGGTTAGACAGACATGAGATGTACTGATCTAAACCTTATTTAATATATGATATGACTCATGTTTGCTTAGTACTTGGATTGAGTGTATCACTATGGCCATCCTATCATAAGAGCAAGCAAGGTTTTTTAAAATCCCTTTCTTCCCATTCGATGGGGTTCTCTTTGATATATAGGGGTGCCATTGTGATTTGAATCATGAAGAAGAACCACCAAAAGGATTTTTAACTTGTTCCTTTTAAATCAAGTTATGTCAGACATGAGATGTGCTGACCTAAACTAGATTAGTCAGACATAAGATTGTGCTGACTGATTACTTAGAGACTTAAACCCAAACCTCCTCATAAATATTAAGTCATAGGTCTTCCACTATTGTAGAGCTACAGGGAGGCACAACCACTCTATTCACATGAAATATTATGGGGTGAAGATGGGGTTCGGCCCAATAACTGAGCATAGTGAGGGACCCAATGATGGCTTCATTTTTGCATGAACAGTGGGTCTGACTTAACTAAGGAGTATGGGCAATAATTTTTAGGTGAGCCCACATGACTTAGACACTAAGTTGCTGAACATTTTAAGAAACATTGGATAAGAGTTGTCCACTCATCAGTATAGCATGTTACGAATAATTGGGCAAGGTGAGGTGCCGCATATCCAAAGGTGGACCGCCGGAGGGTAGAAGGTCTTGCACCCCCTAAATTTTTTAATTTTTTATATATTAAAATTTTATGTAAAATTTTAAATATATATATTTATGTATTTGGTTCCTTCTAAAATTTGAAATATCAAATATAATTTGAAGAATGTATGTATTTGGCCCCCCTAAATTAATATTTTTTTAGCCCCTCCAAGAAAAGTTAGTGTGGTCTACCTCTACGCATATTGGTAGGATCATAGTACCCATTAGGTGTTAGGATTCATCTGACAATCCCAAGTTACATGCAGGTTTTTCAAAAAATTAAATTAATTAAATTAATTGTAGTGGAAGTAAAAATCTAATTTAAGCATGTATAAAGGAACATATCATAAACATATAATATAGATCTACAAATAAAATTAAAATTATTAAGTAGATTAAATCTACGTACCTGTTACACTACTCCATCTTCATTGAGTCGAATTTGAAAAAAGCCCTAAGTTCCACTGGAGTCATTATATCAAATCTAGGAAAAACCCCTAGGTTCTACTGGAGCCATGCATATACCCGACCTCTACTGGTATCCACATGGAGATGACCTGATTGAAGCCTCGACACTATCGAAGTGCTAGTACCTTGCAGGCCTTGCTTTGACAGTTGCATCAAATCTCCCTATCTTTTTTTCATTTTCTTTACTTAAGGAATCCAATAATGAAGATAGATCTCTTCTAAAGAAATCAAGTGAGAATAATTTTTCTCTTGTTGAACTGAACCTTTCATTCAAGATCGAGAGGAGGATGATTAAGGAGGGTGATCTTTTATCTCTCTCTTCTTATATTTTATGATTGGTGAAAAATAAGAAGAAGGGTGGGTGGTTGTATTTAAGATCTCATCTCACATTAAAACCAAAACAAAAAAGGTCACATCCCATTGTATTATGCGCCCATCACTCCACTATTTTTTTATGCCACACATTATAATTCTTTCTCTCTTAGAATACCTTTTCATCTAGAATTAAGATCAACTTTGAATTAAATTGAAAAACTAAAAACTAGATAGAGATAGGAGAGAGAGAATTCCAAGAAGCACCAAACACTTTCTTTGGCATGCCCACATAATTTTCCATGCTAAAACGATTTTAATGTAAACGAGAGGTGAGTGAGGCTTCTTTCTTAAATGTTAAGAAAGATATTAAGGTATGTGGAAGAGAGAGAAAATTAGTTAGGATTAGTTAGAAATTAGTTCAACCAACTAACCAACTAATTTTAATCAACTAGGAAATTAAGTAACCAATTCCTAATCAATTTAGGTTTAAATCCATAACTAATTAGAAATTAGTTAATGTTGACCCCATGAGTGATTTTGATGATAACCAAACATTGGAGCATATATATTTATTTCTGACAACTCTTCAAGTGTTTTACAAGTTTTTGTAGGATGGATTAAATGTTCAAACTTCAACTCCTACACCTCTGTTTTCTTGTTTGAGTTATGTTGTAATGTATTTTTGTAAAGAAGAATCCAATGAAAAGCTAAGAAAAAATCATGTGAAAAGGGTTACTTTTGTGTGTATGTGTGCCTTGAAATTAGTTTTGAGTTGGTATGCTTGAAAATGTAAAGTGTTGGTAAGAGTTTTTCTTTAAGTTCAAGTATAAAAATCCTGAAGAAGATACTCGAGCCGACCCAACTTGTTGAAGAGCTGACTTTGCTTACTGGCATACAGCAAGGATTTTAGAACGCAGCAATCCAAGCTGACTCGAAGGTAACCGAGCCAACTCCAATGAATCCGAGTTGATTGGAATCAGTCCGAGCTGACTCTTCCAGAGTCCAATTTCTGAAGATTTCTAAGAATAGGCAAGTGAGCCGACTCAAACCAGAAAGAGCCGACTCTGCCAGACCTAATTCTGAAAGCCTAAGAAAGTGAGCCGACCCGAACTGCATCGAGCCGACTCTTCCAGAGTAAGGTTTTCCGAACCTGAGAAGAAGAGCCGACCCAAGCTGAAAAGAGCCGACTCCTCGAGTTCTAGTTTTTCAAAGAAAGATGTTCGAGCCAACCCGAGCTATCAAGAGCCGACTCATATAGAGTGATGTTTTGTGCCCTGAGATAAAGAGCCGACTGCACTGAAGATTTGGCGACTCAACCTATCGACTCAAAGGATCCGAGCCAACTCGAACATCGTTTTCAGGTATCTAATGGCTAGTTCTAAAATTTGTTTTTGAATGCCAAAAAGTGCTCCAATGGTTACAAGTCACATTCAAATGGTCAAAAATGTCTCTAACTACCTTGGAGTGATGGAAGACTTTATATTTGAAGGATTTGAATTTCCTTGAAGCAATGAATTAGAGAATTCTTCAAATAAAAGAGAGCTTCATTGAATATCCTACCTACCAACGCAAAAGAGCACAAGAGCATTCAAGCTAGTCTTCAAGACTTCACCAACTCTGATCTAAAGTTTGAAGTAACTTTGGGAAGAAGCCACTGAAGCAATTAAAGCTTATTCAAGCGCATTGAAGTGGACTTCCATCAAGCTGCACCGGCAACTACCCGACAAATTAAGTTTGTCATTTTTGTTGCATTTCTTTCAATTCATTTTTAAATTGTTGGGTTATTGGTGAGCCCGGTTGAAAAACCAAATAGGTTCTTGGTGAGCCTTGATAAAAACCAAGTGTTGGATTCTTGGTGATCCTAGTAAAACCAAGTTAGGTTTCTTTGGTGAGCCTGTTAAAACCAAAGGGTGTTGGTTTTCTTTGGTGATCCTATAAAACCAAAGTGTAGAGGTTTTGAATTGTAATCCTGTAAAACAATTCTACTGTATTCGGGTGTGAATATAGTGAAGATCCTAAGTGGTATCTTGGATAGTAGATGTAGG
Organism: Areca catechu; assembly: GCA_021397845.1. NCBI lineage: Eukaryota > Viridiplantae > Streptophyta > Magnoliopsida > Arecales > Arecaceae > Areca > Areca catechu. Next base: position 71,720,718 of record CM038041.1, read on the forward strand.
AGCTAGGTTGCTCCGAACCACTGTAAATTTGGTATGTTTGTGTTGTGCTTCTTTACTTCTTTTTAGCTTCTGCAATTTATAACTCTATCACAGCACCTAACACGTTCTAAAGGATTTGTAATTGCACATTACTTGCTTTAAATTTTTAAATTTCCATTTCACCCCCCTCTTGGGTAGCCACCTGGGCAACAACTGGTATCAGAGCAGTGTCTCTGATTATACTAGAGTAAAGATTGATGGCTCATCCCATGAGTACATCTCTGGCGGAAGGCCAGTTAACTAATAGACCTCCACTGTTCACAGGCACAAATTATGCATATTGGAAAGCACGAATGAAAATCTATATCCAAGCTATTGATTTTTAATTATAGAAGGTCATTCTTAAAGGGCCAAGTATCCCCATGACCAAAGTTGATGGCGTGGATGTCCCTAAGCTTGAAGAGGACTGGGATGAACATGACATGAAATTAGGGGAACTGAATGCCAAAGCAATGAACTTGCTTTACTGTGCTTTGGATTCAAATGAGTTTAATCAAATTTCCATTTGCTCTTCAGTGAAGGAATTTGAGATAAACTTGAGGTGACCCAAGAAGAAACTTCACAAGTGAAAACTTCAAAGATAAATCTTTTAGTGCATAATTATGAATTTTTTAAGATGGAGCCTAATGAAAGTATTTCTACCATGTATACTAGATTTACATATATTATTAACGATTTGAAAAGTCTTGGCAGGATATACTCAAATACTGATTTAGTACAGAAAATCTTGAGATCACTTCTTGACAAATAGGATCCTAAAGTCACTACCATCTAGGAAGCTAAATATTTGAACAATGGATGAATTAATGGGATTCACACACATTAGCAATGTAGCATAGAATGGATGATGATAGAAGATGACTCTTCCTCCTCTGAAGACGATCTTGAAGATAAAGACATTGCAATGGTCGTGAGGAGATTCAGAAAGTTTATGAGAAAGAAGAAAGGTAGATATAACAGAAAATCTCATAAGCGAGGAGAGCATTTAAAAGAAAAGGACAAGGACAAAGAAAAAGATAAGGAACAAGTCCCCACCTTCTATGAATGTAAGAAATCGGGGCACATTCGTCCGGACTATCCATAACTAAAGAAATTTTTCAAAAAAAAAGAATAAACTAATGGTTGCACGTGGAGCGACAGTGAAGACTCCACTTCGACTGAAGAAGAAGAGACCATGAAAATAGCTAACCTATGTTTAATGGGTCTCGAGGATGAGGTAAATTCCCCCGACATATAAATTAAATTTATATTTGATGAGTTAAATTCTGCATTTCATGATCTTTTATCTAAATTTAAAAAGGCAGGAGTAAAGATTAGATCATTAAAGCATATCAATGATTCTTTACTCAAAGAAAGATAAGAAATTTCAGAAAAGAATTCTTTACTGCAAAAAGAACTTCATATCTTTTCTGAAAAATGTAATGTTTTGAAAATCGTGAACAGTGAATTTTATAATGAAAATAATACTTTATTGAAAGAAAATAATGAGATGAAAAAGGAGGTTGAAAAATTCAAGCCACTTGTTGAAAAATTAACTTTACCTTCTAACAAGCTTGAGTTAATTCTTAAAGATCAAAGATTTTATGGTAATAAAGCTGGAATAGTTTTCAATGCTTCGAATTCAAATTATATTTCAGCTACTATATTTATAAAACAAAAGGATTTTGTTCCCAAGTTTACTTATAAAACTTTTGTCACAAAAGGTTCTACTTCCATTTCAAAACTTGCTGTATATGTTCCTAAGAATTCAAATACAAAACTTGCTATCTCTATATTTCATGCATTTAGAATTTCAAAGTATTGATCATTTCAAAATCCTAGAATCAGATGTTTTGTTTGCAAGGAATTAGGACATAAAGATTTCAATTGCAATATTATTAGAAATGTCCATAACACATCAAAAAGAATTTGGGTTCCCAAAAGAACCACCTCTGCTAACCTGAGAGGATCCAAGTTAGCTTGGGTACCTAAAAGAACTCCTTGACTTTCTTGCAGGAATGTCTTGCAGCCCAGAAAATAAAGAAAAGATGGTATCTTGACAGTGGCTGTTCAAGGCATATGATGGGTGACAAGGATCAGTTCATCATCCTGAAAATGAAGGAATGAGCTATGGTTACTTTTGGAGACAATGGCAAGGAAAAAATAATCGAAATTTGTAAGATCAAAATAACTCCATGTACTTTTATTAAAAATGTATTGCTAGCAGATAAATTGAAGCATAATTTATTGAGTAGTAGCCAACTATGTGATAAAGGCTTCAAAGTTATCTTTGAATCCTCTATGTGCGTAGTAACAAACTCTCTTGATAATAGCTATAAATTCATTGGACATAGACTTGAAAATATTTATGTGGTAGATCTAAATGATCTTGCCATGACAAGTAGTTCCAGTTTAGTTGCAATGAATGCCAAGACCAAGGAGTCTTGCTTATTATGGCATAGAAGATTAGGTCATGCTAGCATGCATACTATTGCCAAGTTAATTTCCAAAAATCTTGTTAGAGGTATGCCTAAGTTTAAAGTTGATTTTGATCATGTGTGTGATACATGTCAAATGGATAAACAAACTAGGGGGATGTTTAAATCAAAAATATGATTTCAATATCTAGACCATTAGAACTACTTCACATGGACTTATTTAGACCAATTAGGACCATAAGCCTAGGAGGTATGAAATATGCCCTTGTGATTGTAGATGATTTTTCTAGATTTACATGGGTTCTGTTTATTGCACATCAAGATGAAACTTTCAAAATATTTAGAAAATCTCACAAAAAGGTTTCAAATTAGAAAAATCTCTAAATAATTTCAATTAGAAGTGATTACGGTACTGAATTTGAAAATCAATTTTTTGATGATTATTGCACTTAAAATGTCATTGATCATAACTTCTCCACTCCTAGAACACCATAACAAAATGATATTGTAGAGAGAAAAAATAGGACTTTGAAAGAAATGGTCCGAACAATGTTGTGTAAAGGTAATCTTCCAAGGTACTTTTGGGCAGAAGCGATGAACACTGCTTGTTATATTTTAAACCGCATTTTGATCCGTCCTATTTTGAAGAAAACCTCCTATGAACTTTGGAATGAAAAGAAACCCAATATTAATTTTTTTCATGTATTTGGATGCAAATGCTTTGTGCTTAACAATGGTAAGGATAATCTAGAAAAAATTGATGCTAAATCTGATGAAGCTATTTTCTTTGGTTATTCACTACATAGCAAGGCATATAGGGTTTTTAATAAAAGGACTTGTTGCCGCTGTTTCCTCCTGGACCGGGATCGGTGGTCGCGTTGGAGAGCTCCTCGACCGGCCAACCTGCAAAAAGTCCCTGGGCGCCGGAGGGGCTCCGGCGGGGGACACTTCGGGCTGGAGCAACAGAACGGGAGGAAGCTCGGAAGGAGAGTATGCAATGGGAAAGAAGAACGTTACCTGACGCGGCACGATGATGAGAATGCAATCTAAATGATGGATTGAGAAATGAGAGCAATGAAGCCTATTAACAGCTACTAAATTTCAGATCAAAAGTACTAAGGTAAAGCTATGGAAGGAACACTGAAATTTGGAACTTACGCCGCGATGTAGTTATTTAAATCCTAGAGAAGATTAGGGCTAATGAATATTGAATTTAAACCTTAGCAACGATCTTCAATAACTCAGACTTAAGAGATTAGGAGGTGTTATTTACCCAAGATGATCACTCCCTGGTAGATCCATTGAAGCTCTTAGACGAACTAGCCCTGAAGTGGAAGATTGGAATTCCAAAGAAACTAGTTTCATTCAACATTGATCTTTGGCAAGAGAACCCTTTCTTGAACTCCGAATCGTAGAAGGATCCTGCACAATGAACGGGTTAGACTGGGACCAATTTGAAAGATATCAAAATAAAGAAACCAAATAGGTAAGGGAACTTCGATGGAGGCATGGATCCCTAGAGGTGGATGTTGGCGTTGGACACTTGAAAGCGTGAGAAGAGAAAATCAAACACACCCAAAGAAAACAAGAGGATACTACCAAAAAAACACCTTCTTCAACTACTACTTCACTTAAATTTCATTTCATCCAAAAAGATTTTGTTTCTTTGTTTTGATATCTTTCAAATTGGTCCCAGTCTAACCCGTTCATTATGCAGGATCCTTCTACGATTCGGAGTTCAAGAAAGGGTTCTCTTGCCAAAGATCAATGTTGAATGAAACTAGTTTCTTTGGAATTCCAATCTTCCACTTCAGGGCTAGTTCGTCTAAGAGCTTCAATGGATCTACCAGGGAGTGATCATCTTGGGTAAATAACACCTCCTAATCTCTTAAGTCTGAGTTATTGAAGATCGTTGCTAAGATTTAAATTCAATATTCATTGGCCCTAATCTTCTCTAGGATTTAAATAACTACATCGCGGCGTAAGTTCCAAATTTCAGTGCTCCTTCCATAGCTTTACCTTAGTAATTTTGATCTGAAATTTAGTACCTATTAATAGGCTTCATTTCTCTCATTTCTCAATCCATCATTTAGATTGCATTCTCATCATCGTGCCGCGTCAAATTGGTATCAGAGAATGGTTGCATTAGGGTAGAATAGTTTTCTTTAAATCCAAGCAAGATCTAAAATTCACGCCTCCTGAGCGGGTGTACTCCAGTACACTGTCACGACCCATGGGAATAATGAGCCCCTGGCAGGACATGAATTTTTTTAGATTGAAGTTTGGGTAAGCCATTGCACTTGTTTGATTAGGTTCTGTTTTTCTGAAAATTTGCATCTATTTACTGTAATCCGTCTGCAGCTCCAAAGGCAAGTCACTAAGTTTTTGTTGAAATATTTTTCTTCTTATTCCTTTTTAAGTCAGTTATCACCATATTAAATTTCATCATCAGAAAAAAATTATAAAAAAAATAAAAATTTCTATAGTTCGACACTATCATTAGGGTTCTGTTATGTCCTTTTTATTTATCTTCATTTGTAGGATCTACTTAGAGTAGTAAAGATTTTAGTTTTAAAATTCCTTTCATTTGCATTGAAACATATAAGTTAGAAATCCTCTGTGAGTTTTTCAAAATTTTTGGACATTTTTTTCATCATGTTCTCCACACCACTTTCAAACTGCAACACACTTCTGCAGCACCTTTGCATTTCATTCATCTCATGAGAAATCAAATTAAGGGCATCAATTTGACATAGGGTCAGGGTTTCATCACCTGTCCCTAGCCCAAAAATCACCAACCAGCATATCGATCCCAGCCCGTAAATTAATATTGAGTAGAACGTTAATTGCCCTAGTGGGTTAGGGACACCAACAAGTTGGGTTCAATTAGGGTCAAGTTAACTGTGTCAGCTAATTGGTGTGTGCTTACTGGCTTGGTGTCTAGATTGGTGCATCAGGGCTTGTGATTTGGTCTGCCTACCTGGCCAATCTCAGATTGATGTCTAAGGTTGGCAATCAGGGACCTTCACTCCCCGCCACCTACCTGGCTAAGTCCCATAAGTACTACTAGCTAGTTGGTTCACTTAATTAGACCTCTAATTTGTGCTCTAGGTCTAGGAAACCTTAGCTCGAGCTTGAGTCTACTTGCATGCATGAAAACTAGATCAGGAGCCTCATATTCACCAGTCCAGACCCAGTCCAGTGTAGCCATGGACCCGAATCTTGAAACCATGCTGAGAGGCCTAAATGATCTAATGGCCCAATTGAACCAAATGCTGGCTAAACAATTTTCCTTAGACTAACCAACTCCTACTATCCCATTAGCTCATATGAATGATAGGAGTAAGATCCCTGAAGTACAAGTTGAGTTCATGAATACTCAAGACTTAGGGTACCCTCAAATTGAAGGGCTAGGGAAGGAAGAAGGCAAATTTGAACCTAGTAAATATGTGTATGAGACTGACATAAGTTTAATAGATGAATATGAAAGGGAAGACTATGAAGAGAACAATTTTAGTACCTTACCTGAGAAAACCTTTGGTAAAGAAAAGATTATTGAGCCTAGTCCTAAAATATCAGAACAACCAAAATTTAGTGAGGACTTGGTTCCCGTAAGATAATACCCTCAGGAAGAACCCAATACTTTAGCTTTGACACAAGAACTCCTTCAGGTACCTGAGAAGAACCCAATCATTATGTTAGAAGACTTTCCTGATGACCTTTAACTACCTAGAAGCATCCCGCCTGTAGATCAAAATTCTAATCTTAAGGTCATCATGAGTAACCAAGGTCTGTTTCAAGATTCTCCTAAATTATCCCAAGTCTCGGATTCCTATTTCCTGCCTTTCTCTGAGTCTTATCATAATTTTAGAGCCATTAAGTTTCATTTTGATGAGATTACTAGGATGCATGAGCTTTTAAAACCTATTCCTCTTGCTACCTACTTTTGGAAAACCTTATGGCATTTGCTAGGAACCCATGGTAAATTCTCATGTGCATACCAGACCAGGGTCAAACCTAGAGAGTCATTAATCTGTTAGGTTTAGGTCCTAGAAAGTCCAATAAAATTTCTCTCAATAAGGATGCCTAGTTCAGTCTGCATTTTGTAAGTGCTTGTGTAAATTTCTGAGTCTGCTGAATCTTTCGCACAGCATGTCACAAATTTGTATAAAGAAATCAGTAATAAGATCAAACTGAGCAATGAGACTTACAAACTATTTAGCTGATTCACATAAGAGGCCTAAAGAATTCTGTGAAGGGGATTATGCAATGATTAGGCTCAACCCTGAATGTTTCCCACCTGGAACCATAAAGAAGCTGCATGCCCGCGGAGCGGGACCTTCCAAGATCTTAAAGAAAATAGGGCCTAATGCATATCTTTTGGAACTTCCACCTGATATGGGTATTAGTACAACCTTTAATGTTTCAGACCTAGTAGAATACAAAGAACCACTACTAACACCTAGTGAGCCTTTTGGGCCAGAAACTTTCATTAAGAGTGAACATATTTTCGAGTGTCCACCACCAACCCTACCCGAGCGGAGAGAGAGGATTGAGAGAATCCTGGATGACAAGACCATTACTACCAGGAATAAGGACTATCAGCGATACCTGGTTCAATGGCAAGGTCGATCTGAGTCAGACAACTCTTGGATTACTCGAGAGGACCTGCAAAGACTTAACCCAGACTTGCTCGAGCATTACCAAGGCAAAACTGAACCATACTCGACTGGGTCGAGTTCTGTCCACCCCGGGAGAATTGGTGTGGACACCAGAAGCAGAAAGAAACTTCACTCCAACAAGGTTAGCCTTATCCTAATTTGGATCGAAGATAATTAGGTTACCCTGAGTCCTGTAATTAATTTTGAGTTTTAATTCCTGATCAAGAGTGTTTTATTTTTTTAGTCCTGTAATTACTTCTAAATTTCATTGATCAAGAGTGTTTTAGTCCTGTAATTACTTCTAAATTTCATTTACTGTAAGTCCATTTCAAGTTTTAAAGTCTAGGTCAGTCAAGTCAGTTCAGTTGAGTTAAGTCATGAAAGCCAACAACAAGACTCAAATTTTGGACCCTAGAATTTGACCACATGAGGAAGAGAAGACACACCAACCAAGCAAGAGAGAAGGACCATCAACTAGGATCCACTTATGGCACCATATCAACAAAGATGCCACATCAGCAAGATTTAATCAAGTGACCCCACTTGGTGCCACATGTCATCCTGAAATTCATATCCAAGTAGAAGGCCACCTCAACATGCCACGTCATTAGCCAAGGATGCCACCTCAGCAGCCACCTCATCACCTTTGGGCGCCAACAAAGGAAATTCAAAAGAATCCAAAGGTGGCCGACCAAAGGAAAATTCAAATTCAAGGAGGTCGGCCACATCCCTCCCAAATCCTTTGTAACCAAACCCTCCACCAAATCCTCCAACCCCCCTTGTAATCCTCCTTAATCTATGGGTTTCAAATTTCAAATGAGTTGTAAAGTTTTTTTTAAGCCCTTGGACGTCCCATTGAAAATTTATTGATGGAGATAAATGAAAAATGAAGTTGAAGTTGAAGTTGTAGTCTTATGTTATTTCTTTGAGTGATTGTTCCTAAGCGCCCCCCCCCCCCCCCCCCCCACTCGAATCTACTTTCTTCTCCAAGACATCCAACGCCAAGTTCAAGAAGGAGACATTGGAGCCGGCCAAACCATCTCAGACTTCCTTCCTTGCTCATAAATTATTCCATCCCTTCCATATGCTTGCTTTCTTCTTCCTTAACTTTTGATCTTCATTGCAGGGTCCTTCGAAGTCTTTGAGTTGTGAACAGGGTTCCCCTTGATAATGAACCAACAAGCTGAAGCCCAAGCCCAGTGTTCTGATCTCTGTTATCCAAGTTCTCCAGTCCAGAGCATCGGTAGTTTCAAGGTTTGAAATCATTAGAAGGTTGGAAAGCTTAATAAGGTAAGTCCTCAATCATTAGCCCCTATTGTCTAGATCTTCTTCCTTCTTAGTTTTAGGATTGTGTCTAATCATGTAATAGTCCCTTTTCATGTAATCCTTAAGATTATGATGAGTACAATGCTAGTGTAATTAGGTTTCACTGCTCTACATACACTAATCAAATCATTAATCATATGCTTGCCGCATCATTACCCTTCACGGAGGTCCCCCGGACGCTTTTTATAGGCACAGAGCGCTGCCAAATTTTGTTGGGGAGCAGGCTAGAAAAACTCGAATATGCCCCCAGGAGAACAGGCACGGTGACGAGATTGTGGGTGGCGGCATGCCAGGTGTGTCAGAGTAGTGGCCATGCGCTGGAGTTGTTATAACAGAATGTCAGAACTATCGGAGAAGAAAGGTTCTTAGAAACCTCGGGTGATCTCTTCAATAGTGGGTCAGCTGGATGCCCAGGAGCCGACCGTGACGATAAAAAGGGCCGTTGCACGGGCGGTGGGGTGCCTATCAGCCCTCAAAGCCCCCGGGTCGGCTCTTTGTGAAAGCTGATCGAGGAGTCGGACTCCACGTGGGGACCAGCCGACCAGACACCGGGGGCCGGTCCGACCGGGGACTAGCCGAATGGGTGCATCAGTTGCCCCCCTGCTCCTAGGCGTTGAGGGGCCACGTGGCACAAAAGGATAGGAGCCTGATCGTGCACACCTACGGTGGACCCGGACCAAGGCGTCGGGTCACTTTGAGTCCGCCTCAGATGGTGCCCTGGACAGCTATCAGCTACTCGTTGGGACACAGGTGGGGCAGTTAATGCAAGTCCAGCACCATGATGAGAGCCAGACTGTCCCACGTCGATTCGGGGTGAAGTGGAGCATCGCGCCACGCGGCAACATCTGGCCGGCCGGCACTATCCTTTGGATTAGTCTAGCATCTTTGATCCGGCGTGCATGCAGATCATGCCACATCGATTCGAAGTGAAGTGGAGCATCGCTCCACATGGCAACATCTGGCCGGCCGGCACTACCCTTTGGATTAGTCTAGCATCTTTGATCCGGCATGCACGCGGATCGCGATCCACGTGAGAGGGTGTTTTAGCCGCTTCGATTCTTGCAATGCAGGCTGTTGCGGCCCCCGACGGGATGGCTGAGGCATGCCCGAGGCGGGCAATGACTTCTCCCCCCTCTCCCCCTCCCTCGAAGGCCTATAAAAGGAGGAGGAGGCAGAGTGAGGGTGCTTTTCCTGCTGCACCTGCTCTTCGCGAGATCGAGTCCTCCCTTCCTTCCTTCGTGAAAATCGACACCTAGGAGTCCACCCCAGGTTAGTCCTAGCCATTCCTCTTCTCCTTCTAGCTTCCAATGGCATCCAGCAGTTGGGGTTCGTCCCATAGACCTAGGGACCTAGGGCCGAGCATGGTATCCTCGACCATGACCAGGGAACGGGTCGAAAATCTCAGGGCGGTATTCGGTATCCCGTCCACCCTGCACCTCACTCTTCCAGGCTGAGAGGGGAGGGCAAATAACCCATTAGGTCCAGGGACCCTTCTGATGTACGAGTCCCATCTTAAGGCCGGCCTTAGGTTCCCACTGCATCCCCTGTTTATATCCATCTTCAACCACTATAGGGTAACCCCGGTGCAGCTGACCCCGAAGAGTATTCGGGTGATATGCTGCTTTATAGTACTCTATCATAGGGCCGGGTTCGACCCCAGTCTGTCCCTCTTCGGTAAATTCTTTTACCTGAAGAGGGACTTTAGGGGTCGAGAGTGGGTCCTATTCATCCCTCGTCAAGGCCAAAAGATCTTGAAGTGCCTCCCGTCGGCCGTCCATGGATGGAAGGCCAGGTTCTTCGTCAGCAGCCTCGAACCTTGGGGGTTCAAGCCATTATGGAGAGAGCCGTGGGCGAGGGTCCGCGAGGGGAGGTCGGTATTGGCGGACGACCTGGGCGTATTCAATGTGCTTAGCAGAGCTGGCCTGGTGGCGACCTTTGAGTTGTTGGAGGAAGAGACCCTTCATCAGGCAGGGATCAGCCCCCAAAGATTTTTAGGTAAGGGCCGACCCCTCCTCTCACAACTCTCTTAACTTTTCCTTTTTCTCTGTCTGACTCTGGATGCTTGGTGATAGGAGAAAGGATGCAACGGATCGACAAGTCCAAGGTCATCCGACGGGCGATGCGAAAGTGTACCGCACCGGGGTCAGTCCCCATGCTAGCCACCAAATGACAAAAGAAGAGGTGGGAGGAGCGGCCCACCCCTGTCGTCGAGGTCGAGTCGGATGGGGATGACCTTCCCCTCACAGAGCGTAGAGCAAGGAATGCGGTGGGGGCGCCAGCCCCACCAGCAGGGTCAGCCCCCCATCAGGAGCAGGGGGGTGACGCCCGACGCAGCCATGGCGTCCGCCGATCCAGAGGGAGCGGCCAGGGCTGACAAGGGAAAGGGGCCGACCGCAGAGGGAGCAGCCGACAGTGGGCTAGAGCAGTCGGATGAGGAGATCCGCTTGGAGGGGTTCCAACACTGGTGGGCACTCGATCACCCCCGAAGGGCATGGAGCTTGCTAAGGTGGGCAATGACTGACGCCGATTGGGAGGTGTCGATCCAGAGAAGCTTGGCTGACGTGACCGTGGAGACGTACCATGACTTCACGAGGGTAGGGACCTAACCCTCCTACTTCGTTATTTACTTATTTTCTCTCCTTGATATATAACACTAACCGGGCTGTATGTCTGTAGGTTCTCCACGGCATCTCCCTTATGGACGACGCTATCTGCCAATTGGTGCATGCCGCCAAGGCCTCTGCGAAGAGGGTTCAGGAGCTGGAGGAAGCCTAGGAGGTCATGGCGACGTCGCTGAAGTCGTCTGGAGAGATCCTGGCGGCAGCCCGGGCGGAGGTTGAGTTGGCAAGGGCAGCCCAAAGGAGGCCGAAAGCAGGCTGGCCGACCGCGAGGTCAGCCTCAAGAAGAAGAAGGCGAAGGCCTGCCTTCTCGCCCACCGATTGGGAGAAGAGGAAAAGCGGTCGGCGGAGGCCAATTAGAGGGCCCGGGCTGAGCATGCGGTGTCGGCACAGCTGGAGGCTCGACTCAAGGAGTGCAGGGAGTCTCCGTGAAGCAGGTCCAGGAGGCCGTAGGGGCATACAAGGCCTCTAGCACCTTCATCGAGGACGTGGAGGAGGCGGTGGCCGATTTCTACAGGGAGGGCTATGACGACGCCTTGAAGAAGGTGGGCCTGCTGTTCCCGGAGCTAGACCTGGCTGGCACCGAGTTGCGGGACCCATCCGAGGGAGAGGAGGCTGAAGCGGAGCCTCCAGCAGAAGGTGAAGCTGAAGCGGCCAGGGTCGAAGCTTCGGTGCTTGTCGACACAGAGGTGGTGCCCCTCCGGAAGAAGCTCCGGCTACCAGTCTTAGTAGACCCTCCTGTTGTGGCCCCTAACGCATCTCCCGTGGGCCGGACCTAAGGGGTTTGTAAAGGTCCAACCCACCTCTCTTGTAAATATCATCTTTTGAAATGAAAAGTATTTTATCTAATCCCATAGTGCAAATACCCATTCTTTCTTCCCCCTTTTTTTTTCCTAAGTGCCCCCGGTCGGCCTTCCGGGCTAGGAGCTGGTAGAATAGTGGAGAACAGTAACTTGATTTGGGCCGGATACCTGGGTGCTTGCTTCTGGTCTCTACCCGGGAGTCGGCTCGTACTGTGGCTTGTCCTCCCAGTAGTTCCATGGGAGCTATCTCGAGATAGTTGCCGACCATGGTCGGACTCTCAAAAGTGGGTTGCCATGGATCCTCTGCTGATCGGAGTCAGACTTTCAGAGTGGGCTGCCTTGGAGCCTCTGCCGATCAGAGTCGGACTCTCGGAAGTGGGCTATCTTGGAGCCTCTGCCGACCAGAGTCGGACTTTCGAAAGTGGGTTGCCTTGGAGCCTCTACTGATCGGAGTCAGACTTTCAGAAGTGGGCTACCTTGGAGTCTCTACCGATCAGAGTCGGACTTTCGAAAGTGGGCTGCCTTGGAGCCTTTGCCGACCGGAGTCGGACTTTCGGAAGTGGGCTACCTTGGAGCCTCTACCGATCGGAGTCAAACTTTCGGAAGTGGGCTGCCTTGGAGCCTCTGCCGATTGGAGTCGGACTTTCGAAAGTGGGCTGCCTTGGAGCATCTGCCGACCGGAGTTGAACTTTCGAAAGTGGGCTGCCTTGGGGCCTCTGCCGATCGGAGTCAGACTTTTGAAAGTGGGCTGCCTTGGAGCCTCTACCGACCAAAGTCAGAATTTTGGAAGTGGGCTGCCTTGGAGCCTCTACCGATTAGAGTCAGACTTTCGGAAGTGGGCTTCCTTGGAGCCTCCGTCGATCGGAGTCAGACTTTCGGAAGTGGGATGCCTTGGAGCCTCTGCCGACCGGAGTCGGACTTTCGAAAGTGGGCTGCCTTGGAGCCTCCGCTGACCAGAGTCAGACTTTCGGAAGTGGGCTGCCTTGGAGCCTTTGCCGACCGGAGTCGGACTTTCGGAAGTGGGCTGGAAAAAGTTGGAGAAGTTTGTAGACTTCATTGATAATACTTGCGAAGATTATCTACATTCCACGGGCGCACTATCTATCGCCCGTGCAAGTGTGCTAGGCGGTAAGTTCCAGCCCGGACTATCTCGATGACCCGATAGGGGCCTTCCTAATTAGGAGTGAGCTTTCCCTATTTGGTCGGCCTCGAAACCTTCGTCTTCCGCAGGACCAGATCCCCAACTTGGAAGGTGCGCATTTTAACGCGCGAGTTGTAATATCTGGCCATTCTTTGATGGCAGGTCGCCATCTTCATACTTGCCTGGAATCGGGTCTTATCTAGAAGATCTAGGTTAGCCCTCCATTGCTCCAAATTGGCTGGCTCGACAAATAGATCAACCCACAGGGATAGTAGAGAAACCTCCACAGGGATGACCGCCTCACTCCCATAAGTCAGGTTAAACGGAGTTTCTCCTATTGCTGACCGTGCGGTCGTCCGGTATGCCCAGAGCACTGAATGAAGCTCTTCCGCCCAGAGCCCCTTGGCTTCATATAGCCGGGTCTTCAGCCCATGTAGGATCATCCTATTGGTAACTTTGGCCTCCTCATTGGACGGGGGTGAGCGACCGACGTAAGCCGATGGGCGATGTGGGTTGACAGAAATCCCGAAACTGGGAGTTATCGAATTGCCTCCCATTGTCAGTGATGATCATCTTCAAAATCCCAAACCAGAAGATGATGCAGTTCCGGACAAATTTTTCCACCTTGGTCTCGATTATCTATGCCAATGCCTCCGCCTTCATCGACTTAGTAAAATAATCAATAGCCACGAGGAGGAATTTTCGCTGACCGGAGGCTAGGAGAAAAGGTCCCAGGATATCCATCCCCATTGAGCAAATGGCCAAGGCACCGTGAGTGGGGTCAGCTGGCTGGCTGGCCTCCTTTGGATGCTAGAGAACCTCTGGCATGCATCGCACCTTCGTACGAAGTCTATGGCATCCTTCTGAATCGTGAGCCAATAATATCCCTGGCGAATTATTTTGTAAGCCAGGGACCTTCTCCTAAGATGATCGCCACAGATGCCTTCGTGCACCTCTTGAAACGTGTAGTCCGCATCGGCTGACCCCAAGCATTTCAGCAATGGTTGGAAAAATGAGCACTTGTAGAGGGCCCCATCGAGGATGACGTACTTAGAGGCCGTTGAGTGGATGCGCCTGGCCTCCATCGGGTCATCCTGAAGGGCTCCTTGCACTAGGAATGCACGGATTGGGTCCATCCACGAGGCCTCTTGCTCAACCTGGTGGACCTCCATCGGCTCCTCAGCAATGCTTGGGTGCTGGAGATGTTCCACGAAGGTTCGGTCGGAGGTGCCGACCACAGCGGTGGCCAGCCGTGACAAAGCATCCACCCGGGAGTTTTGTTGCCGGGATATATGAAGGATCTCAAAGAATTTAAGTTGTGATGCCAGGTCCCATACCTTGTCTAAGTACTTGGCCAAAGACAGATCCCTTGCTTCAAACTCACCCTTCACCTGATTGACTACCAGCTGGGAGTCGAAGAAGGCGCGGATCCTACCAATGCCCAGTTCATTCTCTATCTTCAACATCGCAAGCAGAGCTTCATACTCCGCCTGGTTGTTCGACACCTGGAAAGAAAAATGTAGAGCATACTCCAAACATTGCCCATCGGGGTCAACTAGGATTAAGCCTGCACCGCACCCCGAGAGGTTGGAAGCTCCATCTATATGCAGGGTCCAGGTGGGCTTGGCCTCTCCCGCCAGGTCGGCTATGTACGTCTCGACCATTGTGGGAATCGGCTTCGCCCCCTAGGTGCATTCCGCGATGAAATCAGCTATCACTTGGGCCTTCAAAGATGACCATGGCTGGAAGGAGATGTCAAACTCACCCAACCTGATGGCCCACTTGGCTAGCCGTCCAGAGGTATCAGGGCTTCGGAGGATCGCCCTGAGGGGTTGGTCCGTCAGCACGACGATAGGATGCGCTTGGAAATAAGGTCGGAGATGCTTTGCTGCTATAACCAGTGAGTACACCACATTAGGATATCTGACCTCGGCATCATGGGGAACCTTGCTGATGTAGTACATGAGTCTCTGTTGGCCGCCTTCCTCCACCCGCATGAGAACGGTGCTGACGGCCTCACTGGAAGCTGATAGGTACAAGTATAACACTTCCCCCTCTATTGGTTTGGCCAGGAGCAGAGGGTTCCTCAAGAAGTCCTTCAAGGCTTCAAAGGCCATTTGGCATTCATCAGTCCACTGGAAGCAGTCTGACCGGTGCAAGGTTTTGAAGAATGGGAGGGATCTCTCGACCGACCGAGAGATGAAGCGGCTGAGAGAGGCGATGCGCCCCGTAAGCTCTTGCACCTGCTTTTTATTGGTCAGAGGGGTCATGTCAATGATGGCCTTGATCTTTTCGGGGTTGACCTCGATGCCTCTTTGAGTAACTAGGAAGCCAAGAAACTTTCCGGAGGTCACCCCGAAGTTGCACTTGGCGGGGTTCAGCTTCATCCTGTTGCGCCTCAACACATCAAAGGACTCCTGCAGGTCCCTGATGTGGTCGGTCCTATGGAGGCTTTTGATGATCATATCATCGACATATGCCTCCATGTTCCTCCCCAACTGATCTTTAAAGACTCGGTTGATCAACCTTTGGAAGGTGGCGCCCGCATTCTTTAGGCCGAAGGGCATCATCTTGTAACAATACAGGCCCTTGTCTATGACAAAGGCCGTCCTCTCCTCATCTTCGGGATGCATCCTGATCTGGTTATACCCAGAGAAAGCATCCAGGAAGCTCAAGAGCTGGTGACCGACCGTCGCATCCACCAGCTGGTCGATTTTTGGCAAGGGGAAGCTATCTTTGGGACACGCCTTGTTGAGGTCTGTGTAGTCCACACAGATCCTCCACTTCCCACTAGCCTTCTTCATCATGACGATATTGGCCAGCCACTCCGGGTAATGAGACTCCTTGATGAAGCCAGCATTGAGAAGCTTCTTCACTTCCTCCTCAATGGTCCTCTGCCTTTCAGCTGTGAAGCTTCTCTTCTTTTGCTAGACGGGCCTGTAGGTAGGATCCACCCTAAGTTGATGGGTGACGATATCTGTCGGGATACCCGGCATGTCAGATGCTGACTAGGTAAAGACGTCCGCATTATTCCTCAAGAAGTCGACCAGCTCCTACCTAGCCCCCTCATCTAGGGAGCTCCCTATTTGGAGGACCCTCGTAGGATCATCCTCCCTCAGGGGCACGAATACGATCTTCTCGACGGGCCGACCATGGCTGTCGGCTTCGTCCCTTGGGTCTAGTTGCTCGAGCATGGGGCACCCATTCAGCTGCTTATCGTGGATAACTAGGCATTGACGGGCCATTCTATGGTCTCCCCTTAGCTCCCCAATTCTCTCATGAGTCGAAAACTTGGCCAGCAGGTGGTAAGTGGACACAATGATCTGAAACTTATTGAGGGCCGACCATCCCAAGATGGCATTGTACATCGAGGTCGTACGGACGACCACAAAGTTGACGGAGAAGGTTCACTGGTAAGGTTCCGTTCCAAGGATCACGGGTAAGGCAATCTCCCCTTCAACCCCGATGGAATTCCCCTCGAAGTCGGTGAGTGGTGCCATGGACTCTCACAGTCTGGACCTAGACAGGTTCATCCGGATGAATGCATCATACATTAAAACCTCCGCACAACTTTCATTATCGATAAGGACGCGTTTTACATCATAATTGGCGATGACAGCCGACACAACCACAGGGTCATCACTCGGGAGAGGAGGCTCCAAGAGTTCTCATCAGAAAAGCTAATTACATTGGATCCCCTAGGCTTCTTCATAATGTCCTGGTCCTCTTTCCGCCCCCTATCAGATCGTTGATGCAGCATGCCAACGCCTCCATCGGTTGGGCGCTGATTGGGAAGCTCAGCCTCCTTCGGGGGGTCTCTAATAGTTAAAGTCCCGGCCCGATCCTGGCGGGGCCGGACATACTTGTTCAGGTATCCCCTGTAGATGAGGTCCTCGATGGCATCCTTTAGTTGGAGGCACTCCTCGGTGTCATGCCCATGGTCCCTATGGAACCGGCAGTACTTGTTCTTATTTCTGGAGGCAGGAGGTCATCTCATCGGGCAAGGTCTTTGAAAGAAGGCCTCGTTCTCAATCTCCATCAGGATCTTCTCCCACGGCAGGGAGAGGGGTGCATAATTATTGAACCGCTTGAGGTAGTTCCTCGACTTGGGGCTCTGGCACCGGGTGGATCTGTCGTTGTTGTCGGGAGGTCGGACCACGGGGGCCTTATCGCCTCACTTCTTCGTGGCCGACCTCCCCTCGGCCAGGCGCCGACTCGCCGCTTGCTCTTCCACCTTGCTCTTCTGCCAAGGCATACTTGTGTGCCTTGGCCAGCAGAATGGTGTAGCTTGTAGGGAGCTTCTTGTCCAGGGAAAATGTGAACCTGGATGAGCAGAGCCCCCTCTTGAAGGCTGACATGGCCACCGCTTCATTTAAGTCGGGGATCTCCATAGTGGTCGAGTTGAAGCGGGCCGTGTAGTCCCGGAGGGTCTCTCCCTCCATTTGCTAGATGAGGATGAGGCAGTCGGTGTTCTTCAGAGCCCAGCTGCAGGTTCTGAAATGAGAGAGAAAAAGGGTCTCGAGCTGGGAAAAAGAATGAATCGTACTTGGGCGAATGGTAGAGAACCACATCTGCGTGGCCTTCTTCAGGGTCGCTGGGAAGGCGATGCAGTGGAGGGCGTCGAACGCGCCCTGCACCATCATGTGGGCTTTGTAGGCACCCAGGTGATCTAGGGGATCGGTGGTACCATCGTAGGGGTCCACCTGCGGGATCTTGAAATGGTGGGGGATAGTCTCCCCCAGAATCTCTGCGAAGAGGCGATCGAGTGTCGTGCACCGACCTTCCCTCGGTGTTCTACCGCTCAACTATCTCGGCAATGCGCTCTTCCATGCACATGATTTTGCTGCCGTAATCATGCAGATCGATAGCAAGGCGCCGACCGCCGGGATGAGCAAAGTTAGCGAAAGAGAGGGAGGTTGACCTCGCCCTTTTTCCTTCGGTGCAGATCCTTATGGATCCCTGGGGTTCTGGAACTGTGTGGGACGGGGGCAGAGGTGCCTCCGGCTACTGGCTGACACCGGCGACCGGCTGATGATTGACACAGGAAGCCACTGGCGGCTGCTGCTGGCGGTCCGCCATCTCCTGGAAGTGCTGGACCGCCGAGGTAAGCATCTCGATATGGTTCACCAGTGTCTGGAACTGTTGCAGCCCCAGGGTGATGGTGGGCTCGATGGTGACGGTGATATTGCTCTCCACGGGGGGCGCGCTGGGCCCTTGGTGAGAGCGTCCTCCCCTCGCGGAGACGCTCTGAGTTCTTCCTCTTGCCATAGCTGGATCCTTCCCGTTTATCTCCCCTTTTAGAGTAAAGAGTGCAGCGAAGATTCAGCTGCCCTTCCTCTAGCGCCAATCTGTTGCCGTCGTTTCCTCCTGGACCGGGATCGGTGGATGTGCTGGAGAGCTGCTCGACCGGCCAACCTGCAAAAAGTCCCTGGGCACCGGAGGGGCTCCGGCGGGGTACACTCCGATGCTTAAGTTAGAGGAGGGCTGGAGCAACAGAACTGGAGGAAGCTCGGAAGGAGAGTATGTAATGGGGAAGAAGAACGTTACCCTTCACGGAGGTCCCCCGGCACCTTTTATAGGCACGGAGCACTGCCAAATTCTGTTGGGGAGCAGGCTGGAAAAACCTGAATATGCCCCCAAGAGAACAGGCATAGCGACGAGATCATGGGTGGCGGCATGCCAGGTGTGTCAGAGTAGTGGCCATGCGCTGGAGTTTGTTATAACAGAATGTCAGAACTGTCGGAGAGGAAAGGTTCCTGGAAACCTCGGGCGATCTCTTCAGTAGTGGGTCAGCTGGATCCCCAGGAGCCGACTGTGACGATAAAAAGGGCCGTCGCACGGGCGGTGGGGTGCCTATCAGCCCTCAAAGCCCCCAGGTTGGCTCTTTGGGAAAGCCAACCGGGGAGTCGGACTTTGCATGGGGACCAGTCGACTGGACGCCGGGGGCCGGTCCGACTGGGGACTAGCCGAATGGGCGCATCAGGACTCTTACTGTTGAAGAGTTAATGCATGTTATATTTGATAAAACTAACCCATCACCATCTAGAAATGATGAGTGTATTGATAATGATGCAGGTACCATTCAAAAGGAGATGGAAGACATGAGTATTCAAGAAAGACCAATTGAAGAAGGAGAAGAAACAGTAAGTAAGGATCATCCCGATCTACTAACTGAATGGAGGTACGCTACTTCCCATCCTAAAGAATTAGTTATTGGTGATCCTTCTCAAGGCATTAGGACTAGGTCTGTACATAGGACTGCACATGATTACCTAGCCTTTGTATCTCAAATAGAGCCTTACCTTTAGAAGAAGCAGAAAATGACCCAAACTGGATGTTAGCCATGCATGAAGAACTAAACCAGTTTGAAAGAAATAAGGTTTGGACACTAGTTGATAGACCTAAAGATCACCCAATTATAGAAACCAAATAGGTCTATAGGAACAAACTAGATGAACAAGGAAATGTAATTAGAAATAAAGCTTAATTAGTGGCTAAGGGATATATTTAAGAAGAAGGTATTGATTTTGATGAAACCTATGCACCCGTAGCAAGACTAGAAGCCATTAGATTACTTCTTGCATTTGCTTGCTACATGAATTTCAAACTTTTGTAAATAGATGTGAAAAGTGCATTTTTAAATGGTTTTATCGCTGAATAGTTTTTGTAGAACAACTACTAGGTTTTAAAAATTATACTTTTCCAAACCATGTTTTTAAACTCAATAAAGCTTTGTATGGTTTGAAACAAGCCCCTAGAGCTTGGTATAATAGACTTGGCACTTTCTTGATTGAAAATGATTTTTCAAGAGGAAATGTTGATAAAACTCTTTTCATTAAAAAGAAAGATAATGATATATTAGTTGTACAAATTTATGTTGATGATATTATCTTTGGTGCAACTAATGAAAGTTTTTGTGAAGAATTTGCTAAGCTAATATAGAGAGAATTTGAAATGAGCCTAATGGGTGTACTTAATTACTTTCTTAGACTTCAAGTAAAGAAAAAAAAAGAAGGAATCTTCATCAACCAAGCCAAATACACCAAGAAAATAATCAAGAAATTTGGTATAGAGACAAGCAAACAAATGAGCACACCCATGAGCCCATCTTGCAAATTGGACAAAGATGAAAGTGGATCCAATGTTAATCAAAAGTTATATAGAAGTATGATTGGATCTTTATTATATTTAACCGCAAGTAGACCAGATATCTTGTATAGTATATGTGTATGTGCTAGATTTCAATGTAATCCTAAAGAAACACATATGCTTGCTGTTAAAAGAATATTAAGATATTTAAAAGGTACAAGTAATCTAGGTCTATGGTTTTCAAAAGAATCATCTTTAAATTTAATTGGATTCTCTGATGCTGACCTTGCTAGTTGTAAAGTTGATAGAAAAAGCATTAGTGGTACTTGTCAATTTCTAGGATTGAATTTAATCTCATGGCACTGTAAGAAACCAAACTCGGTAGCACTATCTACTGCTAAGGCAGAGTATGTTGCTGCAGGGAGTTGTTGTACACAAGTGTTGTGGATTAAACAACAACTAGAAGATTTTGGTGTTACACAATGCAAAATTCTTATCAGATGTGATAACACAAGTACTATAAATCTAACAAAAAATCTTATTCAGCATTCTAGGACTAAGCACATAGAGATTAGACACCATTTTATCAGAGACCATGTTTTGAATGGTGACATCGAACTAGAATTCATCCTAACTAAAAAATAATTAGCTGACATCTTTACTAAGCCACTGAATGAGGATATATTTGAATTGCTTAGAGGAGAATTAGGGCTTTGTGATCCTATCTAGATTTAGTTAACCTAATTTTCTTAAAAAATTAAGAAAAAATTATCGAGAAAACCTCCTACAATTATTCATGATTTCTTGAACAACTTTCCTTGAATTTTCAATTGTATCAAATTCAATTTCTGAATCATTTGATTTTATGTGGAAAGTTTCTGTTCGAGTCGACTTGAGCAATCTTGCTCTGGTCGAGTCAGCTTGAATGTCTGAGTTCTCTACCTATCACTCTGGTCAAGCCGACTAAGTCTTTGCCTAGCCGACTCGGTGTTCTAATTATTTTGAGTTTGCTCTGGGCGAGCCGACTCGGACATTTCTAGGGTTCAGCGAGCCGACTCGAAAGTTGGAAAATCACTATTTAGGTAGTTCTGAAGTGTCTTTTCTAAGTACTTCACCTTTCTTACTTTACTTCAAACTCACTCCACTTCTCTCGGAAACTTTACCAAACTCCCAAAAATCATTCCTTAGAGCCTAAAATTCCTTAATCCCTCTGTAATGGTTTCTCGAAGATCTGCGAAGAAGGTTCTTCAGATCGGTGAATCAAGTGCTCGCAGTGAAGATGCAAAACAAAAAGGGGAAAAGCGAAAAAGATCTGCTCTAGTGCATCAAGATGAAGGAATTCCTTCTCCTCCCGAACATCGTGTCTCAATGGTCAACCGACCTGTCACTTGCGGAAGAAGGATCGACTTTGCATTCCTAGAAGAAATGGGAATGAAAATTGGAAATTGGATAGAGAGTCAAGGCTGGAAGCACTTCTGTTCTTTGGACATCTTGACGTACCCTTCACTGGTATAGATTTTTTATGAAAATATTGTCATCAAAGAATTTCACTTGGAATCTACTGTCAAGGGAAAGGTAGTAATAATGGATGAAGAGAAATTGGACAATTTACTGCAAATGCCTACGAACGATGCCACTAAGCTTCTTATACCGAATAAGGAACATATTTTAAAACTAATTTTGGAAAAAGAAGATGTGAGCATAGTCCAGCATGTACAAGCCAATTTACTATCAAAGGAAATGAGGCTTCTGCACAATATGATCACCAGGATATTTATTCCCAGAACTGGCCGCTTTGATTGGGTCAGTGAGAAAGACATGATCTTTATGGGACACTTGATTGAAGAAAGGCCTCTCAACCTTCCTTATATAATGATGATCTAGATGACTGAAGCAGTAAGAAAAGTCAAAGCCTATCTACCTTATGGTATAGTTTTCATTCTATTATTTGAAGAAGCAAGAGTTGACTTGAACAATGAAATAGGCAAGCCATTACATCATTTTGATATCTACTCCTTCAATTCACTAAAAAGAATGGGCTACAAACAACAAGAAGGAACATGGATAAAAAAGATGCCTAGTCAGGTTGCTGCTACCTTTTCAAATGATGATGAAGCTACTGCTGAAGAAGGGCTGAAGGCACTATGATTACTCCATCTGACCTCAAGAAGTTAATATTTCAAAAGATGGAAACAATTTCAAGTTCATTAACAGATCACATGAATTCTGCAATTGAGAAAATAAGAAAATCAGTTGACATCAGCTTGCAGGATTTGAGGTCTGAACAAAAGCTTCACCAGCAGAAAATTGAAAAAGAAATGAAGGACTTCAAGGAAGAGATCAGAAGCATCCTATTACAAAAAGAAACTATTCCCACTGAAGATGCTCCTGAACATATCATCAAGGAGTTACTTGACATCCCTGCTCTTATGCCTTCATCTGATCCACCCAAACCTATTAAGAACAAGAAAGAAACCAAAAATAAAAAGACTAAGACTTTTAGAGCCCCTGTTAGAACTAGATTCAGGGATTTGAGGTTTAAACCCCTGAAAAATAAGACCTCTGATAAGGTTATAGAGGTAGGCTCTTCTTCTTCAATCGAGAAGAAGAAGAATAGTTCAGTTGGTTAGTTTTTTGGGTGTAGTTCTGATTTTGTTAATGATCTACATGTTATCTTTTATAATTGCATTGTACTTTCTTTATTACTTTGTATGCCAAACTTATCAATGAAATGAAAGTTTCTTTAGCAATTTCATTTGTTGTTATGATAAAACTATGATGAAATTTTAATTAGAATTTCAAATTTGAGAATGTAAAATTATCTCAAACAAATATTAAAGACTTTCTCAATCTATTTTAAAATCTGAGCTTTATTTGAAACCACCTTTTTGATTGATTGATAAAAAGGGGGAGAAATATGAAAAATGTGAGAAATGAAAAATGTGAGAAGAAAAATGGGAGAAATATGAAAAGAATGTAAGAAATAGGAAATTAGTATATATGTTGAGCTTCCTACCAACTATTCTTAAAGTGTATAAAAAGAATGAAAAAGGGGGAGCACAAAAATGATAGTATTGCTTAAATTACTTTAAAAACTAGAGAAAGGGGGAGATTCTCTTGAATAATTTTGCTCTGATTGATATTCAAATTAATCTTAATGCTCTGATTGCTATTATCAATTTTTAATTCTCTGATACTCCATGTTTTGCACTAATTATAATATTATGAAACATGAAAAGTTTAATCTTTGATGATATACAGTGATATCATCTCTTGAGCTCTATTTTTCTTTTCAAATCTAATTAGCTCTGATACATGTGAATATTTAACTTTTAAATACTGTCATACATATAAAGTGTAAAGAATTTTTCATGTCCAGTGAAGCCTCGACACTATCGGAGTGCTAGTACCTTGCAGGCCTTGCTTTGATAGTTGGATCAAATCTCCCTATCTTCTTTTCATTTTCTTTACTTAAGAAATCCAATAATGAAGATATATCTCTTCTAAAGAAATCAAGGGAGAATAATTTTTCTCTTCTTGAACTGAACCTTTCATTCAAGATCGAGAGGAGGATGATTAAGGAGGGTGATCTTTTATCTCTCTCTCTTCTTATATTTTGTGATTGGTGAAAAATAAGAAGAAGGGTGGGTGGTTGTATTTAAGATCTCATCTCACATTAAAACCAAAACAAAAAAGGTCATGTCCCATTGTATTATGCGCCCATCAATCCACTATTTTTTTATGCCACACATCATAATTCTTTCTCTCTTAGAATACCTTTTCATCTAGAATTAAGATAAACTTTGAATTAAATTGAAAAACTAAAAACTAGATAGAGATAGGAGAGAGAGAATTCCAAGAAGCACCAAACACTTTCTTTAGCATGCCCACATAATTCTCCATCCTAAAACCATTTTAATGTAAATGAGAGGTGAGTGAGGCTTCTTTCTTAAATGTTAAAAAAGATATTAAGGTATGTGGAGGAGAGAAAAAATTAGTTAGGATTAGTTAGAAATTAGTTCAGATTAGTTAGAAATTAGTTCAACCAACTAACCAACTAATTTTAACCAACTAGAAAATTAAGTAACCAATTCCTAATCAATTTAGGTTTAAATCCATAACTAATTAGAAATTAGTTAGTGTTGACCCCATGAGTGATTTTGATGATAACCAAACATTGGAGCATGTATATTTATTTCTGACAACTCTTCAAGTGTTTTACAAGTTTTTGTAGGATGGATTAAATGTTCAAACTTCAACTCCTACACCTCTATTTTCTTGTTTGAGTTGTGTTGTAATGTGTTTTTGTAAAGAAAAACCTAATGAAAAAGCTAAGAAAAAATCATGTGAAAAGGGTTACTTCTGTGTGTATGTGTGCCTTGAAATTAGTTTTGAGTTGGTATGCTTGAAAATGTAAAGTGTTGGTAAGAGTTTTTCTTTAAGTTCAAGTGTAAAAATCTTGAAGAAGATACTCGAGCATGTGATTAAATTCTTCTATTGAGAGTCCTGATAAGATACAGGTCATGGAAACTTTCCAAATCTTAAGCATCTATCATATGCATGATTCAATTAGCTCAAGTCCAAATTATGAAAGCTCATAAAAATTATTTTTCATCTTTACATTACCGTGGCCACGATCTTAAGGACTTAGCTTCTTAAATCGTATATGATTATATCTTAACTACTAAGATCGATAGATTTCATATAAGTGCACTCTTACTCTTACAATGAACCTATTGTAGCCAATGAACACTGTAAGGGCCCGAATGGCTAGGGCCAATATTTTATGTTGTCAAGCTACAACAATCCCACTATGAGTGGTCGAGGCACCATAGGTCAAAGAACCATTCACATAATTACAGCATCAACAAAGTCACTGATAAGTGAGTAGACATCCATATGATTTTTCATGATGGTCATGCTTGGTACCATCATTGTTTAATGACCACCTACACTCTGGCTCTAGTATTTCCATACTGTAAACTCAAGACTCACCTATCCAAAAAGGAAAGCGATCTATATGCTGATCAAACCAGATTAATCACCATCCTTGTAATATCTTATAATCGAAGCATTTAGGAACTAATATATGATGACACGTATCTTAAATTCTAAACTCTTAAGTTTATGTATCATTATCCATTAATTCCTTGGATGATACATGGACACATAATGTATAAAAAAATTATCCAATTATAAATATTAAATATAATTTTATGTCTTAGAATTAAAATATGTATTAGCCAAATTGGCTTCTCGGATATACATCTAATGCTAGGGACCCTAGTTCATAGGGATTTTTGCATCTCCACTAAGGATAAGATGTCCGTGAAAATAGTGGGAGCCTAATTTGTTGTTTAATATCCTTAAAACAAATTCAAGATTAAATATAATTATCTAACTAGAATCTTTACTCTCAAGGAATTAAAAGTCAGCTTCCAACCCTCTTAATTCTTAGATCAATCAATTAACCAAAACATATTATAAAGATTGGTTCAACTTGAAAATTAATTAGATAGGTTAAGTACTGTAATAGACTAGGACTGTTCTTTATTACCAAGCTATTTAGGTTGACCTAATTATAATCTTTCCATAATCATTATTTGACAATGATTAAGGATTAGGAGCTTGAGAAGCTTGGACATGTTGATGCATAATGGATTGCAAATAAGTTTGATCCGGCCATCTTTGTCCAATTCATATGGATAGTTTATTGTAAACTATCATTTGAATAAGATTAAGATAATTAGGTCAATAAATTGGTAACCATTAGAGGGACCTTGAAAGGTTCAAGAGACATGCTTCTTGATGCATAGCAGACTTTCTCTTTGAAAAGAGAGTCTAATTGGAAGAAAAAAAGAGGCTTATGAAGAAGAAATCATGATCTTCCAAGTAGATGGCCATTGATAATGAAAAGTTGTTTCCACTTCAAGGTCGATGATCATAAAAATTATCCATATACCTGGAATCCTTGAAGAATGAATATGACACACCTTTGGAAGGTATGTTAGCTGCTCAAAGAGACCATTAATTTCTGAGATAGAAATTTGATTTCTCTTCTTATATTTTATGATTGGTGAAAAACAAGAAGGGTGGGTGGTTGTATTTAAGATCTCATCTCACATTAAAACCAAAACAAAAAAGGTCACGTTCCATTGTATTATGCGCCCATCACTCCACTATTTTTTTATGCCACACATCACAATTCTTTCTCTCTTAGAATTCCTTTTCATCTACAATTAAGATAAACTTTGAATTAAATTGAAAAACTAAAAACTAGGTAGAGATAGAAGAGAAAGAATTCCAAAAAGCACCAAACACTTTCTTTGGCATGCCCACATAATTCTCCATGCTAAAACCATTTTAATGTAAACAAGAGGTGGGTGAGGCTTCTTTCTTAAATGTTAAGAAAGATATTAAGGTATGTGAAGGAAAGAGAAAATTAGTTAGGATTAGTTAGAAATTAGTTCAACCAACTAACCAATTAATTTTAACCAACTAGAAAATTAAGTAACCAATTCCTAAGCAATTTAGGTTTAAATCCATAACTAATTAGAAATTAGTTAGGAATTAGTTAGGCCAACTAACTAACTAATTTTAACCAATTAGAAAACCAACTAACCTAATTCCTAACCAATTTAGGTTTAGGTTTAAATCTATAACTAATTAGAAATTAGATCCTAATCTACTTAGGACCACTAAATCCAAAAAGAATAGATTAAACCTAATTGAATTAAATCAAATTTAATTCACATAGGATTGGGCAACCAATTAGGTCAAACCAAAAATTATAATTAGGTTAGTCCAAAACCTAATTAGACTAAGTCATCACCTAAATCAACCAAATTGAATCCAATTTAATTTATATCAAGCCTAATCATAATTAAATGATCAAGTCACTTAATTAAATTATAACTTTTGTAATAAAGTCCTCCTTACTAAAATTAGCAGGTGCTAAAATTAATAAGTTCCAAATTTGTAATCCTTACAAATTTAAACTTTCTAAATATATAACTCTTACATATTTCGATCTAATTGTGTGATAAGGTCAAACTCTTATTATTTGTGACCTCGCAAGTTCCATTTTGTCTGATAATAAGATATACCATTGTCTTCATCATAGTATCATCAAACTCTTTCAATGGATCGGAATAATTCTAGCTCATCCCATCAAGGATCATTGATCCAAAATGATCATAGTAGGTTCTTACAATCCACCAGTGATACCTAGCAATATGTAGTAGCAATCTAATAGAATAAAAAATAGAACCCCTATATATAGTAACCGTGTGATTAAATTCTTCTATCGAGAGTCCTGATAAGATACAGGTCATGGAAACTTTCCAAATCTTAAGCATCTATCGTATACATGATTCAATTAGCTCAAGTCCAAATTATGAAAGCTCATGAAAATTCTTTTTCATCTTTATATTACCGTGGCCACAATCTTAAGGACTTAGCTTCTTTAATAATATATGATTGTACCTTAACTACTAAGATCAATAGATTCCATATAAGTGCACTCTTACTCTTACAATGAATCTATTATAGCCAATGAATACTGTAAGGGCCTGAATGGCTAGGGCCAATATTGTATTGTCAAGCTACGACAACCCCACTGTGAGTGGCCGAGGCACCATAGGTCAAAGAACTGCTCACATAATTACAACATCAGCAAAGTACTGACAAGTGAGTAGACATCTATATGATTTTTCATGATGGTCATGCTTGGTACCATCATTCTCTAATGACCACCTGCACTCTTGCTTTAGTATTTCCACGTTGTAAACTCAAGACTCATCTATCCAAAAAGGAAAGCGATCTATATGCTGATCAATCCGGATCAATCACCATCTTTGTAATATCCTATAATCGAAGCATTTAGGAACTAATCTATGATGATACATATCTTAAATTCTAAACTCTTAAGTTTATGTATCATTATCCATTAATTCCTTGGATGATACATGGACACATAATGTATAAAAAAATTATCCAATTATAAATATTAAATATAATTTTATGTCTTAGAATTAAAATATGTATTATCCAAATTGGCTTCTCGGATATACATCTAATGCTAAGGACCCTAGTTCATAGGGGTTTTTGCATCTCCACTAAGGATAAGATGTCCGTGAAAATAGTGGGAGCCTAATTTGTTGTTTAATATCCCTAAAACAAATTTAAGATTAAATATAATTATCTAACTAGAATCTTTACTCTCAAGGGATTAAATATCAGCTTCCAACCCTCTTAATTCTTAGATCAATCAACTAACCAAAACATATTATAAAGATTGGTTCAACTTGAAAATTAATTAGATAGGTTAAGTACTGTAATAGACTAGGACTGTTCTTTATTACCAAGCTATTTAGGTTGATCTAATTATAATCTTTCCATAATCATTATTTGACAATGATTAAGGATTAGGAGCTTGAGAAGCTCGGACATGTTGATGTATAATGGATTGCAAATAGAATTGATCCGGCCATCTTTGTCCAATTCATATGGATAGTTTATCGTAAACTATCATTTGAATAAGATTAAGATAATTAGGTCAATAAATTGGTAACCATTAGAGAGACCTTAAAAGGTTCAAGAGACATGCTTCTTGATGCATAGCAGACTTTCTCTTTGAAAAGAGAGTCTAACTGGAAGAAAAAAAGAGGCTTATGAAGAAGAAATCATGATCTTCCAAGTAGATGGCCATTGATAATGGAAAGTTATTTCTACTTCAAGGTCGATGATCATAGGAATTATCCATGTACCTGGAATCCTTGAAGAATGAATATGACACACCTTTGGAAGGTATGTTAGCTGCTCAAAGAGACCATTAATTTCTGAGATAGAAATATGATTTTTGTTTAACATGAAATCACTGATCCATTTATTTTAGAAATGAATTGGGTTCATATGATTTTATAAATATCAGTCTCTACTTACATATGATGCATTTGCTAAGTAGTTAGTAAGTGTCATGGGATCTAAAAGATCCTTGAGATGATGTTAACCTGAAATATATAGGTGTCACCTCAGGTTTAGTCAAGTTGAAAAGAAAGGCAATCAATTTAGAAACCATGGGCAACCATGGACCTTTTGGCTTGTTGACTATTAAGTCATTTTCAATTTATGAATTGTATTTAGAAGATTGTTGACCAAATTACCTTTTGTGAGACAAAGGGTGCTGGTGAGGACCATAAATTTGCTTACCTGGGAACCAATTAATATGTAGCACATTCAACATGCAAGCCAAGAAAATCTCTTTAAGGTTTTTCGATGAGATTGAGGAAGTGAATACCTTTGAGGAGAATTTTAGAATCATCTCAAGTTACTCGACATAATCTCATAATGGACTCCTCTTACATCTCGAGCTTAATGGGATATATGAGTAGAAAAATTGAATCGTATTGGATATAGTTCAATCCATTATGAGAGTCACTAATTTATCTTTAAGGATTTGATTACATAACTCAATTGATCTATTTAATTAGGTTTACTCTAAATCCATTTTTACTACACTTATATGGAATATAGGTGGATCATGGATAAGTTAGAGTTTAGGTTCCTAATGGTATGTATCATAAAGAGTTGTTAGGATACTACTTCTTGGCAGCTTACAAGTTGTTGTGACCCAATATTTATATTCATGGTTAAATAGTTTAGCCTAAATATAGTAGTAGGAGGATAATTGAGCTCGAAAAGAGTCTCTGAGGAGTAATGGGCCATAGAACCTATAGAATCCATTTAAACAGAACCAATGCTTGTAGTTCCTTATCCACCTTATAAGTCTAGTAAGATCTCCCATTCTCTAAAAGGTACAGAGATATGCTTATAGAGGATGTAGAGGAAGTGTTTCTTGAGGGAGATAGGGAACATAGAGATAATCCCAAAAACTTATAACGAGATGATATTAGACATCAATTTCGAGAAATGATAGAATACCATGAAGTTAGACTATATATGCTCCAACTTAGTATGGACCTTAAAAGATCCACCAAAAGGTATAGTACCTAATAAATGTAATGGACATATAAAAGAAAAATAAATAAAGATCTATAAGGCAAGGTTTAGGTGAAAGGTTATAGTCAACATTGACTATGGATACCTTTTTACCTTGACCATGCTTAAATCCATACTAACTGTTATTACAGTTTACCATGATAAGATCAGGTTGATGAACAGTGATGAGATCAAAAGGTCTAAGCTACAAAGAGTCTATGTAAATTAACTAAATCAAATTGCTTGGAATTGTAATACTCATTTCTATGACATGATCAAATGGTTTGATTCTGCCAAGAATGAGAGAAGAACTATATGGTTAGTGGGAGTATGTAATTCTACACATTGTACATGGATAATATTCGCTTATTAGGAATGTGATTCCTATGCTGACCTTGGTTAGATTATAATTATCTAGATAATTCTCCAATAAAGATATTTGAAAAGCATCTTATATTTAGAATGTATGTTTATGAGAGAGATCAAGGAGGATGCTATACCTATTACGAAATTGTAAATTAAGGAAGTACTGAAGAAGTTCAACCAAAAATCCAATAGGGGATTTAACTTTCATATAATTAATCTCTAAAATGTGTCTCAACATATTTGTAGTGATTTTAATATGAGCTAGATCTTTTTGAGCTTTGGCCATAAGGAGCCTCATATAAACCATGCTATGTATATAATCTAATTTTTGCTATGAATATCACAAGCAAATGTTAGTTCAGTCCAGGCTATGAGTGCTGGATAACCATGATAACATTCTTTAATACTTAAGAAGTACTAAAGATATATTTTAGATCTTTAGAGTAGAGGAATTGAAGAAATAAGAATACATATGATGTGTTCTTGTATAATGGTCATTTAGAGCCGATTGTTATAGGTTTGACTAGGGAGGCTGACTAAATCATCATTTCTAAGGGTTCAAGGATGTATTCTGGTTCATAGATTGTTGCCAAAATAAGTGAGATGTCATGAGATGACATAACACTCTATCATAGTAACAATGGGGCTATAGCTCTAGCTAAGGAACCAAGGTCTCACCAGAAGTTCGAATACATAAGGCGATGATTCAACTCACAATTACCTTATTTAGGTGTAGAGTGTAAACTCCACTAAGATATGGTAGACCCACTAACTTAGTAAGCTTTGGCTAGCTGAAACTGAAGCACATGAGATAGAACTGAAATCTATGGTTGATTAGCTTTAGTGCAAGTGGAAGATTGTTAGATGTGTATTATAAAAGCCAATCTGGCTGACACATACTTTATTTTTAGAATATAAAATTATATTTAATAATTAAAATTATACTATTTTTTCATACATGTTGTATCTGTGTATCATCCAAGAAATTAATGGACAATGAACATATTCTTAAGAGTTGAGAATTTGAGATGTATCATTATAAATTATTTTCTAAATAATCCTGATCATAGAATCATCACAGGAATGATGATTAATCTAGTTAGATCAGTGCACGAAGTGCATCCTTTGGATAGATGAGTTTTGAGTCTACAATATGGAAATACTAGAGCAAGAGTGTAGAAAGTTGTTAGAGAACAACAGTACCGAGTATGACCATCATGAGAAGTCACATACCTGTTTACTCACTTGCTAGTGATTTTTTTTAAGTTATAGTTATGTGAGTGGTTCTTTAACCCGTGGTACCTCAGCCACTCATAGTGGACTTACTGTAGTTTGACGATATAAAAAAAAATATTAGTCCAAGCCATTTAGGCCCTTACATTGTTCGTTGGCTATAGTTGGTTCACTATAGGAGTAAGAGTGCACTTATAGGGGATTTATCGATCTCAGTAGTTAAGATGAAGTCCTATGTAATTTAAGAAACTAAATCTGAAAACCATGGTCGTGGTAGGTAAAGGATGGAAAAGAGATTCTATGAATTTCACATTAGACTTAGGTTAATTAAATCTACCATATGACAGATGCTTAGGATTTGGCGAGCTTCCATGACCTGCATCTTGTTGGGACTCTCGATAGAAGAACTCAATCATACAGTAACTATAAGATATATATTTAGAAGCTAATATGGCTAACATAAATTTTTATTTTGGAACATATTTTTGTATTTAATATATCAAAATTGGGCTTCTAATCCATACATATTATGTCCACGTAACGTCTAAGGAGTTAATGGACAATGATATATATTCTTAGAATTTAGAATTTAAGATTTGTCATTATTATAGGTTAACTTCTAAATGCTCTAGGTTATAGAATTATCATGGGGATGGTGATCATTTTATCAAGACTAATGCACATATTGCTTCTCTCTAGGGTAAACAAGTCTTAAGTCTATAATATGGGGATACTGGAGTGAGAGTGCAAGTAGTTAGAGAACAACGACACTGAACATGTTCAAGTAGAGAAGTCACTTGGATATCTACTTACTCATAGTGACTTCTTGATGCGGTAGTTATTTGAGTAGTTTCTTAATCTACAGTGCCTCGGTCACTCACAGCAGGGTTGCTGGTAGTTTGACAAATACATAAATATGGTCTCTAGCCATATGGGGCCTTATAGTGTATATTGACTATAGTAGGTTCATTACAGGAGTTGAAAGTGTACCTATAGGGGATCTATTGACCTTTGTAGAAGAGGTGTAGTCCTATACAATTTAAGAAGTTAAGTCCAAAAATCCATGGCCATGGTATGTGAAGAATGAAAAAGTGTTTTCATGAGTTTCATAATGGACTTAGGCTAATTAAATCAAGCATATGATAGATTCTTAAGCTTTGATGAGATTCTATGACCTACATCCTACAAGACTTTGGATAGAAGAACTTGATCACACAGTAACTATACCTAGGGGTTTATCTTTTCTATTCTATTAGGTCACCACTACATACTACTAGGTGTCACTAGTAGATTACGAAAATCTATTTGGATTATTTTTGGATCAATGATCTTTGTTAAGATTGAGCTGGAATCATTCGGGTCCATCGAAAAGAGTTTCGATGATACTATGATAGAGATTATAGTATATCTCACTGCCAGATAGAATAATATTGAAGAGTCACATACAATAGAGGCTTGACTTGATTAAGAGATTGAATCATTTTTAGGACTGCTAATTTTGGCACATGTTATTTTTGGCACCAGAGGCATAATTGCAAAAGTTGAAATTCAATTGGACTAATTGTGTTTGCCAATTAAAGTTAGACTTGAATTGTAATCCTAATTAGATTAGGGTTGACAACCTTTTTGAATTCAATTCAAATTGGGCTTTAATTGGATTCAAATTAAACCATATTTGAACCTAATTGACCTAGACCTTGAACTTAATTGGATTAGGTTCAAACCATCTTGATTTGGCTATGAGAAATGAGG
The DNA here is from genome assembly GCA_021397845.1 of Areca catechu. Classification (NCBI taxonomy): domain Eukaryota; kingdom Viridiplantae; phylum Streptophyta; class Magnoliopsida; order Arecales; family Arecaceae; genus Areca; species Areca catechu. Next base: position 71,754,162 of record CM038041.1, read on the forward strand.
AGGCATGCTATTTTTGGTGCCCCCCATTGTGTGCGTGTAATATAAGAAGAAAGGCGCTACTTGGTGCCTCTCCTTCTTTCCAGGGACTCTCTCTAGATAAAGATAAAAACTAAATTTTATCTTAATCCTTATTTGAATGAGGATTAGGATACTTATTTTTCTAGAATTTTTGGGGGCGTGGAACTTTTTATTTTGTATAACAAAATACAATGAGAAAGAAACTAGTTAGTGCTAAGAGTTTCTCATCGCAAGTCTATATTTGCTAGAGTCTTTCTGTTAGTTGCTCACTCCTAATTTAAATGTGATTTAGATTAAGATAACCTCTTATTTGATGAGGGGTAATCCTTATCCAAAGGTGGCATGAGTTGGGAATTTAGATTTGTGCGAGAAAATAAGGAAGAAAAGGAACAATGTAACTGCTTTTACTTTGAGTTAATTTCAAATTTAGATAAAGTCTTATCTGATCTTGCCATGGGTTGCTTGGGACTTGATGAGAAAAAAATGAGTGCCAAAATAAAAGGAGAGTTTTTGTGGGGTGAGCTAATCCTTCTCTAGCTTTTGTCATAGCCTTTGTTTTCCACCCTCTTTCTTCTTCATTATTTCTTCTTATTCCATGCAAAACCTCTAAAAACTTGGGAGGAGGGTCTAGAGAGAGTAGAACAGGAGATAAAAGGGTTTTGCTTTTCTTGAAGGGTCCAAAAAGAAAATCCTGAAGTCCTATGCAATGTGTTCGTGCAAAGGTTGCAATTATTGTAGCCTTGTCCTTCAAGAGTTGAAGCCAGATCCAAATCCAAGCTAGATGAGATGCCTATGAAGAAGTGAGCACTCTGGTTGAATCATGGACTCAATCAAGAACAAGTCTAGCAGGGGTTGGGTGCTTGCGTGGCTCTGACAAGAACCCTGATAATTTGCTGGATGCGATCTAATGGGAGTTAAAGATGGATTGCAATCTAAGGTAAGTATGTTTTTCTTCTTATTTCTAATTTTTAGATCTACTATTTAATATTTATCAGCATGTTAATTTTTCATACTTATTTGTGAAAATAGTTTTCATAGATATAATTTTTGCTGTCTTAGAGTTTTGAATCCTATAGTTATTATGCATGCTTAGCACTTAGGAAACCAACAATGGTATCAGAGCTAGATTTGGCTTTCGAACATGCTAAGATAGATTAAGATCTAAAAATTAAAAATATATTTTATAAATATTATGACCCTTTTGGTATAGTACTTGGATTGAGTGCATCACCATAGCCATTCGGTTATAAGAGCTAAGTAGGGTTTAAAGGCCCTCTCTTCCTATTTAATAGGATTTCTTACTATGTGTAAGGGTGCCACTTGTGATTTAACTCATAAAGAAGAACACTAAAAGAAAATCAAGTTTATATTTTAGATCTAAAATTAATTACATGAGATGTAGGTTAATCAGTTTGATCTAAAACAAGATGTATGAGAACATGAACTAGAGTGTAGATCTAAAAATTGTTTTGAGATCATAAACTGCTAAAATCATGCACTTAAACCTAATCTAAAAATCATTTTGTTGAATCTAAATTTTCAGTTTGTGCATGAGGGTATGGGTAGAACAATTAGGTCTTATGATTAGACTACAAATTACAATTTTAATTAGATTAGACTAGAACCTTTTTTTGATTTTGAGCAGCTAATCAAACCCAATCATTAGTTGATTTGGGTTAGGTCAAAGAGGCTTGAAATTGATCTTAGATATAGTTTAGTCACATCGATTCATACTTAATATGAATTGATCAATTTAAGACATAATATGGCTCAATGGTTCGAGCTCGAGTCGCTAGGCTAACCTATTTGATACTTGTTGACCAATTGGTGTCTAAGACAAGTCTTGATCATGGTTATTAATTGGGACTAACTATTATCTAGCCAACTTGATTAGTATCTAAGGAAAGAGATTAAATGGCGGAACCCTCCCATTGATCTTACTTACCTGGCTAATTTGATCAATTAAGTTTTTGATTAAGTTGCTTATTGATTCGAGTTCACCCATCCACCTAGTTTTGTCAGACATGAATTATGCTAACATAAACTAGGTTAGTCAGATATATGATGTGCTGACCGTAATCCGACCGAGTCAGACATAAGATGTGTTGACCTAATCTTGCTTAGTCAAATATGAGATGTGCTAATTTAAGCTAGCTTAGTCATATATGAGTTATGCCGACCTAAAGTAGGTTAATCAAACATGAGATGTGCTGACCAATTTAGATGAGACCTGAACTAAAACCTCCTGACAAATATTAAGTCTTGGTCTTCCACTATTGTAGAGATGTGGGCATCTCTTTGGTATTGATTACTCTCAACTGGATACAGTGGTTCAGTTATATTGGGGAGCGTAGCCACTTTATTAACATAAGATGTTACGAGATGAAGATGGGGTTGGACCCAATAACTGGGCATGGTGAGGGCCCCAATGAAGGTTTCATTTTGCATGAATAATGGGTCTGGTTTAACTAGCGAGTGTGGGCAATAAATGTTAGGTGAGCCCATATGACTTAGAAATCAAGTAGCTGCAACATGCTTGAGAAGTATTGGACAAGAGTTGTCCACTCATTAGTTTACATGTTAACCAATAACTATGAGGTAAGGTGCATAGAATTAGTGAGACTATAGTATCCACTAGGAATCCTAGCCGCATAGGGCTTCTCGCATCTCCATGAAGGAGTGTGTGAGAATCGAAAAAATAGTGGAAGCCTAATCTATTTTTTAAAATTCCTAGAATAAATTTAAATTAAATACAAATGTCTAACTAGAATCTACTCTCTAAGGATTAAGATCAGCTTCAAACCCTCTTAAGTCTTAGACTAACTGATTGACCATAATCTAGTATAAAACTAGTTCAACTTGAAGATTGATTAGAAAAGGCTGAGTACTATAATGGACCAGGATTATTCTTTGTTACTAGCTATTTGATAGCTAACCTTGGTGCAATCAATCCATGATCATTGTTTGATAATGATTAAGGATTAGAAGTATGAAAAACTCAGGCATGTTGATGCATGAGTATTGCATATGGATTTGATCCAGCTATCTTGATCTAATTGATATGGATAGTTTATTATAAACTATCATTTGAATATGATTAAGCAATTAGGTCAACTCATTGGTGATTATTAAAGGGACCTAATTATCCCCTTAGCCTGAAGTCCCTAAAGAATAAAAAGGACATGCCTTTAGAAGGTTGTTAGCTGCTCAAAACTAGAATTACCTTATGATTTCTTCTACTTTCTTTGAGTTATAGACTCTATTAGAGTCTATAGGAAAGTAGAGGGCTAAGGTACCTTAATGGTCAGTAACGGAGGCAATAGTTGCTGCTGTTGGCATATGACCTCTACGATTACCATTGGGTTAGAGTGACTCTTACCTGCTAGAGCAGAAATTTAATTTATGATTCATTTAGTTTACAAATAAATTGGATATAGGTGGCTTTATAAGTGTTAGTTTCTACATGCAATGGATGTATATTTTGAGCAGTTAGTGAGTGCCATGGGATCTTAGAGATTTTGTGAGATGATGTTAACCTAAACTATATAGGTGGTACCTAAGGTTTAGTCAAGTCAAAAAGTAAGGACTGATAATTTGGAAATTATGGGCAACCATGGGCCTTTTGGCTAATTGACTTCTGAGTCATTTCCAATTTATGAATCCTATCTTGAAGAATGTTGATTAAGCTACCTTTCGTGAGACAAAAGATGTGGGCCACTGATGACTTGCCTGGATACACATTCATGTGTTAGCACATTCGACGTATAGACCAGGAAGATTACAAGAATCATCTCAGGTTATTCAGCATAGTCTCATAATAGACTCCTTTTATATCTCAAGCTCAATGAGGTATTTTAGCAGTGTAATCAAATCCTATTGGATATGGTTCAATCCATTATGAGAATCACTTATTTACTTTTAAGGATATGTTTACATAACTTAGCTTATCTATTAAATAAGGTTTGCTTTAAATCAATTCTTACCACTCCTATACGAGATATAGTATGGTGAGATAGTGGTTCAACCTATATCAAATGATAATGGGTCGATAATTTAGATATTAGGTCATTGTTGGCTTGTATCCACAAGAATTACTAGGAGACTACTTTTTAGTGGATTACAAGTTGTTGTGACCTAATATATGTATTAATGATTAAATAGTTTAACCTAAATATACTAGTGGAAGGATGATTAAGCTCGAAGAGAGAATCTCTACAGAGAAATCAACTATGGAACCTATTGAACCTATTCAAGTAGAGCTAGTGCATATTGTTCCTTTAACAGCTCTAGTAAGGTATTCTATCCTTCTGAAAGATATTTAGGTTTGCTTACAGAGGATATAAAGAAAATGTTACTTGTAGGAGATAGGGAACATAGAGATGATCCCAAAAATCTATGATGAGATGATGTCATTGATTTCAAGAAATGGTGAAGAGCCATGAAGTTAGACTCCATGCAATCTAACCAAGTATGGACCTTAATAGATTCACCAAAAGTTATGGTACCTTATGAAACTATGAAAGGAATATAGATAAGATCTATATGGCAAGGCCTAGGTGAAAGGTTATGATCATGCCAAGGCATTGACCATCTAGAAACCTATTCACCTATGATCATGTCAAAATCCATATTATGGTTCACCATGATCAGATCTGGCAAATGGATAGTGATAAGATCACAAGGTCAATAAATTGTAAAGAGTCTATGCAGATAGGCTAAAGCAAATAGCTCAAAATTGGAATTCTCGCTTAATGACATGTCAAATCATTTGATTTAGTCATGAATGAGAAGAAGGAACCATGTGTTTATAAAAGGTCAGTGGGAGTATGTAATTTCTTATAGAGTATGCAGATAATATCCTCCTATTAGGGATGTGATTCCTAAGCTGACCTAGGTAGGATTTCCTAGATAATTCTTTAGGAATGACCTTTGGAAAGTAGCCTACATTTGAAATGCAGGTCTATAAGATAAATCTAGAGGATGCTAAGCCTATCATAGAATTGTACATTAAGAAAGACTGAAGAAGTTTAGTATGAAAACTAATAAGGGGTTTGAGCCCTTAAGCAAGGAAATTAATCTCTAAAATATATCCAAACACATTTGAAGAGATTTTGAATATGAACTAGATCTTTTTTGAGCTTAGTCAATTAGGAATCTCATATGAATCGTGTGATATATATGACTCAATTTTTGCCATAAGTGTCACGTGCAAATGTTAGTCGAATCCAAGCTATAAGCATTGGATATCTATGATACATTCTTTGATACTTGAGAAGTATTAAAGATATAGGTCTTTATAATTGGAGAAATGAGGGAACTAGGATACATGAAATGTGTTCTTAAATAATGGTGGTTTGGAAGAATTCCTAAGAATAGATCATTATAGGTTTGACTAAGTGAAGCTAATTATATCGTCGCTTTAAGAGTGTAAGGATGTGTTCTGGTTTACTAATTGTTGCAGAAATGAGTAAGATGTCATTAGATGATATAATACTCTATAATCGCAATAATGGTTCCATAGCTCTAGCCAAGGAACTAAGGTCTCACCAGAAGTTTGAACACATAAAGAGATGATGTTATTCACGACTACCTTATTAAGGTACAGAGAATAAGCTTCACATGAGATATGGCTGACCCACTAGCTCAGTAAGCTTTAGCTAGTAGAAGACTAAAACATATTAGATGGGGCTGAAGTATATAGCTGACTGGCTTTAGTGCAAGTACAAGATTGTAGATATGTGCCCTAGAAGCCAATCTAGCTGGCACAAATTTTTATTCTGGGATATGTTTTTGTATTTAATATCAAAATTGGGCTTTCTAATCCATATATGTTGTGTCTATATATCATCCAAGGAGTAAATAGATAATGACATATTTTCAAGAGTTGATAATTTGAGATATGTGTCATTATGGGGTAACTCCTAAATGCTTCTGATCATAGGATCATCACAGGGACGGTGATCAATCTATTAAGACTGGTGTACAGATTGCTTCACTCTCTGATAGATAGTCTTGAGTCTACAGTGTGGGGACATTGGAGTGAGAGTATAAGTTATTGTTATAGAACAACGACATTGAGCATGACTAGGTACAAGAAGTCATATGGATGTCTACTCACTTGTTAGTGACTTCTCGATACGGTAATTTGTGAGTAGTTTGTTGACTTATGGTGCCTCGATCACTCATAGTGGATTGCTGTAGTTTGACAAGCATATAAACATGGTCCCTAGCCATATGGGGCCTTGTAATGTACGTTGACTGTATAGGTTCATTATAGGAGCTGAGAATGTACCTACAGGGAATCTATCAATTTCAAGTAAAAGAGATGTAATCCTATGCAATTTAAGAAGCAAAGTCCAGAAATCCATGGCCATGGTATGTGAAAATGGAAAAGTATTTTCATAAGTTTCATAATGGATTTAGGCTAATTAAATCAAGTATATAATGGATGCTTAGGGTTTGACGACATTCCATGACCTACATCTTGTCAGGACTTTTGATAGATGAACTTGATCATATGGTAACTACACCTAGGGATTCACCTTACCTTTATTATTCTGCTGGGTTGCCCTACATACTGCTAGGTATCATTGGTGGATTTTGGGAGCCCACTTGGATCATTTTTAGATCCAAAGTTTTGGTTAAAAATATAAAAAATTAGATCTAGAAATTCAAATCTGAAGTTTTGGTTGAAAACTGAAATTTTAGATCTAAAACTTTTACGATCTAGATTTGCAATAGATCTAAAATTTCAGTTAGATTGATCTAAAAATTAGATCCAAAAAATTAATTTTTGGATATGAAATTTAGATTAGGAAGTCATGATTTATATTCTTCTGGTTTAACTGCTTCGTCAGTGGGTCTACTATATTATCCATAGAGTCTACTTTTCGCACCTCAACATACTTTTTCTTGAGATAGTCCCATATGATATAAAACCGTCGCCCGATGTTCTTGGACTTCTGGTAAGACTTGGGATCTTTAGTAAGGGCTGTTGGTGCCACTATTATTATAGTATAAGGGGATGGCATCATCTAAGCTCTGCAATGAAGTTTTTATACTAGAAGGCTTCCCTTATGCTTCAGAGGCTGTGATGTACTCGACCTCCATAGTAGAATCAATAATGATGGATTGCTTCAAATTTTTTTAGCTAGTAGAACCACCATTGCATAGAAGCATATCCTAATATAGACCTTTTATCATCAAGATCAGATATAAAGTCTAAATCAGTGTATCCATCTACTTATTAATTAGGACTTCCTCCAAAGACCAAGAATAAATCCTTAGTTCTTTTTAAATACTTAAAGATATTCTTCACAGCAATCCAGTACTCATAGCGTAGATTCGATTGATACCTGCTTGTGACACTCATAGCTAGGACAATATCAAGTCAAGTACATACATGAGGCTCCCAATTGCCAAAGCATATGGGATCTTGCTCATGCATTGTATCTCCTCAGGTGTGCTAGGATACATCTTCTTGAAGAGACATATGCCATGTTTAAGGAAAAATAATCCCCTCTTAGAGTTCTCCATTCTGAATCTTTTTAGCACTGCCTCTTACAAACTAGGTATGATCCAATATTAATTGGATCTAGGATACCATCCTTTTCCAGTTTGTTAATCATGTCCTCTTCAATGTGACCTAGCCTAAGGTGCCACATATAATTAGGTTTAGGTCATCTCTAGGTCATTTATGTCCTATAGCATTCACTATTTGTTCGTTAATGTTCATAAATATATTAATATATAGTGGTACGGATTGTCAATCAGAAAATCTTTTGTAATTAATTTATTTCTAAAATAAATTGAACAAAAATCTTTATTGAACATAAATTCATAGACAAAAATCTTAATTAATTTATTTACTCGTTAATGGTCTTTAATCAAGGTTGTAATGGGGCTTAGGTTTAGGGTAGGAATTAAAAGGATAATAAGGTTAAAACCCAAGAAACTAATAGACCATTAAGACATAAAATAGGTAAATTAAGATATTAAAGGCTCTAACATTCAAACCTTCTAGTTTTATTTTCTTATTCCTTCCTCTTGTACTGAAGACCATGTCTTCTTCTTCTTTTTTTTTTTTTTTTTTTAATAGATGTTCAATAAGAAACATTGAAACATAGCAAGAACTTACTCCCATTACATTCCATTTTTCAAAATAAAGGTATAGCAATCAATAGTAGCTCCCCCACACTTATTTAATACATATTCTTGTCTCAAACCCATCAAACAAATCTCAATGCTCTACTAGCCTTGAGGTAGGTAAAATATAAGGAAAAAAATGATAGAAAAGTGCCATAAGAGCCAATCATTGTAAGGGCCTTTTTTTGTATTCTTCCAACTCTTGTATGACATTATATATTAATAAAGGCATCTGCTTTCATCATATACTGTTATGTCTTATTTATGATTATGATGAACCCCATAGATTAGAGAAATGGAATTAGGGTTATGATGAAGTTCATAATAGTGAGACCTAATTTCCTATAAACCCTAATCTAAAATGTTCATAGTCATTGGACCATTGATTCGGGGATCAATGAATCCGGTAAGACTAGCTTATCCTATGTATGCTCAGATGATGAGAGTGGTTGGTCTCACAACCACTTGTGTAGAGACACTAATACAAGGATAAGGGTGCTCATCAGGGTATAAGTAACTGAACTGATCCATACCAGGACTATCTTATGGAAGTCTTATTACTTGTCAAAAGATAGATCCCTGAGTAGGAGTTGTGCATGTGATCTTTAGACTTTAGGTCACCATGGTTCCTTGTGCACACTAAGCCATATTTTGGTTCATACTTGTTGCCGCCTGGATCATCGTGGCCCGTAGCTGTTGATGGCATCGGGTGTGTCGTGTCCGCCCGCCTGGGAATGCCTCCGGTGCCTCGGGACCTACGAGGAAGCAACATCAGTGACCCGGGCCGGGGATTATGACGATCAAGTCAGTGGCGATCCAGGGGAACAGATCCTCCTGGTCGAGCCCCTCTAGATGAGCTCCATGCTAGGAGGAGTGAATATAGTGTGAGTGGAAGATGAGGACGAGCTGGGAATGGTGTTGGCCGAGGTGGTCTTGCCCTCCTCTCTGGCCTCTCCCCTTTCTCCTCTTTTTCTTTGTGGTGGTTGTGTTGTTCTTGCTTGGAATTGAGAAATGAGTGTTATCTCCCCTCCGCTTATACTAGCTGGGTCCTTTTTTCGTGGCTTGCCTCGGGGTTCTCCCATGTTGTCAGACGGGTATGACGTGATGTCGTGCCATGAATGGTACGCCTTCTTTATTAGGTATCTGGGGAAGCTTCCACGAGTCTCTAACATTCCTTTGATTTGCCCTTCCTGGAAGTATGGCAGGGCCTCAACTATCGCACCGCTGCTCTCGGGAATCGCACCCCCTAGTATCTTTTCCCTGGTCATACAGCAAGCCGGTGGGGGGCACAGTACCTTGATGTGGGCTTCCCTTCTTCCTGGGGTGAATGATGGCCGTGGGCATTAATGATGATGTGGCGGGTTTTGTTGTACGGTCCTCGGGGGGCCGCCACCGTCTTCGGATGGGAGGTGCTGCTTCCTCGGTGGTTGACGTCTTGACTTGTATCGGGGGCCAAGCTGGAAAGACAGGACCTGCTTGCAGGAGACCCGTCTCGCGGTGGCTCGGCTGTACGGAGAGGGACCGAGCTTGGCACCAGGCCAGAGGGGCCCAGCTTTGACCAAGCTCAAATTGGCTGAGGTGGCCGAGGTACGCCCAGGCCAGGGGACCCGGCCTCAAAAGGGGTCCCGCGTGGCGGAGGAGGCTTGGGCTCGACTTCGGACCGCAGGACCCGAGCTCGGTTTCGGAAGGTTTGCCTCTGGTGGGATTTGAGCTCAGCTTCGACCTAGGCGCCCCGACCTGGTGGGTACTGACCTGGTGGAGGACGGAGCCCGGCTTTCGACGGGTGGCCCCACTGGCATCGGGGGCTCAGCCCGGCGAAGGGGCCCGTGGTGGTAATCCTGCATGGCATCCGATGGGGGCTCCACGTCAGGCTCCTTGCTCCACGTCAGCGATCTGGTCACATCATTTGCCCCCCACTCTCGAGGCCCGTTGTCACGTGGCACTCGGGGCGAAGGGAGTAGTTGCGGTGGTGACATGGAAATGTGGGAAATCTGGTATGATAATGACCGATATCGGTGGCATGTTGCCCGGCGGGCCCTTGAGCCTGTGCGGGGGTGCCGCGTGGCCACGTCTTAGGAGCAGTTATGGTGGGCACGGAAGCTGAAGTGGCCATGGTTAGATGGGGGTGCTGGCCCTGTTGGTCGATGACACATGGCATGACTTTTGGAGAAGCCGTAACGGTATGGTCGGATGCAGGTTGTCTCGAAGGGATGGGTAAGTCCTTTCGAAACATACCTTTTTTCAAACTCTTTGCACCCAGAATCATACAGGAGCCTTCCTCTTCTTCTTTTCCGGCCGTCGGTGCCTTCTGTGAGCATCAGCAGGTTAGCTCTTCCTTCTCACCCATTAGAAGTCACCGTAGACCTTCCTCCATTCTCTTCCTCTCTTTCGTCATCTAGGAGTTGCCCTATTCTCTCCCTTTCTCTTCCATGGACCGCTTCGGGCCCAACTTCCGTCCCTCTTGCCAGGCTGAGGCTGGACCTTCCCGGCCGAAGTCTCCTTCCTCTTCTGACGAGGAGATGGAGGTGGCGAGGTGCGAGTTCAGTAGAAGTTCTTTCCATGGCTCGGTGTCCATTAGGGAACCTGGGTCTTCTCCTCCTCCTCGCTTGGCTTCTTTTCCTGCTCCTACTCCTGCTTCTACTTCTGTTTCTGTTCCTCTCTCTGAGCCTGAGTCTTCTCGATCGTCAGGTCCAGGAGGGATCACCTCAGTGATCCCTCATGAGGACCTTGCATTCATCTGGGAAGCTTACGGCATCCCCGAATCCATCCAGCTCTTCGTTCCTCGTCCCGAAGAGCGAGTCACTTCCTGTGGTCCTCGGTGGATCACCTTCTATGAGGAGACCTTCGTTGGGGGTCTCCGCCTCCCTGTGCACCCTTTTTTCCTTTCTTTCTTGGCCAGCTACCGGCTTGTCCCAGCCCAGTTGGTCCCCAATGCCATCAGAACGATATTTTGTTTCATCGTTCTGTGCCACTTCCACGGGATTGTTGCCCGTTTTTCCTTGTTTAAGGCCTTCTTCACCCTGAAATGCCACCCTACCGAGGATGGGTGGTGGTCCCTTTCTTCCCGCCCTCGGGGCATCAGATTTGTGCTCCCCTCTTCCATCAAAGGATGGAAGAGCAGGTTCTTTTTTGCCTCTGTAGAGGGGATCGACTGGGTTTGGAGTGACCCAGATTGATCTCCGAACAGGAACTCCTCCGTCGAAGCTGCTGACCTCGATATGTATGACCTGCTTAGATCGACCGAGATCCCATCACTGGAGGTCTTGCTGTCAGAGCAGAATCTTTGCGAGGCCGGGGTCAGCTCGGCGTGGGAGCTGGGTGAGTTTGACTTGGCCACTTCCCAATCATTTCCTATTTATTTTTCTTTCCCCTCCTTCTCCTTCTCCTTCTTTTTTTTTTGGGTCTGACCTTGTTTCTATCTTGGTGCAGCAATGAAGTTCTCGATGGATGAGCTGCTCTCATTCTCCGAGGAGCGGGAGCAGGCCATTGAGACTGCGAGCCAGCATCGAAGAGAGCCCGAGCTGAGAACGGGGCAAGGTCGGTGCTGGCTGGGGCGGACGTGCCGGTGTAGGCGGAGACGAATGCGCCGGTACAGGAGCGCAGGCGAAAGAGGGCGGCCGAGCCCGTCTCGGAGCCTCCCATAGCGGCGTCCGAGCCCGAGGTGGTTGTCCATGCGAGGTCAGCCGCCGCTGTTGCCAGGTCGGTGCCCCCCTCCTCGGAGGTCGCCAGTGCCGAGGAGGATGGGGGGGTGCAAGAAGTCATGCCGGTGCCCCAAGTCTGTTCGATGTGGTGCCGATCTCCCAGTTGGTGCCAAGGGAGCCTTCTACCGTCGAAGGAGCCGAACCGACGGGAATACAGGATAGGGACTACCACCGAGTCCCTTTTCGACTAGGCCCGAATGTGTCCTTGATGAAGGATGCGAGCCTGGAGGAGCGCATGATGGACTTCTCGGTCCAGTCATGCGATAGGCGCGAGGGGAGTGGGCGACTCCTCGGTGACGTCATCACGGTGTTGTTCACCCAGCTGTATGCCGTAAGTAGTTACCGTTGACTTTGACATCTGTCTGTCTCCTTCTCTATTAGTCTGTTGCTAACCTGGCTCTTTCGACTATAGCAAGGGCGAGAGCTGATCCTTATAAGGGATTACTGCCGCAACTGGGCAAGGAGGGACAGAGAGCAAGGAGACGAGCTCGCATCCCTCAAAGCCGAAGTAGGCCACAAGGATGTGGAGGTTCGGTAGGCTAGCCAGAAGGTGAAGAACCTCTAGGTCGAAGCTGCTAAAGCGGCCAAAATAAGGAAGGAGCTCGACAACGAGCTCGAGTCCAAGCGGGCCTGGCTGAAGGAGCTTCGGGCCGAGTCGGAGGCGACCAGAGAGAGGGCCACCTCCATTGAGAAGAAGGTGGCTGCGACCGAGAAGAGAGCTGCCGATGCAGAGGAGAAGGCTGCTCTTTCCCATCGCTCCACTGAAACTACCGAGAAGGCGCTGGCGACGGCCATTCGTCTGTCCGGGCACCTGAAGGCAGAGCTGGAAGAGGTCCGATGCCGGGCCGAGGCTGCAGAGAAGGTAGCCGCTTTTGCTATGGCTGCCTTCAAGGCGACCCCGGAGTACCTCAAGGACTTCCGGGAAGCGGCAACGATCTCCTTCACCAAGGGGTTCGCATACTGCCGGTCCCAGCTGCGGGGAGTTCTGTCTGAGGAGCAGCTGGCCGCACTTCAAGTCCCGGGGAAGAAGGCTTCCTCAGCAACGACGATGGTGGTGGCAAGGCAGGGAGTTGCTCCAACCGAGGCTCAGGCTCCAGTGACCTCGGAAGTGCCTGGCCCCATGGAGTCGATACCGACGACGGCAAGGAAAGCACCTGCGCCGCAGCTGGAGGCAGCTGATCCAGCTCCAGCGGCTCTAGAAGCTGATCCTGCTCCTCCTATGGAGATAGAGGAGGGAGAGGTTCCAGCTGTGCATCCCCCGAGGAAGGAGCCAGCCCCTTAGGATAGGATCTTCCTTCTTTTTTATACTTGTATTTTCTTTCATTTCTTGATCGGGTCACCCAGCCTGTCGGGGCTCGGAAGATAGTGTAATCGATTCTTCCAGCAATGAAATGCATCTTTGTAATCATGGTGTCCCCGTTGTTTGCAATGTGGAATGTCCCCTCTCTCCCTTCTTCTCCCTTTCTTTGCTACTTCTTTCTTTTCGATGCAGGGAGGTCCAAGATGGGAGTCAGGAACTTCGACTGGCACTGACACAGTGTTGAGCTTGAGGTCATGCTGATGAAGGATGTTGACCTTGGACTCAGCTTCTTGGAGACATGATCCAGCGGTCGCCATCTCGGAGCTGGGCTCGGAGGCATCGGAGGCTGAGATCCTTGGTGCTGGAAGTTTGAGTCTTGAACCTTAGTATCTCGGAGCCAGTCTCAAGGACGTTGATGCTTGAGAATCGCGGTGCTAGAAATCTAAGTTCTAGGCCTTGGCATCCTGGAGCTGGGCTCGAGGACACTAAGTGCCTGGGGGCTTTCCAGGTCCTTTGCCAGGGAGCTGGGCTCGCCGGTGCCGGAGGATCATTCGATCTTTGATGCCGATGAGCTAGGCTCGCCTGTGCCTGGGGGCTTCCCAAGTATTTATGCCAGAGCCCTCTTCTCTGGGCTTTGATGCCGGGGAGCTAGGCTCACCGATGCCTGGGAGCTTCCCAAGTGTTTTGTTCCGGAGGGTCATGGGATCCAGTCTTTGGTTAGCGATGATGCTATCCAGCCTAGGGGACCTGATGGTGCGGACACCAGAGGCACCAGAATAAGGCAGAGGCTTCTCAACCCTCTGTGGATCACTTAAATGACATTCGAGTCCACTGTAATAAAGCTTAGTCCAGTTGAGTTGTTTTATGTGAGTCCTGTATTAGTCAGCTCATGTTGAGCTAGTTCAGTCAAGTGTTAATCAACTCATGTCGAGCTAATTTTATTTTTTTGAATCCTGTCCAAGTATATTGAAGACTCAAGACCACATCATACAAGTGAAGACCAAGTCCAACCTGATTGAAGACATGGAAGTTGAGCCCAAGTCCAACCCAGCTTGAAGATTTGAAGACCTCAGGAGGAAAATTCAGAAAACCCTGATTCCTTGCAGATTTCATTCAGATGCCCAGATTTCCTTCCAGATGCCAGAATATATTCATAGACCAGGGCATCCATGATTCTAGAGGTCCACCTGCATCCTAGCCCAAAGAAATCAAGCCCAGGCGCCAAGCCTAAGCCCCTAAGAAGCAAGATACAAAGGAATATTCCTGCTACCAGGCCACCCCAGCTTCCAGAGGCCCAAGCCCTTTTGGGCTGGCCTCTTACTGCTCTTAGAAGCCCAACACGCCCCCCTAAGAATCCTTGGAGTGTTGGCCTAGTCAAGAGAATTTTTAGGGATTTTCTACCTAATGTTTCCTTATTTTCTAGCTAGGGTTTGAGAGGGAAAAGGATTCTTATGTAAAGACTAATGTGCCCTTACTTGGAGCCCAAGGTTAAGGGTCTATTTAAGGGACCCTAGCCTCTTGTATGAAACTAGATTTTTGATATGAAATAAACCTTGAGTTCTTATATTATTTTGTGTGATTACCCTGCTGTGTACATAAAGGGGTTTGGGAGTTCTTCTTCTCGGTGTTTGCTACCATCTTCTTTCCGCCAACCATCCTTCCAGCCCCCTCCAAAACTTTCTTCCCTTTGCTATTTTCCTTTATTTTCTTGATTTCCTCTAAGTTTTCTAACCCCTGACAGGTCGTTTGTAGGTCCCCGAGTTCCGAATCCAACGACTCTAGCCAAGCCTCAATTGGACCACCGAGCAGAAAGCCGGGTATCCGCGTGTCTTTGGCTCGATTTTCCAGGCCATTTCCATTGAGGAACGAAAGATCCCTTCACTATGATCTTCACCGGGCACTTCAGACATTGTCAGGTATACCCCCTCTACCTCCAGTCTTTATATTGTAGGAGAACTTGCCCTAACCGAGGCTTCTCAGCCCTGGCGATCCTTCTTTAGTACTTTTCTAGGTTCTAATCTGCATGCTTGGCTTCAAAAATTCATACAAAATTCCCTACAACTAATTTTGATCTAAAATTTGGGAATTAATCACCTAACCCCACATATAAAATATACAAAAGGAATTGCATGCATATTAGTCCCGCATCATTTGGTATCAGAGCTTAGATTAGGACTTGTTTTCTGCAATTTTTCAGTCCATATATGCTCTATTTTTTAAATTATTTCTCCATGATAAAAACTCCAAAATTTCTGAAATTTGTTTTTTTGGATTCATCATAATTCACAATAATTCTTAGAATTTTTGAAGATTTTATTACGGCCTATGAATTTTCTGCAAGCTGAAATACAGTCTGCAAATTCTTGGCTCTATTTTTTTCAGCAAGACAAGTTTGGAAGTTTTAGGGTTTTGTTTAGCATCTTTTGCATATCTTTTAATTTTAGTATATTTCCTGCATATTAGGCCATAATTTTCAAGTTTTCTTCTATTTAAGAAAATACCAAAAAAAAATTACATATTCTCCAAAAATACCAAAAACATCTAAACCCTAATTTGCATCCTCATCTGCCTGCCATCATTGCATAATTTACTTTTAAGGACACTCTTGTTATATCAGATGGGGGGAGGATTTGATCATCTCTCCTTAGCCCAAAGCCACATCCCTTGCATTCGGTCCCAAGCCTTAACCTAAAATTAACTAGACTTAATTTGCCCTAGTGGGCTAGGGACACCAACTGGTCGAGTTCGGGCTAGTGTTAGATCACCGTGTCAAGTTAACCTATGTGTGCCTTGTGCTCAGTGTCTAGAACGGTGATTTAGGGATTCAATCCTGAAGGGCTTGTGTGCTGGTCCGCCTACCTGGCCAATCTCTGATTGGTGTCTAGGCTTGGCAATCAGGGACCTAACACTCCCCTTACACCTGCCTGGCTAAGTACAGGGTTACTATAGGGTAGTTTGCTACTCTGATTGAGCCCTTAGTTTTGGACTCTAGGTCTAGTCAGCTATAGTTGGTTTGATCGAGTCATGCATGAGCATTAGATCAGGAGTCCCATCTCATTCACCATCTCCATGAATCCATAGACCATTTTGATGCCAAATTTGATGCCCTTGGAGAAAGGTTAGTCCAAACCCTCAATCTTAGGTTTGAGCAAGCAAATTCCCAATTGACCTAGAAGCTTGAACAAATAGATGCCCGACTAGGAACCCTAGAGGAGACACGTAGGACCCAGTCTGAGCCTGATCCTGAGTCCCCTCAGCATAGGAGGAACCCTTACCATGATCCCTACCGTGAGGTTGAACCTAGGAGAGCCCATCATTATGACCCATACTATGATACTAAACCTAGGAGGACCCAAAACCCTGATCCCTACCGAGAGGTTGAACCTAGGAGAGCCCATCGTCATGACCCATACAATGATACTGAACCTAGGAGGACCCCAAACCCTGATCCATACCTTGAGGCTGAACCTAGGAGAGCCCATCGTCATGACCCAATCCCTAAGGTTAGTCCTAGAAGACCCAATCAGGATTTTGTAGACCAGGAAGATAGATCCTATTTACCCTCTCCATATAAGCCTAGTATACCCACAACCTATAGATCTTATGACTCCAAATCCTCTGACTCTAGAATCTATGAACCCATATCCCATGAGTCCAGTAGACCCAAGACCCATAGAGCTGAACCCAAATCCTATGACCCCAGATCTTATAATCCCATGACACATAGATCTGCACCCTTGTTGGTGCGGGCACCAGACTCAGAAGAAGACTTCAGGGCTCCATCTGGATCTCTGATTGACCTTGCCCGAAGAATTAGGGTTTTCTGGTTTTGTAATAAGGGTTGACTTGGTCAACTCAATTTTAGTTGAGTCTGTATTTCCCTGTAATTTAAATTTTGTTGAGTCATGTTGACTCAGTACAAGTCCTAGTAGTGGTCTAGGTCTTCTCCAGGGTGCCACATTCTCTCCCAGGCTCAAGTAAGTGGGCGCCACACTCCCAGCCACATGCCAGAGTCCAGGGGGTGCCACATCTCCATCCCAGTGTCTTGGTCCCCTCACCCAAGGGAGCAAGAATTTTTCTTGAAGCCAAAATCAAGGAGGTGCCCCATATGTACCTTAAAAGGCCAAGCTATGTAAAGAAAGAAGCACTTCTTGGGGAGCACTTCAAGGGGGCGCCCAATCCATGCCTAAAAAGCCCAAAGCAAAGATGGGAAGAACCATGACTTAGGGAGAAAGAAAAGGAGGTGTCCAAAAAAGTTGAGCCATGGAAGGAAAGAAATTTTCTCTTGAAGAGCAAGGCTAGGAGGCGCCACCTACTTACCTTTTGGAGCCACCAATCAACACTTTAGGAACCTCTTGGCCGGCCATATGTGTGGGAATTGATTCTACAAACCTAATTTGAAGATCCATCCTATTAGTCCCACATGGGAAGATGTAAAACCTTGCTCTCTTGTAAAGTCCTATAAATTAAACCCCTCTTGTAAGTTTTAAAAATATTTGATGAATGAATCCAATTTATGTGTGAGCAAACTTTGTGTTTCTCTCTTCCGCACTTGCATCCAGGTGTTGAGCTCCGTGAGGGAGTAAATCCGGGTTCCCCAGGAACCTTGAGGAGGTGTGAGATCTCCAACCCCAAAACCCTAGGTTAGCCACTTCACTTCCAAACCCTAGCCGCCCATCATCTTCTTCCTTCCACCACACCCTAACCTACCCCATCTTCTCACGGCCCCTCTCTCCAAGTAGAGGCCGACCACCAGCATCCAGGTCTAGTTCAGCTACTTCAGAGCAAATCCCAGAGGAAGTCAGATCAGCATCCAGGAGAATCAGGACTTCAGCAACATCAACTTTCAAGTTCTTCTATCTCGTAAATCCTTCCTTGAGTATCTGGTTCCATAACTTGTTCCTCTTCTTTCCCAGATCTTGAGTTCAGGAGAAGCCAACTCTGCCAAAGGACCAGTATTGGAGGATCCATTACGAAGATATCCGAATCTGAGGATCTAATAATCTGCTCAGGAGAGTCCTTCTACTAAACTCTGTGAAGATCACTGTCTGGTCTATAACCCTTCTCTTCTCTTTACTTCTGTCCTGTTGAAAGTTTAGAGCGAAACCCTAGGTCTGGGAGTTTCTCAACCCCCAGCGATCCTTTACTTCTGAACTACTCTGATAATCTAGTTTCTTTAATTCGTGCTTTCAATTATTATATAGTTTCTTTCAATTTAGTTTAACTTTCCTTTGAGTCAAAGCCGACTTCTGAAAATATTAAAAAAAAAAATAACAAAAAAAAGAATTAGTCTTAATTTACTTCCGCATCGCATCATCTCTTCTTTCGTTCTGCATCATTTTTGGTATCAGAGCTTTCGTCCTGCATCATTTTGATATCAGAGCCCTATCTAGGGTTTCTGACTTGCTTGCATATTTTGAGTGTCTCTCTTTTTACTTTGTCTGCTCGAAGTAGACTCCCCAGGATGTCCGGTCCTAGGAACGAAGCAAGGTGCAAGCCTCCTCTTTCCATTCCATGGGGTGTTCCTAGGGCGTGTAGGGGATCCGCTAGGTTACAACTTCGTAGCAGGAATTGTAAACGGGGGAAGCATTCTGTTTTCAGTCTGTAACTACCCTGTTGAAGGAATTGTTTCTCATTGCAGGTAACTCCAAATTGCATGATTTTTATTTTCTGGAACCAGTATAATTGAGTCTATTTTACATAATTTTACTGTAATTTATTGGTTTCTATGGAATCTCTGAGAGTTAAATTACAGCAACTCTATTTCTGTGTTTCTGCAATTCAGTTTTTTGAGTGATCATCTCCTAATTCATCTTAGGGCAATTTAGCATATAAGATAAGGGGAGGAGTTGATAACCTCTCCTTAGCCCAAAACCACCATCCATTCATTCGATCCTAATCCTAAGTTTAAAATTTATTAGACTTAATTTGCCTTAGTGGGCTAGGGACACCAACAAGTCGGGTCTAGGCTAGTGTTGAGTCAGTTTGTCTAGTTACTCTGTGTGTGCTTTGTACTCAGTGTCTAGAATGGTGGTTCAGGGATTCTATCCCGAAGGGCTTGTGTGCTGGTCTGCCTACCTGGCCAATCTCTGATTGGTGTCTAGGATTGGCATTTAGGGACCTAACACTCCCCTTACACCTGCCTGGTTGAGTCCCGAGTTACTACAGGCTAGCTTACCACTCTGATTGGGCATCTAGTTTGGGCTCTAGGTCTAGTTAGCCCGTAGTCATTTCAGTCGAGTCTCATTCTGTGTGCTTGCTTGCATCATCATGTCTACCCGGAATGGAGTACCCTACCAACCTGGTCAAACCCAACCAGATTTAGAGGCCATGGTTAGAAATCTTACCGAAAGTATGACCAAATTGAGTCAGGATATGAATGAGGGTTTTTTCCAGTTTAGAGATCGAGTCCAAGTACTTGAGAAACGTAGACATCAAAATTGGACCCCTGATCCAAAATTTAATAGGCCCCAACCTCACCCATGCCAGGAGCCTAGGAGGACCTTATACCGTGATCCCGAGCATAACCTTAGGAAGCTTAACCATGATATCTATAGTGTGGATCGTGTCTATGAGAGGTTCTTACAATATTCTAGACCAGTCACTCAACAACCCAAGTCTTCTAGATCAAACCATTTAGATCCACACCCATGCCCAAGTAAGGTCTCTACTAGCTTGAAACCCAGTGTGACCCAGGTTTCTATATCGCAAGAATGTTGGTTTCATGGAGAAAGGGGCCATAAATCTAGTCAGTGCCCATGCATAGGACTGGCTTGTGCACAGCTAAGTGGTAAGAATCCTAAGGATGACATTAATGAGGGAGAACCTAAGCCTACCAGTGAGGAAGAAAGGTTAGGTATGACAAGCCCAGAATCAGTTGACCCGATTACCACTGACCCAAAACCCATTGAAGATGGCATCGAGGAAGTATATGATGCTGGCTTGAGTCTAGTTGATGAATATGAGGGGCAAGAACTTGAAGAATGTGACATTGATATTATTGGTTCCTTACCTGAGGAGACCTTGGAGAGCAACCAAGTGGTAGGACCTAGTTCAGAAATTCAAGAGATTTGTGAGAACCAGGTTCCTTTAGTCAAATACCCCCAGGAAGAACTCATAGTGTTAGCCCGAGCTATCAGTTCATACCCTCTAATGACAGTCATTCCCCAAGTACCAATTGAAGATTTTTGCACTGAACTGTTTAAGTTTGCCCACCCTATGGTAGATCCTCTCCTTAGGATGACTGAGTCAAGCCTCTTACAATTGGACCTTGTCCCATGCCCAGCTACTAAGGTCTCTCCCTTAATCTCAGTTGAACATCCTTGTCTTGAGCGGATTGATTCACCCAGTCCTGTAGAAGTCCTCCTTATGGCCCCAGACCCCTTCCTTTGCATGACTGACCTACCCTTCTATAGAGTATACCTTTCCTCACCCATAGGTCAAATTTCAAGTCTTGAGGTCATCATCTATAGGCCCTTCCATGGATCATTCTCTAATCCATTTCTTGAGAAAGTGGATCATTATTCGCTTAGAGAACAAACCTTAACTGTTGCAATCACATGTCCTAGGCTACTCCCCGAACCATCTCTTGATCCATTCCTAGGAGTAGCAAACTTTTCCTTTCGTAAGGACGACCAGTTGACATTCATAGATCACCATTCAAACCTTCAGGTCACTACCTTTAGCCAGCAGGTAATTCGAGACTCCACCTCATATTTCCTCCATTTCTCTAGGACTTCCAATGCTTCTTACACCATCCAAGTATACTTTGTCGAAGTCTTTAGAGTGAACCACGTGTCAGAACCTATTAGGTTTGCCACCTACTTCTGGAAGACCTTATGGCACCTAATAGGCACCCATGATAAGTTTTCATGCTCTGCATGCCATCCTCCGACCCAAGGTCAAACCTAGAGAGCCGTAGTTTGTTAGGTTTAGACCTAGGGTTCCTTTGAATAAAGTCCATTCTTTAGGAATGCATCATCAGTCGAGTTTAGGACATTGTCTCAGATTTTGGTTTGATTGAGAGCACTAGGAATTGGGATTTGTATTTTGTCCAGGGCTGAAATTACATTCAATGTTTCGATCAATAGGTCTATAGGCTAGAGTCCCTTTGAAATTGTTCATGGATACAAGCCTCACACACCACTTGATCTGATTTCACTATTAGCCCACACACACAAGTCTCTTGATGCACTTGCATAGCATGTAAAAGACTTGCATAAAGAAATTCATGCCAAAATAAATTTAAGTAATGAAACTTATAAGAAGTTGGCTGATTCTCAAAGGCGAGTCAAAACTTTTGTTGAGGGAAACTATGTAATGATTAGGTTAAGGCCTGAACGGTTTCCTCCTAGAACCGTTGAAAGTTACATGCTAGAGGAGCTGGACCATTTAGAGTGGTGAAGAGAGTAGGGTTCAATGCCTATGTGCTCGAGTTGCCTCCAGAACTAGGCATTAGCTTTACTTTCAACATTACAGACCTAGTAGAGTATAGAGAGCCAGCTGTGATTCTCAGTGAGCCTTTTGAGCATAATCCTGCTCTTGAGAGTGAACCCAACCCTGTGTGTCCACCAACAAACTGGCCTGTGAGGAAAGAGCAGATTGAAAAGATCCTAGATGATCAGGTTACTCTACTCGTAATCGAGGATACCAAAGATACCTGGTCCATTGGCAAGGAAGGCCAGATTCTGATGACTCTTGGATCTCTCGAGAAGAATTACAAGAATTGGACCCAGACCTCTTGGAGAGATACCAGAGCCAACTTGATCCATACTCGACAGGGTCGAGTTCCTCCCACCCCGGGAGAATTGGTGCGGGCACCAGACTCAGAAGAAGACTTCAGGGCTCCATCTGGATCTCTGATTGACCTTGCCCGAAGAATTAGGGTTTTCTGGTTTTGTAATAAGGGTTGACTTGGTCAACTCAATTTTAGTTGAGTCTGTATTTCCCTGTAATTTAAATTTTGTTGAGTCATGTTGACTCAGTACAAGTCCTAGTAGTGGTCTAGGTCTTCTCCAGGATGCCACATTCTCTCCCAGGCTCAAGTAAGTGGGCGCCACACTCCCAGCCACACGCTAGAGTCCAGGGGGTGCCACATCTCCATCCCAGTGTCTTGGTCCCCACACCCAAGGGAGCAAGAATTTTTCTTGAAGCCAAAATCAAGGAGGCGCCCCATATGTACCTTAAAAGGCCAAGCTATGTAAAGAAAGAAGCACTTCTTGGGGAGCACTTCAAGGGGGCGCCCAATCCATGCCTAAAAAGCCCAAAGCAAAGATGGGAAGAACCATGACTTAGGGAGAAAGAAAAGGAGGTGTCCAAAAGAGTTGAGCCATGGAAGGAAAGAAATTTTCTCTTGAAGAGCAAGGCTAGGAGGCGCCACCTACTTACCTTTTGGAGCCACCAATCAACACTTTAGGAACCTCTTGGCCGGCCATATGTGTGGGAATTGATTCTACACACCTAATTTGAAGATCCATCCTATTAGTCCTACATGAGAAGTGTAAAACCCTGCTCTCTTGTAAAGTCCTATAAATTAAACCCCTCTTGTAAGTTTTAAAAATATCTGATGAATGAATCCAATTTATGTGTGAGCAAACTTTGTGTTTCTCTCTTCCGCACTTGCATTCAGGTGTTGAGCTCCGTGAGGGAGTAAATCCGGGTTCCCCAGGAACCTTGAGGAGGTGTGAGATCTCCAACCCCAAAACCCTAGGTTAGCCACTTCACTTCCAAACCCTAGCCGCCCATCATCTTCTTCCTTCCACCATACCCTAACCTACCCCATCTTCTCACGGCCCCTCTCTCCAAGTAGAGGCCGACCACCAGCATCCAGGTCCAGTTCGGCTACTTCAGAGCAAATCCCAGAGGAAGTCAGATCAGCATCCAGGAGAATCAGGACTTCAGCAACATCAACTTTCAAGTTCTTCTATCTGGTAAATCCTTTCTTGAGTATCTGGTTCCATAACTTGTTCCTCTTCTTTCCCAAATCTTGAGTTCAGGAGAAGCCAACTCTACCAAAAGACCAGTATTGGAGGATCCATTGTGAAGATATCCGAATCCGAGGATCCAACAATCTGCTCAGGAGAGTTCTTCCACTAAACTCTGTGAAGATCACTGTCTGGTCCATAACCCTTCTCTTCTCTTAACTTCTGTCCTGTTGAAAGTTCAGAGCGAAACCCTAGGTCTGGGAGTTTCTCAAACCCCAGCGATCCTTTACTTCTGAACTACTATGATAATCTAGTTTCTTTAATTCGTGCTTTCAATTATTATATAGTTTTTTTCAATTTAGTTTAACTTTCCTTTGAGTCAAAGCCGACTTCTGAAAATATTAAAAAAATAAAAAATAAAAAAAGAATTAGTCTTAATTTACTTCTGCATCGCATCATCTCTTCTTTCATTCTGCATCACTTGTCCTATGAGCCCAGAGAACCCATAACCCCTAAGTATCAATCTAGTACTAGTCAGGTTTCCCTTAATCAACTTGAACCCCATAGGATTAGTACCCCTAAATATGAACCCAGTAGTGAGCCACTACCCCTTATACAACCTGGACCTACTAGGATTAGTATCCATAATCAGAAACCAGGACCTAGCCAATTTTTCCCTAGCCAACCTTCTCCAACCATTCCTGAGATTGACAAGGCTTACATTAACATGGAAGTGTATGAAGCTGATGCGAGCCTAGTGGATGAGTATGAAGGAGAAGAGGAGACACCTTTAATAGAGCTAGAATTAGCTGACCCAGTAGATACCTAGGTAGAAACCAACCCAGAGCTAGTTGACCTTGACCATATCCAACCTAAAGCTATAGTGGAAGAACAAATAGAGGAAGAGAACCTAGGTACTGCTGCTAGAGCCTTACTTGAGGAAACCATAGAGGATAGCCAAATTATAGAGTCTAGTCCAAAAAAACAACAACCAGAAGAATTTATTGTTAAGGACCTGATCTCTTTGAATCAATACCTTCAAGATGAGCCCCCTCCTATAGTTTCCATTAAGGACCTCTTCCCCGAAATTTGCGACCCATCCTTCCATTATGCAAACCCTGTAAATATAGCTCAACCTCGTAAGGTTAACCTCATTAGTATATGATTAGTTCCTGACATCCCATTTTTTATCCTACTTTATCCAACTAACCCGGAACCTTTTTCTCTACCCTACCAGACTAATTCTGAACCCACTTCCTATTTCCTACCCTTTCCTATGTTTTCTCATGCGTCTAAAACTATTAGGTTACATTTTGTTGAGGTTACTAGGTTACAAGGATCCATAGAGCCCATCTCATTTGCTACCTACTTTTGGCAGACCCTCTGGCACCTATTAGGAGTTACTAGCAAATTTTCTTCTGCATGTCACCCATCAACCACGACTCATGCCCCCATGCCCAAGTGGTAGTTAAGACCTAATAAACCTCTTTAGTCAAGTCTATTAGGTATAGGTTTGAGTCCTTTGCATCATCTTGATAGGAGTCTGCATGTGCCTAGCATGTTCACCACCTACACTAATTTTAAACAAACTGGCTAATTCCCGAAGATGGATTAAAGAATTTGATGTAGTGGATTCTATCTTGGTTAGGCTTAGGCCTAAAAGAAGCTTCATGCTCACAGAGTCGGACCTTTTAAAGTGATAGAGAAGGTTGGATCAAATGCCTAGGTGTTAGACTTGCCTTCGGATTTGGACATTAGTTCTACCTTCAATATTACAGACCTGGTTGAGTACAGGGAACCGGCAACGATACCTAGTGAGGCCTTTGGATCTATTCCTTTCCATTATGAGTGACCCTAACCCAGAGTGTCCACTAATAAATTTGGCCTGAGAGAGGAGAATGGATCGAGCATATCCTGGATGATCAAGCCATTATGACCCGGGGCCATGGTTATCAACGCTTCCTGATCTGATGGCAAGGCTGACCAGAGTCGGATGATTCATGAATTTCTCGAGAGGACTTGCAATGCCTCAACCCAGACCTTCTCGAGAGATATATGAGCCAGTCTGATCTTCACTCGATAGGGTCGAGTTCCTCCCACCCCGGGAGAATTGGTGCAGACACTAGAGGCACCAGAATAAGGCAGAGGCTTCTCAACCCTCTGTGGATCACTTAAATGATATTCGAGTCCACTGTAATAAAGCTTAGTCCAGCTGAGTTGTTTTATGTGAGTCCTGTATTAGTCAGCTCATGTTGAGCTAGTTCAGCCAAGTGTTAATCAGCTCATGTCGAGCTAATTTTATTTTTTTGAGTCATGTCCAAGCATATTGAAGACTCAAGACCACATCATACAAGTGAAGACCAAGTCCAACCTGATTGAAGACATGGAAGTTGAGCCCAAGTCCAACCCAGCTTGAAGATTTAAAGACCCTAGGAGGAAAATTCAGAAAACCCTAATTCCTTGCAGATACCCTCCAGATGCCTAGATTCCCTTCTAGATGCTAGAATATATTCATAGACCAGGGCATCCATGATTCCAGAGGTCCACCTGCATCCTAGCCCAAAGAAATCAAGCCTAGGCACCAAGCCCAAGCCCCTAAGAAGCAAGATACCAAGGAATATTCCTGCTACCTAGCTACTAGGCCACCCCAGCTTCCAGAGGCCCAAGCCCATGCGCCCAAGCCCCTTTGGGCCGGCATCTTGCTACTCTTAGAAGCCCAACACGCCCCCCTAGGCATCCTTGGAGTGTTGGCCAAGTCAAGAGAATTTTTAGGGATTTTTCTTCCTAATGTTTCCTTATTTTCTAGCTAGGGTTTGAGAGGGAAAAGGATTCTTATGTAAAGACTAATGTGCCCTTACTTGGAGCCCAAGGTTAAGGGTCTATTTAAGGGACCCTAGCCTCTTGTATGAAACTAGATTTTTGATATGAAATAAACCTTGAGTTCTTATATTGTTTTGTGTGATTACCCTGCTGTGTGCATAAAGGTGTTTGAGAGTTCTTCTTCTCGGTGTTTGCTACCATCTTCTTGCCACCAACTATCATTCCAGCCCCCTCCAAAACTTTCTTCCCTTTGATATTTTTCTTTATTTTCTTGATTTTTTCTGAGTTTTCTAACCCCTAACAGGTCATTTGCAGGTCCTCGAGTTTCTACGAATCCAACGACTCCAGCCAAGCCTCAATCTGACCATTGAGCAGAAAGCTGGGTATCCGTGGGTCTTTGGCTCGGTTTTCCAAGCCGCATCCATCGAGGAACGAGAGATCCCTTCACTGTGATCTTCACCTGGCACTTCAGATGTTGTCAGGTACACCCCCTCTACCTCCAGTCTTTATATTGTAGGAGAACTTGCCCTAACCAAGGCTTCTCAGTCCCGGCGATCCTTCTTTAGTACTTTTCTAGGTTCTAATATGCATTCTTGGCTTCAAAAATTCATACAAAATCTCCTACAACTAATTTTGATCTGAAATTCGGGAATTAATTACCTAACCCCACATATAAAACATACAAAAAGAATTGCATGCATATTAGTCCCGCATCACCTGAGCTCGGAGGGGCGCCTCACGGTGGAGGCTAAGCTCGACTCCTGACCATGGGTCCCAATCTCGAGGGGTTCACCTTGGGTGGAAGCTCGTGCTTGGCTCTGGCCTAGGTGTCCCGAGCTTGTGGGAGCAAACATGGTGAAGGACGGGGCCCGGCTCCGGCTGTCATCATGAGGCCGGGCCTGGATGCGTTGATGATGACGAGTTGCGTGGTTCCAAAGTGCCCTTGGTCGAAGGTCTGAGCCCCGATCTTAAGCAAGCATCCTGGAGCTGGGCTCGAAGATGATGAGAGCTTGAGACGGTGCCTCAGAGTTGGGCTCGTAGGTGCGTTGGTTGAGAGAATTTTTTTGGCCAGAGATCTGAGCTCCGGTCTTGGGCTAGCATCCTAGAGCTGGGCTCGGAGATGGTGATGTTGGAGAGCCACGAGGCTCGGAGGTGCCGTTGGCCGGAGATCTGAGCTCCGGTCTTGAGCAGGTGTCCTGGAGCTTGGCTCAAAGATGATAAGAACTTGAGATGGCACCTTGGTGTTAAGCTCGTAGGCGCTGAGTGCCTGGGGGCTTTCCAGGTCTTCCACCGGGGAGCTAGGATCGTCGGTGCCAGAGGTCATCCGGTCTTTGATGTTGGGGAGCTAGGCTCGCCAGTGCCAGAGATCGTCTGGTCTTTGATGTTGGGGAGCTAGTTTCACCGGTGCCTGGGGGCTTCCCAGGTCTTTCACCAGGGAGCTAGGCTCGCCGGTGCCGGAGGGTCATCCGGTCTTTGATTGGCGACGATGCTGTCCAGCCCAGGGGACCTGAGCTTGGAGGAATGCCTCATGGCGAAGGAGGCTGAGCTCGACTCCTGACCATGGGGCCCGATCTCGAGGGGTCCACCTTGGGTGGAGGCTCGTGCTTGGCTCTGGCCTAGGCATCCCAGGCTTGCGGGAGCGGACCTGGTGGAGGACAGGGCCCAGCTTCAGCTGTCATCATGAGGCTGTTATGCCAGGCTCAGGGACATGGTGGCCGAAGGACTGGTCTCCGGGGCTTGATGTTCTGAGGTCAAGGTTCAGGAATTATCGTCTTAGAGCTAGGCCCGAAGATGGTGAAAGCTGAGACGATTCCCTTGGCCGAAGATCTGGGCTCCGGTCTTGGGCAGACACCCCAGAGCTGGGCTCGGGGATGTGAGAACTTGAGATGGTGCCTTGGAGCTAGGCTCGGGAGTGAGTTGTGTGCCTGGGGGCTTCCCAGGTCCTTCGCCAGGGAGTTGGGCTTGCCGATGTCTGGGGGCTTCCCAGGTCATTCACCGGGGAGTTGGGCTCCCCGGTGCCTGGGGACTTCCCAGGTCCTTCGCCGGGGAGTTGAGCTCACCGGTACCTCGGGGCTTCCCAGGTCTTTTGTGCCGAAGAGCTAGGCTCACTGGTGCCGGAGGTCATCCGATCTTTGATGTTGGGGAGCTTGGCTCACCGGTGCCTGGGGGCTTCCAAGGTCTTTTGTGCCAGAGAGCTGGGCTCGCTAGTGCCAGAGGTCATCTGGTCTTTGATGTTGGGGAGCTTGGCTCGCTGGTGCCTGGGCGCTTCCAAGGTCTTTTGTGCCGGAGAGCTGGGCTCGCCGGTGTCGGAGGTCGTTCGGTCTTTGATGCCGGGGAGCTGGGCTCGCCGATGCCAGAGGTCGTCCGGACTTTGATACCGGGGAGCTGGGCTCGTTGGTGCCGGAGGTCGTCCGGTCTTTGTTGCCGGGTAGCTGGGCTCACCGGTGTCGGAGGTCATCCGGTCTTTGTTGCCGGGGAGCTGGGCTCGCCAGTGCCGGAGGTCATCCGGTCTTTGATATCGGGGAGCTGGGCTCGCCGGTGCCGGAGGTCATCCGCTCTTTGTTGCCGGGGAGCTGGGCTCGCCAGTGCCAGAGGTCATCCGATCTTTGATGTTGGGGAGCTTGGCTCGCTGGTGCCTGGGCGCTTCCAAGGTCTTTTGTGCCGGAGAGCTGGGCTCGCTGGTGCCGGAGGTCGTTCGGTCTTTGATGCCGGGGAGCTGGGCTCGCCGATGCCAGAGGTCGTCCGGACTTTGATACCGGGGAGCTGGGCTCGTTGGTGCCGGAGGTCGTCCGGTCTTTGTTGCCGGGTAGCTGGGCTCACCGGTGCCGGAGGTCATCCGGTCTTTGTTGCCGGGGAGCTGGGCTCGCCAGTGCCAGAGGTCGTCCGGTCTTTGATATCGGGGAGCTGGGCTCGCCGGTGCCGGAGGTTGTTTGGTCTTTGATGCCGGGGAGCTGGGCTCGCCGATGCCAGAGGTCATCCGGACTTTGATACCGGGGAGCTGGGCTTGTTGGTGCCGGAGGTCGTCCGGTCTTTGTTGCCGGGTAGCTGGGCTCACCGGTGCCGGAGGTCATCCGGTCTTTGTTGCCGGGGAGCTGGGCTCGCCAGTGCCAGAGGTCGTCCGGTCTTTGATATCGGGGAGCTGGGCTCGCCGGTGCCGGAGGTCATCCGCTCTTTGTTGCCAGGGAGCTGGGCTCGCCGGTGCCGGAGGTCATCTAGTCTTTGATGCCGGGGAGTTAGGCTCGCCAGTGCCGGAGGTCGTCCGGTCTTTGTTGCCGGGGAGCTGGGCTCGCCGGTGTCGGAGGTCGTCCGGTCTTTGATGCCGGGGTGCTAGGCTCGCCGATGCCGGAGGTCATCCGATCTTTGATGTTGGGGAGCTTGGCTCGCCGGTGCCTGGGGGCTTCCCAGGTCTTTTATGCCAGAGAGCTGGGCTCGTCGGTGCCGGAGGTCATCCGATCTTTGATGTTGGGGAGCTAGGCTCGTCTGTGCCTGGGGGCTTCCTGGTCTTTTATGTCGGAGAGCTAGGCTCGCCGGTGCCGGAGGTTGTCCGGTCTTTGATGTTGGGGAGCTAGGCTCGCCGGTGCCTGGGGACTTCCCAGGTCTTTTGTACTGGAGAGCTGGGCTCGCCGGTGCTGGAGGTCATCCGGTCTTTTGTATTCCTGCAAGGCAGATAAACCATTGCACAGGAAAAGGACTTTTATTTCAAATGGAGGGAGAACTTACACTGTTGGTAGTAACTCCCCGGATTACAAGTGTTCCATGTCCAGGGGGAGTCTGGTTCCATCCAGGTCCTCGAGATAGTGGGCTCTCCGCAGGATGGCCTCGGCCACTTTATAGGGGCCTTCCCCATTCGACGGGAGTTTACCGCGGTCTCTGTGTTGAGACACCTCAGCTTAGCACAACACCAGGTTGTCGGGTCGGAAGATCTTCAACTTCACCCGGGCGCTATGATGTCGGGCAACCCGTTACAGGTACGCTGCCATCCAAGGCCAGGCTTTGACCCTCGTTTCTTCGAGGAGGTCCCAGTTGAGGAGGTGCGCTGAGCTCAACTGGGATCACTATCTCCATGCCGAAGACGAGGTTGAGTGGCGCTTTTCC
Source organism: Areca catechu (assembly GCA_021397845.1). Lineage (NCBI taxonomy): Eukaryota > Viridiplantae > Streptophyta > Magnoliopsida > Arecales > Arecaceae > Areca > Areca catechu. Next base: position 71,784,164 of record CM038041.1, read on the forward strand.
CATGGCCGCTCTGGGTGCTGTGTGGCACGCTCACAGGATGCTCGGGAGCTTTTTCGCTCCTTGCCCCCCAGGCCTTCTCGGAGGTGCACCTAGTCCCCCAGTGTATCATCCCCATCGGCTTCTTGGTAGGGCGATTGTCGACCGCTGGGACTGGTGGAGGGGCAACGAGTGCCTGGGATTCCAACTGAGATCTGCCCCCCACATACCTTCCGAGGTAGCCTCTCTTGATGAGCTCCTTAATCTCCCACTTGAGGTCGCAGCATTCCTCAGTGTCGTGATCGTGGTCGCGATGGAAGCGACAGTACTTTGACTTGTCATAGGTGGCAGACGGCTTCAATGGCGGTGGACGCCTCAAGTAGGTCTCGCCCTCAACCTCCATGAGGATCTTCATCCTCGGGGCAAGAAGGGGAGTGAGATTTCTTTCAGGGATAGGAGCGTTCCTTGGCCCCGACCTAGGGTGGAAGCTCTGAGCCAACGACGCTGGCTTCCGCGCCCCAGGCGCTTCGACGGGCATGGGCCTCTTTGGCGACTTCCTGTCAAGATCCCTCCAGGTACAATCCACCTCCTCGGTTCAGATGTACTTCTGGGCACGGATGAGGAGCTCGGAGTAAGACTTCGGAGGCTTTTTGTCGAGCGAGTACGTCAAGCGGGAGATCTTGAGCCCTCGCTTCAGGGCCAGCATGGTGACTGGCTCCTCCAAACAGTAGATCTCCAGGGCAGCAGCCTTGAAACGAGCCACGTAATCCTGCATCGGCTCCTGATCCTATTGCCTGATGGAAAAGATGCTGTCTACCTCGCGTGGCATCCTCCGGCAAACATCAAAGTGAGCCACAAACTTCTGCCCCAATTGGGTGAAGGAGTTAATGCTCTCCATCTCAAGGTGGGAGAACCATACTCGAGCCTCCTTCTGGAGAGTGGCGGGGAAGGCGACGCACAACAAAGCATCGGTGGCCCTATGGACCCTCATGAGGGTCTGGTAGCTTTTCAGGTGGTCCAGGGGATCTGTGGTCCCGTCGTAAGGATCCACCTGCGGCATCCGAAACTGGTGTGGGAATGGCTTTGCTTGGATTTCTTGGGAGAATGGAGGACGGGCGTCGTAGCTCGCTGGCTCACTAGCAGAGCCCGGCATGCTGGCGAACCGGCGATCGAACTCTACCAGCTTGTGTTCATGCTCCTCCAGGCGCCTACCCGTCGTGCGCCTGGCGGCTTCATCAGAAAACCCCTCTACCAAAGGAGATGGAGAAGGTGACATGGATGTGCGGCACCCGTGGCAGGGGGTCTTACTTTTCCTACCTCGGTGGGGTCTGGGCACCTCCCACCCGAGGTTTAGTGAGCGGCTCTCTTCGTCAGCAGAGCTGGCTCATTATCTTTTCATCGGAGCTTAATGGCTGCCTCGGTTGTCAGTGGTGGCCCGTGGCTGCGATGGCCTTCCTTGGAAGGAGCACAGGCTGTCGTGGGGAGTTGCGGCATGGGCCACCAGGGTCCCTGGCTGCTGGTATTGGAGCTGGTGCATTGCCGTGGCATGAACTTGCATCTGCTGGGCAAGTGTGGCCAGCTGGGCCTCTGGTGGGGGTGGCTGGACCGGAGTAGGTGGCTCCACTTCTGTCTCCGATCCGTGCAGGTTTCCATGAGAAGGGGATGCCTCCGCACGGCTGGGAGAAGCTCCCCCGGCCCGGGTTGTAATCGTCCCCCGGGTGGTTCGGCTGAGCGGGGCTTGCACTAGATCGAGTGTCGTTCTGCGCCCCCTTCCTGGCGCGCCAATCTGTTGCCGCCCAGATCGTCGTGGCCCATAGCTGCTGATGGCGTCGGGTGTGTCGCGTCCGCCCGCCTGGAAACGCCTCTGGTGCCTCAGGACCTGCAAGGAAGCAACGTTAGTGACCCAGGCCGGGGATTCCGGTGGAGGCACTCCGACGGTCAAGTCAGTGGCGATTCAGGGGAACAGATCCTCCTGGTCGAGCCCCTCTGGATAAGCTCCACGCTAGGAGGAGTGAATATAGTGTGAGTGGAAGATGAGGATGAGCTGGGAATGGTGTTGGCCGAGGTGGTCTTGCCCTCCTATCTGGCCTCTCCCCTTTTTACTCTTTTTCTTTGTGGTGGTTGTGTTGTTCTTGCTTAGAATTGAGAAATGAGTGTTACCTCCCCTCCCCTTATTCTGGCTGGGTCCTTTTTTCGTGGCTTGCCTTGGGGTTCTTCCATGTTGTTAGACGGGTATGACATGATGTCGTGCCGTGAATGGTATTCCTTCTTTATTAGGTATCTAGGGAAGCTTCCACGAGCCTCTGACATTCTTTCGATTTGCCCTTCCTAGAAGTACGGTAGGGCCTCGACTGTTGCACCACTGCTCTCGGGAATCGCGCCCCCTGGTGTCTTTTTCCTGGTTGTACAGCAAGCTAGTGGGGGGCACATTGCCTTGATGTGGGCTTCCCTTCTTCCTGGGGTGAATGTCGGCCATGGGCATTAATGATGATGTGGCGGGTGCTGTCGTACGGTCCTCGGGGGGCCCGCCACCGTCTTCGGATGGGAGGTGCTGCTTCCTCGATGGTTGACGTCTTGACTTGTGTCGGGGGCCGAGCTGGAAAGATGGGACCCGCTCGTAGGAGACCCGTCTCGTAGTGGCTCGGCTGTGCGGAGAGGGGCCCAACTTTGACCAAGCTCGAACTGGCTGAGGTGGCTGAGGTGCGCCCAGGCCAGGGGACCCGGCCTCGAAAGGGGTCCCGCGTGGTGAAGGAGGCTTGAGCTCGACTCCAGACTGCAGGACCCGAGCTCGAGCTTGGAAGGTCTGCCTCTGGTGGGATTTGAGCTCGGCTTCGACCTAGGTGCCCCGACCTGGCGGGTACCGACCTGGCGAAGGACGGAGCCTGGCTTTCGATGGGTAGCCCTGCTGGCATCGAGGGATCAGCTCGGCGAAGGGGCCGGTGGTGGTAATCCTGCGTGGCATCCGATGGGGGCTCCACGTCAGGCTCCTTGCTCCACATCAGCGATCTAGTCACATCAATACTCATTCATGCCATTATGACATGTATGTGGTGTTCTGGGTATGGTGGAAGGTGTATGGAGGATATGAGTGGACCAACGAGGAATCGATCATTCCTAGTAAGAGAAATTGTTATCCTAGGCAATCTCTTCGATGAGTGACTTAAGGAGCCTTTGATCAAAGCAGGATGAGATTAGTGGAATCTAATCAGTCATCATCTGTGTCCTCACTATCGAGTTGAGATTCGATATGATTAAGTGTTAGGGTTTGACATCTATCCATACCTATCACTTAATCGGGATAATGGGAGATCGAAAGATTGCATTGCACGGTAACTTACTACTGAAGGGTATTTTGATAATTTTTACCAAATTCCTCATCTTCCGGGTAGGAATGATACGTTGCTAGACGTCAATCTTGTCTTGTAGATATTCATGAACCAATTGGATTGGTTTCATGAGTCAATTTGATGGATGATTCGAATTGGACAATTAGATGAGCTAGTTTGACCTAATCAGGTTCGATTGGATCGAGTCGGCTCAAACCTAAACCTACTGCTGGCTAGATGTAAAACCCAATGGGTCACACATACTAGAGAATTAGACAAGAAAGTCATTCATGATTTAATTAGGGTCATAGGATCCTAATTAGTTAGCAAGGTGACATACTAGCATGTATAGGCTAACCTAATTCCTAAACCCAATTGGATTGGGTCCAGTTGCTTGCTAAATGAACTAACCAATTTGTGGGAGACCTAAATTGAGTTATGTTCTAAGTAGGATGAATTTATCAGATTTTATCTGATATTTTTTGGAGGTTTTATCTCAGAATTATGAAGAGTCCTTAAGGCATAGGACTCTTGGTACCTAAATAACATGTTGGCATTCAAAAGGGCCTAGAAGGGTCTATAGTTCTCTGATCGAAAAAACTTTTATATGGTCGGAAAGATTATTTAATGCCCTTTCATTTGACACCTATATTGCATATACTTTGACTTTGTCAAAGGTAGCATATGGCATGGAAAAAGGTTGACCAAATTATGAAGAGAAGCGACTCTTCATTTGGCACGCAGAAAGGACCAAGAGTCCTTCTGTAGATGAGTTTCTTCTGTTGATTGGACTTCTTCTAATCTTTATATTTATCACCAAGCTCTTTCATGAAGGATTTGACTGGTCAATGATTTTTGAATTGGCATGAAGAAGGAAAGGATGAATGGCGCACATGAAAGGTTGCGACTTTTCAAGAGAGGGCGCACGGTTTGAAGCAGAGTCTTTCTGCTTTCAGATCTCTTCGGGTTTCTCTAACTTTTGGGAAATGAGAAGAGATGTCAGATAAGACTCCTGAATCCTAAAGAGTCTTATCAGATATGAAGAAACATATCTGATAAGAGATTTTGGGATGTGTTTCATGACCCTTAAGAAACTATTTAAAGGGTGTATGGTGGAATGAGATGATATTCATTCAGTCATCTGAAATAGGAGTCTAGATTCTACTGTATTATCCATCTGAGTTTTTTCTCTCTCCCTCTTCCTTTCTTTAAGATAAGACTTGTCTTGTTAAGACAAGGTCTTTTCTATTAGGTCAAGGTTTTGTTTTAGGACATAAGACCAAGGGGTCCTAAAGGAGAGTTGTCCTAAAATCAAGAGTGGTTTAGAAGAGTGTCCAAAGAGTCCTATAGTGGGATAGTGAGTCCTACAAAGGCCAAAGTCTAAAAGGCTGCCGAAAGAGTCCTACCCGGGAAAGCAACTTCAAGAAGGAGTTCTTCCTTGTTTCAAATCTTATGTGGATCACCGTTAGAGGACTTACACTTGTGAGTCTAGTAGAAGAAGTGGAATATAGTGCTCTAGGTATGTTTCATTAATCTTCTTTTATGACATATTAGTTGTAATCGAATAAGGGATCTTGGGAATTAGGGTTTCTAACTAATAAAGTGTTATCTTTATGCATGAAATTTTATAATTCAATCTTACTAAGTTGCATAATGATCTCCTTGAAACCCAACAGTGGTATCAGAGCCACCCTTAGTTTATTTCAACTATTTGTCATTTGTAATAAAGATGATCCTCCCAGGATTATGATTCAATGCATATTAGGGATCATATGTTTGGTCTCTACTTTATTATGAATAATAGCATGTTATTATTTTATGCATATTGTAGATCAAATGCATCGTTATAACATGTTTTATCCTAATAGCTATTTAGGATTGGATTAGTCAGCGGGGTATTTGAAATATCATGCTATGATATGATTGCTATGTACATCATGCAATGTTACGCATATGCTAGATTGATATGCCTTATGCTAGTCACTAGTTAGGGGTTTTTTTAACACTTAAACTCTAATCTTAAAAATATGTCAAGATATTCTTTTAGTCACATTCTGAAAAGAGGTTGTCCTAACATAATGGTGGATGTTTATTATTGATGTGACCAGATCGCTGATGTGGAGCAAGGAGCCTGACGTGGAGCCCCCATCGGATGCCACGTGGGATTACCACCACGGGCCCCTTCGCCGGGCTGAGCCCCTGATGTCAGCAGGGTCGCCCGTCGAAAGCCGGGCTCTGTCCTCCGCCAGGTCAGTACCCGCCAGGTCGGGGTGCCTAGGTCGGAGCCGAGCTCAAATCCCACCAGAGGCAGACCTTCCGGGCCCGATCTCGGGTCCCATGGTCCGGAGTCAAGCTCAAGCCTCCTCCGCCACGCGAGAGCCCTTTTGAGGCCGGGTCCCCTGGCCTGGGCGCACCTTAGCCACATCAGCCAGTTCAAGCTCAGTCAAAGCTGGGCCCCTCTGGTCTGGTGCCGAGCTTGGCCCCTCTCCGCACAGCCGAGCCATCACGAGACGGCTCCTGCGAGCGGGTCCTGTCTTTCTAGCTTAGCCCCCGACATAAGTCAAGACGTCAACCACCGAGGAAGCAGCACCTCCCATCCGAAGATGGTGGCAGGCCCCCGAGGACCGTACGGCAGCACTTGCCACATCATCATTAATGCCCACGGCTGCCATCCACCCCGGGAAGAAGGGAAGCCCACATCAAGGCACTGTTCCCCCCATCGGCTTGCTGTACAACCGGGGAAAAGACACCAGGGAGCCCGATTCCCGAGAGCAGCGGCGTGACAGTCGAGGCCCTGCCATACTTCTAGGAAGGGCAAATCGAAGGAATGTTAGAGGCTCGTGGAAGCTTCCCCAGATACCTAATAAAGAAGGTGTACCATTCATGGCACGACATCACGTCATACCCGTCTGATAACACGGGAGAACCCCGAGGCAAGCCACGAAAAAAGGACCCAGCCAGTATAAGCGAAGGGGAGGTAACACTCATTTCTCAATTTCAAGCAAGAACAACACAACCACCACAAAGAAAAAGAGGAGAAAGGGGAGAGGCTAGACAGGAGGGCAAGACCACCTTGGCCACCACACCTCCGGGCTCACTCGCACTCTCATACATTATATTCACTCCTCCTAGCGTGGAGCTCATCGAGAGGGGATCGACAAGGAGGATCTGTTCTCCTGGGCTATTACTGACTTGATCGTCGGAGTCCCTAGCTACCCACCAGTAGCAGAGACCCCCGCGGCCCATGCCGCAGCACCCCGTGATAGCCTGCTGATGGGGGACTAATATGCATGCAATTCTTTTTATATGTTTTATATATGGGGTTAGGTGATTAATTCCCGATTTTTAGATCAAAATTAGTTGTAGGGAATTTTGTATGAATTTTTGAAGCCACGCATGCAGATTAGGACCTAGAAAAGTACTAAAGAAGGATCGCCGAGGCTAAGAAGCCTCGGTTAGGGAAAGTTCTCCTACAATATAATTACTGGAGGTAGAGGGGGTGTACCTGACAACGTCTGAAGCACCCGGTGAAGATCACAGTGAAGGGATCTCTCGTTCCTCGATGGATGCGGCCTGGAAAATCGAGCCAATGACCCGCGGATACCCAGCTTTCTGCTCGATGATCCGATTGAGGCTTGGATGGAGTCGTTGGATTCGTAGGAACTCGGGGACCTGCAAACGACTTGTCAGGGGTTAGAAAACTCATAAAGGAACAAAAAAACAAAGAAAAAGTAGCAAGGGAAGGCTTCTTTTGGTGTGGGCGTCCAGGGATCTGGAGGGTTTGTTAGCAGCAGGAAGATGATTGCAAACACCAGGAAGAAGAACTCTCATAAACCCCTTTATGCACACAGCAAGGTATCACACAACTCAATAGAAGAACTCAAGATTTTAATTCATATCAAAAAAGTGAGTTTCATATAAGAGGCTAGGGTCCCTTAAATAGATCCTTAACCTTGGGCTCCAAGTAAGGGCACTTTAGACTTTACATAGGACTCATTTTCCTTTTCAAACTCTAATTGGAATACAAGACAAATAGGTAGAAAACTTCAACTCAAACACTCTCCTCTTGTCCTTCTCTTGGTCGGCCAAGGTGGTGACCATAAGTGGCTGACCAAGAGGGGAGGTGACCCTAGGGAGGGGCACCCTAAATTCTACCTGGGCCTGAGCTGGACCAAATTCCTTCCGGCTGGTCCAGGGTTTCGAATTTGTTCCTGATTTTGTCTTCTTTTCCTGGACTCTTCAAGTCTTCAAGCTGGGTTGGACTTGGGCTTAACTTTTATGTCTTCAATTAGGTTGAACTTGGTCTTCACTTGTATGATGTGGTCTTGAGTCTTCAATCTGATTGGACAGGACTCAAAAATTGAAATTAGCTCAACATGAGCTGACTAGTACTGAACTGAACTAGCTCAACAAGAGCTGGACTAATTACAGGACTCAAATGTAGCTGGACTAAGCTTTATTACAGGGGACTCAAATATTAACTAAGTGATCCACAGAGGGTTGAGAAGCCTCTGCCTTATTCTGGTGCCTCCGGTGTCCCCACCACCTGCGTTCCTTTCATGGGAGGCCCTCGTAGCCGCGGGCAGTTACAGACCCCCGAGGTACCCATCAGCCCCAGGAAAGCGACGGTGAGCCAACTCCATCAAAGAAGAAAGCTGCTCACCACACCTTGACCGGGGGGCACCCAAACCCCGTCAAGGCTAGAAGGGCAAGGCTCCCTGTCATGGGCGATGCGTGTCCGCATCGCCTTCACCGCCCCCCTCAGCAGAGGGGTCCACAGACGAAGCAATCAGGCGCATGGCAGAGAAGCGCCTGGAGGAGCACGACCGCAAGTTGGAGGAGTTTGCCTGTTGGTTCGCCAACTTGCCTAGCTCCACTAGTGAGCCAGCAGGATATGATGCCTGCCCTCCTTTCTCCTAGGAGATCCAAATGGAGCCAATTCCTCGTCGGTTCCGCATGCCGCAGGTGGATCCCTATGATGGGACCACCGACCCCCTGTGATACGGCAAGCATATGATTAATATTTTGAATATGATTTGTAGAGCAATGAAACCTAATTACACTAGCATTGTACTCATCATAATAAGACTTAAGGATTATAAGAAATGTGACTTTTACTTGATTAGACACAATCCTAAACTAAGAAGGAAGAAGATCTAGACAATAGGGGCTAATGATTGTGGACTTACCTTGATGATCTTTCCAACCTTCTTTTGATTCATACCTTGAAACTACCAACGCTCAGAACTGAAGAACCTGGATAACAGAGATCAGAACCCTGGACTTGGGGCGTCAGCTTGTTGGTTCTTTGTCAAGGTGAACCCGGCCCACAACTCAAAGTCTTCGAAGGACCTCCAATACCTTCACTTGAGCTTGGAAGATGCTTTGCTAGGGAAAAGGAATGGCTTTGGCATGGAGGAAAAAGGATGGGAAACTTTCACATAGAAAAAAAAAAAAAAAAAAACACAAGACAACTTCTACTTCCAAAATTCAACTTTACTTTTCATTCATTTCCCCAAAATCAATCCCCTTTACAATGGACGTCCAAGGCCTTTAATAGCCTCACAAAGCTAGCTTTTGAAATTTAAAAACTCCCCAAATTGAGGAGGATTACAAGGGGGGGTTGGAGGATTTGGTGGAGAGTTTGGAGAGATGGGGGGGGGGGGTTTGGAGGATTTGGTGGAGGACTTGGAGGGGTGTGGCCAACGTCCTTGAATTTGAATCTTCCTTGTTGGTGCCAAAGAGTGATGAGGTGACTAGTGAGGTGGCGCCTGATGACGTGGCATGATGAGATGGTCTTCTACTTGGATAAGGAATGACATGTGGTGCCATGTGGTCCTAGTTGATTGTCCTTTTCTCTTGCTTGGGTGATGTGTCTTCTCTTCTTCATGTGGTCAAATTCTGGGGTCCAGAATTTGAGTCTTGTTGCTGGCTTTCATTGCTTTAAGACTTGATTAACTGAAATAGACTTAACTCAACTGAACTGACTTGACTGACCTAAACTTGAAACGGACTTACAGGAAATGAAAATTTTTTTTAAAAGTAATTACAGGACTCAATAAACACTCTTGATTAATTACAGGACTCTTGAAAAGGAAATGGCTCTTGAAAATAAAACATTTACAGGACTCTTGAAAAGGAAATGGCTCTTGAAAATAAAACATTTATAAGACTCTTGAAAAGGAAATGGCTCTTGAAAATAAAACATTTTTGAACTAAAGGATACAAGGTAACCTAATTATCTTCGATCCAAATTGGGATAAGGCTAACCTTGTTGGAGTGAAGTTTCTTTCGATTTCTGGTGTCCACACCAATTCTCCTGGGGTGGGCAGAACTCGACCTAGTCAAGTATGGTTCAGTTTTGCCCTGGTAATGCTCGAACAAGTTTGGGTTAAGTTTTTGCAGGTTCTCTCGAGTAATCCAAGAGTTGTCGGACTCAGGTCGACCTTGCCATTGAACCAGGTATCGCTGATAGTCCTTATTCCTGGTAGTAATGGTCTTGTCATCCAGAATTCTCTAAATCCTCTCTCTTTGCTCAGGTAGGGTTGGTGGTGGACACTCGGAAATATGTTCACTCTCAATGAAAGTTTCTGGCCCAAAAGGCTCACTAGGTATTAGTACTGGTTCTTTGTATTCTACTAGGTCTGAAACATTAAAGGTTGTACTGATACCCATATCGGGTGGAAGTTCCAAAACATATGCATTAGGCCCTATTTTCTTTAAGATCTTGAAAGGTCCCGCTCCGCGGGCATGCAGCTTCTTTATGGTTCCAGAGGGGAACCGTTCAGGGTTAAGCCTAATCATCGCATAATCCCCTTCACAGAATTCTTTAGCCCTCTTATGTGAGTCAGCTAAGTATTTGTAAGTTTCATTGCTCAGGTTGATCTTATTACTGATTTCTTTATGCAGATTTGTGATATGCTGTGCAAAAGACTCAGCAGACTCAGAGACTCGTGTGTGAATAGGTAGTAGGATTAGATTTAAAGGTTTCCTAGGCTTGTAACCATGGACTATCTTAAAGGGACTTTTACCCGTAGATCTATTGACCGAACTGTTGTAAGCAAACTCAGCACGTGGCAATAACAAATCCTAGTTCCCTAGACTTTCTCCCACTAGGCATCTTAGCAAGTTCCCTAGACTTCTATTTACAACCTCGGTTTGTCCATCAGTCTGGGGATGGTAGGCTGTGGAGAATTTCAGTCTGGTTCCTAATAGGTGCCAAAGGATTTTCCAGAAGTAACTTTTGAAGAGGACATCCCTATCAGAAACTATGGTTTTTGGTAATCCGTGGAATCTGACTACTTGATCAAGAAAGAGTTTGGCTATCCTAGAGGCATCGGAAGTTTGGGAGCAAGGTATGAAATGGGCCATTTTTGAAAATCGGTCAACCACCACAAAGATTGAATCATGTTTTCGAATGGTCTTGGGTAATCCTAGAACAAAGTCCATGCTTAGATCCTGCCATGGACACTCAGGTACAGGTAATGGAGTGTATAGCCCGGTATTCTTCTTTTGCTGCTTTGCAACAGCACATATCCTACATCGGGCTACAAGGTTTGCTACTTGTTTCTTAAGGCCTAGCCAGTAAAATTGTTCCTCAACAGCCAAGATAGTCTTGTTTCATCCGAAGTGGCTAGCCAAACCTCCCGCATGTATCTCCTAAACTAAAAAATCTCTTAAGGAGGTTCTTGGGATGCAAAGCCTATTCTCTCTAAAAATATAACCATCTAGAAGGGTATAGTCACTATGATCACTAGATGGTCCTTGATGCAAAACCTGATAAATTTCACCAAAATCTGGACAGGTTTCTACTGCTTTTTAAGTCTTTCAAAACCTATGAATTCAGTATTGACCGAAGATAAAAGTAACGTTCTACGACTTAGAGCATTAGCTACCTTATTGTCAGTTCCCGATTGATGTTTTAGGACAAAAGTATAGGATTGGATGTATTCTATCCATTTGGCATGCCTAGGGTTTAGTTTCTTTTGGGAATTCAAAAACCTAAGGGCTTCATGGTCTGAAAAAAAAACAAATTCTTGTAGTAGGAGATAATGCCTCCAATACCTTAATGCTTGCACTATCGCATAAAGCTCCCGATCATATATGGAGTATTTCTTCCTGGCTTCATTCAATTTCTCACTAAAGAATGCTACGGGATGGTTTTCTTGACTCAGAACTCCACCAATCCCTACTCCCGAAGCATCGCATGCTACTTCAAAGACCTTAGAAAAATCGGATAGCCTTAAGACTGGTGCTTGGGTCATCTTATCTTTGATGTGAAGGAAGGCCTTATCAGCTGACTTCGTCCATTCAAAATGGCACTTCCTAATACAATCCGTGATAGGAGCAACTATGGTGCTAAACCCTCTAATAAATCTTCGATAAAACGTAGCGAGGCCATGAAAACTTCTTACTTCGTGAATATTATTGGGTGTTGGCCACTCTACAATTGCCTTAACCTTCTCAGGGTCAGCGGATACTCCTTCAGGGGTCACAACAAATCCTAGGAAGATAACTCTAGTAGTCATGAAAGCACATTTCTTTAGGGTAGAATAGAGGTTATCTTTCCTAAGTGCTAAACTGACCTGCCTCAGATGTTGTTGATGATCTTCTCTAGTCCTACTATAGATAAGTATGTCGTCAAAGTAAACGACAACAAATTTTTCAATAAAGGCCCGTAGGACTTGATTCATGATTCGCATAAAAGTGCTAGGGGCGTTTGATAACCCAAAAGGCATGACTACCCATTCAAATAACCCATCCTTAGTTTTAAAGGCAGTCTTCCATTCATCCTCTGGTCTGATCCTAACTTGGTGATAGCCGCTCTTCAGGTCAATCTTAGAAAATATAGTTGCACCGGCCATCATATCTAACATATCATCCAAGCGGGGAATGGAAAACCTGTACTTCACCATGATTTTATTTATGGCATGACTATCAACACACATTCTCCATGTGCCATCTTTCTTAGGGGTAAGTAAGGTTGGGACTGCGCATGGACTCAAACTTTCCGTAATGAATCCTTTCTTTAGGAGTTATCCTACTTGTCGTTGTAATTCTTGGTGCTCAGTAGGGTTCATTCTATAATGGGGAAGGTTCGGTAGGGTTGCTCCGGGGACTAAATCTATCGCATGTTGTATATCCCTAAGAGGTGGGAGTTGGTCGGGTAAGTCATTGGGGAACACGTCTTTGAACTCCTCTAGCACTTCACTGATTTCTGGAGGTTATTCTTTTAAAAGAGGTTCTTGATGATCCTTAATGGTCAAAATCCAAACAGGTGATCCATTGCTAATTTCTTGCTCCATTTCTTTAGCAGTGATCACGTCTATCCCTTTATTTTTTTTATCACTCAATTGGCTTGATCCTCTCTTAATGGGGTTCTTAGGTGGAGAAGAATGGATTACGATCTTCTTTCCATTATGAGTAAACGAGCATGAATTAGAACGACCATAGAGTGTTACATCAAGATCGTACAACCATGGTCGGCCTAGGATTATGCTACTTACTCCCATTGGAAGTACATCACACCATACTTTCTCTAGGTAAGATTGGAACTGAATGGTTACTAGGCACCTAGACTTAATGGAAATCGTGGTTGAGTCTATCCATGATACCTTATAGGGATTGGGGTGGGGTACGGTGGGCAATCCTAGGGTTTTTACTGTGTTGGTAGATATGGCATTGACACAGCTACCGCTATCTAAAATGACTTTGCATACTTTCTCACCTATCTTAATGAATGTCTGTAGGATGCTAGTCTGATGCAGAACAAATAAAGGGATGCGATGCGGAAGTAAATTAAGATTAACTATTTTTTTTTTTTTTGTTGTTTTTATATGTTTGTAGAAGTTGGCTTCAAATCAAAGAAAAGTTAACCTAACATTGAAAGATACTAATATGATAATTGAAAGCACAATTTTAAGGAAACTAAATTATCAGAGTAGTTCAGAAGCAATGGATCGCTGGGGGTTGAGAAACTCCCAGACCTAGGGTTTCGCTCCGAACTTTCAACAGAACATAAATAAAGAGAAGAGATGGTTTACCTAACCAGACAATGATCTTCACAGATTTTGGTGGAAGAACTCTCCCGAGCAGATTGTTGGATCCTCGGATTCAGATATCTTCGCAATGGATCCTCCAATACTGGTCCTTTGGCGGGTTGGCTTCTCCTGAACTCAAGATCTGGAAGAGAAGAAAAATAATTGATGGAATCAGAGAGTCAAGGGAAAAATTTACCAGGTTGATGAACTTGAGGATTGAAATTGCTGAAACTGGATTCTCCTGGAAGCTGATGTGATTTTCCTTGGAACTTGCTCTGGATCTGAAGTAGCCGGACTGGATCTGGATGAAGGTGGACGGCCTGGACTTGTAGAGAGAGAGAGGCCGTGGGAGATAGAAGGAGCTAGGGTTTGATGGATTGAAAATAATGAAGGGCGGCTAGGGTTTTGGATTTTTAAGTGGCTAACCTAGGGTTTTGGATAAAGATGGAGATCTCTCACCTCCTCAAGGCTCCAATGGAACCCGGATTACCCCCTCACGGAGCTCAACATTTAGAATAGTGCGAAAGAAGAGAAACCTAGGTTACTCAACACAAGAGAATAGAAAAAATAATTTTTCTTCATTCATTGATTTCAACTTACAAGAGGGATGTAATTTATAATGCTTTACAAGGGAGAAGGGTTTCATATTTTCCCATGTGGGACTAAAGGAGGGGATCTCCAATTAGGGCAAATCCCTTACATATGGTTGGCCAAAATACCAAAAATTAGGATTTGGGGTTATAAATGGCAGGTAGATGGCGCCACCTTGCTTGGAATTTTTCAAGAAAATTTTCTTCCTTTCCTGGATGAACTCTTTTGGACTCCTCCTTTTCTTCCTCCCTAAGTCAAGGCTCTTCCCATCTTTGTTTTAGGTGTTTTTGGCAGGTAATGGGCGCCCCTTGATATTCTCTTCCAAGAAAAACTTCTTCCCTTGTTTGCTTGGAATCACTTGGGAAAGTCTTGGCCGCCCCCTTGATTTGTGCTCTTCTCTTTATCTGGTGCATGAAAGAAGGGAGTTGCCATCTGTGGAGTGGGGACCAAAGGCTGCTGGATGTGGATATGGCGCCCCCTAGACTGGGAGTGTGGCTGGGAGTGTGGTGTCCACTTGCCTGGTCTTGGGAGAAAATGTAACATCCCTGGTTGAAACCCTAGTCCACTACTGAGTCAACATGACTCAACAAAATAAAATGCAGGTAATGTAGACTCAAGCTAAATTGAGTTGATCTAGTCAACTCTTATTACAAACCAAAAACCCTATTCTTCGGGCAAGGTTAATCAGAGATCCAGATGGAGCTCTGAAGTCTTCTTCTGAGTCTGGTGCCCGCACCAATTCTCCCAGGGTGGGAGGAACTCGACCCTGTCGAGTAAGGCTCAAGTTGGCTCTGGTATCTCTCCAAGAGGTCTGGGTCCAATTCTTGTAATTCTTCTCAGGAGATCCAAGAGTCATCAGAATCTGGCCTTCCTTGCCAGCGGACCAGGTACCTTTGGTATCCTCGATTACGAGTAGAGATAACCTGATCATCCAAGATCTTTTCAATCTGCTCTTTCCTCACAGGCCAGTTTGTTGGTGGACACACAGGGTCGGGATCACTCTCAATGATAGGGTTAGGCTCAAAAGGCTCACTAGGAATCACAGCTGGCTCCCTGTACTCTACTAAGTCTGTAATGTTGAAAGTAGAGCTAATGCCTAGTTCTGGAGGCAACTCGAGCACATAGGCATTGGATCCTACTCTCTTTACCACTCTAAATGGTCCAGCTCCCCTAGCATGTAACTTTCTAACAGTTCCAGGAGGAAACTGTTCAGGCCTTAACCTAATCATCACATAGTCTCCCTCAACAAAAGATTTGACTCGCCTTTGAGTATCAGCCAACTTCTTATAAGTTTCATTACTTAAATTTATTTTGGCATGAATTTCTTTATGCAAGTCTTTTACATGCTGTGCAAAATTCTCAGCAGACTCGGAGACTCGAGTGTGGACAGATAAAGGGACTAGGTCAAGAGGTGTGTGAGGTTTGTACCCATGTACAATTTCAAATGGACTCTTACCCGTAGACCTATTAACCGAGTCATTGTACGCAAATTCTGCCCTTGGTAGGTATAAATCCCAATTTCTGGTGTTTTCACCAACAAGACATCTCAGCAGATTTCCTAGGCTACGGTTCACTACTTCAGTTTGGCCATCAGTTTGGGGATGATAGGCAGTTGAAAACTTAAATTTTGTCCCTAACTTGTGCCAAAGGGTCTTCCAAAAGTAACTGGTGAACCGGACATCCCTATCTGAAACGATTGTCTTAGGTAGGCCATGGAGTCTAACTATCTTATTGAAGAAAAGTATGGCTACCTTAGACGCATCAAAGGTTTGGGAACAAGGCAAGAAGTGGGCCATTTTAGAGAATCGGTCGACTACGACACAGATAGAATCATGTCTCCTCTGGGTCTTAGGTAAACCTAACACAAAATCCATACTCACATCTTGCCAAGGACGATCTGGGACAGGGAGTGGGGTATAAAGGCCAGTATTTTGTTTTCACTGTTTGGAAACAGCGCAGGTTCGACATCTAGCTACAATATTAGCTACATCCCTTTTCAAGCTAGGCCAGAAAAAGTGGTCTTCAATAGCTAGAATGGTCTTGTCTTTTCCAAAATGGCCGGCTAAACCTCCAGCATGGATTTCCCAAATCAAAAATTCCCTAAGAGAAGTTCTAGGGATGCAAAGCCTATTTTTGAAGAACAAAAAACCATCTACAAGGGTATAATCCTGGTGATTACTAGATGGTCCTTGAACTAGATCCTGATACACAGTTGTGAAATCCGGACAAGACTCATATTCCTCTTTGATTTGCTCAAACCCTATGACCTCAGTTCTAACAGAAGTTAATAACAGAGATCGGCGACTAAGGGCATCAGCTACCTTATTCTCAACTCCAGCCTTATGTTTCAGGACAAAAGTATAGGACTGGATATATTCTACCCACTTAGCATGCCTAGGGTTAAGCTTCTTTTGGGAGTTCAAAAATCTAAGAGCCTCATGGTCCGAAAATAGTACAAATTCCTGCGGTAGCAAATAATGTCTCCAGTAACGCAAAGCTTGCACCACCGCATAAAATTCCTTATCATAGGTAGAATACCTAAGCTTAGCATCATTAAGTTTTTCACTAAAGAATGCTATGGGATGATTCTCTTGGCTTAGGACTCCACCTATTCCTACACCTGAAGCATCACAGGCAACCTCAAATACTTTAGAAAAATCGGGTAATCTCAGAATGGGTGCCTGGGTCATTTTATCCTTAAGATCTAGGAAGGCTTTATGGGCTGACTTAGTCCAATGAAATTCTCCCTTCCTAATACAATCAGTGATAGGAGCAGCTAAAGTACTAAACCCCTTGATGAATCGCCTATAGAAGGTAGCCAAGCCGTGGAAACTTCTAACTTCATGCACATTGGTTGGCTCTGGCCAGTCTACTATGGACCTAATCTTCTCAGGATCGGCCGCCACGCCGTCAGGGGTTACTACAAAACCAAGAAAGATAACTCTACTAGTCATGAATTCACACTTCTTAAGATTACCGTAGAGTCTATCATTCCTTAAAACTTGGCAAACTGCTCTAAGGTAGCCTAGGTGATCTGCTGGGGTCTTACTATAGATCAGGATGTCATCAAAATAGACCACCACAAATTTTTCTATGAAAGCTCTAAGTACCTGGGTCATAATTCTCATGAAAGTACTAGGGGCATTGGACAACCCAAAAGGCATAACAACCCATTCATAAAGACCATCCTTAGTTTTGAAAGCAGTTTTCCATTCATCCCCAGGTCTAATCCTAACCTGATGATAGCCGCTTTTGAGATCAATCTTAGAAAAAACCATTGCACCAGCCATCATATCAAGCATGTCATCTAGTCTAGGGATGGGAAACCTATATTTGATTGTAATTTTATTGATGGCACGACTGTCAACACACATCCTCCACGTGCCATCTTTCTTTGGGGTCAGTAAGGCTGGGACTGCACAAGGGCTAAGACTTTCTCTAATAAACCCCTTCCTCAATAATTCTCCAACCTGCTTTTGCAGTTCTTCATGCTTAGATGGATTCATCCTGTAATGGGGCAAGTTGGGCAAAGTCGTTCCTGGGATTAGATCTATGGCATGCTGGATATCCCTAAGAGGTGGAAGGTGGTCTGGCAAATCCTCGGGAAAGACATCCTCAAATTCTTTTAACACAGGTTTAACTTCTTGAGGAGGCTCTGAGTGTTCCGAAGTTCTAAGTTCCTTAGCAGTCAACATCTAGATGGGTGAACCACTATGAATTTCTTGTTCTAGATCCTTAGCACTGATTAGGTTCACTCCAGCTTTCATCTCCTTAACCTTACCGGCTCCTTTAGTTACCTTGTCCTTAGGGGGAACTGAATGGATCGTAATCTTCTTCCCATTGAAACTAAAGACACAGGTATTGGATTTTCCTAAGAGGGTGGCATCATGATCATACAACCAAGGTCTTCCGAGAATTATACTGCTCACCCCCATGGGTAAGACATCGCACCAAATCTTTTCGTGATAAGATTGCATTTGGATTTGGACTTGACATCTAGACTGGATGGGTATGGAGGTAGAATCTACCCAAGAAACCTTATAGGGGTTGGGATGGGGAACTGGGATTAAGCCTAACATCTTGACAGTGCTAGTAGAGATGGCATTTACACAGCTCCCACTATCTATGATGATCTTACATACCTTATCTCCTAATTTAAGAAAATTCTGTAGGATGTTAGTCCTACGCCAATCCTCTTGAACTAGATTCTGGGATAGGATGCATCTTACAACTCCTAATTGGTCAGATTCATTGGGTTCCTCCTCTCCTTCATACTCCTCAACCAAATTCATTCCAGCCTCATAAACTTCTTCTTCAAATTCCTCACTGGGCTCGGAATTATCATTCTCTCCCTCTTCTATGTAAAGGGATCTCCGTGGGCACTGGCTAGCAACATGACCTACCTTATGACACTTAAAATAGGCTATGGCAGTACACTGACTGGAAATGTGACCTGGTTTCTGACACTTAAAATAGGTGATATTTGAACTAGGGGTTCTCTGGGTGTCAGGTGCCTTACCTTTGTCCATGGGCCTAGGGGTAGAAGTACCCTGAAAAGGTTTACTAGGGATAACTTGGCTAGGTCCATTCCTTGGGATTGGGGCACTAACCCTAGAAGGTATAGGTCCTCTCTGAAATTTCTCAGTGTTCAGTGCAATCTGGTAGGCTTGGTCTAGATCAGTAACCTCTCTCAGAAATAGTTCTCTCTTGATATCTTCCCTCAGTCCAGCCCTAAATCTAGATAAAGTGACTTCGTGGGCTTCACTCACATCACATCTCATTAGGTATTCATCAAAAGTAGCTATGTAGTCTGAGACAGATCGGTTTCCTTGTTTCAGGTTTTGCCATTGGTCTAACAGGTTTTGCTGGTATGAAATGGGTAGGTATTTATCTCTCAATTTTTCTTTCATACCCTGCCAAGTGGTTATGGGCTCAACATTCCGTCTCCTAGTGGTTAGCTCAATGTTCCCCCAGTATAACCTAGCTTGACGCACTAATTTCATCTTGGCAAACTTGTATTTCCTCTCCTCATACATAGCATACCACTCAAAGTATTGGTCCATCTCACCCTCCCAATCAGAATACACCTTAGGGTTCAGACTACCATCAAAAGTGGGTGCATCTAATTTGATGTTCCTGATGAATCTATCATCTCTATCTTCAGGTTCTGGGTCAGGCCTCCTATGATTAGGTTCAGGATCTCTATATAAAGGCCTTCTAGGCTCCTGATGTGGGTGAGGTTGAGGCACATTAAAATCGGGGTCAGGGGTCCAATTCCGATGTCTAGGTTCTTCAAGTACTTGGACTCGGTCCCTAAGTTGGGTAAGATCCTCATGAATTTGTGCGCTAAACTGGGCCACAGTATTTGTCATATCCTGATTCATTTTAGCCATACTTTCAGTAAGAGTTCTGATCATGGCCTCTAAATCAGGTTGCGTTTGACCAGGTTGATATGGCACTCCGTTTCTGGTAGACATGATGATTCAAGCAAGCACACAAAATGAGACTAGACTAAATCGACTACTGGATCACTAGACCTAGAGTCCAAACTAGATGCCCAATCAGAATGGCAAGCTAGCCTGTAGTAACTCAGGACTCAGCCAGGCAGGTGTAAGGGGAGTGTTAGGTCCCTGATTGCCAATCCTAGACACCAATCAGTGATTGGCCAGGTAGGCGGACCAGCACACAAGCCCTTCGAGAATGGATCCCTGAACCACCGTTCTAGACACTAAGTGCTAAGCACACATAGAATAACTCGGCAAACTGATTCAACACTAGCCTAGACCCGACCAATTGGTGTCCCTAGCCCACTAGGGCAAATTAGGTCTAACTGATTTTAAATTAGGTCTAGGTTCGAATGATTGGATGGTGGTTTTGGGCTAAGGAGAGGTAATCAACTCCTCCCCTTATCTTAGATGCTCAATTGCCCTTAAGTAAATTATGAGATGATCACTCCAAAAAGAATTGAATTGCAGAACACAAAAAAAATAGAGTTGTTGTATTTTAATGCTCAGAATTTTTACCGAAACCAATAAATCATAGAAAACTTATGGAAAATAGGTTCATTATACTGGTTTCAACGAAGCAAAAATCATGCAATTCGGAGTTTTATGCAGGGAGAAATAATTCAGACAATAGGGCAATTACGGGCTGCAACTAGATTGTCTTCCCCGTTTATAATCCCTGCTACAAAGTTATAACCCAATGGATCCCCTACATGCCCTAGGAACACCCCGTGGAATGGGAGGAGGAGGCTTGCGCCTCGCTTAGTTCCTAGGACCAGACGTCCTGGGGAGTCTACTTCGAGCAGACAAAATAAAAAGAGAAAATAATCAAAACAAGCAAGCAAGCAAATCAGAAACCCTAGACTGGGCTCTGATACCAAAAATGATGCAGAACAAATAAAGGGATGCGATGCGGAAGTAAATTAAGATTAACTAATTTTTTTTTTTTTTTGTTGTTTTTATATGTTTGTAGAAGTTGGCTTCAAATCAAAGAAAAGTTAACCTAACATTGAAAGATACTAATATGATAATTGAAAGCACAATTTTAAGGAAACTAAATTATCAGAGTAGTTCAAAAGCAACGGATCGCTGGGGGTTGAGAAACTCCCAGACCTAGGGTTTCGCTCCAAACTTTCAACAGAACAGAAATAAAGAGAAGAGATGGTTTACCTAACCAGACAATGATCTTCACAGATTTTGGTGGAAGAACTCTCCCGAGCAGATTGTTGGATCTTCGGATTCAGATATCTTCGCAATGGATCCTCCAATACTGGTCCTTTGGTGGGTTGGCTTCTCCTGAACTC
Source organism: Areca catechu (assembly GCA_021397845.1). NCBI lineage: Eukaryota > Viridiplantae > Streptophyta > Magnoliopsida > Arecales > Arecaceae > Areca > Areca catechu. The sequence continues at coordinate 71,804,905 of CM038041.1, forward strand.
AAGATCTAGAAGAGAAGAAAAACAATTGATGGAATCAGAGAGTCAAGGGAAAAATTTACCAGGTTGATGAACTTGAGGATTGAAATTGCTGAAACTGGATTCTCCTAGAAGCTGATGTGATTTTCCTTGGAACTTGCTCTGGATCTGAAGTAGCTGGACTGGATCTGGATGAAGGTGGACAGCCTGGACTTGTAGAGAGAGAGAGGCCGTGGGAGATGGAAGGAGCTAGGGTTTGATGGATTGAAAATAATGAAGGGCGGCTAGGGTTTTGGATTTTTAAGTGGCTAACCTAGGGTTTTGGATAAAGATAGAGATCTCTCACCTCCTCAAGGCTCCAATGGAACCCGGATTACCCCCTCACGGAGCTCAACACTTAGAATAGTGCGGAAGAAGAAAAACCTAGGTTACTCAACACAAGAGAATAGCAAAAATAATTTTTCTTCATTCATTGATTTCAACTTACAAGAGGGATGTAATTTATAATGCTTTACAAGGGAGAAGGGTTTCATATTTTCCCATGTGGGACTAAAGGAGGGGATCTCCAAATTAGGGCAAATCCCTTACATATGGTTGGCCAAAATACCAAAAATTAGGATTTGGGGTTATAAATGGCAGGTAGATGGCGCCACCTTGCTTGGAATTTTTCAAGAAAATTTTCTTCCTTTCCTGGATGAACTCTTTTGGACTCCTCCTTTTCTTCCTCCCTAAGTCAAGGCTCTTCCCATCTTTGTTTTAGGTGTTTTTGGCAGGTAATGGGCGCCCCTTGATATTCTCTTCCAAGAAAAACTTTTTCCCTTGTTTGCTTGGAATCACTTGGGAAAGTCTTGGCCACCCCCTTGATTTGTGCTCTTCTCTTTATCTGGTGCATGAAAGAAGGGAGTTGCCATCTGTGGAGTGGGGACCAAAGGCTGCTGGATGTGGATATGGCACCCCCTGGACTGGTAGTGTGGCTGGGAGTGTGGTGTCCACTTGCCTGGTCTTGGGAGAAAATGTAACATCCCTGGTTGAAACCCTAGTCCACTACTGAGTCAACATGACTCAACAAAATAAAATGCAGGTAATGTAGACTCAAGCTAAATTGAGTTGATCTAGTCAACTCTTATTACAAACCAAAAACCCTAATTCTTCGGGCAAGGTTAATCAGAGATCCAGATGGAGCTCTGAAGTCTTCTTCTGAGTCTGGTGCCCGCACCATAGTCCTATGCCAATCTTCTTGGGTTTTAGCCTGGGTGAGAATGCACCTAACCACTCCTATCAGATCTTGATCTACCAGGACTTCCTCTTCCTCATACTCTTCAGCTAAGTTCTCATCTGCCTAGTATACTTCCTCCTCAAATTCATCTTAGGATTCTACGGCTTCCTCTTCTACTTCCCCTATGTGTAGGGCTCTATTGGGACATCTGCTAGAATAGTGACCCACTTTGTTACACTTGAAACAGGCATTTGGAGTTCTTTGGGTCTCAGGTGTTTTCCCCTTGTCATCTTTTCGGGTCACAGGCACATTAGGATTGGGTCGGTTGAATCTAGGCTGATTGGATCCTGACTGCTGGTAAGGTGCACTAGTCCTAGGGGCTTCGGGCCTACGATAGACTGGACCTTTATGGAATCTCTCAGCATCCCTAGCTATCTGATAGGCCAATTCTAGGTCATGTACCTCTCGCATGAACAATTCTCTTTGAATTTCTTCCCTCAGTCCGGCTCTAAATCTAGACAAGGTCACCGACTCAGATTCATCAACATTGTACCTCATAACGAATTCATCAAACTTCGCTATGTACTCTGCGACACTCCTATTTCCTTGAGTAAGTCTTTGCCATTGATCTAGGAGTCTTTGGTGGTAGGACATAGGAAGGTATTTCTCCCTAAGCCTAAGTTTCATAGCTCGCCAGGTCACTATGGGCACATCACCTCTCTGTCTAGTGAGTCTCTCAACGTTTCTCCAATATAACCTAGCTTGGCGCACAAGTTTAAGCTTTGCAAACTTACACTTGCGCTCTTCACTCATCTCAAACCAGTCAAAATACTGGCCCATCTCACCTTCCCAATCAATGTAGATCTTAGGATCTAAAATTCCATCAAAGGTGGGAGCTTCCAGCCTAATGTTCTTCATGGTTCGGTCATCTTGATCAAAGTGAATTGGGGTGGGTCTCCTGACATTGGGTTCATAGTTAGGCTCATGATGGAATCTCCTTGGGTTGGGATCGATGGTTTGATCAGGTTGGGGTCCTCTAGGAAATGGATTATAAAACTGATCTTGGGGAGCTCTCCTAGGGTTTGTTTCGTAGAGAGGGTTTTGATATGGAATCCTTCTAGGGTTCAATGGGGTCTCAAGTTCAGGTGCAAGACTAGGCTCAGGCTCAGTCTGGGCTTCATGATTGCTTTCAGGGGTTCTAGCCTCTAACTGATCCAACCTAGTAGTGATGTGGGCTAACTGCTCATTCATGTCTTGGTTGGTTTGTGCCACATTCTGATTTGTTTGGGCCAATTGCTCAGTTAAACTCTTAGTCAGTTGGGCCACTTGATCATTTAGGCCTTTGATCAAATTCCCTAAGTTTTGGTCCATGGCTACACTTGATTGGGCTTGGATTGGTGAATATGGTGTCCCTGCTCTAGTTGTCATGCATGCAAATGGACTCAAGTTCGAGCTAAGGTTTCCTAGACCTAGAGCACAAATTAGAAGTCTAATTAAGTGAACCAACTAGCTAGTAGTACTTATGGGACTTAGCCAGGTAGGTGGAGGGGAGTGAAGGTCCCTGATTGCCAACCTTAGACACCAATCTAAGATTGGCCAGGTAGGCGGACCAAATCACAAGCCCTGATGCACCAATCCTAGACACCAAGCCAGTAAGTACACACCAATTAGCTGACACAGTTAACTTGACCCTAACCTGAACCCAAACTTGTTGGTGTCCCTAACCCACTAGGGCAATTAACGTTCTACTCAATTTTAATTAACGGGCTGGGATCGATATGCTGGTTGGTGATTTTTGGGCTAGGGACAGGTGATGAAACCCTGACCCTATGTCAAATTGATGCCCTTAATTTGATTTCTCATGAGATGAATGAAATGCAAAGGTGCTGCAGAAGTGTGTTGCAGTTTGAAAGTGGTGTGGAAAACGTGATGAAAAAAAATGTCCAAAAATTTTGAAAAATTCACAGTGGATTCCTAGCTTATATGTTTCAATGCAGATGAAAGGAATTTTAAAACTAAAATCTGTACTACTCTAAGCAGATCCTACAAAGGAAGATAAATAAAAAGGACAGAACATAACCCTAATGATAGTGTCGAACTGCAGAAATTTTTATTTTTTTTTTATTTTTTTTTGATGATGAAATTTAATATGATGATAACTGACTTAAAAAGGAACAAGAAAAAAAATACTTCAATAAAAAATTAGCAACTTGCCTTTGGAGCTGCAGACGGATTACAGTAAACAGATGCAAATTTTCAGAAAACAGAACCTAATCAAACAAGTGCAATGGCTTACCCAAACTTCAATCTAAAAAATTCACGTCCGGCCAGGGGCTCATTATTCCCATGGGTCGTGACAATGTACTGGAGTACACCCGCTCAGGAGGTGTGAATTTTAGATCTTGCTTGGATTTAAAGAAAACTATTCTACCCTAATGCAACCATGCTCTGATACCAAGATGATGCGGCAAGCATATGATTAATGTTTTGAATATGGTTTGTAGAGCAATGAAACCTAATTACACTAGCATTGTACTCATCATAATAAGACTTAAGGATTATAAGAAATGGAACTTTTACTTGATTAGACACAATCCTAAACTAAGAAGGAAGAAGATCTAGACAATAGGGGCTAATGATTGTGGACTTACCTTGATGAGCTTTCCAACCTTCTTTTGATTCATACCTTGAAACTACCAATGCTTAGAACTGAAGAACCTGGATAACAGAGATCAGAACCCTGGACTTGGGGCGTCAGCTTGTTGGTTCTTTGTCAAGGTGAACCCGGCCCACAACTCAAAGTCTTCGAAGGACCTCCAATGCCTTCACTTGAGCTTGGAAGATGCTTTGCTAGGGGAAAAGAATGGCTTTGGCGTGGAGGAAAAAGGATGGGAAACTTTCACATAGAAAAAAAAATAAAAAATAAATACAAGACAACTTCTACTTCCAAAATTCAACTTTACTTTTCATTCATTTCCCCAAAATCAATCCCCTTTACAATAGGCGTCCAAGGCCTTTAATAGCCTCACAAAGCTAGCTTTTGAAATTTAAAAACTCCCCAAATTGAGGAGGATTACAAGGGGCGGTTGGAGGATTTGGTGGAGAGTTTGGAGGGATGGGGGGGTTTGGAGGATTTGGTGGAGGACTTGGAGGGGTGTGGCCAACCTCCTTGAATTTGAATCTTCCTTGTTGGCACCAAAGAGTGATGAGGTGACTAGTGAGGTGGCGCCTGATGACGTGGCATGATGAGATGGTCTTCTACTTGGATAAGGAATGACATGTGGTGCCAAGTGGTCCTAGTTGATGGTCCTTTTCTCTTGCTTGGTTGATGTGTCTTCTCTTCTTCATGTGGTCAAATTCTGGGATCCAGAATTTGAGTCTTGTTGCTGGCTTTCATTGCTTTAAGACTTGATTAACTGAAATAGACTTAACTCAACTGAACTAACTTGACTGACCTAAACTTGAAACGGACTTACAGGAAATGAAATTTTTTTTAAAAGTAATTACAGGACTCAATAAACACTCTTGATTAATTACAGGACTCTTGAAAAGGAAATGGCTCTTGAAAATAAAATATTTACAGGACTCTTGAAAAGGAAATGGCTCTTGAAAATAAAACATTTTTGAACTAAAGGATACAAGGTAACCTAATTATCTTCGATCGAAATTGGGATAAGGCTAACCTTATTGGAGTGAAGTTTCTTTCAGTTTCTGGTGTCCAGACCACCCTGGACCACCTAGAAAGCTACCAGGCCCTCATGAGGGTCCAGGGGGCCACTGACGCCCTTCTGTGCATCGCCTTTCCTGCTACCCTTCGGAAGGCCGCTCGAGTGTGGTTCACCCGCCTCGAGCCAGAAAGTATCAGTTCTTTTGCCCAGCAATGGCAAAAGTTCATGGCCCATTTCGATGCCTATCGGAAGATGCCACGTGAGGCAGATAGCCTCTTCTCCATCAGGCAGCAAGACCATGAGCCACTACAAGACTATGTGGCCCGTTTCGAAGCTGCTGCCTTGGAGATCTACAACCTGGAGGAGCCGATGGCGATGCTGGCTCTAAAGCGAGGGCTTAGGACTTCCCACCTGACCTACTCACTCGACAAGAAGCCCTCGAAGACTTATGCTGAGCTGCTCTTCCGGGCCCAGAAGTATATCCGTGCCGAGGAGGCGGATCGCACGAGGCAGGAGCTTGACGGGAAGCCACTGAGGAGGCTGGCACCCACCGAGAAGCCTGAAGCATGGAGGCCGGGACCACCAGCTCAGAGCTCCCGACCGGCACCAAGGCCAAAGAATGCTCCCATCCCTCAAGGGAACTTCACTCCCCTTCTCACTCCAAGAACGAAGATCCTCATGGAGATTGAGGGCGAGACTTATCTGAGGCATCCTTGGCCACTGAAGATATCCTTCACCCATGACAAGACAAAGTACTGCCGCTTCCATCATGACCACGGGCACGACACCGAGGAATGCCGCAATCTCAAGTGGGAAATTGAAGAGCTCATTAAGAGGGGCTACCTCAAAAAATATGTGGGGGGCAGACCTCAACCAGAGTCCCAGGCGCTCGTTGCTCTCTCACCAGCTCCAACCATCGACAACTGCCTCATTGAGAAGCTGGTGGGCATGATCTCTTGGGGAGCAGAGCGCGTGTCCAAGAGAACCCGGGGGGTAGGGAACTTTGAGAATGTACTCCCCTTTATGAGGGAAGGGGATAATGGGAAGAAAAATGTAAATAATGATGCTGTGGTCATTGAGATGATGATCGCAAAGTATCCTGTAAAGCGCATCATGGTAGATAGTGGAAGCTCTATGGATGTACTTTTTTACGATTCTTTCTCCTGGATGAATCTCTCCCCCACTCAACTCAAGCTAGTATTTACTCCCCTTGTTGGTTTCACGGGAGACTCCGCAAGAGCAGAGGGGGAAATCACTCTCCCAGTCACTACCGGGACCCCACCTTGGCAGAATACCGTCATGATGACGTTCACGGTTGACAGGCTTCCTTCGCCTTACAACATGATCTTGGGCCAACCTGGGCTCAACCTCCTTGATGCCGTCGTCTCTACCAAGAGGTTGCTTGTCCAGTTCCCAACCCCTTGCAGCATGGGGGAGATGAGGGGTACACCCTAGCTAGTGCAGCACTACTTTCAAATGCTCCCCGGGGCCCAGGTGAGGATTCGAGGGTGGACGAGCTCGACCAGAGGGCCCAAGACCCCAGAGGAGGCCCGGCCGAGTGCCTGCTTTCCTACCAGCTCGGAGCCGACCAGGCAAAAATCATGCAGATCAGAACCCAGCTGCCCGAGGAGGATAGGGCTCCGCTATTGGAGTTCCTACGAGCAAATGCAAATATGTTCGCCTAGACGACGGTCGACATGCCAGGTATTCCCCCTGAAGTCATCACCCATAAACTTAGTGTTGATCCGAAGTGCAGGCCAGTTAGACAAAAGAAGAGAAGCTTTGCCCCGGAAAGGCAAGCGACCATCAACAAGGAAGTTGAGAAACTCCTCGCCGCCGGATTTGTTCGAGAAATGCAATATCCGAGCTGGCTGGCGAATATGGTGATGGTGAAGAAGAATAACGGCAAGTGGAGGATCTGTGTAGACTACACCGACCTCAACAAGGCATGCTTAAAGGATAGCTTCCCTCTGCCAAGGATAGACCGGCTGGTGGATGCCACTTCAGGGCACAGGCTACTCTCCTTCATGGATGCATTCTCCGGGTATAATCAGATCCGGATGCACCCGGAGGACGAGGAGCACACCACCTTCATCACTGACCGGGGGATGTATTGCTACAGAATGATGCCCTTTGGCCTGAAGAATGCTGGGGCCACGTACCAATGCCTGGTCAACAAGGTCTTCAAGGACCAGATTGGTTGGAACGTGCAAGCATACGTGGATGACATGCTCGTCATGAGCAAACCGAGCTCGGACCACATTGCCAACCTCACTGAAGCCTTCCACAACCTCCGAAAGCACTAGATGAAGCTCAACCCGGCGAAGTGCGCCTTCGGGGTGGCGGCCGAGAAATTCCTCGGCTTCATGGTTACCCAGAGAGGCATCGAGGTGAATCCAGAGAAGGTCCAAGCAACCTTGGACATGGAGTACCCTACATCCAAGAAGCAGGTTCAGCGCCTGACAGGAAGGATCGCAGCCCTGAGGTAGTTCATTTCGAGGTCGGTTGACCGCTGCCTTCCCTTCTTCAAGGCACTGTGTAAGATGCATGACTTCACCTGGACTGAAGAGTGCCGGACGGCCTTCGAAGAGCTAAAGGAGTTCCTGACCTCCCCGCCTCTGCTGTCCAGACCCGAAGAGGGAGAAGAGCTCCTACTCTACCTGGCGGTCACCCCGGGGGCCGTCAGCTCGGTCTTCATCCATACAGACCAGGACGGGATGCAAAAGCCAGTGTACTACACCAGCAAAATACTTAATGTTGCGGAGATCAGGTATACCTGCTTCGAAAAACTTATTTTTGTACTAATAATGTCTGCTAAGCGCCTCAGGCCCTATTTCCAAACACATCCCATCGTGGTTGTGACTGACCAGCTATTGAGGACCATGCTAAGCCATCCCAAGACTTCCAGAAGGTTAGCTAAATGGTCCCTGAAGCTGAGCGAGCACGACATCGCATATCGGCCGAGGTCATCGCAGAAGGCCCAAGTCCTAGCCTACTTCGTGGTCGAATGCACAGGGTTTTCCGAGGAACCAGAGCGGATGGTCTCGGAGAGCCAAGCCAAGCCCACCCCACTGAAGGACCCCTGGATCCTCTAGATGGATGGCACCTCCAATTCATGCGGGAGCGGAGCAGGCCTCATCCTCGCCAATTCTGATGGAGTGGTGATGGAGTGTGCGCTTCGCTTCAAGTTCTTCGCCACAAACAACCAAGCAGAGTACGAGGCGCTCCTCGTGGGCCTGAAGGTGTTCCACAAGTTGGGCATACAGAACCTCAAGGTCTTCACCGACTCCCAGCTGGTTGCCGGACAAGTCTCCGGGGAGTATGAGGCCCGAGATCCCCAGATGATGAAGTACCTGGAGAAGGTCCGTTCGAGTGTGGCAGGCTTCCGCTACTTCCGCGTTTCCCACATTCCTCATGGAGAGAACGCTCGTGCGGATGCACTGTCAAGGCTCGCGACCCTACCAAACTCATCCTTAGGGCGTGCCTACATCGAATATCTTGAGAGCCCGAGCTATGAAAACCCCGAAGAGGTGCAGCAAGTAGCCCCTGAGCCGAGCTGGATGGACAAGTATGTCAGGTACATCCAAGATGGCCTACTGCCAGAAGATCGCAAGGAAGCTGGCCTCTTCAGAAGGAAGGCCACCCACTTTGTCTGATGGATGGCCAGCTTTACCGCCGATCCTATTCTTATCCTCTCCTGAAGTGCCTCAGCCTGCAGAGGCAGCCTTCGTACTCCAGGAGATACATGAAGGCCTCTACAAAAATCATGTAGGAGGGAGGACCCTGGCATACAAGGCCCTTCACCAGAGATATTTCTGGGAAACAATGAGGGAGGACGCCGCTGACTTCGTCAAAAGGTGTGACAAGTGTCAGTGCCACTCCCACATTCAGCGCCTGTCGGCTACGCCGATCTCCCAGCTGTCATCTCCTTGGCCTTTTATGCAATGGGGGATGGACATCCTAGGACCGTTCCCCATCGCACCAGGGCAGCAGAAGTTCCTGCTGGTGGTGATCGACTACTTCACCAAATGGGTTGAAGCAGAGCCGCTAGCTCGGATCATAGAGGCCAATGTCCGCCAGTTCTTCTGGAAGTCTGTCATCTGTCATTTCGGACTCCCCAACTTCGTCATCACCGACAATGGGCAACAGTTCGACAATCGAGAGTTCGAGGGCTTCTGCGCCGAGCACGGGATCCAGCATCGGTTCACCTCGGTCGCCCATCCCTAGATGAATGGGGAAGCCGAGGTCACCAACCGAACCATTCTTCAAGGACTCCACACCAGGCTAGACCAAGCGAAGGGCAGATGGGTGGAAGACTTCCAAGCATCATGTGGGCCTACCACACAATGTCCAGGATGGCAATGGGCAAAACGCCTTTTAACCTAGTCTTCGGGTCAGAAGCGATCATTCCAGTGGAGCTCGGCGTGCCCACACTCCGCGTACAGCAGTATGATGAAGCACATAACTCAGCACACCTTCTCCTCAACTTAGACCTCCTCGAAGAAACAAGAGACAAAGCTCGGCTCTGGATGGCAGCATACCGGCAATGGGTCGCCCGGTACTACAAGCACGGGTGAGGCAGAAGGCTTTCCGACCTGGCGACCTAGTACTGCACCAAGCAGAAGCGTCCCAGCCCTGGGAGAGTGACAAACTCTCTCCAAACTGGGAGGGCCCTTACAAAGTGGCCGAGGCCCTATCGCACGGGGCCTACTACTTAGAAGACTTGGATGGCGCCAGGTTCCCCAAGACCTGGAACGCTTGTAATTTGAGGAGATACTATTAGTAATGTAAGTATTCCCTCCATGAGAAATGAAGATCTCTTTCCATAACACGATCTATCTGTCTTGCAGAAAACTACATCGAAAGACCGGACGACCTCCGGCACCGGCGAGCCCAGCTCCCCAGCATCGAAAGACCGGACGACCTCCGGCACCGGCGAGCCCAGCTCCCCGGCATCGAAAGACCGGATGACCTCTGGCACCGGCGAGCCCAGCTCCCCGGCAACAAAGATCGGATGACCCTTCTGCACCGGTGAGCCTAGCTCCTCGACGAAGGACTTGGGAAGCCCTTAGGCACTCGACGCCTTCGAGCCCAGCTTCGAGACTTCTTCTCAAATCATCGATGTCCCCGAGCCCAGCTCCAGGGCGATTGCCTAACACCGGAGCTCAGATCTCCGGTCAAGGGAACTCTCTCGACCACTGCGCCTACGAGCCCAACTCCAAGGTTCCATCTCAAGTTCTCATATCTTCGGGCCCAGCTCCAAAATGCCTGCTTGAGACCGGAGCTTAGACCTTCGACCAGGGGCACCCTCGAGCCACGCAACTCATCATCGACAATGCCCCCGGGCTCAGCCTCACGATGACAGCCGAAGCCGGGCCCTGTCCTCTGCCAGGTCTGCTCCCGCAAGCCTGGGATGCCTATGCCAAAGCCGAGCGCGAGCCTCCACCCAAGACGGACCCCTCGAGATCGGGACCTGTGGCCAGGAGTTGAGCCTAGCCTCCTCCACCGTGAGGTGCTTCTTCGAGCTCAGGCCTCCTGGGCTGGACAGCATCGTCGCCAATCAAAGATTGGATCCCACGACCCTCCGGCATAAAAGACCTGGGAAGCCCCCAAGCACCGGCGAGCCTAGCTCCCCGGTATCAAAGCCCAGAGAAGAGTGCTCTGGCACAAAGACCTGGGAAGCCCCCAGGCACCGACAAGCCTAGCTCCCCGGCATCAAAGACCGGATGACCCTCCGGCACCAAAGACCGCACGACCCTCCGGCACCGGCGAGCCCAGCTCCCCGACGAAGGACCTGGGAAACCCCCAGGCACTTAGTGCCTCCGAGCCCAACTCTAGGATGCCAAGGCCTAGAACTCAAATTTTTAGCGCCGCAATTCTCAATCATCAATGTCCTCAAGACTGGCTCCGAGACACTAAGGCTCAAGACTTAGACTTCCAACACCAAGGATCTCAGCCTTCGACATCTTCGAGCCTGACTCCAAGACGGCGACCACTGAATTATGCTCCTCAGCAGCTGAGTCCAAGATTAACATCCTTCACTGGCAAGACCTCGAGCTCAGTGTCGGGCCTGTGCCAGTCGAAGTCCTTGGCTCCCCTCCTGGACCTCCCTGAATCGAAGAGAAAGAAGTAGCAAAGAATGGGAGAAGGAGAGAGAGGGGAGACATTCCACATTGCAGACGACGGAGACACCATGATTACAAAAGTGCATTTCATTACTGGAAGAGCTGATTACACTGTCTCCCAATCCCCGACAGGCCGGGTGACCCGGTCAAGAAAAAGAAAAGACAAAGGAAAAATATAATTATAAGAAGAAAAAGGAAGAAACCCTATCCTAAGCAGCCAGCTCCTTCTCCGGGCATTGTGCGGCTGGGACCTCTCCCTCCTCCACCTCTGTCGCTTGGGCATGCTCCTGGGTGCCCTCTGCTGGAGGAGCAGGTTCAGCTACTAAAGCCGCTGGGCTCGGATCAGTAGCCCCCATCTACAGTGCGGGCGCTGCCCTCGCCACAGTTGATGTCGGCGCTGCCCTAGCCACCGTCGATGTCGACGCTGCCCTTGCTACCGTCGATGTCGGCTCCTTGGGGCCGGGCGCCGCCAAGGTCGCCGGGAAGCTAGCCTCAGCTGGAGCAACCTCTTGCCCTGTCACCATTGTCGTCGTTGCGAAGGGAGCCTTCTTCCCCATAGTCCGGAGCGAGGCCAACCGCTCCTCAGATAGAATACTACTCAGCTGCTGGCGGCAATAGGCGAACCCCTTAGCCAAGGAGTCCGTTGCCGCCTCCTTGAAATCTTTGAGGTACTCAGGAGAAGCTTTGAAGGCGGCCACCATGCCGGTGACGTCCCTTAGGGCACCCTCCACCTTGCTCCTTTCGGTGGCCACCAGGTCCTCAGCACGCTTAGCCTGACGGATCGCCACCGCCATTCCCTTCTCGGCGACCTCGGTAGCATGGCTGGCGGTAGCAGCTTTCTTCTCGGCCTCAGCGGCCCTCCCCTCGACCTCAGCGGCCCTCTTCTCCGCGGCCGCCACCTTCCTCTCGAACTCAACCCGGAGCTCCTTCAGCCGAGTTCTCTTCGACTCTAGCTCATTTTTGAGCTCCTTCTTCGTCCAAATGAGGTCGCCAACCTCGACCGCGAGGCCCTTATTTCTATGGTGAGCGTCCGGGCATCTTGGCTCTTCTCTCTTGCCTCGGCCCACAGAGATTCGAGCTCAGCTAGTCGCTCCTTCTCCCTTCTGGCCCAATTTCAGTAGAAGTCCTGAATGAGGAGAAGCTCTCTGCCTTGCAGCATCGAGGAAGGGGTGTCAGCTTTTAGGTAAGAAGAAAAAGAAGCAACTTGGAGAAGCAACGACGAGCAGAGGACTTACAGCATAGAGGTTCGCGAACGTCGCGCTGATGATGTTGCCTAGAAGCCTCCCGCTTTTGTCTCGCTTGTCACAGGACTGGATGGAGAAGTCCATCATCCGCTCGGCGAGGTTGGGGTCTTTAACCAGAGAAACGTTCGGCCCCAATTTGAAGGGGACCCTCCGGTAATCTCTGTCCCTGGTCCCCGCTGGCTCAGCTCCTTCATCAACGGGTGGTGCCCTCGGCACCAGTTACGGGACTGGAGCTGCATCGGACCGCACCTAGGATGTCGGCTTGATCTCTTCCGGGTCCTCCTCCTCGATGTTGATGACCTCCGGGATGGGGGTGCCGACCTGGTGGTAGCAGTAGCCGATCTCGTGCGGGCCACCATCTCGGGCTCGGGTGCCACCACCAGCTCACGCTACCCGGCAGGTGTGGGAACGGGCTCGGTCGCCCTTTTCTGCCATCATTCCTAAACCGGTGCATCCACCCCGGCCTGCACTGGCCTCGCCCCATCCTCGACTCGAGCCCTCTTCGGAGCGGGCTCACCTGCCTCAGCAGCCTGCTCTCGTTCCTTAGAAAATGAGAGCACTCATCCATCGAAAACTTCATTTCTGCACCAAAGGGAATGAGGTCAGCCCAACAGCAGCAACAAAAAAAAAGAAGAAGAAGGAGAAGGAGGGGAAAGAAAAATAAATTGGAAACGATTGGGAAGTGGCCAAGTCAAACTCACCCGGATCCCGTGCCGAGCTGACCCCGACCTCGTGAAGATTCTGCTCTGACAGCAAGACCTCCAGTGATGGGATCTCGCTCGATCTAAGCAGGTCATACATATCGAGGTCGGTAGCTTCGATGGAGGAGTTCCTGTTCGGAGATCGATCTGGGTCACTCCAAACCCAGTCGATCCCCTCTACAGAGGCGAAAAAGAACCTGCTCTTCCATCCTTTGATGGAAGAGGGGAGCACAAATCTGATGCCTCGAGGGTGGGAGGATGGAAGAGGGGAGCACAAATCTGATGCCCCGAGGATGGGAAGAAAGGGACCACCACCCGTCCTCGGTAGGGTGGCGTTTCAGGATGAAGAAGGCCCTGAACAAGGAAAAACGGGCAACCATCCCGTGGAAGTGGCACAGAATGATGAAACAAAATATCGTTCTGATGGCATTGGGGACCAACTGGGCTGGGACAAGCCGGTAGCTGGCCAAGAAAGAAAGGAAAAAAGGGTGCACAGGGAGGTGGAGACCCCCAGCGAAGGTCTCCTCGTAGAAGGCAATCCATCGAGGACCACTGGAAGTGACTCGCTCTTCGGGATGAGGAACGGAGAGCTGGATGGATTCGGGGATGCCGTAAGCCTCCTGGATGAATGCAAGGTCCTCAACGGTAATCACCAAGGTGATCCCTCCTAGACCTTATGACCGAGAAGACTCAAGCTCAGAGAGAGGAACAGAAATAGAAGTAGAAGCAGGAAGAGAAGCCAAGCGAGGAGGAGGAGAAGACCCGGGTTCTCTAATGGACACCGGGCCATGGAAAGGCCTTCTACTGAACTCGCACATTGCCGCCTCCATCTCCTCGTCAGAAGAGGAAGGAGTCTTCTACCGGGAAGGTCCGACCTCAGCATGGCAAGAGGGACGAAAGTTGGGCCCGAAGCGATCCATGGAAGAGAAAGGGAGAGAACAGGGCAACTCCTAGATGATGAAAGGGAGGGAGAGAACGGAGGAAGGTCTACGGTGACTTCTAATGGGCGAGAAGGAAGAGCTAACCTGCTGATGCTCACAAAAAGCACTGACGGCCGAAAAGAAGAAGAGGGAGGCTCCTGTACGACTCCGGGTGCGAAGAGTTTGAAAATAGGTATGTTTCGAAAGGACTTACCCATCCCTTCGAGACAACCTGCATCCGACTGTACCGTTACAGCTTCTCCAAAAGTCATGCCACATGTCGCCGATCAACGGGGCCAGCACCCCATCTGACCGCGGCTGCTTCAATTTCTGTGCCCGCCATAACTGCTTCCAAGACGTGGCTACGTGGCACCCCCGCACAGGCTCAAGGGCCCGCCAGGCGAGATGCCACCGATATCGGTCATTATCGCACCAGATTTTCCACCTTTCCATGTCAGCACCGCAACTACTCCCTTCGCCCCGAGCGCCACATGACAACGAGCCTCGGGAGTGGGGGGCAAATGATGTGACCAGATCGCTGACGTGGAGCAAGGAGCCTGACGTGGAGCCCTCATCGGATGCCACACGGAATTACCACCATGGGCCCCTTCGCCGGGCTGAGCCCCCGATGCCAGCAGGGCCACCCATCAAAAGCCAGGCTCCATCTCTGCCAATTCGGTACCTGCCAGGTCGGGGTGCCTAGGTTGGAGCCGAGCTTAAATCCCACCATAGGCAGACCTTCCGGGCCCGAGCTTGGGTCCCGCAGTCCGGAGTCGAGCTCAATCCTCCTCCACCATGCGGGACCCCTTTCGAGGCCAGGTCCCCTAGCCTGGGCGCACCTCAGCCACCTCAGCCAGTTCGAGCTCGGTCAAAGCTGGGCCCCTCTGGCCTGGTGCCGAGCTCGGCCCCTCTCCGCACAACCGAGCCACCACGAGATGGGTCTCCTGTGAGCGGGTCTCGTCTTTCCAACTCGGCCCCCGACACAAGTCATGACATCACCATCGAGGAAGCAGCACCTCCCATCCGAAGATGATGGTGGGCCCCCCGAGGACCATACGACAGCACCTGCCACATCATCATTAATGCCCATGGCCACCATTCACCACAGGAAGAAGGGAAGCCCACATCAAGGCACTGTGCCCCCCACCGGCTTGCTGTACAATCGGAGAAAGGACACCAGGGAGCGCGATTCCCGAGAGTAGCAGCGTGACAGTCAAGGCCATGCCATACTTCCAGGAAGGACAAATCGAAGGAATGTCAGAGGCTCGTGGAAGCTTCCCCAGATATTTAATAAAGAAGGCATACCATTCATGACAGGACATCACGTCATACCCGTTTGACAACACGGGAGAACCCCGAGGCAAGCCACGAAAAAAGGACCCAGCCAGTATAAGCAGAGTGGAGGTAACACTCATTTCTCAATTCCAAGCAAGAACAACACAACCACCACAAAGAAAAAGAGGAGAAAGGGGAGAGGCCAGACAGGAGGGCAAGACCACCTTGGCCACCACACCTCCCGGCTCACTCACACTCTCATACACTATATTCACTCCTCCTAGCATGGAGCTCATCGAGAGGGGCTCGACAAGGAGGATCTGTTCTCCTGGGCCATTACAGACTTGATCGTCGGAGTGCCCCTGCAAGAATCCCCGGCCCGGGTTACTGACGTTGATCGTCTTGCAGGTCTCGAGGTGCCGGAGGCATCCCTGGCAGGCGGGCGTGGACCACTCGACACCATCAGCAGCTATGGGCCACGATGGTCCAGGCGGTAACAGTTATGTTGTAAGGTTGTCCTAGAATGATGACACACCTAGCATATATTTTGCATCATGTCATATATGTATGGTTTTCTGTTATAAGTACATTATGATATTTTAAATAGTATTAGAATGTGTTTGAGACCATCAAAGCCCTCATTAAAAATCATATTTAGTCTTAGTATCAAATTAATCATGATGCAGAAGCAATTAGGGTTTGATCAGCCAATTGGTGTCTAGGCAAGTGGTTCTGGGAAGGTAAAGGGATTAAGGTTTATTAATTAGTTCTGTTGTCTAACCTAGCCAATTTAATTAGTGTCTAAGAAAAGCAACAGGGGACCCCCTCACCCGTTCCACTTACCTGGCCAATTTGGTCATATCTAAACCTTAACTTGAGAATGCTAATTGATTATGTATACTATAATTTGCCTTCCTTCATGCTAAGCCAAATTAATATCAAAACTATAGTAGGTTTGTTGTGTAACACAAGATCTACTCTAGGGTTTGATATGAAATTTGTATTGGTGCACTTAGTGCTTTAGGGCATGGTTGAAATTGTTGCTTTGTTGTGTAACATAAGGGCAACAATCTTGAATTATAGCTATATAGAAATGAAGGGTTTGACTAAACTAAGACATTATAGTTTGTTGTGTAACACAAGACTATAAGTGTCTTGAGGCAAAGATAATTATTAAGAATTGCATGGGTTGCAATTAGAAAGTAAGTCCTACCTTTGAACTTATTAGTGTTTGTTATGTAACACAAGGCACTAATGAGGAATTAGGATCTCCACACCACTAAAGAAACCAGGAAGGTTTCTCGTTTACCATAAAATGAGGGTTATGGTATTTGAAGAAAATAGTGGGAGACATAATTAGATAGTACGTCCTTATCTAGTTGTGAATGTCATTCTTGAGTGGTCTGCTGATATTGTTCTTTAATTAAATGTAGGATATTTATATTTATGGCTTCAAACTTATCACTAAGGGGCATCTTGGATGCCAATAAGTTAACCGATCCAAATTATGTGGATTGGTTGAGGAACTTGAGAATCGTATTAACTCAAGAGAAGCTTTCCTATATACTTGATTCTCCGGATCCTGAGGTGATTGGAGAGGATGCTTCAAAGGAGGAAAGGGCCATACATCAAATGTGGCTAAATGATAGTATGATTGTCAGGTGCATCATATTGGCTTCCATGAGCAACGAGCTCCAGAGGCAACATGAAGGTATGGAACCTCAGTCCATATTGCTCAATTTAAAAGAGCTTTATGGAGAGCAAAGTAGGGCTACCCGATACGAGATATCGAAGCAGTTGTTCTGAGCATGGATGAGTAAAGGTTCACCTGTGCAAACCCATGTGCTGAAAATGATTAACTTAATCACTCGATTGGGTCAATTAGGGTTTGTGATGGATAATGAACTTAATCAGGACTTGATCCTACAGTCACTCCCAGATTCCTTCTCTCAGTTTGTTCTTAACTACCATATGAACAAATTGAATACCACTTTGCCATAGCTACTTAACATGCTTAAGACAGCTGAGAGCCACTCTAAAAGAGATAAGGCTCATGTTCTTCTTATTAATGGAAGAAAGAAACAGGCAATGAAAAAGGGTATGAAAAGAAAGTTTAACTTTAAGAAGAGCATCCAGAAGAAAAATAAGAAAGCTAAGAAGGATGATGGAGCTTATTTCCATTGCGGCAAGATTGGGCATTGGAAGAAGAATTGCAAGGTTTACCTTGCAAGTGTGAAGCAAGATGCAAGTGAAGTATCTAAAGGTTTGTACATGATACAAACTAATTTATCATTGAGTGCTTTTATTTCTAATTCATGGGTATTAGATACTGCATGTGGATCTCATATATACAATTCATTGCAGGGACTCAACAGAATTAGAAGATTAGATGAAGAGGGGTGACTTTAAGCTGCATGGGGCCAGTGGTGAAGCCATATATGCTGAAGCTGTGGGCACCTATCTTCTTTTATTACCTTTAGGTGATGTAATAAAGCTAGAAGAATGCTTCTATATACCAGATATTATTAGAAATATTATTTCTATCCCCTTGTTATTACAACAAGAATATGAAATAAGTGTAAAGAGCAGTGGCTGCTCTATTCTTTATAATAATAAAATATTTGGACATGGATATTTTATAAATGGTCTTCTAACTTTGCAACTCAATGATAATATTTTTCTTGTTGATGATAAGAAGAGAAAAAGAGATAATAACAATGTCACATATCTCTGGCACTACCGATTGGTCATATCAGTGAGTCAAGAATAAACAAGTTAGTCAAAGATAATTACTTTGACTCTAATGATTTCCAAACATTAGGAACTTGTGAATCTTGTCTTAAAGGAGAAATGACTAAGTCTCTATTCACTGGACATGGAGAAAGAGCAACTGAATTGTTAGGTCTTATACATACTGATGTGTGTGGACCTATGTCAACTCAGGCCAAAGGAGGATATTCTTATTTCATCACTTTTATTGATGATTTATCAAGGTTCAGTTATGTGTATCTTATGAAACACAAGTCTGAAGCTTTTGATAGGTTTAAAGAATATCAAAGTATGGTTGAAAAATAAACTGGACTTAGTATTAAAACTCTTCGTTCTAATCAAGGAGGTGAATACTTGTCTAGTAAGTTTTTAAACCATCTCAAAGACAAAGGCATTATTTCTGTATGGACTCCTCCTTATGCACCCCAGTTAAATGGAGTGGCAGAAAGGAGAAATCATACCTTATTAGATATGGTGAGGTCCATAATGAGTTTCACAGATCTTCCCATTTCCTTTTGGGGACATGTCCTGGAACTGCTGCATATATATTAATAGGGTTCCGTCTAAGTCAGTAAGTAGCACTCCATATGAGTTATGGAATGGCAAGAGACCAAATCTTAAATACTTAAAGATTTGGGGTTGCCACGCTTATGTCAAGAACAATTTCAGACATAAGTTAAGTGTTAGGGCTGACAAATATAGGTTTGTTGGTTACCCAAAAGAGGGTGTTGGATACCTCTTTTATAATACTACTGAGCAAAGATAATTGTCAGTAGGCATGCTACATCTTGGAGCAAGAATTTATCCAAGAAAGAAGTAGTAATTCTTCACTTGAGTTATGTGAAGAACTTCACAGATCTTCCCATTTCCTTTTGGGGACATGTCCTGGAAACTGCTGCATATATATTAAATAGGGTTCCGTCTAAGTCAGTAAGTAGCACTCATATGAGTTATGGAATGGCAAGAGACCAAATCTTAAATACTTAAAGATTTGGGGTTGCACGCTTATGTCAAGAACAATTTCAGACAAAGTTAAGGTTAGGGCTGACAAATATAGGTTTGTGGGTTACCCAAAAGAGGGTGTTGGATACCTCTTTATAATACTACTGAGCAAAAGATATTGTCAGTAGGCATGCTAATTCTTGGAGCAAGAATTTATCCAAGAAAGAAGTAGTAATTTCACTTGAGTTATGTGAAGAACTGAACCAACAAACTGATGAGCCTTCAAGAGATATTCCTCAACAGAAGTTCTTGAGGATCAAGAATAGCTACAATACACACCTCCTCCGAAGGTCAGAGGGCTGCGGGAGCACCTCTTAGATATGGCTTTGTCATCGGAGATGACAATGAAGCCAGTATCATACAGAATGATGATCCTGTGACCTATTCAGAAGCTGTCGAGAGTAGAGACTCCGACAAATGGCTAGTGCCATGAAATCTGAAATGGACTCCATGTATTCCAATTAGGTTAGGACTTTGTAGATCCACCTGAAGGAATTAAACAATAGGGTGTAAATGGGTCTTCAGAAAAAGATTGGAGCAGATGGTCAAATTGAGACCTACAAGGTTAGACTGGTAGCAAAAGGTTTCAGACAAAACATGGTAGACTATGATGAAACTTTTTCTCAGTAGCCATGCTCAGTCCATTCAGATAATGCTTGCCATAGCAGCATACCATGACTATGAGATCTGGTAGATGAATGTAAAGACTGCTTTCCTCAATAGAACCTGAGGAAGAAGTCTATATGTCACAGACAGAGAGTTTGTCTCAAGGGGAGACCAAATTAGGTATGCAAATTAAAAAAGTCTATTATGGACTTAAGCAAGCATCGAGGAGTTGGAACATCCGTTTTGATGAAACAATTAAAGGATTTGGTTTTGTCAAAAAATGGATGAACCATGTGTGTATAAGAAGACAAGTGGGAGTGCACTTGTTTCTTGGTTTTGTATGGATGACATACTCATCATTGGGAATGATATCCCAATGTTGCAATCGGTTAAGACTTGGCTATCATCAAAGTTTTCCATGAAGGATTTGGAGAAGCAACCTATATACTGGGTATAAGGATCTATAGAGATAGATCCAAGAGGATGCTAGGCTTATCCCAATCTAGGTACATTGACTTAGTGTAAGAGATTCAACATGGATGGAAGTAAGAAAGGTTACTAGCCAATGAGTCAAGGCATTCTAAAATATGTCTCCTAAGACATCGGAAGAAAGAAAGAGGAGGATGACTAAGATTCCTTATGCTTCGGCTGTAGGATCAATTATGTATGCTATGTTATGTACCAGAACTGATTGCTTATGCCTTAGGCATAGTGAGCAGATTTCAGGAAGATCCAGGAGAAGATCATTGGAAAGCTATGAAAAATATTCTTAAAGCTAGGACTAAGATATTTTCTAGTATAAGGAGGATCTGAGTTGAAATTAAAGGCTATACATATTCTAGTTTTCAATCAGATCTAGATGATAGCAAATCCACGTCGGGATATGTCTTCACTTTGAATGGTGGTGCAGTGAGTTGAAAAAGTACAAAATAGCCAACAGCAGCTGACTCAGTCACTGAAGCAGAATACATATTGTAAGTGAAGCCGCAAAGGAAGCTGTCTAGATAAAGAAATTCATCATGGAATTGGGCATAGTTCTGATATACAATAGCCAGTGTCATTGTACTGTGATAACACTAGAGCTTGTGCACAAGTTAAAGAACAAGGTCTCATCACAAGTCCAAGCACATTCTAAGATAGTTCCACCTCGTTCGAGAGATAATAGAAAGACAAGATGTTGTCATCAATTGAGTAGATATAAAAAACAATATAGCAGACCCATTCACTAAAGCATTACCTAAGCAACAGTTAGATCGCCACTTGGATGGTATGGGTATAAAGTACAAGGGCGATTGGCTTTAGTGCAAGTGGAAGTTTGAAAGAAAAGTGCCTAAGAGCCAATCATTGTAAAGGCCTTTTTTTATTCTTCCAACTCTTGTATGACATTATATATTAAAAAGGCATAGTTTTCATCATATACTGTAGTGTCTTATTCATGATTATGATAAACCCCATAGATTAGAGTAATAGAATTAGGGTTATGATGAAGTTCATAACAGTGAGACCTAATTTTTTATAAACCCTAATCTAAAATGTTCCTAGTCATTGGATCATTGATTCGGGGATCAATGAATCTGGTAAGACTAGCTTATCCTATTATGCTCAGATGATGAGAGTGGTTGGTCTCATTACCACTTATGTAGAGACACTAATATAAGATAAGGGTGCTCATCAGGGTATGAGTACACTGAACTGATCTGTACCGGGACTATCTTATGGAAGTCTTACTACTTGTCAAAAGATATCCCTGAGTAGGAGTGTGCATATGATTTTAGACCTGAGGTCACCATGGTTCCTTGTGCACACTAGGCCATATTTTGGTTCATACTCATTCATGCCATTACGACATGTACGGGGTGTTCTGGGTATGGTGGAAGGTGTATGGAGGATATAAGTGGACCAACAAGGAATCGATCATTCCTAGTAAGAGAAATGTTATCCTAGCAATCTCTTCGATGAGTGACTTAAGGAGCCTTTGATCAAAGCAGGATGAGATTAGTGGAATCTAATCGTCATCATCTGAGTCCTCACTATGGAGTTGAGATTCGATATGATTAAGTTAGGGTTTGACATCTATCCATACCTATCACTTAATCAGGATAATGGGAGATCGAAAGATTGAATTGCACGGTAACTTACTACTGAAGGATATTTTGATAATTTTCATTAAATTCCTCATCTTCCAGATAAGCATGACACATTGCTAGATGTCAATCTTATCTTGTAGGTATTCATGAACCATTGGATTGGTTTCATGAGTCAATTCGATGGATGATTCGAATTGGATAATTAGATGAGCTAGTTTGACCTAATCGGGTTCGATTGGATCGAGTCGGCTCAAACCTAACCTACTGCTGGCTAGATATGGAACCCAATGGGTCACACACACTAGGGTATTGGACAAGGAAGTCATTCATGATTTAATTAGGGTCATTTTTTCAAAGGTAGCATATAGCATGGAAAAAGGTTGACCAAATGTGAAGAGAGCGACTCTTCATTTGGTGCGCAGAAAGGACCAAGAGTCCTTCTGCATATAGTTTTTTCTGATGATTGGACTTCTTCTAATCTTTATCTTTATCTCCATGCCCTTTCATGAAGGATTTGACTGGTCAATGATTTTTGAATTGGAATGGAGGGAAAGGATGAATGGTGCACATGAAGGTTGCGACTTTTCATGAGAGCGCACGGTTTGAAGCAAATCTTTCTGCTTCAGATCTCTTCGATTTTCTTCGACTTTTGGGAAATGAGAAGATGCCTCTTGGCTCTTCCAGAGACCAGTACATGCCATGTGGCATGAGAAGGTTTCATTTGGACATGAAGATGTCAGATAAGACTCTTGAATCCTAAAGAGTCTTATCAGATATGAAGAAACTCTGATAAGAGTTTTGGGATGTGTTTCACGACCCTTAAGAAATTATTTAAAGGGTGTATGGTGGAATGAGATGATATTCATTCAGTCATCTGAAATAGGAGTCTAGATTCTACCATATTATCCATCTAAGTTTTTTCTCTCTCCCTCTTCCTTTCTTTAAGACAAGACTTGTCTTGTTAAGACAAGGTCTTTTCTATTAGGACAAGGTTTTGTTTTAGGACATAAGCCTAAGGGGTCCTAAAGGAGAGTTATATCCTAAAACCAAGAGTGGTTTAGAAGAGTGTCCAAAGAGTCCTATAGTGGGATAGTGAGTCCAACAAAGGCCAAAGTCTAAAAGGCTGCCGAAAGAGTCTACCCATGCAAGCAACTTCAAGAAGGGGTTCTTCCTTGTTTCAAATCTTGTAGATCACCGTGGAGGACTTACACTTGTGAGTCTAGTGGAAGAAGTGGAATATAGCACTCCAGGTATGTTTCATTAACCTTCTTTTATGATATATTAGTTGTAATCGAATAAGGGATCTTGGGAATTAGGGTTTCTAACTATAAAGTGTTATCTTTATGCATGAAATTTTATATTCAGTCTTACTAAGTTGCATAATGATCTCCTTGAAACCCACAAAAAATGGCTCATGGCTCAAATAAGGGTTTCAATCAATAAATGAGTTTAAAACCTCAAAGTGGGTTTACTAAAAGTTATTAATTCTAGGTTGGCCATTTAAGCTAAGTGGTGTAAATCCTATATGCCATTATCATTTCTTTATGTGCATGTGAATTTAGTAACCTTGACTAGCATTTACAAGCTGGTTCTAGAGTAACATAGTAAGAATGAACACACTCATAATAGAAACATGTACATAAATAGGTTCAAAAGCTCACCCAAAAATATTTTTGGTCTACCAAAACAAGTTAATCCTTCCAAAATTAAGCTCAAGTCAAATTTAAACTAAATATGCAAGTTATTCATTCAATCATGTTATGACACTCTTATCTCAATTTAGTCTAAGTTTATAGCATATGAATCCGTAGACATCATTAGGGAAACATCTTAAAAACACTCATTTTTTTTAATGCCCCAATGCGAAGAAAAGACAAAAACAAATTCAATGCCAACAAATATAAATAGAGAAGGGATAAATAATGCAAATCTTATCATGGCCAGTTGGCCACCCTTGGGTTGCCTCCTAAGCAGCGCATTTGATTAACATCGTTAGCCCGACATTGCGGTTCTACTCAGTCTAAATAAACTGGATCCTTCAGTTGCACTTCATTTATTATATGCTCCTTAAAACCTTCATAAAATGGTTTGAGTCTATGTCCGTTCATCTTGAACACTTTGTTAGTTTTGAAGCTTTGCACTTCAACTGCACCATAAGGAAACACATTAGCAACTTTAAAGGATCCAATCCAACGAGAACGTAATTTACCAGGTATCAATTTAAGTCACGAATTATGAAGCAAGACTTTCTGTCCAACCACAAATTGCTTCCTAACAATCATTTTATCATGGAATGCCTTTGTCTTATCCTTGTAAATTCTTGAATTCTCATATTCCTCAAGTCGTAACTCCTCCAATTCTTGCAATTGCAACCTTCTTTGCATACTAGCTTCATCTATATCCATGTTACGACTTTTCACCGCCCAATAGGCCTTGTGTTCTAGCTCGACAGGAAGATGACATGACTTACCAAAGATCAACCTATATGGAGACATCCCAATAGGTGTCTTATATGTTATCCTGTATGCCCATAATGCATCATCAAGTTTAAGGCTCCAATCTTTTCTATTTGGATTTCCTATTTTTTTCTGAAATGGATTTTACTTCTCTATTGGATATCTCAGCTGACCATTTATTTGGAGGTGATAAGTTGTAGATGTTTTATGAAAATACCATATTTCTTTAATAAGGCTTCTATCGCTCGATTGCAAAAATGAGTTCCTTGATCACTAATTATTGCTTTTGGTATGCCAAACCTGCAAAAAATGCTGGACCTGATAAAACCTACAATAGTTTTAGAATTGTCAGTTTTGGTAGCCTTTGCTTCCACCCATTTTGAAACATAATCTACTACAAGCAATATATAAACAAAACCAAAAGATGAAGGAAATGGACACATAAAATCAATACCCCATACATCAAAGATTTCACATACAAGTATAGGAGTTTGTACCATCTCATTCCTATGGGTTTAACCTTCAGTTCTTTGACACTGTTTTCAAGTTTTGCAAAATGCATGAGTCACGAAATAGTGTAAGCCAATAAAAACCACAATCTAGCACTTTCCTAGCTATTCTCTTAGGTCCAAATGACCTCCACAAGTACAACCATGACAAAAGGCAAGGATGGACTGGACTTTAGAATCAGGTACATATCTCATATCTAATAATCTGATCTGAACAGTATTTCTGCAAGGATGGATCATCCCATATATAATATTTTGCCTTGCTCATGAGTTTGCCTTTTTTAGCTCTATTTATGTCATTAGGTAAGGTCTTACTCACCAAATAATTTACCAAATCAACATACCAAGGAGCCATATCTTGCAAAGTAAATAATTTCTCATCAGGAAAGATTTCTTACAATGGCTCAGGATTCTCTTTTCTCACCAGTCTATTCAAATGATCAGCAACTAAGTTCTCAGCTCCTTTCTCTTTGATTTCCAAATCAAATTCTTGCAAAAGAAGAATCCATCTGATCAGCCTAGGCTTCGACTCCTTTGCCAAGAGATGTTCCAAAGCTGCATGGTCAGAAACACAATAACTTTAGAACCAAGCAATATGATAAAAATTTATCTAATGTGAACACAATAGCCAAAAGCTCTTTTTTGGTTATAGAATAATTGCATTGAGCTGAGTTGAGTGTTTTGGATGCATAATGAATCATATAAGGTCGATTGCTGACTCGTTGCCCTAAAATAGCTCCTATTGCATAGTTACTAGAATCACACATTATCTCAAATGGCAAAGTCCAATTAGGAGGTTGAATTATGGGAGCTGTGGTTAATGCATATTTTAACTTATCAAAAGCTTCCTTGCACTCTTGGCCGAACTCAAAGGGCACTTCTTTTTGCAGCAATCTAGATAATGGTAAGGCAATCTTCGAGAAGTCCTTGATAAATTTTCTGTAAAAACCTGCATGGCCAAGAAATGAATGCACTTCTCACATATTGATGGGATATGATAAATTCATAATTAAATCAATCTTAGCATTATCTACCTCAATACCTTTACATGAAACAACATGACCTAAGACACTTCCTTGTTCTACCATAAAATGGCAATTTTCAAAATTCAACACGAGGTTTGTCTCAATGCAACATTCAAGAACACAAGATAGATTATTTAAACAAGTATCAAAAGAGTCACCATACACAATAAAATCATCCATGAATACTTCAATGTAATTTATTATTAAATCTAAAAAAATACTTGCCATGCATCTCTGAAATGTTCCCAGAGCATTACAAAGTCCAAAGGGTATCCTTATAATGCAAAAGTTCTAAATGGGCATGTAAATGTTATTTTTCTTGATCCTCAAGTGCAATCACAATTTGATTATAACCAAAATACTCATCAAGAAAATAGTAATGAAACTTACCTTCCAGTCGTTCAAGCATCTGATCGATGAATGGTAGAGGAAAATGTCGTTCCTTGTCACTAGGTTTAGCTTTCGGTAGTCTATGCACATGTGCCAACCATTCTAAATTCTTGTTGGAATAAGCTCATTATCTTGATTTTTGACCACCGTGACTCCATACTTTTTTGGCACAACTTGAACTAGACTCACCCATCTGCTATTTGAAATTGGGTAGATGACTCCCACAGCCAACAGCTTCAAAATCTCTTTTTTTACCACCTCCATCATCATAGGATTCAATCTTCTTTGAGCTTCTCGGCTTGGTTTGACATCATCTTCCAACATAATCTGATGCATGCACGTTGATGGACTTATACCTTTGATGTCTGCTATATTCCATCCAATGGCCATTTTGTGATCTCTTAGCACCCTCATAAGCCTCTCTTCTTGTGTTAAGGTCAAATCCTTTGTAATGATAACTTGTAATATCTTATCATTTCGTAAGTAAGCATACTTTAGATGATTAGGAAGAGGTTTCATATCCACATATGGTGCCTGCACCATAAAAGGTAACAAATTTGAGTAGAAAAGTGGTAGCTCAATTTTATAAATATCATGTTGGGTTACCTTTGGCTGGGGGCAGTGGAAGATTGGGTTTCAGAATTTTTTATTTTCAAAACCTTAACCGGTCGGAACCCTAAACCCTAGGACAAATTAAGCATAACAACTAATAAATCAAATCTTTAGGATTATAGAAGAATACCTGGAATACTATATTCCTTAATTTTCATGAGGCACATAAGTGTATGCCCTCTAGAGGTGATCCACATAGAAATCAGACTAAGAAAGCACTCCTATAAAGGTTGCTTGTTTGACTGGGACTCTTCCGGTAGCCTTTTGGACTTTCTCCCTCTACTAGAACCCTTACCCTCCTATAGAACACTCAGAGACCTCTCTGATTTCTCTCTCAAATTCTGAATATTCCTTATATTTTTCTTCCTAGGCTCTTGTCTTAAAACAAGCCTTGTCTTAAAAGAACAAGCTTTATCTTAAAAAGACAAACCTTGTCTTAAGGAGGAGGAAGAGAAAATAACAAGTAGTATTTTCGAATGGAAAACTCAATGCTTTGGCATCAGAATATGATGCCTTTATAGAGAGAGGGATGGGGTGCTTGATTTGTCTCTTTCTCAGCCATAAGCCTCTTCAAGCAAAAGGAGTCTTTTGGATGAGAGGACATATTAAAGCTAAAGGGCATGAAAACTAAAAGAAGGTGTCAGAGAAATATAGGAGCCTTTAAACAGAAGGACTCTAGGTTTCATTTTAGTGCCAAGAATGAAGGGATGCAACCCTTCATTGTGCATCGTATTTATTTTCATGCCAATTGACTTTTTTGACTGGTCAAAGCCCATCCAATTGGGCATGGAGATAAGGGAGAGGCCTTTTGGTTTTATTTGGGATCCATGTTTCATTAGCAAAATGACTCTTAGTCCTTTTGCGTATTTATTCTTGGTGCAAATATTATCTTAGCACCAAGAGTCCATGCCATGTAGGACTCTCACATAAATCCAAGATAAAGCCTAAATATATCCAGATAAATACTGAACTAGGATACCCCACTTAGGACTCTACCCAATTTAAGTCCTACTTAAATTGGTTAGCCTAAATGACAAGCAAGCGGACCCAATCCAATTGGGTTAGTAGTTGGGCTAGCCAACATATGCTAGTATGTTAATTAGTTAGCCAATTAGGATCCCATGACCCTAATAAAAAAATAATTGACTTCCTTGGCCAATTTTCTAATGTGTGTGACCCTTTGGATTTCACATCTAGCCAGCAATAGGTCTAGGTCCAAGCCAATTTGATTAAATCGAACTTAATTGACCTAATTAGGTCAAATTGAGCTGACCTAAGTTGCAAATTCGAACCAACTTCTGAATTGACTCATGAATCCAATCAATTTGATTCATGAAAATCTACAAGATATGATTGATGTCTATCAATGTATCATGCCTACCCAGAAGATGAGAAATTGATAAAAATTATCAAAATACCCTTCAGTGAAAAGTTACTATGCAATTCAATCCTTCGATCTCCCTTTATCCCGATTAAGTGATGGACATGGATAAATATCAAACCCTAACACTTAATCCTTTTGAATCTTAATTTGATAATGAAGACTCGACCGATGAAAGATTAGAAATAATATCTATCTCATCATGCTTTAATCAAAGACTTCTTGAGTCATCATTTGAAAAGATCACACGGGATAACTTCTTCCCTTACTAGGAGTGATTGATTCCTTGTTCACCTACTCATTACCTTCATACACAATCCACCACATCCAAAATCATCCCGTACATGACTTAATTGTCATGAATAAGCATGCACCAAAACATGGGTTCATGTGCACAAGATACTATGGTAGTCTCAAGTCTAAGGACTACATGCACAACTTTCACTAAGAGAACATTACTTTTGATAAGTAAGACTTCCATTTGATGTTCGCTTGTTAGATCAGTTCAGTGGACTCATAACCTAATGAGCACCTACATCCTTGTATTAGTATCTCTACACAAGTGGTTGTGAGACCAACCACCCTCTCTATTGAACATACATAAGATATGCTAGTCTTTTCGGATTCATCGATCCCTGAATCGATGATCCAATGACTGGGAACATTTTAGATTAGAGTTTATATGAATTTAGGTCTTACCATTATGATCTCTATCATAACTCTAATTCCATTATCCTAACCTATGGGGTTCATCATAATCTTATAATAAAAACATTAGACACAGCATATGATGAATCAAAACTTGTCTTTATTAATATCAATCTTGAGTTGTGAAAATACAAAAATGCTACTAATATAATAATTGTGATTGACTTTCAGGGCATAATTCTTTCATATCATACCCTTTCGAAATCAAAGGCAATGATTGCAATGCCATAATCATCTCTTCAACTTTAGGACTCAGTTGCATTTCTAGATCAAACTCGCTCAATCCTTGACTAAGTACCACCTCCAACTCTTCCTTATCCTCAATTCAAAAGTCTCCTGTGCAAACACATCCACCATGTCAATAGAAAATATAGATTGACTATCACTACGATATCTCATTGCCTCAAAAATATTAAATTTGATAATCTCCCCGTCAAACTCCATGGTAAGGGTACCATCATGAACATCAATCTTTGTTCTTGCTATTTTGAGGAATGGTCTTCCTAGCAAAATTGGGGCAAGATTTGGAGAGGTATTATCTTCCATATTCAAAATATAGAAATCAACAGGAAAAATCAACTCATTCACCTATACCAAAACATCCTCAACTACCCCTTCAGGGTATTCATTAGAATGACCAGCTAACTAGATAATTACACCATTTCTTTTAATGGACCCAAATTCAGAGATGCATAAATTGAATGTGGCATAACATTTATGGATGCACCTTAATCTTGCATGGCACGTTCAAACTTAGTATTACCAATCGCTCATGGAATCGTAAATATACCTGGATCCTTGCATTTTGGAGGTAACTTATGTTGAATCATTGCTGACATATTTTCCCCCACACTGATCTTCTCATTACCTTTTGGCTTCCTTTTCGTAGTGCATAACTCTTTAAGAATTTTGCATACCTTGGGACTTGCTTGATAGCATGTAATAGAGGAATATGTACTTCTACCTTCCAAAAAGTTTCAAGGATCTCCCTTTCTTGATTTTCCTTTTTAAATTTGGATAACCTAGGAAAAGGAAGAGGAATAAAATTAGTAGAATTATGCACGGTAGCTTGAGGTTTTACCTTGGGGAATGTTCCAACATCGATTTTGGCCTCCTTCTCCACTTGATTTTTCTTAGCCATGTTTAGAGGTTTTTGAGTGGGGCTTCAATTCCTTTTCCACTTTGCAGTGCAATAGCACTTGCATTCTCATGTGGGTTTATGATCATTTGGGAGGGCAATTTTTCAGAGTCTTGAGCCTCAAACCTACTCACTGATGTTGCTAGCTGACTAATTTGCTTCTCCAAGTTTTGAATGCTATTTCTTGTCTCATGTTGAAATTGTTGTATATTAGTTACTAGCACCTTAACAATCTCATCAAGTGACATATTTGCTTGCTGCCTAGCTTGAAATAGAGGTTGGTACCGATTCTGAGTAGCTTGGTTTTCATAGCTCAAATTTGGATGATCTCTCCATCCAGGGTTGTATGAGTTGGAATATGGATCATATTTATGCTGGGGTTGCCCTGGAAAGCTACCTTTGACATTGGCTTGTTGGACTGGTTCTCCCTCTTACAAAGTTGGACACATATCCATAACATGACCCATAATCAAGCAAATACCACATGCCTTGACTTGCTGCTTATTTCCTACAACAAATTGATGTATAAAAAAGGTTAGTTCTTCTACTCTTTATTCAAGGGAAGATGTGCTTACCTTATTCTCTCTCTTAAGTGATGATCCATTTTTGTCCCAAATTATTGAGAATTCGCTGCCATGTTGGAAATCAAATTTTTCGTAGCCTCTAGTGTTAGGTTTACCAAAGCACCTCCACTAGTTGCATCTATCATACTCCTGTCCATTGGTAGCAAACCTTCATAAAAATATTGAATCAAGAGCTGATCACTAATCTGATGATGAGGGCAGCTAGCACATAATCTCTTAAATTGCTCTCAATATTCATACAATGTTTCTCCATTATTCTAGTGAATACCACATATCTCCTTCCTTATGTTGGCAGCTCTGGATGAAGGAAGATATTTTTTAAAAATAACTACTTCATCTCATCCCACGAATCAATAGAGCTCGATGGAAAGTAATAAAACCAATCCTTAGCCAAGTTTGCTAAGGAAAATGGAAAAGCTCGTAGTTTGATTTGTTCATCCAAAATTCCTTGTGGTTTCATGCTTGAACACACCACATGGAACTTTTTCAGGTGCTTGTGTGGATCCTCTCTTGCAAGACCATGAAAAGTGGGTAATAAATGTATTAGTCCTGATTTTAATTCAAAAGCAGCATCTAACATAGGGTACTCAATACACAAAGGTTGTTGATTTAAATCAAGGGCAGCCAACTCCTTTAAAGTTCTATTATTTGCAGCCATGACTTCATCCACTTCTAAACCACTGTCAGAATCTAATTCAAGAGCTATGTTGATGCCCGGTAAAGAAAAAAGTGCTCTCCTAGATGTTGAAGCTTGCTCTGTCAAAATCTACTTTGCTTTTCTCCTTAATGTGTGCAAGGTTCTTTCAATTTCTGGATCAAACTTTAATTCACGAAAATGAGAGATTCAAGTCATAAACCATAAACCATCTAGAAATTGACCACTAAAGTGCTTAAAAAAAAATTTAGTCCCCGATAATGGTGCTAGATTTTTTATGCTGGCCGAATTCACGAAAATTAATTACTGTCTCACTAATTCTTGTAATTTTTCTTGTAGTATTAGTGAGTCTAGGTCGAACCCTAGAGACTGAATATGATGATCAAACTTAATAAATAAATAGGGGGGTTGGAATAATTATGAAATCAAAGAAATAATTATGCAAATAAGGGAAACTTTAATTCAATTCAGATTCGATTCAAGGGGTTTTTGTGCTAGGTTACAGATTGATCATCAGTGTATAAGTATATTATTCTTTCTTTGAATACTTAGCCAAGAACTTATCCAGAAACTAGGTAAATCTAATCATCACTACATTCATTAATTCAAGTCAAGCACCCAAATTAAATTCTTATCAATGAACCAATTGGTATTAAGCAATCCTCATGAATTCATTAATAGCATTACATATTAGGATGAAGCTAAGAATAAATAACAATTTGACAAGCATAAATTACTTAATTCATTCTATGTTTTCTATTAGACAAACAATGAAAATTAGGATCATAATCATTTTGCCTAAGTGCTACTTTAACCAAGTTATATAACAATTACGAATTAAGAGCTTAGTTTAGTATTCAATCATGTAGACAATCAATTAATAGACCTCTTAATCAATTAATCTATACAATAACTCAACAATAAAACAAAGAAACATAGATATTCAATAAGAGAATAATATCAAATTAACAAAACCAACCTCACAATCATGCTAACCTAGCTAGATGTCCCTTGAACCGAAAAAAAAACTACTCAATCATGGGAAATAAAAATGACATGAACTCTGATATGATTTCCTTCTCCATTCTTAGCAACAAAAATCTTCTTCTCCACCTAGTCAAGAACTCTCTTGCTACTTTTTTTCCTAGCCAAGAATTCCCTTGCTTCTTCTTCCCTCTTCCCAAGTTTTTCTCGATGCTTCTTCTTTTAACAACAAAGCTCTTCGTAGTTTCTCCACCAAACAAACCAACCCCCCAAAAACAAACTTCCATTTCAGCCCACCCACTTAGCAACTACTTCTCATAACCAACCAATCCCAATAGAAAAGCTCTTTCTCCTTGCACCACCCAGCAACAGCCAAAATAGAATTTTATTTCTAGCAGTGCCAGACTTTTTGATAGGATAGCTACATTTTTAGGCCTTGAGATCTTCATAAAAATCACAGCTCATTGAGTATAATCGAATTTAGGCCTTTGAATCACATCATTTGGTCATTGGAAGTTCAAAATATATTCCCTTTCAAAACTTCAGCCTTTGGACAAACATTCTAGTTTCTAAATCTGAATTTGAAGAAAGGTTTGGAGGTCCAAATGAACTCAGATTTTAATGCACCATAACTCTATGGAAAGCTTAGGATATCCCCTACAGCTTCACTGAAGACCATTTCTTCCAATTCAAATGTTAAGATTATCAAAAACCTGCAAGAACCAAGAAGGTTGGAATCACATAATGCTGAAAATTAATCCTCATACATAAATGTATACATTAATCATCACAATAAGGCAATAAACATGCCAAATAGACTAAATATAAGGAGAAAGTAAAATGTGGAATTATTTCTATATCAATTGGTATGCCCAACTTCTCAAGCTGTTTGATATATTTGATCATTATCAAGCAATGATAATGGACTGACTGCGTTTCATGCATTTTGATATTAAATAGTCTTTTTGAGACCTTAAAGCATGCGGTACAACTCTGCTCACCATATAGCTCTTGCATGTAAGTAATTATAGCCTTGGCAGTTAGCATATCCTCGTACTGGCTTTTCAACTCATTTGACATTAAGGCCAACATATAGCACTTCACCTTATTATCATCTTCCATCCATTTCTCATGTGCTATCATCTAGTGAGCATTAGGTCAGGTAAGGGGTTCCTAGTCAAGCACATAGCCCAACTTCTTGGAACTTAAGACTATTTTGAGATTTCTGAGCTAGTCCTTATAGTTAAGGCCAACAAGTTGGTTTGTTTCAAGTATATAGGCTAATGGATTGGAAGCTAACATGGTTTAGCTATGAAAGAGTAGAAGATTGGGTTAGACTTTTGTACTTCATAATAAAAATTATTCTAGAAACTTTAAAAAATAATTTAGACTCCCACTAATTTCATAGATCTCACACATTAGCTCGTGGAGATGTAGAAATCCCTACGCGACCATGATTTCTAGTGGGTGCAATGATCCCACCGATATGCGGTACCTCACTATGCTCGATTATTGGTAACTTGCTACATCGATGAGTGGATATCCTAATACAATGCAACACATGCATGTTGCAGCAACTCGGTTTCTAAGTCATGAAACCTCACCATGCCCGATTATTAGTCCAATCCTTAGTTAAGTTTGACCCACCGTTCTTGCTTAGGCAAAGCCATCATCAAGTCCCTTACTTGTTGAAAAAATATCCTAAAGCTAATTATCTGGGTTGTAGATAGTTGAGCTATTTTATAAATATATAATTATTAATAAAATAAATATTATTTTTGGTAGCTCAATATTATTTATTATCTTCCTGTGAACTTCAATATGTTGAAGTCTTTAGAACTACATGGATTTGATAAAGAAGGATTTATCGAGTGGTCTTAAATTAGTTCACGACCAAATGATATGTTATTACATAGGATGACAATGTTTATTGAGAATAGGTTATTGTATGCCATATAGGTTAGTTATCCTTTTAACCAAGGAGTGCGAAGACATTGGTATGGCATGCAAGTGAGTATAGGAGTACATCTTACTAAATAGTAACCAACTCTGTGAAATACTCTACTTTTAAGAGTATCTCGTAGAAAGGGTATGGGTATAGTATCTCTCTAACCTGAGACTATCATGGTGACTTGGCAAGCAACTCACTATAGTTTGATGCCGGACTATCTAGATTTCTAATCCAATGATGGAAGGTTTCGAGTGCAATCAAGTATTTGTTAAGTGGGTGTTGAGTCAAGAAGGGATTGATCACTCTAAGTTACTAGAGTAAATGCTCGATAGTATTTCAATTTAGCAAAACCTAGGCCTAGGTAATCCTGGTGAGGAGTCAAAGAATTTAGTAGGTTGAGACACATTCAGATGTACTGATTAAGAGTTGGCAGTTGACTCTGAAGTCATCTTGAGTATTAGAATAAAGGGATGAATTATACAGTAATCATAGCCTAGATTCTTGAATGTTGCTTAGATATCATTCGATTTATCCAGATATCAGGCATCATTACTAGATGATCACATTGATTAGTTCAAAAAATAGTTCCTGAGATACTAGCTTAGAATTTGAACCTACAAGGTCACATATAATAGAAGTTTCTGATTGATTATAATGGCTGATTGAAAATTAAGAATCATCTAATGACAAACTTATGAATATAATTAATAATTATATATATATATTATAAATAAAAATTAATAAATTGTTAATTAATTTTGAAAGGATTAATTAGTAATTGGTTTGTTAATTGGCTCAATTTGATTGAACAAAAAGGATTTGGTCAAGTCTAATTGAATTTGATTCAATTAGATTTCACTCGATTAGGTTATTTGATGATCTAGTTACTAAGAAATTTTAATCTTGATTTAATTTAGATTTTGACTTGATTAATTTATAATTAATTAAGTTTAATTAAATTTTAATTAGATTAGGTTTAATTTATTTAAATTGGTTAAATCAAATTAAATTGAGATTAGAATTAAGGTTGACCAAGTCAAACTAAGAAACCTTTTTCTCCCTTGCGCCACATCCATCCTCATGCCAAAATGAATTTTTGTATGTTGATTATCAATACAAATTTATGATTAGTGCCCTCCCTCTTATCCATTCTAGTTGGGATTAAGGCAAGATAAATTTTAAAAAGAGTTTTAGTAAGGATTAGAATCCATTTTAACCAAGTCAAAATTCGATCTTGTGCCTCAAACTTCCCCCATGCCATTCTTGTTTTTTCAAGATGATTTCTCATGCCAAATCTGAGATTCCACATCCTCCCTCGCTCCTCTTTGGATTAGGATGGTTGGTTTAATTTTGGTTGAGTTTGAAAGTCAAAATCAATAGGAGTTCTAATGAGATTAAAAGTTCTAGTCCAAATAGAACTCCTAATCCTATCCTAATATCTTATCCTATTTTTATCCAAATCTCCATGCCACTACTTTTATTAGATTTTTCTTGGTTTGTACAAAAATAAGAGAAGGATCTTTGTGGGTTTCTAGATCAGAAATACCATGAAAAAAAATAGAAAGTGGGGTATGAATTCTTGGATTGCATGAGAAGGTCTTTTGCACTAAGGAAGAAGAAAGAAAGAGAGAAAGAAAGAAAAATAGGAAAAAATTGTTTCCATATTTCTTTTTCTTCCACAACCTGATCCTCCTTGTCCTCCATGTTATCATATTCTTGGAGGGCTTGAAGAAATTTAAAGGAGATCTTCAAATCAGCCACCCACAGCCTTCACATGGAGCAGCACTCTAGGAAAGGTAATCCCTCAGGGCTTTGTGTGGACTTTTCAAAAAGGCTAGACACCTTGCATGGCTATGAGGTGATGTCTAGACCATATATGATTCACCATCAGCAGTGGCATTCATCAATCTAGGAGGAGGTATGGGATCCAATCCTATATATTTATAGATTAGATCTATAGATGCATCAATTAGATCGATGCATGATAATTTTTCTTTCAGCATCTATATTTTATTCATATCTTGTCAGAATATGATAGAATTTTAGAATTGTTCTAATGCATGATTTTATAATTAATAGCATTTTAATTTAATATGCTTTCATTGGTTTTATAAAAAAATCCATACATGAAACCCTACCCTAGTTTTTCGATAATGGTATTAGAGCCCTAGGTTCTTGATATGATTTGATTAGATATAGATCATAATCTTGATCCGAGTAACTGCTTCAGATTAGGTTGATCACCATGGCATCCGGTCATAGAAGAGAAGTAGGGTTTAAAGGCCCTCTTTTCCCATTCAGTAGGATCTTCTATGGCATATAGGGGTGTCGCTTGTATTTATATCACATAAACAAGTGAGGTGAAAGGATAGCTTTTATTAAAATTATTTTAATAATTTAGATATGATTTTCAATAGTTTAACCTTGATTATTTTGCTATTATTAATTTAAAATTAAGTTATTTACATCAGATTTTATGTTTAGAACATAAATTATAAATTTAATTTTAGTAATTACACTAAAATAAATATTCTAGATCTAAAATTATTTTATCGATATATGATGCATATAAAAATATTTAGATCTAATTTTAGTAAAATAAATAATGATTAATTACTGGAAACAAGAGTTGATTAGATCTAGAATTGTGAATTAAAGATCAAAAGTCAATTCATAAAATAAGGTTTTTTGGGTTAGCTCGAATCAGGTTAAATTGCTGGGTTAGACCTAGAGTTAGAATTTGATTAATATGAACGTCAAAGAAGTTAATTTAAATTAACCAAAAATTGATTAAGATTAGATCAAAAGGTATCTAGATCAATTCTATAGTAATAGGTTGATCATGTCTGATGTGGCAAGACCGCTGACATGAAGTACACCTCGAATCCAGCTGGCAGCCTGATAGGCAGATAGCACCGTGTCAAGTTTTCTCTCGAGCTCCCCTGCCAGGTGGCCCCACCAACGGTCGTGCCCACCTCGGCCCAAGCTCGGCACCTCTGCTCCTTCTCCAGGTGGTTCCATAGGGGTTGAGCCCATCTCGGCCCGAGCTTGGCACCTCTACTCCTTTGCCAGGTGGCTCCCTAAGGGTTGAGCCACCTCGGTCGAAGTCGAGCCTGCCTCTGCTTCTTCGCCAGGTGGCTCCCTAAGGGTCGAGCCCACCTCGGTTGAAGTCGAGCCTGCCTCTGCTCCTTTACCAGGTGACTCCCCAAGGGTCGAGCCCACCTCAACCGAAGTCGAGCCTGCCTCTACTCCTTCGCTAGGTGGCTCTCTAAGGGTTGAGCCCACCTCGACCGAAGTCAAGCCTGCCTTTGCTCCTTCACCAAGTGGCTTCCCAAGGGTCGAGCCCACCTTGGCCGAAGTCGATCCTGCCTTCGCTCCTTCCCTAGGTGGCTCACCAAGTGTTTAGCCCACCTTGGTCGAAGTCGAGCCCTCTATTTGGAAGCATCGAGAAGAACGAAGGCACCAGCCCTAAGACCGCTGCCGAAGTAGGCGCGCGCAGGGTAGCGTGCCCAGTACGGTGCCCCAAATCTATAACGGTGCGCGTAATCTCGTTTGTACCAATTTGGAAAGGGCACCCTAATCGAGATATCAGATCCTGTGACTGACCACCTGAAACACCCCAAAGGAGAAGGTCACATTCAGGGTCTCAGACCCAAGGGCTGTTGTGCCTAGATCGAGGTTCCACCTAATTTCCCCCTTCATGACAACATGCTGGGCAAGACATGTTCATAATTTAACTCCCAACTACAAGAGGAAATGACCTTGGAAGAGCAGCTAACGGACACCGTTGACCCCTAAGCCCCCCCGAAGGGGAAAAATTGAGGCACTAGAGTGATCGACGATCTAAAAAGGCACCAACAAGCAAGAAGGAAGGTAAGCACTGAAAGTGGGCAAACACACGAGGTAGCGAGATAAGTTACTTGAAGGCAGGAGGCTCCCAGAGGACTTCCGGAGTGAGTCCCACGAGCACAGTCGCCATAACTCAAGCACCGTCACTCTCTCATTTCCTCCTACTTAATCCTTTATTCAAAACTCCTGTAAGTATGATGACGGAAGTGGGATCCACCTTAGAGGATCTATTTTGCTTTGCCATCCACTAACTTGATCATCGGAGTGCCCTCGCCGGGATCCCCGGCCTGGGTCTCTAACACTATTTTGCAGGTCCAAGAATGCTTGGATTCCGAAGTAAAGGGATAGACGTCTGGCGTCACTTCGCAGCTGTAGGCCATGACGGTAAGATCGGCAATAGATTGGCATGCCGGGAAGGGGAGAAAGCCCCTATACAAACAATCCCCCCACAAGCTTGAGAACAGCTCCACTTGAAGCATGGTGGTGACTCGTACTCGAAAAGCTTCTACCAGCCGAGTGGGAGATGCCCTCTCTCCCCTGGGCGCACGTAGCCTGGAGAGAGAGCTTCCCGCTCCTCCTCAACCGCCCTCAGCAGATGGCTAGTATGCTGCACTTGTCCAATAGATGCAGGCGCTGGCCGTGGTCATGAGGCAGTTGCAGCACCAGCAGCGCTCCCTGGTAACCCAACCCCAGCCAAGGACCCCCGCAGCCCAAGCCGCGGGCCCATGTGGAAGCCTGCACTCCATCTAAGGCAGGCCATCCCATCCACGGGCCATAACTAATCCCCGCGGGAGTTACTAGACCCCCGTAAAGAGGAATCATTCTAGGTCGGTGGACCAGGAAAGCCGATCCCCAGTGGACGACAATGCTATCGTCAAGCATAGCAAGCATCGCTGAGGCAAGGCACCCCATCATGACCATCCCCAGCTATCGACTCCATCTTCTTCGGCGGCCTCAATGGAAGGCTCCACTGACGAGGTCATCCGGTGCTGACTGAGAGGTGCCTAGAAGAACAAGAGCGCAAGCTGGTGGAGCTCTCCTGTCAGTTTGCCAACATACAAGGCTCCTTCAAGGAGCTCAAGACCTCCCGCCTGACTTATTCTTTGGACAAGAAGCCACCAAAGACATATTCTGAACTCCTCCTCTGCATCCATAAGTACATCCAAGCCGAGGAGGTTGATCACACCAGGAGAGAACTGGACAGGAAGCCTCCGAAGAAGCTAGTCCCAAGAGACGCACTTGAAACGTGGAGACCTGGGCCACCTGTGGACTTTCGAATGGGACCAAAGCCAAGAGATGGTCCCATCCTTGAGAAGACTTTCACTCCCCTCCTAGCTCTAAGATCAAAGATCCTCATGGAGATCAAGGGCGAGTGCTACCTGCATTGACCTCCCCCATTGAGGCCATCAAGCAGTCACGACAAGACAAAGTACTGCTAGTTCCATCGCTACCATAGCCATGACACTGAGGACTGCCACAACCTGAGAAGAGAAATCGAAGACCTGATCAGGAGAGGCTACCTCAGGAAGTTCATGAGGAGCGAGGTTCCGGTGGAGGATCAACCACTTGTGGCTCTCCCCCCTGTTCCTATAGTTGATAATCGGCCCATTGAGAAGTCCGTGGGCATGATTTCTTGGGGAATAGAGCGCACGTTGAAGAGAGCCCGGGAGGGAGGAGATCTAGAAAATGTACTTCCCTTTATGAAGGGGAAGGGAGGTGAGGAAGAAAATGTAAACAACGATGCTGTCATGGTCGAGATGACCATTTCCAAGCATCCTGTAAGACGCATCATGGTCGATAGTGGGAGCTTCATGGATGTGCTT
Organism: Areca catechu; assembly: GCA_021397845.1. Lineage (NCBI taxonomy): Eukaryota > Viridiplantae > Streptophyta > Magnoliopsida > Arecales > Arecaceae > Areca > Areca catechu. The sequence goes on from CM038041.1 coordinate 71,844,559, forward strand.
TTTTACAATGTTTTATCTCGAATGAATTTCTCCCCCAATAGGCTAAGGCCAGTGCACACCCCTCTCATGGGCTTCACCGAAGATTTTGTTGGAGTCGAGGGAGAGATTACCCTCCTTGTCACCACCGAGTCACCACATCGACAGAGCATAGTCATGATGACCTTTATCATCGTCAAAATTTTGTCGCCATACAATGCTATCCTAGGCCACCCTGGGCTCAACCTACTTGATGCGATCATATCCACTAAGAGATTGTTGGTGCAATTCCTGACCCCTTACGGTGTGGGCGAGATGAGGGGGGCACCTCAACCTATCCCGCACTGCTTGCAGGCTGTCCTAGGGGCTCTAGGTGCCGAGCTCAACCCCGACATCGATGACCTCGATCAAAGGGTGCAGGACCCTAAGGGTGGCCCCATCGAGCACCTCTTGACGTATCCTCTTGGCTCGACCCACTGAAGATGGAGCAGGTAGGAGCCCAGCTACTAGAAGATGAACGGGCTTGCTTGCTTAGTTTCCTTCGGGCGAACATGGATGTGTTCGCTTGGACTATGGCAGATATGCCAGGTATTCTCCTAGGTGTCATCACCCACCAGTTGAAGATCGATCCGTAGTGTCGCCCAATTCGATAGAAGAAGAGGAGCTTTGCCTTGGAGAGGTAAAAGGCTATCAACGATGAAGTGGAGAAGCTCCTCACCACCGGCTTCATTCGTGAAGTGCAGTATCCCAGCTGGCTGGCGAATGTGGTCATGGTCAAGAAAAACAATGAAAAATGGAGGATCTGTGTAGACTACACCGATCTCAACTGTGCTTGCCCAAAATATAGCTTCCCCCTTCAGAAATGAGTCCACCACAGCCTTGTGGACCTCATCCTGAAACTCCTAGGATGCCCAAAACTTCGGCACGGCCTCGAGGGCTTCTCTCTGTATAGCTTCCAATAGCCCCATGATGTATGTCATCTTCTCTTTGGCCATTGCCAGCTCTGCCAGAACCTCCTCGACCCGGGTCTCCAGAGCCCGGGATCGCCCCTCCAGGTGACTAACCTCCATCACGGTCTCCTCGGTGCGGTGCTGGGTTAGTATCCTCTCCTCAGAGAGGGATGTCTTGAGGTCCTTGGTCCGCTCCTCAGCATGGGCCAGATCCCCTCGAAGGACCCTATCACTGCCCTTCAGCTCCTGGCCCTTCTCCATCAACTCCTTCATGTCGACCGCAAGTTTGGCCAGCTTCTTCTCCTTGTCAGCTTCCTTCTTCGCCGTACTGGTAAGGAAGTCCCGAAGCAAGAGCATGTCGGTCCTGATCTGCACCCAAGAAGAGGTTAGACTCTAAAATCCAACTAGAACAAAAAAAAATGCTAGATACCAAGAAAAGCTATGGGAGGATCGCAAGCAAGGCCACTGCGTAGTCCCGACCTCCCTTCAAGCAGCGATCCCGAGGCTGGACCGCGTATCCCTTCATCTTCTTCGCCAAACCCTGATCCCGGATGATGAAGGCATTCCCAGGAATCCCTGTCAGTGTATAGCAGGGCTCGGAGGAGGGCTGCCAGGGGTATCTTTAGCACATGAAGACATGGGTCGCGGGGCCACCGCATTCACTACCGCCGTAGCCATTGCCGAAATGCTATCCACTATGACTATCGGAGGAGGCGGACATGTCAATCACTCCTCTTCCCTACCCCCATCAATGTTGAAGACCTCTGGGGTAGGGATATGTTGCCAAAGTTGCCGGGGAGCCGATTCCACCGCTCTCTGCTTTGAGGTCGAAGTGGGCCTAAGCCCTTGGTCTGCTTCCACCTGGGCCCTCTTTGACGTGGAGTCCCGGGCCCCAGTTAAAGCACTCCTTTTATGGGCCGACTCCATCAGGTTGTCTATCGAGAACTTCATCCCTGAGAAAGAAAAGGGTCAAAGGAGATCAACAAAAAAAAAAAAAGAAAAAGAAAAATAAAAAGAAAAAGAAGAGAAAGAGAGAGGCACGGAGCCTCACCAATCGCCCAAATCGGGCTAACCCCAGCCTCGAACAAGTTCTGCTTCGAGAGCAGAACCTTGAGGGAGGGAAGTTCATCACTAAGCCGGAGGGAGAAGGCTTCCCGATCAGCCGGCACTACCTGGGTGTTTCGGTTCGGGGACCGGTCGGGCTCACTCCAGACCCTGTCAACATCCCCAACTAAGGCAAAGAAGAATCGATTCTTCCACCCCTTGATGGATGTGGGGAGGTCGAACTGGAGGCACTTGGGTCGCAGGGAAAGGTACCACCACCCGTCATCGGTGGAGAGGTGCTTTAGGGTGAACAAGGCCCTAAACAAAGAAAAATGAGCAACAAACCCATGAAAATGATAGAATACGATGAAGGCAAAGATGACCCTGATGACATTAGAGGCCAACTGGGCCAGGACAAGGTGAAAGTGGCTAAGAAAGGAAAGGAAAAAGGGATGGAGTGGAAAATGAAGACCGTCAGCGTGGAAGTCTTCATAGAAAGTGACCCGGCCAGGGCCACTCAAAGTAACCCGCTCTCCCAGCTTCGAGAGCGAAAGCTGGATAGAATCTAGGACCCCGAACAACTCCCGGATCAGAGAAAGTCTTCTCCGGTCATCGTCGAGGTGAAGCCAGAGGAGTTGGAGGAAGCCTCTGCCGCTGGAGGGGCAACGACAAAGGTAGGAGGAGAGACAGGAGTAGGAGAAAGAGCCCTAGGGGCCCTAGGGCTTCCGATAACTATCTTACCCGGATGCAGGCACCTCCGAACTTCGAGAGGAACCTCATCCTCCTCATCGAAAGATGATGGGGTCCTTAACCGGGAGGGACCTGCCTCATTCGGGTTGGTGGAGAAACGAGGACATCGGCCCAAAGGAGCCATTGGAGGAAGAGATGTTGGAGAAGAAGAGAAGGGGGACAGAAAACCTAAAGAAGGGTTCGGTTCATCTAAGACAGAGGGAAGAACTAGAGATTGAAAAGAAGTAGAAGAAGAAGAAAAGATCACAGGGCACTCACCTACTTGTTTTGGTGAAGAAAGGCAACCCAGGAGAAGAAGAAAGATCGCTGCAACTGCTGACGAGGTGCGAGAAAATCAAAAGACCTCATTTTTGGAAAGTCCACCCTCTTTTCAAAGCCAATCGACAGCGACCGTACAATCCTTTTTTTCCCCTGCCATTGGATGAGCGCCACGTGTGAGGGTGCCCGATGTTGACGCTTCAGTTTGCTGAAAACTGCCTCGAGTCTGGCATAACATAATTATGGTCCATCGAAATCACGGACGTGGCACCTGCACATTGGACCTCGGGCACGACATGCGAAGTGGCGACAATCGTGGCAATAATTACACCAGATTTTTGTTCCCCCATGTCATATCTACATTAACTCCCCACATCCCAGCCATAGTGCTTCGATGAGACTTGGGAGTGGGGGGCAAATGATGTGGCAAGACTGCTAACATGGTGTACATCTCGAATCCAACTGGCAGCCTGACAAGCAGAAAGCGCCGCGTCAAGTTTTCTCTCGAGCTTCCCGCCAGGTGGCCCCACCAACGGTCGTGCCCACCTCGGCCCGAGCTCGGCACCTCTGCTCCTTCACCAGGTGGCTCCCCAAGGGTTGAGCCCACCTCGGCCCGAGCTCAGCACCTCTGCTCCTTCGCCAGGTGGCTCCCCAAGGGTCGAGCCACCTCGACCGAAGTCGAGCCTACTTCTGCTCTTTCGCCAGGTGGCTCCCCAAGGGTCGAGCCACTTCAGTCGAAGTCGAGCCTGCCTCTGCTCCTTCACCAGGTGGCTCCCCAAGGGTCGAGCCAACCTCGGTTGAAGTTGAGCCTGCCTCTGCACCTTCACCAGGTGGCTCCACAAAAGTCAAGCCCACCTCAATCAAAGTCGAGCCTACCTCGGCTCCTTTGCCAGGTGGCTCCCCAAGGGTCGAGCCCACCTCGATCAAAGTTGAGCCTGCCTCTGCTCCTTCGCTAGGTGGCTCCCCAAGGGTTGAGCCCACCTCGATCAAAGTTAAGCCTACCTCTGCTCCTTCTCCGGGTGGCTCTCCAAGGGTCGAGCCCACCTCGACTGAAGTCGAGCCCTCTCTTTGGAAGCATCGCGAAGAACGAAGTGCTAGCTCCAAGATCGCCGTCGAAGCAGGCGCGCGCAGGGTGATGCACCCAATACGGTGCTTCAAATCTGTAACGATGCGTGTAATCTCATTTGTACCAATTTGGAAAGGGCACCCTATTCGAGGTGTCAGATCCTACGGCTGACCACCTGAAACCCCCCGAAAGAGAAGGCCATATTCATGGTCTCATACCCGAGGGCTGCTGCACCCAGATCGAGGTTCCACCTAATTTTTCCCTTCATGACAACATGCCGGGCAAGACATGTTCATAACTTAACTCCCAACTACAAAAGGAAATGACCTTGGGAGAGCGGCCAACGGACACCGTTGACCCTAAGCCCCCTAAAGGGAGAAAATCAAGGCACTGGAGTGATCGACGATCTGAAAAGGCACCAATAGGCAAGAAGGAATGTAAGCAACCAAAAGAGGGCAAACACACGAGATAAGTGACTTGAAGGCAGGAGGCTCCCAGAGGACTTCCAGAGTGAGTCCCACGAGCACAGTCACCATAATTGAAGCACCGTCCCTCTCTCATTTCCTCCTACTCAATCCTTTATTCGAAACTCCTCTAAGTATGGTGACCGAAGTAGAATCCTCCTCAGAGGATCTATTTCGCTTTGCCATCCGCTGACTTGATCGTCAGAGTGCCCTTGCCCGGATCCCTGGCCCAGGTCTCTAACACTATTTTGTAGGTCTGGGAATGCCTAGATTCCGGAGTAAAAGGGTAGACGTCCGGTGCCACTTCACAGCTACAGGCCATGACGGCAAGGTCAACAACAATGTCCATATTATCAAATGGACCTAATTCTAGATTAATGGTTAGATTTGAGTCTTTAGGCTAGTCTAATTGAAATTAATGAACGAATTGGTGTCTAAGATAAGTTTGGCATTTGATCATGGTCATTAATTGGGGCTACCTCTTATTTGGCCAACTTTGTTGGTGTATAAGAAGAGAGGTTAATGGTAGAACCCTCCCATCGATCTCACTTATCTAGCTAATTTGGTTAATCAAATTTTGATTCGATAGCTCATCGATTCGAGCAAACTCATGCTAGTAAGGAAGATTAGTTTAACTGATCTAGGTACCCTTCAACTAATATGATTCAACCATCATTAATTGATGGAGTTAGTGGGAGGAATTTTGTTTAGTCCATGTCTTCTTCTCTTTTCTCTACTCAATCTAATTGAACCCTCTAAAATTATTAGGTCTCTTAAATGATAAAAATATAAAAATAATTAAGTCATAGCCTTCCATTAAGAGAGTGATAATGAGTCCAATAGTTAAGATGATCATTGAAGGTCCAAAGACCTGGTACTCATCTAGCTATTGAAATTATTATTCATATTATGATGACTTAGTCACTTCTTTCTAAACGATGGTCAGGTTGGTTGGCCAAAGTTGGGCTTGGGCATCATTGGCTAGAAGCACTCAATCCTATCATGTTAATGGTTGGACCTAACTAGGACTTCCAGTGGTAGCCCAGAGGCTTACTGATTAGTTCTTGAGGCAAAATTATTACTTGAAAAACTTTAAAGAAATAATTGATTAAGAACCTACCTTTAGATGCACATAGGTTAGCTGGCCAAAGTTGGACTCATATATAGTCTATTGGATTCTGGTACCCACTAAGGATTGGTGCAATTCCTCGAATTGAAGGTAGAGGCTACCAATTTAATCAAAATAATGAGAGAACTTTTAAACTAAAATCTAAGTTTTTAATATTAAATGATTCATATACTAATTAGGTCTTGTTCTCTTTTCAAATTAATATGGCCACCACTTTGTCACTCCGTTCATTGCTAGACAATAAAAATTAATGGAATCCAATTTTGATAGCTAGTATTGAAAGCTGAAAATAATCCTGGAGTATGAATGGATGTATATGTGCTGATAGATCTAGCACCTGGGAAGCCTGCTTAGAATGCTTGTGGTGCGGTCCGAGATACTTACCAGAAGTAGCTCAATAACCAAATCATGGTCCGTTGCATAATGCAGGTATCAATGAACAAGGAATTGAATTACAATTTTGAGGATGCTCAACTGGAGGACATATTTCAAGTATTGAAAAAATCCTTCGACACTCCCGATGATGTTGAAAGGTATAAAATATCTTATACCATTTTCAACACAAGGATGAGGGAAAGGGCATCAATCATTGATCATGTATCGTACATGATCGAACTGATTGAGTGCTTGAGCAAACTTGGTTTTCTTCTACATGAATAACTGGGAAAGGATACAATCCTTAATTCTTTATCGAAGTCCTACATTGACTTCTTTAAGAATTATAGAATGACTAGGCTTGTAGTAAACTATGATGGTCTATTAGGATTACTGTAGACCTATGAGAAGGATCATTAGCTTTACAAGGGGTTGGAGAATGTATTGGGAGGTTTGACAGGATTTTGTCTCTTTAAAAAAAGGAAGAAAAAAATAAGAAAAAGGTACAAAGTGCTCTGGTGACTAAGCCAAGTCAGACCAAGAAGTTGAAAGCCAACCAAACTCAAGTTGAATGCTTCTACTATAAAAAGTAAGGACACTAGAAGAGAAATTGTTCTCTTTACATTGCCTTGCTGGACCCGAACAGGCCAAGGAAGAAGAAGATGTAGCAAGGCATTACTGGACAAGGTACTTATATGATAATACTTTGAAATTTTTTTATTTATGATACTGCTGCCAGGGTAATAGATTTTGGAAGCCATTTAAATATCTTTTCTTAGACACTAACCAAGTTGACCAGGTAAGAGTTAGCCCTAATTAATTACCATGATCTAAACTTACCTTAGATACTAATTGATCAATAAGAATCGAATAGGTTAACTTGATCACTTGGGCTCGCCACCAAGCCAAATTAGGTCTTAATTGATCGATTCACCTCAAGTGTAGATCGATGTGATCAAACTATATCTAAGATAAATTTTGAGCCCTTTTAACTTAACCTTAATTAATCATTAATTGGATTCAATCAACTGCTCAAAATCGAAATAGGGTTCCAGCCTGATTTAATCAAGACCTTAATATGTAGCCTAATCACTAGACCTAATTTATTCACCCAAATCCATATCCATGAAATAAAACTCAAAATCTTAATCAATTTTAGATTATGTTTAATTTCATGAAATTAATGGTTTATAATCATGAATTGTTGGTTCAGATCTAAACCCTAATTTATGCATCTTATATAATTTGTTTTAGGTCAAACTGATTAAGTTACATCTTTTGTAATTTATTTTAGATCTAAACATAAACCTAATTACTTAGCTGTGTTCTTCTTCATGGGTCAAGTCACAAATAGCACCCTTACATGCTATAGGAGATCCATTGAATGGGAAGAAAGGGCCTTTAAACCCTACTTGGCTCCTATATTGGATGGCTATAGTGGTTGCACCCAATCTAAGTACTTGGATAGATAAATTTTGATTAATTTAATCATTTTTAGATCTAAATTATAAACTCGATATATCAGCCATATATCAAAAAATTTAGATCTAAACATATCAATACTAGTTTCAAAAATAGTTTTTTAAAAATAACAAAACTTGTGATATTAAAAAATTTTCAATCATCACAAATTAGTTCAAATCCATTTAAATCCTTTAGATCTAAAAAGGATTCGGATATGATTTTATTCCAAATATATCAAAACATGGCTTTGATACCACTTTTCATATTGATTTATAGATGACTAGCATACAAAACTATGTCTAAATCCTAGATGTAATGGAAGTAGAGATCATGCAAAACAATTTTCATAAGCATGCTGATTTCAAATTAAATTATAAATTATCTATTTAACTTTCTAATATGCTAGAATGAAAATAATATCATATCTAAAATCTTTTAAAATTATAAGATAAAAGGATCCACTTACCTAGATTGCTTAACTCCCTCCTTTAGTATCGGATCTTTCAGATCAATCAGATCTATTGGGATTTATTAGAGTTGTGCATGTGCCCAGCCTCTATTGATATCCATATAAAGCTTTCCTCACCAAATCACCAAGACCTTCAGACTGCTAGATCCTTGTAGGTCTTTCTTTAAGCATAGAGATGGACCTTTTTCTTTTAGTCTAAAGCAGAACTCAATAGCCTTTTTTTCTTTTCTCTTAAGGAATTAAATACCATAAAAATAAAAGAGTATTTTTTTGATATTTTTTGTGAAATTCTCACCTCTTATCTTTCTATAAAGGTATTATACTCTATTTTTCATGGTGGAAAAAAATTGGAATGGATTCTGGAAGGGATCTATGTCATAATTAATTCTATGCAGCCTATTTTCTATGCATCTTGAAAACTATGAAAAACTCCCTCAAAAATATCTCTTAAAAATCTAAATAAAATTAGTTTCTTATCTGATTTGATCAAACTTCAAATCTAGATAAAAGTCCAGTTTTATCTAGCAGGAAAGAGAGTCCTAGATGAGAAAGAGTGGTCCAACTTGGTGCCTCCCTCTTCTCACCATATGCGCCAAGAAGAGGTGCACATTTTTATGCCCTTCTCCTAGTTTCTGCATGAGATAAGAGAAAGAGACCTAATCAACTAGGTCTCCTAGTTGTTGGTCAATTATGACTAATTTTTGATTGAGTTTGAAACCCTTTTCACACCTAGATTCAACCAAAATCAAAAAAGGCTATTGACCTAATTTGACTAGATCAAAAATTCAAGTCAAACATGAATTACCAATCTAATTAACTTTAAATAAAGTTAATAATAACTAAATCTGATTTAATTAAGTCAAATAATGAAGTCAAAAATGTTGGAAAAAAAAGCTTAGGATTTCATGCATGGATTTTTTAAAAAACTCATAGTGGAAGAACATCTATTTTAAAACTTTTTAAATAGAAAACATGCATTTAGAGCAATTCTAATAAACCCTACGTAGGATCGTAATATGATGTGTAGTAGAAAACAAATCAACATGCATCGATCTAGCCGATGCATGTAGTAGATCTAATCCACAAACAATATGAAATCAACTTTCATACCTTATCATAGGTCGAAGATCACCGCTACAATGGCATGTGGTAGGGGCTCTCCATGTTTTTTATAGCCGCATAGGATGTCCGGCCTCTATGAATTATCCACATGAAGCTCCAACATAATCAACCTCCTAGACTGCTAGATCTATGTGAAGGTCACTGGATGGCTAAAAATAAATTATTTCTTACACTTTCTTGAGCCTCCCAAGAAATACAAGAAGAGGATGAAAAGGTCTAGATCTAAGAGGAAGAAAACTAAAATAAGAAACCCCTTTCTATTATTTTTTCATTCTTTTCCTTCTTCCTTTAACCCCAGCAGCCAAGAAGGTCTCTCACCCCCATCTAGAATTCATGCCCCCCTTTCCTCTCTTTTTCATGGTAATTTCACTTCAGATTCTTCATGATAATTGCTCTCTTAATGATGTATATATGACAAAAATCTAAAGTAAAATTTCATTGACTAGAAGAGGGATTAGATCAGGATAAGGTGATGCTATTTGAATAGGACTAGGTGTTCTATTCCTAATAGAATTCCTCTACTTAAATTTAAATTAATCCAAATTTAATTCAAACCGATCCTAATCTAAATAGGAATGAGGGAGGATAAAAAAAAACTTTTTTTTCATATATAATTCTTAAAAAAAAATGGTGACAAAATCGATAAGTTTTTAAGAGTTTAAGACCAAGTAGAGTTAGGATAAGGCAAAGAGTATGATTCCCAATCAAACTCCTCTCATTTAAATTTAAAAATCATCCTAAATTAATCCAAATCAAATCAAAAAGGAGGGAGTGAGTGAAAACATATGTGGAATGAACTTTTCATGAATTTATTTAAATAATTGGCATGAAGAAATCTAATAGAAAATCTAGTTTGGCTAGATAGGGTTTGACCAAGGTTTGACCAAAATTAGTTATGAACCAAAACTAATTTGGTTATAACTAATTTAACCAACTTGGACTCAATCCAAATAGGACCTAATTAGTCTTAATTAAATCCTAATTAAATCTAAAACTAACTAGGCCCAAGTCCAAATCCAACTATAATTAGAAATTCTTAGTGATTAGGTCATCAAATAACCTAATCAGATAAATTCTAATTGAACCAAATTCTATTAGACTTGACCTAAACCTCTTTACTTAATCAAATTGAATTAATTAGCAATCTAATTATTAATCAATCCTCCTATAATTAATTAATTATTAATTTACAACATTTGTACAGGATAATTGTTCATCATATTTATAATTTTACCATTAAATAATTCTTAATAGTTAGTCAGCTATCAGATCGGTTAGACACTTCTATTATGTGTGACCTTATAGGTCAAATACTAAGCTGGTAGTCAAGAAACTAATTCTTGAACTAATCGATGCAACCATCAAGCAATGATGCCCGATGTGTGCATAGATCGAATGTTCCGAAGCAACATTCAAGAACCTAGGCATATGCTGTCTATATAATTCATCCCTTTGACCCTATTGCTTAGAATGATTTTAGAGCCAACTGCTAACTCTGAATAATATATCCAAATATATCTCAATCTGCTAAATCCCGTGACTCTTTACAAGGATTGCCTGGCCTAGGTCTTGCTAAATTGAAACACAGTAAAGCATTGTCTCCAACATCTTGGAGTGGTCAATCCTATGTTGACTCATCATTGACTTAATAAGTACTTGACTATACCCAGTAACCTTCTATCACTGGATTAGAAATCCAGGTAGTCCAGCACCTAAGTATAATGAGTTGCTTGCAAATTACCATGGTGATCTCAAGTCGGAGGGATACTTATACACATATGCTTCTATGAGATACTCTTAATACCAGAGTACTCAATAGAGTTGGTCATGTTTGGTACAATGTACACCTACACTCACCTGCATGCCATACCAGTGTCTTCACACTTCTTGGTTATAAGGATAACAAACCAATATGACATACAACGATCTATGCTCAATAAATATTATTATCCTAGATAACAATGTATTATTTGGTCATGAACATATTTAAGAACTACTCGATAAACCCTCCTTTGTTGAATTAAAGTAGTTCTAAGGACTTCATCTCAAAATAGTCCAAAGGAAGATACAAAAGGAGATGAACTACCAAAAATAACTTTTATTTCAATAATAATTCATATACAAATTATAAAGAGCTTAACCATCCAACCCAGACGATTGGCTATAGGTTACATTTCCTAACAACTACTTGGACTAGAGCTAATCGAAATAGTATTGAATATCCATCTTCCACTTGTCGTCATCAAACTCTTTGATTTTGAGGGCTTTAGTAAATGGGTTAGCCAAGTTCTCCTTTCATCGATCTTCTAAAGGTCAATGTCACCTCAATCCACTATCTCCTAGACAAGGTAAAAATGATACAGAATATGCTTGGTCTGCTGATGAGCCTTTGATTTCTTTGCTTGAGCTATGGCCCCAGTGTTATCACAATATAAGGAAACTGGGCTATCTATGGAGGGTGCCACTCCAAGCTTCATGATGAACTTTCATAGCTAAACAATTTTGTTTGTAGCATCAGATGCTGTAATATACTCTGCCTTGCAAATAGAATCGGCCATAGTGTACTGCTTGAAACTTTTCCAGTAGATAGCTCCTCTATTCAGGATAAAAACATAACCTGACATACTCTTGCTATTGTTCCTATCGGATTGAAAACTTGAGTTAGTATAATTGACTAGTTTCAAGTCATAATCTTCATAAATGAGCCATTGATCCTTAGTATTTCTCAAATACTTAAAGATGGTTTTTACAACCTTCCAATGGTTCTCACCTGGATAGATTGGTATCCACTAACTACTCTTAGTGAGTTTGCCATATCTAGTCTCATACATATCATAGTATATATGATAAACCCCACTATTTAGGTATATGGAATCTTACTCATACGCTCTCTCTCTTGAGGACTTGTCGGACAATTATTCTTTGAGAGATTAATTCCATGGCCTATCCAAAGATAGCTTTTCTTGGAATTCACCATGTTGAATCGCTTTAGCATGGTCTCAATGTACATGGATTGGATCAACCCTAGCAACCTTTTAGATCTGTCCCTATAGATCTTCATTCCAAGTATGTAGGATTTTTTCCCAAGTCCTTCATGGAGAATTGAGAAGACAGCCATACTTTTATTCCTTGCAATGCAGGAATATCATTCTTGATTAAGAGAAGTTATCCAAATACAAAATAAGAAATACTACAATCGAACTATTAGACCATTTGTATATGCAAGGCTCTTCTCCATTCCTAACGAAGCCATACATTCTGATCACTTTATCAAAATGCATGTTCTAACTCCAAGATGACAGCTTCAATTTATAAATAGATCTTTGAAGCTTACACACTTTTATTTCATCTGTGGATGTGAACCATTCTGGCTGTATCATATACATTTCTTCTAACTCTCCATTTAGAAAAGTGTTTTCACATCCATTTGCTAGATTTCATAATCAAGATGTACTACTATCGCAAGCATGATTTGAATGGATTTGAACATTGCCATGGGTAAAAATGTCTCATCATAGTCAATACTATAATGCTGACAATATCCCTTGACAACCAGATGAGATTTATAGGTCTCCACCTTCCCATTTGCACCCCTATTCCTTTTGAAAATCCACTTACATCCCATGGATTTTATCCTTTCAGGTGGATCAACAAGTATCCATATATTATTGATTTTCATGGATTCCATTTTAGAATTCATGGCTTCTAGCCATTTATAAGAGTTGGTACTTTGCATAGCATTCATATTGGTGGTTGGATCCTCATTATTTTCATCAAGTTCAATAGAATCACCATCCCGGACCAAGAAATCATAGTATCTATCTGGTTGACATGGTACCCTACTGGATATCCTTAATAGTGCTTCTATAACAGGCTCTAGGTTTGATTCAATCAAATTTAGTTCTTTGGGTTCAATTGATGGTGTCGGTTCTTCTACTTGTCGAACCTCTTCAAGTTCAACTTTAGAGGCATTAGTTCCTTCTTTAAGGAACTCCTTTTCTAAAAAGACTGCCTCATTATTAACAAACACTTTATATTTATTAGTATGGTAAAAGAAATAAGCCTTAATTTCCTTTGAGTACCTTATAAATGTACACCTATCAGACCTCAGCCCAAGCTTGTCCATCTTCAAATATTTGACATAAGTTGGACATCCCTAGATCCTAAGGTGTGAAAGTACTATCTTACGACTTGTCCATATTTTATATGGAGTTTTGTTTATAGACTTGCTAGGATTCTATTTAGAATATAACAAGCTGACTCTAATGCATATCCCCAATAGGAGATAGGCAGACTCAAAAACTCCATCATGGATCGAATCATGTTTAATAGAGTTTGATTCCTTCTTTCAAACACTCCATTATGTTAGGATATCCTGGGAGGAGTCTGTTGCCATCAAGATCGTCGTGGCCTATAGCTCTGACATGTCGAGGGGCCTGCTGGGCGCTCGTCCCTCCCTTCTTGCGGGTCTGCTTCTATTGCCCAGGTGGCTTTTCCAAGAGGGGGGTGAATTAAAATTTTAAAAAAATTAAATAGAAATGTGCTCTTTTAAATCTACTTTAGTGTGATAGTGCTATGATTCAAATAAATAAGAGTGAAAGCAAATGTGATGTGGTGATGGCAGACACGAATGAACCTAGGGTTATTCGGAAATGGGAAAAAAAATTTAAAGCAAACCAAGGATCGTGGGAGGGCTAAGAAGCCTCCCGGGACTAGGATAGGATGACCCCGAAAGTCCTAAAACAGCCAGACTCTATTGATTTTCAGTTTTCTTGGCGGAGGTGGTGAAGGAAGGACGGGGATGGGAGACAGGGGACTGGAACTCATGGACCTTGGGACTCATCCTAATGAAGAGACCTCTCACCTCTAAGGCATTACGCCCTTTTCGATACTTGGAGGCGCTAGGATGAATCTCAAGGTCACGAGGGGAAACAGGGAGAGACATGAAGATGGGAGAAAAGAATGGGGATACCTGGGGCCTCACACCCCTCGATGTCCCGAAGGACGAAGGCAAGTTGGGGCCTCACACCCCTCGACGTCCCGAAGGACGAAGGCAAACAGGCCTTAGCCCATAACCACACACAAGTGGAAAAACACTCTCAAAAATTCATTTTCATCAACTAGTTTATTACAAGAGGAGTATGGGTATTTATAGATGCCCATATCTCTTTTAAAATTCAAAAATAAAATCTCCTGAAATCCTCCCTAGATTTGAATTCAAATTCAAAATGATTTGAATTCAAATTCAAAACCCAAATCCCAAATTTCCATTTTAAACCCACATTACAATCATGAAAAAATACCAAATAAATTCCTGTTATTTGAATTTTAAAATCTCCCTCTGCTCTAGAAATCATGCGGTCCTGAAGATCGTGCTACTCTGAAAATCGTGTAGCTCTAAAAATCATGCAGAACAGCCTTTCCTTGGGGTGCTTTGAGTGCCAAAGCTTCTCTCGGTCGAGCCACAAGGGGGGGGATCTCCGGCGGCCGGCCTAGCGGGCGGTGGTGGAGCGGCATGGTGGCGCACCGGCGGGCGGGCGACGATGGCGGGGGGGCACGGCAGCGCCGTCACACGGATGCACGGGGCGGACGGACGCCTCCCGCGTCCGTTCGTCTTCCCATGGGCGTGGGCGACGGCGGACCCCACCGGTGGCCGGGCGGGGGCCGGAGGGCGGTGGGAACGACAGCGAGCAGCAGGACAGCGACGGTGCAGGGCAGCACGGCCGTAGGTGGGCAGATGGATGCCTCCCACGTCCGTTCGTCATCCCACGGGCGTGGGCGGTGGTGGCGGCTTCTTCGGTGAGGGTGGGGGCCAACGAGCGTTGGCGGCGGTCTAGCGAGGGCGGCCGGGGGTCGGGCACGGTGGATCAGGGACCGGTGGGGCAAAAAAAATCGAAAAAATGAACTCTCTGTGATTTCCTAGAGGTTGAAGAAGATAGGAATAGATCTGGAATAAGTTAGGAATAACATCGGGATAAGATAAGGATAATGGGAATAAGAGGAATAGTTGGGATAAGTATTTTTAAACTAAAAAATAAAAAAATCTAAAAAAAGAAAAAGAAAACCCGGATGTGTTTCAGGTCCCCCATCACCAAGCTAATGGTTCTCTAGGCCGAGGATAAACTGGGATGAAGGTCAATTTGGCCAAGGGTCCTTACTTAGCTAGAATATGTAGAATGAAGGTCATCCAGGCTATGGCATATTTATGCTGAGGCTCCATACATAGCTAGAATATGTAGAATGAAGGTTTGCCATGCTAATACAAATTTAGACCAAGGTATATTTAGATCGAGACATATTTAGACCGAGTCTCCATACTTAGCTAGAATATGTAGAACTAGAATTTGCCAAACTATGGCACATTTAGGTCGAGGCTCCATACTTAACCAGAATATGTAGAATGAAAGTCTACCAAGCTATAGCACATTTAGGTTGAGGGTCATTTAGATCGAGGCTCCATAGTTAGCCAGAATATGCAAAACTAGGGTTTGCCAAACTATGGCACATTTAGGCCAAGGATATTTAGGTCAAGGCTGAGGCTTAATATGTTAGCTCATTTATAGGGAGCTATCTTGGATGCTGGAAAGGTGAGGACCATTTTGCCCTCCTTCTAGAACCACCAATGCTGAGGGTCAGTGATGCTGGGAGAGGCCTGAGTAGCCTTAATTCATCTGGGAGATGGCCGGCGATCTGTTATACCTTCATTATTCCTAGGGATCCCTGGAGTTCCGAGGGTGGGGGGTTTATCTCATATTAGATACCCCCACTCTTTAAAAGAGTGCAAAGCATCTTAGACTGAAGAGTAAATCTAGTTACATGCTTGAGGAATTTCAAGAATTACCATAGTCAGTTATCTCAATTTATATCAGAGGATAAAGATGCAGCACGTTTCCTTAATGCCCATATCAAGTAGTGATACTTTAAATTTTGTCAGACTGATCACAAGTCCTCAAGATTTTTTGGCCCAAATAAAGTTGATTGAAAATGACTCATATAGCAAATGTCAATAAGAGGCTTGTCTCATATGCCAGTTAGAGGCTTATCTCATAAAATAGATGCCAATTAAAGGCTCATAGAATAAATGCCAATTAGAGGCTTATAGAATAAATGCCTAATAGAGGCTTATTTCGTAGAATAAATGTTATTCAAAGGCTTATAAAATAAATGTCCATAAGAAGCTCATAGAATAGAGATTGATTAGAAGCTCATAGAATAAATGTCAATCTAAGGATTTTGTATAGAATAAATGCCAATAAGAGACTTTCTAGTATTGAGTAAATGCCAATCTAAGGCTTTTTTCAAAGAAATAATGCCATGAGGCTTTCTTTATAAAGATAATGCTGATCCGAGACTTTCTTCATAGAAATAGTGTCAATCTGAGACTTCATAGAAATACTACCAATATGAGGCTTTCTTCATTGAAATAGTGCCAATATGAGGCTTTCTTCATAACAAGATATATGCCATCTTAATGTTACTTCTCTTTAGAATGGAAAAAATTACTGGGGCAAGGCAAGGAGAATCCTTTTAAATATTTAGCTGGGATACTTCAGTTTTCCATAATATAAGGTCTTCAAAATTGAAGCCAAATATGAGGCGAAGATTGTCGAAATAAAGGACTCAAAGTCTCTGCCCGATATGATCTAAGGCATATTTTTAAGAGTGCCCAATAATATGATTTGAGACATTTTTTTTAAGAATGCCGAATAAGTTCAACTTAGATTGTGACAATACTTTGTTGGACTTGGAGGGTCACTTAATGTTGACCTCTCTCTTCATGAAACATATGTCATTATGCAAGGACATCAACATTAAATGATAAACTAAGAATTCTTCAAAAAGCAAAGTTAAATTATTGATAGATTGAAGGGGTTCAATGGTCCAAATAGTGGGGTCCAATCGAGTTTTTTGGATTCTTCGCTGAGCTACCCCATAGTGACAATTTTTAATCCCCCCTTTTAATCTCGGGAACTCAACTTTTGGATGGTTATCTTTAGGATGCTAGCTTCCATCTTGGCCCTGAGGCTTGGCTTTTTGTGGTCCAGCTTTGATCAATGCATGTACATCGATCATGCCTTTATTTTCCTCATCATCCTCCTTAACATCTTTGTACCTATTTAATAGATTTTAGAACTATAAATAAAGGTTCTCCAAAGAAGTCAAACTTTAGATGAGTCCAGGTAATAATTTAATGGAGGAGGATGTTTTGGAATGTAAGCATATTGAGTCAAGTCATCATGCAAAAGTATGTAAATTAAATAATAAACTTAAAACTCTTTAAAGTCAAATTCACATTACTAATAAATTAGAGAAGTTCCATGGTCTAGATAAAAAAGCCCTATGTAGCTTCTTGGATTTACCACCGGATGACCCCCAGCAACATATAGTAGGTTGGTTTTTTGTAACTTTTTTGCAGGCTAACTGGCCTTCATGAAAGAAAAATGTGGTAGATGGTTCAGCTTCGATTTTGGTCTTCATCTTCGATGTTCACCCTGTGACATCCTGAGTGAGGGCCTTGACATCCTACAAGCAACACCAGGGTATCGGCATTTTCTTAGAGAAATCCATGTTTGGGTGCTTCATGAAGGCCGAGGGAGGTGTCATCGTAGCTACAAGGTGCGGCGACTTGAGGTTGGTTTCCTTTGAGAGAAACCTCAGAATGTTACCTCTTACAAGTTTGAGAGCATATTCAATTAGCTTCTCCCAAAATGCCATTTCATCATGCTCTTAGGTGCTAGATGGGGTTGATTGCCATGTGATGATAAGAGGAATAATATGATTGCTTTCATCATTTAGTGGGTACAGAGTTACCATCCTCGCCATGGTACGGGCTCTTCATTACCTTTCCAAGTCAACCAGAGAGCCTTCAAAAAGTTTTTTTTAACAAAGTACATTGCCTTTGGATAAAGATAAAAAATTGATGAAATAAAACTCCATGCCTATATTTGCCAATAACAAGCTTGGACAATTTTATTGTTTGGACTATAACTGGGTCCAGATTGACCCCTAGTTGAGTGGTGAGGGTGCCAAGGATAGACAGAGACAGAGGTGGAGAGCCTCCGATCAGCTTCCAATGAGCAAGGATGGAAACGGAAGTTGGTGGGCTTCTCATTGAAGTCGCGGGACCTTGGTGTTAAATTACCTAGAGCATAATTAGCTAGGTTGACCCTGACCCAAGTTGACCCCTAGTTGAGTGGTGCCAATTTGGGAGTTTTGATGCAGGACCCTAGCAGACTAGCCAACCTGTCAGGAGGTGGTGGTGCTAGAACTCCAAGTAGTCACACTGCTAGGTGGTGTTGACAAGATGGTGGAACCAAAATGCCAACTGGCAACACCATTAGGCGGTGCTAATGCTCCACTCGATGCTTCTTTAGAAAGAAAACTAGTGAATAGTAAGCCCTTCCTCTATCTGATGGTGCTAAAATATGCTTGAACGTCAGAGTAGCTGGAGAGGGGATGTTGGTGGCTATACCTATAAAAGAAGCCCTGACTGGAGGTGGCTTCGATGAAGGCCCTCCGACAGTCAAGTCAATATCTCATACTACAGAGCAGAAAATGGAGTGATGAAAGTAGGATTAAAGTACATGCATGCACATAAAGGGTGCGTACCTCTAGGGGGTTTGCTGAGAGTCTCCTTTTATACTCAAACTATAGGGATAGTCTGGGGATACCTTGATATGTCAAAAAGCATGCAAAGAATGATTGAATTTTAGTCTCTATCAGGACTTTTAAGAAGAAATCATCCTTTATTAGCTAGAATATGTCCTTCCATTAATAGAAGGTTTTATCTTTTTTGTCTCCCAACATTTGCTTTAATGGCTCTGTTGCCACCAAGATCACTGGGGCCTGGAGCTCTTGCATGGCATCGGGTGGTGGCCACTTGATGCGGACATCGAGATGAATATTGAACCTGATCAACTGACTCATATATCAAGACAGTCCGGTGATAGTTCGACGAAGCCCAACCCAGACGTTTCGGTTCAGCTTCTGGCCCATGACGATTTGGGGCCGCCAGCCTCGCCAGCAGGAAACGTGCACAGGTCCAGACGCCTTCAAGGGAAGCAAGTTTCAAATTTGACCCCATTTTGGGATGAAAATAATTAATTGGGAATTGGGCCGAAGGCCCAATACACTATTAGTGCCCGTGGAGTTTCGGATCCGGGAAAACACCGGAGTCTTTAGTCTTATTATTATTATAATTTTATTAGTGACGTGATCTCTTGATTTTTTTTTTTTAAAAAAAAAAAATCCGTTTGAAGAGTTTCACGCAAGAGTCAGCGTTTGGAGTTGTTTACATTTGTTTTTCCTCCCTTTAGTCACGTGGAGAACATTTAGTGGTTTTTTTTTTCTCCCTCCCTGTTAGTCACGTGGGGGACATTAACTTGTATTGCTTTTTTTTAAAACCCAAACCAAGGAAAGAAGCAGCGTGTTTTTGTTTTGGGAATTTTTCCATTGCACGGTGTTGTTTGGGTGTTTCCGTGGAAGGCTGCCGGCCACCTTTTTTTCCCCCTTACGCACACCAGGTCGAAAGCCTGGTTGGAGAAGACGATTCCATGAGGAATCTCTTCCTTCCGTTCCAAGTTCTTGATAAAAAAAAAAAAGAAACAGGGACTCACGGTGAGAAACCCACCGTTCGTTCCTTCCAATCGTGAAGACCCGGATTGAAATCCGGTAGAGGGCTGGCAACATGAGGAATCACGCGGCCCTTCCAGTGCTTGATCGTTGCATGTTTCAAAGGATCTTCCCCGTCTTGCTCAATCCTAGCATCCAAGAATTCTCAAAACCCGTTCTCGCTGAGCCGGGGTTTTGGTCACTGCAGGCGTTTGACATCCACCCTGCACCAGCTTGGTATCAAAGCCTTGATCTATTCTTGATCAGAGCCTTAATCCGTTCTTGTTCTTGATCTGTCCTTGATTCGTTCTTGATTAAAAAAAAAAAAAATTTCTGCCGGCAGCCATGGAGCGGAACAACAAGGAGCCTTCTCTTCGTGACGTTGTGGAGACCCAGCAGCAGATGATGGCTATTTTGCAAGCAATGATGGCACGGTTGGAGGCGCAAGATCGTGCTATACCTCATCAAGATCGTAATGTACTTGACGAACATCGAGAAGGTGATGCCGACCCTTTCCAGAATATTGAAGATCCTCCACCATTGCAAAGAGGGCAGCAACTACGGCGTGATGTAGCGCTTCCCAGGGATTTCAGACCACCGCCTGTGCATGACAATCAGACTCGTTGGGAGTCCGGGTTTCAGATTGAGATACCAGAGTTCAGAGGTGGTTTGAATCCTGATGAGTATGTGGATTGGACCCTGCAGGTAGATGATGTTTTCCGGCTGAAAGAAGTGCCTTTGGACAAGCAAGTGCCGCTTATCACAATTCGATTCCGAGATCGAGCAGTGGCTTGGTGGCATGCACAGCACTACCGGAGGTATATGGATGGGAGGCCACCAATTGCATCATGGGCAGCCTTGAAGCAGGAGATGAATCGGGAGTTCCTTCCTCAGAATCATGAACAGGTCCTTTATTCTAAATTGCATGGTTTAACACAAGGAAATCGAAGCGTGGAAGATTATACTACAGAGTTCTACCGACTGGTGGCTCGAAACCGATTGATGGAGTCAGAACCAAGGTTGGTAGCCATGTATTTGCTTCGACTACGATTCCCGATCCAGGATGCATTGGCTTTGCATCAGATTGACAGTGTTCGTGATGCGCACATGCGGGCACAAGCAGTGGAGCGGAGCCTGATGCGGAATAGAGGGTTCCAAAGTAGAGGAAAATTATCTGGTCAGTTTTCGGGGCAGAGTTTTGGTAGTAGGAGTGCACCTCCTGTGGTGAGGTAACAAACTTCGGTAGTTCCTCTGAGACCTACAGTGCCGAGTGGGGCTTCAGGTCCCCAGCAGAGGGTGGGCAGCAATCGAGCCAATATTCGCTGCCATCGGTGTCATGACCTAGAACATTATGCCAATGACTGCCCCAGGCGCGTACCCAGTTACTTATGGAGGAGGAGCAGGAAGTTGAATTTCTCGAGGATGAGGAGTTCGAGGATGAGATGTATGTGATTGACCCAGACCACATCTAGGGAGAGAGTCTGATTATTAGGAGGATGTGTCTTGCACCAAGAGCTGGAGGAGATTGGCTTCGACACGATATTTTCTTAACAAAGTGCACTGTAGCTGGAAAAACTTGCAAGATAATTATTGATTCTGGAAGTTGGGAGAATGTGATTGCTAAGGAAGTTGTGAAGAAATTGGGGTTGATGACAGAGCCCCATCCTCAACCATACAAGCTTGGCTGGGTGAATCGGGATGCAGACATTCAGGTCAGTCGACGTTGTAGGTTGGCCTTGTCTTTTGGTCCTCAGCTTGAGACGTCAATAGTAGCTGATGTTGTACCGATGGATGCGACACACATCATTTTGGGACGACCTTGGCAGTTTGATAATAAAGCAGTGTATAATGGTTACACTCATACTTATATGCTGTGACCAGATGAGAGAAAAGTGATCTTGAAACCGCTACAGGACATGGCAGAATAGAAGGTAGTAATTTGTTTGCCAAGCAGGGAGTTTGAGGCAAGTTTAGAGGGAGAAGATTTCTGTTTTGCCCTGGTTAGTAAGCCAGAAGAGTTTGGCCAGAATGGGGAGCAGGAGCTACATGATCTTCCTCAGGAGTTGGTGTCAGTTTTGGAGGAATTTCGGAATGTTGTACGAAGTGAGCTTCCTGCAGGTTTGCCACCACTTCGAGATATTCAGCATGAGATTGATCTGATTCCGGTTTTGTGTTGCCGAATAAGGCTCATTACCGAATGACCCCGCAACAGCATGAGGAGCTGAAGAGGTAGGTTCAAGATCTTTTAGACAAAGGCTTTGTACGGGAAAGCATTAGCCCATGCGTGGTACCAGCACTTTTGGTGCCGAAAAAGGATGGTTCATGGCGTATGTGTGTTGACAGCCAGGTAATAAACAGAATTACTATGAAATATAGATTTCCAATACCGAGGCTGGATGATATGCTAGATCAGTTGAGTGGTGCCGTGTTCTTTACTAAGATTGATTTGAAAAGTGGGTATCATCAGATCAGAATGAAGCCAGGTGATGAATGGAAGACAGCCTTCAAGACAAAGGAAGGCCTGTATGAATGGTTGATGATGCCATTCGGGCTATCTAATGCTCCTAGTACGTTCATGCAAGTAATGAACCAGGTTTTGCGTCCATTTCTTAGTTCTTTTGTTGTTGCATACTTTGATGATATATTGATTTACAGTAAGACAACACAAGAGCATGTTGAGCATGTTTCACAAGTTCTAACAGTATTACGTGAAAACCAGCTTTTTGCTAACCCAGAGAAGTGTATTTGGATGGTAGACAAATTAATTTTTCTGGGATATGTTGTTACTGGTGATGGGATTCTTCCAGATGAAAGTAAGGTGCGAGCGATAGTGGACTGGCTAGCACCTACAACTTTGACTGAATTGAGGTCCTTTTTGGGTCTTGCGGGTTTTTACAGAAGGTTTGTGAAGAGGTATAATGAGATTGCTGCACCCTTAACAGACTTGTTGAAATTAAATCAGTTTGGATGGAATGACATTGCTCAGGCAGCATTTGATGAGATGAAAGTCAAGTTGACCCAAGCACCACTGTTGGTTCTTCCAGATTTTGACAAGGTATTCGAAGTGGATTGTGATGCTTCGAAGACTGGGATTGGCGCAGTACTCAGCCAAGATGGGAGACCCGTTGCTTTCTACAATGAGAAGCTTGGAGGTGTCAAACTGATGTATTCGGTTTATGATTTGGAGCTATATGCCATTGTGAGGTCATTGCAACATTGGCGACATTACTTGATCCAGCGAGAATTTGTGCTGTACTCAGATCATCAAGCATTAAAATTTCTACAGGGACAGCATAAGTTGAGCTCCAGACATGCAAAATGGGTAAGTACTCTACAGGAGTATACTTTCAGCATCAAGCATAAGTCAGGCACTTTGAACAAAGTAGCAGATGCTTTAAGTAGACGGAGTTTATTGATTGGTGCTATGCAAGTATATACCCTTGGGTTTGAAAGCATGAAGGATGATATCCGTGCAGATGAGCATTTCCAGAGCATTGTGACTGAATTGGAAGCTGGAGGTCGATCTGACTTCATCCTACATGATGGATATTTGTTCCGTGGTAATTGTCTCTATATTCCTAACACTTCACTGCGTGTATTGATTATTCAGGAGCTGCATAATCAAGGACATTTTGGAAGAGACAAAACTGCATGGTTAATTCGTCAACGGTTTTATTGGCCTGGGCTTGACCGAGATGTCAAAACCTTTGTGAAGAGATTCCGTTTGTGTCAGGAATCCAAAAGATCAGATACAAATCAAGGTTTATATATCCCTTTACCGATTCCAGATGAGCCGTGGCGAGAGGTATCTATGGATTTTGTTGTAGGTTTACCACGGACAGTGAGAGGTCTAGACTCAATTATGGTAGTCGTAGATCGGTTCAGCAAGATGGCTTGTTTCTTACCATGCAAAACAATATTTGATGCATCGAAAGTAGCTGATCTTTATTTTTCTGCAGTTGTTCGACATTATGGGTTACCATCGTCGATAGTTTCGGACCGTCATAGCAAGTTTATGGAGCATTTCTGGCATGAATTATGGAAAAAGTTGGGTACAAAATTAAAATTCAGTAGTCCCTATCATCCTCAGACCGATGGGCAAACCGAGACTGTCAACCGAAGTCTTGGTAACTTGTTAAGAGCCAATGTGCAAGAATTTAAAAACTGGGATGTATGTTTGCCAAAGATTGAGTTTGAGTTCAATTCTTCAGTGAACCGTTCTACTGGTTTTGCACCCTTTCAGGTATTGTATGGATTTCTGCCAAGAGGACCACTTGATATTTTACCTGTTGATGTGCCAAACAAATCAAGAAAATAGAAGATCGAGTGGCTGATCTGCGTGAGGTGCACGCAACTATTAAAGCCAATCTAGAGCAAAATTATGCCAAGTATAAGGCTAAGGCTGATCAGACACATCGACAGCAGACTTTTGAGGTTGGTGATTTGGTATGGGTCTTCTTGCCAAGAGAACGATATCCACAGGGGGCCTACACCAAACTCAAACCAAAGAAAATTGGTCCTTGTCAGGTGTTGGAGAAATTTAGTGACAATGCCTACTTAGTTGAAAACCAGACGATGTCCTATTTTCTGATGTATTCAATATTCGACATCTAACCCCTTATGCAGGTGATAATTCAAGCATGAGGACAAGCTTTTCAGAGGAAGGGGAGAGTGATGCAGACATCGAGATGAATATTGAACCTGATCAACTGACTCATATATCAGGACAGCCCGGTGATAGTTCGGTGAAGCCCAACCCAGACGTTTCGGTTCAGCTTCCGGCCCATGACGATTTGGGGCCGCCAGCCTTGCCAGCAGGAAACGTGCGTAGGTCCAGACGCCTTCAAGGGAAGCAAGTTTCAAATTTGACACGTTTTTGGGATGAAAACAATTAATTGGGAATTGGGCCAAAGGCCCAATACACTATTAGTGCCCGTGGAGTTTCGGATCTGGGAAAACACCGGAGTCTTTAGTCTTATTATTATTATAATTTTATTAGTGACGTGATCTCTTGATTTTTTTTTTAAAAAAAAATCCATTTGAAGAGTTTCACGGAAGAGTCAGCGTTAGGACTTGTTTACATTTGTTTTTCCTCCCTTTAGTCACGTGGAGAACATTTAGTGGTTTTTTTTTTTTTTCTCCCTCCCTGTTAGTCACGTGGGGGGCATTAACTTGTATTGCTTTTTTTTAAAACCCGAACCAAGGAAAGAAGCAACGTGTTTTTGTTTTGGGAATTTTTCCATTGCACGGTGTTGTTGTTTGGGTGTTTCCGTGGAAGGCCACCGTCCACCTTTTTTTTCCCCCTTGTGCACACCAGGTCGAAAGCCTGGTTGGAGAAGACGATTCCATGAGGAATCTCTTCCTTCCGTTCCAAGTTCTTGATAAAAAAAAAAAGAAACAGGGACTCACGGTGAGAAACCCACCGTTCGTTCCTTCCAATCATGAAGACCCGGATTGAAATCCGGTAGAGGGCTAGCAACGTGAGGAATCATGCGGCCCTTCTAGCGCTTGATCGTTGCAGGTTTCAAAGGATCTTCCCCATCTTGCTCAATCCTAGCATCCAAGAATTCTCAGAACCCGTTCTCGCTGAGCCGGGATTTTGGTCACTGCAGGCGTTTGACATCCGCCCTGCACCACCACTCTTGCTGGTGGATCGTCGTGGCCTACAGTTCCTGCCTGGCATCGACTCGTGATTCTCCCGGTTGGCATCCTTCGCGTGTGCCCGGGCCTGCAAAAGAAAGGAGGCCCAGGCCGGGGATTCCGGTGGGGACACTCCGATGATCAAGTTAGTGGGATAATCATGGGGAACAGAATCCTCTAGGGCGGAGAGCTTGGGGGCTCCCTGCCTAGAGGGTGTGTGATGAAATGGAGATGAGTTTGAAGGAGCAAGAGAGTGTGGGAGGTCGCTTCTCCTGGTTCCTTGCCCACAGGCTCCCTTGCTTGCATACTTGCCTCTCCTTTTTTTCTCCATTCTCTCCCTAATTTTATGTACCTGGGATGGCCCAAATTGGATTTGGGCTCGTGTCCTAGGGTCCCTTCTGTGCGCCCTCATCCTTGGGAGGGGCTTTTCGTTGTCTGCCATCTCCCCTCCAGTCGATCGGTTCTTTGGGGGAGCTCTCCCTCTTAGGGAAGTTCATTGATCAGGTACAGGTTGTGTCCCTTTGATGGCACGATTCCCCATGGGAGGGGCGGGCATCATGCCACTGAGCCCCGAGCCACGACGGGGTGCTTCTATTCCTAGAGGGATCGTCGGAGCGTTGTAAGGCTCTAGGGCCTTGACAGAATACTCCTCTTGGGGGAGGTCCTCATCCATGACACGAGGGTCGATGCCCCTAGTTGCACGACTGTCAAAGTGGCAGCTTGTCACGGGGCTCAGAGCCTGGTGGCGCACACACTGTGCAAAGTTTGTCGGTGATGCATCGCGGAGCCCGGGTCAATGATGAAGCATGCTGCACCTCTTGGAGGTTGCAGGTTACTGGGTTCTCCTCCCTCTCGCTGTTGGTGAGAGTATTGGCCTTCAAGAGGTAAGAGGGCTTGCCTTTGGAGTATGAGCGCGACCCCGGCTAGGAGCTAACCTCAGATGGAGGGCTCGTCTTATGAGCTCAACCCGGCCTAGGAGCTGACCCTGGCAGGAGGGCTCACCTTGGCAGCATGAGCACGACCCTGGCTAGGTGCTGACCTCAGACGGAGGTCTCACCTCAGACGGAGGGCTCATCTTGTGAGCTCGACCCCACCTGGGAGCTGATCTTGACGTAAGGGCTCATCTTGACAGCACGAGCATGACCTCGATCGGGCACTGACCTCAAATGGAGGGCTCGTCTGATGAGATTAACCTCACTTGGGAGCTAACGTTGGCAGGAGGGCTCACCTTGGAAGCATGAGCACGACTCCGACCAGGTGCTGACCTCAGACGGAGGGCTCGCCTTATGAGCTCGACCCCACCTGAGAGCTGACCATGGCAGGAGGGCTCCCTTAGCAACATGAGCATGACCCTGATCGGGTGCTGATCTTAGACGAAGGGCTCACCTCATGAGCTCGACCCCACCTAGGAGCTGACCCTGGTAGGAGGGCTTGCCTTGACAACATGAGCATGACCCTGATCGAGTGTTGACCTTAGATGGAGGGCTCGCCTTATGAGCTCGACCCCGCCTAGGAGCTAACCCTGGTAGGAGCGCTCGCCTTGGTAGCAAGAGAACGACCCCGATTGGGTGCTGACCTCAAATAAAGGGTTTGCTTTATGAGCTCGACCCTGCCTAAGAGCTGACCCTAGCAGGAGGGCTTGCCTTGGTAGCATGAGCACGACCCCGACCGGGTGCTGACCTCAGATAGAGGGCTCGCCTCATGAGCTCGACCCCGCCTGGGGGCTAACCCTGGTAGGAGGGCTCGCCTTGGCAGCATGAGCACGACCCCGACCGGGTGCTGGCCTTAGATGGAGGGCTTTCCTTATGAGCTCGACCCCGCCTAGGAGCTGACCCTGGTAGGAGGTTTTGCCTTGGCCTTCTATTCGGGTGCCATGTCCAGGTGGCAATCTCCACCTATGCATCTGCTGGCTGACATCTATGTAGGCTCCAAGTGAGCGGATGTCGCCACATCAGATGCCCTCCACTCTCAAGCCCAGAGAACGACACGATGCTCAGGGTGAGGAGAGTAATGACCATGTTGACATGGAGAGGCACAGGATGCGCCATTAATATCTTGCACGTCATTGCTCTGAAAGTTGCACTTTCCTTCCATCAAAGTGATGTCATGCTTAGCTTTCCGATGGAGGGATTATAAATGCTTCATCAAACTTGAAGTGACGCCCCTGACCTGAGGCACTGGGATTGTCGGATGCCGGCACATGGCAGCTCTTGGTTGGGCTGGGAATCGAAGAGAAACATGCCTTCGACGAGCACAAGGCGGCAATGGGCGGCGGGCTTTATTGCAAAGGGCCTGCTCCCTTGCCTTTTTAAAGGGCTTTCAATCATAAGCAAGCCTTTCCAGAGCCTTCTCTCTTTCCTCTAGTCTCTCTCTTATTTCAAAGGTTTTGAAGCCTTCTTCTCATGTTCGTCTCCTTCAACCCTTCTTCCTCGGCCTGCACCAAGGGAGGGATCCTAGTAGACTTCAGGCCTTCGACCCAAAGATCGGAGGGCCATGTAGTGGCCCTTCAGGAGCAAGTGGTCGGTGCTAATGCAAAAGTATCCAGCCTTGAGAAGAAATCTGCCAAGCTCAAAGCCATCCTCCAAGGAAAGAAGAGGAGGAACCCCCTAGAAGGCAGGGGAAGTAGAGAAGGAGGCTGCCTTAAGGGTGGAAGCAATCCTCCTACAATCCTTCTCAGTGCACTCTGACAAGGAGGCGACGTGGGTCATGGTCACCATGGGGAGGGCCACGGCCATCGTCATGCTGCTGGGGATTGCCAAACATGCAGCTACCACAACTGCCCTTAGAATCACAAGACCGATGAACTCCAAGGAGGATGATGCGGTAGAGGTGGGTGCATTGTTGTTCTCCTTCCCTAGGGGTTCACTTAAGGAAGGGCGCCCGTCTCCTTGGGTAGAAGGGATTGAATGCCTCCACCCAGTCCCAGGGGTAGAGTCCAGAGCCATAGTACTTACCCGTTGGTCGGGCAGGAGACAGCAAGGAAGGCCTAAAGCCTTTTCACCTTATAACTTAGAACTTTAGGAGGTCTCCCAACCTATCGGGAGCCCCCAGAAGATGTAACAGAATACTTAGCAATGAAAGCCTTTTTTATAATTGCCGTTCCTTTCTCCTCTTCTTCTTCTTCTCTTCTTCTTTCTTTCTTTCTCTCTTTTTTTTATGTTTGCTGTAAGGCTTCTGAACCGCTGAGAGTCTCTCTGCGATGTAAAGAGAATTTTAATGAATGTAGTTTCTCCTCTTGCCTCTATTGGGATGCCATGCATTTTACCTTCTGTTCTTCTCTTTTTTCATCTTTCGCTTAACTTGCTTCGAAGGAAGCTCATTGAAGATTATGAAGGGTTCGCTTCCATACCTGAGTTGACAAACTTTGTTTTGCTTCCTAGTTTGCCAAAGTGGAGTTCAAGCAGTATGAAGTGGAACTTCTGGGAATTCCTAGTTTGCCATTGTCGGGCTGGGAGTCCAGCTGATCGATCACAGGACATCTGGAATGTCCTGGCTTGCTATCACCAGACTAGAAGTCTGGTTGATGGGTTGCAGGGGATGCCCTAGCATGCAGTCACCGGACTGGGAGTCTAGCTGGCTGATCGTAGGACTTCTGAAACATCCTGGCTTGCTATCACCGGGTTGGGAGTCCAGCTGATGGGTTGCAAGACTTCTGAGATATCCTGGCTTGCTATCATCAGACTTAGAGTCTAGTTGATCGATCGCAGGACTTCTAGAATGTCCTGGCTTGCTATTGTCAAACTAGGAGTATGGTAAGAAATGCAGGGCTTCAGATGTTTTCCAGCTTGAGGTGCCGAGCTGTGAGTCGAGCGATAGATGGCGAGATTTCTTGGATATCCCACTGACATCTCTAGACTACGAGCAAGGTAGCAAATATGGGGCTTCAGGAGTTTTCCAGCTTAAGGTGCTGAGTTGTGAGTCAAGCGATAGATGGCAGGATTCCTTCGGTGTCTTTCTGACATCTCTAAACTATGAGCAAGGCAACGGATGCGGGGCTTTAGGAGTTTCCTGGCTTGAGGTGCTAGCTGTGAGTTAAGTGGTAGATGGTGGGATTCTTTGGGTGTCCTGCTGACATCTCCAGACTGTGAGCATGGTAGTGGATGCTGGGCTTCACGAGTTTCCCGACTTGAGGTGCTGAGCTATGAGTCAAGCGATAGATGGCGAGATTCCTTGGGTGTCCCGCTGACATCTCCAGACTATGAGCAGGGTAGCAGATGCGAGGCTTCAAAAGTTTTCTAGCTTGAGGTGCCAAGCTATTAGTCAAGCGAAAGATGGCGGGATTCCTTGGATCTCCCACTGGCATCTCTGAATTATGAGCAGGGCAGCAGATGTGGGGCTTCAGGAGTTTGTAGGCTTGAGGTGCTGAGCTGTGAGTCAAGCGATAGATGGCTGGATTTCTTGGGTGTCCTGTTGACATCTCCGGACTATGAGCAAGGTGGTGGATGCGGGGCTTCAGGAGATTCCTAGCTTGAGGTGATGAGCTATGAGCCAAGCGATAGATGGTGGGATTCCCTAGGTGTCCCGCTGACATCTCTGGATTGTGAGCAAGGCAACTGATGTGGAGCTTCAAGAGTTTCCCAGCTTGAGGTGCCGAGCTATAAGTCAAGCGATAGATGGCAAGATTCCTTGGGTATCCCACAAACATCTCTGGATTGTGAGCAGGGCAGTGGATGTAGGGCTTTAGGAGTTTCTCAGCTTGAGATACCGAGTTGTGAGTCAAGCAATAGATGGTGGGATTTCTTGGGTGTCCCGCTGACATCTTCGGACTGTGAGCAAGGTAGCGAATGCGAGGCTTCAGGAGTTTTCTGACTTGAGATACCAAGCTATGAGTCAAGCGATAGATGGCAAGATTCCTTGGATGTCCCGCTGACATCTCCAGATTGTGAGCAAGGCAGCAGATATGGGGCTTCAGGAGTTTCCTGGCTTAAGGTGCCGAGTTGTGAGTCAAGCGGTAGATTGGCAGGATTCCTTGGGTGTCCTGCTGACATCTTTGAACTGTGAGCAAGGCAGCAGTGTGGGGCTTCAAGAGTTTCTTAGCTCAAAGTACCAAGCTATGAGTTAAGCAATAGATGGCAGGATTTCTTGGGTGTCTTGCTGACATCTCTGGACTATGAGCTAAGCAGTGGATGTGGGGCTTCAGGAGTTTCCTGGCTTGAGGTGCCGAGCTATGAGTCAAGCAATAGATAGAGAGAGTTCTTGGGTGTCCCACTAACATCTTCGAACTGTGAGCAGGGCAGTGGATGCAGGGCTTCAAGAGTTTCTTAGCTTGAGGTATCGAGCTATAAGTCATACGATAGATGGTGAATTCTTGGATGTCCCACTGACATCCCTGGACTGTGAGCTAGGTAGTGGATGCGACGCTTCAGGAGTTTCCTAGCTTGAGGTGCTGAGCTATGAGTCAAACTGTATATGGTAGGAGTCCTTGGGTGTCCTACTGATATCTCTAGATTGTGAGCAAGGCAACGAATATGGGGCTTCAAGAGTTTCCTGGCTTAAGGTGTCGAGCTGTGAGTCAGCGATAGATGACAAGAGTTCTTTGGTGTCCTGCTGACATCTATGAACTATTAGTAGGGCAGTGGATGTGGGGCTTCAGGAGTTTCCTGGCTTGAGATGCCAAGCTGCGAGTCATGTTGAGTCTCGGGTGGTGCATTCAAGGCTTGTTGGGTCAATATCATGTATTGGTCCGGTCTATTATGGTTTTTCATGATGTATCTAGGGCTAGGAGCGAGTCTGGGGTGAGTCCTAGATGTTTAGGCTGAGTTTGGTCTGTCTGGATCTTAGAGTCAGCTCTTCTAGTGTAAGAGTCGACTCTGCTAGTTGGCATGGCTCAGAATAGGGGATTGTTTTTTGGTTGAGTCAGCTCATTGGATTTGAGTCGGCTCAGTTTCATAATCGAGTCGCTTATTAGATTCAAGTTGGCTTGGTTTCATAGTCAGGAAACCCTGTGATCTGGATGAGTTAGCTCTGATGCCTAGAGTCGATTCGGTCCAAGATTTAGTTGACTCTAGTATCTAGAGCTGGCTTGAATGATGGGTAAGCTATTTTTAAATGGTGCCAGCAAGAGGGAGTTTTGGGGTACTCGGCCATAAATGATCGAGGTATATATATCGTAACTTCCTGAGAGGTTGTGAGAAGGAGGTGTAAACAAACTTTCTGGATGTGAAATCTAAGAAAATCCCCTTTCTCCTGAGAATTTCTCCTTCTCTCTCTTCTTCCTTTATCCTCCTATTCTTGGATCTTGACGTGCTTGATCTTCAAAGACCTGTATCCTACCATGTTCTCCATGGAGATCACTGGCAGAGGGTCATCCACAAGCTGGTACACTTTCACTATTGCTTTGTAGATCAGGGCATTTGTTCTTGATCGGGAACAAGGCTGTTCTTGGATATTTGATTCAACATTCAGATAGAAGTTGGATCCAAATTCTCAAGATTTGGTATCAGAGCCATAAGGTTCATGGAAGGAAGATCTCAAGATCAAAGGATTGGAAGGAAAGCTTCTTGCAATAATGATTTTCAGATCTCTTGATTTCTTGATTGTGGTAACGGCATCAAGTGGTTTCAAGGTAGATTTTGAAAAGTATGATGGCAAGGGAAACTTTACCCTGTGGTAGCAAAGGATTAAAGATTTGATGGTTCAACAAAGGATCTACAAGGTCTTGGTTAAAGAAAGACCGGAAAAGATCAGTGTTAAAGAATGGGAAGAGTTAGAAGAGATTGCTTTTAGCACCATCAAGATGTGTTTGGCTGATCAGGTTTTACCTAAGGTTTGTTCGGAGACTACTACAAAAGGTCTTTGGAGAAGACTGGAGAACACATACATGGGAAAGAACATGACGAACAAGCTATGGTTGAAGAAGCAACTATATAGCTTGAGAATGCCTGAAGGAGAAGACCTTGTTGCTCATATTCAGAGGTTCAACCAGGTATGTTCAGAGGTTATTGTTGGCTTTAGCCCTTGACTTTGATGACTAACAAAACGTTGAGTACATATTTTATACTAATGTTTCAATTGGAGTTATGAGTTTCAGGATACAGGCACCTCAAATTTTCAAAATAAAAGTATCATGGAACTTATTGGAAGCTAAGCAATTTTCATGATTTAAGAAGTCTTCTCATCTGAAAAAGGCCTCAAAATAGACCAATTATGCTTTACAAAAAGTATATTAAACTTTTATTGAAGATCATTTTGAATTTCGAAGGTTGACATGTTTTTGATAAGTTGCAGAGTCAAGTGTCAACTCATGGTATACTAAGTGTCGACACTTCAGAAACTGGCACGCAAAAATTTTTTCTAGCATGCCAAGTATCGACTCACAGAACCAAGTGTCGACTCACATAACACAAGTGTCAACTCAAAAATTTCAAGTGTTGACTCAAGGCCTAAGACTTTTAAAGATATAGAACATATCTTTTTGGCAGGTTTTCTATCAAGTGTTGGCTTAGAAAACTCAGGTGTCGATTCAGGAGATTCAAGTATTAACTCAAGGATTTCAAGTGTCAACTCAAGGCCTAAGATTTTTGAAAATATAGAACTAGGACATTTGGAGATTTTTGACTCAAGTGTCGACTTAGAAAACTCAAGTGTCGACTCAGAAAACTCAAGTGTCGACTCATAGAAATCAAGTGTCGACTCATGAAGACTCAAGTATCGACTCATAAAAGTCAAGTGTCGACTCACGGATTCTGATAGCCATAACGACTATATTTTCTGAGAGTCAAAATTGACTCCTACAAGCTCCCAACGACTAGTTTTGCTCCTCCAACGATCTTAAACCATTTTTTGAAAGTTTTTGAAATATTTAAGCTTCACCAAACTCATTCATGAAGTATTAAACATACAAGAGATAAATATTTTTCAAGAACTTCACTTTCAAAGCCAAAAATAAGAGTTCCACTTAAAAAGCTTACAAGCCTTTCATTTTAGCTTTTCAAAAGTGTCTTTGAAGAGATTCCAAAGAGAAGACAAGACAAGCAATCTTCAAGAGCCCCCAAGCTTTCATATTCCACTCTATAAGAGAGTTTGATTATGCTTTTATTCTTGTATCTTTAACTTTATTCTTTACTGACCTACCTTTCAAGGTCTTTGAAAGTAGGTTGTTAAGGTTGTTGGTGAGCCAAAGGTATAAAACTAACTAGGGTTTAACTTGTGAGCCCAAAAGACAAAACAAGTTATAAAGATTGTTGGTGAGCCTAGGTGACAAACCAACTTGGGTTTTGACTTGTGAGCCTTGGAAAACAAGTCGGCTGTAATCTTGAAGAGATTATAGTGAAAATTAGCAAAGGAGGCTTGGGGAGTAAATGTAGGTACTTGGGTTGCACCGAACCACTATAAAACTTTGTATTTGTGTGTGATTGCTATTTCTACTACTTGCTCTTTATTCCTTGCCTTTAATTTGCCATTATCCGCTGTATATTCATTTTGAGTTTAATCACTTTGCTTCATAAATACATTAAGACCAGTACATAGTTGTTTAAATTTTCAAAAGATCCAATTCACCTCCTCTCTTGGGCTCCATTTCTGGGCAACAGTTATGAATCTAGATGTGAAGATTAACGAAGAGGATTAGGCATTGTTGCTGCTATGTTCACTCCCTGGATCGTATGATGATCTTATAACAACCTTGGTATATGGGAAGGAAACCTTGAATTATGAAGAGGTTGTTGGTGTGCTCAGATCTAATGAGCAAAGGAAAAAGATCTACAAAGGTAATCCTAATTTAGAGGTTTTTGCTATGAATGAGAGGCAAGGTAGACCCAGAAAAAGAGCTGGAAAAAGTTCAAGGGCAGATCTCAGTCTCGAACCCATAAGAACTTGAAATGCTATAAGTACCATCAGCTTGGGCATATCAAGAAGCATTGTCCCCTTTGGAAGATAGAAAAGGAAAGAGTCAACACAAGTGGTGCAAATGTATCGGAAGGTAATGGAGGAGATTACTGATT
Organism: Areca catechu; assembly: GCA_021397845.1. Lineage (NCBI taxonomy): Eukaryota > Viridiplantae > Streptophyta > Magnoliopsida > Arecales > Arecaceae > Areca > Areca catechu. Next base: position 71,878,819 of record CM038041.1, read on the forward strand.
ATATCAGATGGATCAGTAGATTGGGATAATATTTGGATTTTGGATTCTGCATGCTCATACCACTATACCTCACATCGGGAATGGTTTGACACCTATGACAAGTCACATGGAGGTAGTGTAAGCCTTGGTGATAACCATCCTTGTATGGTAGCTGGAGTTGGGCACCATTAGGATAAGAATGTATGATGGAGTGATAAGGACTTTGTCAAATGTCAAACATGCACCAGAGTTGAAAAAGAATTTAATTTCTTCAGGCTACTTGGAAGAGCAGGGATATACTTTTAGTTGCCAATCTGGTAGTGGATGTTTGAGAATAACCAAGAAAGCTTTGGTGGTAATGAGAGAAAGAAGACTGAGCAACAATCTGTATAAGATGGAAGGCTCGATGGTGAACGATAGTGCAGAGGTGCTTGTAGCGGTACAAGAGAAATAGTTGACATATAAACTGTGGCACTATCGGATGGGTCATATGAGTGACCGAGGGCTCACAGAGTTAAGCAGAAGAGGGAATATTCTAGCTTTGAAGAAGGATGTAAATGATCTGTGTGAGCCGTGTATCTTTGGTAAACAGCATAAGGTGAATTTGCTATTTGTACCAAACCAAGTGAAGGAGTGCTAGATTTGGTGCACTCGAATGTATGGGGACTGGCACCTATTTTATCCAGGGGTGGAGCAAGGTATTTTGTTACCTTCATTGATGGCTTCTCTAGAAAATTGTGGGTATATCCGATGATAGAAAAATCAAAGATATTTTCCCGGTTCAAAGCCTAGAGGGCTGAGGTAGAGAAGGAGATAGGAAAATATGTGAAGTGTCTTCGGTCTGATAATGGTAGGAAGTACTCTAGTAAAGAGTTCAGGAGTTACTGTGAAGAAAATAAGATCAAATGCCATTACATAGTAAGGATGACCCCACAGCAGAATGGTGTTGCGGAAAGGATGAACCAAACACTATTAGAGAAGGCAAGGAGTATGAGGCTGCAGTCATCACTGCCAAAAATCTTTTGGGTGATGCTATTACTCTATCATGTTTTCTTGTAAATAGGTCCCCTCATTTCAAGCTGGATGGAGGACTTCCAGAAGAAGCTTGGAGTGAAAAGAAGGTGGAGCTTGGTCACCTAAAGGTGTTTGGTTACCCAGCCTATGTACATATCGAGGCAACTGAAAGAAGCAAGCTGGATCCTAAGTCAAAGAAGATGATCTTCATCGAGTATCTACAAGGAGTCAAAGGTTACCTACATCAGATCCCAAATCACAAAGGACAGTGATTAGTAGGGATGTCATTTTTGATGAAAGGAGCATCTTGGAGAGATCGGGTAGTACGGATAGAATTGCAGCTTCAAAGGTGAACAATAGTGACTGTCCTTCACAGGTGAAGGATAAGCCATCTACATCAACTAGCAAGGGTGCTTCAGTTGAGGTGGAGTTAGGTGGGAAAGATCCTCTTGTAATGAAGGATCAGAAAAGAAAATCAGTTATTCAAAGTGAAGCATAGGAACAGCCACAAGCAAAAGACTTGCAGGATAGTACAAGGGAAGTGGCATTGCATAAATCTCAGCATATAATCCGGAAGCTGGTGAGATATGGCATGGATGAAACTATATCATATGCTCTTATATCTATTAATGAAGATCCAGAAAATTTTGTGAAAGCCATGGAAAGTGCTGATAAAGAGTCATGGATGCAAGGCATGATGGAAGAGATGGAATCCCTCAGGAGGAATAAGACATGGTAGTTGGTGGATCTACCAAAAGATGCTTGAGCAATTGGCTCCAAATGGGTGTTCATAAAAAAATTAGTACCTTTAGAGCAAGGTGGAGTGAGATACAAGGCAAGGCTGGTAGCAAAGGGATATTCACAGAGGGAGGGAGTTGACTACATAAGGGTGTTTTCTCCTATGGTACCCCATACTTCAATTCGGGTGTTGTTGTTATTGGTGGCAAAACATGATATAAAATTGGAGCAGATGGATGTGAAGACATCCTTTCTACATGGAAGTCTGGAAGAGAATATCTACATGAAGCAACCTGATAGCTTCATTAAGATTGGACAGGAGAACAAGGTATGTCTACTCCAGAGGTCATTGTATGGTTTGAAACAATCACCTCATCAGTGGATGCTCTGTATTTACTTCTGTATATGGATGATATGTTGATAGCCAGCAGAAGTATGAAAGCTATGAAAGGGCTAAAGAGAGTATTGTCTCATGAATTTGAGATGAAAGATTTGGGATCAGCACAGAAAATCCTTGGAATGGAGATTTGCAGGGACAGATGAAAAGGAATACTCCATTTGTCACAAGGTAGGTACATCAAGAAGGTACTTGAAAGGTTTGGGATGGAGAAGGCTAAACCGGTAGATACACCATTACCAAGGCATATTTCTCTCTCAAAAAATCAGAGCCCCCAGACAGAGAAGGAGAGAGAGTACATAAAAAGAGTTCCATATGCCAATATAGTGGGCAGTGTGATGTATGCTATGATTTGTTGCAGGCCAGACATAGCATATGCTATAAGCCAGGTGAGAAAATACATGGCTGACCCTGGGAAGGAACACTAGAAGGCATTGAAGTTGATTTTGCAATATCTACAAGGGACTCAAAAGCATGGACTAGTATTTGGTAGGCAGCCAGAAGGACATGAATGGAACTCCATACAATCATGTGAAGATTCTGGTCCTTTGGAAGGGTTTGTTGATGCAAGTTATGCATGTGATCTTGATACAAGAAGGTTTACAACATGTTACATCTTCTGCATGTATAGTGGATCAGTTTCTTGGAGATCAACCCTTCAACCTATTACTGCTTTATCTATAATGAAAGCAGAGTATATAGGGATTACGGAGGCTGCAAAGGAAGTACTATGGCTGAGAAGGCTACTGGCTGAAATGGGGATGAAACAGTGTATGGTGGTCTTGCACAATGATAGCCAGAGTGCCAAATATTGACTCAAAACCCAGTCTATCATGCTTGCACCAAGCAATAGATGTGAGATACCACAGGGTTAGAGAGCTAGTGGAGGAAGGAAAAGTGATGCTGGTGAAGGTCCATATAAAAAAGAACCAAGCTGATGCACTTACAAAGGCTCTACTAACTACTCTTGTATGTGGTTGATGGGTTTGAGGAGTCTGGCATATGTAGCCTTGAAGCACCAAGGTGGAGATTGTTGAGTCTCGGATGGTGCGTTCAAGGTTTGTTGGGTCAATGTCCATGTATTGGTCTGGTCTATCATGGTTTTTCATGATGTATCTAGGGCTAGGAGCGAGTCCGGGATGAGTCCTAGATGTTTAGGCTGAGTTTGTCAGTCTGGGTCTTAGAGTCGGCTTTTCTGGTGTAAGAGTCGGCTCTGCTAGTAGGCACAACTCAGAACAGGGGATTGTATTCTGGTCGAGTCGGCTCGTTGGATTCGAGTCGGCTTAGTTTTACAATCGAGCCGACTCGTTGGATTCGAGTCGGCTTGGTTTCACAATCAAGAAATTCTGTGATTTAAATGAGTCGGCTCTGATGCCTAGAGTCAACTCGGTTCCAAGATCTAGTCAACTCTCATGTTTAGAGCCAGTTCGAATGATGGGTGAGCTATTTTTAAATGGTGCCAGTTGGAGGGAGTTTTGGGGTACTCGATCATGAATGACCGAGGTATATATATTGTAACTTCCTGAGAGGTTGTGAGAAGGAGAGGGTGTAAACAAACTTCTTGGACGTGGAATCAAAGAAAATCCCCTTTCTCCCAAGAATTTCTCCTTCTTCTCTCTTCTTCCTTTATTCTCCCATTCTTGGATCTTGACATGCTTGATCTTCAAAGACCTATATCCTACTGTGTTCTCCAAGGAGATCACTGGCAGTGGGTCATCCACATGCTGGTATGCTTCTGCTATTGCTTTGTAGATCAGGGCATTTGTTCTTGATTGGGAACAAGGCTGTTCTTGGGTATTTGATTCAACTTTCAGATAGAAGTTGGATCCAAATTCTTAACAAGTCTAGCAATAGATGGCAGGATTTCTTGGGTGTCCCACTGACATCTCTGGACTGTGAGCTAGGCAATGGATCGGGGCTTCAGGAGTTTCCCCGCTTGAGGTGCTGACTTGTGAGTCAAGCAGTAGATGGTGGGAGTTCTTTACTATCCCGCTAACATCTCCAAACTGTGAGTAGGGCAGTGAATGCAGGGCTTTAGGAGTTTCCCAGCTTGAGGTGCCGAGCTATGAGTCAAGTGATAGATGGTGGGAAACTTGGGTGTCCCGCTAACATCTCCGGACTGTGAGCAAGATAGCGGATGTGATGCAGAACAAAGAGATGATGCGATGCGGAAGTAAATTAAGACTAATTCTCTTTTTTTTTATATTTTTAGAAGTCGGCTTTGACTCAAATGAAAGTTAAACTAAATTGAAAGAAACTATATAATAATTAAAAGCACAATTCATAGGAACTAGATTATCAGAGTAGTTCAGAAGTAAAGGATCGCTGGGGGTTGAGAAACTCCCAGACCGAGGGCTTCACTCTAAACTTTCAACAGGACAGAAATAAAGAGAAGGGAAGGGTTATATACCAAGCAGTGATCTTCACAGAGTTTGGTGGAAGGACTCTCTTGAGCAGATTATTGGATCCTCGGATTCGGATATCTTCGCAATGGATCCTCCAATACTGGTCCTTTGGCAGAGTTGGCTTCTCTTGAACTCAGGATCTGGGAAAGAAGAAGAACAAGTTAAGGAACCAGATACTCAAAGAAAGGATTTACCAGATAAGAAGAACTTGAAAAATTGATGTTGCTGAAATCCTGATTCTCCTGGATGCTGATCTGACTTCCTCTGGGATTTGCTCCGTATTCGAAGTAGCTGATCTGGACTTGGATGCTGGTGGTCGGCCTCTACTTGGAAGAGAGGAGCCGTGAGATGATGAGGTGGATTAGGGTTTGGATGATTGGTGGAATGAAGAAGATGATGGGCGGCTAGGGTTTGGAATTGAAGTGGCTAACCTAGAATTTTGGTATCAGGTTTGGAGATCTCACACCTCCTCAAGGTTCCTATGGAACCCGAAATCACTCCCTCACGGAGCTCAACACTTGAATACAAGTGCGGAAGAGAGAAACACAAAGTTGCTCACAAAGAAATTGATTTCATTCATCATTGTTTTGAAAACTTACAAGAGGGGTCTATTTTATAGACCTTTACAAGAAATCAGGTTTTTACATCTTCCCATGTGGGACTAATGGGATGGACTCTCAATTAGGCGTGTAGAATCAAATCCTCCTCATAATGGTCGGCCAAAAGCTTCCTTAAATGTTGATTGGTGGCTTCAAATGGCAAGAAGATGGCGCCTCCTAAGTCTTCTCCTTGAATTTAGGGTTCTTCCTTCAATGATTCAACTCTTTTGGACACCTCCTTTTCTTTCTCCCCAAGTCATGGCTCTTTCCAACTTTGCTTTGGTCTTTTTAGGCATGGATTGGGTGCCCCCTTGAAGTACTCCCCAAGAAATGCCTCTTTCTTTCTTTAGCTTGACCTTTTAAGGTATATATGGAGCGCCTCCTTGATTTTGGCTTCAAGAAAAATTCTTGCTCCCTTGGGTGTGGGGACCAAGACACTGGGATTCAGATGTGGTGCCTCATGGACTCTGGCATGTGGCTGGGAGTGTGGCGCCCACTTGCTTGGGCCTTGACTTGGCTGGAAAAAATTTGGCACCAACCTGGAGAAGACCTAGACCACTACTAGGACTTGGACTAAGTCAACATGACTCAACAAAAATTGAAATGACAAAATTACAGACTCAAAATTGGATTGATCAGGTCAATCCTTATTACAAACCCTAATTTTCTCGGGCAAGGTCAATCAGAGATCCAGATGGAACCCTGAAGTCTTCTTCTGATTCTGGTGCCCGCACCAATTCTCCCGGGGTGGGAGGAACTCGACCCTGTCGAGTATGGATCAAGCTGGCTCTGGTATCTCTCCAAGAGGTCTGGGTCCAATTCTTGTAATTCTTCTCGGGAGATCCAAGAGTCATCAAAATCTGGCCTTCCTTGCCAGCGGACCAGGTATCTTTGGTATCCTCGATTACGAGTAGAGATAACCTGATCATCCAAGATCTTTTCAATCTGCTCTTTCCTCACAGGCCAGTTTGTTGGTGGACACACAGGGTTGGGTTCACTCTCAAGAGCAGGATTAGGCTCAAAAGGCTCACTAGGAATCACAGCTGGCTCTCTATACTCTACTAGGTCTGTAATGTTGAAAGTGGAGCTAATGCCTAGTTCTGAAGGCAACTCGAGCACATAGGCATTGGACCCTACTCTCTTCACCACTCTAAATGGTCCAGCTCCTCTAGCATGTAACTTTCTAATGGTTCCAGGAGGAAACCGTTCAGGCCTTAACCTAATCATTACATAGTCTCCCTCAACAAAAGTTTTGACTCGCCTTTGAGAATCAGCCAACTTCTTATAAGTTTCATTACTTAAATTTATTTTGGCATGAATTTCTTTATGCAAGTCTTTTATATGCTGTGCAAAAACTTCAGCAGACTCAGAGACTCGTGTGTGGACTGGTAAAGGAGCTAGGTCAAGAGGTGTGTGAGGTTTGTAACCATGCACAATTTCAAATGGACTTTTACCTATAGACCTATTGACCGAGTCATTATATGCAAATTCAGTCGTGGGTAAATACAAATCCCAATTCCTGGTATTCTCACTCAACCAAAATCTGAGTCAATGTCCTAAACTCGACTGACGACGCATTCCTAAAGAATGGACTTTATTCAAAGGAACCCTAGGTCTAAACCTAACAAACTAAGGCTCTCTAGGTTTGACCTTGGGTCGGAGGATGGCATGCAGAGCATGAAAACTTATCATGGGTGCCTAGTAGGTGCCATAAGGTCTTCCAGAAGTAGGTGGCAAACCTAATAGGTTCTAAGGAGTCTTGCAACCTAGAAATCTCAGTAAAGTGTAATCCCATAGCTTTAGAAACATGAGAAGATTTAGGAAAGGGTAGGAAATAAGAATCAGAGTTTTGAGGTGGCTTATAGGAAAAAAGAAACATACCTTGGTTATTCAGGACGACCTTAAAATGAGGACATTGTTCTATAGGTGCACTCATCCAAACCTCATGATTTGCTCTAGGAGAGTCCACATGTGCAAGTTCTAGGGTAGGCTGGGCGCTCCTAGAAGGTGGAAGGTTATCAGGAAGGTCTTTGGAATGTTTATCTAGAAAGTCTTCTAAGCTACTGTCTTTTTCTTGTTCTTGGACCTTCTCAATGGGCAATTCTTGTGAACCCCTTCCTTCTTCACACTTCTCTACCAGATTTGACTCGGGGGTGTCTTCTTTGGATTCCTCAATGAGTTCAGGGGTATTCTCACTTAAACTCTCATTGGGTGCAATTTCCTCTTCCTGAACTTCCTCAAAAGGGTCTTCTCTTAGGGTTAGCTCCTGAATTCCTTGAGTGGCAGGGGTCCCCTCAATAACCCCATCAGGTAGGAGTTGGTTAATTGAATTATCGGGAGAGATATCCTCAAATTCTTCTTCTTCATATTCATCTATCAAACTTATGTCAGGCTCATATATTTCTTCCTCAATCTCACTGAAAGGTTCTAATCTATTCTCCTTTGATTCCTCTTTAAGTACGGCTCTGGTCAGGTCAACTAATTTTGGGATGGCCATGCCTAACTCCTTCTTAGTGTTATCCTTCTGGTCAAGAGGTGACACAAGTGGGAATTGACAAACAAAAGTCTGGTTCACTATGGGTGTCAGATCAATCGGAACTTGACTCAAGTTGGTAGAGGTTGGCTTTAAGTCCAAAGTACTTGATTGGTTATATCTTAAAGACCACTCATAGTCTTTGGCTTCTTGGTAGGCTCGGTCTAACTTATTGGTCTTTTCAAGGCATAGCTTCCTATAAATGTCTAGGTGTAACCCAACCCTAAACCTCGATGTGATCTGAGCTTTGGTCTCAATGGTATTGCATTTCATCTCATACCACTGGAAATTCTTGATATATTTAGACACTGGCCTATTACCTTGTCGCAATTGGTACCATTGGTCTAAAAGTCTTTTCTCATAGGATCTACCTAGGTACCTATATCTCAACTTACTTCTCATATCTCTCCAAGTATATATTTCCTCTTTTCTTTGATAACACTCACGCTCAATAGCATACCAATGCGACCTAGCATGTTTGGTGAACTTGGTTTTGGCCAACCTAACTTGTCCTAATTCCGATATGTTAGTGCACTCAAAATACCGATCCATTTGTTCTTCCCACTTAATATATGTCTCTTGTCTTCCATCAAAAGTGGGTGCATAAGGTTCGGTGTTCCTAACGGGTTCCTTTTCTGAGTCAACCAAGTATGGATATAGGCTCCTAGGGTTATGCTCGGGATCACGGTATAAGGTCCTCCTAGGCTCCTGGCATGGGTGAGGTTGGGGCCTATTAAATTTTGGATCAGGGGTCCAATTTTGATGTTTACGTTTCTCAAGTCCCTGGGCTCAGTCTCTAAACTGGGCAAAATCCTCATTCATATCCTGACTCAATTTGGTCATACTTTCGGTAAGAGTTCTAATCATTGCCTCTAAATCAGGTTGGGTTTGACCAGGTTGGTAGGGTACTCCATTCCGGGTGGATATGATGATGCAAGCGAGCACACCAAATGAGACTCGACTAAAATGACTACGGGCTAACTAGACCTAGAGCCCAAACTAGATGCCCAATCAGAGTGGCAAGCTAGCCTGTAGTTACTCGGGACTCAGCCAGGCAGGTGTAAGGGGAGTGTTAGGTCCCTAATTGCCAATCCTAGACACCAATCAGTGATTGGCCAGGTAGGCGGACCAGCACACAAGCCCTTCAGGATAGAATCCCTGAACCACCATTCTAGACATTGAGTACAAAGCACACATAGAGTAATTAGACAAACTGACTCAACACTAGCCTAGACCCGAATAGTTGGTGTCCCTAGCCCACTAGGGCAAGTTAGGTCTAATTAATTTTAAGATTAAAGGCTTAAGTTCGAATGCACGGGAGGTGGTTTTGGACTAAGGAGAGGGTCTCAATCCTCCCCTTATGTTGCAACTTCAGTACCCTTAAGATAGATTCAATTTATGCACACTCAAATAAAAAAAATAGCTTGCAGAAAATAAAAAACAGAATAGCAGTAAAATTGATCTCAGAAAATCTACAGAAATTAATAAATCATGAAAATATTATGTAAATTACTTTCAATTATACTGGTTCGAGAAAAATAAGAATTACATAATTTAATTTTTTTTGCAAGGAGAAACAATCCGAATAACAGGGCAGTTACTGGCAGAAAATAGAATGTGTGTCCCATTTACAATCCCTGCCTAGAAGTTATAACCCAGCGGCACCCCTACACGCCCTAGGAACTCCGGTGGAATGGAAGGAGGAGGCTTGCGTCTCGCTTGTTCCTAGGACCGGACGGCCAGGGGAGTCTACTCCAGGCAGCAAAAGTAAAAAGGAACAAAAAAAATAATCAAACAAGCAAGAACCCTAGACAGGGCCCTGATACCAAAATGATGTAGAACAAAGAGATGATGCGATGTGGAAGTAAATTAAGACTAATTCTTTTTTTTTATATATATTTTCAGAAGTCGGCTTTGACTCAAATGAAAGTTAAACTAAATTGAAAGAAACTATATAATAATTGAAAGCACAATTCAAAGGAACTAGATTATCAGAGTAGTTCAGAAGTAAAGGATCGCTGGGGGTTGAGAAACTCCCAGACCTAGGGTTTCGCTCTGAACTTTCAACATGACAGAAATAAAGAGAAGGGATGGGTTATATACCAGGCAGTGATCTTCACAGAGTTTGGCGGAAGGACTCTCTCGAGCAGATTGTTGAATCCTCGGATTCGGATATCTTCGCAATGGATCCTCCAATACTGGTCCTTTGGCAGAGTTGGCTTCTTCTGAACTCAGGATCTGGGAAAGAAGAAGAACAAGTTAAGGAACCAGATACTCAAAGAAAGGATTTACCAGATAAGAAGAACTTGAAAAATTGATGTTGCTGAAATCCTGATTCTCCTGGATGCTGATCTGACTTCCTCTGGGATTTGCTCTGTATTCGAAGTAGCCGATCTGGACCTGGATGCTGGTGGTCGGCCTCTACTTGGAAGAGAGGGGCCATGAGATGATGAGGTGGATTAGGGTTTGGATGATTGGTGGAATGAAGAAGATGATGGGCGGCTAGGGTTTGGAATTGAAGTGGCTAACCTAGGGTTTTGGTATAGGGTTTGGAGATCTCACACCTCCTCAAGGTTCCTGTGGAACCCGGAATCACTCCCTCATGGAGCTCAATACTTTAATACAAGTGCGGAAGAGAGAAACACAAAGTTGCTCACAAAGAAATTGATTCATTCATCATTGTTTTGAAAACTTACAAGAGGGGTCTATTTTATAGACCTTTACAAGAAATCAGGTTTTAACATCTTCCCATGTGGGACTAATGGGATGGACTCTCAATTAGGCGTGTAGAATCAAATCCTCCTCATAATGGCCGGCCAAAAGCTTCCTTAAATGTTGATTGGTGGCTTCAAATGGCAAGAAGATGGTGCCTCCTAAGTCTTCTCCTTGAATTTAGGGTTCTTCCTTTAATGGTTCAACTCTTTTGGACACCTCCTTTTCTTTCTCCCCAAGTCATGGCTCTTCCCAACTTTGCTTTGGTCTTTTTAGGCATGGATTGGGCGCCCCCTTGAAGTACTCCCCAAGAAATGCCTCTTTCTTTCTTTAGCTTGGCCTTTTAACGTATATATGGAGCGCCTCCTTGATTTTGGCTTCAAGAAAAATTCTTGCTCCCTTGAGTGTGGGGACCAAGACACTGGGATGTAGATGTGGTGCCTCATGGACTCTGGCGTGTGGCTGGGAGTGTGGCACCCACTTGCTTGGGCCTTGACTTGGCTGGAAAAAAATTGGCACCAACCTGGAGAAGACCTAGACCACTACTAGGACTTGGACTGAGTCAACATGACTCAACAAAAATTGAAATGACAAAATTACAGACTCAAAATTGGATTGATCAGGTCAATCCTTATTACAAACCCTAATTTTCTCGGGCAAGGTCAATCAGAGATCCAGATGGAACCCTGAAGTCTTCTTCTGATTCTGGTGCCCGCACCAGGATGCCGGGCTTCAGGAGTTTCCTGGCTTGAGGTGCCGAGCTATGAGTCAAGCGGTAAATGGCAAGATCTTTTAGGTGTCTCGCTGACATCTCCAAACTATGAGCTAGCCTGTGGATGCGGGGCTTCAGGAGTTTCCCGGCTTGAGCCATAGCAAGACTTAGCAAGCTCTGGTGGGCTGTGGTGCTTGCCGTTGATGGTGGTGCATGAGCTTTTCCTGTGGAACTATAACACAGTTTTTATATTTCCAAGATAGTGGTGGAAGAGAGTTACCCGTTAGGCCAACATGGAGTGACGAGAGCCCCATACATAGGGAAATGCATGGATTCTGGGTCTAGTTGGAGAGTGTCACAAGATGTGGCAGGTGTTTGAAAAGACCACTAATATGAGCCCTTTCCTAGCTAGCATCAAACCCTTTTTCTTCTTCTTTTTCTTTGACTCTGTTCTGCACATTCTCCTCCTGATCTTGTTGAGGATCGGGGGGGCACATTGAAAGGTGGCTTCTCTCGGAGGGGATCTTCTTCTCGAGACCACTCCTCAAAGCCCTAAAGGGGGAGTTCTCGTACCCCCAGTCTGCCCCCTAGGGAGTTATTGTTCTGACAGTTGTAGAGCTTTGATCTCTAGCTTTGGCTATGATCCTCTTAGCTCTTGAATATTCTCCCCCATCCTAGTGTGCCAATTTGTTGCCACCAAGATCACCATGGCCTGTAGTTCTCGCATGACATCGGGTGGTGGCCACTCCCATCAGTGGATCGCCATGGCCTGTAGCTCCTGCTTGGTGTCGACTCGCAATTCTCCTGGATGGCATCCTCCGCGTGCACCCAGGCCTGCAAAAAAAAGGAGACTCGGGCCGAGGATTTCAATGGGGATACTCTGACGATCAAGTCAATGAGACGATCATGGGAAACAAAATCCTCTACGATGGAGAGCTTGGGGACTCCTCGCCTAGAGGGTGTGTGATGAAGTGGAGATGAGCTTGGAGGAGCAAGAGAGTGTGGGAGGTCCCTCCTCCTGGCTCCTTGCCCACAAGCTCTCTTGCTTGCTTACTTGCCTCTCCTTTTTTTCTCCGTTCTTTCCCTGATCTTATGTACCTAGGGTGGCCCAAATTGGGTTTGTGCTCATTTCTCGGGGTCCCTTCCATGCACCCTCCTCCTTGGAGGGGGCTTTCTATTGTCTGTCATCTCCCCTCCAGTATGACCGGTTCTTTGGGGGAGCTCTCCCTCTTAGGGAAGTTCATTGGTAGGGTGCAAGTTATGTCCCCTTAATGGTGCAGTTTCCCGTGGGAGGGGCAGGCATCGTGCCACTGAGCCTCGAGCCACAGTGGGGCACTTCTATTCCTGGAGTGACTGTCGGAGCATTGCAGCGCTCTGGGGCCTTGACAAAATACTCCTCTTAGGGGAGGTCCTCGTTCATGTCGCAAGGGTCGATACCCCCAATTGCATGACTGTCAGCATGGTGGCTTGTCACGGGGCTCGGAGCCTGGTGGTGCACACACTGTGCAGAGTTTGCCAATGATACATCATGGAGCCCGGGTTAATGATAAAGCATGCTGCACCTCCTGGAGGTTGCCGGTGACTAGGTTCTCCTCCCTCTCACCGTTGATGGGAATATTGGCCTTCAGGAGGCAGGAGGGCTTGCCTCTAGAGCATGAGTGCGACCTTGGTCGGGAGCTGATCTCAGATGGAAGGCATGCCTTGTGAGCTCAACTCCGCCTGGGAGCTAACCCTAGCAGGAAGGCTCACCTTGGCAGCATGAGCACGACCCCAGTCGGGTGCTGACCTCAAATGGAGGGCTCTCCTTATGAGCTTGACCCCGCCTAGGAGCTGACTATAGCAGGAGGGCTCGCCTTGGCAGCATGAGCACGACCCCGGCCAGGTGCTAACCTCAAATGGAAGGCTCGCCTTATAAGCTCGACCCCGCATGGAAGCTGACACTGGCAGGAGGGCTCGCCTTGGCAGCATGAGCATGACCCCAACCAGGTGTTGACCTCAGACGGAGGGCTCGCCTCATGAGCTCGACCCTGCTTGGGAGTGACTCTGGCAAGAGGGCTCGCCTTGGCAGCATGAGCTGACCCTGGCCAGGTGCTGACCTCAAATGGAGGGCTCGCCTCATGAGCTCGACCCCGCCTGGGAGCTGACCCTGGTAGGAGGGCTCACCTTGGCAGCATGAGCACGACCCCGATCGGGTGCTGACCTCAGATGGAGGGTTTGCCTTATGAGCTCAACCCCGCCTGGGAGCTAACCTTAGTAGGAGGTCTTGCCTTGGCAGTATGAGCACACCCCGGTGGATGCTGACCTCAGATGGAGGGCTCTTCTTATGAGCTCAACCCCGCTTGGGAGCTGACCCTAGTAGGATGGCTCATCTTGGCCTTCTATTTGGGTGCCATGTCCAGGTGGTAATCTCCACCCACGTTTCTATCGGGTGGTGTCTATGTAGGCTCCACATCAATAGATGTCGCCACATCAGGCTCTAAGAGTTATAGCCTAAAGAGGGACCATGCTTTTTTATTGACTAAGATCTACTCTTAATAATGGGATTTGATAATTTGTCTATTATGAGAGGTATGTCAAGGTGTGCATCGGTTGATTCTTCCTTCGACCATCATCCTTAGGCTTCCCTACTTTATAAATCCTGGTATGTTGCATGACGAGGACCCCAAAAGGGATATGGTCGAATGTGCCCCAGCCAAGGGTCTATAAAGGGGTGGTTCAAATGACCAAATGTTGATTCGAGCGTAATCTAAAGGGCCACAGGCTAAGCCTATTAGGGTTCCAGGAGACCAGGGAGTTTTGTTGGTAATGTAGGGTTTTGTGTGGTGCTCCCAAGCCTTGGAGAGACTTGAGAAGCCAAGGCAGGGATATTTGAGGTGATCCCTGGATACTTAGAGACATGCTAAGTAATTTCTGGAGGTATTCCAGAGGTCCTGGAGTTGTGCCAGGGGGCTCTAAGTCATTTTGGATCATGGCATGTTAGGCCAGGAGCTTGATCCAAGGTTGAGAGACATGTGAGACATGGGTGTACATGGGCTTAGATTTGAGTTTTTTCTCATGTGACTTAGAGGGGAGTTTTTTTAGAGAGCCTAGAAGCCTAGCCACCCAAGAACAAGAACTCATAACCACCGCCCCATTATATAAAGATGGGAGTGTCGATGATTTGAGTAGGGAGAAGAGAGTGGCGTGAGAGCCCTTCTTGGGTGTGAGTCCCTTGGGGCGTGAGACTTCTTGGGCATGAGGATCTTGGAGAGAGGGTGTGCATGAGTTCTTGGGGGCGTGAGGCTTTCAAGAGAGAAGACATGCAGGACTTTACGATTTTTGGAGGTTGACGGTTCAAGGAAAAAGGAAGAGGGCACGTGAGGGTTTTCATGTGGAGGTTTTCTTCTTGGTCTTGATCGTGAGGGACTTCTTGGTTTTGGAGGAGGGACGCGTGAGGGGACTTCATGCATGAGGCTTCTTCTTGGTTTGTGAGAGGAGGCGAGTGTCTTGTTTGTAACAAGGTTCTTCTCCAAGGAATACAATCTCTTTTTCTCCTACATCTCTTCTTCTATCTTTTTTGCATGAAATTGAATCCAAGAAAAGATTGCAAATAGCTGGATTCTTGGTTACTTGGAATCAAGAAGGCTGATTCACATTTGCATGATCTCTCCCTCACTGCTTCCATGGTATAGGCACTAATCTGGATCAACAACAAGTGGTATCAGTGCCTAGGAATCTCTACAAGTGGTATCAGAGCCTTGTTCGAGCATTGGAAGAGGAGGATTCAAGGAAGAAGGAGGTGTTGGTCCCTGGTTCGTCCTTAAGAAAGAAGAGGTTTGACATTGGTGTTAGGTTTACACAACTATCTGGGTGCACTGCGAAAGCACAGTTGGTGTTGCAATCACAAGGACAGAGCAGGAAGACATCAGTTCAAGATCAGGAGTGCGGTGGAGCAGAGTCTGAAGAACTGTGGAGTAGGGGTCGATGCTTTAGCTGGGGAGGCGAGGTGGCTTTGAGGAGAAGATGTCAGCTCTGGAGATAGCAGAAAGGGTGCAGACAGTCATGCAGAGCTTGTCAAGACTTAGTGGTTGGAGATGGTAGCTCAAGGAGACTAAGGGGACAGGTCTCAAGGAGTGCTAGGGACATCATGTAGTCAAGAGTGTCCTGGTATGGCAGGATTGGCCTAGAGATAAGCTGGGACATGATGTAGCAGCCGATGGAGATGGTTTCTAGGTTCAGTCATTGTGTTAGAGGAGTTGGGATGAGCTCTTGGTTGTTTCGGAGGAGCCTGCGGGGTGCAGTGTATTCGAAATGGTCTCGGAGGGGTTCACGGGATGCGAAGGGTCCGAGGAGGCAGTGATAGAGTACGAGGTGCAATGATAGGCTCAGCAGGATAGCGTTGAGTGGCTGGTCTCGGGATTTCATTTTGTGGCATTAGGGAGACTTCAGTCTCAGGTGGAGCACCGAGGAGAGGTAGCTTCACAGGTGGAGCTTTGACACAAGGTCAGAGTGGGAGGTGCAGGGATACTGGCCATATCCTGTCACGAGCACCAGGGGTGCACTTAGCCAGGTGGAGTAAAGTGTGTAGAGATTAGAGTGGCTCTAAGGAGATGGTGTCGGGTGAAGCTCCAGTAAAAGCGAGTGTAGGCTCAAGTTCACTATGGTCTCTCCAGGGAAGTTCAAAGAAAAGACTAATGCAGCTGCCAAGCAAAAGGAAGGCTACAATGGTGGTGCCAGGGTACAAGCAAGGATCTTTAGCTGTGGAGGTGGTCGTCTCAAAGGCCTCCAAGGGAGCTTAGCAGCTGAATGGTGTTGGCAGAGGCAAGGAGATCCGTACAAGAGGCTGTCAGCACATGCTGTTACAGCAAGGTTGTGCAGGAGGACATTGCCAGGTTTGCCAAGGCTTGGGGGCACCAAAGTAGAGATTGTAGGGTTTTGTGAGGTGCTCCCAAGCCTTGGAGAGACTTGGAAGGCCATGACAGGGATGTTCGAGGCGATCCCTGGATACTTGGAGGCATGCCAAGCAATCTCTGGAGGTGTTCCAGAGGTCCTGGAGTTGTGCTAGGGGACTCTAAGTCATTTTGGATCATGGCACATTGGGCCAAGGGCTTGATCCAGGGTTGAGAGAACATGTGAGACATGGGTATACATGGGCTCGGGATTAAGTGTTTTCTCATGTGGTTTAGAGGGGAGTTTTTTGAGAGATTGTAATATAGCCCAATTGGGTTATGAGGTTGAGTCTTAGCTTAGTTGGTTAGGAGGTTAGTTGGTTGGTTGTAACCACTTAGAAGCCTAACTAACTAAGAAGTCCTAACCAGTTTGTTGGACCTTCCAAGAAGTCCAAGTCCCTAAACGCCTAGAAGCCTAACCATCCAAGAACAAGAACTCATAACCACCGGCCCATTATATAAAGATGGGAGTTGCCGACGATTTGAGTAGGGAGAAGAGAGGGGCGTGAGACCCCTTGGGGCATGAGACTTCTTGGGCATGAGGATCTTGGAGAGAGGGCATGCATGAGTTCTTGGGGGCATTAGGCTTTCAAGAGAGAAGATGTGCGGGACTTCACGATTTTAGGAGGTCGACGGTTCAAGGAAAAAGGAAGAGGGCATGTAAGGGTTTTCACATGGAGGTTTTCTTCTTGGTCTTGATCATGAGGGACTCTTGGTTTTGGAGGAGGGATGCATGAGGGGACTTCATGCATGAGGCTTCTTCTCGGTTTGTGAGAGGAGGCGGGTGTCTTGTTTGTAACAAGGTTCTTCTCCAAGGAATACAATTTCTTTTTCTCCTACATCTCTTCTTCTATCTTCTTTGTATGAAATTGAATCCAGGAAAAGATTGCAAACAGCTAGATTCTTGGTTACTTGGAATCAAGAAGGCTGATTCACATCTATGTGATCTCTTCCTCGCTGCTTCTGTGGTATAGGCGCTGATCCGGATCCACAACAAGTGGTATCAGTGCCTAGGAATCTCTACATGTCCTCATGAGGCCAAAGGTTGGGCTTGGCGGAGCCTCGAGGAGCTGAAAGGACCTTAGTACGATGCTCGGTAGATTCAGGAGTTATGGCATCATCCCTAACTTTTTCTCTCGAGGGACTAGATCATCAGTGAAATGCTTTGGAAGAATACCATGAAATAGGACCTGTCCTTCGAATGGTTTAGTAATATACTACTCCAGTTACCTAGATTCAATTATTTTTGTATCATCTGGATGTTTGCTCTGCCTATTTGTGCCTAAAATACTATAAACCTAACATTGGAGGTAAAAATAGCCAGGTGTAGCTCCACCTTATCCTGGAATAGACTCAATTATTTTGAGGTTTGATTATTTCCTTCCTAGTTTTTAGATGTTCGGGATCCTTGGGATGGGGTTTCCCCCACATCAAAATCTAAGAAGTTCACGAACAAACGGGGGAATGGAAAACCAAAGTCCCACCTTGAATGCCTCCTCATAGACTCTGAGTTGGCCTAGAGGTGAGTTATCTACCCAGGCATCAGGACCAGGCAACTCTAATTCAAACTCCTTTGAAATACCATATAAAACTTGGATATAGGTCAAGTCCTCCAAACCCAATGCTGACCGGTATGCCCCAAGAATGGAGTTCTACAATCCGACACACCCTTTGCCCATAACCTTGAGGTCCTTTGACCTTGCCTTCTTGAAACTCCCCTTCGATAATCTCTCCTTCCCAAGGCCTTCAAAACCCACCATTATCAAGGACTCACAAAAAAGAGAACAAAAGTTGAGAAGGAATATAAGCCCACCTAGAAATGGAAATGGGGCAGAAATAGTTGAAGACGATGAAGGACGCCCTGAGAGGATCACTGAGGAGAAGAATAGGGAGAAGGAGAGAGACTGGTGGCCGGGGCAGCGGTTGATAGGAGAATGCTCTTGGAGAAGAAGCTCTAGGAGGTAAGAATACATGATAAGCCAAAATAATGGATGAAACTACCTTTTGAAATGTAGTGTAACGGTCTTGAATCGTCCTAAACTGATCGATAGACAACACATGGCAACTCCTATTGATTCCCTACAACCCTCAGTTTCTAGGAATAAATGTAGCATGATGGCTGAAGCATCCGTAGAAGTTATGAATAATAGCCCATAATTGCTTGTCCACTCGGATCTACCTCGAAAGCCATGCACAACTTTTCATCTGAAAAGGCCCTTCATATCCATGACCCAATTTTGAGTACTCCCATAGTCCAACCAAAGCATGGATTAGGAAGTAGAGGGGTATCTATTGAGGGGAAGAATGCTTAGACCATAGATATGAGACCCAAACTAGCAAACAGTAGATCAGCCCAGTAGTATGGCCACCGACCAACCCACAACCAAAAATATGAAGCCCCAAACTGAATTAGCTAGGTCAGACGAGCCAATAACATGCACCGTTCGACCATTCATTAGATTACCAAGGGATCATTAAGGAATGATGTGGCAAGTCACTGACGTGGAACCCAAGTCAGACCCAGTCAGATGCCAAGTCGGAGGAAGCTGCCATATTGGACGTTTCTCTTCAGACTCCTTTGCCAGGCGCCTCCCTGGAGGTCGAATGCCGTGGCCGAAGTCGAGCTCCATTTCTCTTCGGACTCCTTCACCAGGTGGCTCCCTAGAGGTCGAGACACCATAGCCGAAGTCGAGCTCTGTTTCTCTTCGGACTCCTTCGCTAGGTGGCTCCCTCGAGGTCGAGACACCGTGGCCGAAGTCGAGCTCCATTTCTCTTCGGACTCCTTCGCTAGGCTGCTCCCTCGAGGTCAAGATGCCATGCCCGAAGTCGAGCTCCATTTTTCTTCAGACTCCTTCACCAGACAGCTTCCTGGAGGTCGAGATGTCTTGGTCGAAGTCGAGCTCCATTTCTCTTCAGACTCCTTCACCAAGCGGCTCCCTCGAGGTCGAGATGCCATGCCCAAAGTCGAGCTTCATTTCTCTTCGAACTCCTTTGCCTGGCGGCTCCCACGAGGTCGAGACACCATGGCCGAAGTTGAGCTCTGTTTCTCTTCAGACTCCTTCACCAAGCTGCTTCCTCGAGGTCGAGATGCAGTGGTCGAAGTCGAGCTCCACCTCTCTCCAGACTCCTTCGCCAGGCAACTCTCTCGAGATCGAGATGCCGTGACCGAAGTCGAGATCTTCTTCCCTGAGCCGGCCCCACTTCGGATGAAGGGACCAACAGATGAAGGACGCCAACAAGCCATCCAAGGATCACAGAGAGGTGCCCACTAGGCCACAATAATTTCCCCAGCTACCACTTACACCAAAAGGGAAGGGATCCCCCAATCGAGGCACTGCACTCCCAACCAACCATCCGTGCCACCTGAAAGAGGAAGTCAACCCGGGAGATTCAAATCCAGGGGATGGCTGCCCCGTGATCGAGGCTCTACCAGGTTTTCCAAAATGGAGTGACCAGAAGGAGGGTCAGAGCGCATAGTATTGTTCCCTATCATGAATGAGGAAAGGCACCTTATGCATGGCAAGGAACGTCACTGCATGCACCTGCAAGCGAGGGGAGGATCTCGAGGTAGGCGGCCGATGACCATCCTGGCTTAAAGGAGTTCTCCAAGGTTCCAAGAAGAAGGTAAGTCATAAACAGGCAAAAGGGGCGGCATACAGGAGAGCACTTGGAAGACCAAGTGCTTTTAGGCAACCGAAGACCCACAGGAAAGGTCTCGACGAACACAGCCACATAGCTTGAGCTCTCTTCTGCTGCCACTCCCCTCGCTTCACTCTCAACCCATTCATATTCTCCAGTACATAAGTTTCTCCTCCTAGCATGGAGTCCATCTATGGGACTCGACCAGGAGATTTGTTCTCCTGGATCATCGCTGACCTAAGCATCGGAGTGCCCCCACCAGGATCACCGACCCAGATCTCCTCTATTTTACAGGTCCGGATGTGGGAGCAGGTTCTCGAGCGACGAGGGTGCATTCTGAGGTCGTTTCTAGCTACAGGCCACGATGGTCGAGCGGCAACAGATTGGCATGCCAGGTAGGAGGGGCAGGACACATTTTGATCCAAGCTAATCCCCTTGCAAGCAGCCCCACCAGGAACATGGTGATGACCCGCATGAGGGAGGTTTCCACTAGCCGTGCAGGGGATCCCCCTTCCCGTGGGGATCTGCACAGTCCAGAAAGGTAGCTTCCCGCTTCACCGCAACTACCTCTAGTGGATGCTCAACTGGCCGCACTCGCCCAGCAAATGCAGCTCCTGACTGTAGCGGTGCGCTAGTTGCAGCACCAGCACCAATCCCTGGCCACCCATCAATAGCCAGGGACTCTTGCAGCCCAAGCCACCGCATCCCACGACAACCTATGGTCCTTCCAATGAAGGCCTTCGTAGTCATGGGTCACAACAGACCACCAGGAAAGCCACAGGACCCCAGGAAAGATACAGTGGATCGGGTCAGCCGACCAAGAGAGCCAATCCCTGACCTTTGAGCATGCTCAAGCACCGTCGAGGTCGCAGAGGCAAGGCCCCCCATGCGACCCCCCTCAGATGTCACCTTCGCCTCCTCCATCGGCCTCAACAGAGGGCTCAACCGACGAAGCCATCAGGTGTATGGCAGAAAGGCGCCTGGAAGAACAGGAGCGAAAGCTAGTGAGCTATCTCGCCAATATGCAAATTTGCAGGGCTCCATCAGCGAGCCTATGGGCTATGATGCCCGTCCCCCTTTCTCCCGAGAGATCCAAGAGAAACCGATCCCGGGTCGGTTCCGCATACCATAGGTGGATCCCTAAGACGGAACCGTCGACCCCCTAGACCACCTTGAGAGCTACAAGAACCTCATGAGGGTCCAAGGGGTGACCGATGCTCTCCTCTGCGATGGTTTTCTAGCCACCCTCTGGAAGGCAGCTCGGGTCGGTTTATCCATCTCGAGCCTGAAAGTATCAGCTCTTTCGCTCAGCTGGAGCGAAAGTTTGTTGCCCACTTTGATGCCTGTCAAAAAGTTCCATGGAGGTGGACAGCCTCTTCTCCATCAAGCAGCAAGACCACGAGCTCTTGCGGGACTATGTGGCCCACTTCAAAATTGTCACACTAGAGATTTGCAACCTGGACGAGCCAATTGCCATGCTGGCATTGAAGAGAGGGCTCAGGACTTCCCGCCTGACCTACTCCCTAGATAAGAAGCCCCCGAAGATGTACTCCAAACTCCTCCGTGTTCATAAGTACATCCGCGCCGAGGAGGTGGACCGTACGAGGTGGGAGCTGGATGAGAGCCACTGAAGAAGCCATCTCCTGGGAAGACATCTGGGGTGCGGAAGCCTGGACCGGCCATCCCAATTTTTCGCTAGGAGCCGAAGCCGAAGAGCGGCACCATTCCCGAAGAAAGATACACACCTCTCCTAGCCACGAGGATGAAGATCCTCATGGAGATCGAGGGCGAGTACTACCTACATCGCCCACCTCCACTGAGACCGTAGCACTCGCCCACCCCCACTGAGGCCATCTAACAGTCATGACAAGACGAAGTACTGCCAGTTCCACCGCGACCACGACCACGACATCGAGTGCCGCCATCTCAAGAGAGAGATTGAAGACCTCATAAGGAGGGGCTACCTCGAAAAGTTTGTGAGGGCAAGACCCCGGCGAAACCTCAGGCACTCGCTGCCCTCCCTCCGGTCCCTGCAGTAGATAACCGACCCACTGAGAAGCCTGTGGGGATGATCTATTGGAAAATCGAGCGCACCCTCAAGAGGGCCCGGGGAGGAGAAAATTTAGAAAATATACTCCCCTTTGTGAGGGAGAGGGAATCCAGGAATGAAAATGTAAATAATGATACCATGGTCATCGAGATGACGATCGCCAAGCATCCATAAAATAGATTATGGCCGATAGTGAAAGTTTGACTGATGTCCTTTTTTACGATGCTTTTTCTAGGATGAATCTATCCTCTGCTCAACTTAGGCCTGTGCACACTCCCCTCATCGATTTCATAGGAGACTCTGTGGGAGTCAAGGAGAAAATTACTCTCCCTATTACTGCTAGGGTGCTGCCTCGGCAGAGCACCATCATGATGACCTTCACGGTTGTTAGGCTTCCCACGGCCTACAACATGATTCTTGGCCACCTCGAGCTCAATCTACTCGACGTGGTCATTTCCACCAAGCGACTATTAGTACAATTTTTCACTCCATATGGTGTTGGAGAAATGAGGGGGACACCTCAGTCGATCCAATACTATCTCCAAGCCATTCCTGGGACCAAAACCTTCGAGGAAGACCCCAATGCTGACGACCTCGACCAAAGGGTACAGAACCCTAGAGGTAGCTCGATCGAGCACCTACTATTGTATCCACTCGGAACCGACCCGACGAAGACGATGCAAATTGGGGCCCAACTGCAGGAGGAGCAAGCCCACCTGTTGGAATTTCTTTGAACGAACGCAGACGTGTTTGCCTGGATGGTGATCAATATGCCCGAGATTCCCCCTGACATCATCACACACAAGTTGAACATTGACCCGAAGTACCGTCCTGTTCGACAGAAAAAGAAAAGCTTCACCCTAAAGAAGAAACGGGCGATCAATGAGGAGGTGGACAAGCTCCTCGCAGCCGGCTTTGTCTATGAAGTACAATACCCCAGCTGGATGGCAAATGTAGTCATGGTCAAGAAAAATAATGAAAAATGGAGGATCTGTGTGGACTACACCGACCTCAATCGAGCCTGTCCAAATGATAGCTTCCCTCTATCGAAGATCGACCAATTGGTGGACGCCACCTCAGGGCACCGCTTGCTCTCCTTTATTGATGCATTCTCCAGATACAATCAAATCCATATGCATCTAGAGGATGAAGAGCACACTGCCTTCATCATCAATCGAGGGACGTACTGCTACCGGATGATGCCCTTCAGCTTGAAGAATGCTGGTGCCATGTACTAGCGGCTGGTCAACTAAGTCTTCAAGGACCAGATTGGACGAAACATGCAAGTATATGTGGACGACATGCTCATCATGAGCAAGCCGAAGTCAGACCATGTCGCTGACCTGGCGAAGGCCTTCCATAACCTCTGAATGTATAAGATGAAGCTGAATTCGACGAAGTGCACCTTCGGCATAGCAGCAGGAAAGTTCCTTGGCTTCATGGTCACCCGGAGAGGAATTGAAGCGAACCCGAAGAAGTCCAGACAATCGTCGACATGGAGCACCCCACCTTGAAAAAGCAGGTCCAGCACCTGACGGGCCAGATTGCGGCCTTGAGTCAGTTCATCTTGAGGTCATCCAATCACTGCTTACCTTTCTTTAATGTGCTATGCAAAGTTCACGACCTTGATTGGACCGAACAATACAAAGCAGCTTTTGAGGAGTTGAAGAATTTCTTGGCGTCACCGCCCCTGCTCTCCAGGCCGGAGGAAGGAGAGGAACTCCTGCTGTATCTAGCGATTACCCCGGGGGCAGTCAACTCGATTTTTGTCCACACGGATGAGGACGAATCCCAAAAACTGGTGTACTATGCCAGCAAAATCCTCCGAGATGCGAAGATCAGGTACACCCACTCAGAAAAGTTAATTTTTGCTTTTATAATGTTTGCCCAGCATCTTAGGCCATAATTTCAACCATACCCGATCATGGTCTTGACGGACCAACCACTGAGGGCCGTGCTTAGTCGCCCCGACACATCCGGATGCTTGGCCAAGTGGATGTTGAAGCTCAGTGAATTCGACATCGCATACCGATCGAGGTCATCTCAAAAGGCCCAGGTGTTGGCCAACTTCCTGGTCGAGTGTGTGGGACTTGCCGAAGAGCCAGAGCAGACCACCCCAGAGCGTCAAGTGGAGCCCGAGGCTGAGGAGGAGTCTTGGGTCCTCCACATGGATGGCGGCGCGTCCAATGCGGGCAGGAGCGGGGCAGGCCTCATCCTCGCTAACAGCGATGGGATTATAGCTGAGTGTGCGCTCCACTTCCGATTCGCGGTAACCAACAACCAGGCAGAGCACAAGGCACTCCTCGCGGGGCTAAGAGTCTCCCATGAGCTGGGTGTACCCAACCTGAAGGTTTTCACCGATTCCTAGCTAGTGGCCGGGCAGGTCTTAGGAGAGTATAAGGCCCGAGATCCTTACATGATGAAGTATCTAAAGCGGGTCCATTCAAGCACGACGAGTTTTCAGCACTTCAGCATCTCCCACATCTCTCGCGGAGAGAATGCTCATGCCGATGCCCTGTCAAGGCTCGCGACCTTGCCGAACTCATCACTGGGGCGTGCCCACATTGAGTACATGGAAAGTCCAAGCTATGAAGCTCCAGGAGAAGTCCAGCAGATCACTCCGGAACCCAGCTGGATGGACCAGTACATCAGATACATCACCGACAGCACCCTACCAGAAGATCGAACGGAGGCTGGCCTAGTCAAGAAGAAGGCCACACGGTTCGTCCTGATGGACGGGCAGCTCTCCCGCAGATCCTACTCCTATCCACTCCTAAAGTGCCTAAGACCCATAGAGGCGGCCTTCGTGCTCCAAAAGATACACGAAGGCCACTACAGGAATCACGTCGGGGGAAGGATGCTAGTGTACAAGGCCCTCCATCAGGGATACTACTGGGAAACCATAAGAGAGGACGCCACCAACTTCATGAGGAAGTGCGACCGCTGCCAGTGCCACGCCCATATACAGTGTCAACCAGTGGTGCCACTCTCCCATCTCTCCTCATCCTGGCCTTTCGCCCAGTGGGGGATGGACATCCTTGGTTCATTCCCTCCTGCATCCGGACAATGCAAGTTCCTGATAGTGGCTATTGATTACTTCACTAAATGGATGGAGGCAAAGCCGCTACCATGGATTACTAAAGCCAAGGTCTGCCAGTTCTTCTGGAAGTCGATCGTCTGCCGCTTCGAACTCCCCCACAACATCATCATCGATAATGGATGGCAGTTTGATAACCAAGAGTTCGAAGAGTTCTACGCTGACCTCGGCATTCAACATCGCTTCACCTTGGTGGCTCACCCCCAGACCAACAGAGAGGCCAAGGTGACCAACCGAACAATCCTCCAGGGACTTCGAACTAGGCTAGACCAGGCTAAGGATAGGTGGGCAGAAGAACTTCCCATCATTCTTTGGGCCTACCACACAACACCCAGGATGGCCACGAATGAGATGCCTTTTAGCCTCGTCTTCGGTGTGGAAACCATTATCCTTGTCAAACATGGTGTGCCCACACTGCAGGTGGAGCAGTACGATGAAGCAGAAAATCTGGCCCACCTTCTTCTCAACTTGGACCTCCTCGAGGAAACCAAAGATAAGGCTCGACTCCGGATGGTGGCCTACCAATAGCACGTAGCTCGGTACTATAACGCGTGGGAAAGGCCAAAGATCTTCCGCCCAAGTGACCTGGTGTTGCACCGAGCTGAAGCCTCGCAACCCCAGGAGCGCGGCAAGCTCTCCCCAAACTGGAAGGGTCCTTACAAGGTGGTCGAGGCTCTTCCCCATGAAGCCTACTACCTAGCGGAGCTGGACGGTGCCAGATTCCTGCGGACTTGGAATGCCAACAATCCGAGGAAGTATTATCAGTAATGTAAGGACTTCCTCCATTAATGACAAAGATCCTCTTTGTGCAAATCACTTTTTCCTTGCAGGAATGTTACTGCCCGACCCCAGGTCTGGCAAACTAAGCCCAGAAACTCCTGAAGCCCAGCACTCCAAGCCCAGAAACTCCCAAAGACCGGCACCTTATAGTCACCCGTTGGCCCACCAAGTACAACACCCTGGCTCAGTCGCACCGTGCATGCTTGGAGAAGGTTTCATCCGAGGTCGAACAGACCTCTTCCAAGGAAGCATGTGAAGCCCCATTGCCACACTGTCCATGTGGTAGGAACGGCTCAGCAAGTCAAAGACTTTCCCCCTAACCACCCTGCATACTCGAAGCTCAGCAGGAAAGAGTCCAAGGACTTAAAGCCTCAAGGCAAGACACCTCGGCAGAGACGTGTGCATGGGCAGTTGAGGAGAAAAAGAAGGAAAAGTACCACAGCGTTGAGAATCCAGAAGGTGCACAAACAAACAAGTAGAAGAAGAAAATTTAATTAAATATATTCCAAGGTATTACACTTTCTCTAGGCCCCGACAGGCCGGGCAGCCCAAACAGAAATGAAAAAGAAAAGAGAGGTACACGGGGAAGGGAGGTTCCTAAGCTACTCAGCTGGCTCCTTCCCGGGATGGTGCACAATCGGGGCATCATCTTCTGGGACCTCCGGTAGCGAGGCTGTGCCGAGGACCTCCAACGACAGGGCTACATCGACGGTGACCATGGGCTCCTCTGATTCGACCAAGGCCAAGGTCGGGCTCTCGCATGGAGCATCCAGGAAGGCAAGCCCATCCAAATTCATGTCTGGGATGAGCTCCACCACCCTGGACCGTGGCCAGCTCGTGGAACTCAGCATCGAACTCCGGCGAGGCCTTGTAATTGGCTACTGCCTCGACGGCCTCCTTCTTCGTGGCCTCCATCGAGTCGACCGCCATCATGGCCTTCTCTTCGAAGGTAGTGGCCTTCCTTTTGGCAACAATAGCCCGCCCCTTTGCCACCTCTAGCTGAGCCTGAAGGGTTCAGGCCTACTCCCTCTCCCGGGCCACCTCGGTGCTGAGCTCTTCCACCTTGGCCTCCCTGACCTAGAGCTCCTCAGCCCGGCTTCTAGCCCAGTTCCTCTCATGATCCAGGGACTCCTCCAGGCCCTTAAGGTGCCTCTCGATGCCTGCCACCTTGCCCTCAATTCCCTGTTCTTCTGCTCAACCTCCCAGGCTCGTCTGTCTTCAGCTTGACCTCAGCCTTCAGCAAGTAAAGCTGCAGCACCTTCTGCTGGTCCCTCTTGGCCCAGCTCTTGTAGTAGTCCCGTATGGTGTGGGCACCAGAATCAGAAGAAGACTTCAGGGTTCCATCTGGATCTCTGAATGACCTTGCCCGAAGATCAGGGTTTGTAATAAGGGTTGACCTGGTCAACCAGATTATTTTATTTCTTTGAGTCTGCATTTCATTTTGTTGAGTCATGTTGACTCAGTCTAAGTCCAAGTCAAGTCCTGGTTGGCGCCATTCCCTAGGGCATCATTTTTTCTTCCAAGGCCAAATGCAAGTGGACGCCACACTCCCAGGACCAATTGGTGCCACATTTCATCCCAGTGTCCCTGGTCCCCACACCCAAGAGAGCAAGAAAATTTTCTTAGGAGAAGTCAAGGAAGGCGCCCACAAGCTGCCAAAAGTAACCAAGCTAAAGGAGCAGGGGATTTTTCTTGGAGAGGACTTCAAGGTAGGTGCCCACACCTGCCTAAAGTACCTGGCTATGAATGGAAGGAGCCTAGTCTTGGGGAGAAAGACTAGGAGATGAGTATTTTCTTCCAAGAAAGAGCAAGTCATGGAAGGAAAACCCATGACTTAAGGAGAAGAACTAGGAGGTGCCCCACATACCTGCCATATGAAGCCATCACCTTGCATTTGAGGCCGCCCACTCCAAGGAAAGAAGCCTGGTTGGTCAAGGGAAAGTTTTTCATGCTTAGGATGAATGTTTGGTCCCACATGGGAAGTAGTGTAATTTTGTTTCTCTTGCAAGGTCTATATATTGGACCCTTATGTAATCTTTTGATTAGAATGAGTAAATGAAATCTTTTCTTGTGTTGAGCAACCTTGTGTTCTTTTCTTCCGCACTTCATTGAGTGTTGAGCTCCGTGAAGGAGTAAATCTGGGTTCCATTGGAGCCTTGAGGAGGTGAGAAATCTCCAAAGTTACCAAAACCCTACCCCGCTTTCATCCCTGGCCGCCAACCCTAATTTCCTTTCATCATCCTAGCCGCCAACACCCAAATTCCTAAGCCCTATTCCCACTTCATTCAAGGCCGCCATCTCCTTCTCCAAGACACCGCCCACTATATCAAGCCCTAGGTCCTTTTCATCTGCAAGCCGCCGCCCTACCAGCCAAACCCTAAATCCACTCCATCTTCCACTGCCACCTCCATACTCTTCCCTCATCTTCAAAGTTCGAGCAGTCTGGAGCTATCCCAGGTAAAGGTCTCTTCCTTGAGTTTCTTACATCCTTATTTTGTTCTTCATCCTTTCCAGATCCAGAGTACGAGAAGAAGGCCAACCTTGCCATAGGACTACAATCCGAGGATCCATTACGAAGATACCCCATCTCCAAGGATCCTACAATCTGCTCGAGAGTGTCCTTCAATTGAAGCAAAGAGAGATATCACAGTCAGGTATAAAACCTTCTCTTCTCTCTTCGTCTGTTTCTTGAAAGAGGAGTAAATCCTAGGTCTGGGGGTTTCTCAATCCCCAGCGATCCTACTTCTTTATTACTCTGATAATCTACTCTTTTGAATTGTGCTTTCTTTCAGTGCATATTTTTTTTCAATATTAGTTAGCTTTGTTTTTTAGTCAAGCCAACTTCTAACAAAACACAAAAAAAAAAAAAAAAAATAGTCTTAATTTACTTCCGCATCGCATCATCTTATTTGTTCTGCATCATTTTTGGTATCAGAGCCCTGTCTAGGGTTCTTGCTTGTTTGATTATTTTTTTGTTCCTTTTTACTTTTGCTGCCTGGAGTAGACTCCCCTGGCCGTCCGGTCCTAGGAACAAGCGAGATGCAAGCCTCCTCCTCCCATTCCATGGGGGTTCCTAGGGCGTGTAGGGGTGCCGTTGGGTTATAACTTCTAGGCAGGGATTGTAAACGGGATACACGTTCTATTTTCTGCCAGTAACTGTCCTGTTATTCAAATTGTTTCTCCTTGCAGAAAATTTTAAATTATGTAATTCTTATTTTGCTGGAACCAGTAAAATTGAAAGTAATTTACATAATATTTTCATGATTTATTAATTTCTGTAGATTTTCTGAGATCAATTTTACTGTTGTTCTATTTTTTATTTTCTGCAAGCTATTTTTTTTATTTGAGTGTGCATAAATTGAATCTATCTTAAGGGCACCGAAGTTGCAACATAAGGGGAGGATTGAGACCCTCTCCTTAGCCCAAAACCACCTCCCGTGCATTCGAACCTAAGCCTTTAATCTTAAAATTAATTAGACCTAATTTGCCCTGGTGGGCTAGGGACACCAACTGGTCGGGTCTAGGCTAGTGTTGAGTCAGTTTGTCTAGTTACTCTATGTGTGCTTTGTACTTAGTGTCTAGAACGGTAGTTCAGGGATTTTATCCCGAAGGTCTTGTGTGCTGGTCCGCCTACCTGGCCAATCACTTATTGGTGTCTAGGATTGGCAATTAGGGACCTAACACTCCCCTTACACCTGCCTGGCTGAGTCCCGAGTTACTACAGGCTAGCTTGCCACTCTGATTGGGCATCTAGTTTGGGCTCTAGGTCTAGTTAGCCCGTAGTCGTTTCAGTCGAGTCTCATTCAGTGTGCTTGCTTGCATCATCATGTCCACCCGGAATGGAGTACCCTACCAACCTGGTCAAACCCAACCTGATTTAGAGGCCATGATTAGAACTCTTACCCGAAAGTATGACCAAATTGAGTCCAGATATGACTGATACTGTTGCCCAGTTTAGGGATCAAGTCCGTGAGGATCTTACCCAGCTTAGGGATCGAGTCCAAGTACTTGAGGAACCTAGACATTAGAATTGGACTCCTGACCCAGATTTTAATGTGCCTCAACCTCACCCATACTAGGAGCCTAGAAGACCTTTATACAGAGATCCTGAACCTAATCATAGGAGGCTTGACCCAGAGCCTGAAGATAGAGATGATAGGTTCATTCGGAACATCAAATTAGATGCACCTACTTTTGATGGTAGCTTAAACCCTAAGGTGTATTATGATTGGGAGGGTGAGATGGACCAGTACTTTGAGTGGTATACCATGTCTGAGGAAAGGAAGTTCAAGTTTGCCAAGATGAAGTTAGTGCATCAAGCTAGGTTATACTGGGGGAACATTGAGCAAACCACTAGGAGATAAAATGTTGAGCCCATAACCACTTGGCAGGGTATGAAAGAGAAGCTTAGAGATAAGTACCTACCCATTTCATACCAGCAGAATCTGTTAGACCAATGGCAAACCTTGAAACAAGGGAACCGATCTGTCTCAGACTACATAGCCACATTTGATGAGTACTTGATGAGATGTGATGTGAGTGAAGCCCATGAGGTCACTTTATCTAGATTTAGGGCTGAACTTAGGGAAGACATTAAGAGGGAGTTGTTTCTGAGAGAGGTTACTGACCTAGACGAAGCCTATCAGATTGCACTGAACACTGAGAAATTTCAGAGAGGACCTATACCTTCTAGGGTTAGTGCCCCAATCCCAAGAAATGGACCTAGCCAAGTTACCCCTAGCAAACCACCCCTAGGCCCATGGACAAAGGTAAGGCACCTGACACCCAGAGAACCCCTAGTTCTAGTATCACCTGTTTTAAGTGTCAGAAACCAGGTCATATCTCCAGCCAGTGTACAGCCATAGCCTGTTTTAAGTGCCATAGGGTAGGTCATGTTTCTAGCCAGTGCCCACGTAGATCCCTTTACATAGAAGAGGGAGAGGAAGAAAATTCCGGGCCCAATGAGGAATTTGAAGAAGAACTTTATGAGACCGGAATGAACTTGGTTGATGAGTATGAAGGAGAGGAGGAACCCACAGAGTCTGACCAGTTAGGAGTTGTGAGATGCATCCTGTCCTAGAGTAGAGTTCAGAAGGATTGGCGTAGGACTAACATCCTACAGACTTTCCTTAAATTAGGAGATAAGGTATGTAAGATCATCATAGATAGTGGGAGCTGTGTAAATGCCATTTCTGCTAGCACTGTCAAAATGTTAGGCTTAACCCCAGTCCCCCACCCCAACCCCTATAAGGTTTCTTGGGTAGACTCTACCTCTATACCCATCCAGTCTAGATGTCAGGTCCAAATCCAGATGCAATCCTATCAAGAGAAGATTTAGTGTGATGTCTTACCCATGGGGGTGAGCAGTATAATTCTTGGGAGACCTTGGTTATATGATCATGATGCCACCCTCTTAGGAAAATCCAATACCTGTGTCTTTAGTTTTAATGGAAAAAAGATCACAATCCATTCAGTCCCTCCTAAGGACAAGGTAGCTAAAGGACCCAATAAGGTCAAAGAGATGAAGACTGGAGTGAACCTAATTAGTGCTAAGGATCTAGAACAAGAAATTCATAGTGGTTCACCCATTTGGATGTTGACTGCTAAGGAACATAGGACTCCTACACCCTCAGCGCCTCCTCAGGAAGTTAGGCCTTTGTTAGAAGAATTTGAAATTGTGCATGGGTACAAACCTCACACACCTCTTGACCTAGCCCCTTTACCAGTCCACACACGAGTCTCCGAGTCTGCTGAAGTTTTTGCACAGCATATAAAAGACTTGCATAAAGAAATTCATGCCAAAATAAATTTAAGTAATGAAACTTATAAGAAGTTGGCTGATTCTCAAAGACGAGTCAAAACTTTTGTTGAGGGAGACTATGTAATGATTAGGTTAAGGCCTGAACGGTTTCCTCCTGGAACCGTTAGAAAGTTACATGCTAGAGGAGTTGGACCATTTAGAGTGGTGAAGAGAGTAGGATCCAATGCCTATGTGCTCGAGTTGCCTCCAGAACTAGGCATTAGCTCCACTTTCAACATTACAGACCTAGTAGAGTATAGAGAGCCAGCTGTGATTCCCAGTGAGCCTTTTGAGCCTAATCCTGTTCTTGAGAGTGAACCCAACCCTGTGTGTCCACCAACAAACTGGCCAGTGAGGAAAGAACAGATTGAAAAGATCTTGGATGATCAGGTTATCTCTACTCGTAATCAAGGATACCAAAGATACCTGGTCCGCTGGCAAGGAAGGCCAGATTCTGATGACTCTTGGATCTCCCGAGATGAATTACAAGAGCTGGATCCAGATCTCTTGGAGAGATACCAGAGCCAACTTGAGCCTTACTCGACAGGGTCGAGTTCCTCCTACCCCGGGAGAATTGGTGCGGGCACCAGAATCAGAAGAATACTTCAGGATTCCATCTGGATCTCTAAATGACCTTGCCCGAAGATTAGGGTTAGTAATAAGGGTTGACCTGGTCAACCAGATTATTTTATTTCTTTGAGTCTGCATTTCATTTTGTTGAGTCATGTTGACTCAGTCTAAGTCCAAGTCAAGTCCTGGTTGGCGCCATTCCCTAGGGCATCATTTTTTCTTCCAAGGCCAAATGCAAGTGGACGCTACACTCCTAGCCACAGTCCCAGGACCAGTTGGTGCCACATTTCATCCCAGTGTCCCTGGTCCTCACGTCCAAGAGAGTAAGAAAATTTTCTTAGGAGAAGTCAAGGAAGGCGCCCACAAGCTGCCAAAAGTAACCAAGCTAAAGGAGCAGGAGATTTTTCTTGGAGAGGACTTCAAGGTAGGTGCCCACACCTGCCTAAAGTACCTGGCTATGAATGGAAGGAGCCTAGTCTTGGGGAGAAAGACTAAGAGATGAGTATTTTCTTCCAAGAAAGAGCAAGTCATGGAAGGAAAACCCATGACTTAAGGAGAAGAACTAGGAGGTGCCCCACATACCTGCCATATGAAGCCATCACCTTGCATTTGAGGCCGCCCACTCCAAGGAAGAAGCGTGGTCGGTCAAGGAAAAGTTTTTCATGCTTAGGATGAATGTTTAGTCCCACATGGGAAGTAGTATAATTTTGTTTCTCTTGCAAGGTCTATATATTGGATCCTTATGTAATCTTTTGATTAGAATGAGTAAATGAAATCTTTTCTTGTGTTGAGCAACCTTGTGTTCTCTTCTTTCGCACTTCTTTGAGTGTTGAGCTCCGTGAGGGAGTAAATCCGGGTTCCATTGGAGCCTTGAGGAGGTGAGAAATCTCCAAAGTTACCAAAACCCTGCCCCGCTTTCATCCCTGGCCGCCAACCCTAATTTCCTTTCATCATCCTAGCCGCCAACACCCAAATTCCTAAGCCCTATTCCCACTTCATTCAAGGCCGCCATCTCCTTCTCCAAGACACCGCCCACTATATCAAGCCCTAGGTCCTTTTCATCTGCAAGCCGCTGCCCTACCAGCCAAACCCTAAATCCACTCCATCTTCCACCGCCACCTCCATACTCTTCCCTCATCTTCAAAGTTCGAGCAGTCCGGAGCTATCCCAGGTAAAGGTCTCTTCCTTGAGTTTCTTACATCCTTATCTTGTTCTTCATCCTTTCCAGATCCAGAGTACGAGAAGAAGGCCAACCTTGCCATAGGACTGCAATCCGAGGATCCATTGCGAAGATACCCCATCTCCAAGGATCCTACAATCTGCTCGAGAGTGTCCTTCAATTGAAGCAAAGAGAGATATCACAGTCAGGTATAAAACCTTCTCTTCTCTCTTCGTCTATTTCTTGAAAGAGGAGTAAACCCTAGGTCTAGGGGTTTCTCAATCCCCAGCGATCCTACTTCTTTATTACTCTGATAATCTACTCTTTTGAATTGTGCTTTCTTTCAGTGCATATTTTCTTTCAATATTAGTTAGCCTTGTTTTTGAGTCAAGCCAACTTCTAACAAAACACAAAAAAAAAAAAATTAGTCTTAATTTACTTCCGCATCGCATCATCTTATTTGTTCTGCATCACCGTATGAGTAGAAGGTCCATCCCAAGCTGTGCCAAGGAAGACGTCGCCAAAAGAAAAGAAAGAAGAGAAAGAGAAAGAGGGAAAGTTAGAAGTACTTATCGAGAAGAGCTGCGGGAACATGCCAAGGATGGTGTCAGCAAGGAGCCTCCTCGCCTTTTCCTACCGGTCGCACGGTTGGACGGCAAAGTCTATCATGCACTCGGCTAGGGCCCGATCCCAGACCAAGGAGATGTCCGATGCGACCTCGAAGGGTAGCTTGCGGGAGGTCGTCTTCTTCTTCGCCGCCACCTCGGCGTCACCCCCGTGACTAGCCAAGGATGCTTCGGAGCCTCTGTGGGGGCTCGCCGCCACTTTGGACGGCGCCGCTGGCAGCGGCTCCCTCCTCCTGCGCCTCTTCCACCTCCACCTCGACAACTTCAAAAGGTGGGGGCACCACAGCGGCAGCAGCAATAGCGGACCTGGCCCGGACTACCACTTCTGGCTCTCGGACCGGGGGTGGGTCCCGCTGCCTCGGTGGCTCGGGGATGGGTTCGACCATCCTCCTGCTCGACTCAGATGGCGCGACGAGTGCGGCCCTCATGCTCTCCTAATTTTGAGCCCTCTTCGACGGGGACTCTCTGACCCCGCCGGTGCACCCCTCTTCCTGGAGAGTGTAAGGAGTTCATCCATGGAGTATTTCATGCTTGCACGAAAGACAATGAGGTCAGTTCAAAGCTCGAAGAGACAAGCAGAAAATAGAAATAAGTAAAGATCGCACCGAACTCACCCAACTCCTGCATTAGGCTGATCCTGGCTTCATACAGGTTCTACTCTGACAACAAAACCTTGTGAGAAAGATTTGGTCGGTGCGGAGCTGGTCATAAACTTCTCGATCAGCCACCTTGATAGCAGCATTCTGGTTTGGGGTCCGGTCTGGGTCGCTCCAAACCCAATCAACCCCCTCGACGGAAGTAAAGAAGTTTTTGCTCTTTCATCCTTTGATGGAAGAGGGGAGCTCGAACTTGATGCCCTTCGAGCATGGGGAAATGAACCACCACCCCTCCTCAGTTGGGTGGCATTTTAGGATAAAGAAGACCCTGAACAGGGAGAAACGAGCTATGATCCCGTGAAAATGGTAGAGAACGATGAAGCAAAAAATTATCCTAACTATATTCGGGACCAACTGAGCCGGAACAAGATGATAGTGGCTCAGCATAGAAAGGAAGAAGGGATGAAGTGGGAATCGGAGGCCCCTTGCGAGGGTTTCCTTGTAGAGGGCAATCCGGCTGGAGCCACTGGAGGTGACCCGTTCCCCCGATCGTGGGACTGACAGCCGGATGGAATCAGGGACATCGAAGGTCTCCCGGATGATTGAAAGCTCCTCACCTATTATCCCCAAAGCAATACCATCGGGACCAATCGACCGTGGAGCTTCCGGAGAAGGTTTAGGAGGAGGAGGCGAGGGGCGGGCCCTAGGTTCCCCTATGACGATTATTGTGGGGCGAGGCCTTCTACAGATCTCGAAGTGGACCTCTTCCTGTTCATCGAAGGAAGAGGGAGTCCTCGGCCGAGAAGGCCCAGCTTCATTAGGATTGGTCGAAAGGCGAAAGTTTCGACCCCAACGAGACATCTCATTAGAAGAAGAAAAAGGAGAAAGAATAGAGAAAGAAAAGAAAGGAGATGGATGAAGCCCGTGAAGGTCCTGGTCCTAAAGAAGAGCTCTACCTGACCAAAAGAAGAAGAAGAGGAATGAAGAGGACGAACCTGGCTAGCCTTGGAGGAAAAGGATGGCCGGGGGAAGAAAGGGGACTCTGGTTCGCTGGCAAGCATGAGGAGTTTGAAAGAGGAAGCATTTTCATGTAACTGTTTTTTCTTTTGAAATGACCAACAGCAACAGTACCGTTCCAGAGCCATCGCTGTCGGATCTGTGCCACGTGTCAGCAATCGGCAGAAGGCAATGCTTCGATTCGCCCATGACTGTTTCGAAGTCTACATCAACAATAATGCCACCTTGATAGGTCCACGTGTCATCACCGCATTGGCTCGGAGGTCCGCCCCGCAAGGCATCGACGATCATGGCAATAATGGTGCCAGATTTTGGTCTTTCCACGTCAGCACCGCATTTACTCCCTTCGCCCTGAGCTCCATGCGCCAACGGGACTTGAGAGTGGGGGGCAAATGATGTGGAACGATCGCTGACATGGAACCCATGTCAGACCCAGTCAGATGCCATGTCGAAGGAAGCTGCCATGTCGGACGTTTCTCTTTGGACTCCTTCGCCAAGCGGCTCCCTGGAGGTCGAGACGCCGTGGCCGAAGTCGAGCTCCGTTTTTCT
Organism: Areca catechu; assembly: GCA_021397845.1. Lineage (NCBI taxonomy): Eukaryota > Viridiplantae > Streptophyta > Magnoliopsida > Arecales > Arecaceae > Areca > Areca catechu. Next base: position 71,914,719 of record CM038041.1, read on the forward strand.
TTGGAATCCTTCGCTAGGCGGCTCCCTCGAGGTCGAGATGCCGTGCCCGAAGTTGAGCTCCATTTCTCTTCGGACTCCTTTGCTAGGCGGCTCCCTCGAGGTCGAGACGCCGTGCCCGAAGTCGAGCTCCATTTCTTTTCAGACTCCTTTGCCAGGCGGCTCCCTCGAGGTCGAGATGTCGTGGCCGAAGTCAAGCTCTATTTCTCTTCGAACTCCTTTGCTAGGCGGCTCCCTCGAGGTCGAGATGCCATGCCTGAAGTCGAGCTCCATTTCTCTTCGGACTCCTTCACCAGGCAGCTCCCTCGAGGTCGAGATGCCGTGGTCGAAGTCAAGCCCTTTCTCTTCGGACTCCTTTGCTAGGTGGCTCCCTCGAGGTCGAGACGTTGTGGTCGAAGTCGAGCTCCGCCTCTCTTTGGACTCCTTCGCCAAGCGGCTCCCTCGAGGTCGAGACACCATGGCCGAAGTCAAGATCTTCCTCCCTAAGCCGGCCCCACTTCGAATGAAGGGACCAACAGATGAAGGACAATGCCAAGCCACCCAAGGACCATGGAGAGGCGCCCGCCATGCCACAATAATTGCCCTAGCTACCATTTACACTAAAAGGGAAGGGGTCCCCCGATCGAGGTGCTGCGCTCCTGACCAACCATCTATGCCATCCGAAAGAAAAAGTTAACCCAGGAGATTCGAATCCAGGGGGCAGCTGCCCCCCGATCGAGGCTCTACCAGGTTTTCCAAAATGGAGCAACCAGAAGGAGGGTTAGAGCGCATGGTGCTATTCCCTATCATGAATGGGGAAAGGCACCTCATGCACGGCAAGGAACGTCACTGCACTGCCTGCAAGTGAGGGGAGGATCCCGAGGCAGCCGGCAGCCATCCTGGCTTAAAAGGAGTTCTTCAAGGTTTTAAGAAGAAGGTTAGTCACAAATAGGCGAAAGGGACGGCATACAGGAGAGCACCTGGAAGACCAAGTACTTTTAGGCTACCGGAGACCCACCGGAAAGGTCTCGACGGACACAACCACACAGCTTGAGCTCTCCTCCGATGCCACTCCCCTCGCTTCACTCTCAACCTGTTCATATTCTCCAGTACATAAGTTTCTCCTCCTAGCATGGAGTCCATCTACGGGGCTCGACCTAGAGGATCTATTCTCCTGGATCGCCACTGACTTGAGCATCGGAGTGCCCCCGTCAGGATCACTGGCCTAGGTCTCCTCTGTTTTGCAGGTCCAGATGCACGTGTAGGTTCCTGAGTGATGAGGGCGTGTTTCGAGGTTGTTTCTAGCTACAGGCCATGACGGTCGGGCGGCAACAGGGGGCCATCCCTTGACCCCAACATTGAGTGGCTTGGTAGACTGATCAAATGGCTCGATAGCGAACACTAACCAAGCGACATGCACATGCTCACCGACCACTTATCGAATTGGATCTCCAAGCAAAAGTATAACTCCAATGCTATGGACAGTCCTGGTACAAGTACGCCGACCATTTGTTGGATAGGGACCTAGTCAGGGAAAGACTCATTTTAGCTCCAACATTATCAAGAAGAAAACATCAACCACACAGTCAGCCTCATCTCCCAATTGACCCTCATCGGGAGGGATAATGCCTTGACCAATTAGCTAGGTACCAAACCACCAAATATCCACATCCAAGTAGGTTTCGATAGCAACTAACACTTACTAGTATCTAAAAGCTCTCAAATCTTGCTGATTGCTTATCATATCTGACCATGACCTCGACACACAGCAACCCCTTGGCCTGTCTGCTCGTCTATCAGGATCCCCTTGTCGATCAAACCATGCTAGGTGCTATCCACCAACCATCTTCATCTAACCTGGCCTCGACAATAACTGACCCCACACAGCTTGGTGGCCCCAAGGTCATCGGATGCATTCTGCTTGTAGCTATGGCTGCTTGGACGAGTTCCTCTAGCTAACTAGGCCTCAGACTCAAGAGAAGTACTCAGGCCAACCCCAGGTGCTGAGAGGGTTGATAGGCCCTTAAGCGGTACATCTCTTTGAACCCTCCAAAGACCAATACTCCAATGCTCACTACCATAGCCTCCATCACAAGGCCAAACATCATGTCACATTCTAAGATCCCTAATCATCACCATATCTATGCAATTAAGGGAGGCATGCCTGGACTTATACAGTAATCTATATCACCATTAAGGAAGAGTGGCAAATTCCATGTAAATGACAAGGTTCCATTAAAAAGGAAAGACGAATGTCTTTCATTTTGAAAAGTCCCAGATAGCCCACATGATAAGTTCTGTCACTTTGGATCCATTGAGATCTTTGTCATTTTGAAAATGCCTTTATCCTCCACCTATAAATAGGGACCCCCTGGAAACCCTAAAAGGTATGTAAATCTTTTCTCTATGTATCTCAACTATTATTGTACTTGAAAACTGACTTGAGCATCAAAGAGCCCGCACTAGAGCCATCTCTGGTCAGGGCTTTTTTGCATGTTCCACCTCTTAGAAATTTGTCTGCACCACCAGCTCCAATATTTCTGGCATTCAACAAATTTCAGCACCAACAAAAAATCAATTAGGAATTAAATCCTAATCCTATTAGGACTAGTAAACTCAATTAAATTCAAATCATACCAAGTCCAATCAAATTAATTTTGATTAATTTGACTAGGATTAAAATTCAATTTGATCAAGTCAAATTATCTTGCAATAATTATAATTAGGTCTTCCTCTGATTAACTCTGAACAAGTCCTCTCTTGTAACTTTTATAAATTCAATTCAATAATCAATCATATTGAAAATTGGATCCTACTCTGGTTCAGAAAGATAAATCAATTATTCGATCGAGTCAAACCCCTATTATATGTGATACCATAAATTTTATTCTATTTGTTAGTAGAATATACTGTAATCTTCATCAACAATATCATTCAACTATTTTCAATAAGTTGGAACAATTCTAACTCTCCCTAATAAGAATCATTGATTATTAATGATATGCCAGGGCTTAATTGGTCCAGCATGGCTCCCAAAGACCTAGTCAATGCCAGATATGCCTCTGCCAAAGCAAACATCTAAGCTACTCTCCATGCCTCTCCACCTGGATATCAAACCATGTGCTCACCTACCTACTATGGGACATCGGCTATTGCTAATCCATCCCCACCTGCTCCAATCGCATGTGCTTTAGAAGCAGCCACCATAAATGTTCGTTGCCTAAGGAACACTTGGTCATAGGGACATGCCATGCCAATCACCACTCCCTGCTCTATCAACCACGGAATGGCCCCTACCACGAACATGCCTGCAACCACCGAGATATGCCTAATGCCACTTCCTTGCAACGCACATATACCTCTTCCCTGGCTTTAGGTATCAGGTACATGCCTACAACTTGTTCCTTGGAATCATCTAGGTAAAAGGCCTAAGGCTATGATAAGTGAGCCAATAGAGAAGAACAGAGAGGCAAGGCAAAGCATAATCGAAAATCCCACCTCTTGAGAGAGCCATCATCTTGAGAGCACATCTCGTAGCTCCCTGATTCCACAAGCATCCATCTAAGCATCTATCAAGATATTTGCAGGCCTTTCTAAATACTTTCCGCATCTCAAAAAGTATCCTGACCTCTGTAACTTCACTCATCAAGTATGCCCTATCCCTGGAAGCAGGCCTCATATGCATTGAGAGCCTCTTCTCACATAGACCTTGTTCCATCTCCCTCCTCTTCACCTTCACCAACTCCTTCCTTTGCTTTACTTTAAACTCCGGAAAGGACTCCAAGCCTTTTCTATTTGCTTATCTGAGAAACTTAAACATCGGAGGGTCTATCATTGAAGAACCCCCTGGGTATGGACTTTTTGATCTTATTTGTCTTGCAGAACCAACTTTCAATGATAGGCTACTACGAGACCCAACTCTACATTAGCAACCACCTCAACTCTAGCCATCCTTGAATCGAGCTTGAGTCAGCACCACCTCCCAATATGATAACAGTTAAGATGATCCTTATAAGTCTTACAATCTACTAGTAACACCTAACATATAGGGTCAACCTAGCAAAACAAAAATTATTTGAATCTCTAGATGTAATTATCATGTGATTCAGTTCTTCTATTATGAATCGTGATAATATAAAGATTATAAAAAACTTGTCAAACACCATTATCTATTATATATAAGACTTAATCTACTTGAGTCTATATTATGAAATATTCTAGAAATACTTTTCCATTAATCATATTGGTGTAGCCATGATCTTAAAGATTTAGCTTCATAAATCACATAAAACCATTCCTTAACTATTAATATCAATATATCGCATCTAAGTATGCACCCTACTCTTACAATAAACATACTGCAACTAACATATACTACAAGAATCTAAATGACTAGTAGACAAGTAAATATATAATTAAACTACAGTACAGCTAAAATACCGCAAGTCAAAAAATCATTCATACTACTATAACATCGAAAAAATCATTTACGAGCATACATCCAAGTAACTTCTTATACTATTCAGATCATACATCCAAGTAACTTCTTATACTATTCAGATTCAGTACCATAGTTCTCTAATAACCACCTACACTCTCGCTTCAATATCCCCATACTATAAACTCATCTATCCAAGAAAAAATAATCCATACATCAATCTTATTGGATCAACCACCATTCCTATAATGATTCTTCAATCATGAACACTTTAAAAATTAATCACTAATAAAATATGCCCCCAATTTTCATTTCTTAAAAATATATATCTTTATTAATTTTTTGGATGATTCAAAACATATTAAACAAGAATAATTAACAAAAATATTCAATTTTATTGATAAATTAATATATCAACTATAAATTTATATTCTAAATAAATATAATACATCAACCTGATTAACTTCTAGAATATACATCTAACATTAACATGTCCTAACTTATACTCGATGAAATCTATCAAAACAACTGCCCGCATGGCTCCCTTACCATAGAACAATCTTCTCATATGAAAGAAGTGGTAAGTACAATATTGCAGTACATGCGTTGCCCAAAACTAGAAACTTGAGCGAAAGCCAATCAGAAGAAGACTTTGGAAAAATGAAAGAAAGACGGGAAAATTGCACCAGATCTTTGATTAAGAGAATTTCATATACAATTTACGGAATACGGTAACACAACTTTAAGAAGAATCACAAAAAAATCAATGACATAAACCACAGTAACTTCCAGTTAATGGGAGCCCGCAACCTATATTCACATTCTTTATCCTACACTCCAAGCACTCACCTCATTTCTGAACAGATAATTTAGCCCATCCAACAATGTCCTTGAACCCGGGACAGTCCAAGCCTTTTTTGTACGCAATCAACCATGGAGCTTAGAAGTATCCCCAATCATCATGCAAATATGAAGTTTCTTTTTGCCAACCACAGGAAATTTTCACAGCATTCTTTCAAGAGGCACATCATGACCTTAATTTTGAACCTGAAAATGCATTGTGATACATTTTATAATGAGATGCTTTTAATTTGTGCTCTTTTTTTTTTGTTTTTGGGGGGTTTGGGTGGGGGGGCGAAGGGGAGGGGGGAATAATTTGTGCTCTTTTCAAAGATCAGGAATATAAAGTCTTTTGACCCATCATTGAGCAACCTCAATACCCCTTCAGAAAAAAGCATTCCAAACAGCACCATCTCCTTCACCACACTTAGCATGGACATCCTTTATCCTCTTCACTGATTTGCATATCCCACTGCAACTCCAGTCAAATGATGCAATGCATACATTTCCAGCCTGAGCTTTCCACTCACAGTCTGGAGAAAGGCAAGAGACCAGTAATTAAAAAGGATGGAATTTTCAAAATCCTTGATTTTAGTAACTAGGAAGGAAACAAAACCTGGTGGGGTTTCACAGCACATGTTCCTCTCATCAATGTGCTCCACATCCAGTCCAATAAACCAAGCACCTAATGATACATCCTCATTGGCATATTTGTGCAAGATAGGCCTGCAAGCATTAATGCAACACATCAAGATCATTCCATGTTTTAATCAAGCCTGACTATCTGAGCTAGTTGTGCTGTTTTACTGGTTGATTGAGATGTATGTAGCCAAATCCTTTGATATAGCATAAAGCTGCCCTGTAGCATGGCGGAGGTAATTGTTCCCTTCCTCTCCAAATTTCCAGAATTCAGGTTCATGATATTTCACATTCCTACAGTACAGATGAAATTCACATGCATTCTATAGATTGCTGCTTTTGAAACGACCATTCTGTAGAAAAGATAAAGTATTACTTATTAGAGAGAACTGGCCCAGACTTCATACACCCGATGTAGGTTCTCGGTTTTGATCTGTGCCCAGCAAGAGTTGTGGCTAACATACCTGTATTATATATAAAAAGTAACAGTATATGTTATTCCGAGGTAGGCTTCAATAGTTAACAAATTAAAAAATCGGACAGTCCAGGTATGCACCTAGATTTACATGAACATCGTCATCCACCTTGACATAAAAGTCGGCATCCCATATGGCAACTGCAGTGGAAAAGAATACTTTTGTTTTTGCAGATAGTTCATGGTACCCTTCAACATGCTCCTGTATGACAGGCAACAAAGTCAGGGAAGATCTAAGACCATAGCTATTAAGTCCCGGAAAAAGTTTCAAAACATAATTGTTTAGTATATTAAAAAGAATACACCTTACCAGTCTCAGAATATCATTATGCTGAGCCTCCTCTGAATCTATAGCTTTATCTAAAATACTGTTAGACGTGGCACTGCACAATAATGGTCACAGTTAGTTTTTCAATAAAATAGGGAAATAACAGAAGGATGAAATATAAAGATGAATTTCACAAAATATCACTTTATTTCAAAAAAGAAAAGAAAATTGAAGATTTCATATAGAAAAAAAGGAAAATTAGATTATGGTTATGTTTCCGGTCAAACAATTTAAATTACAATTAAATAAGCAAAATTTTCATCCTCACATCTTTAAATTCAGTAAAAATACAAATAACAAAATAGTCAACCAATAAATTCATAATTCTGCAAAACTAGAACTTTGGGTTCCCCTTTAGGCCTGTTTGAACACATGAGAGACTATCCGGGATGTTTCCATGACAGCACCTTTGTCTATTCCATGATTGGTAAACTAACTTAACAAAAATAAAGAAACTTTGACCTGCCTCGGATTTTGCTCCAAAAAATTCAGAAAGTACACATTAAAATGGACGTAAGTTAAATGCTTCTAAGAACAATCAATATAGATTAAAAGAATGTAAAGAGTGCAATCGGCATTTCTATTCAAGTTCCTCAAATTCAGATCATTGTATGTTATGCATGAATATCAATTCTAATATTTGAAAGAGCTCTTATTTCCGTTCAAGTTCTTGCATTGCAAGGTTGCTGCAATGCAGATGGATTATGTGCAAAGTGAACTGGAATATCTTGACAAGTTAAATCAGGCATTATATAATTTCTATACTGTTAGCTATTAAGTCTTTTCATTTAAAAATGTATGAATTTGAGTAGAATTTTGTCTTTAATATTTCATGAAAACATCTTATACTAAACCATCATCAGATATCTAAAAATAGAACTAATAGTTAAAGATGCTAACAGCTTCCTAAATCTTTTTTTTTTTTTTTGGTAAAAGTCAGAGTATTCATGCAAGACGAGTGTGAATACATCCATGAAAATCAGAAAGCAAAATATTTCAAAAATGGCTTGGGGCCTCCCTCATGTCGGTCCACATAAAGTCTCCTGAGTGCTCAGCAATGTAGGTGGCTGCCCAATCAGCAATAGAATTTGCCTTCCGATAGACATGCCGAACAAGTATAGAAGTGCAGTCCCTTAAGATAGCAATAATATCATGGAAGAGAAAATGTACCACCTCTCTCCGCATACTCTCCTGGATCCAAGCAACTACAGCGGTGGAATCACCTTTGATAATAAGATGATCGGCTCGCAAGATCCTCCGAGCAAAAGTGATTCCTGTCCAAGCACCACAAAGCTCCGTCGCAGGAACTGTCGGCACATACAAATGACCCCCAAGCCACCATCAATCCCAATCCAGGACGGCGAATGACAAGACGAGCACCGGCCCTACTACATCTAAAATTACCATTGAAGTTGACCTTGATGTATCACAGAAGTAGGGGCTTCCAGGATATAAACACCCATTGGGTCGCCATAGGAGCAAGGTAGGGGTCCTAAGTCTACGCAAGTCTCGAGGTCACCTTGCAATCTCCACAGCATGTATGTAGCCACACTCCAATATAATCCTTGTAGGACATCTAGATTCAAAGATCAGGCTATCCTAAAATAGCCAAATATGATAAGTAATGTATGCTACACGGATTCCTCTTCCCCTGGTCTGCTATCTAGTAACACTACTTTAGAAAATCAAAAAAGACATGCACTGGATCATCATGCTAGCTCGTCAACCCCTAAAGTCCTGTAAGGTGCCACACCTGTCTAACTTGCTGACACATGAAAAGGATATGCTCTAAAATTTTCTCTTCATGCCCATAGGCAAGACAAGTCAACTGTAGGTGCATCCCTCTACTGCTAAAGAAAGATCCGGTTGGCAATCTTCTCCAAGTAATCTTCCAAAGGAAGAGAACCTCGAATGGACTCCGGTCCTCCAAATCCAGCCTCTTGTGCAATTCCTCTCGATATAGTTGGTAAAGATCTGCCATCACAGCTCTTGAGGTGCAGGATGATCTCCATATCCGACATCTTGGCTCCTGTGAAAAGGAAATACTATGGATATGACACTCACCTAGCACCTCTCCAAAGGCTCGGGTAACAGCCACTGGGTCCCAATCTCTACTCCGGGGGTGGAGAAGATTTGGAATCCTCATAGAATCGAGACCTCAGCACTAATGAAAGCTAACCGCTAGCTCAGGGATAGGTTAGCCATCCACGGATCAAGCAAGAGATTGATTGACCATCCATCCTCTACAATCCATCTGGTCTGAGAAATCACCTCTGGGACGAGCACAAATCTCATGCCAAATAATTGAGTTTCCCCGACCAATACAAATGTCGTCTCCAATAGACCGTGATCCATACTTGACCTTCACCATCAGGCTCCACAGGTTGTCCAAACCGAGCTTAATCTAGCCGCATGTCTAGCAATCATGGCATCCCTCGTAATCATAGACTGAATACCGAGACCCCCTTAGGGCCTGGCATACCATATCCAAGGCTAAAAGGTGTACACCACCTTCTCCAGGCAGAGAACTCCACAAGAATCTCTGAAAGTGCTACACAAGCCTAGTTACAAAAGTTTTGGACAAGATGGCATTTAAAAAAAGATAAATAGGCATAAAGCACAGGACTGCCCTCACCAAGGTAACCATGCCCATCATGGAGAGAGCATGGGCCTGTCATTCCTCCAGGTGGTCCTAAATCACCCACTCCACATGGACGGAATCCACCCTTCAGAGTCTGTCACCAGTGATGGAAACTCCCAAGTACTGCAATATCCCAGTATGCTCTGTGAACCCAAGTCTGTCTCTGATCATATGCCAGAGGTGACCTAGTGTCCGCGAACTGAAATGCACAACAGGCTTGAGGTTCACCATTTGGCCCGAATATAAGCAATAGTCCTCCAGAATTTTCTTGAATCCCTCGGCATTCCGCATTATAATTCTCCCTACCATGCAATCATCTATAAATAGTAGATGTGAGATGGGCTAGGCTCCAAGGCTGAAATATAAGAATCAAAGGTTGGCCCCCGGGATGCAACATGCAAGGCTCACAATAAAGCATCAACACAAATAATGAAGAGATAAAAAAATAGGGTATAACCTTGTCACAGGCCAACCATAGAGCAAAAGAAGTATGATGGAGTCCCGTTATGATAATAGCAAAAGGACTACCAATGTATGCCATGATCCAACTGACCCAACGAGAGTGGAAGCCAAAATCCGCCAAGGTGTTCTCCAAAAAGCTCTAGCTCATACGGTCATAAGCACGCTCCATATCCAATTTGATTATCTTAAGACTATGATGAATGAAGGCTTGGTGCAAATCATGCATCAATTCTTGAGTAATGAGGACATCAGAGATACTATGGCCACCAACAAAAACCCCATCTCAGGATAGATGATCCAAAGGAGAAGCTTCATTGTGAAACCATCAACTTTCTGCAAAGCTTAAACAAGGTTGTATACAAACTAATTGGTCTAGTCTCCCGGCTCAGAAGCATCCTCCAGCTTTGGTTTCAGCACAATGAAGTCCGCTTCCAAGAGTCGAGTATCTGACCATAAGTAAAAAAGTCCTGTACAGCCACCATCACCTTAAACTGAATAATAAACAAGTACCATCTAACGAAAAGAGGAAAGTCATCCGGTTCTGGGGCTTTGTCCTCGGCCAAAGAAACCACACAACTCTCCGAATCTCATCCGTAGATATAGACTGAAGGAGCTCCTAGTTTTCCTGCTCAGTAACCATGCCACTATGAGGCATAAATGAACTAATCCCCGAAAGTCATTATCCACCTTGATCTAAAAAAGTGCACAATCTCTTGTCTAATCCCATCCTCAGATACCACTGCCCCTCAAAGTTTCGCAGGGCCTGAATCTGGTTCCTGTGCCTATGAACAATCATAGCCTGATGAAAGAACCTTATATTTCTATCCCCCTCCCAGATCTACTAGGCTCTGGACTTGTCTCCAAAAAGTCTCCTGTTGTCTCAGAAGAAAGTGATGCTCAAAAATCTAATGACGAAACTCGAACAAATCATGCTCCAAAAGACCACCCTCCTGCTCCTCTTGCAGATTGGAGATAGACCTCTCGACCACCTCAAGTCACCGGAAGATATCGCCTACCTCCATCCTATTCCACTGATGTAGACATCTCCTAGTCAGCTCGAGCCGACGAGTCACCCGATATCTAGCATTTTCTCTCATATGCAAACTCCACACCTCCCTCACAATCTTCCAAGAACGGAGGTAGACAACCAAAACTTCTCAAATCAGAAGGGACTCTAATAAAAGAGGAATAAGTGGTCAGTAAAAATGGTCGGTGGTCGGAGGCGATCCTCAGTAGATGATAAACAAGATGAAACGAATGCCATTGGATCCAACTTGCCATCACAAACACGTGATCTATTCTTTCCCATACTCTGGTCCCACCAAGCCAAATTTCTGGCCTATAAAACCAAGATCTACCTGGCCATTAGAGTGTAGGAACTCTTCGAACTCCCTTGACCCTGTGTCCACGAACGGCCACCCTCCCCCTTCTCTTCAAGCCGATCAATGCAGTTGAAATCACCAGCAACAATAGAGGAGAATCATTGATCAATCAAAACAATCATCTCCTGCCACAAAACTCTTATCCCTATAATCAATACTGACATAAACAGTAGACGAGCCAAAGTAAAATCTTTAGATTTAGAAATAACAATTGCAACATGTTATAGACATCAATGAAAAATATCCATAGTAGCTACACCAAGCTTCCATAACAATAATTTCTCCAAACAAGCCTTATAAATCCATCGCATAGAAGCCCCAGCTTGGCGGAAATCAGCGGCAAATGCGATCCAATATCTTGCCCGAGAACCTTGTCTCCATCAAAACACAGTTCCGGTTGCCCGAGAACCTTGTCTCCATCAAAACACAGTTCCGGTTGGTGCTGCTGCACAAATCTTTGAAAAGTTGAAAAGAAAGAAGACTTACCAGCCCCCTAACATTCCAAAATAGCAACTTCATTGAGATCAGCAATGATGGGGGCAGTTAGTGGACACTCCAATAGCCTCACTAGACTCCACTCCCATCTTCCCCACCTTGGCATCACCGACAACTTGGAGGGCTGATTTCAAATGGCCTGTCACCTCCTTGTGCTCAGCACCAACTCCGCAATAATTCCTCCACTTCCTAGCTGATCACAGTAATGGCCTTTCCCAGACTCACCATACCATTTCAAGGCTCATCGCCAACCAGCAACGCCAATAATTGGGCCCGGATGCCCTCACCGGCTAGACCCTAGCTATCACTAGTGGGCAAGCATGCCAAAGACCCCTCACCTTCATGCATGGAGCAGGAAGAGCCCCATGTAGATGACCAACCACAAGTACGTCGTTCCTGATGGCCAGCAAGACTCCTAGCACCATTGGGTGGGGCTCCCTAGAGGAAGATCCCCCTTCGTAGCCCTTCAAAGTAGCCTTCCTCCTCTCCAGTCAACTCAACATCATTCCGTAGCAGGGCTGAAACAAAGACAGGTTTCAAGAGATTGGGCCTGCCTTGGAGGACTTCTAACCCGTTTGAGCATCAACCAACTTACATCAACCATATAAAGGTCCATTGGGCTTGGGCTCAATTCATAGCCCAACTCCATTCCAATACTTGGATCAGACTCAGAAATCAATAGGAAATTAGTACCAGACTCGGCCTCTTTAACTCGAACGACCCAGCCTCCTCCAATGATCGTCGGCAAGTATACTTTGTTGGCTTTTGCCATCCGTCAGAGTCCAATGGCGAGCGAGGAGAGGTTTCACTAGGGGCGGGTGAGCTCGACGAGAGGGAGAGCAGCTTGGATTGAAAGAGTCCAAGTTGGACCCAACCCCTTGGATTCGCTAGAACCCTAGCGGGATGAGACTATCAGATTCATAACGTTGCCACCTAGGGTCCAAGTGGTCGACTCGAAGCCACCGATGCCTCCACTGATGGTAGCCCACCTTCCTTCGCCATATTCCTTATTCAAGCATGGGGTCACCACAAAAGTTCTCCGATTGCAGAGATCATCCCCTTGGCCTCCCCTCCTCCTCGGACAATAGACAATCATTGAGGACATGCCCCCTTCGACTGCATTTGTAGTAGATTACCCGCACATTCTCAAAGATAGAGGGCTACCAGAGGACTCCATTTTGCCCCCGGATCAAGACCCCTAGTTTAAAAGGTTCCGAGGAATCAAGCTCCACCCTCATCCTTGCAAAGTCTATATTTTGATACTTTGTAAAATCATCCAATGCCACTAGCTTCCTGGCCTCCGATGCTATTCCCATCAACAAATCCGACTGCCAGAACTCTATCGACAGCCCAGGCAGTCGCACCCAAATCACCACTCGTTGCATCGCCACGAACAAGGTCTGGAACCCATGGCTCCACCGCTAGCAGCTGACCAGCGACAAACCAAAGGCCGCATATTTCTCCTTCATTTGAAACCAGATGAGGTGGTGGTCCTCAACCAGAGCAAAGGCCTCCGGATCCGATCAAATATTACACTAGATTTTGAATTCCTTTACCACCCATTCCAACGGAACTAGCCGGCAGAGACTCTGAATGACAGACCTCTCCTCCCATTGCTTCTACGATGCCAACATCTCCTCCAGAAACTTGAGCACTTTGATAGAAAACCTTTGAAGCTCCTCTACCTCCTTCGGCGAGATGCAGTGCTCCGTCTATCGTGGTTGCCTCGACGGACCCTGAGCGACCTTGGCCCATGTTCTTTCACCTTCCTCCGACTAAGACGAGGACCAATTGCCATCGCTCACCCCTTTTCCCTTCTCAGTCATCATAGCAAAAGAGACCAGCAAGTGTTCGATGAAACAACTAAATGATTGCATGCTTCTTGATGCAGTTAGACGATCACACCCATGAGCCCCAGCCTTAATGAGCTCTTTCCCCGTCCTGCTTCTTAGCTACTAACAGATTGTCTTCGTAGCCATCTTGCAACTTCTCTTTTGGTTCAAATAATTTTCATAATGTTTAAATATTTCTAAATTTCATAAAAGTGAGTTTCATCCTTTACAAATCTAAAATCTTATAGTCTATTTTAAGGCCCACCTTAGCTAGAAATATTCGAATGAAACACTGATTATGTCCAGGCCATCACATGCTCCACTAAAAAGATATAAACCTTGGTTGCCAGATCCATTTCTCAGATCCTAAGTAATGACGATGAGTAAAAATTAATCAACAATTTATTTATATTTCAGAAGTTTTGTCTGGGTAATTTTTCAAGTTTGTTTTGACTCCTATTTAAATAGAATTGGTGTGAGAAATATTACATAAGTCAAAAAGTTGTTATAATTTGAGATTTAGTTGTGTTAGATGTCTTTTAATATAAGGTTATATGGAGTTTCAAATTTTCCATTTTTTTGGAAGGATTTCAGAGATGGTTATTCAGTTCTCAAGATGCTATAGGAAGTCATGAATAGTCTATAGGACTTATTCAGCTGGATCAAAAATCATTCTGCATGATTTCTTTTGAAAGAAAGACAAGAAGGATTTATTTAAGCTAGGTTCACCCTTCTTATCTCCTCCAATCTAAACCCCCCCCCCCCCCACAAAAAAAAAAAAAACAAACACCCCCTTGAATGCAAAAGAAAAAAAATCTTTTATCTACATTAATATCATTTTTATTGTATTTTCTGCATGAATTATTTTCCAAGTTTTAGATATAAATCAATTATAGACCCTCTCATTTAGCTTAAATCCTTTTAGAACCTTATTTCCCTACACTTCCCCATCACAAAACCCTAGTGTAGGTCTTTTATGATCTAATGCCTTTAATCTAAAATTTCATTACTTTGTCACGTCTACAAATTGACAGGAAACGATCTAATCAGCCCTAACCCAAACCAAAACCCTTTACTAGGCCTACCTATGCCCTCACAAGGCATCCTTGATAGAAAGATCCATGGTACTAGTATCGGAACCTATACTAGTTGCCCGATCATATGGTTTGGTACTATGACATGCTTATTCGCCATGTACCGAGAAAGAGGAGCCAAAGAAGGAAAGAGAGGAAGAGAGAGGGGGGAGGAGAGGAAGAGAAAGAGATGTCAGGAAAGGGAGAGAGAGGGGGCTTAGAAGCCTTCCACTCCACCTGTTTGCAAGCCCCACTAGGTGAAGCCCCTGTTTCGAACAAAATAGAGGCTCAGCCCCAAATTTCCTTTACCCTTCTTTAAGTATGCCGACTTCACTTAAAGAATGGCAAAAAGATTTGGGGCCGAACCCTTGTTTCATCTAGTGGGGCCTACAAACAAGCAAAGAAGGCAAGGACTTCCAAGACCCCTCCCCTCTCTCTCCCCCTCCCTCCCTCTCTCGCTCTTCCTCTACTTCTCCCTCCCCTTCCCTCTCCAGTTTTTCAAACCATGGGGAGGAATCGTGCCAGTCCATCCCCTGTATAGGTCACAATGCCTTGAACCGGGCGGTTCAGGGTATGATGAACCTTGCTCAATAGGTCCTACATCAGTATGATATCAAAGCTGAAGGTTATTACCTTATCCTTTCATTCTTTTCCTTGGTCTTCTTTCTATCCTCTCCATTCTTTTTCATTATGTTATCAAACAAGAAATTAGATTTCAAGACCAATGCTCCCTGTTAACATGTCATATATAGAAAGGGCTTTCGGCAGATGGATAATTATATGAAAAATGATTCAGCATCACTAAAAGCTTTGTTGCAAGCAACGTAGTAGCTTAAGGCATTAGACAGTGCATTTACTTAGTTTCATCATCTCTGACCTTCAGCCATCATGAGCAAGTTTCCAAAGAAGTTCTGCTGGTGCAACCACAAATCCAACTGTCTAAAAAAAATCATGCATGAAAAAGTATTGCCGATGAAGATCCATCAAAGTTAGTCCAATGATTGAAAATTTGTGCATAAAAAATAAATCCTAGAAGTGATGATCCTTCGATCAAGAGATTGTAGTTGAAGACACACCATTCCTAAAGAACCCAGTTGAGAAGAATGAAGTCTTTGAAGATGTAATTTTAAAGGGTGGTGTCTGGTGACCCAAATGGGATCATCAAGGTGATTTAAGATCACCAGTGATCCAAATCCTCTGATAATCTGATTCCCAATGATGAAAGATCATTGTGTTTGATAGTTCATGTTTTAATAATTAAAGATTTTCAAGTATCCACGAGTAACTTATTTAGCATTTCATGGGAATCCAAGAGCACTGTCCATATAATACCAAAATTACCCTTGCTTGTTGCATAAAAAAATATTTATTAATCATATCAAATATATTATAATAAAATATTAATATATTTATTAATATATTAATAATTAATATATTTTATAAAATATATTTGTTAGTCCTATAAATTATTACTCTTATAAAAACATATCAATTATTACTACAAAATTAATATTTTTATTTATACTTATAATATATTATTTATTAATAAAAATATTTATTTTGACTATAAAATAATAGAAATCAAGAAACAATTTTTGGTCATAAAAATGGAAATGCATGAATTGTGCAAGTTCTTTTGGTTAAAATGCTGTGCGACTCGGAGGGCATGACTTATAATATGTAAAATTATATTATAAAGTAAGGTACAAGAAGATATTTCTACTCTAATTTAAAATTTACATTGATTCATAATATGATAATTATGTGATTAATATATTATAATATAATATATATCATAGATATAATATATATTATCGATAAAATAAATATTAAATATATATATTGATATAATATATTAATGATATATTGATATATTAAATTTATTCGCTAAAATAAGGGATATTTTTGTCCTTAAATTTTAATCCAAGGTCCTAGTCCGGGATGATCTTGGATTCCAGAAAAGGACCTCAAGGATGGATATTCTATCACTAGATTAGGTAGTGATTTGAAGAGTGGGGGTGATTTGAAATCACTGCCACATAGAATCACCATAGTACAGCCAAAGCGGTGATCTCATTATCTCCACCTATATCATCCTTGATATTGGATGGATCACCCCATACCAAACACCCCCAAGAAGTTGTAAATCAATGAAAAAATATGCTTTCAACCATTCAATGGCCATGATCATAACAAGCATATGTTCATTGTTAATTTCACAGTTTCATCAGTACACATGATGAAGTGATCAAAACCTTTACTGATATAGCTCAAAAGGTACCAAAACAACAGAGATGTTATAGTAGAAAGGTCCCTATTTGAACTCCATAATCAGATCCTAAAGTCCAATGGTTAAGCATAAAGTTATAGATTATTAAGAGTATCTTAGGGATGAGATGTGCATAGAAGTGAATTTTGGCGAAAAAATTAATCAACTCTAGATTTTTTTCTATGTTTGCAGAACTTTAGGAAGTTTTCAGAGTCAGTTTTAATTCCTATTTTAACAAGGATTAGTAGGATAAAGATTAGGTAAGCCATATAGTTATTAGAATTTGATTTTTAGTTGTTTTCTATGTCTATCTATATAAGGTTCCACGGAATACCTAATTTTCCTTTTGTAGGAAATATTTTATTTGGTTGACAAGAGTTCTCATTTACTTGTAGAAGAAATCTTGAAGAATAAAAAGGGGTTACTAGGAGACAATCAAAAATCATTATATGTGAATTATTTTAAAAAGAAGAAAGGATTTCTCTAGGCGTCTATCTATCTATCTATCTATCTATCTAGACCCTCTCGTTTAGCCAAATACATTTTGATCTTTCTCTTATCCTTCATCTAAAAGATTTGTAGGGCCAGTTCATTTTAGCTTTTAATTTGTCTTCAATGTCAAAGATTGATAACTGATGTCACGTATTCAAAGGCATAATAAGGCCCTCAAAATAACCTTTCTTCATCCTATAAACTTTAAGATGTATGAAGTCTCATATTCGACTCTTGCAGCGTAGCGATAGAGACTCCATCTAATTTAGTTTGATCTAGGCTGAAGGCCTACTTAAGTCAAGGTAACCTTCTTGGAAACACTTTGGTATTGCTCCTACATCGAAATACAAATGATGAATCAAAGTAGATGGAGCCATCTCAATATTTCCCTATAAAGAATAATATGGTGCACTAACTGATATATACATCAAGTTGATAGTAATACTAAGGGCCTACTTGGATGATTGGGCTGAAAATTCTGTGAGATTTGTCAGTTGGGCCAGTACAACAAGAAAAATCATAGGCTAAGATTCTTTTTTCTCCCTATGGGATTCGGGCTAGCCCATGATTGGGATGAAAATTCTATGAAATTTGTGGGTTGGGCCAGTACAACCAGAAGGTTGAGATTTTTTTCCCCCTATGGGATTCGGGCTAGCCCACTCCAACGATGTTCCTAGGTAGCTATAAATATAAGCCTAGCCTAACTTGTAGTTATATGATTTATAGAGCCCATAAAGAGGGGAACAAAATATAAGCCTAGCCCAACCCATGAATCCCATAAGATTTTTCAGCTCAATCATCCAATCATGCCCTAATTAGATTCCTTTCCCAAATCCACCAATAGCCTCATAGGCCACGGTTCTTAATCAAGGGGACCTCCAATAATGCCATCCCATGCATGCACAAGTTCAATTAGACAACTCATAGTCAACAAAAAAAAAAGTTGTTTAGTTGACCTAGGCCAACCAAAATGTAATTATTGACTGTTGTAACAGTTCTAACAGCCTCAAATTAAGTTATACATATTAATAACAGAAAATTTAAATAGCGCGTGCTATTTAGTCATCTACGCCAAACATCATTTGACATTTTAAGCAAATGAAATAATACTTTTAAATTGAAGTCCCTATAATAACTAAAATATAGTTATTTATTTGGTGCACAGTTACTTGAGCAAATAATCTGTTATTATTCTATTATTGCCCATTAGTTCCTGTTACCAAGGCTAACAACAGCCACTCTATTATTCCAAAATAAACCAAACTCAGATAAAATGGGCAAATAGAAGCCTTTTTTGTAACTATAACGGTCGATAATAGTTTCCAAGGAGGTCCACTTCGGAGATGTCAGTATTATTAGAACCTCAGAGAATTGCCTCAAGCAAAATAGAGAAAATCTAGTGCCTAGAGGATACAAACATGATAGTGCTAATACTAAGCTGAAAAAAAAATGTCAAATTTTCCTTCCTCGATTGGTGCCATCCGTTAAATTATTAAAAAGAACTCGGAAATTGACTCTTACCTACTTCAACTTCTTATCCATTACATATTCAGACCCCTCCCCACCAGAAAAGAAAGGATAGGTAAAAAAAAGATAAAATTTCCAATCCACTATTTAGAAGAATCTTACAACCTTTAAGACAATAATTTAATAATGACAACCATCAAAAAGAGGAGTGATGATATGGATAGTTGTGTGCATCATCAGATCTCTTCCCTTTATTGTATCATCATATCCATCCTTGATACTCTCACATGAAAGCACATCCATTGCCAAGCCAACTTTCTCGCTTGCTTCTTATAAACTGCATTTTCCTTTATCTCAAAATTTCCGTATCAAATCTTCCAAATTTATCGTTATCATAATAAGAGATTTGATCATATGGTTTCAATCAAGGTTCCCAGTACCACCAGTACCGGAACCCATATAGGTCATCGGCCAGTATGGTACGATATCATACCAATACTCAATATCAAGGATCGTTGAACCAATATCAAGACCCGTACTGGTCAACGACTGGTACGGTACCATACCATACCATACCGGTACATGTACCGATCTTGATAAATTTAGAAAAAACTATCTTCCTCCCCCCTTTCAAGCAAAGATCACTAAACCGGACCCAAGCAGAGCCCGAACCAGACTAAACCAGGCCGTACCGGTTCGAACCGACCTGTACTGTACCAAACCGACCTGTATCGTTCCGGTTCAGGCCAATTTTTATGGTTCAAGTCCCGAACCATTTTTTAGGACTGAACCATGCCAGTTCTTAATCGGTACGATACGGTATGCCCCGAACTGGACAATTCGGAATGGTACCATAAACCCTGCTCGGTATGGTATCATACCGGTATCGTACCATGCCTTGGATTTATGAAAGAGTCCATGTTGGCATGATGGACTCTTGGGCGCCATTTTTGGTTTCACACCAATTTCATGCGCAGAAGGACCAAGAGTCCTGCCAATGAATCATAAAATCTAGATAAAGTCCAAACGCACTCCTTATCTCCATGCCCCTTCACATAGACTTTGACTGGTCAAAATATTTGAAAAAATGGCATGAAAGACTTGCCGCATAATGATGAGACGCGTCTCTTCATTATGGCGCTAATTGAGATTAAGAGTCCTGTTTGAAGGCTCTGAATTTTCTTCCGACCCCACTTATTCAAAAGCCACGTCCCTAGCTTTTAATTGACCGGTAATTGCCATGTGGCAAGTGGAAAAATCGGCTGGAAAAATTGAAGAGACATGAATGTCTCTTGGTGCATGATAACATGCATCATGATAAGCCTATCCATCCAAGAGACTCCTCATTGAAGAGTCCTATCAGATGGCCGCAGAAAAGGCATATCAGGCACCCTAACCTACTCTATAAAAGGCATCAATGCTAGATACACTCAATTCCATCGAAAAAAACCCAACCTGCTATTTTCTCTCCCTCCCCCTTAAGACAAGCCTTGTCTCTTTAAGACAAGGCTAGTCTTTTAAGACAAAAGCCTAAGAAGAATAATAGAAAGGGTATCCGGGATCTGAGAGTAGATATAGAGAGGTCTCAGAGTGCCCTACAGGAGGGTATGGAGTCTAACAAGGGAGAAAGTCCAGAAGACTGCCAAAAGGAGTCCCAGTCAAACAAGCAACTATTGTAAGAGTGATTCCTTGGTTCGATTCCCATGTGAATCACCTTTGGAGGGCATGCACTTGTATGCCTCGTGGAAATAAAGGATAATAGCGCTCCAAGTATGCTTCCATAGCCCTAAAGATCGGATTTATTAATTGTTATGATCAAGTGATCCTAGGCTTTAGGGTTCCGGGCAGTCAGGGTTTCAAATATGAATGTTTTGAAACCTAGTCTTCCGCTGCGCCCGGCCTGAGGAACCCAACAGTGGTATCAGAGCCACCTTAGTGCATGCAATTAGTAGTCACGTTAGGGTTGATTGTTTACTTTAATATGATTCTATGCATGATTAGTTCAAATACATATATGCGATATGTTATATCCTAGTAACTGCTTCGGATTGGGTTAGTCACCATGGCCTCCAGTCATAGGAGTCAAGGAGGGTCTAAAGGCCCTCTCTTCCCATTCAATGGGATCTCCTTTGGCATGTAGGAGTGCCGCTGTGGCCATATCCCATGAACAAGTGAGGTGAACTGATTATTGTCATAATCAGGCTATGTTATGCATATTAGGTTTTATATGCTTAAATAATGTCATGAATATCATGTTTACTTAAGATGTGTTTGAGACTATCAAAGCCCTCATAAAAATTATATTTAGTCATAGTATAAGTTAATAACAATGCAAATCCGATTGGGGTATGATCAGCCAATTGGTGTCTAGGCAAAGTGGTTCTGGGAAGGTAAAGAGAATGAAGTTTTTAATTGGTTCCGTTGTCTGACCTGGCCAAATTATTTGGTATCTAAGGAAAGCAATGGAGGACCCCCTCATCTCTTCCACTTACCTGGCCAATTAGGCTATATCAAGACCTTCAGTTGGAATGCTTAGTGATTAAACACATTATAATTTGCCTTCCTTCATGCTAAGTGTAGTTCATGCTAATAACTATAGTAGGTTTGTTGTGTAATACAAGGCCTACCCTAATGTTAAATATGAATCACTGTAGTGAATTTAATGCTTGATAGTATGTTTGATAGTGTTGCTTTGTTGTGTAACACAAGAGCAACATTATTCGAACATGTCTATATAAAATTGAAGGGTCTAACTAAACTATGACATTATAGTTTGTTGTGTAACACAAGGCTATAAGTGTCTTAGAAGTAGTTGTTTTGTTGAGAATTGCATAGGTTGCAATTGGAAAGTTCCTACCTTTGAACTCATAAGTACTTGTTGTGTAACACAAGATACTTATGAGGAATCGGGATCTCAACCCCACTAAAGAAACCTGGTAAGGTTTCTCGCTTACCATAGGCGAGGGCTATGGTATTCGAAATAAAATAGTGGAAGGCATAATTAAGTATAAAAGTCCTTATCTAATTATGGATGTTATCTTGAGTGGTCTGCTTATAATTGTTCTTTACTTTTATGTAGATTTAAATATTATAGCTTCAAGTTTGTCACTGCGAGGCATTTTAGATGCTAACAAATTGATCGATCCCAATTATATGGATTGTTTGAAAAACCTGAGGATAGTATTAACTCAGGAGAAGCTTTCTTATATTCTTGATTCTCCGAATCCAAAGTCGATTGGAGATGATGCTTCTGAGAAGGAATTAGCCACACATAAAATGTGGCAGAATTACAGTATAGCTGTCAAGTGCATCATGTTAGCCTCCATGAGCAATGAACTTCAGAGGCAACATGAGATGGAACCTCAGTCTATATTGCTTAATCTAAAAGAACTTTATGGAGAGCAAAGTAGAGCTGCTTGATATGAAATATCGAAGCAGTTGTTCCGTGCACGCATGAGTGAAGGCTCATCAGTTCAAGCCCATGTTTTGAAAATGATTGACTTAATCACCCGATTAAGTCAATTAGGGTTTATGATAGATGGTGAACTCAACCAAGACTTGATCTTGCAATCACTCCCAGATTCCTTCTCTCAGTTTGTTTTAAATTATCATATGAACAAACTAAATATTTCTTTGCCTGAGCTGCTTAACATGCTTAAAACAGCCGAGAGCCTCTAAGGGAGATAGGGCTCATCTTCTTCTTATTGATGGAAAGAAGAAACAGGCAACGAAAAAGGGTTTGAAAAGAAAATTCAACCCTAAAAAAAGTATCCAGAAGAAGAAAGCAAAGAAGGCCACTAATGATGGAGCCTGTTTTCACTGCGGCAAGCAAGGACATTGGAAGAAAAACTGCAAGACACATCTTGCAAGTTTGAAGCAAGATGCTGGAGAAGCATCTAAAGGTTTATATATGATACAAATAAATTTATCATTGAGTACTTCAACTTCTAATTCATGGGTATTGGATACCGCATGTGGATCTCATATCTGCAAGTCATTGCAAGGACTCCATCAAATTAGAAGTTTGAAAAAGATGACTTCAAGCTATATGGCGCAAGTGGTGAAGCCATTTATACTGAAGCTATGGGCACCTATCTTTTATAACTATCTTCAGGTAGTGTATTAAAGTTAGAAAATTGTTATTATATTCAAGTATTATTAGAAACATTTCAGTACCCTTGTTATTATAACAAGGTTATGAAATAAATGTAAAGGGCAGTGGTTGCTCTATTCTTTATTCTAATAAAATATTTAGACATGGTTATTTCATCAATGATCTTTGAACTTTAGTACTCAATGATAAATTATTAATTGTTGATACAAGAAAAGAGAGATGATGTCAATGTCACATTTCTCTGGCATTGCCAATTAGGCATATAAATGAGTCAAGGATAAACAAGTTATTCAAAGGTAATTACTTTGATTCCTATGATTTTGAATCATTAGGAACTTGTGAGTCCTGCCTCATTAGTAAAATGACCAAGTCTCCATTCACTGGACATGGAGATAGGGCAATTGAAGTATTAGGTCTAGTACATACCAATGAGTCCTGTCTCATTGGTAAAATGACCTATGACAATACAGGCCAGAGGAGGATATTCATATTTCATCAAATTTATTGATGATTTATCTAGGTTTGGACATGTGTATTTGATGAAACATATATCCAAAGCCTTTGATAAATTTAAAGAATATCAAAATATGGTTGAGAAACAAACTGGACATAGCATTAAAATTCTTCGATCTGATCGAGGAGATACTTATCTAGTGAATTTCTAAACCATCTTAAGGACAAAGGCATACTCTCAGAATGGACCCCTCCTTATACATTCCAATTAAATGGTGTAGCAGAAAAACGGAATCGCATCCTGTTAGACATGGTGAGGCCCATGATGAGCTTTGTAGATCTTCCTATTTCCTTCTGTGGATATGCCCTAAATACTGCTGCTTATATTTTAAATAGGGTACCATCAAAGTCAGTTACTAGCACTCCATATGAGATATGGAATGGCAAAAGATAAAATCTTAAATATTTAAAGATTTGGGGATGCTATGCTTATGTCAAGAATACTTTTAGACATAAATTAAGTACTATGACTGATAAATGAAGGTTCGTTGTTATCCCGAAGAGGGTGTTGGATATCTTTTTTATCATTCTACTGAACAAAAGGTATTTGTCAGTAGATATGCTACCTTCTTGGAACAAGAATTCATCCGAGATAGTAGTAGTGGAACAACAATTGAACTTAGTAAAGTTCAAGATCAACAACCTACTTCTGAAAGGTCCTTGAATGACATTCCTCAACCAAAGGTTCTTGTTGATCAAGAACAACCACAACATACACCTCTCCAAAGATCAGAGAGGGTGCGGGGAGCACCTCTCAGATATGGCTTTATCATTGGAAAAGATGACGAAGCAAGTATTATTCAGGATGATGATCTTGTGACCTATACGGAAGCTATCGAGAGTAAAGACTCCAACAAATGGCTAAATGCATGAAATCAGAAATGGACTCCATGTATTCCAATCAGGTTTGGATTTTAGTAGATCCACCTGAACGAATGAATCCAATAGGGTGTAAATGGATCTTCAAGAAGAAGATTGGAGCAGATGGTCAAGTAGATACCTACAAGACCAAGCTAGTGGCAAAAGGAATCAAACAAATGCATGGTATTGACCAGGGTTCCCGGAACCATCCTGTACCACCCGGTACGGGGCGTTCCATACCTACCGGCCAAAAGCCGGTACGGTTCGCCGTTGACAAAAACAAAAAAAAAAATTCATACCGGTACGAACCGCCTGGTTCGGGTCAGTTCGGGCTCGGTTTAGCCCGGTTCGGGTCGGTTCAGGGACAGTTCAGTGAGAGGGAAAGAAAGATTTTTTTTTATTTAATTTGGCACGTCGGTACACCTTATGGTACGGTACGGTATGGTACGGAACGGTACGGACCATTCCGTACCGTACCGCCCGCTGACCGGTACGGGTCCCGGTATCGGTTCAGCGGACCTTGGTATTGACTATGATGAAACTTTTTTATTAGTAGCTATGCTCAAGTCCATCAGGATTTTGCTTGCAATAGCAGCAAACTATGACTGAAATATGGTAAATGGATGTAAAGGCTGCTTTCCTCAATGGATATCTTGAGGAAGAAGTCTATATGCCACGACCAGAGGGTTTCGTCTCAAGTGGGAGACCAAACCAAGTATGCAAGCTTAAGAAATCCATTTATGGATTGAAGCAGACATCGAGGAGTTGGAATATTCGCTTTAATAAAACAATCAAAGATTTTGATTTCATCAAGAATGTGGATGAACCGTGTATAAGAAGACAAGTGGGAGTGCCCTTGTTTTCTTGGTTTTGTATGTTGATGACATACTCATCATTAGAAATGATATCCCAATGTTGAAATCGGTCAAGTCTTGGCTATCAAAGCAGTTTTCCATGAAGGATTTAGGAGATGCATCCTATATACTGGGTATAAAGATCTATAGAGATAGATCTAAGAGAATGCTTGGTTTATCCCAATCCAGATACATTGATTTAGTCTTAAAAAGATTCAACATGAAGGGAAATAAGAAAGGTTACTTGCCCATAAGTCAAGACATACATCTATCAAAGAAGATGTCTCCTAAGACACCAGAAGAGAGAGGATGAGTTTGATTCCTTATGCTTCGACTATAGGATCAATAATGTATACCATGTTATGTACCAGGCCTGATGTTGCTTATACCTTGGACATAGTAGGCTGATCCCGGGAAGGATCATTGGAAAGCTATGAAAAACATTCTTAAGTACCTGAGGACTAAAGATGTTTTTCTAATATATGGTGGATCAAAATTGAACCTAGAAGGGTATACAGATTCTAGTTTTCAATCAGATCAAGATGATAGAAAATCCATATCAGGTTGTCTTTACCTTATA
The DNA here is from genome assembly GCA_021397845.1 of Areca catechu. Taxonomy (NCBI): domain Eukaryota; kingdom Viridiplantae; phylum Streptophyta; class Magnoliopsida; order Arecales; family Arecaceae; genus Areca; species Areca catechu. The sequence goes on from CM038041.1 coordinate 71,940,450, forward strand.
TGGTAGTGCAGTGAGTTGGAAGAGTACTAAGCAACCAACTGTAGCTGACTCAGTCACTGAGGCAGAGTACATAGCTGCAAGTGAAGCCGCGAAGGAAGATATATGGATGAAATTCATCATGGAATTGGGCATGGTTCTCCTGCTGTACAACAACCGGTGCCACTGTATTGTGATAATAGTGGAGCTGTTGCACAAGCGAAGGAACCAAGATCTCATCATAAGTCCAAGCACATCCTAAGATGCTTCTACCTCGTTCGAGAAATCATTAAAAGAAATGATTTAGTACTAGAACGAGTTAATACAAAGAACAAGTAGACCCATTCACTAAGGCCCTTCCTCTACAATAGTTAAATCACCATCTAGATTGTATGGGTGTTAAATACAAGGACGATTGGCTTTAGTGCAAGTGGGAGATTGAAAGAATTATGCCCTGAAAGCCAATCACAGTAGCAATTTTGTATTCTCCGAACTCAAGATTGATATAAATAAAGGCAATTTTCGATTCATCATTTGTTGTCTTATGTTTCAATTATAAGATTATAATGAACCCCATAGATTAGGGCAATGGAATTAGGATTATGATGGAGATCATAATGATGAGACCTAAGTTCCTATAAACCCTAATCTAAAATGTTCCTAATCGTTGGATCATCGATTCAGGGATCGATGGATCCAGTAAGACTAGCACATCCTATGTATGCTCGATGGAGAGGGTGGTTGATCTCACAGCCACTTGTGTAGAGACACTAATACAAGGATGTGGGTACTCATTAGGTCGAGTTCACTGAACTGATCCGATAAGAGAACATTAAATGGAAGTCTTACTTGTCAAAAGAATGTTCTCTTAGTGGGAGTTGTGCATGTGGTCCTTAGACCTGAGACTACTATAGTACCTTATACACATGAAACCCATATTTTGGTACATACTCATTCATGATAATTAAATCATGTACGGGATACTTCTGGATATGGTGAATTGTGTATGAAGGTAATGAGTAGGTCAACAAGGAATCGATCACTCCTAATAAGAGGAGAAGTTATCCCGTGTGATCTCTTCGAATGATGACTCGAAAGTCTTTGATCAAAGCAAGATGAGATTAAATAGGATTTCTAATTTTTCATCAATCGAGTCTTCATTATCGAATTGAGATTCGAAAGAATTAAGTGCTAGGGTTTGACATCTATCCATGCCCATCACTTAATCGGGATAAAGGGAGATCGAAGAATTGAATTGCACAATACTTTCCACTGAAGGGTATTTTGGTAATTTCTACCAAATTTCTCATCTTCCGGATAGGCATGACACGTTGCTAAACATCAATCATGTCTTGTAGGTTTTCATGAATCAATTCGATTGGATTCATGAGTCAATTCGAAAGCTAGTTCGAATTGGCAACTTAGGTCAGCTCAATTTGACCTAATTAGGTTAAATCGGGTTCGATTGGATCGAATTGGCTTGGACCTAGACCTATTGCTAGCTAGATGTGGAACCTAAAGGGTCACACACATTAGAGAATTGGCCAAGTCAATTATATTTTTATTAGGATCATGGGATCCTAATTGGCTAGCTAATTGACATACTAGTATATGTTGGCTAGCTCAACTCCTAACACAATCGAATTGGATCTATTTGCTTGCTAACTGGGCTAACCAATTTAAATAGAAATTAAATTGGGTTGAGTCCTAAGTAGGGCAGCCTAATTCAAATTTTATCTAGATTTTTATTGGACTTATCTTGGATTTATGAAAGAGTCCATGTTGGCATGGACTCTTGGGTGCCATTTCTGGTTTCACACCAATTTCATGCAAAGTCCAAAGGAACTCCTTATCTCCACACCCCTTCACATAGGCTTTGACCGGTCAAAATATTTGAAAAAATGGCGTGAAAGACTTGGCGCATAATGAAGAGACGCGTCTCTTCATTATGGCGCTAATTGAGATTAAGAGTCCTGTTTGAAGGCTCTTAATTTTCTTCCGACGCCTCTTTTTCAAAAGCCACGTCCCTAGCTTTTAATTGACCGGTAACTGCCATGTGGCAAATGGAGAAATCGGCCGGAAAAATTGAAGAGACATGAATATGTCTCTTAGCGCATGATAACATGTATCATGATAAGCCTATCCATCCAAGAGACTCCTCATTAAAGGGTCTTATCAGATGGCTGCAGAAGAGGCATAACAGACGCCCCAACCTACTCTATAAAAGGCATCAGTGATTTAATGTTAGATACACTCAATTCCATCAGAAAAAACCCAACCTTCTATTCTCTCCCTCCCCTTAAGACAAGCCTCGTCTCTTTAAGACAAGCCTTGTTTTTCAAGACAAGGCTAGTCTTTTAAGACAAGCCTAGGGAGAATAACAGAAAGGGTATCCGGGATCCGAGAGTAGATATAGAGAGGTCTCAGAGTGCCCTACAGAAGGATAGGGAGTCCAGCAAGGGAGAAAGTCCAGAAGGCTGCCAAAAGGAGTCCCAGTCAAACAAGCAACTATTATACTTGGTTCGGTTCCCTTGTAGATCATCTTTGGAGGGCATGCACTTATGTGCCTCATGGAAATAAAGGATAATAGCACTCCAGGTATGCTTCTATAGCCCTAAAGATTTGATTTATTAATTGTTATAATCAAGTAGTTCTAGGGTTTAAGATTCCGGCTAGTTAGGATTTCAAATATGAAAGTTTTGAAACCTAGTCTTCCGCTATGCCCGGCCCGAGGAACCCAACATCTACATCGCGCTCTGGGATATGACTAAAGTAAAACCAGGATCCGAAAACCCACCATATATCTTTTTTTATCCTTTTTCAGCATACTATCAATCTTCTATTACTTAAAATCTCTGCTAGAAAAGACATATGGATCGACATCTTGGATAATAGCTCCTGATGGAATATTTCTAGAAGACTTCTTTCTATTATCAAATACTTCCAATATTGATGCAATATAGTTGATCCCTCTCCTGACGAGCTCTTTGACTGAGAATGCTCTCCTAAACTGTCTCAGATCTCCTATGATATTTCCAGACCTGATCTCGATTCCCACTCAAAGTTGATAATCCAAATCGCTCTATGCCTGGCTCTCCTCTATCTCTACTCATTCAAGCTTGCTAATAGCAGTCTCGATCTGTGCCTCTTCATCGAAAGAAATAGATGCTCCCTCTGACTTTCTGAAGTGATAAAAAGATGATTCTATAGCTCTACAGTCTATCTCTGCATTTTTCTTTAATATTTTTTTCTTTTCTATTTTGAAATCAACAAAATGCTTCTTCATCAACTAACGGACCCTTGTGGACACTGTCGGCATGCAAATATAACAGATAGCCACTAACCAATTCTACTTCAACCTCGTTATCCCACCATCCTTGAATTCTATATTACATAATTTACACCTCTAATGATGCCGACCCGAGAGCATTTCTCCATACGCCCAACCAATATCACACTTCGGATCCTTCTTCCTTGATGGATCCATTCCTGAATATTTAAAAAGCACATAAACTCAATAATTATATAAAATTAATTAATATTTTGTTTACCTAATATTTTTATTTTTTAATTAATTATACATATTTTTAATTTTTTAGATTTAAAAATATAAAAATATAATATTATAAAAAATTAATTTGATCTTAAGTTCATGTAGTATTCGATCATGGATGCTACATATATTTTTTTAATATTGGGCATGCATGAAAAGCTTTTTTTTAAAAAAATTAGGCCTAAAGCACTATTCATAAAATACATCAAAATTTAGATAAATCGACAAAATTTATAATAAAAATAGCTTACAAGTCCTAAAAGCATAATCTATTATTAAAATTTTTAAGTAATTATTTAATTTTTTATTAATTTTTTTATTAAAATATTTTTTTAATTTTAAAAATCATATACTTAATAAAAAATCATGATCTTAGCATCATTATGTACATCTTTCATAAATCTATAACATACTCAGATCATGCCAAACTAAGAAATTTTAATAGTACTTTTGCTTATTTTTGATTTTTGATGAATTTTAAAAAAAGAAGGGAGAGGGAAAAAGAGGGAAGGAAAGGTTGTGTACCTTGAATCCACGTTTTTCATTACTATTTCGGTGTTTGATTGGCTTGAAATGCCGAAAAAATCAGTTTGGAAGCCCTCTTTCTTTCTGTCAAAACTAAGAGCCTCTCGAGCTCTCAGTTGCTTAATAACAACCCCCCACCCCATTGTACCGTAGCAAAAAAAAAAAAATGAACCAAACCAAACTGGTCCGAACCGTGCCTGAACCAGCCATACCAGTCAGTTCAACATGGTTTGGGCTCAGTTCATTGTTTTTTATTTTTGAATGGGGAGAACCGATTTTTATAGCCGAACCGTAACAAATGGGTGCTAGTCCGATTTGGTTTAACTTGAACCGACCGGTTCGGCACGATTCGATAAACCCTGGTTCGGATTGTCTCACCCTCCTACTTAAGGGTATTGAGATAATCCATGCACTACTGCGATTTCTGACTGCTAACAAAGTGATTGGTAAATGCTCGGGTCAATTATTCAATGGTGTACCTATCCTGGCTTCAGACTGAAATACCAATGCTAAGCCGCTTCCCTTAGAGTGGAAGGAAAGGCTTAGCAGAGAATGGGATCGAGTACCCCGTGAAGAAGCATTATTGCTTTAAAACTTGCCAGGTGATCATTAGGATCAGTGATTCTATCATAGCTTTCAAGCTGTGGGATTTTGAAATACCGGGAAAGCAGTGCTTGCATGATCTTGTTGTCAAATGATGGCCCATTGTTAATGTTGATTCCTGTATTGATTTTGATGACTAACAAAACAATTAAGTATATTTGAGTACTAACTGTGTTGAAAGTGTGTTTTATCAGAACAGGATACTCAATAAAGCTATTGTGTTGAAAGTTTGACTGCTTGTCATCTTGTTGAAGAAATCTCTTTTGTGAATGAAATTTCAAGATAAATGGACTTAAGCAAGATTTTAAATCCCGTGGGACAGGGTTATCCCAGTTTTTTCTTGGAACGGGACGCGGCGGCATCCCGCCCCGTCCCGACACTCGGAACAGGAGATGTCCCAAGGTATCTCGATTGGGATACTGGGACGCTGGCAGGATGTCCTATCCCGACACGTGAAATAATATCCCGTCCCGGTGTCCCATGGGATGTCCCGCCGGGACCTGAATCCTCAACTTAAGTATATAAGAATGACTTGAAGGGACTCAAGTTTGAAGTTTAAAGAAAATTCAGCAAAGTTTCAGATGAGTTTCAAAAAGTTTCAACCACGTGTCGACTCAAAGTGTCGACTCACAAAAGCCTAAACTGATACACATAAGAAATTTCAGATGGCACGCTTCAAGTGTCGACTCACTTGTCGACTCAAGAACTGAGACCAAAATTATACAGAACATGCTGAATTTCAAGATTTTCCTCAAGTGTCGACTCATGAAAACCAAGTGTCTACTCACTAAAAGAAGTGTCGGCGCACTAGTGCATTCCAGAAAGCTTCAGAAGACTTTTTTGAACAAGTGTCGACTCATGGAAACCAAGTGTCGACTCATGACTTAAAGTGCCGACACTTGTAGTTCTAATGAATAGTAACGGCTAGTTTTTTGAAGCGCAGAATTGGTCTTTTTTGTCCCCAACGGCTATTTTCTCTTCTCCAATGGTCAAAAATAATCATTTACAGCTTGGAAAGGTATTTACAAAAGACCAAACTCAAGAGGGAAAAAAGAGATAAGAAGTGCATTCACTCAAATATTCATCGAAGAACTACTTTCAAGTCAAGTTGAGCCTTCAAGCATTCAAGAGCATTCAAGTCCAACCATTCAAGCATTGATTAAAGCTTCAACAGCTTGAAGACAAGCCTATCCAACAGCGATCAAAGAGCTTCAAAGAGATACTTGCTTTTAGTTGAAAGCTTTTTGTATTTCATACATTATACTTGAATCTTTTTATTGTTTCTACTTTCAAGGAAATTGAAACTAGAGTTGAGGTTTGTTGGTAAGCCGTTGTGTTAAAACCAACAAAAGTTTTTGGTTAGCCTAAGTGAGAAAACCAAGGAGGTTGTTGGTGAGCCTAAGTTACAAAACCCACTAGATTTTTGGTTATCTCATAAAACCAAGGGATTTTGACTTGTGTTCCCGATGAAAATAAATTAGGTTTTGATTAGTGAGCCCGGAAAACTAATCGACTGTAATCAAGGAAGATTACAGTGAAATATCCAAGTGGACCTTGAAAAGTGGATATAGGTGTTTTGATGTACACCGAACCATTATATATCTTTGTGTTTGTGATTGCTTGCTTTCTCATTATTTGTTCGTATTTACTTTGCACTTATTTATTTCCATTGCATACTCTTGAATAGCATACAAATACTTGTAATTCACTAGCGCCTAAATTGTTTTTGAGTTGACACATACTTGCAAAAAATTTTAAAACCCAATTCACCCCCCCTCTTGGATTGCTGGGCACCAGTTAACCTCATTATTTGGTGTTAAGGGAAGAAAGTGAATTGCCTCGATTCGTCGATCCATCTCCTTGAGCCTCTGATCAATTTCAAGATCTCGATCGGCCAAATCTTCCGATCGCCAAAAGGATTGGCGATCAAGAATGGAATCATGCTCCGACCGAGGGCTTTCGGGACATTATTTCTGTCTCTGAGCATCTAGGATGGTGACGACGACCATGGGTGGTCCCTCCAAGGTCCTTTAGAGGGACCTGCGATTGTTCTGATGGCGAAGGTACCACTCCGATTGTCGATTGTTGCATCAACGACAAAGGCACAAGTATGGGTGGTACCAAAGGTTGAGAGATAGCGCATGGCACAACCGAGGGGAGTGGCATCACCAAAGGCTGCACAGGGATAGCCTAGATGAATTGGATTGTTGTCACTAGGTTCCGAACTTGCTCGACAAGCAAGTTAAATCGATCCAGGCTCACCACTGCTGCTTGTGATGGCGATGAGACTCCAGCTAACATAAGACGAGATGGATCATTCGCCTGGCTTTCTGCCGCCCTTTTCGCTGGCCGAGAAGTCATAGTGTTCGTACGGCGAGAGGCGGTCTTCTTCGTAGCATGGCTTTCCCGTTTCGTGGGTTACACCCCCTGCGAATTTTCAAGCCCTTACTCTAATCTGTTGGTGCCAAAATGTCTTGCACTGAAAAAAGAGCTGGAGCTGGGGAAGTGCTGAATGGATGGTGCAAGCCAATCTTCAAGAGGTGGTACCTGCAAAAAGTCCCACCGGGATGGCCCCGGCGATGGCAGTCCAATGCTCAAGTCAGTATCGATACCAGCAATGAGGGAGTATAAGCACGAAGGCTCACATACCTCCGAGAGTTCGTCTAAAACTCTCCTTTTAGATGGATGATCCAGGGTGTTTCTGGTGAGACCAAGATCCTATCGGATCTAGTGAAAGGTGGCTAAACCTCCACGTGTTACCTAGAGACGTTTTGCCAGTAATAAGGCATCTTGTCTCCTTAAATGCATCCTTGCCATTGGTCCAAGATAGGCCACACTTCATTGAATGGTAGCTCAAGTTACGGGGCATCCAGGCATGCTGGCTACTCTTGTGAAGATCCCATATGCTTCAATGATTTTAGGATATGAAGAGCTCTACCAAGTGGTGTTATATGATGGTGGTGGTGAATATAGTTATGTGCTGTGGGGGCTTAGGATAGATGTGCTGCTAAGACAAAATCAATCAATGTTCTTGACGAGTGCCTTAGGGACGATCGGTAGGGCTTGCTGATACCTTTGAGTGGTCAAAGTGCATCATGTCCATTCACGCCTATCCCGGTTAAAGTCCTCGATCCAAGTCATATTGCTCAGCCAATAAAGTGCTCATAACATCATGGATCCCATGTGCTTGATTTGACCGTATTTTCTACCAACAGATATTTTCTCTACCCTTCCTCAAGTGCCTACACCCGTCTGAGGCTAAGAACACTCTAAGGAGAGTCCACTAAGGGATATGTGGTAACCATATCAAGAAGAAAGCACTAACATACAAGCTATTCTAACAGGGCTACTATTGGCCCACTATGCAAAAAGTCTCGAAAGACTTTGTTACACGACATGATGCTTGCCAAAGAAACTCAAACATCTAATGCCTTCCCACAGTCCTGATCCCCCCATATGCACCCCAAGGCCTTGGCGCAATAGGAGATGGATATTCTCAACCCTTTCTCACCTGCCTCAGGATAGCGGAAGTTCCTGTTAGTTGCTGTTGATTATTTCATGCAATAGGTGAAACCCAAGCCATTGCTCGCACTACCGAGTCTAAAATAATAGATTTTATATGGAAGGCGATCATTTGTCGTTTCGGAGTCCCATAAGTACTGATCCCTAATAATGAAGAATAGTTTGTCGGAACTAAATTTAAGGAAATCTGCAAAGAGTAGGGAATCCGAAACGATGCCTGTGATGTGGCTCCCCCTCAAACGATGCCTGTGATGAAAAGCACACGTAGCGACGCCACCAGGAAGGCTGTGCAAGGTGAAGGCAAGGAGTTGGCGAGTTAAGGAAGCTGACCAAAAAGTTGGGAGACGACCTCCAACCGACCCTCGGGCTAGTACTACCAACAACCCAAGGTGGGGGCTTGTCGTCTGCCACTCCATTGAAGCACGAGCATAAGGAAGGCTTGGACGATGAGGCGTGACAATTGAGCCCTCCTGCTCGCGTTAAGTTTGCTAACCGGCTGCAACTATGACGATGCTACCAAAGCATAGGTCATGAAGTCTACAAACTGGTTGCAGTAGCAACGACACAATCGAAGCACCGGCCATTTTCAATAGCCCTCGTTCCAAGGTGGACACCCATCGACTTGCCCACAAAGCAATCTCCCGGCAAGAATCTCTCCATTGAGAGTCCTACGACCCGGGCACCTCCGTCGAAAGCCAAGTGCAGTGATCTCCGACATATTTCAACGATAGAATGACAGAAAGGTGTTGCAGAAACCCGTTACCACCCTCTTTCCATTTATAGTGAGCTTGATAGAAATCCAACCACTCACTTGCCCAACCGGCGATGTCATCCTCTCAAGAACCAAACAGTCCCGGGAAGTTAGGGGCGGCGAACATCTACATCAAGTCTCATCCCCTAAAAAATAGTGCCTTAAAGGACCGTCTCATCTAAAGCTCGCCTGGTCAATACTCCTTCGAAATCAAATTCCATGACAAATGGCGCTCTTTAATCGTAGGGCATTCTCGAGAGACGAGAATATCGAGGCATCTACTGGATGAGCAATGCATCGGAAACATGCGAAGGCACCTCAATGCCCACAGCTCTAAAAGACCGACCACTAGTCGATCAGAGCCTCAACAACCCCAAGCGGCCCGCAAATGAAAGGCGCCTCGACATCCCCAACTCCAAATGACCGACTCGCGATTGATCGGAGCCCTAAGACAATCAACACCTCGACTCCAAATGACTGACTCGCAATCGATCAAAGCCCTAAGGCAATCAACACCCCTAGTTCCAAATGACTAACTCGCGATCAATCAAAGTCCCAGGATGATCAACATCCCTGGCTCCAAATGTCCGAGATCGAATCGATCAAAACCCAGGCCCTTAAACCACCAATGGTCGGATAAAGCCTAGAGGACCATTGATCGGTCCATGAAAAATTTCATTATTCAATGCTGCAATCACCCACAGTCGATTCGGTGGCCAGGGTAAATTAAAAGAAAATATCTAACCATTCCAGAAAACAGAAATATTAAAGCCATGGAATGTCAAAATGAAAATAAAAGGTTCCATTATTCTATTAGGAAACGCCCGAAAGCTATAGTTACAAAAACTAAACATGCGATGGCAAAACAAGATTTTACAAGGGGCTAATCTTCCTCGGCCTCGAAGCCTATGGTACCTACCCTGGGTGCCTGCTAATCACTAGAATCGCCCCTGGGTGCCTGCTAATCACTAGAATCGCCCCAAGATTCCATCTTGATCAGTTGATCTCCCTTGTCCCCTGAATCCACGGACTCCACCACGATAAGCGGTTAATCTTTTACAACCCCTGAATCTCTTGGAGGATCCTTCACCTGAGATGATGCTCCACAAACAATATGTTCAACGAGTGACAGATTCTAAATATCGGTACGGGTTTGGGTTTGCCGCTCAAGTCTCCACCAAGAACGCACCCACATCCCTGCCAAAGATAGCTGATCGAGATCAAGGCACAGGTAAAGTACCCAAACTAAATTTTTGCAATTACAATACCCCACATTGTGACCTTGATCGAACATATAGTGCATGAGCTCATCTCTCTGTGCCTCCCAAGTTTCTGCCACATGGTGGTGCCTCCTCAAACCTAGAACACCTACTCAATCGACATGCGACCATGGCCTGCTGTCCTAGCTTGAGTTCAAGGTCGACCATCGCACCAGCACTCGGTACGTGATGCGTTTCCAAGCGAGGCGGCCTGCTTGACCCAGGAGTCACCATAATAAGTTGTCTCAAATCGGCCACAAGGCTAACCACCCACGACCGCCCACTTGGCAATGGATGCAAACTCATTTGGGATGGCCTGATTGACATAGGGTTCAATAGCCAGCAAAGTTACCTTAGTCTCAAAGCCCATCATCATTTCCTTGCCCTTTATCGATCATTCGAGATACGCAATTTTTTCTCGAGCACGGCGAAGCTCATCCTGAAGTTCCGCCGACTGAGCGGCAATCACCCATCTCGCTTCCCTAGGCGCAAACAGTGACTCGAGGGTAGAGATTTCCCCGTGAGCCAACAAGAGCTGGCTCTGCACCCAAGCCACCCTAACAGCCGTATCCCAAGTCACTTCGGAGATCTTCGATAGTTTCTTCAATTCCTTTGTGAACTTAGTCTTCTCAAAGGAGTGTGCAACATATTTTGACCAGAAATATTTGACCTCAACTGCCTTAGCACTTCTCGTGCCTTCAGCAATTTCCTTTTCCGATCGGCGGCTCTCTTTTCTGTTGCTTTGGCTTTAGCCTATTGCTTCAGAACATGAGCCCTGATTCCTATGGCAACATGAAGATACTCCACGACCACGGGCTTGCCCGATGAAAGCTCAATACCCTGGATATGATCATGCTACTTAATGAATGAATAAAGCAAGGGAATAGAAAGGAACTTTCATTTCATTCCATTATTGATAAAGTTTTCTGACAATGGTAGGATGAAAAAAAAAAGTTACAACTTTGAAAGAAACTACAAGCTTGAAAGAAAATGTAAAAAATTACAAAGTTCAGTTCCCAACCTTCTCGTTGGGGTCGGCAACAGCAGGAGAGGGCTCAACCCTAGCTGTGGGATCATCCAAGGTAGGCCTGGGAGCAATAGCAGGAACAGTTGAGGCGGGTTTGGCAATGGTAGCAGGAACAATCAGAACAGGCTCAGGCATGGCAACAGGCTCGACCAAGGAGGCTTCAGCCATAGCCGCAGAAGGTTCCCCTTCGGACTCTTTCTCCTCATCCAGAAAGGCAAGATCCAATCCCAGATGGTGGTCAATGATCTCATCTTGGCATTCAAGTCTCCCTAGCTCGTAGCCTTTCTCGAAAGCCTCCTAGCTGAATGCAATGCGATCATCGGAGAACTCCTTTGACACCCAAAAGACAGCCACTGCACAAGCCTTCTCTGCCATGAAGTTCGAAAAGGCCTTATATTTTTTCACTGCAGCTTCAACTTCCCTCTTCGCTTCGGCCAACTCCTTGGCCTTCACCGCCTCCGCCTCTCTCCCCCTTTTCTCTAAAGCTAAATCCGCCTTCGCCTCACCCAGGTCAGCCTTCACCGCAGCCAAATCAACTTTTGTCGCAACCAAATCATCTTCTACCTTAGCGAGCACCTCTCTCAGGTGCTTGAACATAACCTCAGCCGCCTCGACCCTTCAACAAGTCTTGGCGGTAGTATCTTTGAATTGCCCCTGCAGCTCAAGGGATTTTTCTCCCCTTTGGACTCAGTTCAGCAAGTTCGCAAAAAAATTAGATAGCTAAAATGCCAAGCAAAAGTAGAGGCTAAAACAGGTAGTACCTCCCGAACCATCATCACAAGTTGTTTATTCAGGTCCGGAAAATTCATCGCCTGGATCCTTAGTTCCTTTGAGAACAAAGCTCTTTCAAAAGAGGCCCAAGCAATCCTCTAGCCTGGGAGTCCATGCCCCTTCTGATGAGGGCTCAGAACTAGACAGGCCTCCCTGGATAGCCTCGATTGGAGCACCGGGAGGCAGCAGTTGGGGAATCAGTATAGATGGTGGCATGGCCTCGGCAGTCTCTAAAGCGACCTCGATAGCAACAAGAGCTGGCTCAGGAGGGGGACCTCCCCTGCCTTAGGTACAGTGAACCTGACCTTTTTTTGGGCGGAGTAAGAAGTCTTGGCCTTCCTTTTCTTCAAGGCCATGGTCTTCCTTAATGCCTCCAACTCCTCGACCATCAAATCTACGATTACATCATTTGGTCAAAACATGAGGAAAATGGCTAAAGTGGTGAAGGGAACAGAATGGAGCCCTAAACTCACAAGCATGGAGCCAACTGAGCCCCGCGCAATAAAGAGTTTCTTTAGATAAGAGATGCTTCAGGCGAGGGACTTTAGAGTCCCCTAGGACCTTGAAATGACTTTCCTCAGCACCAACCTAGGGAAACTCAAAGCAAAGGTTTCCGATCGACCCCAACTCAGCAGACCCCAGTCATCCACAGAACAAGAAACAAACAGGAATCACTCCTTCCACCCTTTAATAGCAGGAGTGCCCTTAATCAAAGGTCCTACTCCCTTTTGGGCAGGTGAGGTACCACCAATCCTTAAAGGATGCTTTTAGGCAGTGAAGAAGGCACAAAACAGAGGAAAAGAAGGCCGAATCTTAGCCGAAAAGCAAATAAGTAAAAACCCTATAATATGCCTGATGGAGTTTGGGGTTAAACTGCACAAAGAAACTGTATAGAATGTGAGAAACTCTAGAATGAATGGAGAACGAGGAAACCTTGGCCCTACCTCGAATGCCTCCTCAAAAATCCCAAGTCAGTTGGAAGAACAATTATTAATTCGGGCATTGGGGCCAAGCAGCTCTAGTTCGAAGTCCTTAGGGATGCAATACACAATCTAAATAAGGGATAAGTCTTCTTGGTCCATTGTGGACCGATACCCCTCTGGCCTGAAGGTTCCTGACATGACACGCTCTTTGTGTAGGCGCTGGGATCCTTTGACCCCTCCTTCCTGGAACCTCTCGATGGTCTCTCCTTTCTAATATCCCTAGGGTCCGACATTTGCTATGGACTCAAAGAAGAAAGAACAAATATGGGAAAGGAAAAAAGCCAACATGGAACCCAAGTGAGGCAAAAAGTGCAAGGTGGTTGACTCCACAAGAGAACCACGAAGGAAGAATGAATAGAAGAGGACCAGTGGCTGGGGCCAAGGATGACAGCAAGATACCCTAGAAACATCATCATAAGAGAAGTTGAAGCAGCAGATGAAGTTGCCTTTTCAAATGAGGCGTGCAATCGCAAACCATCCCAAGCCATTTGGCTACCACCACATGGCAAATCCCTATTTGCACCTAGTAACCATCGATCGACAAAAATAAATGCTACATAATGGCCGAAGCATTGCCAAGGGCTGTGAATCGAAGCCCGTCATTGCCCCTATCCATCCCGATCCACTTGAAGGATGTGCACCCCTGAGTTTGGGAAAGGACCCTTATATCCCTGACCCTCTTTCCTCTCTCGATACTTCCAGAATCCTACTGAAACCTAGATCAAAAAATAAGGAGGTATCTATTGGTAGGACCTATGTTCAGACCCGGAACATGAGGCCCATAATGACAAAAGCAGCCCGCGTGCCAAACAGCACGGTCACCGATTGAAGGTATAAGGCCCAATAGTTGGCTAGATCCAACAACTCAATAGCACATGTCCGACCGTTCATTGGGTCAGTGGAGGCAACGTCAGCGAGCCCACCATGGATTTGCCGACCGTGCATCAGATTAAGCCCTCATGAAGTAAGCAAAGCTTTAATGTTGACAGACAATTCCAATACCAGTGCACCGATTGCTCGTCAAATGAAACCTCTGATCATGGGAAGTCATCGACTCCAGTGCCATCAAGACAATGCCACCGGTCTACGATCGGTCTCACCCTCCGACCGACCCCTTGTCGGGTGATATAATGCTTCTCCAAACCAATCAACCGAGCATCAGGCTTTCAAACCAGACAATCCCAGGCTCGATCACTCCATAACAAGGCACTCGGACATAAGCATCCAAGCAGGCCTCGACAGGTCTCCAAAAAAAGTCCGAGCAGGCCTCGACAGACGGCAGGTCTCCAAAAAGCATCCGAGCATGGCAGCGACCAACTCCTGTATCCAAAAGGTATCGCAAACCCTCACCGATTGTTCATCACAAGGTTCTCAATACCGGTACCAACGACCAAAATTTTTTTTTTTGTTTTGCTTTTTTTAATCTTAAATCAATTTTTTAGATTCATTAAATATTTTTAAATCCAAATAAATATTTGTTGATGCTAATTGATATTTGCATCACTTCAAAACACTCTTAATCATGCAAAACATGAATTTGATTTTTTAGAAAAAGAAGTCAAGTAAAAAATTGAATTGAATTTTAGAAAAAGAATGACAAGCATAAGATCATGAACACTAACATGGTCAATAATACCTTTCGAGGATTGGCTTCTTCCTCATATTTTTTTCTTAAAGGCAAGAAGTCAAGTAAATTCTAGCAATAATTCACTTTCTTATTACAGGAATCGAAATAAATCTTCACTCATTTAGATGTTTGCATTAGTTCAACTTTAATCAATGATGAAAATGGTTGAGAAAGTGGAACATTCATTGATTTATATAGCTTTCTCAAGCCTATATTTAAACTTTTCGATGACCCAATAATTGGCATATCCTTTTTAACATCAGTTTCTCCCAATTTCTTAATACTAGGCTCCGAATTGCTTAAACTCCTAAAAGATCCAATCAATGGCAATATCCCTTTTAAGAAAACCACTATGAAATGCCATCTAACCTCTAACAATTCAATATGTTTTAAGAAATTTCTATAAAGTAAAATTATCAACAATTAATTGAAGAGAAAATAAGATATATAAACATAGTTACATATCGATATTTAAAATCGAATTAAGTATCGATGTCCATAAATATTGAGATCATTAATATACTCAATAGGAAGATCAATAAATCCCTCTAACCAAACAGCATGGTAATCCTGTATGCTCATTCCAGGAGGTATTAATGATGGATTATAGCTCATCGCAGATCCCTCGCTGAGATCTTGACTCTAAAAGGTATCAGAGACTAATGTATGGCCATGGGGGGCCATCCAAATATACCGACAGCAAAATCAGATCCATAAGATACTCCGGACTACATGAAATAATAGCTACTAGAAGATGATATCTTGAACGACCATGTTCATATCCATATGGCTCAGAAACTACCAGTGCCTACAGGTAAGGATTCATAATACGATGATGAGCCTGACATATCCATGAATCCTACTCTACGTATGAGATCTGAAGCTACATTGTGTCCTCAAGGACCTCGCGAAGCCTGTCACCTATATAGAATCGTATCACCATGGACTCTACCAGCCAATACACCATGGTTTGTATCTTGTATCACGTAACTGCAATTCACCAATAAATTGAAGACCAATAGCCAATTGCATCTCCTATCCTCTAGTCCCTCCCTGACCACTAAATCTCCGATTATTAGAAAAATCACTAGCACTACTCTTCCTAGTGTCTAAATCTGAATCAATTGACTACTCCAGTGAAGATGCAACTACCTTTCCTTTTTCTTTCTTTGGACTAAATAGATGGAAAGGAATGATATGATGTATCTGTTGGAGCCCTGTAAGGAATATTACTGCTTGCCCATTGTTCAGCATCCATCCCAGCCTCACTAGCTACAAAGCTGGCTGGTCATGGAGACGATCCTAGCTCATCAAAATTTGACTCCTGCTACTGACTCATAACCCATCCAATCATCGAATCTTTATCCTCATTAACAAAATTACTTAGTCAGATCAGAGTATTTTAGATTAACTTCCTCATCAATGCATTTTAGTCTCAACCTTAAACTATAGTATATATTTTAAATATTGATGAGACGCTTTTGTTTTAGACGATTCCTCTACTTAGAGTGGATAAGGGCAAAGATCAACCAGTTGCATTCATCCACTGAATGACACCATCTGAAAAAGGATCTTGATAGCAAGATTTTTCAAATATTTTATTGATCTACTAAAATGCACCCACCATTCAACTGCAAAAGATATTAAATCATTTAAAATCTCAGATTCAGCAAAATCAAAAATTACCTTGAATCTAATATTAGACTTAGTATCTACCAAGATTCATCTTTGATTTATTTCTGATGGCTACATTGGATCTAAAAGAATCTGTACCCTTTTAAAAAAATTATTTATAAAAAATAAAAAACCGTTATCATGTGTTACTTATTGAAGTTACTGTTAATACAAATCACTCAATAATTTCAATCTAACTTATTTTAGACACAGCCGCAACATCTGGATCAGACTCTATCTTATATATAACATTGCATAGGACAGACATAGGCTATTCATCCATGACAATGTCCGGTATAGAGTACTGAAATCTTGAATTCAGATAATAAGCTACATATACATTTTCAGAATTAATCAATTGTACTTGTAGAAATATAATTAAATTTAAATTTTTAGAATGTTCATGATTTACTGCCAACCTGCTATATCCAAATCCAAGCTCAATTGATAACTCCACCATCCATTAATGATCTAGATATACTCATTGGCATGTGATGGATCTGTCTCTTAGATCTTTTCCATTATCATTTCCATCATGTAATAAAGAAAGTCCATCTGAACATATCATTCTAAGTCCACGACTTGAAGTACCTCATATAGAAGCTCGATAGCCTCCACTATCATCTTGGCCAACTACCAGAATGTCTGTCTCGTCACTAAGTTCTCTACAGTGCTCCCCTTAGTGTTTATCCTGACATATCTGCTCTGCTACCATTCTGAACTGACAAATATCTGGCGCAATTCTGCTTTCTTACCAAGAAGATTATCAAGTGTTATATAATTCGTAACAAACCGTGTGATGTCTGGTCTCAATATTTCTTCCTGTGAAGCTTCACATCAATGATAAGACCTATGTATGGTTGTAGATGAATCCAGTGATACTCTATACTAATCTAATTATCTTCTGCATCCACGAATCTTTTCAATATTCATTAACATAAGATCAATACAATATGCAGCACAAGAGATTCAGAAAATATATGATCATCGTTGCATCAAGTTCTATCTTACGGATCTATATCGTGATCCATTATCTATGATGACCAACATAACATTCTTTTCTCCCACCTGATCAATTACCTTCTCTATCAATCTAAAGATATAGATGGTATTGTGCACATGATTTGAAGCATCAATAGATTTATGAAAAAAAATTTCATTATAATAAATTAAATTGATGCTTCATCTAATATGACCAATTCAACATCACACATCACTGTCTATCTATATACGAGCCACTTACTCTGATAAGAAACAATCTAATTTTCTAGCTCATCATTGTCAAGAAGCTGACCATAAATATTCCTTGCTTCTGGAGGATTTATACCTGCACCAGCAACCTATATATATGCAATAGCAGAGCAATAATATGGATTGTTTGCTATGTGCACTAGAATATGATTGCAATGAAACCAAGATCCAATAGCCCATCACATATCCTTTTGATCTTTTTTCAGTATAGTATCAATTCTTTATTACCTGAAATCTCAGCTAAAAAAGGTGTGGATCGACGTCATGGATAATGACTCTTACTGGAATATCCCTGGAAGACTTCTTTCTATAGCCAAAGCTTCTAACATGGATACAATACGACTGGTGCTTATCCTGACGGGCTCTCTGACTGACATTCTCATAAACTGTGCCTCAAACTCCTGCAATATTTCCAGAGCTTGATCTCGATCCCAACTCAAAAATTGATAGTCCAAATCGCTCCTTATGCCTGGCTATATTCTCTAGCTATCTCTACTTATACAAGCTCGTCTGAATGGCAACCTCCATCTGTACCTCCTTATCTGAAGGAATAGATGCTCCATTTGACTTTCTGAAATGAGAAGGTAGTTCTGCGGTTCGATGGTCTACCTCTACCTTCTTCAATATTTATTTTCTGCTTTGAAATCAATAAAATATTTCTTCAACTGATGGACCTCTTGTGAACACCGTTAGCACGCAGATATATCAAAATAGCCACCAGCCAAATACCGCTTCAATCTTATTATCCCACTATCCTCAAATTCTATATTACACTATTTACACCTTCAATGATATCGATCCGAGAGCATTTCTCCATACACCCATCCAATGTCAAGCTCTAGATCCTTCCTCGATGGATCGATTTTTGAAAATTGAAAAAATACATAAACTCAATAATTACATAAAAATAATTAATATTTTGTTGACCTATTTTTTATTTTTTTAATTAATTTTATATTTTTAAATTTTTTTAAAAATAAAAAGTATAAAATATTATTATATTATAAAAAATTAATTTGATCTTAGATTCATGTAGGATCCTATCATGGATGTCACATATATTTTTTTAAGAATAGACATGCATGAAAGGCCACTTTTTTTTAAAAAAATAAATTTAGGATACTATTCACACGATGCATCAAAATTTAGATAAATTAACACGAAATTTATAATTAAAGTAGCTTACAAATCCTAGAACAATAATCTATTTTTATTTTTTTATTATTTAATTTTATTTTTTATTAATTTTTTATCCAAAAAAAATTTTAATTTTAAAATCATATACTTAACAAAAAATATGATCTTAGCATTATTATATAGACCTTTCATAGATCTATAACATACTCCAAAATCATGCCAAAATAAAAAAAATTGATAAAATTTTTCCTTGTTTTTATTTTTTATGAATTTTAAAAAAAATAGAGGGAGAAAGAGAAGGGGAAGGATCTATATACCTTGAATTGGCATTTTTCCTCGATTTCTTGGCATTTGAATGGGGCTTGAAAAGAAGAAAATAACTTTCCGAAGGCCTCTCTGTTCACATTCCATCAAACTGAGAGCCTTTTATGCTCTCAGTTATATAAAAAATATATCCCCCAACCCCAACTACAGTACAAACCTAGTCCAAACCTGAATCAGATTTAGCTAGGCTCAAACCAAGCCAAAATGCATAGTTTATGCACAATTATTATCCGATTCAGTTTGATTCGGGTACGGGTTGGATTAATTTTGGATGATCCGAGGTTTGTGCCGAAAGAAATAGTCGAACCGTGCTGATCGGGTGCCAGTCCTATTCGATACGTCCCAAACCGGTCGATTTAGCATGGTTCTAGAAACACTGGTTCATCGAGCTTAAGCACACGACTAAGTCGCACAACCAGCACACAGTAGCCTTTCCATTAGAAACATCCTAATCGACCTCTCATCAAACACCGACCCGACCTCAGCATGGATCGATCCTTGCAGCCCGATGGCTTCAAATTTACCAAATGCGATCCTCCCTCAGCAAGAGCCGCCCAAACAACTTCTCCAGGCCGACCGGGCTATGGATGCCCTGAGAACACTCAAGCAAAATCTTAGGTGATATACCCACCTAAAACCTCCAAGGCATAACATTCTGACGCCTACCGTTATAACCTCCACCATGTGGCCAAGATCCCCCATCACACCTACAGATCCCTAGAGATCCCTAGATGATCAGGATCTTCATCATCCCAAAAATGCCCCCAATCTCTGCCTATAGAAGGGGCTCCATGCAAGCCTCCAAGGTACTTATGCTCTCGCTCACACTCCTCACACATTGGCCTTGATACTGACTTGAATATCAGAGTGCATTCACCAGAAGCAGCCCGGGAGGGCTTTTTTGTAGGTACCGTCTTCCGAAGAGCTGCCTGCACCACCTGCTCCAGCACCTTCATTTTCTCCGATGCTCAACAAATTTCGGCACCAACAGATTTCATAATCTTAATGCATAAATCCCCAATATTCTGGACTACTCATTATCTCCTGTCTTGACAATTAGCCAGATTCGACCAATTATTCGGCCTTTATGTATTAAAGGATATCATGTTGGTTAGGCTTAATAGTTACTCAGGCCCAAGCATCAAAGTTACTTTGTTTTATAGATAATTTGTAGTCTCTAGCTTAGTCGTCAATCCGGAATTCCTCAAGGACGAGTATCTGAGTAGTAATAATATTACCTCTCATTGTATTCCTTCTCTAAGCTCTTTAAGCCTCCCTGCCCTAAGTCCTTGGATATTGATGGGTGCATGCTTCTTTCTCCCCGATTATCACTCTTGGAAGAAATCCATGATGATGTATTTGACCTTGATGGAGATCAAGCATCAGTTTCCCACTAATGTTTTAGCAATGTTTTTAGGAAACCATCGAATTGGATCCAACTCTTTTGTTTCGTGAAACATGGCAGTGATTCTTGTACTTGGATATAGTCAACCATGCCTTTTGTTCTTTATCCCCAAACATGAGGAAGTTTTTGCCCTCCTTAATTCAGACCTATTATGCTAATCCATAGCATCCTTGAAATCTTCACAAAGGTCCCTTTGAACTGCCTGGCACCAGTCATTGATCAGCATGTCGATTGTGCCCAAACCGCTTTCATTTTCAGGCAATACATATTCGACTCCTTCCTGTGTGCTCATGAGGAAGCTGCCGTCACAAATGTTCTTCGTCCATATGCACCATATACATCTTATGACTAGCTAAACATTACAGAAACGATATCAGTACTTTTTCAGTGTCTCATCAATTATATTGATAGGATTGTGAACCTAAACATGCTACAAAATTAGAGTATACAGTTTAAGAAAGACTTTATTTATTTGTTTAATGAGGCAGAAACTTTAAAACTCAAGTATATTAAGATTATGATAATGATGTCGAGTAATAAAATAATGAGGTACAACATCAGTAAAGTAGTAAAAAGCAGAATGCAAGAATTTGTAACTTAGTTTGAACTAAAAATGTGAAGGCAAACTTTGGCGCAACGATAAGCCTGCTCCATTGTGACCTAGGTACCATTGGTTCAAAAAATGGAAACAAACTGTCTGGACATGGGGGTAAGGTTGCATGCATCTAACCCTCCCCGAACCTTGAGGGATCCATGGCGGTCCACTTTTTGCTCTAAAAATTTCAATTACAAAACCATGATATACTGTATGTACACGGCATCTGACATATTTGAAAACAAAAAAGGACATATTATTCGTGTTCATGTCCCAATAGATGGACGAATTATAGGAGTCCTACTCTATGGAGTACCTGTGACCAATCATGAATCGGATAACAATGCCCTTCTCATGTTCTAGTTGTTGAAGCTTCTCACCTAATTAAATAGAAAAGTAATGCATTAGATGTTGTAATGTGTTTGAACAAGAAGATAGGTTATTCCCTTCAACAATAATGATGAAAGAGATAAAAAGCAAAAAAAAAAAAAAAAGATATAACCATCCTATAAAATTTCTTTTTAAAAAAATGCAGTCCTTTGAGCTGATTTTTTGCCTCCCTTCTGTTTTTATTAATTAGTCTTTTCAAGTTCATGGGAACTTTGGAGGGTCACTCTCTACTTACATAACCTTAAATTCCTTAAACAACAACCAGCATTCTAGATTTCATCTCAAGACTCTTCTTTTGTTTAAAGTTGAATGAGCTTCTCAAACTTCAATGGATTAACCATGATTCATGATGCTGACCCTGATTAGATGGGTAACACTTGTTTCTTGAGAGAAGATGGCTAAGACTTGTTAGTCATGATCACACTTACTTTCCAGGCCATATATGAAAACATGAAGAATGTCTTTAACTAAAAATGCCCATAACGAGGGTTCACCAAACAAGACCTCCCTTCAAACAGTTTTTGCATTCTTAGCTTCCATTACCACAATAAAAATTGGCATTTGGTATCAAGCTACTATATTGGCAGCTTATTGTCCATTATAAAGAATCCATGATGAAAATAATTTATAGAGATAATTTATTCACGATAATATATATAGTATGAGTTATTATCTCCCTTTAGAATATGAAATTGTATACACTTGGAGGTGCCTAAATATGTGCAAGGAGATAAATCAAATGGATACAAGTTCAATATTACATCCAGATTACTTTTATTACAACCCAATATTGCAATAAACATAGTTAGGTGTTCCATGAAATTTTACCATCTCCAAAATATATGCAGTCATGTAAATGGCTTGAATTGATATTCTTGTTACTATCTAAATTGAGTAATTAGTGATGCTGGAACCAAAGATAAATTTATCATGCTTGTATCCTTTGCCACGATTGTATGCATACAATATCCTAGCATAAATACAGCACATACTGACATAGAAAGACACATGATCACAAAAAGACAGTACATATTAGTTTAATTATCATATTGCTGAATCTGGGTATGCAGGTTAATTGCTCTAAATGCTGACTCAGATATAACACGTCAATTTTACGAGTATTTAATAGGCTTCATAACAGGAGTCACTGGTCCAACAAAATTTCAAAAACAAATAGAATAATTTTATAAAGATTTTATCAATTAAATATTATGTTAAGTTTTGTTCACAGGAGGGAAAAGTCACAATCAGGATAAAGTTAATCAGGTTAACTCATGGATGAGGCAGAAGAATTACCTTATGCAGTGAAATTTTGAATTGTAAATCTAATAATTAAGATAACATGCTAAATATCTTGTTATGCATTTCATGATCCTATCTCTGCATAGATACATAGAAATTAGTAGTGTTGCTGCCAAATCCCCGGCCCGGTGCTCCGACGGTGCTCGATGATTCCTACAGGAATCTTTGGCAAGGTGCTACTCCACTCTTGAGTGTCTTCTAGTGCAACCTGCAAGAAAAATCCCGCTTGATCGGTGGTTTCCGGTGGGAGACCCTCCGACACTCAAGTCAGTCAGGCATTTGGATAATAGTGAACCTAAGAAGAGATTTGTTGCGAGCATAAGCATCTATCTGGATAAAATATACAAACCTTTGGGAAAACCCCTTCTTACCTATTTATAATGCTTCGAGGTAACCGCTTTCCGTTTAAGAACAACCTCACTCGATTGAGTATAACCTCTTTCAATTGAAAGCAACCACTTTGATTAGAAACAACCTCTTTTAGTTGAGGTAACAACTTATGTTTAATGGTAACCTCTTTTATATAAAATAACCAATTCTTGTTGGCGATAACAGCTTCTTGTTACGACAGTTGTTTCCAAGGTTCCCGATACCGGGACCCGTCTCGGAAGGTCGGCGGTACAGTACGGTACGGTACAGTCCGTACCATACCGGCATGCATGCCAGACCCTTTTTTATATTAAAAGCCATCTTTCCCTCTCCCCCAAAGCAAAAAAAAGACCTGAACAAGGCGGTACCGTACCGGTACGGAAATTAGTTTTTTTTTATTTTTTTAACGATACAGTACCGATACGGAAATTAATTTTTTTTATTTTTTTAACGGTCCGGAAGCCGGACCGTTTTATTGGGATGGATTGTATCGGCTACTAGCCGGTACGGGACGGTACCGTGTTCCATGGTTGTTTCCCTCTGCTTAGAACCTCTTGCTCAGGCATCTCGGACGGTGGCATCAATGTGCCTTCCTCGTCGTCAATAGCAGTAGCTTTGGCATTTGAATCTAGTCGCTTTGGGCTACTGGCCATGCTCTAATTTGGCAGTTAATTAGGTCCGATCAACTACTCGGCCACTGAACGTTGACAGATGCCATGCCGATTGACTTGTAATAGCTTATAGCTACTCAGGTTAAGGTGTAATTTCTGCTCGGTGCAGTCGCCAACTTAGTCATCGATCCAGATATTTTTCGAGGCCAAGCATCTAAATGGTTGTCACAATAGTTGCCCCCCACTCCAAAGCCCAAAACGTTGCCGACTAACTTTTCGATTTTTATCATTTTTGGAAGGAAGAGAGTCACTTCTTCGACCTTGATAGTCATGTAGCAGATATTTTTGCTGTTTGGACATTCATTGATTCCTTGAAAACAGTCACTAGCTGTTTTATTGACTTCATCGTAATGAAAAAAGAAAATCATTAGCACAGCGCTCGAAAGGACTGCGCATTAATTTCTTTTACAACTGGCGATTCGACCAATCTTCCTTGGTAGTCGGGTCTTGAAACGTGGCCTGATAGCTACGGCATTTAAATGATTTTCACAAATACCGATAATGAGTTAATCAACCAGTTGTAATTTCAAAGCAGCAAGATGTTGCTCAACTCAGATGAAGTCATGTGTCGAAATCCAATGGCTCTAGCCAAATTAAGATTTCGATCTCGATCATCCAAGTTGGGTATAAATAAGTCATCCTTGCCATTTCTATAGAGATTCTTGTTTCTCTGTAGAGTAGAGATGAGGAAGAAGACCTCTTTCCTTGCTCCCAACTCCCAAGGAGAACTTAGACTTTCCCCATGTTGGTTCAATCCTCTCCACTTGCTTCTCTTGCCTCTTAGAGCTTCTCTAGGGCTTCTCTCTAGTAGAACTGGTCTCGACAATTTTTGCCTTCTCTTAAATCTTCATCCTCATTCTTAGGTGAAAGGATTTTCACCCGATTTTTCTCTGATTTTCTCCTTTTGATCATTTTATCTTTTTTCATCTCTTTCCCAAGAAATGTCTTTTGAAAATGGAAGTCATTCAGTAAGCAATGTCTCTTAGCTACAAGGGTCGAGGAGATGAGTCCCCAAGATCTGGAGGTTGAGGTCTCCTCCATGCAAGAGACTTTCCGAGCTAACCGATCGAGTAGCTCGAAAATCCTCCTCATTGGTCCAATGAATAAACCTTTTGTCAATAACCGGCTCCGAAGTCCTCCAGCTTCGAGACTATTACAAGCTCCTGAACCATATTCATGTTCATGCCACCGGACCAAATGATAGACTAATATCTGGTCCATCAAGTCACCTTGCTGTGTCTGAAGAGTTATTTCATGCCGACCTTTTATTTTCTTTGTTTATCCTTTTCGGGTCATTTCGGTCCAACTTGCACCCAATTCTTCCGCATTCTCTATTCTTTCCTTGTCCATTGTAATATGCTTGGCATTCAATCCCAGATTTCTTTGTTCCGGATATTTTTCATTCTTCGAAAGCACCCATCGGTGAACGACTGGTGGTACATTGGCCCTCATCACGGGCGATCCTTCATCTCTGGTCTTCCGTCTTTTGTTCACATATGGAAGAGTAGATTTTTCTTTGTATCCTCCAACCAACCTTAGCGAACAAGCAGGGTTTTTGGAGAGCTCAACCAATTCCCCAAACAAGAATAACAAAATCCTTGCCACTAACGAGAAAATTTTCAAAAGGTTAAGTGGCATAAAGGTTCCTCCCCAATGGGATT
Organism: Areca catechu; assembly: GCA_021397845.1. Taxonomy (NCBI): domain Eukaryota; kingdom Viridiplantae; phylum Streptophyta; class Magnoliopsida; order Arecales; family Arecaceae; genus Areca; species Areca catechu. The sequence continues at coordinate 71,965,826 of CM038041.1, forward strand.
TGCTGTGTGAGCAGAACCTATACAACGCCTAGCTGAGCTCGGTGAACTTCCTCAGTGAGTCTTTCTTGAATACTCTTCTTTCTTTCATCTTCAATTTTTTGCTAAGTTACATGCTTAGTTTCTACAAGCATGAGGGTTCCGGTGGAGTGTCTGAGAAATGCAATCCAAAAGAGGGCTACCCCCTAAGGGGCCCCTCAAAGAAGGCTATTGCCAAGTGGTCGCAGTGAAGTCCTTCCATTGGAGGTCCCATCGACAAGGTGGTCCTCCCAGCTCCTCCACTAGCTTCTCAAGCAACAACTCCTAGGTGCCCTGGTTCTTCGACCCCAGCAACAGTCAAGTCCTCCCAAGAGAAGCCCCCTCAAGCTCCCTCTGGAGCTGACACCACCCCTCCCCGCAGAAAAAGGAAGGACTCCTATGTCCATCAGATCAAGATAGGGCTTGATGATTCAGCTCTGCACGACCCTCAGGTAGCATAGAAGCTGATGAAGGTAACGCTCCTCCCCCGGGACTAGGAGGAGTGAAAATCTCACTTTATGGACGAGATTATCTCCTTTTCCCGACCTTGATTGGAGTTTCTTCACCTTACTGCTTTCTTCTTCGATTGAACAATTTTTATCGAATAACTGACTTATGTTTTTTCTTTATCTTTGCAACTTGCCCATGATATGTCAATAGTCCACGAAGGGTTCACTAAATTTGTTGAACTCAATCGTTCCGTAGACAACAGAGTAATAACAGAAGCCCGTGCCGAGGTAATTGATGAACTCCTAAAGGTGTCCGAGGTGCGAGAGCTTAAACTGCAGGAGGAACCATCTGCCTCCCAATCCTCCTTCGAGATTGCTATCCGGGGACTAAAAGTTCGGGTAGCAAACAAAAAGATAATCACCAAAAGACAAGAATACATCGTCGAGCTAGAGGCTCGGCTAGGTAAAACCAAAGCTCTCCTCCATCGGCCGAAGAACGAGCTCCAACCGCTGCCACCCAAGCTATCAAGGATTACAAGAAATCGGAGAACTTTCTCCAAGAAGTCACCGAGGCTGCAGCGGCCACCTATCAGATCGAGTTCAATGACTACAAGGATTAAAGTTGCACAGTCCCACCCTCAATTGGACCTGAGCAAGATTGCAACGGTTGAAGGAAAACCCAGAGGAGAGGATGAGAAAACCATTGAGGGAAAAGCCTACTGCTGAGGAGCCTAGAGTCGAGGCAGCCACAACTAAGGGCCCCGAGGAATTGGCAGTTACTTCACAAGCGTAGACAGAAATTTTTTTCTTTTCTTTATATAATCTTTTCCTTTTTCGAACCTAGTCCGCTTGCTATAAAAACTTCTACGTATTAATGAAAAAGCACTTTTTCCTTCAATATTGTCTTTACTTATCTTGCATCTCTTGAATGCTTGCTTCTGAATTTTTGCTAAGTCTCTTAGTTGGTTAGGTAGTTCATCATCGCTATCAAGCATTAGCCCCCGAATATAAGAATCGAACTCCTGACAATAGGACTTAGTATATTTTCATTCAACTGTAGATAGTTGGCCATTGCTCGAATGTGTCGGCCCTTCCTTTTGGACGATCAAGTGTCAGTTGATTGCCATAGTCAACCGACTAACTCCATTGCTTCTTTCTCTTAATGACTGAGTATCAATCAATCGCCTTATTTCTGTGGCCGTATGTCGTTCAACCATTGTCGTAACTTAATCAGGTGTCAATTAACTAGCTTGACAATTGTTAGTCGACCTTTATTCTTCTTGACCGAATAACTTGGTTGCTATCTTTTTTTGATGATCGAGTTTCATTCAATTGCTTTGATCTTTTTTCTCATGACCGGGTGTCAATCAATCACTTGGCTATTTGTCTTAGACAATTGTCTCTCTTTCTTGTAGTCAAGTGTTGATTAACTATTTGCCAGGTTTTAGCAGGTCCTAAAAATTTCAGTGGATCTCTTTTCAGATGATCGGTGTTAATCAATTACCTTTGTCGACCGAGTATCTATCAACTGATTAGGCTTCAATGGACCCTTGGATTTCAGTGGACCCTAGAAATTTCAGTGGATCCCTTTTAGATGATCGGGTGTTAATCAATCACCTTCATCAATCAGATGTCATTGCCATAGTTGATCAGGTGTCAATTGATCGGTTTGCCAAGCTTCAATGGACCTTTCACGATAATTAGGTTTCGGTGGACCCTTTATAGCAACCAAATTTTAGTGGACCTATTAAACTTCAGTAGGCCTTATTAGGCTACAATGGACCTTTCTAGGCTTCAGTCGGCCTTTTTAGGCTTTAGTGACCTTGTAGGTTTTGATGGACCCTGGCTTCAGTGGGCCTGCTTTTGGATTTCAATGGACCCTGGACTTCAATGGGCCCGCTTTTGGGTTTCAGTGAACCCTGGGCTTCAATGGGCCCACTTTTGGATTTCAGTGGACCGCAGGCTTCAATGGGCTTTTGTTATAGCCTCTAAGATAGTCGAGTATTAATCAACCATCATGGCAATTTCTCTCGATAGTCAAGTGTTAGTCGACTCAAGATGTAGCTTTTAATCAACAAAATGTCTAATTATATTGTTGAATTGATACTTATACATCATTGAAAGTACATCCATAGATTCTCAACATTCCAAGTTCAGAAAATCAATGTTCGATCAAGATTCTCGATCTTGTAGGCACCTCATTGGAGGGCTTTGGTTACTTGATAAGGTCATTCCTAATTTGGAGCTTTCCTTGCTCGGTTGGCCTTGAGATCTTTGTTCAACGTAGCACGAGATCTCCCAAACAGTTCTTTGACTTTACTCAGCTATTATAATACCAAGCAACTTTTTATCAATATGCAGCCATTCTCAGGTGGACTTGATTCCAAGTTTCCTCCAATAGATCCAAATTGGTTCTCAGTCAATCTGAACTGCTTGGTTCTTCATAATGTTCAATTCTCATAGTTGATTGGCTGGCAAATTTCTCATAGCCAACATGCAACAGAACTTGAACATGGTGATATATGTTTAAGAAATAATTGCTGCATAAATGATGCATGGACACAGTTAAAAGAGCTAGTTTATTAGAAAAATAAATTCTGATCTGCTACATGATTGCTGCAGCGAAAAAGATATAAACTAGTTGAGGGAACCATAAGAAAGCATGGCAAAAATGCATGATCAAAAGATATAAAATGAAAAGGAGGAAAATCAAAAGGAGATTTGTGATATATGTTTATGCACATCGGGAAGTAGAATCACAATAATAGTGATATAAATATGGAAGAAATATTGGATGTGAAGATGATGACTAATTGGCAAATAACTATTATTTTAGCAACTTGAGTAGAATGGACAAAAATAGAATTAATGTTAAAAACTGGATGCACTTTTAGGAGGAGATGGATGAACTGGTGCAAGGAATTTTCTAGTGAAATGAAAGTCTTTCTGATGTAGGAGTTTCAAAAACAGGGCATATGTTCACCAAGTTTTTCAGCATAGATTTATTATTTAAAATATTTTGCCCATCATGTAGAATAATTAATCAGAATGGAAGTGAGTTCATGAATATGGCAGTTAAATTAAAAGGAGAAAATGCATTTCTTTTAGTTTTACAAATAAACTATTCAAAATACAAAATTGAAATTTTAATCAAAGCAATAATGAAATCTGATGGTACATCATAGTATTGGATTGCCAAAAAAGCTGCCAGAAAATCTGAAGGTCAGCAACATGCACATAAGAAATCATTGTACTTAAATGTAGTGACAATAAAAAGTAACAAAAAACTTTATAAAATATCAAAAGTTAAGTAGGCAAGAAAACTTAACAGGAAAATTTTATGAATTATGATGACCACAGGATAAGTAAAAGTCAAAAGTGCAAAGCATTATATCAGCAATATTGACAGAACATGGCACAGTGTATGTCATACCCAATGTCAATTGTTCAATAATAACAGAGATCAAAGTACTACACTCAAGCCTGTGCCTATTGCACACTGACATCATGCAAAGCCATAAAGTGGGCTAAGCCATGCTGGTCACACACCTAGCAATGTGCTAGGGCTCATTGCAAACATCATGGAATTGTGCCAATGTGCACTAAACCGATACACTCTGGCAAAGACCAACACAAACCGACACCAGAGTCAGTCCATTATGCACAAGACAAAGGCACATATTCATGTATTTGCACAGATCAACACAAATGACTGACACAGTGATACATAATTACATAACTCTACAGTAGTCATATTTTGCTGAAACGCCATACAGCACAAGCTAGCATAGAAAATTTAAACAATGGAAAAAAATTGAGTGAAGTTCAAGCCAAATTTAGATAAGATACTCTGCAGAATACAAGTAAAAAAATTCCTGAAATTAGAATAAAGTACGTGAATGCAATATTAGTCAAAACAGAAATAAAAAATAATCTCGATAAGATTGATGGTCAAAACATTTCTTTTAGCATGATTATCGTCTACTATTGGTTGTACCCAAGAATGGACACATTAATTTGGAGAATATCAGTCTTGCTCTTGACATGGGCCTCACTAGTCACTAGTCCAAGCACATACCACTAAGACATGGTTGAAACCAATGAATGGACATATACCATATTTTCAATTCACATGTTCATACCACAATAGGTAGTCCTTCACCACTTCATCCTTAATAGGTGCAAGCCTTGCAGTTCTTTCATTATACTCATTTTTCTTATATATATTTTATATATAAAGTGAAGTAAACAATTATACCATGTTTTTTGGGTCATTATACCTTATTTTTTCAGATCTTTCATTTTCAATATTTTTATTAGGTAGTTCTTTACCATATTCTTTTCCATTATACTCATTCAAAGAGTGGTATGAGTGAAGTGGATCGATGCTTCTGAGATGGTGTCTGATTTTGAAGTGCCTTTAAACTCACAAAATTCCTGATAGCGACATATTAACCCCTGGTTGGTTATATATTAGGAAATGATCAGAGAGCAGGTACATATTTGATCATGCAAGATAACAGGGCTGACTTGGATGCACTCCAAAAACAGAAAAAATAGATCTAAAAATTGAGTATAATGAAAAAACTGCAAGGCTTTCATCTACTAAGGATAAAGTGGCTAAGGACTAAAGAATATGGCATGAATTTGTTATAAGGAGGATCCAGTGGGAGGTTAGGATTTGTTTCAAAAGGTTAGATATGTAAGCAGAAAGGTGTAGGAGTCTATGAAGAAGCTTGAGTGGGAACATAAGAGTTATGTTCATAATTGAATTCAACATGATAGCTAAGAACATAATGATTATCTTAGCCAGTGCAAAACAGTTGGAATAAGGCTTTTCTCTTATGGTTGTAGCATGGTACAAGTATTTGTAAATCTTGAATCATTTATACTTGCACTGAAACAGGTCATGTTTTACAATATAAAAATATTATAACATTTTAGACTTAGGGACATTAAACCATTCAAATATCTTACATTATTGCTTCTTTAGGGATTAAAGTATCTTTGCCCTCTTAAATGCTGCACAAGGGACAACAAGATTACATGATTACATGACACCATTAGCAACTAAGAATATTAAACGTAGTAAACTACTAGTTCAGAACAGTCTCTACTTCTATAGCCTAATTTGTTCTTGCCCCCACTTCTCAATACATGAGAGCCCCTTCTAGTACCAGCATTCAAAGGTCAGCTGTTATTTTAATACTAACTTTTATTTTGTGCAAGAAGCTATAAAGAAGCTTAGAGATCAAGAATAAGTTAACACCACCTAATATAAATGTTTTTTAAGCATGTCTATCTTAACTTTTTAAGGATGCCATGAAATCTTATGCCCAAATCTTTTGACTTCTACGGCATACCATATTACAATAACCGCTCCTTGTTCTTGCAGCTCTGATACCTAGTAAAGAATAAGTGGTAAGGGCAAACTCAATTTCTTCCTTGAAACTTCTAATCCACTGACAATCAAAATTTAATTCACCTTGCACACCACTCAAAGAAATATGAACCTTGCATATTTCTAGCTCCAACCCCCTGTTACTGGTTTCCATTTCACTTATCTATCAGGCTTCAATTTTTTAAAAAATTGAAATTCAGGATCTATAAAGGAAGGTACATGTAGCCCCTATATCCTTTTAAAAATACATCATTCAGCATTGTCTCCAAACTCTCCTTCTCACATCACCTTTTTTTCTGACAACAACATCATTAATTTGAATCCAAGGCTAACATATTAATTAACCTGCAACCAAAATGTGATGACCTTTTAAATCATGATAAAAAATTCTGTCAACTATTCTTTTCTTTTCAAGTTTGAGTTAATTTTCTAGAGTTGTTCCAATCTAGGGGTTCAACTCTAATTCATATGGTTAGTCATTAATTTTCAGAAAGCTAGTATAACAAGCAGATCTACACAGACCGATCATATTATATGTCAGACTAAGCATATCACATGTCTTTGAGTTTGAGCTTGAACAAGTGAGAGACTGGAAATATATATAAGCATAAAGCTTTTCAAATTTTCATTTTTCACTGTCAGATTAATAGTTCCATATGCCAAAACACCTATGAATTATTTTCTTTTCAATTTGAGTTGGAAAAAAAAATTCCATATCTTGGGTGTTCAACCATGATTCAGTAAGGGTAACAATTATTTTTCAGACAGCTAGTATAACAAGCAGACCGACACAACCATTATAAGATTATGTGTCTGAACAAGTGGTGTGATGCAAATATGCATGAGTCTCAAGTCTTAAGGAAATTCTGTTTTATCAAAAAAATGTTTAAGGAATTTTTACATTGCATTTACAACATAAGAGTTCTCTATACAAAAACCACATTTCCATACTCTAAAATAACAACAAAAATGCAGCTTCTAGTACATCTTTATGAGAATGTAGTGACCATATCTACATGTTACTTTAGACAAACCAATAGTAATCATGAAATGAGGTAGATTAATAACTATAACTATAGTAAGCTACAATAGCTGCGCCTTAATTTTGTGAAGAAAGTTGAGGAGCAGAAAAATGAATGCATACAATAAAATGATACCAGATCAAGATCATTTTTCCATTATGACGAGAACCTAATTAGTGAAAGAAAGTGCTCAAGTCAAAATTATATTAAATAGTAAATAAAATTGGAGCATGGTTGAGAACAACAAGACTATAACAAGTGATGAGTGACATTTGTTTATTTATCAAATCCTAAACAAAAAGCTAAAACAGAAGCAGCATTTGATGCCACATGATCATACTCCCCTTGGCACTTTGACCTATGGCCTAACGTTCATCCAGTTGTTGCCCTGAATGAATAAATAAGCATACAATAATATGATAATTTGGCTTCAGATATTTGAAACTACATAGTATAGGAAAAACGGAGCAAAAATTCTCCATCATAAACTCATGGCCAGTAAACTTACTCCACTAGAAAAGCAAATAGAAGTACTGCTGAATAACTTCACCTGTGATGCAAAACTCACAGAGGAAACACATGATCATTGATAACTATAGTATAGGAGATCAACTAGACTCTAGTAAAAGAGCATCTAGAGGTACCAATATAAATCATTCCAACTAAAAGAGAGATTACAAACTACAGATATCGTGCAAGCAAAATTGCAACTTGAAAAGAAATATAAAGTACGGTAGCAGCAGAGCCAACCTTGAGGCATCCATGTCTCTCTAACCGAGTCACGTCTCTTCCTGCTGCTAAATGCAGTATTGATCCCAATCACAACAAACGCCTTCTTCTTCACCTGACTGGATGCTGAAATCGACAGAGAATGATCCATGACAAGCAACTCTTGCAAACTCCGCTTGGCAGCCAGCTCCATCTGCAAAGTAGTGATCGTCTTGTCCAAAGATCTGATAACATTCAAGTAGCACCACACTCCTACCAGTTTAGCTCTAAAAATACTAACAGACATATTAATACATTTTCCCACAGCATTGCTCAGCATAAATCTACGTACTGTATCGCCTCATGGGTCCTGGTGACCTCCCCAATTATATCCTTATCTTGCACAGGCTTCTGACATCAATAAGAAACCATAATAAAGAATGAACACCTCATTCTGCATTGAAGCAGAATCTGCAAAATGATAGCTAACTTTTGAAAACTATATTGTACCCGTTTGGTCGCACAATTCTCTGAGATGATTTGAAGTTCTTGTTCCTGCTGCCGCCGCCTCGAAATGATCTGATTGTTCAAATTTGGATTAGCCCAGAATCTGCGAAGATCAAACCCATGACCAATCAAACCAAATCAAATCAAATCAAACCAAAAAAAAATTTTCAAAAAGAAGAAAAAAAAGAAAAATGTAACATGTAACCAAGATCGGAACAATTCAATGAACGAAAAAGAAAGAAAAGAAAAGGCAACCGAACTTGTCTGTGAACAGCATCCCAAAGCCGAAGCTCATGATGCAGAGGATAGGAATCCATCTCAAACCTACTTTCATCTTACTGCCGGTGCTCCTGGCCTTCATTTTCCTATTTATTTTCCCTTAACTCTCTTCTCTCTTGTTCCTCTCCTTCCACCCCTTCACTCCCTTCGTTTGTTGGGCAAAGAGAGAAAAAAACCAATGACGAAGCGACGACAGAAGGAAGGAGAGGGGAAGAGAAAAGAGAAAGGGAGGGGAGGAGGAGAAAAAAGCCGTCGGTTGGAAATTCGAAGGCGGTGGGGGAAGGCGACGACAAAATCGAGGAAGGGACGAAGGTTGCCGCGGAGAGCGTCAAAAGAGGCGGCTAGGAAGGAGAAGCTACCGACGGTCAGCTTACCACCCCCTTGCATCGCAGGAATATCCGAGGCAAGTGGAACCCCCGCTTTGCCTGCTGTCAGGTGGCGCGACGAAAAGAGGAAGCGAAGGGAGCTTATTCTCGGATTGATCGGATCATCGAGATCCACCTATTTTGATAAGACTCAGATGGTAAACACATCAATTTAGTAAAAAATTTTAGAATCATATCCTATAGGATGCGTTATACCGCTCATTATCAGGCTAGATCAATCTTCTTTTGCGATACGATCGGATCGCTTTTTTGAAATTCTAATGGACACACCTCAGCTGAAGTCCGATTCACTGGAATAGAGGTCTGAACGATCCATTCCTGCTAGAATCTGATCCACTGTTCTCCTTCGAAAGTCCGATCCACTGGATTAGAGGTCCGAACGATCCATTTCTACTAGGATCCGGCCCACTATTCTTCTTCGAAAGTCCGATCCACTGGATTAGAGGTCCGAACGATCCATTTCTACTAGGATCCGGCCCACTGTTCTCCTTCGGAAGTCCGATCCACTGGAGTAGAGGTCCGAACGACCCATTCCTGCTGGGATCTAGCCCACTGCTCTCCTTCGGAAGTCCGACCCACTGAAGTAAAAGTCCGAACGATCCATTCCTGCTGTAGTCCGGCCCACTGTTCACCTTCGGAAGTCCCAATAGACACTCCCTTTTGGACGACCGATTGGCCCTCCCAATCGGTGTCGGACCGACTCACTCCAGAGCCCAGAGAATTCCAAAAACCTCTTTTAGTTATAACGGAATCCTGCCATGTCAGCAGCACTGCTCCACTACTCCCACGACGCTGCCCTATCCGGGTGCCACGTGGCTACTCTCCAGATCCTTCCAGAGCAAATCAGTCTTTTTCAGGCTCCTCCTCAATGGATTTTGGACTGTTCCGCGCCTATATAAGGTACCCGGGGGATCCTATTTTGAGCTAAGTACACTCTCCTCTCGCCTTATACTACCCTCTCTTCGATTCCTCCATTCTGTTGCTCTCAAGCTCCTATTAACTTAAGCATCGGAGTGTCCCCAGCCGGAGCACCACCGGTACTTGGGGGACTTTGTTGCAGATAGACTGGGAAGGGAGCACTCCAGCGTAAGCCGGCTGAGCCTGGTCTAGGGGAAGACGCGGCAACAGATTGGCGCTAGAGGAAGGGGGCACGGCTGCTTTGCTCTCTCACTCTAAAAGGAGGAATCAGTCAGCAAGGGTTGGCAATGGCAAAAGGAAGGACCCAAAATACCTCCGCCAGAGGAGGTCATTCCCTGTCCAGGTCTGAGGGACCTCCGAGGAAAAATGATGCCGCCACTACCGCTGCTGTCGCTGAACCCACCATCACTCTGGGACTGCAACAGTTCCAAATGTTAATGAACCGCATCGAGACGCTCACCACTACGGTCCAGCATTTCCAGGAGTTGGCCGATAACCGGCAACAACCACCTGTTGTGTCCGGCACCGACCGCCAACCTGCCGCTGAGGGAAGCCGACAGCCCGAAGTCCCTCAGCCTTGTTCTTGCACTATCGCGGAGCCCCGAAGGTCCCTGGGGGCTCGTGCCGATGGCAAGAGGGCAAGGTCTGCCTCGCCCTCCTATGCCGAATCCATTCCAGCTGGTGTTCGGCACCATGCCGAACCTCTGATGGACTACACCAACAAGATTTTGCACATGGAGGAGCACATTACTGAAATAGTCCATCGGCAGAAGGCCGAAGGGGGGCAGGTATACGACTCCCGTTCGCCTTTCTCCGATAAGATTCTAGCAAAGACAATTCCCCGCCACTTCAAAATCCCCCAAGTGGATCCCTATGGCGGCACCATCGACCCACTGGACCATCTGGGCACCTACAAGGTCCACATGATTGTACAGGGCACCTCCGACGTCCTCTACTGCATCACCTTTCCAACAACCCTGAAGAAGGCCGCTCGGATGTGGTTCAGCATCATCCGACTAGTACGATATATTCTTTTTCTCAGCTAGAAAATCTTTTTCTCTCCCATTTCAGGACATGCAGTCAGACCCCGAGGAACACCGACTGCCTCTTCCTTGTGCTGCAAAAGGAGGGAGAGACCCTCCAGGACTACATGGCCCGTTTCAACTCAGCGACCATGGAGGTCCCGGATCTAAATGATGCAGTAGCTATGTCGGCCTTCAAAAGAGGGCTCCGCTCGTCCAGGCTTACTTTTTTCCTGGACAAGAGGTTCCCGACGAGCTACACTGAGTTACTCACCAGGGGCAGAAATACGCCTTGGCCGAAGAACAAGCGGCGAGCCGACGCCAGGAAGAGGGGAGGCTGGCCCCCAAGAAGCGGAGTGAAAAAACTCCCGAGATCTGACCCCCCAACAGCGACAATCGATCAGCCTAATGCCAGAGTCCAAAGTCGAAGGACTTCCCAAGGAAGATCAAGAGTTATGCGCCCCTCTCCCTTCCACGGGAGAATATCCTCCTGGAGATCGAAAATGACACCTTTCTACAAAGGCCTCGTCCAATGAGGGGCCCTGCTGCATCCAGAAACAAAGACAAATTTTGTCGGTTCCATAAAGACCATGGGCACAGTACCGAGGAGTGCCTATAGCTGAAGAACGCGATTGAAGACCTGATCCGGAGAGGGTACCTGCACAAGTACATCCAACCCCACTGGGACCGGGCTGAGGCCTCAATGGCCAAAAACCCTCTGGAGGAGGTGGAGCTCCCCAACCAACGACTAACTGGTGAAGATGTGGGCATGCTGCATCGGCGGTCTGATTGGAGATATGATGACAACCCGGACATTATTAAGAGGTCTTGACGTAATCACCTTCTCCGACGAAGACCTCCTGAAGTCCCATGTCTTTGAAAATGATCCTGTAGTCATGTTGGCAGTGATTGCCAACTACGATGTAAAAAGGATACTTATAGATAATGAAAGCTCCACGGAGGTATTGTTGTATGATACATTTCTAAGAATGAATATATCTCGGTCAATGATGCGAGATTCCCCCATACCGCTAACGGGCTTTAGGGGAAACTCTGTCAATGTCGAAGGGAAAATCACCCTACCTGTGACAATTGGGATGGAGCCTCTTCAAAAAACTCTCCCCATCAACTTTGTGGTCATGCGCACAACCTCAGCTTACAATGCCATCCTAGGCCGACTGGCCTTCAACAAGTTTCGGGCCATTATATCAACTTATGATTTGTTAGCCAAATTTTCGACTAGGAGCGGGGTCAAAATTATGAGGGGAGATCGTAGGATGGCCAGACAATGCCTAACTATTCTGAACCAACAGTCACAAGGCTATCCTACTCTGGAACAGCTAGACCCAAGGGCTAAAGTCGACATCCATGGTCAGCCAGATGAAAAAAATCTGTTTATCTCCCTTCGGGAGGATGACCCCACCAAAGTCCTCCAAATCGAGAGCTCTCTCAGCGAGGATGTCAAGTCAGAAGAACTGATCGGCTTCCTGAGGAGTAATGCCGATGTCTTTGCTTGGTTGGCGTCGGACATGCCTTATATACCGTCAGATGTCATCACTCACCAACTCAAGGTAGACTTGACTTCAGGCCAGTTCGACAGAAAAAGAAGAACTTCGCTGCTGAGAGGCAAAGGGCCATTGATGAAGAAGTGAAGAAGCTCTCCGATGTTGGTTTTATCAGGGAAGTCCATTATCCTGAATGGCTAGCGAATGTCGTGATGGTGAAAAAGGCTAACAGGAAGTGGAGGATTTATATGGACTACATCGATCTCAACAAGGCCTGTCCGAAGGATAGTTTCCCCTTACCTAAGATTGATCAGCTGGTAGATGCCATGGCCGGCCACCAGCTTCTGAGTTTCATGGATGCCTTCTTCGACTACAACCAAATCAGGATGCACCCAGAGGACGAGTAGAAGATGGCCTTTATCACCGATAAAGGTCTATACTGCTACAAAATGATGCCCTTCGGATTGAAGAACGTCAGTGCCACTTTCCAAAGGCTGATCAACCGGGTCTTCGAAGGCCAGCTTGGAAGAAATATGGAGGCCTATATGGATGACATGATAGTCAAAAGTATCCATAGGGCCAATCACATCAAAGACTTGCAAGAATCCTTTGATGCATTAAGGCGTCATCGGATGAAGCTGAATCCTGCCAAGTGTACTTTCGGGATAACTTCCGATAAGTTCCTCGGCTTCTAGGTCACACAAAGAGGAATCGAAGTTAATCCTGACAAGATCAGAGCTATCATCGAAATGGGGCATCCGACCAATAAGAAGCAGGTGTAAGAGCTAACAGGCCAAATAGCCTCTCTCAGCCATTTCATTTTCCGGTCGGCCGAGAAGTCCCTGCCATTTTCCAAGACATTGTGCCGAAGTGAGCACTTCCAATGGATCGACGAGTGTCGGTCAGCCTTCAAAGCTTTGAAGGAATATTTGAAGAACCCCCCGTTGCTGGCCAAGCCGACAGAGGGGGAGCTTTTGTATATCTACCTGTCGGTGTCGGACGAGGTAGTCAGCTCTGTCCTCGTGCAGATCGAAGAGGATGGCCAGTAGAAGCCCGTCTATTACATCAGTAAAGTCTTCCATGATGCCGAGACGAGGTACCCGAAAATGCAGAAGCTGGTCTATTCCTTGGTCATAGCCGCCAAGCGACTCCGACCGTACTTCCAAGCGCATCCGATCGTCGTGATGACCGACCAACCTCTTAAGGCGATCCTTCGGAGCCCGAACACCTCAGGTCGACTCGCCAAGTGGGCCATAAAACTCGACGAGTTCGACATTTCATTCCAATCCCGATCGACATTGAAGTCTCAGGTAATGGTCGATTTCATTGCAGAATGCTCCTGGAAACAGAAAGCACCCTCTCAGGCAGCGAAATTACTTGAAGCTGATGCTGTCGACGAAGCTGAACCCGCTTGGACCCCCCACGTAGACGGAGCATCCAACCTTGTGGACTGCGGGGCTGGCCTGATCCTGGCCGACCCCGATGGGGAAAGCTTGGAATATGCACTCCACTTTTCATTTCAGGTATCGAATAATCAGGCAGAGTACGAAGCCCCTCTTGTGGGACTGAGAATCGCCAGCGAATTGGGCATCGGCCAACTCAGGGCCTTCTCCGACTCCCAACTGGTGGTCAATCAGGTGAAGGGCGAATTCGAAGCAAGAGATCCGACTCTGGCCAAGTACTTGAAAAAGGTACAAAGTCTTGCATCTTGATTCAAATTCTTCAACATTCTCCATATACCTCGACTACAGAACTCCCGGACGGACGTGTTGTCACGATTAGCTACGGCCATCACCAACACATCCCACCGAACTTTTGTGGAGTATCTGCAGAGCCCGAGTGTCACTGAAAAACCGATCGAGGTCCACCAACTTGATCAGGAAGCCTCATGGATGAACTCAATCCTCTCATATCTAACTAAAGGGACTCTCCCGGAAGACCCAATCGAGGCTAAGCGTATACACTTAATGGCTTCTAAGTACGTCATCCTCGACGGCGCCCTCTATAAGCGATCATTCTCATAGCCGCTGCTGAAATGCCTAGGACCGACGGAAGCCGACTATGCACTCAGAGAAGTACATGAAGGTATCTACGGCGACCATCTCGGAGGAAGATCCCCGGCCTACAAAATAATCCGATAGGGGTACTATTGGCCTACAATCCAGCAAGACGTGTCGGACTTTGTCTGAAGGTACGATGCATGTCAGAGATACTCCAATATCCAGAGGAGGCTAGCCAGCCAACTGACTCCACTTATCGTGCCTTGGCCATTCGCACGGTAGGGAATGGACATACTGGGACCCTTCCCTCGGGCATCCGGCCAGCACAAATTTTTTATTGTGGTGATTGATTATTTCACCAAATGGATGGAAGCTGAACCGCTGGCACAAATTACTGAGGCCAAGGTAGAAAACTTCATCCGGAACTGCATTATCTTTCAATTTGGCATCCCGCGGGCAATTATCACCGATAATGGAAGGCAGTTCGATAACCTGAAATTCCAGAAATTTTGCCAACAACATCACATTTCTCATCGGCTCACCTCATTCAAACATCCCCAGTCTAATGAAGAAGCCGAGGTCACCAATCAGACAATCCTACATGGGCTGAAGACCCGGCTGAACGATGCCAAGGGACTTTGGGCAGAAGAGCTCCATTCAGTACTTTGGGCTTATCAGACGATCGCCCGAATGGCGATCGGGGAGACTCCATTCAACCTGACTTATGGAAGTGAAGACGTCATCCCCGTTGAGATCTCTTTGCAATCTTTACGGATTGATCACTATGCCGAGCCGACCAACTCTGAACAGTGGAGGGCTGACCTAGACCTACTTGAAGAAACCAGACTCCGAACGGGCATGAAGATGGCAACCTACTGTCAAAGGATGGCCAAATATTATAATTCGTGAGTCAAGGCACGAATTTTTCGAGTTGGAGATCTAGTCTTACGGAGGGCGGATATTTCGAGACCGACCGAGCAAGAAAAACTCTCACCAAATTGGGAGGGCCCTTATCAAGTCATTGAAGTGATTTGAGCCAGGACATACCAACTTGAACATCTGGACGGGCGGCAGATAGCTCGTCCGTGGAGTGTAGACAACCTTCGCAAGTATTATCAATGAAGTCTACAACTTCTCTTACTGAGCACCTCCGAAAGACTGACTCCGGTTGGCAAAGGCTCTAGGGCAGCCCATCTCTGAAAGACCAACTCCGGTCGGAAAAGACTTTAGGGTAGCCCACCTCCGAAAGATCGACTCCGATCGGCAAAGGCTCTAGGACAGCCACCTTCGAAAGACTGACTCAGGTCGACAAAGGCTCTAGGGCAGCCCACCTTCGAAAGACCAACTCCTATCGACAAAGGCTCTAGGGCAGCCCACCTCCGAAAGACCAACTCTGGCCAGAAGGGCTCTAGGGTAGCCCACCTTCAAAAGACCGACTCTGATCAGCAACATCTCTCGGATTCGGATGAGCCGACGGGCCAACACTTAAAAAGAAAAATCTTAAGAATATCGATCCGGCCTGAGCTACTGTCATCCGATCTCCAACATCCTCCAGTCCGGACAAGCCGACGGACCAACACTTGGGAGAAATTCCTCAAGTATCTTAGTTTGAATCGGGCCATCGTCTGGAAGATGCTTTTTGACTTCGGGCGAGCCGACAGACCAGAATCCTGCCTCGAGCCGAAGGACTCATATTTAGAGGAGATGCTTTTCTTCTAGAGGAAGATGCTTTTCTTCCTAAGCTTCTTTCATGACTTCTAGAGGAGAGGGCAGTCATACTTGTAATGTCCAGTCTTCTTGCATTCGAAGCAAATAGGTAGTTCCTTTTTCTTGTCCTTTTCTTTCTCCTTTTCTTTTACCTTTTCCTTACTCGATTGGAACTTTTTCTTATAAGGGATTTTTTTTTCCTCATGAATTTTCTAAATTTTCTCGCTAATAGAGCTTCATCATCCTCATTTTCTTCTTCTTCTTCTAATTCTTCATTTGAAGACTCTTCTTGTATTGTGGACTTGAAAACTATAGTCTTCTTCTTCTTGTCCATATCCATTGCTTTTTGCTTCAAGTTCAACTCATAAGTCATGAGTGAACCTACTAGCTGCTCTAATAAAAGTTTCTCAACATCTTTGGCTTCTTGTATGGCAGTCACTTTTGGATCCCAAGATATTGGTAGAGACATAAGAATTTTATTAACAAGATCGGCATTAGACATAATTTTACCTAGGCTTCTCATGCCATTAATAATATTTGTGACATAGTGTACATATCAGTAATTGATTCATTAGGTTCCATGCGAAACATCTCATAAGTATGCACAAGCATGTTAACCTTAGTATTTTTCACTTGATCGGTACCCTCATGAGTAACCTCAAGTATGTTCCATATTTCTTTAGCTGAGGTGCATGTGGAAATCCTATTGAACTCACTAGGATCCAATGCACAGTAAAGGAGATTCATTGCTTTCACATTGATCTCGGATTGTTTAATGTCATTTTTATCCCAATCCTCTTCAAGCTTTGGAATGGAAACACCATTAACCGCAACCGAAGGAATATGAGGACCTTTATCTACTACTTTCCATAAATTATAATCTATAGAATGCATGTAAATTTTCATTCTTGTCTTCCAATATATGTAGTTAGTGCCATTAAAATAAGGTGGTCTATTTGAGGCTTGTCCCTCAACTACACTAGTACCAAGGGGGGCTACCATAGATCTTTACTCTGTTGGGGATTCCGGTGCAGCGCAGCGGAAGTGTAATTTCAAAAATGATGAAATTGGCACCAAAATCCCTTAGCCAAGATCTCCTTATTCACAATTAAAACATACCAACTAACATTGTTAGAATTAGGGCACCAACCTTTTAACGCTAAGTCCAATTTTGATGTAGGATCAGAACTTGGTGTTGAATACTTCTTTTGATTTCACCAGGCATCCAAATGTCCACCCTCCAATGGTGATCCACAAGATGATTGATCAAGATGCAAGCTTCTTCAAAATTCCTTCACTTGAATTCTTATCCTAGAACTCAAGAGGACTATGGCTCTAAAACTTCAGGGTAAGGGCTCCTTACTTCCTTTCTTCCTTCTTTCTCTCCCTTTCTTAAGACCTTGTCCTAAGAATAAAACTCTTGTCTTGAAGGAGGAGATGGATTTAAGACACTAATGTCTTAAAGTAAAGGAAATAGAAACAGAGTAGGAGTTCCTTTCTTTTACCGATCAAGAGATTCTTCCTATCTCTTGTTTTGGACTTGAGTTTCAACAGAGAAGAGAACTCTGTAAGAGGGAAACTCTCTTTGTCCTAAACAAGCTAAGGAGGAATCAGTTTCCTGGAAAGAAAAGACAATAAATAAACTCTGTCGTTCATTAGTTTAAACACCCAAGACCTCTGTTGTTTAAATAGATTACAGAGAGATGTCTTCTCAAAAGAACACAACTCTCCGTAAACCCCATTCTACTTTGTCTCATGCCCCTTCCCTATTTCTCACACCCAATCCTCCCATCTCACGGCCTTCCAGATTAAATCCCACGGCTTTTCTTAAAGGAAAAACCACGGTGTTTTAAAAGGAAGGAAGTCACAACTTTTCATCTCCGAAGAGATGTTATTTCGCGCGCCCGGGAGGAGTTAGCGCATTCCTTCTTTCTCAAAATCCCATCAGCCATTAGATTCTCATCCAAGGGGGGAGAGATGGTGCGCTAATTGCTTAAGAAGGAGGCCGCCCCAAATAAAATCATCGGAGAAATATTTGGGGTGCGCCAAGAGTCCATGCGCCATGGACTCTTTCAAATGGCACGCCAAGAGTCCATATGCGCATGGACTCTTGGCATTTGGCATGGAAAAATAAAGGGGGCGGGTGGGGAGGCTAGCCAAGCTACATGGCTAGCCAATAGGGTTAGCCATATTCCTGTTTTCTCAATTAGGGTCTAATTAGGTCCAATTAGAACCCAATTTGAACCAATCCGGAATCCTAATTCGAATCCGATCCGAGTAGAAGCTAGGGTTTGCAACACCTGCTAGAGTGTAATCTTACAAAGATGATTTAATTCCAAATTAAACTCTTGATCAATCCTCTTAAGTGTGTGACCCATTGGGTTCCACATCTAGCCAGCAGTGGGTTCGAATACAAGTTGACCTAATCGATTAGAACTCTTTCTAATCGATTTAGGTCAAACCGGGCTTACCCGATTCGATCAATTAGGATTCTTCCTAACATGTGATCTTTGAACTTGATCAACCCACAAGACAAGATTGATGTCTAGCAACGTGTCATGTCTACCCAGAAGATATGGAAATTCTGGTGAAATACCAAAATTACCCTTCAGTAGAGAGTTACCGTACAATTAAATCTTTCGATCAGTCTGCACCCAAAATATAACTATGGATATGGATATATGTCAAATCCAATATTATATTTATTTTTAGATCAATCTTATAATGATGATTCGATTATCTTGATATTAGAAACCATCTCTAATATCTTCACTTTGATCAAAGATTCCCTGAATCATCATGCGATTGTTGACTAGCTAGATGCAATCTCCTCTTACTAAGAGTGATCGATTCCTTGTTGACCTACTCATTACCTTCATATCCAATTCACCATTCCTAGTATCAATATTGTGCAAGTCTCAGTGTCATGATTAGGATTGAACCAAAGAATGGGTTCATGTACATAAGGTACTTATGGCAGTCTCAGGTTAAAAGATTATTTGTACCACTCCCACTATGAGAACCTTCTATTGACATGTAGCTAAGACTCCATTAGATGTTCTCAAGTTGGATCATATCAGTGAACTCATTCTCCAATGAGCACCCACATCCCAGTATTAGTGTCATACACAAGTGACTGTGAGAGCAGTCACCCTTTCCAGTATACCCGGGATGTGCTAGTCTTATCGGAAAAACCCTGATCCCCTACTCAGGGTTCCTTTGACTAGGAATACTTTAGATTAAGGTTTTAAGATTTTAGGTCTCACTAGTATGATCTCATCATAACCCTAAAATCATAGCCCTAATCTATGGGGTTCATCATATAATATAAAAACAGCGTATGATGAAAAATAATGCCTTTATTTAGAAAATTGTCAATTATAATGGTTTGGGAGATACAACATAGATTGGCTTGTAGGGCATATCCCTTTCAATCTCCCACTTGCACTAAAGCCAATCACCTTTGAATCTTAATCCCATACATTCGAGGTGGCGATCAAAATCTCGCTGTGGTAGAGCCTTAGTGAACGGGTCTGCTACATTGTTCTTTGTATCAACTCTATCTATGTAGACATCTTGTCTCTTTACTATTTCTCGGACAAGATGGAAGCGTCTCAGAATGTGCTTGGACTTATGATGAGCTCTTGGTTCCTTAGCTTGAGCAACAGCCCCAGTGTTGTCACAGTAAAGTGGCACTGGGTTTTCAATTTGAGGAACAACACCCAACTCTGTGATGAACTTCTTCATCCAGACTGCTTCCTTGGCGGCTTCACTAATAGCTATGTATTCTGCCTCTGTGGTTAAGTCAGCTACAGTCTGCTGCTTGGTACTCTTCCAACTCACTGCTCCACCATTTAGGGTAAAAACATATCCCGAAATGGATTTGCTATCATCAGGGTCTGATTGAAAACTAGAATCAGAATAAACTTCTAGTTTAAGATCAGAACCACCATAAACTAGAAAAATATCCTTAGTCCTTCTTAGGTACTTAAGAATATTTTTAACTGCTTTCCAATGATCCTCTCCTGGATCAGCCTGAAACCTACTGACAATGCGTAAAGCATATGCCACATCAGGCCTAGTACATAACATGGCATACATTATGGACCCTATTGCCGAAGCATAGGGTATAGAATTCATTCTATTTCTTTCTTCAGGTGTCTTAGGAGACATCCTTTTAGAAAGATGTATGCCTTGACTCATAGGAAGATAACCTCTTTTACTTCCTTCCATGCTGAATCTTTTTAGCACTAAGTCAATGTACCTAGATTGGGATAAACCTAGCATCCTCTTAGATCTATCTCTATAGATCTTAATACCTAGTATATAGGATGCTTCTCCCAAATCTTTCATGGAAAACTGGTTTGATAGCCAAACCTTGACTGATTGCAACATTGGGATATCATTCCCAATGAGGAGTATGTCATCTACATACAGAACCAAGAAGACTATGGCACTCCCACTAGTCTTCTTATAAACACATGGTTCATCCACATTTTTGATAAAACCAAACCTTTTAATAGTTTCATCAAAGCAGATGTTCCAACTCCTGGAAGCTTGCTTTAATCCATAAATGGATTTCTTTAGCTTGCATACTTGATTAGGTTTATTCTTTGAAATAAAACCTTCTGGCTGTGACATGTAGACTTTTTCCTCAAGGAAACCATTGAGGAATGCAGTCTTTACATCCATCTGCCATATCTCATAATCGTGGTATGCTGCTATAGCAAGTAAAATCCGAATTGATTTCAGCATGGCAATAGGTGAAAATGTTTCATCATAATCAATTCCCTGTTTTTGTCTAAAACCTTTAGCCACTAATCTGGCTTTATAGGTTTCAACTTGGCCATCAACCCCAATCTTTTTCTTATAGACCCATTTACACCCAATAGGATTAACACCCTCTGGTGCATCAACCAAAGACCATACTTGGTTTACATACATAGAGTCTACTTCGGATTCTATGGCTTCTTGCCATTTATCTAAATCAGTACTCAAGATAGCTTCCGTATAGGTCAGAGGTTCATCATTTTGAATGACTTGGGCTTTATTATTTTCAATAATAAACCCATACCTCTCAGGTGCCCGTGGCACTCTATCAGACCTATGAGGAGGAGTTTTGTGTTCTGGTTCTGTCCTAACTATATGTTCTAATGGTTGAGAATTGTCTATCTGTATTTCTTGTACTTCTCCAAGTTCAATAGTTCTACCATTGCCCTTTTCTAAAATGAACTCTTTTTCTAGAAAAGTGGCATGCCTGCTGACAAAAATCTTTTGTTCAGTAGGATGGTAGAATAGATATCCTCTACCTTCTTTAGGATATCCTACAAATAGACATTTATCCGCTCTAGGTTCCAACTTATGTCCAAAATTTCTTTTAACATAAGCTGGACATCCCCATACCTTAAAATATTTAAGATATAGTTTCTTTCCACTCCAAATTTCATATGGAGTACTAACAACGGATTTAGAAGGTACCTTGTTCAGAATGTAAACAGCAGTTTCTAGGACATGACCCCAGAAGGAAATGGGCAAATTTGTGAAGCACATCATGGATCGTACCATATCTAATAAGGTACGATTCCTCCTTTCAGCTATACCATTTAGCTGTGGTGTATAAGGAGGGGTCCATTCAGAAAGGATTCCATTAACTTTAAGATAGTCTAAAAACTCCGTGGATAAGTATTCTCCTCCTCGATCAGAACGAAGAACTTTAATACTTTTCCTGGTTTGTTTTTCGACCATACTTTGATACTCCTTAAATTTATCAAAGGCTTCAGATTTGTGTTTCATAAGATACACATATCCGAACCTAGATAAATCATCTATAAAAGTGATAAAATATGAGTATCCTCCTCTAGCCTGAGTTGTCATTGGACCACATACATCAGTATGTATAAGTCCTAATAACTCAGTTGACCTTTCCCCATGTCCAGTGAATGGAGTTTTTGTCATCTTACCCATGAGACATGATTCGCAAGTTCCTAATGATTCATACTCATAAGGATCAAGGAATTTTTCCTTGTATAACTTGCTAATCCTAGACTCATTAACATGACCAAGTCAATGATTCCAAAGTAAAGTATCATTAAAGTCTTTTCTTTTCCTTTTAGTATTGACATGAAAAATACTATCATTGGAAGAAAGAGTTAAGAGCCCATTGCTAAATATGCCAGAACAAATAATTTTATTAGATAACATTATCGAGCAACCAGTGCTCGTTACATCCATTACATATCCTTGTTTTAATAATAAAGGAATAGATATAATGTTCCTAATAATCTTTGGCATATAATAACAATTCTCTAGCTCCAAGATCTTCCCTGAAGGCAACTTCAGAATATAGGTCCCTACAGCTTCTGCTTGGATGATATCACCACCAGCACCGTAGAGATTGAAGTCGCCTTCCTTCAATACTTTAAGCTTGTGGAGGTCCTGCAAAGATTTGCATATATGGTAACCACAAGCGGTATCCAATACCCAAGTATTTGATATAGACGAATTTAATGTCAATATAGTATGTATCTCATACATACCTTTTGGTGCGTCTGCCGCACCAGGCTTCACAGTTGCAAGGTAAGCCTTGCAATTCCTTTTCCAATATCCCGCTTTGCCGCAAAAGAAACAGGTTGATTATTTTGAGGCCTTCTTTCCTTTCTTGTTCTTATTGATGCCACCCTTAGGGTTTAGCCTCCTACTAAAACCCTTTTTGCCCGATTTCTTCTTATTGGTCTTATCAACAAGAAGAAGTGGAGCCTTTTCTCTCTTAATGTGGCTCTCTGCTGTTTTTAACATATTTAATAGCTCAGGCAAGGAAGTGTTCAGTTTGTTCATGTGATAATTCAAGACAAACTGAGAAAATGACTCCGGGAGTGATTGCAGGATTAAATCCTGATTCAGCTCCCCATCCATAATAAATCCTAATTGACCCAATCTGGTGCTTAAGTCAATTACCTTCAGGACATGATCCTGAACGAATGTACCCTCTGTCATCCTAGCACGGAATAACTGCTTAGATATTTCGTATCTAGCAGTTCTACTTTGTTCTCCATAAAGCTCCTTTAAATTGAGCATTATGGATTGAGTATCCATGCTTTCATGCTGCCTCTATAACTCATTGGTCATAGAGGCCAGTATGATACATTTGACAGTGAGGGAGTCATTCTGCCACATTTTGTATGTGGCCATATCTTCCTGTGTGGCATCATTCCCTAGTGGATTAAGACTAGGGGTATCAAGAATATAAGAAAGTTTTTCTAAACTCAGTACAATCTTTAAGTTTCTCAAACAGTCCACATAGTTTGGACCAGTCAATTTGTTGGTATCTAAGATGCTTCTCAGTGATAATGAAGATGCCATTTATCTACATTTAATTAAGAACAATACATAAGCAAACAACCATGAAATGACTTACATAATTAAATTAGGTCTTCAATTTAATTATGTCTCCCATTATTTTATCAAAAATCATAGCCCTCACTATGATAATCGAGAAGAACCCTGATCGGTTTTCTTAGCGAGATCGAGATCCTTATAATTTATAAAAGATCTTGCAGATAACACAACAAATCTTTTATAAGTTCAAAGGTAGGAAACTCTTCCAATTATATCTCATATAATTCTCAAAAATAACTTGGCCTCTAGAACATTATAAGTCTTGCAGAAAAACACAACAAACCATAATGTTCTAGTTAAGTCAAGACCCTTTCATTTCTATATAGTCAGTACTCAAATATAATGCCCTTGCAGATAACACAACAAGGTATATTTTTGCACTAGACCAATATTATGTCAATCACCCTATTAGGTCTTGCAGATAACACAACAAACCTAATGTGGTTCATAACACAGTAATGATCCAGCATGAAGGAAGGCCAACATATAGCATTTTTTAACACTAAGCATATAAGTCAAGATTTAAATATAATCAAATCGGCCAGGCAAGTGGAAGAGATGTGGGAGTCCCCCCGTTGCTTTCCTAGATACCAATAAAAATTGGCCAGGTCAGTCAACGGAACCAATTAAAAACCACGATTCTCTTTACCTTCCCAGAACCACCTTTCTAGACACCGAATGATCAATTGTTCATCATGACTAGTGATGCTCATTAGTTAAATATACTATGACTTAATATAATTTTAAGAAGAGGGCTTTATTAAAATTGCCAGCACATTCTTCTAAAAACATATCACAATGATATCACTCTGATAAACATATATGTGCTAAGTGTGTCATCATACTAGGACAACCATTTACCACATAATGGATCCACCATTATGCCAGGGCAACCTTATTTCAGTATGATGACTTCAAAACTAATCAGATCTTTATAATAATTAGGGTTTGAGTGAAAGAACCCTAACTAGTGGCATACATCAAAACATTAATTATCATATATGCATCCCTTAAATTATTCTAAGTGTATCAGCATTCAAGGGTTTAAAACCCTAATTGCGATACTACAACAAAAACACATATAAATAATTTTCAAATGTTTTAACTGTAATAAGGATTGCTCTGATACCACTGTTGGGGATTCCGGTGCAGTGTAGCGAAAGTGTAATTTCAAAAATGATGAAATTGGCACCAAAATCCCTTAGCCAAGATCTCCTTATTCAGAATTAAAACATACAAACTAACATTGTTAGAATTAGGGCACCAACCTTTTAACACTAAGTCCAATTTTGATGTAGGATCAGAACTTGGTGTTGAATACTTCTTTTGATTTCACCAGGCATCCAAATGTCCACCCTCCAATGGTGATCCACAAGATGATTGATCAAGATGCAAGCTTCTTCAAAATTCCTTCACTTGAATTCTTATCCTAGAACTCAAGAGGACTATGGCTCTAAAACTTCAGGGTAGGGGCTCCTTACTTCCTTTCTTCCTTCTTCCTCTCCCTTTCTTAAGACCTTGTCCTAAGAATAAAACTCTTGTCTTGAAGGAGGAGATGGATTTAAGACACTAATGTCTTAAAGTAAAGGAAATAGAAACAGAGTAGGAGTTCCTTTCTTTTATCGATCAAGAGATTCTTCCTATCTCTTGTTTTGGACTTGAGTTTCAACAGAGAAGAGAACTCTGTAAGAGGAAAACTCTCTTTGTCCTAAACAAGCTAAGGAGGAATCAGTTTCCTAGAAAGAAAAGACAATAAATAAACTCTGTCGTTCATTAGTTTAAACACCCGAGACCTTTGTTGTATAAATAGATTACAGAGAGATGTCTTCTCAAAAGAACACAACTCTCCGTAAACCCCATTCTACTTTGTCTCACGCCCCTTCCCTATTTCTCATGCCCAATCCTCCCATCTCACGGCCTTCCAGATTAAATCCCACGGCTTTTCTTAAAGGAAAAACCGCGGTGTTTTAAAAGGAAGGAAGTCGCGACTTTTCATCTCCGAAGAGATGTTATTTCGCGCGCCCGGGAGGAGTTAGCGCATTCCTTCTTTCTCAAAATCCCATCAGCCATTGGATTCTCATCCAAGGGGGGAGAGATGGTGCGCTAATTGCTTAAGAAGGAGGCCGCCCCAAATAAAATCATCGGAGAAATATTTGGGGCGCGCCAAGAGTCCATGCGCCATGGACTCTTTCAAATGGCGCACCAAGAGTCCATATGCGCATGGACTCTTGGCATTTGGCGTGGAAAAATAAAGGGGGCGGGTGGGGAGGCTAGCCAAGCTACATGGCTAGCCAATAGGGTTAGCCATATTCCTGTTTTCTCAATTAGGGTCTAATTAGGTCCAATTAGAACCCAATTTGAACCAATCCGGAATCCTAATTTGAATCCGATCCGAGTAGAAGCTAGGGTTTGCAACACCTGCTAGAGTGTTATCTTGCAAAGATGATTTAATTCCAAATTAAACTCTTGATCAATCCTCTTAAGTGTGTGACCCATTGGGTTCCACATCTAGCCAGCAGTGGGTTCGAATACAAGTTGACCTAATCGATTAGAACTCTTTCTAATCGATTTAGGTCAAACCGGGCTTACCCGATTCGATCAATTAGGATTCTTCCTAACATGTGATCTTTGAACTTGATCAACCCACAAGACAAGATTGACGTCTAGCAACGTGTCATGTCTACCCAGAAGATATGGAAATTCTGGTGAAATACCAAAATTATCCTTCAGTAGAGAGTTACCGTACAATTAAATCTTTCGATCAGCCTGTACCCAAAATATAACTATGGATATGGATATATGTCAAATCCAATATTATATTTATTTCTAGATCAATCTTATAATGATGATTCGATTATCTTGATATTAGAAACCATCTCTAATATCCTCACTTTGATCAAAGATTCCCTGAATCATCATGCGATTGTTGACTAGCTGGATGCAATCTCCTCTTTCTAAGAGTGATCGATTCCTTGTTGACCTGCACATTACCTTCATATCCAATTCACCATTCCCAGTATCAATCCTGTGCAAGTCTCAGTGTCATGATTAGGATTGAACCAAAGAATGGGTTCATGTACATAAGGTACTTATGGCAGTCTCAGGTCAAAAGATTACTTGTACCACTCCCTCTATGAGAACCTTCTATTGACATGTAGCTAAGACTCCATTAGATGTTCTCAAGTTGGATCATATCAGTGAACTCATTCTCCAATGAGCACCCACATCCCAGTATTAGTGTCATATACAAGTGACTGTGAGAGCAGTCACCCTTTCCAGTATACCCGGGATGTGCTAGTCTTATCGGAAAAACCCTGATCCCCTACTCAGGGTTCCTTTGACTAGGAATACTTTAGATTAAGGTTTTAAGATTTTAGGTCTCACTAGTATGATCTCATCATAACCCTAAAATCATAGCCCTAATCTATGGGGTTCATCATATAATATAAAAACAGCGTATGATGAAAAATAATGCCTTTATTTAGAAAATTGTCAATTATAATGGTTTGGGAGATACAACATAGATTGGCTTGTAGGGCATATCCCTTTCAATCTCCCACTTGCACTAAAGCCAATCACCTTTGAATCTTAATCCCATACATTCGAGGTGGCGATCAAAATCTCGCTGTGGTAGAGCCTTAGTGAACGGGTCTGCTACATTGTTCTTTGTATCAACTCTATCTATGTAGACATCTTGTCTCTTTACTATTTCTCGGACAAGATGGAAGCGTCTCAGAATGTGCTTGGACTTATGATGAGCTCTTGGTTCCTTAGCTTGAGCAACAGCCCCAGTGTTGTCACAGTAAAGTGGCACTGGGTTTTCAATTTGAGGAACAACACCCAACTCTGTGATGAACTTCTTCATCCAGACTGCTTCCTTGGCGGCTTCACTAATAGCTATGTATTCTGCCTCTGTGGTTAAGTCAGCTACAGTCTGCTGCTTGGTACTCTTCCAACTCACTGCTCCACCATTTAGGGTAAAAACATATCCCGAAATGGATTTGCTATCATCAGAGTCTGATTGAAAACTAGAATCAGAATAAACTTCTAGTTTAAGATCAGAACCACCATAAACTAGAAAAATATCCTTAGTCCTTCTTAGGTACTTAAGAATATTTTTAACTGCTTTCCAATGATCCTCTCCTGGATCAGCCTGAAACCTACTGACAATGCGTAAAGCATATGCCACATCAGGCCTAGTACATAACATGGCATACATTATGGACCCTATTGCCGAAGCATAGGGTATAGAATTCATTCTATTTCTTTCTTCAGGTGTCTTAGGAGACATCCTTTTAGAAAGATGTATGCCTTGACTCATAGGAAGATAACCTCTTTTACTTCCTTCCATGCTGAATCTTTTTAGCACTAAGTCAATGTACCTAGATTGGGATAAACCTAGCATCCTCTTAGATCTATCTCTATAGATCTTAATACCTAGTATATAGGATGCTTCTCCCAAATCTTTCATGGAAAACTGGTTTGATAGCCAAACCTTGACTGATTGCAACATTGGGATATCATTCCCAATGAGGAGTATGTCATCTACATACAGAACCAAGAAGACTATGGCACTCCCACTAGTCTTCTTATAAACACATGGTTCATCCACATTTTTGATAAAACCAAACCTTTTAATAGTTTCATCAAAGCGGATGTTCCAACTCCTGGAAGCTTGCTTTAATCCATAAATGGATTTCTTTAGCTTGCATACTTGATTAGGTTTATTCTTTGAAATAAAACCTTCTGGCTGTGACATGTAGACTTTTTCCTCAAGGAAACCATTGAGGAATGCAGTCTTTACATCCATCTGCCATATCTCATAATCGTGGTATGCTGCTATAGCAAGTAAAATCCGAATTGATTTCAGCATGGCAATAGGTGAAAATGTTTCATCATAATCAATTCCCTGTTTTTGTCTAAAACCTTTAGCCACTAATCTGGCTTTATAGGTTTCAACTTGGCCATCAACCCCAATCTTTTTCTTATAGACCCATTTACACCCAATAGGATTAACACCCTCTGGTGCATCAACCAAAGACCATACTTGGTTTACATACATAGAGTCTACTTCGGATTCTATGGCTTCTTGCCATTTATCTAAATCAGTACTCAAGATAGCTTCCGTATAGGTCAGAGGTTCATCATTTTGAATGACTTGGGCTTTATTATTTTCAATAATAAACCCATACCTCTCAGGTGCCCGTGGCACTCTATCAGACCTATGAGGAGGAGTTTTGTGTTCTGGTTCTGTCCTAACTATATGTTCTAATGGTTGAGAATTGTCTATCTGTATTTCTTGTACTTCTCCAAGTTCAATAGTTCTACCATTGCCCTTTTCTAAAATGAACTCTTTTTCTAGAAAAGTGGCATGCCTGCTGACAAAAATCTTTTGTTCAGTAGGATGGTAGAATAGATATCCTCTACCTTCTTTAGGATATCCTACAAATAGACATTTATCCGCTCTAGGTTCCAACTTATGTCCAAAATTTCTTTTAACATAAGCTGGACATCCCCATACCTTAAAATATTTAAGATATGGTTTCTTTCCACTCCAAATTTCATATGGAGTACTAACAACGGATTTAGAAGGTACCTTGTTCAGAATGTAAACAGCAGTTTCTAGGACATGACCCCAGAAGGAAATGGGCAAATTTGTGAAGCACATCATGGATCGTACCATATCTAATAAGGTACGATTCCTCCTTTCAGCTATACCATTTAGCTGTGGTGTATAAGGAGGGGTCCATTCAGAAAGGATTCCATTAACTTTAAGATAGTCTAAAAACTCCGTGGATAAGTATTCTCCTCCTCGATCAGAACGAAGAACTTTAATACTTTTCCTGGTTTGTTTTTCGACCATACTTTGATACTCCTTAAATTTATCAAAGGCTTCAGATTTGTGTTTCATAAGATACACATATCCGAACCTAGATAAATCATCTATAAAAGTGATAAAATATGAGTATCCTCCTCTAGCCTGAGTTGTCATTGGACCACATACATCAGTATGTATAAGTCCTAATAACTCAGTTGACCTTTCCCCATGTCCAGTGAATGGAGTTTTTGTCATCTTACCCATGAGACATGATTCGCAAGTTCCTAATGATTCATACTCATAAGGATCAAGGAATTTTTCCTTGTATAACTTGCTAATCCTAGACTCATTAACATGACCAAGTCAATGATTCCAAAGTAAAGTATCATTAAAGTCTTTTCTTTTCCTTTTAGTATTGACATGAAAAATACTATCATTGGAAGAAAGAGTTAAGAGCCCATTGCTAAATATGCCAGAACAAATAATTTTATTAGATAACATTATCGAGCAACCAGTGCTCGTTACATCCATTACATATCCTTGTTTTAATAATAAAGGAATAGATATAATGTTCCTAATAATCTTTGGCATATAATAACAATTCTCTAGCTCCAAGATCTTCCCTGAAGGCAACTTCAGAATATAGGTCCCTACAGCTTCTGCTTGGATGATATCACCACCAGCACCGTAGAGATTGAAGTCGCCTTCCTTCAATACTTTAAGCTTGTGGAGGTCCTGCAAAGATTTGCATATATGGTAACCACAAGCGGTATCCAATACCCAAGTATTTGATATAGACGAATTTAATGTCAATATAGTATGTATCTCATACATACCTTTTGGTGCGTCTGCCGCACCAGGCTTCACAGTTGCAAGGTAAGCCTTGCAATTCCTTTTCCAATATCCCGCTTTGCCGCAAAAGAAACAGGTTGATTATTTTGAGGCCTTCTTTCCTTTCTTGTTCTTATTGATGCCACCCTTAGGGTTTAGCCTCCTACTAAAACCCTTTTTGCCCGATTTCTTCTTATTGGTCTTATCAACAAGAAGAAGTGGAGCCTTTTCTCTCTTAATGTGGCTCTCTGCTGTTTTTAACATATTTAATAGCTCAGGCAAGGAAGTGTTCAGTTTGTTCATGTGATAATTCAAGACAAACTGAGAAAATGACTCCGGGAGTGATTGCAGGATTAAATCCTGATTCAGCTCCCCATCCATAATAAATCCTAATTGACCCAATCTGGTGCTTAAGTCAATTACCTTCAGGACATGATCCTGAACGAATGTACCCTCTGTCATCCTAGCACGGAATAACTGCTTAGATATTTCGTATCTAGCAGTTCTACTTTGTTCTCCATAAAGCTCCTTTAAATTGAGCATTATGGATTGAGTATCCATGCTTTCATGCTGCCTCTATAACTCATTGGTCATAGAGGCCAGTATGATACATTTGACAGTGAGGGAGTCATTCTGCCACATTTTGTATGTGGCCATATCTTCCTGTGTGGCATCATTCCCTAGTGGATTAAGACTAGGGGTATCAAGAATATAAGAAAGTTTTTCTAAACTCAGTACAATCTTTAAGTTTCTCAAACAGTCCACATAGTTTGGACCAGTCAATTTGTTGGTATCTAAGATGCTTCTCAGTGATAATGAAGATGCCATTTATCTACATTTAATTAAGAACAATACATAAGCAAACAACCATGAAATGACTTACATAATTAAATTAGGTCTTCAATTTAATTATGTCTCCCATTATTTTATCAAAAATCATAGCCCTCACTATGATAATCGAGAAGAACCCTGATCGGTTTTCTTAGCGAGATCGAGATCCTTATAATTTATAAAAGATCTTGCAGATAACACAACAAATCTTTTATAAGTTCAAAGGTAGGAAACTCTTCCAATTATATCTCATATAATTCTCAAAAATAACTTGGCCTCTAGAACATTATAAGTCTTGCAGAAAAACACAACAAACCATAATGTTCTAGTTAAGTCAAGACCCTTTCATTTCTATATAGTCAGTACTCAAATATAATGCCCTTGCAGATAACACAACAAGGTATATTTTTGCACTAGACCAATATTATGTCAATCACCCTATTAGGTCTTGCAGATAACACAACAAACCTAATGTGGTTCATAACACAGTAATGATCCAGCATGAAGGAAGGCCAACATATAGCATTTTTTAACACTAAGCATATAAGTCAAGATTTAAATATAATCAAATCGGCCAGGCAAGTGGAAGAGATGTGGGAGTCCCCCCGTTGCTTTCCTAGATACCAATAAAAATTGGCCAGGTCAGTCAACGGAACCAATTAAAAACCACGATTCTCTTTACCTTCCCAGAACCACCTTTCTAGACACCGAATGATCAATTGTTCATCATGACTAGTGATGCTCATTAGTTAAATATACTATGACTTAATATAATTTTAAGAAGAGGGCTTTATTAAAATTGCCAGCACATTCTTCTAAAAACATATCACAATGATATCACTCTGATAAACATATATGTGCTAAGTGTGTCATCATACTAGGACAACCATTTACCACATAATGGATCCACCATTATGCCAGGGCAACCTTATTTCAGTATGATGACTTCAAAACTAATCAGATCTCTATAATAATTAGGGTTTGAGTGAAAGAACCCTAACTAGTGGCATACATCAAAACATTAATTATCATATATGCATCCCTTAAATTATTCTAAGTGTATCAGCATTCAAGGGTTTAAAACCCTAATTGCGATACTACAACAAAAACACATATAAATAATTTTTAAATGTTTTAACTGTAATAAGGATTGCTCTGATACCACTGTTGGGGATTCCGGTGCAGTGTAGCGAAAGTGTAATTTCAAAAATGATGAAATTGGCACCAAAATCCCTTAGCCAAGATCTCCTTATTCAGAATTAAAACATACAAACTAACATTGTTAGAATTAGGGCACCAACCTTTTAACACTAAGTCCAATTTTGATGTAGGATCAGAACTTGGTGTTGAATACTTCTTTTGATTTCACCAGGCATCCAAATGTCCACCCTCCAATGGTGATCCACAAGATGATTGATCAAGATGCAAGCTTCTTCAAAATTCCTTCACTTGAATTCTTATCCTAGAACTCAAGAGGACTATGGCTCTAAAACTTCAGGGTAGGGGCTCCTTACTTCCTTTCTTCCTTCTTCCTCTCCCTTTCTTAAGACCTTGTCCTAAGAATAAAACTCTTGTCTTGAAGGAGGAGATGGATTTAAGACACTAATGTCTTAAAGTAAAGGAAATAGAAACAGAGTAGGAGTTCCTTTCTTTTATCGATCAAGAGATTCTTCCTATCTCTTGTTTTGGACTTGAGTTTCAACAGAGAAGAGAACTCTGTAAGAGGAAAACTCTCTTTGTCCTAAACAAGCTAAGGAGGAATCAGTTTCCTAGAAAGAAAAGACAATAAATAAACTCTGTCGTTCATTAGTTTAAACACCCGAGACCTTTGTTGTATAAATAGATTACAGAGAGATGTCTTCTCAAAAGAACACAACTCTCCGTAAACCCCATTCTACTTTGTCTCACGCCCCTTCCCTATTTCTCATGCCCAATCCTCCCATCTCACGGCCTTCCAGATTAAATCCCACGGCTTTTCTTAAAGGAAAAACCGTGGTGTTTTAAAAGGAAGGAAGTCGCGACTTTTCATCTCCGAAGAGATGTTATTTCGCGCGCCCGGGAGGAGTTAGCGCATTCCTTCTTTCTCAAAATCCCATCAGCCATTGGATTCTCATCCAAGGGGGAGAGATGGTGCGCTAATTGCTTAAGAAGGAGGCCGCCCCAAATAAAATCATCGGAGAAATATTTGGGGCGCGCCAAGAGTCCATGCGCCATGGACTCTTTCAAATGGCGCACCAAGAGTCCATATGCGCATGGACTCTTGGCATTTGGCGTGGAAAAATAAAGGGGGCGGGTGGGGAGGCTAGCCAAGCTACATGGCTAGCCAATAGGGTTAGCCATATTCCTGTTTTCTCAATTAGGGTCTAATTAGGTCCAATTAGAACCCAATTTGAACCAATCCGGAATCCTAATTCGAATCCGATCCGAGTAGAAGCTAGGGTTTGCAACACCTGCTAGAGTGTTATCTTGCAAAGATGATTTAATTCCAAATTAAACTCTTGATCAATCCTCTTAAGTGTGTGACCCATTGGGTTCCACATCTAGCCAGCAGTGGGTTCGAATACAAGTTGACCTAATCGATTAGAACTCTTTCTAATCGATTTAGGTCAAACCGGGCTTACCCGATTCGATCAATTAGGATTCTTCCTAACATGTGATCTTTGAACTTGATCAACCCACAAGACAAGATTGACGTCTAGCAACGTGTCATGTCTACCCAGAAGATATGGAAATTCTGGTGAAATACCAAAATTATCCTTCAGTAGAGAGTTACCGTACAATTAAATCTTTCGATCAGCCTGTACCCAAAATATAACTATGGATATGGATATATGTCAAATCCAATATTATATTTATTTCTAGATCAATCTTATAATGATGATTCGATTATCTTGATATTAGAAACCATCTCTAATATCCTCACTTTGATCAAAGATTCCCTGAATCATCATGCGATTGTTGACTAGCTGGATGCAATCTCCTCTTTCTAAGAGTGATCGATTCCTTGTTGACCTGCACATTACCTTCATATCCAATTCACCATTCCCAGTATCAATCCTGTGCAAGTCTCAGTGTCATGATTAGGATTGAACCAAAGAATGGGTTCATGTACATAAGGTACTTATGGCAGTCTCAGGTCAAAAGATTACTTGTACCACTCCCTCTATGAGAACCTTCTATTGACATGTAGCTAAGACTCCATTAGATGTTCTCAAGTTGGATCATATCAGTGAACTCATTCTCCAATGAGCACCCACATCCCAGTATTAGTGTCATACACAAGTGACTGTGAGAGCAGTCACCCTTTCCAGTATACCCGGGATGTGCTAGTCTTATCGGAAAACCCTGATCCCCTACTCAGGATTCCTTTGACTAGGAATACTTTAGATTAAGGTTTTAAGATTTTAGGTCTCACTAGTATGATCTCATCATAACCCTAAAATCATAGCCCTAATCTATGGGGTTCATCATATAATATAAAAACAGCGTATGATGAAAAATAATGCCTTTATTTAAAAAATTGTCAATTACAATGATTTGGGAGATACAACATAGATTGGCTTGTAGGGCATATCCCTTTCATACTCAAGGTAGTTAAACCTATATACTGAGAATGTGGCTCTGATTCGACTTGTTGCCCAGTAAGCAACCCAAGAGGGGGGTGAATTGGGTTTCTAAAAACTATTTGCAAGAATGTGTGCCAATTGAAATAATCAATTTAAGTGCTAGTGAGATGCAAGTGTTGTGTGCTCTTGAAGAGTTTGCAACAAAAATTTAAATTACAATGAAGGTAATAGCAAGTAAAGGGAAAACAATCAATCACAAACACAAGGCAAGTATAGTGGTTCGGTGCTCTCAAATGCACCTACGTCCATTCTCCAAGGTCAACTCGAGAATCACTATAATCACTCACGATTACAGCAGATTAGTTTTTCAAGATCACTAATCAAAATCCCTTTTAGTTTTCACAAGGCTTACCAAAAGAAACATCTTGGTTTTCAAAGGCTAACCAAAAACCTCCTTAGTTTTCAACTAGGCTAACTAAAAATCTCCTTGGTTTTCAATTAAGCTAACCATAAACCTCTTTATTTTTCAACTAGGCTAACCAAGAATCTCCTTGATTTTGTTCTTAGGCTCACCAAAAATCTTGTTACAACAAAGTATGAATTGAAGTAAAGAATACAAGAAAATCTTTCGAATAAAAGCTGTTATCTCTTTGAAGCTTGATAAAGATGCTTGTCTCCAATTCGATGAAACTTCAATCAATACTTAAAAGGTTGGACTTGATTTCTTTTGATTGCTTTGAATGCTTGAAGGCTTGGTTAGCTTGGAAGTAGTTGCTCTCAATGAATGTGTGAGTGAATGAGCTTTCTTTTCTTCTTTTTTCTCTTCTCTCTTTATTATATTTGAGTTTGATCCCCTTAAATACCCTTCCAAGGCTCAAAAGATAATTTATGACCATTAAAGACATGGAACTAGCCATTGGGGGTGAAAGGGATGAGTTATGTGTTTGAAAAAACTAGCCATTACTATTCCCAGAACTCTAAGTATCGATACTTCAGTCCTTGAGTTGATACTTAGGGTTGACACTTAAGTCCCATGAGTCCACACCTAGTTCAAAATTTTGTATTGAAGCCCTCTGGAAATCTCAGGTGAGTCGACACTTCATTGGTGAGTCAACACTTGAGATGAGTCTTGAATTTTAGCATGTTCTATAAAGAATTTGTCTCAGGCTTTGAGTCGATCCTTGAGTCGACACCTTGAGTCAACACTTCAAGCGTGCCATCTAAAATTTCTTTCTACATGTCGGCTTGAGTCAATACTTGCACTATCATGAGTTGACACTTGAACAGTGAGTCGATACTTTGAGTCGACACTTGCTGAAACTTTTTCAAAAATGACTGAAAACTGCTGAATCATTTTTCAACTTGACTCTTTAATTCTATTCAAGCAAATCTTAGATACTTAAGTCCATTAAACATTGATGTTTCATCCATAGAAATGGCTTCTTTAATCATTTGACAAGCAATTCAATTTGACTAACTTGATGAGTACATTTTTCTTAATAAAAAATATACTTTAGCAAACTGTTAGTACTCAATTATACTTAAATATTTTGTTAATCATCAAAATTAATAACGGAGTCAACACTATCCTTCTGAAAGATACTCAGATATGCTAATAGAGGATATAGAGAAAGTGATCCTTTGAGAGATAGCGAACATAGAGATGATCCAAAAAAATCTACAACAAGGTGATATCAAATACCATTTTAAGAGACGAATGCAATGGATCTATAAAACAAAAAATAGATAAGATCTATAAGGCAAGGCTTAGGTGAAAGGTTATGATCAGTGCTAAAGCATTAACTATTAGCAAACCTTTTCACCTTGATCATATTGAAATCCATATTAATTGCTATTACAGTTGATCATGATGAAATCTTGTAGATGGATAGTGATGAGATCAAAAGATCTATAAACTAAAAGGGTCTGTGTAGATAGACTAAGTAAATAGCTCGAAGTAGATATGCTTGTTCAATGACATACTCAAATCATTTAATATAGTCAAGAATGAGAAGCAGAATTATGTATTTATAAAAGGTCAATGAAAGTATATAATTCATCGCATTGTTTTAGGATAATATTCTCCTATTGTAAATATGATTTCCATGCTGACCTAGGTTAGGTTAAAATTATCTAAATAATTCTCCATCAAAGATCTTTTTTGAAAGCATCCTACATTTGAAATATAGATCTATGAGATAGATCTAGGAGGATGCTAGCCGATCACAAATTTGGTACATTAAGAAAGTGATGAATAGTTCAGCATGTAAAATCCAATAGGAGAATTGACTCCATAAGCATGGAATTAGTCTCTCAATGTATTCATACACATTTGAAGATATTTAGTACATAACCTAGATCCCTTTGAGCTTTGGCTATAAAGAACTTTATATAAACCATGCTATATACATGACTTGCTTTTTACTATGAGTGTCACGAGCAAATGTCAGTCAAATCCAAGCTATGAGCATTGGATAACTATAAAAATAATCTTTGATACTTAAGAAGTACTAAAGATATATTTTAACTCTTTAGAGTGAGAGAGTTGAGGGATAATGGATACATGAGATGTGTTCTTATATAATGGTGATTTAGAATAGTTCCAAACAACCAATCATTGTAGGTTTGACTAGGGAGGCTAACTATATCATCACTTCGAAAGGTGCAAGGATATATTCTAATTAACTGATTATTGCAGATTGAGTAAAATGTCATTAGATGATATAATACTCTACGATTACAACAGTGGTATCATAGCTCTAGCTAAGAAACCAAGATCTCACCAAAAGTCTGAATACATAAGTGATGATTCAATTCGTGATTACCTTATAAAGGTATAGAGAGTAAACTCCATAAGAGATGTGGGAGATCCACTAGCTTAATAAGCCTTAGCTAGCTAAAACTTATGCACATTAGATAAGGTTGAAGTATATGGCTAATTGGCTTTAGCATAGTGAAAGATTGTTAGATGTGTGCCCTAGAAACAAATCTAGATAATACAAATTTTTAATCTAGGACATAATTTTATGTTTAATAATTTAAAATAGATAAATTTTAACTATACATGTATCCATATATCATCCAAGAAGTTAATGGATAATGACACATATTCTCAAGAGTTGAGAATTTGAGACATGTGTCATTATAGGTTAACTCCTAAATGCTCCCGATCATTGATCATCATAGGGATGGTGATTGATCTACTAAGATTAGTACATGGCCACTTTTCATTAAGATAGATAAGTCTCCAATAGTATAAGGGCACTAAAGCAAGAGTGCAAGTAGTTGTTAGAGAAAAACAGCACTGAGCATGACCAAGAATGAAAAATCACATGGATGTCTACTCAATTCATTAGTGACTTCTTGATGCTATAGTTGTGCAAGTAGTAACTTGACCTATAGTGCCTTAGTCACTCATAGGAGGATTGCTATGGTTTGACAAGTACATAAACATGATCGCTGGTCATATGGGTCCTTATAGTATACATTGGCTATAGTAGGTTCACTATAG
This sequence comes from Areca catechu, assembly GCA_021397845.1. Classification (NCBI taxonomy): domain Eukaryota; kingdom Viridiplantae; phylum Streptophyta; class Magnoliopsida; order Arecales; family Arecaceae; genus Areca; species Areca catechu. Next base: position 72,003,697 of record CM038041.1, read on the forward strand.
GAGTGGGAGTGCACCTATATGGGATCTATCAGCCTTAGTAGTTGAGAAGTCCTATGTAACCTAAGAGGTTGAGTCCTTAAGTCTATGACTATAGCAACATGATAATAGAAAAAGTTTCTATGGGAATCATGATTAGGCTTAAGTCGATTAAGTCTAGTATATGGCAAATACTTAGGATTTGATGACCTTCCATGACCTACAAACTGTTGGAACTTTCAATAGAGGAACATAATCATGCAATAACTATACTTACAGGTTTACCTTTTTATTCTACTAGGTTGCCACTACATACTGCTAGGCATCACTGGTGGATTATGGGACTCACTTAGATCATTTTTGGATAAACAATCCTTGTTAGGATTGAGCTAAAAAAGTCTCACTCCATCAAAAGAGTTTTGATGATACTATGATAGAGATCATAGTATGTTTTATTGCCAAATAGAATGGAACCTAAGGGATCATACACAATATGGGCTTGACCTAATCAAGAGCTTGGATCATATTTAGGACTTCCAAAATTTGGCACATGCTAATTTTGACACCTACTATTTTTAGCATCTACCAATTTTGGCACCTACTAATTTTGGCATCAAGGACTTAATTGCAAGAGTTGTAATTTGATTTGATTTAATTGGGTTTAAGAATCCTTGTTGGACTATGATTTCAAATCCTATTACAAATAAGATTGATAGCCTTTGTGAATTCAATTCGAATTACGATCGAATTGGATTTGAATTGAACTAATTAAATCCAATTAACTTGGGTCCTAAACCTAATTAGATTACATTCAGACTCTCTAAAATTGGGTTAAGAATCCAAGTTAGACTTGGATTGCAAACATAATTAATTTGGGTTGACAGCCTTTTCAAAATTAGTTCGATTTATATTTGGAATTATTCCAAATCAAAGCTAAATCAAACTAGGAAGCCATACCCACATTTATCTAGGATTCACTCTCATTATTCACATAAAAAAGAGGAGAAAAGTGCTGATTTTATCACACTTTTCTTGTAGCATGTGTGGAAGGATAAGATGTGCAATATAGCATCTTTCATGATTATCTAGGACTCTCTCTCTATGGATTGACATGGGCTCTTATCTAATTTAATTTGATTCAAATCATATTAGTCTCCTATTTTATCTAGATGTTTGGAGGCATGAAAAGGGGTTTTAACTTGGAGTTTTTAAAGAGGTGAAGATTTGGGTTGTGCACTTCCCCTTGTCACATAATTTTCTTCCCATTGATCCATATTTTTTCTCTTCATGTCCCACCTATTCCTCTACTCTAAAAATAGATGGGAGAGTGATGGTTTGAGAGGATAAAAGGGAGAAAATAGTTTTCTTTCTTTTGGATTTCCATCTCTCATAGAACTAGCATGAAAAGTTTGTGCAGCGTTCCAGTTCTTCCTTGCTACACTTTGGGTTTCTCTACTACCCCTTTCTTTCTCTTCCTGATTATTCCACACCCTAAAACTCTAGAGAGAAGTTTTTGTGAGAGAGGAGAATAGAGGAAAAATAGTTTTGTTCTCCCTTAGGCATCCTAGATGAAGTCCTGAAGTCTTGCACGAAGGGTTCGCACGAAGGCTACAAAGGTTGTAGCCCTTTCTTTAAGTTGTTGAAGGAAGATCAAGATCTAAGTTGGAAGAGATGCCTACGAATGAGCTAGCACTCAAGTGGCATTGTTGAGTTAATCAGGAATGAGTCCTATGTGGATACCAACAGAGGTCGGGTGCATGCGTGGCTCTAACAAGAACCCTGATGATCTACCATATTTGATGCATTCGAAGTTCAAGAAAGGATAGAAATTGAGGTAAGTATTTTATCCTTTTTTGATTTTTATTATATTTTAGATCTAATTAATTATAATTTAAATTTGATCAGTATGTTAGAAATATCCTGCTTTAGGTGCTTGTAAATTATTATGCATGCCTTTTATGAAAAAAAATTTCATAACTACATTTTCTAATGCTTAGCAATTTTTGAAACTCTAGATATTGGCATGATAGCAACCATGTTTCCTTCAACTAATGATCCTTCTCATAAGCCTACAACAATCCCAGCAAATGGTGACAGTTGACTGTAGGCTTATTCATTCTATAATCACTAAGAAAGTGGAGGTAGGACTTTGATAGAGAATTTAGGATCGCATGCTTCCTTAAGTGCTCATGCAAGGGTAACCCAAGTTTGTTCAAGTGCTCAATCTTTTATATCATGTATAATACATGATCAGTGATCGATGCCCCTTCCCTTATCCTAGTATTGAAAATGGCATAAGACATTTTATACCTTTCAACATTGTCAAGAGTGCCTAAGGATTTCTTTAACACTTGAAGCATATCTTCCAGCTAAGCATCCTTGAATTTACGATTGAACTCGCCATTCATGGATACCCGTATAATGAAATGGACCATGGTTCGGCCATGAGCCACTTTTGATAAGTGTCTCAGACTATACTATGGGCATTCAAAGTAGGCTCCTCGGGTACTGGATCTGTCAACATGTATAAGATCCGCTTGTGCTCAAGGATTATCTTTAGCTTTCGATACCAATTATTGAAATTAAGTCCTATCAACTTTTCATCATGCAACATTGATCAGAGTGACAAAGTGTTGGCCATTTTAACTGAAAAGAAAAGAGAACAAGACCTATTAGTATATGAATTATTTAATCCTAAAGACTTGAACTTTAATTTAAAGGTTCTGCCACTATTTTGTACTGATGGTAGCCTTTACCTCTAATTTGATGAATTACACTAATTCTTTAGCAGGTACTAGAATCTACATAGACTGCATATAGGCATGAGTTTGCTCGACCAATCCATATGTATCTATGGGTGGTTCTTAATCAATTTTTTTTAAAAATAATTTCTAGTATTAATTTTATCCTAGGCACATCTTCAGCAAGAATTTATGCCTCCACTACAAATCCTAGTTAGGTATAACCATTAACATGATAGAACTCAGTGGATCAAGCTAACAAATGATTAGGCCTGAGTTTGCTCGGCCAACCTAATCACCCATAAGAAAGTCATATCTAAGTTATCATATTATGAATGATAATTCCAATAGCAAATGAGCACCAAGCATTTGCACCTCCAATGATCTTCCAATCTATTGGACCCATTATCATCTAACTTAATTGTTGGCTATGACTTGGTTATCTTTGAAACTTTGTCATTTTAAGGACCTAATAATTTAGAAGATTATATTAGATAGTTAAGAAGAGAAAAGAGAAGATATGAATCAATCGATCAACAATCCTCCCACTAACTTCACCATGTTTGTGACAAGGGTTGAAGACAAATTGGCCCAAGGGCACCTAGATCAGTCATACTGATCATCCTTACTAGCATAAGTTTACTTAAATCAATAAGGTGTCTTATCAAAACCTGATTGACCATAATGACCAGGTAAGTGAGACTAATGAGAGGGTTGCACTATTAACCTCTTTTCTTAGATACCAACAAGTTGGCTAGGTAAGAGGTAGCCCTAATTAATAACCATAATTAAATTACCAAACTTACTTTAGACACCAATCAGTTCATTAGTTTTGATTAGACTAGCCTAACGACTCGGATCCGACCATTGAGCCAAAATCAAGTCCATTTGATAAATTATAGACTTGATCAAGCTATCACTATAGAATTAATCTAGAAAATCCTTGACCTAATCCTAACCAAGTTTTGGTTAGGTTAGATCAATTTCTTGATTAGGTCCATAGTAATCAAAACTCTAAGCCTAGGTCTAACCCAATTAATTGACTAGATTCAAGCTAACCCATAGCCCATGGTATATGAATTGACATTATATCTTTCATTCACAATTCTAGATCTAATTTTTGACATTTTAATTCCAGCAATTAATCAAAATTAATTATGCTAAATTTAGATCTAAACAATTTATATGTATCTCATACATATTAAACACTTTTAGATCTATACTATATGATATAGTTATAATGCTGAAATCTATATTATGATTTATGTTCTAAACATAAAATTAAATAATAATAACTTAATTTCAAATCTTAAATAGTAAGTTAATCAAGATTAAATCATTGGAATTAGGTCTAAATATTGAAATAATTTTAATAAAGTTTTTTTTACCTCACCTTTTAATGGGATGAGATCATAACGGTACCCGTACATGCCATAAGAGATCCTATGGAATGGGAAGAGAGGGCCTTTAAACCCTACTTTTCTCCTATGTCTGGATAGCCATAGTAATTAATCTAATTCAAAGTAGTTACTTAGATTAATAATATATCGAATATGCAAGTTGAAATAATTTCAAAAACTAATTCTTTTACCTCTTTGTTCATGGAATGAGATCACAGCGATACCCATAAATGCCATAAAAGATTCCATGGAATGGGAAGAGAGGGCCTTTAAATGCTACCTTTCTCTTATGATTGGATGGCCATGGTGATTAACACAATCCAAAGTTACTCAGATTTATAAACATAAAATCAAACATTACATCCTAAACATTTCACATCAAGAAAACCTATGAATCTGATACCATTATTGAAAATTGGGGTAGGATTTCATGCATGTAATTTTTTTTAAATTTTTTGAAAAATAAAATTAGATTAAAAATATTTTTAATCAAAAAAAAACATTTAGAACAAATTTAAAAAGCTCTACCATGGTTCTAGAACATAATATGCATAAGAAGTAAAAGCTGAAATTCAAAGTCAGCATGCATCGATCTTGTCGATGCACGTTGTAGATCAAATCTACTGAGTCTATGAGATTAGATCTAATATCTTAGCATGGGTCATTGATTACCACTACTAATGAATGTGGTATTAGAGTTCTTTAGATCACCTCATAACTATACAGCACGTCTAGCCTCTATAGCAAGTCTACATAAAGCCTTGAAAGATCAACCGTCTAGGATTGCTAGCTCCTCGTGAAGGCCACCGGATGGCTAATTTTTCTCCTTCAAAATTTCTTGGACACTTTGAGAAGAAAAAGAGGATATTTAGAGGATTAAGAGATGGAAATATTAAAAAATATGGAGACCCTTCTCAATTTTTTTTTTTCTTTTCTTCCTCCCTAAAACCCTAGCACCTAGATCAACCCATGCCCAATCTTATTTCACACTAACTCTCCCATTCTCAAAAATTTTTTTGGTGTTTTCCTCCTTAAATATCATGATAATAGGCTCTCTCATATCCCACACCCATCAAAAAAATCCTAGATTAAAAAGGCATGGAGAAAAGATTAGGATTAGAATAGATTAATAAAGAATAGGATTAGGATAAGGCTAGAAATTTGAATTCTATTCAAACTCTATCAAATTGAATTAAAAATTCAATCAAATTTAAACTAACCTATCCTAATCTAAAGAGGAATGATGGAGGGTGACAAAACTCATTTTGGCATGGAGAGAAATTACATGAAATCAGAATTGGCATGGAGAAATTCTAGGAGAAAATGTAAGAGGCACTAGGATTGGATTTTAATTCTAATTTAATTTAAATTGAGTTCCTATCAAATTAAATTTGGTTGAACTCAATTAAATAACTAAGCCTGATCCAATTAGGTTCCAAATAACTTAATTAAATTTCAATCAAATTAGAAATTATTTGAGCCTAAATCTAAATCAAATCAAAAATAAAATTTCTTAGAGATTAGGTCATCATATAACCTAAGAGGGTCAGACCTAATTAAATCTAAATCAATTAGACTTGACCTGAACCTCTTTATTCAATCAAATTAAGCTAATTTCTAATTAATCCTCCTATAACATATTAATACTTAATAAATTAATTCCTTACAATACATTATAAAGTTAATTATCAATTATATTGACAATTATGCCCTTGAACATTTCTTAATCATTAATTAGCTATCTTGATCAATCAAAAATTTCTATTGTATATGATCCTATAGATTCGAGCATTAAGTTAATAGTATAAAAATAAATTCTTGAACTAATTGATGTGACCATCTAGCAATAGTCCCCAACATACGAATAGATTGAATGATTGCAAAGCAATATTCAAAAACATAGGCATATGGTTACCATATAATTTATCCCTTTGATCCATTACTCAAGATAACTTCAAATTTAACTACCAACTCTTAATCAATGCATCTAAAAGTGTCTTAACCTAATAAGTCCTATGACTCCTCACAAAGATTATCCTGATTAAGGTTTTACTAAATTGAAACACAATAGGACATTATCTCCAACACCTTGGAGCAGCCAATCCCATATTGACTCACACACTGATTTTACAAGTACTTGACTGTACCTAGAAATATTCCATCACTATATTATAAATAAATGTAGTCTAGTACTAAAGTATAGTAAGTTGCTTGCAAGGCACCATAGTGATCTTAGGTCAAAGGGATATCTATATCCATATACTTCTATGAAATACTTTTGATAGTAGAGTATTCTATAGAGTTGGTTACATTCAGTGAAATGTACTCGTATACTCACTTGCATGCCATACCAGTATCTCTACACTCCTTGGTTAAGAGAACAACCAACCCGTATTTATACAATGACCTATTGATGTATCTTAAATTTAACTAAAGCACAAGGTGTGTAAGGTAGCACATCCGATAAGTACGGATCGATCGCTTGAGGATTTAGGTAATTAAATTATATTAAGACCCTTACTCAGGCGAGCTTTAACAAAGAGAGGGAGATGCTATTTGATTAATACTACTAGAGAAGAAAAATAATAATCTAAAGTCTAAGACTTTTAAATTCACTAGACCAATGACTCAAAGAGCCTTTCTATAGTTTCTATTATGATGTCCTTTTATCTCCTTTCCTTATGTTATCTAAGTATAGATTATGAAGAGATTCTAACCCAATAATAATCCATCAAGGTTTCTAAAAAAAAAAGAATTTAAAAAAAAAATTATTAGCATTCTTTTTATTACTCTTCTTGTACCAAATAAAGTATGAACTATGAAAGATTGAAATCCAATAATAGTCCATCAAGTCTCTGGGCAAGAAGTTGAAAAGAAAGAAGTACTCTAAAAAATTAAATGTCTAAGAAGAAATCATAAGAATAAGCTTCTAAACATGGTCTAGCTTCATCATCAACCCTAGGAGATTTGCTTAGCCAGACATTATCTAAATTAAAACTCTAAAATATTTTTAAAAAACTTAAAATAAAGTCTATAATACTTGCTAAAATTTAAATTATAGAATTTAAAGATATGCAAAAATTAAACTAGCCTAATTATAGAAATTAAATTATAAAAATTAAATTACAACAATTTAAACTATCCTAATACTGAAATTAAAAATTATAAGAAATTAATTTAAAATAAGAAGAATAAGATTTTATTGCTAAGAAATTTTGATTATAAAAAATTTTAACTCTTAAACCATTAACAGGGTGTGGAGTTAAAAAATATAAATTTTTTAGAACCTGACAAAGGCTCTATTTCCCTCAACTCACTCTCCTTCTTGTATGTTGGAAGAGTGAAAGAAAGAGGAAAGTGATTTTTCTAGGAGGTATACAGACTTTTTTATAGGTACCAAGGGAAAGGATTGTTACATTCTTCTGAATGGAACTAAAAAATATAAAGAAATTCATTGATGAATCTAGATGCAAATCCCTTTTAAATTTATTAATGAATCTTGTCCCAAATCTCCTTCAAACTCATTGATGGACTGCATGAAGGCTCCTTATGGACCAAGCTACTAGTCCATGGTGGACCAGCAACATGTGGGCTTATTTGGGCCACCTTTAAAATGAGTATTGGGCTCTAATTGTTCACCATTTGGACTCTAAATTGTATCTTTTAGGTCTATAGATTGGGCTCTTTATTATGGTGCACCTTTTTTCTAAAAAATAAAAGAAAAAATATCAGTTCTAAAAATTAAAGATAATTTGATCTATAAATTAATATTTATATGGCTAGATTTATGCACTTATTATACCTCCCAACTTGAGTCTCACTCTTCCTCGAATAAGAATAAAAGATAGCTCATGAATTACTTATTGAGGGGGCTACCAAAAACTTTTAACACCATACACAAGTTTACTCATACTCAAAGATTTTTCTCACACCCTCTTTATAAATAGAAGATTTTCCAATAGATACTAGATGAAACAAGTCATTGATATATTAATAGCTTCTCGTAAATTGGTTAATTACAAATTCATCATTTTTCCAAGATAACAATTAACTAACTTCTATTGTCATTTCTAAATCTTCTACTTCCATGAAGTAGTGAGATATTATTTTGGTGCAAGTATGTTTGTTTTATTGTTACACTTTTTTTTAATATATATTGTGCAATGCCTTAACCTCTTAAGCTTTCTATCTGATACTTATAAAAAGGTTTCGACCAATGTCTCCCAAACCAGTTGGTCTTAGGGCACTAGGTAAAAATCACCCCTCAAGCTTACTCACTCGAGTCAAAAAGGCTACAGATCAAAGCTGGCTATATAATAGAGTTTCTTCATATCTTCACTTTCTGATATGAGACTTAATGCTTACTTAGGCAAAGAAGCCCAGTTACTTGGTGAAACAATGTTTAGAACCTGCATTTATCATCTCACTCTCTTTTTTTACTAATAAAGGGAATGTTGTATTTATCAATACTGACACACACCCAAGAAGTAGATTCTTCTTTGATGAAAATAGAAGGGTTAGAATTATCTAGAAATTGATTTCATTCTTAATTATCTTTTTACTTGAATCTATTAATATTTCATCCCTTGATATTTCAAAAATTATCTAGACTATTCAATAAATTACTTATCAAATGTGTGTGATTTATCCTAAGTCCAAGACTTAACAAGCATAAGAATAAGAATAAGAATATGAAGGTAGCTCCAAGTATATATACTTATTTTGCTTATTATTTGATGCGCATCGCAACACACCGATTTAGTACCTTAATTCCACTATTCTTAGAAAGTATAGTGGGAGTAAGGGTCGAACCCACAAGGACCTCTATGTTATTTTAAAAGTAAAATATACACAATAGAAATTGAACTAGAAAAAAGAAATTGACAGGTAATTCACAATGAAGGTAATATAGGGATGATCTTTCTTAGCAAGAGCACGGTCCGTATCCGTAGATCAAGGCCCATCCCTCTTAGGAATAGATCGGTTAAAAGGATAGTGAAAATAATCTAGATGTGATCTATCTTAGTGAGAGTACGGGCCATACCCGTAGGTCACAGCCCGTCCCTGTTAGGAATAGATCGATCAAGATTATAGTCATATTAGAGTGACTTACCTCTATAACCTTGCACTACTCATAAACCTGCTTCAAAAAAGAAAAGGAAAGAACATGAGACAAAGGGAAGTTCATTTCATTTCATTGAATAAAGGGTACAACAATCAACATTAAAACAAAAACCCCCTTCTTCCAAGTAGACTTCCTGAAGGAGCTGTAGCATGTCCGAAGGTGAAGCCGTCCGGTGACATGATGGGGAATGAAAAATGGGAACCAGTGCCAGTGCAGTGAAAGTAGGAACCAAGCCAATACAATGGTAGTGGAACCCAGTTAGGGGTCGGAAAGATGATAGAGCATGAAGGAAGAGAGATGGAATAAAGGTGGGATAAAACTGGAATATAAGAAGGATAAAAGAGGAATACGTGGATAGTTGGAATAGGGAGAGGGAATGGTAGAACGATGCTTCCAGACTCACTCTTCGGACTGAACACTTGATGATCTCTCGAATGGCCCTCAATTCTTCGAACTCCCTCCCTTTTATAGGCTTCTACCAACCAATTTCAGTTTTTCATTCAAACCACCTAACTGTAATTCGTTCCAGAGTTTCAACTAATCTCCGAACTCCAAACAGCTTTCAGCTCCCATAGTTCCAACCAAACTGAATTACTGTTGCAATGATTAGCTGAGCCCAACAGCTTCAACCGAATGCGGGTAGCGTGGCATGGCTGGCGGCTGGTGGCATAGAGTGACCGGCGATGGGTGGCATGGTCGAACAGAGACTACTTCGAATGACCGAAGCTTGTCTTCGGGATAGCTTGGATGGTGGCTGAAAATCAGCGGCTTAGGCGCTGGTTGCTTCTATCATAGGGTCTTGCTCGGCAATGAAGATAGGGACTGCCGACAGTTTCTCCAGCTGACGGTGGAGCGGGAAGAAGGTTCGGTGGTTTAGGAAATGTCGAACGATAATGAGGAGGTTGCTAGGAATTTTTTGGCCATTTTCTGGCCATGAGAGCTTCTCGGTGGCGAGAGAGAGAGTGCCGGCATCCTCTTTGATCGGCGGTGGAGAGAATGGGTAGTCTAGCGGCTTAAATGGCCTTGGATGGCAGTGAAGAAGAAAAAGAGAGGCTGACGGCTCTTCCGATCAATTTTCTGGCCAAAGACGGTCTCTCTGGTCGGCAAGGGTGGCACCAGTGGCTTGGGTGGCAGTAAAGGCACCTCTCTGGTGAGTTTTGGCTCAAACAGAGGTGCGCAGTCCATTGCTCTGTTCCATGGACTGCAACAATGGTTGATCGCGGTCCATGGGCTGAACGGTGGACCGAGCGACCAGTCCATGGTGGACCGGCTACTCCAAAATTCATGCTGTTCAAGTAAATTCCTTCAAAAATCAATTCCAAGCCCGTTTGAAGTGCGGTTTGAGTGCCATTTGCACCGTTGGATTTCTAAAATCGAGATCTTCATGTTAGCAGTATTCTTTCCTACAAATGACATATGACAGTATCAATTTTAATAAAATAAAGATAATTTGATTATTAAATTAATACTTTTATATATGCGTATAACATAGTTATCACACCCTCCAACTTGAACTTTGCTTGTCCTCGAGTAAAGCAGATAGATTATCCATGTATATCAACTGATTGGGACATCGAGCAAATCCCAGCCAATCTAGATCCCGAGTCTAGATCTCAATGCAGCACAGGTCCCGATGCAGCATAGATCCAAATGCATCACAGATCTCGATGCAGCACCGATCTAAATGCAAGCCCAGCACAGATCCCGATGCATGCCCAGGTCCTGCCCAGTATCAAAAGTTTTTAGGATTAGAGTTATAAGGATTAGTTTGTTTGGGATTTATTTTTAGGATCAGTTTCGAATAATTTGTTTTAGGATTTGTTCGGATCACTTTAAGGTTCCGATTGTTTTATTCTATTTAAGGTGTCTTTTATCATTGGAATAAAGTAGCGAAGAATTTATTTGAGAAAGGTCTGGGTGTGTTCCGACTCCCTTCCCCTTCTCCTCCTTCTTCTGCCCCTCTTCTTCTCCTCTTCCAGGTTCCCTTCTTTTCTTCTCTCTTTTCCCTCTCTTTCCCTTTTTCTCTACCCTTATTCTTCTTATTCTTCCCCCCTACTCTCTCCTTATTCTTTCCTGATTTCTCCCTTTTTATTCCTTTTCTCTTCTCATCATTTCCTCTAATCCTATCCTCTCTGCCGCTCAGAACTCCAGAAGCTTCTGTTGTCTCCTTATTTCAAATCCAGCCCATCGATGCAACCCATCGCTGCCAATCATCAAAAACCCCATTGCGCCCTCCTCTTTTGTAGGATCGAGAAGAACCCTATCCAGATCCAAGCCCCATTAACCATCCGACACCTCCATCCAACTCCCAATCCCATCGAACCACCAAAAGTACCCACCGTCACCCAAGTCGTTCCACCAACACCGATGCTAGACCTCCCTCTCTCCAACTGATCAACCACCATTGTCGCCCCCTTCCGGCCATCATCGCCCCCTTCCGGCCATCATCGCCCAAACCACCTCCTACTCACGCCCAATGACTGCTCAATCTCCACAACGCCCGCAACCGCCATCTTTGTCTCTGACATCATCAATCCGGTAGAACCATGGCTCAAATCGACCCACGATGCCTCACTCCAGCAAGCTCTCTTATTTCTCCACCTACACCGCCAACAAAGCAACCATTGCCTGAAGGTGAAAAACACCTTCACCAAGAATACAGTATGCAAGAAAAGAGGGCAGAGAAATGCATTTTAAAATATTTTTGGATATGCACAGTGGAAGGATCGGTAGATAGATCTAAACTATTTATCGATCTGCTCGCAACAAAAACTAGCATAATAATCTAGCATGCATATAACATCAAAAACAACATAAATATAAAGGTCATACCTTTATACCTCTGAGAGTGCTGGAGAAAAGCTGTGAAGAGCTACGAGAAGGAGGAGGGTGCTTGAGCCACACATGCGTCTGACCTCTACAGGATATCCATACCTAGGCTCGACTCTAATCAACTCCCTCAGAGTGCTAGCTCTTCGGGATCCTTGGCCGATCTTCTTCTTCCAGGAAGACTAGGAGGAGAGCAAGAACCCTTTCCCAAAACCTCTCTTCCCAAGACCTAGCTTGATTGCTAAGTAGGACACACCCAATCCCGAAAGCTCCCATTGTTCTCAATCCTCTTCTCCCAAAAATTTGTTGCTGTTCTTTTTGTATTGTAATCCCAGCAGCCACCACAATGTCCCATATTTATAGGGGCAGCAGGGAGAGGGAGAAGAAGGAAGGAAGAGAGATAAGAGGAAAGAATGGGGGAGAGGATCAAGGCCATGCCAAATGAGTCTAACCCATTAAGGCATGTATGATATTCATACCATAAAGCCTTGGCACCAAAACTAGTTTGAATTCAAAATTCAAACCAGGTCAAAACCGGCCCAAAAACCTTCCACGAAATCCTTCCAGAAAATCTGCTAATCACAGGAAGTGTCGACACTCGAAAATTGTCAAGTGTCGACACTTCACCAAGTGTCGGCACCTACAAAATCCCAAGTGTCGATACTTGGAACAAAGTCAATCATATTGACTTTGGATGACAACAAATGATTCCCAATCATCGATTAGCCACAAGATCAGATAGAAATCCTCTATGGTGTGTGACCCCATCGGTTCGAACACTAAGCCAGTAGCTCTGGAACATTTCCAGTACCAATCAAAGTCCTCATCTAGGAATGATACCCGACATCCGGATAGGTAGAAGATGCAGAGCACCTCACAAGAACCTCTGGCATATGGTTGTCGCATCATTCATTCCTTTGACCTTATAATGCTCGGGATGACCTAGGGTTCGACAGCCAACCCTAATTTGGTCTATCCAGATCATGTCTCAACCTCACAAGTTCTGTGACTCCTTACAAGAACTACCCTGGCCAAGGTTTTGCTGAATTGAGACATAGTGAGTCATTCACTCCAAACTATTTGGAGAGGTCAATTCCATCTTGATCCACCATCACTCCACAAGTACTTGACTATACCCAAAAACCTTTCGCATTGGATTAGAAATCCAGATAGTCCGGCAACAAAATATAGTGAGTTGCTTGCAAGCTACCATGGTGACCTCAGGTATGAGGGACACATATACCCATATCCCTTCGTGAGCAACCCTTTGATAGAAGGGAGCTTCGTAGATGGTCACGTTCAGTGAGATGTCGCACCAGTGTCTCCACACTCCTTGGTTAAGAAGACAACCAACAAATATAACATACAACAACCTATACTTGATACATCGTCATCCTATAACAATGTATCCTTTGGTTGTGAACTGGTTTCAGAACTACTTGATACATCCTCTCTATATCAAAGAATATAGTTCTAAGGACTCCATCACACAAGAGTTCTTCACAAGAAAAATAAATATGATGGACAACCAAAATAAATAACTTTTATTTATTAAAAGAGAATTCATATACAAATACAAAGATAGCATAACCATCTACAGCCTAGACGATTGGCTTTGGAACACAATTCCCAATAACTCCCACTTGGACTAAAGCCAATCAGTACAGAATCTCATTCCCACTTTCAATTTACAATAGTCAAACTCTTGAACTCCGACAGCTTTAGTGAAGGGGTCAGCTAGGTTCTCCTTTCCATCAATCTTCTGAAGGTCAATGTCACCTCATTCCATGATCTCTCATACAAGGTGATAACATCGTAGAATATGCTTTGTGCGGTGATGAGACTTTGGCTCTTTGCTTGAGCAATGGCTCCAGTGTTGTCATAGTACACCGTAACAGGACCATCCAGGGAAGGTGCCACTCCCAGCTCGCCAACGAACTTTCGCAACCACACAGCTTCCTTCACTGCATCAGATGCTGCAATGTACTTTGCTTCGCATACTAAGTCCATCACTGTAGGCTGCTTGGAACTTTTCTAGCAAACAACTTCTCCATTCAAGTTAAAGATAAAACCTAACACACTCTTGGTATCATCTTTATCTGACTGGAAATTGGAGTCAGTATACCCCACAAGTTTCAAGTCGGATTCTCCATAAATTAGCCATTGGTCCTTAGTATTTTGCAAATAATTAAGGATGGTCTTTACCACTTTCCAATAAGCTTCACCTGGGTCAAACTGGTATCTGCACACTATGCCTAGTGAGTATGCCACGTCTAGTCTAGTACATGTCATGGCGTACATGATAGAACCCACTATCGAAGCATATGGAATTCTACTCATACGCTCTCTCTCCTTAGGAGTAGATGCACAATTCATTTTGGAGAGATCAATTCCAGTGCCTATCGAGAGATAGCCCTTCTTGGAATTCTCCATGCTGAACCGTTTCAGCATGATGTCAATGTACGTAGATTGACATAATCCCAGAAGTCTCTTAGATCTATCTCTATAGATCTTCATACCCAGTATGTAAGAGGCTTCACCCAAGTCCTTCATAGAGAACTGAGATGATAACCAGACCATTTTTCCTTGCAGTGCTATGGCGTCATTCCTGATTAAGAGAATGTCATCCTATACAGCATAAGGAATACAATCACAGAATCGTTAGCCCATTTGTAAATGCAAGGTTCTTCTCTGTTCTTAACGAAGCCATATGACTTGATACACTTATCAAATTTCATGTTCCAACTCCTTGATGCTTGCTTCAGTCCATAGATGGACTTTTGAAGCTTGCACATCTTTGACTCGTTTGTAGATGTGAACCCTTCAGGTTGTATCATATACATCTCCTCTTCCAACTCACCATTCAGGAAAGCTGTTCGGATATCCATTTCCCAGATTTCATAGTCAAAGTGCACTGCTAAAGCAAGTATAATCCGAATGGATTTGAGCATTGCCACAGGAGAGAACGTCTCATCATAGTTAATACTATAACATTGACAATACCCCTTGGAAACCAGACAGGCTTTATTGGTCTCCACCTTTCCGTCTGCGCCCCTTTTCCTTTTGAAAATCCATTTGCACCCAATGGGTTTTATCCCTTCAGGTGGATCAACCAATATCCATACATTGTTGATCTCCATGGACTCCATTTCGGATTTCATGACTCCAAGCCATGATTCAGAGTCAGACCTCTACAATGCATCCATATAGGTGATCGAATCCTCATTGTTCTTATCGAGTTCAATGGGATCACCGTCTCGGACCAAGAAATCATAGTATCTATCCAGTCAGCTCGGTACTCTACCGGATCTCCTTAATGGTTCTAGAGTGGGCTCTGGGTGTGATCTAATTACAACCGGTTCTATGTTATCCCTTAAATATGTAGGTTCTTCTACTTGTTGAACTTCACTAAGTTCAATCTTAGCGACTACAGTTCCTTCACCAAGGAACTCCTTTTCTAAAAGGATAGCCCTAAGACCGACGAACAACTTTGGTTCCTCAGCTAAGTAGAAGTAATACACCTTAAACTCTTTTGGATACCCAACAAATAGGCACCGGTCATACCTAGGTCCAAGTTTGTCCGTTTCCAAACATTTTACATAAGCCGGGCACCCCCAGACCTGAAGGTGTGAAAGTGTTGGCTTACGTCCGGTCCACATCTCAAATGGTATTTTACTAAAGGACTTACTTGGAGCCCTATTCAAAAGGTAATAGGTTGATTCTAGAGCATCCCCAAAAGAATATCGGCAGAGAAACAAAAGCCATCATGGATCGAACCATGTCTAACAGGGTTTGATTCCTCCTCTCAGATACTCCATTTAACTAGGGTGTCCCTGGAGGTGTCCACTGAGAGAGAATCCTATTCTCCTCAAGATATATTAGAAAATCACTCGAAAGGTATTCACCACCTCGATCAAATTGAAGGGTTTTGATACACTTTCTGGTTTATTTTTCTACTTCATTATGATATCATTTGAACATTTCAAACGATTCAGATTTATGTCTCATCAAGAAGACATAACCATGCCTCGAAAGGTCGTCTGTAAATGTAATGAAATAACCGTACCCACCTCTAGCACTAACATTCATAGGTCTGCATACATCAGTATGTATCAGACTTAGAATTTCATTGGCTTATTCACCTTTTCCAGTAAAAGGTGACTTAATCATTTTTCCAAGAAGACAGGACTCACATGTTAGAAGTGAACTATCTTCACTAAAATCGAGGAGATCCTTAGTTTTCAACTTGTTTATCCTATTCCTGTTAATATGACCTAGCCTATAATGCCATAGGTACACTTCCCTGACATTATCTATCTTAGGGCATTTGCTAGATGTGTACATTACACTAACAGGTCACGATAGTATATAGATGCCATCATGCATTTGTCCATTCAAAATAATAGAATCATTCAAAATGATTTTGCAAATGTCATTCTTTATTAATAGTTCATAACTATACATGGCCAACTGGCCTATAGAAATGACATTCAAAATAAAAGAAGGACAAAAATGACACTCGTTCAAAATGACAGTACAGGACTCAAAAACAAGTTTAAGGACTCCGAACACCAGAACTAGAACTTGGCTTCCATTTCCCATGTTCAAGAACCTCTCGCTGTCCTCGAATCTTCTATTAACTTGAAGTCCCTGCAAAGAATTGTAATTGGACTTTCTGTATCCAATACTCAGTTAGTAATATCGCAAACAAAGAAACTACAATGTGTTATCATATAAATACCTTGTCCAGGACCATCCTGTACCTTTCTCTTCTTGGACTAGTTCGGGTCAAGGGACGTAATTTGAAGAGGATAGCTCCTCTTCCAATGACCCCACTTCTTGCAGAAGAAGCACTCCACCTGGCTTTGATTAGCCTTCGCTTTCTTGGCCTGACTGGGAACAGAAGCACTAAGCACCTTTTTCCCTTTATTATTATTTTTCTTCTTCCCTTTATTAAATGGATGACGCCCTCCCGAAGAACCTCCCACTAGATTCACCACCCCTTTATTCAACTGGTGGACTTTCTCATAAGTCTGCAGTAACCCCAACAGACCATGGCAGTTGATTGCAGGCTTATTCATTATGTAATGATCGAGAAAGTCTAAATAGGAAGAAGGGAGAGAATTTAGTATCGCATCTTTTCCAAGCTATTCATGCAAGGGACATCCAAGCTTGCCCAGGCACTCAATCATCTCGATCATGTACAGTACATGATCAGTGACTGACGCCCCATCATGCATCCATGCATTTTAAATAGCACAAGAGATCCTGTACCTCTCAATGTTGTTTGGTGTCCCGAAAGACTCCTTCAACCTTTGAAGGATTTCTTACGGCTGGGCTTTCTCAAATTTGCGACTAAACTCATCATTCATCACAGCCAACATAATGCATCGGACAGTGGTCTTGTCAAAGAGCCACTTCTGATAAGTGTCTCTGACCAAACCCCGATCATTGGCAGTAGGGATCTCAGGTACCGGATCCGATATCAGATACAGGATCTGTTCATGCTCCAGGATAATCCTAAGCCTTCGATACCAGCTATCGAAGTTGGATCCATTAAGCTTCTCATTATCGAGAAGAGATCGAAGTGACAGGTGGGAAGACATCTGAAAGGAAAACCAAAACTAATTAGTGTATATGAATTATTTGTTGGGAATTATGTCCCAAAGCCAATCGCCTAGGTTGTAGGCGGTTGAGCTGAGTATTATACTTTTTGTATGAATTAATAAATATTATTTTGGTAGCTCATCACATTCTTACTTTTTCCTGTAATGAACTCTTTTCATGTGATGAAGTCCTTAGGACTACATTGACTTCGATATCAAGAGGATATATCGAGTGGTCCTTAAACCAGATTCACGACCAAAGGATACATTATACTGGACGGCAATGTATCAAGTGTAGGTTATTGAGGTTCATATCATTTGGTTGTCCTCTTGACCAAAGGAGTGTGGTGAACTGATATGATCTGTAAGTGGGATATATGATATCTCATTGAACGTGAATCCATGTAGCCCCTTTCTGCCAAAGGGATACTCACGATTGGATATGGGTTTATGTGTCCCTCTAACCTGAGATTATCATGGTAGCTTGCAAGCAACTCCCTGTGCTTTGGTGCTGGACTACCCGAATTTCTAATCCGATGATGGAAGGTTTCTAGGTACAGGCAAGTACTTGTGGAGCAATGGTGGACCAAGATGGAATTGACCTGTCTAAATAGTTTGGATTGAATGTCTCGTAGTGTCTCAATTTAGCAAATTCTCGACTGGGGTAGTCCTAGTGAGGAGTCACTGGACTTGCGAGGTTAAGACATGTTGTGGATTGACTCAGCTAGGGTTGGCAGTCTAACCCTAGGTCATCCTGAGCATTGGAGGTCAAAGGGATGAATTATATGGTTGCCAAAGGTTCGATTGATTGCTCTTGCATCTTCGACCTATCCGGACACCGGAATCCATTGCTAGATGGTATCTTGTGCTGGTACTGGAATTGTTCCAGTGCTACCGCCTAGGTTCGAACCTATGAGGTCACATGCCATAGAGGATCTCTTCCTGATCCAAGTACCGATTATGATTAAGAATCATTTTGGTAATGGTTTGATTGAGCACACTTTGGATTGACCTAGTTTTGGGTCGATCATAACTATTCTGGTCCACCGAGAATTATTTCTGGGTGACCGGGACTTGACCAAGCCTTTTATTAATTAGATTTTGATCTAATTGTGTAGTGAACCGGTTTAGAACCAGTTTGGGTTTTTTGAACCGGTTGTGAACCAATTTTAAACCCATTTACACGATAATTTGGCTTGGGCAAACAAGGGATATAAGGCATCTTCTCTTCTCCCGTTTCCACCCGATTTTTGTTGGAATTTAACCTCCACGTTATGGCTCTTCATTGCTGCGTTGATGACGAATTTGATTCATCTTGAAACCTGTTGCCTCTCCATTGAAGCAACTCCTATCAAGTACATTCCCTTGCTGTTGTTGAAGGAGAAGAGACCAAAGTTTTGCTGCTTTGGTTTGGGTTTGCTGCTGTTGGAACAGAGGAAGAAAATCAACGTTCCAAATGCTTGCTGGAAGAAGAAGACTGGAATAAATTTATTCCAGATATTCCAGCTATTCCAACATTATCCCTATTTTATTCCAGGAAAGAATAAGGTAAAATTTGTATTTTTATTTCTCATGCACGCCTAGATCTAGGTTTATTAAATTGTTAATAAATATTACATGCCCATTTCATGCCTTGTTTTGCCTGTACATGTATCTTAAATATGTTAGATCTTGTGCAGAGTAGGTTTTTTTCGCTGCTATTTTAAAATTATTTTAAAATACATACCTGCTCCCTGTGCTATTGCATGCTTAGTGTAGGTACTCGCAACCCCCTGTTTAACTTTCATTATTAACCTAAGGATATGGACTTTAGTCTAAAGGTCCCTCCCACTATTTTGCATAGATTGGTAGCCTCTACCTCCAATCCGAGGAATTACTTTAATTCCTTAGCGGGTACTAGAGTACAATAGACAACACAAGAGCCTGACTTTGGCCGGCCCACCCATGCATTCTAAAGGTAGGTTCTTTAACCGATTACTTCTCCAAGTAATCTCTAGCAATAGGGTTTTTCTCCAAGGAGCACTTCAATCGGCCTTTGGACCTCCTATTGAAGGTCCCGGTTAGGTCTAACTATTAACATGACAAAATTCAATGCATCTAACTAACGAATGGTCAAGCTCGACTTTGGCTGGCACACTTGACCACCGTTAAGAGAGTCGTACTGAGCCATCATATTAGGAACAGTAATTTCAATAGCCCGATGAACACCCGATCTTTGGATCTGTCGATGAACATCGAACTAGTGGACACATAACTATCCCACTTAATGGGAGGCTAGGACATGGTTATCTCTATAACTTTATCCTTTTAAGGATCTAATAATTTAGAGGATTTTAACTTTAATGTGATAGATGAAGAGAAAAGAAGACATGGATCAACCTCCCACTGACCACATCAGCAATCTAGGAGGGTTACACATAACTAATGATCCATGGGCACCTAAAATCAGTCAAGACTGATTAACCTTGGGTGACAAGGGTTAACACGAGTCAATGAGCTATCTAATTAATCTTGATTGACCATATTGGCTAGGTAAGTGAGACATGGGTTGGGTTCCGCCATTAACTGTCTTGCCTTAGACACCAACAGAGTTGGCCAGGTAAGAGGTAGCCCCAAAGAACCATGATCACAATGCCAAACTTACCTCGACACCAATTGGTTCATCAGACTCGATCAGACTATCCTAGAGACTCAGGCTTTCCATTGAGCCACAAATTAGATCCATTTAGATTATGGACTAATCAATCTAACTATTAGATAGATCTAAAGAAGAAATCCTAACTCAACATTTGATTAGATTAGTTCTCTAATAAGTCCAATGCATCTAAACTTAGGTCTAACCTAATTAAGGACCTAATAGAAGCTAATCCATGACCCTTAAGGCTTATTGAAATGACTTAAGATCTTTGAATCATATTCCTAGAGTTCTTAGTCATTCTTAATTCAAAATTAAGTTCAATAACCCTAAATAAATTAAAACAATTTTAATTTATCAGTGTAAAATAATTTTACAACAAAATAAAATTTGAATGCACTATTTTCAGTATTTTCTGCAGCCAAGTGTCGACTCTTCAAGAGCAAGTGTCGACTCAAGGCCTGAGACAGGGAACAAAAAACAAAACAACATATTTTCTAGCATGCACTCAAGTGTCGACACTTCAAGGGTCATGTGTCGACACTTCAGGGGCAAGTGTTGACACTTCAATCTATCTCAGAAGAAAAATAGGAACCAGCTCTCAGAAAATATTTCCATGAGTCGACACTTCAAAGACCAAGTGTCGACTCATAGCCTGAGACAACGAAAAAACAGTGATTTCAAATCTAATGTTTCTCCAAACATTCAATCAAAACTGATAAAAAATAACTCTTAGATCTTATCTAAAGTCATTTTATGATCATTTCATTAGATTAAAACATTTTTAACCTACAATTTTCTTTCTTCTTATTTTTCTTTTCATGAGTCAATCACAGCGGCACCCCTACATGCCATAGGAGACCCCATTAAATGGGAAGAGAGGCTTGCAGCCCTACTTCTCTCCTATGACCGGACGGCCATGGTGATGCACTCAATCCAAGTACTTAAGAAGAAAGGAGATGTTATTAGCAAGCTAGCATCATTATACTACAAAAAGGAACCTATTGCTCTGATACCATTGAAGGTGAAAAACACCTTCCCCAAGCATATAGTATGCAAGAAAAGAGGGCAAAAGAAATGCATTTTAAAATATTTTATGCATAGCGGAAGGCTCGGTAGATAGATCTAAACTATCTATCGATCTGCCCGCAATAGAAACTAGCATAATAATCTAGCATGCATATAACATCAAAAACAAGTAAGCAATATAAATATAAAGGTCATACCTCTATACCTTTGCGAGTGCTGGAGAGAAGCTGTGAAGAGCCGCGAGAAGGAGGAGGGCACTCGAGCCATACATGCATCTGGCATCTACAGGATATCCACACCTAGGCTTGACTTTGATCAACTCCCTCGGAGTGCTAGCTCTTCGGGATCTTTGGTCGATCTTGTTCTTCCAGGAAGACTAGGAGGAGACCAGGAACCCTTTCCCAAAACCTCTCTTCCCAAGACCTAGCTTGATTGTTAGGTAGCACACATCCAATCCCTAAAGCTCTCACTCTTCTCAATCCTCTTCTCCCAAAATTTGTTGCTGTTCTTTTTGTGTTATATCCCCAGCAGCCACCACAATGTCCCACATTTATAGGGACAGCAGGGAAAGGGAGAAGAAGGAAGGAGGAGAGATAAGAGGAGAGAATGGGGGAGAGGATCAAGGCCATGCCAAATGAGTCTAACCAATTAAGGCATGTATGACATTCATACCTTAAAGCCTTGGAGCCAAAACTGGTTTGAATTCGAAATTCAAACCAGGTCAAAACCTGCCCAAAAACCTTCCATGAAATCCACCTAGAAAATTTGCTAGTCATAGGAAGTATCAACACTCAAAAACTGCCATGTGTCGATAATTCACCAAGTGTCGACATCTGCAGAATTCTAAGTGTCGACACTTGGAACAAAGTCAATCATATTAACTTCAGGCGACAACAAACGATTTCCAATCATCGATTAGCCACAAGATCAGATAGAAATCCTCTATGGTGTGTGACCCCATAGGTTCGAACACTAAGCCGGTAGCACTGGAACATTTCCAGTACCAGTCAAAGTTCTCATCTAGCAATGATACCTGACGTCTAGATAGGTCGAAGATGTAGAGCACCTCACAAGAACCTCTAGCATATGGTTGTTGCATAATTTATCCCTTTGACCTTATAATGCTCAGGATGACCTAGGGTTTGACTGCCAACCCTAATTTGGTCAATCCAGATCATGTCTCAACCTCACAAGAACTATCCTGGTCAAGGTTTTGCTGAATTGAGATATAGTGAGTCATTTACTCCAAACTATTTGGAGAGGTCAATTCTATCTTGATCCACCATCACTCTACAAGTACTTGAATATACCCAGAAACCTTCCATCACTAGATTAGAAGTCCAGATAGTCCGGCACCAAAGTATAGTTAGTTGCTTGCAAGCAGCCATGGTGACCTCAGGTCTGAGGGACACATATATCCATATTCCTTCACGAGCAACCCTTTGGCAGAAGGGAGCTCTGCAAATGGTCACGTTTAGTGAGATGTCACACATTTCACTTGTATGTCACACCAATGTCTCCACACTCCTTGGTTAAGAAGACAACCAACAAATATGACATATAATTACCTATACTTGATACATCGTCGTTCTATAACAATGTATCCTTTGGTTGTGAACCGGTTTCAAAACTACTTGATATATCCTCTCTATATCAAACAATGTAGTTCTAAGGACTCCATCACACAAGAGTTCTTTACAGGAAAAATAAATATGATGGACAGCCAAAATAAATAACTTTTATTTATTAAAAGAGAATTCATATACAAATACAAAGATAGCACAACTGTCTATAGCCTAGACGATTGGCTTTGGGATACAATTCCCAACACTACTGACCTCCTTCCTCCCGCCTCAAATCGATGCTGCCTAAGTCTTCCGGTGACCCTCCTCCCACGTCAATCGACGAATTAGCACCATGGAAACCACTTCCCATGCTGCCTTCTTTATTCCCAATGCCTCACCTCCGATCATTCCACCAATGTCCTCTCCCTGCTGCCCTCCCTCCGACGATGGCTCCCTCGATAATGCCGGTGACATCCCATCAGATTTCCATGCCTGAAGATGTCCCTTGCTCTGCCTTGTGTCAGACCGAGAGAAGAAGACTCTCATGATCATGAAAGCACTTGGGGCTTGCATGATCATTAAAGCCTAGCCAGCCCTCCATTGCTGACTTCAAATAAGGAGAAGAAAATAGAAAAAAGAGAAAAAAGAAAATCAGAGAAAGAAATAAAAAAAAATTCAAAAAAAAAAAATGTGTTTGAATAATTAGATGTTTGAACCTAGCCTAAGGGTCATTTCGTAACAACCAACGATCCTACCTCCTAGAACTAAAATATTGATCAGGGCTATCCCACATCATCAAGCCATCCTTGAATTGGATATTAACCTAAGCAACCCTAAAGTCAGATGATACCTGGTCAAACTACTGCTGAGATACTTTACTGGATTATTAATTCTACTAATTTAGTGATCGAATAGAGCCCATAAATATTTCTAGGGTTCTTCTTTTGCCAACTTTCCACCTCACTCTTAAAATCCTCCAACTTTTTGGCATTTAGTTCAGTACCTTTTTGCCAATGGTTTTCCCTTTTTTTTATAAGTAAAGTGTTATGTCCAATCATCTTAAGTATTAGTATTCTCCCCTTTTGATGTAAACCACAATACTTACTTAGGTGAAGGTGCCTAGTTATTCAAGGAGGTACCATTGCTCAATAGATTTCTTGACCTTCTCACCTTTTGACACGAACCACAATGCTTACTTAGGCGATGAGGCCTGGTTACTCAGTAAGAGTTCAAGCAAAGCTATGAGACGGGACTAACTTCTTTCTTTTTTTTCAAGGAAAAAACTTTAGCATACTAGATCTTTTGATTTATACCCCATAAAGTAGATTCTTCCTTGAGATCAATAGTCAGAAGGTTTTAGACTTTGCTCCAAGAAATTATTTATGACCTAAACCCTGCCATTTATTGAGTTTCTTTAATAATTCATCCCTCAGCATCTCTAGTATTATCTGGATCATTAATCAATCATTGATTAAGATGCCTATATAACTTTAATTTGAGATAATAATTAGGTACACATATCATGATCATTTTTAACTGTACTCAAAAATCTAAGCAAGTCAAGTTTTTCTCTCCCCCCTAACATAATTGACATTGTCATCAATGGAGTAGGAAAGAAAATAAGAGGTATAATAGGAAAGATACACCTAGGAAAAATGTGCTTCGGGAGCTGACGAGGGTTTCATGAAGTAGCGGGTTCCTTTGTTGCTGTACTCCCTCACTTTATTATTCTTTCTAAAAGAAAAAGAAAGTAACTTGTTAAAAACATAAATTGGGTTGCCTCCCAGGAGCGTTAAGTTAAAGTCTTTAGCCAAACTTAGTAGATTTTATGGATTATGTTAATTGATACATCCACTAAATTATTAGATATACTTAGCCATGGCAGATGGTTGGACGAAGTCTAATTAGTAGTGTCCCACACTATATCTTTGTCATGCATATCTACAAGATGTGTCTCTTGATAATAGATACTCGAAGATGGCTTGGTCAGCAGAGTAGATATTGGTTCTAGTACAGGGGCTAAGTGAAAAATGGAGGGTACAATAGATTGCTTAAATTTTGATGTCTAGGGTGGATCTAATAAATCACTCAGGTTCTCTATGCTATTTAGCCCAGTGCAGTTTAGATGTTTGTGAAATGGATCCCTAGTAAAGTTATCTAGGCTAACAAGCTCGAGGATTGTATTACTTGATTCTTGAAATGACAACTTGATTGGGTAGTCAACCGGTGAATCAAAGATTGGCTCTTCAATAGCTTCTTTGGAGTCATTCAGCAATCCTACAAATTGGGTTTCCTGGTCAGGTGTTACATCATGTTCAAAGAATAGATCATTTACCTTGACTAGGAGTGGCTCTTGTTCCAATGTAGGTGAGGGTTCTAATGAAGAAGCTATTGGTGTATCAAGGAGATGGGTTATCTGTTCATATTTTGAGGTCCATGGATAAATGAAACTAGGTGGTTCAAAAAGAGCATTCACTTCATCCATATATCCATCTATGTCAAAACTATCCATGTCAAAATGGGCTAGACATGCTTGTAGAAGGTCTTGAATGGGGACGTTGGGGGTGGTTTCTTCTACAAATTTTTCTAGCACGTTTACCTCATCAAATCCAACACTTTGTGGTCTATCAATTACACTGAATATGTTCAACCTCAACTTTTTATTCCCAAATGACACATCCATGACTCCTGTCCTACAATTGATGCAAGCATTTGCTGTAGCAAGGAAGGGTTGGCCTAGGATAATGGGAATGTGTCTTGGCTTGCTACTTGATTCCATGTCGAGGACTAAGAAGACAACTAGAAAATGAAACATATCTATCTTGACTAGAACATCCTCAAGCATCCCACGTGGTACCTTAACTGATCTGTTAGCTAATTGTAGGGTGACCGAAGTAGGTTTCAAGTCTTTTAGTCCAAAGAGTTTATACACCAAGCTAGGTAGAAGGTTTACACTGGCCCCTAAGTCCAGGAGAGATTTTTCAACATGAAAGTTTCCTATGACACAAGAAATAATAGGAGCTCTTGGATCCTTAAGTTTTGGAGGGGTGGTGTGCTGGAAGATAGAACTAGCATGTTCCGTGAGATGCATTTTTTTTGGGATTTGTGATCCAGATTTATGTTTCTGGGTATACAAATCTTTCAAAAATTTAGCATAAGCTGGAACCTATTTAATTGGATCTAGAACGAGAAGATTAATTCAAACTTGCTTAAATAATTCAAGTGTCTCCTCAAATCCTCTTTTATTCTTTTTAGCGGGAATAGGGGCTTTTAGGGCATCTGGGTATGGTACATTGGGCAAGTAGGATAGTTCTGGTACACTCAGTTCATCTTCTTTCCTCAGCTCCTCCTTATCCTTAGGTGGTTCTAATTTAGGTTAGGTTGGACGTGTGGGGCAGGTCTCATTGGTTTTGCAAGGTTGCTCGATGATCGTCCCATCCCTAAGAGTCATTACTGATTTGACATGTTCGAAAAAGGTTTCTGGGATTCTAGAGCCTTCATCCATGAATTTTCCTTTCAGGTTACAAATGGGCTGGCTACGTAATTTACCTATCTCATTTCTATTGAGAGTTGTAGCTAGCTGGCCTAACTGGACTTCTAGCTTATTAATGGACCGAGTGTGAGAATGAAGGAGACCTATCTGAGCTTCTAGATTATTAATGGACTGAGTGTGGGACTGAAGGAGTTGGTTATTTTTTTCTATCCTTTCTACTACTTGCCATATCATTTTTTCGAGGGTAGGACTATGATTATTCAGTGAAGGTTGTGAGGTACTCGAGTGTTGTTGTAAACATGGCATTCTTCTAGAGTTGGTCTCTTGATAGTTAGACCAAACTGATGTTGGATTAATGTCAAGTTGGGATTTCCAAGAAAAATTTGGATGATTTTGCCAGCCAGGAATGTAAGTGTTCAAAAATTGATCATTTCCAGGTCTATAAGCTTGTTGGGTTTGAGCTTGTTGGACCTGTTCGTGTACAAATTCCGGAAACTAGGTAGCCGCTGGACAGTTTATGATGTGGTGTGTAGGGCTAGAGCAAATTGCACAAACTTCTTGTTGCCCACTAGGTATAGGTGGGGTAGAAGAGTATCCCTTACTAAACATGTGATCCATCCTTTGGGATAACTCATCTACAATCTTTTGTGACATCTCATTCATTTTATTTTGGATATCTATGTAGTGACCAACTTCATAGATTCCACCCTTTTTTTGAGGAGCAATGAGTCTATCACTACTTGAGGTAATATATGGTATAAGGAATTTTCACTTAGGGTTTCAAAAAGATGCCAGGTCTCATGTTCATTTTGGAGCATGAATGTTCCTCCACATTAGGCATCCACCATCTGCCAGTGCCTTTCAGACAAACCATCATAAAAATACTGGATTAACTACCATTTTTGAACTGCATGATGTGGGCACTTTCTAATCAATTCTTTCAATCTCTCCCATGTCTCATGAAATATTTCTCCGTCTAACTGGAAAAATTGGTTATAGCTTTTCTAATTTGGTTTGTTTTTCATATGGGAAAGTATTTCTTAAGAAACTCCCTCTGAAGTTGATCCCAAGTCGAAATGGTCACAGTATCTAAAGAATTCAACCAATGCTTGGCTCTATCTTTGAGGAAAAAAGGGAACAACCTAATTCTATGGGCATCATCAGAGAAATTTTGAATCTTGACAGTTGAGTACATTTCCAAGAATTCATCCAAATGTTTGTAGGGGTCTTCATTTGCAAGTCCATAGAAAGATGGCAACATTTGAATTATGCTGGACTTAATTTCATATTGGATAGCCTCTACTAAGGGTATTTGGATACAAGGTGAATAGGTATACCTTGAAGGAGTGAAGTATTCCTTCAATGGTTATGGAGGATCGATTCCTTGATTGTAGTCCATGGTATGTGATCTGTTTGCTCTACAGGTTTTGTTTATTTCAGGATCTAGGGATATGATTTCAAGCTCCAAAGATCGACAACCTAACATACACCCTACAGAAATACTCTAAAGAAAACAATAGCTCAATGTTTTTTTTTTTTAAACAAGAAATTGAAAAGATAATTGAAAAAGGATCTAAAGAAAAGACTCCTAAGAGAATCCTAGGCTAGAGAAAAGAAGAGAAATTTTTTTTTTCAAACAAGTAACACAAACAAAATTAAGTCTATCCTATGGTTAACCTGGAACTAGATAACTCCTAATTATCCCAAGGTTATTTTCGAGCACTGCAAGCCTAAGATCAATCAATTAACTCAGCCAAGTAAGTGTAAGGTTGGTGGGGATCTCCTCGTTGCTTGTCTTAGACACCAATTAAAATTGGCCAGGTAAGCGAACGGAATCAATAAAGAACCACCTTCCTTCTGGTTCTTGTCCGTGAACCACTTGCCTTAGATACCGAGCAACAAAATGATCTAAACTTGGTATAATGTTAGGGTTCCCTTGTCCTATTGAGCTCGAATTTCCTAGAGCTGGCATCTAGTTAATTTTAGAGTTAGGGTTTGGATCAATGCACATGCAGGGGAATGATTTGTGGGCCAAGGAAGGGTAATGACATCCCCACTTTATCTTATTAATAAAGTTAAGTGCCCCTAAGTCAGTTATGGAAAAATGAATGCAACAAACAAGGTATCCAGATCTTATCAAACAAGCAAATTTACACTAATTATATTTTTTTGTTTTTTCAATTTGATGCTTAAATTTCTAATCTCCTACCAAATTATGAAAATGTCAGCGAAAAGTTTTTGTTAAGTCTTCAAACAAAAATACTAGCAAACAATTTTTTTTTTTTAATTTTGATTTTGATATTTTTTTCAAAAATAATGCTAAAAGGTCCCCGGCAACGGTGCTAAAAATTTGATGTGCATCGCAATGCACCGGTTTAGTACCTTAATTCCACTATTCTTAGGAAGCATAGTGGGAGTATGGGTCGAACCCACAAGGACCTCTGTGTTATTTTAAAAGTAAAATATGCACAATAGAAATTGAACTAGAAAAAGAAAATTAACAAGTAATTTATAGTGAAGGTAATATAGGGATGATCTTTCTTAGCAAGAGCACGGTCCGTATCCATAGATCAAGAACCGTCCCTCTTAAGAATAGATCGATAAAAAGGATAGTGATAATAATCTATATGTGATCTTTCTTAGTAAGAGTACGGCCCGTACCCGTAGGTCACGGCTCGTCTCTATTGAGAATAGATCAGTCAAGATTATAGTCATGTTAGAGTGACTTACCTCTACAGCCTTGCACTACTCATAAACCTACTTTAGAAAAGAAAAGGAAAGAACATGAGACAAAGGGAAGCTCTATTCATTTCATTGAACAAAGGGTACAACAATCAATATTAAAACAAAAACCCCTTCTTCCAAGTAGACTTTTCGAAGGAGCTGCAGCATGTCTGAAGGTGAAGCCATCCGGTGACATGATGGGGAGTGAAAAATTGAAACCAGTATAGTGGAAGTAGGAGCCAAGCCAATACATTGGTAGTGAGACCCCTTCAGGGAAGCAAGAGAGGTGGAATAAAAGGTGGGATAAAATTGGAATAGAAAAAGGATAAAAGAGAAATAAGTGGAATAGTGGGAATAGGGAGAGGGAATCACAGAATGATGCTTCCGTCTCCAGACTCCCTCCCTTTTATAGGCTTCTTCTAACCAATTTTAGTTCTTCATTCAAACCACCTAACTATAATTCGTTCCACAATTTCAACTGATTTTCGGACTCCAACAGCTTTCAGCTTCCACATTTTCAACCAAACTGGATTATTGAGCCCAAAAGCTTGCTGGTAGCTTGGCGTGGCTGGTGTCATAGAGTGACCGGCGATGGGCGGCATGGCTGAACAGGGACGGTTTCGGATGACTGAAGCTTGTCTTTGGGATAGCTTGGACGGTGGCTAAAAATCAGGGCTTAAGTGCTGATTGCTGGTAGCTTCTGCTATAGGGTCTCGCTAGGTGATGAAGATAGGGACTGCTGACAGTTTCTTCGGCCAACGATGGAGCGAGAAGAAGTTTCTATGGTTTGGAAAATGTCGAATGATAGTGAAAAGGCTGCTAGAAATTTTTTGGCCATTTTCTGACCATGAGAGCTTCTCGGTGGCGAGGGAGAGAGTGTCGGCATCCTCTCTAACTAGCGGTGGGGAGAATGGGCAGTCCAGTGTCTTAAATGACAAATAGTTGTGAAGAAGAAGAAGAGAGGCCGACGGCTCTTCCAGCCAAAGACGGTCTCTCCGGTCGGAAAGGGCGGTGCCGGAGGCTTGGGCAGCAGCGGAGGCACCTCTTCGGAAGGGCTGGAAATGGACCGGCCCAAAATCCCATTGTCTGGAACTGGGCTGGGCCAACTCAATAAACTTTGGGTCGATCTAAAATTGGTTTAGGCTTCGGACCAAATTTTAAGCATATCTGACTAGTCTTCGGGCTGTAAAATAGAGTCCATTTAATTTTTGGACCAAAGGGATGCCCGGACTCGGTCCAAAGATTTTTAAAATATAGTCTTTGGGCCGGCCCAATGGGCTTTGTGCCAGCCCAATGGGCTTTGGGCCGGCCCAATGGGCTTTGGGCCGACCCATTTCCAGCCCAACTCTCTGGTGAGTTTCGACTCAAACGGAGTGTGCGGTCCACAACTCCTTTCCGTGGACCTCTACAATGGCTGATCACGGTCCATGGGCTGAACGGTGGAATTCGTGCTATTCTAGTAAATTCTTTCAAAAATTAATTCTAAGTCCGTTTGAAGTTCGATTTGAGTGTCGTTTATGCCATTGGATTTCTAAAATCGAGCTCTTCATGTTGGTAGTATTCTTTCCTGCAAATGACATATAATAGTATTAATTTTAAAGGAATAAAGATAATATAATTATTAAATTAATCTTTTATATATGCATGTAACGTAGTTTTCATTATTCTTCTAAATATAAGAATAATATGGTATAAAAAGAAATAAAAACATCTAAGGAAAAATTTTACTGAGCTCTCCCCCTAACTTAGCCAATGGAGCTCATCTTCTAAGGGAAGTATAAAGACAGGATGTGCTAAACCTAATCAAATTGAAAGGAAAATAATTAAAAAGTAAAAAGTTGGACTGCCTCCCATGAGTGCTAAGTTTAAATTCTTTAACCAGACTAAACACTAAGAGTAGATTTACCAAGATATATTATAGGATCGATGCCCCAACCAACTATCCAAAAGGAACGGCCCTATTTAGAAGTGGAGATTTATCTCTCTTAAAGCAGGCAGCGCAGTAACCCCGGGGCGAACGAGTCGACTCCCCCAGCACCACAGCACCAACCAGCATACTATCACCGAGCCGACTCCCATCTAGGAACGAGCACCACAACACCACTCAAGGGGCGTTGACATGGCACCAGCCCCACCTTAACAGTGGCACCCACATTCCATGGGCCCAGACCCCTACTCCTCGAGGGTGTGAGCTGGCCCAGCCAACAATCCCCCCTAGTGAAAAACCCCTGGAGAATTTTGCCTACGAGGATTCAAACCCATGACCTCAGCTCTGATACCAACTATAGGATCGACACCCCAACTAACTATCTAAAAGGAACGTCCTTATTTAGAAGTGGCAGTTTATCTCTCTTAAAGTAGGCAGCACAGCAACCCCGGGGTGCACGAGTTGACCCTCTCACGAGCACCGCAGCACCAACCCATCATACTATCACCGAGCCGGCTCCTGCCTGGGGACGAGCATCACAGCACCACCCAAGGAGCATCAACGTGGCACCAGCCTCACCTTAATAGTGGCACCCACATTCCATGGGCCGAGACCCCCGCACCTCAAGGGTGTGAGCTGGCCCACCCAACATATATTGGTTCATAGAGAACCATGGCTTCCTCAATAGATTTAGTGGATAGTTCCAAGAATGGTTTTAATCAATAACCGTTAATATTAAACATAACACCATTGCTTGAGTTTTCAATTTCTGCAATCCTATGCAAAAAACTTCTTTAACTAAGAAAGGTCATGTCGATCTAGACCTAGGCTTTCCAAGGAAAAGATGTAACCTTGAATTATACAAGAGAATTTTCTATCTAAGAATAAAACATTTTTTAAGAATTGCTTGATCATGAAATACTTTAGCCCATTCCATGTATACCCTAGCATTCTCATAAGCTTCATTTTTAAGTTCTAATTCATTAATCTAAAGCTTCCTATGGTTTCTGGCTACATCCAAGTAGCCCACATAGCTTTATGTTCTAACTCAATAGGCAGGTGACATGGTTTTACAGACACAATCCTTTAAGGAGACATTCTTAGGTTGTCTTGTAGGTAGTGCGGTATACCCATAATTTATCTACTAATGACAAAGACCAATCCTTTCTATTGGCATTAACGATCTTCTCCAGGATTTGTTTGATTTGTCTATTGATGCTTCTACTTGCCCACTAATCTGAGGATGATAAGTTGCGGCCAACTTGTGGGTAACATTATATTTTTTCATTAATATGGCAAAAAATTGGTTGCAAAAGTGTGTCCCCTGATCATTAATGATTTCTCTAGGAGTACCAAAATGAGAGAGAATATTTTTCTTAATAAATTTAATGACCACTTTGCTATCAATGGATCTATATGGAATTGCTTCAACCCACTTAGAGACATAATTGATAGCAACTAAAATATATTCATTTCCAAAGGTATTTAGAAATGGTCCCATAAAATCATCCCCCACACATCAAAAATTTTGACCACCAAGATTGGATTGAGTAGCATCATGTCTCTCTTGGTGCTTCGACCTATTTGTTGGCTTTGAGCACAACTTCTATAATACTCATGTGCATCCTTAAATAAATTGGGCCAAAAAAATTCATATTGGAGGTCTTTGGTAACTATCTTCTTGGATGCAAAATGACCACTACATGCTTGGTCATAATAACATGATAAAACACTTTTAACCTCATTATCCAGAACATATTTCCTAATGATCTAGTCAAGATACTATTTAAATAAGTACAGATCATCCCAAATGAAGTACTTCACTTGGATAAGGAATTTATGCTTATCCTCAGTGGTCTAGTGAAAATGAACTTTATCAGTAGCTAAATAATTTACAATATCAGCATACCATGGTTCTAAAACAAGACAAGAGTTGTTCATTAGGAAAAAAGTCATTGACAGGTAGTTCACTAGATGGTGTGACTATGATTCGACATAAATGATCAGCTATAGTATTCTATGCTCCTTTCTTGTCCATAATCTTTAGGTTAAATTCTTGAAGCAGTAAAGCTCAACGTATCAAGCATGCCTTGACATCTTTCTTTACTAAGAAATGTTTAATGGTTGAGTGGTCAGTATAAAAAATGGTGTGAGACCCAACCAAATAGGATCTAAGTTTCTATAAGACAAAGACATGGCTAGGAACTCCCTTTTTATAGTTGTATAATTAAGCTACACATCATTTAAGGTTTTATTGGGATAATAAATAGTTCTAGGCAACTTATTAATCCTTTGACCTAAAACTATACCTATAGCATTATCAGATGCATCACACATGAGTTCAAAGGGTTCAGTTCAGATAGGAGGATGATGGATAAGAGCTGAAATAAGTGCATTTTTAAGAAACTCAAAAGACTCAAAGCACCCAAAAGTGAACTCAAATTTTATTTCTTTTGCTAACAAATTTGTTAATGGATGAGCCACTTTGCTAAATTTGGGTATGAACCTTCTATAAAATTCAGCATGTCCTAAAAATGAATAAATTTCTTTAATAGAATTGGGTGGTGGAAGACTCGCAATCAGGTCAACTTTGGCCTTGTCAACTTCTATTCTCTTTTTCAATACTACATGGCCAAAAACTGTATCTTCTTTAACCATGAATTGATAATTTTCCTAATTAAGAACTAAGTACTTCTCCTTATATCTTTTTAGGACTAGTCCCAGATGATCTAGACATTCAAGAAGGTATGAACAAAGACAGAAAAGTCATCCATAAAAATATTTTAGAAATCATTCAACCATGTCAAAAAAAATGCTGATCATACATCTATGGAAGGTTGCCGATATGTTACATAACCTAAAGGACATGCACCTATAAGCAAAGATTCCAAATGGATAGGTGAATATGGTCTTTTCCTAGTCATCAAGGGATATAGGGATCTGGTTATAGCCCAAGTAACCATCAAGAAAATAGTAGAACTCCTGTCTAGCTAATCTTCTAGCATTTGATCAGTAAACACAAAGAAAAGTAAACTTTCCTTGTCACTACATTCGTTTCCTATAATCTATACAAACCTTCTATCCTGTCTGGGTCCTAGTTGGGATAAGTTTATTTGTCTCATTTTGGACCACTATTATCCCGAACTTTTTGGATACCACTTGTATAAGACTTATGCATGAGCTATCAGATATGGGATAAATAATTTTATTATCTAGTAACTTCAAAATTTCCTTCTTAACCACATCCTTTATGGCTGGATTCAGTCTTCTCTAGGCATCTTTAGTTGGTTTGGCCTCTTCCTCTAGGTGTATCCTTGTTAAACTATTGAACGGATTATTCCCTTAATGTCTACCATGGTCCAACATATTGCTTCTCAATTTTCTCTTAGGGTTGCTAACAATTCCTTCTTTTGTTTAGGATTTAGGTCTGATGTAATAATTATAAGCAAAGTTTTTGCTGGACCTAAATGTGCATACTTAAGGTTCTTGGGGAGGGGTTTCAATTCTAATTTGGGTGCTTCCTCTATTGATATCTTGGATGATGTTTTAGCCATTTTCATGAGTGGTTCAATAAAAGGCTCCCATCTCTAAATAACCTTATTATTGATAGGTATTTTACTAATATCCTCAAGTTCATAGGTCAGCTAGAAACTTGACTCAAGATCGACATCCTCATTGCTAATGTCAATGGATTCATAAATTTCATCTTGGATTACATTCATATTAGCATACTTGGTGGATTCCTGTTCATAATTAAATATATTCAGCTCAATAGTCATGTTCCCAAAGGATAGCTTCATAAGTTCATTATAGTAGTTAATTTCAACATTAGAAGTAGTTAAGAATGGTCTTCCTAAAATAACTAGATATGACCCATAGGATTTGACACTAGTTTAATCTCCAAAATAATGAATCTATGGAGAAGATAAAATTGCCAACCTTAATTAAAAATCCTCTACCATTCTCTTAGGGATTCTAAAAGATTGGTCTGCTAATTATAATGTGATCACTGTTAGCTGAAGTTTTTCCAATCCCAATTGCTCGTAAACTAAATAAGGTAAAATATTTATAGTAGCCCTTAAATCAACAAGGCCTTCTCATTGTGAGTTTCTCCTATGACACATGGAATTGTTGGAGATCCTGGATCTTTATTTTTTGTAGGCATGTGACTTAATAAGTATAAGCTCACACTTACTACTAAGAAAGCTCTCTTTGGTACATTGGTGGTCCTTTTCTTAGTACAAAGGTCTTTTACAAATTTGGCATAAGTCTGAACTTGTTGGATCATGTTTAAGAGAGAAATATTTACTTAGACTTGTTTAAACAACTCTAACATTTTATCTAAGTATTTTGATTGTTTATTAGATATTATTGATTTGGAAAAGGAGCTCTAGGGATTATGGGTACCAGGCTTGGTGTACTATCAGTTTCAGGAGCATAAATTTGTAAGGCAGGTTAATCATTGGGTGACTCAGCAGATAAGTCCTCTATAGATGTATCTACCTTATTATCTACTTGTTTTCCGGATCTTAAAAAGTGAATGGCATTTACTTAATTAACTTGTCTTCCTTGGGGTTATGGACCATTTTGGTTTCTTGGATTAGGCTCAAGTTGGCTAGGTAGCCTACCTCATTCTCTTTCACTAATGCTAGATGCTAGCTAACCCACCTTCATTTCCATGTGGGCTATGGCCTGGAAGTTTGAATTTAGGAGTTGGCCCGTGGTTTGCATAAAATTACTCAATGTGGCATTGGTGTCAGCATTTGATTTAGCTAGGGCTTCTAGGCTTTTCTCTAAAGAACTAAGTTTCTTTTCATTAATATTAAAGCCTGGTCATGGTGGGTTGCTCATCATAGGGTTAGGCCTTGGATTTTTTGCTAATTGAAGCTTGGACTGCCTACATTTGGGCTTTGTGACCATAAAAAGTTTGGATGATCCCTCCATCTAGGTTATATGTGGGTGCAAAAGGATTGTTCATTAGTCCTGGGTATGTGGCATTTACTTGTGCACATCCATTATCCATTGGATTCATCAGTAGAGGACATTCCTAAAGGACATGGTCTGGTGCATTGTACCTATTATACATAGGTGCAAATATTTGGTTCACATTGGCTAGTTTCTAAAGTTCTAAGGCCTCTAACCTACATATCATGTTACAATTTCGGCCTCCGCAGTTAGGAAAGTTTGAATTTAGCATAGCTTCCAAGTCTCTATTCCATGGTGTGCACATTAGGTCAAGAGGTTCTTAAAATAATCAAAGTATTTCTAGAATAATTTGTTAGTTAGTTGGAAAAATTGGTTTATCTCATTTCTAATTCTAGTTGTTTTATGATGAGAAAAGTGTTTCTTTAGGAATACTCTTACAAGGGTTTATCTCATTTCTAATTGTAGTTATTTTGTGATGAGAAAAATATGTTTTTAGAATACTCTTACAAAACCCTCTCAGGTCATGATAGATTGATTTGAGAGACT
Organism: Areca catechu; assembly: GCA_021397845.1. NCBI lineage: Eukaryota > Viridiplantae > Streptophyta > Magnoliopsida > Arecales > Arecaceae > Areca > Areca catechu. The sequence continues at coordinate 72,040,219 of CM038041.1, forward strand.
GTAGAGCCACTTATTGGCATTATCCTTAAGAAAAAAATTGATTAGTCTTAGCTTGATTTCATTCCCTAACAATTGTTTTAGCCTCATGGTTGCACAAACTTCTTCAAATTCCCTAATAAATATATATGCATCCTCTATTCCCATAAATTTTAGAAGCGTATTAAGGATATGAGGTTTGATTTCAAAATTATTTATAGTGGGTTAGGGCAACTCGATGCAAGAAGGTTGGATGGAACTAATTGGGTAACATAAATCCTTAAGGATTGGGAGCTGATTTGTTACATCTATTATAGAGGTTATAGGGTCTGAAATAAGAATTGAATCGATTCTAATTAGTTGCCATGATATCCCTATCCATGTAGGAAGTAGAGAATTCACTATATTCATTATCTTCTTTTTTATATTTTTTTTATTTTTAATTTTTTTGAAACATTTTTCAAAGGTTCTAAATTAATTTAACCATTTCATATCCTAAGACAACTATGCAATATAACTTCGAATTATGTTAATTCAACCTTGTACATATTGGGAATTATGTTCTAATGCCGATCATCTAACTTGTAGGTGGTTGATTTTATATATAAATTATTTTGAATAAAAGTTATTTTTGGTAGTTCATCACATTGTATCTTCTTGTAGTTAGCTTATTTGTGATGGAGTCCTTAGAACTACATTATTATACGATAAAAAGAGAATTTATCATGTTGTTCTTAAATCTATTCATGACCAAATGATACATTATTATAGGATGATAACGTATTGAGTATAGGTGATTATGTGCCATATAAGTTAGTTATCCTCTTAACCAAGGAGTGCAGAGATACTAGTATGGCATGCAGGTAAAATACAGAATATTTCACTGAACCTGACTTACTTGTGAAGTACTTTTCTACCAAGTATTACTTGCGAAAGGATATAGATATAAGTATCTCTCAAACCTAAGATCACTATAGTGACTTGCATAAACTTACTATAATTTGATATCAGACTATCTGAATTTCTTATCTAGTGACAGAAGGTTTTTGGGGTAGTCAAGTATTGTGGAGTTGGGATGTGAGTTGAGATGGGATTGACCCCTCTAAGTATTGGAGTGAATGTCTCACTGTGTTTCAATTTAGCAAAACCTTGGCCAGGGTAGTTCTTATGAAGAGTTACAAGACTTGTGAGGTTGAGACACATTATTGATGAACTATTAAAGAGTTGACAGTTAAACCCTGTAGTCATCCTGAGCATTAAGGGTTAAAAGGATGAATATGTAGTAACAATATGCTAGAAGTTCATGAATATTGCTCTGCAACTTTTGAGCTATATGGATATAGGGTGTCATTGCTAGATGGTGACTTCATTTGGTACAGAAATTGTTCCTATGCTACCAGCTTAATGTTTGAATCTATGGGGTTGCATATAATAGGAGTTTCTTCTTAATCTAATTGCTAGTTAATGATTGTGAATCATTTTAGGGTTTAATTATCAATATGATTGATAGTTGACCTTTAGTCAATACTTCCAAGTGTCGACACTTCGGTGAGCCAATACTTGAGATTTTTCTAAGTGTCAACTCATCATTGTTGCAAAAGTTGTGATAGGAATTTTTGACTAATAGTTGGTGAATTATTGAAGGATTAATCAATAATTGGATTGCTGGTTAGCTCAATTTTATTAAGCAATAAACTTTGGGTCAAGGCAAATAAGATTTTTCTTGAGCTTGAGTTGATTCTAATTGGATTTGACCTAGCCTATGCATCCTAGTCCTTTTTGAATTGAATTTTGAATTCAAATTTAAATTGATCTTTGAATTTGAATTCAAACTTGAATTTTGAATTTAATTTAAATTTGAATTTAAACTTAAATTTTGAATTCAAGTTATTAGTTTGTTTTAACCTCCTAACCTCTCTCCCTTTATCTCTTCCGAACCCACTCAACCTTTTAACCTCTTTGGTGCCTTGTTTTAAATAGGTGTGCTAGTGGGGTGGAAAGGTTAAGGAACCTAGTAAGTGGTTTTAGGCTGAAAAGGTTTTCTCCCTAAGAAAAAAGATAGTGTGGGGAAGAGAGGAAAGGGCATGGGTATGAGCTACCTAGTATTTTCACTAGGTTTTGCAAAGAGTGAACTAGAAAGGGATTTTTTAGCATAATCTTCCACCTCCTCCTCTCCTCCAAGGTCCTTCTTTCATTCTCAGAGCATCCCAACATGTGAAAGAAGAAAGAAGATCAACCATCGAGGTTCCAAAAGAGCTAGCACTTCGAGGGGACTAGTCAGGTGAGAGCTCCCATGTGGATCACTTGTAGAGGCCAAACACATTATGTGGCATGCAGAGTTTCTACCATAACCTTCTAGCAGTGGTGAATGTCAATGACTTGCAAGAAGATAATGATGAGATCATTGTACTGAAGATATAGTCTATTTCTTAGCACCAAGTTTGTTGCATAGATATAATCTATGAAAAGGTTTGTATGTCACATTTCAACTTGATTTATATACTTTATGTCATGTCAGGTCCTACTGTAAGTGTTTTAATGATTAGATCATTTGCATGCATAGATTAATTTGATTAATCTTTTACTTATACTATTTATTTTAATTCAAAAGGTTTTGAAAAAGCATGTTACAAACCCTATACTTTTCCTTCAATATCAAGGCAATCAAGATTGATAAAAATAACCTAAATTAAGATTTTTTCTTTTCTTTTCTCTCTTTTATTATGAAATAGAGAAGAGAAAAAGGAAGAGTTCTAAAGATGAGAACCTAGAGAATTTTTTTCTTTCTTTTTTTTTAAACAAGTTTTGCAACAAAATTAATTATAACCTAGGGTTTGCCTAGAACTGGATAGCTCTTAACTATTCCAAGTCAACCTTTGAGCACTCTAAGTTCAAATTAATTCACCAAATTGGCCAGATAAGTATAAGATCAGTGAGGGTTCCCTTGTTGCTTTTCTTAGATACTAATTAGATTGGCCAAGTCAGTGAATATAATCAATTAAAGAACCACCTTTTTTTAGGACTAAGATTTCTGAACTACTTTCCTAGATACCAATTCAATGATCAAAACTAGCTTGGTACAACTCTTAGATATCCTTATCCTAATGAGCTCGGATGTCCCTAAGATTAGTATCTAATTGAGTTTATCTACAAGCTTAGATTAATACAAATGAGGAGACTTTTTTGTAGGTTAAGGAAGGGTGATGATTTCCCCACCTTATTTTGTTTTGGTTTGTATCCTTAAAGTAGTTTAAAAATACTTATACATAAATAATAATAACAAATAAGTTTTAATTAAGAACTAATACTAAACTAAGATTAAAATCTTATTTTAATAGAAGAAGGGATAGCTTAAATTGTGTACTTAGCTTCCAGCACTCACCAACCTGATGTAAAAAAAATAAAGAAATTAGAAAGGTCAGATTAAATTAAACTAAAAGCATGAAGAATAAGAATTTTGAACATAATTTAAAACACACTAGATCCCTAGCAATAATGACAAAAACTTGATGTGTCTTAAATTTAATCGCAAAAATATGGTGTGGAAGGTAGCACATCTAGCGAGTACGGGTCGATCCCATGATAAATTAGATATTTTAATTATATTCAAACCCTTGCTAAGGAGAGCTTTAATAAAGAGAGAGATGCTGTTTGTTTAATACTACTAGAGCAAAAAAATATGAAATCTAAAATCTAGAACTTTTAAATCTACTAGACTAATGACTCAGAGAGCCTTTATACAGTTTCTCTTATGATATCCTTTCAACTTCTTTCCTTGTATTATCCAAGTATGGATTATGAAGGGATTATGATCCAACATAATCCATCAAGGTTTCCATAATAAAGAAGAGAAAAGGGTTTAAAAAAAATTGTGAGCCTTCTATCTATTACTCTTCTTGCACCAATCAAGTATAAACTATGAAGGGATTGAAATCCAATGATAGTCCATCAAATCTCTCAGTAAGAAGTTGGAAAGAAAGAATGATTTTAAGAAAATAAAAGTCCAATAAGAGATCCTAAGAAAAAGCTTCTAATCATGGTCTACCATTATCACCAACACTTGGAGATTTGCTTAGCCAGATATAATCTAAATTAAAATTCTAAAATTATTTATAAAAAAACTTAAAATAAATTCTATGCTACTTACTGAAATTTAAATTATAGAATTTAAAGATATGTAGAAATTAAACTAGCCTAATTATAAAAATTAAATTATAAGAATTTAAACTACACTAATACTAAAATTTAAAATTATAATAAATTAATTTGAAATAAGAAGAATAAGATTTTATCGATAAAAAAATTAGTTATGAAAAAATTTAACTCCTAAGCCATTAACAAGACTTAAAGTTAAAAAATAATTTCTTTTTAGAACCTGGTAGAGTTTTGTATTCCTCAAATCACTCTCCTTCTTGTATGTTAGAAGGGTGGAAGAAAGTGGAAAGTGATTTTTTCAGGGGATATATAGACCATTTTATAGATGACAGGGGAGAAAGATTGTTTACATTCTTTCGATGTGGGATTAAAAAAATATGAAGAAATTCAAATTCTGAATAAATCTAGCATAATTCCCTTCTCAATTCATTGATGAATCTAGATGCAAATCCCCTTCAAATTTATTGATGAATCTGGCCCCAAATCTCCAAATTCATTGGTGGACCATATGAAGGCTTCTTATAGATCAAGCTACTTGTCAATGGTAGACTGCAGTATATGGGCTTGTTTGGGCCACCTTTAAAATGGGTTTTGGTCTCCAATTATTCACCATTTAAACTCTAATTTGTATTCTTTAGGCTTATAGATCAGGCTCTTTGTTATGGTGTTACATCTTTCTTGCAAAATACAAGAAAAAGTATCAATTCCAAAAAAAAGATAATTTGATTTATAAATTAATGCTTCTATGGCTAGATTTATATACTTATACCTATACTTGATAAACATTGTCATCCTAGGTAATAACATATCATTTGGTCATGAATAGATTTAATAACTATACAATAAATCCTACTTTATCAAAAAAAAAGTTCTAAGAACTTTATCACAAAAGAATTATATAAAGAAAGATGTACAAAATGTGACGAATTACCAAAATAACTTTTATTTATTGAAAAATCATATACAAATTTTAATAAGCTCAACCATCTATAACTTAGAAATTTATTTTTAGGATATATTTCCTAATAGCATGATGCCTAAGCCCTACACCTACCCAAACCACCATCAAGAGTGGAGGGACCAGCCAATCGACTTGCCAAAGATGTCAACACCATTGCAAGAGGGATAGAGGGAGAGGTCGAAGCCAACCAAAGGTAGAATTTCAATGAAGTCATTACCTTCACTCGAGAGGCTGATACTAAGGGAGTGCAATAACCCCACCATGATCCTGTGATTGTAACCCTTAACATTGATGATTATAATGTACATTATATACTCGTGGATAGTGGAAAGTTGATGGATGTGTTATTTTATGATGATCTTTTTAAAATGGATATTTTTCCTAAATGGCTAAAAAGGCTGGATGCACCCATAATGATGTTTTTGAGGGAGCCAGTCTCGGTTGAAGGAATCATTGTATTGCCGGTAATAGCAGGAAGTGCCCCCCAACGATGTTAGGTATGCCTTTCTTTCATAGTCATGAAGACTCCCTTGACTTATAATGCCATTTTTGATTGACTAGGGCCAAATTCTCTCTGCGCTATAATGTTAACCTACTATCTACTCATGAGATTCTCCACCTTGCATGGAGTGGGGGGGTGCACGAGAACCAAGCCTTGGTGAAAAAATGCTACCTAGTGGCTCACCAAGCTAAACCCTCAAATGCTTTCCTAGTTAAAGGGATAGATGCCAAAGATGAACTAATTGAGGAAAGAGGGGAGCCTACTGAAGACCTTATGGCCATTTCCTAGCATGATAAAAATCCCCAGCATACAGTCCAAATTGGGCCCAAATTGGATGAGGCTATGAAGCAACAATTAATGACATTTTTTCAAAAAAATGCTAATGTTTTTACTTGGTCCCCTATAGATATGCCAGGTATTGATCTTGAATTAATAATGCATTACCTAAAGGTAGACCCAAACCATCGGTCGATGAAACAAAAGAAAAGGAGTTTTTTTCCAAAGTGACAAAAGGCTATAGTTAATGAAGTGCAAAAGCTAACCAATGCAAGATTCATCAAAGAGATCAACTATCTTGAATGGCTAGCCAACATAGTATCAGTAAAGAAAATCAATAAAAAGTGGTAGATATGCATAGACTTTATGGACCTCAACAAGACATATCCAAAGGATAGCTATTTGCTTCTCCAAATCAACTAGCTAGTGGATGCAATGGCCAGCCATAATCTCTTAACCTTCATGGATGCATTCTCATGATATAGCCAAATCTACATGGTACCAGAAATGAAAAAACTTCTTTTATTATTAGCCATGGATTGTTTTGCTATAGGGTGATGTCATTAAATCTAAAGAATGTAGTGTCCACCTACTAGTGATTGCTGAACAAGGTCTTCAAGGACCAAATTGGTCACAACATGGAGGTCTACATCGATGATATATTGGTTAAAAGCCATGCTACCAAAAGTCATGTATATGATTTAGAGAAGATCTTCTCCACCCTGCACAAAATCATATGAAGCTGAATCTAGCCAAGCACACATTCAGAGTCACTTTCAAGAAATTCCTCAGGTTCATGGTGTCTCACTGAGGGAGCTTCAAGCCTACCTTGACACTCCTCCACTCCTTGGCAAACCCAAAGTGGGTAAGGAATTGTATTTATATTTGATGGTCTCTCCTTCAGCCATTGCTTCATCCTAATCCAAGAAGAAAATCGGATGCAAAAGTCAATGTACTATATTAGCCAAGTCTTGCAGAATGCTAGTACTAAATACACTTGCCTAGAGAAACTCATTTTGCTCTTGTGATCTTGTCCAGGAAGCTTCATCCATACTTTCAAGCCCACTCAATGGTGGTCTTAATAGATCAACTGTTGGAAATTATATCTCAAAGCCAATCGTCTAGGCTATAGACAGTTGTGCTATTTGTGTATTGGATATGAATTTTGATATAACTTAAAGTTATCTTTTTGCGGTTCATCACATGTGCATTTTTTTAATGTGAACTCTTGCATGATGAAGTCCTTAGACTTCCTTGTACTCGATATAGAGAGGATATATCGAGTAGTTCTTAAATTATTCATAATCGAATGATACATTGTTATAGGATGACTAAGTGTCAAGTATAGATCGTTGTATATCATATAGGTTGGTTATCCTCTTAACCAAAGAATGTGGAGACATTGGTATGACATGTAAGTGTTGTGTTTGACACTTCACTGAACGTGACTCTCATGCGAGATTCTCTTTCTACCGAAGAAGAGTCTTGTATTAGAATATGGACATAAATTATTCCTCTGACTTGAGATCACTATGGTAGCTTGCAAGCAACTCACTATGCTTAGGTTCCGGACTATCCAAATTTCTAATCGATGATGGAAGGTTGCTGGGTACAGTCAAGTACTTGTGTAGCGGTAGTAGGATCGAGATAGGATTGACCTTTTTAAATGGTTTGGATTGAATGCTTAATATGCCTCAATTAAGAAAGACCATGGCCAGGGCATTCCTTGTAAGGAGTTACATGGATTCTTTTTTTGAGACAAATTGAAATGGATTGATTAGGGTTGGGCAGTTTAACCCTATGCCATATGGAGCATTAGGAGGTTCAAAAAATAAGTTCAGTGCTATTCCATATTTGACAGGTTCATGTTGCTCTACAATTTTTAACCTATCCGGATGCCAGGTGTCATTGCTAGATGGCGACTTTGGATGGTACTGGAAATGTTCCCATGCCATCGGTTTAGTGTTTGAACCTATAAGGTCACACACCGAGGGTTTCTTCTTGCTTTGTTGGCTTGGGAACGATTAGGAATCATTCTGGACTCTTTTGACAAAGAGTTGTCAAAAACTTGAGCCGACTTATTTGGATGAGTCGACTCAAGTCATTCAAGTCGACTCGAGTAGTCGAGTTGACTCGATTGACGGGCTCCAGCGAAAACTAAAACTGCTTCATTAATTACTGCAATCATTGTCAAAATTAATAGAAGGAGCTTCTAGTTTTTATGCTGGGCATTTACTGAATTCCAAAGGTTCCAGGAATCTCGAGAGACTCAAAACTCCACATTAATCTCTCATTAGTCCCCTTAATGGTTTTGGGGGCTATTTATTTTTGCTGGGCAGATTGTTCTTCAATGATAGATCAGATTTACTATTCCACTTGTTCTGAGGTCAAGTCTCTTCCCATTCCTTGAGTCAGAGATCCTCTAAGACTTCTAAGAGATTAAGAGATTGATTCTTGGGATAGATTGAGTTTTGGGTGGGATCTCTGAATGCATACCTTCTATTGAAGGTTTGGTATAGAGTGTTAGGAAGGGTTCTCAAGAGTCTTTGTTCCAGCATTGCTGAAGCAACCCCCTTTCAAAGGAGTTGAAGGTGTCCGAGTCTTCTTCAAGGAGTTGAAGAAGAAGGAGTTAACACGATAGAGTTTTCGTAAGGGCTAGCACCTCGAAGGAAGGAGAAGAAATCACAGTACATGGTGTGAACCACCCATAGAGGTGGAATGCATGAGCCTCTTGCATAGCCAGAGTTCTTTCCACAGGTCGGTGTTGTCCCTGGGATCGCAACTGAGAGGCGGCCATTTCTGCAACATTCGATTCTTCCTGGTGAATGTCACCAAGGTATGTGCTTATTTTATGTATGACATAATTATCATTGCCGCATCATTGTGTGATTTTTGGAATGGTTCTATTTTTTATACAATGTTTGCAAGATTTTATATTTACATTAATCTAGATGCATCAAGATCCTGGTAGGGGCATGTGTTAATTAGAGTAACATCTTGAGATAAAATGGTTTTATTGTTCTCCGCTGCTGCATGCCTTTAGAATAGTTTTTAGAATGCATGTATTGCCTCTAGGAACAATTTCCTTTCAATGGTATCAGAGCCAGGTTGTGTATGCAACTAGTTTAATATTTTTTTATGAAATCGGTTTGATTTCCTTCACGTAGTACCTGGATTAAGGTGGATTCACCATGGCCATCCGGTCATAAGAGAGAAGCATGGTTTAAAGACCATCTCTTCCCATTCCAAGGGATTCTCCTATGGCGTGTAGGGGTGCCGCTGCGTCATGACCTTATGAAAAAGAAAGTAAAAATTTTAATGGATTAAAATTGTTTTAATCTTTGGTTTATAGATCATAACTATGTTTAGATAAGATCTAAAAGAATTTTGATCTAAAACTTTGAAAAGTTCAAGTGAAAATGACTGATGTTTGAAAAAACTATGTTTTGGAAGAGCTGGCTCGAGTAGAAGAGCTGGCCCGAGCAGAAGAGCTGACTCAACCAGAAATCTATGTTTTGGAAAAGCCAACTCGAGCAAAAGAGCTGACTTGAAGATCCAACTCGAGCAAAAGAGCTAACTCGAAGAGTCGACTCGAGCAGAAGAGGTGACTTGACCAGAAATGTGTGTTCTAGAAGAGCTGACTCAATCTACAAGAGCTGACTCAACCAGAAAACTATGAAACAATAATTTTAAGCTTCAAATTTTTATGAAATTGTTTCATTTCTGTTGCACAGAAATGGAGCCCAAGAGGGGGGGTGAATTGGGTCTTTTAAAAAAAAAATTAAAACAATAATGTGAAGGTCTAGTGGTGTTTGTGAATAATAAATTCAATGTACAAGATTGAATGTAGCGGAAAACAATAAGTGAGTAGCAATAACCAAGGAGCAAGAGAGAAAGAGGGCAATCACACACAAACACAATGTTTATAGTGGTTCGGTGCAAACCTAGCACCTACATCCACTCCCCAAGCCACCCTTGAGAATTACACTATAATCCAAACAAGATTACAGCTGACTTGTTTTTCACAAGGCTCACAAGTCAAAACCTAAGTTGGTTTTGTCACCTACGCTCACCAACAAACCTTAACACTTGTTTTGTCTTCGGGCTCACAAGTTAACCCTAGTTGGTTTTATCCCTTTGGCTCACCAACAAACCACAACAACCTTCTTTCAAGACACCCTTGAAAGCAAGGTCAAATCACAAAATAAAAATAGATATACAACTTTAAAACTAAGATAAACTCTTTTCAAGAGTAGAATAGAATCTTTGAAGCTCAAGTTGATGCTTTGTCTTGACTCTTCCTTGAAATATCCTTCAAAATGCCTCTTTTGGAAAGATGTAAGGATAAGCTTGTAGGCTTTTTCAGGGAATCAAATTATAAAAGGCTTTTGATGTGGAGTACTTGAGAGAATATAGGCTTTTTGGCTTTTGAATGGACTTCAATACACTTCAATACCTTTAGAATGAGGTTGGTGGAGGTTAAATACACCAAGAAACTTCTAAAAAATGGTTTGTGACTGTTGGAGCCTCGGATCTAGCCATTGGGAGCTTGAAAAGCAAGTTCTGCAAGTCAGAAAAATAGATCCGTTAGAGCTATCAGGCTTCAAGTATCGACACTTGGCTATCAGGTATCGACACTTGGCTGTCAGGTATCGACACTTGATTTCTAGGTGTCGACACTTGAACTTTCAAGTGTCGATACTTGATGTACAAGTGTCGACACTTGACGCAAAAATCCTCAAATAGCAATGTTTTGTATTTTCAAAAATCTCAGGCCTTGAGTCGACACTTGAAAACCTAAGTGTCGACACCTGGTGTCGACACTTGAGTTCTGGGTGTCGACACTTGGCGTGCCAAGGATTTTTGTTCATGCCAAATGCTGAAGTGTCAATACTTGGCTTTCCAGGTGTCGACACTTGAGACTGAAAAGCTCAGATTCAAGTGCAAATTAGCCCAAAAATATAAATATAAATTTTGAAACTTAAATGAATCGTAAACAAATAATAATTAAACATGTAGATGCCCTTTTTTCATGAAGAGGATGTCCAGATTTATGAAAAATGCTCCGTGCCATGGCGTGCCATGATACATAAGTTTTTGAGATTTTGAGGTACTTTCTCCCTGAAAACTCATAACTTGAGATACACATTAGTATACAATATGCACTCAATGTTTTGTTATTCATCAAAATCACTGGGCAGAGCCAACAATCTCTCCCTTTTTGATGATGACAAAACCTTGAGTAAAATAGCATTAAGTTTCAAGTTTCAACTGTTATAATTCATGAATATGAATGTAAGTCCATATGAGCCATAATCTTCATAGTTAGGAAGAATCAATCTCCCCCTTAATTAGATATTTCTAATTAGAACAAATAATATGTTATTTCAGGATAACAAATTAGATCAGATTTGAAAGTTCTCACAAACAAAGTGGAACCACAATAATTTATGCATTTATAATATATACTATTACTCGATTTGATGGTTTATACAAACAATTTATGCATTTATACAATCTATACTATTACTCCCCCTTTTTGTCAATCATTAGAAAGGGGAATAACCTCCCCCTCACAATGAGCATGGAGACAAAAAGATGGTAGAATATTAAATATGACAGGTATCAGAGCCAAAAAGATCCAAAGAGAGAATCAGAGCTGAAGAAAGTAAATTTAACCAATCAATCATAAATAATAAGCACTAATCTGAAATATATAACTGTTAAGAGAAGTTTTCAGTACAAAATTTGCTGAGTCAGCAGCAAAAACTGAAACATACAGAATGTATCAGAGTCATACAATAATCAGAAACATACAAAGTAACATGAACCATAAAAGACATACAACAGAAGAGACAAAAGACATAAAAGACATATGTGAGGCTAATCCTCATCAGATGGAACCTCAAGACTCAAAGGAGCACTGATCCTAGATCTAGAGGCTAAGGCCCTAGGAGGTCCCTGGGCTAAAGCCCGATGACTCCTAGTGCAGCCAAAAGGACCTAAAGCGGGTACAACCCTAGATGATCTGGTGGAAGGGGGGAGAGAAGATCAGCTGGTGTAACAAAGTCTGGTGTGGAATCAACTAAGTCAGTAGGAGCAGCTGGGGTAGTGGGAGGATCGCGACTAACCACCTCAAAACCATTTGCACAGTCATCACTGTCATTACCACTGCCCATGATCTTGTAGCTCTGTCCTCAACCATACCTGCCTGATCATCACCATCAAATGTATCAACATGGTCACTCTGGTGATCATCACCATCATCATCATCATCATCATCATCAAAAGATACAACTGCAGGGGCTGCTGGAGGTATAAGGGATCTCAATAAATCCTCAATACGAGTGAAGCCCTCCTCCATAGTCCTATGGATCTCAACATGCTCCAAGGTAGTATGTGCTTGAAGAGTCTCAATCTTGCTGCGTAGCTGAGTCAACTCACTCCTGATCTTAGTAAACTGCTCTCTGACGTGCTCCTCAAAGGGTAATCCAGTAGATGGTGGCGGAGGAGCCGAAGTACCAGGTGTCAAATGCTCTGCCTGTGTCGATGGAATATCAATGGGAGGAAAACTAGCTGGCTCAGATGGTCCTGCCTCTGCCTCTCGAAGCTCATCCTCCTCATCTGGCTCCTGGCCAGACTCTCTGCGCACCCATCGACCTGCGACTAGTCTATACCCCATACAGTGCAAAGACCTCTCATCATAGACATCTGTATATAGTATCTCCTTGGGGATCTCCCCCTCTAGTGATACTCCACGCGCTCTAAATATCCTGGTCAGAGCCATACCGTAGGGTAAACAATGACGGCGCTAAGTCGTGGCATCGTGCATCTGTACTAACATCAATGAAGGAAGGTCGATCTGCCTCTTCTCTATCAGACTGGTCATCACCATCAGCTCTCTCTCAGTGATGAAGTCGAACCTCCCAGTCTTCGGCAGAAGTATACGGGCCGTGATATGGTGTAACAGACGTATCTCCAGGAATAACTGGTTCGCGGTGACTATAGACACACCACAAACATCCTCTTGCTCGAGGATACACTTAAATGCTGCCTCCCTGTCATCCATTGTAAAAACACTGACTCCCCTATGGAGGATCTCCTAGACTCTGCCCAGTAGCTCTGCAGAAAGTGAAATCTGAACACCTCTCACGGTCGTAGTCCATAGAAGTCGTCGACAGTCCATAGCACCATAGAACTCACTAGATGAGGGTAGTACCTCTCCTACATAGTACAGAAGGGTACTAAACCTGCATCAGTGAGCACCTGTCGCAAGAGAAAGTGGTGCCGATCAAAATAATCCAGGTCGACTCTCCTCACTGAGGCCACTAACTTCCCTGCCATCCTCTCTGCAGGCGGGAACTCGGTGTGGCAGAACTACTAGCTTGTCCAGAATCAAATCTAGCCTTCGATCTCCTCTTTATACCTCGACTAGATCTCTCCCTAACTACAAGTCTCTTCCTATGACCCATTACAGCAAGCTGACCAAGAGTGTTTAAAAAAGATAAGCTAGGGGGGATTCATTCAGACTAGGAGCAAAGGGACTGGTTAAAAAATTATTTTACAAGATAGTCTTGAAACAAACTTAGAGTTATAAAATACCAAGATAATTTTGAAAAGCCACAAACAATTTGAAGGTGAGAATTTTATAAGCTAGATAATGTTTTTGGCTGGAAATTTTATAAGAGTATATTTTGTAATACCAAAATACCAAAATACCTAGGTTTTGGGCTTAGAACATTTAGGGTTCTACCAGAATAAAAAAAATGTGGCAAAAACATTATGATAAATTATGATAAATCACTGGAAATATGTATTAAATACTAGTTTTTAGGTGAATACCCATGTTTTTGGCTAAAAACCAATCAAACAGTGATTTTACCCAAGTTCGAATGGAATGTGCATGAAGAACGGCCTAAACCGTGAGAAAACCATGAAAAATGCCGTGTAAATCATCATTCCTTCAAATGGTGTTTTGGAAAACCACTAAAACTCGAGAAAATCCAGTTGTAATCCCAAATAAAATTGGCAAATCCTTAATTTAGGTCAAAACGGTTTAAAAATGAAAATATGGGAAATAAAATAGTACAAAAAGAAATTGGAAGAGGGAATACCTGATTCGTGAGGGGTTAAACGGGAAGAGGAGATATTTGGATAGAAGGGGACCACTGTAGCTTGAAATCGACAGGGGAAAACAAAAACAAAAATCATCGGTTGGTCCATTTAAAAATAGATTTTGTTTCGCAAGTCTCGACACTTACTATTTGTCAAGTGTCCACACTTGGTTAGGTGTCGACACTTGACAATATCCAACTGTCGACACTTGGCCAAGAAAAATTTAAAAAAATCAAAAAAATTTTCAAAAAATCTAAGAAAATATTTAACAACTTTTGGGGCTCAAAGAAAGTACTTTTTGAGTGAAATGTCTTAGGTATTATTAAAAATATGAGAGTTCTAGGAGAATGGGTCAATGACACCTAACTCTCTTCTAATCAAACAGAACCTATCCTCACTCAAAGGTTTGGTAAACACATCTGCTAACTGATCATCAGTACATACAAAATCAAGAATAACATTAGAGTTTTGTACATGATCTCTTATGAAATGATGTCTTATTTCAATGTATTTACTTCTTGAATGTTGCACACGATTCTTAGTTAGATTGATTGCACTAGTATTGTCACATCTTATAGGTGTCTTAGTCAGTTTAATGCCAAAATCTTCGAGTTGTTGTTTGATCCAAAGGATTTAAGCACAACAGCTTCCAGCTGCAATATATTTGGCTTCCGCTGTTAGTAAAGCAACTGAATTATGTTTCTTGCTACTCCAAGAGATCAAATTTACTTCAAGAAACTGACAGGTTCCACTAGTACTTTTACGATCAAGTTTACACCCAGCAAAGTCAGCATCAGAATAAGCAATCAATTCAAATGAATAATCTCTAGAGTACCATAAACCAATTTCAATTGAGCCAGATAGATATCTAAGTATATGTTTAACAGCCAAAAGATGAGACTCTTTAGGATTAGATTGATATCTAGCACACATACAGACGCTAAACATGATATCTGGCCTACTGGCATTAAGATATAGCAATGAACCGATCATGCCACGATATAATTTTTGGTCAATAGATTTACCTGATTCATCCTTGTCAAGTCTACAAGTAGAGCTCATAGGGGGACCTAAAGGCTTAGTGTTCTCTATCCCAAACTTCTTAAGTATTTCTTCTATGTACTTTGCTTGGTTGATGAAGATCCCCTCTTTGGTTTGCTTTATTTGGAGTCCGAGGAAGAAATTTAGTTCTCCCATCATGCTCATCTCGAACTCACCCTGCATTAACTTTGCAAAATCTTGACAAAGAGATTCATTAGTAGCACCAAATATTATATCATCTACATAGATTTGTACTACTAAGAGATCATCAATCTTTTTCTTTAAAAACAAAGTTTTGTCTACATTACCTCTAGCAAAATCATTTTTGAGCAAGAAAGAGCTTAAACGATCATACCAAGCTCTAGGAGCTTGTTTCAAACCATACAAAGCTTTATGAAATTTGTAAACATGATTTGGAAATTCAGAATTTTCAAAACCAGGAGGTTGTTCAACGTAAACCTCATCTTCAATTAGACCATTTAAAAATGCACTTTTAACATCCATTTGAAATAATTTAAAATTCATAAAGCAAGCAAAAGCCAACAATAGCCTAATTGCTTCAAGTCTAGCCACAGGAGCAAAGGTTTCATCAAAATCTATCCCTTTCTCCTGATTGTATCCTTTGGCAACTAGTCTAGCCTTATTTCTAGTAACAACACCATTTTCATCAAGTTTATTTCGAAAAACCCACTTTGTACCAATAATTGAAGTATTTGAAGGCCTATCTACTAATGTCCAAATATTGTTCCTTTTGAATTGGTTAAGTTCATCTTGCATAACATTTATCCAATTACTATCACATTCAGCTTCCTCAATAGTTTTAGGTTCAATTTGAGAAACAAAAGCTAAGTAATCACAGATATTTCTAAGGGATGATCGAGTACTTACACCTTTAGATGGATCACCAATAATTAGTTCTTTTGGGTGTCCATGAGCATACCTCCATTCTTTTGGTAAAGGATCAACTGTTGATATGTTTTCATCACCTTGTGCTTGACCTCCTTTAGTGTTTTGATCATCGTTCTGTTCCTTGGTAAGCCCTTCATTGTTGTTTACACTTTCAGTTTTCTTGCACCCTGTTTCATCAAAGAGTACATCTTCTTTTCTCGAAGATTTTTGGTTAGATCCATCAAACACCACATGTATGGATTCTTCAACAACAAGTGTTCTTCTGTTGAAGACCCTGTATGCCTTACCAGATGTGGAGTAGCCTAGAAAGACTCACTCATCTGATTTGGCATCAAATTTACTAAAATTATCCTTACCATTGTTTAAGATGAAACAACGGCATCCAAAAATGCGAAAATAACAAATTGAGGGTTTTCTACCATTCCAAAGCTCATAAGGTGTTTTCTTTAGAATCGGTCGAATTAAAACTCGATTTAAAACATAGCATGCAGTATTTATGGCTTTCATCCAAAAATATCTAGGTAAGTCATTTTCACAAAGCATGGTGCATGCCATTTCTTCAAGAGTTCTATTTTTTCTTTCTACTATCCCATTTTGTTGAGGTGTCCTAGGTACAGAAAAATTATGATGAATGCCATTTTCAATATAAAATTTATCAAAATCAGCATTTTCAAATTTGGTTTCATGATCACTTCTCAAAGATACGGCTGAAACACCTTTTTTATTCGAAACTCGTTTATGAAATCTAATGAATTTAGAAAAAGCTTCATCTTTATGTGCTAAAAACATGATCCATGTAAATCGTGAGAAATCATCTACAATAACTAGATCGTACTTCTTACCTCCCAAACTAGATATTCTAGTTGGCCCAAAGAGGTCCATGTGAAGCAACTCCAAGGGTCTAGATGTAGAGATTACTCCTTTTGGTTTAAAAGAGGATTTGGTTTGTTTTCCAAGTTGACATGCACTGTAAATCTTGTCTTTTTCAAAATTGAGTTTAGGCAAATCCTTTATCAAATTCTTTTTGCTAAGTTTTGAAATCAAATGCATACTTGCATGTCCTAGTCTGCAATGCCAAAGCCAACTAGTTTCATCGATCTTGGCTTCCATTACCACTAAGCATTGACCATTTTGAATAGGGAGATCATCAAGATCAACCATATAAATATTGCCATGCCTATGACCAATGAACTTGATGCCATTGTCATCTAAACTAGAAACAATGCACAAAGAAGATTCAAAAACAACTTTAAAATCCTTGTCGCAAAACTGGCTAATACTAAGCAAGTTATGTTTCAAACCATCAACATATAAGACATTATCAATATAAGAAGAAGGGGTGTAATGGACTTTACCAATACCGGCAATTTTGCCCTTTCCATTATCATCAAAAGTTACATTGCCACCATTTTGATATTCGAGTGATGAGAACTGCTCCACATCTCTTGTCATATGCCTTGAGCAACTGTTATCAAGGTACCACATTCTTTTATTGTTGGTTGCAAGCCATACCTGCAATAAAGATCAAGTGGAGACTTTAGGTATCCAAGCCATCTTAGGTCTTTTTAGGTTAGTGGCATTGGTTCCTTTCGGAACCCAAACTTTTTAAATATTACTCAATCTTCTTTTGTTGCACATATAAGATTTATGCCCTTTATACCACATGTATAGCAAGTAATGGATGAAGATGCAGGCACAAAGAAATTTTTAAAAAGTTTTTGTTTCTTATGAGTTTTAAATCCTAAACCTGCTTTATCAAAAACTGTTCTTTGGTTGTTCAAAAGCAAATTCAATTTTTTAGAACTATAAGTAAATCTATCTACAAAAGGTTTTAATTTTTCAATTTCTTCTTTATATCTTTTATTTTCATCCAAAATTCTTTTGCTTTGTTTTGAGAAATTTTCATTTGAAAGTGAAGAACTTTTCTTTTTCAAAACTTCTTTTTCTTTTTCAAGAGCTACAATCTTATCATTTAATTTTTTATTTTGAAGAAGAAGGCATTCATTTTCATCTGAAAGCTTATCATTTGTTTTGACTAAATCCAAATTATGCTTTTTTAAATCTTTATGTTTTGATTTTAGTTTTTGAAATTCTATAACTAATTCGTCAAAAACTTCATGAAGCTCATCAAATGTAAATTCATTTTTTGTTTTAGAACATATCTCATCATGATCCGCCATTAAACAGAAGTTTGCCACCTCCTACTGTTCTTTCTCAGAACTGGAGTCCTCACTATCACTCCAGGTTGCCATCATGGCTTTCCTTCTCAACTTTCTTTTGCTTTTCTTGAGCAAGGGGCAGTCTACATTGAAATGGCCGGGTTTCTTGCATTCAAAATAAGTGGGCTGCTCCTTCTCCTTCCCTTGTCTTTCTCTTTACTTGGCTCACCTTTCAGAGGTTTCTTCTTGGAGTTGAACCTTTTCTTCCTCATAAACCTTCTGAACTTTCTCGCCATTAGAGCCGTCTCATCTTCTTCATCATCTTCTTCGGAGTCATCGCTTGATTCTTCTCTCGCAGTAGATTTGAAGGCGATTACTTTCTTCTTTTTGTCGACTTCCATATTCTTTTGTTTGAGGGAGAGCTCATAGGTCATCAGTGAGCCCAACAGTTATTCATGTGGAAGAGTGTTGACATCTTTGGCTTCTTCAATAGCTGTTACTTTTGCATCCCAAGAAGTCGATAGAGACCTGAGAAGTTTGTTCATAAGTTCACCGTTAGAAACAACTTTTCCTAGGCTTCTTATGCCATTCAAAATATTTCTGATACCACTTGTTGCCCAAAAATGGAGCCCAAGAGAGGGGGTGAATTGGATCTTTTAAAAAAAAATTAAAACAATAATGTGAAGGTCTAGTGGTGTTTGTGAATGATAAATTCAATGCATAAGATTGAATACAACGAAAAATAATAAGTGAGTAGCAATAACCAAGGAGCAAGAGAGAAAGAGGGCAATCACACACAAACACAAGGTTTATAGTGGTTCGATGCAAACCTAGCACCTACATCTACTCCCCAAGACACCCTTAGGAATTACACTATAATCCAAACAAGATTACAGCTGACTTATTTTTCACAAGGCTCACAAGTCAAAACCTAAGTTGGTTTTGTCACCTAGGCTCACCAACAAACCTTAACACTTGTTTTATCTTCGGGCTCACAAGTTAACCCTAGTTGGTTTTATCTCTTTGGCTTACCAACAAATCACAACAACCTTCTTTCAAGATATCCTTGAAAGCAAGGTCAAATCACAAGATAAAAATAGATATACAACTTTAAAACTAAGACAAACTCTCTTAAAGAGTAGAATGGAATCTTTGAAGCTCAAGTTGATGCTTTGTCTTAACTCTTCCTTGGAATATCCTTCAAAATGCCACTTTTGGAATGATGTAAGGATAAGCTTGTAGGCTTTTTTAGGAAATCAAACTATAAAAGGCTTTTGATATGGAGTACTTGAGAGAATATAGGCTTTTTGGCTTTTGAATGGACTTCAATACACTTCAATACCTTTAGAATGAGGTTGGTGGAGGTTAAATGCACCAAGAAACTTCTAAAAAATGGTTTGTGACCGTTGGAGCCTCGGATCTAGCCGTTGGGAGCTTGAAAAACAAGTTCTGCAGTTAAAAAAATAGATCCGTTAGAGCTGTCAGGCTTCAAGTGTCGACACTTGGTTGTCAGGTGTCGACACTTGGCTGTCAGGTGTCGACACTTGATTTCTAGGTGTCGACACTTGAACTTTCAAGTATCGATACTTCATGTACAGGTGTTGACACTTGACACAAAAATTCTCAAATGGCAAAGTTCTATATTTTCAAAAATCTCAGGCCTTGAGTCGACACTTGAAAACCTAAGTGTCGACACCTGGTGTCGACACTTGAGTTCTGGGTGTCGACACTTGGCATGCCAAGGATTTTTGTTCATGCCAAATGCTGAAGTGTCGCCACTTGGCTTCCCAGGTGTCGACACTTGAGACTGAAAAGCTCAGATTCAAGTGCAAATTAGCCCAAAAATATAAATATAAAATTTGAAACTTAAATGAATCATAAACAATTGATAATTAAAATATAGATGCCCTTTTTTCATGAAGAGGATATCCAGATTCGAGAAAAATGCTCCATACCATGGCATGCCATGATACATAAATTTTTGAGATTTTGAGGTGCTTTCTCCCTGAAAACTCATAACTTGAGATACACATTAGTATACAATATGTACTCAATATTTTGTTATTTATCAAAATCACTGGGTGGAGCCAACAATTTCATTTTGAAAATATTTCAAATAGTGTGATACACTTAATTGAGAATTAAGATGTATAATTTTAATATTTAGGATATGATTCTAATATTAAGTCATGGTTCATAAATCATGGGTTGATTGGGTTAGCTAGAATTGGGTCCTTAAATGGGTTAGACCTAGGTTTAGATGAATGGATTAAATAGAGAAAAGACTAATTAAAAGTTGAATTAGGTCTCTCCTCTATAGATTTCTCTAATAGTTAGTTAGATCAGTCCATACATCTAAATGGACTTGATTCATGGCTTCGTGGTGAGCCCGGATCTTTAGGTTAGTCTGATTGAGTCAGGTAAACCACTTGGTGTCTAAGGTAAGTTTGACATTTGTGATCAAGGTTCTTTGGGACTAACTCTTACCTGGCCAACTCATGGTTGGTGTCTAAGGCAAGAGGCTTACTTGGCATAACCCATCCCTTGATCTTACTTACCTGGCTATTATGGCGAATTAGATCAAATTAGATTATCTATTGATTCGAGTTGATCCATGTCAACTAAGGCTAATCAGTCTGACTGGTTTATAAGTGCCCATGGACCAAATTGATCCAGAAACCCTCTAAGTATTTGGTGGGAGTTTTCTTGATCAAGGTCCATGTCTTCATCTCAAATGTCATGAAATTTAAATTCTCTAAATTATTAGGTCTATAAAAAGACTAAGTTATGTGATGGCCTAAGTCTTAGCCTCCCATTAAGTTGGATTGGCAATATGTCCTTTAGTTGGGTGATCATCGATAGTACCAAAGTACGGGTGGTCATCAGGCTATTGGAATTGCCATTCATAATATGATGGCTCAGTGCAACTCTCTTAATGGTGGTTAGGTGAGTCGACTAAAGTCGGGCTTGATCATTCATTAGTTAGAAGCATTGAATTTAGTCATGTTAATGGTTGGACTTAACCATGACCTTCTTTAGCAGGAAGCCCAAAGGTCGATTGAAGTGCTCCTGGGGTAAAATTTAAAATACTAGAAATTGCTTGGAAGAAGCAATTGGTTAACTGAACCTACCTTTGGTTCATGTCGGTGAGGTGGCCAAAGTTGGGCTCATGTGGCACCTTTAGGATTCTAGTACCCACTAAGGAATTAAGTGTAATTCCTCGGATTGGAGGTACAGACTACTAATCTGAATAAAATATGTGGGAGGACCTTTAGACTAAAGTCCATGTCTTTAGGATTGAAATTGAAATTCATATACTAATTGGTCTTATGGTTTTCCTTTCAAGAAAATGTTTGCCAACTTGTCCCTCTACTCATTGCTTGACAATGAAAAACTTTCTGGCCCAAACTTTGATAATTGGTATCGAAGGCTTAAGATTGTCTTAGAGCACGAAAGGATCCTGTATGTTGTATCGAATCCAGCACCTAAGGTCTCAGCAGCCAATGCTCGTACATCTATCAGGGACACTTATCAGAAGTGGCTTTCTGATAGAACTACTATATGTTGCATTATGCTAGCAGCTATGAATGACGAGTTCAGTTGCAAGTTCGAGTAGGCCCAACCGAAGGAAAACTTGCAAAAGTTGCGAGAATCCTTTGGCACGCATGATGATGTAGAGTGGTACAAGACTTCCTGTGCCATCTATAATGCCCATATGCGAGATGGGGCATCAGTAACTGATCATGTATTGTACATGTCCGAGTTATTTGAATGCCTGGCCAAACTCGAATGTCCCCTGCATGAATAGCTGGGGAAAGATGCTATACTGAATTCTTTGCCCCCTTCTTACCTTGGTTTTTATGATCACTTCTGGATGCATAGGCCCGTAATGAGCTACCATAGTCTATTGGGGTTACTACAAAACTATAAGAAGGACCACAACCTCAATAAGTGGTTGGTGTACTTGGTGGGAGGAAATAGGGCAGTGCATCATCTCCTTAGGAAGGGAAAGAAAAAATAAAAAGAAAAAGACCAAAAAGGTGCAGAGTGTTGGTGGGGCTAATTAGGCTGGGAAGAAAAAGGTAGACCAGAGTCTGGCGGAGTGCTTCTACTGTAAGAAGCAGGGTCACTGGAAGAGGAATTATCCTCGATATATTGCATCCCTTGACCCAAACAAGCTAAAAAAGAGGAAGCAGCAAGATGTTACTGCTTAAGGTATTTATATGATAAATCTCTGTACCTATTCTTTTTATGATACTACTAATTGGGTATTTGATACTGGGAGTCCTTACCATATTTGTAACAAATTGCAAGGACTTTGAATTAGTAGGAGATTCGAGGATGGTGAAAGGTTTCTGAATGTTGGAGATGGAAGTCAAGTTCCAGTTCTGGCATTAGGAGACTTCTCTCTTATTTTTGAATCTTGTAAAACCATTTTACATAATTGCCATTATTGTTTTACATTTCTTAAAAACATTGTCTCTGTAGGCTTGTTGGCTAAAGAATGTTTTGAACTTTCAATAAAGAGAAATATTTGCAACATTACTTTGAATGGTTCAGTTGTAATGAATGGGAATTTGGTAAATGGCATTTATTTGCTATCATAGCTTGTGAGTGTAATGTACACGACAAGCAAATGTCCTAGAATGGATAATATCAGTGATGCTTATCTCTGGCACTATAGGCTAGGTCATATAAACAAGAATAGGATAAACAGGTTAAGATAAGGTCTCTTAGAGGTAAATGATTTTGAATTATTACCTACCTGTGAATCTTGTTTACTTGGAAAAATGACCAAGTCAACTTTTTCTGGAAAATGTGAAAGAGCCAAAGAAATTCTATGTCTAGTACATACTGAGGTATGTGGACCTATGAATGTCAGTGCTAGAGGTGGGTATAATTATTTCATTACTTTTACAGACGACCTATCTAGGTTCGGTTATGTCTGTTTTATGAGACAAAAGTCTGAGTCATTTGAAATGGTCAAACGATATCGTATTGAAGTTGAAAAGCAAACTGGAAAGAGTATAAAGACTCTTCGATTTAACTGAGGAGGCGAATATCTTTCCAGTGAGTTTTTAACTTATCTTCAAGAGAATGGGATTCTCTCTCAATGGACACCTCCGGGGACACCCCAACTGAATGGTGTGTCTGAAAAGAAAAATAAGACTTTATTTGACATGATCCGATCCATGATGGGGTTTGCCACTCTGCCTATCTCTTTCTGGGGTTATGCCCTGAAGACTACCTGTTATCTTCTTAATAGGTCTACTAGCAAGTCTGTGGACATGACTCTGTATGAGATGTGGTCTGAAAGAAAATTGGTGCTCTCACACCTTAAGATCTGGGGGTGTCCGACCTATGTTAAGCATTTGCAGACTGATAAACTAAGACCTAGGTCTAACCGATGCCTATTTGTTGGGTATTCGAAAGAGTCTAAAGGTATTTCTTTTACCTTCCTGATGAGCAAAAGCTGTTTGTTGGTCTTAGGGCTATCTTTTTGGAAAAGGAGTTCCTTAGTGAAGGAACTGTAGCCACTAAGATTGAACATAGTGAAGTTCAACAGGTAGAAGAACCATCACATTTAGGAGACACCTCAGAATCAGATTTGACTAATTCAAATTCGAAACCCATTGAGCACCCATTAAGGAGATTTGGTAGAGTACCACATCAATCGGACAGATACTACGGTTTCTTGGTCCAGGACGGAGATCCCATTGAACTTGATGAAAATAATAAAGATCGATCACCTATATTGATGCTCTACAAAGGTCCGACTCTGATAAGTGGCAAGAAGCCATGAAATCCGAAATGGAGTCCATGGAGATCAATAATGTGTGGACATTAGTTGATCCACCTGAAGGGATAAAACCCATTAGGTGTAGATGGATTTTCAAAAGGAAACAGGGTGCAAATGGAACGGTGGAGACCTATAAAGCCTGTCTGGTTGCTAAGGGGTACGCCAACATTATGGTATTGACTATGATGAGACATTTTCTCCTGTGGCAATGCTCAAATCCATTCGAATTATGCTTTCTTTAGCTGCATACTTCGACTATAAAATCTGGCAAATGGATGTCCGAACACCCTTCCTAAATCGTGAGCTGGAAGAGGAGGTGCATATGATGTAATCTGAAGGGTTCACATCCATAGATGAGTCAAAGATTTGCAAGCTCCAAAGGTCTATTTATGTACTAAAGCAGGCATCTCGGAGTTGGAACATGTGATTTGATAAGTGTATCAAGTCGTATGGCTTCGTTAAGAATGGAGAAGAACCTTGCATTTATAAGTGGGCTAATGGTTCTGTGGTTGTATTCCTTGTGTTGTATGTGGATGACATTCTCTTAATCGGGAATGATATCCCTGCACTATAGGGAATAAAAGTCTGGTTGTCATCTCAGTCTCTATGAAGGACTTGGGTGAAGCCTCCTACATCCTAGGGATGAAGATCTATAGAGATAGATCTTCGAGGCTTCTGGGACTGTGCCAATCAACGTACATTGATACCGTGTTGAAATGGCTCAGCATGGAAAATTTCAAGAAAGGCTATCTTCCGATAGGCCATGGAATTACTCTTTCCAAAAAGGATTATGCATCAACTCCTGAGGAGAGAGAGCATATGAGTAGAGTCCCATATGCTTCGGTAATGGGATCTATAATGTATGCAATGACATGTACTAGACCAGACGTAGTATACTCACTAAGAGTAGTGAGCAGATACCAGTCTGACCCAGGTGAAGCGCATTGGAAGGTGGTAAAAACTATCCTAAAGTATTTGAGAAATATTAAAGACCAATGGCTTATCTATGGAGAGACTGACTTAAAACTTGTCGGTTTTACCAATTCAAGTTTCAGTCAAATAGAGATGATAGCAAAAGTGCATCGAGCTTTGTATTTACCCTAAATGGAGGAGCCATATGCTAGAAAAGTTCCAAGCAACACACAATGGTGGACTCGGTTTGCGAAGCAGAATACTTTTAGCATCAGATGTAGCGAAGGAAGCTGTGTAGCTACAAAAGTTTCTAGACGAGATGGGAGTGGCACCTTCCTTGGATGGCCCTGTTCTAGTATTTTGTGATAGCATGGAGCCATAGATCAAGCCAAAGAGCCAAAGTCCCATTAGCGCACCGAGCACATTCTGCGCCGCTACCACCTCGTGCGAGAGATTATGGCATGAGGGTACATCGACCTTCAGAAGATTGATGGAAAGGAAAATATCACTGATCCCTTCACTAAAGCAGTCAGAATTCAAGAGTTTAAAGATTGTAATTGGAAAATGGGAATGCGATTCTATATTGATTGGCTTTAGTCCAAGTGGGAGTTGCTTGAAATTGTGTCCCAAAGCCAATAATTTAGGATGTAGACGGTTGTGCTATTTGTGTATTGGATATGAATTTTGATATAAACTAAAGTTATCTTTTGGCAGTTCATCACAAGTACATTTTCTTAATATGAACTCTTGTGTGATGGAGTCCTTAGAACTTCCTTGTACTTGATATAGAGAGGATATATCGAGTAGCTCTTAAATTGTTCACAATCAAATGATACATTGTTATAGGATGACTATGTATCAAGTATAAATCGTTGTATGTCATATAGGTTGGTTATCCTCTTAACCAAGGAATGTAGAGACATTGGTATGACGTGTAAGTGTTGTGTTTAACACTTCACTGAACATGACTCTCATGCGAGATTCTCTTTCTGCCAAAGAGGAGTCTTGCATTAGAATGTGAACATGAATTATTCCTCTACTTGATATCACTGTGGCAGCTTGCAAGTAGCTCACTATGCTTAGGTGCTGGACTACCTAGATTTCTAATCCGATGATGGAAGGTTGCTAGGTATAGTCAAGTACTTGTGTAGCGGTAGTATGATCGAAATAGGATTGACCTCTCTAAATGGTTTGGATTGAATTCTTAATATGACTCAATTAAGAAAGACCTTGGCCAGGGCATTCCTTGTAAGGAGTTACATGGATTCTTTATTGGAGACATATTGAAATGGACTAATTAGGGTTGGGCAGTTTAACCCTATGCCATCCAGAGCATTAGGAGGTTCAAGAAATAAGTTCAGTGCTATTCCATATTCGACAGGTTCATGTTGCTCTATAACTTTCAACCTATCCGGATGCCAAGTGTCATTGCTAGATGGCAACTTTGGCTGGTACTGGAAATGTTCCCGTGCCACCAGCTTAGTATTTGAACCTATGGGGGGTCACACACCGAGGGTTTCTTCTTACTTTGTTGGCTTGGGAATGATTAGGAATCATTCCGGACTCTTTTGACAAGGAGTTGTCAAAAACTCGAGCCGGTTCATTTGGATGAGTCAACTCGAGCATTCGAGTTGACTCGAGCAGTCGAGTCGACTCGATTGACGGGCTCCAGCAAAAACTAAAACTGCTTCATTAATTGCTGCAATCATTGTCGAAATTAATGGAAGGAATTTTTGGTTTTTATGCTGGGCGTTTGCTAAATTCCAAAGGTCCTAGGAATCCCGAGAGACTCAAAACTCCACATTAATCTCTCATTAGTCCCCTTAATGGTTTTGGGGGCTATTTATTTCTGCTGGGTAGATTGTTCTTCGATGATATATCAGATTTACTATTCCACTTGTTCTGAGGTCGAGTCTCTCCCCATTCCTTAGGTCAGAGATCCTCTAAGACTTATAAGAGATTGAGAGATTGATTCTTGGGATATATTGAGTTTTGGGTGGGATCTTTGAATGCATACCTTCTATTGAAGGTTTGGGATAAAGTGTTGGGAAGGGTTCTCAAGAGTCTTTGTTCCAGCATTGCTAAAGCAACCCGCCTTCAAAGGAGTTGAAGGTGTATGGGTCTTCTTCAAGGAGTTGAAGAAGGAGTTAACCTGACAAAGTTTCCATATGGGCTAGCACCTCGAAGGAAGGAGAATAAATCACAGCACATGGTGTGAACCACCCGTAGAGGCGGTACGTGTGTGCCGCTTGCATAGCTAGAGTTCTTTCCACAGGTCGGTGCTGTTCCTTGGATCGCAACTAAGAGGTGGCCATTTCTGCAACATCCGATTCTTCCTGGTGAACGTCACCAAGGTATGTGCTTATTTTATGTATGTCATAATTATCATTGCTGCATCATTATGTGATTTCTAGAATGGTTCTATTTTTCATCTAATGTTTGCATGATTTCATATTTACATTAATCTCGATGCATCAAGATCCTGGTAGGGGCATGTGTTAATTAGATTAACATCTTGAGATAAAATGGTTTTATTGCTCTCCGTTGCTGAATGCCTTTAGAACAGTTTTTAAAATGCATGTATTGCCCCTAGGAACAGTTTCCTTTCATCAACCTCCCTAGATGACTCTGTAATTGTTGGATACTTCAAGCATGATGGTAAAGTGGACCCTTGAACTCTTCAAGTTAGATTTGGCATTCTACCCAAGGCCCTCCATAAAGGTGCAAGTATTAGCTAACTTCATAATAAAATGCACCATTCTCGAGGGATAATTCGAAGGAGATTCAATGCTTGATGATCTATAGAGTCAATGGATGTTGTACATGGACAGAGCTCTAAATTCTAATAACTCGGGAGCAGGGCTCATCCTCGTCAACCTTGAAGGAGGGGATATTCAATATGCCCTTAGATTTGCATTCTCTTCAACCAATAAATTAGAAGTGTAGCATGAAGCCCTAATTACCTACCTTACAATAGCTAAGATATTAGAAGTGCAACATCTGAATGCTTATAGTGACTCCCAACTCATTGTAACATTCAGTGGATCCTCGAGGAAGAGAAAGCTTGAGCCGATGCTCTATCTAAGCTCACAGCATCAGCACCATATGATTTCCATTATGAGTCTTCTTGAAAGTGTTGGAGGAGCCTAGTATTAGCAAGCCAATATCAGTGTTGCAACTAGATACTAAAACATGTTGAATGGACTCGCTTATCCAATATCTTCATGATGGGACTCTTCCTACTGATGAGAAGAGGCCTGTAACATGTAGTTCCAAGTCTCTAGATTCATTCTCCATTGGTGTAGGCACCAGGACCCGAAAGAGGCTACACACGATCCAGGCCAACCCAAACTCATTATGGATTGCAGATGAATAAGTTTTTGAGTCTTTAAGCTATGTTCTTCCTTTCATGAGTTTTTTCCTTGGCCAAAGTCCTATAATTAGTCAATTTGTTCTTTCTTAAGCTTATGTCATGTAGTCAGTCAATGTGGTTATTTGAGTCAAGTTAGTCAAGTTCAACTCAAGAAGACAACTAACATAGACCCAAGTCAAGACTAAGAAGCATGACCATTGAAAGGAGGAAGCCACCTCACTCCCCATGCAAGAAAGGACCCCAAAAAGGACCACACCCCTTGCACTAGCTCATCTCCCACATAAGAAGGGCCCCACCTCACTCTCCATGCCAACAGGGAAGGCCACCTCACTCTCCATGCCAAACATGGAAGGTCCCCACCCTTGTCACCCAAGGCATCAAATTCAAAATCAAGTTGGGTGCCCCACTTTTTCATGAAAAATTTAAATTCAAAATCAAGTTGGGCGCCCCACCTTATCCTCCCTAATTAATGCATGTAATCTCTCCCATTTAAATTTCAAAGGGGCTTGGGTAAATGTTAAATACCCCCTCCTCCTCTTGTAAGGCATCTTAATGAATGAATGGAAATTTGTTTTCTCTTCCAATTACTCCTTGGCATTGTCACTCCGTGAGGGAGAAGGGTGTGAGGCCTAGCCAAGTCTTCTTGTCTTCAAGAATCTACAATCTGCTCTTCTCCTTCCTTCGATATTTTACCCTTTCCTTTCCTTTCACCTATTCTTCCATGATCTTTAATTAATCTATTTGCAGGATCCCTGGGTGCATAGAGCCACAAAGGAGGTCCTCCTTGCTTTTGAACCATTAATAATAAGTACTTCATTCAAGGGAGTCAGCCTTCTTATATTTTATGGTTTCCCCTAAACTCAGTAAGTCATCATATGTCACAAATATAAATTTACCATGAATCAGAAGTAACTCCGTGCATGCGAGCAACCATAAAATATAAGCCATTTCTCATTATTAACCTTCTTATTTATTTTTCTGGCATCATACAAATTTTAGGATGGCCATCCATACACACTCACTTAGTCCCTCATACTATGGCCATGATTAGCCCGTGGCTCACCCCAAAAGAGTCTAGATCCTGTGTCACATACCGCACATCGGTGATGTGCCAGCGATAGCCCCGCTGGAGGCCAAAAAGGAAACTAACTCTAAGTATCACACGAGAAACATGCTTCCCAGCATGTGCTGGAATAAAACAACTAACTCCTGTGTCACATACCGCTCATCGATCATATGCCAGCGATAGCCCCGCTGGAGGCCCAAAAGGAGTCTTGGTCCTCGTGTGATCATAGTCAGACTAGAGAGCAGCTAAAATCAACTCAACCCATAACTCTTACATCTTAGTCTTTGTTTAAATTTCATAACACATCAAGATACATGTATGCAGTATAAATATAAGCCGTAAAAATTTAATTAAGAGTCAAATAATCATGCATGGTAAAAGTTATATCGGTGAGTGATAACTTACAATTTCACCAACTAAGCACTAAACCCGATTTTCCAGGGACGATGACGATCCTGTATCACAAATTATTTTATTTATAATTTGATATAATTAATTCCTATAAAAAGAAATTAAACATAAATTAAATTCCTTGGGACATCCCCAGACAATTTCTTTCCTCCCTTCCTCCACCTTCCTTTTTCTTTTAATTATTATTATTATTATTTATTTTTCTTATGGTGCCTTTACTGGGTCGGCCCATCCAAGGTAATAGGCCCAGCCCAACAGAGCATGGCTCAACCGAGCCCAGCCCAACAAGGCCTGGCTCAGCCGAGCCCGGCCCAACAAGGCCCGGTTTAACCGAGCCCAGGCCAACCCACCGGCCACAGCGCTCGTCCCAACCTCACGGAAGAACCATGGAGGGTCGACGGCGATCCTCCCGTCCAACCACCAGGAAGAATCATCGGAGGAAAGGGAAGAGTCCGGCGATCCCAACGGTGGCCGTCCGACCGTCAGCCAGTGAGCACAGGGCTAAACCCCCACCCCTGTTAATAGAGATATCACTCTCTGTTAACAGGCCGACCAATATCTCCCCCCATGTGAGCGGAGGAACGGTGGCGATCCCTGTGATCGACCGCCCAGAATGTTTTGCCGGAAGGAGAAAAGGAATCCGGCGGTGACCTACCATCGTCGGCCATTTCCCATGGTTCCAACGGAGAAGAAAGAATCGACTGGATTCTTCCTTCCTCCCCGCCAAACACCCCTACACCAAACATTTCCCCGAGGAAGAAGGACTTACTGACGGGATGGGTTCCGATCGTAGCGACCACCGGTGGAGAGCACTCTGGCGAGGGCTGGGACACGCGAAGGAGCCGTCAGCGTCCACCGATAGGGAGGGTAATCAGGATCAACGGAGGCACCCGAGGTCCCTAAAAAACTCGAGGAAGACCCTTATCCCCCCCATGTCCGGCGGCGTTGACGGGCTTCTCCGAAATCTCCTCCAGAAAATTTGAACTTTTGAGCCAGAACAAATTTGAACTGAAGTCGGCAAGGGCCGCCGACTTCAGCCCAATCAGAACTGGGCCTCACAGAACATTGTCCTAATTTGTGTGGTTTCTCAACCATTAAGTCCATCTACTTTTTGCCTTAACTAGATATACTCTATGAGAAAGTGATTACATCTTTTAGAAGTCTACTTCGGTGCGCATTTTAATTCTTTGCAAATAAGTTTTGCCATCTTGTTTGGATCATTTCTCACTTTAAAATTCTGCATTTCTTTATGTTGATGTTCCCATCCCTTCATCCCGCATCATTTTTTTGATATCAGAGTATGGTTAAATTAGGACAAAATATGCTAGTTGCTAAAATTTCTACATTTTAAGGACTGGTATCAGAGCTATTGAGTCAGAAATGAGTCGGGGGGAAGGATCATCGAAATGAGTTGGGGGGGAAGTGGTAATGAGTGAGAAATCTCGATTACCGATTTTTGTTTGGAAATTGTTTGTTCTTCAACTTCAGCTATTGCTTTCTGGAAAACTTCCAGGCTCATAAGTGCTGGATTTGCCTTGGTTAATTTAGCCATTTGTTTGATAGAAAGTGGAGAGCTTTGAGGTTTCTCTTGAGACTTTTCTGCATTTTCTTCTTGGGTTACAACTTCATACCAGGATAATTTAGGTAGAACTAATTGAGGTTTTGGGGATTGTGACTGGGTCATAGTGGTTTTGGGTTCAGTCATTTAGGCATAAGAGGCCATGGTTTGCTTTTGGGTTGTGGGTTTTTGGGCTGGAGGCTTCTTGGGAGCCATGGGATTGGAAGCCCTGCAAGAACTCACGAGACAAAAAATCAGGCAATGAATTTTCTTGACCTTTGATGTGTTCAATATCAAATTTGAAGACTGATAATAAAGCTTGCCATCTAGCAAATATATGTTTTGAAGCTAAATTTTCAACATCCTTTTTAAAAATAAATTTTGCTGCTTTACACTCAACTCGAAGTAAAAATTTTTGATTGAGTAAATCACTTTGAAACTTTGAAATGCATAAAACAATTGATAAAACTTTCTTAGATAATAAAATTAGAAGTACAAAAACTATTGAAACTATCAGAGCATAAAGGAAATACTTCGCTAAAAAGTTAGAAATATAAAATATTGTAATACTAAAATATTGCAAATACATTGATGCAACTTCCAAGTATAAGAGCTACAAAAAGAAATGGAAATGAGAAATATAACTTTTATTGAAAGTTTTTTGAAAGATATAATGGCATAAGCTTCATCTACTTCTAGCCTTTTGAAGAGCACTTGGTCCTGGAAGGATTGGGATTCTGATACAAATTTGAGATCCCCAAGGATCCCAAAGGGTTTTTTGATAGATCTGGATTTTTGGTACTTTGGGTTACAAGTGAATGGTTTTTTGGAGAGGTTTTCTAAAAGGCTACAATGAAGTTTTTTCGTCCTGCCTTCCTCTTTTGTTCTTGGTCCTTCTTATAGAGAATTTTTGATACACAGCAATGGAGAGTTGTTTAAAATCCGAAGCTATGTTGAAAGTATGCTAAAGTCCATTTTGATTGCAGTGCTTGCAGGTGCTGATACCTTTTTCTGCATGAATTATCTTTGTCTTGCTTTTTGGTACAGTGCTTGCATGTCATGTCTTTGTTTGCTGCTACATCTTTTGTCAGTGCTTTCTGTTGATTTGATTAGATGATACTAGCTACTTTTGTCAGTGATTTGAGCAAGGGGTTTTACTTTTGTCAGTGATAGGGAATCTTGTCAGTAGCCATTATGATTGGTGTGATTTCGATTCTACTTTCAGAGAGCTGCTTTGAGATATGTGTTTCATAGGGTCCCGAAACAATCTTCTTCATTGGCTGTTTGATTGGAGGAGGATGAACTAATATCTTGATCTTCTTCTTCTTCTTCCTTTCTAAATTCTACTAATGTTTATACTAAGTATTTTTTGTATTTTGCCTTTGTCTTTGCAGTTGCTAGTCTGGAACTGGCAAAGGATCTCTGTGTGAGAAATCTTGAAGTAGAGGGTTCCATTTTGACTGATAATTATGGATTCTTGTTGAACCAC
This sequence comes from Areca catechu, assembly GCA_021397845.1. Taxonomy (NCBI): domain Eukaryota; kingdom Viridiplantae; phylum Streptophyta; class Magnoliopsida; order Arecales; family Arecaceae; genus Areca; species Areca catechu. The sequence goes on from CM038041.1 coordinate 72,072,922, forward strand.
TCTATCACTTTGGGCTTAGTAGCTTTCTCCGGATTAAATTTTTGCCACCATTTTGTCTTGAATTTTCTTGCCAATATTGGTTGAAAATTTGGAATATTGATAATAGAGTATTCCCAACATTAAATCCATGATAGAGAAAATTCTGCAAAGAAATTAAGAAGAAGAGGAAATTTCTTTTCTCTTTCTGGTAATAATATTTTTGTTGATAGATAAGATATCGCTCATTGACCATTTGGGGTAGGATATCAAGAGTTGGCCCATAATGGCACCACCAATCTGAGAACTAGCATGGAAAGTGGAATTTTGTGTTAGTTTTGAAGTAGAATAACCAAGAGTGCTTGTGGTGAGCATTTTGAAAGAGGAATGCATGGTACCATGCATTTCTATAATGCCAATAATTGAAATATTGAGGATTTTATTTCTGGAATAATTTTTTGAAAATGTTTGGGTTGTCTCCCAATGCAGATGGAGACAAAACTTGCAAAATCTGGACTGTTGAATGTGTGATAATAGATAAATCAACCTTGTCTTTGTAGTGTTTGATGGCGATTGAGTCTGTATCTACCAGAATAAATTCATAGAATATATGTGTTTTCAAGGAGTCTTTTGGTGGAAAATGCCAACTTTCTGGGAATATTTTTGAAACTATTTTCCATGGATCATTGTCCATGTATTCATCTTCAATGGTCAGTATAGATTTGAAAATGGGTTTTTCAAAATACGAAGCTCTTTTGGGTCGTACCTTTTGAAGAGGAGTTGGATCAGAAATTCCAACATCTATTTGAGATTTTTGAAGTAGTAATGAGTCGGAAATCTCAATTACCGATTTTTATTTGGAAATTGTTTGTTCTTCAACTTCAGCTATTGCTTTCTAGAAAACTTCCAGGCTCATAAGTGCTAGATTTGCCTTGGCTAATTCAGCCATTTGTTTGGTAGAAAGTGAAGAGCTTTAAGGTTTCTCTTGAGACTTTTCTGCATTTTCTTCCTGGGTTACAACTTCATACCAGGATAATTTTGGTAGAATTAATTGAGGTTTTGGGGATTGTTACTAGGTCATAATGGTTTTGGGTTCTGTCATTTGGGCATAAGAGGCCTTGGTTTGCTTTTGGGTTATGGGGTTTTGGGCTGGAGGCTTCTTGGGGACCATGGGATTGGAAGCCCTGCAAGAACTCACAAGATAAAAAATCAGGCAATGAATTTTCTTGACCTTTGTTGTGTTCAATATCAAATTTGAAGACTGATAATAAAGCTTGCCATCTTGCAAATATATGTTTTAAAGCTAAATTTTTAGCATCCTTTTTCAAAATAAATTTTACTGCTTTACAATCAATTCGAAGTAAAAATTTTTGATTGAGTAAATCACTTTGAAACTTTGAAATGCATAAAACAATTGATAAAACTTCCTTCTTAATGGTAGAATACTTTTGTTGAGTGTCATTCCAACTACCATAAGTAAATTGAATTAATTGCTCAGTTCCATCTTTCTTTTGTTTGAGGATACCTCCAAAGCCTAATTCAGATGCATCAGTTTCCACTATTTTAGGAGCCGTAGGATCTGGTAAATAGAGGCATGGGAGATTCTTAACTTGGGTTTTTATTTTCTTGATGACATTAGTATGTTCTTGTGTCCAACTTGGGGCATTCTTTTTAAGTCTTTGATACAGAGGCTTTGCTATAATTTTGAGATTTTTAATGTGGTATGAAATATAATTGAGACTACCTAGAAATCTCTGTAATTTTTTTTTGTCTAAGATTTTATGGGGGAATCTGTCAGCAAATTCTATTGATCTAGTGATAGGTTTAATTGTTCCTTGGGTTAGATCATGACCAAGGAACCTAACTTTTATCTGAAATAGATTCATCTTTGGTTGAGAAAGAACTAGCCCATTCTTGATTACTAAGTTTAAAAAGGTCTGGAGGTGTTTGAAGTGTTGTTCAAATGATTCAGAAAATATTAGAATATCATCAATATAAATAATAATAAATTTTGAGTATGGAGTAAAAATATCATTCACGATTTTTTGGAATTCAGAAGGAGCATTCTTAAGTCCAAAGGGCATTATATTCCATTCGTACTGTCCGATGGGGATAGTGAATACCATTTTGTACTTATCATGTTCGCATATTTGAATTACCAAAAACCAGACTTTAAATCAAATTTTGAAAAGATCTTTACTTCGATTGTCCTGTTTAGCAAATCTTTTTTATTAGGTAATGGATACCTGATCCATCTTAAAGCTTGATTGAGTGGTTTATAATTAATTACAAGTCTTGGAGCCCCTCTTTCTAATTCTGCATTCTTTTGAACATAGAAAGCAGCACTACTCCAACGGGATTGGCTTGGCCTAATTAGCTTTTTCTTAACAAGGTCATTAATATCTTGCTTGCAATATTCAAGTACTTCTTGGTTCTTTGAATTGGCCTGGCTATTGTAGGTATTTTTCTTTCATTAAATTCATTTTCATATAGAAGACTTACAGCATATTTTTTTCTATTCCAAAAGGCACTAGGTAGGTTAGAACATGCAAATTCTTGGATTAGATTTTTAAAGTTTTCTATCTTTTGCATTATCGTAGGACTTTCTAATTGTTCTTCAATTTTTTTGTAACTTATTTCTTCTTTTAAGAATTTTATGTGTTTTGCGTTTCTTGTTACTTCATTGACCGTATTTAAGGTTTTGATAAATTCTCTTGTTACAAATTTAATTTTTAATTCTTGTCCTAGGGCCTTAGTTGTAATTCCTTCATCATCTACCATGAAGGGTTTTATCAGGTTGAGAAAAGGAGTTCCTAAAATAGCTGGCCTATTCAGGTTTCTTATCAGAATAAATTAGGTGATGAAGCATTGGTTTGAAAAATGAGTTTTTGTTTCAGAAAGCTTATATTTTATTATTAATTTTGAACCATTTGCAGTTTTTAATTTTTCTTTAGTTTTTTCAAAACATTTTGTCGGGATTAAACCTTCCTGTATACAATTTAAGTCTGCCCTGAGTCAATTAGAGCAATGGTTTCTAATTTAAATTCGTCTATTGTGATAGTTACTCTAACATACCAGTTTTGTATGGTTAGATTAAAAATTAATTCTAAAAAACTTTGATTTTGAGGGTCTTGTTCACGTTCTGTATCAGAACTTTCTTATTTTTCTAAGAGCTTTATCTGACTTTCGATCTAATTTATTTCCATTTTTATTTGATTCACTTTAGACTGTAAGTCTTGCATTATTATTGGTTTTTGTTTTTGATGAGTAAATTTATTGAAAATATCATTCAAATTGTAACTCTGAAGCATCGATGATTAGTTTTCACTTAGGGTTTCTTTTAATCTGAGAAGATACTCCTTTTTAAGTTCTGGTTCATTGATTTTATCTATGAAGTATAGGAGTAAATTTTGTTCTTTTGTTATCATATTTATGCTTGAGGATGGAAAATCATCCTCTTCAAACTCATCTGAAGAGGACTCAATGTCAGATTCAAGCAATAATTTTTCTAGTTGATTTTTGAAAGAATTTTCTAGATCGTCTTTGTCAATTTGTATTTCATTTATCTTTCTTCTTAACTTACAATTTCTGGCATAGTGTCCAATTTTTCCACACTTAAAGCAAGTTACTTGATTTGTTGGTTTACCTATTTGTTTTTTATTCTAAAAGATTTTCTTCTCTCTTTTTATAGGTTTGTTCACTATTTGTTTGTGTTTTGCTATGTAAGGGTATCTTTTCTTGGTACAATTTTGACAAGTTTTTGATTTAGAAAATTTTTTTTTGGTTAAAGGATTATAATTGAATTGTTCACAGAAGTTTCCTAGTTCTTTTCTACTGGTTAGTTGTTCCTTTTTTAATTGTTGCTTCATCCTTAGATCATTACAGAGATTTAAGCCTTCAGAATTGATGATATTGATTAAATCTCCATAAGTGAGTCTATCATAGGGTATGGTATTGTTGTTTTGTTCTCTAATCTTTAATTTGACTTTTTCTGCAAAGACTTGAGGGAGTCAAGCAATGAACTTTTCTTTCCAGAATGATTGTTGATAATTGTTTCTAGTCATTACCTTGGTAAGGAAGACATCTTTGTACCACCTGAAATCTTGCAGTTTCTTACATCTGAGATTGGCCAAAATCTCAGAACTTCTATCTTTCAGGTTTGATGGGTCTCCTAAGAAGTGTTTTGCGATTGCAAATATGAGGGTTGACACTGAATCTTGTATTGGTTCCCCCACTTTATCTTTGACAATCACACCTTCTTCATTCCTTCTATAGGCATATAATATATTGTTCCTATCAATTTCATCAAGATAGTGATCCCACCATCCTTTCAATTATCCAGTGAAACCAGCTACCAAAGTTTGGGCAATAGCTTGATCGGTAATAATAGGCTTTGTTCTATAAGCTGTAGCTACCATGGTCATTTCTTGAAGGGTGTTGAGGATTTGATATTCACTTTGACCATCTATGTTCCATTCATAAATGGTATTTGCTGAATAATGGTTTTGCCTAAGTAATGGCCTTTTTTCTATGGCCATATCAGGAAGAGTGGGTCTATGATCGAATAATTTTGTGGGTTGGTTCCAAGTTTGCATTTTGTTGACTTCAAAATTTTTGTTACTATCTTGGCCCTTTGGAGTTTCTGGTTCACTATTACTACCAGAGCTAGTTTCCGTGGAATCCTCACTATTGGAGGTTTCCAGGTCTTGGGACAAGACAGAAATATTTCTGGCCCTATGAACCATAGATGTTGAAGGCGGACTTCTTTCTGGTGTATCTAATATAGTGTTGGTTATAATTTCCACCTTTTCAAGTCTTTTGTTGATTTCATTCATTATATCACTTTCTTTTAATTGGGGAATTAATTTTTTTGGGATTTCATGTGGAGTAAATATTGGGGTTTTTTCTTTACCTTTTATTGGTTGTCTTTCTTCTTTTATTATTTCTTCAATCCTGGTCAATTGGTCTCCTATTATTTTTAAATTTTGATTTGTAAAATTATTCTATTCTATTATATTTTTAAGGTCCCTGCCATTTGATGTTTCTGCCGGGTCAGATTTAATTTTAAAAGGTGATGCTATTACTTGTGTTTCTCTTACAGGAATTTTGATTTCTTGTAAAGGAGGGTGGATTTTTTCGATTGTTTTACCCTTCCCATCTTGCCAAGAGATCACACATTTTCCTGTGAGCATGTTTACTTGTTTTGGGTTTTCTTTCATATGATAATCAAACCAAATAAAGAAGTTTATATTTGTTCTTAGTACTTCTAATGTTTGATAGTATTTGTTTTGGATCTCATCTCTTTGTTCTTTGTTAAAATTACTAAAAAACCACTTTCTTTTATTTATATTTTTTGGTGAATAAAAATCCTTTCTTAATTTTTCTTTATCTATTGTGAGATCTATATATATCATACAGATTTCAGAGTCTTCCATTTCTGTAATTTATGAAAAAGTCAGAGAAATAGGCGGTGATGTTTGATCATTGTAAACAGTTTGAGGAACTCTGGGTCCATTATCTACTTCCCTGAGTCTAAATCTAGATAGTATTGGATCTTGAGGAGTCGATTGGTATCTATGACTATAGGTTCTATTGATGTTTCTATTGAACTTTATTTCTGCATCTCCTTCTGGAAGTGTAGTGATTGATTCAATAGTGCTCTAAACTTGTCTAGGAGCTGGAACGGCTTTTTCTAGAAGCCAATTTTGTGGAAGGGAGACCTGATCCTAGATCAAGGTTTTTGGAACGTGTGTGTTTCCTTTCAGGGTGTTGGTTTGGAAATAGGTCGTGCTTCCAAAGACTCTTTTGTTAATCACCCGGAAGTGGTCCAGATCATTGGTTACCTTATAGCAAATTTTTAAAGTAATTGCCACAGGATAAGATCCTGGCATTATATTAAACCCATGAAGTTTAACATCAAGTTCTATTGCTTTAATAATGTTTTGGTCCCTGAGTTTTAGGGTTAGGTCTGTATTACAATTAAAGTAAATGGGTCCTTCGTACAGGCTTGATTCTACCATTCCTAACAAGGAGTCATTGAAACGAGTCAGGCGGCCATCTCTCAGATAGAGAAGAATGGTAGTATCGAGCCCTCTTCTGACTAAAGGTTTGGCAGCAACCTGAACCATTTCTATATGGATAAACTCATACTTAGATCTAAGGATTTTGACTAGGTCTTGTTGGTTTATTGATATAACTATGTGATCACCCGCTACCTAACTTTATTATAAGGTAGGATTCTATGTTGATAAATTGATCTTTTGCTTATTTTAGGAACAATCCATTTGTTCAACTGTTCATCCCTTATATCTTTTGAGTGGCTATAGGTATCATCTCCTCTAGAAGAAGAACCGGTAGAAAATGACCTAGATAGCAGATTCATATTGGAACCTCAATGTATCCCTTTCCCTTTAGACAGATGCTTATGGCCTGATAATGCCTATGCACGGCTAAAATGGCCGACACAAAGTCAACGCCTACTCAGGATACACTTTGATTCACAAATAAAAATCAGCTATCTTGGTATTCTTTCGATGATCCTTCCCCCCTGGCTCTGATACCAATGAGCACCGCAGATCTAAGGGGGATAAAATTCAAAGAGAATACAATTCAAAGAGAATAAAATTGGAAGTACAAAAACTATTGAAACTATCAGAGAATAAAGGAAATACTTTGCTAAAAAGTTAGAAATATAAAATATTGTAATACTAAAATATTGCAAATACCTCGATGCAACTTCCAAGTATAAGAGCTGCAAAAAGAAATGAAAATCAAAAATATAACTTGTATTAAAAGTTTTTTGAAAGATCAGTGGCATAAGCTTCATCTGCTTCTTGCCTTTTGAAGAGCACTTGGTCTTGGAAGGATTGGGATTCTGATACAAATTTGAGATCCCCAAGGATCCTAAAGGGTTTTTTGATAGATCTGGATTTTGGGTACTTTGGGTTACAAGTGAATAGTTTTTTGGAGAGGTTTTCCGAAAGGCTACAATGATGTTTTTTCATCCTGCCTTCCTCTTTAGTTCTTGGTCCTTCTTATAGAGAATTTTTGATACACAGCAATGGAGAGTTGTTTGAAATCCAAAGCCATATTGAAAGTATGCTAAAGTCCATTTTGATTGCAGTGCTTGTAGGTGCTGATACCTTTTTCTGCATGAATTGTCTGTCTTGCTTTTTGGTACAGTGCTTGCATGTCATGTCTTTGTTTGCTGCTGCATCTTTTGTCAGTGCTTTCTGTTGATTTGATTAGACGATCTAGCTACTTTTGTCAGTGGTTTGAGCAAGGGGTTTTACTTTTGTCAGTAATAGGGAATCTTGTCAGTAGCCATTATGATTGGTGTGATTTTGATTCTGCTTTCAGAGAGTTGCTTTGAGATCTGTGTTTCATAGGGTCCCGAAATAATCTTCTTCATTAGGTGTTTGATTGGAGGAAGATGAACTAATATCTGGATCTTCTTCTTCTTCCTTTCTGAATTTGCTAATGTTTCTAGTAAGTATTTTTTGTATTCTGCCTTCGTCCTTGCTGATGCTTGTCTGGAACTGGCAAAGGATCTTTGGGTGAGGAATCTTGAAGTAGAGGGTTCCATTTTGACTGATAATTGTGGATTCTTGTTTAACCACTCTATCACTTTGGGCTTAGCAACTTTCTCTGGATTAAATTGTTGCCACCATTTTGTCTTGAATTTTCTTGCCAATGTTGGTTGAAAATTTGGAATATTGATAATAGAGTATTCCCAACAAGAAATCCATGATAGAGAAAATTCTGCATAGAAATTAAGAAGAAAAGGGAATTTCTTTTCTCTTTCTGGTAATAATACTTTTTGTTGATAGATAAGATATCCCTCATTGACCATTTGGGATAGGATTTCAAGAGTTGACCCATAATGGCACCACCAATCTGAGAACCAGTATGGAAAGTGGAATTTTGTGTTAGTTTTGAAGTAGAATAACCAAGAGTGCTTGTGGTGAGCATTTTGAAAGAGGAATGCATGGTACCATGCATTTCTATAATCCCAATAATTGAAATATTGAGGATTGTATTCCTGGGATAATTTTTTGAAGGAGTTAGGGTTGTCTACCCATGCAGATGGAGACAAAACTTGCAAAATCTGGACTGTTGAATGTATGATAATGGATAAATCAACCTTGTCTTTGTAGTATTTGATGGTGATTGAGTCTGTATCTACCAGAATAAATTCATAGAATATATGTGTTTTCAAGGAGTCTTTTGGTGGAAAATGCCAACTTTCCGGGAATATTTTAGGAATTTCTGATCCAAAGGAAGGTATGGCTCTCGGCTCTTCAAAAAACCACTCATTACCACTTCAAAAAACTCCTCTTCAAAAGGTACCACCCAAAAGATCTCCGTATTTTGAAAAATCCATTTTCTAATCTATACTGACCATTGAAGATGAATACATGGACAATGATCCATGGAAAATAGTTTCAAAAATATTCCCGGAAAGTTGGCATTTTCCACCAAAAGACCCCTTGAAAACACATATATTCTATGAATTTATTCTGGTAGATACACACTCAATCGCCATCAAACACTACAAAGACAAGGTTGATTCATCCATTATCACACATTCAATAATCCAGATTTTGCAAGTTTTGTCTCCATCTGCATGGGGAGACAACCCAAACACCTTCAAAAAATTATCCCAGAAATACAATCCTCAATATTTCAATTATTGGGTTTATAGAAATGCATGGTACCATGCATTCCTCTTTCAAAATGCTCACCACAAGCACTCTTGGTTATTCTGCTTCAAAATTAACATGAAATTCCACTTTCCATACTGGTTCTCAGATTGGTGGTGCCATTATGGGCCAACTCTTGAAATCCTACCCCAAATGGTCAATGAGGGATATCTTACCTATCAGCAAAAAATATTATTACCAGAAAGAGAAAAGAAATTTCCTCTTCTTCTTAATTTCTTTGCAGAATTTTCTCTATCATGGATTTCATGTTGGGAATACTCTATTATCAATATTCCAAATTTTCAACCAACATTGGCAAGAAAATTTAAGACAAAATGGTGGCAAGAATTTAATCCAGAGAAAGCTACTAAGCCTAAAGTGTTAGAGTGGTTCAACAAGAATCTGCAATTATCAGTCAAAATGGAACCCTCTACTTCAAGATTCCTCACCCAGAGACCCTTTTCCAGTTCCAGACTAGCATCAACAAGGACAAAGGCAGAATACAAAAAATACTTACTAGAAACATTAGTAGAATTCAGAAAGGAAGAAGAAGAAGAAGATCAAGATATTAGTTCATCTTCCTCCAATCGAACACCCAATGAAGAAGATTGTTTCGGGACCTTATGAAACATAGATCTCAAAGCAGCTCTCTGAAAGCATAATCAAAATCACACCAATAATAATGCCTACTGACAAGATTCCCTATCACTGACAAAAGTAAAACCCCCTACTCAAATCACTAACAAAAGTAGCCAGTATTGTCTAATCAAATCAACAGAAAGCACTGACAAAAGATGCAGCTGCATACAAAGACATGACATGCAAGCACTATACCAAAAAGCAAGACAAAGATAATTCATGCAGAAAAAGGTATCAGCACCTGTAAGCACTGCAATCAAAACGGACTTCAGCATACTTTCAATATGGCTTCGGATTTCAAACAACTCTCCATTGTTGTGTATCAAAAATTCTCTATAAGAAGGACCAAGAACTAAAAGAGGAAGGTAGGATGAAAAAACTTCATTGTAGCCTTTCAGAAAACCTCTCCAAAAAATCATTCACTTGTAACCCAAAGTACCCAAAATCCAGATCTAAGTTTAATAGTAATATTTTAATTTATTTGCCAGATTCAAACCCGGATATAAAATCTCTCTTATAGATTTCCAGATCTGAATTTTCAAAATTTATTTCTTTGTTTTCAATCTTAAATCTAAGATTTCATGCCTCCTGAGCGGGTATATAAAAGTATACTTATGATCCATGGGAGTAATGAGCTACGGCCGAATGTGAGACCTTCTATATTAGAGAGTTCATTGTGCTAATTGCATGCTTGCATGATTGAAGTTAGATTAACGAATACTTCATTGAATGATCTTTTACTAGCACAACAAATATTTTTTATTTTTCTTGTATTGGCACAATTCAAATCTAAGTTTCCCAAAAGGAATTTTAGATTTGAAATTTCAAATTTGAAAATTTTGAATTCTTGAAATCTAAATTTTCAAATTTAAAATTTAAAATTTTAGTTTTGAGATTTAAATTTTGAAATTTGATTTTTTGAAAAAAAAACATGTCTAGCTTAGTCCTTACATTTTGTTGATAAGTTGGATCTTTGTTTGTACATTCATTCTAGATCACTTAAGGGTAGTCCCATCATAAGATAAGGGAAGGATTTCATCACCTTTCCTTAGCCCTAAAACAACCAACAACATTTGCATTGATCCAAGCTTAAACTAAAACTGAGTAGAAACCTAAACTAGGGACACCAACAAGTCAAGTTCATGTTTCATGTTGAGACTTAGTATGGATTAATTCTGTATTTATTTCTAAAGATTAGTGTCTAAGGCTAGAGGTCCAATGGCAAACACCTTAAACAGATCTGTGGTTTATAATTAGGATCCTGTGAGAGCAGGGGGAGCCTCCCATAATCCTACCTCTTACTTGGCCTATTGAAAGGGTGGCTGTAGTCTTGATCTATGATTTGGCAATTCATGCTATCTTGAATTTTTAGGTCTAAGAAGCCCTAGAACTAGGATTTTATGCTGCATGACCACTAGATCAGGAACCCCATATCAACATTCCCAAACCCAACCCAGTGTCACTATGGATCCCAATTTTGAGACCTTACTAAGAACATGACCGAGCAATTCACCTAACTAAACAATAGGTTCGATCAAATGGAGGAGCGTATTGGGACTCTTGAAGAAACCCATGTGACTCGTACTACAATTGAATCACCTAGATCAATGCCACCCTATCCTAGGACCCATCACCACGATCCCACCTTGGAGCATAACCTTAGGTGCCCTCACCATGATTTTGTAGATCAGGATGAAAGAGCCATTAGGAACATTCACCTTGATGGACCTACCTTTGATGGAAACTTAGATCCTAAGGTGTACATTGATTGGGAAGGTGACATGGATCAATATTTTGAGTGGTATAAGATGTCGGAAGAAAGGAAGTTTAAATTCGCCAAACTTAGGTTAGTCTAACAAGCTAGGTTATAATGAAAAAATGTTGAGCGCACTTGTCATCAGAGAGGAGACATGCCCATGCCATATAGAGAGCCATGAAGATTAAGCTTAGGGAGAAGTACCTACCCAGCCCTTTGAGCAAAAACTTTTAGACCAATGGCAAAGGTTGAATCAAGGTAATAGAACTATGTCTGAGTACATTGCCAAATTCGATGAGTTTGTCATGACATGTAGCATAGTCGAGTCTGAGACCGTGATCTTATCAACATTTCAAGCTGGCCTACATGAGAAAATCTAAAGAAAATTGTTTCTAAGAGAAGTCCATGACCTAGAACAAGCTTATCAAATTGCTAGGGACTTCAAAAGATTTCAGAGGGGACCCATGATCTATCAACCTGAACCCAACAGGATTAGTACCCCTGACATAGGCCAAGTTTTAGTCAAGTTCCTTCAAACTAACCCACTCCTACTACCCCATTTGTTCGCAAAGATGACAGAGGTAAGGGCCTTGAAGTTCAAAGAAGCAATAATAGTGACATTCATTGCTTTAGGTGTCATAAGGTTGGCCACTATGCTGTCAGTGTCCTACTCGAGCCTTACACATAGGAGAATTAGAGGAAGAAGCTCCTGAATCCTCTAAAGAATGTGAGGAAGAAGTGTATGAAGCAAGAACAAACTTAGTGGATGAGTATGAGGGAGATGAGAAAACTATAGATCCACTTGAGTTACTGGGAGTCATTAGATATATTCCGGCCCAAACAAGAGAGCATGAGGATTGGCATAGAACCAACATCCTATAAACTTTTATCAAAATAGGAGAAAAGGTTTGCAAGATCATCATAGATAGTAAGAGCGTGCTAATGCCATTTCCACTAGTGCTGTCAAGAGTCTAGGATGGACCACTGTTCCCCATCCCAACCCTTTTAAGGTATCTTAGATTGATTCGATCCCCATTCCTATTAAGTTAAGATGCCAAGTTACAATCCAATTCTAATCCTATCAAGAGAAAGTTTGGTGTGACATTCTTCCTATGGGGGTTAGCAGTATCATTCTAGGCCGACCCTGGTTGTATGATCATGATGATACCTTGTACGATCGATCAAACTCTTGTTCATTCACCCACCTGGGAAAGAAAATCATTATAAACTCTTCACTACCTAAGGACCACCAAAAGAGGGTCTAGCAATTTGAAGGAATAGAAATAAGGATTACATTTGATCAATGCTAAAGATTTAGAACAAGAGATTAATAAAGGTTCACCCATTTGGATATTGACTACTAAGGAAGTCCATGACCAACCCTAGAAGGAATAGTCCCAGGAAGTAGTAAAACTTTTGAAGGATTTTCAAGATGTCTTTCCAGAAGATCTTTTTGATCACCTCCGACCATTAAGGAACATTCAGCATGCTATAGACTTAGTCCCAGGAGCCATTTTACCCAACCTTCTACACTATAGGATGAATCCCACTGAACATTCAGAGCTACAAAGGCAAGTTGGAGATCTTCTCCAAAAGGGATTCATTAGAGAAAGTCTGAGCCCTTGTTCACTACCTGCCCTATTGACCTTAGGAAGGATGGCACTTAGAAAATGTGTGTAGATAGTCATGCCATCAATAAGATAATGGTCAAGTATCATTTTCCAATTCCCCATCTTGATGATATGTTGGATATGATAGCTGGAGCCACCATTTTTTCTAAGATTGATCTTAAGAGTAGTTATCACCAAGTTAGAATTAGGCCAGGGGACAAGTAGAAAATAGCTTTCAAAACTAAGGATGGCCTTTACGAATGGATAGTGATGCCTTTTGCTCTTTCAAATGTCCCTAGTACTTTCATGAGGATCATGATCCAACTCCTGAGATCATTCATTGAAAAATTTGTTGTGGTCTACTTTGATAACATCCTTATCTACAGTAGGACTAAGGAAGACCACTTAGACCATATTCACCAAGTATGCCAAGCTCTTAAGAAAGACAACCTTTATGCCAACTTGAAGAAATGTGACTTCTTGACCCATAGAGTCATTTTCCTAGGTTTTGTCATTACCCCCGAAGGAGTATCTGTCGACCTAGAAAAGATTAAGTCCATAGCTGAGTGGCCTATACCCAACAGTATACATGAAATGCGTAGCTTCCATTGTCTTGCTACTACTTTCTATAGATGATTTATTTGAGGATTTAGTATGATTATCGCACCCATAACTGACTGTATTATGAAGGAAACCTTTGAATGGACCAAGGTCACTGATAGAGCCTTCCTAGACATCAAAAAGAAAATGACCCAAGCACCCATTTTGAGATTATCTGACTTTTCCAAGGTCTTTGAAGTTGCTTATGATGCCTTCAGAGTTAGAATTGGAGGAGTTTTAAGTCAGGAAAACCATCCTGTGGTCTTTTTTAGTAAGAACTTGAATGACACCAAATTGAAGTATTCAACCTATGATAAGGAATTGTATGCGGTAGTTCAAGCCTTAAGGTATTGGAGATACTATCTTTTACCACAGGAGTTTGTCCTATATTCAGACCATGAAGTACTCCTATTCCTTAGTTCCCATATAAAACTGAACCCTAGGCACGGAAAGTGGATAGAGTATAATCAATCTTACACCTTTGTCTTGAAACACCATGCATGCACTGAAAACCAAGTCGCTGATGCTCTTAGCCATAGATCTATGCTTTTGACCTTTGTTAGCACTGAAGTCATAGGATTTGAGAAATTGAAAGAGGAATATGAAAATTATCTAGATTTTAGTGATATCTACTGATATGTTCGCCAAGGACCATCTAGCTTTATAGTGAGTATACCCTTCATGATGGATTCCTTTTCAAAGGAAATAGGTTGTGCATCCCTCGAACCTATATTAGAGAATTTTTAGTTTGGGAGATCCATGCTGGAGGCTTAGTTGGCCATTTTGGTGGAAACAAAACCATCCTAGCTATTGAAGATCAATTTTTTTGTCCAGGCCTCAAAAGAAATGTTGCCCAAGTTATGGCCCGATGTTGAACCTGTGCTATTGCCAAGCAACGGAAACAAAATACTAACCTTTATACCCCTTTACTAGTACTAGATTGTCCATGGAAAGACCTTAGCATGGATTTTGTATTAGGGTTACCAAAGACCATGCAGAAATAGGATTCTATCTTGGTTGTGGTCGATCGATTTTCTAAGTGGCACATTTTTTACCCTGTTATCAAACTTTCGATGCTTCAAAAGTGGCTAAACTTTTTCTAGATGAAGTGATTAGGTTACATGGTTTGCCAAAAACCATTATTTTTGATAAGGATATTTGGTTCACTAGCTATTTTTGCAAGATCCTTTGGCACATGTTAGGAATCAAACTTAAATTTTCTATCGCCTACCATCTACAAACTAATAGCCAAATTGAAGTTGTGATAAGGAGTCTTGGAAACCTATCGAGATTCTTGTTGGTGAGAGTCTTGGAAATTGGGACCTTTTGTTACTTCGTGCTGAATTTGCTTACAATAGTTTAGTTAATAGGTCCACTAGAAAGAGCCCATTTGAAATTATCCATGGATACAAGCCTAAGAGACCCATAGATCTCATCCCTTTATCCATGCATACACGATTTTCTGAGTCTGCAGAGTCATATGCATACCATGTTAGAGATCTACATAAGAAAATCAGCAAGAAAATTAATTTGAGCAATGAAACTTATATGCATTTTGCTAATTCCTGTAAATGAGTTAAAGAGTTCACTGAGGGAGACTATGTGATGATTAGGCTTAAACCTGAACAGTTCCCATCCAAAATCATGAAAAAACTACATGCCTGCAGAGCAGGTCCTTTTAAAGTAATAAAAAAAATTAGACCTAATGCCTATGGAGTTGCCACCAAATTTTGGCATCAGCTCGACCTTTAATATTTCAAATCTAGTTGAGTACAAGGAATCAGCAATGATATCTAGTGAGCCTTTTGGACCTGATCTTATTCTTGAGAGTGAACCCACACCTGAGTGTCCTCTAGTCACTTTACTAGAATGGTGAGATCGGATTGAGCGTATTCTGGATTACCAGAGTGTTACTACCCTAAATAAAGGCTATCAATGTTTTTTGGTTCATTGCAAGGTCGACCAAAATCTGGCTCGTTGATCACTTGAGAAGATCTACAATACATTGATCCAGACTTATTAGAGCATGATCAAAGTCAAGCTGACCTATACTCAATAAGGTCAAGTTCTTCCCACCCCGGGAGAGTTAGTGCAGGCACCAGGATCCGAAAGAGTCTACACTCGATCCAAGCCAACCCAAACTCATTATGAATTGCAGATGAATAAGTTTTTGAGTCTTTAAGCTATGTTCTTCCTATCATGAGTTTTTTTCTTAGCCAAAGTCCAGTAATTAGTCAATTTGTTCTTTCTTAAGTTTATGTCCTATAGTCAGTCAATGTAGTTATTTGAGTCAAGTTAGTCAAGTTCAACTCAAGAGGACAGCCAACATCGATCCAAGTCAAGAACAAGAAGCATGACCATTGAAAGGAGGAAGCCACCTCACCACCCATGCAAGAAAGGACCACACCCCTTGCACCACCTCATCCACCATGTAAGAAGGGCCCCACCTCACTCTCCATGCCAACAGGGAAGGCCACCTCACTTTCCATGCCAAACATGGAAGGTCCCCACCCTTGTCACCCAAGGCATAAAATTCAAAATCAAGTTGGGTGCCCCACTTTTACATGAAAAATTAAATTCAAATCAAGTGGGGCGCCCCACTTTATCCTCCCTAATTAATGCATGTAATCTCTCCCATTTAAATTTCAAAGGGGCTTGGGAAAATGTTAAATACCCCCTCTCCTCCTCTTGTAAGGCATCTTGATGAATGAATGAATTTTTTTTTTCTCTTCCAATTGCTCCTTGGCATTGTCACTCCATGAGGGAGAAGGGTGTGAGGCCCAGCCAAGTCTTCTGGTCTTCAAGAATCTACAATCTTCTCTTCTCCTTCCTTCGATATTTTTCCTTTCCTTTCCTTTCACCTATTCTTCTATGATCTCTAATTAATCTGTTTACAGGATCCCTGGGTGCATAGAGCCATAGTGGAGGTCCTCCTTGCCTTTAAACCATTGACGAGAAGCACTTCATTCAAGGAAGTTAGCCTTCTTATCCAGTCGTCCACTCCATGAGTGTAGAGTGATCCTAATAATGAGGATAAAGAGCTCATTGTCTGGTAACAAGTCTTACCCTACACTCCATGATCTAACCTCTTAAAGAGAGTGTTGTCCTAATTTATATGGTTTCTTAACCATTAGGTCCATTTTCTTTTTTCCTTAACTAGATCTACTCTACGGGAAAGTGATTACATCTTCTAGTAGTCTGCTTCAGTGCGCCTTTTCATTCTTTGCAGATAAGTTATGCCATCTTGTTTGGATCATTGCTCACTTTAAAATTATGCATTTCTTTATATTGATGTTTCCATCCCTTTGTCCCGCATCATCCATGAAGATAAACTTTACAAAAGGAGATTTTCTCAACTATTATTGAAATGCCTATATCCCTCAGAGATGAGATATGCTTTGCAAGACATCCACGAAGGAATCTATAGCAATCACTTGGAGGGCTGGGCCCTATATCAGAGATGAGGCAAGGATATTATTGGGCCACCATGTAGCAAGATGCTATTAACTTGGTCATGAGATGTGACCAATGTTAGCATTATTCAAATGTGCATTGATTGTTGATCGTGCTGCTTATCCTCTTAAGCATGTCGTGGCCCTTTGCTTAGCGGGGCATGGACATACTGGGACCTTTTTCCAAGCTACTCAATAGTAAAAATTCTTACTAGTGACTATTGATTGTTTCACCAAGTGGATAGAAGCTAAACTGCTTGCCAAGATAATAGAGGCTAAAGTAAAAGACTTTATTTGAAAGTCCATTGTCTGCTACTTTGGCTTTCCTTGAACCATCATCAACCATAATGGTCGATAATTTAGTGGCTTAAAGCTAGCCAAATTTTGCCATGACTTGGGCATTACCCACTACTCTACTTCTGTCAGCCACCTCCAAGCTAATGGAGAGGTCGAGGTTGCTAACAAAATTCTTTTGCAAAGGCTAAAGATATGCCTCTACTAAGCAAAATGATGGTGGGCAAACAAACTATATCATATCCTCTAGGCCTATCAAACCACACAAAGAACTTCAACAGGTGAGACATCTTTCAATCTCACCTTCAGGACAGAGGCCATGTTCTCCTTGGAGATAGGGCTCCCGTCGTTTCAAGTCAAAAACTTCAATCAAAGTAGTAATTCTAAATGACTTAGAGCAAATTTGGATGTACTGGAGGAAGTTTGGGAGTGATCTACTATAAGAATGACAACCTATAGACAAAGAGTTGCCCACTACGAGAATATATGAGTTCGATGCAGATTCTTAAAAGGTGGAGTCTTAGTGTTATGATGAACCAAGGTATCATAGCCAACTAACCAAGGGAAGCTCTCCCCAAACTGGGAAGGACCATATCGAGTTGAGAAAGTTATCCAACCCAAGACCTATCACTTGACACAAGTAGATAGAACACCACTACCTTGCCTGTGGAACTCTAAAAATCTATGAGTGCATTACCAATAATGTAGTCACTCTTTATTAAATAAAAGGTCTTTTTATATGTGTCTTCTAATTAGTAGGAAATCTATGAAGCCCCAAAGGTGAAGGCCATCGAACAAAAACTTTTGGGTTGAAACAAAGCCTTTGCCAAAACTCGAGGGGCCGAAGCTTATATGATCGAGAGATATATGAAGGAAACTAAACACAAAATATAGTTACATGACTCAAAATTTGGCAAACAAGCACAAACATGGACAGGAAATATAAAAGAATTGCTTTATTGATGAATTTTGAGTTATACATGTTTTTAGCCTTAGCTAAATTACATTTGTTCTAAAGATGCTTTATTGAATAGAGCTAAGATGTGGATAAGCTTCGGAAGGCTGACTTAAGGCTCCAAAGCATTGCATTGGTAGAAGGAAGATAAAAATGATGCTTGAGCTCCTAGAAGCAATGAAGTGCCATTTTGAGGAGCCAAAATCCTTCCTCATGCTCTGAAAGTAGCTAGGATTCCTCACCGCATAAGAAAATCCCACTAAGAAGGGGAAGAAATGCATCATGAAGGTGAGGTTGACTAGCATTAGACACATACCCCCATTGCATGGAATTAATCCAATGAAAAGGTATCCCCTTAATAGAATCGACATGACTTCAGGGATCCACCTACTATAAGAGAGAGCGGAACATCCTTGAAGCCCTCAACTAGCTAATTATGGTGAAAGCCCCAAGAGTGCACTTGTTGTCTCTCCCCCAGGCCCAGTTCTTGTTAAAGGAGAAACTAGGTGATGAGGTATACAACCTGAGCTCCCCTCTAGCTCCATCCTTCGATCAACAATGATGGCAGTGACATAGCTGGAATGCCAACCATTACCAATACCTCCCATTCCAAGATAAGCATCCATCACCATGCTTTAGATTCTATTTAGATATTCCTCCTAGGGAGAATCCCTTAATCAAGAGAGGAAATCCCACATTCCTGGCACCCATGCTAGAAGCTGGTGGTATCTCCCTATGAATAGGTGGCATTCCTCTACAAACTTGGGAGGCAAAAGAAGAAACCAGTGAGAATGCAAGTCACTGGCCCCTTATTTATAAGAGAATCAGGCAAGAGCTAACCATATCCATGCCCAATTATTATTAGACATGTGTCTTTCCTCGATAATTAAGTGCTTTCAGGAATTGGTGTAGAGGTGGCAGGCTCCTAGATTGACATTCCTATCCCCTCAAAAATAGCATGGCAATCCCAAATATTCTCACCAGAGGTGGTGCCATAAAGGCGCCCATAATTCAAGATGATAAGTCAAAACTCCTTGGGAATGAAGTTTTGACAGGTGACACCCCCCACCACATGGTGCCTATGGCCTATGAGGGCAATCCAGAAGCACCTACCACATGGTAATGAGTTATTAAATACTCTTAGAAGAAATTGCAAACCAAAAAAATCTTCAGTCCCATTCAATGGTGAGAAGTGGTTGAATGATGGTGAAGACCAAAAAGCCTTTGGCCCGGTTAATGTTTTATGCTAGAAAGCCTTCAACCTAGCCTAACATCGAAAAGCCTTCAGCTTGATGTTGTTAGAAAATGTGTCCCAAAGCCAATCGTAGACAGTTGAACTATTGTTGTAATTGTAAATATATTATATTGAATAAAATGTTTGTTCTTGCTGTTCATCATATTTTAGATCTTCCTATAAAGAACTCTTGTGTGATGAAGTCCATAGGACTACTTTGATGTGATATAGAGAAAATATATCATCTAGTTCTTAAATTGGTTTGTGACCAAATGACACATTGTTACAGGATGATAGTGTATCAAGTGTAGGTCATTGTATGTCATAATCGTTGGTTGTCCTCTTTACCAAGGAGTGTGGAGATACTGGTATGGCATGCAAGTGTTGTGTATGACACTTCACTGGAAGTGATCCATTTGTAGAACACTCTTTCTGCCAAAGAATATTTCACATTAGGATATGGATACAAGTGTTCCTCTAACTTGAGATCATCATGGTTGCTTTCAAGCAACTCACTATGCTTAGGTGCCGGACTATCCAAATTTCTAATTCGGTGATGAAAAGTTCTAGTTACAGTCAAGTACTTGTGTAGCAGTGGTTGGATCAAGATGGGATTAACCCTTCCAAAAGAGTTTGGAGTGATGACTCATTATATCTCAGTTGAGTAAAACCTAGGCCAGGTTAGTCCTTCTAAGCAGTTGCAGGGATTTTGAGTTTGAGACATATTGTGATGGACTATTCTAGAATAGGGTAGTTAACCCTAAGTCATCCGGAGCATTGCGGGTAAAAGAATGTATTATATGATTATCATGTCCATTTGGTTCTTTATAGTTTCTCTGCAACCTTCAACCTATCCGGATGTCTGGTGTTATTGCTAGATGGTGACTTTGGCTGGTAGTAGAAGTGTTCCAGTACTACCGGCTTAGTGTTCGAACCTATGGGATCATATACCATAGGGGTTTCTGATTGACCTAATGGCTATTGAATAATTGGAAATCATTTTTGGACTCTTTTGATAATTTGATTATCCATCTACATTTCGGAGTCCACTAGAGTCATGAGTTGACTCAGTTGTAGGGATTTGATGATTTGTCAAGTATTGAATATCATGTTATAAATATTGTGACAAAGGTTTTAATAACTAAATATTGGTAATTATATGGAGGGTTAGTGGTAATGTGATTGCTTGATTAACTCAATTTGATTGAGCAATTTTGTTTGGGTTAAATCGAATGTGATTCAGTTTGGGCTCAGGTTAGGTCCAATATGATTGGGCTAAATCATTGCATCCCATTTTAGATTTAAGTTTGAATTATGAATTAAAATTTTGATTTGGCATTTAAATTCAAAATTTAGTCTGAATTTGAAAGGATGTAACTCCCATGGCCTTGAATTTTTTGTAACCCCCATAATTATGTAATCCCATAACTTACGTAACCCCCTTTGTTTTGAAACTCTCCCCTTTTCTTCTCTCCCCACTTACCTCTATATTTGGGGGACTGAATGAGGACGTGAAGAAGAGAGAATTTTGAAAGTTATTTGCTAGAAATTTTTTTTAAAAAAAGAGAAAAGGCTAGAAGAGTTTAAACCTTTGGTGGGTTTGGGTTTGGGTGTGTGCTACCAGTGTTCTAGGCTTAGGAAGAGTATCTTGGGAAGGTTTTTTGAGTGCACTTCTTAAATCCTCCATAGTGCTTCTTCATCTCCTAGAACATCCTGGCGAAGAAGAAGAAGTAGAGTCCATAAGCCATTTTGTTCAGACGAAGCTAGCACTTTAAAGAAAGAAGGTCAAGGAAGAACTCCAGTATGGATTACCTGTAGAGGCCGGACACGTGTGTGGCTTCCAAAGTGATAATCTTCCTTGGTGAGCTTTTGCTCAACCCGACAAGTGTCACATCGGATTAAAGGTAAAGTTGTTGGAGTTTTCTAAAGAAGTATTCTTTAGCATGTGCATCGAACATAGAATGATTCTATGTGATGCACGACTCTGTACGCTTGTGTTTTCTTTCATTTACATGTTAATATGTATACATGATCATGTTTGTAGGCCTATAATAGAAATGTTCTAATATTATATGTTGATTAATATGATTAATCTAGTCTTCCTGATGGGGACATCAGCATTGGAAAGAGAATTCAAGCTTCAACCAAGTTCCTTATGGAATAAGCCAAGAGGACAAGGGCCATTTGGATGGTAGTTGACTCAACATTGAAGCCTAGAAGGATTAATCAAGGAGGACATCTAATGGGATTAAGACCAATGTGTCAATGAAGTAAGCCTATTTTTTCATGAGCCGACTCAAGAACAAAAGGCATCTGCCTCGTGAGTCGACTCAAGCTCTTTGAGTCGGCTCAACCTATTCTTGAGCCGACCCATTGGTCAAGCAAAATCTTTTCTTATGCCACTTGTAAGCCTACCTTTGAAGCTACTTGGAAGCACTCATTGAAGGCCATTTGGAAGCCTTCTTGAAGCCAACATAACCCCTCCTTGGGCGCCACATGGAAACCACTTCATCAAGACTATTTTTGGGGTCACATAGAAGGAATAAACAACCTACAACTTTCTCCCAACAAATCTCTAACTAACTTAACATGTGGGATGCCACTTGGTCCTCCACTTCATCTTCCACCAAGACCACTTCATCAGCAAGAAAACTACATGGATGATACTTAGGCGACACATGAGATTAGTTGTAACAAATTCTAGAAGAAAATATTGTTGGAACCACTTTTAGTTGGATCTACTTAATCTATCAATTAGTATAACTAATCAAGAGATTAGTTGGGCATTAGTTTGGCCAAAATTATGGTTTGGTTGGCTTATAAATAGGGCCCCAAGACCCTCTTGTAAAGCATCTTATGTTGAGTAATGATAGGATTTTCTTCTTGCTAAAAGTTCTCTTGAGTTCTCTTGGTGGAGAGGGTGAGATGCCTTCTTTGCTTGAGGTGTGAAACCTCATTTTGAGAAGGGTGGGATGCCCTTGTGTGAGAATAGGGTAGGATGTCCTTGATTTCATTTTTAAGAGGGTGGGATGTCCTTGATCTGGTTCCAAGCTCAAGTCCATCAAGCTCCATGCCAAGCTTTCTTCTTCTCTTCCTTTCTTTCCCTTCATTTCCTCCTTTTGATTTCATTTCCATGTCTCATGATGGTTTATTTACAGGTTCTCTCAGGGATCTTGGGTTGAAGATGAAGGTTTCCAAGCCATGAACCATCTATAAGGTAAGTCCACAAGGTTAGGGAGTGTAGATCTTATGATTCAAGCCTCTTTCCTAGAGTGTTGAGTGAACCCTTCCACCAAATAATTTTAGCCATCATTGTTGGTAGGAGAACCATTCCTAAGCTCTTTGGGTCTGATCATTTGAAGGTTAACTTGTCCTAGTATTGATGGTTTCTTTTCCATGAAGATCCTATTCTTGGTTTGAACTAGATCTACATTGCGGATGTTGTAATTTAGATCAACTAGTCTCTTTCATGAAAATTCTTTTCTTGGATTAATTTAGCTTATTTGTGTGTGGATTTATTTTTCAATTTAGCTTATTAGTCATCTTGCTTGAATCTCCATCCATCATGAAAGTATGAACTCTTCCCGTCCCGCATCAATTTTTGATATTAGAGCTTATGGTTTACTAAGTCGAGTTGCTGAAATTTTGTTCTTTTGTGTGTTGCTTATCTTCAAGTCTGAAATTCAAAGCCAAAATTCGAGATTTAAGTTTTAAAATTTTGGATCTAAAATCTTAACTCTGAGATTTGAAACTTTCAATTTAAATTTTAAATTTTTGAGATTTTTAATTTAAGTTTTGAATTTTGAATCTAGTCAATTG
The DNA here is from genome assembly GCA_021397845.1 of Areca catechu. Classification (NCBI taxonomy): domain Eukaryota; kingdom Viridiplantae; phylum Streptophyta; class Magnoliopsida; order Arecales; family Arecaceae; genus Areca; species Areca catechu. Next base: position 72,095,959 of record CM038041.1, read on the forward strand.
GAGGTTTGCTAGTTGCTAAAATTTTTCTATGCTTCAGGAACAAATTTCCAACCCATAATTCAAAGTTTTAAAATTCAAAATTTGAAATATGAAGTCTAAACTTTGAAATCTAATTATCACAACTTAAAATTTGAATTTTTGAGAATTTAAAATTTGAATTTCGAATTTTTGGTTAGAAGGTTGTCAGTTGGAGGTTTCTTACAACAACTTTGGGTTACATCCCTCCAAAACGAATTTCCAACCATAAATTCGAAATTCAAAAATTCCAAATTTGAAATCTGAGATCTCCACCTCAAAGGAAATTTTAATTTTGAAATTTTTTGGATTTTAATTTCGAATTTTGAGTGTTTTATGGTTAAAGGTTTGTTAGTTGGGAGCTTCTTGCAACAAACTTTACTTACAAGACTTCATAAATGAATTTCCTAACCAAAATTTAAAAATTAAATTTCAAGATTTGAAATTTAAAATTTGGACTTTGAAATATGATAAATACAATTTAAAATTCTAATTTTTGAAATTTTAAAATTTTAATTTTTAATTAATAAAACTAGTTAGTTGGGAGTTTGTTAGTGCCTGAATTTTTTCTTACAATAACTTTTACTTCCAAGAATGAATTTTCTAACTAAAATTGAAAATTTAAAATTTAAAATTTAAGTTTGAAATCTAGATTTCTAGATCTACAATTCTCAATTTAAATTTTGAATTTTGAAATTTTGAAATTTGGACTTTGAATCATTTGATTGTGCTAATCTAATTATTGTGCTAACTAGTTGGTGAATTGTTTGTGCATCCATTTCTAAATCCACTTAAGGGCATTCAATATCTACATAAGGAAATGAGGTTATTACCTTTCCTTTGCCCAAAACAATCATCCATATTTGCATTGACCTAAGCCATAATTAAAATCAAGTCGGAATCTAAAACTGGGGACATTCACGAGTCAAGTTCAAGTATAAGATGAGGCAAAGTATTATTTTAGTTTATATTTACTCCTTGAAATTAGTGTCTAAGGCTAGAGGTCCAACGGCAAATGCCTTAAGCAGATTTACATCTTTTTATTAGGATCTCGTGAAAGCAAGGGGAGCCTCCTGCAACCCCACCTCTTACCTGGCCAGTGGAAAGGGTAACTGCATTCTTAACTAGTACCTAGTCAAGTCATATTACATTGAACTTCTAGGTCTAGGAGCCCTGGAAGTTAGGTTTGTACTACATGTCAGAGGCTCTATACCAATAGTCCTACACTCAGTCTGGTTTATCCATGGAACCCAATCTTGAGTTCTTTATAAGGATCATGACTGAAAAGTTTGGTACCCTAACTAAATAATTAAGGCAAATGAACAAATAGTTAGGACAAGTGGATAATCAAATTGAGAACCTCGAAGAAAATCGCTTGACCCTTATTAAACCTAAATCACCTAGTCCACCTCCCCTTGGTCCAAAGCCCATTATCATGATCTCACCCTTAAATACAACCCTAGACACCCCTACCAAGATTTTGATGATTCGGAGGTAAGATCCTTTAGGAACAGTCGACCCTATGCACCCACTTTTGGTGAAAATTTAGATCCTGAAGTATACATCGATTGGGAGAAAAGAATGGACCGATACTTTGAGTGGGATGAAATATCAGAAAAAAGGAAGTGCCAATTTGCCAAACTTAGGTTAGTCTGACATGCAAAGCTATATTGGGAAGATGTTGAGCACGAATGTTATTATAGTGGAGATAAAATAATTACCTGGAGAGATATGAAGAGTAAGCTTAGAGAAAAGTACCTAGGTAGATATTATGAGCAAAGACTTTTAGACCAATGGTACAGATTGAGACAAAATGATAAAACCGTGTCTGAAAATATTGCCTAATTCAATGAGTTTGTCAGGAGATGTAGCACAGCCGAATTTGAGGCAATGGTTATATCTAGATTTCAAGCTGGCCTATGAAAGGACATCTAGTGGAAATTATTTCAATGGAAAATTCATGACCTAGAAGAACCCTACCAAATTACTAGGGCATTAGAGACATATCAGAGAAAACTCTTGATCACTCGACCTATGTCCAACAAGGGTAATACATCTGGACATTAGCCTAGTTCTAGCCAAATTCCTTCAAACAAGCTAACTCCTATTATCCCAATAGTTTGTGAGGAAGAAATCCTTGAACCCATTGAAGAGCTAAAAATAGAAATATATGAAGCCAAACTAAGTTTAATAGATGAATATAAAGAAGATGAAGAAGAGATTAAACCTACTGAAGAATTAGAGAAAAAACTTTCTAAACCTATTGAAGAATTTAAAGATGAAGCGGAATCAAAATCTTGTCCAAATAGAGAGCTAGAAAGAGAAGATCCTAAACCCGTTGAAGAACTTAAAGAAGAAATCTATGAAATTGGGTCTAACTTAGTGGATGAATATGAACATGAACAATTGCATGGAATAGTTACCCAGCATGGAATAGTTACCCAGCCTAATGAAATTAAAAATAGGAATAATCAACTTGAAAAAAATGAGGTCCAAGGATAAAATCATGAAGAGCAACATGAGGAGATAATAGAGTTCATAAAAGGAGAGGACCCAGAATTAATGTTAATCAATGTTAAGGGTTCAAAACAAGAGACCATTGAGGAATCACCAATTGGGGTAATGACCACTAAGGAAACCTAGGAACCAATCCAAAAGGATCAACCCCAAGAAGTTGTAGAATTTGCAAAGGACTTTCAATATGTACCCCCCGATCATTTTTCCCATCCCATTTCACCATTCTGGGACATCCACCATACCATCGACCTGGTCCTAGTGATATTCAATAGTTTTTTTTATGAGACTCTATGGTATATGTTAGGAACTAAATTAAGATTTACTATTACATATCTGAAGCTATGTGCGAGAGTCTTAGAAGCCTTTTAAGGAAAATATTGAAAATTAGGAACTTTTGTTTCCTAGCCAACAATAAAGTTCAGTCATTAGATAATAAAGCCCATTTGAGCTTGTCTTTTATTTTGGTATCATTTGAGTTTTTTTTGTTATTTGGTGTCATTTAAGCTTGTCATCCATGCATAAGTGTCCAAGTATGTGAGAGTCATATGCATAGCATGATTAGTACGAAAATTTGAGCAATAGAACTAACAAGCATATGGCTGAATTTTATAAGAGAGTCAAAGAACTTTTATGAAAAAGATTATATGAAAAAAGTCACATACCCATGGTGTAGGTCCTTTTCAAAATACTAAAGAAATTTGGACATAGTACTCATATGCTTGAATTACCATCTAACTTTGGTATCAGTTCCACTTTCAAAGTTTCAGACCTAGTAGAGTAAAGGAACCAACAATACCTAGTGAGCCATTTGGACTTGATCCAATTTTTGAGAGTGAACCAACCCTTGAGCGTCCACCAGCCACACTACCAAAAATGGTGAGATAGGATTAAGAGAATTTGGATAATAAGACTATCACTATCCAAAACAAGGACTATCCATACTATTTGGTTCATTAGCAAGGTCGACATGAATCAGAACACTCGTGGATCACTAGAGAGGATCTACAAAAGAATAAATTAGACCTACTAGAATCTTACCAAAGTCAAGTTAACCCTTACTCGACAAGGTCAAGTTTTTTTTCCTCCCCGGGAGAATTGATGGGGACATCAGCATTGAAAAAAGAATTCAAGCTTCAACCAAGTTCCTTATGGAATAAACTAAGAGGACAAGGGCCATTTGGATGGGAGTTGACTCAACATTGAAGCCTAGAAGGATTAATCAAGGAGGACATCTAAAGGGATTAAGCCCAATGTGTCAATGAAAGAAGCTTACTTTTTCTTGAGCCGACTCAACCTATTCTTGAGTCGACCCATTAGTTAAGCAAAATCTTTTCTTATGCCACTTGTAAGCCCTCCTCTGAAGCCACTTGGAAGCACTCTTTAAAGGCCATTTGGAAGCCTTCTTGAAGCTAAGACAACCCCTCCTAAGGCGCCACATGGAGGCCACTTCATCAAGACTATTTTGGGGGTCACATGGAAGGAATAAACTACCTACAACTTTTTCCAAAACAAATCTCAAACTAACTTGATATGTGGGATGCCACTTGGTCCTCCACTTCATCAGCCACCAAGACCACTACATTAGCAAGAAACCCACATGAATGACACTTAGGTGCCACATAAGATTAGTTGTAACAAATTCTAGAAGAAAATGTTGTTGGAACCACTTTTAGTTGGATCTACCTAATCTATCAATTAGTATAACTAATCAAGAGATTAGTTGGGGATTAGTTTGGCCAAAATTATGGTTTTGTTGGCCTATAAATAGGGCCTTAAGCCCCTTTTATAAAGCATCTTATGTTGAGTAATGAAAAGATTTTCTTCTTGCTAAAAGGTCTCTTGAGTTCTCTTGTGTGGAGAGGGTAAGATGCCTTCTTTGCTTGAGATGTGAAGTCTCATTTTGAGAAGGGTAGGATGCCCTTGTGTGAGAAGAGGGTAGGATGCCCTTGATTTCATTTTGAAGAGGGTGGGATGCCCTTGATCCAGTTCCAAGCTCAAGTCCATCAAGCTCCATGCCAAGCTTTCTTCTTCTCTTCCTTTCTTTCCCTTCTTCATTTCCTCCTTTTGATTTCATTTCCACGCCTCATGATGGGTTCTTTCTAGGTTCTCTCAGGGATCTCGGGTTGAAGATGAAGGTTTTCAAGCCATGAGCCATCTACAAGGTATGTCCACAAGATTAGGGAGTGTAGATCTTATGATCCAAGCCTTTTTCCTAGAGTGTTAAGTGAACCCTTCCACCAAATATTTTAGCCATCATTGTTGGTAAGAGAAACATTCTTAAGCTCTTTGGATCTAATCATTTGAAGGTTAACTTGTCCTAGTGATGATGGTTTCCTTTCCATGAAGATCCTATTATTGGTTTGAACTAGATCTACATTATGGGTGTTGTAATTTAGATCAACTAGTATCTTTTATGAAAATTCTTTTCTTAGATTAATTTAGCTCATTTGTATGTGGATTTGTTGCTCAATTTAGCTTATTAATCATCTTTCTTGAATCTCCATCCATCATGAATGCATGATCTCTTCCCGTCCCGCATCACTTCCGCTACAATGCAACTTTAAAAAATTTTAAAGTTGCATGACTATTGCCTACATAATGTTTCCTCACAATGATATCAGAGGTTCATTTGTACGATTATTTAACATGTAGATATGAAATCTTTAATTTTTTTATAAAATTGTTTCAAATAATAAGTGATTAATTGAAAATGTTTCAATTAGAATTGATAAACTTAATTATGAATTAAGTTGTCTAATAACCTTTTAAAATTTAGGAATGTGATTTTAAGATATGATTATAACATTGGGTTAATTGGGTTAGCTATGATTAAGTCCTTAATTGGGTTATGCCTAAGTTTAGATGAAATGGATTAAATAGAGAATAAGTCTAATCAAATATTGTATTAGGTCTCTTCTCTATAGATCACTCTAATTAGTTAGTTTGATCGGTCCATACATCTAAATGGACTTGATTTTTGGCTTCGTGGTGAGCCCCAGTCTTTAGGTTAGTCCAATTGAGTCTGGTAAACCAATTAGTGTCGAAGGTAAGTTTAGCATCTTAATCAAGGTTCTTTGGGGCTAACTCTTACCTGGCCAGCTCAAGGTTGGTGTCAAGGCAAGAGGTTTACTTGGCGCAACACATCCCTTGATCTCACTTACCAGGCCAATGTGGTGAACCAGAATTGATTGGATAACTCGTTGATTCGAGTTAACCCATGTCAACTAAGGTTAATCAGTCATGACTTGTTATTAGGTGCCAAAGGACCAATTGGTCATGAACCCCACTATAAGATAGTGGGAGATTTCTTGATTAGGTCAATGTCTTCTCTTAATGTGTCACGATGAATTAAATCCTCTAAATTATTAGGTCCTATAAAAGATAAAGTTATAGGATAACCTAGTCTTTGCCTCTAGTGGATGGTAATGAGTCCATTCGTAGGGTGATCATCAACAAATCCAAAGATCGGGTGGTCATCAGGCTGGTGGAATTGCCATTCATAATATGATGGCTCAGTGCAACTATCTTAACAAGTGGTCAAGTTAGCCGACCTAAGTCAAGCTTGATCATTCATTAGTTAGAAGTATTGAAGTCGGTCTTGTTAATAGTTGGACCTAACCAGGACCTTCAATTGAAGGTCCAAAGGTTGATTGATTGGCACCCTGGGGCAAAAACTATTTACTAGAAATTGCTTTGAGAAGTAATTGGTTGTGAACCTACCTTTAGATGCACATGAATTGGTCAGCCAAAGTTGGGCTCATGTGTAATCTATTGGATTCTAATACCCGCTAAGAGTAGGTGTTATTCTTCGGATTGGAGTGTAGAGGCTACCAGTCAGTACAAAATAGTGGAAGAAACCATTAGACTAAAGTCCATGTCTTTAAGATGTTAATAATTCATATACACTAATATTTTTTGAGGTTTTTTCCTTTCAGATTATGTCTACCAGTCTATCACTCCAGTCATTACTGGACAATGGCAAACATATGGGTCCCAACTTTGATAACTAGTATCGAAGACTCAGAATAGTTCTGGAGAATGAAAGAATCCTATATTTGATACCAGATCCTGCACCTGAGGAACCTACTGCCAATGCCCGTACTGCAGTCAAGGATGCTTATCAGAAGTAGCTCTCTGCCTGCACTATGGTGCAATGTATTATGTTGGTGGTGATGAACGATGAGTTCAGTCACAGGTTCGAGGAAGCCCATCCAAAAGAGATCCTTCAAAAGTTGAAGGAGTCTTTTGGCACACCTGATGATGTTGAGCGATATAGGATTTCCTCTATCATTTTTAGCACTCGGATGCGTGATGAAGCATCAGTCATTGATCATGTACTGTACATGATCAAGTTGATTAAGCATTTGGTCAAGCTCGAATTTCCCTTGCATGAGCAGCTAAGGAAAGATGCAATTTTGAATTCCTTGCCTCCCTCCTACTTGGACTTTCTCGATCACTATAGATTGAATAAGCCTGTAGTAAACTACCACGGTTTGTTTGGTTTACTGCAAACTTATAAGAAAGATCATCAGCTCAATAATGGGTTGGTGAATCTAGTGGGAGGTAGTGCGATAGGACGTCGTCCCTTTGGAAAAGCGAAAAAGAAAAAGAAAAAGAATAAATTAAGAAGGTGCAAAGTGCTGGGCCTAGTCAGACAAGGAAGAAGGCTGATCATAGTAAGGCAGAGTGCTTCTATTACAATAAGTAGGATCATTGGAGGAGGAACTATCCTGCTTACATTGCTACTCTTGACATGAACAGGCTGAAGAAGAGAAAACAACAAGCTGTTGGTGTATAAGGTAATTATATGATAACACCTTATAATTTCTCTATATATGATACTACTAATTAGGTATTAGATACTGGAAGTCCTATTCATTTTTGTAATTCCTTGCAGGGGCTTCAAGTTAGTAGGAGATTCGAGAATGGTGAGAAATTCTTGAATGTGAAAAATGGAAGCCAAGTTTCAATCCTAGCATTGGGAGTTATCAAGCTAGTTTTGAGTCTTGTAATGCCATTTTGAATGACTATCATTACTATCAATCTTTTCTTATGAATGTCATTTCTGTAGACTAGCTAGTGATGCGGCACGATGATGAGAATGCAATCTAAATGATGGATTAAGAAATGAGAGCAATGAAGCCTATTAACAGGTACTAAATTTCAGATCAAAAGTACTAAGATAAAGCTATGGAAGGAGTACTAAAATTTGGAACTTACACCGCGATGTAGTTATTTAAATCCTAGAGAAGATTAGGGCTAATGAATATTGAATTTAAACCTTAGCAACGATCTTCAATAACTCAGACTTAAGAGATTAGGAGGTGTTATTTACCCAAGATGATCACTCCCTGGTAGATCCATTGAAGCTCTTAGACGAACTAGCCCTGAAGTGGAAGATTGGCATTCCAAAGAAACTAGTTTCATTCAACATTGATCTTTGGCAAGAGAACCCTTTCTTGAACTCCGAATCGTAGAAGGATCCTGCACAATGAACGGGTTAGACTGGGACCAATTTGAAAGATATCAAAACAAAGAAACCAAATAGGCAAGGGAACTTCGATGGAGGCATGGATCCCTAGAGGTGGATGTTGGCGTTGGACACTTGAAAGCTTGAGAAGAGAAAATCAAACACACCCAAACAAAACAAGAGGATACTACCAAAAAAACACCTTCTTCAACTACTACTTCACTTAAATTTCATTTCATCCAAAAAGCTTACTTTCTACCATGGGCGTACAAGAGGCTTTTAATGGCCTTTCAATCAATTTGAAATTCCCCATATCAAGGAGAAATATTGGGGGGGTTACATGAAATGTGGAGGATTTGGTGGAGGGTTACATGGAATGTGGAGGATTTGGTGGAGCTGGTTGCATGATTTGTGGATGGAGTTGGCCGACCTCCTTTGAATTTGAAAACACTCCTTGGTCGACCACTTGTAGCTTTCATGTAATTTAAAATTTGAATGATGCCACGTGGCAAGTGAGGTGGCAATGATGTGGCGTGGCAAGGTGGCATGGTGACATGGCGCATCCTTCTCCATGGCGCCCCTTGGAGATGACATGGCAAAGGTGATGTGACATCCTTTGGTGATGAGTTGGCACCGGTGGTCCATGATGATGTGGCATTCCAAGTAAAGCTGGTCTGGCCTAATTTCAAGTAGCTCTTGAACTTGACTCGGTACAAAGCCTAATTGACTCTAATTGAACTCTTGATTGAATTCTAATGGAACTTTAAAACCCCAAAAGAAAATAAAACAGGACTCTATAAATATACAGGACTCATACGAGACTTGAGTTCCTAGTCTCAATCCATAAAGAACTTGATATTAGTTGAAGCTTCTTCTTTCTGAGCCTGGTGCCCCCACCAATTCTTCCCGGGTGGGAGGAACTCGACCCTGTCGAGTATGGTTCAGCCTGGCTTTGATATTGTTCAAATAAGTCCAGGTCCAGTCATTGCAGGTCCTCTCTAGCGATTCAGGAGTCGTCAGATTTTGGTCTCCCTTGCCAACGGACCAAATATCGATAGTAATCCTTGTTTCTGGTAGTGACAATCTTATTATCCAGGATTTGTTCAGTTTTCTCTCATTTTTGAGGAATGGTTGTTTGTAGATACTCGAGTAATGGTTCACTCTCAAAAATATGGTCAGGCCCAAAAGGCTCACCAGGTATCATCATGGGTTCCTTATATTCAATCAAGTCTGAGACATTGAAGGTCAGGTTGATACCTAGGTCTGAAGGTAATTCCAATATGTAAGCATTAGATCTAATCTTCTTTAGGACTTTAAAGGGGCCTACACCACGGGTATGTAGTTTCTTGGAAGTCCCGGATAGGAACATGATCTCTCTCATAGAATTCCTTGACTTTCTTTCTTGAATTAGTCATATGTTTATAGGATTCATTGCTCAAATTTATTTCATGATGCAAATCCTCAACATGCTATGCATAGGACTCAGCAGACTCAGAAACTTACACAAGCACTTACGAAATGCAGACTAAACTAGGCATCCTTATTGAGAGGAATTTTATTGGACTCTCTAGGGCCTAAACCTTACAGATTAATGACTCCCTAGGTTTGACCCTGGTCTGGTATGCACATGAGAATTTACCATGGGTTCCTAGCAAATGCCATAAGGTTTTCCAAAAGTAGGTAGCAAAAGGAATAGGTTTTAAAGGCTCATGCAACCTAGTAATCTCATCAAAATGAAACTTAATGGCTCTAAAATTTGGATAAGACTTAAGGAAAGGCAGGAAATAGGAATCCGAGTCTTGGGGTAATTTAGGGAAATCTTGAAACAGACCTTGGTTACTCATGATGACCTTAAGATTTGAATATTGATCTACGGGCGGGATGCTTCTAGGTTGTTGAAGGTCATTGGCAAAGTCTTCTAAAATAATGATTGGGTTCTTCTCAGGTAACTGAAGGAGTTCTTGTGTCGAAGCTAAAGTATTGGGTTCTTCCTGAGGGCATTGTCTTACGGGAACCAAGTCCTCACTAAAGTTTGGTTGTTCTGATGTTTCAGGACTAGGCTCAATAATCTTTTCTTTACCAAAGGTTTCCTCAGGTAAGGTACTAAAGTTGTTCTCTTCACAGTCTTCCCCTTCATATTCATCTATTAAACTGATGTCAGTCTCATACACATATTTACTAGGTTCAGACTTGCCTTCTTCCTTCCCTAGCCCTTCAGTTTGAGGATATCCTAAGTCTTGAGTATTCATGAACTCAACTTGTACTTCAGGGTTCTTACTCCTATCATTCATCTGAGCTAATGGGATAGTAGGAGTTGGTTGGTCTAAGGAAAATTGTTTAGCCAGCATTTGGTTCAATTGGGCCATTAGATCATTTAGGCCTTTCAGCATGGTTTCAAGATTCGGGTCCAAGGCTACACTGGACTGGGTCTGGACTAGTGAATATGAGGCCCCTGATCTAGTTTTCATGCATGCAAGTTGACTCAAGCTCGAGCTAAGGTTTCCTAGACCTAGAGCACAAATTAGAGGTCTAATTAAGTGAACCAACTAGCTAGTAGTACTTATGAGACTTAGCCAGGTAGGTGGAGGGGAGTGAAGCTCCCTGATTGCCAACCTTAGACACCAATCTGAGATTGGCCAGGTAGGCGGACCAAATCACAAGCCCTGATGCACCAATCCTAAACACCAAGCCAGTAAGTACACACCAATTAGCTGACACAGTTAACTTGACCCTAACCTGAATCCAACTTGTTGGTGTCCCTAACCCACTAGGGCAATTAACGTTCTACTCAATTTTAATTAACGGGCTGGGATCGATATGCTGGTTGGTGATTTTTGGGCTAGGGACAGGTGATGAAACCCTGACCCTATGTCAAATTGATGCCTTTAATTTGATTTCTCATGAGATGAATGAAATGCAAAGGTGCTGCAGAAGTGTGTTGCAGTTTGAAAGTAGTGTGGGAAAAATGATGAGAAAATGTCCAAAAATTCCGAAAAATTCACAGAGGGTTCCTAACTTATATGTTTCAATGTAGATGAAAGAAATTTTAAAACTAAAATCTATACTACTCTAAGAAGATCCTACAAAGGAAGATAAATAAAAAGGACAGAACAGAACCCTAATGATAGTGTCGAACTGCAGAAATTTTCATTTTTTTTATAATTTTTGTCTGATGATGAGATTTTATATGGTGATAACTGACTTAAAAAGGGACAAGAAAAAAAATATTTCAATAAAAACTTAGTGACTTTCCTTTGGAGTTTCAGACGGATTATAGTAAATAGATGCAAATTTTTAGAAAAACAGAACCTAATCAAACAAGTGCAATGGCTTACCCAAACTTCAATCTAAAAAATTCACGTCTGGCCAGGAGCTCATTATTCCCATGGGTCATGACAGTGTACTGGAGTACACCCGCTCAGGAGGCGTGAATTTTAGATCTTGCTTGGATTTAAAGAAAACTATTCTACCCTAATGCAACCATGCTCTGATACCAATTTGACGCAGCACGATGATGAGAATGCAATCTATATGATGGATTGAGAAATGAGAGCAATGAAGCCTATTAACAGGTACTAAATTTCAGATCAAAAGTACTAAGGTAAAGCTACGGAAGGAGCACTGAAATTTGGAACTTACGCCGCGATGTAGTTATTTAAATCCTAGAGAAGATTAGGGCTAATGAATATTGAATTTAAACCTTAGCAACGATCTTCAATAACTCAGACTTAAGAGATTAGGAGGTGTTATTTACCCAAGATGATCACTCCCTGGTAGATCCATTGAAGCTCTTAGACGAACTAGCTCTGAAGTGGAAGATTAGCATTCCAAAGAAACTAGTTTCATTCAACATTGATCTTTGGCAAGAGAACCCTTTCTTGAACTCCGAATCGTAGAAGGATCTTGCACAATGAACGGGTTAGACTGGGAGCAATTTGAAAGATATCAAAACAAAGAAATCAAACAGGCAAGGAAACTTCGATGGAGGCATGGATCCCTAGAGGTGGATGTTGGCGTTGGACACTTGAAAGCTTGAGAAGAGAAAATCAAACACACCCAAACAAAACAAGAGGATACTACCAAAAAAACACCTTCTTCAACTACTACTTCACTTAAATTTCATTTCATCCAAAAAGCTTACTTTCTACCATGGGCGTACAAGAGGCTTTTAATGGCCTTTCAATCAATTTGAAATTCCCCATATCAAGGAGAAATATTAGGGGGGTTACATGAAATGTGGAGGATTTGGTGGAGGATTTGGTGGAGGGTTATATGGAATGTGGAGGATTTGGTGGAGCTGGTTGCATGATTTGTGGATGGAGTTGGCCGACCTCCTTTGAATTTGAAAACACTCCTTGGTCGACCACTTGTAGCTTTCATGTAATTTAAAATTTGAATGATGCCACGTGGCAGGTGAGGTGGCAATGATGTGGCGTGGCAAGGTGGCATGGTGACATGGTACATCCTTCTCCATGGAACCCCTTGGAGATGATATGGCAAAGGTGATGTGACGTCCTCTGGTGATGAGTTTGCACCGGTGGTCCATGATGATGTGGCATTCCAAGTAAAGCTAGTCTGGCCTAATTTCAAGTAGCTCTTGAACTTGACTCAGTACAAAGCCTAATTGACTCTAATTGAACTCTTGATTGAATTCTAATTGAACTTTAAAACTCCAAAAGAAAATAAAACAGGACTCAATAAACATACAGGACTCATACGAGACTTGAGTTCCTAGTCTCAATCCATAAAGAACTTGGTATTAGTTGAAGCTTCTTCTTTCTGAGCCTGGTGCCCCCACCAGCTGGCCAACAAAAATTATGAATTTTCAATAAAGAATTATGTTTTTTCTATCATTATGAATGGTGTGAAACTTATGGATGGATGTTTAAGTAATGGCTTATACTTACTATCATGACCTGTTACAGTAATGACTATTTCTTGCAAATGTCTTAAGATAGAAAATGTCAGTGATACTTATTTATGGCACTGTAGGCTAGGACATATTAACAAGAACAAGATTAACAAGTTAGTTGGAGAAGGTCTCCTAAATATCAGTGATTGTGAATCACTGCCAACTTGTGAATCTTGTCTTCTTGGTAAAATGACCAAGTCACCTTTTACTAGAAAAGGTGAGCGAGCCAATGATATTCTTAGTTTGGTATATACTGATATATGTGGACCAATGAATATCAGTGCCACGGGTGGGTATAACTATTTTATTATGTTTACAGATGACCTATCCAGGTATGGTTGTCTTCTTAATGAGACATAAATCTGAGTCATTTAAAATATTCAAATGATATCATAATGAAGTAGAAAATAAACTGGGAAGTTTATTAAAACCCTTCTAATACGGGATGCTTGATGGAGTTCTAACTTAAAAACTTAGCAAATTAAATTGAGCAATGACTCCGTCACATATCAGCAAGAATTATACACAAGTGGGAGTAAATAAATTTAATGAAAGAAACTACTAGATGATAGTTATATTACCTATAATGTAGTTTTCATTCAAACAAAAGTAGAAAGGACCTAATGGTTGAGAAACCATTCTAACTAGGACATGTGCCTTCAAACAATTAGACCTAAGAGTTTAGGAAGGGTCCTGTTACCAACAATGAGCTCTCACACTTTTGGTGGTGGTTTAATTTCAGCACTCAAAGGATTAGCAGTTGGACTTGAAGACTATCACTCCTTGGATGGAAGACTCCTAACATAGATGGTTCTGAAGCAAAACCAACCTCCTCTTCAGCTCAAAATCATGAAGGATCCTGCATTGGAGGATATTAGGGGCATGGAATGGATGAGAGAAAAAGAAGTAGAAATCTAGAAGGAGGAGAGGAGGGTGGCATCTTGGCTTGAATGAGGTGGGTGGCATCTTGGCTTGAATGTGGAGGGTGGCATTTTGGCTTGGATGATTGGCATCTTGGATGAAAGGTTGGAGTCTTGGAGCTAGCTTGAATAGATTGAGCCTCACACCCTCTCCCTCATGGAGCATCAATGCAACAAGCAATGGAAGAAAAAAAAGGAAGCTTTCATTCATTCATAACATGCTTGATTACAAAAGGATTAGGGATATTTATAGACTTCCCCATCCCTTTCAAATTCAAATTACAAGCTTAAAGAGTGGAGTGAAGAGTGGAGGATAAGTGGGATTATTGCATGAAGAGTGGAAAGATAAGTGGGGAAGTTACAACTTGAATTCAAGTTCAAAACTCTTGGGCACCCAAATGGAGGTGAGGTGGCATGGTGAGGTGGCATCATGATGTGGAATGGGAGGTGAGGTGGCTTCCCATCTTGGCATGGTGAGGTGCCACTCCAACATGGCAAGGTGGTTGGGGTGATTTGCTCCATCCCATCTTGATGCTTATGGTCTTGATCTTACCCAATTTGAACCCAACTTATCTTATTACATGACCCAACTATTTACAAGATCAAATTGATCCCAACAAGACTAAATTGAACTTGACAAAACTAAATTGAAATTGAAATTGGAATGGACTCGACTCTAATTATAGGACTCATGCTGAAATTAAAAATAATGTTGAAGCCAAAATTGGAGTTTGGTTTATCTACTTGCAATCCATAAGGAGCTTGGGTTCGTCAGGTTTGCTTAAAGTCATTTACGAACTCTGGTTCTCGCACCAATTCTCCCAGGATGGGAAGGACTCGACCCTGTCGAGTATGGGTCAACTTGACTTTGGTAGTATTCTAGTAATTTTGGGTTGATACTTTGCAGATCCTCTCGAGTGATCCACGAGTCTTCAGATTTTGGTCAACCTTGCCAATGAACCATATAGCATTGATAGTCTTTGTTCTAGGTAATGATAGTCTTGTCATCCAGAATTCTCTCAATCCTATCTCGCCACTCTGGTAATATCACTAGTGGACACTCAGGGGTAGGTTCACTCTCAAAAATGGGATCAGATCCAAAAGGCACACTAGGTATCATTGTTGATTCCTTATACTCTACTAAGTCTGAAATATGGAAAGTTGAACTGATACCTAAGTTAGATGGTAACTCAAGCACATAAGCAATAGGTCCAATTTTCTTTATTATTTTGAAAGGACCTGCACTGCGAGCATGTAACTTTTTCATGATTCCGGGTGGGAACCGTTCAGGTCTAAGCCTAATCATTACATAGTCTCCTTCATAAAATTATTTGACTCTCTTACGAGAATTAACCATATGCTTGTAAGTTTCATTGCTCAAATTAATTTTCTTATAATTTCTTTGTGCAATTCTCTAACATGCTGTGCATATGACTCTGCAGACTCAAAAACTCATGCATGCATGGGTAAAGGAATAAGGTCTATGGGCTTTCATGGTTTGTATCCTTGACAATCTCAAATGGGCTTTTTCTAGTGGACCTATTGACTGAGCTATTATAAGCAAATTCAGCACGTGGTAACAAAGGTCCAAATTTCTAGTACTTTCACCAACTAGACATCTCAATAGGTTTCCAAGAATTTTATTTACAACTTTTGTTTGGCCGTCAGTTTATGGATGGTAAGTGGTAGAAAACTTCAGTTTGGTTCCTAACATGTGCCACAGGGTTTTTCAAAAATAGCTAGTGAATCAGACATCCCTATCAGATACAATGGTTTTGGGCAAACCATGTAACCTAACAACTTCATTTAGGAATAGTTTTGCCATTTTTAAGGCATCAAATGTCTGAGAACAAGGTAAGAAGTGTGCCATCTTGGAAAATCGATTAACCACAACATAGATAGAGTCATGTCTTTGCATGGTCTTTGGTAACCCTAACATAAAGTCCATACTAAGGTCTTACCATGGACAATCAAGGATAGGTAAAAGAGTGTATAGGCCGGTATTTTGTTTTTGTTGTTTGGCAACAGCACAGGTTCAACACTAGGACACCACTTGGGCCACATATCACTGATACTAGGCTAAAAGAACTGGTCTTCAACTGCTATGATGGTTTTGTTCCTTCCAAAATGGCTAGCTAAACCCCTGCATGGATTTTCTAAATCAAGAATTCTCTGATGAAAGTTCGAGGGATGTACAACTTATTTCCTTTGAAAAGGAATCCATCATGAAGGGTATAGTCACTATATACACTAGATGGTCCTTGGCAAACAAATTCAAAAATCTTACTAAAGTCAAGCCAATTTTCATATTCTTCTTTTAATCTATCAAATCCTATGACTTCAGTACTCATAGAGGTCAAGAGCATGGAATGATGGATCAGTGCACGGTAACCCAATTTTCAGTGTCAGCACGGTGTTTCAAAATAAAGGTATAAGCTTGAATGTATTCTACGCACTTGTCGTGCCTAGGGTTTAGTTTCTTTTGGAAACTAAGGAATCGGAGTGCTTCATGATCTGAATATAATACAAACTCTTGCAATAATAGATAGTGTCTCCAATACCTTAAAGCTTGAACTACCACATACAATTCGTTATCATAAGTTGAATACCTCAATTTTGCTTCATTCAACTTCTTACTAAAGAAGGCTATAGGGTGGTTCTCTTGACTTAGAACTCCTCTAATTTCAATTTCGGAGGCATCACAAGTAACCTCAAAAACCTTTGAAAAGTCAGGTAGCCTTAAAATTGATGCTTGGATCATTTTCTCTTTGATATCAAGGAAGGCTCTATTGGCATTCTTAGTCCATTCAAAAGTTTCCTTCTTAATACAGTCCATGATCGGTGCAACAATCATACTAAAATCTCGAATGAATCTCCTATAGAAGGTGACAAGGCCATGGAAGCTATATACATCATGTACACTTTTGGGTACAGGCCACTCAACTATGGACTTAATCTTTTTTGGGTTGGCAGACACTCCTTTGGGAATAATGATAAAACTGAGAAAAATGACTCTAGGGGTCATGAAACTACATTTCTTAAGGTTGGCATAGCGATTGTCCTCCCTAAGAGCTTGACATACTAGTTGGAGATGGTCCAAGTGATTTTCCTTAGTCCTACTTTATATAAGGATGTCATCGAAATAGACTACAACAAATTTTATAATGAATGGTCTCAAGACTTGGATCATGATCCTCATAAAGGTATTAAGGGCATTTGAAAGGCCAAAAGACAACACTAACCATTCGTAAAGGCCATCATTAATTTTGAAGGCTATCTTCCACTCATCTCCAGGTCTAAATCCTAACTAGTGATAACCACTCTTAATGTCGTCAGTCTTAGAAAAAATAGTGGCTCTGGCCATCATGTCTAGCATGTCATCAAGGCAGGGAATAGGGAAACGATACTTGAATGTTATCTTATTGATGGCATGACTATCTACACACATTCTCCAAGTGCCATCCTTCTTAGGGATCAAAAGGGCAGGTACCGCACAAGGGCTCAAACTTTCTCTAATGAATCCTTTTTGGAGGAGATCTCCAACTTGTCTTTGTAACTCTGCTTGTTCAGTGGGATTTAGCCTATAATGCGGCAGGTTTGGTAAGGTGGCTCTGAGGACTAAATCTATGGCATGCTGGATGTCCTTTAATGAAGGAAGGTAGTTAGGTAGGTCTTCTAAAAATACATCTTGAAAGTCCCTTAAGATCTCTACGACTTCCTGGGGTTGTTCCTTAGGGGTTTGCTCCTGGATTTCCTTAGTGGTCAATATCCAAATGGGTGATCCTTCATTGATCTATCATTCTAGATCCTTAGCATTGATCAAGTGTAACTCCGCTTCCTTTTCTTTCAAATTACTAGATCCTCTCTTCTGATTATCCTTATTTGGTGACGAGTTTATAATATTTTCTTTCCTTGGTAGGTGAATGAACAAGAATTGGATCAGCCATACAAGGTAGCATCGTGATAATACAACCAAGGTCTACCTAAAATGATACTACCAACCCCCATAGGAAGAACATCACACCAAACTTTTTCCTGATAGGATTGGATCTAAATCGAAACTTAATATCTTAACTGAATGGGGATGGTAATCGAATCTATCCAAGACACCTTATAGGGATTGGGATGGGGAACAGTTATCAAGCCTAGATTTTTAATGGCCTTAGTTGAAATGGCATTAACACATCTCCCGTTATCTATAATGATTTTATAAACCTTTTCCTTTATCTTGACAAAAGTTTGAAGTATATTGGCCCTTCTCCAATCCTCATGCCCTTTTGTTTGGGCTAGGATACATCTAACAACTCCCAATGTTTTAGTGGGATCAATATCTTCTTCATCTCCCTCATACTCGTCTACTAGATTTGACCCATCTTCATAGACTTCTTCCTCAAATTCTTCAAAGGTTCTTGGAGTTTTTTCCTTAACTCTCCTATGTGTTAAGCTCGGGTAGGACATTGACTAGCATAGTGGCTAACTTTATGACATCGAAGCAATGTATATTTTGGTGATTATCCTTTTTGTTGACCCCATAAGTGATTTTGATGATAATAAAATATTCGAGCATGCATTTATTTTACTAACAACTCTTCAAATGTTTTACAAGTTTTTGTAGAATGATTCTAATGCTCAATTACGACTCCTACATTCTTAATTTTTTAAAATGAAGTTGTGCTAAAAGTGAATCATGTAAAGAAGAATCCAAAGAAAAAGTTAAGTAAAAATCATGAAAATGGGTTACTTCTGGGTTGTTTCAAGCTTAAGATTTCCTAGAGAAGATTGTTAGAAGAGTTGAAAAGACTATTGAATGTTTAATGTCTTGCTGGATGAATTCTGGAGAAGAACTGAGATTTCAATGAAGAACTCATCCGAGCCAACTCGAAGCAAAGGAGCCGACTTTAGCACATGGCACACATGAAGGATCTGGCATACAGATATCCGACTAGACTCTAAGGGACCCGAGTTGACTCATCCAGAACATGATTTTCTGAATCAAACAACGGAACCGACCAGAAGGATGTCCGAGCTGACTACATTATTCTGTCAAACATCCGAGCCAACTCTTTAGAGATTCGAGCTGACTCCTCCAAAGTCCAGAAAGAAGAGTTCTAACTGAACAGCCAAGAGAGCCGACCTGGAAGAACCTAAGCCGACTCTTCCAGAGTACAGTTTTGAACGCCTGTGGATTCGAGCCGACTCGAAGTAAGGCGAGATAACTCTTCCAAAGTAAGGAATCAAGCTATTGAGAAACCGAGCTGATCCAAATGAAGCAAGGTGACTTGACTAGAACTACTCTATGGATCTGAGCCGACTCGAGTAGATCCGAGCTGACTCGAAGGTCGATTTCAGGCTTATAATGGCTAGTTCCAGAAATTAGAATTTGAATCCAAAAAGTGCTCCAACGGTCAAGTGTCACATCCCAACGATCTACAATGACTAAAACTACCTAAGAAGAGTACAAGACACTATAAATGAAGAATTGGGATAACTTTTGAATAAGAGAATGTTTATTTTAAATATCAAAAAAATCTTGAGAGCAAGAGAGCACTAAAGATCATTCAAGATAGTCTTCAAGTCTTCACCAACTCACTTCAGAAGATTGAAGCAATTATTGAAGAAGTTAAAGAAGCCATTCAAGCCCATTGAAGTGAAATTAATAGGGCTTCTCTTGAGCTGCATCAGCAACCATCCGATAACATCTATTTGTCATTTTGTTGCTTTCTCTTTACAATTCTTTTTCTGAATTATTGGATTGTTGGTGAGCCCGGTCTAAAAACCAAGTGGGTTGTTAGTTATCCTGTTCAAAACTAACTATAAGGGTTCTTGGTGATCCTAGTAAAAACAAGTTGGGTTCTTGGTGATCCTGTTTAAAATCAAGTATTGGGTTTCTTTGGTGAGCCCAGTTTTAATACCAAAGGGAGTTAGGTTTGGATTGTGAGCCTCTTAAAACAATCCGACTATATTTCGATGGTGGATATAATGAAAATCCCAAGTGGTAATCTTGGATAATAGATGTAGAAGTGGGTTGCTCCGAACCACTATAAATTTCTTATATTTGTGTCATGCTTTCTCTAACTATTTGTGCTTCTGCTTTTAATTATTTGAACCACAGCACTTAACACTCCAAAGAAGTTTTTAAAGAATACATATTTGCTTTAATTTTTAAATTCCCAATTTATCCCCCCTCTTGGAAAAGCTACCTGGGCAACAACTGGTATCAGAGCAGTGTCTCTGAATACTTTTAGAGTAAAAATTGATGGTTCATCCCATGAGTACATCTTTGGTCGAAGGTCAATCTACTAATAGACCTCCCCTATTCACTGGTATAAATTATTCTTACTGGAAAGCTAGAATGAAAATTTATATACAAGCTGTAGATTTTTAGTTTTGGAAGGTCATCTTAAAGGGTCCAAGTATATCCATGATTAAAATTGATGGCATGCATGTCCCAAAACCTGAAGAGGATTAGGATGAACATGACATGAAGATGAGGGAATTGAATGCCAAAGCCATGAATTTATTATACTGTGCTTTAGATTCTAACGAGTTTAATTGAATTTTCACTTGCTCTTCAGCAAAGGAAATTTGGCATAAACTCGAAGTGACCCATGAGAGAACTTTCCAAGTAAAGACCTCCAAAATTAATCTTCTAGTATACAACTATGAGTTGTTTAAAATAGAACAAAATGAACGTATCTCTACCATGTTTTCTTGCTTTATAGATATTATTAATGGTTTGAAAATTCTTGGCAAGGTCTATTCAAATGCTGATCTACCATAGAACATTCTCAAATCACTTCCGGACAAGTGAGATCCCAAAGTGACTGCCTTCCAGGAAGCGAAAGATCTAAACACTTTACCTCTAGATGAACTGATCGGTTCTCTCATCACACATGAGCTAGCCAGGTAGCATAGGACTGATGATGATCAGAATAAGAAGAAAACAATAGCCTTCAAAGCTGCATCGGATTCAAAGAAAGATAAGGAATCGAAAAATGAATGCTCCTCCTCTGAAGATGACTTGGAAGATGAAGATATTGCTATGGTCATAAAGAGATTTAGAAGGTTTATGGGAAAGAAGAAAGGAAGATACTATAGAAAATTCCATAAACGAGATGAGCACTCCAAGGACAAGGACAAGGATAGAGAAAAAGAAAAAGAACAGATGCCCATGTGCTATGAATGCAAGAAGCCTGGGCACATCCATCCAGATTGTCCTCTACTGAAAAAGATGTTTAAGAAAAAGAAGAAGAAAGCAATGGTTGCTACATGGAGCGACAACGAGGAGTCGACTTCAACCGACGAAGAAGAGACCATAAAGACTACAAATCTATGCCTAATGGGTCTCGAAGATAAGGTAACATCCCCTGAACCTCAAGTAGAATTTATATTCAAAGAATTTAATTCTACTTTTCGTGATCTATTATCTGAATATAAGAAGGCTGGAGTAAAGATAAGACTCTAAAGAATACAAATGATTATTTACAAAAAAAGAAGGAAGAAATTTTAGAAAAGAATAATTTATTGCATAGAGATTTACATGCCTTTTTTGAAAAGAACAAAGCTTTGAAAATTGACAAAAATGCATGTTTTAAGAAAAATGAAGCTTTGGCTATTGAAAACAATGATTTAAAGAAGGAGGTTGAAAAACTCAAGCTACTAGTTGAAAAACTCATTTTATCTTAAAATAAGCTTGAGTTAATTTTAAAAGATCAAAGAATTTCTGAAAACAAAGCTGGAATTGGTTTCAATTCTTCTAGTTCAAATAGAATTTTAGCTACTAAATTCATACCTTCAAAAGCTTATGTTCCAAAATCAATATCTCAAGAAGCTTTTGTATCTAATCTTTCTGCATCAATTTCTAAAGCTACAATGTATGTACCTAAGAATTTAAATAGAAAATCTTTTATAAGAAAAAGTTTTACATCTGCATCAATATCTAGAACTCCAAATTCTACATCTTTTTAGAATTCTAGAATTGTATGTTATACATGTCATGGGGTTGGACATAAATTCTTTCAATGGTCATTAATGAAAAATACACATTCTAAAAATAGAATTAAAAAGATTTGGGTTTCCAAAGAAACCATCTCTGCTAACCTGCAAGGACCCAAGTTAGCTTGGATACCTAAAATAACTTCTTGATTGTCTTGCAAGAATGTCTTACAGCTCAAAAATTGAAGAAAAGATGGTATCTCGACAATGGCTGTTCAAGGCATATGACGGGTGACAAGGATCAATTTATCACCCTAGAGATGAAAGAAGGAGGTATGGTTACTTTTGGAGATAATGGCAAGGAAAAAATAATCAGAATCGGTAAGATCAAAATAACTTCCTGTACTTTTATTGAAAATGTATTGCTAGTAGACAAGTTGAAGCATAATTTATTAAGTATTAGCCAATTATGTGATAAAGGCTTCAAGGTTGTCTTTGAATCATCTATGTGTGTTGTAATAAACTCTCTTGATTCTAGCAGTAAGATCATTAGATATAGACTTGGAATTATTTATATGGTAGACCTTAATGATCTAGCTATGTCTAGTAGTTCCAGTCTAGTTGTAATTAATGCTAAGACTAAGGAGTCTTGTTTACTTTGGCATAGATGATTAAGTCATTCTAGCATGCATACTATTGCTAAGTTAATTTCCAAGAATCTAGTTAGAGTCATGCCTAAATTTAAAGTAGAATGATTAAGTCATTCTAGCATGCATACTATTGCTAAGTTAATTTCCAAGAATCTAGTTAGAGTCATGCCTAAATTTAAAGTAGATCTTAATCATGTTTGCGATGCATGCCAAATGGGTAAACAAACTAGGAAAAGTTTTAAATCCAAAAATATGATTTCAACTACTAGACCCCTTGAGCTATTTCACATGGACTTATTTGGACCAACTAGGACCACAAGCCTTGGTGGTATGAAATATGCTCTTGTGATAGTAGATGATTTCTCTATATTTACTTAGATTTTGTTTATCGCTCATAAAGATGAAACTTTTAAAGTCTTCAAAAATTTAACAAAAAAGTTTCAAATCAGAAAATCTTTTAATAGTTTCAATTAGGAGTGATTACGGCATGGAATTTGAAAATTAATTTTTTGATGATTATTGCACAAAAAATGGCATTGATCACAAATTCTCCGCTCCTAAGACACCACAATAAAATGGTGTTGTAGAGAGAAAAAATAGGACTTTGAAAGAAATGGCCCGAACAATATTGTGTGAAGGCAATCTTTCAAGGTACTTTTGGGCAGAAGCCATGAACACTGCTTGTTATATTTTGAACAATGCTTTGATTCGTCTAATTTTAAAGAAAACCCCCTATGAGCTTTGGAATGAAAAGAAACCCAACATTAATTACTTTTATGTATTTGGTTGTAAATGCTTTGTGCATAATAATGGTAAGGATAATCTAGAAAAACTTGATGCTAAATTTGATGAAGCAATTTTTCTTGGTTATTCATTACACAGCAAAGCATATAGAGTATTTAACAAACGAACGCTCACTATAGAAGAATCAATGCATGTCATTTTTGATGAAACTAACTCCTCACCTTCTAAGAAAGAAGAGTGCATAGACAATAATGCAGGTACACTTCAAAAAGAAATAAAAGACATGAGCATACAAGAAAGACCAACTCAAGAAGGAGAAGAATCGATAAGTAAGGATCATGCTGATCTACCAAGGGAATGGAGGTATGTAACCTCTTATCCAAGAGATTTGATTATTGGTGATCCTTCACAAGGTGTTAGGACTAGATCATCACATAGAGATGCACATGACTATCTAGTCTTTGTGCCACAAATAGAACCTCATAGCTTAGAAGAAGCTGAATCTGACCCAAACTGGATGATGGCCATGCATGAAGAACTAAACCAGTTTGAAAAAAATAAGGTATGGACTTTAGTTGATAGACCATCAAACCATCCCATCATAGGAACCAAATGGGTCTATAGAAACAAGTTAGATGAACAAGGCAACATAATTAGAAACAAAGCTAGATTAGTGGCTAAGGGATTAACCAAGAAGAAGGTATAGATTTTGATGAAACTTATGCACATGTAGCAAGACTAGAAGCTATTAGATTATTTCTTGCATTTGCTTGCTACATGAATTTTAAACTCTTTCAAATTAATATGAAAAGTGCATTCTTGAATGATTTTATATCTGAACAAGTTTTTGTAGAACAAGCACCAGATTTTGAAAGTCATGCTTTTCCAAATCATATTTTTAAACTCAATAAAGCATGTATAGTTTGAAACAAGCACCTAGAGCCTGGTATGATAGACTTAGCACTTTCTTACTTGAAAATGATTTTACAAGAGGAAATGTTGATAAAACTCTTTTTATCAAAAAGAAAAGCAATGATATATTAGATTTACAGATTTATGTTGATGATATTATTTTTGGTGCAACTAATGAAACTCTTTGTGAAGAATTTGCTAAGTTGATGCAGGGTGAATTTGAAATGAGTCTAATGGATGAACTGAACTACTTCCTTGGACTTCAAGTAAAATAACCAAAAGAAGGAATCTTCATAAACCAAGGTAAGTACATCAAAGAAATCATCAAAAGGTTTGGTATGGAGACAAGCAACGAAAAGAGCACACCCATGAGCTCAACCTATAGATTGGATAAAGGTGTAGAAGGCAACAACATTGATCAAAAGCTATATCGAGATATGATTGGATCTTTGTTGTACTTAATTACAAGTAGACCTGAAATCTTGTTTAGCATATGTGTTTGTGCTAGATTTCAATCTAATCCAAAAGAATCACATATGCTTGCTATGAAAAGAATAATAAGATATCTGAGAGGAACAAATAATCTAGGTCTATGGTATTCAAAACATTCTTCATTAAATTTACTTCGTTATTCTGATGCTGATTATGGTGGATGTAAAATAGATAGAAAAAGTACTAGTAGCACATGCCAATTTTTAGGGTTGAATTTAATCTCATGGCACTGTAAGAAACAAAACTCGGTAGCACTATCTACTACTGAGGCAGAGTATGTTACTGTAGGGAGTTGTTGTGCACAAATGTTATGGATAAAACAACAACTAGAAGACTTTGGTATTATACAAGCTAAAATTTCTATCAAGTGTGATAACACAAATGCTATAAATTTATCAAAAAATATAATTCAGCATTCTAGAATAAAGCAAATAGAAATTAGACATCATTTTATTAGAGATCATGTTTTGAATGGTAACATTGAATTAGAATTCATCCCTACTGAAAACCAACTTGCTGACATTTTCACTAAGCCACTCGATCAGGATAGATTTGAGATGATTGGAGGAGAATTACGTCTTTGTGATCCTTTTTAAAAAATCTTCCTAACCTAATTTCTTCAAAATTAAGGAAAAATTACTTAGAAAGCCTCCTACATCAATTCAATATCTTTGAACACCTTTCCATGCAATTTTCTAGATTTAATTTTCACTTCTGAACATTCTTTTAACTCTTGTAGAAAGTTTTTGTTCGAGTCGACTCGAGCAATTGTGCTCAGGTTGAGCCGACTCAAATCACTATGTAATTATGTTTTTGCTTTGGTCGAGCTGACTCAGGCAATTTAGGATTAGCCGAGCTGACTTAGATATCGGGCAAACTATTTTTTAATAGAGCTAATTAACTTATTCTGAGCTTTCATGCTTTTCATTCTTGCTCTAAACCCTAGCATTCCACTCGAAATCACTCCCATTCCTCTGAAATCCTTTCTCCTTAGCTCCAATTCCATCTTCCCCAATCAAAGTAATGGCACCCAAAATGGCCGTGGGAAAAAGATTAAAGAGAGCTGTTCCCTTAATTGAGATGGAAAGAAGAACCAAACATCGGCAAGAGGAGCCAACTTGAACAAAAGAAAGGGAAGAACAGCAAGAAATCACCGAAGAAAGAGAAATGGCTGTAGCTCCCTCTCCAAGACAAGTCATTTCTATGTCAAACCGGCCAGTAACCAGTGGTAGGAGAATTATCTTTTCATTTCTCAAAGAAATAGGGTTACGGATAGGTGATTCAATTGAAGAACTAGGGTGGGGCTTTTTCTGTTCTTTAAATGAGCTAACTTATCCAATCTTAGTAAGAACCTTTTATGAAAATCTAAGACTTGAAGCTAATCACATAGAATCCACTCTTAAAGGTAAGAGGATCATTGTCACTGAGGAAAGGCTGAGTAGCTTATTGGAAATGCCTAAAGAGGGTGTAAAACATTTAGTACTGAAAGATAAAGAGAAGACCCTCAGAACTATACTAAATAGAACTGATATCAGTGGTGTTGGCAATGTAATGGCCAACACCTTATCACATGAGATGAGAAACCTACATAATTTCATTAGCCGCATTTTTCTTCTAAGGACAGGCAGATTCGATTGGGTCAGCGAAAGGGACCTATGTTTTATGGAGCACATAATTGAGGGGGAGGCCCTCAATTTGTCATATATAATGATTATGCAAATGAGAGAGGCAGTAAGGAAGGTTAAAGCTTGTTTACCATATGGCATGGTACTAATCCTATTGTTTCAAGTGTTGGGAATTGTATCCCAAAGCCAATCGCCTAGGCGGTAGGCGGTTATGCTCAGTATTGTAATTTGTATATGAATTAATAAAACTTTATTTTGGCAGCTCATCACATTATACATTTTCCTATAATGAACTCTATTTATGTGATGAAGTCCTTAGGAATGCACTGATTTCAATATAGAGACGATATATCGAGTGGTCCTTTAAAAGGTTCACAACCAAAGGATACATTGTACAGGATGGCAATGTATCAAGTGTAGGTTGTTGTAGTTCACATCGTTTGGTTGTCCTCTTGACCAAAGGAGTGTGGTGACACTGATGTGATCTGCAAGTGGGATGTGTGATATCTCATTGAACGTGACTCCGTGGAGCTCCTTTCTGCCAAAGGATTGCTCGTGATTGGATATGGGTATATGTGACCCTCCGACCTAAGGTCACCATGATAGCTTGCAAGCAACTCCCTATGCTTTGGTGCCAGACTACCTGGATTTTTAATCCAATGATGGAAGGTTTCTGGGTACAGGCAAGTACTTGTGGAGCAATGATGGACCAAGATAGAATTGACCTGTCTAAATTGTTTGGATTGAATGTCTCGTAGTATCTCAATTTAGCAAATTCTCGACTGGGGTAGTCCTAGTGAGGAGTCACTGGACTTGCGAGGTTGAGATATGTTGTGGATTGACTCAGTAAGGATTGGCAGTCTAACCCTAGGTCAACTTGAGCATTAGAGGTCAAAGGGATAAATTATACGGTAACCAAATGCTAGAGGTTCGATAGATTGCCCTCGCATCTTTGGCCTATCCGGATGTCGTGACCCATTGCTAGATGGTATCTTGTGCTGGTACTGGAAGTATTCCAGTGCTATCATTTAGGTTCGAACCTATGAGGTCACATGCTATAGAGGATTTCTTCCTGATCCGGGAGCCGATCAGGAATCGTTTCGGTATTAAGGTCAAATGGACTGATTGAGCATACATTGGATTTTTTCTGATCAATCTAGCCTGATTTGGATTGACCAGGATTGGTTTGGGTCAACCAGGAACTATTCCTGGTAGACCAAGTCTGGACCCAGTTTTCTTATTGATCAGGTTTGGTCAGACCAGGGTTTTTATGAACCATTTCTTTTGGTTTGTTGAACCGATTTAAAACTTGGTTTATTTTACCCAGTGTTTTTGGTTCACCGCTGGTTGTTTGTTCCTATCTTCCTGCTGCTCTGTGTTTTTACCGTGTGAATGGATTAGGATAGCTTGAAGTTTGAATGAAGAATGGGTTATCAGATTTGATCTTGCACTGTGAACTGGAAAATGTTTTCACGGTGGTCTCTCCTACGCATTTTCTTTTCTCTCGAACTCTTTTTCACGATGGCTTTGTTCTCATCTTCCAGCGGTTCCCAGTTGTTTTAATCTGATCAAGAGTCTTTCAAAAGGTGTTTTGGATTTATCCTACCACTTCTCATGTTGATTTCCTTCTCATGGGTTTTCTCCGCTGGTTTTAATTTTTGGGTTGCTGGCCGTATGAGGCAGTGAGAGAGATTGAAAAAGGGCTGGCCGTGAGAGATAGCGAGGGGAAGAACAGAGCACGCATTTTCTCCACCTGCTATATTTTTGGTTGCATGCCATGAGTTGTGAGAGGTTATGAGGGGAAGAAACAGGGCTTTAGAGAGGAGTCGAGAGCGAGTTTTTGGGAGAAAAATCTGAGTGCTGAATTTCTTTGGAAGTTCCATGTATTCCTTCCCTATTCTTCACGATCCTTTTTTGTGTGCTCTTGGTGGAGTAAAGGCAGTCTTGGAGAAGACTGTCCATGAAGATCTCTTTGGTCTTCCCTGCTCCACACGTCCGTGACCTGTTCGTTGATTCCTGGAGGACTAGCATCCATCCGGGAGTTGGATCAGTGAGAGCCCATGCATGGATACTCTAGAGGGTGCACTTTTGGACACCTCGAGAGATTGCATCAATCTCTCTTCCATATCTGATTTGCTGTTGAAAGAGTTCAACCGGCTACTTCGATTTGCTATTAAAGGAAGCTCTACAAGGTATGTGATTTATCTTTTATTAATCATGCATGTTTAGATCTATATTTTATCATATTGTTTATGATTATTGCAATTGCCTATACATGCCTATGTTTCAGTTACATGCATCATGTTTATGTTAAATCCTATGCATGAGTAGGTTTTTCCATATGCATGTTAAAAATTTTTAATTATGCAATACCTACACTCTAGTGTAGCATGCCTAGGGTAGGCGTCCATGCACTGGTTTTCTTTCAGTGGTATCAAAGCCATAGGTTCATGTGTAGCATATCATGATTGCATGTATTGGATCTGTATCTAGATTAGGGATTACTTTTAGGAACCTAGTTGAAACCTTCACCATAGCCGTGTGTTTGTAGAGATTAATCAGGGTTTAAAATCCCTAATTATCTATGGCATGAGGCAGTTCATTTGTGTTGGCCTTTTCAGAAGGATCCTTAAAGTAAATCTATGGTATTAAAAATGTTTTAATCCTGATACATGATTATACATTGGCATGTCTATAATTGTTAAGGCTTGCAATATTATAAATTGATATGATAGGATTAGATATGATGAATGAAAGATGTAAAACCGTTTTACATGAATTTAATTTAAAATGTTTTAATTAAAAGTTGGCTTATTAATCTAACAATTATGAATTGAAAGATTAATTAAATGACAAGCCAAATTAGGGTTTATGAAACCTAATGTCATTTGAATAAGTCATCCGGGTTAATTGGGTTAGCTGTTTGATTGGGTCCACTTATTAGGTTAGACCTAAGGTTAGTTGAATTGGACTTAAGAGAACTAATCAAATGTTGATTAAGGACCTTCTCTTTAGTATCTATCTAATAGTTAGATGGATTAGTCCATTCTTCTAAAATGAATCTAATTAGTGGCTCTATGGTAAGCCCGAGTTCTTAGGCTGGTCTAATCGAGTTTGGTAAATGATTGGTGTCCAGGTAGGTTTGGCAGTTTTGATCATGGCTACATAAGGCTATCTCTTTCCTGGCCAACTTGGTTGGAATCTAAAAAAGATGGTTAATGATGGATACTCACCCATTATCTCACCAACCTGGCCAATCCAGTCTATCAGAACTGATTAGAAGAGCTTATTGATTCGAGTTAACCCATGTCATCCAAGTTGATCAGCCTGTCTGATCTTTAGATGCCCATGGACCAACTTGTTGAATTTAATTCAAGCCTCCTAAGAATTGATTTGATCAGTGGGAGGTTGATCAATGTTCTTCTCTCTATTCTTCTATCATAATTTAATTAAAATCCTCTAAAATTATTAGGTCCTAAAAAAGACTAAGTCAATGAGTTGATGGTGTCTTAGCCTCCCCTTAAGTGGGTTAGTAATGAGTCCTTTAGCTTGGTGTACATCAGCAGTTCCACAGAACGGGTGTGCATCCGGTTACTGGGATTACTCTCCTATAGATGATGGTTCAGTGCAACCTTCTTAATGGTGATCAGGTGAGCTGGCCAAAGTCGGGCTTGGTCATTCATTAGCTAGAAGTATCGGATTTGTCATATTAATAGTTGGACCTAACCAGAGACCTGCAATAGGAAGCCCCTAGGCCAATTAGGGGTTTTGTGGGACAAAAATTATTACTGAAAGTTGCTTAAGGAAGCAATTGGTTAGAGAACCTACCACTAGTCGTGTATGGGTGAGTCGGCCATAGTCGGGCTCATACGTGGTTTATTGGATTTTAGTACCCACTATGAAATAATGATTTCACGGATTGGAGTTAGAGGCTCCCAATCTGAAAAATTAGTGGGAGGGACCTTTAGACTAAAGTCCAAGTCTTTTGGTTTAATTGATTAATTCATAGACTTATTTGGTCTTAATTTTCCTTTCAGATGTCTTTAAACTCTTCGCTCCGGTCACTTCTCGATAGCAAGAAGTTAAAGGGTCCCAATTTTGATAGCTGGTATCGAAAATTGAGGATAGTCCTGGAGCACGAGCGGATCCTTTATGTGATAATGGATCCAGCACCCGAAATCCTCCCTGCCAATGCTCGGAGTCTTGTCAGGGACACTTATTTGAAGTGGATTTTTGATCGGATTACTGTCCGATGCATAATGTTGGCGGCGATGAATGATGAGTTCAGTCACAAATTCGAGGAGGCCCGGCCAGATGAGATTCTTCAAAAGGTTGAAGGAATCTTTTGGCATGACAAATGATGTGGAGAGGTACAAAGTGTCTTGTGCCATCTACAATGCCAAAATGAGGAATGGTGGTTCGGTCACTGATCATGTATTGTACATGATCGAGATGATTAAATGATTGGGCAAGCTCGGATGTCCCTTGCACAAGCAACTCGGCAAGGATGCAATTCTGAATTCTCTACCATCCTTCTATCTTGACATTCTCGATCATTATAGAATGAATAACCCTGCAGTCAATTACCATGGTTTGATGAGGTTGCTGCAGACTTACGAGAAGGACCACCAACTGAATAAGGGGGTGGTGAATTTAGTGGGAGGTTTTAGAGGTCATCGTCCCTTTAAGAAAGGGAAGAAGAAAGGTAAGGGAAGGAAGGTGCAGAGTGCTCCTGGCCCAAGTCAGACCAAGAAAGTGAAAGCTAATAAAGCTAGTGTAGAGTGCTTCTATTGTAAGAAGCAGGGACACTAGAAGAGGAACTATCCTCTTTATCAGGTATCCTTAGACCCGAATAGGCCAAGAAAGGGAAAGAAGCAGGGTGCTGCATAAGGTATTTATATGATAAAACCTTGTAATTTCTCTATTTGTGACACTGCTAACTAGGTATTGGATACTGGTAGTCCTATTCATGTTTGCAATTCATTACATGGACTGCAGGTTAGCAAGAGATTCGAGGATGGGGAGCAGTACCTGAGCATCAAAAATGGAAATTATGTTCCAGTGCTGGCGATTGAAGTTCTGAGTCTTGTTTTTGAGTCTAGTACTGTCGAATTAGTCCACTGTCATTATTGTCCTAGTTTCATTATGAGCATTATCTTTGTAGACCTATTGGCCAATTATGGTTATGAACTTTCAATAAAAGAAGATTTTTGCCAAGTTATTATGAATAACTCTGTGATAATGAAAGCTAAGTTAAATAATGGCATTTATGTTTCGTCACGGCCTGTTAATGTAATATACATGTCTAGCAAACGCCCAAGGATAGAAAATGTTAGTGACTTGTATCTATGGCACTATAAGCTAGGTCATGTTAAACAGAATAGGATAAACAAGTTGCGAGGAGAATGCCTCCTCGAGGTCATTGATTCTGACTCACTGCCCACTTGTGAATCCTGTTTGCTTAGTAAAATGACCAAGTCACCTTTTACTGGAAAAGGTAAACGAGCTACAGAACTTTTAAGTCTCATACATACTAATGTATGCAGACCCATGACAGTTAGTGCCAGAGGTGGATACAGATATTTCATTACATTTACAAATGACCTTTCCAAGTATGGTTATGTCTTCTTGATGAGATATAAATCTAAGTCGTTTGAAATATTCAAACAATATCGTAATGAAGTGGAGAAACAAACTGGAAAATGTATTAAAACCCTTCGATCTGATCGAGGCGGTGAATACCTATCCAGTGAGTTCATGACATATCTTGAGGAGAATGGGATTCTCTCTCAGTGGACTCCTCCAGGAATACCCTAGTTGAATGGTGTATCCGAAAGGAGGAATTGAACCCTGTTGGACATGGTTCGATCCATGATGGGCTTTGCAACTCTGTCGCTGTCCTTCTGGGGATATGTTGAGACAGCTTGTCACTTGCTGAATAATGTTCCGAGTAAGTCTGTTGTCTCCACTCCATATAAGTTATGGACTGGATGTAAGCCCTCAATTTCACACCTTCGGGTCTGGGGTTGTCTGGCTTATGTAAAACATTTAGACACAGATAAACTTGGTCCTAGGTCTGATCAGTGCCTGTTTATTAGGTATCCTATGAAAATAAAAGGATATATCTTCTACTTGGAGGATGAACAGAAAGTGTTCGTTGCTCTTAGGGCTATCTTTTTGGAAAAGGAGTTCCTTGGAGAAGGAACTGTAGCCTCTAAGATTGAACTTGGTGAAGTTCAACCAGTAGAAGAACCTGCACACTCTAAGGACATCATAGAACTGGCTATGATTGGATCACACCCATAACCCATTATTAGGAGATCCAGTAGAGTACCATGTCAGCCGGACAGATACTATGATTTCTTGGTCCAAACGGTGATCCCATTGAACTCGACAAGAACGATGAGGATCTGATCACCTATATGGATGCACTTCAGAGATCTGACTCTAAGGCATGGCTTGGAGCCATGCGATCCGAGATGGAGTCCATGGAGATTAACAATGTATGGACATTGGTTGATCCACCTGAATAGATAAAACCTATCGGGTGCAAGTGGATTTTCAAGAGAAAAAGAGGTGCAGATGGGAAGGTGGAGACCTATAAAGCCCGTCTGGTTGTCAAGGGGTATCGTCAGTGATATGGTATCAATTATGATGAAATGTTCTTACCTGTGGCAATGCTTATGTCCATTCAGATCATGCTTGCTTTGGCAGCACATTTTGACTATGAGATCTGGTAGATGGATGTCTGAATCACTTTCCTGAATGGGGAGCTGGATGAAGAGGTGTATATGATACAGCCTGAAGGGTTCACATTCACAGACGAGTCAAAAGTGTGCAAATTGCAAAGGTCCATTTATGGACTCAAGCAAGCATCTCGAAGTTGGAACATGCGATTTGATAGGTGTATCAAATCGTATGGTTTCATTATGAACGGAGAAGAACCCTGCATCTATAAGTGGATTAATGGTTCTGTGATTATATTCCTGGTACTGTATGTTGATGATATTCTCTTAATCGGGAATGACATCACAGCATTGCAAGGAATAAAGGTCTGGTTGTCATCTTAATTCTCCATGAAGGACTTGGGTGAAGCTTCTTACATACTGGGTATGAAGATCTATAGAGATAGATCTTAAAGGCTTCTAGGATTGTCCCAGTCTAGTACATTGATACAATGCTGAAACGGTTTAGCATGGAGAATTTCAAGAAAGGCTATCTTTCAATAGGTTCTGGAATTACTCTTCCCAAGAAGGATTGTGCGACAACTCCTGAGAAAAGAGAGCGCATGAGTAGAGTTCCTTTTGCTTCTGCAGTGGGCTCAATCATGTATGCTATGACATGTATTAGACCAGACGTGACATACTCACTAGGAGTGGTGAGCAGATACCAGTCTGACCCAGGTGAGGTGCATTGGAAGGTAGTTAAGACCATCATGAAGTATTTGAGAAATACTAAAAATCAATAGCTGATTTATGGAGAACCTGACTTGAAACTTATGGAGTATACTGCCTCTAGTTTCTAGTCAGATAGAGATGATAGCAAGAGTGTGTCAGGGTTTGTGTTTACCCTAAATGAAAAAGTGATCTGCTGGAAGAGTTTCAAGCAAGCAATAGTTGCAGACTCGGTATGCGAAGCAGAGTACATTGCAGCATCAAATGCAGTAAAGGAAGCCGTGTGGTTGCGGAAGTTCCTTAGAAAGCTAGGGGTGGCACCTTCCCTAGATAGTCTTGTTCCAGTGTTTTATGATAGCACAAGAGCCATTGCTCAAGCTAAGGAGATAAAGTCTCATCACCGTACCAAGCACATTCTACGATGCTAACATCTCGTGTGAGAGATCGTGGAACGAGACGACATCAATCTTATGAAGATCGATGGAAAAGAGAATTTGGCCGACCCCTTCACTAAAGCCCCCGAAATCAAAGAGTTCGACTATTGTAAAAGGGAAATGGGTATTAGAGACTATTCTGATTGGCTTTAGTACAAGTGGGAGTTGTTGGGAATTATGTCCCAAAGCCAATCACCTAGGCTGTAGGCGGTTGTGCTCAGTATTGTAATTTGTAAATGAATTAATAAAACATTACTTTTGCAGCTCATCACATTATATATTTTTCTGTAATGAACTCTATTTATGTAATGAAATCCTTAGAACTGCACTGATTTTGATATAGAGATGATATATCGAGTGGTCCTTTAAAAGGTTCACAACCAAAGGATACATTGTACAGGAAGGCAATGTATCAAGTATAGGTTGTTGTGGCTCATATCGTTTGGTTGTCCTTTTGACCAAAGGAGTGTGGTGACACTGATGTGATCTGCAAGTGGGATGTGTGACATCTCATTGAACGTGACTCCATGGAGCTCCTTTCTGCCAAAGAATTGCTCACGATTGGATATAGGTATATGTGTCCCTCCGACCTGAGATCACCATGGTAGCTTGCAAGCAACTCCCTTTGCTTTGGTGCCGGACTACCCGAATTTTTAATCCGGTGATGGAAGGTTTCTGGGTACAGGCAAGCACTTATAGAGCAGTGGTGGACTAAGATGGAATTGACCTATCCAAATTGTTTAGATTAAATGTCTCGTAATGTCTCAATTTAGCAAATCCTCGGTCGGGGTAGTCCTAGTGAGAAGTCACTGAACTTGCAAGGTTGAGACATGTTGTGGATTGACTCAATAAGGGTTGGCTGTCTAACCCTAGGTCATCTTGAGCATTGGAGGTCAAAGGGATGAATTATATGGTAACCATATGCCAGAGGTTCTATAGATTGCTCTTGCATCTTCCGCCTATCCGGACGTCGGGATCCATTGCTATATGGTATCTTGTGCTGGTACTGGAAGTGTTCCAGTGCTATCATTTAGGTTCGAACCTATGAGGTCACACACCATAGAGGATTTCTTCCTGATCCGGGATCCGATCAATGATTGGAAATCATTTCGGTATTAAGGTCAAACAGACTGATTGAGCACACATTGGATTTTTTCTGATCAATCTGGTCTGATTTGGATCGACTAGGATTGGTTTGGGTCAACCAGGAACTATTCCTGGTAGACCAAGTCTGGACCCAGTTTTCTTAATGATCGGGTTTGGTCGGACCGGGGTTTTTATGAACCATTTTTTTTTTGGTTTGTTGTGCCGATTTAAAACTTGGTTTATTTTACTTGGTGTTTTTGGTTTATCACTGGTTGTTTGTTCCTATCTTCCTGCTGCTCTGTGTTTTTACCATGTTAATGGATTAGGACAGCTTGAAGTTTGAATGAAGAATCGGTTATAAGATTTGATCATTGCACCGTAAACTGGAAAATGTTTTCACGGTGGTCTCTCCCATGCATTTTCTTTTCTCTCGGACTCTTTTTCATGGTGGCTTTGTTCTCATCTTCCAGCGGTTCCCAATTGTTTTAATCTGATCAAGAGTCTTTCAAAAGGTGTTTTGGATTTATCCTGCCACTTCTCACATTGATTTCCTCCTTACGGGTTTTCTCCATCGGTTTTAATTTCTGGGTTGCTGGCCATATGAGGCAGCGAGAGAGATTGAAAGAGGGCTGGCCATGAGAGATAGCGAGGGGAAGAACAGAGCACACGTTTTCTCTGCCTGCTGTATTTTTGGTTGCATACCATGAGTTGTGAGAGGTTTATGAGGGGAAGAAATAGGGCTTTAGAGAGGAGCCGAGAGCGAGTTTTTGGGAGAAAAATATGAGTGCTGAATTTCTTTGGAAGTTTCGTGTATTCCTTCCCTATTCTTCACGATCCTTTTTTGTGTGCTCTTGGTGGAGTAAAGGCAGTCTTGGAGAAGACTGTCCATGAAGATCTCTTTGGTCTTCCCTGCTCCACACGTCCGTGACCTGTTCGTTGATTCCTGAAGGACTAGCATCCATCCGGGAGTTGGATCAGTGAGAGCCCATGCGTGGATACTCTAGAGGGTGGACATTTGGACACCTCGAGAGATTGCATCGATTTCTTTCAGATCTGATTTGCTGTTGAAGGAGTTCAACCGGCTGCTTCGATTTGCTGTTAAAGGAAGCTCTACAAGGTATGTGATTTACCGTTTGTTAATCAAACATGTTTAGATCTAGATTTTATCATATTGTTTATGATTATTTCAATTGCCTATACATGCCTATGTTTTAGTTACATGCATCATGTTTATATTAGATCCTGTGCATGAGTAGATTTTTCTATATGCATGTTAAAAATTTTTTCTATATGCATGTTAAAAATTTTTAATTATGCAATACCTACTCCCTAGTATAGCATGCCTAGGGTAGGCATCTATGCACTAGATTTCCTTCATCAAGCCCCCACAGTCAACCTTGAAGGGGAAGATGGAAGACCCCTACATCACATAGACACATATTCCTCCAAGTCTTTGCTTCGTATGGGTTACCAGTTAAGTGGGGGAATTTGGAAAAAGAAAGGATCTGAAGAAAGAGTTATTGTAGCTTCTAGCAGTGAGGATGACAGTGATAGTGAGGAGCTACCTAGAGAGATCACTTCTGACACTATTGCACCCTCTACACTTGAGCCTTTAGAGCCTGTTGTTGATGTGCCTGTTACTGCAACTGCTGACACTGAGCTTGTTTATCTGCTGAGGCTGTGGAGACTATGCACACAGAGTATGGGAGTCGTAGATTCTCTCCTTCACCTGCTTCTCCACCAGTCCCAGTCTCGCCATTTGTTCCAGCTATACCTTCTACTCCAGGATCTTCTGCACAGGGACCATCTATTGACATATCAGGTATTTCAGTGACTCAGGATTACATTGCACAGTAGATGAGGTCACTGACTGATACTCTGACCAGTTCCTTGACTACTATGTTCGGCGAGCTTCGCCGGTCA
Source organism: Areca catechu (assembly GCA_021397845.1). Classification (NCBI taxonomy): domain Eukaryota; kingdom Viridiplantae; phylum Streptophyta; class Magnoliopsida; order Arecales; family Arecaceae; genus Areca; species Areca catechu. The sequence goes on from CM038041.1 coordinate 72,132,988, forward strand.
GTTGATAGCAGGTTAGATCAAATTGGTGGTGTGGTCAGAGAGCTACTCTCTAGAGTTGACCTGATAGAGTCCAGTAGACCAGTACCCCAAGTTGATTTGCAGCCCATATCTGATACTCTCAGGATAGCCATTGAAACTATTAAAAATTCAGTTGATAAAAGTATAGAAGAGTTTAAAGCTGAACTAAAAGAAATGAGTTTCAAAATTGGAGGATTGGAACAAGGCAAGAGGATGGAGGAAGACTACACCAATGGCATTGGGATCTTGATATCAGAGTTTGGCAGACTACGGGGGTCAACTGAAGCTTTTGTTAATGCCCAGGCTATTGAATTACTTGCACTGAATACTGAGATTAAGAAGGAAGAGCTTAGCTCTATTTGGATGACCCTATCTAAACTTCAAACCTTAGTCATTGCATCCTTTGCTACTCCTAGACCTCAGCCTGTACCTACACCATCTCCTATACCTCAACCTGCACTTGCACCTGTACCTATTATTGGAAATTGTGTCCCAAAGCCAATCGCCTAGGCTGTAGGCGGTTATGCTCAGTATTGTAATTTGTATATGAATTAATAAAACTTTATTTTGGCAGCTCATCACATTATTAATTTTTCAGTAATGAATTCTATTTATGTGATAAAGTCCTTAGTACTGCATTGACTTCGATATAGAGAGGATATATCGAGTGGTCCTTTAAAAAATGTTCACAACCAAAGGATACATTGTATAGGATGGCAATGTATCAAGTATAGTTTATTGTGGTTCACATCGTTTGGTTGTCCTTTTGACCAAAGGAGTGTGGTGACACTGATGTGATCTACAAGTGGGATGTGTAACATCTCATTGAACGTGACTCCGTGGAGCTCATTTCTGCCAAAGAATTGCTCATGATTGGATATGGATATATGTGTCAATTCGACCTGCGGTCACCATGGTAGCTTGCAAGCAACTCCCTGTACTTTGGTGCCGGACTACCTGGATTTCTAATCCGGTGACAAAAGGTTTCTGGGTATAGGCATGTACTTGTGGAGCAGTGGTGGACCAAGATGGAATTGACTTATCCAAATTGTTTGGATTTAATATCTCGCAATGTTTCAATTTAGCAAATTCTCGATCGGGGTAGTCCTAGTGAGGAGTCACTGGACTTGCGAGATTGAGACATGTAGTGGATTGACTCGGTTAGGGTTGGCACTCTAACCCTAGGTCATCTAGAGCATTAAAGGTCAAAGGGATGAATTATACGGTAACCATATGCCAGAGGTTCGATAGATTGCTCTCGCATCTTTGGCCTATTCGGATGCCGGGACCCATTTCTAGATGGTATCTTGTGCTGGTACTGGAAGTGTTCTAGTGCTATCGTTTAGGTTCGAACCTATGAGGTCACATACCATAGAGGATTTCTTCCTGATCCAGGAATCAATTAACGATTGGAAATCATTTCGATATTTAGGTCAAATGGACTGATTGAGCATACATTGAGTTTTTCTGGTCCAACTGGTCTGATTTGGATCGACTAGGATTAGTTTGGATCAACTCAAAATTGTTCCTGGTAGACCAGGACTGGACCCAATTTTTCTTACTCATTGGGTTTTGTCGAACCGGGTTTTGATAAACCACTTTTTGGATTTGGTTTGGAACCGATTTTTAAACCTGGTTTGTTGAACCGGTTTTAAGAAGTCTTGGCTTGTTTCACGGTGTTCGTATTCTTCTCTCAGCGATTTCTCTACACCGGCCCGTTACAGCAAACTGCTTCTCACAGTGTTTCCCTTGGTTCTTCGTTGATTATTGTTCTCCAAATTCCCTGGATATCGGATGCCCTGTTTGACCGATTGCATGAGATAAGAACGGCTTGAAGACTTGAAACTGGTTCTCATGCTTGGGATATCAGATAGCAATGTTTTGGTTGACTCTCATCGTGATCTTTTCCTGCACGCCATTCCTCCTCTCGGTCCAGGTTTTCTCCCACACGTCTTTGGCTCTCTCGGTCACAGCCTTCACTGTGATAGAGCCGTCTTGTTCACTTCCCAGCCAGCAGTTCCCAGCGTCTTTAAACTGATTCATGTGCTGATTCCACAAGTTTTTGGTTTTATCTGGAGTGGCCTCTCACGGTGATTGGGCTGGACTCTACTCTCCGTTGTTTTCCCTTGCCTTCACGTTTTCTTCTCTGCCTCTATGTATTCTGGATGGCAGGCCATGAGATTATGTGGGAAATAATAGAGGGAGAAAACCACAAGGTATATGAGAGATATAAACAGGGCATTCAAGAGAGGCCGTAGGGCGTGCGTGAGAGCAGAACCAGGGCTTCATGTTTTTTTCTCCACCGATTTTATTTTCTGGTTTGCCGGCCGTATGAGGTAGCAAGGGAGGCCGTGGCTTGCATGAGAGAAGGATATGAGATGGGTTGTAACAGGGGATAAGAGAGAGCAAAGAACGAGCCTTTGGGTTGAATCTCTGCGTGCGAAAATTTGTTCTGTGTCCGCGTTTTGTTTCCTGGTTTTAGTTTTCGTGTTTGTATGCTCTTGGTGGAGTTTGGGCGGTCCCAGAGAAGACCGTCCGTGAGAATTATTTGATATTCCCAGCTCTACAAAGTCATAACCAGTTTATTGATTTTTGGTGGACTAGCATTCATTCGGGAGTTGGATCAGTGAGAGCCCGTACATGGATACTCTAGAGGGTGGACACTTGGACACCTCGAGAGTTTGGATCGATCTCCTTTCCTTGCTATTGCAGTCTTATTTGCTATTGAAGGAGTTCAACCAGTCGCTGATTAATTCTAAAAACTGAGGGAGTTGACTTCTTCCTGCTTCGGTCAGGTATATTTTATTTTGCTTATCATGCATGCCTAGATCTAGTTGTTATCAAATGATTTATTATTATTGCACTTGCCTACACATGCCTATATATTTTGTTACATGCATCAAGATATGTTAGATCCTGTGCATGAGTAGGTTTTTTCGTATGCTAATTAAAAAATTTTAATTATGCAATACCTGCTTCCTAGTATTGCATGCCTAGGGTAGGCTTCTTTTGCACCAGGTTTTCCTTCAGTCGTATCAGAGCCACAGGTTCTTGTGTAGCATATCATGATTGCATGTATTATCAGGGATTACTTTTAGAAACCTAGTTGAGACCTTTACCATGGCCGTGTATCCGTAGAGAATCAGGGTTTTAAACCCCTGAGTTTTTATGGCACGAGGCGGTTCGCCTGTGTTGACATTTTCAAAAGGATCCTTAAAGGAAACCTACGGTATTAAAAAAGTTTTAATCCTACTATATGATTATACATTGGCATGTTTATAATTGTTAAGGCTTGCAATATTATAATTGATATGATGAAACTAGATATGGTGCATGAAAGATGTAAAAAGAGTTTTACATAAATTTAATTAAAAATGTTTTAATTAAAAGATGGCTTATAATCTAACAATTATGAATTGAAAGATTAATTAAATGACAAGTCTAATTAGGGTTTATGAAATCTAATGTCATTTGAATAAGATATCCGAGTTAATTGGATTAGCTGTTTGATTGGGTCCATTAATTGGGTTAGACCTAAGGTTAGTTGGATTGGACTTGAGAGAATTAATCAAATGTTGATTAAGGACCTTCTATTTAGTATCTATCTAATAGTTAGATGGGTTAGTCCATTCTTCTAAATAGATCTTATTAGTGGCTCTATGGTACGCCTGAGTCTTTAGACTGGTCTAATCGAGTCTGGTTAATCGATTGGTGTCTAGGCAGGTTTGGTATTTTTGATCATGGTTGCATGAGGCTATCTCTTTCCTGGCCAACTTGGTTGGTGTCTAGGAAAGACGGTTAATGACGGTTACTCATCCATGATCTCACCTACCTGGCCAATATGATCAACCAGAATTGATTAGAAAAGCTTATTGATTCGAGTTAACCCATGTCACCCAAGTTGATCAGCTTAACTGATCTTTAGGTGCCCATGGACCAATTTGTTGAATTGAATTCAACCCTCCTGAGAATTGATTTGATCAGTGGGAGGTTGATCCATGTTCTTCTCTCTATTTTTCTTATCACAATTTAATTAAAATCCTCTAAAATTATTAGGTCATGAAAAAGACTAAGTCAATGAGTTGATGGTGTCTTAGCCTCCCATTAAATGGATTAGTAATGAGTCCTTTAGCTTGGTGTACATCGGCAGTTCCAAAGAATGGGTGTGCATCCGGTTACTGGGATTACTCTCTCATAGGTGATAGTTCAGTGCAACCATCTTAACAGTGATCAGGTGGGCCGGCCAAAGTCGGGCTTGGCCATTCATTAGCTGGAAGCATCGGATTTGTCATATTGATGGTTAGACCTAACCAGAGACCCGCAATAGGAGGCCCAAAGGCCGATTGGAGATTCTGTGGGGCAAAACTTATTACTGAAAATTGCTTAGGGAAGCAATTGGTTAGAGAACCTACCTTTAGGCATCTATGGGTGAGCCGGCCAAAGTCGGGCTCATACGTGGTCTATTGGATTTTAGTACCCACTATGAAATGGTGATTTCATGGATTGGAGTTAGAGGCTCCCAATCTGAAAAATATAGTGCGAGGGACCTTTATACTAAAGTCCAAGTCTTTTGGTTTAATTGATTAATTCATATACTAATTTGGTCTTTATTTTCCTTTCAGATTTGTTCAAACATTTCGCTCTGGTCACTTCTCGATAGTGAGAAGTTAAAGGGTCCCAATTTCGATAGCTGGTATCAAAAATTGAGGATTGTCTTGGAGCACAAGCAGATCCTTTAGGTGATAACGGATCCAGCACCCGAAATCCCTTCTGCCAATGCTCAGAGTTCAGTCAGGGATACTTATTTGAAGTGGGTTTCTGATCGGACTACTGTCCGATGCATAATATTGGCGACTATGAACGATGAGTTCAGTCGCAAATTTGAGGAGGCCCAGCCAGACGAGATCCTTCAAAAGTTGAAGGAATCTTTCGGCATGCCAGATGATGTAGAGCGGTACAAAGTGTCTTGTGCCATCTACAACGCCAAAATGTGGAATGGTGGTTCGGTTACTGATTATGTATTGTACAGGATCAAGATGATCGAATGATTGGGCAAGCTCGAATGTCCCTTGCACAAGCAACTCGACAAGGATGCGATCTTGAATTCTCTACCCTTCTCCTATCTTGACTTTCTTGATCATTATAGAATGAATAAGCCTATAGTCAATTACCATGTTTTGATGGTGTTTCTCAGACTTACGAGAAGGACCACCAATTGAATTAGGAGGTGGTGAATTTAGTGGGAGGTTCTAGAGGTCGTTGTCCCTTTAAGAAAGGAAAAAAGAAAGATAAGGGAAAGAAGGTGCAGAGTGCTCCTGGCCCTAGTCAGACCAAGAAAATAAAAGCTGATCAAGCTAGTGCATAGTGCTTCTATTGTAAGAAGCAGGGACACTGGAAGAGGAACTGTCCTCTTTATCAGGTGTCCATAGACCCGAACAGTCCAAGGATAGAAAATGTTAGTGACTTGTATCTATGGCACTGTAGGCTAGGTCATGTTAACTAGAATAGGATAAATAAGTTGCGAGGAGAAGGCCTCCTCGAGGTCAGTGATTCTGATTCACTGCCCACTTATGAATCCTATTTGCTTGGTAAAATGACAAGTCACCTTTTACTAGAAAAGGTGAATGAGCTACAGAATTTCTAGGTCTCATACATACTGATGTATGCGGACCCATGAAAGTTAGTGCCAGAGGTGGATACAGATATTTCATTACATTTACAGATGACCTTTCTAGGTATTGTTATGTCTTTTTGATGAGACATAAATCTGAGTCGTTTGAAATGTTTAAACGATATTGTAATGAAGTGGAGAAACAAACTGGAAGGAGTATTAAAACCTTTTGATCTGATCGAGACGGTGAATACCTATCCGGTGAGTTCATGACATCTTGAGGAGAATGAGATTCTCTCTCAATGGACTCCCCCAGGTATGCCCCAGTTGAATGGTGTGTCTAAAAGGAGGAATCAAATCCTGTTGGACATGGTTCGATCCATGATGGGCTTTGCAACTTTGCTGCTGTCCTTCTAGGGATATGCACTTGAGACAGCTTGTTACTTGCTGAATAAAGTTCCGAGTAAGTCTATTGTCTCCACTCCATATTGTTGGGAATTGTGTCCCAAAGCCAATCGCCTGGGTTGTAGGCGATTGTGCTAAGTATTGTACTTTTTCAATGAATTAATAAAATATAATTTTTGGCAGCGATCATGTATTGAATTTCCCTGAAATGAACTCTTTCCTATGTGATGAAGTCCTTAGGATTACACTGACTTCGATACAGAGAGGATGTATCGAGTGGTCCTTAAACCCGGTTCACAACCAAAGGATATATTGTTTTGGACGGCAATATATCAAGTATAGGTTGTTGTAGTTCATATCGTTTGGTTATCCTCTTGACCAAATGAGTGTGGTGACACTGATGTAATCTGCTAGTGGGATATATGTGATATCTCATTGAACGTGACTCCGTGCAGTCCCTTTCTGCCAAAGGGATACTCACGATTGGATATGGGTATAAGTGTCCCTCTGACCTGAGGTCATCGCGGTAGCTTGCAAGCAACTCCCTGTGCTTTGGTGCCGGACTACCCGAATTTTTAATCCGGTGATGGAAGGTTTCTAGGTACAGGCAAGTACTTGTGGAGCAGTGATGGACCAAGATGGAATTGACCTGTCCAAACAGTTTGGATTGAATGTCTCGCAGTATCTCAATTTAGCAAATCCTCGGCCGGGGTAGCCCTAGTGAAGAGTCACTAGGCTTGCGAGGTTGAGACACGTAGTCGACTGACTCAATCTGGGTTGGCGGCCCAATCTCAGTCGTCTTGAGCATTTGAGGTCAAAGGGATGAATTATACGGTAACCATATGCCAGAGGTTCGATAGTTTGCACCCGCATCTTCGACCTATCCGGACGCCGGGACCCATTGCTAGATGGTTTCCTGTGCTGGTACTAGAAATTGTTCTAGTGCTACCGTTTAGGTTCGAACCTATGAGGTCACACGCCACAAAGGATAACTCTCTGATCCGGATACTGATTACGATTAGGAATCGTCTCGGTTTTATGGTCACAGTATTTTTGAGCACTCTTTTCCCCGTCTTGCCCTTGTCTGTGTCAACCGGAAAATATTCCGGGTTGACCAACTTTGCGCCAGGATTTTTTTGAATCAGTTTTGAACTGATTCGGAGTTCGTTTCGGCCTCCAATTGGTTGTGAACCAATTTTATTTCTTGAACCAGGTTCAATTGGATTGAACCGTTTGGTTTAAAGGGAATGGACCGGTTTTTGGTTGAACCTGTTTCCACCTTGATTTCTTTTCCACCTTGGACCGTTTTACACGGTATTCGGAAAGGAAGGCCCAACGAATGGAAAATTTTTCCAAATGTTGGAAAGGCCAATCGACTCCCATGCTGGGCGTTTTCCTCTTCTCCCTCCCCTTTGGTTAATGGCTTTAATCCCTTGTTTATGGCATTTAATTGGGTTAACTGATGAAGCCTCTCCACCTCACGTCGCTCCACCTCCCTCTCCCTCCCAGCAACCTATATAAACACCTTGCCATCTCCTGTTGTTTGGTGGTGAAGTTTTCAACGAGGGATAAGTGAAAAAAAACCCAGCGTATGAGGAGCAAAAGGAAAAGCAAGGTGTTCTTTGAGTGACCCCTGTTATAGAGCTTGGATACACTGGGATTTGGAGTGTGTGAGGGAGAGAAACAAGGCATCAATCCTCTCTTCAAACTGCTCAAAAATCCCTGCTGCAGCAATTCTGTTTTGCTGCAGCAACCTGTGACCGTGAACCTCTTTTCCGGCGGCTAGCATCGCGCATGGAGAGGGATCGGAGAGCCCCGGGCGTGTCTCCCCTCTAGAGGGAGTATTCTTCTACTCCTCGGAGCCAACCACGCGAGCCGGGATCGCTCCAGTTGCCCGAAATCCAACGACGAAGGCTGCTACTCCGTTCTGCTGCCATTTTCGTGCAGCAGACTTCGACGATTTTTTACGATTTATTGGCTTAGTTTTTCTTGCAGAAACTAGTGCCAAATCAAAGAGGACTTCCTTAAGAATCTACAGCTCAAATCTGGGAGCGATCGGAGGTCCGGAAGGCGGCATTCCGGGGACTTTTCGGAAGCCCTGTTTTCAGCCCAAGGTGGAAGATGACTGGAATAACTTTATTCCAGTTATTCCAGTCTATTCCAGGTTTATCCCAGACTTATTCCATCTGGGAATAAGGTATGTTTTTGGGTTTTAATTTCGGTGCATGTGTAGATCTAGATTTATTAAAATGTTTATAAATATTATATGTCCTGTATCATGCCAATACATGCATCTTGCATATGCTAGATCCTGTGCGGAATAGGTTTTTTCCGCACTTATTTTAAAAATGTTTTAAAATACTTACCTATTCCCTGTGCTGTTGCATGCTTAGCGTAGGCACCTGCACCCACAATTTCTTCTATCACATATGAGCTATAAACTAGACGTAAGCCCTCAATTTCACACCTTCGGGTCTGGGGTTGTCCGGCTTATGTAAAGCATTTAGACTCAGATAAACTTGGTCCTAGGTCTGATCGGTGCTTATTTATAGGGTACCCTAAGGAAACAAAAGGGTATTTTTTCTACTTGGAGGATGAACAAAAAGTGTTCGTTGCTCTTAGGGCTATCTTTTTGGAAAAGGAGTTCCTTGGAGAAGGAACTGTAGCCTCTAAGATTGAACTTGGTGAAGTTTAACCAGTGGAAGAACCTGCTTACTCTAAGGACATCATAGAACCGGCTATGATTGAATCACACCCAAAACCCATTATTAGGAGATTTGGTAGAGTACCGCGTCAACCGGACAGATACTATGGTTTCTTAGTCCAGGATGGTGATCCTATTGAGCTTGATGAGAACGATGAGGATCCGATCACCTATATGGATGCACTTCAGAGATCTGACTCTGAGGCGTGGCTTAAAACCATGCGATTCGAGATGGAGTCTATGGAGATCAATAATGTATGGACATTGGTTGATCCACCTAAAGGGATAAAATCCATCGGGTGCAAATGGGTTTTCAAGAGAAAAAGGGATGCAGATGGAAAGGTAGAGACCTATAAAGCCCGTCTGGTAGCCAAGGGGTATCATCAACGGTATGGTATCGATTATGACGAGACATTCTCCCCTGTGGCAATGCTCAAGTCCATTCTGATCATGCTTACTTTGGCAGCATATTTTGGCTATGAGATCTAGCAGATGGATGTCCAAACCGCTTTCATGAATGGAGAGCTGGATGAGGAGGTGTATATGATATAGCCTGAAGGGTTCACATCCACAGACGAGTCAAAAGTGTGCAAATTGCAAAGGTCCATTTATGGACTCAAGCAAGCATCTCAAAGTTGGAACATGCGATTTGATAAGTGTATCAAATTGTTTGGCTTCATTAGGAATGGAGAGGAACCCTGCATCTATAAGTGGGTTAATGGTTCTGTGATTATATTCTTGGTACTATATGTTAATGACATTATCTTAATCGGTAATGACATCGCAGCATTGCAAGAAATAAAGGTCTGGTTGTCATCTCAGTTCTCCATGAAGGACTTGGGTGAAGCTTTTTACATACTGGGTATGAAGATCTATAAAGATAGATCTAAGAGGCTTTTGGGATTGTCCCAGTCTACGTACATTGATACCATGCTGAAATGGTTCAGCATGGAAAATTTCAATAAACGCTATCTCTCGATAGGTTCTAGAATTACTCTTTCCAAGAAGGATTATGCGACAACTCCTAAGGAAAGAGAGCGCATAAGTAGAGTTCCCTATGCTTCGACAGTGGGCTCTATCATGTATGCTATGACATGTCCTACACCAGACATGGCATACTCACTAGGAGTAGTGAGCAGATACCAGTCTGACCCAGGTGAGGTGCATTGGAAGGTGGTTAAGACCATCATGAAGTATTTGAGAAATACTAAGGACCAATGGTTGATTTATGGAGAACCTGACTTGAAACTTGTGGGGTATACTGACTCCAATTTCCAGTCAGACAAAGATGATAGCAAGAGTGTGTCAGGGTTTGTGTTTACCCTGAATGGAGGAGCGATCTGCTGGAAGAGTTCTAAGTAGGCAACAGTCGCAGACTCGGTATACGAAGCAGAGTACTTTGTAGCATCAGATGCAACAAAGTAAGCCGTGTGGTTGTGAAAGTTCCTTAGAGAGCTAGGGGTGGCACCTTCCCTAGATGGTACTGTTCCTGTGTATTGTGACAGCACAGGAGCCATTACTCAAGCTAAGGAACCAAAGTCTCATCACCGCACCAAGCATATTTTCCGGTGCTATCATCACGTGCGAGAGATCATAGAACGAGGCGACATAAATCTTATAAAGATCGATGGAAAGGAGAATATGGCTGACCCCTTCACTAAAGCCCTCGGAATCAAAGAGTTCGACTATTGTAAAGGGAAAATGGGTATTAGATACTGTTATGATTGGCTTTAGTATAAGTGGGAGTTGTTGGGAATTGTGTCCCAAAGTCAATCGCCTAGGCTGTAGGCGGTTATGCTCAATATTGTAATTTATATATGTATTAATAAAACTTTATTTTGGCAGCTCATCACATTATTAATTTTCTTGTAATGAACCCTATTTATGTGATTAAGTCCTTAGGACTGCACTGACTTTGATATAGAGAAGATATATCGAGTGGTCATTTAAAAAATGTTCACAACCAAAGGATACATTGTATAGGATTGCAATGTATCAAGTGTAGGTTGTTATGGTTCACATCGTTTGGTTGTCCTCTTGACCAAAAGAGTGTGGTGACACTGATATGATCTACAAGTGGGATGTGTGACATCTCATTAAACGTGACTCCGTGGAGCTTCTTTCTGCCAAAGAATTGTTCGCGATTGGATATGGGTATATGTGTCCCTCCGACCTGAGGTCACCATGGTAGTTTATGAGCAACTCCCTGTGCTTTGGTGCCGGACTACTTGGATTTCTAATCCGGTGACGGAAGGTTTCTGGATACAGGCAAGTACTTGTGAAGCAGTGGTAGACCAAGATGGAATTGACCTGTCCAAATTGTTTTGATTGAATGTTTTGCAGTATCTTAATTTAGTAAATTCTCGGCCGGGGTAGTCATAGTGAGGAGTCACTGGACTTGCGAGATTAAAATATGTTGTGAATTGACTCAGTTAGGGTTGGCAGTCTAACCGCAGGTCATCTAGAGCATTGGAGATCAAATGGATGAATTATACGGTAACCATATGCCAGAGGTTCGATAGATTGCTCTCGCATCTTTGGCCTATCCGAACACTGGGACCCATTGCTAAATGGTATCTTGTGTTGGTACTGGAAGTGTTCCAATGCTACCGTTTAGGTTCGAACCTATGAGGTCACACACCATAGAGGATTTCTTCCTGATCCTGGAACCGAGTAATGATTAGGAATCGTTTTGATATTTAGGTCAAACGGACTGATTGAGCACATATTGGATTTTTCTGATCCAACTAGTTTGATTTGGATCGACCAGGATTGGTTTGGGTCAACCCAGAATTATTCTTGGTAGACCCGGACTGAACCCGATTTTTCTTACTCATTGGGTTTGTTCGAATCGTGTTTTGATAAACCAGTTTTTAGATTTGGTTTTGAACCGATTTTTAAACCTGGTTTGTTGAACTGGTTTTAAAAAGTCTTGGCTTGTTTCACGGTGTTCGTATTCTTCTCCCAGCAATTTCACTACACCAGCCCGTTACAGCAAACTGCTTCTCACGGTATTTCCCTTGGTTCTTCGTTGATTATTGTTATCCAAACTCCCTCTGGATATCGGATGCCCTGTTTGATCGATTGCATGGGATAAGAATGGCTTGAAGACTTGAAACTGGTTCTCACGCTTGGGATATCAGATAGCAGTGTTTTGATTGACTCTCACCGTGATCTTCTGCCGCATGCCATTCCTCCTCTCGGTCCAGGTTTTCTCCCGCACGTCTTTGGCTCTCTCGGTCGTAGCCTTCACTGTGATAGAGCCATCTTGTTCACTTCCCAGCCAGCAGTTCCCAGCATCTTTAAACTGATTCATGTGCTGATTCCACAAGTTTTTGGTTTTATTTAGAGTGGCCTCTCACGGTGATTGGGCTGGACTCTACTCTCCGTTGTTTTCCCTTGCCTTCACATTTTCTTCTCTGCCTCTATATATTCTGGATGGCAGGCCATGAGATTGTGTGGGAAGTAACAGAGTGAGAAAACCACAGGGTATATGAGAGATAGAAACAGGGCATTCAAGAGAGGCCGTAGGGCGTGCGTGAGAGCAGAACCAGGGCTTCATGTTTTTTTCTCCACCGATTTTATTTTCTGGTTTGCCGGCCGTATGAGGTAGCAAGGGAGGCCGTGGCCTGTGTGAGAGAAGGATATGAGATGGGTTGTAACAAGGGATAAGAGAGAGCAGAGAACAAGCCTTTTGGGTTGAATCTCTGCGAGCGAAAATTTGTTCTACGTCCGTGTTTTGTTCCTTGGTTTTAGTTTTCCTATTTGTGTGCTCTTGGTGGACTTTCGGCTGTCCCGGAGAAGATCGTCTGTGAGGATTATTTGATATCTCCTGCTCCACTTAGCCGTAACCAGTTTATTGATTTCTGGTGGATTAGCATCCATCTGGGAGTTGGATTAGCGAGAGCCCGTGCATGGATACTTTAGAGGGTGGACACTTGGACACCTCGAGAGTTTGGATCGATCTCTTCTTCTTGCTGTTGCAGATCTTATTTGCTGTTGAAGGAGTTCAACCGGTCGCTGATTAATTCTGAAGACTGAGGGAGTTGACTTCTTTCTGCTTCGGTCAGGTATATTTTATTTTGCTTATCATGCATGCCTATATCTTGTTGTTATCATATGATTTATTATTATTGTACTTGCCTACACAAGTCTGTATATTTTTTTACATGCTTCGGTCAGGTATATTTTATTTTGCTTATCATGCATGCCTAGATCTTGTTGTTATCATATGATTTATTATTATTGCACTTGCCTATACATGCCTGTATATTTTGTTACATGCATCATGATATGTTAGATCATGTGCATGAGTAGACTTTTCCGTATGCTAATTAAAAAATTTTAATTATGCAATACCTGCTCCCTAGTATTGCATGCCTAGGGTCGGCTTCCGCTACACCAGGTTTTCCTTCACCTACACCTTCTGCACATCCTAGACACCTACACCACACCTTAGGCACTGTTGGCATGGAGTCCCTGAATCGGCCGGTCGGAGCTGCTGCGCCACAGGACCGCTCCATGGTTCACCTGCAAAACAGGTCCCTTGCCGGAGTTGTTCCGGCGGGGGACACTTCGATGCCTAAGTCAGTGAAGGATCCCAGCCACAGAATGGGGAAGGGTGTCGAGAGTGTGAGAGGAAAGCTCTTTGAAAATGTATGAGTGTATATGAGCGTATGTCAGCGTACCTCTCTAGCCATCCTTCTTACAATTATTTAAAAGAAGGCCTCCGACCTGTGGCCCGCTCTTTTTTCGGTGATCATGGGAAGCCAATCTTTCCCATGATTGGCGATCGTGGGTTGTCATTGAGCGGTTCCGGCCATATCGGAGGTGTGGCAGCAGGAGTTACGCGCCATGATCATGGCATGATGAGTGTCGATTGTAACCGTTGGTTACAGTTGCCTTTCTGGACCAGATTATGATCCAAGCTTCGGGTTTCCCCTTTCGTGGGCCGAAGATTTGGTATTTTCCTCAGAGTCGGAGATCGTGTCTATGGCGGGGATCGAAGAGTGTGTCTCCGGAAGTCGATGAAAAATTTGGTCTTTAGTCGAGGCTGAAGACGTTGTCCGAAGGATTGGCCTTCGGATGCTGTAGTCCGCTGAGAAGTAGTGGGTCGCCTGCAGTTGGCCTGTCCCTTGCCTGGTTCGAAGTCCATAGTCCAGAGAAATGGGCTTTGACCAGTTGAACCGGGGTTTGGTTCATAGCTGAACCGGGATATCCTAACAGTTGCCCCCCTTCTCTTAGTTTTCAAAGCGGGGATTTGCCTCGAGAAGTGAGAGTATTAATGCTTTGTCGTTTTCCTCCCGAGGGACAGTGTAGTGGATGATTACGGAATCTCTGATTGAACTGCCCATCACGATCTTGAAACCTGGTGGTGACAGCTGTCACTCCCGGGTTGGGGAAGAAGGAAAAAGTGGGTGGCCCTGGGGCCATCTTTCCTTTTCCCGTTGCACGATGGTTAAGCCAATCTGTTGGTTGAGATTTGGGTGGTTGTGGTCGCTTTCCCCCGTCCGTTGGATGATGGGTGCTCCTCATCCTGGTGGTTAGTTGAAGGTGGCTTACCTCCCAGGGTAACCTTGGGTCAAATCATCCCTGGCGAGGCCTCAGAGACCTTTGCTTTTCTTTTGGAGAAGGGCGAAGGCCCGGCCAAGGAAGTTTCTTCAACATCATCTCATCCCTCGTCCAACTTGTTCTGGACTACCAGTCTACTTCACAGGTAGAATCTTCTTTTTGCTCCCTTGCTTCACTATTTTGTCATGGAAGGATCCGTAGAAAGTCAAGGGGAACAGGTTGGGCCCTCAGGGGCCGGTGATATAATAAGTCCAGAGTCGATTCCCAGCTCTGTTTCTCAGGGTAAGGCGGCCCTTCTCTGGGAATGCTATCGCAATCCCGAGGAGTTCCCCTTCATTCTCCCCGCACTCGAAGAACGAGTGAACGAACCTTCCCCTGGGTGTCTAGCTGTGTACGAAGATCATTTGAAAGCTGGTCTTCGGTTTCCCCTGCACCCCTTCTTCGTCAAGATTTTTTGCTTGTACCAAGTGGTACCGGCGCAGTTGACCCCGAATAGCATTTGGAACATCTGAGGGTTCCTGGTCATGTGCAGCATCTCAAACATAGAACCTAGGACCAATTTGTTCATAGCCCTTTTCGTCCTCAAGAGGGACTTCCACAGCAATGGATGGTGGGTGATTGGCCCTAGGTCGGGCCGCAGGGTCATCAAGGACATGCCCAGCGCCATCCACGGGTGGAAACCCATTTTTATATTTGTGGTGTCTTTCGATCCATAGGGCTTCGATACTGTGTGGAAGAAGCCTCGCTTGATCGCTAATGATGGAAAGAAAGTCTTGGCGGCTGATCAATCAGACTACGACCTCCGGTCAACTCCGAAGTTGCCCCTATTTGGGAACTGTTGGAGGAGAGAAATCTCCATCTGGTGGGAATAAGCAGATTCCCCTCATTAGGTATAGAGATAGAAATTTCTACTCCTCTTTCTTGGTTTTATTATAGCTCAGTCAATTGAAGTGAACTCTTTTGCTTGTAGGTGGCGGGATGAAGATGGTGTGAGCTGGCTCCGTCAGACTTCAGAGAAGAGGGTTGCACAGGCCCCTCTTACTAGGTCTACAGTTCGGAAGAGGGCTCGAAGGGATAGTCCCGAGGGGGACCAAAGCACTTCGTCTTCTTAGGGTACCTCAGGGGAAGATGCAGCAGCCGTGGAAGGGGCTCCATCAAGACCCTATCCAGTCGAAACTCCACCGGCGGCTGTCTCCCAAGTTCGCACAATGGGGAGCCCACCTCAGGGAGTTGATGTGCCACCATTTTGCCCCCCTGCTGCTAATATGGGCGAAGCACGGCAAGTCGAAGGAGAGCTCGCCCGCGGGGCTTCCTTAGCTGGAGGCCGTTCGATGAACTCTTCGGAGCTCTCACCTATGGGGAAACTGCTGGTCCCGGCCGTAGCCAGGCAGGCGTTGAAGGGCATGCTAGTGCCTTATGACTTGGCAATTCTTCGGAATCGGAACCTTCCTAGAGTGTCTGATTCTGCCTTTTCCACCTTGTAATAGGTATGATCCTCACCACCCCCTTTGTCCTGAGAGCTGTTTGATCCATGACCCCTCACTTTTAATGCAGTTGGTCTACGACCTCACCTTCATGGAGGAGGGCCTGAGAAGCGTTGACAGCCTCATCCATGGCCTAAAAGAGGAGCTTCAGACTACCAGGGCTGCCAAGGAAGTAGCCGAAGAGCTGAAGCAGTCCATGGAGGACCATCTTGCTTGGGCAAGTGATGAAGTTTGCGAACTGAAGGGCGAACTAAAAGGTGCCCATCTGATAATGGCGGGGCAAGAGGCAGGGTGGAGAAGGTGCAGAAAACAAGTCGACTCCCTGGAGCAGGCTGCCAGGGAGGATCAGGAGAAGATAGAAAATCTGACCAAGGCGGCGAAGGAGGCTTCTAGGAGGACCGAAGAGGCGATCCTGGAGTCCGAGGCTGCTAAGAGGGAGTCCGTATCTTTAAAGAAATGGGCAGACGATGCCATGGCTGACTTCAAAATGTCTTCACAATTCCAAGCGGAGATTAGTGAAGTGTCTTTGTATGGCTATCAGCACGGCTTCAACAACGGACTCTCCAGGGTGAAGGAGGCCTTCCCTCACCTTGACCTTTCTGGCATTCCTCCCTTCGATATAGCTGGAGAAGAAGAAGAGGAAGTGGAGGAGGCCGAAGCCATAGTAGAGGCCGAGGAGGTGCCTATTTGGAGGAGGAGGCCACTGCCTTAGTTGAAAATCCGGAGGTGACCCTAACTCCGACTCTGGTTCAGGAAGAAGCTCAAGCTGGAGGGGTCCGAGCCGAAGGTTCTCCAGTCCCGGCCCAGATTGACGAGGTCCTTTTAGAACAAATTTATAAGTTGCTCCAGTCCTATGGTGTGGAGTCTTCTCCTGCTGATTTTGAGTGACTTGAGTCACTCTAGATGTATTTTCCTTCTTTTTCCTTTGCATTATCAATGAACGATAATTTTTTCATATTCTGAAATGAATTCTTCCTTCTTTTTGTGTGCATTGTTATGCTTCATGTGTAGCTTGAACTGGTTTTACCGTTCTTTCTTTCGCTTAGTCGAACAGTCGTAACCGAAGGCCGTTTAGTTGATAGTTGATGGAGATGAACTCTAGAATGTACCATAACTCCGTTGCCGAAGACTGTCTATGATTGGTTAGGCCGGTGCCATCTTCCTTAAGTTTATCCGTTGGGGCAGACAAATGTCAACTCCCCATCAAGCAAAAATTAGGGAAGTTTGATTACTGTCTTTGTTGTCCACATGGCACGTCGATATTTGTACAGTCATAATTTCTTGCGCCTTGTGAGTCGCCGGGTCTCCTTTTTCCAAAAAGAAACCATTAATGATGCTGTTGCACAATGAGGATTTCTCCGTATTCAAAGCGATGGCAGTTGTTGTCCTGGGAATGGCTCCCGAGCGACTTTCTGGTTCTCGAAGCATCGCCCGGACACGTGGCGCTTTCTGATGCGGCTGGGAAGGACGTGGGGCATACCTCCCCGCAGTCGGTCGTGGGTGCAGGGTCTCTATAAATAGGACCCTGCCTTCTGCTGTCAAAGGCCATCGTTTCCCTAGGCTCCTTCCCTCCATTAGAGATGAGGTTCAGTACTTCTGAACTCCACCGTGCGGCAAAGAGAAGGGCCATTGACCCGAAAAGGAAGCGAAGTCCGGAGTCTCTTGGGCCGGGGGATGATGACGAGGAGCCTCTCGTGGACTGCCTTGAAAAGAAAGTCCGCCTGTTGGAGGCCCAACTAAGAGAGGCTTCGGCCCAGGTCACGGTGGTGACCATGGAGGCGGAGGAAGCAAGGAGGGAGGCGGCGGACACCGTCTTAAACTTCAAGGCTTCTGCTGCCTTCAAGGACGAACTCACCGAGATGGCTCTGGACTCCTTCCATCAGGGGTTCCAGGAATGTCGGAGGAAGGCCTCCAAGTTTTATAACTTGAAGGGCCTGGACATCATTAAGCCCTCCGTTCCCTTTCCCGGACATGAATTTGATTCCGACTCCGATGAGGGGTCGAATTCTGGTTCGGACGGGAACCCCGGGGGTCCTTCATCGTCCCTCCAGATCTCCCTACGCCGGTACCGAAAAAACCCGGTGGAGGGTTATTGAAAATTTTCCATATCTTTCCGGTCCTACTTTTTTTTTTGTCTCTTCATGAGAGCTTTTCTTTTTTTTTTTTTTTGTCTCTCTTCATGAGAGCTTTTCTTTCTTTTTATTTGTCTCTCTTCATGAGAGCTTTTCTTTCTTTTTCTTTCTTTTTGCAAAAATCGAAAAAGAAATGAAGTATTTTTTTTTTCTTTACCTCTTTCCATGCACTTCTTGCAATATGTTGTATGATGCTTTGTCCAAAGTGTGGATTCCGTGGACTGTCTTCGGTCTATAGGAAAGAAGTGAGGTCAGTTGGACCGTTCTGGGAATGTCTGTTGTCGATAGAAAGGATGACTGTGGTCCTTTTAGGCACGTGTTCGGATTTACCGTGGGGTAGGGTGTTTACCCCATCCCTGTGCTCTTCTGTCTTGATTAAGGTAGGCTGTTCAGGTCCGCCTCGACATGTCTTCGGATTCACTATAGGGTAGGTTTCGAGAACCATCCCTGCGCCTTTGATCTTTTTGGTGGTATGGTTAGGCCATCTGTTGCGCTCGTCGGGCATACCGATAAGGTGAGTGGACCAGACTCTCCTTTGCGCAGTTGACTGATTTTTCAGATCAGGTCACTTAGGTTGTTGTCGTTCAGTCGATGCAACTAGCCGTTCTGAGTTGAACAGGGTTGAGTAGCTTTGCACAGGAATTTTTAGAAACTCATTCATTGATAGTATTTGTGAAGGTTTTGTACATTCCATGGCCAAGATAGGGTCTTCCCCTCCAGGGTCTCGAGTCGATATATTCCTAGTTAAATGATTTCTTCGACTTGATATGGGCCTTCCCAGTTGAGGGAGAGTTTACCCTATTCCGTTGGACTGGATACTTCTGTCCTTCACAATATCATGTCTCCCATGTAGAAAGTTTGCTTTTTCATCCTTGAGTTGTAGTACTTGGCGACTTTTTGCTGGTACGCCGCCATCCTTATCTTGGCCTGGAGCCTGGTGCTTGGTAATAGGTCCAAATCAATCCTTCTGCGATCGGAATTCTCAGGCTCTTTGTAGTTATCAATTCTCAGGGACTGTAGGGAGACTTCAATAGGTAGCACGGCTTCGGTACCGTATGCCAGGTTGAACAGAGATTCGTCAGTGGCCATTCTCGGGGTAGTCCGGTATGCCCAGAGAATGGAGGTCAGTTCTTCAGCCCAAAGTCCTTTGGCGGCGTTCAACCTTGTCTTCAGACCATGGAGGATGGTTCGGTTAGTGACTTCGGCTTCTCCGTTGGACTGCGGATGAGTAACGGATGTCAGCCGATGCTGGATATGGTACCGAGCGCAGAAGTCCTTGAACTTCTGAATGTCGAACTATCTTCCGTTGTCCGTGATGATGACATGTGGGATGCCGAACCTAAATATGATGGAATTTTTTACGAAATTTTTCACCTTGCCTTCTGTGATCTGGGCTAATGGTTCGGCTTCTACCTACTTTATAAAGTAGTTGATGGCCACTAGGAGAAACTTTCTTTGCCCCTGATGCTGGCGGGAATGGGCCAAGAATGTCCATCCCCTACTTGGCAAAAGGCCATGGGGCTGCCAGTTGAGTCAGGTGACTCGCAGGCTATCTCTATGCATTGGCATACCTCTGGCATTGGTCGCACTTTCGCACGAAATCAGCTGAGTCCTTCTGAATGGAGGGCCAGTAATACCCTTGTCGAATGATCTTGTACACCAGAGATCTGCCTCCTAAGTGATCACTGCATATGTCCTCGTGGACCTCTCTCAAAGTATAATCTACATCGGTATGTCCTAAGCATTTTAGCATTGGCTGGGAGGACGATCTCTTGTAAAGGGTTCCGTCTAAGATGACGTACTGAGATGCCATCCAGCGGATCTTCTTGGCCTCTGCCTTATCTTCTGGTAGCTCTCCCTCATTCAGGAACTTGATGATGGGATCCATCCAGCTTGGTTCAGCATCGATCTGGCGCACCTCTGCAGCCTCTTCGGCTATGCTTGGAGTTTCAAGATGTTCAACAAAGGTGCGTCTGAGAGACTCCAGTGCTGTAGTTGCCAGTCGAGACAATGCATCCACCCGGGAGTTCTCTGATTGTGGGACATGAGAGACTCCAGTGCTGTAGTTGCCAGTCGAGACAATGCATCCACCCGGGAGTTCTCTGATTGTGGGACATGGATGATCTCAAAGTATTCCAATTGGGAGGATAAAGCCCGTACCTTCTCCAGGTACTGCACCATGGTTGGATCCTTGGCTGCATACTCTCCGTTAACTTGATTTACAACCAGTTGGGAGTCTGAGAAGGCTCGAAGTTGCTGGACTCCAAGATCTTTGGCGATCCAAAGTCTGGCGAGCAGGGCTTCGTATTTGGCCTGATTATTGGAGGTATAGAAGGAGAAACGGAGTGCGTACTCTATGGTATGGCCGTCAGGTTCGGCCAACATGAATCCAGCCCCGCATCCAGTAGCATTGGAAGCTCCATCCACATGAAGCACCCAAACGGACTTCATCTCCTTCAGGGCTTCTTCTATCGAAGATGCTTCATCTTCGGACTTACAGGTACACTCAGCCAAAAAATCGGAGAGCACCTGGGCCTTCATAGCCACTTGGGGCTGGAAACTGATATCAAATTCACTTAGCTTCACAGCCCACTTGGATATCCTTCCAGAGATGTCCTGAGATCGGAGAATAGCCTTGAGAGGTTGATCGGTTAGCATCACAATAGCATGGGCCTGAAAATATGGCCGTAGTCGCTTTGCCGCAATCACTAAAGAGTAGATCAGCTTCTGCATCCTTGCATATCATGTTTCTGCATCATGCAGGACCTTGCTGATATAGTAGATCAGCTTGTGAGATCCGTCTTCCTCTTTCCAGACAAGAACCGAGCTGACTGCTTCATCTGAAGTAGAGAGGTATAGATAGAGGACCTCGCCTTCTTGTGGCTTGTGTTGGGAATCCGGTGCACCAGAGCAGAAGTGTAATTTCAAAACGATGAAATTTGCACCATAATCCCTTAGCCAAGATCTCCTTATTCAGGATTAAAACATATAATAAACATACAAACTTACATTGTTAGAATTAGTGTACCAACCTGTAATCGCTAATTCCAACAAAATTTGATGTTGGAGGGGCTGATTGAATTCACCAGGCGTCCAAATGTCCACCCTCCAATGGTGATCCACAAGATGATTGATCAAGATGCAAGCTTCTTCAAAATTCCTTCACTTGAATTCTTATCCTAGAACTTAAGAGGACTATGGCTTTAAAACTGTAGGGTAGGGGCTCCTTACTTCCTTTCTTTCTTCTTCCTCTCCCTTTCTTAAGACCTTGTCCTAAGAATAAAACTCTTGTCTTGAAGGAGGAGGAGGATTTAAGACACTAATGTCTTAAAGTAAAAGGAAATAGAAACAGAGTAAGAGTTCTTTTCTTTTACTGATCAAGAGATTCTTCCTATCTCTTGTTTTGGACTTGAGTTTCAACAGAGAAGAGAACTTTGTAAGAGGGAAACTCTCTGTGTCCTAAACAAGCTAAGGAGGAATCAGTTTCCTGGAAAGAAAAGAAAATAAAAATCTCTGTCATACATTCGTAAAACACCCGAGACCTCTGTTGTTTAAATAGATTACAGAGAGATGTCTTCTCAAAAGAACACAACTCTCCGTAAATACCATTCCACTTTGTCTCACGCCCCTTCTCTATTTCTCACGCCCCATCCTCCCATCTCACGGCCTTCCAGATTAAATCCCACGGCTTTTCTTAAAGGAAAAACCATGGTGTTTTAAAAGGAAGGGAGTCGCGACTTTTCATCTCCGAAGAGATGTTATTTCACGCGCCCGAGAAGAGTTAGCGCATTCCTTCTTTCTTAAAATCCCATCAGCTGTTGGATTCCCATCCAAGGGGAGACAGATGGTGCACTAATCATTAAGAAAGGAGGCCGCCCCATCTTAATTCATCGGAGAATTAAGCGGGGCGCGCCAAGAGTCCATGCGCCATGGACTCTTCCAAATGGCGCGCCAAGAGTCCATAAGCGCATGGACTCTTGGCATTTGGCATGGAAAAGCAAAGGGGGCGGGTGGGGAGGCTAGCCTAGTTACATGGCTAGCCAATAGGGTTAGCCATAATCCCAATTAACTCAATTAGGGTATAATTAGGTCCAATTAGAACCCAATTTGAACCAATCCGGAACCCTAATTCGAATCCGATTCGAATAGAAGCTAGGGTTTGCAACACCTGCTAGAGTGTTATCCTACAAAGATGATTTAATTCTAAATTAAACTCTTGATCAATCCTCTTAAGTTTGTGATCCATTGGGTTCCACATCTAGCCAGCAGTGGGTTCGAATACAAGTTGACCTAATTTGATTAGAACTCTTTCTAATCGATTTAGGTCAAACCGGCCTTACCCGATTTGATCAATTAGGACTCTTCCTAATAAATGATCTTTGAATTTGATCAACCCACAAGACAAGATTGACGTCTAGCAACGTGTCATGTTTACCCGGAAGATATGAAAATTCTGGTGAAATACCAAAATTATCCTTCAGTAGAGAGTTACCATATAATTAAATCTTTCGATCAGCCTGCACCCAAAATATAACTAAGGATATAGATATATGTCAAATCCAATATTATATTTATTTCTAGCTTAATCTTATATTGATGATTCAATTATCTTGATATTAGAAACCATCTCTAATATTTTTACTTTGATCAAAGATTCCCTGAATCATCATCCGATTGTTAACTAGCTGGATGCAATCTCCTCTTACTAAGAGTGATCGATTCCTTGTTGACCTACTCATTACCTTCATATCCAATTCACCATTCCCAGTATCAATCCTGTGCATGACTCAGTGTCATGATTAGGATTGAACCAAAGCATGTGATGGAGAACTAATATGCATGCAATTTTTTTTATATGTTTTATATGTGGGGTTGGGTGATTAATTCCTGAATTTCAGATTAAAATAAGTTATAGGGAATTTTATATGAATTTTAGAAGATCAGCATGCAGATTAGGACCTAGAAAAGTAGAAAAGAAGGATCGCCGGGGCTGAGAATCCTCGGTTAGGGCAAGTTCTCCTACAATAAAACTACTGGAGGTAGAGGGGTGTACCTGACAACGTCTGTGAAGATCGCAGCAAAAGGGTCTCTCATTCCTTGATGGATGCGGCCTGGAAAATCGAGCCAAAGACCCGCGGATACCCGGCTTTCTGCTCGGTGATCCGATTGAGGCTTGGCTGGAGTCGTTGGATTCGTAGGAACTCGGGGACCTGCAAACGACCTGTCAGGGGTTAGAAAACTCACAAAGGAACAAGAAAATAAAGGAAAAATAGCAAGGGAAGGCTTCTTTTGGAGTGGGCGTCCAGGGATCTGAGATGCTTGTTGGTAGCAGGAAGATGATTGCAGCACTGGGAAGAAGAACTCTCGCAAACCCCTTTATGCACACAGCAGGGTATCACACAACTCAATAGAAGAACTCAAGGTTTTCATTCATCAAAAATTCCCTCATACAAGAGGCTAGGGTCCCTTAAATAGACCCTTAACCTTGGGCTCCAAGTAAGGGTACATAAGTCTTTACATAAGAATCCTTTTCCCTCTCAAACCCTAGCTAGAAAATAAGGAAATATTAGGTAGAAAAATCCCTAAAAATTTTCTTGACTTGGTCAAGACTCCAAGGACGCCTAGGGGGGCGTGTTGGGCTTCTAGGAGCAGCAAAAGGGCGGCCCAAAGGGGCCCGAGTGCATGGGTTTGGGCCTCTGGAAGCTGGGGTGGCCTGGTAGCCAGGTAGCAGGAATATTCCCTGGTATCTTGCTTCTTAGGGGCTTGGGCTTGGCACCTGGGCTTGATTTCATTGGGCTAGGATGCAGATGGACCTCTGGAATCATGGATGCCCTTATTTATGAATATACTTTGGCATCTGGAAGGGAATCTGGGCATCTGGAGGGCATCTGCAAGGAATCAGGGTTTCTGATTTTTCTCCTGGGGTCTTCAAATCTTCAAGCTGGGTTGGACTTGGGCTAAACTTCCATGTCTTCAATCTGGCTGGACTTGGTCTTCACTTGTATAATATAGTCTTGAGTCTTCAGTATGCTTGGACAGGACTCAAAAAAAATAAAATTAGCTCAACATGAGCTAACTAGCATTGGACTGAACTAGCTCAACATGAGCTGACTAGTACAGAAGTGAAATAATAACTAAAAATACTCAAATAACAACTAAAATGGACTCAGATGAGCTAAGCCCTTATTACAGATGGACTCATAAATTATTGATCAATTACAGAGGGTTGAGAAGCCTCTGCCTTATTCTGGTGCCTTTGGTGTCCGCACCAATTCTCCCGGGGTGGGAGGAACTCGACCCTGTCGAGTGAAGATCAGACTGGCTCACATATCTCTCGAGAAGGTCTGGGTTGAGGCATTGCAAGTCCTCTCGAGAAATCTACGAATCGTCCGACTCTGGCTGGCCTTGCCATCGGATCAGGAAGCATTGATAGTCACGGCCCCGGGTCGTGATGGCTTGATCGTCTAGGATACGCTCGATCCGTTCTCCTCTCTCAGGCCAATGTGTTAGTGGACACTCTGGGTTAGGGTCACTCACAATGAAAAGGAATAGGTCCAAAGGCCTTACTAGGTATCGCTGCCGGTTCCCTATACTCAACCAGGTCTGTAATATTGAAGGTAGAACTAATGCCCAAATCCGAAGGCAAGTCTAACACCTAGGCATTTGATCCAATCCTTCTCTATCACTTTAAAAGGTCCGGCTCTGCGAGCATGAAGCTTCTTTTAGGCCTAAGCCTAACCAAGATAGAATCCACTACATCAAATTCTTTGACCCTTCTTCGGGAATTAGCCAGTTGTTTTAAGATTAGTGCGGGTGGTGAACATGCTAGGCACATGCAGACAAATGATGCAAAGGACTCATACTGACACCTAACAGACTCGACTATGCATTCCTATCGAAGGAAATTTTATTGAACTCTTTGGATCTAAACCTAATAGATTATAGGTTCTCTAGGTTTGATCCTAGCTTGACATGCACATGAAAATTTACAGTGAACTCCTAGCAAATTCCAAAGAGTATGCCAGAAGTAAGATGCAAACCTAACATGCGTGATGAATGCATGCAGTATGCTAATCTCAGCTAAATACAATCTAATGATCCTAGAAATGCTGGAGGTGTCAGGAAAGGGCAGAAAATAGGAAGTGGGTTCAGAATTAGTTTGGTAAGGTAGAGAAAAAGGTTCATGGTTAGTTGGATAAAATAGGATAAAAGACGGGGTGTCAGGAACTAATCCTATACTAATGAGGTTAACCTTATGAGGTTGAGCTATATCTACAGGATTTGCATAATGGAAGGATGGGTCACTAATTTCGGGGAAGAGGTCCTTAATGGGAACTATAGGAGGGGACTCATCTTGAAGGTATTGATTCAAAGAGATCAGGTCCTTAATAAATTCTTCTGGTTCTTGTATTTTTGGACTAGACTCTATAATTTGGCTCTCCTCTATGGTTTCCTCAGGTAAGGCTCTAGCAGCAGTACCTAGGTTCTCTTCCTCTATTTGTTCTTCCATTATAGCTTTAGGTTGGATGTGGTCAAGGTCAACTAGCTCTGGGTTGGAATCTACCTGGGTATCTACTGGGTCAGCTAATTCTAGGTCTACTAAAGGTGTCTCCTCTTCTCCCTCATACTCATCCACTAGGCTCACATCAGCTTCATACACTTCCACGTTAATGTAAGCCTTGCGAATCTCAGGAATGGTTGGAGAAGGTTGGCTAGCAGGAAATTGGTTAGGTTCTGGTCTCTGATTATGGGTACCACTCCTAGTAGGTTCAGGTTGTATAAGAGGTAGTGGCTCACTATTGGGTTCATATTTAGGGATACTCATCCTATAGGGTTCAAGTTGACTAGGGGAAGCATGACTAGTACTAGGCTGATACTTAGGGGTTATGGGTTCTCTAAGCTCATAGGACAAGGGTGCAGATCTATGGGTCATGGGATTATAGGATCTGGGGTCATAGGATTTTGGGTCAGCTCTATGATCAGGTTCTAAGGTTGGATCAAGGTATGGGGTCCTCCTAAGGTTGGGCTCTCTATATGGGTCAGGATATTGGGTCCTCCTAGGATTGGACTCCCTATATGGGTCAGAATACTGGGTTCTCCTAGGGTTGGACTCCCTATATGGGTCAGAATATTGGGTTCTCCTAGGGTTTGACTCCCTATATGGGTCAGAATATTGGGTGTTGGGTCTACTAGGCTCATAGGGTATGGGTGTATAGGATCTATGATCATGGGATCTAGAGTCATAGGATCTAGGTTCATAGGTTATGGATTCATAAGTTCTAGGTTCATAGGATTTAGAGTCATAAGATCTATAGGTTGTGGGTATACTAGGCTTATAGGGAGAGGGTAAATAGGATCTATCTTCTTGGTCTATAAAATCCTGATTGGGTCTTCTAGGACTAACCTTAGGGATTGGGTCAGGATGATGGGCTCTCCTAGGTTCAGCCTCAAGGTATGGATCAGGGTTTGGGGTCCTCCTAGGTTGAGGATTGTAGTACGGGTCAGGATAAGGGGCTCTCCTAGGTTCGACCTCATGGTATAGATCAGGGTTTGGGGTCCTCCTAGGTTGAGGGGAGTCAGGATCTGGCTCAGACTGTGACCCATGGGTTTTTCTTGGGGTCCCTACCCGGACTTTTAACTGATCAAACCTATTGGCACGATAGTCAATTCTATCATTGGTTTGAATACGAGACTGAGTTAACTGGGTCATCTGGATAGTTATCTGGGCAATTTGATCAGCTAGGGCTTTTATTTGGGCTTGTAAATTTTCCATGGGTTCAGACATTTATGAAGGAGGTGGGTGATATGAAACTCCTGATCTAGTGCTCATGCAATACTCGATCAGACCGACTATAGCTGACTAAACCTAAAGTCCAAACTAGATGCTCAATCAGGGTGGCAAACTAGCCTATAGTAACCCTGTACTCAGCCAGGCAGGTGTAAGGGGAGTGTTAGGTCCCTGATTGCCAATCCTAGACACCAATCAGAGATTGGCCAGGTAGGCGGACCAGCACACAAGCACTTCGGGATTGAATCCCTAAACCACCGTTCTAGACACTAAGCACAAGGCACACACAGGTTAACTTGACACAGTGATCTAACACTAGCCCGGACCCGACCAGTTGGTGTCCCTAGCCCACTAGGGCAAATTAAGTCTAATTAATTTTAGGTTAAGGCTTGGGACTGAATGCAAGGGATGTGGTTTTGGGCTAAGGAGAGGTGATCAAATCCTCCCCCCATCTGATATAGCAAGAGTGCCCTTAAAAGTAAATTATGCAATGATGGCAGGCAGATGAGGATGCAAATTAGGGTTTAGATATTTATTTTTTTTTTTTGTATTTTTGGAAAATATGTATATATATATATATTTTTTTTTTGGTATTTTTTTAAATAGAAGAAAACTTGCAAATCATGACCTAATATACTGGAAATATACTAAAATTAAGAAATATGCAAAAACTCCTAAACAAAACCCTAAAACTTCCAAACATGTCTTGCTAAAAAAAACAGAGCCGAAAATTTGCAGGCCCTATTTCGGCTTTCAGAAAATTCACAGGCCATAATAAAATCTGAAAAAAGTTTTAAAATTACTGTGAATTATGATAAATCCAGGAAAATAAATTTCAGAATTTTTGGAGTTTTTAACAGGGAGAAATAATTAAAATAACAGAGTATATACGGACTGAAAAATTATAGAAAACAAGCCCTAATCTAAGCTCTGATACCAAATGATGGAGAACTAATATGCATGCAATTTTTTTTATATGTTTTATATGTAGGGTTGGGTGATTAATTCCTGAATTTCAGATTAAAATAAGTTATAGGGAATTTTATATGAATTTTAGAAGATCAGCATGCAGATTAGGACCTAGAAAAGTAGAAAAGAAGGATCGCCGGGGCTGAGAAGCCTCGGTTAGGGCAAGTTCTCCTACAATAAAACTACTGGAGGTAGAGGGGTGTACCTGACAATGTCTGTGAAGATCGCAGCAAAAGGGTCTCTCATTCCTCGACGGATGCGGCCTGGAAAATCGAGCCAAAGACCCGCGGATACCCGGCTTTCTGCTCGGTGATCCGATTGAGGCTTGGCTGGAGTCGTTGGATTCGTAGGAACTCGGGGACCTGCAAACGACCTGTCAGGGGTTAGAAAACTCACAAAGGAACAAGAAAATAAAGGAAAAACAGCAAGGGAAGGCTTCTTTTGGAGTGGGCGTCCAGGGATCTGAGATGCTTGTTGGTAGCAGGAAGATGATTGCAGCACTGGGAAGAAGAACTCTCGCAAACCCCTTTATGCACACAGCAGGGTATCACACAACTCAATAGAAGAACTCAAGGTTTTCATTCATCAAAAATTCCCTCATACAAGAGGCTAGGGTCCCTTAAATAGACCCTTAACCTTGGGCTCCAAGTAAGGGTACATAAGTCTTTACATAAGAATCCTTTTCCCTCTCAAACCCTAGCTAGAAAATAAGGAAATATTAGGTAGAAAAATCCCTAAAAATTTTCTTGACTTGGTCAAGACTCCAAGGACGCCTAGGGGGGCGTGTTGGGCTTCTAGGAGCAGCAAAAGGCCGGCCCAAAGGGGCCCGGGTGCATGGGTTTGGGCCTCTGGAAGCTGGGGTGTCCTGGTAGCCAGGTAGCAGGAATATTCCCTGGTATCTTGCTTCTTAGGGGCTTGGGCTTGGCACCTGGGCTTGATTTCATTGGGCTAGGATGCAGATGGACCTCTGGAATCATGGATGCCCTTATTTATGAATATACTTTGGCATCTGGAAGGGAATCTGGGCATCTGGAGGGCATCTGCAAGGAATCAAGGTTTCTGATTTTTCTCCTGGGGTCTTCAAATCTTCAAGCTGGGTTGGACTTGGGCTAAACTTCCATGTCTTCAATCTGGCTGGACTTGGTCTTCACTTGTATAATATAGTCTTGAGTCTTCAGTATGCTTGGACAGGACTCAAAAAAAAATAAAATTAGCTCAACATGAGCTAACTAGCATTGGACTGAACTAGCTCAACATGAGCTGACTAGTACAGAAGTGAAATAATAACTAAAAATACTCAAATAACAACTAAAATGGACTCAGATGAGCTAAGCCCTTATTACAGATGGACTCATAAATTATTGATCAATTACAGAGGGTTGAGAAGCCTCTGCCTTATTCTGATGCCTTTGGTGTCCGCACCAGCATGGGTTCATGTACATAAGGTACTTATGGCAGTCTCAGATCAAAGGATTACTTGTACCACTCCCACTATGAGAACCTTCTATTGACATGTAGCTAATACTCCATTAGATGTTCTCAAGTTGGATCATATCAGTGAACTCATTCTCCAATGAGCACCCACATCCCAGTATTAGTGTCATACACAAGTGACTGTGAGAGTAGTCACCCTTTCCAATATACTTGGGATGTGCTAGTCTTACCGGAAAAACCCTGATCCCCTACTCAGGGTTCCTTTGACTAGGATTACTTTAGATTAAGGTTTTAAGATTTTAGGTCTCACTGGTATGATCTCATCATAACCCTAAAATCATAGCCCTAATCTATAGGGTTCATCATATAAACACAACGTATGATAAAAATAATGCCTTTATTAGAAAAATTGTCAATTACAATGGTTTGAGAGATACAACATAGATTGGCTTGTAGGGCATATCCCTTTCAGCTTAGAGAGCAATGGCGGGGTCTCCAGGTACTTCTTCAGCTCCTCAAAGGCAGCACGACAGTCTTCGGACCATTCAAAGACCTTTGACTGTCGGAGTACCTTGAAGAACGAAAGGCATTTCTCAATTGACCGAGAGATAAATCTACTCAGGGAGGCAATTCTCCCTGTCAACTGCTGGACTTCCTTTTTGCAGGAGGGATGTCTCATATCTTTCAAGGCTTTAATCTTCTTAGGGTTCACCTCAATCCCTCGTTTGGTGACAAGGAAGCCTAAGAATTTACCTGAAGTGACCCCAAAGGCACACCTTACCGGGTTCAGCTTCATGCGGTAGCGCCGAAGAGCATTGAATGACTCTTTCAAGTCACGAATATGGTCTTTTCGAAGGAGGCTCTTGATGATCATGTCATCAACATAGGCCTCCATGTTTCTTCCCAGTTGCTTTTCGAACACCTTGTTAATCAGTCTTTGAAATATTGCCCCGGCATTCTTGAGGCCGAACGGCATCATATTGTAGCAGTAGAGACCTTTATCAGTGATGAAAGCCATCTTCTCCTCATCTTGTGGATCTATTTTAATTTGGTTATAGCCAGAGAAAGCATCCATGAAGCTCAGCAACTGGTGGCCGGCGGTAGCGTCGACCAGCTGATCAATCTTCGGGAGAGGGAAGCTATCTTTTTTGCAAGCCTTATTGAGGTCTGTATAATCAATGCAGATCCTCCACTTGCCATTGGCTTTCTTTACCATCACCACATTGGCCAACCACTCGGGGTAGTGGGCCTCTTTGATGAACCTCACCTTAAGGAGCTTGCCAACTTCTTCATCCACAGCTTGCTGTCTTTCTGGGACAAAGCTCATTTTCTTTTGCCGCACCGACTTATACCCAGGGGTAACTCTCATCCGATGAGTAATTACTTCGGCAGGAATCCCTGGCATATCCGAAGCTGACCAGGCGAAGATGTCGGCGTTGTCCCTAAGAAAATGGATCAACTCCGTTCTGATTCCCTCATCAAGCGTGCTCCCGATCTGCATAACTCTGGAGGGATCTTCCTCTGTCAAAGGCACTAAGATGGTCCTCTCTATGGGCTCACCAAGATTTATGGTCGCATCTCTCGGATCCAGTCGATCCGGAGTTGTCGAATTCTTGAAATGCCTGTCTTCAATCATCAGACACTGCCATGCCATCCTCTGGTTTCCTCTAACTTCACCGACACCATTCTTAGTGGGGAAGCGCACCAAGAGGTAGTGAGAGGAGATCACGGTCTGGAACTTGTTCAAGGCAGGCCACCCTAGAATAATATTGTACGCTGAGGGGATCTGGACCATCGTGAAGTTGATCGGTAGTGTCTTTTATCGAGGTTCAGTGCCAAGGGTTACAGGCAACACTATTTTCCCCTTGGTATAAACTTGGTTGCCCCCGAAACTAGAGAGCGGTATGGGGGACCTTTATAGTTGATGTCTAGGTAAACACATTTTAGAGAATGCATCGTATATCAAGACATTAGTCGAACTTCCATTATCAATAAGGATTCGCTATATATCATAATTGGCCACTACGATCGAAATTACAAGAGGGTCGTCATGTGGGAGCCAAACTCCCGCAAGGTTGTCATCGGAGAAGAGGATCGAGTTATTATCTTTAAGTCACTTTGGAGCTTCGTCCTCATCCCTTCTCTAGTTGGCAGGTCGGTGTATCATCCCTACACCTCCATTGGCGGGCCTTTGATTTGGTAGTTCGGCCTCTTCGGTAGGTGGCTGGGGAATAGTCACTTCCGATCGAGGCCCTTGGCGATCGATGTACCGCCCCAAGTACCCTCTCTTGATGAGATCCTCGATTGCATCCTTCAGTTGGATGCATTCTTTTGTGTTGTGGCCATGGTCCCGGTGGAATCGGTAGTATTTATTCATATTCCTTACGAAAGAGGAGGCCTTCATGGGATGGGGCTGTTGGAGATAATTCTCCTTCTCTATCTCCATGAGGATCTTCTCTCGAGGGAGGTATAGGAGTCGAATCTTCCTCCCAATGCTCTGGGCCTAGGACTTCTTTGGCGGCCTATATATTTCCTGCCATTGTTATAGGAAGTTTGGAGACCTTGTCCCCTGTTATTCTTCTTTTTTGTAGGAGGTTTCCCTTCAATCAGTCGTCGATTTCTCGCCTGCTCTTCAGTATCGGCATATTTCTGAGCCCTCGATAGGAGCTCAGCATAGCTTTTAGGAAACTTCTTATTCAGGAAAAAGGTAAGCCTGAAAGTACGAAGCCCCTTCTTCAGTGCTGTCATGGCCACATGCTCGTTGAGATCAGGGATCTCAAGCGTGGCCACATTAAACTTGGAGATATAGTCTCGCAGGCTTTCTCCTTCATTTTGGTGAAGGAGGAACAGTGTGTCAATATTCCGAAGAGTCTTGTGGCAGGTCCTAAAATGCAAGACACATAATTTTTCTAACTCGAAAAAGGAATCGATGGTACCTGGGCGTAGGCTCGAGTACCACATCCGAGCGGACTTCTTCAAGGTAGCCGGGAATGCTAAGCAGTACATTATGTCCGAAGCTCCTTGGATCATCATATAGGCCTTCAAGCTGCATAAATGGTCGAGGTGGTCGGAGGTGCCATCGTAGGATTCCATCTGGGAAACCCTGAAGTGCCGAGGAATAACCTTGGCCATGATACGGTCGGTGTAAGGTGGGCATAGATCACCCACAATCGAGTCATCGGGATCCCTAAGATCCCGCATTCTCTATTCTCGCACCTTTGCCATCTCCGATTCGATGGCTCTGAATCTCCCGTCATAATCGGGAGTCTGCTTCGGCACTCTCTCCACATAAGTGGAGTCTCTGGAGGAGGGTGAGGGAGTTTGCCTAGGCCTTTTCCCTTTTTGCAGGGAATTGGTGGACCTGGGAAATCTTGAAGTTCGGCCTCCGGGAGAGGGCCGAGAATGGAGAGAGGGATGCGTAGAATCCTCCAGTGGGGCTCTCTTCCTTCGGGATCGAGAGCTATGTATGGAGGCAGCCGGTGGGTTTCCCACTGGAAAGGCTCTGTCCTGGAAGTCTTGAACCATGGCCGTAAGGTTGGTGACCTGGTTCACGAGAGCTTCGAACTGCTGTAGTCCCACAACAACTATGGGAGGTGGAACATCGTTCTCCTCCGGGGGTGCACCCCCCTGGGACGGAGCACGACTTTGGCTTGTAGAAGCGATTTGAGTTTTTCCTCCCGCCATCAAAAACTTTTATTTCCCCTTGTCTGGGAGGGAGCTTAAAGAGTGCTAATATCTTCCCCTACCTGGTGCACCAATCTGTTGGCGTGGAGTCCCTGAATCAGCCAGTCGAAGCTGCTGCGCCACTGGATCGCTCCCTGGTTCACCTGCAAAACAGGACCCTTGCCGAAGTTGTTCCGGTGGGGAACACTTCGATGCCTAAGTTAGTGGCGGATCCCAGCCACAGAATGGGAAAGGGTGTCGGGAGTATGAGAGGAAAGCTCTTTAAGAATGTATGAGTGTATATGAGCGTATGTCAGCATACCTCTCTAGCCATCCTTCTTACCATTATTTAAAAGAAGGCCTCCGGCTTGTGGCACCCTCTTTTTTCGAAGATCATGGGGAGCCAATCTCTTCCATGATTGGCGATCGTGGGTTGTCATTGAGCGGTTCCGGCCAAATCGGAGGTGTGGCAGCAGGAGTTGTATGCCATGATCATGGCATGATGAGTGTCGATTGTAACCGTTGGTTATAGTTGCCTCTCTGGACTAGATTGTGATCCAAGCTTCGGGTTTCCTCTTTCGTGGGCCGAAGATTTGGTATTTCCCCCAGAGCCGGAGATCATGTCTATGGTGGGGATCGAAGAGTGTGTCTTCGAAAGTCGATGAGAAATTTGGTCTTCAGTCGAGGTCGAAGACATTGTCCGAAGGATTGCCCTTCGGATGCTGTAGTTCGCTGAGAAGCAGTGGGTCACCTGCAGTTGGCCTGTCCCTTGCCTGGTCCGAAGTCCGTAGTCCGGAGAAAAGGGCTTCGACCAGTTGAACCGGGGTTCGGTTCGTAGCTGAACTGGGATATCATGACAGGCCCCAAGATTTTGAGCCACAGTATGTGGATCCTATAGCCTCGATGCCATCTTTTGGACCACCTTTTGGACTATCCACGAGCACTAGTGCAAAGGTCAAGGAAGAACCTGTAAAACCTATTGTACAATTGCCTAGTGATAGTGAATAGACTTTTGATTTCAATCTTTTGTAATTTGTATTGAAAATTCTATGAATGAAATGAAAGCATCTTTTGGTATCTTACTTTTGTGTATGAATTATGATTATACAATGCTTTTCAATGATATTTTCACTTGATACGATGTAAATCTAGATCAATTTTAATTAGATTATCAAAATTGATATGAGAAAGTGAAATTATCTCAAACAAATATTAACAACTTTTTCATTATATTTCAAATAAATACCTTTTTAATTGTTGACAAAAAAGGGGGAGAACATATATGATTGAGTGCATGAAAATAAAATGGTGTTGAGATGCATGTTTCAAAATTTTAAGAACATACAAAAAGGGGGAGAAAAATTGTTGAACTGAATGGCTTTAGTTCAAAACTTGCAATTTGCTCTGATTGCTTCAAAAAAAATAGCTCAAGAAACGATCTGATACCTTTAGAAATGATCTGATACTTTTCAAAAAGCTCTATGATATACTGCAAACTTGAGCACTGATACTTTGTGCTAGCTCTGGTACTTTGAAACATACAAGCTCTGATACTCTGATATATATAAAAGCACTAACATTGATACGGTAAACTTTTTTCTTACATAGAAGCTCTGATACTTAATTGCAAATATAGTTAACACTGATACATGTTAATACTCACTTTCAAATACAATTGCACATGTAATTATAAATAATTTTTCATGTCCAGTGTTTTGTCATCATCAAAAAGGGGGAGATTGTTGACCCCATAAGTGATTTTGATGATAACAAAATATTGAAGCATGCATTTATTTTACTAACAACTCTTCAAGTATTTTACAAGTTTTTGTAGGATGATTTTAACACTCAATTACGACTCCTACATTCTTAGTTTTTTAAAATGAAGTTGTGCTGAAAGTGAATCATGTAAAGAAGAACCCAAAGATAAAGTTAAGTAAAAATCATGAAAATGGGTTACTTCTGGATTGTTTCAAGCTTAAAATTTCTTAGAGAAGATTGTTAAAAGAGTTGGAAAGACTCTTGAATGTTTGATGTCTTGCTGGATGAATTCTGGAGAAGAATTGAGATTTCAATGAAGAACTCATCCAAGCTAACTCGAAGCAAAAGAGCCAACTCTAGCACATGGCATGCATGAAGGATCTGGCATGTAGATATTCGAGTCGACTCTAAGGAACCCGAGCCGACTCGTCCAGAACATGATTTTCTAAGTCAGACAACCAAGCCGACCCAAAGGAAGTCCGAGCAGACTACATTTTTTTGTCAAACATTCGAGCCAACTCTTCAGAGATTCGAACTGACTCCTCCTGAGTCTAGAAAGAAGAGTTCTGAGTGAATAGCCAGGAGCGCCAACCCGGAAGAACCCGAGTCGACTCTTCCAGAGTATAATTTTGATTGCCTATAGATTCGAGCCGACTCGAAGTAAGGTGAGCCGACTCTTCCAAAGTAAGGAATCAAGCTACTGAGAAATCGAGCCGACCCAAATGAAGTGAGGCGACTCGACCAGAACTACTCTATGGATCCGAGCCGACTCGGAGATCGATTTCAGGCTTATAACGGTTAGTTCTAGAAATTAGAATTTGAACCCAAAAAGTGCTTCAATGGTCAAGTGTCACATCCTAACGGTCTACAATGACTAAAACTATCTAAGAAGAGTACAAGACACTATAAACGAAGAATTAGAATAACTTTTGAATAAGAGAATGCTTATTTTGAATATCAAAGAAACCTTGAGAGCAATAAAGCACTAAAGATCATTCAAGATAGTCTTCAAGTCTTCACCAACTCATTTCAGAAGATTGAAGCAATTATTGAAGAAGTTAAAGAAGCCATTCAAGTGCATTGAACTGAAATCAATAGGGCTTCTCTTGAGCTGCATCGGCAACCATCCGACAACATCTGTTTGTTATTTCGTTGCTTTCTCTTTACAATTCTTTTTCTGAATTGTTGGGTTGTTGGTAAGCCCGGTCTAAAAACAAAGTGGATTGTTAGTGATCCCGTTCAAAACTAACTATAAGGGTTCTTGGTGATCCTGGTAAAACCAAGTTGGGTTCTTGGTGATCCTGTTTAAAACTAAGTGTTGGATTTCTTTTGTGAGCCCGGTTTAAGAACCAAAGGGAGTTAGGTTTGGATTGTGAGCCTGTTAAAATAATCCGACTGTATTCCGGTGGGGGATATAGTGGAAATCCCAAGTGGTAATCTCGGATAGTGGACGTAGGAGCGGGTTGCTCCGAACCACTATAAATTTCTTTTGTTTGTGTTGTGCTTTCTCTAACTGCTTGCGCTTCTGCTTTTAATTATTTGAACCATAGCACTTAACACTCCAAAGAAGTGTTTAAAGAATACATACTTGCTTTAATTTTTAAATTCCCAATTCACCCCCCCTCTTGGGAAAGCCACCTGGGCAACACTTTTGAACTTCAAGGGCCTTACCCTTATCATCTTTGTGAGCTAGTGGGGTAGTTGAATTGGGTCGGTTCAAAAGAATTTGACTAAAATTTGGTCTATTTCTAGGATACTAATCCTACTGGGTTCAGGTCGATGGATCAGGGGTCCCCTTTGAAATCTCTCACAGTTCCTAAGATTTGGTAAGCCTGCTCTAGGTCATGGACTTCTCTCAGAAATAATTCCCTTTGGATCTCTTCACGTATGCCTGCTCTACAACTAGACAGGGTGACGGCTTCTCACTCAACCACACTACATCTCATGATAAATTCATCAAACTTTGTAATGTACTCAAACACGATTCTATTTTCCTAGCTCAACCTTTGCCATTGATCTAAAAGTCTCTGCTCATAGGACAAGGGTAAGTACTTCTCCCTAAGTTTGATCTTCATGGCTCTCCATGTGACTATGGTCATGTCTCCTCTTTGATGACAAATATGCTCAACATTTTTCCAATACAATCTAGCTTGTCGGACTAACCTAAGTTTAGCAAATTTGAACTTCCTCTCTTTTAACATCTCAACC
Organism: Areca catechu; assembly: GCA_021397845.1. Taxonomy (NCBI): domain Eukaryota; kingdom Viridiplantae; phylum Streptophyta; class Magnoliopsida; order Arecales; family Arecaceae; genus Areca; species Areca catechu. The sequence continues at coordinate 72,169,736 of CM038041.1, forward strand.
ACTCAAAGTATTGATCCATGTCACTCTCCCAATCAACGTACAACTTAGGGTCTAGATTTTCATCAAAAGTGGGTGCATCGAGACATATATTCCTAAGAGCTCTTTCCACTGAATCAGCAAAATCTTGATGTGGGCATCTAGGGTTATGTTCAGGGATAAGGCCTGGCGATGGGCCCTTAGACCAAGGGGAGTTGGTCTAGGTGATTCAAGTTCAGTGTGGGTCAAACAGGTCTCTTCAAGGATCCCAATTCGCTCCTCCATTTGGTCAAACCTATTGTTTAATTGCCTAAATTGCTTAGTCATGGTTCTCATCAAAGATTCAAGATTGGGATCTATGGTGAAACTTGGTTGGGTTTGAGAGTGTTGGTATGGGGTTCCTGATCTAGTGGTCATGCAATACAAACCTAGCTTCTAAGGCTCCTAGTGATGAGGACACCAAGGCCAGACAAAGATTGCAGGGTTCCATCTCTGATTAATGTGTTGGGAAGTCTATCAATTTTTTCATTGAGTCCTGCAATTAAGTGAGCAATTGAGTCCAATTGAGTCCACTTAGTCCCTTTATGTTCCAGTTCAGTCAAGTGGGTGTATTTGAGTCCTGTAAGTTGGTTCCTTTATTCAAGACCAGTCCAAGAGAAGAACCACCAGACCAAGAGAGTCACCAGGCCCCAACCAGAGCTGGACTTCATGCGCTTGGGCCCCTTTCTTGCCGCCCAAGCCTACAATAGTGCCATCCAAGCCAAGAAGCATTGGCGCCCCATCCCAGCCCACCTGGAGTTGGCACCCCATCCCAGGCCCATGAAGACTTGGTGCCCCCACCCAATCCAACCATGCTTTGGCGCCCCCTCCCAGCCGAACAATGCTTGGCTCCCCTTCCAGCCCAGCATGGAGTCAAGCAATCCAAGCTCAATGATGGGGGATGAAAATAAAATGATGAATGGAGAGTCTTAGCAAGATAACCAACAATCAAACTTGACCAATTAATTATCAAATAAATGGTCTAAATTAATCCAAGAAAAGAATCTTCATAAGGAGACTAGTTGATCTAAATTACAATACCCGAAATATAGATCTAGTTCAAAATAGAGATTAGGATCTTCATGGCAAGTATACCATCACTACTAGGACAAGTTAACTTTAAAATGATCAGATCTAATGAAGCTTAAGAAGAGTTTTCCTACTAATAATGATGGCTAATTATTAGGTGGAAGAAGGAGCTCTCTTCACTCAAGGATTGAGGTCTAAACCATAAGACTAGCAATCCTTACCTTTAGGACTCACCTTGGCCATGATCCTTGGCTTGGAGACCTTCATCTTGGACTTGGAAAATCAGAAAAAACCTACATCAAATCAGAGATTAGGCATGGAAGGAGAATGCAAAATTGGAATGGAAATAAGAAGAAGAAGAAAGGGAAAACAAGGAAGTAGAAACTGGCACCTTCAAGGAATGATGCATGGATCTTGGATCAAGCAAGAAGCACTCCACCTTTCAAGCACTCAAAGGACCTCTCACTCCCTTATCAAACATGAATTTAAACACTCCAACTTAAAGGACTAAATCACTCCAACTAAAAGAACTAAATCACTCCATACAAGAAGAACTCAAGATAGAACTCAACAAGAAAAAAACCTTCATTAATTTTCAAAATATTTCACATATGGAATGCCTTACAAGGGAAGCCTTGGATCCTATTTATGGCCTTAGGGGTCATCCAAAGTGAGGAGGGGAGGTGGGGTTAGGTTAGCTAACCATTTCTAGTTAAATCCAACTCCTTTGGTTACATAGTTGCAACAAGAAACAACTTCTAGGTAAGAGGTTGTAACAACTTGCTATGTGGCACCTAGGTGGCTTTGACATTGCTGATGTGGAGCCCTAGGTGTCATGTGATATGGAATCCCACTTGGTAAGTTGGTTGGGGGGTTGTTGGGTGAGTGAGGAGTGGTCTCTTGCTTCCCCTCAAAATGCTTGATGTGTTATTTCTCATGTCTCCCAAAATGTATCCCATGTGAAGAATAAAATGGGCTTCTAAGAGGTGGCATCATGGGCTTCAAAAGGTGGTATCTTGACTTGCTTGGGCTTTGACATGGGCATGCTTGAAGTTGGTCTTGATCTGGATTGAGTCGACTCAAGGGACTGGTGACCTTCTTTCATGAGTCGGCTCATGAATTGGTCTTTATCTTCAAGGGTTTGGTGGGCTTCATTCCAAGGTTTTCATTAATCCTAAGTATACTATTTTAGCTGAAAAAAATATCAAAAGAATTAGTTGAAAAATATTTTTTTCTTGTTGATGTCCTATCAATTCTCCCAGGATGGAAAAGAGCTCGACTCCGTCGAGTAGGAATCAGTCTGACTTTGGTAATACTCTAGTAGGTCTGGTCGATTCTTTGTAGGTCTTCTCAAGTAATCCATGAGCCTTTAGAATCAGGGCATCCTTGCCAATAAACCAAGTAGCGTTGATAGTCCCTGTTTCGAGTAGTGATAGTCTTATTGTCTAAGATTCGCTCAATCCTATCTTACTATTTTGGTAACTTGGCTGGTGGACACTCATGGGTTGGCTCACTCTCAAATATAGAATCAGGCTCGAAAGGCTCACTAGGTATCATTATTGGTTCCTTTAACCTCCTAGATCTGAATTGTTGAAAGTAGAACTGATACCAAAGTCGGATGGTCAATCTAGCACATATTAGGTCCAAATTCTCCTTACTATTTTGAAAATGACCTACACCACGGGCATACAATCGTTCAGGTTTGGCCTTACCATGACATAGTCTCCTTCCTGAAATTCTTTGGATCTTTTATGTGAGTTGATCATATGCTTGTTAATTTCATTGCTCAAATTTTCTTACTAATCATGTATGCATATGATTCTCGCAGTCATGGACACTTATGCATGGGAAAGTCAAATGACATCACATGACAAAACATAAATGACACCAAAACAAAACAAGCTCTAATGGACTTTATTATCTATGAACTAAACTTTATTGCTAGGAAAGAAATGTTCCTAATTTCCAATATTTTCCTAAATGGCTTTGAAAACTCAGGCACACAACTTTAGATAGGTGGCAGTGAATCTTAATTTGGTGCCCAATAAATACCATAATGTCTTCCAAAAGTAACTGTTGAATATTACTGGGACTTGATCAATTGTATGGTGGATGTCCTAGCCAGATGGGATAGAAGAGTGAATGAAATGTAATGGTGGATCGGGATGGTGGATGTTCAGAAATGGGGAATCAGGGATAGAAAAATTGTTAGAAAAATATTTTGCAGGGTTTTCAAAGGCTTTACAGCTTCTTGGGACTGATCCATAGGGTTTTGTTCTTTGACGGTCAATATCCCAATATGTGATCCTTCATTGATCTCTAGATCTAAACCTTCAACATCAATTAATTCTGGATCTTCTATTATCTTCTCGAATTGTTCTTCATGGCTTTGTTCTTGGACTTCATTTTGTTCATCCCCATTGTTGATTTCTTTGGGCTGGGTAATTATTTTATCTTTAAGTAATTGTTCTTGATCATATTCGTCCATAAGGTTAGACCCAGCTTCATCAACTTCTTCCTTAGGTTCTTCAACGGGTTTAGTATTTTCTTTTTCTAGCCCTTCATTTGGACAAGATGTTGATTCTATTTCATCCTTAAATTCTTCAATGGGTTCAGGAGATTTTTTCTCTAATTTTTTTATGGATTTGGTCTCTTCTTCATCTCCCTCATACTTATTGAATTTGGCAATATAATCAAATACAGGTGTATCATCTTGTCTCAATTGTACCATTGGTCTAAAAGTTTTTGCTCATAATATTTATCTAGGTACTTTTCCCTCAGTTTACTCTTCATTTCTCTCCAAGTATTTATTTTATCCCCACTATAATAACCTTTTTGCTCAACATCTTCCCAATATGCTTTATCATGTTGGACTAACTTTGATTTGAAAAATTGACACTTCGTTACTTCCGATATTTCATCAATTTCAAAGTATTGATCCATTTTCTCTTGCCAATCGACATATACTTCAGGATCTAGATTTCCATTGAAAGTGGGTGCATAGGGTCGATTGCTCCTAAAGACTCTCTCCTCCTGATCTACAAAGTCTTGGTAGGGATATCCAGGGTTATACTCAGGGGTGAGATCATGACATTGGGCTCTTGGACCAAGGGAAGGTAGACTAGGTGATTCAGGCTCAGCATGGATCCTATGGGCTTCTTCTATGAAGTCATGGTGAAGTCGTCTTGAATTGTATTCAGTAGTGAATTCATGATGATGGACTCTTGGACCTCGAGGAATTGACCTAAGTGACTCAGGTTTGGTGGGGGCCATTGGGGTCTCTTCAAGTGTCCCAACATGGTCCTTCACTTGACTTAATTCCTTTCTCATTTGCCCTAATTTTCCATTTATGGTATCAAACCTTTTAGTCAGGGTTCTTAAAAAGAATTCAAGATTAGGGTCCATCGATAAAACAAACTGAGTGTGAGACTATTGGTATGGAGCTTCAAAACAAACAGTACAAACCTAACTTCTAGGGCTCCTAGACCTAAAAGTTCAAAATACAAGACTTAACTAGGTACTACTTAAGTAAGTAATTATCCTGTCCACTGGCTAGGTAAGTGGTGGGGTTGCGGGAGGCTCCCCTCACTTTCACGAGGTCCTAATTAAAAATCGCAAGTCTGCTTAAGGCATTTGCCATTTGACCTCGCGCCTTAGATACCAATTTTAAGGAATAAGTACAAACTCAAATAATACTTTGTCTTACCTTGTACTTGGACCCGACTTGTGGGTGTCCCTAGCTTTAGGTTCCTACTCAATTTCAATTATGGTTTAGGTCAATGCAAATGTGGGTGATTGTTTTAAGCCAAGGAAAGGTAATGACCTCCTTCCCTTATGTTATGATTGAATGCCCTTAATTAGATTTAGGAATGGATGCACAATAATTCACCAACTAGATTACTAGTATTAGCACAAACATGTGATTCAAACCTGAATTTAAAAAATTAAAGTTCAAAAAATTAAATTAAAAAATTTATATTTTGAAGTCCAGATTTCAGAAATCAAGTTTTAAAATTTAAATCTTGAATTAGGATTAAAAAATCATTCTATAAGTTAGAGTTGTTGCAAGATAGTTTTAGCCCTAACAACTTCTAGTCAACTAGTTTTAAACAAATTCAAAATTAAAATTTTAAAAAAATAAAAATAAAAATTTGAATTGTTAGATCCCTCAGTGAAGATTTTAGATTCTAAATTTTGAAACTTAATTCCTAGAATTTGGATAAGAATCGTTTTGAAAGCTAGTTGTAAAAAAATTTCAGCAGGGAACAACTTTCAACTAGTTAGTTTTAAAAATTCAAAATTTAATCTTTTTAAAAATCTAGAAATTAAAAATAAAATTGATTTGGTTAACTCTCAGATTAGAATTTTTGGATTTTAATGTTTTGACTTCAGATTAACTCGAGTTTTGGTTGAGAAGGTAGTTTGAAAGCACATGCTAGAAGATTCTAGCAGTTTAGCTAACTCTTAACAATCTGAATTCAAATTTCGAATTCCTAACTCTAGATCCTTCTAAAATTTAAAATTCTGGTGAAAAATAACAAAATTCAAAGTCTGGATCTCAGATCTAAAAATTAAAAATTTATAAAAAATATTTTTGTATTTTTTTGAAAATTAAATGAAATAAAAGGCAGAAACAGAATTCTGGACAAAACTTCAGAAATGATCTAAGAACTTATATTTTTAAATCTATAAATAAATGGAAAATTTTTTTTAATTTTAAATTTCGAATCATAACATATAGAGGTACTATAAAAGTATTTTTGTGGATTTTTTTTCTATGCAAAAAAATTACTAAAATTCATGAAAAACTTGGGTGAATACTAGAACAGAAATTTCAGTAATCAAATACTTGACCTAGTAGAACCTTAAGCTCTGATACCAAAAAATTGGAGGATGAAAATAAAATAATGAATGAAAAGTTTTAGAAAGATAACCAGCAAGCAAACTTGAGCAATTAATTATCAAATAAATGGTCTAAATTAATCCAAGAAAAGAATCTTCATAAGGAGACTAGTTGATCTAAATTACAATACCCAAAATATAGATCTAGTTCAAAATAGAGATTAGGATCTTCATGGCAAGGAAACCATCACTACTTGGGCAAGTTAACCTTTAAATGATCAGATCTAATGAAGCTTAGGAAGAGTTTTTCTACCAATAATGATGGCTAATTATTTGGTGGAAGAAGGAGCTCTCTTCACTCAAGGATTGAGGCCTAAACCATAAGACTAGCACTCCCTACCTTTAGGACTCACCTTGGCCATGATCTTTGGCTTGGAGACCTTCATCTTGGACTTAGAAAATCATAGAAAACCTGCATCAAATCAAAGATTAGGTATGGAAGGAGAATTCAAAATTGGAATGGAAACAAGAAGAAGAAGAAAGGGAAAACAAGGAAGTAGAAACTGGCACCTTCAAGGAATGATGCTTGGATCTTGGATCAAGAAAGGAGCACTCCACCTTTCAAGCACTCAAAGGACCTCTCACTCCCTTATCAAACATGAATTTAAGCACTCCAACTTAAAGGACTAAATCACTCCAACTAGAAGAACTAAATCACTCCATACAAGAAGAACTCAAGATAGAACTCAACAAGAAAAAAACCTTAATTAATTCTTAAAATATTTCATACATGAAATGCCTTACAAGGGGAGCCTTGGACCCTATTTATAGCCTTAGGGGTCATCCAAAGTGAGGAGGGGAGGTGGGGTTAGGTTAGCTAACCATTTCTAGTTAAATCCAACTCCTTTGGTTACATAGTTACAACAAGAAACAACTTCTAGGTAAGAGGTTGTAACAACTTGCTATATGGCACCTAGGTGGCTTTGACATTGCTGATGTGGAGTCCTAGGTATCATGTGATGTGGCATCCTACTTGGCAAGTTGGTTGAGGGGTTGTTGGGTGAGTGAGGAGTGGTCCCATGCTTTCCCTCAAAATGCTTGATGTGTTGTTTCTCATGTCTTCCAAAATGTGTCCCATGTGAAGAATAAAATGGGCTTCTAAGAGGTGGCATCATGGGCTTCAAAAGGTGGTATCTTGACTTGCTTGGGCTTTGACTTGGGCATGCTTGAAGTTGGTCTTGATCTGGATTGAGTCAACTCAAGGGACTGGCGACCTTCTTTCATGAGTCAGCTCATGAATTGGTCTTTGTCTTCAAGGGTTTGGTGGGCTTCATTCTAAGGTTCTCATTATTCCTAAGTACACTATTTTAGCTGAAAAAAATATCAAGATAATTAGTTAAAATTTTTTTTTTTCTTGTTGATGTCCCATCACCCAAGAGGAGTCAAGCCCTTCCAAGTCCAACAAGGAGTCCAATGTCTAAGTCCCACTAGGATTTAGGCCTCCTAATTCTAAACAAACTTTATACTCCTAATTCTAGTCAAACTTTGTACTCCTTATCCTCCTCAAATTATGTACTCCAATTCTATCAGGAAGAGGTCTGGGAGAATCTATAAATACCCTACCCCTCCACCCTCTTGTATTCATGCTATGATTGAATGATAAATATGAGAGTGCTCTTCTTTATTTTCTATGCATTTTTATGCATTGACGCTCCATGAGGAAGAGGGTGTGAGGCCAATGGATCCCTCCAGTGCCACGCCCTCTGGAGGAGATTTTCTTTGCCCTCAAAACTAGTTGATAAAAAGCCAATGGATTCGCGGGAACAAGGCTTCGTCATCCAGGTGCCGATCCGAGAGGTGTGATCCCTTCTACTACTACAAGGAAATCATGCTAGGTATTTAGACCCATCTCTTCTCACCTTTTTCTGATTTATTAAAACAGAGCATGCCTTATTAGTGGTTTTTTTATCCTAGGATTTTTTTTTCTTTATCTCTTTGATAGTTTCTAGTATGCGAATAGAACTCTAGTTGTTACATGAAAATCCTAACCTATTCTTGACCTTTACAGGAATCAAACCATACAAACAAATCTAGAATATATCTCTATAATCTAAATTTTCTTTATGTTAATCCCGAGCATGTCATCCCACATCAGTTTAGAGTTTGTCCCGTATCACCTAGACCTAGAAGTTCAAGATAGCATGAATTGACAGAGCACTAATCAAGACTGCAGTCACCCTTTCAATAGGCCAGGTAAGAGATGGGACTATGGGAGGCTCCCCTCACTTTCGTGAGGTCTAATTAAAAGCCACAAATCCACTTAAGGCATTTGCCATTGGACCCCTAGCCTTAGACACCAATATCCAGGAGTAAATACAGAATCAATCAATACTAAGTCTCAACATGATCATGAACTTGACTTGTTGATGTCCCTAGTTTAGGTTCTTACTCAATTTTAAATTAGGCTTGGGTCAATGCAATATGGGTTGGTTGTTTTTGAGCCAAGAAAAGGTGATGAAATCCTTCCCTTATCTTGTGATAGGATTGCCCTTAAATGTTTTAAAATGAATGCTCACTCAACAATCTAGATAATCAATAGAACATAAAAGACTAGGAATAACATGCATTTCTAAATTCAAATCTCTAAATTTCAAATTTTAATTTTAAGTTTAAATTCAAAAATTTAAAATTTTAGAATTCAAAATTTAAAATTTAAATTTTAAAATTTTGAATTACGGCTAGGTGGATTTTGAATTTTGAATTGTGCCAGAAAACTTTGGGGTGTTCAATATGCTAATAAAAGAAAATCATGCAATTCAAGCAATCACTTGGGCAAGTCATGCAAACACACATCAAGCAAGCAATTAGCACATCAAACCTTTAACTTTAGGATCTCACGTCCGGCTGTAGCTCATTACTCCTATGGGTCATGATAGTATACTTTCGTATACCCACTCAGGAGGTGTGAAACCCTTAATCAAAGAATGAAAATAATGCAGAATTTTTTTAAAAAAATTTCAGATCTGAAATCTATGAGGAAGATCTCAGCCTTGGTTTTTGAACTAGCAATATCAATAAAAAATGCTAATGAAAACTAGGATCTGGAAAGTTATGATGAGAACTTTCAGATCAATCCTTAATATGCAGAATTTTTAGCATGCAAAAAAATTTCAGCAACTAGCATACTTGTCCTAGTTAACCATGCTCTGATACCAAAATGATGCGGGATGCTAGATGGAGTTCTAACTTAGGAACTTAGAAAATTAAATTAAGCAATGACTCCTTCACATATCAGCAAGAATTATGCAAAGTGGGAGTAAATAAATTTAATGAAAGAGACTACTAGATGATAGTTATATTACCCGTAATGTAGTTTCCATTCAATAAAAATTTGAATGGACCTAATGGTTAAGAAACCATTCTAACTAGGATATGTACCTTCAAACAATCAGACCTAAGAGTTTAGGAAGGGTCCTCTTACCAAAAAATGAGCTCTCACACTTTTGGTGGTGGTTTAATTTCAGCACTCTAAGGATTAACCGTTGGACTTGAAGACTATCACTCCTTGGATGGAAGACTCCTAATGTAGATGGTTTCGAAGTAAAACCAACCTCCTCTTCAACTCAAAATCATAGAGGATCCTACATTGAAGGACATTAGGGGCATGGAATGGATGAGAGAAAAGGAAGTAGAAATCTAGAAGGAGGAGAAAAGGGTTGCATCTTAGCTTGAATGAGGTGGGTGGCATCTTGACTTTGATGTGGAGGGTGGTGTTTTGGCTTGGATGATTAGCATCATGGATGGAAGTTTGGAGTCTTGGAGCTAGCTTGAATAGATTGAGCCTCATGCCCTCTTCCTCACGGAGTGTCAATGCAACAAGCAATGGAAGGAAAAAAAGGAAGCTTTCATTCATTCATAACATGCTTGAGTACAAGAGGATTAAGGGTATTTATAAACTTCCCTAGCCCTTTTAAATTCAAATTACAAGCTTAAAGAGTGGAGTGAAGAGTGGAGGGATAAGTGGGATTTATGCATGAAGACTAGAAAGATAAGTGGGGGAGTTACAACTTGAATTCAAGTTCAAAACTCTTGGATGCCCAAATGGAGGTGAGTTGGCATGGTGAGGTAACATCATGATATGGCGTGGGAGGTGAGGTGGCTTCCCATCTTGGCATGGTGAGGTGGCGCTCCAACTTAGCAAGGTGGTTGGGGTGGTTTGCTAAAGGTGAAAAGCACCTACACCTAGCATACAGTATGCAAGAAAACAGGGCAGAAAGATATGCATTTTAAAATATTTTTAAAGCATGCACAGCTGAAGGCTCGGTAGATAAATCTAAACGATCTACCGATCTGCCTGCAAAAGGATCTAGCATAATGATCTAGCATGCATATATCATCAAAGCAAGAGAAACAACAAATATAAAAGTACCATACCTTTATACCAAGTGATGGGGGACAGGGGGTAGGATCGTTGGTGAGCCGAGAAGTCACCTAGATTATGGTACTTTTTTTTTTTGATTTTTTTTAGGGGTGGCGAAAGAATAGTGGGGATGAAAGATAGAGATTTGAATCTCATAGACTTTGAGACTCACACTAACGAAGAGACCTCTCACCTCTATGAAATTCCACCCTCCTCGATACTTGGAGGCGTTAGGGTAACTCTCAAACGTCATAAGGGGATAAAGAAAATGGAATGGGAAGGGGGATAACTAGACATGACCTTACATCATGTCCTGGGGTTGGGCCTCACGCCCTCTCCTCATGAAGTGACTCTCTTTCCTAAAAAACTCATTTTTAATTGACTAAACTATTTTTTTACAAAGCACTGAGGGTGGTATTTATAGACCTGTCCAACCCTCATTTGAATTTGAATACAAGATAAAAAGATAAGGATGATTCAAATTCAAATACAAGATATGATAAGATAAGCCTATCCATATCTCAATCCTAACCAACCAAATCCTAATTCAAAATTCAAACAAAAGATAAAGATAAATCCTAAACAAATTTATTCTGGATATCCTCCAAAATTCATGCAGCTCCAAGATTCATGCTTGCTCCAGGATCCGTGCTGGCGATGTCCCCATCATTCTCCTGAGATGGGGAGAACTCGACTCCATCGAGTCAGGATCGGGGGAGATGTTGGTGAAACCGAATCCAATCAATCAAAGAGGCTATGCTTTGAGATCTATATAGCTTTGAAATCTGTGGCTCTGAAGATCATGCAGTAGCTTTGAGGAGCGCGCAGAATCTTGAATCTGCAATAAGGGAAGCACCTTGCTTTAGGAAACATGCGATTCCCTTAAGTGAAGTCAGTAGCAAGGGTGTGAGAAGTCTGCAGCAGGTGGGGGGCATTTCATTCATGTTCGTGCAATCCCACTTCAGTTTCACAGACCGAAACTAGAACAAGGGCTCGCGAAGGGGTGTCGCCGGCGTCGGCGCTGGATGGAGAGGAGGTGGACTCTATCTATGTGGAGTTGGATGGAGGCTGGCGATGGCAGCCTGGGGGCGGCGGTGGCAGTCACAGCATCCAGGGGGCGGCGATGGCATCGCTCGGTCTCAGGCAGTGCGATGGTGAAGACGATGGTGGCTCGATGAGAGAGAGGCGTGGCGCACTTCTGGGCACAAGCAATGCAGCGACAACAGTAACGGTGCTGCCATTGGACTTCGGGAGGCTGAGGATGGCCTCGGTCTCGGAGATCTGGTGACCAAGTCCAATGTCAAGGATGTCGCAGGAATCGGAGCTCTAGGACGGTGGTGGTGGGGAGTGCTCGGTCGAGAGGGGAAGGTTGATGTCGGGTAGCCATGATAGGACCATCTGCTGGCGTTGCTGGATCATGAGCTCCCTGTCGCAGTCATCGTGGATGAAGGGGGCGGTGGCGACGGCCAGCGATGGGGAAGATCGGCAGGGCGGGGCTTTAGGGAGGAAACGGAGACGATGTCGGGCTTCATGGGAGGCAGAGAGGAGGGGGGGCTCAGCCTGGGAGAAGCGACGGATGGAGACGACTCCGGGCGGAGGGGCATCGACTGTAGATGGCGGGGATAGGGCTTCGGATCCTTACGCACGTGAAAATAGGGGATCAAGCTTGGCAGGAGATGGGGCGTCAATCGGTAGGGAAGAGGCTTTGGTGGGTGGCACAGGCGACCGACAGGGGGAAAGGGAGGCGATCCGGTGGAGGCGGTGGCTGAACGGGGGCCACTGGTGGTTCTCATGCACGGTTGACCAGCTTCTGGATGTGGTCCAGGCACAGGTCCACAATCTCCTTCCCAATTATGTAGTGGCCATGAGCGAAGATGTTGGTGGCGTCCTCCTTGCTGTTGATGAGCTGCTTGGGGTGGAAGATCTAGCGATAGGGTTTTTGGTGTCGGCCTTGATGAGGCCGACGATGACGATGAAAACGACGACGTGGATGATAGAGGTGATGTAGTTGAAGCGGGAGGTGGAAGAGGTGAAAGAAAACATGGGTGTTGCAGGTGCCTACACTAAGCATGCAACAGCACAGGAAGCAGGTATGTATTTTAAAACATTTTTAAAATAACAGCGGAAAAACTACTCTGCACAGGATCTAACATATACAAGATGCATGTACAGGCAAAACAAGGTATGAAATAATGGCATGTAATATTTATAAACAACTTTATAAACCCAGATCTACACATGAATGAAAAATAAAACATAATTTTTACCTTATTCCTGCTTGGAATAAAGCAGGGATAACACTGGAATTGCTAGAATATCTAGAATAAAGTTATTCCAGTCTTCTTCTTCTTCCGGCAGCCTTTTGAAAATTGTTTTGTTCTTCACGTATTCTCTAAGAATAGCAAAGCCAAAACAAAACAGCAACTCTTTGGTCTCTCTTCCTGCACCAATAGCAAGGCAACAACTTGATGGAAGTTTCTTCAAAGGAGAGATACCGGATCGTTGTCTTCCTCTCTTCCAAGTGCTGCCACAAAAATCTGCAACCAAAACGAACAACCAAAATGACAGCAGCAAGGAAAGGTCGATGCAGCTCTTAGGTGTTCAAGGGAACACCCTCTAGAGGGGGGACACACCTGGGGTTCCTCTGATCCGCCTCTCGCACGATGCTAATCGCCGGAAGATTATGAAATGGTGGGAGGAAGGAAGACAAACAGAACACTCTGTTCTAAATTTTGTTTTCTCCAAAACAACGTTTCTTCCTTCCAATGAGCACTAGCAAGAACAGGGAATCAAGGAACTATTTCACTCCCAATCTCTCACCAAAACCCAGGCCTCTAAATCACTAGTGGAATGGAAGGTGGAAGCTCTCCAAGGAAGAAGACACACAACGTTTTTCAGCCTTTAGCTTATCCACCCAGAATTTTCAGCGTCCAGAATTTATAGCAGCTTGAAGCATTGAAACCGGCCATTGGGGAGGTGAGGAGACGAGCTGGGAATGCTAAAGGGTAGCAGGTTGGAGCACGAATCAAATTCGTCTTCAACCAAGCAATTAATAGCAATTAAATGTTGGTTTAATCCCAGCCAAAATCGAGGAGAATGGGAGAAGAAAAGACGCCCCTGTTTGCCCAAGCCTTTTACCGTGTGAATGTGTTTAAATCGGTTCATAACCAGTTAAAAAAAGTCCCAAACCAGTTCTAAACCGGTTCGCATGTTAATTAGATCAAAATCTAATTAATAAAAATCTTGGTCAAGTACTGGTCACCCAGAAATAATTCCCGGTGAACCCGAATAATTCTGATTGACTCAAAACCTGGTCAATCCAATGAGTGCTCAATCAAACCGTTACCGAAATAATTCCTAATCATAAATCGGCACTTGGATCAGGGAATAATTCTCTATGGTGTGTGACCTCATAGGTTCGAACCTAGGCGGTAGCACTGGAACAATTCCAGTACCAGTACAAGATACCATCTAGCAATGGGTCCCGGCGTCTAGATAGGTCGAAGATGCGAGAGCAATCAATCGAACCTCTGGCATATGGTTACCGTATAATTCATCCCTTTGACCTCCAATGCTCATGATGACTTAGGGTTAGACTGCCAATCCTAGCTGAGTCAATCCACAACATGTCTCAACCTCGCAAGTCCAGTGACTCCTTACTAGGACTACCCCGGCCAGGGATTTGCTAAATTGAGACACTGCGAGACATTCAATCCAAACTATTTGGACAGGTCAATTCCATCTTGGTCTAACATTGCTCCACAAGTACTTGCCTGTACCTAGAAACCTTCCGTCACCAGATTAGAAATCCGGGTAGTCCGGCACCAAAGCACAGGGAGTTGCTTGCAAGCTACCATGATCACCTCAAGTCGGAGGGACTCATATACCCATATCCAATCATGAGTATCCCTTTGGCAGAAAGGGGCTACACGGAGTCACGTTCAATGAGATATCATATATCCCACTTGCATATCACATCAGTGTCACCACACTACTTTGGTCAAGAGGACAACCAAATGATGTGAACTACAACAACCTATACTTAATACATTGCCGTCCAGTACAATGTATCCTTTGGTTATGAACCTGGTTTAAGGACCACTCGATATATCCTCTCTATATCGAAGTCAAAGTAGTCCTAAGGACTTCATCACATGAAAAGAGTTCATTACAGGAAAATGTCAGAATGTGATGAGCTACCAAAATAATATTTATTAATTCATACAAAGAGTACAATACTCAGTTCAACCGTCTATAGCCTAGGCGATTGGCTTTAGGACATAATTTCCAACAACTCCCACTTGTAATAAAGCCAATCAGAACAGTATATAATACCCATTTTCCTTTTACAAAAGTCGAACTCTTTTATTTCGAGGGATTTAGTAAAAATATTGGCCAGATTTTCCTTTCCATCAATCTTCATAAGATTGATGTCGCCTCGTTTTACGATCTCTCGTACGAGGTGGAAGCACCACAGAATATGCTTGGTGCAGACATGAGCTTTCGGCTCCTTAGCTTGAGCAATGGCTCCAGTGCTATCACAGTACACTAGAACATGACCATTTAGGGAAGATGCCACCCCTAGCTCTTGAAGGAACTTTCGCAACCACACAGCTTCCTTCGCTACATCTAATGCTACAAGATATTCTACTTCACATACCGAGTCTACAACAATCGCTTGCTTGGAACTTTTCTAGCAAATTGCTCCTCTATTCAGGATAAATACAAACCCAAACACACTCTTGCTATCATCTCCGTCTGACTGGAAACTGGAGTCAGTATACCCCATAAGTTTCAAGTCAGATTCTCCATAAATCAGCCATTAGTCTTTAGTATTTCTCAAATACTTTAGGATGGACTTAACCACCTTCCAATGCGCCTCACTTGGGTCAGACTGGTATCTGCTCACTACTCCTAGTGAGTATGCCACATCTGGTCTAGTACATGTCATAGCATACATGATAGAGCCTACTGCAGAAGCATAAGGTACTTTACTCATTCGCTCTCTTTCC
This sequence comes from Areca catechu, assembly GCA_021397845.1. Taxonomy (NCBI): domain Eukaryota; kingdom Viridiplantae; phylum Streptophyta; class Magnoliopsida; order Arecales; family Arecaceae; genus Areca; species Areca catechu. The sequence goes on from CM038041.1 coordinate 72,185,054, forward strand.
TCAGGAGTTGTTGCACAATCCTTCTTGGAAAGAGTAATTCCAGAACCTATCGGAAGATAGCATTTCTTAAAATTTTTCATGCTGAACCGTTTCAGCACGATATCAATGTACGTAGACTGGGACAATCCCAGAAGCCTCTTAGATCTATCTCTATAGATCTTCATATCCAGTATGTAAGAAGCTTCACCCAAGTCCTTCATGGAGAACTGAGATGACAACCAGACCTTTATTCCTTGTAATGCTGCGATGTCATTCCCGATTAAGAGAATATCATCAACATACAGTACTAGGAATACAATCACAAAACCATTAACCCACTTATAGATGCACGGATCTTCTTCATTCCTAACAAAGCCATACGATTTGATACACCTATCAAACCGTAAGTTCCAACTTCGAGATGCTTGCTTGAGTCCATAAATGGACCTCTGCAACTTGCATACTTTTGACTCATCTGAGGATGTGAACCCTTCAGGCTGTATCATATACACCTCCTCTTCTAGCTCCCCATTTAGGAAAGCATTTTGGACATCCATCTGTCAGATTTCATAATCAAAATATGCTGCTAAAGAAAGCATGATCCGAATGGACTTGAGCATTGTCACAGGGGAAAAAGTCTTATCATAATCGATACCATATCGCTGACGATACCCCTTGGCAACCAAACGGGCTTTATAGGTCTCTACCTTCTTGTTTGCGCCCCTTCTCCTCTTGAAGATCCACTTGCAGCTGATGGGTTTTATCCCTTCAGGCGGATCAACCAATGTCCATATATTGTTGATCTCCATGGACTCCATTTTGGATCACATGGCTCCAAGCCATGCCTCAGAGTCAGATCTCTGAAGTGCATCCATATAGGTGATCGGATCCTCATTGCTCTCGTCGAGCTCAATGGGATCGCCGTCTCGAACCAAGAAATCGTAGTATCTGTCCGACTAACATGGTACTCTACCGGATCTCCTAATAATGGGTTCTGGGTATGATCCAATCACAGCTGGTTCTACAATGTCCTTAGAGTGTGCAGGTTCTTCTACTGGCTGAACTTCACCAAGTTCAATCTTAGAGGCTACAGTCCCTTCTCTAAGAAACTCCTTTTCCAAAAAGATAGCCCTAAGAGCGACGAACACTTTCTGTTCATCCTTCAAGTAGAAGAAATACCCTTTGGTTTCCTTAGGATAACCAATAAACAGGAACCGATCAGATCTAGGACCAAGTTTATCTAAGTCTAAATGCTTTACATAAGCCGGACAACCCCAAACCCAAAGGTATGAGATTGAGGGCTTACGTCCAGTCCACATCTTATATGGAGTGGAGATAATAGACTTACTCAGAACATTATTTAACAAGTGACAAGCTATCTCAAGTGCATATCCCCAAAAGGATAGCGATAGAGTTGCAAAGCCCATCATGAATCAAACCATGTTCAACGGTGTTCGATTCCTCCTTTCGGACACACCATTTAACTATGGTGTTCCTGGAGGAGTCCATTGAGAGAGAATCCCATTCTCCTCAAGGTATGTCAAAAACTTACCAGATAGGTATTCACCGCCTCGATTAGATCAAAGGATTTTAATATTTTTTTTAATTTGTTTCTCTACTCATTACGATGTCGTTTGAACATTTCAAACGACTCAGATTTATGTCTCATCAAAAAGACATAACCGAACCTCGAAAGAAAGTCTGTAATGTAATGAAATATCTGTTTCCATCTCTGGCACTAACTATCATGGGTCCGCATACATCAGTATGTATGAGACTCAAAAGTTCTGTAGCTCGTTCACCTTTTCCAATAAAAGGTGACTTGATCATTTTACCAAGTAAATAGGATTCACAAGTGGGAAGTGATTTAGAATCACTGACCATGAGGAGACCATCTCCTCGCAACTTGTTTATCCTATTCTGGTTTACATGACCTAGCCTACAGTGCCAAAGATATAGATCACTGACATTTTCAAGCCCTGGGCATTTACCAGATGTGTACATTACACTAACAGGCCGTGACAGTACATAAATGCCATTATTTAACTTAGCTTTCATTATCACAGAGTTATTCAAAATAACCTGGCAAATATCTCCTTTTTATTGATAGTTCATAACCATAATTGGACAAAAGGCCTACAGAGATAATGCACATAATGAAACTAGGATAGTAATGGCAGTCGACTAACTCGACAGTACAGGACTCAAAGACAAGACTCAGAACTCCAATCCCTAGTACTGGAACATAATTTCCATTCCAGATGGTCAAAAACTGTTTCCCATCCTCGAATCTCTTGCTAACTAGTAGTCCTTGTAATGAATTACAAACATGAATAGGACTACCGGTATCTAATACTCGTTAGCAGTATCATAAATAGAGAAATTACAAGGTTTTATCATATAAATACCTTGTCCAGCACTCTGCTGCTTTCCCTTCCTTGACCTGTTCGGATCAAGGGATGCTTGGTAAAGAGGATAGTTCCTCTTCCAATATCTCCGCTTCTTACAATAGAAGTACTCTGTATTAGACTGGTCAGCTATCACTTTCCTGATTTGACTCGAGCCAGGAGCATTCAATACCTTCTTTCCCTTTCTTTTATTCTTCCCTTTCTTAAAGGGACGACAACCTATAGAACCTTCCATTAAATTCACCACCCCCTTGTTCAGTTGGTGGTCTTTCTTGAAAGTCTACAGCAATCCCATCAAACCATGGTAATTGAGTGCAGGCTGGTTCATTCTGTAATGATCAAGAAAGTCAAGATAGGAGGAGGGCAGAGAATTCAAGATCGCATCCTTGTCGAGCTGCTCGTGTAAGGGACATCCGAGCTTGCCCAATTTTTCAATCAGCTCGATCATGTACAATACATGATCAGTGACAGAACCACCATTCGGCATCTTGGCATTGTAGATGGCACAAGACACTTTGTACCACTCTACATCATCCGGTGTGCTAAAAAATTCTTTCAACTTTCGAAGAATCTCATCTGGTTGGGCCTCCTCGAACTTGCGACTGAACTCGTCGTTCATTGCCGCTAGCATAATGCATCACAGTAGTCTGATCACAAACCCACTTCTGATAAGTGTCCCTAACCGAACTCCAAGCACTGGTAGAGGGGATTTCAGGTGCCGGATCCATTATTACATAAAGGATCCGTTCATGCTCCAGGACAATCCTCAACTTTTGATACCAACTATCGAAGTTGTGACCCTTCAACTTCTCATTATCAAGAAGTGACCGGAGCGAAAGATTAGAAGATATCTGAAAGGAAAAACAAGACCATATGACTATGAATCAATTAATTAACCAAAAGACTTGAACTTTAGTCTAAAGGTTTCTCCCACTAATTTTTCAGATTGGGGGCCTCTAACTCCAATCCATGAAATCAATATTTCATAGTGGATACTGAAATCCAATAGACCACGTATGAGCCCAACTATGGCCAGCTCACCCATACGCGCCTAAAGGTAGGTTCACCAACCAATTGCTTCCCCAAGCAACTTTCAGTAATTAATTTTGTCCCAGAGAGCACCCTAATCGACCTAGGGGCCTCCTATTGCGGGTCTCCAGTTAGGTCCAACCATTAACATGATAAATCCAACACTTCCAGCCAACGAATGACCAAGCCCGACTATGGCCGGCTCACCTGATCACCATTAAAAAGGTTGCACTGAACCATCATCAATGAAAGAGCAATTCCAGTAACCGGATGCACACCCATTCTATGGAACAGTCGATGAACACCAAGTTAAAGGATACATTACTAACTCACTTAATGGGAGGCTAAGACATCATCAACTCTTTGACTTAGTCTTTTTCAGGACCTAATAATTTTAGAGGATTTTAGGTTGTGACAGAAGAAAAAGACAAGAACATGGATCATCCTCCCGTTGAATAAATCAATTTTCAAGAGGGTTGAACCAATTCAACAATTGATCCATGGGCACCTACCGATCAGTCAGACTGATCATCCTGGGTGACATGGGTTAACTCGAGTCAATGAGCTTTTCTAATCAGTTCTGGTCGACTCGACTGGCCAGGTAGGTGAGATCATGGGTGAGTATCCGCCATTAACCATCTTTGCTAGACACCAAGCAAGTTGGCCAGGAAAGAGGTAGCCTCATACAACCATGATCACAAATACCAAACCTACCTCGACACCAATCGGTTTACCAAACTCGATCAGACTAGCCTAAAGACTCGGGCTTCCACAGAGCCACTAATTAGATCCATTTAGATGAATGGACTAACACATCTAACTATTAGATAGATCTAAAAGAAATACCTTAATCAACTTTTGATTAGTCTTCTTATTATCCAATTCAACTAAACATAGGTCTAACCCAAATTATGGATCCAATTAGACAGCTAACACAATTAACCCAATTGGCTTATTTAAATGACATTAGGTTTCATAAACCCTAAGACAACTTGTCATTTAACTTAATCATACAATTCATAATTGTTTGAATATAAGCCAAAATTTTAATTAAAACAATTTTAATTAAAACATGTAAAACTCCTTTTACATATCACATCATGCATCATATTTAGTTATTCTTTTATATATATTACATGCCAAAAATGTATCTGAATTAAAATAATTTTAATTCCTTTGATTTCCTTAAGGGATCCTTCTGAAAAGGCCAACACAGATGAACTGCATCGTGCCAAAGACACACGGCCATGGTGAAGGTCTCAACTAGGTTCCTAAAAGTACTCTCTAATCATACTTTATGATTAAGATACAAATACATATCAATAGATTAAACAGTTTAATCTACTATACATGCATTCAAGAAATGTTACTCCTAAACCTAGTGCTCTAATACCACTGAAAGAAAACACGGGTGTTGCAGGTGCCTACACTAAGCATGCAATAGTACAGGGAGCAGGTATATATTTTAAAATATTTTTAAAATAACAACGGAAAAACCTACTCCGCATAGGATCTAACATATAAAAGATGCATGTACAAGCAAAACAAGATATGAAACAGTGGCATGTAATATTTATAAACAACTTTATAAACCCGGATCTACACATGCATGAAAAATAAAAAAGAATTTTTACCCTATTCCTGCTTGGAATAAAGCAGGGATAACACTGGAATGCTGGAATATCTGGAATAAAGTTATTCCAATCTTCTTCTTCTTCCAGCAGCCTTTGGAAAATTGTTTTGTTCTTCACGTCTTCTCCAAGAATAGCAAAGCCAAAACAAAACAGCAAACTTTTTGATCTCTCTTCCTACACCAATAGCAAGGCAACAATTTGATGGAAGTTGCTTCAAAGGAGAGGTAACGGATCGTTGTCTTCCTGTCTTCCAAGTGCTGCAACAAAAATCTGCAACCAAAATGAACAACCAAAATGACAGCAGCAAGGAAAGGTCGACACAGCTCTTAGGTGTTCAAGGGAACACCCTCTAGAGGAGAGACATGCCTGGGGTTCCTCTGATCCGCCTCTCGCATTCTAGTTGCCGGAAGACCATGAAACGGTGGGAGGAAGGAAGACAAACAGAACACTCTATTATGAATTTTGTTTTCTCCAAAACAACGTTTCTTCCTTCCAATGAGCACTAGCAAGAACAGGGAATCAAGGGACTATTTCACTCCCAATCTCTCACCAAAACCCAGGCCTCTAAATCACCGGTGGAATGGAAGGTGGAAGCTCTCCAAGGAAGAAGACACACAACATTTTTCAGCCTTTAGCTTATCCACCCAGAATTTTCAGTGTCCAGAATTTATAGCAGCGTGAAGCATTGAAACCGGTCATTGGGGAGGTGAGGAGACGAGCTGGGAATGCAAAAGGGTAGCAGGTTGGAGCACGAATCAAATTCATCTTCAATCAAGCAATTAATAGCAATTAAACGTTGGTTTAATCCTAACCAAAATCGAGGAGAATGGGAGAAGAAAAGACGCCCCTGTTCGCCCAAGCTTTTTACCGTGTGAATGTATTTAAATCAGTTCATAACCAGTTCAAAAAAATCCCAAACCGGTTCGCATGTTAATTAGATCAAAATCTAATTAATAGAAGGCTTGGTCAAGTCCTGGTCATCCAGAAACAATTCCCGATGAACCCGAACAAATCTGATTGACTCAAAACCTGGTCAATCCAATGAGTGCTCAATCAAACCATTACCAAAATGATTCCTAATCATGAATCGGCACTTGGATCAGGGAGTAATCCTCTGGGGCGTGTGACCTCATAGGTTCGAACCTAGGCGGTAGCACTGGAACAATTCCAGTGCCAGCACAAGATACCATCTAGCAATGGATCCCGGCGTCCAGATAGGTCGAAGATGCGAGAGCAATCAATCGAACCTCTGGCATATGGTTACTGTATAATTCATCCCTTTGACCTCCAATGCTTAGGATGACTTAGGGTTAGACTGCCAACCCTAGCTGAGTCAATCCACAACATGTCTCAACCTCGCAAGTCCAGTGACTCTTTACTAGGACTACCTCGGCCGAGGATTTGGTAAATTGAGACACTACGAGACATTCAATCCAAACTATTTGATAGGTCAATTCTATTTTGGTCCAATACTGCTCCACAAGTACTTGCTTGTACCCAGAAACCTTCCATCACCGGATTAGAAATCCAGGTAGTCCGGCACCAAAGCACAGCAAGTAGCTTGCAATCTACCATGATGTCCTCAAGTCGGAGGGACACATATACCCATATCTAATCGTGAGTATCCCTTTGGCAGAAAGGGGCTACATGGAGTCATGCTCAATGAGATATCATATATCCCACTTGTAGATCACATCAGTGTCACCACATTCCTTTGGTCAAGAGGACAACCAAACAATGTGAACCACAACAACCTATACTTGATACATTGCCGTCCAGTATAATGTATCCTTTGTTTGTGAACCTGGTTTAAGGACCACTCGATATATCCTCTCTATATCGAAGTCAAAGTAGTCCTAAGGACTTTATCACATGAAAAGAGTTCATTACAGAAAAATGTTAGAATGTGATGAGCTGCCAAAATAATATTTATTAATTCATACAAAGAGTACAATACTCAGTTCAATCGCCTACAGCCTAGGCGATTGGCTTTGGGATACAATTCCTAACAAGAGGAGCTCGCTATTGCTGGTGAAGGACGATGCCGAGGATAATGGGGAGGGGGGTGAGGTAGACGATGCAGGCATCTCTTTGGGAGGTTCTACAGGTGACTCGGTCATTCCATAACCAACGTGGTGGAGAAGACGAGCGTGGGGCTGGGTTTGCAAGCTTCTGCGCCAAGAGATAGAACCCGATCTTTGTTCGCAGCAATGGATGCTAAGCTGCGGAGGGCATGGAGGAGATATGGTGGGTTGGATGATTGCACTGCCACTGCTAGGGAGGTAGACGATGGTGGTGATCTCCTCACAGGCGGAGGGTCAGGCAGATCTATGCGGTCGATTTCGGGCAATGCAGTGGCGACGAGATTGGGGATGGAGGCCGATCAGAAGCGGGGTCGGAGGGGAAGACGGGCGCAAGGTGGCTGCGGCAGTTCGCCGGAGAGGGTGGGGAGGAAATTCAAAGAATAGCGGAAAGAACAGCGACGAGGAATAAAATTGAAGAGAAAGATCTCGAAAAAAAAATGTTGGTGAAGCAAATCTGGGGTGATTCTCAAAAAAAATATATACTAATTTTTCTGGGCTTTGATACCAAAATTGATATGGGATAGGGGTATGATCGTTGGTGAGCCTAGAAGTCACCTAAATTATGGTACTTTTTTGTTTGAATTTTTTTTAGGGGTGGCGAAGGAATAGTGGGCATGGAAGATAGGGATTTGAATCTCATAGACTGTGGGACTCACACTAACGAAGAGACCTCTCACCTCTAGGGCAATCACCCTCCTCGATACTTGGAGGTGTTAGGGTGAATCTCAAAGGTCATGAGGGGATAAAGAAATTAGAATGGGAAGGGGGAAAACTAGACATGACCTCATATCATGTCCTGGGGTTGGGCCTCACACCCTCTCCTCACGGAGTGACTCTCTTTCCTAAAAAACTCATCTTTAATTGACTAAACTATTTTTTATAAAGGACTAAGGGTGGTATTTATAGACCTGTCCAACTCTCATTTGAATTTGAATACAAGATAAAAAGATAAGGATGATTCAAATTCAAATACAAGATAGGATAAGATAAGCCTATCCATATCTCAGTCATAACCAACCAAATCCTAATTCAAAATTCAAACAAAAGATAAAGATAAATCCCAAACAAATTCATTCTGGATATCCTCCGAATTTTGTGCAGCTCCAGGATTCGTGCTTGCTCCGAGATCCATGCTGGCGATGCCCCCATCACTAAGAGAGACGCAGTGGAAGTGCTACAAGAAGGAGGAGGGTGCTCGAGCCACACATGTGTCTGGCCTCTACAGGATATCCACACCTGGGCTCGACTCTGATCAACTCCCTCAGAGTGCTAGCTCTTCGGGATCTTTGGCTGATATTCTTCTTCCAGGAAGACTTGGAGGAGAGCAAGAACCCTTCCCAAAACCTCTCTTCCCAAGACCTAGCTTGATTGCTAGGTTGCTCACACCCAATCCCTAGAACTCCCATAACCCTTCTCTATCTTCTCTCTAGTAGTGTTGTAACTTGTAACCTTATAGCCTATACAATGACCCTCATTTATAGGTACAGCCAAGAGAAGGAGAAAGAAGGAGGAGAGATGAGGGGAGAGAATGGGGGAGAAAATCAAGGTCATACCAAATGGGTCCAACCCAAAGAGGTAAGTATGACCTTCATACTATAAAACCTTGGAGCCAAAACTGGTTTGAATTAGAAATTCAAACCAGGTCAAAACTTGCCCAAAATCCTCCCACGAAATCCTCTCATAATTTCAGCTCATCACAAGAAGTGTCGACACCCGAAAATTACCAAGTGTCAACAGTTCACCAAGTGTCAACACCTGTAAAATTCTAAGTATCGACACTTGGAACAAAGTCAATCATATTGACTTCGGGTGACGACAAACAATTCCCAATCATCAATTAGAAACAAGATCAGATAGAAATCCGCTATGGTGTGTGACCCCATAGGTTCGAATACTAAGCTGGTAGCACTGGAACATTTCCAATACCAGTCAAAGTCCTCATCTAGCAATGATACCCGACATCCGGATAGGTTGAAGATGCAGAACACCTCACAAGAACCTCTGGCATATGGTTGCTGCATAATTTATCCCTTTGACTTCACAATGCTCAGGATGACCTAGGGTTAGACTACCAACCCTAATTTGGTTTATCCAGATCATGTCTTAACCTCATAAGTTCTGTGACTCCTCACAAGAATTATCCTAGCTAATGTTTTGCTGAATTTAGACATAGTGAGTCATTTACTCCAAACTATTTGGAGAGATTAATTCCATCTTGATCCATCACCGCTTCTTAAGTACTTGACTATACCCAGAAACCTTTCACCACTGGATTAAAATCCAGGTAGTCCGGCGTCAAAGTATAGTGAGTTGCTTGCAAGCTACCATGGTGACCTCAGGTTTGAGGGACACATATACCCATATCCCTTCATAAGCAACCCTTTGACAGAAGGGAGCTCCGTAGATGGTCACGTTCAGTGAAATGTCATACATTTCACTTGCATGTCACACCAGTGTCTCCATACTCCTTGGTTAATAGGACAACCAACAAATATGATATACAACAACCTATACTTGATACATTGTCGTCCTATAACAATGTATCATTTGGTTGTGAACCAATTTAAGAACTACTTGATATATCCTCTCTATATCAAACAATGTAGTTCTAAGGACTCCATCATACAAGAGTTCATTTCAAGAAAATGCAAATATGATGAGTAGCCAAAAATAATGTTTATTTATTAAACAATTCATATACAAAATATAAGATAGCACAACTATCTACACTTAGACTAAAGCCAATCGGTACAGAATCTCATTCCCATTTTTCATGTTCAACAGTAGAACTCTTGAACTCCGACGGCTTTAGTGAAAGGGTCAGCCAAGTTTTCCTTTCCATCGATCTTCTGAAGGTCAATGTTACCTCGTTCCACGATCTCTCGTACAAGGTGATAGCGCTGCAGAATATGCTTTGTGCGGTGATGAGACTTCGGCTCTTTGGCTTGAGCAATGGCTCCAGTGTTGTCACAGTACACTAGAATAGGACCATCAAGGGAAAGTGCCACTCCCAGCTCTTCAAGGAACTTTCGCAACCACACAGCTTCCTTTGCTGCATCTGATGCTGTAATGTACTCTGCTTCGCATACTGAGTTTGCCACAGTAGGCTGCTTAGAACTTTTCCAGTAGACAGCTACTCCATTCAAGATAAAGATAAAACCTGACACACTCTTGCTATCATCTTTATCTGATTGGAAACTGGAGTTAGTATATCCCACAAGTTTTAAGTCAGATTCTTCATAAATAAGCCATTGGTCCTTAGTATTTCGTAAATACTTAAGGATGGTCTTTACCACTTTCCAATGAGCTTCACCTGGGTCAGACTGGTATCTGCTCACTATGCTTAGTGAGCATGCCACGTCTGGTCTAGTACATGTCATGGCGTATATGATAGAACCCACTATCGAAGCATATGGGATTCTACTCATACACTCTCTTTCCTCAAAAGTTGTCGCACAATTTCTTTTGGAGAGATCAATTCCAGTGCCTATCGGGAGATAGCCCTTCTTGGAATTTTCCATGCTGAACCATTTCAGCACGGTATTGATGTACGTAAACTGGGACAGTCCCAGAAGCCTTTAGATCTATCTCTATAGATCTTCATACCTAGAATGTAAGAAGCTTCACTCAAGTCCTTCATGGAGAACTGAGATAATAACCATATCTTTATTCCTTGCAGTGCTGTGATGTCATTTCTAATTAAGAGAATGTCATCCATATACAGTACAAGGAATACAATCGCAGGACCATTAGCCCATTTGTAAATGCAAGGCTCTTCTTCATTCATAATGAAGCCATACGACTTGATACACTTATCAAATCGCATGTTCCAACTCATTGATCCTTGCTTCAGTCCATAGATGGACTTTTGAAGCCTGCACACCTTTGACTCATCTGTGGATGTGAACCCTTCAGGTTGTATCATATACACCTCCTCTTCCAGCTTACCATTCAGGAAAGCTATTTGGATATCTATTTGCCAGATTTCATAGTCAAAGTATACTACGAAAGGAAGCATGATCTAAATGGATTTGAGCATTGCCACAGGAGAGAACATCTTGTCATAGTCAATACCATAACGTTGATGATACCCCTTGACAACCAGATGGACTTTATTGGTCTCCACCTTTCTGTCTGTGCCCCTTTTCCTTTTGAAAATCTATTTTCACCTAATGGGTTTTATCCCTTCAGGTAGATCAACCAATGTCTATACATTGTTGATCTTCATGGACTCCATTTTGGATTTCATGGCTCCTAGCCATTTCTCAGAGTCAGACCTTTGCATCGCATCCATATAGGTGATTGGATCCTCATTATTCTCATCGAGTTCAATGGGATCACCGTCCCGGACCAAGAAACCATAATATCTATCCAGTCGGTTCAGTACTCTACCAGATCTTCTTAATGGTTCCTGAGTGGGCTCTGGGTGTGATCTAATCATAGCCAGTTCTATATTGTCTCTTAAATGTGTTAGTTCTTCTATTTGTTGAACTTCACTAAGTTCAATCTTAGCGGCTACAGTCCCTTCACCAAGGAACTCCTTCTCCAAAAAGATAGCCCTAAGACCGACGAACAACTTTTGTTCCTTAGCTAAGTAGAAGTAATACCCCTTAGACTCCTTTGGATACCCAACAAATAGGCACCGATCAGACCCAGGTCCAAGTTTGTCCATTTCCAAATGTTTTACACACGCTGGGCACCCCCAGACCCTAAGGTGTGAAAGTGTTGGCTTACGTCCAGTCCACATCTCAAATGGTGTTTTACTAACGGACTTACTTTGAGCCCTATTCAAAAGGTAACAGGCTGATTCTAGAGCATATCCCCAAAAGGATATCGGCAGAGAAGTAAATCTCATCATGGACCGAACCATGTCTAACAGGGTTCGATTCCTCCTCTCAAACACTCCATTTAACTGGGGTGTCCCTGGAGGCATCCACTGAGAGAGATTCCCATTCTTCTCAAGATATATCAGAAACTCACCCAAAAGGTATTCACCACCTCGATCAGATCGAAGGGTTTTGATACACTTTCTGGTTTGTTTTTCTACTTCATTACGATATCGTTTGAACATCTCAAACGATTCAGATTGATGTCTTGTCAAGAAAACATAACCATACCTCAAAAGGTCGTCTATAAAAGTAATGAAATAACCGTACCCACCTCTGGCACTAACATTCATAGGTCTGCATACATCAGTATGTTTCAGACTTAGAATTTCATTGGCTCGTTCACCTTGAATTTCATTGGCTCGTTCACCTTTTCCAGTAAAAGGTGACTTTGTCATTTTTCCAAGAAGACATAACTCACAAGTTGGAAGTGAACTATCTTCACTAAAATTGAGGAGACCCTCAATTTTCAACCTGTTTATCCTGTTCCTGTTTACATGACCTAGCCTACAATGCTATAGGTAGGCTTCACTAACGTTATCTATCCTAGGGTGTTTGCTAGATGAGTACATCACATTAATAGGTCGCGATAGTACATAGATGCCATCACGTATTTGTCCATTCAAAATTACAGAATAATTCAAAATGATTTTGCAAATGTCATTCTTTATTAATAGTTCGTAACCATACACAACCAACTGGCCTACAAAAATGACATTCAAAATAAAAGAAGGACAAAAATAACACATTCAAAATGATAGTACAGGACTCGAAAACAAGTTTAAGGACCCTAAAGGCCAGAACTGGAACTCGACTTCCATTTCCCACATTTAAGAACCTCTCGCTGTCCTCGAATCTTTTACCAACTTGAAGTCCCTGCAAAGAATTGCAAATGTGAATTGGACTTCCTGTATCCAATCCCAGTTAGTAGTATCGCAAACAGAGAAACTACAAGGTGTTATCATATAAATACCTTATCTAGGACCATCCTGCAGCTTTCTCTTCTTGGACGTGTTCGGGTCAAGGGATGCAATGTAAAGAAGACAGTTCCTTTTCCAATAACCCCGCTTCTTGTAGAAGAAGCACTCTGCCTGGCTTTGATCAGCCTTCACTTTCTTGGCCTGACTGGGCCTAAAAGCACTAAGCACCTTTTATTCTTTATTAATTTTTTTCTTCCCTTTCTTAAAGGGACGACGCCCTCCCAAAGAACCTCCTACTAGATGAAAGAAAATGGTGCAGGTGGTTTGACATGATCCTACACTAGGCATGCAAACAGCAATGGGAGCAGAATGGAATTTAAAACTTTTTTAAAAATTCTCGCAGCAGAAAACTGCTCCGCCCAGAACCTAACCTATTCATGTTGCATGTAGGCATGTAAGATAATATAAAATATTTACAAAATATTAAACAAAAAAATCTATTTATGCATGATTAAAAAAAATAATTTTCCTACCTTTATTCCACCTGGAATAAATCTGGAATAAACCTGGAATAGGCTGGAATAGCTGGAATAAAACTATTCTAGCCTTCTTCCTTGGAATGTTTGAAACTCTATTTTTGGGACTTCAAAATGTCGTCAGAACACCACCTTCCGGACCTCCATTTCCTCCCGAATCGAAGCTACAGCAAGGGGATGAAGTGGTCTTCATTTTGCCACCGAGATCTACAAGCAAAAACCAGCAAAAATGGTGTACAATTCACCCAAAATATGCTGCCAAAAGTTTGCTGCAGAACAGGACAGCAGCTTCTTTCTTCGTGTTTGGAGCAACAACAACAAATCCGGCTCGCCTTGCTTGCTCCCAGGAGTAGAAGAGTACACCCTCTAGAGGGGAGACACACTTGGGGCTCTCGAATCCGCCTTCACGCGCGGTGCTAGCCGCTGGAAGGAGACACGGTCACGATAAGTTTCAGCAAGAGGGCTTTGCTGAAATGGGAATTTGAGCACAAGAAACAAGGCTTTGTTTCTCTCCCTCAAACACTCCAAATCCCAGCTCTACAAAGTACCCAATCGAAGAAAAAAGACCAAGCTCTTAGCCTCTCAAATGGAAGAACACCCTAGGTGTTTTCTCTCTTCTCATGGTGAAACAAAACCACACTTGAAACAGGGGGAACTGCTGGTATTTAAAGGATAGCAGGGAAGATGACGGAGAGACAGGGAGAGGAAGAGGACTCGGCTGCGTTTCACCCATTAAACCAGCAGTAAACAAGGGATTAAACCAGCCGGTGGAGGAGAGGAAGAGATGCCAGCGATAAAAGGTCGATTGGCCTTCTTTGGATGCATGAGTTTCTCCCAGCATTTTACCGTGTAAAATGGTCAATGGGAGTAAACACCGGTTCAAAGAAAATACCGGTTCAACCAAAACCGGTCAACCCCTTTTAAAACCTCTTGGTTCAATCCAATTGAACCGGTTCAAACCCAATTAAAATTGGTTCAAGGGATTAAAATTGGTTCACAACCAATTGAAGGCCGAAACGAACTCCGAATCAGTTCAAAACTGATTCAGAAAAAATCTGGTGCAGTCCTGGTCAGCCCGGAATAATTTCCGGTTGACACAAACAAGGGTAAGATGGAGAAAAGAGTGCTCAAAAAATACCGTGACCATAAAATCGAGACGATTCTTAATCGTAATCGGTATCCAGATTAGAGAGTAATCCTCTGTGGCGTGTGACCTCATAGGTTCGAACCTAAACCGTAGCACTAGAACAATTCTAGTACCAGCACAGGAAACCATCTAGCAATGGGTCTCGGCGTCCGGATAGGTCGAAGATGCAGGAGCAAACTATCGAACCTCTGGCATATGGTTACCGTATAATTCATCCCTTTGACCTCTAATGCTCAGGATGACTGAGATTGGGCTGCCAACCCAGACTGAGTCAGTCGACTACGTGTCTCAACCTTGCAAGCCCAATGAGTCTTCACTAGGACTACCCCAGCCGAGGATTTGCTAAATTGAGATACTGCGAGACATTCAATCCAAACTGTTTGGACAGGTCAATTCCATCTTGGTCCATCACTGCTCCACAAGTACTTGCCTGTACCTAGAAACCTTCCGTCACCGGATTAAAAATCCAGGTAGTCCGGCACCAAAGCATAGGGAGTTGCTTGCAAGCTACCGTGATGACCTCAGGTCAGAGGGACAAATATACCCATATCCAATCGTGAGTATCCTTTTAGCAGAAAGGGGCTGCACGGAGTCACGTTCAATGAGATATCACATATCCCACTTATAGATCACATCAGTGTTACCACACTCATTTGGTTAAGAGGACAACCAAACGATGCGAATTACAACAACCTATACTTGATATATTGCCATCCAGTACAATATATCCTTTGGTTGTGAACAAGGTTTAAGGACTACTGGATACATCCTCTCTGTATCGAAGTCAGTGTAGTCCTAAGGACTTCATCACATGAAAAGAGTTCATTTTAGAGAAATTTAGTATGTGATGAGCTGCCATAAATATATTTTATTAATTCAAAGAAAAAGTACAATACTTAGCTCAACCGCCTACAACCAAGGCGATTGGCTTTGGGACACAATTCCCAACAACTCCCACTTGTACTAAAGCCAATTAGAAGAGTATCTAATACCCATTTCCCATTTACAATAGTCGAACTCTTTTATTCTAAGGGCTTTAGTGAAGGGGTCGGCAAGATTTTCTTTTCCATTGATCTTCAGAAGATTGATGTCGCCTCGTTCTACGATCTCTCGTACGAGGTGGTAGCGCCGCAGAATGTGCTTGGTGCGGTGATGAGCTTTAGGCTCCTTAGCTTGAGCAATGGCTCAAGTGCTGTCACAGTACACCGGAACAGGACCATCTAGGGAAGGTGCCACCCCTAGCTCTCCAAGGAACTTCCGCAACCACACAGCTTCCTTTGCTGCATCTGATGCTGTAATATATTCTGCTTCGCATACCGAGTCTGCAACAGTTGCCTGCTTGGAACTTTTCTAGCAGATTGCTCCTCCATTCAGGGTAAATACAAACCCTGACACACTCTTGCTATCATCTCTATCCGACTGGAAACTGGAGTCAGAGTACCCCACAAGTATCAAGTCAGGTTCTCCATAAATCAGCCATTGATCTTTAGTATTTCTCAAATACTTAAGGATGGACTTAACCACCTTCCAATGTGCCTCACTTGGGTCAGACTGGTATCTGCTCACTACTCCTAGTGAGTATGCCACGTCTGGTCTAGTACAAGTCATAGCATACATGATAGAGCCTACTGCAGAAGCATAAGGTACTCTACTCATGCGCTCTCTTTCCTCAGGAGTTGTCGCACAATCCTTCTTAGAAAGAGTAATTCCAGAACCTATCGGGAGATAGCCTTTTTTAGAATTTTCAATGCTGAACCGTTTTAGCACGGTGTCAATGTACGTAGACTGGGACAATCCCAAAAGCTTCTTAGATCTATCTCTACAGATCTTCATACCTAGTATGTAAGAAGCTTCACCCAAGTCCTTCATGGAGAACTGAGATGATAACCAGACCTTTATTCCTTGTAATGCTGCGACATCATTCCCGATTAAGAGAATGTCGTCAACATACAATACTAGGAATACAATCACAGAACGATTAACCCATTTATAGATGCACGGTTCTTCTCCGTTCCTAACGAAGCCATATGATTTGATACATCTATCAAACCGTAAGTTCCAACTTCGAGATGCTTGCTTGAGTCTATAGATGGACCTCTGTAACTTGCATACTTTTGATTCATCTATGGATGTGAACCCTTCAGGCTGTATCATATACACCTCCTCTTCCAGCTCCCCGTTTAGGAAAGCGGTTCGGACATCCATCTGCCAGATCTCGTAATCAAAATATGCTACAAAAGCAAGCATGATCTGAATGGACTTGAGCATTGCCACAGGGGAGAAAGTCTCGTCATAATCGATACCATATCGCTGACGATACCACTTGGTAATCAGACGGGCTTTATAGGTCTCTACCTTTCCATCTGTGCCCCTTTTCCTCTTGAAGATCCATTTACACCCGTTGGATTTTATCCCTTCAGGCGGATCAACCAATGTCCATACATTGTTAATTTCCATGGACTCCATTTTGGATCACATGGCTCCAAGCCATGCCTGAGAGTCAGATCTCTGAAGAGCATCCATATAGGTGATCGGATCCTCATTGTTCTCATCGACCTTAATGGGATCACCATCCCGGACCAAGAAACCATAGTATCTGTCTGGCTGATGCGGTATTCTATCGGATCTCCTAATGGGTTCTGGGTGTGATTCAATCACAGCCGGTTCTATGATGTCCTTAGAGTGTGAAGGTTCTTCTATTGGCTGAACTTCATCAAGTTCAATCTTAGAGGCAACAGTTTCTTCTCCAAGAAACTCCTTTTCCAAAAAGATAGCTCTAAGAGCAACGAACACCTTTTGTTCATTCTCCAAGTAGAAGAAATACCCTTTGGTTTCCTTAGGATAACCAATGAATAAACACTGATCAGACCTTGGACCAAGTTTGTCTAAGTCTAAACACTTTACGTAAGCTGGACAACCCCAGACCCGAAGGTGTGAGATTGAGGGTTTATGCCCATTCCACATCTCATACGGAGTGGAGACAACAGACTTACTTGGAACATTATTTAACAAGTAGCAATCTGTCTGAAGCACATATCCCCAAAAGGATAGCGGTAGAGTTGCAAAGCCCATCATGGATCGAACCATGTCCAACAAGGTTCGATTCCTCCATTCAGACACACCATTCAACTGTGGTGTTCCTGGAGGAGTCCACTGAGATAGAATTCCATTCTCCTCAAGATATGTCAAAAATTCACCAGATAAGTATTCACCACCTTGATCAGATCGAAGGGTTTTAATACTTTTTCCAGTTTGTTTTTCTACTTCATTACAGTATCGTTTGAACATTTCAAACGACTCAGACTTATGTCTCATTAAGAAGATATAACCGAACATTGAAAAGTCGTCTGTAAAAGTAATGAAATATTTGTATCCTTCTCTGGCACTTACTGTCATCGGTCCACATACATCAGTATGTATTAGACTTAGAAGTTCTGTAGCTCGTTCACCTTTTCCAATAAAAGGTGACTTAGTCATTTTACCAAGTAAACAGGATTCACAAGTGGGCAGTGATTCAGAATCACTGACCTCGAGGAGTCCATCTCCTCGAATCTTGTTTATCCTATTTTGGTTAATATGACCTAGCCTACAATGCCAAAGATACAAATCGTTGACATTATCTAATCTTGGGCGTTTGCTAGATGTGTACATTACACTAACAGGCCTTGATAGTACGTATATGCCATTATTTAATCTAGCTTTCATTATCATAGAGTTATTCAAAATAACATTTTAAAAATCTCCTTTTATTGATAGTTCAAAATCACAATTAGCCAAAAGGCCTACAGAGATTATGCTCATAATGAAACTATGACAATAGTGACAGTCGACTAGTTCAACAGTACGAGACTCAAAGACAAGACGCAGGACTCCGACCGCCAGTAGTGGAACACGATTTCCATTCCCGATGCTCAGAAACTGCTCTCCATCTTCAAATCTTCTGCTAACTTGAAGTCCCTGTAATGAATTACAAACGTGAATTGGACTACCAGTATCCAATACCTAGTTAGCAGTATCAATAATTGAGTAATTACAAGGTTTTATCATATAAATACCTTGTTCAGCAGACTTCTGCTTCCTCGGCCTGTTCGGATCAAGGGACGCAATATAAAGAGGACAGTTCCTCTTCCAGTGTCCCTTCTTCTTACAGTAGAAATATTCTGCAGAAGATTGATCAGCCTTATACTTCCTGGTCTGACTAGGGCCAGGAGCATTCTGCACCTTCTTTCCCTTTTTATTTATTTTCTTCTTCCCTTTCTTAAAGGGACGACGATCTCTACTACCTCCCACTAAATTCACCACCCCCTTATTTAGTTGGTGGTCTTTCTCGAAAGTCTGCAGCAACCACAAAAGACCATGGTAGTTAACTGCAGGCTTGTTCATTCTATAATGATCGAGAAAATCAAGATAGGAGGAGGGAAGAGAATTCAGGATCGCATCCTTGCCGAGCTGCTCGTGCAAGGGACATCCGAGTTTGCCAAACTTTTCAATCAACTCGATCATGTACAATACATGATCAGTGATTGAACCGCCATTCAGCATCTTGGAATTATAGATGGCACAAGACACTTTGTACCGTTCTACATCATCCGGGGTGCCGAAGGATTCCTTCAACTTTTGAAGGATTTCATCAGGTTGGGCCTCCTCGAATTTGCGACTGAACTCGTCGTTCATCGCTGCTAACATAATGTATCGGACAGTAGTCCGATCAGAGACCCACTTCAGATAAGTGTCTCTGACCGCACTCCATGCATTTGCGGGAGGGATTTCAGGTGCCGAATCTGTTATCACATAGAGGATCCGTTCATGCTCCAGAACGATTCTCAATCTTCGATACCAACTATCGAAGTTGTGACCCTTTAACTTCTCGTTATCGAGAAGTGACCGGTGCGATAAATTTGAAGACATCTGAAAAGAAAATAAGACCAAATTAGTGTATGAATTAACAATTTAATCAAAAGACTTGGACTTTAGTTTAAAGGTTTCTCCCACTAATTTTTCAGATTGGTAGCCTCTAACTCCAATCCGTGAAAACACTTTTTCAAGTGGGTACTGAAATCCAATAGGCCTCGCATGAGCCTGACTATGGCTAGCTCACCCATACAAGCCTAAAGGTAGGTTCGTAAACCAATTGTTTCCCTAAACAATTTTCAGTATTTCATTTTGCCCCAGAGAACACCCCAATCAGCCTAGGGGCCTCCTATTGCGGGTCTCTGGTTAGGTCCAACCATTAAAATGACAAATCCAATGCTTCCAGCTAACTAAAGACCAAGACTGACTATGGCCGGCCCACCTGGTCCCATTAAGGAGGTTGTACTGAACCATCATCGATCAGATAGAAATTTTAGTCGCCGGATGTACACCCGTTCTATGGAACTGCCGATGCACACCAAGCTAGTGGACACATTTCTATCCAACTTAATGGGAGGCAAAGACACTATCAACTCTTTGACTTAGTCTTTTTAAGGACCTAATAATTTTAGAGGATTTTTTTTTAGTTGCGACAGAAGAAAAAAAGGAGGACATGGATCATCCTCCCACTGAATCAATCAGATTCTAGGAGGGTTGAAATAAATCAACAAATGATCCATGGGCACCTATAGAGTTAGACCGATCAACCTGGGTGACATGGGTTAACTCGAGTCATTGAGCTTTTCCAATCAGTTCTGGTCGACTCGACTAGCCAGGTAGGTGAGATCATGGGTGAGTATCCACCATTAACCATCTTTCCTAGACACCAACCAAGTTAGCCAGGAAAGAGGTAGCCTCATACAACCATGATCACAATGCCAAACCTACCTCGACACCATTCGGTTTACCAGACTCGATCAGACTAGCCTAAAGACTCGGGCGTCCACTGAGCCACTAATTGGATCCATTTTAGATGAACGGATCAACTAATCTAACTATTAGATAGTTCTAAAGAAGGCCTTAAACAACTTTTGTTTAATCTTCTTGTTATCCAATTCAACTAAACTTAGGTCTAACCGATTTAAGGACCCAACTAGTCAGCTAACCCAATTTAAACCAAAATGGCTTATGCAATGTTTTAGATTTCATAAACCTAAAATTTTTAATAAGGCAAACACTTAATTAAAATATTTTTTTAATTAAGTCACAATGTAAAACATTTTTACAAAACTAATCATGCATCAATATTCAAATTTTACAAATATTTCATATCCTTATAAAACATGCCCTATAACATGTATCATCAAATTAAAATATTTTTAATTTTAAAAATTCTTTAAGGATCCTTCTGAAGAGGCCAACACAGATGATCCGCATCATGTCAAAGACACACGGTCATGGTGAAGGTCTCAACTAGGTTCCAAAAAGAAATCTGGATACATTATTAGATTAAACCAATTTTAATCTAAAAACATGCATACAGGAATAGGTTACACATGCAACCTAGCTCTGATACCACTGAAAGAAAATGGTGCAGGTGGTTTGACATGATCCTACACTAGGCATGCAAACAGCAATGGGAGCAGAATGGATTTTAAAACTTTTTTAAAAATTCTCGTAGCGGAAAACTACTCCGCCCAGAACCTAGCCTATTCATGTTGCATGTAGGCATGTAAGATAATATAAAATATTTACAAAATATTAAACAAAAAAATCTATTTATGCATGATTAAAAAAAATAAATTTCCTACCTTTATTCCACCTGGAATAACTCTGGAATAAACCTGGAATAGGCTGGAATAGCTGGAATAAAACTATTCCAGCCTTCTTCTTCCTTGGAACGTTTGAAACTCTATTTTTGGGACTTCAAAACATCATCGGAACACCACCTTCCGGACCTCCGTTTCCTCCCGAATCGAAGCTACAGCAAGGGGATAAAGTGGTCATCGTTTTGCCATCGAGATCTGCAAGCAAAAACCAGCAAAAATGGTGTACAATTCAACCAAAATCTGCTGCCAGAAGTTTGCTGCAGAATAGGACAGTAGCTTCTTTCTTTGCATTTGGAGCAACAGCAGCAAATCCGGCTCGCCTTGCTTGCTCCCAAGAGTAGAAGAGTACTCCCTCTAGAGGGGAGACACACCCGGGGCTCTCGGATCCGCCTTCATGCACGGTGCTAGCCGCTAGAAGGAGACACGGTCACGGTAAGTTTCAGCAACAGGGCTTTGCTGAAATGGGAATTTGAGCACAAGAAACAAGGCTTTGTTTCTCTCCCTCACACACTCCAAATCCCAGCTCTACAAAGTACCCAATCGAAGAAAAAAGACCAAGCTCTTAGCCTCTCAAATGGAAGAACACCCTAGGTGTTTTCTCTCTTCTCACGGTGAAACAAAACCACACTTGAAATAGGGGGAACTGCTAGTATTTAAAAGACAGCAGGGAAGATGACGGAGAGACAGGGAGAGGAAGAGGACTCGGCTGCGTTTCACCCATTAAACTAGTAGTAAACAAGGGATTAAACCTGCCGGTGGAGGAGAGGAAGAGACGCCAACGATGAAAGGTCGATTGGCCTTCTTCGGATGCATGAGTTTCTCCCAGCGTTTTACCGTGTAAAACGGTCAATGGGAGTAAACATCGGTTCAAAGAAAATATCGGTTCAACCAAAACTGATCAACCCCTTTTAAAACCTCTTGGTTCAATCCAATTGAACTGGTTCAAACCCAATTAAAATTGGTTCAAGGGATTAAAATTGGTTCACAACCAATTGAAGGTCGAAACGAACTCCGAATCAGTTCAAAACTGATTCAGAAAAAATCTGGTGCAGTCCTGGTCAGCCCGGAACATTTTCCGGTTGACACAGACAAGGGTAAGACAGAAAAAAGAGTGCTCAAAAAATACCGTGACCATAAAATCGAGATGATTCTTAATCGTAATCGGTATCTGGATCAGAGAGTAATCCTCTGTGGCGTGTGACCTCATAGGTTCGAACCTAAACCGTAGCACTAGAAAAATTCTAGTACCAGCACAGGAAACCATCTAGCAATGGGTCCCGGCATCCGGATAGGTCGAAGATGTGGGAGCAAACTATCGAACCTCTGGCATATGGTTACCGTATAATTCATCCCTTTGACCTCTAATGCTCAGGACGACTGAGATTGGGCTGCCAACCCAGACTGAGTCAGTCGACTACGTGTCTCAACCTTACAAGCCCAGTGACTCTTCACTAGGACTACCCCGGCCGAGGATTTGCTAAATTGAGATACTGTGAGACATTCAATCCAAACTGTTTGGACAGGTCAATTCTATCTTGGTCCATCACTGCTCCATAAGTACTTGCCTGTACCCAGAAACCTTCCATCACCGGATTAAAAATCCGGGTAGTCCGGCACCAAAGCATAGGGAGTTGCTTGCAAGCTACCGTAATGACCTCAGGTCAGAGGGACACATATACCCATATCCAATCGTGAGTATCCCTTTGGCAGAAAGGGGCTGCATGGAGTCACGTTCAATGAGATATCACATATCCCACTTGTAGATCACATCAGTGTCACCACACTCATTTGGTCAAGAGGACAACCAAACGATGCGAACTACAATAACCTATACTTGATATATTGCCGTCCAGTACAATATATCCTTTGGTTGTGAACAAGGTTTAAGGACCACTCGATACATCCTCTCTATATTGAAGTCAGTGTAATCCTAAGAACTTCATCACATGGAAAGAGTTCATTTCATGGAAATTTAGTATGTGATGAGCTGCCATAAATATATTTTATTAATTCAAATGAAAAGTACAATACTTAGCTCAACCGCCTACAACCCATGCAATTGGCTTTGGGACACAATTCCCAACACTAGATTCACCACCCCTTTATTCAACTGGTTGTCTTTCTCATAAGTCTGTAGCAACCCCAACAGACCATGGTAGTTGACTGCAAGCTTATTCATTCTATAATGATCGAGAAAGTCTAGATAGGAGGAGGGGAGAGAATTCAAAATTGCATCTTTCCTAAGCTGTTTATGCAAGGGACAGCCGAGCTTGACCAGGCTTTTAATCATCTCGATCATGTACAGTACATGATCAGTGACTGAGGCCTTATTATGCATCTGCGCGTTGTAGATAGCATAGGAGACCCTGTACCTCTCAACATCGTATGGTGTCTTGAAAGACTCCTTCAACCTTTAAAGGATTTCTTATGGCTGGGCTTCCTGGAATTTGTGACTGAACTCGTCGGTCATCATCGCTAACATAATGCATTAGACAGTGGTCCTGTTAGAGAGCCACTTCTGAAAGTGTCTCTGATAGAACCCAGATTAGTGGCAGCAGAGATCTCAGGTGCCGGATCCGATATCACATACAGGATCCGTTCATGCTCCAGGACAATCCTGAGCCTTCGATACCAGCTATCGAAGTTGGGTCCATTGAGCTTCTCGTTGTTGAGAAGAGACCGGAGTGATAGGTTGGAAGACATCTGAAAGAAAAACCAAAGCTAATTAGCGTATATGAATAATTAACCTAAAGACATAGACTTTAGTCTAAAGGTCCCTCCCACTATTTTGCTCAGATTGGTAGCTTCTACCTCCAATCCAAGGAATTACTTTAATTCCCTAGTGGGTACCAGAGTCCAATAGACAACACATGTGCCCGACTTTGGCCGACCCACCCATGTGTGTATAAAGGTAGGTTCTTTAACCGTTTACTTCTCCAAGTAATCTCTAGTATTTGGGTTTTGCCCCAAGGAGCACTTCAATCGACCTTTGGGCCTCCTATTAAAGGTCCTGATTAGGTACAACGATTAACATGACAAAATTCAATGCTTCTAACTAACGAGTAGTCAAGCCCAACTTTGACCGGCCCACCTGACCACCGTTAAGAGAGTCGCACTGAGACATCATATTAGGAATAGCAATTCCAATAGCCTGATGAATACCCGATCTTTGGATCTGCCGATGAATACCCAACTATTGGATCCATTACCATCACACTTGATAGGAGGCAAGGACTTGGTTATCCCTATAACTTTGTCCTTTTAAGGACCTAATAATTTAGAGGGTTTTTAAATAATGTGACACTTGAAGAGATGAGAAGACATGGATCAACCTCCCACTGACCAAATCAGCAATCTAGGAGGGTTACACATAACTAATAATCCATGGGCACCTAAAATCAGTCAAGACTGATTAACCTAGGATGACAAGGGTTAACACGAGTCAATGAGCTATCCAATCAATCCTGATCGATCATATTGGCCAAGTAAGTGAGATCATAGGTTGGGTTCCACCATTAACCGTCTTGCCTTAGACACCAACATAGTTGGCCAGGTAAGAGGTAGCCCCAAAGAACGAAGATCACAATGCCAAACTTACCTCGACACCAATCAGTTCATCAGACTTAATTAGACTAGCTTAAAGACTTGGACTTTCTACTGAGCCCCAAATTAGATCTATTTAGATTATGGACTAATCAATCTAATTATTAGAGAGATCTAGAGAAGAAATCCTAAGTCAACATTTGATTAGATTAGTTCTTTAATTTTTCTAATGCATCTAAACTTAGGTCTAACCCAATCAAGGACCTAATAGAAGCTAACCTATGAC
The DNA here is from genome assembly GCA_021397845.1 of Areca catechu. Taxonomy (NCBI): domain Eukaryota; kingdom Viridiplantae; phylum Streptophyta; class Magnoliopsida; order Arecales; family Arecaceae; genus Areca; species Areca catechu. The sequence goes on from CM038041.1 coordinate 72,210,186, forward strand.
CCTTAATATTTATTGAAATGATTTAAGATCTTTGAATCATATTTCTAGAGTTCTTAGTCAATCTTAATTCAAAATTAAGTTCAACGGCCTTAAAATAAATTAAAATAATTTTAATTTATCATGTAAAATAATTTTACAACAAATCAAAATTTGAATTCACTATATTTCAGAATTTTCATCCCAAGTGTCGACACTTTAAGAGCAAGTGTCGACTCAAGGCCTGAGACAGAAAAAGAAAATAGAACGATCTGTTATCTGGACATGCTCATGTGTCAACACTTCGAAGGTCAAGTGTCGACACTTCGAAGGTCAAGTGTCGACACTTCAGGGTCAAGTATCGATACTTCAAGGGCAAGTATCGACACTTCAACATGTCTTAGAAGAAAAATAGAAACCAGATCTCAGGAGATTTTCCCATGAGTTGACACTTCAAAGGCCAAGTATCGACTCATAGCCTGAGATAATGAAAAAATAATGATTTCATATCTAATGTTTCTCCAAACATTCAATCAAAACATATCAAAATAATCATTTTAGATCTTATCTAAAGTTGTTATAGGATCATCACATTAGATTAAAACATTTTTAACCTATAATTTTCTTTCTTCTTATTTTTTTTTCAAGAGTAAATCACAGCGGCACCCCTACACGCCATTGGAGATCCCATTGAATGGAAATAGAGGGTCTTGCAGCCCTACTTCTCTCCTATGACCGGATGGACATGGTAAAGTACTCAATCCAAGTACTTAAAAAGAAAGGAGATGTTATTAGCATGCTAGCAAAATTATACTACAAAAGGGAACCTGTCACTCTGATATCATTGAAGGTGAAAAGCACCTACACCTAGCATACAACATGCAAGAAAACAGGGAAGAAAGATATGCATTTTAAAATATTTTTAAAGCATACATAGCGGAAGGCTCGGTAGATAGATCTAAACGATCTACTGATCTACCCGTAAAAGGATCTAGCATAATGATCTAGCATGCATATAACATCAAAGTAAGAGAAACAATAAATATAAAAGTAGCATACCTTTATACCAAGAGAGAAGCAGTGGAAGTGCTGTAAGAAGGAGGAGAGTGCTCGAGCCACACACGTGTCTGGCCTCTATAGGATATCTACACCCGGGCTCGACTCTGATCAACTCCCTCGGAGTGCTAGCTCTTCGGGATCCTTGGTCGATCTTCTTCTTCTAAGAAGACTAGGAGGAGAGCAGGAACCTCTTCCCAAAACCTCTCTTTCCAAGACCTAGCTTGATTGCTAGGTTGCTCATACCCAATCCCTAGAACTCTCACAACCCTTCTCTATCTTCTCTCTAGTAGTGTTGTAACTTGTAACCTCTGCAGACTATACAATGACCCTTATTTATAGGTGCAGCCAAGAGAATGAGAAAGAGGAAGGGGGAGAGATGAGGGGAGAGAATGGGGAGAGGATCAAGGTCATACCAAATGGGTCTAACCCAAAGAGATAAGTATGACCTTCATACCATAAAACCTTGGAGCCGAAACTGGCTTGAATTTGAAATTCAAACCAGGTCAAAACTTGCCCAAAATCCTTCCACGAAATCCCCCCAGAATTTTAGTTCATCACAGGAAGTGTCAACACCTGAAAATTGCCAAGTGTCGACACTTCACTAAGTGTCAACACCTACAAAATTCCAAGTATCGACACTTGGAACAAAGTCAATCATATTGACTTCGGGTGATGACAAATGATTCCCAATCGTCTTTTAAATACAAGATCAGATAGAAATCCTCTATGGTGTGTGACCCTATAGGTTCGAACACTAAGCCAGTAGCACTGGAACATTTTCAGTACCGGTCAAAGTCCTCATCTAGCAATGATACCCGACGTCCAGATAGGTCGAAGATGCAGAGCACCTCACAAGAACCTCTGGCATATGGTTGCCGCATAATTCATCCCTTTGACCTCACAATGCTCAGGATGACCTAGGGTTAGACTGCCAACCCTAATTTGGTTTATCTAGATCATGTCTCAATCTCACAAGTTCTACGACTCTTCACAAGAACAACCTTGGCCAAGGTTTTGCTGAATTGAGACATAGTGAGTCATTCACTCCAAACTATTTAGAGAGGTCAATTCCATCTTGATCCACCACCGCTCCTTAAGTACTTGACAATACCCAGAAACCTTCCATCACTGGATTAAAATCCAGGTAGTCCGGCCTCGAAGTATAGTGAGTTGCTTGCAAGCTGCCATGGTGACCTCAAGTCTGAGTAACATATACCCATATCCCTTCGCAAGCAACCCTTTGATAGAAGGGAGCTTCACAGATGGTCACGTTCAGTGAAATATCACACATTTCATTTGTATGTCATACCAGTGTCTCTACACTCCTTGGTTAAGAGGACAACCAATAAATGTGACATACAATAACCTATACTTGATACATCATCGTCCTATAATAATGTATCTTTTGGTTGTGAACTAGTTTAAGAACTACTTGATATATCCTCTTTATATCAAACAAAATAGTTCTAAGGACTCCATCATACAAGAGTTCATTTCAGGAAAATGCAAATATGATGAACAGCCAAAAATAACTTTTATTTATTAAAGAATTCATATACAAAATATAAGATAGCACAACCATCTATAGCCTAGACGATCGGCTTTGAGACATAATTCCCAACATTTGCTCCATCCCATCTTGATACTTCATGGTCTTGATCTTATCCAATTTAAACCCATCTTGAACCCAACTTGTCTAATTACAAGACCCAACTATTTACAAGATCAAATTGATCCCAACAAGTCTAAATTGAACCTAAAAAAATTAAATTGAAATTAAAATTAGAATAGACTCGACTCTAATTACAGGACTCATGTTGAAATTCAAAGTAAAGTTAAAGCCAAAATTGGAGTTTGGTTTATGCATTTGCAATCCATAAGGAGCTTGGGCTAGTTGGGTTTGCTTGAAGTCTTTTATGAACTCTAATGCCTGCACCACCTTCGATCAGATCAAGATGGTGAGTATCTTTCTAGTGAGTTTCTGACTTATCTTGAGGAGAATGAGATTCTTTCTCAATGGACTCCTCCAGGGACACCTCAGTTAAATGGAGTGTTTGAAAGGAGAAATCAGACTCTATTAGATATGGTATGATCCATGTTGGGCTTGGCCACTCTACCTATATCCTTTTGGGGATATGCTCTTGAGTCAGCATGTTATCTTCTAAATAGGATTCCTAGTAAATCCATTGACAAAACTCCATATGAGATATGGACTGGGCGTAAGCCAACACTTTCACATCTTTAGGTTTGGGGTTGTCTGGCTTATGTCAAACATTTGCAAACGAATAAAGTTAGACAAAGGTCTGACAGGTGCCTCTTTGTTGGGTATCTGAAAGAGTCTAAAGGGTATTTCTTCTATCTGCCTGAGGAACATAAAGTGTTTGTCAGTCTTATGGCTAACTTTTTGGAAAGGGAGTACCTTATTGAAGGCACTTAAGCTGCTGAGGTTGAGCTTGGAGAAGTTCAACAGGTAGAGGAAACAGCACATTTTAAGACCACTATAGAACTAGATTTGTTAAGATCTAAGCCTATTATGCAACCATTAAGGAGATCCAGTAGAGTACCGCATCAGCCGGACAGATACTATAGTTTTTTAGTCTAGCACGATGATCCTGTTGAGCTTGATGAGAACAACGAGGATTCGATCACCTATATGGATGTAATGCAGAGGTCTGACTCTGAGAAATGGCTTAAGGCCATAAAATCCAAAATGGAGTCCATGGAAATCAGCAATTTATCAACATTGGTTGATCCACCTGAAGGGATAAAATCCATTGTGTGTAAATAGATCTTCAAAAGGAAGTGGTGTGGACACCAGAAACCGAAAGAAACTTCACTCCAACAAGGTTAGCCTTATCCCAATTTGGATCGAAGATAATTAGGTTACCTTGTATCCTTTAGTTCAAAAATATTTTATTTTCAAGAGTCATTTCCTTTTCAAGAGTCCTGTAATTAATTTTGAGTTTCAAATCAAGAGTGTTTATTGAGTCCTGTAATTACTTTTAAAATTTCATTTCTTGTAAGTCCATTTCAAGTTTTAAAGTCTAGGTCAGTCAAGTCAGTTCAATTGAGTTAAGTCTAATTCAGTTGAGTTAAGTCTAATCAAGTCTTAAAGCCATGAAAGCCAGCAACAAGACTCAAATTCTGGATCCCAGAATTTGATCACATGAAGAAGAGCAGACACATCAACCAAGCAAGAGAAAAGGACCATCAACTAGGACCACTGGGCGCCACATGTCATTCTTATCAAAGTAGAAGACCACCTCACCATGCCATGTCATCAGGTGCCACTTCACCAGCCACCTCATCACCCTTTGGGCGCCAACAAGGGAGATTCAAATTCAAGGAGGTTGGCCACATCCCTCCAAGTCCTCCACCAAATCCTCCAACCCCCCACATCCCTCCAAACTCTCCACCAAATCCTCCAACCCTCCTTGTAATCCTCCTCGATTTGGGGAGTTTTTAAATTTCAAAATCTAGCTTTGTGAGGCTATTAAAAGCCTTGGATGCCCATTGTAAAAGAGATGGATTTTGGAAATGAATGAAGTTTGAAGTGAAGTTGTCTTGAGTTTTATGTGTGAAATTTTTCCTATCTTCTTCTCCCACGCCCAAAGCCACTCTCTTCCCTAGCAATTCATCATCCAAGCTCAAGGCAAAGGCATTAAAGTCGGCCAGATCTTCTCAACTATCTTTTCTTTGTTCACAAGTTCTCCCATCCCTTCTTTATGTTTGCATCCTTCAACCTTAACTTTGATCTTCATTGCAGGGTCCTTCGAAGTCCTTGAGTTGTGAACAGGGTTCCCCTTGACAATGAACCAACAAGCTGAAGCCCAAGTCCAGGGTTCTGATCACTGTTATCCAAGTTCTCCAGTCCAGAGCATCAGTAGTTTCAAGTTTTGAATCATAGAAAGGTTAGAAAACTCATCAAGGTAAGTCCTCAATCATTAGCCCCTATTGTCTAGATCTTCTTCCTTCTTAGTTTTAGAGTTGTGTCTAATCATGTAATAGTCCCTTTTCATATAATCCTTAAATCTTATTAAGATGAGTACAATGCTAAGTATAATTAGGTTTCATTGCTCTACAAACACCATATTCAAAACATTAATCATATGCGTGCCGCATCAAATTGGTATCAGAGCATGGTTGCATTAGGATAGAATAGTTTTCTTTAAATCCAAGCAAGATCTAAAATTCACGCCTCCTGAGTGGGTGTACTACAGTACACTGTCATGACCCATGGAAATAATGAGCCCCTGGCCGGACGTAAATTTTTTAGATTGAAGTTTGGGTAAGCCATTGCACTTGTTTGATTAGGTTCTGTTTTTTAAAAATTTGCATCTATTTACTGTAATCCGTCTGCAGCTCCAAAGGAAAGTTGCTAATTTTTTATTGAAATATTTTTTTTATTATTCCTTATTAAGTCAGTTATCACCATATTAAATTTCATCATCAAAAAAAAATTATAAAAAAAATGAAAATTTCTGCAGTTCGACATTGTCATTAGGGTTATGTTCTGTCCTTTTTATTTATCTTCATTTGTAGGATCTGCTTAGAGTAGTACAGATTTTATTTTTAAAATTCCTTATATCTACATTGAAACATATAAGCTAGAAATCCTCTGTGAATTTTTCAAAATTTTTGGATATTTTTTTCATCACGTTTTCTACACCACTTTCAAACTGCAACACACTTCTGCAGCACCTTTGCATTTCATTCATCTCATGAGAAATCAAATTAAGGGCATCAATTTGACATAGGGTCAGGGTTTCATCACCTATCCCTAGCCCAAAAATCACCAACCAGCATATCGATCCCAGCCCATTAATTAAAATGGAGTAGAACGTTAATTGCCCTAGTGGGTTAGGGACACCAACAAATTGGGTTCAGGTTAGGGTCAAGTTAACTGTGTCAGCTAATTGGTGTGTGCTTACTGGCTTGGTGTCTAGGATTGGTGCATCAGGGCTTGTGATTTGGTCCGCCTACCTGGCCAATCTCAGATTGGTGTCTAAGGTTGGCAATCAGGGACCTTCACTCCCCACCACCTACCTGGCTAAGTCCCATAAGTACTACTAGCTAGTTGGTTCACTTAATTAGACTTCTAATTTATGCTCTAGGTCTAGGAAACCTTAGCTCGAGCTTGAGTCTACTTGCATGCATGAAAACTATATTAGGAGCCTCATATTCACCAGTCCAGACTCAGTCCAGTGTAGCCATGGACCCGAATCTTGAAACCATGCTGAAAGGTCTAAATGATCTAATTGCCCAATTGAACCAAATGCTGGCTAAACAATTTTCCTTAGACCAACCAACTCCTACTTTCCCATTAGCTCATATGAATGATAGGAGTAAGAACCCTGAAGTACAAGTTGAGTTCATTGATACTCAAGACTTAGGGTTTCCTCAAACTGAAGGGCTAGGGAAGGAAGAAGGCAAATTTGAACAACCTAGTAAATATGTGTATGAGACTGACATAGGTTTAATAAATGAATATGAAGGGGAAGACTGTGAAGAGAACAACTTTAGTACCTTACCTGAGGAAACCTTTGGTAAAGAAAAGATTATTGAGCCTAGTCCTGAAACATTAGAACAACAAAAATTTAGTGAGGACTTGGTTTCCGTAAGACAATGCCCTCAGGAAGAACCCAATACTTTAGCTTCGACACAAGAACTCTTTCAGGTACCTGAGAAGAACCCAATCATTATTCTAGAAGACTTTCCTGATGACCTTCAACTACCTAGAAGCATCCCGCCTATAGATCAAAATTCTAATCTTAAGGTCATCATGAGTAACCAAGGTCTGTTTCAAGATTCTCCTAAATTATCCCAAGACTCGGATTCCTATTTCCTGCCTTTCCTTAAGTCTTATCCTAATTTTAGAGCCATTAAGTTTCATTTTGACGAGATTACTAGGTTGCATGAGCCTTTAAAGCCTATTCCTTTTGCTACCTACTTTTGGAAAACCTTATGGCATTTGCTAGGAACCCATGGTAAATTCTCATGTGCATACCAGACCAGGGTCAAACCTAGAGAGTCATTAATCTATTAGGTTTAGGCCCTAGAGAGTCCAATAAAATTCCTCTCAATAAAGATGCCTAGTTCAGTCTGCATTTCGTAAGTGCTTGTGTAAGTTTCTGAGTCTGCTGAGTCTTTTGCACAGCATGTCACAAATCTGCATAAAGAAATCAGTAATAAAATCAACCTGAGCAATGAAACTTATAAACACTTAGCTGACTCACATAAGAGGGCTAAAGAATTCTGTGAAGGGGATTATGCGATGATTAGGCTCAACCCTGAACGGTTTCCCCCTGGAACCATAAAGAATCTGCATGCCTGTGGAGCGGGACCTTTTAAGATCTTAAAGAAAATAGGGCCTAATGCATATGTTTTGGAACTTCCACCTGATATGGGTATTAGTACAACCTTCAATGTTTCAGACCTAGTAGAATACAAAGAACCACTACTAATACCTAGTGAGCCTTTTGAGCCAGAAACTTTCATTGAGAGTGAACATATTTTCGAGTGTCCACCACCAACCTTACCTGAGCAGAGAGAGAGGATTGAGAGAATCCTGGATGACAAGATCATTACTACCAGGAATAAGGACTATCAGCGATACCTGGTTCAATGGTAAGGTCGACTTGAGTCCGACAACTCTTGGATTACTCGAGAGGACCTACAAAGACTTAACCCAGACTTGCTCGAGCATTACCAGGGCAAAACTGAACCATACTCGACTGGGTCGAGTTCTGCCTACCCCAGGAGAATTGGTGTGGACACCAGAAGCCGAAAGAAACTTCACTCCAACAAGGTTAGCCTTATCCCAATTTGGATCGAAGATAATTAGGTTACCTTGTATCCTTTAGTTCAAAAATATTTTATTTTCAAGAGTCATTTCCTTTTCAAGAGTCCTGTAATTAATTTTGAGTTTCAAATCAAGAGTGTTTATTGAGTCCTGTAATTACTTTTAAAATTTCATTTCTTGTAAGTCTATTTCAAGTTTTAAAGTCTAGGTCAGTCAAGTCAGTTCAGTTGAGTTAAGTCTAATTCAGTTGAGTTAAGTCTAATCAAGTCTTAAAGCCATGAAAGCCAGTAACAAGACTCAAATTCTGGATCCCAGAATTTGACCACATGAAGAAGAGTAGACACATCAACCAAGCAAGAGAAAAGGACCATCAACTAGGACCACTGGGCGCCACATGTCATTCTTATCAAAGTAGAAGACCACCTCACCATGCCACGTCATCAGGTGCCACTTCACCAGCCACCTCATCACCCTTTGGGCGCCAACAAGGGAGATTCAAATTCAAGGAGGTTGGCCACATCCCTCCAAGTCCTCCACCAAATCCTCCAACCCCCCCACATCCCTCCAAACTCTCCACCAAATCCTCCAACCCTCCTTGTAATCCTCCTCGATTTGGGAAGTTTTTAAATTTCAAAATCTAGCTTTGTGAGGCTATTAAAAGCCTTGGATGCCCATTGTAAAAGAGATGGATTTTGGAAATGAATGAAGTTTGAAGTGAAGTTGTCTTGAGTTTTATGTGTGAAATTTTTCCTATCTTCTTCTCCCATGCCCAAAGCCACTCTCTTTCCTAGCAATTCATCATCCAAGCTCAAGGCAAAGGCATTAAAGTCGGCCAGATCTTCTCAACTATCTTTTCTTTGTTCACAAGTTCTCCCATCCCTTCTTTATGTTTGCATCCTTCAACCTTAACTTTGATCTTCATTGCAGGGTCCTTCGAAGTCCTTGAGTTGTGAACAGGGTTCCCCTTGACAATGAACCAACAAGCTGAAGCCCAAGTCCAGGGTTCTGATCACTGTTATCCAAGTTCTCCAGTCCAGAGCATCAGTAGTTTCAAGTTTTGAATCATAGAAAGGTTGGAAAACTCATCAAGGTAAGTCCTCAATCATTAGCCCCTATTGTCTAGATCTTCTTCCTTCTTAGTTTTAGAGTTGTGTCTAATCATGTAATAGTCCCTTTTCATATAATCCTTAAATCTTATTAAGATGAGTACAATGCTAAGTATAATTAGGTTTCATTGCTCTACAAACACCATATTCAAAACATTAATCATATGCGTGCCGCATCAGGAAGAGGGGCGCAGACGGGCAGGTGGAGACCTATAAAGCCCATCTGGTTACTAAGGGATATTATCAACATTATTGTATAGACTATGATGAGATGTTTTTTCCTGTGGCAATGCTCAAGTCTATTCGTATTATGCTTACTCTGGCAGTATATCTAAACTATGAAATCTGGCAAATGGATGTCTGAATAGCTTTCCTAAATGATGATCTGGAAGGGAGGTGTATATGATGCAACCTGAAGGGTTCACATCCATAAATGAGTCTAAGATATGCAAGCTACAAAGGTCCATTTATGGACTGAAGCAAGCATCTTGGAGTTGGAACATGCATTTTGATAAATGTATCAAGATGTATATGATGTAGAACGAAGGACACGAAGAAAACCCATTGTTATTTTGAAAAGAGAAAAAACACCTAAAGCAAACCAAGGATCATGGGAGGGCTAAGAAGCCTCCCGGGACTAGGATAGAACGACCCCTGAAAATCCTAAAACGATTGGACTCTTTTGGTTTTTAAATTTTCTTGGCGGAGATGGCGAAGGAATGATGGGGATGGGAGGCTGGGACGGGAACTCCTAGACCTTGGGACTCATCCTAACGAAGAGACCATCCACCTCTAAGGCATTACGCCCTCCTTAATACTTAGAGGCGCTAGGATGGTTCTCAAGGTCACGAAGGACGGGGGGGGGGGGGGGGAGAGAACTCATGGATCTTGGGACTCACCCTAACGAAGAGACCGTCCACCTCTAAGGCATTACGCCCTCCTCAATACTTAGAGGCACTAGGATGGTTCTCAAGGCCACGAGGGGAAGACACGAAGGTGGGAGGGAGAAAGGAGGTACCTGGGGCCTCACACCCCTCGACGTCCTGAAGGACGAAGGCAAGTTGGGGCCTCACACCCCTCGATGTCCCGAAGGACAAAGGCAAAAGGGCCTCAGCACAGAACCACACACCGGAAAAAACACTCAAAAATTTCATTTAACTATTTTATTACAAGAGGAGTATGGGTATTTATAGATGCCCATATCCTGTTGAAATTCAAAAATAAAATCCCCTGAAATCCTCCCTTGATTTTGAAATCAAATTCAAACACAAAATCCTAAATTTCCCAAATTACATTCATCAAAAAAATACCAAATAAATCCCGTTTATTTGAATTTTGAAATCCCCTCTGCTCTGAAACTCGTGCTACTCCAAAAATCATGCAAAACAACTCTTCTTCCACTGCTTTGAGAAGCGTGCAGAAGCTTCATTTGGCTGCTCTGAAAAACATGCGGAAGCTCCTTCACGGTCGAGCAACAGGGGGCACCTGGATCTTCGGCACCCGGCCCAGCGGGCGGTGGCGGGGCGGCACGGTGGCGCGCCGGCGGGCGGTCGGCGGCGGCGGGGTGGCACGACGGCCAGGCGGCGCAGGGGTGGGATGGCCGCACGGCACACACGAACGCTCCATTCGATCTTCCCACGGGCGTGAGGCCCAGGGATGCCGGCGGGGTGGCAGGGCGGCGGATCGGTGGAGCGCCGGCAGGCGGAAGGCAGTGGCTGGGCGGCACGACGGTGGCGGCAAAACGGCGGCGGCGGTCGTGGGCGACCGTTGGTCTTCCACGGACCGTTGGTCTTCCTCGAGCGGGAAGGCGGACGCCGGGGTTTCCAACGAGGGTGGCCGGCGGGCGGGCCGATGGAGGCAACCGGGGGTCGGGCACGGTAGATCGCGCACCGGTGGGGCAAAAATCGAAAAAGAATGAAGCCTCTGCGATTTTTCCTGGAGGTTGAAGGAGATAGGGATAGCCTAGAATAATTTGGAATAACATCGGGATAACAGGGGAATAAAGGGAATAGGTGGAATAGCAGGAATAACTAAAAATATAAAAAATTCTAAAAATTCTAAAAAAAATAAAAAAGTGAAACCCGGATAGGTTTCGGGTCCCCCATCATTCTCCTGCAGCACGAAGAACTCGACTCTGTCGAGTTCGAGGACAAAGCAAATCCTAGCCCGCCGCTGGCTCTGATACCAAATTGATGTGGAACGAAGGACACGAAGAAAACCCATTGTTATTTTGAAAAGAGAAAAAACACTTAAAGCAAACCAAGGATCATGGGAGGGCTAAGAAGCCTCCCGGGACTAGGATAGAACGACCCCTGAAAATCCTAAAACGACTGGACTCTTTTGGTTTTTAAATTTTCTTGGCGGAGATGGCGAAGGAATGATGGGGATGGGATGCTGGGACGGGAACTCCTAGACCTTGGGACTCATCCTAACGAAGAGATCGTCCACCTCTAAGGCATTACGCCCTTCTCAATACTTAGAGGCGCTAGGATGGTTCTCAAGGTCACGAAGGATGGGGGGGGGGGAGAGAACTCATGGATCTTGGGACTCACCCTAACGAAGAGACCGTCCACCTCTAAGGCATTACGCCCTCCTCGATACTTAGAGGCGCTAGGATGGTTCTCAAGGCCACGAGGGGAAGACACGAAGGTGGGAGGGAGAAAAGAGATACCTGGGGCCTCACACCCCTCGACGTCCTGAAGGACGAAGGCAAGTTGGGGCCTCACACCCCTCGATGTCCCGAAGGACAAAGGCAAAAGGGCCTCAGCACAGAACCACACACCGGAAAAAACACTCAAAAATTTCATTCAACTATTTTATTACTAGAGGAGTATGGGTATTTATAGATGCCCATATCCTGTTGAAATTCAAAAATAAAATCCCCTGAAATCCTCCCTTGATTTTGAAATCAAATTCAAACTCAAAATCCTAAATTTCCCAAATTACATTCATCACAAAAATACCAAATAAATCCTGTTTATTTGAATTTTGAAATCCCCTCTGCTCTGAAACTCGTGCTACTCCAAAAATCATGCAAAACAACTCTTCTTCCACTGCTTTGAGAAGCGTGCAAAAGCTTCATTTGGCTGCTCTGAAAAACATGCGGAAGCTCCTTCACGGTCGAGCAACAGGGGGCACCTGGATCTTCGGCACCCGGCCCAGCGGGCGGTGGCGGGGCGGCACGGTGGTGCGCCGGCGGGCGGTCGGCGGCGGCGGGGTGGCACGACGGCCAGGCGGCGCAGGGGTGGGATGGCCGCACGGCACACACGAACGCTCCATTCGGTCTTCCCACGGGCGTGAGGCCCAGGGATACCGGCGTGGTGGCAGGGCGACGGATCGGTGGAGCGCCGGCAGGCGGAAGGCAGTGGCTGGGCGGCACGACGGCGGCGGCAAAACGGCGACGGCGGTCGTGGGCGACCGTTGGTCTTCCACGGACCGTTGGTCTTCCTCGAGCGGGAAGGCGGACGCCGGGGTTTCCAACGAGGGTGGCCGGCGGGCGGGCCGATGGAGGCAACCGGGGGTCGGGCACGGTAGATCGCGCACCGGTGGGGCAAAAATCGAAAAAGAATGAAGCCTCTGCGATTTTTCTTGGAGGTTGAAGGAGATAGGGATAGCCTAGAATAATTTGGAATAACATCGGGATAACAGGGGAATAAAGGGAATAGGTGGAATAGCATGAATAACTAAAAATACAAAAAATTCTAAAAATTCTAAAAAAAATAAAAAAGTGAAACCCGGATAGGTTTCGGGTCCCCCATCATTCTCCTGCAGCACGAAGAACTCGACTCCGTCGAGTTCGAGGACAAAGCAAATCCTAGCCCGCCGCTGGCTCTGATACCAAATTGATGTGGAACGAAGGACACGAAGAAAACCCATTGTTATTTTGAAAAGAGAAAAAATACTTAAAGCAAACCAAGGATCATGGGAGGGCTAAGAAGCCTCCCGGGACTAGGATAGAACGACCCTTGAAAATCCTAAAACGACTGGACTCTTTTGGTTTTTAAATTTTCTTGGCGGAGATGGCGAAGGAATGATGGGGATGGGATGCTGGGACGGGAACTCCTAGACCTTGGGACTCATCCTAATGAAGAGATCGTCCACCTCTAAGGCATTACGCCCTCCTCAATACTTAGAGGCGCTAGGATGGTTCTCAAGGTCACGAAGGATGGGGGGGGGAGAGAACTCATGGATCTTGGGACTCACCCTTACGAAGAGACCGTCCACCTCTAAGGCATTACGCCCTCCTCAATACTTAGAGGCGCTAGGATGGTTCTCAAGGCCACGAGGGGAAGACACGAAGGTGGGAGGGAGAAAGGAGATACCTGGGGCCTCACACCCCTCGACGTCCTGAAGGACGAAGGCAAGTTGGGGCCTCACACCCCTCGATGTCCCGAAGGACAAAGGCAAAAGGGCCTCAGCCCAGAACCACACAACGGAAAAAAACACTCAAAAATTTCATTAAACTATTTTATTACAAGAGGAGTATGGGTATTTATAGATGCCCATATCCCTTTTGAAATTCAAAAATAAAATCCCCTGAAATCCTCCATTGATTTTGAAATCAAATTCAAAATCAAAATCCAAAATTTCCAAAATTACATTCATTAAAAAAATACCAAATAAATCCCGTTTATTTGAATTTTGAAATCCCCTCCGCTCTGAAACTCGTGCTACTCCAAAAATCATGCAAAACAACTCTTCTTCCATTGCTTTGAGAAGCGTGCAAAAGCTTCATTTGGCTGCTCTGAAAAATATGCGGAAGCTCCTTCACGGCCGAGCAACAGGGGGCACTTGGATCTTCGGCACCCGGCCCAGCGGGCGGCGGCGGGGCGGCACGGTGGCGCGCCGGCGGGCGGCGGGGTTGCACGGCGGCCAGGCGTCGCATGGGTGGGACGGCCGCATGGCACACACGAACGCTCCGTTCGGTCTTCCCACGGCGTGAGGCCCAGGGATGCCGGCGGGGCGGTAGGGCGGCGGATCGGTGGAGCGCCGGCGGGCGGGCGGCTGTGGCGGGGCGGAACGACGGTGGCGGCGGCCATGGGTGACCGTTGGTCTTCCTCGAGTGGGAAGGCGGACGTCGGGGTTTCCAACGAGGGTGGCCGGCGGGCGGGCCGGTGGAGGCAACCAGGGGTCGGGCATGGCAGATCGTGGACCGGTGGGGCAAAAATAAAAAAGAATGAAGCCTCTTCGATTTTTCCTGGAGGTTGAAGGAGATAGGGATAGCCTAGAATAAATTTGGAATAACATCGGGATAACACGGGAATAAAGGGAATAGGTGGAATAGCAGGAATAACTAAAAATACAAAAAATTCTAAAAATTCTAAAAAAAATAAAAAATTGAAACCCGGATAGGTTTCGGGTCCCCCATCATTCTCCTGCAGCACGAAGAACTCGACTCCGTCGAGTTCGAGGACAAAGCAAATCCTAGCCCGCCGCTTGCTCTGATACCATATTGATGTGGAATGAAGGATACGAAGAAAACCCATTGTTATTTTGAAAAGAGAAAAAACACTTAAAGCAAACCAAGGATAATGGGAGGGCTAATAAGCCTCTCGGGACAAAGATAGAACGACCCCTGAAAATCCTAAAACGACTAGAGTCTTTTGGTTTTTAAATTTTCTTGGTGGAGATGGTGAAGGAATGATGGGGATGGGAGGCTGGGACGGGAACTCCTAGACCATGGGACTCATCCTAATGAAGAGACCGTCCACCTCTAAGGCATTACGCCCTCCTTAATACTTAGTGGCGCTAGGATGGTTCTCAAGGTCACGAAGGATGGGGGGGGGGAGAGAACTCATGGATCTTGGGACTCACCCTAACGAAGAGACCGTCCACCTCTAAGGCATTACGCCCTCCTCAATACTTAGAGGCGCTAGGATGGTTCTCAAGGCCACGAGGGGAAGACACGAAGGTGGGAGGGAGAAAAGAGATACCTGGGGCCTCACATCCCTCGACGTCCTGAAGGATGAAGGCAAGTTGGGGCCTCACACCCCTCGATGTCCCATAGGACAAAGGCAAAACGGCCTCAGCCCAGAACCACACACCGGAAAAAACACTCAAAAATTTCATTCAACTATTTTATTACAAGAGGAGTATGGGTATTTATAGATGCCCATATCCCTTTTGAAATTCAAAAATAAAATCCCCTGAAATCCTCCCTTGATTTTGAAATCAAATTCAAAATCAAAATCCCAAATTTCCCAAACTACATTCATTAAAAAAATTACCAAATAAATCCTGTTTATTTGAATTTTGAAATCCCCTCCGCACTGAAACTCGTGCTACTCCAAAAATCATGCAAAACAACTCTTCTTCCACTGCTTTGAGAAGCATGCAGAAGCTTCATTTGGCTGCTCTGAAAAACATGCAGAAGCTCCTTCACAGCCGAGCAACAGGGGGCACCTGGATCTTCGGCACCCGGCCCAGCGGGCGGCGGCGGGGCGGCACGGTGGCGCGCCGGCGGGGCGGCACGGTGGCGCGCCGGCGGGCGGACGGCGGCGGCGGGGTGGCACAACGGCCAGGCGGCGCAGGGGTGGGACGGCCGCACGGCACACACAAACGCTCCATTCTGTCTTCCCACGGGCGTGAGGCCCAGGGATGCCGGCGGGGCGGCAGGGCGGCGGATCGGTGGAGTGCCGGCGGGCGGGCGGCAGTGGCGGGGCAGCACGACGGCGGTTGCGAAACGGCGGCGGCGGCCATGGGCGACCATTGGTCTTCCACGGACCGTTGGTCTTCCTCGAGCGGGAAGGCGGACGTCGGGGTTTCCAACGATGGTGGCCGGCGGGCGGGCCGATGGAGGCAACCGGGGGTCGGGCATGGCAGATCGCGGACCGGTGGGGCAAAAATCGAAAAAGAATGAAGCCTCTACGATTTTTCCTGGAGGTTGAAGGAGATAGGGATAGCCTAGAATAATTTGGAATAACATCGGGATAATAGGGGAATAAAGGGAATAGGTGGAATAGCAGGAATAACTAAAAATACAAAAAATTCTAAAAATTCTAAAAAAATAAAAAAGTGAAACCCGGATAGGTTTCGGGTCCCCCATCATTCTCCTGCAGCACGAAGAACTCGACTCCGTCGAGTTCGAGGATAAAGCAAATCCTAGCCCGCTGCTGGCTCTGATACCAAATTGATGTGGAACGAAGGACACGAAGAAAACCCATTGTTATTTTGAAAAGAGAAAAAACACTTAAAACAAACCAAGGATCATGGGAGGGCTAAGAAGCCTCCCAGGACTAGGATAGAATGACCCCTGAAAATCCTAAAACGACTGGACTCTTTTGGTTTTTAAATTTTCTTGGCGGAGATGGTGAAGGAATGATGGGGAAGGGAGGCTTGGACGGGAACTCCTAGACCTTGGGACTCATCCTAACGAAGAGACCGTCCACCTCTAAGGCATTACGCCCTCCTCAATACTTAGAGGCGCTAGGATGGTTCTCAAGGTCACGAAGGATGGGGGGGGGAGAGAGAACTCATGGATCTTGGGACTCAACCTAACGAAGAGACCGTCCACCTCTAAGGCATTACGCCCTCCTCAATACTTAGAGGCGCTAGGATGGTTCTCAAGGCCACGAGGGGAAGACACGAAGGTGGGAGGGAGAAAGGAGATACCTGGGGCCTCACACCCCTCGACGTCCTGAAGGATGAAGGCAAGTTGGAGCCTCACACCCCTCGATGTCCCGAAGGACAAAGGCAAAAGGGCCTCAGCCCAGAACCACACAACGGAAAAAACACTCAAAAATTTCATTCAACTATTTTATTACAAGAGGAGTATGGGTATTTATAAATGCCCATATCCCTTTTGAAATTCAAAAATAAAATCCCCTGAAATCCTCCTTCATTTTGAAATCAAATTCAAAATCAAAATCCCAAATTTCCAAAATTACATTCATTAAAAAAAATTCCAATAAATCCCGTTTATTTGAATTTTGAAATCCCCTCCGCTCTGAAACTCGTGCTACTCCAAAAATCATGCAAAACAACTCTTCTTCCATTGCTTTGAGAAGCGTGCAGAAGCTTCATTTGGCTGCTCTGAAAAACATGCGGAAGCTCCTTCACGGCCGAGCAACAGGGGGCACTTGGATCTTCGGCACCCGGCCCAGCGGGCGGCGGCGGGGCGGCACGGTGGCACGCCGGCGGGTGGCGGGGTTGCACGGCGGCGAGGCGGCGCAGGGGTGGGACGGCCGCACGGCACACACGAATGCTCCGTTCGGTCTTCCCACGGGCGTGAGCCCCAGGGATGCCGGCGGGGCGGCAGGGCGGCGGATCGGTGGAGCGCCGGCGGGCGGGCGACAGTGGCGGGGCGGCACGACGGCGGCGGCGGCCATGGGCGACCGTTGGTCTTCCACGGACCATTGGTCTTCCTCGAGCGGGAAGGCGGACGCCGGGGTTTCCAACGAGGGTGGCCGGCGGGCGGGCCGGTGGAGGCAACCAGGGGTCGGGCATGGCAGATCGCGGACCGGTGGGGCAAAAATCGAAAAAGAATGAAGCCTCTGTGTTTTTTCCTGGAGGTTGAAGGAGATAGGGATAGCCTGGAATAAATTTGGAATAACATCGGGATAACACGGGAATAAAGGGAATAGGTGGAATAGCAGGAATATCTAAAAATAAAAAAAATTCTAAAAATTCTAAAAAAAATAAAAAAGTGAAACCCGGATAGGTTTCGGGTCCCCCATCATTCTCCTGCAGCACGAAGAACTCGACTCCGTCGAGTTCGAGGACAAAGCAAATCCTAGCCCGCCGCTTGCTCTGATACCAAATTGATGTGGAATGAAGGACACGAAGAAAACCCATTATTATTTTGAAAAGAGAAAAAACACTTAAAGCAAACCAAGGATAATGGGAGGGCTAAGAAGCCTCCCGGGACTAAGATAGAAAGACCCCTGAAAATCCTAAAACGACTGGACTCTTTTGGTTTTTAAATTTTCTTGGTGGAGATGGCGAAGGAATGATGGGGATGGGAGGCTGGGACGGGAACTCCTAGACCTTGGGACTCATCCTAATGAAGAGACCGTCCACCTCTAAGGCATTACGCCCTCCTTAATACTTAGTGGCGCTAGGATGGTTCTCAAGGTCACGAAGGATGGGGGGGGGAGAGAACTCATGGATCTTGGGACTCACCCTAACGAAGAGACCGTCCACCTCTAAGGCATTACGCCCTCCTCAATACTTAGAGGCGCTAGGATGGTTCTCAAGGCCACGAGGGGAAGACACGAAGGTGGGAGGGAGAAAGGAGATACCTGGGGCCTCACATCCCTCGACATCCTGAAGGACGAAGGCAAGTTGGGGCTTTACACCCCTTGATGTCCCGTAGGACAAAGGCAAAAGGACCTCAGCCCAGAACCACACACCAGAAAAAACACTCAAAAATTTCATTCAACTATTTTATTACAAGAGGAGTATGGGTATTTATAGATGCCCATATCCCTTTTGAAATTCAAAAATAAAGTCCCTTGAAATCCTCCCTTGATTTTGAAATCAAATTCAAAATCAAAATCCCAAATTTTCTAAATTACATTCATTAAAAAAATAACCAAATAAATCCCGTTTATTTGAATTTTGAAATCCCCTCCGCTCTAAAACCCGTGCTACTCCAAAATCATGCAAAACAACTCTTCTTCCACTGCTTTGAGAAGCATGCAGAAGCTTCATTTGGCTGCTCTGAAAAACATACGGAAGCTCCTTCACGGCCGAGCAACAGGGGGCACCTGGATCTTCGGCACCCAGCCCAGCGGGCGGCGGCGGGGCGGCACGGTGGCACGCCGGCGGGTGGACGGCGGCGGCGGGGTGGCACGGCGGCCAGGCGGCGCAGGGGTGGGACGGCTGCACGGCACACACGAATGCTCCATTCGGTCTTCCCACGGGCGTGAGGCCTAGGGATGCCGGCGGGGCGGCAGGACGGCGGATCGGTGGAGTGCCGGCGGGTGGGCGGCAGTGGCGGGGCGGCACGACGGCGGTTGCGAAACGGCGGCGGCGGCCGTGGGCGACCGTTGGTCTTCCACGGACCGTTGGTCTTCCTCGAGCGGGAAGGCGGACGCCGAGGTTTCCAACGAGGGTGGCCGGTAGGCGGGCCGGTGGAGGCAACCGGGGGTCGGGCACGGCAGATCGCAGACCGGTGGGGCAAAAATCAAAAAAGAATGAAGCCTCTGCAATTTTTCTTGGAGGTTGAAGGAGATAGGGATATTCTGGAATAAATTTGGAATAACATCGGGATAACACGGGAATAAAGGGAATAGGTGGAATAGCAGGAATAACTAAAAATACAAAAAATTCTAAAACTTCTAAAAAAAATAAAAAAGTGAAACCCGGATAGGTTTCGGGTCCCCCATCAGTATAGCTTTGTTAGGAATGGTGAAGAACCTTGCATATATAAATGGGCTGATGGTTCTATAGTTGTATTTCTTGTTTTGTATGTGGATGATATTCTTTTAATCGGGAATGACATTCCTGTATTACAGGAAATAAAGATCTGGTTGTCATCTTAGTTTTCTATGAAGGACTTGGATGAAGCTTCCTACATACTTGGTATGAAAATCTATAGAGATAGATCTAGGAAGCTTTTGGGATTGTCTCAATCTATGTACATAGACACTATACAAAAATGATTCAGCATAGAAATCTTCAAGGAAAGCTATCTTCCGATTAGCCATGGAAATACTTTTTCCAAGAAGGATTATGCGACAACTCTTGAGGAGAAAGAGCGTATAAGTAGGACTCCATATGCTTCGGTAGTGGATTCTGGTGTGGTGAGACCGCTGACATGGGTAGTTTACAGGCACCACATTAAGGGAGGCTGCCACGGTAGATGCCAAGGCGACGCCCCAGCCCGGATCACTTTGCCGAGCTGAGTTGAGCTCCTACAAGGCCACGAGCCGAGCTCCGTCCTCCGCCAGGTCGTGCCAACGAGCTCGGGATGCCTAGGCCGGAGCCGTCCTCCGCCCTCCAAAGCGAGACCCTCAGAGGCTAGTGCCCTGCGGTCGAGGTCGAGCTCAGCGCTCACCCGCCGATGTGGAGCCTCTCCGAGCACGCGCCCTCTGGACTGGGTCCGTCCTCCGCCCTCCAGAGCGAGACCCTCGGAGGCTAGTGCCCTGCGGCTGAGGTCAAGCTCAGCACTCACCCGCAGAAATGGAGCCTCTCCGAGCGCGCTCCCTCTGGACCGGGTCCGTCCTCTGCCCTCCAGAGCGAGACCCTCGGAGGCTAGTGCCCTGCAGTCGAGATTGAGCTCAGCGCTCACCCATCGATGTGGAGTCTCTCCGAGCGCACGCCCTCTGAACGGGCCCGTACTCACCCCTCCTCTACTAAGGTGACCGCACGAGCTCGGAGCGCTCAGGCCGGAGCAAGCCCTGCCATCCCAAGACACCGGTGAGCTGCCTGAGGACCACGGAACGGCGCCCCCCCCATGCCGCCATAACTACCTGTTCGGCTATACTTGCAGGGAATGGGCTAGCTAGAGAGCATGCAACCCTAGGACGATGACCCTCGGATCGAGGCTCTGCTAGGCTTCCCAAAATGGAGCGACCAGAGAGGATGTCAGAAGGAATGGGAGCTTCCCCTACCACCTGTCAGGAAAGGCATCCCATCCACTACACAAAATCCTGTCGCACGCGCCTGCCAATCCAGCGAGGATCTCGAGGCAAACTCCAAATGGCCAATTTTCAACTACAAAGAACAATCGGCACCCCCGAAAGGGGAGAGGTAACACACCAATAACAACACAGTAACTACGATCCACCACCACCAACACAAGCGCAAGCTCGACAAAGAGGGCAAAGCGCTACCACCAACAACACAGCAAAGGGAAAACAAGGGAAACAATTAGAAGATGAGGAACAAGGAACCCCTCTTTCCCCGCCATCAATCTCCCCTTGCTATGTTTTCTCCTACACACATCTTTCACTCCTCCTCGTGTGGAGTCCATCAAGAGGGGCCCGACCAGGAGAATCTGTTCCCCTGGATCGTCACTGACTTGATCGTCGGAGTGCCCATTGAAAACCCTGGCCCGGGTCACTAACCCCTGTTTCGCAGGTCCAGGAGCAGAGGACCAGCATGCAGCAAGAGGAGCGCACTCCGGCACCAGCAGCAGCTACGAGCCATGATGGTCTTGGCAGCAATAGATTGGCGTGCCAGGTAGGGGGTAAACTCTCCATCTCTTCACAGTCAAGTTAGGCGGAAGGATGGTGACGACAAGGGCAAGGGAAGCCTCCACCAGTCGTGCGAGGGACTCCCCCTCTCGGGGGAACTCGCACCGCCAAGAGGCGGAGCCACCCGCTCCGGTCCAGCCACCAACACCAGAAGCCCAGCTGACTGCACTTGCCCAGCAGATGCAAGTCCTTGATGGCAATGCGCCAGCTTTAGCACCAGCACCGGTCTGTGGCTACCCACCAACAGCCAGGGACCCCAGCGGCCCATGTCGCGGCTCCCCGTGATAGCCTACGCTCCTTCCAAGGAAGGCCATCGCAGCTGTGGGCCACCATTGACAACCGGGGTAGCCATCAAGCTCCAGCGAAAAGATAATGACTGGCTCTGCTGACAGAGAGAGTCGCTAGCCAAACCTCGGGCGGGAGGTGCCCAGACCCCACCAAGGCAAGAAACGCAAGACTCCCCGCCACGAGTGCCATGCATCCATATCACCTTCTCCGTCTCCTTTGATGGAGGGGTCCAATGATGAAGCCATTAGGCACGCAGCGGAAAGGCGCCTGGATAAACATGAACGCAAGCTGGCGGAGTTTGCCCGCCGGTTTGACAATATGCCGGGCTCCGCTAGTGAGCCAGCAGGCTACGATGCCCGTCCCCCATTCTTCCAAGAAATCCAAGCAGAGCCGATCCCGCACCGGTTCCAGATGCCGCAAGTGGATCCTAACGATGGGACTACCGATCCCTTGGACCACCTGGAAAGCTACCAGACTCTCATGAGGGTCCAGGGGGCTACCGAAGCTCTTCTCTGCATCGCTTTTCCTGCTACTCTCTGGAAGGCAGCCCGGGTGTGGTTCACCCATTTGGAGCCGGAGAGCATTAGCTCCTTCGTCCAGCTAGGGTAGAAGTTCGTGGCTCATTTTGATGCTTGCAGGAAGTTGCCACAAGAGGCAGACAGCCTCTTCTCCATCCGGCAGTAGGATCGTGAGCTCCTGTGGGACTACATGGCCCGCTTCAAGGCTGCCACGTTGGAGATCTACAATCTTGAAGAGCCAGTCGCCGTGCTGGCACTGAAGCGAGAGCTCAGGACCTCCGGCCTGACCTACTCGCTGTATTAGAAGCCCCCTAAGACCTACTCCAACTCCTTCTCTAAGACAAAATGTACATCCGTGCTGAGGAGGCGGACTGTACGAGGCAGGAGCTCGACGGAGGACCCCTGAAGAAGTCGGCCCCTACTGAAATGTCCGGGACCCGGAAGCTAGCACCCCAGGCTCAGAGCTTTTGGAGGGACCGGCCAGGACTGAGAGGGACCCCTATCCCTGAGGAGAGCTACACCCCTCTCCTCACCTCGAGGACAAAGATTCTTATGGAGATTGAGGGTGAGGACTACTTGAGGAGCCCGCCTCCATTTAGGACCACTGCCGGTCGTGATAAGACGAAGTACTGCCGCTTCCACCGTGACCACGACCACGACACCGAGGAATGCTGCAACCTCAAGTGGGAGATTGAGGAACTCATCAAGAGAGGCTACCTCAAGAGGTTCGTGGAAGGCAGATCTCAAGTAGAGTCTCAGGCGCTCATCGCTCTCCTGCCAGCTCCAGCCATCAACAACCGCCCCACTGAGAAGCCGGTGGGCATGATCTCCTAGGGAGCGGCACGCGCATCCAAGAAGGCCTGGGGGGTAGGGGACTCTGAGAATGTACTCCCCTTTATGAGAGAAGGGGAGGGCAGGAGAAAAAATGTAAATAATGATACCGTGGTCGTCGAAATAACGATCGCGAAGCACCCTGTAAAGTGCATCATGGTTGATAGTGGAAGCTCCACAGACATGCTTTTTTATGATGCCTTCTCTAGAATGAATCTCTCTCCCGATCAACTTTGGTCGGTGCACACACCCCTTGTCGGTTTCATAGGCGATTCTGTGAGAGTAGAAGGAGAAATCACTCTCCCGATCACTGCCAGAACCCCACCTCGGCAGAGCACCATTATGGTAACTTTCATGGTTGTAAGGCTTCCCTCCTCCTACAACATGATATTGGGTCGACCCGGGCTCAACTTGGTTGACGCCGTTGTCTCCACCAAGAGGATATATGTACAATTCCCAACTCCCTATGGTGTTGGGGAGATGAGAGGAGCGCCACAGCCAGTGCAGCATTATTTCCAAACTCTCCCTGGGGCCAAGGTCCCTCAGGACGACCCCAGCGCGGATGACCTCGACCAAAGGGCCCAAGACCCTAGAGGAGGCCCGGTCGAGTGTCTACTTTCTTATCCGCTTGGAGATGATCCTACGAAGACGGTGCAGATCGGAGCCCAGCTACCTAAGGAGGAGAGGGCCCAATTGCTGGGATTCCTACGGGCGAATGCGGATGTGTTCGCCTGGACGGCGACGGACATGTCAGGTATTCCCCCTGACATCATTACTCATAAATTGAGCGTCGACCCGAAGCATAAGCCAGTTCGACAGAAGAAGATAAGTTTCTCCTCGAAGAGGCAGGCAGCCATTAAAGAAAAGGTAGATAAACTCCTGGCTGCCGGTTTCATTTGTGAGGTCCAGTACCCGAGCTGGCTGGCGAATGTAGTGATGGTCAAGAAGAATAATGGCAAATGGAGGATCTGTGTGGACTACACCGACCTCAATAAAGCTTTGCCCGAAGGACAGCTTTCCTCTCTCGAAGATCGACCAGCTGGTGGATGCCACCTCGGGCCACCGGCTGCTCTCCTTCATGGATGCATTCTCCGGGTACAATCAAATTTGCATGCATCTGGAGGACGAGGAGCACACCGCCTTCATCACCAACCAGGGGACATACTGTTATAGGATGATGCCTTTTGGCCTGAAGAATGCAGGGGCCACCTATGAGCGCCTGGTCAGCAAGGTCTTCAAAGACCAAATCGGTCGCAACATGCAAGTGTATGTGGATGACATGTTCGTCATGAGCAGGCCGAGCTCGAGCCATGTAGCCGACCTCACCGAGTCCTTCCATAACCTACGGTGGCATCAGATGAAGCTATACCCGGTGAATGCACCTTCGGGGTGGCGGCAGGAAAATTCCTCGGCTTCATGGTCATCTAGAGGAGCATTGAAGCAAACCTGGAGAAGGTGCAGGCCATCATCAACATGGAACACCTGACCTCCAAGAAGCAGGTCCAATGCCTGACGGGACGTGTTGCCGCCCTCAGTAGATTCATTTCAAGGTCAGCTGACTGTTGCCTGCAATTTTTTAAGGCGCTGTGCAAGATGCATGACTTCACCTGGACCGAGGAGTGCAGGACAGCCTTCGAAGAGCTAAAGAACTTCCTCGCCTCCCTCTGCTACTCTCCAGGCTGGAGGAGGGAGAGGAGCTCTTGCTGTACCTGGCGGTGACACCGAGAGCGATAAGCTCAGTTCTAATCCGTGCAGACACGGACAAGTCTCAGAAGCTGGTGTACTACACCAGCAAAATCCTCCATGACATAGAGACTAGGTACATTCGCTCCGAAAAACTCATTTTTATACTAATAATGTCTGCTAAGCATCTCAGGCCCTATTTCTAAGCACACCCAATAGTAGTCGTGATGGACCAGCCACTGAGCACTATCCTCACCTGACCCGAGACATCCGAGAGGTTGGCTAAGTGGTCCCTGCTGCTCAGCGAATTCGACATAGCGTACCGACCGAGGTCATCACAAAAGGCCCAGGTCCAGGCCAACTTCGTGGTTGAGTGCACCGGGTTCACCGAGGAGCCAGAGCAGATAGCAACGGAGCCCGGGCCAGTAGAAGAGTCCTGGATCCTCCATGTAGACGGAGCATCCAATTCCGGCGGGAGAGGAGCAGGCCTCATCCTGACTAATTGTGATGGGGTTGTGGTAGAATGCACCCTCTGCTTCAAATTCGCTGCAACCAATAACCAGGCGAAGTACGAGGCACTCCTCGTGGGCCTAAGAGTCTCCCACGAGCTGGGTGTGCAGGACTTGAAAGTCTTCACCGACTCCCAACTGGTCGCCAGACAAGTTTTCGGGGAATATGAAGCAAGGGATGCCCAGATGATGAAGTATCTGGAGCAAGTCCGTGGAAGCACGACAGGCCTCTGATGCTTCAGCATCTTCCACATCCCTCGAGGAGAGAATGCATGCATGGATGTACTATCTAGACTCACGACTCTGCCAGACTCGTCATTGGGACGTGCCTACATCGAGCACCTTGAAAGTCCCAGCTACGAGAACCCGATGGAGGTACATCAAGTCACCCCCAAGTCGAGCTGGATGGACAAGTATATCTAGTACATCACTGACGGCACCTTGCCAGAAGACCGCATAGAAGCCACCCTCATCAGGAAGAAAGCTTCTCGGTTCGCCCTGATGGAGGACCAACTCTACCATCGATCTTACTCCTACCCACTCCTGAGATGCCTCAGGCCCGTCGAGGTGGCCTTTGTACTCCAAGAGATACATGAAGGCCTCTGCGGAAACCACATGGGAGGGAGAACACTGGCTTACAAAGCTCTCCGCCAGGGGTACTTTTGGGAGACCATGAGGGAGGATGCCGCCGACTTCGTCAAGAGGTGTGACAAATGCCAGCGCCATGCCAACATCCAGCGTCAGCCAGCAGCACCAATCTCCCAGCTCTCAGCCCCTTGGCCCTTTGCCCAATGGGGAATGGACATCTTGGGACCGTTCCCCCCAGCATCCGGGCAGTAAAAGTTCCTGCTGGTGGCGATCGACTACTTCACCAAGTGGGTCGAGGCGGAGCCGCTGGCTCGGATCGTGGAAACCAATGTTCGCTAGTTCTTTTAGAAATCAATCATCTTCCGCTTTGGGCTCCCCCATTGCATCATCACCGACAACGGGCGATAGCTCGATAACTGCGAGTTCGAAGGATTCTGCGCAGCCCATGGCATCCAACATCGGTTCACCTCGGTAGCTCACCCCCAAACGAACGGGGAAGCCGAGGTGACCAACCGGACCATCCTCCAAGGACTCCAGACCAGACTGGACCAAGCTAAGGGCATGTGGGCAGAAGAACTCCCGAGCATCCTGTGGTCTTACCACACAATGCCCAGGACAGCAACCAATGAAACACCCTTCAGCCTCATCTTCGGTAACGAAGCGGTCATCCCCATCGAGCTCGGTGTGCCCACATTACGGGTGCAGCTATATGATGAAGCACGGAACTCGGCGCACCTCATGCTCAACCTGGACTTCCTTGAAGAAGCAAGGGACAAAGCCCACCTACGGATGGTGGCCTACCGACAAAGAGTGGCTCGGTACTACAACGCCCACGTCCGGACAAAAGCTTTCAATCCCGGTGACTTAGCGCTGCGGCGGGTGGAAGCGTCCTAGCCTAGGGAGTGCGGTAAGCTCTCCCTGAACTGGGAGGGCCCCTACAAAGTGCTGAAGCCCTCTCACAAGGGGCCTATTACCTCGAGGATCTCGACGGTGTCAGGTTCTACAGAACATGGAATGCCTGCAACTTGTAGAAATACTATCAATAATGTAAGGTTTCCTAACGATGATAATAACAATGGTTTTTCCTTGCATGAGTGTCTATCTGTCTTGTAGGAGAATACCAACGGCATCCCCGAGCCCAGCTCCAGGATGCCAAAAGACTATCGAGCCATGCTGCTCTTCACCTCGGGTGTCCCCGAGCCCAGTTCCAGGATATCAAAGAATCACCGAGCCACGTAGCTCCCAACTCCAAGCATTCCCGAACCCAGCTCCAGGATGCCAACTCAAGATCGAAGCTCAGACCTCCGACCAAGAGAACCTCGAGCCAAGCTGCTCTCTATCTCAAATGTCTCTGAGCTAAGCTCCGAGACGCCAAGAGATCATGGGGCCACGTAGCTCCCATCAACGCCTCGAGCCCAGCTCCAAGGTGCCAAAGACCTAAGCCAAGATCTCAAGCAACCCTTGGGCTCGAGCCTAGCTCCATGTCCAAGAAGGCCTCGAGCCTAGCTCCAAGGAAATCAAGACTGATAACCCCCTTCTCTAATCTCCCTACTCGAAAAGAAGACGAGAGAGGAAGGAAAGAAAGAGAACAAAGGGGGGAGCCCGGCAGCCCCCTTCTCTGATCTCCTCACTAGAAAAGAAGAAGAGAGGGGAAGGAAAGAAAGAGAACAAGGTGGGGGTATAGCCAGCATCCTCTCCTCTGATCTCCCCACTCCAAAAAAAAAAAAAAAAAAAAAAGAAGAAGAAAAGAGAGAGAAAAGAAAGGAGAGTGGGGAAGGAAAGAAGGAGAACAGGAGGAAATTACAGCAACAAGACTACCACTTTCCACACTCAAGACCGGAACTCAGACCTCCAACCAAGAGACCTTTGAGCCACGCAGCTCTCAATCATCCACGTCCTCAAACCTAGCTCCAGGATGCCAGCACAAGACTGGAGCTCAGACCACCGGCTAAGAGACCTTTGAGCCATGCAGCTCTCAATCATCCACATTCTCGAGCCTAGCTCCAGGATGCCAGCTCAAGACCGGAGCTTAGACCTCCGGCCAAGAGACCTTCGAGCCATGCAGCTCTCAATCATCCACATCCTTGAGCCCAGCTCTAGGATGCCAGCTCAAGACCGAAGCTCAGACCTCCAGCCAAGAGACCTTCGAGCCACGCAGCTCTCAATCATCCACGTCCTCGAGCCCAACTCCAGGATGCCAACTCAAGATCGGAGCTCAGACCTCCAGCCAAGAGACCTCCGAGCTCAGTAGCTCTTTAGTGCCATCAACTTGCACCCAACTTGCTGATGTCGAAGTCTAATAACTCGACCCCATGCAAGGTGAGGTGCCCTCTCTAATCTTCCCATACATTAAAAAGAAAGACAAGAGGAAAAGGGGAGTGGAAGAGAGGAGGAGCTAGACAAGAAGAATGACTGTAGAAAAGATTGCACTTCATTAATTAAGTATCAATTACAAGTATCCTATGGGCCCCTGACATGTCGAGTGGCCCTGCTAATTACAGAGAAAGAACAAGGCATAAAAAGAAGCAAAATAAAAAATGACTATCTACTAGCTGGATCGCCGAGCTCGGAGTCTCCATCAATAGGGGCTTCTGACCGTGCGGCTTCAGGCTCAGCTGGCGTGGCCTCCTCAACGCCCGCCCCGTGGTCTGAAGTACCGGGATTGTCAAGGTGGCTGCGACCTTCAGACGAGATGAACTCCTCGACCAGGCGATGCAGGTACATGAAGCCTTTGAAGAAGGAGTCTGATGCCATCTGTTGGATCTCGATGAGGAACTCCTCCGAGGCCCTGTACCTTTCCACCACCTCCCCAGCTTCCTTCTTTGCCGTGGCCACCTCGTGCCTGGCATTCGTGACTGACTTGGCCACCTCGTCTGCTGCCCTCTGAGCCGCGGTGGACTTCTCCTCTTCTACCGTCAGTCGAGCTTGAAGGGACTAGGCGGTCCCCTTCTGTCGAGCCGCCTCGGCGATGACCACATCCAACCTCTGCTCAAAGTTGGCAAGCTCCTCAGTCTTCTTCCTCAACTCCCCCTGCTCGTGGTCGAGGTACTCCTGGAGCTCCCTCGCTTGCCCCTCAGATTCAGCAAGCTACTTCTCGAGGTCCTTGACCCGTTGGCCAAGTGCCCTTTCGGAGTTAGCCCTCCTCTCCAGGTCGGCCTTCAGCGACTCGATCTCGGTTGCCTATCGCTGCTCAGCTTGCTCCCAGTTTTGGTAGCAGCTCCTCATGAATAAGGCTTCGACACCCATCTGCACCGCATGGGAAGTCATAAAAAAATAAAAAGAGAAGAAGAAGAAGAAAAAAGAGAGAGAGGGGATGAGGTTACTTATTGTGTAGAGATGGGGGAAGATGATGTCAATCACGGCTCCAACCGGCAGCCCATCCATCTCCTCCCGGTCACATAGTTGGATGGAGAAGTCCATCATGTGATAAGCCAGGGTGCGGTTGTCGGCCAAGAAGCTCTCCGACCCTAGCTTAAATGGAAGGCGGCGCCTCGCCTCATCTCTCCTGCTCTCCTGAGGGGCAAGTGCACCCGCCCCTCCGGTGGTAGGACCCCCAAGAACCGGTCAAGGATCCGGTACTGTCGTGGTCGGAACCCCCGTCACCAGAGGATCTGCAGGGCGGGCCTCTCCTCCCTCAGCTTCGACCATCTTCGGGCCCGGAGGACGGAGCGGGGCAGCGATAGCAACGGCATCAGCTTGGATGGCCGCCACAGGCTCCAGGACAGGGAGTTCGGCATCAGTCGGGATGGTCACCATAGGCTCTAGAGCAGGGAGTTCTACCTGTGGCCTCACCCATCGCGCGGGGGCTCCCATAGCCTTCTTTCCTTTCGGGGCGATCGGCACGGCAGGAGCAGATGTCGGCACTCCCTCAACTCGGGCCTGCCTCGAAGGAGGCTCGACAACCACTCTGGTGGATGGTCTCTTCTTGGAGATCGACAACAGCTTGCCCTCTGGAAGGATCAACCCTACACACAGGAGCTTAGAAGGTCAGCCTAAAATGGAGAAAAGAGAAAATGCATATGGAAGAAGGAGCTGAACTTACTTGGCCCGGCCGATGAGTCGACCCTGGTGTCGAGAAGGTTCTGCTCCGATAGCAGGACCTCCAAAGAGGGGATCTGAGCGGTGCAAAGCTGATCGTAATCATCCTGATCGGCTACCTCGACCGTGGAGATCCAGTTGGGGGACTGGTCTGGCTCGCTCCAGGCCCGGTCGGTCCCCTCGACGTCTGCAAAGAAGAACTTGCTCTTCCATCCCTTGATGGAAGAGGGAAGCTCGAACTTGATGCCCTTCGGGCGAGAAGATAGAGACCACCACCCGTCCTCGATCGGGTGGCATTTCGGGGTGAAGAATGCCCTGAACAAGGAGAACCGGGGAACAAACCCGTGAACATGACAGAGTATGATGAAGGAGAAGATCACTCTGATGGCGTTCGGCACCAATTAGGCAGGGACCAGACGATAATTATTCAGGACGGATAAGAAGAAAGGATGGAAGGGGAATCGGAGACCCCCGGAGAAGGTCCCCTCATAGAAGGCAAGACACCCTAGCCCACTAGAAGTGACCCGCTCCCCGGGGCGGGGAACTATGAGTCGAACATAAGACGGGATCCCATAGGCATCCTAGATGGCCTCCAACACTGCGGCGGAAATCATCAAAGCGACCCCGCCTGGACCTGTTGATCGGACAGGATCGGGGGCTGGTTCAAGCAGAAGAGGAGAATAGGTAGGAAGGGAAGGAACGACCTCTAGCTCCCTAACGAACACAGGGGAGGAAGGAAGGGCCAGCCTCATGCTAATCCTAAACTGCTCTCCCTTCGACTCCTCATCGGAGGAGGAGGAGGAGAGCACCACCCTTTGGGCGAAAGACTCGGGATGAGACATGCTGAACTAAGAAGGAAGGAGCCTACCCTAGAAGGAGAGAAAGGAGAAGAACGAAGCCGGTCTAGACCCTTAGAGAAGAGAAGAACGGATGCAGACCCTGGAGAAGGAAGGTCCAGACACTGTGACAAGCACGAAATATTTGAAAGAAAGGGAACTTTGAGTAAGAAAATTTTTCTTTTCACTTCGAAAAGGCCCATCAAATCCACGCTATTGTGACCCCCTCGCCAACGGATCTGCGCCACATGCTGCACATCGGTGAAAAAGGAGTCCTAGCCGCTCAGAATTCTGTACCAGAATTAACTGCTCCTCGGACGTGGCCATGTGGCACCCCCGCGCTGGCCCGCAGGGCCACCCCTCGAAGCACCAGCGACCGCGGCTATCATTGCACCGAATTTTTGCCCCTCCGCATCAGCACTGCAGTTACTCCCTTCGCCTCGAGCGCCATGCACTAACGAGCCTCAGGAGGGGGGCAAATGGTATGGCGAGACCGCTGACATGGGTAGCTGATAGGCACCACGTTAAGGGAGGCCGCCATGGTGGATGCCAAGGCGACGCCCCAGCCCGGATCACTTTGCCGAGCTGAGTTGAGCTCCACAAGGCCTTGAGCCGAGCTCCATCATCCACCAGGTTGTGCCCGCGAGCTCGGGACGCCTAAGCTGGAGCCGTCCTCCGCCCTCCAGAGCGAGACCCTTGGAGGCTAGTGCCTTACGATCGAGGTCGAGCTTAGTGCTCACCCGCCGATGTGGAGTCTCTCCGAGCATGCGCCCTCTAGACCAGGTCCGTCCTCCGCCCTCTAGAGTGACACCCTCGAAGGCTAGTGCCCTGCGGCCAAGGTCAAGCTCAGTGCTCACCCACTGATGTGGAGCCTCTCCGAGCGCGCGCCCTCTGGACCGGGTCCATCTTCCACCCTCCAGAGTGAGACCCTCGGAGCTAGTGCCCTGCGGTCGAGGTCGAGCTCAGCGCTCACCCGTTGATGTGGAGCCTCTCCGAATGCGCGCCCTCTAGACCGGGCCCGTACTCTCCCCTCCTCCACCAAGGTGACCGCACGAGCTTGGAGGGCTCAGGTCGGAGCAAGCCTTGCCATCCCAGGACACCGACGAGCCGCCCAAGGACCACGGAATGGCACCCCCGCATGCCACCATAATTACCTGTCCGGCCATACTTCCAGGGGATGGGCCAGCCAGAGAGCACAAACCCCTAGGGCGGCGACCCCCGGATCGAGGCTCTACCAGGCTTCCCGGAATGGAGCTACCAGAGAGGATGTCAGAAGGAATGGGAGCGTCCCCTACCACCTATCAGGAAAGGCATCCCGTCCACGGCTCGGAATCCTACCGCACGCGCCTGCCAACCTAGCGAGGATCCTGAGGCAAACTCCAAATGGCCAATTTTCAACTATAGAGAACAATCGGCACCCCTGAAAGGGGGGAGGTAACACACCAGTAACAACATAGTAACCATGATCCACCACCACCAATACAAGCACAAGCTCGACAAAGAGGGCAAAGCGCCACCACCAACAACACAACAAAGGGAAAACAAGGGAAACAAGGAGAAGCGGAGGAACAGGGAACCCCTCTGTCCCCGCCATCAATCTCCCCTTGCTATATTTTCGCCTACACACATCTTTCACTCCTTATGCGGAGTCCATCAAGAGGGGCCCAACCAGGAGGATCTGTTCCCCAGGATGGTCACTGACTTGATCGTCAGAGTGCCCCTGCCGGAAACCCTGGTCTGGGTCACTAACCCCTGTTTTGCAGGTCCAGGAGTAGAGGACTGGCAAGCAGCGAGAGGAGCGCACTCCAGCGCCGGCAGCAGCTACGAGCCACAACGGTCTTGGCGGCAACAGGTTCTATCATATATGCCATGACATGTACAAGACCATACATGGCATACTCACTAGGTGTAGTGAGTAGATACCAGTCTGACACAGGTGAGTTACACTAAAAGGTAGTAAAGACTATCCTTAAGTATTTGCAAAATACTAAAGACCAATGGCTAATTTATGGAGAACCTGGCTTAAACCTTGCGGGGTATACTGATTCTGATTTTTAGTCACATAGAGATAATAGCAAAAGTGTATCCAGATTTGTGTTTACCCTAAATGGAGGAGCTATCTGCTGGAAAAGTCTCAAGTAGCATACAATGGCAAACTCAATATGCGAGGAAGAGTACATTGCAGCATCAAATGCCGCAAAGGAGGCTGTGTGGTTGTGGAAGTTTCTAAGTGAGCTGGGAGTGGCACCTTCCCTGGATGGTCCTATTTTGATGTACTGTGATAGCATTAGAGCAATTACTCAAGCAAAATTGCCAAAGTCCCATTAGTGTACCAAGCACATTCTGCATTGCCACCACCTTATACGAGAGATCGTGGAACGAGGTGACATTGAACTTATGAAGATTGATGGAAAGGAGAATCTGGCCGACCCCTTCACTAAAGCCATTGGAGTTCAAGAGTTCAACGATTATAAATGAAAGATGGGAATATGATTCTATTATGATTTGCTTTAGTCCAAGTAAGAGTTGTTAGGAAATGTATCCCAAAACTAATCATCTAGCTTGTA
Source organism: Areca catechu (assembly GCA_021397845.1). NCBI lineage: Eukaryota > Viridiplantae > Streptophyta > Magnoliopsida > Arecales > Arecaceae > Areca > Areca catechu. The sequence continues at coordinate 72,243,127 of CM038041.1, forward strand.
GATGGTTGAACTATCATTATAATTATATATGAATTATATTGAAAAAAATATTTATTCTGGCTATTCATCATATTTTGCATCTTCCTATAATGAACTCTTGTGTAATGAAGTTATTTGGTGAGGACACCAGGATCAAACACAGATCACTGGATCCCATATGGTTTATTGATTAGGATTTTAATTTTAGAACCTTAGTCATGTGTCAAAGTTTTGAAAGTTTTGTAATCAATTATGATTGAGTCCTGTAATAAGTTGAGGTTAGTTGATTTGTCTCAACCCTCAATCCTAGTCAATATATTAAGTCCTGTACTTCAGTTATGAGTCCAGTAAGAGTTCAATTTTGTACAAGATAAGAGGATACTCTACTGTGGAGTTCCACTAGGCCTCATCCAAGAGCTAGAAGATCCCACTTCAACCAATTGGACTTAATATGCCAATCCAGGGTCCAAGATCCCTGCATGGTGCCCAAAAGCCCTCCAGATGTTTTCTAGGTTCCTAGATTCCCTCAGATGCTAGAAGAATATTCCCAGAATATGACCTCACTTGATTCTAGAGATCCATTTATGCCCCAGTCCAAAGAAGATTCAAGGCCCAAGTCCATAAGAATCAAGATGCCATTTTATTCTAGGAATATTCCATCCAAGGTGCCCCAGATATCAGGAGGCCCAAGCCCATGCACCCAAGCACCCAAGCCATTCAAGGCAGCCCAAGCCCATGAGGAGCCTGCCCCCTTGCTGCCCTTTGGAGCCCACATGCCATTCAAAGCATAGGCATCCATGAGGTTGACTTGGTCCAAGGGTTGGATGAAGACTAGGTCAAATCATGAAGGAAGAAGGAGAAGACTAGTCAAAGTTCCTAACCTAGTTAGGATTTGTTTTCCTAATTATTTTAAGACTTATAATTCTAATCTAGCTAGGAGATGGAGTCCAAGTGGAAGGAGGAAAATAAGTTCTTATTCTATTCCACTTGTATATTCCTAGTTCTAGGTTTATTTTGTAGTCTTTCCCCCACTTAAATTGTGTAAACCTATTCTAACTAAGAGAAGACTTGTAATCCCTTTAGGAGAGGGCATGGGACTCTACAAATACCCCACCCTTCTGAAAGAGAAAGGTGCAGGTGGTTTGACATGATCCTACACTAGGCATGCAAACAACTGCGGGAGCAGAATGGATTTTAAAAATATTTTTAAAATCTACGCAGCGGAAATCTGCTCCGCCCAGAAACTAATCTAATTCTAGTTGCAAATAGGCATGTAAAAAATATAAAATATTTGCAAAAAATTAAAAATCTATTCATGCATGATTAAAAAATAATTTTTCATACCTTATTCCGGCTAGAATAACTCTGGGATAAAGTTGGAATAGGCTGGAATACCTGGAATAAATCTATTCCAGCCTTCTTCCTCCTTGGACTGAGAAGAGCTCTGTTTTTGGCTTTAAAAATGGTGTCGGAACATCACCTTCCGGACCTCCGTTTGCTCCCAAATTTCAGCAGCGGCAACTTGGACAAGTGGTCTTCGATCTCCAATTGAAAGCTGCAAGAAAATGACAGCCAAAAAATTATAAAAATTCACCAAATTCTGCTGCCAGATTTTCTGCAGCAGAACAGGGCAGTAGGCTTTGGCCTTCGATTTGGAGTAGCTGGAGTGATCCCGGCTCGCGTGGCTTGCTCCTAGGAGTAGAAGGGTACTCCCTCTAGAGGGGAGACGCGCCCGGGGCTCTCGGATCCCTCTCCACACGCAGTGCTAGCCGATGGAAGAAGATTCGGCCACAGTGAATGGCAGCAACTGGGCTTGCTGCAGTCCTGGGTTTGAGCCCTCAATTGGACAAGAAAAAGGGCCTTGAAAACCTTCCTCACACTCTCCAAATCCCAACCTATAAGAGCATAGACTAAGCTCTCAATCTGGGGATCTCTTAACCTCTCAAAGAAGAACGCCAGGTGAAGAAGTCACAGTGTTTTCACGGCTGAAACACACACTTTGAAACAGGGGACTTACAATGGTTTATATAGGACGTAGAGGAAGAGGGAGGTGGAGAGATGGGGAGGCCAAGAGGCAGCAGTTGCCAACTCCATTAAACCAGCAAATAAACGGGAGTTAGAATTATCCGGTGGAGGCGATGAAGGGACGTCGCCCACGGAGAAGAACTGCGGTCGATTGGCCTCCTCCAACGCATGAATACCGTGTAAAACGGCTGGGAGAAAAACACACCGGTTCAAAAGAAACCGGTCCAAAAAACTTTAAACCAAATAGGTTCAAACCCATTGGTTCAATTAACCAACGGTGGTTCAATCCAATTGAACCGGTCCGAGCCCAATAAAATTGGTTCAATTAGTTCACAACCAATTGGAGGCCAAAACGAACTCCGAATCAATTCAAAACTGATTTAGAAAAATCCTGGCGCAATGCTGATCAGTTCGGAACAATTTTCGATTGACACAGACAAGGGCAAGATGGGAAAAAGAGTGCTCAAAAAATACTGTGACCATAAAACCGAGACGATTTCCAATCATAATCGGTATCCGGATCAGAGAGAAATCCTCTGTGGCGTGTGACCTCATAGGTTCGAACCTAAATGGTAGCACTAGAACAATTCTAGTACCAACACAGGAAACCATCTAGCAATGGGTCCTGACATCCGGATAGGTCGAAGATGCGGGAGAAAACTATCGAACCTCTGGCATATGGTTATCGTATAATTCATCCCTTTGACCTCTAATGCTCAGGATGACTGAGATTGGCCTGCCAACCCAGACTAAGTCAGTCGACTATGTGTCTCAACCTCGCAAGCCCAGTGACTCTTCACTAGGGCTACCCCGGCCAAGGATTTGCTAAATTGAGATACTACAAGACATTCAATCCAAACTGTTTGGACAGGTCAATTCCATCTTGGTCCATCACTATAACACAAGTACTTACCTGTACCCAGAAACCTTCCATCATCGGATTAAAAATCCGGGTAGTCCGGCACCAAAGCACAGGGAGTTGCTTGCAAGCTACCGTGATGACCTCAGGTCGGAGGGACACATAAACCCATTTATTAATTCAAAAAAGAGTACAATACTTAGCTCAACCGCCTACAACCCAGGCGATTGGCTTTGGGACACAATTCCCAACAACTCCCACTTGTACTAAAGCATATCAGAAGAGTATCTAATATCCATTTCCCATTTACAATAGTCGAACTCTTTTATTCTGAGGGCTTTAGTGAAGGGGTCGGCAAGATTTTCTTTTCCATTGATCTTCAGAAGATTGATGTCGCCTCATTCTACGATCTCTCGTACGAGGTGGAAGCGCTGCAGAATGTGCTTGGTGCGGTGATGAGCTTTAGACTCCTTAGCTTGAGCAATGGCTCAAGTGCTGTCACAGTACACCGGAACAGGACCATCTAGGGAAGATGCCACCCCTAGCTCTCCAAGGAACTTCCGCAACCACACAACTTCCTTTGCTGCATCTGATGCTGCAATATATTCTGCTTCGCATACCGAGTCTGCAAAAGTTGCCTGCTTGGAACTTTTCTAGCAGATTGCTCCTCTATTCAGGGTAAATACAAACCCTGACACACTCTTGCTATCATCTCTATCCGACTGGAAACTGGAGTCAGAGTACCCCACAAGTTTCAAGTCAGGTTCTCCATAAATCAGCCATTGATCTTTAGTATTTCTCAAATACTTAAGGATGGACTTAACCACCTTCCAATGCACCTCACTTGGGTCAGACTGGTATCTGCTCACTACTCCTAGTGAGTATGCCACGTCTGGTCTAGTACAAGTCATAGCATACATGATAGAGCCTACTGCAGAAGCATAAGGTACTCTACTCATGCGCTCTCTTTCCTCAAGAGTTGTCGCACAATCCTTCTTGGAAAGAGTAATTCCAGAACCTATCGGGAGATAGCCTTTTTTGGAATTTTCCATGCTGAACCGTTTCAGCACGGTGTCAATGTACGTAGACTGGGACAATCCCAAAAGCTTCTTAGATCTATCTCTATAGATCTTCATACCTAGTATGTAAGAAGCTTCACCCAAGTCCTTCATGGAGAACTGAGATGATAACCAGACCTTTATTCCTTGTAATGCTGTGACATCATTCCCGATTAAGAGAATGTCATCAACATACAGTACTAGGAATACAATCACAGAACGATTAACCCATTTATAGATGCACGGTTCTTCTCCGTTCCTAACGAAGCCATATGATTTGATACATCTATCAAACCGTAAGTTCCAACTTCGAGACGCTTGCTTGAGTCTATAGATGGACCTCTGCAACTTGCATACTTTTGATTCATCTATGGATGTGAACCCTTCAGGCTGTATCATATACACCTCCTCTTCCAGCTCCCCGTTTAGGAAAGCGGTTCGGACATCCATCTGTCAGATCTCGTAATCAAAATATGCTGCAAAAGCAAGCATGATCTGAATGGACTTGAGCATTGCCACAGGGGAGAAAGTCTCATCATAATCGATACCATATCGCTGACGATACCCCTTGGCAATCAGACGGGCTTTATAGGTCTCTACCTTTCCATCTGCGCCCCTTTTCCTCTTGAAGATCCATTTACACCCGATGGATTTTATCCCTTCAGGCGGATCAACCAATGTCCATACATTGTTAATTTCCATGGACTCCATTTCGGATCGCATGGCTCCAAGCCATGCCTGAGAGTCAGATCTCTGAAGAGCATCCATATAGGTGATCGGATCCTTATTGTTCTCATCGACCTTAATGGGATCACCGTCTCGGACCAAGAAACCATAGTATCTGTCCGGCTGACGCGGTATTCTATCGGATCTCCTAATGGGTTCTGGGTGTGATTCAATCACAGCCGGTTCTATGATGTCCTTAGAGTGTGCAGGTTCTTCTATTGGCTGAACTTCATCAAGTTCAATCTTAGAGGCAACAGTTTCTTCTCCAAGGAACTCCTTTTCCAAAAAGATAGCTCTAAGAGCAACGAACACCTTTTGTTCATTCTCGAAGTAGAAGAAATACCCTTTGGTTTCCTTAGGATAACCAATGAATAAACACCGATCAGACCTTGGACCAAGTTTGTCTAAGTCTAAACGCTTTACGTAAGATGGACAACCCCAGACCTGAAGGTGTGAGATTGAGGGTTTACGCCCATTCCACATCTCATATGGAGTGGAGACAACAGACTTACTTGGAACATTATTTAATAAGTAGCAGTCTGTCTGAAGCGCATATCCCCAAAAGGATAGCGGCAGAGTTGCAAAGCCCATCATGGATCGAACCATGTCCAACAAGGTTCGATTCCTCCATTCAGACACACCATTCAACTGTGGTGTTCCTGGAGGAGTCCACTGAGAGAGAATTCCATTCTCCTCAAGATATGTCAAAAATTCACCAGATAAGTATTCACCACCTCGATCAGATCGAAGAGTTTTAATACTTTTTCCAGTTTGTTTTTCTACTTCATTACAGTATCGTTTGAACATTTCAAACGACTCAGACTTATGTCTCATTAAGAAGATATAACCGAACCTTGAAAAGTCATCTGTAAAAGTAATGAAATATTTGTATCCTTCTCTGGCTCTTACTGTCATCGGTCCACATACATCAATATGTATTAGACTTAGAAGTTCTGTAGCTCGTTCACCTTTTCCAATAAAAGGTGACTTGGTCATTTTACCAAGTAAACAGGATTCACAAGTGGGCAGTGATTCAGAATCACTGACCTCGAGGAGTCCATCTCCTCGAATCTTGTTTATCCTATTTTGGTTAATATGACCTAGCCTACAGTGCAAAAGATACAAATCGTTGACATTATCTAATCTTGGGCGTTTGCTAGATGTGTACATTACACTAACAGGCCTTGATAGTACATATATGCCATTATTTAATCTAGCTTTCATTATCATAGAGTTATTCAAAATAACATTGCAAAAATCTCCTTTTATTGATAGTTCAAAACCACAATTGGCCAAAAGGCCAACAGAGATTATGCTCATAATGAAACTAGGACAATAGTGACAGTCGACTAGTTCAACAGTACGAGACTCAAAGACAAGATGCAAGACTCCGACTGCCAGTAGTGGAACACGATTTCCATTCCCGACGCTCAGAAACTGTTCTCCATCTTCAAATCTTCTGCTAACTTGAAGTCCCTGTAATGAATTACAAACGTGAATTGGACTACTAGTATCCAATACCCAGTTAGCAGTATCAACAATTGAGTAATTACAAGGTTTTATCATATAAATACCTTGTTCAGCAGACTTCTGCTTCCTCGGCCTGTTCGGATCAAGGGACGCAATATAAAGAGGACAGTTCCTCTTCCAGTGTCCCTTCTTCTTACAGTAGAAACATTCTGCAGAAGATTGATCAGCCTTATACTTCCTGGTCTGACTAGGGCCAGGAGCATTCTGCACCTTCTTTCCCTTTTTATTTATTTTCTTCTTCCCTTTCTTAAAGGGACGACGATCTCTACTACCTCCCACTAAATTCACCACCCCCTTATTTAGTTGGTGGTCTTTCTCGAAAGTCTGCAGCAACCACAAAAGACCATGGTAGTTAACTGCAGGCTTGTTCATTCTATAATGATCGAGAATATCAAGATAGGAGGAGGGAAGAGAATTCAGGATCGCATCCTTGCCGAGCTGCTCGTGCAAGGGGCATCCGAGTTTGCCAAACTTTTCAATCAGCTCGATCATGTACAATACATGATCAGTGACTGAACTGCCATTCGGCATCTTGGAATTATAGATGGCACAAGACACTTTGTACCGTTCTACATCATCCGGGGTGCCGAAGGATTCCTTCAACTTTTGAAGGATTTCATCAGGTTGGGCCTCCTCGAATTTGCGACTGAACTCGTCGTTCATCGCTGCTAACATAATGCACCGGACAGTAGTCCGATCAGAGACCCACTTCAGATAAGCGTCTCTGACCACACTCCATGCATTTGCGGGAGGGATTTCAGGTGCCGGATCCGTTATCACATAGAGGATCCGTTCATGCTCCAGAACGATTCTCAATCTTCGATACCAACTATCGAAGTTGTGACCCTTTAACTTCTCGTTATCGAGAAGTGACCGGAGAGATAAATTTGAAGACATCTGAAAAGAAAATAAGACCAAATTAGTGTATGAATTAACAATTTAACCAAAAGACTTGGACTTTAGTCTAAAGGTTTCTCCCACTAATTTTTCAGATTGGTAGCCTTTAACTCCAATCCATGAAAACACTTTTTCAAGTGGGTACTGAAATCCAATAGGCGACGCATGAGCCCGACTTTGGCCAGCTCACCCATACGAGCCTAAAGGTAGGTTCGTAAACCAATTGTTTCCCTAAACAATTTTCAGTAATTCATTTTGCCCCAGAGAACACCCCAATCGGCCTTGGGGCCTCCTATTGCAGGTCTCTGGTTAGGTCCAACCATTAAAATGACAAATCCAATGCTTCCAGCTAACTAACGACCAAGCCCGACTTTGGCCGGCCCACCTGGTCCCGTTAAGGAGGTTGCACTGAACCATCATCGATCAGATAGAAATTCTAGTCGCCGAATGTACACCCGTTCTTTGGAACTGCCGATGCACACCAAGCTAGTGGACACATTTCTAACCGACTTAATGGGAGGCTAAGACACTGTCAATTCCTTGACTTAGTCTTTTTAAGGACCTAATAATTTTAGAGGATTTTTAGTTATGACAGAAGATAAGACAAGGACATGGATCATCCTCCCACTGAATCAATCAGATTTCAGGAGTGTTGAAATAAATCAACAAATTGATCCATGGGCACCTATAGATCAGTCAGACCGATCAACCTGGGTGACATGGGTTAACTCGAGTCATTGAGCTTTTCCAATCAGTTCTGGTCGACTCGACTAGCCAGGTAGGTGAGATCATGGGTGAGTATCCGCTATTAACCATTTTTCCTAGACACCAACCAAGTTGGCCAGGAAAGAGGTAGCCTCATACAACCATGATCACAATGCCAAACCTATCTCGACACCAGTCGGTTTACTAGACTCGATCAGACAAGCCTAAAGACTCGGGCATCCACTGAGCCACTAATTGGATCCATTTTAGATGAACGGATCAACTAATCTAACTATTAGATAGTTCTAAAGAAGGGCCTTAAACAACTTTTGTTTAATCTTCTTGTAATCCGGTTCAACTAAACTTAGGTATAACCCGTTATGGACCCAATTAGTCAGCTAACCCAATTAACCCAAAATGACTTATGCAAATTTAATTAGATTTCATAAACCTAAAAAAAAAAATTTAATAAGCCAAACTCTTAATTAAAATAATTTTTAATTAAGTCTCTATGTAAAACAATTTTATATAACAAAAAAAATCATGCATGAAGTTATTTTACAAATAATTTATATTCATATAAAACATGCCTAAAACATATATCACCAAATTAAAATAATTTTTAATTTTAATATTCTTTAAGGATCCTTCTGAAGAGGCCAACACAGACGATCCGCATCGTGTCAAAGACACATGGTCATGGTGAAGGTCTCAACTAGGTTCCAAAAAAAATTTGGATACATATTAAGATTAAACTAATTTTAATCTATTAAACATGCAAACTAGATTAGATTACATATGCAACCTGCTCTGATACCACTGAAAGAGAACGGTGCAGGTGGTTTGACATGATCCTACACTAGGCATGCAAACAACTACGGGAGCAGAATGGATTTTAAAAATATTTTTAAAATCCGTGCAGCGAAAATCTGCTCCGCCCAGAAACTAATCTAATTCTAGTTGCAAATAGGCATGTAGGAAAATATAAAATATTTTCAAAAAATTAAAAATCTATTCATGCATGATTAAATAACAATTTTTCATACCTTATTCCGGCTAGAATAACTCTAGGATAAAGCTGGAATAGGCTGGAATACCTGGAATAAATCTATTCCAGCCTTCTTCCTCCTTGGGCTGAGAAGAGCTCTATTTTTGGCTTTAAAAACGGCATCGGAACATTGCCTTCCGGACCTCCGTTTGCTCCCAAATTTCAGCAGTGGCAACTTGGACAAGTGGTCTTCGATCTCCAATTAAAAGCTATAAGAAAATGTCAGCCAAAAAATAATAAAAATTCACCAAAGTCTGCTGCCAGATTTTCTGCAGCAGAACAGGGCAGCAGGCTTTGGCCTTCGATTTGGAGTAGCTGGAGCGATCCCGACTCGCATGGCTTGCTCCTAGGAGTAGAAGGGTACTCCCTCTAGAGGGGAGACATGCTCGGGGCTCTCGGATCCCTCTCCACACGCGGTGCTAGCCGCTGGAAGAAGATTCGGCCACAGTGAACGGCAGCATCTGGGCTTGCTGCAATCCTGGGTTTGAGCACTCAATTGGACAAGAAAAAGGGCCTTGAAAACCTTCCTCGCACTCTCCAAATCCCAACCTATAAGAGCATAGACTAAGCTCTCAATCTGGGGATCTCTCAACCTCTCAAAGAAGAACGCCAAGTGCAGAAGTCATAGTGTTTTCACGGCTGAAACACACACTTTGAAACAGGGGACTTGCAATGGTTTATATAGGACGCAGAGGAATAGGGAGGTGGAGAGACGGGGAGGCCAAGAGGCAGCAGTTGCCAACTCCATTAAACCAGCAAATAAATGGGAGTTAGAATTATCCGGTGGAGGAGAAGAAGGGATGTCGCCCACGGAGAAGAACTGCGGTCGATTGGCCTCCTCCAACGCATGAATACCGTGTAAAACGGCTGGGAGAAAAACACACCGGTTCAAAAGAAACCGGTCCAAAAAACTTTAAACCAAATAGGTTCAAACCCATTGGTTCAATTAACCAACGGTGGTTCAATCCAATTGAACCGGTCCGAGCCCAATAAAATTGGTTCAATTAGTTCACAACCAATTGGAGGCCAAAACGAACTCCGAATCAATTCAAAACTGATTTAGAAAAATCCTGGCGCAATGCTGATCAGTTTGGAACAATTTTCGATTGACACAGACAAGGGCAAGATGGGAAAAAGAGTGCTCAAAAAATACTGTGACCATAAAACCGAGACGATTTCCAATCATAATCGGTATCCGGATCAGAGAGAAATCCTCTGTGGCGTGTGACCTCATAGGTTCGAACCTAAATGGTAGCACTAGAACAATTCTAGTACCAACACAGGAAACCATCTAGCAATGGGTCCTGACATCCGGATAGGTCGAAGATGCGGGAGAAAACTATCGAACCTCTGGCATATGGTTATCGTATAATTCATCCCTTTGACCTCTAATGCTCAGGATGACTGAGATTGGCCTGCCAACCCAGACTAAGTCAGTCGACTACGTGTCTCAACCTTGCAAGCCCAGTGACTCTTTACTAGGGCTACTCCGGCCGAGGATTTGCTAAATTGAGATACTGCGAGACATTCAATCCAAACTGTTTGGACAGGTCAATTCCATCTTGGTACATCACTGCTCCACAAGTACTTGCCTGTACCCAGAAACCTTCCATCACCGGATTAAAAATTCGGGTAGTCCGGTACCAAAGCACAGGGAGTTGCTTGCAAGCTACCATGATGACCTCAGGTCGGAGGGATACATATACCCATATCCAATCATGAGTATCCCTTTGGCAGAAAGGGGCTGCACGGAGTCACGTTTAATAAGATATCACATATCCCACTTGTAGATCACATCAGTGTCACCACACTCATTTGGTCAAGAGGACAACCAAACGATGTGAACTACAACAACCTATACTTGATATATTGCCATCCAGTACAATATATCCTTTGGTTGTGAACAAGGTTTAAGGACCACTCGATACATCCTCTCTGTATCGAAGTCAGTGTAGTCCTAAGGACTTCATCACATGGAAAGAGTTCATTTCAGGGAAATACAATATGTGATGAGCTGCCAAAACTAATATTTTATTAATTCAAAGAAAGAGTACAATACTTAGCTTAACTGCCTACAACCCAGGCGATTGGCTTTGGGACACAATTCCCAACACCTTCTTCCTCTTGTAATAACTTTTATTCATGATATCAAAACCCTAGTGAATTTTATTTGAGTTTGCTCTTGTGTTGGAATTGTGTTCTTGTGTTTTGTTGCTTACTTTGTGTGCCCTAGCATCCTTCCACGCCCAAGCTTGCTGCCATCCAAGCCTTCACATGCCCAAAGGAAGAGTGCCCTAGGCCGCCCAAGCAAGGATCTTCATCAAGCTTCTAGCAGCCAGCCATTCAAACCTTGATTCAGATTTCCTTCAAATCCTAATTTTCTTTACCTTTATTGTTTGCTGTTTTGATTGTGCAAGATCCCTGAGGTGTTTCACCTCCCCAGAGGAGGCTTTCCTTGCCTCCAAGACTGCCCAGATCAGCCATCTAATGAAGGGAACTAAAGCTTCATCATCCAGGCTCCAATCAGAGTGCTGTGTGATCTCTTCATCGAAAATTCTTTAAATCTCTGACTGGTAAGAAACCTTCTCTACTCTTAATTTCTGATTTGATAAAGATTAGCTATCCTAAACTGGGAGTTTCTCAATTCCCAGGTCCTAACTTTCATTATCTTGCATGAGTTATTTTGCGATAATGGTGATTCTTTGCATTGCTACTCTTTCTATTGGTTCTTACTTAATTTTGGAAATCTAGCCTACAAACCTAAATTATAAAAATCACAAAAAAATTAATTTATTATTTTTTTTGCATATTTAGCAATTTTAGAGTCATCTCACATCATCATTAGGGCTACTTTGATGTGATATAGAGTGGATATATCATATAGTTCTTAAATTGGTTCGTAACCAAACGATACATTGTTACAGGATGATAGTGTATCAAGTATAGGTTGTTGTATGTCATAGTCATTGGTTGTCCTCTTAACCAAGGAGTGTGGAGACACTGGTATGGCATGCAGGTATTGTGTATGATACTTCACTGGAATTGACACATCTGTAAAACACTTTCTACCAAAGAGTAGTTCGCATTAGGATATAGATATAAGTGTTCCTGTGACTTGAGATTACCATGGTTGCTTGCAAGGAACTCACTATGATTAGGTGCCGGACTACCCGGATTTCTAATCTAGTGATAAAAGGTTGCTGGGTACAGTCAAGTACTTATGTAGCAATTGTTGGATCAAGATGGGATTAACCTCTCTAAAAGAGTTTGGAGGGAATGACTCATTATATCTCAATTGAGTAAAACATTGGCCAAGGTAGTCCTTGTAAGCGGTTACAGGGATTTTGAGTTTGAAACATATTATGATGGACTATTCTAGGATTGGGCAGTTAAACCCTTAGTCATCCAGAATATTGAGGGTTAAAGGAATGTATTATATGATTATCATGTCCATTTGGTTCTTGATAGTTGCTCTGCAATCTTTGACCTATCAAGATGCCGAGTGTCATTGCTAGATGATGACTTTGGCTGGTACTGGAAGTGTTCCAGTACTACCAGCTTAGTGTTTGAATATATGGGGTCACACACCATAGGGTCTTCTGACTGACCTAATGGCTATTGAATGATTGAGAATCATTTTTGGACTCTTTAGATAATTTGATTGTCCATCAACATTTTGGAGTCGATTAGAGTTATGAGTCGACTCAATCATAGGGATTTGATGATTTGTCAAGTATTGACACATCATGTTCAAATATTGTGACAAAGGTTTTAATTACTAAATGTTGGTAATTATATGTAGGGGTAGTGGAAATGCGATTGCTTGATTAACTTTATTTGATTGAGCAATTTTGTTTGGGTCAAACCGAATGTGATTCTGTTTGGGCTCAGGTTAGGTCCAATGTGATTAGGCTAAATCATTGCATCCCATTTCAGATTTAAGTTTGAATTATGAATTCAAATTATGATTTGGCATTTAAATTCATAATTAGTCTGAATTTAAAAGGATGTAACTCTTATGGCCTTGAATTTTTTGTAACCCCCATAATTATGTAATCCCATAACTTATGTAACCCCTTTTGTTTTGTAACTCTCCACTTTTCTTCTCTCCCCACTTAACTCTATATTTGGGGTTCTAAATGAGGACATGAAGAAGAGAGAATTCTGAAAGTTATTTGCTAGAAATTTTTTTTTAAAAAAAGAGAAAAGGCTAGAAGAGTTTAAAAACCTTTGTGTGGGGAAAAAAGGTTTGAGTTTGGGTGTGTGCTGCCTAGTGTTCTAGGCTTGGAAAGAGTGTCTTAGGAAGGTTTTCTGAGTGCACTTCCTAAATCCTCCATAGTGCTTCTTCATCTCCTGGAATGTCTAGCGAAGAAGAAGAAGAAATAGAGTCCATAAGCAATTTTGTTCTGGCGAAGCAAGCACTTCAAAAAAAGAAGGTCAAAGAAGAACTTCGGTGTGGGTTACCTGTAGAGGCCAGACACGTGTGTGGCTTTCAGAACGATCTCTTCCTTGGTGAGCTTTTCGTCAACCCAACGAGTGTCGCATCGGATTAAAGGTAAAGTTATTGGTGAGTTTTCTAAAGAAGTGTTCTTTAGCATATGCATCGAACATAGAATGATTCTATATGATGCACGACTTTATGTGCTTATGTTTTCTTTTATTTACATGTTAATATTCATATATGATCCTGTTTGTAGGCCTATATTAGAAATGTTCTAATATTATATGTTGATTGATATAATTAATCTAGTCTTCTACTATGATGCAACTTTAAGAAATTTTAAAGTTGCATGACTGTTGCCTACATAATGTTTCCTCATAGATGCATCACTGAAAAGCCTTTAGCCTGGTTAAAGCTAAGTGCCAGAAAGCCTTTGGCCTAGCCTAATGCTGAAAAGCCACTAGCCCAATGCAACTATTAGAAATCGGGAAGGATTTCATATATATTTTTTATTTTTTTAAAATACCAGTTGAAGCATATTAGATTAAAATCTTTTTAATCAAAAATATAAGCACAAGATCAAATCTATAAATCCTACCTAGGATCTTGACCATGATATGAAAAGTAGTAAGTGATGAAATTAAAACCAACATGCATCGATGTCATCAATACATGCCATAGATCAAATCTACTTTTTTTATGAGATCAAATCTCATTCCTAATTATGGATCACTCATCTCCACTGTTGATGGTATATGGAAAGATTCTTCAAGTCACTTCACAGCTGCATAGTGCATCTAGCCTCCACATATCGTCCATACAAAGCCTTGAAGTGATCAGCCTCCTTGGAGTGCTTGCTCTACATGAAGGCTGAAGGATGGCTAATATAAATCCTTCTTTAAAACTTCTTAGACCCTCCAAGAAGATAAAGAAGAAGAGTTTTAGGAGAATTTAGAAGTAGAAGAAATAAAATAAGATGAGACCTCTCTCTAATTTTTCATTTTCTCCCTTAAAACCCTGGTGCCTACATCCCACACACTCTCATTGTTCTCACATGAATTCTGAAGGAAACCTGATGCAACGAAAGCCTACCCTAGGCATGCAATACTAGAAAGCACGTATTGCATAATTAAAAATTTTTAAGCATGCAGCGAAAAAATCTACTCATGCATAGGATCTAACATATCATGATGCATGTAACAAAATAACAACTAGATCTAGACATACATGATAACCAAAATAAAACATACCTGACCGAAGTAGGAAGAAGTCAACTCCCACAGTCTTCATAATTAATCAGCAGCAAATCAAAGCAACCGGTTGACTCCAACAGCAAATCATATCTGCAACAACAAGAACAAAAAATCAATCCAGTCTCTCGAGATATCCAAATATCTACCGTCTAGAGTATCCATACACGGGCTCTCACTGATCCAACTCCCGGAAAGATGCTAGTCCTCTAGAAATCAACGAACAGATCATGGACATGTGGTCATGGACATGTGGAGCAGGGAAGATCAAAGAGATCAAGATCTTCACGGACAGTCTTTTCCAAAACTACCTTTGCTCCACTATGGGCACACCAAGGAAAAACAATAAAACCAGGAAGCAATTCACGGACTCCCAATGAATCCGCTGCACCTCTCTCTTCTCCTCTCCCCTTCTCACTGCCTGCAACCGAGAGATCTCAATGCCGCTTAGAAAAACCATGAATGAAAGGCAAACAACGCAAGCCCTATCTTCTTCTTCCCTCTCACGCACGGCCAGGACCTCCCTCACTGTCAATCTCACGGCCTGTGGTCCTTTAAATGGTCCTTGATCAGTGGTGAGAAAATAAAATGGAACCGCAGGCCCTTGTTTCTTCTCTCTCACGCAGCATGCTCTGTTCTTCTCCTCTCCAATCCACCGCAAGCCCTCTACCACTCTTTCTATCGCTCACGGCCTTCAAGCAGGAAATATCAGAGGCAAAGAACAAAACATGAAGGCTGGGAAGGGGATCGAAGAGGTATGTAAAAATAAAAACCCCGACACCATCTGAAAAAACACTTGATCGGTCGAGAAGCAAGGAACCACACGACAGGAAGGGAACAAATCAGCGTGAAAACCGAGAGAGAAGGAGAGACGTGCAGGAGAGAAAACTATACCATGAGAAACATTTGCAGATCACGGAAAGACTCCAACCATTTCACGGTGCAAAAGATCGAGTTCAAAACACCCAAGCAACATCCGATCAACACGCTGTATAAACCCATCCAAACGGTGAAACAATGAGCAGGGAAACAGGGCAAGTCCAAACCGGTGATTCAAATAGCTGGGAGAAAAACCAAACCGTGAAAACAAACCATGTTAATAAAAACCGGTTCAATCAAAAAAAAAAACTGGTTCAATAAACCCCGGTCCGACCAAACCCAATCAATAAAAAAAATTGGGTTCAGTCCTGGTCTACCAGGAACGATTCTTGGTTAACCCAAACCAATCCTGGTTGATCCAAATCAGACCAGATTGATCAGGAAAAATCCAATATGTGCTCAAACAAACCGTTTGACCTTAATACCGAAACGATTCTCAATCGTTGATCGGTTCCCGAATCAGAAAGAAATTCTCTATAGCATGTGACCTCATAGGTTTGAACCTAAACGGTAGCACTGGAATACTTCCAGTACCAGCACAAGATATCATTTAGCAATAGGTCCCGGCGTTCGGATAGGTCGAAGATGCGAGAGCAATCTATCGAACCTCTAGCATATGGTTACCGTATAATTCATCCCTTTAACCTCCAATGCTCAAGATGATCTAGGGTTAAACTGCCAACTCTGACTTAGTCAATCCACAACATGTCTCAACCTTGCAAGTCCACTGACTCCTCACTAGGACTATCCCGGCTGAGGATTTGCTAAATTGAGATACTGCGAGACATTCAATCCAAACAATTTGGACAGGTAAATTCCATTTTGGTCTACCACTACTCCACAAGTACTTGCCTGTACCCAGAAACCTTCCATCACCGGATTAAAAATTCGGGTAGTCCGGCACCAAAGCATAGGGAGTTGCTTGCAAGCTACCATGGTGACCTCAGGTCGGAGGGACACATATATCCATATCTAATCGCGAGCAATCCTTTGGCAGAAAGGAGCTCCACGGAGTCACATTCAATGAGATGTCACACATCTCACTTGCAGATCATATCAGTGTCACCACACTCCTTTGGTCAAGAGAACAACCAAACGATGTGAACTACAACAACCTACACTTAATACATTACCGTCCTTACAATGTATCCTTTGGTTGTGAACCTTTTAAAGGACCATTCGATATATCCTCTCTATATCGAAGTTAGTGCAGTCCTAAGGACTTCATCACATAAATAGAGTTCATTACAGGAAAATGAATAATATGATAAGCTGCCAAAATAAAGTTTTATTAATTCATATACAAATTACAATACTGAGCACAACCGCCTACAGCTTGGGCGATTGGCTTTGGGACACAATTTCCAACAACTCCCACTTGTACTAAAGCCAATCAGAATAGTATCTAATACCCATTTCCCTTTTACAATAATCGAACTCTTTAATTCCGAGGGCTTTAGTGAAGGGGTCGGCCAGATTCTCCTTTCCATCGATCTTCATAAGATTGATGTCGCCTCGTTCCACGATCTCTCGTACAAAGTGATAGCACAATAAAACGTGTTTGGTGCGGTGATGAGACTTTGGCTCCTTAGCTTGAGCAATGGCTCCTGTGCTGTCATAATGCACAGGAAAAGATCATCTAGGGAAGGTGCCACCCCTAGCTCTCCAAGGAACTTTCGTAACCACACGGCTTCCTTTGCAATATCTGATGCTGCAAGGTACTCTGCTTCGCATGCCGAGTCTACACTGTTGCCTACTTGGAACTCTTCCAGCAGATCGCTCCTCCATTCATGGTAAACACAAATCCTGATATACTCTTGCTATCATCTCTGTCTGACTGGAAACTGGAGTCAGTATAACCCATAAGTTTCAAGTCAGGTTCTCCAAAAATCAGTTATTGGTACTTAGTATTTCTCAAATACTTTAAAATGGTCTTAACCACCTTCCAATGCGCCTCACTTGGGTCAGACTGGTATCTGCTCACTACTCCTAGTGAGTATGCCACGCCTAGTCTAGTACATGTCATAGCATACATGATAGAGCCCACTATAGAAGCATAAGGAACTCTACTTATGTGCTCTCTTTTCTCAGAAGTTGTTGCACAATCCTTCTTGGAAAGAGTAATTCTAGAACCTATCGAAAGATAGGCTTTCTTGGAATTTTCCATGCTGAACCATTTCAGCACCGTATCAATGTACGTAGACTGGGACAATCCGAGAAGCCTCTTAGATCTATCTCTATAGATCTTCATACCCAGTATGTAAAAAGCTTCACCCAAATGCTTCATGGAAAACTGAGATGACAACCAGACCTTTATTCCATGTAATGCTGCGATGTCATTCCCGATTAAGAGAATGTCATCAATAAACAGTACCAGGAATACAATCATAGAACCATTAACCCACTTATAAATATAGGGTTCTTCTCCATTCCTAACGAAGCCATACGATTTGATACACTTATCAAATCGCATGTTCCAACTTCAAGATGCTTGCTTGAGTCCATAAATGGACCTCTGCAATTTGCACACTTTTGACTCGTCTGTGAATGTGAACGCTTCAGGCTGTATCACATACACCTTCTCATCCAGCTCCCCATTCAGGAAAGCAGTTTGGACATCCATCTGCCAGATCTCGTAGTCAAAATGTGCTGCCAAAGCAAGCATGATCCAAATGGACTTGAGCATTGCCACAGGGAAGAACGTCTCGTCATAATCGATACCATATCACTAACGATAACCCTTGGCAACCAGATGGGCTTTATTGGTCTCCACATTTCCATCTGCGTCCCTTTTTCTCTTGAAAATTCACTTACACCTGATGGGTTTTATCCCTTAAGGTGGATCAACCAATGTCCATACATTGTTGATCTCCATGGACTCCATCTTGGATCGCATGGCTCCAAGCCATGCCTCATAGTCAGATCTCTAAAGTGAATCCATATAGGTGATCGGATCCTCATCATTCTCATCGAGCTCAATGGGATCACTATCCCGGACCAAGAAACCATAGTATCTGTCCGGCTGACATGGTACTCTACTGGATCTCCTAATAATGGGTTCTAGGTGTGATTCAATCACAGCCGGTTCTATGATGTCTTGAGAGTGTGCAGGTTCTTCCACTGGTTGAACTTCACCAAGTTCAATCTTAGAGGCTATAGTTCCTTCTCCAAGGAACTCCTTTTCCAAAATGATAGTCCTAAAAGCAACGAACACTTTCTATTCATCCTCCAAGTAGAAGAAATACCCTTTTGTTTCCTTAGGGTACCTAATAAACATGCACCGATCAGACCTAGGATCAAGTTTATATGAGTCTAAATGCTTTACATAAGCCGAACAATCCCAGACCCAAAGGTATGAGATTGAGGGCTTACATCCAGTCCATAACTCATATGGAGTGGAGACAACAGACTTACTCGGAACATTATTCAGCAAGTAACAAGCTATCTCAGGTTCATATCCCCAAAAGGATAACGGCAGAGTTGCAAAGCCCATCATGGATCGAACCATGTCCAACAGGGTTCGATTCCTCCTTTCAGACACACCATTCAACTAGGGTGTTCCTGGAGAAGTCTACTGAGAGAGAATTCCATTCTCCTCAAGATATGTCATGAACTCACCGGATAGGTATTCTTCACCTCAATCAGATCGAAGGGTTTTAATACTCTTTCTAGTTTGTTTCTCCACTTCATTAATATATTGTTTGAACATTTCAAACGACTCAAATTTATGTCTCATCAAAAAGACAACCATACCTGGAAAGGTCGTCTGTAAATATTATAAAATATCTGTATCCACCTCTGGCACTAACTGTCATTGGTCCACATACATCAGTATGTATATGACTTAGAAGTTCTGTAGCTCGTTCACCTTTTCCAATAAAAGGTGACTTGGTCATTTTACCAAGCAAACAGGATTCACAAGTGGACAGTGAGTCAGAATCACTGACCTCGAGGAGGCCTTCTCCTCGTAACTTGTTTATCCTATTCTGGTTAACATGACCTAGCATACAGTGCCATAGATACAAGTCACTGACATTTTTTATCCTTGGACTGTTCGGATCTAAGGATGCCTGATAAAGAGGACAGTTCCTCTTCCAGTGTTCCTGCTTCTTACAGTAGAAGCACTATGCACCAGCTTGATCAGCTTTCACTTTCTTGGTCTGACTTGGGCCAGGAGCACTCTGCACCTTCTTTCCCTTATTTCTTCTTCTCTTTCTTAAAGGGATGACGACCTCTAGAACCTCCCACTAAATTCACCACCCCCTTATTCAGTTGGTGGTCCTTCTCGTAAGTCTGCAGCAACCCCATCAAACCATGGTAATTAATTGCAGGCTTATTCATTCTATAATGATCGAGAAAGTCAAGATAGGAGGAGGGTAGAGAATTCAAGATCTTATCCTTGCCGAGTTGCTCATGCAAAGGACATTCGAGCTTGCCCAGTCGTTCGATCATCTCGATCATGTACAATACATGATCAGTAACCGAACCTCCATTTCGCATTTTGTCATTGTAGACGGCACAAGACACTTTGTACCGCTCCACATCGTCTGGCGTGCCGAAAGATTCCTTCAACTTTTGAAGGATCTCGTCTGGCTGGGCCTCCTCGAATTTGCGATTGAACTCGTCGTTCATAGCCGCCAACATTATGCATTGGACAATAGTTCGATTAGAAACCCACTTCAAATAAGTATCCCTGACCAAACTCCGAGCATTGGCAGAAGGGATTTTAGGTGCTGGATCCGTTATCACATAAAGGATCTGCTCGTGCTCCAGGACTATCCTCAATTTTCGATACCAGCTATAGAAATTGGGACCCTTTAACTTCTCGCTATCCATAAGTGACCGGAGCGAAAGGTTTGAAGACATCTGAAAGGAAAAATAAGACTTTTTTAGTATATGAATTAATCAATTAAACCAAAAGACATGGACTTTAGTCTATTGGTCCCTCCCACTAATTTTTAAGATTGGGAACCTCTAACTCCAATCCATGAAATCATATTTCATAGTGTATACTGAAATCCAATAGACCACGTATGAGGCCGACTATGGCCGGCTCACCAATACGTGCCTAAAGGTAGGTTCTCTAACCAATTGCTTTCCTAAGCAACTTCCAGTAATAAATTTTGCCCCACAGAATGCCCAATCGGCCTAAGGGCCTCCTATTGCGGGTCTCTGGTTAGGTCCAACCATCAATATGATAAGTCTGATGTTTCCAACTAATGAATGACCAAGCCTGACTATGGCCGGCCCACCTGATCATCGTTAAGAAGTTTGCACTGAACCATCGTCTATGAGAGTGTAATTCCAGTAACCGGATGCACACCCATTCTATGGAACTACCGATGTACACCAAGCTAAAGGACTCATTACTAACCCACTTAATGGGAAGCTAAAACACCATCAACTCATTGACTTAGTATTTTTCAGGACCTAATAATTTTAGAGAATTTTAATTAAATTGTGATGGAAGAATAAAGAGAAGAACATGGATTAGCCTCCCACTGATCAAATCAGTTCTCAGGAGGGTTGAATTAAATTCAACAAGTTGGTCCATGGGCACCTAAATATCATACAGGCTGATTAACTAGGGTGACATGGGTTAACTTGAATCAATAAGCTCTTTAAATCAGTTATGGTTGACTGGATTGGCCAGGTAGGTGAGATCATGGGTGAGTATCCGCCATTAACCATCTTTCCTAGACACCAACCAAGTTGGCCAGGAAAGAGGTAGCCTCATGTAACCATGATCAAAACTGCCAAACCTGCCTAGACACCAATCGGTTTACCAGACTCGATTAGACCAGCCTAAGAACTCGGGCTTTCCACAGAGCCACTAATTAGATCCATTTAGAAGAATGGACTAACCCATCTAACTATTAGATAGATACTAAAGAGAAAGTCCTTAATCAACATTTGATTAGTTCTCTTAAGTCCAATTCAACTAACCTTAGGTCTAACCCAATAAATGGACCCAATCAGATAGCTAACCCAATTAACCCGGATGGCTTATTCAAATGACATTAGGTTTCATAAACTCTAATCTGGCTTGTCATTTAATTAATCTTTCAATTCATAATTGTTAGATTATAAGCCATCATTTAATTAAAATATTTTTAATTAAATTCATGTAAAACATATTTTCATCTTTCATGCATCATATCTAGTTTCATCACATCAATTATAATATTGCAAGCCTTAAACATTTTAGACATGCCAATGTATATGTATTGGGATTAAAACATTTTTAATACCATAGGTTTCCTTTAAGGATCCTTCTGAAAAGGCCAACATAGATGAACCGCCTCGTGCCATAGAAACTCAGGGATTTTAAACCCTGATTAATCTGGACACATGGCCATGGTGAAGATCTCAACTAGGTTCCTAAAAGTAATTCCTAATACATGCAATCATAATATGCTACACAGGAACCTGTGGCTCTGATACCACTGAAAGAAAACCTGGTGCAGCGGAAGCCTACCCTAGGCATGTAATACTAGAGAGCAGGTATTGCATAATTAAAAAATTTTAAGCATGCAACGGAAAACCTGTTCATGCACAGGATCTAACATATCACGTAACAAAATATACAGGCATGTATAGGCAAATGCAATAAGAATAAATCATATGATAACAACTAGATTTAGGCATGCATGATAACCAAAATAAAATATACCTGACCGAAGCAGGAAGAAGACAACTCCCTCAGTCTTCAGAATTAATCAGCAGCAAATCAAAGTAGCCGGTTGAACTCCTTCAACAGCAAATCAGATCTGCAATAGCAAGAACAAAAGATCGATCTAGTCTCTCGAGATGTCCAAATATCCACCCTCTAGAGTATCCATGCGCGAGCTCTCACTCATTCAACTCCCGGAAGGATTCTAGTCCTCTAGAAATCAATGAATAGGTCATGGACATGTGGAATAGGGAAGACCAAAGAGATCTTCACGAATAGTCTTCTCCAAGGCTGCCTTTACTCTACTATGAGCACACTAAGGAAAAACAATAAAACCAGGAAGCAATTCACGGACTCCTAATGAATTCGCTGCACCTCTCTAAAGCCTGTTACTTCTCTTCTCCCCTTCTCACGGCCTGCAATCGAGAGATCTTAATGCCGCTTAGAGAAACCATGAAGGAAAGGCAAACAATGCAAGCCCTGTTTTCTTCTTCCCTCTCATGCATGGCCAGGACCTCCCTCACTCTCAATCTCACGGCCTGTGGTCCTTTAAATGGTCCTTGATCGGTGGTGAGAAAATAAAATGGAACTGCAGGCCCTTGTTTCTTCTCTCTCACGCAGCATGCTTTGTTTTTCTCCTCTCTAATCCACTGCAAGCCCTCTACCACTCTTTCTATTGCTCACGGCCTTCAAGCAGGAAATATCAAAGGCAAAGAATAAAACATGAAGGCTGGGAAGGAGATCGGAGAGGTATGTAAAAATAAAAACCCCCACACCATCTAAAAAAACACTTGATCGGTCAAGAAACAGAGAAACATACGGCAGGAAGAGAACAAATTAGCATGAAAACCGAGAGAGAAGGAGAGACGTGCGGGAGAGAAAACTACACCATGAGAAACATTTGCAGATCACGGAAAGACTCCAACCATTTCACGGTGCAAAAGATCGAGTTCAAAACACCCAAGCAACATCCGATCAACATGCTGTATAAACCCATCCAAACGGTGAAACAATGAGCAGGGAAACAGGGCAAGTCCAAATCGATGATTCGAATAGCTAGGAGAAAAACCAAACCGTGAAAACAAACCATGCTAATAAAAACTAGTTCAATCAAAGCCAAAACCGATTCAATAAACCCCGGTCCGACCAAACCCAATCAATAAAAAAATTGGGTTCAGTCCTGGTCTACCAGGAATAATTCCTGGTTAATCCAAACCAATCCTGGTCGATCCAAATCAGACCAGATTAATCAGAAAAAATCCAATGTGTACTCAAACAAACCATTTGACCTTAATACCGAAATGATTCCCAATCGTTGATCGATTCTCGGATTAGAAAGAAATCCTTTATGGCATGTGACCTCATAGGTTTGAACCTAAACAGAAGCACTGGAACACTTCCAGTACCAACACAAGAGACCATCTAGCAATGGGTCCCAGCATTCGGATAGGCTGAAGATGCGAGAGCAATCTATCAAATCTCTGGTATATGATTACCGTATAATTCATCCCTTTGACCTTCAATGCTCAAGATGACTTAGGGTTAGACTGCCAACTCTGACTGAGTCAATCCACAACTTGTCTCAACCTCGCAAGTCTAGTGACTCCTCACTAGGACTATCCCGGCCGAGGATTTGCTAAATTGAGATACTGCGAGACATTCAATCCAAACAATTTGAACAGGTCAATTCCATCTTGGCCCACCACTGCTTCACAAGTACTTGCCTGTACCTAGAAACCTTCCATCATCGGATTAGAAATCTGGGTAGTCCAGCATCAAAGCACAGGGAGTTGCTTGCAAGCTACCATGGTGACCTCAGGTCGGAGGGATACATATACCCATATCCAATCGTGAGCAATCCTTTGGCAGAAAGAAGCTCCACGGAGTCACGTTCAATGAGATGTCACACATCCTATTTGCAGATCACATTAGTGTCACCACACTCTTTTGGTCAAGAGGACAACCAAACAATGTGAACCACAACAAACAACACTTGATACATTGCCGTCCTGTACAATGTATCCTTTGGTTATGAACCATTTAAAGGACCACTCGATATATCCTCTCTATATCGAAGTCAGTGCAGTCCTAAGGACTTTATCACATAAATAGAGTTCATTACAGGATAATGAATAATGTGATGAGCTGCCAAAATAAAATTTTATTAATTCATATACAAATTACAATACTGAGCACAACCTCCTACAGCTAAGGCGATTAGCTTTGGGACACAATTCCCAACAAATTCTTCCTTTCTCTTTATTTTTTTAGTAATTTCATATCATAATTCTTATGATAATGCTTCTCCAGATTCATGCACACCCTAAAAAAATATAATAAAAATAGGGCATGCAGAAGTGATTAGGATAAGTAGAGATAGAGATAGAATAAGACTAGAAGTTCTAATCCTAGTTGAAGTCTATCAAATGAATTCAAAATTCATATAGAATTATTCTAAACCAATTGTAATCAAAAGAGGAATTAGGGAGGATGAAAAAATTGGTTTTTTTGGAGAATTCATAGAAAAAATTTAGTTAGGCATGGAGAATATCTAGGTGGTGCTAAAATAGGAATAAGAATCATAATTTGATTCTAATGGAGTCAAAATCAAATTAAATTTGGTTAAACCCAATTAAATAACTGAGCTTATTCCAATTAAGTTCTAATTAACTTAATTAAATCCTAATCAAATTAGAAATTAATCAAGTCCTAGTTTAAATCAAACCATGATTAAAATCTCTTAGTGATTAGATCATCATATAACCTAATTGGGTGAGATCTAATTGAACCCAATTCAATTAGACTTCACTTAAGCCTTTTGCAATCAAATTAACACAATTAGCAATCTAATTACTAATTAATTCTTTTATAATTAATTAATAATAATTTATTTATTTCTTGACAATACTTGTATAAAGTTAATTATCAACCATATTGACAATTATACCCTTAAACAATTCTTAATTGTTAATCAGCCATCATGATCACTCAGAAACTTTTATTATGTATAACCCCATAGATTCAAACACTAAGTTGGTAGCATAGTAATAAATTTATAAACTAATTGATGTGACTATCTAGCAATGGTACTAATATTCAGATAGGTCAAATGGTTGCAAAGCAATATTCAAGAACCTGGACATATAGTTACTGTATAATTCATCCCTTTGATCCAATACTTAGGATGACTTCAGAAACTATCAACTTTTAAATAGTGCTTCCAAATGTGTCTCAATCCAGAAAATCCTATAACTCCGCATAAGGATTATCCTAATCAAGGTTTTGCTAAATTGAAACATGGTAAAGCATCATCTCCAATACTTTGGAGTGGTCAATCCCTTCTTGACTCACACACCAACTTTACAAGTACTTGACTATACCCAAAAACTTTTTATTACTATATTAGAAATATAGGAAGTCCAGTATTAAAGTACAATGAGTTGCTTGTAAGTCACCATGGTAATCTCATGTTAGAGGAATACTTGTACCCATATCCTTCTATAAGATACTTTTAATAACAAAGTACCTTAGAGTTGGTCACATTTAGTGAATGTTCTTTTACACTCACTTACATGCCATACAAGTATCTTCACACTCCTTAGTTATGATAATAATGAATCCATATAACATATAATGACCTATACTCGATAAATATTATCATCTTAAGTAATAATGTATCATTTGGTCATAAACAAGTTTAAGAACTACACGATAAATCCTCCTTTTTGAACAAGTTTAAGAACTCACAAAAGAGTTCAAAAAGGAGATATACAAGAAAGTGATGATGATGAGAGATGGGGATGCAGGGATGGATTGCTGGCGAGCTGAGAAGTCACCAGGGGATTAGGGCTTGTTTGGAAGAAGAAAGAAGAGGGCGGCTAGGGTTTCATTGGAGGACTAGGAGACAGGCGGTAGGGATCACACAAATATCCTTAAGAGGACAAATCATATAGCAAATCATATAGCCAAGCACACAGTAGGTAGAGATCATACAGATACCCTTAGGGTTCACATAGATACCCTAATCACATAGAATTCAAATAGAAATTTGAGAAGAACTCTAGAAATTCTTCATTCATAATTTGCACGGCATATTCTCTGTTCAGTCATGATAATTTTCATTAATTTTAATTATTTTTATAGAAACAAAAAATTATAAAAATCTGCATCCTAGAAACCCTAACATAAATTCTAAGTTTTCTACACATAGTCTGAAACCCTAGGTATTGCATCATCATTCGAATTTTAGTCTGCATGAAATTTGGTAGGGATCATCTTCACTGCTAATCCTCTATCTGAAAAGTTTTTGGAATTTTTTTTCTACTCTGAAACTTGTACAACTACTGCATCAAAATAGACCTTAATTTTTGATTCTATGATTTCTGCACACCTGACTGAACCAAACCTAACTCACTTCCAAACCCCACTTCACCCAAACCAATTTTGTTTGATAACTTAACCAACTAAAATTTAATTTGTCACCTCATAAAAAAGACAAATTTTTTTTTTTTCTATTTTGTTTTAGATTGCACTAGGTTTCATTGTGTGTTCATCATTTGCATTAAACCAATCTTAAGGGTACTCCCAATATCTCAAATCAGGGCAGGAGGTCATGACCTGTTCTGAGTCCAAAACAACCACCTTGCATACATACCCAAACCCTAATTAAAATCAATTAGCAACCTAATTTGCTCTAGTGAGCTAGGGACACCAATAGGTCGGGTCCAAGTTGTGTGGGTAAAACTAGTGCATTCAATTCTCCAACTATTACTGAAAACTAGTATCCAAGGCTAGAGGTCTAGAGACTAACACCTTAAGTGGATTGGTGATTTTTAATTAGGACCTTGTCACAGGTAGGGGGAGCCTCCCACCAGCCCACCTCTCACCTGGCCAGTTGAAGGATTAGTTGCCGAGTTGAGTGTAAGTTGAGTCGACCCATTCCACTTTGGCTCTAGATCTAGCAAACCCTAGTAGTGTTAACCTTGTATGCTTGACTACATCATAATCCCTTGATTAATTGTTTGCATTAGATTAGGAGCTCAACCTGTATCCCAACCCCTATGCCCTGCCTCCAAGGAACCCTAGCCGCCAACCTTCTTCAACCTCTTGGCTGCCCGTCATCCTTCCCTTCTTTTCCTTCTTCTTTCAGCCTTCTAACCCCTTTCTTCTTGTTTTTCTAGCCCTTGTTAGATTCCTTGTAGGTCCCTCAATTTCCACGAATCCAGGTTCCAGTTGACTAGCTTTCGAGGCATCGGATTGAAAGCCATAGATCTGTAAGTTCATCAACTTGATTTTCTAGGCTGCATCCGAGAGCGACGAGCGAACTCTTCATGATCTGTCTTTAAATCCATGCCAGGTATAACCCCTAGACTCCTCTAGTAGTGGTATTGAAGAGAGCTAGTCCTACTGGGGCTGCTCAACCTTGGCGGTCCTGTTTCTTCACTCTAGGGTTTAGTTCTACATGCTTATGCTTCTGAATTTCTCTAGAATTACGTAGTTTCTTGGCTTGAAACTCAGGACACAAACTTTAACTTAGTGCCTAATAACAAAAAAATAATTGGCATGCATAATTAGTCCCCCATAATTTGGTATCGAGCACTTTTAGGACTAATTTTCTGCATCTTGTCATCTACATTAGGGGTCTGAGTTTTGGTCTATTTTGTAAACTTAGGTATTTTATTTTTTATTGAAATTTGGATAGCATATTCTATTTTCAGTCCTGATAATTTTCATAAATTTTAATTATTTTTATAGAAATAAAAATATTATAAAAATCTACATCCTAGAAATCCTAATAGAAATTCTGAGGTTTTTTCACACAGTCTGAACCCCTAAGTATTGCATCATCATTCGAATTTTAGTTTGCATGAAATCTGGCAGGGATCATCTTCACTGCTAATCCTATCATGAAAGTTTTTGGAATTTTTTTCTACTCTAAAACTCGTACAACTACTGCATCAAAGCAGACCTTAATTTTTGATTCTGTGATTTCTGCACACTTGGCTGAACCAAACCTAACTCACTTCAAACTCCACTTCACCCAAGCCAAATTTGTTTGATAACTTAACCAACTCAAATTTAATTTGTCACCTCATAGAAAGACAAAAAAAAAATTATTTTTCTATTTTGTTTTAGATTGCACCAGGTTTCATTGTGTGTTCATCATTTACATTAAACCAATCTTAAGGGCACTCTCAATATCTCAGATCAGGGTAGGAGGTCATGACTTGTCCTGGATCCAAAACAACCACCTTGCATACATACCCAAACCCTAATTAAAATCAATTAGCAACCTAATTTGCTCTAGTGAGCTAGGGACACCAACAGGTCGGGTCTAAGTTGTGTGGATAAACTAGTGCATTCAATTCTCCAATTATTACTGAAAACTGGTGTCTAAGGCTAGAGTTCCAGAGACAAATGCCTTAAGTGGATTGGTGGTTTTTAATTAGGACCCATCATAGGCAGGGGGAGCCTCCCACCACCCCACCTCTTACCTAGCGAATGGAAGGATTAGTTGCTGAGTTGAGTGTAAGTTGAGTCGACCCATTCCACTTTGGCTCTAGGTCTAGCAAACCATGGTATGTGTTAACCTTGTATGCTTGACTACATCATATTCCCCTGATTGATTGTTTGCATTAGATTAGGAGCTCAACTTGTAGTCTCAACCCCTGTGCCCTACCTCCAAGGAACCCTAGCCGCCAACCTTCTTCAACCTCTTGGCCGTCCCTCATCCTTCCCTTCCTTCCCTTCTTCTTTTAGCCTTCTAACCTCTTTCTTCTTGTTTTTTTAACCCTTGTTAGGTGCCTTGTAGGTCCCTCAATTTCCATGAATATAGGATTCCAGTTGACTAGCTTTCGGGCCACCGAATTGAAAGCCGCGGATTCATAAGGTCATCAGCTTGATTTTCCAAGCCGTATCCAGTAGCGACGAGCGAACTCTTCATGGATCCGTCTTCAAATCTCTGCCAGGTACACCTCGTAGACTCCTCTGGTAGTGGTATTGTAGAAAAGCTAGTCCTACCGGGGCTTCTCAATCTTGGTGGTCCTGTTTCTTCACTCTAGGATTTAGTTCTGCATGCATGTGCTTCAGAATTTCTCTAGAATTACTTAGTTTCTTGGCTTGAAATTTGGGATATAAACTCCTAACTTAATGCCTAATAACAAAAAAATAATTAGCATTCATAATTAGTCCCCTATCAGATGAACTGCCAAGAATAACTTTTATTTATTAATGATTCATATATAAATTAAGCTCAACCATCTACAAATCAAATAATTGGCTTTAGGATACATTTCCTAACAACTTCCACTTGGACTAAAGCTAATCAGAACAGTATTGAATACCCATCTTCTACTTGTGATCATCGAACTTTTTGATTTTGAGGACTTTAGTAAATGGCTCATTCAAGTTCTCCTTTCTATCAATCTTCTAAAGGTCAACATCATCTTGATCCATGATTTCTCGGACAAGGTGGTAGTGATGTAGAATATGTTTGGTCCATTAATGTAACTTAGGTTTCTTCACTTGAGCTGTCCCTAGTGCTATCACAATATAGAACAACTGGACCATCTATAGAGGGTGCCACTCCCAGCTTGATGATGAACTTTCATAGCCAAACAACTTTCTTTACAGTATCGGATACGATAATGTACTCTACCTCATATATAATATCGGTCATAGTATGCTACTTGGGACTTTTCTAGTAGATTGCTCCTCCATTCAGAATAAAGATATAACTAACACACTCTTGCTATCATTCCTAGTTGACTGAAAACTAGAGTCAGTATAACCCACTAGTTTCAAGTCAAAATTTGCATAGATGAGCCACTAGTCCTTAATATTTTCCAAATACTTAAGGATTGTCTTTACTTCTCACCTAGATCAAATTGGTATCTACTTATTATCCCTAGTGAGTATGTCATATCTGGTCTCATATATAGCATGGTATACATAATAGATCCCACTACCCAGGTATATGGAATCCTACTCATGTGCTCTCTTTTTTGAGGAGTTGTCAGACAATCCTTCTCTGTGATAAACCACTTCAACAAAATCTCAATGTATATGGACTTGGTTAACCCTAGCAACCTTTTAGATCCAGCCCTATAGATCTTCATCCCAAGGATGTATGATGCTTCTTCCAAGTACTTTATAGAGAATTGAGATGATAGCCATACTTTTATTCCCTACAATGCAGGAATATCATTCTTGATTAAGAGAATATCATCCATATACAAAACAAGAAATATTACTACTAAATTGTTAGCCCATTTGTATATGCAGGGCTCTTCTCCATTCTTAATAAAGCCATATATTTTGATTACTTCATCAAAAAGCATGTTTCAACTCTGAGATGCCTATTTCAATCCATAACTAGATCTCTGAATCTTTGATTCATCTATGGATATGAACTCTTCAAGTTGTATTATATATATCTTTTTTTCTAGCTCTCTATTATGAAAAGTGATTTCAACATCCATCTTCCAAATTCGTAATCAAGATATGCCACTATCGCAAGCATAATCTGAATGGACTTGAGCATTGCTACAAGTAAAAATGTCTCATCATAGTCAATACCATAATGTTCATGATATCCCTTGGTAACTAAACGAGCTTTATAGGTTTCCACTTTCCCGTTTGTACCCCTTTTTTCTTCTAAAATCTACTTTCACCCTATAGGCTTTATCCCTTGAAGTGGGTTAACAAGTATCCATACATCGTTGACCTTCATGGACTCTATTTCAGACTTCATGGCTTTAAGCCATTCATAGGAGTCAACACTTTGATTGCATCCATGTAGATGATCAAATCCTAGTTGTTTTCATCAAGTTCAATAGGATCACCATCTTAGACCAAAAAATCATGATATATGTTTGGCTGATGCAGTACTCTATCGAAATTCCTTAAAAGTGCCTATACAATGGACTTTGTGTTTGATCTAATCAAATCTGGTTTTGTTGGTTTAGTTAATGGTATCGGTTCTTCTACCTATAGAATTTATTCAAGTTCAACCTTAATGGCATTAGTTCCTTTTCCAAAATTTTTTTTTTCTAAAAAGACTATCCTATTGCTGATGAACATCTTTTGTTCATCAGTATGGTAGAAGTAATGTCTTTTAGTTTCTTTTGGATATCTTATAAAGAAATTTGTTAGACCTAGGTCTAAGCTTGTCCATTTTCAAATGTTTGACATAAGCCAGACATCTCTAGACCCTAAGGTATATGAGTCTTGGCTTACGCCTTGTCCAAATCTCATATGGTATTTCATCTATAGACTTGCTAGGAACTTTATTGAGAATGTAACAAGATCACTCAAGTACAAATCACCGAAAGGAGATTGATGGACTCGCAAACCTCATCATGGACCAAACCATGTCTAATAGGGTTTAATTCTTTCTTTCAGACACTTCATTATGATGAGGTATCCCAGGAGATGTCCATTGAGAGAATCCCATTCTCTTCTAAATCTGTCAAAAATTCACTAGTGAGGTATTTACCTCCTTAATCAAATCAAAATGTTTTAATATTCTTTCCAGTTTATTTTTCTACTTCATCATTGAATCATTTGAATATTTTAAATGATTCAGACTTATGCTTAAGAAGGTAGAAGTACCCATACCTAGATGGTCATCAGTGAAGGTGATGAAATAGTAATATCCACCTATGATAGAAGTATTCATGGGTCCACATACATCACTATGTACTAGACTCAAAACCATAGTGGTTCTTTCACCTTTTTTCAGTAAAAGGTGACTTAATTATCTTACCAAGAAGGTAGGATTCAAAGTTTGGCAATGATTTAGAATCATTGAGCTTGAGGTTGCTCTCTTTGATTAACCTATTTATCCTATTCTTATTAATATGACATAGCCTATGGTGTCAAAGATAGATATCAGACATGTTATATGGTGGGGACACCAAGACCAAGCCTCAAGAACCCATCTAGATCATAGAACAAGGAGAATAGGATCTGTACTATTGAGCCGACCCGAGACCGCCGAGCCAACTCAAGACATGGTGAATCCCATGTGACGGAAACTTTCAAAATTTATTTTGCTTTAATTTTTGCAATAAAAAATATATGGAAAAAAATCCCATGGAATATTTGGAAATCGTGGCCACAACAAACTCTGCAGCCACGTTCCCCCCCCGATTAGCTAGGATTTGTAACAAATCTTTGGATTAGTTATCCTGTAATCCTGATTTTGTGAGCCTATAAATGAGGCTCATTTTGTACGAAGGAAGCATGATCCATTTCAATGAAAAATATACAATGAAGTACTATTCTTATTCTCCGATTGGCCTTCGTTATTGAGGTATCGTCGAGAAGCATGAGGCTCCACCACTGCCATCATTGCAGCCCCATCCGTGCCTTCGTTGCAGCCGCAACATCGAGGAGCATGAGGTCCACAACTGCCTTCATCGTGACTGCGACATCGAGGGGTGCGAGGCCCCATCTATGTCCATCAACCGCTGCATCTCCCTTCCACGACCGTCCCCATCGACTGCTGCCATCTCCATCTTCCCCAAACCTCCATTCAACCCCACTGCCCTCTTCTCAAAGAAGAAGCCCCGTCCGTAGTTTAGAAGCCGACCTCCCTAAAGCTTCCCAGATTCGAGCCCTCCTCCAATCCTCCCATCGCCAGACCTCGCTCCTCTGGTCCTCCCATCACCAGACCGCTCTCCTCCGATCTGCCATGACACCATCATCAGCCCCGAATCACCGTTCCCCGGAGCTTTGACTCAGGCCCAGCTCACCTCCCCTATTCCTCATTTCTGGATGTCCCCGAGCACGTAGATTCCTTCCAGGACATCTGCCCTGCTGTTCTTCCACGGGAGCCCGACTCCCCATCAATGATCGAAGCTCCCTCTCCCCTCGGAGATCGCCGCGATGCCAGCTTATTCTCTGGACCACCACCCATGGAGTTTTCGCCTGGCTTCAAGCTCACTGCCTGTTGCCCAGGTGGCTTCCCAAGAGGTGGGTGAATTAGGACTAAAAAACTTATCATAATTATGTGCACTTTGAAATTCCTTTAGTGTTGTAGTGCAATATGCAATGCAGAAGTAAATAGATGCAATAAGACAATAAAAGCACAAGCACAAACACAAAGAGATTTAGAGTGGTTCGGAACAACTGGCTCCTACGTCAACTACCCAAGCACCACTTGGAATTTTTACTATATCCCCCAACCGGAATACAGTTGGATTGTTTTACCAGGCTCACAATTTAAACCTATATACTTTGGTTTTACTGGGATTACCAAAGAAATCCAAACTTCCTTTGGTTTTAGACGAGATCACCAAAGAAACCCTAATACTTGGTTTTATACCGGGATCACCAAGAACCCAACTTAGGTTTTTACAAGGCTCACCTAAAAACCTTCAACCCTCTCTTAAGATGTAGCCCCTTACTATTCTTAGAGAGAAAACAAAGATAGAGAGAAATAAATAAGCAACTATAACAAACCAAGTTTGTTTAAATGTTGCCAATGTAGATCAAGACGAAGCCTAGCTTTGAATGTTCTTTAGTTATTCTTCAAACTGCTTCTTTGCTTCTTCAATAAGTGGATTCAATGATGAAGTGGAGTTGGTGAAGCTTTGAATCCTATCTTGAAAGCTCTTGAAGTAGGTAGGTGAAAGACTTGAAGACTCTAAGATTTCTTAAGATAAATTGATAATAATGCTCTAATAATTTTTAATCCTTCAACAATAATCCCTTTTATAGTTTTTCATGAGATATGGCCGTTGTAGGGCCTAGGGATTCATGAAAGAGCTATTGGAGATGAATTTCAATTCAAAAATCACTTATAGCAACTAGCCATTGGAGTGCATAAAATGGCTACTCGAGTCGGCTCGAGGTCCATGAGTCGGTTCGAAGTCTCAAACAGCCCAAAAAGATTTTTGTAAGAGTCAGCTCTTCAAGCTGGAGTTAGCTCTTGCTTTCAATCACTTCAAAATAACAAATACCTAGAGTCGGCTCTTCAGGGCAGAGTCGGCTCGAGTTCTCAGTCACCAAAAATTCATAGCTTTGGATGAGTCGGCTCTTAGGGCTAGAGTCAGCTCAAGTTCACAGGCTTTAGAAATAAGTATTCATCCATGAGTCGGCTCTTGGGACAGGAGTCGGCTCTTGATACTGAAACTCTAAAATTTTTTCCGTGTCGTGCCACAAGAAGTCGGCTCTTGATCCATGAGTCAGCTCTTGCCAAGACTTTTCTTCAATTGATGTTTCAAACTTCTCCAAAACTCTTCAACACTTGAATCAAACAAGAGCTAATCCACATACTCTCAATTTTACAATTTTCAGCCCATTTTACAAGATTACAAGATTGACAAAATTAGGGCTTTTACAAGTTAAAGTTCATAAGAGTCCATACGTAATTGAATTACCTCTCCATCAATTTGAAAACCAATTTAAACTAAAAGTAACTAATTTCCTGCAAAAAACTCTCAAGTAATTGAAAGAATTAGTATCAAATACATGCTCCAATATTTTGTGATCATCAAAATCATTCCAGGGGTCAACAATCTCTCTCTTTTTGATGATGACAAAACACTAGGCATGAGCATAATTTAAATGTATCATATTCACAATTATCAAATGATATTGATCATGGTGTGTATCAGACTAATTTAGTATTAAGGTATCAACACAGTGTGTCATAGTGTATCATATGTATCAAATGTGTATCGAGTATCGAAACATAATGTATTAATACATAATGTATCAAGAGTATCATCTATACATTGTATATCGAAACTTTCATTAACTGGTATTTGAAGTGAATTTCATGAAAACTTAACAAAAACTAGATATAAGCTCCCTCTTACTATTGTAATAGCATTTCTTTTTGTTTTCATCAAATTTTCATAAATTTTCATATAAACATATAAACATTTATACACATTTATAATTTAACATTCATGTCTTTATAATTTAACATTCATATCAAAGCCTTTTCATGCACATTCTCCCTTCTCCCCCTTTTTGTCATCAACAAAAAGTATATAGAATATGAGAACATACATTTATAGAAAATCATTCATAATGTATACGATAAAGAGACATGTTTCATAAAAGATCATATGTATATATATGAAAAGTCAGTACATAAGTGATACATTACAAATGTACCTCGGCACGATAAAATAGTATCACAACAACAAAACATAACATGCATAAAGTCCTAAAAACATCAAAATGAAAGACTAAAATCCTCAAAAGGATGGACTAGGATCATCACAACTAAGGTCTTCCTCACTAGAGGAGGAACCGACCTCTAAGATGCCTGGAGTAGGCCTGAACTTAGGGAACGTAGGCCTAAGGTCCCTAAGTCTAGTCCTAGTAGGTGTAGTAGTCCTAGAAGCTTTGGTTTTGGCTTTAGCTTTTACTTTGGACTCTGAAGAAATGATAATGGGAGTGGGTTTGGCAGTGGGAGGATCAAAGAACAAAGCCAAAGTGTTGGTGGTAGATAATATCTCTGTAGGTGGAGTCTGTCCAACATCAGATCCAGGAATCTCGATCCAGCCTCAGCCTCAACAGGAGTGGCATGAGAAGGAATGTCACTGAAGTGTGCCGCCTATCCCTACTCGCAATCAGTGCTAGTGCCAATGTCAGGTGCTACTATGGAAGTAGTCGGTGCGGACTGACTGGCTGCAGTAAGCTGTCAAAGAATGGTCATGATATCCTGGAATCCCTGGTGCATCTCCGACGGAAGAGTAGAAATCCTGGCATCAGTCTCAACTCTCCCTCTATGAAGGCTCGAGATCTCATCCAGTACCTGCTGCAATCGATCATCAGCATCAGGTCCACAACTGTAGATCTCCTGAATGGTGAACGAGGAGTGGTAGGAGCTGGCTCTGAGGGTTCAGCCTCATCAGTATGTGCATCTGCCTCTGCACCATATCCCTCTGCTGCCTGAATGTCCTCATATGAGTCATCCTTTGAGTGAGCTACTAGAAGACCTGAAGTCTTATGAATCCAGTGACCGTCTACTTTAATAAATCCCATCCGAGTAAGAGATTTCAGATTGTATCTATCAGTATGTAAAAGTAGCCGGCTATCCTCACCAGTCAAGTCAACTAGGGCATCCTAAAATAGAAGTGTAAAAACCATGCCATATGGTAGACATGCCCATGCCTTACGAGCAGCCTTTCTCCATCTGTGAAAGCATAATGAATGGTAGATTAAGGGCCTCCCCCTCAATCAGACATCATACAAAAACCAAGTCGCGCTCACTGACCCAATCAAATCGCCCTCGTGCTCACTTTCCCAATCAAACCAAGTCGTGCTCACTGACGATGTTGTGCAATAATCCCATTTCCAATGATAATTGATTTGCACTAACATGAATAACACCCTTTATATTTGTCCTTTCCAGTACTAATCTCAGGGTCTTCTGCTTCTCCTTCAGAACTACGTAACATTCACCTTCTTTTGGAATGTGAAGAATGCTTGACAATTTTTGTTCACTAATTTCAATATGTTTTCCCTTCACAGTCCCTTCAATATGGAATGCACCTAAGGACATACTTTCAAAAAATTACCTGATAAGATTTGGATATGTGGGTACATTTAACAAACAGAAATATCTCCAACCCTGTTTATCCAACCAATCTCCAATGTGCAAATGCTCTTGTTCCAAGAAATTGAAATCAATACATCTACCAGGAGTAACTTGTCTATTACCCATTAAAGTAACTTGCCTGGGTGCCTCTTGCTCTTCCTCATGCTCTATTCGCTGTTCTTCTTCCGGATTCAAGGTATCCAAATGTCGTTTCGTCCTTCTTTCCTTCACAACCATCCGAACCACTCTCCTAGGTTTTTTAGCTATGGCCTTATGAAGAACCATCTAACTTGGATTAGGAGTTTGGAGGGTTTAGGAAGTGTTCTAGGATTTTTTCCTAGGATGGAAAGAGGAGTCAGCTAAGTGGAAGAAAAGAAAATGGAAAAACACAGTGAATACAAACTTACGAAACCCTATTTAAAAACCTTCGGCCCAACTCTCGAGTCGGCTCGTCGAACAGCCTGATGACTCGAGTCAGCTCAAGCCAAGATTCAGCCTAAAATTCAAAAATGGTTAAAATCAATTTCTATGGGTTTCTAGACACTAAAATAGGTTGTCCTAAGCTCTAGAGTGAAATTTGAAATATTTAGATAATTTTTTCTTATTTTTCAAAAATTAGATCAAAATTATTCAGAATGGGTCACACAGTCCTAATTCGCCTCAAATCTTCTTAAATCTATCTAGACTAAGAGATTTAGTAAAAATATCAGCAAATTGATCTTCAGTAGGTACAAATTCTAGCTCAACAATATTATTTAAAATATGATCACGAATAAAATGATATCTAATTTTTATGTGCTTAGTTCATGAATGTTGAATTGGATTTTTGGATAAATTAATAGTACTAGTATTGTCACATTTAATAGAAATTTTAGATTAGATAACATCATAATCTTTTAGTTGTTGCTTGATCCATAATACTTGAGCATAATAGCTCCCAACAGCCACATATTCTACCTCAGTAGTAGACAGTGCTACAGAGTTCTGCTTGCAACAGTGCCATGAAATCAAGTTAACATCCAGAAATTGACAGGTGCCACTTGTGCTTTTTCTATCAATCTTACAGCCTCCATAATCAGCATCAGAATAACTAATTAATTTCAAAGATGTGTGCTTAGAATACCATAAACCTACATTGCATGTGCCTTTAAAATATTTAATGATTTTTTTAATAGCTATGATATGTGATTCTTTTTGATTGGATTGAAATCAAGCACACATGCAAACACTAAAAAAAATATCAGGTCTACTAGCTGTCAAATAAAGTAATGAACCGATCATACCTCGGTACAGCTTTTGATCAATATTTGTACTATTCTCATCTTTATCAAGTCTACATGCAGGACTCATGGGTGTTCCAATTTCTTTGCTTGATTCCATGCCAAATTTTTTGATAATTTCCTTGATATATTTGGCCTGGTTGATTAGGATACCTTCTTTAGTTTGTTTGATTTGAAGTCCGAGAAAGTAACTCAGCTCACCCATCAAGCTCATTTCGATTTCTCCCTGCATTAGCTTAGTAAAATCTTGACACAAAGATTCATCAGTAGATCCAAAAATAATATCATTAACATAGATTTGAACAACTAAAATATCATTATTTTTTCTTTGAATAAACAGTGTAGTGTCAACACTACCTCTTACAAAATCATTTGAAGTTAAAAACTTACTTAGTCTGTCATACTAGGCTCTAGGTGCTTGTTTCATACCGTACAAAGCTTTATTCAATTTGAAAACATGATTTAAAAAAGTGTGATCAATAAAACCTGGTGGTTGCTCAACAAAAACTTCTTCGAATAGAAAACCATTCAAAAATGCACTCTTTACGTCCATTTGAAATAACTTAAAATTCATAAAGCATGCATAAGCTAGTAGTAATCTAATGGCTTCTAATCTAGCTACTGGTGCTTAGGTTTCATCAAAATCTATTCCCTCTTCTTGATTATATCCTTGTGCTACTAGTCTAGCCTTATTTCTAATTACATTTCCTTCTTCATCTAGGTTATTTCTATAAACCCACCTAGTACCTATAACAGGATAGTCATTAGGTCTTTCTACTAGGGCCCAAACATTATTTCTCCTAAATTGGTTTAATTCATCATGCATGGCTAACATCTAATTAGGATCAGTTTCAGCTTCTTCTATAGTGTGTGGTTCTACATGAGAAACAAAAGTTATTAAGTCATGTGTATCTCTATGTGCAGCTCTAGTTCAACACCTTGAAATGGGTCTCCTATAATTAATTCTTTGGGATGTGATTGAACATACCTCCATTCTTTGGGTATATCATCATGATTTTTGCTTACCTCTTCTTCATGTAGTTCACTTGATTGTTTATCTTGAGAGTCAAATCTTTCAGTCCATGTTCTAGAGTACCTGCATCATCATCAGCAAGATCTTCTTTTCTAGAAGATGTAATATCAGATTCATTGAAAACAACATATATTGATTCTTCTAGAGTCAAAGTTCTTTTATTAAAAACTCGATAGGCTTTTCTATTTAAAGAATATCCAAGAAAAATAGCCTCATCAGATTTTGCATCAAATTTACCAATATTATCTTTTCCATTGTTAAGAACAAAATATTTACAGCTGAAAACATGAAAATATTTGATATTAGGCTTTCTATTGTTCCAAAGTTCATAAGGGGTTTTTCTAATGATAGGTCTAATCAAAACTCTGTTCAAAATATAGCAAGCAGTATTTATAGCTTCTGCCCAAAAGTATTTTGAAAGATTTCATTCACAAAGTATTGTTCTGGACATCTCTTCCAAAGTACGATTCTTTCTTTCTACAACACCATTTTGCTATAGTATTCTAGGTGCAGAGAAGTTATGATCAATACCGTGCTTTGTGCAAAAGTGATCAAAATATTGATTTTTAAACTCGGTGCCATGATCACTATGAATTGAAATAACAGATAGATTTTTCAAATTTGTGACTCTTTTATAAAACTTTTTGAATACTTTGAAAGTTTCATCTTTATATGTAATAAACAAAACCCATGTGTATCTTGAAAAATCATCTACAATCACAAGGCCATATTTCACACCACCTAGGCTGGTAGTCCTAGTAGGTCTAAAGTCCATGTGAAGTAGCTCTAAGGGTCTAGTAGTAGAAACGATGTTTTTGGATTTAAAACTCTCCCTCACTTGCTTTTCTAATTGACAAGCATCGTAAACATAATCAAAATTAATTTTAAATTTTGGCAATCCTTTAACTAAATCTTTTGAAATAAGTTTAGCTATAGTATCCATACTAACATGTCCAAGTCACCTATGCCATAGTAAACTTGATTCCTTGCTCTTATCATTCATTACTACAAGACTTGTGTTGCTTGACATAGCTAGATCATTATGATCTACTACGTAAATGTTACCAAGTCTATGTCCAACAAATTTAGTACTAGAGTCAAGTGAATCAACTACTATACATATTGATCATTTGAATAAAACATTAAAACCAATGTCATATAGCTGACTAATACTTAAAAGATTATGTTTTAACTTTTCTACAAGTAACACATTTTCAATAAATATAGAATGAGTAATTTTGATTTTATCAATACCGATTATCCTTCCTTTTCGATTATCACCAAATATTACCATTCCACCATCTTTTTGTTCTAGGATGAAGAATTGATTAATATCATCCGTCATGTATCTTGAACAGCAGCTATCCAGATACCATCTTTTATTTATATTTATGGCTGCAAGACATCCCTGCAAAATAATCATTTAATGAATTTAGGTACCCAAGCTTTCTTGGGTCCTTGCAAGTTAGTAGAAATGGTTCCTTTTGGAACCCAAACTTTCTTAATTTTTTTTTTGTCATTATGTTTCAAATGACATTCAAATGCCTTATGACCAAAGTTATTACATGCATAGCATACAATCCTTGACTTTGAATAATAAGCATGAGATGATGCAAATTTAGGTCTAACTTATTTTGAATTAGTAAACTTAGGAGCATATGATGTAGATGCAAAAAATTTATTTGAAATTGAACCTTTGTAACCAATTTCAAATTTATTATTTGTTTCTCTTTGATCTTTTAAAATTAATTCAAGCTTGTTGGAACTTAGGGTTAGTTTTTCAACTAAAGGCTTGAGCTTTTGAACTTCTTTCTTTAAATCATCATTTTCATTTTTCAAACTGTTGTTTTTCTCAAGAAGCTCTTCTTTTTCAAATTGTGTGATCTTAAGTCTTTCATAAACAAGGTTTAATTTCCTTTGCAAAATCTTATTTCTTTCATCAAATTCATTTTTATCTTTTTCAATTGTATTATAATGATTTTTCAAAGTTTTCATTTTAAAACCAGCTTTCTTGTATTCTACTAATAATTCAC
Organism: Areca catechu; assembly: GCA_021397845.1. Classification (NCBI taxonomy): domain Eukaryota; kingdom Viridiplantae; phylum Streptophyta; class Magnoliopsida; order Arecales; family Arecaceae; genus Areca; species Areca catechu. Next base: position 72,284,106 of record CM038041.1, read on the forward strand.
AGATGCATTATGCAGCTCATCATATATAAATTCTAAGTTAGGTTTAGAAGTAGTTACCTCGTCCTCCAAATCCATAAGACAGATTTGTGTAGTCTTTGTTGTCTCTTCATTCTCTTCAGTGGATGTAGATTCATCGCTGCCACTCCATGTAGCAAGCATTGCCTTCTTTTTCTTTCTGGTAATCATCTTTTTCTTTGATTTAGGACAGTCAGGATGAATGTGTCCCAGTTTCTTGCATCCATAGCAGATGGGTACTTGATCATTATCTTTATCCTTCTCCTTTTCTTTATCTCTTTCTCTTTCTTTCCCAAAATCTCCTTTTCTAAATTGCTTTCTCCATCTATTTGTTTTTCTTCTGCCCATAAACCTTTTAAATCTTCTCATTACAAGGGCTATCTCATCATTTTCTAAATCATCATCATTTGATGAGTCTGAGTCTTCATTATTGTCCTCTTTTGTAGCTTTAAATGTTATAGCTTTCTTTCTTTTGGTATCTTCCTCAGTCCTTTGTTGCATAGCTAATTTATGTGTGATTAGTGATCCAAGAAATTCATCCAGTGGTAAGGTGTTCAGATCCTTCGCCTCTTAAGTAGCTTTCACCTTAGCTTCCTATTTATCTGGCAAGGATCTCAAAATTTTTTGGACAAGATCAGCATTAGTGTAAGTTCTACCAAGACTTTTTAGATCATTTATAATATTAGTAAAGCGAGTATACATAGCAGATATAGTCTCACTAGGATCCATCTTAAATAACTCATAGTTATGCACAAGAAGATTGATTTTTGATGTTTTAACTTATGATGTGCCTTCATGTGTAATTTCTAGCTTGTCCCAAATTTTTTTAGCAGAATTACAAGTTGAAATTCTATAAAACTCATTTGGGTCCAAAGCACAATACAATAAATTCATCGCTTCGGTATTTAGCTCAGCTAATTTCATATCATCTTCGTTCCAATATTCTTCTGGTTTGGGAACCTCTACATCATTAACTCTAACAGTGGGTGTGTGAGGTCCTTTCAAGATAATTTTTTATAAATAAAAATGTATGGCTTGAATGTATATTTTCATTCTTGCCTTCCAATATGTATAATTGGTTCCGGAGAAAAGTGGAGGTCGATTTGTGGATTGACCTTTGGCCAATGAAGTGCTCATGGGACGTGACATCTATCTTTAATCTAACTTTCAAAGACTCCGCTCTGATACTACTTGTTGTCCAGGTGGCTTCCCAAAACGGGGTGAATTTGGACTAAAAAACATTTCATAACTATGTGCACTTTGAAATTCCTTTAGTGTTATGGTGCAATATGTAATGCGAAAGTAAATAGATGCAATAAAATAATAAAAGCACAAATATAAAGAGATTTAGAGCGGTTCGGAGCAACCGGCTCCTACGTCCACAACCCAAGCACCACTTGGGGTTTCCACTATATCCCCCAATTAGAATATAGTTGGATTGTTTTACCATGCTCACAATCCAAACATATACACTTTGGTTTTACCAGGATTATCAAAGAAACCCAAACTCCCTTTGGTTTTAGACGGGATCACCAAAGAAACCCTAACACTTCATTTTATACTGGGATCACCAAGAACCCAACTTAGGTTTTTACAAGGCTTACCTAAAAACCTTCAACCCTCCCTTAAGACATAGCTCCTTGCTGTTCTTAGAGAGAAAACAAAGATAGAGAGAAATAAACAAGCAACTACAACAAACCGAGTTTGTTTAAATGTTGCCGATGTAGATCAAGACAAAGCCTAGCTTTGAATGCTCTTTAGTTGCTCTTCAAACTACTTCTTTGCTTCTTCAATGAGTGGATTCAATGATGAAGTGGAGTTGGTGAAGCTTTGAATCCTATCTTGAAAGCTCTTGAAGTAGGTAGGTAAAATACTTGAAGGCTTTTAGATTTCTCAAGATAAATCAATAATAATGCTCTAATAATTATTTATTCTCTCAAAAATAATCTCTTTTATAGTTTTACATGAGATATGGCCATTGTAGGGCCTAGGAATTTATGAAAGAGCTATTGGAGATGAATTTCAATTCAAAAATTACTTTTAGCAACTAGCCATTTGAGTGCAGAAAATGACTACTCGAGTCGGCTCGAGGTCCACGAGTCGGCTCGAAGTCTCAAACAGCCCAAAAAAACTTTTGTAAGAGTCGGCTCTTCAAGCTGGAGTCAGCTCTTGTCTTCAATCACTTCAAAATAACAAATACCTAGAGTCGGCTCTTCAGGGCAGAGTCGGCTCGAGTTCTCAGTCACCAAAAATTCATAACTTTGGACGAGTCAGCTCTTGGGGCTCAAGTCGGTTTGAGTTCTCAGGCTTCAGAAATAAGTATTCATCCATGAGTTAGCTCTTGGGATAGAAGCCAGCTCTTGATACTGAAACTCTGAAATTTTTTCCATGCCGTGCCACAAGGAGTCGGCTCTTGATCCATGAGTCAGCTATTGCCAAGACTTCAATTGATGCTTCAAATTTCTCCAAAACTCTTCAACACTTGAATCAAATAAGAGCTAATCTACATACTCTCAATTTTATAATTTTCAGCCCATTTTACAAGATTACAAGTTTAACAAAATTAGGGCTTTTACAAGTTAAAGTTCATAAAAGTCCATACATAATTGAATTACCTCTCCATCAATTTGAAAATCAATTTAAACTAAAGGTAACTAATTTTTTGCAAAAACTTCTCAAGTAATTGAAAGAATTAGTATCAAATACATGCTCCAATATTTTTTGATCATCAAAATCATTCCAGGGGTCAACACTACCCCTGTTCCATGAAGCTTTATTTCTTTTTATTTCGGGTTATATTTGGTTTTGGGCTGTTTCACTTAAGCTAATCTATGATTAACCTTGTAGGGCCCTTTTCGGTACCGAGCCTTTGAAGGGATCCTAGCCATCAACCAATTCTCTTGATGCCGTTCGTTGGATGGCTGATTGTTGATCACCCAGGCCACATCTTCCGAGGATAAGCAAACTTATCACAGGGAATAGTATTACTTTCGTAGGGTTTTATTTCTCCTTCCTTGCTTTAGATCTGAATCTTTGAAATACGTGCATGTCCTTGATCAGGGATTTTTCAATCTCTGAGTCATGGTTCTTTCTCATTTTATTAAGCCTAGCATGAGGGAATGCATGACCTAAAATCTATCCTATTTGAATGTTCTTCAGAATCTGTGTTTATTATAAGCATCGGTACTCGTATGGGTTTTTAGGATAATTTTTTGTGCATGTCGTCCCCCATCACCCTTCTTTGGTATCAGAGCACAGTTAGGACATGCATTTTGTTTAGCTCACTCACTATTTTCTACAGCATTTTGTTAGCTGAAATCCTGTTCATGTTAGTTCTTTTGCATGGTTTAGTTCTACCTCATTTCTTTATTTTAGTTATGTTATTGCAAGCATAAAATATATATATATATATATGTATGTATCTGTGTTTCATTTTTATTTCCTTAGTTTGCATTAGGATGATGGAATGTGCATTTCATGTTTTGTATTAAGCTACTTAAGGGCAGCAATATCATAATATAAGAGAAAGACTTCATTACCTTTCCTTAGCCCAAAACAACCACCCTGCAGTTTGGACCCAAGCTTTTAATTAAAATCGAGTAGAAATGTACGTTTGCTCTAGAGAGCTTAGGAACACCAACTGATCGAGTCAAGACTAAGTGTCTACTCATGGCATCAGCCCTTTCTATGTGTGCTACTGCTCTCGGTGTCTAGGATTGGTGATTCAGGGCTAGTGAGTTGGTCTGCCTACCTGGCCAATTCTAGATTGGTGTCTAAGGTTGGCAATTAGGGACCTATACTTTCCTACACCTACCTGGCCAAGAACAGGGTTACTACAGACTAGTTTGCCACCTTGACTTAGGCAACTAGTTGAGATTCTAGGTCTAGTAGATCGTAGATGATTTTGCTTGCTTGACTCATGTCCACTAGAGCAGGAACCTCATATCAGCCTGAGTCATCTATGGACAACCCGCAAGAAGCCCTACTAAGGACCATGTCAGAATACTTTGCCCAAATGTCTACCCAATTGTTTACCCAATTGACCACTCATATAGACAATAGGTTAAACCAACTTGAGGCAAGACTTGATTCCATGGAAAGAGCCCCTAGGCCACTGTTTGAGCATGAAACTGAGACCCCATTTTCTCCACTGACCAATCCTAGTAGAGTTCAGTAGCCTGATCCATTCCGACACCCGAATCCTAGAAGGCCCAATCAGGATTTCATTGACCAAGAAGAAAGAGCCTTCCAGAGTATCAGACTAGAAGCACCCACCTTTGGCGATACCCTTGACACTAAGGTATACCTAGACTGGGAGAAAGAGATGGACTAGTACTTTGAGTGGTACGAGATGATCGAAGGTAAAAAATTTAAGTTTGCCAAGCTTAGGTTGATTCGTCCAGCCAGGATGTATTGGGATAACGTGGAAAGGTTAGTTAAGCAGAGAGGACAGGAGCCCATAGCCACTTGGGAAGATTTGAAAGCCAAGCTTAGGGAAAAATACCTTCCTGTGTCATACCATCAATGACTTCTAGACCAATGGCATAGACTGGTTCAGGGAAATAAGAGTGTCACCGAGTACATAGCTAAGTTTGATGAGCTAGCCATGAGATGTGAGATAAACAAGTCTGAGTCTGTGATCTTATCAAGGTTTAGATCTGGCCTGCATGACGATGTGAAGAGAGAGTTGTATCTAAGAGAGGTACTGGATTTAGAACAGGCTTACCAGGTAGCTAGGGACTTTGAGCAGTTTCATAGGACTCCTAGGAGCCAGTACCCTAGAACAACCCAAACCTACCCGAGTCGACCCTACCCTGCCCGTCCAAATCCAAGTTGACCCGACCAAAGCCATCCAAATCCAAGTCGACCCGACCAAGGTCGACCTGACCCGAGTCGATCTGAGCCAAGCCGACCTAGTCCAGCCCGACCCAACTTGAGTCGACCTCTAGATGATAAAGGAAAATCTATAGAAGTACCTAGGAAGTTTGGCACCTGCTTTAGATGTCACCAGCCCGGCCATTACTCTAGTAACTGCCCCACTAGATCTCTTCATATAGGTGACTTAGAACAGGAAGGAAACCCAGATGACACCCAAGAATGTGAGGAGGAGGTATATGAAGAAGGTTTCAACCTAGAAGAAGAATATAAGGGAGATGAAGAGAGTTGTGACCCCACTGACTTATGGGAGTTGTTAGATGCATCCTAACCCAATCTAAGGAGCAAGATGACTGGCGTAGGACCAACATCCTACACACCTTTATCAAGATAGGGGAGAAGGTTTGTAAAGTCATCATAGATAGTGGGAGCTGCGTAAATGCTATCTCTGCTAGTTCTATCAAGACCTTAGGGCTAACCCCTGTTCCCCATCCTAGCCCATATAACGTATCCTGGATTGACTCCACCTCAATACCCATCAAACTTAGATGCCAAGTCTTGATTCAGTTGCAATCTTATAAGGAGAAAGTTTGGTATGATGTGCTACCCATGGGGGTAAGCAGCATTATATTAGGGAGACCTTGGTTGTATGATCATGACGCTACCCTGTTTGGTAAAACCAATTCTTGTGCATTTAAATATTTAGGGAAGAAGATAGTGATCAACCCTGTTCCCCCTAAGGATGAAGTTAAGAAGAGAGCTAGCTCTTTGAAGGAAAAGAAACTTGGATTACATTTGATTAGTGCCAAAGAGCTTAAGAGAGAAATTGCTGAGGGATCACCTATCTAGATTTTGATCACCAAGGAAATTAGGAAACCAACCCTAGGAGAATACCCCCAGGAAGTTATGGATGTTTTGGAAGAATTCCAAGATGTTTTTCAGGATGATCTGCTTGACCAACTTTCACCACTCAGGGACATCCAGCACGCCATAGACCTTGTCCCAGGATCCACCCTGCCTAACTTGCCCCATTACCGGATGAACCCAACTGAGCACCAAGAGTTACAAAAGCAAGTTAGTGAGCTATTGAGGAAAGGTTTCATTAGGGAAAGCTTAAGTCCTTGCACCGTCCCAGCCCTTTTGACACCTAAGAAAGATGGCACATGGCAGATGTGTGTGGATAGCCGTGCCATAAATAAGATCACCATCAAGTATAGATTCCCCATGCCCCGCCTAGATGACCTGTTAGACATGATGGCAGGAGCCACCATCTTTTCCAAAATTGACCTTAAGAGTGGCTACCATCAGGTTAGAATCAGACCCAGGGATGAGTGGAAAATAGCCTTTAAGACTAAGGATGGTTTGTACGAGTGGGTAGTAATGCCTTTTGGCCTGTCCAATGCACCCAGTACTTTCATGAGGATTATGACCCAGGTCCTTAGGATGTTTATAGGAAAGTTTGTGGTAATCTATTTTGACAACATCCTAATTTACAGCAGAACCAAAGAGGACCACTTAAACCACCTTAGACAAGTTTGTATGGGCCTTAGAAAAGATAGTCTCTATGCCAATCTAGGGAAATGTGAGTTCTTGACCTATAGAGTCATCTTCCTAGGATTTGTCGTGACCCCCAAAGGAGTATCAGCTGATCCAGAAAAGATTAAGTTGATAGTTGAGTGGTTAGTATCCACTATTATTTCTGATGTCTGTAGTTTCCATGGTCTAGCCACTTTCTATAGGCGATTTATTCAGGATTTTAGCACCATTGTCTCACCCATCACCGACTGTATTAGGAAGGGAGCCTTTGAGTGAACCAAAGCTGCTGACAGAGCCTTCCTATAACTTAACAAAAAGATGACCCAAGCACCCGTTCTGAGATTGCCTGACTTTTCCAAAGTGTTCGAGGTAGCTTGTGATGCCTCAGGTGTAGGAATAGGAGGAGTCCTAAGCCAAGAGAACCACCCGATAGCCTTTTTCAGTGAAAAATTAAATGAGGCTAAGCTTAGGTATTCGACTTATGACAAGGAGTTCTATGCCTTAGTACAAGCACTGAAGTATTGGAGACACTACCTATTACCACACGAGTTTGTGCTATACTCTGACCATGAGGCATTGAGATACCTGAATTCCTAGAAAAGCTAAACCCTGGACATGCTAAGTGGGTAGAGTATATTCAGGCCTATACCTTTGTACTAAAACATCGAGCCAGAATTGAAGACAAGGTAGACGATGCCCTTAACAGACGATCATTGCTTCTAAGTATCACTAAGACTGAGGTTGTAGGGTTTGACCAAATCAAAGAGCAGTACGATACCTGTCCCGATTTTAAGAAGATTCACCAAGCTTTGAGTATAGGACCATCTAGAGAATACAACCATTATACCTTGTTAGATGGTTATCTGTTCAAGGAGAGTAAGTTGTGCATCCCAAGAACTTCTTTGAAAGAGTTTTTAGTCTGGGAGACCCATGCGGAAGGATTAGCAGGACATTTTGGTAGGAATAAAACTGTCTTAGCTATTGAAAAGCATTTCGTTTGGCCGAGTCTGAAAAGGGATGTAGCCCAGATCATAGCTAGGTGTAGAACCTGCACTGTTGCCAAACAGCAAAAATAGAATACTGGCTTGTATACCCCTTTGCCCATTCCTGATTGTCCCTAGCAAGATTTAAGTATGGATTTTGTGTTAGGATTGCCTAGAACCCAGAGGAAACATGACTCCATTTTTGTTATGGTTGATAGGTTTTCCAAAATGACCTATTTCCTTCCATGTAGTTAGACCTATGATGCTTCTAAGGTAGCCAAGCTTTTCCTGGATGAGATAGTTCGGTTACATGGCCTACCTAAAATGATTGTGTCTGATAGAGATGTAAGGTTCACCAGTTACTTTTGGAAGACACTCTAGAACATGTTAGGGACTAAGTTGAGATTTTCTACTGCCTATCACCCCCAAACCGATGGCCAGACCGAAGTAGTGAACCGAGCCTTGGAAACCTGCTTAGATGCCTTGTAGGAAAGAATGTTAAGAATTGGGATCTGCTATTACCTAAAGCCTAGTTCGCCTACAACAGTTCTGTTAATAGGACTACCGGTATGAGCCCTTTCAAGATTGTCCAAGGGTACCAGGCCAATAAACCACTTGATCTGATTCCCCTGCCATTGCATGCTAGAGTGTCCGAGTCAGTTGAATCTTTTGCATAGCATGTTAGAAATTTGCATAAGGAAATCACCCAGAAGATCAAAATGAGTAATGATGCTTATAAAAGACAAGCTGATTCTAGAAAATGTTTCAAAGAATTTTTTGTAGGGGTTTTTTTCATGATAAGACTCAGACCTGAATGGTTTTCTCCTAGAACCATCAAGAAACCACATTCCCGAAGTGCTGGACACTATATAATTATTAAGAAAATTGGACCAAATGCCTATGTGCTTGAGTTACCTCCTGATTTAGGCATTAGCTCCACTTTCAATGTTTCTGATCTAATTGAGTACAGGGAACTAGTAGTAATTCCTTGTGAGGCATTCGAGCTTGACCCTTTACTTGAGAGATAGCCTACCCTGGAGTGTCCATAAAAATGGCCTGAGCAAAGAGAGAAGATCGAGTGAATCCTGGATGATCAAGATGTCAGTACCCGACAGAATGGCTATCAGTGCTACTTGGTAAGATGGCAAGGTCTTCCTGAATCGGAGGACTCATGGATTACCAGAGAGGACCTACAATGCATTGATCCGGATCTCTTGGAAGACTATCAAAGCCGAATAGACCCTTACTCAGCGGGGTTAAGTTCTTCCCATCCTAGGAGAAGTTGTGGGAACACCAAGACCAAGACCAAGCCTCAAGAATCCATCTGGATCACAGAACAAGGAGAATAGGATCTGCACCGTCAAGCTAACCCGAGACTGCCGAGCCAACTCGAGACACGGTCAAACTGAATCCCATGTGGTGGAAACTTCCAGAATTTATTTTGCTTCAGTTTTTGCAATAAAAAATATATGGAAAAAAATCTCATGGAATATTTGGAAATCGTGGCCTCAACAAACTCTGCAGCCACGTTCCCCTCCCTGATTAGTTAGGATTTTTAACTAATCTTTCGATTAGTTATCCTGTAATCTCGATTTCATGAGCCTATAAATGAGGCTCATTTTGTACGAAGAAATCATGATCCATTTCAATGAAAAATATATAATGAAGTACTATTCTTCTTCTCCAATTGGCCTTCGTTACTGAGGTATCGTCAAGGAGCATGAGGCTCCATCGCTGCCATCGTTGCAGCCCCGTCCGTGCCTTCATTGCAGCTGCAACATCGAGGAGCATGAGGCTCCACAACTGCCTTCATCATGACCACGATGTCGAGGGGTGCGAGGCCCCATCTATCTCCATCAACCGCTGCATCTCCCTTCCACGTTTGTCCTCGTCGACCGTTGCCATCTCCATCTTTCCCAAACCTCCATTCAACCCCACTGCCCTCTTCTCAAAGAAGAAGCCACGTCCATAGTTTAGAAGTTGACCTCCCTAAAGCTTCCCAGATCTGAGACCTCCTTCGGTCCTCCCGTCGCCAGACCTCCCTCCTCCGGTCCTCCCGTCGCCAGATTGCCCTCCTCTAGTCTGTCGCGATGCCATCATCAGCCCCGGATCACCATTCCCCGGAGCTTTGACCTAGGCCCGGCTCACCTCCCCTGTTCCTTATTTTTGGATGTCCCTGAGCACGTAGCTTCCTTCCCAGATGTTTGCCCTGCTACTCTTCCACCGGAGCCCGACTCCCCATCTACAATCGAAGCTCCCTCTCCCCTTGGAGATTGCCACGATGCCAGCTTCTTCCCCGGACCATCGCCCATGGAGTGTCCGCCCAGCTTCAAGCTCACTGCCCCTATTCCACAAAGCTCTATTTCTTTTTATTTTGGGTTATATTTGGTTTTGGGCTGTTTCACTTAAGCTAATCCGTGATTAACCTTGTAGGGCACTTTCCGGTACCGAGCCTTTGAAGGGATCCTAGCCATCAACCAATTCTCCTGATGCCATTCGTTGGATGACTGGTTGTTGCACCCAGGCCGCATCTTCCGAGGATAAGCGAACTTATCGCACAGGGAGTAATATTACTATCGTAGGGTTTTATTTCTCCTTCCTTGCTTTAGATCTAAATCTTTGAAATGCATGCATGTCCTTGATCAGGGATTTCTTAATCTCTGAATCCTGGTTCTTTCTCATTTTATCGAGCCTAGCATGAGGGAATGCATGACCTAAAATCTACCCTATTTGAATGTTCTTCAGAATCTGTGTTTGTTATAAGCATCGATACTCGTATGGGTTTTTAGGATAGTTTTTTGTGCATGTCATCCCCCATCATTATATAATCTTGGACATTTGCTAAATGTGTATACTATACTAACAGGCTATGATAAAATATAAATATTATTTTTAAATTATTAATGTATTACAGTAATATCATTCAAAATGATATCATAATAATCATCTTTTATTAATAAATGAAAACCATTCTTGACCAAAATGCCTACAAAAATTATATTCATCATAAAACTAAGATAATAGTGATATTCACCTAAAACAATGACATTATCATTGAAAACAAGCTTGATAATTTTTAATGCTAGAACTGGAACTACTATTTCATCTCCAATATTCAAAAATCTCTTGTCATCTTTTAATCTTTTACTTACCTAAAGTCCTTGCAATGAATTACAAATATTAATTAGACTTCCAGTATCTAATACCCAAGTCGTATTATTATAAATTGAGAAGTTATAAGATATTATCATATAAGTTCCTTATCTAGTAACCACTTGCTGATTCTTCTTCTTTCTTAGCCTATTCAGGTTAAAAAAGGCAATGTCAAGAGGATAATTCCTCTTTCAATTATTGTAGATCTCTGGAAGATGGTGCTGACTCAAGCTCGATTAAGACAGGGCTGGAGTAGGAGTGGTTACTGATATAGAGCCGAGGGCCTCGCAGGGTGTTATCACTAGGAGTTGGTCCTATAAGATAGAGAAGACCAAAGAGTCTGACACATTGTAGGTGGATGCCTGGTGGTAAACCCTTTGTTGCCTAGGTTAGTCTCATGGAGAGGCAAACAGAGAAGGCTTGGAGTCCCTTCTGGGTTTTAGAGTAAAAGTGGAGGAGTCAGAGAAGAAGCGAAGGAGGGAGATGGAATGAGATCTACAAGAGAAGGGGATCTCAGTATATATGAGTCCCGCTTCTCCAGGGATGGCACCAAGATGAGGGGAGTCATGATGGAGGAGCATGGAGACTGAAAAATGTGTGGTCAGCCTATAAGGATCTCACTTAGGGGCAAGCTATGGAAAACTCAATCAAGAGAGCTCAGGGTTCACATAGGGACAAGAACAAGGAGAGAGTTCCTTTCCGGTAAAATGAAAAGGCTATGGAGAAGAGTGGACTCTCTCTCTCAGTTTCATCCCTATTGTCTCTCCTTATTTATCTCCTTGTATTCTTACCATGACCTTTTCTTAACTTACCTGGAGGGTTTTTGAGAACCAATTTATAGGCATGTACCTAACACCAAAGGATAGGGAATGATGGCTAACATATTTTGGCTGTTACAAGCATGCTTAGAATAGGAGATCATGCCATAGTAGGTGAGGCAAGGAGTGGTGGCTAGCATGGCACGTCCCTCTAGTGAGGTGTCCCTCATATGGCAAACATTAATGGCCCCCACACCTAGAGCATGCATAGCCAAGTAGATAGGGTAGGCTCAACAGGGGTTGATGTGCATGCAAGAAATTAGTGGATACGCACCTCTGTATCCATGTTGTAATGTGTTGGAAGGTAGCCCCGACACTTGAGCTGGCTAGCACGTGTCTATAGTAGGCCAGAGCCTGGTTGCCACACTAGACCACTAAACCCTGGTCTTTATGGTCTTGGGCGAAGAAAGTAAAGACTCTATTGTATCAGTGAAGCATGGTGATGGGGGACGATAATGAAATGATGCATCCCTAATGGAATTAGTAATGACTAAATGAGAAATGAAGTGAATAGATGCAGCTATTGAAAGTAAAGAAGTAGAATTTTTTTTGAAGGAATCTATATATTAAACTTGACTAGAAAATAAAACCATTAAAAGTAAATAAAAGGATGACCTTTGTGGTTAAGAAACCACTCAGATTAGGGCTAAGTTATCTTAATATTTCATATTTGAAAGTTTATCTAAGAGGGATACCCGGTAATCAATATTTTAGAATTTGAAACTGGAAACACTCAAGAAGAAGTTCCTAAATGACAAGGAGATTCCTCTAGGTTGCAAAGCTTCTTGTATCCAGCTCTTGACACGGTAGACCTTCTTCTTTGGAGCCTGGTAGCCCGGGGATCCTGCAACAAAGAGATGTAGAGGGGATTAGAGGAGAGATTGAAATGGGAAATGGAGGGAAAGAATCTTTGAAATGAGAAGGGAAGCTTGGACTAGTCTTGGCATGGAACTTCTATGGCATCTTTGGATTGGTAGCTCCTTGTCAGACTGTATGAAGAACTCCTTGGTTGATTGGAATCATTGGAGATGGAGGGGGAATTAAGACTAAGGATAGACTAAAGTAAGGATCCTTTGGTTGGCCGTATGGATTGTAAGATGAAAGGGAAGAAGCTAAGATGGTTGTATGGAGATGGAAGGGAAGATCACTCTAGGCCTCATGCCCACCTTCTCACATGGGACCAAGCTAATAAGCAAGGAAAATTTCAAGAAAAGTTTTCTTTCTTCATTGATTCATCATTATGATTACAATAAGGTTTGGAGCCTTTTTTATAGACCACCAAGCCATTTGAAATTCAAATTCAAATTTCAAACAATAACAAAATAAAGGGAGAAAATAGTGGGTGTCTCATGAAGAGGGGTGGCATTTATGGAGATTTTGTGGGCCATTTCAAATTCATTCTTCTCTTGGGTGACATTCCATGGTGAGGTGTCATGGTGATGTGGTAAGGAGGAATGATGAAGTGGCTTCCAAGTTGGTGATCCCATGGTCCATGCACCCACTAGCCTTCTTGACTTGGTTGTGCTGAAACCAGGTTGGACTTGGTTGAACTCTTCTTGACTCAATTACAATGATGAACCCAATTAAAATAAATACATGACTCAATTACCAAAATGAAACAAATACAGGATAAATAGAACCAATTAAAACTTATTACAGGACTCGAACTCTCAATCTTCCAACCATAGAGAATCTTGCCTAATTTATATCGGTTGAAGTCTCTTCCTGAACTTGGTGCCCGCACCAATTCTCCCCGAGTAGGAGGAACTCGACCCTGTCGAGTAAGGATCGGCCTGACTGTGATATCTTTCTAGTAGGTCTAGGTCAATTTGTCGTAGATCCTCTCAAGTGATCCAGGAGTCCTCAGATTCTGGTCGGCCTTGCCAACGAACCAGATAACGTTGATAGCCCTTACTTCTAGTAGTAATCACCTGGTCATCCAAGAACTTGGTGGACTGTATGAAGATGAGTTTTTTAGAAGAGTGATTCTTTGTCTTTCCTTCGCCTTCGGGCATCGAGGGGCGTGAGGCCCTAGTTATCCCCTTTCCTTCCATTTTCTTTATCCCCTCATGTCCTTTGAGATTCATCCTAACACCTCCAAGTATTGAGATGGGTGGAATGCCATAGAGGTGAGAGGTCTCTTCGTTAGTGTGAGTTCCAAAGTCCATGAGATCTAGATCCCTATCTTTCATCCCCATTATTTTCCTCACCATCCCTAGAAAAAAAATCCAAGAAAAATATGATACCCTAATTTTGGTGATTTCTAGGCTCGCCAACGATCCTACCCATCTATCCCCCATCACATGGGGGTCCATTGTGTTAGGGTGAAGCTAGCTTGGCAAGCACCATAAGGCTCATGATGAGGAAACTCATAGACAATGAGGCTATGTTGGGTGAGGTAGCTCATGGCAAAGATAATGAGGCTATGCTAGGTGAGGCAGCTCATGGAAAAGATGGTGAGGCTGCATTGGGTGAGGCAGCTCATGGCAAAGATAGTGAGGCTACACAGGGTGAGGAAACTCATGGCAAAAATGGTAAGGCTCATTGGGTGACGCAGCTCATGGTAAAGATGGCCAGATTATGCTAGATGAGATGGCTTATGGCAAATATGATAAGGTTGTATTGGGTGAGGCAGCATGTGGTAAAGATGGCAAAATAGCTCATGGCAAAGATGGAAAGGTTGCTCTCATCAAGATCCATGCTAAGATTAGGCACATTCTCCCAGGAGGTGGTACCATCCAAAATGGTGGTAGTTTGAAAAATTACTATAGTGGTTAGGCATCTGGGATGTTTCAACGCACATCCCAGGATGACACCTTTAATGTTGAATCAATGTGGCATGCATCGATTATCAAGGTTGAAACTGGTGCCCTTTCATTGAGGAATGGATAGGCCCTTTCGATAAATATAAAGTATACGGGGTTGGTTGGGCTTTTCGCATTCTCGTAGCATTCAAGTGGTAGAGTAGTAAGAAAAAGGAGAGTAATTTTTAATCGATCAGAGAGGCATACTAGTAGTTGTTGCAGTGGATTACTTTATCCTTCTTTCTTCTTTCATTTTCTCTTGTATCCAACATGCAATGATCAAGGGGGTGAAGGAGTCAGGCTTAACACTTGAAACCATGGCCTCCATTCTAACGAAGGAGAAAGTCCTCGAGTTGGGAGAGAAGTTCATCCATATGGTAAGTATCCATCTAGAGGTTCTTGAGAAGAATGAGCATATCACAGATGGGATGGTGATGAAGGCTACCTTCCATAAGGAATCACTAAATGCTAGTCTCAAGATTCCCATGCTCCTGGTAATGGTAGACCAACTGCAGTGGTACAAACTCTATCCAATACAGTTGGTCCCCAATGCCTGGATGGCCATCATTAGCTTTTTAGCTTGATGGTTCATCATTTCATTGAGCCTAGGGTTAGGGAGTTTTGTTATCTCTTCTAGGTAAAGGCCTTCCAAGGATGGTGCTATGTCTCCCCTTGCAAAGGGTTTAGCTTCTCTGGCTATATGGCGAAACTACAGGGTTAGAAGTCATGATTCTTCTTCATAGTTTTCCATCATCAAGGCTATTCCTCGAATACTAGGGTGAGATGGAACATTCATGATTGCTAGATCTTCCAAAGTTACAAGAATTGGAGCTGATGTGGCGAGACCGCCGACGTGGGTAGCTGACAGGCGCCACGTCAAAGGAGACCGCCGCGTTAGATGCCAAGGTGACACTTCAGCCCGGACTGTTCTGCCATGCCGAGCTGAGCCCCTTCAAGGCAATGAGCCAAGCTCCGCCTTCCGCCCTCCAGAGCGTGACCCTCGAAGGTTAGTGCCCTGTGGTCGAGGTCGAGCTCAGTGCTCACCCGCCAATATGGAGCCTCTCTAAGCGTGCGCCCTCTGGACCGGGTCTGCCTTCCGCCCTCTAGAGCGAGACCCTTGGAGATTAGTGCCCTGTGGTCGAGGTTGAGCTTAGCACTCACCTACCAATGTGGAGCCTCTCCAAACGCGCGCCCTCTGGATCGGGTCTGCCTTCCACCCTCTAGAGAGAGACCCTCGAAGGTTAGTGCCTTGTGATCGAGGTCGAGCTCAGCGCTCACCCGCCAATATGGAGCCTCTCCGAGTGCATGCCCTCTAGACCGGGCCCGCACTCTTCCCTCTTCCATTAAGGTGGCCACACGAGCTCGGAGCATCCATATCAGAGCAAGCCCTGCCATCCCGAAACACTGGCGAATAGCCCGAGGACTACAGAACGGTGCCCCCCATACCACCATAACTACCTGTCCGGCCGTACTTCCATGGGAATAAGCCAGCCAGAGAGCACAAAACCCTAGGGCGGCGACCCCCAGATCGAGGCTCTGCCAAGCTTCTCAGAATGGGATGATTGGAAGGGATGAGGTTAGTGACCCGGGCTGGGGTTTTCGACGGGGGTACTCCGACGATCAAGTCAGTGACGACCCGGGGAACAGATCCTCCTGTCAGGCCCCTCTTGATGGACTCTACACTAGGAGGAGTGAAAGATGTGTAAGAAGATGAAATGTTGCAGGGGGAGAACGGTAGTAGGGATAAAGGGTTTCCCTGCTCCTCCGCCTCTCCTTATATCCCTGGTCTTCATTTAATTATGGTAGTGGTGGTGGAGCTTTGCCCTCTTGGTGGAGCTTGTGGTTGTGTTGGTGGTTGATTGCTGTTGTTACCTTCTCCCTTTCGGGGGTATCGATTATTCTTTGTAGTTGAAAACTGGCCATTGGGCGCTTACCTCGGGATCTTCGCTGGGTTGGCAGGCACGTGCGGTAGGATTCCATGCCATGAATGAGACGTCTTTCCTGACAGGTGGTAGGGGAAGCTTCCATTTGTTCTGACATCCCTTCCAGACGCCCCATTCCAGGAAGCTTGGCAAAGCCTCGATCCGGGGGTCACCACCCTAAGGGTTTGTTTTCTCTGGCTAGCCCATATCCCTGGAAGTATGGCCGGACATGTAGTTATGGCAGTATGGGGAGCATCGTTCTGTAATCCTCAAGCGATTCGCCGGTGTTCCGGGATTACAGGGCTTGCTCCGGTCTGGATGCCCCGAGCTCGTATGGCCACATTGATGGAAGAGGGAAGAGTGCGGGCTCAGTCCAGAGGGCGTGTGCTGGGAGAGGTTCC
Organism: Areca catechu; assembly: GCA_021397845.1. Classification (NCBI taxonomy): domain Eukaryota; kingdom Viridiplantae; phylum Streptophyta; class Magnoliopsida; order Arecales; family Arecaceae; genus Areca; species Areca catechu. The sequence goes on from CM038041.1 coordinate 72,300,613, forward strand.
ATATTGGCGGGTGAGCACTGAGCTCGACCTAGACCACAGGGTACTAACCTCCGACAATCTTGCTATGGAGGGTGGAAGGCGGACCCGGTCCAGAGGGCGTGTGCTCGGAGAGGCTTCACATTGGCGGGTGAGCGCTGAGCTCGACCTCGACCACAGGGCACTAACCTTCGAGGGTCTCGCTCTGGAGGATGGAAGGCGGACCCGGTCCAGAGGGCGTGCGCTCGGAGAGGCTCCATATTGGCGGGTGAGCGCTGAGCTCGACCTCGACCACAGGGCACTATCCTCCAAGGGTCTCGCTCTGGAGGGCGGAAGGCGGACCCGGTCCCGAGGGCACGCGCTCAAAGAGGCTCCACATTGGCGGGTGAGTGCTGAGCTCGACCTCGACCACATGGCACTAACCTCTGAGGGTCTTGTTCTGGAGGGTGGAAGGCTGGTGCGGGCACCATACTCAGAAGAAGACTTCAGGGCTCCATCTGGATCTCTGATTGACCTTGCCCGAAGAATTAGGATTTTCTGGTTTTGTAATAAGGGTTGACTTGGTCAACTCAATTTTAGTTTGAGTCTGTATTTCCCTACTATCTAAATTTTGTTGAGTCATGTTGACTCAGTACAAGTCCTAGTAGTGGTCTAGGTCTTCACCAGGGTGCCACATTTTCTCCCAGGACCAAGCAAGTGGGTGCCACACTCCCAGCCACACACCAGAGTCCAGGAGGTGCCACATCTCCATCCCAGTGTCTTGGTCCCCACACCCAAGGGAGCAAGAATTTTTCTTGAAGCCAAAATCAAGGAGGCGCCCCATATGTACCTTAAAAGGCCAAGCTAAAGGAGGAAAGAGGCATTTCTTGGGGAGCACTTCAAGGGGGCGCCCAATCCATGCCTAAAAAGCCCAAAGCAAAGTTGGGAAGAGCCATGACTTGGGGAGAAAGAAAAGGAGGTGTCCAAAAGAGTTGAGCCATGGAAGGAAAAAAATTTTTTCTTGAAGGGCAAGGCTAGGAGGCGCCACCTACTTACCATTTGGAGCCATCAATCAACACTTATGGAACCTCTTGGCCGGCCATATGAGAAGAGATTGATTCTACAAACCTAATTTGAAGATCCATCCTATTAGTCCCACATGGGAAGATGTAAAACCCTGACCTCTTGTAAAGTCCTATAAAATAAACCCCTCTTATAAGTTTTGAAGACAACTGATGAATGAATTCAATTTATGTGTGAGCAAACTTTGTGTTTCTCTCTTCCGCACTTGCATTCAGGTGTTGAGCTCCGTGAGGGAGTAAATCCGGGTTCCCTAGGAACCTTGAGGAGGTGTGAGATCTCCAACCCCAAAACCCTAGGTTAGCCACTTCACTTCCAAACCCTAGCCACCCATCATCCTCTTCACTCCACCAAACCCTAGCCTACCCCATCTCTCACGGACCCTCTCTCCAAGTAGAGGCCGACCACCAGCATCCAGGTCCAGTTCAGCTACTTCGAAGATAGAGCAAATCCTAGAGGAAGTCAGACCAGCATTCCAGGAGAATCAGGATTTCAGCAACATCAGCTTTCAAGTTCTACTATCTGGTAAATCCTTCCTTGAGTATCTAGTTCCATAACTTGTTCTTCTTCTTTCCTAGATCTTGAGTTCAGAAGAAGCCAACTCTGCCAAAGGGCCAGTATTGGAGGATCCATTGTGAAGATATCTGAATCCGGGGATCCAACAATCTGCTTAAGAGAGTCCTTCCACTAAACTCTGTGAAGATCACTTCCTGGTCTGTAACCCTTCTCTTCTCTTTACTTTTGTCACATTGAAAGTTCAGAGCGAAACCCTAGGTCTGGGAGTTTCTCAACCCCCAGCGATCCTTTACTTCTGAACTACTCTGATAATCTAGTTCCTTTAAATTGTGCTTTCAATTATTATTTAGTTTCTTTCAATTTAGTTTAACTTTCCTTTGAGTCAAAGCCGACTTCTAAAAATATAAAAAAAAAGAAAAAAAAAATATTAGTCTTAATTTACTTCCGTATCGCATCGTCTCTTTTGTTCTGCATCATTTTTGGTATCAGAGCTTTTGTTCTGCATCAATTTTGGTATCAGAGCTTTTGTTCTGCATCATTTTTGGTATCAGAGCCCTGTCTAGGGTTTCTGACTTGCTTGCATGTTTTGAGTGTCTCTCTTTTTTACTTTGTCTGCTCGAAGTAGACTCCCCAGGACGTCCGGTCCTAGGAACGAAGCGAGGTGCAAGCCTCCTCTTCCCATTCCACGGGGTGTTCCTAGGGCATGTAGGGGATCCGCTGGGTTACAACTTCGTAGCAGGAATTATAAATGGGGGAAGCATTCTGTTTTTAGTCTATAACTGCCCTGTTGCAGGAATTGTTTCTCATTGCAGGTAACTCTGAATTGCATGATTTTTGTTTTTCTGGAACCATATAATTGAAATTATTTTACATAATTTTACTGTAATTTATTGGTTTCCATGAAATTTCTGAGAGTTAAATTACAGCAACTCTATTTCTGTGTTTCTGCAATTCAATTTTTTTGAGTGATCATCTCCTAATTCATCTTAAGGCCAATTGAGAATCTAAGATAAGGGGAGGAGTTGATAACCTCTCTTTAGCCAAAAAACCACCACCCATTCATTCGATCCTAAGCCTAATTTTAAAATTTATTAGACTTAATTTGTCCTAGTGGGCTAGGGACACCAACAAGTCGGGTCTAGGCTAGTGTTGAGTCAGTTTGTCTAGTTACTCTGTGTGTGCTTTGTACTCAGTGTCTAGAATGGTGGTTCAGGGATTCTATCCCGAAGGGCTTGTGTGCTGGTCCGCCTACCTGGCCAATCTCTGATTGGTGTCTAGGATTGGCATTTAGGGACCTAACACTCCACTTACACCTGCCTGGCTGAGTCCCGAGTTACTACAGGCTAGCTTGCCACTCTGATTGGGCATCTAGTTTGGGCTCTAGGTCTAGTTAGCCCGTAGTCATTTCAGTCGAGTCTCTTTTGGTGTGCTTGCTTGCATCATCATGTCCATCCGGAACGGAGTACCCTACCATCCTGGTCAAACCCAACCTGATTTAGAGACCATGATTAGAACTCTTACCGAAAGTATGACCAAATTGAGTTAGGATATGACTGATACTGTTGCCCAGTTTAGAGACCGAGCCCAGGTACTTGAGGAGCCTAGGCACCGAAATTGGACCCCTGACTCAGAATTTGGTAGACCCCAACCTCACCCACACCCAGAGCCTAGGAGACCTTTATACAAGGATCCTGAACCTAATCATTGGAGGTTTGATCTAAGAGCCTATGACCATGATCTTGCCCCTGAGTCTAGCCCTAGGAGCCTATACCCATACTTGGTTGACTCAGAGAAGGGACCCATTAGGAACACCGAACCTTATGCACCTACTTTTGATGGAAGACAAAAGACATATATTAAGTGAGAAGAACAAATGGATCGGTATTTTGAGTGCACTAACATATCGGAATTAGGACAAGTTAGGTTGGCCATAACCAAGTTCACCAAACATGCTAGGTCGCATTGGTTGGTATGCTATTGAGCATGAGTGTTATCAAAGAAAAGAAGAAATATATACTTGGAGAGATATGAGAAGTAAGTTGAGAGATAGGTACCTAGGTAGATCCTATGAGAAAAGACTTTTAGACCAATGGTACCAATTGCGACAAGGTAATAGGCCTGTGTCTAAATATATCGAGGACTTCCAGTGGTATGACATGAAATGCAATACCATTGAGACCGAAGCTCAGATCACATCAAGGTTTAGGGTTGGGTTACACCCAGACATTTATAGGAAGCTATGCCTTGAAAAGACCAATAAGTTAGACCGAGCCTACCAAGAAGCCCAAGACTATGAGTGGTCTTTAAGATATAACCAATCAAGTACTTTGGACTTAAAGCCAACCTCTACCAACTTGAGTCAAGTTCCGATTGATCCGACATCCGTAGTGAACCAGACTTTTGTTTGTCAATTCCCACTTGTGTCACCTCTTGACCAGAAGGATAACACTAAGAAGGAGTTAGGCATGGCCATCCCAAAATTAGTTGACCCGACCAGAGCCGTACTTAAAGAGGAATCAAAGGAGAATATATTAGAACCTTTCAGTGAGATTGAGGAAGAAATATATGAGCCTGACATAAGTTTGATAGATGAATATGAAGAAGAAGAATTTGAGGATATCTCTCCCGATAATTCAATTAACAAACTCCTACCTAATGGGGTTATTGAGGGGACCCCTGCCACTCAAGGAATTCGGGAGCTAACCCTAAGAGAAGACCCTTTTGAGGAAGTTCAGGAAGAGAAAATTACACCAAATGAAAGTTTAAGTGAGAATACCCCTGAACTCATTGAGGAATCCAAAGAAGACACCCCTGAGTCAAATCTGGTAGAGAAGTGTGAAGAAGGAAGGGGTTCACAAGAATTGCCCATTGAGAAGGTCCAAGAACAAGAAAAAGACAGTAGCTTAGAGGACTTTTTAGATAAACATTCCAAAGACCTTCTTGATAACCTTCCACCTTCTAGGAGCACCCAGCCTATCCTAGAACTTGCACTTGTAGACCCTCCTAGAGCAAATCATGAGGTTTGGATGAGTACACCTATAGAACAATGTCCTCATTTTAAGGTCATCCTGAATAACCAAGGTTTGTTTCTTGTTTTCGATAAGCCACCTCAAAACTCTGATTCTTATTTCCTACCCTTCCCTGAATCTTCTCATGTTTCTAGAGCTATGGGATTACACTTTACTGAGATCTCTAGGTTGCAAGACTCCTTAGAACCTATTAGGTTTGCCACCTACTTCTGGAAGACCTTATGGCACCTACTAGGCATCCATAATAAGTTTTCATGCTCTGCATGCCCTCCTCCGACCCAAGGTCAAACCTAGAGAGCCTTAGTTTGTTAGGTTTAGACCTAGGGTTCCTTTGGAATAAAGTCCATTCTTTAGGAATGCGTCGTCAGTCTAGTTTAGTTTTTCTTGACCCTTTACTAGGCTTTGGCTCAGATTTTGGTTTGATTGAGAGCACCAGGAATTGGGATTTGTATTTTGTCCAGGGCTGAAATTGCATTCAATGTTTCGATCAATAGGTCTATAGGCTAGAGTCCCTTTGAAATTGTTCATGGATACAAGCCTCACACACCACTTGATTTGATTTCACTATTAGCCCACACACACAAGTCTCTTGATGCACTTGCATAGAATGTAAAGGACTTGCATAAAGAAATTCATGCCAAAATAACTTTAAGTAATGAAACTTATAAGAAGTTGGCTGATTCTCAAAGACGAGTCAAAACTTTTGTTGAGAGAGACTATGTAATGATTAGGTTAAGGCCTGAGCGGTTTTTTCCTGGAACTGTTAGAAAGTTACATGCTAAAGGAGCTGGACCATTTAGAGTGGTGAAGAGAGTAGGTTCCAATGCCTATGTGCTCGAGTTGCCTTCAGAACTAGGCATTAGCTCCACTTTCAACATTACAGACCTAGTAGAGTATAGAGAGCCAGCTGTGATTCCCAGTGAGCCTTTTGAGCCTAATCCTGTTATTGAGAGTGATCCCGACCCTGTGTGTCCACCAACAAACTGGCCTGTGAGGAAAGAGCAGATTGAAAAGATCCTGAATGATCAGGTTATCTCTACTCATAATCGAGAATACCAAAGATACCTGGTCCGCTGGCAAGGAAGGCCAGATTCTGATGACTCTTGGATCTCCCGAGAAGAATTACAAGAATTGGACCTAGACCTCTTGGAGAGATACCAGATACAACTTGATCCATACTCGACAGGGTCGAGTTCCTCCCACCCCGGGAGAATTGGTGCGGGCACCAGACTCAGAAGAAGACTTCAGGGCTCCATCTAGATCTCTGATTGACCTTGTTCGAAGAATTAGGGTTTTCTGGTTTTGTAATAAGGGTTGACTTGGTCAACTCAATTTTAGTTTGAGTCTGTATTTCCCTGCAATCTAAATTTTGTTGAGTTATGTTGACTCAGTACAAGTCCTAGTATTGGTCTAGGTCTTCTCCAGGGTGCCACATTTTCTCCCAGGACCAAGCAAGTGGGTGCCACACTCCCAGCCACACGCCAGAGTCCAAGAGGTGCCACATCTCCATCCTAGTGTCTTGGTCCCCACACCCAAGGGAGCAAGAATTTTTCTTGAAGCCAAAATCAAGGAGGCGCCCCATATGTACCTTAAAAGGCCAAGCTAAAGGAGAAAAGAGGCATTTCTTGGGGAGCACTTCAAGGGGGCGCCCAATCCATGCCTAAAAAGCCCAAAGCAAAGTTGGGAAGAGCCATGACTTGGGGAGAAAGAAAAGGAGGTGTCCAAAAGAGTTGAGCCATGGAAGGAAAAAAAATTTTTCTTGAAGAGCAAGGCTAGGAGGCGCCACCTACTTACCATTTGGAGCCATCAATTAACACTTATGGAACCTCTTGGCCAGCCATATGAGAAGAGATTGATTCTACAAACCTAATTTGAAGATCCATCCTATTAGTCCCACATGAGAAGATGTAAAACCCTGACCTCTTGTAAAGTCCTATAAAATAAACCCCTCTTGTAAGTTTTGAAGACAACTGATGAATGAATTCAATTTATGTGTGAGCAAACTTTATGTTTCTCTCTTTCGCACTTGCATTCAGGTGTTGAGCTCCGTGAGGGAGTAAATCCGGGTTCCCTAGGAACCTTGAGGAGGTGTGAGATCTCCAACCCCAAAACCCTAGGTTAGCCACTTCACTTCCAAACCCTAGCCGCCCATCATCCTCTTCACTCCACCAAACCCTAACCTACCCCATCTCTCACGGCCCCTCTCTCCAAGTAGAGGCCGACCACCAGCATCCAGGTCCAGTTCGGCTACTTCGAAGACAGAGCAAATCCTAGAGGAAGTCAGACCAGCATTCCAGGAGAATCTGGATTTCAGCAACATCAGCTTTCAAGTTCTACTATCTGGTAAATCCTTCCTTGAGTATCTAGTTCCATAACTTGTTCTTCTTCTTTCCCAGATCTTGAGTTCAGAAGAAGCCAACTCTGCCAAAGGGCCAGTATTGGAGGATCCATTGCGAAGATATCTGAATCCGGGGATCCAACAATCTGCTCAAGAGAGTCCTTCCACTAAACTCTGTGAAGATCACTGCCTGGTCTGTAACCCTTCTCTTCTCTTTACTTTTGTCTTGTTGAAAGTTCAGAGAGAAACCCTAGGTCTGGGAGTTTCTCAACCCCCAGCGACCCTTTACTTTTGAACTACTCTGATAATCTAGTTCCTTTAAATTGTGCTTTCAATTATTATTTAGTTTCTTTCAATTTAGTTTAACTTTCCTTTGAGTCAAAGCCGACTTCTAAAAATATAAAAAAAAAAAGAGAAAAAAAACTTTAGTCTTAATTTACTTCCGCATCGCATCGTCTCTTTTGTTCTGCATCAAAGGCGGAGCTCGGCTCCTTGCCTTGAAGGGGCTCAGCTTGGCACGACAGAATAGTCCGGGCTGAAGTGTCACCTTTGTCTGATGCGGTGGTCTCCTTTGATGTGGCACCTGTCAGCTACCCACGTCGACGGTCTCGCCATATCATTTTCTCCCCACTCTCGAGGCTCGTTAGTGCACAGTGCTCGGGCCGAAGGGAGTAATGGTGGTGCTGACGTGGAAAGGCTAAAATTTAGTTCGATGATGGCCATGGTTGCCAACACCTCGAGGGATGGTTTTTTTGGCCAATGTGGAGGTGCTGCATGGCCACGTCCGAGGAGTAGTTAATGTGGGCGCAGAATTCTGAGCGGCTGGGATGCCCTTTTCATCGATGGGTAGCACGTGGCATGGATCCGTTGGCGGAGAGAGGTCATGGCAACGCGGATTTGATGGGCTCTTTCAGAGTGAAAAGAAATATTTTTACTCAAAATTCTCATCCTTTTGAATCCTTCGTGCTTGTTGCAGTGACTGGACCCTTTCTTCTCCGCGATCTGCTTTCGTTCTTCTTTTTCCTAGGGAACCAGATTGGCCTGTTCTTCTTCTTCCTTTCCCTTTGTGGTAGGCTTCTTCTTCAGAGTCTTGTCTTCCTTCTTCTTAGGTTATCTTTGCGACATGTCTTATCCCGATCCTTCCATCCAAGGGATAGTGCTTTCCTCCTCCGACGAGGAGTTGGAGGGGACACAGTTTAGGATTAGCAAGAGGTTGGCCCTCCCCGCCCCCCCTGAGTCAATGAGGGAGCTGGGGGCAGCTTCTTCTCGTCCTTTCCTACTCGAACTAGCTCCTGAGTTTGTTCAGTCAACAGGTCCGGGCAAGGTCACTTCGACGATTATCGCCGTGGAGTTGGGGGCCATCCAGGATGCCTATGGCATCCCACCTTCTGTCCGGCTCATGATCCCCCACCCTGGGGAGCGGGTCACTTCTAGTGGCCCTGGCCTTCTCGCCTTCTATGAGGAGACCTTCTGTGGGGTTCTCTGATTTTCCTTTCACCCCTTCTTCCTGTCTGTTATGAGCAACTACCATCTAGTTATCGCACAGTTAGTGCCGAACGCCATCAAGGTCATCTTCTCCTTCATTTTACTCTGCCATGTCCACGGGTTCGTTGCCCGGTTCTCCTTGTTCAAGGCATTCTTCACCCTGAAATAACACCCTACTGAGGATGGGTGGTGGTCCTTGTCCTCCCGCCCGAAGGGCATAAGGTTCGAGCTCTCCTCTTCCATCATAGGGTGGAAGAGTAAATTTTTCTTTGCGAACGTCGAGGGGGTCGATTGGGCCTGGAGCAAGCTGGATCGGTCCCCCAACTGGGTCTCTGTAGTTGATGGAACTGATCGGGACGACTACGAGCAGCTTCGCACCGCCCAGATCCCCTCTTTGGAGGTCCTGCTATTGGAGCAGAACCTTTTTGACGCCAGGGTTGACCCATCGACGGGGTCGGGTGAGTTAATTCTTCCCTCCATGAGTGCTTTTCCATTTCTTCACTTTAGGCTAACCCATTTGGCTCTATGCGCAGGGATGATCCTCCTGGAGGGCTACCTGTTGCCACTCTCTCGGAAGAGGCTGCCCACTAGGGTGGCCGCTGAGCCTCCCACGATGCAGGCCCAGGTTGAGGGCCTGCCGGTGTCTGTCCCCGCCATGCCAGCTGCCTCGAAGGAGAAGGAGGCTGAGAGACGGATGAGTTCGTAGGCCGAAGCTCCCGTTCTGGAGCCTAGGGCGACCATCTAGGTTGATGCTGCTGCCGCCATGCCGCCTCACCTTCCGGGTCTGGTGCGGGCACCAGAATCAGAAAGAGACTCCAACCAATTCAAGCCCATTCCGAATCTTTATGGTTGGACTAGAGAGTCCGGTAACCTTTCTTTATTTTGAGTCCAAAAGAATCATGTAAGTCGAGTCCATGTTGGGTCCTGTAATCTTTCTTTTGAGTCCAAAATAATCATGTAAGTCGAGTCCATGTCGGGTCTAGTCTTAGTCCAATCCAAATGGGTCAACTAGCATCAAACCTAAAGAAGACTCACAATGTATACCCCAAATCAAGACCAAAGCCAACTCAATTGGGGACCACATGCCACATCACTTGCGCCACCTCAACTTGGGACCACATGCCACGTCAAGAAGGGACCACATGCCACCTCACATGCCACCTCACCATAAGAGGGCGCCATCCGAAGTTCAAATTCAAGGAAGTTGGCCAAGGAGGATTTCAAGCAAGAAAATCAGCCCTATCCCCTTATATTACTCTACTTGTTTGGGGATTTGAAATTTCAAAATTTGTGAGGCTTTATTTAAAGTCTTGGACGCCCCTTGTAAAGAGGAATGGATGAGTGAATACAAATTTCCAGCAATTTTCTATGTGTTTCTATGTGCCTATGTGGATCTTTGTGCCTAAGTGAACCTCTTCCTCTCCTCCATCATTTCTTCTCCCTAATCCTTCTCTTTTACTCTTCATCTTCTAAGCAATCCTCTTCCTTCAAAGCGAATTAAGGACATCCTCACAAGAAGAAGATCAACACCAACACAAGCTTCCACCAAGGCGTCAAGGATCATTTCCAACAAACTCTCCTTTTGAGTTCCATCAATCTTCTCACTTCTAATTAAGTATCTAATCATCTTGGTTTCTTTGTTGCAGGGTTCTCTAGGCTCCAGATCCAAGAGGAAGGATTACTTTCTACAAACCAGAAAGTTAGAAGGCCCATCTTATGTGGTATGATCTTTCATTTAAGAACCTTAAGAGTGAATCCCTTGTGCTTGAGATTTCAATGCTTGAACTCCTAGTATTTTAAGATCGGGATCATTAAATAGGGCTAGCCTGACTTGTGTGCGAATTCTAATCTTGTCCTATTTCTTTAAGATTTTGATAGTCCTCCTAGCTGGGTTTAAGTATAAGCATTTAGGATTTCTTATTTAGATCTCCTTGATCTTATATGTTGAATCACTCATATGCAAGTAGGAATTGCTAGTTAAATTTTGGTTAATCTCCTTTAGAGTTACATGTTTGCATCCTCATCATGCATATCACACCAGGGTCCGAGGGTGGTTGAGGCCGAGGGGGGAGAGGCCCGTATTGGAGCTTCTCCCACGATGGGGGCTCCGACCGCGACGGTGTTGAGTCCCTGACCGCTTCCCGGGGGTCCTTCCACCGGAGGAATAGGCGCACCTGCCCCCCGAGAGAGCAGGAAGGACAAGGCTAGGCGCCGCCTCCCATTCAAGTTGGAGCCAAAGAGTTCCCTGGCCGACAACCGTGCCCTAGCCGCTCGCATGATGGATTTCTCCATCCAACCATGCGATCGCTAGGAGATGGAGGGGCTGCCGGTTGGAGCTGTGATCGACAGCATCTTCCCTCATCTCTACACAGTAAGCAACTTCATCTTCCTTCTCTCTTTCTCTTTCCCCCCCTTTCTCTTTTTTTTTTTTTAACATCCCATATGATGCAGATGGGTGTCGAGGTCCTTTTTATCAGGAGCTGCTGCCGAAATTGGGAGTGAGCTGAGCAGCAATAGGTATCTAAGATCGCATCGTTGAAGGCTGACCTGAAGGGGAGGACCGACTCCGAAGGGGCGCTTGACCGATGGGTCAAGGACCTCGAGAAGCAGCTTGCCGACTCTGAGGGGCGAGCGAAGGAGCTCCAAGAGTGCCTCGACTACAAGCAGGGGCAGTCAAGGAAAAAGGTCGAGGAGCTTGTCGATGTCGAGCAGCGGTTGGGCATGTTCAATGCCGAAGCAGCCCGGTAGAAGGGGATTGCTCAATCCCTCCAGGCCCAGCTGGCAATGGAGAAGGAGAAGCGGCCGCAGCCCAAAGGGCGGTCGAGGAGGCGGCCAGGTCGGCTGTGGATGCCATGCATGAGGTGGCCGTAACGAAGAAGAAGGCCGAGGAGGCGGTTGCAAGGTACAGGGCCTCGAAGGAGTTCCTCTCCGAGATCCAACAGATGGCATCGGACTCCTTCTTCAAAGGGTTCATGTACCTACACCACTTGGTTGAGGGGTTCGTCTCGGCTGAGGGCCATAGCCGCCTCGACTACCCCGGCACTTTAGACCAGGAGGCATGCATTGAGGAGGCCGTTGCTCCCAAGTCTTCTGCGCCAACTGAGGTCGGGGCCATGCCATCTGAACCTGGAGCCGCACAGCTGGAAGTCCCTGCTGGTGGAGACTCCCAGCCCGGCGATCCAGCCAGGCAATAGTAGTTTTCATTCCCCATGCCCTTTATCTTTTCTTTTCTGTACTTGGTAGGGCCACCTGGCATGTCGGGGGCCCGCAAGATGCTAATAACCGACACTTAATCAATAAAGCCGAAGCTTTCTCGTAACCATTTTGTCTTCCTTTCTTTCATTTCCCTTCTCCTTTTCTTTTCTTTTTAGTGAGTAGGGAGATCTGAGAGGAGGGCCTCACCTTGCATGGAGTTGAGTCATCATTAGATTCCAACGCCAACAAGTTGGGCACTAGTTGACGGCACTTGAGAGCTGCTGGGCTCGAAGGTGCTGTCAACCGAGGGCAGCGTGGTTCAGAGGTCTCTGGGCTGGAGATCTGAGCTCCGGTCTTAGGTTGGCATCCTGGAGCTGGGCTCAGGGACATTGTTGACTGAGAGCTGCATGGCTCGAGGTTCTCTTGGCCGGAGATTTGAGCTCGGTCTTGGGTTGGCATCTTGGAGCTGGGCTCGGGGACGTTGTTAACTAAGAGCTGCGTGGCTCGTGGTTCTCTTGGCCGGAGATCTGAGCTCTGGTCTTGAATAGTCATCCCGGAGCTGGGCTCGGTGATGTTGTTGATTACAAAGTGGCGGCTTGTTCCCCTCTCATTCTCTTTCTTTCCTTCCCCCCTGCCCCGTTTTTTTTTTTTTTGGAGTGGGGAGATCAGAGAAGAGGGTTCTTGCCATGTGCCCCTCTCGTTCTCTTTCTTTCCCTCCCCTCTCATCTTCTTTTCGAGTGGGGAGATCAGAGAAGAGGGTGTTTGCCGTGTTCCCCTCTCGTTCTCTTTCTTTCCCTCCCCTCTCATCTTCTTTTCGAGTGGGGAGATCAGAGAAGAGGGTGACCGGACTTGATTGCCTTGGAGCTAGGCTCGAGGCCTTCCTGGATGTGGAGCTAGGCTCGGGCCTAGGGGTTGCCTGAGGGCTTGTCTCAGGTCTTTGTGGCCTTGGAGCTAGGCTTGAGGCATTAATGGGAGCTACTTGGCCCTATGATCCCTTGGCATCTCGGAGCTGGGCTCGGAGATGTTTAAGATTGAGAGCGGCTTGGCTCAGTGATCCATTGGCCAGAGATCTGAGCTCCAATCTTGGGTTGGCATCATGGAGCTAGGCCCGGGGATGTTGCTGGTTGAGAGCTGCACGGCTAGAGGATCCCTTGGCTAGAGATTTGAGCTCTGGTCCAGGGCTGGCATCCTGGAGCTGGGCTCGGGGACATTGCTGGTTGAGAGTTGCATGGCTCGAGGATCCCTTGGCCAGAGATCTGAGCTCCGGTCTTGGGCTGGCATTCCGGAGCTAGGCTCAGGGACGTCGCTGGTTGAGAGCTGCATGGCTCGAGGATCCCTTGGCCAGAGATCTGAGCTCCGGTCTTGGGCTGGCATTGCGGAGCTGGACTCGGGGATGCCGTTGGTTGAGAGCTGCATGGCTTGAGGATCCCTTGGCTGGAGATCTGAGCTCCGGTCCGGGGCTGGCATCCTGGAGCTGGGCTCGGGGATGTCGCTAGTTGAGAGCTGCATGGCTCGAGGACCCCTTGGTCGGAGATCTGAGCTCCGGTCCGGGGCTGGAATCCTGGAGCTGGGCTTGGGGACGTCGCTGGTTAAGAGCTGCATGGCTCGAGGACCCCTTGGCCGAAGATCTAAGCTCCGGTCCGGGGCTGGCATGCTAGAGCTGGGCTCGGGGACGTCGCTGGAATTTTCCTGCAAGACAGATAGACACTTGCGCAAGGAAAAAACCATTATCATTATTATTGTGGCCGGGAAGCCTTATACTATTGATAGTATTTCCACAAGTTGCAGGCATTCCATATTTTAGGGAACTTGACGCCGCCGAGATCTTCAAGGTAATAAGCCCCTTGCGAGAGGGCTTCGGCTACTTTGTAGGGGCCTTCCTAGTTCGGTGAAAGCTTGCCGCACTCTCTCGGCTGAGACGCCTCTGCCCGCCGCAGCACCAAGTCTCCGAGCTTGAAAGCTTTTGGCCTAACGCGAGCATTGTAGTACCGGGCCACTCGTTGCCAGTAGGCCACCATCCGCAGGCGAACTTTGTCCCTCACCTCTTCAAGAAGGTCTAGGTTGAACAGGAGGTGTGTCGAGTTCCGCTCTTCGTCGTACTGCTCACCCGCAACGTGGGCATGCTGAGTTCGACCAGGACGACCGCTTCGATGCCGAAGACAAGGCTGAAAGGCATCTCATTGGTTGCCATTCTGGGCATTGTGTGGTAGGCCCACAGGATGCTTGCGAGTTCCTCTACCCACCTGCCCTTGGCTTGGTCCAGCCTGGTCCTGAGTCCTTGAAGGATGGTCCGGTTAGTCACCTCGCTTCTCCGTTTGTTTAAGGGTGAGCCACTGAGGTGAATTGGTGTTGGATGCTGTGTTCGACGTAGAATCCTTCAAACTTGCGATTGTAGAACTGTCACCTGTTGTCGGTGATGATGCAACGGAGGAGCCCGAAGCGGCAAATGACTGACTTCCAGAAGAACTGGCAGACATTGGCTTCCGTGATCCGAGCTAGCGGCTATGCTTCGACCCACTTGGTGAAGTAGTCGATTGCCACCAGCAGGAACTTTCGCTACCCTGGTGCTGGGAAAAATGGTCCCAAGATATCCATTCTCCACTGAGCAAAGGGCCAAGGGGCTGAGAGTTGGGAGATTGGCACTGCCGACTGATGCTGTATGTTGGTGTGGCACTGGCACTTGTCGCACCTTTTAACGAAGTCGGCGGTGTCCTCCCTCATGGTCTCCCAAAATTACCCCTAGCAGAGAGCTTTATAAGTCAGTGTTTTCCCCCCCACGTGGTTCCCGCAGAGGCCTTCATGTATCTCTTGGAGCACAAAGGTTGCCTCGGCGGGCCTGAGGCATCTCAGAAGTGGGTAAGAGTAAGATCGACGGTAAAGCTGGCCATCCATCGGAATGAACTGGGAGGCTTTCTTCTTGATGAGGGCAGCTTCTGCACGATCTTCAGGCAAAGTGCCGTCAGTGATGTACCGGACATATTTGTTCATCCAGCTTGGCTCGGGGGTGACTTGGTGTACCTCTATCGAGCTCTCATAGCTGGGAATTTCGAGGTACTCGATGTAGGCACGTCCCAGCAATGAGTCCGGCAAGGTCGCAAGCCTGGACAGTGCACCCGCATGTGCATTTTTCCCTCGGGGGATCTGAAAGATACTGAAGCGTCGGAGGCCTGCCGTGCTTGCACGAACCTGCTCTAGGTACTTCATCATCTGGGCATCCCTCGCTTCATATTCTCTAAGGACTTGTCCGACAACCAGTCAGGAGTCAGTGAAGACTTTCAAGTCCCGCACACCCAGCTCGCGGGAGACTCTCAAGCCCGCGAGGAGTGCCTCATACTCCACCTGGTTATTAGTCGTGGCAAACTTGAAGCGGAGGGTGCATTCTGCCACAACCCCATCACTATTGGTTAGGGTAAGGCCTGCTCCGCTCCTGCCGGAATTGGATGCTTCGTCTACGTGGAGGATCCAGGGCTCTTCTCCTGGCCCGGGCTCCGTTGCTGTCTGCTCTGGCTCCTCGGCGAACCCGGTGCACTCGACCACGAAGTCGGCTAGGACTTGGGCCTTTTATGAAGACCTCGGTCGGTACACTATGTCAAATTTGCTGAGCAGCAGGGACCACTTAGCCAACCTCTCGGAAGTCTTGGGTCGGGTGAGGATGGTTCTCAGTGGCTGGTCCGTCATGACCACTATTAGGTGTGCTTGGAAGTAGGGCCTGAGGCGCTTAGCAGACATTATTAGTACAAAAATGAGTTTCTCGGAGTGAGTATACCTGATCTCCGCATCGCGGAGGATTTTGCTAGTGTAGTACACTGGCTTTTGAGATTTGTCCTCATCTGTACGAACGAGGACCGAGCTGACAGCTCCTAGTGTAACCGCCAGGTACAGCAAGAGCTCTTCTCCCTCCTTTGGCCTGGAGAGCAACAGGGGGGAGGCGAGGAAGTTCTTCAGCTCCTTGAAAGCTGTCTTGCACTCCTCAGTCTAGGCGAAGTCGTTCATTTTGCGCAGCACCTTGAAAAATGACAGACAACGATCAGCCGACCTCGAGATGAACTTGCTGAGGGTGGCGACATGTCCCGTCAGGTGCTGGACCTGCTTTTTGGAGGTCGGGTGTTCCATGTCGATAATGGCCTGCACCTTCTTCGAGTTTGCTTCGATGCCCCTCTGGGTGACCATGAAGCCAAGAAATTTTCTTGCTGCCACCTCAAAGGCGTACTTCACCGGGTTCAGCTTCATCCGATGTTGCCGCAAGTTGTGGAAGGACTCGGTGAGATCAGCTACATGGCTCGAGCCTGGCCTGTTCATAATGAGCATGTCATCCACATACACCTGCATGTTACGGTCGATTTGGTCCTTGAAGACCTTATTGATCAGGCGCTGATAGGTGGCCCCTGTGTTCTTTAGACCAATGGACATCATCTTGTAACAGTATGTTCCTTGGTCAGTGACGAAGGCGGTGTGCTCCTCATCTTCTAGATGCATGCTGATTTGGTTGTACTCGGAGAACGTATCCATGAAGGAGAGCAGCCGGTGGCCAGAGGTGGCATCCACCAGCTGGTCGATCTTCGGGAGAGGGAAGCTGTCCTTTGGGCAAGCTTTATGAGGTCGGTGTAGTCAACGCAGATCCTCCACTTGCCATTATTCTTCCTGACCATCACTACATTTGCCAGCCAGCTTGGTATTGGACCTTTCGAACAAAACCAGCAGCTAGGAGTTTATCAACTTCCTCCTTGATAGCTGCCAGTCTCTCTAGGGTGAAACTTCTCTTCTTCTGCCGAACTGGTTTGTGCTTTGGGTCAACACTCAGTTTGTGGGTAATAATGTCAGGAGGGATACCTGGCATGTCCGCCGCCATCCAAGCGAACACATCTGCATTCGCCCGCAGGAATTCCAATAGTTGGGCCCTCTCCTCCTCGGGTAGCTGTGCTCCGATCTGTACCATCTTCATGGGGTCATCCCCGAGTGGGTAGAAAATTAGGCACTCGACCGGGCCTCCCCTGGGGTCCTGGGCCCTTTGGTTGAGGTCATCCATGCTGGGGTCGTCCTGAGGGACCTTGGCCCCAGGGAGGGTTTTGAAACAATGCTGCACCGGCTGGGGTGCTCTCCTCATTTCCCTGACACCGTAGGGGGTTGGGAACTACACAAGAAGCCTCTTGGTGGAGACAACGACGTCAAGCAAATTGAGCCAGGGTCGACCCAATATCATGTTGTAGGCAGAAGGGAGCCTTACTGATGTGGGATGGAAGCGAAAAACCCATGGTTATTCTGAAATGGGAAAAAACCTAAAGCAAACCAAGGATCGTGGGAGGCCTAAGAAGCCTCCCGGGACTAGGATAGAACGACCCCTCAAGATTAAAAACCTAAAACGAATGGACTCTTTTGGTTTTCAGTTTTCTTGGTAGAGGTGGCAAAGGAAGGATGGGGATGGGAGACTAGGGACTGGACTCATGATCCTTGGGACTTAGCCTAACGAAGAGACCATCCACCTCTAAGGCATTATGCCCTCCTCAATACTTGGAGGTGCTAGGATGGATCTCAAGATTACGAGAGGAAGCAGAGAAAGACATGAAGGTGGGAGAGAGAATGGAGATACCTGGGGCCTCACACCCCTCGACATCCCGAAGGATGAAGGCAAGGGGCCTCAGCCCAGAACCACAAACAAGTGGAAAAGAAATCTCAAAAATTCATTTTTCAACTAACTTATTACAAGAGGAGTATTGGTATTTATAGATTCCCATATCCCCTTTAAAATTCAAAGATAAAATCCCCTGAAATCCTCCCTTGATTTTGAATTCAAATTCAAAATCAAAAAACCCAAATTTCCTTTTTTCTTTAAACCCAACTTACATTCATGAAAAAAATACCAAATAAATCCCTTTTATTTGAATTTTGAAATCTCCCTCTACTTTAAAATTCATGCTTCCCTAAAAATTGTGTTGCTATGAACATCATGTAGCTCCAAAAATTGTGTAGAACAGCTCCTTCTTTGGGGGTGCTTTGAGAAGTATGCCGAAGCTTCTCCATGGCTGTGCAACGGGGGGTAGGAACCGGATCTCCGGCGGTTGGTCGGGCAGGTGGCGGACGTCGACGGCGGGTAGGCGGCGGATCGGCGGCACAGGGGGGCACGGCACGCTCAGGGTGTGCCGTTTCAACTTCCCACGACCATGGGCGGCGGTTGGGCACCGGCGAGGCTCCGGTGAAATGACGGATGGCCAGACGGTGGCTTCGGTGAGGGCAGCACGACGGTTCGTCTCCCTCATGCATTGGGGGGCTTTTTGGTGACTCTCCGATGGCTAGGGCAGTTCCCCGGTGAGAGGGAAGACCGGCGAACACCGACAGCCGGCTGGGGGGGCAGCCGGGGTCGGGTAGCCTGGAAGGGGGGAAGCGGATGGCGGCTAGGTTTTTAAAAAGAAAAAACCTTACGGGATCTTAAGGTTGAAGATGGAATAAGCAGGGATAACATGGGGATAAACCTAGAATAACATTGGGATAATAGGAATAGGCAGAATAGAAAGGATAAAAACTTAAAAAATCTAGAAAATTAAAAGAAAACCTAGATGGGTTTCGGTTCCCCCATCATTAACTAGCAGTGCAAAGAACTCGACTCTGTCGAGTTTGTCAACAAAGCAAATCCTAGTCCGCTGCTGGCTCTGATACTAGAAATGATGGGGGACTAACTAGATGCGAAGATGAAATGATGATGCAAGTGATTTTTAGGGTTTTGTGATTTTTAGATTTTTATGGTTTCTTTGGATTCCCGAAAATAAGTAAGAGATGATCTAGGGTTCTATAATAATAAGAACTATCAAGCAAGTAGATGGTCCCTAAATAATGATAAAGAGAGGACCCCGGGATTGAGAAACCCTGTAGGACTTAGCTCTCCGATCAAGATCTACTTAGGAGTCAGGGGCAAACCTCAAAGATTTGAAGCGCCCGATACAGAGATCGCTCACCTTGGCAGATGCAGCCTGGATGATCAAGCCGTCAACCCTGCAAAGGTGCCGGCTGGCTATCCGAAGATTTCGATGGCAAAGGCAACCGTCACCGTACTTGTGTCACCTGAAGGACCTATGAGCACTCAAAGAAGATAATAGGTTAAGTCTCAATTAGAAGGAAAGCAGTGGAATAATGAAAGAAAAGGTTGTTGAGATGGTGGAGTTCTACTTGATTCGGAGTCGGATGATGGAGTTACGGAAGTGACGATAGTTTGAGGCCTTACACCTCTCGACGCCCGAAGGCAAAGGCGCTCCCTCTCGGAGATCGACGTTCCTAGTGAATGAAGGCAACTAACAAGAGATTAGAACTTAAGAATATAATTTTTTCATCAAGATTAAAAATTATAAAGGAGGGGTTAGGTCCTTTAAATAGGCACCTTAGGACTCGACAAGGTCGAGTTCCTCCCACCCCGGGAGAATTGGTGCCGGAACCAGACCTGTGGTTAGGGTTTTAATTTTGGGTCTTGTAATAAGGCTTCGAGCCTAAAGCATTGTATTTTTTTTTTTAGTCATGAATTTAGTTTCAATTGCTTTTGTTTTAGTCTTGTACATTGACCAATTTGGTCAAGTTGGGTCAATGGGTCCTGTACTTAGCTAAATTGGTTCTAGTCCGAGTCTACTAGAAGATTGGGTCCAAGCCTGTTTGAAGGAGTGGTCATTGAGTCTAGTCCAATTATTAATGGGTCAAGCCATTTCCCACGCCTTGAAGGATGCCACCTCAGCCCTTGAGCACCACCTCACCCATCCTATGTGGCGCCACATCATCATGACAAGTGGGCGGCCCAAATCAAGAGGAAATATAGAATTTTGGATGCCATCAACCCAAGTGGACACCATCCCTTGATCCAAGCCTCCATTCCCTCCCCCTATCAAGTTTTCTTCCAAAGAAGGGTGGGCGAAAAAGGAAGGTCAATGGGAGTTGAAGATTTGTGAAGACATGTCCCTTGCTTCAAGCCCCCATACCATGCCTTCTTCCCAAAGTATTTGATCAACCATGGAAGAAATTCAAAAGTCCAAAGGTGCCAAGACAAGATCCATGCTTCATGCCCCTACATCAAGCCTTTCTCCATAAAAGCTTGGATGGTCAAGGAAAGAAGCAATGATCAAGTGGGTGCCCATGATTCTTGAAGACATGCTCCCCTCCTCACTCCCCCAAGTCAAGCACTCTACCATTTCAAGGTCGACCAAGAGAGGATTCCATGGAGAAAAAATATGATTTTATGGCACCATCTTCATGAAGACTTGTAATATTTTTCATTCAAATTTTGAATGAGTCCTAAGGTGCCTATTTAAAGGACCTAACCCCTCCTTTGTAATTTTTAATCTTGATGAATGAAAAAATTATATTCTTGAGTTCCAATCTCTTGTTAGTTGCCTTCGTTCACTAGGAACATCGATCTCCGAGAGGGAGTGCCTTTGCCTTCGGGCGTCGAGAGGTGTGAGGCCTCAAACTATCATCACTTCCGCAACTCCATCATCCGACTCCGAATCAAGCAGAACACCACCATCTCAACAACCTTTTCTTTCATTATTCCACTGCTTTCCTTCTAATTGAGACTTAACCTGTTATCTTCTTTGAATGCTCGTAGTTCCTCCAAGTGACACAAGTATGGCGACGGTTGCCTTTGCCATCGAGATCTTCGGACAGCTAGCTGGCGCCTCTACGGGGTTGACGGCTTGATCATCCAGGCTGCATCCACCAAGGTGAGCGATCTTTGCATCGGGTGCTTCAAATCTTTGAGGTTTGCCCCCTGACTCCTAAGTAGATCTTGATCAGAGAGCTAAGTCCTATGGGTTTCTCAATCCCGAGGTCCTCTCTTTATCATTGTTTAGGGACCATCTACTTGCTTGATAGTTCTTACTGTTATAGAACCCCAGATCATCTCTTACTTATTTTCGGGAATCCAAAGAAACCATAAAAATCTAAAAATCACAAAACCCTAAAAATCACTTGCATCATCATTTCATCTTCGCATCTAGTTAGTCCCCCATCACTTACAACCGTGAAAGTCATCATGACGGTTCTTTACTGAGGTGGGGTTCTGGCAATGATCGGGAGAGTGATTTCTCCTTCTACCCTCACAGAGTCACTCGTGAAACCAACAAGGGGTGTGTTCACGGGCTTAAGCTTATCGGTAGGGAGATTCATCCTAGAGAAGGTATCATAAAAAAGCACGTCTGTGGAGCTTCCACTATCAACCATGATGTGCTTTACAGGGTATTTCGCGATCATCATCTCAATGACAATGGAATCATTATTTACAATTTTTCTCCCATTTTCCCTCTCCTTCATAAAGGGGAGTACATTCTCAGAGTCCCCTGCCCCCCGGATTCTCTTGGATGCACGCACAGCTCCCTAGGAGATCATGCCTACCGGCTTCTCGGTGGGGCAGTTGTCAATGGTTGGAGCTGGCGGAAGAGCGACGAGCGCCTGGGACTCCACTTGAGGTCTGCCCCCCACGAACCTTTTGAGGTAGCCTCTCTTGATAAGTTCCTCAATCTCCCACTTGAGGTTGCGGCATTCCTCGGTGTCATGGCCGTGGTCGCGGTGAAAGTGACAGTACTTCATTTTGTCATGGCTAGCGAAGGGCTTCAATGGAGGCGGACGTCTCAGGTAGTCCTCGCCTTCAATCTTCATAAGGATCATTATCCTCAGGGCGAGGAGAGGAGTGTAACCTCCTTCAGGAACGGGGGCCTCTCTCGATCTCGGTTGGTCCCTCTTGGAGCTCGGAGCCTGGGGTGCTGGCTTCCGTGTTCCGGACGCTTCGATCGGGGCCGACTTCTTTAGGGGTCCTCCGTCGAGCTCCCCCTCGTACGGTCTGCCTCCTCGGTGCGGAGTATTTTTGGACCCGGAGAAGGAGCTCGGAGTAGGTCTTGGGGGGCTTCTTATCCAGCGAGTAGGTCAGGCGGGAGGTCTTGAGACCTCGCTTCAGTGCCAGCATGGTGACTGGCTCTTCGAGATTGTAGATCTCCAACGCGGCAGCCTTGAAGCGGGCCACGTAGTCCTGCAGGGGCTCACAGTCCTGCTGCTAGATGGAGAAGAGGCTGTCTGCCTCTCATGGCAACTTTCTACAAGTGTCGAAGTGAGCCACGAACTTCTTTCCTAGCTTAGCGAAGGAATTGATACTCTCCGACTCCAAGAAGGTGAACCACACCCGGGCTGCTTTCCATAGAGTAGCAGGAAAAGCGATGCAGAGAAGAGCGTCGGTGGCCCCCTGGACCCTCATGAGGGTCCGGTAGCTTTCCAGGTGGTCCAGGGGGTCAGTGGTCCCATCGTAAGGATCCACCTGCGGCATCCAGAACCGGTGCGGGATCGGCTCCACTTGGATTTCTTGGAAGAATGGGGGATGGGCGTCTTAGCCCGCTGGCTCACCGGTAGAGCCCTGCATGCTGGCAAACCATCAGGCAAACTCCGCCAGCTTGTGTTCATGTTCCTCCAGGCACCTTTCCGTCGCGCGCTTGATGGCTTCATCAATGGACCCCTTCGTCGAAGGAGACAGGAAGGTGACATGGATGCATGGCATCCATGACGGGGGGTCTTGCTTTTCCTGCCTCGGTGGGGTCTGGGCACCTCCCGCCCGAGGTTTGGCGAGTGGCTCTCTCTGTCGGTAGAGCTGGCTCGTTGCCTCTTCGCCAGAGCTTGATGGCTACCCCAGTTGTCGGTGGTGGCCCGTGATTGGGACGACCTTCCTTGGAAAGAGGGCAGGCTGTCTTGGGGAGCTGCGGTGTGGGCCATCAGAGTCCCTGGCTACTGGTGGGTTGCCACGGACCGGTGCTGGTGCTGAAGTTGGTGCACTGCCATGGCGAGGACCTGCATTTGCTGGGCAAGTATAGCTAGCTGGGCTTCTTGCAGAGGTGGCTGAACCGGCATGGGTGGCTCCGCTTCCTGGAGGTGTTGGTTCCCCCGAGAGGGGGAATACCCCGCACGACTGGTGCAGGCCTCCCTTGCCCTAGTTGTCACCATCCTTCCGCCTAGCTTGCCAATAAATAGATGGAAGGTTCCCCCCTTCCTAGTGCACCAATCTATTTCCGCCAAGATCGTCATGTCCTGTAGCTGCTGCTGGTGCTGGAGTGCGCTCCCTTTGCTGCCTGGCGATCCTCTGCTCATGGACCTGCGAAATAAGGGTTAGTGACCCGGGCCGGGGTTTTCGGTGAGGGCACTCCGACGATCAAGTCAATGACAACCCAGGGGAACAGATCCTCCTGGTTGGGCCCCTCTTGATGGACTCTGCACTTGGAGGAGTGAAAGATGTGTAAGAAGACCAAAACGTTACAGGGAGAGAATAGTAGCGGGGATAGAGGGTTTCCCTGCTCCTCCGCCTCTCCTTGTATCCCTTGTCTTCGTTCAATTGTGGTAGTGGTGGCGGCGCTTTGCCCTCTTGGTGGAGCTTGTGCTTGTGTTGGTGGTTGATTGCTATTGTTACCTTCCCCCTTTCAGGGGTGTCGATTGTTCTTTGTAGTTGAAAACTGACCGTTAGGCGCTCACCTCGAGATCTTCGTGAAAGGGATATGCCCTACAAGCCAATCTATGTTGTATCTCCCAAACCATTGTAATTGACAATTTTCTAAATAAAGGCATTATTTTTCCATCATATACTGTGTTTATACTATATGATGAACCCCATAGATTAGGGCTATGATTTTAGGGTTATGATGAGATCATACCAGTGAGACCTAAAATCTTAAAACCTTAATCTAAAGTATTCCTAGTCAAAGGAACCCTGAGTAGGGGATCAGGGTTTTCCGGTAAGACTAGCACATCCCATGTATACCAGAAAGGGTGACTGCTCTCACAGTCACTTGTGTATGACACTAATACTGGGATGTGGTTGCTCATTGGAGAATGAGTTCACTGATATGATCTAACTTGAGAACATCTAATGGAGTCTTAGCTACATGTCAATAGAAGGTTCTCATAGTGGGAGTGGTACAAGTAATCTTTTAACATGAGACTGCCATAAGTACCTTATGTACATGAACCCATTCTTTGGTCCAATTCTAATCATGACACTGAGCCATGCACAGGATTGATACTGGGAATGGTGAATTGGATATGAAGGTAATGAGTAGGTCAACAAGGAATCGATCACTCTTAGTAAGAGGAGATTGCATTCAGCTAGTCAACAATCGGATGATGATTCAGGGAATCTTTGATCAAAGTAAAGATATTAGAAATGGTTTCTAATATCAAGATAATCGAATCATCATTATAAGATTGAGCTAGAAATAAATATAATATTGGATTTGACATATATCCATATCCATAGTTATATTTTGGGTGCAGGCTGATCGAAAGATTTAATTGTACGGTAACTCTCTACTAAAGGGTAATTTTGGTATTTCACCAGAATTTCCATATCTTCCGGGTAGACATTATACGTTGCTAGACGTCAATCTTGTCTTGTGGGTTGATCAAGTTCAAAGATCACTTGTTAGGAAGAGTCCTAATTGATCAAATCGGGTAAGCCCGGTTTGACCTAAATCGATTAGAAAGAGTTCTAATCAAATTAGGTCAACTTGTATTCGAACCCACTGCTGGCTAGATGTGGAACCCAATGGGTCACACACTTAAGAGGATTGATCAAGATTTTAATTTGGAATTAAATCATCTTTGCAGGATAACACTCTAGCAGGTGTTGCAAACCCTAACTTCTATTCGAATCGGATTTGAATTAGGGTTCCGGATTGGTTCAAATTGGGTTCTAATTGGACCTAATTAGACCCTAATTGAGAAAATAGGAATATGGCTAACCCTATTGGTTAGCCATATAGCTTGGCTAGCCTCCCCACCCACCCCCTTTGTTTTTCCATGCCAAATGCCAAGAGTCCATGCGCTTATGGACTCTTGGCGCGCCATTAGGAAGAGTCCATGGCGCATGGACTCTTGGCGCGCCCCAAATATTTCTCCGATGATTTTATTTGGGGCGGCCTCCTTGCTTACTCATTAGCACCTCAAACACCTTCCTTTGGATGGGAATCCAATGGCTAGAAGTCTTTTAAGAAAGACAAAAGTCGTTGTTTCCTCCCGGGCGCGCGAAATAACATCTCTTCGGAGATGAAAAGTCGCGACCCCTTTCCTTTTTAAACACCACAGTTTTTTCTTTAAGAAAAGCCATGGGATTTAATCTGGAAGGTCGTGAGATGAGAGGATGGGGCGTGAGAAATTGAGAAGGGCGTGAGAAAGTGATTACGGAGAGGTGTGTAGGCGCCTATCTGATTTCTATTTAAAGGGTCAGGAAAGTCAGAACAGAGTTAATTTTTCTTTCTTCCTCTCCTGAAGACTCTTTTATTTTTTTCTTGCTCTTGCATTGTTTCCTTTACAGAATAAACCTCTGTCGAAACTCTGCTACTAAACAAGAATAAAAGTAAAAGTCTCCGACGGTAAAGGAAAGAAACGAGTTCCTATTTGTTCCTTTCTTTCTTACATTAAGACATCATTGTCTTAATTTCTCCTCCAATTTAAGACAAGCCTATGTCCTCTTAGGACAAGGTCTTTTCTTCAAGACAAGGGTGTCTAAAGGGCCAAGGTCTTAGTGGAAGGAGGAGAAGGGGTCAAAGAAAGGGAAGCAAGCTTTTGTGTGGAGGAATTCAAGCCATAAGTCCAAGCAATTGAGTTCTAGGAAGAAGAACTCAATAGAATGAACCTTTGAAAAGAAGATAGAGTTGTCTTGATCACTGCTCTGTGTGGATCACCATCGGAGGGCGGACACTTGGATGCCTGGTGAATTCAATCAGCCCCTTCAACATCAACTTTGTTGGAATTAGCGATTACAGGTTGGTACTCTAATTCTAACAATGTATGTTTAAATGTTCAATATATGTTTTAATCCTGAATAAGGAGATCTTGGCTAAGGGATTATGGTGCAAATTTCATCATTTTGAAATTACACTTCCGCAGCGGTGAACCGGAATCCCCAACAGTGGTATCAGAGCCATCCTTATTACAGTTAAAACATATGACAAATTATTTATATGTGTTTTTGTTGTAGTATCTCAATTAGGGTTTTAAACCCTTGAATGCTGATACACTTAGCATAATTTATGGAATGCACAATGTTTTGATGTATGCCACTAGTTAGGGTTTTTCACTCAAACCCTAATTATTATAGAGATATGATTAGTTTTGAAGTCATCATACTGAAATAAGGTTGCCCTGGCATAATGGTGGATCCATTATGTGGTAAATGGTTGTCCTAGTATGATGACACACTTAGCACATATATGTTTATCAGAGTGATATAATTGTGATATGTTCTATAAGAATGTGCTGGCAATTCTATAAAGCCCTCTTCTTAAAATTATATTAAGTCATAGTATATTTAACTAATAAACATCACTAGTCATGATGAACAATTGATCATTCGGTGTCTAGAAAGGTGGTTCTGGGAAGGTAAAGAGAATCGTGGTTTTTAATTGGTTCCGTTGACTGACCTGGCCAATTTTTATTGGTGTCTAGGAAAGCAACGGGGGGACTCCCACATCTCTTCCACTTGCCTGGCCGATTTGATTATATTTAAATCTTAACTTAAATGCTTAGTGTTAAAAAAATGCTATATGTTGGCCTTCCTTCATGCTAGATCATTACTGTGTTATGAACCACATTAGGTTTGTTGTGTTTTCTGCAAGACCTAATAGGGTGATTGACAATATTGGTCTACTGCAAAGATATGCTTACAGTATATTCAGTATAATGCCTTGTTGTGTTATCTGCAAGGGCATTATATTTGAATACTGACTGTATAGAAATTAAAGGATCTAGACTTAACTAGAACATTATAATTTGTTGTGTTTTCTGCAAGACTTATAATGTTCTAGAGGCCAAGTTATTTTTAAGAATTATATGAGATATAATTGGAAGAGTTTCCTACCTTTGAGCTTATAAAAGATTTGTTGTGTTATCTGCAAGATCTTTTATAAGTTATAAGGATCTCAATCTCACTAAGAAAACCGATCAGGGTTCTTCTCGATTATCATAGTGAGGGCTATGATTTTTGATAAAATAGTGGGAGACATAATTAAATTGAAGACCTAATTTAATTATGTAAGTCATTTCATGGTTGTTTGCTTATGTATTGTTCTTTATTAAATGTAGATAAATGGCATCTTCATTATCACTGAGAAGCATCTTAGATACCAACAAATTGACTGGTCCAAACTATGTGGACTGGTTGAGAAACTTAAAGATTGTACTGAGTTCAGAAAAACTTTCTTATATTCTTGATACCCCGAGTCTTAATCCACTAGGGGATGATGCCACACAGGAAGACATGGCCACATACAAAATGTGGCAGAATGACTCCCTCACTGTCAAATGTATCATACTGGCCTCTATGACCAATGAGTTACAGAGGCAGCATGAAAGCATGGATACTCAATCCATAATGCTCAATTTAAAGGAGCTTTATGGAGAACAAAGCAGAACTGCTAGACACGAAATATCTAAGCAGTTATTCCATGCTAGGATGACAGAGGGTACATCCGTTCAGGATCATGTCCTGAAGGTAATTGACTTAATCACCAGATTGGGTCAATTAGGGTTTATTATGGATGGGGAGCTGAATCAGGATTTAATCCTGCAATCACTCCCGGAGTTATTTTCTCAGTTTGTCTTAAATTATCACATGAACAAACTGAACACTTCCTTGCCTGAGCTGTTAAATATGTTAAAAACAGCAGAGAGCCACGTTAAGAGAGAAAAGGTTCCACTTCTTCTTGTTGATAAGACCAATAAGAAGAAATCGGGCAAAAAGGGTTTTAGTAGGAGGCTAAACCCTAAGGGTGGCATCAATAAGAACAAGAAAGGAAAGAAGGAGGCCTCAAAACAGTCAACCTGTTTCTTTTGCGGCAAAGCAGGACATTGGAAAAGGAATTGCAAGGCTTACCTTGCAACTATGAAGCCTGGTGTGGCAGATGCACCAAAAGGTATGTATGAGATACATACTATATTGACATTAAATTCATCTATATCAAATACTTGGGTATTGGATACCGCTTGTGGTTACCATATATGCAAATCTTTGCAGGACCTCCACAAGCTTAAAGTATTGAAGGAAGGCGACTTCAATCTCTACGGTGCTGGTGGTGATATCATCCAAGCAGAAGCTGTAGGGACCTATATTCTGAAGTTGCCTTCAGGGAAGATCTTGGAGTTAGATAATTGTTACTATATGCCAAAGATTATTAGGAACATTATATCTATTCCTTTGTTATTAAAACAAGGATATGTAATGGATGTAACGAGCACTGGTTGCTCGATAATGTTATCTAATAAAATTATTTGTTCTGGCATATTTAGCAATGGGCTCTTAACTCTTTCTTCCAATGATAGTATTTTTCATGTCAATACTGAAAGGAAAAGAAAATACTTTAATGATACTTTACTTTAGCATCATAGACTTGGTCATGTTAATGAGTCTAGGATTAGCAAGTTATACAAGGAAAAATTCCTTGATCCTTATGAGTATGAATCATTAGGAACTTGCGAATCATGTCTCATGGGTAAGATGACAAAAACTCCATTCACTGGACATGGGGAAAGGTCAACTGAGTTATTAGGACTTATACATACTAATGTACGTGGTCCAATGACAACTCAGGCCAGAGGAGGATACTCATATTTTATCACTTTTACAGATGATTTATCTAGGTTCGGATATGTGTATCTTATGAAACACAAATCTGAAGCCTTTGATAAATTTAAGGAGTATCAAAGTATGGTCGAAAAACAAACCGAAAAAATTATTAAAGTTCTTCGTTCTGATCGAGGAGGAGAATACTTATCCACGGAGTTTTTAGACTATCTTAAAGTTAATGGAATCCTTTCTGAATGGACCCCTCCTTATACACCACAGCTAAATGGTATAGCTGAAAGGAGGAATCGTACCTTATTAGATATGGTACGATCCATGATGTGCTTCATAAATTTACCCATTTCCTTCTGGGGTCATGCCCTAGAAACTTCTGTTTACATTTTGAACAAGGTACCTTCTAAATCCGTTGTTAGTACTCCATATGAAATTTGGAGTGGAAAGAAACCATATCTTAAATATTTCAAGGTATGGGGATGTCCAGCTTATGTTAAAAGAAATTTTGGACATAAGTTGGAACCTAGAGCGGATAAATGTCTATTTGTAGGATATCCAAAAGAAGGTAGAGGATATCTATTCTACCATCCTACTGAACAAAAGATTTTTGTCAGCAGGCATGCCACTTTTTTCTAGAAAAAGAGTTCATTTTAGAAAAGGGCAATGGTAGAACTATTGAACTTGGAGAAGTACAAGAAATACAGATAGACAATTCTCAACCATTAGAACATATAGTTAGGACAGAACCAGAACACAAAACTCCTCCTCGTAGGTCTGATAGAGTGCCACGGGCACCTGAGAGGTATGGGTTTATTATTGAAAATAATGAAGCCCAAGTCATTCAAAATGATGAACCTCTGACCTATACGGAAGTTATCTTGAGTACTGATTCAGATAAATGGCAAGAAGCCATGGAATCCGAAGTAGACTCTATGTATGTAAACCAAGTATGGTCTTTGGTTGATGCACCAGAGGGTGTTAATCCTATTGGGTGTAAATGGGTCTATAAGAAAAAGATTGGGGCTGATGGCCAAGTTGAAACCTATAAAGCCAGATTAGTGGCTAAAGGTTTTAGACAAAAACAGGGAATTGATTATGATGAAACATTTTCACCTGTTGCCATGCTCAAATCAATTCGGATTTTACTTGCTATAGCAGCATACCACGATTATGAGATATGGCAGATGGATGTAAAGACTGCATTCCTCAATGGTTTCCTTGAGGAAGAAGTCTACATGTCACAGCCAGAAGGTTTTATTTCAAAGAATAAACCTAATCAAGTATGCAAGCTAAAGAAATCCATTTATGGATTAAAGCAAGCTTCCAGGAGTTGGAACATCCGCTTTGATGAAACTATTAAAAAGTTTGGTTTTATCAAAAATGTGGATGAACCCTGTGTTTATAAGAAGACTAGTGGGAGTGCCATAGTCTTCTTGGTTCTGTATGTAGATGACATACTCCTCATTGGGAATGATATCCCAATGTTGCAATCAGTCAAGGTTTGGCTATCAAACCAGTTTTCCATGAAAGATTTGGGAGAAGCATCCTATATACTAGGTATTAAGATCTATAGAGATAGATCTAAGAGGATGCTAGGTTTATCCCAATCTAGGTACATTGACTTAGTGCTGAAAATATTCAGCATGGAAGGAAGTAAAAGAGGTTATCTTCCTATGAGTCAAGGCATACATCTTTCTAAAAGGATGTCTCCTAAGACACCTGAAGAAAGAAATAGAATGAATTCTATACCCTATGCTTCGGCAATAGGGTCCATAATGTATGCCATGTTATGTACCATGCCTGATGTGGCATATGCTTTAGGCATTGTCAGTAGGTTTCAGGCTGATCCAGGAGAGGATCATTGGAAAGCAGTTAAAAATATTCTTAAGTACCTAAGAAGGACTAAGAATATTTTTCTGGTTTATGATGGTTCTGATCTTAAACTAGAAGCTTATTCTGATTCTAGTTTTCAATCAGACCCTGATGATAGCAAATCCATTTCGGGATATGTTTTTACCCTAAATGGTGGAGCAGTGAGTTGGAAGAGTACCAAGCAGCAGACTGTAGCTGACTCAACCACAGAGGCAGAATACATAGCTGTTAGTGAAGCCGCCAAGGAAGCAGTCTGGGTGAAGAAGTTCATCACAGAGTTGGGTGTTGTTCCTGAAATTGAAAACCCAGTGCCACTTTAATGTGACAACACTGGGGCTGTTGCTCAAGCTAAGGAACCAAGAGCTCATCATAAGTCCAAGCACATTCTGAGACGCTTCCATCTCGTCCGAGAAATAGTAGAGAGACAAGATGTCTACATAGATAGAGTTGATACAAAGAACAATGTAGCAGACCCGTTCACTAAGGCTCTACCACAGCAAGATTTTGATCGCCACCTCGAATATATGGGATTAAGATTTAAAGGCGATTGGCTTTAGTGCAAGTAGGAGATTGATAGGGATATGCCCTACAAGCCAATCTATGTTGTATCTCCCAAACCATTGTAATTGGCAATTTTCTAAATAAAGGCATTATTTTTCCATCATACGCTGTGTTTATACTATATGATGAACCCCATAGATTAGGGCTATGATTTTAGGGTTATGATGAGATCATACCAGTGAGACCTAAAATCTTAAAACCTTAATCTAAAGTATTCCTAGTCAAAGGAACCCTGAGTAGGGGATCAAGGTTTTCCGGTAAGACTAGCACATCCCATGTATACCAGAAAGGGTGACTGCTCTCACAGTCACTTGTGTATGACACTAATACTGGGATGTGGGTGCTCATTGGAGAATGAGTTCACTGATATGATCCAACCTGAGAACATCTAATGGAGTCTTAGCTACATGTCAATAGAAGGTTCTCAAAGTGGGAGTGGTACAAGTAATCTTTTAACCTGAGACTGCCATAAGTACCTTATGTACATGAACCCATTCTTTGGTCCAATCCTAATCATGACACTGAGCCATGCACAGGATTGATACTGGGAATGGTGAATTGGATATGAAGGTAATGAGTAGGTCAACAAGGAATCGATCACTCTTAGTAAGAGGAGATTGCATCCAGCTAATCAATAATCGGATGATGATTCAGGGAATCTTTGATCAAAGTAAAGATATTAGAAATGGTTTCTAATATCAAGATAATCGAATCATCATTATAAGATTGAGCTAGAAATAAATATAATATTGGATTTGATATATATCCATATCCATAGTTATATTTTGGGTGCAGGCTGATCGAAAGATTTAATTGTACGGTAACTCTCTACTGAAGGGTAATTTTGGTATTTCACCAGAATTTCCATATCTTCCGGGTAGACATGATACGTTGCTAGACGTCAATCTTGTCTTGTGGGTTGATCAAGTTCAAAGATCACTTGTTAGGAAGAGTCCTAATTGATCGAATCGGGTAAGCCCGGTTTGACCTAAATCGATTAGAAAGAGTTCTAATCAAATTAGGTCAACTTGTATTCGAACCCACTGCTGGCTAGATGTGGAACCCAATGGGTCACACACTTAAGAGGATTGATCAATAGTTTAATTTGGAATTAAATCATCTTTGCAGGATAACACTCTAGCAGGTGTTGCAAACCCTAACTTCTATTCGAATCGGATTCGAATTAGGGTTCCGGATTGGTTCAAATTAGGTTCTAATTAGACCCTAATTGGACCTAATTAGGCCCTAATTGAGAAAATAGGAATATGGCTAACCCTATTGGCTAGCCATATAGCTTGGCTAGCCTCCCCACCCGCCCCCTTTGTTTTTCCATGCCAAATGCCAAGAGTCCATGCGCTTATGGACTCTTGGCGCGCCATTAAGAAGAGTCCATGGCGCATGGACTCTTGGCGCACCCCAAATATTTCTCCGATGATTTTATTTGGGGTGGCCTCCTTTCTTTCTTATTAGCACCTCAAACACCTTCCTTTGGATGGGAATCCAATGGCTAGAAGTCTTTTAAGAAAGACAAAAGTCGCTGTTCCCGGGCGCGCGAAATAACATCTCTTCGGAGATGAAAAGTCGCGACCCCTTTCCTTTTTAAACACCGCGATTTTTTCTTTAAGAAAAGTCATGGGATTTAATCTGGAAGGCCGTGAGATGGGAGGATGGGGCATGAGAAATTGAGAAGGGCGTGAGAAAGTGATTACGGAGAGGTGTGTAGGCGCCTATCTGATTTCTATTTAAAGGGTCGGGAAAGTCAGAACAGAGTTAATTTTTCTTTCTTCCTCTCCTGAAGACTCTTTTATTTTTTCTTGCTCTTGCATTGTTTCCTTTACAGAGTAAACCTCTGTCGAAACTCTGCTACTGAACGAGAATAAAAGTAAAAGTCTCCGACGGTAAAGGAAAGAAACGAGTTCCTATTTGTTCCTTTCTTTCTTACATTAAGACATCATTGTCTTAATTTCTCCTCCAATTTAAGACAAGCCTATGTCCTCTTAGGACAAGGTCTTTTCTTCAAGACAAGGGTGTCTAAAGGGCCAAGGTCTTAGTGGAAGGAGGAGAAGGGGTCAAAGAAAGGGAAGCAAGCTTTTGTGTGGAGGAATTCAAGCCATAAGTCCAAGCAATTGAGTTCTAGGAAGAACTCAATAGAAGGAAACTTTGAAAAGAAGATAGAGTTGTCTTGATCACTACTCTGTGTGGATCACCATCGGAGGGCGGACACTTGGATGCCTGGTGAATTCAATCAGCCCCTTCAACGTCAACTTTGTTGGAATTAGTCATTACAGGTTGGTACTCTAATTCTAACAATGTATGTTTAAATGTTCAATATATGTTTTAATCCTGAATAAGGAGATCTTGGCTAAGGGATTATGGTGCAAATTTCATCATTTTGAAATTACACTTCCGCTGTGGTGCACCGGAATCCCCAACACTTCGCTGAGCTGGCAGGCGTGTGTGGCGGGATTCTATGCCGTGGACGAGATGTCTTTCCTGACAGGTGGTAGGGGATGCTTCCATTCATTCTGACATCCCTTCCAGTCGCCCCATTCTGGGAAGCTTGGTAGATCCTCAATCCGGGGGTCGCCGCCCTAGGGATTTGTGCACAGCATGGAATCCTGCCGCACGCGCCTGCCTATCTTGGCAATGGACCCTATATTACCTAAGTCAGTCTCCTGGAGAGGCAAACAGAGGAGGCTTGGAGTCCTCTCCAGGTTTAGAGTAAGAGTAGAGGACGAGTAGAAGAAGAAGCAAAAGAGGGAGATAGAATGAGATCTATTGAAGAAGGGGATCTTAGTGTGTATGAGTCCCGCTTCTTTAGGGACAGTACCCAAATGAGTGGAGTCATGATGGAGTGAGGAGCCTAAGAAATATGTGGTTCATAGGTATCTCACTTAAGTGATGAGCTATGGAAGACTCAATCTAGGAAGTTTCCTGGAGGCACTCATGGCTGAGAGTAAGGAGAGGTTTCCCTTATGGTGGAAAGAAAAGTCTCTTAAGAAGAGTGGGCTCACTCTTGGTTCCATCCCTATTGTCTCTCCTTATTCTTCTCCTTGTATCTTTACCATGCCCTTTTCTTTACTAACCTAGAGAGTTTCCAGGAACCAATTTATAGCCATGTACTGTCACCTAAGAATAAGAAATGATGGATGGCATATTTTGGCTATTACAAGCATGCTTAGAATGGAAGATCATGCCATGGTAAATGAGGCAAGGAGTGGTGGCCAACACGGCACGCCCCTGTGGTGAGGTGTTGATGTGGGACGACTCTAAGAATGCTAAATATGCAAAAAAAATTAGTAATCTATTTTTTTTAATATTTTTTAAATATTAAATTTGTAGGCTATATTTTCAAAGTTAAGTAAAGACTAGCAGGATAATCAGCAATTTTAAGAATCATCATGATCGCAAAGAACTCATGCAAGATATTAAGTAGCTAGGACCTGAGAGTTAAGAAACTCTCGATTTAGGATAGTTATTCTTCATCAAATCAGAGATTAAGAAAAGGAAAGGTTTTTTACCAGTCAGATATTGAAAACTTTGCAGTAGAAGGGATCACTCACACTCTGATTGGAGCCTAGATAAAGAAGCTTCAGTTCCTTGAATCATATGGCTAATTTGGACCCGGTCTAAAGGCAAGGAAAGCCTCCTCTAGTGAGGTGAAACACCTTGAGGATCCTGCAAGCATTAGGGTCAATCAAAACAGCAATTAAATAAAGGAATAAGAAACTAGGGTTTAGAATTGAAAGAACTAGGTTTAGGTATGGATGTCCTGGGGAAGAAGCAGTTGCTTGATTGGGGCAGCAGCTAGGGCATCTTCCTTTGGGTGTGGCTGATCTCCAAAGATGCAGATGGAAGCTAGGGTAGCAGGGTTTCAATTTGGGAACACAAAGAAAGTACACAAGAATAAAAGAACCAACACTAGAACACCAAACACAAGGCAATATTACAAAATTTCAGCAAGTTGTATTCATACGAAAAAGATGATTACAAGAGAGGGAGGGGTGGGATATTTTTAGAGTTCCCATGTCCTCTCCTAAATGGATTACAAGTCTTCTTCTAGTTAGAATAGGTTTACGTAATTTAAGTGGGAGAAAGATTATAAAATAAACCTAGAACTAGGAGTATACAAGTTGAATGAAATAAAAACTCAAACTCCTTATATTTGAACTCTTCCACCGTGTTGGACTTGGTCAACTCATGGAGGACACCTATCCTAGGTGTGTTGGGCTTCAAGGGGCAGCAAGGGGTTGTCCTCCTTTGGATTGGTGCATGGGCTTTGGGCCCTGGAAGCTGGGGTGCCCTGGTATCAGCATATTCCTTAGAATCTTGGTTCTTCTTGCTTGGGCTTGCTTTCTGGGTTTGAATTTGAAGGCCTGGGGTGCTGGGGTAACCTGGGGAACATGGGCTCCTGGCTTATGGAATATTCCAAAAGCATCTAGAGGGAATCTGGCCTCTGAAATGGTATTTGAAGGGAATCAGGATAGTTGGAGGGCATTTGGGGCTCCTGGGTGTCAATTGAGATCCCATAAGCTGATGTAATTGCCTTTGTCTCCTGAATGAGGCCTGGTGAAACTCCAAAATAGGGCAACCTCTTCTCTTGTACAAAACTTGGACTCATACTAGACTCATACTGATGTATAGGACTCAATATACTAGACTAGGTCGAGACAAATCAACTAGTCTCACCTTATTACAACTCAATCTTACTTTTTTACAAAATTGTGACACATGACTAAGTAAACCAAATAGGGCCCGGTAATCTGTCTGATCCTGGTACCCCCACCAATTCTCTCGGGCGGGTGGAACTCGACCCCGCCGAGTGTGGGATAACTTGGCTCTCATAGTGCTCAAGTAGGTCTGGGTTGAGGCACTACAAATCCTCACGGGTGATCCACGAGTCCTAAGATTCTGGCCGACCTTGCCATCGAACCAAATACCTCTAATATCCTCTATTTTGGGTACATATGGCTTGATCATCCAAGATTCTCTCAATCTTTTCAGGTAGTATCTCATGCATAAAAGCATTGGGTCCATCGATATTCATTATCTTGGATGGGCCAGCTTCGCGAGTAGAAAATTCTTTACAATTACAAAATCCCCTGCAAAATTCTTTCTCTTTTGGAAATTAGCCAAGTTGTTATTTAGTTCATTAGTTATGTTCGGATTTTGACTAATTTTCATATGCATATGCTGTGTAGAGGGTAGTGCAGGTGCAGACATGTAATTCAAGCTATGCATTTATTGGACTCAACTAATACTTAATAGACTTGCCTAGACATCCCTATCAAAGGACATTTTATTGGATTCTAAGGGACAAAACCTAACAGACTATAAATCTTTAGGTTTGACCCTAGCATGGCATGCACATGAGAACTTACTATGTACTCCTACTAGGTTCCATAGGGTTTTCCTAAAGTAAGATGCAAACATGACATGAATAATGAACGAATGCAACATGCAAACTCCTATAAAATGCAACCTGATAGTAAACAAAATAGAAGAAGTTTCCTGAAATGGTAGAAAATAAGAGGTGGGTTCAGGGTTAGTCTAATTGGGTGAAAAGTAAGAAAAGGGTTCGGGGTTAATTGGATAGACTAGGATATAAGAAAGGGTGTCAAGGATTAATCCTAAACTAATAAGGTTGACCTCAAAGGGTTGGTGTTTATCTACTAGGACTGCCTTATGGAAGAATGGGTCACTAATTTCAAGGAAAAGATTTTAGATTGGGATCAAGGAAGTGACTTCATCTTGAGGGTACTGGGTGAGATAAGCCACATCCTCAGTAAACTCTTTTGGCTCAGGAAATTCAGGATTAGGCTTTACAATTGGATCATCTTCTAAAGTCTTCTCTAATTGCTCTCCCATATAGCTTGGGTATGATCTGGGTTATCTAATTCTGGGTCGACCACTAACTGATTATGGTCAAGGTTAGCTAAATCTAGATTGGCTACTACTTGGGTATGGTCAGGGTTAACTGATTCTAGGGTGGCTTCTACCTGGGTACCTATTGATTCAACTAACCCTAAGTCTTCTATGGGGAACTCCTCTTCTTCCTTCTTATACTCGTCCACTAAGCTTGGGTCAGCCTCATATATCTTTTCTTCAAGGTCATTTGGGTGAACCAATGACGTGGAAAGAGGGGTTTGGCTACTGGGAAACTGACTAGAGTCTGGGGTAACAGGGGTGGGTAAATTAAGGGTCATGGGTTCATAGGTTTTGGGTTTAAAGGTTATGGGTTCAAATCTAGGGTTATCAATCCTATAGGGTTCAGGTCAACTAAGGGATATTGGGTTACTACTGGGTTCATATCTAGGGACTATGGGTTCCTAGGGTTCAGTTCTATGGGTCTTGCCTAGGGTTCCTACTAGGTTGAATCTTTGGTTCATTTGGTCAAGCTAAGTGTCGGATTGGTCAAATCTATGGTTTATTTGGGCAAGCTGGGCTTGGGATTGGGTAGTTAATTAGACAAGCTGGTTCATGATGGCCTCCAAATTGGGATTCATGGTTGAATCGATTTGGGTTTTGGGCTTCTGGTATTGAGTTCCTAATCTAGTGGTCTTGCAACAAATCAAACAATCAAAATGAAGTGATGCAACCATGCAAAAGAAAAAAAAAAGGCTAGTACAATCTAGGGTTTCATAGACCTAGAGCAAAAACTGGGTGGGTCAGCTCAACTTACACCTGACCCAGTAGCTAATCCTTCCACTTGCCAGGTAGGGGGTTGGAGTGTGGGAGGCCCCCCTGCTTTTGTAGGGATCCAATTAAAAACCACAGCACCACTTAGGTCATTTGACTCTGGACCCCCAGCCTTAGACACCATTTTTCAGTAATAGCTAAAAGATTAAATGCACTACTTGGCCCACACAATCCGGACCTGACTTGTTAGGTGTCACCTAGCCCACTAGGGCAAATTAAGTCTAATTAATTTTAATTAAGGCTTGGGTGGAAATGCTGGGTGGTTATTTTAGGTCCAGGACAGGTAATGACCTCCTGCCCTGATGTTATATTGATTTCCCTTAAGATTAGGTTAAAGATGATGGCAATCGATGGTCCTGATGCAATCTCAAACAATTAGAAAAATAAAAATATTTTATGTATATTTTATGAAATGAAAAATTAGGTTTAAGTTGATTAGGTTAGCAATCAAATTAAGCTTGGGATTGGGGTGTGTGGAAGTTGATTAGGTTTGAGTTAGTCAAGTGCAAAATCAGCAGAAATAAGAGAATTAAGGTTTCAATTGATGCAGAATTTGATATAGATTCCGATGCAAAAAAAAATCAAAAAAAATCTGGAACAGAGGATGGATGGGTTTGATGAAATCTACCAACTTTCATTTAGAACAAAAATTATATGATGATCCAAATCCTAGGGTTTTTGGACCGCTGTAGAAATTATCAGGATTCTGTTAGGGTTTCTAAGATGCTAGATTTTAGAAAATTAGGGTCTCAGTAAAATTAATTAAGAATTTTGATAATTATTAGGATAGAATAGAGTACATTCAATGAGAATTTCATAGAAAAATAAAATGTTTAAGATGCCAAAATCAGATGAAACCTAGATACCAAATGTAGTGGACAGGATGCTAAAATTAGGGTTTATGAATGCAAAGCAGATAAAAACTATCCTAAACCTCTATGGTGAGGTGTTGATGTGGGACGACTCTAAGAATGCTAAATATGCAGGAAAAATAGTAATCTATTTTTTTTATATTTTTCAAATATTAAATTTTTAGGCTAAATTTCTAAAGTTAAGTAAACACTAGCAGGATATTCAGCAATTCTATGAATCATCATGATCGCAAAGAACTCATGCAAGATATTAAGTAGCCAGGACCCGAGAGTTGAGAAACTCCTGATTTAGGATAGTTATTCTTCATCAAATTAGAGATTAAGAGAAGGAAAGGTTTCTTACCAGTCAGAGATTGAAAACTTTGTAGTAGAAGGGATCACTCACACTCTTATTGGAGCCTAGATGAAGAAGCTTCAGTTCCTTGAATCAGATGGCTGATCTGGACCTAGTCTGAAGGCAAGGAAAGCCTCCTCTAGGGAGGTGAAACACCTCGGGGATCCTGCAAGCGTCAGGGTCAATCAAAATAGCAACTAAACAAAGGAATAAGAAACTAGGGTTTAGAATTGAAAGAACTAGGTTTAGGTATAAATGTCCCAGGGAAGAAGCAGTTGCTTGATTGGGGCAGCAGCTAGGGCATCTTCCTTTGGATGTGGCTAATCTCCAAAGATGCAGATTGAATCTAGGGTAGCAGGGTTTCAATCTGGGAACACAAGGAGAGCACATAAGAACAAGAGAACCAACGCTAGAACACCAAACACAAGGCAATATCACAAAATTTCAGCAAGTTGTATTCATAAGAAAGAAATGATTACAAGAGGAGGGGTGGGGTATTTATAGAGTTTCCATGCCCTCTCCTAAATGGATTACAAGTCTTCTCCTAGTTAGAATAGGTTTACATAATTTAAGTGGGAGAAAGACTGTAAAATAAACCTAGAACTAGGAGTATACAAGTTGAATGAAATAAAAACTCAAACTCCTTCTTGTATTTGAACTCTTCCACCATGTTGGACTTGGTCAACTCATGGAAGACGCCTATCCTAGGTGTGTTGGGATTCAAGGGGCAGCAAGGGGTCGTCCTCCTTTGGATTGGTGCATGGGCTTTGGGCCCTAGAAGCTGGGGTGCCCTGGTATCAGCATATTCCTTGAAATCTTGGTTCTTCTTGCTTGGACTTGCTTCCTAGGCTTGAATTTGAAGGCCTGGAGTGCTGGGGTAACCTGGAAAACATGGGCTCCTAGAATATGGAATATGTTGGAAGCATCTGGAGGGAATCTGGCATCTGAAATGGTATTTGGAGGGAATTAGGATACCTAGAGGGCATCTGGAGGGCATTTAGGGCTCCTGGGTGTTAATTGAGCTCCCATAAGCTGATGTAAATGCCTCTAGCTCCTGAATGAGGCATGGTGGAACTCTATAATAGGGTAACCTCTTCTCTTGTATAAAACTTGGACTCATACTGGACTCATACTTATGTACAGGACTCAATATACTGGACTAGGTCGAGACAAATCAACTAGTCTCACTTTATTACAATTCAATCTTATTTTTTTACAAAATTGTGATACATGACTAAGTAAACCAAATAGGGCCCAGTAATCTGTGTTTGATCCTGGTGCCCCCACCAGGTGTCCCTCAGATAGCAAACATTAATGGCTACCATACTTAGAGTACGCATGGTCGGGTGGAAGGATATGCTTGGCAGGGATTGATGTGCATTTAGGAAATTGGTGGGCATGCACCTGTGTCCATGCAATAATGTGTTGGGAGGTAGTTCTGGCACTTGAGTTGGCTAAGACATGTCTGTAGTTGGCCAGAGCCTGGTTGCCACACTAGACCACCAAATCCTAACATATCACCAATGACCCTGCTTTTTATAAAAGCACTCTACTTGACTCTGATTAGACTTGGACTTCTTGGTCTAACTTGGCTGAGTTGCTACAATACGTTGTACCTTCTTTTTTTTTTCCCTTTCTTAAAGGGATGATGCTCTAGAAAACTAGGACCTCCCACTACATTCACCAACCCCTTATCCAGCTAATGATCCTTCTTATAAGTTTGCAGCAATCCCAGTAGATCGTGATAATTGACAACAAACTTAATCATTCTATAATAAGGAAGTTGAGGTAGGACTTTGATAAGAAATTCAGAATTGCATCCTTTCCTAGCTACTAATGCAAGGGAAATCCAAGTTTGCTCAAATGCTCGATCAGTTCGATCATGTACAATACATGATTAGTGACCAATGCCCCTTCTCTCATCTTGGCATTGAAGATGGCACAAGATGTTTTGTACCTTTCAATATCATCAGGAGTGCTGAAGAATTCTTTCAATACTTAAAGTATATCCTTCGGCTAAGCATCCTTGAATTTGCGATTGAACTCATCTTTCATGGATGCCTACATTATGAAATAGATCATTATTTGGTCATTGAGCCACTTATGATAAGTGTCTCAAACTGCACTTCAGGTATTAGGAGCGGGCTCTTTAGGTACAAAATCTGTTAGCACGTACAAGATCCACTTATGCTGCAAGATAATTTTCAGCTTTTAATACCAACTATCGAAATTGGATCCCGTTAGCTTTTCATCGTCCAATAATGAATGGAGCGATAAAGTATTGGCCATTTTTAATTAAAAAGAAAATATAAACCTATTGGTATATAAATCATTTAATCCTAAAGACATAGATTTTAGTCCAAAGTTTCTCCTACTATTTTGTATAAATTGGTAGCCTCTACCTCCAATTCAATGAATTATATTAATTCCTTAGTGGGTACTATAATCCAATAGACTATACATGAGTCTGACATTGGCAGGCCTACCCATGCACATCTAAAGTAGGTTCATAACTAATTATTTCTCCAAACAATTTTTAATAAGGGTTTTGCCCCAAGCTTCTCTTAAGTAGATTTTTTTGAACCTCTCCACTGAAAAACCTGGTTATGTCCAATAACATGACCAGACATAGTGTTTCTAACCAATAAATGGCCATGCTTGACTTTGGCTAGCCCACCTAACAACCATGAAGAAAGTTGTAACTGAATCATTATAATATGGATGACAATTTTAGTAGCCAGATAAGTACCAGGTCTTTCGACCTCCAATGATCATCTAGATTATTGAACCCATTACACTCTCTTAATGGGAGGCTATGACTTGGTTATCTATATAACTTTGTCATTTTAGAGATATAATAATTTAGAAAATTTTAAGTAGATGATTAAGAAAAGAAAAGAGAAGAGGACATGAACTAATTATTCAAAATCCTTCCACTAACTTTACCAAGTCTATGACAAGGGTTAAAGATAAATTGATCCAAGGGCACCTAGATCAGTTATGCTAATCAATTTTACTAGCATAGGTTAACTTGAATCAATGAGCTATCTAATCAAAGTCTGATTTACCACATTGGCTAGGTAAGTGAGATCGATGGGAAGGTTCCACCATTAACCTCTTTCCTTAGATACCAACTGAGTTGGCCAAGTAAGAGGTAGCCCCAATTAATAACCATGATCAAATTGCCAAACATACCTTAAACACCAATTAGTTCATCAGATTTGATTAGACTAGTCTAATGACTCGGGTTCGACCACTGAGCCAAAATCAGTTCTATTTGATATAATATGGACTTGATCAAGCTATCTCTATATAACAGATCTAGAGAATCCTTTGTTAGAAAATGTGTCCTATAGCCAATCGTCTAGGTCCTAGATGGTTGAGCTCTTCATAATTTGTACATGAATCACTAGTAAAATAAAAATTATTTTTGGTAGTTCATCTCTTTTTGCATCTTTCTTTGGACTCTTTTGAGATAAAGTCCTTAGAACTACTTCA
Organism: Areca catechu; assembly: GCA_021397845.1. NCBI lineage: Eukaryota > Viridiplantae > Streptophyta > Magnoliopsida > Arecales > Arecaceae > Areca > Areca catechu. The sequence continues at coordinate 72,342,620 of CM038041.1, forward strand.
ATTCTATAAAGAAGAATTTATCAAGTAGTTTTTAAATATGTTCACGATAAAATGATATATTATTATCTAGGATGATAATGTTTATCGAGCATAAGTCATTATATCTCATATGGGTTAGTTGTCCTCATAATGATGGAGTGTGGAGATACAAGTATGGCAGTAAGTGAGTATAGGTATACATTGCACCAAACATAGCCAATTCTATTGAGTACTCTGTTATCGAGAGCTTTTCATAGAAGGATATAAGTATAAGTATCTCTCCAGCCTGAGATCACTATGGTAACTTATAAGCAACTTATTATACTTAGATATTGGACTACCTAGATTTCTAATCTAGTGATGGAAGGTTACTGGGTGTAGTAAAGTACTTGTTATGTAAGTGATGAGTCAAGATGAGATTGACCACTCCAAGGTGTTTGAGAAAAAGCTCTACTATGTTTTAATTTAGCAAGATCTTGGCCAGGACAATCCTTATGAGGAGTTATAGAATTTAGTAGGTTGAAATATATTTGAATGCATTACTCAGAGTTGGCAAATAAATCTAAAATCAATTTTAAGTATTAGGGTCAAAGGGATGAATTATATGCTTGTGTTCTTGAATGTTGCTTCGCGAATATTCGACCTATCTAGATGTCGAGCACCATTGCTAAATGATCACATCGATTAGTTCAGGAATTGATTCCTGGTCTATCAACTTAGTATTTGAACCTATGGGATCACATACATCAAAAATTTTTAACTGATCATGATGGTTGATTAATGATTAACAATCATTCAGTGACAAAATTATAAATATAATAAATAATTAACCCTACAAAAATATTATAAATTAATAATTAATTAATTGTTAATGAATTATAAGAGGATCAATTAATAATTTGATTGCTAATTAGCTTAATTTGATTGAACAAAGAAGTTTAGGTCAAGTCTAATTGAATTTGGTTTAATTGGGTTTCACCCGATTAGGTTATTTGTTGACCTAATTTCTAAGAGTTTCTAATTATGGTTTGATTCAGACTTGGATTCAATTAATTTTAAATTTAATTAAAATTTAATTAAATATAATTGGGACCTAATTAGATTGGGTTCAAGTTGGTTAAATTAGTTATAAGTAAATTAGTTTTGGTTCTAACTAATTTTGGTCAAAACTTGGTCAAACCCTTACCTAGTCCAATTTATTTTCTTTTCTAAAAATTCTTTATGCCTTCCAAGAGTCTTTTCATGAATTATCTTTGAAGAAAATCAATTATTTTCATCCTCCCTCATTTATTTTTATATTAGATTAGTTTGAATTAAATTTAGATTTATTTGAATTTAATTGGTGGAGTTCTATTGGGAATAATACACCTAGTCCTATTCAAACAGCATCACCTTATCCTAATCTAATCCCTCCTCTAATCAAAAAAATTTAACTTAAATTTTTTTTATATATACAACATTAAGAGATCAATTATCGAGAAAAAATTGAAGTGAAATTTCTATGAAAATAAGTGGAAAAGGGGGCATTAATTTTGGATGGGCATGAGAGATTCTTTTGGGAGCAAGGGTTGAAGCGAGAAAGAAAATAATAGAAAAGGATTTCTTATTTTTTGTTTTCTTCCTCCTTGATATATATCTCTTCATCCTCTTCTTGGATTTCTTGGAAGGCTTAAGAAAGTCCAAGAAATAAATTATTTTTTAGCCATCTAGTAGCCATCATGTGGATCTTGCAGTCCAGGGGTTGATCGTGTTAGAGCTTCATATGAATGATTTGTAGAGGCTAAATATCTTGTACAACTATGAAGTGATGTGAAGAGCCTTTATCATGTGCCATCGACAGCAGCGATCATCGACCCGTGATCAAGTATGAATTCGATTTCATATTATTTATAGATTAGATTTATAACAAGCATCAGGTAGATTGATGTATGCTAATTTTATTTTTTATACTACATATCATGTTATTATCTTCTTAGAATTTATTAGAATTATTTTAAATATATATTTTTATTTAAAATAGTTTTAAAATATATTAACTTCTACTATAAATTTATAAAAATAACCATGCATGAGATCCTAGGTGATTCTCAACATTGGTATCAAAGTGATAGGTTTTTGCAACATGATATGTAGATACAGAACCTTACATGTTAGATGTAATCGTAATCCGAATAACTAGTTCAGATTAGATTGATCACCATGGTCATCCAGTCATAGAAGAAATTTAGGATTTAAAGGCCCTCTCTTCCCATTCAATGGGATCTCCTATGGTGTATAGGGGTGTCGTTTGTGGTTATATCCCATTAACAACTGAGGTAAAAATCATTAAAATTATTTCAATAATTAGATCTATTTTTTAATAATTTAAACTTCATTAATTTGCTATTTTTTATCTAAAATTAATGTATTAGGATTTATTTTTATATTTAGAACATGAAACATAAAATTAATTTTAACATATGACTGTATCGTATGGTTGAGATCTAAAAATATTTAATATATATGTGATGCATATAAATTATTTAAATCTAAAATTTAACAAAACTAATCTTCGTTAATTACTGGAATTAAGAGTTCTAAGATTAGATTTAGAATTATGAATTAAAGATCTAATCATATTTCATAAAACATGGGCTTTGGGTTAGCTTGATCAAGTCAAATAACTAGGTTAGACCTAGGGTTAGAATTTAAAATAATATGGACTTAATAGAGAATTGGGTTTAATCTAATTAAAAGTTGATTAGGATTAGATCAAGTTTTTTCTAGATCAAATCTATGGTGATAGTTTGATCAAGCCCTTATTATAACAAATGGACTTGATTATGACTCAATGGACATACTCGAGTCCTTAGGCTAGTTTGATTGAATTAGATGAACTAATTGGTATCTAAGGTAAGTATGGCATTTCGATCATGGTTATTAAATTGGAGCTACCTCTTACCTTGCCAACTCATATGGTGTCGAAGAAAAGAGATTAATAGTGTAACCCTTCCATTGATCTTACTTACCAGGCTAATGTGGTCAATCAAAATTTGATCAGATAGCTCATTGATTTGCATTAACCCATGCCAATAAGGATGATCAACTTGACTAATCTAGGTGCCCTTGGACTAATTATATCTTAGACCCTCATCATAGACTTGGTAAAGTTAGTGAGAGGATTGGTCCATATCTTTTTCTCTCTTTTGAATTCTTAACAAAAATTAATAAAATGATTAGATCCTTAAAATGATAAAGTTATGGGGATAACCGAGTCATAGCCTCCCATTAAGAGGATGGTAATAGGTTCAATAGTTAAGATGATCATTGAAGGTCCAAAGACCTGGTGCTCATCTAGCTATTAGAATTATCATACATATTATGATGATTCAGTCAATACTCTCTTAACGGTGATCACATGGGCTAAGCCACACTCGAGCTTGGTCTTTTATTGGTTAAAAGCACTGAGTTGATTATGGTAATGGTTGGACCTAATCAGGATTTTCAATGGAGGAGCCATGTTGATGGAGGACAAATTTGATGAAATGGGTGTGTGGAGATATGATCAACTTACCTAGCAACAACATACTAGCATTAGAGCTCCAGATATGGCCGGATTCATGGGTGGAAGGGATGAAGAATTTTGAGCTAGGAACTAGGTGAGCAGAAAATCTAACACCCTTGTGCAAGCTTCCTTTTAAAAAAATAAAAGAGAGAATCTAAGGGCATAAAAACCCTCAAACTAGGCCAAGCTACCTTTAAGAACTTTAGATCTAAGGATCAAGAGGGTATTTTCCCAACAATGAAGAGAATTCAAAGCTCAAGTGGAAGGGTATCACTCACCACTCAAAGATTGAAGGCTAGAGACAAGATCTACACTCCCTTGTTGGATTCATCATTGAAGCTTTGATCCATAGCATGGAGCCTTCATCATCATCTTCAAGTCACCAAGAAAAACATGCAAAGAGTCAAGATAAGTCGAAATTCAAAAAAATTAAGGGAAAAAAAGAAGGATTCAACAAGAGAAGTGAAGAGAGTTGCTGGAATTTTTGGACAACACTTTCTCTTCTTCTTGGACTACTTGGATCTTATGAAGACAAACTTGGAAATGGAACTTTGGCCCTCCAAACTCAAGGCACTCACTCAAATTCAAGATCAAACTCATCACTCCAACTCAAACTTAAAGGAAAACACTCAAAACTCTAAGAAGAACTAAAGAACTTGGCAAAGTGGAAGAGAACACAAATAAGTAAGCTTTCATTCAACTCAAGTCATTCATTCATTCATTCATTGCCTTACAAGAGAAGGCCTTGGTCCTATTTATAGGCCAAGGGCAGCCATAATGGGTGGGTTAAGGAGCCAACTAATTCAGATTTAGTTGATAATTAATTACATGATTAGTTCCTAGTCTAACTAATTCTCATAAGAGAAAGTCCTAGAAGCTCCATGTGGCACCATCTCCTTGCAACACTTGTCTTCATCTAATCCTTCCATATGTTCTTTAAGGTTTGGTCTTTCAATTAAGCTTCAAGGTAGAAGATTTTTTCATAGCTTGGCCGGCCCATGGGCTTGGAAAAGGAATCTTCACTTGATTTTGGCTTTAAACAATTCAATCTTGCTTCATGGAATTAGGAGTCTTCAAGAGGTGCTTCATTTATTTATGGGAACCTGAAAAGAAGGAAAGATTGGACTACAACCAAAGATTATTAGTTTGTAATTTCTTGTCTTGCCAATGTCCTCATTAATTTTTCCCGGGTGAAAAGAACTCAGCCCAGATGAGTATGGATCGTTTAGGCTTTGGTAGTATTCAAGCAAATCTTGATTGATCCTTTGTAGTACTTCTTGAGTGATCCATGAATCTCCAGAATCAGGTCTGCCTTGCAATAGAACAAGTATCGTTGGTAATCTTTATTCCGAGTAGTGACAATCTTGTCATCTATGACCCTTTCAATTCTTTCTCCCCGCTTTGGTAGTGTGGCTGGTGGGCACTCTGAGGTTAGTTCACTCTCAAGGGATGGATCAGGTTCAGGATCTCACTGGGAATCATTATGGGCTTCTTGTATCCTACCAGATCTGAGATATTAAAAGTAGAGTTAATGCCAAAGTCAGAAGGTAGGTCTAGCACATATTTATTAGCTCATATTCTTTTTATTATTTTGAAAGGACCTGCACCATGGGCTTGGAGTTTCTTCATAGTTCCTGGTAGAAACTATTGAGGCTTTAGCCTGATCATCACAAAGTCCCCTACTTGAAATTCTTTGGCCCTTCTATGAGAATCAGCCATATGCTTGTAGCTATCATTGCTCATTTGGATTTTCTTGCTAATCTTTCTGTGCAAATCCTTAAGATGTTATGCATATGATTCAGCAAACTTATGCATGAATGACACCAAATGACAAAACAAACTCAAATGATACTAAAACAAAAGACAAGCTCAAATGGGCTTTATTAACTAATGACTAAACTTTATTATTGTCTATGAAACAAAAGCTCCCAATTTCCAATATTTTCCTTAAAGGCTTCTAAGACTCTTGCACATATCTTTAGGTAAGTGGTAGTAAATCTTAATTTGGCTCCCAACATATGCCATAGAGTCTTAAGAAAATAACTATTAAATATCACTAGGAACAGATCAATGGTATGATGGATGTCCCAGTCGGATGGGATAGAATTGTGAATGAAACGTAATGGTGGATCGGGATGGTGGATGTTCAGAAATGGAGAATCAGGGATAGAAAAATTGTTAGGAAAAATATTTTGCAGGGTTTTCAAAGGCTCTACAACTTCTTGGGACTGATCTGTAGGGGTTTGTTCTTGGGTTTCCCTGATGGTCAATACCCCAATATGTGATCCTTCATTAATCTCTAGATGTAAATCCTTCATATTGATTATTTCTAGGTCCTCTATTATCTCCTTAGATTGCTCTTCATGGTTTTGTCCCTAGATTTCATCTTCTTTAGATTGATTATTCCCATTGTTGATTTTTTAAGGCTGGGTAATTATTTATCCTCAAGCAATTGTTCTTGTTTATATTCATCCACTAAGTCAGACCCAGCTTCATAGACTTCTTCCTTAAATTCTTCATCATGTTCAGGGGATTCTTTCTTTAATTCCTCAGTTGGACAAGATTTAGATTCTATTTCTTCTTTGAGTACTTCAAGAGGTTCAAGAGATTTTTTCTCTAATTCTTTCATGGATTTAGTCTCTTCTTCATCTCTCTCATACTCATTGAATTCAATAATATATTTAAGCACAGTTTTATCATCTTATCTCAATTTATACCATTGGTTTGGAAGATTTTGCTTATAACATTTGCATAGGTACTTTTTCCTTAACTTACTCTTCATATCTCTCCAAGTAATTATTTTATCTCCACTATAATAACTTTTATGCTCAACATGTCTCCAATATAACTTAGCATGTCGGACTAGCTTTAATTTGGCAAATTGACACTTTCTTTCTTTTGACATTTCATCAAACTCAAAGTACTGATCCATTTTCTTCTCTCAATCGATATACACCTCAGGATTTCCATCAAAAGTGGGTGCATAGGGTCGATTGCTCCTAAAGACTCTCCTCATGATATACAAAGCCTTGAAAGGGGTATCTAAGTTTATACTCAGGGGTGAGATCATGACAATGGACCCTTGGATGAATAGGAGGTGATTTAGGATTAGTACGATTCAAGCGATCTTTTTTGATGTTCCCGATTTGATTATTCACTTGCTTTAACTCTTTGTTCATTGATCCTAATTGTTTAGTTAGGGTATCAAAATTTTCAGTCAGGATCCTCATAAAGAATTCAAGATTGGGGTCCATGGATAAACCAGACTGAGGGTGAGACTTTGATATAGAGCTTATAGGACACAATACAATGGTAAGCAATACAATGGACAAGCAAACAAGACCTAATTCTAGGGTTTCTAGATCTAAAAGTTCAAAATACAAGACTTAACTAAGTACTACTTAAGTATGTAATTACCCTGTCCACTAGCCAGGTAAGAGATGGGGTTATGGGAGGCTCCCCTCACTTTCGCGAGGTCCTAATTAAAAATTGCAAGTCCTCTTAAGGCGTTTGCCATTTGACCTCTAGCCTTAGACACCAATTTCAAGGAATAAGTACAAACTCAGATAATACTTTGTCTTACCTTGCACTTGAACCCGACTTATGGGTGTCCCTAGTTTAGGTCCTACTTGATTTTACTTTAGGGTTTAGGTCAATGCAAATATGGGTGATTGTTTTGGACTAAGAAAAGGTAATGACCTCCTTCCCTTATATAATATTGAATACCCTTAGGATATTTTAAAAATGGATGCAAATAGTTTCAGCAAAACAATGAGCACAATCAACTATACCTAGCACAAATGCATGAATTTTAACCCAATTTTAAAATTTCAAAAAATTTAAATTTAAATTGGATAATTAAAATCTTTAAGTATAAATCACAATAACCAAATTTAAAATTTTAAATTTCAAATTTTGATTAGAAAATTTATCCTCGGAAACAAAGTGGTTAAAATGTAAATTTCAGCTTCCAACTAACCTCCAGCTAACCTAAATTTGAAAATTCGAAATTTAAAATTTTATAATATAAAAAATTTGAAATAAAACTGACATGGTGAGCTCTCAGATATGAAATCTTGGATTTTAAATTTTGACTTCAAATTAATTCGAATTTTTGGTTGATAAGGTAGTTTGAAAATAATTGCTAGAAGATTCCAATGGTTTAGCTAACTCTTGACAACCTGAATTCAAATTTCGAATTCCAAGCTATAAACCTCTCTAAAATTCAAATTTATAGTGGAAAATGACAAAACTCGAGGACTAAATCTCAGATCTAAAATTAAAAGATTAAAAAAATATTTTTGTACTTTTTTGAAAATTAAATGAAATAGAAGGTAGAAACAGAATTCTGGACAGAACTTCCAAAATGACCTAAGAACTTATATTTTTAAATCTAGAAATAAAGAGAAATATTTTTTTTTAATTTTATATTTAGAATCCTAACACAATAATATACTGGGAAAGTATTTTTTTGAGTTTTTTTATCAATGTAAAAAATACAAGAAATCACTGAAACTCGGAAGATAGTGAGATAGAATTCCAGCAGCCTGCAAAGCTTAACCTAGAACCAAAGCTCTGATACCAAAAAAATTGATGGGGGTTGAATTTGATGAAATGGGTGTGTGGTGATGTGATTACTTACCTAGCAAAAACATACTAGCATTAGAGCTCTAGATATGGCCGGATTCATGGGTGGAAGGGATGAAGAATTTTGAGCTAGGAACTAGATGAGCAGAAAATCTAACACCCTGGTGCAAGCTTCCTTTCAAAAAAATAAAAGAGAGGATCTAAGGGTATAAAAACTCTCAAACTAGGCTAAGATACCTTTAAGAACCTCAGATCTAAGGATCAAGAGGGCCTTTTCCTAACAATAAAGAGAATTCAAAGCTCAAGTGGAAGGGAATCACTCACCACTCAAAGATTGAAGGCTAGAGACAAGATCTACACTCCCTTCTTGGATTCACCATTGGAGCTTTGATTATGGAATGGAGCCTTCATCATCATCTTCTAGTCACCAAGAAAAACCTGCAAAGAGTCAAGGTAAGTCGAAATTCAAAGAAATTAAGGAAAAAAAAGGAAGGAATCAACAAGAGAAGTGAAGAGAGTTGCTAGATTTTTTGGACAGCACTTTCTCTTCTTCTTAGACTACTTGGATCTTATGTAGATAAACATGGAAATGGAACTTTGGCCCTCCAAACTCAAGGCACTCACTCAAATTCAAGATCAAACTCATCACTCCAACTCAAACTTAAAGGAAAACACTCAAAACTCTAAGAAGAACTAAAGAACTTGGCAAAGTGGAAGAGAACACAAACAAGTAAGCTTTCATTCAACTCAAGTCATTCATTCATTCATTCATTGCCTTACAAAAGGAGGCCTTGGTCCTATTTATAGGCCAAGGGCAGCCATAATGGGTGGGTTAAGGAGCCAACTAATTCAGATTTAGTTGGTAATTAATTACATGATTAGTTCCTAGTCTAACTAATCCTAACAAGAGAAAGTCCTAGAAGCTCTATGTGGCGCCATCTCCTTGCAACACTTGTCTTCATCTAATCCTTCCACATGTTCTTTAAGATTTGGTCTTTTAATTAGGCTTCAAGGTAGAAGATTTCTTTAAAGCTTGGCTAGCCCATGGGCTTGGAAAAATAATTTTTACTTGATTTTGGCTTTAAACAATTCAATCTTGCTTCATGGAATTAGGAGTCTTCAAGAGGTGCTTCATACATTTATGAGAACCTGAAAAAAAGAAAAGATTGGACTACAACTAAAGATTATTAGTTTGTAATTTCTTTCTCTTATCAATGTCCTCATTACATGTGACTGCTAAAGAGAAGCCTGGGGCAAAAATTTATTATCAGAAGTTATTTGGAGAAATAGTTGGTTGAGAACCTACCTCATATCCACATGGATGGGCCAAGCCACACTCGGGCTCATGTATAGTCTATTGGATTCTGGTTCCTGCTAAGGAATTGGTGCAATTCCTCAAATTAGAGGTAGAGGCTATCAATTTGAATAAAATAGTGGGAGGACATTTAGACTAAATTCCAAGTTTTTGGGATTAAATGATTCATGTACTAATAAGTCTTGTTCTCCTTTTCAGTATTTAACATGGCCAATATGTTATCACTCTATTTATTATTAGATAACAAAAAGTTGATGGGATCCAATTTTGATAATTGCTATCGAAAGCTAAAAATAGTCTTAGAGCATGAATAGATCTTGTACATGCTGATAGATCCAGCACTTGAGAAGCCCACTCCAAATGCACTATGTCAGGTCAAAGATACTTACCAGAAATGGCTCTATGATTGAACAATAGTTCAAAGCATAATGTGAGTATCCGTGAATGACAAGTTCAGTCGCATATTCAAGGATGCTCAGCCAAAGGATATACTTCAAGTGTTGAAAGAATCTCTCAACATTTCCAATGACATTGAAAGGTATAAAACATCTTGTACCATATTCAATGCCAAGAAAAGGAAGGTGCAACATGCTCAACTTAGCCAGACCAAGAAAAATAGGCCTGACCAGAGTTAGGCAAAGTGCTTCTTCTGCAAGAAGTAGGGCCATTAGAAGATGAATTATCCTTTTTACATTGCCTCGTTGAATCCAAATAGGCCAAGAAAAAATAAGAACCAACAAGCAATTACTGGATAAGCTACTTATATGATAACAACTTGTAATTTTTATATTTATGATACTACTACTTGGGTATTAGATATTGAAAGCCCTATAAATATTTGTAATTCATTGCAGAGACTTCAAGTAAGTAGAAGATTTGAAGACAGTGAGAGATTCCTGAATGTTGAAAATGGAAAAGCAGTTCCAGTTCTAGCCTTAAGAATTATCAAGCTTGTATTCAATGAAAATATCATTGTTTTAGATAATTGTCATTATTGTCCTAGTTTTATGATGAATGTTGTTTCCATAGGCCTTTTGGCCAAGAACAATTTTCATTTATCAATAAAAGGTGATTATTATGATATCATTTTGAATGATGTTACAAAAAAAGAAAAATGATATTTATGTTTTATCATAGCCTGTTAATGTATTGTATACTTTAAGCAAATGTCCTAGGATAGATAATGTCAGTGATACTTATCTTTCTCACTATAAGCTAGGTCATATTAACAAGAATAAGATAAATAAGTTGAGATAAGAAGATCTCCTTGGAGTCAATGATTGTGAATCATTACCAACTTATGAATCTTACCTTCTTGGAAAGATAACAAGTCACCTTTTATTGAAAAGGTAAAAGAGCCACTGAGGTTTTGAGTCTAGTACATACTGATGTATCTATGTATCTATGAATACTTTAGCTATAGGCGGATATCACTACTTCATCACGTTCATTGACAACCTATCAGGTATGGGTACATCTACTCGATGAGATATAAGTCAGAGTCATTTGAGATGTTCAAATAATTTCATAATGAAGTAGAGAAACAAAGTAGTAAGTATATTAAAATCCTTCGATCTAATCGAGGAGGTGAATTTCTTATAAATAAATTTATGATAAATTTGGAAGAGAATGAGATTCTCTTATAATGGACTCTTCCCAAGACACCTCAGCATAATGGAGTATCTGCAAGGAGAAATCGAATCTTATTAGATATGGTTTGATCCATGATGGTGTTTGCAAGTCTGCCTATCTCCTTTTGGGGATATGTATTAGAGTCAGCTTGTTATATTCTAAATAGAGTTCCTAGCAAGTCTATAGACAAAACTCCATATAAAATAAGGATAGAATGTAAGTTGATACTCTCATACCTTAAAGCCTGGGGATGTCCAGCTTATATCAAATATTTAAAAATAGATAAGCTTGGGCCTAGGTCTTATAGGTGTATTTATAGGGTATCCAAAAAAAAAACTAAGGGTTATTTCTTCTACAACATTAATAAACACAAAGTATTTATTAGTAATAAAGTGGTCCTTTTGGAAAGAGAGTTCCTCAAGAAAGGAACTAATTTCTCTAAGGTTGATCTTGAAGTAGTTCAACATGCAAGAAATTTGACATAATTAATTGAACCAACTTGATCGAATCTGAAGCCTATTATGGAGGCAACCTTAAGGAGATCTGGTATGATACTACATCAACTGGATAGATACTATGGTTTCTTGGCCTGGGACAATGATCCTATTGAACTTCATGAAAATAGCGAGGATTCGATCACCTACATGGATGCGATGTAAAGTTCTGACTCTAAAAAATTTCTTGAAGCCATGAAATCCAAAATGGAGTCCATGAAAATCAACGATGTATGGACACTCATTGACCCACCTAAAGGGATAAAACCATAAGGCGTAAGTAGATTTTCAAAAGAAAAAGGGGCTTAAACAAGAAGGTAGAGACCTAAAAAACTTGTTTGGTTGCCAAGGGATATCGTAAATATTAAAGTATTGACTATGATGACACATTTTCACTTGTGACAATGCTCAAATCCATTCAAATCATTCTTGCAAAAGCGGCACATCTTGATTATGAAATCTTGTAAATAGATGTGAAAATAGCTTTTCTAAATAGAAATATAGAAGAAGAGGTGTATATGATATAGCCTGAAGGGTGCACATCCATAGAAGAAACAAAGGTCTGCGAGCTTTAGAGATCCATTTATAGATTGAAGCAGGCATCTCAAAGTTGGAGCATGCATTTTGACAAAGTGATCAGAATGTATGGCTTCATTAGAATTAAAGAAATGCCCTGCATATACAAATGGGCTAATGGTTCAATTATAGTATTTCTTATTTTATATGTGGATTACATTTTCTTAATCAAGAATGATATTCTTGCATTGCAAAGAATAAAAATATGGCTATCTTCTCAATTATCCATGAATGACTTGAAAAAAGCATCATACATCTTTGGGATGAAGATCTATAGGGATAGATCTAAAAGGTTGCTAGGGTTAACCCAATCCGCATACAATGAGACTATGCTGAAATGATTCAGCTTGGTGAATTCCAAGAAAGGCTATTATTTGATAGGCCATGGAATTAAACTCTTAAAGAAGGATTGTCCAATAAGTCCTTAAGAGGGAGAGTGTATAAGTAGGATTCCATATGCTTCAATAGCAGGATCTATCATGTACGCTATGACATGTACAAGATCAGATGTGGCATACTCACTAAGAGTAATGAGTAGATAACAATCTAATCAAGGTGAGAACTATTGGAAGGTTGTAAAAAGCATCCTTAAGTATTTAAAAAATAGTAAGGACAAGTGGCTCATTTATGGAGATTCTGACTTAAAACTAGTCAATTATACTAACTCAAGTTTTCAATTAGATGGGGATGATATCAAGAGCATGTCATGTTATGTTTTTACCCTGAATGGAGGAGCTATTTGCTTGGAAAGTTCCAAGCAGCACTTTATGGCCAATTCTATTTATAAGGAAGATTATATTCTAGAATTCGATACTACAAAGGAAGCTATTTAGCTCTGGAAGTTCATCATTAAGCTTGGAGTACTACCCTCTATTGATGGCCGAGTTTTCTTATATTATGATAGCACTAGGGCCATAACTCAAATGAAGGAACCAAAGGTTCATCAGCAAACCAAACACATTTTGTATAGCTCTCACCTTGCTCAAAAAATAGTGGATCAAGGTGACATTGACCTTCACAAGAGTGATGGAAAGAAGAACTTAGCTGACCCATTTACTAAAATCCTTGGAATCAAAGAGTTTGATGACCACAAGTGGAAGATGGATATTCGATACTATTCTAATTGGTTCTAGTCCAAATGGAAGTTGTTAGGAAATGCATCCTTAGCCAATTATCTGTGTTGTAGATGGTTGAGCTCTTTATAATTTGTACATGAATCATTAGTGAAATAAAAGTTATTTTTGATAGTTCATCTTATTTTGCATCTTCGTTTGGACTCTTTTAAGATGAAGTCCTTAGAACTACTTCAATTCAATAAAGGCGGATTTATTGAGCGGTTCTTAAACATGTTCATAATCAAATGACATATTGTTACCTAGGATGATAATGTTTATCGAGCATAGATCATTGTATATCATATGGGTTGATTGTCCTCATAACCAAGGAGTGTCGAGACACTTGTATGGTGATGGGGACATCAGGTCAACCCTAGTTCACTATGGGTCCCTGAGTTTTGAGTCCCTTGGCCATGATTCCAATTTTGTCTTTGAGTCCAATAATCAAGTCCTGTTAGTCCTTTGAGTCTTGTAAGTAGAGCTTAGTCAGTTGAGTCACTTGAAATCCTGTAATTAGGGTTTTGATCAGTTAAGCTCGATTGTGTCCAATTGAGTCCTGTAAGAGTCGAGTAAGTTATGTTCTTTAAAAATTTTATACAAGAGGAGGAGCATCAACTAAAGTCTTCACCAGGATCCCAGAACAAAGTAAGTCCATAAAAGATACCAGGGACCAAGAATATTCTTCGAACATCCCAACCCAGGGTTTCCAGCCCACTAGGATCAAGCCCATGTGCCAAAGCTCTTTGGAGGCTGCCAAAGCTCTTTGGAGGTTGCCCAAGCCCATGTTGGAGATGCCCCTTGCTACCCTAAAGTCAAGCCTAAGTTCAATTAGGCGTCTAAGCCCAAGAGACCAAGATTTCCAAGGAATATATTGCCCCCAGGTGCCCTAGCCCAGAAGCCCATAAACAGTTGGCGCCCCAAGCCCATTCATGACAAGCTTAGGTGCCCAAGAGGAAGACCAGGTCAAAGGAAGGAATATTCCTTCCCAACCCAACTAGGAAGCCCCTAGACCAAGTCAAAGAAGGAGAATAATACACTTCTAACTAGGAGATTTTATTTTATTTCTACTCAAATTATGTAATCCTAGTTATAGGCCACTTTGTAATCCTTCTCCCTATCAAAGTTTGTAATCCTATCCTAACTTGGAGAGGGCATGGGAACATCTATAAATACCCTACCCCTCCACCTTCTTGTAACTAATGATCAATTATTATGAATTGTTATGAATGAATTTCTCTTGAGTTTTCTTTAAAATTCTGAGTGAATTTCTATGTGATTAAGGGTATCTGTGTGATCCCTGCACCCTGCCTCCAAGCCGCCAGCCCTCTTCATCCCTTGGCCACCCTCTTCAAACTTCTTCCTTCCCTTCTTCCTTCAGCAATTTAGCCTTCTTCTTCTTTGTTTTCTAATCCTTGATAGGTGATTTGCAGGTCCCTTAGAGTTCACAAATCCAAGGATTCCATCTGACCAGCTTTCGGGTCACCGAATTGAAAGCCACGAATTCGCAGGGTCGATAGCTTTGTCTTCCAAGCCGCATCCGAGAGCGTAGAGCGAACTCTTCATGGATTGATCTTCAAATCTCTGCCAGGTACATCCCCTAGAATCCTCAAGTAGCGAGGGTATTGTAGAAGAGCTAGTCCTACCTAGGGCTTCTTAGCCTTGGCGGTCCTGTTTCTTCATTTTTAAGGTTTAGTTCCGCATGCCTGTGCTTCCAAAAATTCTATAGAATTTCCTACTAATAACTTGGCTTGAAATTCGAGAAACAAACTCCTAACTTAGCACCTAATACATGAAAAATAATTGGCATGCATAATTAGTCCCGCATCATATGGCATGCAAGTGAGTATAGGTATACATTTCACTGAACATAACCAACTCCATTGAATACTTTGTTGCCAAGAATATCTTATAGAAGGAAATGGATATAAGTATCCCTCCAACCTGAGATCATCATGGTGACTTGCAAGCAAGTCATTGTACTTAGATGCTAGACCACCTAGATTTCTAATCCAGTGATGGAATTACTGGGTGCAGTCAAGTACTTGTTAAGTCAATGATGAGTCAACATGGGATTGACTACTCCAAGGTGTTGGAAAAAATGCTCTATTGTATCTCAATTTAGTAAAACCTTGGCCAGGGCAATCCGTATAAGGAGTCACAGAATTTATCAAATTAAGATATATTTGAATGCATTACTCTGAGTTGGTAGTTAAATCTAAAATCATTTTGAGCATTAGGGTCAAAGGGATGTTATACAGAACCATATTCCTGGGTTCTTGAATGTTGCTTCGTGAACATTTGACCTCTCTGGATGTTAGGGACCATTGCTAAATGGTTGCATTGATTAGTTTAGAAATTGGTTCCTAGGCTACCGACTTAATGTTTGAACCTATGGGATTATACACATAAGAAGTTTCTGACCGATCATAATGGCTGATTAACGTTTAAGAATTATTCAGTAACAAAATTATAAATATGATAAACAATTAACCCTATACAAATGTTGTAAATTAATTATTAATTAATTATAAGATAATTAATTAATAATTTAATTGATAATTGACTTAAATTGTTTGAGCAAAGAGGTTTAGGTCAAGAATAATTAAATTTGGTTTAATTGGATTTCACCCGATTAGGTTATTCAATGACCTAATCGCTAAAGGTTTCTAATTATGGTTTGATTCAGACTGGAGCTCAATTAATTTCAAATTTAATGAGATTTTAATTAAACCTAATTGGGACCTAATTGGATTAGATTCAAGTTGGCTAAATTACTTATAACCAAATTAGTTTTGATTCAAAATTAATTTTGGTGAAAACTTGGTCAAACCCTTACATAATCCAACCTGTTTTCTTTCCTAAAATTTTTTTATGCCTTCCTAGAGTTTTTTTATTATAAATTTCTACAAAAAAATTAGTTTTATTTTTATTTATATTAGGATTGGTTTGAATTAAATTTGGATTTTTTTTAATTTAATTGTTGGAGTTCTATTAAGAATAATATACCTAGCCCTATTTAAATAGCATCACATTATCCTAATCTAATCCCTCCTCTAATCAATGAAATTTCACTTTAGTTTTTCATAATATGCATAACATTAGGTGATCAATTATTGAGAAAATTTTAATTAAAATTATCAAGAATATAAGAAAAAAGAGGGCATGAAATTTGGATGGGCATGAGAGGTTCTTTTGGGAGCAAGGGTTAAAGGGAGAGAGAAAATAAGAAACAAATAGTTGAAAAGGGTTTCTTATTTTTTGTTTTCTTCTTCCTTGATCTAGACTTCTTCATCCTCTTCTTGGATTTCTTGGAAGGATTAAGAAAGTCCATGAAATAAATTATTTTCAGCTATCCATTGGCCTTCACACGGATTTAGTAGTTCAAGAGATTAATCACATCAGGATTTCATCTAGACAATTCATAGAAGCCATACATCTTGTGTAGCTATGAAGCAATGTTAAGAGCCCTTCACATGCTATCAACAGTGACAATCATCAACCCATAATTTAGTATGAAATTAGATTTCATATTATTTGTAGATTAGATCTATAGCATGCATTGGGTAGATTAATGCATACTTATTTTATTTTCTATACTACATATCATGTTATGATCTTACTTAGAATTTATTAGAATTATTCTAGAAACATGTTTTCTATTTAAAATAATTTAAAAATATATTAACTTCTACTATAAATTTATAAAAAAGACCATGCTAAAATCCTAAATGATTTCCAACATCCTTGAGCTAATCCTAATTAACTTTTGGTTAAGTTAAATTTGATTCTTTATTAGATCTATATTATTCAAAATTCTAACTCTAGGTTTAACCTAGTTAATTGATCTAATTCAAGCTAGCCCATATCCCAAGTTTATGAAATGTCATTAGATCTTCAATTCACAATTCTAGATCTAATATTTAACATCTTAATTCTAGAAATTAATCAAATTTAATCATGCTTAATTCAGATCTAAACAATTTACATGCATCTTATATGCATTAAACATTTTTAGATCTAGACTATATATTATAGTCGTGAGGCTGAAATTAATGTTTCTATTTTATGTTTTAAACATAATGACAAATTATGAAAACTTAATTTCAAATAAATAATAGCAAATTAAATAAGATTAAATTGCTAGAAATCAAATTTAAATATCAAAATAATTTCAACAAAATTTCTTTTACCTCACTTGCTCATGGGATATAACCACAAGCGGTGCCCCTATATATCAAAAAGATCCCATGAAATGAAAAGAGAGGTCCTTTAAATCCTATTTTTTTCTATGATCAGATGGACATAGTGATCAATCCAATTTGAAGCAGTTACTTGGATTAAAACACATCTAATATGCAAGATTGTGCATATACATATCATGTCATGCAATTGATCGCTCGATACCATTGTTGGAAATTAGATAGGGTTTCATGCATGTATTTTAATTTTTTTAAAAACTGGTTGAAGCATATTAGATTAAAATCTTTTTAATCAGAAATACAAGCATAGGATCAAATCTAAAAATCCTTACCTAGGATCTTAACATGATATGCATAATAGTAAGTGATGAAATTAAAATTAACATGCATCAATCTTGTTGATACATGTTATAGACCAAATCTACTTTTACTATGAGGTCAAATCTTATACTTGATCATGGATCATTGATCTCTACTATTGATGGTACATGGAAAAGATTCTTCAAGTTGCATTGCAGCCACACAGCACATCCGACCTCTATAAATCGTCCACACAAAGCCCTGATCAGCCTCCTTGAGTGATCAACCTTCTTAAAGAGCTAGCTCCATGCAAAGGCCAAAGGATGGCTGATGTAAGTCCTTCTTTGGAACTTCTTAGACTCTCCAAGAAGATGAATAAGAGGAGATCTAGGAGAATTTATAAGTGGAAGAAATAAAATAAGAAGAGACCTTTTTTTATTTTTTCCTTTTCTCTCTTAAAACCCTAAAGCCTAGATCCTACACCCTCTCTTTGTTCTCATGCCAATTTTAGTGATGGCACCAGGATACAAAAGAGGCTCCAAGCAAATTAGGTCAACCCAAGCTCCATATGGATTACAAGTAAATAAACCAGACTCCAATTTTATCTTGAACTTTATTTTTAATTTTAGCATGAGTCCTATAATTAAAGTCGAGTCCATTCCAATTTCAATTTCAATTTAGTTTTGTTAGGCTCAATTTAGTCTTGTTGGGATCAATTTGATTTTGTAAATAGTTGGGTCTTGTAATTAGACAAGTTGGGTTCAAGTTGGTTCAAATTGGGTAACATCAAGACCATGAAGCATCAAGACGGGATGAAAAAACTACCCCAACCACCTTGCCAAGTTGGAGCGCCACCTCACCATGCCAAGATGGGAAGCCACCTCACCTCCCACTCCACATCATGATGACACCTCACCATGCCACCTCACCTCCATTTGGGCACCAAAGAGTTTTGAACTTGGATTCAAGTTGTAACTCCCCCACTTATCTTTCAACTCTTCATGCATAAATCCCACTTATCCCTCCACTCTTCACTCCACTCTTTAAGCTTGTAATTTGAAATTGAAAGGACTAGTGATGGGGACATCAACAAGAAGAAAATATTTTCTACTAATTCTCTTTCATTTTGTAGTTAATATGGTCTACTAAAGAAAAAATAAGAGCCTTGAAATAAAGCCCACTTAGTCCATGAAGCTAGCTCCACTTGAAGCTCAAACCGACTAGCCAATACATGAAAGAAAGCAACCTTTTTCATAAATTGGCTCAAACTAGGCCAAAGCCCAACTTCAAGCAAGCCTTGATGCCCTCCAAAGCAAGGCCCAAGCAAGTCATGGTGCCTCCCTTTTGAAGCCCATTTTTCTCACATGGGGCACATTATCAAGTATTCTTGGGGGAAGGATTGGACACCTCATCAACAATTATGAGGGGAGCATACAACCACCTTCCACTTCCCCTCCAACCAACTTGCCATGTCAGATGCCACATCACACCCCACCTAAGGCTTCACAACAGCAAATAGAAGCCACATCATTGCCATGTAGATGCCACATGTCACAGTGGATGTAACTTTCTATCCATAATTTGTTTCTAGTTAGAACCACCTACCCAAAAGTTGTTGGATCCAACAAAGCCCATATTTATCCCCTCCTTTCTCCCCTTGGCTGAATTTCCAAGCTTAGGAGCCTATAAATAGGGCCCTAAGGGTCTCACTTGTATTTATGTTATTTTGGATTAATGAATGAAATGTTTCTTCTTCTAATAGTTTCCTTGTGTTCCTTTGTGTGGAGTGAGTGAGTTCTCTTTAGTTTGAGTGTTTGAATCCTAGTTTGAGGAGAGGGTGAGAAGCCCTTGAGTGTGTGTTTGAAGGGTGGGATGCCTGAAAGGGATATGCCCTACAAGTCAATCTAGGTTGTATCTCCCAAACCATTGTAATTGACAATATTCTAATAAAGGCATTATTTTTAATCATACGCTGTGTTTATTATTATATGATGAACCCCATAGATTAGGGCTATGATTTTAGGATTATGATGAGATCATACCAGTGAGACCTAAAGTCTTAAAACCTTAATATAAAATATTCCTAGTCAAAGGAATCCTGAGTAGGGGATCAAGGTTTTTCCAGTAAGACTAGCACATCCCATGTATACTGGAGAGGGTGACTGCTCTCATAGTCACTTGTGTGTGACACTAATACTAGGATGTAGGTGCTCATTAGAGAATGAGTTCACTGATATGATCCAACTTGAGAACATCTAATGGAGTCTTAGCTACATGTCAATAGAAGGTTCTCATAGTGGGAGTGGTACAAGTAATCCTTTGACCTGAGACTGCCATAAGTACCTTATGTACATGAACCCATGCTTTGGTTCAATCCTAATCATGACACTGAGTCATGCACAGGATTGATACTAGGAATGATGAATTGGATATGAAGGTAATGAGTAGGTCAACAAGGAATCGATCACTTTTAGTAAGAGGAGATTGCATCTAGCTAGTTATCAATCGGATGATGATTCATGGAATCTTTGATCAAAGTAAAGATATTAGAGATGGTTTTTAATATTAAGATAATTGAATCATCAATATAAGATTGAGCTAGAAACAGATATAATATTGGATTTGATATATATCCATATCCATAATTATATTTTGGGTGCAGGCTGATCGAAGGATTTAATTATACGGTAACTTTCTATTGAAGGGTAGTTTTGGTATTTCACCAAAATTTTCATATCTTCCGGGTAGACATGACACGTTGCTAGACGTCAATCTTGTCTTGTGGGTTGATTAAATTGAATGATCACTTATTAGGAAGAGTCCTAATTGATCATAATCGGGTAAGCCCGATTTGACCTAAATCGATTAGAAAGAGTCTAATCAAATTAGGTCAACTTGTATTCGAACCCACTGCTGGCTAGATGTGGAACCCAATGGGTCACACACTTAAGAGAATTGATCAAGGGTTTAATTTTATAATTAAATCATCTTTGCATGATGACACTCTAGCAAGTGTTGCAAATCCTAGCTTCTATTCGAATTAGATTCGAATTAGGGTTCCGGATTGGTTCAATTTGGGTTCTAATTGGATCTAATTAGACCCTAATTGAGGTTATAGGGATTATGGCTAACCCTATTGGCTAACCAGGTATCTAGGCTAGCCCCACACCCGCTCCTTAGCCCTTGCACGCCAAAATGCCAAGAGTCCATGTGCTAATGGACTCTTAGCGCGCCAAATGGAGGAGTCCATGGGCGCATGGACTCTTGGCGCACCCACTTAATTCTCCGATGAATTAAGATGGGGCGGCATTCCTTCTCTCTTCTAGCACCTCAGATGTCCCCCCTTGGATTGGAATCCAAGGGTTGATGTTTTTTTGAGAAAGACAGAAAGTATTCGTTGCTTCCCGGTTGCGCGAAATAACATCTCTTCGGAGATTAAAAGTCGCGACTCCTTTCTTTTATAAACATCTTGATTTTTCATTTAAGAAAAGCCATGGGATTTATCCGGAGGGCCGTGAGAAGGAAGGATGGGGCGTGAGAAAATGAGAAAGGGCATGAAAAGTTTTTCACGGAGAGTTGTGTGGGCGCCTCTCTGAAATCTATTTAAGGGGTTAGGAAAATCAGAACTCGGTAATTGTAATTTTTTTCTTCTTCCTCTCCTAAAGACTCTTTCTTTTCTTGTTCTTGCACTGTTTCCTTTACAAAGTACATCTCTGTCGAAACTCTGCTACTGAACAAGAACAAGAGCGAAAGTCTCCGACGGTAAAGGAAAGAAGGAGTTCTGATTTTATTCCTTCTTTCTTACATTAAGACATTCTTGTCTTAGTTTCTCCTCCAATTTAAGACAAGCCTAAATCCCCTTAGGACAAAGTCTTATCTTCAAGACAAGAGTGTCTTAGAGGGTCAAGGTCTTAGTGGAAGGAGGAGAAGAGATAAAAGAAAGGAAGGCAACCTCTTGTGTGGAAAAATTCCAGCCATAATCCGAAGATTTGAGTTCTAGGAAGAAGAACTCAATAGGAGGAACCATTGGACAAGAAGATAGTGTTCTTGATCATTGCTCTGTGTGGATCACCATCGGAGGGCGGACACTTGGACGCCTGGTGAATTCAAATAGCCCGTCGATCTTCAAGTTTTAAGTCTTCATAAATTGGAATTAGCAATTACAGGTTGGTATTCTAATTTAATTTGCATAGAAATGTTTGTCTTCATACATTCTAGTCTTATTAAGGAGTTCCTGTTTTAGGGTTTTTGTGCATATTAATTTTAATTTTTGAAATTACCCTTCCGCTGCGTTGCACCAGAACCCTACAGTGGTATCAGAGCCACCTTAATTAGGACTATAATCTATGATAGTTTGTATGTCACATCTTAGGGTTTTTAAATCATAATATGTTACTACACTTAGCATATCTTTGAATGCATATATGTTTTGATGTATGCCACTAGTTAGGGTCTTTCACTCAAACCCTAATTATTATAGAGATATGTATAGTTTTGAAGTCATCATACTGAAATAAGGTTGCCCTGGCATAATGGTGGATCTATTATGTGGTAAATGGTTGTCCTAGTATGATGACACACTTAGCACATATTTGTTTATTTATAAGAGTGATATGTTGATTGTGATACGTTCTATAAGAATGTGCTAGCAATTTATAAATCCCTCCTCTTAAAAATTATATTAAGTCTTAGTATATTTAACTAATAAGCATCACTAGTCATGATGTACAATTGATCATTCGGTGTCTAGAAAGGTGGTTCTGGGAAGGTAAAGAGAATTATGGTTTTTAATTGGTTCCGTTGACTGACCTAGCCAATTTTTATTGGTGTCTAGGAAAGCAACGGGGGGACTCCCACATCTCTTCCACTTGCCTGGTCGATTTGATTAAATTTAAATCTTGACTAAAATGCTTAGTGTTAAAAATACTATATATTGGCCTTCCTTCATGATGGATCATTATTGTGTTATGAACCACATTAGGTTTGTTGTGTTATCTGCAAGACCTAATATGGTGATTGACATAATACTAGTCTAGTGCATAGATATGCTTACAGTATATTCAGTATAATGCTTTGTTGTGTTATCTGCAAGGGCATTATATTTGAGTATTGACTGTATAGAAATGAAAGGGTCTTGACTTAACTAGAACATTATGGTTTGTTATGTTTTCTGCAAGACTAATAATGTTCTAGAGGCCAAGTTACTTCTTGAGAATTATATGAGATATAATTGGAAGATTTTCCAACCTTTGAGCTTATAAAAGATTTGTTATGTTTTCTGCAAGATCTTTAATAAGTTATTAGGATCTCAATCTCACTAAGAAAAATTGATTGGGGTTCTTCTCGATTATCATAGTGAGGGCTATGATTTTTGATAAAATAGTAGGAGACAATTAAATTGAAGACCTAATTTAATTATGTAAATCATTTCATGGTTGTTTGCTTATGTATTGTTCTTTATTAAATGTAGATAAATGGCATCTTCATTATCACTGCGAAGTATCTTAGATACCAACAAACTAACTGGTCTGAACTATGTGGACTGGTTGAGAAATTTAAAGATTGTGCTGAGTTCAAAAAAACTTTCTTATATTCTTGATACCCCTAGTCTTAATCCACTAGGGGACGATGCCACATAGGAAGATATGGCCACATACAAAATGTGGCAGAATGACTCCCTTACTGTCAAGTGTATCATACTAGCCTCTATGACCAATGAGTTACAGAGATAGCATGAAAACATGGATACTCAATCCATAATGCTCAATCTAAAAGAGCTTTATGGAGAACATGGCAGAACTGCTAGATATGAAATATCTAAGTAGTTATTCCGTGCTAGGATGACAGAGGGAACATCCGTTCAGGATCATGTTCTGAAGATAATTGACTTGATCACCATATTGGGTCAATTAGGTTTTATCATGGATGGGGAGTTGAATCAGGATTTAATCCTGTAATCACTCCCAGAGTCATTTTCTCAGTTTATCTTGAATTATCACATGAACAAACTGAACACTTCCTTGCCTGAGCTGTTAAATATGTTAAAAACAGCAGAGAGCCACGTTAAGAAAGAAAAGGCTCCACTTCTTCTTGTTGATAAGACCAATAAGAAGAAATCAGGTAAAAAGGGTTTTAATAGGAGGCTAAACCCTAAGAGTGGCATCAATAAGAATAAGAAAGGAAAGAAGGCCTCCAAACAGTCAACCTGTTTCTTTTGCGGCAAAGCGAGACATTGGAAAAGGAATTGCAAGGCTTACCTTGCAACTGTGAAGCCTGGTGCATCAGATGCACCAAAAGGTATGTATGAGATACATGCTATATTGACATTAAATTCATCTATATCAAATACTTGGATATTGGATACCGCTTGTGGTTACCATATATGCAAATTTTTGCAGGACCTCCACAAGCTTAAAGTATTGAAGGAAGGTGACTTCAATCTCTACGGTGCTAGTGGTGATATCATCCAAGCAGAAGCTGTAGGGACCTATATTCTAAAGTTACCTTCAGGGAAGATCTTGGAGTTAGAAAATTATTATTGTATGCCTAAGATTATTAAGAACATTATATCTATTCCCTTGTTATTAAAACAAGGATATGTAATGGATGTAACGAGCACTGGTTGCTCGATAATGTTATCTAATGAATTTGTTTGTTCTGGCATATTTAGCAATTGGCTCTTAACTATTTCTTCCAATGATAGTGTTTTTCATGTCAATAATAAAAGAAAAAGAGAAGACTTTAATGATACTTTACTTTGGCATCATCGACTTGGTCATGTTAATGAGTCTAGGATAAGCAAGTTATACAAGAAAAAATCCCTTGATCCTTATGAGTATGAATCATTAGGAACTTGCGAATCATGTCTCATGGGTAAGATGACCAAGACTCCATTTACTGGACATGGAGAAAGGTCAACTGAGTTATTAGGACTTATACATACTGATGTATGTGGTCCAATGACAACTTAGGCCAGAGGTGGATACTCATATTTTATCACTTTTACAGATGATTTATCTAGGTTCGGATATGTGTATCTTATGAAACATAAATCTGAAGCCTTTGATAAATTTAAGGAGTATCAAAGTATGGTCGAAAAACAAACCGGGAAAAGTATTAAAGTTCTTCGGTCTGATCGAGGAGGAGAATACTTATCCACGGAGCTTTTAGACTATCTTAAAGTTAATGAAATTCTTTCTGAATGGACCCCTCTATATACACCACAGCTAAATGGTATAGCTGAAAGGAGGAATCGTACCTTATTAGATATGGTACGATCCATGATGTGCTTCACAAATTTACCCATTTCCTTCTGGGGTTATGCCCTAGAAACTGCTATTTACATTCTGAACAAAGTACCTTCTAAATCCGTTGTTAGTACTTCATATGAAATTTGGAGTGGAAAGAAACCATATCTTAAATATTTTAAGGTATGGGGATGTCTAGCTTATGTTAAAAGAAATTTTGGGCATAAGTTGGAACCTAGAGCGGACAAATGTCATTTGTAGGATATCCTAGAGAGGGTAGAGGATATCTGTTTTACCATCCAACTGAACAAAAGATTTTTGTCAGCAGACATGCCACTTTTCTAGAAAAAGAGTTTATTTTAGAAAAGGGCAATGGTAGAACTATTGAACTTGGAGAAGTACAAGAAACATAGATAGACAATTCTCAATCAATAGAACATATAGTTAGGACAGAACCAGAACACAAAACTCCTCCCCATAGGTCTGATAGAGTGCCACGGGCACCTGAGATGTATGGGTTTATTATTGAAAATAATGAAGCCCAAGTCATTCAAAATGATGAACCTCTGACCTATACGGAAGCTATCTTAAGTACTGATTCAGATAGATGGCAAGAAGCCATGGAATCCAAGATAGACTCTATGTATGTCAACCAAGTATGGTCTTTGGTCGATGCACCAGAAGGTGTTAATCCTATTGGGTGCAAATGGGTCTATAAGAAAAAGATTGGGGCTGATGGCCAAGTTGAAACATATAAAGCTAGATTAGTGGCAAAAGGTTTTAGACAAAAACAGGGAATTGATTATGATGAAACATTCTCACCTGTTGCTATGCTCAAATCAATTCGGATTTTACTTGCTATAGCAGCGTACCACGATTATGAGATCTGGCAGATGGATGTGAAGACTGCATTTCTCAATGGTTTTCTTGAGGAAGAAGTCTACATGTCACAGCCAGAAGGTTTTATTTCAAAGAATAAACCTAATCAAGTATGCAAGCTAAAGAAATCCATTTATGGATTAAAGCAAGCTTCAAGGAGTTGGAACATCCTCTTTGATGAAACTATTAAAAGGTTTGGTTTTATCAAAAATGTGGATGAACCCTGTGTTTATAAGAAGACTAGTGGGAGTGCTATAGTCTTCTTGGTTCTGTATGTAGATGACATACTCCTCATTGGGAATGATATCCCAATGTTACAATCAGTCAAGGTTTGGCTATCAAACTAGTTTTCCATGAAAGATTTGGGAGAAGCATCCTATATACTAGGTATTAAGATCTATAGAGATAGATCTAAGAGGATGCTAGGTTTATCCCAATCTAGGTACATTGACTTAGTGCTGAAAAGATTCAGCATGGATGGAAGTAAAAAAGGTTATCTTCCTATGAGTCAAGGCATATATCTTTCTAAAAGGATGTCTCCTAAGACACCTGAAGAAAGAAATAGAATGAATTCTATACCTTATGCTTCGGCAATAGGGTCCATAATGTATGCCATGTTATGTACCAGGCCTGATATGGCATATGCTTTAGGCATTGTCAGTAGGTTTCAGGCTGATCCATGAGAGGATCATTGGAAAGCAGTTAAAATATTCTTAAGTACCTGAGAAGGACTAAGGATATTTTTCTGGTTTATGGTGGTTCTGATCTTAAACTAGAAGCTTATTCTGATTCTAGTTTTCAATCAGACCCTGATGATAGCAAATCTATTTCGGGATATGTTTTTATCCTAAATGGTGGAGCAGTGAGTTGGAAGAGTACCAAGCAACAGACTGTAGCTGACTCAACCACAGAGACAGAATCATAGCTATCAGTGAAGTCGCCAAGGAAGCAGTCTGGATGAAGAAGTTCATCACAGAGTTGGGTGTTGTTCCTGAGATTGAAAACCCAGTGCCACTTTACTGTGACAACACTGGAGCTGTTGCTCAAGCTAAGGAACCAAGAGCTCATCATAAGTCCAAGCACATCTGAGACGCTTCCATCTCGTCCGAGAAATAGTAGAAAGACAAGATGTCTACATAAATAGAGTTAATACAAAGAACAATGTAGCAGACCCATTCACTAAGGCTCTACCACAACGAGAGTTTGATCGCCATCTCGAGTGTATGGGATTAAGATTTAAAGGTGATTGGCTTTAGTGCAAGTGGGAGATTGAAAGGGATTTGCCCTACAAGCCAATCTATGTTGTATCTCCCAAACCATTATAATTGACAATATTCTAATAAAGGCATTATTTTTCATCATACGCTGCGTTTATTATTATATGATGAACCCCATAGATTAGGGCTATGATTTTAGGGTTATGATGTGATCATACCAGTGAGACCTAAAGTCTTAAAACCTTAATCTAAAATATTCCTAGTCAAAGGAACCCTGAGTAGGGGATTAGGGTTTTTCCGGTAAGACTAGCACATCCCATGTATACTGGAGAGGGTGACTGCTCTCACAGTCACTTGTGTATGACACAAATACTATGATGTGGGTACTCATTAGAGAATGAGTTCACTGATATGATCCAACTTGAGAACATCTAATGGAGTCTTAGCTACATGTCAATAGAAGGTTCTCATAGTGGGAGTGGTACAAGTAATCCTTTGACCTGAGACTGCCATAAGTACCTTATGTACATGAACCCATGCTTTGGTTCAATCCTAATCATGACACTGAGTCATGCACAGGATTGATACTAGGAATGATGAATTGGATATGAAGGTAATGAGTAGGTCAACAAGGAATCGATCACTTTTAGTAAGAGGAGATTGCATCTAGCTAGTTATCAATCGGATGATGATTCAGAGAATCTTTGATCAAAGTAAAGATATTAGAGATGGTTTTTAATATTAAGATAATTGAATCATCAATATAAGATTGAGCTAGAAACAGATATAATATTGGATTTGACATATATCCATATCCATAATTATATTTTGGGTGCAGGCTGATCGAAGGATTTAATTGTACGGTAACTTTCTATTGAAGGATAGTTTTGGTATTTCACCAAAATTTTCATATCTTCTGGGTAGACATGACACGTTGCTAGACGTCAATCTTGTCTTGTGGGTTGATTAAATTGAATGATCACTTATTAGGAAGAGTCCTAATTGATCATAATCAGGTAAGCCCGATTTGACCTAAATCGATTAGAAAGAGTTCTAATCAAATTAGGTCAACTTGTATTCGAACCCACTGCTGGCTAGATGTGGAACCCAATGGGTCACACACTTAAGAGAATTGATCAAGGGTTTAATTTTATAATTAAATCATCTTTGCATGATGACACTCTAGCAAGTGTTGCAAATCCTAGCTTCTATTCGAATTAGATTCAAATTAGGGTTCCGGATTGGTTCAATTTGGATTCTAATTGGATCTAATTAGACCCTAATTGAGGTTATAAGGATTATGGCTAACCAGGTATCTAGGATAGCCCCCCACCCGCTCCTTAGCCCTTGCACGCCAAAATGCCAAGAGTCCATGTGCTAATGGACTCTTGGCGCGCCAAATGGAGGAGTCCATGGGCGCATGGACTCTTGGTGCGCCCACTTAATTCTCTGATGAATTAAGATGGGGCTGCATTCCTTCTCTCTTTTAGCGCCTCAGATGTCCCCCCTTGGATTGGAATCCAAGGGTTGATGTTTTTTTGAGAAAGGCAGAAAGCATTCGTTGCTTCCCGGTTGCGCGAAATAACATCTCTTCGGAGATTAAAAGTCGCGACTCCTTTCTTTTATAAACATTATGATTTTTCATTTAAGAAAAGCCATGGGATTTATCCGGAGGGCCGTGAGAAGGAAGGATGGGGCGTGAGAAAATGAGAAAGGGCGTGAGAAGTTTTTCACGGAGAGTTGTGTGGGCGCCTCTCTGAAATCTATTTAAGGGGTCAGGAAAATCAGAACTCGGTAATTGTAATTTTTTTCTTCTTCCTCTCCAAAGACTCTTTCTTTTCTTGTTCTTGCACTGTTTCCTTTACAGAGTACATCTCTGTCAAAACTCTGCTACTGAACAAGAACAAGAGCGAAAGTCTCCGACGGTAAAGGAAAGAAGGAGTTCTGATTTTATTCCTTCTTTCTTACATTAAGACATTCTTGTCTTAGTTTCTCCTCCAATTTAGGACAAGCCTAAATCCCCTTAGGACAAAGTCTTATCTTCAAGACAAGAGTGTCTTAGAGGGTCAAGGTCTTAGTGGAAGGAGGAGAAGAGATAAAAGAAAGGAAGGAAACCTCTTGTGTGGAAGAATTCCAGCCATAATCCGAAGATTTGAGTTCTAGGAAGAAGAACTCAATAGGAGGAACCATTGGACAAGAAGATAATGTTCTTGATCATTGCTCTGTGTGGATCACCATCGGAGGGTGGACACTTGGATGCCTGGTGAATTCAAATAGCCCGTCGATCTTCAAGTTTTAAGTCTTCGTAAATTGGAATTAGCGATTACAGGTTGGTATTCAAATTCAATTTGCATAGAAATGTTTGTCTTCATACATTCTAGTCTTATTAAGGGGTTCCTGTTTTAGGGTTTTTGTGCATATTAATTTCAATTTTTGAAATTACCCTTCCGCTGCGTTGCACCGGAACCCTACAATGCCCTTTGATTAATCCAAGATCCAAGTTCCTTGAAGTCAAGCACTAGCCACTTCTTTCTTCCTTCTTCCTTCTTCCCCTTTATTTCAATTCCAACTTGATTTCTCTTCCACACCTAATGCTTGATTTTGTTGTAGGTTTTCTCAGGTTTTCCAAGTCCATGGTGAAGGTCTCCAAGACATGGATCAAGGCCAAGGTGAGTCCTAAAGGTAGGGAGTGCTTGTCTTATAGTTTAGACCTCAAATCCTTGAGTGTTAAGAGCTTCCCTTCTACCAAATATTTTAACCATCATTGTTGGTAAGAAAATTCTTTCTAAGCTTCATTAGATCTGATCATTTGAAGGTTAACTTGCCCTAGTAGTGATGGCTTTTTTGTCATGAAGATCCTAATCATTGTTTTGAACTAGATCAACATTACGGGTGATGTAACTTAGATCAACTAGTCTCCTTATGAAAATTCTTTCCTTGGATTAATTTATCCCATTTATTTGATAATTAATTGCTCAAATTTTCTTGTTGGTTAGCTTACTAAAACTCTCCATCCATCATTTTATTTTTATCCTGCATCAGCTAGGGAAGTCTTTAAATACCATAATCTTCTTGTAATCAAGCATGTTATGAATGAATGAAATTTGAAGTTCTTTTTCCTCCGTTGCAATCTTTTTGCTTTGCCACTCCATGAGGGAGAAGGGCGTGAGGCCCAACCATTATTCTAGCTCCAAGAAGTCTCCACCAACCAGCTCTTCCAACATCCAAGAAATCACCATCAAGCCTTTTCCTTCCCTTTCCTATCTTCATTGTTCTTGCTTTGTTGTTCCCAACCCTTCCACACCCACTCATGTTCTTTGTTTTGCAAGATCCCTCAAGTGCTTCCAGTCAAGGATGGTGTTCTCTTTGCCTCAAAACCATTAGTAAGAAGTTTCTACATTCGAGGAAGAGATAGCCTTTTTATTTAGTTGTCAATCATCGAGTGTTAAAGAGTGATCCCATTATAAGGAATTCTTGAGTTCAATTGTTGGTACAAAATTCCTTCCTTCCCTCTAAAGTCTAAAATATTGAATAGAGTTTTATCCTAATCAAATGATTTCTCAATCAAGAAGGTCCATTTTCTTTACTTGAATGTGATTTGCACTGCAGGATACCAATTATCTCTTTATTAGTCTTCTTTAGTGCACTTAATCACTCCTTTATGGCTGAATCTTGCTATTATGTTGTGGGTTATTGCTTAACTTTAATTTTTCAATCTCTTTATGTAAAATTTTCCATCACCATCCTGCATCAATCTTGGTATCAGAGCATGGTAGATTAGGACATGCATGCATAAGTGCTGAAATTTCTGCATTTTAGGACATAGATCTAAAAATTGCTTCAATAATTATTCAGATCTTAGTTTAATTTAGCATCCAACATCAATATTTGCTAGTTCAAACCAGGTCTGAAATCTCCTTCATAGATTTCAAATCTGAAATTTTGAAAATTATTGCATCGTTTTCGTTCTTTAATTTAAGGATTCACACCTCCTGAGCAGGTATATGAAAGTATACTGTCACGACCCATGGGAGTAATGAGCTACAACCAAACATGAGATCCTTAGATTAAAGGTTTGATGTGCTAATTGCTTGCTTGATATGTGATTACATGAATATGCCAAAGTGATTGCTTGAATTGCATGATTTTTCTTGTTAGCACATTGAACACCCCATAATTTTTGGCACATTTCAAATTTAAATTTTCCCACCAGGAATTTTGAAATTTGGAATTTTAAATTTTAAATTTTGAATTTTAAAATCTAAAATTTGAAATTTGAAAATTTAAATTTCAAATTAGAAATTTAAATTTTGAATAACTAGGTTTAAATTATGTTGATTAGTTGAGATTGTTGTGATGTTGCATTCATTCTAAATCACTTAAGGGTAATGCTATCATAAGATAAGGGAAGGATTTCATCACCTTTCCTTGGCCCAAAAACAACCCACCTTATCTTGCATCGAACCCAAGCCTTAAATAAAATTGAGTAGAAATTGTAGCTCAGAGTCATGGGCCAAACAAGCAATTTAAAATTCTTTTCAAAATAACATGATGTAGTGGAAGAAGAAAAAACATTTTTATTTAAACACGTTAACCTAATTAACATAGGCCCTACATAGATCTTTTTGCATATTGAGTAATACATGCATGAAATCAAGCATGCAAAGTATGTAATTCATAGAACCATTCTTTACATCACACCAAATGCTGTTGAAGAATACTTCATCATACCCATAAGATAGGAATACAAGCCTTATTTATGAGGTGATAATCACCAGGAAGGGAAGTACTCCAAGAAAGAAGACAAGCCCTACGAGCAGCACAAACATCCTACTTCTACAAGTAGATCACACCGAGGTAAGGGGATTCTCCTCCTTCCTTCTAGATGCTAGCCTCTTCGAAAACAATGTGGCAATGGCAGACCCCTTCTTCAACACCTTGAAGAACTAGTTGCTAAACAGAGATGGAATAAGGCACCTAAGAACGTTTCCCATAACACTCTATCCCAACCTTCAACAGAAGGTATGCACACAGCAATCCCAAAACCCAAAGCCTCACACTATCTTGTTAGAACCTTTCTGACAAAATGAGATCAAATCTCATAATCTCTCAAAGATCAAGCAAGACTTCTAACCAGGAGAAATATGAAGAGACTCAACTAGGATAAAGAGTGAACGATTCACTATATCATTGCACCCAAAATAGTCCTTAAATAATAAAAGAAGAGATAATGAGAGATTAATTAGGGAGTTTAGAGTCTCTTGAGATTCAAGGGTGTTACGAACCCTTCGACTTCAGCAACTGATGCTGATAAAAACCCAGAAATGCCAAACATTAAGTGCCATAACAGTTACAGCCATTAATGATGTATTTTCATATTTTTCAACAAAATCCGTCAAGCGAGTCGACTCATTTATGTGAGTCAACTCTCTGTCAAACGAGTCGACTCATCTATGTGAGTCAACTCGCACAAGTTGACTCATCCAAATGAGTCAGCTCATGCAATTTTGATAACTTCTTGTCAAACGAGTCCGGAATGATTCCCAATCATTTTCAAGCCAATAAATCAAGAAGAAATCTCATGGTGTGTGACCCCATAGGTTCAAACACTAAACTGGTAGCACAAAAACATTTCCAATACCAGCCAAAGTCACCATCTAATAATGACACCCAACATTTGGAAAGGTCGAAGGTTGGAGAGCAACAAGAACCTGTCGAATATGAAATACCACTGAACTTTTTTATTTAACCTTCTAATACTTCAGATGGCTTAGGGTTAAACTGCCCAACCCTAATCAGTCCATCTTAATATGTCTCAAACAAAGAATCCCTATAACTCCTTACAAGGAATGCCCTGGCCAAGGTCTTTCTCAATTGAGGCATATTAAGCATTCAATCCAAACCATTTGGAGAGGTCAATCCTATCTTGATCTTATTATCGCTATACAAGTACTTGACTGTACCTAGCAACCTTCTATCACCGGATTAGAAATCCGGGTAGTCCGTCACCAAAGCACAGTGAGTTGCTTGCAAGCTACCATAGTGATCTTAAGTTAGAGGAATAATTTATATCCACATTCTAATGCAAAACTTCTCTTTAGCAGAAAGAGAATCTAGCATGAAAGTCACACTTAGTGAAGTGTCGAACACAATACCTAATATCATACTAGCATCTCCATGCTACTTGGTTAAGAGGGCAACTAACAGACATGACATCAACGACCTACTCTCGATACACCATCATCCTAAAATAGTGTATTCTTTGGTCAGAACCAGTTTATGAACTGCACGATGCATCCTCTTTACATCGCATACAAGGTAGTTCAAAGGACATCATCATACAAAAGTTCAATTAAGAAGATGACATGTGATGAACAACCAAAGTAAACTTTTATTAAATTCAATAATTCATATATATATATACATGAGTTGCACAACCATCTACAACCTAGATGATTGGCTTTAGGACACACATTTCCCAATAAAAACCTAATTAGAACTAGGAACACCAACAAGTCAAGCCCAAGTAGTGTGTTGAGGCTAGTGTGAATCAATTCTTCACTTATGGAGATTGGTGTCTAAGGTTAGGGGTCAAACGGCAAATGCCTTAAGAGACTTGTGGTTATTTAATTAGGACCCTACGAGAGCAGAGGGACCCTCCCACAATCCCACCTCTTACCTGGCCAGTTGAAAAGATAATTGTAGTCTTGATCTATACTTAGTCAATTCATACTACATTGAGCTTCTAGGTCTAGCAAACCCTAGAACGAGTCTTTTATTTTTGCATGACCACTAGATTAGGGACTCCATACCAACCCTCATACACCCAACCTAGTGTCACCATGGACCCAAATCTAGAAACCGTCACCATGGACCCAAATCTAGAAACCCTATTAAGAACTATGACTAAGCAGTTCAAACAATTGAACAATAGGTTTGATCAAGTGGAGGAAAGAATAGGGACCCTTGAAGAGACCCGCATGACCCCTACTGAGCCACAAGCATCTAGATTGTTACCCCTACATCCTAGAGTCCAATGCCATGACCTGCTTCTGATCCACACCAAAGAAGGCCACACCATGACTATGTTGACTAGGATGAAAGAGCTCTTAGGAACATTCATCTAAATGCACCCACTTTTGATGGAAACTTATATCCTAAGGTGTATATAGACTGGGAGGGAGACATGGACCAGTATTTTGAGTGGTATGAGATGTTAAAAGAGAGGAAATTTAAGTTTGCCAAACTTAGGTTAGTCCGATAGGCTAGGTTATATTGGGAGAATGTTAAGTATTTATGTCGCTAGAGAGGAGACATACCCATAGTGACATGAAGAGCCATGAAGATTAAACTCGGAGAGAAATAACTGTCCATGTCCTATGAAGAAAGACTTTTAGATCAATGGCAGAGATTGAGTCAAGGAAATAAGACTGTGTTTGAGTACATTGCCAAATTTGATGAGTTTATTATGAGATGTAGTGTGGTTGAGTTTGAAGCTATAACCCTGTATAGGTTTCAAGCTAGCCTACGTGAGGAAATTCAAAGAGAATTATTTTTAAGAGAAGTCCATGATCTAGACCAAGCCTACCAAATTGCTAGGGACTGTGAGAGATTTCAGAGGGGACCCATTATTCATCGACCTGAACCAAAGATGATTAGCACCCCTGGAAATAGGCCAAGTCCGAGTCAAATTCTATCAAACCGACCCAGTCCTGCTACCCCACTAGCTCGTAAAGATGATAAAGGTAAAAGCCCTGAAATTCAAAGAGAGAGTAATGTTCATTATTTTAGGTGACATAAAGTTGGCCACTATGCTAGTCAATACCCTACCCGGGCTTTACACATAGGGGAATTGGAAGAGGAAGCCCCTGAACCCACAGAAGATTTTGAGGATGAGGTATATGAAGCAGGAGTAAACTTAGTTCATGAGTATGAAGGAGATGAATAAATCATTGACTCATCTGAATTTTGAGGAGTTGTTAGATGCATCTTGACCCAGACCAAGGAGCAAGAAGATTGGCATAGGACCAACATTCTATAAACTTTTGTTTAATTAGGAGAAATAGTCTGCAAGATCATCATAGATAGTGGGAGCTGTATCAATGGCATTTCAACCAGTGCTGTTAAAAACTTAGGTTTACCTACTGTTTCCCATCCCAATCCATATAAGGTATCTTAGATAGATTCGACCTCAATTCCCATCAAGTTCAGATGCCAAGTTACAATCCAGGTCCAGTCTACCGAGAGAAGGTTTGGTGTGATGTTCTTTCTATGGGTGTTAGTAGTATCATCTTAGGCTAACCATGATTGTATGATCATGATGCTATATTATATGGTCATTTTAATTCTTGTTCCTTCACCCATAATTGAAAGAAAATTGTGATCAATTCTTCACCACCTAAGGACAACATTAGGAGAGGGTCTAATAATCTAAAGGACAAGAAACAAGGGATGAATTTGATTAGTGCTAAGGAGTTAGAACAAGAGCTTAATGAGGGTTCACCTATTTGGATTTTGTCTACCAAAGAAGTCCAGGATTAACCCCATAAGGAACAACCCCAGGAAGTGATAAGATTTTTGAAGGAATTTTAAGATGTGTATCCAGAGGACCTCCCTAATCACCTTTCGCCTTTAAGGGACATTCCGCATGCCATAGATTTGGTCCTAGGAGCCATATTACCAAACCTTTCACATTATAGGATGAATCCCACTAAACTTTCTGAGTTACAACGACAAGTTGGAGATCTTCTCCAAAGGAGATTTATTAGGGAAAGCCTAAGCCCATGTGCAGTACCTGTCCTTTTAACCCCTAAGAAAGATGGCACATGGAGAATGTGTGTAGATAGCCGAGCCATTAATAAGATAACAATCAAGTATCGTTTTCCTATTCCCCATTTGGATGACATGTTAGACATAATGGCTGAAGCCACTATTTTCTCCAAGATTGACCTTAAGAGTGGCTATCATCAAGTGAGAATTAGACCAAGGGATGAATGGAAAATAGCTTTTAAAACTAAGGATGGCCGTATAAGTGGATAGTGATGCCTTTTGGTCTTTCCAATGCACCAAGTACCTTCATGAGGATCATTACCCAAGTCTAAAGAACATTCATTGAAAAATTTGTTATGGTCTATTTCGATGATATTCTTATCTACAGTAGGACTAAGGAAGACCACCTGAACCAAATTCGGCAAGTTTGCCAAGCCTTTAGGTAAGATAGTCTCTATGCCAATCTGAAGAAATGTGAATTCTTGACCCATAGAGTTATCTTTCTAGGATTTGTTGTCACCCTTGAAGGAGTGTCTGCTGATCCAAAGAATGTCAAGTCCATAGTTGAGTGGCCTATACCCACTAGTATACATGAAGTGCATAGCTTCCATGGCCTTGCCACCTTCTATAGGAGATTTATTCGAGGATTCAGTTCGATTGTTGCACCCATTACCGACAGAATTAGGAAGGGAACCTTTGAATGGACCAAAGCCGCCGATAGAGCCATCCTAGAAATCAAAGAGAAAATGACCCAAGCACCCATTTTGAGATTACCTGACTTTTCAAAGGTATTTAAGGTTGCTTGTGATGCCTCTGGAGTAGGAATTAGAGGAGTCTTGAGTCAGGAAAATCATCTAGTGGCATTTTTTAGTGAAAAGTTAAATGAGGCAAAACTTAGATATTCAACTTATAATAAGGAATTATATGTGATAGTTCAAGCCTTAAGATATTGGAGACATTACCTATTACCACAGGAGTTCATATTATATTCAGATCATAAAGTACTCTGATTACTTAACTCTCAAAAGAAGTTGAACCCTGGGCACGAGAAGTGGGTAAAATATATCCAAGCTTATACATTTATCTTGAAACACCATGCTGGTACTAAAAATTGAGTCGCTGATACCCTTAGTCGATGATCCATGCTTTTGACCTCGGTTAGCACTGAAGTTGTAGGGTTTGACATGCAGAAAGAGGAATATCCTATGTGTCCAGACTTTAATGACATTTATCAATCTCTTTACCAAGGACCATCTTGCTTGTGTAGTGACTATACCCTTCATGATGGATTCTTTTTCAAGGAAAATAAGTTGTGTATCTCTCAAACATCTATTAGAAAATTCTTAGTGTGGAAAATTAATGTTGGATATTTAGCTGGCCATTTTGGTAGAAACAAGACCATTTTAGCTATAGAAGACCAATTCTTTTGGCCTGGCCTCAAAAGGAATGTAGCCCAAGTTGTGGCCCGATGTTGAACATATGCTATTGCCAAATAGCAAAAGTAGAACACTTGCCTATGCACCCCTCTACTAGTCCCCGATTGCCCATGGCAGGATCTTAGTATGGACTTTATATAAGGGTTACCAAAGACCATAAGGAAACATGATTCTATCTATGTTATGGTTGATCGATTCTCTAAGATGGCACACTTCATACCTTATTCCCAGACTTATGATGATTCGAGAGTGGCTAAGCTTTTTCTAGATGTAGTG
Source organism: Areca catechu (assembly GCA_021397845.1). NCBI lineage: Eukaryota > Viridiplantae > Streptophyta > Magnoliopsida > Arecales > Arecaceae > Areca > Areca catechu. Next base: position 72,380,185 of record CM038041.1, read on the forward strand.
GTTAGGTTGCATGGGTTATCCAAAACTATTGTGTCGGATAGAGATGTTAGGTTCACTAGCTATTTCTGGACGATTCTTTGGCATATGCTAGGAACCAAACTCAAATTCTCTACTGCCTAACATCCTCAAACTGATGGCTAGATGAAAGTTGTCAATCAAAGTCTAGAAAACCTATTAAGATGCCTAATGGCAATAGTATGGAAATTAGGATCTATCATTACCTCATGTCGAATTTGCTTATAACAGCTCAATCAATAGGATAACTGGAAAAAGCCCATTTGAGATTGTCCATGGTTACAAGCCCAACAAGCTCATAAACCTCGTTCCTTTATCCATGCATGCACAAATTTCTGAGTCTACAGAGTCATATGCCCAGCATATTAGAGATTCACATAAAGAAATCAGTAAGAAAATTCAATTGAGCAATGAAACTTATAGGCATATGGCAAATCCACGTATGAGAGTCAAAGAGTTCATTGAGGGAGACTATGTCATGATAAGGCTTAGACTTGAATGGTTCCCACCAGGAACCATGAAAAAATTGCATGCCCGCAGTGCAGGTCCATTTAAAATAATAAAGAAAATTGGGCCTAATGCGTATGTGCTTAAGTTACCATCTGATTTAGGTATCAGCTCGACCTTCAATGTTTTAGACCTAGTAGAGTATAAGGAGCCAATAATGATACCTAGTAAGCTTTTTGGGCATGAGCCTATTTTCGAGAGTGAGCCTACCCTTGAGTGTCTACCAGCTACTTTACCAGAACAGCTAGATAAGATTGAGCATATCCAAGATGACCAGGCTATTAGTAAACAAAATAAAGGTTATCAATGCTACTTGGCTCATTAGCAAGGTCGATCGGAATCCGAAGACTCGTGGATCACTAGAGAGGATCTGCAAAGAATCAACCCAAATCTATTGAAACATTACCAAAGTCAAGTTAACCCATACTCGACAGGGTTGAGTTCTTCCCACCCCGAGAGAGTTGGTGTGGGCACCAGGATACGAAAGAGGCTCCAAGCAAATCAGGTCAACCCAAGCTCTATATGGATTACAAGTGAATAAACCAAACCCCAATTTTGTCTTCAATTTTATTTTTAATTTCAACATGGGTCCTGTAATTAGAGTCGAGTCCATTCCAATTTCAATTTTAGTTGAGTTTTGTTAGGCTCAATTTAGTCTTGTTGGGATCAATTTGATCTTGTAAATAGTTGGGTCTCGTAAATAGACAAGTTGGATTCAAGTTGAGTTCAAATTGGATAAGATCAAGACCATGAAGCATCAAGATGGGATGGAGCAAACCACCCCAACCACCTTGCCAAGTTGGAGCGCCATCTCACCACGCCAAGATGGGAAGCCACCTCACCTCCCATGCCATATCATGATGCCACCTCACCATGCCACCTCACCTCTATTTGGGCACTTAATCACTCCTTTTATGTAAAATTTTCCATCACCATCCTACATCAAATTCTCCCTCTCTTTGTTTTTTTTTTTTGTGATTTCAGATCTCAATTCTCATAGTAATGCTTCTCCAAATTTGTGCACATCCCAAAAAAATTTAATAAAAATAGGGCATGGAGAATTGATAAGGATAAGGAGAGATAGAGATAGAATAAGACTAGGAGTTCTAATCCTATTCAAAGTCTATCAAATGAATTCATAATTCATATAAAATTATTCAAAACTAATCCTAATTAAAAGAATAATTAGGGAGGATGAAAAATTAATTTTTTTATGGATAATTCATAGAAAATATTTAGTTACGCATGGAGAATATCTAGGTGGTTCTAGTTTATGAATAGGAATATTAATTTGATTCTAATTAAGTTTAAGTCAAATTAAATTTAGTTTAACCCAATTAAATAACTAACCTAATCAAACTAGATTCCAATTATCTTAACTAAATTCTAATTAAATTATAAATTAATCAAGTCTATGCTCGAATCAAACCAAGATTAAAATCTTTTAGTGATTAGGTCATTATGTAGCCTAATCAGGTGAGACCTAATTGAACCCAATTCAACATGAGTTGACCTAAACCTCTTGGCTTATATTAAGCCAATTAGCAATCTAATTATTAATTAATTCTTCTATAATTAATTAATAATTATTTATTTATTTCTTTACAATACTATATAAGGTTAATTATCAATCATATTGATAATTATACCCTCAAATGATTCTTAATCATTAATCAGCCATCATTATCACTCAGAAACTTCTATTATATGTAACTTCATAGGTTTAAATACTAAGCCAGTAGCATAGAAATAAATTCTTGAACTAATCAATATGACCATCTAAATGGTACCCGATTTTGGATAGGTTGAATGATTGCAAAGAAACATTCAAGAACTCAGGTATATAGTTATCGTATAATTCATCCCTTTGACCCAATGCTTGGATGACTTCCAAGTTAACTACCAACTTTTAGATAGTGTATGTAGATGTGTCTCAACCTAATAAATCCTATGACTCCTCAAAAGGATTATCTTGGTCAAGGTTTTGCTAAATTAAAATATGGTCAAGCATTATCTCCAATACCTTGGAGTGGTCAATCTCTTCTTGACTCACACACCAACTTTACAAGTACTTAACTATACCCAAAAATCTTCCATCACTATATTAGAAATATAGTGATGTCTGGCACCAAAGCACAGTAATTTGCTTGTAAGTCATCATGGTTATCTTAGGTCAAAGGGATACTTATACACATATCCTTCTACAAGATAATCTTCATAGTAGAGTACTTTGTAGAGTTGGTCATGTTCCGTAAATATACTTTTACACTCACTTATATATCATACCAGTATCTCCGCACTTCTTAGTTATGAGGACAAGCAACTTATATGGCACACAATAATCTATACTCGATAAACATTGTTATCCTAAGAAATAATATATCATTTGGTTATGAATAAGTTTAAGAACTACACGATAAATCCTCCTTTTGGGACTTCATCATAAAAGAGTTCAAAAGGAAGATGTACAAGAAAGTGATGAACTTCCAGAATAACTTTTATTTATTAATGATTCATATACAAATTTATATTAAGCTTAACCATCTAAAACTCAGATGATTAGCTTTAGAAAGCCTTGGCCCAATTAAAGCTAAGTGCCAAAAAGCCTTTGGCTTAGAAGACTTTCACCCAATGCAACACTAAAAAAACTTTGGCCTAGTTAAAGCTAAGTTCCAGAATACCTTCAGTCTAGCATAATGTCGAAAAGTTTTTGGCCCGATGCAGCACTGAAAAGCTTTTGGTCTGATTAAAGCTAAGTGCTAAAAAGCCTTCGACCTTGTCTAATGTCAGAAAATCTTTGGCCCAATGCAAAATCGGAAAGCCTCTAGCCCGGTTAAAACTTTATGCTAAAAAGCCTTCGACCTAGCCTAACATTAAAAAGCCTTCAACCCGATGCAGCACCGAAAAACCTTTAGCCCGGTTAAAGCTAAGTACCAAAAAGCATTCGACTTGGCCTAACATCAGAAAGCCTATGGCCTGATGCAGCACCAGAAAGCCTTATCCTGATTAAAGTTTTATACTAGAAAGCCTTCAACCTAGCCAATGCCAAAATGCCTTTGTCCCAATGCAGCACCAAAAGCCTTTGGCCTGATTAAAGCATTATACCAGAAAGCCTTTGACTTGGTTAACATTGGAAAGCTTTTGACCCAACACAATGCTAGAAAGCCTTTGGCTTGATTAAAGCTAAGTTTCAGAAAGCCTTCGACCTAGCCTAACATCGAAAAGCCTTTGATTTGATGTAGCACCAGAAAGCCTTTGGCATTGTTAAAGCTTTATGCTAGAAACCTTTAGCTTTGCCTAACATCGAAAAGCCTTTGGCATGATGCAGCACCTGAAAGCCTTTGGCCTAGTTGAAGCAAGTACTAGAAAGCTTTGCTTAGCCTAACATCAAAAGCCTTCAGTTCGATGCAGCACCGGAAAACCTTTGGCTTGGTTAAAGCTAAGTTCTAGAAAGCCTTCAGCCTAGCCTAATTTAAAAAACCTTTGATCCGATGCAATATTGAAAAGTCTTTGACCCAATTAAAGCTAAGTGAAGAAAGCCTTCAATCTAGCCTAACATCAAAAAGCCTTCGGCCCGACGTAGCATCGAAAAGTCTTTGGCCTAGTTAAAGCTAAGTGCTGAAAGCCTTTGGCCTAGCTTAATTTTGGAAAGCCTTTAGCTTGATGTAGCACCAAAAATTCTTTGATCCAATTAAAGCTAAGTGTCAGAAAGCCTTCAGCCTGGCCTAACGTTGGAAAGCCTTTGGTCCAATGCAACATCAAAAGCCTTTAGCCCGGTTAAAGCTTTATGCTAGAAAGCCTTTGACCTAGCCTAACATTAAAAAGTCTTTGGACCGATTCATCACCAAAAAGCCTTTAGCTCGATTAAAGCTAAGTGACAAAAACCCTTCAACCTAGCCTAATGTTGAAAAGCCTTCGGTTTGATGTAGCATTGGAAAGCCTTTACCCGGTTAAAGCTAAGTGCTAGAAAGTCTTCAACCTAGCCTAACATCAGAAAGCCTTCAGACTGATGCAGCACTAGAAAGCTTTTGGCTCAATTAAAACTAAGAATCAAATAGCCTTCGACCTGGCCTAATATTGGAAAGCCTTTAGCCCAATGCAGCACCAGAAAGCCTTTGGACCGATTAAAGCTTTATGCTAGAAAGCCTTCAACATGGCCTAGTATTGGAAAGCCTTTGACCCAATGGAGCACCAGAAAGCCTTTGTCCCAGCTAAAGCTAAGTGCCAAAAGCCTTTGACCTATCCTAATGTTGGAACACATTAGGCTTGATAAAATATCGAAAAGCCTTTAGCCTGATTAAAGCTTTATGCTAGAAAGCCTTCAAGCTGGCCAATAATGGAAAGCCTTTGACCTGATGTAGCACTAGAAAGCCTTTAGTATGGTTAAAGTTTTATGCCAGAAAGCCTTCAACCTAGCTAACATCCAAAAGCCTTTCACCCGATGAAGTACTAGTAAGCCTTTGGCCTAGTTAAAGCTAAGTGCCAAAAAGCCTTTGGCTTGGCTTGACATTGAAAAACCTTTGGCCCAACATAGCATCGAAAAGCATGTGGAACTAACCTATAGAACCTTTGGCTTAGTGATAAAGAACATCTCAAAGATCCTAATCTACTCAATATCGATAAGTTTAATGGATTCCCTGACAAAGATACTTCATAAAGGGTGACTCCTAATCTAGAAGAAATCCATACTTACATACCCTAAGTTGTGATGCACATAAAATACAAAGACTTGCAACATGCAAAAGAAACATTTCATAGATATTTTTCAAAAAATGAACCCAAAGGTTCTACAAAAGATGGCTTGCCCCAAAGGCAAGCCAATGATCTATACATTATAGAAAAAGAAAAGGGAAGAGATAAACTAAGTAGCTAAAGGATCCATAGCTTCCTTGGCTTTAGGGACTGGTTCACCATCAAGCTGGTCATCCTCATCCGGGAAACTCAATTCGAGGTTTGGATAGTGTCCACATACCCTCTTTCATGTATCCTCCATTCCCTTAAGAAAGGCCTATTCTGAGAATGCCAACATCTCATTTTTGCAGTCCTCGAAGGGCTTGCAAGTCTCCACTGCTTCTTGGGCTGCCCTCTTCTCCTGAGCCTCGAAGTTTAGAGCCATTCTCTTATCTCGAGCTTTAGAGTCCACTAGCTTTTGACATGCTTCTACTAGGCCCTTGCTTCCCAAAGAAAGCTTTCCTTCAAGATTCTTGTTTACCTGGTTAAGATGGTCAGCCTCTACTTTGGAATGGCCAAGGCAGGCCTACATTTCCTTCCTCTTCTTCTCATCATTGGAGAAATGACCACTTAGCTCAAAGTAATATTTAATATAGTGGCATACCTGCTAGCAAGAAAAGCAACGGTTAAATGATGATTAGACCAATTCAAAATTGGGGATGAGGAAAATAACTTACCCAAAGGACACTTAGGACCACATCCTTTTGATGATGAGTGTTGCCCTCCCTAGTGATTTGTTCTGTGTCAATAGGATGAATGAGATCCTTAATAATGTGTTGGCAATGTCCCAGTTCTCAAAGGTAGAAACCTCGGACTCAGGATCACTTGAGGCCCCCTTGGTAGTTGCACACGTGGGGGCAGAAGAAGAGGCTCTAGTTTTGATGCCTAGTGGTGCCTTAGAGCAGGTAGAGGCAAGGGCTGTAAGGAAGCTACTAGAATGACTCCCTCAAGTTTAGGAGTAGCTACGGCTCGCACTACCCTCGAACTTTCATCAACTTCTTAAAAGTTTGGACCTCATCAACCTTCTTCTTGAGGATTGCTTTCCTCAACCTTTGAGTATCCGAGAGATCCATGGCCATGAAGAAAAATAAAAGAAACTTAGATAAATAAGAAAATTGATGAAGAAGAAAGGAAGAAATCGTTCAAGATTCTTCCTACCTCTTTGTCGAGCTTGGGTGATCCCCACATTGAAGAGGGTCATCTCAAATAATAGAGCTTTTAGCCCAAGAAAACTTGGAAGTGACAAAGAACCCCACACCATTCATTCTCTTCCTTGCTTAAAAGAAGGGGATGAGATAATCTATGACTAGATGCCCCATTGCTCGAACCCCCAATCATCAATAGATGTTTTATAAAAAAGAAGTGCTCCTTCTAATGATGGATAGAGGAAGGAATGCCTTAGATTAGGGGGTGAAGCCCTCATCTTTTGTGAGGGTAGATATACCACCACCTGCGAAGACTATGATGTCACTTGAAGGTGAAAAGGCTCTAAATTGGGGAATGGTTAGCCGAACCTCGGTCAAGAAACAAACAATGGCAAAGTTGTAGATAAACCACCATACATTCGATACAATTGCATATAGAAGTCCTATGGCTTGGAAAAATTGAACAAATAAAGGAAATAGGGGTAACCTTAACCCAGCCTAGAAATCTCTTCTTATAAAGCAATCTAGCCTAGGGGAGGACTGCATGCTCGGTCAATCTCAAGTGGAACTTCTAGCTCAAACTCTTAAGGGACCTGATACATAAGTTATATCTTCTCTAAGTCCGACTCCCGAATTTCATATTAGAAGGTCTTTGGAGGAAATTCCTCTATATCAGATGCCTTCTACTTTGAAGGAGCCACCAAAGCCATAGTTACTTCACATTCCAAAGGAACCTCCGAAACTTCGACCATAACTTCTTATTTAACTAGTTCCTATCTCAAGGACCATGAACCGATCGACTTAGAGGACTAGCCAAACATTGAAGATTAAACAAAATCATCAAAAAATCAAAAAGAATTTCCAAAATTGGACACAAAGAACTCCAAGAACATGACTAGAATAGAAAATAGAAAAGAAGAAGAATGCAACAAAAAACAAGAAGCTAAGAAGCCTATGAAAGAACCTAAATGGGGGAGAGACTATAAAATTAGTAAGGATAGGTAATGAAACCCATCAAAGAAAATGCAAGGCCAGGAGAGAGAGAAAGCTTTCTAGAGAAAAGGAATGAAGAAGAATGGGAGAGAAAAAAATCAAGCACGGGGATAATCTATTGAGTCTCAGGTGGTGCATCCAAGGCTCCAGGGGGCCAAGATTTAGGTCTTGGTCCAGTCTATCATGGTCACACATGATGTATCTAGGGCTAGGGGTGAGTCCAAGATGAGTCCTAGATGTTAGACCAAGTTTTTGGTCAGTCTGGACATTAGAACCAACTCAGTTTTGGTTCGAGTCGATTCTAATGGTTGGCACAGCAGGGCAGTAGGAAAAAGTTCTGTAGAGAGTTGGCTCGGTACTACTACGAGTTGACTCGATTACTGCTAGTCGACTCGATTCTATTGGAAGTCAACTTGGTTACATAGATAGGTAAAACAGTATTCTGGAAGAGCTGACTCGAGGTCTAAGAGTTGACTCGTCCATAGTGCTGTCCGTTGCAAGGAGCAACTAGTGGGGTACGAGCCGACTCGGATGATGGGATTCTTTGAATCACGTGTTGCCGCACTGGAAAGTTTTTTGGGGGATCTCGGTTCCATATTATCGAGGAGTATATATATGTATGTGTGATGGTTAGTTTTGAGAGAGGTCATTCTGTAACAGTCCAAGAAAACTGATCAAGAAAGAGAACCCTCGTTTTCTTCCAGATCTCGTTCTTCCTCCTTTCCCTCTCAAATTCTTCTCTATCAATCCATGGATTGTTTGATCTTCGTTTGAACTGAATCCTACCGCATCCTTGGTGGATTGTTAGCAGAAGGTCTTCATGCACCTGGATTGCTCCGCATGGCGAGGTTTCGCCGGATCTCCACTCCAATAATTTGGTATCAAAGCAGGGGTTGCGTGAGGGAAGGAAGATCTCTACATCCAAGAAGTGTTAGAAGGTAAGATCTAGTATGTTTTTTTATCCTACTTGATTATGGTAATGGCATCAAGTAGTTTCAAGATGGATTTTGAAAAGTATGATGGCAAAGGGAATTTTACTTTATGGCAACAAAGAGTAAAAGATTTGCTGGTTCAACAGAGGATCTATAATGTCTTGTTAGAGAGAGACTGGAAAAGATCAGTGTTGAGGATTGGGAAGAGTTAGAAGAGATCGTATTCAGCACCATCAGGATGTGTTTGGTTGATCAAGTTTTGCTAGAGATTTGTATGGAGACTACGGCAAAGGGTCTTTGGTTTAGATTGGAGAACACATACATTGGCAAGAACATGACAAACAAGCTATGGTTGAGAAAGCAGCTATATAGTCTGAGGTTGCCTAAAGGAGGAGACCTCGTTGCTCACATTCAGAGGTTTAATTAGCTATGTTCTGAGGTTATGAGTCTGGTTGTAAAATTGATGAGGATCGGGCATTGTTGCTATTGTGTTCATTCCCTGGATCATATGATGGTCTAATAACAACCTTGGTGTATGGAAAGGAAACCCTGATCTATGAAGAGGTTGTTGGAGTGCTCAGGTCAAATGAGTAAAGGGAGAAGATCTTCAAAGGATATCCTAACTCGGAGGTTCTTGCTATGAATGAAGGCAAGGAAGACCAAAGGAAAGGGTTAGGGGAAAATCAAAGGGCAGATCATAGTCTCAAGGTAGTAAAAGAAACTTGAAATGCTACAAATGTCATCAGCTTGGTCATTTTAAAAAGAATTATCCTCTTTGGAAGATCGAGAAAGGGAGGGCCAACACTAGTGGTGCTAGTGTATCTGAAGGCAGTAGAAAAGATGTACTGATATCTTCAGATGGATCGGTTGATTGGGATAATACTTGGATGTTGGATTTAGCATGCTCTCATCATTATACCTCACATCGGGAGTGGTTGATACCTATGAAAGGACTGATGGAGGTAGTGTAAGCCTTGGTGATGATCACCCTTGTCCGGTGGCCGGAGTTGGCACCATTAGGGTGAGAATATATGATGGAGTGATAAGGACTCTGTCAAATGTAAAATATTTACCAGAATTAAAGAAAAACTTGATTTCTTTGGGCTACTTGGAAGAGCAAGGTTATACCTTTAGTTGCTGGGCTGATAGTGGATGTTTGAGGATTACCAAGGGAGCTTTGGTGGTGATGAGAAGAAGAAAACTAAGCAATAATCTGTACAAGATGGAAGGCTCAATGGTGAATGATAGTGTAGTGGTGCTTGTAGCGGCACAAGAGAAGCAACTTGCATATAAGTTGTGGCACTATTAGATGGGTCACTCAAGTGACTGAGGGCTTACTGAATTAAGCAGAAGAGGAAACCTTCCAGTGTTGAAGAAGGATGGAAATGTCCTGTGTGATCCCTGCATTTATGGTAACAGCATAGGGTGAAGTTTGCTAGTGGTACCAAGTAGAGTGAAGATGTATTGGAACTAGTTCACTCGGACGTATGGGGACTGGCACCTGTTTTATCCAGGGGTGCAGCAAGGTATTTTGTTACCTTCATTAATGACTTTTCTAGAAAATTATGGGTGTATCTGATAAAAAAAAATCAGAAGTATTTGCCCGATTCAAAGCTTGGAGGGCTAAAGTAGAGAAGGAAATAGGAAAACATGTGAAGTGCCTTTGATCAGATAATGGTGGGGAGTACTCTAGTAAATAGTTCAAGAGTTACTATAAGGAAAATGGGATCAAATGCCATTACACAGTAAGGATGACCCCACAATAGAATGGTGTTATGGAAAGGATGAACCGGACACTATTGGAGAAGGCAAGGAGTTTGAGGCTGCAGTCATCACTACCGAAAACCTTTTGGGGTGATGCTATTACTCTATCTTGTTTTCTTGTAAACAGGTCCCCTCATTTCAAGCTAGATGGAAGACTTCAAGAGGAAGCTTGGAGTGGGAAGAAGGTGGATCTTGGTCACCTGAAGGTGTTTGGTTGCTCGGCCTATGCACATGTGGAGGCAACTGAACGAAGTAAGTTGGACCCTAAGTCAAAGAAGATGATCTTTATTGGGTATCCACGAGGAGTCAAGGGTTACCTAATATGGGATCCATAGTCTCAAAAGGTAGTGATCAGTAGGGATGTTATATTTGATGAGAGGAGGATCTTGGAAAGATCGGGGAGTACGGATGAAACTACAACTTCAAAGGTGAACAGTAGTGACTGTCCTTCATAGGTGGAGGATAGGCCATCTACATCAACTAGCAAGGGTGTTTCAGTTGAGGTGGAGTTAGGTGGAAAAGGACCACTTGTGATAAAGGATCAAAAAGGAAAATCAGTTGTTCAAAGTGAAGTGCAAGACCAAGTGCAGGAAGAGCCACAAATAGAAGATTTGCATAACAGTGCAAGGGGAGTGGCATTGCATAAACTTCAGCGCACAATCCAGAAGCCGATGAGATATGGCATGGATGAGAATATTTCTTATGCTCTCATATCTGTGAATGGAGATTCAAAAACATTCAAGGAGGCCATGGATAGTCTTGATAAAGAATCATGGATATAAGGCATGATGGAAAAGATGGAATCTCTTAGGAGGAACAAGACATGGCAGCTGGTGGATCTACCTTAAGATGCTCATGTTATTGGCTCTAGATGGGTGTTCACAAAGAAATCTGTACCTTCAGAGCAAGGTGGAGTGAGATATAAAGCAAGGCTGGTTGCTAAAGGATACTCACAAAGGAAAGGAGTTGACTACACTGAGGTATTTTCTCCTGTGGTATGCCATACTTCAATTCGGGTGTTGCTGTCATTGGTGGTAGAACATGATATGGAATTGGAACAAATGGATGTGAAGACAGCTTTCTTACATGGAAGTCTGGAAGAGAAGATCTATTGAAGCAACCTGATGGCTTCATAGAGATTGGACAGGAGGACAAGGTATGTCTACTCCAGAGGTCACTATATGGTCTGAAGCAGTCACCTCGTCAGTGGTATCAAAGATTTGATACTTTTATTTTAAGCTTTGGATTTCTCAAGTGTGAACATGACTATTGTGTGTATGTCAAGGATTTGGATATTGATAATGCTTTGTATTTACTTTTGTATGTCAATGATATGTTGATAGCTAGCAGAAGTATGAGGGCTGTGAAAGAGCTAAAAAGAGTATTATCTGAAGAATTTGAGAAGAAGGATTTAGGTCCAGCTTAGAAAATCCTTGGAATGGATATTTATAGGAATAGAAGCAAGGGGATACTCCATTTGACACAAAGAGGTTACATCAAGAAAATTCTTGAGAGGTTTGGGATGGAGAAGGCCAAACCGATAGAGACACCATTACCAGGGCATATATCTCTTTCTAAGATTCAAAGCCCCTAGACAGATGACGAAAGAGAGTTCATGAAGAGAGTTCTATATGCAAATGCTGTAGGCAGTATTATGTATGCTATGGTATGTTGTATGCTAGACATAGCATATGCAGTAAGCCAGGTAAGCAAATATATGGCAAATCCTGGGAAGGAACACTAGAAGGCATCGAAGTGGATTCTGAGGTATCTATAGCGAACTCAAAAACATGGACTGGTATCTGGTGGGTAGCTAGAAGGATGAGAAAGGAACTCCAGGGAGTTATATGGACGTTCGGGTCCTTTGGAAGGGTATGTGGATGCAAGTTATACAGGTGATCTTGAAATAAGAATGTCTACTACAGGTTATCTCTTCAGCATGTATGGTGGACCGGTTTCTTGGAGATCTATCCTTCAACCTATCACTGCTCTATATACAACAGAGGCTGAGTATATAGGTATCATAGAGGCTGCAAAGGATGCATTATGGTTGAGGAGGCTACTTGCTGAGATGGGGGTGAAACAGTGTATGGTGGTCTTGCATAGTGATAGCCAGAGTGCCATACATTTGACTTAGAACCAAGTCTATCATGCTCGCACAAAGCATATAGATGTGAGGTACCACAGGATTTGAGAGTTGATGGAGGAAGGAGAAGTGGCATTAATGAAAGCCCATATAAAGGAGAACTGGCTGATGCACTTACAAAGGCTCTACCGAGAGAAAGCTTTCGTTCATGTATGTGGTTGATGGGTCTGAGGAGTCTGGTGTAATGAGCTGTAACCTTGGAGCACCTAGGTGGAGATTGTTGAGTCTTAGGTTGTGCATCCAAGGCTCCAGGAGGCCAAGATTCATGGTCACACATGATAAATCTAGGGCTAGGGGTGAGTCCACGATAAGTCCTAGATGTTAGATTGAGTTTTTGGTCAGTCTGGCATTGAGCCAGCTCGGTTCTGGTTCGAGTCGATTCTAATGGTTGGCATGGCAGGGTAGCAGGAAAAAGTTCTGTGGAGAGTCGGCTCAGTACTATTGCGAGTCGACTCGATTCTATTGGGAGTCGGCTTGGTTACACAGACATGTAAAACATTATTCTGGAAGAGCCGACTTGAGGTATGAGAGTCGACTCGTCCAGAGTGCCGTTCGTTGCAAGGAGCTGACTCGTGGGGTACGAGCCGACTCAGATGATGGAATTCTTTGAATCACGTGTTGCCGCATTGGAAAGTTTTTTGGGGGGTCTCGGTTCCATGTTATCGGGGAGTATATAAATGTATATGGGATGGTTAGTTTTGAGAGAGGTCATTCTGTAATAGTCAAAGAAAATCAATCAAGAGAGAGAACCCTTGTTTTCTTCCAGATCTCGTTCTTTTTCCTCTCCCTCTCACATTCTTCCCTATCAATCCATGGATTGTTTGATCTTTGTTTGACTTGAATCCTATCGCATCCTGGTGGATTGCAGGCAGAAAGTCTTCACACACCTAGATCGCTTCAGTAAGGCGAGGTTTTGCCGAATCTCCACTCCGACATAACCAAGGTGGTAAAACCCTTGCCACTTATAAAAACCCCCAATGGTCTAGATGCACCAAAGTGGGTGCACCTCCTTTAGATGGCTGACAGGTGGTAGCCTAGGATGGGTCGAGTCTTGTTCCTATGGATCACTAATGATAAGATGTTTAGAACAACTTCTATCAATTCTTCAATTTTTATGCAAAAGAATTGTCTGTCTCACCTCAAGCTCTAAGTCCCCCAGGCCATCATGATGCATTTAATACTTCTCATCCCTTACAAAACCCGTGATGGAATGCCTCCTTGAAATCTAGGCCTAGTTGATAGCACTATCCTCGCACCAATATAGTTCGGCCAATAAGACCCTCGGTTACTCTACCATAAAAATTGAAGGAGAATGTATCGAGGTAAAACTCCTATAACTGACTCAAGGAACTTTAAACAAAATAGAATCTACAAGCTAGCATTAAACATTCAGTATCTAGAAGAACTTCGAGGCAATACACTTGGAGAAAACTTAAATTTTATTCATCTTGTAAAACTATAATTACAAAATAAAAAGGTAAAATAAATATTATAATAAATGCATGAATATCAATTTCATTGCCCACGACTCTATACTACTTGAAGAATTGCCAAAGCTTGCATCGTGATGGGGATTTGAAGTGGCATGCCTTGGTTGATGAAAGAATATGCACTACTATAGTATTGCACTCTTCAGACCTGGCTTCGTATGCCTTTCTCATGGTGGGACAGAGCCAAGTGTCAATAGCTCCCACATATGCCTCGGCTAATGATAAGTTTTGTAGCCTCACAATTTTATCACTACAATCACTGTTATTCTTCTTCAATTCTTCAATGGTGATCTCCACCACCTAAAATTAGCTCTTTAAAGTCAAGGCCTCCTCTATTTCTGTAGCATGGCAACTTTGAATCCATTGAAATGCCATAGTGTTGCCCAGAAATGGAGCCCAAGAGGGGGGGGTGAATTGGGTCTTTTAAAATTTAAAGCAGTAATGTGAAGGTCTAGTGGTGTTTGTGAGTAATAAATTCAATACTCTAGATTGAATGCAGCGGAAGGCAGTAAATAAATTGCAATGAACAAAGAGCAAGAAAGGGAGAAGGCAATCACACACAAACACAAAGTTTATAGTGGTTCGGTTCAAACCTAGCACCTACATCCACTTCCCAAGCCACCCTTGGGAATTCCACTATAATCCAATCAAGATTATAGCTGACTTGATTTTCAAAAGGCTCACAAGTTAAAACCTATGTTGGTTTTGTCACCTAGGCTCACCAACAAACCTCAACACTTGTTTTGTCTTTGAGCTCACAAGTTAACCCTAATTGGTTTTGTCCCTTTGGCTTACCAACAAATCACAACAACCTTCTTTCAAGACACCCTTGAAAGCAAGGTCAAATCACAAGATAAAATCAGATATACATTTTTAAAAATAAGACAAACTCTCTTCAAGAGTAGAATAGAAGCTTTGAAGCTTAAGTTGATGCTTTGTCATGTCTCCTCCTTGGAATATCCTTCAAACTCTTCTTTTGGAATGATGTAAGGATGGGCTTGTAAGCTTTTTCAGGGAATCAAACTTTAAATGGCTCTTGAAGTGAAGTTCTTGAGATAATCTTGGCTTTTTGGCTTTCAATGGACTTCAATACCCCTCAATTGCTTTAGAATGAAGTTGGTGAAGGTTAAATACAACTAAAAACTTCCAAAAAATGGTTTATAACCATTGGTGCCTCGAATCTAGCCGTTGGGAGCATGAAAAGTGATTTTTGCAAATCAGAAAAATAGATCCGTTAGGGCTGTCAGACTTTAAGTATCGACACTTGGCTGTTAGGTATCGACACTTGGCTGTTAGGTGTCGACACTTGATTTCTAGGTGTCGACACATGAACTTTCAAGTGTCGACACTTGATGCACAGGTGTCGACACTTGATACAAAAAACCTTTCATTGGCAAAGTTCTGTATTTTCAAAAATCTCAGGCCATGAGTCAACACTTGGAAACCTAAGTGTCGACACTTAATTGTAGGTGTCGACACTTGAGTTCTGGGTGTCGACACTTGGCATGCCAAGGGATTTTTCTGCATGCCAAATGCTGAAGTGTCGACACTTGACTTCCCAGGTGTCGACACTTGACTTTGAAAGATTCATAATCAAGTGCAAATTAAGCCAAAAACTCAATCATAAATTTTGAAACTTAAATGGAATATAAATAATCAATAATTGAACATGTAAAAGCCCTTTTTACATTAAGAGGATGTCCTGAATTGCAAAAAATGCTCCATGCCATGACGTGGCATGATACATAAACTTTTGAGAATTTGAGGTGCTTGCTTCCTGAAAACTCATAGCTACAAATATACATTAGTATACAATATGTACTCAACATTTTGTTATTCATCAAAATCACTAGGTGGAGCTAACAATCTCTCCCTTTTTGATGATGACAAAACCTTGAGTAATTCAACATTAATTTTCAAATTTCAGATATGATGTTTTATGAACATGATTTTAAGCTCATATAAACCATAACTTGCATAGATAGGAAGAATAACTCTCCCCCTTAATTAGACAATTCTAATTAGAATAGGCAATATGCAATTTTGATATTCAAATTGGAAATTAGAAATTAATGTACTCATATACTCATACTCCCCGTTTTTGTCAGTCATTAGAAAAAGAGAGTAAACTCCCCCTCAAAACAAGCATGGAGACAAAAGGTAATAGAGTTAAATTCAATCACAGCTCAAGAGCATTAGATTTAAGATTTCAAAGTTAACATTATCAGGTATTAGAGCCAAAATGATAAGAGTATCATATCAATTCAAGCACATCAATCATAGTGAAAATAATGTAAGTATCAAAAAAGTCACATATATATATAATATGAAGTTTTCAGTTACAAAATTTGCTGACTCAATAGCAATACTAAAACATACCAAGATACATCAATAGTCAATGATAGTAAATAGAAATAGTCAAGATACAACATAAAACATAAGTCATCTGTGAGGCTAGTCCTCATCAGATGGAATCTCAAGACTGAAAGGAGCACTGATCCTAGATCTAGAGGCTAAGGCCTTAGGAGGTCCCTAGGCTAAAGGTCGGCAACTCCTAGTACGGCCAGAAGGACCTAAAGTGGGTACAACCCTAGATGATCTAGTGGAAGGAGGTGAAAGAAGATCAGCAGGTGTAACAAAGTCTGGCATGGAATCAACTAAGTCAGCTGGTGGAAGATTTGCAGGGGTAGCTGGAAGATCTCGGTGACCATCTCATATCTATCAGTGCCATCATCACTATCACTGTCACTGTCTCTGTCAATAATATCAGTGGCTCTATCCTGACTCCCCTCAGTATGGACACCACCATCACCAGTGCCATCACCACCATCATCATGACCATCATCGCCATCATCATCATCATGTCTGTTGTCACTGCCATCATCATCAGCTAGTGGAGCTGCAGGGGCTGCAAAAGATCTGAAGAGCTCCTCCATGCGAGCAAACCCAGTCTCCACTAATCGACGAAGCTCAGTAAGCTCAAAAGTAGTGTGGGCTCTAAGGCCCTCAATCTCTATCCGCATCTGAGTTGACCGAACTCCAAGAGCAATGAGCTCACCTCGAACCTCTGCGAACTACTGACGAGAGTACTCCTCATGTGATAATCCAGTAGCCGCTGGAAGAGCAGCTGAAGAAGTGGCAGCAAGTGTCACAGGCTTTGTCTTGGACACATGAGTAGCCTGAGCAGGTGGACTAACTGGCCCTGATGGCCCTGCCTCTGCCTCTTGTATCTCGTCCTCCTCATCTGGCTCCTGGCCAGACTCCCTCTGGACCCATCTGCCTACTACCAGTCTGTAGCCCATGCGATGAAGTGACCTCTCATCATACACATCCGTGTGCAAGATCTCCTTGGGGATCTCCCCCTCCAAGGATACTCCACACGCTTTAAAGAGTCGGGTCAACCCCATACCATATGGCAGACAGTGATGCCTCTAGGTCGCAGTGTCATGCATCTGTACAAGCATCAGTGATGGCAAATCAATCTACCTCCTCTCTATCAGGCTGGTCATCACCATCAACTCTCTCTCTGTAATAAAGTCAAATTTGCCTGACTTCGATAGAAGTATGCATGCAGTGATGTGATGTAACAGGCGCATCTTCAAAGATAACTGGTTCGCGGTGACTACTATCACACCGCGAACATCCTCTCACTCGAGGATACACCTGAACGCAGCCTCTCTGTCCTCTACACCAAAAATGCTGACTCCCCGATATGGGATCTCCCAGATCCTGCTCAGCAACTCCACTGATAACGAGATCTCAACTCCTCTAACTGTAGTGGTCCAAAGGAGTTGTCGACAGTCTATGGCACCGTAGAACTCCCTCACAAGATGAGGGTAGTACTTCTCCTGCATAGTGCAGAAGGGTACTAGACCTGTATCTATGAGTATCTGACGGATGGGAAAATGGTGCTGATCAATGATAGCAAGGTCGACTCTCCTCCCAGAAGCCACTGCCTTCCCCGCCATCCTCTCTGCAGGGGGAAGAACTGGTGCTGCTGAACTGCTAGCCTGCCAAGTGTCCTGTCTGGCCTTGGATCTCCTCTCTGCACCCTGACTAGGTCTCTCCCTAACTGCAAGTCTCTTCATGGGACCCATCACAGCAAGCTGACCAAGAAAGGTTGAGGAAATGTAAACTAGGGGGATAGTTTTAACTAGGCACAGAACTAGATAGGCTTAGGGAAACTAGGCTCTCTAAACTTAGAAATTCTAGATTTTAAAGAATATGCTAACAAGTTTTGAAAAACTAGGATTAATTAGATTTAAGTTGTAAAATACAGGAAATCAAGGATGAATTACTTTTGTCAAAAGTATTCAAGGGTAAAATCATAAGAAATTGGGTGTAAAATACTTTTAAATTACAAGAAGTCGAGGGTCAAAATAACATATTAGGGTTGATTTCATCAAATATACTTTGGTCAAAACACACCCCTTCCTCTTTTTTAAGTCTAGAAAAATTTGTAATCTTAAATAAATTAAAATGTATAACATAAACCTATGGTTTAAGCAAAATTCATTTGGGTTTTTGGTCAAAACCAAGAAATTAATCAACAAAATCAGTGAAAAGCATGGAAATACTCTTCCCACAAGAATGAAATCCAATAAATAGTTTGGAAAAATTAGATTTCAGATAAAAACCACAAGATTTTTTGGCCAAAAATCAATCCAACAGTGTTTTTCCCAAAAATGGACAGAATAAATGGAAAATCGATCAAAAATTCGAAAGAAATTCAAGAAGAATGCAATGAAGCTTGATTCCTTCCAAATGGAATCTTAGAAATGAACTAAAATTCGAGAAAATCTGATTGAAATGGTTTAAAATGGTCGAAAAAACCCAAACATAAGCTTCCATGGTTTGAAAATAACAAAAACGAAAAAGAGAGAGGGAAATACCTGATTTTCGGTGGGGTAAACAGGAAATGGGAAGATTTGGAAGTTTGTGGAGCTTGGGGGACCACTCTTGCTTGAGAGAGATGGGGGAAAAATGAAACAAAAAATGTTCGGTTAACACTAAAAAATAGAAAAAATTTTACGAGTGTCGACACTTGGGAAAAAATTTTGTACATGATCTCTTATAAAATGATATCTTATTTCAATGTGTTTACTTCTTGAATGTTGCACAGGATTCTTAGTTAGATTGATTGCACTAGTATTGTCACATCTTATGGATGTCTTAATTAGTTTAATGCCAAAATCTTCGAGTTGTTGTTTGATCCAAAGGATTTGAGCACAACAGCTTCCAGCTGCTATATATTCGGCTTCCATCGTAGATAGAGCAACTAAATTCTGTTTCTTGCTATTCCAAGAGATCAAATTTACTCCAAGAAACTGACAAGTTCCACTAGTACTTTTATGATCAAGTTTACATCCAGCAAAGTTAGCATCATAATATGCAATCAATTCAAATGAAGAATCTCTAGAGTACCATAAACCGATTTCAATTGAGCCAGATAGATATCTAAGTATGCATTTAACAGCCAAAAGATGAGACTATTTAGGATTAGACTGATATCTAGCACACATACAAACACTAAACATGATATCTAGCCTACTGGCAGTAAGATATAGCAATGAACCGATCATGCCATGATATAATTTTTGGTCAACAGATTTACCTGATTCATCCTTATCAAGTCTACAAGAAGAGCTCATAGGGGTATCTAAAGGTTTGGTGTTCTCCATCCCAAACTTTTTGAGTATTTCTTTTGTGTACTTCGCATGGTTGATGAAGATCCCCTCTTTTGTTTGCTTTATTTGGAGTTCGAGGAAGAAATTCAGTTCTCCCATCATGCACATCTCGAACTCACCCTGCATTAACTTTGCAAATTCTTGACAAAGAGATTCGTTAGTAGCACCAAATATGATATCATCTACATAGATTTGCACTACTAAGAGATCATCATTCTTTTTCTTCAAAGACAAAGTTTTGTCTACATTACCTCTAGCAAATTATTTTTGAGCAAGAAAGAACTTAAACGATCATACCAAGCTCTAGGAGCTTGTTTCAAACCATACAAAGCTTTATGAAGTTTGAAAACATGATTTGAAAATTCAGAATTTTCAAAACCAGGCAGTTGTTCAACATAAACCTCTTCTTCAATAAAACTATTTAAAAATGCACTTTTAACATCCATTTGAAAGAATTTAAAATTCATAAGCAAAAGCCAACAATAGCCTAATTGCCTCAAGTCTAGCCACAGGAGCAAAGGTTTCATTAAAATCTATCCCTTACTCCTGATTGTATCCTTTAGCAACTAGTCTAACCTTATTTCTTGTAACAATACCATTTTCATCAAGTTTATTTTGGAAAATCCATTTTGTGCCAATAATTGAAGTATTTGAAGGCCTATCTACTAATGTCCAAACATTGTTTCTTTTGAATTGGTTAAGTTCATCTTGCATAGCATTTATCCAATTACTATCACATTCAGCTTCCTCAATAATTTTAGGTTCAATTTGAGAAAGAAATGCTAAATAATCATAGATATTACTAAGGAATGATCGAGTACTTACACCTTTAGATGGATCACCAATAATTAGTTCCTTTGGATGTCCATGAGCATACCTCCATTCTTTTGGTAGTGGATCAACAGTAGAAGTATTTTCATCACCTTGTACTTGATCTCCTTAAGTATTTTGATCATCTTCTCGTTCCTTGACAGGCTCTTCATTTATATTTATTTCTTCAGTTCTTTTAGTACCTATTTCATCAGAATGCACATCTTCTTTTCTAGAAGATTTCTGGTCAGACTGGTGGGGACACCTGAGGCACCAGAATAAGACAGAGACTTTTCAACCCTCTGTATATTGTTCAATAATTTATGAGTCCATCTGTAATAAGGGCTTAACTCATCTGAGTCCATTTTAGTTGTTATTTGTGTATTTTGAGTTGTCATTCCAGTTCTGTACTAGTCAGCTCATGTTGAGCTAGTTCAGTCCAATGCTAGTCAGCTCATGTTGAGCTAATTTTATTTTTCTTGAGTCCTATCCAAGCATACTGAAGACTCAAGACCACATCATACAAGTAAAGACCAAGTCCAATCAGATTGAAAACATGGAAGTTTAGCCCAAGACCAACCCAGCTTGAAGATTTGAAGACCCCAAGAGGAAAATCAAAAACCCTGATTCCTTGCAAATGCCCTCCAGATGCCCAGATTTCCTTCCAGATGCCAAAGTATATTCATAGATAAGGGCATCCATGATTCCAGAGGTCCATCTGCATCCTAGCCCAAAGAAATCAAGCCCAGGTGCCAAGCCCAAGCCCTTAAGAAGCAAGATACCAGGGAATATTCCTGCTACCTGGCTACCAGGCCACCCCAGCTTCCAGAGGCCAAAACCCACGCACCCAGGCCCCTTTGGGCCAGCCCCTTGCTGCTCTTAGAAGCCCAACACGTCCCCCTAGGTGTCCTTGGAGTGTTGGCCAAGTCAAGAGAAATTTTAAGGATTTTTTCTACCTAATGTTTCCTTATTTTCTAGTTAGGGTTTGAGAGGGAAAAGGATTCTCATGTAAAGACTAATGTGCCCTTACTTGGAGCCCAAGGTTAAGGGTCTATTTAAGGGACCCTAGCCTCTTGTATGAAGGAGAATTTTTGATAAATAAAAACCTTGAGTTCTTCTATTGAGTTGTGTGATACCCTGCTGTGTGCATAAAGGGGTTTGCGAGAGAAAGCCGGGTATCAGCGGGTCTTTGGCTCGGTTTTCCAGGCCGCATCCATCGAGGAACGAGAGACCCCTTCACTGTGATCTTCACAGACATTGTCAGGTACACCCCTATACCTCCAGTAGTTTTATTGTAGGAGAACTTGCCCTAACCGAGGCTTCTCAGCCCCGGCGGTCCTTCTTTGCTACTTTTCTAGGTCCTAATCTACATGATGATCTTCAAGAATTCATACAAAATTCCCTACAAATAATTTTGATCTGAAATTTGGGAATTAATCACCTAACTCAACATGTAAAATATACAAAAAAAATGGCATGCATATTAGTCCCGCATCATTTGGTATCAGAGCTTAGATTAGGGCATATTTTCTGCAATTTCTCAGTCCGTATATACTCTATTTTTTAAATTATTTCTTCCTGTTAAAAACTCAAAAAATTTTAAAATTTATTTTTCTGGATTCAAAATAATTCAATGTAATTTTCATAATTTTTTCATATTTTATTATGGCCTGTGAATATTTTGCAAGCCAAAATACAACCTACAAATTTTCAGCTCTGTTTTTTTTCAGCAAGTCAAGTTTGGAAGTTTTAGGGTTTTGTTTAGTATTTTTTGCATATCTTTTAATTTTAGTATATTTCTAGCATATTAGGCCATGATTTACAAGTTTTCTTCTATTTAAAAAAATACCAAACAAAAAAAAATACATATTCTTCGAAAATACAAAAAAAAAAATATCTAAACCCTAATTTGCATCCTCATCTGCCTGCCATCATTGCATAATTTACTTTTAAGGGCACTCTTGCTATATCAGATGGGGGGAGGATTTGATCACCTCTCCTTAGCCCAAAACCACATCCCTTGCATTCGGTCCCAAGCCTTAACCTAAAATTAACTAGACTTAATTTGCCCTAGTGGGCTAGGGACACCAACTGGTCGGGTCCGGGCTAGTGTTAGATCACTGTGTCAAGTTAACCTGTGTGTGCCTTGTGCTCAGTGTCTAGAACGGTGGTTTAGGGATTCAATCCCGAACGGCTTGTGTGCTGGTCCGCCTACCTGGCCAATCTCTGATTGGTGTCTAGGATTGGCAATCAGGGACCTAACACTCCCCTTACACCTGCCTGGCTAAGTACAGGATTACTATAGGCTAGTTTGCCACCCTGATTGAGCATCTAGTTTAGACTCTAGGTCTAGTTAGCTGTAGTCAGTCTGATCGAGTCTTGCATGAGCACTAGATCAGGAGTTTCATATCACCCACCTCCTTTACAAATGTCTGAACCCATAAAAAATTTACAAGCTCAAATAAAAGCCCTAGCTGATCAAATGGCCCAGATGGCTACCCAGATAACTACCCAGATGACCCAGTTAACTCAGTCTCGTATTCAAACCAATGATAGAATTGACCATCTTGCCAATAGGTTTGATCAGTTAAAAGTCCGGGTAGGGACCCCAGAAAAAAACCATGGGTCACAGTCTGAGCCAGATCCTAATTCCCCTCAACTTAGGAGGACCCCAAACCCTGATCCATACCTTGAGGCTGAACCTAGGAGAGCCCATCGTCATGACCCAATCCCTAAGGTTTGTCCTAGAAGACCCAATCAGGATTTTATAGACCAGGAAGATAGATCCTATTTACCCTCTCCCTATAAGCCTAGTATACCTACAACCTATAGATCTTATGACTCCAAATCCTATGAACCTAGAACCTATGAACCCATAACCAATGAACCTAGATCCTATGACTCTAGATCCCATGATCATAGATCCTATTCACCCACACCCTATGAGCCTAGTAGACCCAACACCCAATATTCTGACCTATATAGGGAGTCCAACCCTAGGAGGACCCAATATTCTGACCCATATAGGGAGTCCAACCCTAGGAGAACCCAGTATTCTGACCCATATAGGGAGTCCAATCCTAGGAGGATCCAATATCCTGACCCATATAGAGAGCCCAACCTTAGGAGGACCCCATACCTTGATCCATCCTTAGAACCTGATCATAGAGCTGACCCAAAATCCTATGACCCCAGATCCTATAATCCCATGACTCATAGATCTGCACCCTTGTCCTATGAGCCTAGAGAACCCATAACCCCTAAGAATCAACCTAGTACTAGTCATGCTTCCCCTAGTCAACTTGAACCCCATAGGATTAGTATCCCTAAATATGAACCCAATAGTGAGCCACTACCTCTTATACAACCTGAACCTACTAGGAGTAGTACCCATAATCAGAGACCAGAACCTAACAAATTTCCTGCTAGCCGACCTTCTCCAACCATTCCTAAGATTCGCAAGGCTTACATTAACACAGAAGTGTATGAAGCTGATGTGAGCCTAGTGGATGAGTATGAGGGAGAAGAGGAGATACCTTTAGATGACCTAGAATTAGCTGACCCAGTAGATACCCAGGTAGAAACCAACCCAGAGCTAATTGACCTTGACCACATCCAACCTAAAGCTATAGTGGAAGAACAAATAGAGGAAGAGAACCTAGGTACTGCTGCTAGAGCCTTACCTGAGGAAATCATAGAGGAGAGCCAAATTATAGAGTCTAGTCCTAAAATACAAGAACCAGAAGAATTTATTAAGGACCTTATCTCTTTGAATCAATACCTTCAAGATGAGTCCCCTCCTATAGTTCCCATTAAGGACCTCTTTCCCGAAAT
This sequence comes from Areca catechu, assembly GCA_021397845.1. NCBI lineage: Eukaryota > Viridiplantae > Streptophyta > Magnoliopsida > Arecales > Arecaceae > Areca > Areca catechu. The sequence continues at coordinate 72,404,239 of CM038041.1, forward strand.
TAGCGACCCATCCTTCCATTATGCAAACCCTGTAGATATAGCTCAACCTCGTAAGGTTAACCTCATTAGTATAGGATTAGTTCCTGACACCCCGTCTTTTATCCTACTTTATCCAACTAACCATGAACCTTTTTCTCTACCGTACCAAACTAATTCTGAACCCACTTCCTATTTTCTGCCCTTTCCTGACACCTCCAGCATTTCTAGGATTATTAGATTGCATTTAGCTGAGATTAGCATACTGCATGCATTCATCATGCATGTTAGGTTTGCATCTTACTTCTGGCATACTCTTTGGAATTTGCTAGGAGTTCACTGTAAATTTTCATGTGCATGTCAAGCTAGGATCAAACCTAGAGAACCTATAATCTATTAGGTTTAGATCCAAAAAGTTCAATAAAATTTCCTTCGATAGGAATGCATAGTCGAGTCTGTTAGGTGTCAGTATGAGTCCTTTGCATCATTTGTTAGGAGTCTGCATGTGCCTAGCATGTTCACCACCCGCACTAATCTTAAAACAACTGGCTAATTCCCGAAGAAGGGTCAAAGAATTTGATGTAGTGGATTCTATCTTGGTTAGGCTTAGGCCTAAAAGAAGCTTCATGCTCGCAGAGCCGGACCTTTTAAAGTGATAGAGAAGGATTGGATCAAATGCCTAGGTGTTAGACTTGCCTTCGGATTTGGGCATTAGTTCTACCTTCAATATTACAGACCTGGTTGAGTATAGGGAACCGGCATCGATACCTAGTAAGGCCTTTGGACCTATTCCTTTTCATTGTGAGTGACCCTAACCTAGAGTGTCAACTAACAAATTGGCCTGAGAGAGGAGAACGGATCGAGCATATCCTGGATGATCAAGCCATCACGACCCGGGGCCGTGACTATCAATGCTTCCAGGTCCGATGGCAAGGCCAGCTAGAGTCGGACGATTCGTAGATTTTTCGAGAGGACTTGCAATGCCTCAACCCAGACCTTCTCGAGAGATATGTGAGCCAGTCTGATCTTCACTCGACAGGGTCGAGTTCCTCCCACCCTGGGAGAATTGGTGGGGACACCTGAGGCACCAGAATAAGACAGAGGCTTTTCAACCCTCTGTATATTGTTCAATAATTTATGAGTCCATCTGTAATAAGGGCTTAACTCATCTGAGTCCATTTTAGTTGTTATTTGTGTATTTTGAGTTGTTATTCCAGTTCTGTACTAGTCAGCTCATGTTGAACTAGTTCAGTCCAATGCTAGTCAGCTCATGTTGAGCTAATTTTATTTTTTTTGAGTCCTATCCAAGCATACTAAAGACTCAAGATCACATCATACAAGTAAAGACCAAGTCCAACCAGATTGAAGACATAGAAGTTTAGCCCAAGACCAACCCAGCTTGAAGATTTGAAGACCCCAAGAGAAAAATCAGAAACCCTGATTCCTTGCAAATGCCCTCCAGATGCCTAGATTTCCTTCCAGATGCCAAAGTATATTCATAGATAAGGGCATCCATGATTCCAGAGGTCCATCTGCATCCTAGCCCAAAGAAATCAAGCCCAGGCGCCAAGCCCAAGCCCTTAAGAAGCAAGATACCAGGGAATATTCCTGCTACCTGGCTACCAGGCCACCCCAGCTTCCAGAGGCCCAAACCCATGCACCCGGGCCCCTTTGGGCTGGCCCCTTGCTGCTCTTAGAAGCCCAACACGTCCCCCTAGGTGTCCTTGGAGTGTTGGCCAAGTCAAGAGAAATTTTAGGGATTTTTTCTACCTAATGTTTCCTTATTTTCTAGCTAGGGTTTGAGAGGGAAAAGGATTCTCATGTAAAGACTAATGTGCCCTTACTTGGAGCCCAAGGTTAAGGGTCTATTTAAGGGACCCTAGCCTCTTGTATGAAGGAGAATTTTTGATGAATAAAAACCTTGAGTTCTTCTATTGAGTTGTGTGATACCCTACTGTGTGCATAAAGGGGTTTGCGAGAGTTTTTTCTTCCCAGTGCTGCAATCATCTTCCTGCTGCCAACAAACATCTCAAATCCCTGGACGCCCACTCCAAAAGAAGCCTTCCCTTGCTATTTTTACTTTGTTTTCTTGTTCCTTTGTGAGCTTTCTAACCCCTGACAGGTCGTTTGCAGGTCCTTGAGTTCCTACGAATCCAACGACTCCAGCCAAACCTCAATCGGATCACCGAGCAGAAAGCCGGGTATCAGCGGGTCTTTGGCTCGGTTTTCCAGGCCGCATCCATCGAGGAACGAGAGACCCCTTCGCTGCGATCTTCACAGACATTGTCAGGTACACCCCTATACCTCCAGTAGTTTTATTGTAGGAGAACTTGCCCTAACCGAGGCTTCTCAGCCCCGGCGATCCTTCTTTGCTACTTTTCTAGGTCCTAATCTGCATGCTGATCTTCAAAAATTCATACAAAATTCCCTACAAATAATTTTGATCTGAAATTTGGAAATTAATCACCTAACTCAACATGTAAAACATACAAAAAAAATGGCATGCATATTAGTCCCGCATCACAGACTCATCAAATACTACATGTATGGATTCTTTAATAACAAGTGCTCTTCTGTTGAAGACCCTGTATGCCTTGCTAGATGTAGAGTAGCCTAGAAAGACACCCTCATCTGACTTGGTATCAAATTTACTCAAATTATCTTCACCATTGTTTAAGATGAAACAACGGCATCAAAAAACATGAAAATAACGAATTGAAGGTTTTCTACCCTTCCAAAGCTTATATGGTGTTTTCTTTAAAATCGGTTGGATAAACACTCGATTTAAAATATAGCATGTAGTATTTATGGCTTCCACCCAAAAATATCTCGGTAGGTCATTTTCACAAAGAATGGTACGTGACATTTCTTCAAGAGTTCTATTTTTCCTTTCTACCACCCCATTTTGTTGAGGTGTCCTAGGTGCTGAAAAATTATGATGAATGCCATTTTCAATACAAAATTTATCAAAATTAGCATTTCAAATTCGGTTCCATGATCACTTCTCAAATATATGATTGAAATACCTTTTTCATTTGAAACACGTTTAAAAAAACTAATGAATTCTGAAAACATTTCATCTTTGTATGCTAAAAACATGACCCATGTAAATCGTGAGAAATCATCTACAATAACTAGACCGTACTTCTTATCTCACAAACTAGATGTTCTAGTTGGCCCAAAGAGATCCATATGAAGCAACTCTAAGGGTCTAGATATAGAGATTACTCCTTTTGGTTTGAAAGAGGATTTGGTTTGTTTTCCAAGTTGACATGCACTGCAAATCTTGTCTTTTTCAAAACTGAGTTTTGGAAAATCTTTTATCAAATTCTTTTTGCTAAGTTTTAAAATCAAATGCATACTAGCACGCTCTAGTCTACGATGCCAAAGCCAACTAGTTTCATTGATCTTAGCTTCCATTGCAACTAGGCATTGACCATTTTGAACCGGAAGATCATCAAGATCAACCATATAAATATTGCCATGCCTATGACCAATGAACTTGATGTCATTGTCATCTAAACTAGAAACAATACATATAGAAGATTCGAAAACAACTTTAAAATCCTTGTCGCAAAATTGACTAATACTAAGCAAGGTATGTTTCAAACCATCAACATATAAAACATAATCAATGTAAGTAGAGGGGGTGATATGGACTTTACCAATACCAACAATTTTGCCCTTTCCATTATCACCAAAAGTCACATTGCCACCATTTTGATATTCGAGTGATGAGAACTGCTTCACATCTCCGGTCATATACCTTGAGCAACCGCTATCAAGGTACCACATTCTTTTCTTATTGGTTGCAAGGCATACCTGCAATAAAGATCAAGTGGAGACTTTAGGTACCCAAGTCATCTTGGGTCCTTTTAGGTTAGTGGCATTGGTTCCTTTTGGAACCCAAACTTTCTTAATGTTACTCAATCTTCTTTTATTGTGCATATAAGATTTATACCCTATAGTACCACAAGCATAATAAGTAATGGATGAAGATGCAGGCACAAAAAAATTTTTGAAAAGTTTTTGTTTCTTATAAATTCTAAACCCTAAACCTGCTTTATCAAAAATAGCTCTTTGGTTATTTAAAAGCATATTTAACTTTTCAGAACTGTATGTAAATTTATTTACAAAAGGTTTTAACTTTTCAAGTTCTTCTTTATATTTTTTGTTTTCATCCAAAATTTCTTTGTTTTGTTTTGAAAGATTTTCATTTGAAACTGAAAGGCTTTTCTTTTTCAAAACTTCTTTTTCCCTTTCAAGAACAAAAATCTTATCATTTAATTTTTTATTTTGAAGAAATAGGCAATCATTTTCATTTGAAAACTTATCATTTGCTTTAGCTAAATCCAAATTTAGCCTTTTCAAATCTTTATGTTTTGACTTTAGTTTTTGAAATTATATAACTAACTCATCAAAAACTTCATGAAGTTCATCAAATGTAAATTCATTCTCAATTTTAGATTGTACCTCATCATTATCTGCCATTAGACAGAAGTTTGCAACCTCCTGCTATTCTTCCTCAGAGCTGGAGTCCTCGCTGTCACTCCAGGTAGCCATCATGGCCTTCTTTCTTAATTTTCTTCTGCTTTTCTTAAGTAAGGGGTAATCCACCTTAAAATGTCCCGGTTTCTTGCATTCGAAGCAAGTGGGCTGCTCCTTATCTTTTTTCTTATCTTTCTCTTTACTTGGCTCACCTTTCAGGGGTTTCTTCTTGAAGTTGAGCTTTTTCTTCCTCATGAACCTTCTGAATTTTCTTGCCATTAGAGCCATCTCATCTTCTTCATCATCTTCTTTGGAGTCATCGCTTGATTCTTCCCTAGCAGTGGATTTGAAAGCGATTACTTTCTTCTTTTTATCGACTTCCACATTCTTTTATTTGAGGGAGAGCTCATAAGTCATCAGTGAGCCCAACAATTATTCAAGTGGAAGAGTGTTGACATCTTTGGCTTCTTCAATAGCAGTCACCTTTGCATTCCAAGAAGCCGGTAGAGACCTGAGAAGTTTGTTTACAAGTTCACCATTAGAAACAACTTTTTCTAGGCTTCTTGATGCGGCAAGCATATGATTAGATGATGCGGCGAGCATATGATTAATGTTTTGAATATGGTTTGTAGAGCAATGAAACCTAATTACACTAGCATTGTACTCATCATAATAAGACTTAAGGATTATAAGAAAATGGGACTTTTACTTGATTAGACACAATCCTAAACTAAGAAGGAAGAAGATTTAGACAATAGGGACTAATGATTGTGGACTTACCTTGATGAGCTTTCCAACCTTCTTTTGATTCATACCTTGAAACTACCAACGCTCAGAACTGAAGAATCTGGAAAACAGAGATCAGAACCCTGGACTTGGGGCTTCAGCTTGTTGGTTCTTTGTCAAGGTGAACCTGGCCCACAACTCAAAGTCTTCGAAGGACCCTACAATGAAGATCAAAGTTAAGGAAAAAGGATAAGAACATACAGAAGGGATGGGAGAATTTATGAACTAAGAACAGAAATTTGAGAAGATCTGGCCGACTCCAATGCCTTCACTTGAGCTTGGAAGATGCTTTGCTAGGGAAAAAGAATGGCTTTGGCATGGAGGAAGAGAATGGAAAACTTTCACATAAGGAAAAAAACACAAGACAACTTCTACTTCCAAAATTCAACTTCAATTTTCATTTATTTTTCCAAAATCAATCCCCTTTACAATGGGCATCCAAGGCCTTTAATAGCCTCACAAAGCTAGCTTTTAAAATTTAAAAACTCCCCAAATTGAGGAGGATTACAAGGGGGGGTTGGAGGATTTGATGGAGGACTTGGAGGGGTGTGGCCAACCTCCTTGAATTTGAATCTTCCTTGTTGGCGCCAAAGAGTGATGAGGTGACTAGTAGGTGGCACCTGATGACGTGGCATGATGAGATGGTCTTCTACTTAGATAAGGAATGACATGTGGCTCCAAGTGGTCCTAGTTGATGGTCATTTTCTCTTGCTTGGTTGATGTGTCTTCTCTTCTTCATGTGGTCAAATTCTGGGGTCCAAAATTTGAATCTTGTTGCTGGCTTTCATTGCTTTAAGACTTGATTAACTGAAATACACTTAACTCAACTGAACTGACTTGACTGACCTAAACTTGAAATGGACTTACAGGAAATGAATTTTTTTTTTAAAAGTAATTACAGGACTCAATAAACACTCTTGATTAATTACAGGACTCTTGAAAAGGAAATGGCTCTTGAAAATAAAATATTTACAGGACTCTTGAAAAGGAAATGGCTCTTGAAAATAAAATATTTTTGAATTAAAGGATACAAGGTAACCTAATTATCTTCGATCCAAATTGGGATAAGGCTAACCTTGTTGGAGTGAAGTTTCTTTCGATTTCTGGTATCCACACCAATTCTCCTGGGGTGGGCAGAACTCGACCCAGTCGAGTATGGTTCAGTTTTGCCTTGATAATGCTTGAACAAGTCTGGGTTAAGTCTTTGCAGGTCCTCTCGAGCAATCCAAGAGTTGTTGGACTCAAGTCGACCTTGCCATTGAGCCAGGTATCGTTGATAGTCCTTATTCCTGGTAGTAATGGTCTTGTTATCCAGGATTCTCAATCCTCTCTCTTTGCTCAGGTAGGGTTGGTGGTGGACACTCGAAAATATGTTCACTCTCAATGAAAGTTTCTAGCCCAAAAGGCTCAATAGGTATTAGTACTGGTTCTTTGTATTCTACTAGGTCTGAAACATTAAAGGTTGTACTGATACCCATATCAGGTGGAAGTTCCAAAACATATGCATTAGGCCCTATTTTTTTTAAGATCTTGAAAGGTCCTGCTCCGCGAGCATGCAGCTTCTTTATGGTTCCAGAGGGGAACCGTTCATTGTTGAGCCTAATCATCGCATAATCCCCTTCACAGAATTCTTTAGCCCTCTTATGTGAGTCAGCTAAGTGTTTGTAAGTTTCATTGCTCAGGTTGATCTTATTACTGATTTCTTTATGCAGATTTGTGATATGCTGTGCAAAAGACTCAGCAGACTCAAAGACTCGTATGTGAATAGGTAGTGGGATTAGATATAAAGGCTTCCTAGGCTTGTAACCATGGACTATCTCAAAGGAACTTTTGCCTGTAGATCTATTGACCGAACTGTTGTAAGCGAACTCAGCACGTGGCAATAACAAATCCCAGTTCCCTAGACTTTCTCCCACTAGGCATCTTAGCAAGTTCTCTAGACTTCTATTTACAACCTCGGTTTGTCCATCAGTCTGGGGATGGTAGGCTGTGGAGAATTTCAGTCTAGTTCCTAATAGGTGCCAAAGGATTTTCCAGAAGTAACTTGTGAAGCGGACATCCCTATCAGAAACTATGGTTTTTGGTAACCCGTGGAGTCTGACTACTTGATCAAGAAAGAGTTTGGCTATCCTAGAGGCATCGGAAGTTTGGGAGCAAGGTATGAAATGGGCCATTTTTGAAAACCGGTCGACCACCACAAAGATTGAATCATGTTTTCGAATGGTCTTGGGTAATCCTAGAACAAAGTCCATGCTTAGATCCTGCCATGGACACTCAGGTACAGGTAATGGAATGTATAGCCCGGTATTCTTCTTTTGCTGCTTTGCAACAGCACATATCCTACATCGGGCTACAAGGTTTGCTACTTGTTTCTTAAGGCCTGGCCAATAAAATTGTTCCTCAATAGCCAAGATAGTCTTGTTTCGTCCGAAGTGGCCAGCCAAACCTCCCGCATGTATCTCCCAAACTAAAAAATCTCTTAAGGAGGTTCTTGGGATACAAAGCCTATTCTCTCTAAAAAGATAACCATCTAGAAGGGTATAGTCACTATGATCACTAGATGGTCCTTGATGCAAAACCTGATAAATTTCACCAAAATCTGGACAGGTTTCGTACTGCTCCTTAAGTCTTTCAAAACCTATGACTTCAGTATTGACTGAAGATAAAAGTAACGTTCTACGACTTAGAGCATCAGATACCTTATTGTCAGTTCCCGATTGATGTTTTAGGACAAAAGTATAGGATTGGATGTATTCTACCCATTTGGCATGCCTAGGGTTTAGTTTCTTTTGGAAACTCAAAAACCTAAGGGCTTCATGGTCTGAAAATAAAACAAATTCTTACGGTAGGAGATAATGCCTCCAATACCTTAATGCTTGCACTACTGCATAAAGCTCCTGATCATATATGGAGTATTTCTTCCTGGCTTCATTCAATTTCTCACTAAAGAATGCTACGGGATGGTTTTCTTGACTCAGAACTCCACCAATCCCTACTCCTGAAGCATCGCATGCTACTTCAAAGACCTTAGAAAAATTGGGTAACCTTAAGACTGGTGCTTGGGTCATCTTATCTTTGATGTGAAGGAAGGCTTTATCAGCTGACTTCGTCCATTCAAAATGGCCCTTCCTAATACAATCCATGATAGGAGCAACTATGGTGCTAAACCCTCTAATAAATCTTTGATAAAACATAGCGAGGCCATGAAAACTTCTTACTTCGTGAATATTATTGGGTGTTGGCCACTCTACAATTGCCTTAACCTTCTTAGGGTCAGCGGATACTCCTTCAGGGGTCACAACAAATCCTAGGAAGATAACTCTAGTAGTCATGAAAGCACATTTCTTTAGGGTGGCATAGAGGTTATCTTTCCTAAGTGCTAAACAGACCTGCCTCAGATGTTGTTGATGATCTTCTCTAGTCCTACTATAGATAAGTATGTCATCAAAGTAAATGACAACAAATTTTCCAATAAAGGCTCGTAGGACTTGATTCATGATTCACATAAAAGTGCTAAGGGCGTTTGATAACCCAAAAGGCATGACTACCCATTCAAATATCCCGTCCTTAGTTTTAAAGGCAGTCTTCCATTCATCCCCTGGTCTGATCCTAACTTGGTGATAGCCACTCTTCAGGTCAATCTTAGAAAATATAGTTGCACCGGCCATCATATCTAACATATCATCCAAGCGGGGAATGGAAAACCTATACTTCATCGTGATTTTATTTATGGCACGACTATCAACACACATTCTCCATGTGCCATCTTTCTTAGGGGTAAGTAAGGTTGGTACTACGCATGGACTCAAACTTTCCCTAATGAATCCTTTCTTTAGGAGTTCTCCTACTTGTCGTTGTAATTCTTGGTGCTCGGTAGGGTTCATTCTATAATGGGGAAGGTTCGGTAGGGTTGCTCTGGGGACTAAATCTATCACATGTTGTATATCCCTAAGAGGTGGGAGTTGGTCGGGTAAGTTATCGGGGAACACATCTTTGAACTCCTCTAGCACTTCACTGACTTCTGGAGGTTGTTCTTTTGAAAGAGGTTCTTGATGATCCTTAATGGTCAAATTCCAAACAGGTGATCCATTGCTAATTTCTTGCTCCATTTCTTTAGCAGTGATCACGTCTATCCCTTTTTTTTTATCACTCAATTGGCTTGATCCTCTCTTAATGGGGTTCTTAGGTGGAGAAGAATGGATTACGATCTTCTTTCCATTATGAGTAAACGAGCACGAATTAGAATGACCATAGAGTGTTACATCAAGATCGTACAACCATGGTCGGCCTAGGATTATGCTACTTACTCCCATTGGAAGTACATCACACCATACTTTCTCTAGGTAAGATTGGAACTGAATGGTTACTAGGCACCTAGACTTAATGAAAATCATGGTTGAGTCTATCCAGGATACCTTATAGGGATTGGGGTGGGGTACGGTGGGCAATCCTAGGGTTTTTACTGTCTTGGTAGATATGGCATTGACACAGCTACCGCTATCTAAAATGACTATGCATACTTTCTCACCTATCTTAATGAATGTCTGTAGGGTGCTAGTCCTATGCCAAACTTCTTGGGTTTTAGCCTGGGTGAGAATACACCTAACCACTCCTATCAGATCTTGATCTACCAGGACTTCCTCTTCCTCATACTCTTCAGCCAAGTTCTCATCTGCCTGGTATACTTCCTCCTCAAATTCACCTTGGGATTCTATGGCTTCCTCTTCTACTTCCCCTATGTGTAGGGCTCTATTGGGACAGCTACTAGAATAGTGACCCACTTTGTTACACTTGAAACAGGAGTTTGGAGTTCTTTGGGTCTCAGGTGTTTTCCCCTTGTCATCTCTTCGGGTCACAGGCACATTAGGATTGGGTCGGTTGAATCTAGGCTGATTGGATCCTAAATGCTGGTAAGGTGCACTAGTCCTAGGGGCTTCGGGCCTACGATAGACTAGACCTCTATGGAATCTCTCAGCATCCCTAGCTATCTGATAGGCCAATTCTAGGTCATGTACCTCTCGCATGAACAATTCTCTTTGAATTTCTTCCCTCAGTCTGGCTCTAAATCTAGACAAGGTCACCGACTCAGATTCATCAACATTGCACCTCATAACGAATTTGTCAAACTTCGCTATGTACTCTGCGACACTCCTATTTCCTTGAGTAAGTCTTTTCCATTGATCTAGGAGTCTTTGGTGGTAGGACATAGGAAGGTATTTCTCCCTAGGCCTAAGTTTCATAGCTCGCCAGGTCACTATGGGCACATCACCTCTCTGTCTAGTGAGTCTCTCAATGTTTCCCCAATATAACCTAGCTTGGCGCACAAGTTTAAGCTTTGCAAACTTACACTTGCGCTCTTCACTCATCTCAAACCAGTCAAAATACTGGTCCATCTCACCTTCCCAATCAATGTAGATCTTAGGATCTAAAATTCCATCAAAGGTGGGAGCTTCCAGCCTAATGTTCTTCATGGTTTGGTCATCTTGATCAAAGTGAATTGGGGTGGGTCTTCTGATATTGGGTTCATAAAACTGATCTTGGGGAGCTCTCCTAGGGTTTGTTTCATGAATTTTAGATCTTGCTTGGATTTAAAGAAAACTATTCTACCCTAATGCAACCTGGCTCTGATACCAAGATGATGCGGCAAGCATATGATTAGATGATGCGGCGAGCATATGATTAATGTTTTGAATATGGTTTGTAGAGCAATGAAACCTAATTACACTAGCATTGTACTCATCATAATAAGTCTTAAGGATTATAAGAAAATGAGACTTTTACTTGATTAGACACAATCCTAAACTAAGAATGAAGAAGATTTAGACAATAGGGGCTAATGATTGTGGACTTACCTTGATGAGCTTTCCAACCTTCTTTTGATTCATACCTTGAAACTACCAACGCTCAGAACTGAAGAATCTGGATAACAGAGATCAGAACCCTGGACTTGGGGCTTCAGCTTGTTTGTTCTTTGTCAAGGTGAACCCGGCCCACAACTCAAAGTCTTCGAAGGACCCTGCAATGAAATCAAAGTTAAGGAAGGAGGATAAGAACATATAGAAGGGATGGGAGAATTTATGAACTAAGAACAGAAATTTGAGAAGATCTGGTCGACTCCAATGCCTTTACTTGAGCTTGGAAGATGCTTTGCTAGGGGAACAGAATGGCTTTGGCGTGGAGGAAGAGGATGGGAAACTTTCACATAAGGAAAAAAACACAAGACAACTTACACTTCCAAAATTCAACTTCAATTTTCATTTATTTTCCCAAAATCAATCCCCTTTACAATGGGCATCCAAGGCCTTTAATAGCCTCACAAAGCTAGCTTTTGAAATTTAAAAACTCCCCAAATTGAGGAGGATTACAAGGGGGGTTGGATGATTTGGTGGAGAGTTTGGAGGGATGGGGGGGCGGGGGGGGGGGGGGGGGGGGTTGGAGGATTTGGTGGAGGACTTGGAGGGGTGTGACCAACCTCCTTGAATTTGAATCTTCCTTATTGGCGCCAAAGAGTGATGAGGTGACTAGTGAGGTGGTGCCTGATGATGTGGCATGATGAGATGGTCTTCTACTTGGATAAGGAATGACATGTGGTGCCAAGTGGTCTTAGTTGATGGTCCTTTTCTCTTGCTTGGTCGATGTGTCTTCTCTTCTTCATGTGGTCAAATTCTGGGGTCCATAATTTGAGTATTGTTGCTGGCTTTCATTGCTTTAAGACTTGATTAACTGAAATAGACTTAACTCAACTGAACTGACTTGACTGACCTAAACTTGAAACGGACTTACAGGAAATGAAATTTTTTTTTTAAAAGTAATTACAGGACTCAATAAACACTCTTGATTAATTACAGGACTCTTGAAAAGGAAATGGCTCTTGAAAATAAAACATTTACAGGACTCTTGAAAAGGAAATGGCTCTTGAAAATAAAACATTTTTGAACTAAAGGATACAAGGTAACCTAATTATCTTCGATCCAAATTGGGATAAGGCTAACCTTATTGGAGTGAAGTTTCTTTCGGTTTCTGGTGTCCACACCACTTCTCATGCCATTCACAATATTTGTGAACCTAGTATATATCTCACTAATAGATTCAGTAGGTTCTATTCTAAACATTTCGTAAGTATGAATGAGCATGTTGACCTTAGTTGTTTTCACTTGGTGTGTACCCTCTGAGTAACCTCAAGTGTGTCCCAAATCTCCTTGTCGGAGAGATAATTAGATATTCTATTGAATTCACTTGGATTAAGAGAGCAAAATAACAAATTCATAGCCTTAGCATTAAGCTCTATTTGCTTAATATCATTCTCATCCCAATCATCTTCCATTTTTGGAGTGAGAATGCCATTAACCAACATAGTAGGCTGATGAGGACCTTTTACAATTATCCTCCAAAGATTATAATCAATAGCTTGAATGAATATGAGCATGCGTGTTTTCCAAGACATGTAATTTGTGCCATTGAAGAGTGGGGTACGATTTGAAGCTTGACCTTCAATAACATCAATTCCTATTGGGGTTGCCATGATCTTTTACTCAAGATCCTTGGACCTACAAGAGAGTACCGGTGCTCTGATACCACTTATTGCCCATAAATGAAGCCCAAGAGGGGGGGTAAATTGGATCTTTTTAAATTTAAAGAAGTAATGTGAAGGTCTAGTGGTGTTTGTGAGTAATAAATTCAATGCTCTAGATTGAATACAGCGGAAGGCAGTAAATAAATTGCAATGAACAAAGAGCAAGAAAGGGAGAAGGCAATCACACACAAACACAAAGTTTATAGTGGTTCGGTGCAAACCTAGCACCTACATCCACTTTCCAAGCTACCCTTGGGAATTCCACTATAATCCAATCAAGATTACAGCCGACTTATTTTTCAAAAGGCTCACAAGTCAAAACCTATGTTGGTTTTGTCACCTAGGCTCACCAACAAACCTCAACACTTGTTTTGTTTTCGGGCTCACAAGTTAACCCTAGTTGGTTTTGACCCTTTAGCTTACCAACAAATCACAACAACCTTCTTTCAAGACACCCTTGAAAGCAAGGTCAAATCACAAGATAAAATCAGATATACATTTTCAAAAATAAGTCAAACTCTCTTCAAGAGTAGAATAGAAGCTTTGAAGCTCAAGTTGATGCTTTGTCTTGTCTCCTCCTTGAAATATCCTTCAAACTCTTCTTTTGGAATGATGTAAGAATGGGCTTATAAGCTTTTTTAGGGAATCAAACTTTAAATGGCTCTTGAAGTGAAGTTCTTGAGAGAATCTTGGCTTTTTGGCTTTCAATGGACTTCAATACCCTTCAATTGCTTTAGAATGAAGTTGGTGAAGGTTAAATACAATTAAAAACTTCCTAAAAATGGTTTGTGATCGTTGGAGCCTCGAATCTAGCTGTTGGGAGCTTGAAAAGTGATTTTTATAAGTCAGAAAAATAGATCCATTAGGGCTATCAGACTTCAAGTGTCGACACTTGGCTGTCAGGTGTCGACACTTGGTTGTTAGGTATCGACACTTGATTTCTAGATGTCGATACATGAACTTTCAAGTATCAACACTTGATGCACAGGTGTCGACACTTGACACAAAAAACCTTCCATTGGCAAAATTCTGTATTTTCAAAAATCTCAGGCCATGAGTCAATACTTGGAAACCTAAGTGTCGACACTTGAATTGCAGGTGTCGACACTTGAGTTCTGGGTGTCGACACTTGGTATGCCAAGGGATTTTTCTGTGTGCCAAATGTTGAAGTGTCGATACTTGACTTCCCAGGTGTCGACACTTGACTTTGGAAGATTCATAATCAAGTGCAAATTAAGCCAAAAACTCAATCATAAATTTTGAAACTTAAATGGAACATAAATAATCAATAATTGAACATGTAAAAGCCCTTTTTGCATGAAGAGGATGTCCTGAATTGTGAAAAACGCCACGGTGTGCCATGATACTTAAACTTTTGAGAATTTGAGGTGCTTGCTTCCTGAAAACTCATAGCTAGAAATACACATTAGTATACAATATGTACTCAACATTTTGTTATTCATCAAAATCACTAGGTGGAGCCAACACATAGTATTCCTTTTTTTTCTTCTTCCTATACCTCTTGAAGGGACTGAGCCTTGGCCAAGGCTTCGTTTCAAGCCCATTTAGCTTGATGGATCCTTTCTTGATAGTGGCTTGAAGATACTTTGCCCTAAAATTGGCTACGAGCTTGTTAGAGCTCTCCCCATAGCCACTCATTTTCACTTATAGTCAATTTGAGCTCATCTCACAACCACTGAATTTGGTTATCGGCTTCCTCTTTAAAGTCTTTGATTTTAGCCTATAAGCTCCTCTTTAAGTTTAAGACCTTGGCTTTGGCCTTCGTAATGGCTTCAACTTCTCTTTGGCGAGCATCAGTCATCTTCGAGCATATTGAAGCCACCCACTTGCTTGCCTCCCTAAGTTTTATTGCCGAATGTTTGGCATTCCTGAAAAGAATATCCATGCATTCCTTCTATTTTTGAAACTCTTGCTCTGCTTTGGAGGCTCAAGCCTTTTCCTCCCAAAGTTCTCTCTTGGCCTCCACTGCCTTAGCTAACTCCATGAAAAAATCAAGGTGGCAAGCCAATTGCACCACAAATTATCGTCGAAGGAATGAAGCAGGGACCTTGAAAGAATAAATACTTTTCATACCTGAACAACTAACTCAAAGGCATTGCATCTATAAGCTTCAGCCTTTACCTTGTGTAGCCATTATGCATTGATAGGTGGAAGAATAAACTGAACTTGTGCCTCGGGTGTTTTGACTGGGACCTTGGAATTTTCTTCTAGCTTTCCCATTTTTGAAGCCTCGATAAACTAGCTAGGCTTCCCACCAATCGAGGCACCAACCTTGTGATACCTTAGAGTAGCCTTGCACAATTTTTGTATATCTCCCGGATCCATGGATACTTAGCTTGGCGACCACCAAAAAGTTTACTAGAAATCACCTTTCTTGCTAGAAATCACCCTTTGGTAACTAAAAAACCCTCTCTATCAATCAAAAATACAAGTGATGGAAGGCCAATCCCTAAAACCCATTATAAAGGAAGCAAGTCGCATTACTTTCTCACACTTTCCCAAAAAGAGCCATAAATGCAATATATGGTGTTCTTCCTTTTACTAGCTCACTAGGCTCCACTTTTGAGAACACTCCAAATTTGGTGCAAGCTCAGGATCCCTCCAACATGGTGCTAGTTCTACTCCTCGATCCAAAATGCTTCGCATTATGACTAAGGAGTGGAGGGCAAATGATATAGGAGGAAACCACCCATCTTTGGTATCCCTAGGATTCTCAGGAAAGATGAAGGTGCAAGTAGTCACTGGTCATCTCCTAGGTAAACCAAAGTAACATTTAGGTCCCCCTCAGCATCGCCAACCTCAGTGTCAAGCCCTTTACCTTGGGGATGTTTGTATGTGAACAATTTGATCAAATAGAATATCAACCAAACATTTACAACAACAAGAATGGAGCAGCATAATGATAGCTACCTCTTAAGTTTCCTTATAGAACAACACTAGTTACATGCCATCTCCATGAGATGCCTCGTCCACATTTTGGTCCCGATAGCCAAAGGTGAGGCTAAGTTATTGAATTCCTGCAGTCTTGAAAAGGGACCTTTACCCTTTCAACACTCGAGATAGTCTCATCTGAGCTGGTCAAGAATAATTCTTTGGGACCCTCAACCTAATTAAGCTTTGATACATTAATAATTTCACCAAAATCCTTGGCTTCTGAAGGAAGACCCTTTTTATTAGCAAAGCCAATGGAGATTGAGATTTCCCTTAATGGTATAACCCCCAAAATGGGCATAAGCACATCCAGAAATCCCATAGCCTAATGAACCTTTGACTCTCCAAGCCATTCAGTCCCATGGACCTTTGGCCCTAGTATGAGCCCTTAAGCTAACACTGGACCCTTCATGCTAGAGGACAAATAAGGTGCCTTACTGAAGCCCTATGAGATAGCCAAAGGGAGAACTCATTGATGCTCATTTCCATGCATATCTTAGTACAAACAAACAAACAATCTTATAATCTAAAACAAATCCTTACAATTAAGGGAACATGACCTATTCCAAGCTACAATCCTTATCACCAATAAGGAAAGTAGTTGGCAATGCAAATAAGACAAGGCCTCTATTAAATGGGAGGTGGACATTCCAAACAAATGGAAAGATTTCTTCCTAGACATTCTAATAGGATTGGACACCCAATCAATTCCCACCAATTCACTAAGGTATTTTATATATTTCATAAATTCCCTTGACACCAACCCTAAAGGGAGCTCCCTGAGAGCTCCCAAGGTATGATGGGATCTCTTTCTCACTACTTCACTTCATTTTCTTCTTTACTGTGGCCTAAGATACTGACTTAAGCATCAGAGGACCTTCACTAGAGACACCTTTGACCTGGGTTTTTTGCAAGTATAGTCACAAACCTCCTTCCTCCAGCATCTCTAGAATCGAGCAGGATTCAACACCATCAATAACCATCAGATGGTGCACCATAAGGAGTCCTTCTCCTCCTAGGCTTCTCTCTCGTCATGCCAAAATCAAACAAGGAATAGTGCTAGTTTTTCTTGGAGCTAAGAAGTCTTGTCACTAGTTCCTTTTTGGTGCATCTTAGGAGTCATTCTCTTAAGGGATTTTGACCTAGTCTTTGGGGTTATCTATAGGTCTTCTCTCTTCTCTAATTCTTTATTAGATATAGATTTATTCCATGCCAATTAGGAAGAGAAAACAGTGATGGAATTTGTGGCACACCAAATATTGGTGAGAATAACTTTTGGTGCAAGAATGTTTTAACACCCCTAGGTGTCCTTCTCCTAAGGGATTATGACTAGGTCTTCAATGCCCCATCTAAGTCACTCTCTCTCCTCATGATTCCCTATTAGATAGGGATTAAATCAATGCTAAAAAGATATCAAATATGGCATGGAAAATTCTAGGTGCAAGAAATATTGGCACATGAACTAATTAGCACCCCTAGGAGTCCTTCTCCTAGGGGGTTTTGACCAAAGATTTGTTTCACCCTCTCTTTTGATTCTCTCATGCTAAAGTCCTCTTTCCCATGTCAAATGTTGGTGCCAATATGGTTTTCTATTCCTAGTGGATTTAGGAAAAGGTTTGGGTTCATTTGGAAGTCTAATTAGATTAGACCCCTATGCCAAATTGGTTTGGCATTAACCCTACAAATTAGACGGACCTCAAAGGGTTTGAAGAAGATCAATTCTTAGTCAAAAAGAGGGCTAAGAGATTAGAGAGGAGGGATAGAGAGAGAAACCACAATGAGTTCTTGAGAAAAATTCACAAGGGTGCAAGGTGTGCATCTTCTTGACAAGGGAAAAGGCTAAAGTTCTTATGAAGAACTTATAGCAAAACCTTATAGATTGGAAAGGTCCCTAAGAGGCTTCTATGTGGATCACCATTGGAGGGCTCATGCTTAAGGGCTTGGTAGATCATAGACCAGCATCTATCGACATATCAGGAATTCATTTATTTTACTGTTGCTCTTATTATTTCATTATCTTATGCAAGTGAATCTTGGGATTAGGATTTTGGATGTGACTTTTGATTTAAGTGTTAAATCAAATGATATTTTTTTAAAAAAATTTACTTGCACTGCACATCCAATTCCTATTATCCCAAGGTTGGTTTGATGCTAATCTCTCTCCAACGTGTAGGCAGCTAAAATTTTTGGGTGGTAGCAAGGTGCAATCCTGATGGGGACATCTCAAGCACGGATCTTGGAGCAAGCATAATTCTTGGAGTGGCACAGATCTTGAAGCATTTTTGGAATAAATTTATTTAGGATTTATCTTTTGTTTAAAATTTGAATTAGGATTTGGTTGGTTAGGATTGATATATGGATAGGCTTATCTTATCCTATCTTATATTTGAATTTGATTCGTTCTTATCTTTTTATCTTGTATTCAAATTCAAATGAGGGTTGGAAAATCTATAAATACCACCCTCAGCCTTTTGTAATATGAGGATGGATGAATAAAATTTCTATTGTTCTGTGTGAAAATTTTTTATTTATCAATGTGATCCTAGGGTATCTGTATGATCCCTTCTCCATCTTTCCAGGGTTTCTGTGTGATCCCTGATTTTGGGCATCTGTGTGAGTCTAGGGCATCTATGTGAGCCCCTTTGCTATGTGCTTGTTCTTCTTGGGGAATCTATGTGAACCCCAGTATTTTTTTTCTTAACCCTGCACCCTCTTCTTTCCTCCTTCTTTGCAAATCCTAATCTCTGGTGACTTTCATGCTCACCAGTGATCCAGTCCAATCTCTGTCCCGCATCAAATCCACTCTATTTCCATGTTCTTCTTTGTTCCAGCATGTCTCTTCTAGGTTTTCATGCCCTAAAAGAAGATCTAACAATTGGTATTAGAGCCAGGTTGAGCTAGGCCAGGCATGGAAGGGAAAAGAGGAAGTTTGGCATAGCTTAGTGCAAGGTTGCAGGAAGGCTGTAGGTTTTGTTTTAGAATATTTTCTTTTCAATTTCCTTGCTATTTCCACATTTTTAGAGCTTGGTAAGGATGTCAACAAGTGGTAGAATGCAAAGAAAAGAGTCTCTACATGTCAGGTTGTGCGGAGGGGAAGGAAGAAGGCAGCCATCTGGGACAAAAGGGTGCTGTAGAATTTCTTTTCAAGAGCAGAACATGACCACTGGCCAATTTTTTGCTCCCTTTGTAGGTCTCAAGTTTCTAAAACCTATGAGACTCCTACACAATGGCAGGAGGCAAGGAGAGGAGCCCTAAAGGTCAAGTTTTGATGGGAGGAAGTAGGGAGAAGTGTCCAAGAAGAGAGGAAGAAGGTCGCTAAAATTCTATTTCAGGTTTGCTAAAATCTGTTTTGTTTTCACTAATAGCTTCAAGTAGTTTAAATATAGATTTTGAGAAGTATGATGGCAAGGGAAGCTTCAATCTTTAGCAACAAAGGATGAAGGACTTGCTGGTTCAACAAAAGATCTACAAGGTCTTAGTAAAAGATAGGCTGGAGAAGATTAGTATTGAAGACTACAAGGAGCTAGAAGAGGTTGCTTTCAGCACCAACAGATATGTTTGGCCAATCAAGTTCTACCTAAAGTTAGTAATGAGACCATGGCATGAGATCTTTAGGAGAAGTTAGAGAAGACCTACATAGGGAAGAACGTGACAAACAAGCTATGCTTGAAGAAGCTCTTGTACAGCTTGAGGATGCTGGAAGGAGGAGACCTCATCAACCATATTAAGAAATTTAATCAGGTGTGCTTGTACATGATGAGCCTAGATGTCTAGATTGATGAGGAGGATAGGGTCTTGCTACTATTATATTCACTACCAGGTTCCTATGATGGTCTCATAACAACCTTGGTGTATGGGAAGGAAACCCTAGTTTTGAAAGAGGTTGTTGGAGTTCTAAGATCAAACAAGCAATAGGAGAAGATCTACAAGCAAACCT
The DNA here is from genome assembly GCA_021397845.1 of Areca catechu. NCBI lineage: Eukaryota > Viridiplantae > Streptophyta > Magnoliopsida > Arecales > Arecaceae > Areca > Areca catechu. The sequence continues at coordinate 72,423,951 of CM038041.1, forward strand.
CAGGTTCAAAGGTGCTAGTCATGAACAAGAGGCATGGATAGCCTAGGGAGAGGACTAGGGATAAGTCCAAGGGTAGATCAAAGTCTCGGAGTCAAAACAAAGTCTTAAAGTGCTACAAGTTCCATGAAGTTGGGCATTTCAAGAAGAATTGTCCACTTTGGAAGAATGACTTCCACTTTAGAAAAATGATAATGGGAAGCTAAATTCAAAGGGTCGTTTAGCTAGCATGGGTGCAAATTCATTTGAGAATAGTGGGGATGTTCTACTTGTGGTTTCAAATGGATCCACAAAGGTCAACAGCGAGTAGATATTAGATTCAGCTTGCTCACATCACTACACAGCTCATCGAGAGTGGTTTGCTACCTACATGAAGACCGGTGGAGGGAGTGTGAGTCTTAGTGATGATCATCCTTGTAAAGTTGCTAGAGTAGGCACCATAAGGGTGAGGATATATGATGGAGTCATACGGATGGTTACAAATGGGAAACACATCCCAAAGTTAAAGAAAAATCTTATCTATTTGGACTATTTGGAGAAGTAGGGATATGCATTCCATAACCAAGAGGAGAGTAAATGTTTGAAGATCACCAAGGGGGCATTGGTAGTGATGAGAGGAAGGAGGTTAAGTAATAACTTCTATACCATGGAGGGCTCAGCTATGACAGATGGTGTAGAGATCCTTGCAGTGGCACAGGAGAAAAGTAGCTGGTGTATCAGCTATGGTACTATCGCATGGGCCACATGAGTGATGGAGGGCTTATGGAACTTAGCAAAAAAGGTTAGATTCCAATACTAAAAGGAGAGGAATGACCTATGTGAACCTTGTATTTATAATAAATAGTACAGGATAATGTTTGCTAACAGTTCCAGTAGAGTGAAGGCACACTTGAGCTAGTTCACTTAGATATGTGGGGACTAGCCCCTATTTCAGCTAGAGATGGGGCTAAGTACTTTGTGACCTTCATTGATGACTTCTCTAGGAAAGTTTGGATGAATTTGATTAGAAAAAATTAGAGGTATTCACTCGGTACAAAGCCTAGAGATCTAAAGTTGAAAAAGAAATAGGAAAAGCTATAAAGTGCCTGAGATTTAACAATGGAGGGGAGTTTATAAGCAATGACTTCAAAAGGTATTGCAGGGAGAATGGGATCAAGCACCATTACTTGGTGAAGATGACTCCTCAATAGAATGGTATAGCCAAAAAGATGAACCAAATATTGGTAGAGAAGGTCAGAAGCTTAAGACAGCAACCATCACTGCCCAAGTCTTTTTGGAGTGATGCTCTAACCTTTTCTTGTTTTCTTGTTAACAAGTCCTTCCATAGAAAACTCAGTGGAGGAATTCAAAAGGAGTTCTAGAGTGGGAAGAAGGTGGAGTTTGGCCACCTAAGAGTCTTTGGTTGCCTTGCCAATGCATACGTGGAGGCAACCAAAAGAAACAAATTGGACTTAAAGTCATAGAAGCTGATTTTCATCGAATAATCACAAAAAGTTAAAGGCTACCTACTAGTGGATCCTTAATTCTAGAAAGTTACCAGCAATAGGGATGTCATATTTGATGAGAAGAGCATCTTGGAGAGGCAAGGAAGCTTGGATGGTGTAAAAATATCAAAATAGGGTAGTAGTGGATAGCTTTTGTAGTCAGGCGATGTTTCTATAGTTTCTAAACTTAAACATGGTTCTTTTAGGGTGAAGTTGGGTAGGGACATTCTCGCATACATGGAGGACTTGAGAAAAGAGCCATCAATCTAGGAAGAGGTCCAGATAGAGCCACACATATCAGACTTGGAGCATAGCACAGGGAAGTGGCACTGTACAAGCCAAAGTGCACCATCCATAAACTTATTCAATATGGCATTGATGAGAGCATTTCCTATGCTCATCATTGACAATGGAGATCTAAAGAGTTTTGAGGAGGCTACAAAGAGTCTAGATCATGAATCATGGATGCAAGCCATGATAGAACAGGTGGTCACTGAAAAAGAACAAGACATGGCAACTAGTGGATATATCCAGAGATGCTCAAGCTATTAGTTCTAAATAGGTGTTCACAAGATAGGAGGCACCTTCAGAGCAAGGTGAAGTTAGATACAAGGCAAGGCTCATCACCAAGAGGTATTTATAGAGAGAGTGTGTGGTGGACTATACAAAGGCATTCTCTCTAGTGGTGTATTATGCTTTAATTCGAATACTATTATTGCTTGTGGCTTAGAATAATATAGAATTGGAGTAAAAAGATATGAAGAAAGCATTCTTACATGGAAGCTTAGAGGAAAGGATTTACATGAAGCAACTAGAAGGTTTCATAGAGACTGGATTAGAGAAAAAAGTCTATCTACTCAAGATCTCTTTATGGTTTGAAGCAGTCACCCTGCTAGTTGTACATAAGGTTTGATGCTTCTATTTTGAGCCTTGATTTTTCCAGATGTGAACATGATAGCTGCATGTATGTGTAAGATGTGGATGAAGATGATGCATTGTATCTACTTTTGTACATTGATAATATGCTTATTGCCAACAGGTGTGCCAAAGCAATGGGTGGGCTGAATGGTGCGGACACTAAGGTTAAAAAAAAAAAATGATAGGTCAATCCCACATCCTTGTGGATCACCTGTGAATAAAAGCCCTAACCCCAGATCACCTGTAAATTTCATTATGGTCCTAGTCAATTTTAAATTATGTTATTTTAGTCCCGTTGAGTTAAGCCCTAAACCCCAATTCAATCAAAACCTTTATATATATATAAACCCTATTTAAACCCTTTTTACCAAGTTGAGTCAATATTTAATTTTTGCTTTGTGAGATTATGCCTTTTGATCAATTTGATCAAGTTGGGTTTAGAGTTGGCCCCTTTAGTTATTTAGTTGACTGAATCCTGTAATTAGTTATTTTAATTGAGTCCTGTAATACAAGAGGGGACCCAAATCAAGACACCATGTGCCAACCCAAGACACCATGTGCCAACCCAATTCAAGACATGTGCCAACTAACCCTTGGCGCCACACCATCACATGCGCCACATTACTACTTTGGATGCCCATGCCACATCACCAAGCCACCTCATCTACCATGGCACCAACTATGCCATGTCATCACATCACATGGTCGACCACACACAAGAATCCAAGAAAGGAACCAATCAAGAATTCAAGATTATCTTGATTCCAAGTCTTACAAGAAATCAAGACATCAAGATGTTAAGACAACATTTAAAAGTCAAGTTTATCCAAGAGGGGCACCCATGAATTCCTTCTTATTGTCACCCATTTAAATTCCAAAGTTGTTGCCACTTTTAAGAGGAGTAAGAGGGAAGGAGTCTAAGCCATAAGTTAGCGCCAAGAATGAGATATGTCGCCCATCCCCTTCTTAGTTATTTATCGCCAATCCTAGAAAAGTTGGCCAAGAGAATGGGACATGTTGGGAGAATTCAACATCAAATGGATTCTTGTCTATCCTATCATGAAGAGTTTCAAATCCAAGGAGTCCCATTCCAAATTCAAGATAAGATGAAAGTCTAAGGGATTAACGCCAAGAAGAAAGGATTCCTTGTTGCAAGACTTGAGGCCCACTTTATTTGCATGAAGAGAAGAGACCTTACCGCCCACTTTAATTCAAGATTTGTTGCCCAAAGAGATCAAGGTCAAGAATCCATTATGCTAGGAGAGGAAATTCCAGAGTTTTTGCTGCCCAAGGAAAGCCAATTCCATGATGTTCTTGCCCTTCTAACAAGAACTCAACACTTTGTAACCCTTACAATTCTAGTATCTGGTCTATAAATACCACCATCAAACCCCTTGTATTCATTCAATCTTTTTATGAAATAAAGTTGAGATATTCTCTTCAATTTCTTTGCCATGATGGCATCAAACTCCGTGAAGGAGGGGGCGTGAGGTCCAAGGGCATGAGGCCCATCTATCCATCCAATAATCCAAAACCCTAGCCACCACCTTCAACTTTCCTTCTTCCCTTTCTCTTTCCTTCAATATTCTTTTTCCTTCAATGCCTTCTTACTTGAGTTTTGTGAGTGATTGTAGGTGATCAAGATCAGAAGTAAAGGTTCTCCTTGCTTTGGAACTGAGTTCATTGCATATCAGAGCCTGAAGTACAAGAGTCTTGAAGTCCTGCCGCAAAATCCTAGAGTGCTAAACCAAATCCACTTCAAGAGCACTGCAAATTGACATTGGTAATTCTAAAATTCTTCCTTTATCTTTAGTTCTAATTCGTTTAAAGTAGAAACCCTAGTTTATGGTGATTTCTTAATCACCAAATCCTGAATCTTAATTAGTTTTGCCTGATTTACAGTGCAGGTAACGTAACTAGTTGACTAGTTTAGCTTCATCAATTATTTTGAGTCTGATTTTTTTGATAAATATAAAAATTAATCTATGTTAATCTCATATAATTAATCTTAGAATCAGTAGGTTTAAGTTTGCATCTCCCATCCTGCATTTTCTTTGGTATCAGAGCATGTTAAACTAGAATTTAATCGCTCTTTGCTGAAATTTCTGCATACCTAGTTTTAGGCTGAAATTAAATTTCATAAAACCTACATAAAAAAATACAAAAAAATTAATAATTAATTTAATGTTAATTTTCTACTAATCTACCATATAATCATAGAAAAAAATTAGAGAAAAGTCTTTTTTCACTATTTCTTTCTGGTGGAAGGAAATCACGCCTCCTGAGTGGGTATACAAAAGTATACTATCACGATCCATGAGAGTAATGAACTACGACCGGACGTGATATCCCGATATTGAGAATCTGATTAAATCTAAAATCCAATCTTAAAAATTGAAAAAAAAAAATTGTTAATTTCTATTTTAGTTTCAATGCGCATTAGGGTTTTATATTGTGTGCTTGCATCATTAAATCAAAGTTAAGGGCACTCTTACTATATCAGATAAGGGAGGGATTTCATCACCCTTTCTTGGCCCAAAACAACCACCTTGCATCGAACGTAAGCCTAATTAAAATCAATTAGAAACCTAAAGAAGCTTAGGGACACCAACAAGGTTGGGTTACAAGTATTATGTGAAAGCTAGTGCACCTAATCCTTTGATTGTATCTTGAATCTGGTGTCTAAGGCTAGAGGTCCAGAGGCAAACGCCCTAAGCAGACTCATGGTTTTTAATTAGGATCTTGTGACAAGCAGGGGGAGCCTCCCATGACCCCTTCTTTTACCTGGCTAGTGGACAGGATAATTGCTGAATTGGTTATAAATTGAGCTGACCCATTCTATTTGAGCTCTAGGTCTAGGAAACCTTAGTTCGATTTTGTGTGTTTGCATTGCATGGCCACTAGATCAGGAACTCCAAACCAATAGTTTCACCCCAACCTAGTGTGACCATGGAGCCTAGCCTTAAGACTTTCCTTAGGATCATGACTGAATAATGTACCGATATGAATAATAGGTTTGACCAACTAGATGAATGGTTAGGAATCCTAGAGAGAACCAGCAAGATCCATCCTAAGCTTAAATTTAAGACACACCCTGATCCATTCCTAGAGCCCAACCCTAGGAGAGCCCCACACCGGACCCAATCTAGGAGACTAACCATAGGAGACCCAATTATGATTTCATAGACTATGATTATAAAGCCACTAAGAATTTTAGGCTAGAAGCACCTACATTTAGTGGTGATCTTGATCTTGAGGATTATGTTGATTGGGAATGAGGTATGGATCAATATTTTAAGAGGGAACTACTGTCTGATGAAAGAAAGTTTAAATTTGCCAAGCTCAAGTTAGTTCACCAGGCTAGAATCTATTGGGATAAGGTTAAAAGAATTACTAGAAATAGAGGAGAAATACCCATAGCTACCTGGAGAGCCATGAAACTAAAACATAGGGATAAGTAGCTTCCTGAATCCTACCATCAGAGACCCCTAAAACAATGGCAGAAGCCTAATCAAGGACCCAAGCCTGTATCTGAGTACATACCCAAGTCCTATGAACTCAAGGAACCCATAACCTATATGATGCGGGACTAATATGCATGTAATTATTTTTGTGTGTTTTATATGTTGAGTTGAGTGATTAAATCCTGAATTTCAGATCAAAATAAGTTATAGGGAATTATGTATGAATTTTTGAAGTCAAGAATGCAGATTATAACCTAGAAAAGTAACAAAAAAGGATCGCTGGGAAAGAGAAGCCTCGGTTAGGGCAAGTTCTCCTACAATATAATTACTAGAGGTAGACGTGTTGTACCTGACAATGTTTGAAGTGCCCGGTGAAGATCGTAGTGAAAGGATCTCTCGTTTCTTGATGGATGCGACTTGAAAAATCGAGCCAAAGACCCACGGATACCTAGCTTTCTGCTCGGTGGTCCGATTGAGGCTTGGCTGGAGTCATTGGATTCATAGGAACTCGGGGACCTGCAAATGACCTGTCAGGGGTTAGAAAACTCAGAGGAGATCAAGAAAATAAAGAAAAATAGCAAAGAGAAGAATGTTTTGGAGGGGGCTGGAAGGATGGTTGGTGGCAAAAGATGGTTGCAAACACCGGGAAGAAGAACTCTCAAACCCCTTTATGCACACAGCAGGATAATCACATAAAGCAATATAAGAACTCAAGGTTTATTTCATATCAAAATCAAGCTTCATATAAGAGGCTAGGGTCCTTTAAATAGACCCTTAACCTTGGGCCCCAAGTAAGGGTACTTTAGACTTTACATAGGACTCCTTCTCCCTTTCAAATCCGAACTAGGAATACAAGGTAACATAGGTAGAAATCCCTAAAGCACTTGGACTCCCTCTCCTTGTCTTGGTCGGCTAAGTGGGTGACCTTAAGTGGCTGACCAAGAGGAGGGTCACCATAAGAGATGGCGCCCTAATTCCTTCCTGGGCCTGGGCTGGCCCAATTTCTTTCTGGCTGGTTTAGGGCTTCAGGTTTGTACTTATTTTAATTTTTTCTTCCTGGGATCTTCAAGTCTTCATGCTGGGTTGGACTTAGGCTCAACTTCCATGTCTTCAATCAGATTGGACTTGGTCTTCACTTGTATGATGTGGTCTTGAGTCTTCGATATGCTTGGACAGAACTCAAAAAAATAAAATTAGCTCGACATGAGCTAACTAATACTGAACTGAACTAGCTCAACATGAGCTGACTAATTACAGGACTCAAATAAAAACAAATCAGCTAGACTAAGCTTTATTACAGTAGACTCGAATGTCAATTAAGTGATCCACAGAGGGTTGAGAAGCCTCTGCCTTATTTTGGTGCCTTTGGTGTCCGCACCAATTCTCCCGGGGTGGGAGGAACTTGACCCTGTCGAGTGAAGATCAGCCTGGCTCACATATCTCTCGAGAAGGTTTGGGTTGAGGCATTGCAAGTCCTCTTGAGAAATTCACGAATCGTCCGACTCTGGCCGGCCTTGCCATCGGACTAGGAAGCGCTGATAACCGCGGCCCCGGGTCGTAATGGCTTGATCATCCAGGATACGCTCGATCCGTTCTCCTCTCTCAGGCCAATTTGTTAGTGGACACTCTGGGTTAGGGTCACTCACAATGAAAAGGAATAGGTCCAAAGGCCTCACTAGGTATCGCTGCTGGTTTCCTATACTCAACTAGGTCTGTAATATTGAAGGTAGAACTAATGCCCATATCTGAAGGCAAGTCTAACACATAGGCATTTGATCCAATCCTTCTCTATCACTATAAAAGGTCCGGCTCTGCGAGCATGAAGCTTCTTTTAGGCCTAAGCCTAACCAAGATAGAATCCACTACATCAAATTCTTTGACCCTTCTTCGGGAATTAGCCAGTTGTTTTAAGATTAGTGGGGTGGTGAACATGCTAAGCACATGCAGTCTCCTAACAAGATGATGCAAAGGACTCAAACCTATACCTAACAAACTCGTCTAAAGAGGTTTGTTAGGTCTTAACTACCACTTGGGCATGGGGTGTGAGTCATGGTTGATGGATGACATGCAGAAGAAAATTTGCTAGTAACTCCTAATAGGTGCCAGAGGGTCTGCCAAAAGTAGGTAGCAAATGGGATGGGCTCTATGGATTCTTGCAACCTAGTAACATCAACAAAATGTAACCTAATAGTTCTAGACACATGAGAAAACTCAGGAAAGGGTAGAAAATAGGAAGTGGGTTCAGAATTAGTCTGGTAGGGTGGAGAAAAAGGTTCCGGGTTAGTTGGATAAAGTAGAATAAAAGAAGGCATGTCAGGGACTAATACTAGACTAATGAGGCTAACCTTACGGGGTTGCGGTATATCTATGGGCAAGAAAAGGTCCATGCTATGGAAGGATGGGTTAACAATTTCTGGGAAGAGATCTTCAATAGGAATGGCAGGAAGGGATTCATCCTGAGGGCAATGGGTTAAGTAAGCCAAATCCTAAATAAAGTCTTCTTGTTCATGGAATTTAGGAATAGGCTCTACAATTAGATCCTTTTCTAGTGTTTCCTCAGGTAAAATCCTAGTATCCGAGTTCTCTTCCTCTAATTGTTCTTCCACTATAGCTTTAGGTTGGATGTGGTCAAGGTCAACTAGCTCTGGGTTGGTTTCTACCTGGGTATCTACTGGGTCAGCTAATTCTAGGTCTACTAAAGGTGTCTCCTCTTCTCCTTCATACTCATCCACTAGGCTCGCATCAGCTTCATACATTTCTGCATTAATGTAAGCCTTGTCAATCTCAGGAATGGTTGGAGAAGGTCGGCTAGGGGAAAATTGGCTAGGTCCTGGTTTCTGATTGTGGACACTAATCCTAGTAGGTTCAGGTTGCCTAAGGGGTAGTGGCTCACTACTGGGCTCATATTTAGGGATACTAATCCTATGGGATTCAAGTTGACTAAGGAAAACCTAACTAGTACTAGATTGATACTTAATAGTTATGGGCTCCCTAGGCTAATAGGAAAAGGGTACAGATCTATGGGTCGCGGGATTATAAGATCTGGGGTCATAGGATTTGGGTTCAGCTCTATGGATATTGGGTCTACTGGACTCATGGGATATGGGTTCATAGATTCTCAAGTCAGAGGATTTGGAGTCATAAGATCTATAGGTTATGGGTATACTAGGCTTATAGGGAGAGGGTAAATAGGATCTATCTTCCTGGTCTACAAAATCCTGATTGGATCTTCTAGGACTAACCTTAGGGATTGGGTCATGACGATGGGCTCTCCTAGGTTTAGCCTCAAGGTATGGATCAGGGTTTGGGGTCCTCCTAGGTTCAGTATCATAGTATGGGTCATGACAATGGGCTCCCCTAGGTTCAACCTCTCGGTAGGGATCAGGATTTGAGGTCCTCCTAGGTTCAGTATCATAATAAGGGTCATGACGATGGGCTCTCCTAGGTTCAACCTCACGATGGGGATCAGGGTTTGGGGTCCTCCTAGGTTCAGTATAATAATAAGGGTCATGGCGATGGTCTCTCCTAGGTTCAACCTCATGGAATGGAACAGGGTTTGGGGTCCTCCTAGGTCCAGGATTATAGTATGGATCAGAATGAGGGGCTTTCCTAGGTTGAGGGGACTCAGGATCTGGCTCAGATTGTGACCCATGGGTTTTCTCTATGGTCCCTAGTTAGGCATCTAATTTCTCAAGCCTATGGGTCAACTGGGTATTTGCTTGCTTATGTCTATGGGTCAACTGGGTATTTGCTTGCTCAAGCCTAAGATTGAGGGTTTGCTCAAACTTAATATTAAGGGTTTGGGCTAACCTTTCTCCAAGGGCATCAAATTTGGCATCAAAATGGTCCATGGATTCAGCCATTTGTGATGAAGGTGGGTGATATGAAACCCCTGATCTAGTGCTCATGCAAGACTCAATCAGACCGACTACAACTGACTAGACCTAGAGTCCAAACAAGATGCTCAATCAGGGTGGCAAACTAGCTTATAGTAACCCTGTACTCAGCCAAGCAGGTGTAAGGGGAGTGTTAGGTCCCTGATTGCCAATCCTAGACACCAATCAAAGATTGGCTAGGTAGGCAGATCAGCACACAAGCCCTTTGAGATTGAATCCCTAAACCATCGTTCTAGACACTGAGCACAAGGCACACACAGGTTAACTTGACACAATGATCTAACACTAGCCCGGACCCGACCAGTTGGTGTCCCTAGCCCACTAGGGCAAATTAAGTCTAATCGATTTTAAGATAGGCTTGTGACCGAATGTAGGGGTATGGTTTTGGGCTAAGGAGAGGTGATCAAATTCTCCCCCCATCTGACATAGCAGGAGTGCCCTTAAAGGTAGATTATACAATGATGGCAAGCAGATGATGCAAATTAGGGTTAGATGTTTTCGTAGCTTTTATATATTTAATTTTTTTTTTATTTTCGTATTTTCTTAAATAGAAGAAAACTTTCAGATTATGGCCTAATATGCAGAAAATATACTAAAATTAAAAGATATGCAAAAGGGATACTAAACAAAATCCTAAACCTTCCAAAATTGTCTTGCTGAAAAATAGAGACAAAAATTTGCAGGCTGTATTTCAGCTTGCAGAAATTGCACAGACAAAAAAAAAATTTGAAGAAATTCTGTAAACTACTATGAATTGACATGAATCCATAAAAATAAATTTCAGAACTTTTGGAGTTTTGAGCAGGGAGAAATAACTAAATTAACTAAGCATATATGGGCTAAAAAATTGCAGAAAACAAGCCCTAATCTAAGCTCTGATACCAAAAGATGCGGGACTAATATGCATGTAATTATTTTTGTGAATTTTATATGTTGAGTTGAGTGATTAAATCCCAAATTTTAGATCAAAATAAGTTGTAGGGAATTATGTATGAATTTTTGAAGTCAAGCATGCAGATTAGAACCTAGAAAAGTAACAAAGAAGGATCGCCGGGGCTGAGAAGCCTCGGTTAGGGCAAGTTCTCCTACAATATAATTCTGGAGGTAGAAGGGGTGTACTTGATAATGTCTAAAGTACCCGGTGAAGATTGCAGCGAAGGGATCTTTTGTTCCTCGATGGATGCGGCCTGGAAAACCTAGCCAAAGACCCGCGGATAACCAGCTTTCTGCTCGATGGTTCATTGAGGGTTGACTAGAGTCGTTGGATTCGTAGGATCTTGGAGACCTACAAATGACCTGTCAGGGGTTAGAAAACTTAGAGAAAATCAAGAAAACAAAGAAAAACAGCAAAGGGAAGAAAGTTTTGGAGGGGGCTGGAAGGATGGTTGGCGGCAAGAAGATGGTATCAAACACCGGGAAGAAGAACTCTCAAACCACTTGATGCACATAGCAGGGTAATCACACAAAGCAATATAAGAACTCAAGGTTAATTTCATATCAAAAATCAAGTTTCATACAATAGGCTAGGGTCCCTTGAATAGACCCTTAACCTTGGGCCATAAGTAAGGGTACTTTAGACTTTACATAGGACTCCTCCCTTTCAAACCCTAACTAGGAATACAAGGTAACATAGGTAGAAATCCCTAAAGCACTTGGACTCCCTCTCCTTGTCTTGGTCGGCCAAGGGGATGACCTTAAGTGGCCGACCAAGAGGAGTGTCACCATAAAAGATGGCACCCTAATTCCTTCCTGGGCCTGGGCTGGCCTAATTTCCTTCCGGCTGGTTCAGGGCTTCAGGTTTGTGCTTGTTTTAATTTTCTCTTCCTGGGATCTTCAAGTCTTTAAGCTGGGTGGACTTGGGCTCAACTTCCATGTCTTCAATCAGGTTGGACTTGGTCTTCACTTGTATGATGTGGTCTTGAATCTTCGATATGCTTGGACAGGACTCAAAAAAATAAAATTAGCTCGACATGAGCTGACTAATACTGAACTGAACTAGCTCAACATGAGCTGACTAATTACAGGACTCAAATAAAAACAACTCAGCTGGACTAAGCTTTATTACAATGGACTCGAATGTCAATTAAGTGATCCATAGAGGGTTGAGAAGCCTCTGCCTTATTCTAGTGACTTTGTTGTCCGCACCACTAGAGACCTGAACCCTATAGGATTAGTACCCCTAAATATGAGCCCAGTATTAGTCCACTTCCACTTAGTCGACCCACCCCTACTACCCTAGTTGTTTCCAAGGATAACATTAAAGAGGAAGTAGGTAGGATGGACCTAGAGTTAGTTGACCCTTACTGTACCATGACTAAAGCTATACTGGAAGGACAAGTAGAAAAAGAAAACCATGAGGAATCTAACCCTACTGCTAAGACCTTACCTAAGGAAACACTAGAAGAGAGTCTATCCATAGAGCCTAGTCTTGAAATTCAAGAACCTGAAGTGATTAGTGAGGACTTGCTTTTGTTAATCCAGCACCCTCAGGAATAGTTCACCCCATAGTCCCAATTGAAGATCTTTTTCCTGAAATTGTTGACTCATCTTTCTATAAGGCTAACCTTTATTTACCTGTTGATGTAACCCAATGTCCAAACCTTAAGGTCATCCCCAATGATCCAGAACTAGTCCATGAATCATCTTCTTACTTTCTACCATTTCCTAAGGTTCCCAATGCCTCTAAAACCATCCAACTACATTTTATTGAGGTTATCAGGTTGCATCAATCGTCTAAGCCTGTTCGATTTACCACCTACTTTAAATAGACCCTTTGGCACATGTTAGGAACCAATCATAAATTTTGTACATCCTACCACCCACAAGCCGATGATCAAACTAGAATAGTGAACCCAAGTCTTGGACAATTGTTAGGATGTCTGGTAGTCAAAATCCTTGGAAAGTGGGACCTCTTTTTACCTTAAGCTGAGTTCACCTACAATAGGTCCACAGGCAAGATCCCACTTGAGATTGTCCTTAAGCCTAACAAGCCCATAGACTTAACCCCTTTATCCAAACATGCACAAGTCTCTGAATTACCAGAGTCATATGCTGAGCATATTAGAGAACTACATAAAGAAATAAATAAAAAGATCATTGAAAGCAATGATCATATAAACATATGGCTGATTCAAGAAAAAGACTCAAAGAATTTGATGAAGGAGACTTCGTCATGATCAGGCTTTGACCTGAATGGTTCCCACGTGGAACCATGAAGAAGTTACACGCCCATAGTAATGGACCATACAAAATAATTAAGAAAATTGGACCTTATGCCTATATACTTGAGTTATCACCTGAGCTAGGTATTACTTATACTTTTAATGTTTCAGACCTTGTAGAGTATAAGGAGACAATGGTGATACCTAGTGAGACTTTTGGGCATGATCCCATACTTGAGAGTGAACCAACCCATGAGTGTCCACCAGCCAAACTACCAGAGCGGAGAGACAGGATTGAGCAGATCTTGGATGACAAGATTATCGCTACTCAAAGAAAAAACTATTAATCATATCTGGTTCGTTGGTAAGGATGACTCGAGACTGAAGATTCTTGGATCACTGAGAGGATTTACAAAGGATTGATCTCGACTTACTAGAATACTATCAAAGCAGAGTTGACCCATACTCGATAGGGTTGTGTTCCTCCCACCCAGGGAGAATTAGTGTGGATACCAGGGCTAGAAAAATAAATGACAGGTCAATCCCACATCCCTGTGGATCACCTATGAATAAAAGCCCTAATCCCTAACCCCAGATCACTTGTAAATTTCATTATGGTCCTAATCAATTTTAAATTCTGTTATTTTAGTCCCGTTGGATTAAACCCTAAACCCCAATTCAATCAAAACCTTTATTTATATATAAACCCTATTTAAACTCTTTTTACCAAGTTGAGTCAATATTTAATTTTTGCTTTGTAAGATTATGCCTTTTGATCAATTTGATCAAGTTGGGTTTAGAGTTGGCCCCTTTAGTTATTTAGTTGATTGAGTCCTATAATTAGTTATTTTAATTAAATCCTATAATACAAGAGGGGATCCAAATCAAGACACAATGTGCCAAACTAAGACACCATGTGCCAACCCAATTCAAGACATGTGCCAACTAACTCTTGGTGCCACACCATCACATGCACCACATTACCACTTGAAAGTGAAAAAGGGGCTTTTGCAGATGCCTACACTAAGCATGCAAGAGCAGGGAGCAGGTAAGAATTTTAAAATAATTTTAAAATAAAAGCAGAAAAACCTGCTCCGCACAGGATCTAACACGATCCGGAAGCATTTACAGATAAAAACACGTCATATAATGGATATGGAATATTTATAAAATATTTTACAAATCCAGATCTACATATGCATGAATTATAAAAATAAAAATAATACCTTATTCCTGCCTGGAATAAGTCTGGAATAGACCTGGTATTACTAGGATAGCGGAATAACTTTATTCCCGTAGTCTTCAAGCTCCAGCACGTTGAAGCTCTATTTTTTTTTTTTGTTTCAACAGCAACTATCCAAAGAAAATGGTAGTCCCTTGGTCTCTTCTGCCAGTACAACAGCAAGGGAATAAGTTCTTCCTTGTAAGGAGAATGAATTGGGATCAAACCTTCCACGGTTGGGTGCTCTTTGTACTGCAATTCCAGCAAACCTGCAACGTAAAATAAAAACCAAGAACAGTAGCAAATGAGATCGTTCCGGCTCTCAGATGCACTTTGGAGCACCCTCTAGAGGGGAGACACGCGCCGGGCTCCTCTGATCCAATTTTCAGGCGATGCTAGTCACTGGAAAATCCTTGGACGATGGGAAGAAGCAGAGCTTTCTTCTTCCTAATGAGCACAAAGACAGAGGCTTATGGTTGATGGTTTCTCTTTCAAACACTCAACAAGAGTGAGGCCAAAGAACAGACAATGGATAAAAGGATCTCTCAGGCGGGTGGAAAGGATGAACAAGCATTCTTTCTCACGGCCTTTTTGCTCTTAGTTTTCTGCCTCAAAATAGCACCCCTCAAATTCAGCAGTAGGCAGCAGGTTTTATGAGTGGCGATCAAGGTAAACAACCGGTGGAATGGGGAGATAAGAGGACGGGAGGGAGAGGGGAAAGGTAGAACGCTTGGATCATGGAATTTAACGAATTCAATCCAGTTGAATTCGTGGAGAACGAAAGAAGGAGAAGAGACGCCCAAAGGTCTGTTCGGCCATTCAATAAAGACCGGTTGGAAGGGATTAAAAAAAAATGGTTTAAAACAATTTAAACTGGGTCAAAGGGTTTTTAAAAAATCCCAAAAGGTGTGAAATGGGTTCAACCATGTAATTAGATCAAAATCTAATTATCAGAAGGTTAGGTCAAGTCCTGGTTAACCAGAAAAAACTCCTGATAAACCGGGACAAACTCTGAATGACCCAAACCCGAGGGCAGTCCAATGTGCTCAATCAAACCATCACCGATAAGATTTCTAATCAAATACCAGTAACTGGATCAGGGAGTTATCCTCTATGGCGTGTGACCTCATAGGTTCGAACCTAGGTGGTATCACTAGAACAATTCCAGTACCAGCACAAGATACCATCTAGTAATGGGTCCTGGAGTCTAGATAGGTCGAAGATGCTAGAGCAATCGAACCTCTGGCATATGGTTACTGTATAATTCATCCCTTTGACCTCTAATGCTCAGGACGACTGAGATTTGGGCTGCCAACCCAGACAGTGTCAGTCCATTATGTGTCTCACCTCGCAAGCCCGGTGACTCTTCACTAGGGCTACCTCGGCAGGATTTGCTAAATTGAGATACTGCGAGACATTCAATCCAAACTGTTTGGACAGGTCAATTCCATCTTGGTCCATCACTGCTCCACAAGTACTTGCCTGTACCCAGAAACCTTCCGTCACTGGATTAAAAATCCAGGTAGTCCGGCACCAAAGTACAGGGAGTTGCTTGCAAGCTACCGTGATGACCTCAGGTCAGAGGGACACATATACCCATATCCTATCGTGAGCATCCCTTTGGCAGAAAGGGGCTGCACGGAGTCATGTTCAATGAGATATCACATATCCCACTTGCAGATCACATCAGTGTCACCACACTCATTTGGTCAAGAGGACAACCAAACGATGTGAACTATAACAACCTATACTTGATATATTGTCGTCCAGTACAATGTATCCTTTGGTTGTGAACCTGGTTTAAGGACCACTCGATACATCCTCTCTGTATCGAAGTCAGTGTAGTCCTAAGGACTTCATCACATGGAAAGAGTTTATTTCAGGAAAATAATATGTGATGAGATGCCAAATTTTATTAATTCATAAAAAGAATACAATACTGAGCACAACCGCCTACAACCCAGGCGATTGGTTTGGGACACAATTCCCAACACCACTTTGGAAGCCCATGCCACATCACCAAGCCACCTCATCATGCCACAACACTAGCTATGCCATGTCATCACATCACATGGTCGACCACACATAAGAATCCAAGAAAGGCACCGATCAAGAAGTCAAGATTATCTTGATTCAAAGTCTTACAAGATATCAAGACATCAAGACATCAAGACATCAAGGCACCAAGATGTTAAGACAACATTTAAAAGTCAAGTTTATCCAAGAGGGGCGCCCATGAATTCCTTCTTATTGTCACCCATTTAAATTACAAAGTTACCGCCACTTTTAAGAGGAGTAAGAAGGAAGGAGTCTAAGCCATAAGTTAGCGCCAAGAATGAGATATGTCGCCCATCCCCTTCTAAGTTATTTGTCGCCAATCCTAGAAAAGTTAGCCAAGAGAATGGGACATGTTGGGAGAATTCAACATCAAATGGGTTCTTATCTATCCTATCATGAAGAGTTTCAAATCCAAGGAGTCCCATTTCAAATTCAAGATAAGATGAAAGTCCAAGGGACTGATGCCAAGAAGAAAGGATTCCTTGTCGCAAGACTTGATGCCACTTTATTTGCGTGAAAAGAAGAGACCTTGCCGCCCACTTTAATTCAAGCTTTGTCGCCCAAAGAGATCAAGGTCAAGAATCCATGACACCAGGAGAGGAAATGATGGGGACCCAAGAATCTATTAGAGTTAATTAGTACTGAGTCACTTGTACTAAAGTGAGCCAATTAAGTCCTGTAATAAAGTGAGACAACTAAGCCCAGTTGAGTCCACTTAGTCAAGTCAAGTTGTTTTAGTCCGGTCAAGTCCAATCGAGTCCATGTAGTTTTCAATCAAGTCATGTTCAAGAGGAGAGTCAGTAGACCAGGAGATTCACCAGCCCCCCCCAACTAGAACTAGACTTCAAGTACCTGGGCCCTTTCATGCCGCCAAGCCCACAGGGAAGCACCCCCTCTAACCCATGAAGATGGCACCCCAATCCAAGCCGCCCCAGCCCAGCACCCTAGCCCAAGCCCAACACTTGAGGTTTCTTGGCACTCAAGTCAGGGTTTCTTGACTCTTAAGTCATGTAAACTGAATGAATCTATAAATACCCCACCCCTTCTTGTATTTTTTAATGCCATGGATTAATAAAATTTCTTGAGTTTTCTCAACTTACTGTGTGATTTACTGTGTGAGGGTATCTGTGTGATCCCTATTGTTCTGTGTGAAGTGTATCTGTGTGATCCCTATTGTTTCTAAGGATATCTATGTGATCCCTTCACTGCCCTAGCCTCCTGTACCCTACCTCCAAAGCTCCAACGAAGCCCTAGCCGCCATCATCTTCTCACAAGTCCTAAACCTACCCTAATCCCTGCCGACTTCTATGCTCACTAGTGATCCCCTCCTCATCCCGCAACAAGAAATTCCATAGTTTTTGCTACCCAAGGGAAGCCAATTCTATGAAGTTCTTGCCCTTTTAACAAGAACTCAACACTTTGTAACCCTTACAATTCTAGTTTGTGGTCTATAAATACCACCATCAATTCCTTATATTCATTCAATCTTTTTATGAAATATAGTCGAGATATTCTCTTTAATTCCTTTTCCATGAGGGCATCGAACTCCGTGAGGGAGGGGGCATGAGGTCCCTAGGTGTGAGGGCCATCTATCCATCCAACAATCCAAAACCCTAGTCGCCACCTTCAACTTTTCTTCTTCCCTTTCTCTTTCCTTCAATATTCTACTTCCTTCCATGCCTTCTTACTTGAGTTTTATGAGTGATTGCAGGTGATGAAGATCTGAAGTAAAGGTTCTCTTTGCTTTGGAACTGAGTTCATTGCAGATCGGAGCTCAAAGTATGAGAGTCTTGAAGTCCTGCCGCAAAATCCTAGAGTGCTGAACCAAATCCACTTCAAGAGCACTGCAAATCGATGTTGGTAATTCTAAACTCATCCTTTCTCTTTAGTTCTGATTTGTTGAAAGTAGAAACCCTAGTTTACGGTGATTTCTCAATCACCAAATCCTGAATCTTAATTTGTTTTGCCTAATTTACAGTGCGGGTAGCGTAACTAGTTGACTAGTTTAGCTTCATCAATTACTTTGAGTATGATTTTTCTGATAAATACAAAAATTAATCTCTATTAATCTTAGATAATTAATCTTATAATCAGTAGGTTTAAGTTTGCATCTCCCATCCCGTATCACTGAAACTGGCTTTGTCTTCGAATTTTGAGATGGACTTGGGTTCGGCTAGGAAGATGCTTGGCATAGAGATTTGTAGGGATAGAAGCAAAGGTATTCTCTACTTGTCACTGGGAGGATACATTCAAAAGGTGTTGAAGAGGTTTAGAATGGACAAGGCTAAACTGGTTGGAACACCTTTGGCAAGACACATATCTTTTTTAAAGCAGCAGTGTCCCTAGATCGAGGAAGAGAAAGAATACATTAAGAGAGTTCTATATACCAATGCCATGGGCAATGTGAGGTATGCTATGGTGTGTTGTAGTCTAGACATAGCATATGCAGTGAGTCAAGTGAGTAGGAACATGGCTAACCCTAAAAAGGAGCACTGGAAGTCATTGAAGTGGATCTTGCAGTATCTACAAGGAACCCAAAGGCTTGGTCTAAATTTTGGGCAGCCAGAAGGACTTGAGAGGAACTCCAATGAATCAAGTAAATCTTCATGTCATTTGGAAGGGTTTGTTGATATTGACTATGCAGGATATCAAGATATGAGGAGGTCTACTATAGGTTATGTATTATGCATGGATGGTGGGTCAGTTTCATGGAGATCAACTTTTCAACCTATCACAACCTTATTTACCATAGAGGCTGAGTACATAGGGATCACAGAGGCTGCCAAGGAGGGTCTTTGGTTGAAGAGACTCATTACAGAGATGAGGATGACATAGAAGATAGTGGTGCTGCTATGTGATAGTCAGAGTGCCCTTCACTTGGCACAGAACCTAGTCTATCATGCACAAACAAAGCATATAGATGTGAGATATCATAGGATCAGGGAGCTTTTGAAAGAAGGTGAGGTGTAGCTAGCTAAGGTTCACATGAAGGATAACTAAGCTGATGCACTAATGGAGACTCTTTTAGAAGATAGCTTCCCCAAATGCAAGGCATTACTAGGATTGGTGGATGGTTTTGATTCTATAGTTTCTTTGGAGCACCAAGATGGAGATTGCAGGACCAAATGTAATTCTCCCAAGCAAAGAGAGACCAAAAAAGGAGCCAAGGGACTCGCTCCTTCAGGCTAGGGCCAGTTTGAACCTAGGGTGGAGGCCATGCCCTCCATGGTCTCAAGTCCAAGTGAATTTGGACCTTGAGGTAGTTTAGTCCATATTGGACCATGTTTAGGTTCATGGGAGGTGAGAGTGTATCAAGTCATGGATGTACATAGGCTTAGGTGAGTGCTCTCCTAGTTGGATTAGCCTTGGAAGTTGTTAGAGCTAAAATTGGGTTTAAACTAGAAGTCCTAGTTGAGGCCTAATTGTGCATCTATAAATACATATGATTATAACCTAATTGTATATGCTGAATATAAGTTCTCTCTTTCTCCCACACCTCTCTTCCTTTCTCTCTCTCTAGCATGCCCCCAAAGGGGGTCTCCTTATGAAACCCTAGCCACCAACACTAAAGAAGAAAAGTTTCCAAGCCACCAAGAAAACCTAGCACCTTGGGTTTGTAGCAACTGCTTTCTCTCCTATTTGTTATGAGTTTTGCTAGTGTTCCGGGCCTCCAAGAGAGGGAAAGAGGCTCTCCACATCCAGCAAGGAGAGCCCCTATCAGATTTCATGCCTAATTTGGTTGGATGCTAAATCTTTCTTCAATGTGTAGGTTGCTGAAATTTCTAGGTGGTAGCAAGGTGCAATCTACTCTCTTTCTTCCATGTTCTTCTTTGTTCTAGTGGATTTCTTCCAGGTTTTCATGCCCTAAAGGAAGATCCAACACAATTGACATGTGATACAGTTTTTTTATTATAAGTTTCAACTAGACGGAGCTTATGTTATTATTCTTCAAATCCCATCATTTGTCATATATTAAATTTATTTAACTTAAGTTCATGATATAAAAATAGCAGAAACCATTTTCTACTAATCACACTACCCTAGCTATGGTCTTTTGAACTCACTCTCTTAAGTCATATAAGACCAGCTCTCTTAGTTACCAAGGATGACAAATTCCATATTGCATACCTTATTCCTATAATAACGAACCATAGCCAACATTTACCATAAGGATCCATATGGCTAGGGACTAACTATATATATAGTCAAACTATAGCAATCCCATTATGAATAACCTAGACATTGTAGGTTAAAAGACTAGTCACACTGCTGCAACATTGAGTAAGTCATTGACGAGTGGGTAGGCATTCAAGTGACTTCTTGTATTGGTCTTGGTATCCTTGTTCACTAACAACTACCTACACTCTCACTCCAGTGTCTTCACATTATAGACTCAAGACTTGTCTATCCTTAAAAGAAAATGATCCATGCACCAATCTCATTAGATCAATTACTATCCCTGTATTGATCCATTGATTAGGAGATTTAGAAATTAATTCTAATGGCACATGCTTCGAATTCTGAATTCTTGAGAATATATATCATCTTATTAATTCCTTAAATGATTCATGGACATATATATAACATGAATAGAATTAAAAGCTTAATTTCATTAATAATAGAATAATCAAATACAAAACTATATCATATAATAAATATATGTGTCGGCCTGATTGGCTTTTAGGGCATACATCTAACAATCTTCCACTTACAGTAAAACCAATCAGCCATATACCTAAGCCCCATTTTCTCAAGATAGGTTTTAGTCTTTTGCTAGCTAAGTGGCTTAGTTAATGGGTCTACCACATTGTCCATGAATTCTACTCTTTGCAGCTTGATATATTTCTTGTAGAGGTAGTCACAAATAATATACAATTATCACTCTATGTAGTTGGTCCTCTGATGAGACCTAGGCTCCTTAACTAGGGCTATGGCTAATTATTTTCATAACAGAGTACTATAGCATCCAATGATATTACATCTAGTTCGACAAACTTCTTAAACTAGAAGGCTTTCTTTGTAGTCTCAGAAGCAGAGTGATGTACTCAGCTTCCATGGTAGAGTTCACAATGATAGGTTATTTGGAAGAACCTTCATTGCACAAGAATACATACATTGATGTAGACTTCTATCATTAGCATTAGACATAAAGTCTAAATCTATGAATCCTTATACCCTCAACTCTCCTCCAAAGACCAAGAACATATTTTTAGTCCTTCTCAAGTACTTAAGAATATTTTTCATAACTATCTAGTGCTTTTTGCCTAGATTCGAATGTTATTTGCTTGTGACACTCATGGCAAGGGCTATATCAGGTTGTATACACATCATGACAAGCATAAGAGATCTTGCTCATGTGCTAAATCTCTTTAGATGTGTTAGGTCGCATCTTCTTAAAGAAATAAATCCTATTCCTGAAGGGTAGAAGTCCTCTCTTGAAGTTTTCTATATTAAACCTTTTTCAGTACCTCCTCTATATACATCTTCTATGATAGATTTAGCATCCTTTTAGATCTATATCTATAAAAATTTATCCCTAAAATGTAGGATGTTTCTCCCAAGGTCTTTTATAAAGAACTATTTAGACAACCACAACTTAACCAAGGTCAGCATGAAAATATCATTCCTAATTAGGAGAATGTCATCTACGTACAATATGAGGAATGTGGCATCACTCCCATTGACCTTCTTATAAACATATTACTCCTATTCATTCTCAACAAAATCAAATGATTTGATCACAACATTGAAAATAGTATTCCAACTTTGAGATATTTACTTTAGTCCATATATAGATCATTGTAGCTTGCATACCTTATGATTTTTATCACTGAAAGTGAAATTCAAAGACTACTCAATATAGATATCTTTCTCAAGATATCCATTTAGGAAATAGTTTTCAATCTATCTGCCATATCTCATAATCATGGTATACTGCAATTGCAAGCAAAGTCCAGATGGACTTTAGCATAACCACATATAAAAAGGTCTCCTAACAAACAATGCCTTCACATTGACTATAACATTTCACTACGAGCCTTGCCAAATAGGTCTCTATCTTTCTATGCAAACCTTTCTTCTTTTTATAGATCCATTTGCATCCCATATGTACTATACTTTCTCGTTGATCCACTAAGGTTTAGACTTGATTGGAGTGCATTAAGTCAATTTCTGACTTTATGTTTTTGAACCACTTCTTGAAGTAGATGTTTGACATCACCTTGTGATAGGATTTGGGATCATCTCCATATTTTTTATGTCTCATAAGGAACATTTTGATGAGGGACGAACTAGATGGATGAGGGATGAACAGGCTAAAGATGAACATGATGAAATTTTAGATTATGAAAGCAAGATTTTCATATTTTAGATGGTTTTTTTCTCGAAAACAAACTAAGAGTAGGTTAGGGTTTTCATGTAAAGATTGAAGTTCTACCCGCATAGCAAGATTCTAACAAAGTAAAAAGAAAATCAGGATCCTAGGGTTAAGAAACACCTATTAGGAACATGTTCAACTTCAAAACTCTGACAAAGAGAGAACGGAAGGGTTAGAATTATTTAGCAATGATTCTCTTTGCATCATAGAAGGGGTCTCACACCTCGGATTGATGCTTGGATGATGAAGCGACTTTCTCGCGGATCAGCCAGCTTTTTATCAACTGGTTTCGGGGGCAAGGAAAACTTTATCTAAGGGTCATTTCTCCTAAGGGATCCTACAAACATCAAGGGTTAGGGATTAGGAAGATGGAAAAAATACAAAATAGAAGATTGGAAGAGAAGAGAAAGCGGGAGGAACGCCGGGGCTGATTGACGACCTGAAGGGAATGAAGATGCCTGGATCCTTGATGGGGTGGCTTGGAGATGAACTTGGCAGCCTGGATGCTTGGAGAAGATGCCTAGAACAATAAAGATGGCTGCCTAGAAGAGGAGGAGTGGGGCAGCCTAGGGTTTGGTGGAGGTTGGTGTGGGCGACCAAGAAGAAGATGAAGTTGGGCATCCCAGATGGGAGATAAGAGGGGGCAGCCTAGATGGATGAAAGTGGGAGGCTTCCTAGGGTTTGAGATGAAGCAGATGGAGGGTGGCTAGGTTAGAAGGGAGCTAGGGTTTGAAAGATAACTTTGGGCCTCTTACCCACTCCCTCACGGAGGTCGATGTTCTCAAAAAACAAAAGCAATTAAAAGAGAAAACTCAATTTTTCATTCATAAAACTTGTTTATTACAAGGGGGAGGGGATGGGTATTTATAGATTCACCTAGGGCCCTTTCCCTATCAAAGTGGGATTACAAGTTTGTATGCGAGAAGGAGTACATGGTATAAGTGGGATTAGGAGACTGGAGTCCTGGTAGAACTTGGATATTGAACTCCTTGTAGAACTTGGACATTGACTCCTCTTGGGCTTGGACTGCTTGACTCCTTACTGGGCTAGGATGAAAACCACATTGACTAGGTCAAAGCCTTGGGCATCTTGGACTGGGTCAAAGCTTGGGCGCCAACTACTGTGGGCCTGGGAGGGGCACCAGCTTCCTGTGGGCTTAGATTGGGGTGCCATCCATCTTGGGCCAAGGAGCTGGGGTGACATAAAAGGGGCCTGGGGTACTGATTCCTGGGGAGCCTGGGGCACTAATGTTGGTGGACTTGACTAGGGGGCCCAGGCACATGAGCTGGGGATTTGATGGTTCTCCTCTTGGATCTAACTTGAATGAAAATTACATGGACTGAAAACAACTAGACTTGACTAAGTGGACTCAACTGGACTTAGTTGTCCCACTTTATTATAGGACTCAGGACTCAATTGGCTCACTCTAGTACAGGACTCAAGTGACTCAAGACTAATGAACTTTACAGAACTGAATTACCTAATGGACTTAACTTAAAATGTCTAATTACCCAATACATGAATCAGAGATCTAAATAGAGCTTTGTAATCTGGGTATGATCTTGATGTCCCCATCAATTCTCCCAGGGTGGGAGGAACTCGCTTGTTGAGTAACGATCAATCTGGCTCTAGATATTGCTCAACGGATCTAGGTTGAGGCATTGTGGATCCTTTTGAGTGATCCACGAGTCCTCAGAATCTGGTCGACCTTGTCATCGAACCAAGTGACTTGGTAGCCTTTGATCCGGGTACTAATAGCTTGGTCATCCAGGATATGCTCAATCCTTTCCTTACCCAAGCTAATTTAATGGACACTCAGGGATGGGTTCGCTCTCAAAGAAAGGGTCAGGCTCAATAGGCTCACTGGGTATCATTACTAGCTCCCTATACTCAACTAAGTCTGAGATATTGAAGGTTGGGCTTAATGCCTAATTCGGGTGGTAACTTAGGCACTAGGTCCAACTTTCTTTATCACTTTGATGGATCCAGCTCTACGGGCATGTAACTTCTCAGGCCTAAGCCTAATCATTACATAATTTTCCTAACAAACTCTTGACTCTTTTCAGGAATTAACCATGTTGTTTTATAAATCATTGCTCACATTAATCTTATGATTAATTCCTCATGCAGATCTCTAACAAACAGGGCAAATGACTCATACCAAACACCTAATGACATGCAGATAAATGACTCACCTAATGACATGTAGGCAAATGACTAAACCTTTAACTACAGCTGTGTGTTTGACCCTTAGTTGGTGGGTGATATGTAGATGAAAATTTGACATGTACTTCTAATAGATGCCACTGGGTCTACTAGAAGTAGGTTGCAAACCTAACATGCTCAAAGAATTGGTGCAACCTATTGACTTCAACAAATGATGGTCCTAGAAACATTGGAAAACTCAGGAAATGGTAGGAAATAAGAAGTGGATTCAAGGTTAGCCTGGTAGGGTAGGAAGTAAAAAGAGGGTTCGAGGATGACTTGGTAGGGTAGGTTGTAATAAGAGGTTTCAGGGAATAGTCCTAGACAATGGGGTGGACCTTAAGGTACGAGCATCGATCTATAGGAAACAAAAGGTCTACTGTATGGAAGGATAAGTTGGTAATTTCAGGAAAGAGATCTTCAATGGGGACTACAAGGGTGAATTCTTCCTGAGGGTATTGAATTAAAGAGATCATGTTCTCAATAAATTCCTCTGGTTCATGAATTTTAGGACTGGGCTCTATAATTGGGTTCTCTCCTAGTGTCTCCTCGGTAAGGCTTTAGTAGTAGGATCATGGTTCTCTTCCTCTAACTATTCTTCCACTACAGCTTCAGTTTGGGCATTCCCTAGGTCAACTAATTATGGGTCTGCCCTATAGATTTTCTCCTCAATGTCATCCTTAGAAACAATTGGGGTAGTAGGGGCGGGTCGACTAAGGGGAAGTGGACTAATACTGGGCTCATATCTAGGGGTACTAATCCTATAGGGTTGGGGTCGACTAAGGGTTATGGGTCCCTTGGGCTCATAGGATTCGGGCTCATATCGATGGGTTATGGGTCTTTTGGACTCATAGGATATGGGTTCAGATCGATGGGTTATGGGTTCCTTGGGCTCATAGGATCTGGGATCATAGGATCTGAGTTCATAGGATTTGGGTAGGTACCTTTCCCTAAGTTTGCTCTTCATGGCTCTCTAGGTAGCTATGGATATTTCTCCTCTATTTTTAGTCATCCTTTCAACATTATCCCAGTAGTTCTAGCCTAGCAAACTAACTTGAGTTTGGCAAACTTAAACTTCCTTTCTTCTGATATTAGTTCCCTCTCAAAATACTGATCCATACCTTCTTCCCAATCAATATAATTCTCAAGATCGAGATCGCCACCAAAAGTGGGTGCTTCTAACCTAATGTTCCTAGTGGCTATCTCATTCTAATCTATGAAATCATAATTGAGTCTCCTATGGTTGGGCTCCAAGAATGGGTTAAGGTGTGGGGCTCTCCTAGGATTGGGGGGTGGGGGATATAGGGTCCTAAGGTCAGGCTCAGTATCGGCCTTTCGGGTCCTCTTTAGGTTTCCAAGACATTCATCCAATCGATCAAACCTATGGTTCCATTGGGTGGTCAATTGGAAACCTTGTTCAGTTATGGTCCTCAGTAAGGTGTCAATAGTGGGCTCCATGGTCAAATTGGGTTCGGTTGAGACTATGGATAAGGGTTCCTAATCTAGTGGTCATGCAACACACAAGAGTTATGCGTTCTAGGATTTGCTAGACCTAGAGCCCAAGTAGGGTGAGTTAACTCAACTTACACCCAACTCAACAATTAATCTTTCCACTGGCCAGGTAAGAGATGGGGTGATGGGAGGATCCCACTGCTTGTCATAGTGTCCTAATTAAAGAACCACCAGTTCGCTTAGGGCGTTTGCCACTGGACCTCTAGTCTTAGACACCAGCTTCCAGTAATAATTGGAGGATTGAGTGCACTAGCTTTCTCACAAGACTTGAACCCGACCTGTTGGTGTCCTTAAGCTCTATTAGGTTACTACTCGATTTTAATTAGGCCTAGGTTTGAATGCAGGGTGGTTGTTTTAGGCTAAGGAAAGGTGATCAAATCCTTCCCTCAACTGACATAGTAGAAGTGCCCTTAAGGTGTTTTATGCAAGATGATGCACACATATATGAACCCTAATGCATATGAGACTAAGAAAAATTAGAAAAATCAGAAAATAAAAATTTGTTTTTGTGTTTTATGCTGATAGCAGATTAATAAAGATTGGTTTCAGTTTAATTAAGAGCAAGAAAATTAAGTTGGAGGGTTTTAATGAAAACTAATTTCAGCTTTAATCTAAGCATGCAGAAATTTCAGCAAACAATTTTCTTAGTTAGGGTTTTTGTTATGCAGATTTCTTTGGGATTTCATATCTAAAAAATTAAACTAAAATATCAGAAAATAAGAAGACTAATCAGGGATTGATTTCTGCAAAAATCAGAGAAAAATAGCAAGGTTTTGATGGATAAATAACCCTAGGTTTTGATGAGTATGCAAATTTCAGTATGCAGAAATTCTAAACTATGATGCAAGAACATGTCCTAATCTTGCTCTGATACCAAACTGATGAGGGACGAACTAGTTGGATGCAGGTTGAACAGGCTAAAGATGAACATGATGAAATTTTAGATTATATGAAAGCAAGGTTTTCAGATATTAGATGGTTTTTTTCTTGAAAACAAACTAAGAGTTGGTTAGGGTTTTCATGTAGAGATTGAAGTTATACCCACATAGCAAGATTCTAACAAAGTAAAAAGAAAATCAGGATCCTAGGGTTAAGAAACATCTTTTAAGAACATGTTCAACTTTAGAACTTAGACAAAGAGAGAAGGGAAGGGTTAGAATTACCTAGCAATGATTCTTCTTGCATAGTAGAAGGGGTCTCACACGTCGGATCGGTGCCTGGATGACGAAGCAGCTTTCCCGCGGATCAGCCAACTTTTTATCAGCTGGTTTTGGGGGCAAGGAAGACTTCATCCAAGGGTCATTTCTCCCGAGAGATCCTGAAATGTCAAGGGTTAGGGCTTAGGAAGATGGGAAAAATACAAAATGGAAGATTGGAAGAGAAGAGAAAGCGAGAGGAATGCTGATGCAGGATGAAGCTCATATACCGAACAGGATGCGGGACTACTATGCAACTATGCTAGGATGGATGAGATGCATGCAAGTGATTTTTCTTTTTGTTGTTTTAAGATTTTAATAGGTTCACTGATTCTCGAAGTCAAGTGGAGAATAGAACTAGAGATTCTGTAAGAACAAGAAATTTCAAGCATGCAAATATAGCCCCTAAATAAAGATAAGAGAGGACCCCAGGATTGAGAAACCCTGGTAGGACTTAGCTCTAAGATAATACCAACTTAGGAGACTAGGAAGTGAGAACCTTGAAGATTCAGATGCGCCTGATGCCGAGTTCACTCATACTCGCAGATGTAGCCTGGAAGATCAAGCCTTCGACCCTGCAAATTCGTCAGCTTTCCATTTGATGGTCCCGAAGGCAAGGAAGACAGACTCCTCTATTCGTGTCACCTGGATGACCTGTGTGCAACCAAGTGAAGGGGTTAGAAAATAACAAGAAGAGGGTATAAGAAAGTAAGAAGTGATAGGGAAGAGTTGAGGATGGAGGTCGAGATGGGCTCTTCTCATTGGGCATCCAGATGGATCTTCTAGGGGTGTCCAAGCTTGAAGATTGGTAGATGGCTTGTGAAGGAGGAAGGGAACTTGGGGACTTGCACCCCTCGATGTCCCGAAGGATAAAGGCACTCTCTCACAGAGTTCCTAGTCTAAGAAGACAAGAGCTATAATGAAGTGAAACTTCTTAAATTTTTCATTCATCAAAAACTTATTTTGTACAAGAGGAGTAAGGCCCTTTATATAGGCTCCTAGGTCCCTTTCAAAATTCAAATAAAAATTTGCTACAAGTCTCAATCAAGGGCGCCTAAAATATGAATTTGATCCTTGGAATCTTCCCTTGGTCGACTTTGATATGGTGGAGAGCTTGATTTGGAGAATGAGAAAGGGGACATGTCTTCAAAAATCATGGGGTGCCCACTTGACCTTTGATTCTTTCCTTGGTTATCCACACTTTTATGGAGAAAGGCTTGATGTGGGGGGCATGAAGAAAGGCTCTTGTCTTCAAGAATCATGGGATGCTTGGTGACTTCAAAATCCTTCCTTGGCCAGCCATGCTTTTATGGAAAAAAGCTTGATATGGGGAGGGAAGGGAGGAAGTGGTTGTCTTGGATCAAGGGATGCTCCATTGACTTGAGAAACCTTCCTTGGCCGACCAAGCTTTCTTGGAAAAGGATGCAGGGAGGTGTTGTTGGCTTGGACCAAGGAGAGAATAAGTAGGGTATCCAACATGCATTGACTTTGAAGTCTTACAACCTTCCTTGGCCGTCCAAGTGTCTAGGTGATGTGGTGCTTCCTCTTGCCATGTGGCACTGGTGTGGTGGCTCTCCAAGAGCTGAAGTGGCATCCTTTAAGGCATGGGAGAGATGGCTTGGTCCACTAATAATTGGGCTTGACTCAAATGACCACTCCTTCTTCAAATAAGCTTGGACCCAATCTTCAAGTAGACTTGGGCTTGAACCAATTCAATTGAATACAGGATTTATTGACCTTGCTTGACCATATTGGCCAAGGTACATGACTAAAACAAAAGTTAAAACTAAAAACATGACTCAAAATAAAAATGCTTAGGCTTGAAGCCTTATTACAGAACCCAACAGACTAAAAACCCTATTCAGAGATCCACAGAGGGTTGGGGAGCCTCTGTCTGATTCTAGTGCTCACACCAGTTCTCCTGGGGTTAGAGGAACTCGACCATGTCGAGTAAGGGTTGATTTGGCTTTGATACTTCTCTAGAAGGTCGGGGTCGAGGTGCTGCAAGTCCTCTCAGGTAATCCATGAATCATCGAACTTCAGTCGGCCTTGCCATCAGACCAAGTAATGCTGATAACCTTTGCCTTTGATGGTGATAGCTTGATCATCCAGGACATGCTCGATCCGCTCTCCTCTCTCAGGTAAAATTGGAGGTGGACACTCTAGATCGGGTTCACTCTCAAATTGAAGGTCAGGCCCAAATGGCTCGCTGGGTATGTTTGCTGGTTTCCTATACTCGACTAAGTCCGAGATATTGAAAGTCAAGCTAATGCCATAATCTAGGGGTAGCTCAAGCACATAGGCATTAGGGCCAACTCTCCTTATCACTCTAAAGGGGCCATCTCCATGAGCATGAAGTTTCTTAACGGTTCCTGGTGGAAACCGTTCAGGCCTAAGCCTAACCATTACAAAATCTCCTTGTTTCTAATTCTTTAGCTCTCTTTCGGGAATCAGCCAAATTATTTTAAAATTAGTGCTTAATGCAGAACTCTAACATGATGCAAAATGCAAACTCAACTATGCATTCCTATTGAAAAAAAATTTATTGGACTCTCTAGGGCCTAAACCTAACAGATTATAGAGTCTCTAGGTTTGACCCTGGTTTGGAATGCACAGGAACATTTACAATGGATCCCTAGCAAATGTCATAAGGTCTTCCAAAAGTATGTTGCAAACCTAATATACTCGAAGAACTAGTGCAATCGAACGACCTCAACACAATGGGATTTGAGAGTTTAGGGAATGTTGGAAGCCTTAAAGTGTGACAGGAAATAGGAATCGGAGTCTTGGGACCATCTATTGGAAACTTGGAATAGACCTTGGTTACTCAGTATGACCTTAAGATTTGAACATTGGTCTATGGGTGACATAAGGTCAAATTGAAAAATGGAGAATTTGGTCATCGCAAGTGTAGGTTTTTCAAGAAAGGAAGACTTAGTCAGTTCTAGAAAAAGGTAATCAGCTAAAGGAGTAGGCTCTTCCTGAGGGCATTGACTTACAGGAACCAAGTCCTCACTAATTTCCTGTTGTTCTAATGTTTCAGGACTAGGCTTAACAATCTTATCTCTTACAAGGATTTCCTCAGGTAAGGTACTAGAGTTGTCCTCCTCGAAGTCTTCTCCTTCATATTCGTCTACCAAACTCATGTCAACCTCATATACTTCTATCATGGGTTCTAATTCTTCCTCCTTTAATTGTTCTTTCAGTATGGCTTCATTCTGGTCAACTAATATTGGGTCGATCATAGCTAATTTCTTTTCAATGTCATCCTCCTGGGTTGGAGGTGATACAGATGAGGGTTGATCAACAAAAGTCTGGTTCACACTAGGTGTCGGACCAATGGGG
Organism: Areca catechu; assembly: GCA_021397845.1. NCBI lineage: Eukaryota > Viridiplantae > Streptophyta > Magnoliopsida > Arecales > Arecaceae > Areca > Areca catechu. The sequence continues at coordinate 72,454,785 of CM038041.1, forward strand.
ATATGATTCAAGCTAGCAGAGGTTAGATTTAGGTCCAAAGTACTTGATCTAGCCTGCCTCATGACCTCTCATAGTTTTGGGCTACTCGGCAGGCTTGCTCCAAACTATAGATATTATGTCTAAACAATTCTCTCTGGATATCTTCCCTCAAACCCTCTTCAAGTCGGATTAGGATATCATATGGATCCATATTCACAATATAGCGCATTAGATGCTCGAATCTATCAATATATTTACTGAGTGATCCATTACCTTGGGTCAACCTCTCTAAGTGGTCTAAGAGATTTTGTTGGTAGGTGCAGGGATATACCTTTCACGAAGCTTGCTCTTCATTCCTTTTCAAGTCCTAATGGGTTTGTGTCTCTCATACTCCCTCCTTCCATGAACATTGTTCGAATAAGACTCGATTGGACCCTATAGATGCACTCGAGCAAACCTAACCTTTCCATCCTCAAACATTTCATTCCACTTAAAATAATCATCCATATCTTCCTCTCAGGAAATGTAAACCCGAGGATCAAGACTGCCTCAAAATGAGGGAGCTTCTGTCCTAATGTTCCTAATCGATCTTTCCTCTGATTTAACCAAGTATGGGTATGGGCTTCTAGGGCTAGGCTCAGAGCAAGATCATGATAATAGGCTCTTGGACCAAGGGAATTGGGCCTAGAGGATTTGAATTTAGCATGGTCCTTGCGGGCTTCTACCCATGCCTCCACTTGGGCCATCTTTTGGTTCAATTAGACCAGTTGTTCGTTGAGGACGCTCAAGTGGGTTTCAAGGTTTGACCCCAAGAATACACTGGGCTGGATATGGACTAATGGGCTAATGGATTCCTAATCTAGACTAGACATGCAACACACAATAGAGGGTACTACGATTTGCTATACATATAAATTAAAACATAATGGGTTAACTTAGTTGACACACAACACAACAACTAGCCCTTTCACTAGCTAGGTAAGAGGTGGGAGTGTGGGAGGCCCCCCTTGCTTTTGCAAGGACCCAATTAAAGAACCACAACACCACTTAGGTTGTTTGACACTAGACCTCTTGCCTTAGATACCAGCTTCCCGGTAATAATTGAAAGGTTGCATGCACTAGCTTCCCCACAACGGTTAAACTTGACTTGTGGGTATCCCTAAGCTATTAGGTTGCTACTTGATTTTAGATTAGGCTTAGGTTTGAGATGCAAGGGTGGTGGTTTTCGGGCTAAGGAAAGGTAATGAGCTCCTTCCCTTATCTTGTGATATTGACGCTCTTAAGTTAATTATGAAAATGATGGCATACACATGAAACCTAATGAAATGTATCAAATTTTTTTGTATTTTGATGTAGATTAGCAAAAGTATAAGTTGCTAGAAATAAAAAAAACATGAACCTAAAGTGCAAAATTAAACTATATGGTAATGAAAGTATGATGAAATGAACTTGCTGGAAATTCAGAGTAGAATTGTTCTCAGATAGTAATCTAGCATGTAGAAAATCTACAAGCTGAAATAAAATCTAAAAAAATCTTTAAAAATACATCTAATTATGTGGAATCTAGAAAAATAAAAAACACCAAAATCAGAGACTCTTACATGCAGAAACAACTAAAATATCAGACCATATACTAATTTGTAGAATTTTTAAAGATGCTGAAATCAATGATGCAATTTTTTTTTTCTTTAGGATCTAAAATCTATCTCCTTGTTTTCTCTTTCAAGGGTCAATCATAACAGCACCCCTACATGCCATAGAAAATCTTCTTTGAATGGGATGTGAGGATCTTGCAGCCCTACTTTTTTCTATGATCGGATGGCCATGGTGAAGCATCCGATCCAAGTACTTAAAGAGAACTAAGTCCTAACTATGCTCTAATACCAGAAATGATGTAGGATGAAGCTCTGATAGCAAACATGATGAGGGACTACTATGCTAGGATGGATGAGATGCATGCAAGTGATTTTTCTTTTTATTGTTTTAAGTTTTTAATAAGTTTACTGATTCCCGAAGTCAAGTGGAGAATAGAACTAGAGATTCTGTAAGAACAAGAGATTTCAAGCATGCAAATATAGCCCCTAAATAAAGATAAGAGAGGATCCCCGGATTGAGAAACCCTGATAGGACTTAGCTCTAAGACAATACCAACTAAGAAGACTAGGGAGTGCAAACTTTGAAGATTCGATGCGCCCGATACCGAGTTCACTCACACTCGTGAATGCGGCCTAGAAGATCAAGCCTTCGACCCTGCGAATTCATTGACTTTTCATTCGATGGTCTCGAAGGCAAGGAAGACCGACTCCTTTGTCCATGTCACTTGGAGGACCTGCGAGCAACCAAGTGAAGGGGTTAGAAAATAGCAAGAACAGGGTATAAGAAAGTAAGAAGTGATGGGGAAGAGTTGAGGATGGTGGTCGAGAAGGGCTCTTCTCATTAGGCATCCAAGTGGATCTTCTAGGGGCGTCCAAGCTTGAAGATTGGTAGATGGCTTGCGAAGGAGGAAGGGAACTTGGGGACTCTCATCTGTTGATGTCCCGAAGGACAAAGGCACTCTCTCACAGAGTTCCTAGTCTAAGAAGACAAGAGCTATAATGAAGTGGAACTTTTTTTTCATTCATCAAAAACTTGTTTTGTACAAGAGTAGTAGGACCCTTTATTTAGGTTCCTAGGTCCCTTTCAAAATTCAAATGAAAATTTGGTACAAGCCTTCATCAAGGATGCCTAAAATCTAAATTTGATACTTGGAATCTTTCCTTGGCCGGCTTTGATAAGGTGGAGAGCTTGATTCGGGGAATGAGAAAGGGGACATGTCTTCATGGATCATGGGGTGCCCACTTGACCTTTGATTCTTTCCTTGGTTGTCCACACTTTTATGGAGAAAGGCTTGATGTGGGAGGCATGAAGAAAGGCTCTTGTCTTCAAGAATCATGGGATGCTTGGTGACTTCAAATTCCTTCCTTGGTAGGCCATGCTTCTATGGAGAAAAGCTTGATATGGGGAGGGAAGGGAGGAAGGGTTGGCTTGGATCAAGGGATGCTCTATTGACTTGAGAAATCTTCCTTGGCTGACCATGCTTTCTTAGAAAAGGACTTGATGTGGGGGGGTGTTGTTGGCTTGGACCAAGGAGAGAATAAGTGGGATATCTAACATGCATTGACTTTGAAGTCTTCCAACCTTCTTTGGCTACCCTGGTGTCCAGGTGATGGGGCACTTCCTCCCACCATGTGGCACTAGTGAGGTGGCGCTCCAAGAGCTGAAGTGGCATCCTTCAAGGCATGGGGGAGATGGCTTGGTCCATTAATAATTGGGCTTGACTCAAATGACCACTCCTTCAAACAAGCTTAGGCCCAATCTTCAAGTAGACTTCGGCTTGAACCAATTCAGTTGAATATAGGATTTATTGACGTTGCTTGACTACATTGGCCAAGGAACATGACTAAAACAAAAGTTGAAACTAAATACATGACTCAAAATAAAAATGCTTAGGCTTGAAGCCTTATTACAGAACCTAACAGACTAAAAACCCTATTCAAGGATCCATAGAGGGTTGAGGAGCCTCTGTCTGATTCTGGTGCCCACACCAAATGTCGAGGTTGATTGGTGGCCTGAAGGGGATAAAGATGCCTGGATCCTTGATGGGGCAGCCTAGATGCACTTGGTAGTTGAGATGCTTGGAGAGGATGCCTAGAACTCTGAAATGGCTACCTGGAAGAGGAAGAGTGGGGTAGCCTAGGGTTTGGGGGAGGTTGGTGTGGGTGGCCAAGAAGAAGATGAAGATGGGCATCCCAGATGGGAGATGAGAGGGGGTGTCCTAGATGGAAGAAAGTGGGAGGCATCCTAGGGTTTGAGATGAAGTGGATGGAGGGTGTCTAGGTTAGAAGGAAGCTAGGGTTTGAAAGATAACTTTGAGCCTCTCACCCACTCCCTTACGGAGGTCGATGTTCCCAAAGAACAAAGGTAATTAGAAGAGAAAACTTAATTTTTCATTCATAAAACTTATTTATTACAATGGGGAGGGGGTGGGTATTTATAGATTCATCCAGGCCCTTTCCCTGTCAAAGTGGGATTACAAGTTTGTATGGGATAAGGAGTACAAGGTTTAAGTGAGATTCGGAGACTAGAGTCCTGGTAGAACTTGGATATTGAACTCCTTGTAAAACTTTGACATTGACTCCTCTTGGGCTTGGACTGCTTGACTCCTTGCTGGGCTGGAATGAAAACCTCTTTGACTAGGTCAAAGCCTTGGACGTCTTGGACTAGGTCAAAGCTTGGGCGCTAACTATTGTGGGCCTGGGAGGGGTGCCAGCTTCTTGTGGGCTTGGACAGGGGTACCATCCCTCTTGGGCCTAGCAACTGGGGCGGCATGAAAGGGGCCTGGGGCATTGATTCATGGGGAGCCCAGGGCACCAATGCTGGTTGACTTGACTAGGGGGCCCAGGCGCATGAGCTAGGGGTCTGATTGTTCTCCTCTTGGATCTAACTTGAATGAAAATTCCATGGACTAAAAACAACTGGACTTGACTAAGTGGACTCAAATGGACATAATTGTCCCACTTTATTAAAGGACTCAGGACTCAATTGGCTCACTCTAGTACAGGACTCAAGTGACTCAAGACTAATGGACTTTATTGGACTCAATTTACCTGATGGACTCAACTTAAAATGACTGATTACCCAATACATGAATCAGAGATCTAAATAGAGCTTTTCAATCTGGGTCTGATCCTGATGTTCCCATCACATTTCCTCTACATCACTTGTAAGAATACTTAATTATCTTTCAAGAGAATGGGAGATCTTACTTGATCTATAAGGTGTAAGAGGTATTGTATATACTAGCTCAATTTGAATAGATTCTGTGGGTTCTATGACTTATTACTCTTCAAAAACTCTCTTTTCAAGCTTAATTTTCCTCCCATTATCTCCATCTTGGATAAACTATTTTTCTAAGAACAAAGCATGTCAGCTCACAATAATATTGTGATCCTCTGAAAAGTATAAGTAATATCCCAAAGATTCTTTAGGATACCCAATTAAATGTGCCCTCTTAGACCTTGCCTCTAACTTGATTTCTTGTAGTCACTTGATATTATCTAGATATCCCTAAATCCTAAGATGACTAAAACTTGGTTTCTTACCATGTCACATCTCATACGACATAGTAGGAACACATTTAGAGGGATCCCTATTCAATAGATAAGTTGCATTAAGCAAAGCATATCCCCAAATAAATAAGGAAAGATTAATAAAGCTCATTATGGACTGAACTATATTTAATAGAGTTTGATTTCTCCATTTTAACACTCCATTGAGTTGAGGTGTTCTAGCAGGAGTGCACTATGAGACTATATCATTTTGTTTAAGATGGTTCAGGAATTTACCACTAAGGTATTGATCTCATTAATCTAATCAAAGAATCTTGAGCAAGTTTTTAGTTTGCTTCTATACTTCATATCTGAAGTTCTTGAACTTTTCAAAAGTTTCAGATTTGTGTCTCATAAAATATACATACCTATACTATAAATACTCATTAATAAAGATAATGAAATAAAGAAAACCATCTCTAGTTTGTACATTAAATGGGCCACACACATCAGTATGTATCAAGACAAGTATCTTAGTGGTCCTCTCCCATTATCCCATAAAGAGTAGCTTGGCTATTTTTTCTTGAAGATAGGAGTCACAAACTAAATATGACTCAATAGTTAATGAGCCAAGAAGTCCTTCTTTTTCTAATTTATTAATCCTTTCTTCTCCAACATGTCCATGCTTGAGATGCCACATATGTTTTAGATCTCACAATACTCACTACCTACTCAAAAATATTCATAAATATATCCATATGCAAGTATAGAGACTATCAATCATAAAGCCATGTGCAACTAATTTATTTCTAAAATAAATGGAATAATAGTTTTTATCAAAATTAAAACTGTCATCATTCTATACTAATGAAGAAACAAAAATCAAATCCCTGCTTGCAATAGCTACATCATAATAGTTTCTAAGTAACAAACTATGACTAGATGGTAGTCATAGAGAATAGTTGCCCAGAGCTATAGCAACAATTCTTGCCCCGTTGCCAACCTATAGGGTCACTTCATGTTCTCTCGACCCTCTAATTTCTCTTAGACACTTCCAATAGTGTGTCCTTTTTCTTCTTTATGAATTCTAGGTATACATGATAGTTCCTTTTCTAATAGCCATCAACATTGCAGTGGAGATACCTTTCTTTGTCAATAGCCTTCTTCTTAGGAGCTTCACTTTTCGGCTTGCTCTTGGCCTTTTGCTTTTTCACAGGCTTCTTTTTCCAATTAAACTCTCTGTTAGATGATGAGGCTCACTCAATTGCAAGAACCATATCCCTTGAGCCCTTCAAGGCCCCTTCTATAGTAACCAACATATTTAATAATTTGGCATTGGTGCAATCAATCTTATGCATATGGTAGTTTACAATAAACTATCCATATAAATCAGGAGCAAATTGCATGATCAAATTAACTTGTAATTCCTTATGCATTGTCATGCTGAGCTTCCCAAGCTCTTCTATGTCTTTGATCATTATTAAACAATGATCATTGACAGACTATCCTTCATGTATCTTAGCTTTGAAGAGCCTTTTAGATACTTCATAATGCACTAATCAGCTCTGCTCACCACACAACTCCTTGAGATGAGTCTGCATGTCCTTGGTAATCTTTATGTCCTCATGCTGGTGTTAAAGTTTATTTGACATCAACACCATGATATAGCACCTATCCTTATTGTCATCATCCATCCATTTATCCAATGTTACCCTTTAGTCAGCAGTTAGACAAATAGTTTATTTGAAATATTTTCAAGTTCCTGAGCCAGTCTTGATAATGGGTTCTATAGTTAGTTGGTTTCAAGAATGCAAGCAAGAGGGTTAGATGTGAAAATTTTGTTCTGCAAAGAGTAAAGATTCAAATTATATTTTTATACTTAATTTTGAAAATTTTATTTTAGGATCCTTTTAAAACAATTGTGCCTCCCATTATTTTCTTAAGTCTCTTACACTCCTCAGGTAGAGAAATGGAAACCTTTCACTACTATGATTTCAAGTGGGAACTATGGTCTCACTAATTTAATGCACCACCTCACCTAATAGTTATTGGCGACATGCAAAATAGTGAGTAAACTCTTATCCAATCCTTCTTAAGGAAGTGATAGTGATGTTCGATCTCTAAGTCATGTGGACCTCATCTAATAGTTATTAGCCTCATTCTTTAGTTAAGATAGACCCATCATTCAAACATGGATACAAAACTATCATTGGGACCCTCACCTAATAGTTATTAGACACAACTCTATCTTTAACCCATAGCATCTCATGCTGATAGAGTGGTTATGCTTTTTTGATGAAATTGGCCATTGTAACTAGTCGAGCTAATCAATACATACAAAATGGCTGCACGACAACAATAATGGAAGATCACTTGACTTAAAACTTATGCGAAGATTAAATTTAGGTCTTAATTTTAATAATTATTTACATATAATACAAATAAAAACTAACAAGTGTAAATAAAACTAGTGATAATCATGATCTAAGTAAAAGATTCAAGCTTGAGCCACTAAGCTGGAATTGGAATCTTGGGGTCAAAAGTACAAGCACACACATCAATCAACTTGATCATCTTCAACTCCTTGATTTGATCATGATCAATACCTTGATCCTTCCTTAACCAATTGCTTAACCCATGCTAGTTGTGTACTACAAACTTGCAGCTGATCAACCATTGACATGCATCCAAGTATAATATATCCCAAGAAAAAATATAAAAATTAATTACAACCATTTAATAGACTTGCATGTCTCCAAAATACATAAATTATTAATGCTCAAAGGCATCCAAAATTAAATAATTACAGGATAACCATATACACGATACATTATAGAGATTAATGTAAAAGGGTCATAATCCATGATCATCACCACAAGCATCTATACATAGAAACAATAAGTGATAGACTTGGATATTAAATCAATCAATCAACATTGATTCTAATATCATTAAATGATCCATTATCATTTAGTTCATAATTCTATTTGCTTGTGATTAATCATCGTAATAAAAAATCATGAAAAATGATAAATAATTATTCAAAAATATCCAAGTCTATAAATCTAATCTTAAAACATATAAATCTAATCACATAAGATATATTTTGATTATGTTTAGTAGTAAGATATATTTTGATCTCTATCCACAATATCATTGAAACTCTTTTCAATGGATCAAAATAATTTCAACTCATCTTGATAAGAATTATCGACCATCAAGATAATTTTCATGAGTCTCACAATCCACCAGTGATGTCTAGCAATATGTAGTAGCAACTTAGCAAAATGAAATTGAATAACTTCTAGATGTAGTTGATATGTGATACAATCCTTCTATCATGAGTCTCAACTATACAAAGGTTATAGAATACTTAGCAAATCTCATCATCTATCATATATTAAACTTAATCAACTTAAGTTTCTAATGTAAAAATTATGAAAACCCTTTTTCACTAATCACACTACCCTATCCAAGGTCTTCTGAACTCAATTTCATAAATAATATAGGACAACTCTCTTATCTACAAAGGATGATGATTCCATATAGGCACATACCCTATTTCTATAATGAACCTATCATAGCCAACATACGTTACAAAGATCTATATGACCAAGGATCAAGTATATGCATAGTAAAACTATAGTAACTTAGTTTCGAATAATCGAGATACTACAAGTCAAAGGATTAGTAACACTATCACAACATCGAGTAAGTCACTAACGAATGGATAGACACTAAATGACTTCTTGTATTGGTCGTGCTCAGTATCTTTATTCATAATAACCATCTATACTCTTACTCTAATGTCCACATACTATAGACTTGAGACTTGTCTATTCTAAAAGGAAAGTAATCCATATAGCAATCTCACTAAATCAATCACCATCCTTGTAATGGCCCACTGATCAGGAGCATTTAGAAATTAATCATCAATGGCACACACCTCAAATTCTTAACTTTTAAGAATATGTATTATCATCTTATAAATTTCTTTGATAATTTATAGATACATACACAATATGAATGAAAATAAAAGTCTAATTTCATTAATAATAAAAAAATCAAACATAAAATTATGTTTAAAAATAAATATATGTGTTAGTCTAATTGGCTTCTAGGACATACATCAAATATCTCTCTTTGCTTATTTTTCTTTTAGAAGACCCTTAGTATGTGGGCCTTAAAACCTTGCCAGAATGAAGTAATCATTCCAATGCCTTCTTCTCCTCCTTCCCCTAGCCTTCAGGCCTTTATCAATAGTTAAGTTTTGCTTTGGAGTCTCCTATATTGTTGCCCTGATGGCCAACCCAAGAGTAGTGTGAATTGGGTTTGAAATTTTTTTCACAAGTATGTGCCTTTTAAAATCTTTGTGTGGTGAGTGAAGTGAAGCATAGTGTAAGGATAATAACAATCACAAACACCACCAATTTAGAGTGGTTCAGAGCAACCCAGCTCCTACATCTACTATCCAAAATGCATACTTGGGATTTCCACTATATTCTTCCCGAATATAGCCGGATTGTTTTGCAACAGGCTCATAATCCAAAATCCAAAACAATGTTAGTTTTTTCGGGCACACTAACAACCCAAACTTGGTTTTCAAGGCTCACCAATAATCTAAAATAGTCATAAGTTACAGCCCTTGCTGTACTTGGAACAACTAAAAAATAGAGTATAAAAGGAAGCAACACTTAAAACAAATCCAAGGATTTGATGGTTGCAATTGAAGCTCTTTATGAAGCTTTCTTCAATGCTCTTAAGGCTTTTACTATTCTTCAATGATTGACTCAAGAAATAGGTTAAGAGTTGTCGAAGAGATTGAGTTCTTTTTCTTGAAAAGCACTTAGAATATTCAATACCCTCTTAAAACTCCTTTAAAACTTGTTTAGATCCATCATTTATAGCCTCTTGAAGTATTTCCAGATGGATATGGCTATTGGAGTGCCTTGGGAGTCGAAATCTAGCCGTTAGAAACTTTAAATCCCAAGATATTTGAAATCTAGAACTAGCCATTCAAAAACTGGGATTTGAGTCGGCTCGGATGGGTCGAGTCGGCTTGGATGCTCAGATAGGTAAAAATTTATCTCTGGAAGAGTCGGCTTACTTCAATTGAGTTAGCTCGGTTGACTGGTTTTCTCAGAACTGAATTTCAGTCACTTTGGAAGAGTCGGGTCGAGTTCTACTTGAGTTGGCTCGAATGGCTGAAACTTGAAACTTTCAGAGCTATGGTGTGTCATGCCATGGGAGTGTATCAGCTCTTATAACTGAGTATGCTCGAGTGAACTTGCTTCCAAAAGCTTTTTAATGACTTCAAACTCCTTTAACATCTTCCAAACAACTCCCAAAAACTTCTAAACTTAATCTAAGATATTTATACTTAATGTTACAATAATTTTGCCCTTTTTACAAGAATATACTACCACATCATCTTAGGCTCTTCAATACATGAAACATACATGAAACTTTTCATAAATATATGGATCGATCCCAATTGTCTTCAATAGAATTGCCTTATAAAAACTTCTTAGACACTTGAAAAGAGTCAGTATCAAATACATGCTCCAATGTTTTGTTATCATCAAAATTATTTCAGTGGTCAACAATCTCCTCCTTTTTGATGATGACAAAATACTAGGCATGAAAATATAACAATTGCCATTACAAATTGACTCAAAGTTAATGCTATACAGTATGGCAAATAATTCATGTTGCCTATTCAGATTATGATCTAGTGTATGACAACTATATCAGAGTATGACTGTAAGATCAGAGCTTTGCAAGTTAAGTATCAGAGCTATGTAAGTTATGTATCAGGGCTAAATTATGTATCAGAGCTATCAAAGTAAAGTATCACAACTGTTAAGCATTCATCAAAGCTCTACATGAGAATTCACTTCATAATTTAACTTAAATATCATAGCAATTTAACTTAAGTATCCAGGCTTTTGTAGTTTGTCTGGAGTATCAAAGCTTTGACAACAGTATCAGGGCTATCAAAGGTATTAGAGCTTTAAAAGTTTTAACAAAAGTATCAGAGCTTTGAAAATGAAGTGCAAGCTTTGAAAAAAAGTCAAATGTATTGGGGCTTAATAAATTTTCATGATTATCATATTATTTGGTTATGCTCTCCTCATATAATTTTGTGTCATTTTCATGTTTCATGTCACATAAAATATTTTCCATGATGTTTCTATTTTCCATGCATCATTACTACTACTCCCCCTTTTTGTCATCAACAGAAAAGGGAAAAGAAAATACTGCTACCCCTTACTAAAAGGTTATATAGCAAGAGAGTAGAATTGAAGCATTATTTATCAAGCTATTTATGGCTCAATCAAAGTGTATAACAAAGCAAACATATCATATATATAAATGTCAAGATTTGATACAAAAGGTAAGCTAACACAGCCAACATACAAAAGTGAGATCTTTAATATAGAAATAAGACCTAGTCTTCTTCTTCCTCATTAGAAGAAGAGCCTATCTCTAATACAGAGGATGAAACTACAGTCTTCATAGGCTTAGTTCTAAGATCCCTAATCCTAGTCCAGGTAGGAGCTCTAGGTATTCTGGATCTAGCTCTACCTCTAGGTCTAAGTGCTATAGGAGTAGGATCAAGAATAGGTACAGTAGGTGGATTAGAGTCAAGAACAGTATCTGGAAGAAGCAGTCTGCTGGTTTGTGAGTGCAATAAATAGGGCTAAAGTGTTGGTCGCTGATAAGATCTAAGTAGCTATAGTGTCAGGAGTGCACTGCTCCGGCTGCTCAGGTTCTAGTACTACAGGTGTCTCTATACCATGCTCATCTGCCTGTTGATCATCATCATGATCATCATCATCAAGAGGTGGAGATGGTGATCTGAATGGTCCAGTGGAAGTAGTCTGATGAAGAGCAGTTAATATCTGAGTAAAGCCATCCCTCATCTCTATCTGAAGTAGATCTATCCGCGAGTGTACCTCAGTCCGGATAGTCTGAATGTCTGATCGAAGAGTGGAGATGTCATCATGAAGTACCTGAAATTGCTCAGTATCACCAGTCCTCCCATGCTGGGCTCGATGGAACTGTTTAGGGTGGTGTAGTAGGAGCTGGCTCTGAAGGTCCAGCCTCATCCCAAACTGGCTCATCCACCTCAACAGTCCTCTCAATAGCAGGTGCCTCAACTAAAATATCTTCATCAAAGTCATCTGAATGTGCTGCCCTATGACCTGAAATCCTCCTCACCCAAACACCTTCTACTTTATGGTATCCCATCCTTTATAGGGGTTTCTCTGAGTAACTATCTATGTGAAGTAGAGGCCTGCTATCCTCACCAGTAAGATCAATACCAAAGACCTAAAAAAGAAGTGTGAAGGCCATACCATATGGAATACAAGCCCTAGCCCTCCTGGCTGCATCCCGAATCTGGGTCAACATAATGAAAGGAAGATTGAGGGCCTCCTCTCAATCATAAACCTCATAAACATTAGGTCTCTCTCACTGATCTAATCGAACTTGCCAGTCCTAGGTAGAAATACCCTGCTGATGATATTATGTAACAGCCTCATTTCCAAGGATAGAATGTTGGCCTGAACATTTGTGATACCACTGACATAGCTCCTCTCAAGTACCAACCTCAATGTCTTTTGCTTGTCTTTCAAATTCAAATAACATTTTCCTATTCTTGGCTTTTGTAGCACTCTACTCAATCTAGATTCATCAATAGATATAGAAGTTCCCTTAATAGTAGATATAATCTGATTTGCTCCAAGTGACAAGTTTTCAAAGAATGATCTGACCAAACTGGGGTAGGTAGGAACATCTAAAGAACAAAAAAGTCCCAACCCTGGGTCTCAATCCAATCACCAATTCTAAATCCCTGATTCTTAAGAAAAGCAAAATCAATCTTTCTACCACATGTAACCGGACAATTACCCATTAGAATTACTTGCCTTTGAGGAGCTGTTGGCTGATCTTGAGGTTCCTCTTAAGTTTCTTGGAGAGTCAGCTCATCCTCTGTCATCTTTGATCTTCTTTCCTCTTGAACTGCCCTGGATGCCGCTCGTTTAGATCTCTTCGCCATAGCCATTTTTGGTGCCATTTGATCAAAATTAAGGGAGAAATAGGAAGGATTTGGTGGTCCCTAAAGTGGAAGGGAGCTATGGTCCCCTCGGGCTCGGTTTTATAGTGAAATGGGAGGAAATAAGAAGTTTTTAGGTTATACAGGTTTTAAGCAAACTCGTCATTCGAGTCAACTCGACCTAGGGTTTTTCTACTTGAGTCGGCTTGACCAAAATTCAAGAAAAAGTATCCAAGAATTCAAATAAAAGGTTCCTGTCACTAGAAATACACTAGATAAGGTGGTTATCATCCATAGATTGATGAAGGAGGTTTTCTAGATAATTTTTCATTAATTTTGAAGAAATTAGGTCAAAAGTCTAAAAAGGGTCACACAGGCCTAATTCTCCTCTAATCATCTGAAATTTATCCTCATTAAGTGGTTTAGTAAAGATGTTAGCTAACTGTTTTTCAGTACCAATGAATTCAAGTTCAATATCACCATTCTGAACATGATCCCTAATTAAATGATGTCTAATTTCAATATATTTTGTTCTAGAATGTTGAATAGGATTCTTTGTTAGGTTAATAGCACTTGTGTTATCACAATTGATTGGAATTTTAGATTGAATAACACCATAATCTTTTAGTTATTACTTAATCCATAACACTTGAGCACAACAACTCCCTACAGCCGCATACTTTGCCTCAGTAGTAGATAGTGCTATAGAGTTTTATTTCTTTCTGTGCCATGAGATTATGTTCAATCCTAGAAATTCACAAGTACCACTTCTACTTTTTTTATCAACTTTACATCTACCATAATCCGTATCAGAATAATCAATTAAATTTAAGGATGATTGTTTAGAATACCATAGACCTAGATTACTTGTTCCTTTTAAATATCTTAAGATTCATTTAAGAGTAAGTATATGTGATTCTTTTGGATTAGATTGAAATCTAGCACATATGTAAACAATAAATAAGATATTAGGTATACTAGAAGTTAAGTACAATGATGTCCAATCATACCTCGATAAAGCTTTTGTTCAACATTGTTTATATCTTCATCCTTGTCAAGTCTGCAGGTAGGGCTCATGGATGTGCCAATTTCTTTAGTAGATTCCATACCAAACTTCTTGAGAATCTCCTTGATGTACTTAGCTTGGTTGATAAGTATTCCTTCTTTTGTTTGCTTAATTTGAAGTCCAAGGAAGTAGGTCAACTCACCCATTATTCTCATTTCGAATTTGCCATGTATAAGCTTAGCAAATTCTCTACATAAATCTTCATTAGTTGCACCAAAAATTATATCTACATAAATTTGTACAAACTAACATATCATTTTCTTTTCTTTTGATGAATAGTGTTGTATCTACACTACCTCTAATAAAATTATTTTCAAGTAAGAATTTACTTAACCTATCATACAATGCTCTAGGTGCTTGTTTTAAACCATAGAATACTTTATTGAGTTTAAAAACACGATTTGGAAATGCATGGTTTTCAAATTCGAGAGGTTGTTCTACAAAAATTTCTTCAGAAATGTAATCATTTAAAAAAGCACTTTTCATATCCATTTGAAATAATTTAAAGTCCATGGAGCAAGCAAATGCAAGTAATAGTCTAAGAACTTATAGTCTTGCTACAGGTGCATAAGTTCCATCAAAATCTATTCCTTCTTCTTGATTATATTTTTTAGCCACTAATCTACCTTTATTTATAATTACATTATATTTTTCATCTAATTTATTCCTAAATATCTATTTAGTACCTATAACAGGATGTTTAGAAGGTCTATCTACTAAGGTCCATATATTATTTCTTTTGAATTGATTAAGATCTTCTTGCATAGTTATCATCTAATTTGGATCATTTTCAGCCTTTTCTATGAAATTTGGTTCTATTTATGAGATAAAAGCCAGATAGTCATGTGCAGCTCTAAGTGAGGATCTAGTTCTAACACCTTGTGAGGGATCACCTATAATTAACTCTTTGGGATGGTGATGTACATACCTCAATTTCTTAGGCAAATCACCATGCTCTTTACTTACTATTTCATCCTTTTCTTCTACTTGTTTGTCCTTTAAGCTCATATCCTTCAATGCTTTGTCAACTATACCTTCATCATTATTAATACACTCTTCCTTTATAGAAGGTGAGGGGTTAGTTTCTCAAATATTACATGAATAGATTCTTTTACAGTCAATGTTCTTTTGTTGAAAACTCTATATGCTTTGCTTGAAGTTGAATAACCAAGAAATATCCCTTCATCATATTTAGCATCAAATTTTCCAAGGTTATCATTACCATTATTCAGTACAAAGCATTTACAACAAAAAATATGTAAGTAATGAATACTTGGTTCCTATTATTCCAAAGCTCATAGGGAATTTTCTTTAAAATTGGTCTAATTAAAATACGGTTCAGTATGTAACATGCAGTGTTCATAGCTTCTACCCAAAAGTATCTTGAAAGATTGCCTTCACATAACATGGTTCGGTCTATCTCTTCTAATGTTCTATTCTTTCTTTTCACAACACCATTTTGTTGTGGTGTTCTAAAGGCTGAAAAGTTATGATCAATGCCATGTTTAGTGCAAAATTCTTCAAAATATTGGTTTTCAAATTCAGTATCATGATCACTTCTAATTGAAATGATTAAAAGACTTTTCTGATTTAAAAAAATTTTATGAGACTTTTGAAAAACTTTAAAAGCTTTATCTTTATGTGCAATAAATAAAATTCATGTGAATCGTGAAAAGTCATCTACTATCATAAGTCCATATTTCATACCTCCTAGGCTTGTGGTCCTAGTTGGTCCAAATAAGTCCATGTGTAGCAGCTCTAAAGGGCTTGAAGTTGAAACAATATTTTTTGATTTAAAACTCTTCCTAGTTTGTTTACCATACTGACATACATCACAAACATGATCAAAATCTACTTTAAGTTTGGATAAACCTCTAACTAGATCTTTGAAAATCAATTTGGCTAAAATATGCATGCTAGCATGACCCAATCTTCTATGCCAAAGTAAACTAGATTCCTTGGTTTTAGCATTCATTACCATTAGACTTGTACTACTTGACATTGCTAGATAATTCAGGTCTACAATATAGATATTTCCAAGTATATGACTAATAAATTTAGTGCTAGAATCAAGAGAGCTAGTTACTATATACATTGAAGATTCAAATACAACTTTGAATCCTTTATCACATAATTAACTAATACTTAATAAATTGGGCTTCAACTTGTCTACTAGCAATACATTTTCAATATAAGTAGAAGAGGTTATCTTGATCTTACCAATTCCATAATCTTTCCCTTGCCATTATCACCAAATGTTACCATTCCACCATCTTTCATTTCAAGGATGATGAATTGATCTTTGTCACTCATTATATATCTTGAACAGCTACTATCAAGATACCATCTTTTCTTTGAGTTTTGGGCTGCAAGACACTACTGCAAAACAATCAAGTTGAATTTTTAGGTACCCAAGCTTTTTTGGATCCTTGAAGGTTAGTAATTATGGTTCCTTTAGGAACCCAAATCTTTTTTACCTTATTTTTGTTTTTCTTTCTCAAATTATATTCATAAGCTTTATGTCTAACCCCATTACAACAATAACAAATTATATTTGATTTTTGAAAAGATATGGATGTTGAGAACTTTGATGCATGAGATCTTAAAGCTGAAAACTTATTTGTATGCAATGAATTGTATCCAATTCCAGCTCTATTATTAGATTCCCTTTGGTTTTTCAAGATCAACTCAAGTATGTTTGAACTTAAGGTTAATTTGTCAATAATAGGTTTAAGTCAACTCATTTCATTTTCCAACCTTTTATTATTCTCAAAGCATTCATCTTTTTCAACTTGTAAAACTTTATATTTTTCAGAAACATTATTTAATTATTTTTTTAAATGATTATTCTTTTCTAAAATTTTAGTCTTTTCTTTCAACAATGCATCATAATTAATTTTCATGATTTTAATTTTCATGTCAACTTTTTTATATTCAGATAAAAGCTCATAAAAGGAAATATGTAACTCATCATACGTAAATTCATTATTGGGTTTAGTAGATCTTACCTCATCTCCTGGACCCATCAAACATATATTTGTCGACTTTGTAGTCTCTTCCTCTTCATTTAAAGTTGATTCATTGCCATCGCTCCATGTAGCCATCATGGCTTTCTTCTTCTTATTTTTGTATCCTTTCTTCAATGTAGGACACTATGACTGGTAGTGCCTTAGCTTTTTACATTCATAGTATCTGAGTTGTTGCTCCTTTTCTTTTTTTTATCTTTATCCTTCACTTTGCTATGTTCACCCTTTCCAAGGTGCTTCTTCCAATGTCTAGATTTTCTTCTACCCATAAATTTTCTAAATCTCCTTATGACTAAGGCAATGTCATCATCTCCTAGTTCTTCATCAGAGGAGGGGCTTTCTTCTTCTTTCTTATCTTCTTGCTTCTTAATCTCAGTTGCAAGTTTGAAGGCTCTGGATTTCTTCTTTTTGTTGTCATCTTCATTGCGGTGCTGCATGGTTAATTCATGTGTGATTAGAGAACCAAGAAGCTCATCGAGTGGGAGTGTGTTCAAGTCCTTGGCTTCCAGAATTGTAGTGACCTTGGGATCCCATTTGTCCAAAAAAGATCTAAGAATCTTTTGCACAAGGTCAGCATTTAAAAACACTTTGCCAAGACTTTTTAAACCATTAATAATATCTGTAAATCTAGCAAACATGACAGATATTGTTTCATTTGGCTTCATTTTAAAAAGTTCATAATTGTATACAAGAATATTTATTTTGGAAGTCTTAACTTGAGTAGTGCCTTCATGGGTAACTTCTAATTTATCCCAAATTTTCTTTTCTGAAGTGCAAGTAGAAATATGGTTAAACTCATTAGCATTCAAAGCATAATATAGAAGGTTCATTGCTTTGGCATTTAGTTCCTCCATCTTCATGTCATATTCATCCCATTCTTCTTCCAGTTTTAGGATGTCTATGCCATTAACTTCCTTAGTGGGTGTGTGAGGTCCTTTCAAGATGATTTTTCATAGTTGAAAATCAGTGGCTTGAATATAAATTTTCATTCTTGCTTTCCAATAAGTATAGTTGGTGCCGATGAAAAGTGGAGGTCTATTGCTCGATTAATCCTTGGACAAAGTGGTGCTCATTTGGGTTGCCATAGATTTTTTCTCTTAATCATTGGATTAAAGGCACGGAGATGTGGCTCTGATATCACTTGTTGCCCAGATGGCCAACCCAAGAGTTGGGTAAATTGGGTTTAAAATTTTTTTCACAAGTATGTGCCTTTTAAAATCCTTGTGTGGTCAGTGAAGTGAAGTGTAGTGTGCAGAAGCAAATGAATATGTAAGGATAATAACAATCACAAACACCATAATTTAGAGTGGTTCGGAGCAACCCAGCTCCTACGTCGACTACCCAAGATGCATACTTGATGGGGACCTTACCAGCATGAATGTCGGAGCAAGCACGAATCTTGGAGCTGCACTATCTCGGAGCATATCCATAATAAATTTAGGATTTATCTTTTATTTGAAATTTGAATTAGGATTTAGTTGGTTAGGATTGAGATATGGATAGGCTTATCTTATCCTATCTTGTGTTTGAATTTGAATTATCTCTATCTTTTTATCCTGTATTCAAATTCAAATGAAGGTTGGACAGATCTATAAATACCACCCTCAGTCCTTTGTAAAAAAAAGAGTTTTTAAGAAAAAAAAATTTGAATTTTTAGAAGAGTGATTCTTCTTGCCTTTGCCTTCGGGCATGGGCGTGATGCCCTAGTTATCCCCCATCCCATTCCATCTTCTCTATCCCCTCGTGACCTTTGAGATTCAACCTAGCACCTCCAAGTATCGAGGAGGGTGTAATGCCCTAGAGGTGAGAGGTCGCTTCATTAGGGTGAGTCCCAAAGTCCATGAGATCCAGATCCCTATCCTCCATCCCCACTATTCCTTCACCATCCATAGAAAAAAAAAAACCAAAAAAAAATAGTACCCTAATTTAGGTGACTTCTAGGCTCACCAACGATCCTACCCATCTGTTCCCCATCAATACTTCGAATTTTCACTATATTCTTCCTGAATATAGCCGGATTATTTTGCAACAAGCTCATAATCCAAAATCCAAAACAATGGTAGTTTTTTCGGGCTGACGAATAACTCAAACTTGATTTTCAAGGCTCACCAATAACTTAAAACATGCACAAGTTATAGCCCCTGATATACTTGAAATAACTCAAAAATAGAGTATAAAAGGAAGCAACACTTAAAACAAATCCAAGGATTTGATGGTTGTAGTTGAAGCTCTTTATGAAGCCTTCTTCAATGCTTCTTCAATGCTCCTTAAGGCTTTTACCCTTTTTCAATGATTGACTCAAGAAATAGGTTAGGAGTTGTTGCAGAGCTTTAGTTCTTTCTCTTGAAAAGCACTTAGAATATTCAATACCCTCTTAAAAGTCCTTTAAAACTTATTTAGAACCATCATTTATAGTCTCTTGAAGTGTTTCTAAATGGATATGGCCATTGGAGTGCCTTGGGAGTCGAAATCTAGTCATTAGAAACTTTAAATTCCAAGAAATTTGAAATCTGGAACTAGCCATTACTGTTCAAAAACTGGGATTCAAGTCGACTCGGATGGGTCAAGTCGGCTCGGATGCTCAGACAGGTAAAAATTGATCTCTGGAAAAGTTGGCTCACTTCAATTGAGTCAGCTTAGTTACTATTTTTTTCAGAACTGAATTTCAGTCACTTTGGAAGAGTCGAGTCAAGTTCTACTTGAGTTGGCTCGAATGGCTGAAACTTGAAACTTTCAAGGCTGTGGCGTGCCTGTTGCCCAGCAAGCAACCCAAGAGGGGGGGATGAATTATGTTTCAAAATCTTTTATGTATGTGCCAATCTAAAAACAATTCAAGTTCTAGTGGATTACAAGTGTTGTGTGCTCTTCAAGAGTATGCAGCAAAAATAGATAAATAATTACAATGTAAGTAAGAGCAAGAGTAGAGAGCATAAGTAATCACAAACACAAAGAAGTATAGTAGTTCGGTGCACACCAAAGCACCTACATCCACTCCCCAAGATCCACTTGAAAATTCACTATAATCACTCTTGATTATAACTGATTAGTTTTCCGGGCTCACTAATCAAAACCCAACTTATTTTCATTAGGAACACAAGTCAAAATGATGCGGGATGACTCTAAGACTGATGCAAAATAGTAAACTAATTTTTTTATAAGTTTTTTAGACATTAATTCAGTGGCTAAAAACTTGAAAATAAGTAAAGAATTAACATGATGAATAGTAATGCTAGAAACTATCATACCCGTAGGAAGACACATGCAAAATAATAAAGGTCAGGACCCGGGAATTGAGAAACTCCCAATTTAGGATAGTGTACCTATCATTAGATCAGAACTCAAGAGGGGCAAGGCTTTTACCAGGAAGTGATTGTAGTTTCTTCGATGAAGAGATCTCTCAGCCTCAAGATGGCGCCTGGAAGAACAAGCCTTTGGTTCTCTAATCTGAAGGTGATCTGGACTCGGTCTGAAGGCAAAGAAAGCCTCCTCTGGGGAGGGGAAACACCTTAGGGATCTTCAAAACATCAAGGTTAGGCACGAATCAGGTAATCAAAGAAAAAAATAATAAGATGAAACAAGGAAGGAAAGGGATTTGGGCAAAGGGCTGGCGACAAGGAAGCAGGAAGAGCTCTTGATCTGGGCATCTTCAAGGCTTCTCTTTTGGACATGGCTGATGCTTGGAGGTCTGATTTGCTGCTAGGGAATGGAGGGATTGCAAGGATAGGGGTCGGCCAACACAAGAGAACAAACCAAACAAACCAAAGAACCAAAACACAAACACAAGAACACAGTCTTGAAAACAATTCAGTAGATTTTAATTCATGAGAATTGATTAATTACAAGAGGAAGAGGGGTGGGGTATTTATAGAGCTCCCATTCCCACTCTTAAAGGGATTACAAGTCTTCTCCTAGTTAGAATAGGTTTACATAATTTAAGTGGGAGAAAGACTACAAAATAAACCTAGAACTAGGAGTATACAAGTTGAATGAAATAAAAACTCAAACTCCTTTCATTTGAACTCTTCCACCATGTTTGGACTTGGTTAACCATTAAGGATGTTCCTCCTGGTGTGTTGGGCTTCATGGGGGCAGCAATGGGCCAGCCAAGGGCTTGGGGTGCATGGGCTTTGGGCCTTCTGGAAGCTGGGGTGCCCTGGGCTGGAATATTCCTGGAATCAATATAGAATCTTGGTTCTTTATGGACCTAGGACTTGAATTCTCCTGGGCTGGGGTGCAGGTATGTCTTTAGGATCCTGGGGTGGCCTGGTATGCAAAATATTCCCTGGCATCTGGAGGGAATCTGGTATCTAAAAAGCATCTAGAGGGCATCTAGGCATCTTGCAGGATGCTTGGACCCTGGGATGGCATACAAGGTCCAATTGGCTAATATGAAGACCTCTGGCTCCTGGATGAGGCATGGTGGAACATCAAAATAGAGTATCCTCTCCTCTTGTATAAAAACTGGACTCTCACTAGACTCATACTTAAATACAGGACTCAATAGACTGGACTAGGTTGAGACAAATCAACTAGTCTCAACTTATTACAGGACTTAATCTTACTTGCTTACAAAATTGTGATGCATGACTAAGGTTCTAAAAAAAACCCTAATCAGTAAACCATATGGGATCCAGTGATCTGTATTTGATCCTGGTGTCCCACCACAAAACCCCTTTGATTTTACGGGCTAACCAAAAATCTAGTTGGTTTTGTACTTTAGGCTCACTAATAACCTCCTTGGTTTTGTAATTTAGGCTAACCAAAAACCTCCATTGGTTTTAATACAAAGGCTTATCAATAAACCTCCATTTCTAGTTCCAATCTCTTTGAAACTAAAAACAAATGAAAAGATTCAATAATATTGTTAAGAATACAAAAAGCTTTCAATAAAAATAAACATCTCTTTGAAGCTCTTTGAGAGTTATTGTAGATGCTTGTCCTCAAGTTATTGAAGCCTTGAATGTAGCTTGAATGGTTGAACTTGAATACTCTTGAATGCTTTTAAGACTTGAAGGCTTAACTTGACTTGAAAGTAGATGAACTCTTGATGAATATTCAATGTAAACTCATTCTTCTTCTCCCTTTTCAATTAAAATCACCTTAAATACCTTTTAAACCCCAAATGGTAGATTATGACCATTGGAGAGCTGAAACTAGCCATTGGAGGGCGAAAAGATTAATTCTGCACTTCAAAAAAACTAGCCATTACTATGTAGTCTGAGCTTCATGAGTCAACACTTCAGGTCATGAGTTGATACTTGAGTCGATACTTGGCTTCCATGAGTCAACACTTGAGGGAAGTCTTGAAATTCAGCATGTTCTGTATAAATTTTGTCTCTGGCTTTGAGTCGACACATAAGTTGACACTTCAAGTATGCCATCTGAAACTTTTTCTGTGTATTGACTTGAGTCTATACTTCACTTTCATGAGTCGACACTTGCACTGTGAGTCGACACTTACTAAAACTTTCTGAAATTCTACTAAAACTCTACTGAATCTTCTTTAAACTTAACTCTTAAGTCCTTTTAAGCCATTCTTATGTATTTAAGTCCATTAATCTTTAAAGTTTCACTCATAAAGTTGACTTCTTCAACTATTTGACAAGTATCCATTTAGCTAACATGATAAGTACCTTTTTCTAATAAAACATATTTTAACAAACTATTAGTGCTCAAATGTACTTATGTATTTTGTTAATCATCAAAATTAATACAGGGTCAACAATTTTTCCCTTTTTGAAGATAACAAAATCTTTAAGTACAAGCACATAGAAAGCTTAAAAGATTTTCAATAAGTATAAAGCCTTATGCAATAAGTATCAAAGCAAATGATAAATAGAAGCTAGAGTCTAAAAAAAAATTATTGAGAACTAAGATTCATTTACTTTCTATTAGAGCTATAGATAAAAAGATTTTAGAGCTAAGATTGCATATACCATGATACCCAAAAGATGTATCAGAGCTAAAGCATATTTTAAAGATAAGAGATTTAGCATGAAAAATATTTGAGTCAAAATAACAAGAAAATCTTCTATACTAGAAATATGTGCCAAGAGGAAAGATAGTATCAGATTATAAGGAGTATTAAGATATGACAATAAAGCAGAAGTGTCAGAACAAGAGATTGAAGGGGTATAAATGCTCCCCCTCAAAGAGGTGATCCAAAAAACTGATTTTCAAAGAGTTTTCAAGAAATTGGAGCTTTAGTAAAATTTCTTTTTCACTCCCCCTTACTCATTGCTCTCTTGATAATTGATTTTTCATTTACTAATTTTGCACAATAAATTTCTCAATCATTCTCCTTAATTTGCTCTCTTCTTAATTTATGTTCCATAATACCATTTTAGCAATTTATGCTCTATTATCTTAGTTCTACCATCATTATCTTATTTCTCCCATAAAACATTTTAGCATAATTTTACCATTTTCTTATTATTTTATTTCTCCCCCTTTTTGTCATCATTAAAAGGGTTGGAAAGAAAAC
Organism: Areca catechu; assembly: GCA_021397845.1. Lineage (NCBI taxonomy): Eukaryota > Viridiplantae > Streptophyta > Magnoliopsida > Arecales > Arecaceae > Areca > Areca catechu. The sequence goes on from CM038041.1 coordinate 72,478,486, forward strand.
AAGATAGATTTCACAGAACTTAAGTAAGAAAGTACAAGAGTTAATGATACCATTTGAGACCGGAAAAGTTAATATATATAAAAATTTTAGAATTTGATACATCAAATTTTGATACAAACAGATAGACAAACAGACAAATAAATAGATAAAGATACATACAAAAAGTGCTAAAATGTAAACTAGCTAACATAGAGATAGCCCTAAGGAGTACTCTCCTCATCAGAGGAGGACCCAATCTCAATCAGTCCAATATCTCTAGAAGGTTGGGATCGCGGCCACATTGGTCGGAGATCAGAGAGTTTGGTCCGGGTAGGTCTCGATGCATCACGATGGCCTCGACCTCTATGTCTGACATATGCTCTACCTCTAGCAGGTGCTGAAGAGGAAGAGGCTATATCGGTAGTAGGAGCAGCACTGACTGGAGCAATACAGTATCAATGGGTAAGGAGGTATGATCAAAGATGGGACCTGAATCAAGATAGTGGAAACCAGGAGTGTAAAAGCCTAGTTTCTGGATCAGGGAGGATGTATGTAGAGAAGTAGAGTGAATCACAGATGTATCAATAGAATGAATGACAGGAGTAGAAGGGGAAATGGAAGTAACAAAACGGTCGGGATTGGTGGAAGAGCTGGGTAAGATGGGAGTTTGGAAGGAAAATTAGGAAGGATCAAGAATGGGGTCCCAGACACATCAGTAGCTACATTTGGCTCTGGCTCCATCATGAAATCTGCAACATCAAACTCCATAGAGTCAATTTGATCATCTCCTGTGCCTAGTCCAGGGGCAGGTGGTGCTGGAGGCACTGGAGGTGAATCTAATGAAGGAGGTGGTGAAGGTGCTCTGGTGGAAGTCATTCTCTCAATCGTAGCCAGAGCAGCCAAAAAACCATCCCTGAAGTCTCGATGGCTCTTTCTCATCCCTATATGTATCTAGTCCACTAACTGCTGAATGACCATAATCACTATCTCCATGCAAGTGACTCTATCCTCCAAGCTATCTCTAGTACCTGGTGTCTCTGACTATATAGGAGCATCTGGCTCAAGCTGTGGTGCAGGCTCGGGCTGTGCCTTCGGAATCTCCCTGTGTCTCAGAAGGCCCGGCCTCACCTAAGAAAATGGCTCCTCTTCTGCTGCCTCATCATCTATATCAGTGGTCTGACCTAATATGCACCGTCTCCACTAACCTCTGACTAGATTATATCCCATCCTATGGAGGGATCTCTCATCGTAGACATATGTATGCAAAAGCTGCCTATATGGCTCTCCATCTATGACTACTCTGTATGCCCTGAATAATATAGTCAATCCTATACCATAGAGCAAACAAAGCCTCCGACTGGTCGATGCCTCCATCATCTGATGGACCATAAGGACGGGAAGGCATACCGGAGTGTACTGAATCAACGACACCATGACTAGCAGCTCTTGCTCAGTAATAAAGTCGAATCATCTGGTCTTCGGCAGTAATACTTAAGCGATAATGTGATGCAATAGCCTCATCTTGGGCGAGAGTCTCGATGCAACCACAGTGGCTCCCTCTGGAAGATCGTCTGACTCGAAGATACACCGGAGTCCACTGAACCTGTCCACTAGGGCATCCACCACTGAACCTCTCATAAGTATCTCCCATGCTTGGCTTAGAATCTCAGCAATCAATGGAACCTCTCTCCCAAGAACCTATGCTACCAATCCATCAGTACCTCTGGCTAGTGATCTGTAAAACTCTCTCATCAAGACAGGGTAGAATCTCTCGGATACCATGCAGAAGTGAGCTAGACCAACATCTCTCAACCACTAACCAATTCAAAAATGCTGCTGGTCTAGGAAATCAAAATCCATTCAACAACCACCAATAATAGTCTTCGAGCTTATCTTATCCGCTGCAGGAACTAGTGATCTGATAGGAACATCAGGCTGGTCCTCGGCACATGCATCAGAAGTATCCTCTTTTCTAGAGGATTTGGTAGTAGTTTCTTCAAATACTATATGCACTGATTCTTCAACTATTAAGGTTCTTTTATTAAATACTCTATATGCCTTGCTAGATGTAGAGTATCCTAAGAAGATACCTTCATCTAACTTGGCATCAAATTTACTTAAATTATCTTTACCATTATTTAAGATAAAGCAATGATAACTAAAAACTCAAAAATATTTCAAAGTGGGTTTTCTTTCTTTAAAAGTTCATAGGATGTTTTCTTCAAAATAGGTCAGATTAAAATCTAATTTAAAATATAACAAGCGGTATTGACAGTTTTGGCCCAAAAATATCTCGGTAAATCATTTTCGGAAAGCATCGTGCGTGCCATTTCTTCTAAAATATGATTTTTCCTTTCTATTATCCCATTTTGTTGAGGTGTCCTAGGTGAAGAAAAATTATGTTCAATTCTTTTTTCATTATAGAAGTTTTCAAAATCTTAGTTTTCAAATTCAGAACCATGGTCACTTCAAATACAAATAACTGATGTACCTTTCTCTTTGGAAACTTTTCAATAAAACTTCATAAAAGTTGAAAATGATTCATCTTTGTGAGCTAAAAATAGAACCTATATAAATTGAGAAAAATCATCCACTATTACTAATCCATATCTCTTGCCCCTAAGCTAGATTCAGTCTAGGTGACCCTTTGTCAGCTATCCACCACTATTATAGTAGCCTACTCTTCTACTTCTAGACAGCCTGCACCTCCTCCTGTGTTTGATCCAAATACTGTGTCATCTTGTCCACCTTCATCTTCTTATCACCCTAGACAGCCTCCACCACATTCTTCTAGGGGTAGAGGTTCTTCTAGTATTCCTAGGAGTTAGGAAGGTACATCTAGACCTGTCAAGGTGGAATCTAGTGATAGTGATTAGATTCATCTTATGTATTTTTTATTGTTTTTGAATGACTTGTATTGAAAATCTTAAATGAAATGAAAGTATTTCTTTTTCTACTCATTATATTTGAAATGTGATTTGTGCAATATTATCATCTGTATATACAAATCAAGACAAATTTTAATTAGAGTATCAAATTTCTGAAAATGTGAAGTTATCTCAAACAATATTAATAACATTCTCATTCTGTTTTAAAAATCAAGCTTAGAGTACTTAACAAAGGGGGAGAACTTAATTGAATAACATTTTGATTAATGACAAAAAGGGGAAGAATGGTATGTACATGTATGAGTGTGCATGAAAAGTATACAAGGGGGAGAATGATATAAATATTGGAAAATTGGAAATTGGTATCAATTTTGCACAGAAACATGCTTATATTTGATCTGATTGTTCTAATATATATTCAACTTAATTATTCTGATATAATTTGAATTATTCTAATATATTGTCAATGGTTATTCATTATTAGCTCTGAACAAGCTCTAATATGGTATATCTCTGATATATTATGGCTCTGATACATATTGAAAAGATGAACAAGCTCTGATATATATTGAAAGCTCTGATGTATATTAAACTTATTTCCAAAAGCTCTGATGTATATTGAACTTATTGCTAAAGCTATGATACATTATCAAATTCTTTCAAATACATTTCGAAATACAACTCATACATGTCTATACTTATTTGCAAATATACTTTTACATGTAATTTTAAAGCTTTTCCATGCCTGATATTTTGTCATCATCAAAAATGGGGAGATTGTTGATCCCTTGAGTGATTTTGATGATAATAAAATATTGGAGCATGCACTTATGTTACTAACTACTTTTCAAGTGCTTTATATATTTTTATAGAATGATTTTATTGCTCAATTACAATGCCTACAATCTTATTATATGTCATGAGTTGTGTTGTAAATGTATCATGTAAAGAAGAGCCCAAAGAAAAATTAAAGAAATATTCTCTAAAATGGGTTACTTCAAAGTGATTTCAAGCTTAAATTCCTTAGAATCAATTATTAGTTGAGTTAGGAAAATCTTGAATGATAAAATGTTGCTGGATGAAATATGGAGAGAAACAAAAGCTTCACTGAAAAACTCATCCGAGTCGACTCGAGTAAAGGGAGTCGACTCTGGTTCATGGCACGCATGAAGGATACTGGCCACAGAAATCTGAGCCGACTCATGGGAATCCGAGCCGACTCATCCAGTGCATCATTTCCTGAATCAGACAGGCGAGCCGACCCGAACAGAGTCCAAGCCAACTCATCCATTTAGTCAGGCATCCGAGTCGACCCTTCAGAGATCCGTGCTGACTCCTCCAGAGTTCATGAAAAATTAGTTCTGAGAGAAAAGCCAGGCGAGCCGACTCCAATGAGAAGAGCCAACTTCTCTAGAGTACAGTTTTGAAGACCTGTGAATCCGAGTCGACCGAACTAAGACGAGCTGACTCATCCAGAGTAAGGAATCAAGAATACTGTGAAACCAAGCCAACCTAAATGAGGTCAGACGACTCGACCATAACTTCTTTGAGAATCCAAGCCAACTCAAGGAATCTGAGCTGACTCGAAGTTCGATTCCAAGCAGGTAATGGCTAGTTCCAAAACTTCATTTTTGAATCTAAAAAGTACTCCAACGGTCAAATATCACATCCCAACGATCTACAATGACTATATCCAACTGAGAAGAGTACAAGACTCTATAAATGAGGGATTGGGATAACTTTTGAAGAAGTTAATGCTTAGTTGAACATTAAATGAGCTTGTAAGCAAGAAAGCACTAGAGAGCATTCAAGTCAGTCTTCTAGACTTCACCAACTCCAATCAGAAGCTTGAAGCATACATTGAAGAAGTTAAAGAAGCCACTGAAGAGCATTAAAGTACAATTAAGAAGGCTTCTCTCGAGCTGCATCGGCAACCATCAGACAACTTTAGTTTGTCATTTTGTTGCTTATGTTCTTTAACTCTTTTATAAGTTTTTGGATTATTGGTGAGCCCGGTTTAAAAACCAAGTAGGTTCTTGGTGATCCTTTTCAAAACCAAGTGTAGGTTATTGGTGATTCTGTTCAAAACCAAGTTGGATTCTTTGTGATCCTGTGTAAAACCAAGAGTTGGGTTTTTGGTGAGCCCGGTTGAAAAACCAAGTTGGGTTTTGGATTATGAGCCTGGTAAAATAATCCGACTCAATTTCGGTAGTGAATATAGTGAAAACCCCAAGTGGTATCTTGGATAGTGGACGTAGGAGCGAGGGTGCTCCGAACCACTATAAATTTGCTGGTTTGCATTATGCTTTTTCTGGTTGTGTTTTCTTCCACTATTTATTATTCGAAACACAGCACCTACCACTAAAGTAGATTTAAAAGAGTACATATCTGATTCATTTTTAAAATTTTCAATTCACCCCCCTCTTGGGAAAGCCACCTGGGCAACACAGACCCGGACTCGAATACCCAACGGATCCTATGTTGAAGTATGAGATCTGGAACCGAATGGATCCCAGGTATCTGACCCGAACCTAGACCCGAATGGGGGAGGAATGTTGGATGCAATTTACCTCGAAGAAAGGGGAGAGGGAGAGGGGGGAGGGACGTGATTTACCTCAAAGAAAAGTGAGGTTGAGCTCCCGGATGGGCATCATGAAGACAGTGTGGGAGATATCGGCACCGGGGGTGAAGGGTGAAGCGCTGGCGTGGAGATTGAGGCCAGCAAGGCAAGATCCGTAGGGCACGGAGCATGCCATCAAGTGGTAGACATCGATCGATTGGAGAGGGGCTGAGCCGTCGAAGGGGGAAGCGTCGGCTATCGAAGGGGGGAGGTGTCAATTGTCGGAGGGGGAGGCATCGACCGTCGAAGGGTGGAGGCATCGACCGTCAAAGCGAAGAGGGGAGGATCGACAGAAAACGTTGATGGTCGATCTACTGGAGAGGGGCTGAGCCGTCGAAGGGGGAGGCATCGACCGTTGAAGGGGGAGGCATCGGCCGTCGAGGGGCAGAGGGGGAGGATCGACAGAAAATGCCGATGGCCGATCGACTGGAGAGGGTGTTGACTCTGATCTTGATTTTGATGATTGACAAAATGTTTAAGTATATATGAGTGCTAATTATATTTTTAAGTGTGTTTATCATATCTTAGTACTCATCCATGTTGAATGAAGAAATCTATATTTTCAGTTAAAGAAAGTCCTTAAATTAATAAAAAAATCAAGTATATGGACTTTAAAATTGATATGGAAGAACTTGAAGATGCTAAAAATCAAATTTAAAGAAGTTTCAAGCAAGTTTTAGCACTAGCAACAAGTGGTATCATAGCCTGGTACTCTTCTTGAAAATCTAACGATTTTGAGTTAAAGATCATGGTAGCCCAAGTTTGAAAATTTGAAAGTTTAAATTTTTTGAAAACTTTGAAAAGAATTTACAAATCATATGTTGAGGGGAAGCTTTTGAAAAATCATTTTTAGATCATATTTTGAGGGGGAGCTCAATATTTTTCATTGCTACATTGCTCTATACTTAGTGTTAATTTTTGGAGCATGTTATATTTATTTTTGAGCTTACCTTGTTTATATATTTAAAAGTTTTGTCATTATCAAAAAGGAGATTGTTGACTCTGGTTTTGATTATGACAAAACACTTAAGTATATTTGAGTACTAATTATGCATTAAGTATGTAAATTAGATATAGGTACTCAAGATTTAATTTTGAAGAAGTTTCAACACTGGTGCAGCTAAGTGTCGACTCATGAAATCTAAGTGTCGATCCAAGTATCGACTCATGAATAGTGAAGTGTCGACTTAAGGCCTATGACCAAACAGAATACAGAATGTGGTGATTCAGGAGTTTGGTCAAGTATCGACTCACGGAATTGAAGTGTCGACTCAAGGTGTTGACTCACCAGATGAAGTGTCGACTTACCAGTGTAGAGCAAAAGATTTCAGAAGATATTTTTGGTCAAGTGTCGACTCAAGAAAATGAAGTGTCGACTCAAGGTATTGACTCACGAAGGTCAAGTATCGATACTTGCTGTAACGGCTAGTTTTTCTGAAGTGCAGAACTTTCTCAACTTGATTCTAATGGCTATATTTTCTCCTCCAACGGTCATAAACGGTCAAAAAGGTATGGAGGGCTATTTATACACCACCAAGCTCTTGGGAAAGAAGAGAATCCATGGTTTGAATGATAAATCCTTTGATTTGCAAGTAAAAATATGTAAAAGAATTTTAAGGATTTAATATTGAGAGTGTTGAGTCTCTAAAGATTCAAAGTCGAGAGGTAGCTTCCAAGAGTGGCATCTTCAAGCATCCATTGAAGCTTCTACAACATAGAGACAAGCTCAACAACAGCAATCAAGTGCTTCAAAGATAAATTAGCTTTTTGTAAGAAAGCTTTTATATTTTCATTATTGAATTTATACTTGTATTGCTTACTATTGCATTGAAACTAGTATCTAGGTTGTTGGTGAGCCTATGTGATGAAAACCAACAAGGGTTTTGACTTGTAAGCCCGTGAAAACAAGTTGGGTTGTTGGTTAGCTTGGAAAACCATCAAGGTTGTTGGTTAGCCCAGAAAACCATCAAGGTTGTTGGTGAGCCCGTAAAACCAACTAGGTTCTTGGTTAGCCCGCAAAACCAAGGGGGTTTTTGATTAGCCCGTGAAAACCAAGGGATTTTGACTTATGAGCCCGGGAAAATAAGTTAAGTTTGATTAGTGAGCCCAAAAAACTAATCGACTGTAATCTAGTGTGATTATAGTAAATTCCTAAGAGAAACTTGGGGAGTGGATGTAGGTACCTTGGAGTGCACCGAACCACTATAAAGTTGATGTGTTTATGATTGTTTTTATTCTTGTATTTATTTCTTTATTTCTGCTGCACTTTATTATCATGCTCACAAACACATGCTTTGAATTAGCACATTATTTGAAGTCTTGCAAAAAGTTTTAAAATCCAATTTATCCCCTCTCTTGGGTTGCATCATCATCCTGGGCAATAAAGAGGCTGAGCCGTCAAGGGGGGAGGCATCGGTCGTCGGAGGGGGAGGTGTTGGTCGTCAAAGGTAGAGGCGTCGATCGTCGAAGGATGGAGGTGTCGGCCATCAAGGGGAGGAAGGGAGGATTTGAGGATTTAGTAATCGATCGAAGAGAAAAAAACCAAGAGGACATAGAGGGCTTGTTATATTAAAATCAGTGACTGATTTTGAACCCTTCGATCACGATCTAATAGTCCCTATTGAAAGGATTATGCCCTATAAGCCAATATCTGTATCTCCCAGACCATTGTAAATTGACAAATTAATAAAGGCAATAATTTTTTCATCATTCGCTGTGTCATTATATGATGAACCCCATAGATTAGGGCTATGGTTGTAGGGCTATGATGAGATCATACCAGTGAGATCTAAGGCCTTAAAACCCTAATCTAGAATATTCCTAGTCATAGGAACCCTGAGTTGGGGATCAGGGTTTCCGGTAAGACTGGCACATCCTATGTATGCTGAAAAGGGTGACTGCTCTCACAGTTATTTGTGTAGGACACTAATACAAGGATGTGGGTGCTCATTAGTGAATGAGTTCACTGAATAGGTCCAGTTTGAGAACATCTAATGGAGCCTTAGCTGCATGTCAATAGATGTTTTCACATAGTGGGAGTTGTACAAGTAGTCCTATGACCTGAGACTGCCATAATACCTTATGTACATGAACCCATGCTTTGGTTCAATCTCAATCATGACACTGGGTCATGCACGAGGTTGATGCTGGGTATGGTGAATTGTATATGAAGGTAATGAGTAGGTCAACAAGGAATTGATCACTCCTAGTAGGAGGAGATTGCATCCAGCCAAATTAGGTCAGATGATGATTCAGGAAATCTTTGATCAAAGTACAGATATTAGAAATGATTTCTAATATCGAATTAATTGAATCATTAGTGTATGACTGAGCTGGGAATGAGTATAAACTGGATTTGACATGATTCCATATCCATAGTTATATTCGGGATGCAAGATGATTGAAGGATCGAATTGTACGGGAACTTTCCACTGAAGGGTAGTTTTGGAATTATACCAGAATTTCCATATCTTCCGGGTAGACATGACACGTTGCTAGACGTCAATCTTGTCTTGTGGGTTGATCAAATTAAATGGTTTAATTGGATCACTAATTAGGAGGAGTCCTAATTGACTGACTCGAGTTAGCTCGATTTGACCTAAATCGATTAGAATGAGTTCTGATCAGATTAGGTCAACTTGCACTCGGACCCACTGCTGGCTAAGTATGGAACACAATGGGTCACACACTTAGGACAGATAATCAAGGATTTAATTTGGAATTAAATCTCGTTTGCAGATGAACACACTAGCATGTGTTGCAAACCATGACTTCTACTTGAATCGGATTCGAGTTAGGGTTCCGATTTGGTCTTTTTTAGATCCAAATTCATTCCGGTTTGAATCTAATTGAAGATACAAAATGTTGGGCTAACTATAGGCTAGCAATTGGGCTAACCTAAGAGGCTAAACCCCTTTCCCACATCGCCTAAAACCCCTCCCCCTCTCTTCCCACGCGCGCGCACAAGGAGAAGAGTCCACACGCGCGTGGACTCTTTCCAAGACGCGTCTTTGCGTGAAAGGAAAGAAAAAACGCCGATGATTTTTGAAGAGGCGTGGAAGAGAGTCCACCTAGGCGTGGACTCTCCAAAAAAAGGAAAAAAAAAAAATAATACCGTGAGAAAAGAAAAGAAAAACACCGAAGGGGCGCGACTCTTCTTTCTGCGCACGCCCTTCTGTGTTTTTCACGATCCTTCTTCGCGTCTTCCCATCCCAAAGGTCGTGAGATTAATCCCAAGGGCCATGAGATAAAGAGAGAAGACGTGAGAAGGGAGAGAGGGACGTGAGAGGATTTTTTCAGATGAGAAGGCGCCTCTCTGTCGCCTATTTAAGAAGAAGGCTTCACCGTAAAAAAAAAAAAAAAATTGATTCCAGATTTTCTATGGCGAAGCCTTGCTTCTCTTTCCTTCTCCCTCTCCAGAAGACTGTTTCCCCCTCCTCTCTTTCCTCTTTGATTCCTTTACAGAGCCTAGGCTCTGTCGAATCTCAGAACAGAAGGAGAGTTAGAGAGAGAAACTCTCCGACGGTAAAGGAAGAAGGCGCCTCTTTTCCTTCTTTCTTACATTAAGACAACTTTGTCTTAATTTTCTTCTCCCTCCAAGACAAGCCTTGTCTTATTTTAGGACAAGGGCTTATTCTTAAGACAAGAGTGTCTTAAGGGGCCAAAGTTGCTAAAAACTAGGAGAAGAGTAAGAGAGAAAGTTTTGGTCCCCGTTTGGCTAGAGGAGTCCTAGCCAATAGCCCATATATCAAGTTCTTGGGGTAGAACTTGATTGGAAGGAACCCAATTGAGGAGTCACTGTCTTGATCATCTGCCCGTGTGGATCACCATCGGAGGGCGGACAAGTGGATGCCTGGTGTGTTCAAAAAGGTTACTCTATTTGGAGTTTATTTCTACATCAGATTGGATATAGCGATCTAAGGTTAGTATCTAAACTATGTTTAAATTTGGACATGCATGTAGTCATAAGTTTTAATTGCTAATAAGGAGATTTTGGGATTAGGGTTCGGACCTGATTTCATAAAGTTTTTGAAATCCACACTTCCGCACTGGTTACCGAACCCTACAGTGGTATCAGAGCATCCTTATTAGGATTAAAACTTATGAAGTTCAATTCATGATGTAGTATCATGTTAAAGTTTTTATATTGATGCACAGTGCATGTCTTTGATTGAACATGAGTTTGATGATTGCCACCAGTTAGGGTTTTCCACTGAAACCCTAATTTTCTTAGAGATATGATTAGCCCTGGAGCCATCATACTGAAATAAGGTTGCCCTGGCATAATGGTGTATCCATTATGTGGTAAATGGTTGTCCTAGTATGATGGCACACATTTTACATATTTGCTTAGTTTAAAGCATGTATTAATATATGTGATAGCTTTTAATTGAATGTGCTGGCATTGCATGAACCCCTCTTAAAATTATATTAAGTGGTAGTATAGTTAACCGATAAGCATTATTAGTCATGATGGATAATTAGTCATTTCGGTGTCTAGAAAGGTGGTTCTGGGAAGGTAAAGGGAATCGTGGTTTTTAATTGGTTCCGTTGACTGACCTGGCCAATTTTAAATTGGTGTCTAGGAAAGCAACGGGGGGACCCCCACATCTCTTCCACTAGCCTGGCCGATCTGATTGATTTAACTCTTGACTAACATGCTTGGTGTTAAAATACTATTATTGGCCTTCCTTCATGATAGGTCATCATTGTGTTACGATCTGTACTAGGTTTGTTGTGTACACACAAGACCTAATATGGTGACTAACATAATTTTTGGCCTAATACAATTATTTGTTTATGGCATGATTTAAAGTAATATTTTGTTGTGTACACACAAGGGTATTACTATTAAAGTCATGACTATATGGCTATGAAGGGTCTTACTTAACTAAAATATTATAGTTTGTTGTGTATACACAAGGCTATTAATATTTTAGAGGCCGAGATAAGTTGAGAATTGTACAGGTTACAATTGGAAAGAGTTTTCCTACCTATGAACTTATATAAGATTTGTTGTGTACACACAAGGTCTTTTATAAGGGATTGGGATCTCAACCCCACTAAGAAAGATCAATTAAGGTTTTCTCGATCATCGTATAGAGGGTTATGATGCTCGATAAAATAGTGGGAGACATAATTAAATTAAAGTCCTAATTTAATTATGTGTTGTCATTTCATGGTTGTTTGCTTATGTTTTCGTTCTTTGTTTAAATGTAGATAAATGGCCTCTTCACTCTCACTCCGTAGTATTTTAGATGCCAACAAATTGACTGGGCCTAATTATGTTGATTGGCTGAGAAATTTGAAAATAGTACTCAGTCAAGAAAGAATTTCCTATATTCTTGATACCCCGATTTTGGAACCACCAAGGGAAGATGCCTCGCAAGAGGAGAAGACCACATATAATATGTGGCAAAATGACTCACTTACTGTCAAATGTGTTATGCTTGCCTCTATGACTAACGAGTTGCAGAGGCAGCATGATAGCATGGATACTAACTCCATACTGCTAAATTTAAAAGAGCTTTATGGAGAACACAGTAGAACTGCTAGATATAAAATATCTAAGCAGTTATTCCGTGCAAGGATGACAGAAGGTACATCAGTACAAGACCATGTATTAAAGATAATTGATCTAATCACTCGATTAGGTCAATTAGGTTTTGTAATGGATGGGGAGTTGAATCAAGACTTGATCTTGCAATCACTCCCAGAGTCATTTTCACAGTTTGTTCTTAATTACCATATGAACAAACTTAATTCTTCCTTGCCTGAGCTGTTGAATATGTTGAAAACAGCAGAGAGCCATGTAAAGAAAAATAAGGCTCCAATTCTTCTTGTGGATAAGAAGAAGACAGGCAAAAGGGGTTCCAATAAGAGGATGAATCCCAAAGGGGGCATTAAGAAGAAGAAAGGAAAGAAGGCCTCCGGACAGATGACCTGCTTTCATTATGGCAAGCCGGGTCATTGGAAAAGAAACTGCAAGGTTTACCTTGCAAGTTTGAAGCCTGGTGCATCAGAGGCACCAAAAGGTATGAAAGAAGTTCATACTATTTTGTCATTGGATTCTTCCATTTCAAATACTTGGGTGTTGGATACCGCCTGTGGTCATAACATCTGCAAATCATTGCAGGGACTTCAGGGGCTTAAAGTATTGAAGGAAGGTAACTTTGAGCTCTACGGTGCTGGAGGGGACCCCATCCAAGCAGAAGCTGTAGGGACTTATGTTTTGAAGTTACCTTCAGGGAAGATCTTGGAGCTAAGGAATTGTTACTATATGCCAAAAATCATTAGAAATATCATATCTGTACCCTTGTTACTTAAACAAGGATATACTATGAATGTAATGAGCAGTGGCTGCTCAATTTCTTTATCTAATGAAATTATATGTTATGGCATATTCTGCAATGGTCTCTTAACTCTTTCCACTAATGACAATGTTTTTCATGTTTCTAACAAACGGAAAAGAGATGATGTTAACAATACCTTACTTTGGCATTGTCGACTTGGACATATTAGTGAGACTAGGATTAACAAGTTGTACAAAGAAAATTTCTTTGATCCTTATGACTATGAGTCATTAGGAACTTGTGAATCATGTCTCATGGGTAAGATGACCAAGACTCCATTTAGTGGACATGGAGAAAGGACAAAAGAGTTATTATGACTCATACACACAGATGTATGTGGGCCTATGACAACTCAAGCCTATGGTGGATACTCATACTTCATCACATTTACTGATGATTTTTCAAGGTATGGATTTGTGTATCTAATGAAACATAAGTCCGATGCTTTTGAAAAATTTTTAGAGTATCAAAGTATGGTAGAGAAACAGACAGGAAAAAGTATAAAGATCCTCCGATCAGATAGAGGAGGTGAATACTTATCCACTGAGTTTCTTGATCACCTTAAAGATAAGGGGATCATCTCTTAATGGACTCCTCCTTACACACCACAATTAAATGGTGTTGCTGAAAGGAGGAATCGTACTTTATTGGATATGGTACGGTCCATGATGTGCTTCACGGAGTTACCTTTTTCTTTCTGGGGATATGCTTTGGAAACAGCAACTTATATCTTGAATAGAGTACCATCTAAAACTGTCTCTAGCACTCCATATGAATTATGGAAAAGTAAGAAGCCCAATCTTAAGTATATTAAGATATGGGGATGTCCAGCCTATGTAAAAAGGAATTTTGGACATAAACTAGATGCTAGAGCAGACAAATGTCTATTTATCGGATATCCTAGAGATAGTATAGGATATGTGTTCTACCACCCTACTGAACAAAAGGTTTTGGTCAGTAGGCATGCCACTTTTATGGAAAAGGAATTTATCCTACAAAAGGGCACTGGTAGAAATATCGAACTTAATGAGATTCAACAAATAGACACTTCTCAGTCAAGTAACAACATAGTTAATATAGAACCTGAACACACTCCTATCCGTAGGTCTGATAGGGTGCGACAGGCACCTGAGAGGTATGGGTTCATAATTGAAAATAATGAAGCCCAAATCATTCAAAATGATGAGCCTCTAACCTATACGGAAGCAGTCATGAGTAGAGACTCAGACAAATGGCTGGAAGCCATGAGATCCGAGATGGACTCCATGTATGTCAACCAAGTATGGTCTTTGGTTGATGCACCAGAGGGTATTAACCCTATTGGGTGTAAATGGGTCTATAAAAGGAAGATTGGGGCAGATGGCCAAGTTGAAACTTATAAAGCCAGATTGGTGGCTAAGGGTTTCAGACAAAAACAGGGAATAGATTATGATAAAACATTTTCCCCTGTTGCCATGCTCAAATCTATTCGGATTATGCTTGCTATAGCAGCATATCATGATTATGAGATCTGGCAAATGGATGTAAAAACTGCATTCCTCAATGGTTTCCTTGAGGAAGAGGTTTATATGTCACAACCAGAAGGTTTTGTCTTGGAGACTAAACCTAATCAGGTATGTAGGCTAAAGAAATCCATTTATGGATTAAAGCAAGCATCCAGGAGTTGGAACATCCGATTTGATAAAACAGTCAAAGAATTTGATTTTTTCAAAAATGAGGATGAACCTTGTGTGTACAAGAAGACTAGTGGGAGTGCCATAGTTTTCTTAGTTCTATATGTTGATGATATACTTATTATTGGGAATGATATCCCAATGTTACAATCAGTCAAAGTAAGGTTATCGAAACAGTTTTCCATGAAAGACTTGGGAGAAGCATCCTATATACTGGGTATAAAGATCTATAGAGATAGATCAAGAAGGATGCTTGGCTTGTCCCAGTCTAGGTACATTGACCAGGTGTTGAAGAGATTTAGCATGGAGGAAAGTAAAAGAGGTTACTTACCTATTGGTCATGGCATACGTCTTTCTAAGAGGATGTCTCCTAAGACACCTGAAAAAAGAAATAGAATGAGTTCTATACCTTATGCTTCGGCTATAGGGTCGATTATGTATGCTATGTTATGTACCAGGCCTGATGTGGCATATGCCTTGGGTGTAGCCAGTAGATTTCAGGCTGATCCAGGAGAGGATCACTGGAAGGCTGTGAAAAATATTCTTAAGTACCTGAGAAGGACTAAGGATATTTTTCTTATATACGGAGGATCTGATCTTAAACTAGAAGCCTATTCAGACTCTAGTTTTCAATCAGACCCAGATGATAGTAAATCCATTTCAGGGTATGTCTTTACCTTGAATGGTGGAGCAGTAAGTTGGAAGAGCACTAAACAGCAGACTGTAGCTGACTCAACTACCGAGGCAGAGTACATAGCTGTCAGTGAAGCCGCCAAGGAAGCTGTCTGGATGAAGAAATTCATCACAGAGTTGGGAGTAGTTCCTGAGATTGAGAACCCGGTGCCACTCTATTGTGATAACACTGGAGCAGTTGCTCAAGCTAAGGAACCGAGAGCCCATCACAAGTCCAAGCACATTCTGAGACGCTTCCATCTTGTCCGAGAGATAATCGAAAGACAAGAAGTCTGCATCAATAGAGTAGATACAAAGAACAACATAGCAGACCCGTTCACTAAGGCTCTACCACAGCGGGAGTTTGATCGCCACCTCGATTGTATGGGGTTAAAGAATAAGAGCGATTGGCTTTAGTGCAAGTGGGAGATTGAAAGGATTATGCCCTATAAGCCAATATCTGTATCTCCCAGACCATTGTAAATTGACAAATTAATAAAGGCAATAATTTTTTCATCATTCGCTGTGTCATTATATGATGAACCCCATAGATTAGGGCTATGGTTGTAGGGCTATGATGAGATCATACCAGTGAGATCTAAGGCCTTAAAACCCTAATCTAGAATATTCCTAGTCATAGGAACCCTGAGTTGGGGATCAGGGTTTCCGGTAAGACTGGCACATCCTATGTATGCTGAAAAGGGTGACTGCTCTCACAGTTATTTGTGTAGGACACTAATACAAGGATGTGGGTGCTCATTAGTGAATGAGTTCACTGAATAGATCCAGTTTGAGAACATCTAATGGAGCCTTAGCTGCATGTCAATAGATGTTTTCACATAGTGGGAGTTGTACAAGTAGTCCTATGACCTGAGACTGCCATAATACCTTATGTACATGAACCCATGCTTTGGTTCAATCTCAATCATGACACTGGGTCATGCACGAGGTTGATGCTGGGTATGGTGAATTGTATATGAAGGTAATGAGTAGGTCAACAAGGAATTGATCACTCCTAGTAGGAGGAGATTGCATCCAGCCAAATTAGGTCAGATGATGATTCAGGAAATCTTTGATCAAAGTACAGATATTAGAAATGATTTCTAATATCGAATTAATTGAATCATTAGTGTATGACTGAGCTGGGAATGAGTATAAACTGGATTTGACATGATTCCATATCCATAGTTATATTCGGGATGCAAGATGATTGAAGGATCGAATTGTACGGGAACTTTCCACTGAAGGGTAGTTTTGGAATTACACCAGAATTTCCATATCTTCCGGGTAGACATGACACGTTGCTAGACGTCAATCTTGTCTTGTGGGTTGATCAAATTAAATGGTTTAATTGGATCACTAATTAGGAGGAGTCCTAATTGACTGACTCGAGTTAGCTCGATTTGACCTAAATCGATTAGAATGAGTTCTGATCAGATTAGGTCAACTTGCACTCGGACCCACTGCTGGCTAAGTATGGAACCCAATGGGTCACACACTTAGGACAGATAATCAAGGATTTAATTTGGAATTAAATCTCGTTTGCAGATGAACACACTAGCATGTGTTGCAAACCATGACTTCTACTTGAATCGGATTCGAGTTAGGGTTCCGATTTGGTCTTTTTTAGATCCAAATTCATTCCGGTTTGAATCTAATTGAAGATACAAAATGTTGGGCTAACTATAGGCTAGCAATTGGGCTAACCTAAGAGGCTAAACCCCTTTCCCACATCGCCTAAAACCCCTTCCCCTCTCTTCCCACGCGCGCGCGCAAGGAGAAGAGTCCACACGCGCGTGGACTCTTTCCAAGACGCGTCTTTGCGTGAAAGGAAAGAAAAAACGCCGGTGATTTTTGAAGAGGCGTGGAAGAGAGTCCACCTAGGCGTGGACTCTCCAAAAAAAGGAAAAAAAAAAAAATAATACCGTGAGAAAAGAAAAGAAAAACACCGAAGGGGCGCGACTCTTCTTTCTGCGCGCGCCCTTCTGTGTTTTTCACGATCCTTCTTCGCGTCTTCCCATCCCAAAGGCCGTGAGATTAATCCCAAGGGCCATGAGATAAAGAGAGAAGACGTGAGAAGGGAGAGAGGGACGTGAGAGGATTTTTTCAGATGAGAAGGCGCCTCTCTGTCGCCTATTTAAGAAGAAGGCTTCACCGTAAAAAAAAAAAAAATTGATTCCAGATTTTCTACGGCGAAGCCTTGCTTCTCTTTCCTTCTCCCTCTCCAGAAGACTGTTTCCCCCTCCTCTCTTTCCTCTTTGATTCCTTTACAGAGCCTAGGCTCTGTCGAATCTCAGAACAGAAGGAGAGTTAGAGAGAGAAACTCTCCGACGGTAAAGGAAGAAGGCGCCTCTTTTCCTTCTTTCTTACATTAAGACAACTTTGTCTTAATTTTCTTCTCCCTCCAAGACAAGCCTTGTCTTATTTTAGGACAAGGGCTTATTCTTAAGACAAGAGTGTCTTAAGGGGCCAAAGTTGCTAAAAACTAGGAGAAGAGTAAGAGAGAAAGTTTTGATCCCCGTTTGGCTAGAGGAGTCCTAGCCAATAGCCCATACATCAAGTTCTTGGGGTAGAACTTGATTGGAAGGAACCCAATTGAGGAGTCACTGTCTTGATCATCTGCCCGTGTGGATCACCATCGGAGGGCGGACAAGTGGACGCCTGGTGTGTTCAAAAAGGTTACTCTATTTGGAGTTTATTTCTACATCAGATTGGATATAGCGATCTGAGGTTAGTATCTAAACTATGTTTAAATTTGGACATGCATGTAGTCATAAGTTTTAATTGCTAATAAGGAGATTTTGGGATTAGGGTTCGGACCTGATTTCATAAAGTTTTTGAAATCCACACTTCCGCACTGGTTACCGAACCCTACACCTATAATATAAATATATATATATATATATAATATTATTTTATATAATCGGATCTAGGATTTGTCGGGTCTGGATATTATATATCCAGACCCGGATCCATTTAATCATGACTAAACGGGTCCGGGTCCGGATTCGAATAAATGAGTCCAGATTTAATACCATATCTAGATCTGTTGGATAAATATCTATGGGTCTCGGGTCCGGACCCTACCAATTGATAGCTCTAAATTGCTTGAGGTCTATTATAATTGGGATAATGCATTATTTAAATTATGCCTGATATTCGGAACTGGGAAATGGAAATCCATTTAATCTACTATAATTTAATCCTAGCCCTAATCCCTACAACATACAACAACGTAATCGATCCGCTGTTCTTCACTTTTTCTAAATTAATTGTTGGGATATGTTGGCCCAAGCACATGCCGGTCGCCGGTTCGGACTGGCCGAAGACAATTCTTTAGAACCACCAACTTCGGACCCAAGTGTTCGGGATAAACCAAACAACCTACGGGCGACCCAAAGCTCCTCACGTACCTACAATATCCGAAGGTCAGGCCTTCGAACTACGTCTTCGACCTTCGTCGAAGATCGAGCCCATCGGTCCCCGAAGACTGACCCTCAGCCTAATATGAGGAACAACTCCCACCAACTCCCGAAGACACGACATGGTCTTCAGCCCACGACAAAGATCAAGTCCTCGATCTATGCCGAAGACAGGATCTCCGATCCTGTCTCGGATAGATCCGAGGACGAAGATATTCTCGATTTGATTACGTGAATCTTCTTAAAAAGGAAAGTCCGAAGACAGATCCACGATCTGTCTCAAATTTCTACAAGCACGATGAGCAACGGTTATTAACAGTTACTATCGACTATCTCCGGGATACAATCACGGACTCCAGCTGCAATGTCTTCGGACTGGTCGGAACCGTTCAATGAGACGATTGCAAATTATGGAAGAGATTTGACTCCTCATCGTAATCGTTGGGGGAGAGAGGAACAGCCGGTCGGATGGTCCTTTTTAAATAACGGTAGGAGGGAAGCTCGAGATAAGGCACAAGATATTCTTGAAAATCAGAGAGTCTTCCTCCTCTTCATCAAATTTTTTTTCTCATCATTTTTTTTATTTTATGACGAGAGCCCATCTTTAATTTTAATATCGGAGTGTTTTCGTTGAAATAACTATGATTAAGAATTTATTTTACAGATGAACCCGAGAGTGCCCCATGCGGATCAAAATCTTCGTCCGATCGAAAAGAGACTTCACGCCGAGATTCATGAAAATCCCTTAACTCGCCCATTCTAAGTATTTTGCACGCTCATCACAGAAGCTCCCACCGTGCTCTCTCCCGATGGGGGGCGGCCGCAGCAGCGGCGGAGCACAAGGGAAGGAGCGCCGGACCCTCTCCAAGATCGCCCTCACCTCGTTGTCGGCGACGGTGGCGGAGACCGCGACGTTTCCGATAGACATCATAAAGACCAGGCTCCAGCTCCACCGCGAGTCCCCACACATCCGCCCGCCCACCGCCACCTCTGCCTCTGGCAACGCCCTCCGAGTCGCCTCGGAGATATGGAGGAAGGGTGGCGTGCTCGGTTTCTACAGCGGCCTCTCCCCTGCCATCCTCCGCCAGCTCTTCTACACCCCCATCCGCATCGTGGGCTACGAACACCTTCGGAGCGCCGCCGGCGCCGACGGTTCTCTCCTCGGAAAGGCCCTCGCTGGTGGCGCTTCCGGCGTCTTTGCTCAGGTACTCCACTTTCCAAGATCCCGTTGTTTGACGGGTAGAATCGGTTATTGTGATAGAAGAATTGTTGCGAGATCCTAAACGTCCAATGGTAGATAAAAATGTGTTGGATACTGTATACATAATTTGTTTTCTCCCTTCCTCGATGTGGATCAAAATCTGATAAAGTTTACACCTTGTTTTTTGTTTTACATTTTATTTGACTTGTGCTAACATTTAATTTAAAACTGAATCAGAGCATAATCAGAGATTGAATGGAATTAGACACATCTAAAATCTATATGTATGTGGTACTGCAGACCAATATTTTATACATGTGTTTACCCTAATCCTTGCATACCTACAATCCTAATTAGACAAAAGATTGACAAAAAAACAAAAATCTTAGTCTGCCATATATATGAATAACATGGGCGTGAGAGAAAGTCATAAACTTTATAATCATATAGTAACTTTGCATTATGTTAAATTCTTTATCTGAAAACAGAAAGTCCTTTTCTTAAAAAGAAAAAAAGGGAAAAAAAAAGTCAGTCTTACTCCAGAAAAAGGGAAAAAGTGAGCAGAGGAGATGCTCTTCTTTCTCAAGAAAGCCTTGACATTGTAATGAAAGAAACTTGGGAAGGATACATAGTGAACTAGGAGGCTAATGGCAATAGGGGAGGGACACAAAGGAGTTAGAGGCTTTCAAGGCTTGGCTGATTGAAATACCCTTCTTTAGTCAAGTTGAAACCCCCACCAGGAAAAAAAAAAAAGAAAAAGAAAAAGAAAAGAAAAAGTCATCACTTTTAGAATATTATTGGAGGAAGGGAAAATACCCGTTAATGCAAGTCACATCAAAATGGATTTATATAGCGGTTCTTAGCTTTCCTAGTTCTCCATTTTAACCTGCTAAAGAGCAATACGCTCAACATCTATTGTGCAACCTTTTCATGTCAGATTCATTTTATATGCTAGCAATTAGCACTACTTCAGTAGTAGTTATGGGAAGGAGGGGTGGGATGGGATCTAATGATAGGAGTGCAAAGAAAATCTCAAGGAGATGCTAATAGGTAGTTACCATATTTGGAGGGGATTCAAATGATTTAAATATGAAATAATGCTAACTCTGAGTTGGGTGGAGGTTGATAAAGAAATGGGTATGTGGGAAACAAGTTCTGGGTACAATATAACTATTTCAGAATTTATCAAACTCAAGGAGGCCCTAGATCCCCTCATCCTCATTTGACTTCACCACTACAATGATTTCTTTGAATAATTCTTGCACACTGGCAGAATTATTGCAATTTGATGGGAGAAAATGAGACTGTACATACGAGTTTAAAATTATCTTCCTTCTTTGGACCTTGAATGAGGTGATTGAATTAGGATGTAGTCCTCATTGAATACTTCATACTTTGCCTTTCTCTACATGGGTTTCTTTTCCTTTGGTGAGTTTAACATGTTCTTGCACCATACAACATGACCAAGAGCCTTTTATTAACACTAATTTTCTGTTATAGTTCCAACTATTATAGGAAACGTTGCCTGGCTGCTAGAGGTGATGAAGGCTTTGTAGGAAAAATTGCCTAGCTGCTAGAGGTGATGAAGGCTTGAGTATAAATTAGTGCTACAGTGGACTGTCATGCTTCAGAGGCGATGTCCTTGGCAGCCACCATGTGGTAGCTCTCACTTCAGTTTGGGTAGCCTTTTGCACGTGACGTGCTTCTTTTCAAAGAACCCAAATTAGAAAATATATGGGCTAGGGAAATATGGGCCAAATATAAAATGGGTCTTAAAATGTAGAGGCCAAATAATTGTTTACTTAGTGCAACTTGAGAAAATAGTGACCATGAAATTTGAAAGCTTTTCTAAGGATAAAAAGGAGGACCTAGTGCATGACGCTCCCACCATTGTGGGGTCTAGGGAGAGTTAGATGTATGTAGCCTTACCCTCAAGTGCGGAGGGACTATTTTTATATTTTGAACTTATAACCTCTAGGTCATAGTGAAGCATCCTTATAGTTGCACAAAGTGTCACCTTCTTTTACAAGGAAAAAAGTTTGAAAAATATCCATAGGTTCAACAAACATATAAATGTAATGCAGTTTTGCATTCAATAAAACAATAAATTTTTGGATCCAACAAAAAATTTGGATCCAATATACAATAAAGGAAAACTTTTGGATACAACAACTAAGGGAAAACTTTATACTTGATGATAAGGAACAAATGGCATAGATCATGGAGGTAAATATTCTATATTCAGATGGAACGTCCTATGCCCCATAATCCCATTGGGTTCTTATAATTAGTATTGGGTGTGATCACATAATCAACTAAGATTACATATTGTATCACTTCATAGTGAAGGAACCAAGACTGGCTATGCTACCAGTGTTGGGATCTATACCAATTGCACAACAGTACGCTATAATGCCATACCATTTTGGATCGTATCGGCAAAGCCAAAGGTGGAGAGAGAGAGAGAGAGGCCTTGAAAGCTCTTATCTGCTTTGTAGGATGCAGGCCACAAGGGTTGCCCTTGTTTTGCAATGAAAGAGGGGCTTCATCTCTTTTTTTGAAATATTTTAAGTGAAGTCTATTGCCAATTTCACTCTTCCTCTTCCGCTCAAGCCCAAAGCCTTTTGTGTAGGTTTGTGCCAAGATTTTAGGTTCTGCGGGTCACATTGGGCCACGTCGGGCCTAGAATATAAGCCTGTTCAATAAACATGCTTGGCTTGTGCTTGAGGATTAAAGCCAAGCCCAAGCCATTTGGGCCTGAATTTTCTTTTCTTTTTTTGTATTACCTTTTTATGTTTGATGCATGTCTAGACTTAATTGATACTTGTCATTGATATGTGAATTTAATGGGATAATTGACTTATTGTAAGTTGTTGACAATATTTACTTATGCATATTTTGCATTTTAAAAGTATTTTAGCATTTTTTAGAAAATGACAAAAGATCAAGGAGCCTAGGGCCTGTTGACGTGCTCAGGGGCATCCTCACCTTGCTTGAGCACCTAGGCAAACACTTGGAGAACCTTTGACATCATTGATGCAGACCTTTGCTGCATCATGTTTTACAGGGAAACAGTAATGGTTTGTCTATAATGAGAATTGAGACGTTTTGCAAAGTTTTAGGATGAACAAATAGGTCAAATGATTACAATGTCTAGTTTTAGGAGAGTTGGAGAATATAATGGTAGGTTAAAAGATGGGATAAAAAGACAGACACAGAGTTAAGTTTCTTAGAAACCGAAAGAAGTAACCCTATACACTCAAAGAGATGGCAAGAATAGTGATTGTAATTATTCTGTTTAACCTTGCAAGTAAAGTTTTTAAAATAGTACACATGCTGAATAAAATTTTTGCAAAGATGGAGAGTGCAGAAGCCATCCTCAAGCATATATATGCTTATAAAAAGTTGACTCGTGAAATAAGGCATTTGACTTGGGGTAAACTAGTAGATATTTCATTCATTTTCAGAAACATTAAAGAATTGCAAATTTGATCTTCAAACCTATGCATCTTGAATTGTTCCTGAATTTGTTGATCAACATCATAGTTTTGTTAATAACTGTAACCATAGTGATGAATCCTTATCACGACATTTGGATCATAGTTTGTTTCAGATAATGCTATTTTACTTGGATTTCATCAAGATGCTAAGAGGGTTTACTAGGAAATCACCTAAGTTAGCAATTCAATTATAGTTGTTAGGTTCTAAGATTGTGTAGGACCAGTTAGGATCATAAGATCTAGATCTATATTATGCATCATGCAATCCCACGGATCATAAATTCCCACTTGATCATGTTATTTTGAAGTCCATTTATATAAATTAATTGGAGTATTAGAGCTTTTAAAATTACTTATTTATCTCTAATAAATGCAAGCATGTAAAATTAGCAAACAGTTTAGGGATTTTGTTTGACTTTTTATAAATCTAATTCTTTCTTTTTTGTTAAAAATATTCTACCTAAAGTGCCTAAATTGATAGCTTGTATATAAATAACTTGAATAACTAGACTTGATGTTGTATCATTAAACATGCTACATATGGGTTTATGGTGGTGGAAAATAGACTTCTTACATGTATGGCTTTTTATTCTCCATTGAACTACGTTATAATGGACTTATTTTTTCATTTATTATAATACATTTTAAAATCTTTGAAGAAATCAGAAATATCCATGTAATTTGCTAGGCAGTCCAGGACCAAGTCTGATCTAGACCCTCTGCAGTTTTACAGCTCAATCCTAATGCTAGCAACATGGGATAAGATCTGTGAAAGATCCTGATCACTACCCACCAGAAAAATGTACGTAATCATTACCAAAAAACAGGAATGAATTAACAAATAAAAATGTATCTAGTTGCCTTAACAACATAATTGGCCGCTGTCGATATCAAAGGAAGATCAGTGAGAAGCTTTCTATGCATGGGACTAAGCTTTGCATAATGCTTGACCGTGTTTCATTTTTGTTTGGATTAGAGAAACATCCGCTAATCAAGATATAGGCTTATGGCTGCTTTGACAAGTGCTCTTTGACAGAACACATGCTAATTATGACTCAAGCAAAACTTGAGGTCTGATACCACGTTAATAACCAATTGATTACAAAAGCTTAAGTTGATAGGGAAAGGATCACTAATGCATATCAAGCTTAATTGAAACAGATAGGCATAGCGAAAATGATTTAACATTGAATGAATTGGCAAAAAATATTCATAACAAGAGTACCAAATAGATGGAAGACTAAACTTGTAATAGATTAAGCATGTTTGCACGCATAGACATTTTGTACATGTCTAATCTTTACAAAGACAAAAGCATTTGTTCATTCTGCATCATGCTAAAATTGTAGTTAGAACCTTAAACAATCTAAAGAAAGTGTTGGTGTAGGAACACAAATTTGGTTCGATGGAGAAATCAAGAAAGCAAGTATGCCTAGGATAGATTGATAGAAATAATATCAAATATTCTGAAGAAATTATTTAATAGTTGAGTAATGCTATTATACTTGCACCTATGAGGTTACTTCCACTTGGAAGATGGGGGGTTTGGCTTCAATGATCCAAGCCATTCAGTGTGATCTACTTTGTCAACATTGCTTAGAGATAAAAGATCATCTAATTTAAGGATTCCTAGCCTATGTATCAAGCGGTCAACAAATGGACAATTTAAATAGTGTACAACTGTGCCTGTGCTTTGAGTACGGGATGTGTAGGCAGGGATATCCAAATCATATTTTTTTTGACAATAGGTAGTTTATAGATGATAGGTTATATCTAATGGCTTGGATCATTGGTGTACCGTTTGTCATCCCATCTGGACCAACTTTGTAGGTGCTAATTAATTTTTAATAAGAAAGTACTAATGGTTTAAAAAAAAGTGTTGTTTTGATTAAGTTATTGGTCTTATTACTTAAATGAGAGAATTGTAAGTACCAAGAGGCAGGTGTAGACTGGGAGCAATATTTAAAAATGGTATGGCATTGAGGGAAATTCCATACTATGAGATACCAATTAGTTATGTCATTACCACACAAAGGGCGTGTACACATTTAGGAGCAAGTAGAGGACCAGGAGCTAACCATACAAAGATGGGATGTGGCTTGATTGTTATGAACCAAGACACTTGTTTAAAGACAAGCTGACTGAAACAAATTTGCATTAAGCATGATACGGTTTGTGATCATCATAAACATGGATGCACTAATGCATAAATTACCATTAGTGTCATTGTATATTCAAATGTCGGTGATACTAAACCAACACAACCAATTAATTGGATTTCATAATGAAGGTTGTGGCAAGCCCAGCCGATCTTATAAAGGTGAGGATGCAAGCAGATAGCCATCTTTTGAGCCAAGGACTGCAACCCAGATATGCAGGGATATTTGATGCTTTAACAAAGATTATTCAAACAGAAGGCTTTCTGGGACTTTGGAGAGGGGTGTTTCCTAATGCTCAAAGAGCATTTCTAGTCAACATGGGTGAATTAACATGCTATGACCATGCAAAGCATTTCATTATTCGCAAACAAATTTGTGAGGATAACGTGTTTGCTCACACATTGGCATCTGTAGCATCTGGCCTCTCAGCAACTGCTCTTAGCTGTCCAGCTGATGTGGTGAAAACGAGAATGATGAATCAAGCTTCGGGGCAAATGACCCAGACATTATACAGGAATTCCTATGATTGTTTGGTGAAGACAGTGAAATTTGAAGGACTAATGGCATTGTGGAAGGGTTTCTTTCCAACTTGGGTAAGGCTCGGCCCATGGCAGTTTGTATTCTGGATATCTTATGAAAAGCTTCGACGAGCATCTGGTCTTGCATCTTTCTGATAAACTTGAGGAGCCTTCTTGTCTAGCTCCAATATAGTTCCCATTTGATTAGCCAAATCTGATAAAATTGTTATGATCTCATTGAATTTAACAAATAAAAAACATTAATAGTTTTAAATTTAACTAGAAATAACACAACTTCGACGTAAGTGACCAAAATCTGAAATATTTATTGTAAGTGCCATTGTGTTCTATCTTATTCCATTTTCCTAACTTTTTCTTTTGTGTATTTCTTTCGTAGTACAGGTACGAATGCCCTTGAATATCATATAAATCTATAAAATCTTGATATTTTTATTTGGATTAATTATGCAAAAAAATCTTGGACTATTTGGAAGTTTTATATTTTTATTTGGATAGTGATGCGAGGGGAAACCTATCCTTCGGATCTCGAGGATCCTAGAACCAGGGGTAAGTTGATCGTATCCATTTTGGAATATGCTGGAATGATACCCGATGCCTTTCAGTTATTTCTGCATCTGGTGTTGGATGTACGGTATTCTAGATGTATGTATATATAGAAAAATCACCTAAACAATGGTATTCTAGATGTATGTATATGTAAAAAAATCACCTAAACAATCTAGAACCTTCGTAATTGGAATAATGTGAGTTTTGCTTTTGAATCATTCGAAAGGATAACTTTTATATTGGAATATCTCTCCAAAGTGCCTTATCAATTATTTAGCCTCACTCCTTGAGAGCAGAAGCTAGGATCAATGTTTTAGAACTTCCCGTCCTGCCAACCATCGTACTAAAGTATTTTCGATCTTTTGGATCTCTACTAGGTTGAATCTAACCTTCTAGCTTCCTACTAGGATAAACCTTCGGCCTTATAGACTCATGCCAGGTTCAACCTTCGATTTTTTAAACTTTGTCCGGATAAAATGTTCGATCATTTGAACATTATTTTATAGACCTTCGGCCTTATCAAATTTTCCATGGTATCTTATCAAGATAAATAGAAGGAAGGATTCACTCGTGTGCATACTCCTTGATAGAGATGAAAACCTTCCACAATACGATCTACACAGAAGGCTAAATTCGTCTGCACCCCTTTTGTATAATTATCATCTGGCCTTTCCTGTCCATATATGCTGTGAATCCCCAGTCTTGAAGGAGTCCTAGGTCTACCGATCCGTAACACTTGGAACTAAAGCCCTATTGGTAATGCCCCACAAAGATGTCCCATCATATGATCGAAGGAAATGCCTACAGACACTCACCTTAATATGTCTTCTATAATGAATAAACAATCAAATCTCATAATTGAGAGCAGATCTCAGCCATTAAAGAAACATGATCCTTCTTTTGGGCCATTACTTTTGGAGCCATTAAGGCAAACAATAAGAAGGCATATGAGATAAAATCTTTTATTAATAGAATAATGACATTCCAGGTAAAGAAGGATGATTTCTTTCTAGAAATCCTAATAAGGCCTGAAATCCAATCACTTCTTACCTACCTGCCGCCATATCAAGGTATGCCAAGACTGCTATTGAAGCCTGAATATAAAAGGAGATTCTCCAGGAACCTCCCAAAAGTATGCATGTGCACTCTCTTTCATTGCTCTACTTCATTTTTACTCTATGGTCTGAGATACTGAATTGAACGTCAGAGGGCTTTGCCAGAGCGACCTTCAATCAGGGCTTCTTTTGTAGGTACAACCATCGACATCCCATCTCTAGCTCACTCTGGTGCTGGAATCCAATACCATCAGATAGAGGAAGGACATACTATTTGCCTACTATTTGAAAAAGACTTCGAGTGAGAGTCACATACCACCAAAAGCATGTCTACTCGGTGCTCTAGCAACACCACTTCCCAAAAGGATGGTCAACCCATTAGGAATCTGGGTCTAGTGGCTCAGGTTGATACCATTCCACAAGGAAATCAACTTGACCTTAAAGAACAGCTCACTTAGTAAGTTCATGAGTTGGCTATTGTTGTTCAAGCGATCCATTGCCCGATGGTGTCAGCGATGCTTGCAATCACACCACAGCTAGAAGTGGACCAAGTCATACCACCGCAAACTCCCATGCCCCTAGGAATGGCATGCTTAGAGCTATGATGACTCCCGCTCCTGCAAGACATCGAGTAGGAGGAACCTGTTCCTCCTGTGGCACCGGAGAATCCCAGGCAAATAAGGAGGCGCTCCTCTTCATCTCGATCGGACGAAGGGTCCACTCCTGTCTGTTATCCCCCATGACCTTTTGAAGTACACCCAGTCAGAGATGCTGAAGTAGATGACAAGCTTCAAGAGATAGATCGATGCATTGAAGTCTTGCAATGTTTAGTACCATCCAGAGATGAAGATCTTGGTTTTACCACTGACCTCCTTTTGAAGCCCACATCATGCAAGAGGTGTTCCTAAGACTTTTCAAGATGCCACAGTTAAATAAATATGATGGGTCTACTAATTCGATGGACCATTTACATGGTTTCAAGATAATGATGCTCCTGCATGGAGTCATTGATGTGGTATTAGCCATGCCTTCCCTTCAACTCTCAAGAATCGGCTCGATACTGGTAATCCATATTGGAAACTAGGGCAGGATTTCATGCATGAATTTTTTTGTAAAACCAAAACTAGTGAAAGCATGTTAGATTAGAACAATTCTAATCATTAAATCATGTATTAGAATATTTCGAAAACCTACCATATAGGATCAAGACAAGATATGAATAGAGTATAGATGTTGAAAATAAAATCAGCATGCATTAATCTAATTGATACATATTATAGATCTAATCTACAAATATATAAGGATCGAATTCTATACCATGTTGCGGGTCAATAAACATTGCTGCTGATGGAGCATGGTAGATGGTCTGGATGTCGTCTCGCAGTCGCACAGCGTGTCCGGCCTTTATAAAAAGTTCATACGAAGCCTTGAGAGATCACCTTTCCTAGAGTGCTAGTTTCGTGTGAAGGCTATAGATGGCTGATTTAAAATCCTTCAAATTTTTTCGAGCTCTCTAAGAAGATGAGGTAGAGGACAAGGAGGATCAGGTTATGGAAGAAAATAAAATCCAAAACTAATTTTTCCTATTTTTCTTTCTTTCTTTTTCTCTTCTCTCAGTGCCAAGAAGAAACTCTCCATGTCGAACCCTTTTCCATGCCAAATCCACTATTTTTTTTTGATAGCCTCACTATTTCTCACAATAATACTCCTAAGATCTATCGCACAACTCCAGTAAAAACCAATTTAAAATAGGCTTGGAAAAAGGAAAGAAATAGGATAGAATTAGGACTCCCATCTAGATTAGGATAAGAACTAGAATTTAAATTCAATTCAAAACCTAAATCATTTACACTTAAAATTTCTTTTTAAATTTAAATAACTCTATCCTAATCAGAGAGGGAAGAGGGAAGGGTGCAAATTATGATTTTTCATAGAGAAAACTTCATGCAAAACACAAAGTGTTGTGGAGAAAAAAATGGATGCAAGATAATGTTTTAACTTGGTCAAACTAGATTCAAAATCTCATTAAAACTTCTTTTAAAATTTATCTTGGCTTAATCCCAATCAGAATGGATAAGAGAGAGGGTGCTAATCACAAATTTGCATGGAGAAACAATCTGCAAAAATTTATTTTCATATGAAGAATGAAGTGGCACAAGGAAAAAATAAGGTTCTTAATTTGACTTAGTCAACCTTAATTTTAATCTCAATTTAATTTGGTTTGACTAATTCAAATAGTTTGAAACTAATCTAATTAGGTTCCAATTAAACTTAATTAATCAAAAATTAATCAACTTCAAATTTAAATTAAATCAAGATTAAAATTTCTTGTAATTAGGTCATCGAATAATCTAATCGAGTGAAATATAATTGAATCAAATTTAATTAGACTTGACTAAATCCTTTTCCATTCAATTAAATTAATCTAATAGCAATTCAATTACTAATTAATCCTCATAAAATTAATTAATTATTAATTAATTCATTATTTATAATATTTGTATAAGGTAAATTATTAATTATATTTATAATTTTGTCATTGAAGATTTTCAATCATCGATCAGTCATCATGATCAATCAGAAATTTCTATTGTATGTGATCTCGTAGGTTCAAATCCTAAGTCATTAGCTCATGAATGATTTCCTGAGCTAATTGATATGACCATCTAGTAATAGAGCTCGACATCCGGATATGTTAAATAATGGCAAAGCAATATTTAAGAACTCAGGCTATGATTACCGTATAATTTATTCCTTTAACTTAATATTCAAGATGAATTCAGAGTTAACTGTTAACTCCAAATCAATGCATCCGAATATGTCTCAACCTGTTAAATCCTATAACTCCTCAATAGGATTACCCAAGTCTAGGTTTTGCTAAATTGAAATGCTACTTAGTATTTACTCTAGCAAATTGGAATGGTCCATCCCATCTTAACTCAACACCAACTTAACAAGTACTTGACTACATCCAAAAACTTTTCATCACTGGATTTGAAATCCAGGTAGTCCAGCATTATAGTACAATGAGTTGCCTTCCAAGTTACTATAATAATCTCGGGTTGGAGGGACACTTATACTGTTGACCCCTTGAGAGATTTTGATGATAACAAAATATTGGAGCATGCATTTATTTTACTAATAACTTTTCAAGTGCATTACAAGTTTTTGTAGGATGGTTTTAATGTTCAATTATAACTCCTACAACCTTGTTATATGTCATGTGTAGTGTTGTAAAAGTTTCATGTATAGAAAAATCCAAAGAAAAATTGATGTAATATTCATGAAAATTGGTTGCTTCTGTATGCTTTTAAAGCTTAAAATTCTTTGTTGTTAGCTGAGTTGGGAAGAGTCTTGAGTGATTAAGAGTCGCTGGATGAATTTTGGAGAAAAGTTAAAGATTTTATTGAAAATTCACTCGAGCCGACTCGAGAGAGCCGACTCTAGTCCATGGCACGGTTGAAGAATTCTAGCATGCAGATATCCGAGCCTACTCGAAGGAATCTGAGCTGACTTATCTAGAGCTTCATTTCTTGAATCAGACAAGCGAGCCGATCCGAAGGTAATCTGAGCCGACTCAACCATTCAGTCAGGCATTCAAGTCGACCCTTCAGTAATCCGAGCCGACTCCTCCAGAGTCCAAAGAAAATCAGTTCTGAAAGAACAACTAGGAGAGTCGACTCTAGTAAGGTGAGCCGACTCCTTTAGAGTACAACTTCGAAGACCTGAGAATCCGAGCCGACTCGACTGAAGCGAGCTGACTCGATTGTGGTGAGCCGACTCAACTAGAGTGAAGAGTCAACTCTTTGAGGATCCGAGCTGACTCGAAGAATCCAAGCTGACTCGAACATCGATTCCAGGCAAGTAATGGCTAGTTCCAGAACTTCATTTTTGAATTTAAAAAGTGCTCCAATGGTCAAATGTCAAATCCCAATGGTCTATAATGACTATATCCACCTAAGAAGAGTACAAGACCTATAAATGAGGGATTTGGACAACCTTTAAAGAAGCTAATGCATAATTGAACATTAAATGAGTTTGTGAGCAAGAGAGCATAAAAAGAACATTCAAGTCAACCTTCAAGTCTTCACCAACTCCAATCAGAAGCTTGAAGTACTTATTGAGGAAGAAGAAGAAGTCATTGAAGTGCATTAACGCGCATTTAAGAAGGCTTCTCTTGAGCTGCAACTGCAACCATTAGACAACTTGGGTTTGTCATTAATTGCTTACTTTTTTTAACTCTTTTATGAGTTTGTAAGTTCTTGATGAGCCTGATTAAAAATCAAGTATGGGTTGTTAGTGATCCCGTTTTAAAACTAACGTTGTAAGGGTTTTTGGTGAGCCCAGTTAAAACCAAGGTTAGGTTCTTGATGATCATGTTGAAAACCAAGAGTTGGATTTTTGGTGAGCCTGGTTGAAAAACCAAGTTGGGTTTTGGATTGTGAGCCCGGTAAAATAATCTGACTGTATTCCAGTGGCGAATATAGTGAAAATCCCAAGTAGTATCTTGGGTAGTGGATGTAAGAGCGAGGGTGCTCCGAACCACTATAAATTTACTATGTTTGCATTATGCTTTTTCTATTTATGTTTACTTCTGATTTTAATTATTTGAATCACAACACCTCCACACTAAAGAAGAATTAAAAGAGCGTATATCTGTTCAAATTTTTTAAATTTCCAATTCACCCCCCTTTTAGAAAAGTCACCTGGCTAACAACTGGTATCAGAGTAGTGTCTCTGAACTTATTTAGAGTAAAGATTAATGGCTCATCCCATGAGTACCTCATTGGCCGAAGGCCAATCCACTAATAGACCACAACTGTTCACTGGCACGAATTTTTTTTATTGGAAAGCTAGAATGAAGATATACATTCAAGTTGTTAATTTTCAATTATGGAAGGTCATTCTTAAGAGTTCACATATACCCACGATTAAAGTTGATGGCGTGGGTATCCCAAAACCTAAAGAGGATTGGAATGAATACGACATGAAAATGGGTGAACTGAATGCCAAAGCCATGAACTTACTATATTGTGCTTTGGATGCAAACGAGTTTAACCAAATTTCCACATGCAACTCAGCTAAGAAAATTTGGGATAAACTCAAAGTGATCCATTAAGGAACTTCCCAAGTGAAGACCTCAAAAATTAATATTCTAATACATAACTATTAATTATTTAAAATGGATCAAAATGAAACTATCATTGCTATGTTTTCATGGTTTACAGATATTATTAATGGCTTGAAAAGTCTTGGCAGGGTTTATTCTAATGCAGACTTAGTACAGAAGATTCTAAGATCACTTCCAGATAAATGGGATCCCAAAGTAACTGCCATCTAGAAAGCACAAGATCTAAATACACTACCTCTGGATGAACTGATGGGTTCTCTCATCACACATGACTGGCCAGCAGCATAGGAACGAAGATGATCAGAAAAAGAAAAAGACTATTGCCCTCAAAGCTGCATCGGAATCAAAGAAACAAGATAAATAATCGGAAGATGACTGCTCCTCCTCCGAAGATGACTCAGAAGATAAAGATATAGCTATGGTCGTGAGGAGATTCAGAAGTGTTACAGTAGTAACCAACCCATTCGGCCCTGGCATAGCATCCTCCTTGGCGACTGACATGCCACACGCGTCAAGGGTACCCCCAAGTCTCCCATCAAAAGAAGACGGTGGGTCTACTTGTTCTGAGGGGACTTGACCCCTACGGTGGCCAGGTCGGCACCTCAGTCGGCCCACTTCGGCCATGCCTAGAGCCCAGCTCGAACAGGTTGGCACCTCGGCCAGGTTGGCACCTTGGCCAGCCCGCTTCAGCCATACTTGGAGCCTAGCCAGGCCCACCCGGCACGTCCATGGCATGCCCGCGACAGCCCCTACTTTGCCCGCATGGAGTCCTTCCGCCCACGGCACACCCGCGGCAGCCCTAGCTGCGTCCGCACCTGCACCGCCCGTGGCATGCCTGCAACATGCCCGCGACAGCCCCAGCTCCAACTCCAACCAAGCTCAGCACACCTGCAGTGGCCCTGGCTCTGGCTCCAGCCCAGCTAGGCACACCCACGGCACGCCCACGGCACGCTGGTGGTAGCCCTAGCTCCATCCACACCTGTACCGCTCGCGGCGCACCCTCGTGGAGTTCTTCCGCATGCAGCACGCCCGCGATAGCCCCTACTCCGCCAGCATGGAGTCCTTCCGCCCACGGTGCACTCGTGCTAGCCCCGGCTCGGCTCTAGCCCAGCTCGGCATGCCCGCGGTGCACCCGTGGCATGCTTGCAGCACGCCCGCGGCATGCCCGTGGCAGCCCCATCTCCGTCTGCACCTGCACCGATCGCGGCATGCTCGCATGAAATTCTTCCGCCCGAGACATGCCCGCGGCAGCCTCAGCTCTGGCTCTAGCCCAGCTCAGCACACGTGAGGTAGCCCCGGCTCCGGCTCCAGCCCGAGCTGCCGGCTCCAACCCGAGCTGCCGGCTCCGGCTCTAGCCCGAGCTGTCGGCTCCAGCTCAAACCTAGCTCGGCACACCCGTGGCTGCCCCAGCTCTGGCTCCAGCCCAGCTCGGCACGCCCGTGGAAGCCCCAGCTCCGTCCGCGCCTGCACCGCCCGTGGCGCACCCGCGTGGAGTTCTTCCGCACGTGGCATGCCCATGATAGCCCCGTCTCTAGCTCCAGCCCAGCTCGGCACACACGCGGCAGCCCCATCTTTGGCTCCATCCCAGCTCGGCACACCCGTGGCAACCCCAGCTCCGTCGGCACCTGCACCGCTCGTGGCGTGCTCGCGTGTTCTTCCGCCCACGGTGCACCCGTGGCAACCCCGGCTCCGGCTCCAGCCCAGCTCGGCATGCCCGCGGCATGCATGCGGCAGCCCCTGCTCCGCTCGCGTGGAGTCCTTCCCATGGTGCACTAGCTGCAGCCCTGGCTCCAGCCCAGCTCGGCACGCCCGCGGCATGGCCATAGTGCA
This sequence comes from Areca catechu, assembly GCA_021397845.1. Lineage (NCBI taxonomy): Eukaryota > Viridiplantae > Streptophyta > Magnoliopsida > Arecales > Arecaceae > Areca > Areca catechu. Next base: position 72,513,053 of record CM038041.1, read on the forward strand.
CCCGCGGTAGCCCCAGCTCTGTCTGCACCTGCAGCGCCCGTGGCGTGCCACGTGGAGTTCTTTCACCCGTGGCATGCCCGCGGCAGTCCCGTGGTCCAGCTCCACCCTCCCGTGGTCCAGCTCCGCCCTCTGCACCTCGGTAATGACCGGGAGCAACGCGTGGGTTCGTACCATGCATGGGGGCTCTACAGGCCTCGCTTCGATCCACATGCATGGAAAGCTTCTACGGGCCTTCTCTCGGTCCGCACACCTGTATGGCAACCTGACACATAAAGTCACTATCTCCGTCGCCTGCAATGGAGGACTATAATAAAACCTCCCAGGCCACTGTTTACACTAATCAAGAGAGAGTGCCCCACCCGAGGCACTGCACTCCTTCACCAACTCTCTGAACCTCCCAGAAGAGGAAGGCTCACCAACCCATCATAGCCTCACAGGCCCATCCTATCCTCACAAGCCTATGTCAAGTCGAGCACGTCTCCCCAAATGACAAGAGCCATCTCATAAGTAGGTAAGAGGGACCTCCGGCCGAGGTAAGAAAAAATGACCCATGCTCATTTACTGGCTCTTAGGCCATGATTTTTCTTACACAGCTTCGGCTATCCCTCCAACTGACTTGAGCATTGGAGTGTCCTCGCCGAAACCCTCGGCCGGGACTTTTTGCAGGTCTTCATCTGCGAGGAGCGACGAGGAAAAGGATTCCTCCCCATCGGAGAGGTCCACAGGACGACCAGCAGAGCTCCAAGCCCTCCTAATCCTTACAACAACCCCTTCGAACATGGTGACTCCACTGGGTCCTGTGACGGAGAGCCTGTTCCCCTGGATCGCCTTCGATCGGCGAACCTGGTGATGTCGACGGGAGTCCATTCACCTAGGCCACGTAAGAGCTACAGGCCAGGACGATCTTGGCGGCAACTGATTGGCGCGCCAAGAACGAGGGGCAGATCAAAGCTCCTCAACTGGTGGACAGCAGTAGCCACCTTCGTCCTCTACCCTAGGGGGCATGCTGGGGGCAGGAGTATGGGGGCACGGGAGGTTCTCTCTCTCTCGGGGCTCCAAGAAGCGGCCTCAAAAAATAAAAATCTTGAACTATGAAGGTGCATCGTCACCCTTGACAGGGCAGTAGGTAGCAAGCCAAAGATGGAGCCACCTCCAGGCGGTGCAACCTTCTAGGAGCCCTATTCAACAAAAAAAAAAAAAGAAGAAGAGAAGAGAAGAAGAAGAGAGGGAAAAAGGGTCTGGCCACCATAAAGGGAAGAAATTCATGCTCGTGGTCTTTTTAAATGCCCGTCACTTCTTAGGAGTCCTATTCTCTCATGCAACGGAGCTTTCTCCCATGCAACAGAGCTTTCTCCCATGCAACGGAGTTCTATCTCTCCCATGCAACAGGGTCCCTTTCCTCCCATGAAACGGAGCTTTCTCCCATGCAATGGAGTTTTATTTCTCCCATGCAACAAAGCTTTCTCCCATACAACAGGGTCTCTTTCCCCCCATGCAATGGAGTTCCATCTCTCCCATGCAACAGGGTCACTTCCCCCCATGCAACAGAGTTCCATCTCTCCCATGCAGCGGGTTCCTACTCTCCCATGCAGCGGGTTCCTACTCTCCCATGTAGCGGAGTCCCATTCTCTCCTGAGATAGTGGTTGACGAATTTAATTCTAGCCTTCTCAAGGAAGAAACATATTTTTATTTATTCATATGACCGTAGCTCAACTGGTAACTCCTTTCCCTGCTATATTTATAACATGAAAAACTGTATTTCAATTCTACAGGAGAGGCTCCTGTACCACCATCAAGGGCAAGCACTACGGCCCGCTAGAGCCAGTTACTGCTCGTGAGAATTCTTGATAAAAGCCAGAGTCGCGAAACTTACTAAGCCCCGCATCTACCGCTTGACTCTCAGTTCAACTCCTAGCTTACTTACAGTCCAAAGATATCTGCGGAGACTCCAAGAAGTCCCGCCATCTACCGAGAAACTCATAGTTTGGCATCTGCTATATTCACAGTCTGGAGATGTCCATGGGAAGCTCTGGAGGTCAAACCATTTACAGCTCACCTCCTAGCATGGCGAACCAGCGGCTCAGCCACCTCACGAAGGATGTATGAATCCCTCCTCAATAATTAAAGTTTCTCTTTGGTGCAACTTCGTTCGTCACCAATACAGGAACTCGCCCGTCCGACTCTAAGTCCGATGAAGTTAGGAGCTGAAGTCAAGCTCCTCAATTCAACTGAGCTGAAGCCAAGTGAAGTCGAGCTGAAGTCAAGCTCCTCAATTCAGCCGAGCTGAAGTCAAGTGAAGCCAAGCTGAAGTCAAGCTCTTCACCGAGCCCCGCATCTACCGCTTGACTCTCAGTTCAGCTCCTGCCTTACTCATAGTCTGGAGATGTCCGCGGAGACTCCAAGAAGTCCCACCATCTATCGAGAAACTCACAGTTTGGCATCTACTGTACTCACAGTCCGGAGATGTCCATGGGAAGCTCTAAAGGTCCAACCATTTATGGCTCGCCTCCTAGCATGACGAACCAGCAGCTCTGCCACTGCATGAAGGATGTAAGAATCCCTCTTCAATAATTAAAGTTCTTCTTTGGTGCAACTTTGTTCTTCACCAATACAGGAACTCGCCCGTCCGACTCCAAGTCCGGTGAAGTTAAGAGCTGAAGTCAAGCTCCTCAATTGAGCCGAGCTGAAGCCAAGTGAAGCCGAGCTGAAGTCAAGCTCCTTAATTCAGCCGAGTTGAAGTCAAATGAAGCCGAGTTGAAGTCAAGCTTTTCATTGAGCCCCGCATTTGCTGCTTGACTCTCAGTTCAGCTCTTGCCTTACTCACAATCCGGAGATGACCGTGGAGACTCCAAGAAGTCCCGCCATCTATCGAGAAACTCACAGTTTGGCATCTACTATACTCACAGTCCGGAGATGCCTATGGGAAGCTCCGGAGGTCCAACCGTTTACGGCTCACCTCCTAGCATGACAAATTAGCAGCTCTGCCATCTCACGAAGGATGTAAGAATCCCTCCTCAATAATTAAAGTTTCTCTTTGGTACAACTTTGTTCTTCACCAATACAGGAACTCACCTATCCGACTCCAAGTCTGGCGAAGTAAGTCCAGAAACTTTCGAAGCTCGACATCCAAAGCCAGGAAGCTTTTAAAGCCCTGCATTCAAGTTGCCAAGCTGAAATCAAGCTCCTATCCAAGGCCAAGCGCTTGCTCCTCGGACCTTCCAGCAGCTTCTATACCCTTATCAAAAGCTTTGAGGAGTGCTGTGAGCTCAACCATGTGCTCGGTCGGCTATGTGCACAACCTAGTTGTGCACCTTACCAACCTCTTCCTCCTCGGCACCACCTTCTATCCAATTAGATAAGAGTCAGATTGAAGTTATGCTTCATCAAGTGATTGGCTTCCTACGACCAGTGCAAGGCCTGCTACAGCAAGGGGTCGAATGGTTAAAGCTACTCCCTTCATCCAAAACAATGAGAAGCAATGCTTTGGACTAAGGGAGTGGGGGCATTTGATACAGTAATAACCAACCCATTTGCCCCTAGCACAGCATCCTCCTTGGCAACTGACATGGCTACGCGTGTCATGGGTTCCCCCAAGTCTCCCATCAAAAGAAGACGGTGGGTCTACTTGTTCTGAGAGGAATTGACACCTGCGATAATCAGGTTGGCACCTCGGTCGGCCAACTTCGGCCATGCCTAGAGCCCAGCTTGACCAGGTTGGCACCTCGGCAAGGTCGGCACCTCGGCCAACCCACTTCAACCGTACCTAGTGCCTAGAAAGGCATGCCGTGGCATGCCCACGGAGCGCCCGCGGTAGCCCCTGCTCCATTGGCATGGAGTCCTTCCGCACACGACATGCCCATGGCAGCCCCAGCTCCGTCCGCACCTGCACCACCTGCGGCGCACCTGCATGGAGTTCTTCTGCCCGTGGCAGCCCAGCTCCAGCTCCAGCCCAGCTTGGCACACCCACGATAGCCCCGACTCTGGCTCTAGCCCAGCTCAGCATGCCCGCGGCATGCCTGTGATAGCCCCAGCTCGGTTCGCACCTACACCACCCGCGACGTGCCCGCGTGGAGTTCTTCCTCCCGTGGCATGCCCGCAGCAGCCCTTGCTCCGCCCGTGTGGAGTCCTTCCACCCACGGTGCACCCGCAACAGCCCCGGCTCCGGCTCCAGCCCAGCTCGGACCCTCGTGACAACCCCAGCTTTGCCTGCACCTGCACCGCCTGCAGCATGCCCGTGTGGAGTTCTTCCGCCCGCGGCAGCCCCTGCTCGACCCGCGTGGAGTCCTTCCGCCCACGGCACGCCGATAACAGCCCCAGCTCTATCCGCTCTTGCATCGCCTGTAGCATGCCTGCATGGAGTTCTTTCACCGTGGCATGCCCGCGACAGCCCCGACTCCAGCTCTAGCCTAGCTCGGCACACCCGTGGTAGCCCCAGCTCCGACTCTAGCCCAGCTCAGCACACCCGTGGCAGCCCCGGCTCTACCTCCAGCCCAACTCGGCATGCTCGTGATAGCCCTAGCTCCATCCATGCCTGCACCGCCTGTGGTGCGCCTGCATGGAGTTCTTTCGCCCGCGACACGCCCGTGGTAGCCCCGTCTCCAAAGAGCACACCCCGACTCTGGCTCGAGCCTAGCTCGGCACACCCATGGCAGCCCCTGCTTCAGCCCCAGCCCAGCTCGACATGCCTGCTGCATGCCCACGGGGCGCTCGTGACAGCCCCAGCTCCGTCTGCACCTGCACTGCCTGTGATGCACCCGCGTGGAGTTCTTCTGCCCACGGCACGCCCGTGGCAGCCCTTGCTTTGCCCAGGTGGAGTCCTGCCCATGGTGCACCTGCGACATCCCCGACTCCGGCTCCAGCCCAGCTTGACATGCCCGCGGCACGCTCACGACGCGCCCACGGCAGCCCCAGCTCTGTCCGCACCTGCACCTCCCGCGGCGCGCCCGTGTGGAGTTCTGCTCGTGGCATGCCCATTGCAGTCCCGCGGTCCAGCTATGCCCTCCCGTGGTCCGACTCCGCCCTCCACACCTCGATAATGATCGGGAGGAGCACGTGGGTTCGTACCATGCATGGGGGCTCTACAGGCCTCGCCTCGATCCACATGCATGGAAAGCCTTTATGGGCCTTCTCTCGGTCTGCATGCCTGTATGGCAACCTGACATGTAAAGTCACCATCTCCATCGCCTGTAATGGAGGACTACAATAAAACCTCCCAGGCCACTATTTACACTAATCAGGAAAGGGTGCCCCACCCAAGGCACTGCACTCCTTTACCAACTCTCTTAACCTCCAAGAAGAAGAAAGCTCACCAACCCATCATAGCCTCATAAGCCCATCCTAGCCTCGTAAGCCTATGTCAAGGAGAGCATGCCTCCCTAAATGACAAGAGCCATCTCATAAGTAGGTAAGAGGAACCTCTACTCGAGGTAAGAAAAAATGACCCACGCTCATTTACTGGCTCTTAGGCCATGATTTTTCCTACACAGCTCTAGCTGTCCCTCCAACTGACTTGAGCGTCGGAGTGTCCCTATCGGAACCCTCAGCCAGGACTTTATGTAGGTCTTCATCCATGAGGAGCGACGAGGAAAAGGATTCCTCCCCACCGAAGACGCCCACAGGATGACCAGCACAGCTCCAAGCCCTCCTAATCCTTACAACGACCCCTCCAAACACGGTGACTTCATCGGGTCTCGTGATGGAGTGCCTGTTCCACCGGATCGCCTTCGATCGATGAATCCGATGATGTCGATGGGAGTCCATTCACCTAGGCCACGCAAGAGTTGCAGGCTAGGGCGATCTTGGCGGCAACAAGAAGGTTTATGGGAAAGAAGAAGGGAAGATACTTTAGAAAATTTCACAAGAAAGGTGAACATAGTAAGGACAAGAAAAGAGAAAAAGAAAAGGATCAAATGCCCACATGTTATAAGTGTAAGAAATCTGGGCATATCCATCCCAATTATCCTTTATTAAAGAAAATATTTAAGAAGAAGAAAGTGATGGTTGTGACTTGGAGCGATAGTGAGGAGTCGACTTCAACAGAAAAGGAAGAGACCACAAAAACTGCCAATCCATGCCTTATGGATCTCAAAGATGATGTAATATCCCGTGAACCTCAAGTTGAATTTACTTTTGGTGAACTAAATTCTGCATTCCATGATTTGCTTTCAGAATTTAAAAAGGCTGGAATAAAAATTAGAGCTTTAAAGAATAATAATGATTCTTTGTTAAAAGAAAAGGAAGAGATTTCAGAAAAGAACAAGTTATTGCAAAAAGAATTAACTATCTTTTCTGAAAATAACAAAGCTTTGAAAATTGAGAAAAAATTATATCTTAAGAAACAAAGTTTTGATTGATGAAGTACTGACTTGAAAAAGGAGATTGAAAAATTCAAGCCTTTGGTTGAAAAGCTTATTTCAAGTTCAAATAAGTTTGAGTTGATTTAAATAGAGCAAAGAAATTCAAGTAACAAGGTTGGAATCGATTATAACTTTTCAAATACAAATGGAATTTTAGCTACTAAATTTATATCTTCAAAAGTATATGCACCAATATCAATACCTCAAAAAGCTTTTGTATCAAATGCTTCTACATCCATTTCAAGAGCTTCAAAGTACATACCTAAGATCTCAAATCAAAAGTCTTTTAAGTCAATTGGTTCTACATCAGCATCACATGCTTTGACATCTATAACTTAAAAATTTACATCTTTTCAAAATACTAGATTGTTTGTTTTGCATGTCATGGGGTTTGACACAAATTTTTCCAATACAATTTGTTAAAGAAAAATGGAAATACAAAGAATAGAATTAGAAAGATTTGGGTTTCCAAAGGAACCACCTCTACTAACCTGCAAGGACCCAAGGTTGCTTAGGTACCTAAAAGAATTTCTTGATTATTTTGCAGGAATGTCTTGCATCCCAAAAATAAAAAAAAGATGGTATTTGGACAGTGGCTGTTTAAGACATATGATGGGTGACAAGGATCAATTTATAATCCTAGAAATGAAAGGAGGTCTAGTAACTTTTGGAGATAATGGCAAGGAAAAAATAATCGAAATTGGTAAGATTAAAATAATCCCCTCTATTTTTATTGAAAATGAATTGCTAGTAGACAAATTGAAGCATAATTTGTTAAGTATTGTAATTATGTTATAAAGGCTTCAAGGTTGTCTTTAAATCATCTATGTGTATATAACAAACTCATTTGATTCTAACAACAAATTCATTGGACATAGACTTAGAAATATTTATGTGGTAGATTTGAATGATCTAGCCATGTCTAGTAGTTCCAGTCTAGTAGTAATGAATGCTAATATCAAGAAGTCTTGCTTACTTTGGCATAGATGATTACGTCATGCTAGCATATATACTATTGCCAAATTAATTTCTAAGAATCTTGTTAGAGGTTTACCTAAATTTAAAGTTGATTTTAAACATGTTTGCGATGCTTGCAAAATGGGTACTAAGGAAAGTTTTAAATCTAAAAATATGATTTCAACTTCTAGAACCCTTGAACTACTTCACATGAATTTATTTGGACCAACTAGGATCATAAGCCTAGGTGGTATGAAATATACACTTGTGATAGTAGATGATTTTTCAAGATTTACATGGATTTTGTTTATTACACATAAAGATAAAACTTTCAAAGTTTTTCAAAAATTCTAAAAGAAAGTTTCAAACCAGAAAAATCTTTCAATTATATCTATTAGGAGTGATCAAGGCACAGAATTTGAAAATCAATTTTTTGATGATTATTGCACAAAAAATAGCATTGATCACAACTTCTCCGCTCTTAGAATACCATAACAAAATGGTGTTATAGAGAGGAAAAATAGGACTTTGGAAGAGATCGCCCGAACAATGCTTTGTGAAGGCAATCTTCCAAGATACTTTTGGGCAGAAGCGGTGAGCACTGCTTGTTATATTTTAAACAATGTTTTGATATGACCAATTTTAAAGAAAATACCTTGTGAGCTTTATAATGAAAAGAAACCAAATATTAATTATTTTCATATTTTTTGTTGTAAATGCTTTGTGCTGAATAATGGAAAGGATAACTTAGAAAAATTTGATGCTGTTGCCGATCTCGCCGCCGCGCCCGTGCCTCGGATCCGCCGATCCTACCAGACCGCCTTGCTCCTAGGGCCTCCTGGCTGGAGCGAACCTGTAAGAGAGGGTCAGAAGACCCTGGCCGGGGATCCCGGCGAGGGGGCTCTGACGGTCAAGTTAGTAGACGGCGAGAAGGAACAGATTCTCCAAGACGAGCCCCCGAAGGAGTCCCAGACTCAGAGAATTTACTAGCAAGAAGGGTGCTGTAGGGACCAGAAACCCGGCCGGGCCTCCTTGCCGAGCTCACGCCGAGCGATCCCCTCTCGGGAACCTCGATCTTACTCTCGGAGCGGGGCTTTTGGCCACTGTTTCTTACTCATCCCAGCTTACCTGGTCGCCTCCAATTTCCTTCCTTTTATCTCCTCCCGCTACCTGCCTGTCTTCTGCTCTTGGGAGGCTCCCCTCTCCATCCATTTCTCTTTCCCTTTTTGGTTTTGAGGGCCAGGCAGCTTTCCGACCTCGTTCGCCGAGCCCAACGGGGAAAGGGTAAAGAAAAGGGGGGTGCCGCCGGCAGGGCGGCCGGTCAGACCTCGGGCCCAGTGAGGGCGCTCTCCTTCCTGAATATCGGTGCTGTCCGTTGACGGGCCCTGTTTTGTCAGAACCGCGCCTCTCGACTGCAGGACCTGTCGGGCCGACGTAAGTGGTGTTTCGCGTGCCGCCGCCATCTGTACGGGACGCCGTCTATGGTGCGCACGGCTCGAGGGCCAACCTCGGAACCTGTGCCTCCGCTCTTTGGGACCTTCTCTATACGGGTGGCCTGACCTCGACCGAGGTGGACGCCTCCCGGGGGGACACCTGGCGAGGTGGCAGAAGGGCGCCCGGCTTCGGCCGAGGTGGACCCGTCTCTGGGGGCCATCTGGCGGAGGAGCGAGGGGCAGCCGACCTCGGCCGAGGTGGACCCCTCCCGGGTGGACACCTGGCGAGGTGGCAGGAGGGCGCTCGGCTTCGGTCGAGGTGGGCCCGTCTCCGGGGGCCACCTGGCAAAGGAGCGAGGGAGCAGCTGACCTCGGCCGAGGTGGACCCCTCCTGGGTGGACACCTGGCGAGGCGGCAGGAGGGCGCTCGGCTTTGGTCGAGGTGGGCCCGTCTCCGGGGGCCACCTGGTGAAGGAGCGAAGGGGCCCGGCTCGACCTCGACCTTGGTGGGACCGTCTATGGGCGCTACCTGGCGAGGGAGCGAGGGAGCAGCCAACCTCGGTCGAGGTGGACCCCTCCTGGGTGGACACCTGGCGAGGTGGCAGGAGGAGCCCTGGACCGAACTCGACTTCGGCGAGGGCGGTAACGTCTCGGGATATCACCTGGTGAGGTAGCCTGGGGGGGCAAGGGCTGAGCTCGACCTCGGTAGCATGGGAACCGAGGCTGACTCGGCCGAAGAAACCTCCACGTGGCTCGATCATACCTGACGAAATCTGAGCCCGGCCACATCATCATTACGGCCGTAACAGTTGCCCCCCAGCCCGCTGTTCCGTTGGGGCGTCGTAGAACGGAACGTCAGGATTAAATGCAGATATGACATGGGGAGGCGAAGATCTTGCATCATAATTGCCGCGATCCTCGTCGCCGCTTCTCGATGCGCTCGAAGTCCTATAGGAAGCCGCCACGCGATGCCCACTTGCCCATAATAAATGCGTCGCTTCGAAGCAGAGGCCATTTTCCTGTTAATTAGGCGTCGGTGTCGGGCGTGCATCCACGCGGCGATCATCCAGTGGCTCGGGGCGGAATGACGGGTACGGCTGCTGTCGACTGAGTTTGAAAAGGAGGGGACTTTCCGGAATGAGGCCTTTTCCCTTGCTTCATGGGCGGTTTGCTGTAGGCTAATTTCCGCAGCCCCGCGTTCGTGCAGTGCATTTTCGGTGAGTGCCTCCATTTTCTCCCTAGTTCCCCTGTTCTTCTTCTTCTCTGAATCTTCCTTGCTTTCTTCTTTGCAATGGCGCGCCGTCGCTATGTTTCCTCTAATTCGGACGAGGCCGGTCCTTCGCGGCCGAGGACTCCGTCTTCTTCCTCGGAGGAGGAGGAAGCGATCCCGGAGGAGACCCGCAGGCGACTGCAACCTGGGGGTATCACCATTAGCATCCCCAGGGGTGTCCGGTCTCCTCCTGTCGCTCCTGCTTTTCCGCTTCTTTCCCTTCCTGCTCCACCTCTTCTTTCGTCGGTCCCTCCGGTCATGCTTCCATAATGACCGAAGGTGACCTTTCTTGATCCGGGAGGCCTACGGCATCCCGGGATCGATCCGTCTGTTTGTTCCGCGGCCCGGGGATCGCGTCACCATGAGTGGCCCCGGCCGCATAGCCTTCTACGAAGACTTCCTTCTCGGGGGTCTTCGGTTTTCTCTGCACCCCTTCTTCCTTTCTTTTCTTAGCCACTTCCGCCTCGTTCCGGCCCAGTTGGCTCCCAACGCCATCCGGGTCATCTTTTCTTTTATTGTTTTCTGCCACTTCCATGGGTTTGTTGCCCGTTTCTCCCTCTTGAGGGCTCTGTTTACCCTGAAGAGGTACTCCACTGACGACGGCTGGTGGTACATCTCGCCCCGGCCCAGGTGTCTCCGGTTCGACCTCCCTTCTTCTATCAAGGGATGGAAGAAACAATTTTTCTTTGCCTCGGACGAGGATGTTGACTGGGCCTGGAGCGAACCGGACCGGTCTCCGAACCGGAACTCCCAGGTCGAGTCGGCGGACCAAGAGGCCTATTCCCAACTCTTGAACGATGTGGTCCCGGCGCTCGAGGTTCTGCTCTCGAAGCAAAACTTGTTTGAGACCGGGATCAGTCCCATCCGCGAGCCGGGTGAGACTCAGTCCTCCCATCCACCGGAGCTGGCTGACCTTCTTTTCTTTTATGTTGCAGGGATGAAATTCTCGCTGGAGAACCTTCTGGAGGGCGCGGCCCAGAGGGACGTCATCAAGGTGGATGAGCTCGCGGCGAAGAGGGCTCGCATAGAGGCGGGCCAGGAGGCCGTGCCGGCGACTGTACCCAGCCCGGTGGCCGCGGCTCCCCCGCCTAGACTGCCTCGGGGCGGGGCCATTGATGCGCCCGCCGTCAGACCCGGCGGTGCTGCCGACGAGGGGGCTCCACCACCAGCAGCTCCACCCAGCGCCGGTCCCGTCGTTGCCGCGGCTTCGATAGTGCAGCCCGCGATCTCCGCCGCACCATCGACGGCGATTCTTGCTGGAGGGGCAGTCGCCGCCGTAGCCGACCTGACGGCTCCGCCACCGGTGCTCACCAACCGCTGCTCCGTGATCCGCGACAAGGGGCTCGCGGAGAAAGTGGAGTATGCCTTCACCGCGCGGGACCGCCGATCTCGAGGCGGGAGGGACTACGCCGACGCCCTGCTCGGGATCATCCCGCAGCTCTTCACGGTAAGTCCGAACTCAGGCTCCTTTGTCTTCTTTGGCCTCGGTTAGCTTTTACACTAACCCGATTGCTTTGCTGTGCAGATTGGGAACGACGTGCTCCTGCTGAGGAACTTCCTCACGGGGTACGCGAAGAAAGATGCCGAGAAAGAAGAGAAGCTCGGCAAGCTCGCGGCTATCGTCAAAGATCTTATGGAAAAGGCGGTCGAGCTGCGAGCGAGCAACCAGACCCTCCAGGCTGACCTAGCGCGCGCCGAGGGGCGAAACAAGGACTTGGAGTCCTCTCTGTCTGAGGAGAGGGACTCCAATCAGCGCCGCGCAGAAGAGGACGCGGCCGAGAGGGCTCGCCTTCGGGCCCATTCCCAGTGGCTGGAGCGCCAGCTGGAAGAGGCCAGATGGGAGGCGAGTGCGGCGAAGGAGCGGAGCACCTACGTCAACGGGCTCCAACAGGCCGCGAAGCGGGAGGCGCAGGAAGCCATCCCGAAATTCCGAGCCTCCGACGAGTACATCTCGAAGGTCCGGGAGGCAGTCGTGGACTCCTTCCTGAAGGGGTTCCGGATGTGCCGAGAGAAGGTGTGGTCCCTCTACCCCGAGCTTGACCTCAGTGGGGTGGTGCTCGGAGGTAGGAGGCAAGGACCCGAGTGAAAGGCTTCCGGCGCGGTCGAGGCCACAACTGCGCCCCCGGCGAGCGACACGGCCGAAGCCCCTGTGCAACACCCCAAGCCAGCAGCCGTCGACGGCGAGGGAGTGGAACCTGCGACCCAGGCTAAGGCCCCCGCCACCGCGCCGAACTGAACCGTTTATCTTCTTCTTTTTCTTTGTCGTTGTTGTTTTTTCTCTTCTTTTTTTTGGGGACTCCCGGCCTGTCAGGATTCCCAGCTTGTACTTCTCCTTCTCGGATCAATGAAAACACAATTTGTCCATGTCTCAAATTCGCTTTCTTTCCCACTCTCCCATCTCCTCTTTTTCCTTCTCGAGATGTTGATGTGGAATGCCGGAACGAGGGTGGACCTGGTCCCGTCCGTCGCTCAGAACAAAGGTTGGGACATTCCGGACCGTGTGGCGTCAGAGTAGGCCTTGAGTGGGTCCATCTTTGGGAATGCCTTCGTGCTCGCGTGGGGGAACTGGGTTCTGCCCCGCCTTCCAGACTGAAGCCTGGGAATTCCAGACTGAACCCCGGGGCCGCAGGCTTTCTCAAGCCTTGCGCGGCTTGCCGAGCTGTTCTCCGCGCTCGCATGGGCAAATTGGGTTCTGCCCCGCCTTCCAGGCCGAAGCCCGGGACTTCCGGACTGAACCCCGGGGTCGCAGGCTTTCTCAAGCCTTACGCGGCTTGCCGAGCTATTCTCCATGCTCGCATGGGCGAACTGGGTTCTGCCCCGCCTTCCAGACCGAAGCCCGGGACTTCCAGACTGAACCCTGGGGCCGCAGGCTTTCTCAAGCCTTGCGCGTCTTGCCGAGCTATTCTCCGTGCTCGCATGGGCGAACTGGGTTCTGCCCCGCCTTCCAGACCGAAGCCCGGGACTTCCGGACTGAACCCCGGGGCCGTAGGCTTTCTCAAGCCTTGCACGGCTTGCCGAGCTGTTCTTCGTGCTCGCATGGGCGAACTGGGTTCTGCCCCGCCTTCCAGACTAAGGTCCGGGACTTCTCGCTTTCTTCGACCGTCGGCCACGATCTGGCGTGCCGAACCCAGGGCCATGCGCCGATTTCCCTACGAGGTGAGAAAAGAGCGTTTGAAGCAAAGAAACTTTATTGCAGGAGTGGGAAACCTTACATTACTGATAATACATTCTTAGGTTCGAGGCGTTCCACGTCCGGGGAAACCTGGCCCCTCCCAATTCCTCCAGGTAGTAGGCACCGTGAGGGAGGGCTTCTGCTACCCGGTACGGGCCTTCCCAGTTCGGTAAGAGCTTGCCGCATTCCCGTGGCTGAGAAGCTTCAGCGCGCCGGAGGACCAGATCTCCGGGACGAAAAAACTTCGGCCGCACTCGGGAGTTGTAATACCTGGCCACCCGCTGCCTATACATCGCCATTCGAACTCGGGCCTTGTCCCTCGTCTCTTCAAGAAGGTCAAGGTTGAGCATCATTCTGGCGGGGTTCTCTGTCTCGTCATATTGCTCCACACGCAGTGTGGGTAGGCTGAGCTCGATCGAGATGACCACTTCGGCTCCAAAGACGAGGTTGAACGGGGTCTCGTCGGTCGCCATCCTCGGGGTGGTATGGTATGCCCAAAGGAAGCTGGGGAGCTCCTCGGCCCATTTGCCCTTGGCCTGGACCAGCCGCGTGTGGAGGCCCTGCAAAATGGTCATATTCGTGACTTCGGCCTCTCAATTGGTCTGAGGATGCACCACCGAGGTGAAGCGATGCCTGATGCCGAGGTCGCCGCAGAACTCTTCAAACTCCCGGCAGTCGAACTGGCGCCCGTTATCAGTAACCACGGTATGGGGGAGGCCGAAGCGGCAAACGATTGACTTCCAGAAGAACTTGGCGACGTTTGCCTCGGTGATCCGTGCCAAGGGTTCGGCCTCGACCCACTTCGTGAAGTAGTCGATGGCCATGATCAAGAACTTCCGCTATCCAGACGCTGGCGGGAATGGGCCCAGAAGGTCCATCCCCCATTGGGCGAATGGCCACGGAGCTGAAAGCTGGGAGATTGGGTTGGAGGGCTGCCATTGCACCGTGGCGTGATGCTGGCACCGATCGCACCTCTTCACGAAATCGGCGGCGTCTTCCTTCATCGTCTCCCAAAAGTAGCCCTGACGAAGGGCTTTGTAGGCCAATGCTCTGCCCCCCACGTGGTTCCCACAAACGCCCTCGTGAATCTCCTGGAGCACGAGTCTGGCTTCTGCGGGTCCTATGCATTTGAGGAGGGGGTAGGAGTAGGATCTTCGATACAATTGCCCATCCATTAGGACGAACCGCATGGCCTTCTTTTTGATGAGGCGGGCCGCCTCGCGGTCCTCTGGCAAGGTGCCGCTGGTTATGTATTCGGCGTACTTGTCCATCCAGCTGGGCTCACGATCGACCTGATGGACCCCCACTGGGGTCTCGTAGCTTGGGGCCTTAAGGTGCTCCACGTGAGCGCGACCCAGCATCGTGTCTGGCAGGGTCGCCAGTCGGGAAAGAGTGTCCGCACGGGCATTCTCCCTGTGAGGGATGTGGAAGATGTTGAAGCGCCGGAAACCGACCGTGCCCGCCCTGACGAGCTCCAAGTATTTTGCCATTTGGGGGTCGTGCGCGGCATACTCCCCGGAGACCTGTCCTACCACGATCTGAGAGTCAGTGAAGGCCTTAAGGTTAGTCACGCCCAGCTCGCGGGAGACCCTCAGCCCAGCGAGGAGTGCCTCGTACTCCGCCTGATTATTTATCACGGCGAACTGGAAACGGAGCGCGCATTCGGCGACGACCCCGTCGCCGTTGGAAAGAATGAGTCCGGCTCCACTCCCGCCAGAGTTCGAGGCTCCATCTACGTGGAGGATCCATGCATCCTCTCCGGGTCCCTCGGTGTCCGCTTTCAGCTGCTGGTGCAGGGGATCCTCCTTGGGCTCCTTGCCTAAACCCACACATTCGACTAAGAAGTCGGCCAGCACCTGAGCTTTCATGGCCGACCTGGGCCTGTACGCAATGTCGAACTCGCTGAGCTTTAGTGCCCACTTCGCCAATCGCCCCAAGGTGTCGGGTCGGCTGAGCACCGCTTTCAGCGGCTGATCCGTCAGGACGGCGATGGGATGCGCTTGGAAATAGGGCCTGAGATGCTGAGCAGACACTATTAGCGCAAAAACGAGCTTCTCGGGCCGAGAATACCTGAGCTCCGCATCATGGAGAAGTTTGCTGGTATAGTACACCGGCCGCTGGACTCCTTGGTCGTCGGTCCGAACCAGGACCGAACTGACGGCTTCTGGGGTGACCGCCAGGTAGAGGATGAGTTCCTCCCCCTCCTCGGGCCGGGAAAGCAGCGGTGGCGATGCGAGCATCTTCTTCAGCTCTTCAAAGGCCTCCTGGCATTCCTCGGTCCAGGTGAAGTCGTTCATCTTTCTCAGCACCTTGAAAAAGGGATGGCAGCGATCTGCTGACCTGGAGATAAAGCGGCTGAGGGCCGCAACCCGGCGGGTGAGTTGCTGCACTTGCTTCTTGGAGGCTGGCTGCTCCATGTCTAGGATGGCCTGGACCTTCTCCGGATTGGCTTCAATTCCTCTTTGGGTCACCATGAATCCTAGGAACTTCCCGGCGGAGACGTCGAAGGTGCACTTCGCAGGGTTCAGCTTCATCTGATGACACCGGAGGTTGTCGAACGTCTCCGCCAGGTTAGCTACGTGGTCCGAATCGGGTTTGCTCATTACCAGCATATCATCCACGTACACCTGCATGTTGCGGCCGATCTGGTCCTTGAAGATCCTGTTGACCAGACACTGGTACATGGCCCCAGCGTTCTTGAGGCCAAATGGCATCATCCTGTAGCAAAAAGTTCTGCGGTCGGTGATGAAGGCGGTGTGCCCTCGTCCTCCGGGCTCATTCGGATCTGGTTGTATCCAGAGAAAGCATCCATGAATGATAGGAGGCGATGTCCCGAGGTGGTGTCGACCAGCTGGTCGATCTTTGGAAGAGGGAAGCTGTCCTTCGGGCACGCTCGGTTGAGGTCGGTGTAGTCCACACAGATCCTCCACTTACCACTACTCTTTCTTACCATGACCATGTTCGCTAGCCAACTGGGATACTAGACTTCCTGCACAAAGCCGGCGGCGAGGAGTTTCTCCACCTCCTCGTTGATGGCCTTCTGTCTCTCCATGGCGAAGCTCCTCTTCTTCTGGCGGACCGGGCGGTAGCTCGGACCCACATTTAGCCTGTGCGTGATGACCTCGGGCGGAATGCCTGGCATGTCGGCCGCCGACCAAGCAAACACGTCTGCGTTCGCGCGGAGAAACTCCAGCAGGCGGGCCCGTTCTTCTTCTGGCAGTTGCTCCCCGACCTGCACCATCTTCAGCGGGTCCGAACCAAGGGGATAAGTCAACAGGCGTTCTACGGGCCCCCCCTGGGTTCCTTCTCCCTTAGGTCGAGGTCGTCAACATCAGGGCCGAGCTCAGCGCCCCGGGCGCCCGGGACCGTCTGGAGGCAATGCGGGACCGACTGGGTCGTCCCCTTCATCACCCCGAGCCCGGAAGGCATGGGGAACTGCACCAACAACCTTTTCGTGAAAATCGTGGCATCCAGTTGGTTGAGCCCGGGGCGCCCGAGAATGGCATTGTAAGGCGAAGGGAGCCTGACGACGGTAAACGTCATCAGGACGGTCGTCTGCCGAGGTGGGGATCCGGCGGTGACCGGGAGAGTGATCTCCCCTTCGACCCCCACGGAGTCCCCAGTAAAACCTACCAGGGGTTATGCACCGGTCTCAGCTGATCGTGGGACAAATTCATCCGAGAGAAAGCATCATAAAAAAGCACGTCAGCCAAGCTTCCACTATCCACCATAATTCGATGTACAGGATGCTTCGCGATGGTCATCTCGACCACCACGGCATCGTTGTTTACATTCTCATTATCCTTCCCCTCCTCAGGAGGGATTACATTCTCCGGGTTCCCGACTTCCTGGGCTCTCTTCGCCGCTCGCCCGACCCCAAGTGAGATCATTCCCACGGGCTTCTCCGTCGGGCGGTTATCTATTGCAGGAACTGGTGGTATGGCCACGAGCGGCTGCCCCTCCGGGGGGACCTCGTTCCTGACGAACTTCCTGAGGTAGCCCCTCTTGATCAGCTCCTCGATCTCCCGCTTCAGGTTGCGACACTCCTCCGTGTCATGACCGTGCTCGCGGTGGAACTGGAAGTACTTCGATTTATCCCCGATACCCCTCAAGTTCTGAGGAGGAGGTCGGCGGAGGTAGTGCTCGCCCTCAATTTCCATGAGGATCTTTGTCCGAGGTGCGAGGAGAGGGGTGAACCTCCGCTCCGGAATGGCCTCGCCCTTCGACCTCGGATTCGGGCGAGGGTCAGCAGGTGGCCCGGGCTTTCGAGCTCCAGAAAGATCCCTCAGGGGCGGCCTCTTCGGAGTCCTCCCGTCCAGCTCTCGACGGGTGCGGTCGGCCTCCTCCGCTCAGATGTACTTGTGGGCACGGAGGAGGAGCTCGGAGTACATCCTGGGAGGCTTCTTGTCCAGGGAGTAGGTCAGGCGGGACATCTTGAGTCCGTGCTTCAAAGCCAACATGGCGACGGGCTCATCCAGGCTGTAGATTTCCAGGGCTGCGATCTTGAACCGGGTGATGTAGTCCCGTAGCAGCTCCTGGTCCTGCTAGCGGATGGAGAAGAGGCTATCCACCTCTCTTGGCACCTTCCGACAAGTGTCGAAGTGCGCCACAAACTTTCCCTCCAGCTGGTGGAAGGAGCAAATGGATCCGGGCTCGAGGCGGGTGAACCAGACTCGAGCGACCTTCCGGAGGGTAGCGGGGGAGGCGATGCACAAAAGAGCATCAGTGGCTCCCTGGACCCTCATGAGAGCCTTGTAGCTCTCCAGATGGTCCAGAGGGTCGGTGGTCCCATCGTAGGGATCCACCTGCGGCATGCGGAACCACCTCGGGATCGGCTCCGCCTGGATTTCTTCAAAGAAGGGGGGACGGGAGTCATAGCCTGCCGGGTCTGCCGATGAGTTTTGCAGGTCGGTAAATCGGCGGGCGAACTCCGCCAACTTGCGCTCGTGCTCCTCCAGGCACCTCTCGGCCTGACGCCTGATGGCCTCGTCGGTGGAGTCTTCCATCGAGGCCACTGGTGAAGGGGGCGCCGATCGATCTCGGTGCGAAGTCACGCCTCGACGTCGCTTGCTGCGATACACCATTTCGGCTTCATCGGCCGGGGATCGACTCTCGTGATCCGCCGAACCAGAGTAGTTTCTTTTTGCAGGAGCTTGGTGGCTCCTACGGGGGTCGGAGACCGCCCTCGGGTGGGATGGCCTGCCCTGAATGGAGCGCAGGCTCCCACGCGGCCCCGCGGCCCGAGCCGCGGGGGTCCCCGGCTGTGGCTGCGTCACCAGGGATCGCTGCTGATGTTGAAGTTGCCAGACCGCCGAGGTCAAGGTCTGCAGCTATTGGATGATGGCTGCGAGGGGCCCATCTGTCGAGGTCGGCGGTAATGGAAGAGGAGGGGGAGCTGGGAGCTCCCTTTCCGAGCTGTGGGCCCCTTGAGGGGAGGGAACCTCCTCCACACGGCTGGTGGATGCCTCGCGCCCACGAGTGACCACCATTATCGAAGAGCGCGGTACCTGCAGAAAGCTGGCTCTCGCTAGGGGGTGTTGTCCTGCCCCCCTACCTGGTGCGCCAATCTGTTGCCGATCTCGCCACCGCGCCCGTGCCTCAGATCCGTCGATCCTACCAGACCGCGTTGCTCTTGGGGCCTCCTGGCTGGAGCGAACCTGCAAGAGAGGGTCAGAAGATCCTGGCCGGGGATCCCAGCGAGGGGGCTCCGACGGTCAAGTTAGTAGATGGCGAGAAGGAACAGATTCTCCAAGACGGGCCCCCGAAGGAGTCCCAGACTCAGAGAATTTACTAGCAAAAAGGGTGCTATAGGGACCAGAAACTCGGCCGGGCCTCCTTGCCGAGCTCACGCCGAGCGATCCCCTCTCGGGACCCTCGATCTTACTCTCGGAGCGGGGCTTTTGGCCACTATTTCTTACTCGTCCCAGCTTACCTGGTCGCCTCCAATTTCCTTCCTTTTATCTCCTCCCGCTGCCTGCCTGTCTTCTGCTCTTGGGAGGCTCCCCTCTCCATCCTTTTCTCTTTCCCTTTTTGGTTTTGAGGGCCAGGCGGCTTTCCGACCTCGTTCGCCCAGCCCAGCGGGGAAAGGGTAAAGAAAAGGAGGGTGGTGCCGGCAGGGCGGCCGGTCAGACCTCGGGCCCAGTGAGGGCGCTCTCCTTCCTGAATGCCGGCGCTATCCGTTGACAGGCCCTGTTTTGTCAGAACCGCGCCTCTCGACTGCAGGACCTGTCGGGCCGACGTAAGTGGTGTTTCGCGTGCCGTCGCCATCTATACGAGGCACCGTCTGTGGTGCGCACGGCTCGAGGGCCAACCTCGGAACCTGTGCCTCCGCTCTTTGGGACCTTCTCTGTACAGGCGGCCTCACCTCGGCCGAGGTGGACCCCTCCCGGGGGGACACCTGGCGAGGTGGCAGAAGGGCGCCCGGCTTCGGCCGAGGTGGACCCGTCTCCGGGGGCCATCTGGTGGAGGAGCGAGGGAGCAGCCGACCTCGACCGAGGTGGACCCCTCCCGGGTGGACACCTGGCGAGGTGGCAGGAGGGCGCTCGGCTTCGGTCGAGGTGGGCCCGTCTCCGGGGGCCACCTGGCAAAGGAGCGAGGGAGCAGCTGACCTCGACCGAGGTGGACCCCCTGGGTGGACACTTGGTGAGGCGGCAGGAGGGCGCTCGGCTTTGATCGAGGTGGGCCCGTCTCCGGGGGCCACCTGGCGAAGGAGCGAAGGGGCCCGGCTTGACCTCGGCCTTGGTGGGACCGTCTATGGGCGCCACCTGGCGAGGGAGCGGGGGAGCAGCCAACCTCGGCCGAGGTGGACCCCTCCTGGGTGGACACCTGGCGAGGTGGCAGGAGGAGCCCTGGACCGAACTCGACTTCGGCGAGGGCGGTAATGTCTCGGGATATCACCTGGCGAGGTAGCCTGGGGGGGCAAGGGCCGAGCTCGACCTCGGTAGTGTGGGAACTGAGGCTGACTCGGCCGAAGAAACCTCCACGTGGCTCGATCATACCTGACAGAATCTGAGCCTGGCCACGTCATCATTACGGCCGTAATAGATGCTAAATCAGATGAATCTATATTCCTTGGTTATTCAATACATAGCAAAGCATATAGAGGTTTAATAAAAGAACACTAACTGTAGAAAAATTAGTGCTTGTTATTTTTGATGAAGCTAACCCCTTACCTTCAAAGAAAGAAGAGTGTATAGACAATGATGTAGGTATACTTGAAAAGAAAATGGAAGATACGAGCATACAAGAGAAACCAACTCAAGAAGGAGAAGAGATGGTAAGTAAGGATCATGTTGATCTACTAAGAGAATGGAGGTGTGTAACTTCTCATCCAAGAGATTTAATTATTGGTGATCCCTTTCAAGGTGTTAGGATTAGGTCATCATATAAAGAAGTACATGATTACCTAGCATTTGTATCACAAATAGAGTCACATAGTTTAGAAAAAGCTGAAAATGATCCAAACTGGATGATGGCCATGCATGATGAACTAAACCAGTTTGAAAGAAATAATATGTGTACTCTAGTTGATAGACCTTCAGACCATCCCAGTATATGAACCAAATGGGTCTATAGAAATAAATTAGATGAACAAGGTAAAGTAATTAGAAACAAAGCAAGGTTGGTAGCTAAAGGATACAACCAAAAGGAAGGAATAGATTTTGATAAAACCTATGCACCCGTAGCAAGACTGGAGGCCCTAAGATTATTACTTGCATTTGCTTGATACATAAATTCCAAACATTTCCAAATAGATGTAAAAGTATATTTTTAAATAGTTTTATATCAGAACAAGTTTTGTAAAACAACAACCAGGTTTTGAAAGTCATGCTTTTCCTATTCATGTTTTTAAACTCAATAAAGCATTGTATGGACTTAAACAAGCACCTAGAGCTTGGTATGATACATTGAGCAAATTTTACTTGAAAATAATTTTATAAGAGAAAATGTAGATAAAACTCTTTTTATCAAAAAGAAGAATAATGACATGTTAGTTGTACAAATTTATGTTGATGATATTATATTTGGTGCACTAATAAAATTCTTTGTAAAGAATTTGCTGAGTTAATGTAGGGTGAATTTGAAATGAGTCTAATGGATGAACTAAATTATTTCCTTAGACTTCAAGTGAAACAAACAAAGGAAGGTATCTTTATAAACCAAGCCAAATACATCAAAGAAATTATCTAGAAGTTTGGTATGGAGACAAGCAAAGAAGCAAGCACATCCATGAGTCTTACCTGCAGATTAGATAAAGATGAAGATGTCAACAATATTGATCAAAAACTCTATCGAGGTATGATCGGATCACTGTTGTACTTAACTGCTAGTAGACCTGATATCTTGTTTAGCATATGTGTTTGTACTAGATTTCAATCAAATCCTAAAGAATCACATATGCTTGTAGTAAAAAGAATCATAAAATATCTAGGAGGAACAAGTAAATTAGGTCTATGGTATTCAAAGCAATCTTCATTAAATTTAATTGGTTTTTCGGATGCTGATTATGGTGAGCAAAATAGATAGAAAAAGCATTAGTGGTATATGCCAATTTCTAGGGTTGAATTTAATCTCATGGCACTATAAAAAATAAAACTCTATAGTACTATCTACTATTGAGGCATAGTACGTAGCTGCAGGGAGTTGTTGTACACAAGTGCTTTGGATTAAACAACAACTAGAAGATTTTGGTGTTATACAATTCAAAATTCCTATCAAATGTGATAACACAAGTGCTATCAATTTATCAAAAAATCCAATTCAGCATTTTAGAACAAAGTATATAGAGATTAGACATCATTTTATTAGGGATCATATTTTAAATGGTGATATTGTGCTTAAATTTGTTCATACTAAAAATCAACTTGCTGATATTTTCACTAATCTTCTTAACTAAGATAGATTTCAATTGATTATAGGTGAATTGGTCTATGTGACCCATTTTAGAAAACTTGACCTATATTCTTCAAAATTAAGGAAACATTTTCTAGAAAGCCTCATACATCAAACTAAGGATAATGACCATTTCTCTTAGTGTATATCTTTTATTTGAGACAATTTTTGAACTGTTTGGAACCTTCTATGGAGTTTTTACTCAAGTTAACTCGAGCAATTTAGGTTGAGCCGAGTCGACTCGGATGTCAGGTTAGGTATTTTTTATTTGAGCCGTAGGGCTTAACCTAAGCCCTTATACTTTGTTATTTCATTCCTATTGGCTTATAACTCTAGTTTCCAACCTAACTGCTTCCTTCCATCTCGACCTACCTTTTCTAGCTTAAACCCTTGCAATCCTCTTGAGCTTGAGCAATGGCACCGAAGAAAGCTATCGCAAAACACCCCCAAACCAATGAAGAAAGCTCTCTAAGAGAAAGAAGATCAAAAAGAAGAGAAGATGAGTCGACAACAGGTAGAGGAACAAGCGGCATCACCTTCTCCACCAAGACAAGTAGTTTCCATGGCAATCCGTCCGGTCACAAGTGGAAGGAGGATAATTTTTTCATTCCTAAAGGACCTAGGGCTTCGGATGGTGACATGATTGAAGATTAAGGTTGGTCATTCTATTGTTCTTTGAATGTTCCTACATATCCCAACCTGGTATGAAGTTTTTATGAGAATCTAATTTTAGAAGAACATCACATTAAATCCACTATCAAAGGAAAAAGAATAATTATGACAGAAGAAAGGTTGAGCAGTCTGCTTGAAATGCCTAATGAGGGTTTTAACTATCTAGTTATAAAGGACAGACAAAAAACCCTTAGAACCATCTTGGAAAGGAGTGATGTGAGTGGAGTTAGAAATGTGAAAGCTAACTCCCTTTCCTTAGAGATGAGACTGCTACACAACTTCATCAAGAACATGTCGATTTGACTAGGTGAGTGAGAGAGACCTGTGCTTCATGGGACACCTGATTGGGGGGAGGCTCTCAATTTACCACATATTATGTTATTACAGATGAAGGAAGCTATAAGGAAGGTCAAGGCTTGTCTCTCATATGGAATGGTTTTTACACTACTGTTTCAGGCCTCTAGAGTTGACTTGACTAGTGAGGATGGTAGGCCACTACATCATACGGACACCTACTCTTCCAAGTCATTGCAAAGAATGGGTTACCAATTGACAAATGGAACTTGGAGGAAGAAAGGATCTAGATCGAGGGCAGTTGGCTCATCTAGTGATGATGATGATGAGGAGGAGCAAATACCTGAGGAGACTACCACTGCTATTGAGCATACTGTTGCTGATACTGAGGAGTTAGAGCATAAAGAGAGAAAGTCTGGGAGTCCTAGGACTTCACTAGCATCTCCACCAGCACCAGCATCTCCACCAGCTCCAGCACCAGCACCAGTAGAGCATGCCACTGTACTTCCTGTAGCCACTCTTCCTGATATTTTTGGTCAGCTTAGATAGTTTGGTAAGGATCTGACTCATACCATTAGTTCACTGTTTGATGGTCTGCATTAATCAGTAAATCACAGTATAGAGGAGTTTAGATCTTAAATGAAAGAGCTAGCCTTTTGGATGGGATCATTGGAAGAGACTCAGAAGATGGACGATGACTATACTAGAGGACTGGGGATACTGAGGGCTGAGTTTGGGTGATTGAGATGATCAGCTAAAGCCTTCGCCAATGCTCAAGCCAGTGAGCTCATTGCACTATAGAAGGGAATTCAAGATATAGTGTTTGAGCTCAATTTAGTTTGGATGTTTCTATGTCAGCTATCTTCAGCTGCTATAGGAGCTAGATCATCAACCCCTAGACAGGTACCACCTCATGCTACATAGCCACCACCTCAATCTACTGGACCTTCTACTAGGACTAGGGGTGCTTCTAGTTGACCTAAATCTTGGCAAGGTAGATCTGAACCTATTATAGAAGAACCTAGTGATAGTGACTAGGCTAGTGTTTAGTATTTTTGCTTCTAAACTTTTGTAAGTTGTAATGAAAATCTTTGAATGCAATGAAAATATCTGTTTTTCACTTATTATGTTTGCTATGTTATCTATGCATTGATGATTTTATATCAGATTATCAAAACTTTTATGAGAAAGTGAAATTATCTTAAATAATGTTTATAATATTCTCATTTTATTTCAAAAATTGAGCTTGAATTATTTAACAAAGGGGACCATTTAATTGAATACCTTTTTGATTAATGACAAAAAGGGGAAGAATGGTATTGATAATGAATGCATGAAAAAATGGCAAAAGAAAAAATGAAAAATAATGAAAAACAATGGTTTTTAATGAAAAACATGAGGTTTCAAAATTTTAAGAACATACAAAAGGGGAGAGAAATTGTTGAAACTAAATGGCTTAAATACATTTAGTTTAATTTACATCTATCTTAAAATATGCTCTCAAAATTTATAAATTTGCTTGGTTTAGAACTTGTTATAAGCATCTATTGATATCCCAAGACCTGATACTTTTGCCAATTTGAAACTCTCATACATTTCAGGCAAAAATAGCTTTTGATAAGTGTTTATTATGATACATATTGGACTTATTTCAAAAGCTCTGATACATTGTCAATATGCCTTAATTCCTTCAAATATATTCTTGGTATACTGCTCATACATGTTAATATTTACTTCCAAATATATTTATACATGTAATTGTAAAGTTTTTCCATGCTTGGTGTTTTGCCATCATCAAAAAGGGAGAGATTGTTGACCCCTTAAGAGATTTTGATGATAACAAAATATTGGAGCATGCATTTGTCTTATTAACAACTTTTCAAGTACATTACAAGTTTTTGTAGGATGATTTTAATGCTTAATTGCAACTCCTACAACCTTATTATATGTCATGTGTAGTGTTGTAAAAATTTCATGAAAAGAATAATCCAAAGAAAAATTAATGTAATATCCATGAAAATGGATTGCTTCTATATGTTTTTCAAGCTTAAAATTCTTTAAAATCTGTTGTTAGTTGAGTTGGAAAGAGTATTGAGTGATTAAGAGTCACTGGATGAATTCTAGAGAAGAGTTGAAGATTTTATTGAAAATTCACTCGAGCCGACTCGTATAAGGAGAGCCGACTCTAGTCCATGACATGGTTGAAGAATTCTGGCATGCAGAGATCCGAGCTGACTCGAAGGAACCCGAGTCGACTCATCCAGAGCTTCATTTCTTGAATCAGATAGGCGAGCCGACCCGAAGGCAATCCAAGCCGAGTCAACCATTCAGTCAGGCATCCGAGTCGACCCTTCAGTAATTCGAGCCAACTCCTCCAGAGTTCAAAAAAAAACAATTTTGAAAGAACAGCCATGAGAGTCAACTCTACTAAGGCGAGCTGACTCTATTAAGGTGAGCCGACTCCTCTAGAGTACAACTTTGAAGAAATGAGAATTCGAGCCGACTTGATTGAAGTGAGCTGACTCAACTAGAGTAAGGAATCATCGACACTGAGGAGTACAACTTCGAAGACCTGAGAATTCAAGCCGACTCGACTGAAGCGAGCTGACTTAACCAGAGTAAGGAATCATTGACACTGAGGATCCGAGCCGACTTGACTGTGGCAAGCCGACTCAACCAGAGTGAAGAGTCAACTCTTTGAGGATCTGAGCCGACTCGAAGCATCTGAGCCGACTCGAACGTCGATTCCAAGCAAGTAACGGCTAGTTCCAGAACTTCATTTTTGAATTTAAAAAGTGCTCCAACTATTAAATGTCAAATCCCAACGGTCTACAATGACTACATCCACCTAAGAAGAATACAAGACTCTATAAATGAGGGATTTGGATAACCTTTGAAGAAGCTAATGCATAATTGAACATTAAATGAGCTTGTGAGCAAGATAGCACAAAAAGAACATTCAAGTCAACCTTCAAGTCTTCACCAACTCTAATCAAAAGCTTGAATCACTTATTGAGGAAGAAGAAGAAGCTATTGAAGTGCATTAAAGCACATTTAAGAAGGCTTCTCTTGAGCTACAACTGCAACTATCAGATAACTTGGGTTTGTCATTAGTTACTTACTTTTTCTTAACTCTTTTATGAGTTTCTAGGTTCTTGATGAGCCTGATTAAAAATCAAGTGTGGATTGTTAGTGATCCCATTTTAAAACTAACATTGTAGTAGTTTTTGGTGAGCCCGGTTAAAAAATCAAGTTGGATTTTGGATTGTGAGCCCGGTAAAATAATCCGACTGTATTCCGATGGTGAATATAGTAGAAATCCCAAATGGTATCTTGGATAGTAGACGTAGGAGCGAGGGTGCTTCGAACCACTATAAATTTGCTGTGTTTGCATTATACTTTTTCTATTTGTGTTTACTTCTGCTTTTAATTATTTGAATCACAGCACCTCCATACTAAAGAAAAATTAAAAGAGCACATATCTGTTCAAATTTTTTAAATTTCAATTCACCCCTTCTCGGAAAAGCCACCTGGGCAACATATACTCATATCCTTTTTACGAGATACTTTTGACAGTAAAGTATTCCACAAAGTTGGTCACTATTTAGTGAGATGTACTCTTACACTCACCTGTATGCCATACTAATATCTCCATACTCTTTGGTTAAGAGGAAAACTAACCTATATGGTATATAATGACCTATTCTTGATAAATGTTGTCATCCTAGGTAACAACTATCATTTGGTTGTGAACCGATTCAAGAACCACTTATGATCATCAAACTCTTTGATTCCAAGGGCTTTAGTGAATAGGTCAACTAGGTTCTCCTTTCCGTTGATCTTCTGTAGGTCAACATCACCTCATTCTATAATTTCTCGAATAAGGTGGTAGCAACGCAGAACATGCTTGGTCCATTAATATACCTTTGATTCCTTTGCTTGAGCAATGGCTTTAGTGCTATCGTAATGCAGAATAACTGGACCATAAATGGAGGGTGCCATTCCAACCTCGATGATAAACTTTCATAACTTTACAGCTTTCTTTATAGTATCAGATGTCACAATGTACTCAGCCTCATATATGGAATCAGCCACAATATGCTGCTTAGAATTTTTCTAGCAAATAGCTTCTTCGTTAATGATAAAGATATAACTTGACATATTTTTGCTATCATCCCACTCTGATTAAAAACTAAAGTCAGTATAATTGACTAGTTTCAATTTTAAATTTCTATAAACCAAGGAGTAGTGAGTAGATACCAATCTGATCTAGGTGAGAATCATTAGAAGGTCATAAAAACTATCCTTAAATTAAGGATAGTTTTTATGACCTTCTAATGATTCTCACCTAGATCAGATTGGATTAAGGATAGTTTTTATGACCTTCTAATGATTCTCACCTAGATCAGATTGGTATCTACCCACTACTCCTAGTAAGTATGCCACATCTGATCGTGTATATATCATTGCATACATAATGGATACCACTGTTAAGGCATATAGAATCTTACTCATATGCTCTCTTTTTAGGAGTTGTCAGATAATCCTTCTTAGAGAGAATAATTCTATGGCCTATCGAAAGATGGCATTTCTTGGAATTTACCATGCTGAACACTTTAGCATAGTATCAATGTATGTCGACTAGGATAACTCTAGCAATCTTTTAGATCTATCTCTATAGACTTTCATCCTAACGATGTAGGTCACTTCTCCCAGATCTTTCATGGAGAATTGGGATGATAGCTAAACTTTATTCCCTGCATTACAGGAATGTCATTCCTAATTAAGATAATGCCACTACATACAAAACAAAAAATATAACTACTGAACCATTAGCCCATTTATATATGTAGGGTTGTTCTCCGTTCTTAACAAAGTCATATGTTCTGATCACATTATCAAAATATATGTTTCAACTCCAAGATGCTTGGTTCAATCTATAAATAGATCTCTGAAGTTTGCATATCTTTGATTCATTTATGGATGTGAACCCTTTAGATTGTGTCGTATATACCTCTTCTTCTAACTCTCTATTTAGAAAAGTAGTTTTAACATCTATTTGCTAGACCTTAAAATCAAGATATGCCATTATCTCAAGCATAATCTGAATGGACTTGAATATTTTCCACAACCAGATGGACTTTATAGGTCTCCAACATCTCATCTACGCTCCTTTTCTTTTTAAAAATTCACTTGCACCTAATGGATTTTACCCCTTCAGGCACACTGTTGATGTCCATAGACTTCATTTCAGATTTTATGTCTTCAAACCATTTCTCAGAGTTGGAACTCTGCATCGCATCCATATAGGTGATTTGATTCTCACTATTTTTACCAAATTCAATAGGATCACCATCTCGGACCAAGAAACTCTAGTATCTATCCAATTGACATGGCACTCTATTGGATCTCCTTAAGGTTGCCTCTATAACAAACTCCGGGTTTGATCTAATCAAATATGATTGAATTGGTTCAGTTAATTATGTTGGTTCTTCTACTTGTCAAACTTCTTCAAGTTCAATCTTAAAGACATTTGTTACTTTTTCGAGAAACTTTTTTTTTCCAAAAAGACTGCTTTATTACTAATGAATACCTTGTATTTATCAATATAGTAAAAGAAATAACCCTTAGTTTTTTTTAGGTATCCTACAAATGTACATATATCAGACCTAGGTCTAAGCTTTTCCATTTTCAAACGTTTGATATAGGCTAGACATCCCCAGACTTTAAGGTATGAGAATATCAACTTACGCCTTGTCTATATTTCATATGGCATTTTGTTTACAGACTTGCTAGGAATTCTATTTACAATGTAATAAATTGACTCTGGTGCATATCTCTAGAAGGAGATGGGCAGACTCGCAAATCTCATAATGGACCGAACCATATCTAACAAGGTTCAATTCCTCCTTTCAGACACTCTATTATGCTGAGGTGTCCTAGGAGGTATCTATTATTAGAGAATCCCATTCTCTTCCAAATATGTTATAAACTCATTGGTAAGATATTTACCTCCTCGATCAGATCAAAAGGTTTTAATATACTTACTGGTTTGTTTTTATATTTCATTATGAAATCATTTGAATATTTCAAATGCTCAGATTTATATCTTATTAAGTAGGCGTATCCATACCTTAATAGGTCGTTAATAAATGTAGAGTAGTGATATCTACCTTTTGCTAAAGTATTTATGGATCCACATACATCACTATGTATTAGACTCAGAACTTCAATGACTCTTTTATCCTTTCTAGTAAAAGGTGACTTAGTTCTCTTTCCAAGAAGACATAATTCATAAATCGATAATGATTCAAAATTATTGATCTCGAGGATTCCCCCTTTAGATAACCTGTTCATCCTATTCTTATTGATATGATCTATTTGCAATGTCAAAGATAGATATTAGACACATTTTCTATCATAGGACATTTGTTAGATGTGTACATTATATTTACAGGTTGTGATAATTTATAAATATCATTATGAAATTATCCATGCATTCCAGTAATACCATTCATAATGATATCACAATAATTATTTTTTATTGATAAATGATAACTATTTTAGCTAAAAGGTCTATAGAGATCATATTCAACAAAAATCTAGGACAATAGTGACAATCACCTAAAACAATAACACTAGTATCAAAAACACTCTTATTATTAGAATTGGAACATGTTGACCCCATAAGTGATTTTGATGATAACCAAACATTGGTGCATGATTTGTTTTACTAACAACTCTTCAAGTGGTTTACAAGTTTTTGTAGGATAGATTCTTTGTTCAAACTTCAACTCCTACATTCATATTTCTTGTTTTGAGTTGTGTTGTGATTGAAATTTGTAAAGAAGAACCCAAAAGGAAAGATTAAGAAAAATCATAAAATTGGGTTACTTTTAAATATGTTTCAAGCTTTAGTTTCTTAGAAACTTGATGAAATTGAAGACATCTTGAAGCTTGAAGACTTGCCGGATGAATTCTGGAGAAAGATTGAGAAATTCATTGAAACTTTCATCTGAGCTGACTCGAGGAGAAGAGAGCAGCCGATTCTGGCATGTGGCATGCATATATCCGAGCAGACTTTGAGGGACCCAAGTTGACTCGTCCAGAGTACTATTTTCTAAATCAAATAAGCAAGTTGACCCAAAGGAAGTTCGAGCTGACTCTATCACATGGTCAGACATCCGAGCCGACTTTTCAGAAGATCGAGTCTACTCCTCCAGAGTCTAGAAATTTGCTTCTAAGAAGAACAGCCATTCGAGTCGACTAGAGTGGAAGTTAGCCGACTCGACCAAACTAACATTTTGAAGGCCTAAGGATTCGGGTCGACTGGATCAAGGTGAGCCGACTCTTATAGAGTGAAGAATCAAGACACTGTGCAAGCGAGCCAACTGGATTGAAGAGAGTCGACTCAACCAGAACTCCTCTATAGATCTAAGCTAACTCGAGTGATCCGAGTCGACTCGAAGGTTGATTTCAAACTTGCAATGGCTAGTTCCAGAACTCAGAATTTGAATCCAAAAAGTGCTTCAATAGTCAAATGTCACATCCCAACAGTCTACAATGACTCAAACTGTCTTGGAATGATGGAAGGCCATATATTTATGAGATTTGAACTTTCTTAAAAGTGAGTAAGAGAGTTTTCAAAAGAAAAGAATGCTTTATTGAATATCCAACCAATCAACAAGGAAGAGAGCACTAAGAGCATTCAAGATAGCCTTCAAGTCTTCACCAACTCTCATCTGAAGCTTGAAGTACTTAGTAAAGAAGCAAAAGAAGCCATTAAAGTATATTGAAGTGCATTCAAGTGGGCTTCTCTTGAGCTGCATCGGCAACCACTCGACAAAAATTAGTTTATCACTTTGTTGCATTTATTTTCAATTCATTATTGAATTGTTGGATTATTGATGAGCCCGGTTGGAAAATCAAATAGGTTCTTGGTGTGCCTTTGTTAAAAACCAAGTATTGGATTCTTGTTGATTCTGGTAAAACCAAGTTGGGTTCTTTGTGATCCTGGTAAAACCAAGTTGGGTTTTGTTGGTGATCCCAGTAAAATCAAAGTGTAAAGGTTTAGATTATGAGCTTGTTAAAACAATCCAACTGTATTCCAGTGGGAGATATAATGGAAATCCCAAGTGGTAATCTTGGATAGTGGATATAGGAGCTGGGTTGCTCCGAACCACTATAATTTGCTTGTGTTTGTGTTGTGCATTTCTTATTTAATTACACTACTGCATTTAATTTTCCTATCATGCACTTAACACTTATAAGGGATTTCAAGAGCACATATCTGCTTAAGTTTTTTAAATTTCTAATTCACCCCCTCTTGGAAAAGCCACCTGGGCAACAACTGGTATCAGAGCAGTGTCTCTAATTATATTAGAGTAAAGATTGATGGCTCATCCCATGAGTACATCATTGGTCGAAGGCCAATCTACTAATAGACCTCTACTCTTCACCGGTACAAATTATTCTTACTGCAAAGAAAGAATGAAAATCTATATACAAGTTGTTGATTTTTAATTATGGAAGGTCATTCTTAAAGGGCCACATGTTTCTATGATCAAAATTGATGGCATAGATGTTCCTAAGCCTAAAAAGGACTGGGATGAACATGACATGAAGATGGAGGAATTAAATGCCAAAGCAATGAATTTGCTATATTGTGCAATGAATTTTCACGTGCTCCTTGGCAAAGAAAATTTGGGATAAACTTGAAATGACCCACGAAGGAACATTCTAAGTGAATACTTTAAAAATAAATCTTATAGTATACAGCTATGAATTGTTTAAAATGGAACAAACTAAAAATATCTCTGCCATGTATACTAGATTTACAGAGATTATTAACGATATGAAAAGTCTTGGCAAGGTTTACTCAAATGCTGACTTGGTACAGAAGATCTTGAGATCACTTCTAGATAAATGGGATCCTAAAGTGATCGCCATCCAAAAAGCTAAAGATTTAAACACCTTGCCTATGGATGAATTAATGGGTTCACTCATCACATATGAACTAGCCATGCAGCACAGAACTGATGATGATCTAAAGAAGAAAAAGATAATTGCTTTCAAGGCTGCATTGGAATCAAAGAAAGATGAGGAATCAGAAGATGACTCCACCTCCTCAGAAGATGATCTAGAAGACGAAGACATCATAATGGTCGTGAGGAGATTTAGAAAGTTTATGGGAAGGAAGAAAGGAAGATTCAATAGAAAATTCTATAAACGAGGAGAGCATTCCAAGGAAAAGGATAAGGACAAAGAAAAGGAAAAGGAACAAGTCCCTACCTGCTATGAATGTAAGAAACCGGGACACATTCATCCAGATTGCCCATTATTAAAGAAATTCTTCAAGAAGAAGAAAAAGCAAGCGATGGTTGCCACATGGAACGACAGTGAAGAATCCACCTCAACTGAAGAAGAAGAGACTACAAAAACTGTCAATTTATGTCTAATGGGTCTCGAGGATGAGGTAACATCTCCTAATGCTCAAATTGAATTTACATTTGATGAATTAAATTCTGCATTTCATGATCATTTATCTGAATATAAAAAGGCTAGAGTAAAGATTAGATCTTTAAAGAATGTCAATGATTCTTACTCAAAGAAAAAGAGGAGATTTCAGGAAAAAATATTTTATTGTAAAAAGAACTACATGTCTTTTTTGAAAATTGTAAAGCTTTGAAAATTGAGAATAGTGATTATCTTGACAAAAACAAAGCTTTGTTAAATGAAAATAATGAGTTGAAAAACTCAAGCCACTTATTGAAAAACTTACTTTATCTTCTAACAAGCTTGAGTTGATTCTTAAAGAACAAAAAATTTCTGGTAACAAAGATGGAATTGGTTTTAATACTTTAAATTCAAATAGCATTTCAGCAACTAATTTTGTAAAATCAAAAGCTTATATTCCAAAATTAGTATCTCAAAAAGATTTTGTTATAAATGTTTCTGCTTCCACTTCGAAAGCTACATTGTATGTTCCTAAGAAGATGAATAAAAAATCTTTTATATCTGCATCTCATGCATCAACATCTAGGACTTTAAAATCTGCATCTCATGCATCAACATCTAGGACTTTAAAATCTGCACATTTTCAGAATCCTAGAATGAAATGTTTTACTTGCAAAGGGTTAGGACATAAAGCTTCTGAATGCAATATTATTAGAAATGTCCAAAGTAAATCAAAAAAGATTTGGGTTTCCAAAGGAACCTCCTCCGCTAACCTGCATGGACCCAAGTTAGCTTAGGTACCTAAAAGAACTTCTTGATTGTCTTGATAGTGGCTGTTCAAGGCATATGATGAGTAACAAGGATTAGTTCATCACACTAGAAATGAAAGAAGGAGGTATAGTTACTTTTGGAGATAATGACAAGGAAAAAATAATCGAAATCGGTAAGATCAAAATAACCCCCAGTACTTTTATTGAAAATATATTGCTAGTAGATAAATTGAAGCATAATTTATTGAGTATCAGTCAATTATGTGATAAATGCTTCAAGGTTATCTTTGAATCATCTATGTGTACTGTAACAAACTCTCTTGATTCTAGTAGTAAATTTATTGGACACAAACTTGGAAATATTTATGTGGTTGATCATAATGATCTTGCCATGTCAAGTAGTTCAAATCTAGTTGCAATGAATAATAAGTCCAAAGAGTCTTGTTTACTTTGGCATAGACGATTAGGTCATGCTAGGATGCATACTATTGCCAAGTTAATTTCCAAAAACTTAGTTAGAGGCATGCCTAAGTTTAAAGTAGACTTCGATCATGTTTATGATGCATGCTAAATGGGTAAACAAATTAGGGGGAGCTCTAAATCCAGAAATATGATTTCAACTACTAGACCTCTAGAACTACTTCACATGGACTTATTTGGACCAACTAGGATTACAAGCCTAGGAGGAATGAAATATGCCCTTGTGATTATAGATGATTCTCAAGATTTACATGGATTTTGTTTATTGCTCACCAAGATGAAACCTTCAAAGTATTTCAAAAATTTTACAAAAAGGTTTCAAATCAGAAAAATCTTTCAATAATTTCAATTAGGAGTGATCACGATACTGAATTTGAAAATCAATTTTTTGACAATTATTGCACAGAAAATGGCATTGATCACAACTTCTCCGCTCCTAGGACACTACAACAAAATGGTGTTGTAGAAAGAAAAAATAGGATTTTGAAAGAAATGGCCCGAATGATGTTATGTGAAGGTAATCTTCCAAGGTACTTTTGGGTAGAAGCAGTGAACACTGCTTGTTACATTTTAAAACACATTTTGATCCATCCTATTTTGAAAAAAAACCCCTATGAGCTTTAGAATGAAAAGAAACCCAATATTAATTATTTTCATTATTTTGGATGTAAATGCTTTATGCTTAACAATGGTAAAGATAATCTAGAAAAATTTGATGCTAAATCTGATGAAGCAATTTTTCTTGGTTATTCATTATATAGCTAAGCATATAGAGTATTTAATAAAAGAACTCTTACTATAGAAGAGTCAATGCATATTATTTTTTATGAAACTAACCCTTCACCTTCTAAGAAAGAAGAGTGCATAGACAATGATGCAGGTACAATTCAAAAAGTGATGGAAAACATGAGCATACAAGAAAGACCAATTAAAGAAGGAGAAGAAACGGTAAGTAAGGATCATGTAGATCTACCAAGAGAATGGAGGTACGTAACTTCCCATCCTAGAGAATTAATTATTGGTGATCCTTCATAAGGTATTAGGACTGGGTCATCACATAGAACTGCACATGACTACCTAGCCTTTGTATCACAAATAGAACCTCATACCTTAGAAGAAGCTGAAAATGACCCAAACTAGATGATGGCCATGCATGAAGAATTGAACCAGTTTGAAAGAAATAAGGTTTGGACATTAGTTGATAGACTTTCAAACCATCCAATCATAGGAACCAAATGGGTCTATAGAAACAAATTAGATAAACAAGGAAATGTAGTGAGAAATAAAGCTAGATTAGTAGCTAAGGGATATAATCAAGAAAAGGGCATTGATTTTGATGAAACATATGTGCCCGTAGCATGACTGGAAGCCATTAGATTACTTCTTGCATTTGCTTGCTACATGAATTTTAAACTTTTTCAAATAAATATAAAAAATATATTTTTAAATGATTTTATCTCTGAACAAGTTTTTGTAGAACAACCACCGGATTTTGAAGATCATGTTTTTCCAAACCATGTGTTTAAACTGAATAAAGCATTGTATGGTTTAAAACAACCACCTAGAGCCTGGTATGACAGACTTAGCACTTTCTTGATTGAAAATGACTTTTCAAGAGGGAATGTTAATAAAACTCTTTTCATCAAGAAGAAAATTAATATATATTAGTTGTACAACTTATGTTGATGATATTATATTTGGTACAACTAATGAAACTCTTTGTAGAGAATTTGCTAAGTTAATGCAGGGAGAATTTGAAATAAGCCTAATGGATGAACTTAACTACTTTCTTGGACTTCAAGTGAAACAAATAAATGAAGGATCTTTATCAACCAAGCCAAATACACCAAGGAAATAATCAAAAAGTTTGGGATGGAGACAAGCAAACAAATGAACACACCCATGAGCCCAACTTGCAGATTGCATAAAGATGAAAATGGATCCAATGTTGACCAAAAGCTTTATAGAGGTATGATCGGATCCCTATTATATTTGATTGCAAGTAGACCTGATATCTTGTATAGCGTATGTGTATGTGCTAGATTCCAATCTAATCCTAAAGAATCACATATGCTTGCTGTTAAAAAAATTATCAGATATTTGAAAGGTACAAGTAATCTAGGTCTTTGGTTTACAAAACATTCTTCATTAAATTTAATTGGATTTTTGGATGCTGATTGTACTGGTTGTAGAATTGATAGAAAAAATACTAGTGGCACATGTCAAATTTTAGGGTTGAATTTAATCTCATGATATTGTAAGAAACAAAACTCGATAGTACTTTCTACTATTGAGGCAGAGTATGTTGCTGTAGAGAGTTGTTATGCACAAGTATTATGGATTAAATAACAACTAGAAGACTTTGGTGCTACACAATCTAAAATCCTAATTAAGTATGATAACACAAGTGCTATTTATTTGACCAAAAATCCTATTCAGTATTCTAGAACTAAGTATATAGAAATTAGACACCATTTTATTAGAGATCATGTTTTGAATGATGACATTGAACTAGAATTTATTCCAACTGAAAACTAATTAGCTGACATTTTTACTAAGCCACTGAATCAGGATAGATTTGAACTGCTTAGAGGAGAATTAGGTCTTTGTGATCCTTTCTAGATTTTTCTAACCTAATTTTCTTTAAAATTAGGAAAAAAATTATCTAAAAAACCTTCTACAACTATTCAAGTATTTTGAACAACTTTTCTTGGGATTTCATTGAATTAAACTTAATTTTTGAATTATTTGAACTTCTGTGGAAAGTTCTGTTCGAGTCGACTCGAGCAATTTTGCTCTGGTCGAGCCGGCTCGAATCTCTAGTTTTTCTACTTTTGCTTTGGTCGAGCTGACTAGGTCAATTTAGGGTTTGCCTAGCTGACTCGGATTTTTGTTTGTTTCGAGTTCGCTCTGGTCGAGCTGACTCGGATTATTTTAGGGCTAAGCGAGCTGACTCGGATGTCGAAAAAATACTTTTTTAATAGAGCCGAGTAAACTCTTTTTCACTTCTTGTGCTTTCATTTTCACTCTAAACTCTATCACTCTACTTGGAACCTTCACCAATACTCCAAAAACCTTTCCCCGAAACCTTGATTTCCTATTTCTTGCAAATTTGCTGCAATGGCTCAAAAAATGGCTATGTGAAAGAGATCTAAACGAGCCACTCCCTTTGTAGAGGCAGAAAGAAGAATGAAGTGTCGGCAGGAAGAGCTGACTCATGAAGAAGAAGAATAAGAAGAAGAAGAAGAAGAAGAAAGTGAACCAATGGCCACAGCTTCATCTCCGAGACAGGTAGTCTCTTTGTCAAACAGACCTGTAACTAGCGGCAGAAGAATTCTATTTAACTTTCTAAAAGAAATTGGGTTGAGAATTGGAAATCTGATTGAAACACAAGGATGGGTTTATTTTTGTTCATTAAATGTTTCGACCTATCCTTCACTTGTAAGAACATTTTAAGAAAACCTCATATTAGAGGCAAATCACATTGAATCAATAGTGAGAGGAAAAGAATCATAGTAACTGAAGAAAGTTTAAGCAGTTTATTGGAAATGCCTACTAATGGAATCAAGCATCTGATTTTAAAAGATAGAGAAAAGGCTCTGCAGACAATTCTTGGCAGAGAAGAAGTTGATGGAATTAATACTGTATTAGCCAACACTCTATCATTAGAAATGAGATTATTACACAATTTTATAAGTAGAATATTTCTCCCTAGGACTGGGAGATTTGATTGGGTCAGTGAAAGGGATCTGAGTTTCATGGAGCTTATCATTTAAGGAGAATCAATCAACTTACCATTTATTATGATCATGAAAATGAAAGAGGCAGTTCGTAAGGTAAAAGCCTGTCTTCCTTATGGAATGGTCCTAACACTACTATTTCAAGGCTCTAGAGTTAATTTGGAAGAAGAGGATGGAAAGCCCTTGCACCATGCAGACACATACACTTCCAAATCACTAATGAGAATGGGCTATGTATGTAATGAAGGAATATGGAAGAAAAAGATAATAAATGAAAGAGTAGTTGTAGGCAGCAGCAGTTCAGGAGACAGTAGTGAAGAAATTCCCAGGGAAATCTCCACTACATCACTAGCAGCACCCGAGGAAGCTGTTCCTAGCTTAGAGCAGATTTTTAACATTCCTATTACCTGAGTTTGGGACTTCTACTGAACATTTTTCTATACCAGTTGAGATATAATTTGCATCTACTAAGTCCGAGCCTACTTCACTTGA
The DNA here is from genome assembly GCA_021397845.1 of Areca catechu. Lineage (NCBI taxonomy): Eukaryota > Viridiplantae > Streptophyta > Magnoliopsida > Arecales > Arecaceae > Areca > Areca catechu. Next base: position 72,551,037 of record CM038041.1, read on the forward strand.
AGCAATGGGGACTGTGCACATTGGAACTTCTTTACCTACATCTCCATTAGCACCTACTGTTCCTAGACCACATATATCTTCAGTTGATACATCAGTTCTACAGATTTTTTTATCTCAGTAGTTGAGCACTATATCTGAATCACTTACTTGCACTATGTCCAACATGTTTGGCAAACTTCGCCAGTCTGTAGAGGCAAGGTTAGACAAATTTGGAGGAGAAATAAGTGACATGCCACCAGAATGGAAATTCTTGAGACCTCCAAAAGTGCATCACAACCTGACCTTCAACCCATATTTGAATTGATTTCATCTAGTTTTGAATCCATTAAAAGCTCTGTCAGTAATACACTTGAAGCATTTGGAACATAATTGAATGAACTAAAATTTAAAATGGATTCAGTGGAAGAAGGAAAAAGAATGGAAGAGGACTATACTAAAGGAATTGGCATCTTGAGAGCGAAATTTGAAAGGTTAAGAGGATCTGCAGAGGCATTTGCAAATGAACAAGCATCTGAACTGGTCCAATTGCATAAAGATATAAAGAAACTGGATGAAGAAATTGATTATGTGCAATTCAAGTTAGATTAGTTGTCAAACAGAGTGATTGCAGCACTTGCAGTTCCACAACTACACCTAGGCCTCAGCCCTCACCCTTTGCTGGTTAGTCTGTACACCCTAGACAGCCAGCTCCACACCTCAAGCCTCAGGGATCTCATTCTGCTCCTGCACCCTCTGATGTATTAGATCCAGATCCTCTAGCTTCCATGCCTCCTGGCATTCAAATTCCTAAACATTCAACTAGCACTAGAGTAGATCTAGACAGTGATTAATTGTACTTTCTTTCATATTTTACACCTTGTATTGAACTTTTCTAAATGAAATGAAAGCTCTTTTGATATTTGCTAGCACTGTCTTGAATTATTTTGAGCTGATGCAATGCTTACAATATAATTGTGATGAATTTTAATTAGAATATGCAAATGAATTTGAGAAAGTAAAATTATCTCAAACAAATATTTAAACTTTCTCATTCTGTTTAAGAATTAAGCTTTATTGCAGATACCTTTTTGAATGTAGACAAAAAGGGGGAGAATGTTGAGCTGTCATAAAAAATCTGAGCTAACAAGAGAATTTTAAGTTTCCTATTCATAAAGTGCATAAAAAGAATGAAAAAGGAGGAGCATATAAGTGATTGTGAAATGATTGTGATTAAATGAGCCTAATTGTTTCAAAATTTAAAGACCTATAGAAAGGAAGAGAAACTTTATTGAAATCAAATGGCTTTAGCTCTAAACCTATCTTTCGCTCTGATCGCTCTATAATTAGCTTTAATTCGTTCAATTTTAAACTCTGATACTTCATGTTTGTGCTATTTTTGATATTCTGAAGCATACAAAGCTTAATACTTTGATACACACTAAAGCACTAACATTGAAACAGTATAGTTTTCTTACAAGACCTCTGAGATTTATTCACAAATATAATTAGCTCTGATACATATGCATACTTACTTTCAAATACTATTATACATGTAATTGTAAAGAATTTTTCATGTCTAGTGTTTTGTCATCATCAAAAAGGGGGAGATTGTTGATCCCATAAGTGATTTTGATGATAACTAAACATTGGTACATGCATTTGTTTTACTAATAACTCTTCAAGTGGTTTACAAGTTTTTGTAGGATGGATTCTTTATTCAAACTACAACTCCTATATTCGTATTTCTTGTTTTGAGTTGTGCTGTAATTGAAATTTGTAAAGAAGAACGCAAAAGGAAAGATTAAGAAAAATCATAAAATTGGGTTACTTCTAAATGTGTTTCAAGCTTTTAGTTTCTTAGAAACTTTTTGAAATTGAAGACATCTTGAAGCTTGAAGACTTGCCGGATGAATTTTGGAGAAAGACAGAGAAATTCATTGAAACTTTCATCCGAGCTGACTCTAGCACATGGCACGCATGAAACTTCTAGCACGTAGATATCTGAGCCAACTCTGAGGGACTCGATCCGACTCGTCCAAAGTACTATTTTCTGAATTAGACAGGCGAGCCAATCCAAAGGAAGTCCGAGCTGACTCTATCACATGGTCAGACATCCGAGCTGACTCTTCAGAAGATCGAGCCGACTCCTCCAAAATCCAAAAATTTGCTTCTGAGAAGAATAGCCATTTGTGTCGACTAGAGTGGAAGTTAGCCGACTCGACCAGACTAATATTTTGAAGGGCTTAGGATCCGAGTCGACTAGAATCAAGACGAGCCGACTCTTACAGAGTGAAGAATCAAGATATTGTGCAAGCGAGCTGACTGGATTGAAGAGAGTTGACTCAACCAGAACTCCTCTATGAATCCAAGCCGACTCTAGTGATTCGAGTCGACTCGAAGGTCGATTTCAGACTTGCAATGGCTAGTTCCAGAACTCAGAATTTGAATCCAAAAAGTGCTCCAATAGTCAAATGTCACATCCCAATGGTCTACAATGACTCAAAGTGCCTTGGAATGATGGAAGGCCATATATTTGAGAGATTTGAACTTCCTTAAAAGTGAGTAAGAAAGTTTTCAAAAGAAAAGAATGCTTTATTGAATATCCAACCAATCAACAAGGAAGAGAGCACTAAGAGCATTCAAGATAGCCTTCAAGTCTTCACCAACTCTCATCTGAAACTTGAAGCACTTAGTAAAGAAGCAAAAGAAGCCATTAAAGTACATTGAAGTGCATTCAAGTGGGCTTCTCTCGAGCTGCATCGGCAACCACTCGACAAAAATTAGTTTGTCACATTGTTGCATTTATTTTCAATTCATTCTTGAATTGTTGGGTTATTGGTGAGCCTGGTTGAAAAACCAAATAGGTTCTTGGTGAGCCTTTGTTAAAAATCAAGTATTGGGTTCTTGGTGATCCTGGTAAAACCAAGTTGGATTCTTGGTGATCCGGGTAAAACCAAGTTGGGTTTCTTTGGTGATCCCGGTCAAACCAAAGTGTAAAGGCTTGGATTGTGAGCTTGTTAAAATAATCCGACTGTATTCTAGTGGGAGATATAGTGAAAATTCCAAGTGATAATCTTGGATAGTGAATGTAGGAGCTAGGTTGCTATGAACCACTATAATTTGCTTGTGTTTATTTTGTGCATTTCTTATTTGATTACACTTCTGCATTTAATTATCCTATCATAGCACTTAACACTTATAAGGGTTTTCAAGAGCACATATCTGCTTAAATTTTTTAAATTTCTAATTCACCCCCTTCTTGGGAAAGCCACCTAGGCAACAAAACAGATCTTCCATCTCCAACTTTAAAAAATTTCTTCCCATTTTTGAATCTTCTACTAACTTGAAGTCCTTGCAACGAATTACAAATATTAATAGGGCTTCCACTATCTAGTACCTAGGTAGCAATATCACAAATAGAAAAATTATAAGTTATTATTATATAAGTACTTTATCCAAAATGCCTTGATGGTTCTTCTTCTTTTTTGGCCTGTTAAGGTTCTTCTTCTTGGTCTGACCTAGCTTAGTCAATGGAGCACTATGCATCTTTTTCTTATTTTTCTTCTTCCCTTTTTTAAAGGGATGATACCCTGTTGAGCATCCTACTATATGCACCAACCTCTTATATAGCTGATGATCCTTCTCATAGATTTGCAGAAACCCCAACAAACTATGATAGTTAACTGCAGGCCTAGTTATTCTATAATGATTAAGAAAGTTGATGTAGGACTTCAACGAAGAATTAAGGATCGCATACTTTTCTAGCTATCCATGCAGAGAAAATTCAAGTTTGCTCAAGCGCTCAATTAGTTTGATCATGTGTTATACGTGATCAGTGATCAATGCCCCTTTCCTCATCTTGATATTGAAAATGGTACAAGACATTTTGTACCTTTTAATGTCGTCGAGAGTATCGAAGTATTTTTTCAACATTTAAAGTATGTCCTCTGGTTGAGCATCATAAAATTTGTGACTCAATTCGTCATTCATGGATGTTCACGTAATGCAATATATCGTGGTTTGGTCACTAAGCTACTTTTGGTAAGTATCTCGAGCCACACCACGAATGTTCTGAGCAGGCTTTTCAGATGCTAGATCTATCAGCATGTATAGGATCTATTCATACTCTAGGACTATTTTTAGCTTTTGATACCAACTATTAAAATTGGATCCCGTTAATTTTTTTCATTGTCTAGTAATGAATAGGGTAACAAAGTGGTAGCTATATTAATATGAAAAGAGAATAAGATCTAATTAGTATTTGAATCATGTAATCCTAAAGACTTGGACTTTGTCTAAAGGTTCTTCCACTATTTTGATCAAATTGGTTGCTTCTACCTCCTATTCAAGGAATTGCACCAATTCCTTAGTAGGTACCATAATCCAATAGATTGCACATGAGCCTAACTTTGGCTAGTTCATCCATGTGCATCCAAAAGTAGATTCTTAATAAATTATTTTTTTTAAAAAAAATTGATAATAATTTTACTCCAGAAACTAATCATTAAGCTATTGAGCTACCATTAGAAGTCTTGATTAGGTCCAACCATTAACATGACAGGACTGTGTGCTTCTAGCCAATGATGGCCAAGCCTGACTTTGGTCAGCCAACCTAAACATTGTTTAGAAAGAAGCGATTAAGTTATCATAATATGAATAATAATTTTAATAGTGAGATGAGCACCAGGTCTTTGGACCTCCAATGATCATCTTAACTATTGGACTTGTTGCCGCCCTTATCGTCGTGGCTCGCAACTCGGATGTGGCACTGGATGATAGCCATATTTTTCAGAATCCAATAGTACCCGGTCCTGCAAAACAGAGTTAGAGACCCGGGCCAGAAATTTCGGCGGGGGCACTTCGATGATCAAGTCAGCGGACGGTAAAAAGGAATAGATCCTTCAAGGTGGCTTGCTCTACAGTCACCATGCTTGAAGGAGAGTTTTTGTAAAGGATGGAGTAGGAAGGGTAGGAGAGGAGTAAGGCTCGAGCCATGACGGTCGTGTCCGTCGAAACTCTCTCTGGGAGTTTCGCGGTAGCCTTCGTGCACTTTCTCTGCTTCTATCTCTTTCTCCTTTTCCTTGCTTACCCCCTTCTCGCCCGCTGGGTCCTCCTTTAGATCATCAGCTCTCCTTGCTTCTTGCCTCGGTTTTTCCCATCTTGGGGTGCTCGAAGGTCAATGGCATATGTCGATTACACCCCCGAGGTCATTTCCCTTTATAGTAGGGAGTTATGTTGTGAGCCTTGTTTTCCCGGTGGGTTATCATGGCTAGTGAAGTTTAGCAGGGCCTCGATCCGGGGGTAGTCGCCCTTAGGTCTGAGGTTCCTAACGTAGCCTTCTCCTTCTGGGTGGTATAGGTGGACCGGCTAGAGGACCTGGTGCCTCGATCGGGGTACTCCTTCCTAACTAGTGCAAACGAGGGTAGGCCACCTCTCTAGCTTTGGGGTGCTGTACTGGACGCGCCGCTCTGCATGCACAGGCTGGTGCTGATGCCTTTGTCCTTTTCATGATGCTTCCGAGGAATGGGCTTGATTTTGATCGAGGTGGGCTCAGCCCTTGGGGAGCCACCTAGCAAAGGAGCGGAGGGAGCTCGACTTTGGTTGAGGTAAGCTCGACCCTTGGAGAGCCACTTGGCGAAGAAGCGAAGGGAGGTCAACTTCGGTTGAGATGGGCTCGACCCTTGGGGAGCCACCTGGCGAAGGAGCAGACGGAGCTCCACTTTGGTCATGGTGGGCTCGACCCTTTGGGAGCCACTTGGCGAAGGAGCGGAAGGAGCTCGACTTCGATCGAGGTGGGCTCGACCCTTGGGGAGCCACCTGGCGAAGGAGCGGAGGGAGCTCCACTTTGACTGAGGTGGGCTCGACCCTTGGGGAGCCACCTGGCGAAGGAGCGGAGGGAGCTCATCTTCGGCCAAGGTGGGCTTGACCCTTAGGGAGCCACCTGGCGAAGGAGTGGAAGGAGCTCGATTTTGTAGGGTTCGGTGGCAAGGCGGAAACATAGATTTCAAAATTTTTATCTTTATGAAATCTTCACCAAACATTTAACCCAAGATCTCCTTAAAAGAATTAAAACATATAAGATGTATATATAATATTTAATCTCAAATTAAAGTACTAACCTGTAACGCTAAATCCAAACTCTGAATCTCCACCAGGTGCCCAAATGTTCACCCTCCAATGGTGATCCATACAGAAAAAGATGAAGACAACAATTTCTTGTTCTTGGCTCCTCTTCTTGAATTCTTTTTCAAGAATTCAATTCTTGGACATTTAGGCTGAAATTTTCTTTCTTGAAAATTTCTTTTCTTCCTTCTTTCCTCTTCTTGAATTTTTTTTTCAAGAATTCCCTTTCTTGAATTGAATTGGAAGAAAAATTAAGACAAGCAAAGTCTTAATTCAAGAAGGAAAAGAAGAAGAACAAATCCTTTCCTTTTTCTTTCCTTTACCGTTCAAGACCTTCCTCTTATTCTTATTTAAGGTCAGAGTTTCGACAGAGGATACATCTGTAAGGGAAACAATACCCAACAAGAACAAGGGGAAGGAGTATTCTAGAGAGGAAGAAAAGGAATATGATCTCTGAATTATCTTACATGAAAACCCTGGAGAACCCAACCCTATTTATAGATCTCAGAGGGGTGTCTTCTTAAAACAACGCAACCCTCTGAAACCCCAGGAATCACAATCCCTCATTTTTCACGCGTCCCCTCAACCAAAAATCATGATTCTCCGATTTAATTTTCGTTTTCCCGACAAGGAGGACTCTCGGAAAAACTTCAGGAAGAATCGCGACTTTTGGAGACGGATTTGCGACCGAAAAGCGATGGATCTTTTCCTTAATTTTTTTTGGCCATCAGATCCAGATCCAAGGGCATCAGACAAGGATCTTAATCGCCCCTTTTTCAGATTTTTCTTTGATGGTATTTTCTTTCTCACGTGCATGAAGAGGAGTCCACGTGCGTGGACTCTTCTTCTTGGCGCGCGCGGGTGAGAAAGGGAGAGGGCGGCTTGGAGAGAGGGTCTTAGTGAACTTAATTCAATTGGGTTCAGCCATGGGTTAGCCCAATGTTCTAAAATTTAAATTAGACCTTAATCTGATTCAATTAGAACCCAATTAAGCCCAATTCAGAACCAAATTCGAATCTGATTCGAATGGAAACTTGGTCTGCAACACATGCTAGTGTGTTTTTCCTGCAAACATGATTTAATTCTAAATTAAATCCTTCATCAATTTTCTTTTGTGTGTGACCCATTGGGTTCCACACCTAGCCACCAGTAGGTCCGAGTGCTATTTGACTTAATTCGGTTAGATCTCAACTAAGCCGATTTAGGTCAACTCAAACTAGCTCGACTCGGTCAATTAGAATCTAATTCTAATTAACTGATTTGAATTACCATAACTCAATTATATACCTACAAGACAAGATTGATGTCTAGCAACGTATCATGTCTACCCGGAAGATGTGGAATTTTGGTGGAATTACCAAAATACCCTTCAGTGGTGAGTTACCAGGCAATTCAGTCCTTTGATCAACTTGCATCCCGAATATGATTATGAATATGAATACTTGTCAAATCCAATTTCATATTCATCCCTAGCTCAATCTTTATAATGATGATTCATTAATAAACCATTAGAAAATAACTCTAATGTTCATACTTTGATCAAAGATTTCCTGAATCCATCATTTGAAATTAGCTGGATGCAATTCCCTCTTACTAGGGCTGATCAATTCATTGTTGACCTACTCACAACCTCCATATACAATCCACCATAACCAGTATCACCTCGTGCATGACTCAGTGTCATGATTGATTGCGAACCAAAGTATGGATTCATATATATAAGGTACTATGGTAGTCTCAGGTCAAAGGACCACATGCACTACTCCCACTATGAGAATTATCTATTGACAAACAGATAAGGTTCCATTAGATATTCTCAATCTGGATCAATTCAGTGAACTCATTCTCTAATGAACACTCACATCCTAGTATTAGTGTCAAACACAAGTGATTGTGAGATCAGTCACCCTCATCACAAAGCATATATAGGATGTGCTGGTCTTGCCGGAAACATTGATCCCCAACTCAATGTCCCATCGACCAGGAATATTTTAGATTAGGGTTTTAAGGCTTTAGGTCTCACTGGTATGATCTCATCATAACCCTAGAACCATAGCCCTAATCTATGGGGTTCATCATAAAATCATAAAGACACAGCATATGATGAAAATAATGCCTTTATTATAAAAAAATGTCAATTCATTGATTTTGGGATCAAAATACAATATTTCAATTGGCTTTCAGGACACAATCTTTCAATCTCCCACTTGCACTAAAGCCAATCGCCTTTAAATCTTAACCCCATACAATTAAGGTGGCGATCAAACTCTCGCTGTGATAGAGCCTTAGTGAACGGGTCTGCTATGTTGTTCTTCATTTCTATCCTTTTAATGCAGACTTCTTGTCTTTCGACAATCTCTCGAACGAGATGGAAGCGTCTCAGAATGTGCTTTGATTTTTGATGAGCTCTTGGTTCCTTTGCTTGAGCAACAACCCCCGTATTATCACAGAAAAGTGATACTGGACCTTCAATCTCAGGAACTATGCCCAACTCTGATATGAACTTCTTCATCCAGACAGCTTCCTTGGCAGCTTCACTAACAGCAATGTACTTTGCCTCAGTTGTTGAGTCAGCTACAGTTTGCTGTTTAGAACTCTTCCAGCTTACAGCTCCTCCATTAAGGGTAAAAACATACCCAGATATAGATTTGCTGTCATCTGGATCTGATTGAAAACTAGAATCTGAATAAGCTTCTAGTTTAAGATCAGATCCTCCGTATATTAGAAAAATATCCTTAGTTCTTCTTAAGTACTTAAGAATATTTTTCACAGCCTTCCAATGATCCTCTCCTGGATCAGCCTGAAACCTGCTGGCTATACCTAAGGCATATGCCACATCAGGCCTAATACATAGCATAGCATACATAATAGACCCTACTGCCAAGCATAAGGTATAGAATTCATTCTATTTCTTTCTTCAGGTGTCTTAGGAGACATCTTCTTAGAAAGATGTATGCCATGACCTATAGGTAAGTAACCTCTTTTACTTTCCTCCATGCTAAATCTTTTTAGCACTTGGTCAATGTACCTAGACTGGGAATAACCTAGCATCCTCCTTGATCTATCTCTATAGATCTTGATGCCTAGTATATAAGATGCTTCTCCCAAGTCTTTCATGGAAAACTGTTTAGATAACCATACCTTGACCAATTGTAACATTAGGATATCATTCCCAATGAGAAGTATGTCATCTACATACAGAACCAAGAAAACTATGGCACTCCCACTAGTCTTCTTGTACACACAAGGTTCATCCTCATTTTTGATAAAGTCAAATTCTTTGACTGTCTTATCAAATCGGATGTTCCAACTCCTAGATGCTTGCTTTAATCCATAAATAGATTTCTTCAGCCTACATACCTGATTAGGTTTAGTCTCCAAGATAAAACCTTCTGGCTGTGACATATAAACCTCTTCCTCAAGGAAACCATTGAGGAATGCAGTTTTTACATCCATCTGCCAGATTTCATAATCATGATATGCTGCTATAGCAAGCATGATCCGAATAGATTTGAGCATGGAAACAGGAGAAAATGTTTCATCATAATCTATTCCCTGTTTTTGTCTGAAACCCTTAGCCACTAATCTGGCTTTATAAGTTTCAACTTGGCCATCTGCCCCAATCTTTTTTTTATAGACCCATTTGCATCCAATAAGGTTAACACCCTCTGGTGCATCAACCAAAGTCCAGACTTGGTTGACATACATGGAGTCCATTTCGGATCTCATGGCTTCCAGCCATTTGTCTAAGTCACTACTTATGACAGCATCCGTATATGTTAGAGGCTCACATTATCAATGATTCAGGCTTCATTATTTTCAATAATGAACCCATACCTCTCAGGTGCATGTCGCACCCTATCAGACCTACGGATAGGAGTGGTGTGTTCAGGTTCTATACTAACTATGTTATGATTTTGTTGAGATGTATCTACTTGTTGAACTTCTTCAAGTTCAATATTTCTCTCACTGCCCTTTTGTAGGATGAACTCTTTCTCCATATAAAATGGCATGCCTACTGACTAAAACCTTTTGTTCAGTAGGGTGGTAGAATCGATATCCTATACTATCTTTAGGATATCCAACAAATAGACACTTTTCTTCTCTAACATCAAGCTTATATCTAAAATTTCTTTTGACATAGGCTGGACATCCCCATATCTTAAGATGCTTAAGATTGGGTTTCTTTCCCCTCCATAACTCATATGGAATGCTAGATACAGATTTGGATGGTACTCTATTTAAAATAGTAGCCGCTGTTTCCAAGGCATATCCCCAGAAAGAAATAGGTAAGTCTGTGAAGCACATCATGGACCGTACCATATCTAATAAAGTATGATTTCTCCTTTCAGCAACACCATTTAATTATGGTGTGTAAGGAGGAGTCCATTCAGAGATGATTCCCTTTTGTTTAAGGTGATCAAGAAACTCGGTGGATAAGTATTCACCTCCTCTATCTGATCGAAGGATCTTAATACTTTTCCCCGTTTGTTTCTCTACCATACTTTGATACTCTAAAAATTCTTCAAAAGCTTCGGACTTATGTTTCATTAGATACACAAATCCATACCTTGAAAAATCATCAGTGAATGTGATGAAATATGAGTATCCACCCTTGGCCTGAGTTGTCATAGGTCCACATACATCAGTGTGTATGAGTCCTAATAACTCTGTTGTCCTTTCATTATGTCCACTAAATGGAGTCTTGGTCATTTTACCCATGAGACATGATTCACAAGTTCCTAATGATTCATAGTCATAAGGATTAAGGAATTTTTCCTTGTATAACTTGTTAATCCTCTGCTCACTAATATGTCCAAGACGACAGTGCCAAAGTAAAGTATTGTTTACTTCATCTCTTTTGTGTTTATTACTAACATGTAGTATATTGTCATCAGAAGATAAAGTTAAGAGACCATTGCAAAATATGCCATTAAATATTATTTCATTAGAAAAATTGATTGAGCAGCCACTGCTCATTACATTCATAATATATCCTTGTTTAAGTAACAAGGGTACAGATATGATGTTTCTAATGATTCTAGGCATAAAATAATAATTTTTTAACTCTAAAATCTTTCCAGAAGGCAGCTTCAACGTATAAGTCCCTACAGCTTCTGCTTGGATGGAATCTCCTCCAACACCGTAGAGCTCGAAGTCGCCTTCCTTCAAAACTCTAATGTTCTGTAGTCCCTGCAATGATTTGTAGACATGATGACCACAAGCAGTATCCAATACCCAAGAGTTTGAATTAGAAGAGTCTAATGACAAAATTGCATGTATCTCATACATAACTTTTGGTGCATCACTAGCACCAGGCTTCACACTTGCAAGGTAAACCTGGCAGTTTCTTTTCCGGTGACTCGGCTTGCCACAATGAAAGCAGGTCATTTGTCCGGAGGCCTTCTTTCCTTTCTTCTTCTTGATGCCCCCTTTTGGGTTCAACCTCCTCTTGGAACCCTTTTTGCCTATTTTCTTCTTGTTTACACCATCCACAAGAAGAAGTGGAGCCTTATTTTTCTTTAAATGGCTCTCTGCTGTTTTTAACATATTCAACAGCTCAGGCAAGGAAGTGTTAAGTTTGTTCATATGATAATTAAGAACAAATTGTGAAAATGACTCTGGAAGTGACTGCAGGATTAAATCCTGATTTAACTCCCCATCCATAACAAAACCCAATTGACCCAATCGGGTGATTAGGTCAATAACCTTTAATACATGGTCTTGTACGGATGTACCTTCTGTCATCCTTGCACGGAATAACTGCTTAGATATTTCATATCTTGCAGTTCGACTATGTTCTCCATAAAGTTCTTTTAGATTGAGCAATATGGAGTTTGTGTCCATGCTTATGTTACCTCTGTAACTCATTGGTCATAGAGGCAAGCATTATACACTTGACAGTAAGTGAGTCATTTTGCCACATGTTATATGTGGTCTTATCCTCTTGCGAGGCATCTTCCCCTAATGGTTCCAAGATTGGGGTATCAAGAATATAAGAAATTCTTTCTTGGCTGAGTACTATCTTCAGGTTTCTTAACCAATCAACATAGTTTGGTCCAGTCAATTTATTTGCATCAAGAATGCTACGGAGTGAGAGTGAAGAGGCCATTTAATCTACATTAACAAAGAACATTACATAAGCAAACAATCAATGTTGACAAAACATAATTAAATTAGGACTTTAACTTAATTATGTCTCCCACTATTTTATCAAGCATCATAACCCTCCATGTGATGATCGAGAAAACCCTAATTGGTTCTCTTAGTGGGGTTGAGATCCTAATTCCTTACAAAAGACCTTGTGTGTACACAACAAATCTTATATAAGTTCAAAGGTAGGAAAACTCTTTCCAATTGTAACTCATACAATTCTCAACTTATCTTGGCCTCTAAAATATTAATAGCCTTGTGTGTACACAACAAACTATAATATTTTAGTTAAGTTAGACCCTTCATTGCTATATAGTCATGATATTAATTATAATACCCTTGTGTGTACACAACAAAGTATTATATTAAATCATGCCATAAACATCAAATGTACCAAGCCAAAATTATGTTAGTCACCATAAAAAAAAAGGCCTTGTGTGTACACAACAAACCTAATATGGATCATAACATAATAATGACTTGGCATGAAGGAAGGCCACATGTAGTGAATATTACACTAAGCATATCAATCAATAATTAAGTTAATCTTATCGGCCAGGTAAGTGGGAGAGTGGTGGGAGTCCCCCGTTGCTTTCCTTAGACACCAATAAGAATTGGCCAAGTCAGTCAACAGAACCAATTAAAAACCACGTCCTCTTTACCGATCATGAACCACTTTTCCTAGACATCGAATGATAAACTAATCATATTGATTTTTTTTGCTTTTGGTATATGATACTACAACTTAATATGTTTTTAAAGAGGGCTTTATTAAAATAAAGCACATTCTAGCAAATATGTGCCATAGTGTGCCATCATACTAGGACAACCATTTACCACATAATGGATCCACCATTATGCCAGGGCAACCTTATTTCAGTATGATGACTAGAAGGCTAAACATATCTCTATACAAATTAAGGTTTAAGTGAAAACCTTAATTAGTGACATACATCAAACATATATGCATAATTAACACAAATATGTGATTAGTGTGTCATCATACTAGGACAACCATTTACCACATAATAGATCCACCATTATGCCAGGGCAACCTTATTTCAGTATGATGACTAGATCTCTAAACATATCTCTACAACAATTAGGGTTTGAGTGAAAACCCTAATTGGTGACATTATATCAAACATATACTACATTATATGTTACTTATATAAATATGCATCTAAAAATCAGCATATATATTTTAATCTTAATAAGGAGGCTCTGATACCACTGTAAGGTTCGATGGCAAGGCAGAAACATAGATTTCAAAATTTTTTATCTTTATGAAATCTTCACCAAACCTTTAACCCAAGATCTCCTTAAAAGAATTAAAACATATAAGATGTATATATAAGATTTAATCTCAAATTAAAGTACTAACTTGTATCGCTAAAATCCAAACTCTGAATCTCCACCAGGTGTCCAAATGTTCACCCTCCAATGGTGATCCACACAGAAAAGGATGAAGACAACAATTTCTTGTTCTTGGCTCCTCTTCTTGAATTCTTTTTCAAGAATTCAATTCTTGGACTTTTAGGCTGAAATTTTCTTTCTTGAAAATTTCTTTTCTTCCTTCTTTCCTCTTCTTGATTTTTTTTTTCAAGAATTCCCTTTCTTGAATTGAATTGGAAGAAAAATTAAGACAGGGAAAGTCTTAATTCAAGAAGGAAAAGAAGAAGAACAGATCCTTTCCTTTTTCTTTCCTTTACCGTTCAAGACCTTCCTCTTATTCTTGTTTAGGGTCAGAGTTTCGACAGAGGATACCTCTGTAAGGGAAACAATACCCAATAAGAACAAGGGGAAGGAGTATTCTGGAGAGGAAGAAAAGGAATCTGATCTCTAAATTATCTTACATGAAAACCCCCGAGAACCCAACCCTATTTATAGATCTCAGAGGGGCATCTTCTTAAAACAACGCAACCCTCTAAAACCCCAGGAATCACGATCCCTCATTCCTCACGCATCCCCTCAACTAAAAATCATGATTCTCTGATTTAATTTACATTTTTCCGACTAGGAGGACTCTCGAAAAAACTTTAGGAAGAATCGCGACTTTTGGAGATGGATTTGCGATCGAAAAGCGACGGATCTTTTCCTTAATTTTTTCTGGCCATCAGATCCAGATCCAAGGGCGTCAAACAAGGATCCGAATCATCCCTTTTTCAGATTTTTCTCCAATGGTATTTTCTTTCTCACGTGCATGAAGAGGAGTCCACGTGCGTGGACTCTTCTTCTTGGCACGCACGGGTGAGAAAGGGAGAGGGCGGCTTGGAGAGAGGGTCTCAGTGAACTTAATTCACTTGGGTTCAGCCATGGGTTAGTCCAATGTCCTAAAATTTAAATTAGACCTTAATCTGGTTCAATTAGAACCCAATTAAGCCCAATTCGGAACCAAATTCAAATTTGATTCGAATAGAAATTTGGTCTGCAACACATGCTAGTGTGTTTATCCTGCAAACATGATTTAATTCCAAATTAAATCCTTCATCAATTTTCTTTTGTGTGTGACCCATTGGGTTCCACACCTAGCCACCAGTAGGTCCGAGTGCTATTTGACTTAATTCGGTTAGATCTCAACTAAGCCGATTTAGGTCAACTCAAACTAGACTCGGTCAATTAGAATCTAATTCTAACTGATTTGTCTAGCAACGTATCATGTCTACCCGGAAGATGTGGAATTTTGGTGAAATTACCAAAATACCCTTCAGTGGTGAGTTACCGGGCAATTCAGTCCTTTGATCAACTTGCATCCCGAATATGATTATGAATATGGATACTTGTCAAATCCAATTTCATATTCATCCCTAGCTCGATCTTTATAATGATGATTCATTAATGAACCATTAGAAAATAACTCTAATGTTCATACTTTGATCAAAGATTTCCTGAATCCATCATTTGAAATTAGCTGGATGCAATTTCCTCTTACTAGGGCTGATCAATTCCTTGTTGACCTACTCACAACCTCCATATACAATCTACCATAACCAGTATCACCTCGTGCATGACTCAGTGTCATGATTGATTGTGAACCAAAGTATGGATTCATATATATAAGGTACTATGGTAGTCTTAGGTCAAAGGACCACATGCACTACTCCCACTATGAGAATTATCTATTGACAAACAGATAAGGTTCCATTAGATATTCTCAATCTGAATCAATTCAGTGAACTCATTCTCTAATGAACACTCACATCCTAGTATTAGTGTCAAACACAAGTGACTGTGAGATCAGTCACCCTCATCACAAAGCATATATAGGATGTGCTGGTCTTGCCGGAAACATTGATCCCCAACTTAATGTCCCATCGACCAGCAATATTTTAGATTAGGGTTTTAAGGCTTTAGGTCTCACTGGTATGATCTCATCATAACCCTAGAACCATAGCCCTAATCTATGGGGTTCATCATAAAATCATAAAGACACAACGTATGATGAAAATAATGCCTTTATTATAAAAAAATGTCAATTCATTTTTTTGGGATCAAAATACAATATTTCAATTGGCTTTCAGGGCACAATCTTTCAGATTTAAGCTGAGATGGGCTCGACCCTTAGGGAGAAGGTGGCATCAACCTTCCCGGAGCTCAACTTGGAGGACATCATCATCAGCGACACGAGGGAGCAATCTGAAGAGGTGGGGGCCCCGTCGAGAGCAACATACGTAGTGACCACCAAGTAGCAACTGAGCGGGCAGCCACACCAACGGAGGTCCAAGGGGTTGCTAATGCACCAGCCCACCGGTCTGGGAAAGAGCCGGCGGTGCAGTGACCTTCCGAGGGCCATCACCCCTCTGGCATTTGTACTTAGTATAGGGTTTTTAACTTTATTTTTGGGATCGCCCAGCCAGTCGGGATCTTTCAAGTTGTAAAACCTTTTATGAAATGAAATTTTCTTTCTTCATGTCTATCTGCCTTGCATTTTAATCTTCCGTTCCTTTTGTGCTTCATGTGTCTTCTCGCAATTCCACAAAATTAGGTCTATCTAGGTCCAGCCGTCCAGGACTCCAGATTTCAGGCCTCTCCATAGGCCTCAGTTATAGCAAATGACTTAGGAGGGGTCTAGAAGTCCCTGAGGGGTCATCTGCGCTAGACTAGGGCACCTGCTAGAAGACTCCGGGCACCCACTCGGGGCCGGTAGCCTGTTTAGGGTTCCTTCCATTCATGCTGGGAGTCGAGGTGCAACTTCAATGGGGAGCTTGGCCTCATCAAGGAACTTGACTTCAGTGAGGAGCTTGACTTCAGTCGGGAGCTTGGCTTTAGTGAGGAGCTTGGCCTCCTCAAGGAACTTGACTTCCGCTCTTGATTTGAATGCAGAGCTTTAGAAGCTCCCTGGTTCGAGGGGCCGAACTGTGAGTCCAGGCGGTAGATGGCGGGATTCATGGGGTTTTCCGGTTGACACCCAGGACTGTGAGTAAGGCCGCAGGTGTGGGACTTCTGAAGTTTTCCATCTTGAGGTGCCGGGCTTCGTGAGTTTTCGGTCTTGAGGTGCTGGGCTTTGTGAGTTTTCTGTCTTGAGGTGCTGGGCTTCATGAGTTTCTGGTCTTGAGGTGCCGGGCTTCAAGAGTTTCCGGTCTTGAGGTGTCGGGCTTCGTGAGTTTCTGGTCTTGAGGTGTTGGGAATCAGGAGTTTCCAATCTTGAGGTGCCAGGCTTCATGAGTTTCCGATCTTGAGCTACCGGGCTTCAGGAGTTTCTGCTTTTGAGGTGCCGGGCTTCAGAAGTTTTCGGTCTTTGGTCGCCAGACCTCGGGTCGGACGAAAGCATTCTTGCGAGACAAAGGTAACTATTGTGTAAAAAGGAATTTTAATATTGATTGGAGCTCCACTTCGGCTAAGGTGGGCTCAACCCTTGGGGAGCCACCAGGCGAAAGAGCGGAAGGAGCTCGACTTCGACTGAGATGGGCTCGACTCTTGGGGAGCCACCTGGCAAAGGAACGGAGGGAGCTCCACTTCGACTGAGGTGAGCTCGACCCTTAGGGAGCCACGCGGCGAAGGAGCGGAGGGAGCTCCACTTCGGTTGAGGAGGGCTCGACTCTTGGGGAGCTACCCAGTGAAGGAGCGGAAGGAGCTCGACTTCGGCCAAGGTTGGCTCGACCCTTGGGGAGCCACTTCTCGAAGAAGCGGATGGAGCTTGACTTCAACCGAGGTGGGCTCGATCCTTGGGGATCCACCTGGCGAAGGAGCGGAAGGAGCTCGATTTCGGTCAAGATGGGCTCGACCCTTGGGGAGCCACCTGACGAAGGAGCGAAAGGAGCTCGACTTCGATCGAGGTGGGCTCGACCCTTGGGGAGCCACCTAGCGAAGCAGTGGATGGAGCTCGGCTTCGACCAAGGTGGGATCGACCCTTGGGGAGCCACCTGGCGAAGGAGCTCGAAAAGAAATCCGACGTGGCGACATCTACCCGCTTCGCTGCCAGTTTGATCCGAGGTGTTCTCCATGTCAGCCTTTTTGCCACATTACCACTCTTTTAATGACAGGCTGTGACTTAATTATCTTTATAATTTTATTATTTTATGGATCTAATAATTTTAGAGGGTTTAATTAAATTAAATAGGATAAAGAGAAGACATGGACTAATCAACAATCTTTCCACTGACTTCATCAAGTCAGTGATGGAGATCAAATTACATTAGTCTAAAGGCACCTAGATCGACAAACTAATCTTCCTTGTATGGATTTGCTCAAAATCGATGAGCTATATAATTAAAATCTGATTAACCAATTTGGCTAGGTAAGTGAGATCGATAGGAGAGTAAGAGGTAGCTCCAATTAATTAGTGTCTTTCCTTAAACACCAACATAGTTGGCTAGGAAATAGGCAGCTCTAATTAATAACCACAATCAATGCCAAACTTATCTTAGATATTAATTGATTTATCGATTTCGATTAGATTAGCCTAGGAACTTGGATCGACCACTAAATTAGAATCAGGTCCATTTGGTAATATAGACTTTATCAACCTATCACTATAAAATTGATCTAGAGATTTTTGACCTAAACTTAATCAACTTTTGGTTAGTTTAAATCAACTTCTCTAAGGTTCATATTAATTAAATTCTAATCCTAGGTCTAACCCGGTTATTTAACCTAATTCATGCTAATCCAAAACTCAAGTTTTATGAACCGATTTTGGATCTTTAATTTACAACTCTAGATCTAATCAACTCTTATTTTTAGCTATTAATCATGATTTATTTTGCTAAAATTAGATCTAAATATTTTTATATGCATCTTATACTAATAAAATAATTTATATATAGATTACACACTTTTGTATAATTGCTGAAATTAAATTTACAAATATATTCTAAACATAAAACTTGATACAAATAACTTAATTTCAAATCAATAATAGCAAAATAATCAAGATTAAGCTCTTGGAAATCAGATTTAAATTATCGAAATAATTTTAATAAAAATATCCTTTCACTTCACTTGTTCATGGGATATAACTATAAGTGGCATCCTTATACACTATAGGAGATTCCACTGAATAGAAAAGGAGGGCTTTTAAATCCTACTTCTCTCATATAACTAGATGGCATGGTGATCAACCCAATCTAAAATAGTTATTCGAATTAAGATTCAGATCTATATCTAATCAAATCATGTCAAGAACCTGGGGCTTTGATACCATTATTGAAAACTAGGACAGGAGTTCATGCATTGATTTTTTCTAAAACCAAAAGAAGCATGTTAGATTAAAATAATTCTAATTACTAAACATGTATTAGAACAATTCTAAAAACCTATCCTACAGGATCAAGAAAAGATACGAAGAGTATAAATGTTGAAAATAAAATTAGCATGCATTGATTTAATCGATGCATTTTATAGATCTAATCTACAAACCTATATAGGATCGGATTCCATATCTCGTTGCTAATCGATGAACACCACTATTGATAAAGCAGGGTAGATGGTTTAGAATCATCTTGCAGCCGCATAGGATGTCCAGCCTCTATGAAAAGTTTACACGAAGTCCCGAAGGATCACCTTCTCTAAAGTGCTAGCTCCATGTGAAAGCTATAGTAGTTGATCTGAATTCCTTCTTCAAATTTTTAAAGCCCTCCAAGAAGGTGATAAGGTAGAGGACAAAGAGGATCCATTCATGGATGAAAAGAAAATCCAAAACTAAAATTTATATTTTCCTTTCTTCCTTTCTTTCTCTCTTCTCCCTAGCACCAAGAAGCAACTCCCCATGCCCAACCCTTTTCCATGCAAAATCCACTCTAATTTTTTTTTGGTCGCCTCCTCACTATTTCTCATGGTGACACTCCTTGGATCTATCGCACAACTTCAGTAAAAACCCATTTAAAATTGGTATGGAGAAAGAAAAAAAATAGGCTAGAATTAGGACTCTTATATAGATTAGGATAAGAACTAGAGTTTTCATTTAAACTTAAAACTTCCTTTTAAATTTAGATAACTCTATGGTGCAAATTTTAATTTTTCGTGAAGAAAACTTCATGCAAAACATAAAGTAGCATGGAGAAAAAAGTGGGTGCAAGATAATGTTTTGACTTGGTCAAACTAGATTCAAAACCTCATTAAAACTCCTTTTAAAATCTATCTTAGCTTAATCCCAATCAAAATGGATAAGAAGGAGGGTGATAATCACACATTTGCGTAGAAAAAGAACATGCAAAAATTTATTTTGGCATGAAAAATGAAGTAGCTTAAGGGAGAAACAAGCTTCTTAGTTTGACTTGGACAACCTTAATTCTAATATCAATTTAATTTAGTTTGACCAGTTTAAAAAGCTTGAACCTAATCCAATTAGGCTTAAATTAAATTTAATTAATAAAAAATTAATCAATTTCAAATCTAAATTAAATCAAGATCAAAATTTCTTAGCAATTAGATCATTAAATAACCTAATCAGGTAAAATCTAATTGAATCAAATTCAATTAGACTTGATCAAATTCTTTTCGTTTAATTAAATTGACTTAATTATCAATCCAATTACTAATTAATCATTCTAAAATTAATTAATAATTAATTAATTAAATTATAATATTTGTATAAGGCAAATTATTAATTATATTTATAATTTTTTCATTAAATGATTCTCAATCATTGATTATCCATCATGATCAATCACAAACTTCTATTGTGTATGACCTCGCAAGTTCAAAACCTAAGGTGGTAGCTCAAGAATAATTTTCTGAATTAATCGATGCGACCATTTAGCAATAATGCCCGACATCTAGATTGGTTAAATAATGCTAGAGCAACATTCAAGAACCCAAGCTATGGTTATTGTATAATTTATCCATTTGACCTAATACTTAAGATAAATTCAGAGTCAATTGCCAACTCTGAATCAGTGATCCGAATTATGTCTTAACTTGCTAAATCCTGTGACTCCTCACCGAGATTATCCAGATTTAGGTTTTATTAAATTGAAATACTGTCGAGCATCTACTCTAGTAAATTGAAGTGGTCAATTCTATCTTGAATCAACATTGACTTAACAAATACTTGACTGTACCCAGAAATCTTCCATCACTGGATTAGAAATCTAGGTTGCCTAGTATCAAAGTATGGTGAGTTGCTTGCCAAGTCATCGTGATAGTCTCAAGTCGGAGGGATACTTATACCCATACCCTTTCTGTGATATACTCTTAATAGTAGAGTACTCCACAAAGTTGGTCACTATTCAGTGAGATGTACTCCTACTCTTACCTGCATGCTATACTAGTATCTCCACACTTCTTGGTTAAGAGGATAACCAATGTATATGGTACACAATGACCTATTCTTGATAAACGTTATCATTCTAGGTAACAACATATCGTTTGGTCACTAATCAATTTCAGAATTACTCGATAAATCTTTCTTTATCAAATCAATAAAGTTCTAAGGATTTCAACACATTAGAGTTCACAGAAAGATGATAAATAGTATTGAGCTATCAAAAATATTATTTATTTTATTAATAATTTCCAACCATCTATAATCTAGATGATTGACTTTAGAACACATTTCTTAACACTCTAGCCTAAAAATAGGTTCCATCCATTGCTTTGACTAGTTAAGTCAGTCTTTTGCTTTCCATTTTGCTAGTAGTAAGAAGCTTCAATGGAGTTCCGAGTCCTTAATCCACATTAAGAAGAGGGAAGGAAAATCCCTTAGGTCTTATGTGAGCCGGTTTAATGAATTGGCTCTAGAGGTATACAACCTTGATCATTCGGTTGCCATGACCATCATGAAGTACAGTCTCTAGCAATATCCCTTTCTTTTCTTCCTAAAAAAAAAACCATTGATGGATTTTTCTGAGATATTTATCAGAGCAAAAAAATAGCACATGCGAAGGAAGAGTATGGTGCTCATGTTCTTCTAACTATTCTATCTACTCTGGCTCTTGCTCTATCTTTCACTCCCCCATCTACCTTAACACCCAAGGAGCAACCCTCAACCCTCAAATTTTGATCAAAAGAGAGGACCAAAGAAAAAGGTCGAGAAGCTAATTGCCTTCATGACACCGAAGGATATCTCCCTAGATTTGGCATCTTCGAAGCCTCGACCGACTGGGCATTCTACTATCTTGAAAGTTTGGACAGCATACCTTTCTAAATGTCCCATGTGCTCATATTTTGATGCATATCCAAGGGCAGATACCTGAGGCTAGAAAGATGCAAGCAAAGCCTGAAAGGAGAAACTAAGATAAATACTACCTTTACCACTAGGATCACGGCCATGATACCGAAGAATGCATACCACTTCAGGATGAGATTGAGAAGCTTATTCATCTGCATTCCAAATATGGTCTGTAGGGAAGGCTAAATTTGTTTGCATCCCTTCTGTATAATTATCATCTGGCTTTTCTGATCCATATATGCTATGAATCTCCAGTCTTAAAGGAGTCCTTGGTCTACCGACCCTTAACAGTTGGAACCAAAGCCCTATCGATAATGCCCCACAAAGATGTCCCATCAAACGGTCCAAGGAAAAGCCTATAGACACCCTATTATGTCTCTTATAATGGACAAACAATCAAATCTTGTAATCAAGAATAGATCTCAGCCATTAAAAAAGTGTGGTCCCACTTTTGGATCATAACTCTTGGAGCCATTATAGAAAATGACGGGAAGGCATATAAGACAAAAATCTTTCATTATGACATTCTAGATAAAGAATGGTAATTTCCTTCTGGAAATCCTGATAAGGTTTGAATTCCAATCACTTCTTGCCTACCTATAGCCATATCAAGGTGTGCCATGACTGAAAGTAAACAATGCAGGGTCCAGGTGGTTTGACAAGATCCTACGCTAGGCATGCAAACAGTTACGGGAGCAGGATGGATTTTAAAACAATTTTTAAAAATCACGAAGCGGAAAACTGCTTCGCCCAGAAATCTAATCTATTCAAGTTGCATGTATTAAAACAGGCATGTAACAAAGTATATAATATTTGTAAAATATATAAATAAATACATGTATTTATGCATGAAAAAAAAATAATTTTATACCTTTATTCTACCCAGAATAACTCTGGAATAACTGCTGGAATAGCTGGGATAACAGGAATAACTTTATTCCTGTTGTCTTCTTCCAGCAAACTTTTCAACATGGATTCTTCTTCTCTCCAACAGCAGCAATGGCCAAACACCAATGGGCTATTCCTTGGTCTCTTCTCCTTCACCTATGGCATGGGAACAGCTAAATGGAGCCGGCTACAAGGGAGTGCAAATGGATCAAACTTCCAATGTTGCTGAAATTTTCACCCAGAAATTTCAGATCCTGAAATTCCTGCAACTAAAAAAAACAAGCAAGCAGCAGCAATGGAGGTAATGATCCGCTCCTAGGTGCTCAAGCAAATACCCTCTAGAGGGGGGACACGCCGGGGAATCCTCTGGTCCAGTCTCTCACGCGATGTTAGTCGCCGGAAACCATGGAACAGTGGGAGGGAAGAAGGAAGAAACAGAACTCCAAGTTCTGAATTTTGCTTTCACCAAAACAGAGCTTCTTTCTTCCACCAATTGAGCACAACGAACAACAGGGAATTAAGATGAGTTTCTCTCCCAATTATTCAACCAAACTCAGCCCTCAAAACCCCGGTGGAATGAATGAATAAAACTCTCCAAGGGAAGAACCAGCTCTCACGTTTTTCAGCCCCTCACACGGTGAAACAAAAATACACACGATGACTATTTTTCTCGGTTGAAACAGGGGCGCTGGAAGTTGTTTAAATAGGCCGCAGGGAAGAGGAATCAGCTAGGAAACGAAGAGGCTGTGGTTAAATCCATTAACCAAGCCATAAAACAGGGATTAAACTAGCAATAAACTAGGAATAAAGACAGCGAGTGGAAGAAGGAGAGAAGACGCCCAGCTAGTTGTTCGGCCCTTGGGTTCCTTCCAGCGAAAGACCGTGTAAAACGGTCACGTTGAAACCAAAACACCGGTTCAATTAAATCTGGTCCAATAAAAAAAGAAACATTCAAAACCAAGTGGTTCAATCCCATTAAAAAGAACCCCTTGGTTCAATCTAATTGAACCGGTTCAAGCCCAATTAAATTGGGTTCAATTGGTTCACAACCAATTGGAGGCCGCAACGAACTTCGAATCAGTTCAAAACTGATTCAGAAAAAACTTGGTGCAGTGCTGGTCAGCACGGAATAATTTTTGGTTGATGCAGACAAGTGAAAGATGGGGAAAAAAGTGCCAAAAAATACCGTGACTATAAAATCGAGACGATTCCCAATCGTAATCGGTATCCGGATCAGAGAGTTATCCTTTGTGGCCTGTGACCTCATAGGTTCGAACCTAAATGGTAGAACTAGAACAATTCTAGTACCAGCACAGGAAAACATCTAGCAATGGATCCCGGTGTCCGGATAGGTCAAAGATGCAGGAGCAAACTATCGAACCTCTGGTATATGGCTACCGTATAATTCATCCCTTTGACCTCTAATGCTCAGGACAACTGAGATTGGGCTGCCAACCCAGACAGAGTCAGTCCACTACATGTCTCAACCTCGCAAGCCCAGTGACTCTTCACTAGGGCTACCCCGGCCGAGGATTTGCTAAATTGAGATACTGCGAGACATTCAATCCAAACTGTTTGGACAGGTCAATTCCATCTTGGCCCATCACTGCTCCACAAGTACTTGCCTGTACCCAGAAACCTTCCATCACCGGATTAAAAATCTAGGTAGTCCGGCACCAAAATACAGGGAGTTGCTTGCAAGCTACCATGATGATCTCAGGTCGGAGGGACACATATACCCATATCCAATCGTGAGTTTTCCTTTGGCAGAAAGGGGCTGCACGGAGTCACGTTCAATGAGATATCACATATCCCACTTATAGATCACATCAGTGTCACCACACTCATTTGGTCAAGAGGACAACCAAACGATGTGAACTACAACAACCTATACTTGATATATTGCTGTCAAGTACAATATATCCTTTGGTTGTGAACAAGGTTTAAGGACTACTCGATACATCCTCTCTGTATCGAAGTCAGTGTAGTCCTAAGGACTTCATCACATGGAAAGAGTTCATTTCAGGGAAATACAATCTGTGATGAGCTGCCAAAATAATATTTTATTAATTCAAAGAAAAAGTACAATACTCAGCACAACCGCCTACAACCCAGGCAATTGACTTTGGGACACAATCCCCAACAACTCCTACTTGTACTAAAGCCAATAAGAAGAGTATCTAATGCCTATTTCCCATTTACAATAGTCGAACTCTTTTATTCCGAGGGCTTTAGTGAAGGGGTCGGCCAAATTTTTTTTTCCATCGATCTTCAGAAGATTGATGTCACGTCGTTCCACGATCTCTCGTACGAGGTTGTAGCACCGCAGAATGTGCTTGGTGCGGTGATGAGCTCTTGGCTCCTTAGCTTGAGAATGACTCTAGTGTTGTCACAAAAACACCGGAACAGAACCATCTAGGGAAGGTGCCACCCTTAGCTCTCCAAGGAACTTCTGCAACCACACGGCTTCCTTTGCCACATCTGATGCTGTAATGTATTCTGCTTCGCATACCGAGTCTGCAACAGTTGCCTGCTTAGAACTTTTCCAGCAGATCGCTCATCCGTTCAGGGTAAATACAAACCCTGACACACTCTTTCTATCATCTCTATCTGACTGGAAACTTGAGTTAGAGTACCCCATAAGTTTCAAGTCAGGTTCTCCACAAATCAGCCATTGATCTTTAGTATTTCTTAAATACTTAAGGATGGACTTAACTACCTTCCAATGCGCCTTACCTGGGTCAGACTGGTATCTGCTCACTACTCCTAGTGAGTATGCCACGTCTGGTCTAGTACAAGTCATAGCATACATGATAGAGCCTACTATAGAAGCATAAGGTATTCTACTCATGCGCTCTCTTTCCTCAGGAGTTGTCGCACAATCCTTCTTGGAAAGAGTAATTCTAGAACCTATCGGGAGATAGCCTTTCTTGGAATTTTTCATGCTGAACCGTTTCAGCACGGTATCAATGTACGTAGACTGGGACAATTCCAAAAGCTTCTTAGATCTATCTCTATAGATCTTCATACCTAGTATGTAAGAAGCTTCACCCAAGTCCTTCATGGAGAACTGAGATGATAACCAGACCTTTATTCCTTGTAATGCTACGACATCATTCCCGATTAAGAGAATGTCGTCAACATACAATACAAGGAATACAATCACAGAACCATTAACCCATTTATAGATGCACGGTTCTTCTCCGTTCCTAATGAAGCCATATGATTTGATACACCTATCAAACCATAAGTTCCAACTTCGAGACGCTTGCTTGAGTCCATAGATGGACTTCTGCAACTTGCATACTTTTGATTCATCTGTGGATATGAACCCTTCAGGCTGTATCATATATACCTCCTCTTCCAGCTCCCTATTTAGGAAATCTGTTCGGACATCCATCTGCCAGATCTCGTAATCAAAATATGCTGCCAGAGCAAGCATGATCTGAATGGATTTGAGCATTGCCACAGGAGAGAAAGTCTCGTCATAATTGATACCATATCGCTGACGATACCCCTTGGCAACCAGACGGGCTTTATAGGTCTCTAACTTCCCATCTGCACCCCTTTTCCATTTGAAGATCCATTTACACCCGATGGGTTTTATTCCTTCAGGTGGATCAACCAATATCCAAACATTGTTGATTTCCATGGACTCCATTTCGGATCGCATGGCTCCAAGCCATGCCTCAGAGTCAGATCTCTGAAGTGCATCCATATAGGTGATCGGATCCTCATTGTTCTCATCGAGCTCAATGGGATCGCCGTCCCGGACCAAGAAACCATGGTATCTGTCCGACTGACGCGGTATTCTACCAGATCTCCTAATGGGTTCTGGGTGTGATTCAATCACAGCCACTTCTATGATGTCCTTAGAGTGTGCAGGTTCTTCTATTGGCTGAACTTCATCAAGTTCAATCTTAGAGGCTATAGTTCCTTCTCCAAGGAACTCCTTTTCTAAAAAGATAGCTCTAAGAGCAACGAACACCTTTTGTTCATTCTCCAAATAGAAGAAATACCCTTTGGTTTCCTTAGGATAACTAATGAATAAACATCGATCAGACCTAGGACCAAGTTTGTCTGAGTCTAAACGCTTTACGTAAGCCGGACAACCCCAGACCTGAAGGTGTGAGATTGGGGGTTTACGTCCATTCCATATCTCATACGGAGTGGAGACAACAGACTTACTTGGAACATTATTTAATAAGTAACAGGCTGTCTGAAGTGCATATCCCCAAAAGGATAGCGGCAGATTTACAAAACCCATCATGGATCGAACCATGTCCAACAAGGTTCGATTCCTCCTTTCGGACACACCATTTAACTATGGTGTTCCTGGAGGAGTCCACTGAGAGAGAATTCCATTCTCCTCAAGATATGTCAAAAATGTACCAAATAAGTATTCACCACCTCGATCAGATCGAAGGATTTTAATACTTTTTCCAGTTTGCTTTTCTACTTCATTACGGTATCGTTTGAACATTTCAAACGACTCAGACTTATGTCTCATTAAAAAGACATAACCGAACCTTGAAAAGTCGTCTGTAAAACTAATGAAATATTTGTATCCTCCTCTAGCACTAACTGTCAATGGTCCACATACATCAGTATGTATTAGACTTAGAAGTTCTGTAGCTCGTTCACCTTTTCCAGAAAAAGGTGACTTGGTCATTTTATCAATTAAATAGGATTCACAAGTGGGCAGTGATTCAGAATCACTGACCTCGAGGAGTCCATCTCCTCGCATCTTGTTTATCCTATTTTGGTTAATATGACCTAGCCTATAGTGCCAAAGATACAAATCGTTGACATTATCTAATCTTGGGCATTTGCTAAAAGTGTACATTACACTAACAGCCCTTGATAGTACATATATGCCATTATTTAATCTAGCTTTCATTATCACAGAGTTATTCAAAATAACATTGCAAAAATCTCCCTTTATTGATAGTTCAAAACCACAATTGGCCAAAAGGCCTACAGAGATTATGCTCATAATGAAACTAGGACAATAATGA
Source organism: Areca catechu (assembly GCA_021397845.1). Classification (NCBI taxonomy): domain Eukaryota; kingdom Viridiplantae; phylum Streptophyta; class Magnoliopsida; order Arecales; family Arecaceae; genus Areca; species Areca catechu. The sequence goes on from CM038041.1 coordinate 72,578,808, forward strand.
CAGTCGACTAGTTCGACAGTACAAGACTCAAAGACAAGACGCAGGACTCCGACCACCAGTACTGGAACACGATTTCCATTCCCGACTCTCAGAAACTGTTCTCCATCTTCAAATCTTCTGCTAACTTGAAGTCCCTGTAACGAATTACAAATATGAATTAGACTACCAGTATCCAATACCCAGTTAGCAGTATCAACAATTGAGTAATTACAAGGTTTTATCATATAAATACCTTGTTCAGCAGACTTCTGCTTCCTCGGCCTGTTCGGATCAAGGGACGCAATATAAAGAGGACAGTTCCTCTTCCAGTGTCCCTTCTTCTTGCAGTAGAAGCACTCTGCAGAAGACTGATCAGCCTTATACTTCCTGGTCTGACTAGGGCCAGGTGCATTCTGCACCTTCTTTCCCTTCTTATTTATTTTCTTCTTCCCTTTCTTAAAGGGACGACGACCTCTACTTCCTCCTACTAAATTCACCACCCCCTTATTCAGTTGGTGGTCTTTCTCGAAAGTCTGTAGTAACCCCAAAAGATCATGGTAGTTGACTGCAGGCTTGTTCATTCTATAATGATCGAGAAAATCAAGATAGGAAGAAGGAAGAGAATTCAGGATCGCATCCTTGTCGAGCTGCTCGTGCAATGGGCATCTGAGTTTGCCCAACTTTTCAATCAGCTCGATCATGTACAATACATGATTAGTGACTGAACCGCCATTCGGCATCTTGGAGTTATAGATGGCACAAGACACTTTGTACCGTTCTACATCATCCGGGGTGCCGAAGGATTCCTTTAACTTTTGAAGGATTTTATTAGGTTGGGCCTCCTTGAATTTGCGACTGAACTCGTCGTTCATCACCGCTAACATAATGCATCGGACAGTAGTCCGATCAGAGACCCACTTCAGATAAGCATCTCTGACCGCACTCCGTGCATTAGCGGGAGGGATTTCAGGTGCAGGATCCGCTATTACATAGAGGATCCGTTCATGCTTCAAAACGATTCTCAATCTTCGATACCAACTATCGAAGTTGTGACCCTTTAACTTCTCATTATCGAGAAGTGATCGAAGAGATAAATTTGAAGACATCTGAAAAGAAAATAAGACCAAATTAGTTTATTAATTAATAACTTAACCAAAAGACTTGGACTTTAGTCTAAAGGTTTCTCCCGCAAATTTTTCAGATTGGTAGCCTCTAACTCCAATCCGTGAAAATACTTTTTCAAGTGGGTACTGAAATCCAATAGGGCTCGCATGAGCCCGACTATGGCTAGCTCACCCATACGAGCCTAAAGGTAGGTTCGTAAACCAATTGTTTCCCTAAACAATTTTCAGTATTTTATTTTGCCCCAGAGAGCACCCCAATCGGCCTAGGGGCCTCCTATTGTAGGTCTCTGGTTAGGTCCAACCATTAAAATGACAAATCCAATGCTTCCAGCTAACTAAAGACCAAGCCCGACTATGGCCGGCCCACCTGGTCCCATTAAGGAGGTTGCACTGAATCATCATCGATCAGATAGAAATTCCAGTCGCCGGATGTACACCCATTCTATGGAACTACCGATGCACACCAAGCTAGTGGACACATTTCTATCCAACTTAATGGGAGGCTAAGACACTATCAACTCCTTGACTTAGTCTTTTAAGGACCTAATAATTTTAGAGGATTTTTTATAGTTGTGATAGAAGAAAAAGACAAGGACATGGATCATCCTCCCACTGAATCAATCAGATTCCAGGAGGGTTGATATGAATCAACAAACGATCCATGGGTACCTATAGATCAGTCAGACCGATCAACCTGGGCGACATGGGTTAACTCGAGTCATTGAGCTTTTCCAATCAGTTCTGGTCGATACGACTAGCTAGGTAGGTGAGATCATGGGTGAGTAACTGCCATTAACCATCTTTCCTAGACACCAACCAAGTTAGCCAGGAAAGAGGTAGCCTTATACAACCATGATCACAATGCCAAACCTACCTCGACACCAGTCGGTTTACCAGACTCGATCAGACTAGCCTAAAGTCTTGGGCATCCACTGAGCCACAAATTGGATCCATTTTAGATGAACGGATCAACTAATCTAACTATTAGATAGTTCTAAAGAAAGACCTAAATCAACTTTTGATTAATCTTCTTTTATCCGGTTCAACTAAACCTAGGTCACCCCAGTTAAGGACCCAATAAGAGAACTAACCCAATTAACCCAAATTGCTTATCCATGTCAAATTAGATTTCATAAACCTAATAATTTATTAAGCCAAATTCTTAATTAAAACAATTTTAATTAAGTCTTTATGTAAAACAATTTTACATATCAAAAATCAAGCATCATATATATTTTACAAATTTTATATCCAATATAAAACATGCCTAAAAACATGCCAATTTCATGTATCTAAAAATTAAAACAATTTTTTAATTTTATATCCTTCAAGGATCCTTCTGAAAAGGCCAACACAGACGATCCGTATCGTGTCAAAGACACACGGTCATGGTGAAGGTCTCAACTAGGTTCCAAAAAGAATCTTGATACATCATTAGATTAAACCAATTTTAATCTACATACATGCATACATGAATAAATTACACCTGTAACCTGGCTCTGATACCACTGAAAGTAAACAATGCAGGGTCCAGGTGGTTTGACAAGATCCTACGCTAGGCATGCAAACAGTTATGGGAGCAGGATGGATTTTAAAATAATTTTTAAAAATCACGCAGCGGAAAACTGCTCCGCCCAGAAATCTAATCTATTCAAGTTGCATGTATTAAAATAGGCATGTAACAAATCATATAATATTTGTAAAATATATAAATAAATACATGTATTTATGCATGAAAAAAAAAAAATTATACCTTTATTCCACCTGGAATAACTCTGGAATAATTACTGGAATAGCTGGGATAACAGGAATAACTTTATTCCTGTTGTCTTCTTCCAGCAAACTTTTCAACGTGGATTCTTCTTCTCTCCCACAGCAGCAATGGCCAAACACCAATGGGCTATTCCTTGGTCTCTTCTCCTTCACCTATGGCATGGGAACAGCTAAATGGAGCTGGCTACAAGGGAGTGCAAATGGATCAAACTTCCAATGTTGCTGAAATTTTCACCCAGAAATTTCAGATCCTGAAATTCCTGCAACCAAAAAAAAACAAGCAAGCAGCAGCAATGGAGGTAATGATCTGCTCCTAGGTGCTCAAGCAAACACCCTCTAGAGGGGGGACACACCGGGGAATCCTCTGGTCCAGTCTCTCACGCGATGCTAGTCGCCGGAAACCATGGAACGGTGGGAGGGAAGAAGGAAGAAACAGAACTCCAAGTTCTGAATTTTGCTTTCACCAAAACAGAGCTTCTTTCTTCCACCAATTGAGCACAACGAACAACAGGGAATTAAGATGAGTTTCTCTCCCAATTATTCAACCAAACTTAGCCCTCAAAACCCCAGTGGAATAAATGAATAAAACTCTCCAAGGGAAGAACCAGCTCTTACGTTTTTCAGCCCCTCACACGGTGAAACAAAAATACACACGATGACTATTTTTCTCGGCTGAAACAGGGGCGCTGGAAGTTGTTTAAATAGGCCGCAGGGAGGAGGAGTCAGCTAGGAAACGAAGTGGCTGTGGTTAAATCCATTAACCAAGCCATAAAACAGGGATTAAACTAGCAATAAACTAGGAATAAAGACAGCTGGTGGAAGAAGGAGAGAAGACCCCCAGCTGGTTGTTCGGCCCTTGGGTTCCTTCCAGTGAAAGACCGTGTAAAATGGCCACACTGAAACCAAAACACCGGTTCAATTAAATCCGGTCCAATAAAAAAAAAACATTCAAAACCAAGTGGTTCAATCCCATTAAAAAAAACCCCTTGGTTCAATCTAATTGAACCGGTTCAAGCCCAATTAAATTGGGTTCAATTGGTTCACAACCAATTGGAGGCCGAAACGAACTTCGAATCAGTTCAAAACTGATTCAGAAAAAACTTGGCGCAGTGCTGGTCAGCACGAAATAATTTTTGGTTGATGCAGACAAGTGCAAGACGGGGAAAAAAGTGCTAAAAAATATCGTGACTATAAAATCGAGATGATTCCCAATCGTAATCGGTATCCGGATCAGAGAGTTATCCCCTGTTGCGTGTGACCTCATAGGTTCGAACCTAAATGGTAGAACTAGAACAATTCTAGTACCAGCACAGGAAACCATCTAGCAATGGGTCCCAGCGTCCGGATAGGTCGAAGATGCAGGAGCAAACTATCGAACCTCTGGTATATGGTTACCGTATAATTCATCCCTTTGATCTCTAATGCTCATGACGACTGAGATTGGGATGCCAACCCAGACAGAGTCAGTCCACTACCTGTCTCAACCTCGCAAGCCCAGTGACTCTTCACTAGGGCTATCCCAGTCGAGGATTTGCTAAATTGAGATACTGCGAGACATTCAATCCAAACTGTTTGGACAGGTCAATTCCATCTTGGTCCATCACTGCTCCACAAGTACTTGCCTATACCCAGAAACCTTCCGTCATCGGATTAAAAATCCAGGTAGTCCGGCACCAAAACACAGGGAGTTGCTTGCAAGCTACTGTGATGATCTCAGGTCGGAGGGACACATATACCCATATTCAATCATGAGTTTCTCTTTGGCAGAAAGGGGCTGCACGGAGTCACGTTCAATGAGATATCACATATCCCACTTGTAGATCACATCAGTGTCACCACACTCATTTGGTCAAGAGGACAACCAAACGATGTGAACTACAACAACCTATACTTGATATATTGCTGTCAAGTACAATATATCCTTTGGTTGTGAACAAGTTTTAAGGACTATTCGATACATCCTCTCTATATCGAAGTCAGTGTAGTCCTAAGGACTTCAGCACATGGAAAGAGTTCATTTCAGGGAAATACAATATGTGATGAGCTGCCAAAATAATATTTTATTAATTCAAAGAAAAAGTACAATACTCAGCACAACCGCCTACAACCCAGGCGATTGACTTTGGGACACAATTCCCAACAACTCCTACTTGTACTAAAGCCAATCAGAAGAGTATCTAGTACCCATTTCCCATTTACAATAGTCGAACTCTTTTATTTCGAGGGCTTTAGTGAAGGGGTCAGCCAAATTTTCTTGTCCATCGATCTTCAGAAGATTGATGTCGCCTCGTTCCACGATCTCTCGTACGAGGTTGTAGCGCTGCAGAATGTGCTTGGTGCGGTGATGAGCTTTTGGCTCCTTAGCTTGAGCAATGGCTCCAGTGCTGTCACAGTACACCGGAACAGGACCATCTAGGGAAGGTGCCACCCCTAGCTCTCCAAGGAACTTCTGCAACCACACAGCTTCCTTTGCCGCATCTGATGCTGTAATGTATTCTGCTTCGCATACCAAGTCTGCAATAGTTGCCTGCTTAGAACTTTTCCAGCAGATCGCTCCTCCGTTCAGGGTAAATACAAACCCTGACACACTCTTTCTATCATCTCTATATGACTGGAAACTTGAGTTAGAGTACCCCATAAGTTTCAAGTCAGATTTTCCACAAATCAGCCATTGATCTTTAGTATTTCTTAAATACTTAAGGATGGACTTAACCACCTTCCAATGCACCTCACCTGGGTCAGACTGGTATCTGCTCACTACTCCTAGTGAGTATGCCACGTCTGGTCTAGTACAAGTCATAGCATACATGATAGAGCCTACTACAGAAGCATAAGGTATTATACTCATGCGCTCTCTTTCCTCAGGAGTTGTCATACAATCCTTCTTGGAAAGAGTAATTCCAGAACCTATCGGGAGATAGCCTTTCTTGGAATTTTCCATGCTGAACCGTTTCAGCACGGTGTCAATGTACGTAGACTGGGACAATTCCAAAAGCTTCTTAGATCTATCTCTATAGATCTTCATATCTAGTATGTAAGAAGCTTCACCCAAGTCCTTCATGGAGAACTGAGATGATAACCAGACCTTTATTCCTTGTAATGCTGCGACATCATTCCCGATTAAGAGAATGTCGTCAACATACAATACAAGGAATACAATCAAAGAACCATTAACCCATTTATAGATGCATGGTTCTTCTCCGTTCCTAATGAAGCCATATGATTTGATACACCTATCAAACCGTAAGTTCCAACTTCGAGACGCTTGCTTGAGTCCATAGATGGACTTCTGCAACTTGCAAACTTTTGATTCATCTGTGGATGTGAACCCTTTAGGCTGTATCATATACACCTCCTCTTCCAGCTCCCCATTTAGGAAAGCGGTTCGGACATCCATCTGCTAGATCTTGTAATCAAAATATGCTGCCAGAGCAAGCATGATCCGAATGGATTTGAGCATTGCCACAGGAGAGAAAGTCTCGTTATAATCGATACCATATCGCTGACGATACCCCTTGGCAACCAGACGGGCTTTATAGGTCTCAACCTTCCCATCTGTGCCCCTTTTCCGTTTGAAGATCCATTTACACCCGATGGGTTTTATTCCTTCAGGCGGATCAACCAATATCCAAACATTGTTGATTTCCATGGACTCCATTTTGGATCACAAGGCTCCAAGCCATGCCTTAGAGTCAGATCTCTGAAGTGCATCCATATAGGTGATCGGATCCTCATTGTTCTCATCGAGCTCAATGGGATCGCCATCCCGGACCAAGAAACCGTGGTATCTGTCCGACTGACGCGGTATTCTACCAGATCTCCTAATGGGTTCTGGGTGTGATTCAATCACAGCAAGTTCTACGATGTCCTTTGGGTGTGCAGGTTCTTCTATTGGCTGAACTTCATCAAGTTCAATCTTAGAGGCTATAGTTTCTTCTCCAAGGAACTCCTTTTCTAAAAAGATAGCTCTAAGAGCAACGAACACCTTTTGTTCATTCTCCAAATAGAAGAAATACCCTTTGGTTTCCTTAGGATAACTAATGAATAAACATCGATCAGACCTAGGACCAAGTTTGTCTGAGTCTAAACACTTTACGTAAGCCGGACAATCCCAGACCCGAAGGTGTGAGATTGAGGGTTTACGTCCATTCCACATCTCATACGGAGTGGAGACAACAGACTTACTTGGAACATTATTTAATAAGTAACAGGCTGTCTGAAGCGCATATCCCCAAAAGGATAGCGGCAGATTTGCAAAACCCATCATGGATCGAACCATGTCCAGCTAGGTTCGATTCCTCCTTTCGGACACACCATTTAACTATGGTGTTCCTGGAGGAGTCCACTGAGAGAGAATTCCATTCTCCTCAAGATATTTCAAAAATGCACCAGATAAGTATTCACCACCTCGATCAGATTGAAGGGTTTTAATACTTTTTCCAGTTTGCTTTTCTACTTCATTATGGTATCGTTTGAACATTTCAAACGACTCAGACTTATGTCTCATTAAAAAGACATAACCGAACCTTGAAAAGTCGTCTGTAAAAGTAATGAAATATTTGTATCCTCCTCTAGCACTAACTGTCATTGGTCCACATACATCAGTGTGTATTAGACTTAGAAGTTCTGTAGCTCGTTCACCTTTTCTAGAAAAAGGTGACATGGTCATTTTACCAATTAAACAGGATTCACAAGTTGGCAGTGATTCAGAATCGCTGACCTCGAGGAGTCCATCACCTCGCATCTTGTTTATCCTATTTTGGTTAATATGACCTAGCCTACAGTGCCAAAGATACAAATCGTTGACATTATCTAATCTTGGGCATTTACTAGAAGTGTACATTACACTAACAGGCCTTGATAGTACATATATGCCATTATTTAATCTAGCTTTCATTATCACAGAGTTATTCAAAATAACATTGCAAAAATCTCCCTTAATTGATAGTTCAAAACCATAATTGGCCAAAAGGCCTACAGAGATTATGCTCATAATAAAACTAGGACAATAGTGACAGTCGACTAGTTCGACAGTACAAGACTCAAAGACAAGACGCAAGACTCCGACCACTAGTACTGGAACACGATTTCCATTTCCGACTCTCAGAAACTGTTCTCCATCTTCAAATATTCTGCTAACTTGAAGTCCCTGTAACGAATTACAATTATGAATTGGACTACCAGTATCCAATACCCAGTTAGCAATATCAACAATTGAGTAATTACAAGGTTTTGTCATATAAATACCTTGTTCAGCAGACTTCTGCTTCCTCAGCCTATTCGGATCAAGGGACGCAATATAAAGAGGACAGTTCCTCTTCCAGTGTCTCTTCTTCTTGCAGTAGAAGCACTCTGCAGAAGACTGATCAGCCCTTTACTTCCTGGTCTGACTAGGGCCAGGAGCATTCTGCACCTTCTTTCCCTTATTTATTTTCTTCTTCCCTTTCTTAAAGGGATGACGACCTCTACTTCCTCCCACTAAATTCACCACCCCCTTATTCAGTTGGTGGTCTTTCTCGAAAGTCTGCAGTAACCCCAAAAGACCATGGTAGTTGACTGCAGGCTTGTTCATTCTATAATGATTGAGAAAATCAAGATAGGAAGAAGGAAGAGAATTCAGGATCGCATCCTTGCCGAGCTACTCGTGCAAGGGGCATCCGAGTTTGCCCAACTTTTCAATCAACTCGATCATGTACAATACATGATTAGTGACTGAACCGCCATTCGGCATCTTGGAGTTGTAGATGGCACAAGACACTTTGTACCGTTCTACATCATCCGGGGTGCCGAAGGATTCCTTTAACTTTTGAATGATTTCATCAGGTTGGGCCTCCTTGAATTTGTGATTGAACTCGTCGTTCATCACCGCTAACATAATGCATCGGACAGTAGTCCGATCAGAGACCCACTTCAGATAAGCGTCTCTGATCGCACTCCGTGCATTAGCGGGAGGGATTTCAGGTGCAGGATCCGCTATTACATAGAGGATCCGTTCATGCTCCAGAATGATTCTCAATCTTCGATACCTACTATCAAAGTTGTGATCCTTTAACTTCTCATTATCGAGAAGTGATCGGAGCGATAAATTTGAAGACATCTGAAAAGAAAATAAGACCAAATTAGTTTATTAATTAATAACTTAACCAAAAGACTTGGACTTTAGTCTAAAGGTTTCTCCCACTAATTTTTCAGATTGGTAGCCTCTAACTCCAATCCGTGAAAATACTTTTTCAAGTGGGTACTGAAATCCAATAGGCCTCGCATGAGCCCGACTATGGCCAGCTCACCCATACGAGCCTAAAGGTAGGTTCGTAAACCAATTATTTTCCTAAACAATTTTCAGTATTTTATTTTGCCCCAGAGAGCACCCCAATCGGCCTAGGGGCCTCCTATTGCGGGTCTCTGGTTAGGTCCAACCATTAAAATGACAAATCCAATGCTTCCAGCTAACTAAAGACCAAGCCCGACTATGGCCGGCCCACCTGGTCCCGTTAAGGAGGTTGCACTGAATCGTCATCGATCAGTTAGAAACTCTAGTCACCGGATGTACACCCGTTCTATGGAACTGCCGATGCACACCAAGCTAGTGGACACATTTCTATCCAACTTAATGGGAGGCTAAGACACTATCAACTTCTTGACTTAGTCTTTTTAAGGACTTAATAATTTTAGAGAATTTTTTATAGTTGTGACAGAAGAAAAAGACAAGGACATGGATCATCCTCCCACTGAATCAATCAGATTCCAGGAGGGTTGATATGAATCAACAAACGATCCATGGGTACCTATAGATCAGTCAGACCGATCAACCTGGGTGACATGGGTTAACTCGAGTCATTGAGCTTTTCCAATCAGTTCTGGTCGACACGACTAGCCAGGTAGGTGAGATCATGGGTGAGTAACCGCCATTACCCATCTTTCCTAGACACCAACCAAGTTAGCCAGGAAAGAGGTAGCCTCATACAACCATAATCACAATGCCAAACCTACCTCGACACCAGTCGGTTTACCAGACTCGATCAGACTAGCCTAAAGACTTGGGCGTCCACTGAGCCACAAATTGGATCCATTTTAGATGAACAGATTAACTAATCTAACTATTAGATAGTTCTAAAGAAAGACCTTAATCAACTTTTGATTAATCTTCTTTTATCTGGTTCAACTAAACCTAGGTCTAACCCAGTTAAGGACCCAATAAGAGAACTAACCCAATTAACCCAAAATGGCTTATCCATGTCAAATTAGATTTCATAAACCTAATAATTTATTAAGCCAAATTCTTAATTAAAATAATTTTACATAACAAAAATCATGCATCATATATATTTTACAAATTTTATATCCAATATAAAACATGCCAATTTCATGTATCTAAAAATTAAAACATTTTTTTTAATTTTATATCCTTTAAGGATCTTTCTGAAAAGGCCAACACTGACGATTCGTATCGTGTCAAAGACACACGGTCGTGGTGAAGGTCTCAACTAAGTTCCAAAAAGAATCTTGATACATCGTTAGATTAAACCAATTTTAATCTACATACATGCATACATGAATAAATTACACCTGTAACCTGGCTCTGATACCAATGAAAGTAAACAATGCAGGGTCCAGGTGGTTTGACAAGATCCTACGCTAGGCATGCAAACAGTTACGGGAGCAGGATGGATTTTAAAATAATTTTTAAAAATCATGCAACGGAAAACTGCTTCGCCCAGAAATCTAATCTATTCAAGTTGCATGTATTAAAATAGGCATGTAACAAAGCATATAATATTTGTAAAATATATAAATAAATACATGTATTTATGCATGAAAAAAAAATAATTTTATACCTTTATTCTACCCAGAATAACTCTGGAATAACTACTGGAATAGCTGGGATAATAGGAATAACTTTATTCTTGTTGTCTTCTTCCAGCAAACTTTTCAACATGGATTCTTCTTCTCTCCAACAGCAGCAATGGCCAAACACCAATGGGCTATTCCTTGGTCTCTTCTCCTTCACCTATGGCATGGGAACAGCTAAATGGAGCCGGCTACAAGGGAGTGCAAATGGATCAAACTTCCAATGTTGCTGAAATTTTCACCCAGAAATTTCAGATCCTGAAATTCCTGCAACCAAAAAAAAACAAGCAAGCAGCAGCAATGGAGGTAATGATCCGCTCCTAGGTGCTCAAGCAAATACCCTCTAGAGGGGGGACACACCGGGGAATCCTCTGGTCCAGTCTCTCATGTGATACTAGTCACCGGAAACCATGGAATAGTGGGAGGGAAGAAGGAAGAAACAGAACTCCAAGTTCTGAATTTTGCTTTCACAAAAACAGAGCTTCTTTCTTCCACCAATTGAGCACAACGAACAACAGGGAATTAAAGATGAGTTTCTCTCCCAATTATTCAACCAAACTCAGCCCTCAAAACCCCGGTGGAATGAATGAATAAAACTCTCCAAGGGAAGAACCAGCTCTCACGTTTTTCAGCCCCTCACACGGTGAAACAAAAATACACATGATGACTATTTTTCTCGGCTGAAACAGGGGCGCTGGAAGTTGTTTAAATAGGCCGCAGGGAGGAGGAATCAGCTAGGAAACGAAAAGGCTGTGGTTAAATCCATTAACCAAGCCATAAAACAAGGATTAAACTAGCAATAAACTAGGAATAAAGACAGCGGGTGGAAGAAGGAGAGAAGGCGCCCAGCTAGTTGTTCGGCCCTTGGGTTCCTTCCAGCGAAAGAGCATGTAAAACTGTCACGCTGAAACCAAAACACCGGTTCAATTAAATCCGGTCCAATAAAAAAAAAACATTCAAAACCAAGTGGTTCAATCCCATTAAAAAAACCCCCTTGGTTCAATCTAATTGAACCGGTTCAAGCCCAATTAAATTGGGTTCAATTGGTTCACAACCAATTGGAGGCCGAAATGACTCCGAATCAGTTCAAAACTGATTCAGAAAAAACTTGACGCAGTGCTGGTCAGCCCAGAACAATTTTCGGTTGATGCAGACAAGGGCAAGACGGGAAAAAGAGTGCTCAAAAATACCGTGACCATAAAACTGAGACGATTCCCAATCGTAATCGGTATCCGGATCAGAGAGTTATCCTCTGTGGTATGTGACCTCATAGGTTCGAACCTAAATGGTAGCACTAGAACAATTCTAGTACCAGCACAGGAAACCATCTAGCAATGGGTCCCGGCGTCCGAATAGGTCGAAGATGCAGGAGCAAACTATCGAACCTCTAGTATATGGTTACCGTATAATTCATCCCTTTGACCTCTAATGCTCAGGATGACTGAGATTGGGCTGCCAACCCAGACAGAGTCAGTCCACTACGATTCTCAACCTCGCAAGCCCAGTGACTCTTCACTAGGGCTACCCCGACCGAGGATTTGCTAAATTGAGATACTGCGAGACATTCAATCCAAACTATTTGGACAGGTCAATTCCATCTTGGTCCATCACTGCTCCACAAGTACTTGCCTGTACCCAGAAACCTTCCATCACCGGATTAAAAATCCGGGTAGTCCGTCACCAAAACACAGGGAGTTGCTTGCAAGCTACCGTGATGACCTCAGGTCGAAGGGACACATATACCCATATCCAATCTTGAGTTTTCCTTTGGCATAAAGGGGCTGCACGGAGTCACGTTCAATGAGATATCACATATCCCACTTGTAGATCACATCAGTGTCACCACACTCATTTGGTCAAGAGGACAACTAAACGATGTGAACTACAACAACCTATACTTGATATATTGCTGTCCAGTATAATATATCCTTTGGTTGTGAACAAGGTTTAAGAACTACTCCATACATCCTCTCTGTATCGAAGTCAGTGTAGTCCTAAGGACTTCATCACATGGAAATATTTCATTTCAGGGAAATACAATATGTGATGAGCTGCCAAAATAATATTTTATTAATTCAAAGAAAAAGTATAATACTCAGCACAACCGCCTACAACCCAGGCGATTGGCTTTGGGACACAATTCCCAACAAAGACTACCCGAGAAGCTTGAATATAAAAGGAGGTTCTCTATGAACCTCCCGGAGGTATGCATGTGTGCTTTCTTTCACTGCTCCACTCCATTTTTACTCTGTGGTATGAGAATATTGACTTGAGCATCAGAGGGTCTTCACTGGATCCACCTTCAATTAGGACTTCTTTTGCAGGTATAGCCACTAGCATCCCATTTCCAGATCACTTCGATGCTCGGGTAAATCAACACCATCAGATAGAGAAAGGATCTACTATTTGCCTGCTGCTCAAAAAATATTTTGAGTGAGAGTCACATGCCATTGAAAGCATGCCTACTCAGCACTCTGGCACCACCACTTCTAGGGGCTCAAGTTAATACCATTCTGCAAGGAAATCAACTTGACCTTCTATAATAGTTCACTCAATAAGTTCATGAGTTGGTTGCTATTGTTCAAGCAATCTAATGCCTAGTGGTGTCTGCGACATCGACCATCACACCACAACTAGAAGCAGCCAAGCCATGCCACTGCAAACACCCACACCCTTGGGAACGACATGCTTGGAGCCATGATGACTCCTGCTCCCACCAGACATTAAGCAGGAGGAACCTATTCCTCTTGTGGCACTGGAGAATCTTTGGTAGGCAAGGAGGCGCTCCCCTTCATCTCGATTGGACGAAGGGTCCACTCGTACCAGTTTACCCCCATGACCTTTTGAAGCACATCCAGCCAGAGATACTGAAGTAGATCGCAAGTTTCAAAAGATAGATCGATACATTGGAGCCTTGTGAGGCTTAGCACCATCCAGAGACAAAGATCTTGGTTTAACCACTGACCACCTTTTGAAGCCCATATCATGCAAGAGCCATTGCCAAGACTTTTCAAGATACCACAGCTAAAGATATATGATGGGTCTACTAATCTGGTGGACCATTTACAGAGCTTCGAGATAATGATGCTCCTACATGGAGCTATCAATGTGGTGTTATGCCATGCTTTGCTTTCAACTCTCAAGAAATCGGCTCGATACTAGTACTTCAACCTAAAACTAGGTCCATCCACTTCTTTGACCAGTTTTTTCAGTAAAAGGTGACTTAGTCATCTTTCCAAAAAGGCAAGATTTATAGGTCGACAATGATTCATAATCATTGACATCAAATATACACTCTTTAATGAACCTATTTATCCTATTCTTGTTAATATGACCTAGCCTATAGTACCAAAGATACGTATCACTTCTAGGGAATTTGCTTGTATACATTTCACTAATAGGTTGTGATAGTATATATATGCCATTTCATAATTTATCCATACATCATAGTAACACGATTCATAATAATATTACAAAAGTCATTCTTTATTGATGGTTCATAACCATCCATGGCTAAAAGGCCTATAGAAATGACATTCAATATAAATTTTGGATAAAAGTTACATTTACTCAAAATGACAATACAAGAGTTGAAAATAAGCTTAATTACTCCTAAAGCCAGGACTAGAACTTGACTTCCATATCCTGCATTCACGAGTCTCTTGCCATCCTCAAATCTTCTATTGACTTGAGTCCGAGCGATAAATCACAAATACGAATAGGACTTCTGGTATCCAATATCCAAGTAGTAGTATCACAAATAGAAAAATTATAAGGCATTGTCATATAATTACCTTGTCCAGCAACCCTTTGCTACTTTCTCTTATTTGGCTTGTTAGGGTCAAGAGAAGCAATGTAAAGAGGACAATTCCTCTTCCAATAAACATGCTTCTTATAATAGAAGCACTCTACCTGACTCTTGCCAATCTTAAACTTCTTGGTCTGACCGGGCTGAGATGCCTCAGCATGTTGCACCTTCTTATTTTTATTTTTCTTCTCTTTCTTAAAGGGACGACATCCTATAGGAGACCCACCAACAACATTCATCGACTCCTTATAGGGTGGGAGATGGGGACATCGCCAGCATGGATCCCAGAGCAAGCACGAATCTTGGAGCATGCAAATTTCAGAGCATATTTAGAATAAATTTAGGATTTATCTGTTATTTGAAATTTGAATTATGATTTGGTTGGTTAGGATTGAGATATGGATAGGCTTATCTTATCCTATCTTGTATTTGAATTTGAATCATCCCTATCTTTTTATCTTATATTCAAATTCAAATGAGGGTTGGACAGGTCTATAAATACCACCCTTAGTCCTTTATAAAAAAATAGTTTGGAGATTAATTATGAGTTTTTAGAAGAGTGATTCTTCTTCTTGCCTTCGCCTTCGAGCATCGAGGGGTGTGAGGCCCTAGTTATCCCCCTTCCCATTCCATTTTCTTTATCCCCTCATGATCTTTAAGATTCATCCTAACACCTCCAAGTATCGAGGAGGGTGAAATGCCCTAGAGGTGAGAGGTCGCTTCGTTAGTGTGACTCCCAAAGTCCATGAGTTCCAAATCCTAAGTCTTCCATCCCCATTGTTCCTTCACCATCCCTAGAAAAAAAATCCAAAAAAATATGATACTTTAATTTAGGTGACTTCTATGCTCACCAACGATCCTTACCCCTATCCCACATCAATTTTTGGTATCAAAGCCTAGAAAAATTAGGGTACCCCAGATTCCCCTTCTTTCCCACCAACCCCGGTGAGTCCCTCCACTTCCCTATCTCTGATCCCCTCATCTCTAATCCCGTTTCTACCCAGCCACCGTGACTCTCGAATTAACCACCAAGCTAGATCAATCCCCACCGACACCCTTGCTGCCACTGCCCAATTGAACATCTCACCAACAGCACCCACCATCGCTGGGATCAGAACCCATGCCATCATCTCTGATCCCATCTCCGACCGACCACCAACAATCCATCCACGCCTACCCTGATGTCGAAAAGGCCAAGGACTCCTGCCTCAGATCAACTGCGAGTATGACTGCATCTCAGGTCTGTGATCAAGCCTTCCATGACCCCCTCTTCCATTATTTTCTCTACTCCCATAGAAAAAGGCAGGCAGAAATGAAGCACAATAAGTCAAAGAGAAGAGAGAGAACGAGCGAGCAAGCAAAGAAACTAAAATTTGCCATCAAGGAGGGATTCCAGGACACCCTAAAGAGGAACTCGACATCTGCGAATTAATGAGCAGCAGCAAAGCAAAGAACTTCTGCCACCATTCCAACAATGGTGATGCTAATGGAGAGGAGAAGTCCACCCTAATTCCCTCACAATCGAATTTCTTCAGTCCGTGAACAAAACCACCATCGATCGAACGAGACTCGTATGCCCTGCCAGCAAATGGGCCGACCACCTCCTCGATGACTTCCACTTCCTCCCCACTGCCACCGAGCCCTTGTCGCCCTCCTCTCCCACCTCCGTCGACACCGCCACCGATCCCGTCCCAGACAAGGCACCGGAGCCCGTGAAGATCCTCAATAAGGACCTTAAGAAGCTTCCACCGGTGGCGGCGGCTCCAGTGCCAGCTCCCACCTCGGAGGAGCTCCCTCCCTAATCCTCCTTCCCCATGGATGCCCAGAACCGTGCCCAGGATCTCACCGCCACCATCCTCACCGCCACCTCCCCGACCCAGATCGTCGCTGCTTGCTCCATGGTCGATGCCTTCCTCCACAGCCATGCCTCCGATCAGTCCCGTGCCTTTTTCACCATCGCCCCGCCCTCCTTTGCCACCTCTTCGGCTTCGATGATTCACCCCGTCGCCCCCCTCCTCCGCCTGGATAGACCGCACCTCTATCGATCCCCATCTCGCCACCTCCCTCTCTAAACTATTTTCCCCCCCAGAGCATCCTCCTCTCTGCCCTCAAACTCTCGTTCGCCGCCCTCCGCTGGCACTGCATCATCTTCTCCAAAGTCGTTAGCCTCCATCCACCTTCGCCTAGACCGATCAGAATTTCTCCCCTTCCCTGTGCCGCAGATTGTTGGACCTCCATCAGATCCATTCTTCCCATCATGCAGCCCCTTTCCCACTGATCGGACACCACCTCAACCGTTGGCATCCCAGCATCACCTGCATCACCTCTGAGCCGGTCCCCATGCCACCGTTTCCTCCCCAGCACCATTGTCGACGAGGCCTACCAGAATCCTGCCCGCAAGCCTCCTATGTTCCACCACCTCAGTCCGTGGAGAAGGAGAAGAATCGGCATGAACATGAAACAACCCCGGCATTCAGAGCCGACTTCTCCTCTACATGCTTCTCAAAGCAAGCCGGTTCGCTTTGCCGACTTCAAGTACCTTGCTACCATCTTCACTCAAGAGAACCACATGTTTCTTAAAGCAAGGTGCCATCCCTATTGCTGATTCAAGATTCTGCACGTTCCTCAAAGCTGCTCCATGATTTTCAGAGCCACATGGATTTTAGAGCACGTGGATTTCAAAGCAATTCAAGGATCTATGAAGCATAATTTTTAGAGCAAGCCTTGTTTTTGGATTTGGTTCCATTGGAGCCCTGCTAATCCAAACTCGACGGAGTCGAGTTCTCCCCACCTCAAGAGTATGATGGGGACATCACCAGCACAGATCCCGGAGCAAGCATGAATCTTGAAGCCATGCGAATCTCGGAGCATATATAGAATAAATTTAGAATTTATCTTTTATTTGAAATTTGAATTAAGATTTGGTTGGTTAGGATTGAGATATGGATAGGCTTATCTTATCCTATCTTGTATTTGAATTTGAATCATCCCTATCTTTTTATCTTGTATTCAAATTCAAATGAGGGTTGGACATGTCTATAAATACCACCCTCAGTCCTTTGTAAAAAAATAGTTTGGAGATTAATTATGAGTTTTTAGAAGAGTGATTCTTCTTCTTGCGTTTGTCTTCGGGCATCGAGGGGCATGAGGCCCTAGTTATCCCCCTTCCCATTCCAGTTTCTTTATTCCCTCGCGACCTTTGAGATTCATCCTAATGCCTTCAAGTATTGAGAAGGGTGAAATGCCCTAGAGGTGAGAGGTCTCTTTGTTAGTGTGAGTTCCAAAGTCCATGAGTTCCAAACTCTAAGTCTTCCATCCCCATTGTTCCTTCACCATCCCTAGAAAAAAAAATCCAAAAAAATATAATACCCTAATTTAGGTGACTTCTATGCTCAACAACGATCCTTACCCCTGTCCCACATCAGCTGGTGATCATTCTCATAAGTCTACATCAATCTTAGCAAACCATGGTAGTTTACTACATGCTTCATCATTCTATAATAATTGAGAAAGTCGTGGTAGGAACTGGGCAAGGAATTCAAGATCGCATCTTTTCAAAGCTGCTCATGTAAGGGAAAGTAGAGTTTACCCACGAGCTCAATCTACTGATTATGTACAACATATGATTAGTGACCAATACCCCCTCAAGCATTTGTGCATTGAAAATAGTACAAGAAGTCTTGAGCCACTCAATATCATCAGGTATGCCAAAGGATTCTTTCAATATTTGGAGGATCATCTCTAATTGGGCATCCTCAAACTTGTGATTGAAATCATCATTCATAGCCACTAGCATTATGCATCATATAGTGGTACAATTACTAAGCCACTTCTGATAAGTGTCATGAACTGTACTATGAGCATTTAGGATAGGCTCCTTTGGTGTCGGATCTAATATCACATGCAAGATCTGTTCATGCTCTAGGATAATCCTAAGCTTTTGATACTAGCTATCAAAGTTGGAACACATTAACTATTAGGAAATGTATCCAAAAGTCAATCATCTAAATTATAGATGGTTGAGATCCTTGTAATTTATACATAAATTATTAATAAAAGTTATTTTGGTAATTTATCATATTATGTACATCTTCCTTTATAAACTCTTTTGTGATGAAGTCCTTAGAACTATTTCTATTCGATAAAGGAGGATTTGTCATGTAGTTCTTAAACCTGTTCATCACTAAATAATACACTGTTACGTAAGATGATAATGTTTATCAAGTATAGAACATTATAAGCTATATGGGTTGGCTTCCTCATAACTAAGGAGTGTTGAGAAACTAGTATGGCATGTAGGTGAGTGTAGGAGTACATTGGACTAAATGTGACCAATACTATAGAATACTCTATTATCAAGAGTATCTCTTAGAAGGATATTGGCATAAGTATCCTTCTAATCTGAGATTACCATGATGACTTGTAGGCAACTCCCTATACTTTCTAGGTGTAGTCAAGTACTTGTTAAGTGGTGTTGAGTTAAGATAGGATTAACCACTCCAAGGTATTGGAGAAAATACTTTATAGTATTTCAATTTAGCAAAATCTTGATCAAGGTAATCCTTGTGAAGAATCACAGGATTTATTAGGTTGATACATATTTGGATATACTATTTCGGAGTTGGCTATTGACTCTGTATCATCTTGAGCATTAGATCAAAGGGATAAATTATATGGTAACCATATGCTTGGATTCTTGAATGTTGCTTTGTAATCATTCGACCTATCCAAATGTAAGTTTCATTGCTAAATGGTCACATTGATTAATATAGGAATTGGTTCGTAGACTATTGGCTTAGTATTTGAACCTATGGGATCATACATACTAGAAATTTCTAGCCGATCATAATATCTAATAAACGATTGAGAATCATTGAAGGGTATAATTATTAACTTGATTGATAATTAACCTAATACCAATATTATAAATAAATAAATAACTAATTATTAATTAATTATAGAAGAATTTTTTTAGTAATTATATTGTTAATTGGATTAATTTGATTGAGCAAAGAGATATAGTTTAAGCCTAATTGAATTTGGTTCAATTAAGTTTCATTGGTAGGTTATACGATGACCTAATCCCTAAGAATTTTTAATTTCAGTTTGTTCCTAACTTAGGCTTGATTAATTTTTAATTTGATTAGGAATTAATTAAGTTAATTGAGATCTAATTAGATTAAGTTCAATTAATTAGTTGGGTGTAACTAAATTTAGTTTAATCCCTAACTAATTTTGACCAAGTCAAAATCAAGAAACCTAGCTCCCACCTATATCCTTCCCTAGAAACACTTCACTCCAGTCAGATTTTTTGCATGAAGATTTCCATGCTAAAATGAGATTACATGCCCTTCCCATATTCTTATTTGATTAAGATAAGTTAGGATAATTTCTGGTTTAATTTTGAATTGATTTGAATTCTATATGGAGTCCTATTGGGAATAAAACTCCTAGTCCAAATCGAACTCTATTTCCTCTCCTTATCCTAATCTTTATTACATACCTATTTGAATGGTGTTTTTTTTTATGATACATGACATTAAAAGGCCCTATTTATCATGTAATCTGAATGAAAAATTACCATGAAAAGGAGAGAAGGGGGAGTGAGATCTTGGTTGGTGTGAGAGGTTCTTGAGGTCTAGCACTCGGGTTTTAGGGAAGAGGAAGAAAAAATAAAAAGAGGGTCTTCATATTTTTTTTGTCTCTCAACTCTTGATCTTAGATCCTCCACTTCTTGATCTTCTTGGAAGGTTCAAAAATATCAAAAAAATCTTTTCAACCATCGGAGGCCTTCGCATGGATCTAGAATCCGAGGAGGTTGATCGCGTTGGAGCTTTGTATGGATGATCTGTGAAGGCCAGATATCCTGTGTGACTATGAAGTAACATGAAAAGTCCTTACCATGTACTATCAGCAACATCAATTAGCAACTTGTGATCATGTATGAGATCTAATCTCATGATTTTCATAGATTAGATCTACTGCATGCATTAGTTAGATCAATGTATGCAGATTTTGTTTTCTACGTTACATATCCTGTCAAGATCTTGCATAAGGTTTATTGATTTCGATCTATATATATGTTCTTTTATTTAAATTATTTTAAATTAGAATTGCTTCCATTGGATTTTAAATAAATAAAATATATGCTTGAAACCCTACATCGGTTTCCAACGTTAACTTGCATTATCCAACAATGACTGAAGCGACAAAGGGTGGCCATTAACTGAAAGGATAATACAAGACCAATTAGTATATAAATTATTAAATCCTTAAGACTTAAACTTTAGTCTAAAGGTTCTCCCACTATTTTATACAAACTGGTAGCCTTTACTTCCAATCTAAAAAATTACGTTATTTCTTTAGCAGGTGCTAGAATCCAATAGACCACACATGAGCCTGACTTTCGTTGGCCCACCCATGTATATCTAAAACAAGGTTCTCAACCAATTATTTCTCTAAATAACTTTTAATAATCAATTTTGCCTCAGGCACCTCTTCAGTAGGCCTTTGGACCTTCCATTGAAAGCCCTGGTTAGGTCCAACCATAAACATGATAAGACTCAGTACTTTTAACAAACAAATAGCCAAGCTCAACTTTGACCAGCCCACCTGACCACCATTAAGAAAGTTATAACTAAATTATTATATTATGAATGATAATTCAATAGCTAGATAAGCACTAGGTCTTTGAGCCTTCTATTGATTATCCAAACTATTGGATCCATTACCATCCACTTAATTGGAGGCTATAACTCAATTATCTTTATAATTTCATCATTTTAAGGACCTATTCAATTATAACTTAGAGAATTTATACTTATATAACAGATGAAATAGAGAAGAAGTGAACCATTAAGTCAAAAATCCTCCCATTGACTTCACAAGTCAAAGAAGAGGGTTCAAGACGAATTGGTTCAAGGGTAACTAAATCAGTCATATTGATCCACCTTGATGGTATGGGTTAACTCGAATCACCAAGCGACCTAAATCAAGATCTGGTTAACCACTTTGGCCAAGTAAGTGGAGATTGATGGGAGGGTCCTCATTTCATTCCTTAGATACCAAGTTGATTGGCTAGGAAAGAGAACAATTTTAATTAAAAACCATACCAGCCACTTATCTTAGATACCAATTGGTTCACCAGTTATGATTTGGTAGCCTAATGACTTGGGCTTAACCACCGAGCCACAATCATATCCATTTAGAATATGGACAAGATCAAGCTACAACTATGGGGATTGATCTAAGAGAGAAGGAAATCTAACTCAATACTTGATTAGATTTTATTCCGCTACTTAAGTCCATATTATATTAATCCTAGGTTTAATCTAGTTAAAGAACTTGACTCAAGCTAACCTATAGCCCCAAAATTTATGAAAATGGCTTAAAATCTTTTATTCTCAAATTTAGATTTATCAATCATTCAAAACTTAATTTTTAATTAAGTTCCAAATTATTTAAATTTTGAAATAATTTTAAATTTAATTTGTAAAATAATTTTACAACAATTTTTGAAAATAATTTCTAGCTCATTGCCATGAGTCGATATTTACTGGTCAAGTGTCGACTCATCAGTAAGTCGAGTCACCGTGAGTCAACACTTGACCCTAGACTATGACTTAGAGGGTAAATAGAGAGCTACTATTATTAGTCTGCACTCTTGAGTTGACACTTATAGGAGCAAGTGTCAACTCACCAGGTCCAGGTGTTGACTCAACAAGGCCATGTGTCAACACCTATGGGTTGATAGCAATAGATTCATCTCTAAATCTGATATTTATGTTAAACCTTTTAACATTTCAACATAACTCTAAATTAGATCATATCTAAACTCATTTATGATTTCAGATCTTCAAAATTAAAGATTAAAATATTTTTAATCCAAACCCTTCGTAGTTCTTCTTTATCGGTCATGACATAAGTGGCATCCCTAAATGCCATAAGCGACCCCATCAAATGGAAAGAAAATGCCTTTAAACCAACTTTTCTTTTATGACCGGATGGCCCAGTGAATCCATCCAATCTAAGTACTCAGCAAAAGGGAAATCATTTTAATATTTCAGATTTAGGTACAAAAATATCATGCCAAACAAACCAAGTGCTTTGATATCACTAAAGGAAACTATAGACCATTTCATGTATACATTTCAAAATATTTTTGAAATAAATTACAACAAAAGATAAAAGATTAATCAAATTAATATAAATATATATAAGATCATATCTATAAATAGCGCGCAATATGGATCGTGATATGACATCAGTACATATAAAATAAGACTGCAATATAAAATGATACAAACCATCTAAATCATATCTATGCCACAAGTCTAACACCATAGATCACATCTTTGATATCAATGAGTTTAGAACTTATTACCTTTGTAAGAGGATGACAATCATTGCTACAAGAAGGTTGTGATATGAAAGCTCTATAAGCTACCCAGGATGTCTGGCCTTTATAGGTATTCTATACAAGAGCCCGGACTAATCAATCCTTTCAGAATGCTAGCTCCTCTCTGGAACCTTGAAGTTGATCTTTCCTTCTTCTTCAAAATGCTGGGACACTCTAAGAATTGAAGTAAAACCTCTGGAAGGGAAGATATCATGAAGTTAGAAGTGGAAAACCTTTTCCCTTTTTCTCTTCCCAAATCTTAGTAAAAGGACTATGGAGCTCACACCCAAAACCCTTCCTCTCAAACCACAACCCCTTTTCCTTTGCTAGAAGACTTTCTTTAGCATTCACTCTCATTCTCCAAATGCCCATATGCACCGCCATTTAAAAATGAGGTGCCCAAGAGATTAGGAGGTCAAAAGGGAGTCAGGGGTTTGAGATAAGATGCGATTGGTTGAAGTGGTCTTGATTCAAAATTAAAACCTCCCAATTTGAATTAAAAAATGAATTCAAAATTCAAATTCAATTTAAATTTTGAATTCGAATTCAAATTCAAACTCAAAACTCTATTTACATTCTAAATTCTAAATTCTAAATTCAAATCAAGGTTCATGGATGTGATCCAATCCAATTAGATCAACCTAATTGATTTCAATTCAATTAGACTTGCTCCATTCTTCTTTGCTGAATCAAATTGAGCAAATTAACAATCCAATTGCTAATCAATCTTTTCATAATTCTTTAACCAATAGTAAAAAAATTTATCACAATATTTGTAATACTGATGAGTTGATACTTAGAAAATACTGAAGTATCAACTCACTAAGGTCGACTCACCAAAGTGTCAACTCAAGGTTAATTATTAATCATATTGATAATTAAATCTTAGAATGTTCCATAAATATTGATCAGCTATCAGATCAGGCAAAAACTCCAATTATGTATAACCCCATAGGTTCGAACACTAAGCCAGTAGCACAGGAACAATTCTTATAATAATTGATGTGATCATCTAGCAATGGTTTTCGATGTCTAGATAGGTTAAATGGTTTTTGACCCTCAATGCTTAGGATGACTTTAGAGTTTAACTGCCAACCCTTAAATAGTATATCCACATTGTGTCTCAACCTCACAAGTCCTATGACTCCTCATAAGGACTATCCTAGTCAAGGTTTTGCTAAATTGAAATACAATGAGACATTCTCTCCAAATTCTTTGAAGGGGTCAATCCCATCTTGTCTCATACACCGACTTCACAAGTACTTAACTGTACCCATAAACTATCCATACTAGATTAGAAATCCAGGTAGTCAAGTATTAAAGTATAGTGAGTTACTCATAAGTCACCGTGGTGATCTCAGGTCTGAGGGATACTTATATCTATTTCCCTTTATGAGTAACCCTTGGTAGTCAAGATCTCCACAAGTGGGTCACATTCAGTGAAATGTACCCCTATACTTCATCTGCATGACATATCAATGTCTCTGAATTCGACATCATGTATCGTCCACGGCAGGCGTAGAAGGCCCAGGTCCTGGCCGATTTCTTGGTGGAATGCACTTGGGCCGAGAAAAGTTCAGAGGAGGTGGACCAGCAGGTCGAGCTCGGGTAGGAAAGTGCACCGTGTTTCCTCTTCAAGGTGACCAACAACCAGGCTAAATATGAGGCGCTTCTTTTAAGGCTAAAGGTGTCCCGCGAGCTGGGCGTCAAGAGGCTAAAGGTCTTCACAGATTCACAGCTAGTAGTAGGCCAAGTCTCTGGCGAATACGAAGTATAGGATCTCATGATGGTAAAGTACCTGGACAGGGTGTGCTCTCATATGTCAACCCTCCAGTACTTTGGCATCTCCCGTATCCCACAGGCAAAAAGAACGCTCGGGCTGATATCCTCTCCAAATTGGCCACCATGCCGGAGTCCTCCCTAGGGTGCACTTTTGTCGAATATCTCGAGGCCCCCAGTTACGAGATTATGGCTAAGGTCCAGCAAGTCACCAACGAAGCCTGCTGGATGGACCCTTATATCAAGTATATCATGACTGGCACCCTGCCGGAGGACTGAAAGGAGGTCAGCCTCCTCAAGAAGAAGGTTGTGCATTACGTGATTATGGACGGGCAGCTTTACTAGAGGTCCTACTCTTAACCCTTGCTAAACTGCCTGAAGTCCTCAGAAGCTGCTTATGTGCTCTAAGAGATACATGAAGGCATTTGTGGCAACCATGTAGGGGTAGGACCTTAGCCTACAAGGCAATCTAGCAAGGATACTTCTAGGAAACCATGTAGGAAGACACTACTGACTTTGTAAAGAAATGCGACAGGTGTCAATGTCATGCCGACATCCAGTGACAGCAGCGGCCCCTATTTCCCAATTATCAGCTCCGTGGCCATTTGCCCAGTGGAGAATAGACATCCTAGGTCCCTTTCTTGCAGTGTTCGGCCAATGGAAGTTCTTGATTGTGGCCATCGACTACTTCACCAAGTGGGTCGAAGCCGAACCCTTGGCCCGGATAACGGAGGTGAAGGTCCAGTCCTTCTAGAAGTCCATAATCTATAGATTTGGCCTTCCACACACGATCATCACCAACAATGGGAGGCAGTTCAACAACCGGGCCTTCAAAAAATTTTGCTTTGATCTCGACATCCACCATCGCTTCACCTCGATAGCTCATCCTTAAATAAATGGGGAGGCTAAAGTGATTGATCAGATCATTTTGCAATGGCTCCGTATGAGGTTGGACGAAATCGAGGGTTGATGGATAGATGAACTGCCTAGTATGCTATGGGCCTACCACTTTACACCCGCACGACCACCGGCGAGATGCCCTTCAACCTCATCTTGGGGACCGAAGTAGTGACCCCAGTAGAACTTGGCCTGCCCACGCTCCGAATAGAGTAGTACGACAAAGTAAAGAAT
This sequence comes from Areca catechu, assembly GCA_021397845.1. Lineage (NCBI taxonomy): Eukaryota > Viridiplantae > Streptophyta > Magnoliopsida > Arecales > Arecaceae > Areca > Areca catechu. The sequence goes on from CM038041.1 coordinate 72,604,648, forward strand.
CTGGCTCGTCTCTTCCTCAACCTGGATTTGCTGGATTAGATAAGGGACAAAGCTTGACTTTGAATGGTGGCCTACCGGCAGCGAGTCGCACGCTACTACAACTCCCACATGTGGCCCAAGGTATTCCATCCAGGTGACCTCGTTCTCAGGTGGGCAGAAGCATCCCAACCGGGGGAGTGCGGGAAACTCTCTTTGAACTGGAAGGGTCCTTACAAGGTGGCTAAGGCCTTACCAGGTTGAGCCTACTACCTCATTGGACTCGACGGTGTCCGATTCATGCGAACCTGGAGTGCTAGCAACTTAAGAATGTATTACCAATAATGTAAGGTTCTCTCTCAAAAAATTCAAGTTCCTTTTTTGGTGCAACCTTGTTTTCACCTGTGCAGGAACTCTTCCATCCGACTCCAAGTCCAGCGAGCTAAGCTCAAAAATTTACAAAGCCCAGCACTCAAGGCCCGGAAACTTACGAAGCCCAGCACTCAAAGCCCGAAAACATACGAAGCCCAGCATGCTAAGCTCGAAAACTTATGAAGCCCGGCATGTTAAGCCTAGAAACTTACGAAGCCCGGCACTCAAAGCCCAGAAACTTATGAAGCCCGGCACTCAAATCCCGGAAACTTACGAAGCTCGGTACTCAAAGTCAGGAAACTTACGAAGCCCAGCACTCTAAGCCCGGAAACTTAAGAAGCCCGGCACTCGGAGCCAGTTGACCCACCTCCAGGGCCAGAGAACACTAATAGTTCCACCCCCGGGGTTAGGAAATCCTAGCATCTTGAAGCCTTGCTCACAGTCCGGAGATGTCAGAAGGGAACTCCAAGTAAGTCCCACCATCTATCGCCTGACTCACAACTAGTTAAAGCGGAAGGATTCAGAAGTCTCGCACCTGAGCCAGCATGACTTCAGGGAATAAGGGGCTCCCAGGAACCTTTACATCAATAATAATAATATAAAAAATATAACGAAAAAGAAAGAAGAAGAGAAGATGGAAAGAGAAAAGATGGCAAGCATAAAAGGAAAATATTTCATTGACAAGGTTCTGTTTGCATCTCCTATGAAGCACCCCCAACCAATCAAGAGCCCTTCTAGAATTCTAAGTACAAGAAGAAGAGAAAACCTATGCATTTGTTGCCGGCTCCTTCCCAAGCCTTTTGGGTGGCCTCGGACTTTGCCTCGATCTCAGCTTCCTCCTTCTCTAGCTCTGCTTCGATGGCGGGCTCGTCCTACTGCATTGGGAATGGAAGGGAAGGCTGGATGTTGCCAGCCCTTTCACTCCGTAGAAACGAAAGGCCATACTCTTAAAGTCCTTGAATCCATGATGGTAGGAATCTAGGATAGCCTCGGCAACCTCGTCCTTGATGGCCTATGATGCCATGAACCTGGGGATGGCCTTGATAGCCTTTTTCTTTGCCATCTGCATCAGTACCATGGCCGTCGTTGCCTTTTAGACAACCCCGGTGGTCCGGGCCTCTTCCTCCCGTAGTTGAGCCCGAAGGGTTTGCGCCCTTCCTTCCAAATGGGCTATTTTCTAGGCCCGACGGGAGTTGGCACCTTTTTCTCCGGTAAGGGCCGCCTCAAGCTCAACCACCCTTTTCTCCAACTTTGCTACCCTAGCCTGAGTGGCAGCCAGCTGGTTCCCCATCTCCTGCACCCGGCCGGTTACACCCCGGGCCTCATCCCTCTCCCGGTGGAGGCGGGCCTTATGCCTCAGCAGCATTCGGTTGGCGTGCCACAGAATCTGGATATTTTGTTGACTTTGTTATTGATTTTGATGATAAACAAAATACTTAAATATATGTTGAGTACTAACTATTTATTTAAAGTATGTTTTTATAGAAAAATGTACTCATCAATTCAACAAGATTTGATTGCTTGTCAAAATGAAGAAGTCCCTTCCATGAATGAAAGATCAGTTTTAAATGGACTTAAGTACTTGAATATTACTTGAAAGGACTTGGTTAGTCCAGCACAAATTGGTTTCAGTAGAGGTTCAATGTTTTTTGAAGAAATATTAGCAAGTGTCGACTCAAAGTGTTGACTCACAACTTAAGTATCGCCTCATGATAGTGGAAGTGTCGACTCAAGCAGGTATGCAGAAAGAGTGTTAGATGGCACAGCTGAAGTGTCGACTCAAGGTTTTGACTCAAGGATTGGCTCAAGGCCTGAGAAAATTTTGATATAGAACTTGCTAAAATTGAAGACTTACCAGAAGTGTCGACTCATGAATGTCAAGTGTCAACTCAAGTGTCAACTCACCAAAAGAAGTGTCAACTCACCTGAGAATTTCAGAGAGCTTCAATGAAGATATTTGAACTTGGAGTTGACTCATGAAACTTAAGTATCGACCCTAAGTATCGACTCATAGCTTCAAGTATCGATACTTGGACTTCTGGAAATAGTAATGGCTAGTTTTTCAAACACAGAACTAGGCCCTCTAGGCTTCCAACGGCTTGTTTTTCGTGTCTAACAGCCATAAACTGACTTTGAACCCTTGGAAAGGTATTTAAGTGATTCAAATCAAATCTAAACACAAGAGGATCAACAATAGGAAAAGAGAAGCAAGTGCATTCACTCCCATTCATTAAGAGCAAGCATCTTCAAGCAAAGAGAAGTCTCAAAGCATTGAAAGCCTTTAAGAGCATTCAAGTCCAACATTCTTGAGCATTGATTGAGGCTTCATCAAGTTGAAGACAGCAATTTCTCAAAGCTTCAAAGAGATATCCACTTTTATTTAGAAAGCTTTTCTTGTTGCCTTACTTTAAAAGTTTATCCTTGTTGTAAAGGTTTTTGGTTAGCCTATTAGAAAACTAAGGAGGTTATTGGTTAGCCTTGAAAACCAAGGAGGTTATTGGTTAGCCATGAAAATCAAGGAGGTTGTTGGTGAGCCTTAAAACCAATTAGGTTTTTGGTTAGCCCGTAAAACCAAGGAAGGTTTTGATTTGTGAGCCTTATGAAAATAAGTCGGGTTTTGATTAGTGAGCTCAGAAAACTAATCACCTGTAATCGCTGAAGATTATAGTGAATTTTCCAGTGGACCTTAGAAAGTGGATGTAGGTGCATTGGAAAGCACCAAATCACTATACATGGATTGTGTTTGTGATTACTTCTCTCTCTCTCTCTTTCTTTTGCTCTTACTTTTATTGCTTTTAAGCTTTTGTTATAAACTCTTTAAGAGCATATTACTATTGCATCTCATTGCACTTAAGTTGTTTTTTGAATTAGTGCATACTTGCATTTAATTTTTTAGAAATCCAATTCATCCCCCCTCTTGAATGCTTACTGGGCAACAAGTGGTATCAGAGCTACGTTCTCAGTATATAGGTCTAACCATCTTGAATAAAGATCTATGGCTACCCTACTTGGTACTAGTGTAGTTGAGGGACAAGCCTCAAATAGACATTCATATTTTAATGGAACAAAATATACTTATTGGAAAACTAGAATAACAATTTACATGTATTCAATAGATTATAATTTATGGAAAGTTGTTGATACATGTCCACATATTCCTTCGATTATGGTTAATGGTGTTTCCATCCCAAAGCTCGAAGAAGATTGGGATGAAAATGATATTAAACAATCCAAGATTAATGCAAAAGCAATGAATCTCTTTTATTGTACATTAGATCCTAGTGAATTCAATAAGATTTCTACATGCATATCTGCTAAGGAAATATAGGATATACTTGAAGTTATCCATGAGGGTACTGATCAAGTGAAGAATACAAAAGTAAACATGTTAGTGCACACTTATGGGATGTTCCAAATGAAACCAAATGAATCTATCACTAACATGTACACTAGATTCACAAATATTGTTAATGGCATGAGAAGTTTAGGTAAAGTCATGTCTAATGCTGATCTTGTCAACAAAATTCTCAGGTCACTTCTAACTTCATGGGATCCAAAGGTGAGCACCATACAAGAAACCAAGGATGTTGACAAATTACCCTTGGAGCAGCTAATGGGATCACTCATGACTTATGAGCTAAATCTAAAGCAAAAATCTATGGACTTGGACAAAAAGAAAAAGGGTATAGTCTTCAAGTCTACAATTTAAGAAGAATCATCAAGTGAAGAATCATAAGAAGAAGAAGAGGGTGAGAGTGAGCAAGCTCTTCTAGCAAGGAAGTTCAGAAGATTTACGAAAAGAAGAAGATTTCCTTACAAGAAAAGGTTCCAAACAAGTAAAGACAAGGGAATAGAAAAAGGAGAAAGAAAAAGAAAAGGAGAAGGAATTACCTATATGCTTCGAATGCAGAAGCCAGGACATTAGAAGTTTGACTACCCTCTCCTAAAGAAATCAAGAAGAAGCTTAGAAAGAAAGCTATGATGGCGACCTGGAGTGACAGCGAGGACTCCAGCTCAGATGAAGAACCAACTGAAGTTGCTAATCTATGTTTCATGGCACACAAGAACAAGAAGAGGTAATTTCTGACTCTGAAGTAAATTTTATTTTTAATGAATTGAACATTGTATTTGATGAATTGATGCATGATTATAAATTTATTCTTTCTGAAAATAGAAAACTGAAAAGGCATGCAAATAGTTTTTCACATGAAAACAATTCTCTTTTAAATGAAGTTAATGAATTGAAAAGTAAACTTGATGTTTTAGAAAAGAAAACAAAGCTTTAATAATGGAAAATAAAATTTTAAAAAGACCTAAAGCAATTATTTTAAATGGTGACCTTTCAAGAAAAAACAAAGATCTAGAGATAGAAAACAAAAATTATAAAGATGAACTTGATAAAATAAAACCCTTTGTTGAAAAGTTCACTTATAGTTCTGAAAAATTATTCTTTTTAAATAATCAAAGAACTATTTTTAACAAAGCAGAATTATGATACAACCCTCAAAAATAGCAAAGTATTTTAAAAAAATTTTTATACTTGCATCATTAAGCATTACATATTTTTCATGCAAAAAATTAGGTCATAAAGCTTTTCAATACAATTTAAGAAAAATGATGGGGACATCTCAAGCACGGATCTTGGAGCAAGCATAATTATTGGAGTGGCACAGATCTTGAAGCATTTTTGGAATAAATTTATTTAGGATTTATCTTTTGTTTAAAATTTGAATTAGGATTTGGTTGGTTAGGATTGATATATGGATAGGCTTATCTTATCCTATCTTATATTTGAATTTGATTTAGGATTTGGTTGGTTAGGATTGATATATGGATAGGCTTATCTTATCCTATCTTATATTTGAATTTGATTCGTTCTTATCTTTTTATCTTGTATTCAAATTCAAATGAGGGTTGGAAAATCTATAAATACCACCCTCAGCCTTTTGTAATGGGAGGATGGATGAATAAAATTTCTATTGTTCTGTGTGAAGGATCTGTGTGCTCCTAGGGTATCTGTATGATCCCTTCTCCATCTTCCCAAGGTTTCTGTGTGATCCCTGATTTGATGAATAAAATTTCTATTGTTCTGTGTGAAGGATCTGTGTGCTCCTAGGGTATCTGTATGATCCTTTCTCCATCTTCCCAGGGTTTCTGTGTGATCCCTGATTTTGGGCATCTGTGTGAGCCTAGGGCATCTATGTGAGCCCCTTTGCTATGTGCTTGTTCTTCTAGGGCATCTGTGTGAGCCCCTTTGCCATGTGCTTGTTCTTCTTGGGGAATCTATGTGAACCCCAGTATTTTTTCTTAACCCTGCACCCTCTTCTTTCCTCCTTTGCAAATCCTAATCCCTGGTGACTTTCATGCTCACCAGCGATCCAGTCCAATCCCTGTCCCGCATCAAATGGTATCAGAGCTAAAGGATTAGGATTTTTCTGTTTCATCACCGGCCCACTATTCTCTTTCTTCCCTGTTTCAAATCTCGTCCACGGATCCTTCCCTAACATCCACGTCGGACCACCCTCCCCCCAGCCGGTCACCCACCACCATTCCTCCCTTCCAGCCCTCACCCCTGTTTTCTGCTTCGTCTATGCCAAGCTCTCCAAGAACTGCCTGCAGCCCATTTTCAAAGCACAGATTTCAAAGCACACCGATCTCAAAGCCACACCATTTTCAAAGCAAAGTTGATTAAAAAAAAAAAATCATGGTTATGTCAAGCTAAAAGTTTGGAGTTCCCGGAGCTAAAGTCAAGCTGAAGCTGGAGCCTGACCCAAACTCGACAGAGTCGAGTTTTTTCCCCACCGTAGGAGAATGATGGGGACATCTCAAGCACGGATCTTGGAGCAAGCATAATTATTGGAGTGGCACAGATCTTGAAGCATTTTTGGAATAAATTTATTTAGGATTTATCTTTTGTTTAAAATTTGAATTAGGATTTGGTTGGTTAGGATTGATATATGGATAGGCTTATCTTATCCTATCTTATATTTGAATTTGATTTAGGATTTGGTTGGTTAGGATTGATATATGGATAGGCTTATCTTATCCTATCTTATATTTGAATTTGATTCGTTCTTATCTTTTTATCTTGTATTCAAATTCAAATGAGGGTTGGAAAATCTATAAATACCACCCTCAGCCTTTTGTAATGGGAGGATGGATGAATAAAATTTCTATTGTTCTGTGTGAAGGATCTGTGTGCTCCTAGGGTATCTGTATGATCCCTTCTCCATCTTCCCAGGGTTTCTGTGTGATCCCTGATTTTGGGCATCTGTGTGAGCCCAGGGCATCTATGTGAGCCCCTTTGCTATGTGCTTGTTCTTCTAGGGCATCTGTGTGAGCCCCTTTGCCATGTGCTTGTTCTTCTTGGGGAATCTATGTGAATCCCAGTATTTTTTCTTAACCCTGCACCCTCTTCTTTCCTCCTTTGCAAATCCTAATCCCTGGTGACTTTCATGCTCACCAGCGATCCAGTCCAATCCCTGTCCCGCATCAAAAAATCAATAATTTTGAAAAGATTTGGATTCCAAAAGGAACCAATTTAAGTACTAACCCTAAAGGACCCAAGTTAGCTTGGGTACCTAAAAACAAAACTTGATTTGTTTTACAGGTATGTCTTGCAACCAAGGAAAATAGCAGGTCATGGTATCTTGATAGTGGTTATTCAAGATACATGACAGGAGATGTGAAGCAATTCACCTCTCTTGAGGAAATAAATGGAGGGAGTGTGACCTTTGAAGATAATAGTAAAGGAAAAATTATTGGTACTAGTAAGGTTCATATCTTTCCTTCTACTTGTATCAATAATATACTTTTAGTTGAAGGTTTAAAGCAAAATCTTTTAAGTATCAGTCAATTTTGTGATAAGGGTTTTCAAGTTATTTTCGAATCATCTTATTGTATAATAGCTAGTCCAGATAAAAATAGAGTAAAACTTATTGGAAAAAAGCATGGTAATATTTATCTAGTAGATTTTGATAATCTATCTTTGCCTAATGGAGAATGCCTAGTTGCAATGAACTCTACTATAAATGAGACTAGTTGGCTTTGGCATCATAGACCAGGTCATGCTAGCATGTATTTACTTTCAAAACTTTCTAAAAAGGATTTAGTAAGAGATTTACCAAAACTTGGTTTTGAAAAGCATAAAGTTTTTGAAGCATGCTAACTTAGAAAACAAGTAAAAATATCTTTTAAACCTAAAGGTTTTGTTACAACTACTAGGCCATTAGAACTATTTCATATGGATCTCTTTGGACCAACTAGAATATGTAGTATAGGAGGTAAGAGATATGTATTAGTTATAGTGGATGATTTTTCATGGTTTATATGGATTTTATTTCTTGCTCATAAAGATGAATCATTTTCAGCATTCATGAGTTTTACCAAAAAGTTTACAATGAAAAAGGTACTTTAGTAATTTGTATTCATAGTGATCATGGTTCTGAATTTGAAAATCAGGATTTTGAAAACTTTTGCAATGAAAAAGGGATTGAACACAATTTTTGTACACCTAGGATACCTTAATAGAATGTAGTTGTAGAAAGGAAAAATCATACTTTAGAAGAAATGACATGTATTATGCTTTATGAAAATAATTTAACAAGATATTTTTGGACTGAAGTAGTTAATAATGCTTGCTATATTTTGAATCATATTTTAATTCATCCTATTTTAAAAAAAACTCCTTATGAACTTTGGAATCAAAGAAAACCAACTTTAAAATATTTTCGAGTTTTTGGTTGTAAATGTTTCATTTTGAATAATGGTAAAAACAACTTGAAAAATTTTTATGCCAAATCTGATGAAGGTATCTTCTTAGGATACTTTGCATATAGTGGGCATATAGAATTTTTAATAAGAGCACCTTAATAGTAGAGGAGTTTGTACATGTAGTCTTTGAAGAGTCTGCTAACAAATCCTTTAGAAAAGAGGATACTTCTAATGCATGTGCAGGTGCAGAAAAGTTAAAGAAGCTGATATTGGAAGATCAATCTTCTCAACAAGGAGAAGAAAATCAAGACAAAAATGAAAGACAAGAAGCGATACAATCCACACCAAAGCATCAAGATCTTCCCAAGGAGTGGAGGTATGTTCATGGACATCCTAAGGAGTTAATCCTATGTGATCCATCAAAAGGGGTAAGAATAAGATCTTTAATTAGAAATGAATGTGATTATATTGCTTTTGTTTCCCAAATTGAACCAAAATATTTTGAAGATGATAAAAAGATCCTAATTGGATTAATGCAATGCAAGAAGAATTAAATCAGTTTGAAAGAAACAATGTTTGGACTCTAATAGAAAGACCATTTAATATTTCAATTATTGGCACAAAATGGATATTTAAGAATAAATTGGATAAAAATGGTATTGTTACTAGGAACAATGCTAGATTGGTTACTAAAGGTTATAATCAAGAGAAAGGTATTGATTTTGATGAAACCTTTGCACCTGTTGCTAGACTTAAAGCCATTAAATTACTTTTAATATTTGCATATTTTATAAACTTCAAACCTTTTCAAATGGATATTAAAAGTGCTTTTCTGAATGGTTATATAGCAGAAGAAGTATTTGTTGAACAACCACCTGGTTTTGAAAATCATGCACATCCTGATCATGTTTTTAAACTACACAAAGTACTTTATGGTTTAAAGCAATCATCCCGAGCATGGTATGAAAGACTCAGCATGTTTTTGATTGAAAATGAATTCCCTAAAGGCCATGTTGATACAACTTTATTTCTAAAAAAGAAAAATGATGATTTGTTAGTAATATAAATTTATGTTGATGATATTATATTCAATGCTACTAATGAAATCCTTTGTCAAGAGTTTGCCAAGCTTATGTAGGGAGAGTTCGAAATGAGCATGATGAGAGAACTCAATTTCTTTCTCGAACTCCAAATCAAGCAAACTAAGGATGGAATCTTGATCAACCAAGCTAAGTATATAAGAGAAATCTTAAAGAAGTTTGGAATGGAGACTACAAAGTCAATAGGTACACCTATGAGCCCCTCTTGTAAACTTGATAAAAATAAATACGGTAAATCTATTGATAAAAAATTATATAGAGGAATGATTGGCTCTTTATTATATTTGATTACTAGTAGACCAGATATAATGTTTAGTATCTGTATGTGTGCTAGATATCAGTCTGATCCTAAAGAGTCTCATCTCTTGGCTGTTAAGCATATATTTAGGTACTTATCTGGTACAATTAATATTGGTTTGTGGTATTCTAAAAATTCATCTATTGATTTAATTGGATTTTTTGATGCTGATTTTGCTGGATGTAAACTTGATAGAAAAAGTACTAGTAGAACTTGTCAATTTCTTAGAGTTAACTTAATCTCCTGATTTAGCAAAAAATAAATTTCAATTGCACTATCCACAGCTGAGGCTGAGTATATTGCAGCAAGAAGTTATGCTTAAATCTTGTGGATTAAGCAACAACTTGAAGATTTTGAAATCAAACTAACTAAGACACCCATAAAATATGATAATACTAGTGCAATATGCTCAACTAAAAATCCTGTTCAGCATTCAAGAAATAAACAAATTAAAATTAGGCATCATTTTATTAGAAATCATGTTGAAAGCAATGGTATTGTACTTGAATTTGTTAGTAGTGAAATGCAATTAGCTGATATATTGATTAAACCTCTCCATGAAGATCAGTTCAATTTGACTAGAAGAGAACTTGGGGTCATTAACCTTTTTTATTGAAAATTTCCATCTCTTCATATTCTTTGACCCTTGAATGATCAAATTTGCTATTAATTATGTTTAATCTTCATGAATTCCATTGAAATTCTATTCACTTTAATCAAAGCTTCATTTCCTATTTTTTTTGATTTTAAGTCAAAGTATCGACACTTGGAAGTGTTGACACCTGGAAGTGTCGACACTTGACTCTGTGTCGTGAGTCGACACTTGAATGGCGATAGATCAAAATAAAAGTAAGAAAATGAAGTGTTTTCGTTGTCTTCTTCCTTCCAAATCAAGCCAACTCATCCCCAACACTATTCCAACGATTCCTTCCCTCCAAATTCAACTCCAAACCTCTCAAATCCTTGTTTGGGATGGATTTTCCTTCAAGTTCTACCTTTTTCCCCTTCCTCTTTGATTTTGCACCGTAGAAACCCTAGGTTTCTTTCCCTCTTGCATTTCCATCTTGTATCTTTGAAATGGGGCCTAGGAAGCAAGTTGTCCGGCATCCAAGACCATCCAATCAAGAAGAAGAAAGGAGAACAAAGGCACGACATGAGGATAAAGCAGCTATGGAGCCTGAGATTCTGGCCAGACCTCTCTTTCCTGTAGCGAATTGCATGGGATCGAAGACCATCACCGGAGGATGTCATGTAGACTTCGATTTCATTGATCAGTGACAGTTTAGGATAGTTCAGTGGTTTAGGGATGTAGGATTGGTGCCATTTTACTCCTTGACAGAGAGATTTTACCTGGATTTGATTCGAGAGTTCTATGGTTCACTCGCCCGAGGTAGTGATGGATGGATTGCTCAGGTGCGAGGTAGAGATGTTCCAGTGTCCACAGAGATTCTGAGCAAAGTATGGGACATACCCATGAGAGGAGGATCTGTAGTGGATAGGGTCAGTGGTCTCCATTGCATTTTCGAGACAGATGATTTACCTGAGGGAGCCACTATTGTAGCTTCAAGATTATTTACTAAGATGAGGTTGCTGCATTACATAGTAGCCTGGATTCTTCTTCCGAAGACCGACCATTTCAACTTCATCATAGAGTGGGAGCTATTAGTAATGGTTTCTCTGGTATAGCACACTCATGTATGCCTACTGGTACTCATGGTACATCAGCTGATGGAGGCATCTATCAGCCAGAGATTGTGTCTGCCCTATAGGATGGGCTTGACTTTACTGTTTAGAGCTTATGGAGTAGTGATGGATGATGAGCCTTACCGGTAGCTACTACACACTGATATCTTGACATCATATCTCTTCATCAGATGGGGTACCAGCTTGTCAGAGGCTAGTGAGACGGCATGTATCTAGTCAGGCCACTGACAGAGATGAGGATATAGTGGAGGAGTGCATCTTTTTGGGTAAGGCAGGGCCCTCAGAGTCACCCATTGATATACCTGAGGTACAGCCATAGCCTTCAATGCAGCCAGAGACAGCTCCTCAGCCTGAGCCAGCATGGTCAAATATCCCTGGAGTTTCGGAGAGTTTAGAGGATAGGGTTGCTTGTATTGAGATTGAGGTAATGATCATTCATCAGCGAGTCGACAGGTTTCACATGGAGATGAGAGAGACCCATCAGGACTGAGAGATGGGATCTCTACCATTCTATCTACTTTGGGTAGACCTTCTTCCGGCAGAGCCCTGATACATCGGCTTTAGCTGATTCAGCTCCAGCACCACCTACTCCTGGACAAGATTTGGATGATGATGAGACTGACTCTGATGACTTTGACATGGCAGATCTAATGACAGAGCCAGTACCGAAGACTGCAGCTGACCTTCCTAGGAGTTCCATTCATGATCCATCTAGTTCATCCTTCCAGACTCCTATTTTACCCACTGTTCTCTCCAGACCTGCTGATCATACTTCCATTCCAGCACCTACTCCTATCATATCTTCAGCCTTTGATACACCTATTATTCATTCTCTCTCATTGCATACATCTTCCCTTATTAGGAAACTAGGATTTTATACCCCTAATTTCCACTGTCTTGATTCAGGTTCTATCTTTGATCATACACAGATTCATACTACCATTCCTGTCAGTTCTGTTCTTGCTGCTGACATAGCTTCTACCTCTTCTGCACTAGCTAGAGGTAGGACCTATGTTAGATGTAAAGGACGAGGCCATCGTGTTCCATCGAGATCGACCAGGACCCGTCTTCGTGATATTTGATCTATGTGGCCTCGATCCCGTGCTTTTACTGATACAGGACCGATCGAGATTGGATCCTTGGATGACGAGGACCGTGCTTAGGATAATCCCTATGATTAGCTAGTTTATATTTCTGTACTGCCTGTATGCTTTTATTTTTATTTACTTTTATGTATCAAACTTGTAACAATGTATGAAATATTATGAATAATTGAAATGTTCTACTTCATACCTATGTCTTTGGTTGATATCTCCTCTGAATGAATGAATTGTATTACTTAATTTCAGTGTTTTAATTTCATTATTTTCTCTTTTCCCTTTTAATGTTGACAAAAAGGAGGAGAGGTAATTATAAAAGATAAAGGAGAGAGATAAGATGAAAGGTCGGTAAGTATAAAAGATGAAGGTGAGATAAGATCGATGAAAGGTATATATATTTCTTGTGCAATGAAGATAAAATGAAAAATCATTTATGTTTGAGAAAAATATTTTGAGCATTGAGTGAGAGGGAGTAATCCCTCCTTTGGATTGCAAAATCGGTTTTGCTAAAATTTCTTGCAAAATCCTTAATTTCAGATGTTTAATTTCAGCTTTTTACCTTTGACAGATCTTTGAAAATCAATTTTTTGAATCATCTCTTGAGGGGGAGTATTTATACTCTTCAATGTATTGTTCAAAATTCTTCTTTGATTACTTTCATCTTATTTCATTGCTGAATTTATTATTCTTGAGCATGTTCTCTTTAGAATATCATGATACATGAATTTCCTTTTAAGCTCTGATACACTTAGTTCAAATTCAATTCAAATGAGATTTTAAAATTTATCTCTTATCTTTCTTTATTTGAATACATATTGCAATAAGCTTTATGTCTATTGAAAATACTTTTTAAGAGCTTATCATGTAAATTATACTTAAAGGTTTTGTCATCATCAAAAAGTGAGAGATTGTTGACTCCGTTATTGATTTTGATGATAAGCAAAATACTTAAATGTAAGTTGAGTACTAACTATTTTTTTAACGTGTATTTTTATAGAAAAATTCACTCATCAATTCAACAAGATTTGATTGCTTGTCAAAATGAAGAAGTCCCTTCTATGAATGAAAGATTAGTTTTAAATGGACTTAAGTACTTGAAGATTGCTTGAAAGGACTTGGTTAGTCCAGCACAAATTGGTTTTAGCAGAGGTTCAATAGTTTTTGAAGAAATCTCAGCAAGTGTCGACTCACGTGAAAATTCCAGAGAGCTTCAATGAAGATATTTGAACTTAGTATCGACTCATGAAACTTAAGTGTCGATCCTAAGTGTTGACTCATAGCTTGAAGTGTCGACACTTGGAGTTCTGGAAATAGTAATGGCTAGTTTCTCAAACGCAGAACTCGGCCCTCTTGGCTTCAAATGGCTAGTTTTTCATGTTTAATGGCTATAAACCAACTTTGAGATCTTGGAAAGGTATTTAAGTGATTCAAATCAAATCTAAATACAAGAGGATCAATAATAGAAAAAGAAAAGCAAGTGCATTCACTCCCATTCATTAAGAGCAACCACCTTCAAGAAAAGAAAAGTCTCAAAGCATTAAAAGCCTTCAAGAGCATTCAAGTCCAACATTCTTGAGCATTGATTGAGACTTTATCAAGTTGAAGACAACAATTTCTCAAAGCTTCAAAGAGATATCCGCTTTTATTTAGAAAGCTTTTCTTGTTGCCTTACTTTACAAGTTTATCCTTGTTGTAAAGGTTTTTGGTTAGCCTATTGGAAAACCAAAGAGGTTATTGGTTAGCCTTGAAAACCAAGGAGGTTGTTGGTGAGCCTTAAAACTAATTAGGTTCTTGGTTAGCCCACAAAACCAAGGGAGGTTTTGACTTGTGAGCCTTGTGAAAACAAGTTGGGTTTTGATTAATGAGCCCAAAAAATTAATCGGCTGTAATCGGTGGAGATTATAGTGAATTCCCAAGTGGACCTTGGGGAGTGGATGTAGGTGCATTGGAAAGTACCGAACCACTATACTTAGATGGTGTTTGTGATTGCTTGTCTCTCTCTCTTTCTCTTTCTCTTACTTTTATTGTTTATAAATTTTCGCTGTAAACTCTTTAAGAGCATGTTACTATTGCATCTCATTAGACTTAAGTTGTTTATTGAATTAGTTCACACTTGCATTTAATTTTTTAGAAACCCAATTCATCTCCCCTCTTAGGTTGCTTACTGGGCGACACATTCATCACCACCTGCACCAAAGGCAATGGTCAGCACCCTCCGAGGGAGGAGAAGCCATGAAAGCGGCCATAAAAGTTACTCATTGATATCAGCTGAGAAACTACGTCGATGGCGAGTTCTGACACCGGCCTCCTGAGAAGGCCCCAACGGTCTGATGGTTGGATGAGAGTGTTCAGAATGTCTTCTGCCACCTTCTCGTCCCGGGATATCATGGAGCCCCCAGGCAAGATGAGGGTGATCATTTGGTCCTTCTGACTCACCTCACCGGGCACTTGATCAGAACCTGGCACGGCTTCTGACACGGTCACTGCACTAGATAGACCACCCCTGGCAGCCCTAGCTTTGAGGGGTGGGGTTGGCACCTTGGTGGCGGGTGCACCTATCACTCCCTCGACCTCAGATTGTGTCGGGCAGGTGACACGGGGAGAAATCACTAGAGTTATTGGAGGGACTCCCTCTGCGACCCCGGTGTCATTCCTAGACCGACTAGATGGGGCATGGCCCTGTGGCCTCGGCACTACGAGCGAGGTGGATGACCCTCCCCCATCGGGTCCGTTGCAAGGCCCACATCTTGGTTCTTCTCGGGCCTTCTTCCTGGGCTCCCTCTCAGGCTCTCCGACAGCGGCCCTTCTTCGGGATATCCTCGAAGCTCATCGAAGCTGAAAGTCATCCCAGCGACATGAGGTAGATTAATTAGCCTTATCCTTGAACCAGGACCACCATCGAGATAAAAGGAGCCCGATGTTAAGCTTTACCCTGGGGCTGGGCCTAGATGATCCCAGCTTCGATGAGGTTCCACTCGCATAACAAATCCCGAGGAGACGGGACCCGAGAAGAGACAAGCTGGTCGGTTCGACCATAGATTAGTGGTTGGGGGAAGTGTTCGGGTTGCTCTATACCCAGTTCACTCCCTCGACCGAAGCAAACAAGAACCGGTGCTTCCACCCCTTGATGGAAGTGGGCAGATCGAGTTTGAAACACCCCTTGCGAGGAGCCACAGACCACCACCTGTCATCGAAGGGGTGATGCTTTAGGATAAACAAGGCCTTGAAGAGGGAGAAATGGACGATGATCCCATTATGGTTACAGAGGATAATAAAATAAAAAATGGTCCGAATGGCATTGGAAGTAAGTTGGGCCGGAATCAGACTATAGTTGCCTAGGAAAGCAAAGAAAAAGAAGTGGAATACAATACGGAGCCCCGTGGAGAAGAAGTGGAATGGAATAGTTGCCTATCTTGTCGAAACTTTGTAACCTCATCTAAGAAGAGGGGGAAAGTTTGCTCTGCAAGAAAAACTATCTTTTGGCCACTTGAAGAACCCTGGAGAAGCAGGAGGATAGATCTTTTTCAAGTGGCTTGGACCCCTATCACCTCGTACTTGTCGAGGACGTGCACCATATCTCACCCCGAGCCAGTCAAGGGGTGCCATGTGGTGGGAGCGACGCACCAAATCGGAAGAAGCCTCTTTGGGTCCAGCACAATGATAAAGACTGCCTTAAAGAAGGGCAACATGGCATCGCCCTGTTAGCCTAGGTGCATGATCTTTGGGATGCCAGCGCATAAGGCATTGATAGCACCAAAAGGGCACCTCACCCATTCAGCATAATCATTACTCCATTCACCCCGAGTGGTCACTTCATCCTTCAAGCTCAGGAGTGGGGGGCATCTGATGTGGCAACATCCACTGACGTGGAGCCCGTGGATGGCCACGGCGATAAGAGACCCGCCACTAGACAAGGTAGCCTGACGAAGGATCGAAGTGGGCCCCCCTTGCTGAGGTCAGCTCTCAACCGAGGCCGGGCTCATTGGGCGAGCCCCCTATCTTAGGTTAGCTCCCAGCCGAGGTCGAACCCATCCCTCTGAGACGAGCCCCCCGGCCGAGGTTAGCTTCCAGTCGAGGTCAGGCTCATTGGGTAAGCTCCCCATCTAAGGTCAGCTCCCGGTCGGAGTTGAGCCCATCCCTCTGGGAGTCAGGACCCCAAAACAGGGCCTCACTCACCGTCTAGTAGGAGTTGGAGCTCCCGCAAAGGCATAAAGAGGGAGGAAACATAAGTTCAAAACTATGACAAGGGAGAACCTGGTCACCCACGGTCCTCGAGAGGTGGTGCATGCCCTGACATGAATGCAGGTCCTACGACGCACCTTGTGCACAACCTGTATGATCTGAGCATCATCATACTCCCAGCCTTGTAGTATGCCTCCACGTCGACGACCGCACAACTGGGAGACTGCGACTTCCATGATAGGATGCCTGAACCTTCCTAAGAAGGACATCCCGCTCGGGCCCTAGATCCTATGGCACTCCGACGGTTCCCCCTAAAATGGCAATATCCTATCGTGGCTCAAGGCTCAGTGAAAATCCGGCCCGACAGGGAGGTGACAGCAAATAACAGAAAGCCTTCTTCGAAAAAGAGGACCTGGAAACCGACGAAAGCCATCCATCTATATAAGATTCGCAAGGGAATGTAAGTAAAGGTAGGAAACAGACACGCTTTCTATTCTCAATTATCTTCTTTCATAAAATTCTTATTACCCTCTCGACGCAGAGAGTCCCCAAGCTCTCTACCACAGAGGTTCTGTTCCCCTCGATCATCTCACTGACTTGATCGTCGGAGTGTCATTGCCGAAATCCCCGGCCCAGGTCTCCTCTATCTTGCAGGACCTTCGAATGACTAAGCCGATCGTGAAGTAGAAGGACGAGTAACCAGTTGGAACCCGATGCATCAGAGCTACAGGCCACGACAATCTTGACGGCAACAGTCACTATAAAAAATATGGTAAAATCAGAATACCTTTTTTTTATTTTTCCTAGTGCCAACTCCATATGACTTTTGTTTGTCAAACTCTCCTTGTTCCTTTGGTTTTGGTGATTGTCATCCAAGCCTAGCAACAGTTCAACCAGATTCGCTTGTAAACCATTCCATTGTAGTTATTTTCCTCTTCCATTTTTTATAAGCATCCTTTTTCATTCAAAAAAAAATATTTGAAGCAGTTTAATCTCAAACTTGGAAATCATCATTTAGAGATCAAGTATGGATCAAAATTTGACTCATTTATTAACCAAGTCATACCGATTCATTGTTTACTAAGTAGCAATCAAGGTACTATATTTTTTTCCTCTCAAAAGAACCAAGACTAAATTTTAATAGAAAGACAATGTGACGTCCCCCTGACTGGTTGGGTCCCTGGTCACTTGTCACCGACGTCCAGTTCTGGGGTCCGCGTTTGTCCACCGATGCCATGAACGAAGAAAACCGTGTCGGTCGGTATAAGCATCCCAAAATGTGGCTTAAAAGCCCAAAAGCAAAATCGAGCTTTTTCCATGAAAATTGCAATTGAAAAAACTTAAGAAATTAATCCTAATATTCTTATCAAAAATCAAAACTAAAACTTATTTATGTTTAAATATGAATGCAACTGAAATCGAAAATTATAATTGTTATACCCAATTAACTTTTTTCTAAACCAGATCGAAGACCCGACCGACCACCAGGTCCGAACGACCCACTCCACTGGGGGTCCGACCGACCCACTTTGCCAGAGGTTCGAACGACCCACTCCACTAGGGGTCCGACCGACCCACTTTGCTAGAGGTCCGAACGACCCACTTCACTAAAGGTTTGACCGACCCACTTTGCCAAAGGTCTGAGTGACCCACTCCACTAGGGATCTGACCGACCCACTTTAGCAGAGATCCGAACAACCCACTCCAGTAGAGGTCTGAGCAACCCACTCCACCAAGGATCCGACTGACCCACTCCACCATGGATCCGACTGACCCATTCAAGATCCGACTGACCTGCTTCAGCCAGACCCATACTAATCAGAAGGCTCCAGAAGCCCCTTCCAGCTGGTACCAGAATTTTGTTACAACAGATCCCATGACGTGGTCACGTCCTGGTGCCCACCTGGCCACCACCCTAATTCTCTTAGGGGCAAATCGGGCATTTTGAGCCTAGTCCCTAACAGAATCTGGTAGTGTTCTGTGCCAATATAAGGTAAACTGGGGACATCGAATGGTAAGGGCACTTCTCCTTCTCCACGAGCTACCTCTTTTTTGATTCCTCCATTCTGTTGCTCTAAGGCTCCAGCTAACTTAGTCATCGGAGTGTCCCTAGCCGGAAAACCACCGGCCCATGGGACTTCTTTGCAGGATCCGGGAGAGGAGCGCTCCAGCCAAGCCAAGAGAACCCGATCCGGGAGACTTGATGGCAACAATAACTAAATGATATTAAAAATATATTTCATGACAAAATGAAATGTACCGTAAAAAGAACCAAAGAAGAACAAGATCAAGGTTAAAGAAACCCATCAGAGCTGCCAACTCAAGAAAATAAATATCAGGTTTAGTAAACCACTGAAACAACTTCTTCACATGGTAGGGTAAGGTAGCATCCAACCCTCTCTGGATGTCACAGGCCGCAACGAGGATCCGAGGGACATCACTAGCAAGCTCCAGCGCATGGAGGAGTAGATCGCTAAGTTGGTCGATCGGCAAAAGGCCGATGAAGCACATGCATACGACTCTCGCCCAACTTTTTTTGCTAGAATCATGGGGGAAGTTATCCTCTACCACTTCAAAATCCCTCAAGTGGATGCCTACGATGGCACCACCGACCCACTAGATCATCTGCGCACTTACAAGGCCTACATGATGGTACAGGGCACCTCTGATGCCCTCCACTACATTGCCTTCCCTGTGACACTCAAAAAGGTAGCTCGGATGTGGTTTTCCACCATCCGACCAGGTATGATTCACTCCTTCCCCTAGCTAGAAAAACTTTTTCTATCCTATTTCAAGACTTGCAGCCAGGTTCCGAGGAAATGGACTACCTCTTCCTCATGCAGCAAAAGGAAGGAGAAACCCTCCAGGACTACATGGCTCGATTCAACTCAGTGGCCATGGAGGTCCTGGACCTCAATGAAGACGTAGCTATGTCGGCCTTCAAGAAGGGCCTGCGATCGTTTAGGCTCACCTTCTTCCTGGATATAAAACTCCCGACAAGCTACTCCAAACTGCTGGCCCAGGCACAGAAATATGCCCTAGCAGAAGAACAAGTGGCAAGCCGATGCCAGGCTAAAGGGAGGTCGGAGCGATAAGGCTCCCGAAGTCGACCTCCCAGCAATGGCATCAACTCAGCCCGACACCGCAGCCCTAAGCTGAAGGACTTCCTTCGAAAGTTCGAGACTTATGTGCCTCTCTCCCTCCCAAGAGAGAAAATCCACATGGAGATAGAGAACGATACCTTCTTGCAAAGGCCTCACCCGATGAGGAGTCCCTCTGCATTAACAAATAGGGACAAGTACTGTCGGTTCCACCATGACCATGGGCATAGCACGAAGACTGCCTCCAGTTGAAGGATGTGATCGAAGATTTGATCAGGCGGGGATACCTGCACAAGTACGTCCGACCCCAGAGAAATCAGGCTGAAACCTCTACTGCTAGGGACCTTCGGAAGAAATAGAGCTACCTAACCAGTGCCCCATCGATGGAAATGTGGGCATGCTCCACCGTCGATCAGATTAGAGGAGTGAAGAAGACCAAGCATTATCAAGAGGCCTCGGAATTCTAATGTAATTAGTTTCTCAGATGAAGACCTCTTAGAGGCCCAGATCCTTGGGAATGACCTTGTGGTTGTGTCGGTAGTGATTGCCAACTATGATGCAAGAAGAATCCCCATAGATAATGGAAGCTCCATGAAGGTTTTATTGTATGATGCTTTTGTCAGAATGAACCTGCCTAAAGCCAGGCTACAAGAATTCCCAATTTCATCGACTAGGTTCGGAGGGAACTCCGTCGACGTGGAAGGAGAAATAACTTTGCCCATTATAATCGGGTCATAACCTTTTCAAAAGACTCTCCCCATCAATTTTGTGGTCGTACGCATAGCCTATAATGCCATCTTGGGATGGCCGGCACTTAACAAATTTCGGGCCATCGTGTCTACCTACCACATGCTGGCAAAATTTTCGATCCGGAATGGTGTTGGAATAATAAGGGGAGATCGCAGGATGGCCAGGCAGTGTCTGATCATCCAGGACAGGCAATTAGAAGGCTGTTCTACCTTGGAACTGCTTGACCGCAGGGCCGAAGCCGACAGCTACGGGCAACCGGTCGAGAAGATCCTGTTCGTGCTTCTTCGGGAAGAAGATCTCACTAAGGTCCTGCAGATTGGAAGTATGCTCAGCAAAGAGGCCAAATCAGAGTTGGTCAACTTTTTAAGGGATAATACTGACATCTTTGCCTGGTCGGCGTCGGACATGCCAGGCATCCCGTCGGAGGTCATAACCCACCATCTCAAGATGGATCCGGCTTATAAGCCTGTCAGGCAAAAGAAGAGGTGCTTCGCCCCTAAAAGACAGAGGGCGATTGAAGAGGAGGTTAGGGAGCTCTTCGATGCTGGCTTCATCAGGGAAGCTCATTACCCCGACGGTTGGCAAATGTTGTTATGGTAAAGAAAGCAAACATAAAATATGGGATATGCATGGACTACACCGACCTCAATAAAGCTTGTCCAAAGGATAGCTTTTCCTTGCCAAAGATCGAATGTTTGGTGGATGCCACTACCGGTCACCAACTTCTAAGCTTCATGGATGCCTTCTCCAGGTTCAATCAAATTAGAATGCACCTAGAGGATGAGGAGAAGACAGCCTTTGTCACTGATAAAGGGCTGTACTGCTATAAAATGATGCCCTTCAGTCTGAAGAATGCCGGAGCCACTTTTCAAAAACTAATTAACCGGGTTTTTGAAGGGCAGCTTGGAAGTAACATGGAGGCGTACATTGATGATATGATAGTCAAAAGCCTCCAAAGAGCCGACCACATCAAAGATCTACAAGAATCCTTTGATGCCTTGAGGCATCACCAGATGAAGTTGAATCCGACCAAGTGCACTTTTGGGATGACCTTCAAAAAATTCCTTGGCTTTTTGGTCATGCAAAAAGGAATTGAGATCAACCCCGATAAGATTAAGGCCATTATCGACATTGGACATCCGACTAATAAAAAGCAAGTATAGAAACTTATAGGCCGAGTAGCCTCTCTCAACCGCTTCATCTCCAGGTCGGTCGAGAAGTGTCTCCCTTTCTTCAAAACCCTGCGACGGTCGAATCATTTCCAGTGGTCCGATGAGTGTCGGTCAACCTTCGAAGTATTGAAGAAGTACCAGAAAACCCCTCCCTTACTTGCTAAGCCTATAGAGGGAGAGCCCTTATACTTGTATCTGTCGGCTTCGGACGAGGTAGTGAGCTCCATCCTCATTCGGATAGGGGAGAACAACTAGCAAAGGCTTGTCTACTACATTAGCAAAGTTCTCCACGATGCCGAAACAAGATACCCCAAGAGGCAAAAGCTTGTTTATTCCTTGATCATAGCAGCCAAGTGGTTGTGCTTTTACTTTCAAGCACATCCGATCGTCATCCTAACTGATCAACCTCTCAGGGTAATCCTTAGAAGCCCTGACACCTCCAGTCGGCTTGCTAAGTGGGCTGTCAAGTTAGGTGAATTTGACATCTCTTTCCAACCTTAGTCGACCATGAAAGCTCAGGTGATCGCCAACTTCATAGCAGAGTGTACCTGGAGGCAAGAAGCACCTCCTCGATTAGTCGACACACTCGAGGAAGATATTGTTAAAGAAGTAGTGCCCGCTTGGATGCTCCATGTGGACGGGGCATCTAACCTTGCTAGATGTGGAGCGGGCCTGATCCTGGCTGACCTCGATGGACAGAGCCTGGAGTATGCCTTGTATTTTGCATTTCAGGTATCAAACAACTAGACAGAATACGAAGCCCTCCTTGCAAGACTAAGAATAGTCGACGAGCTGGGCATCAGTAGGATCAGGTCCTTCTTCGATTCCCAACTGGTGGTAAAACAAGTGAGGGGTGAATTCGAGGAGAGGTCCGACCCTAGCCAAGTATTTGGGTAAGGTACAAAGTCTCGTGACTCGACTTAAATTCTTCGAGATTTTCCATATACCTTGAATGCAAAACTCTCAGGCGGACACCTTGTCATGACTGGCTAATGCCATCACCAACTCATTCGACGAACCTTTGTGGAATACCTGCAACGTCCAAGCATTGCTAAAGAGACGGTCAGAATCCATCAAGTGGAGCGAGAAGCCCTTGGATGGACCCCATCCTTGCATTCCTCATCGAAGGGACCTTATTGGAGGATAAGACTGAAGCCAAGCATGTATGCTGGACTACCTCAAAGTACGTTGTTCTCGACGGAACCTTGTACAAACGATCGTTCATGCAACCACTACTCAAGTGTTTGGGGCTGTCAGACACCGACTACACACTCAGAGAGGTGCATGAAGGCATTTGCGGTGATCACCTGGAAGGAAAATCCTTGGCCTACAAAATCATTCAGTAGCGTTATTATTGACCAACCATCCAGAAAGATGCATTGGACTTCGTCAGAAAGTGTGATGCATGCCAATGATATTCCAATATTCAGAGATGACTGGCCAGCCAGCTGACCCCGCTGACCATCCCTTAGCCATTCTCATAGTGGGGAATGGACATCCTTGGTCCATTCCCGCCAGCCTTCGGGCAATGGAAGTTCTTGGTTGTTGCTATCGACTACTTCACCAAATGGATGGAAGCTGAGCTGCTAGCACAAATCACAGAAACCAAAATGGAAAACTTTGTCCAGAATTATATAATTTTTTGGTTCAGCATTACCTAGGCCATTATCACCGATAATAGAAGACAGTTTGACAACCCAAAATTTTGGAAGTTCTACCAGCAATACCATATTTCCCATCGGCTAACTTCAGTCGGACACCCCCAATCCAACGGAGAAGTTGAAATTACCAATCGGACGATCCTGCATGGGTTAAAGACCCGACTGAATGATACCAAGGGACTCTAGGCAGAAAAACTTCATTCGATGCTTTGGGCCTATCGGACTACCTCCTAGATGGTAACTGGAGAAACTCCATTCAGTCTGACCTATGGGAGCAAGGCGGTCATACCTGTAGAAATCTCCCTACAATCCTTTCAAATCGATCATTTTGCCGAGTCGGCCAACTCCGAATGGAGAAGAATTGACCATGACTTGCTCGAGAAAACCCAACTCCAAGTCGATCTGAAGATGGCGACATATCGCCAAAGGATGGCCAAGTACTACAACAGTCGAGTCAAGGCTTGAAGCTTCAGGGTCGGAGACTTGGTTCTGTGGAGGACTGAGATATCCAGGCCGACCGAAAAAGGAAAACTCTCCCCTAACTGGGAAGGCCCCTATAGGGTAATTGAAGTAATCCGAGCTGGAACCTACCGACTCGAGTATTTGGATGGATGTCAAGTAGTGCATCCTTGGAATGTTGACAACCTTCATAAGTATTATCAATGAAGGCAACAATTTATTCCACCAAAAAAGTCCAACTCCGATTGACAAGGCTCTAAGGTGGCCCACTCCGAAAGTCTGACCCCGGTCGGCAAAGGCTCTAGGGCAGCCCTCTTCGAAAGTCCGACCCCGGTCGGCAAATGATCTAAGGTAGCCCACTCCGAAAGTCTGACCCCGGTCGGTAAAGGCTCTAGGGTAGCTCACTCCGAAAGTCTGACCCCAGTTGGTAAAAGCTCTAGGGTAGCCCACTCTGAAAGTCCGACCCTGATCGGCAAAGGCTCTATGGCAGCCCACTCCGAAAGTTCGATCCCAGTCGATAAAGGCTCTAAGGCAGCCCACTTCGAAAGTCCGACCCCGATCGGCAAAGGCTCTAGGGAAGCCCACTCCGAAAGTCCGACCCCGATCGGTAAAGGCTCAAAGGCAGCCCACTCCGAAAGTCCAACTCCGATCGGTAAAGGCTCTAAGGCAGCCCACTTCGAAAGTTCGACTCCGGTCAGCAGAGATTCTAGGGTACCCCACTCTGAAAGTTCGACCCTGGTCAGCAAAGGCTCTATGGCAGCCCATTCAAAAATCTGACCTCGCTCGAGAAATTCTACTTGGAATCCCTAAGTATTTAAGGGGTTACTCTATAGGCGACAAGCTTGAAGGTTCAAACTAAATCGATCCTTCAACACTTAGAAATATTTCTAAGGATTTGGTTTTGGACTGAGCAACTGTTCAATACTTAGAAATATTTTCAAGAAAAAGGAGTTCGGACTAAGCCAACCGTCCCACATTCGGAAAGATGAATACTGAAGACATGTCAAAGGAAAAGATATTTTCCTTCATTAACAAAATGTTTTACAAAGAAACAGGGCAGACTTTTACAAATGATCTATGTTTGACCCTGTGAGTACATAGGAGGGACTTCGGCCTTGGCCTCTTGCGCCGCACCTGAAGTTCCGACTGGGGCATCCGTCGGTCCCGCATTGGCCACGGCCTGGGCATTGGCTCTGGCATCTGACGGGCCCCATACCCCTCTTGTGTCGGTGGCAGCCTGGGCATCGACCCCCGCATCGATCGAAGCTATTCCTTCCTCCACTAGCTTTGGCAACTGCAAGGTGGACGATCCAGCTCCGGGAAGGCATCGACCACCTTCTTCAGGCAATCCTCGTAGCCATAGTTGAAGCGGCCTCCTCCATCTCATCCTTGAAGCAGGCGGAGGCCTTGTACTCCGCTATGGCATTGCCGACCGCCTCTGCTGCCTACTCCTTGGCCTCTTTCAGCAGGCCCATATACTTTGCTGCTATAGACTGTTGACCTCGCGAATTCCTCTCGGCTTTGGTGGCCCGCTCCTCCTTCGCACTCAGTCGACGGACCAGAGTTTTCACCTTCTTCTTCTTTTCCTTTAACCTGGCCTCCCGGTCGACCAGTTGATTCTATAGGTCTTCTACCTGCTTCTTCAAAGACTCGACTTCGGCTCTACTGGCTGACAGCCTCTCCTCAGTAGCTCTCTTGGCCACTTCCGACTCTTCGGCCTTCTTGGCCATGGTCTGTGCTGCAAAGAGCATCTCGCCAAGCTCGTCGTCCATTAGCGAGATCCCATGGACAAGCTGCAAATGAAAACTTGAATTAAATCTTGCTCAGAGAAGAAAGAATGAAAGGAAGAAGGTAGGAGGACAGTGACCTACCCTCATCATGTCGCGGTAGCCTTCCCTTTCCGCATCGTCCAATGTCCTCCAACTGGACTCCTCCCAGTCGGCCTCTGACATGGACCCCCTCTGCAGCTCTCTAGCATGCCCTGCATTATGGAGGGTGCTCCAATGCCGATATGCCTTAAAGAGGACATCGTCGGCCTTCGCCCTTTCAGCTACTCCCTTCCCTTTGTCTGTGGGGGGAGCCGCTTCCATCGGCCCTGTTGATGATGAGGCTAGAGCCATTGCTACATCAGTCAGCTCTAGCGATTCCTGCTCTGATCGAGCGATCGGCTACTCGACCGGGGATGAATGCCTCGGTGCCTTCATTTCCAGTCGCTCCAAAAGAGGAACGTCGTCCTCATCGAAATTCACCGACACAACCGCTGCGGGCCGTTCTTCCACCCGCTGCCTCTTCGATTGGTATGCGGTTGGCCCAACGGACTGGGCGGCCCTCCTCTTCACCGCTCGCTCCGTTACCTTGGCCCTGTCGGGCTTCATCTTGTCTCCTGTTGCAGGAGTCAGATCAAAGTTAGTACAGAAGGAAACAAAGACTGCAAGAGGCAAAAGGGACCGGCAACAGCGGCTTCTATCCTACCTAAGATTCCATGATGATTGAATCCGGCCAGCTGGAGGCTGTCATCCCGAAGCAACTCCGGAACCATAATGGGGCCGACCCCCTCCATCTCATTGAAATCGGCCTGATCGGCCATAAGCACCACCCTTCCATCGACAGCTTTTGGCCTTGGTTCCCTCCATAGTACTTTAAAACCCCAAGGTTGGAGGCTATCCACGAAGAAGAACTTGGCCTTCCACCCGTAGATAGCCGACGGAAGGCACCCTATTTTATTTTGCCCAGGGCAGGGACTAAAGATCCACTACTCCTGGATCCTAAAACCCCTTTTCAAGATAAAGAAGTTGGAAAAGAGGGAGGTCCTAAGTTCGGCTCCGACTTTACAACACAGGACCATAAAGCAGCTGATTGCCCGAATGCTGTTCGGGGTCAGCTGCGTAGGGGTAATCCAGTACAAACGGAAGATCTCAACAAAGAAGTTACAGAGTGAAAATCTAAGGCCAACCTTAATGTGGTCCTCGTATATCGGAAGAGCCCCCAAATTCAGTGGTCGATCACCCTTCCTTCTCTATTTGGGATAGTGAGATGCAGGGTAGATGGAATATTATATTTAACCCTAAGGGTTTCTACCGTCTCCCGGGTCATCTCAGGCCGAATCTCACTAGGGCATGGTTCCTTATCCCTATGGGTGGAATTGCGGCTGCTGGAAGCCATTCTAATGAAGGTTAAAGAGGTAGAGGGGGGACTGACCTGAAAAATGGGTTTCTAGGAAGATGAAAGCAGAAGGAAGAAGATGCTCTTTCTCTGTCTTCAAGTGCGGATGCAGCAGAAAACTTCCCCTGGGCTCTCAATGCCTCCTTTTATAGCCCCTGGAGGGATCGTTTCCCACCGTCCCTCGAGCGCCATGATCCAGCCATTAGGTAGTGCAATTCTCCATGCGACGGAAGCCGATGCGACGTAGGGAAACACATTCAAGCCACAATCCGCGCGGTCGCCAGATCAGTGGCGAAAGGCTCATTCCAAACATGGCACCAACCGCTCGGATGCTGCCCCGTTGCACTAGTTACATTCGAAGCCTAAAGGCCAGGCGGATCAAGCTGGCCTCTCATCATAGCGCCCCATCTGCATTAACTGCCTTTCCCCGCCTCCAACGCGGGGCTGACACCTGTCCCAAGTGCACGATTCTGGAGTGGGACGCAATCAAACGCAGTACGCCTGATCGGATTCGCGATCATCCCAAGGACAGATACATTAAGTAAGGAATGATACTCTCGTCCTTCGAGACTGCAAATCCCTTCGAAGGCCAAGAGCAAGGGGGAACTGTTATACCCAATCAACTTTTCTCTGAGCCAGACCGAAGATCCGGCCGACCAACATGTCCGAACGACCCACTCCATCAGGGATCTGACCGACCCACTTTGCCAAATGTCTGAATGATCCACTTCAGCAGAAGTCCGAGCAACCCACTCCACCATGGGTCCGACCGACCCACTCTACCAGGGGTCCGACCGACCCGTTCGAGGTCCGATTGACCTGCTTCAGTCAGACCCATACTAATCAGAAGGCTCCAGAAGTCCCTTCCAGCTGGTACCAGAATTCTGTTATAACAGATCCCACGACGTGGTCACGTCCTGATGCCACCTGGCCACCACCTTGATTCTTCTATGGGTAGATCGGACATTTCCAGCCTAGTCCCTAACAGAATCTGGTAGTGTTCCGTGCCTATATAAGGTAAATGAGGGACTTCGAATGGTAAGGGCACTTCTCCTTTTCCACGAGCTACCACTTTTTTTATTCCTCCATTCTGTTGCTCTAAGGCTCCAGCTAACTTAGCCATCGGAGTGTCTCCATCGAAACACCACCGGCCCGTGGGACTTCTTTTGCAGGATCCGAAAAAGGAGCGCTCCAGCCAAGCCAAGAGAACCCGGTCCAGGAGACTTGACGGCAACAATAACTAAATGATATTAAAAATATATTTCATGACAAAATGAAATGTACCAGAAAAATAACCAAAGAAGAACAAGATCAAGGTTAAAGAAACCCATCAAAGCCGCCAACTCAAGAAAATAAAAATCAGGTTTAGTAAACCACCGAAACAGCTTCTTCACGTAGTAGGGTAAGGTTGCATCCAACCCTCTCTGGATGTCACAATGTTGAGAGTCTCATGCATATGAACCTTTTTGTTTTGGGAAAAGGGAAATAGGACAGGTATATACCTTGTTTTGCTCTTGCCGCCAAGCCCGCTTCCCTTCCAATTACAAAGTTGCTCTTTGAACGGGCTTACTTCGACCGGAGACAGAGACGAGGAGCGGCAGCGCGAGCATCAAGAAGAAAGCAGGGAGGACCACGGTAGGCCTCAGTAAGCCCCAAACAGGCTTCTCCTCCAACCCGACTTGAGAAGTCCCCTCCTCTCCCTCCGGGTCGTGGGAGTTGGTTACTGTAGATGGCTGCTGCTGCCTCCTGATCCTTTTCGTGTTCATCACCACTCTCCTCTCCAATCGCTGGACGAATCCAAGCGGAACATGAACGGAGGGATGGGTACTATGGAATGAGTTAAGAGGATTTCGTTTAGTTTGTCCCCTCGGATTTTTGAAATCGCAATGGCAAGTTTGGTAGGTATCTGACACGCACGTTTTTCATTTTTGGTTAATGATCGGGGCAATTATTTGGATCCGCAATTCCCTTCGCCAGCTTTGAGGTGATTTGACAGATCCTCGTTTGATAGCTGAGGGTCCTACTTGGGAGACCGTCAAGGAAGTTGATTCCTAACTTTTATAGGATAAATACTAAAGCAACTAGAAATGAGGTAACAAAATAAATTTATTGGACCGGAAGGAAATTTCAAGAACCTAAGTAATATCAGTTGTGTGAAAATTACTAGCATGAGCTTTACTAACATTTTAAATGGATCTGGGTGACCTATAATGTGATCCAACTCAATTTTCTTAAACATTATTTGATCCGCTTTAAAGAATTCATGGAATTAAGTTGTGTTCTAAAATTGGACTCGTTTTAATTTTTAGATGAGATTTTAGGTTTATTAAATTTGGATCCAACCATATCCGATTTGACCCGTTTAATTTTTGGATCTGTTGCCGCTCCTCCTCCTGGACTGGGCTCGGTAGGTACGCTAGAGAGCTCCTCTACCGGACGACCTGCACAAAGTTCCTGGGCGCCGGAGGTGCTCCGACGGGGGACACTCCGATGCTTAAGTTAGAGGAGGGATGGGAGCAACAGAATGGAAAGAGCTAAGGAAAAATCGCTCGTGGTAGGGAAGAAGTACCTTGCCTCCCGCGGAGGTCCCTCGGACGTCTTTTATAGGCGTGGAGCGTGGCCAAATTTCGTTAGGGGACAGGCTAGGAAAGCCCAGATTTGTCCCCGGGAGAGCCAGCATGGTCGCAGAGTCGTGGCCTGGCGGCATGGCGAAGGGTCAGAGTGATGGCCTGGTGGCACGGAGTCGTGGCCGTGTGGTGGAGTTCGTTGTAACAGAATGTCAGAATTTGTCAGAGAGGGGCTTCTGGGGCCCTCGAGTAGTTCCTTTAATAGTGGGTTGGCCTCAGTTGAAGAGAGTCGCCCGGCCGACCGGGGCGTTCGCCAGGAGCTCCAAAGAAGCCAATGCACGCGCGAGGAGGTGTTTGACGGCTCTAAGTTTCTCTGGGTCAGCCATACCTTTGGCGGGAGAAGTCCGTTCGGCTCAGCCCGGGTCAGCCTCCCGTGGGTTAGCCACTTGGGAAAGAGACCGTAGGGACCTCCTCAAGAGCCAGGGGTCGGACCTCTCTCCCCATGGTTCAATCGGACCCCTCCTTCGGGGTTAGCCAACCAGACGCCTGGGGCCGGTCCGACCCAGGGGGAGCCGGATGGGTATAACAGTTGCCCCCTGCTCCTGGACTTTAAGGGGTCACATCGCTTCAGAGGGCAGGAGCAGGACTTCGGTATGGGTCGCGTGCACCTATGGCGGATCCTGGATCGAGGCGTCAGGTCCCTTCGAATCCCCCTTGAACGGCTTCCTGGATAGCTGTCTGCCATGCATTGGAGTGCAGACATGACAGTTAATGCAAATCAGATGCTATGATGAAGGCCAGGCTGGCTCGTGTAGGGTCAGGGTGGAGTAGGGTGCCGCGCCACGCGGCGGCATCCGGTCGGTCGACGTCACTTCCCAGGTTGCCCCTGCATGACGGGATGTTCCTGATGCTTCGGGCTTTGAGATGTAGGTGGTCAAGTCTTCTGATGGGGCAGTTGGAACGCTCAAGGAATGGGCGGCTGCCGCTCCTCCCCCTCCCCTCCCCCTTTGGAGACCTATAAAAGGAAGGGGGAAGCAGTGCGAAAGGATTTTTCCTGCTGCTCCTGTGCTCCGTGAGGGAGAGTCCCCTCCTTCTTCCGCAGAACCTGGCTTCTAGGAGTCCAGTCCCAGGTTAGTCCCAGTCTTCCTTCCTTCCTTTTTAGCCCTAATGCCGTCTGGTGATGGAGGTCTGGCCCGTAGGTCCAGGGACCCTGGGCCGAGTGAGATACCCTCAACCATGAACCGGGAACGAGTTGAGAACTTTAGGGCGGTGCATGGCATTCCTCCACCCTGCACCTTACACTCCCGGGCCAAGAGGGGAGAGCGAACAACCCATTAGGGCTAGGGACTCTCCCAATGTACGATGCACACCTTAAGGCCGGACTGAGGTTCCCCCTACACCCCCTGTTTGTAGAAATCTTCAATTTTTATAGGGTAACCCCAGTACAGCTGACCCCCAACAGCATTCGGGTGATATGCTGCTTCATTGTGCTGTGCGATAGGGTTAGGTCCGAACCCAAACTGTCCCTCTTCGGTAATTTCTTCTACCTGAAGAGGGACTTTAGGAGCCGGGAATGGATGCTGTTCATCCCCCGCCAAGGCCGAAAAATCCTGAAGTGTCTCCCGTCGGCTGTCCACGAGTGGAAGGCCCAGTTCTTCTTCGTCAGCGATCTCCAACCTTGGGGGTTCGAGCCGTTGTGGAGGGAACCGTGGCCGAGAATCCGCGAGGGGAGGTTGGTCTTAATAGCCGACAGGGATAAATTTAATGAGATCAGCAGAGCCGACCCGACGGCAGCATTCGATCTGTTAGGGGAGGAAACCCTTCACCAGGCGGGGATCAGCCCCCAAAGATTCCTTGGCAAGGGCCGACCTCCTCCCTTATAAATTTTTGGCTCTCTCTTTTTCCTTCACTAACATTGAGTTTCCTACAACAGGAAGAAGGATGCAGAGGATCGATAAATCCAAGGTCATCCGACGGGTGGTGCAGAAATGGGCCATCCCAGAGTCGGCTTCCACGCCGGCCGCCGAACGATAGAAGAAAAAATGGGAGGAGGAGAGACCCGCTCCCATCATCAAGGTTGAGTCGGACGAAGACGGCGTCCCCCTCACCGAGTGCCTGGCAAGGAAGAAGGCGGGGACGCCGGCTTCTACAGGTGGGTCAGCCACCCTGACCCACCTGACTGGGGCAGGAGCAGCCAGGAATGTCCGACACGACTGCGGCGTCAACTCCTTCATTCACCAGTCTAGAGGAGGCAGTCCCTTCGATAGACAAAGGGAAGGGGATGGCCATAGAAGAAGCAGCCAAGAGCGGGGCCGAGGAGTCGGACGAGGAGATCCACCAGGAAGAATTCCAGCATTGGCGCGCGCTCGACCACCCTAGGAGGGTGCGGAGCCTGCTGAGGGGGGCCATGATGGATGCTGATTGGGAGGTGTCGATCCAAAAGAATCTGATCGACATAGTCGTGGAGTCCTACCATGACTTTATGAGGGTAAGAGCCTTAACCTATTCCCTTACCTCTTTTCTTTCTTTGGGTATAGCACTAACCCAGCCTTGTGCTTGCAGCTCCTTCACGGCATCTCCTTGATGGACGACGGCATCTGCTGGGTGCTTCACACTGCCAAGACCTCCGCGAAGAGAGTTCAGGAGTTGGAGGCTGCCCAAGCAGTCACAACGGCTTCCTTGAAGTCTTCTGAAGAGGGGCTGGCGGCAACCCGAGCTGAGGTAGAGTCATCGAAGGCGGCTCTGAAGGAGGCTGAGAGCAAGCTGGCCAACCGAGAGGCCAGGCTGAAGAAGAGAAAGGCAAAAATTGACTCACTCGCCTGTTGGCTTGAAGAGGAAGAGAAATGGTTCTCAGAGGTCGACAAGAGGGCTCAAGCCGAACGGGCGGCAGCAGCATAATTGGCGACCCAGCTTGAGGAAGCCAAAGAGCTGGCTACAAGGTAGGCCCAAGAAGCCGTGGTGGCATACAAGGCCTCGATTGGCTTCACTGAAGATGTGGAGGAGGCAGCATTGGACTTCTATAGAGAAGGTTACGATGACTAACTCAAGATGGTGGCTTCGCTCTTCCCAGAGCTGGACCTGTCAGGCGCTGAGCTAAAGGATCTGGTAGAGGGGGAGGAGTCCCAGGCGGAGCCTCAAGCGGAAGGTGAGGCGGAAGTGGTTAGGTCAGAAGTCCCAGGTCTAGCCGACGCGGAGGCGATGGCCTCCCCAGTTGAACCTCCAATTGCCGCGGCTTCGGCTGATCCCCCGGTTATAGTTGACGGGGCCGAGGTTGTGGACCCTGATGCATCTTCTGTGGGTCAGACCTAAGGAGTTTGTAAAGGTCTGACCTACCCCTCTTGTAAATACTTACCTTTATCATTAATGAAAGGCACTTTACTTACTTTTGTGTTTGAGTATGCCAGAATTGTTTTTCTTCCAAAAATCTTCTAAGTATTTCTGGTCAGCCCTGCAGGGTCATAAGCCCTTACGAAATGGCCGACAGACATTAATATAACTCAAACTTGAACCCCTTAGGGAAATTCCTAAGTACTTCCAGTCGGCTCATTTGGGCCTGAAGCCGGTAGGATAGCTGGGGGTGGTAGCTTAATCCGAACCAGGTACTTAGATGCTTGCTCCAAGTCCCAGCCCGCGAGTTAGCCCATGTTGCGGCCTATCCTCCACGCGGTCCTGCGTAGGTTGTTTTGGGATGACTGCCGACTGGGGTCGGGCCTTCGGAGTGGGCTGCCTTAGAGCCTCTGCCGATCGGGGTCGAACTTTCAGAGTGGGCTGCCCTAGAGCCTATGACAACCGGGGTCGGACTTTTGAAGAGGGCTGCCCTAGAGCCTCTACCGACCGGAGTCAGACTTTCGGAGTGGGCTGCTGTAGAGTCTCTGCCGACCGTGGTCGGACTTTCGGAGTGGGCTGCCCTAGAGCCTCTACCGACCAGGGTTGGACTTTCGGAGTGGGCTGCCCTAGAGCCTTTGCCGACCGGAGTCGGACTTTCAGAGTGGGCTACCCTAGAGCCTTTGCCGACCAGGGTCGGACTTTCGGAGTGGGCTGCCATAGAGCCTCTGCTGACCGGAGTCGGACTTTCAGAGTGGGCTACCCTAGAGCCTCTGTCGATCGGGGTCGGACTTTCGGAGTGGGCTGCCCTAGAGCCACTACCGACTAGAGTCATACTTTGGAGTGGGCTGCCCTAGAGCCTCTGCTAACCAGAGTCGGACTTTCGGAGTGAGCTGAATGAAGTTGAAGAAGTTGTAGACTTTAATGATAGTACTTGCGATGGTTGTCTACATTCCACGAGCGCGCTAGCTACCGTTCGTCCAAATGTTCGAGTCGGTAGGTTCTAGCTCGAATTACTTCAGTGACTCGATAAGGGCCTTCCCAATTGGGAAAAAGTTTTTCTTGCTCGGTTGGCCTTGAAACCTCCGTCCTTCGCAGGACCAGATCTCCAACTTGGAAGGTTCGCATCTTGACCCGTGAATTATTGTATCTGGCCATTTTCTGGCAGTAGGTCACCATCTTCATGCTCGTTCGAAGCCTGGTTTCTTCCAGCAGATCTAGGTAAGCCCTCCGCTGCTTTGAGTTGGCTGGCTCGGTGAACTGGTCAATCTGCAGGGACTGTAAAGAGACTTCCACGAGGATGACCACCTCACTCCCGTAGGTCAGGTTGAACGGGGTTTCCCTAGTCGCCGTCTGAGCGGTTGTCCGATACGCCCAAAGCACCAAATGAAGCTCTTCCGCCCAAAGCCCCTTGGCTTCATTCAGCCAGGTCTTCAGCCCATGCAGGATCGTTCTATTAGTGACCTCAGCCTCTCCATTGGATTGAGGGTGACTGACCGAAGTAAGCCGGTGAGCGTTGTGGTATTGTTGACAGAAACCCCGGAACTGAAAGTTGTTAAACTGTCTTCCATTATCGGTGACGATCATCTTTGGGATGCCGAACCAGAAGATAATACAGTTTCGGATAAAGTTTTCCACGTTGGCCTCCATTATTTGCGCCAACACTTCTACCTCCACCCATTTGGTGAAGTAATCAATGGCCATGAGAAGAAACTTCCACTGGCCAGATGCTGGGGGAAAAGGTCCCAGGATGTCAATGCCCCACTGTACGAATGGCTCAATGTTGATAGGGAAGGTTCGTTGGTAAGGCTTCTTCCCAAGAGTCATGGGTAAAGTAATTTCCCCTTCAACCCCAATGGTGTTCCCCTCGAAGCCAGTGAGCAGCATTAGGGATTCCCGCAGCCTAGATCTGGACAAGTTTATCCGAATGAAAGCATCATATAGTAAAACTTTTGCATAACTTCCATTATCAATAAGGATGCATTTTACATCATAGTTGGCAATGATAGTTGACACGACCATAGGGTCATCGCCCGGAAGAGGAGGCTCCAAGAGGTCTTTATCAAGAAAACTGATTATATTAGAGCCCCTAGACCTCTTTACAATGTCTTGACCTTCTTCATGCCCCCAGTTGGACCGCCATTGCAGCATGCCAACACCCCCATCTGCTGGGTGCTAATTGGGGAGCTCAGCCTCATCTGGAGGGTCTTTGGCAACTGAAGTCTCGGCCCGTTCCTGATGGGGTCGAACATACTTGTTCAGATACCCTCTCCTGATGAGGTACTCGATGGCATCCTTCAGCTGGAGGCACTCTTCTGTGTCGTGCCCGTGGTCCCTGTGGAACCGGCAGTACTTGTTTTTATTCCTGGCAGCAGGAGGGCCCCTTATCGATCGAGGCCTTTAGAAGAAGGCCTCGTTCTCAATCTCCATAAGGATCTTCTCCCGCTATAGGGAGAGGGGCGCATAGTTATTGAACCGTTTGAGGTAGTCCCTCTACTTAGGGCTCTGGCGCCTAGTGGATCGGCTGTCATCGCCGGGAGGTCGGACTGCGGGGGCTTTATCGCCCCGCTTCTTTGGGGCTGACCTTTTCTCAGCATGGCGTCGGCTCGCCGACTGCTCCTCTGCCAGGGCATACTTGTGCACCTTGGACAGCAGCTCGATGTAGCTCACCGGGAGCTTATTGTCCAGGGAGAATGTGAGCCTAGACGAGCGGAGCCCCCTCTTGAAGGCTGACATGGCCACCGCTTCATTCAAGTCCGGGACCTCCATGGCAGTTGAGTTGAAGTAGGCCGTGTAGTCCCGGAGGGTCTCTCCCTCCTTTTGCAGGATGAGGAAGAGGCAGTTGGTGTTTTTCAGAGTCCGACTACGAGTCCTGAAATGAGAAAGAAAAAGGGTTTCAAGCTGGGAAAAGGAATAGATCGTATCTGGGTGGATGGCGGAGAACCACATCCACGCAGCCTTCTTCAGGGTCGCGGGGAAGGCGATGCAGTGAAGGGCGTCAGAAGCACCCTGTACCATTATGTGGACCTTATAGGTGCCCAGGTGGTCCAATGGATCGGTGGTACCGTCGTAGGGGTCCACCTGCGAGATCTTGAAATGCCAGGGGTTAGGCTCCCCCAAAATCTCGGCAGAGAAAGGCGAGCAGGTGCCATGCACCTGAACCCCCTCGGCTTTCTGCCCCTCGATAATCTCGGCAATGCGCTCTTCTATGCGCATGATTTTGCTGCCATAGTCATGTGGGTCTGCAACAGGGCGCCGGCCGTCGAGAGGGACAGAGTTGGCAAAAGAGGGAGAAGCTGACCTCACCCTCTTTCCTGAAGCACGGGCCCTTAAGGACCCCTGGGGCTCCGGAATAGCGGGGGATGGAGGCGGGGGCGCCTCCGGTTGCTGGCTTACGCCGGCAATGGGTAGATGGTTGATGCAGGAAGCCACCGGTGGCTGCTGTCGATGGTCAGCCATTTCCTGGAAGTGCTGGACCGCTGAGGTGAGCATCTCGATGCAGTTTACTAGCATCTGGAATTGCTGCAACCCCAAGGTGATAGTGGGCTCAGCGATGGTAGCAGCATCGCTTTCCGTGCATGGTGCTTCGGGCCCATGATGAGAATGCCCTCCCTTCATGGAAATACTTCGAGTTCTCCCCCTTGCCATGGCTGAATCTTCCCAGTTGATCTTTCCTTTTAGAGTGAAGAGCAGAACGAAGACTCGCCCTTCCTCTAGCGCCAATCTGTTGCTGCTCCTCCTCCTGGACCAGGCTCGGTGGGTACACTGGAGAGCTCCTCTATCGGTTGACCTGCACAAAGTCCCTGGGTACTGGAGGTGCTCTAGTGGGGGATACTCCGATGCTTAAGTTAGAGGAGGGATGGGAGAAACATAATGGAAAGAGCTAAGGGAAAATCGCTTGTGGTAGGGAAGAAGTACCTTGCCTCTCGCGGAGGTCCCCCGGGCACCTTTTATAGGCATGGAGTGAGGCCAAATTCTGTTAGGGGATAGGCTAGGAAAGCCCAGATTTGCCACCGAGAGAGCTTGCATGGTGGCAGGGTCGTGGCCTGGCGGCGTGGCAGGAGGGTCAAAGTGATGGTGCCATGGAGTCATGGCCATGTGTGGTGGAGTTCGTTGTAACATAATGTCAGAATTTATCAGAGAGGGGCTTCTGGGGCCCTCGAGTAGTTTCCTTAATAGTGGGTCTGCCTCAGTTGAAGAGAGTCGCCCGACCGATCGGCGCATTCGCCAGGAGATCCAAAGAAGCCAACACATGCGCGAGGAGGTGTCTGACGGCTTTGAGTTTCTCTAGGTCAGCCATACCTTTGACGGTAGAAGTCCGTTCGGCTCAGCCCGGGTCGGCCTCCCGGTGGGTCAGCCACTTGGGAAAGAGACCGTAGGGACCTCCTCAAGAGCTAGGGGTCGGACCTCTCTCCCCATGGATCTCTCGGACCCCTTCTTCGGGGGTCAGCCGACCAGACGCCAGGGGCCGGTCCGACCCAGGGGGAGCCGGATGGGTACAACAGGATCAATTTAGATCATCTACTATGCCTGACCCGATCCAAATCGATCCGAATTAGGATACTATTAGGATTTGAATCTATTTGAATGTTTAAATTATGATTTAAAAATAATATTTTCAATATAAAAATAGATTTAATTTTTTTTTATATTATAAGTTATTTTAAAATAATATTATTTATTATCTATTTTATATAGTTAATAGTAATTAGTTATATAAT
Source organism: Areca catechu (assembly GCA_021397845.1). Taxonomy (NCBI): domain Eukaryota; kingdom Viridiplantae; phylum Streptophyta; class Magnoliopsida; order Arecales; family Arecaceae; genus Areca; species Areca catechu. Next base: position 72,642,010 of record CM038041.1, read on the forward strand.
AATTAAATATAATTAGTTATGTTTGATTCAGACCTGAATCGGATATGAATTTCTTAGGTTGAGGCTGGATTATACATGAATCCAACCCAACCCGACCTGATTTTTTATTGAACTAGATTGGATGTAATTTTAGAATCTGATCAAGAAATTGGGTTAGGTTGGGATCACTCATGACTTGATTCAGTCCAACCAATTTGTTGGGTTACCTAGGCTGGGCATAGCGGAAGACTAGGTTTCAAAATTTTCATATTCGAAACCTTGACTGGCCGGATCCTTAAACCCTAGAACTACTTGATCATAACAACTAATATATTTAAACTTTAGGATTATAAAGGAATACTTGGAATGCTATATTCTTTAATTTCTATGAGGCACACAAGTGCATACCCTCCAGAGCTGATCGACATAGAAATCAAACCAAGAAAGCACTCCTATGAAGGTTGCTTATTTGATTAGGACTTTTAAAAACCTTATCTAATCTCATCCTGCTTTGATCAAAGACTTCCCGAGTCATCATTGGAAGAGATCACATGGGATAACTTCTCCCCTTACTAGGAGTGATTGATTCCTTGTTGACCTACTCATTACATTCATACACAATCTACCATATCCAGAAGCACCCCGTACATGACTTAATTGCCATGAATGAAAAAGCACCAAAACATGGATTCATGTGCACAAGATACTATGGTAGCCTTAGGTTTAAGGACTACATGCCCAATTCCCACTAAGAGAACATTGCTTTTGACAAGTAAGTAAGACATCTATTTGATGTTCTCTTGTCGGATCAGTTCAGTGGACTGATAACCTAATGAGCATCCACATCCATATATTAGTGTCTCTATACAAGTGGTTATGAGACCAACCATCTTCTCCATTGAGCATATATAGGATGTACTAGTCTTTCTAGATTCATCGATCCCCGAATCGATGATCCAATGACTACGAACATTTTAGATTAGAATTTATAAGAACATAGGTCTCACCATTATGATCTCCACCATAACCCTAACTCCATTGCCCTAATCTATGGAATTTGTCATAATCTTATAATTAAAACATAAGATATAGCATATGATGAATCAAAAATTGCCTTTATCAATCTTGAGCTAGGAGAATGCCACTGATAAAATAACCGCGATTGACTTTTAGGACATAATTCTTTCAATCTCCCACTTGCATTAAAGCCAATCGCCCTTGTATTTAATACCCATGCAATCTAGATGACGATCTAACTGTTGTAGTGGAAGTGCTTTAGTGAATGGGTCTACTATGTTGTTCTTCGTATCAACTCATTCTACTACCACATCATTTCTTTCATTGATTTCTCAAACAAGGTGGAAGCATCTCAGGATGTACTTGGACTTATGGTGAGTCCTTGGTTCCTGCGATTGTAGGAACCATATCCGATTCCATGATGAATTTTTTCATCCAAATAGCTTCCTTAGTGGTTTCATTGGCAGCTATGTATTCTACCTCAGTATTTGAGTCAGCTACAGTTGGTTGCTTAGTACTCTTCCAACTTACTGTACCTCCATTCAAAGTAAAGACATATCATGATATGGATTTACCGTCATCTGGATTAGATTAAAAACTAGAATTTGTATAGTCTTCTAGTTTCAACTTTGATCCACCATATATCAGAATAATATCTTTAGTCCTTCTCAAGTATTTAAGAATATTTTTCATAGCTTTTCAATGATCCTTCCCTGGATCAGCCTAAATCTACTTACTATACCTATGGCATAAGCAACATCAAGCCTGGTACAATATTGCATACATGATTGATCCCACTACTGAAGTATAAGGGATCTTATTCATCCTATCTCTTTCTTTTGGAGTCTTAGGTGACATCCTTTTAGATAGGTGTATGCCTTGACTCATAGGCAAGTAACCCTTTTTACTTCCCTCCATATTGAATCTCTTCAATATTAAATCTATATACTTGGATTGGGATAATCCTAGTATTTTTTTAGATCTATCTCTATAGATCTTTATTCATAGAATATATGATGCTTCTCCTAAATCCTTCATAGAAAACTATTTTGATAGCCATGATTTAACTGACTGCATCTTTGGAACATCATTTCTAATGATAAGTATGTCATCAACATACAAGACCAAAAAGATAATGGCACTCCCACTTGTTTTCTTATACATACATGGCTTATCCGTATTCTTAATGAAACCAAATTTCTTAATAGTTTCATTGAAATGAATGTTCCATCTTCTTGATGCTTGCTTCAATCCATAGATGGATTTTCTAAGCTTACATACTTAGTTTGGTCTCCCACTTGAGACAAAACTCTCTGGTTATTACATATAGACTTCTACCTCAAAATTTTCATTGAGGAATGCAGTCTTAATATCCATCTGCCAGATCTCATAATCATAGTATGTAGCAATAGCAAGCATGATCCTAATGAACTTGAGCATGGCAATTGGTGAGAAGGTTTCATCATAGTCTATACCATGCTTTTGCTTGAAACCTTTTGCCACCAACCTAGCCTTATAGGTTTCTATTTGCCTATCTACTCCAATCTTCCTTTTGAAGATCCATTTGCACCCTATTGGGATAATTCACTCAAGTGGGTCAACCAAGGTCCAAACCTGGTTGTCATACATAGAGTCCATTTCGGATTTCATGGCACTTAACCATTTGTCAGAGTCCTTACTCATGACAGCCTTTGTATAGGTCAGTGGATCATCTCCTTCAATCATACTGGTTTCATTATTGTTTCTAATTATAAAACCATATCTTAGAGGTGCTGCCCACACTCTCTTTGGCCTACGGAGAGAAAGTGTGTTGTGGTTGTACCTGATCAACTGGTACTTTTGATTGAGGAACTTGAGTTTGTTCATTTTGAATTTCACTCAATTCAATTATTCTCCCATTACCTTCTTCTTAGATAAATTCTTTTTCCAAGAATACGACAGGCCTACTAACAAAAATCTTTTGTTCAGTAGGATGATAGAATAGGTATCCAATTTTCTCTCGAGAATAACCAATAAACCTACATTTCTCAGTCCCAGCACTTAGCTTATGTCCAAATTCCTTTTTCACATAAGCTAGACAACCCCAAATCTTAAGATGTTTAAGATTTGATTTTTTGCAATTCATAATTCATATAGAATACTAGGTACCGATTTTGATGGTATCCTATTTAATACATATGCAGCAGTTTCTAGGGCATATCCCCAAAAGGATATTAAAAGATCAAGGAAGCACATCATGGACCTTACCTTATCAAAAAGGTACGATTCCTCCTTTTTCCTACACCATTTAATTGTGGTGTATATGGAGGGGTCCATTCAGAGAGAATACCATTTTTCTTAAGATGATTAAGAAATTCACTAGATAAGTATTCTCCTCCTCAGTCAAACCGAAGGACTTTAATTCTTTTTCCAGTTTGTTTCTTAATCATACTTTGATACTCTTTAAATTTATCAAAGGCTTCGAATTTATGTTTCATAAGATATACATATCCGAACCTAGATAAATCATCAATGAAAGCAATGAAATAAGAGTATCCTCTTTTAGCTTGAGTTGACATAGGTCCACATACATTTAAATGTATTAAACCTAACAACTCGGTTGCCCTTTCTCCATATCTAGTGAATGGAGACTTGGTTATTTTTTCCATGAGGCAAGATTCATATGTTTCTAATGATTTATAATCATAAGGATCAAAGAAATCATCTTTGTATAACTTGTTAATCCTTGACTCACTAATATGACCTAATTAGCAATGCCTAAGGAATGTTTCATTGGTATCATATCTTTTTCTCTAAACTTCTAGGTCTCTATAACACCTGCAATGACTTGCAGATATGAGACCCATATGCAGTATCCATTACCCATGAATCAAAAGTTTTAAAACTCAATAATAAGTTTGTTTGTATTATAAACAAATCTCTTGATGTTTCACTGGTATCTTGGCTCAGACCTGCAAGGTACGTCTTGCAATTTTTCTTCCAATATCCCTTCTTGCCACAGAAGAAATAGGATCCATCAGTGGAAGAACTCTTTACGTTCTTCCTCTTATTGATGCTTTTTTTAGGGTTCAGCTTACTTTTTGAACCCTTCTTCATTCCCCCTTTCTTCTTTCCATCAACTAGAAGAAGATGATTAGCATTATCTCCTTTGAAGTGGCTTTCAGTTGTCTTAAGCATGTTATGCTACTTTGGTAATGAAAGATTCAGTTTGTTCATATGGTAGTTCATGACAAACTGAGAGAAGGAATTTGGGAGTGATTGCAGGATCAAATCCTGATTAAGCTCCCTATCCATGACAAAGCCTAATTGACCTAATCAGGTGATTAAGTTAATCATCTAAAGAACATAGATATGTACAGGCGAGCCATCACTTATTCGTGCTTGGAACAACAACTTAGATATTTCAAATCTAGCAGTCCTACTTTTCTCTCCATACAGCTCTTTAAGATTGAGTAGTATGGACCAAGGTTCCATGTCTTCATGTTGCCCTTATAGCTCATTGCTCATCGAGGTTAACATGATGCACTTAACAGTCAAGCTGTCATTCTACCACATTCTATAAGTGGCTTTTTCCTCCTCAGTAGCATCATCTTCGATCGGATCTGGATCTGGAGAATCGAGGATAAAGGAAATATTTTCCTGAGCAAGTACTATTCTCACCTTCCTCAACCAGTCCACATAATTTGGTTCGGTCAGTTTATTAGCATCCAGGATGCCTCGTAGTGAAAGAGAAGAAGCCATTTAATTTCAAATCTATGAACAAACAAGAACAATATATAAGCATACCACTTAAGATGATAACCATAATTAGATAAGGACTTGAATCTAATTGTGTCTCCTACTATTTTCTTCGAATACTATAACCCTCAACTATGGTAGACGAGAAACCAATAACTGGTTTCTTTAGTGGGGTTGAGATCCCAATTCCTTATAAATGCCTTGTGTTTTTATAACAAACACTTATAAGTTCAAGGGTAGGAGATTCCTTTTCAATTGCATCTCTTGCAATTCTCAACATAACACTTGCCTCTAAGATATTTTACAGTCTTGTATTTACACAACAAACCATAATGTCTTAGTTTAGTCGACCCTTCATTTTATATAGTTATGATAGAATAATGTTATCCTTCAGTTTGCTCAACAAAGTAGCATTATCAATCATACTATAAAGCATAAAATGTACTATGTCAAACTTTATACCAAACCCTAATAGTAAGCCTTGAGTTTGCTCAACAAACCTACTATAGTTTTGATACAAATTTGTCATAGCATGAAGGAAGGTAATTTGTAGTATGCTTAATCAATTAGCATTTCCATTTGAAGGTTTAGATTTGACCAAATTGGCCAGGTAAGTGAGAGGGGTGAGGGGGTCCCCCCGTTGCTTTCCTTAGATACCAATTAAATTGGCCAGGTCAAACAATGGAACTAATTAAAAACCTCATTCCCTTTACCTTCCCAGAACCACTTTGCCTAGACACCAATTAGCTAATCGAACCCTAATCGGATTTGCATCATGATTAACTTATATTATGATTTTTATGAGGGATTTGATGGTCTCTAACACATCCTAATTAATCATGTCAACATGACATTCATTCCAACAATTAAGCATATTAACCCTAATATGCATAACATAAGCATGATTATAATATCAATCCGTTCACCTCACTTGTTCAAGGGATATGGCCACAGTGGTACTTTTATATACCATAGGAGACCCCATTGAATGGAAAAAGATAGCCTTTAAATCCTAATTGGCTCCTATGACCGGATAGCCTGGTGACTAACCCAATCCGAAGCAATTACTGGGAATAACATATCACATGTGTAATTTAAACTAATCATGCATTGATTCATAGAATAGTAAGCAATCAACACTAAAGAAATTACTAATTGCATGCATCAGGGTAGCTCTGATACCAATGTTGGGTTACCTTGGTCAGGCACAGTGGAAGACTAGGTTTCAAAATTTTTGTATTCGAAACCCTAACCGGTCGGAACCCGAAACCCTAGACCACTATATCATAATAACTAATATATTAAAACTTTAGGTTTATAAAGGAATACCTGGAATGCTATATTCCTTAATTTTCATGAGGCACACAAGTGCATGCCCTCCAGAGGTGATTGATATAGAAATCGAACCAAGGAAGCAGTCCTACAAAGGTTGCTTGTTTGATTAGGACTCTTCTAGCAGCCTTTCAAACTTTCTCCCTCTACTGAAACCCCTACCCTCCTATAGGGCACTCAGAGAACACTCTGAATCCTCTCTCAGATCCCAAATATCCTTTCTATTTTTCTTCATAGGCTCTTGTCTTAATTAGACTAGCCTTATCTTGAAAGAATAAGCTTTGTCTTAAAAAGACAAACCTTGTCTTAAGGAGGAGGGAGAGAAAATAGCAAGTAATATTTTATGATTGGAAACTCTAATGCTCTGGCATTAGATTATCGATGCCAATTTATAGAGAGGGATGGGGTGCCTGATATGTTTCTCCTTTAGCCATTTGATAAGACCCTTCAAGCAGGAGTCTTTTAGGATGAAAGAATATATCATGATTAAACTTTTCATGCGCCAAGAGACAAATTATTGTCTCTTCGTTTTCCAGCCATTTTCTCCACCTACCACATAGCATTGACCGGTTATGGGAAGTCTAAGAGGCGTGACCTCATAAAGGAAGCATCGGAGAAATACAGGAGCCTTCAAATAGGACTCCTGGTTTCAAATTAGCACCAAAATGAAGTGATGCAACTCTTCATTTTGCGCCAACTCCTTCCATGCCATTTTTCATCTTTTGACTAGTCAAAGCCCATTCATTTGGGCATGAAGATAAGGGAGAAAGAATTGGGATTTATCTGGGATATGTATCTAACTGGTAGAAGGACTCTTGGTCCTTTTGTGCATATTCATTCTTGGCGAACACAGTAACATGGAGCCTAGAGTCCATGTCATGTAGGACTCTTCCATAAATCCAAGATAATGCCTTATAAAATCCAGATAAATACTGAATTAGGATACCCCACTTAAGACTACCCAATTTAAATTTCACTTAAATTGGTTAGCCCAAATAGGAAACAAGCTGACCCAATCCAATTGGGTTAGGAGTTGGGCTAGCCAACATATGCTAGTATGTCATTTAGCTAACCAATTAGGATCCCATGATCTTAAAAAAAATATAATTGACTTCCATGGCCAATTTTCTAATATGTGTGACCCTTTGGGTTCCACATCTAGCCAGTAGTAGATCTAGGTCCATGCTAATTCGATCCAATCGAATCCAATTGACCTAATTAAGTAAAATTGAGCTGACCTAAGTTGCTAATTTGAACCAACTTCCAAATTGACCCATGAATTCAATTAAGTCGATTCATGAAAAGCTACAAGATATGTTTGATGTCTAGTAACATGTCATGCTTATCCAAAAGATGAGAAATTTGATAAAAATTATCAAAATATTCTTTAGTGGAAAGTTGCCGTGCAATTTAATCCTAGGATCTCACTTTATCCCGATTAAGTAATGGGCATGGATAAATGTCAAACCCTAGCACTTAATCCTTTCAAATTTCAATTCCATAAAGAAGACCCAACCAATAAAAGAATAAGAACCCTATCTAATCTCATCCTACTTTGATCAAAGACTTCCTGAGTGGTGGGGACACCAAAGGCACCAAAATAAGATATAGGCTTTTCAACCCTCTATGAATTGATCAATAATTTATGAGTCCATCTGTAATAAGGGCTTAGCCCATCTGAGTCCATTTTAGTTATTATTTGAGTCTTTTGAGTTTCAGTTCTGTACTAGTCAGCTCATGTTGAGCTAGTTCAGTCCAGTGTTAGTCAGATCATGTCGAGCTAATTTTATTTTTTTGAGTCCTATTCAACCATATTGAAGACTCAAGACCACATCATACAAGTGAAGACCAAGTCCAACCAGATTGAAGACAAGGAAGTATAGCCCAAGTCCAACCCAGCTTGAAGATTTGAAGACCCCAGGAGGAAAAATTCAGAAAACCCTGATTCCTTGCAGATGCCCTCCAGATGCCCAGATTCCCTTCCAGATGCCAAAATATATTCATATACCAAGGCATCCATGATTTTAGAGGTCCATCTGCATCATAGCCCAATGAAATCAAGCCCAGGCACCAAGCCTAAGCCCCTAAGAAGCAAGATACCAGGGAATATTCCTGCTACCTGGCTACCAGGCCACCCCAGCTTCCAAAGGCCCAAACCCATGCACCCGAGCCTCTTTGGGTCAGCCTCTTGCTGCTCCTAGAAGCCCAACACGCCCCCCTAGGCATCCTTGGAGTGTTGGCCAGGTCAAGAGAATTTTTAGAGATTTTTTTTACATAATGTTTCCTTATTTTCTAGCTAGGGTTTGAGAGGGAAAAGGATTCTTCTGTAAAGACTTATGTGCCCTTACTTGGAGCCCAAGGTTAAGGGTCTATTTAAGGGACCCTAGCCTCTTGTATGAAACCTAATTTTGATATGAATTAAAACCTTGAGTTCTTCTATTGAGTTGTGTGATACCCTGCTATGTGCATAAAGGGGTTTGTGAGAGTTCTTCTTCCCGGTGTTTGCAATCATCTTCCTGCTGCCAACAAACCCTCCAGATCCCTGGGCGCCCACTACAAAAGAAGCCTTCCCTTGCTATTTTTCCTTTGTTTTCTTTTTCCTTTGTGAATTTTCTAACCCCTGATAGGTCGTTTGCAGGTCCCCGAGTTCCTACGAATCCAACGACTCCAGCCAAGCCTCAATCGGACCACCGAGCAGAAAGCTGGGTATCCGCGGGTCATTGGCTCGGTTTTACATGCCGCATCCGTCGAGGAACGAGAGACCCCTTCACTGAGATCTTCACAGACATTGTCAGGTACACCCCTCTACCTCCAGTAGTTTTATTGTAGGAGAACTTGCCCTAACCGAGGCTTCTCAGCCCCGGCGGTCCTTCTTTGCTACTTTTCTAGGTCCTAATCTGCATGCTGATCTTCAAAAATTCATACAAAATTCCTTACAAATAGTTTTGATCTGAAATTCGGGAATTAATCACCGAACTCCACATGTAAAACATACAAAAAGAATTTCATGCATATTAGTTCCCCATGATTTGGTATCAGAGCTTAGATTAGGGCTTATTTTCTACAATTTTTTAGTCCATATATACTCTGTTATTTTAATTATTTCTTTCTGATAAAAACTCCAAAAATTTTGAAGTTTATTTTTCTGGATTCATCATAATTCACAGTAATTTTAAGAATTTTTGCAAATTTTATTATGGCTTGTGAATTTTCTGCAAGCCGAAATACAGCCTACAAATGTTTGGCTCTATTTTTTTTCAGCAAGACAAGTTTGGAAGTTTTAGGGTTTTGTTTAGCATTTTTTGCATATCTTTTAATTTTAGTATATTTCTTGCATATTAGGCCATAATTTGCAAGTTTTCTTCTATTTAATAAAATACCAAAAAAGAAAAAAATTATACATTCTCCAAAAATACCAAAAATATCTAAACCCTAATTTGCATCCTCATCTGCCTGCCATCATTGCATAATTTACTTTTAAGGGCACTCTTGCTATATCAGATAAGGGGAGGAGTTGATAACCTCTCCTTAGCCCAAAACCACATCCCTTGCATTCGGTCCCAAGCCTTAACCTAAAAATTAACTAGACTTAATTTGCCCTAGTGGGCTAGGGACACCAACGGGTCGGGTCCGGGCTAGTGTTAGATCAATGTGTCAAGTTAACCTATGTGTGCCTTGTGCTCAGTGTCTAGAACGGTGGTTTAGGGATTCAATCCCGAAGGGCTTGTGCACTGGTCCGCCTACCTGGCCAATCTCTGATTGGTGTCCAGGATTGGCAATCAGGGACCTAACACTCCCCTTACACCTGCCTGGCTGAGTACAGGGTTACTATAGGCTAGTTTGCCACCCTTATTGAGCATCTAATTTGGACTCTCGGTCTAGTCAACTATAGTCGGTCTGATCGAGTCTTGCATAAGCACTAGATCAGGGGTTTCATATCACCCACCTCCTTCATAAATGTCTGAACCCATGGAAAATTTGCAAGCCCAAATAAAAGCACTCACTGAGCAACTAACCCAATCCATGGCCCAGTTGACTACCCAGTTAACTCAATCTGGTACCCAAACCAATGATAGAATTGACCATCTTGCCAATAAGTTTGACCAGTTAGGAGGCCGTGTAGGGACCATAGCAAGAACCCATGGGTCACAATCTGAGCCAGATCCTGAGTCCCCTCAACCTAGGAGAACCCCAAACCCTGATCTATACCATGAGGTCGAACCTAGGAGATCCCCTTATCCTGACCTGTACTACAACCCTCAGCCTAGGAGGACCCCAAACCCTGATCCATACCGAGAGGTTGAACCTAGAAGAGCCCCTCAGCCTGACCCATACAATAATACTGAACCTAGAAGAACCCCTTACCATGACCCTTATTATGATACTGAATCTAGAAGAACCCCTTACCATGACCCTTATTATGATACTGAACCCAGGAGAACCCAATACTCTGACCCATATAGGCAGTCCAATCCTAGGAGAACCCAATACTCTGACCCATATAGGGAGTCCAATCCTAGGAGAACCCAATACTCTGACCCATATAGGGAGCCCAACCCTAGGAGAACCCAATATTCTGACCCATATAGGGAGTCCAACCCTAGGATAACCCAATATCCTGACCCATATCGGGAGCCCAACCTTAGGAGGACCCCATACCATGATCCATCCTTAGAACCTGACCATAGAGCTGACCCAAAATCCTATGACCCCAGATCCTATAATCCCATGACCCATAGATCTGCACCCTTGTCCTATGAATCCAGAGAACCCATAACCCCTAAGTATCAATCTAGTACTAGACAGGTTTCTCCTAACCAACTTGAATCTCATAGGATTAGTACCCCTAAATATGAACCCAGTAGTGAGCCACTAACCCTTAGTCAACCTGAGCCTACTAGGAGTAGTGCCCATAATCAGAAACCAGGACCTAGCCAATTTTTTCTTAGCCGACCTTCTCCAACCATTCCTGAGATTCACAAGGCTTATATTAATGCAGAAGTGTATGAAGCTGATGCAAGCTTAATGGATGAGTATAAGGGAGAAGAGGAGACACCTTTAGATGACCTAGAATTAGCTGACCCAATAGATATCCAGGTAGAAGCCAACTTAGAGGTAGTTGACCTTGACCACATCCAACCTAAAGCTATAGTGGAAGAACAAATAGAGGAAGAGAACATAGGTATTGCTACTAGAGCCTTACCAGAGGAAACCGTAGAGGAGAGCCAAATTATAGAGTCTAGTCCTAAAATACAAGAACTAGAAGAATTTATTAAGGACTTGATCTCTTTGAATCAGTACCCTCAGGATGAGCCTCCTCCTATAGTTCCCACTAAGGACCTCTTTCCTGAGATTAGTAACCCATCCTTCCATTATGCAAACCCCATAGATATACCGCAACCTTGTAAGGTTAGCCTCATTAGTCTAGGATTAGTCCCTGACATGCCATCTTATATCGAACTTTATCCAACTAACCTTGAACCTTTTTCCCTACCCTACCAAACTAATTCTGAACCCACTTCTTATTTTCTGCCCTTTCCTGACACCTCCAGCATTTCTAGGATTATTAGATTGCATTTAACTGAGATTAGCATACTGCATGCATTCATCACGCATGTTAGGTTTGCATCTTACTTTTGGCATACTCTTTGGAATTTGCTAGGAGTTCACTGTAAATTTTTATGTGCATGTCAAGCTAGGATCAAACCTAGAGAACCTATATTCTCTTAGGTTTAGGTCTAAAGAGTTCAATAAAATTTCCTTCCATAGGAATGCAGAGTCGAGTCTGTTAGGTGTAGGTTTGAGTTCTTTGTATCATCTTGTTAGGAGCCTGCATGTGCCCAGCATGTTCACCACCTGCACTAATTTTGAAACAACTGGCTAATTCCCGAAGATGGACCAAAGAATTTGATGTAGTGGAATCTATCTTGGTTAGGCTTAGGCCTAAAAGAAGCTTCATGCTCGCAGAGTCGGACCTTTTAAAGTGATAGAGAAGGTTGGATCAAATGCCTAGGTGTTAGACATGCCTTCAGATTTGGGCATTAGTTCTACCTTCAATATTATAGACATGGTTGAGTATAGGGAACCGGCAACGATACCTAGTGAGGCTTTTGAACCTATTCCTTTTCATTGTGAGTGACCCTAACCCAGAGTGTCCACTAATAAATTTGGCCTGAGAGAGGAGAACGGATCGAGCGTATCCTGGACGATCAAGCCATTATGACCCGGGGCCGCGGTTATCAACGTTTCCTGGTCCGATGGCAAGGCCGGCCAGAGTCGGACGATTCGTAGATTTCTCGAGAGGACTTGCAGCACCTCAACCTAGACCTCCTCGAGAGAGATGTGAGCCAGCTTGATCTTCACTCGACAGGGTCGAGTTCCTCCCACCCCGGGAGAATTGGTGGGGACACCAAAGGCGCCAGAATAAGATAGAGGCTTTTCAACCCTCTATGAATTGATCAATAATTTATGAGTCCATCTATAATAAAGGCTTAGCCCATCTGAGTCCATTTTAGTTGTTATTTGAGTCTTTTGAGTTTTAGTTATGTACTAGTCAGCTCATGTTGAGCTAGTTCAGTCCAGTGTTAGTCAGCTCATGTCGAGCTAATTTTATTTTTTTGAGTCCTATTCGACCATATTGAAGACTCAAGACCACATCATACAAGTGAAGACCAAGTCCAACCAGATTGAAGACAAGGAAGTATAGCCCAAGTCCAACCCAGCTTGAAGATTTGAAAACCCCAGGAGGAAAAATTTAGAAAACCCTGATTCCTTGCAGATGCCCTCCAGATGCCCAGATTCCCTTCCAGATGCCAAAATATATTCATATACCAAGGCATCCATGATTTTAGAGGTCCATCTGCATCCTAGCCTAATGAAATCAAGCCCAGGCACCAAGCCCAAGCCCCTAAGAAGCAAGATACCAGGGAATATTCCTGCTACCTGGCTACCAGGCCACCCCAGCTTCCAAAGGCCCAAACCCATGCGCCCGAGCCTCTTTTGGCCGGCCTCTTGTAGCTCCTAGAAGCCCAACATGCCTCCCTAGGCATCCTTGGAGTGTTGGCCAAGTCAAGAGAATTTTTAGGGATTTTTTCTACCTAATGTTTCCTTATTTTCTAGCTAGGGTTTGAGAGGGAAAAGGATTCTTATGTAAAGACTTATGTGCCTTACTTGGAGCCCAAGGTTAAGGGTCTATTTAAGGGACCCTAGCCTCTTGTATGAAACCTAATTTTGATATGAATTAAAACCTTGAGTTCTTCTATTAAGTTGTGTGATACCCTACTGTGTGCATAAAGGGGTTTGTGAGAGTTCTTCTTCTCGGTGTTTGCAATCTCTTCCTGCTGCCAACAAACTCTCCAGATCCCTGGACGCCCACTCCAAAAGAAGCCTTCCCTTGGTATTTTTCCTTTGTTTTCTTATTCCTTTATGAATTTTCTAACCCCTGACAGGTCGTTTGCAGGTCCCCGAGTTCCTACGAATCCAACGACTCCAGCCAAGCCTCAATCGGACCACCGAGCAGAAAGCTGGGTATCCATGGGTCATTGGCTCGGTTTTCCAGGCCACATCCATCGAGAAACGAGAGACCCCTTCGCTGAGATCTTCACAGACGTTGTTAGGTACACCCCTTTATCTCCAGTAGTTTTATTGTAGGAGAACTTGCCCTAACCGAGGCTTCACAGCCCCGGCGGTCCTTCTTTGCTACTTTTCTAGGCCCTAATCTGCATGCTGATCTTCAAAAATTCATACAAAATTCCCTACAAATAGTTTTGATCTGAAATTCGGGAATTAATCACCTAACTTCACATGTAAAACATACAAAAAGAATTGCATGCATATTAGTTCCCCATCACTGAGTCATTATTCAAAGAGATCACATGGGATAACTTCTTCCATTGCTAGGAGTGATCGATTCCTTGTTGACTTACTCATTACCTTCATATACAATCCACCATATCCAGAAGCACCTAGTACATGACTTAATTATCATGAATGAGTATGCACCAAAATATAGGTTCATGTGCATAAGATACTATCATAGTCTTAGGTTTAAGGACTACATACACAACTCCTACTATGAGAACATTGCTTTTGATAAGTAAGACTTCCATTTAATGTTCTCTTGTCGGATTAGTTTAGTGAACTCATAATCTAATGAGCACCCACATTCTTGTATTAGTGTCTCTACATAAATGGTTTTGAGACTAACCATCCTTTCCATTGAGCATACATAGGATGTGCTAGTCTTTCTGGATTCATCGATCTCTGAATCGATGATCCAATGACTAGGAACATTATACATTAGGTTTATAAGAACTTAGGTCTCACCGTTATGATCTCTATCATGGCCCTAATTCCATTGCCCTAACCTATGGGGTTCATCATAATCTTATAATTAAAACATAAGATACATCATATGATAAATCAAAAGTTGCCTTTATCAATCTTGAGTTGGGAGAATGCCAGTGATACAATAACTGAGATTGACTTTCAAGGTATAATTCCTTCAATCTTTCACTTGCACTAAAGCCAATCACCCTTGTATTTAATACCCATACAATTTAGATGACGATCTAACTTTTGTAGTGGAAGTACTTTAGTGAATGGATCTGCTATGTTATTGTTTGTATCAACTCGTTCTACTACCACATAATTTCATTCAATGATTTCTCGAACAAGGTGGAAGCATCTTAGGATATGCTTGGACTTATGGTGAGACCTTGATTCCTGTGATTGCAGAAACCATGTCCAATTTCATGATAAATTTCTTCATCCAGATAGCTTCCTTAGTGGCTTCAATAGCAGCTATGTATTCTGCCTTGGTAACTGAGTCAGCTACAGTTGGCTGCTTGGTACTCTTCCAACTCACTGCTCCTTCATTCCAAGTTAAGGCATACCCTGATATGGAATTACTATCATTTGGATTAGATTAGAAACTAGAATCTATATAGCCTTCTAGTTTCAACTCTGATCCACCATATATCAGAGAAACATCTTTGTCCTTCTCAAGTACATAAGAATGTTTTCCATAGCTTTCTAATGATCCTCTCCTAGATCATCTTGGAACCTGCTTACTATGCCTATGGCATAAGCAACATCAGGCCTGGTACATAGCATTGCATACATGATGCGAGATGAAAAATGGGCTTTAAAACTAAAGAACTTATAAGTCTAAAGAGGACAATGAGTCTACCACATATCAGCAAGTTTCATTCGTAAGAGAGCAAATAAGCTTAATGAAATAGACTACTAGAAAGTTGTTACCCGTAGTGGAGGATCATTCATTCGAAAGTAAATGGATCTAATGGCTGAGAAACCATTCTAATTAGGACAATTACCTTCAAGAAATCAGATCTAAGAGTTTAGGAGGGGATGATCTTACCAACAATGAAATCTCAATTTTGTATGGTGGCTCAAACTTCGACACTCAAAGGACTAGCAGCTAGATGAGAAGACTACCACTCCCTTGATTGAAAACACCTAAGCAGTTGATTCCAGGGCAAGGAAGACTCCATCCTTAACTCGTGGTCATGGAGGGATCCTGCAATAGAGATCATCAGTGGGCATGGAAGGAAAGAGAAGAGAGGTAATTGATTGAAGAAGGGGAAGAGAAGGAGTGTTGGCAATTTCTTGGAGCTTGGATGAATCGGTTGGGCCTCACACCCTCTCCCTCATGGAGTGACAATGCAACAAGGCAATGGAAGAGAAGAAAGGCTTTTCTTTTTCATTCATTTAATAGCTTGATTACAAGAGTGTTAGGGGTATTTATTAACTTCCCTAGCCCTTTAAAATTTGAATTACATGCATGAAAAAGTGGAGTGATAAGTGGGGAGTTCCAACTTGATTTCAAATTCAAATTCTTCATGCTTTGGGGCAATAATGGAGTTGATGTGGCATGGGAGGGTGAGGTGGCGTTCCACCTTGGCATGGAGGGTGAGGTGGCATTCCACCTTGGCATGGTGGTTGAGGTGGTTTGCTCCATCCAATATTAATGCTTTCATACTTTCATCCAATGGTCTTGATCTTGCCTTGACTAATTTGAACCTAACTTGACCAATTACAAGACTAAATTAAACCCAACTTGCCTCTTATGACTAATTACAGGACTTTTGCTGAAATTAAAATTGACTTGACTCTAATTACAAGACTCATTCTTAAGCTGAAATTAACTTGACCCTACAAGACTCAGCTGAAATTAAAAGTTAAAATTGAAATGGTTTATTCACTGGTAATCCACAAAGAGCCTGGATTGATTGGGTTTGATTGAAGTCTCTTTTGAATTCTGGTGCTCGCACGAATACATTATTTATCTCACTACCGAAGCATAAGGGATCTTATTCATCCTATCTCTTTCTTCTGGAGTCTTAGATGAAATCCTTTTAGATAGGTGTATGCCTTGACTCATGGGCAAGTAATCCTTCTTACTTTCCTTCATATTGAATCTCTTCAATATTAAGTCTATGTACCTAGATTGGGATAATTCTAGCATCCTTTTAGATATATCTCTATAGATCTTTATTCCTAGAATATATGATGCTTGTCCTAAGTCTCTCCAAGTCTCTCTAAAGCTTGGGAGCACCATGCAAATCCCTACAATCTTCACCATGGTGCCCCCAAGCTTTGGCAAACCTGGCAATGTCCTCCACGGATAACCCTGTTATAATTACATGTCTTGACATCACCTTGTACGAATATCCTCACCTCTGCCAACACCCTTCAGCTATTGCGTGCCCTTGGAGGCCTTTGAGATGACCACCTCCATAGCTGAAGAACCTTGCTTGTATCCTTGCACCATGATTATAGCCTTCCTTCTACCTGGTAGCTGCATCAGACTTTTTTCTTGGACTTCCCTGGAGAGACTATAGTGAACCTGAACTGCTACTCGCTATAACCAGAGCTCTACCTAACACCATCTCCTTAGAGCCATGCCAATCTCAGCACACTCTACTCCTCCTAGCTAAGTACACCCCTGGTGGTCGTGCTAGGATCTGGCCAGTATCCCAGCACCTCCCGGTCTGAACTCGTGTTAGAATATGCTCCACCCGTGAATCCACCTCTCACTAGTGCTCCACCTGAGACTGAAGTCCCCCTGATGCCACAAAATGAAACCTTGAGGCTAGCAACTCAACACTACCCTACTGAGCCTACACCTGAACGTCGTACCCAGTCGCTGCCTCCTTGGACCCTCTGCTCACCACGGACCTCTCTGAGATCATTTTGGATATACTGCAAAATCTTGCATGCTCTTCCAAAACCAAGAGCTCATCCCAACTCTTTTGCTAACCCAGTGACTAAACCCAGCAACCATATCCAACTGGCTGCTGCATCATGTCCCAGCCTATCTCCCGGCTGCATGATATCCCTGGCACTGCCTGAGACCTGTCCCCGGTCTCCCTGAGCTACCATCTCCATTAGCTCTAGTCTCTGTCCTTAGGCTAATGCTGCCATACCAGGATACTCTCGACTGCCCAATACCCCTGACGCTCCCTGAGACTATCTCCTGTCTCCCTGAGCTGCCTCTAGCATTGTCTCTGCTGATGTACTTCGATGAACCTGAGAAATCTGGGCTTTTCCTTTCTCCATCCCTAATAAGCTTCGCATGACCATTTGCACCTTTCCTGCTATCTCCAGAGTTGACATCTTCTCGTTGAAGCCACCTCGCCTCACTAGCTGCAACATCAACCCGTGCTCCATACCTCTTAAGACTCATGCTCCACCGCACTCCTGACCTCAAACTGATATCTTCCTACTCTATTCCCATGATTGCAACACCAACCTATGCATCCGTAATACACCTAGATAACTGTGCAAACCTAACACCAATATCAGATCTCTTTTCCATCCATACGGGATACCACACCCACGTACAGCTCCTTGAATCCTTTTCTTCCATCTTCAAACCCGAGCTCAAATAATGGCTCAAACCAAGCTCTGATACCAATTGTTAGAAATTTTAAGCATTGTTCCGGACCAGCACCTATATGTAGCGAATGCAATGTGGAAGGATATAGTCCAACAACCTATTATTGGATTCAATATCATGCAACAATGGAGATATATATATAAAAGAAAAAGAGTGATTGCTTTTCATTAATCCTTTGGAGAAGAACCCTTGATACAATCAAGACATAACCCCACGGCACCCCTTCTGAAACCCCAGAAGCTTCTCGCTATCCCGTACATCTTCTCTCTTGTAGGCCTCACGCCCCAAGAACCCACGTACCGCCATGCATGAACAATACCTCAACATGCGTCCCTTCTTCTTTGAAACCCGAGAAGAAGCTTCCACCTGCAAACAATACCTCAACGCAGATGTGATGGGGATATCAAGCAAAGGCAAATAGATTTTGTTGCCTAGCATAGCAACCCAAGAGGGGGGGTGAATTGGGTATTTTTAAAGAACTAAAGCAGATATGTTTAGAAATTAATATGTTTGTGCATCAATGCAAGTGTGCACTAAATGAATGAGATGCAATACTAAGAGTATAAGCAGTAAATGCAAAATAACAAAGAGCACACACACAAACACAAATATTTATAGTGGCTCGGTGCACACCAAGCACCTATATCCATTCCCCAAGCTACCTCTTTGGAATTTTACTATAATCAACCTAGATTATAGCCAACTTATTTTCAACGGGCTCACAAGTCAAACCCAAAGCTGGTTTTCTCATTTAGGCTCACCAACAACCTTTATTCATGCCAACCTAGGCTTGGATCCCAAATCAAGGCTTGGAAGGGCATAACACCTAGTTTCAAACACCCTTGAAACTAGTATAATAAATGAAATCAAAGATACAAATATATAGCACAAGCAAACTCTCTCATAGAGTAGAATATGGATGCTTTGAGGCTCTTGATGATTGCTTGAGTTGTCTTCTCTTTTGGAATCACTTCAAAGACTACTTTTGGAATGCTGAAATGAAGGCTTGTAAGCATTTTCAGTGGAATCTTCTCTTTTGCTCTCTTTTTGACTTTCGAAGTGATGTTCTCAAGAAATATCTTATCTCTTTTGAGTTAGTTCTTCATGAATAAGTTTGGTGAAGCATAAATACTTCAAAAACTTTCAAAAAATGGTTTAAGACCATTGGTGGAGCAAAATTAGCCGTTGAGAGCTTGTAGGGCTCAAATCTAACTCTTAGAAAATATAGCCGTTATAGCTGTCAGAACCCATGAGTCGATACTTGACTTCTATGAGTCGACACTTGAGTCTTCATGAGTCGACACTTAGATGAGCATGAGTCGACTCAAGGTATAAGCTTATGAAAAATCAGTGTTTTGTCCTTTTTCTGTTCTCAGGCTATGAGTTGACACTTGAACCATGTGAGTCGACACTTGAGTCTCCTGAGCCGACACTTGACAGAAAATATCTCAGAATGGCATAGTTCTTATCTTCATTTTTCTCAAGCCATGAGTCGACACTTCATTTTTGTGAGTCGACACCTAACTTCTATGAGTCGACACCTGATTTCAGTGAGTCGATACTTGGCATGCCAAAGAAATTTCTGCATGCCAGCCTTCTGAAGTGTCGACACTTTGCATGCCATGAGTTGATACTTGACTCTGCCACTTGACAAAAACTTGTGCCAACCTTCAAAAATTCAAGATGTTCTTCAATAAAACTTTAATACAGTTTTTGTAAAGCTCTGATTGATCCATTTTGAGGCCTTTTTAGGATGAGAAAACTTCTTTAGTAATAAAAATTGCTTAGCTTTCGATGAGTACCTTGATACTTATATATCAAAAATTTAAGGTGCCAGTATCCTGAAACTCATAACTACATTGAAACATTAATATAAAATATATACTCAACATTTTGTTAGTCATCAAAATCAAGAGCTAAAGCTAATAATCTCTCCCTTTTTGATGATGACAAAACCTTGAGTATATAAGCATTTAAATTCAATTATAGATATTGAACACTCATTCAAGTGAGCATACACTTACAACTCATAAGAATTGATTTAAATTCAGCATATCAAAGTTTATACAACACAGTTTAATGGAGGAGAAGTGCCAAACAAGATTGAAATTTATTTTCTCATCCCCTATGTTAGATAAGTTATGAAACATTTCAAAATTTATAGAAAATGCTTATATATGGAACTTACTCCCCCTTTTTGTCAACATTAATCGTTAAAAAGAGTAATCTCCCCCTGAATTAATGCATTAGATCATACAAAGTTGGTTAGGGGCCATGATCTGATAATATATCAGTAGATATTAGTTGGTATTAGAGCAAATGGATAAAAAGAAGAGTAATCATGAGATAAAAGTAAGCTTTCATATATTTAAGAGAATTTCAGTACACAAAATTGCTTACAAAGCATAAACTGAAACATGACTAAAAACTGATACATAGTAAATAAAAATGCATAAACATAAACAACAAGATAAAGATCTGTGAGGCTACTCTTTATCAGATGGAAGCTCAAAGTAAATAGGAGCTCTAATCCTAGTCCTAGAAGCAAGGAGTCTAGGGGTCTTATGGGTGCCATGGCTCCTAGTCCTAAGAGCTAGTCCAGAACAAGGAATAACCCTAAAGGACCTAGTAGAGGGTGGAGGCAAGGTCTCTACTGGTATCAAAGAAATTGGTGCAGTGGCAAGCTGAGCATCTCTAGGAGTATCAGTAGTAGCATCTGGAGTCTGAATCTCCCTGCTGACAATCTCATAATCTTTTGCTCTGTCATCACTGCCATCACTATCATCACCATCAAGAATATCTATCTCTGTCAGCCTCACCACCACCATCACCAAGAGTGTCATCATGTCTATCAGGGTGGTCATTGTCATCTACAGGCAGAGGAGGAGGTGGACCAAAACGTGCAGTTGGAGGCAAAAGAGATCTAAAAAAATCATGAATCTCCATGAAGCCTGCCTCCATAGTCTATCTGATGCATGAGAGCTGACAATCGGTGTGTGCTCTCAGTCCCTCAATCTGAAACCAAAGCTGTGTAGTCCTAATAGCTAATCCAATGATCTCACTCCTGACCTCAGCAATCTCAGTCCTGATCTGCTTCGTAAAGGTAGACTTAGTAGATGTTCACGGAGCAATAGATGGTGAAGAAATAGGTGTTAGAGTGACTGGCTCAAACTCTAAAGCTGCTACTGGTTCCAATAAAGGAGGTGTGAAGTGCTCAGCAGGCCAGGATGGCCCTGCCTCTATAGCTCACAGCTCATCCTCCTCATATGGCTCCTGACCAGACTCTCTATGTACCCATCTACCGGTAATCCTCTTGTATCCCATACGATGCAGAGATCACTCATCGTACACATCAGTGTGTAGAATATCTTTGGAGGCCTTCTCCTCCAAAAAAACATGATAAGCTTTGAATGGATGAGTTAGACCCATCCCGTACGGAAGACATAGACGATGCTGAGTCACAGCATCACCCATCTAGCTGATCATCAGGGCAAGGATATTGATGGCAGTCCTCTGTGTGAGGCAAACCATCAACATGAGCTCCCGCTCTGTGATAAAGTCAAAGTGACCAGTCTTTGATAGAAGTATCCTCGCGATGAAGTGATGAAGAAGGAACATCTCTATTGATAACTGATTCGCGGTGACTATAGTCACATCGCGAACATTGTCTCTCTCAAAAATACACTGAAATGCTACCTCTTTGTCTCCAACACTCATGATAGCAATCCCATGATGAGGAATGTCCCAGACTCTGCTCAAAATGCTCTCAGATACTAGAATCTCGATGCCTCTGACTGTAGCGCTCCACATAAATCCACTAGTGGCCAAACTCCTATAAAATTCTTTGATAAGATGCGGATAATACTTCTCCTTCATAGTACAGAAGGCGGTCAAACTGGCTGCCTCAAGAATCTATCAAAGATGAAAACCCTCATGGTCAAAAAACTCTAAGTCAACTCGACATCCAGCCATGATGATCTTCCCCGACACTCTCTCTGCTATGGGGGTTCGAGGGGGTGCCACTCTCTCATGCTCAGGCTGCTGTCCTCTATCACTTCGAGCCTTGGTTCTCCTTTCAATAGAACCTTGACTTAACCTTTTCCTAGATACCACTTGCTTGCGGGGTCCCATAATCACCAACAGAGGAAAAGAACAAGGAAAGAAATGGGTGAACTAGGAAAGGCCAAAAGAAAGAGGAAAATACCAAAATAGGGAAAAATAGGCTGATGGGAAGAAAAGGTGAATGCAAGCTAGAATCGGTCAAGGGAACGGACCAAAATGGAAGGAGAGGGAGAAATGTAGAAAGGATTATGCAATAGCTCGAGCCGATCCACAAGAAATCAAGGAAAAAATGAACCGAAGAGAGGATTGAAATCGGAAAGAGGGTTTTGGGCAGAATCAACAAAACTGATGAAGAAAACCATGAGCAATCAGACCAAAAGAATGAAAGAGAGATGACATTACCAAAAAATCAAAGGACATGGATGGAAAAACACTGTTCCAAGGTCAATGGAGTGCTAAGGGACCACTAGGGCAGAGGAAAAACAAAAGACAAGTGGCTTTGGAGGGAATAGATGATGACCTAGAAAAATCAGATTTCCACCCGTGAGTCGATACTTCAAAATTTGATCAAGTGTCGACACTTGGCATGAGTTGAAACTTGGCCAAAAATCAAGTGTCGACACTTGGCCAGGAAATTCCAAAAAAAATCAATAAAAAATCCAAAAATCATGGGGATTCTAGAGAAGGGTTTAAGACAAAAGATATGATTTTAAGCATAAGAATTTGAGTAATAACAAATTTTGAAAGAGTTTTAAATAAAGGGATCTATGATACCTAACTCTCTTCTAATCATGCAAAATCTTTCTTCACTCAAGGGTTTAGTAAAAATATCAGCTAATTGATTATTAGTACAAACAAATTCAAGCATCACATTTGTGTTTTGCACATGATCTCTTATAAAGTGATGTCTTATTTCAATATGTTTAGTTCTTGCATGTTGAACAGGATTTTTGGTTAAATTAATTATACTAGTATTATCACATCTTATGGATGTTTTAGTTAATTTGATGCCAAAATCCTGGAGTTGTTGTTTGATCCATAGGATTTGAGCATAACAGTTTCCAGCTGCTATATATTCAGCTTCCACCATAGATAAAGCAACTGAATTCTATTTCTTGTTACTCCATGAAATCAAATTAATTATAAAAAATTGATAAGTTCCACTAGTACTTTTTTTATCAAGTTTACATTCAGCAAAATTAGCATCAGAATATGCAATCAATTGAAATTATGAATCTCTAGAGTACCAAAGTCCAATATCTATAGTGCCAGACAAGTATCTAAGTATGTGTTTAATAGCTAATAAATGAGACTTTTTAGGAGTAGACTGATATCTTGCACACATACAAACACTAAACATTATATTTGGCCTACTTGCAGTTAAATATAATAATAAACTAATGATACCTCTATATAGCTTTTGGTCTACACTTTTACTTGATTCATCTTTATCAAGTTTACAAGAGAAGCTCATAGCCATACCTAATAATCTGGTATTCTCCATTCCAAACTTCTTTAAGATTTTTTTTATATACTTAGCTTGGTTGATGAGATCCCCTCTTTTGTTTGCTTGATCTGGAGTCCAAGAAAGAAATTTATCTCTCCCATCATGCTCATCTCGAACTCTCCCTGCATTAGCTTTGCAAATTCTTGACAAAGACATTCATTAGTAGCACCGAATATGATGTCATCGACATAAACTTGTACTACTAAGAGATCATCATTCTTCTTTTTTAAAAACAATGTATTATTTACATTTCCTTTAAAAAACCTATTTTTAAGCAGAAATGAACTCAATCTATCATACCATCAGCTCCAAGGAGCTTGTTTCAAACCATCATACATAAACATAATTCATGATTTTAAAAACAGGGGTTTCATTTGTACTAAATCCATTTAGAAAAGTACTTTTGACATCTATTTGAAATAGTTTAAAATTCATAAAACATGCAAATGCTAACAATAGTCTGATTGCCTCACGTCTAGCAATAGGAGCAAAGGTTTCATCAAAATCAATCTCTTCCTCCTGATTGTATCCTTTGACAACTAGCCTAGCTTTATTTCTAGTAACTAATCCATTTTCATCAAGTTTATTTTTGAAAACCCATTTTGTACCAATTATTATAACATTAGGTCTTTCAAATAAAGTCCAAACATTATTCCTTTTAAATTGATTTTGTTCATCTTGCATAGCATTTATCCAATTACAATCATTTTTAGCTTCTTCAATAGATTTTGGTTTTATTTAAGAAACAAAAGCTAAATAATCACATACATTTCTTAAGGAGGAACGAGTGCTTACCCCTTTTGATGGATCACCAATTATAAGTTATTTGGGATGTCCATATGCATACCTTCATTTTTTACATAATGGGTTAGGTGTAGATGAGTTACTAACTCCTTGTACTTGTTTCCCTTCATTGTTTTGACTGTCATCTTACACCTTGGAAGGCTCTTCATTATTGTTCACTTTTTCAGTTCTTTGAATACCTGTTTCATCATCAAGAACATCTTCTTTTCTAGAAGATTTTTGATCAGTCTTATCAAACACAACATGGAAGAATTCTTCAACAAGAAGTGTTCTTCTATTAAAGATCCTGTATGCCTTGCTAGATGTAGAGTAACCTAAAAAGATAACCTCATTTGACTTGGCATCAAATTTGCTTAGATTGTCTTTGCCATTGTTTAAAATGAAATAGAGGCATCCAAAAATATGAAAATACTTAATTAAAGGTTTTCTACATTTCCAAAGCTCATAAGGTGTTTTCTTTAAAATAGGCCGGATTAAAACATGATTTAAAACATAGCAAGCATTGTTTTTGACTTGTGCTAAAAAATATCTAGGCAAATCAATTTCACAAAACTTGGTGCGTGCCATTTCTTCAAGAGTTCTTTTTTCTTCTACTATCCCATTTTGTTGAGGTGTTCTAGATGTAGAAAAGTTATGATGAATACCATTTTTACTACAAAACTTTTCAAAATCATGATTTTCAAATTCTATACCATGATTACTTCTTAGAGAAATAATTGAAATACCTTTTTCATTTGAGACTCTTTTATGAAATTTAATGAATGCAGAAAAAGTTTCATCTTTAAAAGCTAAAAATATGACCCATGTAAAACATGAGAAGTCATCTACAAAAACTAGACAATACTTCTTACCTCCCAAACTAGTTGTTCTAGTAGGTCCAAAAAGATCCATATGAAGTAATTATGGGGGTCTTGATGTAAAGACAACTCCCTTAGGTTTGAAAGAAGATTTAGTTTATTTTCTAAATTGGCAAGCACTACAAATCTTATCTTTTTCAAAACTAAGTTTTGACAAATCTTTTATGAGATTCATTTTGTTAAATTTTAAAAACAAATGCATACTTACATGTCCTAATCTACGATGCCAAAGCTAACTAGTTTCATTGATCTTGGCTTCCATTACCACTAGGCATTGATCATGTTACACTGAAAGATCATCAAGATCAACCATATAAATATTTTCATGACTATGACCAATAAACTTGATGCCATTATCATCAAGACTAGAAACAATGCACATGGAAGATTCAAAAATAACTTTAAAATCTTTGTCACAAAACTGACTAATACTAAGTAAATTATGCTTTAAACCATCAACAAAAAGAACATTACCTATATAAGTAGAAGAGGTGATATGGACTTTACCAATTCCAATGATTTTGCCCTTTCCATTATCATCGAAGGTTATATTTCCATCATTTTGATATTCAAGAGAAGAGAACTACCCACATCTCCAGTCATATGCCTTGAGCAACTGCTATCGAGGTACCGCAATCTTCTTTTGTTTGTTGCAAGACACACCTACAATGATAAATCAGGTGGAGACTTTAGGTATCCAAGTCATCTTGGGTCCTTTAGGGTTAGTGGATATGGTTCCTTTTGGAACCCAAGCTTTTCTAACTTTATTCAATTTTCTTTTGTTACCAAATATGATTTATGTCCTACATTACCACAAGAATAATAAGTAATGGAAGATGAAGCAGGCACAAAGAAATTCTTGAAAAAGTTTTGTTGTTTCTGAGGTTTAAAATCTAATCCTGCTTTGTTGAAAATAGCTCTTTGATTATTTAAAAGTATATTAAGTTTTTCAGAACTATAAGTAAACTTTTCAATAAATGGTTTTAATTTTTCAAGCTCATCCTTATACTTCTTGATTTCGTGCAAAAGTTCTTTATTTTATTTAGCAAAATTTTTAGTTGTTGCAAAAGATTTCTCCTTTTTGAAATCTTCCTTTTCTTTTTTCGAAAAGATAATTTTATCAGTTAACTTCTTATTTTCTTGAAGCATACAATCATTTTCAATCAAGGACTTATCACTTGTTTTAATCAATTCCAAATTTTGTTTCTTTAGCTCTTTGTTTTTTGTTTTAAGTTTTTGATACTCAGCAACTAAATCATCAAAAATATTATGCAATTCTTTGAAAGTAAATTCATCTTCAAGTTCAGATTTTACCTTATCATCATTAGCCATTAAACAAAAATTGGCTACTTCTTGCTGCTCTTCATCTGAACTCGAGTCCTCACTTTCGCTCTAGGTGGCCATCATTACTTTCTTTCTTAGTTTCCTTCTGCTCTTCTTGAGTAAGGGGCAATCCATTTTGAAGTGGCCGGGTTTCTTACATTCAAAACAAGTTGGTTGCTCCCTTTGTTTCTCTTTTTCTTTTTCTTTACTAGGCTCTCCCTTTTGAGATTTTTTCTTGAAACTATACTTTTTCTTTCTCATGAACCTCCTAAACTTCCTTGAGATGAGAGCCATTTCATCTTCATCATCTTCCTCATCAAAACCATCACTTGTATCTTCCCTGGTTATGGACTTGAATGCCATGGTCTTCTTTTCTTGTCATTGTCTGCAACCTTTTGTTTCAATGATAGCTCATATGTCATTAAAGATCCTAAAAGCTGCTCAAGAGGTAGTGTGTTGACGTCCTTAGCTTCTTCGATGGCTGTCACTTTTGAATCCCATGATGAAGGAAGTGACCTAAGAATTTTATTCACCAATTCAGTATTAGAAATGACTTTATCGAAGCTTCTCATGCCATTCACAATGTTAGAAAATCGAGTATATATTTCACTAATAGATTCAGATGGTTCCATTCCAAACATTTCATAAATGTGAATGAACATGTTAACTTTGGTAGTCTTCACTTGATGTGTACCTTAATGGGTAACTTCAAGTGTGTCCTATATTTTCTTAATAGAGAGATAATTTGAGATTCTATTAAACTCACTTGGGTCTAAAGCATAAAACAGTAAATTCATAGCCTTAGCATTAAGCTCAACTTGCTTAATGTTATTCTCATCCCATTCATCTTCCAACTTGGGAGTAAGAATACTATTAACCAATGTGGTAGGCTGATGAGGACCCTTTACAATAGTCCTCCAAATGTTATAATCAATGGCTTGAATAAAAATGCGCATGCATGTTTTTCAATATGTATAATTTGTGCCATTAAATAAAGGGGGATGATTTGAGGCTTGTCCCTCAACAATTCCAACATCGATTTGGGCTACCATTTAGATCTTTGACTCAAATTCGTTAGACCTATACGCTGAGTACCAAGCTTTAATACCACTTGCTGCCCAGCATAGCAATCCAAGAGGGGGGTGAATTGGATTTCTTTAAAGAATTAAAGTAGATATGTGCTGAAATTAATATGTTTGTGAAGCAATGCAAGTGTGCACCAAATGAATGAGATGCAATGCTAAGAGTATAAGTAGTAAATGCAAAATAACAAAGAGCACATACACAAATATAAATGTTTATAGTGGTTCGGTGCACACCAAAGACCTACATCCACTCTCCAAGCTACCCCTTGGGAATTTCACTATAATCAACCTAGATTACAGCCAACTTGTTTTCAATGGGCCACAAGTCAAACCCAAAGTTGGTTTTCTCACTTAGGCTCACCGACAACCTTTACTCAAGCCAACCTAGGCTTGGATCCCAATTCAAGACTTGGAAGGGCCTAACATATAGTTTCAAATATCCTTGAAACAAGTACAATAAATGAAATTAGAGATACAAATAAAAAGCACAAGCAAACTCTCTCATAGAGTGGAATATGGATGCTTTGAGGCTCTTGATGATTGTTTGAGCTGTCTTCTCTTTTGGAATCACTTCAAAGACTACTTTTGGAATGCTGAAATGAAGGCTTGTAAGCTTTTTTAGTGGAATCATCTCTTTTGGTCTCTTTTTGACTTTGAAAGTGAAGTTCTTAAGAAATATCTTGTCTCTTGTGAGTTAGTTCTTCATGAATGAGTTTGGTAAAGCTTAAATACTTTAAAAACTTTCAAAAAATGGTTTAAGATCATTGGTGGAGCAAAACTAGCCATTAGGAGCTTGTAGGGCTCACATCTGACTCTCAGAAAATATAACCGTTATAGCTATCAAAACCCGTGAGTCGTCACTTGACTTCTGTGAGTCGATACTTAAGTCTTCATGAGTCAACACTTGGATGAGCATGAGTCGACTCAAGGTATAAGCTTCTAAAACACCAAGGTTTTGTCCTTTTTCTATTCTTAGGCTATGAGTCAATACTTGAACCATGTGAGTTGACACTTGAAAGTTGTGAGTTATCACTTGAGTCTCCTGAGCTGACACTTGATAGAAAATATCTCAGAATGGTATAGTTATATATCTTCATTTTACTCAGGCCATGAGTCGATACTTTGTTTCAGTGAGTCGACACCTGACTTCTATGAGTCGACACCTAATTTCAGTGAGTCGACACTTGACGTGACAAAAAAATTTCTGCGTGCCAGCCTTCTGAAGTGTCGACACTTTGCATGCCATGAGTCGACACTTGACTCTACCACTTGACAAAAACTTGTACCAACCTTCAAAATTCAAGATGTTCTTCAATGAAACTTCAATACACTTTTTGTAAAGCTCTGATTGATCCATTTTGAGGCCTTTTTAGGATGAGAAAACTTTTTAAATAATGAAAATTGCTTAGCTTCCAATGAGTGCCTTGATACTTATATATTAAAAATTTGAGGTTCCTGTATCCTAAAACTCAAAACTATAATTGAAACATTAGTATAAAACATATACTCAATATTTTGTTAGTCATCAAAATCAAGGGCTAAAGCCAATAGATTTCAAGCAACTCACTTTTAAAGAAGCTACTTCCATAAGCCGACTCAAGAAGG
Organism: Areca catechu; assembly: GCA_021397845.1. NCBI lineage: Eukaryota > Viridiplantae > Streptophyta > Magnoliopsida > Arecales > Arecaceae > Areca > Areca catechu. Next base: position 72,671,239 of record CM038041.1, read on the forward strand.
AGAGCCCTAATTTTCATGAGTCGACTCATGCACCTTGAGTCAACTCAACCTGTCCTTGAGTGGACACCTTTATGGTTATCAAATCTTCTTTATTTGCCACTTGCAAGTTTATTGGAGCACCATTTGAAGCACCCTTGAAAGAGCCTTGGATGCCATTCTCTTATGACACTTGGGAGTTCCCTTTTGATACATTTTGAGGCACCCTTGAATGACATGTGGAAGATCCTTTCAAGAAAACTTGGAGGTCCTTTTTGAGCAACACTTGGAAGACTCTCTTACCGACACATGGCAGCATTTGTTGTTCACCTCATCACATTCACTTGGAGGACATTCCCACTTGGTGGCCACTTCATCAAGATTCTTTTGGGGATCACATGAGAGGAAGAAACCACCTATAAATTTCCCAACAAGTCTCTAATAAATCTCCAACAAATCTTCAAGTAACATGACATGTAGGATGCCACTTGGTCCTCCACTTCATCAGCCATCAATGCCTTTACATTAGCAAGGAGAGCCATTCCTTCTTGTAATCAATTTCCATTTGATATTCAATTGATGCATGATATTGAATTTGGTTTTCTACCTTCTTGTTGAATTCTAGTATAGGTTTTTTTTTGTGTGGAGTGGGTGAGATGCCCTTAATCTAACTAGTTTTCTTCACTCCCTAGTCCTCGAGCTAGGTCACTCCTTGAGGGAGAGGGTGAGAGGCCCATTTTTCACTTCAAAAAAGTCTTAACAATGTCCTTGAAGTGCACTCCAAGAGGGAGAGGGTGTGAGACCCAAAGCTTGCTGCCTAGCTTCAATCCATCCCCAACTTTTTTTCTCCTTGCTTTTCTTTATTACATTCCTTCTTTCATCTTGCTTCCATGCCTTATATCACTTTCTTTGTAGGATCTCTCAATTGATTTTAAGTTGAAGATGAAGGTTCTTTGCCATGATTCAAGTGCAAGGTGAGTTTACAAGTTGAAGGAGTTCTAGTCTTACAATCTAAACTTTTTTCCTAGAGTGATGAGTGAACCCTTCCACCAAATGTTTAGCCATCAGTGTTGGTAGAAAAATCTGATGGGGACATCAATAAGAAAGAAGTTTTTTGGACTAACTTACTTTGTTTTGCAGTTAAAATAGACAAATCTAATAAAGGATTTGAGTCCATCTTCTCTTTCAGTAAACACTTGAGCAAATTCATGAGTCGACTCAACCTAGATTCAAGCAGGGTATGAGGCCATTTCTTCAATGCCTATTTTCCTTATTTGGCACCATTCATTTGAATCCCACTTCCCTCACTTGGATGCCATCTACTTGAAGCCTATTTTCCTTAATTGGTCGACATCACATCAAGCACCTTTTGGGGAGAAGGAAGGACACCACATCAAGAATTTTATGGGAAGACCGAAGCCATGTTCTATTACCCCAATAACCCTCCAACTAACTTGCCATATGGGATGCCACATCACATGATCTACATCAGCAAATGGAGGACACATCATTGCCACCTAGGAGCCACATGTCAATTGGTTGTAACCTTCCACCCATAAATAGTTGTAAAAAAACTAATTCTAGTTGAACCACCTAACCAAGAGTTGTTGGATCCAACTAGAATTAGCTATCTCATCCTTATCCCCTTAGCTCATCCTTATCCCCTCCCCTTGGATGAAATTCCCTTGGATTAAAAGCCTATAAATACGGCCCTAGGCCCTCTCTTGTATTCATTCTATGATTCATTCTATTTTGGATTAAATGAAGAAAGCTATCTTTCTTATTCTAGTCATCCTATGTTCTCTTGTTTGGAGTGAAAAGTTCTTGAGTTTGAGAGTTAGAAGATAGGTTTGAGAAGAGAGTGTGAGGTTCTTGAGTGAGTGTTTGAAGGGTTGAATACCCTTGAGCATTTAAAAGGTGGAGGCTCCTTGCTTGATCCAAGATCGAAGCATCATTCCTTGAAGGCGCCGATTTCTACTTCTTTATTTTCCCTTTATTCTTCTTTTTGTTTTCATTCCAATTTTGAATTCTCCTTCCATGCCTAATCTTTGATTTGATGCAGGTTTTCTCTAATTTTCCAAGTCCAAGATGAAGGTCTCCAAGCCAAGGGTCATGGCCAAGGTGAGTCCTAAAAGTAGGGAGTGCTAGTCTTATGGTTTAGACCTCAATCCTTGAGTGAAGAGAGCTCCTTCTTCTACCAAATAATTAGCCATCATTGTTGGTAGAAAAACTCTTCCTAAGCTTTATTAGATCTGATCATTTAAAGGTTAACTAGCACTAATAGTAATGGTTTCCTTGCCATGAAGATCCTAATCTCTATTTGGAACTAGATCTACATTTTGGGCATTGTAATTTAGATCAACTAGTCTTCTTATGAAGATTCTTTTCTTGGATTAATTTAGATCATTTATTTGATAATTAATTGCTCAAGTTTGCTTGCTGGTTAGCTTCCTAAAACTTTTCATTCATCATTTTATTTTTGTCCCCCATCAATTTTTTGGTATTAAAGCTTATGGTTTATGAGGTCAAGTGTTTGATTGCTGAAATTTCTGTTCTAGTATTCACCCAAATTTTTTACAAATTTTAGTATTTTTTATATTGATCAAAAAAATCCAAAAAAGTACTTTTCCAGTACCTTTGTGTGTTAAGATTCGAAATATGAAATTTTAAAAAATACTTTTTTTTTTTATTTCTGGATTTAAAAATATGAGTTCTTAGATCATTTTTGAAGTTCTATCCAGAATTCTGTTTCTACCTTCCATTTCATATAATTTTCAAAAAATACAAAAATATTTTTTCTAAATTTTGAATTTTAGACCCGAGATTCAGACTTTGAGTTTTGTTATTTCCCACTATAATCTTGAATTTTAGAAGGATCTAGAGTTGGGAATTCAAAATTTGAATTTAGGTTGTTAAGGGTTAGCTGAACTGCTGGAACCTTTTAGCATGTGCTTTCAAACTGCTTTCTCAACCAAAATTCGAGTTAATCTGAAGTCAAAAATTTAAAATCTAAGAATTTTTATCTAAGAGTTAACTAAATCAATTTTATCTTGAATTTTTGGATTTTTAAAAAGATTAAATTTCAAAATTTAAAAAATAGCTAGTTGAAAGTTGTTCCATGCTGAAATTTTTTTATAGCTATCTTTCAAAACGAATTTCTTAATCAAATTCCAGGAATTAAATTTCAAAATTTAGAATCTAGAATCTTCACTGAGGTATCTAACAACCTAAATTTTAATTTTATTTTTTTGAAATTTTAAAATTTTAATTTTGAATATTTTAAGACTAGTTGATTAGAAGTTGTTAGGGCTGAAACTATCTTGCAACAACTCTAACTTCTAGAATAAAATTTTAATCCTAATTCAAGATTTAAATTTTAAAACTTGATTTCTGAAATCTAGACTTCAAATTCTAATTTTTTTAATTTAATTTTTTGAATTTAATTTTTTTTTTAAATTCGGGTTTGAATCACATGTTTGTGCTAATACTAGTTGTTGTGTTAACTAGTTGATGAATTATTTGTGCATCCATTCCTAAATCTAATTAAGGGCATTCAATTATAATATAAGGGAAGGAGGTCATTACCTTTCCTTGGCCCAAAACAATCACCCATATTTGTATTGACCTAAACCATAATTGAAATCGAGTAGGAACCTAAAACTAGGGACACCCACAAGTCAGGTTCAAGTACAAGATGAGACCAAATATTAGTTGAATTTGTACTTCTTAAAATTGGTGTCTAAGGCAAAGGGTCTAATGGCAAACGCCTTAAGTGGACTTGCGATTTTTAATTAGGACCTCGTGAAAATGAGGGGATCCTCCCGTAACCCCACCTCTTACCTGGCCAGTGGAAAAGGTAATTACAACTTTAACTAGTACTTAGTCAATTCCTGTATTTTGAACTTTTAGGTCTAAGAGCCCTAGAAGTTAGGTTTGTACTCCGTGTTTTGAAGCTCCATACCAATAGTCCCACACTCAGTATGTTTTTACCCATGAATCCTAACCTTGAATTCTTTTTGAAAACCCTGACTAAAATGTTTGATACTATAAAAGGGCAATTAGGGCAAATGAGAAAGGAATTAGGTCAAGTAAAGGACCATGTTGGGACACTTGAAGAAGCCCCAATGAGCCCCACCGAACCTGAGTCACTTAGGTCAATTTCTCGAGGTCCAAGAGTCCATCATCATGAGTTCACTACTGAATACAATTCAAGACGACTTCACCATGACTTCATAGAAGAAGCCCATAGGATTCATGCTGAGCCTGAATCACCTAGTCCACCTCCCCTTGGTCCAAGAGCCCAATGTCATGATCTCACCCCTGAGTATAACCCTGGAAACCCCTACCAAGACTTTGTAGATCAGGAGGGAAGAGTCTTTATGAACAATCGACCCTATGCACCCACTTTTAATGGTAACCCTGAGGTGTATGTTGATTGAAAAAAGAAAATGGATCCATACTTTGAATTTGATGAAATGTCGGAAGTAACAAAGTGTCAATTTGCCAAACAAAGTTAATCCGACATGCTAAAGCATATTGGGGAGAAGTTGAGCTAAAAAGTTATTATAGTGGGGATAAAATAAGTACTTGGAGAGAAATGAAGAGTAAACTAAGAAAAAAGTACCTAAGCAAATATTATGAGCAAAAACTTTTAGACCAATGGTACAAATTGAGATAAGATGAAACAACTAACTCTGACTGTATTGCCAAATTCAATAAGTATGAGGAAGATGAAGAAGAGACTAAATCCATGGAAAAATTAGAGAAAAATCCTCCTGAACTTATTGAAGAATTTAATGATGAAATAAAATCAAAGTCTTGTCCAAATGAAGGGCTAGAAAGAGAAAATCCTAAACCCATTGAAGAACCTAAGGAAAAAGTTTATGAAGCTGGGTCTAACCTTATGGATGAATATGATCAAGAACAATTACTTGAAGATAAAATAATCACCCAGCCTAAAGAAATCAACAACGGGGATGAACAAAATGAAGTCCAACAACAAAGCCATGAAGAACAATTCAAGGAGATATAGAAGATCCAGAATTAATTAATGTTGAAGGTTTAGATCTAGAGATCAATGAAGGATCACATATTGGGATATTGACCGTCAAAGAACAAAACCCTATGGATCAGTCCCAAGAAGCTGTAAAGCCTTTGAAAACCCTGCAAAACATTTTTCCTAATAATTTTTCTATCCCTGATTCTCCATTTCTGAACATCCACCATCCCGATCCACCATTACGTTTCATTCACTCTTCTATTCCATCTGGCTGGGACATCCACCATACCATTGATTAGGTCCTAATAATATTCAATAGTTACTTTTGGAAGACATTATGGCATTTATTGGACACCAAATTAAGATTCACTGCCACCTACCAAAAGTTGTGTGCCAGAGTTTTCAAAGCCATTTAGGAAAATATTGGAAATTAGGAACTTTTGTTTCCTAGCAATAAAGTTTAGTTCATAGATAATAAAGTCTATTAGAGCTTGTTTTGTTTTGGTGTCATTTATGTTTTATCATTTGATGTCATTTGACCTTCCCATGCATAAGTGTCCATGACTGTGAGAGTCATATGCATAGCATGATTAGTGAGAAAATTTGAGCAATGAAATTAACAAGCATATGATCAACTCACATAAAAGAGCCAAAGAATTTCATGAAGGAGACTATGTCATGGTAAGGCCAAACTTGAACGATTATATGCCCGTGGTGTAGGTCATTTTCAAAATAGTAAGAAATATTTGGACCTAATATGTGCTAGATTGACCATCCGACCTTGGTATCAGTTCCACTTTCAACAATTCAGATCTAGGAGGGTAAAGGAACAAATAATGATACCTAGTGAGCCTTTCGAGCCTGATTCTATCTTTGAGAGTGAGCCAACCCATGAGTGTCCACCAGCCAAGTTACTAAAGCAGCAATATAGGATTGAGTGAATCTTAGACAATAAGACTATCACTACCTGAAATAGAAACTATCAACGCTACCTGGTTCATTCGCAAGGATGCCCTGATTCTAAAGACTCATGGATTACTTGAGAATACCTACAAAGAATCGACCATACCAACTAGAGTATCACTAGAGTCAGATTGATTCTTACTCGATAGAATCGAGTTCTTTTCACCCAGGGAGAATTGATGGGGACATCAATAAGAAAGAAGTTTTTTGGACTAACTTACTTTGTTTTGTAGTTAAAATAGACAAATCTAATAAAAGTTTTGAGTCCATCTTCTCTTTCAGCGAATACTTGAGCCGATTCATGAGTCAACTCGACCTAGATTCAAGAAGGGTATGAGGCCACTTCTTCAAAGCCCATTTTTCCCATTTGGCACCATCCATTTGAAGCCCACTTCCCTCACTTGGATGTCATTTACTTGAAGCCCATTTTTGTTAATTGGTTGACACCACATCAAGCACCTTTTGGGGAGGAGGAAGGACACCACATAAAGAATTTTATGGGGAGACTGAAGCCATGTTCTATTACCCCAACAACCCTCCAACTAACTTGCCATGTAGGATGCCACATCACATGATCTGAAAGGGATATGCCCTACAAGCCAATCTATGTTGTATCTCCCAAACCATTGTAATTGACAATTTTTTAAATAAAGGCATTATTTTTTCATCATACGCTATTTTTTTATTATTATATGATGAACCCTATAGATTAGGACTATGATTTTAGGGTTATGATGAGATCATACCAGTGAGACCTAAAATCTTAAAACCTTAATCTTAAGTAATCCTAGTCAAAGGAACCCTGAGTAGGGGATCAGGGTTTTTCTGATAAGACTAGCATATCCCGGGTATACTGGAAAGGGTGACTGCTCTCACAGTCACTTGTGTATGACACTAATACTGGGATGTGGGTGCTCATTGGAGAATGAGTTCACTGATATGATCCAACTTGAGAACATCTAATGGAGTCTTAGCTACATGTCAATAGAAGGTTCTCATAGTGGGAGTGGTACAAGTAATCTTTTAACCTGAGACTGCCATAAGTACCTTATGTACATGAACCCATTCTTTGGTTCAATCCTAATCATGACACTGAGACATGCACAGGATTGATACTGGGAATGGTGAATTGGATATGAAGGTAATGAGTAGGTCAACAAGGAATCGATCACTCTTAGTAAGAGGAGATTGCATCCAGCTAGTCAACAATCGCATGATGATTCAGGGAATCTTTGATCAAAGTGAAGATATTAGAGATGGTTTCTAATATCAAGATAATCGGATCATCATTATAAGATTGAGCTAGAAATAAATATAATATTGGATTTGACATATATCCATATCCATAATTATATTTTGGGTGCAGGCTGATTGAAAGATTTAATTGTACGGTAACTCTCTACTGAAAGGTAATTTTGGTATTTCACCAGAATTTCCATATCTTCCGGGTAGACATGACACGTTGCTAGACGTCAATCTTGTCTTGTGGGTTGATCAAGTTCAAAGATCACATGTTAGGAAGAGTCCTAATTGATCGAATCGGGTAAGCCCGGTTTGACCTAAATCGATTAGAAAGAGTTCTAATCAAATTAGGTCAACTTGTATTCGAATCCACTGCTGGCTAGATATGGAACCCAATGGGTCACATACTTAAGAGGATTGATCAAGAGTTTAATTTGGAATTAAATCATCTTTGCAGGATAACACTCTAGCAGGTGTTGCAAACCCTAGCTTCTATTCGGATCGGATTCGAATTAGGGTTCCGGATTGGTTCAAATTGGGTTCTAATTGGACCTAATTAGACCCTAATTGAGAAAACGGGAATGTGGCTAACCCTATTGGCTAGCCATGTAGCTTGGCTAGCCTCCCCACCCGCCCCCTTTATTTTTCCACGCCAAATACCAAGAGTCCATGCGCATATGGACTCTTGGCGCGCCTTAAGGAAGAGTCCATGGCGCATGGACTCTTGGCGCGCCCCAAAATTTCTCCGATGTTTTTATTTGGGGCGGCCTCCTTCTTAAGCAATTAGCGCACCATCTCTCCCCCCTTGGATGAGAATCCAATGGCTGATGGGATTTTGAGAAAGAAGGAAAGCGCTAACTCTTCCCGGGCGCGCGAAATAACATCTCTTCGGAGATGAAAAGTCGCGACTTCCTTCCTTTTAAAACACCACAGTTTTTCCTTTAAGAAAAGCCGTGGGATTTAATCTGGAAGGCCATGAGATGGGTGGATTGGGCGTGAGAAATAGGAAAGGGGCGTGAGACAAAGTGGAATGGGGTTTTACGGAGAGTTGTGTTCTTCTGAGAAGACATCTCTCTGTAATCTATTTAAACAACAGAGGTCTCGGGTGTTTAAACTAATGAACAACAGAGTTTATTTTATTGTCTTTTCTTTCCAGGAAACTGATTCCTCCTTAGCTTGTTTAGGACAAAGAGAGTTTCCCTCTTACAGAGTTCTCTTCTCTGTTGAAACTCAAGTCCAAAACAAGAGATAGGAAGAATCTCTTGATCGGTAAAAGAAAGGAACTCCTACTCTGTTTCTATTTCCTTTACTTTAAGACATTAGTGTCTTAAATCCATCTCCTCCTTCAAGACAAGAGTTTTATTCTTAGGACAAGGTCTTAAGAAAGGGAAAGGAAGAAGGAAGAAAGGAAGTAAGGAGCCCCTACCCTGAAGTTTTAGAGCCATAGTCCTCTTGAGTTCTAGGATAAGAATTCAAGTGAGGGAATTTTGAAGAAGCTTGCATCTTGATCAATCATCTTGTGGATCACCATTGGAGGGTGGACATTTGGACGCCTGGTGAAATCAAAAGAAGCATTCAACACCAAGTTCTGATTCTACATCAAAATTGGACTTAGCGTTAAAAGGTTGGTGCCCTAATTCTAACAATGTTAGTTTGTATGTTTTAATTCTGAATAAGGAGATCTTGGCTAAGGGATTTTGGTGCCAATTTCATCATTTTTGAAATTGCACTTCCGCTGCGCTGCACTGGAATCCCCAACATGATCTACATCAGCAAATGGAGGACACATCCTTGCTACCTTGGAGCCACATGTCAATTGGTTATAACCTTCCACCCATAAATAGTTGTAAAAAAACTAATTCTAGTTGAACAACCTAACAAAGAGTTGTTGGATCCAATTAGAATTAGCTAGCTCATCCTTATCCCCTCCCCTTGGACAAAATTCCCTTGGATTAGAAGCCTATAAAAAGGGCCCTAGGCCATCTCTTGTATTCATTCTATGATTCACTCTATTTTGGATTAAATGAAGAAAGCTATCTTTCTTGTTCTAGTTCCCCTATGTTCTCTTGTTTGGAGTGAAAAGTTCTTGGATTTGAGAGCTAGAAGATAGGTTTGAGAAGAGAGTGTGAGGTTCTTGAGTGAGTGTTTGAAGGGTAGAATACCCTTGATTGTTTGAAAGGTGGAGTGCTCCTTGCTTGATCCACGATCCAAGCATCATTCCTTGAAGGCACCGGTTTCAACTTCCTTGTTTTCCCTTTCTTCTTCTTCTTGTTTCCATTCCAATTTTGAATTCTCCTTCCATGCCTAATCTCTGATTTGATGCAGGTTCTCTCTGATTTTCTGAGTCCAAGATGAAGGTCTCCAAGCCAAGGATCATGGCCAAGGTGAGTCCTAAAAGTAGGGAGTGCTTGTCTTATGGTTTAGACCTCAATCCTTAAGTGAAGAGAGCTCCTTCTTCCACCAAATAATTAGCCATCATTGTTGGTGGGAAAACTCTTCCAAAGCTTCATTAGATCTGATCATTTGAAGGTTAACTTGCCATAGTAGTGATGGTTTCCTTGGCATGAAGATCCTAATCTCTATTTTGAACTAGATCTACATTTCGGGTATTGTAATTTAGATTAACTAGTATCCTTATTAAGATTATTTTCTTGGATTAATTTAGACCATTTATTTGATAATTAATTGCTCAAGTTTGCTTGCTGGTTAGCTTGCTAAAACTCTCCATTCATCATTTTATTTTCGTTCCCCATCAAAATCCTTCCTAAGCTTTATTAGATCTGATCATTTGAAGATTAACTTGTCCTAGTAATGATGGTTTCCTTGCCATGAAGATCCTATTCCTTGTTTGAACTAGATCTACATTGCGGGTGTTGTAATTTAGATCAACTAGTATCTTTCATGAAAATTCTTTCATTGGATTAATTTAGCTCATCTTTGTGTGGATTTATTACTTAATTTAGCTTACTAATCATCATGCTTGATTCTCCATCCAGCATGAATATATAATCTCTTCCCGTCTCGCATCAATTTTTGGAATTAGAGCTTATGGTTTACTAGGTCAAGTTGCTGAAATTTTGTTCCTTTGTGTGTTGCTTGTCTTCAAGTCTGAAATTCAAAGCAAAAATTTTAGATTTAAATTTTAGAATTTGGGATCTAAAATCTTAACTTTGAGATCTGAAAGTCTCAATTAAATTTTAATTTTTTAATATATTTAAATTTAAATTTTAAATTTTGAATATAGTCAATTGGAGGTTTGTTTGATTGCTAAAATTTATGTTCTAGTATTAATCTAAGTATTCCATGAATTTTAGTAATTTTTTCACGATGCAAAGAAAATCCAAAAAATTCTTTTACTATATTTTCAGATGTCAGGATCTAAGATCTAAAATTTTTAAATTTTTTTTGGGATTTGTGTAGTTTAAAATTCGTCATCTCATGTTGCTCCTCTAGTTAGCTAGTATTTGCTTCAATTCTAGTTTCATGTCATTTAGTTGTTCCATTAAATTTTGAAAAAATTCAAAAAGAATTCTCTGAATTTTAAATTTTAATCTAAGATCTCCACCTAAAAAAATCTAAATTCTAAAATTTTTTAGTTTAAATTTCAAATTTTGGGTGTTATATGGTTAAAGGTTTGTTAGCTAGAAGTTTCTTGTAACAACTTTTACAATGAGCTTTCAAAAATGAATTTCTTAACCAAAATTTGAGAATTAAATTTTAAAATTTGAAATTTGAAATCTTAACTCTGAGATATAACAACTCAAATTTAAATTTCAAAATTTTGAAATTTTAAAATTTTACTTTCGAAATTTTAAACCTAGTTAGTTGGAAGTTTGCTAGTGGATCAAATTTTTTCTTACAACTTTTACCCCCAAGAATGAATTTTATAACTAAAATTTAAATTTTAAAATTTAAAATTTGTGTTTTGAAATCAAGATTTCTAGATCTACAATTTTAATTTAAATTTTGAATTTTTGAAAATTTGAAATTTGGGTTTGAATCACATATTTATGCTAGTCTAGATATCTTGTTAGCTAGTTGGTTGTTTGTGCATCCAATTCAAAATCTTTATAAGGGCATTCAATATAACATAAGGAGAGGAGGTAATTACATTTCCTTAGCCCACAACAACCATCCATTATTATGCATTGACCTAAGATTTAATATAAAATTAAGTAGAAATCTAAAACTAGGGACATCCATAAGTCGGGTTCAAGTGCAAGATGAGGCAAAATGCTATTTGAGTTTGTATTTATTCCTTATAAATTAGTGTCTAAGGCTAGAGGTCTTATGGCAAACACCTTAAGCGGACTTGCAGTTCTTTAATTGGGTCCTTGCGAGAGCGAGGGGGGCCTCTCGCATTCCCACCTCTTACCTAGCCAATGGAAAGGATAATTGCATCCTTAACTAGTGCCTAGTCAAGTCCTATATTTTGAACTTCTAGGTTTAAGAGCCCTAGAAGCTAGGTTTGTACTACTTGTTCTTTGTACTGCAAGTCTATTAGGTCAATAGCTCTGCACCAACAGTCCTACACTTAGTCTACTTTATCCATGGAACCCAATCTTGAATTCTTTATGAGGACCATGACTGAAAATTTTGATACCCTAACTAAACAATTGGGATAAATGAACAAAGAGTTAGGACAAGTGAATAATTAAATTGGGAACCTCGAAAAAGATCGCTTGACCCATACTAATCCTAAATCACCTTCCCTTGGTCCAAGAGCCCATTGTCATGATCTCACCCTTGAATATAACCCTAATTGCCCCTACCTAGACTTTGTAGATCAGGAGGAAAGAGTCTTTAGGAGCAATCGACCTTGTGCACCTACTTTTGATGGAAACCCTGAGGTGTATATCAATTGGGAGAAGAGAATGGATTAATATTTTGGGTGGGACGAAATGTCAGAAGTAAGGAAGTGTCAATTTGCCAAATTAAAGCTAGTCCGACATGCTAAGTCATATCAGGGAGATGTTGAGTATAAAAGTTATCATAGAGGGGATAAAATAGTTACTTGGAGAGATATGAAGAGTAAGCCGAGGGAAAAGTGCCTAGACAAATCTTATAAGCAAAATCTTCTAAACCAATGGTACAAATTAAGATAAGATGATAAAACCATTTTAAATATATTGCTGAATTCAATGAATATGAGGGAGATGAAGAAGAGACTAAACACATGAAAGAATTAAAGAAAAAAATATTCTGAACCTCTTGACGTACTCAAGAAAGAAACAGAATCCAAATCTTGTCCAACTGAGAAATTAAAGAAAGAATCTCCTGAACAAGATGAAGAATTTAAAGAAGAAATCATTGAAGTTGGGTATATCCTAAATATACATGAACCAATGTTTGCAATAAAGGATAAATTTGGAATAGTCACCTAGCCTGAAGAAATTAAAGATGAACATAAACAACTTGAAGAAAGAGAAGTCCAGGAAGAGCCACCCCAAGAAATAAAAGAGTTCATGAAAGAAGAGGATGTGGAATTAAACTTAATCAATGATAAGGATTCAAATTTAGAGATTAATGAAAGATCACCTATTGGGGTACTGACCATCAGGGAAACCCAAGAACAAACCCCTACGGATCCACCCCAAGAAGTTGTAGAGCCTTTGAAGGACCTTTGGTATGTATTCCGTAATAGTTTTTCTATCCCTGATCTACCATCCTTGAACATCCATCATCCAGATCCACCACTGCGAAACATTCACTCTCCTATTCCACCAAGCTGGGACATCCACCATACCATTGATCCGGTCCTAGTGATATTCAATAGTTACTTTTTTAAGACTCTATAGCATATGTTAGGAAGCAAATTAAGATTTACTGCCACTTACCTGAAGATGTGTGCAAGAGTCTTCAAAGTCTTTTAGGAGAAATATTGGAAATTAGGAACCATTGTTTCCTAGCCTAACAATAAAGTTCAGTCCTTAGATAATAAAGCCCATTTGAGCTTTTTTGTTTTTGGTGTCATTTGTGTTTGTCTTTTGTCATTTGGTGTCATTTGACCTTCCCATGCATAAGTGTCTATGATTGTGAGAGTCATATGCATAGCATGATTAGTAAGAAAATTTGAGCAATGAAATTAACAAGCATATGACAAAATTTTATAAGAGAGTCAAAGACCTTTTATGAAAAAGGCTATGTGGAAAAAAAAAGTCGCATACCTGTGGTGTAGGTCCTTTTCAAAATACTAAAGAAATTTGGACCTAATACTCATGTGCTTGAATTACCATATGACTTTGGTATAAATTCCACTTTCAATGTTTCAGACCTAGTAGGGTAAAGAAACCAACAATGATACCTAGTGAGCCTTTTTGGACTTAATCCAATTTTTTTTTGTGAGAGAACCAACCCTTGAGTGTCTACCAGCACCACTACCCAAATCGGTGAGAAAGGATTAAGCAAATTTGGATGATAAGACTATTGCTACCCAAAACAAGGATTATCTATACTATTGGGTTAATTGGCAAGGTCGACCTAAATCATAAAACTCATGGATCACTAGAGAGAATCTTCAAATGAACAATTCAAGTCTACTAGCCAATTACCAAAGTCAAAATGACCCTTACTCGACAGGGTCGAGTTTCTCTCCACCCCGGGAGAATTGATGGGGACATCAAGCAAAGGCAAATAGATTTCAAACAACTCACTTTTAAAGAAGCTACTTCCATGAGTCGACTCAAGAAGGAGAGCCCCAATTTTCATGAGTCAACTCATGCACCTTGAGTCAACTAAACCTATCCTTGAGTCGACACCTTTATGGTTATCAAATCTTCTTTATTTACCACTTGCAAATTTATCGGAGCACCACTTGAAGTACCCTTGAAAGAGCCTTGGACGCCATTCTCTTTTGACACTTGGGAGTTCCCTTTTGATTACATTTGGAGGCACCCTTGGATGACATGTGGAAGATCCCCTCAATGACACTTGGAGGTCCTTTTTGAGCAATGCTTAGAAGACTCTCTTAATGACACATGGCAGCATTTGTTGTTCAACTCATCACATTCACTTGGAGGACATTCCCACTTGGAGGCTACTTCATCAAGATTCTTTTGGGGATCACATGAGAAGAAGAAACCACCTACAAATTTTCCAACAAGTCTCCAACAAATCTTCAACTAACTTGATATGTAGGATGCCACTTGGTCCTCCACTTCATCAGCTATCATGGCCTTTACATCATCTAGGAGAGCCACATGGACGACACTTGGCACCATGTGGGATGAGTTTCTAGAAGGAAATATTGTTGGAACTACTTTCTTGTTAGAAAACTAATTTAAAGATTAGTTAGGAGTTAGTTCTAACTAATCTAGGGATTAGTTATGGGATAACACTCTCTTGGCTGAATTATGTGGAGCCCCGTGGCCTATAAATAGGGCCCAAGCCTCCCTTCTTGTAATCAATTTTCATTTGATATTCAATTGATGCATGATTTTGAGTTTGGTTTCCTATCTTCTTGCTGAATTCTAGTCTAGGTTTTTCCTTATGTGGAGAGGGTGAGATGCCCTTAATCTAGCTAGTTTTCTTCATTCCCTAGTCCTAGAGCTAGGTCACTCCTTGAGGGAGAGGGTGAGAGGCCCATTTTTCACTTCAAAGAAGTCCTAACAAGGTCCTTGAAGTGCACTCCAAGAGGGAGAGGGTGTGAGACCCAAAGCTTGCCGCCTAGCTTCAATCCATCCCCAACTTTTCTTCTCCTTGCTTTTCTTTGTTACATTACTTTTTTCAACTTGCTTCCATGCCTTATATCACTTTCTTTGCTGGTTCTCTCGATTGATTTGAAGTTGAAGATGAAGGTTCTTTGCCATGATCCAAGTGCAAGGTGAGTTCACAAGTTGAAGGAGTTTTAGTCTTACAATCTAAACCTCTTTCATAGAGTGATGAGTGAACCCTTCCACCAAATGTTTAGCCATCATTGTTGGTTTGAAAACCCTTCCTAAGCTTTATTAGATCTGATTATTTGAAGGTTAACTTGCCCAAGTAATGATGGTTTCCTTGCCATGAAGATCCTATTCTTAGTTTGAACTAGATCTACATTGCGGGTGTTGTAATTTAGATCAACTAGTCTCTTTCATAGAAATTCTTTTCTTGGATTAATTTAGGTCATTTTTTTATAGATTTATTGCTCAATTTGGCTTACTAATCATCTTGCTTGAATCTCCATCCAGCATGAATACATGATCTTTTCTCGTCCCACATCAAGATGTCCCATCTTCGAAGCCCCGTGGAACACCCCACAGTCCAAGCTCTCCACGTGATTGCTCCCTCACGTGCACCTCTCTACAAGCCCAAGCCATGGCCTCCTTGAAACCCAGGAGGTCATCCACTTGCGAACTCCCTCATGCAGGCCTTCAAGAAGAAGCCATCCAGGACCGTGAGCAAAGCCTCATGGTCCTTCTCTCAAAATCATGGATGCCCTAAGAAGGGGGGCGCTCCCCCCATGGCCTTCTCTCATGCATAAGCCGGAGTTGCTCCCACACGTCGCATTCCCTTCTAAGTGGTTACAACAAACCAACTAATGACCTAATCAACTAGCCAACCAACTGGCTAACTTCCTAACTAACTTAACAAACCTGGACCCAACCCCATAACCCACAAACCGGGTTATGTTACAATCTCTCAAGAAAAACTCCTCAATTTTAGTCAATGAAAAACTCTCAACCCTGGGTCAAACCTCCTGACCCAACATGACGTGATCCAAATTGACTCAAAGGGTCCTAGAATACTTCCAGAAAACCCCTAGAACACCTCTAGGAACTGCTTAGGACACACCCCCAAGCGCCAGGGATCGTCTTTAGCATCCCTGCCATGGTCTCCCAAGTCTCTCCAAAGCTTGGGAGCACCATGCAAATCCCTACATGATGGAGCTTGAACAACAAGCTACTATGACATCTCCCTCTATTAGAGTTGACACCATAGGTGGTACAAATGGGAGATCAATTGGTGCCACCGATGGCACAACTAGAGCAGCCACCACTAGCATGGCCATCCTAGCCCATTTCCTCTAAAGTGCCTTCTTAAGCTTTATGTGATCCTTCGGATTTTTTTTGTCTGTCTCAAGTGGAGGGCAGAACTATGAAAGACTTGGTTAATAAATTTCTAGATGAATCTCAGATGGGAAGAGAAATAGATTTAAATAAAGAAGGGGAAAAGAAGATGGAAAGGTGCTTTCATTATGACAAATTCTCCAAAATACCCTTCAGCAATGCAAAGAGGCATAGTTGCTTCGATTTCCCCAACTATCGGTGACTAATGATGTCTAGGCATCGCTCACATTAAATAATGATGGTTCACCATAAGCCATGGCCAAATATTCCAAGATCCAAGGCATGATTTCAATGCTACTCCCTTAGTCTAACCTAATTCCGCTTACACTAGGGAGTAGAGGGCAAGTGTTATGAGGGTACTTCAGATGTCTCAGATATAGATTCAAAACACTACTTCAGAGATGGATATGTATCTCACTAACCCATTTACTAACCTATCCAACGATTAGAGTTTGTCTTTGAGGTATCATCACAATCCAGTAGCCAAATGCTAAAATTTTGCTTGCTAACCCATCCACAGGCCTATTAGTTGAGCCAAGCCATGTGTCGAGGCATGCAATGCTTAGTTATCAACAAGTGTGGCCCTTTATCACACTCCTCCTCATGTGACCAATCTCCAAGATTTTAAATAGTCGATTGCCCAGATCGTAGGAACAGCTACCCCATTCCAACAACATCGTTGGTAATAATGGCCTCCATGATCCCTGGGAGCAAATCTTGGCTATAATACTACAACGGCATGATCATGGCTCAGCATCCTCAAAGTTGTTTGTTTTTCTTAACACTCTTCTATAAATAACAAAGGCCTCTCAGTAAGCAATTCTTTTCCTTGCTCGTTACTTCCTCTCTATTTCAAATTTCTAGCTTCAACATTAGACGGTCCTTATTGAAGCCAACTCTATCTAAGAACTTTGTTTTGCAGGTCACTCTAGTGACATTCCCTGCTAGTTAGTGCCTTCTTCGACCTCGAGCCCATAATAGATATAAACTATAACATAAGATATCATTTGATCAATTTTTGAGTGATTATATAGTGGCCATCCTTTCAGTCCCAATTTATAACAATCTTGTTATTACTACTGCTAGGGAGATAACTCAAAATGTTGCTTTTAAAGAACGTATTTAATCAAATAAATTGAATTTGTTTCAATTAAATGATTCATCACTTTATCATATCATCAATTTGATTATTTCTTAGCATTATCAAGAAGAATAAATTACTTCTCCAAAGAAAAGTTAATTCCATACCTTTCACTATTAATCACTAATTAGCCATCTATAAAATTTTAAAATTAATATTTTATATTACCAAATCACTTCCATGTTATTTATTTCCTAAAGAAGGCAGCCATCATCCTCGTTCTTGATGGGCTTCTCAAATCCAAGCACCCTTCCATAAGGCTAGAATATCTAGTCTCTTTGTGTTGGTTGAGTTGAGAATAAGGAAGGTTGGTTATCATTTTTTTCCTTTTGCAAGCCAATTTTTGTAGTTGTTTGCTCCTTAAGTGTTATTTTTCCCCTCTTACGTATACCCCCTGATGGGAATTTCTAGGAGCTTAGGTCATCATGCTACATGCAAAAGTGAATTTTAAAACAAAAAAAATTCAAGCATGAAAACCCTAACTGGCTAGAAGAAACCCTAATTCCCGAATCCCCTTAGACATTATCAACTAATAAATCATAAATGAAGTACAAGAAACATACCTGAAATACTGTTTTCCACTTCTTTCCACAAGGCTCACAAGTGTAAGCCCTCCAATGGTGATCCACACGAGAATTGAACCAAGGGAGAATCTCAGTTGCTTGCTTGACTAGGATTCTTCCCGACAGCCTTCTGGACTTTGACCTTTGAAGGATACCCTATCTTCTTCTGTAGGGTACTCTGACTTTGACCTTTGAAGGATACCCTATCCTTCTTACTCTGAAAAATCACTCTAGGATTTGGTATTGCCCTCCTCTAGAATACTCTAGGCTTATGTTTTAAATTCTAAGACTTGTCTTAGTAAGAACAACCTTGTCTTAAAGAGACAAGGTTTGTCTTAAAGGAGGAGGGAGGGAGAACAAAAACTTTCAGAATAACTTTACAGTGGAATTAGATATCTGAAAGTCATATCACTACCCCTATTTATAGTTTTAAGAGGGGCATGTGATATGTCCTCCCAACATGTTATCAGATATGATTTTTCAAGACCGAAGAGAAATTATCTGGCTTGAAAAATCATATCTAATATGTCCTATCATTCACCAAAGTTCATATCAGCATCCATTCCCATTCCTGGATGATTTGTCACTTGCCACATGGCAAGTACCGATCTCTGGGAAGCCAAGAGGTGCCTCTTCAATCTCCAAACATTGGAGAAATTGAAGAGTCCTGATAGCAGAAGGACACTGCTTCAGGCTGCATGCCAAATGAAGAGACGTGTCTCTTCATGAGCGCATTTCCTTTTCATGCCAATTCAAAACATGTTGACCGGTCAAAACAATCCTGAAGGGCATGGGGATATGTGCCAAGAGAGTCTTAGATGAATCAGCCAAAGTGATTCATCTACAGAAGGACTCTTGGTCTTTTCGTGCCCTCTCTTCCTTGGCGCGCGCAATATTGTGCCCAAGAGTCCATGCCGACTTGGACTCTAATCCAAGTGGCATTCCAAGTCCAAATAAATCAGGATAAAACCTGATAAATGCTGTCTTAACCTAGACTTAACCCAATTTACGTCTCTTTTAAATTGGTTAATCAAAATAGCAAGCAATTCGACCCAAATCGACTTGGGTTAGGAATTAGGTTAGCCTACACATGCAAGTGTGCAATCTAGCTAACCAATTAGGATCCCATGACCCTAATTAAACCATGAATGACATCCTTGGTCAACTCCCTAGTGTTTGTGACCCTTTGGGTTCCACATTTAGCCAGCAGTAGGTTTAGGTTTGAGCTGATTCGATCCAATCAAACCTGATTGACTTAATTAGGTCAAATTGGCTCACCTAATTATCCAATTCGAAATATCCATCGAATTGACTCATGAAACTAGTCTGATTGGTTCATCAAAACCTACAAGACAAGATTGACATCTAGCAACGTATCATGCCTATCCAAAAAATATAGAATTTGGTAGAAAGTACCAAAATATCCTTTAATAGAAAGTTACTATGCAATTCAATCTTTCGATCATATGTCGAGCCCTAACACTTAGTCATATCGAGTCTTAGCTCAATCATGAGGACATAACTGATGACTGATTAGAAACTACTTCTAATCTCATCCTGCTTTGATCAAAGGCTTCTTGAGTCACTCATCGAAGAGATTACATGGGATAACACTTCCTCTAACCAGGAATGATAGATTCCTTGTTGGTCCACTCACATCCTTCGTACACCTTCCACCATACCCAGAACACCCCGTACATGACTCAATGTCATGAATGAGTATGAACCAAAAATATGGCTTAGTGTGCACAAATAACCATGGTGACTTCAGGTTTAAGGATCACATGCACAACTCCTACTCTGAAACCTATCTTTTGACAAGTAGTAAGACTTCCATAAGATAGTCTCGGTGCAGATCAGTTTAGTGTACTCATACCCTGATGAGCATCCTTATCCTTGTATTAGTGTCTTTACACAAATGGTTGTGAGACCAACCATCTTCATTAACTGAGTATACATAGGATAAGCTAGTCTTACTGAATTTATCGATCCCCAAATCGATGGTCCATTGACTATGAACATTTTGATTAGGATTTATAAAAACTTAGGTCTCATTATTATGATCTTTATCATAACCCTAATTTCGTTGCCCTAATCTATGGGGTTCATCATAATCCATAAATAAGACACAGCAGTATATGATGAAAATAAATGCCTTTATTAATATAATGTCATACAAGAGTTAGAAGATTACAAAAATGCCCTTATAATGTTGGCTTTTAGGGCACTTTTCTTTCACCCCCTTGGTTTATCCTTGATAGTGTTAGCATGAGATGCTTCTTTCTTTCACTAGGTATGCATTGTTTTCTATTGAATGGGTTGTTTTTTGAGGCACATTTGGTTAGAATTATAATTAGATTAAGTGACTTCTAATGGTTGTTCCCACTAGCACCTAGGAGAAAAGGGATACAATATGGATAGACACGTGCTTGCATATATATATATAGCAATTTGTATTCATATATTATATACATACATATGTATTAGATGTATACACTATAAACTATGTTGGCATGATACATTATATTATTTCTAGGACATATTTTTATACTTGATTTATTGAAATTAATAAAATAGACATTTTTTCTTTTTCATTCATATGTTTTGTATCTATGAATCATCCAAGGAGTTAATGGATAATGGCACATATTCTTAAGAGTTGAGAATTTAAGATATATATCATTATAGATTAACTTCTAAATTGCTTCCGATTATCGAATCATCATGGGGATGGTGATTTGTTGCCCAGGTGGCCTTCCCAAGAGGGGGGTGAATTGGAAATTAAAAAATTTAATCAAATATGTGCTCTTTTAAATCTTCTTTAGTGTTGAAGTGCTGTGATTCAAATAATTAAAGCAAAAGCAAGTAAAGGAGAAAAAGCACAATCACAAACACAGCAAGTTTATAGTGGTTCGAAGCAACCTCGCTCCTACGTCCACTATTCAAGATACCACTTGGAATTTCCACTATATTTATCGATGGAATATAGTCGGATTGTTTTACTAGGCTCACATCCAAAACCTAACTTGATTTTTCAATCAGGCTCACCAAAAACCCAACTTGGTTTTGAACAGGATCACCAAGAACCTACACTTAGTTTTAAACAGGATCACCAAGAACCTACACTTGATTTTTCAACCGGGCTTACCGAAAACCCAACTTGGCTTTGCAACCGGGCTCACCGAAAACCCAATAACTCACAAAGGAGTAGATAAAAACAAGCAACTAATTGACAAACCAAAGTTATCTGATGGTTGCAGTTGCAGCTCAAAGGAAGCCTTCATAATTTGCCTTTACTGCTATTCAATGGCTTCTTCAACTTCTTTAGTAAATGCTTCAAGCTTCAAATTTGAGTTGGTGAAGTCTTGAAGGCTGACTTGAATGCTCTTTAGTGCTCTCTTGCTCACAAGCTTGTTTGATCATTAACTGCTCTTTAACTTTTTTAAAGGTTGTCCAAATCCCTCATTTATAGAGTCTTGTACTCTTCTTAGGTGGATATAATCATTGTAGACCGTTGGGATTTGACATTTGACTATTGGAGCACTTTTTAGATTCAACAATGATGTTCTAGAACTAGCCATTACATGCTTGGAATCGACATTCGAGTCGGCTCAGATCCTCAGAATAGTCGAGTCTTCACTCTGGTCGAGTCGCCTCGCCTTAGTCAAGTTGGCTTGAATTCTCAGGATCATTGATTTCTTACTCTGGTTGATTTGGCTTGCCTCAATCGAGTCAGCTAAGATTTCCAGGTCTTCGAAATTATACTCTAGAGGAGTCGGCTCATCTTAGTAGAGTCGACTCGCCTAGCTTATTCTTTCAAAATTGATTTTTTCTATACTCTGGCGGAGTCGGCTCGCCTTCTGAATGGTTGACTCAGTTTTCTAGCGGAATGGTTGAGTTAGCTTGGATTGCTTTCGGATCGGCTCACCTATCTGATTCAAGAAATGAAGCTCTGGACAAGTCGGCTTGGATTGCTTTCGGGTTGGCTCGCCTGCCTGATTCAGGAGATGAAGCTCTAGATTAGTCAGCTTGGGTTCCTTCGAGTTGGCTCAGATCTCTGCGTGCCAGAAACCTTCAAGTGTGCCATGAGCTAGAGTCGGCTCTCCTTCCTCGAGTCGGCTCGAGTGATTTTTCAATGAAATCTTCTACTCTTCTCCAGATGACATCCAATGACTTTTAGTCACTCAAAACATTTTTCAACTCCATTAAAACTAATCTTAAAGAGTTTTTAAACATGAAAACATATAGAAGCAACCCATTTTCATAAATACTACATCAATTTTCCTTTGGGCTCTTCTTTACATAACACTTTTACAACACTACACATAACATATAACAAGGTTGTAAGAGTTGTGATTGAGCATTAAAGTCGTCCTACAAAAACTTGTGAAGTACTCAAAAAATAGTTTGTAACACAAATGCATGCTCCAATATTTTGTTATCATCAAAATCATTCAAGGGGTCAACAATCTCTCCCTTTTTGATGATGACAAAACATCGGGCATGGAACAAACTTTACAGTTACATGTATGAGTATATTTAGAAGTAAGTATCAATATTGTTGACTTTGGCTCCTTAGTTTTGATGATTAACAAATGGTTGAGTATATGTTTGGACTAATGTTTCATCTCAAGATAAAGTTTCAGGACTTTGGTTATTCAAAAAGAGTATCAAGAGTACAATGATGAAACTAAGTTTGCCTGATTTGGAAAAGAGCTATTCTACCTTGGACAAGATCAAATTTCTCATATTGGACCTTCCTGTTAAGAAATAATTAACAAAAGAAACAAAGGCTTAGAGAAACTCAAGCATGGCACGCACATCTCTAAGAGTTTCAGAAAATTTCAGATCAGAGGTCGACCACCAGAGGTCGACACCTTGTCAAAGGTCGACCACCAGAGGTCGACTCATGAAGAGAAGAAAAGTTCAGCATGGCCGGCATGGCAAAATCTCAGTGGCACGCTCTAGAGGTCGACCACCAGAGGTCAACACCTGTCCAGAGGTCGACACCAGAGATCGACTCATAGCCTGAGAATTCAAAATGGGCAGAACTATGATTTTCTGGATTTTTGCCTAAAACAAACTGGAGGTCGACTCATGAGGTCGACACTTGATCCAGACGTCGACTCATGAGGTCGACTCATGGCATAACGACTAGTTTTTCTGAACTTTTGATTTGATTTCTAACGGCCATAAATGGCCATATTTTTGATTCTAACGGTCTTGTGGAGTTGTTTCAGCATGAATGAGGTATTTAACCTCCACCAAATTTCAAAAAAGACAAGGAGACAAAGTGAAAAAGTTTAAAGTCAAAGTACAAAGCCTTCAATCAATTCCAAGCCAAAAAGAGTGAGAAAACCAAGAGATTCCTTAACCAAAAGCTTTCCATCTTTGAGGAATCCAACTTTCAAGTATTTGGCATTTAGTGAGGTCCAAAGATTCAAGGGAAAAGGCTTGAAGAGTCTCCATCAAGAGCTACAATGAATTTCTTATTGCTCAAAAGGAGTTTGTCTAGTTTTATTAATTGTATTCATATTCTTTTATCTTTAGCTAGTTTCAAGGGAATTTGAAACTAGTGTGAGGTTTGTTGGTGAGCCAATTGATAAAACCAACTAGGGTTGCTTGAAAGCCCGAAGCCAAAACAAGTGAGTGAGGTTTGTTGGTGAGCCAATTGATAAAACCAACTAGGGTTGCTTGTAAGCCCGAAGCCAAAACAAGTGTGTAAGGTTTTTACTTGTGAGCCTGGTAAAACAAGTCGGCTGTAATCTAAAGATTATAGTGGAATTTCCTAAGTGGAGCTTGGGGAGTGGATGTAGGTGCTAGGTGCACCGAACCACTATACTTCTTGTGTGTTTGCATTGCTTCTCTTTTTATCTTCTTTTGCTCTTTAATTGTTGATTTATTTCATTGCTTCCGTTGCACAATTATTTGAGCACTATCACTCTTCACCTTAAAACTTGGTAGCACATATATTGCTTTAATTTTTTAAATACCCAATTCACCCCCCCTCTTGGGCAACATATCTGGGCAACAAGTGGTATCAGAGCACCGGTACTCTCTTGTAGGTCCAACGATCTTGAGTTAAAGATCATGGCCGCCCTAATTGGAATGGGTGTAGTTGAAGGACAAGCATCAAATCACCCTCCTTTCTTTAATGGCACAAACTACACATACTGGAAAACTCATATGCGTATTTATTTACAAGCTGTAGATTATCATATATGGAGAATAATTACTAAAGGGCCTCATCAGCCCACTCACTTGGTTAATGGCATTATCACCCCAAAATCTGAAGAAGAATGGGATGACAATGACATCAAACAAGCTGAGTTAAATACTAAGGCGATGAATTTGCTATTCTGTGCACTTGACTCTAGTGAATTCAACAGAATATCAAATTATATTTCCGTCAAAGAAATTTGGGATACACTTGAGGTTACCCATGAGGGTACACACCAAGTGAAGACCACAAAGGTGAACATGCTCATTCATATGTATGAGATGTTCAGGATGGAACCAACTGAAAGTATAAGTGAAATGTATACTAGATTTACCAATATAGTAAATGGTATGAGGAGTTTGGAAAAAATTATATCTAATGGTGAACTGGTTAACAAACTTCTCAGGTCTCTTCCGGCTTCATGGGAGGCGAAAGTAACAGCCATAGAAGAAGCCAAGGATGTCAATACTCTACCTCTCGAGCAGCTTCTTGGATCACTGATGACTTACGAGCTTTCACTAAAGCAGAAGACAGTGGACAATGACAAGAAAAAGAAAGCCATAGCCTTCAAGTCCACTGCAAAGGAAGAGTCAAGTGATGAATCAGAAGAAGAAGCTGACGATGATGAGACAGCCCTCATTACAAGAAAATTCAAAAGATTCATGAGAAAGAAGAAGGGCTTCTACAAGAAAAGGCCGCAAAAAGGTGATCATAATAAGGAAAAAGAGAAAGAGAAAGAAAGGGATCCACCCATCTGCTTCGAGTGCAAGAAGCCTGGACATTACAAAACGGATTGCCCTTTGCTTAAAAAAAGTCGAAGGATGTTGAGAAAGAAAGCCATGATGGCTACCAGGAGTGAGAGTGAGGACTCCAGCAGTGATGAAGAGCAGCAGGTAGTCGCCAACTTATGTTTCATGGCTAATGAAGATAATGAGGTAAATTCTGAACCTGAAACTGAATTTACTTTCAATGAATTGCATGATGCTTTTGATGACTTAGTTATGGAATATGAAAAATTAAAACTGAAAAATAAGAAATTAAGAAAGCTAAATTTTGAGCTTACCAAAAATTCAGAAAAGTTTTCAACTGAAATTGAAGATTTAATTGATGAAAACAAGAAATTAACTGAACATGTAAAGACCTTGACAAATGATAAGGATAATCTTTTAAAAGAAAATGATTCTTTAAAAAATAATAGAAGTCTTAAAACTAATGAGAACATTGAAAAACAAAATAAAGAACTATTGCTTCAAAACAAGAATTACAAGGAAGAGTTAGAAAAAGTAAAACCTTTTATAGAAAAGTTTACTTTTAGTTCAGAAAAACTAAATATGCTTTTAAATAGTCAACATGCAGTGTTTAACAAAGCTGGACTTGGATTTAAGCCAGACAATCAGCAAAAACTTTACAAAAACTTTTTCATACCTGCATCTTCTAATATTACCTGCTATGCATGTGGTAAATTAGGACATAAATCATATGTTTGTAATAGAAGAAAATTAAATACCTTTAAAAAGATTTGGGTTCCAAAAGGAACCAATTTGACTAACCCTAAAGGATCCAAGATGACTTGGGTACCTAAAGTTTCAACTTGATCAATTTTTGCAGGTGTGCCTTGCAACCAAAAATAAAAGAAGAATGTGGTATCTGGATAGTGGTTGCTCAAGGCACATGACTGGGGATGTGAAGCAATTCTCATCACTAGCAGCTATTGATGGTGGAAACGTTACTTTTGGTGATAATGGAAAAGGCAAAATCGTCGAAATTGGTAAAATCCATATCACCCCTAATGCTTATGTAGATAATATATTATTTGTTGATGGCTTGAAGCATAATCTTTTTAGCATTAGTCAGTTTTGTGATAAGGGTTTTAAAGTAATTTTTGAATCATCTTTGTGCATGGTATCTAGTCTAGATGTCGATGGCATCAAGTTCACTGGTCATAGGCATGGAAACATTTACATGGTTGATCTTGATGATCTAGCCATGGAAAGTGGTCAATGCCTAGTGGCTAAGGAAGCCAAGGCAAATGAAACTAGTTGGCTTTGGCATCGTAGGCTAGGGCATGCTAGTATGCAGTTGATTTCAAAATTAAGCAAAAAGAATCTTGTAAAAGAATTGCCAAAACTCACATTTGAAAAAGATAAGATTTATGCTGCATGTCAATTTGGAAAACAAACTAAATCTACTTTCAAACCTAAAGGAGTAGTATCTACTACTAGACCCCTTGAATTATTGCATATGGACCTCTTTGGACCAACCAGAACAACTAGTTTGGGAGGTAAAAAATATGGGCTAGTAATTGTAGATGATTACTCACGATTTACTTGGGTAATGTTTTTAGCTCATAAAGATGAAACATTTTCAGCTTTTGTTAAATTTCATAAAAGGGTTTCGAACGAAAAAGATCTCACTATTGTTTATTTGCGTAGTGATCATTGAACTGAATTTGACAATCATGATTTTGAAGCTCTTTGTAATGAAAATGGTATTAGTCATAATTTTTCTGCACCTAGGACATCTCAACAAAATGGGGTGGTAGAAAGAAAGAACAGGACACTTGAAGAAATGGCACGCACAATGCTTTGCGAAAACGATTTACCTAGATATTTTTGGGCAGAAGCCATTAATACTTCCTGTTACATTTTAAATTATGTTTTAATTCGACCTATTTTGAAAAAAATACCATATGAGCTTTGGAAAAATCGAAAACCTAATCTCAAGTATTTTCATGTATTTGGTTGCCGCTGTTTCATATTAAACAATGGCAAAGATAATATCAGTAAATTTGATGCCAAGTCAGATGAGGGTATCTTCTTAGGATACTCTACTTCTAGCAAGGCATACAGGGTCTTCAACAGAAGAACTCTTCTGGTTGAAGAATCAATTCATGTAGTGTTTGATGAATCTAACAAAAAATCTTCTAGAAAAGAAGATTCTATTAATGTTGAAATAGGTACAAAGAAGCTTGAACAATTGATAATCAGTGAAGATGAGCCCAAAGGAGATGATGATCAAGAGAATCAAGATCAAACTCAAGAGATCAATGCAACTTCACCAAAACCTTTACCTAAAGAATGGAGGTATGCACACGGACACCCTAAAGAGCTAATAATTGGTGATCCATCAAAGGGGGTAAGTACACGCTCTTCTATTAGAAATGTTTGTGATTATTTAGCTTTTGTATCTCAGATAGAGCCTAAGTCAATAGAAGAAGCTGAAAAAGATTGTAACTGGATTAATGCTATGCAAGATGAACTAAATCAATTTAAAAGAAATAATGTTTGGACTTTAACTGAAAGACCCCTTAATGTTTCTGTAATTGGCACAAAATGGGTTTTTAGAAATAAACTTGATGAACATGGTATTGTAACTAGGAACAAAGCTAGACTTATTGCTAAAGGCTACAACCAGGAAGAAGGGATCGACTTTGATGAAACCTTTGCTCCTGTTGCTAGGCTAGAAGCAATTAGACTTTTACTTGCTTTTGCTTGTTTTATGGATTTCAAGTTATTTCAAATGGATGTTAAGAGTGCCTTTTTAAATGGATTTATTGAAGAGGAGGTTTATGTTGAACAACCTCCTGGTTTTGAAAATCATGAATTTCCTAATCATGTCTTTAAATTGCATAAAGCATTGTATGGTTTAAAGCAAGCTCCTAGAGCTTGGTATGATAGATTAAGTTCATTTTTTATGAAAAATGATTTCTCTAGAGGTAATGTAGATAATACATTATTTTTGAAAAAGAAAAATGATGATCTCTTAGTAGTACAAATATATGTAGATGATATTATTTTTGGTGCTACTAACGAATGTCTTTGTCAAGAATTTGCTAAGTTAATGCAGAGTGAGTTCGAGATGAGCATGATGGGAGAACTCAACTTCTTCCTCGGACTCCAAATTAAGCAAACCAAAGAGGGGATCTCCATCAACCAAGCCAAGTATACAAGGGAGATATTGAAAAAGTTTGGGATGGAGACTACCAAACCAATAGGTACCCCTATGAGCTCTTCATGTAAATTAGACAAAGATGAATGTGGTAAATCAGTAGACCAAAAATTATATAGAGGCATGATTGGTTCATTGCTATATCTAACTGCCAATAGACCAGATATAATGTTTAGTGTTTGTATGTGTGCACGTTTTCAGTCTGCTCCTAAAGAATCACATCTCTTAGCTGTAAAACGTATATTTAGATACTTATCTGGGTCTATCGAAATTGGTCTTTGGTACTCTAGAGAGTCATCATATGAATTAATTGTATATTCTGATGCTGATTTTGCTGGGTATAAACTTGATCGTAAAAGTGCTAGTGGAACTTGTCAATTCCTAGGAGTTAATTTGATTTCATGGAGCAGTAAGAAACAGAATTCGGTTGCTCTATCTATGGCGGAAGCCGAATATATAGCAGCTGGAAGCTGTTGTGCTCAGATTCTATGGATCAAACAACAACTCGAGGACTTTGGCATCAAACTAACTAAGACACCCATAAGATGTGATAATACTAGTGCAATCAATTTAACAAAAAATCCTGTACAACATTCAAGAAGCAAACATATTGAAATAAGACATCACTTCATAAGAGATCACATTCAAAACTCTAATGTCAAGTGATATCCCATTCTTTATAGTGACTTGGTAGAATAAGTGTCTGTGTGATGCAGTGGCCTACCATGTTCTCCAATTAAATCAACTCTGGAGGCCTGAAATAGTAGCATAAGACCATTCCATATCGGAGACAAGCCTTCATCTTCCTTACAGCTTCCTTCATCTGCACTAACATGACATAGGGTAGATTGAGGGCCTCCCCCTCAATCAAATGTCCCATTAAACATAGATCTCTTTCACTCAACCAGTCAAACCGACCTGTTCTTGGAAGGAAAATCTTGCTTATAATATTATGTAACAGTCTCATTTTTAAGGAAGAAGTGTTTGCTTTAACATTTCCAATTTCACTCACATCACTCCTTTTTAAAACAATTCTGAGGGTTTTTTGTATATCCTTTAGCAAGTGATTAATTCCCCCATTAGGCATTTCCAGTAGACTGCTCAATCTTTCTTTAGTTACAATTATCCTTTTTCCTCTCATAGTGGACTCAATATGGTTTTCTTCCAAAATTAAATTCTCATAGAAGCTTTGAACTAGGTTGGGATAAGTGGGAATATTCAGAGAATAGAAAAAATGACCAACCTTGTTCTTCAATCAAGTCACCAATTTGAAGCCCTAAATCTTTTAGGAATGAGAAAATGATCCTTCTTCCACTTGTAACCGGGCAGGTAGCCATGGAGATCGCTTGTCTTTGTGGAGAAGGTGGAGCATCTTGTTCCTCTTACTGTTGTCGACTCCAAGTTGACTCATCTTCTTGTCTCTTCATCCTTGTTTCTCTTGGAGTGCTCTCTACATTGCTTCGGGGATGTTTTCTAACTACTTTCATCGATGCTATTGCTCGAGCTCAAGGGGAATGCAAGGGATTAAGCCAGATAAGGGAGGTCGAGAGGGAAGAGGTTCTTAGCTTGGAAATAAGGGTTCTAAGCAAATAAGGAATGAAATAAGAAAGGCAAAGTGCTTTATTTAAGTCGTACAGCTTACATAAAAAATGCCTAACCCGACATCCAAGTCATCTCGACGAAACCTAAACACAGTTTCTAATGATAAAAGAGCATTAGTTGAGATGGTTAATGATCTTAGATTGATATAGGAGGTTTTATAGATAATATTTCCTTAATTTTGAAGAGATTAGGATAGAAATTCTAAAAAGGGTTGCATAATCCTAATTCTCTACTAATCAATTGAAATCTATCTAAGTTAAGAGGTTTAGTAAAGATATCAGCAAGTTGATTTTCAGTAGGAGCAAATTCAAGTATAATGTTTTCATTTTGAACATGATCTCTAAGAAAATGATGTCTAATTTCTATATGCTTTGTTCTAGAATGCTGAATTAGATATTTTGAAAAATTAATAGCACTTGTGTTATCACATTTAATAGAAATTTTATGTAACACCAAAGTTTTCTAGTTGTTGTTTAATCCAAAGCACTTGTGCACAATAACTCCCTATAGCTATGTACTCTACCTCAGTAGTGGATAGTGCTACAGAGTTCTGTTTCTTATAGTGCCACGAGATTAAATTTAACCCTAGAAATTGACATGTATTACTAGTACTTTTTCTATCTATTTTGCATCCACCATAATCAGCATTCGAAAAACCAATTAAATTTAATGAAGATTGCTTTGAATTCCATAGACCTAGATTACTTCTTCCTCTTAGATATTTTATAATTCTTTTTATAGCAAGCATATATGATTCTTTAGGATTAGATTGAAATCTAGCACATACACATACGCTAAACAATATATCAAGTCTACTAGCAGTTCAGTACAACAGTGATCCGATCATACCTCGATATAGCTTTTGATCAATGTTGTTGCCATCTTTATCTTTGTGTAATCTGTAGGTAGGGCTCATGGGTGTGCTTGTTTCTTTGCTTGACTTCATACCAAATTTTTAATGATCTCCTTGATGTACTTTGATTCATTTATAAAGATTCCATCCTTTGTTTGCTTAACTTGGAGTCCAAGGAAATAATTTAGTTCACCCATTAGACTCATTTCAAATTCACCCTGCATCAACTCAACAAATTCTCTACAAAGAATCTTATTAGTTGCACCAAAAATAATATCATCAACATAAATTTGTACAACTAACATATCATTATTCTTCTTTTTGATAAATAAAGTTTTATCAATATTTCCTCTTACAAAATCATTTTTCAAGTAATAATTTACTTAATAAATCATACCAGGTTCTAGATTTTTGTTTAAGTCCACACAATGCTTTATTAAGTTTAAAAACATAATTTGGAAAAGCATGATCTATAAAACCTGGTGGCTGTTCTACAAAAACTTATTCTAATATAAAATCATTTAAAAATACACTTTTTACATCCATTTGAAATAGTTTGAAATCATATAGCAAGCAAATGCAAGTAGTAATCTTATGGCTTTTAGTCTTGCTACGGGTGCACAGGTTTCATCAAAATCTATTCCTTCCTCTTGATTGTATCTTTTAGCCACTAATCTAGCTTTGTTTCTAATAAAATTACTCTGTTCATCTAGTTTATTTCTATAGAACCATTTGGTTTTTATAATGGGATAGTCTGATGGTCTATCAACTAAAGTCTATACATTATTTCTTTCAAACTGGTTTAGTTCTTCATGCATGGCCAACATCCAGTTAGGGTCATTTTTAGCTTCTTCTAAGCTATGTGGCTCTATTTGTGATACAAATGCTAGGTAATCATGTGCTTTTCTATGTGATGACCTAGTCCTAACACCTTGAGAGGGATCATCAATAACTAAATTTCTTGGATGAGAAGTTATATATCTCCATTCCTTTGGTAGATCAGCATGATCTTTAGTTACCAATTCTTCTCCTTCTTGAGTTAGTTTCTCTTGTAGGCTCATATCTTCAATTTCCTTTTCAAGTGTACCTGCATCATTATCTACACACTTTTATTTTCTTGAATGTGAGGGGTTAGTTTCATCAAATATAACATGTACAGATTCTTCTACAGTTAATATTCTTTTATTGAATACCCTATATGCTTTGCTATGTATTGAATAACCCAAAAATATAGCTTCATCAGATTTTGCATCAAATTTTTTTAGGTTATCTTTTTTATTATTCAACACTAAGCATTTACAAACAAAAACATGAAAGTAATTAATATTTGATTTCTTTTCATTCCAAAGCTCATAAAAGGTTTTCTTTAAAATTGGTCACATCAAAATACGGTTTAAAATATAACAAGCTGTGTTCATTGCTTCTGTCTAAAAGTACCTTGAAAAATTGCCTTCACATAGCATTGTTCGAGTCATTTCTTCCAAAGTCCTATTATTTCTCTTTACAACACCATTTTATTATGGTATTTTAGGAGTGGAGTAGTTATGATCAATACCATTTGCTATACAATAATCATCAAAAAATTGATTTTCAAATTCCGTGCCATGATCACTTCTAATAGATACTATTGAAAGGTTTTTCTAGTTTGAAACTTTTTTGTGAAATTTTCGAAAAACTTTGAATATTTCAGCTTTATGTGTAATAAATAAGATCCATGTAAATCTAGAAAAATCATCTACTATCACAAGTGCATATTTCATACCACCTAGGCTTGTGGTCTTAGTTGGTCTAAAAAAATCCATGTGAAGTAGCTCAAGGGGTCTGGAAGTTGAAACCATATTTTTAGATTTAAAACTCCCCTTAGTTAGTTTACCCATTTGACAAGCATTGCAAACATGTTCAAAATCAACTTTAAATTTAGGTAAACCTCTAACTAGATTTTTAAAAATCAATTTGGCAATTGTATGCATGCTAGCATAACCTAATCGTTTATGCTAAAGTAAACAAGACTCCTTGGTCTTAGCATTCATTGCTACTAGACTGGAACTACTAGACATGGCTAGATCATTCAGATCTACCACATAAATATTTTCAAGTCTATGTCTAATAAATTTGTTGCTAGAATCAAGTGAGTTAGTTACTATACATAGATGATTCAAAGACTACCTTGATGCCTTTATCACACAATTGACTAATACTTAATAGATTATGCTTCAATTTGTCTACTAGCAATACATTTTCAATAAAAGTAGCAGGGATTATTTTGATCTTACTAATTATGATTATTTTTCCCTTGTCATTATCTCCAAAAGTTATCAAACCTCCTTCTTTCATTTGTAGGGTGATGAATTGCCTTTATCACCCGTCATATGTCTTGAATAGCTGCTGCCCAGATACCATCTTTTCTTTATTTTTTGGTATGCAAGACATTCCTACAAGATAATCAAGAAGTTCTTTTAGGTACCCAAGCTACCTTGGATCTTTGCAAGTTAGTGGGATTGGTTCCTTTGGGAGCCCAAATCTTTCTTATTCTATTTCTAACAAGTCCATTTTTCTTTGATATGTTGCATTGAGAAAATTTGTGTCCAACCCCATTACATGCATAACAGATAACTCTAGAGTTTTGAAAGGATATAAATTTTGAGGTTTCTAGAAGTAGAAGCATGTGATGTAGAAATAATTGATCTAAAAGATTTTTGATTTGAAATCTTAAGTACATACATTGAAGCTTTAGAAATGGATATGGAAGCATTCGATACAAAAGCTTTTTAAGATTTAGATTTTGGTACAAATACTTTTGAAGATACAAATCTGGTAGCTGAAATACTATTTATATTTGAATAGTTATAACCGATTCTAGCCTTGTTACTTGAATTTATTTATTCTTTCAAAATCAACTCAATCTTATTTGAACTTAAAGTAAGCTTTTCAACCAAAGGCTTGAGCTTTTTAACCTCCTTTTTTAAATTAGTATTTTTATCATTTAAAGCTTTGTTTTTCTCAAGATACACCTTTTTCTCAATTTCCAAAGTTTTATTATTTTCAAAAAAGTTAATTAACTTTTTTGCAATAATTTATTCTTTTCTGAAATCTTTTCCTTTTCTTTTAACAAAGAATCATTGTTATTCTTTAAAGTTCTAATTTTTATCCTAGCTTTCTTAAATTCAAATAATAAATCATGGAATGCAGTGTTCAGCTCATCAAAAGTGAATTCAACTTGAGGTTCAGGGGACATTACCTCATCTTCGAGAACCATAAGACATAAATTGATAGTTTTTATGGTCTCTTCCTCTTTGGTTGAAGTTAACTCCTCACTGTCGCTCCAAGTCGCAACCATCACTTTCTTCTTCTTCTTAAATATTTTCTTTAACAAAGGACAATCAAGATGGATATGCCTAGGTTTCTTACACTCATAAAAAATGGGCATTTGATCCTTTTCTTTTTCTTTTTCCTTGTCCTTGTCCTTACTGTATTCACCTTTCTTATAAAATTTTCTGAAGTATCTTCCCTTCTTCTTTCCCATAAATTTTATAAATCTCCTCACGACCAAAGCTATATCTTCATCTTCTAAGTTGTCTTCAGAGGAGGAGCAATCATCTTCCGATTCCACTTCTTGTTTCTTCATTTTTGATGTAGCTTTAAAGACAATAGTTTTTTTCTTTTTTTGATCGTCTTCATTCCTGTACTGCATGGCCAACTCATGTGTTATTAAAGAACCTATCAGTTCATCTAGAGGTAGGGTGTTCAAGTCTTTTGCTTCTT
The DNA here is from genome assembly GCA_021397845.1 of Areca catechu. NCBI lineage: Eukaryota > Viridiplantae > Streptophyta > Magnoliopsida > Arecales > Arecaceae > Areca > Areca catechu. Next base: position 72,705,555 of record CM038041.1, read on the forward strand.
AGATGGCAGTTACTTTAGAGTCCCACTTATCTGGAAGTGATCTTAAGATCTTTTGTACTAAATCTGCATTAGAGTAAACACTACCGAGACTTTTCAAGCCATTAATAATATCTGTAAAACATGAAAACATGGTAGAGATAGTTTTATTTTGTTCCATCTTAAACAGTTCATAGTTGTACACAAGAAGATTAATTTTAAAAGTCTTCACTTGAGAAGTTCTTTTATGGGTTACCTTGAGTTTGTCCCAAATTTCTTTTGCAGATAAGCAAGTAGAAATTTGATTGAACTCATTTGCATCCAAAGCATAATATAATAAGTTCATGGCTTTAGCATTTAATTCACCCATTTTCATGTCGTGTTCATCCCAATCCTCTTCAGGTTTTGGGACATCCACTCCATCAAGTTTTATCATGGGTATATGTGGTCTCTTGAGAATGACCTTCCATATTTGAAAGTCAACAGCTTGAATGTATATCTTCATTCTAGCTTTCCAATAAGAATAGTTCATGCCAGTGAACAGTGGAGGTCTATTAGTAGATTGGCCTTCAGCCAAGGAGGTACTCATGGGATGAGCCATTAATCTTTACTCTAATTGAAACTCAAAGACTATGCTCTGATACCAGTTGTTCCCCAAGTGGCTTTCCCAAGAAGGGGGTGAATTGAAAATTAAAAAATTTAAATAAATATGTGCTCTTTTAAATTTTTTTTAGTGTAGAAGTGCTATGATTCAAATAATTAAAGTAGAAGCAAGTAAAGAAGAAAAATCACAATCACAAACATAGCAAGTTTATAGTGGTTCGGAGCAACCATGCTCCTACATCTACTACCCAAGATACCACTTGGGATTTCCACTATATTCAACCACAGAATACAGTCGGATTGTTTTACCAGGCTCATAATCCAAAACTCAACTTGGTTTTTCAACTGAGCTCACCAAAAACCCAACTTGGTTTTCAACAGGATCACTAAGAACCTACACTTAGTTTTGAACAAGATGACCAAGAACCTACACTTGGTTTTTCAACCGGGCTAACAAAAATCCCAACTTGGTTTTGCAACCGGGCTCACCAAAAACCCAACAACTCATAAAGGAGTAGAGAAAAACAAGCAACTAATTGACAAACCAAAGTTGTCTGATAGTTGCAGTTACAGCTCAAAGGAACCCTTCTTGATTAGCCTTTACTACTCTTCAATGGCTTCTTCAACTTCTTCAGTAAATGCTTCAAGCTTCATATTTGAGTTGGTGAAGTCTTGAAGGCTGACTTGAATGCTCTTTAGTGCTCTCTTACTCACAAGCTTGTTTGATCATTAACTGCTCTTTAACATTTTCAAAGGTTGTCTAAATCCCTTATTTATAGAGTCTTGTACTCTTTTTAGGTGGATATAGTCATTGTAGACCATTGAGATTTGACATTTGACCATTGGATCACTTTTTATATTCAAAAATGAAGTTCTAGAACTAGCCGTTACATTCCTGGAATCGACGTTCGAGTCGGTTCAGATGATTCGGGTCAGCTCGAATCCTTAGAGTAGTTGAGTCTTCACTCTGGTCAAGTCACCTCGCCTTAGTCGAGTCAGCTCAAATTCTTAGGGTCATTGATTCCTTACTCTGGTTGAGTTGGCTCACCTCAATCAAGTTAGCTTGGATTCTCAGGTCTTCGAAATTATACTTTGGAGGAGTCGACTCACCTCAGTAAAGTCGACTTACCTGGCTTCTTCTTTCAGAACTAATTTTTTTCTGTATTCTAGAGGAGTCGGCTCACCTTCTGAAGGGTCAACTCGGTTGTCTGTTGGAATGGTTAAGTCATCTCGAATTGCTTTTGAGATGGCTTGCCTGTTTTATTCAAGAAATGAAGCTTTGGACGAGTCGGCTCGAATTGCTTTCGGGTTGGCTCGCCTGTCTGATTTAAGAGATGAAGCTCTGGATGATTCAGCTCAGGTTTCTTCGAGTCAACTCAGATCTCTGCATGCTAGAAACCTTCAAGTGTGCCATAAGCTAGAGTCGGCTCTCCTTCCTCGAGTCAGCTCGAGTGATTTTTCAATGAAATCTTCTACTCTTCTCCATATGACATCCAGTGACTTTTAGTCACTCAAAATACTTTTCAACTCCATTAAAAACTAATCTTAAAGAGTTTTTAAACATAAAAACATATAAAAGTAACCTATTTTCATAAATACTACATCAATTTTTCTTTGGGCTCTTCTTTACATAATACTTTTACAACACTACACATGACATATAACAAGGTTGTAAGAGTTGTGATTGAGCATTAAAATCATCCTACAAAAGCTTGTGAAGCACTCAAAAAATAGTTCGTCACATAAATGCATGCTCCAATATTTTGTTATCATCAAAATCATTCAAGGGGTCAACATGATTGATCCATCAAAATTGATACAAGGATCCCTTTCCTTTTGATTATTAGTCTCGAGTATATAGTGTACTCGAGTATATAGTGTAGAGATACTAGTGTGAGAGTGCAAGTAGTTGTTAGAGAATAATAGTACCGAGCATGACCAAGAACATGAAGTCACTTGAATGTCTACTTACTCATTAGTAGTCACTTGAATTACTTGAATGGTGATTGTTAGAGACCAATGGTACAAGTAGATAGAATATCTTGAAGTTGTAGTTGTGCAAGTGTTCTTTGGCTTACGATGCCTTGGCTACTTATAGTGGGGTTTCTATAATTTGATAGCACATAAATATGGTCCCTAGTCATTCGAGACCTTACAATTTTTATTGATCATAGTAGGTTCACTATAGGAGTTAGGTATGCACTTATATGGGATCCATCGATCTTAGTAGTTAAGGAGTAGTCCTATATAACCTATCATGTGAGTCCTTAAGTCTATGACCACAATAGCATGATAATGGAAAAGATTTCTATGGGATTCATGATTGGGCTTAAGCTGATTAAGTCTTGTATATGATAGATGCTTAGGATTTGATGAGTTTCTATGACCTGCATCTTATTAAGACTCAAATAGAAGAACTTAATTACATGGCAACTACACCTAGGGATCATCTTTCTATTCTAGTAGGTTACCACTACATACTACTAGGTATTATTAGTGGATTGTGAGAACTCACTAAGATTATTTTTGGATCAACAATCCATGTTAGGATTGAGTTGACATCATTCTAGTTCATCGAAAGAAGTTTTGATGATACTATGATAGAGATCATAGTGTATTTCACTACCAGATGGAATAAAATCTAAGGGATCACATACAAAAGAGCTTGACCTAATCAAGAGCTTGGATCAAGACCAAATTATCAATTAGATTGATGATTTGGATCAATTTATAAAAGTTATAAATTTGAAAATTGCTAATTATTAGTATAAGGGACTTAATTTAAAGTGTTACAATATAATTGGATTTAATTAAATTATGGATCAAGTTCTAATTAATTTAAATTAGATTTAAACTTTATTAGACTTGATTTAATTTAAGGTTAATTGGATTTAATTATCCAAGTTGGACTTGATTTCATTCCTAATTGGATTAGGATTAACAACTTTTTTGAATTTGATTCGACTTGTGCTTGAATTGGATTTGAATTGAATCCAAATTAAAATCAAATCAAAATAGGTTTCCTAAGCCCATGTTGATTGGGTTTTCTTTCTATTGAGCACCCAAGAAATTAGAAGGGGCACTAATCTTGGCACCCCCTCTTTTGCATGCATGAGAAAATAAAAGGAGGTGCAACCCTTTCTCATCGGGATTCTTTCTTGAGAAGAACTAGTGCTCAATCAGAGCCCTTAAGCAATCAATGCCCATTGGCTCCAAGTGATTGAGTCGCACTCATTCAGAGCCCTTAAGTGATCAATACCTACATGCTCTAAGTGACTGAATAGCACTTGGTCAAAGTTTTCAAGCAATCAAAGCCCACATGGCTCTAAGTGACCAAGTAACATTTGGTCATAGCTCTCAAGCGATCAACACCCATTGTCTCCAAGTGATTATGTAGTGCTTGATCAAAGTCCTTAGGTGATCATTGCCCACTAGGTCCATGTGAGAGAGTAGCACTCAGTCAGAGCCCTTAAGCAATCAACATCCACCTGGCTTCAAGTGATCGAGTAGCACTTGATCTAAGCTCTCAAGAAATCAATACCCACATTTCTCCAAGTGACCAAGAGTGCTCAGTCATAGCCCTTAGGACATCAATGCCCACTGGCTCCAAGTGACGTATAGCACTTCATCAGAGCCCTGAAGCAATCAGTGCCCAAATGGCTCTAACTAACCAAGTAGTGCTCAATCATAGCCCTCAGGTGATCAATGCCCGTATGGCTCCAAGTGACCGAGTAGGGCTCAGTCAATGCCCTTAAGTGATCAATACCTACTGGCTCCAAGTAATCAAGTAGTGCTTGGTTAGAGGCCTCAAGCAATCAATTCCCACATGGCTCCAAGTGACCAAATAGTACTCAATTAGATCCTTCAAGCAATCAATGCCCACTAGCTCTAAATGATCAATTAGTGCTCAATCAGAGCCCTTAAGCAATCAATGCCCATATGGCTCCAAGCTACCGAGTAGTGCTCGGTCAAAGCCTTTAGGCGATCAACACTCACAGGTTCCAAATAATCGAGTAGCACTTGGTCAGAGCCCTCAAGCGACCAATGCCCACTTACACCAAGTGATTGATTAGCACTTGGTTAAAGCCTTCAAGCGATCAACACCCACATGGCTCTAAGTGACCAAGTAGCACTCGGTCAGAGCCCTCAGGCAATCAACACCCACTAGTGTCAACTGATCGATTAGTGTTTGATCAGAACCCTCAAGTGATCAATACCCACATGGCTTCAAGTGACTGAGTAGTGCTCAATCAGAGTCCTTAGATGATCAACACCCATTTGGCTCCATGCGATTGAGTGGTGCTTTGTCAGAACTCTCGATCCATCAATGCCCACTGGTTTCAAGTGACTGAGTAGCACTCGATTAGAGCCTTTGCAATCAATGCCCACTAGCTCCAATTGATTGAGTAGTACTTGGTCAGAGCCCTCAGGCAATCAATGCCCACTAATTTTAAACTATTGATGAACGATCAGCTAGAGCATAGGATCATTTGAGTAATTGGGATAAGTGATCAAATCTCGGGTGATTAGAATCCAAAGCGATCAGCTAACATAGCCTTGGTCATTCATACAGTATCTACAATCTGAGAAGGATGGCTCATCAAACACTCAAGCCTTGATGAAGATATAAAGAAAAATTCAATCACTTTTCAAATAAAATATCCAAGGACTACACAAGGACAATTACAATACTTGAAAAGAAATAGGCATAACTAGCCCTTGCTAGTCTTGAGATCTGGTGCACCCACTTCAGATGGTAGCTAATCATCACTTCAACACTCCACTTTAGATGACTAGCCTTGATCATTCTTCAATTCTGCAAGCCCCATCATGATGAGCAGTGGATCTTCCATGATTCCTGAGCCCCATGGACCATCCCCTGATTGAAGTGTTGCACCTCGATAAGAAACACTAGACTTCTCCTCTCGGGGTAGACTTAGATTCTCTGTGAGCTCCATAATAAATTTTTTGATGTCCATGCCTAAAGAAGGAGCTAGCAAAGATCGATGTCTAGGTTGAGAAACCGTATCAAGGACTTACTGTTATTATACCCCATCAGGTGGTCCCGATCAAACATCATCTCTTCCATGTTCTCACTCCCTTGTGACTCTGGATACCGGCTACATGATGATGCTCCCTTGAGTGAGAATGATGGTTTGACTTGTGATGACTTTATGACCAGGATCGATGACTCGATTGATGTTGGCTACATGATTAGGACCATCGAGGGACTAATGAGATGGTGCCGATCGTTGCCTTGATTCGATGAGGAACGGGATGCGGGAAGGATCGTTGGTGAGTTAAGAAGTCACAGGGATTAGGGCTTCCTGGGAAGAAGAAAGAAGAGGGTGGCTAGGGCTTGGAAAGATAACTGGATAACAAGGGCCTCACACCCCTCAATGTTTTGGAGAATAAAGGCAACAATGGGTCTCACACCCACTCCCTCACGGAGGTCGACATTCAAAGAACAAAGGCAAATAAAATAAGAGAAACTCTCAAATTTTTTTTCATTCATCAAGCTATGTTTACAAGAGGGGGAGAGGGTGGGTATTTATAGATTCACCCAGGTCCCTAGACTCCCTGACAGACTGGGATTACATGACTTGAGGGCCAAGAAAACTAAATTCTCTTGGGCTTGGGCTGGGGTGCTGGGCTGGGGCAGCTTGGACTGGGATGCCATCTTCATGGGTTGGGAGGGCACTCCCTTGTGGGCTTGGTGGCATGAAAGGGCCCAGGCACCTGGCTGGGGGCTTGAGTAGGGGCCCAGGTGCATGAAGTCCAGCTCTGGTTGGGGGGGCCTGGTGAATCTCCTAGTCTAGTGGCTCTCCTCTTGGTTCTAACTTGAATAAAAATTACATGGACTCGATTGGACTGAAAAGAACTGGACTTGACTAAGTGGACTTAACTATGTTGTCCAGGTGGCTTTCCCAATAGGGGGGTTGAATTGGGAATTAAAATATTTAAGCAATTATGTGCTATTTGAAATCCCTTATAAGGTGTTAAGTGCTATGACAAAATAATTAACTGCGGAAGCTAAATCAAATCAAAGGAGCACAACTGAAACACATAACAATTATAGTTGTTCGGAGCAACCCAGCTCCTATATCCACTATCCAAGATTACCACTTAGGATTTCCACTATATCCCCTACTGGAATATAGTCAAATTATTTTCACAGGCTCACAATCCAAATCTCTACACTTTGGTTTTACTGAGATCACCAAAGAAACCCAACTTTGTTTTACCAGGATCACCAAGAACCCCAACACTTGGTTTTTAACAAAGGCTCACGAAGAACCTATTTGGTTTTTCAACTGGGCTCACCAATACCCCAACAATTCAAAAAGTAAATTGAAAAGAAAAGCAACAGAATGACAAACAAATTTTGTCGAGTGGTTGTCGATGCAGCTTTAGAGAAGCCCACTTGAATGCACTTCATTACACTTTAATGGTTTCTTTTGCTTCTTTGCTAAGTGCTTCAAGCTTCAGATGATAGTTGGTGAAGACTTGAAGGCTATCTTGAATACTCTTAGTGCTCTTCTCCTTATTGGTAGGTTTGATATTCAATAAAGCATTAATTCTTTGAAAATCTTTCTTACTCTTACTTCAAAGAAGTTTAAATTCTTTTAATATATGGCCTTCCATCATTCTAAGGCAGTTTAAGTTGTTGTAGACCGTTGGGATGTGATATTTGATCATTGGAGCACTTTTTAGATTCAAATTCTGAGTTCTAGAACTAGCCATTACAAGTCTGAAATCGACCTTCGAGTTGACTTGGATCACTCGAGTTGGCTCATTTCCTCAGAGGAGTTCTGGTTGAGTCGACTCTGTTCAATCCAGTCGGCTCACTTGCACAGTGTCTTGATTCTTCACTCTGTAAGAGTCGACTCACCTTGATGCAGGTCAACTCGAATCCTTAGGCCTTCAACATGTTAGTCTAGTCGAGTCGGCCAATTTCCATTCTACTCGACTCGAATGGCTATTCTTCTCAAAAACCATTTTCTGAACTCTAAAGGAGTCGGCTCGATCTTCTGATGAGTCAGCTCAAATGTCTGACCATGTGATAGAGTTAGCTCGAACTTCCTATGGGGTGGCTCGCCTGTTTGATTCAAGAAACAACACTCTAGATGAGTCGGCTTGAGTCCCTTAGAGTCGGCTCGGATATCTGCATGCTAGAAGTTTCATGAGTGCCATGTGCCAGAGTCGGCTCTCTTCTCCTCGAGTCTGCTCGGATGAAAGTTTCAATGATTTTTCTCAGACTTTCTCCAAATTTCATCCAGCAAGTCTTCAAGCTTCAAGAAGTCTTCAATTCGAACAAGTTTCTAAGAAACTCAAAGCTTGAAACACATTTAGAAGTAATCCAATATTATGATCTTTCTTAATTTTTTCTTTGGGTTCTTCATTACAATATTCAATTATAACACAACTCAAAACAAGAAATGAAAATGTAGGAGTTGAAATTTGAACCATGAATTCATCCTACAAAAACTTGTAAACCACTTGAAGAGTTGTTAGTAAAACAATTGCATGCACCAATGTTTGGTTATCATTAAAATCACTTATGGGGTCAACAATCTCCCCCTTTTTGATGATGACAAAACACTGGGCATGAAAAACTCTTCATAATTACATGTATAACATTATTTGAAAGTAAGTATGCACATGTATTAGAGCTAATTATATTTACAAATAAATCTCAGAGCTCTTGTCAGAAAACTATACAGTGTCAATGTTTGTGTTTTAGTGTGTATCAAAGTATTAAGCTTTGTATGCTTCAGAGTATCAGAAATAACACAAACATGAAGTATCAGAGTTTAAAATTGAAAGAATTAAAGCTAATTTTAGAGCTGAAATTTAGAGTAATCAGAGCAAAAGATAGGTTTAGAGCTAAAGCCATTTGATTTCAATAAAATTTCTCCCCCTTTATATAGGTTTTTAAAATTTGAAACAATTAGGCTCATTTAATGACAATCATTTCACAATCACTTATATGCTCCCCCTTTTTCATTCTTTTTATGCACTTTATGACTGATTTTCCAATGCATGAAATCAGTTGTAAATAAATAATTTCTAGGAAGCTCAAAATTCTTTTGTTAGCTCTTGTTAGCTCAGATTTTTCATGACAGCTCAACGTTCTCCCCCTTTTTGTCAAACATTCAAAAAAATATTTACAATAAAGCTCAATTTTGAAACAGAATGAGAAAGTTTTTCATATTTGTTTGAAATAATTTTACTTTCTCAAATTCATTTGGATATTCTAATTAACATTCATCACAGTTGTATTGAAATTATTGCTCAGCTCAAAATAATTCAAGACAATGCTAGTGAATACCAAAAAAGCTTTCATTCCATTTAGAAAAGTTCAATACAAGGTGCAAAACATGAAAGAAAGTATAATCAATATTTAGTAAGATAAAATTTCTTTCTTTTCATTCATAGAGTTTCTTGACTACAAAAGATAGGAAGAAAAGCCTAAATACTACTAAAAGTCAGAAATACAATGATATGATCATTATAAACAAAAGTCTAACCAATCATCCTATTGTTCTTCCTCACCAGAGGAAGAGGCAACATCTATAACACTATCTGCAGTTTTGGTTTTAAGAGGTTTGAACCTAAGATCCCTAAATCTGGTTCTAATAGGGGCTATAGGTGTGCTAGCCTTCTTGGATTTTGGTTTCTTTTTAGGTAGAGTAGGTTCAGCTTTGGATGATGAAGGATCAAATGAAGGAATCTTTGAAGGCATAAGAAATGGTTGAGCAGGAGGTGCTGGTGACTCTTTGTAGGTCTATATGAAAGCATCCTCAGCAGTGAAGATTTCCTTATGTGAGTGTAGTAGGATACTTTGAATTTCTTCTTTAAAATTTTCCACCTCTTTTTGCATTTTTTCTTTATGCAACTTCTGTTGCAACTTGATCTCCTGCAAGCTGTCATCAATTGACTAGCGTAATTTGCTAAGTACAGAGTTGATGTAGATTGTAAGAGATTCAAAAAGTGTTACCATCTATTGAGATATAAACTCTTTAAGCTTAGATAGAGTTTTCATTAAACATTCAGAAGTGACTTCATCATTTGGTGCGGACACCAGAGGCACCAGAATAAGATAGAGGCTTCTCAACCCTCTATGGATCACTTAGCTACATTCATGTCCATTGTAGTAAAGCTTAGTTCATTTAAGTTGTCTTTATTTGAATCCTATATTAGTCAGCTCATGTTGAGCTAGTCCAGTCCAGTGCTAGTCAACTCATGTTGAGCTAATTTTATTTTTCTGAGTCCTATCCAAGAACACTAAAGACTCAAGACCACGTCATGCAAGTGAAGACCAAGTCCAACCAGATTGAAGACATGGAAGTGTAGCCCAAGTCCATCCCAGCTTGAAGATTTGAAGACCCTAGGAGGAGAAATCAGATACCATGAAGCCCCGGACCAGCCTGAAAAAAATTGGGCCAGCCCAGGCCCATGAGGGAGCTAGGGTGCCAAGAGCTTAAATTGGCCACCCCTTGGTCGACCACTTAGAGTCACCCTCTTGGCTGACCAAGGCAAGGAGAGAGGGAGAATTTTTAGGGATTTCTTCTACCTAATGTTTCATTATTTTCTAGCTAGGATTTGGGTGGGAATAAGACTCCTATGTAATTACTTTTGTATCCTTACTTGGAGCCCAAGACTATGGGTCTATTTAAAGGACCCTAGTCTCTTGTATGGGAACAATTTTGATATATGAAATACAAGTGAGTTTTCTATGACTACTGTGTGCTACCATGCTGTGTGCTTAAGGGGTTTTGTGAGTTTTCTTCTTCCCGGTGTTTCGCAACTACATCCTGTTGCCAGCCTGCAGTCTAGAGCCCTGGCCGCCCACTCCAAAATACCTCATCCCTTACTGTTTTCCTCTTGTTTCTTCATCTCCTTTGAGTTTTCTAAACTTTGACAGGTCGTTTGCAGGTCCCTTGACTTTGACGAATTCAACGACTCCAGCCAGGCCTCAATCGGACCATCGAGCAGAAAGTCGGGAATTCGCGGGTCTTTGACTTGGTTTTCCAGGATGCACCCATTGAGGATGAGTGATCTCTTCACTACGATCTTCATCAAGCACTTCAGACTTTGCCAGATACACCCCCTCTACCACCACTAGTGTTATTATAGAAGAACTAGACCAACCGAGGCTTCTCAGCCTCGGTGGTCCTTCTCTTTTTGATGCTCTTAGGTCCTATTTGCATGCTTGTAGTTTCTTTCTTGCATAGTTTTCATTGCTTAAGTACTTGATCTACTCTTTAAGCTCAGATGGAGTTTTCATTAAACATTCTGAAGTGTCTTCATCATTTGGTGCGGACACCAGTGGCACCAGAATAAGACACAGAGGCTTCTCAACCCTCTATGGATCACTTAACTACATTCAAGTCCATTGTAATAAAGCTTAGTTCATTTAAGTTATCTTTATTTGAGTTTTATATTAGTCAGCTCATGTTGAGCTAGTCCAGTCCAGTGCTAGTCAGCTCATGTTGAGCTAATTTTATTTTTCTGAGTCCTGTCCAAGCACACTAAAGACTCAAGACAACATCATGCAAGTGAAGACCAAGTCCAACCAGATTGAAGACATAGAAGTGTAGCCCAAGTCCAACCTAGATTGAAGATTTGAAGATCCCAGGAGGAGAAATCAGATACCTTGAAGCACCGGACTAGCCGTAAGCAAATTGGGCCAGCCCAGGCCCAAGAGGGAGCTAGGGTTCCAAGAGCTTAAAGTGGCCACCCCTTGGTCGGCCACTTAGAGTCACCCTCTTGGCCGACCAAGGCAAGGAGAGAGAGAGAATTTTTAGGGATTTTTTCTACCTAATGTTTCCTTATTTTCTAGCTAGAATTTGGGTGGGAAAGAGACTCCTATGTAATTACTTTTGTATCCTTACTTGGAGCCCAAGACTATGGGTCTATTTAAAGGACCCTAGTCTCTTGTATGAGAACAATTTTGACATATGAAATACAAGTGAGTTTTCTATGACTACTGTGTGCTACCTTACTGTGTGCTTAAGGGGTTTTGTAAGTTTTCTTCTTCCCGGTGTTTTGCAACTGCATCCTATCGCTAGCCTGCCCTCTAGAGCCCTGGCCGCCCACTCCAAAATACCTCATCCCTTGCTATTTTCCTCTTGTTTCTTCATCTTCTCTAAGTTTACTAACCTTTGACAGGTCATTTGCAGGTCCCTTAACTCTGACGAATCCAACGACTCCAACTAGGCCTCAACCAGACCATCGAGCAGAAAGCCGGGAATCCGTGGGTCTTTGGCTTGGTTTTCCAGGCCGTACCCATTGAGAATCAGAGATCTCTTTGCTGCGATCTTCATCAAGCACTTCAAACATTTCCAGGTACACCCCCTATGCCACCAGTCGCGTTATTGTAGAAGAACTAACCCAATCGAGGCTTCTCAGCCTTGGCGGTCCTTCTCTTTCTGATGCTCTCAGGTCCTATTTGCATTTTTCTAGTTTCTTTCTTGCATAGTTTACCTTGCTTAAATACTTGATCTACTCTTTAAGCTCAGATGGAGTTTTCATTATACATTTAGAAGTGTCTTCATCATTTGGTGCGGATACCAGAGGCACCAGAATAAGACAGAGGCTTCTCAACCCTCTATGGATCACTTAGCTACATTCAAGTCCATTGTAATAAAGCTTAGTTCATTTAATTTGTCTTTATTTGAGTTCCTATATTAGTCAGCTCATGTTGAGCGAGTCCAGTCCAGTGCTAGCCAGCTCATGTTGAGCTAATTTTATTTTTCTGAGTCCTGTCCAAGCACACTAAAGACTCAAGACCACATCATGCAAGTGAAGACCAAGTCCAACCAGATTGAAGACATGGAAGTGTAGCCCAAGTCCAACCCAGCTTGAAGATTTGAAGACCCCAGGAGGAGAAATCAGATACCCTGAAGCCCTGGACTAGCCGGAAGCAAATTGGGCTAGCCCAGGCCCTGGAGGGAGCTAGGGTGCCAAGAGCTTAAAGTGGCCACCCCTTGGTCGGCCACATAGAGTCACCCTCTTGGCTGACCAAGGCAAGGAAAGAGGGATAATTTTTAGGGATTTTTTCTACCTAATGTTTCCTTATTTTCTAGCTAGGATTTGGGTGGGAATAAGGCTCCTATGTAATTACTTTTGTATCCTTACTTGGAGCCCAAGACTATAGGTCTATTTAAAGGACCCTAGTCTCTTGTATGAGAATAATTTTGATATATGAAATACAAGTGAGTTTTCTACGACTACTGTGTGCTACCCTGCTGTGTACTTAAGGGGTTTTGTGAGTTTTTTTCCTCCCGGTGTTTCGCAACTGCATCCTGTCGCTAGCCTGCCCTCTAGAGCCCTAGCCGCCCACTCCAAAATACCTCATCCCTTGCTGTTTTCCTCTTGTTTCTTCATCTCCTCTTAGTTTTCTAACCTTTGACAGGTCATTTGCAGGTCCCTCGACTCTGACGAATCCAACGACTCCAGCCAGGCCTCAATCGGACCATCGAGCAGAAAGCCAGGAATCCGCGGGTCTTTGGCTTGGTTTTCCAGGCCGTACCCTTTGGGAACGAGTGATCTCTTTGCTGCGATCTTCATCAAGCACTTCAGACATTGCTAGGTACACCCCCTCTGCCACCAGTAGTGTTATTGTAGAAGAACTAGCCCAACCGAGGCTTCTCAGCCTCGGCGGTCCTCTTTCTGATGTGCTTAGGTTCTATTTGCATGCTTCTAGTTTCTTTCTTGCATAGTTTTCCTTGCTGAAATACTTGATCTACTCTTCGGGATTAGCATCACAACTTGAATTAAAAACATACAAAAATATAATTACATGCATACATAGGTTCCGCATCAATTTGGTATCAGAGCCTGTTTGGGCTTGGTTCTCTTTGGATACTCGAATTGGGTGCTTCACCATGGCTATCTGGTCATAGGAGATTATTAGGGCTTTGAAACCCTCTTTCCCAATCGACAGGATCTCCTATGGCGGTAGGGGTGCCTCTATGAATTGACCGGTGAAGAAGAACACAAGGAGTTCTTAAGGTTTTTCATTTTTGACCCTTTTTAAATATACTCTATTCTTTTAATTGTTTCTCCCTGATCAAAACTCCAAAAATTTTGAAACTTGTTTTTCTAGATTAATCTTAATTCAATGTATTTTACAAAATTTGTTCAGATTTTATTTCTATCTGTGCAATTTCTACAGGTTGAAATACAGCCTGTAAACTTTTGCCTTTATTTTTTCAGCAAGGCAATTTTGGAAGATTTAGGGTTTTGTTTAGTATCTCTTTTGCATATCTTTTATTTTTGGTTTGTTTTCTGCATATTAGATCATAATCTGCAAATATCTTCATGTTAAAGAAAATTCTAAAAAAAAAAATTACATATATACAAAAAACTCCTAAAAATAACTAAACCCTAATTTGCATTTTCATCTACCTACCATCATTGCATAAAATACTCTTAAGGGCACTTTCTTTATGCCAGATAAGGGGAGGAGTTGATAACCTCTCCTTAGCCCAAAACCACCTCCCTTGCATTCGGTCCCAAGCCTAACTTAAAATCTATTAGACTTAATTTTTCCTAGTGGGCTAGGGACAACAAATGGTCGGGTCCAGGCTAAGTGTCAGATCACTGTGTCAAGCTAACCTGTGTGTGCCTTGTGCTTAGTGTCTAGAACGGTGGTTCAGGGATTCAATCCCGAAGGGCTTGTATGCTGGTTCACCTACCTGGCCAATCTCTGATTGGTGTCTAGGATTGGCAATCAGGGGCCTAACACTCCCCTTACACCTACTTGGCTGAGTACAGGGTTACTATAGGCTAGTTTGCCACCCTGATTGAGCATCTAGTTTTAGACTCTAGGTCTAGGGAGCTGTAGTTGTTCTGATCGAGTCTTGCATGAGCACTAGATCAGGAGCATCATATCATCCACCATCTCTACTTCTGGCTAAACCCATGGATAACTTTGAAGCCCAAATGAAAGCCCTTACTGATCAACTAGCCCAATCCTTCACTCAGTTGAATCAGAGGTTTGACCAGGTATAGAATAGGATAGGGACCTTAGAGAGAACCCGTGGGTCACAGTCTAAGCCAGATCCTGAGTCCCCTCTCCATCCTAGGAGAACCACTTGCCATGACCCATACTATGATACTGAACCTAGGAGGACCCTAAACCCTGATCCATACTTTGAGGCTGAACCTAGGAGAGCCCATCGTTATGACCCAATCCTAAAGGTTCATCCTAGAAGACCCAATCAGGATTTTGTAGACCAGGAAGACAGAGCCTATAGACACATTATGCTTGATGCCACCACTTTTGATGGTTGTCTTGTTCCTAAGGTATATATAGATTGGGAGGGTGAGATTGATCAATACTTTGAGTGGTACGATATGTCGGAAGAGCGTAAGTTTAGGTTTGTTAAGCTTAAGTTGGTCTGGGAGGCCAGGTTACATTGGGCTAGTGTTAAGAGAACCCTTAGACTAAGAGGGCATGATCCCATAGTTACCTGGTGGGCCATGAAGGGTAAGCTTAGGGGAAAGTACATTCCATCATCATATCGTTGTTGTTTACTGGATCAGTGGCAACGATTGAATCAGCATAGCAGGAGTATAGATGAGCACATCATAAAATTTGATGAGTATTCCATGCGATGTGACTTAAATGAGTTTGAGGATGTTGTTTTGTCTAGGTTTAGTGCTGGACTGAGAGATGACATTAAAAAGGAGCTATATATGAGAGAGGTTAGAGACCTGGACCATGCTTACCAGATTGCTAGGGATCACGAGCATTTTCAGAGGGGGCTCGTTTACCGTAAACCTGAGCCCACTAGACACCCTAGTCAATCCCAAGAGCTAGCCAGCCCTACCTGAACCGACCCGCCCTAGCCGACCTAATCTGAGTCGACCCAACCTGAGTCATCCTGACCCGAGTTGTCCACAGCCAAGTACACCTTTGACCCGTAAAGATGATAGAGGAAAATCTGTAGAGGTCCACAGGAGTAACAATCCCTAGAATACCTGTTTTAGATGCAAGAAACCAAGCCACTTTATGAGCCAATGCCCAGTTAGTGCCCTACACTTAGGTGAGCTGGAGGAAGAGGAGCCTGAACCTATAGCCGAACCTAAGGGAGAGATTTATGAGGCTGATGATTAGTTAATAGATGAGTATGAAGGTGAGGAGGAGGAACCTGAGTCTGAGAACAAATTAGGAGTGGTTAGGTGCATCTTAACCCAAACCCCAATTAAAGAAGATTGGCATAGGACTAGCATCCTACAGACTTTTGTTAAGGTAGGGGATAAGGTACATAAGATCATCATAGATAGTGGGAGTTGTGTCAATGCCGTCTCTGCCAACATAGTTAAATCTTTTGGATTGACCACAGTTCCCCATCCTAGCCCTTACAAACTTTTTTGGGTAGTTTCCACCACCATCTAGATTCAAGCTAGGTGCCAAATCTTAGTTAGACTGCAAACCTGTGAGGAAAAGATTTGGTGTGATGTTATCCCCATGGAAATGAGTAGTATCATTCTAGGTCGACCTTGGCTTTTTGATCATGATGCAACCTTGTATGGTCGAACCAATGTTTGTGCTTTTAACTACCATGGGAACAAGTTTGTTATCCACCCAGCTCTCCCTAGAGACCCAGTTAAGAGGGGTTCTAGTAGCTTTAAGGACAATAAACCTGGAGTTAATTTGATTAAGACTAGGGAGTTAGAAAAAGAGATTGCTGAGAGTAACCCTATTTGGATCTTGACCACCAAAGAAATACATGAGTCGACCCAAAAGGAACATCCTAAAGAAATTGTTGAGGCTCTGAAAGAATTTGTGGATGTTTTCCCTGATGATTTACCTGATCAATTACCACCCCTTAGGGACATCCAACATGCAAGAGACTTAGTCTCAGGAGCCACTTTACCTAACCTTCCTCACTATAGAATGAACCCCAGTGAGAGCATCAAGAATTACAGAAATAAGTAGGAGAATTTCTTAGGAAGGGTTTCATTAGGTAGAGCTTGAGTCCATGTGCAGTCCCTACTCTACTGACCCCTAAGAAAGATGGTACCTGGAGGATGTGTGTAGACAGTCGAGCCATCAACAAAATAACTATGAAATATAGGTTTCCCATCCTCTTATTGGACGATATGTTAGACATGATGGCTGGAGCCAAAGTTTTCTGAAAGATAGACCTTAAGAGCGACTATCATCAGGTTAGGATTAGACCTGAGGATGAGTGGAAAATCGCATTCATGACTAAGGATGGCATGTTTTAGTAGGTTGTAATGCTTTTCGAACTTTCCAATGCACCAAGTACTTTTATGAGGATTATGACCCAAGTCTTGAAAGAGTATACTGAAAAATTCGTTGTGGTCTACTTTGATGATATCTTGATTTATAGCAAGACGAAGAAGGACCACCTTAGTCATCTGAGACTAGTATGCCAGACCCTTAGGGAGAATAGCCTCTATGCCAATTTTGAGAAGTGTGAGTTCATGACACATAGGATTATCTTCCTAGGTTTTGTTGTCACCCCTGAGGGAGTTTCTACAGATCCTGAAAAGGTTAGGGTAATTATTGAGTGGCCTATACCCACTAGTGTCCACGATGTGCATAGCTTCTATGGCCTAGCAACCTTTTATAGGATATTTATTAGGGGTTTTAATACAGCCGTCGCACCTATCACTGATTGCATTAGGAAGGGTACATTTGAGTGGACCAAAGCAGCTGATAAGGCCTTCCTAGAACTTAAGGATAAGATGATCCATGCACCCATCCTTAGATTACCTGACTTCACTAAGGTGTTTGAGGTCGCTAGTGATGCCTCGAGAGTAAGAATAGGTGAGGTACTAAATCAAGAGAATCACCCTGTAGCCTTCTTCAGTAAGAAGCTGAATGAGGCTAAACTTAAGTACTCTACCTATGACAAGGAATTTTATGTGGTAGTCCAGGCCCTTAGATATTGGAGACATTACTTACTATCATAGGAGTTTGTCTTATTCTCTGACCATGAGGCACTCCGGTTCCAAAACTCCCAAAAGAAACTTAACCCGCGACACGGTAAATGGATCGAGTACATTCAGGCCTACACCTTTATCTTGAAGCACCGCGCCGGCACTGAAAATAAGGTAGCAAATGCCCTGAGCCGTAGGTCTTTGCTATTAGGATCAGTTAGCACCCAAGTCATAGGGTTTGATAGGTTAAAGGATGAATATGAAACTTGCCCAGACTTTAGAGACATTTACCAGACCCTCAGGCTAGGACCATCCAGTACCCATAGTGAGTATACCATTCAGGATGGCTACCTTTTCCAAAACAATCGACTCTGTATATCTAGAACTTTCCTTAGAGAGTTCCTAATTTGGGAGACCCATGCTGGAGGTTTTGCTGGTCACTTTGGTAGAAATAAGATAATCTTAGCGATAGAGGACCAGTTCTTTTGGCCAGGATTGAAAAGTCATGTTGCACAGATTGTAGCCAGGTGTAGAACTTGTGCTGTTGCAAAATAGCAGAAGATAAAACACTGGTCTCTACACACCTTTACCAGTGCCTGATCGCCCGTGGTAGAACCTAAGTATGGACTTCATGTTAGGATTACCTAAGACCCAGAAGAGACATGATTCTATCCTTGTAGTGGTCGATAGGTTCTCTAAGATGCTCACTTCATCCCCTATTCCCAGACCTTTGATGCATCTAGAGTAGCCAAGCTTTTCTTAGATCATGTGGTTCGACTCCATAGCCTACCCAAGACCATCATATATGATAGGGATGTTAGGTTCACCAGTTATTTCTGGAAAACCCTGTGGCACCTGTTAGGGACCAAGCTTAAGTTTTTAACAGCCTACCACCCCCAAACAGATGGCCAAACTGAAGTGGTGAACCATAGTTTAGGAAACCTCCTTAGATGCCTGGTAGGTGAACAAATTGGAACTTGGGATCTATTATTGCCTAGAGCAGAGTTTGCCTATAATAGTTCAGTGAATAGGACAATGGGCAAGAGTCCTTTTGAGATAGGTCATGGGTACAAACCTAATCGCCTCATTGACCTGATTCCTTTACCTATTCATGCACGAGGCTCAGAGTCTGCAAAATCATTCGCACTACATATTAGAGACTTGCATAAGGACATTAGCCAAAAAATAAATCTATGTAATGAAGCATATAAGAAACTGGCTAATTCCCGAAGAAGGATCAAGGAATTTGATGTAGGGGATTCTATCATGATTAGGCTTAGGCCTGAGCGGTTCTCTCCTGGGACCGTTAAGAAACTTCATGCTCATGGAGCTGGACCTTTTAGAGTGATATAGAGGGTTGGACCAAATGCCTATGTGTTAGATTTGCCTTCGGATTTGGGCATTAGTTCTACCTTTAATATCACAGACCTGGTTGAGTACAGAAAACTGACAGCGATACCTAGTGAGGCCTTTGGACCTATTCCTTCCATTGAGAGCAACCCTAGCCCAGAGTGTCCACCAATTAATTACCCTGAGAGAGGAGAACAAATCGAGCGTATCCTGGACAATCAAGCCTTAATGACCCGGGGCCGCGGTTATCAACACTTCTTTGTCCGATGGCAAGGTCGGCTAGAGTCAGGCGATTCATGGATTTGTCGAGAGGACTTGCAATGCCTCAACCTAGACCTCCTCGAGAGATATGTGAGCCAAATTGATTTTCACTCGACAGGGTCGAGTTCCTCCTACCCCGGGAGAATTGGTGCGAACACCAGAGGCACCAGAATAAGACAAAGGCTTCTCAACCCTCTATAGATCACTTAGCTATATTCAAGTCCATTATAATAATGCTTAGTTCATCTAAGTTGTCTTTATTTGAGTCTTGTATTAGTCAGCTCATGTTGAGCTAGTCCAGTCTAGTGCTAGTCAGCTCATGTTGAGCTAATTTTATTTTTCTGAGCCTAGTCCAAGCACACTGAAGACTCAAGACCACATCATGCAAGTGAAGACCAGGTCCAACCAGATTAAAGACATGGAAGTGTAGCCTAAATCCAATCCAGCTTGAAGATTTGAAGACCCCAGGAGGAGAAATCAGAAACCCTGAAGCCCTGGACCAGCCGAAAGCAAATTGGGCCAGCCTAGGCCCAGGAGGGAGCTAGGGCGCCAAGAGCTTAAAGTGACCACCCCTTGGTCAGCCACTTAGAGTCACCTTCTTGGCCGACAAAGGAAAGGAGAGAGGGAGAGTTTTTAGGAATTTTTTCTACCTAATGTTTTCTTATTTTCTAGCTAGGATTTGGGTGGGAATAAGACTCCTATGTAATTACTTTTGTATCCTTACTTGGAGCCCAAGACTATGGGTCTATTTAAAAGATGCTAGTCTCTTGTATGAGAACAATTTTGATATATGAAATACAAGTGAGTTTTCTATAACTGTTGTGTGCTACCCTGCTGTGTGCTTAAGGGTTTTTATGAGTTTTCTTTTTCTCGGTGTTTCGCAACTGCATCCTGCCGCCAGCCTGCCCTCCAGAGCCCTGGCCGCCCACTCCAAAATACCTTATCCCTTGCTATTTTCCTCTTGTTTCTTCATCTTCTTTGAGTTTTCTAACCTTTGACAGGTCATTTGCAGGTCCCTCGACTCCGACGAATCCAACAACTCTAGCCAGGCCTCAATCAAACCACCAAACAGAAAGTCAAAAATCCACGGGTCTCTGGCTTGGTTTTCCAGGTTACATCCATCGAGGATGAGTGATCTCTTCACTGCAATCTTCATCAGGCACTTCAGACGTTGCCAGGTACACCCCCTCTGCCACCAGTAGCGTTATTGTAGAAGAACTAGCCCAACCGAGGCTTCTCAGCCTCGGCGGTCCTTCTCTTTCTAATTCTCTTAGGTCCTATTTGCATGCTTCTAGTTTCTTTCTTGCATAGTTTTCCTTGCTTAAATACTGGATATGCTCTTCGAGATTAGGTTCACAACTTGAATTAGAAACATACAAAAATATTATTGCATGCATACATAGGTTCTGCATCATCATTGTCCTCAGATTCATTTCAGTCATCAGCATGAGGTTCATCAATGTCAGCATCAGATGATGTGGCAGTCGTTTATCTAGAGATTTTTTTCAACCAGACTCCTTCTTGCAATTGATATCCCATTCTCCTAAGAGAGTTGAAATAGTGGGTGTCTGAGTGGTGAAGAGGCTTGCCAACTTCATCTGTTACGTCAATTCTAGCATCTTTAAATAATAATGTGAATACCATGCCATATGGCAAGCATACCTTGATCTTTCTTGATGCCTCCCTCATCTGTATCATCATAATGTATGGAAGGTTGAGGGCTTCTCCCTCAATGAGATGTTCCATGAAGATCATATCTCTTTCACTTACCCAGTCGAAACGACCAGGGAAGAAAAATTCGACTAATCAAGTTGAAATGATTCAGAACATGGAATTGACTCAGTGAAATTTCAAGGAAAGTTGTTCAAAATACTTGAATAATTGTAGGAGGTTTTCTAGATAATTTTTTCTTAACTTCAAAGGAAATTAGGTTAGGAAAATCTAGAAAGGATCATAAAGACCTAATTTTTCTCAAAGTAATTCAAATCTATCCTGATTCAGGGGCTTAGTAAAAATCTCAGCTAATTGGTTCTCAGTTGGGATAAATTCTAGTTCAATGTCACCATTCAAAACATGATCTCTAATAAAATGGCGTCTAATTTCTATATGCTTAGTTCTAAAATGCTGAATTAGATTTTTTGTCAAATTTATTGCACTTGTGTTATCACACTTGATGGGAATTTTGGATTGTGTAATACCAAAGTCTTCTAGTTGTTGTTTAATCCATAATACTTATGCACAACTATTTTCTGCAGCAACATACTCTATCTCAGCAGTAGAAAGTGCTATCAAGTTTTGTTTCTTACAGTGCCATGAGATTAAATTCAACCCTAGAAATTGGCATGTGCTGCTAGTGCTTTTTCTATCAACTCTACAACCAACATAATCAGCATCCGAAAATCTAATTTAATTCAATGAAGAATGTTTTGAAAACCAAAGACCTAGATTACTTGTACCTTTCAAATATCTGATAATTCTTTTAACAGCAAGCATATGTGATTCTTTAGGATTAGATTGGAATCTAGCACATATACATATGCTGTACAAGATATCAGGTTTACTTATAGTCAAATATAATAAGGATCTGATCATAGCCTTATAAAGCTTTTGGTCAATGTTGGATCCATTTTCATCTTTGTCTAATCTGCAAGATGGGCTCATGGGTGTGTTCCATTTGTTTGCTTGTCTCCATACCAAACATTTTGATTATTTTCTTGGTGTACTTGGCTTGATTGATGAAGATTTCTTCCTTTGTTTGCATTACTTGAAGTCCAAGGAAGTAGTTAAGTTCACCCATTAGGCTCATTTCAAATTCTCCCTGCATTATCTTAGCAAAATTCTCTACAAAGAGCTTCATTAGTTGTACCAAATATAATATCATCAACATAAATTTGTACAACTAATATATTATTATTATTTATTGATGAAAAGAGTTTTATCAATATTTTCTCTCGAAAAATTATTTTCAATCAAGAAAGTGCTAAGTCTATCATACCAGGCTCTAGGTGATTGTTTCAAACCATATAAAGCTTTATTCAATTTAAATACATGGATTGGAAAAACATGATCTTCAAAACCTGGTGGTTGTTCTACAAAAACTTGTTCTGAAATGAAATCGTTTAAAAATGCACTTTTCACATCCATTTGAAAAAGTTTAAAATTCATGTAGTAAGTAAATGCAAGAAGTAATCTAATGGCTTCTAGTCTTGCTATAGGTGCATATGTTTCATTAAAATCAATGCCCTCTTCTTGATTATATCCCTTAGCCATTAATCTAGCTTTGTTTCTTACTACATTTCCTTGTTTATCTAATTTATTTTTATAGACCCATTTGGTTCCTATGATTGGTGGTTTGTAGGTCTATCAACTAGTGTCCAAACCTTATTTCTTTCAAACTAGTTCAATTCTTCATGCATGGCCATCATCCAGTTTGGGTCATTTTCAGCTTCTTCTAAGGTATGTGGTTCTATTTATGATACAAAGGCTAGATAATTATGTGCATCTCTATGTGATGACCTAGTCCTAATACCTTGTGAAGGATCACCAATAATTAATTCTTTTGGATGAGAAGTTATGTACCTCCATTCTTTTGGTAGATCCACATGATTCTTACTTACTGTTTCTTCTCCTTCAATTGAACTTTCTTGTATGCTCATGTCTTCCATTTCTTTTTGAATTGTACCTGTATCATTGTCTATGCACTTTTCTTTCTTAGAAGGTGAAGGGTTAGTTTCATCAAAAATAACATGCATTGACTCTTCCACAATAAGAGTTCTTTTATTAAATACTCTATATGCTTTGCTATGTAACGAATAACTAAGGAAAATTGCTTCATCTGATTTAGCATCAAATTTTCCTAGATTATCATCTTTACCATTGTTAAGCACAAAGCATTTACATCCAAAAACATGAAAATAATTAATATTGGGTTTCTTTTCATTCCAAAGCTCATAGGGGGTTTTCTTCAAAATAGGATGGATCCAAACGTGGTTTAAAATGTAACAAGCAATGTTCACCGCTTCTACCCAAAAGTACCTTGGAAGATTGGCTTCACATAATATTGTTCGGGCCATCTTTTCCAAAGTTTTATTTTTTCTTTCTACAACACCATTTTGTTGTGGTGTCATAGGATCGGAGAAGTTATAATCAATGTCATTTTCTATGCAATAATCATCAAAAAATTGATTTTCAAATTTAGTACCATGATCACTCATAATTGAAATTATTGAAACCTTTTTGTAAAATTTTTGAAATACTTTAAATGTTTCATCTTTATGAGCAATAAACAAAATCTATGTAAATATAGAAAAATCATCTACAATCATAAGGGCATATTTCAAACCTCCTAGGCTTGTAGTCTTAGTTAGTCTAAATAAGTCAATGTGAAGTAGCTCTAGAGGTCTAGTAGTTGAAATCATATTTTTGGATTTAAAACTCTTCCTAGTTTGTTTACCCATTTGGCAGGTATCACAAACATGATCAAAGTCTACTTTAAACTTTGGCATGCCTCTAACTAGGTTTTTGGATATTAACTTGGCAATAGTATGCATGCTAGCATGACCTAATCATCTATGCAAATGTAAACAAGACTCCTTGGTCTTAGTATTCATTGCAACTAGACTGGAACTACTTGATATGGCAAGATCATTAAGATCAACCATATAAAAATTTTGAAGTCTATGTCCAATGAACTTACTACTAGAATCAAGAGAGTTTGTTACAATACACATAGATGATTCAAAGATAACCTTGAAGCCTTTATTATATAATTGATTGTACTCAACAAATTATGCTTCAATTTATCTACTAGCAATACATTTTCAATAAAAGTATAGGGGGTTATCTTGATCTTTTCGATTTTCATTATTTTTTCCTTGTCATTATCTCCAAAAGTAACCATACCTCCTTTTAGGGTGATGAACTGATCCTTGTCACTCGTTATATGCCTTGAACAGCTACTATCGAGATACCATCTTTTTTTCAATTTTTGGACTGTAAGACATTCTTGCAAGATAATCAAGAAGTTCTTTTAGGTACCCAAGCTAACTTGGGTCCTTGCAGGTTAGCGGAGGTGGTTCCTTTGGGAACCCAAATCTTTCTTACTTTTTTTTTGACATTTCTAAAGATATTGCATTCAAAAGCTTTTTGTCCTAACCCTTTGCAAGCAAAACATTTTATTCTAGAATTCTAAAAAGATGTAGATTTTGAAGCTCTAGATGTTGATGCATGAGATGCAGAAATAAAGGATTTTCTATTTGAGCTCTTAGGAACATACAATGTAGTTTTAGAAGTTGAAGCATAACCATTTGTTGCAAAAGCCTTTTGAGATATAAATTTTGGAATATAAGCTTTTAATTTCACAAAAGTTGTTGCTGAAATACTATTCAAAATTGAAGAATTAAAATTGATTCCAGCTTCATTACCAGAAATCTTTGTTTCTTTAGAATCAACTCAAGCTTGTTAGAAGATAATGTAAGTTTTTTAACAAGTGGCTTGAGTTTTTCAACTTCCTTTTTCAATTCATTATTTTCATTCATCAAAGCTTTGTTTTTGTCAAGATATGCACTATTCTCAGTTTTCAAAGCTTTATAATTTTTAGAAAAGACATGTAATTTTTTTGCAATAAGATTTTTTTTTTTTTGAAATCTCTTCTTTTTCTTTTAGTAAAGAATCATTGATATTCTTCAAAGATATAATCTTTACTCCAACTTTTTTAGATTCAGATAATAAATCATGAAAGGTAGAATTTAATTCATCATATATAAATTCAATTTTAGCATTGGGGGATGTTACCTCGTCCTCGAGATCCATTAGAAATAAATTAGCAATTTTTGTGATCTCTTCCTCTTCAATTAAGGTGGATTCCTTACTATCGCTCCATGTGGCAACCATCATCTTTTTCTTCTTTTTCTTAAAGAATTTCTTTAATTATGACAATTTGGATGAATGTGCTCGGGTTTCTTACATTCGTAGTATGTGGGCACTTGTTCTTTTTCCTTTTCTTTGTCCTTGTCCTTGTCCTTGGAATTCTCTCCTCATTTATGAAATTTTCTATTGAATCTTTCTTTTTTCTTTCCCATAAACCTTCTAAATCTCCTCACGACCATTGCAATATCTTCGTCTTCTAGATCGTCTTCGGAGGAGGTGGAGTCATCTTCCGATTCCTTATGTTTTTTTGAGTACAATGCATCTTTGAAGGCAATTGTCTTCTTCTTCTTTTGATCATCATCAGTTCTATGCTGCATGGCCAATTCATGAGTGATTAGAGAACCTATTAATTCATCCAAAGAGAGAGTGTTCAATTTTTCACTTCTTGGATGGCAGTCACTTTGGGGTCTCATTTATCCAGAAGTGATCTTAAGATATTCTGTACTAAGTCAGCATTTGAGTAAACTCTGCCAAGACATTTTAAGCCATTAATAAAATCTGTAAATATAGTAAACATGGTAGAGATAATTTCAGTAGATTCTATTTTAAATAATTTGTAACTATGTACAAGATTTATTTTCGAAGTCTTCACTTGGAAAGTTTCTTCATGGATCACTTCGAGTTTATCCCAAATTTTCTTTGCTGAAAAGCAAGTGAAAATTCGATTAAACTTGTTGGCATCCAAAGCATGGTACAATAGATTCATTGCTTTGGCATTTAATTCCCCCATCTTCATGTCGTGTTCATCCCGGTCCTCTTCAGAATTAGGGACATCCATGCCATTAATTTTAATCATGAGAATTTATGGCCCTTTTAGAATGACCTTTCATAATTGAAGATCGATAGCTTGTATATAGATTTTCATTCTAGCTTTCCAGTAAGAATAATTAGTGCTAGTGAAGAGTGGAGGTCTATTAGAAGATTGGCCTTCGACCAAGGAAGTACTCATGGGATGAGCTATCAATCTTTACTCTAAATGTATTCAGAGACACTGCACTGATACCAATTGTTGCCTAGGTAGCTTTCCCAAGAGGGGAGGTGAATTGGGAATTAAAAGATTTAAGCAATTATGTGCTATTTGAAATCTTTATTAAGGTGTTAAGTGCTGTGACAAAATAATTAACTGCGAAAGCTAAATCAAATCAAAGGAGCACAACATAAACACACAACAATTATAGTGGTTTGGAGCAACCCAGCTCCTAAGTCCATTACCCAAGATTACCACTTGAAATTCTCACTATATTCCCTACCGGAATACAGTTAGAATATTTTCACAGGCTCACAATCCAAATCTCTACACTTTGGTTTTACCGGGATCACCAAAGAAACCCAACTTGGTTTTACTAGGATCACCAAGAACCCCAACACTTGATTTTTAACAAAGGCTCACCAAGAACCTATTTGGTTTTTCAACCGGGCTCACCAATAACCCAACAATTCAAAAAGTGAATTGAAAAGAAAAGCAACAGAATGACAAACAAATTTTGTCGAGTGGTTGCCGATGCAGCTTTAGAGAAGCCCACTTGAATGCACTTCAATATACTTTAATAGCTTATTTTGCTTCTTTCTTAGTGCTTCAAGCTTCAGATGAGAGTTGGTGAAGACTTGAAGGCTATCTTGAATGCTCTTAGTGCCCTTCACCTTGTTGGTAGGTTTGATATTCAATAAAGCATTAATTCTTTGAAAAACTTTCTTACTCTTACTTCAAAGAAGTTCAAATCCCTCAAATTTATGGCCTTCCATCATTCCAAGATAGTTTAAGTCATTGTAGACTATTGGGATGTGACATTTGATCGTTGGAGCACTTTTGGATTCAAATTTTGAGTTCTAGGACTAGCCGTTGCAAGTATGAAATCGACCTTCGATTTGACTCGGATCACTCGAGTCGGCTCGGATCCTCAGAGGAGTTCTAGTTGAGTTGACTCTATTCAATCCAGTCGGCTCGCTTGCACAGTGTCTTGATTCTTCACTCTGTAAGAGTCGGCTCGCCTTGATTCGGGTCGACTCGGATCCTTAGGCCTTCAACATGTTAGTCTGGTCGAGTCGGCTAACTTCCATTCTAGTCGACTCGAAAGGCTGTTCTTCTCAGAAACCATTTTTTGAACTCTGGAGGAGTCGACTCAATCTTCTAAAGAGTCGGCTCAGATGTTAGACCATGTGATAGAGTCAGCTTGGACTTCCTTTGGATCGGCTCGCCTATCTGATTCAAGAAATAATACTCTGGATGAGTCAGCTCGGGTCCCTTAGAGTCGGCTTGGATATCTGCATGCTAGAAGTTTCATGCATGTCGTGTGCCATAGTCGGCTCTTTTCTTCTCGAGTTGGCTCGGATGAAAGTTTCAATGATTTTTTTCAGTCTTTCTCCAGATTTCATCCAGCAAGTCTTCAAGCTTCAAGAAGTCTTTGATTCGAACAAGTTTCTAAGAAACTCAAGCATGAAACACATTTAGAAGTAACCCAGTTTTATGATCTTTCTTAATTTTTACTTTGGGTTCCTCTTTACAATATTTAATTACAACATAACTCAAAACAAGAAATGAAAATGTAGGAGTTGAAATTTGAACCATAAATTCATCATAAAAAACTTGTAAACCATTTGAAGAGTTGTTAGTAAAACAAATGCATGCACCAATATTTGGTTATCATCAAAATCACTTATGGGGTCAACAAACTAGAGTCAGTTGTCTCACTTTATTATAGGACTCAACTAGACTCAGTTGTCTCACTTTATTACAGGACTCAATTGGCTCACTGTAGTATAAATGACTCAGTACTAATAGACTCTAATAGACTCTCGGGTCCCCATCATTTCCCTAGAGTGGGGAGAACTCGACTCTATCGAGTTTGGATCAGCAGGGGCTTTGATGGGACCGAATCCAATCATGTCAAAAGAGACAAACCCATAAAATAGACCCAATCAAATAAACCCAAATAGACCCAAATAAGCTTAGAATAAAGAGGAGGCTCTACTTTGAGAATCGTGCAAATCTGAATTTGTGTAGCTTTGAGAGTTGTGCATCTCTGAAAATCATGCAACCCTATGGATCATGCAGCATTGAGGATTGAGCAACTTTGAGATCCATGAGGTTCTGCTATGAGATCTATGCAAAACCTAAAGTCGGTAGTAGGTAAGGGAAATGCCTTCATGTTTGTGCAATCCCTCTCCTTCTCCATGGATGGAAACTAGAGAGCAGAGGAGGGACTTTGGAGGAGTTCACCGGCATCGGTGCTGTGCAGAGATGGTTCGGCAGGGTGGCGGTGGTTATAGTGAAGTTGGCGGTGGCTAGCGACAGCAGCAGGGAGGAGTTCCAGTGGGAAGGGCATCGTACAGATCTATGACACCATGAGATCTCCATGAATGGTGGCACTGGCCAGCTGTGGATGACTCTAGGCATGGGATGGGGCTGAGGAGATGGCAGCGCAGTCGAAGGGGATGGGTCGGATCGATGGGAGGAGGAGGCCGGGGTGGGAACTTCAGCCATGGCTTGGATCTTCTGGATCAGCATCGGTGGTGCAAGCGATGGGTGGGGTGTTCGGCATCTCAGATGGGCAGATCCGATGGGTTCTCTCTAGTGTCCTCGATGGAACCTTCATCGGAGAAGGGACGGCACAGTGGAAGAAGGGTAGCATGGACCTGAGGCATGGGCAGTGGCTGTGGGCGTGCGGCGGTCATAAGAGGTGATCCGACTTCATGGGTAGAGGCGGACACGATCTAGGCAATGGCAACAGGGGTGTTGGTGGGGCTTTAGATGGCGGTGATCATGGTTAGAGGTGGCAAAATTGAGACATCAATGGCATTCGAGGATGGTTCTGGTGGGGCTTTGATCTGGGTGGCTGGAGCGTGCGACGGTGGGACGGCGATGGTCGTTCAATATGAATGAGGTAGGGAGAGGCTGAGGATGGTCTTGGCCGACGATTGGTGGTGTTGAAACAAGGGAGAGAAAAAATGGTGGGGCTGGTGAGCAGGGGGATCTGGACAGGAGGAAGGAGATGGAGCCAGGGAGGAAGAAGAAAATACCCTAATCCTCTGGCTCTGATACCAAACTGATGAGGAACAGGATGCTGGAAGGATCGTTGGCGAGCTGAGAAGTCACCAAGGATTAGGGCTTCCTTGGAAGAAGAAAGAAGAGGGCAGCTAGGGCTAGGGTTTGGAAGAAGCTAGGCCTTGGAAAGATAACTGGATAACTAGGGCCTCACACCCCTTGATATTCCGGAGAACAAAGGCAATAACGGGTCTCACACCCACTCCCTCATGGAGGTTGATGTTCAAAGAATGAAGGCAAATAAAATAAGAGAAACTCTCAATTATTTTTCATTCATCAAGTTATGTTTACAAGAGGGGAAGGGGGTGGGTATTTATAGATTCACCCAGGTCCTTGGACTCCCTGACAGACTGGGATTACATGATTTGAGGGCCAAGAAAACTCAATTCCCTTGGGCTTGGGTTGGGGCGCTGGGCTGGGGCGGCTTGGACTGGGGTGCCATCTTCATGGGTCGAGGGGGCACTCCCTTATGGGCTTGACAGCATGAAAGGGCCCAAGCACCTGGCTGGGGGCTTAAGTAGGGGCCCAGGTGCATGAAGTCTAGCTTTGGTTAGGGGGCCTGGTGAATCTCCTGGTCTGGTGGCTCTCGTCTTGGTTCTAATTTGAATGAAATGTACATGGACTTGATTGCACTTGACTGGACTGAAAACAACTGGGCTTGACTGAGTGGACTCAACTGGACTCAGTTATCTTACTTTATTACAGGACTCAATTGGCTCACTTTAGTACAAGTGACTTAGTACTAATGGACTATAATAGACTCTCGGGTCCCAATCATGATCAAATCCTGAAACCTACCACCGTACCAACTCTTGGCACATGGTGTGACCCCTCCTAGGGCAGTTGGTCGAATTGACATGGCACCATTAAGGGTTACCTCGACTCTTCAGAAGCTCCCACAGATGGTCAACTACCAGATGGAGAGTACGACCTTGTAAGGGGTGGCATGATTGATATGGGGACAATGGCTAGAGGCGAGCCCTTGGCCTTCAAATCGATTGCTACACTTTTGATCTTTGAAGATCGTTCGAGGGTAGAAATCTTTCCCTTGGCTTAATGAAGTTCATCCTGGAGCTCTGCCATTTTAGTGGCAAATTCCCATCTTACTCTTTTAGAAGAGAAAACTGAGTCCAGGCCTGAGACTTCTACTTAGGCTGACTAGAGATGGGATTGTAGATGAGCTGTTCAAATGGCCGAATCCCAAGAAATTTAAGAAATCTTCTTTGATAATTTTTGCAACTCTTCTTTGAGATCCATCTTCTCAAGAACATGCCCCGTATACTTCGAATGATAGTGATCCACTTCTTTATAGGCTCTCTTTAGCACCTTGTTCACCTTTAGTAATCTTTTTTTTTCAATCAATGGCCTTCTTATTTGTAGCTTTGACCTTAGCTTCCTACTCTAAGATGTATGCCCTGATATCAACAGCCTTGTGGAGGCAGTTTATGGGCATTGGTGCCCTCGACAACAAGATGACATCTTGAGAAGAATTACAACTAATAAATGTACAAGGCTAAGTTTAAAGTAAAAAGATTTCATTTCATTACATTCTAGAAATTTTCCTTGTAATATTTGAAAGGAAATTACAAGATTTTAAAAGATCCAGGCATAAAGCAAGAAAAACAAAAATTACAAAGTTTTAATTCCCAACCTCTTCAATAGAATCGGTAGCAATGGAAGAAGACCTAGCTCCAGCGGGAACAGACTCGATGGCAGAGGTAGAAATAGTTAGGGTAAGTGTTGCCCAGGTGGCTTACCCAAGAGGGGGGTGAATTGGAAGTTTAAAAAATTTAACAGATATGTGCTCTTTGAAAACTTCTTTGAAGTTTTAGGTGCTATGATTTAGATAATCAAAAGCAAAAGCAGATAGGAAGAAAAAGCATAATGCAAACACAGCAAATTAGAGTGGTTCAGAGCAACCCACTCCTACGTCTACTACCCAAGATACCACTTGGGATTCCCACTATATTCACTACCAGAATATAGTTGGATTGTTTTACCAGGATCACAATCCAAACCCAATACCCTTTGGTTTCTAAACCGGGCTCACCAAAGAAACCCTACCTTGGTTTTAAACAGGATCACCAAGAACCCAACACTTGATTTTAAACAGGCTAACCAAGAACCTATTTGGTTTTTAAACCAGGCTCACCAATAACCCAACAACTCAGAAAAAGAATTGAGAAACACAAGCAACAAATGACAAACTAAAGATGTCTGATGGTTGCCGATGCTGCTCGAGAGAAGCCTTCTTAATTGCACTTCAATGCACTTCACTGGCTTCTTCAACTTCTTCAATGTGTGCTTCAAGCTTCAGGTAGGAGTTGGTGAAGTCTTGAAGACTGACTTGAATGCTTTCTTGTGCTCTCTTGCTTACATGCTTTCTTTTGATGTTCAATTAACCATTAACCATTTAAAAGTTGTCTCAATCCCTCATTTATAGAGTCTTGTACTCTTTTTAGGTGATTTTTGTCATTGTAGATCATTGGGATGTGACATTTGACTATTGGAGTACTTTTCAAATCAAAAAAGGTGTTCTAGAACTAGCCATTACCTGCCTGAAATTGATGTTCGAGTCGGCTCAGATCCCTCGGTCAGCTTGGATCCTTAGAGAAGTTCTAGTCGAGTCGCCTTGCTTCATTCAGGTCAGCTCGGTTGCATTGTTTTCTTGATTCCTTACACTGGAAGAGTCGGGTTGCCTTTATTCGAGTTGGCTCGAATTCACAAGTCTTCAAAACTATACTCTGGAAGAGCCGACTCTTCTCATTTGAGTCGGCTCACGTGGCTGTTTTCTCAGAAATATTCTTTCTAGACTATGAAGGAGTCGGCTCGAACTTATAAAGAGTTGACTTGGATGTCTGACTGAATGATAGAGTCAGCTTGGACTTCCTTCAGGTTAGCTCGCCTGTCTGATTCAGGAAGTGATACACTGGACGAGTCGGCTCGGGTTCCTTCGAGTCAGCTCGGATATCTGCATGCCATAAACCTTTATGCGTGACATGAACAAGAGTCGGCTCCCTTTACTTGAGTCAACTCGGATGAGTTTTACAGTGAAGCTTCATCTATTCTCCAGAATTCTTCCAACAATACTTCAGTCATTCAAGAGACTCTCCAACTCTTCTAATAATAATTTCTAAGAAATTTAAGCTTGAAAATATTTAGATGTAGCCCATTTTCATGATTTTTACTTTACTTTTTCTTTGGGCTCTTCTTTACATGACACATTTACAACACAACTCTTAACAAATAAAAATATTATAGCAGTTGTAATTGAGCAATAAAATCATCCTACAAAAACTTGTAAAGCACTTAAAGAGTTGTTAGTAAGACAAATATATACTCCAATGTTTTGTTATCATCAAAATTATTCAAGGGGTCAACAATCTCTCCCTTTTTAATGATGACAAAATACTAGGCATGGAAAAACTTTACATTTACATGTATAACTATATTTAAAATTAAGCATTAAAATGTATCAGAGCTTTTGCATGTATTAATGTATCAAAGCTTGCATATGGACAAAGTATCAAAGCTCTTGAGATAAGGTCAATATTTATCAGAGCTAAACCATATGTATCTGAGCTATATCAAGTTAAAGCTTGTTCAAAGCTAATAGTGGATAGCCACTGACGCAATATCATAGCAATTTAAATTGTATCAGAGTAATTTAGTTGAATATATATCAGAGCTATTTGAGCAAATCTATCAGAGCAAGTATAAGCAAGATGCAATATTTATATCATTCTTCCCCTTATATGTATATTTTTCATGCACAATTATACATACTCCCCCTTTTTGTCAATAATCAAAAAGATATTTAATTAATTTCTTCCCCACTGTTGAGAACACAAAGCTTGATTTTTTGAGATAGAATGAAAGGATTAATAAGATTGTTTGAGATAATTTGACTTTTAAACAGATTTGACAATGGTGGGGACACCAAAGGCACCAGAATAAGATAGAGGCTTTTCAACACTCTATGAATTGATCAATAATTTATGAGTCTATCTGTAATAAGGGCTTAGCCTATCTGAGTCCATTTTAGTTGTTATTTGAGTATTTTGAGTTTCAGTTTTGTACTAGTCAGCTCATGTTGAGCTAGTTCAGTCCAGTGTTAGTCAGCTCATGTCGAGCTAATTTTATTTTTTGAGTCCTATTCAACCATATTGAAGACTCAAGACTACATCATACAAGTGAAGACCATGTCCAACCAGATTGAAGACATGGAAGTATAGCCCAAGTCCAACCCAGCTTGAAGATTTGAAGACCCCATGAGGAAAATTCAGAAAACCTTGATTCCTTGTAGATGCGCTCCAGATGCCCAGATTCCCTTTCAAATGCAAAAATATATTCATATACCAAGGCATCCATGATTTTAGAGGTCCATCTACATCCTAGCCCAAAGAAATCAAGCCCAGGCGCCAAGCCTAAGCCCCTAAGAAGCGAGATACCAGGAAATATTCCTGCTACCTGGCTACCAGGCCACCCCAGCATCCAGAGGCCCAAACCCATGCGCCCGAGCCCCTTTGGGCCGGCCCCTTGCTTCTCTTAGAAGCCCAACACTCCCCCTAGGCATCCTTGGAGTGTTGGCTAAGTAAAGAGAATTTTTAGGGATTTTTCTACCTAATGTTTCTTTTTTTTCTAGCTAGGGTTTGAGAGGGAAAAGGATTCTTATGTAAAGACTTATGTGCCCTTACTTGGAGCCCAAGGTTAAGGGTCTATTTAAAGGACCCTAGCCTCTTGTATGAGGGGAGATTTTTGATATGGAATAAACCTTGAGTTCTTATATTGTTTTGTGTGATTACCATGCTGTGTGCATAAAAGGGTTTGAGAGTTCTTCTTCCCGGTGTTTGCAACCATCTTCATGTCGCCAACCATCTTTCCAGCCCCCTCCAAAACTTTCTTCCGTTTGCTATTTTTTTTTGTTTTCTTGATTTCCTCTAAGTTTTCTAACCCCTGACAGGTCGTTTGCAGGTTCCCAAGTTCCTATGAATCCAACGACTCCAGCCAAGCCTCAATCAGACCACCGAGCAGAAAGCCGGGTATTCGCGGGTCTTTGGCTCGATTTTCCAGGCCGCATCCATCGAGGAACGAGAGATCCCTTCACTGTGATTTTCATCGAGCACTTCAGACATTGTCAGGTACATCCCTCTACCTCCAGTAATTATATTGTAGGAGAACTTGCCCTAACCGAGGCTTCTCAGCCCCGGCGATCCTTCTTTAGTACTTTTCTAGGTTCTAATCTGCATGCTTGGCTTCAAAGATTCATACAAAGTCCCCTACAACTAATTTTCATCTAGAATTCAGGAATTAATCACCTAACCCCACATATAAAATATAAAAAAAGAATTGCATGCATATTAGTCCTGCATCATTTGGTATCAGAGCTTAGATTAGGGATTATTTTCTGCAATTTTTCAGTCCGTATATACTCTATTTTTTAAATTATTTCTCCCTGATAAAAACTCCAAAAACTTTTAAATTTATATTGATGGATTTATCATAATTCACAGTAATTTTATGAATTTTTTCAAATTTTATTTCAGCCTGTGAATGTTCTGCAAGCCGAAAAACAACCTGCAGATTTTTGGCTCTATTTTTTTCAGCAAGACAAGTTTGGAAGTTTTAGAGTTTCGTTTAGCATTTTTTGCATATCTTTTAATTTTAGTATATTTCCTGCATATTAGGCCATAATTCACAAGTTTTCTTCTATTTAAGAAAATACCAAAAAAAAATTACATATTCTCCAAAAATACCAAAAACATCTAAACCCTAATTTGCATCCTCATCTGCCTGCCATCATTGCATAATTTACCTTTAAGGGCACTCTTTCTATATCAGATAAGGGGAGGAGTTGATAACCTCTCCTTAGCCCAAAACCACATCCTATGCATTCGGTCCCAAGCCTTAACCTAAAATTAACTAGACTTAATTTGCCCTAGTGAGCTAGGGACACCAACTGGTCGGGTCCAGGTTAGTGTTAGATCACTGTGTCAAGTTAACCTGTGTGTGCCTTGTGCTCAGTATCTAGAATGGTGGTTCAGGGATTCAATCCCGAAGGGCTTGTGTACTGGTCCGCCTACCTAGCTAATCTTTGATTGGTGTCTAGGATTGGCAATCAGGGACCTAACACTCCCCTTACACCTGCCTGGATGAGTACAGGGTTACTAT
This sequence comes from Areca catechu, assembly GCA_021397845.1. NCBI lineage: Eukaryota > Viridiplantae > Streptophyta > Magnoliopsida > Arecales > Arecaceae > Areca > Areca catechu. Next base: position 72,740,812 of record CM038041.1, read on the forward strand.
AGGCTAGTTTGCCACCCTGATTGAGCATCTAGTTTTGGACTCTAGGTCTAGTCAGCTATAGTCGGTTTGATCGAGTCTTGCATGAGTATTAGATCAGGAGTCCCATCTCATCCACCATCTCCTTGAACCCATGGATAAGCAGGAAGCTAGGATTCAAGCCCTTATAGACCAAATGGCCCAGATGGCTACCCAGATGACTACCCAGATGACCCAGTTAACTCAGTCTGGTATCCAAACCAACAATAGAATTGACCATCTTGCCAATAGGTTTGATCAGTTAGAAGGCCATGTAAGAACCCTAGGAAGAATCCATGGATCACAGTCTGAACCAGATCCTGAGTCCCCTCAACCTAGGAGGACCCCAAACCCTGATCTATACCATGAGGTCGAACCTAGGAGAGCCCCTTATCCTGACCCGTACTATAATCCTCAACCTAGGAGGACCCCAAACCCTGATCCATACCAAGAGGTTGAACCTAGGAGAGCCCCTCAGCCTGACCCATACAATAATACTGAACCTAGAAGAACCCCTTACCATGACCCTTATTATGATACTGAACCTAGAAGAACCCCTTACCATGACCCTTATTATGATACTGAACCCAGGAGAACCCAATACTCTGACCCATATAGGGAGTCCAACCCTAGGAGAACCCAATATCCTGACCCATATAGGGAGCCCAACCTTAGGAGGACCCCATACCATGATCCATCCTTAGAACCTGACCATAGAGCTGACCCGAAATCCTATGACCCCAGATCCTATAATTCCATGACCCATAGATCTGCACCCTTGTCCTATGAGCCCAGAGAACCCATAACCCCTAGGTATCAATCTAGTACTAGTCAGGTTTTCCTTAGTCAACTTGAACCCCATAGGATTAGTACCTCTAAATATGAGCCCAATAGTGAGCCACTACCCCTTACTCAACCTGAACCTACTAGGATTAGTGTCCATACTAAGAAACCAGGACCTAGCCAATTTTTCCCTAGCCAACCTTCTCCAACCATTCCTGAGATTGACAAGGCTTAATTAATACGGAAGTGTATGAAGCTGATGCGAGCCTAGTGGATGAGTATGAAGGAAAAGAGGAGACACCTTTAGTAGGCCTAGAATTAGTTGACCCAGTAGATACCCAGGTAAAAACCAACCCAGAGCTAGTTGACCTTGACCACATCCAACCTAAAGCTATAGTGGAAGAACAATTAGAGGAAGAGAACTCTGATACTAGGATTTTACCTGAGGAAACACTAGAAAAGCATCTAATTGTAGAGGCTATTCCTAAATTCCATGAACAAGAAGACTTTATTCAGGATTTGGCTTACTTAACCCATTGCCCTCAGGATGAATCCCTTCCTACCATTCCTATTGAAGATCTCTTCCCAGAAATTGTTGACCCATCCTTCCATAGCATGGACCTTTTCTTGCCCATAGATATTCCACAATCTCGTAAGATTAGCCTCATTAGTCTAGGATTAGTCCCTGACACCCCTTCTTTTATCATACTTTGTCCAACTAAACCTTTTTCTCCACCCTACCAGACTTATTCTGAACCCACTTCCTATTTCCTACCCTTTCCTGAGTCTTCTCCTGTGTCTAGAACTATTAGGTTATATTTTGTTGAGGTTACTAGGTTGCAAGGATCCATAGAGCCCATCCCATTTGCTACCTACTTTTGGCAGACCCTCTGGCACCTATTAGGAGTTACTAGCAAATTTTCTTCTGCATGTCACCCATCAACCACGACTCATGCCCCCATCCCCAAGTGGTAGTTAAGACCTAATAAATCTCTTTAGTCAAGTTTGTTAGGTGTAGGTTTGAGTCCTTTGAATCATTTGATAGGAGTCTGCATGTGCCCAGCATGTTCACCACCTACACTAATTTTAAACAAACTGGCTAATTCCTGAAGATGGATCAAAGAATTTGATATAGTGGATTCTATCTTGGTTAGGCTTAGGCCTAAAAGAAGCTTCATGCTCGTAGAGCCAGACCTTTTAAAGTGATAGAGAAGGTTGGATCAAATGCCTAGGTGTTAGACATGCCTTCGGATTTGGACATTAGTTCTACCTTCAATTTTATAGACCTGGTTGAGTACAGGGAACCGGCAACGATACCTAGTGAGGCCTTTGAACCCATTCCTTTTCATTGTGAGTGACCATAACCCAGAGTGTCTACTAATAAATTTGTCCTGAGAGAGGAGAACGGATCGAGCATATCCTGGACGATCAAGCCATTATGACCCGGGGCCGCGGTTATCAACGCTTCCTGGTCCGATGGAAAGGTCGGCCAGAGTCGGACGATTCATGGATTTCTCGAGAGGACTTGCAGCACCTCAACCCAGACCTCCTCGAGAGATATGTAAGCCAGCTTGATCTTCACTCGACTTTAGTTCTTGGTAGTGATCCAGAATGGCTTGAGGATGATTCGTGGAAGTCAAGCTTTAGTTCTTGGTAGTGATCCAGAATGGCTTCCTAGCACTCCTGTTCTCCATTGTTAAAACCCTCTTCTTAGGATTCATGATCAAAGTCTTGATAGAGAGCATAGAATTCATCTGACTTTTGGAAGTCGGCCATCGGGCTTTCTCCACTACGAAGCTCTCAGAAGCCCTGAACCTCTCCACCACTTCCACTGCCTCGTTCTTGGTATTCACCAACTCTAGCTCTGCTCTCTCCCTCTCCTATGCCCAGTTAGCCTTAACCTTATCTAATTTGACCCTCACCTTGTAAAGCACTTCTTCTGAGCACTTAGATGTAGCCTTCACCATCCTAGTCTTCTATTAGGCCTCTACAACATCATCTCTTAGCTTGCTGATGATGCTTCCACTATCAAAGGCTCGGTTATGTAGATCAATAATAAAATGTGCCAGCTACAAAGAAAACAAGCTCAGAAACAAATCAATAAAAATTAGAGGATGAAAGTCAATAGAAAAATACCTCTATCATCGATAGTTTCACCTTCCTCTCGAGGTCATCATAGCCCATGGCCTTGAGCTCATTCAATTTGTCCACAAAAAGGTTTTTATCAAGAACATCCTAGCAAACCTCCCACGCTTGATGATCCACGTGCCCCGAGGACCTCATAGATGATGGGGGTAGTAGAAGAAGTGGGTGGACGAGCAACTAGAACTGGGTGAGTGATCGATGCCCTAGGGATATCAATGGTGGTTGCTAAAGAAGTCTCGATCACCTTGGGATGATCAAACTTGGGTGGGGCCCTCAATAACTTGGGCTCAAGCTTAAAAAGTTTGACCCTTCTTGGAGCTTCCAGAGAAAGTTAGCCCCTTTCTCTTTTTGCCAACCTTTGCTTCATGGTTTCGGAGTCCTCAAGCCTCATACTTGTAGACTGATCAATCAATCAAAAGTGAGGAAAAAGTAGGTCAAAGTGAAAGAAAAGTAGAGTCTCCAAACTCACCTTTGGAGAGCTTGCTAAGTCCCGCTCTTCAAAGGGACTCTTCAAACAATAGCTACTCCAGATCAAGGACCAAGAATTTATCAAGGGTTTCAAAATAAGTGTCCTCCTTGGCACTCAATTCCAAAGCACTCAGCAAAGATTCAGCTAGCTGACTCCAATTCGACAGACCCAAATCATCCACCGAAGGAGATGAAATAAAGTAAAAATACTCCTTCCATCATTTAATGATAAAAGGAGCACCCAAGATCAAGGGATCAATCCTTTTTAAGCCACAGAGTACCCCAATACTTTAGCATAGGGGTGCTTCTAGGTGATGAAAAAAGAATGGAATAAAGGCAAAGATAGTTGAACCTCAGCTAGAAAAAATAACCCCAAAAATCTAATTATATGACTAATGGAGTTCGGGGTCAAGACACATAAAGATATGTCATATGCCCTAAGGAGCCTAAGGACAAAGGGATGAAGGGGAAACCTAAGTCCCGCTTCAAATGCATCCTCATAAATACCCTGTCTACCAGGAGGGGGAGTATCTATCCATGCATCAGGTCAAAGCAACTCTATTTCATAATCCTCAAGGATGCAATACCCAATATGGACTAAGGACAAATCCTCTTGGTCCACCATGGATCGATATGCTTCTAGGCCATCGGATGCTAACCTAGCATGTTCTAGATGCAGGATGATGGGATCTTTCGACCCCCCTCTCTGGTACCCTTCCTAGATGACTCCCTTTTCTATAACCCACCATGGACCAAGTGCCAAAGAAAATGGGAAAGCAAAAAAGAAGAAAATATAGGAAGGAAAGAAGGGCTGACTTGGGGATGAGAAGGAACAAAAGGTCAAGGATGACAAACTTTTTGGAAAAAACCTTTAGTAAAAAAGAACTCAAGGAAAAGCAGAGGACAAGTAACTCAAAGAAAAAGAAAGATGACAAGGAATGCCCTAAGGAAAGAATGGAACCATTCTATGCAAAGATAAGGGAAATGGCAGAAAAATGATTAACTTCATCTTTTCAAATGAAGAGGCATGGCCAGTGACCACCACGTGGAGCCCTAAAACTAGCGAGTTGTAGATGTTTCACCTAGAATAAATATGGCATGTTCCATGAAGTATCATTAGGAAGTAGAAGGCAGGATGTATCGTTGTCCTATCCATTTGGATTTGTCTCAAAGACTGCAAGCCCTCAAATCAAAAAAAGAAATCCTATGCTCTTGGCCCCCTTTTTTTTCTGTACTTTTGTTGATGGGAATTCTCCTAGGGTGCCGGGAATCATGTAGCATGCGGAAGTGAATTTCAAAACAAAATTCTAAGCATGAAATCCTAATATGGCTAGAAAACCCTAATTCCCAAGAACCCCTTATGCAATACCAATTAATGAAACATAAATGGAGTCAGAAAAACATACCTGGATCACTGAAATCCAATCCTTTCCATGAGGCTCACAAGTGCAAGCCCTCCAACGGTGATCCACATGAGAATAGTACCAAGAAAGAATCCCTATTGGGGTTGCTTGCTTCAACAAAACTCTTATGGCAGCCTTTAGACCTTTGACCACTATAGGACACCCTGTCCTACTGTAGAGCACTAAGAACATTGTCCTACACCACTCTTGGTCTTAGGACAACCCTCCTCTAGGACTCCTTAGGCTTATGTCATAAAACAAAGCCTTGTCCTAGAAGATTTGACCTTGTCTTAACAAGACAAGTCTTGTCTTAAAGAATGGAGGAGGGAGGGAGAGACAGAGAAACACTCATAATGTCATTACGATGAAAAAGATTATCTGAAACTCATATCACCACCTCTATTTATAGTTTTAATAGGGGCATGTGATATGTCCTCCAACAGGTTATCAGATTTGATTTTTCATGACCCAAAAATCATATCCAATATGTCTTCTCATGCACCAAAAGACATATCAGCATCCATCCACTTTCCTGGACAATCTATGACTTGCCACATGGCAAGTACTGGTCCCTGGGAAGCCAAGAGGTGGCTCTTCAATCTCCAAACACCAGAGAATATAAAGATTCCTGAAAGCAGAAGGACTCTGCTTCAGGGCGCGCGCCACATGAAGAGACACGTCTCTTCATGTGCGCTTTTGATTCCACCCCTTTTCATGCCATTTCAAATGGCTTTGACCGGTCAAACAAATCCAAGAGGCATGGGGATAAGATGAGAAGTGCTCCAGATAAGAAACACTCCAGTGTTTCATCTGTAGAAGGACTTTTGTCCTTCTATGCCCCTATATTTCTCCCATGCACGCCAAGAGGCGTCAAGAGTCCCTAGCCCCAGGGACTCTTCCATAAATCAGTCAAAAGGTCAATTTAAAATCAGATAAAGCTCTATAAATGGACTCAACCTAATTAAGGATTTCCTTAATTATGTTAGCTCAATTAGCAAGCAACCAGATCCAATCCAATTGGGCTAGAAACTAGGTTAGCCTGCATGTGCTAGTGTGCAATCTGGCTAACCATTTAGGATACCATGACCCTAATTCAATCATGAATGACTTCCTTGGCCAACTCTTTAGTGTGTGTGATCCATTGGGTTCCTTATCTAGCCAGCAGTAGGTTTAGGTTTGAGCCGATTCGATCCGAACGAACCTAATTGACATAATTAGGTCAAATTGGCTCACCTAATCGTCCAATTCGAATCACACATCAAATTGACTCATGAAACCAAATCAATTGGTTCATGAAAACCTTCAAGACAAGATTGACATCTAGAAACATGTCATGCTTGCCCGAAAGATGAGGAATTTGGTGAAAATTATCAAAGTACCCTTCAGTAGTAAGTTACTGTGCAATTTAATCTTTCGATCTCCCATTATCCCGATTAAGTGATAGGTATGGATATATTTCAAACCCTAACACTTAATAATATCAAATCTCAGCTCAATCATGAGGACTCAGTTGATGACAAATTAGAAACTAATTCTAATCTTATCCTACTCTGATCAAAGGCTCCTTAAGTCACTCATCGAAGAGATTGCATAGGGAAACTGGTGCGGGCACCAGGATCAGACAAAGACTTCAGGGTTCCATTCGGATCTCTGATTGACCTTGCCCGAGATAATTACGGTTTCAAGTTTTGTAATAAAGTTGACCTGGTCAACATGAGGTTGTATTTTTATTTTTGAGTCTGTAGTCCTTTTGGGACCTTTGCATTTCAATTCAATTGAGTCATGTTGACTCAGTCTGTCATTTGTTTGAGTCATGGTCAAAGTCAAGAGGGCTATTTGAAGACCCAAGATAAGAGGCACCATATCTCTTGCCCATGAGGCACCACATCCCTTGCCCAGTGTGCCTTGGTCCCCACACCACAAGAAAGCAGGTCCCTTCTTTCATGCGCCACTTAAGGAGAGATCAATCTAGGATCCTCAATCCAAGGGGGCACCCAAAATAATTTCCATAAGAGCCAAGCTATGAAAAGAAAGGAGCAACACTTGGGGAGCAAGACGAGGAGGCGCCCAAATACTTCCAAATAAAACCAAGCATGGAAGGAAAATGCTTGTCTTGAAGAGCAAGGCTAGGAGGCGCCATCTTCTTGCCATTTGGAGCCACCAATCAACATTTAAGAAAGCTTTTGGCTGGCCATTATGAGGAGGATTTGATTCTACATGCCTAATTTGAGAGTCCATCCCATTAGTCCCACATGGGAAGATGTAAAAACTTGATTTCTTGTAAAGGTCTATAAAATAGACCCCTCTTGTAAGTTTTCAAAAAAAAAAAAAATGATGAATGAAAAAAAAAAAATCTTTTGTGTTGAGTAAACTTGTGTTTTCTCTTCTTCCGCACTTGCAAGAGTGTTGAGCTTCGAGAGGGAGCGAATCCGGGTTCCTTCGGGAGCTTTGAGGAGGTGTGAGATCTCCAAGCCCCAGTCCTATCTTCTATCTTCCTCTTCCCTTCCACTCCACCACCTTCTAACCCTAAACCCTAGCCACTTTCCATCTCCAAGTCTTTCTTCCAAAGAACCACCAACCACCAGGAGCCCATCCCACGCCAGGAAGTTCAAGAGCAGCCCCTGCAGTCAAGTCTTCATAGCATATCTGGGAAGAGAGACCCCGATCCACTTTCCTAGAGTTCCAGATCTGCCGGCGACCTTCGAATCTCTTCTTATCTTCTTCTCTGGTAATTTTCATCCTTGAGGTCCTAAATCCTATTATTATTGTTATTCTCTCCAGGATCCAAAGTACGAGATGAAGCCCACTTTGTCTCAGGACCAACATCTAGGATCCATTGCGAAGATGGCCTGACTTCTGGGATTCATCAATCTGTTTGAGAGCGATCATTCCACCAAATATTGTGAGGTCACTATTCGGTAACGAAACCCTTCCCTTCTCTCTTTTTCTATTTTGTTGAAATCAGAGCAAACCCTAGATCTGGGGGTTTCTCAATCCCCAGCGATCCTACTTCTGAGTTACTCTGATAATCCACTCTTTTTAATTGTGCTTTCTGCCATTTCTTAGTTTCTTTCAACATTAGTTTATCTTTCCTTTGAGTCTAAGCCAACTTCTGAAAATATAATATATATATAAAAAAAGAATTAGTCTTAATTTACTTTCACATCGCATCATCTTATTTGTTCTGCATCATTTTGGTATCAGGGCCCTGTCTAGGGTTCTTGCTTGTTTGATTTTTTTTTCGTTCCTTTTTACTTTTGCTGCCTGGAGTAGACTTCCCTGGCCATCCGGTCCTAGGAACAAGCGAGATGCAAGCCTCCTCCTCCCATTCCATAGGGGTTCCTAGAGCGTGTAAGGGTGCCGCTGGGTTATAACTTCTAGGCAGGGATTGTAAATAGGACACACATTCTGTTTTCTGCCAGTAACTTCCCTGTTATTTGAATTGTTTCTCCCTGTAAAAAATACTAAATTAAGTAATTCTTATTTTTCTGGAACCAGTATAATTGAAAGTAATTTAAATAAAATTTTCATGATTTATTAATTTCTGTAGATTTTCTGAGATCAATTTTCCTGTTGTTCTGCTTTTTATTTTCTGCAAGCTGTGTTTTTATTTGAGTGTGCATAAATTGAATCTATCTTAAGGGCACCGAAGTTGCAACATCAGGGGAGGATTGAGACCCTATCCTAAGCCCAAAACCACCTCCCGTGCATTCGAACCTAAGCCTTTAATCTTAAAATTAATTAGACCTAATTTGCCCTATTGGGCTAGGGACACCAACTGGTCGGGTCTAGGCTAGTGTTGAGTCAGTTTGTCTAGTTACTCTATGTGTGCTTTGTACTCAGTGTCTAGAATGGTGGTTCAGGGATTCTACCCTGAAGGGTTTGTGTGCTGGTCCGCCTACCTGGCCAATCACTGATTGGTGTCTAGGATTGGCAATTAGGGACCAAACACTCCCCTTACACCTGCCTGGCTGAGTCCCGAGTTACTACAGGCTAGCTTGCCACTCTGATTGGGCATCTAGTTTGGGCTCTAGGTCTAGTTAGCCCATAGACATTTCAGTCGAGTCTTATTTGGTGTGCTTGCTTGCATCATCATGTCCACCCGGAATGGAGTACCCTACCAACCTGGTCAAACCCAACCTGATTTAGAGGCCGTGATTAGAACTCTTACCGAAAGTATGACCAAATTGAGTTAGGATATGAATGAGGGTTTTGCCCAGTTTAGAGACCGAGCCCAGGGACTTGAGAAACGTAGACATCAAAATTGGACCCCTGATCCAAAATTTAATAGGCCCCAACCTCACCCATGCCAGGAGCCAAGGAGGACCTTATACCGTGATCCCGAGCATAACCCTAGGAGCCTATATCCATACTTGGTTGACTCAAAGAAGGGACCCGTTAGGAACACCGAACCTTATGCACCCACTTTTGAGGGAAGACAAGAGACATATATTAAGTGGGAAGAACAAATGGATCGGTATTTTGAGTGCACTAACATATCGGAATTAGGACAAGTTAGGTTGGCCAAAACCAAGTTCACCAAACATGCTAGGTGCTATTGAGTGTGAGTGTTATCAAAGAAAAGAGGAAATATATACTTGGAGAGATATGAGAAGTAAGTTGAGAGATAGGTACCTAGGTAGATCCTATGAGAAAAGACTTTTAGACCAATGGAACCAATTGTGACAAGGTAATAGGCCTGTGTCTAAATATATCGAGGACTTCCAGTGGTATGACATGAAATGCAATATCATTGAGACCGAAGCTCATATCACATCGAGGTTTCGGGTTGGGTTACACCCAGACATTTATAGGAAGCTATGCCTTGAAAAGACCAATAAGTTAGACCGAGACTACCAAGAAGCCCAAGACTATGAGTGGTCTTTAAGATATAACCAATCAAGTACTTTGGACTTAATGCCAACCTCTACCAACTTGAGTCAAGTTCCGATTGATCCGACACCCGTAGTGAACCAGACTTTTGTTTGTCAATTCCCACTTGTGTCACCTCTTGACTAGAAGGATAACACTGAGAAGGAGTTAGGCATGGCCATCCCAAAATTAGTTGAAATGACCAGAGCCGTACTTAAAGAGGAATCAAAGGAGAATAGATTAGAACCTTTCAGTGAGATTGAGGAAGAAATATATGAGCCTGACATAAGTTTGATAGATGAATATGAAGAAGAAGAATTTGAGGATATCTCTCCCGATAATTCAATTAACCAACTCCTACCTGATAGGGTTATTGAGGGGACCCCTACCACTCAAGGAATTCAGGAGCTAACCCTAAGAGAAGACCCTTTTAAGGAAGTTCAGGAAGAGGAAATTGCACTCAATGAGAGTTTAAGTGAGAATACCCCTGAACTCATTGAGGAATCCAAAGAAGACACCCCTGAGTCAAATCTGGTAGAGAAGCGTGAAGAAGGAAGGGGTTCACAAGAATTGCCCATTGAGAAGGTCCAAGAACAAGAAAAAGACAGTAGCTTAGAAGACTTTCTAGATAAACATTCCAAAGACCTTCCTGATAACCTTCCACCTTCTAGGAGCACCCAGCCTACCCTAGAACTTGCACTTGTAGACCCTCCTAGAGCAAATCATGAGGTTTGGATGAGTGCACCTATAGAACAATGTCCTCATTTTAAGGTCATCCTGAATAAGCAAGGTATGTTTCTTGTTTCCTATAAGCCACCTCAAAACTTTGATTCTTATTTCCTACCCTTCCCTGAATCTTCTCATGTTTCTAGAGCTATGGGATTACACTTTACTAAGATTTCTAGGTTGCAAGACTCCTTAGAACCTATTAGGTTTGCCACCTACTTCTGGAAGACCTTATAGCACCTACTAGGCATCCATGATAAGTTTTCATGCTCTGCATGCCATCCTCCGACCCAAGGTCAAACCTAGAGAGCCTTAGTTTGTTAGGTTTAGACCTAGGGTTCCTTTGAATAAAGTCCATTCTTTAGGAATGCGTCGTCAATCAAGTTTAGGACATTGACTCAGATTTTGGTTGAGTGAGAATACCAGGAATTGGGATTTGTATTTACCCAGGGCTGAATTTGCATATAATGACTCGATCAATAGGTCTATAGGTAAAGGCCCTTTTGAGATTGTTCATGGGTACAAGCCTCACACACCACTTGACCTAGTTCCTTTGCTAGTCCACACACGAGTCTCCGAGTCTGCTGAAGACTTTGCACAGCATGTAAAGAACTTGCATAAAGAAATTCATGCCAAAATAACTTTAAGTAATGAAGCTTATAAGATATTGGCTGATTCTCAAAGGCGAGTCAAAACTTTTGTTGAGGGAGACTATGTAATGATTAGGTTAAGGCCTGAGCGGTTTCCTCCTGGAACCGTTAGAAAGCTACATACTAGAGGAGCTGGACCATTTAGAGTGATGAAGAGAGTGGGACCCAATGCCTATGTGCTTGAGTTGCCTCCAGAGCTAGGCATTAGCTCCACTTTCAACATTACAGACCTAGTAGAGTACAGGGAGCTAGCTGTGATTCCCAGTAAGCCTTTTGAACCTAATCCTGTTATTGAGAGTGATCCTGACCCTGTGTGTCCACCAACAAACTGGCCTATGAGGAAAGAGCAGATTAAAAAGATCCTGGATGATCAGGTTATTTCTACTCGTAATCGAGGATACCAAAGATACCTGGTCCGCTGGCAAGGAAGGCCAGATTCTGATGACTCTTGGATCTCTCGAGAAGAATTACAAGAATTGGACCCAGACCTCTTGGAGAGATACTAGAGCCAGCTTGATCCATACTCGACAGGGTCGAGTTCCTCCCACCCTGGGAGAATTGGTGCGAGCACCAGGATCAGACGAAGACTTCAGGGTTCCATTCAGATCTCTGATTGACCTTGCCCGAGATAATTAGGGTTTCAAGTTTTGTAATAAAGTTGACCTGGTCAACGTGAGGTTGTATTTTTATTTTTGAGTCTGTAGTCCTTTTGGGACCTTTGCATTTCAATTCAATTGAGTCATGTTGACTCAGTCTGTCATTTGTTTGAGTCATGGTCAAAGTTAAGAGGGCTATTTGAAGACCCAAGACAAGAGGTGACATATCTCTTGCCCATGAGGCACCACATCCCTTGCCCAGTGTGCCTTGGTCCCCACACCACAAGAAAGCAGGTCCCTTCTTTCATGTGCCACTTAAGGAGAGATCAATCTAGGATCCTCAATCCAAGAGGGGCACCCAAAACAATTTCCATAAGAGCCATGATATGAAAAGAAAGGAGCAACACTTGGGGAGCAAGACTAGGAGGCACCCAAATACTTCCAAATAAAACCAAGCATGGAAGGAAAATGCTTGTCTTGAAGAGCAAGGCTAGGAGGCGCCATCTTCTTGCTATTTGGAGCCACCAATCAACATTTAAGGAAGCTTTTGGCCGGCCATTATGAGGAGGATTTGATTCTACATGCCTAATTTGAGAGTCCATCCCATTAGTCCCACATGGGAAGATGTAAAAACTTGATTTCTTGTAAAGGTCTATAAAATAGACCCCTCTTGTAAGTTTTCAAAAAAAAAAAAATGATGAATGAAAAAAAAAAAATCTTTTGTGTTGAGTAAACTTGTGTTTTCTCTTCTTCCGCACTTGCAAGAGTGTTGAGCTTCGAGAGGGAGCGAATCCGGGTTCCTTCAGGAGCTTTGAGGAGGTATGAGATCTCCAAACCCCAGTCCTATCTTCCATCTTCCTCTTCCCTTCCACTCCACCACCTTCTAACCCTAAACCCTAGCCACTTTCCATCTCCAAGTCTTTCTTCCAAAGAACCACCAACCACCAGGAGCCCATCTCCATTCCAGGAAGTTCAAGAGCAGCCCCTACAGTCAAGTCTTCATAGCAGATCTGGGAAGAGAGACCCCGATCCACTTTCCTAGAGTTCCAGATCTGCCGGAGACCTTCAAATCTCTTCTTATCTTTTTCTCTGGTAATTTTCTTCCTTGAGGTCCTAAATCCTATTCTTATTGTTATTCTCTCCAGGATCCAAAGTACGAGATGAAGCCCACTTTGCCTCAAGACCAACATCTAGGATCCATTGCGAAGATGGCCTGACTTCTGGGATTCATCAATCTATTTGAGAGCGATCATTCCACCAAATATTGTGAGGTCACTGTTCGGTAATGAAACCCTTCCCTTCTCTCTTTTTCTATTTTGTTGAAATCAGAGCAAACCCTAGATCTGGGGGTCTCTCAATCCCTAGCGATCCTACTTCTGAGTTACTCTGATAATCCACTCCTTTTAATTGTGCTTTCTGTCATTTCTTAGTTTCTTTCAACATTAGTTTATCTTTCCTTTGAGTCAAAGCCGACTTCTGAAAATATATATATAAAAAAAAAGAATTAGTCTTAATTTACTTCCGCATCGCATCATCTTATTTGTTCTGCATCAGAAACAATTCCTCTTACTAGGAAAGATCGATTCCTTGTTGGTCTACTCATATCATTCGTACACCTTCCACCATACCCAGAATACCTCGTAAATGTCATAATGCCATGAATGAGTATAAACCAAAGTATGGCATAGTGTGCATAAGGAACCATGGTGACCTTAAGTCCAAAGATCACATGCACAACGTCTACTTTAGGACCTATCTTTTGACAAGCAGTAAGACTTCCATAAGATAGTCCTAGTGCGGATCATTTCAGTGTACTCATATCCTGATGAGCACCCTTATCCTTGTATTAGTGTCTCTACACAAGTGGTTGTGAGATCAACCACCCTCATTAACTAAGCATACGTAAGATAAGCTAGTCTTTTCAGATTCATCAATCCCTGAATCGATGGTCCAATAACTAGGAACATTCTAGATTAGGGTTTATAGGAATTAGGTCTCACTATTATTTTATCATACCCCTCATTCCATTGCCTTACTCTATGGGGTTCATCATAATCAACAAATCATGACATAGCAATATATGATGAATCAAATGCTTTTATTAATATAAAAAATATGTCATACATGAGCTGGAAGTTTACAAAAAGGCCATTATAATGATTGGCTCTTAGGGTACTTTTTTATCAAACTCCCACTTGCACTAAAGCCAATCGTCCTTGTATTTTATGCCCATATAATCTATGTGATGATATAATTACTGCTTGGCTAATGCTTTAGTGAATGGGTCTGCTATATTATTCTTTTTGTCAACTTGTTCAATGGCAACATCTTGTCTTTCAATGATCTCTCAAAGGAGTTGGAACTGTTTAGAATGTGCTTGGACTTGTGATGAGACCTTGGTTCCTTAGCTTTTGTAACAGCCCCTGTGTTATCACAATATAATGGCACTGGCTGTTGTACATCAGGAACAACACCCGATTCCATGATGAATTTCTTCATCCAGATAGCTTCCTTCATGACTTCACAAGCAGCTATGTATTCTACCTCAGTGCCTGAGTCAGCTACTGTAAGCTACTTTATACTCTTCCAACTCACTGCACCACCATTTAGGATGAAGACATATCCTAATGTGGATTTGTTATCATCTAGATCTGATTAAAAACTAGAATCTGTATAACCTTCTAGTTTCAACTCAGATCCTCCATGTACTAGAAAAATATCTTTAGTCCTTCTCATGTACTTTAGAATATTTTTCATAGCTTTTCAATGATCCTCCCGTGGATCTGCCTGAAAACTACTCACTATGCCTAAGCCATAAGCGACATCAGGCCTAGTACATAATATGGCATACATAATCGATCCTATAGCCGAAGCATAAGGAATCATAGCCATTCTCTCTCTTTCTTCTGATGTCTTAGGAGACATTTTCTTAGAGAGATGTATGCTTTGACTTAGAGGCAAGTAACCTTTCTTACTTCCATCCATGTTGAATCTCTTCAATACTAAGTCAATGTACCTAGACTGAGATAAGCCTAGCATCCTTTTAGATCTATCTCTGTAGATCCTTATACCTAGTATATAGGATGCTTCTCCCAAATCTTTCATGGAAAACTTTGATGATAGCCAAGTTTTAACCGATTGCAACATTGGGATATCATTCCCAATGATCAATATGTCATCTACATACAAAACCAAGAAAATAAGTGCACTCCCACTTGTCTTCTTGTACACACATGGTTCATCCACATTTTTGATAAAACCAAATCCTTTGATTGTTTTATTAAAATGGATGTTCCAACTCCTCGATGCTTGCTTAAGTCTATAAATGGACTTCTTTAATTTGCATACCTGATTAGGTCTCCCACTTAAGACAAAACCCTCTGGCGGTGACATATAGACTTCTTCCTCAAGGTTTCCATTAAGGAAAGTAGTCTTTACATCCATCTTCCAAATCTCATAGTCATGGTATACTACTATGGCAAGCAGTATCCGAATGGACTTGAGCATTGCTTTTGGATAAAAGGTTTCATCATAGTCTACACCATGTCTTTGTCTGAAACATTTTGCTACCAGTCTAGTCTTGTAGGTCTCAACTTGACCATCTGCTCCAATCTTCTTCTTGAAGAACTATGTACACCCTATTGGGTTAATTCCTTCAGGTGGATCTACCAAAGTCCAAACCTGATTGGAATACATAGAGTCCATTTCAGATTTCATGGTGCCAAGCCACTTGTCAGAGTCTCTACTCTTGACAGCTTCTGAATAAGTCACAGGATCATCATCCTATATGATACTGGCTTCATTGTCATCCTCGATGACAAAACCATATCTGAGAGGTGCTCCCCGCACCCTTTCTGACCTTCGGAGAGGAAGTGTGTATTGTGGTTGTTCTTGATCTACAAGAACCTCTGGTTAAGGAACTTCACTTGAAGGCTTACTGGTTTGTTGGTTTTGTTCTTCACATAACTCATGTGAAGAATCACTACATCCTTCTTGGATAAACTCTTGTTCCAGGAATGTAGCATGCCTACTGACAATTACCTTTTGCTCAGCAGCATTATAAAAGAGGTATCCAACACCCTCTTTTAAATAACCAACAAAGCTATATTTATCAGTCCTTGCACTTAGCTTATGTCCAAGGTATTCTTGACATAAGCTTGGCAACCCCAAATCTTCAAATACTTAAGATTTGGTCTTTTGCCATTCCATAATTCATATGGAGTGTTATTCACTGATTTAGATGGAACCCTATTTAATATGTATGCAGCAGTATCTAGGGCATGTCCCCAGAAGGAAGTAGGAAGATCTGTGAAGCTCATCATGGACCTCACCATGTCTAACAAGGTGCGATTTATCCTTTCTGCTACTCCATTTAATTGGGGTGTATAAGGAGGGGTCCATTTAGATATAATTGCTTTGTCCTTGAGATGATTCAAAAACTCACCAAATAAGTATTCACCTCCTCGATTAGACCGAAGAGCTTTAATACTAAATCCAATTTGTTTTTCAACCATACTCTGAATTCTTTAAACTTATCAAAGGCTTTGGACTTGTGTTTTAAAAGATACACATGACCGAACCTTGATAAAGCATCAATAAAAGTGATGAAATAAGAATATCCTCCTCTGGCCTAAGTTGACATAGGTCTACATACATCAGTATGTATTAGACCTAACAATTCAGTTTCCCTCTCTTCATGTCCAGTGAATGGAGACTTGGTCATTTTTTCTTTGAGACAAGATTCACAAGTTCCTAATGATTAGAAATCATCAGAGTCAAAGTAATTATCTTTGACCAACTTGTTTATCCTTGACTCACTGATATGACCTAATCAGCAGTGCCAGAGATATGTGACATTGTCATTATCTCTTTTCCTCTTCTTATTATGAATAAGAAAAACTTTTTCATTGAGTTGCAAAGTTAGAAGACCATTTATAAAACATCCACATCCAAATACTTTATTATTTTGAAGAATAGAGCAGCCATTGCCCTTTGCATTTATTTCATATCCCTGTTGTAATAACAAGGGTATAGAAATAATATTTCTAATAATATCTGGTACGTAGAAGCATTCTTCTAGCTTTGTCATATTTTCCAAAGGTAATAATAGAAGATAGGTACCCACAGCTTCAGCATGTATGGCTTCACCACTAGCCCTATGCAACTTGAAGTCACCCCTCTTAGGCTTCTAATTCTGTGGAGTCCCTGCAATGAATTGCATATGTGAGATCCATATGTGGTATCCAATACCAATGAATTAGAAATGGAAGCACTCAATGATAAATTATTTTGTATCATATATAAACCTTTAGATGCACCACTTGCATCTTGCTTCATGTTTGCAAGGTAAACCTTACAATTCTTCTTCCAATGCCCAGTCTTGCTGCAATGGAAACAGGCTCCATCGGCCTTCTTAACTTTCTTGTTCTTCTTCTGGATGCTCTTCCTAGGGTTGAATTTTATCTTCATACCCTTCTTCATTGCTTGCTTCTTTCTGTCAACAAGAAGCACCTGAGCCTTATCTCCTTTAGAGTGGCTCTCAGCTGTCTTAAGCATGTTAAGCAGCTCTGGCAATGAAGTATTCAGTTTGTTCATACGGTAGTTAAGAACAAACTGAGAGAAGAAATTTGGTAGTGATTGTAGGATCAAGTCCTAATTGAGTTCACCATCCATGACAAACCCTAATTGACCCAATCGAGTAATCAAGTCAATCATTTTCAGCACATGGGTTTGCACAGGTGAACCCTCACTCATCTATGCTCGGAACAACTGCTTCAATATTTCATATTGCGCACCCTACTTTGCTCTCCATTAAGCTCTTTTAGATTGAGCAATATGGACTGAGGTTCCATACCTTCATGTTGCCTTTGGAGCTCGTTGCTCATCGAGGCCAACATGATGCACCTAACAGTTGTACTATCATTTTGCCACATTCTATGTGTGGCAATTTCCTCCTCTGATGCATCCTCTCCGATCACCACTGGATCCGAAAAATCAAGTATATATGAAAGCTTCTTCTGAGTCAAAACAATCCTGAGGTTCCTCAGCTAGTCCACATAATTTGGACCGATTAATTTGTTGGCATCCAAGATGCCCCTTAGTGATAAGTTTGAAGCCATTAAAATAAATGTCCTACATTTAATTAAAGAACAATATTAGCAGACCACTCAATGATGACATTCATAACTAGATAAGGACTTTATATCAATTATGTCTCCCACTATTTTCTTTGAATGCCATAACTCTCAACTATGGTAAGTGAGAAACCTTCCTGGTTTCTTTAGTGGGGTTGAGATCCTGATCCCTCATTAGTGCCTTGTGTCACAAAATAAACACTAATGAGTTCAAAGGTAGGACAACCTTTTCAATTGCAACTCATGCAATTCTCAACAATTACCTTTGCCTCTAAGGCACTTATAGCCTTATGTCAGATAACAAGCTATAATGTCTTAGTTTAGTCAAACCCTTCATTCTATAAAGCCATGATTGAACATTATTGCCCTTGTGTCACACAATAAAGCAACAACTCCAATCATGCCATAAAGCACTAAGTGCACCAAGACAAATTTCATATCAAACCCTATAGTAGGCCTTGTGTCACACAACAAACCTACTATAGTCTTGACATGAATCTGGCTTAGCTTGAAGGAAGGCATATTATAACTTACTTAACCAATCAGCATTACCAAAATAGGATTTAGATGTGACCAAATGGCCAGGTGAGTGGGAGGGGTGAGGGGGTCCCCCCGTTGCTTTCCTTAGACACCAATTAGATTGGCCAGGTCAGACAACGGAACCAATTAAAAATCTCATTCCCTTTACCTTCCCAGAACCACTTGCCTAGACACCAATTGGCTGATCAAATCCTAATTGGTTTTGCATCATAACTAAGTTTTTTGCTATGACTAAATATAATTTTGATGAGGGCTTTTGATGGAGTTAAAACACTTTCTAAATTATCATTATTACTATGCTTATAACATATATAAACATGTAACATATCATCATAACATAACATCATAGCATAACATATTATGTTAAACAAGCATATTATAGCTAATATGCAAATCAAGGATAGATACATACAAATACCTTTCACCTCACTTTTTCATGGGATATGGCTACAGTGGCACCCCTACACACCATAGGAGATTCATTGAATGGGAGGAGAGGGCCTTTAAACCCTACTTGGCTCCTATGATGGATGGCCATGGTGACTAACCCAATCCAAAGCAGTTACTAGGTACAATCAACATGCATAATTTCATACTTGACATAATATCATGCATTCATAAAGAAACCAGAAATCATGCATATGAATTTGGTCGAGTCGACTCGACAGGGTTCAGGTCAGCTCGACAGGGTTCAGGTCGGCTCGACAGGGTTCGGGTCAGCTCGATAGGATTTGGGTCGGCTCGATAGTGGAATTTCATAAAACTCCAAAAATGGTTCATAACTGGTATGCCACAAGGATGGCTCTGATACCACTATGGGAATTCTCCTAGGGTGCCGAGAATCATGCAGCATGCAGAAGTGAATTTCAAAATAAAATTCTAAGCATGAAATCCTAATATGGCTAGAAAACCCTAATTCTTAGGAATCCCTTATGTAATACCAATTAATGAAACATAAATGGAGTTAGAAAAATATACCTGGATCGTTGAAATCCAATCTTTTTCACGAGGCTCACAAGTGCAAGCCCTTCAATGGTGATCCACATGAGAATAGTACCAAGGAAGAATCCTTACCGGGGTTGCTTGCTTCAACAAAACTTTTATGATAGTGTTTTGACCTTTAACCACTGTAGGACACCCTATCTTACTGTAGGGTACTAAAAACACTATCCTACACCACTCTTGGTCTTAGGACAACCCTCCTCTAGGACTCCTTAGGCTTATGTCATAAAACAAAGTCTTGTCCTAGAAGATTAGACCTTGTCTTAATAAGAGAAGTCGTCTTAAAGAATGGAGGAGGGAGGGAGAGACAGAGAAACACTCAGAATGTCTTTACAGTGAAAATGATTATCTGAAACTCATATCACTACCCCTATTTATACTTTTAAGAGGGGCATGTGATATGTCCTCCAACAGGTTATCAGATATGATTTTTCAAGACCCAAAAATCATATCCAATATGTCTTCTCATGCACCAAAAGACATATCGGCATCCATCCACTTTCCTGGACAATCTGTGACTTGCCACATGGCAAGTACCGGTCCCTGGAAAGCCAAGAGGTGCCTCTTCAATCTCCAAACATCAAAGAATATGAAGAGTCCTAAAAGTAGAAGGACTCTGCTTCAGGGCACGCGCCATATGAAGAGACGCGTCTCTTCATGTGCTCTTTTGCTTCCACCCCTTTTCACACCATTTCAAATGGCCTTGATCGGGTCAAACAAATCCAAGAGGCATGGGGATAAAATGAGAAGGCGTTCCATAGAAGAAACACTCCAGTGTTTCATCTGCAGAAGGACTTTTGTCCTTCTGTGCCCCCACATTTCTCTTGTGCATGCCAAGAGGCGCCAAGAGTCCCTAACCCCAGGGACTCTTCCATAAATCGATCAAAAGGTCAATTTAAAATCAGATAAAGCTCTAATTTAATTATCCCCACTTAGGACATAGCCTAATTAAGGTTTTCCTTGATTAGGTTAGCCCAATTAGCAAGTAATCAGACCCAATCCAATTGGGTTAGCCTGCACATGCTATTATGCAATCTGGCTAACCAATTAGGATGCCATGACCCTAATTAAATCACAAATGACTTCCTTGGCCAACTCCTTAGTGTGTGTGACCCATTGGGTTACACATCTAGCTAGCAGTAGGTTTAGGTTTGAGCCAATTCGATCCGATCGAACCCGATTGACCTAATTAGGTCAAATTGGCTCACCTAATTGTCCAATTCGAATCACACATCGATTTGACTCATGAAACCAAATCTATTGGTTCATGAAAACCTATAAGACAAGATTGACATCTAGCAACATGTCATGACTACCCGAAAGATGAGAAGTTTGGTGGAAATTATCAAAGTACGCTTCAGTAGTAAGTTATCATGCAATTCAATCATTCAATCTCCCATTATCTTGATTAAGTGATAGGTATGGATATATGTCAAACCCTAACACTTAATCATATCGAATCTCAGCTCGATCATGAGGACTTAGCTGATGATTGATTAGAAACCAATTCTAATCTCATCCTTCTTTGATCAAAGGCTCCTTGAGTCACTCATCAAAGAGATTGCATAGGATAACAATTCCTCTTACTAGGAAAGATTGATTCCTTGTTGGTCCACTCACATCCTTCATACACCTTCCACCATACCCAAAACACCTCGTACATGTCACAATGCCATGAATGAGTATGAACCAAAGTATGGCTTAGTGTGAACAAGAAACCATGGTGACCTCAGGTCTAAAGATCACATGCACAACTTCTACTCTGGGACCTATCTTTTGACAAGCAGTAGACTTCCATAAGATAGTCCCAGTGTGGATCAGATCAGTGTACTCATACCCTGATGAGCACCCTTATCCTTGTATTAGTATCTCTACACAAGTGGTTGTGAGATCAACCACCCTCATCAACTGATCTACATAGGATAAGCTAGTCTTTCCGGATTCATCGATCCCCAGATCGATGGTCCAATGACTAGGAACATTCTAGATTAGGGTTTATAGGAATTAGGTCTCACTGTTATTTTATCATAACCCTAATTCCATTGCCCTATTCTATGGGATTCGTCATAATCAACAAATCATGACACAGCAGTATATGATGAATCAAATACCTTTATTAATATGAAAAATATGTCATACATGAGCTGGAAGTTTACAAAAAGGCCCTTATAATGATTGGCTCTATGGGCACTTTTCTATCATTTGTGACCCGATTGACGTTCGGATTAGAAAGTAGGGGACATCTATTGGTAGGAAATATGGTCGAGCTAGAAACATAGTGAAGGCAGACTATCAGCCCGATCACTTCAAAGGCATCCTCATAAACACCCAGTCCACTAGGAGGGGGATGCCTGCGCATCTGGTCAAAGCAACTCTATTTCATAATCCTCAAGGATGCAATACCCAACACGGACAAGGGGCAAATCCTCTAGGTCCACCACGGATCGATATGCTTCTAGGCCATCGAATGCTAACCTAGCACGTTCTAGATGCGGGATGATGCGATCTTTTGACCCCCCTCTCTGGTACCCTTCCTAGATAACTTTTTTTTCTATAACCCACCATGGACCAAGTGCCCAAGAAAAAGGGAAAGCAAAAAAGAAGAAAATATAGGAAGGAAAGAAGGGCTGACCTTGGGATGAGAAGAAATAAAAGGTCAAGGATGACAAACTTTCTGGAAGAAACCTCCAGTAAAAAAGCACTCAAGGAAAAGCAAAGGACAAGTAACTAGAAGAAGAATAAAGATGATAAGGACTGCCCTAAGGAAAGAATGGAACCATTCCATGCAAAGATAAAGGAAATGGTAGAAAAATGATTGACTTCATCTTTTCAAATGAAGAGGCATGGCCAGTGGCCACCACGTGGTGCCCCAAAACTTGTGAGTTGCAGATGTTTGATCGCCTGGAATAAATATAGAACGTTGCATGAAGTATCATTAGGAAGTAGAAGGTAGGATGTATCATTGTCCTATCCATTTGGATTTGTGTCAAAGACTGCAAGCCCTTAAATCAGAAAAAGAAATCCTATGCTCCGAGCCATCCTTTTTCTCTGAGTACTTTCGTAACCCGATCGAAGTTTAGATCATAAAGTAGGGGTATCTATTAGTAGGAAATATGGTCAAGCTAGAAACATAGTGAAAGCAGACTATCAGCCCGATCACTTGTGTCGGCCATGGATAGGTCATCCCGAAATAAATAGAGTTGCCATAAATGTGTGACTGCATGCTTAGATAAAAACCCTGCCGACTGCCCGAGGAGCACTCAACCATAATGATGTGGAACTAGATATGCATGCAATTAATTTTTTTATGTTTTTAATATTAGGTTATAAGTTTTAATCCCGAAGATTAGACCAAGGAAGTATATAAAAAGTTCTATATGAAATTAAGAAGCTAAAAGAATGTATAACAGGACCTAAAAAGCAATGGAAAGAGGACCGCCGAGGCTGAGAAGTCTTGGTTGATCCAATTCATCTGCAATAAAGCATCTGGCAGGCAGAGGGGGTGTACCTGGCAATGATAGATATGCCTGGTATAGATCATAGGTGAAGAGGTCACTCTCACTCCTGGATGTGGCATGGCAAATCAAGCCAGAGACCCGCAAATTCCTGGCTTTTTGCTCGATGATCCGATTGCAGCCCGGCTGGAGTTGTTGGATTCGTCGAAGTCGAGGGACCTGCAAACAACCATTCTAGGGTAAGAAAATAAAGCACAGGTGGAGAGTTAATTGAAAAACCAGCAAAGGGAAAATGGGATTTGAAGAGGGCAGCTAGGGCTTCGAGTGTCAGATAAAGGTTGGAAGTAGTCACAGGACACCGGGAAGAGGAACGGTTCACACATAATCCCTTCAAGCACACAGCAAGTAGCACACAACAATTGGAGAATTTCAATAATATTTTATGATAAAAAAGTTTTTCAATCTTCATACAAGGGGTCCCTTATATAGAGTTATGAGACTTAGGGCCCAAGCAAAAGAAAACAAGGAAGATAAGATGTGACCACTTTCTTCCTAAAGTGTGGGGCTGAATACATGGAAGAAAACACTCTCATGCCATACAAAATCCCTCCAAACAAGGTAGGTAGTGGACATCCAAAGGGGGGGACCACTTCTTTCCTAAGCAAGCTGGTATGAATCAAGGGATTCATGTTTATCTATTTTGACTTTCCTTTTTCTCATGCTGGCATGTGGAGTTGGTGAGCTTGGGGTGTGGAATGGGTATGCTGGCATGTGGTCATCAACTCCTCATGCATGGGCCGACTTCATGATCCTCCAAGTAATCCTAGGTGACGAAATCCAGGGTGTGACTGGGACTCCATACGGCTGCTGAGGTGGCATGCTGGGTGGTGTCCTTCATATGCTTGAATCTTCTTTGACTGGGCTTTACTCAAACAGACTCTATACAACTGGACATGATTACAAGACTTAGAATATGATTAGCTCAACATGAGCTGACTTGACCGACTGATCTAAAACCCTAATAGTATAGATCAAATGCTATATACATGACTCAGAAAGAAAACTAGCTTAATATGAGCTGACTAGTATAGGACTCAAATGACAACTCAATTAGGCTAAGCCCTTATTACAAATGGACTCAAATGCTACTAAATAATCCATAGAGGGTTGGGAAGTCTCTATCTTATTCTGGTGCCTTTGATGTCCCCACCAATTCTCTCGGGATAGGAGAAACTCGATCCTATCGAGTGAAGATCAGGCTAGCTCACATATCTTTCGAGAAGGTCTGGGTTAAGGTGCTGCAAGTCCTCTCGAGAAATCCATGAATCGTCTGACTCTTGCCAGCCTTGCCATCGGACCAGGTAGCATTGATAGCCGTGGCCCAAGGTCGTTATGGCTTGATCGTCTAGGATATGCTTGATCCGTTCTCCTCTCTCAGGCCAAATTTATTAGTGGACACTCTGGGTTAGGGTCACTCACAATGGAAGGAGTAGGTCCGAAGGCCTCACTAGGTATCGCTGCCGATTTTCTATACTCAACCAGGTCTGCGATATTGAAGGTAGAACTAATGCCCAAATCCGGAGGCAAATCTGATACATAAGCATTTGGTCCAACATTCTCTATCACTTTAACAAGTCCAGCTCTATGAGCATAAAGCTTTTTTTAGGCCTAAGCCTAACCATGATAGAATCCACTACATTAAATTTCTTAGCCCTTCTTTGGGAATTAGCCAGTTTGTTTCAAAATTAGAGTAGGTGGTGAACATGCTGGGCACATGCAGACTCCTAACATATGATGCAAAGGACTCATACCAACACCTAACAGACTCGACTATACATTCCTATCGAAAGAGGTTTATTAGGTCTTAACTATAACTTGGGTATGGGGCATGAGTTGTGGTTGATGGATGACATGCATAAAAGAATTTGCTAGTAACTCCTAATAGATGCCAGAGGGTATTCCAAAAGTAGGTAGTAAATGGGATGGGCTCTATGGACTCTTGCAACCTGGTAACCTCAACAAAATGTGACCCAATGGTTCTAGAAATATGAGACGACTCAGGGAAGGGTAGAAAATAGGAAGGGGATTCAGGAACTGGTTCTGGACTAAAGAGACAGACCTTAAAGTATGAGCATTGGGTTATGTCTTTAGGCAAGAAAAGGTCCATGCAATGGAAGGATGGGTCAACAATTTCTGGGAAGAGATCTTCAATAGGAATGGTAGGAAGGTATTCATCCTGAGGAGAATGGGTTAAGTAAGCCAAACCCTCAATGAAGTCTTCTAGTTTGTGGAATTTAGGACTAGGCTCTATAATTAAGCCCTTTTCTAATGTTTCCTCAGGTAAAATCCTAGTATCAGAATTCTCTTCCCCTAATTGGTCCTCTACTGTAGGTTCAATCTGGGCATGGTCAGGGTTAGCTAACTCTAGATTGGCTTCTACCTGGGTACCTATGGGGTCAACTAATTCTAGGTCTTCTAGAGGTGTCTCCTCTTCTCGCTTATACTCATCCACTAAGCTCACATCAGCTTCATACACTTCCGCTTTAATGTAAGCCTCGTGAATCAAAGGGGTGGTAGGGTAAGGTCGGCTAAGAAAAAATTGGCTAGGTCCTGGCTTCTGATTATGGGCACTACTCCTAGAAGGTTCAAGTTGCCTAAGGGGTAGTGGCTTACTACTGGGCTCATATTTAGGGGTACTAATCCTATGGGGTTCAAGTTGACTAGGGGAAACATGATTAGTACTAGGCTAATACCTAAGGGTTATGGACTCCCTGGACTCATAGGACAAGGGCGCAGTTCTATGGGTTATGGAATTATAGGATATGGGGTTATAGGATTTGGGTTCAACTCTATGGGTTTTGAGTCTAATGGGCTCATGGGATATGTGCTCATAGGTTCTAGAGTCATAGGATTTGGAGTCATAAAATCTATAGGTTGTGGGTATACTAGGCTTATAGGAAGTGGGTGCATAGGATCTATGTTCATAGGTTTTTGGTACATAGGTTCTAGGTTCATATAATTTGGATAATGTGGGTAAAGGTGGCTCAGGTTTGGATATAGTCTAGGTCCTACGGGTTTTCTCTAAGGTTCTTATCCTATTCTCCGTCTGGTCAAACTTATGGTTCATCTGGGCTATTTGGTCTACAAGGGCTTGAATCTGGGCTTCCAACTTATCCATGGGTTCAGGGAGACGGTGGATGAAATGGGACTCCTGATCTAGTGCACATGCAAGACTCTAGACTAACTTGACTATGGTTGCCTAGACCTAGAGCCCAATCAGAATAGGTTGACTCAACTTACACACAACTCAAATCCTAATCCTTCAATCTGGTCAGGTAAGAGGTGGGATGGTGGGAGGCCCCCCTACTCTCGCAGGGACTTAATTAAGGAACCACCGCTTCGCTTAGGTCGTTTGACACTGTACCTCTTGCCTAGACACCAGAATCCAATAATAGGAGATGAATTGGGTACTCTAGTCATCCCACAATGACAAAACCGGACCGATGGGTGTCCCTAGCCCACTAGGTCAAATTAAGTCTAGTTAATTTTAGATTAGGCTTGGGAGCAAATGCAAGGGATGTGGTTTTCAGCTAAGAAGAGGTTATCAACTCCACCCCTTATCTGACATATAGAAAGTGCCCTTAAGGTATTTTATGCAATGATGGCAGGCAGAAGAGAATGCAAATTAGGGTTTAGGTGTTTTTTGGTATTTTTGGAGAATATGTAATTTTTTTTTTGAATTTTTTTTTAAATAGAAAGATAATTGTAGATTATGATTTAATATGCAGGAAATATGCTAAAATTAAAGATATGCAAAGATTATACTAAAAAAACCCTGAACTTTTCGAAATCGGCTTTGCTGCCAAAACAGAACAGAACTGTTCTCAGGCAGTGTTTCGGCTAGGAGAAACTCCACAGACCGAAATAATTCCTAAGAAGATTTTGAAAATTAATTTGAATTATTAAAAATCCAGCAAAATAAATTTCAGAGTTTTTTTATTTGTATGCAGGCATAAACAATTAAGATAACATGGTATATACTGAAAGGCCAAAAATGAAAAAAAAACCCTTCAGGGGTCAATTCACAGTGGCTCCCCTACCACCATAGGAGATCTCATCGATTGAGAAAGAGGGTTTAGAAGCCCTACTAGTCTCCTATAACCAGACGACCATGGTGAAGCACCCGATCCGAATATCTAGAGAGAACTGAGCCCAAACAAGCTCTGATACCAAATGATGCGGAACTAGATATGCATGCAATTAATTTTTTATGTTTTTAATATTAAGTTATAAGTTTTAATCCCAAAGATTAGACCAAGGAAGTATGTAAAGAGTTTTATATGAAATTAAGAAGCTAAAAGCATGCATAACAGGACCTAGAAAAGTAATGGAAAGAGGACCGTTGAGGCTGAGAAGTCTCGGTTGGGCCAGTTCATCTGCAATAAAGCATCTGGCAAGCAGAGGGGATGACTTGTCAATGGTAGATGCTTCTGGTGCAGATCATATGCGAAGAGGTCACTCTCATCCCCGGATGCGACATGGAAAATCAAGTAAGAGACCCGCGGATTCTCGGCTTTCAACTCGATGATCTGATTGCGGCCCAGCTGGAGTCATTGGATTCATCCGAGTCAAGGGACCTACAAACAACCATTATAGGGTAAGAAAACAAAGCACAGGTGGAGAGTTAATTGAAAAACCAGCAAAGGGAAGATGGGATTTCAAGAGGGCAGCTAGGGCTTGGAGTGGCGGATGGAGGTTGGAAGCAGTCGCAGGACACCGGGAAGAGGAAGGGCTCACACAGAATCCTTTCAAGCACATAGCAGATAGCACACAGCAATTAGAGAATTTCAATAATATTTCATGATAAAAAAGTTACTAAATCATCATACAAGAGGTCCCTTATATAGAGTCATGAGACTTATGGCCCAAGCAAAAGAAAATAAGGAAAATAAGATGTGACCACTTTCTTCCTAAAGTGTGGGGCTGAATACATGGAAGAAAACATTCTCATGCCATACAAAATCCCTTCAAACAAGGTAGGTAGTGGACATCCAAAGGGGGGGGACCACTTCTTTCCTAAGTAAGCTAGCATAAATCAAGGGATTCAAGTTTATCTGTTTTGACTTTTCTTCTTGTCATGCTGGCATGTGGAGTTGGTGCGCTTGGGGTGTGAAATGGGTGTGCTGGCGTGTGGTCATCAACTCCTTATGATGGGCTGACTTCATGATCCTTCGAGTAATCTTAGGTGGCAAAATCTAAGGTGTGACTGGGACTTCATGTGGCTGCTGAGGTGGCATGCTGGGTGGTGTCCTTCACATGCTTGAGTCTTCTTTGACTGGGCTTGACTCAAACAGACTCAATACAACAAAACATGATTACAAGACTCAGAATATGATTAGGTCAACATGAGCTGACTTGACCGACTGATCCAAAACCCTAACAGTATGGATCAAATGCTACATACGGGACTCAAAAAGAAAACTAGCTCAACATGAGCTGACTAAGTAATCCACAGAGGGTTGGGAAGCCTTTGTCTTATTCTGGTGCCTCTGGTGTCCCCACCACATAAGCTCTTAGGCAGACAATGGCAGAGGGCAACTTTCAAGCCCCAAGGCATCAGCAAGCCCTATCAACTACTCGGAAAGCACTCGGCCACAAGTTCTCAAGCGGATATTGGTAGAGGCCAACTCTTATATCTCAAGGCATCAACAAGCCCTACCGACTACTTGAAGAGTGCTTTGCCACAAGCTCTCAAGCGAACAATGGTAGAGGCCAGCTCCTATGCTGCAATGCATCAGCAAGTCCTACTGACCACATGAGATCCCTACCTCACCAGGTTTCTTTAGTGGGGTTGAGACCCCAATTCCTCATAAGTGCCTTGTGTTACACAACAAACACTCATGAGTTCAAAGGTAGGAATTTTTACCAATCGCAACCCATGCAATTCTCAACAAATGAACTGCCTCTAAGACACTTATATTCTTGTGTTACACAATAAACTATAATGACTTAGTTTAGTCAGACCCTTCATTTCCATATAGACATGTTCGAATAATATTGCCCTTGTATTACACAACAAAGCAATACCACCAAACATACTATAAAGCATAAACTGCACTAAGATAATTCATATTTAACATTAGGGTAGGCCTTGTGTTACACAACAAACCTACCATAGTTATTAATATGAACTATACCTAGCATGAAGGAAGGCAAACTATAGTGTGTTAATTCAATTGGCATATTCAATTTTAAGGTTTAGATATAGCCAAATTGGCAAGGTAAGTGGAAGAGATGAGGGGGTCCCACTATTGCTTTTGTTAGACACCAAATTAATTGGCCAAGTCAGACAATGGAACCAATTAAAAACCTCATGCCCTTTACCTTTCCATAACCACTTGCCTAGACACCAATTGGCTAATTATATACCCCTAAATGAATTTTGCCTCTTGACTAACTTACACTGTGACTAAATATTTTAATTATGAAGGCTTTTAGTGGTCTCAAAACACATCCAAATATAGACTTAACACATCATAATGTATTCATAACACAAAACCATACACATATGACATGATATTCATTCCAACAATCGGGCATATTAACCCTAATATGCATACCATAAGTATGATTGTAATATCAATCCATTCACCTCACTTGTTCATGGGATATGGTTACAACAGCACCCTAACTTGTCATAGGAGACCCCATCGAATGGGAAGAGAGGGCCATGAAACCCTAAGTAACTTCTATGACCGGACGACCATGATGACTAACCCAATTCGAAGCAGTT
This sequence comes from Areca catechu, assembly GCA_021397845.1. Lineage (NCBI taxonomy): Eukaryota > Viridiplantae > Streptophyta > Magnoliopsida > Arecales > Arecaceae > Areca > Areca catechu. Next base: position 72,770,394 of record CM038041.1, read on the forward strand.
ACTAGGATATAACATATTTCATATATAATTTAAACAATCATGCATCACTTCATAGCATAGTAGGCAATCATTACTAATTGCATGCACCATGATAATATTCACTATCATATAATCTTTCAACAGTATGTATCATACTATGATTTATATACATGACCATATTATCATTGACCCCTAATTAGTGGCATGAATCAAAATATGATTACCATATATGATCATATTTACTATCACATAAGCATTCAATAATTCAATTGACCATTAATTGAATGAGATAAGGTGGCTCTAATACCACTGTAGAGTTTTGGTGGCACAGCGGAAGAATGGATTTCAAAAAATTTTCATTTTGAAACTCCAAACAACTAGAAACCCTAAGCCCAAGATCACTTATTCATTATAATTAACAAGTCATTCAAACATGGTTTGGAAAAATACTTGGAATGCTAATTCTTTCTTCTTTCTACTAGGTACACAAGTGCATGCCCTCTAGAGGTGATCGACATAGGAATTAAACCTAGGAACCACTCCTTAGTAGGTTGCTTAATGCATTGTGACTCTTCCAGTGACCTTTCTTCCTTTGGCAGCCTTTCCTTCCTTGCTCAGACCCCGCTCTCCAGTAGAACACTCTGAGCCCTCTCCTAAACCTCTCTTTACTATCTTTATCACTTTCTAATTCTCTTCCTAATACCTTGTCTTAAAATGGCAGACTTGTCTTAAAGAAAGACCTATGTCCTAATAAGGGAAGGAAGAGATAAGGAGGATAAAGTGATAGAGTGTAAGAGTCTAAGAAAGAAAGGATAAATCAGATACCTTCGGCATAAACACCAAGGGCTTTAAATAAAAGGTGGGGGTATGCCAAATATGGCTCTTCATCTACCTTTGATCAGTGAAATAACATATCATATAAGACCCTTCATGAAGGAGTCTTATCTTGATATGTCAAGACCTTTCCTGCGCCAAATGACTTGCTCGACTTGTTTGGATAATATTGGCCATTTGTCCTTATGCCATTTGGCATGTAGCTGGTAGATAGGCTTCTTAGATGGTTTGGAAACAATGTGACTTATCCAAGAGTCTTGTTCCTTCATTAAGAAGGACTCTTGGATTTGAAATGTTGCAGTAATCATGAAGGGACGCAACCCTTCATGTGCGCACCATTTCTCCTCGTCGCCCAACCTTCTTTCCACCGGTAATAAGCTAATAAAATCAGACATAAGTTAAGCCAAGGGATGCCTTGTTCATGTGGAAACCAAGTCCCATAAGTAGAAGGACTCTAGGTCCATCTGCATGCCATTTAATCTTGCACATAAATAAATTGGCGCCAAGAGTCCCTCCAACTTAGGACTCTTTAAAAAAATTAGATAAAGGCTGATTAAATCTAGATAAAACCAGATAATTACTGCCCCACTTTGGACTTAACTCAATCTAGGATTTCCTCAAATTGGTTAGCCTATTAAGCAACTTTATGACCCAATTCAATTGGGTTAGGAGTTAGGTTAGCCTACACATGCTAGTATGTAATCTAGCTAACCAATTAGGATCCTATGACCTTAGTAAAATACCAATCGACTTCCTATGCTAATTCACTAATTTGTGTGACCCTTTGGGTTCCATATCTAGCCAGCAGTCGATCTATGTCCAAGCCAATTCGATCCAATCGAACCCGATTGACCTAATTAGGTCAAATTGATCTAACCTAAGTTGCCAATTCGAACTAGCTTCCGAATTGACTCATGAATTCAATCAAATCGATTCATGAAAACCTACAAGACATGATTGACATCTAGTAACATGTCATGCCTATCCAGAAGATGAGAAATTTGGTGGAAAATACCAAATTATCTTTCAGTAAAAAGTTACCATGCAATTCAATCTTTCGATCTCCCTTTATCTTGAATAAGTGATGGGTATGGATAATTGCAAACCCATATCACCTAGTCATTTCGAATCTCACTTCAATAATGAAGACTTTACTGATGACTGATTAGAAAATATTTCTAATCTCATCCTGCTTTGATCAAAGACTCCCTGAGTCATCAATCAAAGAGATTACTTGGGATAACATTTTCTCTTACTAGGAATGATCGATTCCTTGTTGATCCACTCACATCCTTCATACACCTTCCACCATATCGGAGAATACCCCATACATGACTCAATGTCATGAATGAGTATGAACCAAAAATGACTTAGCATACATAAGGAACTATGATGATCTCAGGTTTAAAGATCACTTGCACAACTCCCACTATAAGAATTATCACTTGACAAGTAGTAAGATTTCCATAAGATATTCTCAGTGCAGATCAGTTCAGTGAACTCATACCCTAATGAGCACCCTCATCCTTATATTGGTGTCTCTACACAAGTGGCTGTGAGACCAACCACCCTCTCCATCGAGCATACATAGGATAAGCAAATCATTTCGGAAGCATCGATCCCCGAATCGATGATCCAATGACTAGGAACATTTTAGATTAGGGTTTATAGGAACTTAGGTCTCACTATTATGATCTCCATCATAACCCTAATTTCTTTGTCCTAACCTATAGGGTTCATCATAATCTTTAAATAATACATAGCAGTATGATGAAACAAAATGCCTTTTATTTATACAATGATATCATACAAGAGTTGGAAGATTACAAAAATATCCTTACAAAGATTGGCTTTTAGAGTACTTTTCTTTCAATCTCTCACTTGCACTAAAGCCAATCGCCCTTGTATTTTATATCCATACAATCTAAGTGATGATCAAACTGCTGCTGAGGTAGTGCTTTAGTGAATGGGTCTGCTATATTATTCTTTGTATCAACTCATTCGATGAGAACATCTTATCTTTCTATGATTTCTTGAACGAGGTAGAAACGTCTTAGAATGTGCTTGAACTTATGATGAGACCTTGGATCCTTAGCTTGCGCAACAGCTCTAGTGTTATCACAATATAGTGGCACTGGTTGTTGTATTTCAGGAACCACACCAATTCTATGATAAATTTCTTCATCTAGATAGCTTCCTTCGTGGCTTCACTTGCAGCTATGTATTCTACCTCAATGACTGAGTCAGCTATAATCAGCTACTTGGTACTCTTCCAACTCACTACACCACCATATAGGGTGAAGACTACCTTGATATGGATTTGCTATCATCTAGATCTGGTTGAAAACTAGAAGCTATATATCCTTCTCGTTTTAATTCTGATCCACCATATAGGAGAAAAACATCCTTAGCCCTTCTCAGGTGCTTAAGAATATTTTTCATAGCTTTCCAATGATCCTCTCCTGGATTTGCCTGGAACCTGCTTACTATGCCCAAGGCATAAGCGACATCAGGCCTGGTACGTAATATGGCATACATAATTGATCCTATTGCCTACGTATAAGGAGTCATAGCCATCCTCACTCTTTCTTTCGATGTCTTAGGAGACATTTTCTTGGAGACATGTATGCCTTAACTCATAGGTAAGTAACCCCTCTTACTTCTATCCATGTTGAATCTCTTCAATATTAAGTCAATGTATCTGGATTTGGATAAGCCTAGCATCCTCTTAGATCTATCTCTATAGATCTTTATCTCTAATATATAGGATGCCTCTCCCAGATCCTTCATGGAAAACTTTGATAATAGCCAAGTTTTGACCAACTGTAACATGGGATATCATTCCCAATGATAAGTATGTAATCGACATATAGAACCAAAAAGACAATTGCACTCCCATTTGTCTTTTTATACATACAAGGTTCATCCACATTTTTAATGAAACCAAACTCTCTGATTGCTTCATCAAAATGGATGTTCCAATTCCTCGATGCTTGCTTTAATTCATATATATATATTTTAAGTTTGCATACTTGGTTTGGTCTCCCACCTGAGACAAACCCTTTTGGTTATGACATATAGACTTCTTCCTCAAGATAACCATTGAGGAAAGTAGTCTTTACATCCATCTGCCAGATTTCAGAATCATAGTATGCTGCAATTGCAAGCAAAATCCAGATGGACTTGAGCATTCTACTGGTGAAAAAGTTTTATCATAGTCAATACTATGTTTTTGTCTGAAACCTTTTGCCACTTGCCTAGCCTTGTAGGTATCTACTTGGCCATCTACTCCAATCTTCTTCTTAAAGATCCATTTACACCCTATTGGGTTAACTCCTTCAGGTGGATCTACCAAGGACCAAACCTGATTGGAATACATGGAGTCCATTCAGATTTCATGGCATTTAGCCATTTATCGGAGTCTTTATTCTCGATAGCTTCCGATAACAAAGCCATATCTGAGAGGTGCATGCCACACCCTCTTTGACCTTTGGAGAGGAGGTGTGTGTTGTGGCTATTCCTAATCAACAAAAACCTTTGCTTAAGGAATTTCATTTGAAGACTCTTCAGGAATTGATTATTGGTTTCGAACTTCACTAGGTTCAAGTGTTGTTCCACTACTTCTTTCTTGGATAAATTCTTTCTCCAAGAATATAGCATGTCTACTGACAAATACCTTTTATTCAGTAGTATGATAAAAGAGGTATCCAATACCCTTTTTAGGATAACCAATGAACCTACATTTGTCAGTCCTAGCACTTAACTTATGTCCAAGATTATTCTTGACATAAGCATAGCAACCCTAAATCTTCAAGTATTTAAGAATTGGTCTTTTGCCATTCTATACTTCATATGGAGTGCTAATCACTGACTTTGATGGTATCCTGTTCAAAATATAAGCAGCAATTTCCAAGGCATATCCCTAGAAGGAAATGGGAAGATCTGTGAAGCTCATCATGGACCTCACCATGTCTAACAAGGTGCGATTTCTCCTTTCTGCCACACCATTTAATTTGGATGTATAATGAGGAGTCCATTCAAGGATTATGCATTTGTCCTTAAGATGGTTTAAAAACTCACTAGATAAGTATTCTCCTCCTCGATCAAAATGAAGAAATTTAATACTGTGTCTGATTTTTCTTAACTATACTTTGATACTCTTTAAATTTATCAAAGGCTTCGGACTTGTGTTTCATCAGATACACATGTCCAAACCTAGATAAGTCATCAATAAACATGATGAAATAAGAGTATCTGCCTCTAGCTTGAGTTATCATAGGTCCACATACATCAATATGTATAAGATCTAATAATTCAGTTGCCCTGTCTCCATGTCCAGTAAATGGAGACTTGGTCATTTTACCTATGAGGCAAGACTCACAAGTTTCTAATGATTGAAAATCATAAGGATCAAAGTAATTATCTTTGACTAACTTGTTTATCCTTGACTCACTTATAGGACCTAATCGGCAATGCCAGAAAAAAAGTGACATTAACATTATCTCTCTTTCTTTTCTTATTATCAACAAGTAATATTTTATCATTAAGTTCTAAAGTTAAAAGACCATTGATAAAATAACCATGTCCAAATATTTTATTAGAATGAAGAATAGAGTGGCCACTGCTCTTTACACTTATTTCAAATTCTTGTTGTAATGACAAGGGTACAGAGATAATATTTCTTACAATATTTAGAACATAGTGACAATCTTTTAACTTTAGTACATTACCTAAAGGTAATAATAGAAGATAGGTGCCCACAGCTTCAGCATACATGGCTTCACCACTTGTGCCAAATAGCTCGATGTCACCTTTCTTCAAGCTTCTAATTCAAATTTGACTCATATGTTTGTGCTAGTCTACATATCTTATTAGCTAGTTGGTTGTTTGTGCATCCATTTTAAAATCATTTTAAGGGCATTCAATATAATATAAGGGAAGGAGGTCATTACTTTTCCTTAGCCCAAAATAACCATCCATCATTGTTCATTGACCTAATATTAATTAAAATTGAGTATGAACCTAAACTAGGGACACTCACAAGTCAGGTTCAAGTGCAAGATGAGGCAAAGTACTATTTAAGTTTGTACTTACTCAGAAATTGGTGTCTAAGGCTAGAGGTCCAATGGCAAACGCCTTAAGTGGACTTGCGGTTCTTTAATTGGGTCCTCACGAGAGCAAGGGGGTTCTCCTACATTCCCACCTCTTACCTACCTAGTGGAAAGGATAATTGAATTCTTAATTAGTACCTAGTTAAATCCTGTATTTTAAACTTCTAGGTCTACGAACCCTAGAAGCTAGGTTTGTATTGCTTATCTATTAGGTCAAGAGCTTTAGACCAACAATCCTATAATTAGTCTGGTTTAGCCATGGACTCTAATCTTGAATTCTTTATAAGGACCATGACTGAAAAGTTTGATACCCTAACTAAACAAATAGGGTCAACGAATAAAGAGTTAGGATAAATGGACAATCAAATCGAGAACCATACTAAGCCCAAATCACCTAATCCACCTCTCCTTGGTCCAAGAGCCCAATGTCATGATCTCACCCCTGAGTATAATCCTAGATACCCCTACCAAGACTTTGTAGATCAGAAGGAGAGAGTCTTTAGGAGAAATCGACCCTATGCATCCACTTTCGATGAAAATTTAGATCCTGAAGTGTATGTTGATTGGGAGAAGAAAATAGATCAATACTTTGAGTTTGATGAAATGTCAGAAGTAGGGAAGTGTCAATTTACCAAATTAAAGTTAGTTCGACATGCTAAAACATATTGGAGAGAAGTTGAACATAAAAGTTATTATAGTGGGGATAAAATAATTACTTGGAGAGATATGAAGAGTAAACTAAGAAAAAAGTACCTAGGTAGATATTATGAGCAAAGACTTTTAGACCAATGGTACAGATCGAGACAAGATGATACAACTATATCTGAGTATATTACTAAATTCAATGAGTTTGTCGGGAGATGTAGCACAGCCAAATCTGAGGCAATGATCATATCTAGATTTCAAGCTAGTCTATGTAAGGACAACTAGTGAAAATGTTTCCATGAGAAATTCACTACCTAGAAGAAGCTTATCAAATTGCTAGAAAATTTGATACATATTAGAAGGAACTCTTGATCAGTTGATTTAAGTCCAACAGGAATAATATATCTGGATATAGGCCTAGTTCTAATTAGATTCCCTTAAACAAACCAACTCCTATTGTCCCAGTAGTTTGTAATAAAGAAATCCTTGAACCCATTGAAGAGCTAAAAGTAGTAATATATGAAGCTAAATCCAGTCTCATAAATGAATATAAAAGAAAAAGAAGAGACTAAGCCCACTAAAAAATTAGATGAAAAATCTCCTGAACCTATTGAAGAATTTAAAGACGAAATAGAATCAAAGTCTTATCCAAATAAAGGGCTAGAAAGAGAAGATCCTAAACTTGTTGAAAAACTTAAGGAAGAAGTTTATGAAGCTGGTCTAACTTTATGGATGGGTATGAATAGGAACAATTGCTTAAGGATAAAATAATTACCCAGCCTAAAGAAATCAACAACGGGAATAATCAACTTGAAGAAAATGAAGTCCATGGATAAAACCATGAAGAACAATCTGAGGAGATAATAGAGGACCTAGAATTAATCAATGTTGAGGATTTAGATCTAGAGATTAATGAAGGATAACCTAATAGGATATTGACCATCAAAAAAAACCTAGAACCAATTCCAAAAAATCAACCCCAAGAAATTGTAGAACCTGCAAAAGAATTTAACATGAGGGCTGGAAGTGAAGAGATGGTAGAAATTGAACGATGGAAATGGAAGAGATGGAAGATAAAAATTATATTCCCTAATAATTACCATGAGCCTGATTCACCATTCTAGAACATCCCCAATCCTATTCCATCCAGCTAGGACATCCACCATACCATTGATCTGGTCCAGTGATATTCAACAGTTACTTTTGGAAGACATTATGGCATTTATTAGGCACCAACTTAAGATTCACTGCCACCTACTTGAAGTTGTGTGCCAGAATCTTCAAAGCCATTTACGGGAATATTGGAAATTAAGAACTTTTGTTTCCTAGCCCAACAATAAAGTTTAGTTCATAGATAATAAAGTCCATTTGAGCTTGTTTTATTTTGGTATCATTAGTGTTTTGTCTTTTGATGTCATTTGACCTTCCCATGCATAAGTGTCCATGATTGCAAGAGTCATATGCATAGCATGATTAGTAAGAAGATTTGAGCAATAAAATCAACACGCATATGATTAACTCACGTAAAAGAGCCAAAGAATTTCAGGAAGGGTAAGGCACAAACCTGAATGGTTACATGCCCATGGTGCAAGTCCTTTTAAAATAACAAGGAAATTTGGACCTAATATGTGCTAGATTTACCATTCAACTTTGGTATCAGTTCCACTTTCAACATTTCAGATCTAGTAGAGTACAAGGAACCAACAATGATACCCGGTGAGCCATTCAAGCCTGATTCTATCTTTGAGAGTGAGCCAACCCTTGAGTGTCCACCATCTATATTTCTAAAGCAGCGAGATAGGATTGAGCGAATCTTAGACGATAAGATTATCACTACTCAAAACTAGGACTATCAACGCTACTTGGTTCATTTGCAAGGACATCCTGATTATGAAGACTCAATGATTACTCGAGAGGACCTATAAAGAATCGACCCCGACCTACTAGAGTATTACCAAAGTCAGACTGATTCCTACTCGACAAAGTCGAGCTCTTTCTATCCTGGGAGAATTGATGAGGACATCAATAAGAAGAAAACATTTTCTACTAATCCTCTTTGGTTTTGCAGTTAATATAGTCTACTAAAAAAAAAATAAGAAACTTGAAATAAAGCCCACTTAGTCCATGAAGCCAACTCCACTTGAAGCTCAAATCGACTAGCCAATACATGAAAGAAAGCCACTTTTTTCTTAAATTGGCTCAACCTAGGCCAAAGCCCAACTTCAAGCAAGCCTTGATGCCCTCCAAAGCAAGGCCCAAGCAAGTCATGGCACCTCCCTTTTGAAGCCTATTTTTCTCACATGGGACACATTATCAAGTATTCTTGGGAAAAGGATTGGACACCTCATCAAGAATTATGAGAGGAGCATACAACCACCTTCCACTTCCTATCCAACCAACTTGTCATGTGAGATGCCACATCACACCCCACCAAAGGCTCCACAATAGCAAATAGAAGCCACATCATTGCCATGTAGATGCCACATGTCAAAGTGGTTGTAACTTTCTATCCATAATTTATTTCTAGTTAGAACCACCTACCCAAAAGTTATTGGATCAAACTAAGCCCATCCTTATCCCCTCTTCTCTTCCCTTGATTGAATTCCCTAGCTTAGGAGCCTATAAATATTTCCCTAAGGCTCTCACTTGTATTCATGTTATTTTGGATTAGTGAATGAAATGTTTCTTCTTGTTCTAGTTCCCTTGTGTTCCTTTGTGTGGAGTGAGTGAGTTCTCTTTAGTTTGAGTGTTTGAATCTTTATTTGAGGAGAGGGTGAGAGGCCCTTGAGTGTGTGTTTGAAGGGTGGGATGCCCTTTGATTAATCCAAAATCCAAGTTCCTTGAAGTCAAGTGCTGGCCACTTCTTTTTTCCTTCTTCCTTCTTCCTTCTTCCTTCTTTCCCTTTGTTTCAATTCCAACTTGATTTCTCTTCCATGCCTAATGTTTGATTTTGTTGCAGGTTTTCTCAGGTTTTCCAAGTCCAAGATGAAGGTCTCTAAGCTATGGATCAAGGCCAAGGTGAGTCCTAAAGGTAGGGAGTGCTAGTCTTATGGTTTAGACCTCAAATCCTTGAGTATTGAGAGCTTCTTTTCCACCAAATAATTTAGCCATCATTGTTGGTAGGAAAACTCTTCCTAAGTTTCATTAGATCTGATCATTTGAAGGTAAACTTGTCCTAGTAGTGATGGTTTCCTTACCATGAAGATCCTAATCATTATTTTGAGCTAGATCTACATTACAGGTGATGTAACTTAGATCAACTAGTCTCCTTATAAAAATCCTTTCCTTGGATTAATTTAGCCCATTTATATGATAATTAATTGCTCATGTTTTCTTGCTAGTTAGCTTGCTAAAACTCTCCATCCATCATTTTATTTTTATCCCGCATCACCAGGCCTTCTCAAGCCCATCTGGAGTTCATGCACCAAGCCCACAAGGAGGCTGACCAGTCCACATGGAGTTGCTGCCCTAGCCCAAGAAAATTCAAGCCATTCCAAGTCCAACAAGGAATTGAATGTAGTGATTTGCATGGTGCTCCCAAGCTTTAGAGAGACTTGGGAGACCATGGCAGGAATGTTGGAGGCAATCCCTGGGGCTTGGGGGTGTGTCCCAAGTGGGTCCTAGAGGTATTCCAGGAATTTCTTGGAGGTGTTCCAGGAATGCTCTATGTCTAAGATTGAGAGAACATGTGAGTCATGTTGGATCAAGGGGCTTGACCCAAGTTTGAGTATTTTTCTCATGTGACTTAGGGGGGAGTTTTTTTGAGAGATTGTAACATAACTCGGTTTGTGGGTTATGGGGTTGTGTCTAAGTTTGTTAATTAGTTAGAATGTTAGCTTAGTTGGTTAGATAGTTAGTTGGTTGGTTGGTTAGCCCAACCACCCAAGATCCTAATTGAATTGGTTGGTTGTAACCAATTGGAAGCCTAACTATGTGAGGAGTTTTAACCAATTTGTTATTGGCCCAAGACGACCAAGTCCTAACTATCGATGTGATTGAGTCCTAAAGAACCAAGAAGTGGTTGAGCCCAAGAATCCCAAGAAGGAGTCAAGATGTCCAAGACTAAGAGGATTTCACCGCCCACTCTATTTAAGAAGTGGGGCATGTGATGGGAAAGAACTTACTCTGGTTTGCGTGAGAGGAAGGTTATGGGGGAATGCCCCCCCTTTGGGGCATCCACGATTTTAGACAGGACCATGAGGCTTGGCTCAAGGTTTTGGGCTATGATGGCATCTTCTTGATGTGAGGGACTTCTTGAAGATCGTGCGAGGGAGTCCGCAAGTGGAGAGCCTCCTGGGTTTTAGAGAGGCCACGGTGATGGGCTTGTAGAGAGGCACACATGAGAAAGATATCATGTGGAGGGCTTGGACCGTGGGGTGTTCCACGATGGGGCTTTGGAGAAGGGACATATGTTTTGAGGTATTGTCCGCAGGTGGGAGATGAACATTGAGGTATTGTTCATGCATGGCCATATGTGGGTTCTTAGGGTGTTTGGCCTGTAAGAGAGAAGACGTGCGGGATAGCAAGAAGCTTCTTGGTTTTCAGAAGGGGTACCGGGGTTATGTCTTGATTATATCAAGGGTTCTTCTACAAAGGAATGATACTAAAGCAATCTCTCTTTTTCTCCTACATCTATATCTCTATTGTTGCATGATCTTGAATCCAAGAACAGGTTATTGGAATGTATCCTTCCATGTCGCATCCGCTGCATATAGGCACTGATCTGAATCTTCCAACAAGTGGGATCAATGCATGGAATTTTTAATAATTGGTATCAGAGCTTGGTTCGAGCCATTGTTCAAGAGGAAGCGGAGCGGTTTCAAAGCCATAGGTTTGAACGTAGAAGAGGAGGATTCAAGGAGTTGTACATGGGTGTGGTATCCTGCGTGGATGGAGAAGAGGTCTGACATTGGTATTAGGTTTGCACAGCTATCTGGGTGTACTATGGAAGCACAAGTTGGTGTAGCAGTCATGGGGATAGAGTAGGAAGATATCAGTTCGAGGTTAGGAGTGAGGTAGAGCACAAGACTCAGGAGCTGTGGAGCACGGGTTGATGTTCCAACTAGGGAGGCAAGGTGGCTTCGATAGGAACATGTTAGTTCTAGAGATAGCAAGAAGGGTGCAGACGGTCATGCAGGGAACTTGTCAGGGATGGAGAAAGGAAAAGCCCATATTTCTCAGGTTCACCAGAGTACATCAATAGAGATGATGCTAGAGGTAGCTCAGGGGACAGGAGACAGTCTCAGGGAGTACCAGGGGGTATCAAGTAGTTGGCAGTGTCCTAGTATGGTGGGATTGGCCTAGGGATATAGTAGAGCTGATGGGGATGGTAGCTCAGGGAGATCGGAGATAGGTCTCAAGGAGTGCCAGGTACATCATGCAGTCGGGAGAAAGATTGGGACATGATGTAGCAGCCATGTGGTGATGGTTGCTGGGTTCAGTCATTAGGTTAGCAGAGGAGTTAGGATGAGCTCTTAGTTTCGGAGGAGTCTAAGGGGTTGTGCAATGTATCTAAAATGGTCTCGAAGGGGTCCACGATGTGCGAAGGGTCCGAGGAGGCAATGACTGGGTATGAGGTTCAGGTGCAGGCTCAACAGGGCAGTGTTGAGTTGCTGGCCTTGGAACTTCTTTCTATGGCATCAGGGGGACTTTAGTCTTAGGTGGAGCACTGAGTGAGTGGTTGCTTCATGGGTGGAGCAGTTTTTAACATGAGTTCAAAATGGGAGGTGTAGAGATACTGGCCATATCTTAGCACGAGCACCGGGGTGCACTTAGCCAGGTGGAGTAGAGTGTGCTGAGATTGGTATGGCGTTGAGGAGATGGTGTCAGGTAAAGCTCCTGTTACAGCGAGTGCTGGCTCAGGTTCGCTGTGATCTCTCTAGGGAAGTCCAAGGAAATGTCTGATGTAGCTGCCAGGCAGAAGGAAGGCTATAATCATGGTTCAAGGATACAATCTAGGGTCTTTAACAATGGAGGTGGTCATCCCAAAGGCCTCTTGGTGATATCAGTAGCTGAAGGGTGTTGGCAGAGGCGAGGATATCCATACAAGGAGCTATCAGGACATGTAGTTACAATGAGGTTGTGCATGGAGGACATTACCAGGTTTGCCAAAGCTTGGGAACACCAAGGTAAAGATTGTAGGGATTTGCACGGTGCTCCCAAGCATTGGAGAGACTTGGAAGACCATGGCAGGGATGTTGGAGGCGATCCCTAGGGCTTGGGGGCATGCCCAAAGCGAGTCCTAGAGGTATTCCAGGGGTTTCCTGGAGGTGTTCCAGGAATGCTCTGAGTCTAAGATTGAGAGAACATGTGAGTCATGTTGGGTCAAAGGGCTTGACCCAAGTTTGAGTATTTTTCTCATGTGACTTAGGAGGGAGTTTTTTTGAGAGATTATAACATAACCTGGTTTGTGGGTTATGGGGTTGGGTCCAAATTTGTTAATTGGTTAGGAGGTTAGCTTAGTTGGTTAGATAGTTAGTTGGTTGGTTGGTTTGCTCAACCACCTAGGATCCTAACTGAATTGGTTGGTTGTAACCAATTGGAAGCCTAACAATGTGAGGAGTTCTAACCAGTTTGTTATTGGTCCAAGAATACCAAGTCCTAACCACCCATGTGATTGAGTCCTAACAAACCAAGAAGTTGATGAGCCCAAGAATTCCAAGGAGTCAAGATTCCCAAGACTAAGAGAATTTCACTGTCCACTCTATTTAAGAAGTGGGGCGTGCGATGGGAAAGCACTTACTCTGATTTGCATGAGAGGAAGGCTGTGGTGGAACGTCCCCCCTTTGGGGCATCCATGGTTTCAGACAGGACCATGAGGCTTGGCTCACGGTCTTGGGCTGAGATGGCATCTTCTTAATGTGAGGGACTTCTTGAAGACCTACGTGAGGGAGTCCACAGGTGGAGAGCCTCCTGGGTTTTAGGGAGGCCATGGTGATGGGCTTACAGAGAGGCACACGTGAGGAAGATATCACGTGGAGGGCATGGACCTTGTGGCGTTCCACGGGGGGGCTTTGGAGAAGGGACATCTATGTTGAGATATTTTCCACAGGTGGGAGATGCGCGTTAAGGTATTGTCCGTGCATGGTCATACGTGGATTCTTGGGGTGTGAGGCCTGCAAGAGAGAAGACGTGCGGGACAGTGAGAAGCTTCTGGGTTTTCAGAAGGTATGCCAGGGTTATGTCTTGATTATATCAAGGGTTCTTCTTCAAAGGAATGATAATAAAGCAATCTTTCTTTTTCTCCTACATCTATATCTCCATCATTGCATGATCTTGAATCCAAGAATAGGTTGTTGGACTGTATCCTTCCACGTTGCATCTGCTGTGCATAGGCTCTGATCCAGATCTCCCAACAAGTGGGATCAGTGCTTGGAATTTTCAACATTAAGTTTTCTTGGCTCTCAAGTTTTTAATCCCAGTCTATCATGGAGTCCAGGGACCTGGGTGAGTCTATAAATACCCACCCCCTCTCCCTTGTAATGAATAACTTTTGATGAATGAAATTTAAGCTTTTGTCTTATTCGCCGCGCATTCTTGCATCGACCTCCATGAGGGAGTGGGTGTGAGGCCCAAAGTTTCTTTCAAACCTTAGTATTCTTACAAACCCTTGCTGTCCAACCTTTTTTCTACTTCTAACAAACCCTAGCCGCCCCATATTCAAAGTACATTTGGCCGACCACCATCATTTAGTCTAGGACACCTCATCCTCTCATTAAACCAAAGCTGCCCCTCTCTTCCTTCTCCTTCTTGGCCGCCACCCACCTCCATCAGCCCTAGGCCACCAACCCACTTTCCCCAGATCTCTGAGCCACTAGCTAATCCTTCCCTAGGCATCTTTATCAAGCTCCAGGCATCCCTACAACTCCAAGCATCACGCACCATTCCAGGCCACCAATCAACTCCCGCAGCCTCTCCCGATCTTCTCTGCCTCCAACCCTCAATCTTATATTTTTTTTACCTTCATAATCCCTAACTTTTGACGTTTGCAAGATCCCTCTAGTGAAACAGTCCTTGGAGGAGGTTCTTCTTTGCCCCAAGACCAACTGATAAAAAGTTGGTGGATCCATTGGAAAGAGGCTTTGTCATCCAGGTGCCGATCCGAGTGGTACGATCTCTTCTACGACAGCAAGAAAATCATTGCTAGGTATTTAGACCCATTCCCTTCTCTCTTAATCTGATTTATTAAAATTTGAAGCATGCCCTATATTGATTTCTTAACCCTAAGATCCTTTTTCTTTATTTCTTTGATAGTTTCTAGTAAGCCGGTAGAACTCTAGTTGTTACATGAAAACCCTAACCCTTTTCTTGACCTTTTTCGAGAATCAAACCATACAAACCAATCTAAAATATTGATCTATGATCTGAATTTTATTTATGTTCATCAATAACATGTCATCCGACATCAGTCTAGATTTTGTCCTTCATCAATTTTGGTATTAGAGCCTAGGATTAGGACATGTTCATGCATCATCTTTAAACAAAAAACAACAAAAAAATTTCAGCACGCTGAAATCTGCATACTAGTCAAAACCTAGATCTGATTTTTCATCAAAACCTTACTGTTTTCCTCTGATTTTTGCACCAACCGATCTCTGATTTGTCCTCTTATTTTCTGTAATTTTATTTAAATTTTTTAGATCTGAAAACAAAAAAATCTGCATATCAAAAACCCTAACACAAAACATTGTTTGCTGAACTTTCTGCATGCTTAGATTAGGGCTGAAATTAGTTTACATTAAAACCCTTCAACTTAGTTTTCTTGCACTTAATTAAACTAAAACTAATCTTCATTAATCTGCCATCTGCATAACACACCAAAAAAAAAAAGAAAAATTATTTTCTGCCATTTTTCTGATTTTAGTTTCATATTCATTAGGGTTTCATGTGTGTGCATGCATCCATAAACTAATATGAAGGACACTTTTACTATGTTAGCTGAGGGAAGGATGTCATTACCTTTCCTTGGCCCAAAACAACCACCCTGCATTTAATCCCAAGCCTAATTAAAATCGAGTAGCAACTTAATATAGCTTTGGGTCACCAACAGGTCGGGTTCGAGTATTATGAGAAAACTAGTGCACTCAATCCTCCAATTATTACTGGAAGCTGGTGTCTAAGGCTAGAGGTCCAATGACAAACACCTAAGCGGGCTGGTGGTTCTTTAATTAGGACCCTGCGACAAGCAGGGGGAGCCTCCCATCGCCCCACTTCTTACCTGGCCAGTGGAAGGATTAATTGTTGAGTTTGGTATAAGTTGAGTTGACTCACTCTACTTGGGCTCTAGGTCTAGCAAACCCTAGAATGCATAACACTTTGTATGCTTGATTGCATGACCCCTAGATTAGGAGCCCAATACCAGTAGCCTCAAACCCAACCCAGTCTGTTTAGACCATAGAGTCCACTATAGAAATCTTACTAAGAACCATAACCAAACAATGTGCCCAAATGAACCATAGGTTTACTCAAATAGAAGGACGATTAGGAAACCTAGAGAGGACCCCTAAGATCCATACTAGACCTAAACCTGAGTCACCTTTGCCCACACCTCCCAACCCTAGGAGAGTCCTATGCCCTTATCCAATCTGGGAGTCCATTCATAGGAGATCCAATTATGATTTCATAGACCAAGATGAGAGAGCCATTATGAACATTAGGTTAGAAGCACCTACTTTTAGTGGTGATCTTGATCTTGAGGATTATATTGATTGAGAAAGAGGTATGGATTAGTATTTTGAGAGGGATCTAATGATTGAAGAAAAAAGTTTAAGTTTGTTAAACTCAAGTTAGTTCGCCAAGCTAGAATATACTAGAGTAATGTTGAAAGGATGACTAGAAACAGAGGAGAAACACCCATAGCTACCTGGAGAGCCGTGAAAAGCAAACTTAGGGAGAAGTACCTTCTTATACCCTACCATCAAAGATTTCTAAAACAATGGCAAAGGCCCAGTCAATAATATAAGCCTATATTTGAGTCCATAACCATGTCCTATGAGCTGAGGAAACCCATAGCCCATTGACCTAAGCCCAATAAGATTAGTACCCTAGGTATCAGCCAAGTACTAGTCAGGTTCTCCTTAGTCAACTCGAATCCTATAGGATTAGTACACTTAGATATGAGCCCAGTATTAGTCCACTTCCCCTAAGTCGACCCACCCCTACACCTCAGTTGTTCCCAAGGCTAACATTGAAGAGGAAATACCTAGGGTAGACCTAGAATTATTTGACCTAGAAAATGCCCTGACTAAAGCTGTAGTGGAAGAACAATTACAGGAAGAGAACCATGATCCTGCTACTACAACTTTACCTAAGGAAACTCAAGAAGAGAACCCAATGATAGAGCCTAATCTTGAAATTTAGGAACCAAAAGAAATTAGTGAGGACTTGTTTTATTTATTCCACTACCCTCAGGATGAATCCCCTCCTGTAGTTCCCATTGAAGATCTCTTTTCTAAAATTACCAACTTATCCTTCCATACAGTAGACCTTTTGTTGCCTATAGATCGATGCCCATACTATAAGGTCCACCCCATTAGTCTAGGACTATTCCCTGAAACCTTTTATTACCTCCTACCCTACCCGGTCATCCCCAAACCCTCTACTTATTTCTTAATCTACTAGGCCAACCCTGAATCCACTTCTTATTTCCTACCCTGGCCTGAAGCTTCCGAAGTTTCTAAAACTATTAGGTTACATTTTGTTGAGATTACTAGGTTGCATAAATTCTTAGAGCCTATTAGATTTACCACCTATTTTTGGTATACCGTATGGCATTTAGTAGGAGTCCATGCACCATTCTCATCTGCATGTCACCCACCAACCGAGGATCAAGCCCAAAGTTAGAGTTAAAGACCTAATAAATTTCCTTCACTAGGAATGCATAGTCGAGTTCACTAGGTGTTTGGTACGAGTCATTTACCCTGCATGTTAGAGATCTGCATCAGGAAATTGACCATAAGATTAATTAAGAAATGATATTTATCTAAGAACATGGTTAATTCCCAAAAAGAGTCCAAGAGTTCGCTAGGGAGATTATATAATGGTTAGGCTTAAGCTTGAAAGTTTCATACCTGTAGTGCTGGACCCTTCAAAGTGATAAAAAAAGTTGGACCTAATGCTCAAGTTACCACCTAATTTGGCATTAGCACAACCTTCAATATCTTAGACTTAGTTGAGTACAGGGAGCTAGCAATGATACCTAGTGAGCCTTTTGGACCTAACCCTTTCTTTGAGAGCAAACTCAACCCTGAGTGTCCACTAATCAATTAGCATGGGAAGGAAAAGATCGAGCACATCCTGGATGATCAAGCCATTAGTACCCAGATCAAAGGCTACCATTTTACCTGGTTCGTTGGTAAGGTCGACCAGAATCTAAGGACTCGTGGATCACTCGAGAGGATCCGCAACACCTCAACCCAGACATGTTAAGCAATATCTAGAGACAAATTGACCTTTACTCGATAGGGTTGAGTTTCTTCCACCTGGGAGAATTGATGGGGATATCAGGATCAGACAAGAATTTCAGGGTTCCATTAAGATCTCTGAGTCATGTGTTAGGAAGTCAGTCAATTTTTTTTCAATGAGTCTATTGAGTTCTGTAGACATTAATTTCTAAAATAAAGTTTGAGTCATGTAATAAAGTAAGACAACTGAGTCCAGTTAAGTCCACTTATTCAAGTCCAGTTATTTTCAGTCTAGTTAATTCAATCGAGTCCATGTAATTTTCATTCAAGAGGAGAGTCACCAGGAGATTCACCAGGTCCACAAGTAACTGGTGCCCCCCAAGGCCCATTAGTGCTCCAAGCCCATCCATGGTTGGCACCCCTACTAGTCCAAGTCAATTGGCGCCCTCCCTAGTCCAGCACCCTAATCCAATGTCCAAGCAAATTGGCACCCTAGGCCTTCTCAAGCCCATCTAGAGTTCATGCACCAAGCCCACAGGGAGGCCAGCCAGTCCATATGGACTTGCTGCCTTAGCCCAAGAAAATTCAAGCCATTCCAAGTCCAATAGGGAATTGAGTTTTCTTCACCCTCAAGTTTTATAATCCTAGTCTGTCAGGGAGTCTAGGGACCTAGGTGAATCTATAAACACCCACCCCCTATCCCTTATAATGAATAACTTTTGATGAATGAAATTTGAGCTTTTGTCTTATTTGCCATGCATTCTTGCATTGACCTCCATGAGGGAGTGGGTGTGAGGCCCAAAGTTTTCTTTCAAACCCTAGTATTCTCACAAACCCTAGCCGTCCAACCTCCTCTCTACTTCTAACAAACCCTAGCCGCCCCATACTCCAAGTACCTTTGGCCGACCACCATCATTTAGCCTAGGATGCCTTATCCTCTCATAAACCCCAAAACGTCCCTCTCTACCTTCTCCTTCTTGGCTGCCACCCACCTCCATCAGCTCTAGGCTGCCAACCCACTTTCCCTAGATCTCCAGGCCACCAACTATCCTCCCCCAAGCATCTTCATCAAGCTCCAGGCGTCCCTACAACTCCAAGCATCCCTCATGACTCCAGGCTGCCAATCAACTCCAACAGCCTCTCCTGATCTTCTCTACCTCCAACCCTCAATCTTATATTTTTTCTACCTTCATAATTCCTAACTTCTAACATTTGCAGGATCCCTCTGGTGAAATGGTCCTTGGAGGAGGTTCTTCTTTGCCCCGAGACCAGTTGATAAAAAGCTGACAGATCTATGGGAAAGAGGTTTCATCTTCCAGGCACCAATCTGAGTGGTGCAATCTCTTCTACGATAGCAAGAAAATCATTGCTAGGTATTTAGACCCCTTCCCTTCTCTCTTAATCGATTTATTGAAATT
Source organism: Areca catechu (assembly GCA_021397845.1). NCBI lineage: Eukaryota > Viridiplantae > Streptophyta > Magnoliopsida > Arecales > Arecaceae > Areca > Areca catechu. The sequence continues at coordinate 72,789,783 of CM038041.1, forward strand.
TGAAGCATGCCCTATAGTGGTTTCTTAACCCTAGGATCCTTTTCCTTTATTTCTTTGATAGTTTCTAGTATGTGGGTAGAACTCTAGTTGTTACATGAAAACCCTAACCCTTTTCTTGACCTTTTTCAGGAATCAAACCATACAAACCAATCTAAAATATTGATCTATGATCTGAATGTCCTTTATGTTCATCAATAACATATCATCTCGCATCAGTCTAGAGTTTATCCTTCATCAGAGTCCCTATAATGACTTATAGATATGAGACCCACATATGGTATCCAATACCCATGAATTAGAAATAAAAGCACTCAATGATAAATTTGTTTATATCATATACAAGCCTTTAGATGCTCGTCCAACATCTTGCTTCACACTTGCAAGATATGTCTTGCAATTTTTCTTCCAATGCCCTTGCTTATAGTAGTGGAAACAGGCTCCATCATTAATAACCTTCTTTGCTTTCTTCTTCTTCTAGATGCTCTTTTTAGGATTGAATTTCCTTTTCAAACCCTTCTTTGTTGCCTGTTTCTTCTTCCCATCAACAAGAAGAAGATTAGCCTTGTCTCCCTTAGAATGGCTCTCTACTGTCTTAAGCATGTTAAGCAACTCAAGCAAAGAAATATTCGGATTGTTCATATGATAATTGTGAACAAACTGAGAGAAGGAATCCGGGAGTGACTGCAAGATCAAGTCCTGGTTGAGTTCACCATCCATTACAGACCCTAATTGACCTAATCATGTGATTAAGTCAATCATTTTCAAAACATGGGTTTGAACTGATGAACCCTCACTCATGCATGCATGGAACAACTGCTTCGATATCTCATACTGAGCAGCCTTACTTTTCTCTCCATAAAGCTACTTTAGATTGAGCAATATGGACTGAGGTTCCATCTCTTCGATTAAGCATGATTGTAATATAAATCCATTCACCTCACTTATTCATGGGAAATGGCCATAACAGCACCCCAACACACCATAGGAGACCCCATTGAATGGGAAGAGAGGCCCATGAGACCCTAAGTAACTCCTATGACCGGACGGCCATGGTGACTAACCCAATCTGAGGTAGTTACTAGGATATAACATATTTCATATATAATTTAAACAATCATGCATCACTTCATAGCATAGTAGGCAATCATTACTAATTGCATGCACCATGATAATATTCACTATCATATAATCTTTCAATAGTATGCATCATACTATGATTTTTATACATGATCATATTATCATTGACCCCTAATTAGTGGCATGAATCAAAATATGATTACCATATATGATCATATTTATTATCACATAAGCATTCAATAATTTAATTGACCATTAATTGAATGAGATAAGGTGGCTCTAATACCACTATAGGGTTTCGGTGGCACAGCGAAAGAATGGATTTCAAAAAATTTTCATTTTGAAACTCCAAATAACTAGAAACCATAAGCCCAAGATCACTTATTCATTATAATTAACAAGTCATTCAAACATGGTTTGGAAAAATACCTGGAATGCTAATTCCTTCTTCTTTCTACTAGGCACACAAGTACATACCCTCCAGTGATAATCCACATAGGAATTAATCTTAGGAACCATTCCTTAGTAGGTTGCTTAATCTATTGTGACTCTTTCAGTAACCTTTCTTCCTTTGGCAGCCATTCCTTATTTGTTCAAACCCTTGCTCTCTAGTAGAACACTCTAAGTCCTCTCCTATACCTTTCTTTACTCTTTTTATCACTTTCTAATTCTCTTCCTAAGCCCTTGTCTTAAAATGGCGGACTTGTCTTAAGGAAAGACCTATGTCCTAACAAGGGAAAAAAAGACAAGGAGGATAAAGTGGCAGAGTGTAAGAGTGTAGGAAAGAAAGGATAAATCAGATACCTTTGGCATAAACACCAAAGGCTTTAAATAAGAGATGGGGGTGCACCAAATATGGCTATTCATCAGCCTTTGATCTATCAAATAATAGATCATATAAGACCCTTCATGGAGAGGGAGTTTTATCTTGAAAGGTCAAGACCTTTCCTGCGCCAAATGACTTATTTGACTTCTTTGGATAATATTGGCCATTTGTTCTCATGCTATGTGGTATGTAACAAGTAGATAAGCTTCTTAGATGGTGTGGAAATAATGTGACTTATCCATGAGTCAAGTTCCTTCATTAAGAAGGACTCTTGGATTTGAAATGTTGTGGTAATCACGAAGGGATGCAACCCTTCATGTGTGCGCCATTTCTCTTCACCGCCCAACCTTTTTTCCACTGGTAATAAGCTAATAAAATCAAACATAAGATAAGGCAACGGATGCCTTGTTTCATGTGGAAACCAAGTCCTATAAGCAGAAGGACTCTAGGTCCATCTGCGCACCATTTAATCTTGCACATAAACAAATTGGCGCCAAGAGTCCCTCCAACTTAGGACACTTCAAAAAAATTAGATAAAGGCTGATTAAATCTGGATAAAACAAGATAATTGCTGCCCCACTTTGGACTCAACCCAATCTAAAATTTTGTCAAATTGGTTAGCTCATTAAATAATCTTATAGACCCAATTCAATTGGGTTAGGAGTTACGTTAGCCTACACATGCTATTATGTAATCTAGCTAACTAATTAGGATCCCATGACCCTAATAAAATACCAGTGGACTTCCTAGGCTAATTTTCTAATGTGTGTGACCCTTTGGATTCCACATCTAGCTAGCAGTAGGTTTAGATCCAAGCCAATTTGATCCAATCGAACCTGATTAACCTAATTAGGTTAAATTGAGCTGACCTAAATTGCCAATTCGAACTAGCTTCCAAATTGACTCATGAATCCAATCGAATCGTTTCATGAAAACCTACAAGACATGATTGATGTCTAGCAATGTGTCATACCCACTCGAAAGATGAGGAATTTGATAGAAAATACCAAAATACCCTTCAGTGGAATGTTATCGTGCAATTTAATGTTTCGATCTCCCTTTATCCTGAATAAGTGATGGGTATGGATAATTGTCAAACCCTAACACTTAGTCATTTTAAGTCTCACTTCAATAATAAAGAATCTATTGATGACTAATTAGAAAACACTTCTAATCTCATCCTGCTTTGATCAAAGACTCCATAAGTCATCAATCGAAGAGATTACTTGGGATAACATTTTCTCTTACTAAGAATGATCGATTCTTTGTTGATCCACTCACATCCTTCATACACCTTTCACCATATCTGAGAACACCCTGTACATAACTCAATGTCATGAATGAGTATGAACCAAAACATGGCTTAGTGTGTATAAAGAACTATGGTGATCTCAAGTATAAAGATCACTTGCACAGCTCCCACTATGAGAACTATCACTTGATAAGCAGTAAGACTTCCATAAGATATTCTCAATGCGGATCAGTTTAGTGAACTCATACCTTAAGAGCACCCTTATCTTTGATTAGTGTCTCTACACAAGTGGCTATGAAACCAACCACCCTCTCCATCGAGCATATATAGGATTAGCTAATCTTTTCATAATCATCGATCCTCAAATTGATGATCCAATGACTAGAAACATTTTAGATTAGGATTTATAGGAACTTAGGTCTCATCGTTATGATCTCCATCATAACCCTAATTTTTTTGCCCTAACATATGGGGTTCATCATAATATTTAAATAAGACACAACAGTATGATGAAATAAAATACCTTTTATTTATACAATAATATCATACAATAGTTGGAAGATTACAAAAATACCCTTACAAAGGTTGGCTTTTAGGGTACTTTTCTTTCACCAACCACTCGAGGAGCACTCGATTACAAGCTCTCAGGCGGACAATGACAAAGTCTAACTCCTATGTCCTAAGGCATCAGCAAGCCCTACCGACCACTCAGGGAGTATTCGGCCATAAGCTCTTAGATGAACAATGGTAGAGGCTAACTCCTCTAGCATGTAACTTTCTAACAGTTCCAGGAGGAAACCATTCAGGCCTTAACCTAATCATTACATAGTCTCCCTCAACAAAAGTTTTGACTCGCCTTTGAGAATCAGCCAACTTCTTATAAGTTTCATTACTTAAATTTATTTTGGCATGAATTTCTTTATGCAAGTCCTTTACATGCTATGCAAGTGCATCAAGAGACTTGTGTGTGTGGACTAATAGTGAAATCAGATCAAGTGGTGTGTGAGGCTTGTATCCATGAACAATTTCAAAGGGACTCTAGCCTATAGACCTGTTGATCGAAACATTATATGCAAATTTAGTCTTGGACAAAATACAAATCCCAATTCCTGGTGCTCTCAATCAAACCAAAATCTGAGTCAAAGCCTAGTAAAGGGTAAAGAAAAACTAAACTAGACTGACGACGCATTCCTAAAGAATGGACTTTATTCCAAAGGAACCCTAGGTCTAAACCTAACAAACTATGGCTCTCTAGGTTTGACCTTGGGTTGGAGGATGGCATGCAGAGCATGAAAACTTATTATGGATGCCTAGTAGGTGCCATAAGGTCTTCCAGAAGTAGGTGGCAAACCTAATAGGTTCTAAGGAGTCTTGCAACCTAGAGATCTCAGTAAAGTGTAATCCCATAGCTCTAGAAACATGAGAAGATTCAGGGAAGGGTAGGAAATAAGAATCAGAGTTTTGAGGTGGCTTATCAGAAACAAGAAACAAACCTTGGTTATTCAGGATGACCTTAAAATGAGGACATTGTTCTATAGGTGCACTCATCCAAACCTCATGATTTGCTCTAGGAGGGTCTACAAGTGCAAGTTCTAGGGTAGGCTAGGTGCTCCTAGAAGGTGGAAGGTTATCAGGAAGGTCTTTGGAATGTTTATCTAAAAAGTCCTCTAAGCTACTGTCTTTTTCTTGTTCTTGGACCTTCTCAATAGGCAATTCTTGTGAACCCCTTCCTTCTTCACACTTCTCTACCAGATTTGACTCAGGGGTGTCTTCTTTGGATTCCTCAATGAGTTCAGGGGTATTCTCACTTAAACATTCATTGGATGTAATTTCTTCTTCCTGAACTTCCTCAAAAGGATCTTCTCTTAGGGTTAGCTCCTGAATTCCTTTAGTGGCAAGGGTCCCCTCAATAACCCCATTAGGTAGGAGTTGGTTAATTGAATTATCGGGAGAGATATCCTTAAATTCTTCTTCTTCATATTCATCTATCAAACTTATGTCAGGCTCATATATTTCTTCCTCAATCTCACTGAAAGGTTCTAATCTATTCTCCTCTGATTCCTCTTTAAGTATGGCTCTGGTCGGGTCAACTAATTTTAGGATGACCATGCCTAACTCCTTCTCAGTGTTATCCTTCTGGTCAAGAGGTGACACAAGTGGGAATTGACAAACAAGAGTCTGGTTCACTATGGGTGTCGGATCAATCGGAACTTGACTCAAGTTGGTAGAGGTTGGCTTTAAGTCCAAAGTACTTGATTGGTTATATCTTAAAGACCACTCATAGTCTTGGGCTTCTTGGTAGGCTCGGCCTAACTTATTGGTCTTTTCAAGGCATAGCTTCCTATAAATGTCTGGGTGTAACCCAACCCTAAACCTCGATGTGATCTGAGCTTCGGTCTCAATGGTATTGCATTTCATGTCATACCACTGAAAGTCCTCAATATATTTAGACACAGGCCTATTACCTTGTTGCAATTGGTACCATTGGTCTAAAAGTCTTTTCTCATAGGATCTACCTAGGTACCTATCTCTCAACTTACTTCTCATATCTCTCCAAGTATATATTTCCTCTTTTCTTTGATAACACTCATGCTCAATAGCATACCAATACGACCTAGCATGTTTGGTGAACTTGGTTTTGGCCAACCTAACTTGTCCTAATTCTGATATGTTAATGCACTCAAAATATCGATCCATTTGTTCTTCCCACTTAATATATGTCTCTTGTCTTCCATCAAAAGTGGGTGCATAAGGTTCGGTGTTCCTAACAGGTCCCTTTTCTGAGTCAACCAAGTATGGATATAGGCTCCTAGGGTTATGCTCGGGATCACGGTATAAGGTCCTCCTAGGCTCCTGGCATGGGTGAGGTTGGGGCCTATTAAATTTTGGATCAGGAGTCCAATTTTGATGTCTACGTTTCTCAAGTCCCTGGGCTCCATCTCTAAACTGGGCAAAACCATCATTCATATCCTGACTCAATTTGGTCATACTTTTGGTAATAGTTCTAATCATGGCCTCTAAATCAGGTTGGGTTTGACCAGGTTGGTAGGGTACTTCATTCCGGGTGGACATGATGATGCAAGCAAGCAAACCAAATGAGACTCGACTGAAACGACTACGGGCTAACTAGACCTAGAGCCCAAACTAGATGCCCAATCAGAGTGGCAAGCTAGCCTGTAGTAACTCGGGACTCAGCCAGGCAGGTGTAAGGGGAGTGTTAGGTCCCTAATTGCCAATCGTAGACACCAATCAGAGATTGGCCAGGTAGGCGGACCAGCACACAAGCCCTTCGGGATAGAATCCCTGAACCATCATTCTAGACACTGAGTACAAAGCACACACAGAGTAACTAGACAAACTGACTCAACATTAGCCTAGACCCGACTTGTTGGTGTCCCTAGCCCACTAGGGCAAATTAAGTCTAATAAAGTTTAAAATTAGGCTTAGGATAGAATGAATGGGTGGTGGTTTTGGGCTAAGGAGAGGTTATCAACTCCTCCCCTTATCTTAGATGCACAATTGCCCTTAAGATGAATTAGGAGATGATCACTCAAAAAAATTGAATTACAGAAATACAGAAACAGAATTGCTGTAATTTAACTCTCATAAATTTCACAGAAACCAATAAATTACAGTAAAATTATGTAAAATATTTTCAATTACACTGGTTCCAGCAAAACAAAAATCATATAATTTGGAGTTACCTACAATGAGAAAACATTCCTACAATAGGGTAGTTACGGACTGAAAACAGAATGCTTCCCCCGTTTACAATTCCTGCTACGAAGTTGTAACCCAGCGGATCCCCTACACGCCCTAGGAACACCCCGTGGAATGGGAAGAAGAGGCTTGCACCTCGCTTAGTTCCTAGGACCGGACATCCTGGGGAGTCTACTTCGAGCAGACAAAGTAAAAAAGAGAGACACTCAAAACATGCAAGCAAGTCAGAAACCCTAGACAGGGCTCTGATACCAAAATTGATGCAGAACAGAAGCTCTGATACCAAAATTGATGCAGAACGGAAGATCTGATACCAAAAATGATGCAGAACAAAAAAGATGATGCGATGCGGAAGTAAATTAAAATTAATGTATTTTTTTTTATTTAGTTATTTTCAGAAGTCGGCTTTGACTCAAAGGAAAGATAAACTAATATTGAAAGAAACTAAGAAATGACAGAAAGCACAATTAAAAGGAGTGGATTATCAGAGTAACTCAGAAGTAGGATCGCTGGGGATTGAGAAACCCCAGATCTAGGGTTTACTCCTCTTTCAAGAAACAGACGAAGAGAGAAGAGAAGGTTTTATACCTGACTGTGATATCTCTTGTTGCTTCAATTGAAGGACACTCTTGAGCAGATTGTAGGATCCTTGGAGACGAGGTATCTTCGCAATGGATCCTCGGATTGTAGTCCTATGGCAAGGTTGGCCTTCTTCTCGAACTCAGGATCTGGAAGAAGAAGAACAAAAAAAAGAACCAGAAACTCAAAGAAAGACACTGACCTGAGGACTTAATGAAGATTGTTGGATGTAGAAGTTCCGGAGATCTTGATACTGATCTGACTCTTCTTTGAACTTGCTCTATAGTTGAAACAGTTGATCTGAACCTGGATGCTGGTGGCCGGCCTCTATGTGGAAGAGAGGGGCCGTGGGATGTAGATGGAAAATTAGGGTTTGGTGGTGGTGGAGTAGAGATGGGTGGACTAAGCTAGGGTTTTGGGGTTGGAGATCTCACACCTCCTCAAGGTTCCTAGGAAACCCGGATTTACTCCCTCACGGAGCTCAACACTTGAATACAAGTACGGAAGAGAGAAACACAAAGTTGCTCACAAAGAAATTGATTTCATTCATCAGATTTTTTTCAAGAGTTACATAGAGTTGAATATATAGACATAACAAAGAAATAAAATTTCATACACTTCCCATGTGGGACTAATAGGACTAACCCACACTTTAGGCATCAAATTCTCTTCCCAAGACTCCTTCCATGAGTGGGCAGCCCAAAAACTCCAAGAAAACTTGAAAATCAGCTCCAAATGGCAGGTTATGGGGGTGTCTCCTAGTATCTCTCCATGAATCAAGGATTTTTCCTTCAAGGTTTGGCTCTTTTGGACACCTCCTAGTCTTGCTCCACAAGTTTAGGCTTCTTCCTTTCATGACTTTGGCACTTTAGGAAACTTTTGGGTGCCTCCTTGATTTTCTTCCCAAGACATGCTCTCTTCCCTTTTATAACTTGGATTTTTATGGAACATTGTGGGGCACCTCCTTGATCCTCTCTTCAAGAAAAATTCTTGCCATCCTGGCTTGGGTTTATCTGGAAAGAAGTTGGCTCCTCCTTGGATTGAGGTATCTTGATGGATTTCTCCCCCAAGTGGCGCATGAAAGAAGGGACCTGCTTTCTTGTGGTGTGGGGACCAAGGCACACTGGATGGAGATGTGGCGCCTCCTGGACTCTGGCGTGTGGCTGGGAGTGTGGCGCCCACTTGCTTGGTCCTGGGAGAAAATGTGGCACCTTGGAGAAGACCTAGACCACTACTAGGACTTGTATTGAGTCAACATGACTCAACAAAATTTAAATTGCAGGAAAATATAGACTCAAACTAAAATTGAGTTGACCAAGTCAACCCTTATTACAAAACCAGAAAACCCTAATTCTTCGGGCAATGTCAATCAGAGATCCAGATGGAGCCATGAAGTCATCTTCTGAGTCTGGTGCCCGCACCAATTCTCCCCGGGTGGGAGGAACTCGACCCTGTCGAGTATGGATAAAGCTGGCTCTGGTATCTCTCCAAGAGGTCTGGGTCCAATTCTTGTAATTCTTCTCGGGAGATCCAAGAGTTATCAGAATCTGGCCTTCCTTGCCAGTGGACCAAGTATCTTTGGTATCCTCGATTCCGAGTAGAGATAACCTGATCATCCAGGATCTTTTCAATCTGCTCTTTCCTCACAGGCCAGTTTGTTGGTGGACACACAGGGTTGGGTTCACTCTCAAGAACAGGATTAGGCTCAAAAAGGCTCACTGGGAATCACAGCTGGCTCTCTATACTCTACTAGGTCTGTAATGTTGAAAGTGGAGCTAATGCCTAGTTCTGAAGGCAACTCGAGCACATAGGCATTGGACCCTACTCTCTTCACCACTCTAAATGGTCTAGCTCCTCTAGCATGTAACTTTCTAACAGTTCCAGGAGGAAACCGTTCAGGCCTTAACCTAATCATTACATAGTCTCCCTCAACAAAAGTTTTGACTCGCCTTTGAGAATCAGCCAACTTCTTATAAGTTTCATTACTTAAATTTATTTTGGCATGAATTTCTTTATGCAAGTCCTTTACATGCTATGCAAGTGCATCAAGAGACTTGTGTGTGTGGACTAATAGTGAAATCAGATCAAGTGGTGTGTGAGGCTTGTATCCATGAACAATTTCAAAGGGACTCTAGCCTATAGACCTGTTGATCGAAACATTATATGCAAATTTAGTCCTGGACAAAATACAAATCCCAATTCCTGGTGCTCTCAATCAAACCAAAATCTGAGTCAAAGCCTAGTAAAGGGTCAAGAAAAACTAAACTAGACTGACGACGCATTCCTAAAGAATGGACTTTATTCCAAAGGAACCCTAGGTCTAAACCTAACAAACTACGGCTCTCTAGGTTTGACCTTGGGTTGGAGGATGGCATGCAGAGCATGAAAACTTATTATGGATGCCTAGTAGGTGCCATAAGGTCTTCCAGAAGTAGGTGGCAAACCTAATAGGTTCTAAGGAGTCTTGCAACCTAGAGATCTCAGTAAAGTGTAATCCCATAGCTCTAGAAACATGAGAAGATTCAGGGAAGGGTAGGAAATAAGAATCAGAGTTTTGAGGTGGCTTATCAGAAACAAGAAACAAACCTTGGTTATTCAGGATGACCTTAAAATGAGGACATTGTTCTATAGGTGCACTCATCCAAACCTCATGATTTGCTCTAGGAGGGTCTACAAGTGCAAGTTCTAGGGTAGGCTGGGTGCTCCTAGAAGGTGGAAGGTTATCAGGAAGGTCTTTGGAATGTTTATCTAAAAAGTCCTCTAAGATACTGTCTTTTTCTTATTCTTGGACCTTCTCAATGGGCAATTCTTGTGAACCCCTTCCTTCTTCACACTTCTCTACCAGATTTGACTCAGGGGTGTCTTCTTTGGATTCCTCAATGAGTTCAGGGGTATTCTCACTTAAACATTCATTGGATGTAATTTCTTCTTCCTGAACTTCCTCAAAAGGGTCTTCTCTTAGGGTTAGCTCCTGAATTCCTTGAGTGGCAGGGGTCCCCTCAATAACCCCATAAGGTAGGAGTTGGTTAATTGAATTATCGGGAGAGATATCCTCAAATTCTTCTTCTTCATATTCATCTATCAAACTTATGTCAGGCTCATATATTTCTTCCTCAATCTCACTGAAAGGTTCTAATCTATTCTCCTTTGATTCCTCTTTAAGTACGGCTCTGGTCGAGTCAACTAATTTTGGGATGACCATGCCTAACTCCTTCTCAGTGTTATCCTTCTGGTCAAGAGGTGACACAAGTGGGAATTGACAAACAAGAGTCTGGTTCACTACGGGTGTCGGATCAATCGGAACTTGACTCAAGTTGGTAGAGGTTGGCTTTAAGTCCAAAGTACTTGATTGGTTATATCTTAAAGACCACTCATAGTCTTGGGCTTCTTGGTAGGCTCGGTCTAACTTATTGGTCTTTTCAAGGCATAGCTTCCTATAAATGTCTGGGTGTAACCCAACCCTAAACCTCGATGTGATCTGAGCTTCGGTCTCAATGGTATTGCATTTCATGTCATACCATTGAAAGTCCTCAATATATTTAGACACAGGCCTATTACCTTGTTGCAATTGGTACCATTGGTCTAAAAGTCTTTTCTCATAGGATCTACCTAGGTACCTATCTCTCAACTTACTTCTCATATCTCTCCAAGTATATATTTCCTCTTTTCTTTGATAACACTCATGCTCAATAGCATACCAATACGACCTAGCATGTTTGGTGAACTTGGTTTTGGCCAACCTAACTTGTCCTAATTCCGATATGTTAGTGCACTCAAAATATCGATCCATTTGTTCTTCCCACTTAATATATGTCTCTTGTCTTCCATCAAAAGTGGGTGCATAAGGTTCGGTGTTCCTAACAGGTCCCTTTTCTGAGTCAACCAAGTATGGATATAGGCTCCTAGGGTTATGCTCGGGATCACGGTATAAGGTCCTCCTAGGCTCCTGGCATGGGTGAGGTTGGGGCCTATTAAATTTTGGATCAGGAGTCCAATTTTGATGTCTACGTTTCTCAAGTCCCTGGGCTCCGTCTCTAAACTGGGTAAAACCCTCATTCATATCCTGACTCGATTTGGTCTTACTTTTGGTAAGAGTTCTAATCATGGCCTCTAAATCAGGTTGGGTTTGACCAGGTTGGTAGGGTACTTCATTCCGGGTGGACATGATGATGCAAGCAAGCAAACCAAATGAGACTCGACTGAAACGACTACGGGCTAACTAGACCTAGAGCCCAAACTAGATGCCCAATCAGAGTGGCAAGCTAGCCTGTAGTAACTCGGGACTCAGCCAGGCAGGTGTAAGGGGAGTGTTAGGTCCCTAATTGCCAATCCTAGATACCAATCAGAGATTGGCCAGGTAGGCGGACCAGCACACAAGCCCTTCGGGATAGAATCCCTGAACCACCATTCTAGACACTGAGTACAAAGCACACACAGAGTAACTAGACAAACTGACTCAACATTATCCTAGACCCGACTTGTTGGTGTCCCTAGCCCACTAGGACAAATTAAGTCTAATAAATTTTAAAATTAGGCTTAGGATCGAATGAATGGGTGGTGGTTTTGGGCTAAGGAGAGGTTATCAACTCCTCCCCTTATCTTAGATGCTCAATTGCCCTTAAGATGAATTAGGAGATGATCACTCAAAAAAATTGAATTGCAAAAATATAGAAACAGAATTGCTGTAATTTAACTCTCATAAATTTCACAGAAACCAATAAATTACAGTAAAATTATGTAAGATATTTTCAATTACACTGGTTCCAGCAAAACAAAAATCATATAATTTAGAGTTACCTACAATGAGAAAACATTCCTACAACAGGATAGTTACAGACTGAAAACAGAATGCTTCCCCCGTTTACAATTCCTGCTACGAAGTTGTAACCCAGCGGATCCCCTACACGCCCTAGGAACACCCCGTGGAATGGGAAGAGGAGGCTTGCACCTCGCTTAGTTTCTAGGACCGGACGTCCTGGGGAGTCTACTTCGAGCAGACAAAGTAAAAAAGAGAGACACTCAAAATATGCAAGCAAGTCAGAAACCCTAGACAGGGCTCTGATACCAAAATTGATGCAGAACAGAAGCTCTGATACCAAAATTAATGCAGAACGGAAGATCTGATACCAAAAATGATGCAGAACAAAAAAGATGATGCGATACGGAAGTAAATTAAAATTAATGTATTTTTTTTATTTATTTATTTTCAGAAATCAGCTTTGACTCAAAGGAAAGATAAACTAATGTTGAAAGAAACTAAGAAATGATAGAAAGCACAATTAAAAGGAGTGGGTTATCAGAGTAACTCAGAAGTAGGATCGTTGGGGATTGAGAAACCCCCAGACCTAGGGTTTACTCCTCTTTCAAGAAACAGACGAAGAGAGAAGAGAAGGTTTTATACCTGACTGTGATATCTCTTGTTGCTTCAATTGAAGGACACTCTTGAGCAGATTGTAGGATCCTTGGAGATGAGGTATCTTCGCAATGGATCCTCGGATTGTAGTCCTATGGCAAGGTTGGCCTTCTTCTCGAACTCAGGATCTGGAAGAAGAAGAACAAAAAAAAAGAACCAGAAACTCAAAGAAAGACACTGACCTGAGGACTTAATGAAGATTGTTGGATGTAGAAGTTCCGGAGATCTTGATACTGATCTGACTCTTCTTTGAACTTGCTTTGTAGTTGAAACAGTTGATCTGAACCTGGATGCTGGTGGCCGGCATCTATGTGGAAGAGAGGGGCCGTGGGATGTAGATGGAAAATTAGGGTTTGGTGGTGGTGGAGTAGAGATGGGTGGACTAAGCTAGGGTTTTGGGGTTGGAGATCTCACACCTCCTCAAGGTTCCTAGGGAACCCGGATTTACTCCCTCACGGAGCTCAACACTTGAATACAAGTGCGGAAGAGAGAAACACAAAGTTGCTCACAAAGAAATTGATTTCATTCATCAGATTTTTTTCAAGAGTTACATAGAGTTGAATATATAGACATAACAAAGAAATAAAATTTCATACACTTTCCATGTGGGACTAATAGGACTAACCCACACTTTAGGCATCAAATTCTCTTCCCAAGACTCCTTCCATTAGTGGGCAGCCCAAAAACTTCAAGAAAACTTGAAAATCAGCTCCAAATGGCAGGTTATGGGGGTGTCTCCTAGTATCTCTCCATGAATCAAGGATTTTCCCTTCATGGTTTGGCTCTTTTGGACACCTCCTAGTCTTGCTCCACAAGTTTAGGCTTCTTCCTTTCATGACTTTGGCACTTTAGGAAACTTTTGGGTGCCTCCTTGATTTTCTCCCCAAGACATGCTCTCTTCCCTTTTATAACTTGGGTTTTTATGGAACATTGTGGGGCACCTCCTTGATCCTCTCTTCAAGAAAAATTCTTGCCATCCTGGCTTGGGTTTATCTGGAAAGAAGTTGGCTCCTCCTTGGATTGAGGTATCTTGATGGATTTCTCCCCCAAGTGGCGCATGAAAGAAGGGACCTGCTTTCTTGTGGTGTGGGGACCAAGGCACACTGGATGGAGATGTGGCGCCTCCTGGACTCTGGCGTGTGGCTGGGAGTGTGGCGCCCACTTGCTTGGTCCTGGGAGAAAATGTGGCACCTTGGAGAAGACCTAGACCACTACTAGGACTTGTATTGAGTCAACATGACTCAACAAAATTTAAATTGCAGGGAAATACAGACTCAAACTAAAATTGAGTTGACCAAGTCAACCCTTATTACAAAACCAGAAAACCCTAATTCTTCGGGCAATGTCAATCAGAGATCCAGATGGAGCCCTGAAGTCTTCTTCTGAGTCTGGTGCCCGCACCATCTTCCCACTAGCATCAAAGAAGAGTCCACTTTTTATAAGCATTATTAGAGTATCTATATGTTCCTTCATAAAATATAGAAAAATAAAGAATAAGTTATGAGTATTTTTCATCAAGTAACTGGGTCTCTTTATCTAAGTAAGCATTAAGTTTCTCATCAAAAAGTAAAAAAAGTAAAATAATTTTATCCTTTGAAAAAAGGAGAAAGAAAAAAGTGGCAAGTTTTAAATATTGGTCCCCACTGAGTAATCAAGCCTCTTTGTCTCTGGAAGCATTGATGCTCACATCAAAAAGTAGGTAATGTGAAGATGCCTCTATTAAAAAAATAAAGACAAAGAAGAAAGGGAAACAAGAGTTACTTTGTACTTGCTTATATTCAAGTAAATAATTTGGAAATAAAAGTAGAAACTGATCTAGAAAAAGCTTGGAAATGATTTTTGTTTTTTACTTAACCACCATATTTGTGACTATTAATATCCCTATAACCTATCTCAACAATATTCTTCTGAATGTTAATGGACCATTTAGAAATTACTTGATAAAATACATATTTTATGGTATGATGGTATCTAGCATTAAATTTTTTCTTTACTCAAGAAGAGCAAAGCTCAAGTTAGGGGGTATGATAAAACTAATAAATATCCCAAAAGAAATATAAAAATATCCACTAATTCATCTTTATTTATTAAGAATTGATGCTTCTTTTTATGTTTTGTAGGAAAAGTGTTCATAGGTGAAAAGAGCTAGATCTGTAGATCAAATGGAACTCAAAATGGAGCTTAAATAGATCCAAAAATCCAACCAAAAACCACCTAGCCCATTTGGTCAATGGTGGACTAGTGGCTAGTCCATAGACTTTTTTTACATAGACCAAGTTTCATGCAACCCAAAGGGAAGGCTGGACCATGTTATCATAACTTGAGAGGTGCTCATGTGGCTCATAATTCCTTCACACGGTCCACTGCTATGTTAGGTCCATAGGCATGAAATCATAGTCTAGGCAAACCCCCATCTGGTCTTTCATGCAGTCCACAACTGGCTGGGTGTTATCGATCAATTGAGAAGCACTTGATATCTAATCCAATGGTAGGGCATTGATGCTGGTTGAGAAACTAAACTAGGACTCCCTGTTAGCACTATCTAACATTCCATAGCAAATCCATGTGGTGATCCAATGATCAGCATCAACGCCAACCTGATTTGGGACATTATGGGCATGATTTCAAGTAGTTTGATGAAGATCTAGTGGCCTAGCAGATTCAAGAGGATTCAAAGCATAATTCTACTCCAATTCCACTCCAGTTTTGATGAGAATAAGCTAAGGCAGAGCCCTATTTAAAGAGGACCCTGGAAGCATCAACAAGCAATAGGCTGTAGGCGAGAGTTTTATTCTCTATATTTTTTTAAGCTTTGTATTAGGATCTAAAAGAGAGGGAGAGTGAAAAAAAGAAGATTCTTTCGAGAAGAGAAGGTGCTATGACAGAGCTCTGATCCTTTTGGAAGATGTATCATAGAGCCATGCTTGGCTAAGGTGCAGTCTGTAAGGGAGTACAAGTGTCCTTATATAATTTTGAATATTTATTTTTTATTCTTTGAAATTGAATAAATGCTTTTAATTTCTATTTCAATTTCTTTTATAGTTGATTCCTAAATAAATTTCCTATGTATGGGATGGATCATGATCTTGACAGGATATTTAATTCTAGAATTTTATATCTAGTAACCTACTAAGATCTGTTCAACTAAATCGTTAGATAGCCTATATATATGAAACAAACCATGATCTTAATAGGATATTGATCATATTCGGCAAGATAGCCTATACTAGGAATTAATTTATAAAATTTCTGATCAATTATGAACTTTGATTATTTACATTAGTACAAGTATAGAATTTACATTTGTGATCATCTAGAAACTTAAAGGCATCATTTTATCATATATATCCCTTAATTTCATTTTTTAATTTAAATTAGTTAGTTTTAATTAAAATATCACCAAATTTTAAAAATCAAGATTTTGTTTTTGCTTTGTTAATGATAATCCAATCCAAGATCCCTGAGGATACAATCCCAACTTACCCTATCTATATACTTTGAGCTAGGTTTCTATTTTTTGACCACTTATAATAGCGATCATGAATCCATTGAACTAGTAGATATAGTTGCTCAACCACCTCATAGGTCTTGTAGGGTATCCCATCTTCCTGAAGATACTTAGGAATACTTATAGAGGATGTAGAGGAAGTGTTTCTCATGGAAGATAGGAATCAAGTAGCTGATTCTAAGACCTATGATAAGATAATTCAAACATCAACTCTGAGAAATGGTTAAGTGCTATGAAGTCATAAATTAACTTAATGCATTTGAACCAGGTCTGGTCCTTAGTAGATCCACTAGAGGGTTTTGTATCCATTAGGTGTAAATGAATCTATAAAAAAAAAATAGGTATAGATATTAAGGTAGAGACCTATAAAGCTAGGCTAATGACAAAGGGGTATAGTCAACACAAAGGCATTAACTATTAGGATACATTCCTGCTTGTAGCTATGTTGAAATCCAATCACACACTGCTTGCCATTACAATATATCATGATTATGAGATATGGCAGATGGATGTGAAAACTATAATCCTTAATGGATGTCTTAAGGATGATATTTATATGGAGCAGCCTTTAGATTTCATTTCAATGATGGAGATCATAAAATATGTATGCTACATAGATCTATTTATGAATTAAAGCAAGCTTCTTGAAGTTAGAACACTCATTTCAATGATGCAATCAAATCATTTGATTTCATCAAAAATGAGGAGCTTGTGTACACAAGAAGGTCAGTGAGAGGACTGTCATAGTCTTCATATTGCCCAAAAAGATTTTCATGAAAGACTTAGGTGAAGCATCTTATATTCCATAAATTAAAGTCTATAGAGATAGACCGAATAGGATACTTGGCCTTTCATAGAAGATGTACATAGAGGAAGTGCTAAAAAGGTTTAATATGAAAAATTCTAAAAGGGGACTTCTACCTCTTAAGCATGGCATTAGTTTCTTCAAGAAAGTATGTCCTAGCATATCTGAGGAGATTTAGTCGATGAGCAAGATCCTTTATGCTTCAACAATAGAGGGCCTTTTGTATGCCATGTTATATACATGATCTAATATAGCCCTTACTGTGAGTATCACGAGCAAGCATCAATCGAATCCAGGCAAAGAGCATGAATTGTTGTAAACAACATCCTTAAGTACTTGAGAAGAACTAAGGATTTATTCTTAGTCTTTGGAGAAAGTTTTGAGTTATGGATTGAAAGATATGCTGATTCAAATTTTATATCTGATCTTGATAATAGAAAGTCTATATTAGATGTGTTTTTCTTTACAATGGTAGTTTTACAAGATGGAAGAATTCCAAGCGACCTATCATTGTTGATTTTATTATGGAAGCTAAGTACATCACCATCTTGGAAGCTATAAAGGAAGCATTCTGGTATAAGAAAATCATTACAAAGCTCGAAATGATGCCATTAGATGACATCGTCCTATACTATAATAACAACAGTGCCATTGTCCTTGTTAAAGAGTCCAGGTCTCACTAGAAGTCCAAATATATCGAGCAGTGGTCTCACATCATATGCGACTATCTCGAGAAGAAGCATGATGAGGTGCAAAGAGTAGACTCCATGGATAACATGGCAAACCCATTGATAAAGTAGTTGATCCAATAAGAGATTGAAGTCCACTTTGAGAAGATGGAGATTAGGTAATTGGTCAATTGGCCACCTTAAAAAGATGGGACTTATGTGTTGGATTGCGGTTGTATAGCGGAAGACTAGATTTCAAAATTTTAATTCAAAATTTTAATTCCTGAAACCCTGGTCAACCAAAATCCTAGACCAAGGACTCCCTTGATTATATCAATTAACGAGATAAAATATTAGGAAATATAAGAATATCTATAATTCTAATATCCTTCATTCCACTAGGCATATAAGTGCAAGCCCTCTAGAGGTGATCCACATAGGAATTGGATCAAGGAAGCACTCCTCTTTCTTTCTCGACTCCTTCTAGTAGCCTTTCTTTTTTCAGCAGCCTTTCTTCTCTTCTTGGACCTTTTTCCTTTAGAAAAGTACATCAAAACCTTTCAAGAAACTCTCTTACTATCCTATTGTCCTTTCAATTCTTTTTCTAAGCCCTTATCTTAGAATGGCAAACTTGTCTTAAAATAAAAGACTTGTCCTAACAAGAAAAAGAGGAGAGTTGTCAGGACAAACTTTGGATACTTTAGTTTCAATCATCAAAGCCTTTAAATAGGAAGAGAGAAGGTGCCTAAAGTACCCTCTCATCAGCCCCTAATATGATATTTAACATATCAGATTTGACCCTTCAAGCAGAAGGAGTCTCTAGGCAGAAAGATGCAAAGTAAAACATTATTTCACTAATATTTTATGCCAAGAGTTGCTTATCGCAACTCTTCAGAAAAAATTGATAATTAGTCTTTAAGTTTAGAATTATAAACTTGGTCCAACACCCCAATAGGCATATAAACTAGTGAGGCTTATCTACAAAAAGGTGATTAACAAGCAAAAGGATTCTAGCCCATCCCATGTACCATATATTCCAAGCATCGTATCCCTTCATGAAATCATGCCCATAATTACTTAATTTGACCAGTCAAATCTAGTCCAAATGGACATGTATTAGAGAAGATAAGGGCCAAAGTTTATCTCCAAAAATGGGATTTAATTATAGAAGGACTCTTGGTCCTTCTATGACCCTTAATGTATGTGCACACCAATATTGGCACCAAGAGTCCTAAGGACTTGGGGCTTTTGTTTTAAAACATGGATAAAGGGTACAAAATTAGGATAAATCCAAATTTGGTTACTTCACTTAAGGCTCAACTCAATTTAAGTGCCACTCAAATTAGTTAGCCGAAATAGTAGGCATTTAAATCCAATCTAATTAGGTTAGGAGTTAGGTAGCCTACATATACTAATATGTTAATTAGCTAGCCAATTAGGATCCTATGATTCTAATAAAAATATAAATAACTTTATTGATCAATTTTTTAATATGTGTGACCCTTTAAGCATCTTATCTAGCTAGTAGTAGGTCAAGGTTCATGTCGATTTAGTTTGATTAGAAATTAACTAATCAAATTAGATCAAATCGAGCTAACCCTAGCTACTAATTTGAACTATCTTTCAAATTGACTCGTGAATTCAATAAATTTAATTCTTGATAACCTACAAGACATGATTGACATCTAGTAATATATAATACCTTCCCAGAAGATAAAAAATTTGGTTAAAATTATTAAAATACCCTTTAGTGATAAGTTATAATGCAATCAATCCTTCAATCTTCCTTTATCCTGAATAAATGATGGATATGGAAAATTATCAAACCCTCACACTTTATTATTCAAAACTCAAATCACTAATGAAGACTTGACTGATGAAAGATTAGAAACTCTTTTTTAATTTCATCCTGCTTTGATCAAAGACTTTCTGAGTCATTATTTGATAAGATTACATGGGAAAAATACTCCTCTTACTAGGAGTGATCGATTTCTTGTTGACCTATTCATAACCTTCATATACAATTTACCATATCCATGAATATCCTATACATAACTAAGTCATAAATGAATATGAACCAAAACTTGGATTCATATGTATAAGATACCATGATGATTTCAGGTCTAATGATTACTTGCATAACTTTCACTAAGAAAATCATCTTTTAACAAGTAAGATTTTCATAAGATATTCTCATGATGGATCAATTTAGTGAACTCATACCCTGATGAGCACCCACATCTATGTATTAGTATCCTTACACAAGTGGTTATGAGACCAACCACTCTCTCCATCAAGCATACATAGGATGTGCCAGTCTCTCTAAAAATATCGATCCCTGACTCGATAATCCTATGACTAGAAAAGTTTTAGAATAGGATTTATAAGATCTTAGATCTCACTATTATGAACTCCATCATAATTCTAAACCATTGCCCTAATTTATGGAGTTTATAATAATCTTAAAACAACAAAGTATAATACATAGCATATGACAAAACAAAATGCCTTTTATTAATATCATACATGAGTCGAGAGAATATTTTAGATAAGCTCCTATTTTATAAAAAATATGATTGGTTTTTAGGGCATTATTCTTTCAATCTCTTACTTGCACTAAAACCAATCACCATTATATTTAATTCCCATACAATCTAAATGGAAATCAAATTGTTGTTACGGAATGACCTTAGTGAATAGGTCTGCTATGTTGCTCTTTATATCTACTTTTTCTAAAATCATGTCTTGTCTTTCAATAATTTCACGAATGAGATGGAATTGCCATAGGATATGCTTGGATTTTTGATGAGACCTTAGTTCCTTAGCTTGTGCAATAGTTCCAATGTTATCATAATAAAGTAGCACTGGTTGTTATATCATAGGAACTACACCCAACTTTGAGATGAACTTTTTCATCCAAACAGCTTCCTTAGTGGCATTACTAGTAGCTATGTATTCTACCGCAGTAAATGAGTCAACTACAGTTTGTTGCTTGATACTTTTTAACTCACTACACCTCCATATAGAGTAAAGCTATATCTTGATATGGATTTACTATCATCTGGATCTGATTGAAAACTAGAGTCAGTATAACTTTCTAGTTTTCAATTTGATGATTCATATATTAGAAAAATATCTTTAGTCCTTCTAAGGTACTTAAGAATATTTTTCATAGATTTCTAATGATCCTCCGCTGGATCAACCTAGAATCTGCTTGCTTTGCCTAAGACATAAGCAATACCAGGCCTTGTACATAACATGGCATACATGATTGATCCTACAACTGAAGCATATGAAATCTTACTAATCCTTTATCTCTCTTCAAGTATCTTAGGAGACATCTTTTAAGAAAGATGTATACCTTGACTCATGGCAAGTAACCTCTTTTACTTCCCTTCATATTGAATCTTGTCAATACTAAGTCAATGTACTTGGATTAAGATAAGCCGAGCATCCTCTTAGATCTATCTCTATTGATCTTTATACCTAATATATAGGATGCTTCTCCCAAATCTTTCATAGGAAACTGTTTAGATAGCTAGCTTTGACCTATTACAACATTGGAATATCATTTCCAATAATAAGTATGCCATCAACATATAATATTAAGAAGAAAATGACACTCTTGTTTGTTTTCTTATACACACATGGTTCATCTATATTTTGATGAAACCAAATTCATTGATTATTTCATTAAATTAAATGTTCCAACTCCTCGATGCTTGCTTAAATCCATAAATAGATTTCTTAAGCTTGCATACTTGATTTGGTCTCTTACATAAGATAAACCCTTTTGGCTGTGACATATAGACTTCTTCCTCAAGATACTGATTGAGGAAGGCAGTCTTTATATCTATTTGTCATATTTCATAATCATAGTACACAACTATAGCAAGCAAAATTCTAATGGACTTAAGCATAGGTACTGGAAAAAGTATTTCATCATAGTCAACTCCTTGTCTTTGTTTGAAACCTTTTGCCACTAGCTTAGCCTTCTAGGTTTCTACTTGGCCATCTACTCCAATCTTCCTTTTAAAGACCCATTTGCATCCTATTGGATTTACTTCCTCAAGCAGATCAACCAAGGTCCAAACCTAGTTGGTATTCATGGAGTCCATTTTAGATTTCATGGCATCAAGCCATTTGTCAGAGTCTTTACTCTTGACAGCTTTCGTATAGGTCAAAGGATCATCATTTTGAATGATGCTAACTTCAGTGTCATTTCTAATTAAAGCCAAATCTAAGAGTTGCATCCCACTCTCTCAACCTATAGAGAGGATGTGTGTGTTGTGGTGGTACTTGATTAATAGATACTTATAGTTAAGGAATTTGAGGTTGATTGTCTATAGGAGTAGGTTGTTGATCTTGTACTTCATTAAGTTCAAAGTATCCTTCCACTGACTCCTTGGATAAATTCCTTTTCTAAGAAAGTGGCATGCCTACTAACAAAAATCTTTTGTTTAGTAGGATGATAAAAGAGGTATCCAATACCTTCTCAAGGATAACCTATGAACCTACATTTATCAGTCCTAGCACTCAGCTTAAGTCCATATATATTTCTAATATAAGCTAGGCTATTCCAAATCTTAGGATATTTAAAACTTTATCTTTTGTCTCTCCATAATTCATATGGAGTGCTAGCTACTGATTTTGATAGTACTCTATTTAGTATATAAGCAACAGTCTCTAGGGCATGATCCTAGAAGGATATAGGAAGATCAGTGAAGTTCATCATAGACCTTACCATATCTAATAAGGTACAATTCCTTCTTTCTACCACACCATTTAATTATGGTGTATATGGAGGAGTCCATTTTGAGAGAATGCCTTTGTTCTTAAGATGGTCAAGAAATTCAGTAGACAAGTATTCTTCTCCTCAATCTGACCGAAGGATTTTAATATTCTTTTTAGTTTATTTCTTAACCATGCTTTGATACTCTTTAAATTTATCAAAGGCTTCGAATTTATGTTTCATAAGATACACATATCCATACATAGATAAATCATTAGTAAAGGTGATGACATAAGAGTATCATCCCCTAGCTTGAGTTAACATGGGTCACATACATCTATATGTATTAACCCTATTAACTTAGTTGCCCTATCTCCATGACCAATAAATAGAGATTTGGTCATTTTATCTTGAGACAAAACTAATAAGTTTTTAATGATTGATGATCATAAGGATCAAACAATTTATCTTTTGTATAACTTGTTTATCCTAGACTCACTAATATGACCTAATCGGCAATGCCCGAGCAAGGTGACATTAACATCTTCTCTCTTTCTTTTTTTATTTTCAATAAGTAAAACATCATTATTAAGTAAAAGAACTAAAAGATCATTAATAAATAAACCAGTTCCAAAAAATTATTTGAATGAGAAATAGAGCATCCACAGCTCTTTATCTTAATTTCAAAACCTTGTTGTAATAACAAGGGTTCAGAAATAATATTTCTAATAATATTTGGAATATAGTAACAATCTTTCAATTTTAAAATTTTGCTCAAAAGTAATAATAGCAGATAGGTGCCCACAACTTCTGCTTGAATGGCTTCACCACTTGTACTATAAAGCTCAAAGCCACCCTTCTTCAAGCTCCTATTCTATGAAGTCCATGTAAAGTCTTGCATATATGAGACCCATATGTGATATCCAATACCCATGAATTAGAAGCTAAAGTACTCAATGATAAGTTAGTTTGTATCAGGTACAAAATTTTTGATGCTCCACCAATATCAGGCTTCAGACTAGCAAGATATGACTTGTAGTTCTTCTTCTAGTGTCCCTCCTGCTTGTCATAGTGAAAACAAGTTCTTTCAGCAGAGGGCTTCTTTGCTTTCTTCCTCTCCTGGATGCTTTTCTTAGGATTCCACTTTCTCTTTGAACCCTTCTTCATTACTATTTTCTTCTTCTCATCAATTAGAAGAAGATGAGCTTTGTCCCCTTTAAAATGGCTCTCAGCTATCTTAAGCATATTAAGTAGCTTTGGTAATTAAAGGTTCAATTTATTCATGTGATAGTTCATGATAAACTGAGAGAAGGAATTAGAGAGTGATTGCAAGATCAAGTCTTGATTAAGCTCTCCATCCATAACAAACCCTAATTGACCTAATCAAGTGATTAAGTCAATCATCTTTAGTACATGAACTTGAATAGATGAGCCCTCACTCATACATGCTCGAAATAATTATTTTGATATTTCATATCGGGCAACCCTTACTTGCTTTATATAAAGCTCTTTAAGATTGAACACTATGGATTGAGGCTCCATTTCTTCATGTTTCTCTGTAATTCATTGCTCATAAAGGCCAACATAATGCACTTGAAAGTTAAACTGTTATTCTACCATATTTTATATATGGCCCTTTCCTCCTCCGAAGCATCATCTCCGATCAAATCTAGATCAAGAGAATCGAGGATGTAGGATATCTTTTATTGAGTTAAGATAATTCTCAAGTTCCTTAACTAATCTACATAATTAGGATTGATCAATTTATTGGCATCTAAAATACCCCACAATGATAAAGTAGAAGTCATAATATTAATTTACATAAATAAAAAATAATGTATAAGCATATCACCATTAATCATGCTATAAAGTATTAGATGCACCAAGATAAATTTTATAAAAACCCTATAGTAGGCCTTGTGTTACGTAACAAACCTACTATAGTTTTTGATAAAAATTTGGCTTAGCATGAAGGAAGGAAATTAGTAGTATTTTGATCAATTAGCATTTCTAAATCAAGATCTAAATTAATTAAATTGGCCAGGTAGGTGGGAGAGAGTTGGGAGGCCCCTCGTGCTTGCCTTAGATTCCAAAAATTTTGCAGGTAAGCAACGAACCCAATTAAAATTCGTATTCTCTTTACATTTCCAGAACCACTTTTCTAGACACCAATTGATCAATCAAATTCTAAATGGATTTACATTATGATTTTATAACAATATGACTAAATATTATTTTTAAAGAGGGCTTTCATGGTCTAATGCATATCCTAATACTATAAACTATCTAACAAGCATACCACAACATCATATGTACCAAGTGTATCATTATTCTAGGATAACTTTATAACATAGTAGACATCCACTATTATGTTAGGACAACTTAATTTCAAAATGATGACTGAATAATTTAAACATATCTCTATGTCGATTAGACTTTAAATAAAACCCTAATCAGTGGCATGGATCAATCAACATATGCTACAACTATTATACAAGACATAATTATTCAAACATTTAATTGAATGAATCAAGGTGGCTTTGATACCACTGTTGGATTACGGTTACATAGTGGATGACCATATTTTAAGATTTTAATCCTAGAAATCCTAGTCAACCAAAATCCTAGACCCAGGACTCCCTTGATTATATCAATTAACATCACAAAATATTAGGAAATAGAAGAATACCTATAATGCTAATATCCTTTATTCCATTAGGCACACAAGTGTATGCTTCTAGAGATGATTCACATAGGAACCAGATCAAGGAAGCACTCCTCTTTCTTGCTCGACTCCTTTCGATAGTCTTTCTTCCTTCAATAGCCTTTCTTCTCTTCTTGGATTTTTTTCCTTCCAAAGAGTACCTCAAAATCTCTCCAAAAACTCTCTTGCTATCATATTATCCTTTCAAACTCTCTTCCTAAGCTCTTATTTCAAAATGGCAGATTTATCTTAAAATAAAAGACTTGTCCTAATAATAGAAGGAAAAGAGTTATCAGGATAAACTTTGGATGCCTTGGTTTCAATCACTGAAGCCTTTAAATAGGGAAATAGGAAGCACTTAAAACACCCTTTCATCAGCCCCTAATCTGATATTTAATATATCATATATGATCCTTGAAGCAGAAGGAGTCTCTAGGCAGAAAGGTGCAAAGTGAAACGTTGTTTCACTAATATTTTGCACCAAGAGTTGCTTATCGCAACTTTTCAAGAAAAATTTGATAATTAGTCTTTAATTTTAGAATTAAAGACTTGGCCCAAACCCTAATAGGCATATAAACTAGAGAGGCATTTTAGAAAAAGGTGATTGATAAGCAGAAGGACTGTAGCCCATCCCATGCATCATATATTCCAAGCATCACATCCTTTCATGAAATCATACCAATAATTACTTAATTTGACTGGTCAAATCCAGTCTAAATGGGCATGTATTAGAGAGGATAAGGGTTAAGATTTATCACCAAAAAGGTAATTTAATTATAGAAGGACTCTTGGTCCTTCTACACCCATTAATGTATGTATATGCCAATATTGGTGCCAAGAGTCCCAAGGGCTTGGGACTCTTGGTTTAAAACATGGATAAAGGCTATAAAATCAAAATAAGTCCCAATTTGACTATCCCACTTAAGGCTCAACCTAATTTAAGTCTCACTTAAATTAGTTAGCCCAAATAGCAGGTATTTAAACCCAATCTAATTAGTTTAGGAGTTAGGCTAACCTACATATGCTAGTATGTTAATTAGCTAGCCAATTAGGATCCTATAATCCTAATATAAATATAAATGACTTCCTTGATTAATTTCTTAATGTGTATGACCCTTTGGGCTGCTCATCTAATAGACAGTAGGTCTAGGTTCATATCAATTTAGTTCGATTATAAATCAACTAATCAAATTAGGTCAAATCTAGCTAACCCTAGCTTCCAATTTGAACCATCTTTCAAATTAACTCATAAATTCAATCAATTTAATTCATGATAACCTACACGATATGATTAACATCTAGTAATGTATCATGCCTACTTAGAAGATGAAAAATTTGATAAAAATTATCAAAATACCCCCCTTCAATGATAAATTACCATGTAATTCGATCCTTCAATCTTTCTTTATCACGAATAAATGATGGATATGGAAAATTGTCAAACCCTCATACTTTATTCATTAGAACCTCAAATCACTAATGAAGACTCGATTAATGAAAGATTAGAAACTATTTTCTAAGTTCATCCTACTTTGATCAAAGACTTCCTGAATCATCATTTGATGAGATTACATAGGATAAATACTTCTCTTACTAGGAGTGATCGATTTCTTACTGACCTACTCATAACCTTTATATACAATTCACTATATCGATGAATATCCCATGCCTGACTAAGTCATGAATGAGTATGAACCAAAACATGGATTTATGTATATAAGATACCATGGTAATCTCAGGTCTAAGGATCACTTGCACAACTTCCATTAAGAGAATCATCTTTTGATAAGTAAGTAAGACTTTCATAAGATATTCTCATGATGAATCAATTTGATGAACTCATACCCTGATGAGCACCTACATTCCTGTATTAGTGTCCCTACACAAGTGGTCATGAGACCAACCACTCTCTCCATCGAGCATATAACGGATGTGCCAATCTCTCGAGAAACATGATCTCGGACTCGATGATCTTATGACTAGAAATATTTTAGATTAGCATTTGTAAGATCTTAGGTCTCAATATTATGAACTCCATCATAACCCTAAAACCATTACCCTAATTGATGGGATTCATCATAATCTTAAAATAACAAAGTATAAGACATAACATATAATGAAACAAAATACCTTTTATTAATTTCGTACATGGATTGAAAGAATTTTATAGATAAGTCCCTATTTCATAAGAAATATGATTGGCTTTTAGGATACTATTCTTTCATTAGGTACATGGTTAATTAGCTTTAGTACAAGTGGGAGATTATTAGATGTATATCCTAGAAGTCAAGTTGGCATGACACATTATACCATTTCTAGGATATAGGTTATACTTGATTTATTGAAATTAATAAAATAGATTTTTTTATTCATATATGATGTGTCTATGAATCATCCAAGGAGTTAATGGACAATAGCACATATTCTCAAGAGTTGAGAATTTAAGACATATATCATATAGACTAACTTCTAAATTGCTCTCAATCGTTGAATCATCATGGAGATGGTGATTGATCCATCAAGATCTGTACATGGATCACTTTCCTTTCAAACAGATGAGTCTCAAGTCTATAGTGTAAGGATACTGAAAAGAAAGTGCAAGTGATTGATAGACAACAACGATGCCGAGAATGACCAAGAATGAGAAGTCACTTAGATGTCTACTTACTCATTGATAACTATCTCGATGCTATAGTTATGTGAGTAGTTCTTTGACCTATAGTATCTTGACTATTCATAGTGAAGTTGATGTAGTTTGATAGTACATAAACATAGTCTCTAGCCATTTGTAGCCTTGCAATGTTCGTTGGCTATAATAGGTTCACTATAGGAGTACACACTTATATGAATCTATCGATCTTAGTAGTTGAGGAGTAGTTTAATAATCTAAGAGGCTGAGTCCTTAAGTCTATTGCCACAACAACATGATAATGAAAAAGAGTATCTATAGGATTCATAATTAGGCTCAAGCATATTAAGTCTTGCATATGATGGATGCTTAGGATTTGATGAGCTTTCATGACCAGCATCCTATCAAGACTTGATAAAAGAACTTAAGCATATTGTAACTACACCAAGGGTTCATTTTTCTATTCTATTAGGTTGCCACTATATACTGCTAGGTATCATTAGTGGATTGTGAGAACTCATTAGGATGATTATCTAATCAATGATCCTTGTTAGGGTTAGGTTGGAATCATTCCAACCCATTGAAAGGACTTTCGATGATACTATAATAGAGATCATAGTATACCTCATTACCAGATAGAATAGAACCTGAGAGATTACATATAAAAGAAGTTTGACCTGATCAAGAGTTTAGATCAAGACCAAATTATCAATTAGTTTGATGATTTGGATCAATTTATAAAATTTACAAATTTAGAAACTACTAATTGTTAGTCTAAGGAACTTAATTGCAAGTATTGCAATATAATTAGGTTTAATTAAATTATAGATCAAGTCTTAATTAATTTAATTTAAATTTAAATTTAATTAGATTTGATTTAATTTAAGGCTAATTGGATTTAATTATCCAAGTTGGACTTAGATTTCAATCCTAATTGGATTAGGATTGATAGCCTTTTCAAATTTGATTCAAATTAGGCTCAAATTGGATTCAAATCCAAAATGAAACCAAATTGAAATAGGTTGCCTAAGCCCATGTTAATTGGGTTTTCTCCCTCTTGGTCGACAAAGAAATCAAAAGGGGTTTTAATCTCGGTAACCCCTCTTTTACGTATGCGAGAAAATAAGAGGAGGCACAAACTTGCACCTCCCCATTCTCATTTCTTGATAAGAACTATCCTAACCCTTTTCTACTTCAAATGGGAATTGTTTAGGGTTATTTTTATCTAAAGGTTGGCATTGGGATTGGGTTGTTTGTGTGACAATATAAAAGAAGGAAGAGGGTATCCTATTGTATTGATTCCTTATCATAGAATTCTTCCTCTACACCATCTTTTTTCTACTGCCCCTCCTTCTTTCTTTCTTCTCACATTCCACATGCCAAAACCTCTAAAAGAGAGTTTAGAGAGAAAAGAAGAGGAAAAAAAAAGATTATTTCTTCTCTTCTTGGCATCCTAGAAGAATCCCTTCGAATCTATGCAAAGGGTTTGTGCAGTAGCATTCTTCTTCTTGTTCTAGAAGAAGGGTCTATATCTAAGCCGAGAAGCAAGGCTTGCAAGAAGCTAACACTTCAAAGGCCTTGGAGTTTTGATCAGCAACCTGCTCCATGTAGATACTAGCAAAGGCTAGGCATGTGCGTAGCTTTGATAGAAATCCCAGGAATCCACCAAATCTGATCCACTTGAGGAAGAAGAAGGAAAGTGCTTCAAGTAAGTTTGATCTTCCTTCTTTATATTTACTAATTTCAGATCTTACTCTAGTGTTTATTTTTAGCTTGTTAATAGATATGTAGGTGATTTTGATCAAATCAACATGCTTGGATTGAAAATTGTTTTAAATTATTGCTTCTACTACATGATTAAAGTAATCAAAAATTTTTAGCATGCCTATAATCACCTTAATGCTACAATATGTACATGCATGTGTTCTTGTGATAAGTCTTTGCATCTGGAGAATCAAGAGTCTCATGGTAGAACAACCCTATAGGATAAGCCTAAGTGTGTAGTGTGTTGGGTATCTATAGGACCGAGAATTACTAACAGACTTTTGGATTTTATTTTGGCCAATAGGGCTATAAGATAGTTGAGTGCCTCCAAAATGTTTAGGAGTCCTAATCAATTTAGAGATCCTAGACTACTAGGACATAGCCAAGTTAAGCTCCTGCCATATAGACTCCTATTTCTTAGATCTAAATAGCTCAAACATCTTCTCTTGAGCAACAAAATGGTGGGGAGACCTTGCACTTAGGGTGATAGTTATGTATTTACTCAACAAGATACATAGGCATCCAACACTATGGTGTTAGGTATATAGCTAATTACAGCCATTTATGCTTATGTGCTCTTTGATTATGGTGTCACTCATTTTTTTGTGTCTTCTAACATTCATGCAAAAGCATAACTTGCCAGGTGTGCCTTTAGAATATGATTTGTATAGCTGCATCCCTGTTCGAGGTGAGGTGATCTCTAATCAAAAGTGCAAGTCTTCTTCAATTCAAATAGAGTGTAGAGATGAATTGCTTGCTAATCAAATAATTGTAGATTGTTTGAGGTGAGGTGATCTTTAATCAAAGTGCCTATACTTCTTCTCGAGTTGTTTTCACAATACAAATTACATGATTACTTTGAAAGGGGTGTACGGTAAATCTAGCTACAGTGGCCATTGATCCAAGAATTAATTTTGGAGATGCCAAAACACTTGAGTATAATTGGTAGTAACGTAAGCTTAAGAGTATCGTTGTAGGAATTCTTTTAATGCTCAAAGGTTGCACACCTGATCAAGAAGAAACCCTCTTCAAATTTGTGAAGGAAAAAGTTTTCTAAGCTTTTTGTGGAAGGATGGAAGAGAAGGGTCAACCCCAAACACATAGAGTCAACTTTAGCATGCCTAAAGAAGACCAATATAGTCCATGAGTAAACCACAATAAAAATTGAGTTGATCCTAATATAGTCTAAAGGGTGCCAGACAAAGAGTTGTAAAAATAGGACCATCCAAGAGTTGATCCTAGCATATCTCAAGTTGATCCTAGTAGGGCTTGAGTCGACCATAGTAGTACAAGAGTCAACCCTAGGTTGGTCTTAGGTTGAAGATAGAGAATAGTGAAAAATTATCTAAACTCAAGTCAACCCTTGCAAGACACGAGTCAACATCTAATTATTCTCAAGGTGAAGACAGGGAGCTGTGAAAACTAGCTAGTTCCCGAGTTAACCTTAGCACTTCATGAGTTAACCCCAACTCTAGATGAGTCAACCCCATTCGCAATGGAGTTGATCCCTGAATGGTCATAGTTAAAAGATAGAGATTCATCTTGAGACATAGTGCTGCACTAGTTGACCCTTCAAAAAGTCTAGTCAATCCCTAAAGAAGCTAAGTTAACCACTGATCAAGATGAATCAAACCCTGAATATCATGAGTCAACTCCTTTGCATCTGATAGCCCAATAGTTAGTTTTACAAAATAGCTCCAATGGATAGAAAATGTTGTAATGGCTAGTTTGAGCTATTCAATGGTCATTTCTCCTCTTCTAACTAATTTTGAACATATTTATGCAAGGAATTTAATTGGCGAACTCATTCAAGCACAAAAAATGAGATCTAAGCAAATTGAAAAGAAAGAAAACTCAAGAGAGCATTCAATTCTACCTTCTAATAGTTAATTCTTTTGAGAAGAAAGCTTGACTACATTCACTGTATGACCTCCGAGTTGAGCAATCCTTCAAAGCTTTCCTTCAAGCTTCTCTCAACTGATTAAAGAGGAAGTCAACTTATTCAAGAGTCTTCAACTATTACTTTTTTGATCTTCAAAGAGTTTTATTTATTTGAGCTTTAACTATTCACTCATTGTACTCATATTGTAACAAGTTTCCTAGAAAATTAAATTTGAAATTTTGGACTGATCGAAGCCCATAATTGGATGATTGTATTTGACTAATTTAAGAATAACTTGGTTAGAGATGTTATGGTTGATGAGCCTTAACCAAATCAATTGAAATTGATTGTGAGTCCATGTAAAATAATCAAATTATAATCAAGGACTGATTAAAGTTGAAATTTTCAAGTTGGATGTCTTAAGGAGTGGACATAGGTGTTGCATTTAGCATCGAACCACTAAACATTTACTATATTTGTGATTCCATGTTTGATTTTCCTTTATCTTGTACTAATATTTTTATTTATCCCTTGGTCCATTACACGTACACTAATTTTCTACTATAGTGCACATATTTGTTTTAAATTTTAAAGAACCCAATTTACCTTCCATCTTGGGTTCTATCTCTAAGCAACAAGTAGTATAAAGAAAGATTCTCAACCCATTTGATCTAACAATCAAGAGTTAAAATCATGACAACTTTGATTGGATTTTCTTTCAATGAAGGTCAATCTACAAATAGACCACTTCTCTTTAATGGAAAGCATGAATGAAGCTATTCATTCAAGCACTAGATTATGACATGTGGAGTGTTATAATCAATGTACATCTAATCACTACAAGAAAATAAGATTTTAGTGACCGAAAAATTAGTTGCTAAAAATTTAAAATCGGTAGCTAATAATTTTTATGACTAATTTTGTGACTAGTTATTTTTTATCACAAAAATCCTAGTTGCAAATATTTTGCAATCAATTTTTTCCATCACAAAATTTAGTAACTAATTTAACAACCAAAAAATTGAAAAAGAAAATATTTAAATTTTGCAATCAATTTAGTGATCAAAATAAAAAAAAAATTATTTAATATTTTACAATCAATTTACCAGCTAAAAAAAAATATTGGTTGCTAATTTGCAAAAAGAAATTCTTAAAAATATATATCTTAAAGACTAATTTTTTTAATCAATTATTTTATTAAAATAATAACTTAAGGATAGATTGCATAATCAATTACAAATAATTTTTAAAAAATTTTATTTTTAGAATTGGTTGCAAAATTAGTCAATAAGTTTATTAAAAATATTAAATAAAAAATTGGAGTGAGAATTGATCTCAAAAGTGGTTACTAATTTTTAAAAATGTTTTATATTAAAAAAATCAATCACCAAATCAATCATAAATTTTTTAATTTTTAATATTTTTATAAGTAATTGCAATTTCAATTTCATAATTTATTAAAAAAATTAAATTAAAATTGGAGTGAAAATCAGTCTCAAAATTGATCACTAATTTTTTAAAAGTACTTTATATTTAAGAAATTGATCACAAAATCAGTTGTAAATATTTTTTAAAAAGTTTTTATTTTTAGGATCGATTATAAAATTGGTTACTAAATTTATTAAAAAATATTAAGTTAGAAGTTGCCTATAAATTGATCAAAAAATCAATCATAATTTTTTTTATAAATATTTTTGTAAAAATATTGGTTGAAAAATTGGTCATGATTTTTTAAAATTTTTTTAATTTAATTATTGATCGCAAAGTCTATTGCTAAATTTAAATATGAAAAATTTAATTTAAAATTGTATTATTTTTTTCCTGATCAAAGTAGCTCCAAAGGAGTACTTGCCAATTCAAACATAATAACAAATATAATATATATCCAACAACATTAATTCCATATCATGAATTTCAACCACATAAGATAATGCATTGATACATACCCAGCAACACTATAGCATCCACTATACAAAATTAAGCAACATATCTTAAACAACAATGTGCCATAAGAATTAGAAAAAAAGGCCATAGTAATTTATGGAGTTATTTCCTTCAATTTTTATTAAGTTTATCTCATCATCAAGGAAAATAAATAAGCAACTATAAGAATATAGCAAGCCAAATGCATCAATACCCATCAACTTTAACCCATCGTATGATACTTTGTGCCAAAAGTTTTATTTATTTAGCATATGTCATGCTAAATGTATCATAAAGAACTTCTCTGTTGCAAGCTAAAAGCAAAACTGATAGGCACCCATCAGCTTTAACAAATCATATGGGAATGAGAAAAAAGAGGCTATAGTATATATATGGAGCCATTCCCTTCAATATCCATTAAGTTTAGATCATCATTAGAGAAAACAAGAAAGCAACCATAAGAATATAGCAAGCAAAATTGATCAGCACTCAATAGGTTTAACACATCATATGAAAATAAGAAAAAAAAGTCATAGTATATTTATGGAGCCATTCCCTTCAATATCCATTAAGTTTGGATCATCATCAGGGAAAACAAGAAGGCAACCATAAGAATATAGGAAGCAAAACATATCGACACCCATCAACTTTAACCCATCATATGAAAATAAGAGAAAAATAATATAGCATACCTTGTGCCGAATGTTTCATTCGTTTACCATATCTCTTGGAAAATATATCATAAAAAACTCCTCTATTGTTAGCTAAAAGCCAAACTGATCGACACTCATCAGTTTTAATGAATCATATGAGAATAAGAAAAAGAGGCCATAGTATATATGTGGAGCCATTATCTTTAATATCCATTAAGTTTGGATCATCAGGGACAATAAGAAGGTAGCCATAAAAAAAAAGCAAGCAAAATCAATCAGTACCTATCAAGTTTAACACATCATATGGAAATAAAAGAAAAGATACCATAGTATCTTTGTAGAGCCATTCCTTTCAATATCCATTAAATTTGGATCATCATCAGGAAAAACAAGAAGGCAACCATAAAAATATAGCAAGTAAAATCGATCAGCATCCATCAACTTTAATATATCATCGGGGAATGAGAAAAAGAGGCCATAGCATATCCATGGATCCATTCCCTTCAATATTCATTAAGTTTGGATCATCACTAGGGATAACAAGAAGGCAACTATAAGGATATAGCATGCAAAATCGATCAACATCCAGCAGTTTTAATACATCACCTGAGAATAAGGAAAGGAGAGCATAGTATACCTTGTGCCAAATATAAAATTATTAGGCCTTCCAAAGTATAACATGTATCAAAAACAAGTGATACCAACATAATATATAAAGCTAGTGAGCTAAAAAGAGTCGAATATTTACAACATATGCATCCTTGTACAATCCAAGCTTAAAAGCATAAATCAAATATAAACCTAGAAAAGCATGTAAATAAATCTAGTCTATGTTCCCTCCTCCTCCTTAATATCATCAACTCCACCTATGTACAAAGGTGCATATTGTCACACTAGTGCTTAATACGGAGGATATGGTAGAAAATGGGTGGCTGCAAAGGAGATGGCTGAAAAATAATAGATGCCTGAATACTGGGAGATGGCTGAAAGTTTATCTTTTCAAGCAGTTCATGTAGTAATCTATTGTTCGCATCAATCTCCTTTTCATTATGTTCAACCCTCCTTCTAAGTTCATCCCTTTCACATTCAGCAACCTCCACCCAAGCATTCTATTCAACTTCAACCTGCTTTCTCACTTACTCTTGAAGTTCTTGACTTTGCATTCATTGTAAGAATTATCAAGCTTAATCATGAAAATATGATGGGCCTATCAATACTGTAGACTCTAATCCTAGGCTATAAATTCTTCCTTTCTTCTTTTCACCAACTATGCAAACCCACACATCCAACTTTGATGGTGGAGGCTATTGTTGGCCAAGATTAGAGGCTCTCTAAGATTATGCCTCCTCCATATTACATCTAAATTCATTCTATCAAGTTTGTCTTGGTTTGCATAAAGTAATGAACATAATATATAATATGTTACTTATACTAATATATTTTGATCTCCTATCTATCCAACTCTTATCCTTCTTTTGATGGGTGTGCATTAATAATTTAGATGGAGATGACATAGCACCAGTCCTTACAGTCTATAATATTTCAAAAAATAAAAACATCAACATCTTATACATATTGCTATATTTTGTAACTATGAACCTATGCTGATTAATAAAAAAAATAGATTTAATCATGTTGTGTCTATGCTGAGATGTGATGATAGAGCCATCGGTATGAAGAGAAGTGCCAAAACCTCCACAATCAGAAGCATGATTTTGTTTAGCTTTTTCATATTTTTCTTTATATTCGATAGTACTCTAGTGCTGGCATAATCTATCCTATACATGATCTCCAAGCCAAGGTGGTTTCTCCATATTTCTATGAGAATTAGCAAGGAGATTTTTACACAAGCCGCACCACACTTCTCAAAATTATTTCATGCCCAAATATCATTCGATGGAACAAATTGATACCTCCTCTGTAATGAATATGTACAAACAAAATAAAAGATAAAAAAATGTATGAAAATTTAATTGAACACTGGCATTTGCAGCTAGGTGAGAAGACAAGAACCTATTGGTGTGCATTGCTGTGCATCGATTATAATAACTTATTTTCACTATTCTTATATAGAGTACTAGGAGTAAGTGTCAAATCCACAAAAACTTTTAGCAGTTATTCCAAGAATAATCTTAAAGAGCAATAATAAGATAAACTAGTAAAAACTAACTTAAATAAGTAAAGATATGAAAGAATAAAGATCTCAAGATTTCAATGAACTACTTGGCAAACAGCTGGTACTCTCTTCCTATGTGAATACTCCTATCAGGATATAATCTGTTTGTGAAGATCATGACCGTACCTGTTAGATTATGGCCCATTTTTCTAAAGTATTGATTAGTCCAGATAAGATGTATAAAATAAATGAACTTCTATATTAAAATAATATATTCTAAGAATATGAACCGAATCTAAAGAACACAATTCATTCCAAAAATATAGATCATTCATATAGAGAGGATTATGAAAGAAGCAATTTTATTTCATAAAGAAAGAGTACAAATGAAAATAAATAAAATACAAATGAAAATAAATAAAAATAACACTGCCTATTCATGCAATATAGTGAAACCCCGAGGAATTAGAGATCTAGCCTTCCATGAGTGAATTCCTTGTTGTCATTGAATTGGGGTAGTAGAGATAGAGAGGTAGATGGAGCAGCGATGGAAACCAGGGAACTAGGGAGCAATGGTGGAAACTGGGGAACCTGGAGCACTGGTGGAAAAAGGGGAACCAGGGCAACGATCTCTGGATGGAAAGTGGAAGTGGATGGAAAGTTTGAAGGGGGCTATCGAGAGAAGAACTGAATACCCCCCTCTCAACTACGATGCTTCTTTTAAAGGCAGAAGAGATTGTGTAAGTACCATGTTAGTTTCTATTGGGGTATCCCGGTCCAAGTACGAGCCGAACACCAGTTCGGCTGACCAAAGACCTTTTCTCCGAACCAACAACTTCGGGCCTAGAAAGATCAGGCCAACTACGTGCAACTCAAGGCTCTCTGCCGGCCTACGACATTCGAAGGCAAGACCATCGGATTATGTCTTCAGCCCTAATCGAAGACCAGGCTTCTCGTCGACTTCCGAAGACATACTCTTCGTTTCCTGTCGAAGACACGATCTCCGGCCCTTGGTAAACACCAAGTCCTCGACTCATGCTAAAGACAAGATTTTCGACCGAGAAGATCGGAAGACGAGGAGATTCCCGATTTAATTAAGAGAATCTCCTTAAGTAGGGAAAATCTGAAGATGGATCCATGATCTATCCCAGATAGGCAACAGTAACCAACGGTTACTATCAACTATCTCCATGCCACGATCATGGCATGCAACTCTAGCTGCCACACCTCCGGTCTGGCCAGAACCGCTCAATGACAACCCATGATTGCCAATCATGGGAAGAAATTAACTTCCCATAATCACTGGGAGAAGAACGGATCTGCAGGCCGGACGGCCCCTTATAAATAGCGGTAAGAGGAAATGCTCAAGAGAGGTACATTCTAAATTCACAAAGCCTTTCCCTCTGCTTCTCCAGAATCTTCTCCATTTTGTGGCTGGGGCCCGCCTCTGACTTAGGCATTGGAGTGTCCCCCACCAGAACAACTCTGGCAAGGGACCTATTTTGCAGGTGAACCGGGGAGCGGTCCTGTGGTGCAGCAGCTCTGATCGGTTGGAACAGGGACTCCACACCAACAGATTGGTGCGCCAGGTAGGGGGAGCAGCAAGTCGCCAACAATCTTTAAGCTCCCTCTTTAATAAGGGGAAGTATCCCGATGGCGAGAGGAAAGACTCAGATCGCCTCCACGAGTCGAAGTCGTGTTCCATCCCAAGGGGGTGCACCCCCGGGAGAGAATGACATTCCACCTCCCATAGTTGTCGTGGGATTGCAGTAATTTGAAGCTCTTGTAAACCAGGTCACCAATCTTACGGCCATAGTTCAAGATTTTCAAAACAGAGCTTTTCCGATGGGAAATCCACCGGTCGCCTCCAGACATAGCTCTCGGTCTCAGAGAAAGAGAGCCCCTCAAGAGGAATCAACACATCTCTCCCCCCATTTTCGGCCTTCTCCTGAAGGCCGAAGCTCGAGGCTACATAGGCCCATTAACTCCCCACAGAAAGGAAAAAGGCCTAGACAAACTCCCTCACCCTCCTCCGAAGACTCTACTCCCATAGAGAGGGCACCGAAGTAGGCTCCCCCTGATTACGATGAAAGATTCAAAGCCATCGAATCAGAAATGGCGAGGGCACTGGAGCAGAGGTTGCAGGACCTAAAAGATCACAACGACTTGATAGTAGGTGATCTACACCTGCCCTTCACAGATAGTGTCATGGTCGAAGTCATCCCTCAACACTTTAGGGTTCCCTAGATGGAACCCTACAATCGTACCTCCAATCCCTTCGACCACTTGGGCAGTTTCAAGGCCCATATAATGATCCAAGGAGCTTCGGACGCGATGTACTGCCTCGCGTTCCCGGTCACCTTGAAGAAAGCCACTCGGATGTGGTACTCAAGTGTATGCCCAAGTACCATCGATTCTTTTTTCGAGTTAGAAAAATTGTTTGTCTTGCATTTCAGGACTTACCACAAGACCCCCCGAAATATAGATGCATTGTTCCTCCATCAAAACGAAGGAGAAAGCCTGCGAGACTACATCTCTAGGTTTAATGCGACCACACTTGAGATCCCCGAGCTCAACGAGCATGTGGCCATGTCTGCACTAAAGAAGGAACTTCACACATCCAGGCTCACCTTTTTCCTGGATAAGAAGTTTTCCAAAAGCTATGCTGAGCTTCTGTCAAGGTCTCAAAAATATGCCGATGCTGAAGAGCAGGCGGCCAACCGATGACTGATCGAAGGAAAGCCACCTTCAAAAAAGAATAACAACAGGGGACAAGGTCCCCAGATCTCCAATAACAATAACAACAAATATACTGACCGTCGAAGAAGTCCTCCCAGGCCCAGAGCATCGGGAGGAAGATTAGATTCCTACACCCCCCTCAACCTCCCTCGAGAAAAGATCCTCATGGAGATAGAGAAAGAAAACTATCTCCAACGATCCTGTCCCATGAAGGCCTCCTCTTCCGTAAGGAATAGGAACAAATACTGCTGATTCCACCGGGACCACGGCCATAATACTAAGGAATGCATCCAGTTGAGGGATGCGAATAAGGATCTTATCAAAAGAGGGTATTTGGGGTGGTACATTGGTCGTCAAGGACCTCGATCGGAAGCTACTATTCCCCAGCCACCTCCTAAAGAGGCCGAACTGCCAAATCAAATGCCTACCAATGGAGGTGTGGGGATGATACATCGGCCTATTGACGGGAGAAGAGACAAGGATGATGTCCCAAAGTGACTTAAGGATAACAATGCTATCCTCTTCTCCGACGACGACCTTGTGGGAGTCCAGCTCTCGCATGAGGATCCCATTGTAATCTCGGTCGTTGTGGCCAACTATGATGTACAGCAAATCCTTGTTGATAATGAAAGTTTGACTGATATCTTGATCTACGATGCATTCTCTAAAATGTGTTTGCCTAGACATCAACTACGGAGATCTCCCATATCACTCACTGGCTTCGGGGGTAATCAAGTTGATGTCGAGGGAGAAATAGTATTGCCTATGACCCTTGGCAGTGAACCTCGATAAAAAGCACTACCGATCAACTTCACGGTAGTTCAAACCCCCTTGGCTTACAACATCATTCTCGGGCAGCCCTCCTTGAACAAGTTTCAGACAGTGATGTCCTCTCATTATCTCATGGTATGCTTCCCCACCAGGAATGGTGTCGGAGAAGTTAGAGGAGATCAGAGAGTGGCACGGTAGTGCCTGATGATCCAAGACAAGCACTTTAATGATTCTACCACCCTGGATCAATTGGATTCGAGAGACACAACCACAGATTCTAGTGAACCTATGGAAAGAACTGTCCTGGTACCTTTGACAAAAGAAGACCCCACCAAAGTAGTGCAGGTCGGGAGTATGCTTGACGAAGAAATCAAAATGGAGCTAATTCACTTCCTTAGAGACAATGCCGATGTCTTCGCCTGGACAGCTTCGGATATGCCAGGGATTCCTGCCAACGTAACCACTCATCGGCTGGAAGTTACTTCCAAGTATAAGCCAGTCCGGCAGAAGAAAAGAAGCTTTTCTCCTGAAAGATAGAAAGCTGTGGACGAGGAAGTAAGCAAACTCCTCAAAGCAGGGTTCATCCGAGAGGCCCACTACCCCGAATGGTTGGCCAATGTGGTAATGGTGAAAAAAGCTAATGGCAAGTGGAGGATTTGCATCGATTACATAGACCTCAACAAGGCTTGCCTAAAAGATAGCTTCCCTCTCCCAAAGATTGATCTGCTGGTCGATGCCACTACCGGCCACCAACTACTGAGCTTCATGGATGCTTTCTCTAGCTATAATCAAATCAGGATGGATCCCCGAGATGAGGAGAAGATGGCCTTTGTCATCAACAAAGGTCTCTACTACTACAAGATGAGACCATTTGGTCTCAAGAATGCCGGGGCAACATTTCAAAGGCTAATCAACAAAGTGTTCGAAAAGCAACTGGAAAGGAACATGGAGGCCTACGTCGATGACATGATCATCAAGAGCCTCCTCCAAAAAGACCATATCCAAGACCTGAATGAATCATTCAGTGCTCTACGAGATTACCGCATGAAATTGAACCCGGTGAAGTGCGCCTTCGGTGTCACTTCGGGTAAGTTCTTGGGTTTTCTTGTCACCAAATGAGAGATTAAGGCAAATCCTGAGAAGATCCA
Organism: Areca catechu; assembly: GCA_021397845.1. Lineage (NCBI taxonomy): Eukaryota > Viridiplantae > Streptophyta > Magnoliopsida > Arecales > Arecaceae > Areca > Areca catechu. The sequence goes on from CM038041.1 coordinate 72,830,692, forward strand.
AGCCTTAAAGGACATGAGGCATCCCTCCTACAAGAAAGAAGTCCAACAGGTAACAGGGAGAATTGCCTCCCTAAGCAGGTTTATTTCTCGTTCAGCCAAGAAATGTCTACCATTCTTCAAGGTACTTCGGTAGTCAAAGGGCTTCGAATGGTCTAAAGATTGTCGTACTACCTTTGAAGAGTTAAAGAAGTACCTAGAAACCTCGCCTCTACTCTTCAAACCTCAAGAGGGTGAGGTGCTTTACCTATACCTCTCTGCTTCAGATGAAGCAATTAGTTCAGTCCTTGTCTGAAGAGATGAAGACGGATCCCATAAGCTGATTTACTATATTAGCAAGGTTATGCATGATGCTGAAATGCAGTATGCGAAGATGCAGAAGCTGATCTACTCTCTAGTGATTGCAGCAAAGCGACTACGGCCATACTTCCATGCCCACGTCATCATGGTGCTGACTGATCAATCGCTCAAGGCTGTTCTCCGGTCTCCGACATCTCAGGAAGGATAGCCAAGTGGGCTGTGAAGTTAAGTGAATTCGATATCAGCTTTCAGCCCCGGTCGGCTATGAAGGCCCAGGTGCTCTCTGATTTCCTGGCTGAATGCACCTGGAGGCCCGAAGACGAAGTACCTTCATAAGAAGGAGAAGTTTTGAAGGAGACGAAGTCCGTTTGGGTGCTCCACGTGGATGGAACTTCCAATGCTATTAGGTGTGGAGCTGGTCTTCTGCTGGCCGAACCCGATGGTCATACCATAGAGTACACACTTCGATTCTCCTTCCATGCTTCTAACAACCAAGTTGAATACGAAGCCTTGCTCGTTGGACTTCGGATCGCCAAAAGTTTGGGAGTTCAACAACTCCGGGCCTTTTCAAACTCCCAATTGGTTGTGAACCAAGTTAAAGAAGAATACGAGCCAGGGACCCAACCATGATGCAGTACCTAGAGAAGGTACAAGGCTTATCCTCTCAACTGGAGCATTTTGAGATTATCCATGTCCCTCGATCAGAGAATTCCTGGGCGGACACATTATCTCAACTTGCTACTACAACACCAAAATTTCTCGGGCGCACCTTTGTTGAACATCTTGAAACTCCAAGTATAGCCGAAGAGGCTATGGAGGTGCACCAGATTGATGCCAAGGCAAACTGGATGGATCCCATCATCAAGTTCCTAAATGAGGGCATGCTACCGGGAGACAAGATAGAGGCCAAGAAAATTCATTGGATGGCATCCCAATATGTCATCTTAGATGGGACCCTCTATAAGAGGTCATTTTCTCAACCACTGCTAAAGTGCTTTGGATCGATGGATGCGGATTACACCCTGAGAGAGGCCCATGAGGACATATGCGGTGATTACTTGGGAGGTAGGTCTTCGGCGTATAAGATCATTCGATAAGAATATTATTGGCCCTCCATCCAGAAGGACTCGGCTGACTTCTTACGAAGGTGTGACTAATGCCAAAGGTACGCCAACATTCAGAGGCAACCTATAACTCACTTGACTCAACTGACGGCCCCTTGGCCTTTTGCCCAATGGGGAATGGATATTTTTGGCCTATTCCCGATGGCCTCTAGACAAAGGAAGCTCCTCCTTATGGCCATCGACTACTTCATAAAGTGGATGAAGCCGAACCACTGGCCCAGATCACAGAATGCAAGGTGGAAAATTTTGTAAAAAATTCCATCATATTTTGGTTTGGCATCCCACATGTCATAATCACGGACAACGAGAGACAGTTCGATAATATGAAGTTAAAGGACTTATGTGCTCGGTGTCATGTTCAGCACCGGCTGACCTCCGTTGCCCACCCACAGTCAAACAGAGAAGTCAAAGCAACTAATCGGACCATTCTTCATGGTCTGAAAACAAGGTTGAACACCGCTAAAGGATTTTGGACCGAAGAGCTGACCTCCGTTCTCTAGGAGTATCGAACTATCCCAAGAACGGCCACCGACGAGTCTCCGTTCAACCTAGCATACGGTACCGAAGTCGCACTACCTATCAAAGTCTCCCTACAATCCTTAAGAGTTGACAACTACGAAGAGCCTGAAAACTCCGATCGTAGAAGGATCGACCTAGTTTACTGCCAAGCACCAGGCTTCAGGCCCAAATAAGAATGGCGGCGTACCAACAAAAGGTCGCCAAATATTACAACTCCAGAGAGAAGGAGCAGATCTTCTGTACAGGGGACATGGTATTGCGAAGGGCAGAAGTATCCAGGCCAACATAACAGGGTAAACTTTTCCCCAACTGGGAAGGTCTGTACCAAGTCAAAGAGGTCATTCGACCAGGAGCATATCGACTCAAGACTCTAGATGGAAAAACTCTATCCCAGCCATGGAATGTACAAAACCTTCACAAATATTATCAATAAATAGATTCCTAAATTTCCTGTGCAAATTTGCTCAACTCTACTCAACTCAGAATGGCTTGTTTCCCCGACTGAACGACAACAGCCTAAGTGGCCCGATCTAAGAAATTTGCTAACTGCACAAAGGAGAGTCTGATCCACTCACCTTATCGGTATGCCCGACAAGCGCAATGGATGGCCTAGTCAGGCCACCAAGAAGATCGAAGGCACAGGGATGGTTCAGATAACTTACCCTATATGAAACCTGCAGACGTGCCGGGACGGGCCTAATTAGCCTACCTTATACTAAAAAAAAGGCACAGGGATGGTTTTCATAACCTACCTTACGGTAAATCTGAAGACGCGCCGAGGCGGGCCTAAACAGCCTACCTTGATCATGACAGAAATGCACAGGGACGGTGCAGACACCCCACCCAATGGTGAATCCGAAAATATACTTAAAAGGACCAATGTCATCCTTCCTGTCGATAACAAACATCTCTGGGATGGCCCAGCCGGCCTCATATCTTCCCTATAGACCGTGAATGGTCCAAGGAATCTACGCTCTAGACGTGACATAATGCAATATATCGCAAAGAACACATGGGAAGAGGTAAGAAAAGTTGGGATATTTCATTCTTCTTTGAATTTCTTATAGAAAAAAAAACTCTCACAAAGAGAGGACAAAAAATAAAGGAGGAGAAGGGTTGCGGGAAAGCATTTTCAATAACCTCCCACCGGCTCTTTCCCGTACCGGCGGGGGCAGTTCTGGAAGGATGATGAAGGGGCCCCGGGGTTCCTATCCGGACCAGAATCCGACCCCTCTTCGGAGTTAGAATCAAACTTGTGTCCGGGAAAGGGAATAGAGGGCTTGATGTTGTCTAGGCCCTTTAAGTCATAGAACTTGAAGGCCTTCCCCCTGCACTCCCAGAACCCCTAATGGTAGGAGTCCAGAGTTGCTTCGGTGACCTCCTCCTTGAAAGCAGTGGATAACTTGAAGTCTGAGATGGCATTTGCCACCTCCTTCTTGGCCCCCTCCGCCTCCGTGACTGCCACCACGACCTGGGCCCTGGCCTCCTTCAGTTGAGCCTCCAACATGCGGACCCTCTTCTCCAAGCGATCCATGATAGGCTCATCATCGTCACTCGGTTCAAAGAACCCCGGACTCCTCTTTTTTTTGGGATCAATAGCCCTCCTCTTCACTGCCTTTCGAAGCTCGGAGTGCTGAATCTCATTTTTGACTAGAGTGCTGGGAAGGGAGAAGAAGTCTGAGAGGATGATAACCCTTGACAGTAGAGGACAAGGTCCTATTTATAAGGACTCTGCCCCATCACTGGCCGCAGGGAAGCATGCTCCACGTCTTTTCCTAGCCGCATCAAAGAGTGCCATGTGTCCAAGCGATGCTTCGAGAACCAGAAGACCGCTTGAGGGTCATTCTTGGGACAGCAACTGCCGATGCTTCGAATCCAAAGGAATTCCCATCATGCGACAGCAACATTAATGGCTCCTTTTTGAAAAAAGGAGATCTGGCGGCATGCAAGGTGCAAGAAAACGTAACTATACGAATATCGACACACCGCGTGGACAAGAGAATCACAATCAGACTTCCTTAATCACCGGTCAATAGGGAGGTGATACCTGTCTATCATGTCTATCCGAACAGACAGATTTAGTTATGAAAGGAAGGTGACATCAGCCTGATCAACCGTAGACGGTCTTCGACAATGGAGTTGTAAGTTATTCCAAAGTTCATCTTCATCAACTACCAATCAAACAGCCTTCGGCAACAGCCGTTCGACCAAGCAGAAGAAGGAATAGTAAAGCTCAGATTATAGACTGACTTTGTTCAAGCTACATCTGAAAACACAACATGGCACATGCAGGAGAGGAAGAAGCTACTTTAAAATCCAGAGAAGTTGTCATGCAAAAACCATTGATGACATGAAAAAAAAAAATGCCTAAAGCAACTTAGATTATTCAACATCAACCGGAGGAGACCCAACACCACAAGATTGAAACAACTTGTCAACCTGCACAGAAAGGATCTAATCGACTTGGGCCGGGACCGGAGAACCTTCAGCTTAGGCTTCCTCAGCCTGAATCCCCTCCTAAATCAAGATCAGGGTTGAAGCCAACCCCAGATCTTCAACTGAGGCAGGGGCCTCTTCTCCCAGACACGGAACCTCTTCGGCCTCTTCCACGGCCTCGGCCTCCTCCTCCTCCTCTTCTTCTTCTTCAGCTATATTGAAGGAAGGGATGCCAGAGAGATCAAGGTGGGGGAAGGCCTCCTTTACCTTGGAAAGTCCATTATTGAAGCCATGCTGGTAGCCGTACAAGGATGTTTCATTCATCTCCTCTTGGAACCGTGAAGACTTCTTGAAGTCTACTACAGCATCGTCCACCAGCTTTCTCAAGGCCGCAGACTCTCTCTTGGCCGCTTCAGACTCCAGAATGCCTCTTCGGCCCTCCTGGCAGCTTCCTCCGTCGCCTTGGTCAAACTCTCTGTTCTTTCATGGTTCTCCTTGGCAGTTTGCTCTAAGGAGTCGACTTATTTATTGCTCTTCCTCCACCCTACCCCTTGCTCCTCTATAATCAACTGGGAACATTTTAGTTCACTCTTCAGCTCATGAACTTCAGCATCCGCTCAAGCAAGATGGTTTTCCATGGACTGCCTCAGCTCTTTGGCCACCTCTTTTGTAGCTTTGGTCATGTAAAGTTCCTCCTTGAGGCCATGAATGAGACTGTCAACATTTTCCAGGCCCTCCTCCATAAAGGTAAGGTCATAGACCAACTGCATCGAAAATATGGAGTTATGGATCGAACAATTCTCAGAGCAAAGGAGACAGCAAGGACCATATCTGTTGCAGGATGAAAAAAGCAAAATCAGACACTCTGGAAAGGTTTTGACTTTTGAGAACTGCCAAATCATGAGGTAGCAATATGTTCTTTAGCGCCTGCCTTGCTACATGATGCGGGACTAATATGCATGCAATTATTTTTGTATGTTTTATATGTGGGGTTAGGTGAATAATTCCCAAATTTTAGATCAAAATTAGTTGTAGGGAATTATGTATGAAATTTTGAAGTCAAGCATGCAGATTAGAACCTAGAAAAGTATTAAAGAAGGATCGCCAGGGCTGAGAAGCCTCGGTTAGGGCAAGTTCTCCTATAATATAATTACTAGAGGTAGAGGGGGAGTACCTGACAATGTTTGAAGCACCCAGTGAAGATCGCAATAAAGGGATCTCTCGTTCCTCGATGGATGCGGCCTGGAAAACTGAGCCAAAGACCCATGAATACCCGGCTTTCTGCTCGGTGGTCCGATTGAGGCTTGGTTGGAGTCGTTGGATTCGTAGGAACTCAGGGACCTGCAAACGACCTGTCAGGGGTTAGAAAACTCATAAGGGAACAAAGAAATAAATGAAAATAGCAAATAAAAGGTATCTTTTGAAGTGGGTGGCCAAGGTTCTGGAAGGTTGGCTGGCGGTAGGAAGATGGTTACAGCACCGAGAAGAAGAAAACTCTTACACCCCTTTATGCACACAGCAGGGTAACACTCAAAGCAATAGAGAACTCAAGGTTTATTTCATATATCAAAATCAAGCTTCATACAAGAGACTAGGGTCTCTTAAATAGACCCTTAACCTTGGGCCCCAAGTAAGGGTACATTAAACTTTACCTAGGAGTCCTTTTCCCTCTCAAACCCTAGCTAGAAACTAAGGAAACATTAGGTAGAAAAAATCCCTAAAAATTTTCTTGACTTGGTCAACACTCTAAGGATGCCTAGGGGGGCGTGTTGGGCTTCTAGGAGCAGCAATGGGCCAGCCCAAAGGGGCTCGGGCTCATGGGCTTGGGCCTCTGGAAGCTGGGGTGGCCTAGTAGCCAGGTAGCAGGAATATTTCCTAATATCTTGCTTCTTAAGGGCTTGGGCTTGGCACCTGGGCTTGATTTCTTTGGGCTAGGATGTGGATGGACCTCTGGAATCATGGATGCCCTGGTATATGAATATACTTTGGCATCTGGAAGGGAATCTGGGCATCTGGAGGGCATCTGCAAGGAATCAGGGTTTCTGATTTTCCTTCTTGGGTCTTCAAATCTTCAAGCTGGGTTGGACTTGAGCTATACTTCCATGTCTTCAATCTGGTTGGACTTGGTCTTCACTTGTATGATGTAGTCTTGAGTTTTTAGTGTACTTGGATAGGACTCAAAAAAATAAAATTAGCTCAACATGAGCTGGCTAACATTGGACTGAACTAGCTCAACATGAGCTAACTAGTACAGAACTCAAAAGACTCAAATAACAACTAAAATAGACTTAGATGGGCTAAGCCCTTATTACAGATGGACTCATAAATTATTGGTCAGTCCATAGAGGGTTGAAAAGCCTCTGTCTTATTCTAGTGCCTCTGGTGTCCCCACCAATTCTCTCGGGGTGGGAGGAACTCGATCCTGTCGAGTGAAGATCAGACTGGCTCATATATCTCTCGAGAAGGTCTGGGTTGAGGCATTGCAAGTCCTCTCGAGAAATTCATGAATCGTCCGACTATGGCCGGCCTTGCCATCGGACCAGGAAGCGTTGATAGCCGCGGCCCTGGGTCGTGATGGCTTGATCATCCAGGATACGCTCGATCCGTTCTCCTCTCTCAGGCCAAATTTGTTAGTGGACACTCTAGGTTAGGGTCACTCACAACAGGAGGGGATAGGTCCAAAGGCCTCACTGGGTATCGCTGCCGATTCCCTGTACTCAACCAGGTCTGTAATATTGAAGGTTGAACTAATGCCCAAATCCGAAAGCAAATCTAACACCTAGGCATTTGATCCAACCTTCTCTATCACTTTAAAAGGTCTGGCTCTACAAGCATGAAGCTTCTTTTAGGCCTAAGCCTAACCAAGATTGAATCCACTACATCAAATTCTTTGGTCCATCTTCGGGAATTAGCCAGTTGTTTCAAAATTAGTGTAGGTGGTGAACATGCTGGGCACATGCAGCTCTTAACAAGATGATGCAAAGGACTCAAACTAACACCTAATTGACTCGACTAAAGAGGTTTATTAGGTCTTAACTACCACTTGGGCATGGGGGCATGAGTCATGGTTGATGGATGACATGCAGAAGAAAATTTGCTAGTAACTCCTAATAGTTGCCAAAGGGTATGCCAAAAGTAGGTAGCAAATGGGATGGGCTCTATGGATCCTTGCAACCTAGTAACCTCAACAAAATGCAACCTAATAGTTCTAGACACATGAGAAGACTCATGAAAGGGTAGGAAATAGGAAGTGGGTTCAGAATTAGTCTGGTAGGGTGGAGAAAAAGGTTTAGTTGGATAAAGTAGGATAAAAGATGGGGTGTCAGGAACTAATCCTATACTAATGAGGTTAACCTTACGAGGTTGAGCTATATCTACGGGGTTTGCATAATGGAAGGATGGGTCGCCAATTTCGGGAAAGAGGTCCTTAATGGGAACTATAGGAGGGCGCTCATCCTGAGGGTACTGATTCAAAGAGATCAGGTCCTTAATAAATTCTTCCAGTTCCTGTATTTTTAGACTAGACTCTATATTTTGGCTTTCCTCTATGGTTTCCTCAGGTAAGGCTCGAGCAGTAGTACCTAGGTTATCTTCCTCTATTTGTTCTTCCACTATAGCTTTGGGTTGGATGTGGTCAAGGTCAACTAGCTCTGGGTTGGTTTCTACCTGGGTATCTACTAAGTCAGCTAATTCGAGGTCTACTAAAGGTGTCTCTTCTTTTCCCACATACTCATCCACAAAGTTCACAATAGCTTCATATATTTCCGCTTTAATGTAAGCCTTGTCAATCAAAGGGATAGTAGGGGAAGGTCGACTAAGGAAAAATTGGCTAGGTCCCAGTTTCTGAGTATGGGCACTAATCCTAGTAGGTTCAGGTTGACTAAGGGGTAGTGGCTTACTACTGGGTTCAGATTTGGGGGTACTAGTCCTATGGGGTTCAAGTTGACTAGGGGGAACATGACTAGTACTAGGCTGATACCTAGGGGTTTTGGGGTCCCTGGGCTCAAAGGACAAGGGCGCAGATCTATGGGTCATAATATTATAGGATCGGGAGTTAAAGGATTTTGGGTCAACTGTATGGTTCTTGGGTCTACTGGGCTCATGGGCTATGGTTTCATAGTTTCTAAAGTCATAGGATTTGGAGTCATAAGATCTATAGGTTGTGGGTATACTAGGTTTATAGGAAGTGGGTGCATAGGACCTATGTTCATAGGTTTTGGGTACATAGGTTCTAAGTTCATATAATTTGGGTAAAGGTGGCTCAGGCTTGGATCTAATCTGGGTCCTATGGGTTTTCTCTAGGATTCCTCGTCGAGCATCTAGTTGATCAAGTCTACGATTGATGGATTGGACTAACCTCTCTCCAAGGGCATCAATTTTAGCATCAAGATGATCCATGGATTCAGCCATTTGTGAAGGAGGTGGGTGATATGAAACCCCTGATCTAGTACTCATGCAAGACTCGATCAGAACGACTACAGCTGACTAGACCTAGAGTCCAAACTAGATGCTCAATCAGGTGGCAAACTAGCCTATAGTAACCCTGTACTCAGCCAGGCAGGTGTAAGGAGAGTGTTAGGTCCGTGATTGTCAAGCCTAGACACTAATCAGAGATTGGCTAGGTAGGCGGACCAGCACACAAGTCTTTCGGGATTGAATCCCTGAACCACCATTCTAGACACTGAGCACAAAGCACACACAGGTTAGCTTGACACAATGATCTGACACTTAGCCTGGACCCGACCAGTTGGTGTCCCTAGCCTACTAGGGAAAATTAAGTCTAATCAATTTTAAGTTAGGCTTGGGATCGAATGCAGGGGATGTGGTTTTCGGCTAAGGAGAGGTGATCAAATCCTCCCCCCATCTGACATAGAAAGAGTGCCCTTAAAAGTAGATTATGCAATGATGGCAAGCAGATGATGCAAATTAGGGTTTAGTATTTTGGCTGTTTTTATCTTGTAATTTTTTTTTTTGTCCTTTTGCAGAGATATGATTTGTAGCAAATTACCTAATATGCTAGAAACATACTAAAATTAGAAGATATGTAAAGAGATGCTAAACAAAACCATAAAACTTCCAAACTTGTCTTGCTGAAAAAAAAAATAGAGCCAAGAATTTATAGGCGGTATTTCAGCTTGCAGAAAACTCACAGACTGAAATAAGTTCTACAAAAATTCTTGAAATTACTTTGAATTATTCTCAATCAAGAAAAATAAATTTCAGAAATTTTGAAGCTCTAAGCATGGAGAAATAATTAAAATAACAGAGTATATATGGACTTAAAAAATTATAGAAAACAAGCCCTAATCTAAGCTCTGATACCAAATGATGCGGGACTAATATGCATGCAATTATTTTTGTATATTTTATATGAGGGGTTAATTGATTAATTCTCGAATTTTAGATCAAAATTAATTGTAGGGAATTATGTATGAAATTTTGAAGTCAAGCATACAGATTAGAACCTAAAAAAGTATTAAAGAAGGATCACCGGGGCTGAGAAGCCTCGGTTAGGGCAAGTTCTCCTACAATATAATTACTGGAGGTAGAGGGGGTGTACCTGACAACGTCTGAAGTGCCCGGTCAAAATCGCAGTGAAGGGATCTCTCATTTCTCGATGGATGTGACCTAGAAAATCGAGCCAAACACCCGTGGATACCCGACTTTCTGCTCGGTGGTCCGATTGAGGCTTGGCTGGAGTTGTTGGATTCGTAGAAACTCAGGGACCTGCAAATGACCTGTCAAGGATTAGAAAACTCACAAGGGAACAAAGAAATAAAAGAAAATAGCAAAGAAAAGGTTTCTTTTGAAGTGGTGGCCAGGGTTATGGAAGGTTGGCTGGCAGCAGGAAGATGGTTGCAGCACCGGGAAGAAGAAAACTATCACACCGCTTTATGCACACAGCAGGGTAACACTCAAAGCAATAAAAGAACTCAAGGTTTATTTCATATATCAAAATCAAGCTTCATACAAGAGACTAGGGTCCCTTAAAAAGACCCTTAACCTTGGGCCCTAAGTAAGGGTACATTAGACTTTACCTAGGAGTCCTTTTCCCTCTCAAACCCTAGCTAGAAAATAATGAAACATTAGGTAGAAAAAGTCCCTAAAAATTCTCTTGACTTGGTCAACATCCCAAGGATAACTAGGGGGCGTGTTGGGCTTCTAGGATCAGCAAGGGGCTGGTCCAAAGGGGCTCGAGCGCATGGGCTTCGGCCTCTGGAAGCTGGGGTGGCCTAGTAGCCAGGTAGCAGGAATATTCCCTGGTATCTTGCTTCTTAAGGGCTTGGGCTTGGCACCTGGGCTTGATTTCTTTGGGCTAGGATGCATATGGACCTCTGGAATCATGGATTCCCTGGTCTATGAATATACTTTGGCATCTGGAAGGGAATCTTGGCATCGGGAGAGCATTTGCAACGAATCAGGGTTTCTGATTTTCATCCTGGGGTCTTCAAATCTTTAAGCTGGGTTGGACTTGGGCTATACTTTCATGTTTTCAATCTAGTTGGACTTGGTCTTCACTTATATGATGTAGTCTTGAGTTTTTAGTGTACTTGGACAGGACTCAAAAAAATAAAATTAGCTCAACATGAGTGGCTAACATTGGACTGAACTAGCTCTACATGAGCTGACTAGTACAGAACTCAAAAGACTCAAATAATAACTAAAATGGACTCAGATGGGCTAAGCCCTTATTACAGATGGACTCATAAATTATTGATCAATCCACAGAGGGTTGAAAAGCCTCTGTCTTATTCTAGTGCCTCTGGTGTCCCCACCACTACAGCGGGGACCAACAGTCCCCCTATTGGAGAAAGCTCTGAAGAGTTCGCCGAATAGCTTCCAGTTGGGGAAGCCTCACGAGCGAACTCTCCCTTGACTTGCGATGCTTTGCCCCTATCAGCTGCAGGGGGGCAAAGCGGTGGCGCATCCACCGCCTAAGGTGGACTCCCCCTTGCATGGACCAGAGAGGTAACCGCCGGAGGAATTTCAACCGAATGAGGTCTTGACGGGGCCCCCTCTGTGGGTACCACATCTTCCCCTGAGGTCCCCCAAGAAGATGAAGTGCTCTGGTCCCCCTCAGGACCATCTTCTCGGACCTTCTTCCAAACTGCTGACCTTGTGAGAGGGGCTTGAGCTACCCTCTTCTCAAAAGTCTGACGGAGCAAGCTCAAGCCCGGCTTCATTCCGCCACCTACAAGCAAAGAAATTTCTTTAAGTCGACTGAGCTACAACAAAAATAGGAGAAAAGGTGGTGCGGGCACCAGACTCAGAAGATGACTTCAGGGCTCCATCTGGATCTCTGATTGACCTTGCCCGAAGAATTAGGGTTTTCTGGTTTTGTAATAAGGGTTGACTTGGTCAACTCAATTTTAGTCTTGAGTCTGTATTTCCCTGCAATTTAAATTTTGTTGAGTCATGTTGAATCAGTACAAGTCCTAGTAGTGGTCTAGGTCTTCTCCAGGTTGGTGCCACCTTTTTTTTCAAGTCAAGATCCAAGGTGCCACATTTTTCTCCCAAGCTCAAGTAAGTGGGCGCTCCCAGCCACACGCCAGAATCAAGGGGGCGCCACATCTCCATCTCAATGTCTTGGTCCCCACACCCAAGGGAGCAAGAATTTTTCTTGAAGCCAAAATCAAGGAGGCGCCCCATATATACCTTAAAAGGCCAAGCTAAAGGAGGAAAGAGGCATTTCTTAGGGAGCACTTCAAGGGGGCGCCCAATCCATGCCTAAAAAGATCGAAGCAAAGTTGGGAAGAGCCATGACTTGGGGAGAAAGAAAAGGAGGTGTCCAAAAGAGTTGAGCCATGAAAGGAAGAAGCCTAAACTTGTGGAGCAAGACTAGGAGGCGCCCAAATACTTCCAAATAAAACCAAGCATGGAAGGAAAAAAATTTTTCTTGAAGAGCAAGGCTAGGAGGCGCCACCTACTTACCATTTGGAGCCACCAATCAACACTTATGGAAGCTCTTGGCCGGCCATATGAGAAGGATTTGATTCTACAAGCCTAATTTGAGGATCCATCCTATTAGTCCCACATGGGAAGATGTAAAACCTTGACCTCTTGTAAAGACCTATAAAATAAACCCCTCTTGTAAGTTTGAAGAACAACTGATGAATGAATTCAAATTTTGTGTGAGCAACTTTATGTTTCTCTCTTCCGCACTTGCATCCAGGTGTTGAGCTCCGTGAGGGAGTAAATCTGGGTTCCCTAGGAACCTTGAGGAGGTGTGAGATCTCCAACCCCAAAACCCTAGGTTAGCCACTTCACTTCCAAACCCTAGCCGCCCATCATCCTCTTCACTCCACCAAACCCTAACCTACCCCATCTCTCACGGCCCCTCTCTCCAAGTAGAGGCCGACCACCAGCATCCAGGTCTAGTTTGGCTACTTCGAAGATAGAGCAAATCCAAGAGGAAGTCAGATCAGCATTCCAAGAGAATCAGGATTTCAGCAACATCAGCTTTCAAGTTCTACTATCTAGTAAATCCTTCCTTGAGTATCTGGTTCCGTAACTTGTTCTTCTTCTTTCCTAGATCTTGAGTTCAGAAGAAGCCAACTCTGCCAAAGGGCCAGTATTGGAGGATCCACTGCGAAGATATCTGAATCCGGGGATCCAATAATCTGCTCAAGAGAGTCCTTCCACTAAACTCTGTGAAGATCACTGCCTGGTCTATAACCCTTCTCTTCTCTTTACTTCTGTCCTGTTGAAAGTTCAGAGCGAAACCCTAGGTCTGGGAGTTTCTCAACCCCCAGCGATCCTTTACTTCTGAACTACTCTGATAACCTAGTTTCTTTAAATTGTGCTTTCAATTATTACATAGTTTCTTTCAATTTAGTTTAACTTTCCTTTGAGTCAAAGCCGACTTCTGAAAATATATATATAAAAAAAAAAGAATTAGTCTTAATTTACTTCCGCATCGTATCATCTCTTCTTTCGTTCTGCATCATTTTTGGTATCAGAGCTTTTGTACTGCATCAAAAGGGGCAGAAATTTTTGTCACTATACCTGATATGGAGAACTTGCTAATCCCTACAAGATAGAGATTTCTCTCCTCCAACAACTCGCAGATAGGGGTGACTTCTGAATTAATCAGAAGATCGTAATCCAACTGGTCAGCCACCAAGACCTTTTATCCATCGTTGGTGGTTAGACGAGGCTTCTTCCAAACAATGTCAAAGCCCCATGGATCAATGGTCAATACAAACACAAAAATAGGTTTCCACCCATGGATGGAGCTGGGCATGTCCTTGATGATCTTGCAGCCCGGTCAAGGGCCGATCACCCACCATCCGCTACTATGGAAATCCCTCTTGAGTACAAAAAGGGCTATGAATAAGTTGGTCCTAGGTTCTATGTTAGCAATGCAGCACAGAACCAGAAACTCGTAGACATTCCGGATGCTATTCGAGGTCAATTATGCCGTAACCACTTGGTACAAACGAAAGATTTTGATGAAAAAAGGATGCAGGAAAAATCAAAGGCTAGCCTTCAGATGGTCTTCGTACATGGCTAAGCACCCGGGAGGAGGTTTGTTAGCCCGTTCCTCAAATGCGGAGAGGACGAAAGGAAACCCTTCGGGAATGCGATAGCATTCTCAAAGAAGGATCATCTTCCCCTATGAAACTGAACTAGGGATCGACTTCGGACCTACTATGTCACCGGCCCCCGAGGGCCCAACTTGTCTCCCCTGACTTTCTATAGCTTCTTCCATGATAAAAGAATGAAACAAAAAGGTAAAAAAAAGATTCTACATGTAGAATAGACTAGTAGTCAAGAATAGGGAAGGCTGAGCGAAGAATGAAGCGAGGTTGAAGAAGCTTCCTCAGCCGGACCTTCTCTCTTTCCTAAAAGGAGACCAGGAGCCTCTAAAGTCCTAACAGTTGATTTGATAAAGGGTAACCCAAGGAGGTAACCCATCTTGAACCAGCGGCCAGGATGAAGCACATCCATCATCCTACGGGCAGGGAAAAGACACCACAACCGCCCAAATCCCAACCGAAAGATTGGCTGAACCATCATGCAACGATAAAAGAAGAGACGGTCCCAGGGCCACTCGCTCTTTTCTTCTCCGCCAATCAAGAAGTGACAACTGTTCACCGCCTGATTCCCAAATCAACCAGCGGTCATGATGGGCAATCTAATCAAAGATCACATGATCATCCACTACACTATCCCCTCGGAGGAAAACAACAAAGCATTGGTACTCTTACTTCTCAAGGCAAATCTTCACTTCGAAAACTGCGAGTAGGGGGCAACTATTGGGGTATCTCGATCCAAGTACGAGCCGAACACCGATTCGACTGACCGAAGACCTTTCCTCCGAACCAACAACTTCGGGCCTAGAAAGATCAGGCCAACTATGAGCAACTCAAGGCTCTCCGCCGGCCTACGACATCCGAAGGCAATACCTTCGAATGATGTCTTCAACCCTAACTAAAGACCAGGCTTCTCGTCGACTTCCGAAGACATACTCTTCATTTCCTGCCGAAGACACGATCTCCAACCCTTGGTAAACATCAAGTCCTCGACTCATGCTGAAGACAGGATCTCCGACCGAGAAGATTCGAAGATGTGGAGATTCCCGATTTAATTATGAGAATCTTCCAAAGCAGGAAAAATCTGAAGATGGATCCACGATCTATCCCAGATAGGCAATAGTAACTAATGGTTACTATCGACTATCTCCATGCCATGATCATGGCACGCAACTCCAGCTGCCACGCCTCCGATCTGGTCGGAACCACTCAATGACAACCCACGATTGCCAATCAAGAGGAGAAATTAACTCCCCATAATCACTGGGAGAAGAACGGATCCGCAGGCCAGACAGCCCCTTATAAATAGCAGTAAGAGGAAATGCTCAAGAGAGGTACATTCTAAATTTACAAAGCCTTTCCCTCTGCTTCTCCAGAATCTTTCCCATTTTGCGGCTGGGATCCGCCTTTGACTTAGGCATCGGAGTGTCCCCCGCCAGAGCAACTCCAGCAAGGGACCTGTTTTGCAGGTGAACCGGGGAGCGGTCCTGTGGTGCAGCAGCTTCGACCAGCCAGAACAGGGACTCCATGCCAATAGTTTCCATCGCAATCCACCCCAACAACCCTCAATTCTGTATCCTTATCTATTGCACCCACTCGGCCATCTCATCCTGCATTTGTTTCATCCCCTATCCAGCACCTTTCTATTAAAATAAAATTAAACTCTGCTCTGTTTTATCAAACAACCTTAATTTCTTCCAACCAATCCTTCATCTCATTCGAACATCACTCCAATACTGGTCCAGCTCCAAACAATAGGCTGGCAACAAGGATATGGTGCTCAATGAAGAAGAGGAGGGAAACCGATGGTAGACGGCAACTCCAGCACACAAAATAGAGAAATAGTGGGAGAGGGAATGGGCAGCATTGAAGGAGCTTTGGGCTGAGGTGGCGATGGTGAAAGGCGGTGGTAGGTCGATGATGTCTCAAGAATAGTGGAAAGGATTCATGGATGATGGCTCCTTCGATGGCTCCATGGTGGAGGAAGATGGTAGAAGGGGATGGGATTCTTGAGCCAGCAATGGGGAATAGCTAGTGACGAGTCGAGTAGAGATGATGACCGGTCGGTTGGCTTGCTTGCTGGTGGAGGGATAGGGCAATGATTTCGGCATTCCAATGGTGAACGGCATTGGTTTTGAAGATGGAATAGAGCCCGGGACATTTGGAGATGGTATTGGTCGGTGATGGTTGTCAATTCACAGAGGTGGTGACAACTTTTGGGTGATTCTTCGGGTGAAGGAGATGGGTCATGTGGCTCTAGCGATGAGGGAGACGGACCAGTGATAGGGAAGAAAGTGGGTCATGGCCATGTGCTTGGATTGAATTTTTTCAACCATGAATCATATGCTCGGAAAGTTGTTTAACCATGGGAGGCTTCTTAATGGCGAGAAGAAGGGCACCGGTGGCTTCTCTGGCCATTAATTGGATTGGGAAGGTCGATGGTCCATGAAATAGATCCATGGACTAGTAGCAATGGATGCCGTGGACCGAGCGGGCATCTTGTGAACCAAGCAATCGATCTACCATGGACCAGCTACTTTATACTTCATGCAAATCATTTAATGAATTTTAAAATTCAATTTCAAGCTTGTTTGAACTTTGATTTGAATGTCGTTTGCACTGTTGGATTCCAAAAATTGAGCTCTTCATGTTAGCGATATTTTTCCTATAGGCAATGCAGAGAAGTATCAATTTTTAAATAAATAAAGATGATTTAATTATTAAATTAATATATTTTAATATAATTATCACACCTCCAACTTGAACTTTGCTCGTCTTCAAGTAAAGCAAATAGATTAGCCATGTGTACTAACTTGTCCAAGAAGTAAAAGTTATCTTACTAATTCTAAAATCAGTTAATACCTGGTTAGATCATAAAATGATCTTTCATCGGATTACCAATTTTACCCATTTAGTGATCAAGTAAAGCCCATAAAAATTTTTAGAGTTCTTCTTTTCATAACTTTCCACCTCACTCTTTAAATCCTCTAACTTACTTTGGGTTTGGTTTAGTATCAATTTATTTTGTTCTTTCTCTCCTTTTTTTTGAAATATAGGGTTAGTACAATGTCCTAACATCTTGCTTTCTAGTGACCCTTATAACAAGCTTTAGGCTAATGACTCCCTAACTAGTTGGCTTTAGGGCATTAGGTATAAAACACCTCTCAGGCTTACTAACTCAAGTCAAAAAGGCTACATGTTTAGACTGTCTTTACAAAAGGTTTCTTTTTATTCTCGTCTTTTGACATGAACAACAATACTTACATAGGTGAAGGAGCCCGGTTACTCAATGAGAGATGCTAAAAATTTTATTTATTAAACTTTAAGGAGGACTTTATGATTCTTTGATATTTTTACCTATACTATTATAAGGTAGATTCTTTATCGAGATCAGTAGTCAGAAGGGTTTGGAATAACTCAAAAAAAAGTTTTGATCTAAACTCTATCATTTATTAGGCTTCCTTGATAATTTATCCCTTAATATCTCCAAAATAATCTAAACTATTAATCATTCATCATTTAGAAAGCTTGATTATTTTTGAATCGAGATAAAATTTAGTACACAAAATTGATTAAAGTTCTACTCGAGGATTTGATTAATTTAATTATCTCCCCCCTAACTTAATTTTCATTGTCCCTAATTAAAGAGGATACTAAAAATAAATGATAAGGAAGGATACCACCTGAAAGGGTACTTAAGCATTAGATGTTTCTTTATCACCATACTCCTCTCAATTTAACTTTATTGTTCTTCTCAGGTTTTTTTAAAAAAAAGATAAATGGTTAATAAATAAAAGCATAAACTGAGTTGCCTTCAAGGAGTGCTAAGTTTAAAGTCTTCAGCTAGACTATGTTGATCATCATGGTAATACTGGGTTCATAAGATCGATGGATTCAATAACTTCTCCATCATTGATTCCCTCTATGTAAGGTTTTAAACACTGACCATTTACCTTAAAAATATTATCCTGCTTAGGATTTTTAAGTTCTACACTCCATGAGAAAATACCTGAGTCACTATGAAGGTCCATCCCATCATGAGAAAAGTTTTCCAAGGAAAAGACGTAACCTAGAA
Organism: Areca catechu; assembly: GCA_021397845.1. Classification (NCBI taxonomy): domain Eukaryota; kingdom Viridiplantae; phylum Streptophyta; class Magnoliopsida; order Arecales; family Arecaceae; genus Areca; species Areca catechu. The sequence continues at coordinate 72,848,679 of CM038041.1, forward strand.
TTATAGAGCTACACTTTTTGATTAGGGTCAAATATTTTTTGATTAATAAATTTATCATGATATGCCTTAATTCGAGCCTTGTAAATTTTAGAACTTTCGTATGCTTCATTATATAGCTCTTCTAACTCATTCAGTTGAAGTTTCCTATTGGAACCTATATTTTTTTTGTCAAAATTAAATTTCTTAATAGCCCAAAATGCATGATATTCCAATTCTACTAGCAAATGATAAGCTCTTTCAAACACTAACAGATAAGGAGACATTCCTAAAGGGATCTTAAAAGTAGCTCAGTAAGCCCATAATGCATCATCGAAACATTCTAACCAATCTTTTCTATCGGGTCTTACCGTTTTCTCAAGAATATATTTAATTTCTTTATTAGAGACCTCAACCTAGCCACTAGTCTAGGGGTGGTATGGTGTGGCTACTTTGTGAATAATTTCATATTTCTTTATCAAACCTTCAAAGTGCCTATTCATGAAATATGCACCCCCATCGCTAATTATAGCTCTTGGATACTCGAACCAACTAAAGATGTTATGCTGAATAAATTTGATTACAAACTTATGATCATTGGTTTGAGTTGCCATGGCCTCTATCCATTTTGGTACATAATCAACTGCTACCAGAAGTACTATGATGCGGGACGAGTTTCTAATATGATGCAAGATGATATGCAAGGGATGAAGATGAAGAAAATCAGATTAAAGCAAGCAAATATTTTTTTAATTTTTTTTATAGTTTTAATTCTCGAAACTAGCCTAGATTAGGTTAGGGTTATCCTGTATCAATAGCATCCTACCCACATGCTAGATTAATCAAAGAGAAAAGAAAATTAGGATCCTAGGTCTAAGAAGGCCTATTAGGAGCATGTTCACCTTTAAGAAATCAGACAAAAAGAGATGGGAATTAGGTTTAACATACTAGGCAATGATTTCAAGTTGTTGTAGAAGAGATCGCTCCGCTCAGATCAGATCCTAGATGATCTAGTCACTTTCTCGTGAATCCATCGACTTTTTATCAGCTTCATTCAGAGGCAAGAAAAACTTCATCCGATGATGGTTTCACTGGAGGGATCCAGCAAACGTCAAAGGTTAGAGGCAAACAAGAAGGAAAAAATAAGAAACTGGAGATCGGGTTGAAGGATGATTGGAAGATGGAGTTGCAGGGGGGTTGGCGGCCTTGAAGGAAGCTTTGGGCATTTGGATCTTGGAGAGGGCTGATGGTGGGCATCTTAGGGCTCTTGCTTGGATAGGCAATGGCTAGGGTTTAGTAAGAAGGAAAAAGAACAAGTCTCACACATACTTCCAAAGAACACAATTGTCACAAGAAAATTCATCAGAGTTTTAATTCATGAATAAGAGATTATATTATAAGAGGGGGAGGGGTGGGGTATTTATAGATTCACCCAAGGCCCTTTCCCTGTCAAAATTGGATTACAAGTTTGTATTGGGACAAGGAGTACAAGGTTTACCTAGAATTAGGAGTATAAAGTTTGATTGAAATTAGGAGGCCTAAATTCTAATAGGACTAGAACATTGGACTCCTTATAGAACTTGGAAGATTTGACTTTTCTCCATGGGCTTGGACTGAGATGAAATCCTCTTGGGTTGCTTTGACTTTTCCACTCCCTAGTGGGCTTGGATGAAATTTCTTTGACTGGGTCAAAGCCTGGGCATCTTGGACGAGTACAAAGACTTGGGTGCCAATTGCAGTGGGCCTGGGAGGGGAGGGTGCCATGGGCTTGAGGGCTTGGATCCGAGCACCACTTCCTTGGGGATTTGGACTGGGTGCCATTCAACATGTGAGCTTATGGACTTAAGGCGCATAGGGCTTGGTATGCTAGGGCGCCATCTCCTGGAGGGCTTGGGCGGTATGAAGGGAGTCCAAATGTTGGGCTAGTGACTTGAGTGTGGATACACCGGTTCCTCCTCTTGAATGAAACACAAACAACCCTTGACTAAACTAAAACAACTGAACTCAAATAATATGACTCAATGGACTTAGTGAATCCAACTGACTCACTGTATTATAGGACTCAAAAATAAATTCCATTACAGGACTCAAAATTGACCAACACATGACTTAGAGAACAAATTGAAGCTTGAAGTCTATGTCTGATCTGATATCCCCATCAATTCTCCCACGGTGGGAGGAACTCGACCATGTCGAATAAGAAGGTCGATCTAGCTTAGGTACTGCTTTGATGGGTCTGGGTTGAGGCATTGTGGATCCTCTCTAGTGATCCACGAATCCTCAGATCTCGGTCGACCTTGCCAATGAACCAAGTGACATGGAAGCCTTTGATCCGGGTACCAATGGCTTTGTCGTCCAGGATACACTCAATCATTTCCTCTCACAGGTTAATTTGATGTGGACACTCGGGATTGAGTTCGCTCTCAAAGAAATGATCAGGCTCAAGCTTACTGGGTATCATTACTGGCTCCCTATACTCTACTAAGTCTGAGATATTGAAGGTTGCACTTAATGCCTAATTAGGTAACTCAAGCACAAGGTCCAACTTTCTTTATCACTTTGATGGATCCAGCTCACGGGTATGTTGCCTAATCATCACAAGATTTTCCAAGCAAACTCTTAGACTCTTTTTGGGAATTAACCATGTTTGTTTGTAAAATCTTTGCTTACATTAATCTTATGATTAATTCCTCATGTAGATCTCTAATCATGCAGTGCAAAAACTCAGAACACCTAATGACATGCAAGCAAACACCTAATTATTGGGAATTGTGTCCCAAAGCCAATCACCTATCCTGTAGGTGGTTGTGCTCAGTATTGTAATTTGAATATGAATTAATAAAACATTATTTTGGTAGCTCATCACATTATTCATTTTCTTGTAATGAACTCTGTTTATGTGCTGAAGTCCTTAGGACTGCACTGACGTCGATATAGAGAGGATATATCGAGTGGTCCTTTAAAAAGGTTCACAACCAAAGGATAAATTGTACATGACGACAATGTATCAAGTGTAGGTTGTTGTGGTTCACATCGTATGGTTGTCCTCTTGACCAAAGGAGTGTAGTGACACTGATGTGATCTGCAAGTGAGATGTGTAACGTCTCATTGAACGTGACACCGTGAAGCTCCATTCTGCCAAAGGATTGCTCGTGATTGGATATGAGTATATGTGTTCCTCCGACCTGAGGTCACCATGGTAGCTTACAAGCAACTCCTTGTGCTTTGGTACCGGACTACCTGGATTTCTAATCTGGTGATGGAAAGTTTCTAGGTACAGGCAAGTACTTGTGAAGCAGTGGTGGACCAAGATGGAATTGACCTGTCCAAATTGTTTAGATTGAATGTCTTGTAGTGTCTCAATTTAGCAAATCCTCAACCGGGGTAGTCCTAGTGAGGAGTCACTGGACTTGCGAGGTTGAGACATGTTGTGGATTAACTCAGTTAGGGTTGGTAGTCTAATCCTAGGTCATCTTGAGCATTGGAGGTCAAAAGGATGAATATACGGTAACCATATGCCAGAGGTTCGATAGATTGCTCTCGCATCTTCGGCCTATCCGGACGCCGGGACCCATTGCTAGATGGTATATTGTGTTGGTACTGGAAGTGTTCCAGTGCTACCGTTTAGATTCGAACCTATGAGGTCACATGCCATAGAGGATTTTTTTCTGATCCAGAAGCCGATCAATGATTGGGAATCGTTTCGACATTAAGGTCAAACGAACTGATTGAGCACATATTGGACTTTTCTGGTCTGATTTGGATCGACCAAGATTGGTTTGGATTAACCCGGAATTGTTCCCGGTAGATCTGGACTGGACCCAATTTTTCTTTTTGATTGGGTTTGGTCAGACCAGGGTTTGTTGAACCGATTTTTGTTTTTTATTAAATCGGTTTAAACTTCGTTTGATTTATACGGTGTTTTCCCTCTTCACTTGCTCTCGGTTTCCCATGTTTATATCGTGTAAAGGGATAAGAATATCCAGTTAATCGGATGCAGCTTGAAGTTTGAATTTGACATGGAATATCTATTTTTGATCATTGCCAGCGATCTGAATCTAGGCCTCACGGTGTTGTTTTCTCCCGCACGTCTCTCCTTCTCCTTGGTCTTGGATTTCACGGTGATTCGGTTCTCTTCAGCCTGCGTTTCCATGCATTCTCCACTGATCAAAAGCATATTTAAATGGGTGTTTGGGTTTTATCCGTGAACCTCTCTCGTTTTTCCTCCCAGCCTTCACGGTTTATTCCCTGCCTTCTTGTTTTTTTCTTGATCTCTGTTTTTGGGTTGTAGGCCGTGCGTGAGAGAGATGTGAGGATCGTGGCTTGCGGTAGAGAGGAGGATCAGGGCTTGCGGGATGAGAGGAAAAAAAAACTGGGCATATGCATTTTGGGTAGAAGCAAAGCCGTGAGATGAAAAGGAACAGAGCTCGTGGGGTTTTCCTTTGGCCTTCACAGATTTTTGTTTGGTTGCTGGCCGTAAGAGAGAGAGAGAAACCGGTTGCAGCGAGAGAAAAGGAAGAAAACAGGGCTTGCGGTGTTTTCCTTTTCTTCACGGGTTTTATCTCCCTATTTTATTTCTAGGCAGCAGCCCGTGAGAAGGTGAAAATGGAAGTAACAGGAGAAGAACAGAGCATTGAGAGGGAAGAGAGAGTTTCTTTTAGGACATATTTCTGGGTGTAGTTTTTTTGTGCTGCATTCCTTCCCTGGTTTTAAGTTCTATATTATATGCTCTTGGTGGGGTTTGGAAGGTCATGGAGAAGACCATCCATGCGGATTGTTTGGCTTTTCCTGCTCCACCTATTCGTGACCTATTTTTGGATTCCTAGAAGACTAGCATCATTCCAGGAGTTGGATCAGCGAGAGCTCATGCATGGATACTTTAGAGGGTGGACATTTGGACACCTCGAGATTGGATCGATCTCTTCTTTTTGCTGTTTGCAGATCTGTTTTGCGATTGAAGGAGTTCAACCGGCTACTCTGATTTGCTGCTGATCTGTTATAAAACTGAGGAAGTCAGCTTCTTCCTGCTTCGATTAGGTATATTATTTATTTTTATTATCATGCATGCTTAGATCTAGAAATTATCATATTATTTATAATTATTGCACTTGCCTTTACATGCCTCTGTATCTATTTCATGCATCAAGTTTATGTTAAATCCTGTGTATCAGTAGGTTTTTCTGTATGTATAATTAAAAAGTTTAATTATGCATTACTTACTCCCTAATGTAGCATGCCTAGGATAGGCGTCCATGCACTGGTTTCCTTTCAATGGTATCAGAGCACAGTTCATGTGTAGCATAATCATCATTGCATGAAGTGGATCCCTATCTAGGTTAGGGATTACTTTTAGGAATCTAGTTTAGACCTTCACCATGGCCGTGTGTGCATATTAATCAGGGTTTAAAACCCCTAATTTTTATGGCACGAGGTGGTTCGTCTATGTTGGCTTTTTTAGAAGGATCCTTAAAGGAAACCTATGGTATTACAAATGTTTTAATTTTGATACATGATTTTACATTGGCATGTCTATAATTGTTAAGGCTTGCAGAGCAGTATTATAAATGATATAATAGAACTAGATATGATGCATGAAAGATGTAAAAGGGTTTTACATGATTATAATTAAAAATGTTTTAATCAAATCTTGGCTTATAATCTGACAATAATGAATTGAAAGATTAATTAAATGACAAGCCATATTAGGGTTTATGAAATCCAATGTCATTTGAATAAGCCATCTGGGTTAATTGGGTTAGCTGTCTGATTGAGTCCATTTATTGGGTTAGACCTAAGGTTAGTTGAATTGGACTTAAGAGAACTAATCAAATGTTGATTAAGGACCTTCTCTTTTGTATCTATCTAATAGTTAGATGGGTTAGTCAATTCTTCTAAAATGGATCTAATTAGTGGCTCTGTGGTAAGCCCGATGATGCGGCACGCATATGATTAATGTTTTGAATATAGTGTTTGTAGAGCAATGAAACCTAATTATACTTAGCATTGTACTCATCTTAATAAGATTTAAGGATTACATGAAATGGACTATTACATGATTAGACACAACTCTAAAAATAAGAAGGAAGAAGATCTAGACAATAGGGGCTAATGATTGAGGACTTACCTTGATGAGTTTTCCAACCTTCCTATGATTCAAAACTTGAAACTACTGATGCTCTGGACTGGAGAACTTGGATAACAGTGATCAGAACCCTGGACTTGGGCTTCAGCTTGTTGGTTCATTATCAAGGGGAACCCTGTTCACAACTCAAGGACTTCGAAGGACCCTACAATGAAGATCAAAGTTAAGGTTGAAGGATGCAAACATAAAGAAGGGATGGGAGAACTTGTGAACAAAGAAAAGATAGTTGAGAAGATCTGGCCGACTCCAATGCATTTGCCTTGAGCTTGGATGATGAATTTCTAGGGAAGAGAGTGGCTTTGGGCGTGGAAGAAGAAGATAGGAAAAATTTCACACATAAAACTCAAGACAACTTCACTTCAAACTTCATTCATTTTCCAAAATCAATCTCTTTTACAATGGGGTGTCCAAGGCTTTTTAATAGCCTTACAAAACTTTTGAAATTTGAAAACTCCCCAAATTGTGGAGGATTACAAGGGAGGTTGGAGGATATGGGGCCTTGTTACATGGGATAAGGAGAAATTCATGGAGATTCTCCCCAAATCGTGGAGGATTACAAGGGAGGTTGGAGGATATGGGGCCTTATTACATGGGATAAGGAGAAATTCATGGAGATTGGCCGGTTTCTTTGAATTTAAAATGCTTGGTCGATCTCCCCTTTAGGTGCCCATTTGAAGGTGACGTGGCTGATGATGTGGCATCCCTGGTGGCTGCTTTGTTGGCATGGTGATGTGGAATTCCAGCTTGGTGGACCAAGGTCTTGATTTGGAAGCTCCAAGTGGTTTGGTGAACCTCAACTTGAAGTAGCTTGGACTTGATTTAAATAAACCTAATGGAACTCTAATTGAGTTCTTATTTGAACCCGGATTGAGACAGGACATAATTACATGACTCAATTGGACATAATTACAGGATTCATGAAATTGAAACAAAGTAATTACAGGACTCTTGAAAGTAAATTGCCCTTTATAAGAAAATTTAACCTAGTGATTTTCGATCCAAAGTGGAATCAAGTTAACCTTATTTGAGTGAGGTTTTATTCTGCTTCTTCTTCTGGTGTCCACACCAATTCTCCTGGGGTGGGCAGAACTCGACCCAGTCGAGTATGGTTCAGTTTTGCCCTGGTAATGCTCGAAGAAGTCTGGGTTAAGTCTTTGCAGGTCCTCTCAAGTATTCCAAGAGTTGTTGGACTCAGGTCGACCTTGCCATTGAACCAGGTATCGCTGATAGTCCTTATTCCTGGTAGTAATGGTCTTGTCATCCAGGATTCTCTCAATCCTCTCTCTCCGCTCAGGTAGGGTTGGTGGTGGACACTTGGAAATATGTTCACTCTCAATGAAAGTTTCTGGCCCAAAAGGCTCACTAGGTATTAGTACTGGTTCTTTGTATTCTACTAGGTCTGAAACATTAAAGGTTGTACTGATACCCATATCAGGTGGAAGTTCCAAAACATACGCATTAGGCCCTATTTTCTTTAAGATCTTGAAAGGTCCCGCTCCGCGGGCATGCAGCTTCTTTATGGTTCCAGAGGGGAACCGTTCAGGGTTGAGCCTAATCATCGCATAATCTCCTTCACAGAATTCTTTAGCCCTCTTATGGAATCAGCTAAATGTTTGTAAGTCTCATTGCTCAGTTTGATCTTATTACTGATTTCTTTATGCAAATTTGTGACATGCTGTGCGAAAGATTCAGTAGACTCAGAAATTTACACAAGCACTTACAAAATGCAGACTGAACTAGGCATCCTTATTGAGAGGAATTTTATTGGACTTTCTAGGACCTAAACCTAATAGATTAATGACTCTCTAGGTTTGACCCTGGTCTGGTATGTACATGAGAATTTACCATGGGTTCCTAGCAAATGCCATAAGGTTTTCCAAAAGTAGGTAGCAAAAGGAATAGGCTTTAAAAGCTCATGCATCCTAGTAATCTCATCAAAATGAAACTTAATGGCTCTAAAATTATGATAAGACTCAGGGAAAGGCAGGAAATAGGAATCCGAGACTTGGGATAATTTAGGGGAATCTTGAAATAGACCTTGGTTACTCATGATGACCTTAAGATTAGAATTTTGATCTACAGGCGGGATGCTTCTAGGTAGTTGAAGGTCATCAGGAAAGTCTTCTAGAATAATGATTGGGTTCTTCTCAGGTACCTGAAGGAGTTCTTGTGTCGAAGCTAAAGTATTGGGTTCTTCCTGAGGGCATTGTCTTACGAGAACCAAGTCCTCACTAAATTTTGGTTGTTCTGATGTTTCAGGACTAGGCTCAATAATCTTTTCTTTACCAAAGGTTTCCTCAGGTAAGGTACTAAAGTTGTTCTCTTCACAGTCTTCCCCTTCATTTTCATCTATTAAACTTATGTCGGTCTCATACATATATTTACTAGGTTCAAATTTGCCTTCTTCCTTCCCTAGCCCTTCAGTTTGAGGATATCCTAAGTCTTGAATATTCATGAACTCAACTTGTACTTCAGGGTTCTTACTCCTATCATTCATATGAGCTAATGGAAAAGTAGGAGTTGGTTGGTCTAAGGAAAATTGTTTAGCCAGCATTTGGTTCAATTGGGCCATTAGATCATTTAGGCCTTTCAGCATGGTTTCAAGATTCGGGTCCATGGCTACACTGGACTGGGCTTGGATTGGTGAATATGGTGTCCCTGCTCTAGTTGTCATGCATGCAAATGGACTCAAGCTCGAGCTAAGGTTTCCTAGACCTAGAGCACAAATTAGAGGTCTAATTAAGTGAACCAACTAGCTAGTAGTACTTATGGGACTTAGCCAGGTAGGTGGTGGGGAGTGAAGGTCCCTGATTGCCAACCTTAGACACCAATCTGAGATTGGCCAGGTAGGCAGACCAAATCACAAGCCCTGATGCACCAATCCTAGACACCAAGCCAGTAAGCACACACCAATTAGCTGACACAGTTAACTTGACCCTAACCTGAACTCAACTTGTTGGTGTCCCTAACCCATTAGGGCAATTAACGTTCTACTCAATTTTAATTAACGGGCTGGGATCGATATGCTGGTTGGTGATTTTTTGGCTAGGGACAGGTGATGAAACCCTGACCCTATGTCAAATTGATGCCCTTAATTTGATTTCTCATGAGATGAATGAAATGCAAAGGTACTGCAGAAGTGTGTTGCAATTTGAAAGTGGTGTGGAAAACATGATGAAAAAAATGTCCAAAAATTCTGAAAAATTCACAAAGGATTCCTAACTTATATGTTTCAATGTAGATGAAAGGAATTTTAAAACTAAAATCTATACTAATCTAAGCAGATCCTACAAATGAAGATAAATAAAAAGGACAGAACATAACCCTAATGATAGTGTCGAACTGCAGAAATTTTTATTTTTTTTATAATTCTTTTCTGATGATGAAATTTAATATGGTGATAACTGACTTAAAAAGGAACAAGAAAAAAAATATTTCAATAAAAAATCAGTGACTTGCCTTTGGAGCTGCAGACGGATTACAGTAAATAGATGCAAATTTTCAGAAAACAGAACCTAAACAAACAAGTGCAATGGCTTACCCAAAACTTTAATCTAAAAACTCACGTCCGGCCAGGGGCTCATTATTCCCATGGGTCATGACAGTGTACTGGAGTACACCCGCTCAGGAGGCGTGAATTTTAGATCTTGCTTGGATTTAAAGAAAACTATTCTACCCTAATGCAACCATGCTCTGATACCAAAGTTGATGCGGCACGCATATGATTAATGTTTTGAATATAGTGTTTGTAGAGCAATGAAACCTAATTACACTTAGCATTGTACTCATCTTAATAAGATTTAAGGATTACATGAAAAGGGACTATTACATGATTAGACACAACTCTAAAAATAAGAAGGAAGAAGATCTAGACAATAGGGGCTAATGATTGAGGACTTACCTTGATGAGTTTTCCAACCTTCCTATGATTCAAAACTTGAAACTACTGATGCTCTGGACTGGAGAACTTGGATAACAGTGATCAGAACCCTGGACTTGGGCTTCAGCTTGTTGGTTCATTGTCAAGGGGAACCCTGTTCACAACTCAAGGACTTCGAAGGACCCTGCAATGAAGATCAAAGTTAAGGTTGAAGGATGCAAACATAAAGAAGGGATGGGAGAACTTGTGAACAAAGAAAAGATAGTTGAGAAGATCTGGCCGATTCCAATGCCTTTGCCTTGAGCTTGGATGATGAATTTCTAGGGAAGAGAGTGGCTTTGGGCGTGGAAGAAGAAGATAGGAAAAATTTCACACATAAAACTCAAGACAACTTCACTTCAAACTTCATTCATTTCCCAAAATCAATCTCTTTTACAATGGGGTGTCCAAGGCTTTTTAATAGCCTTACAAAACTTTTGAAATTTGAAAACTCCCCAAATTGTGGAGGATTACAAGGGAGGTTGGAGGATATGGGGCCTTGTTACATGGGATAAGGAGAAATTCATGGAGATTCTCCCCAAATCGTGGAGGATTACAAGGGAGGTTGGAGGATATGGGGCCTTATTACATGGGATAAGGAGAAATTCATGGAGATTGGCCGGTTTCTTTGAATTTAAAATGCTTGGTCGATCTCCCCTTTAGGTGCCCATTTGAAGGTGACGTGGCTGATGATGTGGCATCCCTGGTGGCTGCTTTGTTGGCATGGTGATGTGGAATTCCAGCTTGGTGGACCAAGGTCTTGATTTGGAAGCTCCAAGTGGTTTGGTGAACCTCAACTTGAAGTAGCTTGGACTTGATTTAAATAAACCTAATGGAACTCTAATTGAGTTCTTATTTGAACCCAGATTGAGACAGGACATAATTACATGACTCAATTGGACATAATTACAGGATTCATGAAATTGAAACTAAGTAATTACAGGACTCTTGAAAGTAAATTGCCCTTTATAAGAAAAATTTAACCTAGTGATTTTCGATCCAAAGTGGAATCAAGTTAACCTTATTTGAGTGAGGTTTTATTCTGCTTCTTCTTCTGGTGTCCACACCACCCGAGTTCTTAGGCTGGTCTAATCGAGTCTAGTAAACTGATTGGTGTCTAGGTAGATTTGGCAGTTTTGATTATGGTTGCATGAGGCTACCTCTTTTCTGGCCAACTTGGTTGGTGTCTATAAAAGATGGTTAATGGCGGATACTCACCCATGATCTCACCTACCTGGCCAATCCAGTCAACCAGAACTGATTAAAAAAGCTTATTGATTCGAGTTAACCCATGTCACCCAAGTTGCTCAACCTGTCTGATCTTCAGGTACCCATGGACCAACTTGTTGAATTTAATTCAACCCTCCTAAGAATTGATTTGATCAGTGGGAGGTTGATCCATGTTCTTCTTTCTTTTCTATTATCACAATTTAATTAAAATCCTCTAAAATTATTAGGTCCTGAAAAAGACTAAGTTAATGAGTTGATGGTGTCTTAGCCTCCCATTAAGTGGGTTAGTAATGAGTCATTTAGCTTGGTGTACATCGGTAGTTCCATAGAACGGGTGTGCATCCGGTTACTGGGATTACTCTCCCATAGATGATGGTTCAGTGCAACCTTCTTAACAGTGATCAGGTGGGCTGGCTATAGTCAGGCTTGGTCATTCGTTAGTTAGAAGCATTGGATTTGTCATATTGATGGTTGGACTTAACTAGAGACCCGCAAAAGGAGGCTCGTAGGCTGATTGGGGGTTCTGTGGGGCAAAATTTATTACTGAAAGTTGCTTAGGGAAGCAATTGGTTAGAGAACTTACCTTTAGGCGCGTATGGGTGAGCCGGCCATAGTCGGGCTCATACGTGGTCTATCGGATTTTAGTACCCACTATGAAATGATGATTTCATGGATTGGAGTTAGAGGCTCCCAATCTAAAAAATTTATGGGACAGACCTTTAGACTAAAGTCCAAGTCTTTTAGTTTAATTGATTAATTCATATACTAATTTGGTCTTAATTTTCCTTTAAGATGTCTTCAAACCATTTTGCTCCGGTCACTTCTCGATAGTGAGAAGTTAAAGGGTCCCAATTTTGATTGCTGATATCGAAAATTATGGATTATCCTGGAGCACGAGTGGATCCTTTATGTGATAACATATCTAGCACCCAAAATCCCTTCTGCCAATGCTCGGAGTTCGGTCAGGAACACTTATTTGAAGTGGGTTTATGATCGGACTACTGTCCGATGCATAATGTTGGCTGCAATGAACGACAAGTTCAGTCGCAAATTCGAGGAGGCCCAGCCAGATGAGATTCTTCAAAAGTTGAAGGAATCTTTCAGCATGCCAGATGATGTGGAGCGGTACAAAGTGTCTTGTGCCATCTACAATGTCAGAATGGCAGTTCGGTCACTGATCATGTATTGTACATGATCGAGATGATTGAATGATTGGGCAAGCTTTGATGTCCCTTGCATGAACAACTCGGCAAGGATGCGATCCTAAATTCTCTACCTTCTTCCTATCTTGACTTTCTCGATCATCATAGAATGAATAAGCCTGCAGTCAATTACCATGGTTTGATGGTTTGTTGCAGACTAACGAGAAGGACCACCAACTGGATAAAGAGGTGGTGAATTTAGTGGGAGGTCTTAGAGGTCGTCTTCCCTTTAAGAAAGGGAGAAGAAAGGTAAGGGAAAGAAGGTACAAGTGCTCCTGGCCTTAGTCAGACCAAGAAAGTGAAAGCTGATCAAGCTAGTGCAGAGTGCTTCTATTGTAAGAAGTAGGGATATTGGAAGAGGAACTGTCATCTTTATCAGGCATCCTTAGACTCGAACAGGCTAAGGAAGGGAAAGCAGCAGGGTGCTGGACAAGGTATTTATATGATAAAACCTTGTAATTTCTCTATTTTTGTTATAGCCTGTTAATGTAATTTACATGTTTAGCAAATGCCCAAGGATAGAAAATGTCAGTGACTTGTATCTATGGCACTGTAGGCTAGGTCATGTTAACCAAAATAGGATAAACAAGTTGCGAGGAGAAGGCCTCCTCGAGGTCAGTGATTCTGACTCACTGTCCACTTGTGAATCCTATTTGCTTGGTAAAATGACCAAGTCACATTTTACTAGAAAAGGTGAATGAGCTACAGAACTTCTGAGTCTCATACATACTGATGTATGCAGACCCATGACAGTCAGTGCCAGAGGTGGATACAGATATTTCATTACATTTACAGATGACCTTACTAGGTATGGTTATGTTTCTTGATGAAGACATAAATCTGAGTTGTTTGAAATGTTCAAACGATATCATAATGAAGTGAAGAAACAAACTGGAAAGAGTATTAAAACCCTTTGATCTGATCAAGGCGATGAATACCTATCTGGTAAGTTCATGACATATCTTGAGGAGAATGAGATTCTCTCTCGATAGACTCCTCCAGGAACACCCTAGTTGAATGGTGTGTCCGAAAGAAGGAATCAAACCCTGTTGGACATGGTTCGATCCATGATGGGCTTTGCAACTCTGCCGCTATCCTTCTGGGGATATGCACTTGAGACAGCTTGTTACTTGCTGAATAATGTTCCAAGTAAGTCTGTTGTCTCCATTCCATATGAGTTATGGACTGGACATAAGCCATCAATTTCACACCTTCGGGTCTGGGGTTGTCCGGCTTATGTAAAGCGTTTAGACTAAGATAAACTTGGTCCAAGGTCTAATCGGTGCTTGCTTATTGGAAACCCTAAGGAAATAAAAGGGCATTTCTTCTACTTGGAGGATGAACAGAAAGTGTTCATTGCTCTTAGGGCTATCTTTTTGAAAAAGTAGTTCCTTGAAGAAGGAACTGTAGCCTCTAAGATTGAACATGCTGAAGTTCGACCAGTAGAAGAACCTGCACACTCTAAGGACATCATAGAACAGGCTATGATTGGATCACACCCGGAACCCATTATTAGGAGATCCAGTAGAGTACCGCATCAGCCAGATAGATAATACAGTTTCTTGGTCCGGGACGGCGATCCCATTAAGCTCAACGAGAATGATGAGAAGTCGATCACCTATATGGATGCACTTTAGAGATTTGACTCAAAGGCATAGCTTGGAGCCATGCGATCCGAGATGGAGTCCATGGAGATCAACATTGTATGGACATTGGTTGATCCACCTGAAGGGATAAAATCCATCGAGTGCAAGTGGGTTTTCAAGAGAAAAAGGGGCATAGATGGGAAGGTGGAGACCTATAAAGCCCGTCTGGTTGCCAAGGGGTATCGTCAGCGATATGGTATCGATTATGACGAGACGTTCTCCCCCATGGCAATGCTCAAGTCCATTCGGATCATGCCTGCTTTGGCAGCACATTTTGACTATGAGATCTGGTAGATGGATGCCCAAACCACTTTCCTGAATGGGGAGCTGGATGAGGAGGTGTATATGATACAGCCTGAAGGGTTCACATCCACAGACAAGTTAAAAGTGTGCAAATTGTAGAGGTCCATTTATGGACTCCAGCAAGCATCTCGAAGTTGGAACATGCGATTTGATAGGTGTATCAAATCATATGGCTTCATTAGGAACGGAGAGGAACCCTGCATCTATAAGTGGGTTAATGGTTCTGTGATTGTACTCCTGGTACTGTATGTTGATGGCATTCTCTTAATCGGGAATGACATTGCAGCATTGCAAGGAATAAAGGTCTGTTTGTCATCTCAGTTTTTTATAAAGGACTTGGGTGAAGCTTCTTACATACTAGGTATGAAGATCTATAGAGATAGATCTAAGAAGCTTTTAGGTTTGTCCCAGTCTACGTACATCGATACCGTGCTGAAACGGTTCAGCATGAAAAATTCTAAGAAAGGCTATCTCCCGATAGGTTCTGGAATTACTCTTTCCAAGAAGGATTGTGCGACAACTCCTGAGGAAAGAGAGTGCATGAGTAGAGTTCCTTATGCTTCTGCAGTGGGCTCTATCATGTATGCTATGATATGTACTAGACCAGACATAGCATGCTCACTAGGAGTAGTGAGCATATACCAGTTTGACCCAGGTGAGGCACATTGGAAGGTGGTTAAAATCATCCTAAAGTATTTGAGAAATACTAAGGACCAATGGCTGATTTATGGAGAGCCTGACTTGAAACTTGTGGGGTATACTGACTCCAGTTTCTAATCAGATAGAGATGATAGCAAGAGTGTGTCAGGGTTTATGTTTATCCTGAATGGAGGAGCGATCTGCTGGAAGAGTTCCAAGCAGGCAATAGTTGCAACTCGGTAAGCGAAGCAAAGTACTTTGCAGCATCTGATGCAGTAAAGGAAGTCGTGTGGTTGTGGAAGTTTCTTGGAGAGCTAAGGATGGCACATTCCCTAGATGGTCATATTCCTGTGTTTTGTGATAGCACAGGAGCCATTACTCAAGCTAAGGAGCCAAAGCCTCATCACCGCACCAAGCATATTCTACGGCGCTATCACCTCGTGCGAGAGATTGTGGAATGAGACGACATCAATCTTATAAAGATCGATGAAAAGGAGAATCTGGCCGATCCCTTTACTAAATCCCTCGGAATCAAAGAGCTCGACAATTGTAAAAGGGAAATGGGTATTAGATACTGTTTTGATTAGCTTTAGTAGAAATGAAAGTTGTTGGAAATTGTCCCAAAGCCAATCGCCTAGCCTGTAGGCAATTGTGCTCAGTATTATAATTTGAATATGAATTAATAAAACATTATTTTGGCAGCTCATCATATTATTCATTTCCCTATCATGAACTCTATTTATGTGATGAAGTCTTTAGGACTGCACTGACTTCGATATAGAGAGGATATATCGAGTGGTCCTTTAAAAAGGTTCACAACCAAAGGATACATTGTACAGGACGGCAATGTATCAAGTGTATATTATTGTGGTTCACATCGTTTGGTTATCCTTTTGACCAAAGGAGTGTGGGACACTGATGTGATCTGCAAGTCGGATGTGTGACGTCTCATTGAATGTGACTTCGAGGAGCTTCGTTCTGCCAAAGGATTGCTCGTGATTGAATATGGATATATGTGTCCCTCCGACCTGAGGTCACCATTATAGCTTGCAAGCAACTCCCAGTGCTTTGGTGCCTGACTACCCAGATTTCTAATTCGGTGATCGAAGGTTTCTGGGTACAGGCAAGTACTTGTGGAGTAGTGATGGACCAAGACGGAATTTACCTGTTCAAATTGTTTGGATTGAATGTCTCGCAGTGTCTTAATTTAGTAAATCCTCGGTCGGGGTAGTCCTAGTGAGGGGTCACTGGACTTGCGAGGTTGAGACATGTTGTGGATTGACTCAGTTAGGGTTGGCAGTCTAATCCTAGGTCATCTTGAGCATTGGAGGTCAAAGAGATGAATTATACGGCAACCATATGCCAGAGGTTCGATAAATTGCTCTCGCATCTTCGGTCTATCCGGATGTCGGGATCCATTGCTAGATGGTATCTTATGTTGGTACTAGAAGTGTTCCAGTGCTACCATTTAGGTTCGAATCTATGAGGTCACATGCCATAGAGGATTTCTTCCTGATTCGGGAACCGATCAACGATTGGAAATTGTTTCGCTATTAAGGTCAAACGGATTGATTGAGCACAAATTGGATTTTTCTGATCTGATTTGGATCGACCAGGATTGGTTTGAGTCAACCCAAAATTGTTCCTAGTAGACCTGGACTAAACCTGATTTTTCTTATTGATTGGGTTTGGTCGGACCAGCATTTGTTGAATCGGTTATTGATTTTTATTAAACCAGTTTAAGCTGGGTTTGATTTATGCGGTGTTTTCCCTCTTCACTTGCTCTCGGTTTCCCCATGTTTTTACCGTGTAAAGGGATAAGAATATCCAGTTGATCGGATGCAGCTTGAAGTTTGAATTCAACATGGAATATGTATTTTTGATCATTGCCTCTGAATCTGGGTCTCATGGTGGTGTTTTCTCCCGCACGTCTCTCCTTCTTGGTCTTGGTTTTCATGGTGATCGGGTTCTCTTCGGCCTGCTTTTCAATGCATTCTCTACCGATCAAAAGGATATTTAAATTGGTGTTTGGATTTTATCCGTGAACCTCTCTCATTTTTCCTCCCAGCCTTCATGGTTTATTCCCTGCCTCCTTGTTTTTTTCTCGGTCTCTGTTTTTGGGTTGCAGGCCGTGCGTGAGAGAGATGTGAGGACCGTGGCTTGCGGTAGAGAGGAGGATCAGGGCTTGCGGGATGAGAGGAAAAGATAACTGGGCATATGCATTTTAGGTAGATGCATAGCCGTGAGATGAAAAGGATCAGAGCTCGTGGGGTTTTCCTTTGGCCTTCACGGATTTTTGTTTGGTTGCTTGCCGTAAGAGAGAGAGAAACCGGTTGCAGCGAGAGAAAAAGGAAGAAAACAGGGCTTGTGGTGTTTTCCTTTTGTTCACGGGTTTTATCTCCCTATTTTATTTCTGGGCAGCAGCCCGTGAGAAGGTGAAAGGGGAAGTAACCGGAGAAGAACAGAGCAGGGAAGAGAGAATTTCTTTTGGGATGGATTTCTGCATGCAGTTTTTTGTGCTGCATCCCATGTATTCCTTCCCTGGTTTTAAGTTCTATATTATATATTGTTGGTGGGGTTTGGGCGGTCTTGGAGAAGACCATCCATGAGAATTGTTTGGCTTTTCCTGCTCCACCTATCCGTGACCTATTTTTGGATTCTTGGAAGCATCCTTCTGGGAGTTGGATCAGCGAGGGCTCGTGCATGGATACTCTAGAGGGTAGACATTTGGATAACTCGAGAGATTGGATCGATCTCTTCTTTTTGATATCTGCAGATCTTTTTTGCTGTTGAAGGAGTGCAACCAGTTGCTCTAATTTGATGCTGATCTATTCTGAAACTGAGAAAGTCGGCTTCTTCCTGCTTCGATCAGGTATATTATTTATTTTTGTTATCATGCATGCTTAGATCTAGAAGTTATCATATTATTTAAAATTATTGTACTTGCCTTCACATGCCTCTGTATCTATTTCATGCATCATGTTTATGTTAGATCCTGTGTATGAGTAGGTTTTTCCGTATGTATGATTAAAAAGTTTAATTATGCATTACTTACTCCCTAGTGTAGCATGCCTAGGGTAGGCGTCCGTGCACTGGTTTCCTTCCACTAATGCCAATGCCTAATGCAGGCAAACAAATGACTAAACCCTAAACTACAACTGTGGGTTTAACCCTTCGTCAGGTGGGTGACATGCAAATGAGAATGGTGCATGCACTCCTACTAAATGCCATAAAGTATACCAGAAATAAGATGCAAACCTAACATGCACAATGAATGTATGCAGTATGCTTACTTCTACAAAATGCAATTGAATGGTCCTAGAAATGCTTGAAGTTTCTGGAAAAAGTAGGAAATAAGAGGTGGATTCAGGGTTAGTCTGGTGGGGTAGAAAGTAAGAAGAAGGTTCGGGGTTGATCGGGTAGAATAGGATACAAGAAGGGGTTTCAGGGATGAGTCCTAGACTGATGAGGTTGACCTTATGGGGTTGAGGTATATCTAAAGGGTTTGCATAATAGAAGAACGGGTCACTAATTTCAGGAAAGAGATCTTCAATAAGAACTACAAGAGGGGATTCTTCCTGAGGGTACTGGTTTAAAGAGATCAGGTCCTTAATAAATTCTTCTGGTTCTTGAATTTTAGGACTAGACTCTGTAATTGGGCTCTCTTCTAAAGTTTCTTCAGGTTTAATTCTAACAGTGGGGTTGGGTTCCTCATGGTCCTCTTCCTTCAACTGGTCTTCCACTATAGGTTCAGTTTGGGGATGGTCAGAGTCAACTATCTTTGGGTTGGCTCTTATCTAGGTATGGTCAGGGTTAACTAACCCTATGTTAGCTTCTACTTGAGTATCTACTGGGTCAACTAATTCCAGGTCTTCTATAGGTATCTCTTCTTTTTCTTCATCATACTCATCCACTAAGCTCACATCAGCTTCATATATCTCCTCTTCAAGGTCATTCTGGTGAACCAATGGGGTGGTAGGAGGGGATTAGCTAAGGGAAAATTGGCTAGTGGCTGGGGTAGGGATGGGTTGACTAAGAAAAAGTGGACTAATGCTGGGCTCATATCTAAGGGTACTGATCCTATAGGATTCAAGTTGACTAGGATTGTTGCCCAGGTGGCTTCCCAAGAGGGAGGTGAATTGGGTTTATAAAAACTTTAGCAAGTATATGCAATGTAAAATCCTTGTGGTGTTGTAGTGAACAATGCAATGCAGAAGCAAGTAAATAAATGCAATGAAGTTAAACAAGCACAATCACAAACACAAGGAATTTAGAGTGGTTCAGAGCAACCCGCTCCTACGTCCACCATCCAAGCACCACTTGGGATTTCCACTATGTCCCCTTCCGGAATACAGTCAGATTGTTTTAACAGGCTCACAATCCAAACCTCTACACTTTGGTTTTATCGGGATCACCAAAGAAAACCCACACTTGGTTTTGACACAGGCTAACCAAGAACCTAAATCCCTTTGGTTTTTAGAACCAGGATCACTAAAGAAAATCCAAACTTAGGTTTTAATAGGCTTACCTAAAAACCTTTAAAACACTCTCAAGGCACAGCTCCTTACTGTTCTTAGAGAGAAGACAAGATATAACAAATATAAATTTGCAACTTTACAACAAACCAAACTTGTTTGAGTGTTGCTAATGAAGATAAAATCGAAGCCTAGCTTTAAATGCTCTTGAATGCTCTTCAAGCTGCTTCTTTACTTCTTCAAAGAGTTGGATTCAAGAATGAAAGTCAATTTGGTGAAGCTTTGAATCCTTTCTTGAATGCTCTTGAAGTCGGTTGGTGAAAGACTTGAAAATCCCTTAACTTCTAAAGAATAATCAATGAATAATCTGTCAAAAATTGTTTAAGCCATCACAAATACTCCCTTTTGTAGTCTTCAATCCAAACTAGCCATTGTAGGGCTTAGGGAACTGAAATAGAGCCGTTGGAGGGCTTTTGAAATTCGAAAATGAGATTCTGCAACTAGCTGTTAGACTGCAAAAATCCATCACTCGAGTCGGCTTGAAGTCTCAGACAATCCAAATAAAAGTTCTGGGTGAGTCAGCTCTTCTGGGTTGAGTCAGCTCGAACTCTTAGTCAATGGAAAACAAATTCTGCAGGAGTCAGCTCTTCAAGGCTGAGTCGACTCGAAGTCAGTCACCAACAACATAAACTCTGGACGAGTCGGCTCTTCTAGGCTTGAGTTGGCTCGAGGTCTTAGACACCAAAAACACAAGTTCTTCATCGAGTCAGCTCGAACTTCTGAAACTCTGGAATTTTTGTACTGTGCCAGAATAGGAGTTGGCTTTTGGTCCATGAGTTGGCTCTTGCAAAAATTTTTTTTTATGCTTCAAACTTCTCCAAACTTCTTCAATTCAAGATTCCAACAAGAGCAAGTCTACCACAAAGCTTCAAAGAGCTTACCAAACATGTCTAACCTACTTGCACTTATTTTTACTAATTTAGAGCCCTTTTTACAAGATTACATGGATGAAAAATTAGGGCTTTACAACTTGAAGTGCACATGAGTTCATACAATGTTGGAATACATCTCAACTAGATAGAAAACCAACTGATATAAAGATACCTGCTTTCTTGCTACATTTCTTGAGTAATTGAAAAAATTAGTAAAGCATACATGCTCCAATATTTTGTAATCATCAAAATCATTCCAAGGATAAAAAATCTCCCCCTTTTTAATGATGACAAAATACTGGGCATAAAAAGATTTAAAATACTTTACAATTACATGTAATGATATACTATGTACCATATTCACATGTATCAAGGTGTATTCAAAGTAGTGTGTATCAAAGCAATTAAAGTATCAAGAAGTTGAACCAAAGTAGTATCAAAACAATCCTTTCAACAAGTATTAGCTCAATAGATTTACTATATTAATCATGCACTAAAATTGTATGAAAGTTTCAAATCATCACTATATCAATTTTCAGCTTTAATTGAGATAACATATCAATTTTCAGCTTAAAGAAATTTTAATAAATGCTCAATAAAAGCTTCCCCTTTCTCATATAACATAAAGGCTTTTTTCTCATTTTTTTATTTTCATGCTCATCTCCATTTTCATGCATGCTCTTCTCTACCTTTTTGTCATCAACATAAAGGTATATAATTTAGGAAAAATATTCATTCATACTCAATCATTGATATTGATCAAAACATAACATTTTCAAAACACAAGTATATATATATATAAAGAGTCAATACAAGATGTGATACATTACAAAAGTGCTAAAGCACACCAAAATAGTATCACAAACAACAGAAAATGCTAAAAAAAATCCTAAAGGTTAGAAGGAAGGACTAGGCTCATCATCATTAGGTTCATCTTCACTCGAAAAAGAACCAACCTCTAAAATACCAGGAGCAGGTTTAAATTTAGGGAACCTAGGTCTAAGGTTCCTATGTCTAGTCCTAACAGGAGTTGAAGATCTAGAAGATTGAGGTCTAGATTTGGTTGGAGGCTCTGAAGAAATCAAGATAGGTGTCGGTCGTCTAGAAGGAGGATCATCAGATAATGCAAGGATGCTGCTAGTCGATAGAATCTACATCACCGAGGTGTTTGCTATGCTAATGCTCTGACCCTGAGTACCAGTACCAAGCTCAACAGAAGGAGTAGCTACAGTATGAATGTCAGTGTGATGCTTAGCCTCTCCCTGTGCACAGTCAATATCATGAATATCAGGTCTTGCTGAAGATGGAGGAGGTGCAGAATGACTGGCTGTCCTGATTTGCTGAAGAATCTATAATATCTCCTGGAAGCCATCATGCATCTCAGTCTGAAGTGCCACTATCTTGGCATTTGTCTTTGTCCTACCTCTCTGTAGAGTAGAGTCTCATCCAGAATAAGCTGCAACCTATGATCATTATTTAAACGATCAACAGTAGATCCTCTCACAAGTGAATGAGGTGTAGAAGGAGCTGGCTCCGAAGGTCCAGCCTCATCAGTCTATAGCTCAGCCTCAGTACCCTATGCCTGACCGGTCTGGTCATCCTCATCTGACTCTCCATCAGAATGTGTTACTGGTAGTCCGAAAGTCCTCCTGATCCAGTGACCATCAACCTTCAAAAATCTCACTTTACATTATATCTGTATGTATAAATTAGAGGCCTGCTGTCCTCACCAGACAAATCCACCTTGGCATCCTGAAAGACAAGTGTAAAAACGATGCCATAAGGAAGACAAGCTCGTGCCTTACGAGCTACTTCCCACATCTAGGATATCATAATATAAGGTAAGTTGAGGGCCTCCCCCTCAACCAAACATCTCATAAATACCAGATCCCTCTTACTCACCCAATCAAACCTTCCGATCCTGGGTAGAAAAATATGACTTATAATATTACGAATCAATCTCATTTCCAAAGAAAGTTGGTTTGCCCTGACATGCACTATACCAGAAATATCATTCCTCTCAAGAATAATCCTCAAAGTTTTCTTTTTCTCCTTTAATACTAAAAAGCTCTCTCCTTTTTTAGGGATTTGAAGAACATCACTTAACTTTTGCTCATTTATCTCAATATGCTTCCCTTTAATAGTTGATTCCACATGAAATGTCCCAAGAGACATATTTTCAAAAAATTGTCTTACTAAATTTGGAAATGTAGGTAAATTCAACATACAAAAAGATTTCCATCCTTGTGTAATGAGCCAATCCCCTACTCTCAGATTTTCTTGTTCAAGAAAAGTAAAATCAACACATCATTCAGAAGTAACTTGCCTGTTTCCCATAAGAACAACTTATCTTGGAGCTTCCAAAGCCTCTTGCTGTTCTTCTTGTGGCTCTTCAGTGGGATTTGAAGTGTCCAATCTTCTTTTTGTTCTTCTTTCCTCTGCTACGGTTCACACAACCCTTTTTGCTTTCTTTCCTATGGCTTTCCTAGGACCCTTTTTGGTTGGATTAGGGTTTAGGAGAGGTTTGGTGGAGTTCTAAGGCTTTTCCTAGATTTGGAATAGGGAATGGTTGTAATAGAATAGGAAAGGCAGAAAAAAATTGATTTTGAAACCTAACGATGCCCTATTTAAAAAGGGTCATCCCGACTCTCGAGTCGGCTCGACAGAACAGCAGGGTTCTCGAGTCGGCTCGACAGAACAGCAGGGTTCTCGAGTTGACTCGAGCAAAAATCAAGGTTAAAGCTTAAAAATCAATAAAATAAAAATCTATAGGTTACTTAACACTAAAGGAAGTGGTCATAAGCTCTAAAGAAAATTTTGAAACATCTAGATATTTTTTCTTTATTTTTGAAAAATTAGGTCAAGAATTCTTAATATGGGTCACATAGAGCTAACTCACCTCTAATCTTTTTGAATCTATCTTGGCTAAGAGGTTTGGTAAAAATATCAGCAAGTTGATCTTTTGTAGGCACAAATTCTAATTCTAAAATATTATTTAAAACATGGCCTTTAATGAAATGATGTCTAATTTCACTATGCTTTGTTCTAGAATGCTGAATTAGATTTTTAAATAAATTAATAGTACTAGTGTTATTACATTTAATAAAAATTTTAGACTGGATAATACCATAATCTTCTAGATGTCCTTGATCCATAACACTTGTGCACAACAGCTCCCCGCAGCCACATATTCTGTTTCAGTAGTAGATAGTGCTACAGAGTTATATTTACGGTAGTGCCATGAAATCAAGTTAACATCTAGAAATTGATAAGTGACACTAGTACTCTTTCTATCAATTTTACAGTCACCATAATCAGCATTAGAAAAACTAATTAACTTTAATGATAAATGCTTAGAATATCATAATCATATATTATATGTGCCTTTAAGATACTTAATGATTCTTTTAACAGCAATAATGTGTGACTCTTTTGGATTTGATTGAAAACGTGCACTCATATAAACACTAAAAAGAATATTAGGTCTACTGGCAATTAAATGAAGTAGAAATCTAATCAAACCTCTATATAATTTTTGATCAATAGTTGTGCCATTTTCGTCTTTATCAAGTCTGCATGCAGGATTCATGAATGTTCTAACTTGTTTGCTTGATTCCATGCCAAACTTTTTGATGATCTCTTTAATTTATTTGGTCTGGTTGATTAGTATTCGTTCTTTTGATTGTTTGATTTGAAGCCCGAGGAAGTAGCTTAGCTCACCCATTAAACTCATTTGAATTCACCATGTATTAACTTAGCAAAATCTTGGCACAAAGATTCATCAGTAGATCCAAATATTATATCATCAACATAAATTTGAACAACCAAAATATCATTATTTTTCTTTTGAATAAATAAGGTAGTATCAACACTACCTCTTATAAAATCATTTCTAGTTAAAAACTTGCTTAATCTGTCATACCAGGCTCTAGGTGCCTGTTTAAGACTATATAAAGCTTTATTCAATTTGAAAACATAATTTAGAAAAGTGTGATCGATAAAACCAGGTAGTTGTTCAACAAAAACTTCTTCAGATAGAAAACCATTTAAGAAAGCACTCTTTACATCCATCTAAAATAATTTAAAGTTCATAAAATCTAATAGCCTCTAGCCTAGCTACTCGTGCATAGGTCTCATCAAAATCTATTCCCTCTTCTTGATTATAACCTTGAGCTACCAGTCTAGCCTTATTCCTAATTACATTTCCTTGCTCATCTAGCTTGTTTCTATAAACCCATCTAGTGCCTATAATAGGATAGTCATTTGGTCTTTCTACGAGTGTCCAAACATTATTTCTCTTAAATTAGTTTAACTCATCATGCATAGCTAACATCCAATTTATGTCAGTTTTAGCTTCTTCTATAGTATGTGGTTCTACATGAGATACAAAAGCAATCAAATCATGTGCATCCCTATGTGAAGCTCTAGTTCTAACACCTTGAGATGGATCTCCTATAATAAGTTCTTTAGGATATGAGTGTACATTCCTTCATTCTTTAGGTATATCTTCATGATCTTTGCCTATCACTTCTTCATGTTGTTCACTTGTTTGCTTATCTTTGATAGTCATATCTTTTAGTCCATGTTCAAGTGTACCTATATCATCATCAGCACAGCCTTCTTTTCTAGAAGATGTCATGTCAGTTTTATTGAAAACAACATAAATTGATTCTTCCACAGTTAAAGTTCTTTTATTAAAAACTTGATAGGCTTTGCTATTTGTAGAATAACCAAGAAATATAGCCTTATCGGATTTTTTATCAAACTTACCAAGATTATCTTTACCATTATTAAGAACAAAATATTTGCAACCAAAAACATGAAAGTAATTGATATTAGGCTTTCCATTGTTCCACAGTTTATAAGGGGTTTTTCTTATAATAGGTCTAATTGAAACTCTGTTTAAATTATAGCAAGCAGTATTTATAGCTTCTGTCCAAAAGTATTTTGGAAGATTTTCTTTATAAAGAATTGTTCTGGACATTTCTTCAAAAGTCTATTCTTTCTCTCTACAACACCATTTTGCTATGGTGTTCTAGGAGAGGGGAAGTTGTGATCAATACCGTGCTTTATGCAAAAGTGATCAAAATATTGATTTTCAAATTCTATACCATGATCACTATGAATAAAAATAACAGAAAGATTTTTTAAGTTGGAAACTCTTTTGTAAAACTTTTTGAATACTTTAAAAGTTTTTTCTTTATGTGCAATAAACAAAATCTAAGTGTATCTTGAAAAATCATCTACAATCATAAGGCCATACTTCATACCACCTAGGCTTGTTGTCCTAGTAGGTCTGAAGAGATCCATGTGAAGTAGCTCTAAGGGTCTAATAGTAAAAATAATATTTTTGGATTTAAAACTCTCCCTCACTTGCTTTCCTAATTGACATGCATCACAGACATAATCAAAATTTACTTTAAACTTTGGTAACCCTTTAACTAAATCTTTTAAAATAAGTTTTGCAATAGTATCCATACTAGCATGTCCAAGTCGTCTATGCCATGGTAAACTTGATTCCTTGCTCTTATCATTAACTGCCATAAGACTTTTATTGCTTGACATAGCTAGATCATTAAGATCTACTATATAAATATTATCAAGTCTGTGTCCAATGAACTTTGTACTATAGTCAAGAGGATCAATTACAATACACATTGAAGACTTGAAGAAAGCATTAAAGCCAATATCACAAAGTTGACTGGTGCTTATAAGATTATGCTTTAATTTCTCTACAAGTAGTACATTCTCAATGAAAGTAGAAGTTATTTTTATTTTACTAATATCGATTATCCTTTGGTTGCGATTATCACCAAAGGTTACCATGCCACCATCTTTTTATTCTAGGATGAAGAATTGGTCAATATCACCCGTCATGTATCTTGAATAGCCGCTATCAAGGTACTATCTTTTCTTTGCATTTATGGATGCAAGACATCCCTGCAAAATAATCAAGTAATGGATTTAGTTACCCAAACTTTCTTGGGTCCTTGCAAGTTAGTAGGATTGGTTCCTTTTGGAACCCAAATTTTTTTAATTTGCTTATTTCAATTATATTTCAAATGATATTCAAATGCTTTGTGACCAATATTATTACAAGCATAGCAGATAATTTTTGGCTTTGAATGAGAAGTGTATGATGATGCAAACTTAGGTCTATATTACTTTGATGTAATAAACTTAGGAGCATAAGATGTGGATGCAGAAAACTTATTTGAATTTGAACTTTTATAACCAATTCCAAACTTGCTATTTGAATCTCTTTGATCTTTCAAAATCAGTTTAAGTTTGTTAGAGCTTAAAGTTAATTTTTTAACCAATGGTTTAAACTTTTGAACTTATTTTTGCAAGTCAGTATTTTCATTTTGCAAAATTTTATTCTTTTCAAGAAGTTCTTCCTTTTCAAATTGAATAGTTTTAAGTCTTTCACAAATCAAACTTGATTCTCTTTGTAAAATCATATTTCTTTCACAAATTTTATTTTTATCTTTTTCAATCATATCACAATCATTTTTCAAATTCTTCATTTTCAAACCAGCCTTTTTGTACTCTATCAATAATTCACAAAAGGCATTATGAAGCTTATCATAAGTAAATTCTAGATTAGGTTTAGAAGTTGTTACCTCATCCTCCAAACCCATAAGGTAGATTTGAGCAGTCTTTGTTGTATCTTCATCTTCTTCGGTTGTTGTAGATTCATCGCTATCGCTCCATGCTGCAAGCATTGCTTTTTTTTTCATTTGCTTGAACAACTTCTTCTTAAATTTAGGACAATCGGGACGTATGTATTCTGGCTTCTTGCATCCATAGCAAATTGGAGTTTGATCTTTGTCCTTGTCCTTTTCTTTATCTTTTTCTTTTTCCTTTCCAAAATCTCCTCTTCTAAATTGCTTTCTTCATCTATTTGTTCTTCTTCTATACATAAATCTCTTAAAATTTCTCATAATTAGGGCGAATTCGTCATCTTCCATATCATCATCAGAAGTTTTTGAATTTCCATCTTTGTCCTCTTCTATTGCTTTAAAAGCAATGGCCTTCTTATTCTATTCTTTGCTGCATGGCTAGCTCATGAGTGATCAATGATCCTAGCAGCTCATCCAATGGTAGGGTGTTTAAGTCCTTTGCCTCTTGAATAGCTGTAACTTTTGCTTCCCATTTATCTGGCAAAGATCTCAAAACCTTTTGGACTAGATCAATATTAGTATAAGTCCTACCAAGACTTTTAAGACTATTTATGATATTAGTAAAATATGTATACATAGCAGATATAGTTTCACTTGGATCTATTTTGAACAATTCATAATTGTGTACAAGAAGATTGATTTTTGAAGTCTTAACTTGTAATGTGCCCTCGTATGTGATCTCAAGCTTATCCCAAATTTTTTTGACAAAACTACAAGTGGAAATTATGTTAAACTCATTTGGGTCCAAAACACGATAAAGTAAATTCATAGCTTTGGCATTCAGCTCAGCCAATTTCATATCATTCTCTTCCCATTTTTCTTTCGGTTTGGGAACCTTAATGTCATTAATTCTAATAGTGTGTGTGTGAGGTCCTTTTAGAATTATTTTCCACAAATGAAAGTCTATGGCTTGAATGTATATTTTCATCCTAGCCTTCTAATATGTGTAATTGATTCCAGTAAAAAGTGGAGGTCGATTTGTGGATTGGCCTTCGACCAAGGAGGTGCTCATTGGATGTGCCATCAATCTTTACTCTAAGAAATTTTCAAAGACATTGCTCTGATACCACTTATTGCCCTGGTGGCTTCCCAAGAGGGGGGTGAATTGGGATTATAAAATCTTTAGCAAGTATGTGCAATTTAAAATCTTTTTGGTGTTGTGGTGAACAATGCAATGTGGAAGCAAGTAAATAAATGTAATGAAGTTAAACAAGCACAATCACAAACACAAGAAATTTAGAGTGGTTTGGAGCAACCCTCTCCTATGTCCACCACCCAAGCACCACTTGGGATTTCTACTATATCCACTACCAGAATACAGTCGATTGTTTTAACAGTCTCACAATCCAAACCTCTACTCTTTGGTTTTACCGGGATCACCAAAGAAAACCCACACTTGGTTTTGACACAGGCTAACCAAGAACCTAAATCCGTTTGATTTTTAGAACTGGAATCACCAAAGAAAATCTAAACTTAGGTTTTAATAGGCTTACCTAAAAATCTTTAAAATACTCTCAAGACACAGCTCCTTGCTGTTCTTAGAGAGAAGACAAGATATAACAAATATAAATTTGCAACTTTACAACAAACCAAACTTGTTCGAGTGTTGCTGATGAAGATTAAATCAAAGCCTTGCTTTAAATGCTCTCGAATACTCTTCAAGCTGCTTCTTTACTTCTTCAAAGGATTGGATTCAAGAATGAAAGTCGGTTGGTGAAGCTTTGAATCCTTTCTTGAATTCTCTTGAAGTGGGTTGGTGAAAGACTTGAAAACTCTTTAACTTCCAAAGAATAATCATTGAATAATCTATCAAAAATTGTTTAAGCCATCATAAATACTCCCTTTTATAGTCTTCAATCAAAACAAGCCATTGTAGAGCCTAGAAAACTGAAATAGAGCCGTTGGAGGGCTTTTAGAATTTGAAAGTGAGATTCTGCAACTAGCCATTAGACTACAAAAACCAATCACTCGAGTCGGCTCGAGAAGCATGAGTCGGCTCGAAATCTCAAACAACCCAAATAAAAGTTCTGGGTGAGTCTGCTCTTCTGGGTTGAGTCGCCTCGAACTCTTAGTCAATGGAAATCAAATTTTGCAAGAGTCAGCTCTTCAAGGTTGAGTCAGCTCGAAGTCACATTAACCAACAACATAAACTTTAGACGAGTCAGCTCTTCTGGGCTTGAGTCAGTGCGAGGTCTCAGACACCGAAAACATAAGTTCTTCATCGAGTCGCTCTTAAGGCTTGTGTCAGCTCGAACTTCTGAAACTCTAAAATTTTTATGCCATGCCAGAATAGGAGTTGGCTCTTGGTCCATGAGTCGGCTCTTGCAAAAAAAGCTTTTATGCTTCAAACTTCTCCAAACTTCTTCAATTCAAGATTCCAACAAGAGCAAGTCTACCACAAAGCTTCAAAGAGCTTACCAAACATGTCTAACCTACTTGCACTCATTTTTACTAATTTAGAGCCCTTTTTACAAGATTACATGGATGAAAAATTAGAGCTTTACAACTTGAAGTGCATTTGAGTTCATACAATGTTGGAATACATCTCAACTAGATAGAAAACCAACTGATATAAAGATACCTACTTTCCTGCAACATTTCTTGAGTAATTGAAAATATTAGTAAAGCATACATGCTCCAATGTTTTGTAATCATCAAAATCATTCCAGGGGTCAATAAGGGTTGACTTGGCTTAGGCTAGATTGGCTCGAACATACTTGACTAGGTGCTAGGATCTGGCTAGGGGTAATGGGACTGGGCTAGTTTAAAGGAAGTCG
The DNA here is from genome assembly GCA_021397845.1 of Areca catechu. Taxonomy (NCBI): domain Eukaryota; kingdom Viridiplantae; phylum Streptophyta; class Magnoliopsida; order Arecales; family Arecaceae; genus Areca; species Areca catechu. Next base: position 72,878,603 of record CM038041.1, read on the forward strand.
GCTAGGTCTGGGCTTGGGTTTAGGAGGGTTACACTTGTTGGACTTAGATTGACTGATTATAAGATTCCTCTGATTTGACTCGAATTTCCTAGTTATATGATAGGCTTCCTCTAGGTCATGAATTTGCCATTGAAACAATTCCCACTAGATGTCCTACATAGGCCAGCTCAGAACCTCGATATGATTTTAGACTCAGGTTCAACTGTGTTACATCTAATAAACTCATTAAATTGGTAATGTATTCAGACACAGTTTTATTACCATGTCTCAATTCATACCATTGTTCTAAAAGTTTATGCTCATAGGACAAGGGTTCAGCTCTATGGGTCTTGGGTTTAATTGGCTTATTGGATGTAGGTGCATAGGATCTGGGTGCATAGGAGCTAGGTTCATGGGATCTGGATAGGTACTTCTCTCTAAGTTCAAGTTTTATATCGCTCCAGGTCGTTATGGGCATTTCTCCTTTTAGTCTAGATATTTCCTCAAACATATCCCAATCTACCTTAGCCTGGCGAACTAACTTACGTTTAGCAAATTCGAACTGACATCTCCCATACATTTTCTCCTGCTCAAAATACAGATCCATGTTGCCTTCCCAAGCAAGATAATCCTCAAAATCAAGATCACCACCAAAGTTAGGTGTATATATCCTAATGTACTTAATGGCTCTCTTATTCGGGTCTATGAAATCATAATTGGGTCTCCTATGATTGGACTTCTGGTATGGGTCAGAGTATTGGATTCTCCTAGGGTTGGACTTCAAGTATGAGTCATGGTATGGGGTTCTCTTAGGGTTGGGCTCTCCTAGGGTTGGACTCCCAGTATGGGTCAGAGTATTGGGCTCTCCTAGGGTTAGGCTCTATGGTCATACTAGGTTGGGTTGGGTTGAGGCTATTGGTATTGGGCCTTTAATCTAACGGTCATGCAATCAAACACACAAGGGTTATGATGCAACCAAGCTCACACGGGTTAATCATACTAGGGTTTGCTAGACCTATAGCCAAAACCTAATGAGTTAACTCAACTTACACTCAACATAGCACCTAATCCTTCCATTAGCTAGGTAAGAGGTGGAGTGGTGGGAGGCTCCCCCTGCCATTGATAGGGTCCTAATTAAAGAACCTTCAGTCCACTTAGGGTGTTTGCCACTGGACCTCTAGCCTTAGACACCAACTTTCAGTAATAGGTGATGGGTTGGGTGCACTAGTTCCCTCACTAGACTCGGACCTGACCTATTGGTGTCCCTAAATTAGGTTTGTACTCAATTTTAATTAAGGCTTGGGTTCCTATGAGGATGGTTGTTTTGGGCCCAGGACAGGTGATGAAATCCTGCCCTGATCTGAGATAATGAGAGTGCCCTTAAGATGAGTTTAATGATATGATGCACAATCGATGAACCCTAATGCAATCTAGTAACAAAACTGAGAATATATATTTTTTTTTGATTTTTTTATGAGGTGGCAACTTAAATTTGAGTTGGTTAAGTTATCAAACAAAATTGGCTTGGGTTAGGAGGGGTTTGGTAGTTGATTGGTTGGATTAAGTCAAGTATGCAAAATTAGTAGGAATTGAAATTTTTTTATTTGATTTTTGATGCAGAGGTTAGCATAGATTTAAATGAAGAGAAACTCTAAAAAACTTACAGAACAGAGATTGACATGTGAGGATTCTTCCTTCCAAATCTCATGAAAAACAAAATTGGTATGATGATGAAGAATATAGGGTTTCTAACTGGGTTCAGGAAAAGATAGATTTCTGGTTAGGGTTTCAAGAATGCCAATTGTTTTTATAATTTTAGGTTCTGTAAAATCTGAGAAAAATATCATTAAAATAGATAACTCAACAGAGATGATGTAATGCAAATTTTAAAGAAAAACAAAATACCTAAGATCATGAATCAGACCGAAACTCAGACCCTTAATGCAGATGAGAGGATGCTGATTTTTGTTAGGGTTTTATTTTTACTATTTTTTTATTTTATTTTCGGATCTGAGAAATTCTAAAAAATTAACAGGGAAATAGAGAATAAAATAGAGGATATTTACTATGAAAATAAGAAAAAGAATCAAAAAATTTGATGGAAAAATAGTCTTATGTTTTGAGGGGTTATGCAAAATTCAAAATGCAGAAATCTAAACTAAGATGCAAGAACATGCCCAATCCTAAGCTCTGATACCAAAATTGATGAGGGACAGGATTCTAATATGATGCAGGATAATATGCAAGGGATGAAGATGAAGAAAATTAGATTAAAGTAAGCAAATATTTTTTTGGTTTTTTTATGGTTTTGATTCTCAAAACTAGCCTTGATTAGGTTAGGGTTATCCTATATCAATTAGCATCCTACACATATGCTAGATTAATCAAAGAGAAAAGAAAATCAGGATCCTAGGTCTAAGAAGGCCTATTAGGAGCATGTTCACCTTCAAGAAATCAGACAAAAAGATATGAGAATTAGGTTTAACATACTAGGCAATGATTTCTAATTGCTGTAGAAGAGATCGCTCCGCCAGATCGGTGCCTGGATGATCCGGTCACTTTCCTACGAATCCATTGGTTTTTTATCAGCTTCGTTCAGAGGCAAGGAAAACTTCATCTGAGGATGGTTTCATTGGAGAGATCCTGCAAATGTCAAAGGTTAGAAGCAAACAAGAAAGGAAAAATGAGAAACTGGAGATTGGGCTGAAGGATGATTGGAAGATGGAATTGCAGGGGGGTTGGCAGCCTTGGAGAAAGCTTTGGGCATCTACATCTTGGAGAGGGCTGATGGTGGGCATCTTAGGGCTCTTGCTTGGATGGGCAATGGCTAGGGCTTAGTAAGAAGGAAAAAGAACAAGTCTCATACACACTTCCAAAGAACACAATTATCACAAGAAAATTCACCAGAGTTTTAATTCATGAATAAGAGATTATATTACAAGAGGGGGAAGGGTGGGGTATTTATAGATTCACCCAGGACCTTTTTTCTATTGAAATTGGATTACAAGTTTGTATGGGACAAGGAGTACAAGGTTTAACTAGAATTAGGAGTACAAAGTTTGATTGAAATTATGAGACCTAAATTCTAGTAGGACTTGGACATTGGACTCCTTGTAGAACTTGGAAGCTTTGATTTTTCTCCATGGGCTTGGGCTGGGATGAAATCCTCTTGGGCTACTTTGACTTTTCCACTCCCTAGTGGGCTTGGATGAAATCTTCTTTGACTAGGTCAAAGCCTGGGCATCTTGGATAGGGTCAAGGCTTGGGCACCAATTGTATGGAAGGGGAGGGCACCATGGGCTTGACGGCTTGGATCTGGGCACCAATTCCTTTGGGATCTGGATTGGGTGCCATTCAACTTGTGAGCTTATGGGTTTTGAGGCGCGTAGGGTGGTATGCTGGGGTGCCATCTCTTGGAGGGCTTGGGCCACATGAAGGAAGTCCAAATGTTGGGCTAGTGACTTAAGTGTGGGTCCACTGGTTCCTCTTGAATGAAACACACATAACTCTTGACTAAACTAAAACAACTGAACTCAAATGACAGGACTTAATGGACTTAGTGAATCCAACTGACTCACTATATTATAGGACTCAAATAAATTCTATTACAGAACTCAAAATTGACCAATACATAACTTAAAGAACAAATTGAAGCTTGAAGTCTATGTCTGATCTGATGTCCCCATCTTACTCAAATCTGAAGGAATGAGGAAATGGTCCCATGAAGTCAATATCCCATATATCAAAAATTTCTATGACTAAGATAGGGGATAAAGGCATCATATCTCTTCATGAAATATTTCTCATTTGTTAACATTGTAGGCAATTACGGTCAAATTCGTGTACATCTTTGTATAGGGTTGGCCAATAAAACTCACTTTGCAGTACCTTTGCTATAGTTTTCTTTCTACTAAGGTACCCCCCATAGGCAAGAGAATGATAAAAAGTGAGTATGCTTTTGAATTCACTCTCAAGAACACAACATCTAATCACCTGATCCGGATAGTACTTAAATAGTTCAGGTTCCTCCAAAAAATAATATTTGATCCGTGAGAAAAATCTATCCTTTTCTTGTTCAGACTAGTGGGAAAGAATTTGCCCTATTGCTAAGTAATTAACAAAATGAGCAAACTAGGGAAGACTAGAAATTGAGAAAAGTTGTTCATCAGGGAACCTATCTCTGATTGTTTCCTTGTTGTATTCTACCAAGATCCTAAAAATATTATTTGCTACCATGTTTTCAGAACCCTTCTTATCTAAAATTTCTAGATCAAATTCTTGTAATAGAAGGATCCATCTAATCAGTCTAGATTTAGTATCCTTTTTCGATAGCAGGTGTCTCAATGTTGCATGAATAGCATATACTAGGACCTTAGACCTTAATAGATATGATCAAAATTTTCAAGGGCAAATACAACTACAATTAACTCTTTTTTAGTAGTTGTATAATTTAATTAAGCATCCAAGAGAGTTTTGCTAGCATAATAAATTATATATGGTTCTCGATTAAACCTTTATCCTAAAACTACTACTACAGCATAATCAGAAGCATCACACATAATTTTAAATGGTAGAGCCCAATCTGGAGGCTTAATAATTAGTGTAGTGGTTAAAGTATTTCTAAGAGTATTATAAGCAGCTAGACATTCTTTATTAAAATCAAAAGAATTGTCTTTGACAAGCAAATTACACAAGGGTTGTGAGATTTTATTGAAATCCTTGATGAAATGTCTATAAAAGCCTGCATGGCCAAGGAAGGATTGTACTTGTCTAATTGAGGTGGGGGAGGTAGTTTTGACATTAATTCGACCTTTAGCTTTATTTACCTCAATCCCTCACTTGGAAATAATATGTCCAAGCACGATTCCCTTACAAATCATAAAATGGCTCTTCTCCCCACTTAAAACTAGATTTGTCTCCATACATCGTTTAAGTACCTTAGTTAAGTCTAGAGGCAGCCATCAAATGAAGAACCAAACATCAAAAAATCATCCATAAAAACTTCATAAATTAATCAACCATATTAGAAAAGATGGTTAACATACATCACTGAAAGGTAGCTGGTGCATTACAGAGACCAAATGATATGCGTCTAAAGGCAAACATTTCAAAGGGACAAGTAAAGGTAATCTTTTCTTGATTGATAGGGAATACTGGGACTTGGTTATATCATAAATATCCATCTAGAAAATAAAAGAAACTCATCCTACTAGCTGTTCTAAAATTTGATTAATAAAAGACAAAAGAAAGTGATCTTTTCTAGTGATGGTATTCAATTTTTGATAATCTACACACACTCTCCAACTAGTTGTTGTACAGATAGGTATTAGCATCCTTGTCATTCTCTACTATAGTAATACCTGACTTTTTAGGTACTACCTAGCTTGGACTGACCTATTGGCTATATAAATTGGGTAGATAATGCCAGCATCAAGCCACTTTATGACTTCTTTTTTCACAACTTCTTGCATATTTGGATTCAACCTTTATTGCATGTCCCTATGTGGTTTGGCTTTAGCTTCATAGTGAATGTGATGCATGCAAACAAAAGGATCAATACCCTTTAGATCGATAATTGTCCATCCAATGGCCTCTTTATATTTTTTAAGTACATCCACCAGTTTGTCTTCCTGATCAAAGGTTAGGGTAGATGCAATGATTATCAAGAGGGTATCATTGGATCCAAGGAATGAATATTTAAGCTTAGCAAGAAGAGGCTTTAACTCTATGATAGGTGGTGCTTCCAAGAATGGTACTAAAGGGCTTGATTGAGTTGGTAATTGTTCATAATTTACAGTTCATAGAGGAGTAGTGCTAAAATTAGGTGGCTTTAATAACATGTTTACCTCTTTGGTATACCCATCAATATCAAAATCATATGCTCCAAAATGTATTAGATATGCTTGTAAATGATCTAAGTCAAGCAAAATAAGGATTTTATAATCTATAACTTCTTCTAGCATATTCACCTCATTATGGTCATATGTAGGTGGTCCTTGAGATGCATTGAAGACATTTAACCTCAGCTTCTTGTTTTCAAAAGATACATTCATAACTCCCATCCTATAATTTATACAAGCATTAGTAGTTCTAGGAAGGGTCTTCCAAGGATGATAGGTATTTGGCAAGGATTACTACTATATTCGATATCTAATACAAGAAAATCAATAAGAAAGTATAATTCATCTACTTTCACCAACACGTCCTCCAACATTCCATGGGATACCTTAATTGATCGATCTGCTAATTGTAAAGTCATTGTCATGGATTTCAATTCTCTAAATCCAAATAAGTCATATACTGAACTTGAAAGAAGGTTCACACTTACACCTAAATCTCTTAAAGCTTTCTTAATTTTGAGATCCCCTATGATACAAGATATAATTGGGGCACTAGGATCTTTAAGTTTGGGTGGGGCTATTTGCTGAAAGACTGAGCTAGCCTGCTCAGTCAACTGGATCTTCTTTGGTATGTGTGCCTTAGATTTTTGGTTTTATGTACACAAGTCTTTAAGCAACTTAGCATAAGTAGGAACTTGCTTAATGGCATGAAGAAGAGATAAGTTTATCTAAACTTATTTAAATAGCTTAAGCATCTCACTCATTTTTAGACCCTTCTTATCTAAAGATAAAGGGGATTTTAAAGTACTAGAAAATGGAGCCTTAAGTATAGGTGCTGAGCTAATGGGTTCCTTACCCTCCTCAATGTTTTTCGTTTCTAGCTTAGCTAACTCTAGTTTTTGAGTTACGTTAGGCTGACTTAATGTTTTTCCACTTCTAAGGGCTGTAACTATTTTGTCATGTTCAGGAAAAGTCTTATGGCCAGTGGAGCTCTTAGCCTTGTACTATCCTTTTGGGTTATTGATAGGTTGGCTAGGTTGCTTGCCTTCGTCCCTCCTACTGAAAGCTACAGCTAACTGACCTATCTAGGTCTCTAGCTTGGCAATAGACTATGTATGAGAGTGAAGGAGTTGAGTGTTCATTTTTAACCCCTTAAGTACTTGGAGCACCTTTTTTTCAAAGGTAGAATCATGATTACTTGACAGGGGTTAGGGTTATGGGGCACTTGAATATTGAGAATATGGCATTCTTCTAAACTGAGTCTCCTAATGATTGGGTCTGATTGGTATTGGGTTGACAACAAGTTATGGTTTTCAAGAAAAATTCAGGTGATTTCACTAGCCGGATTATAAGTATTTGAATATGGATCATTTTCTAGTCTAGGAGCCATTCAGGTTTAGGCTTGGTGGGCTTGCTCCTGAACAAGCTAAGGAAACTGGTACGCAGCTGGACAATTACTTATCGAATGGTTAGGACTTAAACAAATAATACAAACATCATGTACATGAACAGGTGGGGAGGATGTATGTCCAACATGTAAAATTTGGTCAAGTTTCTAAGACAGTTCATCAACCTTGCTAAAGATATCTACAGAATGACCTACTTCATACATTCCTCCTCTCTTAGGTCCTTGGGAGGATCTCTATGGGTAGCTGATATGTGATGCAAGGAGTTTTCACTTAGAGTTTCAAAAAGCTGCCATGCCTCATGTTCATTTTTTAGCATAAATGTCCACCACATAAGGCATCAACCATTTGCCGGTGTCTTTCTAACAGGCCATCATAAAAGCACTAGACCAACTACCATTTAGGTATAGCATGGTGTAGATATTTTCTAATCAATTCTTTTAATCTCTCTCATGTCTCATGAAACATCTCTCCATCTATCTAGGACTTGTTATGGCTTTTCTGATTTAATTAGTTTTTCCTATAGGAAAGCATTTCTTAAAGAATTTCCTCTGGAGTTGGTCCCAAGTTGAAATTGTTATAGTGTCTAAGGAGTTTAACCAATACTTGGCTTTAGCCTTAAAGGAAAAAGCCAACAACTTATGTCTAAGATCATCATCGAAGAAATTTTGGATTTTCACTATTAAACATATTTCCAGAAATTCGTCTAGGAGTTTGTAAGGATCCTCATTTGCAAGTCTATAAAAAGAAGGTAACATCTGAATCATACTGGACTTAATTTCATATTGGACTGTCTCTACTGGAAGTACTTGAATACAGGAAGAGTAGGTATATTTTGAAGGAGTGAAGTACTCCTTCAATTATTGTGGTGGATCAGTTTCGTGATTGGGATCCATAATTCGTGATCATTTGCTCTACAAGTTTGGTCTATTTCTGGATCTAGGAGTATGATTTCAAGTTCTAATGATCAATGACCTAGCATACACCCTACAATAGTACTCTAAGGCAAACAGCAGTTCAATTTTCTTATAGATTTTTTTTATTATTTTTTTTAAAAATGGAAGAATGAAAAAAGGTCTAAAGAGAAGAATTCTAAGATAGTCCTAAACTAGAGACAAAAGATGAGAGTTATTTTATTTTTTTTTTTTTCAAACAAATGATACAATCAAAATCAACTCTATCCTAGGGTTAGCCTAAGTCTAGATAGCTTTTAACTATTTCAAGGTTACCTTTGAGTACTCCAAGTCCAAGATCAATTAACTGACTCAGCCAGGTAGTGTAAAGTTGGTGGGGGTCCTCCCATTGCTTGCCCTAGATACCAATTAAATTGGCTGGGTAAGCAAACGAAACCAATTAAAGAACCACTTTCTTTCAAGCTCTTGTCCCTGAACTACCTACCTTAGATACCGAGCAACTAACCAATCTGAACCTAGTCCAACTCTAGGGCTTCTTTGTCTTGTTGAGCTCGAAATTCTTAGGGCTAACATCTAATTAATTTTAATAATTAAGGCTTGGGTCAATGCAAATGCAGGGTAATGATTTATGGGCCAAGAAAGGGTGATCAACTCCCTACCTTATCTGATTAATGGGTTATGCCCTAAAAGTTAATTATGGATGAATGCAATGCAATAGATAAGATATCCAAAAAGTTTATGATTATCATAGAAGCAAAATTAAATTAATTACTTTTTTTTTGATTTTATGGTTAAGTCTCTGATCTCCTAATAATTTATGAGGATGTCAATATTTTATTTTTTTGTTAAAATTTTTTATATTTTTTTTAGATTTTAGAAATTTTTAAGTCAAGTCAACCTTTTTGTATCCTAGGATAACCATTCAACATAACTTAAAGTTATGCCAGGACAACCTTATATCAGGACACTCAAGATTGAAAAAAATAATTATTATTATTTATTTTCTAAATTTTTTTATTTGATTTTTTTTGTAACTAACATGCCAAAAGTCCCTAGCAACGGTGCCAAAAATCTGGTGCATGTCGCTATGCACCGATTATGATATCTTATTTCCACTATTCTTATATAAAGTAGCAAGAGTAAGGGTCGAATCCATAGAAACTTTTAGCAATTATTTCAAAAATAATCTTAAAGAGCAATAATAAGATAAACTAGCAAAAGCTAATTGAAATAAGCAAAGAGATGAAAGAATAAAAGCCTCAGGATTTCAACAGACTACTTGGCAGACAGCTGGTACTCTCTTTCTATGTGAATACTCCTATCAGGATATAACTATCAATGGAGATCATGATTCGTACCTATTAGATCATGGCCCGTTCTCTTGAAGTACTAATTAGTCCAGATAAGATGTATAAAATAAATGAACTCTTATATTAAAATAATATATTTTAAGAGTATGAACCAAATCTAAAGAACATGATTCATCCTAAAAGTATAGATCATTCATATAGAGAGGATTATAAAAGAAGCAATTTTATTTCATAGAAAAAGAGTATGTTGCCTAGCTAAAGCAACCCAAGAGGTGGGGTGAATTGGGTTTTGAAAGTTTTTGAATGAATTAAAACAAGTGCTAGTGTGCTTGCCAAGTATTTGTGTGCTCAATAAAAGTATGCAGCAGAAGTAATAAAGTAAATGCAAGAAGAGAAAGATAAGAAATCACAAATACAAAAATTTATAGTGGTTCGGTGCACTCCAAGCACCTACGTCCACTCCCCAATGTCCACTTGGATAATTCACTATAATCTAATCTTGATTATAATATATTAGTTTTCACGGGCTTACTAATCAAAATCCCTTGGTTTACACAAGGCTAACCAAAAACCTAGTTGATTTTCACAAGGCTTTCCAACAACCTAATTGGTTCTCAACAAGGCTCACTAACAACCTAGTTGATTTTCAAACAAGCCTCACCAATAACCTAAATTGGTTTTCACTTAACGCTCACCAACAACCCAAGCACTAGTTTCAATCCACTTAAAACTAAGAAGAAAAATAAATTCAAGTTCAAAGTAAAGATACAATAAGCTTTCTCAAAAAACAAATAAAATTTGATGAAGCTCTTGAAAGTTGCTGAGAAGCCTGTCTTGAAGTTGTTGAAGCCTTAATCAATGCTTGACAATATCGACTTGAATGCATCTTGAATGCTCTTGAATGCTTGAAGGCTCAACTTCACTCACAAGTATTGAATGCTTAATTAGTTCTTCATTAGTTGCTCATTAGTTGCTTCCCTCTTATGTTTGGTGGATTTTAAATATCTTTCCAAGCCTTAAATGATTGTTTATGTGATGGGGACCCAAGAGTCTATCAGTGTCCCTTTAGTCTTGTGAGTATTTTATTTCAAGTTTTGAGTCTTGTAATAAGTTGAGATGTCTCAACCTCATGAGTCTAGTTGAGTCCTGTAAGTTTGAGTTAGTCCAGTTTTGTACAAGAGGAGAGTTCGTAGCCAGGAGATTCACCAGGCCCCCTAACCAGAGTTGGCCTTCATGCACCTGGGCCCTTTCATGCCGCTAAGCCCACAAGAGAGAGCTCTAGTCCAAGACAAAGGCCCACTATTGACCAAGTCCATTAGGGTTTCTTGGCCCACAAGTCAGGGTTTCTTAGCCCTCAAGTCATGTACCCTAGGGTGAATCTATAAATACCCACCCCTTCCCTCTTATATGAAACATCTTTTTTTCATGAATATAAATTGAAAGTTATTTTATCTAAATTTTTTTCTCCAAATTGGAGTGGGTGTGAGGCCCGTGTTCCCTATTTTTAAGTACAATCCTTAGCCGCCCTGCTCCCTCTTGTTTCTTCTTCCAAGCAAGCCCTAATCCCCTGGTGACTTCTATGCTCACCAGCGATCCCTGCTTTCCCGTCCCGCATCAACTTGATATCAAAGCCAGAGGATTAGGGTTTTCTCTTCCTCCCCAACTTCACCTCCTTCCTCCCATCCAGATTTTCCCCAACCCCTCATCCGAAGCATGATCCTCTTCAATAGCAAAGGATCCTCTCTCGTGCCCCTCTCGACTGCCTCACCATCCCTGCTCCCCTACCACAATCCAACCATCTCCACCGCCTGCAACCGAACATAATAGTTGATGTCTAGTAATTGATCGATGATGGACTTCCCCAGATCTAGTCCAAGTGCACCATCCGCCTATAGCCATCATGGCCATCGTCACCCAGTTCAATGTTGACCAGCTCCTCACCAAGTGGCCCCATGTCTCTGCCCTCGTCCATGATGCCCTCGATCGCACGTGCCTCCAAAGCCACCGACCACAGTCGACGCACCACCCGATTCCTCCGGCTTGCCCGATCCACCTCCACCGCTTCTCCCAGGCCGAGGCCCTTATTGATGAGATCCTTGCCAGCACCTACACCCCTGATCTTCCCTCCCTATTTTCGTTCATCCCAGCTAGCCGCCATCGTCCGCTGGCTCATGTCCATGCCGATGCCTCATCTCCACCTGCATGGCCTCTGTGCCAGTGCCTCGTGGTGTCTCCTCCCTCCGAGAACTCCATCGAAGCATGTGGAGGAGGCCGAGCAGACGGAAGCACCCTTCTACCACCACAATTGCTTCATCGATGAGTCCGACAACTAGCTCTTCTGCCTCCACGTTGTCGACGTCCACCAATCGTGCCGTCGTCGTCACCCCCAACACCATCACTGGCGAGAGCCTGCCAGATCTGCTCCTGGTTGTCGATCTCCAGCTCGGCACGCTCGTTAAAGTGATGAAGTTCTTCGTGCATGAACATGAATGCAGAGTTGGTACTTAGTGCCGACTTCTATTTTTGAAGGGAAAAAAAAGAATGGAAAAAAATATAGAAAATTAGTAGAAAAAAATTCAAAGAAAAAAAAGAAAGAAGGTGAAAAAAAATGAACCTAGCTTCTTTTGCTTTGCTTTGATTAGTTTCATTTCCATCAAACCCTCATTGAGCCTAACTCAATGGAGTTGAGTTCTCCCCACCCGAAGGGAATGATGGAGACCCAAGAGTCTATTAGTGTCCCTTTAGTCCTGTGAGTCTTTTGTTTCAAGTTTTGAGTCCTGTAATAAGTTGAGCTGTCTCAACCTCATGAGTCTAGTTGAGTCCTGTAAGTTTGAGTTAGTCTAGTTTTGTACAAGAGGAGAGCTTACAGCCAGGAGATTCACTAGGCCCCCCTAACTAGAGCTGGCCTTCATGCACCTAGGCCCTTTCATGCCGCCAAGCCCATAAAAGAGAGCTCCAGTCCAAGACAAAGGCACCCTGTTGACCAGGTCTACTAGGATTTCTTGGCCTACAAGTCAGGATTTCTTTGCCCTCAAGTCATGTACCCTGAGATGAATCTATAAATACCTACCCCTCCCCTCTTGTATGAAACATCTTTTTTCTCATGAATACAAATTGAAAGTTATTTTTTCTAAGTTTTTTTCTCTAGATTGGAGTGGGTGTGAGGCCCGTGTATTTTGTTCTTGAGTGCAAGCCCTAGCCACCCCACTCCCTCTTCTTTCTTCTTCCAAGCAAGCCCTAATCACCTGGTGATTTCTATGCTCACCAGCGATCCCCGCTTTCCCATCCTGCATCATTATGACTATTAGAGAGGAGAAGATAGCCGTTAGACACAAAAAGGAGTAATTCTATTCTTCAAAAAACTAGCCATTACTATTCACTCAAACCTGTAGGTGTCGATACTTCAGGCCATGAGTCGACTCATGTGTTGACACTTGAGTCGACACCAAGTCAAAAAAGTTTTTTGAAGCTCTTTGGAGTGTTCTGGTGCATCAACACTTCTTCTAGTGAGTCGATACTTCATCTTCATGAGTCAATACTTGAGCAAAAACTTGAAATTAGCAAGTTTGTCTTCATTTTGGTCTCAGACATTGAATCGACACTTGACTGATCATGAGTCGATACTTGGTTTCCTCTAGCCGACACTTCAGCATACTGGCTGAAACATTTTCCATGTATCAGCTCAGGATTCTGTGAGTCGACACCTTGAGACGACACTTGATCTTAATGAGTCGATACTTGGCTAAAACTTTGCTGAAACTTATCCAAAATTCAAAATATGAGTCCTTCAAAGTCATTCTTATGTGCCAAGGTCCATATAACTTGAAAATCCATTAACTTGAGTGACTTCTTCAACAAGATGACAAGCATTTTGATCTTTTCAATATATTACAACTTTGATGAGTACTTTGTTCTGATAAACATACTTTTAACACACAGTTAATACTTAAATATACTTAAGTATTTTGTTATTCATCAAAATCAAGATAGGAGTCAACAATCTCTCCCTTTTTGATGATAACAAAACTTTTAAGTATATAGACATTATAAGCTCAAAAGATTTACAATAAGTATCAGAGCACTTGACTATCAGTATTAGAGCTATTGGTAATAAGTATCAGAGCTAAGTTATAATGATTATCAAGAGCAAAAACTCATCTAAAATATATCAAAGCTATATATATAAGAAAGAATTCAATTCATATAGTTTCAATGTATTAGAGCTGTAACTATAATTAAAATGTATCAAAGCTATATACTTATATAAGATGTTCAAAAGGTGTATCAAAGCTTAAGATAGATTTGAAAGATAAGCATTAGAGCAAAAATAGGTTGAACATGAAAAGTATCAAAATAAAATCTTTAAGAGTATCAAACTAAATTATACAACATAAGGATAGAGAGTATCAGAGCATGAAACGTATCAGAGTGTATCAAAGTAAATAATATAAAATAAAGATAAAGAGTATTAGAGCAAAAATATCAGGGCTTGAAGAGTATCTGAGCATGGAAATAAAAAGTATTAAAGCATAAGACTAAAGAGTATCAGAGCATAAGACTAAAGAGTATCAGACCATAAAAAATAAAAATTGGGAGTATTAGAGTATAAAATCGAAGCTCCCCCTCAATATATGATCTGAAAGTATTTTTCAAAATTTTAAAAAAATGGCTTACATGGACTAGCATTTTTCAAGAATATTTCTGAAAAGTTTAGAAATTTCAAAATTTTCAAATTTTTTTTTTCTTTAGATACTTTTCTCCTTCTCTAACTATTCTTTACTTTTCTCCCCCTATAACCATTCTTTATTTTTCTCCCCCATAACCATTCTTCCCTCTTAATTATTACTTATTACTTTCTTGTCTCTCCCTTTTTACTTATACCATTTATTCTCAATTCCATTCTCCATTTATCATTACCATTCTCATTACTATCTCCCCCTTTTTGTCATCACAAAAAAGGTGAAAAGTAGTAGAAAGTGTAGATAAAATGAAAAACAGTATAGTAAGAAGAGATACCAACAGATATACAAGAGAAAAAGCTGAAAATATCATCATGTATATAATTCCAAACATTGATACACAATATTTAAAATTTGATACATTGGTACATAGTTTGATACAAACATACATCTAATTGATATGATACCAACTAATACACTGACCAATCCTATGGGGTGTTGTTCTCATCAGATGAAGACCCAATCTCTAAAATGATAGGTCCTGTAATCCTAGAGGGACAAGGTCACGGCCATATCGGCCAGAGATCAGCTAGCCTAGTGAGGACAGCTCTAGGGATGTCACCACATCCTCGGTTTCTGCCTCTAGCTTGTGCTCTCTCTCTGGCTCATGCTCAAGAAGAAACAACTTTAGGAGCAAAGTCAGGAAATGGGACAGGGTTAGGATTAGTGAGATCTGTATCATTAATAGGGGGAATGATATCAAAAATAAGACCAAATGAAAGAATGTGAAAACCAGAAGTGTAAAATCCTAGCTCTCTAGATAGAGAAAAACTAGGTAAAGATACAAAAAGAAGTATTTGTGTCCTATCGGGGAAGGTAGAGGGTACACTAATGGAAGGAGTAGGTAAATCAGCAAAAGCGTCAGATGGATCAGTATAAAGAATAGATGTAGATACATAGGGTCAGAAGAATCAAGTATAATGGGAGTGCTAGGAAGGACAGGGGTCTGAAGAGTAGGACTGGGTGGAGCAGGAGCGGCCTCTGAAGTCCTCATCTCATCAGCCGTGGACACAGCATCCTGATTAGCTGTAGTGTCCGGCTCAGGATTCCACATAAAGTCATCAATATTGAAGTCTACGAATGAGTCACCTTGACCATCTCCCATCTCAGCATCTGTAGGTGGAGCTAGTGGTGCTGGTGGAGCAGGTGGAGTAGGTGGAGAATCTGATGGTGAAGGGGAAGGTGGCCTGCTAGAAGATAACCTTTATAGAGCAACCATGACAACAGTAAAACCCTCTCTTATCTCATCAAATCCTGATCTCATCTCCACATACATCGGATCTACTTGCTATCTCATAATCTACATCTCTGACTCCAAGCAAGTGATCCGATCCTCAGTAATGTCTCCAAGAGGTAGCACCTCAGCATGTGCCGATACTGATGGCTCGGGTTGCAGCTGTGGTGTAGCTCGTGATGGCTCAGATGGCCCAGCCTCATCTCTCGGTGTATCCTACTCAACTGCATCATCATCTGATTCCAAGTCAGGTGCTCTAGAAACTCTCCATCTCCACTAACCGCGGTACCTATGATAACCTATATGATGCAATGATTTCTCATCATATACATCTGTGTGGAGTAGCTGTCTATAGGGCTTACCATCATGGTTGATGCAGTATGCTCTAAATAGTTTGGTGAGACCTATTCCATATGGTAAACATAGTCTCCTGCTGGTCGCTGCCTCTGTCATCTGATGTATCATCAATATGGGTAGACAGATGGGCATCCTTTGGATCAAAGCAGCCATCACTATATGCTCTCTCTCAGTGATGAAATCAAAATGCCTAGTCTTTGGTAGAAGTATCCGGGCTACAATATGGTGTAGGAGCCTTATCTCCACAGATAGCTATGATGCAAAAACTATAGCTCCCTCACTGAGATCATCTCTCTCTAGAATACACTTGAACCCACTTATCCAATCTCCCAGAGAGTTTACAACTGTCCCTCTCACAGGAATCTCGCATATTCAGTTCAGAATATCTGTTGATAGTGGAATAGTGATCCCTCTAACCTCTATGATCCATCCATCAATGCCTTGTGCTAGAGTCCCATAGAACTCCCTTATCAGTGCTAGATAAAACCTCTCTTAGAGGGAATAAAACTGTGCAAGTCTAGCATCTCTCGGCCAATCATCGATCCTAAAGTGCTGCTATTTGATGAACTCAAAGTCAACTTTCTGTCCCCTAATAATGGCCTTGGAGGCCAAGCGGTTCACTCCTAGGACTGGTGGAGGTCAAACAGGAATGTCAGGCTATGTAAGTGCATCTGTAGGCTGACCATCATGTCTGGCCTTGGTGCATTGCTCCGTACCTTGAGAGAATGGTCGAGGCCTCCTGACCAACTACTTCTTGTGCCCCATTGTCTAGGAAAAAGAGGAATACAAAAATGAAGAGGGAAAAACAAGCACAAGTCACGGTTAAACCGTGAGGAACAGTGAAATGAAATGGAAAGAGAGCTCAAACTAAAAATGGAACTATTAGAACCCTAAATGGGAACTAACGGAGGTGAGGGAATAGGGAGAAGATGTGTTGGCTCAAAAAAAATAAGAAGAAATGGATCATTTTCCTTATTTGAATAGTGTTGTTCACGGGTCAAGTGTCGACTCACGAGCTAAGTCAAGTGCCGACTCACGAGCTAAGTCAAGTGCCGACACTTCGAGGTGTCGGCACTTCCAAGTATCGACACTCTGGAAAAAATCAGGAAAAAATAGGAAAAAATCACAAATAAGATTAAGGGAGTTGATTAAGAAGCCAATAATGATTGATCATGAATTTCAAGTACATTAGGTCAAGAAATTTCAAAGAAAATTTCAAAGGTCATGAAGAGTGATCAAGATTTAAATAAAAGGATTAATGACCCCTAATTCCTTTCTAACATACTATCTTCATTAAGTGGCTTGGTTAATACATCAGCTAATTGCATTTCAGTACAAATAAATTCAAGCATAACATCATTGTTTTGAACATGGTCTCTAATAAAATAATGTCTAATTTTTATGTGCTTACTTTTTGACTGTTGAATAGGATTTTTAGTTAAGTTAATTACACTTATATTATCACATCTAATTGGTGTCTTAGTTAATTTAATGCCAAAGTTCTTTAGTTGTTTAATCTACAAGATTTGAGCATAACAACTTCCAGCTATAATATATTCAACTTTAGCTATAGATAGTGCAACTGAATTTTATTTCTTGCTAAACTATGAGATTAAATAACTCCAAAAAATTGACAAGTTCTAGATGTACTTTTTCTATCTAATTTATATCCAGCAAAATCAGCATCAGAATATGCAATCAAATCTATAGCTGAGTTCTTAGAGTACCACAATCCAATATCAACAATGCCGGATAAATATCTAAGATGCGTTTAACAGCCAATAATGTGATTCTTTAGGCTTAGACTAATATTTTGTATATATACATACACTAAACATGATATCTGGTCTACTAGTAGTTAAGTACAATAAAGAATCAATGATGCCTCTATAAAATTTTTGATCAACATTCTTACCAGATTTATCCTTGCCAAGCTTACATGAAAGGCTCATAAGTGTGCCAAGAGGCTTAGTCTTCTCCATCCCAAACTTTTTCAAAATTTCTTTGATGTATTTAGCTTGGTTGATGAAGATCCCTTCACTAGTTTGCTTGATCTGGAGTCCGAGAAAGTAGCTTAATTCTTCCATCATGCTCATCTCGAACTCTTCCTGCATAAGCTTTGCAAATTTTTGACAAAGAGATTCATTAGTGGCACCAAAGATAATATCATTAACATAGATCTGTACTACTAAGAGATCATCAGTCTTTTCTTTAAAAATAAGGTAGTATCTACATGACCCCTAGTAAATCCATTTTCAATTAGAAATTTACTTAGTCTTCCATACCATGCACGGGGGGACTGTTTTAAACAATAAAGTACTTTATATAGTTTAAAAATATGGTTAGGATATGCATGATTTTCAAAACCAGATGGTTGTTCCATAAATACTTCTTCAGCTATGTATCCATTCAAAAACATACTTTTAACATCTACTTGAAATAATTTAAAATTCATAAAATATGCAAATGCTAGAAGTAATCTAATAGCTTCAAGTCTAGCTACTGGAGCAAAGGTTTCATCAAAATCAATTCCTTCTTCTTGATTGTAACCCTTAGCTACCAGTCTAGCCTTGTTTCTAATTACTATTCCATTTTCATCCAATTTATTTTTATATACCCATTTGGTACCAATTATGGAAGTATTAGATGGTCTTTCTATTAATGTTCAAACCTTATTTCTTTCAAATTGATTTAATTTCTCTTGCATAGCAATCATCTAATTTGGGTCTTTTTCAACTTTTTCTATATTCTTAGGTTCAATTTGAGATACAAAAGCAATATAATCACATTCATTTATAATAGAAGATCTAGTTCTTATCCCTTTTGATGGATCTCCTAAGATCAGTTTCTTAGTATGTCCATGAGCATACCTCCATTCTTTAGGTAGATCTTTTGATGAAGATCTTGTGACTTCTTCATCATTCTCCTTGTTTTGATCTTTTTCATTTTCTTTGGAAGGGGGTGAAGGTGAAAACACCTACACCAAGCATACAATATGCAAGAAAAGAGGGCAGAAGAATTTGCATTTTAAAACATTTTTGAAAGCATGCACAGCGGAAGGCTCGGTAGATAGATCAAAACGATCTACCAATCTGCCCATAACAGGAACTAGCATAATGACCTAGCATGCATATAACATCAAAAGCAAGAGAATAACAAATATAAAAGTACCATACCTTTATACCAAGAGAAAAGCAGTGGAAGTGTTATGAGAAGGGGGAGGGTGCTCGAGCCACACACGCGTCTGGCCTCTACAGGAAATCCATACCTGGGCTCGACTCTAATCAACTCTCTCGGAGTGCTAGCTCTTCTGGATCCTTGGCTAATCTTCTTCTTCTAGGAAGACTAGGATGAGAGCAGGAACCCCTTCCCAAAACCTCTCTTCCCAAGACCTAGCTAGAGTGCTAGGTTACTCACACCCAATCCCAAAACCTCTCACAACCCTTCTCTATCTCTCTCAAAGTTTTCTTTTGCTGTTGTTGTAACCTCTGTAGCCTATAGAATGACCCTCATTTATAGGTGCAGCCATGAGAGGGAGAAGAAGGAAGGAGGAGAGATGAGGGGAGAGAATGGGGGAGAGGATCAAGGCCATTCCAAATGGGTCCAACCCATTAAGGTAAGTATGACCTTCATACCATAAAGCCTTGGAACCAAAATTGGTTTGAATTCAAAATTCAAACCAGGTCAAAATATATCCAAAAAATCTTCATGAAATCCTCCTAGAAATTTTGCTCGTCATAGGAAGTGTCGACACCTGCAAAATCCCAAGTGTCGAACTTGGAACAAAGTCAATCATATTGACTTCTGGTGACGACAAACGATTCCCAATCGTCGATTAGCCACAAGATCAGATAGAAATCCTCAATGCTGTGTGACCCCATAGGTTCGAATACTAAGCCGGTAGCACTGGAACATTTTCAGTACTAGTCAAAGTCCTCATCTGCAATGATACCCGACATCCAGATAGGTCGAAGATGCAGAGCACCTCACAAGAACCTCTGGAATATGGTTGCCGCATAATTCATCCCTTTGACCTTAAATGCTCAAGATGACCTAGGGTTTGACTGCCAACTCTAATTTGGTCTATCCAGATCATGTCTCAACCTCACAAGTTCTGTGACTCCTCATAATAACTACTCTGACCAAGGTTTTGCTGAATTGAGATATAGTGAGTTGTTCACTCCAAACAATTTGGAGCGGTCATTTCCATCTTGATCCACCACCGCTCCATAAATACTTGACTGCACCCAGAAACCTTCCATCACTGGATTAGAAATCCAGTTAGTTCGGTATCAAAGTACAGTGAGTTGCTTGCAAACTGCCATGGTGACCTCAGGTTTGAGGGACACATATACCCATATCCCTTCATGAGCAACCCTTTGGCAGAAGGGAGCTCTGTAGATGGTCACGTTCAGTGAAATGTCATACATTTTATTTGCATGTCACACCAGTGTCTCCACACTTTTTAGTTAAGAGGACAATCAACAAATACAACATACAACAACCTATACTTGATACATCGTCGTCCTATAACAATGTATCCTTTGGTTGTGAACCAGTTTAAGAATTACTTGATATATCCTCTCTATATCAAACAATGTAGTTCTAAGGACTCCATCACACAAGAGTTCTTTATAAGAAAATGTAAATATGATGGACAGCTAAAATAAATAACTTTTATTTATTAAAAGAAAATTCATATACAAATACAAAGATAGCACAACCATCTACAGCCTAGACTATTAGCTTTGGGACACAATTCCCAACAGGGGGATCATCCAAAGTCAGCTTCTTAAGTCCTTCAATACCTGTAATATCATCAGAAGTATTCTCTTTCTAGAGGACATGTTAGTAGACTCTTCAAACATAACATGCATAGATTCTTCTACTACAAGTATTCTTTTGTTAAAAATCCTATATACCTTGCTAGATAAGGAGTATCTTAAGAAGACACCTTCATCTGACTTATAATCAAATTTTCTTAAATTATCCTTGCCATTGTTTAATATGAAACACCAGCAACTAAATATATGAAAATACTTTAAAGTAGGTTTTCTTTCTTTCCAATGTTCATATGGTGTTTTCTTTAAAATTGGTCGGATTAAAACTTGGTTTAAAATATAACAGGCAATATTGATAGCTTCAACCCAAAAATATCTAGGAAGATCATTTTTGCAAAGCATTGTGCATGCCATTTCTTCTAAAGTTCTATTTCTTCTTTCTACCACCTCAATTTATTGAGGTATCCTAGGTGTAGAAAAATTATGTTCGATGCTTTTTTTATTACAAAAATATTCAAAATATTAATTTTTAAATTTAGTTCCATGATCACTTCGAATAGAAATAATAGAAGTATCTTTTTCATTTGAAACATTTATATAAAACTTTATGAAAGCAAAAAAATATTCATCTTTATGTGCTAAAAATAAAACCCAAGTAAAATGAGGGAAATCATCTTCTATAACTAATCCATATCTCTTGCCTTTTAGGCTTGTGGTCCTAGTTGGCCCAAAAAGATCCATGTGAAGTAGTTCTGTGGCCTAGAAGTTGAAACAATTCCTTTTGATTTAAAAGCGATTCTTGTTGATTTACCAAATTGACAAGCATCACAAATTTTATCTTTTTCAAATCTAAGTTTTGGTAAATCTTTATCTAAATTCTTTTTGCATAATTTAAAAAATAAATGTATGCTTGCATGACCTAATCTATGATGCCATAATGTTGCCTAGAGATGGAGCCCAAGAGGGGAGTGAATTGGGTATGTAAAATTTTAAACTAAGCAAGCATGTGTTGAACTTAGGTGTTTGTGAAACTAAGTGATTGTGCTCAAGATGTTATGCAGCAGAAGAAACAAATTAAATGCAAAGTAATATAGAGCAAGTAGAGAAGGAAGCAAGCAAATACAAACACCAAGATGTATAGTGGTTCGGTGCACTCCAAGCACTTACATCCACTCCCCAAGCCTCCCCTTAGGAATTTTCACTATAATCTATCCAAGATTATAGCCAACTTATTTTCTAAGGCTCATAAGTCAAACCTTGTTGGTTTTATTACCTAGGCTCACCAACAACATATACAACTTGTTTTCAACCAGGCTTACAAGTCAAACCCAAGTTGGTTTTATCTCTTAGGCTCACCAACAATCTTTAACACTAGTTTCAATATCTTTGAAACTAGAATAATAAATGAAAGCAAGTGTACAGAAAATAAGCACAAGAAATGGCTCCTAAATGAGCGAAAATAAATATCGATGAAGCTCTTCTTGAATGCTTGAGTTGTCTCCCTCTTGGAATCTTTAAATGCACTCTTTTTGGCTAATGATATGAAGGCTCAAAGATGAGTTGAGGGCTTTTTTAGGTGGAATCTACTTTAAAGCTCACACTTGTCTTTTCTCAAAAGATAAACTTTGTCTCTTCTTGGATTCCTATCTTCAATGAGTTTGGTGAGTGTTAAATAGCTCAAAGACACTGAAAAAATCGTTGGAGACCGTTAGAGTAAAAAAACTAGCTATTTGGAGCCATTTGGAATTAATTCTAAACTTCTAAAAAATTAGCCATTATATTAACTATCAACACTTGAATTTCTTCATGAGTCGATCTGTAAGTCGACACTTAGGTCGACATTTGGGTCGACACTATATATAAATTTGAATTTTCGGGGTTCCACTTTACTTTTGCTCTCAAGCTTTGAGTTGGTCTCTGAGTTGACACTTGGATCTGTGAGTCGACACTTGAGTCTATGAGTCATTCTTTTGAGGCAACACTAGGCAAAAAGATCTTGAAAAGGCATGTTCTATTTATTTTCTATTCTCAGGTCATGAGTCGATACTTGAGACTTGTGAGTCGATACTTGAGTTTGTGAGTCGACCTGTAAGTCGACACCTGGCATGACATCTGAAACTTTATGTGCCAGTCATCTAAAGTATTGATACATTCTTCATGAGTCGACCTGTGAGTCAACCTGTAAGTCCATACATGGTCCATGAGTCGATATGATGAGGGACAAAGCTCTTATACTAGAAATGATGGGGGACTAACTAGATGCTAGGATGATGCATGTGATTTTTAAGATTTTAAATTAGGTTGAGGATTCCCGAAGACAAGAGAGAGTAATTCTAGGGATTCAGTGATAATAAGAACTATTAAGCAAGCAAGTAGCCCCTAAGCAATGATAAAGAGAGGACCCCAGGATTGAGAAACCCCGTAGGACTTAGCTCTCAAATCAATACCTACTTAGGAGTTAGGGGGCAAACCTCAAAGATCTGAAGTGCCCGATGCCGAGGTCACTCACTCTGGCGAATGCTGCCTGGATGATCGAGCCGTCAACCCTATGGATGCACTGGCTGGCTGTCCGAAGATCTCGATGGCAAGGATAATCAACTTCGTACTCGTATTACCGGGAGGACCAACGAGCATTCAAAGAAGGGTTAGGTTTCAATCGGAAGAAAGCAATAGAAGAAGGAAAGAGAGTTGTTGTGGTGATGGCGGAGTTCTTCTTGACTCGAAGTTGGAGGATGGAGTTGCGGAAGTGACGATAACTTGAGGCCTCACACCTCTCGACGCCCGAAGGCGAAGGCGCTCCCTCACAGAGATTGACGTTCCTAGTGAACGAAGGCAACTAAAGAGAAATTGGATCTAAAGAAACTTGGTTTTTCATTCATCAAAGATTAGCCTTACAAAGGAGGGGCAAGGTCCTTTAAATAGGCACCTTAGGACCCCATTTGAATTTTAAATGAAAATACAAGTCCTCTTTGGAGAGGCGCCCAAAAAAATTCAGAATTCTCTTCCTTTGGTCGACCATGAAGTTGACTTGATTGGGCATGCCTTGATGTGAGGCTTGGAAGAGGGATCTTGGCTCCCTTGAACTTGGAATGTTGGTCCTTTATTTTGGAAGAAGACAAGAAGTGAGGCTTGTAGCAAGGCAAGTGTTCTCCTTCTTTCCTTGGTTGTGCATCCATATTTGGAACAAGACAAGATGTGGGGAGTGGGAGGTGGAGGCGCCCATGGATTCTTGCCTTCCTTCCATAGTTGTTCATGTAGTTTGGGAAGAAAGCTTGATTAGAGGGCTTGAAGTAAGGGATTTGAACTCCAAATTTGAACTCCCATTTGACTTTCTCTTGGCCGACCACCCATATGTAGAAAATGCTTGATAAAGGGGAGGGAAAAAAGGAGTGTATCAAGTGATGTGTCCTCCCTTTGGGCATCCAAAATCTGCATTGTGTACTGCCTACATGGCATGGTGAAGTGGCACCATGTAGGATGAAGAGGTGGGCCCTTGAGCTGAGTTGGCTTCCTTCCTGGGTTGGCTCCAAAGTGACTAGATTTTTAAGACCAATCATGCTTGGACCCATACTTCCAACTGACTCTGAATTGACTCAGTACAAGACATAATTGGCTTAATACAGGACTGGACTCAGTACATGACACAATTTGACCCAATTGGTCAAAGTACAGGATTAGACACAAATACATGAGACTCAATTCAAAGTTAAAGAAAGTTACAAGGTTTAGGCTTGAAGCCTTATTACAGGATCTAAAAAAATTGAAATCCTAATCAGAGGTCTGGTGCCCACACCAATTCTCCCGAGGTGGGAGGAACTTGACCCTGTCGAGTAAGGGTTGATTTGGCTTAGGTACTCCTCCAGAAGGTCTGGGTCAAGGTGCTGCAAGTCCTCCTAGGTAATCCACGAGTCATCGGACTCAGGTCAGCCTTGCCATTGAACTAAGAAACGTCGATAACCTTTTCCCCGGGTAGTGATAGCTTGGTCATCCAAGACATGCTCGATCCGCTCTCCTCTCTCAGGTAAAATTAGAGGTGGACACTCTAGTTCGGGTTCACTCTCAAAAGAAAGGTCAGGCCCAAATGGCTCGCTAGGTTTGTTTGTTGATTCCCTATACTCGACTAAGTCTGGGATATTGAAGGTCGAGCTAATGCCAAAATTCGGGGGTAGCTCAAGCACAAAGGCATTAGGGCCAACTCTCCTTATCACTCTAAAGGGGCCAGCTCCACGAGCAAGAAGTTTCTTAACGGTTCCTGGCAGAAACCGTTCAGGCCTACGCCTAATCATTATAGAATCTCTTTGATCAAACTCTTTAGTTTGCTTTCGAGAATTAGTCAAATTATTTTAAAATATATACTTAATGCATGATGCAAAATGTAGACATTACGATGCATTCCTATAGAGAAAAATTTTATTAGACTCTTTTGGGTCTAAACCTAACAGACTAATGATTCTCTAGATTTGACCCCGGTTTGGTATGCACATGAAAATTTACAGTGGATCCCTAGCAAATGCCATAAAGTATACCAGAAGTAAATGGCAAAAGTGATGGTCTCTAAGGAGTCATGCAGCCTAGTAATCTCAACAAAAAGTAACCCCATGGCTCTAGAAATGTGAGAAGGCTCAGGGAAGGGTAGAAAATAGGAGTCGGAGTCTTGGGGCAATCTTTGGGCATCATGAAATAGACCTTGGTTATTTAGGATAATCTTAAGATTTGGACATTGTTCTATAGGTGCAAGTTCCAAGGCTAGATGGGTGTTCCTAGATGGTGGAAGGTCATTAGGAAGGTCTTTGAGAATGTTATCTTAAAAGTTCTCAAAACTAATGTCTACCTCTTGGGGTGGTTCTGTAGGGACTTGTTCCTAAACCTCCTCTAAAGGCAATACTTGTGAACCTTCACCTTCCTCTATAATGTTCGATCCTGGCTTAGTTACTCCTTCAAATTCTCTAGTGGGTTCAGGATCTTTTTCTTTTGGTTCCTCAATGATTTCTACCTAGGGCCCATCTTCACCATATTCCTCTACTAAACTTGATTCACAGATGTTTTCTTTGGATTGTTTAATGGGCTCAGGAGTTTCTTTCTCTAGAATTTCAATGGGTTCAACCTTTTTTTCCTGAAATTTGTTAGAAGGTTCTTCTCTCTGGGTTGGTTCATGAGTCTCTTTTGTACCAGGGGTTCCCTCAGTCATCTCTTTTTCTAACCCTTTGGCCTTGATCAGGGTAACTTCCGGCTTCTCTTCCTTAAGGCTACTCGATCCTCTTTTAACCTGGTCCTTAGGCTGAATTGGTTTGTTTGAAAATCTCTTCTCATGGTGACTAAAGGTGCAGCTATTGGTCCGACCATAAAGGGTGTAAGATAGTGGTCTATACTTCTCTCTAAGTCTGGCTTTCATGTCCCTCCACGTTGCTATAGGTTCTTGATCTCTTTGCCCTATCAACCTTTCAACATTATTCCAAAATAACCTAGCCTGGCGAACCAACCTAGTCTTGGCAAACTTAAACTTTATCCTTTCCATCATTGTGTCCCAATCGAAATATTGTTCCATGTCCTCCTCCCAATCTTGTACACCTTGGGACTTAGACTACCATCGAAGGTAGGGGCTTCTAGCTTGATATTTCTAATGGCCCTTTCTTCATGATCTATGATCTCTGGATTGGGTCTCCTAGGGTAAAACTCTCGGGCTGGTTTAGGGGGTGGGATTCTCCCAGACTCAGCCTTCAAGGAGGGCTCATGTTGAGAGAATCCCCTAGGATGGGGAAGAGAATCAAACTCAGGTCTAATGTGGGACTTTTGGGTCCTCTCTTGATCATGCTTATCTAACCTATTGTTTATCCTAATTAACTAT
Organism: Areca catechu; assembly: GCA_021397845.1. Taxonomy (NCBI): domain Eukaryota; kingdom Viridiplantae; phylum Streptophyta; class Magnoliopsida; order Arecales; family Arecaceae; genus Areca; species Areca catechu. The sequence goes on from CM038041.1 coordinate 72,905,008, forward strand.
TCCATGATGACCTTTAATGGATCTTTCGGGTGTTGTCCATGGGTTCACTTGGTTGGGAAGGACGGGGGTGATAAGGGACTCCGGATCTGGTAGACATGCACACACAAAATCGTCTATGATCTACTAGACCTAGAATCTCAACTAGTTGCCTAAGTCAGGGTGGCAAACCAGTATGTAGTAATCCTATTCTTGGCCAGGTAGGTGTAGGGGAGTGGAGGTCCTGAACACCAACCTTAGACACCAATCTAGGATTGGCCAGGTAGGCGGACCAAACTCACAAGCCCTGAATCACCAAGCCTAGACACCAAGAGCAGCAGCACACACAGAATGGGCTGACGCCAAGAATAGACACTTAGTCTTGACTCGACCAGTTGGTGCCCCTAAGCTCTCTAGAGCAAAATTAGTGTCTACTCGATTTTAACTAGAGCTTGGGTTCGTGATGCAGGTTAGTGATTTTTGGGCTAGGGATAGGTAATGAAATCCTGACCCTATGTTAAATTGCTGCCCTTAAAACGATTTATGAAAATGATTGCAAGCAAATGCTCTAATAAGATGTTTTTAATTATTTTTTTTTAATTTTTTTTTTGAAGTTTTGATGTATGATAATAGAAATAAGATGATGGAAATGACTTGAGATGAAGCTAAATGCAAATTAAACTATATAAGAAACATAAACATAAGAAAATACAATTGCTGAAATTCTCAGAACAGAACTTCTTCTCAGGTAGTATTCCGGCTTGTAGAAATTTTACAAGCTGTAATAAAATATTAGAAAATTATAAAAAATATTATCAATTATGTGCGATCTAAGAAAATAAAAATTAGACAAATTGGAGATTTCTACAAACAGAAATATGAAAACAACATACCATATTCGTAAAGGAAGAAATGCAGAAATTGAAAGATGAGATCTAAGATGCAAAAAAAAAATTTGTTTAAACACTTATCTTCTTGTGTTCCTCTTCAAAGGCATATCATAGTGGAACCCCTACAAGCCTTAGGAGACCTCGTGGAATGGGAAGAGAGGGTTTTGAAACCCTACTTTTTTCATAAGATCGGACGTCTTGGTGAAGCACCTTATCCAAGTACTTTAAAAAGTGCTAAGTCCTAACCATACTCTGATACCAGAAATGATGAGGGACAAAGCTCTGATACCAGAAATGATGGGGGACTAACTAGATGCTTGGATGATGCAGGTAATTTTTAGGGTTTTAAATTAGGTTAAGGATTCCCGAAGATAAGAGAGTAATTCTAGGGATTCAGTAATAATAAGAACTATCAAGCAATCAAGTAGACCCTAAGCAATGATAAAGAGAGGACCCCGAGATTGAGAAATCCTGTAGGACTTAGCTCTCAGATCAATACCTACTTAGAAGTCAAGGGGCAAACCTCAAAGATCTGAAGCGCCCAATGCCGAGGTCACTCACTCTGGCGGATGCGGCTTGGATGATCGAGCTGTCAACCCTACGGATGCGCCGGCTTGCTGTCCGAAGATCTTGATGGTAAGGTCAACCGACTCCATACTCGTGTCACCTGGAGGACCTGCGAGCATTCAAAGAAGGGTTAGGTTTCAATCGGAAGAAAGCAATAGAAGAAGGAAAGAGAGTTGTTGTAGTGATGGCAGAGTTCTTCTTGACTCTAAGTTGGAGGATGGAGTTGCGGAAGTGACGGTAACTTGAGGCTTCACACCTCTCGATGCCCGAAGGTGAAGGCACTCCCTCATGAAGATCGACGTTCCTAGTGAACGAAGGCATTTAAAGAAAAATCGGATCTCAAGAAACTTGGTTTTTCATTCATCAAAGATTAGCCTTACAAAGGAGGGGTAAGGTCCTTTAAATAGGCACCTTAGGACCCCATTTGAATTTTAAATGAAAATACAAGTCCTCTTTGGAGAGGCGCCCAAAAAATTTAGAATTCTCTTCCTTTGGTCGACCATGAAGTTGACTTGATTGGGCGTGGCTTGATGTGAGGCTTGGAAGATGGATCTTGGCACCCTTGAACTTGGAATGTTGGTCCTTTATTTTGGAAGAAGACAAGAAGTGAGGCTTGTAGCAAGGCAAGTGTTCTCCTTCTTTCCTTGGTTGTGCATCCATCTTTGGAACAAGACAAGATGTGGGGAGTGGGAGGTGGAGGCACCCATGGATTCTTGCCTTCCTTCCATAGTTATTCATGTAGTTTGGGAAGAAAGCTTGATTGGAGGGCTTGAAGTAAGGGATTTGAACTCCAAACTTTAACTCCCATTTGACTTTCTCTTGGCTGGCCACCCATATGTAGAAAAAGCTTGATAAAGGGGAGGGAAAAAAGGAGTGTATCAAGTGATGTGTCCTCCCTTTGGGCATCCAAAATCTGCATTGTGTGCCGCCCACATGGCATGGTGAAGTGGTGCCATGCAGGATGAAGAGGTGGGCCCCTGTGCTGAGTTGGCTTCCTTCTTGGCTTATCTCCAAAGTGACTAGATTTTTAAGACCAATCTTGCTTAGACCCATACTTCAAACTAACTTTGACTGGACTCAGTACATGACACAATTGACTCAATACAGGACTAGACTCAGTACATGACACAATTTGACCCAATTGGTCAAAGTACAGGATTAGACATAGACACATGTGACTCAATTCAAAGCTAAAAAAAGTTACAAGGTTTAGGCTTGAAGCCTTATTACAGGACCAAACAAAAATTGAAACCCTAATCAGAGGTCTGATACCCACACCACGATACTTTGAGTCGACACTTGCTCTGTGCCATTTCAAAAAAGTGTGCCAACTCTGAAATTTCCAAATTTTATCCAAGAACCTTCTAGACTCTTCTTCATAAGGGCGAAAGTGATCATATCAACATTACAAGGTGAGAATGGTGGGGACACCAGGATCAGACACAAATCACTAGATCTTATTTGGTTTACCTAGTCATGTGTCAAAGTTTTGAAAATTTTGTAATCAATTAAGATTGAGTCTTGTAATAAGTTGAGGTTAGTTGATTTGTCTCGACCCTCAACCTAATAAGTATTTTGAGTCCTGTACATCAGTTATGAGTCCAGTATGAGCTCAATTTTTATACAAGAGAGGAGGTTACCCTATTTTGGAGTTTCACCAGGACACATCCAGGAGTTAGAGGCCACTACATCAGCCCATTAGATTTTGTGTGACAACCTAGGATCCAAGATGCATCGAGAAACCCTAATTCCTTCCAAATACCCTCAAGATGGCTAGATTTTGTTCAGATGCTTTCAGGATATTCCAAATGCCAGTAGCCCATGTTTTTCAGGTTATCCCAGCACTCTAGGCCTTCAAATTCAAGTCCAAGCACCAAACCAAGGTCCATTAAGAAGCGAGATTCCAAGAATATTTCTCTATCAGGCCATCCCAGCATCCAGGGCCCAAAGCCCAAGCACCCAAGCCCCGCTTAGCCAGCCCACTTGCTGCCCTTGAAGCCCAACATGCCATTCCAAGAGGGCTTAGGCATCCTCACATGTTGACTTGGTCCAAAGCTAAGTGGGGAGAGGAAAGAAGAGAAGACTAGGTCAAATTCTAACCTAGTTGGGATTCCTAATCCTTTTAAACCTTGTAATTCTAACCTAGCTAGGAAAGGACTTGTACTTTAACTAGGAAGAGAACTTGTAACCTAAGTGTAACCCTAGTTAGAGAGAGCATGGAAACTCTATAAATACCCCACCTCTCCTCCTCTTGTAATCAATAATCATCTCTTTCTTATGAATACAACTTGCTGAAATTTTGTGTTATTGCCTTATGATTGGTGTCTTTGTTTTGGTTCTTTATTTTGAGTGCTCTCCTTGTATACCCCGACCGAATCCCTGCTGCCCAGCATTCTTTTGCATCCTTGGAGACCAGCCATGCCCAAGCAAAGGAAGCCCTAGATGTCGTCCAAGACAAGGAGCTTCTTTCTTCTTGGCTGCCATCTCTTAACCCTAATCCCGATTCCTTCAAACCCCTAGTTTCTTTTTTTTTTATTTGCCATTTTGATTGACCCTGATGCTTACAGGATCCCCGAGGTGCTTCACCTCCCCTGAGGAGGCCTTCTTTACTTCTAGGGCCGCCCAGATCAGCCATCAGATTTAAGGAAACCGAGACTTCTTCATCCAGGCTCCAATCAGAGTGTGAGTGATCCTTTTCACTGCAAAGTTTCAATCTCTAACTGGTACAAAACCTATCCTTCTCTTATTATCTTATTTGATGAAGATAAGCTATCCTAAACCGGGAGTTTCTCAACTCTCGGGTCCTAGCTACTTATTATCTTTCATGAGTTCTTTGTGATCATGATGATTCTATGCATTGTTATCCTATTTGCTAGTTTTACTTTTATTTTGGAATTTAGCCTACAAATCTAAATTATAAAAAATCACAAAAAAATAGTTTACTATTTTTTCTGCATGTTTAGCAATCTTAGAGTCATCCTGCATCAGACAAAATAACTTAAACATAGAAATTCATCTTGCTTTGATGTTTGTAACTTTGATACATTTAAGTGAAAATTTGAAGTACCAGTGACCTGAAATTTATACTCCAATTAAAACATTAGTCCAAACATATACTCAACATTTTGTTAATCATCAAAATCATGGAGCCAAAGCCAACAATCTCTCCCTTTTTGATGATTACAAAACTTTGAGTATATAAGCATATAAGTTCCAAAATTTGACTAGTCTGGTATCAAAAATTCTAAAATTGAATGAGTTTATCAAAACATCTCTATATTTGTCAACAAACTAGGTTCACACATATATTTGAATGAGAATCAATCAAACTTTTAGTATATATAGTAATGTTTCAAGAGTTTCATGGTTAGAAAATTTCAAATTCTCCCCCAATCTTAAGTAATATATGAATTCTTGAAAAATAAAATTGAATTTATTGCTTATATCTTTCTTACTCCCCCTTTTTGTCATCATTAAGTATTAAAAGGGATTTCTCCCCCTAAACAAGTTCTTTAGTCAAATCAAATAGACAAAAAGAATAGTAACATAGCATGCCATGAAGCAAATTTCATAACTAAGAAAGATAACTTTCATTAATAACTAGTTTCAGTACAACAAGACATAACATAACATCAATAAGAGAACATAACATAATATCACATGACATAACATGACACACAATAACAACACATAAGATAATATTCAATAAAAAAAGTGTTGGGAATTGTATCCCAAAGCCAATCGTCTAGGTTGTAGATGGTTGTGCTATCTTGTAATTGTATATAATTTTTGAATGAATAAAAGTTATTCTTTTCTTATTGGCTGTTCATCATATTTACATTTTCTTGAAATGAACTCTTGTATGATGGAGTCCTTAGAACTACATTGTTTGATATAGAGAAGATATATCAAATAGTTTTTAAACTATTTCATAACCAAATGATACATTCTTATAGGAGGACGATGTATCAAGTGTAGGTTGTTGTATGTCACATTTATTGATTGTCCTCTTAAACAAGGAGTGTGGAGACACTGATGTGATATGCAAGTGAAATGTATGACATTTCACCGAACATGACCATCTGCGGAGCTCCCTTCTGCCAAAGGGTTGCTCGCGAAGGGATATGGGTATATATGTCCCTCAGACCTGAGATCATCATGGCAGCTTGCAAGCAACTCACTATACTTTGTTGCCGAACTATCTCGATTTCTAATCCAGTGATGGAAGGTTTTTGGGTGCAGTCAAGTACTTGTGGAGCGATGGTGGATCAAGATGGAATTGACCTCTCCAAATAGTTTAGAGTGAATGACTCACTATATCTCAATTTAGCAAAATCTTGGCTAGGATAGTTCTTATGAGGAGTCACAGAACTTATGAGGTTGAGACATGATCTGGATAAACCAAATTAGGGTTGGTAGTCGAACCCTAGGTCATCCTGAGCATTATGAGGTCAAAGGGATGAATTATGCGGCAACCATATGCTAGAGGTTCTTGTGAGGTGATCTGCATCTTTGACCTATCCAGACATTGGGTATCATTGCTAGATGAAAACTTTGACTGGTACTGAAAATGTTCCAGTGCTATCGGCTTAGTGTTCGAACCTATGGGGTCACACATCATAGAGGATTTCTATCTGATCTTAAGGCTAATCAATGATTGAGAATCGTTTGCCATCATTGGAAGTCAATATGATTGACTTTATTCCAAGTGTCGATACTTGAAATTTTGTAGGTGTCGATACTTGGTGAAGTGTCGACACTTGGCAATTTTTATGAGTCGACACTTCCTGTGACGAGCAGGTTTTTGAAAAGAAATTTGGAAAGGATTTTGGACAAGTTTTGACCTGATTTGAATTTTGAATTCAAACCAGTTTTGGCTCCAAGGTTATTTGGTATGATAGTCATAATTACCTTCTTGGGTTGGACCCATTTGGTATGGCCTTGATCCTCTCCCCCATTCTCTTCCCTCATCTCTCCTCCTTCCTCTTTCTCTCCCTCAAGGCTGCACCTATAAATGAAGGTCATTCTATAGGCTACAGAGGTTACAACAACTAGAGAGACACAACAAGACAAAAAAGAGAAGATAGAGAAGGGTTGTGAGAGGTCTAAGGATTGGGTGTGAGAATCCTAGCATTCTAGCTAGGTCTTGGGAAGAAAGTTCTCTTGGGAAAGTGTTCCAACTCTCCTCTTAGTCTTCCCGAAAGAAGAAGATCGGCCCAAGGATCCCGAAGAGTTAGCACTCCAAGGGAGTTGATCAGAGTCGAGCCCAAGTGTGGATTACCTATAGAGGCTAGATACGAGTGTGGCTCTAGCGCTCTTCTCCTACTACAGCTTTTCTCCAGTACAAAGGTATGCTACCTTTATATTTATGTTTCTGTCTTGCTTTGATGTTATGATGCATGCTATTACATTATGCTAGATCCTGTTATGGGCAGATCGGTAGATCATTTAGATCTATCTACCGAGCCTTCTACTGTGCATGTTTTAAAATTATTTTAAAATGTATATTTTCTGTCCTGTTTTCATGAATGCATATTTGCATATTGGCATGCCTCGTAGATGCACTTCACCTTCAATGGTATCAGAGCAATAGGTTCCTTTTTGTAGTATAATGATTCTAGCTTGCTAATAACATCACTTCTTAAGTACTTGGATTGAGTGCTTCACCATGGTCGTCCGATCATAGGAGAGAAGTAGGGCTGCAAGACCCTCTCTTCCTATTCAATGCGGTCTCCTATGGCATGTAGGGGTGCCGATGTGATTGACTCTTGAAAAGAAAAATAAGCAGCAAAAAAATATAAATTAAAAATATTTTAATCTAATGAAATAATCATAAAACAACATTAGATGAGATCTAAGAGTTTTTATTGATCGATTTTGATTGAATGTTTGGAGAAACATTGGATTTGAAATCAGTGTATTTTCACTGTCTTAGGCTATGAGTCGACCTTGGCCTTGTAAGTGTCGACTCATGAAAAAATTTCCTGAGATCTGGATTCTGTTTTTCTCCTGTGACAGGCTGAAGTGTCGATACTTGACCAGGAAGTGTCGATACTTGACCAGGAAGTGTCGATACTTGGGATCGTGAGCCAACACTTGGTCTTGTAAGTGTCGACTCATGAGCACTTGCCAGAAAACTTGGTTTCATGTTTTCCTCCTATCTCAAGCCTTGAGTCGACCCAAGTATCAACACTTGCTCCTGGTGAGTCAACACTTGGAATGAAAATGCAAAAAAAAAGTGAATTCAAATTTTAGAATTTTTGTAAAATTGTTTTACATTTATAAATTAAAATTATTTTAATTTAATTAAGGCTATTGAACTTAATTGAGAATTAAGAATGACTAAGAACTCTAGAAATATGACTCAAAGATTTTAAGTCATTTCAATAAGCCTTAAGGGTCATGGGTTAGCTTCTATTAGGTCCTTGATTGGGTTAGACCTAAGTTTAGATGCATTGGACAAATTAGAGAACTAATCTAATCAAATGTTGAGTTAGGATTTTTTCTGTAGATCTATCTAATAGTTAGATTGATTGATCCATAATCTAAATGGACCTAATTTGTGGCTCAGTGGAAAGCTCGAGTCTTTAGGCTAGTCTAATCGAGTCTGATGAACTGATTGGTGTCAAGGTAAGTTTGGCATTTTGATCATAGTTCTTTGGGGCTACCTCTTACCTAGCCAACTCTGTTGGTGTCTAAGGCATGACAGTTAATGATGGAACCTAACCTATGATCTCACTTACCTAGCTAATATGGTCGATCAGGATTGATTGGACAGCTCATTGACTTGTGTTAACCCTTGTCACCCAAGGTTAATCAGTCTTGATTGATTTTAGGTGCCCATGGATCATTTGTTATGAGTAACCCTCTTAGATTACTGATTTAGTCAGTGGGAGGTTGATCCATGTCTTCTCATCTCTTCATCTGTCACATTATTTAAAAACCCTCTAAATTATTAGGTCCTTAAAAGGACAAAGTTATAGGGATAACCAAGTCCTAGCCTCCCATTAAGTGGGATGGTAATGGATTTAATAGTTGGGTGTTCATCGGCAGATCCAAAGATTGGGTGTTCATCAGCTATTAGAATTACTATTCCTAATATGATAGCTCAGTTCAACTCTCTTAATGGTGGTCAGGTGGGCCAGCCAAAGTCGGGCTTGACTATTCGTTAGTTAGAATCATTGAATTTTATCATGTTAATGGTTGGACCTAACCGGGACCTTCAATAGGAGGCCCAAAGGTCGATTAAAGTGCTCCTTTGGGCAAACCCAAATACTAGAGGTTACTTGGAGAAGAAATCGATTAAAGAACCTACCTTTAGACATGCATGGGTGGGCCGGCCAAAGTCGGGCTCATGTGTTGTCTATTGGACTCTGGTACTCACTAGGGAATTAAAGTAATTCCTTGGATTGGAGATAGAGGCTACCAGTCTAAGCAAAGTAGTGGGAGGGACTTTTAGACTAAAGTCCATGTCTTTAGGTTAATAATTCATATACACTAATTAGCTTTGGTTTTCCTTTCAGATGTCTTCCAACCTATCACTCCGGTCTCTTCTCAACAACGAGAAGCTCAATGGACCCAACTTCGATAGCTGGCATCGAAGGCTCAGGATTGTCTTGGAGCATGAACGGATCCTGTATGTGATATCAGATCCGGCACCTGAGATCCCTGCTACAAATGCTTGGGGTTCTGTCAGAGACACTTATCAGAAGTGGCTCTCTAATAGGATCACTATCCGGTGCATAATGTTGGCTGCGATGAACGATGAGTTCAGTCACAAGTTCGAGGAAGCCCAACCAGAAGAAATCCTTCAAAGTTTGAAGGAGTCTTTTGGAACACCAAACAATGTTGAGAGGTACAGGATCTCCTGTGCTATCTACAATGCACAGATGCGTGATGGGGCCTCGATCACTGATCATGTATTGTACATGATCGAGATGATTGAGTGCCTGAGCAAGCTTGGTTGTCCCTTGCATGAACATCTTGGAAAAGATACGATACTGAATTTCCTCCCTTCTTTCTATCTAGATTTTCTTGATCATTACAGAATGAATAAGCCTGTAGTTAACAACCATAGTCTATTGGGGTTGCTGTAGACTTATGAGAAAGACCACCAATTGAATAAATGGGTGGTGAATCTAGTGGGAGGATCTTCGAAAGGGTGTCATCCGTTTAAGAAAGGGAAGAAGAAAAATAAAGGGAAAAAGGTGCTAAGTGCTTCTGGGCCCAGTCAGGCCAAGAAAGTGAAGGCTGATCAGAGTCATGCAGAGTGCTTCTTTTGCAAGAAGCAGGGTCACTGGAAGAGAAACTGTCCTCTTTATATTGCATCCCTTGACCCGAACAGGTTCAAGAAGAGAAAGCTACAGGATGGTCCTGGACAAGGTAATTATATGATAACATCTTGTAGTTTCTCTATTTATGATACTACTAACTGAGTATTGGATAGTGGAAGTCCAATTCACATTTGTAATTCTTTGCCGGGACTTCAAGTTAGTAGAAGATTTGAGGATGGTGAGAGATTCTTGAATATGGAAAATGGAAGCCGAGTTCCAGTTCTGGCATTGGGAGTCCTCAAACTTGTTTTTGAGTCCTATGCTATCATTTTGAATGAGTATCATTTTTATCCATCTTTTATTTTGAATGTCATTTCTGTAGGTCAATTGGTCATGTATGTTTATGAACTATCAATAAAGAATGACATTTGCAAAATCATTTGGAATGATTCTATGGTTTTGATTGGACAAATGTGTGATGGCATTTATGTACTATCGCGACCTGTTAGTGTAATGTACACGTCTAGCAAATGCCCTAGGATAGATAATGTCAGCGAAGTATACCTATGGCATTGTAGGCTAGGTCATATTAATAGGAATAGGTTAAACAAGTTGAAAAGCGAGGGTCTCCTCAATTTTAATGAACATAGTTCACTTCTAACCTGTGGGTCATGTCTTCTTGGAAAAATGACTAAGTCACCTTTTACTGGTACGGGAAAGGAAGCGGGGGATCGCTTGCAAGCGTAGATGTCACCAAGAGCTTAGGGCTTGTACTCAAGAATAGGGAACCCGGGTGTCACACCCTCTCCAATCCAGAGAAAAAAACTCAAATAAAATAACTTTCAATTTTAAGTTGTATTCATGAGAAAAAAAAAGATACTTTATACAAGAGGGGAGAAGTAGTATTTATAGATTCACCCCAGGGTACATGACTTGAGGGCTAAGAAATCCTGACTTGTGGGCCAAGAAACCCTGGTGGACCTGGTCAACAGTGGGCCTTTGTCTTGGACTAAAGCTCTCTCTTGCGAGCCTGGCGGCATGAAAGGGTCCAGGTGCATGAAGGCCAGCTCTGGTTAGGGAGGCATGGTGAATCTCCTGGTCTACTAACTCTCCTCTTGAACATACTTGAATGGACACGATCGGACTTGACTGAACTAAAAAAGATTGGACCTGACTAAGTGGACTCAACTGACTCAGTTGTCTTACTTTATTATATGACTCAATTGGCTCACTTTGACTCAAGTGACACAGGACTAATGGTCTCAAATAAAATAAAATAAAATAGGCTCTCGGTCCCCATTATTCCCGTACGGTGGGGAGAACTCGATTCCATCGAGTCAGGCTCAGCGGGGGTTTGATGGAATCGAATCCAAGCATATCAAAAGACAAACCCATAAAATAGATACAGTCAAATAAACCCAAATATATCCAAATAAACTTGGAATAAAGAGGGGCTCTGAGAACTATGCCACTCTGAAATTTGTGCTGCTTTGGAATCTGTGTGACTTTGAAACCCATGTAGCTTTGAAATCCATGTTGTTTTGAAGAGGGCGCAGCTTTGAGATCCATCAGGTTCTGCTCTGAGATCTGTGCAGAACCTGAAGTTGACAGCAGGTAAGGGAAATGCTTTCATGTTTGTGCAGGCTCCTTCCACTCCACGGACAATCGATATAGATCGAATAGGGGAAGGCTTCCCAGCGGGCATCGTCGATGACTGGAGATGGTCTGGTTGTGAGCATTCGACGGCCGTGGGCGCATGCGGTGGAGGGTCCCAATCGGCACCGTGAATGATGACGGGGAAGGCTGGATGGAATGGCATACCAATGATGGGTGGGACGGTCACCGGGCGTCAGCAGGAGGAGGGAGATGGGCTGGGTGTCCGGTGTCTCGGCAGCAGGGATGATTGGGTTCCGATCGGCATCGATGGTGGCTGGGCGGTGGTCACGGGAGTCACAGCCATAGTGGATTGGGCATGCCAGAGGAGGACCAGCTTCTCGCTGGTTCAAAGGTGGACGCAGTAGCTTTGCTTCCGATGGTTGGTGATGGCAGCGGGGAGGAGTTTCGGTGGGAAGGGCATCGCATGGATCTACTGCACTGTGAGACTCCACGGACGGTGGCTATTGGCCGGCTGTGGATGACTCCAGGTGGAGGATGATGGCACGAACTGGGAGAAGGGCAGCGGTGGGGTGCGTCAGCATCGTCGACAGTGGGAGGAGGCCGGGAGTAGATCCGGCACACTGTCCTTCCTTGAAGTCAGCAATCATGAAAGGCAATTGGTTTCAGATCATGCGAATCTCTATCTTCACAAATTGGTTGATGCAGAGGGTGGAACGGCAGGGGCTCTCCATCGATGATGGTGCTGGTGAGAAAGATGGTGGCTCAGGGTTTCGATTCGCTGGTAGTGGGCGAAGAGATGGATGGCGATCATTGAAGTTTCTCAGATGGTTGGCAGTAGTGGGTAGAAAGAAAGGGCTTGGATCTGGCTTGATGGTGGCTGGATCTGCAATCGGGAGGAAGGAGATGGAGCCAGCAAGGAAGAAGAAAAACCCTAATCCGCTGGGCTCTGATACCAAATTGATGCGGGACATGAAGCGGGGGATCACTGGCGAGTGTAGAAGTCACCAGGGGATTAGGGCTTTAACTCAAGAACAGGGAACCTGGGCATCACACCCACTCTAATCCGGAAAAAAAAACTTAGATAAAATAACTTTCAATTTTATGTTGTATTCATGAGAAAAAAAAGATACTTCACACAAAAGGGGAGGGGTGGTATTTATAGATTCACTCCAGGGTCCATGACTTGAGGGCTAAGAAATCCTGACTTGTGGGCCAAGAAACCCTGGTGGACCTAGTCAATAGTGGGCCTTTGTCTTGGACTAAAGCTCTCTCTTGCGGGCCTAGCGGCATGAAAGGGTCCAAGTGCATGAAGGCCAGCTCTGGTTGGGGAGGCCTGGTGAATCTCCTGGTCTGCTGACTCTCCTCTTGAACATAACTTGAATGGACTCAATCGGACTTTACTGAACTAAAAAAGACTGGACCTGACTAAGTGAACTCAACTGACTCAGTTGTCTCACTTTATTACAGGACTCAATTGGCTCACTTTGACTCAAGTGACACAGGACTAATGGACCCAAATAAAATAAAATAAAATAGGCTCTCGGTCCCCATCATTTACTGGAAAAGGTGAACGAGCCAAAGAGATTCTGAGTCTACTACATACTGATGTATGCCAGGGGTGGGTACGGTTATTTTATTACATTTATAGATGACCTTTCGAGGTATGGTTATGTCTTCTTGATGAGACATAAATCTGAGTCATTTGAAATGTTGAAGTGATATCATAGTGAAGTAGAAAAATAAACTAGAAAGTGTATCAAAACCCTTTGATCCGATCGAGGCGGTGAATACCTTTTAGGTGAGTTTCTAACATATCTCGAGGAGAATGGGATTCTGTCTCAGCAGACACCTTCAGGGACACCTCAATTAAATGGAGTGTCTGAGAGGAGGAATCGAACCTGTTGCCCAGAAATGGAGCCCAAGAGGGGGTATGAATTGGGTCTTTTAAAAAAATTAAGACAATAAAATGAAGGTCTAGTGGTGCTTGTGAGCAATGATAAATTTGATGCAAGATGTTAGCAACAATTAAAGAGCAAGAGAGGAAAAGAGTAATCACACACAAACACAAAGTTTATAGTGGTTCGGTGCAAACCTAGCACCTACATCCACTCCCCAAGCCACCCTTGGGAATTTCACTATAATCCACACTAGATTACAGTCGACTTGTTTTTCACAAGGCTCACAAGTCAAAACCTAAGTTGGTTTTGTCACTTAGGCTTACCAACAAACCTTAACACTTGTCTTTGTCTTCGGGCTCACAAGTTAACCCTAGTTGGTTTTATCCCTTTGGCTCACCAACAAACCACAATAACCTTCTTTCAAGACACCCTTGAAAGCAAGGTCAAATCACAATAAAAATAGATATGTAATTTAAAACTACAACAAACTCTCTTCAAGAGTAGATTGGAATCTTTGAAGCCCAAGTGGATGCTTTGTCTTCACTCTTCCTTGGAATCTCCTTCAAGGTGCCTCTTTTTGGAATGAAGTAAGGATGAGCTTGTAGGCTTTTCAATGGAATCAAGCTAGAAGAGGCTTTTGATGTGAAGTATGGAGAGAATATTGGCTTTTTGGCTTTTGAGTAGACTTCAATGCACTTGAATACACTTCACTTCACTTCTCTTGCTTTAAAATGAGGTTGGTGGAGCTTAAATACACCAAAAACCTTCTAAAAAATGGTTTGTGACCGTTGGTATCTTGGAAATAGCCGTTTGGAGCTTGAAAAGCAAGTTCTGCAAGCCAGAAAAATAGATCCGTTAGAGCTGTCAAGCTGCAAGTGTCGACACTTGGCTGTCAGGTGTCGACACTTGATCTCTGGGTGTCGACACTTGAACATTAATGTGTCGACACTTGATGCATAGGTGTCGACACTTGACACAAAAATCTTCAATATTACAAAGTTCTGTATTTTCAAAAATCTCAGGCCTTGAGTCGACACTTGGAACCTAAGTGTCGACACTTGGTGTCGACACTTGAATATAGGTGTCGACACTTGGCGTGCCAAGGATTTTTGTTTGTGCCAAATGCTGAAGTGTCGACACTTGACAGTCCAGGTGTCGACACTTGAGACTGAAAACTTTCATATTCAAGTGTAAATACCTCGAAAACATAAATAAAAATCTTGAATACATAAACACATAATATTTAAACATTTAGAAGCCCTTTTTAATGAAGAGGATGCCCGGATTTATGAGAATTGCTCCATGCCATTACGTGCCATACACCATAAGTTTTTGAGATTTTGAGGTACTTTCTTCCTGAAAACTCATAACTTGAAATCCTCATTAGAATACAATATGCACTCAATGTTTTGTTATTCATCAAAATCACTGGATGGAGCCAACAATCTCCCCCTTTTTGATGATGACAAAACCTTGAGTAAAAAGGCAACATATTTCAAACTTTAACCATTTAATTTTTGAATATGAATTTAAGTCCATTAGAGAGGCAAAACTTCATGGTTAGGAAGAATCAATCTCCCCCTTAATTAGATACTTCTTATTAAGGTAAACTTCAAAGATTCTTACAAGGTGAAAAATCAACACAATCAATTCAATTTCTCAACAAATTTATGAATTAACACCTTTTTCTTAACAAATTTATATCTATAAAATCAATACTCTTTCTCCCCCTTTTTGTCAATCATTAGAAAGGGAAATTTTTCCTTCCCCTCACAATGAGCATGGAGACAAAAAGATAGTAGAGAAACACATATCATAGATATCAGAGTCAAAATTATGCTAATATCAAAGAGTATCAGAGCTAAAATATACCAAGATAAAAGAGTATCAGAGCCAAAAAAATAGTAAATTGATTCATTGAAGCACAAATAAAGAGTACTGAACAGAAATATATATATAAGATAAGTTTTTAGTACAAAATATGCTGAGTCATCAGCAAGAGCCGAAACATACATATATCATCAGAGTCAAATAAGTATCAAACATACAATATAAGAGCTAAAACAGATATCTGTGAGTCTAATCCTCATCAGATGGAACATCAAGACTGAATGGAGTACTGATCCTAGATCTGGTGGCTAATGCCCTAGGAGGTGCTAAAGCTCTACGACTCCTAGTGCGGCCGGAAGGACCAAAGGCGAGTACAACCCTAGAAGATCTAGTGGAAGGAGGTGAAAGACGATCAGCTGGCACAATAAGATCCGGTATTAAATCAACCAAGGCAGTAGTAGGAGCTGGTGTAGTAGGAAGATCTCGACTGACCACCTCATAAGCATCGGCACCGCCAACACTGTCACTGTCATTGCCCACTACCTCTATAGCTCGATCAATATCCTGATCACCACCCTCAGCAGAATCAGCATGGTCGCTTTGGTGATCACCGCCATCATCATCATCATCGTCATCATCGTCAGATCGTGCAAGTGCAGGGGCTGCAGGAGGTATAAGGGATCTTAACAAACTCTCAATGCGAGAGAATCCCTCCTCCATGGATCTACGAATCTCAGCATGCTCCGAGGTAGTATGTGCTCGTAGAAGCTCGACCTCGCTACGTAGCTGAGTCACCTCCCCTCTAATCTCTGTGAACTGTGCTCTAGCATGCTCCTCAAAAGATAGTCCTGTAGACGGTGGTGGAGGAGCTGAAGTGTCAGGAGACAAGTACTTTGTCTGTGTCAATGGGATATCGACTGGAGGAAAAATTGCTGGCACAGATGGTCCAGCCTCAGCCTCTCGAATCTCGTCCTCCTCATCTGGCTCCTGGCCAGACTCTCTGCGAACCCATCGACCTCCAACTAACCTGTATCCCATCCGGTGTAATGACCTCTCGTCGTACACATCTATGTGTAGTATCTCCTTGGGGATCTCCCCCTCCAATGATACTCCACATGCTCTGAAAAGTCGGGTCAGTGCCATGCCGTATGGTAAACAGTATTGGTGCTGAGTAGCAGCATCATACATCTAAGTGAGCATCAGGGACAGAATATCTATCTGCCTCCTCTCAATCAGACTCGTCATCACCATCAACTCCCTCTCGGTGATGAAGTCAAATCTCCCCGTCTTCGGTAGTAGGATCCATGCAGTGATATGGTGCAAAAGGCGCATCTCCAATGATAACTGGTTCGCGGTAACTACTGATATACCGCGAACATCCTCTCTCTCAAGGATGCACCTAAATGCCACCTCTCTATCATCTACTGAAAAGGCACAAACTCCTCTCCAGGGTATCTCCCATACACGGCTCAGAAGCTCATCAGTCAATGAAATCTAAATACCCCTGACTGATGTCGTCCATAGTAGTCGTCGACAGTCCAGTGCACCATAAAACTCCCTCACTAGGTGAGGATAGTACCTCTCCTGCATGGTGCAGAATGGTACTAGTCCTGCATCAGTGAGTACCTGTCGAATGCCGAAGTGGTGCCTGTCGAAACACTGCAAGTCGACTCTCCTCCCTGAAGCTACAAACTTCCCTGCCATCCTCTCTGCAGGGGGGAGCTCGGTGTGGCTGTACTGCTCGACTGTGCTGAATCAAATATGGCCTTCGACCTCCTCTCAACACCATGACTGGGCCTCTCCCTAACTACAAGTCTCTTCCTAGGACCCATTATAGCCAACTGACCAGGAAAAAGGAAGAAAGGCTTAGAACAAGGGACTGGCTACAGGTTGAGATAAGGAGAAAAATGTTCAGATAGGTTTTGAAAACCTGAATCAACAACGTTTGAAAAATTGTAAAAAAAATATTTGTAGAAAATATACTTTGATTAAATGACAAACTTCCGAACAATATTTGTAGAAATTATTTTTGTTCGGTAGAACACATTTGAATCTTTGGAAAAATAATTTTTGTAAGGTCAAAAAATCAAAAACCATGGGATTTGGGTCTAAACACTTAGGGTTTTAACAAATAGGCAAAAATGTCGCAAATGTATCACGAAAAACCTTTCTAAATCATCAATAAATGGATTTAGTATATTTAATTTAGATGAAAACCCAAATTATTTTGGTGAAAATTAATAAAACAGTGTTTATTGCGAAAAGTGGGTGAAAATGGCCAAAAGATGAGGGAAATCCGAGAAAAATATGTTTAAATCACTATTCCCTCAAATGGAGTTTTAGAAATCCACTAAAACACGTAAAAATCTGGTTAGATTCATGAAAAATTCTAAAACCTAAATCACGGTTGTTTGGTTCGAAAACGACAAAACCAAAAACGAGGAAAAATAAGATAAAATTAGAATGGGGAAATACTTGATTTGTGATGGATTAAAGAGTAGAAGGAAGGATTTGGACAAAGGGGACCACTATTGCAAGAAATCGGTGGGGGAAAGAAAAATACAAAACCCTCGTTCGGTCCTTTTAAAAACAAAATCTGTTTCGCAAGTGTCGACACTTCGTATGTGTCAAGTGTCGACACTTGGTTAGGTGTCGACACTTGACAATTTCCAAGTGTCGACACTTGGCCAAAAAATCAAGAAAATCCGGAAAAGATTTTTAAAAAAAATAGGAAAAACTTTGATAAAATTTTGGGGCTTTAATCAATAGGTTTTGAGCTCTAGTATTTAGGTACAATTGATACTAAGAGAGTTCTAGGAGAATGGATCAATGACACCTAACTCTCTTCTAATCAGACAGAACCTATCCTCACTCAAAGGCTTGGTAAACACATCTGCTAACTGATCATTAGTACAAACAAAATCAAGAATAACATTAGAGTTTTGTACATGATCTCTTATGAAATGATGTCTTATTTCAATATGTTTGCTTCTTGAATGTTGCATAGGATTTTTAGATAGGTTGATTGCACTAGTATTGTCACATCTTATGGGTGTCTTAGTTAGTTTAATGCCAAAGTCTTCGAGTTGCTGTTTGATCCAGAGGATTTGAGCATAACAGCTTCCAACTGCTATATATTCGGCTTTCGCCGTAGATAGAGCAACTGAGTTCTGTTTCTTGCTACTCCAAGAGATCAAATTTACTCCAAGAAACTGACAGGTTCCACTAGTACTTTTACGTTCAAGTTTACACCCAGCAAAGTCAGCATCAGAATAAGCAATTAAATCAAATGAAGAATCTCTAGAGTATCATAAACCAATTTCAATTGAGCCAGATAGATATCTAAGTATGCGTTTAATAGCCAAAAGATGAGACTCTTTAGGGTTAGACTGATATCTAGCACACATACAGACACTAAACATGATATCTGGCCTACTGGCATTAAGATATAATAATGAACCAATCATGCCACGATATAATTTTTGGTCTATAGACTTACCTGATTCATCCTTGTCAAGTCTACATGTAGAGCTCATAAGGGTACCTAAAGGCTTAGTGTTCTCCATCCCAAACTTCTTGAGTATTTCTTTTGTGTATTTTGTTTGGTTGATGAAGATCCCCTCTTTGGTTTGCCTTATTTGGAGTCCGAGAAAAAAATTCAGTTCTCCCATCATGCTCATCTCGAACTCACCCAGCATTAATCTTGCAAAATATTGACAAAGAGATTCATTAGTAGCACCAAATATTATATCATCTACATAGATTTGTACTACTAAGAGATCATCATTCTTTTTCTTTAAAAATAAAGTTTTATCTACATTACCTCTAGTAAAATCATTTTTCAACAAAAAAGAGCTTAAACGATCATACCAAGCTCTTGGAGCTTGTTTCAATCCATATAAAGCTTTATGAAGTTTATAAACATGATTTGGAAATTCAGAATTTTCAAAACCAGGGGATTACTCAACATAAACTTCTTCTTCAATTAATCCATTTAAAAAGGCACTTTTAACATCCATTTGATATAGTTTAAAATTCATGAAGCAAGAAAAAACCAACAATAGCCTATTTGCCTCAAGTCTGGTCATAGGAGCAAAGGTTTCATCAAAATCTATCCCTTCCTCCTGATTGTATCCTTTGGCAACTAGTCTATTTTTATTTTTAATTACTATTCCATTTTCATCAAGTTTATTTCGAAAAACCCATTTTGTACTAATAATTTATGTGTTTGAAGGCCTATCCACTAGTGTCCAAACATTGTTCCTTTTAAATTGATTAAGTTCATCATGCATAGCATTTATCCAATTACTATCACATTCAGCTTCCTCAATAGTTTTAGGTTCAATTTGAGACACAAAAGCTAAGTAATCACAAATATTTTTAAGGGATGATCGAGTACTTACACCTTTAGATGGATCACCTATAATTAGTTCTTTTGGGTGTCCATGAGCATACCTCCATTCTTTTGGTAATGGATCAACAGTTGATGTATTTTCATCACCTTGTGCTTGATCTCCTTTAGTGTTTTGATCATCGTTCTGTTCCTTGGTAAGCCATTCATTGTTGTTTATTTCTTCAGTTTTCTTGCTACCTGTTTTATTAGAAAGTACATCTTCTTTTCTTGAAGATTTTTGGTTATTTTCATCAAATACCACATGTATGGATTCTTCAACAACAAGTGTTCTTCTGTTGAAGACCCTGTATGCCTTACTAGATGTGGAGTAGCCTAGAAAGACTCGCTCATCTGATTTGGCATCAAATTTACTCAAATTATCTTTATCATTGTTTAAGATGAAACAACGGCATCCAAAAATATGAAAATAATGAATTGAGGGTTTTCTACCCTTCCAAAGCTCATAAGGTGTTTTCTTTAAAATCGGTCAAATTAAAACTTGATTTAAAATATAGCATGCAATATTTATAGCTTCCGTCCAAAAATATCTAGGTAAATCATTTTCACAAAGCATGGTGCGTGCCATTTCTTCAAGAGTTCTATTTTTTCTTTCTACTACCCCATTTTGTTGAGGTGTTCTAGGTGCAGAAAAATTATGATGAATTCCATTTTTAATACAGAATTTATCAAAATCAACATTTTCAAATTCGGTTCCATAATCACTTCTTAAAGATACTATTGAAACATCTTTTTCATTCAAAACTCTTTTGTGAAATCTAATAAATTCAGAAAATGTTTCATCTTTATGTGCTAAAAACATGACCCATGTAAATCGTGAGAAATCATCTACAATGACTAGACAATACTTCTTACCTCCCAAACTAGATGTTCTAGTTAGCCCAAAGAGGTCCATGTGAAGCAATTCCAAAGGTCTAGATGTAGAGATCACTCCTTTTGATTTGAAAGATGATTTTGTTTGTTTTCCAAGTTGACATGCACTGCAAATTTTATCTTTTTCAAAATTGAGTTTAGGCAAATCCTTTACCAAATTCATTTTGCTAAGTTTTGAAATTAAATGCATGCTTGCATGTCCTAGTCTACGATGCCAAAGCTAACTAGTTTCATCGATCTTGGCTTCCATTACCACTAGAAATTGACCTTTCTGAATAGGGAGATCATCAAGATCAACCATAAAAATATTGCCATGCGTATGACTAATGAACTTAATGCCATTGTCATCTAGACTAGAAACAATGCATAAAGAAGATTCAAAAACAACTTTAAAATTTTTGTCACAAAATTGACTAATGCTAAGCAAGTTATGTTTTAAACCATCAACATATAAAACATTATCAATATAAGAGATAGGGGTGATATGGATTTTACTAATACCGATAATTTTGCCCTTTCCATTATCACCTAAAGTTACATTGCCACCATTTTGATATGTGAGTGATAAGAACTGCTGCACATCTCCTGTCATATGCCTTGAGCAACCACTATCAAGGTACCACATCCTTTTCTTGTTGGTTGCAAGTTATCCTGCAATAAAGATCAAGTGGAGACTTTAGGTACCCAAGCCATCTTGGATTCTTTTTGGTTAGTGGCATTGGTTCCTTTTGGAACCCAAACTTTCTTAGTGTTTTTTAATTTTCTTTTGTTGCACATATAAGATTTATGTCCTTTGATACCACAAGTATAGCAAGTAATGGATGAAGATGCAGACACAAAGAAATTTTTGAAGAGTTTTTGTTTCTTATGAGTTCTGAATCCTAATCCTGCTTTGTCAAATATTATTTAAGAGTAAATTCAATTTTTCAGAACAGTAAGTAAATTTTTCTACAAAAGGTTTTAGTTTTTTGATTTCTTCTTTATATCTTTTATTCTCAATTAAAATTTCTTTGCTTTGTTTTAACAAATTTTCATTTGAAAGTAAGTCACTTTTCTTTTTAAAGATATCCTTTTCTTTTTCAAGTACCATAATCTTATCATATAATTTTTTATTTTGTATAAGAAGGCATTCATTTTTATTTGAAAGGTTGTTATTTGTTTTAGCTAGATCCAAATTTTGCTTCTTTAAATCTTTATGTTTTGACTTTAACTTTTGAAATTCTATGACTAGTTCATCAAAAACCTCATGAAGCTCATCAAAAGTAAATTCATTTTCGGTTTCAGAACATACCTCATCATGGTCGGCCATCAGGCAGAAGTTTGCTACCTCCTGCTGTTCTTCCTCAGAGCTAGAGTCTTCACTTTCACTCCAGGTTGCCATCATGGCTTTCTTTCTTAGCTTTCTTCTGCTTTTCTTTAACAAGGGGCAGTCTACCTTGAAATGCCTAGGTTTTTTACACTCAAAACACGTAGGCTGCTCCTTCTCCTTTTCTTTGTCCTTTTCCTTACTCGGCTCACCTTTCAGAGGTTTCTTTTTGTAATTGAACTTTTTCTTCCTCATGAACCTTCTGAATTTTCTAGCTAACAGAGCCGTCTCATCTTCTTCATCATCTTCTTCGGAGTCTTCGCTTGAGTCCTCTCTAGTAGTAGATTTGAACGCGATCGCCTTCTTCTTTTTGTCCACCTCTCCATTCTTTTGTTTGAGGGAGAGCTCATAAGTCATTAAAGAGCCCAGCAATTGTTCCAGCAGAAGAGTGTTGACGTCCTTAGCTTCTTCAATGGCAGTGACCTTTGCATCCCATGAAGCTGGTAGAGACTTGAGAAATTTATTCACAAGTTCACCATTAGAAATTATTTTTCCTAGGCTTCTCATGCCATTCACAATATTTGTGAACCTAGTATATATTTCGCTAATTGACTCAGTAGGTTCCATTTTAAACATTTCATATGTGTGAATAAGCATGTTGACCTTGGTGGTTTTCACTTGGTGTGTACCCTCATGGGTAACCTCAAGTGTATCCCAAATCTCCTTGGCGGAGAGACAATTTGATATTCTATTAAATTCACTTGGATCAAGAGAACAAAATAAAAGGTTCATTGCCTTAGCATTAAGCTCAATTTGCTTAATGTCATTCTCATCCCAATCATCTTCCATTTTTGGAGTGAGAATACCATTAATCATCATTGTGGGCTGATGAGGACCTTTTACAATTGTTCTCCACAAATTATAATCAAGAGCTTGTATAAATATGCGCATGCGTGTCTTCCAGTATGTGTAATTTGTGCCATTAAAAAGTGGGGATCGATTTGAAGCTTGACCTTCAACAATACCCATTCCTATTGGTGCTGCCATGATCTTTTACTCAAGATCCTTGGACCTACAAGAGAGTACCGGTGCTCTGATACCACTTGTTGCCCAGAAATGGAGCCCAAGAGGGGGGGGTGAATTGGGTCTTTTAAAAAAATTAAGATAATAAAATGAAGGTCTAGTGGTGCTTATGAGCAATGATAAATTTGATGCAAGATGTTATCAACAATTAAAGAGCAAGAGAGGAAAAGAGCAATCACACACAAACACAAGGTTTATAGTGGTTCGGTGCAAACCTAGCACCTATATCCACTCCCCAAGCCATCCTTGGGAATTTCACTATAATCCATACTAGATTACAGTTGACTTGTTTTTCACAAGGCTCACAAGTCAAAACCTAAGTTGGTTTTGTCACTTAGGCTTACCAACAAACCTTAATACTTGTTTTTATCTTCGGGCTCACAAGTTAACTCTAGTTGATTTTATCCCTTTGGCTCACCAACAAACCACAATAACCTTCTTTCAAGACACCCTTGAAAGCAAGGTCAAATCATAATAAAAATAGATATGTAATTTAAAACTACAACAAACTCTCTTCAAGAGTAGATTGGAATCTTTGAAGCTCAAGTGGATGCTTTGTCTTCACTCTTCCTTGGAATCTCCTTCAAGGTGCCTCTTTTTGGAATGAAGTAAGGATGAGCTTGTAGGCTTTTCAATGGAATCAAGCTAGAAGAGGCTTTTGATGTGAAGTATGGAGAGAATATTGGCTTTTTGGCTTTTTAGTAGACTTCAATGCACTTGAATATACTTCACTTCACTTCTCTTGCTTTAAAATGAGGTTGGTGGAGCTTAAATACACCAAAAATCTTCTAAAAAATGGTTTGTGACCGTTGGTACCTTGGAAATAGCCATTTGGAGATTGAAAAGCAAGTTCTGCAAGCTAGAAAAATAGATCCGTTAGAGCTGTCAGGTTGCAAGTGTCGACACTTGGCTGTCAGGTATCGACACTTGGCTGTCAGGTGTCGACACTTGATCTCTGGGTGTCGACACTTGAACATTCAAGTGTTGACACTTGATGCACAGGTGTCGACACTTGACACAAAAACCCTCAATATTACAAAGTTATGTATTTTCAAAAATCTCAGGCCTTGAGTCGGCACTTGGAACCTAAGTGTCGACACTTGGTGTCGACACTTGAATATAGGTGTCGACACTTAGCGTGCCAAGGATTTTTGCCTGTGCCAAATGCTGAAGTATCGACACTTGACAGTCCAGGTGTCGACACTTGAGACTGAAAACTTTCATATTCAAGTGTAAATGCCTCGAAAACATAAATAAAATTCTTGAATACATAAACACATAATATTTAAATATTTAGAAGCCCTTTTTCAATGAAAAGGATGTCCAGATTTGTGAGAATTGCTCCGTGTCATTACGTGCCATACACCATAAGTTTTTGAGATTTTGAGGTGCTTTCTTCCTGAAAACTCACAACTTGAAATCCTCATTAGAATACAATATGCACTCAATGTTTTGTTATTCATCAAAGTCACTGGGTGGAGCCAACAGAACCCTATTAGACATGGTTCGATCCATGATGGGCTTTGCTTCTCTATTGGTATCCTTTTGAGGATATGCTTTAGAATCAGCCTCTTATCTTCTGAATAGTGCTCCAAGTAAGTCCGTTAGTAAAACACCATATGAGATATAGACTGGACGCAAGCCGACACTATCATACCTTCGGGTTTGGGGGTGCCCGGCTTATGTAAAACATTTGGAAATGGACAAACTTGGACCTAGGTCAGATCGGTGCCTATTTGTTAGGTATCAAAAAGATTCTAAGGGGTATTACTTTTACTTAGCTGAGGAACAAAAGTTGTTCGTCGATCTCAGGGCTATCTTTCTGGAAAAGGAGTTCCTTGGTGAAGGGACTGTAGCCGCTAAGATTGAACTTAGTGAAGTTCAACAAGTAGAAGAACCAACACACTTAAGGGACCACATAGAACCAGCTGTTATTAGATCACACCCAAAGCCCACTCAGGAACTATTAAGGAGATCTAGTAGAGTATCAAGCCGACTGGATAGATACTATGGTTTCTTGGTTCGGGATGGTGATCCCATTGAACTCGATGACAACAATGAGGATCCAATCACCTATATGGATGCAATGCAGAGGTCCGACTCTGAGAAATGGCTAGGAGCCATGAAATCCAAAATGGAGTCCATGGAGATCAACGATGTATGGACATTGGTTGATGCACCTGAAGGGATAAAACCCATTTGGTGCAAATGGATTTTCAAAAGGAAAAAAGGCATAGATGGGTAGGTGGAGACCTATAAAGCCCGTCTGGTTGCCAAGGGGTATCATCAATGTTATGGTATTGATTATGATGAGACATTCTCTCCTGTGGCAATGCTCAAATCCAATAGAATTATGCTTGCTTTAGCAGCACACTTTGACTATGAAATCTGGCAAATGGATGTCCGAACAGCTTACTTGAATGGTAAGCTAGAAGAGGATGTGTATATGATACAACCTGAAGGGTTCACATCCATAGACGAGTCAAAGGTGTGCAGGCTTCAAAAGTCCATCTATGGACTGAAGCAAGCATCAAGGAGTTGGAACATGCGATTTGATAAGTATATCAAGTCGTATGGCTTCGTTAGGAATGGAGAAGCATCTTAAATTTATAAATGGGCTAATGGTTTATGATTGTATTCCTTGTGTTGTATGTGGATGACATTCTTTTAATCAAAAATGACATCCCAGTACTACAAGGAATAAAGATTTGGTTATCATCTCAGTTCTCTATAAAGGACTTCGGTGAATCCTCTTACATACTGGGTATGAAGATCTATAGAGATAGTCTAAGAGGCTTCTAGGACAGTCCCAGTCTACGTACATCAATACCGTGCTGAAACGGTTCAGTATAAAAAATCCCAAGGGATATCTCTCGATAGGCACTGGAATTAATCTCTCTAAAAGGAATTATGCAACAACTCTTGAAGAGAGAGCGTATGAGTAGAATCCCATATGCTTTGGTAGTGGGTTCTATCATGTATGCCATGATATGTATTAGACCAAACATAGCATACTCATAAGCGTAGCGAGCAAATACCAGTCTGACCCAAGTAAAGCTCATTAGAAAGTGGTAAAGACCATCCTTAAGTATTTACGAAATACTAAGGACCAATGGCTAATTTATGGAGAATCTAACTTGAAACTTATAGGGTATACTGACTCCAGTTTTCAGTCAGATAAGGATGATAGCAAGAGTATGTCAAGATTTATCTTTACCCTAAACGGAGGAGTTGTCTGCTGAAAAAGTTCTAAGTAGCCTACTGTGGTGGACTTAGTATGCGAAGCAAAGTACATTGCAGCATCAGACGCAATGACGGAAGCTGTGTGGTTGCGGAAGTTTCTTGGTGAGCTGAGAGTAGCACTTTCCCTGGATGGTTCTATTCCAATGTACTGTGACAGCACTGGAGCCATTGCTCAAGCCAAAGAGCCGAAGTTTCATCACTGCACGAAGCATATTCTGTGATGATATTACCTTGTATGAGAGATCGTAGAACGAGGTGACATTGACCTTCTGAAGATCGATGGAAAGAAAAACCTGGCTGACCCGTTCATTAAAGCCATCGAAGTTCAAGAGTTCGACTATTGTAAACAGAAAATGGGAATGAGATTCTGTACCGATTGGCTTTAATCCAAGTGGGATTTGTTGGGAATTGTCCCAAAAACAATGTCTAGGCTGTAGACGGTTGTGCTATCTTTTAACTGTATATGATTTTTGAATGAATAAAAGTTATTCTTTTCTTATTGGCTATTCATCATATTTATATTTTTCTGAAATAAACGCTAGTATGATGGAGTCCTTAGAACAACATTATTTGATATAGAGAGGATATATCAAGTAGTTCTTAAACTATTTCATAACCAAATGATACATTGTTATAGGACGATGATGTATCAAGTGTAGGTTGTTGTATGTCACATTTGTTAGTTGTCCTCTTAACCAAGGAGTGTGGAGACATTGGTATGATATGCAAGTGAAATGTATGACATTTCACTGAACATGACCATCTGCGGAGCTCCCTTCTGCCAAAGGGTTGCTAGCGAAGGGATATGGTCTCTCAGACCTAAGGTCACTATGGCAACTTGCAAGCAACTCACTGTACTTTGGTGTTGGACTCCCTGGATTTCTAATCCAGTGATGGAAGGTTTTTGGTGCAGTCAAGTACTTGTGGAGCGATGGTGGATCAAGATGGAATTGACCTCTCCATATAGTTTAGAGTGAATAACTCACTATGTCTCAATTTAGTAAAACCTTGGCCAAGGTAGTTCTTGTGAGGAGTCACAGAACTTGTGAGGTTGAGACATAATCTGGATAAACCAAATTAGGGTTGGCAGTCGAACCCTAGGCATCCTGAGCATTATGAGGTCAAAGGGATGAATTATGCGACAACCATATGCCAGAGGTTCTTGTGGGATGCTCTGCATCTTCGATCTATCCGGACATCGGGTATCATTGCTAGATGAGAACTTTGACTGGTACTGGAAATGTTCCAGTGCTACAGGCTTAGTGTTCGAACCTATGGGTCACATACCATAGAGGATATCTATCTGATCTTAAGACTAATCAAAGATTGAGAATCATTTGCTATCACTGGAAGTCAATATGATTGACTTTGTTCGAAGTGTCGACACTTAGAATTTTGTAGGTGTTGATGCTTGGTGAAGTGTCAACACTTGGTAATTTTCATGAGTCGACACTTCTTGTGACGAGCAGATTTCTGGAAAGAAATTTTGGGCAAGTTTTGACCTGATTAGAATTTTGAATTCAAACCACTTTTGGCTCCAAGGTTATTTGGTATGATAGTCATAATTACCTTCTTGGGTTGGACCCATTTGGTATGGCCTTGATCCTCTCTCCTATTCTCTCTCTTCATCTCTCCTCCTTCCTCTTTCTCCCTCTCATGGTTGCACCTATAAATGAAGGTCATTCTATAGGCTGCAGAGGTTACAACATCTAGAGAGACACAATAAGAGAAAAGAGAGATGATATAGAAGGGTTGTGAGAGGTCTAGGGATTAGGTGTGAGAATCCTAGCATCCTAGCTAGGTCTTGGGAAGAGAGTTCTCTTGGAAAAGGGTTCCAGCTCTCTTCCTAGTCTTCCCAGAAGAAGAAGATTTGCCCAAGGATCCCGAAGAGCTAGCACTATGAGGGAGTTGATCTGAGTCGAGCCTAGGTGTGGATTACCTTTAGAGGCCAGACACGTGTGTGGCTCGAGCACCCTCCTCCTACTACAACTTTTCTCCAGTATAAAGGTATGGTACTTTTTTTGTGTGTTTATGTCTTGCTTTGATGTTATGATGCATGCTATTACATTATTCTAGATCCTGTTGCAGGCAGATTAATAGATCATTTAGATCTATCTACCGAGCCTTCCGCTGTGCTTGTTTTAAAATTATTTTAAAATACATATTTTCTTCCCTGCTTTCGTGAATGCATGTTTGCATATTGGTATGCTTCGTAGATGCACTTCACCTTCAAAAAGTGCAGATAAGCATCTAAGAGGCTAATTCTCATCAGAAGGGAACTCAAGTACAATAGGAGCCATAACTTTAGAGGATAAGGATTTAGGAGTCCTATGTAACATGCTCCTAGTCGTTAGGGAAGGGCTTGGTCTACCTATGACTCTGGTAGTCCTAGTGGCATGAATAGCAAGTGTGTCTACTAGAGTCTCATAGGCAGAAGCAGAGTCAAGCTGAGTATCAGTGGGAGCATCCAGGTCTGATCATGAATAGTAGGAGTTTGATCCTTCCTACTGACAATCTGATAGCCAACTGCCCCATCACCACCATCACTGTCAGAGTCCCCATCACCAGCTATACCATCACCATCAAGAGTAGTACCACCACCAAGAGAAGCATCATGTGTATCACCATGATCGTCATCGTCTGCTAGCGAAGGTGGAGGTGGAGGAGCTGAAGGTTCTGTTGGAAGCAATAAATATCTCAACATGTCTTAGATCTCTACGAAACAGGCCTCCATCATCTATCAAGTACTGGTGAGCTGCTTGTCAGTGTGGGACCTCAATCCATGCATCTCTATCTGAAGTCTAGTGGTCCGAATAGCTAGTCTCATAACCTCCTCTCAAACGTCAACAATCTAAGCCATGATCTGCTCCTTAAATGTAGACTCAGTCTCTATAGTAATGCGAGGAGCAGTGGCTGGAGTAAGGCCAGGTGCCAGAGTAGATGGCTCAGATCCTGATGTAGTGGCTGGTGCAGGTCTGGGTGGAGTAATGTGCTCAGCGGGTCCAGATGGTCCTGCCTTAATTGCTCTAATCTCATCCTCCTTATCTGGCTCTTATCCAGACTCTCACCTAACCCATCTGCCATTGATACGTCTATATCCCATCCTATGAGGAGTTTCTCCCCATATGTGTATGTATGGAGAATCTCTTTGGAGGCCTTGCCCTCTAATGGGATACAAAACTCTTTGAATAACTGAGTGAGCCCCATACAGTAAGGTAGGTAAAATCTATGCTGTGTGGTGGCCTCACTCATCTGATGTACCATAATCATCGGTAAGTTGACAGCTATGTTCTGTCTCGATGCCAGCATTAGAACCAGCTCATGATCGGTGATAAAATCAAACATCCCAGTCTTAGAAATCAATATCCGAGTGATGATATGATGTAAAACTCGCTCTCCAGTGACAACTGGTTTTCTGACACCACCGAAACTCCCCTAACATCCTCTCTCTCCAAGATACAACTGAATGCAGCATCCTTGTTAACACACAGTTCGCTGCAATGCCTCTGAGTGGGATCTGCCAGATCTTACTGATGGTCTCTGCTATCATAAGTATCTGAATGCCTCTGACCACTACACTTCACCTGCGTCCTTTAGTGCTAAGCTGCCATAGAACTCTCTCATCAGGTGGGGGCAGTACCTCTCCCGCACGGTGCAGAAGGGTACGAGTCCAACCGCTCTCAGAAGGTCACCAATGATAAAATCCTCATAGTCCCAAAACTGCAAGTTGACGTGCCTGCCACATGCAATGACTTTTTTTGCCACTCTCTCAACTACAGAGGAAGCTTTTGGTGCAGGAACTCTATCATCTAACTGATCCTGGGGCTACTCCCCATCATGCTGCACAGGGCCCTGGCTAGCCTTAGATCTCCTCTCTCTGGAACTAGGCTCCCCGCTCTCAAAGGCTGACCTTTTTTTGCATAACACAACCTACTTTTTGGATGCCATACTAGGAGCAACAAGGGGTAGCTAAGAGTAAAGAAATGGGAGGAGGGTGAACCGGGAAAAGGAAAGAACCAAGTTTGAAAAAAAACCAAATGAAGGAATCGAACCAAAGGAGAGGGAAACGATTCGAAAGAAGGTGAAATACAGATGAAAATGAGCAGTTCGGGCCAAAACATAGTGAAAACCACTTGGAATTGAAAGAAAATTGGACCAACCCGACCCAAAATGAGAGGAAGAGGAAGAAATTTACCCAAAATGGAAGGATAGGAGCAAGATTTCACAGTTCTAAGAAGTTTGGATGGCTTTTGGGGACCACACAAGGAAGAGATGGTGAAAAAAGAATGGGAAAAGGACTTAGGGATGCCCTAAAAACACAGTCAGTCAGTCATGAGTCGACACTTGGAAAATACTCAAGTGTCGACACTTCAGGTGAGTCGACACTTGGGCAATTTTCCAAGTGTTGACACTTGGTCATTTTCAGGAAAAAATTTGCAATAAATTCCCAAAAATTCAATGAAGTGTCTAGAGTCCATTCTAAGATATAATTGATGGGATTT
Source organism: Areca catechu (assembly GCA_021397845.1). NCBI lineage: Eukaryota > Viridiplantae > Streptophyta > Magnoliopsida > Arecales > Arecaceae > Areca > Areca catechu. The sequence goes on from CM038041.1 coordinate 72,935,477, forward strand.
TTGAGCATTTGAAAGTATTCAACAAGAATTTGAAGGGACTTTAAACAAAAGGGTCAATGATTTCTAACTCTCTTCTAATCATGCAAAACCTATCTTCGCAAAGAGGTTTTATGAAAATATCAGCAAGTTGTCTATTAGTACACACAAAATCAAGCATTACATCACCATTTTGCACATGATCTCTTATGAAGAGATGTGTTATTTCAATGTGTTTGCTTCTTGAATATTGAACCGGATTTTTAGTTAGATTTACTGCACTAATATTATTACATCTTATGGGAGTTTTATTTAGTTTTATGCCAAAGTCTTCGAGTTGCTATTTGATCCAAGGATTTAAGCACAATAACTTTCAGCTGCAATATATTTGACTTCCGTCATAAATAGAGCAACTGAATTTTGTTTCTTGCTAAACCATGAAATCAAATTTACTTCAAGAAATTGACAGGTTCCAATTGTACTTTTCCTATCTAGTTTGGATCCAACAAAGTCAACATCAGAATATGCAATCAATTCAATGGATGAGTCTCTAGAGTACCACAGTCCTATATTAATTATGCCAAACAGATATCTAAGTATGTATTTAATAGCCAATAGATGAGACTCTTTAGGAGCAGACTGATATCTAGCACACATACATATATTGAACATAATATCTGGCCTACTTGCAGTTAAATATAATAAAGAACCAATGATACCTTTATATAGCTTTTGATCTACACTTTTACTTAATTCATCTTTATCAAGTTTACAAGAAGGGCACATAGGAGTACCTAGTGGTTTGGTCCTCTCCATCCCAAACTTTAAGATTTTTTTTGTGTACTTAGCTTGGTTGATGAAGATCCCTTCTTTGTTTTACTTGATTTGAAGTCTGAGGAAGAAGTTTAATTCTTCCATCATGCTCATCTCGAACTCACCCTGCATAAGCTTGGCAAACTCTTGACAAAGATTTCATTAATAGCACCGAAAATGATATCATCAACATAAATCTGTACTACTAATAAATCATTATTTGTCTTTTTCAAAAATAGTATAGTGTCAACATTGCCTCTGGAAAATTCATTTTCAAGAAGAAATTTACTCAATCTATCATATCAAGCTCTTGGAGCTTGTTTTAAACCATACAAAGCTTCTGATGTTTAAAAACATGATTAGGGCATTCATGATTTTCAAAACCGGGGGGTTGTTCAACATACACTTCTTCTTCGATAAAACCATTTAGAAAAGCGCTTTTAATATCCATTTGAAATAACTTGAAATCCATAAAATAAGCAAAAGCAAGTAATAATCTAATTGCTTCTAATCTAGTAACAGGTATAAATGTTTCATCAAAATCAATACCCTCTTCTTGATTATAATATTTTGCGACTAATCTAGCTTTATTTCTAGTTACTAAACCATTTTCATCAAGTTTATTTCTAAAAACCCATTTTGTTTTTATTATTGAAACATTTGAAGGCTTTCAACTAAAGTCCAAACATTACATCTTTTGAATTGGTTTAATTCATCTTGTATGGCATTTATCCAGTTAGAATCTTTTTCTGATTCTTCAATTGATTTAGGTTCTACTTGAGATACAAACGCTAAGTAATCACATACATTTCTTAATGAGGATCGAGTACTTACCCCTTTTGATGGATCACCTATTATAAGCTCTTTAGGGTGTCCATAGGCATACCTCCATTCTTTTGGTAATGGATTGGGTACGGATGAAGCTCCTACCTTTTGCACTTGTTCTTCTTCATTGTCATGATCACCTTCTTGTTCTTTGGAAGCTTCTTCATTGATTGTCATTCTTCCAAACTTTTGAATACCTGTTTCATCATCAAAAGTATCATCTTTTCTAGAAGATTTTTCAATAGTCTCATAAAAGACAACATGGATGGATTCTTTAACTAGAAGTGTTATTCTATTGAAGACCCTGTAAGCCTTGCTAAAAGTAAAGTATCCTAAAAAGATACCCTCATCTGACTTGCCATCAAATTTGCTGAGATTATCTTTACCATTGTTTAAGATGAAACAACAGCATCTAAATATACAAAAATATTTTATAGAAGGTTTTCTAACTTTCAAAAGTTCATAAGGTGTTTTCTTTAAAATCGGTCGGATCAAAACATGATTTAAAACATAGCAAGCAGCATTTATGGCTTCCATCCAAAAATATCTAGGTAAATCATTTTCATAAAGCATTGTCCGTACCATTTCTTCTAGTATCCTATTCTTTCTTTCTACCACCCCATTTTATAGAAGTGTCCTAGGTACAGAAAAATTATGATTAATACCATTTTCATCACAAAATATTTCAAAATCATGATTTTCAAATTCGGTACCATGATCACTATGTAGAGAAATAATTGAAACACCTTTTTCATTTGAAACTTTCTTATGAAACTTAATAAATGCAGAAAATGTTTCATCTTTGTAAGCTAAAAACATTACCCATGTAAAATGAGAGAAGTCATCTACAATTACTAAAACATATTTCTTACCTCCCAAACTAGTTATTCTAGTTAGTCCAAAGTTGTCCATATGAAGTAATTCTAAGGGTCTAGTTGTAGATACTACTCATTTTAGTTTGAAAGAAGATTTTGTTTATTTCTTAAGTTGACATGCACTACAAATATTATCTTTTTCAAAAGTGAGTTTTGGCAAATCTTTTATAAGATTCTTTTTGTTTAATTTTGAAAGCAAATGCATACTTGCATGTCCTAGTCTACGATGCCAAAGCCAACTTATTTCTTTGATCTTGGCTTTCTTTGGCACTAGGCATTGACCATTTTGTATTGGTAGATCATCCAGATCAACCATGTAAATATTCTCATGCCTATGACCAATAAACTTGATGTCATTGTCATATAGACTAGATACCATGCATAATGAAGATTCAAAAATAACTTTAAATCCTTTATCATAAAATTGACTTATACTAAACAAATTATGTTTCAAACCATCAACAAACAAAGCATTATCAACATAAGCAGAGGGGGTGATATGGACTTTACCGATACCGATAATTTTGCCCTTTCTATTATCACCAAATATTACATTTTCTCCATTTAAAACTTCTAGAGATGAGAATTACTTTACATCCCTAGTCATGTATCTTGAGCAACCTCTGTCAAGGTACCATAGTCTTCCTTTCTCTTTGGTTGCAAGACACACTGACAAAATAAGTCAAGTGGAAACTTTAGGTACCCAAGTCATCTTAGGTCCTTTAGAGTTAGTTGAGTTGGTTCCTTTTGGAACCCAAACTTTTCTAACAGCATTCAAATTTCTTTTATCACACATATAGGATTTGTGTCCAAATTTACCACAAGTATAACAAGTAATACTAGAGGAAGCAGGTACAAAAAAATTTTGAAATACTTTTGTTGCTTTTGTGGTTTAAAACTTAATCCAGCTTTGTAAAAAACTGCTTTTTGGTTATTTAAAAGCATGTTAAGTTTTTCAGAACTATAGGTAAACTTTTCAACAAATGGCTTCACTTTTTCAAGTTCATCTTTGTATTTTTTATTTTCTAGCAAAAACTCCTTATTTTGTTTAGCAAGATTTTCATTTGTAACAAAAATTTTATCCTTTTTTAAAGAGTCTCTTTCTTTCAAAAAATCTTCTTTTATTTTTCAGGACAATAATTTGATCATTCAAGTTTTTGTTTTCTTGAAACAAACTGTTATTTTCTATCAAAAACTTATCATTTGATTGTGAAAGCTCTAAGTTTTGCTTTTTCAATTCTTTATTTTTCAACTTAAGATTTTGATATTCTACAACTAACTCATCGAAAACATCACGTAATTCATCAAATATAAATTCATTTTCAGGTTCAGGGCTTACCTCATCTTCATTGGCCATAAAGCAAAGGTTGGCCATTTCTTGCTATTCTTCATCGAAGCTTGAGTCTTCAGTTTCCTCCATGTTGCAATCATAGCCTTCTTTCTGAATTTCTTTTTGCTCTTTTTGAGTGTGGGACAATCCATTTTGTAGTGTCCTTTTTATGGCTTTTACATGTAATTGAACCTCTTTCTTCTCATGAATTTCTTAAATTTTCTTGAAATGAGAGCTGTCTCATCTTCTTCATTCTCTTCTTCAAATTCATCACTTGACTCTTCCTTGGTTGTGGACTTGAATGCAATGGCTTTCTTCTTCTTATCATTGTCTATCATTTTCTGCTTTAATGATAGCTCATAGGTCATCAATGATCCCATGAGTTGCTCAAGTGGAAGAGTATTGACATCTTTGGCTTCTTTAATGGCAGTAACTTTAGGATCCCAAGAAGCCAGTAGAGACCTGAGAATTTTGTTAATAAGTTCAGCATTAGAAATTACTTTTTCTAAACCTCTTATGCCATTTACAATGTTTGTAAATCTAGTATACATTTTACTAATAGTTTCAGTTAGTTCCATCCTAAAATCTTCTAAGTATGAATGAGCATGTTTACTTTGGCTGTCTTTACTTGATGTGTACCCTCATGCATCACTTCAAGTGTATCCCAAAATAATAAGTTCATGTCCTTAGCATTAAGTTCATATTGATTAATGTCATTCTCATCCCAATCTTCTTCCATTCTAGGGGTGAGAATGTCATTAACCAAGACAGTGAGCTGATGAGGGCCTTTGATAATTATTCTCCAAATATTATAATCAATAGCTTGAATATATATGCACATGCATATCTTCTAATAGGTGTAATTTGTGCCATTAAATAGTGGGGGATGGTTTGAGGCTTGTCCTTCTACAATACCAACACCAATTTGGGCTACCATGATCTTTAACTCAAGATCGTTGGACCTACAAGCAGAGTACCAGAATCTGATACCACTTGTTACCCAGAGATGGAGCCCAAGAGGGGGGATGAATTACGTATTTAAAATTTTAAACTAAGCAAGTATGTGCTAAACTTAGAGTGTTTGTGAAACTAAGTGATTGTACTCAAGATGTTATGTAGCAGAAGTAACTAATTAAATGCAAAGTAATAAAGAGCAAGTAGAGAAGGAACCAAGTAAACACAAACACCAAGATGTATAGAGGTACGGTGCACTCCAAGCATCTACATACACTCCCCAAGCCTACCCTTACAAATTTCCACTATAATCTATCCAAAATTATAGTTAACTTGTTTTCTAAGGCTCACAAGTCAAACCTTGTTGGTTTTTTTATCTAGGCTCACCAACAACCTATACAACTTGTTTTCAATCGGGCTTACAAGTCAAACCCTAGTTAGTTTTATCTCTTAGGCTCACTAACAACCTTTAACACTAGTTTCAATACCTTTGAAACTAGAACAATAAATGAAAGCAAGTATATAAAAAATAAGCACAAGAAATAGCTCCTAAATAAGAGGAAATAAAGGTCGACGAAGGTCTTCATGAATGCTTGAGTTATCTCCCTCTTGGAATCTTTGAATGCACTCTTTTTGGCAAATAATTTTGGTGGGGATACCAAGATCAAATATAGATCACTGGATCCAGTTTGGTTTACCTAGTCATGTGTCAAAGTTTTGAAAATTTTGTAATCAATTAAGATTGAGTCCTGTGATAAGTTGAGGTTAGTTGATTTGTCTCAACCCTCAACTTAGTCAGTATTTTGAATACTGTACATCAGTTATGAGTCCAAAATGAGCCCAATTTTTATATAAAAGAGGAGGTCACCCTATTTTGGAGTTCCACCAGGCCACATCCAGGAGTCAGAGGCCACTACATCAGTCCAGTGGATTTTTTTTCTGAGAACCCAGGATCCAAGATGCTTCCAAAAATCCTGATTCCTTCTAGATGCCCTCCAGATGTCCAGATTCCAGTCCAGATGCCAGAGCATATTCTCAAACCAGGGCATCTATGATTTTAGAGGTCCACCTGCATCCCAGCCCAAGGAAATCAAGCCCAGGCACCAAGCCCAATCCCTAAAGAAGCAAGATTCCATGGAAACTACCAGGCCACCCCAGCTTCCAAAGGCCCAAGCCCATGCACCCAAGCCCCTTTGGGCCAGCCCCTTGCTGCCACTTGAAGCCCAACATGCCCTCTTAGGCATCCTTGAAGTACTGACCAAGTCCAAGAGTGTCCTTGAGTGGAATAGTCAAAGCATGAATGGAGAAGGAGAAGACTAGGTCAAATCCTAACCTAGTTGGGACTTATGCTCCTAATTGTTTTAAGATTTGTTTTTCCAACCGAGCTAGGAGAGGACTAGTAACCCAAGTGTGTAACCCTAGTTAGAGGGCATGGGAACTCTATAAATACCCCACCCCTCCCCTTCTTGTAATAAACTTTTATTCATGATATCAAAACCCTGGTAAATTTATTTGAGCTTGGGAGCTTGCAGGTTACTTTGTTTTTATTTTTTATTTTGGTTGCTATTGTGCTTGGCTGAAATCCTTGCTGCCCTAGCATTCTTCCACACCCTAACTCACTACCATCCAAGCCTTCCCACATCCAAGAAGGAGTGCCCTAGGCCATCAAGCAAGGAGATCTTCATCAAGCTTCAAGTCGCCTGCTTCTAAACCCTAACCTAATTCCTTCTAAACCTAGTTTCCTTTCTTTTTTTTACTTGCTATTTTGATTGATCCATGACATTTTGCAAGATCCCCGAGGTATTTCACCTCCCCAGAGGAGGCTTTTCTTTTCTCTAGGACTACCCAAATCAGTCATCTAATCAAGGGAACCGTGTTTCATCATCCAGACACCAATTAGAGTGCTGTGTGATCTCTTTATCGAAAGTTTTTCAAATCACTGATTGGTAATATCCTTTCCTTCTTTTAATTTATGATTTGATGAAGATAAGCTATCCTAATCTGGAAGTTTTTCAATTCTCGAGTCCTGGCTATTTCGTTATCTTGCATGAGTTATACTGTGATATGATGATTCTTTGCATTTCTTTTAGTCCAGCTAGTTCTTACTTTAGTTTGGAAATTTAGCCTACAATTCTTACTTTAGTTTTGAAATTTAGCCTACAAATTAAATTATAAAATTCACAAAAAAATTAGTTTACTATTTTTCCTGCATGATTAACAATCTTAAAGTCATCCTGCATTAGTTTGGTATCAGAGCGAATTTTGAATAGTTTTTATCTGCTTTGCATTCACAAACCCTAATTTCTACATCCTATCCACTACATTAGGTATCTGTTTTGCATCTGATTTCGATAATCTATAGATTTTATTTTTCTATGATATTTTCATGAATTGTTCTTATTTGTATCTTCTATTTTATCAAAATTTTTAATTAATTTTATAGAAATCCTAAATTATTGATATTTGGAATATTAGAAATCCTAACAGAATCTTAAAAACTTCTGTAGCAGTCCAAAAATCCTAGGATTTGCATCATTATTTGATTTTTGTTCAGCATGAAATTTATTAGGTATCATCATCACCGTCCATCCTCTATTTCAAAATTTTTTTAAATTTTTTATGCATCAGTAACTTTACCAAATTATGCATCATCTGAAACCCTAATTCTATGGTTTCTGCTATCTCTGCATACTTAACTCAACCTAACCTAATCAACTTCCACACACCCCAATCCCAAGCCTAATTTGATTGCTAACCTAATCAAATTAAACCTAATTTGTCATTTCATAAAATATACATAAAATATTTTTATTTTTCTGATTATTTTAGATTACCTCAGGACCATCGATTGCTATCATCTTTAACCTAATCTTAAGGACAACTCAATATCTCATATCAGGGTAGGATTTCATCACCTGTCCTGGGCCCAAAATAACCATCATCATACTAACCCAAGCCTAATTAAAATCAATTAGACCTAATTTTCCTTAGAGGGCTAGAAGACATCAATAGGTCCAGTCTGAGTTGTGTGGGCCAACTAGTGCATTTAATCCTTTAGCTATTACTAAAGCTGGTGTCTAAGGCTGGGGGTCTAGAGTCAAATGACCTAAGTGGACTGGTGGTTTATAATTAGGACACTGTGACAAGCAGGGAGAGCCTCCCACCACTCCCATCCCCTACCTAGCCAGTGGAAAGATTGGTTACTGGGTTAAGTGTAAGTTAAGCTGACCCATCCAGTTTTGGCTCTAGGTCTAGGAAACCTCTGATTGTTTGATTTGTTGCATGACCACTAGATTAGGAACCCAATACCAAAAGTCCAAACCTCAACCCAGCCCAACTATGGATTTCAATTTTGAGGCCAAGATGAAGGCCATGAGTGATCAGATTATCTCCTAAATGAACTGTAGATTTGACCAATCCAATACCCAAACCCAAGCCTAGCTTGCCCAAATGAACTGTAGGTTTGACAAAAGGAATAAAATGTTTGACCAACTGATCTAATCGAATAACCAAATGACCCATAGGATAGATCCATTAGACGATCAAATAGGAATCCTAGACAAGGCCCATAGAGCTACACCCTCGCCCTATAATCCCCAGGAACCCATAGTCCCTATATATAAACCCATTAATAATCTACTATCCCTCAGTCAACCTGAACCATATAGGATTGATATCTCTAGATTTGAACCCATAACCTTTGAAACCATAATCTTTAAACCCGTAACCTATGAACCCATAGCCCTTAGTTTACCCACCCTCGTTATCCTAGACCTTAGTCAATTTTCCATTAGCCAAACCCCTCTTACCACCCCATTAGTTCACCAAGATGATTTAGAAGAAGAAATATATGAGGCTGACCCAAGTCTGGTAGAGGAGTATGAAGATAATGAGTCTATTGAAGATCTAGAAGAGTACCTTATAGAAGACCCAAGATTAGTTGATTATGACCAAACCCAGATAGAAACCAACTCAGAATTAGTTGAACTAGAAGTCTAGTGTAACCAACCCAGTTCAACCATGGAATCCAATTTAGGAACCTTCCTTAAGGCCATGATTGAACAATTGACCCAAATGAACCTCAAGCTTGACCAATCCATTACCTAAAACCAAGCCCAGTTTGACCAGATGATCACCTAATCCCAAAGTCTATTTACCCAATCAACCACCCAAACCAACCAAATGACCCGAACCAACAACCAAGCAACCAATAGGCTTGACCAATTAACCAATAGGTTAAACCAGGTAGAAGTCAATCTAGTGTTAGTTGATCCAGTAGAAACCTAGGTAGAAGCCACCCTAGAGTTTGCTGACTTTAACCACACCCAACCTATAGTGGAAGAACCCTTAAAGGAAGAAGATCATGAGAAATCCAATCATATAAATTGCATCTTACCTAAGGAGCCACTAGAAGAAAATCCAATTAGGGAGCCCAGTCCTTTGATTTATGAGCCAGAAGAGTTTATTAAGGACTTGACATCTTTAAATCAGTACACTCAGGCTGAAGTCACCTCTTTGACACCACTTGATCTTTTTCCTGAAATCAATGACCCCTTCTTCCATTATGCAGACCCTTTAGATATGCCTCAAACCCATAAGGTAAATCTCATTAGTATAGGACTCATCTCTGAAACACTTTCTTGTTTCTTAGTTTATATGATTAACCCCGAACCCTTTTCCTACTTTCCATCCAATCAGACTAACTCTGAACCCACCTCTTGTTTTCTGCCTTTTTGCTGAAACTTCTCCTAATTTTCTCATTATTAGATTGCATTTTATAGAAGTCAGTATACTGCATACATGCATTATGCATATTAGGTTTGCATCTTACTTCTTGCATACCCTTTGGCATTTACTAGAAGTACATAGTAAGTTTCTATGTGTATGCCATGCTAGGGTCAAACCTAAAGAGTCTATAGTCTGTTAGGTTTTGTCCCTAGGGTCCAATAAATTTTTTTTTATATGAAAGTCTAGTCGAATCTATTAGGTATTAGTCTAGAGTCCAATAAATTTATGGACCCAACTACCTGTCTACACATGCACTAGCCTCTGCACAGCATATGCATCATGAAAGTAGTCAAGAGTTAAACCTAAGTAATGAACTAAATAACAACTTTGCAAATTTCCAAGGAAAAGATAAAGAATTTTCTATAGAGGATTTTGTGATTGCAAAGGAATTTTCTGCTAACAAAGCTGGCCCATCCAAAATAATGAAAAGTAATGGATCCAATGCCTATGTGCATGAGATACTACCTAATTTAGGTATTAGCTCCACCTTCATCATCTAAAATCTTCTCGAGTCTAGGGAGTCAGCAGTGATACCTAGCGAGCACCTTGAGCCTATCACTCACTTTGAGAGAGAACTCACCCCAGAGTGTCCACATACAAATTGGCCTATAAGAAAGGAAAAGATTAAAAGAGCTCTGGACGATCAAGCTATCGGTATCCAGGATAGAGACTGTCAGCGGTACTTGGTCCGATGGTAAGGTCGACCAGAATCTGAGGACTTGTGGAATGCTGGTGTGATTTGCATCGCCTCAACCCAGACCCTCCTTGAACCAAATTGACCCATACTTGATAGGGTCGAGTTCCTCCCACCCTGGGAGAATTGGTAGGGATACCAGGATCAGACACAGATCACTGAATCCCATTTGGTTTACCTAGTCATGTGTCAAAGTTTTGAAGATTTTGTAATCAATAAAGATTGAGTCCTGTAATAAGTTGAGGTTAGTTGATTTATCTTAATCCTCAACCTAGTCAGTATTTTGAGTCCTGTACATCAGTTATGAATCCAATATGAGCCTAATTTTTGTACAAGAGAGGAGGTCACCCTATTTTGGAGTTCAACCAGGCCACATCCAAGAGTCAAAGGCCACTACATCAGCCCAGTGGATTTTGTGTAACAGCCCAGGATTCAAGATGCTTCCAGAAATCCTAATTCCTTCCAAATACCCTCCAGATGCCCAGATTTCAGTCCAGATGCCAGAGCATATTTCCAAACTAGGGCATCGATGATTCCAGAGGTCCACTTGCATCCCAGCCCAAGAAAATCAAGCCCAGGCACCAAGCTCATTCCCTAAAGAAGCAAGATTCCATGGAATATTCCTGCTACCAGGCTATCAGGCCACCCCAACTTCCAAAGGCCCAAGCCCATGCACCCAAGCCCCTTTGGGCCGGCCCCTTGCTGCCCCTTGAAGCTCAACATGCCCTCCTAGGCATCCTTGAAGTGTTGACCAAGTCCAAGAGGTGTATTGAGTGGAATAGTCAAAGCATGAAGGGAGAAGGAGAAGACTAGGTCAAATCCTAACATAGTTGAGACTTATTCTCCTAATTATTTTAAGATTTATTTTTCTAACCTAGCTAGGAGAGGATTTATAACCCAAGTGTGTAACCCTAGTTAGAGGGCATGGGAACTCTATAAATACCCCACCCCTCCCCTTCTTGTAATAAACTTTTATTCATGATATCAAAACCCTGGTAAATTTATTTGAGCTTGCGAGCTTGTGTGTTACTTTGTTTTTATTTTTTTCTTTGGTTACTATTGTGCTTGGCCGAATTTCTTGCTATCCTAGCATCCTTCCATGCCCTAACTCTCTGCCATCTAAGCATTTTCACATCCAAGAAGGAGTGCCCTAGGCCATCAAGCAAGGAGATCTTCATCAAGCTTCAAGTCGCCTGCTTCTAAACCCTAACCTGATTCCTTCTAAATCTAGTTTCCTTTCTTTTTTTTAATTACTATTTTGATTGACCCCTGACATTTTGCAGGATCCCCGAGGTGTTTCACTTCCCCAGAGGAGGCTTTCCTTGCCTCCAGGACCACCCAAATCAGCCATCTAATCAAGAAAACTGAGCTTCATCATCCAGACTCCAATCAGAGTGCTGTGTGATCTTTTCATCGGAAGTTCTTCAAATCACTGATTGGTAACATCCTTCCATTCTTTCCATTTTTGATTTGATGAAGATAAGCTATCCTAATCTGGGAGTTTCTCAATTCTCGGGTCTTGGCTATTTCATTATCTTGCATCAGTTATACTGCGATACGATGATTCTTTGCATTGCTTTTAGTCCTGCTAGTTCTTACTTTAGTTTGAAAATTTAGCCTACAAATTAATTTATAAAATTTACAAAAAAAATTACTTTTCTATTTTTCCTGCATGATTAGCAATCTTAGAGTTGTCCCGCATTAGATTTGAAGGCTCAAAGCTGAGTTGAGGGCCTTTTTAGGTGGAATCTACTTTAAAGCTCACACTTATCTTTTCTCAAAAGATAAACTTTGTCTCTTCTTGGATTCTTGTCTTCAATGAGTTCGGTGAGTGTTAAATAGCTCAAAGATACTGAAAAAACCATTAGAGATCATTAGAGTGAAAAAACTAGCCATTAGAGCCGTTTAGAATCAATTTTAAACTTCTGGAAAACTAGCCATTATACTAAGTGTCGATGCTTGAATTTCTTCATGAGTCGATCTGTGAGTTTATACTTAGATCAATAATAGGGTCGACTCTAGGTATAAATTTAAATTTCTAGGGTTCTGCTTTACTTTTGCTCTCATGCTTTGAATCGGTCTTTAAGTCGACACTTGGATCTATGAGTCGACACTTAAGTCTATGAGTTGTTCTTCTAAGTCGACACTAAGCAAAAAGACCTTGAAAAGGCATGTTCTAATTATTTTTTGTTCTTAGGTCATGAGTCAACCTGTGAGTTGACACTTGAGACTTGTGAATCGATACTTAAGTTTGTGAGTCGACACCTGGCTGGCCTTCTGAAACTTTACATGCCAGTCATCTAAAGTGTTGATACATTCTTCATGAGTCGACCTGTGAGTTGACACTTGGTCCATAAGTCGACACTTGCTTTATGCCATTTCAAAAAATTGTGCCAAACTCTGTAATTTCCAAATTTTGTCCAAGAACCTTTTAGACTCATCTTCATAAGGGCCAAAGTGACCATTTTATCAACATTCCAAGGTGAGAAAACAACTTAAACATAGAAATTCATCTTGCTTTGATGTTTGTAACTTTGATACATTTTAGTGAAAATTTGAAGTACCTGTGACCTGAAATTTATACTCCAATTCAAATATTAGTCCAAGCATATACTCAACATTTTGTTAATCATCAAAATCAAGGAGCCAAAGCCAACACATAACCAACTAGTCTCACAGATTGAGGCATTCATTGCAATCAGGCATTCACCATCTTGTATAGGTAAATTATCAAAATCAACTAGGTAGATGTTGCCATGCCTATTTCCAATAAATTTCAGGCCATCATCATCAAGACTAGATACCATGCAAAGAGATGATTCAAAAACTACTTTAAAATCTATCTCAAAATTGACTAATGCTCAATAATTTATGCTTTAATCCTTCTACTAATAACACATTATGAATATAAGTAGATGGAGAAATGTGAACTTTACTTATGCCTATGATTTTTCCTTTACCATTGTCTCCAAAAGTCGCATTCCCCCATTCAAAGCTTCAAAAGAGATGAATTGCTTCACATCTCCCATCATGTGTCTTGAGTAACTACTATCAAGGTACCACATTTTTCTTTTCTCCTTGGTTGCAAGATATACTTGCAAAAAAGATCAAGTTTTTATTTTAGGTACCCAAGCCATCTTGGGTCCGTTAGGGTTAGTTGTGATGGTTCCTTTTGGAGCCCAAACATTTCTAAATTGATTTACCTTTCTTAAATTGCATTGATTTGCTTTATGTCCAACTTTTCCACAACAAAAACATATAATACTAGATGATGCAAGAACCAAGAAATTTTGGAAGTACTTTTGTTATTTTTGAGTTTTATACCCTAAACCAGCATTGTTGAAAACTACATGTTGATTATTCAATGGTAAATTCAGTTTTTCAGAACTGAACGTGAACTTTTCAACAAATGACTTGATTTTATCAAGCTCTTCTTTAAACTTTTTATTTTCCAAACTCAAGATCTTTGTTTTTCTTTATAAGCTCATTATTAGAAACAAAGGCCTTGGGTCTTTTTAGCACTTCTATTTCTTTTATGAGAGCATTCTTTTCCTTTTCTAAAACATCAACCTTGGCTTTTAGTTCTTTGTTTTATTTCCAAGATTGTTGTTTTCAAAAGAAAAAGAATCAACATGCTTCTTTAATTTCTTATGCTCAGTTTTTAACAATTTATATTCATGCACAAGTTCATCAAAAATATTTCTAAGTTCTTCAAAAGTAAATTCAAGTTTGGATTGTACCTCATCTTTATGTGCCATGAGGTAAAGATTGGCAACTTTTTATTATTCTTCCTCTGAATTGGAGTCTTCACTCTCGCTCCAAGTAGCCATCATTGCCTTTTTCTTGAACTTCTTTTTAAGCTTCTTGAGGAGAGGACAATCAAACTTGTAATGATCAGGCTTCTTGCACTCAAAGCAGATGGGTTGGTCCTTCTCCTTCTCCTTTTCTTTTTCTTTGTCCTTGCCTTTATCCTTGCTAGGCTCTCCTTTGTGTGGCTTTTTTTTGTAGGTGTACATTTTCTTCCTTATGAATCTTCTAAATTCCCTAGCCACTAGAGCCTCCTCAACTTTATCTTCACTTTCTTCTGACTCCTCACATGAAGGCTCATTTGGTGTAGTAGATTTGAGGGTAATTATTTTCTTCTTTCTGTTCGCATCCATTGTTTTTTATTTTAGGTTCAATTCATAAGTCATGAGTGAATCTATGAGCTACTCCAAAGATAGTGTTTCAACATCCTTCATTTCTTGGATTGTCATTACCTTTGGATCCCATGAAGATAGCAAAGACCTAAGAATTTTGTTAACTAAATTAGCATTAGACATTACTTTGCCAAGACTTCTCATTCCATTAATAATATTAGTAAATCATGTGTACATATCAGTGATGGATTCATTAGGCTCCATTCTAAACATTTCATATGTGTGCACAAGCATATTTACTTTTTTATTTTTTACTTGATGGGTACCCTCATGAGTAATCTCAAGTGTGTCCCATATTTTTTTCATCGATACACATGTGAAAATCCTATTGAATTCACTAGGATCCAATATGCAATAAAGTAAGTTCATTGCTTTGGCATTAAGCTCAGATTGCTTAATATCATTTTCATCACAATCTTCTTCAAGCTTACGAATGGAAACACCATTAACCACAATTGAAGGAATATGTGGACCTTTAACTATTACTTTCCAATGGTTATAATCAATAGAATGCATATAAATTTGCATGCGAATTATCTAATATATGTAATTTGTACCATTAAAAAATGGTGGTCTATTTGAGGCTTGACCCTCAACAATATTAGTACCTATTGGGGCTACCATAGATCTTTAATTCAAGATTGTTAGACCTACAAGCTGAGAACAAGGCTCTGATACCACTTGTAACCAAGCTAAAGCAACCCAAGAGGGGGGTGAATTAGATTTTAAAAGTTTTTGCAAGAAATAAAATAAGTGCTAGTGTATTTGCCAAGTGTTTGTGTGCTCAACAAAAGTTTGCAGCGAAATAATAAAGTAAATGCAAGAAGAAAAAGATAAGCAATCACAAACATAAGAATTTATAATGGTTCGGTGCACTCCAATCACCTACGTCCACTCCCCAAGGTCCACTTAGATAATTTACTATAATCCAATCTTGATTATAGTAGATTAGTTTTCATGGGCTCACTAATCAAAATCCCTTGGTTTTTACAAGGCTAACCAAAAACTTATTTGGTTTTCGCAAGGCTTACCAACAACCTAGTTGGTATTCGATAAGGCTCACCAACAACCTAGTTGGTTTTCAAACAAGGCTCACCAACAACCTAAGTTGGTTTTCACTCAAGGCTCACTAACAAACCAAGGAATAGTTTCAATCCACTTGAAACTAGGAACAATAATAAATTCAAGTTCAAAGTAAAGATACAATAAGATTTCTCAAAAGGCAAATAAAATTCGATAAAGCTCTTGAAAGTTGTTGAGAAGCTTGTCTTGAAGTTGTTGAAGCCTCAATCAATGCTTGAGAACGTGGACTTGAATACTTCTTGAATAGTTTTAAATGCTTGAAGGCTCAACTTCACTCATAAGTATTGAATGCTCAATTAGTTCTTCATTAGTTGCTCATTAGTTGCTTCCCTCTTATGTCTGATGGACTTTAAATACCTTTCCAAGCCTTAAATGACTGTTTATGACCGTTGGAGAGGAGAAGATAGCCATTAGACATAAAAAGGAGTAATTTTGTACTTCAAAAAATTAGCTATTACTGTTCACTCAGACTTGCAGGTATTGATACTTCAGGCCATTAGTCGATTCATCTATCGACACTTGAGTCGATACCAGGTCAAAAAAAAATTTTAAAGATCTCTGGAGTGCTCTAGTGCATCGACACTTCTTCTGGTGAGTCAATACTTCATCTTCATGAGTTGACACTTAAGCAAAAACTTGAAATCAGCAAGTTTTATCTTCATTTTGGTCTCAGGCCTTAAGTTGACACTTGGCTGATCATGAGTCGACAATTGGTTTCCATGAGTCAACACTTCAATGTGCCTGCTAAAATATTTTCTGCATATCAGCTCAGGATTCCGTGAGTCGATACCTTGAATCGACACTTGATCTTCATGAGTCGATACTTGGCTGAAACTTTACTGAAACTTATCCAAAATTCAAAATTTGAGTCTTCGAAAGTCATTCTTATGTGCCAAGGTCCATATAATTTGAAAATCCATTAACTTGAGTGACTTCTTTAACAAGATGACAAGAATTTTGATCTCTTCAACACATTATAACTTTGATGAGTACTTTGTTATGATAAACACACTTTTAATACACAGTTAGCACTCAAATATACTTAAATATTTTGTTATTCATCAAAATCAAGACAGGAGTCAATAGAGTACAAATGAAAATAAATAAAAATAACACTAAATAACACTACCTATTCATGCAATATAGTGAAACTCCAAAAGAACTGGAGATCTAGCCTTCAATGAGTGAACTCCTTGTCGTCATTGAATTAGGGTAGCAGAGATAAAGAGGTAGATGGAGCAGTGGTGGAAACCAAGGAATCAGGGAGCAGTAGTGGAAATCGAGGAATCGGAGCAGTGGTGTAAACTGGGGAACCAGGGCAAAGATCTCTGGATGGGAAGCTGAAGTGGATGGGAAGTCAGAAGGGAGCTATCAAGAGAAGAACCAAATGCCCCCCCTCTCAGCTACGATGCTTCTTTTAAAGGCAGACGAGAATGTGTAAGTACTGCATTAGTTTCCATTACAATCCACCCCAACAACCCTTGATTCCATATCCTTATCCATCGCACCCGCTTAACCATCACATCGATCCCACATTTATTTTATCTCTTATCTAGCACCATTCCATCAAAAAAAATAAACTCCATTCTATTTTGTCGAACAACCTTAGTTTCTTCCAACCAATCCTTCCTCTTATTCGGACATCACTCCAATACTGGTCCAGCTCCTGACAATAGGCTAGTAATAGCAATGTGGTGCTCAGTGAAGAAGAGATGGAGGGAAACCGATGATAGATGGCAGCTCCAATGCTTAGAACGGAGAAAGGGAATGGGTGGGATTGATAGAGCTTTGGGATGAGGAGGTGGTGGTAGGCCGATCGATAGTGTCTCAAGAACAGTGGAAGGGATGCATGGACATTGGCTCCTCCAGTGGCTCCAAGGTGGAGGAAGATGGCAGTAGGGGACAGGATTCTTAAGCCGGCAAGGGGGAATAGCTGGTGATAAATAGGGTGGAGATGATGACCGATTAGTGGGCTTGCTTGCTGGTGGAGGGACAGGGGTGATTCTAGCATTCCCATGGTGATGGCATTGATTTTGAAGATGGAACAGAGCCTGGGACATTTGGAGATGGTCTTGGCCAGCGATGGCTATGAGTTCATGGAGGCGGTGATAGCTTTTGGTTGATTCTCCGGGTGAAGGAGATGGGTCACGTGGCTCCGATGGTGAGAGAGATGGACCGGTTTTCAGGAAGGAAGTGGGTCATGGCCATGGGCTTGGATTTAATTTTTTCAATCATGAATCATATGCTCGGTAATTTTTCTGGCCATGGGAGGCTTCTTAGTAGTGAGGGGAAGGGCGCTGGTAGCTTCTCTGACAACAAATCGGCTTGGGAAGGCCGATGGTCCATGGAACATATCCATGGACTGGTAGAAATAGTTGCCATGGACCGAGCGGGTGTCCTGTGAACCAAGCAATTAAACCACCATGAACCAGCTACTTTAAACTTCATGTGATTCATTTAGTGAATTTCAAAATTTAATTTTGAGCTTATTTCAACTCTGATTTGAGTGCCATTTGCACTGTTGGATTCCACAAATCGAGCTCTTCATGTTGATAATATTCTTTCCTACAAATAATATATAGAAGTATCAAATTTTAAATAAATAAAGATGATATAATTATTACATTAATATATATTTAATATAATTATCACTATAAATATTATAAATTTGTTAACATAGATCAAATATATTTAGCATGCTAAAGTGACTATGATATTCTAAAATAAAGTTAATTACTTACTCATCTCTATCAAGGTATAACACTAGCATTTCATCGCTACTTTGTGTGTCTATAGCATCCTGAGAATAGCTAATCTCAGGACTAATAAGATGAACAGGAGGAGATGTTGAATGGGTATTAGGTGATCCTGAATAAATAGGAGGTGATTTTAAATGGATGAAAGGTTGATCTAGGATGGATAAGAGGTGCTGTAGGATAGATAGGAGGTCCTGAATATAAAAGAGGTGAATACATGACACCTAGTGAACCAACAGGGGGTGGTGAATAAATACCTAGAATCGAAGGTGATGGAGTAAAGTATGCCAACATAGGAATGGTGGAAGGTGAGATAATAGATGGTGGTGGTGGGATAGCGAAGGATGATGATGGAATAGTAGAGGATGGTGGGGGATAGTAGACGAAGGGCACTGCTTCCTAGGACAACCTCTACCAAAAGAGATTCTCTTTTCATGATTTGTATCTAACATCTATAATAAATATAATTAATATTATAATAATTAACAATTAGATTAAAGATTGAACATGAGGAACAACTTACCTGCACGAATAATGAAATGTTATAAAACTATTAATCACCATCTGGGAGATTGTCATATTGGTCATGATCTTCATTATCATTTTCTAATTCATCATTGTCATCAAAATCTTTTTCGTCCACATCATCCTCCTTATCTTCCTCATCTATGTCTAAGTTGGTATTATCATATCCCTCAACTTCCTCAAAACCACCTTCAATGTCTCTTAAATTTTCAAGTGGATCATTATTCATTATAGTATTGACATGGGACATTGCATTATCTTGGTAAGCAACCTCCAATGTATATCGATCATCCACTGTACCCCTTGGTTTAGTCTTGATGATAATAGACCATTCTACCTCATCCCTTTTCCTTTCAAGATAAGGTATATAGTATACTTAAATCATATTTTCTACAAATATGAAAGGATCAAACTTGACATACCTTCGAGTATGTTGAATCTCTATAATTTCATATTATTTATGCACCTTCATATCATGATTCAATACAGTATCAAACCATTCACAATTAAATAGAACCAACTATTTCATTGGATGCCCTAAATATTCTAGTTGGACTCTCTCCTTAATGATGCCAAAATAAAAATTTTCTTCATCCCTTTGGTCAGAACCCTTAATGCATACTCCACTATTAATAGTTTTTTTGCCCACACTCCATTCTTCTATGTGAAATTGGTAACAATTAACAAAGTAAGTAGGCCATGTATAAACCTTTCTCTTAGGACCCTATGCTGATTCATGAAAATATTGATTTTGTTCAACATTATCTTGATTAAGAATCTACACATGATATAACAAAAAAAGCATTAATAAGATCACAATTTAGGTAACAAGTATTGATATAAATTGTAAGGGCATTGACATACTTACATAAGTCTGAAACCAATATGAAAACTCAGATGCAATCCTAGCATCAATGTCAGTGGAACTAATATTTAGTGTGAATACTTGTAAATGTTGAACAAAATATTTAACAATTATAATACTATTAGTAATGTGATATTCAATACAACATGAAATTAATTAATCATCAAGTTCTTTTACTTACCCAATATATGATTTGTTACAGGGAAAATGACCTATCTAAATCTCTAGTCTAGTTAAGATCACTTGTTGATGAGCAAAAAAGATTCAACTAGGCTCCGATCTCTTATCAAGATAAAGAATGCCTAATGGCTGTAGGTTAACCATTTATCAGGATGAGAAGTATTTATCAGTCAGGGGATGACATCTTAGGCATAAGATGCATAACGGCCAGGAGCCAATCTCTTGTCGGGGAGTAGGACATCTATCGATTAGGGGATAATCTTTTATGGAAGCACATGATGCTTAACTACTTATTAGATAGGTGTTGATCACTTACCTGAACCAGGTATTTAGTCTTATAACTTCATTTAGCATGAAGCGTACTCCTTAAAGTTGTTAAAGATATTATGACAATGTTGGTAAAACGGTTATCAAAAAATATAATAGACTATTTAGCAAACCACTTTATAAACTAACCTCCTAATAGCCTAATTGACTTAACAACTCATTTAACGATATAACTACCTCATGAATAGTTATAACCATTTAACTAACATAACCTTGAACCTCTATAAATAGGGGACCAAAGAAAATTCCAAGATAATTTTTGATCTCACTCTCTCCATTTTATTCTCACCATTCTCCATCTCTAAGCTGACTTAAGCATCAAGGGATCCTCCATTAGAGAAATCCCATCCATCTCTTCAATGATGAGGACTTCTTTTATAGGTCTAGAAGCTGATCAGAGCTACTTTGAAGGTCATCACCAATCTTCCAAAGAATCATTGGACTCTCAAAAGCTGAGAGCTACCTCGGTGGATCTTGCTTATCCAGCTTGGAGAGGAGCAATAATAAATTGGTGCTAGAAGAAAGGCCCTATCCAAATCTTTCAAGAAAATGGCGAGAGGAAGACCTCCACTCAACTCCACTTCTCAATGGTGTTGTTCTCAAAATGTTCTCAACATAATAAAAGTTGAGGAGAGAAATCCTCAACCTACTCCTACTACTGACCAAATGTTGGACACTTTAATTAAGTAGGTCCAACTACTGATGAACGCCATCCATCTCCTTCAATAATCTGCCATCTAGCCCATGACACCACTAGCTTAACCATCACCATGGAGCTACTAGTACCCATCCAGTAGAAGGAATAAAAGTCACCAACCGCCTGAAGGTTAAACATAGCCAGCATAAATAATGTATTTTAAAACTATTTTAAAATGAACACAGTGGAAGGCTTGGTAGATGATCAAATGATCTACTAATCTACCTACAACAGGATCTAGTATAATGATATAGCATACAATAAACATCAAAAGCAAGATAAAACTCAAAGATATAAAGATACCTTACCATGATACCTTTGATGGATGTAGTGGCGGTGCTCCAAGGACGGCACTCTTGAGCCACACACATGTCTGGCCTCTATAGGTAGTTCACACCTGGGCTCGACTCTGATCAACTCCCTCAGAGTGCTAGCTCCTTAGGATCCTTCAGGCCAATCTTCTACTTCTCGGAAGACAAGAAGGAGAGGTGGAACCCTTCCTAACTATCTCTCTTCCCAAGACCTAGCTTGAATGCTAGGTATTCTCACATCCAATCCCAAGTCCTCACAAAACCCCTTTTCTCTTCTAGTTCTTCAACCAACCAGCAGCCCCTAAAACAACCTTTATTTATTGGGATAGCCAAGAGAGGGAGAAAGAGGAAGGAGGAGTGATTGGGGAAGAAGGTCAAGGGCCGTGCCAAATGGGTCCAAGCTAAAAAGGCAAGTATGACCATCATACCATGAAAGCCTGAAGCCAAAAATACCTAGAATTCGAAATTCGAATTCAAAACTCGAAGTCAAAACCTTCCCAGAAAATTTTCCAAAATTTTTGCTTGTTAGTCAAGTGTCGACACTTCACATTTTACTAAGTGTCGACACTTGCAAGTATCGACACTTCCAAGTGTCGACACTTCGAACATGGTCAATCACATTGACCTCTAGTGACGGCAAAAGATTCTTAATCATCGATCAGCCTTTAGATCAGATAGAAATCCCTATGGTGTATAGGGCTATATCCCTATCCAAGTCTGGCCCGAAAAAAAAAAGGGCTTTATGCCAGTCTTAGGCCTGATTCATTTTCAAAAAAATTTGGCCTAGGCCCGGCCCAGCCCAAGCTTAAATGGGTCAGCCCGATTCAAATAGCCCAACAAGAGCCCGATTGGGTCGGCCTGAAGCTACCTTGAATTGGGCCTGACAAGAGCCCAAAGCTGCTTAACGACTTGTTTAATAAAAAAAAATTGAAGATAGCAAAAGTTCCAACATTTGCAAATGGATATTAATTTTGAAGTTAATTAATAATTATTATGCATGCTTGAAAACTCTCTCTAGATTTCTTTAGTTGCCAAACTTTACGGAAGGAAAAAATAAAATTAACACTTTGGAAATATAGAAGAAAATTACAGATCACATTTCAGAGTTGTTTTGCTTGGAAACTAGGACAAACAATATATGGACAAGATCAGTTGAAAATGCAACCTTCAAACTTGTGCCAATAATGATAATTGATCTCCAAGGAAGCATGCATTTAACCTTCATTCATGATCCCAGATTCTTGAGCTCATTATTTTTATGGAACCTTCTAATCATTCATTACTAGCAAGCTGAAGTTCCATTAATAGGGATGGCGTATCTGCCATGTAGTGTCCGCAATTAAGATCTATAGGTGAAAAATGCTACCTTACAACATCCCATGCTAACAATAAGATGTTTAACTTCTTGCAAACATATACTATTGACAAAATAACCTTTTGATACCAATCCAGCAGTGCCAGGGAAATCACGGTAAATAATAAGAAGAGTGTGTTAGGAAAGGAGCATGCAGAGATTGAATGACCAGTTAATTCATGATAACCATGAATCACCAGTTGTAATCCAACATGTTGCCTAGAGAGCAACCCAAGAGGGGGGGTAAATTGGGTCTCTAAAAAATTTAAAGCTAAGCTTGATAATACAAGTAGCAAACTTCACAAGACAGGATATGTAATTCAATTCAACAAGGTACTAAAATTAAAGTGCAATGCTCTAAAGTAATAGTGCAGCGGAAATTAAAAGCAATAAGCAATAAAGTAAAGAGAAAGGAGGGAGAGAACAAGCAATCACAAACACAACAATCTATAGTGATTCGGTGCCAGCAATGCACCTACATTCACTCCCCAAGATCCCCTTGGAAATTCACTATAATCCAATGATTACAGCCGATTAGTTTTTCGGGCTCACTAATCAAAACCTGACTTGTTTTGCAAGGCTTACAAGTCACAACCTCACTTGGTTTTACGGGCTAACCAAGAACCTAATTGGTTTTCACAAGGCTAACCAAAAACCTCCCTTGGTTTTCTGGGCTAACCAAGAACCTTAGTGGTTTTGCGAGCTAACCACCAACCTAATTGGTTTTCAAGGCTTACCAATAATCTCACTTGGTTTTCCAATAGGCTAACTAATAACCTTTATAAGATATAAGACGGAGAAATAAAGAACCAATATACGCTTTCAATAATAAAGCAAATAAGTCGATGTACCTCGATGTAGTGTTGCTTTGCTCTTGTTGAAGCCTTTTGAATGCCCAAGATTGAATGATCTTCAATGCACTTAATAGCTTTGAATGCTTGGAAGGCTTCCCTTTGCTTAAGAGTGGTTGAGCTTTGAATGAATAGGAGCTAAGGCTCTTCTCTCTTCTTTTCTCTCTAAACTCTTTTTGGATATTCAATGCATATCTTCTTGATTTGATTTGGAGCCTTTATATACCTTTCCAAGCCCTCAAAACTGAAATATAGCTGTTATACTTGAAAAACTAGCCATTGGAGGGCATTTAGACAAGTTCTGTGCTTGAAAAAACTAGTCGTTACTGTTGTCGGAACTCCATGTATCGACACTTACTCTGCATGTGTCGACACATTATGTCGACACATGTTCTTCTTGAGTCGACACAAGTTCAAAGTGTTCCATTCAGATTCTCTTAAAAAATTAGCTGAGTCGACATATTCTCAGTTGAGTTGACACTTTGAGTCAACCAATAAGGTCCATGTGTCGACACATCAACTGTTCCTTCAACTTCTGCAAGTTTTGTGGCTTGAAATTCTCAGGCGATGTGTTGATCTATGTGTTGACACCTTGAGTCGACACATAAGGTCCATGTGTTGACACATCATCTGTGCCATTTGAAATAATGCTGTGTACCGACCTGAGTCAACACATCATCTTCATGTGTCGACACATCATGTCATGTGTCGACACCTTGAGTCAACACATCATCAAAAAAGAGCAGAAATTCCTGAACTTGTGTTGGAACATGTTTCCATTTGCTTTAGTCATCCATTCAACCATTTCTTTGAGTGTCCAAGTCTTGTTTTATGCAATCATTCCATTCAAACTTGGTTCTTCAACACAATTGGGCTTCTTCAAATTTTGTGAGCATCCTTTCAATGAAAACACACTTAAAGCAAATCATTAGTCCTCAAATTATACTTAACTATTTTGCATATCATCAAAATCAATTAGTGGAGTCAACAATCTCCCCCGTTTTGATGATGACAAAACCCTTAAGTATAAATTGGTTTAAAAGTAAAGCTTTAAGAGAATTGATCAAGATGCACAATATTGAAAGTATTAAGTATATCAATCATTACTTACAGATATAATCATTCAAAACACAAGTGATAGAATTTGCGCTTGTTTCAAAGATAGAGAGTATCAGAGCTTAGTCATAACTTTGATATTTATTTAAATGCATTAAGAACATGTATCATGATACTCTTACAATAAAAATTTTAGCAATTAACAAAGCTCTCCCTGAATTAATGATTCATAACAAAATTTGTGAGAATCTTTTCAAAAATATTGAAAGAGGGGTTTTGAGAATCAAATTTACTTTGACAAAATGTGAAGCTCCCCCTTTCTTAAATTCAGGTTTTCAAAAATTAAAAGTTACTCCCCCTTTAGTTTGGAGAAGTAAACACATTTATACTTAAATAATATCATGAATTACTCCCCCTTTTTGTTATCATTAAAAAGGTAGATAAAGGGAATACATTTATTTTCAGAATATTTTCTTTAAGAAGCACATTCATGAAAGCAATTCAAGATATAGCATTCATGTCCGTCAAAGATATAGGAATGAGTAATCAAAAAAGTTTTTCATATATGTATCATCAAGTACATAACAAAGGTAAAAGTACATGTAAGCATGAAAGTAAACTATCTAAAAATATAAAACTATCTAAAAATACATCAATGTCCTAATCCTCATCCATCGAGTCATCAGAAGATGAACCGATCTCTATCGATCCGATATCAGTAAAAGATCGAGCTTGCGACCATCGTGGTCGAAGATCTCAAAGTCTGGTCCTGGTCGGCTGAGGAGGGGTATAGCATCCACGTCCTCTACGACGAATATAGGTCCAACCTCTAGCTAAAGAAGTAGAGATAGAAGCTACGTCCTCCGCAGGAACTGAACTGATTGGGTGAATCATCCCAGCAATAGCTAGAGCAGGAGTACGATCAAAAGTAGGACCTGAATCGAGATGCTGAAGGCCGAGTGTATAAAACCCAAGCTCTCGATTCAATGAGGATGTATGAAGGGTAGGACTAACAAAAATAGGTGTAACAGCTAATGATACAGGCATATCAAGAACAACAGTATCAGCTGTGGAAGGTATCGGTGTATCTATAATATGTGTATCAAGTGTGGGGGTCTTGATGATAGGTGTCTGAATGTCAGGAGAATCAATGAATGAAATACAATGTCAGGTAGGTCAACAACAGGACTAAGAATAGGAATCGAAATTGGAGTGTGATCAACTGATCTGGAAGGAGAGGATGGATTAGGTGTTAGAGCAGGTGAGAAGGATGGGTCAACTGGGCTCGTAGGCACGTCATCCGTCACCTCCATAACTGGCTCTAACGAAAGATCAGCAATATCAAACCGGTCTAAGTCAGTCTTCTCATCTCCATCAATATCTCCAACAGTAGTATCTCCAACTCCATCTCCAATAATAGTCTCAGCACCAGTGTCAATGTCAGCAACGTCATCAGCTAGTGCTGAGCAAGAACATCAACAGAAGCAGGAATTGTGTCTGCAGCAGGAGCACTCATCGAAGCTCTGGATAGTGCTGAGAGAATAACCGAAATACCATCACTAAGACCAATGTGTCTCTCTCTTGTCTCAGTAATAAAGACGTCTAGGTACTGCCTCATGATGTAAACATCAATCTCTATGTGTCTGACTTTGTCCTCTAGAGTATCTGAAGTACCACTAGTCTCTGTCTGCTCTGGCTATGGCTGGGCAGATATAGAAGGATCAGACTGAGCTGGCTGTGCTACCGTCTCAGGCTGTGTCTCGCTCGGTCCAGCCTTACCTGAAAGAATCTGCTCCTCCTCTGCTATGTCCTCATCAATGTCAGCTCTATCCTTGGCCTGTCTTGATGTCCTCCGTGTCTATTGGCCTCGGACTAAATGATAACCCTTGCGATGTAGTGACCTGATGTCATATACATCGGTATGGATCAAATTACGATAAGGCTCATCCTGGAAGCTGACTCCATACTCCTGAAATAGTACATTCAATCCCATGCCATACGGCAAGAAGAGCCGCTGACTAGACATCGCCTAAGTAATCTGATAAATCATTAGAACAGGAAGACAAATCAGTGTCCGCTGAATCAGGGAGACCATCATGAGCAACTCTCACTCGGCAATATAGTCAAATCGACCAGTCTTCGACAGAAGAATCCGGGCAATGATATGATGTAGCAGTCTCATCTCCACAGACAATCTCGATGCAGGAACAGTGGCTTCCTCTGGTAAGATATCGGACTCAAAAATACACCGGAGACCACTAACTCTGTCCAACAGACTGTCAATAACTGATCCAGTCATTGGTATGTCCCATACTCTGCTCAGAATCTCTACTGAAATGAAAATATCCCATCCACTGACCTGAGCAATCCAGCCATCTGATCTGCATGCAAGTGATCCATAGAACTCTCTTATCAACCCGGGATAGTATCTCTTGCTGAGCGAATAGAAAGTAGCCAACCCAGCATGTCGGATCCACTCTCCTATCCAAAAATGCTGCTGGTCCAAGAAAGTAAAGTCCACTAGGCATCCTCCAACCACTGTCTTGGAGCTCATCCGACTAGAAGGTGCAAACAATGATCGTGCAGGCAGATCCGGAGCTCTAGATTCATGTCAGGCCTTCGTTCTCCTCTCTTCTTCATGCTGTGACTGACGCGGTCGGCAAACGACTTGTTTGCGAGGACCCATTATCAACAATCAAGGTTTAGGCAAGGTTTTTGGTGGAAATAAGGAGTTTCTAGGGTTTAGGAGCTAAAACCTAGGAGGAATTCCAATCAAAAATGGCCACCGAACCTTCAAATCCGAGAAAACAGTGGGTAAAAGCAAGGAAACAAGAGGATGAACATGATGGATACCTGGAATCGAGGTGTCGGCTCGGTGGAGAATGAATTTTAGGGGAAAAATGGTTTGGAAACTCTTAAATTCTCAATTTGTCATCGAGCATGTGTCGACTCACGCATGTGTCGACATATTTTGGTGTCGACACATGATGTGTCGACACATCGACTTAAAAATTGAAAAATCAAGAATTTCACTGAATGATCAAAATCAATTGAAGTAACATGAATTTGGAGTCAAATCAGTAATGATCAATCATGATATATCATAAATAAGGTTGAATAGATCTAGTTTGAGTCAAATTAAAGAAAAAATTTAATCAAATGGATTAATGATCCCGAGCTCTCTTCTAATCATACAGAATCTATCTTCTAAGAAAGGTTTAGTTATAATATCAGCTAATTGAAATTCAGTACATTTAAATTCAAGCAAAATATCATTGTTTTCAACATGATCTCTAATAAAGTGATGCCTAATTTCAATATGCTTGCTCCTAGAGTGTTGAACAGGATTTTTAGTCAAGCAAATAGCACTGGTATTATCACATTTAATAGGAGTTCTAGCCAACTTGATTCCAAAGTCTTCAAGTTGTTGCTTAATCCACAAGATTTGAGCACAACAATATTCTGATGCAATATACTCAGTCGCAGCTATGGATAGTGCAACTGAAGTTTGTTTCTTACTAAACCATGAGATTAAGTTAACTCCAAGAAATTGGCAAGTTTTACTAGTACTCTTTCTATCTAATCTACACCCAGCAAAGTCTGTATCAAAATATCCAATCAATTCAGCAGAAGAATTTCTAGCATACCATAAACCAATACTAATAGTACCAGACAGATATCTAATAATGTGCTTAACAGCCAGAAGATGTGATTCCTTAGGTTCAGACTAATATCTAGCACACATGCAAACACTGAACATAATATCTAGTCTACTAGCAGTCAGATACAGTAAAGAGCCTATCATGCCTCTGTATAATTTCTAATCTACAGATTTACCATTTTCATCTTTATCTAGTTACATGAGGGGATCATAGGCGTACCTATTGGCTTAGTAGTCTCCATCCAAAACTTTTTAATAATTTCTATTGTGTACTTAGCTTGGTTGATGAAGATACCATCTGAAGTTTGCATGATCTAGAGTCCGAGAAAGAAATTGAGTTCTCCCATCATGCTCATCTCGAACTCACCCTGCATAAGCTTAGCAAAATCTTGACAAAGAATTTCATTAGTAGCACCGAAAATGATGTCATCAACATATATTTGTACTACTAATAAATCATTATCTTTCCTTTTCAAAAATAGTGTTCTGTCAACATTTCCTTTAGAAAATTTATTTTCAATAAGAAATTTGCTTAACCTTTCATACCATGCTCTAGGTGCTTGCTTCAAACCATAAAGTGCTTTGTGCAGTTTGAAAACATGATCTGGATGTGCATGATTTTCAAATATGGATGGTTGTTCAACAAAAACTTTTTCATTTATAAAGCCATTCAAGAAAGCACTCTTAACATCCATTTGAAATAATTTGAAGTTCATAGAACATGCAAAAGCTATCAATAGTTTAATTGCTTCAAGTCTAGCAATAGGAGCAAAAGTTTCATCAAAGTCAATCCCTTTCTCCTGATTATAGCCTTTAACAACTAACCTAGCTTTATTTCTAATGACAATACCATTTTCATCTAATTTATTCCTAAATATCCATTTAGTGCCAATAATTGAACCATTAGATGGTATTTCTACAAGTATCCAAACATTATTTATGTCAAATTGTATTAGTTCTTCTTGCATAGCATTGATCCAATTAAAGTCTTTTTCAGCTTCTTCAAAATATTTAAGTTCTACTTGAGATACAAAAGCAATATAGTCACATTCATTTCTAATAGAAGCTCGAGTTCTTACCCCTTTAGATGGATCACCTAAGATTAGTTTCTTAGGGTGTCCATGAGCATACCTCCACTCCTTAGTTAGATCTTGATGCACTGGAATGTCAACTTCCTTTTCATCCTTGTCCTAATTTTCTTCATTAGGTTGAGCTTGATCATCCAATGTTAGCTTCTGAAGTTTGTCAGCACCTGCACATTCATCAGATATATCCTCTTTTCTTGAGGATTTGTTAGTAGATTCTTCAAATATAACATACACTGATTCTTCTACAACTAAAGTCTATTTGTTAAATACTCTGTATACCTTGCTTGATGTAGAGTATCCTAAGAAGATACCTTCATTAGACTTGGCATCAAACTTCCCTAGATGATCTTTTCCATTATTCAAAATAAAACATTTACAACCAAAAACTCAAAAATATTTCAAAGTTGGTTTTCTTTGGTTCCATGGTGTGGGCACCAGGATCCGACAGAGGCTCCTCAACCCTCTGTGGATCTTAGATTAGGGTTCCCCCTTCTATGAGTCCTGTAATAAGGCCTTGAGCCCAAAGCATTGTCATAATTTCTTGTCAAAATTTGTTTAGTCCTGTACCTTGACCAATTTGGGTCAAGTTAGGTCATGAGTCCTGTATTTGTTCGAGTCTGAGTTTGGACTGGGCCCAAGCCCAATTGAAGTCACTCTGGTTTTCTTCACCAAATCAAGTTCTGGTGGGCCAACCCACCCCTTCCACTTGGGATAACGCCGACTCAGGTGCCACCTCAGCTACCTACGTGGCACCACATTAGCTGCCACTTGGGCATCCAGGAAGGGAAACAAAGGGGCACCCTCATGCTTTCCACATGCCTTGGGCAACATTGGAAGGAAGAGACACCATCACCCTCTTCCCTCCCCCACATCACGCCTTGTTCCATCAAAAGAAGGGCGTTGAAGATCCTTGAAGAAACCAAGCCTCAAAGCAAGCCCCCTTCCAAGCTTTCTTTCCAAAGTGTTCTTGCAAGGAAGGAAGGTCAAAGGACACACTCCCCTCTTCAAGCCCTCAACCATGCAACACCCATGGAGCTCTCCCTTGGTCGGCCTTGAATCAATCCAAGAAGATGGCGTTGAAGAGTCCAAGGAGCACATCCCTCCAAGCAAGCCATGCCCCACTCCTTCTTCCCTAAATAAGCATGCTAAGGAAGGAAGTCAAGGGACCAATCCCCCTCTCCAAGCCTTTCCTCATGCCATGCCCAACCTCAAGTTATTTGGTCGACCAAAGAGAGGGGATGATGGAAAATTTTGGGCACCACCATGATTATTGTAATTTGAATTTCAAATGGGCCTTGGGTGGCTATTTAACGGACCCAATCCCTCCCGTGTAGAGCTAATGAATGATTGAGTGATTAATGAAAAGTTTGAGTTTCTTCCACCCTCCAACCATTGTCTCTTAGGCTAGGTTTGAATGGAATTGCCTTCGTCCCCAGGGACGTCGAGTGGTGTGAGGCCACCTGTCCGTCGCCCCATGGTGTCGCAAATCCTTCATCCTCCAGGATGTCGCGTGGTGTGAGGCCACATTCCTTCATCCTCCGGGACGATGCGGGGTGCGAGGCCCCAAGTTATCTCCAACTTCGACTTCGAAATCCAGTCGGACACCGGGCTTGAAGCCCCTTCCCAACTCCAGTTCAATTCCTTTCCATGTATCTCCACATTCCGCTGACCTTTCTTTTGTTTGCTTACAGGTCCTCCCTGGCATCTCGGGCATTGGTGACAATCAGCTTTGCCATCGTGACCTCCCGACCCAAAGCCAAAGCTCCCATGGTTTTGACATCTCGGACATCCAGGCTTCATCCGCCGAGTTGAGCGATCTCTGCACCGGGCGCTTCAGAAATTTGAGGTTTGCCTTCTCTTTATCTCCTAAGTAGATATTGTAGGTCGAGCTAGTCCTACCGGGGTTTCTTAATCTTGGGGTCCTGTTCTCGTTTTCACTTTTAGGGCTTTGAACTGCTAGCATAAGCATTCATTACTGTTCTTCGTATTTCTTACCTTTGCTTGTGATTGGGAATTGAAACCCTAAAACAACGAAGAAGAACAACAAGAAACATAAAAAAAAAATCAACAACCCTAAAAGAATTCCTTTGCATCGTAAGCATCCTTACTAGAATCTAGCATCCCTAGCCCTAACCCCCTTGCCTCCGCATCATTTCTGGTATCAGAGCAAGGCTAGGACTAGTGCATTTTGTTTTCTTCATTTTCTGCATTCTGGTCAGTCCGTATATGGTCTGATTATTGGATTGTTTCTCTTTGTAGAGACATATAAATTTCATAATTTCTATTTTGTTAGATCGCATTCATTTCAAAGTATTTTTGTTTATTTTCTCAGATTTTATTTCAGTTTGTAGAGTTTCTACAAGCCAAAATATTGTCTTAGAAAATCTCAGGTCTGATATTTCAGCAAACATCTCATCTTTTGACTCATTCAGCCATCTAGCTTGCTTCTTGCATGTTTTAATTCTTGAATTTTGTTTAGCATTCATCCATCTAAAAGACACAAAAGAACAAAAGATTTTTTAAGTCATTTCATTAGTCATTATTGTACTTCATTTTACATAACTTATCTTAAGGGCGTCAATTTAAATAGGGTCAGGATATCATTACCTGTCCCTAGCCCAAAAACCACCACCCGGCATATCGAACCCTAGCCATTAACTAAAATCAATTAGGCATTTAATCTGCTCTAGTGAGCTAGGGACACCCACGAAGTTGGGTCAATCCAAGTGCCGAGCCAAGCTAGATTGCTTGTTGGTGTGTGCTTGTGTAGCTGGTATCTAGGCAAGTGGTTCAGGGACTAGAGCCCGAAGGGAAGTGGGTTGGTTTGCTTACCTGGCCAATTTCTAATTGGTGTCTAGGCAAGCAAAGAGGAACCTCCACTCACCTTACACTTACCTGGCCAGGTGCCAAGTTACTACTTCCAGGTTCATCTTCTTGACTTTACATTTGGAGAGATCTCCTAGGTCTAGAAAACCGTAGCATCGTTTTGTTACATGTGCACTAGATCAGGAACCCCTTTTCACCCACCTTCTCCACCCTCTACCAACACCATGGACCAACTGCGAGCCGACATTGGAGCCTTAACCCAATCCATGACCCAGTTGAACAATAGATTGGATCAAATAGAGGACAGACTAAGACCCCTAGAGGAAGAGCTAAATGAATCTGAAGACCTTATAGGAGTAGTCATATGCATCCTAGCCCAAAACATAGTACAGGAAGACTGGCGTAGGACCAACATCCTACAGACCCTGATCAAGCTAGGAGATAAGGTTTGTAAGGTCATCATTGATAGTGGAAGCTATGTTAATGCCCTTTCCTTGAGTACAGTCAAATCTTTAGGACTAGCCACAGTTCCCCACCCCAACCTTTACAAAGTCTCCTGGATAGATTCAACTTCAATCCCAGTAAAATCTAGGTGCCAAATCAAGATAAAAATGAGTTCCTATGAAGAATCGATTTGGTGTGACGTCTTACCCATAGGTGTGGGTAGTATCATCCTAGGACGACCCTGGCTTTTCGACCATGATGCCACCCTTTATGGTCGATCCAATACCTACGTCTTTCTCCACCAAGGGAAAAAGATTACAATCAACCCAATCCAACCAAAGGACCCAGTCAAGAAAGGATCAAGTAGCCTTAAAGAGAAGAAGCCTGAAGTTAACCTAATCAAGGACAATGGGTTAGAAGTAGAGATTACTAGGAAAGGACCCTTTAAAGAGTTTCAGGGAGAGAAGGATGAACATTCTGAGAATTTGAATACAAAAACCCCTGAGCCCATTGAAGACTTTAAGGTTGAACCCATTGAAAATCTATGGAAAGAAACTCCTGAGTCCATTAAAGAATTGAAAGAAAGCATCTATGAGTCAAGTTTAGTAGAAGATGGGCTCGAGGGTGAAATCATTGAGGAATCCAAGGAAAATGATCCTGAACCCACTACAAAATTTGAAGAGGAAATGACCGAGCCAGGATCACATCTAGTAGATGAACATGAGGATTCACCAGTCTTTTCCACAGGAGCTCAGGAACCAACCCTTAATGAACCGATCCAAAGAGAACATCCTCAAGAGATGGTTGAAGCTCGGAAAGAAATTGAGGATGAAGTTCCCGATGAGTTACCTGATCAACTTCCACCCTTGAGAGACATCCATCATACTATAGACGTGGTCCCAGGATCCTCTTTAACAGACCTTCCTCACTGTGGGATTGACCCTAGCGAGCCCCAAGATCTACCAGAACAAGTGGAGCATATGACACCTATAGAACGATGCCCAAATTTTAAGGTCATCCTGAATAACCCAGGTCTGTTTTATGTTTTCCATAAGCCACCCCAAGACTACGATTCCTATTTCCTACCCTTCCCTGAACCCTCTCCCATTTCTATAGCCATGGGGTTACTTTTTATTGAGATTACTAGAATGCGTGACTCCTTAGAGCCCATCCCTTTTGCCCTCTACTTCTGGTATACTTTATGGCATTTGCTAGCGATCCTTAATAATTTTTCTTGTGCATACCAGACTAGGGTCAAACCTAGAGAGTCAAAAGTCTGTTTGGTTTAGACCCTAGGAGTCCAATAAAATTTTTTTCTCAATAAGATTGCATAGTTGAGTCTTCATTTTGCATCATGTTAGGATTATGCATTAAATACAATTTTTAAAATAATTTGGCTGATTCCCGAAAGCGAGCCAAAGAGTTTGAAATAAGGGATTTTGTAATGATTATGCTTCGGCCTGAACGGTTTCCACCGGGAACCGTTAAGAAGCTTCACGCTCGTGGGACGGGTCCCTTTAAAGTAATTAGGAGAATGGGCCCTAACGCCTATGTGCTAGAACTACCTCCGGATTACGAAATTAGCTCGACATTCAATATCTCTGACTTAGTCGAGTATAGAGAACCCGCAAACATACCCAGTGAGCCGTTTGGGCCTGACCTCCCTTTTGAGAGTGAACCTGAACCTGAGTGTCCACCTCCAAATATACCTAAGCGAGGAGAGCGGATCGAGCATGTCCTGGATGACCAAGCCATCACTACCCGGGGCAAAGGCTACCAGTGTTACCTGGTCCAATGGCAAGGCCGACCCGAATCTGATGACTCGTGGATCATATGGGAGGACTTGCAACGCATTGACCCCGACATCCTGGAAAAGTATCAAAGCCAAGCTAACCCTTACTCGACAGGGTCGAGTTCCTCCCACCCCGGGAGAACTGGTGTGGGCACCAGGATCCGACAGAGGCGCCTCAACCCTCTATGGATCTCAGATTAGGGTTCCCCCTTCTATGAGTCCTGTAATAAGGCCTTGAGCCCAAAGCATTGTCATAATTTCTTGTCAAAATTTGTTTAGTCCTGTACCTTGACCAATTTGGGTCAAGTTAGGTCATGAGTCCTGTATTTGTTCGAGTCTGAGTTTGGACTGGGCCCAAGCCCAATTGAAGTCACTCTGGTTTTCTTCACCAAATCAAGTTCTGGTGGGCCAACCCACCCCTTCCACTTGGGATAATGCCGACTCAGGTGCCACCTCAGCTACCTACGTGGCGCCACATCAGCTGCCACTTGGGCATCCAAGAAGGGAAACAAAGGGGCACCCTCATGCTTTCCACACGCCTTGGGCAACATTGGAAGGAAGAGACACCATCCCCCTCTTCCCTCCCCCACATCACGCCTTGTTCCATCAAAAGAAGGGCATTGAAGATCCTTGAAGAAACCAAGCCTCAAAGCAAGCCCCCTTCCAAGCTTTCTTCCCAAAGTGTTCTTGCAAGGAAGGAAGGTCAAAGGACACACTCCCCTCTTCAAGCCCTCAACCATGCAACACCCATGGAGCTCTCCCTTGGTCGGCCTTGAATCAATACAAGAAGATGGCGTTCAAGAGTCCAAGGAGCACATCCCTCCAAGCAAGCCATGCCCCACTCCTTCCCAAAATAAGCATGCTAAGGAAGGAAGTCAAGGGACCAATCCCCCTCTCCAAGCCTTTCCTCATGCCATGCCCAACCTCAAGTTATTTGGTCGGCCAAAGAGAGGGGATGATGGAAAATTTTTGGTGCCACCATGTTTATTGTAATTTGAATTTCAAATGGGCCTTGGCTGCCTATTTAAAGGACCCAATCCCTCCCTTGTAGAGCTAATGAATGATTGAGTGATTAATGAAAAGTTTGAGTTTCTTCCACCCTCCAACCATTGTCTCTTAGGCTAGGTTTGAGTGGAATTGCCTTCGTCCCCAGGGACGTTGAGTGGTGTGAGGCCACCTGTCCATCGCCCCAGGGCTCGCAAATCCTTCGTCCTCCAGGACGTCGCGTGGTGTGAGGCCACATTCCTTCGTCCTCCAGGACATCGTGGGGTGCGAGGCCTCAAGTTATCTCCAACTTCGACTTTGGAATCCAGCTGGACACCAGGCTCGAAGCCCCTTCCCAACTCCAGTTCAATTCCTTTCCGTGCATCTCCACATTCCGCTGACCTTTCTTTTGTTTGCTTATAGGTCCTCCTTGGCATCTCGGGCATTGGAGACAGTCAGCTTTGCCATTGCGACCTCCCGACCCAAAGCCAGAGCTCCCACAGGTTCGACTGCTCGGGCATCCAAGCAGCATCCACCGAGTTGAGCGATCTCTGCACCGGGCACTTCAGAAGTTTGAGGTTTGCCTTCTCTTTATCTCCTAAGTAGATATTGTAGGTCGAGCTAGTC
Organism: Areca catechu; assembly: GCA_021397845.1. NCBI lineage: Eukaryota > Viridiplantae > Streptophyta > Magnoliopsida > Arecales > Arecaceae > Areca > Areca catechu. The sequence goes on from CM038041.1 coordinate 72,971,358, forward strand.
CTACCGGGGTTTCTTAATCCCGGGGTCCTGTTCTCATTTTCACTTTTAGGGCTTTGAACTGCTAGCATAAGTTTTCATTACTGTTCTTCATATTTCGTACCTTTGCTTGTGATCGGGAATCGAAACCCTAAAACAACGAAGAAGAACAACAAGAAACATAAAAAAAAAAATCATCAACCTTAAAAGAATTCCTTTGCATCGTAAGCATCCTTACTAGCATCTAGCATCCTTACTAGCATCTAGCATCCCTAGCCCTAACCCCCTTGCCTCCGCATCATTCCAAAGCTCATATGGTGTTTTCTTTAAAATAGGACATATCAAAACTCGAATCAGAATGTAATAGGCTATATTTATAGCTTCAGCCCAAAAATACCTTGGCAAATCATTTTCACAAAGCATAGTACAGGCCATTTCTTCTAAAGTGCAATTTTTTCTTTCTACTACCCCATTCTACTGAAGTGTCCTAGGTGCAGAGAAATTATGTTCTATGCCTTTTTCATTACAAAAGTTTTCAAAATCTTGATTTTCAAATTCGGTTCCATGATCACTACGAATACAAATGACCGAAACACCTTTTTCATTTAAAACTTTTCTATAAAACTTTACGAATACAGAAAATGACTCATCTTTTTGTGCTAAAAAGAAAACCCAAGTAAATCTTGAAAAAACATCTACAATAACTAATCCATATCTCTTGCCTCCTAGATTTGATAATCTAGTTGGTCCAAAGAGATCCATATGGAGTAGTTCAAGTGGTCTACTAGTAGTTACAAATTCTTTTTGTTTAAAAGAAGTTTTGACTGGTTTTCCAAATTGACATGCTTGATAAATTCTATTTTTTTCAAAATTGATTTCAGGTAAATCTCTAACTAAATTTTTTTTATAAAGTTTTGAAATAACGTACATACTAGCATACCCTAACCTTCTATGCCATAACCAACTAGTCTCTTCCTTGGTAGAATTCATTGCAACAAGGCATTCTCTATTAGGCAAAGATAGATCATCAAGATCTACAAGATAAATATTTTCATGCCTTTTTTCAATGAATTGCACTCCATTTAAATCTGGACTAGAAATCATGCAATATGATGATTTGAAAACTACTTGAAAATCTTTATCACAAAACTGGCTAATACTTAAGAGATTATGCTTTAAACCATCTACTAAAAGTACATTACTAATACTGTTAGAAGGAGTTATATGAACCTTACCAATTTTAATGATTTTACCTTTACCATTATCATCGAAGGTCACACTCCCTCCATTCAAAGCTTCAAGAGAAGTGAATTGCTTCACATCTCCAGTCATGTGCCTTGAACAACCACTATCAAGATACCAAATTCGTTTATTTTCCTTGGTTACAAGACACACCTGCAATAAGATCAAGCTTTGTTTTTAGGTACCCAAGCTAACTTGGGTCCTTTCGGGTTAGCATTCAAATTGGTTCCTCTTGGAACCCATACTTTACCAAAAGATATGATTTTTCTGAAATTACATTGATATGACTTATGACCTAATTTTTTGCAAGTAAAACAGGTAATACTGGATGATGTAGGCATAAAGAAGTTTTTGAAATACTTTTGTTGCTTTTGAGGTTTATATCATAAACCTGCCTTGTTGAAGACTGCTCTTTGATTATTCAAAAGTAAATTCAACTTTTCTGAACTATACATAAACTTATTAACAAAAGGTTTGATTTTCTCAAGTTCATTTTTGTATTTTTCATTTTCAAGTTCTAAATCCCTGTTTTTCTTTAAAAGATCATTGTTAGAAACAACATGTTTAGGCCTTTTCAAAACTTCATTTTCCATGGCTAAAGCATTATTTTTCTTTTCCAAAACATCTAGTTTAGTTTTCAAAGAACTAACATCATTAAGTAAAGAATTATTTTCTAATGAGAAACTATTAGCATGCTTTTTTAATTTCTTATTTTTAGATAATACTAACTTATAATCATGCATCAATTCTTCAAAAGCACTTCTAAGTTCATCAAAAGTAAAATCAACTTCAGAGTCGAAACATACCTCTTCATTGTCTTGATGTGCCATGAAGTAGAGATTTGCAATTTCAGTCTGCTCTTCTTCTGAACTGGAGTCTTCACTATCCTCCACGTGGCCATCTTGGCTTTCTTCCTTAGTTTCTTTCTTGATTTCTTGAGAAGAGGACAATCAAATTTATAGTGTCCGAGCTTCTTGCACTCGAAGCATATAGGTACTTCTTTCTTCTTTTCCTTTTCTTTCTCTTTTTCTTTTTCCTTTCCCTTTTCCTTGGATTGAAATTTCTTCTTATAGGGAAACTTCCTCCTCTTCATAAATCTTCTAAATTTTTGGACAAGGAGGGCTTCTTCGCCTTCTACTTCTTCATCATCATCAGACTCATCAATCGATGATTCTTCTTGAACATTTGATTTAAAAGCGATCCCCTTTTTTTTTATCCAAGTTCATTGATTTCTATTTCAAGTTGAGCTCATAGGTCATGAGCGATCCCACTAGTTGCTCAAGAGGTAGCTTGCCCACATCCTTTGCTTCTTGAATTGTGGTCACCTTTGGGTCCCATGACGTTGGTAGTAACCTAAAAATTTTATTCACAAGATCAACATTAGATATGACTTTGCCAAGACTTCTCATAGCATTTACAATATTTGTAAAATGTGTATACATATCAGTAATAGATTCATTTGGTTCCATCCAGAACATCTCATATGTGTGCACTAACATATTGATCTTAGTGTTCTTCACTTGATCGGTATCCTCGTGGGTAACTTCAAGTGTGTCCCATATTTCTTTGGCAGACATGCATGTTGATATTCTATTAAACTAACTAGGATCTAATGCACAATACAAGAGATTCATTGCCTTAGCATTGATCTCGGATTGTTTAATGTCATTTTCATCCCAATCCTCTTCAAGTTTTGGGATGGAAATACCATTAACCACCACCGATGGAATATGAGGACCCTTATCAACTACATTCTATAAATTATAATCTAAAGAATGCATATAAATTATCATCCTAGTTTTTCAATAAGTATAATTTGTTCTATTAAAAAATGGAGGTCTATTTGAGGCTTGTCCCTCAACTACACTAGTACCAATTGGGGTTGCCATAGATCTTTACTCAAGACAGTAAAGCCTATATACTGAGAACAAGGCTCTAATACCACTTGTTGCCCAGAGAGCAACCCAAGAGGGGGGCTGAATTGGGTCTCTAAAAAATTTAAAGCTAAGCTTGAAAATATAAGTAGCAAACTACACAAGACAAGATATGTAATTCAGTTCAACAAGGTACTAAAATTAAAGTGCAATGCTCTAAAGTAGTAGTGCAGCAAAAATTAAAAGCAATAAGCAATAAAGTAAAGAGCAAGGAGGGAGAGAACAAGCAATCACAAACATAACAATCTATAGTGTTTCGGTGCCAACAATGCACCTATATCCACTCCCCAAGATCTCCTTAGGAATTCACTATAATCCATTGATTACAGCCGATTAATTTTTCGAGCTCACTAATCAAAACCGGACTTGTTTTGCAAGGCTTACAAGTTACAACCTCACTTGGTTTTATGGGCTAACCAAGAACCTAATTGGTTTTCACAAAGCTGACCAAAAACCTTCCTTGATTTTCTGGGCTAACCAACAACCTTAGTGGTTTTGCGGGCTAACCACCAACAAAATTGGTTTTCAAGGCTTACCAATAACCTCACTTGATTTTTCAATAGGCTAACCAATAACCTTTACAAGATATAAGATGGAGAAATAAAGAACCAATATAAGCTTTCAATAATAAAGCAAATAAGTCAATGTAGCTCAATGTAGTGTTGCTTTGCTCTTGTTGAAGCCTTTTGAATGTCCAAGATTGAATGATCTTCAATGCACTTGATAGCTTTAAATGCTTGAAAGGCTTCTCTTTGCTTAAGAGTGGTTGAGCTTTGAATGAATAGGAGTTAAGGCTCTTCTCTCTTCTTTTCTCTCTAAACTCTTTTTGGATATTCAATGCATATCCTCTTGATTTGATTTGGAGCCTTTATATACCTTTCCAAGCCCTCAAAACTGAAATATATCTATTATACTTGAAAAATTAGCCGTTGGAGGGCATTTGGGCGAGTTCTGTGTTTGAAGAAACTAGCTGTTACTATTGTCAGAACTCCATGTGTCGACACTTCCTCTTCATGTGTCGACACATTATGTCGACACATGTTCTTCTTGAGTCAACACAAGTTCAAAGTGCTCCATTTAGATTCTCTGGAAAAATCAGCTGAGTCGAAACATTCTCAGTTGAGTTGATACTTTGAGTCGACACATAAAGTCCATGTGTCGACACATCAACTATTCCGTCAACTTCTGCAAGTTCTATGACTTGAAATTCTCAGACGATGTATTGATCCATGTGTTGACACCTTGAGTCGACACATAAGGTCCATGTGTTGACACATCATCTATGCCATTTGAAACATTGCTGCGTACCGGCCTGAGTCGACACATCATCTTCATATGTCGATACATCATGACATGTGTCGACACCTTGAGTCGACACATCATCAAAAAAGTACAGAAATTGCTGAACTTGTGCTAGAACATGTTTCCATTTGCCTTAGTCATCCATTCAACCATTTCTTTGAGTGTCCAAGTCTTGTTTTATGCAATCATTCCATTCAAACTAAATTCTTCAACACAATTGGGCTTCTTCAAATTTTATGAGCATCCTTTCAATGAAAACATACTTAAAGCAAATCATTAGTCCTCAAATTATACTTAATTATTTTGCTTATCATCAAAATCAATTAGTGGAGTCAACACAACTCATTGGGTCCTAATGTTTCCTTGTTTCCCACAGTGATATTATTCCATGTCATCTAATCAGCATTTCCTTGAAGCGGTAAATGAACTAATAGGTTTTCACAGGGATCAGCCTATAAGATTTTCCCTGGTGGCAAATGAGAGGCAAGTCAAATAGAACAACATAGCTAAGCCACTACAAAAATGTCAAAAACACAAAGAAACATTGATGCACATATCAAATCAAAAGAAATATCAAAGATGTCTATAACAAGCTGACAATGTTGCAGGACATATATTATCTATCCTCAGGAGAATACGCCCATATACCTAACCAGTTAAAATAATAGACCAAGGTTTGATCAATCAAACATTGAAAACATTTTGTGACTATCAACATATTGTCAACCCTCTGATTTGGTGTCAGGATCCTACCAAGGCAACGTTGGGGAAGAGAAGGTGTTGCCATGAAACCAAGAAAGCTATCTATTGAGCAAGTGCCCCACATTTTCAGTTACATATTTTTAGTTCCCACAATCAGAAAGCAGCAATCCAAGTTTTGTCTAGACTTTGAAAGAACTGAGACAAAGAATATCAAACCACAATCCTGAAACTCAAGTTTTGCAAATAAAATAATTTATGTTAACAATACTTGGAAAAAAACAAAACAATCTTAATAGTGTTAATGGATATCAAGAAACAAAATCCAAAAGTCAAAGAACAGTATTGTCATCAACTAAGGTTGCCCACTCAAACTATAAATTAGAGCAAGTCTTCATTAGTGAGACCATGACAAATGACAGTTTCCAATAAAAGGTAGTTCTACATTCTTAAAATTTTATAACAAACAAGATGGCAAGCATAACATTTAAAAAAATTAGCCAAAAGTTGAATGAAAATGAAACTAATAAGTTCCACCAATCACCATCATATTGCATCATATTTGTTGTAAATTTCTGGAAGCACTCCGATATCACTTTGTTGGATATCTATTGTTGGAACAATTTGATTTGGATTGCTCTATGATAGACAATGCTCAAGAACAAACTTGGAGAGTAGAGGACATAATATCATATAATGTTTTCTTTTTTCATTCCAAACTACTCTAATAAACATGAGACTCTAGGTCCCTTTATATAGACATATGAGGGTACCTTTCATCATCCCTCATTAATACAAAAACCCATTGGCTTCCATAAAACACATAGTTCCAATAAGACTCTTAGACTTTCACACTTAAACATTAATTAAACTCCATAACTCCTACAATAAGACTCTTAGACTTTCACACTTAAAACATTAATTAAACTTCATAACTCCTACACTAAGACTCTTAGACTTTCACACTTAAAACATTAGTTAAACTTCATGACTCTTAGAATAAGACTCTTAGACTTTCACACTAAGACATTAATGACTTTATGACTCTTAGAACTTAGGAATTACAAATTACTTCCAACACCCTCCCTTAATTTGTAATTTCTTTAGTCAATGAACTGGACCACATCTTGGAGGAAAATCTCATTCTGTACTGGGTCTTCTTACTGATCTATGGGAAGAATCATCTTCTTCAATAAGTATTTTAGTTTCTTCGTTGATCATTTCTACCGATTCTTTCTCAATCATTCTTTCAAGCTTCAAATCATTCAACTCTTTGATAACATCTTCAAACTTGTTTATCAGATCTTCATAGCTTTCAATCAGATCTTTTACTATAATCTTCAACTCTTCAACTTCCTGAAAATAAACATCATTCACAAAAATATTGTAAATATTTTTAAATAAATGATTGCATGTACAGCTGCTTCATTTTTGGCTTCTTTCTTGGTAGATGCTGCATGACTATCGATCATAAATCTTCTAGTTGAATCTTCAAATTCAACCATTGCAACAAAAATTGGAGAGTGATCTGGTCCAGTCTTCTCATAAGTGTACTTTATTGGTGAAAGATCTAATTTTTCAAGTATCTCCTTGAGCATTACCTTGAACGGTGCAACCATAACTACTAGTTTTTCATCCTCTATTTCTTAGTGTTGATAACGAGGTTTCTTTTCTTCAACATCTGAAGACTTCTCTAGTCTTCTTTCTTTTCTACAAAATCTTTTTCTAGACTTGCACACTTCTCAACAGGTTCCTTTCAACCTGGAGAACTTGACACCTTGGAGGATATAAACAGCTTCTTACCAAGCTTCTTCTAGCTCTGATAATTGCTTCAAAAAGAACCTGGCTCTTATTCCTGCTTTAGGATTGACCTGGCTCTGATACCACTTGTTGTAAATTTCTGGAAGTGCTCCGATATCACTTTGTTGGATATCTATTGTTGGAACAATCTGATTTGGATTGCTCTATGATAGACAATGCTCAAGAACAAACTTTGAGAGTAGAGGACAAAATATCATATAATGTTTTCTTCTTTCATTCCAAACTACTCTAATAAACATGAGACTCTAGGTCCCTTTATATAGACATATGAGGGTACCTTTCATCATCCCCTCATTAATACAAAAACCCATTGGCTTCCACAAAACACATAGTTCCAATAAAATTCTCAGACTTTCACACTTAAACATTAATTAAACTTCATAACTCCTACAATAAGACTCTTAGACTTTCATACTTAAAACATTAATTAAACTTCATAACTCCTACACTAAGACTCTTAGACTTTCACATTTAAAGCATTAGTTAAACTTCATGACTCTTAGAATAAGACTCTTAGACTTTCACACTAAGACATCAATGACTATATGACTCTTAGAACTTAGGAATTAAAAATTACTTCCAACAATATTATGCCACCAATTATAGTTACTAGTTTAATCCTTCAATAAAGTGAAGCTTAAGAATAATTAAAAGAAAAAGAAACCACTATATATTTCATTCCACTGGAATAAGTACCCAACTACTAACCATCAATGATAATGAGAAATATCCAGAATGATGTAGCATTTTGCTAAAGGTAAATGTAATCAAAGACAAAATTTTAAAAAACTAATAAATACACACTTTTCACAGACTACAACTACCTGATGCCAGGTTTCAATATCAATATTGTACCTCGCCAAGAGTAAGAGGTGTTTTTCCAGGAACAGAAGGATAGAAAGTAAGTGCAACAATGCGAGTAAGAAAGTTCAATTCTCCCTCCAATTCCTCAAAGTCATACAGCAAAGGAAGATAGGAACTTTCTCGAGCATGCAAGTGAGCACTTTTACCAGTGATGGCCAAATCCTCTGAATCAATTCTTCTTGTTAGGGGAATTGAAATATTTGTCCCACTTGAGCACTATGGTATACATGCACCCTATAACAACACAGATATATGCTTAGGTTGGCCGTAAGATAGAAAACTGATTGCCATCAGCTCTATGGCACTCCTTTCATGATAGATAACATTCATAAAAAGCACTGATTCACTTCCAATGAAAAAGGAGAAAGGTAATAGATACTAGAACAAGTTGGAGCTTAGAAAAATCTCAACCATGTATAAAATGTCTTAGTGATAAATAATAATAATATAATAATTGTGGCATGGCAAAATATTGAATCCAAGTTCAATCACTATACATTGCCTAAAAAACAAAACACAAACACTAACCTTAGTTTGATTGTGTGACTGGCTAGATGTCAATAAGTAAAATTCTTTGTTACACAAATGAAATAGCTATCGAAGTTTAAGTTGAATGTGGAGCACAAGTGTAAAGAGGAAAAGTTATGACAAAACAAGTATGTAGGAGGATTGGAACTTGCAAGCTGCAAGATGCAATGAATGATAAAATGCCTACTCAGGTAATATAGCCATTCACAAAAAAGATCAAAGAGGCTTTATAAAGACTTGCATAGCAGTGATAGCCATGCAAGTCCTGAACAAATTTGAGATAATTCTAACTTACCATGCACGTGTAGAATGATCATCCACAAATAAAAAAGTGAGTTGATTTGGGAACTGAAACAGTTCCAGCCCATTAGAGAGATCTAAATTCTGAGAAGCACTCCATAACACTCCTCTTTTGGGGAAAATGTTGGTCTATGATGCTTTTCAAATTCATAACCTAGCAAAGAACTTGCAACAAAAAATTTTAGGAACTATAAGGTCACACATAGATGCTTTAGCCTGCAATGTTTGATTGATCAAATATTTTAGAGAAAATGTTTTCAATGTTTGATTGATCAAACCTTGATCAAATATTGCTCTGTTACTTTAGAAAGTTATTAATCCAGATAAATACATGCCATTCAACATCATTGGTGAAAGATAGGTGAGTCAATTTATTAAAACAATAAATAAAAGAAAAGAATGATGAGGCCCAGATCTACTATTTAATCTGCAACTAAATCAAAATGACTACAATCGGTTGCCTACAAAAGAAGGCCATCCAAGATTGCTGCCATTAGAAATAATTGAATCAGCAAAACATACATCCCAAAATCATCATAGCCTCTATATACAAACCTTAAACCAATTTTAAAATAGGTTAGAAAGTTTCATTACTCTCCAAACAGTGAAGCACCTGATAAGAAAAGGACAACAAATTATCCTATTATTGCAAATTATCCATTATAGATTAAAAAGATTATAAGTATTCAAGTCATCAAGAACTTTCGATTGATATAAGCATTAATTATTGAACACATGCATTTAATAGACAATATTCATATTTTCAAAATAAGAATATTTATATGCATGAGTCTAAATATAGTAATCATAAGCTTTAATTTCATTTACTCAGTACGTGAAATGGAAACTGGACGAGATTCCCCATCTTTCTCTCAAAAAGTTCTTAGCAGGAAAATTTAGTGAAGGTGATAATAGTTGCAACTCATGTTGGAATTAATGCACTTTGCTTCGGCCTGGTTAAAATTTTATGAGAGTTTACTGGTTTATTTTTCATTGGTGTAGCTAGACCAGAATGGTAAATAATGCCTTACCATAATGCATTAAAGGCAGAAATAGACTGACAATCTGATGCCTTTAATGTCTTACCTGGTTAGTGTGTAAGACTTGAATTCCTGTGCCAGATCAAGTGATAAAGTAGATATATAATACTCTTGACACTACTTAGTATTTAAGATCTCAATGTAGAAAAAGAAAAGTTCATAAAAACCAAAATCCAACATATCAATTGCTTCAAGCAAACATAATAAACAAAAAGATTAAGCAAATAGTATAACCAAAATCCACTTGTTTCACCTTCTCATTGTTTCCATATTTAACAAAAAGATTAAGCATCTCTAAATGTGTAGATAAAAAGAAATAATATTGTTTACGAAAAGCATAAAAGAAAATCCATAATTTAATGTGAAAGGATTATGCCCTAAAGGCCAATCGAAATGTGTATTTTGATGGGATTTTTTTTTGTATCCCAAACCAATGTATTGAAATTATCAATTAATAAAGGCATTTTATTTTCATCATACGCTGTGTCTTATTAATTTTATTAAGATATGATGAACCCCATAGATTAGGGCTATGGTTCTAGGGTTATGATGAGATCATACCAGTGAGACCTAAAGCCTTAAAACCCTAATCTAGAATATTCCTGGTCGGTGGGATATTGAGTAGGGGATCAATGTTTCTGGTAAGACCAGCACATCCTATGTATACTTGGTGAAGAGGGTGACTGATCTCGCAGTCACTTGTATTTGACACTAATACTAGGATGTGGGTGCTCATTAAAGAATGAGTTCACTGAATGGATCCAGCTTGAGAACATCTAATGGAACCTTATCTATTTGTCAATAGATAGTTCTCATAGTGGGAGTAGTGCATGTGATCCTTTGACCTGAGACTGCCATGGTACCTTGTATGCATGAATCCATACTTTGGTTCACACTCAATCATGACACTGAGTCATGCATGGGGTGATACTGGGTATGGTGGATTGCATATGGAGGTTGTGAGTAGGTCAAAAAGGAATCGATCAACCCTAGTAAGAGGGAAGCACATCCAGATGATTTCAATCAAATGAAGATTCGGGAAATCTTTGATCAAAGTATGAACATTAGAAATAGTTTCTAATGGTTCATTAATGAATCATCATTATCAGATTGAGCAAGAAATGAATATAAAATTGGATTTGACATGTTGCTAGATGTCAATCTTGTCTTGTAGGTCTTCATGAACTAATTGATTTGGTTTCATGAGTCAATTCAATGTGTGATTCGAATTGGATAAATAGGTGAGCCAATTTGACCTAATTAGGTGAATCGGGTTCGATCGGATTGAATCGGCTCAAATCTAAATCTACTGCTGGCTAGATGTGGAACCCAATGGGTCACACATAATAGAAACTTGGCCAAAGAAGTCATTCATGATTTAATTAGGGTCATAGGATCCTAATTGGTTAGCCGGATTACATACTAGCATATGTAGGCTAACCAAATTCCTAACCCAATTGGATTGGATCCAGTTGCTTGCTAATTGGGCTAACCTAATTATGGAAAACCTAAATTAGGTTGAGTCCTAAGTGGGGCTAGCCTAATTAGAGATAAATCGGATTTTAATTTGGATTTAAGGGCATTTTATGTGCCATACAAGAAGAGTCCTAATGGCATGGGACACTTGGTACCAAAATGATACCTCAACTTTAAAAGGGCACAGAATGAGCTATAGATCTCTGATTTGAATATAATTTATATGATCAAAAATGAAATTTTATGTTCTTTCCAATGACACCCATATTGCCTATGTTTTGACTGGTCAACATTCTTTGAAATTTGCATGGAAGAAGGATGGCGCGCGGTGCATGAAGAGTCGCAACTCCTTATATGGCGCATGGTTCTGATGGAGAGTCCTTCTGCTATCAGGACTCTTCATAATCTTCAATGTTTGGAGATTGAAGAGGCACCTCTTGGCTTCCTAGGGACCGGTAATTGACATGTGGCAAGTGAGAATTCGTCCAGATAAAAGAAGGGATGTGAATAAGGCCTTCGGTGCATGAATGGGCTTATTAGATATGATTTTTCAAGCCAGATAACTTCTCTTCGGTCTTGAAAAATTATATCTGATAAGTTGATGGGAGGACATATCACACACCCCTCTTGTATCTATAAATAGGGGGAGGTGAAATGAGCCTGATATAGGAATTCCATCAAAGTACTATTCTGAGTGTCTCTCTCTCCCTCCTTTCTTTAAGACAAGGTCTTTTCTACTAGGACAAAGTTTTGTTTTAGGACATATGCCTAAGGGGTCCTAGAGGAGGGTTGTCCTAAAACCAAGAGTGGTTTAGGAGAGTGTCTTTAGTGCCCTACAGTAGGACAGGGTATCCTACAGTGGTCAATAGACCAAAGGCTGCCGAAAGAGTTCCACTTCTCCAAGCAACTTGAAGAAGGAGTTCTTCCTTGGTTTGAGTTTCATGTGGATCACCGTTGGAGGGCGAACGTTTGGGCACCTGGTGGAGAAGAAGGCTGAATCAGGGTTTTCTTCGTTAGATTGGATACTAGCGGTTTAAGTTGGTGCCTAAACTCTAGTTTATATTATATATGCATGATTGTCTGTTTTAAATCCTAGTAAGGAGGTCTTGGGTTAAGGGTTTGGTAGTGGTTTCATAATAAATTTTTGAAATTCACGCTTCCGCCCTGGTCACCAAAATCCTTACAGTGGTATCAGAGCCACCTTATTAGGGCTAAATCATACAAAATTTGATGTTGCCCAATTTTATAGGACTCTTGAGGTTGCCCATTTAGGTAGGACTCTACAAACTTTGAAGTTGCCTAATTTTGTAGGACTCTTAAGGTTGCCCATTTTTGTAGAACTCTACAAAATTTGAAGTTGCCCAATTTTGTAGGACTCTACAAAAGTTTAAAGTTACATATGATTGATATGTTTATGCATATATATATGTCACTAGTTTGGGTTTTCACTTAAACCTTAACCGATATAGAGATATGTTTAGCTTTCTAGTCATCATACTGAAATAAGGTTGCCCTGGCATAATGGTGGATCCATTATGTGGTAGATGGTTGTCCTAGTATGATGACACACTTGGCACATTATAAAATGGTATATGATGCATGGTTAATGAATGGTAATATTAGAATGTGCTTCTGTTTGAATTGCCCTCTATTAAAATTATATTAAGTTGTAGTGTCATATACCAAAAGCAAAATAATCAAGATGATTAGTTGATCATTCAGTGTATAGGAAAAGTGGTTCATGATCGATAAAGATGACATGGTTTTTAATTGGTTCCGTTGACTGACCTGGCTAATTTTTATTGGTGTCTAGGAAAGCAATGGAGGGACTCCCACTACTCTCCCACTTACCTGGCTGATAAGATTAACTTAATTCTTGATTGATATGCTTAGTGTAATATTCACTACATTAGGCCTTCATGCTAGGTCATTATTATGTTATGATCCGTATTAGGTTTGTTGTGTATACACAAGGCCTATTATGGTAACTAACACAATTTTGGCCTAGTGCATTTGATGCTTATGGCATGATTTAATATAATACTTTGTTGTGAATACACAAGGATATTATTATTACAATCATGACTATAAAGGAATGAAGGGTCTTACTTAACTAAAAATATTATAGTTTGTTGTGCACACACAAGGCTATTAATATTTTAGGGGCCAGGTTTTGTTGAGAATTGTATGAGATACAATTGGAAAGAGTTTTCCTACCTTTGAAATTATAAAAGATTTGTTGTGTACACACAAGATCTTTTATAAGGAATTAGGATCTCAACCCCACTAAAAAAATCAATAAGGGTTTCTCGATCATCATATAGAGGGTTATGATGCTTGATAAAATAGTGGGAGACATAATTAAGTTAAAGTCCTAATTTAATTATGTTTTGTCAACATTGATTGTTTGCTTATGTTATATTCTTTGTTAATGTAGATTAAATGGCCTCTTCACTCTCACTCCGTAGTATACTTGATGCCAATAAATTGATTAGATCGAACTATGTTGACTGGTTGAGAAACCTAAAGATAGTACTCAGCCAGGAAAAACTTTCTTACATTCTTGATACCCCTACCTTGGAACCTTTAGGGAAAGATGCCTTGTAAGAGGAAAAGACCACATACAAGATGTGGCAAAATGACTCACTCACTATCAAATGTATCATGCTTGCCTCTCTGACCAATGAGTTGCAGAGGCAACATGATAGCATGGACATTAACTCCATACCGCTCAATCTAAAAGAGCTATATGGAGAACATAGTCGAACTGCTAGATATGAGATATCTTAGTTGTTCCGTGCGAGAATGATAGAAGGTACATCCGTACAAGACCACGTACTGATGGTTATTGACCTGATCACTCGATTAGGTCAATTGGGTTTTGTTATGGATGGGGAGTTGAATCAGGATTTGATCCTGCAGTCACTCCCGGAGTCATTTTCACAGTTTGTTCTTAATTATCATATGAACAAACTTAACACTTCCTTGCCTGAGCTGTTAAACATGTTAAAAATAGCAGAGAGCCATTTAAAGAAAAATAAGGCTCCACTTCTTCTTGTGAATGGGATCAACAAGAAGAAGTCAGGCAGAAAGGATTCCAAGAAAAGATTGAACCCAAAAAGGGGCATCAAGAAGAAGAAAGGAAAGAAGGCCTCCGGACAAATGACCTGCTTTCACTGTGGCAAGCCGGGTCATTGGAAGAGGAACTGCAAGGCTTACCTTGTAGGTGTGAAGCCTGGTGCATCAGATGCACCAAAAGGTATGAAAGAAGTTCATACTATTTTGTCATTGGATTCTTCCATTTCAAATACTTGGGTATTGGATACCGCCTATGGTCATAATATCTACAAATCATTGCAGGGGCCGTAGAGGCTTAGAGTATTGAAGGAAGGAGACTTCGAGCTCTATAATGCTAGAGGAGAGTCCATCCAAGCAGAGGCCGTAGGGACTTATATCTTGAAGTTACCTTCGAGGAAGATTTTAGAGCTAAGAGATTGTTACTATATGCCTAAGGTCATTAGAAATATCATATATGTACCCTTGTTACTTAGACAAGGTTATACTATGAATGTGATGAGCAATGGTTGCTCAATTATCTTTTCTAATGAAATTATATGTTGTGGTGTATTTTGCAATGGTCTTTTAACTCTATCCACTAATGACAATATACTTCATATAAGTAACAAATGAAAGAGAGATGATGTAAACAATACTTTACTCTGGCACTGTCGGCTTGGACATATTAGTGAGACTAGGATTAGCAAGTTATACAAGAAAAATTTTGTTAATCCTTATGATTATGAATCATTAGGAACTTGTGAATCATGTCTCATGGGTAAAATGGCCAAGACTCCATTTAGTGGACATAGAGAAAGGACAACTGAGTTATTAGGACTCATACATACAGATGTATATGGGCCTATGACAACTCAGGCCAAGGGTGGATACTCTTATTTCATCATGTTTACTGATGATTTTTCAAGGTACGGATTTGTGTACCTTATGAAACATAAGTCCGAAGCCTTTAATAAATTTTTAGAGTATAAAAGTATGGTAGAGAAACAAACGGGGAAAAGTATTAAAATCCTTCGATCAGATCAAGGAGGTGAATACTTATCCATCGAGTTTCTCGATCACCTAAAAGAAAAGAAAATTATCTCTGAATGGACCCCTCCTTACACACCACAATTAAATGGTGTTGCTGAAAGGAGGAACCATACCTAATTAGATATGGTACGGTCCATGATGCGCTTCACATGGTTACCTGTTTCCTTCTGGGGATATGCCTTGGAAATCATGGCTAATATCTTAAATAGAGTACCATCTAAATCTGTCTCTAGCACTCCATATGAGATATAGAGGGATAAGAAACCCAATCTTAAGTATCTTAAGATATGGGGATGTCTAGCCTATGTCAAAAGAAACTTTGGACATAAGCTTGATGCTAGAGCAGATAAGTATTTATTTGTAGGATATCCAAAAGATAGTATAGGATATCTGTTCTACCACCCTACTGAACAAAAAGTTTTTATCAGTAGGCATGCCACTTTTCTAGAGAAAGAGTTCATCCTACAAAAGGGCAGTGGGAGAAATATTGAACTTGAAGAAGTTCAACAAATAGATACATCTCAACCAAATGATAACATAGTTAGTATAGAACCAGAACACACCACTCCTATCTGTAGGTCTAATAGGGTGTGTCATGCACCTGAGAGCTATGGGTTAATTATTGAAAATACTGAAGCTCGGATCATTGAAAATGATGAGCCTTTAACCTATACGGATGCTGTCATGAGTAGGGACTCAGACAGATGGCTGGAAGCCATGAGATCCGAAATGGACTCCATGTATGTCAACCAAGTGTGGACTTTGGTTGATGCATCAGTGGTGTTAACCTTATTGGATGCAAATGGGTCTATAAAAAATAGATTGGGGCATATGGCCAAGTCAAAACTTATAAAGCCAGATTAGTGGCTAAGGGTTTCAGATAAAAACAGGGAATAGATTATGATGAAATATTTTCTCCTGTTGCCATGCTCAAATCTATTCAGATCATGCTTGCTATAGCAGCATATTATGATTATGAAATCTAGCAGATGGATGTGAAAACCGTATTCCTTAATGGTTTCCTTGAGAAAGAGGTCTATATGTCACAGCCAGAAGGTTTTGTCTTGGAGACTAAACCTAATCAGGTATGTAGGCTGAAGAAATCCATTTATAGATTAAAGAAAGCATCCAGGAGTTGGAACATCCGATTTGATAAGACAGTCAAAGAGTTTGACTTTATCAAAAATGAGGATGAACCTTGTGTGTACAAGAAGACTAGTGGGAGTGCCATAGTTTTCTTGGTTCTATATGTGGATGACATACTCCTCATTGGGAATGATATCCCAATGTTACAATCAGTCAAGGTATGGTTATCTAAACAATTTTCCATGAAAGACTTGGGAGAAGCATCCTATATACTAGGTATCAAGATCTATAGAGATAGATCTAGGAGGATGCTAGGCTTATCCCAATCTAGGTACATTGACCAAGTGATAAAGAGATTTAGCATGGAGGGAAGTAAAAGAGGTTACTTGCCCATTGGTCATGGCATACATCTTTCTAAGAAGATGTCTCCTAAGACACCTGAAGAAAGAAATAGAATGAGTTCTATACCTTATGCTTCGGCTATAGGATCTATAATGTATGCTATGTTATGTACCAGGCCTAATGTGGCATATGCCATATGTATAACCAGCAAATTTCAGGCTGATCCAGGAGAGGATCACTGGAAGGCTGTGAAAAATATTCTTAGGCACTTGAGAATGACTAAGGATATTTTTTTGATATATGGAGGATCTGATCTTAAACTGGAAGCTTATTCAGATTCTAGTTTTCAATTGGATCCAGATGATAGCAAATCTATTTCAGGATATGTTTTTACCCTAAATGGAGGAGCTGTAAGCTGGAAGAGTTCTAAATAGCAAACTGTAGTTGACTCAACAACTGAGGCAGAATACATTGCTGTTAGTGAAGCTGCCAAGGAAGCTGTCTGGATGAAGAAGTTCATCTCAGAGTTGGGCATTGTTCCGGAGATTGAAGGTCTAGTACCACTTTACTGTGATAATATTGGAGCCGTCGCTCAAGCTAAGGAACCTAGAGCTCATTACAAATCAAAGCACATTCTAAGATGCTTCCATCTCATTCGAGAGATTGTTGAAAGACAAGAAGTCTACATTAAAAGAGTAGAAACGAAGAACAACATAGCAAACCCATTCACTAAGGCTCTACCACAGCGGGAGTTTGATCGCCACCTCGATTGTATGGGGTTAAAATTTAAAGGCGATTGGCTTTAGTGCAAGTGGGAGATTGAAAGGATTATGTCCTAAAGGCCAATCAAAATGTTGTATTTCGATGGGATTTTCTTTTGTATCCCAAACCAATGTATTGACATTATCAATTAATAAAGGCATTTTATTTTCATCATACGCTATGTCTTATTAATTTTATTAAGATATGATGAACCCCATAGATTAGGGCTATGGTTCTAGGGTTATGATGAGATCATACCAGTGAGACCTAAAGCCTTAAAACCCTAATCTAGAATATTCTTGGTCGATGGGATATTGAGTAAGGGATCAATGTTTCCGGTAAGACCAGCACATCCTATGTATGCTTGGTGAAGAGGGTGACTGATCTCGCAGTCACTTGTATTTGACACTAATACTAGGATATGGGTGCTCATTAGAGAATGAGTTCACTGAATGGATCCAGCTTGAGAACATCTAATGGAACCTTATCTGATTGTCAATAGATAGTTCTTATAGTGGGAGTAGTGCATGTTGTCCTTTGACCTGAGGCTGCCATGGTACCTTGTATGCATGAATCCATACATTGGTTCATACTCAATCATGACACTGAGTCATGCATGGGGTGATATTGGGTATGGTGGATTGCATATGGAGATTGTGAGTAGGTCAAAAAGGAATCGATCAACCCTAGTAAGAGGGAAACACATCCAGATGATTTCAATCAAATGAAGATTCGAGAAATCTTTGATCAAAGAATGAACATTAGAAATAGTTTCTAATGGTTCATTAATGAATCATCATTATCAGATTAAGCAAGGAATGAATATGAAATTGGATTTGACAAGTATCCATATCCATAGTCATATTCAGGGTGCAAGTAAATCGAAGGACTGAATTGCCCGGTAACTCACCACTAAAGGGTATTTTGGTAAATCCACCAAAATTCCTCATCTTCCGGGTAGGCATGACACGTTGCTAGATGACAATCTTGTCTTGTAGGTCTTCATGAACCAATTGATTTGGTTTCATGAGTCAATTCGATGTGTGATTCGAATTGGACAATTAGGTGAGCCAATTTGACCTAATTAGGTCAATCGGGTTCGATCGGATTGAATCGGCTCAAACCTAAATCTATTGCTAGCAAGATGTGGAACCCAATGGGTCACACACAATAGAAACTTGGCCAAGGAAGTCATTCATGATTTAATTAGGGTCATAGGATCCTAATTGGTTAGCCGGATTACATACTAGCATATGTAGGCTAATCAAATTCCTAACCCAATTGGATTGGATCCGGTTGCTTGCTAATTGGGCTAACCTAATTATGGAAAACCTAAATTAGGTTGAGTCCTAAGTAGGGCTAGCCTAATCAGAGCTAAATCTGATTTTAATTTAGATTTAAGGGCATTTTAGGCACCATATATGAAGAGTCCCAATGGCATGTGACTCTTGGTACCTAAATGATACCTTAACTTCAAAAGGGCACAAAATGAGCTATAGATCTCTGATTTGAATATAATTTATATGGTCAGAAAGAAAATTTTATGCTCTTTCCAATGATACCCATATTACCTATGTTTTGACTGGTCAATATTCTTTGAAATTTGCGTGGAAGAAGGATGGCGCGCGGTGCATGAAGAGTCGCAACTCTTCATGTGGCGCACGGTTCTGTTGGAGAGTCCTTCTGCTATCAGGACTCTTCATAATCTTCGATGTTTGGAGATTGAAGAGGCATCTCTTGCCTTCCTAGGGACCGGTAATTGACATGTGGCAAGTGAGAATTCGTCCAGATAAAAGAAGGGATGTGAATAAGGCCTTCGGTGCATGAATGGGCTTATAAGATATGATTTCTCAAGCCAGATAACTTCTCTTTGGTCTTGAAAAATCATATCTGATAAGTTGATGGGAGGACATATCACATGCCCCTCTTGTATCTATAAATAGGGGGAGGTGAAATGAGTCTAATATAAGAATTCCACCGAAGTACTATTCTGAGTGTCTCTCTCTCCCTCCTTTTTTTAAGACAAGACTTGTCTTGTTAAGACAAGACTTGTCTTGTTAAGACAAGACTTGTCTTGTTAAGACAAGACTTGTCTTGTTAAGACAAGACTTGTCTTGTTAAGACAAGACTTGTCTTGTTAAGACAAGACTTGTCTTGTTAAGACAAGACTTGTCTTGTTAAGACAAGACTTGTCTTGTTAAGACAAGACTTGTCTTGTTAAGACAAGGTATTTTCTACTAGGACAAGGCTTTGTTTTAGGACATAAGTCTAAGGGGTCCTAGAGGAGGATTGTCCTAAAACCAAGAGTAGTTTAGGATAGTATCCTTAGTGCCCTACAGTAGGACAGGGTATCCTACAGTGGTCAATAGACCAAAGGCTGCCGAAAGAGTTCCACTTCTCCAAGCAACTTGAAGGAGTTCTTCCTTGGTCCGAGTTTCATGTGGATCACCGTTGGAGGGTGAACGTTTGGGTGCTTGGTGGAGAAGAAGGCTGAATCAGGGTTTTCTTCGTCGGATTGGATACTAGAGGTTCAGGTTGGTGCCTAAACTCTAGTTTATATTATATATACATGTTTGTATGTTTTAATTCCTAGTAAGGAGGTCTTGGGTTAAGGGTTTGGTAGTGGTTTCATAATAAACTTTTGAAATCCATGCTTCCGCCCTGGTCACCAAAACCCTTACATAATGCTCGACCTACTGTGAGGTATCACCATCTGCATTCAACTTTATAAAACTCGAGCAATTTGTAACTGATAAATGTTAACATAAATATCAATTATAAAAATTTGTAATATAAGAATAACAAATTAGGAATATACAAGGAAAAATATTTATATACCTCTATATTCTTCACGAAGCCAATCCAATGTACAAACCAAGGCCTCAACAGTAAATGGACTCAAAGAACTCCGATACTGATCCACAACTCTACCACCAGTGCTAAATGCCAACTCTGAAGAAATGGTAGAGAATGGAATTGCTAGAATATCTCTAGCCATTCTTGACAATATAGGATAGATAGCTGCATTATTCTTTCAACATGTTAAGATATCAAAGTTCATGTCACTAAAACCAAAAAGCACATTATCATCCAAATTACCATCCAACTCTGATCTCTTAGGCCATTTTGAGGAACTTTGACTTCTAAACTGATCAAAATCCATATCAAGCTTTGCAATATCCATGGAAAATGAAGAAACGAAGTATATGAATTTCATCTGTTACCTCACTTGAACTTATAAAGGATTGTACTTTTGCTGCATCTGCATATTCTGAATAAAGAATGTAAAGACAAGTATGAATTTCAGCAATCCTTTTCTGTCTCTTCCACATCAAATGCCTTTTCATAACAAAATTCTACAAATATCAACTTCTATCTGGGATCCAAAATAGAAGCAATCACTAACAAATTATTGCATTGAGACCAATATTTATTAAATTTCTTTTGCATTTCATTCATCAATTGCTTCAGTGTTTCATCAGTATGAGCCCTCGGATTCATCAACACCATCCGAATTTTTCAAACTTCTTTTAGATACAAATTTGATATGGTATACTTAGAACCAAAAATACTTTAGTAGCATTGAGAAAATTTCTAAAAATTTAAGAATTATCTCAGCCTTTTTCCATTCATCATTGGTAGGGCATTCACATGAATGTTCGGTTGCATATCTAATAAACACATCTTTATAACTAACTGCATCAAGCAACATCTTATATGTAGAATCCATCTTGTAGCAACATCCAAAGTAAGCTCTTTTCTAACAGAAAGTCTCATATGTTTTGACATTTCATTAAAAGCTTGCATCCGAGATGGGCTTGCAGACACAAATCTAATAATCTCCCTGATACATTCAATAGCTGAATGAATAATTTTCATTCCATCTTGAACCATAATATTAAGTATATGTGCACAACATCGGATATGACTGTACTTCCCACCAAACAACATTCCATCATAAAAATGACCTTGGATCCTTCGGATCACAGCATCATTTGTAGTATAATTATCTAAAGTGATAGAACATATCTTAGAATCCAGTTCCCATTCAAGAAGAGACTTTTTAATAGCATCTTCAATTACAAAACCTGAATGAGGGTATGATAATTTCTTGAAACTAATTATCTTTTTATGCAGAACAAAATCAGAATCAATATAATGAGCTGTGAGTGATATGTAACCAATTTTTTGATTTGATGTCCAAATATCGCTAGTAAAATTAACCCGAGAAGTTAATTTTTTAAAATCATCCTGCAATTTTTTCCTTTCTCCTTCATACAAAGCCATATAATCATTCTTCATAGTCTTACAGCCTACAGCATTGAATAATGGCTGAACATATCTCATTAATTCATTGAAAGCAGGATGCTCAATAACATGAAATGGAAGCTCAGCACAAATGATAAACTTTGCAATTATTTTTCTTGTCTCTTCTTGATTGAATTTAAAAGTCTTCACCAGATCTTTTGAACTTGCTGATATAAACAATCAATTAACCAAATTCTTTTGATATTTTTTGCAAACATTTTGAAGATGGCATTTTAGATGACTTGTTGCTCCTTTTGTACCACTACTTAAATCCTTTTTACAATACTGACATGTAGCTACTATTTTATCACTTTTTTTTCTTTCAATAAAATGGTCCCATACCCAAGACCTTTTTTTACAACCTTTATCACCATCATTTTTAGAATTTCCCTCATTTTTGTCATCCTCATTCCTTATACATTCAATGGTTTCATTTTCATCCATTTTAGATTGAGACATGCTGCATAAATAAAAGAATATAGTATATTAAATAGATAAACTAAAGAAAAAAAGAGAAAAAAAAATACTATAGTTTGCAGGTTTAAGTAGCACTTTATAATTTCTCTCAAGATGAACCATTATTGTTGTTTGCAAACTTTTTTTTTCAAAACTTAGATTTTGAAAATGAGACAACTGTTTAGTATTTAGCTTATTAGAAAATAAACCACTAAAGCCATCTCCATTTATTTTTGTACATGGGGAGGATGAACATAAACCATGCCAAACATATGGATATGACCATGCAACAAAAAATACACATATTATGAAAGAGCTTCTAGAAAGGAACAGTCAAGATGTACTTCTATTTCTGGACAAATCATTCATGTCAATTTCGTTGGGAAGCAGCAGGCATCATATGTAAACAGGCAACAAAAAAATAAACAAGTGATGGACATATAACTTAAAAAAATTACATCAATTCTGTCCCATCTTCTGCTAATGAAAATTACATAAAGATGTAGATTTATATTAAAGACAAACATAAATATTCATGATAATGCCAAACAGCATTTATATTAAACATGGCATAATTCACATTATGCCATGCAAATTATAGAAGACCAAACATTACGCCATGTCATTTATTGAAGACCAAACATTATGCCATGTAAATTATTAAAGACCAAACATTATGTCAAGCTAATATGATTATGTAATACTGGGAGGGGTTTACCCTTCCTTAAAAATGGAAGAAAAAAAAAGAAAAAAAGGGAAGGGCATAAACAATTTAAGGAAGCAGGGAAGATGTTTATCCAGTTATCGTAGCACCATTTGGTTGCGGTAACCTGTGTGTGTGGTGCATATATAACCACATATCTGTATAACACCATGGTAGGTCTTAAAGGTTCTCCAACATGGTGCTTAACAAATATCTACATAACACTAGAATCCACTTGGTTCTAATTGAAGGTAGTTCGAAATGCAATGTGGTGCGGGCACCAGACTCAGAAGAAGACTTCAGGGCTCCATCTGGATCTCTGATTGACATTGCCCGAAGAATTAGGGTTTTCTGGTTTTGTAATAAGGGTTGACTTGGTCAACTTAATTTTAGTTTGAGTCTGTATTTCCCTGCAATTTAAATTTTGTTGAGTCATGTTGACTCAATACAAGTCCTAGTAGTGGTCTAGGTCTTCTCCAAGGTGCAACATTTTCTCCCAGGACCAAGCAAGTGGGCGCCACACTCCCAGCCACACGCCAGAGTCCAGGAGGCGCCACATCTCCATCCAGTGTGCCTTGGTCCCCACACCACAAGAAAGCAGGTCCCTTCTTTTATGTGCCACTTGGGGGAGAAATCCATCAAGATACCTCAATCCAAGGAGGTGCTAACTTCTTTCCAGATAAACCCAAGCCAGGATGGCAAGAATTTTTCTTGAAGAGAGGATCAAGGAGGTGCCCCACAATGTTCCATAAAAACCCAAGTTATAAAAGGGAAGAGAGCATGTCTTGGGAAGAAAATTTGATGCCTAAAGTGTGGGTTAGTCCTATTAGTCCCACATGGGAAGTGTATGAAATTTTATTTTTTTGTTATGTCTATATATTCAACTCTATGTAACTCTTGAAGAAAAGATGAATGAAACCAAATTTTTTTTGTGAGCAAACTTTGTGTTTTCTCTCTTCCGCACTTGCATCCAGGTGTTGAGCTCCGTGAGGGAGTAAATCCGGGTTCCCCAGGAACCTTGAGGAGGTGTGAGATCTCCAAACCCAAACCTTAGGTTAGCCACTTCTACTCCAAATCCTAGCCGCCCATCATCCACTTCAATCCACCAAACCCTAGCATATCCCACCTCCCACGGCCATTCTCTCAAAGTCCAGGCCGACCACCAGCATCCAGCTACAGTCCGGATACTTCAGATCCACAGCTCTTTCCAAAGGGAGTCGAATCAGCCTTCAAGAGAATCCGGATCTCAGCGACATCAGCCTTCAAGTTCTTCGAACTGGTAAATCCTTCCCTGAGTCTCTGAATCCATCACTTGTTTTTCTTCTTCCCAGATCTTGAGTCCAGGAGAAGCCGACCCAGCCACAAGACCAGTATTGGAGGATCCATTACGAAGATAGCCGAATCCGAGGATCCAACAATCTGCTCGAGAGAGTTCTTCCATCCAAATTCTGTGAGATCACTGTTTGGTTAGTAAACCATCTCTTCTCTCTATTTCTGTTCTGTTGAAAGTTCAGAGCGAAACCATAGGTCTGGGAGTTTCTCAACCCCCAGCGATCCGTTACTTCTGAACTACTCTGATAATTTAGTTTCTTCTAAATTGTGCTTTCAATCCTTACCTAGTTTCCTTCAACGTAGTTTAGCTTTACTTTGAGTCGAAGCCAATTTCTGAAATATAAAAAAAAAAAAAGAATTAATCTTAATTTTACTTCCGCATACACTTCTTTGTTCTTTGTTCTGCATCATTTTTGGTATCAGAGCTTCCGTTCTGCATCATTTTTGGTATCAGAGCCCTGTCTAGGGTTTCTGTTTGATTGCTTGTTTGAGTCCCTCTCTTTTTACCTTGTCTGCTCGAAGTCGACTCCCCAGGACGTCCGGTCCTAGGAATGAAGCGAGGTGCAAACCTCCTCTTCCCATTCCACGGGGTGTTCCTAGGGCGTGTAGGGGATCCGTTGGGTTACAACTTCGTAGCAGAAATTGTAAACGGGGAAGTGCTCTATTTTCAGCCCGTAATTATCCTGTTGCAGGAATTATTTCTCACTACAGGTAACTTCAAATTCAATAATTTTTGTTTTTCTGGAACCAGTATAATTGAAACTAATTTTCATAATTTTCTCATGATTTATTGGTTTCCGTGCAATTTCAGAGAATTAAATTACTGCAACTCTATTTTTGTGTTCTGCAATCCAATTATTTTTTTTTTTTTTGAGTGTTCATCTCTTAATTCACCTTAAGGGCATTTGAGCATCTAAGATAAGGGGAGGAGTTGATAACCTCTCCTTAGCCCAAAACCACCACCCCTTCATTCGAACCTAAGCCTTTAATCTAAAATTGATTAGACCTAATTTGCCCTAGTGGGCTAGGGACATCAACAAGTCGGGTCAAGGCTAGTGTTGAGTCAGTTTGTCTGGTTACTCTGTGTGTGCTTTGTACTCAGTGTCTAGAATGGTGGTTCAGGGATTCTATCCCGAAGGGCTTGTGTGCTGGTCTGCCTACCTGGCCAATCACTGATTGGTGTCTAGGATTGGCATCTAGGGACCTAACACTCCCCTTACACCTGCCTGGCTGAGTCCCGAGTTACTACAGGCTAGCTTGCCACTCTGATTGGGCATCTAGTTTGGGCTCTAGGTCTAGTTAGCCAGTAGTCGCTTTAGTCTAGTCACATTCTGTGTGCTTGCTTGCATCATCATGTCTACCCGGAATGGAGTACCCTACCAACCTAGTCAAACCCAACCAGATTTAGAGGCCATGGTTAGAAATCTTACCGAAAGTATGACCAAATTGAGTCAGGACATGAATGAGGGTTTGTCCCAATTTAGGGATCGAGTCCAAGTACTTGAGAAACGTAGACATCAAAATTGGACCCCTGATCCAAAATTTAATAGGCCCCAACCTCACCCATTGCAGGAGCCTAGGAAGAACTTATACCATGATCCCGAGCATAACCTTAGGAAGCCTAACCATGATATCTATAGTGTGGATCGTGTCTATGAGAGGTCCTTACAATATTCTAGACCAGTCACTCAACAACCCCAGTCTTCTAGATCAAACTATTTAGATCCACACCCATGCCCAAGAAAGGTCTCTACTAGCTTGAAACCCAGTGTGACTCAGGTTCCTATATCGCAAGAATGTTTGTTTTGTGGAGAAGGTGGCCGTGAGAAGAGGAAAAGACTAGGGCTTGGTGGAACGAGCTACTTGATGGGGTTATTGAGGGGACCCCTGCCACTCAAGGAATTCATGAGCTAACCCTAAGAGAAGACCCTTTTGAGGAAGTTCAGGAAGAGGAAATTGCACCCAATGAGAGTTTAAGTGAGAATACCTCTGAACTCATTGAGGAATCCAAAGAAGACACCCCTGAGTCAAATCTGGTAGAGAAGTGTGAAGAAGGAAGGGGTTCACAAGAATTGCCCATTGAGAAGGTCCAAGAACAAGAAAAAGACAGTATCTTAGAGGACTTTTTAGATAAACATTCCAAAGACCTTCCTGATAACCTTCCACCTTCTAGGAGCACCCAGCCTACCCTAGAACTTGCACTTGTAGACCCTCCTAGAGCAAATCATGAGGTTTGGATGAGTGCACCTATAGAACAATGTCCTCATTTTAAGGTCATCCTGAATAACCAAGGTTTGTTTCTTGTTTCTGATAAGCCACCTCAAAACTCTGATTCTTATTTCCTACCCTTCCCTGAATCTTCTCATGTTTCTAGAGCTATGGGATTACACTTTACTGAGATCTCTAGGTTGCAAGACTCCTTAGAACCTATTAGGTTTGCCACCTACTTCTGGAAGACCTTATGGCACCTACTAGGCATCCATAATAAGTTTTCATGCTCTGCATGCCCTCCTCCGACCCAAGGTCAAACCTAGAGAGCCTTAGTTTGTTAGGTTTAGACCTAGGGTTCCTTTGGAATAAAGTCCATTCTTTAGGAATGCGTCGTCAGTCTAGTTTAGTTTTTCTTGACCCTTTACTAGGCTTTGGCTCTGATTTTGGTTTGATTGAGAGCACCAGGAATTGGGATTTGTATTTTGTCCAGGACTAAATTTGCATATAATGTTTCGATCAATAGGTCTATAGGCTAGACTCCCTTTGAAATGGTTCATGGATACAAGCCTCACACACCACTTGATCTGATTTCACTATTAGTCCACACACACAAGTCTCTTGATGCACTTGCATAGCATGTAAAGGACTTGCATAAAGAAATTCATGCCAAAATAAATTTAAGTAATGAAACTTATAAGAAGTTGGCTGATTCTCAAAGGCGAGTCAAAACTTTTGTTGAGGGAGACTATGTAATGATTAGGTTAAGGCCTGAACGGTTTCCTCCTGGAACTGTTAGAAAGTTACATGCTAGAGGAGCTGGACCATTTAGAGTGGTGAAGAGAGTAGGGTCCAATGCCTATGTGCTCGAGTTGCCTTCAGAACTAGGCATTAGCTCCACTTTCAACATTACAGACCTAGTAGAGTATAGAGAGCCAGCTGTGATTCCCAGTGAGCCTTTTTGAGCCTAATCTTGCTCTTGAGAGTGAACCCAACCCTGTGTGTCCACCAACAAACTGGCCTGTGAGGAAAGAGCAGATTGAAAAGATCCTGGATGATCAGGTTATCTCTACTCGTAATCGAGGATACCAAAGATACCTGGTCTGCTGGCAAGGAAGGCCAGATTCTGATAACTCTTGGATCTCCCGAGAAGAATTACAAGAATTGGACCCAGACCTCTTGGAGAGATACCAGAGCCAGCTTGATCCATACTCGACAGGGTCGAGTTCCTCCCACCTCGGGAGAATTGGTGTGGGCACCAGACTCAGAAGAAGACTTCAGGGTTCCATCTGGATCTCTGATTGACATTGCCCGAAGAATTAGGGTTTTCTGGTTTTGTAATAAGGGTTGACTTGGTCAACTCAATTTTAGTTTGAGTCTGTATTTCCCTGCAATTTAAATTTTGTTGAGTCATGTTGACTCAATACAAGTCCTAGTAGTGGTCTAGGTCTTCTCCAAGGTGCAACATTTTCTCCCAGGACCAAGCAAGTGGGCGCCACACTCCCAGCCACACGCCAGAGTCCAGGAGGTGCCACATCTCCATCCAGTGTGCCTTGGTCCACACACCACAAGAAAGCAGGTCCCTTCTTTCATGCGCCACTTGGGGGAGAAATCCATCAAGATACCTCAATCCAAGGAGGAGCCAACTTCTTTCCAGATAAACCCAAGCCAGGATGGCAAGAATTTTTCTTGAAGAGAGGATCAAGGAGGTGCCCCACAATGTTCCATAAAAACCCAAGTTATAAAAGGGAAGAGAGCATGTCTTGGGAAGAAAATTTGATGCCTAAAGTGTGGGTTAGTCCTATTAGTCCCACATGGGAAGTGTATGAAATTTTATTTTTTTGTTATGTCTATATATTCAACTCTATGTAACTCTTGAAGAAAAGATGAATGAAACCAAATTTTTTTGTGAGCAAACTTTGTGTTTTCTCTCTTCCGCACTTGCATCCAGGTGTTGAGCTCCGTGAGGGAGTAAATCCGGGTTTCCCAGGAACCTTGAGGAGGTGTGAGATCTCCAAACCCAAACCTTAGGTTAGCCACTTCTACTCCAAACCCTAGCCGCCCACCATCCACTTCAATCCACCAAACCCTAGCATATCCCACCTCCCACGGCCATTCTCTCAAAGTCCAGGCCGACCACCAGCATCCAGCTACATCCGGATACTTCAGATCCACAGCTCTTTCCAGAGGGAGTCGAATCAGCCTTCAAGAGAATCCGGATCTCAGCGACATCAGCCTTCAAGTTCTTCGAACTGGTAAATCCTTCCCTGAGTCTCTGAATCCATCACTTGTTTTTCTTCTTCCCAGATCTTGAGTCCAGGAGAAGCCGACCCAGCCACAAGACCAGTATTGGAGGATCCATTACGAAGATAGCCGAATCCGAGGATCCAACAATCTGCTCGAGAGAGTTCTTCCATCCAAATTCTGTGAGATCACTGTTTGGTTAGTAAACCATCTCTTCTCTCTATTTCTGTTCTGTTGAAAGTTCAGAGCGAAACCCTAGGTCTGGGAGTTTCTCAACCCCCAGCGATCCGTTACTTCTGAACTACTCTGATAATTTTGTTTCTTCTAAACTGTGCTTTCAATCCTTACCTAGTTTCCTTCAACGTAGTTTAGCTTTACTTTGAGTCGAAGCCAATTTCTGAAATATAAAAAAAAAAAAAAAGAATTAATCTTAATTTTACTTCCGCATACGCTTCTTTGTTCTTTGTTCTGCATCATTTTTGGTATCAGAGCTTCCGTTCTGCATCACAATGATGCAGGCAGGGCCCAAGTGTTAGCTTTGGAGCTATCAAACAAAAAATTAAACATGCATTTAAGAGAAAGTAAAATTTATTAATATACAAAATAAAGGATATATATAGAAGGTATTGATAAGATCCTAAGTCTCTTATAATAGGGACCGATAAGCAACTATAGAATTTGAAAAGAAAAAGGAAACAAAATCCTGAGAGCTTTTACCTTGGAGTCAGAAATGACGATCGAAAGTTCGGAATGGTGGAAGCCGGAAGGTCAGCCACGGTGATTGCTCGGCAATGCTTGCCTGATCAAAGTGCGGGGAGGGGACCAACGGATGGGGACGGCGCTAAAACCCTAGAGACGATGACTCGGAGCTGGAAGGGAAAACAAAGAAGTGGAAACCTAAATCGAGACCTTCCCTTCGAGACCTAGAGACCGTGTCTTTAAATTTTTATAAAATCCATCGAGCTGAAATATATGCTCTGTCAAGACTTATACCAGGCTTTGTTTGGGCTTGGTCCTTTTGGGCCATGCTCGGGTTGGGCTGGGCCGGGCCAAAGAAAAGCCCGAGCCTGGCCCGAAAATGTAATGGATATTATTATGAAGCCCAAATTTGGCCTGAATTTTTTTGGGCCAAGCCCAAAGCCCGGCCTTATATCGGGCCAACCTGAAACCCATCGGGCTAGCCTGAGCTCATTTCTAGCCCTAATGGTGTGTGACCCTATAGGTTTGAACACTAAGCCGGTAGCACTAGAACACTTCCAGTACCAGTCAAAGTCCTCATCTAGCAATAATATCCGACGTCTGGATAAGTCGAAGATGCAGAACACCTCTCTAGAACCTCTGGCATATGGTTACCACATAATTCATCCCTTTGACCTCATAATGCTCAGGATGACCTAGGGTTAGACTGCCAACCCTAATTTGGTTTATCCAAATCGTGTCTCAACTTTTCAAGTTCTGTGACTCCTCACAAGAACTACCCTAGCCAAGGATTTTCTAAATTGAGACACAATGAGTCATTTACTCCAAACTATTTGGAACGATCAATTCCATCTTAATCCACCACTGCTCCACAAGTACTTGACTGCACCTAGAAACCTTCCATCACTGGATTAGAAATCCAGGTTGTCCGGCACCAAAGTACAGTGAGTTACTTGCAAGCTACCATGGTGACCTCAGGTCTGAGGGACACATATACTCATATCCCTTCATGAGCAACCCTTTGGTAGAAGGGAGCTCCACAAATTGTCACATTCAATGAGATGTCATACATTTCACTTACATGTCACGCCAGTGTCTCCGTACTCCTTGGTTAAGAGGACAACCAATAAATGTGACATAAAACAACCTACACTTGATACATTTTCATCCTATAACAATGTATCATTTGGCTGTGAACCAGTTTAAGAACTACTTGATATATCATCTCTATATCAAATAATGTAGTTCTAAGGACTCCATCAAACAAAAGTTCATTTCAGGAAAATGTAAATATGATGAATAGCTAAAAGAATAACTTTTATTTATTTAAAATTTATATACAATTATAAAATAGCCCAACCGTCTATGGCCTAGATGATTGGCTTTGGAACATAATTCCCAACACCTCCCACTTGGACTAAAGCCATTCGGTATAGAATCTCATTCCCATTTTCCATTTATAACTATTGAACTCTTGAATTCCGATGGCTTTAGTGAAGGGGTGAGCCAGGTTCTCCCTTTCCATCGATCTTCTGAAGGTTAATGTCATCTCGTTCCATGATCTCTCGCACAAGGTCATAGCACCGCAGAATGTGCTTTGTGTGGTGATGAGACTTCGGTTCTTTGGCTTGAGAAATGGCTCCAGTGCTGTCACAATACATCGGAATAGGACCATCCAGGAAGATGCCACTCCCAGCTCGCCAAGGAACTTTCACAATCACACTGCTTCCTTTGCTACATCCGATGCTGCAACGTACTCTGCTTCGCATACTAAGTCTGCCATAGTAGGCTACTTAGAACTTTTCCAGCAAATTGCTTCTCTATTAAGGGTGAAGACAAATCCTAATACACTCTTACTGTCATCCTTATCTGACTGGAAACTGGAGTCAGTATACCGCACAAGTTTCAAGTCAGGTTCTCCATAAATCAACCATTGGTCCTTAGTATTTCGCAAAAATATATGGTCTTTACCACTTTCCAATGAGCTTCACCTGGGTCAGACTGGTATCTGCTCACTACGACTAGTGAGTATGCCACGTCTGGTCTAGTACATGTCATAGCATACATGATAGAACCCACTACCGAAGTATATGGGGTTCTGCTCATATGCTCTCCCTCCTCAGGAGTTGTCGCATAATCCCCTTTGAAGAGAGTAATTCCAGTGCCTATCAAGGGATAGCGTTTCTTGGAATTTTTCATGCTAAACCACTTCAGCACAGTGTCAATGTACATAGACTGGGGCAATCCCAGAAGCCTCTTAGATCTATCTCAATAGATCTTCATACCCAGTATGTAAGAGGCTTCACCCAAGTCCTTCATAGAGAACTGAGATGACAACCAAACCTTTATTCCTTGTAGTGCTGGGATATCATTTCGATTAAAATAATGTCATCTACATACAACACAAGGAACACAATCATAGAACCATTAGCCCACTTGTAAATGCAAGGTTCTTTTTTGTTCCTAACAAAGCCATACGATTTGATACACTTATCAAACCACATGTTCCAACTCCAAGATGCTTGTTTCAGTCCATAGATGGACCTTTGAAGCTTGCACACCTTTGACTCGTTTGTGGATGTGAACCCTTGAAGTTGTGTCATATACACCTCCTCTTCCAACTCACCATTCAGAAAAGCTGTTTGAACATACATTTGCTAGATTTCATAGTCAAAGTGTGCCACTAAAGCAAGAATGATCAAAATGGACTTGAGCATTGCCACAGGAGAGAATGTCTCATCATAGTCAATACCATAATGTTGACGATATCCTTTGACAACCAGACGGGCTTTATAGATCTCCACCTGCCCATTTGTGCCCCTTTTCCTCTTAAAAATTCATTTACACCTAATGGATTTTATCCCTTCAGGCAGATTAACCAATGTCCATACATTGTTGATTTTCATGGATTCCATTTTGGATTGCATGGCTCCTAGCCATTTCTCAGAGTCGGGCCTCTGCATCACATCCATATAGGTGATCAGATCCTCATTGTTCTCATCAAGTTTAATGGGATCACCACCCCGGACCAAGAAATCATAGTATCTGTTCAATCGACTCGGTACCCTACCAGATCTGCTTAATGGTTCCTGTATGGGCTCTGGGTGTGATCTAATCACAACCGGTTCTATGTTGTCCTTTAAGTATGTCGGTTCTTCTACTTGTTGAACTTCATTAAGTTCAATCTTAGCGGCTATAGTTCCTTCACCAAGGAACTCCTTTTCCAAAAAGATAGCCCTAAAACTGATGAACAATTTTTGTTCCTCAGCCAAGTAAAACTAATACCCCTTAGACTCTTTTGGATATCCAACAAATAGGCACCGGTCAGACCTCGGTCCATGTTTGTCCATTTCCAAATATTTTATATAAGCCGGGCTACCACATACCCGAAGGTGTGAGAGTATCAGTTTACGTCCAGTCCATATCTCATATCGGGTTTTATTAACGGATTTACTCGGAGCCCTATTCAAAAGGTAGCAGGCTGATTCCAAAGCATATCCTCAAAATGATAGTGGCAGAGAAGCAAAGCCCATCATCGACCGAACCATGTCTAACAAAGTTCGATTCCTCCTTTCAAACACTCCATTTAATTGAGGTATCCCTGGAGGTGTCCATTGAGAGAGAATTTCATTCTCCTCGAGATATGTTAGAAACTCCCCGGAAAGATATTCATTGCATCGATTTGATTGAAGGGTTTTGATACATATTCCAATTTATTTTTCTACTTCATTACGATATCATTTGAATATTTCAAATGACTCAGATTTATGTCTCATCAAGAAGACATAATTGTACCTTGAAAGGTCATCTATAAATGTAATGAAATAACTATACCCACCTCTGGCACTAATATTCATGGGTCCACATACATCAGTATGTACCAGACTTAGAATTCCTTTGGCTTGTTCACCTTTTTTAGTAAAAGGTAATTTTGTCATCTTTTCAAGAAGACAGGACTCACAGGTTGGAAGTGAACCACTTTCACTAAAGTCGAGGAGACCATCGCACTTCAACATATTTATCCTGTTCTTGTTAATATGACCTAGCTTACAATGCCCATCATGGATAGCGGCAAAGAA
This sequence comes from Areca catechu, assembly GCA_021397845.1. Classification (NCBI taxonomy): domain Eukaryota; kingdom Viridiplantae; phylum Streptophyta; class Magnoliopsida; order Arecales; family Arecaceae; genus Areca; species Areca catechu. The sequence continues at coordinate 73,004,866 of CM038041.1, forward strand.
CCAAAGCCCATCATGGACCGAACCATGTCTAACAGAATTCGATTCCTCCTTTCATATACTCCATTTAACTGTGGTGTCCCTCGAGGTGTCCACTGAGAGAGAATCTCATTCTCCTCGAGATATGTCAGAAACTCCCCAAAAAGATATTCACCATCTCGATTTGATTGAAAGGTTTTGATACATCTTCCAGTTTATTTTCTACTTCATTACGATATCGTTTGAACATTTCAAATAACTCAGATTTATGTCTCATCAAGAAGACATAAACGTACCTTGAAAGGTCATCTGTAAATGTAATGAAATAACTATACCCACCTCTGGCACTAATATTCATGTGTCCGCATACATCAGTATGTACCAGACTTAGAATTTCTTTGGCTCGTTCGCCTTTTCTAGTAAAAGGTGATTTTGTCATCTTTCCAAGAAGACAGTACTCACAAGTTGGAAGTAAACCACTTTCACTAAAATCGAGGCGACCATCGCACATCAACATGTTTATCCTATTCTTGTTTATATGACCTAGCCTACAATGCCATAGGTACACATCACTGACATTATCTATCCTAGGGCATTTGCTAGACATGTACACTACACTAACAGGTCATGATAGTACATAAATGCCATTATTCATATATCCATTCATTACAACAAAACCATTCCAAATGATTTTGTAAATGTCATTCTTTATTGATAGTTCATAACCATACATGGTCAATTGGCCTGCATAAATGAAATTAAAATAAAAGATGGATAATAATAACACTCATTCAAATTGATTATACGAGACTCGAAAACTAGTTTGAGGACTCCCAATGTCAGGACTAGAACTTGGCTTTCATTTTCCACGTTCAAGAATCTCTCGCCATCCTCGAATCTTCTACTAACTTGAAGTTCCTCCAAAGAATTGCAAATATGAATTGGACTTCATGTATCCAATATCTAGTTAGTAGTATCGCAGATTGAAAAACTACTAGGTGTTATCATATAAATACCTTGTCCAGCACCTTCTGGCTACTTCCTTTTCTTGGACATGTTCGGGTCAAGGGATGCAATATAAAGAGGATAGTTTCTCTTCCAATGTCCCCGCTTCTTGTAGAAGAAGCACTCTGCTTGGCTCTTATCACCCTTCGTCTTCTTGGGCTGACTGGGCCCAGAAGCATTCTACACCTATTTCCCCTTACTTTTCTTTTTCCCTTTCTTGAAGGGACGATGCCCTACTGAAGTTCCTCCCACAAGATTTACCACCCCTTTGTTCAAATGGTGGTCTTTCTCATAAGTCTGCAGCAACCCCAATAGACCGTGGTAGTTAACTGTAGGCTTATTCATTCTATAATGATTGAGAAAATCTAGATAGGAAGAGAGAAGGGAATTCAGAATCGTATCCTTCCTAAGCTATTCATGCAAGGAATATCCGAGCTTGCCCAGGTGCTCAATCATCTAGATTATGTACAATACATGATCAGTGACTGAGGCCCCATCACGCATCTATGCATTGTAGATAGCATAGGAGACCCTGTACCTCTCAACATCGTCTGGTGTCCCAAAAGACTCCAACAACCTTTGAAGGATTTCTTTCAGCTAGGCTTCTTTGAATTTGTGACTGAACTTATCGTTCATCGCTACCAACATTATACATCGGATAGTGGTCCTAATAGAGAGCCACTTCTGATAAGTATCTCTGACCGAACCCCGAGCATTGGGAGTAGGGGTTTCAGGTGCCCAATCTAATATCACATACAAGATCCATTCATGCTCCAGGATAATCCTGAGCCTTTGATACCAGCTATCAAAGTTGGGACCCTTGAGCTTCTCGTTATCGAGAAGAGACTGGAGCGACAGGTTGGAAGACATCTGAAAGGAAAACCAAAGCTAATTTGTGTATATGAATTATTATCCTATAGACATGGACTTTAGTCAAAAGACCCTCCCACTATTTTGTTCAGATTGGTAGCCTCTACCTCCAATCCGAGAAATCACTTTGATTCCTAAGTGGGTACTAGAGTCCAATAGACAACACATGAGCCCGACTTTGGCCAGCCTATCCATGCATGTCTAAAGGTAGGTTCCTCAACTGATTACTTCTCCAAGTAATCTCTAGGATTTAGGTTTTGCCCCAAGGTGCACTTCAATCGGCCTTTGGGCCTCCTATTGAAGGTCCTGGTTAGGTTAACCATTAACATGACAAAATTCGATACTTCTAACTGACGAATAGTCAAGCCCGACTTTGGCCAGCCCACCTGACCACCATTAAAAGAGTCGTACTAAGCCATCATATTAGGAACAACAATTCTAATAACTCCATGAGCACCCAATCTTTGGATCTACTAATGAACACCCATCTATTAGACCCATTACCATCACACTTAATAGGAGGCTAAGACTTGGTTATCCCCATAACTTTGTCTTTTTATGGACCTAATAATTTAGAGGGTTTAATCTTCTTGTGATAGAAGAAGAGATGAGAAGACATGGATCAACCTCCCATTAACCACATCAGTAATCAAGGAGGGTTACTCATAACTAATGATCCATGGGCATTTAAAATCAGTCAAGACTGATTAACCTTAGGTGACATGGGTTAACACGAGTCAGTGAGCTATCTAATCAATTCTGATCGACCATATTGGCCAGGTAAGTGAGATCATGGATTGGGTTCTGCCATTAACCGTCTTGCCTTAGACACCAACCAAGTTGGCCAGGTAAGAGGTAGCCCCAAAGAACCATGATCAAACTGCCAAACATACCTAGATACCAATTGGTTCATCAAAGTCAATTAGACTAGCTTAAAGACTCAGGCTGACTACTAAGCCACAAATTAGGTCCATTTAGATCTATGGGCTAATCAATCTAACTATTAGAGAGATCTATAGAGAAGAAGTCCTAACTTAATATTTGATTAGAATGATTCTCTATATAGTCCAATGCATCTAAACTTAGATCTAACCCAATTAAGGACCTAATAGAAGCTAACCCATGACCCTTAAGGCTTATTGAAATGACTTAAAATCTTTGAATCATATTCCTAGAGTTCTTAGTTAATCAAAATGATTTAATTCTTAATTAAGTTCAATAGCCTTAATAAATTAAAACAATTTTAATTTACAAATGTAAAATAATTTTACAATAATAAGAAATTTGAATTCACTATTTTTGCAACTTTCATGTCAAGTGTCGACTCACCAGGGGCAAGTGTCGACACTTAGGTCGACTCAAGGCCTGAGACAGGAAGAAAACATAACACTATATTTTCTTGGAAGCACTCATGAGTCGACACCTTCAAGGCAAAGAGTCGACTCATGAGCCCAAGTGTCGACACTTGCTGGTCAAGTGTCGACACTTCAACCTTCATAAGTCGACTCAAGAGGTCGACTCAAGGCATGTCACAGGATAATAACAGTGATTTCAAATCCAAAGTTTCACCAAACATTCAATCAAATCTGATTAAAACAAAACTCTTAGATCTAATCTAAATTTGTTTTAAGATCATAATACAGGATTCAAACATTTTTAATCTACATTTTCTTTTATCTTTCCTCTTCGTGAGTCAATCACAAGCGGCACCCCTACACGCCATAGGAGACCCCCATTAAATGGGAAGAAAAGGTCTTTCAGTCCAACAAGAGTTCATTTCAGGAAAATATAAATATGATGAACAGCCAAAAGAATAATTTTTATTCATTAAAAATTTAGATACAATTATAAAATGGCATAACCATCTACAACTTAGACGATTGGCTTTGGGACATAATTCCCAACACCTCCCTATAGAGAAGAAAATAATTTGGCAATTGGTTCCTCCTCAAAAAATGAAGGAACCATCAGTATCACCACCATTTTCTAGAGGATTTCTAGGAGGATTCGACTCTAGTGCACCCTTCTAAAAGAATAATGCCCTGAAAGCCAATCATACTTCTTATGTAATAGGGACTTTTCTATAAAATTCTTTTGATTCATGTATGATATTATATTAATAAAAGGTATTTTGATTCTGTTGGGTTCCTCAGGTCGGGCATAGTGGAAAACTAGGTTTCAAAAATTTCATATTTGAAACCTTGATCAGCCAGAACCCTAAACCCTAGGACCACTTGATCATGACAACTGATAAATCAAAACTTTAGGGCTTTAGAAAAATACTTGGAGTGCTATTATCCTTTATTTCCATAAGGCACACAAGTGCATGCCCTCCAAAGGTGATCCACATAGGAACCAGACCAAGGAAGCACTCCTATAATAGTTGCTTTTTTGACTGGACTCCTTTTGGTAGCCTTCTAGACTTTCTCCAGGACACCCTATCCTCCTGTAGGGCGCTCTGAGAGCTCTTCATAGCCTCTCTCAGATCTCAAATACCCCTTCTATTTTTTTCCCTAGGCCCTTGTCTTAAAAGACTTGCCTTGTCTTAAAAAGACAAACCTTGTCTTAAGGGAGAAGGAAAGAAAATAGCAAGTTGGAGTATTCGAATGAAAAGAGTGTTATTTGGCATCAGATCACCGATGCCTATTTATAGAGGGGAATGGAGTGCCTGATATATCCATTCATCAGCCATTTGATAAGACTTTTCAAATAGGAAGAGTCTTATAAGAATGGAAAAAACTTAGCTAGATAAGACCTTGAAAGTTTGAAAAGGAATAGTAGATAGAAAGACTATATTTTAAGCTATTTTAAAGTACAGCATACTGGAAGACTGGTAGATTGATCAAGTCGATCTACCAATCTGCCTGCAACAGGATCCGACATAATAAAAGTGCATGTAGAGATATCAAGAGCAAAGAAAAGGAAGGGTACGTTACCTTTAACCTTTGGATGTAGGTGATGAGAGCCACTGAGCCACACAAATATTTGGCCTCTATGGGTAGTTCACACTAGGGCTCTATCCCAATCAACTCCGTTGGAGTGCTAGCCCCTCAGGATCCTTAAGGCCAAACTTTTCCATCCTGGACCTACAAGACTTTCTTGAAGCCACCGGGAAAATCGAGTTGGAGGACAAAGGGGAGAAGTAGAAGTGGAACCCTTCCCAACTAACTCTTTCTTCCCAAACCCAAGCTTGATTGCTAGGTAGGCTCACACCCAAAACACTAATCCTCTCAAACCCCACTCTAAGGATTCCTTCCCTTCCTCTCTAAGAAAAGCCCAACAAAAGTCAACCTCAACTAACCTCGCTGCCTTTACAAAGACACCTATTTATAGTAGCAGCAAAGAGGGAGAGAGATATGGAAGGAGGAGTGATTGGGGGATAGGGTTAAGGGTTGAACCAAATTAGCTCCAAGTTTATACGGGAGAAAATCTGCATTCCAAATAATGCATTCCATAAAAACCTTGGAGCCAATTTCAGCCAAGATTTGAAATTTGAATTCAAAATTCAAATTTGAATCTTTTAAAGGAAAGTGAGCATAACAAATCAAATATAATTTGATCCTAAGCCAAATCACATTTGGCTTGACCCATCAAGTTGCAATCATATTATAAATAAGTCCTCCAAAAGTTCACTAATCGAATTAGTGAAAAATCTTCTTTATGGCCAAGTGTCGACTTAGGGAAGTGTCGACATTTGGATTATGGTCAATCATATTGACCTCATAGTGATGCCAAATGATTCTCAATCATCGATCGACCTTTAGATCAGGTAGAAACCCCTATGGTGTATGAACCCATAAGTTCGAACACTAAGCCGGTAGCATTATAATGTTTCTAGTACTAGTTAAATCATCATCTAGCAATGATACCTGACATCTGGATAGGGGAAGATGCATAGCAACTCTCTAGAACCTCTGGCATATGGTTACCACATAATTTATTTCTTTGATCTCATAATACTCAAGATGACCTAGGGTTTGACTGCTAACCCTAATTTAGTACATCCAGATCATGTCTCAGTCTTACAAGTCCTGTGACTCCTCACAAGAACTACCCTGGCCAAGGTTTTGCTAAATTGAGACATAGTAAGTCATTCACTCCAAACCATTTAGAGGGGTCAGTCCCATCTTGATCCACCACTATTCTATAAGTACTTGACTATACCTAGAAACTTTCTATCACTGGATTAGAAATCCAGGTAGTCCGGTATCAAAGTACAGTGAGTTACTTACAAGCTACCATGGTGACCTCAGGTCTGAGAGGCACATATATCCATATCCCTTCGTGAGCAACCCTTTGATAGAAGGGAGTTCTGTAGATGGTCACATTCAGTGAGACGTCATACATTTCACCTGTATGTCATATCAATGTCTCTACACTCCAAGGTTAAGAGGACAACTAACCAATATGACATACAACAACCTACGCTTGATATATCGTAGTCTTATAGCAATGTATCCTTTGGTTGTGAACCAGTTTAAAAACTACTCGATACATCCTCTTTTTAATAAATATAATGTAGTTCTAAAAAATCCATCATACAAGAGTTCTTTTTCGGAAAATACACATATGATGAATAGCTAAAAGAATAACTTTAACTCATTTAAAGAATTCATATACAATTACAACCACCTACATGCTAGATGATTGGCTTTGGGATACTATTCCCAATAACTCCCACTTGTACTAAAGCCAATCAGTATAGAATCTTATTCCGATTTTCTATTTACAATTATTGAACTCTTGAACTCCCACGGCTTTACTGAAGCAGTCATCTAGGTTCTCTTTTCCATCAATCTTTTGAAGGTCGATGTCACCTCGTTCCAAGATTTCTAGCATAAGGTGATAGCACCGCAGAATGTGTTTGGTACGGTGATGGGACTTTGGCTCTTTGACTTCTTTGGCTTGAGCAATGGATCTAGTGCTATCATAATACATCGAAACAGGACCATCTAGGGAAGGTGCCACTCCCAGCTCGCATAAAAACTTTTGCAACCACACAGCTTCCTTTACTGCATCCGATGCTACTATGTATTCTACTTCGCATACTAAGTCTGCAACAATAGGCTACTTGAAACTTATCCAGCAGATCGCTCCTCCATTTAGGATAAAGATAAATCTTGACAAACTCTTGCTATCATCCCTATCTAACTGAAAACTGGAGTCAGTATACCCCACAAGTTTCAAGTCAGGTTCTCCATATATCAGCCATTGGTCCTTAGTATTTCGTAGATACTTAAGGATGGTCTTTACCACTTTCCAATAAGCTTCACCTGGGTCAGACTGATATCTGCTTACTATGCCTAGTGAGTATTCCATGTCTGGTCTAATACATGTTATGGCATACATGATAGATCCCATTACCAAAGCATATGGGATTCTACTCATATGCTCTCTCTTCTCAAGAGTTATCACATAATCTTTTTTGAAGAGTGTAATTCTAGGGCCTATGGGGAGATACCCTTTCTTGGAATTCTCTATGCTGAACCACTTCAGCATAGCATCAATGTACGTAGACTCGAACAATCCTAGAAGCCTCTTAGATCTATCTCTATAGATCTTCATACCCAGTATATAAGAAGCTTCACCCAAGTCCTACATAGAGAACTAGGATGACAACTAGACTTTTATTCCATGTAGTGCTCAGATGTCATTTCTGATTAAGAGAATGTCATCCACATACAACACAAAGAATATAATCACAAAACCATTAGTCCATTTATAAATGCAAGGTTCTTATTCATTCCTAACGAAGCCATACGACTTGATACACTTATCAAATCGCATGTTCCAACTCCGAGATGTTTGCTATAGTCCATAGATGGACCTTTGAAGTTTGCACACCTTTGACTCATCTGTGGATGTGAACTCTTCAGGTTGTAACATGTACACCTCCTCTTCCAGCTCACCATTCAGGAAAGCTGTTCGAACATCAATTTGCCAGATTTTATAGTCAAAGTATGCCCACTAAAGCAAGCATGATCTGAATGGATTTGAGCATTGCCATAGGAGAGAACGTCTCATCATAGTCCATACCATAACATTGACGATATTCCTTGGCAACTAGACAGGATTTATAGATCTCTACCTGCCTGTCTGTGCCCCTTTTCCATTTAAAAACCTATTTACATCCAGTGGATTTTATCCCCTCAGGTGGATCAACCAATGTCCATACATTATTGATTTTCATGGACTCCATTTCGGATCTCATGGCTCCTAGCCATAGTTCAGAGTCGGACCTTTGCATTGCATCCTTATAGGTGATCGGTCCTCATTATTCTCAATGAGTTCAATGGGATCACCATCCTAGACCAAGAAACCTAATGGGGGACCCGAAACCCATCTGGGTTTTCTTTTAATTTTCTAGATTTTTTTCCTTTTTCTTATCCCAGCTATCCCATCTATTCCCTGTTATTCCCATTATTCTTGTGTTATTCCATTTTTATACCCTTGTTAACCCGGCTTACTCCATCTTTAACCTTTCATCCCGTAAAGTTTGTTTTTCCAAAACCTAGCCACCACCCCCCTTCCCCATCTAGGCTACCCGACCCTGGCCGCCCCCCCACCCCCCGCCGATCGTCGATGCTCGCCGGTCTCCCCTCTTGCTGGAGAACCGCCTAGCCACCGGAGTTTTGCTGAAAAGCCCCCCAACGTGCGAGGGAGATGAACCATCACGCTTCCCTCACTGCGTCGCTGTGCCACCACGCCATCGCCGCCCGCTTGCCACCCTGCCATAATGCTGCCCGCCTCCCGCTGGACCCCGCCCGGCTATCGGAGGCCACGCCGATGCCCAGCCACCGCCCACGGCCACAGAAGGCGAAACATGATGTGAGACTAACTAGAAGCGAGCATGAAATGATGCAGGAGATTTGTTCCTTTATGACTTTTAGGGTTTTTTTATAAGTTATGGATTCCCGAAGATAAACCAAGAGTAGATCTAGGGATTCAATAATAATAAGAACTACTAGCATGTGAATTAGCCCCTAAACAAGGATAAAAAGAGGACCTCGGGATTGAGAAATCCCATAGGACTTAGCTCTCAGATCAATACCTACTTAGGAGTCAGGGTGGCAAACCTCAAAGATCTGAAGTGCCCGATGCCGAGATCACTCACTCTGGCAGATGCGGCCTGGATGATCGAGCCTTCAAACCCACGGATGCACCGACTTGCTGTCCGAAGGTCTCGATGGCAAGGGCAACTAACTCCGTGTTCGTGTCACTTGGAGGAGCTGCGGGCATTCAAGAAGAGTTAGGATTCGATCAAAGAGAAAGCAAATAGAAGAAGGGATGAAAGTTGATGTGGTGATGGTGGAATTCTTCTTGCTAGGCACCCGGTTGGATGATCCCAATGGACCCTGACTCGAAGTTGGAGGATGGAGTTACGGAAGAGACAGTAACTTGAGGCCTCACACCTCTCTATGCCCAAAGGCGAAGGCGCTCCCTTATGGAGATCAACGTTCCTAGTGAACGAAGGCAACTAAAGAGAATTGGCTCTCAAAAAGACTTAGATTTTCATTCATCATCAATTAGCTTTACAAAGGAGGGGTAAGGTCTCTTTTATAGGCTCCTTAGGAGCCCATTTAAATTTCAAATGAAAATTACAAATCTTTTCTTGATGGGGTGCCCAAAAATTCAAAAATTCTTCCTTCTTGGCCGACCATGAATGTGGCTTGATGTGAGGCTTGGATCAAGGCTTGTGTCCTCCTCCTTTTCTTGGTTGTGCTTCTACCTTTGGTACAAGGCATGATATGGGGAGTGAGAAGTGGAGGCGCCCATGGTTCTTGCTATTCCTTCCAAAGTTGTTCAAGTAGTTTGTGAAGAAAGCTTGATAGGAGGCTTGAAGCAAGGGATTTGAATTCTCCAAACTTTAACTGCCTTTAACCTTCCTTGGTTGGCCACCCATGTTTGGAAAATAGCTTGATAGGGGAGAGGGAAAAAAGGAGTGTATCAAGTGATGTGTCCCCCCTATTGGCATCCAAAATCTGAATTGTGTGCTGCCCACATGGCATGGTGAAGTGGTGCCATGTAGCATGAAAAGGTGGTCCCCTGAGCTGAGTTGGCTTCTTTCATGGCTTGGCTCAAAAGTGACTAGACTTCAAGACCAATCTTGCTTCAAACAGACTTGGACTGGACTCATTACGGGACTGGACTCAGTACAAGACTCGACTTGACCAACTTGGTCAAAATACAGGACTAGACATAGATACTTGAGACTTAATTCAAAGCTAAAGAAAATTACACTGTTTAGGCTTGAAGCCTTATTACAAGACCCGAAAAGTTGGAATCCTAATTGGGCATCCACAGAGGATTGAGGAGCCTCTATCGGATTCTGGTGCCCACACCAGTTCTCCCGGGGTGGGAGGAACTCGACTCTGTGAGTAAGAGCTAATTTGGCTAAGGTATTCTTCGAAAAGGTCGGGGTTGAGGCGCTGCAAGTCCTCTCGGGTAATCCACGAGTCATCGGACTCAGGTCAGCCTTGCCATCGGACTAAGAAATGTTGATAACCTTTGCCTCGGGTGGTAATAGCTTGGTCATCCAGGACATGCTCGATCCGCTCTCTCTCTCAGGTATAATTAGAGGTGGACACTCAGGTTCGGGTTTGCTCTCAAAAGAAAAGTCAGGCCCAAATGGCTCGCTAGGTATGTTTGCTGGTTCCCTATACTTGACTAAGTCTGGGATATTGAAAATCAAGCTAATGCCATAATTCGGGGATAGCTCAAGCACATATGCATTAGGGCCAACTCTCCTTATCACTCTAAAGGGGCTAGCTTCACAAGCATGAAGTTTCTTAACGGTTCCCGGTGGAAACCGTTTAGGCTTAATCCTAATCATTACAGAATCCCCTTGATCAAACTCTTTAGTTCTCTTTTGAGAATCAGCCAAATTATTTTAAAATTTATTTTTAATGCTGAATCCTAACATGATGCAAAATGCAGACTCAACTAAGCATTCCTATAGAGAGGAATTTTATTAGACTCTCTAGGACCTAAACCTAATAGATTATTGACTCACTAGGTTTGACCTTGGTCTGGTATGCACAAGAAAAATTACCATGGATTCTTAGCAAATGCCATAAGGTATACTAGAAGTTGATGGCAAAAGGGATTGGTTCTAAGGAGTCCTGCATTCTGGTAATCTCAACAAAAAGTAACCCCATGGCTCTAGAAATGTGAGAAGGCTCAGGGAAGGATAGGAAATAGGAAGGAGATTCAAGGACTGGTTCAAAGCTAAAGAGATCGACCTTAATGTATAAATGTTGGTCTTTGGGTGTGCTGGTCCCAGCCTCATGATTAGAACTAGATGGACCTATAGGTGCAAGTTCTAAGGCAGGCTGGGTGCTCCTAGAAGGTGGAAGGTCATCAGGACGGTCTTTAGAAAGTTTATCTTGAAAGTCCTCTAAACTAATGTCTACTTCTTGTTCCTGGACCTTTTCTATGGGCAATACTCGAGAACCTTTAACTTCCTCTACTATGTTAGATCCTGGCTTAGTTACTCCTTCAAATTTTATAGTGGGTTCAGGATCTTTTTCTATGAGTTCCTTAGTGATTTCTGCCTTGGGTCCATCTACATCACACTTCACCACTAGACTTGATTCCGAGATGTCTTCTTTGGATTCCTCAGTAGGCTCAGGGGTTTCTTCACTTAGATTCTCGGTTGGCTCAATCTTTTCTCCCTGAAATTCTTCAGAAGGTTCCTCTCTCTGGGTTGGTTCATGAGTCTCTTTAGTAGTAGGGGTTCCCTCAGTAGTCTCATCAGGTAGAAGTTGATTAGTTAACTCATCGAGAAATATGTCATCAAATTCTTTCACTTTCAAGGCTTCAACTACCTCTTTAGGGGGTTCTCTCTGGGTAGACTCATGAATTTCACTAGTGGTAGGGGTTCCTTCAGTATTCCCCTTCTCTAACTCGTTGTCACTAATCAAGTTGACTTCAGGTTTATTTTCCTTAAGGCTACTCGATTCTCTTTTAACCTGGTCCTTAGGCTGAACTGGATTAATAGTAAATTTCTTCCCATGATGGTTGAAGGCACAGCTATTGGTCCAATCATAAAGAGTAGCATCATGATCATAAAGCCAAGGTCATCCTAAGATAATACTATTGACACCCATGGGAAGGACATCACACCAAATCTTCTCTTCATAAAGCTGCAACTTGATCAAGACTTGGCACCTAGACTTTATGGGTATGGAAGTTGAATCGATCCAAGAGACCTTGTAAGAGTTGGGGTGAGGGACTAGAGTCAATCCTAAGGCTTTGGCAGTACTTGAAGATATAGCATTGACATAGCTTTCACTATCAATTATGATTTTGCACACCCTATCCCCTAGTTTGACAAAGGTTTATAGGATGTTTGTCCTACGTCAATCTTCTTACACTATGTTTTGGATAAGGATGCACCTAACTACTCCTAGAAGGTCTTCATATTCAAACTGTTCTTCCTGGTCCATGATCTTTGGATTGGGTCTCCTAGGTTCAAACTCTTAGACTGGGTTAAAATGAGGAATTCTATTGGGTTCGGCCTCTATGGATGGTTCATGGTGATGATAATTCCTAGGGGGGAAAGGTGATCCGGACTCAGGCTCGATAGATGGTCTAGGACTATTCTTCTCTAAGGCTCCAATTCTTTCATCCAACTGATCAAGCTTACTATTCATCTTAGCCAATTATTCCATGATGACCTTTAATTGATCTTCTCAGGTGTTGTCCATGGGTTCACTCGATTAGAAAAGATGGGGGTGATAAGGGACTCCAGACCTGGTCAACATGCACACACACGAAAGATGCTAAGGGTTTGCTTAGACTTAAAAAGATCAAACCAAAAGTTAAGTCAAGAAGACAAACCTGGTAGCAGTAACTTGGCACCGGCCAGGTAAGTGTAAGGTTGGTGGAGGTTCCTCTTTTCTTTCCTTAGACACCAATTTGAAATTGTCTAGGTAAGCGAACCAACCCCCCTTCCTTCGGGCTCTTGTCCCTGAACCACTTCCCTAGACACCAGCTACTCAAGCACACACAAACCAGTTGTCTAACTTGGCTGACACTTGGTTCGACCCGACTTCGTGGGTGTCCCTAGCTCACTAGAGCAATTAAGTGTCTATTTGATGTTAATTAGTGCTTGGGTTAGATATGCTGGGTGATGATTTTTGGGCTAGGAACAGGTAATGAAATCCTGACCCTATGTCAAATTATTGTCCTTAAGATGATTTATGAGGATGATGGCACGCAAAATGATCTAGTGAGATGTCTCTAAATTATATTTTTGGATTTTTGAAGGATTAAAGCATAAATGAGATGAAGGAAATGATAAGAGATGAAGCTAAATGCAAATTAAACTATCTAAGAAATAAAAACATAAGAAAAATGCACTTGCTGAAATTCTCATAACAGAATTTCTTCTCAAGTAGTATTTTAGCTTGTAAAAATTCTACAAGCTGCAAATAAATCTAAGAAAATTATCAAAAATATTATCAATTATGTGTGATCTAAAAAAATAAAAATCAAAAAATTTAGAGATTCCTACAAACAGAAATACTAGAAAAAATAGACCATATTCGGAAAGAGAAAAATGCAGAAATTAAAAGACAATGAGATCTAATGATGCAATTTTTATTTTTTTTATTTTTTTTTTTAAGTCTATTCTTCTTGTGTTCCCCTTAAAAGACCTATCACAGTGGCACCCCTACACACCTTAGGAGATCCCCGTGGAATAGGAGGAGAGGGTCTTGAAACCCTGCTTTTCTCCTAACACCGGATGGCCTGGTGAAGCACCTAATCCAAGTACTTAAGAAGTGCTAAGTCCTAAACTGGCTCTGATACCAAACATGATGCGGGACTAACTAGATGCAAGGATAAAATGATGCAGGTGATTTGTTCCTTTGTGATTTTTAGGGTTTTTTTATAAGTTATGGATTCCCGAAGACAAACCAAGAGTAGATCTAGGGATTCAATAATAATAAGAACTACTAGCATGTGAATTATCCCCTAAACAAGGATAAAAAAGGATCCCAGGATTGAGAAATCCCGTAGGACTTAGCTCTTAGATCAATACCAACTTAAAAGTCAGGGTGGCAAACCTCAAAGATCTGAAGCGCCCGATGCCGAGATCCTCACTCTGGCGGATGTGGCTTGGATGATCGAGCCTTCAACCACGTGGATGCACCGGCTTGCTGTCTGAAGGTCTCGATGGCAAGGGCAACTGACTCTGTGTTTTCGTGTCATCTGGAGGACCTGCTGGCATTCATGAAGAGTTAGGATTCGAACAAAGAGAAAGCAAGTAGAAGAAGAGATGAAAGTTGATGTGGTGATGGTGGAGTTCTTCTTGCTAGGCGCCCGGTTGGATGATCCCAATGGACCCTGACTCGAAGTTGAAGGATGGAGTTGCAGAAGAGACGATAACTTGAGGCCTCACACCTCTCGATGCCCAAAAGTGAAGGCACTCCCTCACGAAGATCGACGTTCCTAGTGAACGAAGGCAACTAAAGAGAATTGGCTCTTAAAAAGACTTAGATTTTCATTCATCATCAATTAGCTTTACAAAGGAGGGGTAAGGTCCCTTTTATAGGCACCTTAGGACCCCATTTAAATTTCAAATAAAAATTACAAATCTTTCTTGATGGGGCACCCAAAAATTCAAAAATTCTTCTTTCTTGGCTGACCATGAATGTGGCTTGATGTGAGGCTTGGATCAAGGCTTGTGTCCTCCTCCTTTCCTTGGTTGTGCTTCCACCTTTGGTACAAGGCATGATATGGGGAGTGAGAAGTGGAGGCACCCATGGATCTTGCTAGTCCTTCCAAAGTTGTTCAAGTTGTTTAGGAAGAAAGCTTGATAGGAGGCTTGAAGCAAGGGATTTGAATTCTCCAAACTTTAACTCCCTTTGACCTTCCTTGGCCGGCCACCCATGTTTGGAAAATAGCTTGATAGGGGAAAGGGAAAAAAGGAGTGTATCAAGTGATGTGTCTCCCCTTTTGGCATCCAAAATCTGAATTGTGTGCCACTCACATGGCATGGTGAAGTTGCGCCATGTAGGATGAAGAGGTGGTCCCCTGAGCTAAGTTGGATTCCTTCATGGCTTGGCTCGAAAGCGACTAGACTTCAAGACCAATCTTGCTTCAAACAGACTCGGACTGGACTCATTATGGTACTGGACTCAGTACAGGACTCGACTTGACCAACTTGGTCAAAACATAGGACTAGACATAGACAATTGAGACTCAATTCAAAGCTAAAGAAAATTACATGGTTTAGGCTTGAAGCCTTATTACAAGACCCAAAAAGTTGAAACCCTAATTGGACATCCACAGAGGGTTGAGGAGCCTTTGTTGGATTATGGTGTCCACACCAAAACTGTAGTATCTATCCGGTCAACGTGGTTTCCTATCAGATCTCCTTAATGGTTCCTGCATGGACTCTAAGTGTAATCTAATCACAACTGGTTCTATGTTTTCCCTTAAGTGTGACGGTTCTTCTACTTGTTGAACTTTACTAAGTTCAATCTTAGCAGCTATAGTTCCTTCACCAAGAAATTCCTTTACCAAAAAGATAGCCCTAAGATTGATGAACAACTTTTGTTCCTTAGCCAAGTAGAAGTTGTATCCCTTAGACTATTTTGGATACCCAACAAATAGGCACCTGTAAGACTTAGGTCCAAGCTTATCCGGTTCCAAACATTTGACATAAGCTAGGCAACCCCAGATTTGAAGGTGTGCAAGTGTCGACTTACGTCCAGTCCATATCTTATATGTGGTTTTACTAACGGACTTACTTGAAACAATATTTAAAAGGTAGCAGGCTGACTCTAATGCATATTCCTAAAAGGATAGCGATAGAGAAGCAAAACCCATCATTGACCGAACCATGTCCAACAGGGTTCGATTCCTCCTTTCAGACACTCCATTTAACTGAGGTATCCTTGGAGGTGTCCATTGAGAGAGAATCCCATTCTTTTCAAGATATGTTAGAAAATTACTAGAAAGATATTCACCACCTCGATCTGACAAAAGGGTTTTGATATACTTTTCAATTTATTTTTCTACATCATTACGATATTATTTAAACATTTCAAATGATTCAGATTTATGTCTCATCAAGAAGACATAACCGTACCTCGAAAGGTCATTTGTAAATGTAATAAAATAATTATACCCACCTTTGGCACTAATATACATAGGTCCACATACATCAGTATGTACCAGACTTAGAATTTCTTTGGCTCGTTCATCTTTTCTAGTAAAAGGTGATTTTGTCATCTTACCAAGAAGACACGACTCACAGGTTGGTAGCGAATCACATTCACTAATCTCGAGAAGATCCTCATTTTTTAACCTGCTTATCCTGTTCTTGTTGATATGACCTAGCCTACAATGCCATAGATACGCTTTGTTGATATTATCTATCCTAGGGCATTTGCTATATGTGTACACTATACTAATAGGTCATGATAGTACATAAATGCCATTATTCATGTATCCATTCATCACAACAAAACCATTCCAAATGATTTTGCAAATATCATTCTTTATTGATAATTCATAACCATACATGGCCAACTAGCCTATAGAAATGACATTTAGGATGAAAGATGGACAATAATGACACTCATTCAAAATGATTGTACAAGACTCGAACACTAATTTGAGAGTTCCCAATGCCAGGACTGGAACTTGGCTTCCATTTTCCATATTCAAGGATCTCTCATCATTGTCAAATCTCCTACTAACTTGAAGTCCCTGCAAAGAATTACAAATATGAACTGGACTTCCAATATCCAATACCCAGTTAGTAGTATTGCAGATAGAAAATCTACAAGGTATTATCATATAAATACCTTTCCAGCACTACCCTGCTGCTTCCTCTTCTTGGACCTGTTCGGGTCAAGGGATGCAATATAAAGAGGACAGTTCCTCTTCCAATGACCCTACTTCTTACAAAAGAAGCACTCCGCCTAGCTTTTATCAGCCTTCATCTTCTTGACCTGATTGGGTCCAGAAGTATTTTGCACCTTCTTCCTTTTGTTTCTCTTTTTTCCTTTATTAAAGGGATGACGCCCTGTAAAGGATCCTTCCACTAGATTTACCATCCCTTTATTGAGTTGGTGGTCTTTTCATAAGTTTGCAATAATTTCAATAGACCATGGTAGTTAACTACAGGCTTATTCATTCTAAAATGATCGAGAAAGTCTAGATAAGGAGATGGCAAGGAATTCAGTATCGCATCTTTCCCAAGCTGTTCATGCAAAGGATATCCGAGCTTGCCCAGGTCCTCAACCATCTCTATCATGTACAATACATGATCAGTGACTGAGGCCCCATCAAGCATCTATGCATTGTAGATAGCACAAGAGACCTTGTACCTCTCAATGTTATCTGGTATATCGAAGGACTCCTTCAACTTTTGAAGGATCTCCTCTGGCTAGGCTTCCTCAAATTATGACTGAACTCATCGTTCATCACTGCCAACATGATGCATCAGACAGTGATCCTATCAGAGAGCCACTTTTGATAAGTGTCTCTGACAGAATCCTGAGCATTGGGATAGGGATTTCAGGCACCAAATCCGATATCACATATAAGATCCATTCATACTCTAGGACAATCCTGAGCCTTCGATACTAGTTATCGAAGTTGAAACCCTTGAGCTTCTCATTATTAAGAAGAGATCGGAGCGACAAGTTGGTAGACATCTGAAAGAAAAACCAAAACTTATTAGTATATATGAATTATTAACTTAAAAACATGGGCTTTAATCTAAAAGCCCTCCCACCATTTTGTTCAGACTGGTAGCCTCTTCCTCCAATCCGAGGAATTACTTTAATTCTTTAGTGGGTACTAGAACCCGATAGGCAACACATGAGCCCAACTTTGGTCGGCCCATCCGTGTGCATCTAAAGATAGATTCTTTAACTGATTACTTCTCCAAGTAACTTCTAGTACTTAGATTTTGCCCTAATGTGTACTTTAATTGGCCTTTGGGCCTCTTATTGAAGGTCCCGGTTAGGTCCAACCATTAACATGATAAAATTCAATGCTTCTAACCAATGAATAGTCAAGCCCAACTTTGGCCGGCTTACTTGACGATCGTTAAGAGGGTTGCACTGAGCTATCATATTAGGAATGGCAATTCTAATAGCCTGATGAACACCCGATCTTTGGATTTGTCAATAAACACCCAACTATTAGACCCATTATCATTCCACTTAATGGAAGGCTATGACTTAGTTATCCCCATAACTTCATCCTTTTGTGGACCTAATAATTTAAAGGGTTTAACTTTAATGTGATAGATAAAATAGATAAGAAGACATGGATCAACCTCCCACTGACTCCATTAGTCATAAAAGAGGGTTTCAGAAACTAATGATCCATGGGCACCTAAAATCAATCAAGATTGATTAACCTTAAGTGACATGGGTTAACACGAGTTAGTGAGCTACCCAATCAATTCTGATTGACCACATTGGCCAGGTAAGTGAGATCATAGGATGGGTTCTGCCATTAACTGTCTTTCCTTAGACACCAACAGGGTTGGCCAGGTAAGAGGTAGCCCCATAGAACCATGATCAAATGCCATACTTATCTTAGATACCAATTGCTTCATCAAACTCGATTAGACTAGCTTAAAGACTCGGGCTGACCACTAAGCCACAAATCAGGTCTATTTAGATTTATAGACTAATCAATCTAACTATTAGAGAGATCTATAGAGAAGAAATCCTACTCAACATTTGATTAGATTAGTTTTCTATTTAATCCATTCATCTAAACTTAGGTCTAACCCAATTAAGGACCTAATAGAAGCTAACCCATGACCCTTAAAGGTTATTGAAATGACTTACAGTCTTTGAATCATATTCTGAGATTACTTTGACATTTAAGGTAACTTAATTCTTAATTAAGTTCAATAATCTTCATAAATCAAAATAATTTTAATTATATTGTAAAACAATTTTATAAGCATATAGAATTTGAATTCACTGTTTCAAGATTTTTTGGTCAAGTCGACTCATGCAAAATGTGGTTGGCTTATCCAAAACTAAAAACTGACGAATTATTCTATCTGCAGAGATGAGTCGACTCGAGAAGGGGTCGAGTCGACTCATCTGCTTGGGCAAAAAATGGTGACTTCAAACTCATGCATTTTACTGAACTCTTCAATGTTTTTAGATCAAACATCCATTGATTAAAACTATTTTAACCTATCGAATCCCTCACTTTCTTCTTCATAAGGTCATGATGCAGCGGCACCCTTACACACCATAGAAGAACCCCATTGAATGACAAGTGATGGCCTTCAAACCATACTTCTCTCCTATGACTGAATGGCCATGGTGAATCCACCTTAATCCAAGTACTTTGTGAGGAAAGCTAATGATATCTTAACATGCTACTATTATTATGCTACAGCAACCTAGCTCTGATTCCAATGAAAGTTTGAAAAGACATAGTAGGTAGACAGACTTATTTTGAAACTATTTTAATGTATAGCATAATAAAAGACTTGGTAGATAGATCAAGTCGATCTACCAATCTGCCTGCAATAGGATCCGACATAATAAAAATGTATATAGAGATATCAAGAGCAAAGAAAAGGAAGGGTATGTTACCTTTAACCTTTGGATGCAAGTGATGAAGAGCCGCTGAGCCACACAAATGTATGGCCTCTACGGATAGTTCACACCAGGGCTCGATCCCAATCAACTTTCTTGGAGTGCTAGCTCCTCGAGATCCTTGAGGCCAAACTTTTCCTTCCTTGGACCTGCAAGACTTTCTTGAAGCCGCCGGGAAAATCTGGTTGGAGGACAATGGGGAGAAGTTGAAGTGGAACCCTTCCTAACTAACTCTTTCTTCCCAAACCCTATTTTGATTGCTAGGTAGGCTCACACCCAAAATCCTAATCCTTTAAAACCCCACTCTAAGGATACCTTCCCTTCCTCTCTAAGAAAAGTCCAACAAAAGTCAACCTCAACTAACTTCATTGCCCTTACAAAGATACCTATTTATAGTTGCTGTTGCCTAGTGAAGATGCAAACCAAGAGGGGGAGTGAATTGAGTTTTATAAAACTTTTTGAATACTTCAATTATGAACTAAAACAAGTATGTGCTAATTCAATTAAGTACTTGTGTTTTGGCAAAGTGTTTGTGCACTTCAAAATAATATGCAATGGAATTAATTAAGTTAATGCACAAGAGTAAATAAGCGATAAATAAACAAGGACAAATATAAGAATATATAGTTGTTCGGTGAACTTCAAGGCACCTACATCCACTCCCCAAATTTCTCTTAGAAAATTTACTATAATCATCAAGATTAAAGCCGATTAGTTTTTTGGGCTCACTAATCAAAACCCAAGTTGGTTTTATCACCTAGGCTCACCAACAACCTTTACAACTTATTTTGTCTTCGGGCTCATAAGTTAAACCCTAGTTGGTTTTATACCTTTGGCTCACCAATAACCTCCCTTGGTTTTACGGGCTAACCAAGAACCTAATTACTTTTCCAAGACTCACCAAAAACCTCTTTGGTTCTCCAAGGCTTACCAAAAATATTAATAAGCAATATAAGAACAATATGAAAAGAATACAAGAAAAGCTTTCTTAAACAAAGCAAATATCTCTTTGAAGCTCTTTGAATGTTGATGAAGATCTTATCTTCAAGTTGTTGAAGCCTTTGATTATATCTTGATGATGTGAACTTGGATGCACTCTCTTATCTTTGGAAGCTTGAAGGCTTGAACCACTCAACTCTTGAATCCTTGAAGGATATTCAATAATCTCACCAAAAGATTGCTTCACCATTTGATTTTTGATGTTTATATAGCTCTCCAAACCATAGATGACCATTTATGACTGTTGGGGATGAATATATGGTTGTTTGAAGTAAGTTAGAGAAGTTCTGCAGCTTTTAGAAAACTAGCCATTATAGCAAGTGTCGACTCTTGGATCAACACTTGGATCAGCTCAAGGCAAAAATTCTGGATTTTCACAGTTCTGTATTTTTCTTGTTCTCAGGCCTTGAGTCGATGCTTGCACTTCTTCATGAGTCGACACTTATTTGTGCCAGTGCTAAAACTTGCTGAAACTTCTCCAAAATTAAATATTTAAGTCCTTCCAAGTCTTCCTTATGTTCCAAAGTCCTTATAACTTGATTTATCATTAATTTAAGAATTTTCTTCAATTGAAAATATGTATTTCTTCATTCAACATGGATGAGTACTAAGATCTAATAAATATACTTAAAAATATAATTAGTACTCATGTATATTTAAACATTTTGTCAATCATCAAAATCAAGATCAGAGTCAACAATCTCTCTCTTTTTAATGATGACAAAATCTTTAAGTATATTAATAAGGTAAGCTTAAAAGATTAACAATAGTATAAACATATAAGCTCAAAATCAATAAGTATCAAGCTCCCCCTCAAAATATGATTTCAAAATATTTTCAAAAATCATTCAAAATTTTTAAACATTCTCCCCCTTGCTAATTCATCTTTTAAAGAGTAAAACATTTTGCTTTCTTCTCTTCCTTTTGCATTTTCTTTCATTTCTCATATAATTTTTCATATTTATCATATCTTTTCCCTTTTCATACTTAACATATTTCTCCCCCTTTTTGTCATCATGAAAAAGGATGAAAGGCAATAAAAAATAGGAATGAAGGTAGAAAGAATAGTAAGTAGATCATCAAAATCAATACATGAAGTTAACTAATCATGGTACCAATTAAATATGATATAAATTGAACATGATACCACAAAAATGACATGCACATATATAAAATAATTCAATATATATTAGCTCTAATATGTATATTATCCATTCACCTTACTTGTTCATGGGATAATGCCATAGCAGCACCCCAACATGTCATGAGAGATCTCAGTGAATGGGAAGAGAGGGTCCTTAAACCCTACTTAGCTTCTATGACTGGAGGCCATGGTGACTAACCCAATCCGAAGCAGTTACTAAAAGCTCTTCTTCTTTAAGATTCTTAATAAATCTTGATACCAATTGAATATAACTCTTCTCAAAGGATTAGATTTGAAAACAAGGAGAAGGAGTATCATAGAGTATAAGTAAAGCATGATATAAAAGAAAAAATATTCAAAGCATCATATGTATATAATGACAACAAATCTTTGGATGCTCCCCCAAAATGCTATTCTCTCTTTAAAATATTCATTCATTTGAGGAATAAAACATGAAAGTACAAGCATATCATAATTTCAAATAATTTCAGATATGAACATAAATACTAAGTCTGAAAACAAAGATTTGAATTTTCAAGATATACACGATTTTCAAAATGCAAAGCATTGATCATTAAAAACTTTTAGCATGATTTCAAATTCATTTAAAATAATTTAATATCTATACAAATGCTAGAAGTAATATGATACCAAGTCTAGCTACTTGATTAAGGGTTTATCAGTGTGCATACCTTCTTCTTAAATGTAACCCTTAACTACCAGTTCTATACTTGTTCCAAATCATTTCTAACTTAAGCATAGATGCCAAAAAATGAATACACATAAATCATACCATTTCACTTGAAATAGTTTAAAAAGTATATTAATCAAAATCAAGTGAAAGTCTAATAATCACAAGTTTAATCATGAGAGTATAAAATCCATCAATATCAAAAAGTTCATGATCACAACAAATGACTATTAGTCTAAGCTTGATTCTAATTAATCAATTGAAATATTTTTGAAAGCAATATGCATCTTTAAAAGTATTTTTCATGAAGTAATTTAAGATACATTAATCAAAATCAAGTGAGGGTCTTACAATCACAAGTTTAATCATGACAGCATGAAATTCATCAATATCAAAAAGTTCATGATCATAACCAATAATTATAAATCTAAACTTGATTCTAATTAATATTTAAAATAATTTTTGAAGTAATCAATGCAATATTTATAACAAAATTCAACTACATTTTTAATTATGGAAGGAAATGTTTAGTTCCTTCCTTTACCATTTAGTCCAAAATGTAGCTTGTCCACTTCTTCATGTTGTCTAGTACAGCCACTATTCAATTGTTTTCCTTTCTTCTTATTGGGCTGCAAGACATTCTTGCAAAACACACTAAGTAGACAATTTTGGTATCCAACCTTTCTTGGGTCCTTTAGGGTTTGTAAATATGGTTCCTTTTAGAATCCAAACTTTCTTAATCTACAAGGATATGCATTAAATTCAAATTTTTCATAATTAAAGCATGCAATATTGGAAGAAGTAGTAATAAGAAAATTCTTGTTCTTTAACTCAAGATTTTTGTTTTTCTTTAAAAGCTAATCATTTGATACAAAAATCTTGGATCTTTTTTGAATTTCTATTTTATTTAATAAAATATTTTTTTATTTGAAAACTTATTGCATAATTCTTTCAAATCAATTTTTTTTTTAAAAAAAAAATTTTTCTTTAGAAAGATTATTCTTATCACTTTCTAAACCATCAATCTTTACATTTAAATAATAATTTTTTTGGCAAGATTGGTGTTCTCAAGAGAAAAAAATCTACTTGTCTTTTTAATTTTTTGTGCTCAATTTTTAGCAATTTATATTCATGCACAAGATCATTAAATGCATCATGTAATTTTTCAAAGATAAAATTATAATCATTTTTAGAACATACCTCTTCCTCATTTGCCATGAAGCAAAGATGGGTAACTTCTTGTTCATCAACCGAACTTGAATCTTCGCTATCGCTCCAAGTTGCCATCATTATCTTGAATTTCTTTTTGACCTTGAGGGCTATTATTTTCTTCTTCTCTTGATCAACATCCCTTCCTTTTGCCATTAATTCAACTCATGGGTCATGAGTGAACCAATAAGCTCCTCCAAAGATAAGGTTTCTACATCTTTAGCTTCTTGGATCACCATCATCTTTGGATCCCATGATATTGGCAAAGATCTAAAAATTTTATTAACCAAATTAGCATTAGTATAGACCTTGCCAAGACTTTTCAATTCATTTACAATAGTCATAAATCTAGTATACATATCAGATATAGAATCAAAATTTAGCATTTCGAATATTTTAAAAGAATGAATAAGCATATTAATTTTAGTATTTTTTACTTGAAGAGTACCCTTATGAGTAATGTCAAGTATGTCCCATATCTCATTCGCCGATGTGCATGTGGAGATCCTATTGAATTCATTAAAGTCCAATGCACAATAAAGCAAGTTCATTGCTTTAGCATTAATTTCAGATTGCTTAATGTCATATTCATTCCAATCCTGTTCGAGCTTTGGAATGGAAATGCCATTAATCAAAATGGAAGGAATATGAGGACCATTAACTATAATTTTTCAAAGATAATAACTAATAGATTGAATATAGATACACATGCAAGTTTTTCAAAAAGTATAATTAGTGCCATAAAAAAATGGTGGTCTAACACTAATACCTATAACGGTTGCCATGATCTTTTAGCTCAAAACCATTGGATTCTTTGCAAAGCACAAGGTTTAGATATCAACAATTTTGGGTTCTAGGCTCTGATACCACTTGTTGCCTAGTGAAGATGCAACCCAAGAGGTGGGGTGAATTGGGTTTTATAAAACTTTTTGAATACTTCAATTATAAACTAAAACAAGTATGTGCTAACTCAATTCAAGTGCCTGTGTTTTGCCAAAGTGTTTGTGTGCTTCAAAATAATATGCAATAAAATTAATAAAGTAAATGCACAAGAGTAAATAAGAAATAAAGAAGCAAGCACAAACACATCCACTCCCAAGTTTTTCTTGAGAAATTTACTATAATCACCAAGACTACAACTAATTAGTTTTCCGAGCTCACTAATCAAAACCCAAGTTGGTTTTGTCACCTAGGCTCACCAACAATATTTACAACTTGTTTTGTTTTCAGGCTCACAAGTTAAATCCTAGTTGGTTTTATACCTTTGGTTCACTAACAATCTCTCTTGATTTTGTGGGCTAACCAAGAACCTAATTAATTTTCCAAGGCTCACCAAAAATCTCTTTAGTTTTCCAAGGCTCACCAAAAATCTTAATAAGTAATGTAAGAACAATATGAAAAGAATACAAGAAAAGCTTTCTTAAACAAAGCAAATATCTCCTTGAAGCTCTTTAAATACTGATGAACCTCTTGTCTTCAAGTTGTTGAAGCCTCTGAATGTAGCTTGATGATATGAACTTGGATGCACTCTCTTATCTTTGGAAGCTTGAAGGCTTGAACCACTCAACTCTTGAATCCATGAAGGATATTCAATAACCTCACCAAAGGATTGCTTTCCCATTTGATTTTTGATATTTATATAGCTCTCCAAACCATAGATGACCATTTATGACCATTGGGGATGAAAATACGGCCGTTTGAAGCAAGTTGGAGAAGTTCTATAGCTTTTAAAAAACTAGCCATTACAGCAAGTGTCGACACTTGACCAACAAGTGTCGACAAGTGGTTCCTAAGTGTTGACACTTGGGTCGACACTTGGGTCAGCTCAAGGCAAAAATTCTAGATTTTCACAGTTCAATATTTTCTTTTTCTCAGGCCTTGAGTCGACACTTGCACTTCTTCATGAGTTGACACTTACTTGTGCTAGTGCTAAAAGTTGCTAAAACTTCTCCAAAATCAAATCTTTAAGTTCTTCCAAGTCTTCCTTATGTTCCAAAATCCTTATAACTTGATTTTTCATTAATTTAAGGACTTTCTTCAACTAAAAAATATGTATTTCTTCATTCAACATGGATGAATACTAAGATCTGATAAACATACTTAAAAATATAATTAGTACTCATATATACTTAAACATTTTGTCAATCATCAAAATCAAGATCAGAGTCAACAGTAGTAGCAAAGAGGGAGAAAGATATGGAAGGAGGAGTGATTGGGGAAGAGGGTTAAAGGTTGAACCAAATTGGTCCAGGTTTATATGGGAGAAAATCTACATTCTAAATAATGCATTCCATAAAAACCTTGGAGTCAATTTTAGCCAAGATTTGAAATTTGAATTCAAAATTCAAATTTGAATCTTCTAAAAAAAAGTGAGCATGATAAATCAAATCTAATTTGATCCTAAGCCAAATCATATTTGGCTTGACCCATCAGGTTGTAATCATATTGCAAATAAGTCCTCCAAAATTCACTAATCGAATTAGTGAAAAATCCTTGTCATAGCCCAATGTCGACTTATGAAAGTGTCGACATTTGGGTCATGGTCAATCATATTGACCCTATAGTGATGCCAAACAATTCTTAATTATCGATCGACCTTTAGATTATATAGAAACATCTATGGTGTGTGACCCCATAGGTTCGAACACTAAGCCGGAAGCACTAGAACGTTTCTAGTACCAATCAAAGTCTTCATCTAGCAATGATACCCGATGTCCGGATGGGTTGAAGATGCAGAGCAACTCTCTAGAACCTATGGCATATGGTTACCGTATAATTCATCCCTTTGATCTCATAATGCTCAAGATGACCTAGGGTTTGACTGCCAACCCTAATTTAGTACATCCAGATCGTGTCTCAACCTTACAAGTTCTGTGACTCCTCATAAGAATTACCCTAGCCATAATTTTACTAAATTGAGATATAGTGAGTCATTCACTCCAAACTATTTGGAGGGATCAATCCCATCTTGATCCACACTGCTCCATAAGTACTTGACTATACCCAGAAACCTTCCATCACTGGATTAAAAATTTAGGTAGTCCGGTACCAAAGTATAGTGAGTTGCTTGCAAGATACCATGGTGACCTCAGGTCTGAGAGCACATATATCCATATCCCTTCACGAGAAATCCTTTGGCAGAAGGGAGCTTTGCAGATGGTCACGTTCAGTGAGACATCATACATTTCACCTATATGTCATATCAGTATCTCTACACTCCTTGGTTAAGAGAATAACCAACTAATGTGACATACAATAACATATGCTTGATATATCGTCGTCCTATAATAATGTATCATTTGATTATGAACCAGTTTAAGAACTACTCGATATATCCTCTCTGTATCAAATATAATATAGTTCTAAGGACTCCATCACACAAGAGTTCTTTTCAAGAAAATGCACATGTGATGAATAGCCAAAAGAATAACTTTTATTCATTTAAAGAATTCATATACAATTACAACCATCTATACCCTAAACGATTGGTTTTGGGACACTATTCCCAACAGACCCTTCATGCACCAAGAGACAAGACTTTGTCTCTTTAGTTTCTAGCCAGTTTTTCCACTAACCATATGGCAATTACTAGTCAATTAAAAGCCCAAGGAACATGTCCTATGGATGAAGGCATCGAAAGAAAATAAGAGCCTTCAAATAGAAGGGCTCTTAAAACCAATTAGTGCCATAATGAAAAGAAGCATCTCTTCATTATGCACCAAGTCTTTTCCATGCCAATTTTGATTTATCTTGACTGGTCAATCCCCTTATGTAAGGGATTGGAGATAAGGAGGAGTCCCTTTGGACTCTAACTTGTATTTGTGATTGATTGGCAGAAGGACTCTTGGTCCTTCTATGCACCAAATTGGCATAAAACCAAATGGCACACCAAGAGTCCACGCCAACATGGACTCTATCACAAAAGCAAGATAAGTCCTAATTAATTTAGATAAAAATCAAAATAGGCTATCCTAATTAAGATACAACCTAATTTAAGTCCTTTTTAAATTGGTTAGCTCAATTAGCAAACAACTAGACCCAATCTAATTGGGTTAGAAATTGGGCTAGCCAACATATGCTAGTATGTTAATTAGCAAGCCAATTAGGATCCCATAACCCTAATTAAAATATAATTAACTTTCTTGGACAGTTCTCTGATGTGTGTGACCCTTTCAATTCCATATCTAGCTAGCAGTTGGTCTAGGTCCAAGCCAATTCAATCCAATCAAAACTAATTTGACCTAATTTGGTCAAATTAAGCTGACCTAAGTTGCCAATTCGGACCAGCATCCGAATTGACTCATGAATCTAATCAATTTGATTCATGAAAACATACAAGACATGATTGACATCTAGCAATATGTCATGCCTACCCAAAAAATAAGAAATTTGGTAGAAATTAGCAAAATACCCCTTAGTGGAAAGTTACATGCAATTCAATCTTTCGATCTCCCTTTACCCCGATTAAGTGATGGGCATGGATCAATGTCAAACCCTAGCACTTAATCCTTTTAAATATCAATTCGATAATAAAGACTCGATCGATGAAAGATTAGAAACCCTATCTAATATTATCATGCTTTGATCAAAGACTTCCTGAGTCATCATTCTAAGAGATCACACGGGATAACTTCTCTTACTAGGAATGATCGATTCCTTGTTGACCTACTCATTACCTTCATACACACTCCACCATATCCAGAAATACCTTGTACATGACTTAATTACCATGAATGAGTATACACCAAAACATGGATTCATGTGCACAAGATACTATGATAGTCTCAGGTCTAAGGATCACATGCACAACTTCCACTAAGAGAACATTCTTTTCATAAGTATGAATTTTATTTGTTCTCTTATTGAATCAGTTCAGTGAACTCATAACCTAATGAGCACCCACATCCTTGTATCAGTGTCTCTACACAAGTGGTTGTGAGATGCATACATAGGATGTGCTAGTCTTTCCGGATTCATTGATCCCTGAATCGATTATCCAACGAGTAGGAACATTTTAGATTAGGGTTTATAGAAACTTAGGTCTCACCATTTTGATGTCCATCATAACCCTAATTCCATTATCCTAATCTATAGGGTTCATTATAATTTTAATAAAATACAGCTATATGATGAATCAAATGCCTTTTATTAATAAATAATATCATACATGAGCTGGAATATCACAAAAATGCACATATAATAATTGGCTTTTAGGGTACCATTCTTTTATATTCATCATATGATATGTTTTATACCTTTTTCTTTTAAGATTATGATGAACCCCATAGATTAAGATAATAAATTTAGGGTTATGATGAAGTTCATAACAATGAGATGTAAGATCTTATAAATCCTAATCTAGAATATTTCCAGTCATATGATCATCGATCAAGGATCGTTGTTTCTAAAAAGACTGACACATTCTATGTATGCTCGATGGAGAAAGTGGTTTGTCTCATGACCACTTATGTAGAGGCACTAATATAAGGATGTGGGTGCTTATCAAGGTATAAGTTCACCTAAATGATCTATCATGAGAATATCTTATGGAAGTCTTACTTGTCAAAAGATGATTCTCTTAGTGGGAGTTTGCAAGTAAACCTTAGACATGAGATCATCATGAAATTTTGTACACATGAATCTATATTTTGGTTTATACTCATTCATGACTTAGTCATGTATGGGGTGTTCATGGATATGTTGAATTATGTATGAAGATTATGAGTAGATCAACAAAAAATCGATCACTACTAGTAAGAGGAGTTTTTATTCCATATAATATCATCAAATGATGACTTAGAGAGTCTTTGATCAAAGCAGGATGAAATTAAAAAAAGATTTCTAATATTTAATTGATCGAGTCTTCATTAGTATTTGATGTTTGAATGAATAAAGTATTAGCATTTGATAATTTTTCATATCCATCACTTATTTAGGATAAATATACCATATTATCAACCTTCTCTAACTAATTATAGTTCATCATTTGAAGAGAAGGTTCAGCAATCATCATACCCACCTCTCGTATAGGCCAACCTAGATGTCAATAGATTTGCTCAATTTTAAAAAATAATTATAGCCCAACAATAATCTATCGATAAGCTAATGGATCAAACTGACCAATGATTAATTGAACTTAATATAGAGGAGGGAGGTGAATTGCAAAGTCAACCCGAGAGTAACCTAGAGGGACCATACCTAGCTCAAAATTTTAATGACCCTCTATCTTTTTCTAAATAATCAACTCTGACTTCCATAAATGAACTGGTCTTAGAACAACTTTGCATAACTATAAAGATCAATATAAATAATTTGGCTAAGGCAAAAAATACACGGAGAAATTAAACTATTGGGATGAACCAATTCTATCATTACCTCACTCACCTATAGCCCTAGTCTCTAGTACTCTAGATTATCCATACCTTTTAATGGGATGGAAAAATAAATAGATACAATGATGGATTAGTTGAGCCTTTTCAAGAATTACAAATGCATAACATAATAGAGGATGCCATCCCCACAGTTCTCACTCAGGATTTAGTAGATCCCTATCAGGCTTATTTTGGGATGGATAATTTTAATGGGTATTCCTCACAAGTAAATAATCTAATACAAATACCCTACATTGAAACCACCCTACTTTTGATTGATGAACAACAAGAGCCATCACCTAGCCCACCAATAGCTTCTTTGTTATAATTATCACCTAATCTAGAATTGAAATCACTTTCTGATGCACTCATTGAAACTTTTTCAATGAACCTTACCCAGGAAGCCCAACATAGTGGTATTCTAAAAGTACATAAAGAAACAATCGGGTGGCATATTACTAAAATGAGGGATCATGATCTTAGAAATTTTATAATTGATTTCTCCATATTCAGCACCAATTTTGAAAACTACCTCCAAAATCTTTTCATAATATTAAAACAATGTATGGGACATGTTTAATATTAATTTGGAAAAGGTGCCTAGCTTTAAAATAGGAAGGGATATTGCCTAAATATATCATGCACAAGAAGGAGAGTAGGGTAGATCAACCCATAATTGAAGAAATTTCCAAACTATTACCTCCAATCTCAACCCAACAAACACAATCCCTTTCTAAGTATTGTATAAATTATAATAATCTTTTAAAATTATGGAATAACATGTTTACACAATATATTTTATTGATCCGGGCTAATCATCATAGAGTACTCTATGAACAGTTTCCTATCATTATGATAAGGCCTCTTAATTGGCCCTATCCTTTTATTGATACAAGGGATATATTAAAGTCAATCATCCACTATACTCTCTCATAATATTTAGCTGAAGATGTTAAACTTAGCATTTTTTAAGAGGCAATCCAATATTTATTTTTATACCTTTAAAAATAAATATAAAATAATAATAAGAAAAATCCAATCCAAATTGATTGTTGCGGCTTTTATTTTGTTAATAAGCTTCTCTTCTCAAGTAACCTCTATCCTTATATTTTTTTTTATCCTTATAGTTTGAATTTATTTCTTTAACTTATTTATATCATTAGGAATAATGGTATTTAAGTTGGAGGATAGGGACATTATAAGCATTTAAAAATTAAAAAAAATTAAAAATCCTTGAAAAATGTAGAAAACTTTTGAAAAATCCTTTGAATTTTTTAAAGAGAAAATTTTATCTTGAATAAATCATGTGTCAAGCAAGAAAATCTTGAGTAAAATAGATTAAAAAAAATAATAGAGTTAGAATGTATTTGCTAATAACTGTAGCAAGTCAAAAAGCAGACTAGTTGATTAGACTTTTAGCGGCCCACTTAGATCACCTAAAGGCTATTAGCACTTCGATCGCACATACACATTAATAAAGTAAACTAGGTATTAGTTGTAAGGTTAATTAAAAATTTAATTATTACTAAAAATTGATAATTGATATACATCCCATTGAGAGAAACTTGAATTTAAGGAAAGAGCTACATGCCTGATTAAATAAAAAAGGAGAAAGATAAAAAGGCAAGTTCTAAATATTGATTTTTCATCGAGTAACCGGGAACCTTCACCTAAGTAAGCATGGTTGTTCGCATCAAAAAGTGGACAGTGTAAAGATATCACTAAAAAAAAAATCAGGCAGTGTGAAAGCTATCTGAACTCTATGCTTAAATTAAGAGTGTATCGAAAATTGACCAAGGTAGGTGATAAGTGAAGATACCATTGTTCCTTACAAGCTAGTACTGAAATACTAAATTAGCCATCATAAATACAAGAGCTATAGATCTTTTGATGAGCTCTAAGAAAGTTTCTAATAGTTTTGACTATGAAATTTACTTCGAAAACTCAATACTTAGTGATACTAGCTAACTTCTTTTAACATTCAGCCTAGATCTAGTTTTGCAAAGGGGGATCTTAGTAATACATGATTCTATTACATTGCTAAGGGACTAGCAATGATTAAATTGAAGGGTGTGATAAGTTTATAAATTATTCTAATTTAATTATTAAAATAAATATTAATTACTTTATATTTATTAAAAATTGATATTTTTATTAATGTTTTGTAAAAGAAAAGTCCATAGATTGAAAGATGATTTTTGGAGTCCAATAGTGTAAACGGTACTCAAGTCGGAGTTCGAACAAATCCAGAATTCAAATTTAAAATTTATTAAAACAAATGCGTGCATTTTAAAGTAGCCGGTCCACCATGGACCAATCGCTAGGTCTATAAAACATAAGATGGTCCATAGGCAGCCATTAGAGCCAGTCCACAGGGCCGTTCCATAGATCATTGACTTTCTCGAGCCATTTCTTCTCTAGAAAAGTCATCGAAGGCCTTCCCCTCATCGCCGGGAGCTCTCTCACCACCGGAGACCCACCGGCCACCGTCAAAACACCACCTGGTCACCATCTTCAAAGTTTTTTCCCATTCAACCACCATCCACTCCAAACCACCGCTCTCACCACCTTGTGGTTGCCAGAGAAACCACCACCTCCCCATCCTGGCCTTCTCTCAGCCCGATCCACCGTCCCACTACTTGTAGCCACCATCCAATCACTGCTCCTCACTATTCCAAGCTCTCCATCATCGTCGACCTCCTCTCTCCACCGAGATGCTGACCATCACCACCTGCCACCATCTTCCCCAATCATGGCCGAGCCACCCTCTCCTCTACATAAATCACCATGACTGCCATCTCCCAAGCTCACGGCCACCTTCATCTCCACCACAGTTCCCTATGTTGATGCCCGTGCCACCATCGAGTCACCTCCCACATTGCCATCTTCATCGATCACTGATCTCCAAGCCTTAACCCATGTTGCCCGCTATTGCTTCTCTCCTCTACTATAGCCCATGCTACTCCCTATTGATCAAGAAACCATCCGTGCTACCCTCTTTTCCACCCATCCTTGCCATCTCAAGCCACCACCAATTCGGCCTTCTTCCCCATCATCGATCGCTGGCCACCCAGGTGGTCAACCCAAATACCAAGAACACTGTGGCTACTCCTCCCTTTCATGGCCTCCTCCCTAATCCATGGCTATCAATGATTCCCAACCATCGAAACTAGCAATCCAATGGTCATTGCAATCCATGGAGTTTAATTGATCTTGGCCATCCAAAAAGCTTGATCTAATGGCTGATAGAGAATTCCAGCCTGAGATGAAGTGCTGAAGCACGATCCACATGATTTAGGTGATCAAACAGTCTAGAGACACCAGAAATCAACCATCCCATGGCTTATATTAATCTAACTTGACCTAGAGCCTTCTCCAAGCTCTATTTAAAGGATCCCTAGGCTATAGAAGAAATCATCTTAGAGAGAGTATTGCACAAGATAGAAGGCTTGCTTTGGATTGTGGGTTGATCTCTAAGAGTGGGGTTTCTTAGAAGAGAAGCTCTATCTTCTATGCCATCTTTTCACCTACACCAATCTTCATATCAAGATCCAAAGAGAAAGAAGAAGAGAAAGCCCAGTATGCTCCATGGAGTATGATGAAAGAAGGCAAAGTGACACTAACCAACTTTTCGATGAGACTATGCCAATCAACTTCGGATCCTTTGTTATTACTTTTTGTAATTTATTTAATTATTATTTTTTAATTCATTGTAATTAGATTTTAATTAATGCAAAGTTTATTTTTATCTATTTAAATTTTTATTAATAATTTTTATTGCAAGTAGATGCTAAGATCTGACTAGCAGATCGAACGTACCTACGTTTAAATTCTTGCTCTTCAAACTCTTTTACACTTTTTAATTTTATTTGTCAACTTCAAAATATTTATCTTATTCTCTTAAAATCAAAGATTTCAAACTATTCAAAGCACTGCCTTCTTCATGGATTCGACCCAACTCATCCTTTCTATGTATTTTTAATTTTAATTAAAAGTCAGTTAATTAGATTGATAGTCACAGTATCTTAATGACAACATCATGATCCAGCAAAAAGAAGAGACTCAACAAGTACATCAGCACCTAGAGGAAAGAAGAGACTCCTTAAGTACACCCTAAGCAAGAACTCGAACTAAGTAACATGCCAACCACATGATAGTTGGCATAATCTTAGGCCACTCCAAAGGTAGGGACAAAAGCACTGGATGAGAATCAGGTGGAGCCAACCAATTCTCTAGATAAGAACATTATTTTCTTTTCTAAAAGTAATATAAGGAAAATCCAAATCCCACATCATAATGTGGTCGTCATTTCTATGATGGTGGCTAACTATGATGTAAAAAAAATTTTAGTTGATGATAACAGCTCTACCAACACCTATTCTATGATGCCTTCTAGAAAATGAAACTATCAACTGAAAGACTGAAAAAGATAAATACTTCACTCATCGGGTCCTCTGGAAATCCAATCATTATAGAAGAAGAGATCCTCTTACCGGTGACTATAGGTCAATCACATAAGCAAGCAAAAGTCTTACTAAATTTTCTGGTAGTCTGAGTACCATCAGCTTACAATACTACTCTTGGATGATCAGGGTTAAATGTTTTAAAAATTGTAGTCTCCACCTACCACCTACTTGTCCGCTTCTCGATCAAGTATGGGGTTGGAAAATTCAGAGGAGATCAAATGTTAGTGAGGTAGTATTTTCTTGCAATTGATAAAACTCAAAAATAGATTGGGGTCTCATAAGAGGATGAGCTAGATGCCTAGACACCATCAAAGAGGGGACCCTGCCGAATAATTGATGAGAATCATTTTAGGAGATGAACCAAATAAAACTGTATAAATCAGATCCTTTCTAGCACTTGAAGTCAAAGAGTAGCTGATTACATTCCTTCAGGACAATATCGATGTCTTTACTTAGATAGCTGCCGACATGCCATGCATATCTCCTGATGTCATCATCCATAAATTTAGTGTGAACCCTCTTTACCCTTTATTAGGCAAAAAAAAGTTTTGCTCTAGAAAGGTAAAAGGCCATTAGAGAGGAAGTGGACAAACTTCTAAAAGTGGGCTTCATCAAAGAAACTCACTACCCAAATTGGATAGCCAACATAGTTATGGTCAAGAAGGCAAACAGAAAGTGAAGAATCTGCATTGTCTACACTGATCTTAACAAAACCTATCTAAAAGAAAGCTACCTTTTGCCAAGAATTGGTCAATTGGTTGATACCACTTCTAAACATGAATTACTAAGCTTTATGTATACTTTTTCAGGATATAATCAAATTCAAATGATAGAAGAAGATAAGAAAAATGGCCTTCATGATAAAAAGGGGGCTTTACTATTACAAAATAATGTCTTTTGGTATAAAGAATACTGAAGCCACGTACCAGCATCGGGTCATAGAGTCTTTAAAAATAAGATAGGAAGAAACATGGACGTCTACTTTGATGGTATGCTTGTCAAGAGTACAAAGCGCGATTACCACATAGCTGACTTAGAAGAAACCTTTAGTGAATTAAGGTGACATCAGATGAAACTCAACCCAAATAAATGTGTACATTTTATGTTACATCAAAAAGTTCTTAGGCTTCGTGATGACTTAGAGAGGAATCAAAGCCCATTTTAAAAAAATCCAAGCATTTCTAAAAATGAAGCACCCTTACAATAAGAAAGAAGTTTAATGCTTGACTGGTCGGATTGTATCACTTAGCCAATTTATTTCTTGATCAGTAGAAAAGTGCCTTCCATTCTTCAAAAGTCATAAAGCATACTATTTACTTCGAGTGGTTGGCAAGCTATCGATCAGTTTTTGAAGATCTAAAGAAGCATCTTGTCTCTCCTCCATTACTATCAAGGCCGAAAAGAAGGTATCAAGGCCGAAAAGAAGGTAAGCAGCTCTATATTTACTTATTTGTTTCTCCTAATGCTATTAGCTCTGTTTTGGTCAACGAAGATATAGATGTCTAAAAACTTATCTATTACATCAGCAAGATATTAACGGATGCGAAAGTAAAATACACCAAGGCAAAAAAGATTATCTATGCTCTTATCACTACGTCAAAAAGACTATGACTATATTTCTATTTCCATTCTATAATTGTACTGACAGATTAGTGTCTGAAATCCATACTTCGAAGGCTAGATATATCGGAATATCTAGCCAAGTGGGCTTTTGAGTTAGGAGAATTTGATATTGAATACGAACCTTATCCTAGTATGAAAATTCAAGTCCTTACAGACTTCATCATGGAATGCATAATACCTAATGAAGAAAGAGAAGAAAAGAAATCAGAAGAAGAGCTGACCATATCTTCTTGAGTCGTACATGTGATAGCACCACAAACTCATGACAACCTGTGCTTGGAATTAATAATTGGCATCTAACCGTCTAACAGCTTGTGCCTTGAATATGTGATCGGCTCCTGATCGTCTAGCATCCTATACCTTGAATAAGTTATCAGTTCTTGGCTATCTAGCATTCTGTATCTTGAACAAGTGATCGATTCTTGATCATTTGGTACCCTATATCTAGAACAAATGATCGACTATTGGTAGTTTTGTATCATGTACCTGGAATAAGTAATCATCTCCTAGCTGTCTAGCAGCCTGTATCTTGAATAAGTGATCAGTTTCTGATTGAACATTTTTACATGCTAGTACTTGTTCATGATAGATCATCTATCCCTCCATAATAGAATCAGAATTGATTGGGTGAAGTGGAGGGGTGTATCTTAAATATTATTATGATAAGTGAATATTTTGAAGACTCGAAGGATTCCACCGAATAAATAAAAGGCCCATCCAATTGTACTGATCCAAGTTGGCAATAAAAAAAAGTATATGAAATAAGTTTGTTGCCGTGCTTCCACCTGGACTGGGCTCGGCTCGCTGCACTGGAGAGCTCCTCCGTCGATCGACTTGCACAAAGTCCCCTAGCCGCCGGAGGTGCTCCAGCGAGGCGCACTCCGATGCTTAAATTAGTAGGGGATCTAGAGCAACAGAATGGAGAGAAAAATGAGAAGAGTGTAACATGGAGAGGGAAGAGAACATACCTCCCAGCGGAGGTCCCCCGGACCCCTTTTATGGGCGTGGGATACTGCCAAATTCTGTTAGAGGACAGAATAAAAGACCCTGATTTGCCCCTGGGAGGATCAGAGTGATGGCCATGTGGCACAAAGTCGTGGCCACGTCGTGGAGTCCGTTGCAACAGAATTCTGGTACCAGCTGGAGAGAATCTTCCGGAACCTTCGAGCGGTTCTCTGGATGGGAATGAGTTGGTCTTCAGGCTGGTCGGCCTTTTGTGAGTCGGCCTTCAATAGGTCGGCCTTCAAGTCGGTCAGCCTCCAAACCAGTCGGCTTTGCAGTCGGTCAGCTTATTGGATCTCCGGTGGGGAACCAATTAGGACCCCCACGAGAGACGATTGATGGGACCTTCAACCTGGGTCAGCCGGATGGATGCCTTGTCCGGCCCAACCCGGGCCGGCCGGATGGGTACAACAGTTGCCCCCTGCTACTGGGCTTTAAGGAGGCACGTGACCTCGATGGGTAAGAGCATCATTTTTTGCATGGACTGCATCCATTCAGGCCCGATCCAGGATCACCATGATGGATCGCTTCGAATCTCCCATGATCGGCCTCCTGGATAGATGTCAGTCCCATATTGGGGGCACAGGAGTCGCAGTTAATGCTGAAAAGGTGCCATGATGAAGAGTCAGTCTGGCAAGCGTATTGGCGAGAATAGAGGGATGCGCCGCAGCACATGGCAGCATCTGGATGGCTGATTCAATTTTTTAAGCAATTCCTGCATCGTTGATTTGGCACATACATGGATCACCGTCTGCCACTGGGATCGGCCCGTCGCTTTCGCCCCCGAGATGTGGGCAGTCGCGTCTTCCGATGGAGCGGTTGGGATGCCCACGAAGTGAAAGGCGGTGCCGCTCCAGAGACCTATAAAAGGAGGGGCGAGGCACTCTGAGAGAGTTTTCCAGCCATGTTTGTGCCCCATGAGAGAGAGAGCTTCTCCTTTTTTTTCCACGAAACCCGACTCTTAGGAGTTCAGCTTCAGGTTAGTTTTTTAGTCTTCCTTCTTCTTTAGTCTTGATGGCAACCACTAGTAGGGGTCCAGTCCATGGACCTAGGTAGCCGGGGTCGAGTAAGATCCCATCGACCATGACCCGAGAGCCGATCGAGAATCTCAGAGCAGTGTATGGGATCCCCATTACTCTGCACCTCATGTTGCCAAGCCGAGAGCGGAGAGCGAACAGTCCATTGGGACCGGGAACCCTCCCAATGTACGAATCTCATCTCAAAGCCGGTTTGAGGTTTCCTTTGCACCCCTTTTTTATAGAGGTCTTCAAGTTCTATAGGATAACCCCAGTGCAGCTAACCCCGAACAGCATCCGGATCATATGCTGTTTCATCGTGTTGTGTCATAGGGTCGGACTTGAACCCAGATTATCTCTCTTCGGCAACTTCTTTCTTTTAAAGAAAGATTTAGGAGCCGGGAATGATGGATGTTCGGTCCCCCTCCCGGTCGAAAAATCTTAAAGTATCTCCCATCGGCCATCCACGGGTGGAAGGCCCGGTTCTTCCTTGTGAGCAGTCTCCAACCCTGGGGGTTCGAGCCCTTGTG
Organism: Areca catechu; assembly: GCA_021397845.1. NCBI lineage: Eukaryota > Viridiplantae > Streptophyta > Magnoliopsida > Arecales > Arecaceae > Areca > Areca catechu. The sequence continues at coordinate 73,043,368 of CM038041.1, forward strand.
GAGGGAGCCATGCGCAAGGCTCCGCGAGGGAAGGTTGATCCTGATGGCCGACTAGGCTAAGTTCAATGAGATCAATGGAGCTGGCCCGACCGCGACATTCGAACTGCTGGGGGAAGACTGCCTTCACCGGGCAGGGATCAGCTCCCAAGGATTTTTAGGCAAGGGCCAAACTCTTTCTTCATGGCTTGCCCTTTTGATCTTGTTGCTTCTCTTCCTTCGACTAACTTTAATCTCTTTACAACAAAAGGGGGGATGAAGAGAATCGACAAGGCTAAGGTCATTCAGCGGGCGGTGCGAAAGAGGCCCGCTCCGGGGTCGGCCCCAACACTAGCTGGCGAAAGATAAAAGAAGAGACGGGAGGAGAAACGGCCTGCACCCATCGTGGAGGTAGAGTCCGATGAGGATGATACCCCCCATACCGAGGAGTTGGCCAAGAAGATGCCCGGGGCTTCGATTCTTGCCGGGGGGTCGGCTACCCCGCAGGGGTAGGAGCAGTCAGAGCTATCTGGTACAGCAACAGCATCAGCCCCTGCGCCCGTCGACCCAGATAAGGAAGAGCCCTCGGCGGACAAGGGAAAGGGGATGGCTGTAGGGGGAGGGGCCGAAGATGAGGTGGCCGAAGAAGAGTCTGACGAAGAAATTTGTCAAGAGGAGTTCCAGCACTGGAACACCCTGGACCACCCCCGGAGAGTGCGGAGCCTACTTAGGGGGGCGATGACCGACGTCGACTGGGAGCGGTCAATCCAAAGGAACCTAAGTGACATGGCTGTACAGTCCTACCGTAACCTCATAAGGGTAAGGCACCTAGCTTGCTTCCTCATATCTTTTCCTCCCTCTTACAGTCCTAACATAGCCTTGGGTTTGTAGCTTCTTCATGATATCTCCTTGATAGAAGATGGCATCAACCGGGTGCTTCATGCAGCCAAGACCTCCGCCAAAAGGGTGTAGGAGCTGAGGCAACCCAAGCTACCATGGAGGCAACTCAAGCCACCATGGGGGCATCCTTAAAGTCTGCGGAAGAGAGGTTGTCGGCTGCCTAAGCAGAGGCCGAGTCATCGAAAGAGTCTCTGAAGGAGGCAGAGAGCCAACTGGCCAACCGAGAGGCCATATTGAAGAAGAGGAAAGAGAGGGTGAATTCCCTCACCCGTCGACTGCAAGAGGAGGAGGGTCGATTCTTCGAGGCCAACAAGAAGGCCCAGGCCAAAGGGCAGTGGTAGCACAGCTAACGACTCAGCTTGAGGAAGCAAGGGAGCTGGCCGCGAGGCAGGTTAGGGATGTAGTGACAGCATACAAGGCTTCCCTTGACTTTGATGAGGAGGTTGAAGAGGCGGCGTCGGACTTCTATAGAGAAGGCTACGATGACTACTTGAAGAAGGTGGCCTTACTTTTCCCGGAGCTGGACCTGTCGGGCATAGAACTGGAAGAACATGCAGAGGAGGGAGAGCCTCATGCCGAAGGTGAAACGGAGGAGGCTAGGGCCGAAGTAGAGGTGACGGACGTCCTGGTCGAGCCCCCAAGTGTTAAGGTTCCTGTTGACCTTCCAGTTGTAGCGGACGGGGCCGAAGTTGGGGCCCCCAACACATCTTCTGTGGGTCCGACCTAAGGGGTTTGTAAAGGTTCGATCCACCTTCTTTTGTAAGCATCTGCTTTTGATATTAATGAAAAGACCTTTTGGCTATCATTGGTGTATGTAGGTGTGAAGCAAATACTTTTCTTTCGAAATTTTTCTAAGTGTTTCCAGTTGGCCCCTTGGTACTGCAGGTCACCTTCCTTTCCAGACGGCCGTTCTGTGCTGATCCAGTCTAGATACTTAGGAAAATTCCTAAGTGTTTTTTCGGTCGGCCTCTTGAAGCTTGAAGCCAATACGTTGGCCGGAAGGGGCGACAGCTTAGTTCGGACCCATGAACCCGGAGATTTTCTCCAAGATTAGTCCATCGGCTGGCTCAGGTTTGCCATCTGTTCTCCACGCGGTTCCGCATGGGTCATTTGCGGTGATTACCGATGGGGGTCGAACTTTCGAAGTGGGCAGCCCTAGAGCCTCTATCAACCAGAGTCGAACTTTCGGAGTGGGCTGCCCTAGAGCCTCTACCGACCGGAGTCAAACTTTCGGAGTGTTGATGGAAGAAATTGTGGACTTTATTCATAGTACTTGTGAAGGTTGTCTACATTCCATGGGCTTGATATTTGTCGCCTGTCCAAATACTCGAGCCGGTAGGTTCCGGCCCGGATCACTTCGCTGACTCGATAAGGACCTTCCCAATTAGGGGAAAGTTTTTTTTGCTCAGTTGGCCTTGAGATCTCCATCCTTCGCAAGACCAGGTCTCCAACTTGGAAGGTTCGCGCTTTAACCCTCGAATTATAATATCTAGCCATCTTCTATCGGTAAGTCGCCATCTTCATACTTGTTCGGAGCCTGGTTTCCTCCAGCAAATCTAGGTCAGCTCTTCATTGCTCTGAATTGATCGGCTCAGTGAGGTGATCAACCCGCAGGGATTGCAAGGAGATTTCTACGGGGATGACCGCCTCACTCCCATAGGTCAAGTTGAATGGAGTTTCTTCGGTTGCTATCCGAGCGGTCGTCCGGTATGCCCACAGTACTGAGTGAAGCTCTTCCACCCAAAGTCTTTTGGCTTCATTCAGCCGAGTCTTCAACCCATGCAAGATCATCCGATTGGTGACTTCAGCCTCTCCATTGGACTGAGGGAGGCCGACTGAGGTAAGTCGATGGAAAATGTTGTATTGCTGGCAAAAATCCTAGAACCTTAAGTTGTCAAATTATCTTCCATTATCAGTAATGATTGTCCGTGGGATGCCGAACCAGAAGATGATGCAGTTTCAGATGAAGTTCTCCACCTTGGCCTCTGTTATTTGCGCCACTACTTCAGCCTCCACCCATTGGTAAAGTAATTGATGGCCACAAGGGGAAATTTCCGTTGGCCGGATGCTAGGGGAAAGGGTCCCAGGATGTCCATGCCCCACTTGGCAAATGGCCACGGTGCCATAAGCGGGGTCAGCTGGCTGGCGGGCCTCCTTTGGACACTCGAATACCTTTGGCACGCATCACACTTCCGCACGAAGTCCGACACATCCCTTTGAATTGAGGGCCAGTAATATCCCTGCTGAATAATTTTTTAGGCTAGGGATCTTCCCCCCAGGTGGTCGCCGCAAATGCCTTCATGTACCTCCCTGAGCGCGTAGTCTGCATCGATCGGCCCCAAGCACTTCAGCAACGGTTGTGAAAATTATCGCTTGTAGACGGTCCCGTCGAGGATAACGTACTTAGAGGCTGTTGAGCGTATATGCTTGGCTTCTACTGGGTCATCCGGAAGAGTGCCCTGAACCAGGAAGGTATGAATCAGGTCCATCATGATACCTCCTGCTCAACTTGATGGATCTCAGTCGGCTCTTCGGAAATGCTCGGGCGCTGCAAATGCTCCACAAAGGTCCGATCGGAGGTGCTGATCACAGCTGTAGCTAACCACGATAGGGCATCCGCTCGGGAGTTCTGCAGCCGAGGTATATGGAGAATCTCAAAAAATTTGAGCCGAGATGTAAAGCCTCATACCTTGTCCAAGTACTTAGCCAAGGTAGGGTCCCTCGTTTCAAACTCGCCTTTCACTTGATTGACTACCAACTGGGAGTTAGAGAAGGCCTGGATTCTACCATCGCCTAATTCACCATCGATTGTCAACCCTGCAAGTAAGGCTTCATATTCTGCCTGGTTGTTCGATACCTGAAATACAAAGTGTAGAGCATACTCTAGACATTGCCCGTCAGGGTCGGCTAAGATCAGGCCTGCCCCATATCCAGCGAGATTGGAAGCTCTATCCACATGGAGAGTCCAGGCGGGCTCGATCCCTTCCGCTGGATCAGCCATAGGTACTTCGGCTATCGAAGAGGTGGCCTCTGGCTCTCAGGTGCATTCTGCAATAAAATCAGCGATTACCTAGGCCTTCAAGGCCGATCAAGATTGAAAGGAGATGTCGAACTCGCCCAGCCTGACAACCCACTTGGCAAGCCATCCAGAGGTATCAGGGCTTCGGAGGATTGCCTTGAGAGGCTGGTCAGTCAGCACGACGATCGGGTACACCTGGAAGTAGGGCCGGAGGTGCTTCGCTACTATAACCAATGAATAAACCAGTTTTTGGACTTTGGGGTACCTTGTCTCGTCATCGTGGAGGACCTTGCTGATGTAGTAGACAGGTTTCTGCTGGCCATCTTCCCCCACCTGCACAAGGATGGTAAAGATGGCCTCATCGAAAGCCGACAAGTATAGGTACAACACTTTCCCCTCCATTGGTTTGGCCAACAGTGGAGGGTTCTTCAGATAGTCCTTCAAGGCTTCGAAAGCCGACCGGCACTCGTCAGTCCACTGGAAGCGATCCGACCGATGCAAGGTTTTGAAGAAGGGCAAAGACTTTTCAGCCGACCGGGAGATGAAACGGCTGAGAGAAGCAATGCGGCCCGAGAGCTCTTGCACCTGCTTCTTACACATGGGTGTGCCATGTCCATAATGGCCTTGATCTTCTTGGGGTTCACCTCAATACCCCTTTGAGTGACTAGGAAGCCAAGAAATTTTCCGGAGGTCACCCCAAATATACACTTGGTAGGATTTAATTTCATCCGATGATGTCTCAGCACGTCAAAGGATTCCTGCAAGTCCTTGATGTAGTCGGCCTTTTCAGAGGCTCTTAATAATCATATCATCGACGTAAGCCTCCATATTTCTTCCGAGTTGTCCTTCAAAGACTCGATTGATCAGCCGTTGGAAGGTGGCACCCGCATTCTTCATGTCAAAAGGCATCATCCTATAATAATACAGCTCCCTATCTATGATAAAGGCCGTCTTCTCCTCGTCCTCGGGGTGCATCCTGATCTGGTTGTACCTAAAGAAGGTGTCCATGAAGCTCAAGAGATGGTAGCCAGCCGTAGCATCTACCAGTTGGTCAATCTTCGGTAGGGGGAAGCTATCCTTCGAACAAGCCTTGTTAAGGTCCATGTAGTCTACACAAATCCTCCACTTTCCACTGGCCTTCTTCACCATAACGACATTGGCTAACCACTCTGGATAGTGGGACTCCCTGATGAAGCTGGCATCAAGGAGTTTCGTCACTTCTTCTTCGATGGCCTTCTGCCTTTCGGCAGCGAAGCTCCTCTTCTTCTGTCGGACGGGTCTATACATTGGATCCACCTTAAGTTTGTGAGTAATGACGTCCGACCGGATTCCTGGCATGTCTGAGGCCGACTAGGCAAAAATATCAGCATTGCTTCTCAAGAACCCCACCAGCTCCTGTCGGGCTTCTTCACTTAGCGTACTCCCGATTTGAAGTACCTTAGTAAGGTCATCCTCCTTGAGCGGAACAAACATAATCTTTTCGACAAGCTAATCGTAGTCATCATTTTCATCTCTCGGATCAAGTTGCTCAAGTGTGGGGTGCCCATCCAGCTGCCTGTCATGTATGGCTAGACATTATCCGGCCATCCTGCAGTCTCCCCTCAGTTCCTCGACCCCGTTACGAGTGGGGAACTTTGCTAGAAAGTGATAAGTGGATACAATGGCGTGGAACCTGTTAAGAGCCGGTCAGCCCAAGATGGCGTTGTATGCCGAGGTAGTACGGACGACCACGAAATTGATGGGGAATGTCCGTTGGGAAGGCTCTGTCCCGAAAGTCACGGGTAAGGTGATCTCCCCTTCTACTCCGATGGAGTTTCTCCCAAAGCCAGTGAACGGCATCAGGGATTCCCGCAGCCTTGATTTAAACAAGTTCTTTTGAACAAAGGTGTCATACAGCAAAACTTCCGCACAGCTTCCATTATCAATAAGGACATGCTTTACATCATAATTGGCAATGATTGCCGATACAATGACAGGGTCATCTCCTGGGAGATGGGATTCCAAGTGGTCTTCATCAGAAAAACTGATCACACCAGAGCCGTTGGGCCTCTTTACAATGTCCTAGCCCCCTTCACACCCCCAGTCGGACCGTCGATGCAACATGCCAATGCCTCCACCTGTCGGACGCTAATTGGGGAGTTCAGCCTCTTCTGGAGGGTCTTTGACAGTTGAGGCCTCAGCCCGATCCCGGTGGGGTCGGACGTACTTGCTCAGATACCCTCTTCTGATGAGGTCTTCGATGGCATCCTTCAGCTGGAGGCACTCCTCAGTATCGTGTCTATGGTCCCTGTGGAATCGACAGTACTTGTTCTTGTTTCTAGCTGCAAGAGGGCCCCTCATCGACCGAGGCCTTTGGAAGTAAGCCTCATTCTCAATCTCCATGAGAATTTTTTTCCTTGGAAGGGAGAGGGGCACGTAAGTCTCAAACTTTTTGAAGAAGTCCCTCGACTTCGGGCTTCGGCATCGAGTGGGTCGGCTGTCATCGCCGGGAGGTCTGACCGCAGGGGCTTTATTGCTCCGCTTCTTGGTGGCTGATTTTCCCTCTGCTTGGCGGTGACTCGCAGACTGCTCCTCCGCCAGGACGTACTTGTGGGCCCTAGTCAACAGCTCGGTGTAGTCCTTTGGAAACTTCTTGTCTGGGTAGAATGTGAGCCTAGACGATCGGAGCCCTCTCTTGAAGGCCGACATCGCTACCGCATCGTTCAAGTCTGGGACTTCCATGGCCGTTGAGTTGAAGCGGGCCATGTAGTCCCGGAGGGTCTCCCCCTCCTTTTAGAGTATGAGAAAGAGGCAATCGGTGTTCTTCGGGGTTCAACTGCATGTCCTGAAATACGAAAGAAAAAGGGTCTCAAGTTGAGAAAAAGATTAGATCGTACCTGGTCTGATGGCTGTAAACCACATCCGGGCAGCCTTCTTCAGGGTTGCTGGGAAGGAGATGCAATGAAGGACGTCGGAGGCACCTTGTACCATCATGTGGCCTTGTAAGTGCCCAAATGATCCAATAGGTCAGTGGTATTGTGGTAGGAGTCCACCTGGAAAATTTTGAAGTGTGGGGGATAGGCTCCCCCAAGATCTCAGCAAGAAAAGGTGGGCGGGTGTCGTACGCCTGCCCCCCTTCGGCCTTCTGGCGCTCGATAATCTCCGCCATGCGCTCTTCCATGCGCATGATCTTACTGCCATAATCATGTGGATCATTAGCAGGGCGCCGACCATCGAGGGGGGCGGAGTCAGCAAAAGATGGGGAAGCTGACCTCGCCCTCTTTCCGCTAGCATGAGCCTCCAAAGACCTTTGGGGCTCCGGAATAGCGTGAGAAGGAGGTGGTGGCACCTCTGGTTGCTGACTCCCCCCGGCAGCCGGTTGATGGTTGATGCAGGATGCTACAGGTGGCTGCCACCGGTCGTCAGCCGCTTCCTGAAAATGCTGGACCGCTGAGGTAAGCGTCTTGATACGGTTCACCAGCATCTGGAACTGTTGCAGCCCCAGAGTGATGGTGGGCTCGGCGGCAGTGGCCATGGCGTCCCCCTCGCGAGGTGCTTCAGACTTGTGTGGAGAATGCCTCCCTCTGGGGGAGATACTTCATGTTTTTCCCTTTACCATTGATAGCTTTTCTCAATCAATCTCTCCTTTTAGGGTAGAGAGCAGAACGGAGGTTCGTAGGCCCTCCTTTTAGCGCCAATCTGTTGCCGCGCTTCTACCTGGACCGGGCTCAGCTCGCTGCGTTGGAGAGCTCCTTCGCCGGTCGACCAGCACAAAGTCCACTAGGCGCCGGAGGTGCTCCGACTGGGGACACTCCGATGCTTAAATTAGCAGGGTATCTGGAGCAACAGAATGGAGAGAAAAATGAGAAGAGTTTAGCGTGGAGAGGGAAGAGAACATACCTCCCAGCTGAGGTCCCTCGGGCCCCTTTTATGGGCGTAGGATACTGCCAAATTTTGTTAGAGGATCGAATAAAAGACCCTGATTTGTCCCTGGGAGGATCAGATTGATGGACAGGTGGCACAAAGTCGTAGCCACGTCGTGGAGTCCGTTGTAACAGGATCCTGGTACTAGCTGGAGAGAATCTTCCGGAACCTTCGAGTGGTTCTCTGGATGGGAATGAGTTGGTCTTCACGCTGGTCGGCCTTCAGTAGGTCGGCCTTCAGGTCGGTCGGCCTCCAAACCAGCCGGCCCTGTAGTCGGTCGGCTCATTGGACCTCCGGTGGGGAACCAATTAGGACCTCCACGAGAGACGATCGTTGGGACCTTCAACCCGGGTCAGCCAGCTGGACGCCTTGTCCGGTCCAACACGGGCCGGCCGGATGGGTATAACAAAGTTGAATGCGGAAGAAATGAGAATGCCCAGATAAATGCATGGTAAAATTAGACAAGATAAAATAAGAAATGAACGTAATAGGGAAAGTCTTGAGTTTGCCATTAAGGTATTCAGCCATTGGTATCCGCCCAACCCAATCAGATGGACCCCAAACAAAACTGCTCCCTACTGGTCGGTCTAGGTTTAAATGGACTATATTGGACTGTATAAATGGGCTTCGTCGTAATTGCGTTTGTGAGCTGAGAATTGGGCCACAATGCTCGGTACTTCAGCAACACAGTGGATCCCGACAGCACGGTTCTGCACTAAACCATACACAAGAACCCGTCTAACAGTCAGAAGACTAGTAAACTGTCAAAAAGCCCAACTACAAGGAACGATCAGCGATTCTAGTGTACGAACAGAGTCTAAAACATTAAGCTACTCCAGTGGACCACTAAGTGGATCGTGTAAATTGACCTAAGAAATCAACACCAGATTCTCATAAAATATAATAAAATCAATCCCCTTCTTTCGTCGTTCAATAAAATTGGAATAATTGAATGGACATATGGCCGTTTTATTTATTTTTTATTTATTATTTTTTAAAAACAGTGGTCATCAAGTTAATACCAGATTCTAATATAATATAATAAAATTAATTCCCTTTTTCATTGTTCAATATAATTGGAATGATTTGATTCCACAAGCCGTATGATTTTTTTTTTTTCTTTCCGGAAGCCGGTTGCCATATGAATTTGAATATAATTTAGAATCGCAAAGGACAGACCACGAGAACGTGCTCCTTGGTACAAAAATCTTAGTCTCCTATAACAATTCTATCCCACCTGAATGTATGGAAAAAAATATGCCACAGCTGGTGCTTGACCGGATCAACTACCTTAAGGCCTCTGACCATGTCTTCCCAAAGCGTACATGTGGAAACTACAGCCCCTAGATAAATGCTTGTCTTTGCTTCGTGGTCATAAGAGGGTGGGAAATGGAAACAAGAAGGCTCAGCTGGTGCCTGGTGGTAATGTAATCAATGGCTTTAAACCACCAAGATCTTGAGCCATATATCCCAATATAGAATGTAGACCTGGTTGATGTGATCAACACCAATATAGAATGTAGACCAGGTTGATGTGATCAACACATCAGTCAGGCTCAAGAGATAGATTTCTGCACATGCTTTCATCTCATGCATCTGGCCCTTCTGCACAACAACTTCATGGATTGGCTGATGGACACTGTTTTACCACCGGTTGCAGTTGGGTGCTTCCAATTCATGCCCCAAAGCTGCTTCTCAAAATACGCAGAGTCCAAGTTATTGAGCACAACTTTTGACTTGGCACCGTTACTTTTAATTAAGAAATTATGACATCTCAAATATATTCAAAAAAATTAGTTAAAACAATATATATTTATATATCTCTGCTTGTGCTATGCGGATGCATAGCATCCAGTCTGTTAAGTCATTACCGAAGTCCTCGCTCCTCCAGATCTCTATTAGTTAAATACAACGTATTGACTAGAGGTTGGAACAATCCCCCACCTCCACCGTTCATTCACAGGATCCGTCTGATGTGATATATATATATATATATGCTTGTGCTATGTTTGTTAAGTCATTACCGAAGTCCTCGCTCGTCCGGATCTCTATTAGTTAAATACAACGTATTGACTAGAGGTTGGAACAATCCCCCACCTCCACTGTTCATTCACAGGATCCGTCTGATGTGGTGCAATCTCGATTATTGGACTGGACCCTTCGGATCAAGCTTGAACTGGAGCGATTAAACAAGTTGGACCGCGAACAAGCATTAATGCTCATTGATGCTGGACCAAATAGACCGAAGGGAATGGTTTTTTCGTCGGATTGCCATCGACTGGTACCTGCAAGACATTCCTGATCAGAGGTTTTCCGGTGGGGGTTACTCCGATGCCTAAGTCAGATAGAGCCCAGGCAACAGCCCTAAGTCAGATAGAGCCCAAGCAACGAATTTCAAGAGCAAGAAAAGTAAAGAAAGGGATCGAAAAGAATGCCCCCTCCTCCTTTTGAGTGTCCCCTCTTACCAGTATTTATAGGCTTCAACTGAACTACTTACGGTTATGGAGGTTGACGGATGTAACCACTTCATAACTGTAAATAGTGGTTGTTGGAAAAGCCGTTACACTCGGGGTTTGTTCAATCTGAAGCTTTGGACCATGTGGGCGGTTGTAACAACTCAAACAGATTAACTGTTTGATCAAGAAACCCACCTGCCCCGGAGCCCTCTTTCTTTAATGGGTGAATCCGAAATGAACTATGCATTCTCTTCAGTAGCACTCCTGAAGGGAATGTTAGCACTTTAGATTCTTTTGAATATAGTAAAAATAAATACTTATAGTCTTCGGATTATGCTGGGAATATAATGCCGAAAACATTTGCCTAGGAGGTCAAGTCTTCGGATCAAGATGGATGCACGAAGCCGAAGACAGTAAACAAAGCTTGCTCCCCAGAAAGTTGGGTATGGTCTTCGAATTAAGACAATAATATGAAGCCGAAGACCCGGAGTGGACATAAAGCCATAAATATTGAGTATAGTCTTCGGAGTGAAGTGAGTGTACGAAGCCGAAGACATAAGGTGAATAACATCCTTTGGGACAGATAAAGCTATAAATAGGGCATGGTCTTCAGACCAATTTTATAAAGCCGAAGACATAGAGACATTCTGGATCATGGATACGAAGCCGTAGATCTTAAACATAGTCTTCGGATTAAGACAATAATACGAAGCCGAAGACCCTTTTTGCCAGCTGATGCAACCAATAAATAAGAGAACAAATAATTAAATTTTCTAAATAAAATCGGGATATCATAATAGCTGTCCCCCACTTCCAGTTTCGAAATGATTATGTTTCGAAAAATGGAAGTATTTCAATTTTGTCTTCTAGCGATAACCGTCGAATAATGATGGCAGAGCCCTGACATATCTTTTCACCATAACTGGCTGGTGGGGCGATAGAACATGGTGAAAACATGTGTCGCCCCACCATAGGCAGCCTCAAAGAAAATGCCTCGATTCTGAAAAGGTTTTGAAAAAATTTCGAGAGAAAAATTTTTAATTGATGGGGACCGGACACGTGGCACCTATCTAGAGCGTGAATGTTCTGTTAATGTGATCCCAGCCGGTAATGAGATTTCACGCTGATCGCCCTGACTTGTCTCATTAATGACCTTTCTAAAGGGTCGTACCCACAATCGAAACCACCGTATCGGTGCACGATCGCTTGGTTCTCCGAACAGCCTCAAAGATCCATCTCTTTCGCCTATAAAAGGGAAGGGAACTTGAAAGAAAGATTTTTCTTCGTGCCCGCGCCCTTGGAATTTCAGTTTTTTTTGCAATCTGTCGTCTTCCCCAGTGGTCTGGTCCACCATTTTTATCCCTTCACAGGTTAGAGGTCCCTCTTTCCTCCTTTCATTTCCTCATTCCTCTCAATGTCGGGGCCTTCTGGGAGTTCTTCCTCTAATTCTAGTAGCGGTTCACTGGTAGGTAGAGTATCACCTGAAAGAGAAACAGCTAGGATCCCGTCGAGAGGAGGGATTAGTAGGAACCCTCAGGGTGAAACCAGTAGGGGAAGGAGTTCTGGTAGGAAGCGGAGCCCGGAACGATCACCGGACTCCGTCGAAAGTTCCTATACCCTCGCCAAAATAGAAGAAACCAAACAGTGTTATCATATTCCATGTACCTTCTACATGATTCTTTCACAACCTGAAGAGAGGGTAGATAAGCCTCCCATTCGATCCATAGCCATATACGAAGACCACTTCAAAGCGAGTCTTCAGCTTCCTCTTTATCCTTTCTTTACAAAGATTTTCAACTTATACCAGATAGTCCCGGCTCAGCTGACCCTCAATAACTTTAGGAACATCTGCGGGTTCCTTGTACTTTGCAAACATAGAAATGTAGAGCCAAAGACATCCCTATTTACTTCTTTATTCATGCTGAAGAGGGATTTTCATGGCAAAGGGTGGTGGGTCATAGGTCCTCGACCAGGCCGAAGACTATTAAAAGGAACTCCCAGTACGATACATGGATGGAAGCCTTGCTTCTTTTTCGTGTATTATACCAACTGGGATTTCAATACCGAGTGGTTGGCTCCGCGTTTGGATGCAAACGCTGGTAAGAGGGTTTTGAAAGCTGATATTAAAGATTTCGAGACCTTGTCGGAGCCGGAGATCCCTTCCCTTAAAGAATTGCTGAGGGAAGAAAATCTTCATCGTGCTCATATCAGCGAAGTCCCAACGTTAGGTATAGAATAAATAGTCTTCGGATTCTTTTTGCTTTCCTTCTCTATATGTATATGCATAATAGATTTCTTGTTTCCAACTGCAGGTAAGAAAATGAAGCCCCAACTTAACAAAGTTCGGCAGGCTTCAAGAAAAAGGGCGGTGGTTGCTCCTGTAACGACCGAAGTCCACAAGAAGAGAAGGGCGGAGGAGAGTTCTAGCGCATCTCCAATAAGGCCCGTACCAGATGAAGACATTCCCTCCACATCTCCGATTCTGGCTGATCCCACTAGAAGCTCGTCCCCAAGGGTGTCTCCTCCACGGAGCCCTCAATATGCACCATCCACAGGTCAACGAGACACAACCTTCAAGAAAGAATCTGTGATTGCCCTCCCGGAAGATAGAAGTTAGGAAAGGTCGAAGTACCGATCCGAAGAGGGTCCTAGATGGAACGCCACTTCAGAGGGAGGGTGCAATGTAGACTTTACTACCTTCTCAAATAGAGAAGGCTTAAAAAATCCTTAACTGGCGAGAGAGTTGTTGAAGCGCACTCTTCTCCCAAAGGACTGGGATAATGTCAAGTCCCGATGTATCGAAGAGATCTCGGACTCAGTGTTCTCCTCCGCTTTGAAGGTAAATATTTATTTGCCGCATTGATTTAGATTTATAATTACTAAGTTTTTTACTTGCTGTTGCAGATGATGCACGACGTTACGCATATGGAGGAGAGCATTTTTGACTTCCGAATAACTTACAGAAAGATGAAGGAAGAAGTAAAAGCAAACAAAGCTGAGAAGGCCATAGCTGACAAGCAAAGACAAGCTATGGAGGAAAGGCTCGCTCAAAGTGATGCTTCGGTTCAAAATTTGAGAGCCGAAGTAGATAAAATCTGATTAGAGCGTGCTGAACAGGAGACAAGATCTAAGAAAAGGAAGGCCAAGATTCGATCCTTAGAGGCTTGACTCAAGGAAGCAAACAAGCATTCTGAAGAGGCTTCCAAAAGAAAGGAAGAGGTCCTTAAAGAGAACCGATCTTTAAAAGATCAATTGGAGAAGGCCATAGAAAACTACAAAGCATCTGCAGCCTTCGAAGCTGAAATGGTTGAAGCCGGAACTCATAGTTATCGAGGAGGCTTCAACGATGAAGTTGAGGAGGTGTAGAGACTTTATCTAGACTTGGACATTTCAAGCATCCAACTGTTTGATCTTGAGAGTCTAACTACGCCTGCACTCCAAACGGATCCCGAAGCGTCAACAATGGCTAAAGAAGCAGTGGGTCCAATTGATCTGACCGATGAGGCTCCAATAGAAAATTTATAACTTTTCCTTTTCTTTTTGGGATGTAAGAAAGTCATTGTTAATGAAAGAACTTCTTTTGGAATTTCTACTTATATGTGATAGGATAAAAATTTCTTAAATATAAAGTCTTCGGGCTAATAAGAATTTCGAAGCACTTAATGCAAAAAATCGTATCCTTGAACTTAGGATAAAAGAAATCCAAATAATAATCAAGTCTATCGGACCTGACTTTATACTAAGTCTTCGGACTCTAGACATGAGAAATCCAGATACATAAAGATCGAGTCTTCGGACTTGAATTTATTCTAAGTCTTCGGACTTAGGATGAAAGAAATCTAGATATAAGAATTCTAGACAATAATCAAGTCTTCGGACTTGAATTTACACTAAGTCTTCGGATTTAGGATAAAAAAAATTCAGAGAATAATCAAGTCTCTTGGACTTGAATCTTGCACTAAATCTTCAGACTTAGGATAAATAAAGTTCAGATAATAATCAAGTCTCTTGGACTTGAATTTTGCATTAAGTCTTCGGACTTAGGATAAAGAAATTCAGATAATAATCAAGTTTCTTGGACTTGAATTTTGTACTAAGTCTTCGGACATAGGATAAAAAAATCTAGATAATAATCAAGTCTCTCGGACTTGAATTTTGCACTAAGTTTTCGGATTTAGGATAATGAAAATTCAGATAATAATCAAGTCTCTTGGACTTGAATTTTGCACTAAGTCTTCAGACTTAGGATAAAGGAATCCAGATAATAATCAAGTCTCTTGGACTTGAATTTTGCACTAAGTCTTCAGACTTAGGATAAAGGAATCCAGATAATAATCAAGTCTCTTGGACTTGAATTTTGCACTAAGTCTTCAGATTTAGGATAAAGAAAATTTAGATAATAATCAAGTCTCTTGGACTTGAATTTTGTACTAAGTCTTTGGACTTAGGATAAAGAAATCAATATAATAATCAAGCTTCTTGGACTTGAATTTTGCACTAAGTCTTCGGACTTAGGATAAAGAAAATTCTTGAATCATTTGGGGATTAAGATAGGCTAATCGGATCTACCTCGGCATTTCGTGAGATGGATCCAGAGATCATCCTCATGCCTTTTTGCATTGGGATTAAGACAGGCTGATCATGCCTACCTCGGCACTTCGTGAAGTAGATTCGGATATCATCTTCATACCTTTTAGATTAAGATGGACTATTTTGAGCCCAACTCGGTACTTTGTGATGTAGATCCGGAGATCATCCTCATGCCTTTTAGATTAAGATGGACTATTTTGAGCCCAACTCGATACTTCGTGAGGTAGATCCGGAGATCATCCTCATGCTGTTAAAAAAAATAAGATTGGTTAGATGTGCGTACCTTGGTAGTTCACATAGTAGATCACAGAGATTACCACAATGCCTTTAAGAAAAATAGAGTGAAGAGAAACAGATTGAATCTGTATCAATGACCTTGAATGAAATCTTTATTGATAATATTTTCGAAGGTTTTGTACATTCCATGGTCAAGGTAACAAAACCCCTTCCAAAGTTTCTAGTCGATAAGTTCCAGGTTGAACAACCTCTTTGATCCGATATGGTCCTTTCCATGTAGGTGAGAGTTTACCTTGTTCTGTCGGCTTTGACACTTCGGACTTCCGTAGAACTAAATCTCCAGGGAGAAAGGCCCGTTCTTTTACACGAGCATTATAATACCCTACAATTTTTTGCTGGTACATAGCCATCTTCAATTATGCTTGGAGTCATGTGCCTTGTAATAAGTCAAGGTCAACTCTTCGGCTTTCAGAGTTCTCAGGTTCCTCAAAGTGATCAATCCGAAGAGAGTGCAAAGATACCTCTACAGGAAGGATATCTTCAGTGCCATAAGAAAGATGAAATGGAGATCACTAGTGGCTGTTCTGGGAGTAGTTCGATACGCCCAAAGAACTGAATTCAGCTCATCAGCCCATGATCCCTTAGCATCATTTAACCTGATTTTCAAACCATGAAGGATAGTTCTGTTGGCACTTCGGCCTCTCCGTTACACTGAGGATGCCCTACCGAAGTAAGTTTGTGCAGGATATGATACTGGGTGCAAAAATTTTTGAACTTCGGATTGTCAAACTGTCTCCCATTGTTGTTATAATAGAGTACGGAATCCCGAAACGAAAGATGATGAAATTTTTTACAAAACCTTCCACCTTGGCCTCAGTAATCTATGCTAATGCTTCAACTTCGACCCACTTAGTGAAATAGCCGATGCCCACGATGATGAATTTCCGTTGTCCGGAAGCTGGAGGAAATGGACCTAGAATATCCATTCCCCATTATGCAAAAGGCCAGGGGGCCGTTAATGGAGTTAGCTGGTTGGTAGGTCGTCTTTGCACGTTGGCATATCTCTGACATTGATCATATTTTCGAACAAATTCCACAGAGTCTTTTTGGATAGTTGGCTAATAGTAACCTTGATGGATTATTTTGTATGCCAAAGATCTGCCCCCCAGATGGTCTCCGCATATCCCTTCATGCACTTCCCTGAGCGCATAATCTGTATCAGATGGGCCTAGGCATTTCAGCAAAGGTTGCGTGAAAGACCTCTTATATAGGGTTCCGTCTAAGACAACATACTGAGAGGTGGCCCACCGAAGCCATTTAGCCTCCAACTTATCTTCAGGCAAAAAACCTTCTCCCAAGAATTTGAGAATTGGATCCATCCATGAAGGTTCATGTTCAACTTGACAGACTTCAGCTGGGGATTCCGATATGCTGGGATCTTCAAGATATTCCACATAAGTTCTCCTAAGAGAATCTGGTGCGGTGGTTGCAAGTCTTGAAAGAGCATCTGCTCGAGAATTCTCTGTTCTTGGTATATGAACAATTTCAAAGTGTTCTAATCCAGATGCGAAGCTTCAGACCTTTTCTAGATACTGGATCATACTTGGGTTTCGAGCTTCAAAATCATCTTTTACTTAATTTACTACCAGCTACGAATCAGAAAAAACTTTGATCCTTTTGATCTCCAACTTCTGGGGGATTCTAAGTCCAGCAATGAGTGCTTCATATTCTGCCTGATTATTTGATACCTGAAAAGAAAACCGAAGAGCATATTCAATAACCTGCCCATTGGGTCCAGCAAGGATTAAACCTGCACCGTATCCATTGGCATTTGATGCACCATCAACATGCAACATCCAAATAAACTTTGGATCGCCTTCGGTCTTTTCCTCTTCGACCTTTGATTGGTCCTCTTCAGATCCCCTCCTGCACTCAGCTATAAAATCAGCCAAAATTTGTGCCTTCATTGATGATCTGGGCTAATATTCAATATCAGATTCTCCTAGTTTAATGGCCCACTTAGCAATTCTCCCTGAGGTATCAGGGCAACGAAATATGGCCTTTAGGGGTTGATCAGTTAGAACCACAATAAGATGGGCTTGAAAATAGGGACGAAGCCTCTTCGCCGCAACCACTAAAGAGAAGATAATCTTTTGCACTCTAGGATATCGGACTTCAGCTTCATGCAAACCTTGCTAGTGTAATAAATCGGTTTCTGTTGGCTTTGGCTCCTTAGTTTTAATGATTAACAAAAGGTTGAGTATATGTTTGGACTAATGTTTCATTTCAAAATAAAGTTTCAGGCCTTAGGTTATTCAAAAAGAGTATCAAGAGTACAATGATGAAACCAAGCTTGCTTGATTTGGGAAAGAGCTCTTCTACCTTAAACAAGATCAAATTTCTCATATTGGACCTTCATATTAAGAGACAAAGGCCTAGAGAAACCCAAGCATGGCACGCACCTCTCCAGAGTTTCAGAAAATTTCAGATCAGAGGTCGACCACCAGAGGTCGACACCTTGCCAAAGGTCGACCACCAGAGGTCGACTCATGAAGAAAAGAAAAGTTCAGCAAGGCCGGCAAGGCAAAATTTCAGTGGCACGCTTCAAAGGTCACCACCTGAGGTCGACACCTGTCCAGAGGTCGACACCAGAGGTCAACTCATCGCCTGAGAATTCAAACTGGGCAGAACTATGGTTTTCTGGATTTTTGCCTAAGATAATCTGGAGGTCGACACTTGACCCAAAGGTCGACTCATGAGGTCGACTCATGGCATAACGGCTAGTTTTTCTGAACTTTTGATTTGATTTTTAACGGCCATAAACGGCCATATTTTTGATTCTAACGGACTTGTGGAGTTGTTTCTGTTTGAATGAAGTATTTAACCTCCACCTAACTTCAAAAAGGTAAAGGAGAAAAAGTGAAAAAGAAGAGAGTAAAAGTACAAAGCTTTCAATCAATCCTAAGCCAAAAAGAGAGAAAATCCAAGAGATTCCTTAGCCAAAAGCTTTCCATTTTTGAGGAATCCAGCTTTTAAGTCTTTGGTATTTAGTGAGGTCCAAGATTCCAAGAGGAAGACTTGAAGAGTCTCCAACAAGAGCTACATCGAATTGTTTTTTGCTCAAAAAGGAGTTTGTCTTATTTTTATTCATTGTATTCATACTCTATTTGTGCTTACCTAGTTTCAAGGGAATTTGAAATTAGTGTGAGGTTTGTTGGTGAGCCAATTGATAAAACCAACTAGGGTTGCTTGTAAGCCCGAAGCCAAAATAAGTGTGTAAGGTTTGTTGGTGAGCCTAGGTAACAAAACCAACTTAGGTTTTGACTTGTGAGCCTTGTAAAACAAGTCGGCTGTAATCTAGAGAAGATTATAATGGAAATTCCCAAGTGGAGCTTGGGGAGTGGATGTAGGTGCTAGGTGCACCGAACCACTATACGTTTTGTGTGTTTGCATTGCTTTACTCTCTATTGCTCTTTATTGTTGTTATCTTTCATTGCTTCCGTTGCACAATTACTTGAGCACTATCACTCTTCACATTTGAAATTGATAGTACATATATTATTTTTTTTTTAAAAAAAAAAATTCAATTCACCCCCCTCTTGGGCACCATATCTAGGCAACAGTTTCTATAAATGATTGGCATCTCTTCGTACCAGAACCGAACTGACCACTTCGTCTGTAGCCGACAAATATAGATAAAACATTTCTCCTTCATAGGGTTTAGAGAGCAATGGTGGGTTTTCCAAATATTCCTTCAACTTGTCGAAGGCAATTCGGCAGTCCTCTATCCATTGAAAATTTTGAGTCTGACGAAGAACCTTGAAAAAAGCAAACACCTTTCTGCAGAGTGGGAAATGAAACGGCTCAAAGAGGCTATTCTCCCAGTTAGCTTTTGCACTTCTCTCTTGCATGTAGGTTGCCTCATGGCCCGAAGAGCTTGTATTTTGTCTGGATTAGCCTCTTTTTCCCGCTTAGCAACCAAGTATCCTAGGAATTTCCCAGAGGTTACTCCAAAGATGCATTTGGTTGGATTCAACCTCATCCGATGATGTCTAAGAGCATCAAAAGATTCCTTCAAATCTGTGATGTGATTCGACTTATGCAGACTCTTCACAATCATATCATCGACATAAGCTTCTATGTTTCTTCCAATCTGATTTTTGAAGACTTTGTTGATGAGTCTTTGAAAAGTTGTCCCAGCATTCTTTAATCCAAATGACATTATCTTGTAACAGTAGAGTCCTTTCTCTATAATGAAAGCAGTCTTTTCTTCATCTTCAGGATCCATTCGGATTTGATTATAGCCTGAAAAGGTATCCATAAAACTCAGCATTTGATGACCAGCCGTAGCGTCAACCAGCTGATCGATCTTTGGCAAAGGAAAATTGTCCTTCGGGCATGCTTTGTTGAGATCTATATAATCTATACAAATCCTCCACTTGCCGTTCGATTTCTTCACCATGACTACATTTGTTAGCCACTTTGGATATTGAACCTCCCTTATGAAGTTTGCTTCAAGTAGTTTGTTAACCTCTTCATCGATTGCCTTTTGCCTTTCGGGAGCAAAACTTCTCTTCTTCTGCCGTACTGGCTTGTGATTGGGGGATACTTCCAAGCAATGAGTAATCACTTCAGGAGGGATTCCAGGCATGTCTGAAGCTGTCCAAGCAAAAGTGTCAGCGTTATCATGAAGAAAGGAAATCAACCTTACCTTTGACTCCTCATTGAGCAAACTGCCAATTTGCAAAAGCTTGGTTGGCTCGTCTTCGGATAACGGTATAGAGAGTGTCCTTTCCAATGGCTCTCCAGAGTCTTCGGATTCATCTCTTGGATCGAGCTGGTCAAGTGCCATGGATTTGGATATTTGCTTGTCCTGATTCACGAGGCATTGGCGAGCGATCCTTTGGTCCCCCCTCACTTCTCCTATACCTGTCCTGGTAGGAAAATAGACCAACAGATGATAGGTCGAAACTATGACTCTGAACTTATTCAATGCCGAACACCCCAAGATTGCATTATAAACTGAAGACGTTCTGGCCACAATAAAATTGATTGGAATGGTCCTTTGAATTGGTTTGGACCCAAAGGTCACGGGCAAGACCATTTCGCCTTCAACTCTAACCTGATTTCCACCAAAACCAGTTATTGGAATAAGGGATCTTCGTAATTCATGTCCAGGTAATTTCATCCGAAGAAAAGCATCATAGAGCAACACATCAACTGAGCTTCCATTATCAATCAACATTCTTTTTACAACAAAATTTGGCAATTACTACCGAGGCCACTACAGGGTCATCATGCGGAAGCTGTACATCTTGAATGTCTTCATCGGTAAAAGTAATAGAGTTCTTTCCTTTGAGCCTCCTCGGCACATTCTCTTCGGCTTCTTCATTCCATGTCGGAGACCGATGAAGCATCCCAACATCTCCTCCAGTTGGTTTATGGGGAGGCAAATCAGCTTCTTCGGATATTCCTGGGAGGGCAGTTGCTTCGGTATGAGACTTCGAACGGTTGACATATTTTCCCAGATATCCTCTTTTTAATAAATCCTCAATGGCATCTCGAAGCTGGAAGCATTCTTCAGTATTATGGCCATGGTCTCGATGATACTGGTAGTACTTGCTTTTGTCCCTGGCTTTTGCTGGTGTCTTCAGGGGACGCGGCCTCTGAAAATATTTCTCTTTCTCTATCTCCAGTAGAATCTTTTCCCTGGGTAAGTTGAGGGGTGTATAGGCGTCGAACCAGCTGTTCTGTTGTCGAGGCCTGGGGCTGCGCCCGGAAGCCGAAGCGTTGTTAGAAGATGTTGGCACATTTAGTTCTCTGGTGCTCTTCTTTTTAGGAGGGAGTCTCCCCTCTGCCAGTCTTCGGCTTGCCGCTTGCTCCTCAGCGGCAGCATACTTCTGAGCTCTTGCCAGTAGTTCGGCATAACTCGTTGGGAATCTTTTGTCCAAGGAAAAAGTGAACCTGGACGATTTTAAGCCTTTCTTTAAGGAAGACATGGCCACATGCTCATTCAAGTTCGGGATTTCCAAAGTGGCCGAATTGAAACGGTGAACAAAACCCTTCAAACTTTCTCCTTCTTGTTGCTAGAGAAGAAATAAACTGTCAGTGTTTCGCGGCATCTTTTGGCATGTCCAGAAGTGCGAAACAAACTGCCGCTCCAACTCAGAAAAGGAATAAATCGAATTTGGAGGTAGGCTCGAATACCACATTCGAGCGGATTTCTTCAAGGTTGCAGGGAAAGCAATGTAGTAGAGAGCGTCAGTTGCTCCCTGCACCATCATGTATGCCTTGTAACTCCCCAGATGGTCGAGGGGGTCCGAAGTCCCATCATAGGCCTCCAATTGTGAGATCTTGAAGTGTCTAGGGATAATTTCATCCATGATGTCATCAGAAAAAGGGGGTTGAGAGTTGAAGGTCACAACCTCATCATTTCTTCTCAGATATGAAATTCTTGCTATCTGTGCTTGCATAGCCTTGAATTTCTCCTACACTTTTTGATTGATCTCCTTCTACCTTGAATTTTCTGGCACATAGCTTCTTGAAGAAATAGAGGGAGACCACCGGACCCTCTTTCTTTCAACATGACCCTTTGCCTGTCGATCAGGCGGAGAGAAGCGGTGGCCATGAGAAGACCGAATCTGTGAGAAGCTGGGATTGATCTCTTGGTGCTGATCTCGCTCCCTCTCAGGTTGACCATTAGCTTGTGGAACAGAGGGAGGGCCTTGTTTCTGAGCTGCGATTTCGTGCAAGTGCTGTACTAGCGCCGTCAAGGCTTCCACCTTATTCACCATACTTTCAAATTGCTTTTTCTCCACCAAGATCTTGGGAAGCGGTGATCCCTGAACCACCGGACAAGAATTGACCAGAGGTCCATTAGATGGAGGGGCCTGTTGCCCCTGGCTCGTGGAAACATTCTTACCTTTCCCTTTCACCATTCTCGTCCAGTAGAAATCTCCTTCAAGATAGAAGAATCGAATTTCGTCCCCTACCTGGCGTGCCAATCTGTTGATGCTGGACCAAATAGACCGGAGGGAGTGGTTCTTCCGCCGGATTGCCGTCGACTGGTACCTGCAAGAAGTCCCTGACCGGAGGTTTTCCGACGGGGGATACTCCGATGCCTAAGTCAGATAGAGCCCAGGAAACAATAGAATAGAGAATTTCAAGAGCAAGAAAAGTAAAGAAAGGGATCGAAAAGAATGCCCCCTCCTCCTCTTGAGTGTCCCCTCTTACCAGTATTTATAGGCTCTAACTTAACTACTTACGGTATGGAGGTTGACAGATGTAACCACTTCATAACTATAAGTAGTGGTTGTTAGAAAAGCCGTTACACTCGGGATTTGTTCAATCTGAAGCTTCGGACCATGTGGGCGGTTGTAACAACTCAAACAGATTAACTGTTTGATAAAGAAACCCACCTACCCCAGAGCCCTCTTTCTTTTAAGGGTGAATTCGAAGTGAACTATGCATTTTCTTCAGTAGCGCTCCTGAAGGGAATGTTAGCACTTTGGATTCTTTTGAATATAGCAAAACTAAATACTTACAGTTTTCGGATTATGCTGGAAAAATAAAACCGAAAACATTTGCCTAGGAGGTCAAGTCTTCGATCAAGATGGATGCACGAAGCCGAAGACAGTAAACAAAGCTTGCTCCCCAGAAAGTTGGGTATGGTCTTCGGATTAAGACAATAATATGAAACCAAAGACCCGGAGTGGACATAAAGCCATAAATATTGACCATAGTCTTCGGAGTGAAGTGAGTGTACGAAGCTGAAGATATAAGATGAATAACGTCCTTTGGTACTGATAAAGCTATAAAAAGGGCATGGTCTTCGGACCAATTTTATAAAGCCGAAGATATTGAGACATTCTGGATCGTGAATACGAAGCCGTAGATCTTAAGCATAGTCTTCGGATTAAGACAATAATACGAAGTCGAAGATCCTTTTTACCAGCTGATGCAACCAATAAAATAAAAAAATAAATAATTAAATTTTTTAAATAAAATCAGGATATCATAACACTAATATTTTCAATACGGAGACTTTGGGCTTCGTTATAATCCTCGTCATCAGCCCTTTGGATCCCCAGATATCCTTTTCCGGGGAGCACGAACTGGGGGAGGTCATTGGTTCTTAGTTGCTTTTTATGGACGCGTCTTACTTGTCAATGCATGTATTACCGTCGAGACATATATTAAATAGAGCCTCCACGTTCTTACATTTCCATTTCTTTTGGGTGGAATTTGTGCATCTCTAGTTAGTTACATCTGCGTGGCACGAGGAGTAGGCAAAACTTTGCACGATGGAAGGGCTCTCAGCTCCCAAAATGCATTAAAACCAAAACACGAAGCTTTGTTGCTTGTTTATCAAAAAGTGTCGTTGCTAACTTACTACGCTAACTTGCAGTCTTAGCGCGCAAGTGTCGTTGCTAACTTACCACGCTAACTTGCAGTCTTAGCGCGCATAGCCTAGGTTAATAAGACAGCTTACTCCGTACCTAACATATTTTACTCAAATAAACTCTAATAAATTATTCTAAAAAATTTCTGACCTTTCAGATCAGACTCAATGATGATCCTAGGTCAACTTAAAAAAAAAAAAAAAGACGTGTAGTTATGGTTTCGCTTAACACCGAGGTTAAACTATATTTTTTCTCTTTTTCCGCGATGGATTCACATCTCAAGGCATTCGGAATACTCTGCATTATTTTATTTTATTTTGTATTGAACGGGCTAAATTTCTCATGTTTTCTTAAACGGACAGGACAAAGGATGACATATCTCAAAGCATTCTAAACGAACCTTTCTTCCCCTCCTTCTCCTTTTTCCTTCTCCTCCTTCTTCTTCTTCTTTGATTTGACATCAAAGGCAGTCAAACGGCTTTAAATGGGATCGGAAGGGCCGACGACACTGAAATATATGACCTGGTCTTGGAGAAAAGAAAACTGATCATTTTACCCTACCTTGGTTTTGACTGGTTTACTTTTGCCTCTATAGTTTTACCTATGTTGAAATCTATCGACGAGATGAAGAGAGAAGGCTATGAGTAAAATGCTTTAGATACCCAATTAAAAATTCGATAATTAATAAATAGTTTAAAATAGGGTCGCATAAAGGTAGCGTCTAATTAAGGGCAAATCTTTAGACTACGAGAGAAGGCATTTATGGTTGGAGTTGTTGCCCAGTTGGTTCTCGCAGGCATTCATAGAAGCTTTACTATTTCTCCTTGATCTCCATTCTTTTTAAGAAGCCAGTTGTTTCGAGTCCATGGAGTAAAGGGCAAGGCAGCTCTTTGGAAAGCTTGTTTTCCAGAATCAGCTGGCCAATGGATTGGATACACAAAATTCTGTACCAGTTAGCAAGTATGGTTTCAAATTCTGCACCAATCAGCATCCGTTCTTGTAGGCTTTTGCCAGAAGAGAATACCAACAATGCCTTTCTTCTCGTGACTACTGATTCGGAAGACAAGGGTCATGAAAAAGGGGTGATATTTAAAGCATTCCCGCTACCAAATTATCACATTATTTTCCACACATGTGCCCATTATAACTCTTCAAAGTAATTTGTTATGGACAACTCTTTCTTTCTTTCTTTTTTTTTTTCCTTTTTTTTGATAAAATGGATACATTAAATTGAAATAAACATGAATAAATATAGAAAATCAGAAAATAAATTATAAGAAAACTCACAAGGAAGACATCCAAAAATATTGATCCTTTATAATTAGCTACATATAATGCCCAAAATTACATTTATCAAAAATCTCCACAAACTTACAATTCTCCATATGCAGGTCTTCTACTCTCATGCTGTGATATTCCCATCTGATGTAATGAGCTGTCATGTTTCAATCATAGCTACCCAATGCTTTGAAGGACACATTGTTTAATCTAACAATGAATTTGAAAAAAAAAACATTAACCAATTGTCAGCTTGATAAAAGATGTCAATTCACCAAATGCCATCATAGATCCGCTTGATCATATTGGTGGATGTTTTAAAGTCACCCTAAACAGACGGAAGATGGAGAAAAACTTGGCACTTCCACTTGAAGTTATGTTACAGCTATGATGACTCTAGCCAAGCAAATCAGGTTTAATAACTTACATATGGAGTAGCATGTATGCAACAAATGTTTTGTTGGCATCTACCTCTTCAAGTGACAGAACCTAGTTTCAAATGCAAGTTGTGGGATATAACCTCATATTCTCAAACAAAACAATGGACTAGTATATAGTATGTGCTATAATTTAAAATTGTGATACAGGTGATCACATAAAAAGCACACCTCAATTAGATAAATTACAGGTAATTTATGGGTTTAAAAAATTTGGTGCACAATTCAGCTTTCCAATATATCTCACTCTCGGAACAAAGCTCCTACTATTTAGAAAATTTAGCTCCTATTGAATCCAAATTATAGATAGAAAAATATTTGCTTCCATATGTCACATCTAAACCACTTGGCTTTTCTAGGAAGTGGACCCTTCTAGTCAATCCAAAAAAACTCAATTCCCCCATGTTTGGTTTGTATGATCTTCCCCTTGATAATGTAATCCCTATTTGGTAGCCTTTTTTCCCCTATCCATATATGATCCCTAGCTAGTAGCACTAGTTTCTAACTTTGGTCTTCATCTAGAATGGAAGGCTCAAACAATTTCAAATTCTTGACATTAATTACCGAGTACCTCTTTATATATGTTGGCAAATCAAGCAAGAAAGTATTATTAGGTTACGATTGCATAGCGGAAGAATAAATCTCAAAAGTATTTCAATATTAAAATTATAATTAACCGGAATCCTAGATCCAGGACTTTTTGACTATATCAATGAATTAAGGTAAAATATAAAGGATTTAGAAGAATACTTGTAATGCTATATCCTAATATTTCCATAAGCATACAAGTACATGCCCTTCAGAGATAATCCATACAGGAACCCGATCAAGGAAGCACTCCTTCTTGTTTGCTTACCAAATTTCTCCTCGTAATAGCCTTTCTCCTCTTGACATCCTTCCTACTCTGCTACGACCTATACCCTACTGAAGGGTATCTCTAGATCTCTCTAATTTCCTCTTTAATCATTTTGTCCTTTCTAATTCTCTTCCAAAATTCTTGTCCTGAAATGGTAAACTTGTATTAATCTTGAAGACTTGTCTTTACAAGAGAAGGAAGAGGATTGTTCAAACAAATGTTGGACGCCTTAGATTCTTTCACCTAGATCCTTATATAGATAGAGAGGATGCAACAATCACATCCATTCCCATCACTTATTTGATATCCTATGTATCAGATAAGTCCCTTCAAATGGAAGGAGTTTGATAGAAAAATATGCAATGAAACACTATATAGATACCACATTTCAGAATCCCATGCATCAAGAGACACTTCTCGCATCTCTTTATGAAATCCAACAAATTTCCTTCTTCCACGTGTCCAAAGAACTAGTCAGAATCATCCCAACAAATATGATGTTTGGATAAACATATCTAAGAAAGGTGATCAATAAATAGGACTCTAGGTCCTCACTTGTGCACCATCCTTTCATGCACAAATATGTTTCATGCCATATTCATATTTTGCACCAATGTTTATCCATTGATCAATCAAACACAATCCAAATATGACATAGAAGAGAGAGATAGAGAGATAAACATTATCTTAAAAAGGTGATTAATCTACAGAAGGACTCTTGGTCCTTTCGCATGCCACATTTGTGCACCCCTTAATATAGCACCAATAAAAGTCCCATGCCCTTGGAACACTTGCTATTTGGCATGGATAAGTACTTTTAGGAGTTCAAAATTGGCTTAACATTGATGGATTAATCTAATTTAAGTCACACATAAATTAGTTAGCCTAAACAGTAATAATCAAACCTAATTTAATTTGGTTAGGAGTTAGACTAGCCAACATATGCTAGTATATCAATAAGTTAGCCAATTAGGATCTTAAGATCCAAATAAAATTATAATTGACTTTTTTTACCAATTTCTTAGCATGTATGATCTTTTAGGCTCCATATCTAGCCAGAAATAGGTCTAGGTTCATATTGATCTAATTTGATTAGAACCCGAGTAATTGAATTAGGTCAAAACCATGTTAATCCTAATTATCAATTTAGACCTTCTTTCTACTTGACTCATGAATTAATCATTTTAATTCATGAAAATCTACAAGAAAAAATTGACACCTAGCAACATGTCATGCCTATCCAAAGAAAAGAATTTGATAGAAATAACTAAAATATCCTTTAGTGGTGAGTTACTGTGTAATTCAACCCTTCGATCATCCTTTATCCTGAATAAGTAATGGATATAGAAATTATCAAATCCTAATACTTTATTCATTGAATCTCAATCCAACATTGATGACTCAATTGATGAAAGATTAAAATTCATTTCTAGTTTCATCTTGCTTTGATCAAAGACTCTTGAGTCATCATATGATGAGATTACATAGAATAATTTTTTCTCTTACTAGGAGTGACCAATTATGTGTTGATCTACTCATAACCTTCATATAAAATCTTACATATCCATGAATATCCTGTACATGACTTAGTCATGAATGAGTATGAATCAAAATATGGATTCATATGCACAAGGTTTCATGATGATCTCAGATCTAAGGATCACTTGCACAACTCTTACTTAGAGAACCATCTTTTGATAAGTTATTAAGACTCCATAAGATGTTTGTCATGGAGGATCAATTTAGTGGATTCATTCCCAGATAAGCACCTACATCCTTATATTAGTATCTCTATATAAGTCATCATGAGACCAACCACCCTCTCCATTAAATATACATATGATTTGCCAATCTTATGAAAACATTGATCCCTGACTTGATGATCCTACGACTGAAAATATTTTAGATTAAAATTTATAGAATTTTAGATCTCATTGTTATGAACTTATCATAACCCTAAAGCCAATACCCTAATATATAGGGTTTATCATAATCTTAAGATAATAATATAAGACACATCATATAATAAATCAAAAATATCTCTTTATTAATAAATGTCATATATGAGTTGGAAGAAAATTATAGTAATATCCCTATCATATATAAATTTTGATTGGCTTGTAGGGCATTATTCTTTCAATCTTCCACTTGCACTAAAGCTAATCGATCTTATATTTAATTCCCATATAATCTAAATTATGATCAAACTATTATTAAGGAAGGGCTTTAGTGAATAAGTTTGCTATGTTGTTCATTGTATCTACTTGTTCTATAGCTATTTCTTATTTTCAATGATTTCACAAATGAGATGGAAGTGACTTAGGATGTGCTTGGACTTTTAATGAGACCTTGGTTCCTTAGCTTATGCAACAGCACTAGTGTTATCATAATAAAGTAGCACCAGTTGTTGTACCGCAAGAACTATATCCGATTCTGTAATAAACTTTTTTATTTAGATAACTTTTTTAATAGCTTCACTTACAGTAATATACTCTATCTCAGTGATTGAGTTAGCTATAGTTTGCTGCTCGGTACTTTTTATACTCACAACATCACTAGATAGAGTAAATACATATCCTGATATGGATTTATTATTATCTGGATCTAATTGAAAGTCAATATAGCCTTTTAGTTTTAAATCTGATCCTCCATATATAAGAAAAATATCTTTAATCCTTTTTAGGTACTTAAAAATATTTTTCATAGCTTTCTAATGATCTTCCCTTGCACCATCCTAGAATTTGCTTGCTATGCCTAAAGCAAAAGCAACATCAAGCCTGGTATATAATATGACATATATGATTGACCTACAATAGAAGCATAAAGAATCTTACACATCCTTTGTCTTTCTTTAGGAGTCTTAGGTGTGTTGCCCAGTAAGCAATCCAAGAGGTGGGTGAATTGGATTTCTAAAAAATTCTTTACAAGTAAGTGTGTACCAATTCAATAAATAAAACAAGTGCTAGAGAGATGCAAGTGTAGTGTGCTCTTAAAAAGTATACAGCAAAAATTTAAATTGCAATGAAAGATAAGAGCAAATAGAGAGGAAACAATTAACCATAAATACAAGGAAAGTATAGTGGTTCGGTGCTCTCTAAGGCACTTACATCCACTCCCAAGATCTACTCGGGAATTTACTATAATCACTCACAATTATGGTCGATTAGTTTTTCGGGCTCACTAATCAAAATCCCTTTTGGTTTTCACAAGGCTCACCAAAAGAAACCTCTTGATTTTCAAAGGCTAACAAAAATCTCCTTAATTTTCAAGTAGGCTAACCAAAAACTTTCTTGGTTTTCAACTAGGCTAACCAAAAACCTCCTTGGTTTTATTCTTAGGCTCACAAAAACCTTTACAACAAAGTATGAAATGAGATAAAGAATATAAGGAAAGCATTCTAATAAAAGTTGTTATCTCTTTGAAGTTCGATGAAGATGCTTGTCTTTAATTCGATGAAGCCTCAATCAATGCTCAAAAGTTATTGGACTTGAAGGCTCTTGATTGCTTTGAATGCTTGAAAGCTTCTTTTCTTCGAAGTAAAAGCTCTCAATGAATGTATGAGTGAATGTACTTGCTTTATTTCTTTTTCTTATTCTCTATTCATTCTCTCTTGATTCCTCTTCAATTTGAATCACTTAAATACCATCCCAAGGCCCAAAAATTAGTTTATGACCATTAGACATAAGAAAATAGCCATTAGAAGCAAAAATGATGAGTTTTGCATTTGAAAAAACTAGCCATTATTATTCCTAGAACTCTAAGTGTCGACACTTCAAGCTGTAAGTTGACATTTAGGGTCAACACTTAAGTTCCATGAGTCGACACCTAGTTCAAAATTTTTCATTGAAGCTCTCTGGATATCTCAAGCGAGTCAACACTTCATCTGGTGAGTCGACACAAGAGTTGATACTTATCATCCATAATTCGACACATGAGCCAAATCTTGGATTTTAGCATGTTCTGGAAAAATTCTGTCTTAGGCTTTGAGTTAATCTTTGAGTCCATACCTTGAGTCGACACTTGAATGGCTTGAGTTCACACTTCAAGCATGCCACTAAAACTTCTCTCTGTATGCTGGCTTGAGTCAATACTTGCACTGTCATGAGTTGACACTTGAATTGTGAGTCGACACTTTGAGTCGACACTTGCTGAAACTTCTTCAAAAATGATTGAAACTTTGCTGAAACCTTTTTCAACTGAACTCATTAATTCCTTTCAAGCAATTCTTAAATACTTAAGTCCATTAATTACTGATGTTTCAACCATAGAAAGGGCTTCTTCAATCTTTTGACAAGCAGTTCAATTATTGCTGATTTGATGAGTACTTTTTTCTATTAAAAATACACTTCAAAAAATTGTTAGTATTCAAACATACTTAAGTATTTTGTTAATCATCAAAATCAATAATGGAGTCAACAATCTCTCCCTTTTTGATGATGATAAAATCTTTAACTATATTCCATATGATAATCTCTTAAGAATTTTCAATAGTATAAAGCTTAATGCAATTTGTATCAGAGTAAATGTAAAAGGTCAAAGTATAAGTCAAGAAACTCATTTGAATTGAATTTAAACTATAAGGAATATTAGAGCTAAAATTACATGAGACATGATACTCTAAATATGTATCAATGTTACATCAAACTTTAAGAATAAGAATTTCAGCATTGAAACATAATATATGTAATCATCAGAAAAATCTTTGAATAAGAGATTGAAGAGTATAGATACTCTTTCTCAAAAGGTAATTCAAAAAACTAAATTTCAAAGAGTTTTCATAGACTGAAAAATTGATTTCAAAGATTTTGAAAGAAATTTTAGCAAATCGATTACTCCTTCTCACTTATTGCTCTAATTTTACTTTTCTCTTTCACACCAAATTACTTTTCATTTAATTGTCCCCCTTTATCATTTACTAATAACAATTCATCCTTTTCTCCTTTATCTCTCACTTATCTTTCACTCATCTCTCCCCCATTTTATCATCATTAAAAAAAGGATAGAGAGAAGAAAAGATGATAATTACAAAAATTGAGCAATAATCATATAAGGTAATAACCAAAGACAAAACATTAATATAAAAACTTTCATTCATTGAATTCAAAAGTTCATACATTGATACAAACTTTGATACATAAATACAAGATAGTAAACAGACAAAGATACATACAAGTAATGCTGAAATGTAATCTAATTAGCATTGAGACTACCCTAAGAAGGGTGCTCCTTATTAGAGGATCTAATCTCAATCTGTCTAGTATCTCAAAAGGTCGAGATCCGGCCACATGGGTCGGAGATCAGAGAGTCTAGTCCGAGTCAGTCTCGATACATCATGACGGCCTTATCCTCTGCATCTGACATAAGCTCTACCTCTAACTAGTGCAGAAGAGATAAAAGCTACATTAGTAGCAGGAATAGAACTGACCGGAGCAACTGTATCAAAATAGTAGGAAGGGGGGTATGATTAAACATAGGTCTAGAGTCAAGATGCTTGAAACCAGGGGTATAAAATCTCAGTTCCCTGATAAGGGAAGATGTATGAATAGGTGGAGAATGTAACACGAAAGTATCAGAAGATGAAATGATAGGAGTAGGTGCAGGAAAGGAAGTGTGATCATCTGGTCTGGAGAGAGGAGTGGATAAAATCGAAGTTTGAAATGATCGGGGTGTATCAGAAATGGGACTCCTAGAAGTATCAATTACAATCTCTAGCTCTGGCTCCGTCATAAAATCTCTCACATCAAACTCTACAGAGTCAGACTGATCATCTACCATGTCAGGTCCTGGAGTAGGTGGTGCTGGAGGTGTATCAGATGGATATGAAGGTGCAGGAGCTCTGCTTGATGAAGGTGTAGCTAAAACAAACAAAATGGCATAGATGTCATCACTCAATCCTTGATGGCTCTCCCTCATCTCCATATGTATCCTGTCAACTTGCTGATATATAATCATCATCTTAGTCTCAATGCGAGAGACCTTATCCTCTAAACTGTTAGTAGCACCAGGAATATCTGTCTGCGCAGGAGTGGCTGGCTTAGGCTGAGGAGTAGGCTCTAGCTGTGCTGAAGGCTCGGGATGAACCTCAGGATATCACCATGTGGCTCTGAGAGCCCTGCCTCACCTGAAAAGATATGCTCCTCCTCCGTCACATCATCATCTCTATCAGTGGCCTGACCAGATATACGTTGTCTCCACTGGCCTCTAACAAGCTGGTAACCTATCCGATGAAGTGATCTGATATCATAGACGTCTATGTAAAGTAGCTGTCTGTAAGGCTCGTCGTCTACGACCACTCCATAATCTCTAAAGAGTAATATCAACCCTATCCTGTAGGGTAGACACAGTCTCTAGCTGATCGATGCATTAGTTAACTGATGTACCATGAGCACTGGGAGGCATACTGGAGTATGCTATACCAAAGAAACCATGACCAAGAGCTCGTGCACTGTGATGAAGTCGAATCATCTGGTCTTCGATAGAAGGATCCGGGTTATGATATGGTGCAGTAACCTCATCTTAGGAGTCATCCTTGAAGCAACTATAGTGGCTCCCTCAGGAAGATCATCTGTCTCAAAGATGCATCGGAGTCCATTGATCCTGTCTACTAGAGCATCCATAACTGATCTTGTCATAGGGATGTTCCATTCTCTGCTCAAAATCTTTGCAGATACTAGAACATCTCTGCCATGGACCTGTGCAATCCATCCATCACTACCTCAGGCAAGTGAACTGTAGAACTCTTTAATTAGTCCCGGGTAGAATCTCTCAGATAGTGAACAAAATGGTGCAAGACTTGCATCCCTCAGCCACTGGCCAATCCTGAAGTGCTGCTGGTCTTAGAAATCAAAATCCACACATCATCCTCCAACGATGGTCTTCGATCCCATTCAATTTGCTACAGAAACAAGGGGTCTAGTAGGAACATCAGGCACATCTGCTGCTATATCCTCATGTCTGGCCTTTGTTCTTCTCTCTTCCTCTTGAATGGATAGTCTAGGATGTCGGACAACTTGTTTTTTATGCCCCATTGCAAGGAAACAAGCAAAGAATGCAAGGAAGGGGAAAAACTAGGGTTTCTATGGTGAAAACCTAGGAAACATAATGAAGAATAGTGGAAATCCAAAATATACCTGTCGCAAACAAAGAATCAAGTGATTAGAACTGAAATTTGGAGGGAAGAAGATGTTGGATGACTATTTGGGGATGACTCGGCTCGATTTGGAATGAAAAATATTAAGAAAATACTTTGTTTTCCTGTTTCTATCTTGGTTTGTCTGTTCAATTGTTGACTCATGACACAGAGTCAAGTATCGACATTTCCAGGTGTCGACAGTTCCAGGTGTCAACACTTCGACTTAAAATCGAGAAAAAATAGAAAACAGAGTATAGATCAATGTAGAACAGGATTTCAATTATTGTAGAGAGATTAAACATGATTTACAAGCAATTTGATCAATCAAAAGTTAAAAGAATTATGAAGAGATGGATATTTCAATCAAAAGGGTTGATGACCCCTAATTCTCTTCTAACCATATAGAATCGATCCTCTTGGAGAGGTTTAGTCGATATGTCTGCTAGTTACATTTTAGAGCAAACAAATTCAAGCATAATATCA
Source organism: Areca catechu (assembly GCA_021397845.1). Lineage (NCBI taxonomy): Eukaryota > Viridiplantae > Streptophyta > Magnoliopsida > Arecales > Arecaceae > Areca > Areca catechu. The sequence continues at coordinate 73,077,037 of CM038041.1, forward strand.
TTATTCTCAACATGATTTCTAATAAAATGATGCCTAATTTCAATGTGCTTACTTCTAGAGTGTTGAACAAAATTTTTAGTTAAATTTATAGTACTAGTGTTATCACATCTTATGGGTGTCTTAGTTAAATTAATTCCAAAATCTTCAAGTTATTGCTTAATCTATAAGATTTGGGTATAACAACTTCCTGCAGCAATATACTCAGCCTCAGCTGTGGATAGTGCAATTGAAGTTTGTTTCCTGCTAAACCAAGAGATTAAGTTAACTCTAAGAAATTGGCAAGTTCTACTTGTACTTTTTCTATCTAATTTACATCCAGCAAAATTAGAATCTAAATAACTAATCAATCAATAGATGAATCTCTAGAATACCACAAGCCAATATCAATTATACTAGATAAATATTTAAATATGTGCTTAATAGCAAACAGATGAGATTCTTTTGGATACTGATATCTAGCACACATACAAATGCTAAACATGATATCTGGTTTACTAGTAGTCAAATATAATAAAGAGCCAATCATTCCTTTATATAATTTCTGGTCAATAGATTTATCATGCTCATCTTTATCAAGTTTACAAGAGGGGTTCATAGGTGTACCTATTGATCTGGTAGTCTCCATCCCAAACATCTTTAAGATTTCTCTTGTATACTTAGCTTGGTTGATGAAGATTCCATTTTTGGTTTGCTTGATTTGGAGTCCGAGAAAAAAGTTGAGTTATCCCATCATGCTCATTTCGAACTCTTCCTACATAAGCTTAGCAAACTCTTAACAAAGAATTTCATTAGTAGCACCAAATATAATGTCATCAACATAAATTTGTACTACTAATAAATCATCATTTTTTCTTTATAGAAACAATGTAGTGTCAACATGGCCTTTAGAGAAATCATTTTCAATTAAGAATTTACTCAGTCTTTCATACCATGCTTGGGGTGCTTGCTTTAAACCATAAATTACTTTATGTAGTTTAAAAACATGATCAGGATGTATATGATTTTCAAAATCAGGTGGTTATTCAACAAATACTTCTTTAGAAATAAAACCATTTAGAAAAGTACTTTTGACATCCATTTGAAGCAATTTGAAGTTCATGAAACATGCAAATACTAATAATAGTCTAATTGACTCTAATCTAGTAACAGGAGCAAAGGTTTCATCAAAATCAATCCCTTCCTCTTGATTGTAGCCTTTGACAACTAGCCTAGCTTTATTTTTAGTAACAATACCATTTTCATCAAGTTTGTTTCTGAAAATCCATTTTATTCCAATAATTGAAACATTAGATGGTCTTTTAACTATAGTCCAAACATTATTTCTTTTGAATGATTTAGTTCATCTTGCATTGCATTTATCTAATTAGGATCTTTTTTAGCTTCTTCAATATATTTTGGTTCAATTTGAGAAATAAAAGTAATTTAGTCACATTCATTTCTATTGAAGATCTTGTTCTTATCCCTTTTGATGGATTACCTAGGATTAACTCTTAGGATGTCCATGAGCATACCTCACTCTTTGGATAGATCCGGATGCTTTGGTGTGGGTTGTATAACTTTTACTCTTTCATTCTTGTCTTGATCTTCTTCATTCTTTTGAGATAGTTAATCATCTAGAGTCAACTTCTTTAGTTCTTTAACACCTGTGCATGCATCAGAAGTATCCTCTTTTTTAGAGAATTTGTTAGCAGATTCTTCAAATACTATATGTATAGATTCCTCTACTACTGAAGTTCTCTTATTAAATACTTTGTATGGCGTACTTGATGTCGAGTATCCTAAAATGATACCTTCATCAGACTTGGCATCAAAATTTTCTAAATTATCTTTACCATTATTCATAATAAAGCATCGAAACCAAAAACTCAAAAATATTTTAAAGTTGGTTTTTTTTGTTTTCAAAGCTCATACGAAGTTTTCTTTAAAATCGGTCGAATCAAAACATGATTTAAAATATAGCATGTGGTATTTACTGCTTCAGCCCAAAAATATCTTGGCAAATCATTTCCATAAAGTATTGTACATGCCATTTCTTCTAAAGTACGATTTTTTCTTTCTACCACCCCATTCTATTGAGGTGTTCCAGGTGCAGAAAAATTATGTTCAATTCCTTTTTCATTACAAAAGTTTTCAAAATCTTGATTTTTAAATTTAGAACCATGGTCTCTATGAATACAAACAATTGAAGTACCTTTTTCATTTGAGACTTTTCAATAAAACTTTATAAAAGCTGAAAAAGATTCGTCTTTGTGAGCTAGAAATGAAACCCACGTAAATCATGAGAAATTATCCACTATAACTAATCTTTATCTCTTACCTCCTAGGCTAGATATTCTAATTGGTCCAAAGAGATCCATATGGAGTAGTTCTAATGTCATAGTAGTTGAAATAAAATCTTTAGGTTTGAAAGATATTTTCACTTATTTTCCAAATTGACATGCATCACAAATTTTATTTTTTTCAAAACTAAGTTTTGGCAAATCTCTTACTAATCCTTTTCATAGTTTAAAGGGTAAATATATGCTAGCATGACCTAATCTACAATGCCATGCCAACTAGTCTCATTAATAATGAAATTCATTGTAACTAGGCATTCACCATTAGGCAAAAATAGATCATCCAAATCTACTAGATAGATATTACCATGCCTTTTTTCAATGAATTTTACTTTATTAATTTCAGGACTAGCAATTATGCAAAGAGATGATTTAAAAAAACTTGAAAATCTTTATCACAAAATTGGCTAATACTAAGCAAATTATGTCTCAAACCTTTAACTAAAAGAATATTATCGATCTAAGTAGAATGGGAGATATGAACCTTACCGATACCAATATTCTTTCTTTTACCATTTACACCAAAGGTTACACTCCCTCCATTTAGCAACTCAAGAGAGGTGAATTGCTTCACATCTCCTGTCATGTGTCTTGAGCAACCACTATCGAGATACCATAGTCTTTTCTTTTCTTTAGTTACAAGACACACCTGCAAAATAAATTAAGTTTTGATTTTAGGTACCCAAGCCAACTTGGGTCCTTTAGGGTTAGTACTAAAAGTGGTTTCATTTTGGAACCCAAATCATTCTAGAGTTATTGATTTTTCTTAAATCATAATGATATGCTTTATGACCTACTTTTCTATAAGAGTAATAAATGATGCTTGATGATGCAGGAATAAATACATTTTTGAAAAACTTTTGCTATTTTGAGGGCTTAAAACCTAATCCATCTTTATTGAAAATAGCTCTTTGGTTGTTCAAAAGAAGATTTAACTTTTCAGAACTATAGATAAATTTTTCAATAAAAGGTTTTATTTTATCAAGCTCATTTTTATGTTTCTTATTTTCTACTTCAAGATCATTACATTTCTTCAAAAGTTCATTGTTTGAAACATTTACTTTAGATCTTTTCAAAACTTCGTTTTTCATTGATAAAACATTGTTTCATTTTTCTAAAACATTAATTTTATTTTTCAAATCATTAACTTCATCCAAAAGATTTGAGTTTTCATGTGAAAAAGAGTTTGCATGCTTTTTCAACTTTCTATTTTTAGAAATCATCAACTTATAATCATGTATTAATTCATCAAATATAGTTCTTAATTCATCAAAAGTATAATCAACTTCAAGATCATAATTTACCTCTTCTTCATGTTGTGCCATGAAGCAAAGATTTGCAACTTCAATTTATTCTTCATCTAAGTTGGAGTCCTTACTATCACTCCAAGTCGCCATAATTGCTTTCTTTCTAAGCTTCTTTCTTGACTTCTTTCAGAGAGAGCAATCATATTTGTAATGTCCAGGCTTCTTGCATTCGAAGCAAATAGGTACCTCTTTCTCCTTGTCCTTTTCTTTCTCTTTTTCTTTTCCCTTTTCCTTACTTGGTTGGAACTTCTTCTTGTAAGGAAATTTCTTTCTCTTCATCAATTTTTTAAACTTTCTTGCTAACAAAGATTCTTCACCCTCATCTTCTTCTTCTGATTCTTCATTTGAAGATTCTTCTTGAGTTATATGGACTTGAAAGCTATACCCTTCTTCTTCTTTTCTATGTCCATAGAGTTTTATTTCAAGTTCAACTCATAATTCATGAGTGAACCTACCAATTAATCCAATGGAAGTTTATCAATATATTTGGCTTCTTGGATGGCGGTCATCTTTGGATCCCAAGATGTGGAAGAGACCTGAGAATTTTGTTTACAAGATCAGCATTAGACATAATTTTACCTAAGCTTCTCATGCCATTAACAATATTTATGAATCTAGTGTACATATCAGTGATTGATTTATTAGGTTCCATCTGGAACATCTCATAAGTGTACTTAAGCATATTAACTTTTGTATTCTTCACTTGATTGGTACCATCATGAGTAACCTCAAGTGTGTCCCATATTTTTTTAGTTGAAGTACAAGTGGAGATCCTATTGAGCTCACTAGGATCCAATGCACAGTAAAGGAGATTCATTGCTTTCACATTGATCTCGAATTGTTTAATATCATTTTCATCCCAATCCTCTTCAAGCTTTGGGATGGAAACACCATTAACCACAATCGAAGGAATATGAGGACCTTTATCAACTACTTTCCATAAATTATAATCTATAGAATATATGTAAATTCTCATTCTAGTTTTTCAATATGTATAATTAGAGCCATTAAAATAAGGTGGTCTATTTGAGGCTTGTCCCTCAACTACACTAGTACTAAGGGAGGCTGCCATAGATCTTTACTCAAGGCAATTAGACTTATATACTGAGAACGTGGCTCTGATACCACTTATTGCCCAGTAAGCAACCCAAGAGGGGGGGTGAATTGAGTTTCTAAAAGATTGTTTGCAAGTGAGAGTATGCCAATTCAATAAACAAAATAAGTGCTAGAGAGATGCAAGTGTAGTGTGCTCTTAAAGAGTGTGCAATGAAAATTTAAATTGCAATGAAAGATAAGAGCAAATAGAGAGGAAACAATCAACCACAAACACAAAGCAAGTATAGTAGTTCGGTGCTCTCCAAGGCACCTACATCCACTCCCCTAGATTTACTCGAGAATTCACTATAATCACTTACGATTATAGTCGATTAGTTTTTCGGGCTCACTAATCAAAACCCCTTTTGGTTTTCATAAGGCTCATCAAAAGAAATCTCTTGATTTTCAAAGGTTAACCAAAAATATCCTTAGTTTTCAACTAGGCTAACCAAAAATCTTCTTGGTTTTTAACTAGGCTAATCAAAAATCTTCTTGGTTTTGTTCTTAGGCTCACCAAAAACCTTTACAACAAAGTATGAAATGAGATAAAGAATACAAAAAAAGCTTTCTAATAAAAGCTGTTATCTCTTTGAAGTTCGATGAATATGCTTGTCTTTAATTCGATGAAGCCTCAATCAATGCTCAAAAGTTGTTGGACTTGAAGGCTCTTGATTGATTTGAATGCTTGAAGGCTTCTTTTCTTGGAAGTAAAAGCTCTCAATGAATGTATGAGTGAATGTACTTGCTTTCTTTTTTTTCTTATCATCTATTTATTCTCTCTTGATTCCTCTTCAATTTGAATCACTTAAATACCATCCCAAGGCCTAAAAGTCGGTTTATGACCGTTAGACATGAGAAACTAGCCGTTGGAAGCAAAAAGGATGACAATGCGTTTGAAAAAACTGGTCATTATTGTTCCTAGAACTCCAAGTGTCGATACTTCAAGCTGTGAGTCAACAATTAGGGTCGACACTGAAGTCCCATGAGTCGACACCTGGTTCAAAATTCTATATTGAAGCTCTATAAAAATCTTAGATGAGTCAACACTTCATCTAGTGAGTCAATACATGAGTCGACACTTATCATCCATGAGTCGACACATGAGGCAAATCTTGGATTTCAGCATATTCTAGAAAAATTCTATCTTAGGCTTTGAGTCGATCCTTGAGTCGACACCTTGAGTTGACACTTGAATGGCATGAGTCGACACTTCAAGCGTGCCACTAAAACTTCTCTCTATATGCCGGCTTGAGTCGACACTTGCACTATCATGAGTCGACACTTGAACTGTGAGTTGACACTTGTTGAAACTTCTTTAAAAATGATTGAAACTTTGCTGAAACCTTTTTCAACTAAACTCATTAATTCCTTTCAAGCAAGTCTTAAATACTCAAGTCCTTTAATTATTGATGTTTCAACCCTAGAAAAGGCTTCTTCAATCTTTTGACAAGCAATTTAATTGTTACTGATTTGATGAGTACCTTTTTCTATTAAAAACATACTTCAAAGAATTGTTAGTACTCAAACATACTTAAATATTTTGTTAATCATCAAAATTAATAACGGAGTCAATAATGTGACATCTTCTTAGAGAGATATATGCCTTGATTCATGGACAAGTAATCCCTTTTACTTCCTTTCATGTTGAATCTTTCAACACTAAGTCAACATACCTGAATTGGGATAAGCCGAGAATCCTCTTAGATCTATCTTTATAGATCTTTATACCCAATACATAGGATGCTTCATCCAAATCTTTCATGGAAAACATTTTAGATAGCAAAGTTTTGATCAATTGTAATATTAGGATATCATTTTCAATGATAAGTATATCATCAACATACAAGATTACATGGTTCATCCACATTTTTGATGAAGCCAAATTTCTTGATTGTTTCATCAAAGCAAATGTTTCGAGTCCTCGAAGCTTGCTTTAATCCATAAATGAATTTTTTAAGCTTGTATACTTGGTTTGATCTCCCACTTAAAAAAATCTCTCTAGTTATGACATATAAACTTCTTCCTCAAGATTTTGAGAAAGGCAGTCTTTACATCCATTTGCTAGATTTTATAATCATAAAATATAACTATAGTACGCAAAATCTGAATGCACTTGAGTATAGCTACTGGTAAAATTTTTTTATCATAGTCAATTCTATATCTTTGTTTAAAATATTTTACCACTAGCCTAACCTTGTAGGTTTCTACTTGAACATCTACTCCAATCTTATTCTTGAAGACCTGTTTGCACCTTATTGGATTTTTTCCTTTAGGTGGATCAACTATGGTCCAAACTTGGTTGGAGTACATGGAGTCCATGTTAGATTTCATGGCTTCAAGCCATTTGTTAGAGTCTTTACTCTTGACAGCTTCCATAAAGATCACTGGATCATCCTCTTAAATGATACTGGCTTCATTGTAATTTCTAATGATAAAACCATATTTGAGAGGTATACCCCATACTCTCTTTATCTACAGAGAGGAGGTGTGTGATGTGGTTGTACCTAATTAATAAGTACTTGTGGTTGAAAAATTTCTTGTGGAAGTTAGTAGGATCTTGACAAGTAGATTGTAGGTCTTGAACTTCTCTAAGTACAACATCCTCTAACTGCCTCCTTCTTAGATGAAACCTTCTCCAAGAAAGTGGGATACCTATTGACAAAGACCTTTTGTTCAGTAGGATAATAAAAGCTATACAATATCCTCTCGAGGATAATTTATTAACCTATATTTTTCAGCCATAGCACTTATATCCAAAAATATTTCTAACATAAGCAGGACAATCCCAAATCTTAAAATATTTAAGATTTGGCATTTTTCCTTTCCATAATTTATATAGAATGCTAGTTCCTGATTTTGATGGAACTTTGTTTAAGATATAGGTAGTAGTCTCTAGGGCATAATCCTAAAAGGATACAGGAAGATCTGTGAAGCTCATCGTAGACCACATCATGTTGTCTAACAAGGTGCGAATACTCCTTTCAGCTATGCTATTTAATTATGGTGTATAAGGAGGTATCCATTTAGAGAGAGTACTATTGTCCTTAAGATGATTGAGAAAGTCACTAGATAAGTATTCTTCTCCTCAATTAGAATCAAGAATTTTAATACATTTTTTAGTTTGTTTCTCAACTATACTTTGATACTATTTAAATTTATCTAAGACTTCATATTTGTGCTTCATAAGATACACATATCCAAACCTTGATAAGTCATCAGTGAAGGCGATGAAATAAGAGTATCCTTGGTCCACATATATCTATATGTATAAGACCTAATAACTCAACTGTCCTTATTCTATGTCCAGTAAATGAAGATTTGGCCATTTTTTTCATGAGACAGGACTCACAAGTTTCTAATGATATATAATCATAAGGATCAAAAAATTTATCTTTGTATAACTTATTTATCCTAGACTCATTAATATGACCGAGTTGGCAATGCTAAAGAAAAGTGACATTAACACCTTCTCTTTTTCTCTTCTTATTTTCAGCAAGTAATACTTCATCATTGAGCGAAAGAACTAAAAGAACATTATAGAATAAACCATTTTCAAATAATTAATTAGAATGATAAATGAAGCATCCATTGCTCTTTACATTAATTTCAAAACCTTTTTATAATAATAAGGGTACAGAAATAATATTTCTAATGATATTCAAAATATAATAGCAGTCCTTCAATTGTAAAATCTTTCTCGAAGGTAATAACAACAAATAGGTACTCACATCTTCCACTTGAATGGCTTCACCACTTATGGAATAAAGCTTGAAGTTACCCTTCTTCAAGCTCCTAATTCTCTGTAGCTCTGCAATGCTTGCATACATGAGACCCATAAGTAGTATCTAATATCCATGAATCAAAAATCGAAGTATTCAATGATAAGTTAGTTTATATCATCTACAACCTTTTGATGATCCACCAGTATCAAGCTTTAAACTTGCAAGATAACTCTTGTAATTCTTCTTTCAGCGTCCCTACTCCCAATAGTGAAAATAGGTTTTATTAGTAGAGGGCTTCTTTGTCTTCTTTCTCTTCTAGATACTTTTCTTAGGGTTCCACTTTCTTATTGAACTTTTTTCATTGCCATTTTTTTTTCCATTAATTAAAAGAAGATGAGCCTTATGCCCTTTAAAATAGTTCTTGATTGTTTTAAGCATGTTAAGCAACTTAGATAATGAAATGTTCAATTTATTCATATGATAAATAATGGCAAACTAAGAGAAGAAATCTAGAAGTGATTGCAGAACCAAGTCTTGACTAAGTTCTTCATTCATTACAAATCCTAATTGACCTAATCGAGTGATTAAGTCAATCATTTTTAATATATGGGCTTGTACAGATGAGCCCTCACTCATTTTTACTTAGAACAACTACTTTGATATTTCATATCGAGCAGTTCTACTTTACTATTTATACAGCTCCTTAAAATTGAGCAGTATGGACTGAGGTTCAAAATCTTGATGTTGCCTCTATAATTCATTGCTCATGGAGGCCAGTATGATGTACTTAATAGTTAGACTATCATTCTACCATATTTTATATATGGCCTTTTCCTCCTCTATAACATCCTCTTGATTAGTTTGGGATCAGGAGAGTCGAGGATATAGAAGACTTTCTCCTATATTAAGACAATCCTTAGGTTTCTCAATTAATCCATATAATTGGGACCGGTCAATTTGTTGGTATCTAAAATGTCCCGCAGTGATAAAGTAGAAACCATTAAATAAATTTATACAAAAATAAAGAACAATGTATAAGCAGACTATTCAAGATGACATACAGAACTAGATGAGGATTTATAAATCTAATTATGTCATCGCCCTTACCTATGGTAAGTAAGAAACCCTACTAAAGTTTTTTTAGTGGGGTTGAGATTCCAATTCTTCACAAATGCCTTATGTTACACAACAAACATTCATGAATTTAAGGATAGAAAATACCTTTTTCAATTGCAATCTATGTAATTCTCAACATAACTACTGCTTCTAAGATACTTATAGCCATGTATTATATAACAAACTATAATATCTTAGTTTAGTCTAACCATTTATTATATTTAAATAATGTCACCCTTGTGTTACATAACAAAGCAACATCATCAAACATGCTATAAAGCATTAGATGCATCAAGATAATTTCACATCAATAATGTTGCCTTTATGTTACACAACAAAGTAACATCATCAAACATGTTATAAAGCATTAGATGAACTAAGACAATTCCACATCAATCCCTAAAATAGGCCTTGAGTTACACAATAAACATACTATAGTTTTTGACATGAATTTGGCTTAATATAAATGAAGGCATTAGTAATGTTCTAATTATTTTGCATTTTTAATTCAAGATTTAAATCAATTGAATTGGCCAGGTAGTGGGAGAGAGGTGGGAGGCCCCCGATGCTTGCCTTAGATGCGAAAAGATTGGCCAGGTAAGTAATGGACCTAATTAAAAACTACATTCTCTTTACCTTCCCAGAACCACTTGCCTAGACACCAAAGAGAATGTTGATCTATAATTTGATTTCTTATACTATGACTAAATATATTTTTTTAGAGGGCTTTCATGGTCTTATGCATATCCTAATACTACAAACTAGTTAATAGACATATAATATCACAACATGATATATACCAAATGTGTCATTATTCTAGGATAACCTTACAACGTAGAAGACATCCATCATTATGTTAGGATAACCTTATTTCAGAATAATGACTAAACAATCTATACATATCTTTATGTCAATTACGGTTTAAGTCAAATACCTAATTAGTTGCATTCACAAAGCAATATATGTTACAACTATTATGTTAGATCTATAACATAACATACATATGCTTGATAATAAATTGACCATTAATTAAATTAATCAAGGTTGCTTTGATACCACTATCGGGTTATGGTTGTGCAGCAGAAGAATGAATTTCAAAAGCTTTTCAATATTGAAACCCTAGTCAACCAAAACTAATTGAGGCATATTAGGCATTCAATCAAAATCAATTGGAGAGATCAATCCTATCTCGATCCTACTACCGCTACATAAGTACTTGATTGTACCCAGCAACCTTCCATCATCGGATTAGAAATTCGAGTAGTCTAGTACCTAAGCACAGTGAGTTGCTTGCAAACTGGCATAGTGATCTCAAGTCAGAGGAATAATTCATGCCCACATTCTAATGCAAGATTCCTTTTTGACAAAAAAAGAATCTCGCATGAGAGTCACATTCAGTGAAGTGTCAAACACAATACCTGATGTCATACTAGCATCTCCATGCTACTTGGTTAAGATGATAACTGATAGATATGACATCAATGACCTACTCTCGATACACCATCATCCTGAAACAGTATATCCTTTGGTCACGAACCAATTTATGAACTATAGGATGCATCCTCTCTATATCGTATACAAGGTAGCTCAAAGGACATTATTATATAAGAGTTCAATTAGGAAGATGTCATGTGATGAACAATCAGAATAAACCTTTTATTCAATTCAATAATTCATATACATATACATGAGTCGCACAACCATCTATAGCCTAGATGATTGGCTTTGGAACACAATTTCCAACAACTCCCACATGGACTAAAGTCAATCGGAATAGAATCTAATTTCCATCTTCCATTTGTAGTCGTCGAACTCTTGAATTCCAATGGCTTTACGAAGGGGTCAGCCAAGTTCTCCTTACCATCGATCTTCAGAAGATCGATGTCACCTCATTTAATGATCTCCCAGACAAGGTGATAATGACACAGAATATGCTTGGTTCACTGATGTGACTTCGACTCTTTGGCTTCAGCTATAGCTCCACTGCTATCACAATACATCAGAATAGGACCATCTAAGGAAGGTTCCACTCCCAGCTCGTCTAGAAACTTTTGCAACCACACAACCTCCTTTGCTGCATCTGATGCTGCAATAAACTCTGCCTCGCAAATAGAATCAGCCACTGCATGCTTCTTGGAACTTTTTTAGAAGACAGCTCCACCATTAAGGATAAACACAAAACCATACACACTCTTACTATCATCTCTGTCTGACTGAAAACTAGAGTCAGTATATCCCATAAGTTTTAAGTTAGAATCTTCATAAATAAACCATTGGTCCTTAGTATTTCTCAAATACATAAAGATATTCTTAACAACTTTCCAATGAGCTTCACCTGGGTCAGACTGGTATCTACTCACTACCCCTAGTGAGTATGCCACATCTGGTCTAGTACATAGCATAGCATATATAATAGAACCCATTGCTGAAGCATATGGAATCCTACTCATATGCTCTCTTTCTTCAGGAGTTATCGCATAATTCTTCTTAGAAAGAGTAATTCCATGACCTATCGAAAGATAGCCTCTTTTAAAATTTTCCATGATGAACCGCTTCAACACAATATCTATGTACATAGATTGGGGCAATCCTAGAAGCCTCTTAGATCTATCTCTATAGATCTTCATACTCAGTATATATGAGGCTTCACCCAAGTCTTTCATAGAGAATTGAGATGAAAGCAAGACCTTTATTCCTTGTAATGCTGGAATGTCATTCATGATTAGGAGATGTCATCCATACACAAACCAAGAAATATAACTACAGAACCATTTGCCCACTTATATATACAAGGTTCCTCTCCATTCCTAATGAAGCCATATGCCTTGATACATTTATCAAAGCACATGTTTCAACTCCAAGAAGCCTGCTTCAGTCCATAGATGGACCTCTGTAGCTTGCATATTTTAGACTAATCTATTGATGTGAACCCTTCGGGTTGCATCATATACACCTCCTCCTCCAGCTCACCATTTAGGAAAGCTGTTCAGACATTCATTTATCAGATTTCATAATCTAAATGTACAACTATAGCAAGCATAATCCGAATGGACCTGAGCATTGCCACAGGAGAAAACATCTCATCATAGTCAATACTATAATGTTGACGATATCCATTAGCAACCAAACGGGCTTTATAGGCCTCCACCTACACATCTGCACCCCGCTTCCGCTTGAAGATCCACTTGCACCCAATGAGTTTTATCTCTTCAGGTGGATCAACCAATATCCGTACATTATTGATTTCCATGGATTCCATTTTGAATTTCATAGCTCTCAGCCATGACTCTGAATCGGACCTTGAAATTGCACCATATAGGTGATTGGATCCTCGTTGTTCTCATCGAGCTCAACAGGATCACTGTCTTGGACCAAGAAATCATAGTATCTATCCGATTGACATGGTACTCTACCAGATCTCCTTAATGGCTTCACTATGGGCTCTAGATCTGATCTAATCAAATTTGATTATATAGTGGCCTTAGAGTGAGAAGGTTTTTCTATCTGTTGAACTTCCCCAAGTTCAATCTCAGCAGCTTGAGTGCCTTCACCAAGGTACTCCCTTTCTAAAAAGGTTGCCCTAAGACTGACGAACAACTTTTGTTCCTCAGGTAGATAGAATTAATATCCTTTGGATTCTTTAGGATACCCAATAAAAAGACACCTATCAGACTTAGGTCCTAGTTTATCCATCTCCAAATATCTGACATAAGCCGGACACCCCCAAACCTGAAGGTGAGAGAGAGTTGGCTTGCATCCAGTCCATATCTTAAAAAATGTTTTATCAATGGACTTACTTGGAATTCTATTTAGAAAGTAGGATGCTGACTCAAGAGCATATCCCTAAAAGGATTTAGACAGACTAGCTAAGCCTATGATGGATTGAAACATGTTCAATAGAGTTTGATTCCTCCTTTCAGACACACCATTTAACTGAGGTGTCCCTAGAGGGGTCCATTAAGAGAGAATTCTATTTTCCTCAAGATAAGTCAGAAACTCATTGGAATGATATTCACAATCTCGACTTGATCGAAGGGTTTTAAAAAACTTCTCAGTTTGTTTTTCAACTTCATTATGATAACATTTGAACATTTCAAATGATTTAGTTTTATGTCTCATGAGGTAGATATAACCGTATCTCGAAAGATCGTCTGTAAACATAATGAAGTAACTATATCCACCTCTTGCACTGATATTTGTTGGTCCACATACATCAGTATGTGCTAGACTTAGAATATCACTGGCTCTTTCACCCTTTCCAGTAAAAGGTGACTTGGTGATTTTCCCAAGTAAATAGGATTCACAGGTTAGTAAAGATTCACTCTCAGTGTTATCAGGAGACCTTCTCCTTCCAACTTATTTATCCTCTTTTTCTTTATATGACCTAGCCTACAGTGCCAGAGATAAATATCACTGATCTTATCTAACCTAGGGCATTTATTAGCAGTGTACAATACAGTAACAGGCTATGACAATACATATACGCCATTCTTTACTTATCCATTCATCATATTAGAACCATTCAAAGTGATGTAGCAAATATCTTTCTTTATTAATGATTCATAACCATCATTTGCCAACAGGCCTACAGAAATGATATTTATCAAAAAGGAAGGACAAAAATGATATTCACTAAGAATGATAGTACAAGACTCGAAAAACAAAGAAACAGTTCCCAATGCAAGAACTGGAGCTTGACTTCCATTCCTAACATTCAGAAACCTTTCACCACTTTCGAATCTCCTAATAACTTGAAGTCCCTGCAAAGTATTGCAAATGTGGTAAGGACTTCTGGTATCCAATACCCTGCTAATAGTATCATAAACAAAGAAACTACAAGGATTTATCATATTAATATCTTGACCAGTAACACCTTGTTATTTTCCCTTCCTTGGCCTGTTCGGATCCAGAGTAGCAAGGTAAGCAGAATAGTTTAGCTTCCAGTGACCCGGCTTCTTACAGAAGAAGCACTCTACCTTACTCTTGTCTGCCTTTACCCTCTTAGTCTGACTAGGCTGTGCACTTTGCAACTTCTTATTCTTTTTTCTTTCCTTTCTTGAAGGGATGATGTCGTGCTCCAAAACCTCCCACCAGATTCACTAACCCCTTGTTGAGGTTGTGGTCTCTCTCATAGTCTGCAATAATCCTAACATCACATGATAGTTCACTGTAGGCCTATTCATTCTAAAATTATCAAGAAAGACATGGTAAGAAGGGGACAGAGAATTCAGAATCATGTCCTTGCCGAGCTGTTCATGCAAAGGACATTCGAATTTACCCAAATGCTCAAATAACTCAATCATGTGTATTACATGATCAGTTACTGAAGCTCCATCATGCATACGCATGTTATAGATGGCAGAAGAGATCCAGTATCTCTCTGTATCATCTGGAGTGCCAAAAGATTCCTTTAAATTTTGAGGAATCTCCTTTGGCTGGGCCTCCTCAAACTTGCAACTGAACTCATCGTTCATCGCAGCCAACATTATGCAACGCACTATGGTGCAATCAGAGATCCACTTCTGATAAGTATCCTTGAAATTGCCACGAGCATTGGGGGTTGGGATTTCAGGTGCCGGATTTGTTATCACATAAATGATCCACTCGTGGTCCAGGACAATCTTGAGTTCTCGATACCAGCTATTGAAGTTGGGTCCAGAAAGTTTGTCATTATCTAATAATGACCAGAGTGACAAAGTGGTCGACATTATCTGAAAAAGGAGAACAAGACCTATCAGTATATGAATTATTTAAAAAAAATACTAAAGACTTGGATTTTAGTCTAAAGGTTTTTCCTACTATTTTATTTAGACTGGTAGCCTCTACACTCCAATCCGAAGAATAACTTTATCCTTTAGCGAGTACTAGGATCCAATAGACTACATATGAGCCCGACTTTGGCCAGCCAACCCAAATGCATCTAAAGGTAGGTACAATACCAATTGCTTCTCCAAGCAATTCCTAGTATTCATTTTGCCCCAGGGGTCCTCACAATTGGCCTTTGGGCCTCCTATTGAAGGTCCTGGTTAGGTCCAACCATTAACATGATCAAATTCAATGCTTTTAGCTAATCCATGATCAAGCCCGACTTTGGTCGGCCCACCTGACTACGTGTTAAGATAGTCGCACTAAGCCATCATATGTTGAATGGCAATCCCACTTGCCTGATGACCACCCATTCTTTGGAACTACTGATGATCACCTAACTTATGGACTCATTGCCAATCCAACTTAATGGGAGGCTAAGACTTAGGCTATCACACAACTTAGTCTTTTTATGGACCTAATAATTTAAAGGATTTAAATTTTATGATATTTGACAGGAGGACATGGACCTTGATCAAGAAAACTCCCACCAAACACTTATAGGGTTTCCAGATTAATTTGGTCCATGGGCACCTACAAACTAGTCAGATTGATTAACCATAGTTGACATGGGTCAACTCAAATCAATAGATAATCTAATCTGATCTGATTCACCACATTAGCTAGGTAAGTAAGACCAAGGGATGGGTTAAGCCAAGTAAGCCTCTTGCCTTAGACACCAACCATCAGTTGGCCAGGTAAGAGTTAGCCCCAGAGAACCTTGATCATAACTGTCAAACTTACCTTAGACACAAAGTGGTTTACTAGACTAAATCAGACTGACCAAATGACCCGAGCTCACCACATAGCCATGAATCAAGTCCATTTAGATGTATGGACCGATATAACTAACTATTAGAGAGATCTATAGAAGGGAGACCTAATTCAACTTTTGATTTGTCTTTTCTCTATTTAATCCATTCATCTAAACTTAGGTTTAACCTATTTAAGGACCTAATTCTAGCTAACCCAATCCATCTATGGTTTATCAATCATGACTTAAGATTAGAATCATATCCTAAATCTTAAAAATATATAACTTAATTCCCAATTAAGTATATCATACTAATTAAAATATTTTCAAAATCAAGTGGAATAATTTCATAAAGATTTGAAGCTTAAAATTACTGTTTCATAGTTTTCTGGTCGAGTCAGCTCTTCTGCTCGAGTAGGCTCTTCCAGAATACAGATTTCTGGTCAAGTCAGCTCTTTTGCTTAAGTCAGCTTTTTCAGAACATAGATTTATGTTCGAGTCAGCTCTTCTGCTCAAGTCAACTCTTCCAAAACATAGATTTTTGATCGAGTCAGCTCTTCCTGGTCGAGTCAGCGCTAGCAGAAATAGTAACTTCAAATTTCAGTCATTTTCACTTGAACTTTTTAAAGTTTTAGATCAAACATCTTTTAGATCTCATCTAAACATAGTTATGATCTATTAACCATAGATTAAAATCATTTTAATCCATCAAATTCCTCACTTTCTTCTTCATAAGGTCATGATGCAGCGGCACCCCTACATGTCATAGGAGAACCCCTTGGAATGGAAAGAGATGGTCTTTAAACCATGCTTTTCTCCTATGACTGGACGGCCATGACGAATCCACCTTAATCCGAGTATTACGTAAAAGAAAAAAATTGATTTCATACAAAAACATTAAACTACATGTGCATCCAACCTGGATTCTCTGATACCACTTGTTATACCAAGATGGCTCACCCTCTATCAGAATCGGCCCAATCTTGCGGTCTGACCCGGCCGCTCCAACCAAGGAAGGTCCGGCCCACGGAGCTGAGGCCCGAATGACCCTCTCCTGCTAGGGTCTGGCTCGCCATCCTCCGCCAGAGGTCCGACCCACTGGAGCTGAGGTCCGAACGACCCTTTCCTGCTGGGGTCCGGCCCGCCGTCCTCCGCTAGAGGTCCAGCCCACTAGAGCTGAGGTCCGAACGACCCTCCCCTACTGGGGTCCGGCCCGTCGCTCTCCTTCGGAGGTTCGACCTTTGACCCAACCGATCGATCGCCTCATGGCCGACATCCGACAGACAAGCCTTGGCATCCAGGGTATTCTAGAAGCACCTTTCAGTTACGGCGGAACTCTGCCATCCCAACAGCCCTGATCCACTACTTCCACGGTGTCGCCGTATCCACGTGCCACGGGGCCACTCTCTAGATTCTCCTAGGGGTAGATCGATCTTTCCCAACCTCTTCCCTAACAAATTTTGGACTGTTCCGTACCTTTATAAGGTACCTAGGGGACCCTGTTTGAAGGTAGAAGAACTCTTCCCTCTACATACGCTGTTGTTCCTTTGATTCCTCCATTATGTTGCCTTCAACCTCCTGCTAACTTAAGCATCGGAGGGTCCCCCGCTGGAACACCACCAGCGCCATTGGGGACATTTTTGCAGGTTCGTCTGGGAGAGGAGTGCTCCAGCCGATCCAGCCATCCCAGTTTCTGGTTCAGGAGTTGACGCCGCAACAGATTGGCGCTAGAGGAAGGGGGCTGCACTCTTTCTTCTAAAAGGTGGAATCCATCATCCCAATGAGAAAATAGCTAAGGGAAGAGCTCCAAATGCCACTGCCAGGAGACATACCTCTCCTTCCAGGTCTGAGGAGCCTCTCCGAGAGAATGATTTCGCTGCTACCACCCCTACTGCTGCAGAGCCTACCATCAGTTTGGGGTTACAGCAATTCTAAACCTTGGTGAACCGCATCGAGACACATACAGTTGTGGTTCAGTGGTTCCAGGAAGCAGCTGACAACTGGCAACACCTGCCAGCTGCTTACTACACTAACCCTCTGAGTGCTGTTGCGAGAGGCCGACGTCCAGAGATCCCTCAGCATGGTTCCCGCGCTGCCACAGAGCCCCGGAGGTCCTTGGGTTATCACGCCGACAGCAAAAGGGCGAGGTCTACCTCGCCTTCCTACGCCGAGTCCATCCCCTTCGGCGTTCAGCCTGCCGCTGAACCTCCGAAGGACTACGATAGCAAGATTATGCGCATGGAAGAGCGCATTGATGAAATCGCCCTCTAGTAGAAGGCCGAAGGGGGAAAGGTATACGACTCCCGTCCCTCATTCTCAGAGAAAATTCTGGCGGAGACGATCCCCCGCCACTTCAAGATCCCACAGGTGGACCCCTACGATGGTACCATCGACCCAATGGACCATCTGGGCACGTACAAGGCCCACATGATGGTCCAAGGCACCTCTGACGCCCTCCATTGCATCGCCTTCCCCACGCCCTCAAGAAGACCGCCCGGATGTGGTTCTCCGCCATCCGGCCAGGTACGATCCACTCCTTCTCTCAACTTGAATTCCTTTTTCTTTCCCATTTCAAGACTTGTAGTCGGACCCCGAGGACTACCGACTGCCTCTTCCTCATGCTTCAAAAGGAGGGAGAGACCCTTCGGGACTTCATGGCCCATTTTAACTCAGTAGCCATGGAAGTCGCGGACTTAAACGAAGCTGTAGCGATGTCAGCCTTCAAGTGAGGGCTCCGCTCGTCCAGGCTGACCTTTTTCCTGGACAAGAAGCATCCGACAAGCTACAGTGAGTTGCTGGCCAGAGCACAGAAGTATGCCCTGGCGAAAGAACAAGTTGCCAGCCAACGTCAAGCTAAAGTAACCCCGGCCTCGAAAAAGCGGAGTGACAAAGCTCCCGAAGTCCGACCTTCGAACGACAGTCGGTGGTCAGCCCAACGCCGAAGTTCAAAGCCTAGGGACTTTCCCCGAAGGTTCGAAACTTATGCACCTCTGTGCCTGCCAAGAGAGAAGTTCTTGATGGAGATCGAGAACGAGACCTTTCTGTAAAGACCTCGGCCAATGAGGGGCCCTCCTGCCCTAAGGAACAAGGATAAGTTCTGTCGCTTCCACAGAGACCATGGACACAGTACTGCGGAGTGCCTGCAGCTGAAGGATGCCATTGAAGACCTCATCCGGAGGGGATATCTGTGCAAGTATGTCTGGCCCCATCGGTACTGGGCAGAAGCATCAAATGCCAAAAACCCTTCGGAGGAGGTGGAGCTCCCCAATCAAAGGCCAACTGGTTGGGATGTCGGCATGCTGCACCGGTGGTCTGGGGGAAGCCAGGAGGGCGGGATGGATATTGCCAAAAGGTCCTAGGGCTCCAATGCCATTACCTTTTATGATGAAGATCTTCTAGAAAATCATGTCTTTGAGAATGATCCTGTAGTCATGTTGGCTGTCATTATGAATTACGATGTAAGGAGAATACTTGTTAATAATGGAAGCTCGATAGAGGTATTATTGTATGATGCTTTTATGAGAATGAACTTGTCTAGATCTATGCTGCTGGAGTCCCTCGCACCATTGTTAGGCTTCGGGGGCAACTCCGATGGAGTGGAAGGCGAAATAGTTCTCCCAGTGACAATTGGGATGGAGCCTCTCCAGAAAACCCTCTTCATCAACTTTATGGTCATACGGACGACCTCGCCTTACAATGCCATTCTAGGTTGACCGGCCCTTTACAAATTCAGAGCTATTGTTTCTACTTACCATCTGTTGGCCAAGTTCCCAACCAGGAATGGGATCGGAATGATGAGGGGAGACCGTCGGATAGCCAGGCAGTGTTTGACTATTTTGAATCAACAGTTAGAAGGCCATTCTGCCATGGAGCAACTTGACCCAAGGGCTGAAGCCGATGGCCTCTGTCAACCAGGGAAAAAGATTCTGTTTGTCCCACTTCGAGAGGATGATCCCACTAAAGTCCTTCAGATTGTAGGCTCTCTTAGTGAAGACCTTAAGACAGAGCTGATCAGCTTTCTAAGGAGAAACACTGACATCTTTGCCTGGTCGGCGTCGAACATGCCTAGGATACCGTCGGAGGTTATCACCCACCAACTCTAGGTCGACCCAACCTACTGACCTATCCGACAGAAGAAGAGAAGCTTTGCTTCTAAAAGACAGAAAGCTATTGACAAGGAAGTAAAGAAGCTCTGCGATGCTGGCTTCATCAGGGAGGTCCATTACCATGAATGGCTGGCGAATGTGGTCATGGTGAAGAAGTTCAATGAAAAATAGAGGATCTGTGTGGACTACACCGATCTTAACAAGGCCTGTCTGAAGGACAGCTTCCCGGTACCCAAAATTGATCAGCTGGTGGATGCCATGGCCGGCCATCAGCTTCTCAGCTTTATGGATGCCTTTTCTAGATACAACCAAATAAAGATGCATCCAGAAGATGAGGAGAAGACCGCCTTTGTCACTGACAAAGGCCTGTACTGCTATCGGATGATGCCTTTTGGCTTGAAGAACGTTGGTGCCACCTTTCAAAGGCTGATCAACAGGGTATTTGAAGGACAGTTGGGGAGAAACATGGAGGCTTACATGGATGACATGATAGTGAAGAGTCTTCATAAGGCTGACCACATCAAGGACCTGCAAGAATCCTTTGACGCACTTAGGCACCATCGGATGAAGCTAAACCCCACAAAATGCAGTTTTGGGGTAACCTCTAGTAAATTCCTTGGTTTTCTAGTTACACAGAGGGGAATTGAAGTGAATCCTGACAAGATAAAAGCCGTCACAGAGATGGTGCACTCGACCAACAAAAAGTAGGTCCAAGAACTCACCGATCGAATTGCATCTCTCAACCATTTTATCTCCCGGTTGGCTGAGAAGTCCTTGCCATTCTTCAAGACCCTACACCGGTCGGAGGGATTTGTTTGGACTGATGAATGTCGGTTGGCTTTTGAAGCATTGAAGGAGTACTTGAAGAACCCTCCGTTGCTGGCCAAACCGATGGAGGGGAAGCCCTTATATCTTTACCTTTCGATGTCGGACGAAGTGATTTGCGCCATCCTTGTGCGAGTCAGAGAGGACGGACAGCAAAAGCCTATCTATTATATTAGCAAAGTCCTCCATGATGCCGAAATGAGGTACCCCAAGATACAAAAACTAATATACTCCTTGGTCACATCGACTAAGCGGCTCCGACCGTACTTCCAAGCACATCCGATCGTGGTGCTGACCGACGAACCTCTCAAGGTAATCCTTCGAAGTCCGGACACATCCGGTCAGCTTGCCAAGTGGGCCGTCAAGTTAGGAGAGTTCAACATCTCCTTCCAGCCGCGATCTACCTTGAAGGCCCAGGTAATTGTTGACTTCATTGCAGAGTGTACGTGGAAGTAGGAGATGCCTCCTCGGATGGCCAAAATACCCGAAGCGGATGATGTTTATGAAGCAGAACTAGCCTGGACTCTCCATGTGGACAGAGCGTCCAACCTTTCAGGCTATGAGGCCAGAATAATTCTAGTCGAGCTGGACCGGGAGAAACTGGAGTATTATTTACACTTCTTATTTCGGGTGTCAAATAATCAAGCAGAGTATGAAGCCCTTCCTTGTGGGGCTGCGGATCGACCGTGTGCTGGGCATCTGCCGACTTAGAGTTTTCTCCGACTCCTAGCTGGTGTTCAACCAAGTGAATGGGGAATTTGAGGCCAGGGATCCGACCCTTGCAAAATATTTAAACCAGGTACAAAGCCTTATCTCTCGGATCAAATTTTTTGAAATTCTCCACATACCTCGTCTGCAGAACTCTCGGGTGGATGCTCTCTTAAGGCTGGCCATGGCCGCCAGCGGGACTTTCGACTAAACCTTTGTGGAGTATTTGCGGTATCCTAGCATTGCCGAAGAGCCAATGGAGATCCATCAGGTGGAACATGAAGCTTCTTGGATGGATCCGATCCTTACTTTCTTGGCCAAAAGGACCCTTCCTGAAGATCCGGCGGAGGCCAAATGGATACGCCTGACAGCCTCCAAGTACGTCGTCCTATATAAGCGATCATTATCATAGCCGCTGTTGAAGTGTTTGGGGCCGGTGGATGCTGACTACGCCCTCAGAGAAGTCCACGAAGGCATTTGTGGTGACCACTTAGGAGGGAGATCCCTGGATTACAAGATCATCCGGCAAGGATATTACTGGCCCAGTATTCAGAAGGATGCATCAGACTTCGTCCGAAGGTGCGATGCATGCCAGAGGTACTCCGTCATTCAAAGGAGGCCCGCCAGCGAGCTTGCTCCGATCACCGCCCCATGGCCATTTGCATAATGGGGGATGGATATTCTGGGACCCTTTCCCTTGGCCTCCGGACAATGAAATCTTTTGCTTGTGGCTATCGACTATTTCACCAAGTGGGTGAAAGCCGAACCACTAGCATAGATAACAGAGCCTAAGGTGGAGAATTTCGTTCAGAACAATATCATCTTCCGATTCGGCATCCCCCAAACAATTATCATCGACAATGGGAGATAGTTTGACAACTCCAAGTTCCAAGATTTCTTTCAGCAATACCAAATCTCTCACCGACTTACCTCAGTCGGCTACCCACAGTGCAACGGAGAGGCCGTAGTCACCAACAGGATGATCCTGCATTGGCTGAAGACTCATCTCAATGAAACAAAGGGACTTTGGGCGGAAGAACTCCATTTTGTGTTATGAGCGTATCGGATGACCGCCAGAGCATCGACCGGTGAAACTCCGTTCAACCTCACTTACGGAAGTGAAGCTACCATCCCTATTGAAACTTCTCTCCAATCCCTCCAGATCGACCACTATACTGAGCCAGCCAACTCCGAGCAACGAAGGACTGACCTGGACTTGCTTGAAGAAACAAGGCTTCAGGCAAGCATAAAGATGGAGGTATGCCACCAAAAGATGGCAAAGTACTACAACTCGCGAGTCAAGGCACGAGCTTTTCGAGTCAGTGATTTGGTCTTACGGAGGGCCAAAATCTTGAAGTCGATAGAGCAAGGAAAGCTTTCCCCAAATTGGGAAGGAACATATCGGGTCTTCGAAGTGGTTCGAGCTGGCACATATCGGCTGGAATTTTTGGATGGATGGCAGTTGGCGCATCTATGAAATGTAGACAATCTCCACAAATATTATCAATGAAGTTCACATTTCTTCTATGAACCACTTCCGAAAGTCCGACTCCGATCGGCAAAGGCTCTAGGGCAGCCCACTTCCGAAAGTCCGACTCCGGTCTGCAAAGACTTTAAGGCAGTCTACATCCAAAAGTATGACTTCGGTCGACAAAGGCTCTAAGGAAGCCCACTTCTGAAAGTCTGACTCCGGTCGGCAAAGGCTCTAAGGCAACCTACTTCCAAAAGTTCGACTCTGGTCGATAAAGGCTCTATGGCAGCCCACATCTAAAAGTCCGACTTCGGTCGGCAAAGGCTCTAGGGCAGCCCACTTCCGAAAGTCTAACTCTGGTCGGCAAAGGCTCTAGGGTAGCCCACTTCCAAAAGTTCGACCCCGGTCGGCAAAGGCTCTAGGACAGCCCACTTCTGAAAGTCCAACTCCGGTCAGCAAAGGCTCTAGGGTAGCCCACTTTCGAAAGCCCGACTCCGGTCAGCAAAGGCTCTAGGGCAGCCCACATCCGAAAGTCCAACTCCGGTCGGCAAATGCTCTAGGGTAGCCCACTTCTGAAAGCCCAACTCCGATCGGCAAAGGCTCTAGGGCAGCCCAATCAGGAAAGCCGACGGACCAACACTTAGGATAAATTTCCTAAGCTAGTTGCTCCGGCCTGAGCTGACATCCGACCGCTGCCCCAACTGCTTCAGCATCCGGAAAGCTGACGGACCAATACTTAGGATAAATTTCCTAAGCTAGTTGCTCTAGCCTGAGCTGACATCCGATCGCTGCCTCAACCACTTCAGCATCCAGAAAGCCAACGGACCAACATGTAGGATAAATTTTCTAAGCTAGTTGCTCCGGCTTGAGCTGACATCCGACCACTACCCTAACTGCTTCAGCATCCGGAGAGCCGACAAAGCAACACTTTGGATGAATTTTCTATGCTAGTTGCTCCAGTCTAAGCCGATATCCGACTACTGCTTCAACCGTCCTAATCTATTCTTGGTCTGGAGGGTCGACGGGCCAGTACTTGAAGTAAAAGTCCTAAGAGGATCTAGTTTGGTCTGGGTTTTCACTCAATACTTACCCTGAAGATCCGACCGCACACTCTAATATGCCGACAGGCCCATGCTTAGCAAAATTTCAGAAAGCAAAGCAGTAAATAGCATAAAAGAAGACAAAATGATGATGAAAAGTTTTCTCCATTGATTCAAAAAGATTTTTACATAGATTGAAGGTTGGACCATTACAACCAACTAGGTCTGACCTTCGGAGGGTACTATAATGGCCACTTCGGCATCTTTGGCTACAGATGCCACTTCGACCTCTTTGGCCCCCTCGGCTGCCTCCACCTCAGCATAGGTTGCGACGTCCGCTCTGGCCTCTTCGGCCTCTTCGGCAATGATCTCCACCGTGGCTTTGGTCGCTTGGGCAGTCGGGTCAGCCCCCTCCGAAGCTTCTACCGCCACTGGCTTCGACAGCTAGCGGAAAGCAAGGTCGAACTCTGGAAAGGTGGTGACAACCTTCCCCAGGCACTTTTCGTACCTGTAATCAAAGCTGACCGTCGCGGCTTTGTTCATCTCCTCCTTGAAGTCTTTGGAGGCCTTGTAATCTGTGACGACCTTCTCCCTGGCCATCTTCAGCAGATCCTGGGCTGACTTCAGCAGGCCCTTGTACCTCTTCGCTGATGCTTGGTAGCCCTTCGAGCGGAGGTCTAGATCAGCCATGCGATCCTCCTCGACCTTCAGCTGACAGGCTAGGGCTTTGAGCTTCTTCTTCTTCTCTTTGAGCCTGGCCTCCCGGTCAGCCTTCTAGGCGAGCAGGTCCTCTATTTTCTTCTTTTAGGCCTCCAGTTCAGCCTGCAAGGGGGACACCTCGGCTGCCACAGCCTTCAGGCCGGTCACCTCTTCCCTGGAGGCAGTCAGCGTCGCCCAAGTGGTGTCCCTCGCCAGCTCGGCCACCTCGACCCTCTGGGTCAGCTGCTCCTTTATGCATTGTAGTTCACCTAGCCCTTGGTCCATCAGGAGGTTGTCCCTGATGAGCTGTCGATAAACAAGCATGGTTAGAGAGCTTTCAGCATTAAACTTAAAGTTGAAACAAGAGGAGTGAAGCTTACCCCAAGAAGATGTCGGAGGGAACTGTTAGCCGCCTCATTCACTGACAGCCCGTCAGTATTGGGTACGGACCATTGAAGTTGCTCTCTTGCCTCCTTTGCCACGTGCCATAATAGGCACTCCTCTTCTTCTCCAAGGGCCCAAGCGGCCCTCTCGCTAGAAGCCGACGGCCCTTTGCCCGCAGGGGCTCTCTGGGTCATCGGGGGGACCGTCGTGGTCATCTCTGACGTGGGGGTGCAAGAGCTGCCACTGTCCCTGCCGACGGGGAGTGTCTCCCTTCTGTCGGGCGGCCGTCTGTCTCGCTGAAGATGATCGCTCAGACACGATCACCTTCCGGCGTTCAGTCAGGCGCATATCATCCCCTGAGTCAATCGAAACTACTGGAATGGACGACTCCACCTCTGTTGCTTCTTCAGCCTTTCGGGCACTAGTTCTGCCACCCGTTTCTTCGGTTCTTGCTGTGCCTGCTTCGCGATCTCGATAGCTCTCCTTTGCAACGACCGTGCTGAGAGAACAGCCCTATCCGGCTTCATTTTCCCACCTGTTAACAATAAAAGCAGAGTTAGCAATAGTCGCAAAGCCGACAAGGAGTAAAGAAGAAAAGAGTTAAAGTTGATCTCTCCTTATACAACTCTCGCCCTACCTAATGTCGGCTGTCGGCTAAGTCCTTCCCGGTGAAGGCTGTCCTCAAATAGCAGGAAGTTAATGAACTTCGGATCTTCATCATCCAACCTGTGGAAGTCAGCCTCGTCGGCCCTCGAGACCTTCCTCCCATGCAAGGCATCCGGCCTCGGCCCCCTCCATGCTGCCTTGAAGCCCCATGGCTCAAGGCTGTCCATGAAGAAGAACCTGGACATCCATCCATGAATAGCGGATGGAAGCCCCCCTAGGATCTTCCGGTTAGAATGGGGACTGAACATCCACTCTTCCTGACTCCGGAAGTCCTGTTTCAATAGGAAGAAGTTAAAAAATAGGGTCACCCATGGCTCTATGTCGGCCTCCCGACAGAGGACCACGAAGCTGCACAGCACTCTAATGCTATTCAACGTCAGCTGGGAGGGTGTGATCCTAAAGGTATTGAAGACCTGGATGAAGAAGTTATGGATCGGGAATTGAAGACCGGCCTTCAAGTGGTCTTCGTACATTGGGAGTGCTCCTAGGTTCAAAGGTCCGTTTATCCTATCCTCTCGGCTAGGGATGGTCAGATGCAAGGTGGATGGTATATTATACAGGGTCCTGAGGGTTTTGACCCTCTCTCAGGTCATGGTCGACGGGATGTCGAACGGGCCAGGTTCCCTATGGCTACGAGCTACAGCCATCCTAAGACTGGTTGCAGAGGAGAAAAAAGATGGGGGAAGACGAAGACGGGACTAACCTGGTTTCTGGGTCTCTAAGGAAGCCTAAGAGTAGCACAGAGAGGGGAGGAGGCGATTTTCTCTTCTCTTCCAATGCAAATGCAGCAGCAAGTGCCTTCTGGGCAATCCCCCCTCCTTTTATAGGCATCTGGGGGCTGCATCCCAATGCACCTCCACGTGCCGAGCTCCGATGGCTGCCACTTCGATTCTCGGATTTGATGGGAATCCGAGGGGACATGCCGGATCGTATCCAATCATGATCCAAATGACAGGCGAGGCGACGGTGGATGGGCCACTTCGGCAAGTGCACCCACTGCTCTGATGGCACCACATGTCCCACGTCACTTCAGGAATCCAAATGGGCAGCCGCTATGCACTGTACCAGCCATAACTGCTCCCTTAGTCCTCGCCAACCAGTCGTTGACACCTATCTCGGGGCAAAAATCAGGGCGGGAGGCGGACGGACACGATACGCTGAATCGAATTTGCCATCATTTGAAAGGCTGGTGCATTTAATGCCATTTGATTCCCTCGCCCTTCGAGCCTGCAGACTCACTCGAAGCACAAGGGCAAGGGGGACAACTATTTTACCATGACGGCTCACCCTCTATCAGAACCGGCCCAATCTTGCAGTCTTTCCCGGCCGCTCCAACCAAGGAAGGTCCGACCCACTGGAGCTGAGGCCCAAACGACCCTCTCCTGCTAGGATCCGGCCCGCCATCCTCCGCCAGAGGTCCGACCCACTGGAGCCGAGGTCCGAACGACCCTTTCCTACTAGGGTCTGGGCTGTCGCTCTCCTTCGGAGGTTCGGCCTTTGACCCGACCGACCGACCGCCTCATGGCCGACATCCGACGGACAAGCCTTGGCATCCAGGGTATTCTAGAAGCATCTTTTAGTTATGATGGAACTCTGCCATCCCAACGGCCCTGCTCCACTACTTCCATGGTGTCATCGTATCCACGCACCACGTGGCCACTCTCCAGATTCTCCTAGGGGCAGATCGGTCTTTCCTAGCATCTCCCCTAATGGATTTTGGAATGTTCCATGCTTATATAAGGTACCTGGGGGACCCCGTTCGATGGTAGAAGAACTCTTCCCTCTCCATACAATGTTGTTCCTTTGATTCCTCCATTCTATTGCCTTCAACCTCCTGCTAACTTAAGCATCGGAGGGTCCCCCACTGGAACCCCACCGGCACCCTTGGGGACTTTTCTGTAGGTTTGCTCAGGAGAGGAGCGCTCCAGCCGATCCAGCCATCCCGGTTCCTGGTTTAGGAGTTGACGTCACAACACCACTATTGGGGAACCATGGGAAAAGGGCACCGTGCTCGGCACATCCCAAGACATGCAATTCAAAACTTTTTTAAATGACATGACACATCAGAAGAAGATAAACCATTTATCTATGCATGTTAATCTAATTAACACAGGTTCCCTTTGCAGATCTTGATGCATGTGTAGAATAATTTATGTATGAAATCAAGCATCCATTGAATGAAGATCAGAACTATTCTAGATTCACTCAATGATGAAATAGATCATATGTCAAATGTATAATCTAAAGGTGTACCTTTGAGATGATGATCACCTGGAAGGCATGTGCATTGACAGCAAGATGGAACAGCACCCATCTGTGTGAAGAGCATCGGGTGTACCTGCAAGGTGCAAGAACAGGCTCTGCAAGCGATGCATGACACCATCTCTACGGGTGGTTCACACCATGTAGCACGGTTTTTTCTCCTTTTTTTGAGGTGATGGCCTCACTGGAAACACTATGGCGAGTAGTGGACTCCCTCTTCAAGTCCTTGAAGATGTGCAGACTCCTACAACTCCTTGAAGGGTTATTGCTACAGCAGTGCTGGAACAAAGATACTTGAGAACCCTTTCCTAATGCTTTGTCCCAAACCTTCAACAGATGGTAGCACACAAGAATCCCAAAACCCAATCTCACCTTATCCCAAAGATCAAATCTCTCAATCTCTCAAGGATCAAGCAAGATCTCTATCTTAGAAATTTTCTGGGTAGAGTCTCAACCTTGTCCAAATCTGCAGTGTGGAATGTTGAACATGAACCATTCACCTTCTTCAGCCTTGCTTTTATAACAGCAGCCCTCAAAATAATTAAGAGGACACAAGAGAGATTAATGAGCAAATTTGGATCTCTTAAGATTTTAGGGAGGTTTTGAAGTCCCTTGGAATTTAGCAATAGCAACTATTAAAACTCGAAATACCCTTCATTAAATCCCATAACCATTACAACATTTAATGAAGCATTCTCGAATTTTAGCAGTCCATCAGACGAGTTGACTCAACCATTCGAGTCAACTCGACTTGAGTTGAATCATCTAGATGAGTTGGCTCGAATATAGGTTTGACAACATTTTGTCAAACGAGTTTGGAGCAATTTCTAATCATTCCCAAGCCAACAAAGTAAGAAGAAACCCTCGGTGTGTGACCCCATAGGTTCAAACACTAAACTGGTAGCACGGAAACATTTCTGGTACTAGCCAAAGTCGCCATCTAGCAATGACACCCGGCATTCAGATAAGTTAAAGGTTGCAGAGAAACATGAACCTATCGAATTTGGAATATCAATGACTTATTCCTTTAATCTCCTAACCCTTAATCAGTCGATCATAATATGTCTCAAACAAAGAATCCTTGTAACTCCTTACAAAGAATGCCCTAGCTAAGGTTTTTCTCAATTGAGGCATATTAAGCATTAAATCCAAATCATGTGGAGAGATCAATCTTATCTCGATCCTACTACTGCTATACAAGTACTTGACTATACCCAGTAACCTTCCATCATTGGATTAAAAATCTGGGTAGTCCGGCACCTAAGTACAGTGAGTTGCTTGCAAATTGCCATAGTGATCTCAAGTCAGAGGAATAATTCATGTCTACATTCTAATGCAAGACTCCTCTTCGGTAGAAAGAGAATCTCGCATGAGAGTCACATTCAGTGAAGTGTCAAACACAACACTTGATGTCATACCAACATCTCCATGCTACTTGGTTATGAGGACAACCAATAGATATGACATCAACGACCTACTCTCGATACACCAGCATCCTGAAATAGCGTATCCTTTGGTCGCGAACCAATTTATGAACTACACGATGCATCCTTTCTATATCATATACAAGGTAGCTTAAAGGACATCATCATACAAGAGTTCAATTAGGAAGATGTCATCTAATGAACAACTAGAATAAACTTTTTATTCAATTCAATAATTCATATACATATACATGAGTTGCACAAGCATCTACAGCCTAAATGATTGGCTTTGGGACACAATTCCCAACATCACATTGCTTCCACACCATCTTAAGACCCCTATCAGCCAGTTACATGGCAGATGGCATGAGAATAAATGGCCATATTTATCAAGAGAAGTCTTTTGGCGCAGGAAGGATTATGATGTTTCAAGATAAGACTCCTTCTTAATGAAGGTTCTTATATGATCTGTTAATTAACAGATCAAAGGTTGATGAAGAGCCATATATGGCACCTCCCTATCTCTTATAAATAGCCATCGATGTTTAGGCCAATGGATATCACAAATCCTTTCTTTCTTATACTTACACTCTGCCACACTCTCCTTGTCTCTTCCATCCCTTGTTAGAACATAGGTCTTGTCTTAAGACAAGTTCACTATTTTAAGATAAGGGTTTAGGAAGTGAATAAGGAAGTAAAAAGAGAGTGAAAAGAGAATTTGGAGAGGGCTCAGAGTGCTCTACTGGAGGGCAAGGATCTGAGCAAGAAAGGAGAGGCTGCCAAATGAAGAAAGGCCATCAAAAGAGTCCTAGTAGTTTAAGCAACCTACTAAGAAGTGCTTGCTATGTTCAATTCTTGTGTGGATCACCTCTGGAGGGCATGCACTAGTGTGCCTAGTGGAAAAAAGAAGGAATTAGCATTCCAGGTATTTTTCCAAACCCTAATTGAATGACTTGTTAATTGTAATGAATAAGGAATCTTAGGCTTAGGGTTTCAAGTTGTTTGGAGTTTCAAAATGAAAATCTTGAAATCCAATCTTCCGCTATGCCATCAAAAGCCAACAGTGGTATCAGAGCACTCTTATTTTCATTCAATTAATGGTCAATTGAATATGCTTATGTAATAGTGAATATGATCATCTATGGTAATCATATTCTGTTGCATGCCACTAATTAGGGTTCAATTATATATTGAATGATAATATGATCATATATATAAATCATAGTATGATGCATACTATTGAAAGATTATATGATAGAGCATATTATCTAGTATAATGCATGCTATTGAATAATTATATGATTCTATGTATGATTAGTTCAATCACATATTTGAAATATGTTATATCCTAGTAACTGCTTCGGATTGGGTTAGTTACCATAGTCATCTAGTCATAGGAGTTCCTTAGAATTTCATGGCCCTCTCTTCCCATTTAATGGGGTCTCCTATGGCATATAGGGGTGCCGTTGTGGCCATATCCCATGAACAAGTAAGGTGAATGGATTGATATTATAATCATGCTTATGGTATGCAAATTAGGATTAATATGCTTGAATGTTGGAATGAATGTCATGTTGACATGATAAATTAGGATGTGTTAGAGACCATCAAAGCCTTCATAAAAATTATATTTAGTCATAGTATAAGTTAATTATGATGCAAATATGATTAGGATTCGATTAGCCAATTGTTGTCTAGGCAAAGTGGTTCTAGGAAGGTAAAGGGAATGAGATTTTTAATTGGTTCCATTATCTTACCTGGCCAATTTAATTGGTGTCTAAGCAAAGCAACGGGGGGACCCTCTCATCTCTCCTACTTACCTGGACAATTTGGTCACATCTAAATCTTAAATTGGAAATGCTAATTGATTAATCACACTACAAACTGCCTTGCTTCATGCTAAGCCAAATTTATGTCAACACTATAGTAGGTTTGTTGTGTACACACAAGGACTGCTCTAGCATTTAGTATAAAATTTATCTTTGTGCACCTAGTGCTTTATAGCATGACTGATAATGTTGCTTTGTTGTGTACACACAAGGAAAACATTATTCAATCATGGCTATATAGAAATAAAGGGTCCGACTAAACTAAGACATTATGGTTTGTTGTGCACACCATGGCTATAAGTTTCCTAGAGTCAAAAGTTATGTTGAGAATTGCAAGGGATGCAATTGGAAAGGGTCATTTCCTACCCTTGAACTTATAAGTGTTTGTTGTGTACACATAAGACATTTATAAGGAATTGGGATCTCAACCCCACTAAGGAAGCCCTTGGAGGGTTTCCCACTTACCATAGTTGAGGGTTATGGTATTCGATAGAAAATAGCGGGAGACACAATTAGATGCAAAAGTCCTTGTCTAATTGTGAGTATCATCATGAGTGGTCTGCTTATAGCTGTTCTTTACTTACTGTAAATTATTACAGTATGGCTTCTACTCTTTCACTGCGGGGCATCTTGGATGCCAATAAGTTGACCGATCCAAATTATGTGGATTGATTGGGAAACCTGAAAATTGTATTAGCTCAGGAAAAAATTATCTATATCCTTGATACTCTTGACCTACATCTGGTAGGAGAGGATGCTACTAAAGAGCAAAAAGCCATATATAAAATATGGCAAAATGATAGCATGACTGTCAAATGCATCATGTTGGCCTCAATGATTAGTGAGTTATAGAGGCAACATGAGGAAATGGAACCTCAGTCCATATTGCTCAATCTTAAGGAGCTATATGGAGAGCATAGTCGGACAACTCAATATGAAATATTGAAGCAGTTGTTCTGAGCACAAATGAACCCTAAGAGTAGCTTCCAAAAAAGGAAAAAGGCAAGGAAGTCCTCTACTTGTGGAACCTACTATCACTATGGAAAGCAAGGCACTAGAAAAAGAATTGCAAGTTATATCTTGCAAGTCGGAAGCAGGATGTTGGTGATGCATCGAAAAGTTTGTACATGATACAAACAAACTTATCATTAAGTTCTTCAGCTTCTGATACATGGGTATTAGATATCGCATGTGGGTCTCACATTTGCAAGTCATTGCAGGGGTTACAGAGATCTAGAAGCTTGAAGAAGGGTGACTTCGAGCTGTTTGGCACGAGTGGTGATCCCATTCATGCTGAAGCTATTGGCACCTATATGATGTTATTGCTATCGAGCAATATTCTTGAATTAAAAGATTGTTATTATGTATCCAACATTATAAAGAATATTATTTATATACCTTTATTGTTGAAACAAGGTTATGAAATAAATATTTCGAGCCATGGGAGCTCGATCTTATTTTCAAAGAAGTTCTTTGGTTGTGGTATATTTGTTAATGCTCTTTTGATTCTATCACTTAATGATGAAGTTATGCTTGTTGAAAACAAGAAGAGAAAGAGAGATGATATAAATGTCACATATCTCTGGCATTGCCATTTGGGTCATATTAGTGAGTCTAGGATAAACAAGTTGTACAAAGAAAATTTCTTTCAACCTTTTGATCATGAATCATTAGGAACTTGTGAGTCCTATCTCAAGGGTAAGATGACCAAATCTTCATTCACTGGACATGGAGATAGGGCAACTGAGTTGTTAGATCTAGTACACATAGATGTGTATGGTCTTATGACAACCCAGACAAGAGGAGGATGCTCTTATTTCATCAGTTTTACTGATGACTTATTAGAGTTCAGATATGTATATCTTATGAATTACAAGTTCGAAGCCTTTGAAAAATTCAAAGAGTATCAAAGTATGGTTGAGAAACAAACTAGGCATAGTATTAAAATCCTTCAATCTGATAGAGGAGAGTACTTGTCTAGTGAATTTCTCGATCATTTTAAAGACAAAGGAATACTCTCTGAATGGACCACTCCATATATGCCATAGTTAAATGGTGTAGTAGAAAGAAGGAACCGAACCTTGTTGGATATGGTACAGTCCATGATGTGCTTCATAGATCCACTAGTATTCTTCTGGGGTTATGCCCTAGAGACTGCTACCCACATACTAAACAGGGTGCCAATCAAAGGCTGTTAAGACCATATGAATTATGTAATGGGAAGAGGCCAAGTCTTAAATATTTTAAGATTTGGGGTTATCCTGCTTATGTCAGGAATATTTTTGGACATAAGTTAAGTACTAGGGTTGACAAGTGCAGGTTTGTAGGATATCCTAAAGAAGGTATGGGTTACCTTTTCTACCACCCTACTGAGCAAAAGGTCTTTATTTGTAGGCATGCCA
Source organism: Areca catechu (assembly GCA_021397845.1). Taxonomy (NCBI): domain Eukaryota; kingdom Viridiplantae; phylum Streptophyta; class Magnoliopsida; order Arecales; family Arecaceae; genus Areca; species Areca catechu. Next base: position 73,111,048 of record CM038041.1, read on the forward strand.
CATTCTTGGAAAAGGAGTTTATCCAAGAAAAGGGCTATGAGAGGATCTTTGAACTTGAAGAAGTTCAACCTACACCTGAAATAATTCCTCAACCAGATGTTCCTAAGATCCAAGAACAACCACAACACACATCTCCTCTTTGTAGGTTAGAGAGAGTACCAAGTGCACCACTCAGATATGGCTTTGTCTTTAAGAATGATAATGAAGCTAGTATCATATAGGATGATGATCCTGTGAACTATACAGAAACTATCACGAATGGAGACTCTAACAAATGGCTAGAAGCCATGAAATCTAAGATGGAATCCATGTACTCTAATCAGGTTTGGACATTAATTGACCCACCTAAGGGAGTAAACCCAATCGGGTGTAAATGGGTCTTCAAGAAGAAGTTGGAGTAGATGGTCAAGTAGAGACCTGTAAGGCCAGGCTGGTGGCAAAAGGTTTCAAACAAAAACATGGCATTGACTATGATGAAACTTTTTTACCAGTAGCCATGCTCAAGTCCATTCGAATATTGCTTGCTATAGCTGCATACTATGATTATGAGATATGGCAAATGGACATAAAGACTGCTTTCCTTAATGGGTACCTTGAGGAAGAAGTCTATATATGATAGCCAGAAGGGTTTGTCTCAAGGGAGAGACCGAACCAAGTATGCATACTTAAGAAATTCATTTATGGATTAAAGAAAGCATTGAGGAGTTGGAACATCTGCTTTGATAAAACAATCAAAGAGTTTGGTTTCATCAAGAATGTGGATGAACCATATGTGTACAGGAAGACAAGTGGGAGTGTCCTTGTTTTCTTGGTTTCATATGTCGATGACATACTCATCGTTGGGAATGATATCCAAATCTTGTAATCGGTCAAGTCTTGGCTATCAAAGAGTTTTCCATGAAGGATTTGAGAGATGCATCCTATATACTAGGTATAAAGATTTACAGAGATAGATTTAAGAGGATGCTTGGCTTATCCCATCTAGGTACATTGACTTAGTGTTGAAGAGATTCAACATGGAAGGGAGTAAGAAAGGTTACTTTTCCATGAGTCAAGGCATACACCTCTCTAAGAAGATGTCTCCTAAGACACCACAAGAGAGAGAGAGAATGAGTTTGATCCCTTATGTATGCCATGTTATGTACTTGGCTTGATGTTAATTATGCCTTGGGCATAATAAGCATGTTCTGGGCTAATCCAGGGGAGGATTATTGGAAAGCAATGAAAAATATTCTTAAGTACCTGAGAAAGACTAAAGATATTTTTTTTATATATGGTGGATTAGAGTTGAAACTAGAAGGGTATACGGATTCTAGTTTTTCAATCAGATATCAGGGTATGTCTTCACCCTATATGATGGTGCAGTGAGTTGGAAGAGTACAAAGCAACCAACTGTAGCTGACTCAGTTACTGAGGCAGAATACATAGCTACAAGTGAAGCTATAAGGGAATCTATGTGAATGAATAAATTCATCATGGAATTGGACATGGTTCCTACTATAAAAAAATTGGTGTCACCTTATTGTGGTAATACTGGAGTTGTTGCACAAGTTAAGTGATGCAAAACTAGATATGCATGTAGATTTTTTTTGTATTTTTTTATATATTAAGTTATATGTTTGAATCCTGAAGATCAGACCAAGAAACTAAGTAGAGAGTTCTATATGCAATTAAGAAGCAAAAAGCATGCATAACAGGACCTAAAAGTAATAGAAAGTGGACCGTCGAGGCTGAGAAGTCTCGGTTGGGCTAGTTCATCTTCAATAAAGCATTTGGCAGGCAGAGGGGGTGTACCTGACAATGATTGATATACCCGATGCTGATCGTATACGAAGGGGTCACTCTCACTCCCAGATGCGGCCTGAAAAATCAAGCTAGAGACCCATGGATTATCAATTTTCTGCTCGATGATCCGATCGCAGCCCGGCTGGAGTCATTGGATTCATAGAAGCTGAGGGACCTGCAAACAACCTTTCAGGGGTAAGGAAACAAAGCATAGATGAAGTAGTGAAGGGAATACAGCAAGGGAAAGTGGAGTTATGGAGTTGGTGGCCTGATTTGGAGAGCTGGATGGTGGCTGGAAGCTGGGTGCAGAACACTGGGAAGAAGAATTACTCATACAGAATCCCTTTTAGCACACAGCAAGTAGCACACATCAATTAGAAGAATTTAATATTATTTCATGAAAAAAGTACCTTCGTACAAGAGATTAGAGTCTCTTAAATAGAATCTTAGACTAGGCCCCCAGGTAAGGTTAAAATGGACTTTACATAGGAATTTGAGTCCCATCCAAACCCTAGCTAGGATACATGGAAACCCACTCTCCCTCTCACTTGCCTTGGTCAGCCAAGAGGGGTAACTCTAAGTGGCAAACTAAGGGGAAGGTGACCATAAGCTTGGCACCCCTTGGTTCTCCTCTTGGGCCCTAGCTAGCCCTTTTTGCTTCAGGCTACGGTCCAAGGCTTCAGGGCTTCTGATGGGGGACTAATATGCATGCAATTCTTTTTGTATGTTTTATATGTGAGGTTGTGTGATTAATTCTCGAATTTTAGATTAAAATAAGTTGTACAGAATTTTGATATGAATTTTAGAAGATCAGCATGCAGATTAGGACCTAGAAAAGTAGAAAAGAAGGATCGCCGGGGCTGAGAAGCCTCGGTTAGGGCAAGTTCTCCTACAATAAAACTACTGGAGATAGAGGGGGGTGTACCTGACAACGTCTTTGAAGATCGCAGCAAAAGGGTCTCTCGTTCCTCGACGGATGCGGCCTGGAAAACCGAGCCAAAGACCCGCGGATACCCGGCTTTCTGCTCGATGATCCGATTGAGGCTTGGCTGGAGTCGTTGGATTCGTAGGAACTCGGGGACCTGTAAACGACCTGTCAGGGGTTAGAAAACTCACAAAGGAACAAGAAAACAAAGGAAAAATAGCAAGGAAAGGCTTCTTTTGGAGTGGGCGTCCAGGGATCTGAGATGTTTGTTGGCAGCAGGAAGATGATTGCAGCACTGGGAAGAAAAACTCTCGCAAACCCCTTTATGCACACAGCAGGGTATCACACAACTCAATAGAAGAACTCAAGGTTTTCATTCATCAAAAATTCTCCCTTCATACAAGAGGCTAGGGTCCCTTAAATAGACCCTTAACCTTGGGCTCCAAGTAAGGGCACATTAGTCTTTACATGAGAATCCTTTTCCCTCTCAAACCCTAGCTAGAAAATAAAGAAACATTAGGTAGAAAAAATCCCTAAAATTTCTCTTGACTTGGCCAACACTCCAAGGACACTTAGGGGGGCGTGTTGGGCTTCTAAGAGTAGCAAGGGGCCAGCCCAAAGGGGCCCGGGTGCATGGGTTTGGTCCTCTGGAAGCTGGGATGGCCTGGTAGCCAGGTAGCAGGAATATTCCCTGGTATCTTGCTTCTTAGGGGCTTGGGCTAGGATGTTGGCACCTGGTCTATGAATATACTTTGGATCTGGAAGGGAATCTGGGCATCTAGAGGGCATCTGCAAGAAATCAGGGTTTTCTAAATTTTCCTCCTGGGTCTTTAAATCTTCAAGCTGGGTTGGACTTGGGCTATACTCCCATGTATTCAATCTAGTTGGACTTGGTCTTCACTTGTATGATATAGTCTTGAGTCTTCAGTATGCTTGGACAGGACTCAAAAAAATAAATTAGCTCAACATGAGCTGAGTAGCATTGGATTGAACTAGCTCAACATGAGCTGACAAGTACAGAACTGAAATAACAACTCAAAATACTCAGATAATAACTAAAATAGACTCAGATGAGCTAAGCCCTTATTACAGATGGACTCATAAATTATTGATCAATTTATAGAGGATTGAAAAGCCTCTGTCTTATTCTGGTGCCTCCGGTGTCCCCAGCAATTCTCCTAGGGTGGGAGGAACTTGACCCTGTCGAGTGAAGGTCAGACTGGCTCACATATCTCTCGAGAAGGTCTGGGTTGAGGCATTGCAAGTCCTCTCGAGAAATCCACGAATCGTCCGACTCTTGCCGGCCTTGCCATCAGACCAGGAAGCGTTGATAGTCATGGCCCTGGGTCGTGATGGCTTGATCATCCAGGATACGCTCGATCCGTTCTCCTCTCTCAGGCCAAATTTGTTTGTGGACACTCTAGGTTAGGGTCACTCACAATGAAAAAGGAATAGGTCCAAAGGCCTCACTAGGTATCGCTGCCGGTTCCCTATACTCAACCAGGTCTGTAATATTGAAGGTAGAACTAATGCCCAAATCCGAAGGCAATTCTAACACCTAGGCATTTGATCCAACCTTCTCTATCACTTTAAAAGGTCCGGCTCTGCGAGCATGAAGCTTCTTTTAGGCCTAAGCCTAACCAAGATAGAATCCACTCATCAAATTCTTTAATCCATCTACGGGAATTAGCTAGTTTGTTTAACATTAGTGCGGGTGGTGAACATGCTAGGCACATGCAGACTCCTAACAAGATGATGCAAAGGACTCAAGCTAACACCTAACAGACTCGACTATGCATTCCTATCGAAGGAAATTTTATTGAACTCTTTGGATCTAAACCTAATAGATTATAGGTTCTCTAGGTTTGATCCTAGCTTGACATGCACATGAAAATTTACAGTGAACTCCTAGCAAATTCCAAAGAGTATGCCAGAAGTAAGATGCAAACCTAACATGAGTGATGAATGCATGCAGTATGCTAATCTCAGCTAAATGCAATCTAATGATCATAGAAATGCTGGAGGTGTCAGGAAAGGGCAGAAAATAGGAAGTGGGTTCAGAAGTAGTTTGGTAGGGTAGGGAAAAAGGTTCAAGGTTAGTTGGATAAAGTTCGATAAAAGAAGGCATGTCAGGGACTAATCCTAGACTAATGAGGCTAACCCTACGAGGTTGAGCTATATCTACAGGGTTTGCATAATGGAATGATGGATCGCCAATTTCGGGGAAGAGGTCCTTAATGGGAACTATAGGAGGGGACTCATCTTGAAGGTATTGATTCAAAGAGATCAGGTCCTTAATAAATTCTTCTGGTTCTTGTGTTTTTGGACTAGACTCTATAATTTGGCTCTCCTCTATGGTTTCCTCAGGTAAGGCTCTAGCAGCAGTACCTAGGTTTTCTTCCTCTATTTGTTCTTCCATTATAGCTTTAGGTTGGATGTGGTCAAGCTCAACTACCTCTAGGTTGGCTTCTACCTGGGTATCTATTGGGTCAGCTAATTCTAGGTCATCTAAAGGTGTCTTCTCTTCTCCTTCATACTCATCCACTAAGTTTGCATCAGCTTCATACACTTCCGTGTTAATGTAAGCCTTGTCAATCTCAGGAATGGTTGGAGAAGGTCGGCTAGGGAAAAATTAGCTAGATCCTGGTTTCTGATTATGGACACTAATCCAAGTAGGTTTAGGTTACCTAAGGGGTAGTGGCTCACTACTGGGCTCATATTTAGGGGAGCTAATCCTATGGGGTTCAAGTTGACTAAGGGAAGCCTGACTAGTACTAGATTGATACTTAGGGGTTATGGGTTCTCTGGGCTCATAGGACAAGGGTGCAGATCAATGGGTCATGGGATTATAGGATCTGGGGTCATAGGATTTTGGGTTAGCTCAATGGTCAGGTTCTAAGGATGGATCATGGTATGGGGTCCTCCTAAGGTTGGGCTCTCTATATGGGTCAGGATATTGAGTCCTCCTAGGGTTGAACTCCCTATATGGGTCAGAATACTGGGTTCTCCTAGAGTTGGACTCCCTATATGGGTCAGAATATTGGGTGTTGGGTCTACTAGGCTCATAGGGTGTGGGTGCATAGGATCTATGATCATGGGATCTAGAGTCATAGGATCTAGGTTCATAGGTTATGGATTCATAGGTTCTAGGTTCATAGGATTTGGAGTCATAAGATCTATAGGTTGTGGGTATACTAGGCTTATAGGGAGAGGGTAAATAGGATCTATCTTCCTGGTCTATAAAATCATGATTGGGTCTTCTATGACGAACTTCAGGGATTGGGTCAGGACAATGGCCTCTTCTAGTTTCAACCTCTAGATATGGATTAGGGTTTGGGGTCCTCCTGGGCTCAGGATTGTAGTATGGGTCAGGTTGAGGGGCTCTCCTAGGTTCGATTTCTTGGTATGGGTCAGGGTCTGGGGTCCTCCTAGGCTGAGGGTTATAGTATGGGTCAGGATGAGGGGCTCTCTTAGGTTTGACCTCAGGGTATGGATTAGGGTTTGGGGTCCTCCTAGGTTGAGGGGAATTAGGATCTGGCTCAGACTGCGACCCATGGGTTTTTCCTGGGGTCCCTACCCGGACTTCTAACTGCTCAAACCTATTGGCAAGATGGTCAATTCTATCATTGGTTTGAATACCAGACTGAGTTAACTGGGTCGCCATCTAGGCCATTTGATCAGCTAGGGCTTTTATTTGGGCTTGTAAATTTTCCATGGGTTCAGACATTTGTGAAGGAGGTGGGTGATATGAAACTCCTGATCTAGTGCTCATGCAAGACTCGATCAGATCGACTATAGCTGACTAGACCTAGAGTCCAAACTAGATGCTCAATCAGGGTGGCAAACTAGCCTATAGTAACCCTATACTCAGCCAGGCAGGTGTAAGGGGAGTGTTAGGTCCCTGATTGCCAATCCTAGACACCAATCAGAGATTGGCCAGGTAGGCGGACCAGCACACAAGCCCTTCGGGATTGAATCCCTAAACCACCGTTCTAGACACTGAGCATAAGGCACACACAGGTTAACTTGACACAGTGATCTAATACTAGCCCGGACCCGACCAGTTGGTGTCCCTAGCCCACTAGGGCAAATTAAGTCTAGTTAATTTTAGGTTAAGGTTTGGGACCGAATGCAAGGGATGTGGTTTTGGGCTAAGGAGAGGTTATCAACTCCTCCCCTTATCTGATATAGCAAGAGTGCCCTTAAAAGTAAATTATGCAATGATGGCAGGCAGATGAGGATGCAAATTAGGGTTTAGATGTTTTTGGTATTTTTGGAGAATATGTAATTTTTTTTTTGATATTTTTTTAAATAGAAGGAAACTTGCAAATCATGGCCTAATATTCAAGAAATATACTAAAATTAAAAGATATGCAAAAGATGCTAAACAAAACCCTAAAACTTCCAAACTTGTCTTGCTGAAAAAAAACAGAGCCAAAAATTTGCATGCTGTATTTCGGCTTGCAGAAAATTCACAGGCCATAATAAAATCTAAGAGAATTCTTAAAATTACTGTGAATTATGATAAATCTACAAAAATAAATTTTAGAATTTCTGGAGTTTTTATTAGGGAGAAATAATTAAACTAACAGAGCATATATGGATAAAATATTTGCAAAAAAGAAGCCCTAATCTAAGCTCTGATACCAAATGATGGGGAACTAATATGCATGCAATTATTTTTGTATGTTTTATATGTGGGGTTGAGTGATTAATTCCCAAATTTTAGATTAAAATAAGTTGTAGGGAATTTTCATATGAATTTTAGAAGATCAGCATACAGATTAGGACCTAGAAAAGTAGAAAAGAAGGATTGCCGGGGCTGAGAAGCCTCGGTTAGGGCAAGTTCTCCTACAATAAAACTACTGGAGGTAGAGGGGGGTGTACCTAACAACGTATTTGAAGATCACAGCAAAAGGGTCTCTCATTCCTCGATGGATGCGGCCTGGATAACCGAGCCAAAGACCCTCGGATACCCGGCTTTCTGCTCGGTGATCCGATTGAGGCTTGGCTGGAGTCGTTGGATTCGTAGGAACTCGGGGACCTGTAAATGACCTGTCAGGGGTTAGAAAACTCACAAAGGAACAAGAAAATAAAGGAAAAATAGCAAGAAAAGGCTTCTTTTGGAGTGGGCGTCCAGGGATCTGAGATGTTTGTAGGCAGCAGGAAGATGATTGCAGCACTAGGAAGAAAAACTCTCGCAAACCCCTTTATGCACACAGCAAGGTATCACACAACTCAATAGAAGAACTCAAGGTTTTCATTCATCAAAAATTCTCCCTTCATACAAGAGGCTAGGGTCCCTTAAATAGATCCTTAACCTTGGGCTCCAAGTAAGGGCACATTAGTCTTTACATGAGAATCCTTTTCCCTCTCAAACCCTAGCTAGAAAATAAGGAAACATTAGGTAGAAAAAATCCCTAAAATTTCTCTTGACTTGGCCAACACTCCAAGGACACCTAGGGGGACGTGTTGGGCTTCTAAGAGCAGCAAGGGGCTAGCCCAAAGGGGCCCGGGTGCATGGGTTTGGGCCTCTGGAAGCTGGGGTGGCCTGGTAGCCAGGTAGCAGGAATATTTCCTGGTATCTTGCTTCTTAGGGGCTTGGGCTTGGCACCTGGGATTGATTTCTTTGGGCTAGGATGCAGATGGACCTCTAGAATCATTGATCCCCTGGTCTATGAATATACTTTAGCATCTGGAAGGGAATCTGGGCATCTGGAGGGCATATGCAAGAAATCAGGGTTTTCTAAATTTTTCTCCTGGGGTCTTCAAATCTTCAAGCTGGGTTGGACTTGGGCTATACTCCCATGTATTCAATCTAGTTGGACTTGGTCTTCACTTGTATGATATTGTCTTGAGTCTTCAGTATGCTTGGACAGGACTCAAAAAAATAAAATTAGCTCAACATGAGCTGACTAGCATTGGACTGAACTAGCTCAACATGAGCTGACTAGTACAGAACTGAAATAACAACTCAAAATACCCAGATAACAACTAAAATGGACTCAGATGAGCTAAGCCCTTATTACAGATAGACTCATAAATTATTGATCAATTTACAGAGTATTGAAAAGCCTCTGTCTTATTTTGGTTCCTCCGGTGTCCCCACCTGCTTCCGATGTGTCTCCGGGCTTCTGATTTCTTCTCCTGGGCCTCCCATGGTCTTCATAGCTTCAAGTTGGGTTGGAGTTCACTTGGACTGGTTGGTCTTCACTTGTACTTGGACTAGCATGTCTTCACTTGTACTTGAACTATCATGTACTGAACTCCGAAAGATGACTAGCTTAACATGGCTGATTAGTACAGGACTCAAGTAAAAAAAGGACAACTTAAATTGACTAAGCCTTTTTTACAAATGGACTTATATACTACAAATTAATCCATAGATGGTTGAGAAGCCTCTGTCTTATTCTGCTGCCTTTGGTGTCTGCACCAATTCTCTCGGGGTGGGAGGAACTCAACCCTGTCTAGTGAAGATCAGACTGGCTCACAAATCTCTCGAGAAGGTCTAGGTTGAGGTGCTGCAAGTCTTTTCGAGAAATCCATGAATTGTTCGACTCTGGTCGGCCTTGCCATCGGACCAGGTAGTGTTGATAGTCACGGCCCCGGGTCATTATCGCTTGATCATCCACGATACGCTCGATCTATTCTCCTCTCTCAGGCCAATTTATTGGTGGACACTCTGGGCTAGGGTCACTCTCAATAGAAGGAATAGGTCCAAAGGCCTCACTGGGTATCACTATCGGTTCCCTGTACTCAACTAGGTCTGCGATATTGAAGGTAGAACTGATGCCCAAATTCGGAGGCAAATCTAACACATAGGTATTTGGTCCAACCTTTTCTATCACTCTAAAAGGTCTGGCTCTGCGAGCATGAAGCTTCTTAATGATCGAGGGTAGGAACCGCTCAGGCCTAAGCCTAATTATGATAGAATCCCCTACATCAAATTCCTTGGCCCTTCTTCAGGAATTAGCCAGTTTCATATATATTTCATTGCTTAGGTTTATTTTTTGGCTAATGTCCTTATGCAAGTCTCTAATATACTGTGCGAATGATTCTGCAGACTCCAAGACTTGTGCATGAATAGGTAAAGGAATCAGGTCAATGGGGCGATTAGGCTTATACCCATGGACTATCTCAAAAGGACTCTTGCCCATTATCCTATTCACTGAGCTATTATAGGCAAACTCTGCTCTGAGCAACAATAGATCCCAAGTTCCAATGTGTTAACCTACTAGGCATCTAAGGAGGTTTCCTAGACTACAATTCACCACTTCAGTTTGGCCATCTGTTTGGGGGTGGTAGGCTGTAGAAAACTTAAGCTTGGTCCCTAACAGGTGCCATAGGGTTTTCCAGAAATAACTGGTGAACCTAACTTCCCTATCAGATATGATAGTCTTGGGTAGGCCATGGAGTCTAACCACATTATCTAAGAAAAGCTTGGCTCCTCTAGATGCATCAAAGGTCTGGGAACATGGGATGAAGTGAGCCATCTTAGAGAACCTATCAACCACTACAAAGATAGAATCATGTCTTTTCTGGGTCTTAGGTAATCCTAACACAAAGTTCATACTTAGGTCATGCCAAGGGCGATCAGGCACTGATAAAAGTATATAGAGACCAGTGTTTTGCTTTTGCTATTTTGCAACAGCACAAGTTCTACACCTGGCTACAATCTGAGCAACGTGCCTTTTCAAACCTGGCCAAAAGAACTGGTCTTCTATCACTAAGATGGTCTTATTCCTACCAAAGTGACCAGCTAAACCTCCAGCATGGGTCTCTCAAATCAGGAACTCTCTAAGGGAAGTTTTAGGTATATAGAGTCTATTATTTTGGAAAAGGTAGCCATCCTGAATGGTATACTCACTATGGGTACTGGATGGTCCTAGCCTGAGGGTCTAGTAAATGTCTTCAAAGTCTGGGCAGGTTTCATATTCATCCTTTAACCTATCAAACCCTATGACTTGCATATTGACTGAGCCTAAAAGCAAAGACCTATGGCTAAGGGCGTCTGCTACCTTATTGTCAGTTCCAGCATGGTGTTTCAAGATAAAGGTGTATGCCTGAATGTACTCGATCCATTTACTGTACCATGGGTTAAGTTTCTTTTGGGAGTTTAGGAACCGGAGTGCCTCATGGTCAGAAAATAAGATAAACTCTTATGGTAGTAAGTAATGTCTCTAATATCTAAGGGCCTGGACTACCACATAAAATTCCTTGTCATAGGAAGAGTATTTAAGTTTAGCCTCATTCAGCTTCTCACTAAAGAAGTCTACAGGATGATTTTCTTGACTTATTACCCCACCTATTCCTACTCCCGAGGCATCGCAAGCGACCTCAAATACCTTAGAGAAATTAGGTAACCTAAGGATGGGTTCATGGGTCATCTTATCCTTAAGTTCTAGGAAGGCCTTATCAGTTGCTTTGGTCCACTCAAATGTACCCTTCCTAATGCAATCGGTTATAGGTGTGATGACTGTACTATAACCCCTATGTCTTGAATATAGTCTTCCACATATCCCCAGGTCTAATCCTAACCTGATGATAGCTACTCTTAAGGTCTATCTTTAAGAAAACTTTAGCACCGGCCATCATGTCTAAAAATATAAAACCCAAAGGATTAGTAGGATAAGTTAATATACCGATGCTTCGTTGCTCAATAAAATGCGTGCCATGCATGTCACACTGACATGGATCACCAGTGCCGGTCCCACCGGGCATGCTTGTTGTCCATTGTTCTGGGTCTGCCATCCGAGGAGGCATGTTTTTACCTTAATTTGAATTTCTCGGGGAGCGCACCCGAGCTGCGCGGCTCAAAATTTGTAATTTCCACTTTTGGAAGGGTCCAATTTTTTAATGGAGAAAAACAGAACGGCAGTTAAAGCATATTACGGCACTCGAAGGTGAAAGTTGAAATGTGAAAGTTGAAACTATGCACATCGTGGATAATAGTAGGTACAGGCTACTTAATAATTTCCCTAACCTTTTCAGGATCTGCAGAAACTCCCTCAGGGGTGACGACAAAACTTAGGAAGATAACCCTATATGTCATCAACTCACATTTCTTAAAATTGGCATAGAGGCTATTCTCCCTAAGGGTCTGGCAAACTAGTCTAAGGTTACTAAGGTGGTCCTTTTTAGTCCTGCTATAGATCAAGATATCATCAAAATAGACCACAACAAATTTTCTAGTATATTCTTTCAGGACTTGGGTCATAATGCTCATAAATGTACTTGGTGCGTTGGAAAGTCCGAAAGGCATTACAACACACTCAAACAGGCCATCCTTAGTCTTGAATGCAGTCTTCCACTCATCCCCAGGTCTAATCCTAACCAGATGATAGCTGCTCTTAAGGTCTATCTTTAAGAAAACTTTAGCACCGGCCATCATGTCTAACATGTCATCCTATGGGGGGATGGGAAACCTATACTTCACAGTTATTTTGTTGATGGCTCTACTGTCTATGCACATCCTCCTGGTACTATCTTTCATAGGGGTCAGTAGAGCAGGGACTGCACAAAGACTCAAGCTCTCCCTAATGAAACCCTTCCTAAGCAACTCTCCCACTTGTTTCTATAATTCTTGATGCTAATTGGAGTTCATTCTATAGTGAGAAAGGTTTGGTAAAGTGGTTCCTAGAACTAGATCTATTGCATATTGGATGTCTTTAGGGGATGGTAATTGATCAGGTAAATCATCATGGAAGACATCCTCAAATTCTTTAAGAGCCTCAACAATTTCTGGAGGGTGTTCCTTTTGGGTCGGCTCATTTATTTCTTTGGTGGTCAAGATCGAAATAGGGTTACCCTCAGCAATCTCTCTCTAACTCCTTAGCCTTAATCAGATTAACTCTAGGTTTCTTGTCTTAAGGCTACTAGAACCTCTCTTAACTAGGTCTCTAGGTGGAGTTGGGTGGATAACAATCTTATTCCCATGGTGGCTAAAAGCACAAACATTGGTTTGACCAAACAGGGTTGCATTATGATCAAAAAGCCAAGGCCAACCTAAAATGATATTACTTACTTCCATGGGGATGACATCACACCAAATCTTTTCCTCAAAGGTTTGCAGTCTAACTAAGATTTGGCACCTATACTTGATCTGGATGGAGGTGGAATCTACCCAAGAAACTTTGTAAGGGCTAGGATGGAAAACTGTGATCAAACCTAAAAATTTGATGGTGCTAGCAGAGACGGCATTAACACAACTCCCACTGTCTATGACAATCTTAGGGACCTTACCCCCTACCTTAACAAAGGTCTGTAGGATGTTAGTCCTACGCCAATCTTCCTTAAACGGGGTTTGGATCAAGATGCACCTAACCACTCCTACTAGGTTCTTAGACTCAGGTTCCTCCTCCTCACCTTCATACTCATCCAACAACTAGTTGTCAGCCTCATAGATATCTCCCTCAGGTTTAGCTACGGGTTCAGACTCTTCTTCCTCTAGCTTACCTAAGTGATGGGCACTAACTGGGCACTGGCTAGCAAAGTGGCATGGTTTCTGGCATCTAAAACAGGTCTTCTAGGGATTAAGACTCCTATGGACCTCTATAGATTTACCTCTATCATCTCTACGAGTCAAAAGTGTACTAGGCTGGGGTCGACTCGGGTCAGGGTGACTCAAATTGGGTCGACTCGGATTAGGTCAGCAGTGCTGGGCTGGCTCTGGTGGGACTGGCTAGCTCTTGGGTACTGACTAGGATATCTAGTGGGCTCAGGTTTATGATAGACGGGCCCTCTCTAGAAATGCTCATAATCCCTAGCAATCTGGTAGGCATGGTCCAGGTCCCTAACCTCTCTCATGTAGAGCTCCCTCTTAATATCATCTCTTAGGCCAGCCCTAAACCTAGACAGGACAACATCCTCAGACTCATTTAAGTCACATCGCATGGAATACTCATCAAATTTTGTGATGTACTCATATACACTTTTGCTACCCCGATTCAATCGCTGCCACTGATCCAATAAACCATAACGATATGATGTAGGAATGTATTTTCTTCTAAGCTTACCCTTCATGGCCCTCCAGGTGACTATGGGATCATGACCTCCTAGTCTAAGTGTTCTCTCAACACTAGCTTAATATAACCTGGCCTCACGGACAAACTTAAGCTTGACAAATCTAAACTTACGCTCCTCAGACATATTGTACCACTCAAAATACCGGTCAACCTCTCCCTCCCAATCTATATAAACCTTAGGATCATGACAACCATCAAAAGTGGGGGCTTTTAACCTTATGTTCTTGTAGGCTCTATCCTCCTGGTCTATGAAGTCCTGATTGGGTCTCCTTGGATGAACCTCTGGGATTGGGTCATGACGATGGGCTCTCCTAGGTTCTGCCTCAAAGTAGGGATCAGGATTTGGTGTCCTCCTAGGTTCAGCCTCATAGTAAGGGTCACCATGAGGGGTTCTCCTAGGATGGGGAGGTGACTTAGGATCTGGTTCAGACTGCGACCCATGGATTCTTTCTAAGGTCCATACACGATCCTCTACTTGATCAAACCTATTGGCTAAGTGGTCAAGTCTATTATGGGTTTAGGTATTGGACTGGGTCAACTGAGTCATTTGGGTAGTCATCCGGGCCATTTGGTCTATAAGGGCTTGAATTTGGGTTTCCAACTTATCCATGGATTCAGCCAAAGGGAGAGATGGTGGGTGATATGATGCTCCTAATCTAGTGCTCATGCAAGACTCAACATTGACTCGACTACAGCTTCCTAGACCTAGAGTCCAATCAGAATGGGTTGACTCAACTTACACAACTCAAATCCTAGTCCTTCAATCTGGCCAGGTAAGAGGTGGGATGGTGGGAGGCCCCCTACTCTCGCAGGGACCCAATTAAGGAACCACCGATCTGCCTAGATTGTTTGACACTGTACCTCTTGCCTAGACACCAGTATCTTGTAATAGGAGATGAATTGGGTGCATTAGTCATTCCACAATGATTGAACCCGACCAATAGGTGTCCCTAGCCCACTAAGGTAAATTAAGTCTAGTTAATTTTAGATTAGGCTTGAGATTGAATGCAAGGGATGTGACTTTGGGCTAAAGAGAGGTTATCAACTCCTCCCCCTATTTAACATATAGAAAGTGCCCTTAAGGTATTTTTTGCAATGATGGCGAGCAGATGAAAATGCAAATTAGGGTTTAGGTGTTTTCGGTGTTTTTGAGTATATGTAATTTTTTTTTTTTTTGGTATTTTCTTAAATAGAAAAATAACTTGCAGATTATGACCTAATATGCAGGAAATATGCTAAAATTAAAGATATGCAAGAATTATTCTAAAAAAACCCTAAACTTTCCGAAATCAACTTTGCTGCCAAAACAAAGCAGAATTATTCTCAGGCAGTGATTCGGCTGGGAGAAAATCCATAGATCGAAATAATTTTTGAAAAAAATTTGAAAATTAATTTAAGTTATGAGGAATTTAGAAAAACAAATTTTAGGATTTTCTGAGTTCTATGTAGGTAGAAACAATTGAAACAACAGGGATATACTAAGAAGGCCGAGAATGCAAAATGCTAATGGAACTCTTTGTGTTCTTCAGGGGTCAATTCACAGTGGCTCCCCTATCGCCATAGGAGATCCCGTAGATTGGGAAGTGAGGGTCTTGCAGCCCTACTAGTCTCCTATGATCGGACGGCCATGGTGAAGCACCCGATTTCGAATATCCAAAGAGAACTAAGCCCAAAATAGGCTCTGATACCAAATGATGCAGAACTAGATATGCATGCAGATCATTTTTATGCCTTTTTATATATTAAGTTATGTGATTGAATCCAGAAGATCAGACCAAGAAACTAAGTAGAGAGTTCTATATGAAATTAAAAAGCAAAAAGCATGCATAATAGGACCTAAAAGCAATAGAAAGTGGACTGCCGAGGTTGAGAAGTCTAGGTTGGGCTAGTTCATCTTCAATAAAGCATCTGACAGGTAGAGGGGGTGTACCTGACAACAGTTGATGCACCCGATGCCGATCGTGTGTGAAGGGGTCGCTCTCACTCCCGAATGTGGCCTGGAAAATCAAGCCAGAGACCCGTGGATTCTCGGCTTTCTGCTCGGTGATCCGATTATGCCCCAACTGGAGTTGTTGGATTCATAGAAGCTGAGGGACCAGCAAACAACCTTTCAGGGGTGAGGAAACAAAGCAAAGATAAAGTAGTGAAGGTAAAATGGCAAGGAAAAGTAGAGTTATGTAGTTGGCGGACTGGGCTTAGAGAGCTGGATGGCAGCTAGAAGTTGGGCGCAGAACACCAAGAAGAAGGGCTCACACAGAATCCCTTTTAGCACACAGCAGGTAGCACACAACAATTAGAAGAATTCAATATTATTTCATGAAAAAAGTACCTTCATACAAGAGATTAGAGTCTCTTAAATAGACTCTTAGACTTGGCACCTAAGTAAGGTTTAAAAGGACTTTACATAAGAATTTGAGTCCCATCCAAACCCTAGCTAGGATACATGGAAACCCACTCTCCCTCTTTTACTCAAACTCTTCCTCTCTCACTAACCCAATTTGCTTTAGGCTACGGTCCAAGGCTTCAGGGCTTCCGATGTGTCTTTCGGGCTTCTGATTTCTTCTCCTAGGCCTTCCATGGTCTTCATAGCTTCAAGTTGGGTTGGACCTCACTTGGACTGGTTGGTCTTCACTTGTACTTGGGCTGGCATGTCTTCACTTGTACTTTGACTGACATGTACTAAACTTTGAAAGATGACTAGCTCAACTACACTAATTAGTACAGGACTCAAGTAATAAAAAGACAACTTAGATGGACTAAGCCTTTATTACAAATGGACTCAGATACTGCTAATTAATCCATAGAGGGTTGAAAAACCTCTGTCATATTCTAGTGCCTTTGGTGTCCGCACCATTAAGAAACCAAGATCTCATAATAAGCCCAAGCATATCCTAAGATGCTTCCACCTCATTCAATAACAAGATGTTATCATCGAACTAGTAGATATAAAGAATAACATAGCAGACCCATTCACTAAAGCACTATTAAAGTAGTAGTTTGATCACCACTAGATTGTACAGGTATAAAATACAAAGGCGATTGGCTTTAGTGCAAGTGGAAGATTGAAAGAATGGTGCCCTAAAAACCAATCATTGTTAGGGGATTTCTATGATCTTCTAACTCATGTATGATATTATTTATCAATAAAAGGCATCTTTTAATTCATCATACTGCTGCATCTTATGAAGATTATGATGAACCCCTAGGTTAGGGCAATGAAATTAGTGTTATGATGGAGATCATAATGGTGAGACCTAAGTTTCTATAAATCCTAATCTAAAATGTTCCTAGTCATTGGATAATCGATTCAGGGATCGATGAATCTAGAAAGACTAGCACATCCTATATATGCTCGATGGAGAGGGTGGTTGATCTCACAACCACTTGTGTAGAGACACTAATACAACGATATGGGTGCTCATTAGGTTATGAGTCCATTGAACTGATCTGACAAGAGAACATTAAATGGAAGTCTTACTTACTTGTCAAAAGAATGTTCTCTTAGTGGGAGTTGTTCATGTGATCTTTAGACCTGAGACTACTATAGTATCTTGTGCACATGAACCCATGTTTCGGTGCATACTCACTCATGGCAATTAAGTCATGTATCGGGTGTTTCTGGATATGGTGGATTGTGTATGAAGGTAATGAGTAGGTCAACAAGGAATCGATCACTCCTAGTAAGAGGAGAAGTTATCCCGTGTGATCTCATCGAATGATAACTCAGAAAGTCTTTGATCAAAGCAGGATGAGATTAGATAGGATTTCTAATCCTTCATCGATCAAGTCTTTATTATCAAATTGAGATTCAAAAGGATTAAGTGCTTGGATTTGACATTTATCCATGCCCATCACTTAGTCGAGATATAGGGAGATCGAAGGATTGAATTGCTTGGTAACTTTCCATTAAAGGGTATTTTAGTACTTTTCATCAAATTCTTCATCTTCTGGGTAGGCATGACACATTGCTAGACATCAATCATTTCTTGTAGATTTTCATGAATCAATTCGATTGAATTTATGAGTCAATTCGAAAGCTAATTTCAATTGGCGACTTAGATCAGCTCAATTTGACTTAATTAGGTCAAATTGGATTTGATTGGATTGAATTGGCTTAGACCTAGATCTACTACTGGCTAGATGTGGAATCCAAAGGGTCACACACATTAGGGAATTGACCTAGGAAGTCAATTGGCATTTTATTAGGGTCATGAGATCCTAATTGGTTAGCTCGATTACACACTAGCATGTGTATGCTAACCTAACTCCTAACCCAATTGAACTGGGTCTATGAGGTTTCTTAATGGGCTAACCAATTTGAGAAAATCCTAAATTTGGTTGAGTCCTAAGTGGGATGATTTTTTCAGATTTTATCTGATATTATTAAGGCTCTTATGTGCCAAATACCAAGAGTCCCAAGGGCAAGGGACTCTTGGTGCCAAATGTGATATGCGACAATCAAAAAGGCATAGAAGGACCAAGAGTCCTTCCTATAAATCATTTATGAGGTGATAAACTACACTTTATCCTCTTTCATATGACACCTATATTGCATGGTCTTTGACTAGTCAAAGATGAGAAATGGCGTGGAGAAAAGATGGCGCATAAGTGAAGAGTAGCGACTCTTCACTATTGGCATGCAAAAAAGGACCTAGAGTCCTTCTACTTTGGAGATTTGTTTCCAGATGAAACAAGGCATCCCTAGCCTTATCTCATGTGCAAATATGTTGGCTTATCACTGGTTGAAAGGTAGAATGGGCGGTGTGGAAAATTCTCATGCACATGAAGGGTTGTGTCCCTTCATTATAATCGCAACATTTAAATCCAAGAGTCTTTCTAAATGAAGGAACATGACTCTTGGATAAGTCACATTGCATCCATGCCATGTTAAGACCCCTATCAGCTAGTTACATGCCACCTGGCATGAGAATAAATGGCCATCTTTATCAAGACAAGTCTTTTGGTGCAGGAAGGGTCATGATGTTTCAAGATAAGACTCCTTCTTAATGAAGGGTCTTATATGATTTGTTAATTGATAGATCAAGGGCTGATGAAGAGCCATATATGGCACCTCCCCATCTCTTATAAATAGCTATCGGTGTTTAGGGTAATGGATATCACAAATCCTTTCTTTCTTACTCTTACACTCTGCCACACTCTCCTTGTCTCTTCCTTCCCTTGTTAGAACTTAGGTCTTGTCTTAAGACAAGTTCACTATTTTAAGAAAAGGGTTAAGGAAGTGAATAAAAAAGTAAAAAAGAGAGTGAAGAGAGGATTTGGAGAGGGCTCATAGTGCTCTACTGGAGGGCAAGGGTCTGAGTAAGAAAGGAAAGGCTACCAAAGGAAGAAAGGCCATCAAAAGAGATGCAGTGGTTTAAGCAACCTACTAAGGAGTGCTTCCTAGGTTCAATTACTATGTGGATCATCTTTGGAGGGCATGGACTTGTGTGTAAAATGGAAAGAAGGAATTATCATTCCAGGTATTTTTCTAAACCTTAATTGAATGACTTGTTAATTGTAATGAATAAGAAATCTTGGGCTTAGGGTTTCAAGTTGTTTGGAGTTTCAAAATGAAAATTTTGAAATCCAATCTTCCTCTATGCCATTGAAACCCAACATGAGATGCCTACTTCAGTCCATAAATGGACCTTTATAGCTTGCACACCTTAGACTCATATGTGGATGTGAACACTTCAGGTCGCATCATATACACTTCCTCTTCTAGCTCGCCTTTTAGGAAAGCTGTTCAGACATCCATTTACCAGATTTCATAGTCTAGATATGCTGCCAGAGCAAGCATAATCTGAATAGACTTGAGCATTGCCACAGGGGTGTTTGGTTTCAGTGATGCAGCGAAAGCATGGATTTCAAAAATTTTCATTTTTGAAACTCCAATGAACTAGAAACCCTAATCCCAAGATCACTTATTCATTTCAATTTACAAGTCATGCAATTAGGGTTAGGAAAAATACCTGGAATGCTAATTCCTTCTTCTTTCCACTAGGCACTTAAATGCATGCCCTCCAGAGGTGATCCACACAGGAATTGAAACTAGGAAGCACTCCTTGTAGGTTGCTTAAACCACTGGGACTTTTCTGATGGCCTTTCTTCCTTTGGCAACCTCTCCCTTCTTACTCGTACCCTTGCCCTCCAGTAGAGAACTCTGAGCCCTTTCCAAAACTTTCTTCACTCTTTTCTTTCACTTCATAAATCACTTCCTAAACCCTTGTCTTAAAATGGGAAGCTTGTCTTAAGACAAGGCTTATCCTCTAACAAGGGAAGGAAGAGAGTGGGAGGATAGAGTGACAATGTAAGAGTGTAAGAAATAAGAGAAATCTAATGCCATCAGCCTAAACATCGTAGGCCTTATATAAGAGACGGGGAGGTGCCAGATAAGCCTTATCATTAGCCTTTGATCTGTCCAAACACAGATCATATAAGACCCTTCACTAAGGAGTCTTATCTTGAAGCACCATGTCCCTTCTTGTGCCAAGCGACAAGACTTTTTGTCTCTTCGGTTCCTAGCCAAATTCTCCACATGCCATATGTCATTTTTCAGTTACAAAGAAGCCAAGGAATGTGGATTTTTTATTAGAAGCATCGGTGTTTCAAAATGCCTTAAAGCAGAAGGACTCTGCTTATTAGAATTAGTGCCAAAAATGAACAGACACTTCTTTTCATTTGTGCCAACTCTCTTCCAGCAATTTTTTTTTTTGTTGACTGGTCAAAGCCATTCAAATTGGTGTTGAGATGAGGATAAGGGGCACCTTGTTTCATTTGGAAACAAAGTCCCATAAGCAGAAGGACTCTAGGTCCTTTTCTGTATGCCAATAGTGAAGAGTCGCTACTCTTCACTTGTCGATCAATTTTCTCCATGCCATATGTTAACTTTGACTAGTCAAAGTATATTTAATATGGGTGTCAAATGAAAGGGGATTAAATGTACTTTATCACCATATAAGTGATTATCAGGCAGAAGGACTCTTGGTCCTTCTGCACCCCTTTAATTGCTGACCACTTCTTTTGGTGCCAAGAGTCCCATGACCTTGGGTCTCTTGGTATTTGGTGCACAAAATGTCCAAAAAATATCAGATAGATTCTAATAATTTTGTCCCAATTAGGACTCAACCTAATTTAGGTCTTCTATAAATTGGTTAGTCTATTTAGCAACCTTTTAGACCTAATTCAATTGGGTTAGGAGTTAGGTTAGCATACACATGCTAGTATGCAATATAGCTAATCAACTAGGATCCCATGACCCTAATTAATTGTCAATTGACTTTCTAGTTCAACTCCATAATGTATGTGATCCTTTGGATTCCACATCTAGCTAGCAATAGGTCTAGGTCCAAGCCAATTTGATCCAATCGAAACCAATTTGACCTAATTAGGTCAAATTGAGCTTACCTAAGTTGCCAATTCGAACCAGCTTTCGAATTGACTCATGAATTAAACTCAATTGATTCATGAAAATCCATAAGATATGATTGATTTCTAGCAATGTATCATGCCTACCCGGAAGATAAAAAATTTGGTAGAAAGTACCAAAATACCCTTTAGTGGAAAGTTATTGTGCAATTCAATCCTTTGATCTCCTTGTATCCCGATTAAGTGATGGGCATTGATAAATATCAAACACTAGCACATAATCCTTTTGAATCTCAATTCGATAATGAAGACTTGACCAATGAATGATTAGAAACCCTATCTAATCTCATCCTGCTTTGATCAAAGACTTTCTGAGTCATCATTCGAAGAGATCATATGGGATAACTTCTTCTCTAACTAGGAGTGATCGATTCCTTGTTGACCTACTCATTACCTTCATACACAATCCACCATATCCAGAAACACCCCATACGTGACTTAATTGCCATGAGTGAGTACGCACCAAAACATGGGTTCATGTGCACAATATACTATGGTAGTCTCAGGTCTAAGGATCACATGCACAACTCCCACTAAGAGAACATATTTTTGACAAGTAAATAAGACTTCCATTTGATGTTCTCTTATCGGATCAGTTCAGTGGACTCATAACCTAATGAGCATCCATATCTTTGTATTAGTATCTCAACATAAGTGGTTATGAGATCAATCACCCTCTCCATCAAGCATACATAGGATGTGCTAGTCTTTCTGGATTCATCGATCCCCGAATCGATTATCCAATGATTAGGAACATTTTAGATTAGGATTTATAAGAACATAGGTCTCACCATTATGATCTCCATCATAACCCTAATTCCATTGTCCTAACCTATGCGGTTATCATAATCTTGATAAGATGCAGCAGCATGATGAATCAAAAGATGCCATTTATTGATAAATAATATCATATATGAGTTAGAAGATCATAGAAATGCCCTTACAATGATTGGCTTTTATGGCACCATTCTTTCAAGGGGAAAATATCTCATCATAGTCTATACCATAAATTTAATGATACCCCTTGGCAACCAGATGGGCTTTATAGGTCTCCAACTGCCCGTTTGTGACCCTCTTCTTCTTGAAGATCCATTTGCACCCAATGGGTTTTATCCCTTCAGGTGGATCAACCAATGTCCACACATTATTGATTTCTATGTACTCCATTTCTGATTTCATGGCCTCTAGCCATTTCTCAGAGTCAGATATCTGCATTGCATCCATATAGGTGATCGGATCCTTGTTGTTCTGATCGAGCTCAACAGGATCACCATCCCGGACTAAAAAACCATAGTATCTATCCGGCTGATGCGGTACTCTATTGGATCTCCTTAATGGTTGCAAAATAGGCTCAGATCTTATCAAATCTAGTTTTACACAGTCCTAGAATGGTTGTTTTCTCTACCTATTGAACTTTCCCAAGTTTAATCTCAGCAGCTCGAGTGCCTTCAATAAGGTACTTTCTTTCCAAAAGATAGCCCTAAGATTGATGAACACTCTATGTTCTTCAGGCAAATAGAAGAAATACCCTTTAGACTCTTTTGGATATCCAATAAAGAGGCACCTGTCAGACCTAGGTCCAAGTTTATCTATCTGTAAATGTTTGACATAAGCTGACACCCCCAAACCTGAAGATGTGAAAGTGTTGGCTTACGCTCAGTCCATATCTCATATGGAGTTTTTTCAATGGATTTACTAGGAACCCTATTTAGAAGATAACATGCTGACTCAAGAGTATTCTGTAAAAGGATATAGGTAGAGTGGCTAAGCCCATCATGGATCAGACCATATCTAATAAAGTCCGATTCTTCCTTTCAGACACTCCATTTAACTGAGATGACCTTAGAGGAGTCCATTGACAAAGAATCTCATTTTCCTCAAGATAAGTCAGAAACTTACAAGAAAGATACTCAACACCTCAATCTGATCGAAGGGTTTAATAAACTTCCTAGTTTATTTTTCTACTTCATTATGATATCATTTGAACATTTCAAATGACTCAGATTTATGTCTCATTAAGAAGACATAACCGTACCTAGATAGGTCATCTATAAACATAATGAATAGTTATACCCATCCCTAGCACTAATATTCATTGGTTCACATACATCAGTATGTACCAGACTAGGAATATCATTGGCTCGCTCACCTTTTCTAGTAAAAGGTGACTTGGTCATTTTACCAGGAAGGCAAGATTCACAAATTGGCAGTGATTCACAATCACTGATATTCAGGAGACCTTCTCCAACTAACTTGTTGATCCTGTTCTTATCAATATGACCTAGCCTATAGTGCCAGAGACAAGTATCACTAACATTATCTATCCTTGGGTATTTGCAAGAAGTGTTCATTACTGTAACAGATCGTGATAGTAAGTATATGCCATTACTTAAACGTCCATCCATATGTTTCACACCATTCACAATGATAGAAAAAATGTCATTCTTTATTGAAAATTCATAATTTTCATTGCCCAACTAGCCTACAGAAATGACATTCATAAGAAAAGATGGACAGTAATGATAGCCATTCAAAATGACATTAAAAGACTCGAAAACTAGCTTGATAACTTCCAACGCTAGGACTGGAACATGACTTTCATTTCCCACATTCAAGAATTTCTTTCCATCCTCGAATCTCCTACTAACTTGAAGCCCTTGCAAAGAATTACAAATATGAATGGGACATCCGGTATCCAATACCTAATTAGTAGTATCACATACATAAAAATTATAAGGTGTTATCATATAATTACCTTATGCAGCAATAGCTTGCTACTTTCTCTTCTTCGGCCTGTTTGGGTCAAGCGTAGCAAGGTAGGCAAGACAATTCCCCCTCCAATGACCCTACTTCTTGCAATAGAAGCATGCTACCTTACTCTGATCAGCCTTCTTCCTCATCTGACTAAGCCCACCACTATGCACCTTCTTGGATTTATTCTTTTTCATTTTCTCTTTTTCAAAGGGATGATGTCCTGCCGCATTGCCTCCCACTAGGTTCACCAACCCTTTATTGAGCTGATGATCTTTCTCGTAGGTTTGCAATAAACCCAACAAACTATGGTAGTTTACTATAGACCTATTCAATCTATAGTGATCAAGAATGTCCAAGTAGGAGGGAGGCAAGGAATTCAAAATCACATCTTTTCCTAGCTGCTCATGCAAGGAAAACCCGAGCTTGCCCAAATGCTCAATCAACTCGATCATGCATAGTATATGATCAGTGACTGATGCTCCATCATGCATCTAAGTGCTGAAAATGGCAGAGGAAATCCTATACCGCTCAACATCATCAGGTGTGCCAAAAGACTCCTTCAAACTTTGAAGGATCTCCTCTGGCTGGGCTTCCTCGAACCTGCGACTGAATTCATCATTCATCACTGCCAACATAATGCATCATACTATTATGCTATTAGAGAGCCACTTCTGATAAACATCCCTGACTGCAGTACGGGCATTGGTAGCAGGTTCCTCAGGTACAGGATCTGCTATCACATATAGGATACTTTCATGCTCTAGAACTATTCTGAGTCTTCGATACCAGTTATCGAAGTTGGGACCCATAAGTTTGTCATTGTCAAGCAATGATCGGAGCGACAGAATGGTAGACATGATCTGAAAGGAAAACCCCCAAAAAAATATTAGTGTATATGAATTATTAACATCCAAAAGACATGGACTTTAGTCTAAAGGTTTCTCCCACTATTTTATATAGATTGGTAGCCTCTACACTCCAATTAGAAGAATAACACTTGCTCCTTAGTGGGTACTAGAATCTAATAGATTACACATGAGCCCGACTTTGGCTGGCTAACCCGTGTGCATCGAAAGGTAGGTTCATAACCAATTACTTCTCTAAGCAATTTCTAGTAAATAATTTTTTCCCCAGGGTGCCAATCAATCGGCCATTGTGGCTCCAATTGAAGGTCCTAGTTAGGTCCAACCATTAACATGACCAAATTCAATGCTTCTAACTAATGAATAATCAAGCCGACTTTGGCCGGCTAACCTGACCACTTGTTAAGATAGTTGTACTGAGCCATCATATTATGAATGGAAATTCCACTAACCCAATGACTACCCGATCTTTGGATCTGCTGATGATCACTGAACTAATGGACTCATTACCATCCACTTAATGGGAGGCTAAGACTAGGTTATCATATAACTTTGTCTTATGAAGGACCTAATAATTTAGAGGATTTGATTCATTGTGACACATTACGAGAAGACATGGACCTAATGAAGAAAATTCCCACTATCTCATATCGGGGTTCATGATCAATTGGTCCTTGGGCACCTTATAACCAGTCATGACAAATTAACCTTTGTTGACATGGGTTAACTTGAATCAATAAGTTATCCAATCAATTCTGGTTCACCACATTGGCTAGGTAATTGAGATCAAGGGATGGGTGGCGCCAAGTAAGCCTCTTGATTTTGACACCAACCTTGAGTTGGCTAGGTAAGAGTTAGCCCCAAAGAACCTTAATCAAGATGCCAGACTTACCATAAATGCCAATTGGTTTACCAGACTCAATTGGACCGACTTAAAGACTTGGGCTCTCCATGAAGCCAAAAATCAAGTCCATTTAGATGTATGGACTGATCAAACAAATTAATTAGAGTGATCTATAGAGAAGAGACCTAATACGATATTTGATTATACTTATTCTCTATTTAATCCATTTCATCTAAACTTAGGTCTAACCCAATTAAGGACTTGATCATAGCTAACTAGTGCAGGCACCTGGCTCAAGAAGAGACTTCAACCAATACAGATTAAGCTAGATTTTTTATGGATGGAAGATTAAGAGTTTAAGACCTATTATAAGTCTTATTTGGGTTTATTAGTCCTATATTTATTTCATAATTGAGTCTTGTATTTATTTCAATCGGGTTTTTATTATAATTGAGTCAAGAGGAGTTCAGTCCTAGTCCAATCTGGTTTCAGCACAACCAAATAAGGAAGGTGGGTGTATGGACCATGGGATCACCAACTTGGAAGCCACTTCATCACTCCACTTTGCCACTTCATCACTCCACTTTGCCACATCATTAAGACACCTCACCATAGATTGTTACCCAAGAGGAGAAGGAATTTGAATTTGAATGGATCCACATTTTCCTCCACAATCACCACCCCTCTTCATGAAGTCACCCCATCATTTTCTCCTTTTATTTTGGTGTAATTTGAATTTGAATTCGAATTTTGAAAAGGCTTGGTGGTGTATAAAACAAAGGGCTCCAAACCTTCTTGTAATGATGAATGATGAATGAAATTTTTCTTGAAAGAAATTCCCTTGCTTGTTAGCTTGGTCCCTTGTGAGAAGGTGGGCGTGAGGCCTAGAGTGTTTTCCCTTTCCATCTCCACATATGCAACATAGCTTCATTCCTTCCATCTTATAGTCCATCCTTCCATCTTATAGTCCATTCAGCCAACCAATGAAGCATTTCTTTAGTCCACATCCCCTCCATTTCCAATGAATCCAATCCTCCAAGGTGTTCTTCACACAATCACACAAGGAGTTATCATTCCAAAGGAGCCATAGAAGATCCATGCCAAGACTACTCCAAGCTTCCTTTCTTTATTTCAAAGATTCTTCCCCTCCACTCCTCCATTTTAATCTCTATCCTCTAATCTCCTTTACATCTCTTTGTTGCAGGATCCCCAGGCTTCTAGGTTCCAAAGAAGAAGGTCTCCCATGTCAAGATCTAGATATAAGAAGCTTTGCAACCTAGAGGAATCTCTTTGTCATCCAGGAACTTCTTTTTTGACTGTTTCCAGTTCCAAACTTCAAAATATTAATTACCGGGTACTCCTCTTTAGAAAGGCTTTCAGATATGAAATATTAGATTAAACATAGCCCTAATCCGAGTGGTTTCTTAGCCACAAAGGTCCTCTTATTTACTTTGAATGGTTTTTTTATTTCGAGTCAAGTTTAACATTTAGATTCCTCTCATAGAAATTCTACTTCTTTACATTGAATGGCTACATCTATTTACTTCATTTTTTCATTTAGTCATTACTAATTCCATTGAGGATACATCATTCCATCATCATTCCCCAACACTAACCCAATTAACCCAAGGTTATGATCATGTCTCAAGATTTTTGAATCACATTCCTAAATCTTAAAAGGTTATTAGTCAACTTAATTCATAATTAAGTTTATCAATTCTAATTGAAACATTTTCAAATAATTATTATTTGAAATAATTTCAAATATGTGAAATAATTTTGCAAAGATTCAAAGATTTTCACTAAACTTTTCAGTGGATTTAGATCATATCATTGTATTAGATCATATCTAAACAAATTAAAGATCTAACATACAACATTAAAACTATTTTAATCTACCTAACCTTTTACTTTTCTTCTTCAAAGATCATGATGCAAGCAGCACCCCTACACGCCATAGGAGATCCCATTGAATGGAAAGAAAAGGCCTTTAAATCCTACTTTTCTCCTATGACCGGATGGCCATGGCGAACTCACCTTAATCCAAGTACTTCCTATGTGAAAGGAAGCTAAGATTTCACATCTACATGTTAAATAATCATACAAATGAACCCACTCTGATACCATTATAAGGAAACATGATGTAGGCAATAGTGATGCAACTTTAAAATTTTTTAACCTTACATCATAATGGAAGACTAGATTAATCATATTAATCAACATATAATATTAGAACATTTCTAATATATGCCTACAAATAGGATCATGTATGAATATTAACATGCAAATGAAAGATAATACAAGCAAACAAACTTGTGCATCATATAGAATCATTCTATGTTCGATGCACATACCAAAGAACACTTCTTTAGAAAACTCACAAAGAGCCATACCTTTAATTTGATGCGACACTCACCGGGTTGAGGAAAGGCTCACCAAGGAATCAATCGCTCTATAAGCCACACATGTGTCCAGCCTCTACAGGTAATCCACATCAGAGTTCTTCCTTGAACTTCTTCCTTTGAAGTGCTAGCTTCACTGGAACGAATTGGCTTATGGAATCTTCTTCTTCTTCTACTTTTGGACGCTCCAGGAGATGAAGAAGAACTATGGAGGGTGTAGGAAGTGCACTCAAGAACCCTTCCCAAGACTTTTCCCAAGGCTAGAACACTAGGCAGCACACACCCAAACCCAAACCTTTCTTCTCCACATAAAGATTTCAAGCTCTCCTTCTTCCTTTTCCTTTTTCCTCTCTTTTTGAAGAATTTCCAGCAATTAAATTTCAAAAAACCTTCTCATTCACGTCCTCATTAAGCCTCCAAATATATAGGTAAGTGGGGAGAGGAAAAGGGGAGAGTTACATTAGTTATGGGTTACATAAAGGTGGGGTGTTACAAAGGATTCAAGGCCATGGGGTTACATCCTTTTAAATTCAAAGTAAATCCTGAATTTAAAACTTAAATTAAAATTTGAATTCATAATTCTAACTCAAATTTGAAATTGGATGCAATGATTTAGCCCAATCACATTGGACCTAACCCAATCCCAAACCGAATCATATTCGGTTTGACCCAGACTAGATTGTTCAATCAAATTGAGTTAATCAAGCAATCACATTGCCACTAACCCTCCATATAATTACCAATATTTAGTAATTAAAACCTTTTCCACAATATTTGTAACATGATGTGTCAACACTTGATAAATCATTAAATCCCTATAACTGAGTCGACTCCAAAATATAGATGGACATTCAAATTGTCCAAAGAGTCCAAAAATGATTCCCAATCATTCAATAGCCATTAGATCAATCAAAAGCCCTTATGGTGTGTGACCCCATAGTTTCAAACACTAAACCAGTAGTACTGGAACACTTCCAGTACCAGCCAAAGTCACCATCTAGCAATGACACCGGCATCCGGATATGTCGAAGGTTGTAGAGCAACTATCAAGAACCAAATGGATATGATAATCGTATAATACATTCCTTTAACCATCAATGCTTAAGAAGACTTAGGGTTTATCTACCCAACCCTAGAATAGTCCATCACAATATGTCTCAAACTCAAAATCCCTATAACTGCTTACAAGGACTACCCTGGCCAAGGTTTACTCAATTGAGACATAATGAGTCATTCACTCCAAACTCTTTTAGAGGGGTTAATTCTATCTTGATCACCACTGCTATCCAAGTACTTGACTGTACCCAGCAACCTTTCATTACCAAATTAAAAGTCCAGGTAGTTCGGTACCTAAGCACAGTGAGTTGTTTGCAAGCTACCATAGTAATCTCAAGTCAGAGGAACACTTATATCTATATCCTAATTGTGAACTACTCTTTGGTAGAAAAAATGTTCTATAGATGGGTCACATCTAGTGAAGTATCATACACAACACCTGTATGCTATACCAGTATCTCTACACTCCTTGGTTAAGCGGGCAACCAACGACTATGACATACAACGACCTACACTTGATACACTATCATCCATTGATAATGTATCATTTGGTCATGAATGAATTTAAAGACTAGGTGATATATCCTCTCTATATCACATCAAAGTAGTCCTAAGGACTTCATCACACAATAGTTCATTGCAAGAGAATGTAAAATATGATGAACAATTAGAATAAATATTTTATTCAATGTAATTCATATACAATTACAATAATAGCTCAACCATCTACAAGCTAAACGATTGGCTTTGGGACACATTTCCCAACAAGTAGACCTTCACCTTCTCTACTACTTTTCACATTTTCACTCGCATCATACCTAGGAGATTGATTGGGATAGTCTGTATTAGATGATACATCATAGCCAGCTCTCTCTCAGAAATAAACTAGAATCTTCCAATCTTTGATATGAAAATCCTCCAAATATTGTGGTGTAGAACTCTTAGGTCCAGGGATAGGGATTGGACTTAATCTCTCCAATCCCTTCCTCATCCTTCCTATCCAACACACATTAGAGTCCCACTCTCCTATTAGCCAGTTTGTCTACTACAATATCCTCAGATGGAATGCTAAGAATCTAATCAAGAGAAGTATAGCTCAAGGTGATCTCAATGCCTTTCATAATAGATGGAATATCATATAAAACTCTACTCAAATTTCCATAAAATTCATAGACCAGTCTAGGATAGGTCAGAATATTGATTTTGTAGAACTTTTTCCATCCTTGTCTCCTAATCCACTCACCAAAGATAAACCCATTCTCATCAAAGTAACCAAAGTTGATCCTCCAACCCATGGTGACAACTTTCCCTGCCATCTACTTAGCCTGTGGAGGTGGAGAAGATGGAACCTATGTAGATGGCATGGAGGGCTCAGTGGGAGATGGTGGAACAACTCCTCTCTTGCAGCCTCAGCTCTCCTTTATCTCTCCAACCTATGAGCTCTAAGAACTAGCTCGGCGTCGATCCATGGATGCTTCAAATGATGAGTCAACATCTTCCACGAATACATTTTCTAAAGGAAATGGGTTGGAATCAAGGGGAAACGGGCAAAGGAGGGTAGATATTGAGGTTTTCTAGATAATTGGAGGGTTTGGATGAGGGATTCCATTGTTCCTTAGGTGGGGGATGACCTAAATGCCCAAAATAGGGGCTTGCAGGACACTATATTAAAAATATTGGGGCCATACTCAAGTTAACTCAAAGGATTGTCGAGTCAACTCAAACTCGAGTAGACTCAGATTTAATTCGAGTTGGCTTAGATTCAAGTTAAAGAAAATTCAAAAAATTTAGTCAAAAATTATTTTAGAGGGGTTTTAAAGATGGTTTTGATGATTCTAATGTTAGAAATGTGTCCTATAGATAATCATCTGGGTTCTAGATGGTTGAGCTCTTTATAATTTGTATATGAATCATTAATAAAATAAAAGTTATTTTTTGGTAGTTCATCTCTTTTTGTATCTTCTGTTGGACTCTTTTGAGATGAAGTCCTTAGAACTATTTCAATTCAATAAAAAAAGATTTATCAAGTAATTCTTAAATATGTTCATGACCAAGTGATACGTTGTTATCTAGGATGATAATATTTATATAGAATAGGTCATTATATACCATATGAGTTGGTTGTCCTCATAATCAAGGAGTGTGGAGATACTAGTATAGCATATAGGTGAGTGTAGATATACATTGAACCAAACATGACCAACTCTGTTGAGTACTCTACTATCGAAAGTATCTCACAAAAGGATATGGATATAAATATCCCTTCGACCTGAGATCATCCTGGTGATTTGCAAGCAACTCATTATACTTAGGTATTGAACTATTTGGATTTCTAATATAGTGATAGGTTACTGGGTGCAGTCAAGTACTTATTAAGTCAGTGGTGAGTTAAGATAGAATTGACCACTTCAAGATGTTGGAGATAATGCTCTACTATGTTTTAATTTTGTAAGACATTGGTTAAGGCAATCCTTGTGAAGAGTTACAAGAATTAGCAAGTTAGGACATATTTGGAAGTGTTGGCATGGAGTCCCTGGATCGGTCAGTCAGAGCTGCTGCATCGTAGGACCGCTCCCTGGTTCACATGCAAAACAGGTCCCTTGCCGGAGTTGTTCCAGCGGAGGACACTCCGATGCCTAATTTAGTAGCGGATTCCAGCCACAGAATGGGGAAGATGTCGAGAGTGGAAGAGAAAAAGAGTTCTTGAAGATTGAAAGTGTATGTATGCGAGATTATTCATGTGTACCTCTCGAGCCATCCTTCTTACCCATATTTAAACGATGGCCTCTGGTCTGTGGCCCACTCTTTTCCCGGAGATTATGGGAAGCCAATCTCTCCCATGATTGGCGATCGTGTGTTGTCAATGAGCGGTTCCGGCCAGATTGGAGGCATGGCTGCAGGAATTGCGTGCCATGATCATGGCATGATGAGTGTCGATTGTAACCATTATTTACAGTTTTTTTTTGGAATAGATTATGGTTCAATCTTTGGGTTTTCCCTTGCATGGGCCGAATTCTTGGTATTTCCCCGAGGCCGGAGATTATGTCTACGGCGGGGACCGAAGTTCGTGTCTTCGAAAGTTGATGAGTAGTTCAGACTTTGGCCGGGGCCGAAGGTGCTACCCGAAGGACTGGCTTTCGGATGTTGTAGTTCGGTATGAAGCCTTGAGTTGTTTGCGGTTGGCCTTCGCTTAGTCCGAAGTCCGTAGTTTAGAGAACCGAGGCTTCGATAAGTCGAACCGGAGCCTGGTTCGTAGCTGAACCAGGATATCCCAACAGTTGCCCCCCTACTCTCAGTTATCGAAGCGAAGATCTGTCTCGAGAAGTGAGAGTATTATGGCCTTGTCACTTTCTTCCTGAGAGATGGTGTAGTAAGTGATTACGGGACCTCTATTGGGCTATCCATCACAATCTGAGAATCAGATGGTGGACAGGTGCCATTCCCGGATTGGGAAAAAGTAGGTGGCCCTAAGGCTATCTCTTATCATCCTATTGCATAGTTGTTGAGGCAATCTTTTGGTTGGGATTTGGATAGTTGTGGTGGCTGTTCACCGCCTGTTGGATGAAGGATAGATCTTATCCTGGCAGTCAGTCGCAAGTGGGTTACCTCCCAGGGTAACCTTGAGTCAAAGTAACCCTCGGTGGGGGTCCAGAGACCCTTACTTTTCTTTTGGGGAAGGATGAAGTTCTGGGCAAGGAAGCTTCTTCAATCTTGTCTCATTCTCCACCCAAACCATTCTAGACTACCAGTCTATTCTTCAGGTAGAATCCTCTTTCCGCTCCTTTGCTTTATTCCTTTGTCATGAAAGAGACCGTAGAGAGTCGGGAAAGCAGGTTGGGCCCTCGAGGGCCGGAGATGCAGTAGGTCCGGAGTCAGTCCCCAGCTCGGTTTCTCAAAGCAAGGCAACCCTTCTTTGGGAATGCTACTGTTGCCTAGAAATGGAGCCCAAGAGGGGGGGTGAATTGGGTCTTTTATAAAATCTAAAACAATAATGTGAAGGACTAGTGGTGCTTGTGAATAATAATAAATTCAATGTAAGAGATTGAAAGCAGCGAAAAATAATAAGTGAGTAGCAAAAACCAAAGAGCAATAGAGGAAGAGGGAAATCACACACAAACACAAGGTTTATAGTGGTTCGGTGCAAACCTAGCACCTACATCCACTCCCCAAGCCACCCTTGGGAATTTCACTATAATCCAAACAAGATTACAACTGACTTGTTTTTCACAAGGCTCACAAGTCAAAACCTAAGTTGGTTTTGTCACCTAGGCTTACCAACAAACCTTAACACTTGTTTTGTCTTTGGGCTCACAAGTTAACCCTAGTTGGTTTTATCCCTTTGGCTCATCAACAAACCATAATAACCTTCTTTCAAGACACCCTTGAAAGCAATATCAAATCACAATATAAAAATAGATATACAATTTTAAAACTAAAACATACTCTCTTCAAGAGTAGAATGTAATCTTTGAAGCTCAAGTTGATGCTTTGTCTTGACTCTTCCTTGGAATATCCTTCAAAGTGCCTCTTTTGGAATGATGTAAGGATGAGCTTGTAGGCTTTTTCAAGGAATCAAACTATAAAAGGCTTTTGATGTGAAGTACTTAAGAGAATATGAGCTTTTTTGCTTTTGAATAGACTTGAATACACTTCAATGCACTTCCTTTTTTTTTTTAGAATGAGGTTGGTGGAGGTTAAATATACCAAGAACCTTCCAAAAAATAGTTTGTGACCGTTGGAACCTCGGATATAGCCGTTTGGAGCTTGAAAAGCAAGTTCTGCAAGTCAGAAAAATAGATCCGTTAGAGCTGTCAGGCTTTAAGTATCGACACTTGGCTGTCAGGTGTCGACAATTGGCTGTCAGGTGTCGACACTTGATCTCTAGGTGTCGACACTTGAACTTTCAAGTATCGACACTTGATGCACAGGTGTTGACACTTGACACAAAAATCCTCAAATGACAAAGTTCTGTATTTTCAAAATTATCAGGCCTTAAGTCGACACTTGGAAACCTAAGTGTCGACACTTGTTGTTGATACTGAGTTCTGGGTGTCGACACTTGGCATGCCAAGGATTTTTGTTCGTGCCAAATGCTGAAGTATCGACACTTGACTTTCCAGGTGTCAATACTTGAGACTGAAAAGCTCAGATTCAAGTGTAAATTACCCTAAAAACATAAATATAAATTTTGAAACTTAAATGAATCATAAACACATAATAATTAAACATGTAGATGCCCTTTTTTCATGAAGAGGATGTCCAGATTTGCGAGAAATGCTCCATGCCATGACGTGCCATGAAACATAAGTTTTTGAGATTTTGAGGTGCTTTCTTCCTGAAAACTCATAACTTGAAATACACATTAGCATACAATATGCACTCAATGTTTTGTTATTCATCAAAATCACTGGGTGGAGCCAACAATCTCCCCCTTTTTGATGATGACAAAATCTTGAGTAAAATAGCATTACGTTTCAAACTTCAACTGTTATAATTCATGAATATGAATGTAAGTCTATTTGAGGCATAATCTTCATAGTTAGGAAGAATCAATCTCCCCCTCAATTAGATATTTCTAATTAAAACAAATTTCAAGGGTTCTCACAAGGTGGAACCACAACAATTTTTGCATATATACAATCAATACTATTCTATACAATCAATACTATTTCTCCCCCTTTTTGTCAATCATTAGAAAGGGGAATAACCACCCCCTCGCAATGAGCATGGAGACAAAAAGATGGTAGAGTATCAAATATGATATGTATCAGAACCAAAAAGATCCAAAGAGAATCAGAGCTGAAGAAGGTAAATTTAACCACTCAAACACAAATAATAAGCACTAAATTGAAATATATAATAGATAAGAGAAGTTTTTAGTACAAAAAATTTGCTAAGTCATCAGCAAGAACTGAAACATATAGAAAGCATCAGAGTCATACAATAATCAGAAATATACAAATATGAACTATAAAAGACATACAACGGACATCTGTGAGGCTAATCCTCATCCGATGGAATCTCAAGACTAAATGGGGCACTGATCCTAGATCTAGTGGCTAAGGTCCTAGGAGGTACTAAAGCTCGACGCTCCTAGTGCAGCCAGATGGACCAAAAGCTGGTACAATCCTAGATGATCTAGTGGAAGGGGGGGAGAGAAGATCAGCCGGTGTAACAAAGTCCGGTGTGGAATCAACCAAGTCAGTAGGATCAGTTGGGGTAGTGGGAGGATCACGACAGACCACCTCAAAACCATCTGCACTACCATCACTATCACTACCTCTGCCCACAATCTCTGTAGCTCTGTCCTCATCTAATCTGCATGATCACCACCCTCAACTGTATCAGCATGGTCGCTCTGGTGATCATCACCATCATCATCATCATCATCATCATCATTCGAAGATACATTTAGGGTTCTACTAAAATAAAAATAATATGGCCAAAACATTATGATAAATTACTGGAAATATGCATTAAACACAAGTTTTTAGGTGAATACCCAAATTTTTGGCTAAAAACCAATCAAACAGTAATTTTACCCAAATTTGGATGAAATGAGTATGGAGAACGACCTAAATCTTGAAAAAACTATGAAAAATCTTGTGTAGATCACTATTCCTTCAAACGGAGTTTTGGAAAACCATAAAAACTCGAGAAAATCTGGTCGTAAACCAAATAAAATTGGCAAATCATAAATTTAGGTCAAAACAGTTTTAACGGTGAGGAAAAAGAAAATTTGATAAATAATGCAGAATAAAGAGAAATCGAAAGGGGGGATACCTGATTTGTGTGGGGTTAAATGGGAAGAAGAGAGATTTGGATAGAGGGGGACCACTATTGCTTGAAATCGATGGGTGGAAAATAAAGATAAAACCCTCGGTTGATCTTTTAAAAAATAGATTTTGTTTCACAAGTGTCGTCACTTAGTATTTGTCAAGTGTCGACACTTGGTCAGGTGTCAACACTTGACAATATCCAAGTGTCGACACTTGGCCAAGAAAAAATTTAAAAAAATTCAAAAAATTTTTAAAAAATCTAGGAAAATATTTAACAATTTTTGGGGCTTAAAGCAAGTGGTTTTGAGTGAAAAAACTTAGGTATAATTTAAACTATGAGAGTTCTAGGAGAATGGATCAATGACACCTAACTCTCTTCTAATCAGACAGAACCTATCCTCACTCAAAGGTTTGGTAAACACATATGCTAACTCATCATCAGTACATATAAAATCAAGAATAACATTAGAGTTTTGTAAATGATCTCTTATGAAATGATGTTTTATTTCAATGTGTTTACTTCTTGAATTGTTGCACAGGATTCTTAAATAGATTGATTGCACTAGTATTGTCACATCTTATGGGTGTCTTGGTGCGGGCACTAGACTCAGAAGAAGACTTCGGGGATCCATCTGGATCTCCGATTGACCTTGCCCGAAGAATTAGGGTTTTCTGGTTTTGTAATAAGGGTTGACTTGGTCAACTCAATTTTAGTCTTGAGTCTGTAATTAAAATTTTTTTGAGTCATGTTGACTCAGTACAAGTCCTAGTGAGTGGTCTAGGTCTTCTCCAGGGTGCCACATTTTCTCCTAAGCCCAAGCAAGTGGGCGCCACACTCCCAGCCACACGCCAGAGTCCAGGAGGTGCCACATCTCCATCCCAGTGTCTTGGTCCCCACACCCAAGGGAGCAAGAATTTTTCTTGAAGCCAAAATCAAGGAGGCGCCCCATATGTACCTTAAAAGGCCAAGCTAAAGGAGGAAAGAGGCATTTCTTGGGGAGCACTTCAAGGGAGCGCCCAATCCATGCCTAAAAAGCCCAAAGCAAAGTTGGGAAGAGCCATGACTTGGGGAGAAAGAAAAGGAGGTGTCCAAAAGAGTTGAGCCATGGAAGGAAAAAAAATTTTCTTGAAGAGCAAGGCTAGGAGGCGCCATCTACTTACCATTTGGAGCCATCAATCAACACTTATGGAACCTCTTGGCCGGCCATATGAGGAGGAATTGATTCTACAAACCTAATTTGAAGATCCACCCTATTAGTCCCACATGGGAAGATGTAAAACCCTGACCTCTTGTAAAGACCTGTAAAATAAACCCCTCTTGTAAGTTTTGGAGACAACTGATGAATGAATTCAAATTTTGTGTGAGCAACTTTATGTTTCTCTCTTCCGCACTTGCATCCAGGTGTTGAGCTCTGTGAGGGAGTAAATCCGGGTTCCCTAGAAACCTTGAGGAGGTGTGAGATCTCCAACCCCAAAACCCTAGGTTAGCTACTTCACTTCCAAACCCTAGCCGCCCATCATCCTCTTCACTCCACCAAACCCTAGCCTACCCCATCTCTCACGGCCCCTCTCTCCAAGTAGAGGCTGACCACCAGCATCCAGGTCCAGTTCGGCTACTTCGAAGACAGAGCAAATCCCAGAGGAAGTCAGATCAGCATTCCAGGAGAATCAGGATTTCAGCAACATCAGCTTTCAAGTTCTACTATCGGGTAAATCCTTCCTTGAGTATCTGGTTCCATAACTTGTTCTTCTTCTTTCCCAGATCTTGAGTTCAGAAGAAGCCAACTCTGCCAAAGGGCCAGTATTGGAGGATCTATTGCGAAGATATCTGAGTCCGGGGATCCAACAATCTGCTCAAGAGAGTCCTTCCACTAAACTCTGTGAAGATCACTACCTGGTCTGTAACCCTTCTCTTCTCTTTACTTCTATCTTGTTGAAAGTTCAGAGCGAAACCCTAGGTCTGGGAGTTTCTCAACCCCCAGCGATCCTTTACTTCTGAACTTCTTTGATAACCTAGTTTCTTTAAATTGTGCTTTCAATTATTTCATAGTTTCTTTCAATTTAGTTTAACTTTCCTTTGAGTCAAAGCCGACTTCTGAAAAAAAAAAAAAAAAAGAATTAGTCTTAGTTTACTTCTGCATCGCATCATCTCTTCTTTCGTTCTGCATCATTTTTGGTATCAGAGCTTTTGTTCTGCATCATTTTTGGTATCAGAGCTTTCATTCTGCATCATTTTTGGTATCAAAGCTTTCATTCTGCATCATTTTTGGTATCAGAGCCCAGTCTAGGGTTTCTGTCTTGCTTGCTTGTTTTGAGTGCTTGCTTGTTTTGAGTGTCTCTCTTTTTTACTTTGTCTGCTCGAAGTAGACTCCCCAGGACGTCCGGTCCTAGGAACGAAGCGAGGTGCAAACCTCCTCTTCCCATTCCACGGGGTGTTCCTAGGGCGTGTAGGGGATCCGCTGGGTTACAACTTTGTAGCAGGAATTATAAACGGGGGAAGCATTTTGTTTTCAGTCTGTAACTAACCTGTTGCAAGAATTGTTTCTCATTTCATATAACTCTAAATTATGTGATTTTTATTTTGCTAGAACCAGTATAATTGAAACTATTTTAGACAATTTTACTGTAATTTATTGGTTTTCGTGAAATTTCTGAGAGTTAAATTACAGCAACTCTATTTCTATGTTTCTGCAATTCAATTTTTTTTTTTTTTTGAGTGATCATCTCCTAATTCATCTTAAGGGCAATTGAGCATCTAAGATAAGGGGAGGAGTTGATAACCTCTCCTTAGCCTAAAACCACCACCCATTCATTCGATCCTAAGCCTAATTTTAAAATTTATTAGACTTAATTTGTCCTAGTGGGCTAGGGACACCAACAAGTCGGGTCTAGGCTAGTGTTGAGTCAGTTTGTCTAGTTACTCTGTGTGTACTTTGTACTCAGTGTCTAGAACGGTGGTTCAGGGATTCTGTCTCGAAGGGCTTGTGTGCTGGTCCGCCTACCTGGCCAATCTCTGATTGGTGTCTAGGATTGGCATTTAGGGACCTAACACTCTCCTTACACCTGCCTGGCTGAGTCCCGAGTTACTACAGGCTAGCTTGCCACTCTGATTGGGCATCTAGTTTGGGCTCTAGGTCTAGTTAGCCCGTAGTCATTTCAGTCGAGTCTCATTTGGTGTACTTGCTTGCATCATCATGTCCACCCGGAACAGAGTACCCTACCAACCTGGTCAAACCCAACCTGATTTAGAGGCCATGATTAGAACTCTTACCGAAAGTATGACCAAATTGAGTCAGGATATGAATGAGGGTTTTGCCCAGTTTAGAGACCGAGCCCAGGGACTTGAGAAACGTAGACATCAAAATTGGACCCCTGATCCAAAATTTAATGGGCCCCAACCTCACCCATGCCAGGAGCCTAGGAGGACCTTATACCGTGATCCCGAGCATAACCCTAGGAGCCTATATCCATACTTGGTTGACTCAGAAAAGGGACCCGTTAGGAACACCGAACCTTATGCACCCACTTTTGAAGGAAGACAAGAGACATATATTAAGTGGGAAGAACAAATGGATCGGTATTTTGAGTGCACCAATATATCGAAATTAGGACAAGTTAGGTTGGCCAAAACCAAGTTCACCAAACATGCTAGGTCACATTGGTATGCTATTGAGCATGAGTGTTATCAAAGAAAAGAGGAAATATATACTTGGAGAGATATGAGAAGTAAGTTGAGAGATAGGTACCTAGGTAGATCCTATGAGAAAAGACTTTTAGACCAATGGTACCAATTGCGACAAGGTAATAGGCCTGTATCTAAGTATATCGAGGACTTCTAGTGGTATGACATGAAATGCAATACCATTGAGACCGAAGCTCAGATCACATCGAGGTTTAGGGTTGGGTTACACCCAGAAATTTATACGAAGCTATGCCTTGAAAAGACCAATAAGTTAGATCGAGCCTACCAAGAAGCCCAAGACTATGAGTGGTCTTTAAGATATAACCAATCAAGTACTTTGAACTTAAAGCCAACCTCTACCAACTTGAGTCAAGTTCCGATTGATCTGACACCCGTAGTGAACCAGACTTTTGTTTGTCAATTCCCACTTGTGTCACCTCTTGACCAGAAGGATACCAATGAGGAAGAAGGGTTAGGTATGACAAGCCCAGAATCAGTTGACCCGATTATAATTGA
Organism: Areca catechu; assembly: GCA_021397845.1. Taxonomy (NCBI): domain Eukaryota; kingdom Viridiplantae; phylum Streptophyta; class Magnoliopsida; order Arecales; family Arecaceae; genus Areca; species Areca catechu. The sequence goes on from CM038041.1 coordinate 73,151,106, forward strand.
CCCGAAACCCATTGAAGATGGCATCGAGGAAGTATATGATGCTGGCTTGAGTCTAGTTGATGAATATGAGGGGGAAGAACTTGAAGAATGTGACATCGATACTATTGGTTCCTTACCTGAGGAGACCTTGGAGAGCAACCAAGTGGTAGGACCTAGTTTAGAAATTCAAGAGATTTGTGAGAACCAGGTTCCTTTAGTCAAATACCCCCAGGAGGAACTCATAGTGTTAGCCCGAGCTATCAGTTCGTATCCTCTAATGATAGTCATTCCCCAAGTACCAATTGAAGATCTTTGCACTAAACTGTTTAAGTTTGCCCACCCTATGGTAGATCCTCTCCTTAGGATGACTGAATCAAGCCTCTTACAATTGGACCTTGTCCCATGCTCAGCCACTAAGGTCTCTCCCGTAATCTCAGTTGGACATCCTTTTCTTGAGCGGATTGATTCACCGAGTCCTATAGAAGTCCTCCTTATGGCCCCAGACCCCTTCCTTCGCATGACTGACCTACCCTCCTATAGAGTATACATTTCCTCACCCATAGGTCAAATTTCAATTCTTGAGGTCATCATCCATAGACCCTTCCATGAATCATTCTCTAATCCAGTTCTTGAGAAAGTGGATCATTATTTGCTTAGAGAACAAACCTTAACTATTGCAATCACATGTCCTAGGCTACTTCCCGAACCATCTCTTGATCCATTCCTGGGAGTAGCAAACTTTTCCTTTCGTAAGGATGACCAGTTGACACTCATAGATCACCATTTAATTCTTCAGGTCACCACCTTTAGTCAGCAGGTAATTCGAGACTCCACCTCATATTTCCTCCCTTTCTCTAGGACTTCCAATGCTTCTTACACCATCCAAGTATACTTTGTCGAAGTCTTTAGAGTGAACCACGTGTCAGAATCTATTAGGTTTGCCACCTACTTCTGGAAGACCTTATGGCACCTACTAGGCACCCATGATAAGTTTTCATGCTCTGCATGCCATCCTCCGACCCAAGGTCAAACCTAGAGAGCCGTAGTTTGTTAGGTTTGGACCTAGGGTTCCTTTGGAATAAAGTCCATTCTTTAGGAATGCGTCGTTAGTCTAGTTTAGTTTTTCATGACCCTTTACTAGGCTTTGGCTCAGATTTTGGTTTGATTGAGAGCACCAGGAATTGGGATTTGTATTTTGTCTAGGGCTGAAATTGCATTCAATGACTCGGTCAATAGGTCTACAGGTAAGAGTCCATTTGAAATTGTGCATGGTTACAAACCTCACACACCTCTTGACCTAGCTCCTTTACCAGTCCACACACGAGTCTCAGAGTCTGCTAAATTTTTGCACAGCATATAAAAGACTTGCATAAAGAAATTCGTGCCAAAATAAATTTAAGTAAAGAAACTTATAAGAAGTTGGCTGATTCTCAAAGGCGAGTCAAAACTTTTGTTGAGGGAGGCTATGTAATGATTAGGTTAAGGCCTGAACGGTTTCCTCTTCGAACCATTAGAAAGTTACATGCTAGAGGAGCTGGACCATTTAGAGTGGTGAAGAGAGTAGGGTCCAATGCCTATGTGCTCGAGTTGCCTTCAGAACTAGGCATTAGCTCCACTTTCAACATTACAGACCTAGTAGAGTATAGAGAGCCAGCTGTGATTCCCAGTGAGCCTTTTTGAGCCTAATCCTGCTCTTGAGAGTGAACCCAATCCTATGTGTCCACCAACAAACTGGCCTGTGAGGAAAGAGCAGATTGAAAAGATCATGGATGATCAGGTTATCTCTACTCGTAATCGAGGATACCAAAGATACCTGGTCCGCTGGCAAGGAAGGCCAGATTCTGATAACTCTTGGATCTCCCGAGAAGAATTACAAGAATTGGACCCAGACCTCTTGGAGAGATACCAGAGCCAGCTTGATCCATACTCGACAGGGTCGAGTTCCTCCCACCCCGGGAGAATTGGTGCGGGTACCAGACTCAGAAGAAGACTTCGGGGATCCATCTAGATCTCTGATTGACCTTGCCCGAAAAATTAAGGTTTTCTAGTTTTGTAATAAGGGTTGACTTGGTCAACTCAATTTTAGTCTTGAGTCTGTAATTTAAATTTTGTTGAGTCATGTTGACTCAGTACAAGTCCTAGTGAGTGGTCTAGGTCTTCTCCAGGGTGCCACATTTTCTCCCAAGCCCAAGCAAGTGGGTGCCACACTCCCAGCCAAACGCCAGAGTCCAGGAGGTGCCACATCTCCATCCCAGTGTCTTGGTCCCCACACCCAAGGGAGCAAGAATTTTTCTTGAAGCCAAAATCAAGGAGGCGCCCCATATGTACCTTAAAAGGCCAAGCTAAAGGAGGAAAGAGGCATTTCTTGGGGAGCACTTCAAGGGGGCGCCTAATCCATGCCTAAAAAGTCCAAAGCAAAGTTGGGAAGAGCCATGACTTGGGGAGAAAGAAAAGGAGGTGTCCAAAAGAGTTGAGCCATGGAAGGAAAAAAAAATTTCTTGAAGAGCAAGGCTAGGAGGCACCACCTACTTACCATTTGGAGCCATCAATCAACACTTATGGAACCTTTTGGCCGGCCATATGAGGAGGAATTGATTCTACAAACCTAATTTGGAGATCCACCCTATTAGTCCCACATGGGAAGATGTAAAACCCTGACCTCTTGTAAAGACCTATAAAATAAACCCCTCTTGTAAGTTTTGGAGACAACTGATGAATGAATTCAAATTTTGTGTGAGCAACTTTATGTTTCTCTCTTCCGCACTTGCATCCAGGTGTTGAGCTCCGTGAGGGAGTAAATCCGGGTTCCCTAGGAACCTTGAGGAGGTGTGAGATCTCCAATCCCAAAACCCTAGGTTAGCCACTTCACTTCCAAACCCTAGCCGCCCATCATCCTCTTCACTCCACCAAACCCTAGCCTACCCCATCTCTCATGGCCCCTCTCTCCAAGTAGAGGCCGACCACCAGCATCCAGGTCTAGTTCGGCTACTTCGAAGATAGAGCAAATCCCAGAGGAAGTCAGATCAGCATTCCAGGAGAATCAGGATTTTAGCAACATTAGCTTTCAAGTTCTACTATCTGGTAAATCCTTCCTTGAGTATCTGGTTCCATAACTTGTTTTTCTTCTTTCCCAGATCTTGAGTTCAGAAGAAGCCAACTCTGCCAAAGGGCCAGTATTGGAGGATCCATTGCAAAGATATCTGAGTCCGGGGATCCAACAATCTACTCAAGAGAGTCCTTCCACTAAACTCTGTGAAGATCACTGCCTGGTCTTTACTTCTGTCCTGTTGAAAGTTCAGAGCGAAACCCTAGGTCTGGAAGTTTCTCAACCCCCAGCGATCCTTTACTTCTGAACTACTCTGATAACCTAGTTTCTTTAAATTGTGCTTTCAATTATTACATAGTTTCTTTCAATTTAGTTTAACTTTCCTTTGAGTCAAAGCCGACTTCTGAAAAAAAAAAAAAAAAAAATTAGTCTTAATTTACTTCTGTATCGCATCATCTCTTCTTTCATTCTGCATCATTTTTGGTATCAGAGCTTTTGTTCTGCATCATGTCTTAGTTAGTTTAATGCCAAATTCTTCAAGTTGTTGTTTGATCCAAAGAATTTGAGCACAACAGCTTCCAGCTACTATATATTCGGCTTCCACCGTTGATAAAGCAACTGAATTCTGTTTCTTGCTACTCCAAGAGATCAAATTTACTCTAAGAAACTGACAGGTTCCACTAGTACTTTTACGATTAAGTTTACACCCAGCAAAGTCAGCATCAGAATAAGCAATCAATTCAAATGAAGAATCTCTAGAGTACCATAAACCTATTTCAATTAATCCAGATAGATATCTAAGTATGCGTTTAACAGCCAAAAGATGAGACTCTTTAGGATTAGACTGATATCTAGCACACATAGATGCTAAACATGATATCTGACCTACTGGCAGTAAGATATAACAATGAACCGATCATGCCATGATATAATTTTTGGTCAATATATTTACCTGATTCATCCTTGTCAAGTCTACAAGTAGAGCTCATAGGGGCACCTAAAGGCTTAGTGTTCTCCATCCCAAACTTCTTGAGTATTTTTTTTGTGTATTTTGCTTGGTTGATGAAGATCCCCTCTTTGGTTTGCTTTATTTGGAGTCTGAGGAAAAAATTTAGTTCTCCCATCATGCTCATCTCGAACTCATCCTGCATTAACATTGCAAAATCTTGACAAAGAGATTCATTAGTAGCACCAAATATTATATCATCTACATAGATTTGTACTACTAAGAGATCATCAATCTTTTTCTTTAAAAACAAAGTTTTATCTACATTACCACTAGTAAAATCATTTTTGAGCAAGAAAGAGCTTAAGCGATCATACCAAGCTCTTGGAGCTTGTTTCAATCCATACAAAGCTTTATGAAGTTTATAAACATGATTTGGAAATTCAGAAGTTTCAAAACCAGGAGGTTGTTCAACGTAAACCTCCTCTTCAATTAGACCATTTAAAAATGCACTTTTAACATCCATTTGATACAATTTAAAATTCATAAAGCAAGCAAAAACCAACAATAGCCTAATTGCCTCAAGTCTAGCCACAGGAGCAAAGGTTTCATCAAAATCTATCTCTTCCTCCTGATTGTATCTTTGGCAACTAGTCTAGCCTTATTTCTAGTAACTACTCCATTTTCATCAAGTTTATTTCGAAAAAATCCATTTTGTACCAATAATTGAAGTGTTTGAAGGCCTATCTACTAATGTCCAAACATTATTCTTTTTGAATTGGTTAAGTTCATCTTGCATAGTATTTATCCAATTATTATCACATTCAGCTTCCTCAATAGTTTTAGGTTCAATTTGAGAAACAAAGCTAAGTAATCACAGATATTTCTAAGGGATGATCGAGTACTTATACCTTTAGATGGATCACCGATAATTAATTCTTTTGGGTGTCCATGAGCATACCTCAATTCTTTTGGTAATGGATCAACTGTTGATGTGTTTTCATCACCTTGTGCTTGATCTCCTTCAGTGTTTTGATCATCGTTCTGTTCCTTGGTAAGCCCTTCATTGTTGTTTATACTTTCAGTTTTTTGTTACCTGTTTCATCAGAGAGTACATCTTCTTTTCTTGAAGATTTTTGGTTAGATTCATCAAATACCACATGTATGGATTCTTCAACAATAAATGTTCTTCTGTTGAAGACCCTGTATGCCTTACTAGATGTGGAGTAGCCTAGAAAGACTCCCTAATCTGATTTGGCATCAAATTTACTTAAATTATCCTTACCATTGTTTAAGATGAAACAACGACATCCAAAAATATGAAAATAATGAATTGAGGGGTTTCTACCCTTCCAAAGCTCATAAGGTATTTTTTTAGAATCGGTCAAATTAAAACTCAATTTAAAACATAGCATGCAGTATTTATGGCTTTCGCCCAAAAATATCTAGGTAAGTCATTTTCACAAAGCATGGTGCGTGCCATTTCTTCAAGAGTTCTATTTTTTCTTTCAACTATCCCATTTTGTTGAGGTGTCCTAGGTGCAGAAAAATTATGATGAATGCCATTTTCAATACAAAATTTATCAAAATCAGCATTTTTAAATTCGGTTCCATGATCACTTTTCGAAGATACGACTGAAACACCTTTTTCATTCGAAACTCGTTTATGAAATCTAATAAATTCAGAAAAAGTTTCATCTTTATGTGCTAAAAATATGACCCATGTAAATCGTGAGAAATCATCTACAATAACTAGACTGTACTTCTTACCTCCCAAACTAGATATTCTAGTAGGCCCAAAGAGGTCCATGTGAAGCAACTCCAAGGGTCTAGATGTAGAGATTACTCCTTTTGGTTTGAAAGAGGATTTGATTTATTTTCCATGTTGACATGCACTATAAATCTTGTCTTTTTCAAAATTGAGTTTAGGCAAATTCTTTATCAAGTTCTTTTTGCTAAGTTTTGAAATTAAATGCATGCTTGCATGTCCTAGTCTGCGATGCTAAAGCCAACTAGTTACATCGATCTTGGCTTCAATTGCCACTAGGCATTGATCATTTTGAATAGGGAGATCATCAAGATCAACCATATAAATATTGCCATGCCTATGACCAATGAACTTGATGCCATTGTTATCTAAACTAGAAACAATGCACAAAGAAGATTCAAAAACAACTTTAAAATTCTTGTCACAAAATTGGCTAATGCTAAGCAAGTTATGTTTCAAACCATCAACATATAAGACATTATCAATATAAGAAGAAGGGGTGATATGAACTTTACCAATACCGATAATTTTGCCCTTTCCATTATTACCAAAAGTTACATTGCCACCATTTTGATATTAGAGTGATGAGAACTGCTCCACATCTCCTGTCATATGCCTTGAGCAACCATTGTCAAGGTACCACATTCTTCTCTTATTTGTTGCAAGGCATACCTGCAATAAAGATCAAGTGGAGACTTTAGGTACCCAAGCCATCTTGGGTCCTTTTAGGTTAGTGGCATTGGTTCCTTTCGAAACCCAAACTTTCTTAATGCTACTTAATCTTCTTTTGTTGCATATATAAGATTTATGTCCTTTAGTACCACATGTATAGCAAGTAATGGATGAAGATACAGGCACAAAGAAATTTTTAAAAAGTTTTTGTTTCTTATGAGTTCTGAATCCTAAACCTGCTTTATCAAAAACTGCTCTTTGGTTATTCAAAAGCAAATTCAATTTTTCAGAACTATAAGTAAATCTTTCTACAAAAGGTTTTAATTTTTCAATTTCTTCTTTATATCTTTTGTTTTCATCCAAAATTTCTTTGCTTTGTTTTGACAAATTTTCATTTGAAAGTGAAGAACTTTTCTTTTTCAAGACTTCTTTTTCTTTTTCAAGTGCTATAATCTTATCATTTAATTTTCTATTTTGAAGAAGAAGGCATTTATTTTCACCTGAAAGCTTGTCATTTGTTTTGGCTTAATCCAAATTTTTCTTCTTTAAATCTTTATGTTTTGATTTTAGTTTTTGAAATTCTATGACTAATTCATCAAAAACTTCATGAAGCTCATCAAATATAAATTTATTTTCTATTTCGGAACACACCTCATCATGATCAGCCATCAAACAGAAGTTTGCCACCTCCTGTTGTTCTTCCTCAGAACTGGAGTCCTCACTTTCACTCCAGGTTGCCATCATGGCTTTCTTTCTCAGCTTTCTTCTGCTTTTCTTAAGCAAGGGTCAGTCTACCTTGAAATGGCCAGGTTTTTTACATTCAAAACAAGTAGGCTGCTCCTTCTCCTTTTCTTTGTCCTTTTCTTTACTTGGCTCACCTTTCAGAGGTTTCTTTTTGAAGTTGAACCTTTTCTTCCTCATGAACCTTCTGAATTTTCTCGCCAATAGAGCCGTCTCATCTTCTTCATCATCTTCTTCGGAGTTATCGCTTGATTCTTCTCTCGCAGTAGATTTGAAAGCGATTACTTTCTTCTTTTTGTCGACTTCCATATTCTTTTGTTTGAGGGAGAGCTCATAGGTCATCAGTGAGCCCAACAGTTATTCAAGTGGAAGAGTGTTGACATCCTTGGCTTCTTCAATAGCTGTTACTTTTGCATCCCAAGAAGCTGGTAGAGACCTGAGAAGTTTGTTCACAAGTTCACCATTAGAAACAATTTTTCCTAGGCTTCTCATGCCATTCACAATATTTGTGAACCTAGTATACATCTTACTAATAGACTCAGTAGGTTCCATTTTAAACATTTCATACATATGAATAAGCATGTTAACCTTGGTAGTTTTCACTTGGTGTGTACCCTCATGGGTAACCTCAAGTGTATCCCAAATCTCCTTGGTGAAGAGACAATTAGATATTCTATTAAATTCATTTAGGTCAAGAGAGCAAAATAATAGATTCATAGCCTTAGCATTGAGCTCAATTTGCTTAATGTCATTATCATCCCAATCATCTTCCATCTTTGGAGTGAGAATGCCATTAACCAACATCATAGGCTGATGAGGACCTTTTACAATTGTCCTCCATAAATTATAGTCAAGAGCTTGAATAAAAATGCGCATGTGTGTCTTCCAGTATGTGTAATTTGTGCCATTGAAAAGTGGGGGACGATTTGAAGCTTGACCTTCAACTATACCCATTCCTATTGGGGCTGCCATGATCTTTTACTCAAGATCCTTGGACCTACAAGAGAGTACCGGTGCTCTGATACCACTTGTTGCCCAGAAATGGAGCCCAAGAGGGGGGGTGAATTGGATCTTTAATAAAATTTAAAACAATAATGTGAAGGACTAGTGGTGCTTGTGAATAATAATAGATTCAATGAAAGAGATTGAAAGCAGCGAAAAACAATAAGTGAGTAGCAATAACCAAAGAGCAATAGAGGAAGAGGGCAATCACACACAAACACAAGGTTTATAGTGGTTCGGTGCAAACCTAGCACCTACATCCACTCCCTAAGCCACCCTTGGGAATTTCACTATAATCCAAACAAGATTACAGCTGACTTGTTTTTCACAAGGCTCACAAGTCAAAACCTAAGTTGGTTTTGTCACCTAGGCTTACCAACAAACCTTAACACTTGTTTTGTCTTCGGGCTCAAAAGTTAACCCTAGTTGATTTTATCCCTTTGGCTCACCAACAAACCACAACAACCTTCTTTCACGACACCCTTGAAAACAAGATCAATCATAATATAAAAACAGATATACAATTTTAAAACTAAAACAAACTCTCTTCAAGAGTAGAATGGAATCTTTGAAGCTCAAGTTGATGCTTTGTCTTGACTCTTCCTTGGAATATCCTTCAAAGTACCTCTTTTGGAATGATGTAAGGATGAGCTTGTAGGCTTTTTCAAGGAATCAAACTATAAAAGGCTTTTGATGTGAAGTACTTGAGAGAATATGGACTTTTTGGCTTTTGAATAGACTTGAATACACTTCAATGCACTTCCTTTTTTTTTTTAGAATGAGGTTGGTGGAGGTTAAATACACGAAGAACCTTCCAAAAAATGGTTTGTGACCGTTGGAACCTCAGATATAGCCATTTGGAGCTTGAAAAGCAAGTTCTGTAAGTCAGAAAAATAGATCCGTTAGAGCTGTTAAGCTTCAAGTGTCGACACTTGGCTGTCAGGTGTCGACACATGATCTCTAGGTGTCGACACTTGAACTTTCAAGTGTCAACACTTGATACACCGGTATCGACACTTGACACAAAAATCCTCAAATGACAAAGTTCTATATTTTCAAAATTCTCAGGCCTTGAGTCGACACTTGGAAACCTAAGTGTCGATACTTGGTGTCGACACTGAGTTCTGGGTGTCGACACTTGGCATGCCAAGGATTTTTGTTCATGCCAAATGCTGAAGTATCGACACTTGACTTTCCAGGTGTCGACACTTAAGACCGAAAAGCTCAGATTCAATTGTAAATTACACCAAAAACATAAATATAAATTTTGAAACTTAAATGAATCATAAACACATAATAATTAAACATGTAGATGCCCTTTTTCCATGAAGAAGATGTCCAGATTTGCGAGAAATGCTCCGTGCCATGACGTGCCATGAAACATAAGTTTTTGAGATTTTGAGGTGCTTTCTTCTTGAAAACTCATAACTTAAAATATACATTAGTATACAATATGCACTCAATATTTTGTTATTCATCAAAATCACTAGGTGGAGCCAACAGCTACCGCATTCCTGAAGAATTTCCCTTTGTCCTCCCCATGCCCGAGGAGCGGGCGAACAAAGCTCCCCTGGGTGCCTAGCTATATACAAAGATCACCTGAAGGCTGGTCATCGGTTTCCCCTGTACCCCTTCTTTGTTAAGATTTTTTGCTTGTACCAAGTGGTGCCAGCGCAGTTGACCCCAAACAGCATCAAGAACATCTGCGGGTTCCTAGTTATGTGCAGCATCGCCAATGTAGAGCCTGGACCAACTTGTTCTAGGCCCTTTTCATCCTCAAGAGGGACTTCCAGAATAAAGGATGGTGGGTGATCGATCCCAGATCGGGCCACAGGGTGATTAAGGACATGCCCAGTGCCATCCACGGGTGAAAACCTGTCTTCATATTTGTGTTATCTTTTGACCCATGGGGCTTCGAAATTGTGTGGAAGAAGCCTCGCCTGACTGCCAATGACGGAAAGAAAGTCTTAGCAGCTGATTAGTTGGATTATGATCTTCTGACTAACTCGAAAGTTATCCCGATCCTGGAGTTGTTGGAGGAGAGGAACCTCCATCGAGTGGGAATCAGTAAATTCCCCTCACTAGGTATAGCAGTGGAAATTTCTGCTCCTCTACTTTAGGTTTTGTTGTAGTTCATTTAACTGAGGTGATCCCCTTTGCCTGCAGGTGGTGGGATGAAGTGCAATTTGAGCTGGCTTCGCCAGACTTCAGAGAGGAGGGTTGCACAGGCCCCTTCCACCAGGTCTGCAGCTCAGAAGAAAGCTCGGAGAGATGGTCCCGAAGGGGACCAAAGTACTTCATCCTCCCGAGGTGCCTCGGGGGAAAATGCAGCGGCTGCAGAAGGGGTTCCAGCGAGGCCCTATCCAATCGAGACTCCACCAGTAGTCGCCTTCCTAGTCGACATAACGGGGGGCCCACCTCAAGGAGTGGATGTGCCGTCGGTTTGCCCCTCTGCTGCCGATATGGGCAAAGTGTGGCAAGTCGAAGGAGAGTCCGTCTACGGGGCTTCTTCAGCCAGAGGCCATTCGACAAACCCTTCAGAGCTCCCACCTATGGGAGAGCTGCTGGTTCCGGAGGAAGCCAGGCAGGCATTGAAGGGTACGATATAGCCCCACAACCTGGAAATTCTCTAGAACTAGAGCTTTCTCAAGGTGTCTGATTCCGGCTTCGCTGCCCTGCAACAGGTATGACTATCACCGCCTCCTTTTCCTTGAGAGTTATTTGACCCTCGATTCTTCTTTATTGATGTAGTTGGTCTATGACTTCACCTTCATGGAGGAAGGCCTGGGGAACGTGGACAGCCTCATCTACGACCTCAAGGAGGAGCTTCAGACTGCTAGGGCTGCCAGGGAAGTAGCCGAAGAGTTGAAGAAATCCATGGAGGACTGTCTTATCCGGGTAACTGAGGAAGTTCGTGACTTGAAGGGTGAACTGAAGAGCGCCCACTCGAGGATAGCGGGACAAGAGGCAGGGTGGAATAGGAGTAGGAAGCAAGTTGAATCCCTGGAGCGGACTTCCAGGGAGGATCAGGAGAGGATGGAGAACCTGTCCAAGGTGGCGGAGGAGGCTTCTAGGAGGACTGAAGAGGCGATCCTGGAATTCAAAGCTGCTAAGAGGGAGGCCGAAGCCACCAAGAGGGAGTCTGATGCTTTGAGGAAGCGAATAGAAAATGCCGTGGCTAACTTCAAGATGTCTTCGCAATTTCAGACAGAGATTGATGAAGCATCATTGTATGCCTACTAGCACAGCTTCAACGTCAGTCTTTCCAAGGTAAAGGAGATCCTCCCTCACCTCGACCTTTCGATGATTCCCTCCTACAACATAATTGGAGAGGAAGGAGAAGAAGCGGAGGAGGCCGAAGCTGCAGGGGAGGTCGAGGAGTCTCCATGTCCGGCGAAGGAGGCTGCTTCCCCAGTCGAAAATCTGGAGGTGATCCCAGCTCTGATCTCGGTCTAGGAGGTGACTCAAGCTGGAGGAGTCCAGGCTGAAGGTTCTCCCGTCCCGGCCCAGATTGATGAGATCCTCTTCGAGCAAGTTGACAAGTTGCTCCAGTCCTGTGATGTGGAGCCTTCTCCTGCTGATGTTGAGTGACCTGGATCACTCTGAATGTATTTTCTTCCTTTCTAACTTGTATTGCCAATGAACTTTGTATTGCAATTTTCCTAGATTTTGGAATGAATTCTCCTTTCTTTGCATATGCATTGTTGTGCCTCATGTGTAAACTGAAACGGTTCTATCATTTTTCCTTTTGCCTAGTCGAACGATAGCCTCCGAAAGCCGTTCAGTAGATAAGAATCAGTTTTACCGTTCTCTTTTTTACTTGGTTGAATAGTCACCGTTTAGTCAGTGAGGACGAACACTTGAACGGACCAAAACTCCATTGCATTGCCTTTCTTCGAATGTTGAGCTTGTCCGTTGGTGCGGACAGTAGTCATCTCCCCGCCAATCAATAATTAAGGGGATTTGATTAGGATCATCGTTGTCCATGTGGCACATCAAAATTTGTACAGTCATAATCTCTTGCGCCTTTTGAGCCGCCAGGCCTCTTTTTCCCAAAAAGAGACCATTAATGATGCCGTCGCATGATACGGATTTCTCCGGATTCGAAGTGATGGCGGTTGTGGCCCTGGGGATGGCTTTCAAGAGACTTTCTAGTTCTTAAAGCATCACCCGGACACGTGGCACCTTCTCATATGGCTGGGAAGGACGTGGGACGCGCCTCCCCGTAGTCGGTCGTGGGTACAGGGTTTCTATTGATAGGACCCTCCCCCCTGCTGTGGAAGGTCATCATTCCCGTTGGTGTCTTCCCTCCATTAGCCATGAGGTTTAGCACTTCTGAGCTCCATCGTGTAGCGAAGAGGAGGGCTATTGACCCCAAGAGGAAGCGAAGTCCGGAGTCATCTGGGCCTGTAGGCGAAGAGGAGGAGCCTCTTGTGGACCATCTCGAGAAGAAGGTCCGCCCTCTGGAGGCTCAACTGAGGAAGGCCTGGGCCTAAGTCACGGTGGTGTCCACGGCGGTGGAGGAGGCGACGGATGCCGTTACAAACTTCAGATCTTTTGCCGCATTCAAAGATGAGCTCACCGGGGTGGCCCTGAACTCCTTCCACCAGGGGTTTTGGGAGTGCCGGAGGAAAGTCTCCAAGTTTTATAACTTGAAGGGCTTGGATAATATCAAACCCTCCGTTTCCTTCCCCGGCCATGAATTCGATTCTGACTTCGATGAGGGGTTAGACTCAAGTTTAGACGGGATCCCCGAGGACCCTTCGTCGTCCCATCTGGTCTCTCCCCGATGGTACGGGAAAAACTCATCGAGGAGTTAATGCAAATTTCCTAACCTTGCTATTGCTGCTGCTACTCTTTTTTTAATTTTTTTTTATATCTCTCTTTAGGAGAGTTTCTTTTCTTTTTCTTACTCTCTTTTCAGGAGAGTTTCTTTCTTTCTTTTCTCTTTCTTTTCTTTTTATAAAAAATTGAAAGAAATGAAAGATCTTTTCTTTTACCTCTTCCCGTGTATTTTCTACGATGTTATGCATCACGATTTGTCCATAATGTAGACTCTGTAGACCACTTTTGGTCTATGGGGAAGAAGTAAGGTCTGTTGGACCATTCTGAGAGTGTTTATTATTGACAAAGAGGACAACAGTGGTCCTTTTAGGCATGTGTTCAGATTTTCCGTAGGGTAGGGTGTTTACACCATCCCTGTGCACTTTCTGTCGTGATTAAGGTAGGCTGTTCAGGCCCGCCTCGGTGCATATTCGGATTCACCGTAAGGTAGGTTACGAAAACCATCCTTGCGCCTTTGATCTTTTTGGTGGCCTGGTTACGCCACCCATTACGCTCGTCGGGCATACCGATAAGGTGAGTGGATCAGACTCTCCTTTGCGCAGTTGACCAATTTTTCAGATCGGGTCATTCAGGCTGTTGTCGTTCAATCGATGCAACTAGCCGTTCTGAGTTGAGTAGGGTTGAGGAGCTTTGCACAGGAGTATTTTGGAACTTTTTCATTGATAGTATTTGCGAAGGTTTTGTATATTCCATGGCCGGGATAGGGTCTTCCCCTCCAGGGTCTTGAGTCGATATGTCCCTGGTTGATTGACTTCTTCAACTTGATATGGGCCTTCCTAGTTGGGGGAGAATTTATCCTGTTCCGTTGGCCTGGTCACCTCTACTCTTTGCAATACCATGTCTCCCATGCGGAAAGTTTGCTCCTTCATCCTTGCGTTGCAGTACTTGGTGACCTTTTGCTGGTATGCCGCCATTCTTATCTGGGCCTGTAGCCTGGTGCTTGATAGCAAATCCAGATCAATCCTTCTACGATCAGAATTTTCAGGCTTTTCATAGTTATCAATTCATAGGGACTGTAGGGAGACTTCGATAGGTAGCACGGCTTCGGTACCATAGGCTAGGTTGAATGGAGATTCACCGGTGGCTGTTCTTGGGGTAGTTCGGTATGCCTAAAGAACAGAGGTCAGTTCTTCAGTCCAAAGCCCTTTGGCGGTGTTCAACCTTATCTTCAGACCATGGAGGATTGTCCGGTTGGTGACTTCGGCTTCTCCGTTGGACTGTGGATGAGCAACGGATGTTAGCCAATGCTTGATATGGTACCGAGCACAGAAGTCCTTGATCTTCGGATTGTCGAATTGTTGAATTGTCTCCCGTTGTCTATGATAATGACATGTGGGATACCGAACCTGAAGATGATGGAATTTTTCACAAAACTTTCTACCTTGCCCTCTGTGATTTGAGCCAATGGTTCGGCATCCACCCACTTCGTGAAATAGTCGATGGCCACTACAAGAAACTTCCTTTGCCCTGATGCTGGTGGGAATGGGCCAAGAATGTCCATCCCCTACTATGCAAAGGGCCATGGGGCTGCCAACTGAGTCAGGTGACTCGCAGGTTGTTTCTGCATATTGGCATATCTCTGGCATTGGTCGCACTTCCGCACAAAATCAGCTGAGTCCTTCTGGATGGAGGGGCCAGTAATACCCTTATCTAATAATCTTGTATGCTAGAGATCTGCCTCCCAAGTGATCCCTGCATATGCCCTCGTGGACCTCTCTCAATGCATAATCTGCATCGGTGGGTCCGAGGCATTTCAACAGTGGTTGGGAGAACGATCTCTTGTAGAGGGTTCCGTCTAAGATGACGTATTGAGATGCCATCCAGTGGATCTTCTTGGCCTCTGCCTTATCTTTGGGCAGTTCTCCTTCATTCAGGAATCTGATGATGGGATCCATCCAGCTTGGCTCAGTATCAATCTGGCGCACCTCTGTAGCCTCTTCGACAATGCTTGGAGTTTCAAGATGTTCAAACAGTTGAGAATCAGACAGGTATTGCACCATGGCAAGAGAGACTCTGGTGCTGTAGTTGCCAGTCGAGACAGTGCATCCGCCCGGGAGTTCTCTGATCGGGGAACATGAATAATTTCAAAATGTTCCAGTTGGGAGGATAAAGCCTGAACCTTCTCCAGGTATTGCACCATGGCAAGATCTTTGGTTTCGTACTCTCCATTGACTTGATTCACAACCAGTTGAGAATCGGAGAAGGTTCAGAGTTGTCGGACTCCCAGATCTTTGGCGATCCGAAGTCCGGTGAGTAGGGCCTCATATTCGGCCTGATTATTGGAGACGTGGAAGGAGAAACGGAGTGCATACTTTATGATCTGGCCATCAGGTTCGGCCAACATGAGTCCAGCCCCGCACCCGGTAGCATTGGAAGCTCCGTCCACATGAAGCACCCAAACGAACTTCGTCTCCTTCGGGGCTTCTTCTTTTTTCGAAGAGGCTTCATCTTCGAATTTCCTGGTGCACTCGGCTAGAAAATTGGAGAGCACCTGGGCCTTCATAGCCGCTCGAGGCTAGAAGCTAATGTCAAATTTGCTTAGCTTCACAACCTACTTGGCTATCCTTCCAAAAGTGTCCGGAGATCGGAGAACGGCCCTGAGAGGTTGATCAGTCAGCACCACAATAGCGTGGGCCTGGAAGTATAGCCGTAGTCGCTTTGCCACAATCACTAAAGAGTAGATCAGCTTCTACATCCTTGCATATCACGTTTCTGCATCATGCAGGATCTTGCTGATGTAGTAAATCGGCTTGTGGGACCCATCTTCTTCCTTTTGGACAAGAACTGAACTCACTGCTTTGTCTGAAGCAAAGAGATACAGGTAGAGGACCTCGCCTTCTTTTGGCTTGAAGAGTAATGGTGTGGTCACCAAATACTTCTTTAATTCCTGAAAGGCAACGCGACAGTCTTTGGACAATTCGAAGCCCTTTGATTGTCGAAGTACCTTGAAGAACGGAAGACATTTCTCGACTGACCGAGAGAAATCTGCTTAGGGAGGCAATCCTTCCTGTCAACTATTGGACTTCTATTTTACAGGAGGGATGTCTCATATCCTTCAAGGCCTAGATCTTCTCGGGGTTGGCCTCAATCCCTCGTTTGGTGACAAAGAAGCCTAGGAATTTACCTGACGTGACCCTGAAGGCACACTTCGCCGGGTTTAACTTCATGTGGTAGCGCCGGAGAGCACTGAATGACTCCTCCAAGTCACGGATGTGGTCTCTCCATTGGAGACTCTTAATGATCATGTCATCAACATAGACCTCCATATTTCTTTCAGTTGCTTTTCGAACACCTTATTGATGAGTCTTTGAAATGTTGCTTCGGCATTCTTGAGACCGAATGGCATCATCTTGTAGCAGTAGAGACCTTTGTCAGTGATGAATGCCATCTTCTCCTCATCTTGCAGATACATTTTGATCTGGTTGTAGCTGGAGAAGGCATCCATAAAGCTCAGCAACTGGTGGCCGGCGGTAGCTTCGACTAGTTGATAAATCTTTGGGAGAGGGAAGCTATCTTTTAGGCAAGCCTTGTTGAGGTCTGTATAGTCGATGCAGATCCTCCACTTGCCGCTAGCTTTCTTCACCATTACCATATTGGCCAGCCACTCGGGGTAGCGGGCCTCTCTGATGAACCCTGCCTTGAGGAGCTTGCCAACCCTTCATCAATAGCTTGCTGTCTATCGGGGGCGAAACTCCTCTTCTTCTATCGCACTGGCTTGTACCCAGGGATTACTTCCAATCGATGAGTAATCACTTCGGCAGGAATCCCAGGCATGTCCGAAGCCGACCAGGAGAAGACATCGGCGTTGTCCCTAAGGAAACGGATAAGCTTCGTTCTAGTTTCCTCATCAAGGGCGCTCTTGATCTGCACAACTCTAGAGGGATCTTCCTCTTTCAAAGGTATCGAGATGGTCCTCTCCATGGGTTCACCAAGGTTTGTGGTCGAATCCCTCGAATCCAGCTGAACCGGAGTAATCGAATTCTTGAAATGCCTGTCTTCAATCATTAGACATTGCCATGCCATCCTCTGGTTCCCTCTAACTTCTCCAACACCATTCCTGATGGGGAAGCATACCAAGAGGTAGTGAGAGGAGATCACGGTCTGGAACCTGTTCAAAGCAGGCCTCCCCAGAATAATGTTGTATGCTGAGGGGACCTGGACTGCCATGAAGTTGATCGGCAATGTCTTTTGTCGAGGCTCGGAGCCGAGGGTTACAGGCAACACTATCTCCCCTTCGGCATAAACTTGGTTGCCCCCGAAACTGGAGAGTGGTATGGGGGATCTTTGCAGTTGATGTCTAGGCAAACACACTTTAGAGAATGCATCGTATATCAAGACATCAGTCAAACTTCCATTATCAATAAGAACTCTCTGTACATCATAATTAGCCACTACGGCCGAAATTACAAGAGGGTCGTCGTCGGAGAAGCAGATGGAGTTGTTATCTTTTAGTCGCTTTGAAGTTTCATTTTCATTCCTTTTCTAGTTGGTGGGCCGGTGTATCATCCCTACACCTCCGCTGGTGGGCCTTTGATTTGGCAATTCGGCCTCTTCGGGAGGTGGCTGGGGAACAGTTGCTTCCGACCGGGGTCCCTGGCGACCGATGTACCACCCCAGGTATCCTCTCTTGATGAGATCCTCGATCGCATCCCTCAATTGGATGCATTCTTCTATGTTGTGGCCGTGGTCCCGGTGGAATCGGTAGAATTTGTTCCTGTTTCTTGCAGAAGAGGAGGCCTTCATGGGAAGGGGTAGTTGGAGATAGTTTTCTTTTTCTATCTCCATGAGGATCTTCTCTCAAGGGAGGTTAAGGGGGGTGTAGGAGTCGAATCTTCCTCCCAATGCTCTGAGCTTGGGAGGGCTTCTCTAGCGGTCTGCATATCTGCCATCGTAGGGTTCCATCTGGGGAACCCTGAAGTACCGAGGAATGTCCTCAGCCATGATGCGGTCGGTGTAGGGTGGGAGTAGATCACCCACAATCAAGTCATCGAGATTTCTCTGATCCCGCATTCTCTATTCTCTTGCCCTTGCCATCTCTGATTCGATGGCTCTGAACCACCCATCATAATCGGGAGTCTGCTTGGGCGCTCTCTCCACCGGAGTGGAGTCTTTGGAGGAGGAGGAGGAAGTTTGCCTAGGCCTTTTTCCTTTTTGTGGGGAATCGATAGACCTAAGCAGTCTCGAAGTTTGGCCTTTGGGAGAGGGCCAAGAACGGGGGGAGGGATGCGCAGAATCCTCCCGTAGTGCTCTTCTTCTTCAGGATCGAGAGCTATATCTAGAAACAGTCGGTGAGTTTGTCACCGGAAAGTCTCTGTCTTGGAACTCTTGAACCATGGCTGTCAGGTTGGCGACTTGGTTCATAAGAGCTTCGAACTGCTGTGCTCCCACAACAACCATGGGATGTGGAACATCATTTTCCTCTGGGGGTGCACCCTCCTGAGACAAAGCATGACTCCGGCTTGTAGAAGCATTTTGAGCTTTTTCTTTTGCCATCAAAAACTTCTTTTTTTCTTTCCCTTGTCTGGGAGGGAGCTTAACAAATATTAATAATATTTTTCCCCTACCTGGCATGCCAATCTATTGGCGTGGAGTCCCTGGATCAGCCGGTCGGAGCCGCTGCATCGCAGGACCGCTCCTTGGTTCACCTGCAAAACAGGTCCCTTGCTGGAGTTATTCCAGCGGAGGACACTCCGATGCCTAAGTTAGTGATGGATTCTAGCCATAGAATGAAGAAGATGTCGAGAGTGGAAGAGAAAAAGAGTTCTTGGAGATTGAAAGTGTATGTGTGTGAGATTATTCATGCATACCTCTCGAGCCATCCTTCTTACCCATATTTAAAAGATGGCCTCCGGTTTGTGGCCCGCTCTTTTCCCGGAGATCATGGGGAGCCATTCTCTCCCATGATTGACGATCGTGGATTGTCAATGAGCGATTTTGGCCAGATAGGAGGCGTAGCTGCTGGAATTGCGCGCCATGATCATGGCATGATGAGTATCATTGTAACCGTTGGTTACAGTTTCCTTTTTGAAACAGATTATGGTTCAAGCTTTGGGTTTCCCCTTGCGTGGGCCGAAGGCTTGGTATTTCCCCGAGGTCAGAGATCATGTCTATGGCGGGGACCGAAGTTCGTATCTTCAAAAGTTGATGAGTAGTTCAGACTTCGGCCGGGGCCAAAGGTGCTACCCGAAGGACTGGCCTTTGGATGTTGTAGTTCAGTGTGAAGCCTTGAGTTGCTTACGGTTGGCCTTCGCTTAGTCCGAAGTCTGTGGTCCGGAGAACCGAGGCTTCGATAAGTCGAACCGGAGCCTGGTTTGTAGCTGAACCAAGATATCCCAACAGGAAGTATTATTTGAAGTTGGCAATTAACTTCAAAGTAGTTCTAAGTATTAGGGTCAAAGGGATGAATTATACAAAAATCATATGTCTAGGTTCTTGATTGTTGCTTCGCGAACATTCGACCTATCGGACGTCGGGTGCTATTACTGGATGGTTGTATCAATTAGTTTAGAAATTAGTTCTTGGACTACCAACTTAGTATTTTAACCTATGGGGTCACACACAATAGAAGTTTCTAACCGACCATGATGGCTGACTAATGATTAAGAATCGTTCAATGACAAAGTTATAAATATGATGAACAATTAACCTTATACAAATATTATAAATTAATTATTAATTAATTATTAATTAATTATAGAGGATTAATTTATAATTAAAATTTTAATTTATTAAATTTGATTGAGTAAAGAGGTTTAGGTCATATCTAATTGAATTTGGTTTAATTAGAATTTTCCGGATTATGTCATTTAATGACCTAATCACTAAGGATTTCTAGTTACAATTTGATTTAGACTTGGGTCTAGTTAATTCCAGATTTAATTAGGATATAATTAAGCCTAATTGGAACCTAATTGGATTGATTTCAGGTTGGTTGAATGAGTTATAACCAAATTAGTTTTGGTTCCTAACTAATTTTAGTCAAAGCTTGGTCAAATCTTTAGCTAGCATAACTAGGTTTCCTTTAGGATTTCTCTATGCCAATTATTTGAATAAATTCATGAAAAAATTATGCCAAATATGTTTTCATGCTCTTCCTTTTTCTTATCTGATTTGGATTAATTTAGTATGAGTTTTGAACATAAATGAGAGGAGTTTGACAGGGAATCAAACTCTTTGCCTTATCCTAACTCTACTTGGTCTTAAACTCTCAAACCTTATCCTAATCTTGTTGTCAATTTATTTTTGAGAAATTTAGATAAAATTTGATGAAAATGGACCAGCTACTAGTGATTTAAGAAATAAATTCATGAAAAATGTTTTGTGAAAGGAGGTGGGGCATGGAATGATGAAGACTAGTCAAACTAGGCTAGTATTCCTAATCTCATTCAAATTTCACTTAATCCCATCATAATCTACATGCCTAATTTTCTTAGAATTCTTTTGGGATAGGGAAACCAAACGGACTTTAAATTGGTGTGAAATCTATTGAGAAAGGCACTAGAAAAATTATGAAAAAAAATGTGAGTGAAAGATTGGCATGAGAAACCTTCTTGGGTGCTAGGGTTGAGGGAAGAAGAAAAGGAAAAAAATAGAAGAAAGGGGTTTTTCTTATTTTTAGTATTCTTCCTATTAGATCTAGACCTCTTCATCCCATTCTTAAATTTTTTGAGAGGCTCAAGAAAATCCAAGAAATAATTTATTTTTAGCCATCCAATAGCCTTTGCATGGATCTAGCAATCTAAGAGGTTGACGCATCGAAGCTTCGTATGGATGATTCATATAGGTCAGACATCCTATGTGGTTGCAAAGTGAAATGGAGAGCCCTTACCACATGCCATCAGTAGTGGCAATCATCGACCCATGATAAGATATAAAATTTGATTTCATATTGTTTGTAGATTAGATGTACTACATACATCGGGTAAATTGATGCATGCTGATTTTATTTTCTACTACATATCATATTATGATCCTGCTTAGGATTAATTAAAATTATTCTAAATATATATTTTATATTTAAAATATTTTCAAAATAGATGTTCTTTTGCTATGATTTATTTTTAAAAAAATTATGCATGAAATCCTAAGCAATTTTCTTCAATATTGGTATTAGAGCAATCAATTTTCATAACATGATATGTTGATATATAACCTTACATTTAGATGTAATCTTAATTTGAGTAACTATTTTGGATTAGGTCACCATGGCTGTCCGATCACAGAAGAAAAGTAGGGTTTAAAATTCTTCTCTTCCCATTCAACAGGGTCTCCTATGGTGTGTAGGGGTGCCACTTGTGGTTATATCCCATGAACAAGTGAAGTAAAAAAAATCATTAAAATTATTTTAATAATTAGATATATTTTTTAATAATTTAATATTCATTAATCTACTATTTTTGATCTGATATTAATATATTAGGAATTGTTTTTATGTTTAGAATATTAAATACAAAATTAATTTTAGCATAATACTATATCATATAGTTGAGATCTAAAAAAGTTTAATAAATATATCATGTAGATAAATTGTTTAGATCTAAAATTTAGAAAATTTAATCTTGATTAATTGCAGGGAGCTCTAAGATTAGATTTAAAATTTTGAATTAAAGATCTATTCATATTTCATAAATCATGGGCTTTGGGTTAGCTTGAATCAAGTTAAATAACTGGGTTAGACCTAAGATTAAAATTTAGAATAATATGAACCTAATAGAGAATTGGATTTAATATAGCCAAAAGTTGATTAAGATTATTTTAAGTTTTTCTCTAGATCAAATCGATAGTGATAGTTTAATCAAGTCCATATTATAACAAATGGACCAGATTATGACTCAGTGGTCATACCCAAGTCCTTAGGCTAGTCTAATCAAGTTTGATGAACCAATTAGTATCTAACATAAGTATGGGATTTTGATCATGGTTATTAATTGGGGCTACCTCTTACTGGCCAACTTGTTTAGTATCTAAGAAAAGAGGTTAATAACAGAACCCTCCCATTGATCTAACTTACCTGGCCAATATGGTCAATTAGAATTTATTCAGATAGCTCATTGATTTGAGTTAACCCATGCTAGTAAGGAAGATCAGTTTAACTAATCTAGATGCCCTTGGACTAATGTGATTCGATCCTTGATGAACTCAATGAGAGAATTGTTGATTAGTCCATGTCTTCTTTATTTTCTTTAATTAAATCTTCATAAATTATTAATTCCTTTAAGTGATAAAATTATGGAGATAATTAGATCATGGTCTCCCATAAAGAGAATGATAATGAGTCCAATAGTTAAGATGATTATTGGAGGTCCAAAGACCTAGTGCTCATCTAGCTATTGGAATTATTATTCATATTATGATGGCCTAGTCCTTTCTAAATGATGGTCAGGTTGGCTAGCCAAAGTTAGGCTTAGATATCGTTGGTTAGAAGCACTCAATCCTATCTTGTTAATGGTTAGACCTAACTATGATTTTCAGTAGTAGCCCAAAGGCTTACTGATTAGTACTTGGGGCAAAATCATTACCAAAACTTTTTTTGAGAAATAATAGGTTATGAACCTACTTTTAGATGCATATGGGTGAGCTGGCCAAAGTCAGGATCCTGTACAATCTATTGGATTCTGGTACCCACTAAGAAATTGGTGCAATTCCTCTAATTGAAGGTAGAGGCTACCAATTTTATCAAATTTAATGGGAGAACCTTTAGACTAAAGTCTAAGTCTTTAAGATTAAATGATTTATGTACTAATTAGGTCTTGTTCTTCTTTTAAATTAACATTGCCACCACTTTGACACTCCGTTCATTGCTAGATAATGAAAAATTAATGGGATCCAATTTTGATTATTCGTATCGAAAGCTAAAAGTAATCCTGGAGCATTAACGGATTTTGTATGTGCTGATAGATCTGGCACCTAAGGAGCTTGCTTAGAATGTTCGTGGTGCAGTTCGAGATACTTATCAAAAGCAGCTCACTCATCAAACCATGGTCCATTGTATCATGTAGGCATCCATGAATAATGAATTGAATCACAAGTTTATGGATGCTTAGCCAAAAGACATATTTCAAGTGTTGAAATAGCCTTCAGCACTCCCGACAATGTTGAAAGGTACAAAACATCTTGTACCATTTTCAACATAAGGATGAGGGAAGGGGCCTTGGTCATTGATCATGTATTGTACATGATCAAATAGATTGAGTACCTAGGCAAACTTGGATTCTCCCTACATGAACAGCTAGGAAAGGATACGATCCTTAATTCGTTGTAAAAATCCTACATTGACTTCCTTGATCATTATAGAATGATAAGGCTTGAGTATACTACCATGGTCTATTAGGGTTACTATAGACCTATGAGAAGGATCTTCAGCTCCATAAGGGATTGGTGAATGTAGTGGAAGGATTGACAGGATGCGTTCCTTTAAGAAAGGGAAGAAAAAAATAAGTAAAAGGTACAAAGTGTAAGTAAACTGTTCCTAGGGGCGATACATTCATTTTAAAACTTTCCAAAAGGCATGCAGCAACGAAAAGCGATAAAACCATTTTATCTCAAGATGTTAATCTAATTAACACATGCCCCTACCAGGATCTTGATGCATCTAGTGTAATGTAAAAATGAAATTATGCAAATATTGTATGAAAAACAGAACCATTCCAAAAATCACATAATGATGCAGTAAAGATAATTATGACATATATAAAATAAGCACATACCTTGGTGACGTTCACCAGGAAGAACCGAAATTTGCAAAAATGTCCGCCTTTCAGTCATGATCCCAGGGATGACACCGACCTGTGGAAAAAGTGCAGCTCTGGAAGTAGCACACGTGTACCGCCTCTATCGGTGGTTCACACCATGTAGTGCAATTTCTTCTCCTTCCTTCGAGGTGCTAGCCCCTATGGAAACTTTGTTGGGTTAACTCCTTCTTCAACTCCTTGAAGAAGAGTCAGATACCTTCAACTCCTTGAAGTGCCGGTTGCTGCAATAGAGCTGGAACAGAACAAGGACTCTCCCAGTTCTCTCTATCCCAAACCTTCAATATAAGCTATGCACTCAGAGATCTCACCCAAAACTTACTCTATCCCAGAGATCCAATCTCACAATCTCTCAAGGATCAAGTAAGATCTCTAACCAAGGAATATGGCAAAGTATGGAGCTTGATCCAAATTTGGGGAGTTGAACCTTGAACGTGAACCATTCACCTTCTTCAGCCCTTTCTTTATAATAGCAGTAGCCCCCAAAACCATTAAGGGGATATAATGAGAGATTACTGAGCAGTTTGGGGTCTCTTGAGATTCCAAGGAGGTTAGAAGTCCTTTGGAATATAGCAACAGTAATTATTAAAACTCGAAATGCCTAGTATTAAATCCCATAACCATTATAGCATTTAATGAAGCATTCTCGAATTTTAGCAGTCCGTCAAATTAGTCGACTCGACCATTCAAGTCGACTCGGATCAAGTCAACTCATTCAAAAAGAGTCAGCTTGAACAAAAGTTTGACAACACCTTGTCAAACAAGTCCAGAATGATTCCCAATCATTCGCATCCCAATAAAACAAGAAGAAACCCTCGGTATGTGATATCATAGGTTCAAATACTAAACTAGTAGCACGGGAACATTTCCAGGACCAACCAAAGTCGCCATCTAGCAATAACACCTAGTGTCCGGATAGGTTGAAGGTTGCAGAGCAACATGAACCTGTTGAATATGGAATAGCATTAAACTTATTCCTTGAACCTCCTAATGCTCCGGATAGTATAGGGTTAAATTGCCCAATCCTAATCAGTCCATCTCAATATGTCTCAAATAAAAAATCCCGATAACTTCTTACAAGGAATGCCCTGGCCAAGGTCTTTCTCAATTGAGGCATATTAAGCATTCAATCCATACCATTTAGAGAGGTCAATCCTATCTCGATCCTACTATTTTCAAGTACTTGACTGTACCTAGCAACCTTCCATCATTGGATTAGAAATCCGGGTAGTTAGGCACCTAAGCACAGTGAGTTGCTTGCAAGCTGCCATAGTGATCTCAAGTTAGAGGAATAATTCATGTCCACATTCTAATGCAAGACTCCTTTTTGGCAGAAAGAGAATTTTGCATGAGAGTTACATTCAGCAAAGTGTCAAATACAACACCTGATGTCATACCAGCATCTCCATACTACTTAGTTAAGAGGACAACCAACAGATATGATATCAATGACCTACTCTCGATACACCATCATCTTGAAAAAGCATATCCTTTAGTTGTGAACCAAGTTCTTAATTGTTTACTGCCTAGACGGTTGGCTTTGGGATAGAATTTTCAACAACTCCCATCTGTACTAAAGCCAATCGGAATAGAATCTAATTCCCATCTTCCTTTTGTAGTCGTCGAACTCTAGAATTCCAATTATAATGAGAACATTGGCAAGAGAAAGAAATTACAAACTAATGATCTTTGGTTATTGTCCCACTTCTTTTCCTTTTTTAGGTTCCCATAAAATTATGAAGCATCTCTTGAAGACCCCTAATTTTATGAAGCAAGATTGAATTATTTAAAGACAAAATCAAGTAAAGACACCTTCTCCAAGCCCATGGACCGACCAAGCTATGAAGAAATCCTCTACCTTGAAGCCTAATTGAAGACCAAACCTTAAAGAACATGTGGAAGGATGAGATGAAGCCAAGTGTTGCAAGGAAATGGTGCCACATGGAGTTTCTAGAATTCTCTTGTTAGGATTAGTTGCTAGGAATTAGTTGCTAGGAACTAATCTTGTAATTAGCTACCAACTAAACTTAAATTAGTTGGTCCCCTAATCCTCTTTCTTGCCACCCAAAAGAGCTACCCTTGGCCTATAAATAGGGACCAAGGCCCCCCTCTTGTAAGCATTGATTGATTGATTGATTTGAATGAATGAAAGTTTCCTTGTTTGAGTTCTCTTTCATCTTGTCTAGTTCTCTTGAGTTCTTCCTAGAATTTTGATTGTTTTCTTTGGAGGGTTGAGTTTGATATTAAATTAGAGTGAGTGCTTTGAGTTTTGGAGTGCCATAGTTTCATTTCCAAGTTCTTATACATAAGATCCAAATAGTAGAACAAGAAGACAAAGTGCTGCCCAAAAATTTCAGCAACTCTCTTCACTTCTCTTGTTGATTCCTTCATTTTTCCATTAATTTCTTTGAATTTCGACCTTACCTTGATTCTTTGCATGGTCTTCTTGGTGATTTGAAGATGAAGATGAAGGTTCCAAGCTATGGATCAAAGCTCCAATGGTGAATCCAAGAAGGGAGTGTAGATCTTGTCTTTAGCCTTCAATTTTTGAGTGGTGAGTGCTTTCCTTCCACTTGAGCTTTGATTTCTCCTCATTATTGGAAAAAGACCCTCTTGATCCTTAGATCTGAGGTTCTTAAAGGTTACTTAGCTTAGTTTGAGGGTTTCTATTCCCTTAGATCCTCTCTTTTAATTTTTTTTGAAAGAAAGCTTGCACAAGGGTGTCAATTTTCTGCTCACCTAGTCTCTAGCTCAAAATCTTCATCCCTTCCACCCATGAATTTGACCATATCTGGAGCTCTAATGCTTATATGTTGTTGCTAGGTAAGTAGATCACATCCGCACACACCCATTTCATCAAATTCGTCCCTCATCAATATTTTGGTATCAGAGCTTTGGTTCTAGGTTAAGCTTTGCAGGCTGCTGGAATTCTATCTCACTATCTTCTGAAATTCTGTGATTTTTTTAATTTTTCAAATTGATCAAAAAAATCCAGAAAAATATTTTTCCAGTAACTTTGTTTGTTTGTATTCTAAATATAAAATTTTAAAAAATATTTCTTTTTATTTTTGGATTTAAAAATATAAGTTCTTAGATCATTTCTGAAGTTCTGTCCAGAATTCTGTTTCTACCTTCCATTTCCTTTAATTTTCAAAAAAATATAAAAACAATTTTTTTTTAGTTTTTGAATTTTTGATCTGAGACCTAGATCTCCAGTTTTATTATTTCCTACCAAATTTTTAAATTTTAGAATGGTTTATAGCTAGGAATTTGAAATTTGAATTTAGGTTGTTAAGAGTTAGCTGAATAGCTGGAATCTTCTAGCAACTGTTTTTAAACTACCTTCTCAACCAAAATTCGAATTAATTTGAAGTTAAAATTTAAAATCCAAGATTCCATATCTGAGAG
This sequence comes from Areca catechu, assembly GCA_021397845.1. Lineage (NCBI taxonomy): Eukaryota > Viridiplantae > Streptophyta > Magnoliopsida > Arecales > Arecaceae > Areca > Areca catechu. The sequence continues at coordinate 73,178,261 of CM038041.1, forward strand.
CTAACCAAATAAGTTTTATTTCGAGTTTCTTGGATTTAAAAACTTTAGATTTCAAATTTTCAAATTCAGGTTAGTTGGAGGTTAGTTGGAAGTTGAAATTTATATTTAAACCACTTTACTTCTAAGGATGAATTTTTTAATCAAATTTTGAAATTTAAAATTTTAAATTTGGTTACTGTGATTTAGACATCAATATTTGAACTAACCAATTTAAATTTGCATGTTTGAAATTTCGAAATTGGATTAAAAGCTCATCCATTTATACTAGGTATAGTGATTGTACTCATTGCTATGCTGAAATTATTTGCATCCATTTTTTAAAATATCCTACGGGCATTCAATATTACATAAGGGAAGGAGGTCATTACCTTTCCTTAGCCTAAAACAATCACCCATATTTGCATTGACCTAAACCCTAAAGTAAAATCAAGTGGGAACCTAAACTAGGGACACCCACGAGTCGGGTTGAAGTGCAAGGTAAGACAAAGCATTATTTGAGTTTGTACTTATTCCTTGAAATTAGTGTCTAAGGCTAGAGGTCAAATGGCAAATGCCTTAAGCAGACTTGCAGTTTTTAATTAGGACCTCGCAAAAGTGAGGGGAGCCTCCCGTAACCCCATCTCTTACCTAGCCAGTGGACATGATAATTACATTCTTAAGTAGTGCCTAGTTAAGTCTTGTATTCTTAAACTCTAGGTCTAGGAACCCTAGCATTAGGTCTTGCTTGCTTGTCCATTGAATTGATTACCCTTGTACTGTGTCCTATAAGCTCTATCCACCCTCAGTCTGGTTGTTACCCATGGATCCCAATCTTGAATTCATCATGAGGACCCTAACTGAGAAATTTGACCATGTAACTGAGCAATTAGGGCAAATTAACAAGGAACTAGGTCAAGTCAAAGAGAGAGTTAGGACCCTTGATAAGACCCCCACTGAACTTGAGTCATCTAAGTCAATCCCAAGAGGACCAAGTGCCCAACATTTTGAGCACACCCCTGAGTACAACCCAAGAAGGCTTCGCCCTGATTTCATAGAAGAAGCCCACAAAGCCCATATTGAACCTGATTTCCCTAGACCAACTCATCGAGCCCAACGTTATGACTGCACTCTTGAGCCCACTCCTAGGCAACCCTACCAAGACCACTTCGATCAAGATGAATGGATGATGAGGAACATTAGATTAGAGGATTTTATATTTGATGGAAGCCTGGACCCTAAAGCCTACATTGACTGGGAGGGAGAGATGGACCAATACTTCGAGTGGTATGAAATGACCGTGGATAGAAAGTACAAATTTGCCAAGCTTAGGTTGGTTCAACAAGCTAGGTTATACTGGGGGAATGTCGAGAGAATAATTAGACAAAGGGGAGACATGCCTATAACCACATGGAGAGCAATGAAAGCTAAGTTGAGAGAGAAGTACCTCCCTATGTCCTACCATCAGAGATTGTTAGATCAATGGCAAAGATTGTATCAGGATACTAAGACTGTATTGGAGTACATTACCAAATTTGATGAGTTTGCTATGAGATGCAACATTAATGAGTCAGCAGCTATGACACTATCTAAGTTTAGAGCTGGTCTAAGAGAGGAAATTCAAAGGAAATTGTTTTTAAAGGAAGTCACTGACCTTGACCAAGCCTACCAGATAGCCAGGGATTGTGAAAGATTTCATAGGGGACCAATAACTCGACGACCTGAAACAACTAATGATAGTACCCCTATCTAGAAACCAGGGTTCAACCAATTACATCAAAACCACACCACCCCTCCAGCCCCATCGAGCCAATCAAGTGACAAGGGTAAGGCCCCTGAAGTTCAAAAGAGTGGCAGCCCAAATGTCCAATGTTTCAAATGTCACAAAATGGGACACCTTGCTAGCTAATGCCCTACCCAATCCTTACATATAGGAGAGCTAGTTGATGAAAAGACTGATCCCACTGAAGAGTTTGAAGAAAAATTATATCAGGCTAAATCCAATATGATCAATGAGTATGATGAAGAAGAAGAAGAAGAAGGAGGTTATGATAAGACATCCGGTGTTGTTAGAATGTTGACCCAAATTAAGGAGAAGGAGGATTGGAGAAGGACGACATACTCCAAACATTTGTCAAGATAGGGGAGAAAGTTTATAAAATCATTATAGACAATGGGAGTTGTATAAATGCAATTTCAACCAAAGCCCTTAGAGACTTAGGCTTGACCCCTATTCCACATCCTAATCCATCTAAAGTCTCTTGAATAGATTCTGCTTCAATCCCCATCAAGTCCAGAAGCCAGGTTCCCATTTAAATCTAGTCCTATCAAGAACAAGTCTGGTGTGATATTCTTCCCATCAAGGTAGGTAGTATCATTTTGGGTAGACCATGGTTATATGACCATGATGTAACTTTATATGGTCTATCCAATTCTTGTGCCTTCACCCATCTAGTAAAGAAGCTTATCATTAACTTGACCCCACCTAAGGACAATATCAAAAGAGGGTTTAGTGACGTGAAAGAGAAGAAGCAAAGGTTAAATTTAATTAATGCCATGGATGTGGAGAAAGAAATAAAGGAAGGATCACCCATGTGGATTTTAACCCTCAAGGAAGCCCAGAAACAAAATCATGAAGAATAACCTGAGGAGATAAAAGAAGAGGACCCAGAATTAATCAATGATAAGGGTTCAAGACAAGAAATCATTAAGGAATCATCAATTGGGGTGATGACTTGTCAGGAAATCCAGAAGCAAAACCTTAAGGAATGAACCCAAGAAGTCATAAAAATTATAGAGGAATTTCAAAACAAACTTCCTGAAACTTTGTTTGATCACTTTTCATCTCAGGACCACCAGCATGCTATCAATTCAGTCCCACGATATAGGATGAACCCAACCCAACATTCCAAGATGGCACACTTTTTTTCATGTCATGAATTTTTGATATTTCTAAAGTGGCCAAACCATTTTTAGAAGAAGTGGATATGTTGTAGAACCTACCAAACCCTACTGTGTCAAATAGGGTTATCGAAGTCATCAGCAATTTTAGAAAGCCCTAGTGTTGAGTCAGTTTGTCTGGTTACTCTGTGTGTGCTTTGTACTCAGTGTCTAGAATGGTGGTTCAGGGATTCTATCCTGAAAGGGCTTGTGTGCTGGTCCGCCTACCTGGCCAATCACTGATTGGTGTCTAGGATTGGCATCTAGGGACCTAACACTCCCCTTACACCTGCCTGGCTGAGTCCCGAGTTACTATAGGCTAGCTTGCCACTCTGATGGGCATCCAGTTTGGGCTCTAGGTCTAGTTAGCCAGTAATCGCTTTAGTCTAGTCACATTTTGTGTGTTTGCTTGCATCATCATGTATACCCGGAATGGAGTACCCTACCAACCTAGTCAAACCCAACCTGATTTAGAGGCCATGGTTAGAGCTCTTACTAAAAGTATGAACAAATTGAGTCAGGATATGACTGCTACTGTTACCCAGTGTAAAGAACAAGTCCATGAGAATTTTACCCAGCTCAGGGATCGAGTCCAAGTACTTAAGAAACGTAGACATCAAAATTGGACCCCTGATCCAAAATTTAATAGGCCCCAACCTCATCCATGCCAGGAGCCTAGGAGGACCTTATACCATGATCCCGAGCATAACCTTAGGAAGCCTAACCATGATATCTATAGTGTGGATCGTGTCTATGAGAGGTCTTTACAATATTCTAGACCAGTCACTCAACAACCCATGTCTTCTAGATCAAACCATTTAGATCCACACCCATGCCCAAGTAAGGTCTCTACTAGCTTGAAACCCAGTGTGACCCAGGTTCCTATATCGCAAGAATGTTTGTTTTGTGGAGAAAGAGGCCATAAATCTAGTCAGTGCCCATGCATAGGACTGGCTTGTGCATAGCTAAGTGGTAAGAATCCTAAGGATGACATTAATGAGGGAGAACCCAAGCCTACTAATGAGGAAGAAAGGTTAGGTATGACAAGCCTAGAATCAGTTGACCCGATTACCACAACCTGAAACCCATTGAAGATGGCATCGAGGAAGTATATGATGCTGGCTTGAGTCTAGTTGATGAATATGAGGGGGAAGAACTTAAAGAATGTGACATCGATACTTTTGGTTCCTTACCTGAGGAGACCTTGGAGAGCAACCAAGTGGTAGGACCTAGTTCAGAAATTCAAGAGATTTGTGAGAATCAGGTTCCTTTAGTCAAATACCTCCAGGAAGAACTCATAGTGTTAGCCCGAGCTATCAGTTCGTACCCTCTAATGACAGTCATTCCCCAAGTACCAATTGAAGATCTTTGCACTGAACTGTTTAAGTTTGCCCACCCTATGGTAGATCCTCTCCTTAGGATGACTGAATCAAGCCTCTTACAATTGGACCTTGTCCCATGCCCAGCCACTAAGGTCTCTCCCGTAATCTCAGTTGAACGTCCTTGTCTTGAGCAGATTGATTCACCCAGTCCTGTAGAAGTCCTCCTTATGGCCCCAGACCCCTTCCTTCGCATGACTGACCTACCCTTCTATAGAGTATACCTTTCCGCACCCATAGGTCAAATTTCAAGTCTTGAGGTCATCATCCATAGGCCCTCCCATGAATCATTCTCTAATCCAGTTCTTGAGAAAGTGGATCATTATTTGCTTAGAGAACAAACCTTAACTATTGCAATCACATGTCCTAGGCTACTTCCTGAACCATCTCTTGATCCATTCCTGGGAGTAGCAAACTTTTCCTTTCGTAAGGATGACCAGTTGACACTCATAGATCACCATTCAAACCTTCAGGTCACCACCTTTAGTTAGCAGGTAATTCGTGACTCCGCCTCATATTTCCTCCCTTTCTCTAGGACTTCCAATGCTTCTTACACCATCCAAGTATACTTTGTCAAAGTCTTTAGAGTGAACCACGTGTCAGAACCTATTAGGTTTTCCACCTACCTCTGGAATACCTTATGGCACCTACTAGGCACCCATGATAAGTTTTCATGCTCTGCATGCCATCCTCCGACCCAAGGTCAAACCTAGAGAGCCGTAGTTTGTTAGGTTTAGACCTAGGGTTCCTTTGAATAAAGTCCATTCTTTAGGAATGTATCGTCAGTCGAGTTTAGGACATTGACTCAGATTTTGATTGAGTGAGAATACCAGGAATTGGGATTTGTATTTTATTCAGGGCTGAAATTGCATTCAATGTTTCGATCAATAGGTCTATAGGCTAGAGTCCCTTTGAAATTGTTCTTGGATACAAGCCTCACACACCACTTGATCTGATTTCACTATTAGCCCACACACACGAGTCTCCTAGTCTGCTAAAGTTTTTGCACAGCATATAAAAGACTTGCATAAAAAAAATTCATGCCAAAATAAATTTAAGTAATGAAACTTATAGGAAGTTGGCTGATTCTCAAAGGCGAGTCAAAACTTTTGATGAGGGAGACTATGTAATGATTAGGTTAAGGCCTGAACGGTTTCCTCCTGGAACCGTTAGAAAGTTACATGCTAGAGGAGCTGGACCATTTAGAGTGGTAAAGAGAGTAGGATCCAATGCCTATGTGCTCGAGTTGCCTCCAGAACTAGGCATTAGCTCCACTTTCAACATTACAGACCTAGTAGAGTATAGGGAGCCAGCTGTGATTCCCAGTGAGGCTTTTGAACCTAATCCTGCTCTTGAGAGTGAACCTGACCCTGTGTGTCCACCAAATTGGCCTGTGAGGAAAGAGCAGATTGAAAAGATCCTGGATGATCAGGTTATCTCTACTCGTAATCGAGGATACCAAAGATACCTTGTCCGCTGGCTAGGAAGGCCAGATTCTGATGACTCTAGGATCTCCCGAGAAGAGTTACAAGAGCTGGACCCAGACCTCTTGGAGAGATACCAGAGCCAACTTGATCCATACTCGACAGGGTCGAGTTCCTCCCACCCTGGGAGAATTGGTGCAGGCAACAGACTCAGAAGAAGACTTCAGAGCTCCATCTGGATCTCTGATTAACCTTGCTCGAAGAATTAGGGTTTTTTGGTTTGTAATAAGAGTTGACTAGATCAACTCAATTTAGCTTGAGTCTACATTACCTGCATTTTATTCTGTTGAGTCATGTTGACTCAGTAGTGGACTAGGGTTTCAACCTGGGATGTTACATTTTCTCCCAAGACCAGGCAAGTGGACACCACACTCCCAGCCACACTCCCAGTCCAAGGGGCGCCATATCCACATCCAGCAGCCTTTGGTCCCCACTCCACAGATGGCAACTTCCTTCTCTCATGCGCCAGATAAAGAGAAGTCCACCAAGAGACCACAAATCAAGGGGGGCGGCCAAGACTTTCCCAAGAAACCCAAAGCAAAGAAGGGAAGAAATTCTCTTGGAAGAGAATTTCAAGGGGGCGCCCACTACCTGCCAAAGACAACCAAAACAAAGATGGGAAGGACCTTGACTTAGGGAGGAAGAAAAGGAGGAGTCCAAAAGAGTTGATCCAGGGAAGGAAGAAAATTTTTCTTGAAAATCCAAGCAAGGTGGCGCCATCTACCTGCCATTTATAACCCAAATCCTATTTTTTTGGTATTTTGGCCGACCATATGTAAGGGATTTGCCCTAATTTGGAGATCCCCTCCTTTAGTCCCACATGGGAAGATGTGAAACCCTCCTCCCTTGTAATGCCTTATAAATTAAACCCCTCTTGTAAGTTTACAACAATCAGATGAATAAAAGAATTTTTTTTTGAGCAAACTTGTGTTTTCTCTTTTCCGCACTTGCTTCCAGGTGTTGAGCTCCGTGAGGGAGTAAATCCGGGTTCCCCTGGAACCTTGAGGAGGTGAGAGATCTCCAAAACCCCAAACCCTAGGTTAGCCACTCCACTCCCAAACCCTAGCCGCCATCCCCCTTCTCTTTCCACCAAGCCCTAGTCTATTCCACTTCTCACGGCCACCCTCTCCAAGTCCAGGCCGGCCACCAGCATCCAGCTCCAGTCCAGATACTTCAGATCTACAGCAATTCTAAGAGGAAGTCAGATCGGCCTCCAGGAGAATCCTGATTTCAGCAACTTCGGCTTTCAAGTTCTTCAACCTGGTAAAATCTTTTCTTGAGTTTCTGGATTCCATCATTTGTTCCTCTTCTTTCCCAGATCTTGAGTCCAGAAGAAGCCGACCAAACCACAAGACCAGTATTAGAGGATCCATTGCGAAGATAGCCGACTCCGAGGATCCCACAATCTGCTCGAGAGAGTTCTTCCACCAAAATCCTGAGAAGATCACTGCCTGGTTAGTAAACCATCTCTCCTCTCTATTTCTGTTATGTTGAAAGTTCAGAGCGAAACCCTAGGTCTGGGAGTTTCTCAACCCCCAGCAATCCGTTACTTCTGAACTACTCTGATAATTTAGTTTCTTCTAAACTGTGCTTTCAATCCTTACCTAGTTTCCTTCAACATAGTTTAGCTTTACTTTGAGTCGAAGCCAATTTCTGAAATATATATATAAAAAAAAAAAAAAATTTAATCTTAATTTTACTTCCGCATACGCTTCTTTGTTCTTTGTTCTGCATCATTTTTGGTATCAGAGCTTCCGTTCTGCATCATTTAGCAGGTACTAGGATCCAATAGACTACATATGAGCCTGACTTTGGCCGGCCAACCCAAATGCATCTAATGGTAGGTACAATACCAATTGCTTTTTCAAGCAATTCTTAGTATTCACTTTAGCCTAGGGATCCTCACAATCAGCCTTTGGGCCTCCTATTAAAGGTCCTGGTTAGGTCCAACCATTAACATGATCAAATTCAATGCTTCTAGCTAACCCATTATCAAGCCCGACTTTGGCTGGCCCACCTGACCACATGTTAAGATAGTCACACTGAGCCATCATATGTTGAATGGCAATCCCACTCGCCTGATGACCACCTGTTCTTTGGAACTGCCGATGATCACCCATCTTATGGACTCATTACCAATCCAACTTAATGGAAGGCTAAGACTTATGCTATCACATAACTTAGTCTTTTTATGGACTTAATAATTTAAAGGATTTAAATTTTGTGACATTTAAGATGAAGACATGGACCTTGATCAAGAAAACTCCCACCAAATACTTTGAGAGTTTCTAGATCATTTTGGTCCATGGGCACCTATAAACCAGTCAAACTGATTAACCTTAGTTAACATGGGTCAACTCGAATCAATAGATAATCTAATTTGATCTAATTCACCACATTATCCAGGTAAGTAAGATCAAGGAATGGGTTAAGCCAAGTAAGCCTCTTGCCTTAGACACCAACCATGAGTTGGCCAGGTAAGAGTTAGCCCCAAAGAACCTTGATCACAACTATCAAACTTACCTTAGACACCAAGTGGTTTACTAGACTCAATCAGACTAACCTTAATATCCGGGCTCATCACAAAGCCATGAATCAAGTCCATTTAGATGTATGGATTGATCTAACTAATTATTAGAGAGATCTATAGATGAGAGACCTAATTCAACTTTTGATTAGTCTTTCTCTATTTAATCCATTAATCTAAACCTAGGTCTAACCCATTTAAGGACCCAATTCTAGCTAACCCAATCAACCCATGATTTTTGAATCATGACTTAAGATTAGAATCATACCCTAAATCTTAATAATATATATCTTAATGCCCAATTATGTTTATCACACTTTTTTAAAAATTTTAAAAATGAAATGAAACAATTTCAAAAAAAATTTGAAGCTTAAAATTACTATTTCATAGTTTTCTGATCGAGTCAGCTCTTCCAAAACACAGATTTCTGGTCGAGTCCGCTCTTTTGCTCAAGTTGGCTCTCCTAGAACACAAATTTCTTGTCAAGTCAACTCTTCTGCTCGAACCAACTCATCAAGTTAGCTCTTCTGCTCGAGCCAGCTCTTCCAAATTACATTTTTTTCAAACTTCAATCGTTTCAACTTGAACTTTTCAAAGTTTTAGATAAAACATCTTTTAGATCTTATCTAAACATAGTTATGATCTATAAACCATATATTAAAATAATTTTAAACCTTTAAATTTTTTCACTTTCTTCTTCATAAGCTCATGACGCAGCGGCACCCCTACATACCATAGGAGAACCCCTTAGAATGGGAAGAGATGGTCTTTAAACCATGCTTCTCTCTTATGACCGGATGGCCATGAATAATCCACCTTAATCCAAGTACTACATGAAGGAAATCAAACCAATTTCATAAAAACATTAAAAGAGATGCATACACAACCTAGATGCTCTGATACCATTATAAGGGAACTATTCCAAGGAGTGATACATGCATTTTAAAACTTTTCTAAAGGCATGCAGCAGCAGAAAGTAATGAAACCATTTTATCTCAAGATGTTAATCTAATTAACACATGCCCCTACCTGGATCTTGATGCATCTAGAGTAATATAAATATGAAATCATGCAAATATTGTATAAAAAATAAAATCATTCCAAAAATCACACAATGATGTAGCAAAGATAATAATGTCATACATAAAATAAGCACATACCTTGGTGATGTTCACCAGGAAGAACCAGAATTTGTAGAAATGCCTGCTTTTCAGTCACGATCCCAGGGACGGCATCGACCGGTAGAAAAAGTCTGGCTCAGCAAGCAGCACATGTGTATCGCCTCTACGGGTGGTTCACACCTTGAAGAATGATTTCTTCTCCTTCCTTCGAGATGCTAGCCCCTATGAATACTTTGTTGGGTTGACTCCTTCTTCAACTCCTTGTAAAAGAGTCGGACACCTTCAACTCCTTGAAGTGCCGATTGCTGCAACAGTGCTGGAACAGAACAAGGACTCTCCCAGTTCTCTCTATCCCAAACATTCAATAGAAGGTATACACTCAGAAATCCAATCCAAAACTCACTCTATCCCGAAGATCCAATCTCACAATCTCTTTAAGATCAAATAAGATCTCTAACCAAGGAATATGGCAGAGTATGGAGCTTGATCCAAATCTGGAGAGTTGAACCTTGAATGTGAACTATTCACCTTCTTCAGCCCTACCTTTATAATAGCAATAGCCCCCAAAACCATTAATGGGGTATAATGAGATATTAATGAGTAATTTGGGGTCTCTTGAGATTCCAGAAAGGTTAGAAGTCACTTGGAATTCAGCAACAATAATTATTAAAACTCGAAATGCCCAGTATTAGATCTCATAACCATTACATCATTTAATGAAGCATTCTCAAATTTTAGTTGTCTGTCAGACGAGTTGACTCGACCATTCGAGTTGACTCAGCTCGAGTCAACTCGTTCAAAAAGAGTCAGCTCGAATAGAAGTTTGACAACACTTTGTCAAACGAGTGCGAAACGATTCTTAATCATTCGCGTGCCAACAAAGCAAGAAGAAACCCTCGGTATGTGACCCGATAGGTTCAAACACTAAACCGGTGATATAGAAACATTTCCAGTACCAGCCAAAGTCACCATCTAGCAATGACACCTGGCATTCGAATAGATTGAAGGTTGCAGAGCAACATGAACCTGTCGAATATGGAATAGCATTGAACTTATTTCTTGAACCTCCTAGTGCTCCAGATGGCATAAGGTTAAACTGCCCAGCCCTAATTAGTCCATCTCAATATGTCTCAAACAAAAAATCTCTCTAACTCCTTATAAGGAATGCCCTGGCCAAGGTCATTCTCAATTGAGGCATATTAAGCATTCAATCCAAACCATTTAGAGAGGTCAATCTTATCTCGATCCTACTACCGCTATGCAAATACTTGACTGTACCCAGCAATCTTCCATCACTGAATTAGAAATCCAAGTAGTTCGGCACCTAAGCACGGTAAGTTGCTTGCAAGCTGCCATAGTGATCTAAAGTCAGAGGAATAATTCATGTCTATATTCTAATGTAGGACTCCTCTTTGGTAGAAAGAAAATCTTGCATGAGAGTCACGTTCAGCGAAATATCAAACACCACCTGATGTCATACCAGCATCTCCATGCTACTTGGTTAAGAGGACAACCAATAGATATGACTTCAACGACCTACTCTCGATATACCATCATCCTGAAACAGCATATTCTTTGGTTGCGAACCAGTTTATGAACTATATAATGTATCCTCTCTATATTGCATACAAGGTAGCTTAAAGGACATTATCACACAAGAGTTCAATTAGAAAGATGATATGAGATGAACAACCAGAATAAACTTTTTATTCAATTCAATAATTTATATACATATACATGAGTTGTACAACTATCTACTGCCTAGACGATTGGCTTTGGGACAGAATTTCCAACACAAAGTGCTTTGGTGACTAATCCAAGTCAGACCAAGAAGTTGAAAGCTAATGAAACTCAAGTTGAATGCTTCTATTGTAATAAGTAGGGCCACTAAAAGTATAATTATCCTCTTTACATTGCCTCGCTAGACCCGAACAGGCTATAGAAGAAGAAGAACCAGCAAGGCATTACTGGATAAGGTAATTATAAGATAACACCTTATAATTTTTCACTTGTGATACTACTACCTGGGTTTTGTTGCGTTCCTTAGGCTAGGCACAGCGAAAGAACGGGTTTCAAAATTTTTATTTTTGAAATCCTGACCGGCCGGAACACTAAACCTTAGAACCACTTGATCATGACAACTAATAAATCTAAACTTTAAGGCTATAGAAGAATACCTAGAATGCTTTTATTCTTTATTTCCATGAGGCACACAAGTGCATGCCCTCCGAAGGTAATCCACATAGGAACCAAACCAAGGAAGCACTCCTACAATAGTTGCTTGTTTGACTTGGACTCCTTTTGGTAGCCTTCTGGACTTTTTCCCGTGCTGGACTCCCAACCCTTTTATAGGGCACTCTGAGACCTCTTTATAGTCTCTCTTAGATCTCAAATATCTCTTTTATTTTTCTTCCTAGGTCCTTGTCTTAAAAGACTAGCCTTGTCTTGAAAGAACAAGCCTTGTCTTAAAAAGACAAACCTTGTCTTAAAGGGGAGGGAGAGAAAATAGCAGGTTGGAGTATTCGAATGGAAAAAGAGTACTTTGGCATCAGATCACCAATGCCAATTTATAAAGAGGAATGGGGTGCTTGATATGTCCACTCACCAGCCATCTGATAAGACTTTTTAATCATATAGAGTATTATTAATGGAAAGACATATCATGATAACACCCATTCATGCACCAAGAGACATAAAAGTGTCTCTTGATTTTTTCAAGCAAATTTTCCTTCTACCACATGGCATTAACCGGTTGCAGGAAAGCCAAGGGGCATGAAATAAGAAAGGAAGCACTAGACAAAACTAAGAGACTTAAAGCAAAAGGACTCTACTTTTCAGATTGGCACCAACAATGAAGGGATGCATCCCTTCATTATGCGTGTTCCAATTTCACGCCAATTGCCACCTATTGACCAAACCATAACAGAGGTGCATGGAGATAAGGTAGGAGTCCTTTGTGATTAATTTGGGATTTGTGATTGATCTACAGAAGGACTCTTGGTCCTTCTGCATGCACATAATATGCATGAAAGCATTATTGTGCCCTTGAGTCTATGCCAAGATGGACTCTTTCATAAATCCAAGATAAGTCCAAATAAAATTCAGATAAATATTGGATCAGGCTGCCCCACTTAGGATGCTAACTAGTTAAATTGGTTAGTCCAAATAACAAGAAAACAAACCCAATCCAATTATGATGCAGAACAAAGAACAAAGAAGCGTATGCGGAAGTAAAATTAAGATTAATTCTCTTTTTTTTTTATATATATTTCAGAAATTGGCTTCGACTCAAAGTAAAGCTAAACTACGTTGAAGGAAACTAGGTAAGGATTGAAAGCACAGTTTAGAAGAAACTAAATTATCAGAGTAGTTCAGAAGTAACGGATCGCTGGGGGTTGAGAAACTCCCAGACCTAGGGTTTCGCTCTGAACTTTCAACAGAACAGAAATAGAGAGGAGAGATGGTTTACTAACCAGACAGTGATCTTCTCAGGATTTTGGTGGAAGAACTCTCTCGAGCAGATTGTGGGATCCTCGGAGTCGGCTATCTTCGCAATGGATCCTCTAATACTGGTCTCGTGGTTTGGTCAGCTTCTTCTGGACTCAAGATCTGGGAAAAAAGAGGAACAAATGATGGAATTCAGAAACTCAAGAAAAGATTTTACCAGGTTGAAGAACTTGAAAGCCGAAGTTGCTGAAATCAGGATTCTCCTGGAGGCTGATCTGACATCCTCTTAGAACTGCTGTAGATCTGAAGTATCTGGACTGGAGCTGGATGCTGGTGGCCGGCCTGGACTTGGAGAGAGTGGCCGTGAGAAGTGGAAAAGACTAGGGCTTGGTGGAAAGCGAAGGGGGATGGCGGCTAGGGTTTGGGAGTGGAGTGGCTAACCTAGGGTTTGGGGTTTTGGAGATCTCTCACCTCCTCAAGGTTCCAGGGGAACCCGGATTTACTCCCTCATGGAGCTCAACACCTGGAAGCAAGTGCGGAAAAGAGAAAACACAAGTTTGCTCATAAAAAAATTTCTTTCATTCATCTGATTTCTTTAAACTTACAAGAGGGGTTTAATTTATAAGGCTTTACAAGGGAGGAGGGTTTCACATTTTCCCATGTGGGACAAAAAGGAGGGGATCTACAAATTAGGGTAAATCATACACATATGGTCGGCCAAGGTACCAAAAAATTGGATTTGGGTTATAAAAGGCAGGTAGATGGCGCCACCTTGCTTGGATCTTCAAGAAAAATTTCTTCCCTTCCATGGATCAACTCTTTTGGACTCCTCCTTTTCTTCCTCCCTAAGTCAAGGTCCTTCCCATCTTTGTTTTGGATGTCTTTGGTAGGTAGTGGGCGCCCCCTTGAAGTTCTCTTCCAAGAGAATTTCTTCCCTTCTTTGCTTTGGGTTTCTTGGGAAAGTCTTGGCCACCCCCTTGATTTGTGGTCTCTTGGTGGACTTCTCTTTATCTGGCGCATGAGAGAAGGAAGTTGCCATCTGTGGAGTGGGGACCGAAGGCTGCTGGATGTAGATATGGCGCCCCTTGTTCTGGGAGTGTGAATGGGAGTGTGGTGTCCACTTGCCTGGTCTTGGGAGAAAATGTAACATCGCAGGTTGAAACCCTAGTCCACTACTGAGTCAACATGACTCAACAAAATAAAATACAGGTAATATAGACTCAAGCTAAATTGAGTTGATCTAGTCAACTCGTATTACAAACCAAAACCCTAATTCTTCGGGCAAGGTTAATCAGAGATCCAGATGGAGCTCTGAAGTCTTCTTCTGAGTCTGGTGCCCGCACCAATTCTCCCAGGGTGGGAGGAACTCGACCCTGTCGAGTATGGATCAAGTTGGCTCTGGTATCTCTCCAAGAGGTCTGGGTCCAGCTCTTGTAACTCTTCTCGGGAGATCCAAGAGTCATCAGAATCTGGCCTTCCTAGCCAGCGGACCAGGTATCTTTGGTATCCTCGATTACGAGTAGAGATAACCTGATCATCCAGGATCTTTTCAATCTACTCTTTCCTCACAGGCCAATTTGTTGGTGGACACACAGGGTCAGGTTCACTCTCAAGAGTAGGATTAGGTTCAAAGCCTCACTGGGAATCACAGCTAGCTCCCTATACTCTACTAGGTATGTAATGTTGAAAGTGGAGCTGATGCCCAGTTCTGGAGGCAACTCGAGCACATAGGCATTGGATCCTACTCTCTTTACCACTCTAAATGGTCCAGCTCCCCTAGCGTGTAACTTTCTAACGGTTCCAGGAGAAAACCGTTCAGGCCTTAACCTAATCATTACATAGTCTCCTTCGTCAAAAGTTTTGACTCGCCTTTGAGAATCAGCCAATTTCTTATAAGTTTCGTTACTTAAATTTATTTTGGCTTGAATTTCTTTATGCAAGTCTTTTATATGCTGTGCAAAAACTTCGCCAGACTCGGAGACCCGTGTGTGGACTGGTAAAGGAGCTAGGTCAAGAGGTGTGTGGGGTTTGTAACCATGCACAATTTCAAATGGACTCTTACCCATAGACTTATTGACCGAGTCATTATATGCAAATTCAGCTCTAGGTAAGTACAAATCCCAGTTCCTAATGTTTTCACCAACAAGACACCTTAGCAGATTGCCTAAACTACGGTTCACTACATCGGTTTGGCCATCAGTCTGGGGATGATAGGCAGTTGAAAACTTAAGTTTGGTCCCTAACTTATGCCAAAGGGTTTTCCAGAAATAACTGGTGAACCGAACATCCCTATCTGAAACAATGGTCTTGGGTAGGCCATGGAGTCGAACTATCTCATTAAAGAACAGGGTGGCTACCTTAGACGCATCAAATGTTTGGGAACAAGGCAAGAAATGGGCCATCTTGGAAAATCGGTCTACTACAACACAGATAGAGTCATGCCTCCTCTGGGTCTTAGGCAAACCTAACACAAAGTCCATGCTCACATCTTGCCAAGGACGATCTGGGACAGGGAGTGGGGTATAAAGGCCGGTGTTCTGTTTTTGCTGTTTGGCAACACGCAGGTCCGACACCTAGCCACAATGTGTGCTACATCTCTTTTTAAGCTAGGCCAGAAAAAATGGTCTTCAATAGCCAGGGTGGTCTTATCTTTTCCGAAATGGCCAGCTAAACCTCCAGCATGAGTTTCCCAAATCAAGAATTCCCTAAGAGAGGTTCTAGGGATGCAAAGCCTATTCTTAAAGAACAGAAAGCCATCTAAAAGGGAATAATCCTTATGTTCACTAGATGGTCCTTGAGTTAGATCCTGGTATACAGTCTTGAAATCTGGACACGACTCATATTCTTCTTTGATTTGCTCAAACCCTATGACTTCAGCCCTAACAGAATTCAACAACAAAGATCGACGACTAAGGACATCAGCTACCTTATTTTCAGACCCAGCCTTATGCTTCAAAACAAAAGTATAGGACTGGATATACTCTACCCACTTAGCATGCCTAGGGTTAAGCTTCTTCTGAGAATTCAAGAATCTAAGAGCCTCATGGTCCGAAAATAGCACAAATTCTTATGGTAGTAAATAATGTCTCCAGTAACGCAAAGCTTGCACTACCGCATAAAATTCCTTATCGTAGGTAGAATACCTAAGCTTAGCATCATTAAGTTTTTCACTAAAGAATGCTACGGGATGGTTCTCTTGGCTTAGCACTCCACCTATACCTACTCCTGAAGCATCACAGGCAACCTCAAATACCTTTGAAAAGTCTGGTAGTCTCAAAATGGGTGCCTGGGTCATCCTATCCTTAAGATCTAGGAAGGCTTTATGGGCTGCTTTGGTCCACTGAAATTCTCCCTTCCTGATGCAGTCTGTGATAGGAGCAACTACGGTACTAAACCCCTTGATGAATCGCCTATAGAAGGTAGCCAAGCCATGGAAACTTCTGACTTCATGCACACTGGTCGGCTCTGGCCAGTCTATTATGGACCTAATCTTTTCAGGGTCGGCAGCCACGCCGTCAGGGGTTACAACAAATCCAAGGAAGATAATTCTACTGGTCATAAATTCATACTTTTTGAGATTACCGTAGAGACTATCATTCCTCAAAACTTGACAGACTTGTCTAAGGTGGCCTAGGTGATCTGCAGGGGTCTTACTATAGATCAGGATGTCATCAAAATAGACCACTACAAATTTCTCTATGAAAGTTCTAAGTACCTGGGTCATAATCCTCATGAATGTACTAGGGCATTGGACAACCCAAAAGGCATAACAACCTATTCATAGAGACCATCCTTAGTTTTGAAGGCTGTTTTCCACTCATCCCCTGGTCTAATCCTAACCTGATGATAGCCGCTCTTGAGATCAATTTTAGAAAAAACCATGGCACCGGCCATCATATCAAGCATGTCATCTAGTCTAGGGATGGGGAACCTATACTTGATTGTAATTTTATTGATGGCACGACTGTCAACACACATCCTCCATGTGCCATCCTTCTTCGGGGTTAGAAGTGCAGGGACTGCACAAGGGCTAAAACTCTCTTTAATGAACCCCTTCCTCAACAATTCGCCAACCTGCTTTTGCAGTTCTTTATGCTCCGATGGATTCATCCTATAATGGGGCAAGTTGGGTAAAGTAGCTCCTGGGACTAAATCTATGGAATGCTGAATATCCCTAAGAGGTGGAAGGTGGTCTGGCAGATCCTCGGGAAAAACATCCTCAAATTCTTCTAATAAAGGCTTAACTTCCTGAGGAGGCTCTGAGGGTGTAGGAGTCCTAAGTTCCTTAGCAGTCAACATCCAAATGGGTGAACCACTATGAATCTCTTGTTCTAGATCCTTGGCACTAATCAGGTTCACTCCAGTCTTCATTTCTCTGACCTTACTAGTTCCTTTAGCTACCTTGTCCTTAGGAGGGACTGAATGGATTGTGATTTTCTTCCCATTGAAACTAAAGACACAGGTGTTGGATTTTCCTAAGAGGGTGGCATCGTGATCATACAACCAAGGTCTTCCAAGAATTATACTGCTCACCCCCATGGGCAAGACATCACACCAAATCTTCTCTTGATAGGATTGCATTTGGATTTGGACCTGACATCTAGACTGGATGGGTATAGAGGTAGAGTCTACCCAAGAAACCTTATAGGGGTTGGGGTGGGGGACTGGGGTTAAGCCTAACATTTTGACAGTGCTAGTAGAAATGGCATTCACACAGCTCCCACTATCTATGATGATTTTACAAACCTTATCCCCTAGTTTAAGGAAAGTTTGTAGGATATTAGTCCTACGCCAATCTTCCTGAACTTTAGTCTAGGACAGGATGCATCTCACAACCCCTAAGTGGTCAGATTCAGTGGATTCTTCCTCTCCTTCATACTCATCAACCAAATTCATTCTGGCCTCATAAACTTCTTCTTCAAACTCCTCATTAGGCTCGGAACTCTCTTCCCCTCCCTCTTCTATATATAGGGATCTACGAAGGCACTGGCTAGAAACATGACCTACCTTATGACACTTAAAACAAGCTATGGCTGTGCACTGAGTGGAGATATGACCGGGCTTCTGGCACTTAAAATAGACGATACTAGGGGTTCTCTGGGTGTCAGGTGCCTTACCTTTGTCCATGGGCCTAGGGGTGGGGATACCCTGATTAGGCTTGCTAGGGGTAACCTGGCTAGGTCCATTTCTTGGGATTGGGGCACTAACCCTAGATGGCATGGGTCCTCTCTGAAACTTCTCAGTGTTCAGTGCAATCTGATAGGCTTGGTCTAGGTCAGTAACCTCTCTCAGAAACAACTCTCTCTTAATATCTTCCCTAAGTCCAGTCCTAAATCTAGACAAAGTGACCTCATGGGCTTCACTCACATCACATCTCATCAGGTATTCATGAAAGGTGGTTATGTAGTCTGAAACAGATCGGTTCCCTTGTTTCAAAGTCTGCCATTGGTCTAACAGATTTTGCTGGTATGAAATGGGTAGGTACTTGTCTCTAAGTTTCTCTTTCATACCCTGCCAAGTGGTTATGGGCTCTACATTTCGTCTTCTAGTGGTCAGCTCAATGTTCTCCCAGTATAACCTAGCAAGACGTATTAATTTCATCTTGGCAAACTTGAATTTCCTCTCCTCAGACATGGCATACCACTCAAAGTACAGGTCCATCTCACCCTCCCAATCAGAATACACCTTAGGATTTAGGCTACCATCAAAAGTGGGTGCATCTAACTTGATGTTTCGAATGAACCTATCATCTCTATCCTCAGGTTCTGGGTCAGGCCTCCTATGATTAGGTTCAGGATCTCGGTATAGAGGTCTTCTAGGCTCTTGGTGTGGGTGAGGTTGAGGCACATTAAAATCTGGGTCAAGAGTCCAATTCCGATGCCTAGGTTCCTCGAGTACTTGGACTCGATCCCTAAGCTGGGCAAAATTCTCATTCATATCCTGACTTAATTTGTTCATACTTTCAGTAAGAGCTCTAACCATGGCCTCTAAATCAGGTTGGGTTTGACCAGGTTGGTAGGATACTCCATTCCGGGTAGACATGATGCAATCAAGCACATAAAATGAGACTCAACTGAACGACTACGGGCTAACTAGACCTAGAGCCCAAACTAGGTGCCCAATCAGAGTGGCAAGCTAGCCTGTAGTAACTCAGGACTCAGCCAGGCAGGTGTAAGGGGAGTGTTAGGTCCCTGAATGCCAATCCTAGACACCAATCAGAGATTGGCCAGGTAGGCGGACCAGCACACAAGCCCTTTGGGATGGAATCCCTGAACCACCGTTCTAGACACTGAGTACAAAGCACACACAGAGTAACCAGACAAACTGACTCAACACTAGCCTTGACCCGACTTGTTGATGTCCCTAGCCCACTAGGGCAAATTAGGTCTAATCAATTTTAGATTAAAGGCTTAGGTTCGAATGAAGGGGTGGTGGTTTTGGGCTAAGGAGAGGTTATCAACTCCTCCCCTTATCTTAGATGCTCAAATTCCCTTAAGTTGAATTAAGAGATGAACACTCAAAAATAAATGGATTGCAGAACATAAAAATAGAGTTGCAGTAATTTAATTCTCAGAAATCGCACGGAAACCAATAAATCATGAGAAAATTACGAAAATTAGTTTCAATTATAATAGTTTCAGAAAAACAAAAATCACTGAATTTGGAGTTATCTGTAGTGAGAAATAATTCTTGCAATAGGGCAATTACGGACTAAAAATAGAGCACTTCCCCGTTTACAATTTCTGCTACGAAGTTGTAACCCAACGGATCCCCTACACGCCCTAGGAACACCCCGTGGAATGGGAAGAGGAGGTTTGCACCTCGCTTCGTTCGTAGGACCGGATGTCCTGGGGAGTCTACTTCGAGCAGACAAAGTAAAAAGAGAGGGACTCAAACAAGCAATCAAACAGAAACCCTAGACAGGGCTCTGATACCAAAAATGATGCAGAACAAAGAACAAAGAAGCATATGCGGAAGTAAAATTAAGATTAATTCTCTTTTTTTTTTTTTTTTTTTATATTTCAGAAATTGGCTTCGACTCAAAGTAAAGCTAAACTACGTTGAAGGAAACTAGGTAAGGATTGAAAGCACAGTTTAGAAGAAACTAAATTATCAGAGTAGTTCAGAAGTAACGGATCGCTGGGGGTTGAGAAACTCCTAGACCTAGGGTTTCGCTCTGAACTTTCAACAGAACAGAAATAGTGAGGAGAGATGGTTTACTAACCAGACAGTGATCTTCTCAGGATTTTGGTGGAAGAACTCTCTCGAACAGATTGTGGGATCCTCGGAGTCGGCTATCTTCGCAATGGATCCTCTAATACTGGTCTTGTGGTTTGGTCGGCTTCTTCTGGACTCAAGATCTGGGAAAGAAGAGGAACAAATGATGGAATTCAGAAACTCAAGAAAAGATTTTACCAGGTTGAAGAACTTGAAAGCCAAAGTTGCTGAAATCAGGATTCTCCTGGAGGCCGATCTGACTTCCTCTTAGAACTGCTGTAGATCTGAAGTATCTGGACTGGAGCTGGATGCTGGTGGCCGGCCTGGACTTGGAGAGAGTGGCCATGAGAAGTGGAATAGACTAGGGCTTGGTGGAAAGAGAAGGGGGATGGCGGCTAGGGTTTGGGAGTGGAGTGGCTAACCTAGGGTTTGGGGTTTTGGAGATCTCTCACCTCCTCAAGGTTCCAGGGGAACCCGGATTTACTCCCTCATGGAGCTCAACACCTAGAAGCAAGTGCGGAAAAGAGAAAACACAAGTTTGCTCATAAAAAAATTTCTTTCATTCATCTGATTTCTTTAAACTTACAAGAGGGGTTTAATTATAAGGCTTTACAAGGGAGGAGGGTTTCACATCTTCCCATGTGGGACTAAAAGGAGGGGATCTACAAATTAGGGTAAATCATACACATATGGTCGGCCAAGGTACCAAAAAATTGGATTTTGGTTATAAAAGGCAGGTAGATGGCGCCACCTTGCTTGGATCTTCAAGAAAAATTTCTTCCCTTCCATGGATCAACTCTTTTGGACTCCTCCTTTTCTTCCTCCCTAAGTCAAGGTCCTTCCCATCTTTGTTTTGGATGTCTTTGGCAGGTAGTGGGCGCCCCCTTGAAGTTCTCTTCCAAGAGAATTTCTTCCCTTCTTTGCTTTGGGTTTCTTGGGAAAGTCTTGGCCGCCCCCTTGATTTGTGGTCTCTTGGTGGACTTCTCTTTATCTGGCGTATGAGAGAAGGAAGTTGCCATCTGTGGAGTGGGGACCAAAGGCTGCTGGATGTAGATATGGTGCCCCTTGGACTGGGAGTGTGGTGTCCACTTGCCTGGTCTTGGGAGAAAATGTAACATCCCAGGTTGAAACCCTAGTCCACTACTGAGTCAACATGACTCAACAAAATAAAATGCAGGTAATGTAGACTCAAGCTAAATTGAGTTGATCTAGTCAACTCTTATTACAAACCAAAAATCCTAATTCTTCGGGCAAGGTTAATCAGAGATCCAGATGGAGCTCTGAAGTCTTCTTCTGAGTCTGGTGCCCGCACCAAATTAGGTTAGGAGTTAAGCTAGCCAACATATGCTAGTATGTTAATTAGCTAGCCAATTAGGATCCCATGATCCTAATAAAAATATAATTGACTTTTCTGGACAATTTCCTAATATGTGTGACCTTTTGGGCTCCACATCTAATTAGCAGTAGTTCTAGGTCCAAGCTAGTTCGATCCAATTGAACTAATTTGACCTAATTAGGTTAAATTGAGCTGACCTAAGTTGCCAATTCAGCCCAGATTCTAAATTGCTCATGAATCCATTCAATTTGATTCATGAAAACCCACAAGATATGATTGACATCTAGCAACAAATCATGCCTACCTGAAAGATGAAGAATTTAATAGAAATTACTAAAATACCCTTCAATGAAAAGTTACCATGTAATTAAATCCTTCGATCTCCCTTTACCCCGATTAAGTGATGGGCATGGATAAATGTCAAACCCTAGCACTCAATCCTTTTGAATCTCAATTTGATAATGAAGACTCGATCAATAAAAGATTAGAAACCCTATCTAATATCATCATGCTTTGATCAAAGACTTCCTGAGTCATCATTCAAAGAGATTTCATGGGATAAGTCCTCCTCTTACTAGGAGTGATCGATTCCTTGTCGACCCACTCACATCCTTCATACACAATCCACCATATCCGAGAACATCTCGTACATGACTCATTTTAATGTGTGAGTATGAACCAAATATGGCTTCATGTGCATAAGGAACCATGGTGATCTCAGGTCTAAGGATCCCTTATATAACTCCCACTATGAGAACCATCTTTTAACAAGTAGTAAGACTTCCATAAGATGTTCTTAATGCAGATCAGCCCAGTGAACTCATACCCTTATGAGCACCCACATCCTTGTATTAGTGTCCTTACATAAGTGGCTATGAGACCAAGCACCCTCCCTTTGAGCATACATAGGATGTGCTTGTCTTTCCAGAAATATTGATCCCCGAATCAATAATCCAATAATTAGGGACATTTTAGATTAGGGTTTATAGAAACTTATGTCTCACCATTATGATCTCCATCATAACCCTAATTTCATTATCCTAACCTATGGGGTTCATCATAATCTAGATAAGATATAGCAGTATGATGAATCAACAGATGCCTTTTATTGATAAATAATATCATACATGAGTTGGAAGATCATAGAAATGCCCTTGTAAAGATTGGCTTTTAGGGAATTATTCTTTCAATCTCCCACTTGCACTAAAGCCAATCGCCTTTGTATTTTACACCCATACAATCTAAATGATGATCTAACTACTATTTTGGTAATGCTTTAGAGAATGGGTCTGCTATATTATTTTTTATATCTACTCGTTCGAAGACAACATCTTATCCTTGAACGAGGTGGAAGCATCTTAGAATGTGCTTGGACTTATTATGAGACCTTGGTTCCTTGGCTTACACAATAATTCCAGTGTGACCATAATAAAGTGGCATCGGTTGTTGTATAGTAGGAACCATTTCCAATTCTGTGATGAATTTTTTCATCCATATAGCTTCCTTTATGGCTTCACTTGTAGCTATGTACTCTACCTTGGTAATTGAGTCAGCTACAGTTTGCTGCTTTATACTCTTCCAACACACTACACCACCATATAGGGTAAAAATATACTTTGATATGGATTTTCTATCATCCGGATCTGATTGAAAACTAGAATCTGTATACCCTTCTAGTTTCAACTCTGATCCATCATATAGGAGAAAAATATCTTTAGTACTTTTTAGGTACTTAAGAATATCTTTCACGGCTTTCCAATGATCCTTCCCTGGATCAGCCTAGAATTTGCTCACTATGCTCAAGGCATAAGCAAGATCAGGCTAGGTACATAACATAGCATACATAATTGATCCTACAACCGAAACATAAGGGATCAAACTCATTCTCTCTCTCTCTTCTGGTGTCTTAGGAGACATCTTCTTGGAGAGGTGTATGCCTTGACTTACAGGCAAGTAACCTTTCTTACTTCCCTCTATGTTGAATCTCTTCAACACTAAGTCAATGTACCTGGATTGGGATAAGCTAAGCATCCTCTTAGATCTATCTTTATAGATCTTTATACCTGGTATATAGGATGTCTTTCCCAAATCATTCATGGAAAACTCATAAATAGCCAAGACTTGATCGATTGCAATATTGGGATATCATTCCCAGATGAGTATGTCATCGACATACAAAACTAAGAAAATAAGGGCACTCCCACTTATCTTCTTTTACACACACGGTTCATCCATATTCTTGATGAAACCAAAATTTTTAATTATTTCATCAAAGTGGATATTCCAACTTCTCGATGCTTGCTTTAATCTATAAATGGATTTCTTAAGCCTACATACTTGGTTTGGTCTCTCACTAGAGATGAACCCTTCTGGCTGTGACATATAGACTTCTTCCTTAAGTTATCCATTAAGAAAAGTTGTCTTTACATCCATTTGCCATATCTCATAATCATAGTATGCAGCTATAATAAGCATTATTAAAATGAACTTGAGCATGGCTACTGGTGAAAAAGTTTCATCATAGTCAATGCCATGTTTTTGTTTTGAAATCATTTGCCACCAGCCTTACCTTATAGGTCTCTACTTGACCATTTGCTCCAATCTTCTTCTTGAAAATCCATTTACATCCAATCAGTTTTACTCCCTTCGGTGAATTTATTAAAGTCGAAACCTGATTAGAGTACATTGAGTCCATTTCAAATTTCATGGCTTCCAACCATTTGCCAGAGTCCTTACTCATGACAGCTTTCGTATAGGTCACAGGATCATCATCCTGTATGATATTGGCTTCATTATCATTCCCAATAACAAAACCAAATCTGAGAGGTGCACTTCGTACTCTCTCTGACCTACAGAGAGGAGGTGTGTGTTGTGGTTGTTCTTGAACCATAGAAAAATTTAGTTGAGAAATGGCTTCAAGTGTAGGTTGAACTTCTTCAAGTTCAAATATCCTCTCATTGCCCTTTTCTTGGATAAACTTCTTTTCCAAGAATGTGTCATGCCTATTGACAAAGACCTTTTGCTTAGTAGGGTTGTAGAAAAGGTAACCCATACCTTTTTTAGGATATTCTACAAACCTACACTTGTCAGCCCTAGCACTTAGCTTATGTCCAAAAACATTCCTGACATAAGCAAGGCATCCCCAAATCTTAAAATATTTAAGACTTGGCCTTTTCCCATTCTATAATTCATATGGCATGCTCTTATGTGCCTTTGATGGCACCCTTTTTATTATGTGGGTAGCATTCTATATGGCATAACCCCAAAAGGATACTGGATGATCTATGAAGCACATCATGGACCGTACCATAGCAATAAGGTACAATTCCTCCTTTCTACTACATTTAACTATGGCGTATATGGAGGGGTCCATTCATAGAGAATTCCTTTATCTTTAAGATCAAGAAACTCACTAGACGAGTATTCTCCTCCTCGATCAAACCGAAGGACTTTAATACTATGCCTAGTTTGTTTCTCAACCTCACTTTGACACTCTTTGAACTTATCAAAAGCATCAGACTTGTGTTTCATGAGATACATATATTCAAACCTCGATAAATCATCAATAAAATTGATGAAATAAGAGTATCATCTTCTAACCTAAGTTGTCATAGGACCACACACATCTGTTTGTACTAGACCTGACAACTCAGTTGCTTTATCTCCATGTCCAGTGAATAGAGATTTAGTCATCATACCCATAAGACAGGACTCACAAGTTCCTAATGATTCATGATCGAAAGGTTCAAAATTTTTTTTTTTGTACAACTTGTTTATCCTAGACTCACTAATATGATCCAAATGGCAATGCCAGAGATATGTGAAATTCACATCATCTCTCTTTCTTCCAGCTTCTAGGTCTCTATAATTCTTATAATAACTTACAGATATGAGACCCACATGCGGTATCCAATACCTATGTATCAGAAGCTGAAGAACTCAATGACAAGTTTGTTTGTACAAACCTTTTGATGCTCCACCAGCATCATGCTTCATACTTGCAAGATACAATTTACAATTCTTCTTCTAGTGGCCTTGCTTCCCACAATGATAATAGATCCCATCAGCAGAGGGCTTCCTTGCCTTCTTCCTTTTCTGGAAGCTACTCTTAGGGTTCCTTTTTCTCTTTAAACCGTTCTTCATTACCTGCTTCTTCTTTCCATTAACTAGAAGAAGTTGAGCCTTATCACTTTTAAAGTGGCTCTCTGCTATTTTAAGCATATTCAACAGCTCAAGCAATAATAAATTTAGTTTGTTCGTGTGATAGTTCATGACAAACTATGAGAAGGAATCCGAGAGTGACTGTAGGATAAAGTCCTGATTCAGTTTCTCATCCATCACAAATCCTAATTGACTTAATCAAGTGATCAAGTCAATCATTTTAAGGACATGAGCCTGGATGGAAGAACCCTCACTCATTCATACTCAGAACAACTGCTTTGATATTATATATCGAGCAGTCCGACTATGCTCTCCATATAGCTCCTTAAGATTGAGCAATATGGACTAAGTTCTTATTTCCTCATGTTGCCTTTGTAACTCATTACTCATTGAGGCCAACATGATGCACTTGACAGTCATACTGTCATTCTGCCATATTTTATATGTGGCCCTTTCCTCCTCAGTAGCATCCTCTCCTACTAGAAGTGGGTCAAGAGAATCTAGGATATAGGCAATTTTTTCCAGAGCTAATACAATTCTCAGGTTCCTCAACCAATCCACATAATTTGGACTGGTCAACTTATTGGAATCCAAGATACCTCACAGTGAAAGAGTAGAAGCCATAATGTAAAATTGACATTAAATAAAGAACAACTATAAGCAGACCACTCATGATGATATTCATAATTAGATAAGGCCTTTTGCATCTAATTGTGTCTCCCACTATTTTATAAAAATACCATAACCCTTTCCTATGATAAACGTGAAACCAGTATCCAGTTTCTTTAGTGGGGTTGAGATCCCAATTCCTTATAAATGCCTTGTGTGTACACAACAAACACTTATAAGTTCAAGGGTAGGAAATGTGAAGTGGGACAATTCATGTATTCCAATTATTTTTTGTATGTTAGGCATTACGTTAGGAGTTAGTATCCCAAATTTCAAGCCATGATATTAAGTAGAGAATTCTATAGAAAATCTGAAGCATAAGCATGCAAAAATAAACCCTAAAAGTAAAGAAACAGGATCGCCAAGGCTAAGAAGCCCTGGTTAGGACTAGCTCTTCTATAATACTGCTACTAGATGAGCCTAGGGAGTGTACCTATCAGAGATTTAAAGATGGATCCATGAAGAGTTCGCTCATCGCTCCTGGATTGGCCTGGAAAATAAAGCTATCGACCCTGTAGATTCGCGGCTTTCAATCCGGTGACCCGAAAGCTAGTCTGATTGAATCCTTGGATTTGTGAACTCTGAGGGACCTGCAAATCACAATGCAAGGGTTAGAAAATGAATAAGAAACAAGTTTTAAGGATATAAAAAGCAAAGGAAAGGAAGGCTTAGAAGTGGGTGGCCAAGAGAAGAAGAGGCAGGCAGCTTAGAGGTAGGGTGCAGGGATCACACAGATATCCTGAGGGATCGTACAAATACCCTTAATCACATAGAAATTCACTCAGAATTTACACTGAAGTTGAGAAGAACTCAAGAAATTTTTTATATTCATTAACATTTAATATACATGAGAGGGGGGGGGCATTTAAATAGGCTTACAAACTTGGGCTCCAAGTAAGGGCATACAAGATAATTCCCACTAATCTTTTTCCTACTCAAATATATAGAGATCTCCTCTCCCAAATAGGTTCAAACTCTCTCTTCTCACTAGGATTACTCCTCTCCTTCTCTTTGACTTGGTCCAAGGGAGGTGACCATAAGTGGGGTGCCAACATGAGAGGTGACCTTAAAAAGGGTGCTGAATTTGAGGATAGGCCAGGACTTTAGGCGGGCCATTTCAATGCTGGGCAGGCTTTAGGGTTCTCATGGTGTCCATCTCCTCTTGGTGGGTTGATGTACTTGTCATCCAAGTCTTCAATGATAGCTCCAAGACTCCTTCCATGCTTCCCAAGTGGCACAATTATGTGGATGATTGGATTCCTTGCAATGGTTGGAGTATTATGCTGACTGGCTTCATAAGTGACTTGAGTCTTCTTACAAAATTGGGTTGGACTCAATATAAGACTTACAAAATTAGACTGGACTCATAAAACTCAAAACATACAGGACTTATAAGGCTCACTAAGCATCCAAAACTTGACTCAATACTCTAATTACAGGACTCAAATGTAAAAAGTCCCAAAATGAGATTCAGAGGCCAAGGTACAGACTCAAGTGTAACAAATCATATAAAACAAAACTCATGGTGTTGACCCCTAAAGTGATTTTGATGATAACAAAACATTGAAGCTTACATTTGGTTATCTAACAACTCTTCAATAGATTGACAAGTTTTTGTAGGACAACTGCATTGACATATTTTTCAATTCCTACAATCTTTAATGTTTTGTGTTGAGTTGTAAAATACTTAGATTCTTGTAAAGAAGAACCCTACAAAAAGTTTCCTGTTAAAATCAGTTAAAGGGTTACTTCTACCAGTCCTTCTTGATTCAAGTTTTCTTGAATTTATAGTAAGTAGTGCTTGAAAAAGATTGTTAAAGCTTGGGACAAGTGTTCTGGAAGTTTGAAGCTGATCTAGCTAAAGAACCACCTTCGAGCCGACTAGATGAACAACCCAGCTGACTCTGGCACTAGCATTGAAGACAAGTTCTCTGGCATGTAGATCCAGTCAACTAGCACCAAGGTCCAGCTGACTCGTCTAGAACAAGGTTGAGAACGTTCTGAGATTCTCAGGAATACAATCAACTGGATTTAGATCCAGCCAACTCATCCAGAACACAGTTGAAAATGGTCTAAGAAGCCTCTGAGATTCCAGCCAATTGGAATTCAGCCCAGCTGACTCATCCACAGTGAGGTATTTTTTCAACTATGGAAGCTAGCCGACTGGCACTTAGCCCAATCGATCCGAACTTCATTCGAGCCGACTCGAAG
This sequence comes from Areca catechu, assembly GCA_021397845.1. NCBI lineage: Eukaryota > Viridiplantae > Streptophyta > Magnoliopsida > Arecales > Arecaceae > Areca > Areca catechu. Next base: position 73,206,730 of record CM038041.1, read on the forward strand.
TTTGTCTGAGCCGACTGGAATGACGGGGTCACCTCCAACAGCTAGTTCCAGTTCTCAGTTTTTGAATTCCAAAAGTGCTCCAACGGTAATGTGTCACCTCCCAATAGTCTACAATGTTCAAAATCATGGGAAGGTAGTTGAAGTCTCTATAAATAAGGTATGAGAACATCCTTTAAGAGGCTAATGATTTATTGAGCATTTATTGAACACTTATTGAAGTGAATTAAGAGAGCACTAGAGCTTTAAAGATTACCTTCAAGCTTGCAACAACTCTTACCAGAAGCTTGAAGCACCTTTTGAGGAAATGCAAGGAAGCCATTGAAGTGCATTGAAGAGTATTCAGTGGATCTTCACTCGAGCTGCATTGGTAACCACCCAAACAACAGAGTCTGTCTTTATTGTTGCTTTTCTTATTCTACCTTTCAGAATATCTGGGTTATTGTTGAGCCTTGTTGTAAAAACCAAATATGTTACTTTGGTAAGCCTTTAAATCCAGAGTGTAGAGGTTTCTTTGGTGAGCCTAGCTATAAACCAAAGTGTAGAGGTTTTAGGTGAACCTGTAAAAACCTAGCTTGGGTTTCTTTGGTGAGCCCGATTTCAGAAACCAAAGTGTAGAGGTTTGGATTATGAGCCTGCAAAACAATCCGACTGTATTCCGGTTTGGGGGATATAGTGAAAATCCCGAGTGGTGAACTTGGGTAGTGGATGAAGGAGCTGGGTTGCTCCGAACCACTATAAATCTGCTTTGTTTGTGTTGTGTTTGCTTTATCTTTTAGCTTCTGCTTTCTTTCTCTGATTAATACAGCACCTAATCACTAATTGGAATTAATTATGCACATACTTGCAAAAATTTTATAATTCCCAATTCACCCCCCCTCTTGGGACTAAGCCACCAGGGCAACAGCTGGTATCAGAGAAATGTCTCTGATTACTTGAGTTAAGATCGATGGCTCATCCCATGAGTACATCCTTAGCTAAGGGCAAATCAACAAATAGACCTCCACTATTCACAGGCACTAATTATTCATATTGGAAGGCATGAATGAAAATTTACATACAAGCTGTAGATTTTCAATTATGGAAGGTCATCTTGAAAGGGCTACATATTTCCACAATTAAAGTTGATGGCGTGGACATCTCTAAGCTTGAAGAGGACTGGGATGATCATGACATGAAAATGGGGGAATTGAACGCCAAAGCAATGAACTTATTATATTGTGCTTTGGATGCTAACGAGTTCAACCGAATTTCCACTTGCTCATCGGCAAAGGAAATCTGGGATAAACTCGAAGTGACCCATGAGGGAACTTTCCAAGTGAAAACCTCCAAGATAAATCTTTATGTTCATAACTATGAATTATTTAAAATGGAACCTTCTGAAACAATATCTGCTATGTTCTCTAGATTTACAGATATTATTAATGGTTTAAAGAGTCTTGACAGGGTATACTCTAATATAGATCTAGTTCAGAAGATCCTTCATTCTTTGCCAAACAAATAGGATCCCAAGGTAACTGCGATCCAGGAAGCCAAAAATCTCAACACTTTGATGCTGGATGAATTACTGGGATCACTCATTACCCACGAGCTAACAATGCAACATAGAATGGAAGATGAGCAGAAGAAAAAGAAGACAATTTGCCTTCAAGGAGACTTCCGATTCAAAAAGGGATGATGAAGTATCTGAAGAAGAAAGCACCTCCTCCAATGATGACCTAGAAGACGAAGACATCACTATGGTTATGAGGAGATTTAGAAAATTCATGGAAAGAAAGAAAGGAAGGTACAACCACAAATTTTATAGGAAGGATTATGGAAAGGAAAAGGAAAAGGACAGAGAGAAAGAAAAAGAGGTAGTCCCCACATGCTACGAATGTAAGAAGTCGGGGCACATACGTCTAGACTGTCCAATGCTAAAGAAATCCTTCAGACAAAAGAAGAAGAAGAAAGCCATGGTTGCCACATGGTCTGATAGTGAAGACTCAACTTCATCGGAAGAAGAAGAGACCACCAAGACTGCCAATCTTTGCTTAATGGGTCTCAAAGATGAGGTAACATCCCCTAACAACTGCACTGAATTTACTTTTGAAGAATTTAATTCTGCTTTTCATGATTTACTCTCTGAATTTAAGAAAGCTGGAGTAAAGATAAAATCATTAAAAAATATGAATGACACTTTACTCAAAAAAAGGATGAGATTTCAGAAAAGAATACTTTATTACAGAAGGAATTGCATATCTTTTTTGAAAAATTTGAAAAACTGAAAAATTAGAATTTATCATATGAAAAGAAAAATACTGATTTACTTGCCGAAAACAATGAATTAAAAAAGGAGGTTACAAAACTCAAGCCTTTGGTTGAAAAACTTACTTTATCTTCAAATAAGCTTGAGCTAATTTTAAAAGAACAACGAATTTCTGGAAATAAAGCCGGAATTGGTTTCAATACTTCTTTTGTAAATGGAATTTCAGCAACAACTTTTGTGAAATCCAAAACACCAGCTCAAAGCATTTTATCTCAAAAAGTTTCAACCACAACAATAGCTATTACTACTTCTAAATCTTTATCATATGCTCCTAAGAATTTGATAAAAAATGCATACTTTCCAAAAGTTTTGAAATCTGCATCAAGTGCATCAACTTCTAGAACTTCAAATTCTGTTTCTAACAAAAATTCTAAAGTTGTTTGCTATGCTTGTAAAAGAATTGGACATAAAGCTTTTGAATGCAATAATCTTAGAAATGTCCACAAAAAGATAAAAAGATTTGGGTTCCCAAAGGAACCACCTCTGTTGACCTTCAAGGACCCAAGGTAGCTTGGGTACCTAAAAGAATTCATTGATTATTTTGTAGGAATGTCTTGCAGCCCAAAAATTGAAGAAAAGGTAGTACTTGGATAGCGGCTGCTCAAGACATATGACGGGTGACAAAGACCAATTCATCACCCTTGAAATGAAAGAAGGAGGTATGGTCACCTTTGGAGATAATGGCAAAGGGAGAATAATCGGTATCGGTAAGATCAAAATAACTCCCTTTACTTTTATTGAAAATGTTTTGCTAGTAGACAAATTGAAGCATAATCTGTTAAGTATAAGTCAATTGTATGATAAAGGCTTCAAGGTTGTCTTTGAGTCCTCTATGTGTATAGTAACTAACTCTTTAGATTCTAGTAATAAATTTATTGGACATAGACTCGGGAATATCTATGTGGTAGATCTTGATGATCTTGCCATGTCTAGTAGCCCTAGTCTAGTTGCAATGAATGCTAAAACCAAAGAGTCAGGCTTACTATGGCATAGATGATTAGGTCATGCTAGCATGCATACTATTGCCAAATTAATTTCTAAAGATCTTGTTAGAGGCATGCCTAAGTTTAAAGTTGATTTGAATCATGTTTGTGATGCATGCCAAATGGGTAAACAAACTAGGAGGAGTTTTAAATCAAAGAATATAGTTTATACAACAAGACCTCTTGAACTACTTCACATGGATCTTTTCGGATCTACCAGGACTACAAGCCTAGGAGGGATGAAATATGCTCTTGTGATAGTAGACGATTTTTCGAGATTTACAAGGGTTTTGTTTATCGCATCGAAAGATGAAACTTTTCATGTTTTTAGAAAATTTCATACAAAGGTTTCAAACTAAAAAAACTTATCTTTGATTTCAATTAGAAGTGATCATGGAACTAAGTTTGAAAATCAATTTTTCAAAGATTATTGTACTGAGTTTGGCATTGATCACAACTTCTCCGCTCCTAGAACACCTCAACAAAATAGTGTTGTAGAGAAGAAAAATAGAACATTGGAAGAAATGGCTCACACAATGTTGTGTGAAGGCAATCTTCCAAAGTACTTTTGGGCAAAAGCATAAAATCTGCATGTTATATTTTAAATCGCATTTTGATCTGTCCTATTTTAAAGAAAACCCCCAACCCCCTGTGAGCTTTGGAATGACAAAAATTCCAATATTAGTTATTTTCATGTATTTGGTTGTAGATGCTTTGTGCATAACAATGGAAAAGATAATTTAGAAAAACTTGATTCTAAAGTTGATGATGCAATTTTTCGAGGTTATTCATTACATAGCAAAGCATATAGGGTTTTTAATAAAGGATTCTTACTGTTGAAGAGTCAATTCATGTTGTTTTTATTGAAACTAATCCTACACCTTCTAGACAAGAAGAGTGCATAGATAATGATGTAAGTACATTGCAAAAAGGAATGGATGACTTGAGCATTCAAGACAAAGACACTCAAGGTAGAGAAGAAACGGTAAGTAAGGATCACACTGATCTACCGAGGGACTGGAGGTATGTTACATCTCACCCTAAAGAATTAATAATAAGAGATCCTTCACATGGTGTTAGGACTAGGGCTGCACATAAGGATGCACATGATTACCTAGCCTTTATATCACAAATAGAACCTCATAGCTTAGAAGAGGCTGAGACTGATCCAAATTGGATGATGGCAATGCATGAAGAACTAAACTAGTTTGAAAGAAATAAGGTATGGACACTTGTAGATAGACCTATAGACCACCCAATTATAGGAACTAAATGGGTCTATAGGAATAAATTAGATGAACAAGGAAACATTATAAGGAACAAAGCTAGATTAGTGGCTAAGGGATATAACCAAGAAGAAGGTATTAATTTTGATGAAACTTATGCACCCGTAGCAAGACTAGAAGCTATTAGATTATTACTTGCATTTGCTTGCTACATGAACTTTAAACTCTTTCAAATTGATGTAAAAAGTGCATTTCTTAATGGTTTTATCTCTGAACAAGTTTTTGTGGAACAACCACCTGGTTTTGAAAATCATGCTTTTCCAAACTATGTATTCAAATTAAACAAAGCATTGTATGGTTTAAAACAAGCACCTAGAGCCTGGTATGATAGACTTAGCACTTTCTTAATTGAAAATAATTTTTCAAGAGGAAATGTAGATAAAACTTTGTTTATCAAAAAGAAAAATAATGATATCTTAGTTGTACAAATATATGTAGATGATATCATTTTTGGTGCAACTAATGAATCTCTTTGTAAAGAATTTGCTAAGCTTATGCAGGGAGAATTTGAAATGAGCTTAAAGGACAAGCTGAACTACTTCCTTGGTCTTTAAGTAAAACAAACTAAGGAAGGCATCTTGATCAACCAAGCCAAATACATCAAGGAAATCATCAAAAAGTTTGGTATGGAGAGTAGCAAAACAATGAGCACACCCATGAGCCCAGCTTGTAGATTGGATAAAGATGAGAATGGATCCAATGTTGAACAAAAGCTATATAGAAGTATGATCGGATCCTTATTATATTTGACTGCAAGTAGACCTGATATATTATACAGTGTATGTGTATGTGCTAGATTTCAGTCATCACAAAAAGAAACACATATGCTTGCTATAAAAAGAATAATTAAATATTTGGAAGGAACAAGTAATTTAGGAATTTGGCATTCTAAACATTCTACTTAGAATTTGATTGGATTCTCTGATGCTGATTATGCTGGTTGTAAGATAGATAGAAAAAGCACTAGTGGTACATGTCAATTTCTAGGGTTGAATTTAATTTCATGGCACTGTAAGAAGCAAAACTCCGTAGCCTTGTCCACAGCTGAGGCTGAGTACATGTCTGCCGGTAGTTGTTGTGCTCAAGTGTTATGGATTAAATAATAACTAGAAGATTTTGGTGTATCACAATCTAAAATTTTAATTAAATATGATAACACAAGTGCTATCAATTTAACAAAGAATCCAATTCAACACTCTAGAACCAAGTACATTGAAATTAGATATCATTTTATTAGGGATTATGTTTCTAATGGTAATATTGTGCTTGACTTTGTGCCAACTGAAGATCAATTAGCTGACATTTTCACCAAGCCACTCAATCAAGATAGATTTGAGCTAATTAGAAGTGAATTAGGACTTTGTGATCATTTCTAGATTCTTTAACCTAATTCCTTCAATTCTAAGGAAATTTCATCTAGAAAACCTCCTCTATCTATTCTATTTTATTGAGCTTTAATTTTCTTCAAATTCTATTCGAAATCCTTTTGAATTTTGTTCAAATTTTTCAAAACTCTAATCTTCTTGTTTGAGTCAACTGGATCCTAATTCTAGTCGACAGGATTTTTCTGTGAGTTTTGAACTTATTCTGGCCTAGCCGACTTGAATAGTTTCGAGTCGACTGGATTCTCTGATGGTTTTAGGATTGCTTTGGCCGAGCTGACTCGAGCCTTTTTAAGGCTACTCGAGTCGACTGGATTTTCACACTGAGGCTTTTTACCTATGGATATAAACTGTTCTCCGAACCGTTTAGCTTCCGCATTATTTCTTCTAACGGTTCACTTATCTCCTAAACCCTCTCCAAAGTCTTCCTTCTCCCATCCAAGCATCCAATTTTCTTGTTCTTCGGTCTTCCCTAGCTATGGCACCCAAATGTGCGACAGGGAAATGGTCTGCTAGGGTTGTTTCTTCCGCTAAAAAAGAAAGAAGATCCAAGAGAAGACAAGAAGAGCCAAGCACTAAAGGAATGGCAGAGGAAGCCACTAGAGAAGCTCCATCAGCTCCTATCCAGGTGCCCTCAATGTCTACTCGTCCGGTAACTTCCAGCCACCGAATTAATTTTGAGTTTATTAAGGGAATTGGATTAAAGATAGGAGACTTAATAGAAGACTAAGGGTGGAGGAAATTTTGTTCATTGAATGAGAAAACCTATCCCACTTTGGTTAGAAGCTTTTATGAGAACCTAAGGTTGGGAACTAACCATGTGGAATCCACTGTCAAAAGGAAAAGGGTTATTGTTAATGAAGAGTCCTTCCTTGCATGAATTATTGGATATTCCTTCTAAGGAACTGAGATTTTTAGTGATTGAAAACAGAGATAGGAGGAAATTTTGTTCATTGAATGAGAAAATTTTGTTAATGAAGAGTCCTTCCTTGCATTGGATTAAAGATAGGAGACTTAATAAAAGACCAAGGGTGGAGGAAATTTTGTTCATTGAATGAGAAAACCTATCCCACTTTGGTTAGAAGCTTTTATGAGAACCTAAGGTTGGGAAATAACCATGTGGAATCCACTATCAAAGGGATAAGGGTTATTGTTAATGAAGAGTCCTTCCTTGCATGAATTACTGGATATTCCTTCTGAGGGACTGAGATTTTTAGTGATTGAAAACAGAGAGAAGACATTGAAAACAATTTTGAACAAAGAGGATGTAGGAGGCATTGGCACTGTTGTAGCTAACACCCATTCATTGGAAATGCGGCTACTTCACAACTTCATTTGTAGAATTTTCCTACAAAGAACTGGTAGGTTCGATTGGGTGAGCGAAAATGATCTATGTCTCATGGAGCACATTCTTGAAAGAACCCCTATCAATTTGTCTTATATTATAATCATGCAGATGAAAGAAACTGTAAGGAAAGCCAAATCCTGTTTGCCATATGGTGTGATGCTTACAGTGTTGTTTAAATCCCATAAAGTCAGTTTAGATGGTGAAGATGGATTGGAATTACATCACACTGATATCTACACATCTAAAACACTTGAGAGAATGGGATATTTTCAAGTAGAAGGAGTTTGGAGAAAGAAGGGAACAAATGTAAATGCTATTGGCAGCTCTAGTAGTAGTAGTAGTGAAGAAGAAGAAGAAGAGAAAGAACATGTAGAAGTAGCTGGAACTTCTACATCTGTACCGGAACCTGAACCATTTGTACCTGAGCCTGCTGCTATCATTGAGGAGACTAAAGCACCATCACCTATGTTTGACATGCCTGCAACAGAATTTGACTTGCTAGCACCGGAGTTTGACTTGCCTTCTACTGATGTTCCTTTGCATAACTATCCTACTGTAGCTACACAGCCTCAAATTGTCCAAGTCCAGATAGAAGAGCAATTGAAGAACTTGACAGATTCACTGACTAGTACTATGACTTCCTTATTTAGTGATTTGAAACAATCAGTGGACAACAGGTTGGACAAATTAGAAGAGAATGTATCAAATCTAAAAGAAAAGGTTGAAGCTATTGAAGCTTCAAGGACTGCACCTCAGATAAACCTTCAGCCTATTCTGAATTGCATCTCTTCAAATTCTGAAACTGTTTTAGAGTCTGTGGATGCCACTTTAAATGAATATCAGACTGAATTAAAAAAGCTTAGAGGCAGAGTTGGAACCATTGTTGATACAAGGGGCATGGCAGAAGATTATACTAGAGGCATTGGTATCTTAAGATCGGAATTTGGTAGACTTCGAGGATTAGCAGAAGCCTTCACCAATGTCCAAGCAACTGAACTTGTGTCTATGCAGAAAGAGATAGGAGAAATGAAAGAGGCAGAAGATAAAGTACCTGTTAGCCTCAAGGACCTGGATCAATGGATGGGAGCAATGTGGGTGGAAATGGTATCCCTCAGTAGCACTGTCAGATCTTTAGAAATCACAGCTAGGACAAGACCATTATATGATCCGCCACCCATCTCCACTAGGGCACCTAGTACTTCTGTTCACCCTAGGGCTCCTCCTCCACATAGTCATTCTCCTAGACCCACTTCTTGGCAAGGTGTCAATGTTCTTAGTGATGATTATGATTAGACATCTTGTAGTTCCAGTACCTTTTTGGATGCTTTGTAGAACTTTTGTAATGATGTATTGAACACTTTTTAATATAAATGAAATGAACATCTTTTGATTACTGTGTAATATGTGTATTTATATTTTCCTGTTTACATCTCTATTTGTTTAAATAGAATTCTCTCTCAAAGTTGAGAAAGTGAAATTATCTCAAACAAATATTAAAATTTTCTCAATCTATTTAAAATTCTGAGCTTACTTGTTTAACCTTTTTGAATTGTTGACAAAAAGGGGGAGAATCATAGTGTGCATGAAAGAATACATGAATTGCAATAATAACACTAAAGTAAAGTAAACAGGGGGAGTTTTTTAAAGCATTTCTAAATGATCTCTTGCATATTATTCTGATAAAATGTTCAAATGAATGTTAAAGGGGGAGAAACTTGGAGAAAATTCATATTGCCTAGAAATCTTACACACAAGGGGAGATATACTTGTTCAATTTACATGCTTCAATGGTGCTCTCAACATATCATATCTATCGGTCGATACTTAATGTTGCTTGATACATACAAGCAATCAATCTCTGATATTCATAGCTTATGAATTTGATTTTGTGCAAAACTGTATAGCACATACTGATATACATCTGAGATTACAGTTAATTTTTAAATTTAAATGCTTAATACTTGTGAATAGATTAAATTCTTTTCATTCCCAGTGTTTTGTCATCATCAAAAAGGGAGAGATTGTTGACCCCTAAAGTGATTTTGATGATAACAAAATATTGGAGCATACATTTGGTTATCTAACAACTCTTCAATTGATTGACAAGTTTTTGTAGGATAACTACATTAACACATTTTTCAGTTCTTATAATCTTTAATGTTTTGTGTTGAGTTGTAAAATACTTAGATTCTTGTAAAGAAGAACCCTCCAATTGATCTCTTCCTTGGAGTCAAAGGGGGGACTTCATCTTGAGGGTACTGATTTAAAGAGATCAAGTTCTTAATAAATTCTTCAAGTTCATGGATCTCAGGACTGGGCTCTGTAATTGGACTTTCTTATAATGGATTCTCAGGTAAGAGTCTAATAGTAGGGTTGGGTTCCTTATCCTATAACTGCTCTTCCATTACAGGTTCAGTCTGGGTGTGGTCAGGGTCAACTAACTCTAGATTGGCTTCTACTTGGGTATCTACTAGGTAAACTAATTCTAGGTGTTCTACAGGTATCTCTACTAGACTCAACTCCGTTATATCTTCTTTAGGTTCATCAGTTGTTTCAGGAGTTTCTTCCTCTAAATCTTCAATAGGCTCATCATCTTCATACTCTTCTACTAGACTTGGATCAGCCTCATATACTTCTACCTTGGGTTTAACAATGGATTCAGACTCATCTTTATCTAGTTCACCTAGGTATAGGGTGCTGAATGAACATTGGCTAACAAAATGGCCTGGTTTACGATATCAAAAACACACTCTCGGGGATTAGAGCTAGACTTGCCTCTACCTCCTTTAAGGGCCATAGTAGAACTAGGCTGAGGTTGGCTCGGGTTGGGTTGATTATGATCTGGTCTTGGGCTAGGGGCACTAGTCTTAAAGGGTTTAGGTTGACTAAAGGGAAGTGAACAAATACTAGGCTCATATCTAGGGGTACTAATCCTATGAGATTCAGGTTGACTAGGAGAAACTGGCCTTGTACTGGACTCATAGGATGTAGATTCGGATCTATGGGTTATGGATCCACTAGAGTCATTGGACATGGGTACATAGGATCTGGGTTCAAAGGATCTGGGTGCATAAGTTCTAGAGTCATAGGATTTGGGCTCAGATCTATAGGTTGTGGATCTCCTAAATTCAAGGTATGGGGCTCTCCTAGGGTTGGTTTTTGGTTTAGGTCTGGGATGGGTTTAAGGGGTCTTCTCTAGGTTTCCTAATTGGTTCCCTACCTGGTCAAACCTATTGGTGAAGTGGTCAAGCCTAGTGGTTGCTTGGGCATTTGATTGGGTTATTTGGTTTATCTGGGCGATCAACTGGGCGAACTAGTTTTGGGATTGGGTATTGGACTGGTTAATCTTGATGGATAATTGGGTAGTGGATTGGGCAATCAGTTGGTTCATTTTGTCAAATCGTTCAGTCATGGCCTTCATGAAGATCTCAAAGTTGGAGTCCATGGCTGAGCTAGGTTAGGATTTAGACTGTTGATATTTGGTTCCTAATTTAGTGGTCATGCAATGAATCAAACAAGTTAGTGTGATGCAGTCAAGCATACAAAGTGGAAATGGACTACAGTTTGCTAGACTTAGAGCCAAAATTGAATGGGTCTACTCAACTTCCACTTAACTCAACAGGTAATCCTTCCACTGGCCAAGTAAGAGGTGGGGTGGTGGGAGGCTTCCCCTGCCTGTGACAGGGTCCTAATTAAATAACCACCAGTCCACTTAGGATGTTTGCCTCTAGACCTCTAGCCTTAGATACTAGTTTTTAGTAATAGCTGGGGAATTAGGTACACTAGTTGGCCCATACAATTCGGACCCAACCTTGGTAGGGACACCAGAGGCATCAGAATAAGACAGAGGTTCTCAACCCTCTGTGGATTGATTAATAATATATAAGTCCATCTGTAATAAGGGCTTAGTCTATCTGAGTTAATTTTTAGTTTGTCATTTGAGTCTTTTGAGTTGTTATTTCAGTTCAATATTAGTCAGCTCATGTTGAGCTAGTTCAGTCCAGTGCTAGTTAGCTCATGTTGAGCTAATTTTGTTTTTTGAGTCCTGTCCAAGTACATTGAAGAATCAAGACTACATCATACAAGTGAAGACCAAGTCCAACCAGTTTGAAGACATGGAAGTGATGCCCAAGTCCAACCCAGCCTGAAGATTTGAAGACCTCAGGAGGAGAAATCAGAAGCCCGGGAGCCCTAAACTACAACCCATAGTTAATTGGGCCAGATAAAGGCCCAGGAGGGAACCAGGGAGCCAAACTAGCTTATGGACACCCCCTTGGTCGGCCTCCCCTATGGTCAACCCCCCTTGGCCTACCAAGGCAAGGAGAGGGAGAGAAATTCTAGGGATTTATTCTACCTTTGTTTCATTATTTTTTAGCTAGGGTTTGGGTGGGAATAAAATTCCTAGGTAAAGTCTATTGTACCCTTACTTGGGGCCCAAAACTAAGAGTCTATTTAAAGGGCCCTAATCTCTTGTATGAGAAGTGAATTTTGATATATGAAATATTCTTGATTTTTTAATTGCTGTGTGCCTCCCTGCTGTGTACATTAAGCGATCTTATATGAGCTTAAAGTCCTACCGAAGTCCTAGACGACCAACATTCTTCCAAGCCTCTTCTTCCAACATGCCCTTGCTTTCCAGCCTTTGTTTTCTAACCCTTGATTGTTGTTTGCAGGTCCCTGAGTTCCTATGAATCCAACGACTCCAGCCAGGCCGCAATCGGACCACCGAGTAGAAAGCCGGGTATTCGTGGATCTCTGGCTCGATTTTCTAGGCACATCCATTGAGAAACGAGTGATCTCTTCGCTGCAATCTTCACCAAGCATGTCAGACATTGTTAGGTACACCCCCTCTACCATCAGTAGTTTTATTGTAGGTGAACTAGCCCGAACCGAGGCTTCTCAGTCCCGGCGATCCCCTTTTACTGCTTTCTTAGGTCCTGATTAGAATGTGTAGATTCTAAAATTCATATAGAAGTCTCTACATCTTATTTTGATATGATATTAAGGATTTAACTACCTCACCCTATATATAAAGCACACTAAAATAATCGCATGCATATCTACCCCGCATCATCTGGTATCAGAGCTTAGATTAGGGCTCATTTTCTGCACCCTTTATAGTCCATATATATACTATTCTTTTAATTGTTTCTCCCTGCTCAAAACTCCAAAAATTTTAATTCTTATTTTTATGGATAAATATTAACTCAAAGTATTTTACAGAATTTTTTCAGATTTTATTTCTATATGTGAAGTTTCTTCAAGCTGAAATACAACCTATAAATTTTCAGCTCTGTTTTTCAGCAAGACAACTTTGGAAGGTTTAGGGTTTTGTTTAGCATCTCTTTTGCATATCTTTTAATTTTAGTATGTTTCAAGCATATTGGTCATTGGCTGAAAATCATATTTCTGCAAAATAATAAATATATACATATATAAGCTACCAAAAATACTTAAACCCTAATTTTGCATCGTCTGCCTGCCATCATCACATAAACTACCTTTAAGGGCACTCTTGCTATGTCAGATGGGGGGAGGATTTGATCACCTCTCCTTAGCCCAAAACCACATCCCCTACATTCGGTCCCAAGCCTAACTTAAAATCTATTACACTTAATTTGCCCTAGTGGGCTAGGGACACCAACTGGTCTGGTCCGGGCTATGTGTCAGATCATTATGTCAAGCTAACCTATGTGTGCCATATGCTTAGTGTCTAGAATAGTGGTTCAGGGATTCAATCCGAAAGGGCTTGTGTGTTGGTCCACCTACCTGGCCAATCTTTGATTGGTGTCTAGGATTGGCAATCAGGGACTTAACACTCCCCTTACACCTGCCTGGCTAAGTACAGGGTTACTATTGGCTAGTTTGCCATCCTGATTTAGTATCTAGTTTTGGACTCTAGGTCTAGGCAACTATAGTCGAGTCAGCGTCGAGTCCTGCATGAGCACTAGATCAGGAGTCTCATTTCATCCACCATATCCCTGAACCCATGGATAAGTTAGAAACCCAGATTAAAGCCCTTGCTAACCAAATGGCCCAGATGACTACCCATACGACTCAATTGACCCAGTTCGATACCCGAACCCATAATAGACTTGATCACTTAGCCCATAAGTTTGACCAGATGGAGAATAGGATAGGGACCCTTGAGAAAACCCATAGGAACCAGACTAGATCTAATATCGATAGCCTCAACCCAACTCAACCTAGTGAAACCAGGGAGTCCAACCCTAGGAGGACCCAATACTCTGACTCATATAGGGAGTCCAACCCTAGAAGAACCCCTTACCATGACCCCTATTTGGAGCCCAACCCTAGGAGAGCCACTAGGTACGTTGTGTTGGTAGCACCTAAATTTTGTGATCCTGAGTGTGAGGATTATCTTGCTTGGGAAAGAGATATGGACCTGTATTTTGAACAAAATTGGGGTTTCGATTCTAAAAGATGTCAGTTCAAGTTTGCTAAAGCTAAATTAGTTCACCAGGCCAGATTAGACTGGGATAATGTTAAGAGAATACCTAGGCTAGAAGGCCGCGAACCCATAACTACCTGGAGTGACATGAAACTTGAACTAAGGAGAAAGTACCTACCCAAGTCCTATCAGTCCAAGAGACCCACAACCTATGGATCTTATGACTCCAAATCCTATGACTGTAGAACCTATGAGCCCATATACCATGAGTCCAGTAGACCCAACACCCATAGAGCTGAACCCAAATCCTATGACCCTAGATCCTATAATCCCATGACCCATAGATCTACATCCTTGTCCTATGAGCCCAAGGAGCCCATAACCCCTAGGTATCAACCTAGTACTAGCCAAGTTTCCCCTAGTCAACTTGAACCCCATAGGATTAGTACCCCTAAATATGAACCCAGTAGTAAGCCACTACCCCTTAGGCAACCTGAACCAACTAGGAGTATTGCCCATAATCAGAGACCAGGACCTAGCCAATTTTTCCTTAAACGACCTTCTCCTACCACTCCTATTCATAGGGCTTATCTTAATGCAGAAGTGTATGAAACTGATGTGAACTTAGTGGATGAGTATGAGGGAGAAGAAGAGATACCTATAGATGACCTAGAATTAGCTGACCTAATAGATACCCAGGTAGAAGCCAACCTAGAGGTAGTTGACCCTAACCACATCCAGCCTAAAGTTGTAGTGGAAGAACAATTAGAGGAAGAGAACCTAGATATTGCTGCTAGAACCTTATCTGAGGAAACCATAGAGGAGAGCCAAATTATAGAGTATAGTCCTAAAATACAAGAACTAGAAGACTTTATTAAGGACCTGATCTCTTTGAATTCGTACCCTCAGGATGAGCCTCCTTTTATAGTTTTCATTAAGGACCTCCTCCCTGAGATTAGTGACCCATCCTTCCATTATGCAAACCCTGTAGATAGACCTCAACCTCAAAAGGTTAACCTCATTAGTCTAGGATTAGTCCCCGACATGCCTCCTTTTATCCTACTTTATCCAACTAACCTTGAACCTCTTTCTCTACCCTACCAGACTAATCCTGAACCCACCTCTTATTTTTTGCCCTTTCCAGACACCTCCAGCATTTTTAGGATCATTAGATTGCATTTAGCTGAGATTAGCATACTGCATGCATTCATCACGCATGTTAGGTTTGCATTATACTTCTGGCATACCCTATGGAATTTGCTAGGAGCCCATTGTAAGTTTTCATGTGCATGTCAAGCTAGGATCAAACCTAGAGAACCTATAATCTCTTAGGTTTAGGTCTAATAGAGGTCAATAAAATTTTCTTTGATAGGAATGCATAGTCAAGTCTGTTAGGTGATAGTTTGAGTCCTTTGCATCACCTGTTAGGAGTTTGCATGTGCCCAGCATGTTCACCACCTGCACTAATTTTGAAACCAGCTGGCTAATTCCCGAAGAAGGGCCAAAGAATTTGATGTAGTTGATTCTGTCTTGGTTAGGCTTATGCCTAAAAGAGAAGCTTCATGCTCGTAGAGCCGAACCTTTTAAAGTGATAGAGAAGGTTGGACCAAATGCCTATGTGTTATATTTGCCTCTGGATTTGGGCATTAGTTCTACCTTCAATATTACAGACCTGGTTGAGTACAGGGAACCGGCAACGATACCCAGTGAGGCCTTTGGACCTATCCCTTCTATTGAGAGTGACCCTTACCGAGAGTGTCCACCAATTAATTGGCATAAGAGAGGAGAATGGATCGAGCGTATCCTGGATGATCAAGCCATTATGACCCGGTGCCGCGGCTATCAATGCTTCCTGGTCCGATGGCAAGGCCAGCTAGAGTCTGATGATTCGTGGATTTCTTAACAAGACTTGTAGTGCCTCAACCCAGACCTCCTTGAGAGATATGTGAGCCAGCCTGATCTTCACTCGACAGGATCGAGTTCTTCTTATCCCAGGAGAATTGGTGGGGACACCAGAGGCATTAGAATTGGTGAGTTAAACCCTTTATGGATTGATTAATAATATATAAGTCCATTTGTAATAAGGGCTTAGTCCATCTGAGTCCATTTTTAGTTTGTCATTTGAGTCTTTTGAGTTGTTATTTCAGTTCAGTATTAGTCAACTCATGTTGAGCTAGTTCAGTCCAGTGCTAGTAAGCTTATGTTGAGCTAATTTTATTTTTTTGAGTCCTATCCAAGTACACTGAAAACTTAAGACCACATCACACAAGTGACGACCAAGTCCAACCAATTTGAAGAAATGGAAGTGAAGCCCAAGTCCAACCTAGCCTGAAGATTTGAAGATCTCAAGAGGAGAAATTAGAAGCTCGGAGCCCTGAACTGCAGCCCATAGTTAATTGGACCAGATGAAGGCCCAGGAGGGAACCAGGGAGCCAAACCAGCTTATCGACACCCCGTTGGTCGACCTCCACTATGGTCACCACCCTTTGGCCGACCAATGTAAGGAGAGGGAGAGAAATTCAAGGGATTTTTTCTACCTTTGTTTTCTTATTTTTTAGCTAGGGTTTGGATGGGAATAGAATTCCTAGGTAAAGTCTATTGTACCCTTACTTGGGGTCCAAGACTAAGAGTCTATTTAAAGAACCCTAGTTTCTAGTATGAGAAGTGAATTTTGATATTTGAAATACTCTTGATTCTCTAATTGCTGTGTGCCTCCCTGCTATGTGCATTAAGGGATCTTGTGTGAGCCTGAAGTCCTGCCGAAGTGCTAGCCGACCAACCTTCTTCCAAGCCTCTTCTTCCAACATTCCCTTGCTGCCTTTTTCCTGAAATTATTCTTATTTCCAGCCTTTGTTTTCACACCCTTGATGGTTGTTTGCAGGTCCCCGAGTTCCTACGAATCCAACGACTCCAGACGGGCTGCAATCGGACCATCGAGTAGAAAGCCAGGTATCCGCGGGTCTCTGGCTTGATTTTTCAGGCCACATCCATTGAGGAATGAGTGATCTCTTCACTGCGATCTTCACCAGGTGCATTAGATGTTGCCGGGTACACCCCCTCTACCACCAGTAGTTTTATTGTAGGTGAACTAGCCCTAACCGAGGCTTCTCAGTCCCAGCAATCCCCTTTTACTGCTTTCTTAGATCCTAATCTGCATGCGTAATTTCTAAAATTCATATAAAATTCTCTATATCTTATTTTGATCTAATATTCGAGATTTAATCACCTCAACCCACATATAAAATACAAAAATAATCGCATGCATATCTGTCCAGCATCAGACTTGTTGGTGTCCCTAAGCTCTTTAGAACAATTAGGTTGCTAATTGATTTTAATTAAGGCTTGGGTTCTGATGCTGGATGGTTGTTTTGGGCCTAGGATAGGTGAAGAAATCCTGCCCTGACTTGAGAGAGGAAATTGACCTTAAAATTGATTTAATGAGATGATAAACGCACTATGAGCCCTAATACAACTAATAATAATAAGAGAAATAGAAATGTTTTTTTTACTTTTTTATGAGGTGGGAAATTAGGTTTATGTTGGTTAAGTTAGCAAACAAATTTTGGGCTTGGGTGAGGTAGCGTTTGGAAGTGATTAGGTTTGGTTTGATCAAGTTTGCAAAATAGAAATTAGGGTTTGATTCGATACATCATTTGGTTCAGTTGTTGATGCAAAAAAAAATCATAAAAATTTCATCATAGAGAATGAAAGGCTCTTATCATCTCTACCAAGTTTCATACAAAACAAAATTCAGATGATGATGCAAAACCTAGGGTTTTTTAGACTATATGCAGAAATCTAAGGGTTCGAGTTAGGGTTCCTAATATATAGTGTTTAATAATTCTTTTGTTTTTGTAAAAATAATTAAAAATTATGAAAAATACCAGGAATAAACAGATGATATACCATATAAATCTCAATAAAAAACAAAATACTCAAGGTGATAAAATAGACCAAAATCTAGACACCTAATGCAGAGATAGGATGCTGAAATTTCTAGGGCAAAAAAAATAGGCATGAATGAAATTCTACAAACTGAAGTGAATCATAAGAAAATTTAAAAAAATACTACCAATTATAATGAATCTAGAAAAAAAAAATTAGAATTTTCTGACCTACTTACATATAAAAACAGTAAAAATAATAGACCATGTATGAAAATTACAAGATGCAGAAACTAGCCCTAAAATATGCTCTAATACCAAATGATGCGGGACTATTCATGTATGCCAATTATTTTTCATGTCTTAGGCATTAAGTTAAGAGTTTGTATCCCAAATTTTAAGCCATGATATTAAGTAATAAATTCTATAAAAAATTTGAAGCACAGGTATGCAAAAATAAATCCTAAAAGTGAAGAAACAGGACCGCCAAGGCTAAGAAGCCTTGGTTATGACTAGCTCTTCTGCAATACTGCTACCAGAGGAGTCTAGGGGGTGTACCTGGTAGAGATTTGAAGATGGATCCATGAAGAGTTTGCTTGTCACTCCTGGATGTGGCCTGAAAAATAAAGCTATCGACCCTGCAGATTCGCGGCTTTCAATCCGGTGACCCGAAAGCTGGTTTGATGGAATCCTTGGATTCGTGAACTCTGAGGGACCTATAAATCACCATGCAAGGGTTAGAAAATGAAGAAGAAACAAGTTTGAAGGCTAAAGAAAGCAAAAAGAAGGAAGGCTTAGAAAGTGGGCGGCCAAGAGATGAATAGGCAGGCGGCTTGGAGGCATGGCGCAAGGATCACATAGATACCCTAACGGATCGCACAGATACCCTTAATCACACAGAAATTCACTCAGAATTCACACCAAAGTTCAGAAGAACTCAAGAAATTTTTCATATTCATTAACATTCGATATACATGAGAGGGGGGCCTTTAAATAGGCTTACAAACTTGGGCTCCAAGTACGGGCATACAAGAGAATTCCCATTAATCCTTTTCCTACTCAAATACATAGAGATCTCCTCTCCTAAATAGGTTCAAACTCTCTCTTCTCACTAGGATTACTCCTCTCCTTCTCTTTAACTTGGTCCAAGGGAGGTGACCATAAGTGGGGCGCCAACATGAGAGGTGACCATAAGGAGGGTGCTAAATTTGAGGATGGGCTACAGCTTTGGATGGCCCATTTTAGTGCTGGGCAGGCTCTAGGGTTCTCCTGGTGTCCATCTCCTCTTGGTGGACTGATGTACTTGTCATCCAGGTCTTCAATGATAGCTCTAAGACTCCTTCCATGCTTCCTAAGTGGCATAATTATGTGGATGATTGGATTTCTTGTAGTGGTTGGAGTATTATGCTGACTGGCTTCATAAGTGACTTGAGTCTTCTTACAAAATTGGACTGGACTCAATATAAGACTTATAAAATTGGACCGGACTCATAAGACTCAAAACTTACAGGACTCATAAGGCTCACTAAGCATCCAAAGCTTGACTCAATACTCTAATTACAGGACTCAAATGTAAAAAGACCCAAAATGAGATTCAAAGGCCAAGGTACAAACTCAAGTGTAACAAAACCTATAAAACAAAACTCATGACCTAAATACAGGACTCAAATAGCTAACACAGCCAGATTATAACACTTAAAGATAAAATTAGAATCATGGCTAAAGGACTCAAAACTCAGGGACCCATAGTAAACTAGGGTTGACCTGATATCCCTATCAAAATGACCCTTTCTAATTGCATCCCTTGCAATTCTCAACATAACTTTTGCCTCTAAGATACTTATAGCCTTGTATATGCATAACAAACCATAATGTCTTTGTTTATTCAAACACTTCATTTCCATATAGCTATGATTGAATAATGTTACCCTTGTGTGTACATAACAAAGCAACATTATCATCATGCTATAAAGCTCTAGGTGCACCAAGACAAATTTTATACCAAATGCTAGAGCAGGCCTTGTGTGTACACAACAAACCTACTATAGTGTTGACATAAATTTGGCATAACATGAAGGAAGGCAATTTGTAGTGTGCTTAATCAATTAACATTTCCATCTAAAGGTTTAGATATGACCAAATTGGCCAGGTAAGTTGAAGAGATGAGGGGGTCCCCCCGTTGCTTTCCTTAGATACCAAATAAATTGGCCAGGTTAGACAATGAAACCAATTAAAAATCTCATTCCCTTTACATTTCCAGAACCACTTGCCTAGACACCAATTGGCTGATCAAACCCTAATTGGAATTGCATCATGATTAACTTACACTACGACTAAATATAATTTTTATGAGGGCTTTGATGGTCTCATAACACATCCTAATTAATTATGTCAATGTGACATTCATTCTAGCTATCATGCATATAAATCCTAATATGCATGACAGAGGCATGATTATAACAACATTCTGTTCACCTCACTTGCTCATGGGATAAAGCCACATCGGCACCCCTACATGCCATAGGAGATCTTACTGAATGGAAAAAGTGGGCCTTTAAATCCTAATTGGCTCCTATGATCGGACGGCCATGGTGACTAACCCAATCCGAAGTAGTAACTAGGATATAACATAACTCATGTGTAATATGAACTAATCATGCATCGATTCATACCAAAACAAGCAATCAAAATTATTGAGACTATTAATTGCATGCATCAAAGTGGCTTTGATACCACTGTTGGGTTCCTCGGGCCAGGCATAGTGGAGCACTATTAATTGCATGCATCTAAACTTTAGGGCTATAGAAGAATAATTGGAGCACTATTATCCTTTATTTCCATGAGGCACCCAAGTGCATGCCCTCCAAAGGAGATCCACATAGGAACTGAACCAAAAAAGCGCTCCAATAATAGTTACTTGTTTGATTTGGACTCCTTTTGGTAGCCTTCTGGACTTTCTCCCTTGTTGGACATTCTACCCTCCTATAGGGCACTCTGAGACCTCTCTATAGCCTCTGTCAGATCTCAAATACCCCTTCTATTTTTTTCCCTCTGCCCTTGTCTTAAATGACTAGCCTTGTCTTGAAAGAACAAGCCTTGTCTTAAAAAGACAAACCTTGTCTTAAAAAGACAAACCTTGTCTTAAAAAGAGGAGGGAGAGAAAATAGCAGGTGGGAGTATTCGGATGGAAAAAATGTACCTTGGCATAAGATCACCGATGCCTATTTATAGAGGAAAATGGGGCACCTGATATGTCCACTCATCAGCCATCTGATAAGACTCTTTAATCATAAAGAGTCTTATTAATGGAAAGACATATCATGATAAAATCCATTCATGCACCAAGAGACATATAAGTGTCTCTTGGTTTTTCCAGCCAATTTTTCCTTCTACCACATGGCATTCATCAGTTGCAGGAAAGCCAAGGGGTGTGAAATGAGAAATGAAGCATCGAAGAAAATTAAGAGACTTAAAGCAGAAGGACTCTACTTTCTAGATTGGCACCAACAATGAAGGGACACGTCCCTTCATTGTGCGCATTCCAGTTTCATGCCAATTGCCACCTATTGACCGACCAAACCATAGTACAAGGGCATGGAGATAAGGTAGGAGTCCTTTGGGATTAATCTAGGATTTGTGATTGATCTGCTGAAGGACCAAACATAATATATGTGAAATCATTATGGTGCCCATGAGTCCATGCTAACATGGACTCTTTCATAAATCCAAGATAAGTCCCAATAAATTCTAGATAAATTATGGATTAGGATACCCCACTTAGGACTCTAACCATTTAAATTAGTTAGCCTAAATAACAAGGAAACAAACCCAATCCAATTGGGTTAGGAGTTAAGCTAGCCAACATATGCTAGTATGTTAATTAGCTAGCCAATTATGATCCCATGATCCTAATAAAAATATAAGTGACTTCCTTGTCCAATTTCTTAATATGTGCAACCCTTTGGACTCCACATCTAGCTAGAATTGTGGGTCTAAGTCCAAGCCAATTCGATCCAATCAAAACTAATTTGACCTAATTAGGTCAAATTGAGCTGACCTAAGTTGCTAATTTAGACCAGCTTTCGAATTGACTCATGAATCCAATTAATTTGATTCATGAAAATCCACAAGACATGATTGATATCTAGCAACGTGTCATGCCTACTCGAAAGATGAGAATTTGGATTGAAATTATCAAAATACCCTTCAGTGAAAAGTTATCGTGTAATTCAATCCTTTGATCTCCCTTTATCCTGATTAAGTGATGGGCATGGATAAATGTCAAACTGTTGCCTAGGTGGCTTTCCCAAGATGGGGGTGTATTGGGAATTTAAAAAATTTAAGCAGATAATAATCTCTTGAAAATCCCTTTTAGAGTGTTAGGTGCTGTGATAAAGTAATTAACTATAGAAGCTAAATAAGATCAGAGAAGCATAATACAAACACACAAAAATTATAGTGGTTCGGAGCAACCCAGCTCCTACGTCCACTATCCAAGATTACCACTTGGGATTTTCCCTATATCCCCCACTGGAATATAGTCGAATTGTTTTAACAGGCTCACAACCCAAACCTCTACACTTTGGTTTTATCGGGATCACCAAAGATACCCATCTTTGTTTTACCAGGATCACCAAGAACCCAACACTTGGTTTTTAACAAAGGCTCACCAAGAACCTATTTAGTTTTTCAATCAGGCTCACCAATAACCCAACAATTCAAGAATGAATTGAAAATAAATGCAACAAAGTGACAAGCTAAATTTTGTCGAGTGGTTGCCGATGCAGCTCGAGAGAATCCCACTTGAATATACTTCAATGCACTTTAATGGCTTCTTTTGCTTCTTTACTAGGTGCTTCAAGCTTCAGATATGAGTTGGTGAAGACATGAAGGCTATCTTGAATGCTCTTAATGCTCTCTTCCTTGTTGGTTGGTTGGATATTCAATAAAGCATCTCTTTCTTTTGAAAACTCTCTATCTCACTTATAAAGAAGTTCAAATCCCTCAAATATATGGCCTTCCATCATTCTAAGGTAGTTTAAGTCATTGTAGACCATTGGGATGTGACATTTGATCATTGGAGTACTTTTTGGATTCAAATTCTGAGTTCTGAAACTAGCCGTTGCAAGTTTGAAATCGACCTTTGAGTCAACTCGGATCACTCGAGTCAGCTCGGATCCATAGAGGAGTTTTGGTTGATTAGACTTTCTTCAATCCAGTCAGCTTGCTTGCATAATGTCTTGATTCTTCACTCTATAAGAGTCGACTCACCTTGATCCAGTTGACTCAGATCCTCAGGCCTTCAAAATGTTGTCTAGTCGAGTCGGCTCACTTGCATTCTAGCAGACTCGAATGGTTGTTCTTTTTAGAAACCCATTTCTGGACTCTGGAGGAGTTGGCTCGATCTTCTAAAGAGTCAGTTCGAATATCTGACCATGTGATAGAGTTGGCTTAGAGTTCCTTCAGGTCGACTCACCTATCTGATTCAAGATACATCACTCTGGATGAGTCAGCTTAGGTCCCTTAGAGTCGGCTCGAAAATCTATGTGCCAGAAGTCTCATACGTGCCATGTGCCAGAGTAGGCTCTCTTCTCCTCGAGTTGGCTCGGACGAAAGTTTCAATAATTTTTTCAATCTTTCTCTAGATTTCATCCAGCAAGTCTTCAAGCTTCACGAAGTCTTTAATTCCAACATGTTTCAAGAAACACAAATCTTGAAACACATTTAGAAGTAACCCAATTTTATGATCTTTCTTAATTTTTCCATTGGGTTCTTCTTTACAAATTTTAATTACAACACAACTCAAAACAAGAAATATAAATGCAGGAGTTGAAGATTGAACAAAGAATTCATCCTACAAAAAACTTGTAAACCACTTGAAGAGTTTTTAGTAAAACAAATGCATGCACCAATGTTTGGTTATCATCAAAATAACTTATGGGATCAACACAAAACCTAGCATTCAATCCTTTCAAATCTCAATTCGATAATGAAGACTTGACCGATGAAAGATTAGAAACCCTATCTAATCGCATCATGCTTTGATCAAAGACTTCCTGAGTCATCATTCAAAGAGATTTTATGGGATAAGTCCTCCTCTTACTAGGAGTGATTGATTCCTTGTTGACCCACTCATATCGTTCATACACAATCCACCATATCCGAGAACATTCCATACATGAGTCATTGTCATGAATGAGTATGAACCAAAATATGGCTTCATGTGTATAAGGAACTATGAGGATTTCAGATCTAAGGATCTGTTGCCCAGATATGGTGCCCAAGAGGGGGGGGTGAATTGGGTATTTTAAAAATTAAAGCAATATATGTGCTATCAAGTTCAGATGTGAAGAGTGATAGTGCTCAAGTAATTGTGCAACGGAAGCAATGAAATAAAACAACAATTAAAGAGCAAAAGAAGATAAAGAGTAAAGCAATGCAAACATACAAGAAGTATAGTGGTTCGGTGCACCTAGCACCTACATCCACTCCCCAAGCTCCACTTAGAAATTTCCACTATAATCTTTAGATTACAGCCGACTTGTTTTACCAGGCTCACAAGTCAAAACCTTACACACTTGTTTTGGCTTCGGGCTTACAAGCAACCCTAGTTGGTTTTATCAATTGGCTCACCAACAAACCTCACACACTTATTTTGGCTTCGGGCTTACAAGCAACCCTAGTTGGTTTTATCAATTGGCTCACCAACAAACCTCACACTAGTTTCAAATTCCCTTGAAACTAGCCTAAGACAAATAAATATGAATACAATGAATAAAACAAGACAAACTCCTTTTGAGCAAAAAGTAATTCGATGTAGCTCTTGATGGAGACTCTTCAAGCCTTTCTCTTGGAATCTTTGGACCTCACTAAATGCCAAATACTTTAAAGTTGGATTCCTCAAAGATGGAAAGCTTTTGGCTAAGGAATCTCTTGGTTTTCTCACTCTTTTTGGCTTGGAATTGATTGAAGGCTTTGTACTTTCACTCTAAGC
The DNA here is from genome assembly GCA_021397845.1 of Areca catechu. Classification (NCBI taxonomy): domain Eukaryota; kingdom Viridiplantae; phylum Streptophyta; class Magnoliopsida; order Arecales; family Arecaceae; genus Areca; species Areca catechu. Next base: position 73,231,324 of record CM038041.1, read on the forward strand.
TTTTTCACTTTGTCTCCTTGTCTTTTTTGAAGTTTGGTGGAGGTTAAATACCTCATTCAAGCTGAAACAACTCCACAAGATCGTTAGAATCAAAAATATGGCCGTTAGAAATCAAATCAAAAGTTCAGAAAAACTAGCCGTTATGCCATGAGTCGACCTCATGAGTCGACCTCTGGATCAAGTGTCGACCTCATGAGTCGACCTCCAGTTTATTTTAGGCAAAAATCTAGAAAACCATAGTTCTGCCCAGTTTGAATTCTCAGGCTATGAGTCGACATCTGGTGTCGACCTCTGGACAGGTGTTGACCTCTGGTGGTCGACCTCTGGAGCGTGCCACTGAAATTTTGCCGTGCCGGCCTTGCTGAACTTTTCTTTTCTTCATGAGTCGACCTCTGGTGGTCGACCTTTGACAAGGTGTCGACCTCTGGTGGTCGACCTCTGATCTGAAATTTTCTGAAACTCTAGAGAGGTGCGTGCCATGCTTGAGTTTCTCTAAGCCTTTGTTTCTTTTGTCAATTACTTCTTAACAGGAAGGTCCAATATGAGAAATTTGATCTTGTTCAAGGTAGAAGAGCTCTTTTCCAAAATCAAGCAAGCTTGGTTTCATCATTGTACTCTTAGTACTCTTTTTGAATAACCTAAGTCCTGAAACTTTATCTTGAGATGAAACATTAGTCCAAACATATACTCAACCTTTTGTTAATCATCAAAACTAAGGAGCCAAAGCCAACAATCTCTCCCTTTTTCATGATGTCAAAACCTTGAGTATATATGCAATTAAGTCCAAAAGCAAAATATAGCACTAATAAAAATTTTAAAGAAACCTCACATGCATGAGTATATCATAAAAATTTTACTTTTCATCTATTTATTTATTTAATTTTTTTTTGTGAAAACATTCTCATGATTCAAAAAGTTAAGAACCATAATAGCTTTACTATACTATATGAAAGATTTTACTTTTCATTTACTTCTTTCTTTTTGTGAAAATATTCTTATGAGTAAAAAAGATAAGAACCATTATAGCTTTACTCTACTCTATTCAAAGAGTCATACTTTACCATATATACTTTACAACCTTTACTATACTCCCCCTTTTTGTCAAGAATCAAAAAGTGCATTCTTTGTAGTAAAAGATAAGAACAAATGATATCATTCCATTGCAATGAAATACTTAGTTGCATAAAATACATGCTCCCCCTCAACTTGTGCATTCGAGATAACAAAATCATTCTAACTTGAGGGTTTAAAAAGATAAATGCTAAGAGCTAGTATCAGACAGTAAAATATCACAATATAGATAAGTGTATAAATGTATTCAGTTACAAAATTGCTTACATAGTAAGCACAAAACACTGATACAAAGTAAACTAAGTACAACATACATCAAGTAAATCTATGAGGCTACTCCTCATCAGAAGGTATATCAAAAGAGATAGGAGCCGAGATCCTAGATGAGGATTTTGGAGTCCTATGAGTGAGACTCCGAGTCCTCAGAGAGGGACCAGGCCTAGGGGTACTCCTACGAGATCTATAGGTCCGAGGAAAAGGCTCCACAGGTGTCATAACAGAAGCAGTAGCAGAAGGAGTAAATGGATCAGTATGCTGAGTAGACTGAGCTGGAGTGTGCCTGCTGACTAGCTCATAAGCAGTGGGATCATCAATATCTGTCTCTGTATGCTCATCTCTATCATCCGGAATCCCTGTAATAGTCTCAAAAAGTGACTCAGTAAACTCAGTATCTACTGGCACATCTGTAGCTGGAGGATCTGTACTGGGAAGATCAGTAGAAGGAGGATCAGTAGAAGGGGGAATCTCTAGAATCGGATCTGCAGGTGGAACATCAGAGCTACCTGCTCTAGGCTGATCTCCATCACTGTCACTGTATCCACTGGAGCCATCATCATCATCATCAGAATGTGGAGGAGATACTGTCGGATCTACAGTCCCTGCTGGCAGTGCTAATCTCAGTAGGCTGAGGATCTGTCGGAATCCTGCATCTACACTAGCTAAGAGAGCTCCAATGCACATATCTGTGGGTATCCGCAGATCATGTAGCTCCTGTTGTACACCAGCAATCTATGTCCGGACCTCTGAAATGTGATCAGTCACTCTCTGCTCAAAGTCCGATATCCTCGCTGTAGTCATAAGTGGTGTAGCAGTAGCAGTAGGTGCTGGAGCTGATGAGGGTGGTGGTGTGAATGGCTCAGGCTCCGCAGTCTCTGACTCTGGTGCTAGGCGAGGAGGTGTACCATGATCAGTAGGCTCTGAAGGCCCTGCCTCAGCTGCTCGGATCTCATCCTCCTCATCTGGCTCCTGGCCAGACTCTCGTCGTACCCAACGGTCACCAATCAATCGAAATCCCATCCTATGCAGGGATTTCTCTCCATATGTATCAGTATGCTGCACCTGACTGAAGGGTATACCATCAAATAAAACACCATGCTCCCTGAATAGCTGTGTCAGCCCCATACCATATGGCTGAACTAGTCTCCTGTGAGATGCTGCCTCACCCATCTGCTGAAGCATGATCCTGGGAAGGTTGATGGGAGTCCGCTGTCTTAGGGACACCATCAACACCAACTCACGCTCAGTGATAAAGTCGAATCTCCCACTCTTCGGAATCAAGATACGGGCGATGATATGATGCAGCACTCTCATCTCCAGTGAAAGCTGGTTAGCGGCTACTGTGGAAATGCCGCTAACATCCTCACGCTCTAGAATACATCTGAAGGCATGCTCTCTGTCGCTGATCGAAGTGGCAGTAGTGCCATGAAGTGGAATCCTCCAAATGTGACTGATGACCTCCGGTGTCACTGGAATCTCGATCCCACGTACAGTAGCTAACCATCCAATGCCATCAGTGGCCATGGATCCATAGAACTCCCTGATGAGGTCTGGGTAGAATCTCTCAGTCATCGTGCAGAAGTGAACCAGACCTGCATCTCTCAGCACATCTCCTATAAAAAAGTGATGCTGATCCCAGAAAGGTATATCCACACGCCTCCCACTCGCAATGCTCTTCCGTACTAAGCTAGCTGGCACTGGTGCAGGTGGCTCTGGGGTCGGCTCACGCTCATGTCTGACCTTTCTTTGTCGCTCCGTGCTACCTTGGCCTTGTTCCAATCTCCTTTTCCTTACTGCCAAGTGCTTTCTTGGACCCATATGAAAGGAAGAGGTGTAAATTAGGGAGAAGTACGATAAAGCAAGGCTAAGAGGAAAGGAACCAAGAGAAGAGAGAGAAAGAGAGGTTCACGGTTTGAGAAAAAGAGGAAATGGTGAAATGGTGAGATAGGGTTTGTGAAAATGGAGAAAATCGAGAGTAAATGGAGAAAATGTAAGAAATGGAGGAAGGAAATAAGTGATTTCAATTGAAAAACAACCAAGATTTGAGGGTAGATAGATGCAAAAGCTTTCGGTTGTCCAAAACCAAGAACATGGTCAAAAAATGGTTTGGTTCCAAGGAAAGCAAGAGGAGAGGAGAGGATTACCCAAAAAGATGAAGGAGAAGGTTGGAAATCCACTGTTTAGAGGTTTAGGGAAGTTGGAGGGGGACCACACGAAGGAGAAATGGAAAGAAATGGAGAAAAAATGGCTTGCGGACGGGTTTTAAAAAAGGAGATTTCCATTCAAGTGTCGACCTCTAAAAATTTTCAGGGGTCGACCTCAAGTGTCGACCACCAAAAACCTTAGGGGTCGACCTCTAGTGTCGACCTCCGAAAATTAAAGTGTCGACCTCCAACAATAAATTACCCAAAATAAAATTATGTAAAATTTAAAAAATTTGATAAAATTTAGAAAAATAACCTTTAAACATATTTGAGAATTTATAAATCATTTTTGAGGAATTTTTGATGAAAATTGAAGAGTTTCAAACAAAAGGATCAATGACTCCCAGTTCTCTTCTGATCATACAAAATCTATCTTCATTCAATGGTTTTGTGAATATATTAGCCAATTGATAATCAGTACAAATAAATTCTAACAACACATTAGAGTTTTGAACGTGATCTCTTATGAAGTGATGTCTTATTTCAATATGTTTGCTTCTTGAATGTTGTACAGGATTTTTCGTTAAATTGATTGCACTAGTATTATCACATCTTATGGGTGTCTTAGTTAGTTTGATGCCAAAGTCTTCGAGTTGTTGTTTGATCCATAGAATCTGAGCACAACAGCTTCTAGCTGCTATATATTTGGCTTCCGCCGTAGATAGAGCAACCAAATTCTGTTTCTTACTGCTCCATGAAATCAAATTAACTCCTAGGAATTGACAAGTTCCACTAGTACTTTTACGATCAAGTTTACACCCAGCAAAATCAGCATCAGAATATGCAATTAATTCATATGATGACTCTCTAGAGTACCAAAGACCAATTTCGATTGACCCAGATAAGTATCTAAATATACGTTTTGCAGCTAAGAGATGTGATTCTTTAGGAGCAGACTGAAAACGTGCACACATACAAACACTAAACATTATATCTGGTCTACTGGCAGTTAGATATAGCAGTGAACCAATCATGCCTCTATATAATTTTTGGTCTACTGATTTACCACATTCATCTTTGTCTAATTTACATGAAGAGCTCATAGGGGTACCTATTGGTTTGGTAGTCTCCATCCCAAACTTTTTCAATATTTCCCTTGTGTACTTGGCTTGGTTGATGGAGATCCCCTCTTTGGTTTGCTTAATTTGGAGTCCGAGGAAGAAGTTGAGTTCTCCCATCATGCTCATCTCGAACTCACTCTGCATTAACTTTGCAAATTCTTGACAAAGACATTCGTTAGTAGCACCAAAAATAATATCATCTACATAGATTTGTACTACTAAGAGATCATCATTTTTCTTTTTCAAAAATAATGTATTATCTACATTACCTCTAGAAAAATCATTCTTCATCAAAAAAGAACTTAATCTATCATACCAAGCTCTAGGAGCTTGCTTTAAACCATACAATGCTTTATGTAATTTAAAAACATGGTTAGGAAATTCATGATTTTCAAAACCAGGAGGTTGTTCAACATAAACTTCCTCTTCAATAAATCCATTTAAAAAGGAACTTTTAACATCCATTTGAAATAACTTGAAATCCATAAAACAAGCAAAAGCAAGTAAAAGTCTAATTGCTTCCAGCCTAGCAACACTAGCAAAGGTTTCATCAAAGTCGATCCCTTCTTCCTGGTTGTAGCCTTTAGCAACAAGTCTAGCTTTGTTTCTAGTTACAATACCATGTTCATCAAGTTTATTTCTAAAAACCCATTTTGTGCCAATTATAGAAACATTGGGGGGTCTTTCAGTTAAAGTCCAAACATTATTTCTTTTAAATTGATTTAGTTCATCTTGCATAGCATTAATCCAGTTACAATCTTTTTCAGCTTCTTCAATTGACTTAGGCTCTATCTGAGATATAAAAGCTAAATAATCACAAACATTTCTAATAGAAGAGCGTGTACTTACTCCCTTTGACGGATCACCAATTATTAGCTCTTTGGGGTGTCCGTGTGCATACCTCCACTCTTTAGGTAAAGGTTTTGGTGAAGTTGCATTGATCTCTTGAGTTTGATCTTCATTTTCTTGATCATCATCTCCTTTGGGCTCATCTTCATTGATTGTCAAATCTTCAAGCTTCTTTGTACCTGTTTCATCATCAATAGAATCTTCTTTTCTAGAAGATTTTTCGTTAGATTCATCAAACACTACGTGAATTGATTCTTCAACCAGAAGAGTTCTTCTGTTGAAGACCCTGTATGCCTTGCTAGAAGTAGAGTATCCTAAGAAGATACCATCATCTGACTTGGCATCAAATTTACTGATATTGTCTTTGCCATTGTTTAATATGAAACAGCGGCAACCAAATACACGAAAATACTTAAGATTTGGTTTTTGATTTTTCCAAAGCTCATATGGTGTTTTCTTCAAAATAGGCCGAATTAAAACATGATTTAAAATGTAACAGGAAGTATTAATGGCTTCTGCCCAAAAATATCTATGTAAATCGTTTTCACAAAGCATTGTGCGTGCCATTTCTTCAAGTGTCCTGTTCTTTCTTTCTACCACCCCATTTTGTTGAGGTGTCTTAGGTGCAGAAAAATTATGACTAATGCCATTTTCATTACAAAAAGCTTCAAAATCATGATTGTCAAATTCAGTTCCATGATCACTACGCAAAGAAACAATAGTGAGATCTTTTTCGTTTGAAACCCTTTTATGAAATTTAATAAAAGGTGAAAACGTTTCATCTTTATGAGCTAAAAACATCACCCAAGTAAATCGTGAGTAATCATTTACAATTACTAGCCCATATTTTTTGCCTTCCAAACTAGTTGTTCTGGTTAGTCCAAAGAGGTCCATATGCAATAATTCAAGGGGTCTAGTAGTAGATATTACTCCTTTAGGTTTGAAAGTAGATTTAGTTTGTTTTCCAAATTGACATGCAGCACAAATCTTATCTTTTTTAAATGTGAGTTTTGGCAATTTTTTTACAAGATTCTTTTTGCTTAATTTTGAAATCAACTGCATACTAGCATGCCCTAGCCTACGATGCCAAAGCCAACTAGTTTCACTTGCCTTGGCTTCCCTAGCCACTAGGCATTGACCACTTTCCATGGCTAGATCATCAAGATCAACCATGTAAATGTTTCCATGCCTATGACCAGTGAACTTGATGCCATCGACATCAAGACTAGATACCATGCACAAAGATGATTCAAAAACTACTTTAAAACCTTTATCACAAAACTGACTAATGCTAAAAAGATTATGCTTCAAGCCATCAACAAATAATACATTGTCTACATAAGCATTCGGGGTGATATGGATTTTACCAATTCCGATGATTTTGCCTTTTCCATTATCACCAAAAGTAACGTTTCCACCATCAATAGCTGCTAGTGATGAGAATTGCTTCACATCCCCAGTCATGTGCCTTGAGCAACCACTATCCAGATACCACATTCTTCTTTTATTTTTGGTTGCAAGACACATCTGCAAAAATTAATCAACTTGAAACTTTAGGTACCCAAGTCATCTTGGGTCCTTTAGGGTTAGTCAAATTGGTTCCTTTTGGAACCCAAATCTTTCCAAAGGTATTTAATTTTCTTTTATTACAAATATATGATTTATGTCCTAACTTACCACATGCATAGCAGGTAACATTAGAAGATGCAGGTATGAAAAAGTTTTTGTAAAGTTTTTGTTGATTGTGTGGCTTAAATCCAAGTCCAGCTTTGTTAAACACTGCATGTTGACTATTTAAAAGCATGCTTAATTTTTCTGAACTAAAAGTAAACTTTTCTACAAAAGGTTTTACTTTTTCTAACTCTTCTTTATAATTCTTGTTTTGAAGCAATAGTTCTTTGTTTTGTTCTTCAATTTTCTCATTAGTTTTAAGACTTCTATTATTTTTCAAAGAATCATTTTCTTTTAAAAGATTATCCTTATCATTTTTCAAGGTCTTTACATGTTCAGTTAATTTCTTGTTTTCTTGAGTTAAATCTTCAATTTCAGTTGAAAACTTTTCTGAATTTTTGGTAAGCTCAAGATTTAGCATTCTTAATTTCTTATTTTTTAGTTTTAATTTTTCATATTCCATAACTAAATCATCAAATGCATCATGCAATTCATTGAAAGTAAATTCAATTTCAGGTTCAGAATTTACCTCATTGTCTTCATTGGCCATGAAACACAGGTTGGTGACTACCTGCTGCTCTTCATCACTGCTGGAGTCCTCACTCTCACTCCAGGTAGCCATCATGGCTTTCTTTCTCAACATCCTTCGACTCTTTTTAAGCAAAGGGCAATCCGTTTTATAATGTCCAGGCTTCTTGCACTCGAAGTAGATGGGTGGATCCCTTTCTTTTTCTTTCTCTTTTTCTTTATTGTGATCACCTTTTTATGGCCTTTTCTTGTAGAATCCCTTCTTCTTTCTCATGAATCTTTTGAATTTCCTTGTAATGAGGGCTGTCTCATCATCATCAGCTTCTTCTTCTGATTCATCACTTGACTCTTCCTTTGTAGTGGACTTGAAGGCTATGGCTTTCTTTTTCTTGTCATTGTCCACTGTCTTCTGCTTTAGTGAAAGCTCGTAAGTCATCAGTGATCCAAGAAGCTGCTCAAGAGGTAGAGTATTGACATCCTTGGCTTCTTCTATGGCTGTTACTTTCGCATCCCATGAAGCCGGAAGAGACCTGAGAAGTTTGTTAACCAGTTCACCATTAGATATAATTTTTCCCAAACTCCTCATACCATTTACTATATTTGTAAATCTAGTATACATTTCACTGATACTTTCAGTTGGTTCCATCCTGAACATCTCATATGTATGAATGAGCATGTTCACCTTTGTGGTCTTCACTTGGTGTGTACCCTCATGGGTAACCTCAAGTGTATCCCAAATTTCTTTGGCAGAAATACAATTTGATATTCTGTTGAATTCACTAGGGTCAAGTGCACAGAATAGCAAATTCATCGCCTTAGCATTTAACTCAGCTTGTTTGATGTCATTGTCATCCCATTCTTCTTCAGATTTTGGGGTGATAATGCCATTAACCAAGTGAGTGGGCTGATGAGGCCCTTTAGTAATTATTCTCCATATATGATAATCTACAGCTTGTAAATAAATACGCATACGAGTTTTCCAATATGTGTAGTTTGTGCCATTAAAGAAAGGAGGGCGATTTGATGCTTGTCCTTCAACTACACCCATTCCAATTGGGGCGGCCATGATCTTTCACTCAAGATCGTTGGACCTACAAGAGAGTACCGGTGCTCTGATACCACTTGTTGCCCAGATATGGTGCCCAAGAGGGGGGGGTGAATTGGGTATTTTAAAAATTAAAGCAATATATGTGCTATCAAGTTCAGATGTGAAGAGTGATAGTGCTCAAGTAATTATGCAACGGAAGCAATGAAATAAAACAACAATTAAATAGCAAAAGAAGATAAAGAGTAAAGCAATGCAAACACACAATAAGTATAGTGGTTCGGTGCACCTAGCACCTACATCCACTCCCCAAGCTCCACTTGGAAATTTCCACTATAATCTTTAGATTACAGCCGACTTGTTTTACTAGGCTCACAAGTCAAAACCTTACACACTTGTTTTGGCTTCGGGCTTACAAGCAACCCTAGTTGGTTTTATCAATTGGCTCACCAACAAACCTCACACTAGTTTCAAATTCCCTTGAAACTAGCCTAAGACAAATAAATATGAATACAATGAATAAAACAAGACAAACTCCTTTTGAGCAAAAAGTAATTCGATGTAGCTCTTGATGGAGACTCTTCAAGCCTTTCTCTTGGAATCTTTGGACCTCACTAAATGCCAAATACTTTAAAGTTGGATTCCTCAAAGATGGAAAGCTTTTGGCTAAGGAATCTCTTGGTTTTCTCACTCTTTTTGGCTTGGAATTGATTGAAGGCTTTGTACTTTCACTCTAAGCTTTTTCACTTTGTCTCCTTGTGTTTTTTGAAGTTTGGTGGAGGTTAAATACCTCATTCAAGCTGAAACAACTCCACAAGACCGTTAGAATCAAAAATATGGCCGTTTATGGCCATTAGAAATCAAATCAAAAGTTCAGAAAAACTAGCCGTTATGCCATGAGTCGACCTCATGAGTCGACCTCTAGATCAAGTGTCGACCTCATGAGTCGACCTCCAGTTTATTTTAGGCAAAAATCCAGAGAACCATAGTTCTGCCCAGTTTGAATTCTCAGGCTATGAGTCGACCTCTAGTGTCGACCTCTGGACAGGTGTTGACCTCTGGTGGTCGACCTCTGGAGCGTGCCACTGAAATTTTGCCGTGCTAGCCTTGCTGAACTTTTCTTTTCTTCATGAGTTGACCTCTGGTGGTCGACCTTTGACAAGGTGTCGACCTCTGGTGATCGACCTCTGATCTAAAATTTTCTGAAACTCTAGAGAGGTGCGTGCCATGCTTGAGTTTCTTTAAGCCTTTGTTTCTTTTGTCAATTACTTCTTAACAGGAAGGTCCAATATGAGAAATTTGATCTTGTTCAAGGTAGAAGAGCTCTTTTCCAAAATCAGGCAAGCTTGGTTTCATCATTGTACTCTTAGTACTCTTTTTGAATAACCTAAGTCCTGAAACTTTATCTTGAGATGAAACATTAGTCCAAACATATACTCAACCTTTTGTTAATCATCAAAACTAAGGAGCCAAAGCCAACAGGATCACTTGCACTACTCCCACTATGAGAACCATCTTTTGACAAGTAGTAAGACTTCCATAAGATATTCTCAATATGGATCAGCCTAGTGAACTCATATCCTTATGAGCACCCATATCCTTGTATTAGTGTCCCTACACAAGTGGCGTGAGACCAACCACCCTTTCTTCGAGCATACATAGGATGTGCTAGTCTTTCCAGAAATATTGATCCCTGAATCAATAATCCAATGACTAGGGATATTTTAGATTAGGGTCTATAGGAACTTAGGTCTCACTATTATGATCTCCATCATAACCGTAATTCCACTACCTTAACCTATGGGTTTCATCATAATCTAGATAAGATACATCAGTATGATGAATCAAAAGATTCCTTTTATTGATAAATAATATCATACATGAGTTGGAAGATCATAGAAATGCCCTTATAAAGATTGGCTTTTAGGGCATTATTCTTTCATGTGTTAGATACTAAAAACCCTATTAATATTTTTAATTTGATGCGGGAACTTTAGGTTAGTAGAAGATTTAAAAATGGCAAGAAATTTTTGAACATTGGGGTTGGAAAATCTATTATGGTTCTAGCTTTAGACATACTCAAGCTTGTTTTTGATTCTAGTATCATTATTTTAGGTGGTTGTCACTATTGTCCTAGTTTTTTAATTAATATGATCTCTATAAATCTTTTGACCAAAAATGGTTATTATTTATCAATAAAAGATAGTTATTGTGATATTATTTTGAATAATGTTACTGTAATACGTAGCCAATTGAAGAGTAATATTTATATTTTATCACAGTCTATGAATGTAATGTACACATCTAATTAATGCCCTAGGATTGAAAATGTATTTGATGTCTACCTTTGGTATTGTAGGCTAAGTCATATTAACAAGAATAGGATGAATAGGTTATCAAAAGAGAGAATCCTTGAGATCAATGATTTTAAATCATTGCTGACCTATAAATCCTGTCTTCTTAGAAAGATGACTAAGTCACCTTTTACTAGAAAGGGTGAAAGGGCCACTATGATTCTGAGTCTAATATATACTGATATATATGGATCCATGAACACTTCAACCATAGATGGTTATCACTACTTCATCATGTTTATTGATGACCTATCAAGGTATGGGTATGTTTACTTGATAAGATATAAGTCAGAGTCATTTGTGGTGTTCAAATGATTTCATAATAAAGTAGAGAAACAAACTGGTAACTATATTAAAATCCTTCGATCTAATCGAGGAGGTGAATATCTTACCAGTGAATTTATGACATAATTGGAAGAGAATGTAATTCTCTCTCAATGGATTCCTCTCGGGACACTAGAGCATAATGGAGTGTTTAAAAAAAAGGAATCAAACCCAATTAAACATGGTTTAATCTATGATGGGGTTTTTGAGTCTGCCTATCTCCTTCTATGGATATGCACTAGAGTCAACTTGTTATATTCTAAATAGATTGGGTGTAAGTCGGTTCTCTCATACCTTAGGATGGAGGGATGTCAAGCTTATGTCAAACATTTAAAGATAGACAAGCTTGGACCTAGTCCTGGTAGGTGTACATTGATGGGTTTCGGTGATGCAGTGGAAGCATGGATTTCAAATAAACTTCTTTTTGAAACTCCAAACATGTAGAAATCCTAAGCCTAAGATAACTTATTCTTTTCAATTAACAAGTCATGCAATTAGGGTTTGGAAAAATACATGGAATGCTAATTTCTTCTTCTTTCCACTAGGCACACAAGTGCATGCCCTCCAAAGGTGATCCACACAGGAATTGAACCTAAGAAGCACTCCTTAGTAGGTTGCTTAAGCCACTGGGACTCTTTTGATGGCCTTTCTTCCTTTGGCGGCCTCTCCTTCCTTGCTTAGACCCTTGCCCTCCAGTAGAGCATTCTGAGCCCTCTCCAAATCCTCTCTTCACTTTCTTTATCACTTCATAATTCTCTTTCTAAACCCTTGCCTTAAAATGGGAAGCTTGTCTTAAGACAAGGCTTATTCTCTAACAAGGGAAGGAAGAGAGTGGGAGGACGGAGTGTCAATGTAAGAGTGTAAGAAAGAAGAGAAATTTGATTACCTTCTGAAAGATTGTGCCCTGAAAGCCAATTGAAATATTGTATTTCGATCCCAAAATCAATGAATTGACATTATTATAATAAAGGCCTTATTTTCATCATACGCTATGTCTTTATGATTATATGATGAACCCCATAGATTAGGGCTATGGTTCTAGGGTTATGATGAGATCATACCAGTGAGACCTAAAACCTTAAAACCCTAATCTAAAATATTCATGGTCGATGGGACATTGAGTTGGAGATCAATGTTTCCGGCAAGACCAGCACTTCCTATATATGCTTTGTGATGAGGGTGACTGATCTCACAGTCACTTGTGTTTGACACTAATATTAGGATGTGAGTGTTCATTAGAGAATGAGTTCACTGAATTGATCCAGATAGAGAATATCTAATGGAACCTTATCTTTTTTTCAATAGATAATTCTCAAAGTGGGAGTAGTGCATGTGGTCCTTTGACCTGAGACTACCATGGTACCTTATATATATGAATCCATACTTTGGTTCGTAATCAATCATGACACTGAGTCATGCACAAGATGATACTGGATATGGTGGATTGTATATGAAGGTTGTGAGTAGGTCAACAAGGAATTGATCAGCCCTAGTAAGAGGGAATTGCATCCAGCTAATTTCGATCAAATGATGGATTCAGGAAATCTTTGATCAAAGTATGAACATTTGAGTTAATTTCTAATGGTTCATTAATGAATCATCATTATAAAGATTGAGCTAGAGATGAATATGAAATTGGATTTGACAAGTATCCATATTCATAATCATATTCGGGATGCAAGTTGATCAAAGGACGGAATTTCCCGGTAAATCACCACTGAAGGGTATTTTGGTAATTCCACCAAAATTCCACATCTTCCGGGTAGACATGATACGTTGCTAGATGTCAATCTTGTCTTGTAGATATATGATTGAATTATGGTGATTCAAATCAGATAATTAGAATTAGATTCTAATTGACCGAGTCGAGCTAGTTTGAGTTGACCTAAATCGGCTTAGTTGAGATCTAACCGAATTAAGTCAAATAGCACTCGGACCTACTGCTAGCTAGGTGTGGAACCCAATGGGTCACACACAAAAGAGAATTAATAAAGGATTTAATTTGGAATTAAATCATGTTTGCAGGATAAACACACTAGCATGTGTTGTAGACCCAATTTCTATTCGAATTAGATTCGAATTTGGTTCCGAATTGGGCTTAATTGGGTTCTAATTGAATCAGATTAAGGTCTAATTTAAATTTTAGGATATTGGGCTAACCAATGGCTGAACCCAAGTGAATCAAGTGCACTGAGACCCTCTCTCCAAGTCGCCCACTCCCTTCCTCACCCGTGCACGCCAAGAAGAAGAGTCCACGCACGTGTGGACTCGTCTTCACGCGCGTGGGAAGGAAATTTCATCAGAGAAAAATCAAGACAGGGGGCGATTTGGATGCTTGTCTGACATCCTTGGATCTGGATCTGATGGCCAGAAAAATTAAGGAAATAGATCCATCATTTTTCGGTCGCAAGTCCGTCTCCAAAAGTCGCGATTATTCCTGAAGTTTTTGCGAGAGTCCTCCTCGTCGGAAAAACGAAAATTAAATCAGAGAATCATGATTTTTGGTTAAGGGGATGCGTGAGGAATGAGGGATCATGATTCCTGGGATTTCAGAGGGTTGCGATGTTTTGAGAAGATGCCCCTCTGAAATCTATAAAAGGGTTTGGGTTCTCGGGGGTTTTTCTGATAATCAAATTCAGAGATCATATTCCTCTCCTCCTCTCCAGAATACTCCTTCCCTTTATGCTTGTTGGGTATTGTTTCCCTTATAGAGATAATCTCTGTCGAATCTCTGACCGTAAATAAGAATAAGAGGAAGGTCTTGAACGGTAAAGGAAAGGAAAAGGAAGGGTCTGTTCTTCTTCTTTTCTTTCTTGAATTAAGACTTTACTTGTCTTAATTTCTTCTTCCAATTCAATTCAAGAAAAGGAATTCAAGAAAAGAAATTCAAGAAAAGAATTCAAGAAGAGGAAAGAAAGAAGAAAAGAAATTTTCAAGAAAGAAAATTTCAGCCTAAAAGTTCAAGAATTGAATTCTTGAAAAAGAATTCAAGAAGAGGAGCCAAGAACAAGAAATTGTAGTCTTCATCTTTTTCTGTGTGGATCACCATTGGAGGGTGAACATTTGGGCACCTGGTGGAGATTTAAAGTTTGGATTTTAGCAATACAGGTTAGTACTTTAATTTGACTTTAAATCTTATACATACATGTTATATGTTTTAATTCTTTTAAGGAGATCTTGGATTAAGGGTTTGGTGAAGATTTCATAAAGATAAAAATATTGAAATCTATGTTTCCGCCTTGCCACCGAACCCTACAGTGGTATCAGAGCCTCCTTGTTAAGATTAAAATATATATGCTGATTTTTAGATGCTTATGTATATAAGTAATATATGATATTGTATATGTTTGATGTAATGTCACCAATTAGGGTTTTCACTCAAACCCTAATTGTTGTAGAGATATGTTTAGACATCTAGTCATCATACTGAAATATGGTTGCCTTGGCATAATGGTGGATCCATTATGTGGTAAATGGTTGTCCTAGTATGATGACACACTAATCACATATTTGTGTTAATTATGCATATATGTTTGATGTATGCCACTAATTAAGGTTTTCACTTAAACCTTAATTTGTATAGAGATATGTTTAGCGTTCTAGTCATCATACTGAAATAAGGTTTCCCTGCCATAATGGTGGATCCATTATGTGGTAAATGGTTGTCCTAGTATGATGGCACACTATGGCACATATTTGCTAGGTTATATAAAGAATGTGCTTTGTTTTACTAAAGCCCTCTTTAAAAACATATTAAGTTGTAGTGTCATATACCAAAAGCAAAAATAATCAATATGATTAGTTTATCATTCGGTGTTTAGGAAAAGTAGTTCATGATCGATAAAGAGGATGTGGTTTTTAATTGGTTTCGTTGACTGACCTGGCCAATTCTTATTGGTGTCTAAGGAAAGCAACGGGGGGACTCCCACCACTCTCCCACTTACCTGGCCGATAAGATTAACTTAATTATTGATTGATATGCTTAGTGTAATATTCACTACATGTGGCCTTCCATCATGCCAAGTCATTATTATGTTATGATCCATATTAGGTTTGTTGTGTACACACAAGGCCTTTTATGGTGACTAACAAAATTTTGGCTTGGTACATTTGATGTTTATGGCATGATTTAATATAATACTTTGTTGTGTACACATAAGGATATTATAATTAATATCATGACTATATAGCAATGAAGGGTCTAACTTAACTAAAATATTATAGTTTGTTGTGTACACACAAGGCTATTAATATTTTAGAGGCCAAGATAAGTTGAGAATTGTATGAGTTATAATTGGAAAGAGTTTTTCCTACCTTTGAACTTATATAAGATTTGTTGTGTACTCACAAGATCTTTTATAAGGAATTAGGATCTTAACCCCACTAAGAGAACCAATTAGGGTTTTCTCGATCATCATATGGAGGGTTATGATGCTTGATAAAATAGTGGGAGACATAATTAAGTTAAAGTCCTAATTTAGTTATGTTTTGTCAACATTGGTTGTTTGCTTATGTAATGTTCTTTGTTAATGTAGATTAAATGGCCTCTTCACTCTCACTCCGTAGCATTCTTGATGCAAATAAATTGAATGGACCAAACTATGTTGATTGGTTGAGAAACCTGAAGATAGTACTCAGCCAAGAAAGAATTTCTTATATTCTTGATACCCCAACCTTGGAACCATTAGGGGAAGATGCCTCGCAAGAGGATAAGACCACATATAACTCGTGGCAAAATGACTCACTTACTATTAAGTGTATAATGCTTGCCTCTATGACCAATGAGTTACCGAGGCAACATGAAAGCATGGACACAAACTCCATATTGCTCAATCTAAAAGAACTTTATGGAGAACATAGTCGAACTGCAAGATATGAAATATCTAAGCAGTTATTCCGTGCAAGGATGACAGAAAGTACATCCATACAAGACCATGTATTAAAAAATAATTGACCTAATCACCCGATTGGGTCAATTGGGTTTTGTTATGGATGGGGAGTTGAATCAGGATTTAATCCTGTAGTCACTCCCAGAGTCATTTTCATAGTTTGTTCTTAATTATCATATGAACAAACTTAACACTTCCTTGCCTGAGCTGTTGAATATGTTAAAAACAGCAAAGAGCCATTTAAAGAAAAATAAGGCTCCACTTCTTCTTGTGGATGGTGTAAACAAGAAGAAAATAAGCAAAAAGGGTTCCAAGAGGAGGTTGAACCCAAAAGGGGGCATCAAGAAAAAGAAAGGAAAGAAGGCCTCCGGACAAATGACCTACTTTCATTGTGGCAAGCCGGGTCACTGAAAAAGAAACTGCAAGGTTTACCTTGCTAGTGTGAAGCCTGGTGCTAGTGATGCACCAAAAGCTATGTATGAGATACATACAATTTTGTCATTAGACTCTTCTAATTCAAACTCTTGGGTATTGGATACTGCTTGTGGTCATCATATCTGCAAATCATTGCAGGGACTACAGAATATTAGAGTTTTGAAGGAAGGCGACTTCGAGCTCTGTGGTGCTGGAGGAGATTCCATCCAAGCAGAAACTGTAGGGACTTATATATTGAAGCTGCCTTCTGGGAAGATTTTAGAGTTAAAAAATTATTATTTTATGCCTAGAATCATTAGAAACATCATATCTGTACCCTTGTTAGTTAAACAAGGATATATTATGAATGTAATGAGCAGTGGCTGCTCAATCAGTTTTTCTAATGAAATAATATTTAATGGCATATTTTGCAATGGTCTCTTAACTCTATCCTCTGATGACAAAATACTACATGTTAGTAATAAACGAAAAAGAGATGAAGTAAACAATACTTTACTTTGGCACTGTCATCTTGGACATATTAGTGAGCAAAGGATTAACAAGTTATACAAGGAAAAATTCCTTAATCCTTATGACTATGAATCATTAGGAACTTGTAAATCATGTCTCATGGGTAAAATGACCAAGACTCCATTTAGTGGACATAATGAAAGGACAACTGAGTTATTAGGACTCATACACACTGATGTATGTGGACCTATGATAACTCAGGCCAAGGGTGGATACTCATATTTCATCACATTCACTGATGATTTTTCAAGGTACAGATTTGTGTATCTAATGAAACATAAGTCCGAAGCTTTTGAAAAAATTTTAGAGTATCAAAGTATGGTAGAGAAACAAACGGGGAAAAGTATTAAGATCCTTCGATCAGATAGAGGAGGTGAATACTTATCCACCGAGTTTCTTGATCACCTTAAAGAAAAGGGAATCATCTCTGAATGGACTCCTCATTACACACCATAATTAAATGGTGTTGCTGAAAGGAGAAATCGTACTTTCTTAAATATGGTACGGTCCATGATGTGCTTCATAGACTTACCTGTTTCTTTCTGGGGATATGCCTTGGAAACAATGGCTAATATTTTAAATAGAATACCATCCAAATCTGTATCTAGCACTCCATATGAGTTATGGAGGGGAAAGAAACCCAATCTTAAGTATCTTAAGATATGGGGATGTCCAGCCTATGTCAAAAGAAATTTTGGACATAAGCTTGATGTTAGAGCAGAAAAGTGTCTATTTGTTGGATATCCTAAAGATAATATAGGATATCTGTTCTACCACCCTACTGAACAAAAGGTTTTAGTCAGTAGGCATGCCATTTTTATGGAGAAATAGTTCATCCTACAAAAGGGCAGTGGGAGAAATATTGAACTTGAAGAAGTTCAACAAGTAGATACATCTCAACCAAATCATAACATAGTTAGTATAGAACCTGAACACACCACTCCTATCCGTAGGTCTGATAGGGTGCGACATGCACCTGAGAGGTATGGGTTCATTATTGAAAATAATGAAGCCCGAATCATTGATAATTATGAGCCTCTAACATATATGGATGCTGTCATGAGTAGTGACTCAGACAGATGGCTAGAAGCCATAAGATCCGAAATGGACTCCATGTATGTCAACCAAGTCTGGACTTTGGTTGATGCACCAGAGGGTGTTAACCCTATTGGATGCAAATGGGTCTATAAGAAAAAGATTGGGGCAGATAGCCAAGTTGAAACTTATAAAGCCAGATTAGTGGCTAAGGGTTTCAGACAAAAACAGGGAATAGATTATGATGAAACATTTTCTCCTGTTGCCATGCTCAAATCTATTTGGATCATGCTTGCTATAGCAGCATATCATGATTATGAAATCTGGCAGATGGATATGAAAAACGCATTTCTCAATGGTTTTCTTAAGGAAGAGGTTTATATGTCACAGCCAGAAGGTTTTATCTTGGAGACTAAACCTAATCAGGTATGTAGGCTGAAGAAATCTATTTATGGATTAAAGCAAGCATCTAGGAGTTGGAACATCCGATTTGATAAGACAGTCAAAGAATTTGACTTTATCAAAAATGAGGATGAACCTTGTGTGTACAAGAAGACTAGTGGGAGTGCCATAGTTTTCTTGGTTCTGTATGTAGATGACATACTCCTCATTGGGAATGATATCCAAATGTTACAATCAGTCAAGGTATGGTTATCTAAACAGTTTTCCATGAAAGACTTGGGAAAAGCATCTTATATACTAGGCATCAATATCTAAAGAGATAGATCTAGGAGGATGCTATGTTTATCCCAGTCTAGGTACATTGACCAAGTGCTAAAAAGATTTAGCATTGAGGAAAGTAAAAGAGGTTACTTACCTATTGGTCATGGAATACATCTTTCTAAAAAGATGTCTCCTAAGACACCTGAAGAAAGAAATAGAATGAATTCTATACCTTATGCTTTGGCAGTAGGGTCTATAAAGTATGCTATATTTTGTATTAGGCCTGATGTGGCATATGCCTTAGGTATAGCCAGCAGGTTTCAGGCTGATCTAGGAGAGGATCATTGGAAGGCTGTGAAAAATATTCTTAAGTACTTGAGAAGAACTAAGGATATTTTTCTAATATACGGAGGATCTGATCTTAAACTAGAAGCTTATTCAGATTCTAGTTTTTAATCAGATCCAGATGACAACAAATCTATATCTGGTTATGTTTTTACCCTAAATGGAGGAGCTATAAGCTGGAAGAGTTCTAAATAGCAAACTGTAGCTGACTCAACAACTGAGGCAGAGTACATTGTTGTTAGTGAAGCTGCCAAGGAAGCTGTCTGGATGAAGAAGTTAATATCAGAGTTGGGCATAGTTCCTGAGATTGAAGGTCCAGTATCACTTTACTATGATAATACGGGGGCTGTTGCTCAAGCAAAGGAACCAAGAGCTCATCACAAATCAAAGCACATTCTGAGACGCTTCCATCTCGTTCGAGAGATTGTCGAAAGACAAGAAGTCTGCATTGAAAGGGTAGAAACGAAGAACAACATAGCAGACCCATTCACTAAGGCTCTATCACAGCGAGAGTTTGGTCGCCACCTTGATTGTATGGGGTTAAGAATTAAAGGCGATTGGCTTTAGTGCAAGTGGGAGATTGAATGATTGTGCCCTGAAAGCCAATTGAAATATTGTATTTCGATCCCAAAATCAATGAATTGACATTATTATAATAAAGGCATTATTTTCATCATACGCTATGTCTTTATGATTATATGATGAACCCCATAGATTAGGGCTATGGTTCTAGGGCTATGATGAGATCATACCAGTGAGACCTAAAACCTTAAAACCCTAATCTAAAATATTCCTGGTCGATGGGACATTGAGTTGGGGATCAATGTTTCCGGCGAAACCATCACATCCTATATATGCTTTGTGATGAGGGTGACTGATCTCACAGTCACTTGTGTTTGACACTAATACTAGGATGTGAGTGTTCATTAGAGAATGAGTTCACTGAATTGATCCAGATTGAGAATATCTAATGGAACCTTATCTGTTTGTCAATAATAATTCTCATAGTGGGAGTAGTGCATGTTGTCCTTTGACCTGAGACTACCATGGTACCTTATATATATGAATCCATACTTTGGTTCGCAATCAATCATGACACTGAGTCATGCACGAGGTGATACTGGGTATGGTGGATTGTATATGGAGGTTGTGAGTAGGTCAACAAGGAATTGATCAGCCCTAGTAAGAGGGAATTGCATCCAGCTAATTTCGATCAAATGATGGATTCAGGAAATCTTTGATCAAAGTATGAACATTAGAGTTAATTTCTAATGGTTTATTAATGAATCATCATTATAAAGATTGAGCTAGGGATGAATATGAAATTGGATTTGACAAGTATCCATATTCATAATCATATTCGGGATGCAAGTTGATCAAAGGACTGAATTGCCCGGTAACTCACCACTAAAGGGTATTTTGCTAATTCCACCAAAATTCCACATCTTCTGGGTAGACATGATACGTTGCTAGATGTCAATCTTGTCTTTTAGGTGTATGATTGAATTATGGTGATTCAAATCAGTTTTTTAGAATTAGATTCTAATTAACCGAGTCGAGCTAGTTTGAGTTGACCTAAATCGGCTTAGTTGAGATCTAATCGAATTAAGTCAAATAGCACTCGGACCTACTGCTGGCTAGGTGTGGAAGCCAAAGGGTCACACACAAAAGAGAATTGATGAAGGATTTAATTTGGAATTAAATCATGTTTGCAGGATAAACACACTAGCATGTGTTGCAGACCCAATTTCTATTCGAATTAGATTCGAATTTGGTTCCGAATTGGGCTTAATTAGGTTCTATTTGAATCAGATTAAGGTCTAATTTAAATTTTAGGACATTGGGCTAACCCATGGCTGAACCCAAGTGAATCAAGTGCACTGAGACCCTTTCTCCAAGCTGCCCACTCCCTTCCTCACCCGCGCGCGCAAAGAAGAAGAGTCCACGCGTGTGTGGACTCCTCTTCACGTGCATGGGAAGGAAATTCCATCGGAGAAAAACCAAGACAGGGGGTGATTTGGATGCTTGTCTGACATCCTTGGATCTAGATCTGATGGCCAAAAAATTAAGGAAATAGATCCATCATTTTTCCGTCACAAGTCCGTCTCCAAAAGTCATGATTATTCCTGATGTTTTTTCGAGAGTCCTCCTCGTCGGAAAAACGAAAATTAAATCAGAGAATCATGATTTTTGGTTGAGGGGACACGTGAGGAATGAGGGATCATGATTCCTGGGGTTTCAGAGGGTTGCGATGTTTTGAGAAGACGCCCCTCTGAAATCTATAAAAGGGTTTGGGTTCTCGGGGGTTTTTCTGATAATCTAATTCAGAGATCATATTCCTCTCCTCTTCTCCGGAATACTCTTTCCCTTTATGCTTGTTGGGTATTGTTTCCCTTACAGAGATAATCTCTGTCAAATCTCTGACCGTAAACAAGAATAAGAGGAAGGTCTTGAACGGTAAAGGAAAGGAAAAGGAAGGGTCTGTTCTTCTTCTTTTCTTTCTTGAATTAAGACTTTACTTGTCTTAATTTCTTCTTCCAATTCAATTCAAGAAAAGGAATTCAAGAAAGGGAATTCAAGAAAAGAATTCAAGAAGAGGAAAGAAAGAAGAAAAGAAATTTTCAAGAAAGAAAATTTCAGCCTAAAAGTCCAAGAATTGAATTCTTGAAAAAGAATTCAAGAAGAGGAGCCAAGAACAAGAAATTGTAGTCTTCATCTTTTTCTCTGTGGATCACCATTGGAGGGTGAAAATTTGGGCACCTGGTGGAGATTTAAAGTTTGGATTTTAGCAATACAGGTTAGTACTTTAATTTGACTTTAAATCTTATATATACATGTTATATGTTTTAATTCTTTTAAGGAGATCTTGGATTAAGGGTTTGGTGAAGATTTCATAAAGATAAAAATTTTGAAATCTATGTTTCCGCCTTGCCACCGAACCCTACACCTTCGGCCTTAACATGGAAGGCTATTTATAGGAGATAGAGAGGTTCCAAATAAGTCTTATCGTTAGCCTTTGATCTGTCTAAACACAGATCATATAAGACCCTTCATTAAGGAGTCTTATCTTGAATGGTCAAGACCTTTCCTGTGACAAAAGTCTTATATCCATTTGTTTGGATAATATGGCCCACTTATCCTCATTCCATGTGGCATGTAACCGGCAAGGAGGTTACTTAGATGGCATGGAATGAAGTGTCCTTTCCAAGAGTCAAGTTCTTTCATTGTGAAGGACTCTTGGATTTAAATCATCTACAGCATTCATGAAGAGACGCAACCCTTCATGTGCATGCCAACTTATTTCACCGCCCATCCTTTCTTTCAACCGATAATAAGCCATAATAAATAGACATGGGATAAGGCTTGGGATGCCTTGTTTTATCTGGAAACCAAGTCCCATAAGCAGAAGGACTCTAGGTCCTTTTCTGCGTGCCAAAAGTGAAGAGTCGCGACTCTTCACTTGTCGGTCAACTTTCTCCATGCCATATGTTACGTTTGACTAGTCAAGGTATATCCAATATGGGTGTCAAATGAAAGGGGATGCAGTTTATCACCATATAAGTGATTATGAAATAGAAGGACTTTTGGTCCTTCTGTGCCCCTTTAATTGCCGACTAATTCTTTTGGCACCAAGAGCCCCATGCCATTGGGACTCTTGATATATGGCGCATAAAATGTCAAACAATTATCAGATAAGTTCTGATAATTTTGTCCCACTTAGGACTCAACCCAATTTAGGTCTTCCATAAATTGGTTAGTCCATTTTGCAACCTTTTAGACCCAATTCAGTTGGGTTATGAGATTAGGTCAGCCTACACATGCTAGTATGCAATCTAGCTAACCAATTAGGATCCCATGACCCTAATTAAATGTTAATTGACTTCTTAGGTCAATTCCCAAATGTGTGTGACACTTTGGGTTTTACATTTAGCCAACAGTAGGTCTAGGTCCAAGCTAATTCGATCCAATCGGACTCGATTGACCTAATTAGGTCAAATTGAGCTGACCTAAGTTGCCAATTTGAACTAGCTTTCGAATTGACTCATGAATTCAATCGAATTGATTCATGAAAATCTACAAGACATGATTGATATCTAGCAACATATCATGCCTAACTAGAAGATGAAGAATTTGGTAGAAAGTACCAAAATACCATTCAGTAGAAAGTTACCATGCAATTCAATCCTTCGATCTTCCTGTACCTGATTAAGTGATAGGCATGGATCAATGTTAAACTATAGAACTTAATCCTTTTGAATCTCAATTTGATAATGAAGACTCGATCGATGAATGATTAGAAACCTTATCTAATCTCATCTTGCTTTGATCAAAGATTACCTGAGTCATCATTCGAAGAGATCATATGGGATAACTTCTCCTCTTACTAGGAGTGATCGATATCTTATTGACCTACCCATTACCTTCATACACAATCCACCATATCAAGAAATATCCTATACATGAATTAATTTCCATGAGTAAGTATGCACCAAAATATGGATTCATGTGTACAAGATACTATGGTAGTCTCAAGTCTAAGGATCATATGCACAACTCCTACTAAGAGAATATTCTTTTAACAAGTAAGACTTCCATTTGATGTTCTCTTGTCTGATCAGTTCAGTGGACTTATAACCTAGTGAGCACCCACATCCTTATATTAGTGTCTCTACACAAGTGGTTATGAGACCAACCACCCTCTCCATCGAGCATATATATGATGTGCTAGTCTTTCCAGATTCATCGATCCTCGAATCGATTATCCAACGACTAGGAACATTTTAGATTAGGGTTTATAGGAACTAGGTCTCACCGTTATGATCTCCATATAACCCTAATTCCATTGTCCTAACCTATGGAGTTCATCATAATCTTTATAAGATGTAGCAGTATGATGAATCATAAGATGCCTTTTTTTGATAAATAATATCATACATGAGTTAGAAGATTATAGAAATGCCCTTACAATGATTGGCTTTTAGGGCACCATTTTTTCAATCTCCCACTTGCATTAAAACCAATCACCTTTGTATTTTACACCCATACAATCTAGGTAGTGATCAAGCTACTACTTTGGTAGTGCTTTAGTCAATGGATATATTATGTTGTTCTTTATATCTACTCGTTCGATGGCAACATCTTGTCCTTGAACGAGGTGGAAGCATCTTAGGATGCGCTTGGGCTTATTATGAGTCCTTGGTTTTTTAGCTTGCACAACAACCCTACCGGTTGTTTTATAATAGGAACCACGCCCAATTTCGTAATGAATTCCTTCATCTACATAACTTCCCTTATGGCTTCACTTGCAGCTATGTACTCTGCCTACTTACCGCACCACCATATAGGGTGAAGAAATACTCTGATATGAGTTTGCTATCATCTGGATCTGATTGAAAACTAGAATCTATATATCCTTCTAGTTTTAACTCTGATCCACCATATATTAGAAAAATATCTTTAGTCCTTCTCAGGTACTTAAAAATATTTTTCATAGCTTTCCAATGATCCTCCCTAGATCAGCCTAGAACCTGCTTACTATGCTCAGGCATAAGTAACATCAGGCCTGGTACATAACATGGCATACATAATTGATCCAACAACCGAAGCATAAGGGATCAAACTCATTCTCTCTCTCTCTCTTTTGATGTCTTAGGAGACATCATCTTGGAGAGATGTATGCCTTGTCTCAAAGATAAGTAACCCCTCTTACTTTCATCCATGTTGAATCTCTTCAACACTAAGTTAATGTACATGGATTGGGATAAGCTTAGCATCTTCTTCAATCTATCTCTGTAGATCTTTATCCAAGTATATAGGATGCCTCTCACAAATCCTTTAAGGAAAACTGCTTTGATAGCCAAGACTTGATCGATTATAACATTGGGATATCATTCCCAATGATGAGTATGTCATCGTCATACAAAATTAAGAAAACAAGGGCACTCCCACTTGTCTTCTTGTACACACATGGTTCATCCACATTCCTGATGAAACCAAACACTTTGATTGTTTCATTAAAGTGGATGTTCCAACTCCTCGATGCTTGCTTTAATCTATAAATGAACTTCTTACGCCTACATACTTGGTTTGGTCTCTCACTCGAGACAAAGTAATTAACTACAAAAGCTAAATAAGATCAAAGAAGCACAACACAAACATACAAAGATTATAGTGGTTCGGAGCAACCCATCTCCTACGTCCACTACCCAAGATTACCACTTGAAATTTTCACTATATTCACAACCGAATACAGTAGGATTACAGGCTCACAATCCAAAATCTCTATACTTTGGTTTTACTAGGATCACCAAAGAAACCAAACTTGGTTTTAACACAGGATCACCAAGAATCGAACTTGGTTTTACCAGGATCACCAAGAATCCAATACTTGGTTTTTAAGAAAGGCTCACCAAGAATCTATTTGGTTTTTCAACTGGGCTCATCAATAACCCAATAATTCAAGAATGAATTGAAAATAAATGCAACAAAGTGAAAAACTAAAATTTTGTCGAGTGGTTGCCGATGCAGCTCAAGAGAAGCCCACTTGAATGCACTTGAATGAACTTTAATAGTTTTTCTGGCTTCTTTGCTAAGTGCTTCAAGCTTCAGATTGGAGTTGGTGAAGACTTGAAGGCTGTCTTGAATTATCTTAGTGCTCTTTTCCATGTTGGTTGGTTGAATATTCAATAAAGCATCTCTTTCTTTTGAGAAACTCTCTTACTTTCTTTTAAGGAAGCTCAAATCCCTCAAATATATGGCCTTCCATCATTCCAAGGTAGTTTAAGTCATTGTAGACCATTGGGATATGACATTTGATCATTGGAGCACTTTTTGGATTCAAATTCTGAGTTCTGGAACTAGCCATTGCATGTCTGAAATCGACCTTCGAGTCGACTAGGATCACTCAAGTTAGCTCGAATCCACAGAGGAGTTCTGGTTGAGTCGACTCTCTTCAATCCAATCGGCTCGCTTGCACACTGTCTTGATTCTTCACTTTGAAAGAGTTGACTCGCCTGATTCCAATTGACTCGGATCCTTAGGCCTTCAAAATGTTAGTCTGGTCAAGTCGACTAACTTCCACTCTAGTCGACTCGGATGGCTATTCTTCTCATAAACCAATTTTTGGACTCTGGAGGAGTTGGCTTGATCTTCTGAAGAGTCGGCTTGATCTTCTAAAGAGTTGGCTCGAATGTCTGACCATGTGATAGAGTCGCCTTGGAGTTCCTTCGGGTCGGCCTGCCTGTCTAGTTCAATAAACAACACTCTGGACGAGTCGACTCGGGTCCCTTAGAGTCGGCTCAGATATATGCATGCCAGAATCCTCTTACTTGCCCTGTGCCAGAGTCAGCTCTCTTCTTCTCGAGTCAGCTCGGATGAAAGTTTCAATGAATTTTTCAGTATATCTCCAGAATTCATCCAGCAAGTCCTCAAGCTTCAAGATGTCTTCAATTTCAACAAGTTTCTAAGAAACTAAAAGCTTGAAACACATTTAGAAGTAACCCATTTTTATGATTTTTCTTAACTTCTTTTATATGGGTTCTTCGTTACAAATTTCAATTATAACACAACTCAAAACAAGAAACACAAATGTAGGAGTTAAAGTTCAAACAAAGAGTTCATCCTATAAAAACTTGTAAACCACTTGAAGAGTTGTTAGTAAAACAAATGCATGCACCAATGTTTGGTTATCATCGAAATCACTTATGGGGTCAACACATATTGACTTCTTCCTCAAGATATCTATTAAGAAAAGTAGTCTTTACGTCCATTTGCCATATCTCATAGTCATAGTATGCAGCTACAGCAAGTAATATCCGAATGGACTTGAGTATGGCTACTGGTGAAAAAGTTTCATCATAGTCAATGCCATGTTTTTGTTTGAAACCTTTCAGCACCAGATTGACCTTATAGGTCTCTACTTGACCACCTGCTCTAATCTTCTTCTTGAAGACACATTTACACCCGATTGGGTTTACTCCCTCAGGTGGATCAACTAATGTCCAAAACTGATTAGAGTACATGGATTCTATCTCAGATTTCATGACTTCCAGCCATTTGTCAATGTCTCCACTCATGACAGCTTCTGTATAGGTCACAGGATCATCATCCTGTATGATACTGCCTTCATTATCATTTCCAATGATAAAGCCATATCTGAGAGGTGCACTTCGCACTCTCTCTGACCTATAGAGAGGAGGTGTGTGTTGTGGTTGTTCCTGAACCTTAGGAATATCTGGTTGAGGAATTACTTCAGGTGTAGGTTGAACTTCTTCAAGTTCAAATATCCTCTCATTGCCCTTTTCTTAGATAAACTCCTTTTCCAAGAATGTGGTATGCCTATTGACAAAGACCTTTTGCTCAATAGGGTGGTAGAAAAGGTAACCCATACCTTCTTTAGGATATCCTACAAACCTGCACTTGTCAGCCCTAGCACTTAGCTTATGTCCAAAAATATTTCTGACATAAGCAGGGCAACCCCAAATCTTAAAATATTTAGGACTTGGCCTTTTCCCATTCCATAATTCATATGAAGTGCTCTTAACTACCTTTGATGGCACCCTGTTTAGTATGTGAGTAGTAGTCTCTAGGGCATAACTCCATAAAGATACTACAAGATTTGTGAAGCACATCATGGATCGTACTATGTCCAACATGGTTCGATTCCTCCTTTCGCTACACCATTTAATTGCGACGTATATGGAGGGGTCTATTTAGAGAAAATTCTTTTGTCTTTAAGATGATTAAGAAATTTACTGGACAAGTATTCTCCTCCTCTATCAGATTGAAGGATTTTAATACTATGCCCAATTTATTTCTCAACCATACTTTGATACTCTCTGAATTTTTCAAAGGCTTCGGACTTGTGTTTCATAAGATACACATATTCGAACCTTGATAAATCATTAGTAAAACTGATAAAATAAAAGTATCCTCCTCTGGCCTGGGTTATCATAGAACCACACACATCTATGTGTACTAGGGCTAACAACTCAGTTGCCCTATCTCCATGTCCAGTGAATGGAGATTTGGTCATCTTACCCATGAGACAGGAATCACAGGTTCCTAATGATTCATGATCAAAAGGTTCAAAGAAATTTTCTTTGCACAACTTGTTTATCCTAGACTCACTAATATAACCCAAACAGCAATGCCAAAGATATGTGATATTTATATTATCTCTCTTTCTCTTCTTGTTTTCAATAAGCATAGCTTTATCACTAAGTGATAGAATCAAAAGACCATTAACAAATGTACCACAACCAAAGAACTTCTTTGAAAAGAAGATCGAGCACCCATGGCTCGAAATATTTATTTCATAACCTTGTTTCAACAACAAAGGTAAAGAAATAATATTCTTTATAATGTTGGATACATAGTAACAATCTTTTAATTCAAGAATACTGCCCATTGGCAATAACATTAGAATGGTGCCAACAGCTTCAGCATTAATGAGATCACCACTCATGCCAAATAGCTCGAAGTCACCCTTCTTCAAGCTTCTAGGTCTCTGTAACCCTGCAATGAATTTCAGATATGAGACCTAGATGTGGTATCCAATACCCATGTATCAGAAGTTGAAAATTTTAATGATAAGTTTGTTTGTATCATGTATAAGCTTTTTGATGCATCAGCAGCATCCTGCTTCTGATTTGCAAGATATAACTTGCAAGATATAACTTGCAATTCTTTTTCCAGTTCCCTTGCTTTCCACTATGATAATAGGTTCCACCAGCAGAGGGCTTCCTTGCCTTTTTCCTTTTCTAGAAGCTACTCTTAGGATTCCTTTTTCTCTTTGAACTCTTCTTAGTAGCATCCTCTCCTACCAGATCTAGGCTAGGAGTATCAAGGATATAGGCAATTTTCTCTTGAGCTAATATAATTCTCAGGTTCCTCAACCAATCCACATAATTTGGATCGATCAACTTATCAGCATCCATGATGCCTCGCAGTGAAAGAGTAGAAGCCATAATGTAACAATTTACAGTAAGTAAAGTACAACTATAAGTAGACCACTCATGATGATATTCATAATTAGACAATGATTTTTGCATCTAATAGTGTCTCCCACTATTTTCTATCAAATACCATAACCATCAACTATGGTAAGAGAGAAACCCTCCCAGGGCTTCCTTAGTGGGGTTGAGATCCCAATTCCTTATGGATACCTTGTGTTCACAACAAACACCCATGAGTTCAAGGGTAGGAAAATCCCCTTTCAAATTGCATCCATTGTAATTCTCAAAATAACACTTGCCTCTAAGACACTTATATTCTTGTGCTACACAACAAACCATAATATCTTAGTTTAGTCAGACCCTTTATTTTCATGTAGCCATGATTGAATAATGTTGCCCTTGTGTTATGCAACAAAGCAGCACCATCAGTCATGCTATAAAGAATAACTTGCACCAAGATAAATATCATATCAAACTCTAAAGTAAACCTTGTGTTACATAACAAATCTACTATAGTTTTTGACATGGATTTGGCTTAGTATGAAGGAAGGCAATTTTGTAGTGTACTTAATCAATCAACATTACCAAATTAGGGTTTAGATGTGACCAAATTGGCCAGGTAAGTGGGAGAGATGAGGGGGTCCCCATGTTGCTTTCCTTAGACACCAATTAAATTGGCTAAGTAATACAATGGAACCAATTAAAAACCTCATTCCCTTTACCTTTCATAGAACCACTTTGCCTAGATACCAATTGGCTAATCGAACTCTAATTGGATTTGCACATGATTAACTTACACTATGACAAAATATGATTTTATGAGGGCTTTGATGGTCTCTAATACATTCTAATTATAGACTTAATCATGTCAACCTAATATTCATAGCATCATAAAACCTAACATTCATGACATCATAATGTATTCATAACCATACACAAATGACATGATATTCATTCCATCAATCAAGCATATTAACCCTAATATGCATACCATAAGCATGATTGTAATATCAATCTATTCATCTCTCTTGTTCATGGGATATATCCATAGTGGCACCCCTACACGCCATAGGAGACTCCATTGAATAGAAAGAGAGGGCCATGAAATCCTATGTAACTCCTATGACCAGACGACGATGGTGACTAACCCAATCCGAAGCAGTTACTAGGATATAACATATTTCAAATATGTGATTGAACTAATCATGCATAGAATCATATAATTATTCAATAGCATGCACCATACATGATAATATATACTATCATATAATCTTTCAATAATATGCATCATACTATGTGTTGTACCATGATGGCTCACCCTCAAGCAGAATCGACCCATTCTTGCAGTCCGACCGGGCCTCCCCTTCAGATCTCCGATTGTTACCCCGTCAATGGTCCGACCCACCGGAGCTGAGGTCTGAATGACCCTCTCCTGCTGGGGTCCGGCCTGTCACTCTCCTTCAGCGGTATGACCCATCAGAGCTGAGGTCTGAACGTAGCTCTCCTGTTGGGGTCCGGCCCGTCGCTCTCCTACAGCGGTCCGACCCATCGAAGCTGAGGTCCGAACGACCCTCTCCTGCTAGGGACCGGCCCGTCACTCTCTCCTTCAGCGATCCGACCCACCAGGACAGAGGTTCGAACGACCCTCTCCTGCTAGGATCTAGCTCGACACTCTCCTTCTAAGGGTTGGCCTTTAGTCCGGCCGATCGACTTTCCCACGGCCGACATCCGACAAGCAAGCCTTAGCATCCAAGGAATTCCAGAAGCACCTTTCTGTTACTACGGGATCCTGTTATCCTAACAGCCCTGCTCCACTACTTTCACGATGCCACCGTATCTGTGGGCCTCATGGCAACTCTCCAGATTCTCCCAGGGATAGATCCATCTTTCTCAGCCTCTCCCCTAACGGATTTTAGACTGTTCCGTGCCTATATAAGGTACCCGGGGGATCTCGCTCAAAGGTAGAAGAACCCATCCCTCTCCATATGCTGTTCATCCCTTGATTCCTCCATTATGTTTCCTTCAACCTCCTGCTAACTTAAGCATCGGAGGGTCCCTCGCTGGAACACCACCGGCACCCTTGGAGACTTTATTGCAGGTTCATCCGGGAGAGGAGCGCTCCAGCACATCCAGCCACCCCCGGTCCCCAGTCCAGGAGTTGACGCCGTAACAGATTGGCACTAGGAGGGCGGCGAACTCTTTCTTCAAAAGGAAGAATCCATCATCCCGGCTACAAAATGGTTAAGGGAAGAGCTCCAAATGCCACTGCCAGAAGAGGTATCTCCCCTCCCAGGTCTGAGGAACCTCCTAGGGAAAATGATGTCGCCGCCACCGCCACTACTGCCACAGAACCCACCACCACTCTGGGGTTGTAGCAGTTCCAAACTTTGGTGAATCGCATTGAAACACTTACTACTACAGTTCAGCATTTTCAGGAAGCAGCTGATAACCATCAACAACTACCAGCTATTTCCTGCACCAACCCTCCAACTGTCGCTGAGGGAAGACGACGGCCGGAGGTTCCCCAGCATTATTCTCGCATCGTCATGGAGCCCTGGAGGTCATTGGGCGACCACGCCAATGGCAAAAGGGCGAGGTCTGCTTCGCCTTCCTACGCCGAATCTATCCCGGTCAGTGGTCGGCCTGCTGCCGAACCACCGAGGGACTATGCTAGCAAGATCATGCACATGGAGGAGTGCATTACCGAAATTGCCCTCGGATAGAAGGTTGAAGGGGGACAGGTATACGACTCCCATCCCCTATTCTCTGATGAGATTCTGGCGGAGACGATTCCCCGCCACTTTAAGTTCCCACAAGTGGACCCTAACGACGGTACCACTAATCCGATGGACCATCTGGGCATGTTCAAAGCCAATATGATGGTACAAGGCACCTTTGACTCTCTCCACTCATTGCCTTCCCCGCAACCCTTAAGAAGACCACCCGAATGTGGTTCTCTGCCATCCGGCCAGGTATGATCCATTTCTTTTCTCAACTCGAATCACTTTTCCTTTTCCATTTCAAGACTTGCTGTTGGAACCCAAGGAACACCGACTGCCTCTTCCTCATACTGCAAAAGGAGGGAGAGACCCTTCAGGATTTCATGGCACATTTCAACTCAACGACCATGGAAGTCCCAGACTTGAATGAGGCCGTAGCGATGTCAACCTTCAAGCGAGGGCTTCGCTTGTCCAGGCTGACCTTCTTCCTGGATAAGAAACATCCGACAAGCTACAGCGAACTCTTGGATAGAGCATAGAAGTATGCCCTAGCAGAAGAACAAGTGACCGGTCATCGCCAAGCTGAGGGAAGGCCGACCCCTAAGAAGCGGGGCAATAAGGCTCCTTGATGCGGGACTAATATGCATGCAATTCTTTTTGTATGTTTTATATGTGGGGTTAGGTGATTAATTTCCAAATTTTAGATCAAAATTAGTTGTAGGGGATTTTGTATGAATTTTTGAAGCCAAGCATGAAGATTAGAACCTAGAAAAGTACTAAAGAAGGATCGCCGGGGCTGAGAAGCCCCGGTTAGGACAAGTTCTCCTACAATATAATTACAGGAGGTAGAGGGGGTGTACCTGATAATGCCTGAAGTGCCTGGTGAAGATCACAGCGAAGGGATCTCTCGTTCCACGATGGATGCAGCCTGGAAAATTGAGCCAAAGACCCACGGATACCCGGCTTTCTGCTCGTTGGTCCGATTGAGGGTTGGCTGGAGTCGTTGGATTCGTAGGAACTCAGAAACATGCAAATAACCTTGTTGGCTTTGACTCCTTAGTTTTGATGATTAACAAAAGGTTGAGTATATGTTTGGACTAATGTTTAATCTCAAGATAAAGTTTCAGGACTTAGGTTATTCAAAAAGAGTATCATAAGGACAATGATGAAACTAAGTTTACCTGATTTGGAAATGAGCTCTTCTACCTTGAACAAGATCAAAATTCTCATAATGGACCTTATTGTTAAGAAATATTTGACATAAGAAACAAAGGCTTAAAGAAACTCAAGCATGGCACGCATATCTTAAGAGTTTCAGAAAAATTCAGATCAGAGGTCGACCCCCAGAGGTCGACACCTTGTCAAAGGTCGACCACCAGAGGTCGACTCATGAAGAAAAGGAAAGTTCAGCATGGCCGGCACGGCAAAGTCTCAGTGGCACGCTTCAAAGGTCGACCACCAAAGGTCAACACCTGTCCAGAGGTCGACACCAGAGGTCGACTCATAGCCTGAGAATTCAAATGGGCAGAACTATGGTATTCTGAACTTTTGCCTATACCTTACTGGAGGTCGACTCATGAGGTCGACACTTGATCCAGAGGTCGACTCATGAGGTCGACTCATGGCATAACGGCTAGTTTTTCTGAACTTCTGATTTGATTTCCAACGGCCATAAACGGCCATATTTTTGAATCTAACGGTCTTGTGGAGTTGTTTCAGCATGAATGAGGTATTTAACCTCCACCAAACTTCAAAAAAGACAAAGAGACAAAGTGAAAAAGTGTTGATTCAAAGTACAAAGCCTTCAATCACTTCCAAGCAAAAAGAGTGAGAAAACCAAGAGATTCCCTAGCCAAAAAGTCTTCCATCTTTGAGGAATCCAACATTCAAGTGTTTGGCATTTAGTGAGGTCCAAAGATTCCAAGGGAAAAGGCTTGAAGAGTCTCCATCAAGAGCTTCAATGAATTTATTATTGCTCAAAAGGAGTTTGTTTAGTTTTAATTCATTGTATTCATACTCTTTTGTCTTTAGCTAGTTTCAAGGGAATTTGAAACTAGAGTGAGGTTTGTTGGTGAGCCAATTGATAAAACCAACTAGGGTTGCTTGTTAGCCCGAAGCCAAAACAAGTGAGTGAGGTTTGTTGGTGAGCCAATTGATAAAACCAACTAGGGTTGCTTGTTAGCCCAAAGCCAAAACAAGTGTGTAAGGTTTTGACTTGTGAGCCTGGTAAAACAAGTCGGCTGTAATCTAAAGATTATAGTGAAATTCCCAAGTGAAGCTTGGGGAGTGGATGTAGGTGCTAGGTGCACCGAACCACTATATTTCTTGTGTGTTTGCATTGCCTTTCTCTTTAACTTCTTTAGCTCTTTAATTGCCATTTTATTTCATTGCTTCCGTTGCACAATTCTTAAAGCACTATCACTCTTCACCTTAAAACTTGATAGCACATATATTGCCTTAAATTTTTAAATACCCAATTCACCCCCCCTCTTGGGCACCATATCTGGGCAACAAGTGGTATCAGAGCACCGGTACTCTCTTGTAGGTCCAACGATCTTGAGTGAAAGATCATGGCCGCCCCAATTGGAATGGGTATAGTTGAAGGACAAGCATCAAATCGTCCTCCTTTCTTTAATGGCACAAACTACACTTATTGGAAAACTCGTATGCGTATTTATTTACAAGCTGTAGATTATCATATTTGGATAGTAATCACTAAAGGGCCTCATCAGCCCACTCACTTGGTTAATGGCATTATCACCCCAAAATCTGAAGAAGAATGGGATGACAATGACATCAAACAAGCTGAGTTAAATGCTAAGGTGATGAATTTGTTATTCTGTGCACTTGATCCTAGTGAATTCAACAGAATATCAAATTGTATTTCCGCCAAAGAAATTTGGGATACACTTGAGGTTACCCATGAGGGTACACACCAAGTGAAGACCACTAAGGTGAACATGCTCATTCATACGTATGAGATGTTCAGGATGGAACCAACTGAAAGCATAAGTGAAATGTATACTAGATTTACCAATATAGTAAATGGTATGAGGAGTTTGGGAAAAATTATATCTAATGGTGAACTGGTTAACAAACTTCTCAGGTCTCTTCCGGCTTCATGGGATGCGAAAGTTACAGCCATAGAAGAAGCCAAGGATGTCAACACTCTACCTCTCGAGCAGCTTCTTGGATCACTGATGACCTACGAGCTTTCACTAAAGCAGAAGACAGTGGACAATGACAAGAAAAAGAAAGCCATAGCCTTCAAGTCCACTACAAAAGAAGAGTCAAGTGATGAATCTGAAGAAGAAGAGGATGATGATGAGACAGCCCTAATTACAAGAAAATTTAAAAGATTCATGAGAAAGAAGAAGGGCTTCTACAAGAAAAGGCCACAAAAAGGTGATCACAACAAGGAGAAGGAGAAAGAGAAAGAAAGGGATCCACTCATCTGCTTCGAGTGCAAGAAGCCTGGACATTACAAAACGGATTGCCCTTTGCTTAAAAAGAGTAGAAGGATGTTGAGAAAGAAGGCCATGATGGCTACCTGGAGTGAGAGTGAGGACTCCAGCAGTGAAGAAGAGCAGCAGGTAGTCGCCAACTTATGTTTCATGGCCAACGAGGATAATGAGGTAAATTCTGAACCTGAAATTGAATTCACTTTCAATGAATTGCATGATGCTTTTGATGACTTAGTAATGGAATATGAAAAATTAAAATTGAAAAATAAGAAATTAAGAAAGCAAAATTTTGAGCTTACCAAAAATTCAGAAAAGTTTTCAAGTGAAATTGAAAATTTAACTCAAGAAAACAAGGAATTAAAAGAACATGTAAAAACTTTGACAAATGATAAAGATAATCTTTTAAAAGAAAATGATTCCTTGAAGAATAATAAGATCTTAAAACTAATGAGAACTTTGAGAAACAAAATAAAGAACTAATGCTTCAAAATAAGAATTACAAGGAAGAGTTAGAAAAAGTAAAACCTTTTGTAGAAAAGTTTACTTTTAGTTCAGAAAAACTAAATATGCTTTTAAATAGTCAACATGAAGTGTTTAATAAAGCTGGACTTGGATTTAAGCCACACAATCAACAAAAACTGTACAAAAACTTTTTCATACCAGCATCTTCTAATATTACCTGCTATGCATGTGGTAAAGTAGGTCATAAATCATATGTTTGTAATAGAAGGAAATTAAATACCTTTAAAAGGATTTGGGTTCCAAAAGGAACCAATTTGACTAACCCTAAAGGACCTAAGATGACTTGGGTACCTAAAGTTTCAACTTGATCAATTTTTGCAGGTGTGCTTGGCAACCAAAAATAAAAGAAGAATGTGGTATCTGGATAGTGGTTGCTCAAGGCACATGACTGGGGATGTGAAGCAATTCTCATCACTAGCTGTTATTGATAGTGGAAACGTTACCTTTGGTGATAATGGAAAAGGCAAAATCGTCGGAATTGGTAAAATCCATATCACCCCTAATGCTTATGTAGATAATGTATTATTTGTTGATGGCTTGAAGCATAATCTTTTTAGCATTAGTCAGTTTTGTGATAAAGGTTTTAAAGTAATTTTTGAATCATCTTTGTGCATGGTATCTAGTCTAGATGTTGATGGCATCAAGTTTACTGGTCTTAGGCATGGAAACATTTACATGGTTGATCTTGATGATCTAGCCATGGAAAGTGGTCAATGCCTAGTGGCTAAGGAAGCCAAGGCAAGTGAAACTAGTTGGCTTTGGCATCGTAGGCTAGGGCATGCTAGTATGCAGTTGATTTCAAAATTAAGCAAAAAGAATCTTGTAAAAGAATTGCCAAAACTCACTTTTGAAAAAGATAAAATTTGTGCTGCATGTCAATTTGGAAAACAAACCAAATCTACTTTCAAACCTAAAGGAGTAGTATCTACTACTAGACCCCTTGAATTATTGCATATGGACCTCTTTGGACCAACCAGAACAACTAGTTTGGGAGGTAAAAAATATGGGCTAGTAATTGTAGATGATTACTCACGATTTACTTGGGTAATGTTTTTAGCTCATAAAGATGAAACTTTTTCAGCTTTTGTTAAATTTCATAAAAGGGTTTCAAACGAAAAAGATCTCACTATTGTTTCTTTGCGTAGTGATCATGGAACTGAATTTGAAAATCATGATTTTGAAACTTTTTGTAATGAAAATGGTATTAGTCATAATTTCTCTGCACCTAGGACACCTCAACAAAATGGGGTGGTAGAAAGAAAGAACAGGACTCTTGAAGAAATGGCACGCACAATGCTTTGCGAAAATGATTTACCTAGATATTTTTGGGCAGAAGCCATTAATACTTCCTGTTACATTTTAAATCGTGTTTTAATTCGACCAATTTTGAAGAAAACACCATATGAGCTTTGGAAAAATCGAAAACCTAATCTCAAGTATTTTCGTGTATTTGGTTGCCGCTGTTTCATATTAAACAATGGCAAAGATAATATCAGTAAATTTGATGCCAAGTCAGATGAGGGTATCTTCTTAGGATACTCTACTTCTAGCAAGGCATACAGGGTCTTCAACAGAAGAACTCTTCTGGTTGAAGAATCAATTCATGTAGTGTTTGATGAATCTAACGAAAAATCTTCTAGAAAAGAAGATTCTATTGATGTTGAAACAGGTACAAAGAAGCTTGAACAATTGACAATCAATGAAGATGAGCCCAAAGGAGATGATGATCAAGAAAGTCAAGATCAAATTCAAGAAATCAATGCAACTTCACCAAAACCATTACCTAAAGAATGGAGGTATGCACATGGACACCCTAAAGAACTAATAATAGGTGATCCATCAAAGGGGGTAAGTACACGCTCTTCTATTAGAAATATTTGTGATTATTTAGCTTTTGTATCTCAGATAGAGCCTAAGTCAATAGAAGAAGCTGAAAAAGATTGTAACTGGATTAATGCTATGCAAGATGAACTAAATCAATTTAAAAGAAATAATGTTTGGACTTTAACTGAAAGACCCCTTAATGTTTCTGTAATTGGCATAAAATGGGTTTTTAGAAATAAACTTGATGAACATGGTATTGTAATTAGGAACAAAGATAGACTTGTTGCTAAAGGCTACAACCAGGAAGAAGGGATCGACTTCGATGAAACCTTTGCTCCTGTTGCTAGGCTAGAAGCAATTAGACTATTACTTGCTTTTGCTTATTTTATGGATTTCAAGTTATTTCAAATGGATGTAAAGAGTGCCTTTTTAAATGGATTTATTGAAGAGGAGGTTTATGTTGAACAACCTCCTGGTTTTGAAAATCATGAATTTCCTAATCATGTCTTTAAATTGCATAAAGCATTGTATGGTTTAAAGCAAGCTCCTAGAGCTTGGTATGATAGATTAAGTTCATTTTTGATGAAAAATGATTTCTCTAGAGGTAATGTAGATAATACATTATTTTTGAAAAAGAAAAATGATGATCTCCTAGTAGTACAGATATATGTAGATGATATTATTTTTGGTGCTACTAACGAATGTCTTTGTCAAGAATTTGCGAAGTTAATGCAGAGTGAGTTCGAGATGAGCATGATGGGAGAACTCAACTTCTTCCTCGGACTTCAAATTAAGCAAACAAAAGAGGGGATCTCCATCAACCAAGCCAAGTACACAAGGGAGATATTAAAAAAGTTTGGGATGGAGACTACAAAACCAATAGGTACCCCTATGAGCTCTTCATGTAAATTAGACAAAGATGATTGTGGTAAATCGGTAGACCAAAAATTATATAGAGGCATGATTGGTTCATTGCTATATCTAACTGCCAGTAGACCAGATATAATGTTTAGTGTCTGTATGTGTGCACGTTTTCAGTCTGCTCCTAAAGAATCACATCTCTTAGCTGTAAAACGTATACTTAGATACTTATCTGGGTCTATCGAAATTGGTCTTTGGTACTCTAGAGAGTCATCATATGAATTAATTGCATATTCTAATGCTGATTTTGCTGGGTGTAAACTTGATCGAAAAAGTACTAGTGGAACTTGTCAATTCCTAGGAGTTAATTTGATTTCATGGAGCAGTAAGAAACAGAATTCGGTTGCTCTATCTACGGTGGAAGCCGAATATATAGCAGCTGGAAGCTGTTGTGCTCAGATTCTATGGATCAAACAACAACTCGAGGACTTTGGCATCAAACTAATTAAGACACCCATAAGATGTGATAATACTAGTGCAATCAATTTAACGAAAAATCCTGTACAACATTCAAGAAGCAAACATATTGAAATAAGACATCACTTCATAAGAGATCACGTTCAAAACTCTAATGTGTTGTTAGAATTTATATGTACTGATTATCAATTGGTTGATATATTCACAAAACCATTGAATGAAGATAGATTTTGTATGATTAGAAGAGAACTGGGAGTCATTGATCCTTTTGCTTGAATCTCTTCAATTTTCATCAAAATTCCTCAAAAATGATTTATAAATTCTCAAATTTGGTTAAAGGCTATTTCTTTAAATTTTATCGATTTTTTAAATCTCACAGAATTTTATTTCAAGTAATTAATTGTTGGAGGTCGACACTTGAGGTTTTCGAAGGTCGACACTTGAGGTCGACACCTAAGTTATGGAGGTCGACACTTGAGGTCGACCCCTGAAAATTTTCAGAGGTCGACACTTGAACGGAAACCTGTTTTTTAAAACCCCGTCCGCAAGCCTTGTTTTTTCAATTTTTTCTTTCCTCTCCTTCGTGTGGTCCACCTCCAACATTCCTAAACCCTAAATAGTAGATTTCCACCCTTCTCCCTCAACCTTTTGGGAAATCCTCTCCTCTCCTCTTGCATTTCTTCGATTCAACCCTCTTTTTGACCGTACTTTTGATTTTGGACAACCGAAAGCCTTCGGATCTATCTACCCGCTAATCCCGGTTGTTTTTCAATAGAAAACACTTGTTTCTACCCTCCGTTTCTTACTTTTTCTCCATTTATTTTCTATTTTTTCCACTCTCACAAACCCTATTTCCCCATTTCACATTCTTCTCTTCCTCTCAATCCACGAACCTCTCTTTCCCTCTCTTTTCCTCTTAGCCTTACCTCTTTGCATTTCTCCCTAAGTTACCCCTCATCCTTACACATGGGTCCGAGAAAACACCAGGCAGTAAGTAAAAGGAGATTGGAACAGGGGCAGGGTAGTACTGAGCGGCGAAGGAAAGTCAGACATGAGCGTGAGCCGACCCCAGAGCCACCTGCACCAGTGCCAGCCAGCCTAGTCCGGAAGAGCATTGCTAGTGGTAGGCGCGTAGATATTCCATTCTGGGATCAGCATCACTTCTTCATTGGAGATGTACTGAGAGATGCAGGTCTGGTCCATTTTTGTACGATGTCCGAGAGATTCTACCCAGACCTTATCAGGGAGTTCTATGGATCCATGGCCACTGATGGCATTGGATGGTCTACTACAGTTCGAGGGATCGAGATTCCAGTGACACCTGTGGTCATCAGTCGCATCTGGAGGATTCCACTTCATGGCACTGCTGCCACTACGATCAGCGACAGAGAGCACGCCTTCAGGTGTATCCTAGAGCGTGAGGATGTTAGCGGCATTTCCACAGTGTCCGCTAACCAGCTTTCACTAGAGATGAGAGTGCTGCATCACATCATCACCCGTATCTTGATTCCGAAGAGCGGGAGATTTGATTTTATCACTGAGCGTGAGCTGGTGTTGATGGTGTCCCTGAGACAGCGGACTCCCATCAACCTTCCCAGGATCATGCTTCAGCAGATGGGTGAGGCAGCTTCTCACAGGAGACTCGTTCAGCCGTACGGCATGGGACTGACTCAGATATTCAGAGAGCATGGTGTCTCATTCGACGGCATACCCTTCAGTCAGCTACAGCACACAGATACTTATGGAGAGAAATCCCTACATAGGATGGGATTTCGACTGATCAGTGACCGATGGGTACGACGAGAGTCTGGCCAGGAGCCAGATGAGGAGGATGAGATCCAAGCTGCTGAGGCAGGGCCTTCAGGGCCTACTGATCATGGTACACCTCCTCGCCCAGCACCGGAGACAGAGACTGCGGAGCCTGAGCCATTCACGCCACCACCTTCATCAGCTCCGGCACCTACTATCACTGCGACACCACGGAGGACTTCAGTGAGGATATCGGACTTCGAGCAGCGAGTGACTGATCAGATTTCAGAGGTCCGGACAGAGATCACTGGTGTACGGCAGGAGCTTCATGATCTGCGGATACATACAGACACACGCATTAGTGCTCTCTCAGCTAGTATGGATACAGGATTCAGACAGATCCTCAGCTTACTGAGATTAGCACTGCCATCAGGGACTGCAGATCCGACAGTATCTCCTCCACATGATGATGATGATGATGATGGTGATGATGATGCTGATGACTCTAGTGGATACAGTGACAGTGATGGAGATCAGCCTGGAGCAGGTAGATCTGATGTTTCACCTGCAGAGCCGATTCCAGAGATTCCCCCTTCAGCTGATCCTCCTTCCACTGATTTTCCGAGTTCAGATCCTCCAGCCACAGCTGTGCCAGTTGATATTGAGCCTACAGAGTCACTATTTGAGACTATCACTGGGATTCCGGATGACATAGATGAGAATACAGAGACAGACATCGATGATCCCACAGCTTATGAGCTAGTCAGCAGGCAGACTCCAGCTCAGTCTACTCAGCATGCTGATCCGTCCACTCCTTCAGCTACTGCCTCTGTCTCGACTTCTGTGGAGCCCTTACCTAGGACTTATAGATCTCGTAGGACTACCCCTAGGTCTGGTCCCTCTCTGAGGACTCGGAGTTCCTCACATAAGACTCCAAAATCCTCATCTAGGATCATGGCTCCTGTATCTTTTGACATACCTTCTGATGAGGAGTAGCCTCATAGTTTTATTTGTTGTACTTAGTTTGCTTGTGTATGATCTGCTGTATCAGTATCTTGTGCCTACTTTGTAGGCAATTTTGTAACTGTATACACTTGTTTTTATCTATCTTGTGACTTTTTATCAATATTGTGACATTTTGTGACATTTTATCTGATACCAGCTCTCAATATTTAAAAACCCTCAAGTTAAAATGCTTTATTATATTGAATGCACAAATTGAGGGGGAGCATGTATTCTATGCACCTAAATACTTCATTATAATTGAACATAAGTCTCATTACTATATCTTTCACTATAACAATAAACTTTTTGATTCTTGACAAAAAGGGGGAGTAGTAAAGTATATATATATTTATGAGATCTCCGTCTTATGAGTAGTAAAGTTTATATGATTCTTACCTCTCTTGACTCATGAGAATGTTTTCACAAGAAGAAAGAAGTAAATAACAGGTTCACAAAAAGAAGATGAAAAGTAAATTTTTATGATACACTCATGCATGTAAGGATTCTGTGAAAATACTTTATTATTGCTATATCTTGCTTTTGGACTAAATTGCATATATACTCAAGGTTTTGTCATCATCAAAAAGGGGGAGATTGTTGGCTTTGACTCCTTAGTTTTGATGATTAACAAAAGGTTGAGTATATGTTTGGACTAATGTTTAATCTCAAGATAAAGTTTCAGGACTTAGGTTATTCAAAAAGAGTATCATAAGGACAATGATGAAACTAAGTTTACCTGATTTGGAAATGAGCTCTTCTACCTTGAACAAGATCAAAATTCTCATAATGGACCTTATTGTTAAGAAATATTTGACATAAGAAACAAAGGCTTAAAGAAACTCAAGCATGGCATGCATATCTCAAGAGTTTCAGAAAAATTCAGATCAGAGGTCGACCCCCAGAGGTCGACACCTTGTCAAAGGTCGACCACCAGAGGTCGACTCATGAAGAAAAGGAAAGTTCAGCATGGCCGGCACGGCAAAGTCTCAGTGGCACGCTTCAAAGGTCGACCACCAGAGGTCAATACCTGTCCAGAGGTCGACACCAGAGGTCGACTCATAGCCTGAGAATTCAAATGGGCAGAACTATGGTATTCTGAACTTTTGCCTATACCTTACTGGAGGTCGACTCATGAGGTCGACACTTGATCCAGAGGTCGACTCATGAGGTCGACTCATGGCATAACGGCTAGTTTTTCTGAACTTCTGATTTGATTTCCAACGGCCATAAACGGCCATATTTTTGAATCTAACGGTCTTGTGGAGTTGTTTCAGCATGA
This sequence comes from Areca catechu, assembly GCA_021397845.1. Lineage (NCBI taxonomy): Eukaryota > Viridiplantae > Streptophyta > Magnoliopsida > Arecales > Arecaceae > Areca > Areca catechu. The sequence continues at coordinate 73,274,441 of CM038041.1, forward strand.
ATGAGGTATTTAACCTTCACCAAACTTCAAAAAAGACAAGGAGACAAAGTGAAAAAGTATTGATTCAAAGTACAAAGCCTTCAATCACTTCCAAGCAAAAAGAGTGAGAAAACCAAGAGATTCCCTAGCCAAAAAGTCTTCCATCTTTGAGGAATCCAACATTCAAGTGTTTGGCATTTAGTGAGGTCCAAAGATTCCAAGGGAAAAGGCTTGAAGAGTCTCCATCAAGAGCTTCAACGAATTTATTATTGCTCAAAAGGAGTTTGTTTAGTTTTAATTCATTGTATTCATACTCTTTTGTCTTTAGCTAGTTTCAAGGGAATTTGAAACTAGAGTGAGGTTTGTTGGTGAGCCAATTGATAAAACCAACTAGGGTTGCTTGTTAGCCCGAAGCCAAAACAAGTGAGTGAGGTTTGTTGGTGAGCCAATTGATAAAACCAACTAGGGTTGCTTGTTAGCCCGAAGCCAAAACAAGTGTGTAAGGTTTTGACTTGTGAGCCTGGTAAAACAAGTCGGCTGTAATCTAAAGATTATAGTGAAATTCCTAAGTGGAGCTTGGGGAGTGGATGTAGGTGCTAGGTGCACCGAACCACTATATTTCTTGTGTGTTTGCATTGCCTTTCTCTTTAACTTCTTTAGCTCTTTAATTGCCATTTTATTTCATTGCTTCCATTGCACAATTCTTAAAGCACTATCACTCTTCACCTTAAAACTTGATAGCACATATATTGCCTTAAATTTTTAAATACCCAATTCACCCCCCCTCTTGGGCACCATATCTGGGCAACAAACCTGTCAGGGGTTAGAAAACTCAGAGGAAATCAAGAAAACAAAGAAAAATAGTAAAGGAAAGAAAGTTTTCGAGGGGGCTGGAAGGATGGTTGGTGGCAAGAAGATGGTAGTAAACACCGGGAAGAAGAACTCTCAAACCCTTTTATGCACACAGCAGGGTAATCACACAAAGCAATATAAGAACTCAAGGTTTATTTCATATCAAAAATCAAGTTTCATACAAGAGGCTAGGGTCTCTTAAATAGACCCTTAACCTTGGGCTCCAAGCAAGGGTACTTTAGACATTACATAGGACTCCTTCTCCCTTTCAAACCCTAACTAGGAATACAAGGCAACCTAGGTAAGAATCCCTAAAGCACTTGGACTCCCTCTCCTTATCTTGGTCAGCCAAGGGGGTGACCATAAGTGGCCGACCTTGAGGAGGGTAATCCTAAGAAGTGGCACCCTAATTCTTCTTCCTGGGCCTGGGCTAGCCCAGTTTGCTTCTGGCTAAAACAGGGATTCGGGTTTGTTCCTGTTTTCATTTTCTCCTCCTGGGATCTTCAGGTCTTCAACTTGGGTTGGATTTGGGCTCAACTTCTATGTCTTCAATTAGGTTGGACTTGGTCTTCACTTGTATGATGTGGTCTTGAGTCTTCGATGTGCTTGGACAGGACTCAAAAAAATAAAATTAGCTCGATATGAGCTAACTAATACTGAACTGAACTAGCTCAACATGAGCTGACTAATTACAGGACTCAAATAAAACAACTCAACTGGACTAAGCTTTATTACAATGGACTCGAATGTTAATTAAGTGATCCACAGAGGGTTCAGAAGCCTCTACCTTATTCTGGTGCCTTTGGTGTCCGCACCAATTCTCTCGGGATGGGAGGAACTCGCCCCTGTCGAGTGATGATCAGACTGGCTCATATATCTCTCGAGAAGGTCTGGGTTGAGGTGTTGCAAGTCCTCTCGAGAAATCCATGAATCATCCGACTCTGGCCAGCCTTGCCATCGGACCAGGAAGCATTGATAACCGCGGCCCCGGGTCGTAATGGCTTGATCGTCCAGGATACGCTCGATCCGTTCTCCTCTCTCAGACCAATTAATTGGTGGACACTCTAGGTAAGGATCACTCTCAATAGAAGGGATAGGTCCAAAAGCCTCACTGGGTAACGTTGCTGGTTCCCTGTACTCAACCAGGTCTGTAATATTAAAGGTAGAACTAATGCCCATATTAGAAGGCAAGTCTGATACATAGGCATTTGATCTAACCTTCTTTAACACTTTAAACGGTTTAGCTCCACAAGCATGAAGCTTCTTAACGGTCCTAGGTTGGAACCGCTCAGGCCTAAGCCTAATCATGATAGAATCCCCTACATCAAATTCCTTGATCCTTCTTCGAGAATTAACCAATTTTTTATAAGTTTCATTGCTTATGTTTATCTTTTGGCTAATGTTCTTGTGCAAGTCTCTAATATGCTATGCAAATGACTCTACAGACTCTAAGACTCGTGCGTGAATAGGTAAAGGAATTAGATCAATGGGGTGATTAGGCTAGTACCCATGGACTATCTCAAAAGGACTCTTACCCGTTGTCCTATTTACTAAACTGTTGTAGGCAAACTCTGCTCTAGGTAATAATAGATCCCAAGTTCCAACATGTTCACCTACCAGGAATCTAAGGAGGTTTCCTAAACTATGGTTCACCACTTCAGTTTGGCCATCTGTTTGAGGGTGGTAGGCTATAGAAAACATAAGCTTGGTACCTAACAGGTGCCATAAGGTCATCTAGAAATAACTGGTGAACCTAACATCCCTATCATATATGATGGTCCTGGGTAGGCCATGGAGTTTAACCACATGATCTAAGAAAAGCTTGGCTACTCTAGACGCATCAAAGGTCTGGGAACAGGGGATGAAGTGAGCCATCTTAGAGAACCTATCGACCACTATAAAGATAGAATCATGTCTCTTCTGGGTATTAGGTAATCCTAACACAAAGTCCATATTAGGTCCTGCCAAGGGCAATTAGGCACTGGTAAAGGTGTGTAAAGACCAGTGTTCTGCTTCTGCTGTTTTGCAATAGCACAAGTTCTACACCTGGCTACAATCTGTGCAACGTGCCTTTTCAATCCAGGCCAAAAGAACTGGTCCTCTATTGCTAAGATTGTCTTATTTCTACCAAAGTGACCAGCTAAACCTCCAGCATGGGTCTCCCAAATTAGGAATTCTCTAAGGAAAGTTTTGGGTATACAGAGTCGATTGTTCTGGAAAAGGTAGCCATCCTGAAGGGTATACTCACTATGGGTACTGGATGGTCCTAGCTTGAGGGTCTGATAAATGTCTCCAAAGTCTGGGAAGGTTTCATATTCATCCTTTAACCTATCAAACCCTATGACTTGGGTCCTAACTGATCCTAACAGTAGAGACCTATGGCTTAGGGCATCTGCTACCTTATTTTCAGTGCGGGCATGGTGCTTCAGGACAAAAGTGTAAGCCTGAATGTACTCAATCCATTTACCGTGCCATGGGTTTAGTTTCTTTTAGGAGTTCAGGAATCGGAGTGCCTCATGGTCAGAAAAAAAGATAAAACTCTTATGGTAGTAAGTAATGTCTCCAATATCTAAGGGCCTGGACTATCGCATAAAATTTCTTGTCAAAGGTAGAGTACTTAAGTTTAGCCTCATTCAGTTTCTCACTGAAGAAGGCTATAGGGTGATTCTCTTGACTTTGTACCCCACCTATTCCTACTCTCGAGGCATCACAAGTGACCTCAAACACCTTAGTAAAATCAGGTAATCTAAGGATGGGTGCATGGGTCATCTTATTCTTAAGCTCTAGGAAGGCCTTATCAGCTGCTTTGGTCCACTCAAATGTACCCTTCCTAATGCAATCAGTGATAGGGGCGATGACTGTACTAAAATCCCTAATAAATCTCCTGTAAAAGGTTGCTAGGCCATGGAAACTACGCACATCGTGGACTCTAGAGGGTGTAGGCCACTCAATAATTGCCCTAACCTTTTCAGGATCTGCAGAAACTCCATCATGGGTGACAACAAAACCTAGGAATATAACCCTATGTGTCATGAAATCACACTTCTTTAAGTTGGCATAGAGGCTATTCTCCCTAAGGGTCTGGCATACTAGTCTTAGATGACTAAGGTGGTCCTTCTTGGTTTTGCTATAGATCAGAATATCATCAAAGAAGACCACAATGATTTTTCCTGTAAACTCTTTCAGGACCTGGGTCATAACCCTCATAAAAGTACTTGGTGTATTGGAAAGTCCGAAAGACATTACAACCCACTCAAACAGGCCATCCTTAGTCTTGAAAGCAGTTTTCCACTCATCCCCAGGTCTAATCCTAACCTGATGATAGCCGCTCTTAAGTTCTATCTAAGAGAAAACTCTGGCTCTGGCCATCATGTCTAACATATCATCCAATCGAGGGATGGGAAACCTATACTTCACAGTTATCTTGTTGATAGCTCTACTATCTACACACATCCTCCAGGTACCATCGTTCTTAGGGGTCAATAGAGCAGGGACAGCACATGGACTCAGGCTCTCCCTAATGAAACCCTTCCTAAGCAATTCTCCTACTTGTTTCTGTAATTCTTGATGTTCATTGGGGTTCAGTCTATAGTGAGGAAGGTTTGGTAAAGTGGCTCCTGGAACTAAGTCTATTGCATGCTGGATATCTCTAAGGGGTGGTAGTTGATCAGGTAAATCCTCAGGGAAGACATCCTCAAATTCTTTCAAAGCTTCAACAATTTCTTTAGGGTGTTCTTTTTTGGTTGGTTCGAGTATTTCCTTGGAGGTCAAGATCCAAACAGGGTTACCCTCAACAATCTCCTTTTCTAACTCCCTAGCCTTAATCAGGTTAACTCCAGGTTTCTTGTCCTTAAGGCTACTAGAACCCCTCTTAATTGGGTCCCTAGGGGGGCTGGATTGATAACAAACTTATTCCCATGGTAGTTAAAAGCACAAACATTGGTTCGACCATACAAGGTTGCATCGTGATCAAAAAGCCAAGGTCGATCTAGAATGATACTACTTACTTCCATGGGGATGACATCATACCAAATCTTTTCCTCATAGGTCTGCAATCTAATTAAGATTTGGCACCTACCAAAGAAACTTTGTACGGGCTAGGATGGGGAACTGTGATCAACCCTAATGATTTAACTATCTTGGCAGAGACGGCATTGACACAACTCCCACTATCTATGATGATCTTAAGAACCTTACCCCCTACCTTAACAAAAGTTTGTAGGATGCTAGTCCTACGCCAATCTTCCTTAACTGGGGTTTGGGCTAAGATGCACCTAACCACTCCTAATTGGTTCTTAGACTCAGGTTCCTCCTCCTCACCTTTATATTCATCTATTAACTGATCATCAGCCTCATAAACTTCTCCCTCAGGTTCGACCACGGATTCAGGCTCTTCATCCTCCAGTTCACCTAGGTGTAAGGCACTAACTGGGCATTGGCTCATAAAGTGGCCTGGTTTATTATATCTAAAATAGGTCTTCTGGGGAGTGTAACACTTATTGACCTCTACAGATTTTCCTCGATCATCCTTACGGGTCAAAGGATTACTAGGCTAGGGTCGACTCGGGCCTGATTGACTAGGACTGGGTCGATTCGGGCCTGGCTGACTATGACTAGGTCGACTCGGGCTAGGGTGGCTGGGCATGGGTAGGCTCTGATTGGGCTGGCTAGCTCCTGGATACTTACTAGGGTTTCTAGTGGGCTCAGGTCTACGATAAACGGGCCCTCTATGAAAACGCTCATTATCCCTAGCAATCTAGTAAGCATGGTCCAGGTCTCTAACCTCTCTCATATAGAGCTCTTTCTTAATGTCATCTCTTAGTCTAGCTCTAAACCTAGATAAGACAACATCCTCAGACTCCCTCAAATCACATCGCATGGAATACTCATCAAATTTTGCGATGTACTCATCTATACTCCTGTTACCCTGATTAAATCTTTGCCATTGATCTAGTAACCCACTACGATATGAAGCTGGAAAGTATCATGTCCTAAGCTTACCCTTCATGGCCCACCAGGTGGTTATAGGATCACGCCCTCCTAGACTAAGGGTTCTCTCAACACTAGCCCAATGTAACCTGGCTTCTCGAACCAACTTAAGCTTTGCAAACCTAAATTTATGCTCCTCTGTCATATTATACCACTCAAAATATTGATCCATCTCTCCCTCCCAATCTATATAGACCTTAGGATCTAGACAACCATTAAAAGTTGGGGCATCAAGCTTAACATGTCTATAGGATTGGTTCTCCTGGTCTACAAAATCCTGATTGGGCCTTCTAAGACGAACCTCAAGGATTGGGTCAGGGCGATGGTCTCTTCTAGGTTCAGCCTTAAGATATGGATCAGGGTTTGGGGTTCTCCTAGGCTCAGGATTATAGTATGGGTCAAGCTGAGGGGCTCTCCTAGGTTCAACCTCTCGGTATGGATCAGGGTTTGGGGTCCTCCAAGGTTGAAAATTATAGTATGGGTCAGGATGAGGGGCTCTCCTAGGTTCAACCTCATGGTATGGATCAGGGTTTGGAGTCCTCCTAGGTTGAGGGGACTCAGGATCTGGCTCAAACTGTTACCCATGGGTTCTTTCTATGGTCCCTACACGGCCTTCTAACAGGTCAAACCTATTGGCAAGATGGTCATATCTATTGTTGGTTTGGGTACCAGACTGAGTTAACTGGGTAGTCAATTGGGTAGTTATTTGTGTAGCCATCTGGGCCATGGATCGGGTTAGTTGCTTAGTGAGTGCTTTCATTTGGGCTTGCAAATTTTTCATGGGTTCAGACATTTGTGAAGGAGGTGGGTGATATGAAACCCCTAATCTAGTGCTTATGCAAGACTCGATCAAATCGACTATAGTTGACTAGACCTAGAGTCCAAACTAAGGACTCAATCAGGGTGGCAAACTAGCCTATAGTAATCCTGTACTCAGCCAGGCAGGCGTAAAGGGAGTGTGAGGTCTCTGATTGCCAATCTTAGACACCAATCAGAGATTGGCCAGGTAGGCAGACCAGCACACAAGCCCTTCGGGATTGAATCCTTGAACCACCATTCTAAACACCAAGCATAAGGCATACACAGGTTAGCTTGACACAGTGATCTGACACTTAGCCTGGACCTGACCAGTTGGTGTCCCTAGCCCACTAGGGCAAATTAAGTCTAATCGATTTTAAGTTAGGCTTGGGATCGAATACAAGGGAGGTGGTTTTGGGCTAAGGAAAGGTAATGACCTCCTTCCTTTATCTGGCATAAAGAGAGTGCCCTTAAAATAAATTATGCAATGATGGCAAGCATATGAGGATGCAAATTAGGGTTTAGATATTTTTGGTATTTTTGGAGAATATGTATATATATATATTTTTTATATATTTTGGTATTTTCCTAAATAGAAGAAAACTTGCAAATTATGGACTAATATGCAGGAAATATACTAAAATTAAAAGATATGCAAAAGATGCTAAGCAAAACCATAAAACTTCCAAACTTGTCTTGTTGAAAAAAAAATAGAGCTAAAAGTTTGTAGGCTGTATTTTGGCTCGAAGAAACTTCAAAAACTGAAATAAAACCTAAAAAAATTTTGGAAACTACAATGAATTATGATGAATTCAAGAAAATAGATTTCAGAATTTTTAGAGTTTAGGACAGGGAGAGATAACTAAATTAACAGAGTATATATGGACTGAAAAATTACAGAAAATAAGAGCTAATCTAAGCTCTGATACCTAATGATGCGGGACTAATATGCATGCAATTCTTTTTGTATGTTCTATATGTGAGGTTAGGTGATTAATCCCAAAATCTCAGATCAAAATTAGTTGTAGAAAATTTTGTATGAATTTTTGAAGCCAAGCATGCAGATTAGAACCTAGAAAAGTGGATCACCGGGGCTGAGAAGCCTCGGTTAGGGCAAGTTCTCCTACAATATAATTACTGGATGTAGAAGGGGTATACCTGACAATGTCTAAAGTTCCCGATGAAGATTGCAGTGAAGGGATCTCTCGTTCCTCGATGGATGTGGCCTGGAAAACCTAGCCAAAGATCCGCGGATAACCTGCTTTCTGCTCGGTGGTTCGATTGAGGATTGGCTGGAGTCGTTGGATTCGTAGGATCTCAGGGACCTGCAAATGACCTATCAGGGTTTAGAAAACTTAGAGAAAATCAAGAAAACAAAGGAAAACAGCAAAGGGAAGAAAGTTTTGGAGGGGACTGGAAGGATGGTTGGCGGCAAGAAGATGGTATCAAACACCGGGAAGAAGAACTCTCAAACCCCTTTATGCACATAGCAGGGTAATCACACAAAGCAATATAAGAACTCAAGGTTAATTTCATATCAAAAATCAAGTTTCATACAAGAGGCTAGGGTCCCTTAAATAGACCCTTAACCTTGGGCTCCAAGGTAGGGTACTTTAGACTTTACATAGGACTCCTTCTCCCTTTCAAACCCTAACTAGGAATACAAGGCAACCTAGGTAGAAATCCCTAAAGCACTTGGACTCCCTCTCCTTGTCTTGGTCGGCCAAGGGGATGACCACAAGTGACCGACCAAGAGGAGGGTAATCCTATGAAGTGGCGCCCTAATTCTTCTTCCTGGGCCTGGGCTGGCCTAGTTTGCTTCTGGCTGGAACAGGGCTTCGGGTTTGTTTCTGTTTTCATTTTCTCCTCCTGGGATCTTCAGGTCTTCAAGTTGGCTTGGATTTGGGCTCAACTTCCATGTCTTCAATTAGGTTGGACTTGGTCTTCACTTGTATGATGTGGTCTTGAGTCTTCGATATGCTTGGACAGGACTCAAAAAAATAAAATTAGCTCGATATGAGCTGACTAATACTGAACTGAACTAGCTCAACATGAGCTGACTAATTACAGGACTCAAATAAAATAACTCAGCTGGACTAAGCTTTATTAAAGTGGACTCGAATGTCAATTAAGTGATCCACAGAGGGTTGAGAAGCCTTTGCCTTTTTCTAGTGCCTTTGGTGTCCACACCACTCCTGATGTCCGACCTCCGAGTGATAGTCGGCGGTTGGCTCAACGACGAAGTCCGAAGCCGAGGGACTTCCCTCGGAGGTTCAAGACTTATGTGCCTCTGACCCTACCAAGAGAGAAGATCCTTCTAAAGATTGAGAATGAGACTTTTCTACAAAGGCCTCGGCCGATGAGGGGCCCTCCTTCTCAAAGAAATAAAGATAAATTCTGTCGGTTCTATAGAGACTATGGGCACATTAGTTGAAAAACACCATTGAAGACCTCATCCGGAGGGGATACCTGTACAAGTACATTCAGCCCCATCGGGACCGGGCTGAAGCATCAAATGCCCGAAACCCACCGGAGGAGACCGATCTCCCCATCAGAGGTCAACCAGTGGGGATGTCGGCATGCTGCATCGATGGTCTGGAGGAAGTCATGAGGATGGGGCCGATATTATTAAGAGGTCAAGGGGCTCCAATGCAATCACCTTCTTTGATGAAGATCTTCTAGAGAATCATGTTTTTGAAAATGACCCTATAGTCGTGTCGACAGTGATTGCCAACAACGATTTAAGAAGAATACTTATAAATAATGGAATCTTAATAGAGGTATTGCTGTACGATGCTTTTGTGAGAATGAATCAATCCAGGTCCATGCTGCAGGAATCCCCCACACTATTGACAAGCTTTAGGGAAAACTCCGTTGAGTAGAAGGGGAGGGAGTTCTCCCTGTGACGGTCGGGTCAGAGCCCTTCCAGAAAATCCTCCCAATCAACTTTGTGGTCGTCCGGATGGCATCGCCTTATAATGCTATCCTGGGCCGACCGGCCCTCAACAAATTTAGAGCTATTGTATCCACATATCATTTGTTGGCCAAATTTTTGACCAGGAGCGAGGTCAGAGTGATGAGGGGAGACCGACGGATGGCCAAGCAGTGCCTAGCCATTTTGAGCCAACAGTCAGAAGGCCGTCCCACTCCGGAGCAACTCGACCCAAGGGCTGAAGCCGATGGCCTTGGTCAACCAGGAGAAAAGATTCTGTTTGTTCACCTTCGAGAGGATGACCCCACCAAGGACCTCCAGATTGGAGGTTCCTTCAGCGAGGATATTAAGTCAGAACTGATTGGCTTTCTTAGGAGTAATGCCGACATCTTTGCTTGGTTGGCGTCGGACATGCTCGAAATACTATCAGAGGTCATCACTCACCAGCTCAAGGTGGATCCGACCTACCGACCTGTCTAACAGAAGAAGAGAAGCATTGCTGCCAAAAAGTAGAAAGCCATCGATGAAGAAGTAAAGAAGCTCTGTGATGCTGGCTTCATCAGGGAAGTCCACTACCCTGAGTGGCTAGCAAATGTGGTTATGGTGAAGAAGGCCAATGGGAAGTGGAGGATATGTGTAGATTACACCGATCTCAACAAGGCCTGTCCGAAGGATAGCTTTCCAGTACCCAAGATTGATTAGCTGGTGGATGCCACGGCCGGCCACCAACTTCTCAGCTTCATGGATGCCTTCTCCGGCTACAACCAAATCAAGATGAATCCAGAAGATGAGGAGAAGACTGCCTTTGTCACCGACAAGGGTCTGTACTGTTATCGAATGATGCCTTTTGGCTTGAAGAACACCGGTGCCACCTTTCAAAGGATGATCAATCGAGTGTTCGAAGGTCAGCTGGGCAAGAACATGGAGGCCTATGTGGATGACATGATAGTGTAGAGTCTCAATAAGGCCGATCACATTAGGAACTTGTGGGAATCCTTTGATACGCTTAGACGCTATCGAATGAAGCTAAACCTCACGAAGTGTACTTTTGGGATAACCTCTAGCAAGTTCCTTGGTTTTCTGGTCACACAAAGGGGAATTGAAGTGAATCCCAACAAGATAAAGGCAGTCACTGAGATGGCGCATCCGACCAACAAAAAGCAGGTGCAGGAGCTCACCGGCCGAATCGCCTCTCACAGCCATTTCATCTCCCGTTCGGTTGAGAAGTCCCTGCCATTCTTCAAGGCCTTGCACCGGTCGGAGGGGTTTGATTGGATTGAGGAGTGTCGGTCGACTTTTGAAGCATTGAAAAAGTACTTGAAGAATCTCCCGTTGCTGGCCAAGTCGACGGAGGGGGAACCTTTGTACCTCTATCTTTCGGCATTGGGCGAAGCGATCGACACCATCCTCGTGCAAGTCGGAGAGGACGGACAGTAGAAGCCCATCTATTATATCAGTAAAGTCCTCCATGATGCCGAAATAATATACCCCAAGATGCATAAGCTGATATATTCTTTGGTCACGTCCGCCAAGCGGCTTCGACCGTATTTCCAGGCACATTCGATTGTGGTGATGACCGACCAACCCCTCAAGGCAATCCTTCAAAGCCTAGATACATCCGGTCGGCTCGCCAAGTGGGCTGTTAAGCTAGGCGAATTCGACATCTCTTTCCAGTCATGATCCACCTTGAAGGCCCAGGTAATTGCTGACTTCATTACAGAGTGTACATAGAGATTGGAAACGCCTCCTCAAATGGCCAAAGTAGTTGAAGCCGATGCCATATACGAAGCTGAACCAGCTTGGACCCTCCACATGGACAGAGCATCCAACCTTGCAGGCTGTGGGGCTGGACTGATCCTGGCCGACCAGGATGGGGAAAACCTAGAATATGCATTATATTTTTTATTTCAGGTGTCGAAGAATCAAGCGGAGTACAAAGCCCTCCTTGCGGGGCTACGAATCGCCAACGAACTGGGCATCGACCGACTTAGAGTCTTCTCTGACTCCCAACTGGTGGTTAATCAAGTAAAAGGGGAGTTTGAAGCAAGGGATCCGACCCTGGTAAAATACTTAGACAATGTACAAAACCTCATTTCTTGGTTCAGATTTTTTGAAATCCTTTACATACCTCGTTTGCAGAACTCTCAGGCAGATTCTCTGTTAGGGTTGGCTACGGCCGCCAGCGAGACTTCGGACCGAACTTTTGTGGAGCATCTACGACACTCCAGTATTGCAGAAAAGCTGATAGAGGTCAACCAGGTGGAACATGAAACTTCTTGGATGGATCCGATCCTTACTTTCCTGGCTAGAGGAACTCTTCCGGAAGATCTGGCCGAGGCCAAGTGGCTGCGTTTGATGACCTCTAAGTACGTCATCCTTGATGGCATCCTGTATAAGTGGTCTTTCTCACAGCCGCTGTTAAAGTGCTTGGGGCCGATAGATGCCGACTACGCCCTCAAAGAAGTCCATGAAGGCATCTGTGGCGACCTCCTCGGGGAAAGATCCCTAGCATACAAGATCATCTGGTAGGGATACTACTGGCCTACCATTCAGAAGGATGCGTCGGACTTCATCTGAAGGTACGATGCATGTCAAAGGTACATCATTCAAAGGAGGGCCAGTGAGCTGACTCCGATCACTGCCCCATGGCCATTCGCACAATGGGGAATGGATATGTTGGGACCTTTTCCCCTGGCTTTCGGGCAATGGAAATTTTTGCTTGTGGCCATCAATTACTTCCCCAAATGGGTGGAGGCCGAACCAATAGCACAGATAACCGAGGCCAAGGTGGAGTACTTCATCCGGAATAATATTATCTTTCGGTTCGACATTCCCCGGACAATTGTTATAGATAACGGAAGACAGTTTGACCACTCTAAGTTTTAAGACATTTGTCAACAATATCATATCTCTCAACGACTCATGTTGGTCGGGCACCCTCAGTGCAATGGAGAGGCTAAAGTCACCAATTGGACAATCCTGCATGGGCTGAAGACCTGACTTAATGAAGTTAAAGGGCTTTGGGCGTAGGAGCTCCACTTAGTGTTAGGGCATAGCAGACGACCGCCAGAACGTCAACCGGTGAAACCCCATTCAACCTCACTTATGGAAGTGAAGCTGTCATCCCTATTGAGACCTCTCTTCAATCTCTCTGGATTGACCACTGTGCTGAACCGGCTAACTCCGAGAGGCGAAGGGCTGACCTGGACTTGCTCGAGGAAACTAGACTTCGGGCAAGCATGAAGATGGCGGTATACCGCTAGAAGATGGTGAAATATTACAACTGCATATCAGGGCACGAGCTTTCAAGGTTGGAGACCTGGTCCTACAGAGGACCAAAATTTTGAGGCCGACCGAGCAAGGCAAGCTTTCCCCAAATTGGGAAGGACCTTATCGAGTCGTTGAAGTGGTTTGAGCCGACACCTATTGACTTACATTTTTGGATGGACGACAGATGGCACATCCATGGAATGTAGACAATCTCCACAAGTATTATCAATGAAGTCCGCATTTCCTTTATGAACCACTTCTGAAAGTCCAACTCCGATCGGTAGAGGCTCTAGGGCAGCCCACTTTCGAAAGTCCAACTCCAGTCGACAGAGGTTCTAGGGCAGCCCCCTTCCGAAAGTCCGACTCCGGTCGGCAAAGGCTCTAGGGCAGCCCACTTCTGAAAGTTCGACTCTAGTCGGCAGAGGCTCTAGGGTAGCCCACTTTCAAAAGTCCGACTTTGGTCGGCAGAGGCTCTAGGTAAGCCCACTTCTAAAAGTCCGACTCCGGTCAGCAGAGGCTCTAGGGCAGCCACTTCCAAAAGTCTGACTCTGGTCGGCAGAGGCTCTAGGGCAGCCCACTTTTGAAAGTCCGACTCCGATTGGCAGAGGCTTTAGGGCAGTCGACTTCCGAAAGTTCGACTCCGGTCGGCAGAGGCTCTAGGATAGCCCACTTCCGAATGTCCAACTCTAGTCGGCAGAGGCTCTAAGGTAGCCCACTTCCGAAAGTCGGACTCCGATCAGCATAGGCTCTAGGGCAGCCCACTTCCGAAAGTGTGACTCCGATCGACAGAGGCTCTAGGGAAGCCCACTTCTGAAAGTCTGACTCCGGTCGGCAGAGGCACTAGGATAGCCCACTTTCAAAAGTCCGATTCCAGTCGGCAAAGGCTCTAGGGTAGCCCACTTCCGAAAGTCTGACTCCAGTTGGCAAAGGCTTTAGGATAGCCCACTTCCGAAAGTTTGACTCCGGTCGGTAGAGGCTCTAGGACAGCCCACTTCTGAAAGTCCGACTCCGGTCGACAGAGGCTCTAGGGCAGCCAACTTCTGAAAGTTCGACTTCGATCGGTAGAGGGTCTAGGGCAGCCCACTTCCAAAAGTCCGAATCCGATCGGCAGAGGCTTTAGGGCAGCCTAATCCGAACAAGCCGACGGACCAACACTTAGGTTAAACTTCCTAAGCTTGTTGCTCTGGCCTGAGCTACAGTTCGACCGCTGCCTCAACTACTTCGGGGTTCGGAAAGTCGATAGACCAACACTTAGGTTAAACTTACTAAGCTCGTTGATCTGGCCTGGGCTACAATCCGATCGCTACCTCAACTACTTCGGTGTTCGGAAAGCCAACGGACCAACACTTAGGTTAAACTTCCAAAGCTCGTTGCTCTGGCTTGAGCTACCATCCGACCGCTGCCTCAATTGCTCTTGGTCCGGAAAGCTGATGGACCAACACTTAAAGCGGAAATCCTAAGGAAATCTAGTTCAGCTTGAGCCACTATTTGACACTCGCCCTGGAGGCCCAACCGTCTGCTCAAATCAACCGACTAGTCCACACTTAGTGAAATTTCAGAGAGGAAAAAGTGAGACAACGGAAAATTTTTCATTGCTTTCAAAAAGTTCTTTACAAAATTGAAGGTCAGACCTTTAGAAACGACTAGCTCTGACCCTCAGGAGGTACAGTATCTGTGGTCGCTCTGGTCCCCTCAATGACAATAGTTGCTTCGGCCTCCTTAGCCCCTTCGACTGCTTCTGCTTCGACTCCGACTGGGGTGTCCATTCTGGCAGCTTCTACGATGGCCTCCATTGGAGCATCAGCCACTCGGGTAGTCAGATCAGCTATTTCCAAACCCTCTTCTTTCGCCGGCTTCGACAGTTGAAGGAATGATAGATCGAGGTCGGGGAAGGCTACACCAACCTTTCCCAGGCACTCGTCATATCCGTAGTCGAAGCTGATCGTCCCGACTTCGTTCATCTCCTTGGTGAAGTTCTTCGAGGCTTTGTAAGTTGCAACGGCCTTCTCACCGGCCGTCTTCAGCAGTTCCAGGCCGTCTTCAGCAGGCCCTGGGCCATCTTCAGCAGGCCCTTATACCTATCCGCCACTGCCTGATGGCCCTACGCACGAACCTTGCATTCGGTCAAGCGCCCCTCCTCGATGGCTAGCCAACGGGTTAGGGCCTTGATTTTCTTCTTCTTATTTTTCAAACTTGCCTCCCGATTCGCCTTTTGGGCCAGCAAGTTCTCTAACTGCTTCTTCTGGGCCTCTGATTCGGCCCGTAAGGTGGACACCTCTGCTGCTGCATCACTAAAGCCAAGCACCTCCTCCCTAGATGCCGTCAGCGCCTCCCAAGCGGTGTCCCTCACCATCTCTGCTGCTTTGGCCCTCTAGGTCACCTGCTCTTTCAGATAAAGCAGCTCACCCAAGCCCTCATCCATTAGCAAGTTGTCTTTGACGAGCTGCCAACAAACATGCACAATCAGAAAGCCGCCACCCGTGAATTCAAGGTGGAGAAATAAAAAGCTTTACTTACCCCCAGAAGATGGTAGAGAGAACTCCTGGCTGCCTCGTTCACCGACCGCCCATCATTATCAGGGGCGACCCTTTGAAGAAACTCCTTAGCTTCCTCAACGGTGCGCCACTTTTGGCTCTTCTCCTCATAGTGGGCATTGCCAGCCCTCTCCTCAATGGTCGATGGCCCCTCCCCTGTAGGGGTTCCCCGGATCGTCAGGGGGGTCACCATAGTTGGCTCTAGTGGCAGGGATGAAGGAGCCATGTCCGCCCCGGTCGGCATTGAAAGCCTCTCTTCTATCGGGGTGACCAGCTGTCCGACCGAAGAGGATCGCTCGGACGCGATCACCCTTCGACGTTCGGTCAGAGGCATGTCATCCTCTGACTCAACCGATACCACCACGGTGGACGGCTCTACCGTCCATCTTTTCTTCAGCCTCTCGGGTCCTCGTTCTGCCGCCCACTTCTTTGGCTCCTATGGGGTCGGCTCCGTAATCCGAACAACCCTTCGTTATGCAGACCGTGTCGAAATGACCACCCGATCCAGCTTCATCTTCCCGCCTGTCTTGACAAACAAAGTTAAAGTGAGGTACAATTGCAAAGCTGATGAGAAATAAAGTAGTCGGTCTCTCTCTCTCTTTCCCTCTATGGCTCTCGTCGTACCTAACATCGGGTGCCGGCTGAGTCTGGCCAGATGGAGACTCCCCTCGTGGAGTATGAAGCCGATGAACTTCGAGTCTTCATCATCCAACTTGTGAAAGTCAGCCTCGTCGGCCCTCAAGACCTTCCTCTCATTCAGAGCATTCAGCCTCGGCTCCCTCTAGGCTGCCTCAAAGCCCCACAGCTCCAGGCTATCTATAAAGAAGTATCGGGACTTCCATCTATGAATGGCGTGGCGGATGGAAGGCCCCCTAGTTTCTTCCGGTCAGGGCGTGGACTGAACATCCACCACTCCTAGCTCCAGAAGTCCTGCTTAACAAGAAGAAAATGGAGAATAAAGATACCCTAGGCTCGATGCTGGCCTCCCTACACAGGACTACGAAGCCACACAGGACCCGGATGCTATTTGGGGTCAGCTGGGAGGGGGTGAATCTATAGGTGTTGAAAATCTAAACAAAGAAGTTGTGGATTGGGAAACGAAGGCCGGCTTTTAGGTGGTCTTCGTACACGGGGAGAGCTCCTAAGTTCAAAGGCCCTTTCACTCTACCCTCATGGCTAGGGACGGTCAGGTGTAAAGTGGAAGGAATGTTATATACAATCCTATGGTTTTTGACCCTCTCTCGGGTCTTGGCCGAAGGGATATCAAAAGGACCGGGTTCCCTATTACCTCGAGCCGAACCCTGACTCCCAAAAGCCATTCTAAAATGGGTTACAGAAAGGGAGGAAGATGGTGGAAGGTGGAGGCAGGACTAACCTAGTTCCCTGGTTCTCTAAGAGAGGCTAAAGCAGCGCGAGGAGGGAGGAGGCTGCCTTCTCTTCGAGCACAAGCATGGTGAAAGGTTCCTTCTGGGTTCTACGTCCCTCCTTTTATAGGTGTTCGAGGGCAGCATCCCAACGCATCCCCCCACATGCTGAGATCTGATGGCGGGCGCCTCAGTTTTTGAGTTGGACAGGAATCTGAGGGGATGCGCCGGATCACATCCGGCCACGATCTGTGTGATGTCGAAGAAACGGTGGATGGATCACTCCGAGAAGTACCCCAACCGCTCTAATGGATCCACGTGCCCCACATCGCATTAAAAATCCAAATGGGCAGCTGCCATGCACCGTACTAGCAGTAACTGCTCCCCTTGTCTTCGCCAATCAGACACTGACACCTGCCCTGAAGCAAAAATCGGAGCAGAAGGCAGCCGGTCATAGCACGTCGAATCAGATTCGCCATCATCTGAAGGACTGGTGCATTTACTTCTATTTAATGCCCTCGCCTTCGAGCCTACGAGCTTGCTCGAAGCACAAGGGCAAGGGGGACAACTGTTGTACCCTGACGGCTCACCCTTAAGCAGAACTGGCCCATTCTTGCGGTCTGACCGGGCCGCTCCTTCAGAACTCCGACCGTTACCCTATCAATGGTCCGACCCACCGGAGCTGACATCGAAACGACCTTCTCCTACTGGGGTCTGGCCCGTCACTCTCCTTCAGCTGTCCGACCCATGGAGCTGAGGTTCGAACGTCGCTCTCCTGCTGAGGTCCGGCCCGTCGCTCTCCTTCAGCGGTCCGATGCACTGGAGCAGAGGTTCGAAGAACCCTCTCCTGCTGGGGTCCGGCCCATCACTCTCCTTCAGCAATCCGACCCACCAGAGCTGAGGTCCGAACGAACCTCTCCTGCTGGGGTCCGGCCCGACACTCTCCTTCGAAGGGTTGGCCTTTAGTCCGGCCAACCGGCTTTTCCACGGTCGACATCCGACAGGCGAGCCTTAGCATCCAGGAAATTCTAGAAGCACCTTTCTGTTACTGCGGGACCTGCTATCCTAACAGCCCTGCTCCACTACTTCCATGATGCCACCGTATGTACGCATCACGTGGCCACTCTCTAGATTCTCCTAGGGGTAGATCGATCTTTCTCAGCCTCTCCCGTAACAGATTTTGGACTGGCAGATCGATCTTTCTCAGCCTCTCCCCTAACGGATTTTGGACTGGCAGATCGATCTTTCTCAGCCTCTCACCTAACGGATTTTGGACTGTTCCGCACCTATATAAGGTACCCGGGTTGACCCCGCTCGAAGGTAGAAGAACTCTTCCCTCTCCATATGTTGTTTATCCCTTGATTCCTTCATTCTATTGCCTTCAACCTCCTGCTAACTTAAGCATCGGAGGGTCCCCCGCCTGAACACCACCAGCGCCCTTGGGGACTTTGTTGTAGGTTCAACTGAGAGAGGAGAGCTTCAGCACATCCAGCCGCCCCCGGTCCCCGATCCAGGAGTTGACGCCGCAACACTATGATATATATATATATGATCATATTATCATTCAATATATAATTGAACCCTAATTATTGGCATGCATTAGAATATGATTACCATAGATGATCATATTCACTATCACATAAGCACATTCAATGGACCATTAATTGAATGAAATAAGAGGGCACTGATACCACTGATGGGTTTCAGTGATGCAGCAAAAGCATGGATTTCCAAAAATATTTCTTTTTGAAACTCCAAACATCTAGAAACCCTAAGCCCAAAATCACTTATTCATTTCAATTAACAAGTCAACAATTAAGGTTTGAAAAAATACCTAGAATGCTAATTCCTTCTTCTTTCTACTTGGCACATAAGTGCATGCCATATAGAGGTGATCCACATAGGAGTTGAACCTAGGAAGCACTCCTTAGTAGGTTGCTTAAGCCACTTGGACTCTTCTGATGGCCTTTCTTTCTTTGGTAGCCTCTCATTCCTTGCTCAGACCCTTGCCCTCCAGTAGATCACTCTGAGCCCTCTCCAAATCATCTCTTCACTCTCTTTATCACTTCTTAATTCTCTTTCTAAACCCTTGTCTTAAAATGGGAAGTTGGTCTTAAGACAATGCTTATTCTCTAACAAGGGAAGGAAGAGAGTGGGAGGATAGAGTGACAATGTAAGAGTGTAAGAAAGAAGAGAAATCGATTACCTTCGGCCTAAACACCGTTGGGATGTGACATTTGACCATTGGAGCACTTTTCAAATTCAAAAATAAAGTTCTGCAACTAGCCATTACCTGCCTAGAATCGACCTTCGAGTTAGCTCGGATACCTTGAGTTGGCTCGAATCCTCAGAGAAGTTCTGGTCAAGTCACCTCGCCTCAATCAGCTCAGCTCGGTTTTATAATGTTCTTGATTCCTTACTTTGGATGAGTCGGCTCATCTTAATCCGAGTCGGCTTGGATTCATAGGTCTTCAAAACTGTATTCTGGAAGAGTCAGCTCTTCTCATTAGAGTCGGCTCGCCTGGATATTCTCTCAGAACTGATTTTTCATAAACTCTTGAGGAGATGGCTCGGATCTCTGAAGGGTCGACTTGGATGCTTGACTGAATGGATGAGTTGGCCCGGACTTCCTTCAGGCTGGCTCACTTGTCGGATTCAGGAAATGATACACTGGACAAGTCGGCTTGGGTACCTACTAGTCAGCTTGAATCTCTGCGTGCCAGAATCCTTCATGTGTGCCATGAACTAGAGTCAGCTCCCTTTGCTTGGATTAGCTTGGATGAGATTTTCAGTAAAATTTCCATTTCCTCTCTAGATTACATCCAGTAATATTCTAACATTCAAGATTCTTCCCAACTCAACTATCAATTGATTCTGTTGCCCAGGTGGCTTTTCCAAGAGGGGGGTGAATTGAAAATTAAAAAATTAAAGCAAGTATGTATTCTTTAAAAACCTCTTTAGAGTGTTAAGTGCTATAGTTCAAATAATTAAAAGCAGAAGTGCAAGTAGTTAAAGAAAGCACAACACAAACAAAAGAAATTTATAGTGGTTCGGAGCAACCCGCTCCTATGTCCACCATCCAAGATTACCAATTAAGATTTCAACTATATCCTCCACCGGAATATAGTCAGATTGCTTTAACAGGCACACAATCCAAACCTAGCTTCCTTTGGCTTTTAAACTGGGCTCACCAAAGAAACCCAACACTTGGTTTTAAGCAAGATCACCAAGAACCCAACTTGATTTTACCAGGATCGCCAAGAATCCTTACAGTTAGTTTTGAACGGGATCACTAACAACCAACTTGGTTTTTAGACCGGGCACACCAACAACCCAATAATTCAGAAAAAGAACTCTAAAGAGAAAGCAACAAAATGACAAACATATATTATTGGATGGTTGTCGATGCAGCTCAAGGGAAGCCCTATTGATTTCACTTCAATGCACTTGAATGGCTTCTTTAACTTCTTCAATGATTGTTTCAAGCTTGTAAAGTGAGTTGGTGAAGACTTGAAGACTATCTTGAATGATCTTTAATGCTCTCTTACTCTCAAGGTTTCTTTGATATTCAAAATAAGCATTCTCTTTTCAAAAGTTATCCCAATTCTTCATTTATAGTGTCTTGTATTCTTCTTAGGTAGTTTTAGTTGTTGTAGACCATTGGGATGTGACACTTGACCGTTGGAGCACTTTTTGGATTCAAATTCTAATTTCTAGAACTAGTCGTTATAAGCCTGAAATCGACCTTCGAGTCGGCTCGGATCTACTCAAGTCAGCTCGATTCTACAGAGTAGTTCTAATCGAGTCACCTTGCTTCATTTGGGTTGGCTCGGTTTCTCAGTAGCTTGATTCCTTACTCTGAAAGAGTCAGCTTGCCTTACTTCGAGTCGGCTCGAATCTATAAGCGTTCAAAACTGTACTATAGAAGAGTCGACTCGGGTTCCTCCGGGTTGGCTCTCCTGGATGTTCACTTAAAACTCTTCTTTTTGGACTCTAGAGGAGTTGACTCGAATCTCTAAAGAGTTAGCTCAGATGTATGACAGAATAAAGTAGTCAGCTCGAACTTCCTTCGGGTCAGCTCGATTGTCTGATTCAGAAAATCATGTTCTGGACGAGTCGGCTCGGGTCCCTTAGAGTCACTCGGATATCTGCGTGCGAAAACCTTCATGCATGCCATGTTCTAGAGTCGGCTCCTTTGCTTCAAGTCAGCTCAGATGAGTTCTTCCTTGAAATCTCAGTTCTTCTCTAGAATTCATCCAGTAAGACATCAAACATTCAACAGTCTTTCCAACTCTTCTAGCAATCTTCTCTAGGGAATTTTATGCTTGAAACAATCCAGAAGTAACCCATTTTCATAATTTTTACTTAACTTTTTTTTTGGGTTCTTCTTTACATGATTCACATACAGCACAACTTCATTTTAAAAAACTAAGAATGTAGGAGTCATAATTGAGCATTAGAATCATCCTACAAAAACTTGTAATATACTTGAAGAGTTGTTAGTAAAATAAATGCATGATCCAATGTTTTGTTGTCATCAAAATCACTTATGGGGTCAACAATCTCCCCCATTTTAATGATGACAAAACACTGGGCATGAAAAATTCTTTATAATTACATGTGCAATTGTATATGAAAGTGATTATTAACATGTATCAAAGCTAACTATATTTGCTATTAAGTATTAGAGCTTTTGTGTAAGAAAAAATGATATAGTATCAGTGTCAGTGCTTTTATATATATCAGAGTATCAGAGCTTGTATGTTTCAAAGTACCAGAGCTAGCACAAAGTATCTGGTGGAGACACCCGGATCAGACACAGATCTCTGGATCCCATATGGTTTAATTAGTCTTGTGTCAAAGTTTTGAAAATTTTGTAATCAATTAAGATTGAGTCCTGTAATAAGTTGAGGTTAGTTGATTTGTCTCAACCCTCAACCTAATCAGTATTTTGAGCCTGTACATCAATTATGAGTCCAGTATGAGCTCAATTTTTGTACAAGAGAGGAGGCCATCCTATTTCAGAGTTTTACTAGGCCACATCCAGGAGTCAGAGGCCACTACATAAGTCTAGTAAATTTTGTGTGACAACCCAGGATCCAAGGTACTTCCAGAAAACCTGACTCCTTCCAAATGCCCTCCAGATATCCAGATTCTAGTCTAGATGCCAGATCATATTTTTAAACCAGGGCATCCATGACTCTAGAGGTCCATCTACATCCTAGCCCAAGGAAATCAGCCTAGGCACCAAGCCCAAGTCCTTAAGAAGCAAGATTCCAGCAAGATTCCTTGGAATATGCCAGCCCATGCACCTAGCCCCTGGAAGCCCACCTAGGTCACTCAAAAATTTGTCCAAGCCCATGAAGGAGGCATCCTTGCTGTTTCCCCAAGGTCCAAAACTGAATTTGAGGAGTTTGCCCAAGTCCAAGCTCAAAGGGAGGTGTCCTTAAGTGAGAAGGAGAAGACTAGTCAAAATTCCTAGCCTGTTTAGGTTTTCTTTTCCTAACCCCTTACGGACTTGTAACCTAAGTGTAACCCTAGTTAGGAGAGGGCATGGGAGCTCTATATAAACCCCACCCCTCCCTCTCTTGTAATCAATTTTTATTCATGATATCAAAACCCTAGTAAATTTATTTGAGCTTGCGAGCTTGTGTTATTTTGCTTTTGTTCTTTGGTTACTTTGCTACTTTGTTCTTGTGTTGGCTGAGCACTACCATTACAATCCACCACATCCTATGCAGCAAACCACCCTCCAAGCATCAGCCATGCCCAAGGAAAGCAGCCTTGAAGATGCCCCAGATCAAGACCTTCATCTGCTTCCTTGCCGCCTAGCTTCTAAATCCTAACCTGATTCCTTCTAAACCCTAATTCTTTCCTTTATTTGATTGACCCTTGACATTTTGCAGGATCCCCGAGGTGCTTCTTTTCCCCAGAGGAGGCTTTCCTTGCCTCTAGGACCACCCAAATCAGTCATCTAGTCCAAGGAAACCAAGCTTCATCATCCAGGCTCCAATCAGAGTGTCGAGTGATCTCTTCATCGGAAGTTCTTCAAATCACTGATTGGTAACATCCTTTCCTTCTTTTAGTTTCTGATTTGATGAAGATAATCTATCCTAATCCAGGAGTTTCTCAATTCTCTTGTCCTGACACTTATTATTTTGCATGAGTTTGCCCGCGATACGATGATTCTTTGCATTGCTAGTCTTTCCGCTAGTTCTTATTTTATTTTAGGAATCTAGCCTTCAAATAAAATTATAAAAATCATAAAAAAATTAGTTTACTATTTTTCATGCATGTTTAACAATCCTTAGAGTCATCTTGTATCAATTTGGTATCAGAGCGGGTTTACAATAGTTTTCATTTGCATTAGATTTATAAAACCCTAATTTCTGAATTTTTTGCATCCTATCCACTGCATTAGGTTTCTGTTCTTCATCCGATTTTGACCACCTAAGAATTTTATTTTTCCATTAAGTTTGGATGCATTGTTCTCTGTCATGTCCTTCGATTTATCATAATTTTTAATTTAATTTATAAAAAACTTAAATCATTAGAATTCAGCATATTAGAAACCCTAACAAAATCCTAAGATTTCTGCAATAGTTTGAATACCCTAGGATTTTCATCATCAATAGATTTTTTTTTTGCATCAAATTTGGTAGGTATCATCATCACCATCCATCCTCTGTCCTAGAATTTTTCTAAATATACTATGCATTGAAATCTATGACACAATCTGTATCTTCTAAACCCTAATTCTGATATTTCTGCACTTGACTCATCATAACCTAATCAACTTCCACATACCCCAATCCCAAGCCTAATTTGTTTGCTAATGTAATCAATCTAAACCTAATTTACCACCTCATAAAACATATATAAAATATTTTATTTTATGATTGTTTTATATTGCATTTGGACCATCGAATGCCATCATCTCTCTAATCCAATTTTAAGGGCAATCAATATAACATCAGGGCAGGAGGTCAAAAACTGTCTTGGGCCCAAAACAACCATCCAGCATTTCCATCCAAGCCTTAATTAAAATTAATTAGACTTAATGTTCCCTAAAGGGCTAGGTGACATCAACAGGTCGGGTCTGAGCTATGTGGGGCAACTAGTGTATTTAATCCTGTGGTTATTACTGAAATCTGGTGTCTAAGGCTGAGGGTCTAGAGTCAAATGACCTAAGTGGTGTTGTAGTTTTTAATTGGGTCCCTGTGAAAGCAGGGGGGCCTCCCACACTCCCACCCTCTACCTGGCCAGAGGAAGGATTAGCTACTGGGTTAAGTATAAGTTGAGTTGACCCATTCAGTTTTGACTCTAGGTCTAGCAAGCCCTAGATTATACTAACTTTTTTCTTTTGCGTGCTTGGCTGCATCATTCCGCTTTGATTGTTTGATTTGTTACATGACCACTAGATTAGGAACCCAATACCAAAACTCCAAACCTCAACCCAGCCCAACCATGGATCCTAATTTTGAAGCCATCATGATCCAGCTTGCCTAGTTAACTACCCAATCCCAAAACCAGTTAGTCCAAATGAACCATAGGTTTAACCAATCTGACACCCGAACCCAAGATCAAGCTGGCCAAATGACCCAAATTAATGCTAAGCTTGACCAAACCAATGACCAGATAACCCAATTGACACAATCCTAGAACCAAATGAATAATAGATTCAACCAAGTAGACCAACGATTTGACCAAGCAACCACTAGGATCGACCAAGTAGCCACTAGTTTTGACCAAGTATGAGATCTGTTAGGAACCTTAGACAAGACCCATAGGACTGAACCCATAACCTTTGAACCGATAACCCTTAGTCAGCCTAAGCCCAATAGGATTAGTACCATTAGATATGAACCCAGTGTTAGTCAAGAACACCATAGCCAACCCACCTTTGTCATCCCAATCATTAGTTAGTTTTTCCTTAGTCTACCCCCTCTTACCACCTCATTGTTTCACCCAAATGACCTTGAAGAGGAGATATATGAGGCTGACCCAAGCTTAGTGGAATAGTATGTTGCCCAAAAATGGAGCCCAAGAGGGGGGGTGAATTGGGTCTTTCAAAAATTAAAATAATAATTTGCAGGCCTTGTAGTGTTTTTGAACAATGTGATTAATGCACTTGAATATATGCAGTGGAAAACAGTAAATAGAGTGTAGCAAATAAAGTGCAAGTAAATAAAGAGAGACAATCACATACAAATACCAAGTTTTATATTGGTTTGATGCACTCCAAGCACCTACGTCCACTCCCTAAGCTCTCCATGGAAATTTCCATTATAATCTCTTCAAAGAATACAACCGACTTGTTTTCCAAGGCTTACAAGTCAAAACCTAAGTTGGTTTTGTCACCTAGGCTCACCAACAAACCTTATAACTTGTTTTGGCTTCGGGCTCACAAGTGAAACCCTAGTTGATTTTGTACCTTTGGTTCACCAACAACCTTACAACCTACTTTCAAGACCCTTGAAAGCTAGGTCAAACAATAATAAATTCAGAATACAAGAATTTAAACACAAGCAAACTCTCTTCTTAGAGTGGAATGAGGAATCTTTGAAGCTCTTCAATGATTGCTTGATGTGACTTGACTTGGAATCTTCTCAAGAACACTTTTTAAAAGATGAAATGAAAAGAATGTAGGCTTTTTCAATGAAATTTCTCATTTTTAGCTTTTGAAAGTGGAGTTCTTGAAGAATGTCTTTAACTCTTGGATATCTTCTTGCTTCTCTTTGTTCTCTTACTTCATGAAAGAGTTTGGTGAAGCTTAAATACATGAAAAACATCCAAAAAACTATTTTAGACTGTTAGGAATCAAAATCTAACCATTAGGAGCTGAAAAACATCAATTCAAGCTATCAAAAAATAGATCCATTGAACATGTCAGAACCCGAGTGTCGACACTTGGCTATCAGGTATCGACACTTGGCTATTAGATGTCGACACTTGAACTTTCAAGTGTTGACACTTGATTCTCAGGTGTCGACACTTGACACAAAAAATCCTCTGAGGCAAGTTCTGTATTTTCAAAAAGTCTCAGGCCTTGAGTCGACACTTGGGATCCTAAGTGTCGACACTTGAGTTTCAGGTATCGATATTTGAGTTCTGGGTGTCGACACTTGGTGTGCCACTAGAAAATTCTGCGTGCTAAATGCTGAAGTGTTGATACTTGGTCTCCCAGGTGTCAAAACTTGGTTCTGCAATTTTCAAAAACAAGTGCCAAACATGCAAAAAACATAAAGATTTTTCATGAAACTTAAATGCAACATATAAAACCAATAATTAAACTCGTTTGTAGCCATTTTCAATGGAGAAGACTTCTCAAATCATGAAAAATGCTTTGCTTCCAAAGCATGACATGATACTATAGTTTTGAGAATTTGAGATGCTTGAAACCTGAAAACTCATAACTACAATTTAACCATTAGTACAAAATATGTACATAACATTTTGTTATTCATCAAAATCATGGGGTAGAGCCAACAATCTTTTCCTTTTTGACGATGACAAAATCTTGAGTAAATAAGCATTTAAATTCAATTTTGACATTGTATCCCATAAGTATAAACTTAAAACTTATACATTGCAATTCAATGGAGGAGATGTGCCAAATAGATATTGAAATCAACATTCTATCTCCCTAAGGGAGTTAAGGTATGAGTCATTTCAACAATTAAAGAGAATGGTTGTAAGTAATACATCTACTCCCCCTTTTTGTCAACATACAACATAAAAGGGAGTAAACTCCCCTGAATCAATGCATTAGGCCATGATAAAGTTGGTATCAGAGCTGAAAATGAGATTAGGGTATCAAGAAATCCAACTAGTATCAGAGCAAATTCACAGAGTAGGGAGTAACATAAAGAAAATGAACTTTTTCAAGGAATACATAGTTCAATACATCACGTAATTGATACAAGAGTGATCATAAACCGAAACACACATATATATATAATCAAGTTTTCAGTTACAAAAAGTGTTGTTAGTAATACAGCAATACTGAAACATGATACAAGATACATAAAGCAAACAACTACAGTGATATAAGCAACTAGATAAACATTTGTGAGGCTAGTCCTCATTAGATGAAAGCTCAAAACTAATGGGGGCACTAATTTTGGACCTAGGTGCTAGGGCCTTAGGTGGCTCTAAAATACTACGACTTCTAATCTAAGTAGAAGGTCCATGAGCGGGTACAACCCTAGATGATCTGGTTGACGGGGGAGGAAGTAGCTCAGCTAGTGTCACAAAATCAGGAGTGGAAACAATCTCATCAACTAGAGAAGGGATCTTAGGAGTAGCTGGTGTCTGAGTATCTCTGCTGACCATCTCATAATGCCTAGCTCGGTCAACACTATCATCCGAACTACCATCACCAGAAATATCTGTGTCTCTATCTCCATCATCATCGCCGCCATCACCACCATCACCACCCTGGGAATCATCATGACCAACAGCAATAGGTGGTGGAGGAGGTGAAGGATCAGCTGGACCAGATGTCCCTGATGGTAATAGAGCTCTCAGCATCTCTTCAATATGGGTGAATCCAGCCTCCATAGTCCTGTGAATATCAGCATGCTCCTCTGCAGTATGAGCATGAAGACTCTCAATCTCAATCCTGAGTTGTGTGGTTCAGACTCCCAGTCCGATCATCTTGCTCCTAAGCTCAGTGAACTGGTGGCGTGCATGCTCCTCAAATGATGTATCAGTAGTAGACGGAGGAGCAGAAGGCAAAATAGCAGGTGCAGGAGTCACTGGCTCAGGCTCTGACACTGGTCCTACTCGAAGAGGTGTAACAGCTAGCCCTGATTGCCCAGCCTCAGCCTCTCTCAACTTGTCCTCCTCATCTGGCTCCTGACCAAACTCCCTGCGAACCCATCTGCCAGCAAGTCTCCAATAATTCAATCAGTGCAAAGATCACTCGTCATAGACATCTGTATGTAGGATCTCCTTGGAAGCCTCCTCCTCCAAAGGTATACCATAGGCACGAAAGATACGAGTCAATCCCATACCGTATGGGAGGCAATGTCTACTTTGAGTCACTTCATCTCTCATCTATAATAGCATGAATGCCGGAAGGTCAATAGCAGTCCTCTGAGATAATCAGACCATAAGCATCAGCTCCCACTCTGTAATAAAGTCGAATCTGCCAGTCTTCGGGAGTAGGATGCAGGCAATGATGTGGTGAAGCCTCATCTCCACTAATAACTGGTTCGTGGTGACCACTGTCATACCATGAACATCATCTCTCTCAAGCACACATTGGAATGCCTCCTCACGATCCTCTATACAGTAAGCCACCATGCCTCGGTGTGGGATCTCCCATAATCTACTCAAGATTGACTCATCCACTAGGATCCTGACACCTCTGACCGTCGCATCCAAGCGAGTCTGCTATAATCCAAGCCGCCATAGAACTCGCGGATCAGATGGGGATAGTACCTCTCTATCATAGTACAGAAAGGGACTAAACCAGTTTACTTGAGAGTCTCTCTCAGTCTAAAACCCTGACGGTCAAAAAATCCAAGATCAACGCATCATCCTACAACAATAATCTTCCCCGAAACCTTCTCTACTAAAGGAGGTGGGGGAACACTCTGCTCTGCCTGCTCTACCTGCTGCCTTTCTTCCAGAGCTTTGGTTCTACTCTCAGCTATGCTCTGACCGAATTTTTTTTTAACAGCCAACCTCTTCCTAGGTCCCATAACTACCAACTGAGGAAGGAAGGAAGTAAAAAGGGGTAAACTAATGGAACATGGAATAGGGGAAATGAAGCTGAAAATAGTGGATCGACTGAGAAAGTGACAAAAAGAGAGAAAGATCAAAGCTTGGTTTTGAATTAAATCAACAAATATAGAAAAGAGACTAAGTAGGGGTTGGTCCAAAGGAAAAAAAAATGGGTCAGTTTAGGTTTAAGATTAACTATAAAATAGTGAAATTGGAAGGTAAAAGTTTGAAGAAAATAAGTGAGAACAGAGAAATCGGACAATGCCAAGTAAAACTTGTTTTTTACACAATAGAAAAATGGTTTAAATGAAGGAAAACATTAGAAGTTGTTGACATTGGCCCAGAAAAACATTAATCCAATAGTGAAACCATGTGGAACAAAAGGTAAAATAAGGTATAAATTGAAAGATTAAAGTTCATAAATGGTTCAAATTCAAAAATCCAACCAATCCAAGCATAAATCCAAGGAGAATAGGGATTTTCAGTGGGAAAGAAAGCGAATCATGGGAAAATGATGAAAAATCGATGAAAAACCATGGAAAAAAGTAAAATCATGGATTTATGGTAGAAAGTAAGGGGATTTACCAAAAAAATGGAGGGCAAAAGAAGAAGATCACTGTTCCAAGCTATACGGATAGTTGGGGGACCAGTAGAGCACGAGCGGAGGGAAAGAAATCCAAATAAAAATGATTCGATGAAGCCCCTAAAATTCTAAAATATCCATGAGTGTCGACACTTCGATTTTCTCAAGTGTCGACACTTGGTTAGGTGTCGACACTTTACAAAATCCAAGTGTCGACACTTGGCCAAGAAATTGCCAAGAAAAAATAAAAAAATTTTCAAAAAATTAATGGACATTTTGAAAAGTTTTGGGACTTAGTAAAAGTGATTTTAAGCAATAATAAATTAGGTAGAGTAGAATTTGAGAGAGTTCTAAGAGAATGGGTCAATGATTCCTAACTCTCTTCTAATTATGCAAAATCTATCTTCATTCTGGGGTTTGGTAAACACATCAGCTAGTTGATCATCAGTACACACAAATTCAAGCATCACATTAGAGTTTTGTACATGATCTCTTATGAAATGATATCTTATTTCAATGTATTTACTTCTTGATTGTTGCACAGGATTCTTAGTTAGATTGATTGCACTAGTATTGTCATATTTTATGGGTGTCTTAATTAGTTTAATGCCAAAATTTTCGAGCTGTTGTTTGATCCATAGGATTTAAGCACAACAGCTTGCAGCTGCTATATGTTCAGCTTTCGCTGTAGATAGAGCAACTGAATTCTGTTTCTTGCTACTCCATGAGATCAAATTAATCCTAAGAAACTGACAGGTTTCACTAGTACTTTTTCGATCAAGTTTATACCTAGCAAAATCAGCATCAGAATAAGCAATCAATTCAAATGAAGAATCTCTAGAGTACTAAAGACCAATATTCATTATGCCAGACAAGTATCTAAGTATGAGTTTAACAGCCAAAAGAAGAGACTCTTTAGGGGTAGACTGATATCTTACACACATACAACACTGAACATGATATCTAGCCTACTAGCAATTAGATACAGCAATGAACCAATCATTTCTCTATAAAGTTTTTGGTCAACAGATTTACCTGATTCATCTTTGTCAAGCTTACAAAAGGAGCTCATTGGTATACCTAATGGCTTGGTGTTCTCCATCCCAAACTTCTTTAGTATTTCTTTTGTGTACTTCGCTTGGTTGATGAAGATCCCTTCTTTTGTTTGCTTTATTTGGAGTCCGAGGAAGAAGTTAAGTTCTCCCATCATTCTCATCTCGAACTCACCTTGCATTAACTTTGCAAACTCTTGACAAAGAAATTTGTTAGTAGCACCAAATATGATATCATCCACATAGACTTGTACTACTGAGAGATCATCATTCTTCTTTTTCAAAAATAATGTAGTATCTATATTACCTCTAGTAAGATCATTTTTGAGCAAGAAAGAACTTAAACGATCATACCAAGCTCTTGGAGCTTGTTTCAAACCATACAAAGCTTTATGAAGTTTAAAAACATGGTTTGGAAATTCATGATTTTCAAAATCGGGTGGTTGTTCAACATAAACTTCTTCTTCGATAAAACCATTTAAAAATATACTTTTGACATCCATTTGAAATAACTTAAAATTTATAAAACAAGCAAAAGCCAATAATAGCCTAATTGCCTTAAGTCTAGCAACAGGAGCAAAGGTTTCATCAAAATCAATCACTTTCTCCTGATTGTATCCTTTGGCAACTAGTATAGCTTTATTTCTTATAACAATTCCATTTTCATCAAGTTTGTTTTTAAAAATCTATTTTGTGCCAATTATTGAAACATTTGAAGGTCTATCTACCAAAGTCCAAATATTATTTCTTTTAAATTAATTAAGTTCATCTTGCATAGCATTAATCCAATTGCAATCATTTTTAGCTTCTTCAATAGTTTTAGGTTCTATTTGAGATACAAATACTAAATAATCACAAACATTTCTAAGAGATGATTGAGTACTTACACCTTTAGATTGATCACCAATGATAAGTTCTTTGTGGTGTACATGAGCATATCTTCATTCTTTAGGTAAAGGATCAGGTAATGATTTATTTTCACCTTCTTGATCTTGTCCTCTTTCATTGTTTTGATCATCTTCTTGCTCCTTGGTAGGTTCCTCATTTTTTTCACCTCTTCAGTTCTTTTGGTACCTGTTTCATCATCAAGCACATCTTCTTTTCTAGAAGATTTCTGGTTAGATTCATCAAATACAACATGGATGGATTCTTCAACAACAAGTATCCTTCTCTTGAAGATCCTGTATACCTTGCTAGATGTAGAGTATCCTAAAAAGACACCCTCATCTGACTTGGTATCAAATTTACTTAAATTATATTCACCATTGTTTAAGATGGAACAACGGCAACCAAAAACTCGAAAATATTTGATTGAAGGTTTTCTACCCTTCCAAAGCTCATAAGGGGTTTTCTTTAAAATAGGTCGGATCAAAACACGGTTTAAAATATAACATGCAGTGTTTATGGCTTCCGTCCAAAAATATCTAGGTAAATCATTTTTGCAAAGCATGGTGTGTGCCATTTCTTTAAGAGTTATATTTTTTCTTTCTACCATCCCATTTTCTTGAGATGTCCTAGGTACAGAAAAATTGTGATGAATGCCATCATCATTACAAAACTTATCAAAATCAGAATTTTCAAATTTGGTTCCATGGTTACTTCTCAAAGATACAATAGAAACACCTTTTTCATTTGAAACTCTTTTATGAAATCTAATGAATGCAAAAAATGTTTCATCTTCGTGTGCTAAAAACATGACCCAAGTAAAACGTAAGAAGTCATTTACAATAACTAGACCATACTTTTTACCTCCCAAACTAGATATTCTAGTAGGCTTAAAGAGGTCCATATGAAGCAATTTTAAGGATCTAGATATAGAGACTACTCCTTTTGGTTTAAAAGATGACTTGGTTTATTTTCCAAGTTGGCAAGCACTACGAATCTAGTCTTTTTCAAAACTATGTTTTGGTAAATCTTTTATCAAATTTTTTTTGCTAAGTTTTGAAATTAAGTGCATAGTAGCATGTCCTAGTCTACGATGCCAAAGCCAACTAGTTTCAATGATCTTGGCTTCCATTATCACTAGGCATTGACCTTTTTGAACAGGAAGATCATCAGGATCAACTATATAAATATTGCCATGCCTATGACCAATGAACTTGATACCATTGTCATCTAAACTAAAAACAATGCATATTGAAGATTCAAAAATAACTTTAAAATCCTTGTCATAAAATTGACTAATGCTAAGAAAACTGTGTTTCAAACCATCAACATACAAAACATTATCAATGTAAGTAGAAGAGGTGATATGGACTTTACCAATTCGGATAATCTTGCCCTTTCCATTTTCACCAAATGTTACATTACCACCATTATGATATTCAAGTGATGAGAACTGCTCCACATCTCCAGTCATGTGTCTTGAGCAACCACTGTCGAGGTACCACATTCTTCTTTTATTAGTTGCAAGGCACACCTATGATAAAAATCAGGTGGAGACTTTAAGTACCCAAGTCATCTTGGGTCCTTTCAGGTTAGTGGTAATGGTTCCTTTTGGAATCCAAACTTTCTTAACTTTGCTAATTTTTCTTTTGTTGCACAAGTAAAATTTATGTCCTACAATACCACAAATATAGCAAGTAATAGAAGATAATGCATGCATAAAGAAATTCTTGAATTTTTGAGTTTTAAAACCTAAACTGGGTTTGTTAAAAACAACTCTTTGATTGTTTAAAAGCATGTTCAATTTTTCAGAACTATATATAAATTTTTCAACAAATGGTTTTAACATTTCAAGTTCTTCTTTGTACTTTTTATTTTCTTGCAAAATCTCATTGTTCTATTTGTAAACATGTCAGTTGAAACAAAATATTTTTCTTTTTCAAATCTTCTTTTTCTTTTTCATGAAGACAAACTTTATCATTCAACTTTTTGTTTTCTTAAAGCAAGCAATTATTTTCAATTAAATACTTGTCATTTGTTTTTTCCAAAACCAGACTTTTCTTCTCTAATTCTTTTTGCTTTGATTTAAGTTTTTGAAATTCAATAACTAATTCATCAAAAATCTCATGCAGTTCATTAAAAGTAAATTCATTTTTGGTTTTGGATAATTCCTCATCATTATCGGTCATTAAACAGAAGTTTGCAACTTCTTACTGTTCTTCCTCTGAACTGGAGTCCTCGCTATCAATCCAGGTTGCCATCATAGCCTTTTTTCATAATCTTCTTCTGCTCTTTTTAAGTAGGGGGCAATCCATCTTGAAGTGGCCCGGTTTCTTACATTCAAAACATGTGGGCTACTCTTTTTCTTTCTCTTTCTCCTTTTTTTGCTAGGCTCTCCTTTAAGAGATTTCTTCTTGAAGTTATACTTCTTCTTTCTCATGATCCTCCAAAACTTTCTAGCCATGAGAGCCGTCTCATCTTCTTCATCTTCTTCTTTGGAATCATCACTTGATTCATCTTTATTGGTGGACTTGAAAGAGATCACTTTCTTCTTCTCATCATAGTCCACGGTCTTCTGCTCTAAAGAGAGCTCATAGGTCATTAATGAGCCTAAAAGTTGCTTGAGAGGAAGAGTATTTACATCCTTGGCTTCTTTTATTGCTGTGACTTTTACATCCCAAGAAGCCGGAAGAGACCTGAGAAGTTTATTTACAAGCTCACCATTAGATATAACCTTTCCTAGACTTTTCATTCCATTTACAATGTTAGTGAATCTAGTATACATTTCACTAATTGATTCAGAAGGTTCCATTTTGAATATCTCAAATGTATGAATGAGCATGTTCACTTTGGTGGTTTTCACTTGATGAGTACCCTCATGGGTAACTTCAAGCGTGTCCCATATTCCTTTACAGAGTGACAATTTGAAATTCTATTGAATTCACTTGGATCTAAAGCACAAAATAATAGATTCATGGCTTTTTCATTAAGCTCTATTTGCTTAATGTCATTCTTATCCCAATCATCTTCCATTTTGGGAGTGGGAATGCCATTAATCAATATAGTGGGCTGATGCTGGCCTTTTGCAATGGTCTTCCAAATATTATAGTCCAATGCTTGAATGTAAATACACATACGTGTTTTTCAATACATGTAATTGGTGCCATTGAATTGAGGGGGATGGTTTGATGCTTGACCTTCAACAACACCCATTCCTATTGGGGCTGCCATGATCTTTTACTCAAGATAGTTGGACCTATAAGAGAGTACTGGTACTCTGATACTACTTGTTATCCAGAAATGGAGTCCAAGAGGGGGGGTGAATTGGGTCTTTCAAAAATTAAAACAATAATGTGTAGGCTTTATCGTGTTTTTGAATAATATGATTAATGCACTTGAATATTTGCAGTGAAAACAGTGGTGTAAACAGTAAAGACAAATAGAGTGTAGCAAATAAAGTGTAAGTAAATAAAGACAGTCCACTCCCCAAGATCCTATTGGAAATTTCTACTATAATCTCTTCAAAGATTATAGCCAACTTATTTTTCAAGGCTGACAAGTCAAAACCTAAGTTGGTTTTGTCATCTAGGCTCTTACAACTAGCTTCCCAAATCCTAGTTGGTTTTGTATTGGCTCGCCAATACTATAACCAATCTTTCAAGATTGAAAGCTAGCCAACAATATTTTTCAATACAAGAATTTATCAAGCAAACTCTCTTCTTAGAGTGGAATGAGAAATCTTTGTGATCTAGGCTCACCTAGAATCTTCTCAAGAACACTTAAACTTGTTTGTAGCTTCGGGCTTACAAATAAAATCTAGTTGGTTTTGTACCTTTGCTCGCCAATAATGTTATAACCAACTTTCAAGACCCTTGAAAGCTAGGTCAAACAATACTAAATTCAGAATACAAGAATTTATACACAAGCAAACTCTCTTCTTAGAGTGGAATGAGAAATCTTTGAAGCTATTTAATGATTGCTTGATGTGAGTTGACCTAGAATCTTCTCAAGAACACTTTTGGAAAGATGAAATGAAAGGAATGTAGGCTTTCTTAGTGGAATCTTTCATTTTTAGCTTTTGGAAGTGGAGTTCTTGAAGAATGTCTTTAACTCTTGGATATTTTCTTGCTTCTCTTTGTTCTCTTGCTTCATGAAAGAGTTTGGTGAAGCTTAAATACATGAAAAACATGTAAAAAATTGTTTTAGATCATTAGGGATCAAAAACTAGCCGTTAGGAGCTGAAAAACATCAATTCAAGCTGTCAGAAAATAGATCTGTTGAAGCTGTTAGAACCTGAGTGCCGACACTTGGCTGTCAGGTGCTGACACTTGGCTGTTAGGTGTCGACACTTGGTTTCTAGGTATCGATACTTGAACTTTCAAGTATTGACACTTGATTATCAGGTGTCAACACTTAATACAAAAACTTGTCAGAAGCAAGTACTGTTTATTCAAAAAGTCTCAGGGCTTGAGTCGACACTTGGGATCCTAAGTGTCGAGACTTGAGCTTCAGGTACTTGAGTTCTTGGTGTCAACACTTGGCATGCCACTAGAAAATTTTACGTGCCAAATGTTGAAGTGTCGATACTTGGGCTCCCAGGTGTCGACACTTGGTTCTGTAATTTTCAGAAACAAGTGCCAAACATGCAAAAAACATAAAGATTTTTCATGAAACTTGAATGCAATATATAAAACCAATAATTGAACCCGTTTGTGTTCTTTTTCAATGGAGAGGACTTCTCAAATCATGAAAAATGCTTTGCTTCCAAAGTGTGCCATGATACTCTAGTTTTGAGAATTTGAGGTGCTTGAAACCTGAAAACTCATAACTACAATTTAACCATTAGTACAAAATATGTACTCAATATTTTGTTATTCATCAAAATCATGGGGTAGAGCCAACACAGTATGAGGAGGAAGAAGAGGAGTTCCCCATAGAAGACTTAGATCTAGTTGAACCAATAGATACCCAAGTGAAAGCCACCCTAGAATCAGTTGACCCTGACCATACCCACATAGTAGTCGACCCCGAGTTAGATGGCCCAGATCATACCTATGCAATAATGGAAGAGCAAGTAGAGGAAAAGAACCCAGATCCTATTATTAGAGCACCACTTAAGGAAACTTTAGAAGAGGACCCAATTATAGAGCCTAGTCCTAAATTTCTTAAACCAGATGACTTTATTAAGGATTTGGCTTATCAGTACCCTTAGGAAGAATTCCATCCTTTGGTTCCCGTTGACGATCTCTTCCCTGAGATTAGTTATCCATTCTTCCATACTATAAACCCTGTAGGTACCCATCAACCCCATAAGGTAAATCTCATTAGTCTAGGACTAATTCCTGACACACCTTCTTGCATTCCATTCTATCCAATCAATTCCGAACCCTTTTCCTGCCAGACTAACCCGAACCCACCTCGTATTTTTTGCCTTTTCTTGAGTTTTCTTATATTTCTTTAACCATTCACCTGCATCATGTAGAGGTTTGCATGTTGCATTCATACCTTGCATATGTTAGGTTTGCATCATACTTCTTGCATACCCTTTGGCATTTACTAGAAGTGCATAGTAAGTTTTCATGTGCATGTCATGCGAGGGTCAAACCTAATTAGTCTACTGTCTATTAGGTTTGTTTCTTAGAGTCTAATAAATTTTTTTTTAATAAGAAAGTCTAGTCGAGTCTATTAGGTGCTAGTTGAGTCCAGTAAATCCATAGCCCCGAATTATCTGTCCACACATGCACTGACCTCTGCACAGCATTTGCATCATAAAATTAGTCAAGAGCTGAACATAATTAATGAACTAAATAATAACTTGGCTAATTCCCAAAGAAAGATAAAGATTTTTATGCAAAGGAATATGTGACTGTCAAAGAATTTTCTGCTTGTGAAGCTGGCCCATCCAAAATAATGAATAGTAGTAGACCCAATTCTTATGTACCTGAGATATCACGTGATTTAGGTATTAGCTCCACTTTCATCATCTCAGACTTTGTAAAGTCTAGGGAGCCAGAAGTGGATTTGGTTCGGTGGCAACCCTGAGGAGAGACCCCCTCCCAGACACTCGAGAGCCATACTCGACGGGGTCGAGTTTCTCGCCCTGAGAGAACCAAACATAGACCTTGGTTCCTATATGGTTTAACTGCGTAATCAATTAAGATTGAGTCATGTAATAAGTTGATAGTTGATTTGTCTCAACCCTTAACCTAATCAATATTTTGATTCCTGTACATCAATTATGAGTCTAATATGAGTCTAATTTTTATACAAGAGAGGAGGTCACCCTATTTTGGAGTTATACCAGGCCACATCCAGGAGTCAGAGGCCACTACATTAGTCCAGTGGATTTTGTGTATGAACCCAGGATCCAAGATGCTACCAGAAACCCTGACTCCTTCCAGATGTCCAGATTCCAGTCCAGATGCTAGAACATATTCCCAAACCATGGAATCCATGATTCCAAAGGTCCATCTACATCCCAACCTAAGGAAATCAGCCCAGGCACCAAGCCCAAGTCCTTAAGAAGCAAGATTCCAGCCAGATTCCTTGGAATATGCCAGCCCATGCACCCAGCCCCTGGAAGCCCACCTGAGCCCCTCAAAAATTCATCCAACCCCATGAAGGAGGCATCCTTGCTGCTACCCCGAGGTTCAAAACCGAATTTGAGGAGTTTGACCAAGTCCAAGCTCAAAGGGAGGTGTCCTTAAGTGAGAAGGAGAAGACCAGTCAAAATTCCTAGCCTTTTTAGGTTTTCTTTTCCTAACCCCTTATGGACTGGTAACCTAAGTATAACCCTAGTTAGGAGAGGGCATGGGAGCTCTATATAAACACCACCCCTCCCCCTCTTGTAATCAATTTTTATTCATGATATCAAAACCCTGGTAAATTTATTTGAGCTTGCGAGCTTGTGCTATTTTGCTTTTGTTCTTTGGTTACTTTGCTACTTTGTTCTTGTGATGGCGGACCACTACCATTGCAATCCACCATGTCCTAAGCACCAAACAACCCTCCAAGCATCAGCCATGACCAAGGAAAGTAGCCTTGAAGATGCCCCAGATCAAGAGCTTCATTTGATTCCTTGCCGCCCAGCTTCTAAACCCTAACCTAATTTCTTGAAACCCTAGTTCTTTCCTTTATTTAGTTGCTATTTTAATTGACCCTTGATATTTTGCAGGATCCTCGAGGTGCTTTACCTCCCCAGAAGAGGCTTTCCTTGCCTCCAGGACTGCCCAAATCAGTCATCTAATCCAAGAAAACCAAGCTTCATCATCTAGGCTCCAATCAGAGTGTTGTGTGATCTCTTCATCGGATGTTCTTCAAATCACTGATTGGTAACATCCTTCTCTTCTTTTAATTTCTGATTTGATGAAGATAAGCTATCCTAATCCTGGAGTATCTCAATTCTTGGGTCCTAAAATTTATTATTTTGCTTGAGTTTGCCTGTGATACGATGATTCTTTGCATTGCTAGTTTTTGTGCTAGTTCTTATATTATTTTGGGAATCTAGCCTATAAATGAAATTATAAAAATTAGAAAAAATTAGTTTACTATTTTTCATGTATGTTTAGAAATTCTTAGAGTCATCCCGCATCAGTATTAGAGCTCAAGTTTGCAGTATTCATAGAGCTTTTTGAAAAGTATCAGATCGTTTCTAAAGGTATCTGAGCTAATTCTTGAGCTAATTTTTTGAAGCAATCAGAACAAATTGTAAGTTTTGAACTAAAGCCATTTAATTCAATACTTTTTCTCCCCCTTTTTGTATGTTCTTAAAATTTTGAAACATGAATCTCAACACCATTTTATTTTCATGCACACTATCATATATGTTCTCTCCCTTTTTGTCAACAACTAAAAAGGTATTTTTTTTGAAATAGAATGAGAAAGTTGTTAAGATTTGTTTGAGATAATTTCACTTTCTCATATCAATTTTGATAATCTAATTAAATTGATCTAGATTTGCATTGTATTAAGTGAAAATATCATTGAAAAGCATTGTATAATCACAATTCATACACAGAAGTAAGATACCAAAAGATGCTTTTATTTCATTTATAGAATTTTTAATACAAGTTGCAAAATATTGACAGCAAAGATAGAATATTCATTATCACTAGGTACATCTACCTTAGTGCTAGTGGATGGTCCAAAAGATGGCATCGAGGCTATATGATCCACATACTATGGTTCAGAATCCTAGGGCCTAAGGTGTGGTGCAGGCTGCCTAGGATGTGCAGAAGGTGTAGGTACAGGCAGCCTAGGCAGCATCACTGATATCAATTTTGTCACAAATTAAGGGCCTCCCCCTTAATTATGTGCTCCATAAAACATAGGTCCCTTTCACTGACCCAGTAGAATCTGCCTATCCTCGGAAGAAAAATGCGGCTAATGAAATTATGTAGGAGCCTCATCACAGTGATAAGGTGTTGGCCATTACATTGCCAACACCACTGATATCAATTTTGTTCAGTATAGTTCTGAGGGTCTTCTCTTTATCTTTCAGTACTAAATGTTTTACACCATCTTTAGGCATTTCCATCAAGATACTCAGCCTTTCCTCAGTGACAATGATCCTGTTGCCTTAAACAGTGGAATCTATGTGATTAGCTTCAAGCCTTAGATTTTGATAAAAGGTTCTTACTAGGGTTGGATAAGTTAGCTCATTCAGAGAACAAAAAAATCCCCACACTAGTTCTTCAATTAAATCACCTATCCGTAACCCTATTTCTTTGAGAAATGAAAAGATTATTCTCCTACCACTAGTTACAGGCCGGTTTGACATGGAAATGACTTATCTTGAAGAGTGAGCTGCAGCCATTTCTCTTTCTTCAGTGATTTCCTGCTGTTCTTCCCTTTCTTCTATCCGAGTTGGCTCCTCTTGCTAACATTTGGTTCTTCTTTCCGCCTCAGTAAAGGGAACAGCTCTCTTTGACATTTTTCCCATGGCCATTTTGGGTGCCATTGCTCTGATTTAGGAAGAAGGATGGAATTGGAGTTAAGGAGAAAGGATTTTAGAGGAATGGGAGTGATATCGAGTGGAATGCTAAGGTTTAGAGCGAGAATGAAAAGCATGAAGGCTCAGAAAAAGTTAATTGACTCTATTAAAAAATAGTTTGCTCGATATTCGAGTCGGCTAGGCTAATCCTAAATTGCCTGAGTCAGCTCGACCAAAGCAAAATCAAAATTACATAGTGATTTGAGTCGGCTCGACCTGAGCACAATTACCCGAGTCGACTCGAACAGAAACTTTCCATAAGAGTTAAAAGAATATTCAAAAATGAAAATTAAATCTAGAAAATTGCATGGAAAGGTGTTCAAAGATATTGAATTGATGTAGGAGGCTTTCTAGTTAATTTTTCCTTAATTTTGAAAAAATTAGGTTAGAAAAATTTTCTAAAAAGGATCACAAAGACCTAATTCTTCTCTAATAATCTCAAATCTATCCTGATTGAGTGGCTTAGTAAAAATGTTAGCGAGTTGGTTTTCAGTGGGGATGAATTCTAATTCAATGTCACCATTCAAAGTATGATCTCTAATAAAATGATGTCTAATTTGTATCTGCTTTGTTCTAAAATGCTGAATTAGATTTTTTGATAAATTTATAGTACTTGTGTTATCACACTTGATAGGAATTTTAGCTTATGTAATATCAAAGACTTCTAGTTGTTGTTTTATCCATAACACTTGTGCCCAACAACTCCCTACAGCAACATACTCTGTCTCAGCGGTAGATAGTGCTACCAAGTTTTGTTTCTTACAGTACCATGAGATTAAATTCAACCCTAAAAATTGGCATGTACTACTAGTGCTTTTTCTATCTATTTTGTATCCACCATAATCAGCATCAGAATAACCAAGTAAATTTAATGAAGAATGTTTTGAATTCCATATACCTAGATTATTTGTTACTCTTACATATCTTATTATTCTTTTCACAGCAAGCTTATATGATTCATTTGGATTAAATTAAAATCTTGCACAAACACATATGCTAAACAAGATATCAGGTCTACTTGCAGTTAAGTACAATAAAGATCCAATCATACCTCGATATAGCTTTCGATCAATGTTATTGCCTTCTTTATCTTTATCCAAACTGTATGCTGAACTCATGGGTGTGCTCATTTCTTTGCTTTTCTCCATACCAAACTTCTTGATGATTTCTTTGATGTACTTGGCTTGGTTTATGAAGATTCCTTCTTTTGATTATTTTATTTGAAGTCCAAGGAAGTAGTTCAGCTCACCTATCAGACTCATTTCAAATTCACCATGCATCAACTTAGCAAATTCTTTACAAAGAGTTTCGTTAGTTGCACCAAAAATAATATCATCAACATAAATCTGTACAACTAATATATCATTGCTTTTCTTTTTAATAAAAAGGGTTTTATCAACATTTCTTCTTGTAAAATCATTTTCAAGCAAGAAAGTGCTAAGTCTAACATACCAGGCTCTAGGTGCTTGTTTCAAACTATACAATGCTTTATTGAGTTTAAAAGCATGATTTGGAAAAACATGACTTTCAAAACCTGGTGCCTGTTCTACAAAAACTGGTTCAAATATAAAACTATTCAAGAATGCACTTTTCACATCCATTTGAAAGAGTTTTAAATTCATATAGCAAGCAAATACAAAAAGTAATCTAATGGCTTCTAGTCTTGCTACAGGTGCATATATTTCATTAAAATCTATACATTCTTCTTGGTTATATCCCTTAGCCACCAATCTAGCTTTGTTTCTAATTACGTTGCCTTGTTCATCTAACTTGTTTTTATAGACCCATTTGGTTCCTATGATGGGATGGTTTGATGGTCTATCAACTAAAGTCCATACCTTATTTTTTTCAAGCTAGTTTAGTTCTTCATGCATGGCCATCATCTAGTTTGGGTTAGATTCGGCTTCTTCTAAGCTATGAGGTTCTATTTGTGATACAAAAGATAGGTAGTCATGTGCATCTCTATGTGATGACCTAGTCCTAACACCTTGCGAAGGATCACCAATAATCAAATCTCTTAAATGAGAGGTTACATACCTCCATTTCCTTAGTAGATCATCATGATCCTTCCTTCTTGAGTTGGTCTTTTTTGTATGCTCATGTCTTCCATTTCTTTTTGAAGTATACCTACATCATTGTCTATGAACTCTTCTTTCTTAGAAGGTGAGGGGTTAGTTTCATCAAAAACAACATGCATTGATTCTTCTACAGTTAAAGTTCATTTGTTAAATACTCTATATGCTTTGCTATGTAATGAATAGCAAAGGAAAATTGCTTCATCAGATTAGCATCAAATTTTTCTAGATCATCCTTACCATTATTAAGCACAAAGTATTTACAACCAAATACATGAAAGTAATTAATATTGGATTTCTTTTCATTCCAAAGCTCATATGGGTTTTCTTTAAAATTGGACGAATCAAAACACGGTTCAAATAGAATAAGCAATGTTTATGGCTTCTGCCCTAAAGTACCTTGGAAGATTGCCTTCACACAATATTGTTTGGGCCATTTCTTCCAAAGTCCTATATTTCTGCTCTACAACACCATTTTATTATGGTGTCCTAGGAGCGGAGAAGTTGTATCAATACCTTTTTTTGTGCAATAATCATCAAAAAATTTATTTTCAAATTCTGTGCTGTGATCACTCCTAATTAAAACTATTGAAAGATTTTTTTGATTTGAAGCTTTTTTATGGAGTTTTTGAAAGACTTTAAAAGATTCATCTTTTTGAGAGATAAACAAAACCTAAATAAATCTAGAGAAATCATCTACTATCACAAGAGCATATTTCATACTACCTAGGCTTGTGGTCCTAGTTGGTATAAATAAGTCCATATGAAGTAGCTCAAGGGGTCTAGTAGTTAAAATCATATTTTTGGATTTAAAAATTCTCCTAGTTTGTTTATCCATTTGGTATGCATCACAAACATGATTAAGATCTACTTTAAATATAGGCATGCCTCAAACTAGATTCTTGGAAATTAACTTGGTAATAATATGCATGCTAGCATGACCTAATCGTCTATGCCAAAGTAAACAAGACTCCTTGGTCTTAGCATTCATTGCAACCAGACTGGAACTACTAGACATGGCTAGATCATTAAGGTCTACCACATAAATATTTCCAAGTCTATGACCAATAAACTTATTGCTAGAATCAAGAGAGTTTGTTACAACATACATAGATGATTAAAAGACAACCTTGAAGCCTTTATCACATAATTGGCTAATACTTAATAAATTATGCTTCAACTTATCTACTAGCAATACATTTTCAATAAAAGTACAGGGGGTTAGTTTGATCTTACCAATTCTGATAATTTTCTTCTTGCCATTATCTCTAAAAGTAACCATATCTCCTTCTTTCATCTCTAAGGTGATAAATTAATCCTTATCACCCGTCATATGTCTTGAACAGCCACTATCAAGATACCATCTTTTCTTCAATTTTTGGGCTGCAAAACATTTCTGCAAGATAATCAAGAAGTTCTTTTAGGTACCCAAGCTAACTTGGGTCCATGCAGGTTAGCATAGGTGCTTCCTTTGAGAATCCAAATCTTTTTAATTCTATTTTTAGAATGTGTATTTTTCATTAATGAATTACATTGAAAGAATTTATGTCCAACCCTATGACATGCATAATATACAATTCTAGAATTCTGAAAAGATGTATGATTTGGAGTTCTAGATGTTAATGCAGATGTAAAACTTTTTCTTATAAGATATTTTCTATTTAAATTCTTAGGTACATACATTGTAGCTTTAGAAATAGATGCAGAAGGATTAGATACAAAAGCTTCTTGAGATATTGATTTTGGAATATAAGCTTTTGAAGGTATGAATTTAGTAGCTAAAATTCTGTTTGAACTAGAAGAATTGAAACTAATTCCAGCTTTGTTTCTAGAAATTTTTTGATCTTTTAAAATTAACTCAAGCTTATTTGAAGATAAAGTGAGTTTTTGAACTAGTGGCTTGAGCTTTTCAACCTTCT
This sequence comes from Areca catechu, assembly GCA_021397845.1. Lineage (NCBI taxonomy): Eukaryota > Viridiplantae > Streptophyta > Magnoliopsida > Arecales > Arecaceae > Areca > Areca catechu. Next base: position 73,318,398 of record CM038041.1, read on the forward strand.
TTTTCAAATCATTATTTTCAATAGCCAAAGCTTCATTTTTCTGAATACATGCATTTTTGTCAATTTTCAAAGCTTTGTTCTTTTCAGAAAAGGCATGTAAATCTCTATACAATAAATTATTCTTTTCTAAAAAATTTTTTCATTCTCTTTTTGTAAAGAATCATTTGTATTCTTTAGAGTTCTTATCTTTACTCCAGCTTTTTTATATTCAAATAATAGATCATGGTAGAATTCAATTCTTCGAATGTAAATTCTATTTGAGGTTCGGGGGATGTTACCTCATCTTCAAGAGCCATTAGGCATAGATTTGCAGTCTTTGTGGTCTTTTCTTCTTCGATTGAAGTCGACTCCTCGCTGTCACTCCATGTAGCAACCATTGCTTTCTTCTTCTTTTTCTTAAACATCTTTTTCAGTAGAGGACAATCTGGATGGATGTGCCCGTGCTTCTTGCATTCATAGCACATGGGCTTCTATTCTTTTTCTTTGTCTCCATCCGTGTCCTTGTCCTTGGAGTGCTCACCTCGTTTATGAAATTTTCTATAGTATCTTTCTTTCTTCTTTCCCATAAACCTTCTAAATCTCCTCACGACCATAGCATTATCTTCATTTTCCAAGTCATCTTTAGAGGAAGAGCATTTATTTTTTGATTCCTCATCTTTCTTTGAATACGATGCAACTTTGAAGGCTATTGTTTTCTTCTTCTTCTGATCATCACCAGTCCTATGCTGCATGGCTAGCTCATTATGATGAGAGAACCCATCAATTCATCCACAAGTAAAGTGTTTAGATCTTTCACTTCCTGGATGGTAGTCACTTTGGGATCTCGCTTGCCCGGAAGTGATATGAGAATCTTCTGTACTAGATCAATATTTGAATAGACCTTGCCAAGACTTTTCAAACCATTAATAATATCTGTAAAGTGAGAAAACATGGCAGAGATAGATTCATTTTGTTTTATTTTAAACAACTCATAGTTATGTACTAGAAGATTAATTTTGGATGTCTTCACTTGGGAAGTTCTCTCATGGGTCACTTCGAGTTTATCCCAAATTTTCTTTGCTGAAGAGCAAGTAGAAATTCGATTGAACTCGTTAGCATCCAAAGCACAGTATAATAAATCATGGCTTTGGCATTCAATTGCACCATCTTCATGTCATGCTCATCCCAATCCTCTTTAGGTTTTGGGACATCCATGCCATCAATTTTAATCATGGGTATACTTGGACCCTTTAAGATGGCCTTCCATAACTGAAAATCTACAGCTTGTATATAATTTTCATTCTAGCTTTCTAGTAAGAATAGTTTGTACCAGTGAAGAGTGGAGGCCTATTAGTAGATTGGCCTTCGGCCAAAAATGTACTCATGGAATGAGCCATCAATCTATACTATAAAAGTATTCAAAGATTGATGCAGGACAGACTCGATGTGCCCTGGATTATTTGGAAAAGTGGCACACCTAAACAAACTAGGACCGTGGGAGGGCTAAGAAGCCTCCGGGGACTAGGGCGAACTAAAACTAAAATCCTAAAATAGCTGATCTCTTTTATTTTCAATTTCCTTGGTGGAGGAACAATAGGATCGAGGATAGGAAAAATGGACACTCTAGGACTGGGGACTCACCTTCTTGGAGAGACGTCGTACCTCTAGGGCATCTCACCCACCGCACTACATGCAGTCTAGGGCATCCCACCCATCTCACTACATGTGGAGCCTAGGGCATCCCACCCAAATCGCTACCTAGGGCCGTAAAGAAAAATTCCTAAGACTTAGAGGGGGACTCGACGGGAAAAGGGATAACTAGGGTCTCGCGCCCCTCGGCACTCGCATGGAGTGAAGGAAGTGGGGTCTCACACCCCTTGACGCCCGAAGGTGAAGGAAAGATGGACCTCAGCCCAGAACCAGGACCAGTGGCTAAACCAAAAATTTTTATCAATTACTTATTACAAGAGGGGAGGGGGCCTTTATATAGAAAAATAAAACCCCTCAATTACTTAGCCTACAAGCAAACCTAAAATGGAAAATAAATTACATCAAAATCCATGCTACATCAAAATGGGTGCTGATCTGCTCTGAGAAGTATGTTGGCTTGATGAAGTGCTCTGAAAAGTGTGCTTCTTTGAAAACTGGACTACTCCAGAAATCATGCGGAACTATCTCACAGCCATGCATAGGAGGGAACAATCTCCGTCGAGCACCAGGGATGGCCGACGATCGGGAAGCGGGCGATGGATGGGGAGCGGTGAATGGCGGGCATTGGGCTGCAGGCAGGGCGGCGGCACAGGGGTGGCACGGCACACCTAGGGCATGCTGTTTCATCTTCCCATGGGCCGTTGGGCCCCGGGCACCAACGAGAGCCTCCAGCGGGAAAGCAGAGGGTGGGATGGCGCTCCGGCGAGACGACGATAGGCAGCAGATGGCTGGATGGTGGCAGGCAATGGATGGACGACTCCCACATTCATTCATCTTCCCATGGCCATTGGCATCTTGGGTGCCGACGAGGACCTTCGGCGGGACGGCACTTCGGCGAGTCGGCAGGGGCGACCAAGGGTCGGGCAGGAATAAAATGGGAGAAAGATGGAGGAAGATGGAATAAGGTAGGAATAAAATGGGGTTAAGTAGGGGATAAAATTGGAATAGTGAGGATAGGTGGAATAGCATTAATAGGAAAAAAAAAAAGAGAAAAATAAGAAAAAAATGGAAAAAATATTCGGACCTTCCCTGGATCCCCATCATTCTCCTCGACCATGAAGAACTCGACTCCATCGAGTTCAAAAATGGAGCACACCGTAATCCACAACTCGCTCTAATACAAAATTGATGCGGAACAAAGCAGGGGGCTAGGAGGATCATTGGAGAGCTGAGAAGTCTCCTGTGATTAGGGTCAATAAGGCAAAAAAAAATATGGGGGCAATAAAGATGGATACTCTATGGACTTGGGACTAACCTTCACAAAGAGACGTCGCACCTCTAGGGCATCTCACCCACCCCACTACATGTAGTCTAGGGCATCCCACCCATCTCACTACATGCAGAGCCTAGGGCGTCCCACCCAAATTGCTACCTAGGATCGTGAAGAAGAAGCTCCAAGATCATAGAGGGGACTCAGCTAGGGAGAAGATAACTAGGGCCTCATGCCACTCGACGATCGAAAGTGAAGGAAGTGGGGTCTCACACCCCTCGACACTCGTAGATGAAGGAAAGGCGGGCCTTATGCCCGGAGGCAGAACCAAGAACACCTTTTTTCAAAAATTCATAATCATCATCATCTGGTATCAGGAGAGTATTAGGGTTGAAAAAAAAAATTGAAACAAAAAAGTTGAAACAAAAAAGAAGAAAAATAATGTGAGAAAAATAAGAAAAATTGTAAAAAAATATCCAGACCTGCCCTGGATCCCCATCAGACACACTGCTTTGATACCAGTTGTTACCCAGGTGGCTTTTCCAAGAGGGGGGTGAATTGGAAATTCAAAAATTAAAGCAAGTATGTATTCTTTAAAAACCTCTTTGGAGTGTTAAGTGTCGTGGTTCAAATAATTAAAAGTAGAAGTGCAAGCAGTTAGAGAAAGCACAACACAAATAAAAGAAATTTATAGTAGTTCAGAGCAACCCGCTCCAACGTCCACTATCCAAGATTACCACTTGGGATTTCAACTATATCTCCCACTGGAATACAGTCAGATTGTTTCAACAGGCTCATAATCCAAACCTAACTCCCTTTGGTTTTTAAACCGGGCTCACCAAAAAAACCCAACACCTGGTTTTAAACATGATCACCAAGAACCCAACTTGGTTTTACCAAGATCACCAAGAACCCTTATAGTTAGTTTTGAACGGGATCACTAACAACCCACTAGGTTTTTAGACTGGGCTCACCAACAACCAAATAATTCAATAAAATAATTGTAAAGAAAAAGCAACAAAATGACAAACAGATGTTGTCGGATGGTTGCCGATGAAGCTCAAGAGAAGCCCTATTGATTTTACTTCAATGCACTTGAATGGCTTCTTTAACTTCTTCAATGATTGCTTCAAGCTTCTGAAGTGAGTTGGTGAAGACTTGAAGACTATCTTGAATGATCTTTAGTGCTCTTTTGCTCTCAAGGTTTCTTTGATATTCAAAATAAGCATTCTCTTTTCAAAAGTTATCCCAATTCTTCATTTATAGTGTTTTGAACTCTTCTTAGATAGTTTTAGTCATTGTAAACTATTGGGATGTGACACTTAACCATTGGGGCACTTTTTGGATTCAAATTTCAATTTCTAGAACTAGTCGTTATAAGCCTGAAATCGACCTTTGAGTCAGCTCGGATCAACAGAGTAGTTCTGGTCGAGTCGCCTCACTTCATTTGGGTCAGCTTGATTTTTCAGTAGCTTGATTCCTTACTCTGGAAGAGTCGACTTGCCTTACTTCGAGTCGGCTCAGATCGACAAGCATTTAAAACTGTACTCTGGAAGAGTTGGCTCAGGTTCCTTTGGGTCGGCTCTCCTGGCTGTTCACTCAGAACTCTTCTTTCTGAACTCTGGATGAGTCGGCTTGAATCTCTGAAGAGCTGGCTCGGATGTCTGACAGAATAAAGTAGTCGACTCGAACTTCCTTCGGGTTGGCTTGGTTGTCTAATTCAGAAAATCATGTTCTGGACGAGTCGGCTCGGGTCCTTTAGAGTCAACTCGAATATTTGCATGCCAGATCCTTCATGCATGCCATGTGCCATAGTCGACTCCTTTGCTTTGAGTCGGCTCGGATGAGTTCTTCATTGAAATCTTAGTTCTTCTCTATAATTCATATAGCAAGACATCAAACATTCAAGAGTCTTTCCAACTCTTATAACAATTTTCTCTAGAAAATTTTAAGCACGAAACAATCCAGAAGTAACCCATTTCATGATTTTTACTTAACTTTTTCTTTGGGTTCTTTTTTACATGATTTAGTTATAGCACAACTTCATTTTAAAAAACTAAGAATGTAGGAGTCGTAATTAAGCGTTAGAATCATCCTACAAAAGCTTGTAAAACACATGAAGAGTTGTTAGTAAAATAAATGCATACTCCAATGTTTTGTTACCATCAAAATCACTTATGGGGTCAACAGATTCTTAGGAATTTAAGCTTAAAAATACTTAGAAGTAACCCATTTTTACAAATATTTCTTTAATTTTTCTTTGGGCTCTTCTTTACATGACACATTTACAAAACAACTCATGACACATAATAAGATTGTAGGAGTTGCAATTGGGCATTAAGATTATCTTACAAAAACTTGTAATTCACTTGAAGAGTTGTTAGTAAGATAAATGCATGCTCTAATATTTTGTTATCATCAAAATCGCTCAAGGGATCAACAATCTCTCCCTTTTTGATGATGACAAAACATCGGGCATGGAAAAAACTTTACAATGACATGTGTAAATGTATTTGAAAGTAAATATTAACATGTATAAGCTATATACTAAGGATGTATTTGAAATCACTGTAATAGAGCTTGCATATGGACAATATATCAGAGCATTTGAGATAAGATCAATATGTATCATAGCTTTTAGGAATAAGTTTAATATATATCAAAGCTTGTATACAGACAGTGTATTAGAGCTTTAGAAATATGTTCAATATATGTCAGAGCTTTCAGTATATATCAGAGCTTGTTCATCTTTCAATATGTATCAGAGCTATAATGTATCAGAGCTATGCCATATTAGAGTTTGTTCAGAGCTAATAATGGATAGCCATTGACAATATATTAGAGCAATTCAATTTGTTTCAGAATAATTAAGTTGAATATATATCAGAGCAATCAGAGCAAATCTATCAGAGCAAATATAAGCAGTTTCCAATCATTCTTCCCCATACTTGTATATTTTCCATGCATATTCAAACATATATCTTTCTCCCTATTTTTGTTATTAATCAAAAAGGTATTTAATTAAAGTCATTCTCCTCCTTTGTTAAGTACATAAGGCATGGCTTTTAAAATAGAATTAGAAGATTGATAAGATTGTTTGAGATAATTTGACATTCTCAAAGAAATTTTGATATTCTAATTTAAATTTATGTTGAGATGTATACATAGATCACATTAGTAATACCATTCATTTCATAGATCACATTGCAAATATAAGAAACATAGAATTTCATTGCATTTAAGGATGTTCAATAAGATTACAAAACATTAAAAGCAAAAATACAAACATTAGCCTAGTCACTATCACTAGGCAGTTCTACAATAGGTTCTTCCTTAATTTTAGTGGATGGTCCAGGTGGTGGTATGGAAGAGATAGGATCAACAACAGGTGGTGGCTGAGTAGACTAAGGTGGAGGATGTCTAAAGTGTGGTGTAGGCCGTCTAGGATGAGGTGCCTGCTGACTAGGAAAAGGTGCTTGCTGTCTGGGAGTAGAAAAGTAAGCGGCTATAACAGTAGTGGATAGCTGACAAAGGGTCACCCAGACTGAATTGAGCTCTTCTTCCATCTTCTTGATTCCTGTATTAAGTGCAACCAGCTCACTTGCTTAGGCTTTGGCAAATGCCTCTGCAAACCCTCTCAGTCTTCCAAATTCAGCTCTAAGAATTCCTACCCCTTTTGTGTAATCATCTTTAACTTTCTTTGCTTGTTCCATAGAACCCATCCTGTAACTCATTTCTCTCAACTTAGTTTTGAATTCTTCAATACTGTGATTTACAAATTTTTTAATGTCTTCAGAAGCTATCTTGAAAGAATCTATGACTGACAGTAGATCCAGCTGTGGTGCAGGTCCTGTGGACTAAACACTATCCACCCTGGAATGAAGATGTCTAATCTCACCACATATGTCCTCAAGTTTGGTTTTAATTGTTTGATGAAGGTCGCCAAACATTAAACCAAAAGTACCGGTCAGGGTCTGTGTAAGCATTCTCATATGATATGCAATGAAGTCCTAAGACACTGAAGCTCCTGAAGTGCCAGCAGATGGTCCCTGAGCAGATGTAGTCATAGAAGGTGCAGGTGGTGGAGCCAGTGGAGATGCAGGTGTTGATGGAGATGCTAGTGCTGGTGGAGATCCTGGTGCTGGTGGAGATGCTGGTGCTGGAGAGATCCAGGAACTTCCATACTCTCTATGCTCTGACTCCACAACATCATGAATAATAGGCTCAGTAGTAACAGTAGTGGTAACCACCATAGGTAGCTGCTCCTCCTTATCATCATCATCCTCATCACTACTAGAAGATCCAATAGCTCTCTGATCTAATCCTTTCTTCCTCCAAGCTCCTTCAATTAGTTGGTATCGCATTCTTTTCAAAGATTTGGAGGAGTAGGTGTCAGTGTGATGAAGTGGCTTACCATCCTCACCATCTAAGTTCACTCTGGAGGCCTGGAAAAACAAAGTAAGAACCATTCCATACAACAAATAGGCCTTCACTTTTCTGATTGCTTCTTTCATTTGGAGTAGCATAATGTGAGGTAAATTGAGGGCCCCCCCTCAATTAGATGTCCCATAAAGCTAAGATCCCTCTCACTCACCCAATCAAACCTTCTAGTTCTAGGGAGATAGATCCTACTTATAAAGTTATGCAATAGCCTCATTTCAAGAGACAGGGTATTAGCCATGACATTCCCAATACCACTTACATCAGCCCTATTCAAGATTGTCCCGAGGGTTTTCTGTTTATCTTTCAGAATTTGATGCTTTAACCCTTCATTTGGCATTTCAAGTATGCAACATAGTCTTTCCTCTATCACTATAATCCTCTTTCCCTTAAATATAGACTCAACATGCTGCTCTTCCAATCTTAAATTTTCATAAAAACTTCTTAGGAAAGTGGGGTATGTTGGAAAATTTAGGGAACAGAAGAAACTCTAGCCCTAGTCTTCAATTAAATCTCCAATCCGAAGCCCTAACTCTTTCAAAAATGTGAAGATTATCCATCTTCCACTTGTCATGGGTCAGCTGGGCATGGAAGTAGTTTGTGTTAAAGGAGAGGATGTAGCAATCGGTTCCATTTCCTATTCTTCCTATTCAACTAATCGAGTTAGCTCTTCCTATCATCTCTTGGTCCTCCTTTCACCTTCAGTAGTAGGTTCAGCAAATTTTTACCTCTTACCGATAGCCCATTTCAGAGCCATTGCACGAGCTCAAGAAGAATGCAAGAAATTGAGCTAGAAAAGGTAGGTTTTAAAGGATGGAAGGAATTTTTGGGTTGGAACAAGGGTTCTAAGATAGTCGGAAGTGAACACTTATTGCATAAAATCCTAGATTAAGCCTTACAGCTCTAATAAAAAATTGTTTGCCCGATATCTGAGTCGGCTCGGCAACCCCTAATTTGCTCGAGTCAGCTCGAGCAGAAATAAAAAGACTTAATCAAGAATTCAAGTTGGCTCGACTTGAGCATAGTAGCTTGAGTTGACTCAAACCAGAACTCTCTAGAAGAGTCAAAAAGGTTCATAATTGAATTTTAATGGTAGAAGTTTACAAGGAGAGATGGTCAAAGTTCTTGGTATGATGTAGGAAACTTTTTAAATAATGTTTCCTTAATTTTGAAGAGATTAGGTTAAGTTTTCTAAAAAGGGTCACAAAGTCCTAATTCTCCTCTAATTATTTCAAATCTATCTTGATTGATAAATTTAGTGAAAATGTCAGCAAGTTGGTTTTCAGTTGGAATAAATTCTAATTCAATTTCACCATTCAAAACATGATCTCTTATAAAATGGTGTCTTATTTCAATGTGCTTTGTTCTTGAGTGCTGAATTGAATTATTTGATAAATTTATAGCACTTGTGTTATTACATTTGATAAGAATTTTACATTGAGTAACACCAAAGTCTTCTAGTTATTGTTTAATCCATAATATTTATGCACAACAACTCCCTACAGCAACATACTCTACCTCAGAGTAGATAATGCTACTGAGTTTTATTTCTTATAGTGCCAAGAGATTAAATTCAACTCTAGAAATTGGCATGTGCCACTAGTGCTTTTTCTATCTATTTTGCATCCACCATAATCAGCATCAAAAAATCTAATTAAATTTAATGAAGATTGCTTTGAATATCATAGACTTAAATTACTTATTCCTCTTAGATATCTTATAATTCTTTTTACTGCAAGCATATGTGATTCTTTAAGATTAGATTGAAATCTAGCATAAATACATATGCTAAACAAGATATCATGTCTACTAGTAGTTAAGTACAACAATGATCCGATCATACCTTGATATAGCTTTTGATCAATGTTGTTGCCATCTTCATCTTTGTCCAATCTACAGGTTGAGCTTATTCTTTGTTTGTCTCCATACCAAACTTCTTGATGATTTCTTTGATGTATTTGGCTTGGTTCATGAAGATCCCATCCTCTGATTGTTTTACTTGAAGTCCAAGGAAGTAGTTTAACTCACCCATTAGACTCATCTTAAATTCACCCTGCATCAACTTAGCAAATTCTCCATAAAGTTTTTCGTTAGTTACACCAGATATAATATCATCTACATAGATTTGTACAACTAATATATCATTATTTTTCTTTTTGATAAAAAGAGTTTTGTCAACATTTCCTCTTGTAAAATCATTTTCAAGCAAGAATTTGCTTAGACTATCATACCAGGCTCTAGGTGCTTGTTTCAATCCATATAATACTTTATTGAGTTTAAATACATGATTTGGAAAAGCATGTCTTTCAAAACCTGGTGGCTGTTCTACAAAAACTTGTTCAGATATAAAATCATTTAAAAAATCACATTTCACATCCATTTGGAATAGTTTAAAATTCATGTAGCAAGCAAATGCAAGTACTAATCTTATGGCCTCTAGTCTTGCTATGGGTGCATAAGTTTTATCAAAATATATTCCTTCTTCTTGGTTATATCCTTTAGCTACCAACCTTGCTTTGTTTCTAATTACTTTACCTTGTTCATCTAATTTATTTCTATAGACTCATTTGGTTCCTATGATGGGATGGTTGGGTGGTTCATCAACTAAAGTCCACATATTATTTCTTTCAAACTGGTTCAGTTCTTCATGTATGGCCATCATCCAGTTTGGATCATTTTCAGCATCTTCTAAGCTATGTAGTTTTATTTGTGATACAAAAGCTAGGTAATCATGTGCATCTCTATAAGATGTGAATGATCATCTATAATTAAATCTTTTGGATGAGAAGTTATATACCTTCATTTTCTTGGTAGATCAGCATGCTCCTTAGTTGCCACTTCTTCTCCTTCTTGAGTTCGTCTCTCTTGTATGCTCATATCTTCCATTTTCTTTTTAAGTGTACCTGCATCATTTTCTATACACTCTTCTTTCTTTGAAGGAGAGGGGTTAGTTTCATAAAAAATAACTCGCATTGATTCTTCTACAGTTAGAGTTCTTTTATTAAATACTCTATATGCTTTTCTATGTAATGAATAACCAAGAAAAACTGCTTCATCATATTTAGCATCAAATTTTTCTAGATTATCCTTTCCATTATTCTGCACAAAGCATTTACAACCAAAAATATGAAAGTAATTAATGTTAGGTTTCTTTTCATTCCAAAGCTCACAGGGAGTTTTCTTTAGAATTGGATGAATCAAAACATGGTTTAAGATATAACAAGCAATGTTCACTGATTTTGCCTAAAAGTATCTTTAAAGATTGCCTTTACATAATATTGTTCGGGCCATTTCTTCCAAAGTCCTATTCTTCTTCTCCCAACACCATTTTGCTATGGTATTTTAGGAGCGGAGAAGTTATGATCAATGCCGTTTTCTGTGCAATAGTCATCAAAAAATTGATTTCTAAATTCTGGGCCATGATCACTCCTAATAGATATGATTGAAAGGTTTTTTTCATTTGAAACTTTCTTATGAAATTTTTAAAATACTTTGAAAGTTTCATCTTGGTGTACAATAAACAAGATCCAAGTAAATCTTGAAAAATCATCTACTATTACAAGAGCATATTTCATACTACCTAGGCTTGTAGTCCTAGTTGGTCCAAATAAGTCCATGTGAAGTAGCTCAAGGGGTCTAAAAGTTAAAATCATATTTTTGGATTTAAAACTCCCACTAGTTTGTTTACTCATTTGACAAGCATCACAAACATGTTCAAAATCAACTTTAAACTTAGAAAAACCTCTAACTAGACTCTTAGAAATTAACTTGGCAATAGTATGCATGTTAGCATGACCCAATCGTCTATGCTAAAATAAACAAGACTCCTTTGTCTTATTATTTATTTCCACTAGACTGGAACTATTGGACATGGCTAGATCATTTTGATCTACCATATAAATATTTCCAAGTCTATGTCCAACGAATTTATTGATAGAATCAAGAGAGTTTGTTACAATACACATAGATGATTTAAGGACAACCTTGAAGCCTTTATCACATAATTGACTAATATTTAATAAATTATGCTTCAATTTATCTACTAGTAATACATTTTCAATAAAAGTAGAGGGGGTCAATTTGATCTTACCAATATCGATTATTCTTCCCTTGCCATTGTCTCCAAAAGTAACCAAACCTTCTTCTTTCATCTCTAGGGTGATGAATTGATCCTTGTCACCCATTATATGTCTTGAATAACTGCTATCTAGATACCATCTTTTCTTTAATTTTTGGGCTTGAAGACATTCCTACAAAATAATCAACAAGTTCTTTTAGGTACCCAAGCTGCCTTGGGTCCTTACAGGTTAGCAGCGGTAGTTCCTTTGGAAATCCAAATCTTTCTTACTTTTAGGAATCCAAATCTTTCTTACTTTACTTTTAGCCTTTCGAAAAATATTGCATTGAAATGCCTTATGTCCTACCCCTTTGCATGCATAACAAACAATTCTAGAATTTTGAAAAGAAGTAAACTTTGATGTTCTAGATGTAGAAGCATGTGATGCAGCTGTAGAATCATTTGATTTCAAAGAGTTTTGATTTGTAAACCTAGGAATATATTTTGAAGCTCTAGAAATGGATATTGAAGGATTTGATACAAAAGCTTTTTGAGATAAACATTTTGGAACATAAGCTTTTGAAAGTATAAATTTGGTAGCTGAAATTCCATTGTTATTTGAAGAGTTGTAACCAATTCTAGCCTTATTATCAAAAATTCTTTGTTCTTTTAAAATCAACTCAAGCTTATTTGAACTTAATGTAAGTTTTTGAACTAATGGCTTGAGTTTTTCATCCTCCTTTTTCAATTTAGATTTTTCAATGTTTAAAGCTTTGTTTTTCTCAAGATGTATATTTTTCCCAATTCCCAAAGCTTTATTATTTTCAGAAAATATAGTTAATTATTTTTGCAATATCTTATTCTTTTCTAAAATCTCTTCCTTTTCTTTTAGTAAAGAATCATTGATATTCTTTAAAGCTCTAATCTTTACTCCGGCTTTTTTATACTCAGATAATAAGTCATGAAATACAGAATTTAATTCATCAAAAGTAAATTCTATTTGAGGTTTGGGGGACGTTACCTCGTCTTCGAGATCCATAAGACATAGATTAGCAGTTTTTGAGGTCTCTTCTTCTTTTGTTGAAGTCGACTTCTCGTTGTCGCTCCATGTGGCAACCATAGCTTTCTTCTTTTTCTTCTTGAATGTTTTATTTAGTAAAGGACAATCGGGATGGATGTGCCTTGGTTTCTTATATTCATAACATGTGGGCATTTGTTCCTTCTCTTTTTCTTTTTCCTTGTCCTTATTATGTTCCCCTTTCTTATGAAACTTTCTAAAATATCTTTCTTTCTTTTTTTCCATAAACCTTTTAAATCTTCTCACGACCATAGCGATATCTTCATCTTCTAAATCGTCTTTAGAGGAGGGGCATTCATCTTCCGATTCCTCATCTTGTTTCTTTGAATCCGATGCAGCTTTGAAGGTAATTATTTTTTTCTTCTTCTGATCATCTTCATTTCTTTGTTGCATGGCCAATTCATGAGTGATGAGAGAACCTAAGAGTTCATCCAGAGTCAATGTATTTAGATCTTTTGCTTCCTGGATGGCAGTTACTTTGGGATCTCATTTATCCGGAAGTGAGCTTAGAATCTTCTGTACCAAGTTTGCATTTGAGTAAACCATGCCAAGACTTTTCAAACCATTAATAATATCTATAAATTATGAAAATATGGCAAAGATAGTTTTAGTTTGTTGTATCTTGAATAATTCATAGCTATGTACTAGAAGATTGATTTTGGAGGTCTTCACTTGGGAAGTTCATTCATGGGTCACTTCAAGTTTATCCCATATTTCTTTTACAAATGAGCAAATAGAAATTTGGTTGAACTCGTTTGCGTCCAAAGTATAATATAGTAAATTCATGGCTTTGGCATTCAATTCCTCCATTTTCATGTCGTATTCATCCCAATCCTTTTCAGGTTTTGGGACAACCATGCCATCAAGTTTAATCATGGATATTTATGGACCCTTAAGAATGACCTTCCATAACTGAAAATCAACTGCTTGAATGTATATCTTCATTCTAGCTTTCCAGTATGAATAATCCATGCCAGTGAATAGTGGAGGTCTATTAGTAGATTGGCCTTCAACCAAAGAAGTACACATGGGATAAGCCATCAATCTTTACTCTAATTTTTTTTAGAGACTCTACTTTGATACCAGTTATTGCCCAGGTGGCTTTCCCAAGAGGGGGATGAATTGAAAATTTAAGAAATTAAACAGATATGTGCTCTTTTAAATCTACTTTAGCAGAAAGTGTTGTGTTTCAAATAATAAACAGTATAAGCAAATGCAAATAGAAAAAGCATAATGTAAACACAGCAAATTTATGGTGGTTCGGAGCAACCTTGCTCCTATATCCACTACCCAAGATACCACTTAGGATTTCTACTATATTCACTACCAAAATATAGTTGGATTATTTTACCAGGCTCACAATCCAAACCTAACTGGGGCTTTCAACCGAGCTCACCAAAAATCCAACACTTGGTTTTACACAGAATCACCAAGAACCCAACTTGGTTTTGAACAGGATCACCAAGAACCTACACTTGGTTTTGAACAGGCTAACCAAGAACCTAGGTTTTTAAACCGGGCTCACCAATAACCCAACAACTCATAAAAGAGTTAAAAAAAATAAGCAACAAAATGATAAACAAATGTTGTCTGATGGTTGCTGATGCAGCTCGAGAGAAGCCTTCTTAATTGCACTTTAATGTTCTTCAGTGGCTACTTCAACTTTATCAATGTATGCTTCGAGCTTCATATTTGAGTTGGTGAAGTCTTGAAGACTGACTTGAATGCTCACTAGTGCTCTCTTCCTCACAAGCTCATTTGATGTTCAACTAAGCATTAGCTTCTTCAAAAGTTGTTCCAATCCCTCATTTATAGAGTCTTGTACTCTTCTTGGATGGACATAGTCATTATAGACCATTGGGATGTGACATTTGACCTTGGAGTATTTTTTAAATTCAAAAATGAAGTTCTGGAACTAGCCATTACCTACCTGGAATCGACCTTCAAGTTGGCTCGAAAACCTCGAGTCAGCTCGGATCCTCAGAGAAGTTCTGGTCAAGTCGCCTCGCCTCAATCGAGGTAGCTCGGTTTCATAGTGTTCTTGATTCCTTACTCGGGATGAGTCGGCTCGTCTTAATTCGAGTCGGCTCGGATTCACAGGTCTTCAAAACTATACTCTAGAAGAGTCGGCTCTTCTCATTGGAGTCAGCTCACCTAGCTATTCTTTCTTAACTAATTTTTCATTAACTTTGGAGGAGTCGGTTTGGATCTTTGAAGGGTCGACTCTGATGCTTGACTAAATGGATGAGTCAGCTTGGACTTCCTTCGGGTTGGCTCACTTGTCTGATTTAGGAATGATGCACTGGATGAGACAGCTCGGGTACCTACTAGTCAGCTCGGATCTCTGCATGCCAGAATCCTTCATGCATGCCATGAACTAGAGTCGGCTCCCTTTGCTTGAGTCAGCTCGGATGAGATTTTAAGTAAAATTTTAATTTCCTCTCTAGATTACATCCAGCAACATTCTAACATTCAAGATTCCTTCCAACTCAACTAATAATTGATTCTTAGGAATTTAAGCTTGAAAATACTTTAGAAGTAACCCATTTTCACAAATATTTCTTTAATTTTTCTTTGGGCTCTCTTTTACATGACACATTTATAACACAACTCATGACACATAATAAGATTGTAGGAGTTGCAATTGGGCATTAAGATTATCCTATAAAAAGTTGTAATTCACTTGAAGAATTGTTAGTAAGACAAATGCATGCTCCAATATTTTGTTATCATCAAAATCACTCAAGGGATCAACACAGAAGATGAGAACTTTGGTGAAAAGTATCAAAATACCCTTTAATGAAAAGTTATCATGCAATTCAATCCTTCGATCTCCCTATATCCTGATTAAGTGATGGGCATGGATAAATATCAAACCCTAGCACTTAATCCTTTTGAATCTCAATTCGATAATGAAGACATGATCGATGAATAATTAGAAATCCTATCTAATCTCATCCTGCTTTGATCAAAGACTTCCTGAGTCATCATTCGAATAGATCACATGGGATAACTTCTCATCTTACTAGGAGTGATCGATTCCTTTTTGACCTACTTATTACTTTCATACACAATCCACCATATCCAGAAACACCCCGTACATGACTTAATTATCATGAGTGAGTATGCACCAAAATATGGGTTCATGTTCACAAGATACTATGGTAGTCTCAGGTCTAAGGATCACATGCACAACTCCCATTAAGAGAACATTCTTTTGACAAGTAAGACTTCCATTTGATGTTCTCTTGTCGGATTAGTTCAATGGACTCATAACCTAATGAGCACCCACATCCTTATATTAGTATCTCTATACAAGTGGTTGTGAGACTAACCACCCTCTCCATCGAGCATATATAGGATGTGCTAGTCTTTTCAGATTCATCGATTCTCGAATCAATTATCCAACGACTAGGAACATTTTAGATTAGGGTTTATAGGAACTTAGGTCTCACCATTATGATCTCCATCATAATCCTAATTCCATTGCCCTAACCTATGGGGTTCATCATAATCTTTATAAGATGTAGCAGTATGATGAATTAAAAGATGCCTTTTATTGATAAATAATATCATACATGAGTTAGAAATCATAGAAATGCTATTACAATGATGGCTTTTAGGGCACCATTCTTTCATACATTTATAAGGTACCCAAAGAAAACTAAGGGTTATCTTATCTACCATACTGATTGTTGGGTTTCGGTGATGCAACAAAAGAATGGATTTCAAAATTTTCATTTTGAAACTCCAAACAACTTGAAACCCTAAGCCCAAGATCCCTTATTCATTATAATTAACAAGTCATTCAATTAGGGTTTGGAAAAATACTTGGAATGCTAATTCCTTTTTCTTTCTACTAGGCACACAAGTGCATGCCCTCCAGAAATGATCCACACTGGAATTGAACCTAGAAATCACTCCTTAGTAGGTTGCTTAAACCACTGGGACTCTTCTGATGGCCTTTCTTCCTTTGGCAGCCTCTCCTTTCTTGCTCAAACCCTTGCCCTCCAGTAGAGCACTCTGAACCCTCTACAAATCTTCTCTTTACTCTCTTTTTCACTTCCTAAATATATTTCTAAACTCTTGTCTTAAAATGGTGGACGTGTCTTAAGACAATACCTAAACTCTAATAAGGGAGGGAGGAGACAAGGATAGTGTGGTAGAGTGTAAGTGTAAGAAAGAAAGGAATCAGATTCATTCATACTTCAGCCTAAACATCGAAGGCTATTTATAGGAGATAAGGAGGTGCCAATGATGGCTCTTCATCTACCTTTGATCTGTTAATCAATAGATCAAATAAGACCCTTCATTAAGAAGGAGTCTTATCTTAAAACATCATTACTCTTCCTGCGCCAAAAGCCATGAACCTACTTGCACCAAATGACTTTTCTCCTCATGCCATGTGGTACTTAAATGGCTGATAGGGGTCTTAAGATGGCATGGAAGCATTGTGATTTATCCAAGAGTCAAGTTCCTTCATTGAGAAGGACTCTTGTATTTAAATGATCCGCAATTAACATGAAGGGATGCAACCCTTTATGTGCACGCCAATATTTCTTGACCGCCCAAGCTTTCTTTCCCCTGGTAATTTGCCATGACATTAAAACGTGGGATAAGGCTAGGGATGCCTTGTTTCATCTAGAAACAATTCCCAAAAGTAGTAGTACTCTAGGTGCTTTTCTGCGTGCCATATGTCCTTGCGCACAAAACAAAGTGGTGCCAAGAGTCCCTCCAACTTTGACTCTTCATAAAAAAAAATAAAGTCCGATAAAATCTGGATAAAACTAGATAATTGCTACCCCACTTTGGACTCAACCGAATCTAGGATTTCCTCAAGTTGGTTAGCCCATTAAGCAACCTTTAGATCTAATTCAATTTGGGTTAGGAGTTAGGTCAGCCTATACATGCTAGTTTGTAATCTAGCTAACCAATTAGGATCCCATGATCCTAATAAAATTCCAATTAACTTCCTAGGCTAATTTCCCAATGTGTGTGACCCTTTGGATTCCATATCTAGCCAGCAGTAGGTTTAGGTCCAAGCCAATTCGATCCAATTGAAATCGATTTGACCAAATTAGGTCAAATTAAGCTGACCTAAGTTATAAATTCAAACTAGCTTTCAAATTGACTCATGAATCCAATCGAATTGATTCACGAAAACCTACAAGACATGATTGATGTCTAGCAACATGTCATGCCTTCCCAGAAGATGAGAAATTTGATAGAAAGTACCAAAATATCCTTCAGTGGAAGGTTACCGTGCAATTCAATCTTTCGATCTTCCTTTATCCTGAATAAGTGATAGGTATGGATAATTGTCAAACCCTAGCACTTAATCATTTCTAATCTCTATTTGATTATGAAGATTCTGTTGATGACTGATTAGAAACAACTTCTAATCTTATCCTGCTTTGATCAAAGACTTCCTGAGTCATCAATTGAAGAGATTACTAGGGATAACAATTTCGCTTACTAGGAATGATCGATTTCTTATTGGTCCACTCACATCCTTCATACACCTTCCACCATATCTGAGAACACCCCGTACATGACTCAATGTCATGAATGAGTATGAACCAAAACATGGCTTAATGTGCATAAGGAATCATGGTTACCTCAGGTCTAAAGATCAGTTGCACAACTCCCACTATGAGAACTATCTCTTGACAAGTAGTAAGACTTTCATAAGATAGTCTCAATGCAGATCAGTTCAGTGAACTCATACCCAAATGAGCACCCTTATTCTTGCATTAGTGTCTCTACACAAGTGGCTGTGAGACCAACCACCCTCTCTATCGAGCATACATAGAATAAGCTAGTCTTTCCAAAAGCATTGATCCCCGTATTGATGATCCGATGACTAAGAACATTTTAGATTAGGGTTTATAGTGTTGCCCAGAACTGGAGCCCAAGAGGGTGGGTGAATTAGGTATTTTAAAAAAATTAAAGCAATAATGTGCAGGCCTTGTTGTGTTTGTGAGTTATGAAATTCAATGCACTAGATTAAATACAGTAGAAAGCAATAAATGGATTGCAATAAAAAAAGTGCAAGAAAGAGAGAAGGCAATCACACACAAACACAAAGTTTATAGTGGTTCGGTGTAAACCTAGCACCTACATCCACTCTCCAGTCCACCCTTAGAAATTTCACTATAATCCAACCAAGATTATAGCTGACTTGTTTTTTAAAAGGCTCACAAGTCAAAATCTATGTTGGTTTTATCACCAAGGTTCACCAACAAAACTTTACACTTGTTCTGTCTTTGGGCTCACAAGTTAACCCTAGTTTGTTTTATCACCTTGGCTTACCAACAAACCACAATAACCTTCTTTCAAGACACCCTTGAAAGCAAGGTCAAAGCATAAGATAAAAGCAGATATACAATTTCAAAAATAAGACAAACTCTCTTCAAGAGTAGAATAGAAGCTTTGGAGCTTAAGTTAATGCTTTGTCTTGTCTTCTCCTTGGAATATTCTTCAAACTCCTCTTTTGGAATGATATAAGGATGGGCTTGTAAGCTTTTTCTGGGAATCAAACTTTAAAAGGCTCTTGAAGTGATGTTCTTGAGAGAATCTTGGCTTTTTGGCTTTCAATGGACTTCAATGCACTTCAATGCCTTTTGAATGAAGTTGGTGAAGCTTAAATACAGATAAAAACTTCCAAAAGACGGTTTGTGACCATTTGAGCATCGAATCTAGCCATTGGAAGCTTGAAAAGATATTTTTGCAAGTCAAAAAAACAGATCCGTTAGGGCTGTCAGAACCCGAGTGTCGATACTTGGCCGTGAGGTATTGATACTTGACTTCCAGGTGTCGACACTTGAACTTTCAAGTGTTGACACTTGATTCACAGGTGTCAACACTTGACACAAAAACATGCCAATGGCCATGTTCTGGATTTTCAAAAAGTCTCAGGCCTTGAGTCGACACTTGGGAACTTAAGTGTCGACACTTGAGTTTCAGGTGTCGACACTTGAGTCCTGGGTGTCGACACTTTGCATGCCAGGATTTTTTCTGCATGCCAAATGCTGAAGTGTCGACACTTGACTTCCCAGGTGTCGACACTTGGTTCTGAAAAATTCATAATCAAGTGCAAATAAAGCCCAAACACAAGCATCAATTTTGAAACTTAAATGGAACATAAATAATCAATAATTGAACATATAAAAGCCCTTTTTGCACGAAGAAGATGTCTTATGTTAGGAAAAATATTCCGTGCCACGACGTGCCATGATACTTAAATTTTTGAGAATTTGAGGTACTTGCTTCCTGAAAACTCATAACTGAAAGTAAACATCAGCATACAATATGTACTCAAGGTTTTGGTATTTATCAAAATCACTAGGAGAGCCAACAATCTCGCCCTTTTTGATGATGACAAAATCTTGAGTAAATCAATATTAATTTTCAAATTTCAGATATGATATTTCATGAATATGATTGTAAGTTGATATAAGCCATAAATTGCATAGTTAGGAAAAATAAATCTTCCCCTTAATTAGACAATTCTAATCAGAACAAGCGATATGCAATTCTGGTATCAGATCAAATTGGAAAATTACAAACAAGCAATAATCATACTCCCCCTTTTTATCAGTCATTAGAAAAGGGAGTAAACTCCCCCTCAAAACAAGCATAAAGATAAAAAGTAACGGAGTTAAATTTAATCACATCTGAACTTATCAGAGCTCTAGAGCATTAAACTAAGATTTCAAAGTTAATATTATCAGTTATCAGAGCCAAAAAATGATAAGAGTATCGTATTAATTCAAGCTTATCAATCATAGTGAGACAATCAGGAAAACAATGTAAGTATCAAAGAGTCATACATATATATATGATATGAAGTTTTCAGTTATAAAATTTGCTGACTCATCAGCAATACTGAAACATACAATGATACCAAGATACATCAACAGTCAATGATAGAAATAGAAATTGTCAAGATACAACAAACATCATAAATCATCTATGAGGCTAGTCCTCATCAGATGGAATCTGAAGAGTCAAAGGAGCACTAATCCTAGATCTAGTAGCTAAAGCCTTAGGAGGTCCCTGGGCTAAAGCCCAGTGACTCCAAGTGTGGCCTGAACATCCTATAGAGGGTACAACCCTAGATGATCTAGTGGAAGGGGGTGAAAGAAGATCAGCAGGTGTGATAAAGTTCGGCGTAGAATCAATCAAGTCAGTTGGTGGAAGATCTGTAGGGGTAGCTGGAGGATCACGGTTGACAACCTCATATCTGTCAGTGCCATCATCACTATCACTATCACTATCTCTATCAATAATATCAGTGGCTCTGTCCTGACTCCCCTCAGCATGGTCACCACCATCACCAGTACCATCACCACCACCATCATGTCCATCATCACCGCCATCATGACCATCATGCCCGTCATCACCGCCATCATCATCAGCTGGTGGAGCTGCTGAGGCTGTAAAAGATCTGAAAAGCTCCTCCATGCATGCAAGTCAAGTCTCCAATCATCGTAGCTCAGTGAGCTTAGAGGTAGTGTGGGCTCTAAGGCCCTCTAGCTCGATCCGCATCTGAGTCGACCGAACTCTAAGACTAATGAGCTCACCTCGAACCTCCATAAACTACTGATGAGAATACTCCTCAAAAGATAATCCAGTAGATGCTGGGGGAGCAACTGAAGGACTGGCAGTAGGTGTCATAGGCTCTATCTTAGATGCATGAGCAGCCTGAGCAGGTGAACTAACTAGCCCTGATGGCCCTGCCTCTGCCTCTCGTATCTCGTCCTCCTTATCTAGTTCATGGCCAGACTCCCTCCATACCCATCAGCCTGCCACTAGTCTGTATCCCATGCGATGAAGTGACCTCTCATTGTAGACATCCGTGTGCAAGATCTCCTTGGGGATCTCCCCCTCCAAGGATACTCCACATGCTCTAAAGAGTCAGGTCAACCCCATACCATATGGCAGACAATGATGCTTCTGGGTCACAGCATCATGCATCTGTACAGGCATCAATGATGGCAAATCAATCTCCTCTCTATCAGGCTGGTCATCACCATCAACTCTTTCTTTGTAATAAAATCGAATCTCCCTGTCTTCGGTAGAAAATGCATGCAGTGATGTGGTGTAACAGGCGCATCTCCAAAGATAGCTGGTTCGCGGTGACTACGTCACACTGTGAACATCCTCCCACTCGAGGATACACCTGAACACAGCCTCTCTATCCTCTACTACAAATACTTTGACTCCTCGAGGGGGGATCTCCCAGATCCTGCTCAGCAACTCCACTGATAGTGAAATCTCAACACCTCTGACTGTAGTGGTCCAAAGAAGTCGTCGACAATCCATGGCACCGTAAAACTCCCTCACTAGATGAGGGTAGTACTTCTCCTGCATGGTGCAGAAGGGTACTAGATCTGCATCTATGAGTACCTGACGGATAGGAAAATGGTGCCGATCTAAGAATACAAGGTCGACTCTCCTCCCAGAAGCCACTGCCTTCCCTACCATCCTCTCTGTAGGGGGAAAAAGTAGTGCCGCTAAACTGCTAGCCTGCCCAGTATCCTGTCTAGCCTTGGATCTCCTCTCTGCACCCTGACCAGGTCTCTCCCTAACTGTAAGACTTTTCCTTGGACCCATCACAGCAACTAACCAAGAAGGGTTGAAGAAGAGTAAACTAGAGGGACATATTTAACTAGGCTTAGAACTAGATAGGCTGAAGGAAACTATGTCTTTCTAAACTCGAAATCCTAATTTTAAAATATGCTAATCATAAGTTTTGAAAAATTGGGATTAAAGAGGACTTTAGGTTTGTAAAAAATCTTTTAATAAGTTCGAAAAGTGTGACAAAACATATTTAAGTGTAATTAGGTTGAAGGCTACATATAAAATATATTTCATAAAACTAGGCTTAAAAGAAGATAGGATTTAGGTTAAAACAATTTAAGGTTTTAGTTTAAACAATTAGGTAAAAGAAAAGAGGGTAAAATGTCACAAAAACATCACCAAATTTCTTCCCAAAACCATAAAAATGCTATAAATAGTTTAGAAAATCTGAATTTAGATGAAAACCCATGGAAATTTCGGCCAAAAAATCAATATAACACTGATTTTCCCAAAAACAGATGGAAAGAGTGGGAAATCGGCCAAAAATCTAAGAGAAATTCAAGAGAAATGCATTCAAACCCGATTCCTCCTAAATGGAGTCATGGAAATCCATCAAAATTCTTGAAAAAATAATTAAAACACTTAAAAAGTTCGAAAAAACCTAAACCTAGGGTTTCACAGTTTGGAAATAGTGAAGATGAGAGGGAAAAATACATGTTTTTGTTGAGGAAAATGGAAAATAGGATGATTTGGAAGTTGGTGGAGCTTGGGGGACCACTGAAGCTTGAGAGAGACGGGGGAAAATGAGACAAAAAACTGTTCGGTTTGCCCTAAAAAACAAAAAAAATTTTGCGAGTGTCGACACTTAGGATTTGTCAAGTGTCGACACTCGGTCAGGTGTAGACACTTCGCAAAACACAAGTGTCGACACTTGGCCAAGAAAATCCCAGAAAAATCTGAAAAATTCTCAAAAAATTTAAGGAAGTTTTTAAATGCTTTTGGGTCTAAACAAAAGTGATTTTTGAGTAAAATACCTTGGGTAAAAAGAAATTTAAGAGAGTTCTAGGAGAATGGATCAATGATACCTAACTCTCTTCTAATCATGCAAAATCTCTCTTCACTCAAAGGTTTGGTAAACACATCAGCTAATTGGTCATCAATACACACAAATTCAAGTTCCACATTAGAATTTTGTACATGATCTCTTATGAAATGATGTCTTATTTCAATGTGTTTACTTCTTGAATGTTGCACAGGATTCTTTGTTAGATTGATTGCACTAGTATTGTCACATCTTATGGGTGTCTTAATTAGTTTAATGCCAAAATCTTCGAGTTATTATTTAATCCAAAGGATTTGAGCAGAACAGCTTCTAGCTACTATATATTCAGCTTTCGTCGTATATAGAGCAACTGAATTTTGTTTCTTGCTACTCTAAGTGATCAAATTTATTCCAAGAAACTGACAGGTTTCACTAGTACTTTTATGATCAAGTTTGCACCCAGCAAAGACAGCATCAGAATAAGCAATCAATTCAAATGAAGAATCTCTAGAGTACCACAAACCAATTTCAATTGAGCCAGATAGATATCTAAGTATGTGTTTAACAGCCAAAAGATGAGACTCTTTAGGATTAGACTGATATCTAGCACACATACATACACTAAACATGATATCTGGCCTATTGGCAGTAACATATAGCAATGAACTGATCATGCCATGATATAATTTTTGGTCAATAGATTTACCTGATTCATCATTATCAAGTCTACAAGAAGAGCTCATAGGGGTACCTAAAGGCTTGGTGTTCTCCATCCCAAACTTCTTGAGTATTTCTTTTATGTACTTCGCTTGGTTGATGAAGATCCCCTCTTTGGTTTGCTTTATTTAGATTCCGAGAAAGAAATTCAGTTCTCCCATCATGCTCATCTCGAACTCACCCTGCATTAACTTTGCAAATTCTTGATAAAGAGATTCGTTAGTAGCACCAAATATGATATCATCTACATAGATTTGCACTACTAAGAGATCATCACTTTTTTTATTCAAAAATAAAGTTCTGTCTACATTACCTCTAGCAAAATTAATTTTGAGTATGAAAGAACTTAAATGATCATACCAAGCTCTAGGAGCTTGTTTCAAACCGTACAAGGCTTTATGAAGTTTGAAAATATGATTTGGAAATTCAGAATTTTCAAAACCAGGTGGATGTTCAACATAAACCTCTTCTTCAATAAAACTATTTAAAAATGCACTTTTAACATCCATTTGAAATAATTTAAAACTCATAAAGCAAGCAAAAGCCAATAATAGCTTAATTGCCTCAAGTCTAGCCACAGGAGCAAAGGTTTCATCAAAATCGATTCCTTCCTCTTGATTGTATCTCTTGGCAACTAGTCTAGCATTATTTCTTGTAAAAATACTATTTTAATCAAGTTTATTTCTGAAAATCCATTTTGTGCCAATAATTGAAGTATTTGAAGGCCTATCTACTAATGTCCAAACATTGTTCATTTTGAATTGGTCACGTTCATCTTGCATAGCATTTATCCAATTACTATCATTTTCAGCTTCCTCAATAGTTTTAGGTTCAATTTGGGAAACAAATGCTAAATAATCATAAATATTTCTAAGGGATGATCGAGTACTTACACCTTTAGATGGATCACCAATAATTAGTTCTTTTGGATGTCCATGAGCATACCTCCATTCTTTTGGTAGTGGATCAATAGTAGATGTGTTTTCATCACATTGTACTTGAAATTCTTCTGTGTTTTGATCATCTTCTTATTCCTTGACAGGCTCTTCATTTGTGCTCATTTCTTCAGTTCTTTTATTACCTGTTTCATCAGAACGCACATATTCTTTTCGAAAAGATTTCTAGTTAGACTCATCAAATACTTCATGTATGGATTCTTCAATAATAAGTGTTCTTCTGTTGAAGACCCTATATGCCTTGCTAGATGTAGAGTAGCCTAGAAAGACACCCTCATTGGACTTGGCATCAAATTTACTCAAATTATCTTTACCATTGTTTAAGATGAAATAATAGCATCCAAAAATATGAAAATAACGAATTGAAGGTTTTCTACCCTTCCAAAGCTCATATGGTATTTTCTTTAAAATTGGTCAGATTAAAACTTGATTTAAAACATAGCATGCAGTATTTATGACTTCTGCCCAAAAATATCTAGGTAGGTCATTTTCACAAAGCATGGTGCATGCCATTTCTTCAAGAGTTCTTTTTTTCTTTTCTACCATCCCATTTTGTTGAGGTGTCCTAGGTGCTGAAAAATTATGATGAATACCATTTTTAATACAAAATTTATCAAAATCAATATTTTCAAATTCGGTTCCATGATCACTTCTCAAAAATATGATTGAAACACCTTTTTCATTTGAAACACATTTATGAAATCTAATGAATTCTGAAAACGTTTCATCTTTGTGTGCTAAAAACATGACCCATGTGATGCAGAATGAAAATGTGGAATGCAGAAGCAAATTAAAATTAATATATATATATTTTTTATATATATTTTCAGAAATTGGCTTTGACTCAAAGGAAAGTTAAACTAAATTGAAAGAAACTATATAATAATTGAAAGCACAATTCAAAGAAACTAGATTATCAAAGTAGTTCAGAAGTAAAGGATCGTTGGGGGTTGAGAAACTCCCAGACCTAGGATTTCGCTCTGAACTTTCAACAGGACAGAAGTAAAGAGAAGGGAAGGGTTATGTACCAGGCAGTGATCTTCACAGAGTTTGGTGGAAGGACTCTCTTGAGCAGATTGTTGGAGTTACTTTCTATGAGAAACAATTCCTGCAACAGGGTAGTTATAGACTGAAAATAGAATGCTTCCCCCGTTTACAATTCCTGCTACGAAGTTGTAACCCAGCGGATCCCCTACATGCCCTAGGAACACCCCATGGAATGGGAAGAGGAGGCTTGTACCTCGCTTCATTCCTAGGATCGGACATCCTGGGGAGTCTACTTCGAGCAGACAAAGTAAAAAAGAGAGACACTCAAAACATGCAAGCAAGTCAGAAACCCTAGACAGGGCTCTGATACCATAAAATGATGCAGAACGAAAGCTCTGATACCAAAATGATGCAGAACGAAAGAGATGATGCGATGCGGAAGTAAATTAAGACTATTTTTTTTTTTTTTAATATATTTTCAGAAGTCGGCTTTGACTCAAAGGAAAGTTAAACTAAATTGAAAGAAACTATATTCTAATTGAAAGCACAATTCAGAGAAACTAGATTATCAGAGTAGTTCAGAAGTAAAGGATCGCTGGGGGTTGAGAAACTCCCAGACCTAGGGTTTCGCTCTGAACTTTCAATAGGACAGAAATAAAGAAAAGGGAAGGGTTATGTACCAGGCAGTGATCTTCACAGAGTTTGGTGGAAGGACTCTCTCGAGCAGATTGTTGGACATCGGATTCGGATATCTTCACAATGGATCCTCCAATACTGGCCCTTTGGCAGAGTTGGCTTCTCCTGAACTCAGGATCTGGGAAAGAAGAAGAACAAGTTAAGGAACCAGATACTCAAAGAAAAGATTTACCAGATAAGAAGAACTTGAAAAGTTGATGTTGCTGAAATCCTGATTCTCCTAGATGCTGATCTGGCTTCTTCTGGGATTTGCTCTGTATTCAAAGTAGCCGATCTGGACCTGGATGCTGGTGGTCGGCCTTTACTTGGAAGAGAGGGGCCGTGAGATGACGAGGTAGATTAGGGTTTGGATGATTGGTGGAATAAAGAAGATGATGGTGGCTAGGGTTTGGAATTGAAGTGGCTAACCTAGAGTTTTGGTAGGGTTTTGGGGTTGGAGATCTCACACCTCTTCAAGGTTCCTAGGGAACCCGGATTTACTCCCTCACAGAGCTCAACACCTGAATACAAGTGCAGAAGAGAGAAACACAAAGTTACTCACATAGAAATTGATTTCATTCATCATTAGATGACTTTAAAATTTACAAGAGGGGTTTAATTTATAGGACTTTACAAGAGAGCAGGGTTTTACATCTTCCCATGTGGGACTAATGGGGTGGATCTTCAAATTAGGTTTGTAGAATCAATTCCTATATATATGGCCGGCCAAGAGGTTCCAAAAATGTTGATTGGTGGCTTCAAAAGGTAAGTAGGTGGCGCCTCCTAGCCTTGTTCTTCAAGAGAAAATTTCTTTCCTTTCATGGCTCAACTCTTTTGGACACCTCCTTTTCTTTCTCCCTAAGTCATGGATCTTCCCATCTTTGCTTTGGGCATTTTTGGCAATGGATTAGGCGCCCCCTTGAAGTGCTCCCCAAGAAGAGCTTCTTTCTTTACATAGCTTGGTTCTTACGGAATGTTTTGGGCCGCCCCCTTGAATTGTGGATCCCAGATTATTTTCTCCTCAAGTGGCACATGAGAGAAGGGACCTGCTATCTTGTGGTGTGGGGACCAGAGCATACTGGATGGAGATGTGGCACCCCCTGGACTCAGGCGTGTGGCTGGGAGTGTGGCGCCCACTTTCTTGGCCTTGGGAGAAAATGTGACACCCTGGAGAAGTCCTAGACCACTACTGAGTCAACATGACTCAACAAAATTAAATTGCAGGAAAATACAGACTCATGAGTTGATCAAGTCAACCCTTATTACAAACCAGAAAACCCTAATTCATCGGGCAAGGTCAATCAGAGATCCAGATGGAGCCCTGAAGTCTTCTTCTGAGTCTGGTGCCCGCACCACCATGTAAATCATGAGAAATCATCTATAATAACTAGACCGTACTTCTTATCTTCCAAACTAGATGTTCTAATCAGCCCAAAGAGATCCATGTGAAGCAACTCTAAGGGTCTAGATATAGAGATGACTCCTTTTGGTTCAAAAGAGGATTTGGTTTGTTTTCCAAGTTGACATGCACTGTAAATCTTGTCCTTTTCAAAATTGAATTTTGGCAAATCTTTTATTAAATTCTTTTTGCTAAGTTTTGAAATCAAATGCATGCTAGCATGTCCTAGTCTACAATGCCAAAGACAACTAGTTTCATTGATCTTGGCTTCCATTGCCACTAGGCATTGACCATTTTGAACAGGAAGATCATCAAGATCAACCATATAAACATTGCCATGCCTATGACCAATGAACTTGATGCCTTTGTCATCTAAACTTAAAACAATGCACATATAAGATTCAAAAACAACTTTAAAATCCTTGTCACAAAATTGACTAATACTAAGCATGTTATGTTTCAAACCATTAACATATAAGATATTATCAATGTAAGTAGAGTGGGTGATATGGACTTTACCAATACCAATAATTTTACCCTTTCCATTATCACCAAATATCACATTGCTACCATTTTGATACTCGAGTGATGAGAACTGCTCCACATCTCCGGTCATATGCCTTGGGCAACCACTATCAAGGTACCACATTCTTTACTTATTGGTTGCAAGGCATACCTCGCCATGATCCGCTATCAGACAGAAGTTTGCAACTTCTTGATGTTCTTCCTCAGAGCTGGAGTCCTCGCTGTCACTTTAGGTTACCATCAAGGCCTTCTTTCATAATTTTCTTCTACTTTTCTTAATTAATGTGCACTCTATCTTGAAGTGTCCCAATTTTTTGCATTCGAAGCACGTGGGTTGCTCCTTGTCTTTCACTTTATCTTTCTCTTTACTTGGCTCACCTTTCAGGGGTTTTTTTTTGAAGATGAACATCTTCTTCCTCATGAACCTTTTGAGTTTTATTGCCATTAAAGCCGTCTCATCTTCTTCATCATCTTCTTCAGAGTCATCGCTTGATTCTTCTCTTGCAGTGGATTTGAAAGCGATTACTTTCTTCTTTTTGTTAACTTCCACATTCTTTTGCTTAAGGGAGAGCTCATAAGTCATCAGTGAGCCCAATAATTGCTCAAGTGGAAGAGTGTTGACGTCCTTAGCTTCTTCAATAGCTGTGACCTTTACATCCCAAGAAGCCGGTAGAGACCTGAGAAGTTTGTTTATAAGTTCACCATTAAAAATAATTTTTTCTAGGCTTCTCAGCCATTCACAATATTTGTGAACCTAGTATACATCTCACTAATAGACTCAGTAGGTTCCATTTTAAACATTTCGTAAATATGAATGAGTATGTTAACCTTAGTAATTTTCACTTGGTGTGTACCCTCATGGATAACCTCAAGTGTATCCCAAATCTCCTTAGCAGAGAGATAATTAGATATTCTATTGAATTTACTTGGATCAAGAGAGCAATACAATAAATTCATAGCTTTAGCATTAAGCTCTATTTGCTTAATGTCATTCTCATCCCAATCATCTTCCATTTTTGGAGTGAAAATGCCATTAACTATCATAGTAGGCTGATGAGGATCTTTTATGATTGTCCTACAAAGATTATAATCCAATGCATGAATGAATATGCGTATGCAAGTTTTCCAATAAGTGTAATTTATACTATTAAATAGTGGGGGACGGTTTGAAGCTTGACCTTCAACAACAACCATTCCAATTGGGGCTTTCATGATCTTTTACTCAAGATTCTTGGACCAACAAGAGAGTACCGGTGCTTTGATACCACTTGTTGCCTAGAAATGGAGCCCAAGAAGGGGGGTGAATTAGGTCTTTTAAAAAATTTAAAGCAATAATGTGCAGGTCTTGTTGTGTTTGTGAGTTATGAAATTCAATGCACTAGATTAAATGCAGTAGAAACTAATAAATGGATTGCAATAAACAAAGATCAAGAAAGAGAGAAGGCAATCATACACAAACACAATATTTATAGTGGTTTGGTGCAAACCTAGCACCTACATCCACTTTCCAAGCCACCTTTAGAAATTCCACTATAATCTAACCAAGATTACAGCTGATTTGTTTTTCAAAAGACTCATAAGTCAAAACCTATGTTGGTTTTATCACCTAGGTTCACCAACAAACCTTTATACTTGTTTTGTCTTCGGGCTCACAAGTTAACCCTAGTTGGTTTTATCATCTTGGATTACCAACAAATCACAACAACCTTCTTTCAAGACACCCTTGAAAGCAAGGTCAAATCACAAGATAAAAGTAGATATACAATTTCAAAAATAAGACAAACTCTTTTCAAGAGTAGAATAGAAGCTTTGAAGCTCAAGTTGATGCTTTGTCTTGTCTTCTCCTTGGAATATTCTTTAAACTCATCTTTTAGAATGATGTAAGGATGGCTTTATAAGCTTTTTCAGAGAATCAAACTTTAAAAGGCTTTTGAAGTGAAGTTCTTAAGAGAATCTTGGCTTTTTGGCTTTCAATGGACTTCAATACACTTCAATGCCTTTTGAATGAAGTTTGTGAAGCTTAAATATAGATAAAAACTTTCAAAAAAATAGTTTGTGACCGTTTGAGCATCGAATCTAGCCATTGGGAGCTTGAAAAGATGTTTCTGCAAGTCAAAAAAATAAATCAGTTAGGGCTGTCAGAACCCGAGTGTCGACACTTGGCTATCAGGTGTCGACACTTGGTTGTCAGGTGTCGACACTTGGTTGTCAGGTGTCGACACTTGACTTCTAGGTGTCGACACTTGAACTTTCAAGTGTCGGCACTTGATTCACAGGTGTCGACACTTGACATAAAAACACTCCAATGGCCATGTTCTGGATTTTCAAAAAGTCTCAGGCCTTGAGTCGACACTTGGAAACTTAAGTATCGACACTTGAGTTTTAGGTGTTGATACTTGAGTCCTGGGTGTCGATACTTGTTACGCCAAGAAGTTTTTCTGCATGCCAAATGCTGAAGTGTCGACAATTAACTTCCCAGGTGTCGACACTTGGTTCTGAAAAATTCATAATCAAGTGCAAATAAAGCCCAAAACACAAGCATCAATTTTGAAACTTAAATGGAACATAAATAACCAATAATTGAACATATAAAAGCCCTTTTTGCATGAAAAAGATATCTTAAGTTGAGAAAAATATTCCGTGCCATGACATGCCATGATACTTAAATTTTTGAAAATTTGAGGTGCTTGCTTCCTGAAAACTCATAACTAAAAGTGAACATTAGTATACAATATGTACTCAAGGTTTTGGCATTTATTAAAATCACTAGGAGATCCAACATATAGGAACTTAGGTCTCACCATTATGATTTTCATCATAACCCTAATTCCTTTGCCCTAACCTAGGGATTCATCATAATCTTTAAATAAGATAGCAGTATGATGAAACACAATGCCTTTTATTAATTCAATGATGTTATACAAGAGTTGGAAGATTAGAAAAATGCTCTTATAAAGATTGGCTTATAGGACACTTTTCTTTCAATCTCCCACTTGCACTAAAGCCAATCACCCTTGTATTTTATATACATACAATCTAAGTGGTGATCAAACTGTTGCTGGGATAGTGCTTTAGTGAATGGGTCTGCTATATTATTCTTTGTATCAACTCATTTAATAATAACATCTTGTCTTCTTATGATTTCTTGAACGAGGTGGAAACGTCTTAGGATGTGCTTAGACTTATTAAGAGACCTCGATTCCTTAGCTTGCGCAATAGCTCCAGTGTTATCATAATATAGTGGCACTGGTTGTTGTATTTCAGGAACCACATCCAATTCAATGATGAATTTCTTCATCCAAATAGCTTCCTTCGAGGCTTCACTGGCAACTATGTATTCTGCCTTGGTGACCGAGTCAGCTACAGTCAGCTACTTTGTACTCTTCCTACTCACTGCACCATCATAAAAGATGAAGACATATCCTGATATGGATTTGTTATCATCTAGATCTGATTAAAACTAGAATCTGTATATCCTTATACTTTTATATCTGATCCACCATATAGGAGAAAAACTTCCTTAGTCCTTCTCAGGTACTTAAGGATACTTTTCATAACTTTCCAATGACCCTCTCCTAGATCTACTTGAAACCTGCTCACAATGCCCAAGGCATAAGCAACATCAGGCCTGGTAATAATATGGCATGCATAATTGATCCTATAGCCGAAGCAAAAAGAATTATAGCCATCCTCTCTCTTTCTTCCGATGTCTTAGGAGACATTTTCTTGGAGAGATGTATGCCTTGACTCATAAGTAAGTAACCCCTCTTATTTCCATCCATGTTTAATCTCTTCAACACTAAGTCAATGTACCTGGAATGGGATAAGCCTAGAATTTTCTTAGATCAATCTCTATAGATCTTTATCCTTAATATATAGGATGCCTCTCCCATATCCTTTATGGAAAACTTTGATGATAGCCAAGTTTTGACCAATTGTAATATTGGAATATCATTCCCAATGATAAGTATGTCATCGATATACATAACTAAAAAGATAATTGCATTCCCATTTTCCTTTTTATACACACATAGTTCATGCACATTTCTAATGAAACCAAATTCTTTGATTGTTTCATCAAAATGGATGTTCCAACTCCTCGATGCTTGCTTTAATCCATATATGAATTTTTTTAAGTTTGCATACTTGGTTTGGTCTCCCACTTGAGACAAACCCTTCTGGTTGTAACATATAGACTTCTTCCTTAAGATATCTATTGAGGAAAGTAGTCTTTACGTCCATCTGCCAGATTTTATAATCATAGTATGCTACTATTGCAAGTAAGATCCTGATGGACTTGAGCATTGCTACTGGTGAAAAGGTTTCTACATAGTCAATACCATATTTTTTATGAAACCTTTTGCCACTAGCCTAGCCTTGTAGGTATCTACTTGGCCATCTGCTCTAATCTTCTTCTTGAAGACCCATTTACACCCTATTGAGTTAACTCGTTCAGGTTGATCTACCAAGGTTCGAACTTAAAGAAACATGATGTAGGCAATAGTGATGCAACTTTAAAATTTTTAACCTTACATTATAGCTGAAGACTAGATTAATCATATTAATCGACATATAACATTAGAACATTTCTAATATATGCCTACAAACAGGATCATGTATGAATATTAACATGCAAATGAAAGGCAATACAAGCACACAAGGTTGTGCATCACATAGAATCATTCTATGTTCGATGCACATACCAAAGAACACTTCTTTGGAAAACTCTCCAAGAGCCTTACCTTTAATCTGATGCGACACTCACTGGTTTGAGGAAAGGGTCACCAATGAAAACAATCACTCTAGAAGCTGTGATGGGAATTCTCCCAGGATTTTGGGAATCATGCATCATGTGGAAGCGAATTTTCAAAATAAAAATTCAAATCATGAAACCCTAATTGGCTAGAAAACCCTAATTCCGAGGAACCCCTTATGCAATACCAATTAATGGAACATAAATAGAGTCAGAAAAACATACCTAGATCGCTGAAATCCAATCATTTCCATGAGGCTCACAAGTGTAAGCCCTGCAACGGTGATCCACACAGGAATCAAACCTAGGAACCTCTCCCTTGTAGATTGCTTGATCAATTGGGACTCTTACGATGGACTTTCTTCCTTCGGCAGCCTCTCGTTCCTTGCTTAGACCTTTGCCCTCCAGTAGAGCACTCTAAGCCCTATCCAAAATCTCTCTTCTCTCTTTCTATCACTTCCTAATTCTCTTCCTAAACCTTAAAATGGCAGACTTGTCTTAAAGGAAGATTTATGTCCTAACAAGGGAAGGAAGAGACAAGGTGGATGGATGTAAGAGTGTAAAAAAGAAACCAAAAATATCATCTCATCGGAACAAATACTGATGGCTATTTATAAAAGGGTGGGAGGTGCCAGATAAGCCTTTTCATCAGCCTTTGATCTATCCAAACACAGATCAAATAAGACCCTTCACTAAGAAGGAGTCTTATCTTGAAACACCATGTCCCTTTATGCGCCAACCGCCTAACTCAAGTCCCTTCAATTTATTATCCGACTACTCCCTTTTCCACTTGGTATTTCTAGTTAAAATGAAGCCAAGGGATGTGACTTATGAATGAGAAACATCGATGATTCAAAAGGACTTAAAGCAGAAGGACTCTGCTTACTTGAATTAATGCCAAAGTGAAGAGACGCGACTCTTCACTCTGCGTTAACTTCTCCATGCCATATGACACCTTTGACCTAGTCAAAGTATATGCAATATAGGCTATCATATGAAAGGCCGTCAAGTCTACTTTCCAACCATATAATTTGTTTTTAGATTAGAGGTCAATTGGTCCTTATGTGCCCTTTTGAATGCAGAGGTGTCACTTAGGCGCCAAGAGTCCCATGCCTTTTGGACTCTTCATATATGGCATATAAAATGTCCAAAAAATATCAGATAAAATCTGATAAATTCATCCCACTTAGGACTCAACCCAATCTAGGTCTCCCATAAATTGGTTAGTCCATGTAGCAACCTTTCAGACCCAATCCAATTGGGTTAAGAGATTAGGTTAGCCTACACATGCTAGTGTGCAATCTAGATAACCAATTAGGATCCCTTGACCCTAATTTAATGTCAATTGAGTTCCTAGGTCAACTCCCTAATGTGTGTGACCCATTGGGTTCCACAACTAGCTAGCAATAGGTTTAGGTTTGAGTCGATTCGATCTGATCGAACCCGATTGACCTAATTAGATCAAATTGGCTCACATAATTTTTCAATTCGAATCACACATCGAATTGACTCATGAAACCAAATCAATTGGTTCATGAAAACCTACAAGACAAGATTGACATCTAGCAATGTATCATGCCTACCCGGAAGATGAGAAATTTGGAAGAAATTATCAAAGTACCCTTCAGTAGTAAGTTACCGTGCAATTCAATCTTTCGATCTCCCATTATCTCGATTAACTGATAGGTATGGATATATGTCAAACCCTTATACTTAATTATATCGAATCTCATCTTGATCATGAGGACTCAGCTAATGATTGATTAGAAACCAATTTTTATCTCACCCTGCTTTCATCAAAGGCTCCTTGAGTCACTCATCGAAGAGATTGCATAGGATAACAATTCCTCTTACTAGGAAAAATCGATTCTTTATTGGTCCACTTTCATCCTTCGTATGCCTTCCACCATAACAAGAACATATCACAATGGCATGAATGAGTATGAACCAAAGTATGGCTTAGTGTGCACAAGGAACCATGGTGACCTCAGGTCTAAAGATCACATGCACAACTTCTACTCTGGGATCTATCTTTTGACAACACTACAACAAAATAATGTATTACCGACCAAAATATAATTTGGATGAGAATAATTAAGCTTTTTACCAACCAAATTATAATTATTTACGACCAAAAAAATTTTGGAATTATTTGAGATACTGCATGAAAAATTGGTGACCATTGTTTTTGTATTCATGACCAATTATATTTTTGTCATAAAAAAAATTATTTATCAACCAAAATTTTAGTTGCTAAAATTAATAATAACCAAATATATATAGATTATTAAAAAATAATTTAATTTTTAAATTCATTATCAACCAAAATATAATTTGGTTGTAAAAAAAATATATTACCTACCAAAATACAATTTGGTTGAGAATAATTAAGCTTTTTACCAACTAAATTATAATTATTTACGACCAAAAAAACTTGAGATATTGCATGAATCATTGGCAACCATTATTCTTGTATTCATGACCAATTATAATTTTATCATAAAAAAAATTATTTATCAACCAAAATTTTGGTTGCTAAAATTAATAACGACCAAATATATATAGATTATAAAAAAATAATTTAATTTTTAAATTTATTATCAACCAAAATATAATTTGGTTGTAAAAAAAATTAAATTTTGTTTAAAAAAAGAAAAAAACATGCGTGCCATCAGGACTTTTCTTTCCTCATGCCTGGCCTTTTCCTTTCCACTCCCGCTCGTATCCCCCTGCTCTGTGGCCTCTTCCTCTTCCTCTCTTCGGCAGCTCTTCCTCGGTTCCACCTCTCGGATCGGTGAAGAAGCAGTGGTGAGCGGCAGCGAATGGCGGCAGCGGCGAGCGGTGACGAGTGGCGGCAATGGTGAGCGGCGACGAGTGGTGGTAGCGTCTTCCTTCACTTCTAGTCGTCATCTAGGTGAGTCGTCGAGTGTTTTTTTTTTTGGATTGTGATATCTATTGGGGAGGAGGGGTGTTGAAGGAGAGAGCAGAGCGGCGCATCCGAGGGTGGCCGGGGAGATGTCAGTGACTAGGTGAGGGAGAGGAGGAACAAATGGGAGGGGCGGGAGGGGTTTAGAGATTTGGAGATGGTGGGCGGATCGTGACTCGGTGTGGGACTGAGGGAGGGGGCCGGCGAGGAGGGCCGTCACAATCCGGGGGGCGATGGTGAGGGCCGTCACGAACCGTGAGGGGGCGGTGAAGATGCCGTTGAAGAGCTAATGGCAAAAAAAAAGGGGGATGTTCGGCAGAATAGAGAGAGGGGAATAGAGCAAAGAGAAGGGATGGGGTGGGTCCCCGAATCATCGGATGGGGGGGATTCGGTATCATCCAGATACCATTATCACTTATAAGTTGCTGCCAGTGTATGTATTGACGTCGATAAGGCATGAAATCTACTGTGTTTTAAATTATGGAAGAGCTATAATTCATTGCTGGTGTTGGATATTTGATCTTCTTGAAATCCAGTGATTTTTATTCATTGTGTTTGCCCTTAAGCAGTCCAGATTTCACTAAAGGTACTACGAACTTATGCTGGCCACATTAATGGATGACGTCTATTAGATATAGAAAAGAATGTTGACATAACAAACTCGTTCTGAGAAATCTGGGTTAATGATGGAGTTATTTGCCTTTAGGGTTGCAGGTCCTGCTACAGGCTGTCTAGCGTTGATGTTTTTGCAATTCTATCATTTGTCAGGTTGGAATGCTTAGCACCTTGTCATTTTTTGAAGGTCTGGGAAGCAAGACGTAATTATCTAAACATGTACTATCAATCTAACATTTCTTTGTAGGAGTTTGCAGTTTGAAAATTCAAATTATTTTCATCTTGAAATATGCTTTTACTTTCCCACTAGAATTATAGGATCAAATTTCTTGTTTACATTTTTATTGTGTATGTATGGCCATTGTAAACTCAAATGTAAAAGAAAAGTACATTGTGATGAGAAAAAGGAACTGCTCCAAGATTTACTTGACGTCTTCAGTGTTGGCCATCTGATGCATGAATTAGGTGCATTGCACATTACTAAGGTTAGTTAATTTGCATTATTATTTACATCAAGAATGTTTTGGATGAAGTATGATGTTCTTATGATTGAGTTCTTGCTTTTAACGTTAATCGATCGACAACTCAATTGTTTACTTAGTAGTGCTCTAGTAGGAGTTAGATATGGATTACTTAAAAGATCCATAAAATCTTTCATGCAACAAGTCTCCCTGGACATGAGTATCTTACAAGCAGAAAATGACAACAACACTAACTACCTTGGATTATTCCCATTTGGTTTAGGAACAAGAAACATAGAAGGGAAATTATTATGCATATTTGAATGGAAATGTCATAAGTTATTCTTACTTTTATTCAGCTATATACAATATCAGAAATAACTTTTAGTTGAATGTGATTTTGTTGGATTTACTCCGGGAATATTTTATGACAATTTTCTCTTTGAATTGATGTGCTTCGCATCATTAAGTTTAGCAACATAACTGTTCTTTGCTTAGTCCTTAAACCTGCTTTCATAAAAGATGATTGGCAAACATAAAGCTTACATTAGGAAAAAAAAAAAGTAACAAGAAGAAAAGATTGGCAAACCTAAGACTTATCCAAGCTTACAACATAACATGGAGTTTAAGAAACAAAACATGGATCGATCACCAAGATATATTACTGCCAACAAGCCATATATATCTTCTACCAAAAAAAAAAAAAACAAGCCATTTGTATCATTCTTTAAGGGGGAGCAAAAAAGATAGGTAAAATGGAGGAAGAAGAGATCAAGGATTTCAAGATTTGGAAATGGCAGGCAACTAAACGGAAGAAAGAATTTCTTGTTGTTTCTTGTAACTTGTTGCAACAGCTTACTATTTATGAACTTGAATATAATAGACAATTTAGTCCTTAATAAATTGCCTTATTCTATATTTTGTATTGTAGGTAATTTATTGCTGTTACTCAACCTTTTTTAGAAATCACTATTGGTGGTTGTTACCTTTTAAATGAATGAAACCTACCTTCCTGATCATGGAATTTTATCTTTTTTTGGGTTTCTTTCGGTCATT
Source organism: Areca catechu (assembly GCA_021397845.1). Lineage (NCBI taxonomy): Eukaryota > Viridiplantae > Streptophyta > Magnoliopsida > Arecales > Arecaceae > Areca > Areca catechu. The sequence continues at coordinate 73,356,569 of CM038041.1, forward strand.
TATGATTAAAACATATATAACATGTATTTTAAGAAATCCTATCTATTTGGATTTCGAATTATCAACATTGTTTTTGCCAAAGCTTCCTTTCAGATACTTTTTCTTTTAAATTAGGCCTAGTTGGGAGTCCTAAGAAAAAAAAAATAAATGTTTGCCATAACAAAGAGATATTTCATGATGTATATATAAGCATTTTAGTAGTAAGATTTTATTTTGATAATTTCTTTAATTCAAAACTTAGTTTAACATAAAAATAATTTTTTATGTGTGCCTTTTTATCTCAGATTGAAATAAATACAAAAATTGAGGAGATTGTATGAAGGGAACTTAGGTGCATTTTTAATCTCATATATTATGTATCTTTGTATGATGGATAAGAGTTAGATGACTGCACAAAAGTGGACTGAACAGTATGTTAAGCGAGTTCAAGCTTTTATGGAATTTGTTGCTAATCATATGGGTAAAGAATATGAGGTTAGATGTCCATGTATTGATTGTTTGAACCTATATATCAAGAGTCAGGATGTGGTTCATAATAATTTACTAATTCGGGAGATGGATGCATATTATACTAGATGGATATTTCATGGAGAACATACAATTTTTAAAATTCCAAGACCATATGAAACTTTTTACCATCATGATGATGTGGATGATGATAGTGTGCCATGCAATGACATAAATGAGGATGATGGAGTCCATGAAATGTTTAATGACTTTGAAAATTTTGTAAATAATTATCACATGGATCATAATAATGGTGTGTCTGATCTTAATGGAAATGATAGTTCGCAAGATGTATTTGCTAAACTTTTGAGGGATGCTGAAAGAGAACTATATCCGGGTTGTTCAAAGTTTTCTACTGTTATTTTTGGTGAAGTTACTCCATTTGAAAGTTTATAATAAATGGAGCAACAAATTATTTGACATGTTACTTAAATTACTAAAAGAAGCATTCCCAGAAGGGGAGACACTTTCTAAGTCCCACTATGAGGCAAGAAATGTGTTGCATGGTTTGGGTTTGGGATATGAAGCTATTCATGCATGCAAGTATGATTGTGCATTACTTTGGAAGGAGTTTGAAAATCATGAAGAGTGTCCTATTTGTTGTACATCTAGATGGAAAATCAATGATGGTAAGGGTAAGAAAGTGCCATATAAGATATTGCATTACTTTCCATTAAAACCAAGGTTGCAATGCCTTTTTATGTCAAAGGAAACTAGCTTAGAGATGCTGTGGCATAAGGATAAACGTATAGATGATGGAAAGGTGTTGAGACATCCAACCGACTCAGAAACTTGCAAAATGTTTGATAATGATTTTTCATGGTTTGTTGCAGATCCTCGTAATGTTAGACTTGGTCTTGCTATTGATGGTTTTAATCCATTTGGTAATATGAGTATATCATATAGCATGTGGCCAGTTATTTTGGTGCCATACAACTTGCCCCCTTGAAAATGTATGAAGGAGAAATCTTTCATGATGTCATTGCTTATTCCAAGCCCCCTAGCACCTGGAAAAGATATTGATGTATATATGCAACCTTTGATAGATGAATTAAAAGACTTATGGGAAATTGGTGTGCAGACATATGATGCTTGCAGTAGATCAAATTTTCAATTGCATGCTGCAATGTAATGGACTATAAATGATTTTCCAGCATATAGAAATGTATCTGGATGGAGTACAAAAGGATATATGGCATGCCCAGTTTGTAATTACCAGACATGTTCTCATAAGTTAAGAAGTAAAATTTGTTACATGGGGCATCGACGATACTAGCCACATGATCATAGTTGACGAAAAAGTAAGAAGTTTGATGGAAAGATTGAGCATCGAATGTCGCCACAAGAGTTATCTGGGGATGATATATTGCAACAATTGGCAAGCTTAAAAGATATGCAACAAGGAAAGCATCCAAACAATAGAAAGAGAAAACGTTCTCCAGCTGAGTTGAATTGGACTAAACAAAGTATTTTTTTTGAGTTGCCATATTGGACAAATTGAAATTGAGGCATAACTTGGATGTTATGCATATATAAAATAATATTTGTGATAATATTCTAGGTACATTGTTGAACATTGATGGAAAAACAAAAGATACTTTGAAGGCAAGGCAAGACTTGAAAGACATGAATATAAGGAAGGAATTACACTTAATACAGAGAAGTGATGGCATATATATCATTCCACCTGCTTGTTATACTTTAATTATTTGAGTTTTTTAAGTCAGTGAAGTTCCCGGATGGATATGCTTCAAATATCTCTCAGTGTGTGAATGTGAATGAAGGAAAAGCCATGGGTTTAAAAAGTCATGATTGCCATGTTATTCTTCAAAGGATACTTTTTGTTGGCATTCGTGGATGCTTGCGAAGGGACGTGTGTATTGCACTAGCAGAGTTGGGTGATTTTTTCCAAAGCTTATGTTCCAAGACACTTAATGTGGAAGAAGTACATGAATTGAAAAAAGAAATTGTATTGATCCTTTGCAAGCTTGAAATGATATTTCCACCTGCTTTCTTTGATGTCATGGTGCATCTGGCAGTTCATCTACCCAATGAGATAATACTTGGGGAACCTGTACAATTTCGATGGATGTTTCCTATTGAAAGGTAATGTGAATAGTTAAACTATAATTTATTTGTAGTTGTCATTGAGATAAGAAATTAATATATTTTTAACACATTATTTGTTTATTTGTTTCATTAGATTTTTGGGAAATCTTAAAAAAAATGTGTGAAAAAGAGCTCGTCCTGAAGATTCAATAGCTAAAGCTTATGTTGTCAGTGAATGTTTAACATTTTGCTCATTTTATCTTCATGGAATCGAGACTCATTTCAATAAAGAGGAAAGGAATTGTGACATAGTAGAAGATGGCGGGTTATCTATTTTTTCTCATAGATTTAGATCACTTGGAGCAGCAAAATATGTTCAAATGTCATCCAATGAACTCGAGATGGCTCATTGGTATGTGCTATCTAATTGTGAGGAGTTAGAGCCTTATCTTGAGCAAGTATTTAATAGTGCATATATCTTAGATGTACAAATCAATGAGCCTATGTTTGTAAATTAATTACAATGCTACTTGATAGAAAACATTTGGAGGATCTTAAGAGAGAATGCACAACTAATGTAGAGAGAAGACAAATGGAGCAATTCCCATCGTGCTTTAATATGCATGTAAGTAAATTATCATAATGTTGAGTGCATATCTACATTAACCATATATTAACTAAATATATCTTATTTTTTTTGTAGATGACATGCTTGTTCAACCAAAAGGCACCTGAAGCAATGGTGGCATTATATTCATTAGCATGTGGACCTCACATTTGTGTTAGAAAATATACCGGTTGCATTATCAATGGTATTAGGTTTCACACAAGGGATTGTGATGACCGCCGTAGAAGACAAAATAGTGGGGTGACTGTAGAAGGAAATAATGGAGATGATGCATTGACTACTATGGCATGATCAATGAGATCATAGAGTTAGAATATATAAGAGATAAAAGGGTAGTTCTTTTCAAATGCTTTTGGTTTGATGTTGGGAATAAGAGGTCCAGCATACAAATAGATGGCAAGATTATTAATATTAACATGAGCAAAACATGGTTTGATAATGATCCTTTTGTACTTACTACACAAGCAAAACAGGTCTTCTATCTTAATGATACCAAATTAGGAAAAAAATTGGTGAGTTGTGCAAAAATTCAAACATTGGCATATATTTGATATTTCAGAAAATCAAGATAATGAGCTAAATATGAATGAGCTAAATGTGAATGATGAAGTGTATCAAGATAATTAGTTGAATGTAAGTGATTCAATTGTTGAAAATCTAGATGTTGAACCTTTGGTTAGACGTGATGTTGTTTTAGATATTATTGAAGCTAATATAGTACACACAATAGATGGAGTGCATGAAAAGGTCAATGAGTTTCTCACATATGATGATTTAGAAGATGAAACATTGATAGAATATTATGATGATGCAGACATAACTACTTATGATGATCATGATAGTGACATTGATGAAGATACATAGTTAATATCTTCATTTTCATGTAATAAATGATTATACACCATCTTTATTTTCATCATTATTTTTTTTATATTTGCTTGTGTTCATTATTTGTACTAACTTGTTTAACTATTTATTTGTAGTGATACTTGAGAATGGTTTCGGGATTGAAATGTCGTACAAGGGCTGATTCCAAAAATGTTCATTCCACTGAACCTACCCCAATAGTAGAGCCATCTACATTTTTGTCTCAACAAAATACTTCTAACTCACCCCCCCATTGAGTTTATAGTACCACCTAGTTAGCCCGATTCCATAGCTACGAATGAGCCATGTGTGCCACTTAATACATCTAATTCTACACAAGGTGATATAGTTATTTTTTAATTAAGTCCTTTGATTTCCAAAGAAAAAAATTTCTTATTTATAGTTTCAAATGTTTATAGGTTCTGCATCAACTAGGAAGGGTCGTGGTCCTACACGCGATATTGGTTTGAGTGAGATGAAAAAAATACTAGGTAAAAATCTGATAATAGTGATTGATGTAGATCAAGGGAGACTAGTTGATTGAGTACAATCAGCAAAATTCTCTAGTGAAGTGGGTTTTGTTTCTCGTCAATGTATGCATGTGCCTAAAAAATTTAAGGATCTAAATGAAGATGACTTAAATCCTGCATTTGATAGGTTGGACGTAAGACATTTTTTATGAATTTTTATATAAAGTTATAGAATCTTGTTATGAACATGAGGACATTGAAGATTTTTAGGTTGCCCATGTAAGAGCCAATTCTTTTACACATTATATGTTTCTTATGGTTGAAGATTACTGCATGCACATAGAATGATGGTGCTTTTTTTTTGTTTATATAATTTATAGAGCAAATTAAAGATTCAGGATTTGAGAGAGGACTTGGAAGTAGCGAAATGTGTGCTTCAAAGGATGCAAGCACGTGGAAAGGATGTGAGGTCAAACTTACAAAAGCATTATTTGAAATTTAGCTCTGATGCAGAAGCAAGGCGAAATAAGCCTGTCAATATATCTCAGCAGAATTAGGATGAGCTATGTGATTATTGGTCCAATCCTCGTGTGAAGATTTATAATCTTCTACCTAGTAACAAAAGTTGATTTTTTGTTTTTATTAGTCCATATACTAACGAACATAGTTACTAACATTTGAAAGTTGTTTGTATTTTTTTTATCTCAAGGAAATTTGTTCAATCAATGCTGCAAATCGAGCAAAGGCAAAGATGATGCATAAAATAGGATCTATGGCATTTGTAGCAGTGCAACATGAAATTGTAAGAGACTATTTTATAACTTTTATATTATTAAACACAGTTTAGGTTTTTAATAAATTTATTGACTTTGGTGTAATATTAGTCACAAAAGATCTCAATGGGGAAGAGTGTGACAGAATTACCTTGTTCAAGCGTACTTACTATAATTTAGCAGGTGTATGGGCAAGCTCTTATGCAGAGGAGTGTTATGTAAGTTAACATGTTTAGTTTCATTCATTATACAAATTTTCAAATTTTCAAGTTTTAATCATATAACGACTTTTGTCTTAGAAAGAAATGCAAAGGTTATTGGCCGAATCTGAAATTGAAGGAAACTCTATAACTGTGGATGAGATTTGTGACAAAGTATTGGGAGTAAGATCTGGATACATTAAGGGACTTGGGCATGGTCCGAAGCCACAACAAGCCTCAAGATCAAAGTTTAAGTTAAACCAACTTAAAGAACAATTAAAAGAATCTCGATTGGAGAATGACAAGTTGAAAAAAAATGTGGATGAACTTAGGGACAGGTTGGATTAGCAAGGATGTCTAATCGAGATGTTACTTGCTGCACAGGGTCAATCCGTAACCAAACCATTATGGTAATTTGTCATCTTTTAATTTTATAAATTAATGATATGTAAAATATTAATCTTGTTTTTCTTGATATGGTTACATTTTTATTTTTGCAGAAAAGGTGCACTTAGAAATGGCGTTCAACAACATGTCTTCAGTCTTTTAGGGTAAGTGCTGTAGCCTAAATTATCTCAAGTGTATGCTTCTCATTTTTGTATCCTGGTTGTTACTTGTACCTGCGTTTAATGGATCTTGGTCTGCTGAAGATTACTAGAAATCAAAACAAAGAGCTGAAGCATGTGTCTTGCTAGATTCTATACATACTTTTAACTTTATATTGATTTTACATCTTTTATCACAATATATACTATGCATATGTGCCATAAGGATGGATTTGATTCTTAATTTGGAAATTAGCTTCCAGACTATGTTACTTTGTTTTAATGTTAGAAGAATTCTTAAATGGTAGCTTTGCATAATCTCGAAAGAGAGAGAGAGAGAGAGTTTGCCCTTCCTCCCATATCTCTTAACTAGAAAAAAACCTTAGGGATAAGAATACTAGCATATGGCCCTAAAATCAAGCTTCTTGATGTTGTGACCCACCTGAGAAAATATTTGTATTTTTACGTTGAGCTTTTTATCTCTTTGCTTTCATTTCTTGGATGAAATATTTACATATACTTGGGGGCACCTACATATCCGTTTCAAAAATTTTGCCTCAACAGACAAAGTATGCATATTAAAAAATGGGATACAATGCACTAAGGAATCATGTGATGCTTTATGCTAGGATATAATTTGGTTTGCACTAAGGAAAAAGGCTTGTGAGTAACACATTGATATTGTTCATGACATATTCTGAGCTAGCAACAAGTGCCTGGTAGTTGTGCTGAGATATCTAAATTTCTAGTCACAATGGCCTTGCACGAACAATAGCACTAAACTAGTTGCAGATGGTGTTGCAATTAATATTTATGAAGTTGAATGATGGTTCATATTCTTTACAGAAGGTATAGTGTAACTAGGAATAAGACATCAAGGTTGAATCATAAATTGGAGTTGTGAAGGAAAGTCTTAGAAGATAAGGGCCTATGGAACTAATAGAACAGAATTTGAGAAATTAGAATGATATATCAGTGAAAAAGCAAAGAAAAATGATGCCTGAATCAGAATTTGTGGCTGAAAGATACCATATCGTGATCCATTTTGTTAGATCTACCATGTAAGGGATGAGTGAAGACATCTAAAAAAATTAGATTTTGGTGCATGAAGTGGAGAAGTGCTTTTAATGTGTTATGTGAGCAGGACAATGCTTTGGATTTAAATGAAAAATCTTGATAAATGGCAGTAATATATAAAACATTACATATTTCAGAATTCTCAAGCAATTCATTATAAAAAATTTAGGTAAAGAGTTTGGTATTTCGTTAGTTCTTTACTTGTTTGATCTTCTACAAAGATGTACTAACCTCCATTATATTTCATTAGTTCATTACTATTACTGTTCTTTTTTTTATATTTGATTAGTTTAAAATATTCACAAATAAAGACTTATCTTTTATATTTATTCATGCAGGTTAATGATTTTGGAGCACAAAATCTATTGAAGCTCATGTTTTAGAAATGTTCGGTTACTTATTTTTGAATATGTTTGATCTTTTGAAGAGCAGTGAATGTATTTTTGATGTCAACAACTATTTATGATGACAATTTGGATATTATAGCCAAACATTTTGCTCATTTAGGATTATTGTATGTATTGACAAATTTATATTCAAAACTATAAGTATTTGGATCTCTTTCACTAAATTTTGTTAAATTTTATTGATTTTGTAGATTTTTAGTTATAAAGAGTTCATAACAATGATGAGTATCTTTGAATACAGGTGACATCAAGAACATACAAATATATCAAATAGGCATGGATGATAAAAAAGGTTTTTTCGACCAAAAAGTTGGTTGTCAATATTTTTTATTTTTTATAACCCAAAAGTTGATTGGTAATGGTTTTCTTCCAACTTTTATGTCATACATATTTCAACCAAAGAAAATGGTTGGTAATAGTATAAATTTTTTTCCTACAAAAAAAAATTGGTTGCTAAAAGTTTACACGAAATTCATGTTGTATTAAATATTTAACGACCAAAATAGTTGGCTGGTAATGGTTTTCCTCCAACTTTTATGTCATACATATTTCAACCAAAGAAAATGGTTGGTCATAGTATAAAATTTTTTTCCTACAAAAAAAATTAGTTGCTAAAAGTTTACATGAAATTCTTTTCAACTAAAATAAATGGTTGATAATAATCATCATAGTTTAATGTCAACCAAAGTATTTGGTTGTTCATGCTGTACTAAATATTTAACAACCAAAATAACTGGTTGGAAATACTAAGACTTTTTTGCAACCAATTATTTTAGTTGTGAATTAGTTATTAAGTATAAAAGGTATTAGATATTTCTCAACCAATATCGACTTTTTGCAATGAAAATTTGGTCATTTATCAACCAAATAATTCATTTTTAAAAATTTTGCTTTTTCTAACCCAATCTATTTTGGTCATCTTATATTAATATTTTCCAACCAAACTCAAAATTGGTTGCTAAAGGTAATTGCCGACGGGGCTTTCACGACCAAAACAGCAACCAATTTTTTTAGTTGGTAAAAGTTTTTAGCAACCAAAAACTGATTTTTTGCGATTACTTATTTGGTTGTTAATTGCATTATTTGTTGTAGTGTAGTATGACTTCCTTAAGATAGTCCTAGTGCAGATTAGTCCAGTGTACTCATACCCTGATGAGCATCCTTATCCTTATATTAGTGTCTCTACACAAGTGGTTGTGAGATAAACCACCCTCATCAACTGTGCATACATATGATAAGATAGTCTTTCTGGATTCATCGATCCCCGAATCGATGGTCCAATGACCAGGAACGATTTAGATTAGGGATTATAGGAATTAGGTCTCACTATTATATTATCATCACCCTAATTTCAATGCCCTATTCTATTAGGTTCATCATAATCAACAAAAACATGACACAGCAGTATATGATGAATCAAATGCCTTTTATTAATATGAAATATATGTCATACATGAGCTGGAAGTTTACATAAAGGCCCTCATAAGGATTGGCTCTTAGGGCACTTTTTTATCAAACTCCCACTTGCACTAAAGCCAATCACCCTTGTATTTGATGTGCATACAATCTAAGTGACGATCTAACTATTGCTTGGCTAATGCTTTAGTGAATGGGTCTGCTATATTGTTCTTTGTGTCAACTCATTCAATGATAACATCATGTCTTTCAATGATCTCTCAAACGAGGTGGAACTGTCTTAGAATGTGCTTGGACTTGTGATGAGACCTTGGTTCCTGAGCTTGTGCAATAGCCCTAGTGTTATCACTGTATAATGGCATTGGCTGTTGTACGTCAGGAACCATGCCCAATTCCATGATGAATTTCTTTATCCAGATAGCTTCCTTCATGGCTTCACTAGCAGCTATGTACTCTGCCACAGTGACTGAGTCAGCTACTATTAGCTGCTTTGTACTTTTCAAACTCATTGCACCACCAATTACGGTGAAGACATACCCTGATATGGATTTGCTATCATCTGAATCTGATTGAAAACTAGAATCTGTATAACCTTCTAGTTTTAACTCAGATGCTCCATATACTAGAAAAATATTTTTAGTCCTTCTCAGATACTTAAAAATATTTTTCACAGCCTTCCAATGATCCTCTTCTGGATCTGCTTGATACCTTCTCACTATGCCTAAGGCAAAAGCGACATCAGGCCTGGTACATAACATGGCATACATAATCGATCCTACAGCTGAAGCATAAGGAATCATAGCCTTTCTCTCTCTTTTTTCTGATGTCTTAGGAGACATTTTCTTAGAGAGATGTATGCCTTGACTTAGAGGCAAGTAACCTTTCTTACTTCCATCCATGTTGAATCTCTTCAACACTAAGTCAATGTACCGAGACTGGGATAAGCCTAGCATCCTTTTAGATCTATCTCTGTAGATCCTTATACCTAGTATATAGGATGCTTCTCCCAAATCCTTCATGGAAAACATTGATGATAGCCAACTTTTAACTAACTGCAACATTAGGATATCATTCCTAATGATCAGTATATCATCCACATACAAAACTAAGAAAACAAGTGCACTCCCACTTGTCTTCTTGTACACACATGGTTCATCCACATTTTTGACAAAACCAAATCCTTTGATTGTTTTATCAAAACGGATGTTCCAACTCCTCGATGCTTGCTTAAGTCCATAAATGGACTTCTTTAATTTGCATACCTCATTTGGTCTCCCACTTGAGACAAAACCCTCTGGCTGTGACATATAGACTTCTTCCTCAAGGTTTCTATTAAGGAAATCAGTCTTTACATCCATCTGCCAGACCTCATAGTCATGGTATGCTGCTATAGCAAGCAGTATCTGAATGGACTTGAGCATGGTTACTAGAGAAAAGGTTTCATCATAGTCTACACCATGTTTTTGTCTGAAACCTTTTGCTACCAATCTAGCCCTGTAGGTCTCAACTTAACCATTTGCAACAATCTTCTTCTTGAAGACTCATTTTCACCCTATTGGGTTAATTCCTTCAGGTGGATCTACCAAAGTCCAAACATGATTGGAATACATGGAGTCCATTTTAGATTTCATGGCACCAAGCCACTTGTCAGAGTCTCTACTCTTGACAGCTTCCAAATAGGTCACAGGATCATCATCTTGTTTGATACTGGCTTCATTGTCATCTCCAATGACAAAGCCATATCTAAGAGGTGCTCCCCGCACCCTTTGTGACCTTTAGAGAGGAGGTGTATATTGTGGCTATTTTTGATCCACAAGAACCTCTAGCTGAGGAACTTCACTTGAAGGCTTATCAGTTTGTTGGTTCTGTTCTTCACACAACTCAAGTGAAGAATCATTTCATCCTTCTTGGATAAACTTATGTTCCAAGAATGTAGCATGCCTACTGACAATTATCTTTCGCTTAGTAGCATTATAAAAGAGGTATCCCTTACCTTCTTTTGTTAAGCAACAAACCTATACTTGTTAACCCTAGTACATAACTTTTGTCCAAAGTTATTCTTAACATAAGCATGGCAACCCCAAATCTTTAAGTACTTAAGACTTGGACTTTGACCATTCCATAACTCAAATGGAGTGCTACTTACTGACTTAGATGGAACCCTATTTAATATGTATGAAGCAGTCTCCAAGGCATGTCCCTAGAAGGAAATGGGAAGATCTGTGAAGTTCATCATGGACCTCACCATGTCCAACAAGGTGCAATTTCTCCTTTCTGCCACTTTATTTAAATGGGGTGTATAAGGAAGGGTCTTTTCAGAAATAATGCCTTTGTCCTTGAGATGGTTCAAAAACTCACTAGACCTCCTCGATCAGACCGAAGAGCTTTAATACTAAGTCCAGTTTGTTTTTTAACCATACTCAGATATTCTTTAAACTTATCAAAGGCTTCAGACTAGTGTTTCATAAAATACACATAACCGAACCTTAATAAATCATCAATAAAAGTGATGAAATAAGAATATCCTCCTCTGACCTGAGTTGACATAGGTCCACACACATCAGTATGTATTAGACTTAACAATTCAGTTACCCTCTCTCCATGTTCAATGAATGGAGACTTGGTCATTTTTTCTTTGAGACAAGATTCACAAGTTCCTAATGATTGAAAATCATCAGAGTCAAAGTAATTATCTTTGACTAACTTGTTCATCCTTGACTCACTAATATGACCCAATCGGCAGTACCAGAGATATGTGATATTGTCTTTATCTTTTGAGGCTTCTAATTCTATGGAGTCCATGCAATGAATTGTATATGTGAGATCCACATGCGGTATCCAATACCCATGAATTAGAAATGGAAGCACTCAATGATAAATTAGTTTGTATCATGTACAAACCTTTAGATGCACCACTTGCATCTTGCTTTACATTTGCAAGGTAAACCTTACAGTTCATCTTCCAATGCCTAGTTTTGCCACTATGGAAACAGGCTCCATCAGCCTTCTTAACTTTCTTGTTCTTCTTCTGGATGTTCTTCTTAGGGTTGAATTTTCTCTTTATACCCTTCTTCATTGCTTGCATCTTTCTATCAATAAGAAGCACCTGAGGCTTATCTTTTTTAAAGTGGCTCTCAACCATCTTAAACATGTTAAGCAGCTCTGGCAATGAAGTATTCAATTTGTTCATATGGTAATTAAAAACAAATTGAGAGAAGGAATCTGGAAGTTACTGCAGGATCAAGTCCTGATTGAGTTCACCATCCATGAAAAACCCTAATTGACCTAATTGAGTGATCAAGTCAATCATTTTTAGCACATGGGTTTGCACAGGTGAACCCTCACTGGTGCAGGGTGGTTGTCAAACGCCTCCAGCGACCAAAACCCCGATTCAGGGAGAATGGGTTCTGGAAATTCTTGGATGCTAGGATTGAGCAAGATGGGGAAGATCCTTTGAAACCTGCAAAAATCAAGCGCTGGAAGGGCCGCATGATTCCTCACGTTGCCATCCCTCTACCGGATTTCAATCCGGGTCTTCAAGATTGGAAGGGACGAACGATGGGTTTCTCACCGTAAGTCCCTGTTTCTTTTTTTTTTTTTTTTTTTTGATCAGGAACTAGGAACGAAAGAAAGAGATTCCTTACGGAATCGTCTTCTCCCAACAGGCTTTCGGCCTGGTGTGCGCAAGGGGGGAAATAGTGCCGGTGGCCTTCCACGGAAAGAAGACGTCCAAACTCACCTTCCACGGAACCAAAAAGACAACAGCACGTCCCCCAAAAAATTCTCAAAACAAAAAAAACACGTCCAAAACAAAAGCTCCAAACAAAAGCTCCAATATCTTATTCCAAAACAATCAACACGCTACCATATCTTTTTCCTTGGTTCGGGTTTTAAGAAACAACAAGACAAAGGTGTAATTGTCCCCCACGTGACTAACATGGAGGGAATAAAAATAAAAAAAAAAACACTAATGTAAACAATCCAACACGTTGACTCTTGTGTGAAAACTCCAAACAGATTTTTTTTTTTAATAAAAAAAATCAAGAGATCACGCCACTAATAAAATTATAATAATAATAATAAGACTAAAGACTCCGGTGTTTTTCCGGATCCGAAACTTCACGGATGCAATTAGTGTATTGGGCCTTCGGCCCAATTCCTAATTAATTATTTTCATCCCAAAAACGGGTCAGATTTGAAACTTGCTTCCCTTGAAGGTGTCTGGACCTGCGCACGTTTCCTGCTGGCGAGGCTGGCGCCCCCAAATCGTCATGGGCCGGAAGCTGAACCGAAACATCTTGGTTGGGCTTCGCCGAACTATCACCGGGCTGTCCTGATATATGAGTCAGCTGATCAGGTTCAATATTCATCTCGATGTCCGCATCACTCTTCCCTTCCTCTGAAAAGCTTGTCCTCAAGCTTGAATTATCACCTGCATAAGGGGTTAGATGTTGAATATTGAATATATCAGAAATAAGGACATCATCTGGTAATTCAACTCGGTAGGCATTGTCACTAAATTTCTCCAACACCTGACAAGGACCAATTTTCTTTGGTTTGAGTTTGGTGTAGGCCCCCTATGGATATCGTTCTCTTGGCAAAAAGACCCATACCAAATCACCAACCTCAAAAGTTTGCTGTCGACGTGTCTGATCAGCCTTAGCCATATACTTGGCATAATTTTGCTCTAGATTGGCTTTAACAGTTGCATGCACCTCACGGAGATCAGCCACTCGATCTTCTATTTTCTTACTTGATTTGTTTGGCACATCAACAAGTAAAATATCAAGTGGTCCTCTTGGCAGAAATCCATACAATACCTGAAAGGGTGCAAAACCAGTAGAACGGTTCACCGAAGAATTGAACTCAAACTCAATCTTTGGTAAGCATACATCCCAGTTTTAAAATTCTTGCACATTGGCTCTCAACAAGTTACCAAGACTTCGGTTGACAGTCTCGGTTTGCCCATCGGTCTGAGGATGATAGGGACTACTGAATTTTAATTCTGTACCCAATTTTTTCCATAATTCATACCAGAAATGCCCCATAAACTTGCTATCTCGGTCCGAAATAATCAACGATGGTAACCTATAATGTCGAACAACCGCAGAAAAATAAAGATCAGCTACTTTCGATACATCAAATATTGTTTTGCATGGCAAGAAACAAGCCATCTTGCTGAACCGATCTATGACTACCATAATTGAATCTAGACCTCTCACTATCCGCGGTAAACCTACAACAAAATCCATAGATACCTCTCGCCACGGCTCATCTGGAATCGGTAAAGGGGTATATAAACCTTGATTTATATTTGATCCTTTGGATTCCTAACACAAACGGCATCTCTTCACAAAGGTTTTGACATCTCGGTCAAGCCCAGGCCAATAAAACCGTTGATGAATTAACCATGCAGTTTTGTCTCTTCCAAAATGTCCTTGATTATGCAGCTCCTGAATAATCAATACACGCAGTGAAGTGTTATGAATACAGAGACAATTACCACGGAATAAATATCCATCATGTAGGACGAAGTCAGATCAACCTCCAGCTTCCAATTCAGTCACAATGCTCTGGAAATTCTCATCTGCACGGATATCATCCTTCATGCTTTCAAACCCAAGGGTATACACTTGCATTGCACCAATCAATAAACTCCGTCTACTTAAAGCATCTGCTACTTTGTTCAAAGTGCCTGACTTATGCTTGATGCTGAAAGTATACTCCTGTAGAGTACTTACCCATTTTGCATGTCTGGAGCTCAACTTATGCTGTCCTTGTAGAAATTTTAATGCTTGATGATCTAAGTACAGCACAAATTCTCGCTGGATTAGATAATGTCGCCAATGTTGCAATGACCTCACAATGGTGTATAGCTCCAAATCATAAACAGAATACAACAATTTGGTACCTCCAAGCTTCTCACTATAGAAAGCAACGGGTCTCCCATCTTGGCTGAGTACTGCGCCAATCCGAGTCTTCGAAGCATCACAATCCACTTCGAATACCTTGTCAAAATCTGGAAGAACCAACAGTGGTGCTTGGGTCAACTTGACTTTCATCTCATCAAATGCTGCCTGAGCAGAGTCATTCCATCCAAAATGATTTAATTTCAACAAGTCTGTTAAGGGTGCAGCAATCTCACTATACCCCTTCACAAACCTTCTGTAAAAACCCGCAAGACCCAAAAAGGATCTCAATTCAGTCAAAGTTGTAGGTGCTGGCCAGTCCACTATCGCTCGCACCTTACTTTCATTTGGAAGAATCCCATCACCAGTAACAACATATCCCAGAAAAATTAATTTGTCTACCATCCAAATACACTTCTCTAGGTTAGCAAAAAGCTGGTTTTCACGTAATACTGTTAGAACTTGTGAAACATGCTCAACATGCTCTTGTGCTGTCTTATTGTATATCAATATATCATCAAAGTATGCAACAACAAAAGAACTAAGGAATGGATGCAAAACCTGGTTCATTACTCGCATGAACGTACTAGGAGCATTAGATAGCCCGAATGGCATCACCAACCATTCATACAGGCCTTCCTTTTTCTTGAAGGTTGTCTTTCATTCATCACTTGGCTTCATTCTGATCTGATGATACCCACTTTCAAATCAATCTTAATAAAGAACATGGCACCACTCAACTGATCTAGCATATCATCCAGCCTCGGTATTGGAAATCTATACTTCATAGTAATTCTGTTTGTTGCCCGGCTGTCAAGACACATACGCCATGAACCATCCTTTTTCGGCACCAAAAGTGCTGATACCGCGCACGAGCTAATGCTTTCCCGTACAAAGCCTTTGTTTAAAAGATCTTGAACCTGCCTCTTCAGCTCCTCATGCTGCTGCGGGGTCATTCGATAATGAGCCTTATTCGACAACATAGAACCCGGAATCAGATCAATCTCATGCTGAATATCTCGAAGTCGTGGCAAACCCGCAGGAAGCTCACTCCGTACAACATCCCAAAATTCCTCCAAAAATGACACCAACTCTTGAGGAAGATCATGTAGCTCCTGTTCCCCATTCTGGCCAAACTCCTCTGGCTTACTAATCAGGGAAAAACAGAAATCTTCTCCCTCTAAACTCGCCTCAAACTCCCTGCTTGGCAAACAAATTATTACCTTCTGTTCAGCCATGTCCTGTAGCGGTTTCAAGATCACTTTTCTCCCATCTGGTCGCAGCATATAAGTATGAGTGTAACCATTATACACTGCTTTATTATCAAACTGCCATGGTCATCCCAAAATGATGTGTCGCATCCATCGGTACAATATCAGCTACTATTGACGTTTCAAGCTGAGGACCAAAAGACAAGGCCAACCTATATCGTCGACTGACCTGAATATCTGCATCCCGATTCACCCAGCCGAGCTTGTATGGTTGAGGATGGGGCTCAGTCATCAACCTCAATTTCTTCACAACTTCCTCAGCAATCACATTCTCCCAACTTCCAGAATCAATAATTACCTTGCAAGTTTTACCAGCTACAGTACACTTTGTTGAGAAAATATCGTGCCGACGCCAATCTCCACTAGCTCTTGGTGCAAGACACATCCTCCTAATAATCAGACTCTCTCCCTGGATGTGGTCTGGGTCAATCACATACATCTCATCCTCGAACTCCTCATCCTCGAAAAATTCAACTTCCTACTCCTCCTCCATAAGTAACTGGGTACGCGCCTTGGGGCACTCATTGGCATAATGTCCTAAGTCATGATACCAATGGCAGCGAACATTGGCTCGATTGCTGCCCACCCTCTGCTGGGGACCTGAAGCCCTACTCGGCACTGTAGGTCTCGGAGGAACTACCGAAGTTTGTTGCCTCACCATAGGAGGTGCACTCCTACTACCAGAACTCTGCCCTGAAAACTGACCAGATAATTTTCCTCTACTCTGGAACCCTCTATTCTGCATCAGGCTCTGCTCCACTGCTTGCGCCCGCATGTGCGCATCACCAACACTGTCAATCCGATGTAGAGCCAATGCATCCTGGATCGGGAATCGCAGTCCAAGCAAATACATGGCTACCAACCTCGGTTCTGACTCCATCAATCGGTTTCGAGCCACCAATCGATAGAACTCTGTAGTATAATCTTCCACGCTTCGATTTCCTTGTGTTAAACCATGCAATTTAGAATAAAGGACCTGTTCATGGTTCAGAGGAAGGAACTCCTGATTCATCTCCTGCTTCAAGGTTGCCCATGATGCAATTGGTGGCCTCCCATCCATATACCTCCGGTAGTGCTGTGCATGCCACCAAGCCGCTGCTCGATCTCGGAATCGGATTGTGATAAGCGGCACTTGCTTGTCCAAAGGCACTTCTTTCAGCCGGAAAACATCATCAACCTGCAGGGTCCAATCCACATACTCATCAGGATTCAAACCACCTCTGAACTCCGGTATTTCAATCCAAAACCCGGACTCCCAACAGTCTGATTGTCATGAATAGGCGGCGGTCCAAAATCCCTGGGAAGCACTACATCACGCCGCGGTTGTTGCCCTCTTTGCAATGGTGGAGGATCTTCAATATTTTGGAAAGGGTCGGCATCACCTTCTCGATGTTCATCAGGTATATTGCGATCTTAATGAGGTATAGCACGATCTTGCGCTTCCAACCGTGCCATCATTGCTTGTAAAACAGCCATCATCTGCTGCTGGGTCTCCACAACATCATGAAGAGAAGGCTCCCCGTTGTTCCGCTCCATGGTTACTGGTAGAGTTTTTTTTTTTTTTTTTAAATCTAGAACGGAACAAGGATAGATCAAGAACAAGAATGGATCAAGGCTCTGATCAAGAATGGATCAAGACTCTGATCAAGAATAGATCAAGGCTCTGATACCAAGTTGGTGCAGGGTGGTTGTCAAACGCTTGCAGCGACCAAAACCCCGATTCAGGGAGAATGGGTTCTGGAAATTTTTGGATGCTAGGATTGAGCAAGATGGAGAGAATCCTTTGAAACCTGCAACAATCAAGCGCTGGAAGGGCTGCATGATTCCTCATGTTGCCAGCCCTCTACTGGATTTCAATCCGGGTCTTCAAGATTGGAAGGGACGAACGATGGGTTTCTCACCGTAAGTCCCTGTTTCTTTTTTTTTTTTTTTTAATCAGGAACTAGGAACGGAAGAAAGAGATTCCTCACGGAATCGTCTTCTCCCAACCAGGCTTTCGGCCTGGTGTGCGTAAGGTGGAAAAGAGTGCCGGTGGCCATCCATGGAAAGAAGACGTCCAAACTCACCTTCCACGGAACCAAACAGACAACAGCACGTCCCCCAAAAAATTCTCAAAACAAAAAAAACAGGTCCAAAACAAAAGCTCCAAACAAAAGCTCCAATATCTTATTCCAAAACAATCAACACGCTGCCATATCTTTTTCCTTGGTTCCAGTTTTAAGAAACAACAAGACAAAGGTGTAATTGTCCCCCACGTGACTTACAAGGAGGGAATAAAAAAAAAAAAACACTAATGTAAACAATCCAACACGTTGACTCTTGCGTGAAAACTCCAAACGGATTTTTTTTTTTAATAAAAAAATCAAGAGATCACGCCACTAATAAAATTATAATAATAATAATAAGACTAAAGACTCTGGTGTTTTCCCAGATCCGAAACTTCACGAATGCAATTAGTGTATTGGGCCTTTGGCCCAATTTCCAATTAATTATTTTCATCCCAAAAACAGGTCAGATTTGAAACTTGCTTCCCTTGAAGGCGTCTGGACCTGCGCACATTTCCTGCTGGCGAGGTTGGTCCCCTAAATTGTCATGGGCCGGAAGCTGAACCGAAACATCTGGGTTGGGCTTCGCCGAACTATCACCGGGCTGTCCTGATATATGAGTCAGCTGATCAGGTTCAATATTCATCTCGATGTCCGCATCACTCACTCATCCATAGTTGAAACAACTGCTTCGATAACTCGTATCGAGCATCCCTACTTTGCTCTCCATAAAGCTCCTTTAGATTGAGCAATATGGACTGAGGTTCCATACTTTCATGTTGCCTTTGGAGCACGTTGCTCATTGAGGCCAACATGATGCACCTGACAGTTGTACTGTCATTTTGCCATATTCTGTGTGTGGCAATTTCCTCCTCTGATGCATCCTCTCCGATCACCACTAGATCCGGAGAATCAAGTATATATGAAAGCTTCTCTTGAGTCAAAACAATCCTCATGTTCCTCAGCCAGTCCACATAATTTGGACTGGTTAACTTGTTGGCATCTAAGATGCCCCTTAGTGATAAGTTTGAAGCCATTAAATTAAAGAACAATATTGGCAAACCACTCAATGATGACATTCATAACTAGATAAGGACTTTATATCTAATTATGTCTCCCACTATTTTCTTCAAATACCATAACCCTCAACTATGGTAAGCGAGAAACCTTTCCTAGTTACTTTAGTGGGGTTAAGATCCTTATTCCTCATGAGTGCCTTGTGTATGCACAACAAACACACATGAGTTCAAAGGTAGGACAACCTTTCCAATTGTAACCCGTGAAATTCTCAACAATTATCTTTGCCTTTAAGACACTTATGGCCTTGTGTATGCACAACAAACCATAATGTCTTAGATAAATCGGACCCTTCATTTCCATATAGCCATGATTGAATAATGTTACCCTTGTGTATGCACAACAAAGCAACATTCCCAACCATGCCAAAAAGCACTAAGTGCACCAAGACAAATCTTATATTAAACCCTAGAGTAGGCCTTGTGTATGCACAACAAACCTACTATAGTATTGACACAAATTTGGCTTAGCATGAAGGCAAATTATAGCTTACTTAACCAATCAGTATTACCAAAATAGGGTTTAGATGTGACCAAATTGGCCATGTGAGTGGAAGGGGTGAGGGGGTCCCCCCGTTGCTTTCGTTAGACACCAATTAAATTGGATAAGTCAGACAACGAAACCAATTAAAAACCTCATTCCCTTTACCTTCCCAGAACCACTTGCCTAGACACCAATTGGCTGATCAAACCCTAATTGGTTTTGCATCATGACTAAGTTTTTGCTATGACGAAATATTATTTTGATGAGAGCTTTTAATGGTCTCAAAACACATTCTAAATTATCATGATTACTATGCTTATAACATATATAAACATGTAACATATCATTATAACATAACATCATAATATAACATGTTATGTTAAACAAGCATATTATAGCTAATATGCAAATCAAGGCATGATAGATATATAAAAATACCTTTCACCTCACTTTTTCATGGGATATGGCCACAGCGGCACCCCTACATGTTGTAGGAGATCCATTGAATGGGAGGAGAGGACCTTTAAACCCTACTTGGCTACTATGACTGGATGGCCATGGTGACTAATCCAATCCAAAGCAGTTACTTGGTTCAATCAACATGCATAATTTCATACTTGATATAATATCATGCATTTAATAATAACTGAATTAAACATATTATCCTAATATGTAAAATTTCATACAATTGCATTATTATGTCATTTCATAAAGAAAACATAAATCATGCATATGAATTTGGTCAGGTCGAGTCGACAGGGTTCGGGTCAGCTCGGATAGTGGAGTTTCATAAAACTCCAAAAATGGTTCATAATTGGTATGCCATAAGGATGGCTGTAATACCACTGATGGGAATTCTCCCAGGGTGCCAGGAATCATGCAGCATGCGGAAGTGAATTTTTAAAACAAAAACTCAAAGCATGAAACCCTAATTGGCTAGAAAATCCTAATTCCAGGGAACCCCTTATGCAATACCAATTAATGAAACATAAATGGAGTCAAAAAAACATAACCTGGATTACTGAAATCCAATCCTTTCCACAAGGCTCACAAGTGCAAGCCCTCCAATTGTGATCCACATAGGAATCAAACCTAGGAACCTCTCCCATGTAGGTTGCTTGATCAATTGGGACTCTTCCGATGGACTTTCTTCCTTCGACAGCCTCTCCTTCCTCGCTTTGACCTTTGCCCTCCAGTAGAGCACTCTAAGCCCTCTCCAAAATCTCTCTTCTATCTTTCTATCACTTCCTAATTCTCTTCCTAAACCTTTATCTTAAAATGATGGACTTGTCTTAAAGGAAGACCTATGTCCTAACAAGGGAAGGAAGAGACAAGGTAAATAGATGTAAGAGTGTATGAAAGAAACCAAAAATATCATCCCATTGGAACAAATATCGATGGCTATTTATAGGAGAGTGGGAGGTGCCAGATAAGCCTTTTCATCAACCTTTGATTTATCCAAACACAGATCAAATAAGACCCTTCACTTAGAAGGAGTCTTATCTTGAAACACCTTGTCCCTTTTTCCACCAACCGCCTAACTCAAGTCCCTTCAATTTTTTATCCGACTTCTCCCTTTGACACTTGGAATTTTTGGTTAACATGAAGCCAAGGGATGTGAATTATGAGTGAGAAGCATCGGTGATTCAAAAGGACTTAAAGCAGAAGGACTCTGCTTACTTGAATTAGCGCCAAAGTGAAGAGACGCGACTCTTCACTTTGCACTAACTTCTCTACACCATTTGACACCTTTGACCTAATCAAAGTATATGCAATATAGGTGTCATTTGAAAGGGCATCAAGTCTACTTCCTGACCATATAATCTATTTTTAGATTGGAAGTCAATTGGTCCTTGGTGACCTTTTGAATGTAGAGGTGTCATATAGGCATCAAGAGTCCCATGCCTTTTGGACTCTTCATATATGGCGCATAAAATATCCAAAAAATATCAGCTAAAATCTGATAAATTCATCCCACTTAGGACTCAACCCAATATAGGTCTCTCATAAATTGGTTAGTCCATTTAGCAACCTTTCAGACCCAATCCAATTGGGTTAGGAGATTAGGTCAGCCTATACATACTAGTGTGCAATCTAGCTAACCAATTAGGATCCCTTGACCCTAATTAAATGTCAATTGAGTTCTTAGGTTGACTTCCTAATATGTGTGACCCATTAGGTTCTACATCTAGCTAGCAGTAGATTTAGGTTTGAGCCAATTCGATCCGATTGAACCCGATTAACCTAATTAGGTCAAATTGGCTCACCTAATTATCCAATTCGAATGACACATCGAATTGACTCATGAAACCAAATCAATTGATTCATGAAAACCTACAAGACAAGATTGACAACTAGCAACATGTCATGCCTACCCGGAAGATGAGAAATTCAGTGGAAATTATCGAAGTATCCTTTATTAGTAAGTTACCGTGCAATTCAATTTGATCTCCCATTATCCTGATTAACTGATAGGTATGGATATATGTCAAACCCTAACACTTAATCATATCGAATCTCATATCGATCATGAGAACTCAGCTGATGATTGATTAGAAACAAATTCTAATCTTATTTTGCTTTGATCAAAGGCTCCTTGAGTCACTCATTGAAGAGATTGCATAGGATAACAATTCCTCTTACTAGGAAAGATCGATTCCTTGTTGGTCCACTCACATCCTTTGTACACATTCCACCATACCTAGAACATCCCGTATATGTCACAATGGCATGAATGAGTATGAACCAAAGTATGGCTTAGTGTGCACAAGGAACCATGGTGACCTCAGGTCTAAAGATCACATGCACAACTTCTACTCTGGGATCTATCTTTTGACAAGTAGTAAGACTTCCATAAGATAGTCTCGGTGTGGATCAGTCTAGTGTACTCATACCTTGATGAGCACCCTTATCCTTGTATTAGTGTCTCTACACAAGTGGTTGTGAGATCAACCACCCTCATCAACTGAGCATACATAGGATAAGCTAGTCTTCTGGATTCATCGATCCCCGAATCGATGGTCTAATGACTAGGAACATTCTAGATTTGGATTTATAGGAATTAGGTCTCACTGTTATTTTATCATAACCCTAATTCCATTGCCCTATTCTGTGGGGTTCATCATAATCAACAAAAACATGACATAGCAGAATATGATGAATCAAATGCCTTTTATTAATATGAAAAATATGTCATACATGAGCTGGATGTTTACATAAAGGCCCTCATAAGGATTGGCTCTTAGGGTACTTTTCTATCAAGCTGCACACATGTTTGACCTCTACAGTTAATCCACACTGGGGTTCTTCCTTGACCTTCTTTCTTTGAAATTCTAGCTTTGCCGGAACAAATTGGCTTATGGACTCTTCTTCTTCTTCTTCTTCGGGACACTCCAGGAGATGGACTATAGAGGATGTAGGAAGTGCACTCAAGAACCCTTCCCAAGACTCTTCCCAAGCCTATAACACTAGGCAGCAAACAACCAAACCCAAACCTTTCTTCCCCACACAAAGGTTTCAAGCTCTTCTTCTTCCTTTCATTTTTTCTCTCTTTTTGAAGAATTTCCGGCAATTAAATTTCAGAAAACCTTCTTATTCACATCCTCATTAAGCCCCCAAACATATAGGTAAGTGGGGAGAGAAGAAAGGGGAGAGTTACATGCATTATGGGTTAATAAAGGTGGTGTGTTATAAAGGATTCAAGGCCATGGGGTTACATCCTTTTAAATTCAAATTAAATTCTAAATTTAAAACCTGAATTAAAATTTGAATTCATAATTCACTCAAATTTGAAATTGGATGCAATGATTTAGCCCAATCACATTGGACCTAACCCGAGCCCAAACCAAATCACATTCAGGTTGACCCAAACTAGATTGCTCAAACAAATTGAGTTAATCAAGCAATCATATTGCCACTAACCCTCCATATAATTACCAACATTTAGTAATTAAAACCTTTATCACAACATTTGTAACATGATGTGTCAACATTTGACAAATCATCAAATCTCTATAACTGAGTCGACTCATGACTCTAGTTGACTCTGAAATGTAGATGGACAATCAAATTATCCAAAAAGTACAAAAATGATTCCCAATCATTGAATAGCTATTAGGTCAATCAGAAACCCCTATGGTATGTAACCCTATAGGTTCAAACACTAAGCCAGTAGTATTGGAATAGTTCCAGTACCAGCCAAAGTCGCCATCTAGCAATGACACCTGGCATCCAGATAGGTCGAAGGTTACAGAGCAACTATATAGAACCAAATGGATATGATAATCACATAATATATTCCTTTAAACCTCAATGCTCCAGATGACTTAGGGTTTAACCGCCCAACCCTATAACAGTCCATCACAACATGTCTCAAACTTAAAATCTCTGTAACTACTTATAAGGACTACCTTGGCCAAGGTTTTACTCAATTGAGACATAATGAGTCATTCACTCCAAAATCTTTTTGAGGGGTTAATCCCATCTTGATCCAACCATTGCTACACAAGTACTTGACTATACCCAGTAACCTTTCATCATCGGATTAGAAATCTGGGTAGTTCGGTACCTAAGCACAGTGAGTTGCTTGTAAGCTACCATGGTGATCTCAAGTCAAAGGAACACTTATATCCATATCCTAATGCTAACTACTCATGGCAGAAAGAATGTTCTACAGATGGGTCATGTTTAGTGAAGTGTCATACACAACTCCTATATACCATACCAGTGTCTCTACACTCCTTGGTTAAGTGGACAACAAATGATTATGACATATGATGACCTACACTTGATACACTATCATCCTGTAACAATGTATCATTTGGTCACGAATGAATTTAAGGACTAAATGATATATCCTATCTATATCATATCAAAGTAGTCCTAAGAACTTCATTACACAAGAGTTTATTATAGGAAGACATAAAATGTGATGAATAGCCAGAATAAACATTTTATTTAATATAATTCATATATAATTACAATAATAGCTCAACCATCTACAAGATAGATGATTGGCTTTGGGATGCATTTCCCAACTACTCCCACTTGGACCAAAGCCAATCAAAACAGAATCATATTCCCATCTTCCATTTATAATCGTTGAACTCTTGAACTCCAATGGCTTTAGTGAAATGGTCAGCTAGATTATCCTTTCCATCGATCTTCATAAGTTTGATGTCACCTCGTTCCATGATCTCTCGTACAAGGTGATAGTGATGCAAAATATGCTTAGTATGCTGATGGGACTTTGGTTCTTTAGCTTGAGCAATGGCTCCAGTTCTATCACAATACATCAAAATAGGACCATCCAGGGAAGGTGCCACTCCCAGCTCACCTAAGAACTTCCATAACCACATAGCATCTGATGCTGCAATGTATTCTGCTTCACATACTGAGTCTGCTACTGTATGCTGCTTGGAACTTTTCTAGTAGATGGCTTTTCCATTCAGGATAAACACAAATCCAGATACACTCTTGCTATCATTTCTATCTGACTGAAAACTAGAATCAGTATACCCCATACGTTTTAAGTCTGGTTCTCCATAAATTAGCCATTGGTCTTCAGTATTTCATAAATACTTAAGGATAGTCTTTAATACCTTCGAATGTGCCTCACATGGGTCAGGCTGGTATCTACTCACTACCCTTAGTGAGTATGCCACGTCTGGTCTAGTACATGTCATGGCATACATGATAGAACCCACTACCGAGCATATAAAATTCTACTCATATGCTCTCTCTCCTCAAGAGTTGTCACACAATCCTTCTTGGAAAGAGTAATTCCATGGCCTATCAGTAGATAGCCTTTCTTAGAATTTTTCATGCTAAACTATTTCAACATAGTGTATATATACGTAGATTAAGACAATCCCAAAAGCTTCCTAGATCTATCTTTATAAATTTTCATACCAAGTATGTAGGAAGCTTCACCCAAGTCCTTCATACAAAACTGAGATGATAACCAGATCTTTATTCCTTGTAATGCAGGAATGTCATTCCCGATTAAGAGAATGTCATCCACATATAGAACTAGAAATTCAACTACATAACCATTAGCCCATTTATCTATGCAGGGTTCTTCTCCGCTCCTAATGAAGCCATTTGTCTTGATACATTTATCAAAACCCATTTTCCAACTCCGAGATGCCTGCTTCAGTCCATAAATGGACCTCTGTAGCTTATACACTTCAGAGTCATCTATGGATGTAAACCATTCAGGTTGCATCATGTACACCTCTTCTTCCATCTCACCATTTAGGAAAGCTGTTCGAACATCCATTTGCTAGATTTCATAGTCTAGATATGCTGCCAGAGAAAGCATAATCCGAATAGACTTAAGCTTTGCCACAGAGAAAAATGTCTCATCATAGTCTATACCATAATGTTGATGATACCCCTTGGCAACCAGACGTGCTTTATGGGTCTCCACCTGCTTGTCTGCGCCCCTCTTCCTCTCGAAGATCCATTTGCACCTAATGGATTTTATCACTTTAGGTGGATCAACCAATGTCCACAGATTGTTGATTTCTATGGACTCCATTTCAGATTTCATGGCCTCAAGCCATTTCTTAGAGTCAGACCTCTGCATTGCATCCATATAGGTGATTTGATCTTTGTTGTTCTCATCGAGCTTAATAGGATCACTGTCCGTGATCAAAAAATTGCAGTATCTATCTGGCTGATGCGATACTCTACCGGATCTCCTTAATGGTTGCATAATAGGCTCAGATCTTATCAAATTTGGTTCTATAGTAGTCCTAGAATGTGTTGTTTCCTTTACCTATTGAACTTTCCCAAGTTCAATCTTAGCAACTCGAGTGCCTTCAATAAGGTACTCCATTTCCAAAATGGTAGCCCTAAGACTGATGAACACTCTATGTTCCTCAGCCAGATAGAAGAAATACCCTTTTGTCTCCTTTGGATACCTAATAAAGAGGCACCTATCAGACCTTGGTCCAAGTTTATCCATCTGCAATTGTTTGACATAAGTCGGACACCCCCAAACCTGAAGATGTGAAAGTGTTGGCTTACGCCCAGTCCATATCTCATATGGAGTTTTGTCAACAGGTTTACTAGGAACCCTATTTAGAAGATAGCATGCTGACTCAAGAGCATATCTCCAAAAGGATATAGGTGGTGGGAATTTGTCCCAAAGCCAATCGCCTAGGTTGTAGGCGGTTGTGCTCAGTGTTGAAATTCGTATATGAATTAATAAAATTAAATTTTGGCAGCTCATCACGTTATTCATTTTCCTGTAATGAACTCTATTTATATGATGAAGTCCTTAGGACTTCACTGACTTCGATATAGAGAGGATATATCGAGTGGTCCTTTAAAAATGTTCACAACCAAAGGATACATTGTACAGGACAGCAATGTATCAAGTGCAGGTTGTTATGGTGCATATCGTTTGGTTATCCTCTTGACCAGAGTGTGGTGACACTAATGTGATCTGCATATGGGATGTGTGACATCTCATTGAACGTGACTCCATGGAGCTCCTTTCTGCCAAAGGATTTCTCACGATTGGATATGTGTATATGTGTCCCTCCGACCTGAGGTCACCATGGTACCTTGCAAGCAACTCCCTGTGCTTTGTTGCCGAACTACCCAGATTTCTAATCCAGTGATAGAAGGTTTCTGGGCACAGGAAAGCACTTGTGATGCAGTGGTGGACCAAGATGGAATTGACCTGTCTAAATTGTTTGGATTGAATGTCTCGTAGTGTCTCAATTTAGCAAATCCTCGACCAGGATAGTCCTAGTGAGGAGTCACTCGACTTGCAAGGTTGAGACATGTTGTGGATTGACTCAGTTAGGGTTAGCAGTCTAACCCTAGATCATCTTGAGCATTGGAGGTCAAAGTGATAAATTATATGGTAACCATATGCCAGAGGTTTGATAGATTGCTCTCGCATCTTTGGCCTATTCGGACACCGGGACCCATTGCTAAATGGTATCTTGTGCTGGTACTTGAAGTGTTCCACTGCTACCATTTAGGTTTGAACTATGAGGTCACACACCATAGAGAATTTCTACCTGATCCGGGAGCCGATCAATGATTGAGAATTATTTTGGTATTAAGGTCAAACGGACTGATTGAGCACATATTGAATTTTTTCTGATCAATCTGGTCTGATTTTGATCGACCAGGATTGGTTTGGGTCAACCAAGAACTGTTCCTGGTAGACCAAGACTGGACCCGATTTTCTTACTGATCGGGTTTGGTCGGACCAGGGTTTTTGTTGAACCGGGTTTTGGGTTTCATGAACCGGTTTTAATCATGGCCTGTTTTACATGGCGTTCTCTCCCAGAATTTTTAAAATATTGGCTTTATGTTTTGCTTGGGTTCCCTACTCTCGGTTTGCTACCCCATTTATAGAAGCAAGTTTTTCATGGTAAACCCCTTGGTTCAACAAAGTTTATTTTATTTAAACTTTCCCTGTTTTACTGTTTGAATGGATTTTGAACTTCATGTTGATCGTTTGCTGCTTTGGATTTCATCCTTAGCACTGTGATCTGGATAGGGCCTCTTAGTTTTCTCTTCCACTCGGCATTCCCTTCATTCCCTGTTTTTCACAGTGTTCTCTTCCAGCGAGTTCCCAGCGATTTGAACCGATCTAAGCCTATCCAATGGAGTTTGATTTTATCTGGTCTTCTCTCATGGTGTTTTTCCTTGCCTTCATGGGTTTTCTAAGCATGATTTACGTCTTGGTGTGAAGGCCATGAGTTGCGAGAGAGAGAGAAGAATAGGGCTTGCGGTGCGATGGGAAGAAAACAGAGCATGTGGTGAGGGAGGAAGGGACAGGGCAAGTGAAAGAGAGGAGCAAAGAGCAATCTGTGAGAGAGTTTGGGATGAATTTCTGAGTGCAGAAATTCGTTGAGGGACCATGAGATCATTCCCTGTTTTTTCTAGTTTTCCGGTGTGTGCTCTTGGTGGAATATATGCGGTCTTGGAGAAGACCGTCCATGAAATTTCTGTTTTGGTTTTCCCTGCTCCACATTGCCATGACTTGTTTTTGATTCTCGGTGGACTAGCATCAATTCGGGAGTTGGATTTGCAAGAGCTTGCATGTGGATACTCTAGAGGTGGACATTTGGACACCTTGAGAGATTGGATCGATCTCTTCCAGATCTGATTTGCTGTTGAAGGAGTTCAACGGCTGCCTTGATTTACTATTAAAGGGAGCTCTATAAGGTATGTTATTTATTTTTTGTTATCATGCATGTTTAGATCAAGAAATTATCATATTATTTATAATTATTGCACTTGCCTTTACATGCCTATGTATCTGTTTCAAACATCATGTTTATGTTAGATCCTATGCTTGAGTAGGTTTTTCCGTATGCATGTTTAAAAATTTTAATTATGCAATACCTACTCCCTAGTGTAGCATGCCTAGGGTAGGCGTCCGTTGCACTTGTTTTCCTTTTAGTTGTATCAGAGCAGGTTCCTGTGTAATATATCATGATTGCATGTATTGTTGGATCTGTATATAGATTAGGGATTACTTTTAGGAACCTAGTTGAGACCTTCACCATGGCCGTGTGTCCAGATTAATCAGGGTTTAAAACCCCTAATTTTTTATGGCACGAGGCGGTTCGTCTGTGTTGGCCTTTTTAGAAGGATCCTTAAAGGAAACCTACGATATTAAAAATATTTTAATCCTGAAACATGATTATACATTGGCATGTCTAACAGTTTATGGCTTGCAATATTATAAATTAATATGATAGGATCAGATATGATGCATGAAAGATGTAAAAGGGTTTTACATGAATTTAATTAAAAATTGGCCTATAATCTAACAATTATGAATTGAAAGATTAATTAAATGACAAGCCAAATTAGGGTTTATGAAACCTAATGTCATTTGAATAAGCCATCCGGCTTAATTGGGTTAGCTGTTTGATTAGATCCATTTATTGGGTTAGACCTAAGGTTAGTTGAATTGGACTTAAGAGAACAAAACAAATGTTGATTAAGGACCTTCTCTTTTATATCTATCTAATAGTTAGATGGGTTAGTCCATTCTTCTAAAATGGATCTAATTAGTGGCTCTATGGTAAGCCCGAGTTCTTAAGCTGGTCTAATCGTGTCTGGTAAATTGATTGGTGTCTAGGCAGGTTTGGCAGTTTTGATCATGGATGCATGAGGCTATTTCTTTCCTGGCCAACTTGGTTGGTGTCTAGGAAAGATGCTTAATGGTGGATACTTACAATGATCTCACGTACCTATCCAATCCGGTCAACCAGAACTGATTAGAAGAGCTTATTGATTCAAGTTAACCCATGTCACCCATGTTGATCAGCCTGTCTAATCTTTAGGTGCTCATGGACTAACTTGTTGAATTTAATTCAACCCTCCTGAGAATTGATTTGATCAGTGGGAGGTTGATCCATGTTCCTCTCTCTATTCTTCAGTCATAATTTAATTAAAATCTTCTAAAATTATTATGTCCTGATAAAAGACTAAGTCAATGAGTTGATGGTGTCTTAGCCTCCCATTAAGTGGGTTAGTAATGAGTCCTTTAGCTTGGTGTATATCGACAGTTCCAAAGAATAGGTGTGCATCCGGTTACTGGGATTACTCTCCCATAGATGATGGTTTAGTGCAACCTTCTTAACGGTGATCAGGTGGGCCGGCCAAAGTCTGGCTTGGTCATTCGTTAGCTGGAAACATCGGATTTGTCATATTAATGGTTGGACCTAACCAAAGACCCATAATAGGAGGCCCCAAGGCCGATTGGGGGTTCTGTGTGGCAATATTTATTACTGGAAGTTGCTTAAGGAATCAATTGGTTAGAGAACCTACCTTTAGGCGTGTATGGGTGAGCCAGCCAAAGTCGAGCTCACACATGGTCTATTGGATTTCAGTACCCACTATGAAATGATGATTTCATGGATTAGAGTTAGAGGCTCCCAATCTGAAAAATTAGTGGGGGGGACCTTTAGACCAAACTCCAAGTCTTTTGGTTTAATTGATTAATTCATATACTAATTTGGTCTTAATTTTCCTTTCAAAGTCTTCAAACCTTTCACTCCGGTCACTTCTCAATAGAGAGAAGTTAAAGGGTCTCAATTTGGATAGCTGGTATCAAAAATTGAGGATAGTCCTGGAGCACGAGCAGATCCTTTATGTGATAATGGATCCAGTACTAGAAATCCCTCCTGCTAATGCTCGGAGTTCAGTTAGGGACACTTATTTAAAGTGGGTTTCTGATCGGACTACTGTCCGATGCATAATGTTGGTAGAGATGAACGACGAGTTCAGTCACAAATTCGAGGAGGCCAAGCCAGACGAGATCCTTTAAAGGTTGAAGGAATCTTTTGGCATGCCAGATGATGTCGAGTGGTACAAATGGTCTTGTGCCATCTACAATGCCAAAATGCAGAATGGCGGTTCGGTCACTGATCATGTATTGTACATGATTGAGATGATCGAACGATTGGACAAGCTTGAATGTCCCTTGCATGAGCAACTCGGCAAGGATGCGATCATGAATTCTCTACCTTCCTCCAATCTTGACTTTCTCAATCATTATAGAATGAATAAGCCTGCAGTCAATTAACATGGTTTGATGGGGTTGCTGCAGACTTACGAGAAGGACCACCAACAGAATAAGGGGGTGGTGAATTTAGTGGGAGTTTTAGAGGTCATCCTCCCTTTAAGAAAGGGAAGAAGAAAGGTAAGGGAAAGAAGGTGCAGAGTACTCCTGGCCCAAGTCAGGCCAAGAAAGTAAAAGCTGATCAAGCTAGTGCAGAGTGTTTCTATTGTAAGAAGCAAGGACACTGGAAGAGGAATTGTCATCTTTATCAAGCAACCTTAGACCCGAACAAGCTAAGGAAGGAAAAGCAGCATGGTGCTGGACAAGGTGTTTATCTGATAAAACCTTGTAATTTCTCTATTTGTGACACTGCTAACTGGGTATTGGATTCTGGTAGTCCTATTCATGTTTGCAATTCATTGCAGGGACTATAGGTTAGCAAGAGATTCAAGGATGGGGAGTAGTTCCTGACCATCAAAAATGGAAATTGTGTTCCAGTGCTGGCTGTCAGAGTTATGAGTCTTGTTTTTGAATCTAGTACTGTCGAATTAGTCGACTGTCATTATTGTCCTAGTTTTATTATGAGCATTATCTCTATAGGCCTATTGGCCAATTATGGTTATGAACTTTCAATAAAAGGAGATTTTTGCCAAGTTATTGTGAATAACTCTGTGATAATGAAAGCTAAGTTAAATAATGGCATTTATATTTTGTCATGGCCTGTTAATGTAATGTACACGTCTAGCAAACGCCCAAGAATAGAAAATATCAATGACCTGTATCTATGGCACTGTAGGCTATGTCATGTTAACCAGAATAGGATAAACAAGTTGTGAGGAGATGACCTCCTCGAGATCATGATTCTAACTCACTACCCACTTATGAATCCTGTTTGCTTGGAAAAATGACCAAGTCACCTTTTACTGGAAAAGGTGAACGAGCTACATAACTTCTGAGTCTCATACATATTGATGTATGTGGACCCATGATGGTTAGTACTAGAGATGGATACAGATATTTTATTATATTTACAGACGACCTTTCTAGGTATGGTTATGTTTTCTTGATGAGACATAAATCTGAGTCGTTTGAAATATTCAAATGATATCGTAATGAAGTGGAGAAACAAACTGGAAAGAGTATTAAAACTCTTCGATCTGATTGAGATGGTGAATACCTATCTGATGAGTTTATGACATATCTTGAGGAGAATAGAATTCTTTCTCAGTGGACTCCTCTAGGAACACCCTAGTTAAATGGTGTGTCCGAAAGGAGGAATCGAACCCTGTTGGACATGGTTCGATCCATGATGGGCTTTGCAACTTTGCTGCTGTCCTTCTGGGGATATGCACTTGAGACAGCTTGTTACTTGCTGAATGATGTTCCGAGTAAGTCAATTGTCTCCACTCCATATGAGTTATGGTCTGGATATAAGCCCTCAATTTTACACCTTCGGGTCTAGGGTTGTATGTAAGCATTTAGACTCAGATAAACTTGGTCCTAGGTCTGATCGGTGCCTATTTATTGGGTGCCCTAAGGAAACAAAAAGGTATTTCTTCTACATGGAGGATGAACAGAAAGTGTTCGTTGCTTTTATGGCTATCTTTTTGGTAAAGGATTTCCTTGGAGAAGGAACTGTAGCCTCTAAGATTGAGCTTGGTGAAGTTCAACTAGTAGAAGAAGAACCTGCACACTCTAAGGACATCATAGAACCGACTGTAATTGAATCACACCCGGAACCCATTATTTGGAAATCCGGTAGAGTATCACATCAGCCGGATAGATATTATGGTTTCTTGGTCCGGGACGATGATCCCATTGAGCTTGATGAGAACGATGAGGATCTGATCACCTATTTTGATGCACTTCAGAGATCTAACTCTGAGGCATGGCTTGGATCCATGCGATCCGAGATGGAGTCCATGGAGATCAATAATGTATGGACATTGGTTGATCCACCTGAAGGGATAAAAGCCATCGGGTACAAGTAGATTTTCAAGAGAAAAAAGAGCGCATATGGGAGGGTGGAGACCTATAAAGCCCGTCTGGTTGCCAAGGGGTATCGTCAGTGATATGGTATCAGTTATGACGAGATGTTCTCCCCTGTGGCAATGCTCAAGTCCATTCGGATCATGCCTGCTTTGGCAGCACATTTTGACTATGAAATATGGTAGATGGATGTCTGAATCGCTTTCCTGAATGGGGAGCTGGATGAGGAGGTGTATATGATACAGTCTGAAGGGTTCACATCTACAGATGAGTCAAAAATGTGCAAATTACAGAGATCTATTTATGGACTCAAGCAAGCATCTCGAAGTTGGAACATGCGATTTGATAGGTGTATCAAATCGTATGGCTTTGTTAGGAACGGAGAGGAACCCTGCATCTATAAGTGGGTTAATGGTTCTATGATTATATTCCTGGTACTGTATGTTGATGATATTCTCTTAATCAGGAATGACATCATAGCATTGCAAGGAATAAAGGTCTGGTTGTTATCTCAGTTCTCCATGAAGGACTTGGGTGAAGCTTCTTTCATACTGGGTATGAAGATCTATGGAGATAGATCTAAGAGGCTTCTAGGATTATCCCAGTTTATGTACATTGATATCGTGCTGAAATGGTTCAGCATGGTGAATTTCAAGAAAGGCTATCTCCTAATAGGTTCTAGAATTACTCTTTTCAAGAAAGATTGTATGACAACTCCTAAGGAAAGAGAGCGCATGAGTAGAGTTCCTTATGCTTTTACAGTGGGTTCTATCATGTATGCTATGATATATACTAGACCAGACATGGTATACTCACTTGGTGTGGTGAGCAGATACTAGTCTGACCCAGGTGAGGTGCATTAGAAGGTGGTTAAGACCATTTTGAAGTATTTGAGAAATACTAAGGACCAATACCTGGTTTATGGAGAACCTGACTTAAGACTTATGGGATATACTGAATTTAGTTTCTAGTCAGACAGAGATGATAGGAAGAGTGTGTCAAGGTTTATGTTTACCCTGAATGGAGGAGCGATCTACTGGATGAGTTCCAAGCAGGCAATAGTTGCAGACTTAGTATGTGAAGCAGAGTACGTTACAGCATTAGATACAGCAAAGGAAGCCGTGTGGTTGTGGATGTTCCATGGAGAGCTAGGGATGGCACCTTCCCTAGATGGTCCTATTCCAATGTATTGTGATAGCACAGGAGCCGTTGCTCAAGCTAAGGAGCTATAGTGGTGGGGGCACCAAGATCAGACACAGTTTACTGGGCCCAATTTGGTTTACCTAGCCATGTGTCAAATTTTGTAATTAACTAGAATTGAGTCCTGTAATAAGTTGAGGTTAGTTGATTTGTCTCAACCCTCAACCTAGTCAGTATTTTGAGTCCTATACATCAGTTTTGAGTCTAGTATGAGCCCAATTTTTGTACAAGAGAGGAGGTCACCTTACATTGGAGTTCCACCAGGAAACATCCAAGAGTCAGAGGCCACTACATCAGCCCATTGGATTTTGTGTGACAACCCAGGATTCAAGATGCTTTCAGAAACCCTGATTCATTCCAGATGTCCTCCAGATGCCCGATTCCTTCCTAGATGCCAGAGCATATTCCTAAACCAGGGCATCCATGATTCCAGAGGTCCCTCTACATCCTATCCCAAAGAAATCAAGTCCAAGTGCCAAGCCCAAGCCCTAAAGAAGTAAGATTCCATGGAATATTCCCGCTACCAGGCAACCAGGCCATCCTAGCTTCCAGAGGCCCAAACCCATGCACCCAAGCCCCTTTGGGCCAGCCCCTTGCTGCTCCTAGAGGCCCAACATGCCACCCTAGGCATCCTTGAGGTGTTGACCAAGTCCAGGGGGTTTCTTTGAGTGGAATAGTCAAAGCATGAAGGAAAAAGGAGAAGACCAGGTCAATTCCTACTAACCTAATGGGGAAATATTTTTCTAACCTAGCTAGGAAAGGACTTGTATTCCAATTTGGAAGAGGACTTGTAACCCAAGTGTAACTATGGTTAGTGAGGGCATGGGAACTCTATAAATACCCCACCCCTCCCCCTCTTGTAAGCATCTCTTTCTTATGAATACAACTTGCTAAAATTTTGAGTTTTTACCTTGTGTTGGTGTTTTGTTTTGGTTCTTTAGGTTGTGTTTTATGTTTGGATGAATTCCTTGATGCCCTAACATCCTTCCACACCCTAATTCATTACCATCCAAGCCTTCACACGGCCAAGAAAGAGTGCCCTAGGCCGCCAAGCAAGGAGATCTTCAACAAGCTTAAAACAACCATCTTCTAACCCTAATCCTAATTCCTTTCAACCCATAGTTCCTTTCTTATTTTTTAATTATTGTTTTGATTAACCCTGACACTTGTAGGATCCCCGAGGTGCTTCCCCTCCCTTGAGAAGGCCTTTTTTGCTATCCAGAATGCCTAGATTCGCCATCAGATTCAAGAAAAACAAGATTTCTTCTTCCAAGCTCCGATCAGAGTTATAGGTGATCTCTTCTATTACCGAAATTTAATCTCTGACTGGTAAGAAACCTTCCATTCTCTAATTATCTGATTTAGATGAAGATAAACTATCTTAAACCAGGAGTTTCTCAACTTTTGGGTCCTGGATATTTCATTGGTTTGTATGGGTATGCCTGCGACCCGATGATTCTTTGTACTGCTAGACTTTCTGCTAGTTCTTACTTTATTTTGAGAATCTAGCCTGCAAATAAAATTATAAAAATCATAAAAAAATTATTTCACTATTTTCCATGCATGTTTAGTAGTCTTAGAGTCATCCCGCATCGATACCTCATTTAAATTCCAAGCTAATGGTTTTAAGAAAAGTAAAGCAGAAGGTGTCCAAGCTAAAGTTAGCTCCCATTTCACCCTCATTTTGTCGCCCATCTTTCTTATCCAAAAGAAGTTGGCCAAAATCCCATTTCAAAGGGGATGCCTATCATGATGACTTTCAAATTTCAAGAGTCCCATTCCAAGACAGGATGAAGTTATCCATATCTACTTTCAAATACAAATGAGATTAACATGGATTCAAGAAGAATTGGCACCCCATCTCTTCAATTATTGCCAACTCAAAGTACATCAAAGTGTCGCCACTTTAAAGATGAGAAAGGGAGAAGGACTTCTCCTCTCTCCCACTCTTTTGTCACCCAATTAAGAAGTGGCTTCTTTTATTTGTCGTTGGTTTTAAGAGGAGTAAGTAAGAGACTCTACATCTTATCTTGGCATCCAAAATGAATGAAGTCTTTATGTTGTCGCACAAATGGGATACACCAAGTCCAATTGTCGCCCAAGCATGGATGAAGTCCAAGGAAAATCAAAAGCTAGAGTTCAAGATACCAAGTGCAAGGATTCCAAGAAGTTGAAGCCCAAGGGAAAACAATACTAGTCTTTGTAACCCTTACTCCTCTGGTTGATGAACTATAAATACCCCATCAACCCCCCCTTGTATTATGAATTCCACATATATGAAATAAAGCTGACATTCTATCAAAATTTCTTTTGTTGTGTGCATCATGGGCTGTGAGGCCATTCATTTATTCTTCGGAGCATCGCGGGGTGTGAGGCCCTACATATCCAGCTACCAAGAAAACCTACCTGTCCACCTCCATCCCTTCCCTTCCACTTTTCCATCTTTTTCTTTCTATTACTTCTTCCTAACTAAGTGATTTTCTTTAATGAGTGATTATAGGTGATTAAGGATTCAAAGTCAGGGTGTTCTTGCCTTGGAACCAATATCATGAAAGATTGAAGCCCAAAGATCAAGATTTTGAAGCCCTACCACGAGATCCTTGAGAGTCCAGCCAGATCTACTCCAGAGGGTTATAATTCTTCGTTGGTAAATCATAAAACCCATCCCTCCTCTTTGATTTCTAATTCTTTGATAAGTAGAACCTAGTATACAATGGTTTCTTAATCACCAAGTCCTATTCATAATTAGTTTTGTTTGATTTACTTTGCGGGCTTTAGAACTACCTGACTAGTTTACTTTAATTATTTACTTTGAGTCTTTAAATCTAAAAATCCTAAAAATTTAATCTCTGTTAATCTCTATTAATTAAGTTTAAAATCAGTAGATTAGTTTTCATAATTTATCCTGCATCAATTAGGAACTTGTGAATCTTACTTCATAGGTAAAATGAATAAGTCTCCATTCACTAGACATGGAGACAAGGCAACTGAATTATTAAATCTTATACATACTGATGTATGTGGACCTATGGCAACTCAGGCCAGAGATGGATACTCTTACTTCGTCATATTTATTGATGAATTATCTAGGTTTGGACATGTGCATTTGATGAATCACAAGTTCGAAGCCTTTGATAAGTTTAAAGAGTATCAAAGTATGGTTTAGAAACAAACTAGACATAGTATTAAGATTCTTCATTCTGATCGAGGAGAAGAATACTTGTCTTGTGAGATTCTAAATGACCTTAAGTACAAAGGCATAATCTCTGAATGGACTCCTCCTTATACACCCCAATTAAATGGTGTGGCAGAAAGGAAAAATTGCACTTTGTTAGACATGGTGAGGTCCATGATGTTCTTCACATATCTTCCTATTTCCTTCTGGGATATGCCCTGAAAACTACTGCTTATATATTGAACAAGGTACCATCAAAGTCAGTGACTAGCACTCCATATGGGGTATGGAATGGCAAAAGACCAAATCTTAAATACTTGAAGATTTGGGGTTGCTATGATTATGTCAAAAATAATTTTGGACATAAGTTAAGTGCTTAAGCTGACAAATGCAGGTTCGTTAGTTATCCTAAAGAGGGTGTTGGATACCTCTTTTATCATACTACTAAATAAAAGGTATTTGTTAGTAGATATGGTATATTCTTAGAGCAAGAATTTATCCAAGAAAGAAGTTGTGGAACAACACTTGAACTTAGTAATGTTCAAAACCAACAACCAATCCCTGAAGATTCTTCAAATGAAATTCCTCAACCAGAGGTTCTTGTTAATCAGGAATAGCCACAATACACACCTCCTCTTCGAAGGTCAGAGAGGGTGCATGGTGCACCTCTTAGATATGGCTTTATCATTGAAAATGATAATGAGGGCAGTATCATTCAGGATGATGATCCTGTGACCTATATGAAAGCTATCGAGGTAGAGACTCTGATACATGGTTAAATGCCATAAAATCTGAAATGGACTCCATGTACTCCATCATGTTTTTGTTGGGAAATGTATCCTAAAGCCAATCATCTAGCTTGTAGATGGTTGAGCTATTGTTATAATTGTATATGAATTATTTTGAATAAAATGTTTATTCTGGCTGTTAATCATATTTAACATCTTCCTGTAATGAACTCTTATGTGATGAAGCCCTTAGGACTACTTTGATGTGATATAGGGACGATATATCATTTAGTCCTTAAATTCATTCGCGACCATATGATACATTGTTACAGGACGATAGTGTATCAAGTGTAGGTCGTTGTATGTCATAGTCGTTGGTTGTCCTCTTAACCAAGTAGTGTAGAGACACTGGTATGGCATATAGGTATTGCATATGACACTTCACTAGACGTGACCCATCTGTAGAACATTCTTTCTGCCA
Organism: Areca catechu; assembly: GCA_021397845.1. Taxonomy (NCBI): domain Eukaryota; kingdom Viridiplantae; phylum Streptophyta; class Magnoliopsida; order Arecales; family Arecaceae; genus Areca; species Areca catechu. The sequence continues at coordinate 73,395,414 of CM038041.1, forward strand.
AGAGTAGTTCGTATTAGGATATGGATAAAGTGTTCCTCTGACTTGAGATCACTATGGTAGCTTGCAAGCAACTCACTGTGTTTAGGTATCGGACTACCCAGATTTCAAATCTGGTGATGAAAGGTTGCTGGGTATAGTCAAGTACTTATGTAGCAGTGGTTGGATCAAGATGGGATTAAACCCTCCAAAAGAGTTTGGAGTGAATGACTCATTATGTCTTAATTGAGTAAAACCTTGGCCAAGGTAGTCCTTATAAGCAGTTATAGAGATTTTAAGTTTGAGACATATTGTGATGGACTATTCTAGGGTTGGGCAATTAAACCTTAAATCATCTAGAGCATTGAGGGTTAAAGGAACATATTATATGATTATCATATCCCATTTGGTTCTAGATAATTTCTCTGCAACCTTCGACCAATTCGGATGTTGGGTGTCATTGCTAGATGGTGACTTTTGCTAGTACTAAAAGTATTCTAGTTTTATCAACTTAGTGTTCGAACCTATGGAGTCACACACCATAAGGGTTTCTGATTGACCTAATTTCTATTGAATGATTGGAAATCGTTCTTGGACTCTTTGGACAATTTGATTGTCCATCTACATTTCGGAGTTGACTAGAAGCATGAGTCGACTCAGTTATAAGGATTTGATGATTTGTTAAATGTTGACATGTCATGTTACAAATGTTGTGATAAAGATTTTAATTACTAAATGTTGGTGATTATATGGAGGGTTAGTGGCAATATGATTACTTGATTAACATAATTTGATTGAGCAATCTAGTTTGGGTCAAACCGAATGTGATTTGGTATGGGCTCGGGTTAGATCCAATGTGATCGGGCTAAATCATTTCATCCAATTTCAAATTTGTGTTTGAATTATGAATTCAAATTATAATTTAGGTTTTAAATTCAGAATTTACTTTGAATTTAAAAGGATGTAACCCCATGGCCTTGAATCCTTTATAACACCCCACCTTTATTAACCCATAACTCATGTAGCTCTCTGCTTTTCCTCTCTCCCCACTTACCTATATACTTGGGGGCTTAATGAGGATGTGAATAAGACGGTTTTCTAAAATTTAATTACTGAAAATTCTTCAAAAGAGAAGAAAAAGGAAAAGGAAGAAGAAGAGCTTGAAACCTTTGTGTGGGGAAGAAAGGTTTGGGTTTGGGTGTGTGCTGCCTGGTGTTCTAGGATTGGGAAGAGTCTTGGGAATGGTTCTTGAGTGCACTTCCTACATCCTCCATAGTCCTTCTTCATCTCCTGGAGTGTCCCGAAGAAGAAGAAGAAGAGTCCATAAGCCAATTTGTTCCAGCAAAGCTAGAACTTCAAAGAAAGAAGGTCAAATAAGAACCCCGGTGTGGATTACCTATAGAGGCCAGACACGTGTGCAGCTTCCAGAGCGATTGTCTTCCTTGGTGAGCCTTTCCTCAACCTAGCGAGCATCGCATCAGATTAAAGGTAAGGCTCTTGGTGAGTTTTCTAAAGAAGTGTTCTTTGGTATATGCATCGAACATAGAATGATTCTGTGTGATGCACAACCTTGTGTGCTTGTATTGCCTTTTATTTGCATGTTAATATTCATACATGATCCTGTTTGTAGGCATATATTAGAAATGTTCTAATATTATTGATGATTAATATGATTAATCTAGTCTTTCACTGCGATGCAAGGTTAAAAATTTTAAAGTTACATCACTATTTCCTACATCATGTTTCCTTACAATGGTATTAGAGCCAGGTTCATTTGTACGATTATTTAACATGTAGATATGAAATCTTAGTTTCCTTTCACATTGGAAGTACTTGGATTAAGATGAATTTTCCATGGCCATTTGGTCATAATAGAAAAGTAGGGTTTAAAGGCCCTCTCTTCCCATTCAATGGGATCTCCTATGGTGTGTAGGGGTGCCGCTTGCATCGTGATCTTATGAAGAGGAAAAGTGAAAGGTTTGGTAGATTAAAGTAGTTTTAATCTTGTATGATAGATCTTTAATTTGTTTAGATATGATCTAATACAATGATATGATCTAAATCCACCAAAAACTTTATTAAAAATCTTTGAATTTTTGCAAAATTGTTTCATATATTTGAAATTGTTTCAAATAATAAGTGATTAATTGAAAATGTTTCAATTAGAATTGATAAACTTAATTATGAATTAAGTTATCTAATAACCTTTCAAGATTTAGGAATATGATTCAAAAATCTTGAGACGTGATCATAACCTTGGGTTAATTGGGTTAGCTATGATCAAGTCCTTAATTGGATTAGACCTAAGTTTAGATGAAATGGATTAAATAAAGAATTAGTCTAATCAAATATTGTATTAGGTCTCTTCTCTATAAATCACTCTAATTAGCTAGTTTGATCAGTCCATACATCTAAATGGACTTGATTTTTGGCTTCGTGGAGAGCCCGAGTCTTTAGGTTTGTCCAATTGAGTTAGGTAAACTAGTTGGTGTCTAAGATAAGTTTGGCATCTTGATCAAGATTCTTTGGGGCTAACTCTTACCTAGCCAACTCAAGGTTGGTGTTAAAGGCAAGAGGCTTACTTGGTGCAACCCATCTCTTTATCTCACTTACCTGGCCAATGTGGTGAACCAGAATTGATTGGATAACTTATTGATTGGAGTTAACCCATGTCAACTAAAGTTAATTTATCATGACTAGTTATAAGGTGCCCAAGGACCAATTGATCATGAACCCCTCTATGAGATAATGGGAGGTTTCTTGATTAGGTCCATGTCTTCTCTTAATGTGTCACAATGAATCAAATCCTTTAAATTATTAGGTCCTTTATAAGACAAAGTTATAGGATAATCTAGTCTTAGACTCCTATTAAGTGGATGGTAATGAGTCCATTAGTTGGGTGATCATCAGTCAATCCGAAGATCGGGTGGTCACCAGGCTGGTGGAATTGCCATTCATAATATGATGGCTCAGTGCACTATCTTAACAAGTGGTCAGGTTAGCCTGCCAAAGTCGGGCTTGATCATTCGTTAGTTAGAAGCACTGAATTTGGTCATGTTAATGGTTGGACCTAACCAGGACATTCAATTGGAGGCCTAAAGGCTGATTGATTGGCACCCTAGGGCAAAAATTATTTACTAGAAATTGCTTGGAGAAGTAATTGGTTGTGAACCTACCTTTGGATACACACGGGTTGGCCGGCCAAAATCGGGCTCATGTGTAATCTATTGGATTCTAGTACCCACTAAGGAGTAAGTGTTATTCTTCGGATTGGAGTATAGAGGCTACTAATCTGTACAAAATAATGGGAGAAATTTTTAGACTAAAGTCCATATCTTTAGGATGTTAATAATTCATATACACTAATATTTTTGGGGTTTTTCTTTTCAGATCATGTCTACCAGTCTGTCGCTCCGATCATTGCTTGATAATGACAAACTTATGGGTCCCAACTTCAATATCTGGTATCAAAGACTCAATAGTTCTGGAGCATGAAAGAATCCTATATGTGATAGCAGATCCTACACCTGAGGAACCTGCTGCCAATGCACGTACTGCAGTTAGGGATGCTTATCAAAAGTGGCTCTTGACTGCACTACGGCATGATTATTATGTTGGCAGCAATGAACGACGAGTTCAATTGCAGGTTTGAGGAAGCCCAGCTAGAGGAGATCCTTTAAAAATTGAAGGAGTCTTTTGGCATACCTAATGATGTTGAGCGGTATAGGATTTCCTTTACCATTTTCAGCACTCAGATGCGTGATGGAGCATCAGTCATTGATCATGTACTGTAAATGATCGAGTTGATTGAGCATTTGGGCGAGCTCAATTTTTCCTTGCATGAGTAGCTAAGATAAGATGCGATTTTGAATTCTTTGCCTCCCTCCTACTTGTACTTTCTTGATCACTACAGATTAAATAAGCCTGTAGTAAACTACCATGGTTTATTGAGTTTACTGCAGACCTCTGAGAAAGATCATCAGCTTAATAAAGGGTTGGTGAACCTAGTGGGAGGCAATGCGGCAGGACATCATCCCTTTGGGAAAGAGAAAAAGAAAAAGAACAAATCCAAGAATGTGCATAGTGTTGCGCCTAGTCAGGCAAGGAAGAAGGCTGATCAAAGTAAGGCAGAGTGCTTCTATTACAAGAAACAGGGTCATTGGAGGAGGAACTATCCTGCCTACTTTCTACTCTTGACCCGAACAGGCCTAAGAAGAGAAAGCAGTAAGCTGTTGCTGTACAAGGTAATTATATAATAACACCTTATAATTTCTCTGTATGTGATACTACTAAATGGGTATTGGATACCAGAAGTCCCATTCATATTTGCAATTCTTTGCAGGGGCTTCAAGTTAGTAGGAGATTCGAGGATAATGAGAAATTCTTGAACCTGGGAAATGAAAGTCAAGTTCCAGTACTGGCATTGAGAGTTATCAAGCTAGTTTTTAAGTCTTGTAATGTCATTTTAAATGACTGTCATTACTGTCCATCTTTTCTTATGAATGTCATTTCTGTAGGCCAGTTGGCCAATGAAAATTATGAATTTTCAATAAAGAATGACTTTTTTTTCTATCATTGTGAATGGTGTGAAACTTATAGATGGACGTTTAAGTAATGGCATATACTTACTATCACGACCTGTTATAGTATTGACTACTTCTTGCAAATGTCCTAGGATAGATAATGTTAGCAATACTTATCTCTGGCACTGTAGGCTAGGTCATATGAACAAGAACATTATCAATAAGTTAGTTGGACAAGGTCTCCTGAATATCAGTGATTGTGAATCACTACCAACTTGTGAATCTTGTCTTCTTGGTAAAGTGACCAAGTCACCTTTTACTAGAAAAGGTGAGCGAGCCAATGATATTCATAGTCTGATACATATTGATGCACATGGACCAATGAATATTAGTGCTAGGGATGGGTATAACTATTTCATTATGTTTATAGATGACCTATCTAGGTATGGTCATGTCTTTTTAATGAGACATAAATCTAAGTCATTTGAAATGTTCAAGCGATATCGTAATGAAGTAAAAAAATAAACTAGAAAGTTTATTAAAATCCTTTGATCAAATCGATGTGGTGAGTATCTTTCTGGTGAGTTTCTGACTTATCTTGAGGAGAATGAGATTCTTTCTCAATGGACTCCTCCAAGGACACCTCAGTTAAATGAAGTGTCTAAAAGGAGGAATCAGACTCTATTAGATGTGGTCCGATGCATGATGGGCTTAGCCACTCTATCTATTGAAAGGAAAACAAATGCAACGGATGCCTACCCTAGGCATGCTACACTAGAGAGTATGTATTGCATAATTAAAATTTTTAAACATGCATACGAAAAAACCTGCTCAGGTACAAGATCTAACATAAACATGATGCATGAAATAGATACATAGGCATGTAAAGGCAAGTGCAATAATTATAAATAATATGATAATTTCTAGATCTAAATATGCATGATAACAAAAAATAAATAACATACCTTATAGAGATTCCTTTAACAGCAAATCAAGGCAGCCGGTTGACTCCTTCAACAGCAAATCAGATCTGGAAGAGATCGATCCAAGCTCTCAAGGTGTCCAAATGTCCACCATCTAGAGTATCCATGCACGGGCTCTCGTTGATCCAACTCTCGAATGGATGCTAGTCCACTTGGAATCAAAAACAAGTCACGACAATGTGGAGCAGAGAAAACCAAAATAGAAATTTCATGGACGGTCTTCCCCAAGACTGCATATAATCCACTAAGAACAAACACCAGAAAACTAAAAAAAATAGGGAAGGATCTCACTGTCCCTCAACGAATTTTTGCACTTAGAAATTCGTCCCAAACTCTCTCACAGATCGCTCTTTGCTCCTCTCTTTTACTTGCCCTGTTCCTTCCTCTCTCACCACATACTCTATTTTCTTCCCATCTCACCACAAGCCCTATTCCTCTCTCTCTCTCACAACTCACGACCTTCAAAACAAGACATAAATTAGGCTTAGAAAACCCGTGAAGGCAAGGAAAAACACCGTGAGTGAAGACTAGATAAAATAAAACTCCATTGGATAGGCTTCAATCGGTTCAAATTGCTGGGAACTCGCTGGAAGAGAACATCATGAAAAATAGGGAATAAAGGAAATGCCGAGCGAAAGAGAAAATCGAGAGACTCTATCCAGATCATAGTGCTAAGGCTGAAATCCCAAGCAGCGAACGATCGACATGAAGTTCAAAACCATTCAAACTGTAAAACAGGGGAAGTTTGGATAAAATAAACTTCATTGAACCAAGGGGTTTACCATGAAAAACCAGCTTCTGTAAATGGGGTGGCAAACCGAGAGCAGGGAACCCAAGCAAAACATCAAGTCGGTATTTTAAAAATTTTAGGAGAAAATGCTGTGTAAAATAGGCTAAGATTAAAACCGGTTCATTAAACCCAAAACCCAGTTCAACAAAAACCCCGATCCGACCAAACCCGATCAGTAAGAAAATTGGGTCCAATCTTGGTCTACCAGGAATAGTTCTTGGTTGATCCAAACCAATCCTGGTCGATCCAAATCAGACCAGATTGATCAAAAAAAATTCAATGTGTGCTCAATCAGTCAGTTTGACCTTAATACCAAAATGATTTCCAATCATTGATCGGCTCCTGGATCAGGAAAAAATCCTCTATGGCATGTGACATCATAGGTTTGAACCTAAATGGTAGCATTGGAACACTTCCAATACCAGCACAAGATACCATCTAGCAATGGGTCCCGAGGTCCGGATAGGCCGATGATGAGAGAGCAATCTATCGAACCTCTGGCATATGGTTACTATATAATTCATCCCTTTGTCCTCCAATGCTCAAGATAACCTAGGGTTAGACTGCCAACCCTAACTGAGTCAATCCACAACGTGTCTCAACCTCGGAAGTCTAGTGACTCCTCACCAGGACTACCTCGGTCGAGGATTTGCTAAATTGAGACACTGCGAGACATTCAATTCAAATAATTTGGATAGGTCAATTCCATCTTGGTTCACCACTACTCCATAAAAACTTGCCTATACCCTGAAACCTTCCATCACCGGATTAGAAATCCGGGTAGTCTAGCACCAAAGCACAGGGAGTTGCTTGCAAGATACCATGGTGACCTCAGGTCGGAGGGACACAAATACCCATATCCAATCATGAGCAATCCTTTGGCAGAAAGGAGCTCCATGGAGTCACATTCAATGAGATGTCACAATCCCACTTGCAGATCACACAATGTTACCACACTCCTTTGGTCAAGAGGACAACCAAATGATGTGAACCATAACAACCTACACTTGATACATTGCCGTCTTGTATAATGTATCCTTTGGTCGTGAACCTTTTTAAAGGACCACTCGATATATCCTCTCTATATCGAAGTCAGTGCAGTCCTAAAGATTTCATTACATAAATAGAGTTTATTACAAGAAAATGAATAACGTGATGCGCTACAAAAATTTAATTTTATTAATTCATATACAAATTACAATATTGAGCACAACCACCTACAGCCTAAGCGATTGGTTTTGAGACACAATTCCCAGCAACTCCCACTTGTACTAAAGCCAATCAGAAAAGTATCTAATACCCATTTCTCTTTTAAAATAATCGAACTCTTTGATTCCAAGGGTTTTAGTGAAGGGGTCAGCCAGATTCTCCTTTCCATCGATCTTCATAAGATTGATGTCACCTCATTCCACGATCTCTCACACGAGGTGAAAGCACCGTAAAATATGCTTGGTGCGGTGATGAGACTTTGTGATGTGGAATGACTCTAAGACTGCAAAACATGCATGGAAAATATTGAAATAATTTTTTTATGATTTTTATAATTTTATTTGTAGGCTAGATTTCTGAAATAAAGTAAGAACTAGTAGAAAGTCTAGCAGTGCAAAGAATCATCGAGTCGCAGGCATACCCATACAAACCAATGAAATATCCAGGACCCAAGAGTTGAGAAACTCCCGGTTTAGGATAGTTTATCTTCATCTAAATCAGATAATCAAAGAAGGAAAGGTTCCTTACCAGTCAGAGATTAAATTTTAGCAACAGAAGAGATCACTCACAACTCTGATCGGAGCCTGAAAGAAGAAGTCTTGTTTCCCTTGAATCTGATGGCGAATCTAGGCAGTCCGGGTAGAAAAGAAGGCCTCATCAGTGGAGGAAAAGCACCTCAGGGATCCTACAAGTGTAAGGGTTAATCAAAATAGCAATTAAAAATAAGAAAGGAACTATGGGTTGAAAGGATTCAAGATTAGTGTTAGAAGATGGATGTTTGAAGCTTGTTGAAGATCTCCTTGCTTGGTGGCCTAGGGCACTCATTCTTGGATGTGTGAAGGCTTGGATGGTAGTGAATTAGGGTGTGGAAGGATGCTAGGGCAGCAAGGAATTCGTCCATACAAAAAACACAACCTAAAGAACCAAAACTAAACACCAACATAAGGCAATAACTCAAAATTTCAGCAAGTTGTATTCATAAGAAAGAGATGCTTATAAGAGGGGGAGGGGTGGGATATTTATAGAGTTCTCATGCCCTCACTAACCATGGTTATACTTGGGTTACAAGTCCTCTTCTAAATTGGAATACAAGTCCTTTCCTAGCTAGGCTAGAAAAATAATTTTCCATTAGGTTAGGAATTGACCTAGTCTTCTCCTTTTTCCTTCATGCTTTGACTATTCCACTCAAAAACACCCCTTGGACTTGGTCAACACCTCAAGGTTGCCTAGGGTGGCGTGTTGTTCCTTTAGAAGCAGCAAGGGGCTGGCCCAAAGGGGCTTGGGTGCATGGGTTTGGGCCTTTGGAAGCTGGGGTGGCCTGGTTGCATGGTAGCAGGAATATTCCAAGGAATCTTGCTTCTTTAGGGCATGGGCTTGGCACTTGGACTTGATTTCTTTGGAATAGGATGTAGAGGGACCTCTATAATCATGGATTCCCTGGTTTGGAAATATTCTCTGGCATCTGGGGAGGAATCTGGGCATCTAGATCATATCTGAAAAGAATCAGGGTTTCTGGAAGCATCTTGGATCCTGGGTTGTCATACAAAATCCAATGGGCTGATGTAGTGGCCTCTCACTCTTGGATATTGCTTGATGGAACTCCAAAGTAGGGTGACCTCTTCTCTTGTACGAAAATTAGGCTGATACTAGACTCATAATTGATGTACAGGACTCAAAATATTGACTAGGTTAAGGGTTGAGACAAATCAACTAACCTCAACTTATTACAGGACTCAATTCTAGTTGATTACAAAATTTGACACATGGCTAGGTAAACCAAAATATGGCCCTGTAATCTGTGTCTGATCCTGGTGTCCCCACCAATTCTCCTAGGGTGGGAGGAACTCAACTTCGTCGAGTGTGGGATAACTTGGCTCTCATAGTGCTCGAGTAGGTCTGGGTTGAGGTGCTGCAAATCCTCACGAGTGATCCACGAGTCAGATTCTGGCCATCCTTGCCACCGGAACAAGTACCTGATGGCCATCATTTTGGGTACATACGGTGTTTCCTAGAGAGCAACCCAAGAGGGGGGTGAATTGGGTTTCAAAAATTTAATGCTAAGCTTGATAAAATAAGTAGCAATCTTCGCAAGACAAGATGTGCAATTCAATTCAACAAGGTACTGTGATTTATGTGCAATGCTCTAATGTATAAGTGCAACGGGAATTAAAGGCAATATGCGAAATGTAAAGAGCAAGGAGGGAGAGAACAAGCAATCACAAACATAACAATCTATAGTGGTTCGGTGCCAACAATGCACCTATATCCACTCCCCAAGATCCCCTTGAAATTCACTATAATCCAATGATTACAGCCAATTAGTTTTCTAGGCTCACTAATCAAAACACGACTTGTTTTCACATGGCTCACAAGTCACAACCTCACTTGGTTTTATAAGCTAACCAAGAACCAAATTGGTTTTCACAAGGCTAACCAAAATCCTCTCTTGGTTTTCCGGGCTAACCAAGAACCTTAGTGATGTTGCAGGCTAACCACCAACCTAATTGGTTTTCAAGGCTTACCAACAACCTCACTTGGTTTTCCAATAGGCTAACCAATAACCTTTACAAGATAAAAGATGGAGAAATAAAGAACCAATGTAAGCTTTCTATAAAAAGCAAATAAGTCGATGTAGCTTGAAGAAGTGTTGCTTTGCTCTTGTTGAAGCCTTTTAAATGCCAAAGATTGAATGATCTTCAATGCACTTGATAGCATTGAATGCTTGGAAGGCTTCCCTTTGCTTGAGAGTGGTTGAGCTTTGAATGAATAGGAGTTAAGGCACTTCTCTCTTCTTTTCTCTTTAAACTTCTTTTAGATATTCAATACATTACTTCTTGATTTGATTTGGAGCCTTTATATATCTTTCCAAGCCTCCAAAATTAAAATCTAGCTGTTATACTTGAAAAACTAGTCGTTGGAGGGCATTTGGGAGAGTTCTGCACTTGAAAAAACTAGCCGTTACTGTTGTCAGAACTCCATATATCGACACTTCCTCTTCATGTGTCGACACATTAGGTCGATATATGTTCTTCTTGAGTCGACACAAGTTTAAAATATTCCATTCAGATTCTCTAAAAAAATCAGCTGAGTCGACACATTCTCAATTGATTTGACATATTGAGTCGACACATTAGGTCCGTGTGTCGACACATCAACTGTTCCTTTAACTTCTGCAAGTTCTGTGGTTTGAAATTCTCAGGCGATGTGTTGACACTTTGAGTCGACACATACGATCCATGTGTCGACACATCATCTGTGCCATTTGAAATTTCACTGCATGTTGGTCTGAGTCGACACACCATTTTCATGTGTTGACACATCATGTCATATGTCGACACCTTGATCGACACATCATCAAAAAGGTGCAGAAATTGCTGAACTTGTGCTGGAACATATTTTCATTTGCCTTAGTCATCCATTCAACCAACTCTTTGAGTGTCCAAGTCTTGTTTTGTTCATTCATTCAATTCAAACTTGGTTATTCAACACAATTGGGCTTCTTCAAATTTTATGAGCATCCTTTCAATGAAAACACACTTAAAGCAAATCATTAGTCCTCAAATTATACTTAACTATTTTGCTTATCATCAAAATCAATTAGTGGAGTCAACATATGGCTTGATCGTCCAGGATTCTCTCAATCTTTCCCTCATTATTTGGCAAAATTATATGTGGACACTCTGGGATGGGTTCTCTCTCAAAGGGAGGGATAGGCTCAAGGTGCTCGCTAGGTATCGCTACTGGCTCCCTAGACTCTATAAGATCTGAAATGATGAAGGTGGAGCTAATATCTAAATCAGGTAGTATCTCATGCACATAGGCATTGGGTCCACAGATATTCATTTTCTTGGATGGGCTAGCTTCACGAGCAGAAAATTCTTGACAACTACAAAATCCCCTACAAAATTCTTTCTCTCTTTTGGGAATTAGCCAAGTTGTTAGTTAGTTCATTTGTTATATCCAGATTTTGACTAATTTTCATATGCATATGCTGTGTAGAGGGTAGTGCAGGTGTAGACATGTAATTTAGGCTATGCATTTATTGGACTCAACTAATACCTAATAGACTCGACTAGACATCCCTATCAAAGGATGTTTTATTGGACTCTAAGGGACAAAACCTAACATATTATAGACTCTTTAGGTTTGACCCTAGCATGGCATGCACATGAGAACTTACTATGTACTCTTACTAGGTTCCATAGGGTTCTCTTAAAGTAAGATGCAAACATGACATGAATAATGAACGAATGCAACATGCAAACTCCTATAAAATGTAACCTAATAGTAAAGAAAATAGAAGAAGTTTCTGGAAATGGTAGAAAATAGGAGGTGGGTTCAGGGTTAGTCTGATTGGGTGGAAAGTAAGAAAAGGGTTTGGAATTAATTGGATGGACTAGGTTATAAGAACGAGTGTCAGGGATTAATCATAAACTAATAAGGTTGACCTTAAAGGGTTGGTGTCTATCTACTAGGTCTATCTTATGGAAGAATGGGTCATGAATTTCAGGAAAGAGATCAATGGGAGTCAATGAAATGATTTCATCCTGAGGGTACTAATTCAAATAGATCAAGTCCTTAATAAATTCTTCTGGCTCTTGAATCAAAGGACTGGGCTCTATAGTTGGGCTTTCTTTTAGTGTCTTCTCAGGTAAAACTCTAATAGGAGGATTGGGTTCCTCATGGTCTTCTTCCTTTAAGGGTTCTTCCACTACATGGTCAGCTAACTCTATGTCGGTTACTGTCTGGGTATGGCTAGGGTTAGCTAAATCTAGGTCGGCTCCTACTAGGGTATGGTCAGGTTTAACTATTGTTGGGTGGTCTTCTACCTGGTCCAACTTATTGATTACTTGGTTGTTGGTTTGGGTCAATTGGTTGGTTTGGGTGGTGGATTCGGTAAACTAGGTTTGGAATGGGGTATTTTTCTGGGCCCATTGTTTAGTTAGGGCCTTGAGGGTTTCTAGATTGGACTCCATGGTTGAATTGGGTTGGACTTCAGACTCAACTAATTCTGGGTTGGTTTCTATTAGGGTTTTGATATAGTCAACTACTTCTGGGTCTTCTGTAGGTGTTTCTTTCTCTAGATCTACAATAGACTCATCATCTTCATACTCCTCCACTAAACTTGGGTCAGCCTCATATATTTCTTCTTCTAAGTCATCATGGTGAACCAATGGGGTAGTAGGAGGGGTTTGGCTTAAGGAAAATTGACTAAAGTTTGGGGTAACAGGGGTAGGTAAACTAAGGGTTATGGGTTTGTAGGCTATGGGTTTAAAGGTTATGGGTTCAAATCTAGGGGTATCAATCCTATAGTGTTCAGGTTGACTGAGGGATAGCAGGTTACTACTTGGTTCATATCTAGGGATTATCGGTTCCTGGGATTCATCTCTATGGGTCTTGCCTAGGGTTCCTACTTGGTTGGATCTATGGTTCATTTGGTCAAGTTTAGCATTGAATTGGTTATTGGATAAATCGATCCGATCAAATCGTTCGGTCATGGCTTTCATGAGAGCCTCTAGACTAGGGTCCATGGTTGAGCTAGGTTGGGGTTTAGACCTCTGATATTAAGTTCCTAGTCTAGTGGTCATGCACAAATCAAACAATCAAAATGAAATGATGCAACCAAGAATGCAAAAGAGAAAGAAAAGGCTAGTATAATGTAGGGTTTCCTAGACCTAGAGCCAAAAACTAGGTGGGTCAGCTCAACTTATACCTAATCCAGTAGCTAGTCCTTCCACTGGACAGGTAGGGGGTGGGAGTGTAGGAGGCCCCTGCTGCTTTTACAGCGACCCAATTAAAAATCGCAGCACCACTTCGGTCGTTTGACTCTGGACCCCCAACCTTAGACACCAGCTTTCAATAATAGCTAAAAAGTTAAATGCACTAGTTGGCCCACACAGCTCGGACCCGACCTACTGATGTCTCCTAGCCCACTAGGGCAAATTAAGTCTAATTGATTTTAATTAGGCTTGGGTTAGTATGATGATGGTGGTTTTGGGCCCAAGACAGGTGATGAAATCGTGCCCAGATCTGAGATTTTGAGTTTCCCTCAGGATTAGGTTAAAATGATGGCAATCAATGTCCTAATGCAAGCTAAAACAATAAGAAAATAAAATATTTTTTAATGATTTATGATGTGTCAAATTATGTTTAAGTTAACTGGTGTTATCAAACAAAGTTTGGCTTGGGATTGGGGGTTTGGTAGTTGATTAGGTTAGGTTGAGTCAAGATGCAAAATATAGCAGAAATCAATGAATTAGTATTTTAGTTGTTGCAAGGTTTGACATAGATCCTGATGCATAAGAAAATCAAAAAAAATCTATAATAGAGGATTGACAGTGATGATGATTTCTACTAAGTTTCATGTAGAACAAAAATCATATGATAATTCAAATCTAGGGTTTTTTAGACTACTATAGAAATTATTAGAATTTTGTTAAGGTTCTAATTATGTCAAATTTTAGAAATATAGGGTTACATTAAAAATAATTGAAAATTTTGATAATTACTAGGACAGAAAATAGAACATGTAGAAAAAATCTCACAGAACAATAAAATGTTTATGATATAAAAATCAGATGAAATCTAGACACCTAAAGCAATGGACAGAATGTAGAATTTGGGTTTGTGAATGCGATGCAAATAAAAAACTATATTAAACCTGCTCTGATACCAAACTAATGTTAGATGACTCTAAGATTACTAAACATACATGAAAAATAGTGAAATAATTTTTTTGTGATTTTTATAATTTTATTTGTAGGCTAGATTCCCAAAATAAAGTAAGAACTAGCGGAAAGTCTAGCAGTGCAAAAAATCATTGGGTCGCAGGCATATCCATACAAACCAATGAAATATCCAAGACTCAAGAGTTGAGAAACTCCTAGTTTATGATAGTTTATCTTCATCTAAATCAGATAATCAGAGAAGGGAAGGTTTCTTACCAGTCAGAGATTAAATTTCAGCAATAGAAGAGATCACTCACAACCCTGATTGGAGCCTGAAAGAAGAAGTCTTGTTTTCCTTGAATCTGATGGCAAATCTAGGCAGTCTGGGTAGCAAAGAAGGCCTCCTCAAGAGAGGAGAAGCACCTTGGGGATATTACAAGCATTAGGGTTAATCAAAACAGAAATTAAAAAATAAGAAAGGAACTATGGGTTGAAAGGAATCAGGATTAGGGTTAGAAGATGGTTGTTTGAAGCTTGTTGAAGATCTCCTTGCTTGGCGGCCTAGGGCACTCTTTCTTGGATGTGTGAATGCTTTGATGGTAGTGAATTAGTGTGTTGAAGGATGCTAGGGCAGCAAGGAATTCGTCCAAACAAAAAACACAACCCAAGGAACCAAAACAAAACACCAACACAAGGCAATAACTCAAAATTTGAGCAAGTTGTATTCATAAGAAAGAGATGTTTACAAGAGAGGCTGGGGTGGGATATTTATAGAGTTTCCATGCCCTCACTAACCATGGTTACACTTGGGTTTCAAGTCCTCTTCTAAATTGGAATACAAGTCCTTTCCTAGCTAGGTTAGAAAAATAGTTCTCCATTAGGTTATGAATTGACCTAGTCTTCTCCTTTTTACTTCATGCTTTGACTATTCCACTCAAGGACACCCCTTAGACTTGGTCAACACCTCAAGGATGCCTAGGGTGGCATGTTGGGCCTCTAGGAGCAGCAAGGGGCTGGCCCAAAGGGGATTGGGTGCATGGGTTTGGGCCTCTGGAAGCTGGGGTGGCCTGGTTGCCTGGTAGCAGGAATATTGCATGGAATCTTGCTTCTTTAGGGCTTGGGCTTGGCACTTGGACTTGATTTCTTTGGGCTAGGATGTAGAGAGACCTCTGGAATCATGGATTCCCTAGTTTGGAAATATGCTCTGGCATCTGGGGAGGAATCTGGGCATCTGGAGGACATATAGAAAGAATCAGGGTTTCTAGAAGCATCTTGGATCCTAGGTTGTCACACAAAATCCAATGGGCTGATGTAGTGGCCTCTGACTCCTGGATGTTGCCTGGTGGAACTCCAAAGTAGGATGACCTCTTCTCTTGTACAAAAATTGGGCTCATACTGGACTCATAATTGATGTACTGGACTTAAAATACTGACTAGGTTGAGGGTTGAGACAAATCAACTAACCTCAACTTATTACAGTACTCAATTCTAGTTGATTACAAAATTTGATACCTGGCTAGGTAAACCAAATATGGCCTAATAATCTGTGTCTAATCTTGGTGCCCCCACCAGGTGCCCTCCTTGGATAAGCTTGCTTGTTATCTTAATATCCGGATGTCTGGATGTCTGGATGTCCGGATGTCTTATTGTCTTGATAAAAAATAAAGATAATCATTTTTTGACCTAACATTGGCCAACCAAGATAAATGACATGTCATGTGATGTTATCCTAATGAGGTGGTAGGTGATGAAGTGGCATATGATGAAGTGGCGCCAAGAGGTGAATGACATGTGGTGCCTAAGCTTAACTTTTCTTGAGCTAGCACATGGAGTGTTGGGTTGTCACAAGGGGTCACATGCATCCTTACTTGAGTGCATATGGTTTCTTGATTTGGGTCCCCTCTTGTATAACAGGACTCAACTAACTAATTACAAAGACTTAATTTAAAACCCAACTTGATCAATTTGATCAAAAGGCATAACCAATAAAATAAAATGGCTTAAGCTGGTAAATAGGGTTTGGCCCAAATAGGGTTTGACACAACCTGATAAATATGGTTTATATACAAACCCTAATTGGTAAAAAGGGCTAACTAACATTGGACCATTTATGACCCAATTGACATTGGAGGTTTTTTACAGACTCAATTTTGGGATTTAAGGCTAAACCCAACTAAGCTAAAATAACAAAAATTTAAGATAACTATTTAAAAGTGAGGTTTGGGCTTTGGGCTTCATTTATAAGTGATCCACAGGGATGTGGGTTCGACCTGTCATTTTCTTCTGGCCCTGGTATCCACACCACTAATGATTAAAAATAATAAGGGTCAAAGTAATTATCTTTGACTAACTTGTTTATCCTTGATTCACTTATATGACCTAATCGGCAATGCCAGAGGAATGTGACATTGACATTATCTCTCTTTCTTTTCTTGTTATCAACAAGTAATATTTTATCATTGTGTTCTAAAGTTAAAAGATCATTGATAAAATAACCATATCCAAATATTTTATTAGAATGAAGAATAGAGTAGCCACTGCTCTTTACACTTATTTCAAATCCTTGTTATAATAACAAGGGTATCAAAACAATATGTCTTAAAACATTTGAAATATAGTAGTAGTCTTCTAACTTTAATATATTACTTGAAGGTAATAACAGAAGATAGGTGCCCATAGCTTCAGCATATTTGGCTTCACCACATGCGCCATATAGCTCGAAGTCACTTTTCTTCAAGCTTCTCATTCTGTGGAGTCTCTACAATGACTTGCAGATATGAGACCCATATACGGTATCCAATACCCATGAATTAGAAATAGAAGCACTCAATGATAATATTGTTTGTATCATGTACAAACCTTTAGATGCTGGACCAGCATCTTGCTTCACACTTGCAAGATATGTGTTGACCCCATAAGTGATTTTGATGATAATAAAACATTGGAGCATGATTTATTTTACTAACAACTCTTCAAGTTTTTACAAGTTTTTTTATAGGATGATTCAAAAGCTCAATTACGACTCCTACATTCTTAGTTTTTAAAATGAGTTATGTTGTAAGTGATTCATGTAAAGAAGAACCCAAAGAAAAAGTTAAGTAGAAATCATGAAAATGGGTTACTTCTTGGTTGTTTCAAGCTTAAAGTTTCCAAGAGAAGATTGTTAGAAGAGTTGGAAAGACTCTTGAATGTTTAAAGTTTTGCTGGATGAATTATGGAGAAGAACTGAGATTTCAATGAAGAACTCATTTGAGCTAACTCGAAGAAAAGGAGCCGACTCTAGCACATGGCACGCATGAAGATTTCTGGCACGTAGATATCCGAGCGGACTCTAAGGGACATGAGCTGACTCATCCAGAACATGATTTTTTGAATCAGACAATCGAGCCAACCCCAAGAAAGTCCGAGCTGACTACATTATTCGGTCAAACATCCGAGCCGACTCTTCAGAGATTCGAGCCGACTCCTCCAAAGTTCAGAAAGAATAGTTCTGAGTGACCAACCCAACCGAGTCGACTCTAATGAATCCGAGCCGACTCTTCCAAACTGTAATTTTGAAGGCCTGTGAATCCTAGCCGACTCAAAGTAAGGTGAGCCGACTCTTCTAGAGTAAGGAATCATGCTATTGAGAAACCGAGCTAACTCGATTGAAGAGAGGGGACTTGACCATAACTACTCTATGGATCCAAGCTGACTCGAGTAGATCCGAGCTGACTCGAAGGTCGATTTCAGGCTTATAACAACTAGTTCTAGAACTTGAAATTTGAATCTAAAAAGTGCTCCAACGGATAAATGTCACATCCCAACAGTCTATGATGACTAAAACTACCCGAGAAGAGTACAAGACTATATATTTGAGGGATTGGGACTTCTTTTAAGTAAGAAGCAAGTAAGAGAATGCTAGACTGAATATCCAAGAAAGCTTGAGAGCAAGAGAGCACTAAAGAGCATTCAAGATAGTCATCAAGTCTTCACCAACTTACATCTGAAGATTGAAGCAATTATTGAGGAAGTTGAAAAAGCCATTAAAGTGCATTGAAATGTAATCAAGAAGGCTTCTCTTGAGCTGCATTGACAACCATCCAAAAAAATTTGTTTGTCATTTTGTTGCTTTCTCTTTACAATTCCTTTCAAATTGTTGGGTTGTTGGTTAGCCCGGTCTACAAACCAAGTGGGTTGTTAGTGATCCTGTTGAAAACAAACTGTAAGGGTTCTTAGTGATCTTGGTAAAACCAAGTTGGGTTCTTGTGTAAGGTTCGGTGGCAAGGCGGAATCATAGATTTCAAAAAAAATTTTATCTTAATGAAATCTTCACCAAACCTTCAACCCAAAATCTCCTTAAAAGAATTAAAAACATATAAGATGTTTATATAAGATTTAATCTCAAATCAAGATACTAACCTGTATCGCAAAATCCAAACTCTGAATCTCCACCAGGCGCCCAAATGTTCACCCTCCAATGGTGATCCACACAGAAAAACAATGAAGACAAAATTTCTATTTCTTGGTTCCTCTTCTTGAATTCTTTTTCAAGAATTCAATTCTTGGACCTTTAGGCTGAAATTTTCTTTCTTGAAAATTTCCTTTTCTTCCTTCTTTCCTCTTCTTGAATTTTCTTCAAGAATTCCCTTTCTTGAATCCCATTTCTTGAATTGAATTGGAAGAAAAAAAATTAAGACAGTCAAAGTCTTAATTCAAGAAAGAAAAGAAGAAAAGATCCTTTCCCTGTTCTTTCCTTTACCGTTCAAGACCTTCTTCTTATTCTTGTTTAGGGTCAGAGTTTCGACAGAGGACACCTCTGTAAGGGAAACAATACCCAACAAGAACAAGAGGAAGGAGTATTCTGGAGAGGAAGTGAGGGAATTGGATCTCTGAACTATGTTGCGTGAAAACCCCCGAGAACCCCAACCCTATTTATAGATCTCAGAGGGGTGTCATCTCGAAACAACGCAACCCTCTGAAACCCCAGGGGTCACGATCCCTCATCCCTCACGCATCCCCTCAACCAAAAATCATGATTCTCTGATTTGATTTTCGTTTTTCCGACGAGGAGAACTCTCGGAAAAACATCAGGAAGGATCGCGACTTTTGGAGACGGATTTGCGACCGAAAAGCGACGGATCCTTTTCTTAAATTTTTCTGGCCATCAGATCTAGATCCAAGGGCGCCAGACAAGGATCTGAAAATGCCCCTTTTCAGATTTTTTTCTCCGACGTTTTGTTTCTCACGCATTTTAAGAGAAGTCCACGCACGTGGACTTTTCTTTCTTGGCGCGCGCGGGTGAGAAGAGGGAGGGGGCGGCTTGGAGAGAGGGTCTCAGTGAATTAAATTCACTTGGGTTCAGCCATGGGTTAGCCCAATGTCCTAAAAATTAAATTGGACCTTAATCTGGTTCAATTAGAACCCAATTAAGCCCAATTCGGAACCAAATTCGAATCTGATTCGAATAGAAATTTGGTCTGCAACACATGCTAGTGTGTTTATCCTGCAAACATGATTTAATTCCAAATTAAATCCTTCATCAATTTTCTTTTGTGTGTGACCCATTGGGTTCCACACCTAGCCAGCAGTAGGTCCGAGTGCTATTTGACTTAATTCGGTTAGATCTCAACTAAGCCGATTTAGGTCAACTCAAACTAGCTCGACTCGGTCAATTAGAATCTAATTCAAATTGACTGATTTGAATTACCATGACTCAATCATATACCTACAAGACAAGATTGACGTCTAGCAACGTATCATGTCTACCCGGAAGATGTGGAATTTTGGTGGAATTACCAAAATACCCTTCAGTGGTGAGTTACCGGGCAATTCAGTCCTTTGATCAACTTGCATCCCGAATATGATTAGGAATATGGATATTTGTCAAATCCAATTTTCATATTCATCCCTAGCTCAATCTTTATAATGATGATTCATTAATGAACCATTAGAAAATAACTCTAATGTTCATACTTTGATCAAAGGTTTCCTGAATCCATCATTTGAAATTAGCTGGATGCTATTCCCTCTTACTAGGGCTGATCAATTCCTTGTTGACCTACTCACAACCTTCATATACAATCCACCATAACCAGTATCACCTCGTGCATGACTCAGTGTCATGATTGACTGCGAACCAAAGTATGGATTCATGTATATAAGGTACTATGGTAGTCTCAGGTCAAAGGACCACATGCACTACTCCCACTATGAGAATTATCTATTGACAAACAGATAAGGTTCCATTAGATATTCTCAATCTGGATCAATTCAGTGAACTCATTCTCCAATGAACACTCACATCCTAGTATTAGTGTCAAACACAAGTGACTGTGAGATCAGTCACCCTTATTACAAAACATATATAGGATGTGCTGGTCTTGCCGGAAACATTGATCCCCAACTCAATGTCCCATCGACCAGGAATATTTTAGATTAGGGTTTTAAGGCTTTAGGTCTCACTGGTATGATCTCATCATAACCCTAGAACCATAGCCCCAATCTATGGGGTTCATCATAAAATCAAAAAGACACAGCAAATGATGAAAATAATGCCTTTATAAAATGTCAATTCATTGATTTTGGGATCAAAATTACAATATTTCAATTGGCTTTCAGGGCACAATCTTTCAATCTCCCACTTGCACTAAAGCCAATCGCCTTTAAATCTTAACCCCATACAATCAAGGTGGCGATCAAACTCTCGCTGTGATAGAGCCTTAGTGAACGGGTCTGCTATGTTGTTCTTCGTTTCTACCCTTTTAATGCAGACTTCTTGTCTTTCGACAATCTCTCGAACGAGATGGAAGCGTCTCAGAATGTGCTTTGATTTGTGATGAGCTCTTGGTTCCTTTGCTTGAGCAACAGCCCCCGTATTATCACAGTAAAGTGATACTGGACCTTCAATCTCAGGAACTACGCCCAACTCTGATATGAACTTCTTCATCCAGACAGCTTCCTTGGCAGCTTCACTAACAGCAATGTACTCTGCCTCAGTTGTTGAGTCAGCTACAGTTTGCTGTTTAGAACTTTTCCAACTTACAGCTCCTCCATTAAGGGTAAAAACATACCCAGATATAGATTTGCTGTCATCTGGATCTGATTGAAAACTAGAATCTGAAAAAGCTTCTAGTTTAAGATCAGATCCTCCGTATATTAGAAAAATATCCTTAGTTCTTCTTAAGTACTTAAGAATATTTTTCACAGCCTTCCAATGATCCTCTCCTGGATCAGCCTGAAACCTGCTGGCTATACCTAAGGCATATGCCACATCAGGCCTAGTACATAACATAGCATACATAATAGACCCTACTGCCGAAGCATAAGGTACCGAATTCATTCTATTTCTTTCTTCAGGTGTCTTAGGAGACATCTTCTTAGAAAGATGTATGCCATGACCAATAGGTAAGTAACCTCTTTTACTTTCCTCCATGCTAAATCTTTTTAGCACTTGGTCAATGTACCTAGACTGGGATAAACCTAGCATCCTCCTAGATCTATCTCTATAGATCTTGATGCCTAGTATATAAGATGCTTCTCCCAAGTCTTTCATGGAAAACTGTTTAGATAACCATACCTTGACTGATTGTAACATTGGGATATCATTCCCAATGAGGAGTATGTCATCTACATACAGAACTAAGAAAACTATGGCACTCCCACTAGTCTTCTTGTACACACAAGGTTCATCCTCATTTTTGATAAAGTCAAATTCTTTGACTGTCTTATCAAATCGGATGTTCCAACTCCTAGATGCTTGCTTTAATCCATAAATAGATTTCTTTAGCCTACATACCTGATTAGGTTTAGTCTCCAAGACAAAACCTTCTGGCTGTGACATATAAACCTCTTCCTCAAGGAAACCATTGAGGAATGCAGTCTTCACATCCATCTGCCAGATTTCATAATCATGATATGCTGCTATAGCAAGCATGATCCGAATAGATTTGAGCATGGCAACAGGAGAAAATGTTTCATCATAATCTATTCCCTGTTTTTGTCTGAAACCCTTAGCCACTAATCTGGCTTTATAAGTTTCAACTTGGCCATCTGTCCCAATCTTTTTCTTATAGACCCATTTGCATCCAATAGGGTTAACACTCTCTGGTGCATCAACCAAAGTCCAGACTTGGTTGACATACATGGAGTCCATTTCGGATCTCATGGCTTCCAGCCATTTGTCTGAGTCACTACTTATGACAGCATCCGTATATGTTAGAGGCTCATCATTATCAATGATTCGGGCTTCATTATTTTCAATAATGAACCCATACCTTTCAGGTGCATGTCGCACTCTATCAGACTTACGGATAGGAGTGGTGTGTTCAGGTTCTATACTAACTATGTTATGATTTTGTTGAGATGTATCTATTTGTTGAACTTCTTCAAGTTCAATATTTCTCCCACTGCCCTTTTGTAGGATGAATTCCTTTTCCATAAAAATGGCATGCCTACTGACTAAAATCTTTTGTTCAGTAGGGTGGTAGAATAGATATCCTATACTATTTTTGGGATATCCAACAAATAGACATTTTTCTGCTCTAGCATCAAGCTTTTGTCCAAAATTTCTTTTGACATAAGCTGGACATCCCCATATCTTAAGGTGCTTAAGATTGGGTTTCCTTCCCCTCCATAACTCATATGGAATGCCAGATACAGATTTGGATGGTACTCTATTCAAAATATTAGCCGCTGTTTCCAAGGCATATCCCCAGAAAGAAACAGGTAAGTCTGTGAAGCACATCATGGACCGTACCATATCTAATAAAGTACGATTTCTCCTTTCAGCAACACCATTTAATTGTGGTGTGTAAGGAGGAGTCCATTCAGAGATGATTCCCTTTTGTTTAAGGTGATCAAGAAACTCGGTGGATAAGTATTCACCTCCTCTATCTGATCGAAGGATCTTAATACTTTTCCCCGTTTGTTTCTCTACCATACTTTGATACTCTAAAAATTTTTCAAAAGCTTCGGACTTATGTTTCATTAGATACACAAATCCGTACCTTGAAAAGTCATCAGTGAATGTGATGAAATATGAGTATCCACCCTTGGCCTGAGTTGTCATAGGTCCACATACATCAGTGTGTAAGAGTCCTAATAACTCTGTTGTCCTTTCATTATGTCCACTAAATGGAGTCTTGGTCATTTTACCCATGAGACATGATTCACAAGTTCCTAATGATTCATAGTCATAAGGATTAAGGAATTTTTCCTTGTATAACTTGTTAATCCTCTGCTCACTAATATGTCCAAGACGACAGTGCCAAAGTAAAGTATTGTTTACTTCATCTCTTTTTCGTTTATTACTAACATGTAGTATATTGTCATCAGAAGATAAAGTTAAGAGACCATTGCAAAATATGCCATTAAATATTATTTCATTAGAAAAACTGATTGAGCAGCCACTGCTCATTACATTCATAATATATCCCTGTTTAAGTAACAAGGGTACAGATATGATGTTTCTAATGATTCTAGGCATAAAATAACAATTCTTTAACTCTAAAATCTTCCCAGAAGGCAGCTTCAACATATAAGTCCCTACAGCTTCTGCTTGGATGGAATCTCCTCCAGCACCGTAGAGCTCGAAGTCGCCTTCCTTCAAAACTCTAATGTTCTGTAGTCCCTGCAATGATTTGCAGATATGATGACCACAAGCAGTATCCAATACCCAAGAGTTTGAATTAGAAGTGTCTAATGACAAAATTGCATGTATCTCATACATACCTGTTGGTGCATTACTAGCACCGGGCTTCAGACTTGCAAGGTAAACCTTGCAGTTTCTTTTCCAGTGACCCGGCTTGCCACAATGAAAGCAGGTCATTTGTCCGGAGGCCTTCTTTCCTTTCTTTTTCTTGATGCCCCCTTTTGGGTTTAACCTCCTCTTGGAACCCTTTTTGCCTATTTTCTTCTTGTTTACACCATCCACAAGAAGAAGTGGAGCCTTATTTTTCTTTAAATGGCTCTCTGCTGTTTTTAACATATTCAACAGCTCAGGCAAGGAAGTGTTAAGTTTGTTCATATGATAATTAAGAACAAACTGTGAAAATGACTCTGGGAGTGACTGCAGGATTAAATCCTGATTCAACTCCCCATCCATAACAAAACCCAATTGACCCAATCGGGTGATTAGGTCAATAACCTTTAATACATGGTCTTGTACGGATGTACCTTCTGTCATCCTTGTACGGAATAACTGCTTAGATATTTCATATCTTGCAGTTTGACTATGTTCTCCATAAAGTTCTTTTAAATTGAGCAATATGGAGTTTGTGTCCATGCTATCATGTTGCCTCTGTAACTCATTGGTCATAGAGGCAAGCATTATACACTTGACAGTAAGTGAGTCATTTTGCCACGTGTTATATGTGGTCTTATCCTCTTGCGAGGCATCTTCCCCTAATGGTTCCAAGGTTGGGGTATCAAGAATATAAGAAATTCTTTCTTGGCTGAGTACTATCTTCAGGTTTCTCAACCAATCAACATAGTTTGGTCCAGTCAATTTATTTGCATCAAGAATGCTACGGAGTGAGAGTGAAGAGGCCATTTAATCTACATTAACAAACAACATTACATAAGCAGACAATCAATGTTGACAAAACATAATTAAATTAGGACTTTAACTTAATTATGTCTCCCACTATTTTATCAAGCATCATAACCCTCAATGTGATGATCGAGAAAACCCTAATTGGTTCTCTTAGTGGGGTTGAGATCCTAATTCCTTATAAGAGACCTTGTGTGTACACAACAAATCTTATATAAGTTCAAAGGTAGGAAAAACTCTTTCCAATTGTAATTCATACAATTCTCAACTTATCTTGGCCTCTAAAATATTAATAGTCTTGTGTGTACACAACAAACTATAATATTTTAGTTAAGTCAGACCCTTCATTGCTATATAGTCATGATATTAATCATAATACCCTTGTGTGTACACAACAAAGTATTATATTAAATCATTCCATAAGCATCAAATGTACCAAGAAAAAATTATGTTAGTCACCATAATGAAAAGGCCTTGTGTGTACACAACAAACCTAATATGGATCATAACATACTAATGACTTGGCATGAAGGAAAGCCATATGTAGTGAATATTACACTGAGCATATTAATCAATAATTAAGTTAATCATACCGGCCAGGTAAGTGGGAGAGTGGTGGGAGTCCCCCCGTTGCTTTCCTTAGACACCAATAAGAATTGGCCAGGTCAGTCAACGGAACCAATTAAAAACCACGTCCTCTTTACCGATCATGAACCACTTTTCCTAGACACCGAATGATAAACTAATCATATTGATTATTTTTGCTTTTGGTATATGACACTACAACTTAATATGTTGTTAAAGAGGGGTTTATTAAAACAAAGCACATTCTAGCAAATATGTGCCATAGTGTGCCATCATACTAGGACAACCATTTACCACATAATGGATCCACCATTATGCCAGGGCAACCTTATTTCAGTATGATGACTAGAAGGCTAAACATATCTCTATGCAAATTAAGGTTTAAGTGAAAACCTTAATTAGTGGCATACTTCAAACATATATGCATAATTAACACAAAAATGTGATTAGTGTGTCATCATACTAGGACAACCATTTACCACATAATGGATCCACCATTATGCCAGGGCAACCTTATTTCAGTATCATGACTAGATCTCTATGCATATCTCTACAACAATTAGGGTTTGAGTGAAAACCCTAATTGGTGACATTATAACAAACATATATTACATCTCATCTTACTTTTATAAAAATGCATCTAAAATTCAGAATATATATTTTAATCTTTATAAGGAGGCTCTGATACCACTGTAAGGTTCGGTGGCAAGGCGGAATCATAGATTTCAAAAAAAATTTTATCTTAATGAAATCTTCACCAAACCTTCAACCCAAAATCTCCTTAAAAGAATTAAAAACATATAAGATGTTTATATAAGATTTAATCTCAAATCAAGATACTAACCTGTATCGCAAAATCCAAACTCTGAATCTCCACCAGGCGCCCAAATGTTCACCCTCCAATGGTGATCCACACAGAAAAACAATGAAGACAAAATTTCTATTTCTTGGTTCCTCTTCTTGAATTCTTTTTCAAGAATTCAATTCTTGGACCTTTAGGCTGAAATTTTCTTTCTTGAAAATTTCCTTTTCTTCCTTCTTTCCTCTTCTTGAATTTTCTTCAAGAATTCCCTTTCTTGAATCCCTTTTCTTGAATTGAATTAGAAGAAAAAAAATTAAGACAGTCAAAGTCTTAATTCAAGAAAGAAAAGAAGAAAAGATCCTTTCCCTGTTCTTTCCTTTACCGTTCAAGACCTTCTTCTTATTCTTGTTTAGGGTCAGAGTTTCGACAGAGGATACCTCTGTAAGGGAAACAATACCCAACAAGAACAAGAGGAAGGAGTATTCTGGAGAGGAAGTGAGGGAATTGGATCTCTGAACTATGTTGCGTGAAAACCCCCGAGAACCCCAACCCTATTTATAGATCTCAGAGGGGTGTCATCTCGAAACAACGCAACCCTCTGAAACCCCAGGGATCACGATCCCTCATCCCTCACGCATCCCCTCAACCAAAAATCATGATTCTCTGATTTGATTTTCGTTTTTCCGACGAGGAGAACTCTCGAAAAAACTTCAGGAAGGATCGCGACTTTTGGAGACGGATTTGCGACCGAAAAGCGACGGATCCTTTTCTTAAATTTTTCTGGCCATCAGATCCAGATCCAAGGGCGCCAGACAAGGATCTGAAAACGCCCCTTTTCAGATTTTTTTCTCCGACGTTTTGTTTCTCACGCATTTTAAGAGAAGTCCACGCACGTGGACTTTTCTTTCTTGGCGCGCGCGGGTGAGAAGAGGGAGGGGGCGGCTTGGAGAGAGGGTCTCAGTGAATTAAATTCACTTGGGTTCAGCCATGGGTTAGCCCAATGTCCTAAAAATTAAATTGGACCTTAATCTGGTTCAATTAGAACCCAATTAAGCCCAATTCGGAACCAAATTCGAATCTGATTCGAATAGAAATTTGGTCTGCAACACATGCTAGTGTGTTTATCCTGCAAACATGATTTAATTCCAAATTAAATCCTTCATCAATTTTCTTTTGTGTGTGACCCATTGGGTTCCACACCTAGCCAGCAGTAGGTCCGAGTGCTATTTGACTTAATTCGGTTAGATCTCAACTAAGCCGATTTAGGTCAACTCAAACTAGCTCGACTCGGTCAATTAGAATCTAATTCAAATTGACTGATTTGAATTACCATGACTCAATCATATACCTACAAGACAAGATTGACGTCTAGCAACGTATCATGTCTACCCGGAAGATGTGGAATTTTGGTGGAATTACCAAAATACCCTTCAGTGGTGAGTTACCGGGCAATTCAGTCCTTTGATCAACTTGCATCCCGAATATGATTAGGAATATGGATATTTGTCAAATCCAATTTTCATATTCATCCCTAGCTCAATCTTTATAATGATGATTCATTAATGAACCATTAGAAAATAACTCTAATGTTCATACTTTGATCAAAGGTTTCCTGAATCCATCATTTGAAATTAGCTGGATGCTATTCCCTCTTACTAGGGCTGATCAATTCCTTGTTGACCTACTCACAACCTTCATATACAATCCACCATAACCAGTATCACCTCG
The DNA here is from genome assembly GCA_021397845.1 of Areca catechu. Taxonomy (NCBI): domain Eukaryota; kingdom Viridiplantae; phylum Streptophyta; class Magnoliopsida; order Arecales; family Arecaceae; genus Areca; species Areca catechu. The sequence goes on from CM038041.1 coordinate 73,423,209, forward strand.
TGCATGACTCAGTGTCATGATTGACTGCGAACCAAAGTATGGATTCATGTATATAAGGTACTATGGTAGTCTCAGGTCAAAGGACCACATGCACTACTCCCACTATGAGAATTATCTATTGACAAACAGATAAGGTTCCATTAGATATTCTCAATCTGGATCAATTCAGTGAACTCATTCTCCAATGAACACTCACATCCTAGTATTAGTGTCAAACACAAGTGACTGTGAGATCAGTCACCCTTATTACAAAACATATATAGGATGTGCTGGTCTTGCCGGAAACATTGATCCCCAACTCAATGTCCCATCGACCAGGAATATTTTAGATTAGGGTTTTAAGGCTTTAGGTCTCACTGGTATGATCTCATCATAACCCTAGAACCATAGCCGCAATCTATGGGGTTCATCATAAAATCAAAAAGACACAGCAAATGATGAAAATAATGCCTTTATAAAATGTCAATTCATTGATTTTGGGATCAAAATTACAATATTTCAATTGGCTTTCAGGGCACAATCTTTCATCTTGGTGATCCTTTATAAAACCAAGTGTTGGATTTTTTAGGTGGGCTCGGTTTAAAAACCAAAGGAAGTTAAGTTTGCATTGTGAGCCTGTTAAAATTATTTGACTATTTTTCAGTGGGGGATATAGTAAAATTCCCAAGTGGTAATCTTGGTAGTAGACATAGGAGCTGATTTCTCCGAACCACTATAATTTTTGTATATTTGTGTTGTGCTTTTCTAACTACTTTCACTTTTGCTTTTAATTATCTATACCACAGCATTTAACACTTAAAAGTAGTTTTCAAAGAGCACTTAATTGCTTTAATTTTTTAAATTCTCAATTCACCCCCCTCTTGGGAAAGCCACCTGGGCAACAACTAGTATCAGTGCAGTGTCTCTGAATACTTTTAGAGTAAAGATCGATGGCTCATCCCATGAGTATATCTTTGGCCGAAGGCCAATCTACTAATAGACCTCCACTCTTCACTGGCACAAATTATTCTTATTGGAAAGCTAGAATGAAAATATGCATTCAAGCTATAGATTTTTAATTATGGAAGGTCATCTTAAAGGGTCCAAGTAAACCCATGATTAAAATTGATGGTATGGATATCCCAAAACCTGAAGAGGATTGGGATGAACACAACATGAAGATAGGGGAATTGAATGCCAAAGTCGTGAATTTATTATACTGTGCTTTGGATGCTAATGAGTTCAATCAAATTTTCACTTGCTCCTTAGCAAAGAAAATTTGGGATAAACTCGAAGTGACCCATGAGTGAACTTCCCAAGTGAAGACCTCCAAAATTAATCTTCTAGTACACAACTATGAGTTGTTTAAAATGGAACAAAGTGAATCTACCTTTGCCATGTTTTCTTGCTTTACAAATATTATTAATAATTTGAAAAGTCTTGGTAGGGTCTATTCAAATGCTGATCTAGTATAGAAGATTCTCAGATCACCTTCGAACAAGTGGGACCCCAAAGTGACTACCATCTAGGAAGCTAAAGAACTAAACACTTTACCTCTGGATGAACTGATGGGTTCTCTCATCACACATGAGCTAGCCATGCAGCATAAGATTGATGATAATCAGAAGAAATAGAATACAATAGCCTTCAAAGCTGCATCGGATTCAAAAAAAGATGAGGAATTGAAAAATGAATGCTCCTCCTCTGAAGATGACTTGGAAGATGAAGATATTGCTATGGTCGTGAGGTTTATGGGAAAGAAGAAAGGAAGATACTATAAAAAATTCCATAAATGAGGTGAGCACTCCAAGGACAAGGACAGAGAAAAAGACAAAGAACAGATGCCCACGTGCTATGAGAGTAAGAAGCCCAGGCACATCCATCCAGATTGTCATCTACTAAAAAAGATGTTTAAGAAAAAGAAGAAGAAAGCAATGGTTGCTACATGGAGTGACAGTGATGAGTCAACTTCAACCAAAGAATAAGAGACCACAAAGACTGCAAATCTATGCCTAATGGATCTCGAAGATGAGGTAACATTCTCCGAACCTCAAATAGAATTTACATTTGAAGAACTGAATTTTGCTTTTTATGATCTATTATCTGAATATAAAAAGACTGGAGTAAGGATAAGAACTCTAAAGAATATAAATGATTCTTCACAAAAAGAGAAGGTAAAAATTTTAGAAAAGAATACTTTATTGCAAAGAGATTTACATGCCTTTTTTGAAAATAACAAACCTTTGGAAACTGACAAAAATGCATGTATTGAGAAAAACGAAGCTTTGATGGTGGGGACACCAGGATCAGACACAGATCACTGGATCCCATATAGCTTATTGATTAGGGTTTTAAATTTTAGAACCTTAGTCACGTGTTATAATTTTGTAATCAATTAAGATTTGGTCCTGTAATAAATCGAGGTTAGTTGATTTGTCTCAACCCTCAACCCTAGTCAGTATATCGAGTCTTGTACTTTAATTATGAGTCCAGTATGAGTCCAATTTTTATATAAGAGAGGATGTTATCCTATTTTTGAGTTCCACCAGGCCACATCCAGGAGTCAGAGGCCACTACATCAACTTGTTGGATTTGTGTAACACCCCAGGATCAAAAATGCTTTCCAGAAACCTTGATTCCTTTTAGATGCCCTCCAGATGCCTAGATTCCTCCCCAGATACCAGAGCATATTCCCAAATCAGGGTATCTATGATTTCAGAGGTCCACCTGCATCCCAACCCAAGTGAATGCAAGGCCCAGGTCCATAAAGAACCAAGATTCTAGGTATATTCTAGCACAGAACCAAGATACCTAGAATATTCCTGCTCCAGGCTTCCCAGGCCTCCAGGGCCCAAAGCCCATGCGCCCAACCCATCCTTGGAAGCCCCAATTGCTGCCCAAGAGCCCAAGTTCAAGCCAAGAGGTGTCCAATCCCATGAAAAGGAGATTTGACCAAGTCCAAGGACTTTTGACCAAGTCAAAGGAGGAAGGAAATCCATATCAAATAAGGAGAACCTATTCCTATTCAACTTGTGAACCTATTCCTACTTCACTTGTAATCCTTCTCCCTATCTAGCTTGTATTCCTATTCTAACAAAGAGAGGGCATGGGAACTCTATAAATACCCCATCCCTCCCCCTCTTGTAATCAATTTTTATTCATGATATCTAAAAAAATCATGGTGAAATTTTTTTGAGCTTGCGAGCTTGTGATTGTGTTACTTTATTTCGTGTGGTTCCTTGTTCTTGTGTTGGCCGACCCTTGCCCTTGCAAATCCTAATGCACTAATAGCAAATTAACTTCCAAACATCAACCACACCCCCAATTGAAGAGCCCTCAGGTGTCCAAGAAGAAGAAGCCATCTTCTCCTTCTAGCCGCCAACCCTTGGAGCCCTGATTCCCCTTTCTTCTTTCCATCAATTTCTTTTCTAATTATTTTGTTATTTCTTGCTGACCTCTAACATTTTACAGATCCCTAAGGTGTTTCCCCTCCTCAGAGGAGGCCCCTCCTGCCTCTAGGACCTCCCAGATCTCCCTCAAATTCAAGGAAAACTGTAGCTTCATCATCCAGGCTCCGATTTGAGTGCGAGAGATCTCTTCATCGGCTGAATCCTCAATCTTTGACTAGTAAAATCCTTTCCTTCTCTTAATTTCTTATTTGGTTGAAGATTGCTATCCTAATTCAGGAATTTCTCAATTTTTGGGTCCTGAGATTCATTAGTTTGCATGAGAATATTGCGGGTATGCTTGTTTCTGCCATTGCTAGTCCTTATGCTAAACTTTGATTATCTTTTGGGTTCTTAACAATGAAATTAAAATTCAAAAATTTCAAAAAAATGAGTTTTCTATTTTTCTGCATCCCTAGGTTCATCCTGCATCAGTTTGGTATCAGAGTGGGTTTAGGATAGTTTTCATTTGCATTCGATTCACGAAACCCTAGTTTCTAAATTTTCTATATCCTGTTCACTGCATTAGGTCTTTGTTTTCCATCTGATTACAACCATCTAGGAATTTTTATTTTTCTATGAAATTTGCATGAATTGTTATCTATCTTGTCTTATGATTTATCAAAATTTTTAATTAATTTTAGAGAGACTTTAAATTATTAAAATTTGGCATCTTAGAAACCATAACAAAATCCTAAAATTTTGTAGCAGTCTGAAAACCCTAGGATTTGCATCATCATTTGATTTTTTTTTACATAAAATTTGGTGGGAGTCATCATCACCGTCCATCCTCTATTATAAAACTTTTTGATTTTTTTATGCATCAATATCTATGTCAAAATCTGTAACATCTGAAATCCTAATTTCCTGAATTTCTGCACTTACTTGACCCAAACTAATCAATTTCCAAACCCCAATCCTGAGCCAAACTTTGTTTGCTAATCCCAGTTAACTTAAATTCAATTTGTCACAGCATAAAATAATTAAAAAATATATTTTATTTTCTAATTATTTTAGATTGTATCAGGACCATTGAATGCCATCATCTCTTTAAACTAATCTTAAGGGCAATCAATATAACATCGGGGCAGGATTTCATCACCTGTCCTGGGTCCAAAACAACCATCAGCATACTGACCTAAGCCTAATTAAAATTTATTAGACCTAATTTGCCCTAGAGGGCTAGGTGACACCCATAGGTCGAGTCTGAGCTGTGTGGGCCAACTAGTGCATTTAATCCTTTAGTTATTACTGAAAGCTGGTGTCTAAGGCTAGGGGTCCAGAGTTAAATGACCTAAGTGGACTAGTGGTTTATAATTAAGACCCTATGACAAGCATGGGGAGCCTCCCACCACCCCACCCCCTACCTGGCTAGTGGAAGGATTAGTTGCTGGGTTATGTGTAAGTTGAGCTGACCCATTCAATTTTGACTATAGGTCTAGGAAACCCTAGAGTGTACTAACCTTTTTTCTTTTTGCATGCTTGGTTGTATCATTCCACTCTGATTGATTGATTGTTGCATGACCACTAGACTAGGAATCCAATACCAAAAGTCTACACCCCAACCCAACTCAACCATGAATCCTAATTTTGAGGCTTTCATAAAAGCCATGAATGAACAGATGGTTGCCCAATTAACCATCCAGATCCACCAATCCAACACCCAACCCAAAATTAGTTAGCTCAGATGGACCTCAAACATGATCAAACCCAAAATCAGCTTGTCCAGTTGACCACTCAACTCAACTAGATAACCCAAGCAAATAACAAAATAGCCACTAGGATCGACCAATTAACCACCTAGATTAAACCAAGTAGGAACCCTAGACCAAACCCATAGACCCCAGGAACCTAGTAGTAACCCACTATCTAGGGCTGGAAATAGGCCTGCCCAAAAGCCAATTGTCTGGAACTAGACTGGGCTAGCTCAATAAACTTCGGGCGGGTCTGAAATTGATTCAGGCTTCAGACCAAATTTTAAGCATATTGGACTAGTCTTAGGGCTGTAAAATAGAGTCCATTTAATTTTTGGACCAAAGGAATGCCCATATTCGGTCCAAAATTTTTTAAAATATAGTCTTTGGGCTGGCCCATTTCCAGCCCTACCACTATCACGCAGTCACCCTGAACCCTATAGGATTGATACCCCTAGATTTGAACCCATAACCTTTAAACCCATATCCTATGAGCCCAAGGAATCCAAAGTCTCTAGGTATCAGCTTAATGCTAGTTAGGATTCCATTAGTCAACCTAAACCCACTAAGATTAGTGCCCATAGTCAGGAACCCCTTTGTCAACCCATCCATGTCACCCTAGTTAATAGCCAGTTTTCCTTTAGTTAAACCCCTCTTACCACCCCATTGGTTCACCCAAATGACCTTGAAGAGGAGATATATGAGGCTGACTTAAGCTTAGTAGAGGAGTATGAGGAAAAAGAAGAGTTTTCTGTAGAAGACTTAGAATTAGTTGACCTAGTAGGTCCCCAGGTAGAAGCCAACCCAAGATCAGTTGACCCAGTAAACCCTGACCACATCCAGAATGTAGAGGATGAGTAGTTAAGGGATGAGGAACCCAACTTTACTATTAGACTCTTCCTTGAGGAGCTACTAGATGAAAGCCCAAGTATAGAGCCTAGTCCTAAATTTCTTGAACCAGATGACTTTATTAAGGAATTGGCTTATCAGTACCCTCATGAAGAATCCCATCCTATAGTTCCCATTGACGATCTCTTCTCTGAGATTAGTAACCCACTCTTCCATACTATTAACCTTGTAGGTACCCATCAACCCCATAAGGTCAACCTTATTAGTCTAGGATTAATCCCTCATACCCCTTCCTGCATCCTATTCTACCCGATTAATCCCAAACCCTTTTCTTATTCCTTATCCAATCAGACTAATCCTGAATGCACTTCTTATTTTCTACCATTTTCTGAAACTTTTCATGATTTTTTAATCCTTAGATTGCATTTCATAGGGGTTTGCATACTGTATCATTCATCGAGTATGTCATGTTTGCTTCCTACTTCTAGAAGACCCTCTGGCATCTACTAAGAGTTCATGTTATATTTTCATGTGCATGTTATGATAGGATCAAACCTAAAGAGTCTATAGTCTGTTAGCTTTTGTCCTGAAGAGTCTAATAATGTTTCTTTCAATAGGAAAGCCTAGTCGAGTCTTTTAAGTGTTAGTTTTACATCCAATAAAATTACAACCCTGATTCATCTATCCACACGTGCACTAGCCTCTGCACAGTATTTGCATCTGAAAATTAGCCAAAAGCTGAACATAATTAATGAACCTTATAAGAACTTGGCTAATTCTCGAAAGAGAGATAAAGAATTTGTAGAGGATCATGTAATTGTTAAGGAATTTCATGCTCGCGAAGCTGGCCCATCCAAATTAATGAAGAGCAGTGGACCCAATGCCTATGTGCTTGAGAGACCACCTGATTTAGGTATTAGCTCCACCTTCATCATCTCAAACTTTGTAGAGTATAGGGACCCATCAAAGATACCTTGCGAGCCCTTTGAGCCACACCCTTTCTTTGTGAGTGAACCCACCCTAGAGTGTCCACAAACAATTTGGCCTTTTGGTGAGGAAAAGATTGAAAGAATCCTGGATGATCAAGCTATCGGTACCTAAGATAGAGGCTATCAGAGGTATTTGGTCTGCTGGCAAGGTCGGCCAGAATCTGAGGACTTGTAGAGCACTGGTGAGGATCTGCAGCACCTCAACCTAGACCCTCCTTGAGCCAAATCGACCCTTACTCGATGGGGTTGAGTTCCTCCAATCCCGGGAGAATTGATGGGGACACCAGGATCAAACACAAATCACTCGATCCCATATAACTTATTGATTAGGATTTTAAAATTTAGAACCTTAGTCATGTATCACAATTTTATAATCAATTAAGATTGAGTCCTGTAATAAATTGAGGTTAGTTGATTTGTCTTAACCCTCAATCCTAGTCAGTATATCAGTCCTATACTTCAGTTATAAGTCCAGTATGAGTCCAATTTTTGTACAAGAGAAGAGGTTACCTTATTTTGAAGTTCCACCAGGCCATATCCGGAGTCAGAGACCACTATATCAACTTGTTGGATTTTGTATAACACCCCAGGATCCAAAATGCTTTCCAGAAACCCTGATTCCTTCCAGAAACCCTGATTCCTTCCAAATGCCCTCCAGATGCCTAGATTCCTCCCCAAATACTAGACCATATTCCCACACCAGGACATCCATGATTCCAGAGGTCCATCTGCATCCCAGCCTAAGTGAATGCAAGGTCCAGGTTCATAAAGAACAAAGATTCCAGGTATATTCTAGCCCAGAACCAAGATACCTGGAATATTCCTGTTCCAGGCATCCCAGTCCTCCAAGGCCCAAAGCCCATGCGCCCAACCCATCCTTGGATGCCCCAATTGCTGCCCAAAAACCCAAGTCCAAGCCAAGAGACATCCAAGCCCAAGAAAAAGAGATTTGACCAAGTCAAAGGCCCTTTTACCAAGTCAAAGGAGGAAAGAAATCCTTATCAAACAAGGAGAACCAATTCCTATTCAACTTGTGAACCTATTCCTACTCCACATGTAATCCTTCTCCCTATCTAGCTTGTATTCTTATTCTAACAAAGAGAGGGCATGGGAACTCTATAAATACCTGACCCTGCCACCTCTTCTAATCAATTTTTATTCATGATATCAAAAAAAGCCTAGTGAGATTTATTTGAGCTTGCGAGCTTGTGTTTGTGTTACATTATTTTGTGTGGTTCATTGTTCTTGCGTTGGCCAACCCTTGCCCTTGCAAACCCCCATGCCATAGCGGCAAATCAAGTTCCAGACATCAGCCATGCCCCCAGTTGAAGAGCCCTCAGGCATCCAAGAAGAAGAAGTCATCTTCTCCTTCTAGCCGCCAGCCCTTGGAGCCCTGATTCCCCTTTCTTCTTTCCATCAATTTTTTTTCTAAATATTTTTTTGTTTCTTGCTGGCCTCTGACATTTTGAAAATCCTCGAGGTGTTTCTCCTCCTCAGAGGAGGCTCCTCTTGCCTCCTGGACTGCCCAGATCTGCCTCATATTCAAGGAAAGCTGTAGCTTCATCATCCAGGCTCCGATTTGAGTGCGAGAGATCTCTTCATCAGCTGAATGCTCAATCTTTCATTGGTAAAATCCTTTCCTTCTCTTAATTTTTGATTTGGTTGAAGATTGCTATCCTAAGCTGGGAATTTTTCAATTTCCAGCTATTGAGATTCAATAGTTTGCATGAGAATTTTGTGGGTATGCTTGTTTCTGCCATTGCTAGTCCTTATGTTGAACTTTGCTTAACTTTTGGGTTCTTAACAATGAAACTAAAATTCTAAAAATTCCAAAAAAATGAGTTTTCTATTTTTTTGCATCCCTAGGTTCATCCCGCATTATTTGACTACTGATGTTGGCTTTGCCTTTGATTTTGATGAATAACAAAATGTTGAGTACATATTGTATACTAATGTTTCAATTATAGTTATAAGTTACAGTATATAGGCACCTTAAATTCTTAAAATGAAAGTATCATGAAGCTGAGCAATTTTTCAAGTTTTAAGAAGTCTTCTCAACTGAAAAAGGCCTCAAAGATGATCAATCATGGTTTACAAAAGATGCTTTGAAGTTTCATTGAAGATCTTTTAGTTTTTGAGAGTTTTGGCACACTTTTTGACAAACCGCAGAACCAAGTGTCGACACTTCAGAACTGGCATGCAAAATTCTTCACTGACATGCCAAGTGTCAACACCTGAAAATCAAGTGTCAACACCTAAAACTCAAGTGTCGATACCTAGAATTCAAGTGTCGACTCAAGGCCTATGATTTTTGAAAATACATAACTTGCCATTTGGAGTGTTTTTGTGTTATGTGTCGACACCTGAAAATTAAGTATCGATACCTGAAAATTAAGTGTCGACACCTGTAGGACCAAGTGTCGACACCTGAGAGCCACATGTCGACACCTAGAAGTCAAGTGTTGACTCACGGGCTCTGACAGCTTCAATGGCTCTATTTTCTGAGTTGCATATTTCATCTTTACAAGCTCCCAACAACTAGTTTTGATCCTCCAATGATCTCAAACCATTTTTTGAAAATTTTTGAAGTATTTAAGCTTTACCAAACTAATTCATGAAGCATTGAACTCCATTGAACACACAAGATAAATATTCTTTCAAGAACTTCACTTCCAAAAGCCAAAATGGAGAGATTCCATTCAAAAAGCTTACAAGCCTATCTTTTCAACTTTTCAAAAGTGGCTTAGAAGAGATTCCAAAGAGAAGTCAAATCAAGCAATCAACAAGAGTCTCAAAGTTTCCACATTCCACTCTTTGAAGAGAGTTTGATTATTTTTTTATTCTTGTATCTTTAACTTTATACTTTGTTGACCTAGCTTTCAAGGATTTTTGAAAGTAGGTTGTTGAGATTGTTGGTGAGCCAAAGATACAAAACCAACTAGGATTTTACTTGTGAGCCTAAAGATAAAATAAGTTGTATGGTTGTTGGTCAGCCTAGGTGACAAAACCAACTTAGGTTTTGACTTATGAGCCTTGGAAAACAAGTCGACTATAATCCTTAAAGAGATTATAGTAGAAATTCCCAAGGGAAGTTTGGGGGTGGACGTAGGTGCTTGGAGTGCACAGAACCATAATAAAACTTGGTGTTTGTGTGTGATTGCTCTTTCTATTACTTGCACATTATTCCTTGCATTTAATTTTACTGTTATCTGTTGCATATCGATTTGTTTTAATTTACTTTCCTCACAAACACTTCAAGACCTGCACATAATTGCTTAATTTTTTGAAAGACCCAATTCACCCACCCTTTTGGGCTCCATTTATTGGCAACAAGTGGTATCAGAGCACTTGTACTCTCTTGTAGGTCCAATGATCTTGAGTAAAAGATCATGGCAGCCCCAACTGGTATGGGTGTTGTAGAAGGTCAAGCCTCTAACCATCCACCTTTGTTTAATGGCACCAATTATATATATTGGAAGATACACATGCACATTTACATTCAAGCCATGAACTATAACATTTAAAAGATAATTTTTAAAGGCCCTCATCAGCCTACTATCTTGATTAATGGCATTCTCACTCCCAAAATAAAAGATGATTGGGATAAGAATGACATTAAGCAAATAGAGCTTAATGCAAAGGCTATGAATCTATTGTTTTGTACTTTAGATCCAAGAACAAGGGTACTCATCAAGTGAAAACTATAAAAGTTAGCATGCTCATTCATACATATGAGATGTTTAAAATGAAATCTTCTGAATCTATTAGTGAAATGTATACTAGGTTCACTAATATTATGAATGGAATGAGAAGTTTAGGAAAGGTTATTTCTAATGGTGAACTTGTAAACAAACTTCTCAGGTCTCTTCTGGCTTCTTGGGATGTTGAAGTCACTGCTATTGAAGAAGCTAAAGATGTAAACACATTTCCTCTCGAGCAGCTATTGGGCTCATTAATTACCTATGAGCTTTCTTTGAAACAAAAAATAGTGGACTATGATAAGAAGAAGAAAGTGATTGCCTTCAAGTCCACCGCCAAAGAAGAATCAAGTGAAGATCCTGAAGAAGATAAGATGGCTCTCATAGCACGAAAGTTTAGGAGGTTCATGAGAAAGAAGAAATATAATTTCAAGAAAAAATCTCAAAAGGGAGAGCCTAGCAAAGAGAAAGAAAAAGAAAAAGAACAGGAGCAGCCCACATGCTTTGAACGTAAGAAACCTAGCAACTTCAAGATGGACTGTCCGTACTCAAGAAAAGAAGAAGAAGATTAAGAAAGAAAGCTATGATGGCAACTTGGAGCAACAGCGAGGGTTCAAGCTCCGATGAAGAGCAGCAAGAGGTTGCAAATTTCTGCTTGATGGCTAATAATGATGTGGTGTTATCTAAAACTGAGAATGAATTTACTTTTGATGAATTGCATTGACACGGGACATGGATGCGATGCAGTACTAAAGGTTGATTTAAATTTTATGTTAATCGAGAGCAAATATTCATTAACCTAACAGCCTATTAAATAATACGTTAAAAGAATCTATAGCAAGCAACTAAATACTGTATTACATCACCCGCATGCATACCTAACAAAATAATTAATTAGAAGGATCATGGCGATTGAGAAACTACCCTAGATTAGGTTCCTACTTTTTAACATCAGATCTATAGGAAGGAAAAGGGATCTTGAGTTACCAATACACTTAGAAGTCTCCTCTGATGAAGAACTGGATCACTACACTCTAGGATTGAAGAATCGGACTCCAAACTGATCGCTCCTGGCATCCGAATTTCAATCAAACTGATTCCAAAGCATGGATGCCGATCTTCAGAGTCGGAACTCGAGAGAATCTGCCAAAAAATACCAAAAATAACAATTAAACGTTGGAAATCAAAAGCTAGAAGGAAGGCTGGTACCAGGGTTGTTGGTTCTCCTAGGGATCTTCTTCTTTGGTTAACTTCTAGGACCTTTTCAAAGCATTGGATGAAGGCCTTGAAGAGACTAAGGGATCAGATCTGACGGAGGGATTGGATGGATAAACAGGGTGTTGCACCCCGGTAAAACTTGGATGTCGCACCCAAGTGTTCTAGGCATCACACCTAGCACCTATCAGCCATCGCAGCTAGAAAGGAATTGGAAGAACTCGGCAGAGTTTCATTTCATATCATCAAATATTCATTATTTACAAGGGGGGAGGTGTAGGGGTATTTATAGAACCCTAACCAGAGAAGTGAGGGACTCAAATACAAGAGTTTCATTACAACTCTAGACTTCAAGTTTACATTACCTGGACTCCTGTTGGATGAAAAAAATGGACTCCTATCCATAGTTGGTGCCAAGATGAGACTTTAATGGAGGATCATGATAGCTTCTGGGTTGGTCATGATGATTGGACTCCAGTGCCTTGATAATGTATTCTTCTAGAGCTGCCTGGACACTTCAGTATGGATTGGAGAGAACTCTAGAGTCCTGCTGAAATTCTAGAATCCTTGAAGCTTGAACAGTTAGCAGCTTATTTGAATGGATTGCTAGGAACCCTTGGACCTCCAACACTAGGTAAGAAAAAATTTCCAAACTCCTTTGAATGCTTGGCTGACTTCTCACTTTGGCATGAAATATTATGAGTAGAAGGGTGCCATCTGGGAGAAGTCCTTCACAATTACTCCTCTTAAAAATTTTGTGCACCTTTCTTCATGGGCCGACCAAAAGAAATTGTCTTGATGAGTGTAGCTTGTCCAAATTTAAATTGTCGGCCATGTGTCATTGTCCCCCTAGTGACGTGACAATAGTAGTCCTGAAAACATGCAAAGTTGACATGCAAAATAGGCTAGCATATGACAAGAGCTTGTGCGATTCGAGTCACATGGGTATTATGATTGGTCTTCCCTGTAATACAAGACTCAACAACTAAATTTTACAGGACTCAATAAATAACTAAAGTCCTATTTGATCAATTGGAACCCAATTTGATCAAATAGGCAAGACATGTAAATACGTAGTTCAACTTGGTAAAAGGGGTTTAGCCTAAAAGGCTAAATAAAAAAAACCCTAATTCCAGTTGGTAAAAGGGGCTAACCCTAACTAATCCAAAATAACAAAAATTAAAATTAATTATTTACATGGATAGAAGGGTTGGGTCCAGGGTTTCATTCACAGGTGATCAACAAGGATGTGGGTTCAACCTGTCAATATTTTTGGGCCCTGGTGTCCTCACCAATTCTCCCCAGGTGGGAGGAACTCGACCCCGTCGAGTAAGGGATAGACTGGCTCAAGTACTTCTCTAGCAAGTTCGGGATGATTTTTTGCAGATCCTCTCGAGTTATCCAAGTGTCATTAGGCTCGGGATGTCCTTGCCAATGAACCAAGAATCGCTGGTAGTCCTTATTCCGGGTAACAATCATTTTGTCATCCAGAATTCTTTCAACCCTGTCTCTCCGATTTGTAGATTTGGCTATTGGACACTCATGGGTTGGTTCGCTCTCAAGAACAGGATCTGGCTCAAAAGGCTCACTAGGTAGCAACATCGGCTCCCTATACTCTATAAGATCTGATATTTTGAAAGTTGGACTTATACCCAAATCTAAAGGTAGGTCTATCTCATAGGCATTAGGTCCAAACTTATCAATTATTTTATAAGGTCTCGCACTCTGGGCATGTAACTTTTTGACAGTTCTAGATGGAAATCATTCAGGCCTGAGCTTGATCATTACTTGGTCCCCTACTTTAAACTCTTTGAACCTTTTGCTTAAATTAGCCATTCGTGCATATGAATCATTGCTCACTTTAATTTTCTTATTTATTTCTTGATGCAAGTTCTTTATATGCTGTGCAAAAGAGTCAGCTGACTCAGATATACATGCATGAATAGGTAAGGAAATCAGATCTAATGGTTTCCTAAGCTTGTATCCAGGAACGATTTCAAATGGGCTCTTCCCTGTAGATCTGTTGACTGAGTTATTATAAGCAAACTTCACTCTTGGTAACAATAGATCCCAATTAGCAGTATTTTCTCCCACTAGACTCCTCAACAGGTTCTCTAAACTCTGATTTACTATCTCATTTTGGCCATCTATTTGGGGGTGGTAGGTAGTAGAATACTTCAATTTGGTTCCTAGCATATGCCATAAGATTTTTCAAAAGTAGCTAGTAAACCTAACGTCTCGATCCGACACGATGGTCTTAGGCAATCCATGTAACCTAACCACTTCGTTCAAGAATAATTTGGCCACTCCAAATGCATCATAAGTTTGGGAACATAGGATGAAATGGGCTATCTTAGAAAACCTATCTACTACCACGAAGATAGAATCATGTTTCCTAGCAGTTTTAGGTAATCCTAAGACAAAGTCCATACTCAAGTCTTGCCATGGGCAATCTGGGACGGGGAGTGGGGTATATAGTCTAGTATTCTATCTAGGTTGCTTAGCTACAGCATAAGTCCTACACTGGGCTACCACTTCGGCAACATTTTTCTTTAGACATGGCCCATAAAACTGATCCTCTATAGCCAAGATAGTTTTATTATGCCCAAAGTGTCCAGCTAAACCTCCTATGTTTATCTCCCAAATAAGAAAGTCTCTAAGTGATGTCTTGGGAACAAACAACCTATTTCCCTTGAACAAATAACCATCCCTTAAGACATACTCACTAAATTCAGTGGATGGCCCTAGCTTCACTGATTCATAAATCTTTCCAAAATTCGGACAAAATTCATATTCTTCCTTTAATCGTTCAAATTCGACTACTTCGGTACTCACACAATTCAGCAACATTGTTCTCCTACTAAGTGCATCAGCTACCCTATTCTCACTTCCAGCATGGTGCTTTAGGACAAAAGTATAGGTTTGTATAAATTCGACCCACTTGCCATGTCTAGGATTTAACTTTTTTTGAAAAATTAGGAAGCGAAGTGCTTTGTGATCAGAGTAGAGAACGAATTCTTGCGGTAGCAAGTAATGCCTCCAATACCTAAGAGCTTGTACTACCGCATACAACTCTTTATCATATGTGGAATATTTCAACTTGGCATCACTCAGTTTCTTACTAAAATAGGCAATAGGATGATTTTCCTGACTTAATACCCCTTATATTCCTACGCCTGATGCATCACAGGCGACCTCAAAGACTTTGGTGAAGTTGGGTTACCTTAGAACTGGTACCTTAGTTATTCTATCTTTGATCTCTAGGAAGGCTTTATGGGCAGCTCTAGTCCAATCGAATTCGTCCTTCCTAATGCAGTCGGTGATCGGAGCAACAATCATGCTAAACCCTCTAATAAATCTCCTATAGAAGGTAGCTAACCCATGGAAACTTTGAACGTCATGAACATTCCTAGGTATAGGCCACTCAACTATAGATTTCACTTTCTCAGGGTTGGTGGTTACTCCTTCTGGTGTTACAACATAACCTAAGAAGATGATTCTGGTTGACATGAAGCTACATTTCTTAAGGTTTGCAAACAAAGCTTCCTTCCTAAGGACCTGGCAAATTTGACGGAGGTGGTCTAAGTGAACTTTCCTAGTCTTACTGTATACGAGGATATCATCAAAATATACGACCACGAATTTTCCAATAAATGATTGTAACACCAAAGTCATAACCCTCATAAACGTACTTGGGGCATTTGATAATCCAAAGGGCATCACCAACCACTCATATTAGCCATCTTTGGTCTTGAAAGCCATTTTCCACTCATCCCTGATTCTGACTCTCACCTGATGGTAGCCACTTTTTAAATCAATTTTTGGAAAGATGGTCGATCCGACCATCATGTCTAGCTTGTCATCGAGTCGCGGTATGGGAAACTGATACTTTATTGTAATCTTGTTAATAGCCTGGCTATCTATGCACATCTTCCAACTACCATCCTTTTTAGGAGTCAAAAGTGCTGGGATAGCACAAGGACTCAAACTTTCCCTAATAAATCCCTTTTTCATAAGATCCCCTACTTGTCATTGTAGCACCTGATGTTCCGTTGGGTTCATCTTATAGTGTGGGAAGTTTGGCAATGTGGCTCCTGGTACTAAATCAATTGCATGTTGAATATCTCTTAATGGTGGCAATTGATCTAGTAAATCTTCAGGATAGACATTTTTAAATTTCTCTAATAGATTTAGGATCTCCTTAGGGTATTCTAGTTTTGGTTGGTCCTGAGCTTCCTTGGTAACTAAAATCCAAACTGGTGACCCTCTATCGATTTCTTGTTTTAACTCCTTTTCAGAGATCAAATTTAGATTAGACTCTTTTTCCTTTAAGTGACTTGACCCTCTCTTAAATTGTCCTTTGGTGGGGTCGCATTAATCACTATCCTCTTTCCTAGATGGTGAAATGCACACGAGTTCGATTGTCCAAACAGGGTGGCATCGTGGTCATACAATCAAGGTCTTCCTAAAATGATGCTGCTAAGCCCCATCGGAAGAACATCGAACCAGACTCTTTCTTGGTAGGATTGTACCTGAATTGTAACCTGGCATCACAAACGGATGGAAATGTTGGTTGCATCGATCCAGGATACCATATAGGGAGTCGGGTATGGAATAGTTGGTAAGTCTAGGCTCTTAACTGCATTAGTAGAAATTGCATTGACACAACTCCCACTATCAAATATAACCTTACATACCTTATCCCCTATTTTAATAAAGGTCTGTACGATGTTAGTCCTACGCCAATCCTCATTCCTCTTAGTTTGAGTCAGGAAGCATCTGACCACTCCTAAACGGTCTGAGTCTAAGATCTCTTCCTCCTCATCATATTCCTCCACTAACTCAGCTTCAACCTCATAAATCTCTTCCTCACAAGGGTCACTAATCTCAGGGTCCTCTACTTCAGGTTCCCCTATATGTAAGGCTCACGATGGACATTGGGCAGCATAATGACCAGTCTGATTACACTTAAAGCATACTGGGGTTTGGTTTCGATCCTTCTGAACCATAGGTGCCTTACCCTTGTCATCTCTACGAATGGGCTAGGGATTGGGTCTATGTTGATTTGTAGGGAATCGGTTCTGGTTTGGCCTATTTCCAAGGGCATTAAATCTAGATGAATCAGATTGATAGGTAGGTTTCCTTGGAAATATCTCAGCATCCCTAGCAACCTGATAGGCATGTTCTAAATCATTCACTTCTCTTAGAATCAGTTCCCTCTTAATGTCCTCATTCAGGACTACTCTAAACCTAGACAAAGTAACCGACTCAGACTCGGACACACCACACCGCATAACATACTCATCGAAAATGGCTATGTATTCGGACATAGTCTGATTTCCTTGGGTCATCTTCTACCATTGATCTAAAAGCCTTTGTTCATAGGAGAATGGCAGGTATTTGGCCCTTAATTTGAGTTCCATGTCCTCCCATGTAGCTATATATGGGTCTCTTCTCCGTTGGCTTAACCTTTCCACATTATCCCAATACAATCGTGCTTGTTGGATCAACCTAAACTTAGCGATTTTGACCTTACGCTCTTCCGACATGGTGTACCATTCGAAGTACTAATCCATATCACTTTCCCAATCAGAGTACATCTTGGGATCTAAAGTACCATCGAATGTGGGGGCTTCTAGTCTGATACTCCAAAGGGCTCGTGCTTCCTGATCATCTATGTCATACTGCTGCCTCCTAGGAATAGGATCAGGTGTAACCTCTCTACGTTGGGCTCGATGCCTTGGAATTGGATTAGGTGTGGCCTCTCTACGTTGGGCTTGATGTCTGGGGATTGGATCATGTGTAAGCTCTGGAAGCTGGGGTCCTGGACCATACTGTGGGATAAATTCCAGTGGTGTAGGGTCAGGTTGAGACACATGGGATCCTTCTAATGAACCTATTCTTTCATTCATTTGATCAAACCTCTGGTCGACTCTAGCACTAAATTGCCTCTGTTCAGTACTAAGCTGCCTCATTTGCTCAGTCAAAGATCTCATGAAAGTTTCCATTGTGGGATCCATGGATGTACTAGGTTGGTCCTGGGGGACCTGGTATGGCATTCCTGACCTAGTAATCATGCAAGGACACAATGCACTCAAACAAACCTAATCGACTATGGATAGCTAGATCTAGAGTCCAAACTAGATGCCTAATCACGGTGGCAAGCTAGTCTGTAGTAACTCAAGACTTGGCCAGGCAGGTGTAAGGGGAGTGTAGGTCACTGATTGCCAATCCTAGACACCAATCAGAGATTGGCCAGGTAGGCTTTCCAGCTCACTTGCCCTTCGGGATGTAATCCCTGAACCACTATTCTAGACACCAAGAAATGGGCACACACAGATTTAGTTGACACGATTGACTTGACACTAACTCGGACCCGACCAATTGGTGTCCCTAAGCTCACTAGAGCAATTAGGTTCTAATCAATTTTAATTAGGGCTTGGGCTCGAATGCAAAGTAGGTTGTTTTGGGCTAGGTAAATGTTATGAACTCCTCCCCCTATGTTATATTGTATGCCCTTAAAAATCAATTAGAAAATGAATGCAACAAGAAACTAATAAAACTAAACCCTAATGATTTTTTTTTTGGGCAGAACCTGTTCTCAGGCCGAAAACAGAGAACTATAGTTTTCACAAAAAACTATAAATTGTAAAAAAATTACTAAAAATACTTTGAATTTCAAGGAAGCTAACAAAATAAATTTCATATTTTTTTTATTTTTATACATGCAAAAATAATTAAAAAAATAGAGCATATACTGGAAGGCCGAGATGCAGAATTTAACTAAATACAAGATTAATCTAATCTAAACCTAGGTCTCTGATACCACATTTAACACGGGACATGGATGTGATGCAGTACTATAGGTTGATTTATATTTTATGTTAATCGAGAGCAAATGTTCATTAACCTAACAGCCTATTTAACAATATGTTAAAAGAATCTATATCAAGTAACTAAATACTGGATTACATCACCCGCATGCATACCTAACAAAATAATTAATTAGATGGATCACGGTGATTGAGAAACCACCCTAGATTAGGTTCTTTCTTTCTAACATCATATCTAGAGGAAGGAAAAGGGATCTTGAGTTACCGATTTGCTTAGAAGTCTCCTCTGATGAAGATCTGGATCATTGCACTTTAGGGTTGAAGAATCAGACTCCAAACTAATCACTCCTGGCATTCGGATTCCGATCGAACTGATTCCAAAGCATGGATGCTGATCTTCAAAGTCGGATCTCAAGAGAATCTGCCAAAAAATACCAAAAATAGCAATTAAATGTTGGAAATCAAAAGCTAGAAGGAAGGCTAGCACCAGGGTTGTTGGTTCTCCCGGGGATCTTCTTCTTTGGTTGGCTTCTAGGATCTCTTCAAAGCATTGGATGAAGCCCTTGAAAAGACTTAGGGATCAGATCTGATGGAGGGATTGGATGGATAAATAGGGCATCGCACCCCGGTAGAACTTGGACGTCGCACCCAAGTGTTCTAGGCATCACACCTAGCACCTATCAGCCGTCGCAGCTAGAAAGGAATTGGAAGAAGAACTCGGTAGAGTTTCATTTCATTTCATCAAATATTCATTAATTACAAGGGGGGAGGTGTATGGGTATTTATAGAAACCTAACCAAAGAAGTGAGGGACTCAAATACAAGAGTTTCATTACAACTCTAGACTTCAAGTTTACATTGCCTGGACTCTTGCTGGATGAAAAAAAATGGACTCCTATCCATAGTTGGTGCCAAGTGAGACTTTGATGGAGGGTCATGATCTCTTCTGGGTTGATCAGGATGATTGGACTCTAGTGTCTTGATAATATATTATTCTAGAGTTGCCTGGACTCTTCAGTCTGGATTGGAGAGAACTCTAGAGTCCTGCTGAAATTTTGGAATTCTTGAAGCTTGAACAGTTAGCAGCTTATTTGAATGGAATACTAGGAACCCTTGGACCTCCAACACTATGTAAGAAAAAATTTTCAAACTCCTTTGAATGCTTGGCCGACTTCTCACTTTGACGTGAAATATTAGGAGTAGATAGGACTAGGTCATCACATAAAGATGCACATGACTACCTAACCTTTGTGTCACAAATCGAACCTCATAGCTTAGAAGAAGCTGAATCTGATCCAAACTGGATGATGGCCATGTATGAAGAACTAAACCAGTTTGAAAGAAATAAGGTATGGACTTTAGTTGATAGACCATCAAACCATCCCATCTTAGGAACAAAATGGGTCTATAAAAACAAGTTAGATAAACAAGGCAATGTAATTAGAAACAAAGCTATATTAGTGGCTAAGGTATATAACCAAGAAGAAGATATAGATTTTGATGAAACATATGCACCCGTAGCAAGACTATAAGCCATTAAAATGCTTCTTGCATTTGCTTGCTACATGAATTTCAAACTCTTTCAAATGGATATGAAAAGTGCATTTTTGAATGGTTTTATATCCGAACAAGTTTTTATAGAGCAGGCACCAGGTTTTGAAAGTCACGCTTTTTCAGATCATATTTTTAAACTCAATAAAGCATTGTATAATTTGAAATAAGTACCTAGAGCCTGGTATGATAGACTTAGCACTTTCTTGCTTGAAAATAATTTTACAAGAGAAAATGTTGATAAAACTCTTTTTATCAAAAAGAAAAGTAATGATATATTAGTTGTACAAATTTATGTTGATGATATTATTTTTGGTGCAACTAATGAAACTCTTTATGAAGAATTTGCTAAGTTGATGCAGGGTGAATTTGAAATGAGTCTAGTTGATGAACTGAACTACTTCCTTAGACTTCAAGTAAAATAATCAAAGGAAGGAATCTTCATAAACCAAGCAAAGTACATCAAAGAAATCATCAAGAAGTTTGGTATGGAGACAAGCAAAGAAATGAGCACAACCATGAGCTCAACCTATAGATTGGATAAAGATGAAGAAGGTAACAACATTGATCAAAAGCTATATCAAGGTATGATTGGATCTTTGCTATACTTAACTGCAAGTAGACCTGATATCTTATTTAGCGTATGTGTTTGTGCTAGATTTTAATCTAATCCAAAAGAATCACATATACTTGCTGTGAAAAGAATAATAAGATATCTAAGAGGAATAAATAATCTAGGTCTATGGTATTCAAAATATTCTTCATTAAATTTACTTGTTTACATAGGATATGAGTGGACCAACAAGGAATCGATCTTTCCTAGTAAGAGGAATTGTTATCCTATGTAATCTCTTCGATGAGTGACTCAAGGAGCCTTTGATCAAAGCAAGATGAGATTAGAATTGGTTTCTAATCAATCATTAGCTGAGTCCTTATGATTGAGCTGAGATTCGATATGATTAAGTATTAGGGTTTGACATATATCCATACCTATCACTTAATCGGGATAATGGGGGATCGAAAGATTGAATTGCACGGTAACTTACTACTGAAGGGTACTTTGATAATTTCCACCAAATTTCTCATCTTCTGGGTAGGCATGATATATTGCTAGATGTCAATCTTGACATGTAGGTTTTCATGAACCAATTGATTTGGTTTAATGAGTCAATTCGATGAGTGATTCGAATTGGACAATTAGGTGAGCTAATTTGACCTAATTAGATCAATCAGGTTCGATCGAATCAAATCGGCTCAAACCTAAACCTACTGCTAGCTAGATGTGGAACCCAATGGATCACACACAATTGAGAGTTAGCCAAAGAAGTCATTCATGATTTAATTAGGATCATAGTATCCTAATTGGTTAGCGAGATTGCACACTAGCATATGCAAGCTAACCCAATTGGATTGTGTCCGGTTGCTTGCTAATTGGGCTAACCTAATTAAGGAAAACCTTAATTAGGCTGAGTCCTAAGTGGGGCTAATTAAATCAGAGCTTTATCTGATTTTAAATTGACCTTTTGACTAATTTATGGAAGAGTCCCTGGGGCCAGGGACTCTTGGTGCCTCTTGGCGTGCACGGGAGAAATATAAGGGCGCAGAAGGACAAAAGTCCTTCTGCAGATGAAACACTAGAGTGTTTCTTATCTGAAACACCTTCTCATCTTATCCCCATGCCTCTTGGATTTGTTTGACCGGTCAAGGCCATTTGAAATGGCATGAAAAGGGGTGGAAGCAAAAGTACACATGAAGAGACACGTGTCTTCATATGGCACGTGCCCTGAAGCAGAGTCCTTCTGCTTTCAGGACTCTTCATATTCTCTGGTGTTTAGAGATTGAAGAAGCACCTCTTGGCTTTCTAGGGCTTGGTACTTGCCATGTGGCAAGTAGCAGATTGTCCAGGAAAGTGGTTGGATGCCGATATATCTTTTGGTGCATGAGAAGACATATTGGATATGATTTTTTGATCTTGAAAAATCATATCTGATAACCTGTCGGAGGACATATCACATGCCCCTCTTAAAACTATAATTAGGGGTGGTGATATGAGTTTCAGATAATCTTTTTCACCATAATGACATTCTGAGTGTTTCTTTGTCTCTCCCTCCTTCCTCCATTCTTTAAGACAAGACTTGTCTTGTTAAGACAAGGTCTAATCTTCTAGGACAAGGCTTTGTTTTAGGACATAAGCCTAAGGAGTCCTAGAGAAGGGTTGTCCTAAGACCAAGAGTGCTGTAGGACAGTGTTCTTAGTGCCCTACAGTAGGATAGGGTGTCCTATAGTGGTCAAAGGTCAAAAGGCTGCCGTAAGAGTTTTTTGAAGCAAGCAACCCCAATAGGGATTCTTCCTTGGTACTATTCTCATGTGGATCACCATTTGATGGCTTGCACTTGTGAGCCTCATGAAAAGGATTGGATTTCAGCGATCCAAGTATATTTTTCTGACTCCATTTATGTTTCATTAATTGGTATTGCATAAGGGGTTCCTGGGAATTAGGGATTTTTAGCCATATTAGGGTTTCATACTTAGAATTTTGTTTTGAAATTCACTTCCGCATGCTGCATGATTCCCGGCACCCTAGGAGAATTCCCATCAGTGGTATTAGAGCCATCCTTGTGGCATCCCAGCTATGAACCATTTTTGGTGTTTTATGAAATTTCACTGTCGAGCCGACCCGACCCCTATCGAGTCGACCCGAACCCTATCGAGCCAACCCAAACCCTATCGAGTCGACCCCAACCCTGTCAAGTCGACCCAACCCAAACCTTGTCGAGTCAACAGGACCAAATTCATACGCATGATTTCTGGTTTCTTTATGAAATGCATGATATTATGTTGATTATACCTAGTAACTGCTTTGGATTGGGTTAGTCATCATGGCCGTCTGGTCATAGGAGCCAAGTAGGGTTTAAAGGCCCTCTCTCCCATTCAATGGGTCTCCTATAGCGTGTACGGGTACCGCTGTGGCCATATCCCATGAAAAAGTGAGGTGAAAGGTATTTTTATGTATCTATAATGTCTTGATTTGCATATTAGCTATAATATGCTTATTTAACATAACATGTTATGTTATGATGTTATGTTATGATGATATGTTACATGTTTATATATGTTATAAGCATAGTAATCATGATAATTTAGAATATGTTTTGAGACCATCAAAAGCCCTCATCAAATTTATATTTAGTCATAGCAAAAAACTTAGTCATGATGCAAAACCAATTAGGGTTTGATCGGCCAATTGGTATCTAGGCAAGTAGTTCTGGGAAGGTAAAGGGAATGAGGTTTTTAATTGGTTCCGTTGTTTGACCTAGCCAATCTAATTGGTGTCTAAGGAAAGCAACGAGGGGACCCCCTTACCCCTCTCACTCACCTAGCCAATTTGGTCACATCTAAATCCTATTTTGGTAATGCTGATTCTTTAAGTAAGCTATAATATGCCTTCCTTCATGCTAAGCCAGATTCATGTCAAGACTATAGTAGGTTTGTTGTGTGACACAAAGCCTACTATAGGGTTTGATATGAAATTTGTCTTGGTGCACTTAGTGCTTTATGGCATGATTGGAGTTTTTGCTTTGTTGTGTGACACAAGGACAACAATGTTCAATCATGGCTATATAGAAATGAAGGGTTTGACTAAACTAAGACATTATAGTTTGTTGTGTGACTCAATGCTATAAGTGTCTTAGAGGCAAAGATAATTGTTGAGAATTGCACGGGTGGCAATTGGAAAGGTTGTCCTACCTTTGAGCTCGTTAGTGTTTGTTGTGTGACAAAAGGCACTAATGAGGGATCAGGATCTCAACTCTACTAAGGAAACTAGGAAGGTTTCTCGCTTACCATAGTTGAGGGTTATGGTATTCGAAGAAAATAGTGGGAGACATAATTAGTATAAAGTCCTTATCTAGTTATGAATGTCATCATAGAGTGGTTTGCTAATATTGTTCTTTAATTAAATGTAGGACATTTATTTTAACGGCTTCAAACTTATCATTGAGGGGCATCTTGGATGCCAATAAATTAACCAATCCAAATTATGTGGACTGGCTGAGGAACCTGATGATTATTTTGACTCAGGAGAAGCTTTCATATATACTTGATTCTCTGGATCCAGTGGTGATCGGAGAGGATACATCAGAGGAGGAAATTGCCACACACGGAATGTGGCAAAATGATAGTATAACTGTCAGGTGCATCATGTTGGCCTCGATGAGCAACGAGCTCCAAAGGCAACATGAAGGTATGGAACCTCAGTCCATATTGCACAATCTAAAGGAGCTTTATGGAGAGTAAAGTCGGGCTGCGCGATATGAAATATCGAAGCATTGTTCTGAGCACGGATGAGTGAGGGTTCATCTGTGCAAGCCCATGTGCTAAAAATGATTGACTTGATCACTCGATTAGGTCAATTAGGATTGTCATGGACGGTGAACTCAATCAGGACTTGATCCTGCAGTCACTCCCAGATTCCTTCTCTTAGTTTGTTCTTAACTACCATATGAACAAACTGAATACTTCATTGCTAGAGCTGCTTAACATGCTTAAGATAGCTGAGAGCCACTCTAAAGGAGATAAGGCTCAGGTGCTTCTTGCTGATAGAAAGAAGCAAGTAATGAAGAATGGTATGAAGAGAAAATTCAACCCTAAGAAGAGCATCCAAAAGAAAGAAAAGGAAAGTTAAGAAGGCTGATGGAGCCTATTTCCATTGCAGCAAGACTGGCCATTGGAAGAAGAACTACAAGGTTTACCTTGCAAATGTGAAGCAAGATGCAAGTGGTGCATCTAAAGATTTGTACATGATACAAACTAATTTATCATTAAGTGCTTCTATTTCTAATTCATGGGTATTGGATATCGCATGTGGGTCTCACATACGCAATTCATTACAGGGACTCTATAAAATTAGAAGCCTGAAGAGGGGTGACTTCAAGCTGCATGGGGCTAGTGGTGAAGCCATACATGCTGAAGCTGTGGGTACCTATCTTTTATTATTACCTTCGGGTAATGTGATAAATCTAGAAGAATGCTTCTTTATACCAGAATTATTAGAAACATTATTCCCATACCCTTGTTATTACAACAGGGATATGAAATAATTGTAAAGAGCAATGGCTGCTTTATTCTTCAAAATAATAAAGTATTTGGACGTGGATGTTTTATAAATGGTCTTCTAACTTTGCAACTCAATGAAAAAGTTTTTCTTATTGATGATAAGAAGTGGAAAAGAGATAATGATAATGTCACATATCTCCGGCACTGCCGATTAGATCATACCAGTGAGTCAAGGATAAACAAGTTAGTCAAAGATAATTACTTTGACTCCGATGATTTCCAATCATTAGGAACTTGTAAATCTTGTCTCAAAGAAAAAATGACCAAGTCTCCATTCATTGGACATGGAGAGAGGGCAACTGAAATGTTAGGTCTAATACATACTGATGTATGTAGACCTATGTCAATTCAGGCCAGAAGAGGATATTCTTATTTTATCACTTTTATTGATGATTTATCAAGGTTTGGTCATGTGTATCTTTTAAAATACAAGTCCGAAGCCTTTGATAAGTTTAAAGAATATCAAAATATGGTTGAAAAACAAACTGGATTTAGTATTAAAGCTCTTCGGTCTGATCGAGGAGGTGAAAACTTATCTGGTGAGTTTCGAACCATCTCAAGGACAAAGGAATTATATCTAAATGGACCCCTCCTTATACACCCCAGTTAAATGGAGTGGCAAAAAAGAGAAATCATATCTTGTTAGACATGGTGAGGTCCATGATGAGCTTCACAAATCTTCCTATTTCCTTTTGGGGACATGCCCTAGATACTGCTGCATACATATTAAACAGGGTTCTATCTAAATCAGTGAATAGCACTCCATATGAATTATGGAATGGAGAAAGACCAAATCTTAAGTATTTGATGATTTGGGGTTGCCATGCTTATGTCAAGAACACCTTTGGACATAAGCTAAGTGCAAGGACTGATAAATATAGATTTGTTGGTTATTCAAAAGAGGGTGTTGGATACCTCTTTTATAATGCTACTGAGCAAAAGATAATTGTCAGTAGGCATGCTACATTCCTGGAACAAGAGTTTATCCAAGAAGGATGTAGTGATTCTTCACTTGAGTTATGTGAAGAATAGAACCAACAAACCAGTAAGCCTTCAAGTGAAGTTCCTCAACCAGAGGTTCTTGTGGATCAAGAACAACCACAATACACACTTCCTCTCCGATGGTCAGAGAGGGTGTGGGGAGCACCTCTCAAATATGGTTTTGTCATCGGGGATGACAATGAAGTCAATATCATACAGGATGATGATCTTGTGACCTATTCGGAAGCTATCAAGAGTAGAGACTCTAACAAGTGGCTTGGCACCATGAAATCTGAAATGGACTCCATATATTCTAATCAAGTTTGGACTTTGGTAGATCCACCTGAAGGAATTAACCCAATAGGTTATAAATGGATCTTCAAGAAGAAGATTGGAGTAGATGGTCAAGTTGAGACCTGCAAGGCTAGACTGGTAGCAAAAGGTTTTAGACAAAGACATGGTGTAGACTATGATGAAACCTTTTCTCCAATAGCAATGCTCAAGTCTATTCGGATACTGCTTGCCATAATAGCATACCATGACCATGAGATCTAGCAGATGGTTGTAAAGACTACTTTCCTCAATGAAAACCTTGAAGAAGAAGTCTATATGTCACAGCCAGAGGGTTTTGTGTCAAGTGGGAGACCAAATCAGGTATGCAAATTAAAGAAGTCCATTTATAGACTAAAGCAAGCATCGAGGAGTTGGAACATCTATTTTGATGAAACAATCAAAGGATTTGGTTTTATCAAAAATGTGGATGAACCATGTGTGTAGAAGAAGACAAGTGGGAGTGCACCTATTTTCTTGGTTTTGTATGTGGATGACATATTTATCATTGAGAATGATATCCTAATGTTGTAGTTG
Source organism: Areca catechu (assembly GCA_021397845.1). Taxonomy (NCBI): domain Eukaryota; kingdom Viridiplantae; phylum Streptophyta; class Magnoliopsida; order Arecales; family Arecaceae; genus Areca; species Areca catechu. Next base: position 73,450,425 of record CM038041.1, read on the forward strand.
GTTAAAACATGGCTATCATCAAAGTTTTCCATGAAAGATTTGGGAGAAGCATCCTATATACTAGGTATAAGGATCTACTGAGATAGATCTAAATGGATGCTAGGCTTATCCTAGTCTAGGTACATTGACTTGGTGTTGAAGAGATTCAACATTGATGGTAGTAAGAAAGGTTACTTGCCTTTAAGTTAAGGCATACATCTCTCTAAGAAAATGTCTCCTAAAACATCAAAAGAAAGAGAGAGAATGGCTATGATTCCTTATGCTTCGGCTATAGGATCGATTATGTATGCCACGTTATATACCAGACCTGATGTTGCTTATGCCTTGGGCATAGTGAGTAGGTTTCAGGCAGATCTAGGAGAGGATTATTGGAAAGCTATGAAGAATATTCTAAAGTACCTGAGAAGGACTAAAGATATTTTTCTAGTAAATGGAGGATCTGAGTTGAAACTAGAAGGTTATACATATTCTAGTTTTCAGTCAGATCCAAATGATAGCAAATCCACATCAGAGTATGTCTTTATCCTGAATGGTGGTGCAGTGAGTTAGAAGAGTAAAAAGCAGCCTACAGTAGCTGACTCAGTCACTGAGGCAAAATACATAGCTGTTAGTGAAGCCACGAAGGAAGCTATCTGGATGAAGAAATGCATCATGGAATTAGACATGGTTCTTGATGTACAATAGCTGTGCCATTATACTGTGATAACACTAGGGCTGTTGCACAAGCTAAGGAACCAAGGTCTCATCACAAGTCAAAGCACATTCTAAGATGGTTCCACCTCATTCGAGAGATCATTGAAAGACAAGATATTGCCATTGAACGAGTTGACACAAAGAACAATATAGCAGACATATTCACTAAAGCATTAGCCAAGCAGTAGTTAGATCATCACTTAGATTATATGGAAATAAAATACAAGGACGATTGGCTTTAGTGCAAGTGGGAGTTTGATAAAAAAGTGCCTTAAGATCCAATCATTATAAGGGCCTTTTTGTAAACTTCCAACTCATGTATGACATATTTTCATATTAATAAAGGCATTTGATTCATCATATACTCCTGTGTCATGATTTGTTGATTATGATGAACCTCACATAGTAGGGCAATGGAATTAGGGTTATGATAAAATAACAGTGAGACCTAATTTCTATAAATCCTAATTTATAATGTTCCTAGTTGTTGGACCATCGATTCGGGGATCGATGAATCCGGAAAGACTAGCTTATCCTATGTATGCTCCGTTGATGAGGGTGGTTGATCTCACAACCACTTGTGTATAGACACTAATACAAGGATAAGGGTGCTTATTAGAATATGAGTACACTGTACTGATCTGTACCTGGACTATTTTATGGAAGTCTTATTGCTTGTCAAAAGATAGGTCCTAGAGTAGAAGTTGTGCTTGTGATCTTTAGACCTGAGGTCACCATCGTTCCTTGTGCACACTAAGCCATACTTTGGTTCATACTCATTCATGACATTGTGACATGTACGAGGTGTTCTGGGTATGGAGGAAGGTGTATGAAGGATGTTAGTGGACCAACAAGGAATCGATCTTTCTTAGTAAGAAGAATTGTTATCCTATGTAATCACTTTGATGAGTGACTCAAGGAGCTTTTGATCAAAGCAGGATGAGATTAGAATTGGTTTTTAATTAGTCATCAGCTGAGTCCTCATGATCGAGCTGAGATTTGATATGATTAAGTATTAGGGTTTGACATATATCCATACCTATCACTTTATCGGGATAATGGGAGATCGAAAGATTGAATTGCGCGGTAACTTACTACTGAAGGATACTTTGATAATTTTTATCAAATTCCTCATCTTTTGGGCAGGCATGACACGTTGCTAAATATCAATCTTGTCTTGTAAGTTTTCATGAACCAATTGATTTGGTTTCATGAGTCAATTCAATGTGTAATTCGAATTGGACAATTAGGTGAGCCAATTTGACCTAATTTATTCAATTGGGTTCGATCGGATAGAATCAGCTCAAACCTAAACCTATTGCTGGCTAGATATGGAACCCAATGGGTCACACACAATAGAGAGTTGGCCAAAGAAGTCATTCATGATTTAATTAGGGTCATGGTATCCTAATTGGTTAGCCAGATTGCACACTAGCATGTGCAGGCTAACCCAATTCCTAACCCAATTGGATTGGGTCCGATTGCTTGCTAATTAGGCTAACCTAATTAAGAGAAACCTTAATTAGGCTGAGCCCTAAGTGGGGCTAATTAAATTAGAGCTTTATCTGATTTTAAATTGACATTTTGATTGATTTATTGAAGAGTCCCTGGGGCTAGGGACTTTTGGCACCTCTTAGCATGCACAGGAGAAATATAGGGGCGCAGAAGGACAAAAGTCATTCTGTAGATGAAACACTGGAGTGTTTCTTATCTGAAACACCTTCTCTTCTTATCCCCATGCCTTTTGGATTTATTTGATCGGTCAAGGCCATTTGAAATGGCGTGAAAAGGGGTGGAAGCAAAAGGCGCAAGAAAAGATGCATCTCTTCATATGGCGTGCGCCCTGAAGCAGAGTCCTTCTGCTTTCAGGACTCTTCATATTCTCCGGTGTTTGGAGATTGAAGAGGTGCCTCTTGGCTTCCCTGGGACTGGTACTTGCCATATGGCAAGTCACAGTTTGTCTAGGAAAGTGGATGGATACCGATATGTCTTTTTGTGCATGAGAAGACATATTGGATATGATTTTTTGGTCTTGAAAAATCATATCTGATAACCTGTTAGAGGACATATTACACGCCCCTCTTAAAACTATAAATAGGGGTGGTGATATGAGTTTCAGATATTCTTTTCTACCATAAAGACATTCTAAATGTTTCTCTGTCTTTCCCTCCCTCCTCCATTCTTTAAGACAAGACTTGTCTTGTTAAGACAAGGTCTAATCTTCTAGGACAAGGCTTTATTTTAGGACATAAGCCTAAGGAATCCTAGAGGAGGGTTGTCCTATGACCAAGAGTGGTGTAGGACAGTGTTCTTAGTGCCCTACAGTAGGACAGGGTCTCCTACAGTGGTCAAAGGTCAAAAGGCTACCATAAGAGTTTTGTTGAAGCAAGCAACCCCGGTAGGGATTCTTCCTTGGTACTATTCTTGTGTGGATCATCGTTGGAGGGCTTGCACTTTTGAGCCTCATGGAAAGGATTGGATTTCAGCGATCTCGGTATATTTTTCTGACTCCATTTATGTTTTATTAATTGGTATTGCATAAGGGTTTCCTGGGAATTACGATTTTCTAGCCATATTAGCATTTCATGCTTAGAATTTTGTTTTGAAATTCACTTCTGCATGCTTGAATTTTGTTTTGAAATTCACTTTTGTGGAAAGTTTCTATTTGAGTCAACTCGGGCAATTGTGCTCAGGTCGAGCCGACTTGAATCATTGTGTAATTCTGATTTTGCTCTGGTCGAGTCGACTCGGGCAATTTAGGATTAGCCGAGCCGACTCGGATATCTGGAAAACTATTTTTTAATAGATCCAAGTAACTTTTTTTGAGCTTTCATATTTCTCTTTCCCACTCTAAATCCTAGCATTCCACTCAATATATCTCCCATTCCTTCGAAATACTTTCTCCTAAGCTCCAATTCCATCTTTATTCTCAAATCAGAGCAATGGCACCCAAAATGGCTGTGGGAAAAAGATCTAAGAGAGTTGTTCCCTCAGCTAAAGTAGAAAGAAGATCTAAGCTTCGGCAAGAGGAGCTGACTCGAGCAGTGGAAAGAGAAGAACAGAGGGAAGAGAAAGAAAGAGAACCAGTAGCTGCTACCACCTCTCTAAGACAAGTCATTCCATGACCAATCAGCCCGTAACCAGTGGTAAGAGAATTATCTTTTCTTTTCTCAAAGAAATTGGGTTATGGATAGGCGATTCCATTGAAGAACTGGGGTGGGGGTTTTTTTGTTCTTTAAATGTGCCTACTTACCCCACATTAGTAAGAATATTCTATGAAAATTTGAGGTTAGGAGCTCAACACATAGAATCCACTGTCAAAGGGAAGAAAGTTATAGTTACTGAAGAAAGGTTGACCACCTTACTGGAGATGCCTAACAAGGGTTCAAAATATTTATTACTGAAAGATAGACAAAAGATCCTCAAAACTGTGCTGAACGTGGAAGATGTCAGTGGTGTTGGCACTGTAATGGCCAACACCTTATCACTTGAGATGAGGCTATTACATAATTTCATTGGCCAAATTTTTCTCCCAAGAACCAGAAGATTCGACTGGGTCAGTAAAAAGGATTTGTGCTTCATGGAGCACATAATTGAGGGGGAAGACCTTAATTTGCCAAATATAATGATTATGCAAATGAGGGAGGCAGTTAGGAAGGTTAAAGCTTGTTTGCCATATGGCATGGTACTAACCCTACTGTTTCAAGCCTCCAAAGTCAACCTTGAAGGGGAAGAAGGAAGACCTCTACATCACATCGACACTTATTCTTCCAAATCTTTGCTTCGAATGGGCTATGATTTTAAAGAAGAAACATGGAGGAAGAAAGGAACAAACATTATAGCAATAGGATCTAGCAGTAGTCAGGATGACAGTGAAAGTGAAGAAATAGCTAGAGAGATCACTTCTGACACTGTTACACCCTCTACACTTGAGCCTTCAGAGCCTCTAGTTGATATACCTATTGCTACTGCTGCTAAGGTAGCTGTTGAGGAGACTGTCGCTGACCCTATAGCTTTGACACTATGGAGACTATGCCTACTAAGGAAGGGAGTCCTAGGACCTCTCCTTCACCTACTTCTCCATGTGATGTGCTTTCATCACCATTTGTTCCACCTGCTCCATCAATTTCAAAATCTATTCCGGGACCATCTACTATTTCAATGACTCAGGAATTCATTATCGAGCAGATGAGAGGACTTGCAGACACATTGACCATATACATGACCTTTATGTTTGGTGAGCTCTACCAGACAGTTGACACCAGATTAGATCAGATCAGTGGCGAGGTCAGAGATCTATGCTACAGGGTTGATACACTTGAGTCCACTAGACTTTCATCCCAGGTTGACATACAGCCCCTATCTGATACTATCCGGTCAGCTACTGAAGCTATTAAAAATTCAGTTGATAAAAGTATAGAAGAATTCAGAGCTAAGCTGAAAGAAGTAAATTTCAAAATGGATGGGATGGAAGAAGGAAAAAGAATGGAAGAAGATTACACCAGAGGCATTAGGATACACAAATCAGAGTTTGGTAGACTACGAGGTTTAGCTGAAGCTTTTGCTAATGCCCAGGCCAGAGAATTAATTGCTTTGAATACAGGGATAAAGAAATTGGAAGAGGAACTTAGTTCTGTATGGGTAGAGCTTATCTCACTATCTTCCACTATTGTTTTAGCATTCTTTACTAGACCTTAGCCTGCACCTGCACCTGCACCTGTACCTACACCTACTCAACCCTCTGCACAACCTGCACCTCATCTTAGGCCTTAGGGTTCACATCCTACTTTTATACCTTCAAATGTGCTTGATCCAGAACCTATATCATCTAGACAACCTTTTGGGCCATCCACTAGTACTAAGGTAGATATACCTAGTGATAGTGAATAGAAAATGAGGTGTATGCAAATTTTTGTAAGTTGTATTCAAAATTTTATCAATGAAATGAATACATCTTTTGGTATCTTACTTCTTATTTGGATTATGATTGTACAATGCTTTGCACTCATATTTTTCCTTGTATAATACTGATCAAAATGAATTTATATTAGAGTATCAATCTTAATATGAGAAAGTGAAATTATCTCAAATAAATTATGGTTTAAGAAAATCAAATGAATACCTTTTTGATTGTTGACAAAAAGGGGGAGATGTGAGAAAGCACGAAAAATATATGAGAAAGGGGGAGAATGTATATGACTATGCATGATAACAAGTAACTATTTCAAGATTTTAAAATCATATAAAAAAGGGGAGAAAACTTGTTGAACTAAATGGCTTTAGTTCAAACTTGCAATTTGCTTTGATTGCCTCAAAAAAATTAGCTCAAGAATTAGCTTTAATACCTTTAGAAATGATCTGATACTTTGAAACATACAAGCTCTGATACTTTGATATATATAAAAGCACTGACACTAATATTGTATAGTTTTTCTTACACAAAAGCTCTGATACTTACTTGCAAATACAGTTAGCTCTGATACATGTTAATACTCACTTTCAAATACAATTGCGCATGTAAATATAAAGAATTTTTCATGCCCAGTATTTTGTCATCATCAAAAAGGGGGAGATTGTTTACCCCATAAGTGATTTTGATGATAACAAAATATTGGAGCATGCATTTATTTTACTAACAACTCTTCAAGTGTTTTACAAGTTTTTTTGTAGGATGATTCTAATGCTCAATTATGACTCTTACATTCTTAGTTTTTAAAATTAGTTGTGTTGTAAGTGATTCATGTAAAGAAGAATCCAAAGAAAATGTTAAGTAGAAATCATGAAAATGGGTTACTTCTGGGTTGTTTCAAGCTTAAAATTTTCCAGAGAAGATTGTTAGAAGAATTGGAAAGACTCTTGAATGTTTGAAGTCTTGCTGGAAGAATTCTGGAGAAGAATTGAGATTTCAATGAAGAACTCATCCGAGCCAACTCGAAGCTAAGGAACCGACTCTAGCACATGGCATGAATGAAGATTTCTGGCACGCAGATATCCGAGCCGACTCTAAGGGACCTGAGCCGACTTGTCCAGAACAAGATTTTTTGAATCAGACAATCGAGCCAACCCCAAGGAAGTCCGAGCCGGCTACATTATTCTGTCAGACATCTGAGTTGACTCTTCAGAGATTTGAGCCAACTTCTCCAGAGTCCAGAAAGAAGAGTTCTGAGTGAATAGCCAACCGAGCTGACTCTAATGAATCCGAGTTGACTCTTCCAGACTACAATTCTGAAGGCCTGTGAATCCTAGCTAACTAGAAGTAAGGCGAGCTGACTCTTCCAGAGTAAAGAATCAAGCTACTGAGAAACCGAGCTGACCCGATTGAAGAGAGGCGACTCGACCAGAACTACTCTGTGGATCCAAGCCAACTCGAGTAGATCCAAGCTGACTCGAAGGTCAATTTCAGGCTTATAACGAATAGTTCCAGAACTTGAAATTTGAATCCAAAAAGTACTCCAATGAACAAATGTCATATCCCAACAGTCTATGATGACTAAAACTACCTAAGAAGAGTACAAGACTATATATATGAGGGATTGGGACCTCTTTTAAGTAAGAAGCAAGTAAGAGAATGCTAGATTGAATATCAAAAAAAGCTTGAGAGCAAGAGAACAGTAAAGAGCATTCAAGATAGTCATCAAGTCTTCACCAACTCACATATGAAGCTTGAAGCAATTATTGAGGAAGTTGAAGAAGCCATTAAAGTGCATTGAAGTGAAATCAAGAATGCTTTTCTTGAGCTGCATCGGCAACCATTCGATAAAATTTGTTTGTCATTCTATTGCTTTCTCTTTACAATTCCTTTTGAATTATTGAGTTGTTGGTGAGCCCGATCTAAAAACCAAGTGGGTTGTTAGTGATCCTGTTGAAAACTAACTATAAAGGTTCTTGGTGATCCTAGTAAAACCAAGTTGGGTTCTTGATGATCCTGTTTAAAACCAAGTGTTAAGTTTCTTTAGTGAGCCCGGTTTAATAACCAAAGGGAGTTAGGTTTGGATTGTGAGCCTATTAAAACAATTCGACTGTATTCCAATGGGAGATATAGTAGAAATCCCAAGTGATAATCTTGGATAGTGGACATAGGAGCTGGTTGCTCCGAACCACTATAATTTATGTGTGTTTATGTTGTGCTTTTCTATCTACTTTTGCTTCTACTTTTAATTATCTGTACCACAGAATTTAACACTTTAAAGTAGTTTTCGAAGAGCACTTAATTGCTTTAATTCTTCGAATTCCCAATTCACCCACTCTTAGGAAAGCCACCTGGGCAACAATATGTCTTGCAATTTTTCTTTCAATTCTCTTGCTTGCCGTAGTGGAAACAAGCTCCATCATTTACAGCCTTCTTCGCTTTCTTCTTCTTCTGGATGCCCTTTTTAGGGTTGAATTTCTTCTTCAAACCCTTCTTCATTGCCTTCTTCCCATTAACAAGAAGAAGATGAATCTTGTCTCCCTTAGAATGGCTCTCTACTATTTTAAGCATGTTAAGCAACTCAGGCAAAGAAATATTTAGTTTTAGTTTGTTCGTATGATTATTTAGAACAAACTGGGAGAAGGAATCCGGGAGTGACTTTAGGATAAAGTCCTGGTTGAGTTCACCATCCATTACAAATCCTAATTAACCTAATTGGGTGATTAAGTCAATAATTTTCAAAACATGGGTTTGCTCTGATGAACCCTCACTCATGCGTGCATGGAATAATTGCTTCGATATTTCATACCGAGTAGCCGTACTTTGCTCTCCATAAAGCTTCTTAAGATTGAGTAATATGGATAGAGGTTACTTCTCTTCATGTTGCCTCTGAAGCTCATTACTCATTGAGGCCAACATGATGCACCTGACAGTCATGCTATCATTTAGCCATATTTTATGTGTGGCCCTTTCCTCCTCAGATGCGTCCTCTCTGATCGACTCAAGATCTAGAGAATCAAGAATATAAGAAAGCTTCTCCTGAGTTAATACTATCCTTAGGTTCCTCAACCAGTCCATGTAATTTGGACCGGTCAACTTATTGGCATCTAGAATGCCCTGCAGTGATAAATTTGAAGCCATAATAAATCCTACATTTAATTAAGAACAATATAAGTAGACCCCTTTAGATGATATTCATAACTAGATAAGAACTTTATATCTAATTATGTCTCCCACTATTTTATTCAAATACCATAACCCTCACCTATGGTAAGTGAGAAACCTTACCAGGTTTAATTAGTGGAGTTGAGATCCCAATTTCTCGTGAGTGCCTTGTGTTACACAACCAACACTCATGAGTTCAAAGATAGGAAATCCTTTCCAATTGCAACCCATGCAATTTTCAAAAAATGTTCTGCCTCTAAGACACTTATAGTCTTATGTTACACAACAAACTATAATGTCTTAGTTTAGTCAGACCCTTCATTTCCATATAGACATATTCAAATAATATTGTCTTTGTGTTACACAACAAAGCAATACTATCAAACATACTATGAAGCATAAACTGCACTAAGAAAATTCATAATTAACACTAGGGTAGGTCTTGTGTTATACAACAAACCTACTATAGTTGTTAATATGAACTATACTTTTAGCATGAAGGAAGGCACACTGTAGTATGTTAATTCAATTGGCATTTTCAATTTAAGGTGCAAATAAAGCCAAATTGGCTAGGTAAGTGGAAGAGATAAGGTGGTCCCCCCGTTGCTTTCCTTAGACACCAAATTAATTGGCCAGGTCAGACAACAGAACCAACTAAAAACCTCATTCCCTTTACCTTTCCAAAACCACTTGCCTAGATACCAATTGGTTAATCATATAATACTAAATAAATTTTGCTTCTTGACTAACTTACACTATGACTAAATATTTTAATTATGAGGGCTTTTAGTGGTCTCAAAACACATCCTAATATTGACTTAATGATGTCAACCTAACATTCATGACATCACAAAACCTAACATTCATGACATCATAATGTATTCATAACCATACACATATGACATGATATTCTTTCCTTGATTCGAACATATTAACCCTAATATGCATACATAAGCATGATTGTAATATCAATCCATTCACCTAACTTATTCATGGGATATGGCCACAGCAGCACCCCTACATGCCATAGAAGACCCTATTGAATGGAAAGAGAGGATCATGAAACCTTAAGCAACTCCTATGACCGGACGGCCACTGTGACTAACCCAATCTGAAGCAGTTTCTAGGATTTATCATATTGGAAATATGTATTTGACCTAATCATGCATAGAATCATATAATCATTCAATAGCATGCACCACATGAAAATATGCATTATCATATAACCTTTCAATAGTATGCATCATACTATGATTTATATATATGATCATATTATCATTCAATATATAATTGAACCCTAAATTTGTGGCATGCATCATATATGATCATATTAACTATCACATATCTGTATACAATTGACCATTAATTGAATGAAATAAGGTGGCTCTGATACCACTAATGGGTTTCGGTGATGCAACGAAAGAATAGACTTCAAGATTTTCATTTTGAAACTCCAAACAACTTGAAACCTTAAGCCCAAGATCCCTTATTTATTACAATTAACAAGTCACCCAATTAGAATTTGGAAAAATACTTGGAATGCTAATTCCTTCTTCTTTTCACTAGGAACACAAGTGCATGCCCTCCAGAGATGATCCACAAAGGAATTGAACCTAGGAAGCACTCCTTAGAGGTTGCTTAAACCATTGGAACTCTTTTGATGGCCTTTCTTCCTTTGGCAGCCTCTCCTTTCTTGCTCAGACCCTTGCCCTCCAGTAGAGCACTCGGAGCCCTTTCCAAACCTCTCTTTGCTATCATTTTCACTTCCTAAATCTCTTTCTAAACCCTTATCTTATAATGGTGGACTTGTCTTAACACAAGACCTAAACTCTAACAAGGGAGGGAGGAGACAAGGATAGTGTGGCAGAGTTGTAAGAAAGAAAGGAATCAGATTCATTTATAATTCGGCCTAAACACCGAAGGCTATTTATAAGAGAAGGGGAGGTTCCAATGATGGCTCTTCATCAACCTTTGATCGGTTAATCACAGATTAAATACGACCCTTTATTAAGAAGGAGACTTATCATGAAACATCATGACTCTTACTTTGCCAAAAGCCATGACCCTCCTACACCAAATGACTTTTCTGCTCATGCCATGTGGCACTTAACCGGATGATAGGAGTCTTAAGATGGCATGGAAGCATTGTGATTTATCCAAGAGTCAAGTTCCATCATTGAGAAGGACTCTTGGATTTAATTCATCTATGGTTAACATGAAGGGACGCAACCCTTCATGCGCGCGCCAATATTTCTTGACCGCCCAAGCTTTCTTTTCATCGATAATTAGCCATGACATTAGGACATGGGAAAAGGCTAGGGACACCTTGTTTCATCTAGAAACAATTTCCTAAAGTAGAAGGACTCTAGGTCCTTTTCTGCATGCCATATGTCCCTGCGCACAAAATAAATTGGTGCCAAGAGTCCCTCCAACTTGGACTCATCATAAAAATTAAATAAAGGATGATAAAATCTGGATAAAACCAAATAATTGCTGCCACACTTTGGACTCAACCCAATCTAGGATTTCTTCAAATTGGTTAGCCCATTAAGCAACCTTTAGACCTAATTCAATTTGGGTTAGGAGTTAGGTCAGCCTACACATGCTAGTGTGTAATCTAGCTAAGCAATTAGGATCCCATGATCCTAATAAAATTCTAATTGACATTCTAGGCCAATTCTCAATATGTGTGACCCTTTGGATTCCACATCTAGCCAGCAGTAGGTCTAGGTTCAAGCCAATTCAATCCAATCAAAATCGATTTGACCTAATTAGGTCAAATTGAGTTGACCTAAGTTGCCAATTCGAACTAGCTTCCGAATTGACTCATGAATCCAATCGAATTGATTCATGAAAACCTACAAGATATGATTAATGTCTAGCAATGTGTCATGCATACCCAAAAGATGAAGAATTTGATGGAAAGTACCAAAATACACTTCAATAGAAAGTTACCATGCAATTCAATCTTTCGATCTCCTTTTATCCCGAATAAGTGATGGGTATGGATAATTGTCAAACCCTAGCACTTAATCATTTCGAATCTTTATTCGATAATGAAGACTCTACTGATGACTGATTAGAAACCACTTCTAATCTCATCCTACTTTAACCAAAGACTTCCTGAGTCATCAATCGAAGAGATTACTTGGGATAACAATTTCTCTTACTAGAAATGATCGATTCCTTGTTGGTCAACTCAGATCCTTCATACACCTTCCACCATATTCGAGAACACCTCGTACATGACTCAATGTGTATAAGAAACTAGGGTAACCTTAGGTCTAAAGATCAGTTGGTGTGGACACCAAGGCCCAAAAATATCGACAGGTTGAACCCACATCCTTGTGGATCACCTATGAATAAAACCCTGGACCCAACCCTTTTATTTATGTAAATAATTTATTTTAATTTCTATTATTTTGGGTTAGTTAGAGTTATCCCCTGTTACCAACTGGAATTAAGGTTTTATTTATTTAGCCTTTAGGGCTAAACCACTTTTACCAAGTTGAATTACTTATTTACATGTCTTGTCTTTTGATTGCCTTTTGATCGAATTGGGTTCCAATTGATCAAGTAGGACTTTAATTATTGAGTCCTATAAAACAATAAGTTATTGAGTCCTGTATTAAAAAGGAGACAATAACACATGGCCAGTCACTTGAATTTTGACATGCTACACAAGTCAAGACAACACCACATAGTCGGCTCATAGGAAAATTATTTGGCACCTCATATTTTAAAAGGAGTAAAGCAGAAAGAGTCTGCTTCATCTGGTGCCCTCTTCCCTCTCTTGTCGCCTACTTCCAAGATGCCCCATCCAAGAAACAAGGAGGTTCAAATTTAAACAAGAAAGTGTCCATGGGAAGAAGCTCTCTTCATTTAAATTTCAAATAGGATTCCAAATTTCCAATAGGATTCCATGTCAGATGAAATCACACCCAAGGGAGAAGTGTGCCATCTCTGTTTCTTCACGCTAATTCTAAGTTGCCATCCCATTTGAGGAGTTCCAAGGAATTTAAACTTCAAATGAAAGCCCTCATCCAATCTTCATTCAAATTCAAGAGGACTTATCCATCATCCAAACTCCATTCAAATTCTTTTAGCCAACCAAGGGAGTCCCATTTCAGATATCACTGTGATTCAAGAAGGATTTCATGCCAACTTAAGAAGAAATAAGAAGAAAATTAGCGCCTTGCTCCAGAGAGTTGTCACCCAATTCAGATCAAGCCATTCAAAATTCAAGCTCAATGAGAAGTCCAAGATTGCTAGGAGGTTTTAAATTCAAAAATGTAATTGAGTCCTATTGTACTTCTTGTAAGGAATAATCCTATAAATAGGACCCTGTACCCCTTGTAAAAAAAAATGAATATTGGATGAAATGAAATGAAACTCTGCTGAGTTCTTCTCGCAATTCCTTTCGAGCTGCGATGGCTGATAGGTGCTAGGTGTGACGCCTAGAACACTTGGGTGCGACGTCCAAGTTCTACCGGGAAGCGACGCCCTGTTTATCCATCCAATCCCTCCATCAGATCTGATCCCTAAGTCTCTTCAAGGCCTTCATCCAATGCTTTGAAGAGATCCTAGAAGCCAACCAAAGAAGAAGATCCCTGGGAGAACCAACAACCCTGGTGCCAGCCTTCCTTCTAGCTTTTGATTACCAACATTTAATTGCTATTTTTGGTGTTTTTGGCAGATTCTCTTGAGTTCCGACTCTGAAGATCAGCGTTCATTCTTTGGAATCAGTTCATTCAGAATTCGGATGCCAGGAGCGATCAGTTTGGAATCCGATTCTTCAACCCTAGAGTGCAGTGATCCAGATCTTCATCAGAGGAGGCTTCTAAGCATATCGATAACTCAAGATCCCTTTCCCTTCCTCTAGATCTGATGTTAGAAAGTAGGAACCTAATCTAGGGTGGTTTCTCAATCACCGTGATCCATCTAATTAATTATTTTGTTAGGTATGCATGCGGGTGATGTAATCCAGTATTTAGTTGCTTTCTATAGATTCTTTTAATGTATTGTTTAATAGGCTATTAGGTTAATGAACATTTGCTCTCGATTAATATAAAATTTAAATCAACCTTTAGTACTGCATCGCATCCATGTCCCGTGTCATCAGTTGCACAGCTCCCACTATGAGAACTATCTCTTGACAAGTAGTAAGACTTCCATAAGATTTTCTTAGTGCAGATCAGTTCAGTGAACTCATACCAAATGAGCATCCTTATCCTTGTATTAGTGTCTCTATACAAGTCGTTGTGAGACCAACCACCCTCTCCATCGAGCATGCATAGGATAAGCCAGTCTTTCCGAAGGCATCGATCCCTGAATTCATGATCCAATAACTAGGAACATTTTAGATTAAGGTTTATAGGAACTTAGGTCTAATGATTATGATTTCCATTATAACCCTAATTCCTTTGCCCTAACCAATGGGGTTTATAAATATCTTTAAATAAGACACAATAGTATAATGAAACACAATGCCTTTTATTAATTCAATTATGTCATACAAGAGTTGGAAGATTAAAAAAATGCCTTTACAAAAATTGGCTTTTAGGGTACTTTTCTTTCAACTGATGAACACAAAATCTTTATTAGTCATAATGCAATCTTTTTGGAAAGAGAGTTTCTTGAAGAAGAAACTAATGCCTCTAAGATTGAACTTGAAGAGGTTTGACACATACAAGAAATTACACCATCGACTAAACCCGTAGAACCAGATTTGATTAAATTAAACCCGGAGCCTATTATAAAAGCACCATTAAGGAGATATGGTAGGGTACCATGTTAGCCAAACAGATACTATATTTCTTAGTCCATGATGGTGATCTTGTTGAATTTGATAAAAATAATAATAATCCGATCATCTATATGGATGCAATATAGAGTGCCGACTTTGATAAATGACTAGAAGCCATAAATTCCAAAATGAAGTCTATGAAAGTCAATGATGTATGGACACCCATTGATCTACTTAATGGGATAAAATCCATAGGATGTAAGTGGATTTTTAAAAGAAAAGGGGGTGCAAATGGGAAGGTGGAGACCTATAAAGCTCATTTGGTTGCCAAAGGATATCATCAACATTATGGTATTGACTATGATGATATGTTTTTACCTGTGGCAATGCTTAAATTTATTCAGATCATGCTGGTGATAGCGGCACATCTTGATTATAAAATTTGTTAGAAGGATATGAAAATAGCTTTCATAAATGGAAAGCTAGATGAAGAAGTGTATATGATATAGCCTCAAGGGTTCACATCCGCAGTTGAAACAAAGGTGTGCAAGCTTCAGAGATCCATTTATGGATTAAAGCAGGAATTTCAAAGTTGAAAGATGCATTTTGATAAAGTGATCAGAACTTATTGCTTTATTAGGAATGAAGAAGAGTTCTGTATATACAAATAGGCTAATGGTTTAGTTATAGTATTTCTTGTTTTATATGTAGATGACATTCACTTAATCGGGAATAATATTCCTTCTTTGCATGGAATAAAAATATGGTTGTCTTCTCAATTCTCTATGAAGGACTTAGGAGAAGCATCCTACATCCTTGGGATGAAGATCTACAGGAATAAATCTAAAAGATTGCTAGGATTAACCCCATCCACATACATTAAGACTATGCTAAAGCAGTTCAAATGGTGAATTTGAAGAAAGGCTATCTTTCGATAGGCCATGAAATTAATCTCTCAAAGAAAGATTGTTCGACAAGTCCTCAAGAGAGAGAGGACATGAGTAGGATTCTGTATGCTTCAATAATAGGATTTATCATATATGCTATGACATGTACAAGACCAGATGCGGCATACTTACTAGGAGTAGTGAGTAGATACCAATCTGATCCAGGTGAGAACCATTAGAAGGTCATAAAGACTATCCTTAAATATTTGAGAAATACTAAGGACCAATGGTTCATTTATGAAGATTTTGACATGAAACTAGTCGATTATACTAACTTTCAGTCAGATAGAAATAATAGTAGGAGTGTGTCGGGTTATATTTTTATCCTGAGTGGAGGAGCTATCTACTAGAAAAGTTTCAAGTAGCACACTGTGGCCAATTCTATTTATGAAGCAGAGTATATTACAGTATCCGATGCTATAAAGGAAGTTATTTACTATAGAAATTTATCATGGAGCATGGTGTGGCACCCCCCATAAATGGCCCAATTACATTATATTATGATAGCACTTGGGGCCATAGCTCAGATAAAGGAACCAAGGCTCATCAGCTAACCGAGCACATCTGCATCATTTTCACCTTGTCCAAGAGATAGTGGATCAAGGTGACATTGAACTTCAGAAGATCGATTGAAAGGAGAACCAGGCTAAACCATTTACTAAAACCCTTGGAATCAAAGAGTTTGTGACCATAAATGGAAGATGGGTATCAGTACTATTTCGATTTGCTCAAGTCCAAGTGGGAGTTGTTAGAAAATATATTATATAGCCAATCGTCTAGTTTGTAGATGGTTAAGCTCTTTACAATTTGTACATAAATCATTAAAGAAATAAAAATTATTTTTTGGTAGTTCATCTCCTTTTGTATTTTTTGTTGGACTCTTTTGAGATGAAGTCCATAGAACTACTTTAATTCGATAAAGAAGGATTTATCGAGTAGTTCTTAAATATGTTCATGACCAAATGATATGTTATTACCTAGGATGACAATGTTTATCGAGCATAGGTTATTGTATGCCATATGGGTTGGTTGTCCTCATAATCAAGTAGTATGGAGACACTAGTATAGCATACAGGTGAGTGTAGGTGTACATTATACCAAACGTGACCAACTCTATTGAGCACTTTACTATCGAAAGTATCTCAAGTTGGAATCGTGGCATTCCTTGACCGTGGAAGAGAGAAATGAGAAGAGAGTGAGTGGATGAGTTGAAGATGGTTGCTTGTTGATCTCAAGAAAATAAGAAAATTGTTTCTATGGATTCCAATATGCAAAGAGATATAGAGAAGAGATGTAGGAGAAATAAATAGGAGAAAAGAGAGATTGTTTCTTATGATTCCTTTGAAGAACCTTTATACAATACATAAGATGCCCCCCTCTCCAAACAAGAAGCCCCACGTGAAAATCCTCATGCCACCAAGAAGCCATCCACAATTCAAGAACAAGAAGCTCCATACATGGAACAACCCCATGCGCTCCAGTCTTTCTCTCTTGAACCGTCTCTCATCTCAAGACTGTGAAGTCCCCCCATGGACTCCGAAGAACCATCGACCAACCTTCGTATCCTTATATGGGTGTGCGGTTTCTTCCTTGGGCAGTTTGGTTCTTGTTGGGCTTAGTCTTTTTGGATAGTTACAATTCTTAGACCAAATCAGTTAGGACTCCTTAGTTAGTTAGGCCTCCTAAGTGGTTACAACCAACTAGTTAGGATCCTCAGGTGGTTGGGCTAACCAACCAATAAACTAACACCTAGACCCAACCCCATAACCCAATTGGTTTATGTCACAATCTCTCAAAAAACTCTCTCCAATAAATTAATATGAGAAAACCTAAAACCCGAGCCCATGTACACCCATGTCTCATATGTTCTCTAAACCCTTGGTCAAGCTCCCTGACCGAACATGACTCTAGGGCCCCTAGGAACTTATAAACTTAAGCATCCCAAACCTGTGTGCCTTCCCTGGAACACCTCTAGGATCTTTGGAACACCTCAAGAAACTACTTGGCACACCTCCAAGCTCCCATGGATCGCCTCGAACATCCCTACCATGGCCTCCCAAGTCTCTCTAAGGCTTGGGAGTACCATACAAAACCCTACAATCTCCACCTTGGTGCTCCCAAGCCTTAGCAAACCGATAATGTCCTCTTGTACAACCTCGTTATAATGAGTGTCCTGACAGCCTGTTATGGGGATCTCCTTGCCTCTGCCAACACCCTTCAGCTGCTGAGCTCCCGTGAAGGCCTTTGGGAAGACCACCTATACAGTTGAAGATCCTTACTTATACCCTGGCACCACCATTATAGCCTTCATTCTGCTTGGTTGCTACATCAGTCTTTTTCTTGGACTTCCCTGAAGAGACCAGAACAAACCTCAGCTGGCATTTGCTGTAACTGGAGCTTTACCTGACACCATTTCTTTAGACCCATGCCTCACTACCTATGCACACTGCTCCACCTACCTCGGTGCACCCCTGGCACTGGTGTTGGGATGTGACTCCTCCCCGTGCACCCCTCCACTCTGACCTTGTATCGAATCCTGCTCCACCCATGAAGCCACCTCTCCCCGGTGCTCCACCTGAGACTGAAGTCCCCCTGATGCCATAGAATAAAATACTGAGGCCAACCACTCAACCTTCCCTGTTGAGCCAGTTGCTGCACCTTGTACTCCATCACTACCTCCTCGGATCCTTCGCATCCCGTGAACACCTCTAAGATTGTTTCGGATACACTACACCTCGTAGGCTACTCTGAAATAACCAAGAGCTCATCCTACTCTTGGTGCGGACACCAGAGGTACCAGAATAAGATAGAGGCTTTTCAACCCTCTATGGATTACTTAGTAGTGTTTGAGTTCAATTTGTAATAAAGGCTTAGCCTATATAAGTTCTCTTTTGGCCCCTGAGTCATGTTCTTTTGAGGCTTCTTTATCATTCGAGTCCTGTATCAGCTTGGGATATGGTCAGTCTAGTCACCTTTTGTTGAGCTAGTCATATTTAGGAGTCCAGTAAATCTTAGTCCAGTCCATTGAAGACTCAATACAAGTGAAGACCAAGCTAGCTTAAAGCCATGAAGATCATGGAAAACCCAGCAAGAGAAATTGAAGGCCCTGGAATCCTAGATCATAGCTTGGAACCTTGGACCGTAGCCTAGAGCATACTGGCCCACCCAAGGCCCAAAAGGAGCATCATATGGTGCCATGAACTCTTATGGTCACCTCCTCTTGGTCGACCACTTAGGGTCACCTCCTTTAGCCGACCAAGGCAAGTGAGAGAGGGAGAGTTTAAGGGAAAGAGTGAGAGTGGGATACCATGTATTCTAGATAAAGTTTGGGTGGGATACAAATTGCTGTGAATTATCTTTTATATCCTTACTTGGGGGACAAGTTTGTGAGCCAATTTAAGAGACCCCCCTCTCTTGTATTCAGAGCTAATTTTTTATGAAATATATTGAGTCTTTACTCCATTGCTATGTGCTTGCTGTGTGCTAAGGGGAATCTATGTGAACCCCTTCTTTTTTCTAGCCTCCTGTGCCCTACCTCCGGCCACCATCAAAACCCTAGAAGTAACCTTCTCCAGCCTTGGCCGCCCAACACAAAACCTCTTCTTTCTTTTCTATTTTCTAATTTTTTCATCATTCTTACATCATTTTCTAACCCATGATAGGTAATTCGTAGGTCTGTCAAAATCTGTGAATCTATAAATTCCAGCAGGGCAGCTTTCGGATCACTAGGTTGAAAGCCACGAATCCACGAGATCTTCAGCTTAATCTTCCACGCCACATCCAGGCATATTGAAAGAACTCATCAAGGATTCTTCAGCAAATCTCTATCAAGTACACCCCCTCGACTCACCAATAGCCATATTGAAGGAGAACTAGCCCAACCGGGGCTTCTTTGCCTCAACGGTACTCTTCTCTATCATTTTAGGGTCTATTTCGTAAGCAACTGCTTCTAAATATTTTGTAAAACTCTTTACTTTATATCTTGGCATTATTTTCAGGATTTAGAAACCTAACTTAATATATAAAAATATAAAAATACTTTGCATTAAGCTTTAGTCTCGCATCATTTGTTATCAGATCCGGTTTGGGCTTAGTTTCTCTTTGAATATTTGGTTCGGGTGCTTCACCATGGCCATCTGGTCATAGGAGACAAGTAGGGCTGTAAGACCCTCTCTTCCCAATCGAAGGGATCTTTTATGGTATGTAGGGGTGCTACTGTGATTGACCCCTGAAGAAGAAAACAAAGAGCATCTTTAGTTAATTTTACATCTCGGCCATCACAGTACATAGTTTACTATTTTAATTGTTTCTGTTTGCAGGTAATTCAAAATAATCTGATATTTACTTTTCTTGATTCATTGTAATTGATTGTATTTTTCATAATTTTTTCATAAATTATTTCAATCTGTAGATTTTCTACATACCAGAATACTACCTGAGAATAGTTCTACACTGATTTTTCAGCAAAGCTAATTTCAGCAAGTTTAGGGTTCTTTTGGTATAATTTTTGCATATCCTAAATTTTTGACATATTTCCTACATATTAGGCCATTTTATATAAATTATATTTTTGCTAAAAAACATACCTAAAAAACAAAAAGAAAATTATATATATACATAAAACACCAAAAATAATAGAAACCCTAATTGCATTTTCATATGCTTGCCATCATGTGCATAAAATACATTAAGGGCAACTCTACTATGCTAGATAGGGGGAGGATTTGATCACATCTCCTTAGCCCAAAACCACAATCCTTGCATTTGAACCTAGCCCTAATTAAAATTGAGTAGACCTAACTTGCTCTAGTGAGCTAGGGACGTCAATAGGTCGGGTTCAACCTTTAAGGGAAGACTAGTGCACCCAATTCATCTCCTATTACTGGAAGCTAGTGTCTAGGATAGAGATATAGTGTCAAATGACCTAAGCAGATTGGTGGTTCCTTAATTGGGTCCCTGCGAGAGCAGGGGGGCCTCCCACCATCCCACATCTTACCTGGCCAGCTAAAGGACTAGGGGTTGCATTGTGTGTAAGTTGAGTTGACCCATTCTATTTGGGCTCTAGGTCTAGGTAGCCCTAGTCGATTTGTCTTGTGTCTTGCATGTGCATTAGGTCAGAAGTCCATTGTCTTTTATCTCACATGTCCACTAAATTAGGAGCCCATTAGCCCATCAACCCATGTCTGTTAGGCCATCAGCCCATGTCCAGTCTAGATAAGGAGCCCATAGGACACATTCTGAATTCAGATCCCCTAAGCCCAGAAACTTTGATCCACGAGCTTATCATCATGATCTTGCCCCTGAGCCTAACCCTAGAAGTCCATACCCATACTTGGTGGACCCAAAGGAAAGACCTATTAGACATACCCAACCCTATGCACCCACTTTTGATGGAAGCCTAGATCCTGAGGTGTATATTGATTGGGAAGAAAGAATGGATCAGTATTTTGAGTACACTAAGATGTCAAAGTTAGAGAAAGTTAGATTGGCCACATGTAAGCTAATCCGACATGCTAGGCGATACTGGGAAGATATGGAGGATGAATGTTATCAATGGAGAGATGAAATACTTACTTGGAGATCCATGAAAAGTAAGTTGAGAGCAAAGTACCTAGGTAGATTTTATGAGCACTAACTTTTAGAGCAATGATACGATTTGAGACAAGGTAATAAGACTGTGTCTGAATACACTGACCAATTTAATGAGATTATTAGGAGATGCAACATAGTTGAACCTGACTATAAGATTATATCGAGGATTCAAGTTGGCCTACGTAGGGATATCCAGGAGGAAATATTTCAATGAAAATTTCATACTCTAGAGGAAGCTTATTTGATTGCTAAAGAATTCAAGTCTTATCAAAAGGAACTCATGGGGAGCCAACCTAAGCCCAGCATGATTAGCATCTCTAGACCAATTCTTAGGTAAAGTTATTCAAACTAGCCTACAACTCCTATCCCATTAGTTGGTAAGGAAAAGATCCCTAAACCCATTAATAAGCCTGAGGAAGAACCCATTGTAGAGTTATATGAGGCTGATATAAGTCTAGTAGATGAATACGAAGGAGAAGACTTTCAGGAGGATCATTCTAGTACCTTGCCTGAGGAAACCCTAGGCGAAGATGAATTGTAGAGCCTAGTCCTGAAGTAATAGAACAACAGGAAATTAGTGAGGACTTGGTTCCTATAAGTCAATACCATTATGAAGAGACCACTCCTTTAGCCTCAACCCCAGACCCCATTCAGTATCCTCATGAAGAGTTCATTCCTCTAACCCTAGTATATGACCATTTTCTTGAACTGATTAAGTCATCCTTTGTTAAAGACCTTGCACTTGCAATGACCAAATTCTCAATCCTTCAAGTGGACCTTATGTCACCCATAGATCAAAGTTCAAATCTTAAGGTCATCCCTAGTAACCAAGGTCTATTTCATGTTTCCAATGGATTATCCCAAGACTCTGATTCTTATTTCCTGCCATACCCTAAGGTTTTCATTGTTCCCCAAACTTTCCCATTACACTTTGTTGAGGTTGTTCGGTTGCACTAGATCTTTAAGAATGTTAGGTTTGCAACCTACTTTTAGAAGACCTTATGACATTTGTTAGGAGTCCATTATAAATTTTCTTGTGCATACCAAACTAGGGTCAAACCTAGAGAGTCTATAGTCTATTAGGTTTAGGCCCAAAGAATCCAATAAAGTTTCTCTCAATAGGAATGCATAGTTGAGTCTACATTTTTGTTAGGTGTCAGTACAAGTCAGGTGCATCGTCCGCATTAAGCATTAATTTTGAAACAAACTGGCTAATTCTCGAAAAAGAGCCAAGAAATTTAATGTTGGAGATTCTGTTATGATTAGGCTTAGGACTGAGCGATTCCCTCCTAGAACTATTAAGAAGCTTTATGCTCACGGAGCTGGACCCTTTAGAGTGATAGAGAAGGTCAGCCCCGATGCCTATGTGTTAGATTTGGCCCTAGATTTTGGCATTAGTTCTACCTTCAATATCACAGACCTGGTTGAGTGTAAGGAACCAGCAACGACACCTAGTGAGGCCTTTGGACCTACCCCTTCCTTTGTAAGCGACCCTAGTCCAAAGTGTCCACCAATAAATTGGCTTGAGAGAGGAGAACGGATTGAGCGTATCCTGGACGATCAAGCTATCATGACCCGGGGCCATGGCTATCAATGCTACCTGGTCCGATGGCAAGGCCGACTAGAATCGGATGATTCATGGATTTCTCGAGAGGACTTGCAACACCTCAACCTAGACCTTCTCGAGAGATATGTTAGCCTATGTGATCCTTACTCAATAGGGTTGAGTTCCTCCCACACCGGTAGAATTGGTACGGACACCAGAGGCACCAGAATAAAACAGAGGCTTCTCAACCCTCTGTGGATTACTTAGTTGTGTTTGAGTCCAATTTGTAATAAAGTCTTAGCCTATTTGAGTTCTCTTTTGGCCTCCGAGTCATGTTCTTTTGAGCTTCTTTATCATTCGAGTCCTGTATCAACTTGGGATATGGTCTGTCTAGTCAGCTCAATTGAGCTAGTCATATTCAAGAGTCCTATAAATCTTAGTCCAGTCCATTGCAGACTCAATACAAGTGAATACCAAGCCAGCCTAAAGTCATGAAGACCATGGAAGACCCAGCAAGAGAAATTGCAGGCCTTAGAACCCTAGATCGCAGCTTAGAACCCTGGACTGCAACCTGGAGCAAATTGGGCCACCTAAGGCCCAAGAGGAGCATCATATGGCACCATGAACTCTTATGGTCACCTCCTCTTGGTTGGCCACTTAGGGTCACCTCCTTTGACCGACCAAGGCAAGTGAGAGAGGGAGAGTTTGAGGGAAAGAGTGGGAGTGGGATGCCATGTATTCTAGCTAGGGTTTGGGTGGGATTCAAATTCCTGTGAATTGTCTTTTGTATCCTTACTTGGGGGACAAGTTTGTGAGCCTATTTAAGAGGCCCCCCTCTCTTGTATTCAGAGCTAATTTTTTGTGAAATATATTGAGTCTTTACTCCATTGCTGCGTGCTTGCTATGTGCTAAGGGGAATCTGTGTGAACCCCTTCTTCTTTCTAGACTCATGCGCCCTGCCTCCAGCCACCATCAAAACCCTAGAAGCAACCTTCTCTAGCCTGGGCCGCCCAACACAAAACCTCTTCTTTCATTTATATTTTCTAATTTTTTCTTCATCCTTACATCATTTTTTAATCCTTGATAGGTGATTTGTAGGTCCCTCGAAGTCTATGAATCCATAGATTCCAGTTGGGCAACTTTCAGATTACTAGGTTGAAAGCTGCGAATCCACAGGGTCTTCAGCTTGATCTTCCAGGCCACATCCGAGCGTATTGATAGAACTCTTCAAGGATTCTTCAGTAAATATCTATCAGGTACACTCCCTCGACTCGCTAGTAGCCATATTGAAGAAGAACTAGCCCAACTGAGGCTTCTCTACCTCGGCGGTCCTCTTCTCTATCATTTTATAATCTATTTCGTATGCAACTACTTCTGAAATTTTTGTAGAACTCTCTACTTTAGATCTTGGCTTTTATTTTGGGATTTAGATACCTAACTCAACATATAAAAATACAAAAATAATTTGCATGCATCTTTAATCCTACATCAATGCTTTCTTTGACCCAGCGACTAAACTTGAGAAATACGGGCTTTTCCTTTCTCCATCCTTGCACTTCTTCCTAAGCGGATGCTCCCGCTTAAAGTAACCTACTACACCATACTTTTAGCACTTTCCCACCATGCTACCTATCCTGGACTGTACCCATCCCACCTGTTCACCTTTGTTCTTCCATTCCTTGGTCGCTCTGAACAGCCAAACCCTCCTGGAAGACCTCCCTCTTCGTCATCCATTCTCGCTACTAATTTAACCTTGGCATCGATATGATCTCTTCATACACCAGCATCTCCTTTCCATACAGTAGTGTAGTCACCAACGAATCGAAGCTCTCGGATAGTGAATATAAAAGCAGCAGACTCTTATCTTCCTCTTCAAAATCCATCCCAATGTTGAGCAAATCCGTGCTCATATGGTTGAACCGCTGAATGTGTCACGCAGCATCCTCACCCTCCTACATTCGAAGGCTATACAGTTGCTTCTTCAATACCAACTTGTTGCACATATTCTTTCCCATGTACATGGTGTGCAAGCTCGACCACCATCCCTTGGATGTCTTCTTTTCTAACATACCATACAAAACCTCATCCTCCAGACAAGCCCTAATCATGGAACATGCCCTTTTCTCCAAGGATATCCACTCCTTGTCATTCATATCCCCTGGCCTACTTTCAAGGCCAGATCTAATCCCAAGTGAACCAGTAAGTCTTCCACCCTAATCTTTCACATGGTGAAACTCCCATTTCCATCAAACTTCTACACACCAATCTTCACCCCACTGCCTTCCATAATCCAAAACAATCACAAAATAGTGAAAGATTGAAAAACTTGAAGAAGATACCTGATGTAAAGGGGGGTAGACAGCAGCCCTAGATCTTATCCTTCCTCCCACCTCCATGCTGAACCATAAGCTTTGATACCACTTGTTGGAACTATGGCATGCCTTGACCATGGAACAGGGAAAGGAGAAGAGAGTGAGCGGATGAGTTGAAGATGGATGCTTGCTGATCTCAAGAAAACAAGAAAATTATTTCTTTGGATTCCAATATGCAAAGAGATATAGAGAGAAGATGTAGGAAAAATATATAGGAGAAAAGAGAGGTTGCTTCTTATGATTTCTTTGGAGAAGAACCTTGATATAATACATAAGACGCCCCCTCTCCAAACAAGAAGCCCCACATGAAAATCCTCACGCCACCAAGAAGCCCTCCATGGTTCAAGAACAAGAAGCTCCACTCATGGAATAACCCCACACGCTCCTTTCTTTCTCTCTTGAACTGTCTCTCATCTCAAGACTATGAAGTTCGCCCATGGACTCCCAAGAACCATCGACCACCCTTATTTTCTTTATAAGGGCATGCAGTTTTTTCCTTGGGTGATTAGGTTCTTGTTGGTCTTAGTCTTCTTGGGTAGTTACAATTCTTGGACCAAACCGGTTAGGACTCCTTAGTTAGTTAGGCCTCCTAAGTGTTTACAACCAATCAATTAGGATCCTTAGGTGGTTGGGCTAACTAACCAACCAATTAACTAACTAACCAACTAATACCTAGAACCAACCCCATAACCCAATTGGGTTATGTTATAATCTCTCAAAAAACTCCCACCAAGAAATCAATATGAGAAAACACTCAAACCCGAGCCTATGTATACCCATGTCTCACATGTTCTCTCAACCCTGGGTCAAGCCCCCTAACCTAACATGACTCTGAGGCCCTTATAAACTTATAAACCTAAGCCTCCCAAACCTATGTGCCTTCCCTAGAATAACTCCAGGACCTTTGGAACATCTCCAGAAACTGCTTGGCATGCCTCCAAGCTCTTAGGGAACACCTCGAACATCCTTGTCATGGCCTCCCAAGTCTCTCCAAAGCTTGGGAGCATCACACAAAACCCTACATCTCCCAGAAGGATATTGGTATAAGTATCCTTTCAACCTGAGATCACCTCGATGATTTGCAAGCAACTCATTATACTTAGATATCAGACTACCTGAATTTCTAATCTAGTTATAAAAGGTTACTGGGTGTAGTCAAGTACTTGTTAAGTTAGTGATGAGTGAAGATGGAATTAAGCATTCCAAGATGTTGGAGATAATGCCCTATTGTGTTTCAATTTAGTAAGATCATGGTCAAGGTAATTCTTGTGAAGAGTTACAAGAATTAGCAGGTTGAGACATATTTGATGTATTTTTTAGAGTTGACAGTTAACTCTGTAATCATTCTGAGCATTAGGATCAAAGAAATAAATTACATGGAAACCATATGTTTGGATTCTTGAATGTTGGTTCGTAAACAACAAACCTATCTGGACAATGGGCATCATTGCTAGATGGTTGATGCGGAACAAGAACGGTGGGGAGGATCGCTGGTGTTGGGATATCCTGGTTCAGCTATGAACCAGGCTCCGGTTCGACTTATCGAAGTCCCGGTTCTCCATACTATGGACTTCGGACTAAGCGAATGCCAACTATAAGCAACTCAAGGCTTCACACCGAACTACAATATCTGAAGGCCAGTCCTTCAGGTAGCATCTTCGGCCCTGGTCGAAGTCTGAACTACTCGTCGACTTTCGAAGATACGAACTTCGGTCCCCGTCGTAGACATGATCTTTGGCCTCAGAGAAATATCAATACTTCGGCCCATGCAAGGGGAAACCCGAAGCTTGAACCACAATCTGTTCCAAAAAGGAAACTGTAACCAACGGTGATGCAGAACGAAAGAAGAGAAGATGCGATGCGAAAGTAAATTAAAATTAATGTATTTTTTTTTTAATATATTTTCAGAAGTCGGCTTTGACTCAAAGGAAAGATAAACTAATGTTGAAAGAAACTAAGAAATGATAGAGAGCACAATTAAAAGGAGTGGATTATCAGAGTAACTCAAAAGTAGGATCGCTGGGGATTGAGAAACCCCCAGATCTATGGTTTTCTTTGAGTTTCAACGAAACAGACAAAGTGAGAAGGGAAGGTTCTTGTTACCTAGCAGTGATATCTCTCGTTGCTTCAATTGGAGGACACTCTCGAGCAGATTGTAGGATCCTTGCAGATGGGGTATCTTCGCAATGGATCCTCGGATTGTAGTCCTATGGCAAGGTTGGCCTCCTTCTCGAACTCAGGATCTGGAAGAAGAAGAACAAAAGAAGAACCAGAAACTCAAAGAAAGACACTGACCTGAGGACTTAATGAAGATTGTTGGATGTAGAAGTTCCGGAGATCTTGATACTGATATGACCCTCATTTGAACTGGCTCTTTAGTTGAAACAGTTGATCTGAACCTGGATGCTGGTGACCGGCTTCGATGTGGAAGAGAGGGGCCACGGGATGAAGATGGAAAATTAAGGTTTGGTGGTGGTGGAGTAGAGATGAGTGCACTAAGCTAGGATTTTGGGGTTGGAGATCTCACACCTCCTCAAGGTTCCTAGGGAACCCGGATTTACTCCCTCACGGAGCTCAACACCTGAATACAAGTGCGGAAGAGAGAAACACAAAGTTGCTCACAAAGAAATTGATTTCATTCATCATTTTATTCAAGAGTTACATCGAGTTGAATATATAGACATAACAAAGAAATAAAATTTTATACATTTCTCATGTGGGAATAATAGGACTAACCCACACTATAGGCATCAAATTTTCTTCCCAAGACTCCTTCCATGAGTGGGCAGCCCAAAAACTCCAAGAAAACTTGAAAATCAGCTCCAAATGGTAGGTTATGGGGGTGTCTCCTAGTATCTCTCCATGAATCAAGGATTTTCCCTTCATGGTTTAGCTCATTTGGACACCTCCTAGTATTGCTCCACAAGTTTAGGCTTCTTCCTTTCATGGCTTTGGCACTTTTGGAAACTTTTGGATGACTTCTTGATTTTCTCCCCAAGACATGCTCTCTTCCCTTTTATAACTTTGATTTTTATGGAACATATTGGGGCACCTCCTTGATCCTCTCTTCAAGAAAAATTCTTGCCATCCTGGCTTGGGTTTATCTGGAAAGAAGTTGGCTCCTCCTTGGATTGAGGTATCTTGATGGATTTCTCCCCCAAGTGGTGCAAGAAAAAAGAACCTGCTTACTTGAGGAGTGGGGACCAAGGTACACTGGATGGAGATGTGGCAGGGAGTGTGGCACCCACTTGTAGCTGGAAAATGTGGTGCCCTATGGAAAAGGGAATGACACCTACCTAGGCCTTGGACTTGGACTTAGTCAACATGACCCAACAAAATTGAAATGACAAAATTACAGACTCAAAATTGAGTTGATCAGGTCAACCCTTATTACAAAACCAGAAAATCCGAATTCTTCGAGCAAGGTCAATCAGAGATCTAGATGGAGCCCTGAAGTCTTCTTCTGAGTCTGGTGCCCGCACCAATTCTCCCGGGATGGGAGGAACTCGACCTTGTCGAGTAAGGCTCAAGTTGGCTCTGGTATCTCTCCAAGAGGTCTGGATCCAAATCTTGTAGTTCTTCTCGGGAGATCCAAGAGTCATCACAGTCTGGCCTTCCTTTCCAGCGGACCAGGTATCTTTGGTATCCTCGATTACGAGTAGAGATAACCTGATCATCCAGGATCTTTTCAATCTGCTCTTTCCTCACAGGCCAGTTTGTTGGTGGACACACAGGGTTGGGTTCACTCTCAAGAGCAGGATTAGGCTCAAAAAGGCTCACTGGGAATCACAGCTGGCTCTCTATACTCTACTAGGTCTGTAATGTTGAAAGTGGAGCTAATGCCTAGTTCTGAAGGCAACTCGAGCACATAGGCATTGGACCCTACTCTCTTCACTACTCTAAATGGACCAGCTCCTCTAGCATGTAACTTTCTAACGGTTCCAAGAGGAAACCGTTCAGGCCTTAACCTAATCATTACATAGTCTCCCTCAACAAAAGTTTTGACTCGCCTTTGAGAATCAGCCAACTTCTTATAAGTTTCATTACTTAAATTTATTTTTGCATGAATTTCTTTATGCAAGTCTTTTATATGCTGTGCAAAAACTTCAGTAGACTCTGAGACTCGTGTGTGGATTGGTAAAGGAGCTAGGTCAAGAGGTGTGTGAGGTTTGTAACCATGCACAATTTCAAAGGGACTCTAGCCTATAGACCTATTGATCGAAACATTGAATGTAATTTCAGCCCTGGACAAAATACAAATCCCAATTCCTGGTGCTCTCAATCCAACCAAAATCTGAGCCAAAGCCTAGTAAAGGGTCAAGAAAACTAAACTAGACTGACGACGCATTACTAAAAAATGGACTTTATTACAAAGGAACCCTAGGTCTAAACCTAACAAACTAAGGCTCTCTAGGTTTGACCTTGGGTCGGAGGAGGGCATACAGAGCATGAAAACTTATTATGGATGCCTAGTAGGTGCCATAAGGTCTTCCAGAAGTAGGTGGCAAACCTAATAGGTTCTGACACGTGGTTCACTCTAAAGGCTTCGACAAAGTATACTTGGATGGTGTAAGAAGCATTGGAAGTCCTAGAGAAAGGGAGGAGATATGAGGTGGAGTCTCGAATTACCTGTTGACTAAAGGTGGTGACCTGAAGGTTTGAATGGTGATCTATGAGTGTCAACTGGTCATCCTTACGAAAGGAAAAGTTTGCTACTCCCAGGAATGGATCAAGAGATGGTTCAGGAAGTAGCCTAGGACATGTGATTACAATAGTTAAGGTTTGTTCTCTAAGCAAATAATGATCCACTTTCTCAAGAACTGGATTAGAGAATGATTCATGGGAGGGCCTATGGATGATGACCTCAAGACTTGAAATTTGACCTATGGTTGTGGAAAGGTATACTCTATAGAAGGGTAGGTCAGTCATGCGAAGGAAGGGGTCTGGGGCCATAAGGAGGACTTCTACAGGACTGGGTGAATCAATCCGCTCAAGACAAGGATGTTCAACTGAGATTACGGGAGAGACCTTAGTGGCTGGGCATTGGACAAGGTCCAATTGTAAGAGGCTTGATTTGAAAGTAAAAACATGGTTGCAGGTGCCTATGCTAAGCATGCAACAGCACAGGGAATAGGTAAGATTTTAAAACATTTTTAATAAATGCAGAAAATACCTACTCCGCACAGGATCTAGCATATGATAGATGCATGTATTGGCATGATACAGGACATATAATATTTATAAACATTTTAATAAATCTAGATCTACACATGCACCGAAATTAAAACCCAAAAACATACATTATTCCTAGCTGGAATAAGTCTGGGATAAACTTGGAATAGACTGGAATAACTGTAATAAAGTTATTCCAGTCGTCTTCCACCTTGGGCTGAAAATTGGGCTTCCAAAAAGTCCCCGGAATGCCACCTTCCGGACCTCCGATCGGTCCCAAATTTGAGCTGTAGATTCTTAAGGAAGTCATCTTCGATTTGGCACTAGTTTCTGCAAGAAAAACTAAGCCAATAAATCATAAAAATTCGTTGAATTCTGCTGTGCGAAAATGGCAGCAGAACAGAGTAGCTGTCTTCGTCATTGGATTTCGGGCAACTGGAGCGATCCCGGCTCACGTGGTTTGCTCCGAGGAGTAGAAGAATACTCCCTCTAGAGGGGAGACATGCCCGGTGCTCTCCGATCCCTCTCCACGAGCGGTGCTAGCCACCGGAAGATGGTTCACGGTCACAGGTTGCTGCAGCAAAACAGAATTGCTGCAGCAGGGATTTTTAGAGCACTTGAAACAATGGGAAAACTCTCCCTCACACCCTCCTAAACCCAGCCCTTGCAATACCCAATGGAGGGAATCAAGTTCTCAGGGGATTTGTAAACTCTAAGAAGAACAGCACTTGTTGTTCTCTTCACACGAAGCAAAACCAACCCAGCAGAAATATATCTCTCGTTGAAAGCTTCATTCCCAAATCACTTTTCAAATAGGGGACGGCATATGCATCTTATAAGCTGCTGGGAGGAGCAAGGGAGGGGGAGCGGCAGCGACAGTAGTAGTAGCAGCAGTAAACCCAATTAACAAGATATTAAGGGAGGGATTAAAGCTAAGGAGCCTTAAACGAGGGAGAGGAGAAGACGCCAGCGTTCGGCCTTCACCGTTATGGCATTTCTCCCAAACGAATGGACTTCCTTTCCACAATACACCGTGTGAAACGGCGACGGGAGAAAAAAAATTAAGAAACCAAAACCGGTCCAAGGCAAGAATGGTTCAAACCATTTAAACCAACCCATTTTGGTTTAATCCCATTAAACCAAACGGTTCAATCCAATTGAACCTAGTTCAGGGAATAAAATTGGTTCACAACCAATTGGAGGCCGAAACGAACTCCGAATCAGTTCAAAACTGATTTAGAAAAATCATGACGCATAGCTGGTCAACCCGGAATATTTTTCGGTCGACACAAACAAGGTCAAAACGGAGAAAAGAGTGCTCAAAAATACTATGACCATAAAACCGAGATGATTTCCAATCGTAATCGGTATCCGGATCAGAGAGTTATCCTCTGTGGCGTGTGACCTCATAGGTTCGAACCTAAACGGTAGCACTAGAACAGTTCTAGTACCAGCACAGGAAACCATCTAGCAATGGGTCCCGGCGTCTGGATAGGTCGAAGATGCGGGAGCAAACTATCGAACCTCTGGAATATGGTTACCATATAATTCATCCTTTTGACCTCTAATGCTCATGACGACTGAGATTGGGCTGCCAACCCAGATTGTGTCAGTCAACTACGTGTCTCAACCTCGCAAGCCCAGTGACTCTTCACTAGGACTACCCCGGCCGAGGATTTGCTAAATTGAGATACAGCGAGACATTCAATCCAAACTATTTGGACAGGTCAATTCCATCTTGGTCCATCATTGCTCCACAAGTACTTGCCTATACCTAGAAACCTTCCGTCACCGGATTAAAAATCGGGTAGTCCAGCACCAAAGCACAGGGAGTTGCTTGCAAGCTACCGTGATGACCTCAGGTCAGAGGGACACATATACCCATATCCAATCATGAGTATCCCTTTGGCAAAACAAGGGGCTGCACGGAGTCACGTTCAATGAGATATCAAATATCCCACTTGCAGATCACATCAGTGTCACCACACTCATTTTGGTCAAGAGGATAACCAAACGATGTGAACTACAACAACCTATACTTGATATATTGTTGTCCAGTACAATATATCCTTTGGTTGTGAACAGGATTTAAGGACTACTCGATACATCCTCTCTGTATTGAATATAGTGTAGTCCTAAGGACTTCATCACATGGAAAGAGTTCATTTCAAGAAAATATAATATGTGATGAGCTTTCAAAAATAATATTTTATTAATTCATTAAAAAAGTACAATACTTAGCACAACCGCCTACAACCCAGGCAATTGGCTTTGGGACACAATTCCCAACAACTCCCACTTGTGCTAAAGCCAATCAGAAGAGTATCTAATACCCATTTCCCTTTTACAATAGTCGAACTCTTTTATTCCGAGGGCTTTAGTGAAGGGGTCGGCCAGATTTTCTTTTCCATCGATCTTCAAAAGATTGATGTCGCCTCGTTCCACGATCTCTCGTACGAGGTGGTAGCACCGTAGGATGTGCTTGGTGCGGTGATGAGCTTTAGGCTCCTTAGCTTGAGCAATGGCTCCAGTGCTGTCACAGTACACCAGAATAGGACCATCTAGGGAAGGTGCCACCCCTAGCTCTCCAAGGAACTTCCGCAACCACATAGCTTCCTTTGCCGCATCTGATGCTGCAATGTATTCTACTTCGCATACCAAGTCTGCAATAGTTGCCTGCTTAGAACTTTTCCAGCAGATCGCTCCTCCATTCAGGGTAAAAATAAACCCTGACACACTCTTGCTATCATCTCTATCTGACTGGAAACTAGAGTCAGAGTACCCCACAAGTTTCAAGTTCGGTTCTCCATAAATTAGCCATTGATCTTTAGTATTTCTTAAATACTTAAGGATGGACTTAACCACCTTCCAATGCACCTCACCTGGGTCAGACTGGTATCTGCTCACTACTCCTAGTGAGTATGCCACATCTGGTCTAGTACAAGTCATAGCATACATGATAGAGCCTACTGCAGAAGCATAAGGTACTCTACTCATGCGCTCTCTTTCCTCAGGAGTTGTCACACAATCCTTTTTGGAAAGAGTAATTCTAGAACCTATCGGAAGATAGCCTTTCTTGGAATTTTCCATGCTAAACCGTTTCAGCACGGTGTCAATGTACATAGACTGGGACAGTCCCAAAAGCTTCTTAGATCTATCTCTATAGATTTTCATACCTAGTATGTAAGAAGCTTCACCCAAGTCCTTCATGGAGAACTGAGATGATAACCAGACCTTTATTCCTTGTAATGCTGCGACATCATTCCCGATTAAGAGAATGTCATCAACATACAATACTAGGAATACGATCACAGAACCATTAACCCATTTATAGATTCACAGTTCTTCTCCGTTCTTAACGAAGCCATACGATTTGATACACCTATCAAACCGTAAGTTCCAACTTCGAGACGCTTGCTTGAGTCCATAGATGGACCTCTGCAACTTGCATACTTTTGATTCATCTGTGGATGTGAACCCTTCAGGCTGTATCATATACACCTCTTCTTCTAGCTCCCCATTCAGGAAAGCGGTTCGAACATCCATCTGCCAGATCTCGTAATCAAAATATGCTGCCAAAGCAAGCATGATCCGAATGGACTTGAGCATTGCCACAGGGGAGAAACTCTCGTCATAATCGATACCATATCGCTGACGATACCCTTTGGCAACCAGACGGGCTTTATAGGTCTCTACCTTCCCATCTGCGCCCCTTTTCCTCTTGAAGATCCATTTACACCCGATGGGTTTTATTCCTTCAGGCGGATCAACCAATGTCCAAACATTGTTGATTTCCATGGACTCCATTTCGGATCGCATGGCTCCAAGCCATGCCTCAGAGTCAGATCTCTGAAGTGCATCAATATAGGTGATCGGATCCTCATTGTTCTCATCGAGCTCAATGGGATCGCCGTCCCAGACCAAGAAACCATAGTATATGTCCGGCTGACGCGGTATTCTACCAGATCTCCTAATGGGTTCTGGGTGTGATTCAATCACAGCCGGTTCTACGATGTCCTTAGTGTGTGTAGGTTCTTCTATTGGCTGAACTTCATCAAGTTCAATCTTAGAGGCTATAGTTCCTTCTCCAAGGAACTCCTTTTCCAAAAAGATAGCTCTAAGAGCAACGAACACCTTTTGTTCATTCTCCAAGTAGAAGAAATACCCTTTGGTTTCCTTAGGATAACCAACGAATAAACACCGATCAGACCTAGGACCAAGTTTGTCTGAGTCTAAATGCTTTACGTAAGCCAGACAACCCCAGACCCGAAGGTGTGAGATTGATGGTTTACGTCCATTCCACATCTCATACAGAGTGGAGACAACATATTTACTTGGAACATTATTTAATAAGTAACAGGTTGTCAGAAGCGTAAATCCCCAAAAGGATAGCGGCAGAGTTGCAAAGCCCATCATGGATCGAACCATGTCCAACAAGGTTCGATTCCTCCTTTCGGACACACCATTCAACTGTGGTATTCCTGGAGGAGTCCACAGAGAGAGAATTCCATTCTCCTCAAGATATGTCAAAAAAGCATCAGATAAGTATTCACCACCTCGATCAGATCGAAGGGTTTCAATACTTTTTCCAGTTTGCTTTTCTACTTCATTACAGTATCGTTTGAACATTTCAAATGACTCAGACTTATGTCTCATTAAAAAGACATAACCGAACCTTGAAAAGTCATCTGTAAAAGTAATGAAATATTTGTATCCTCCTCTAGCACTAACTGTCATCGGTCCACATACATCAGTATGTATTAGACTTAGAAGTTCTGTAGCTCGTTCACCTTTTCCAGTAAAAGGTGACTTGGTCATTTTACCAAGTAAACAGGATTCACAAGTGGGTAGTGATTCAGAATCACTGACCTCGAGGAGTCCATCTCCTCGCATCTTGTCTATCCTATTTTGGTTGATATGACCTAGCCTACAGTGCCAAAGATATAAATCGTTGACGTTATCTAACCTTGGGCGTTTGCTAGAAGTGTACATTACTCTAACAGGCCTTGATAGTACGTATATGCCATTATTTAATCTAGCTTTCATTATAACAGAGTTATTCAAAATAACATTGCAAAAATCTCCTTTTATTGATAGTTCAAAACCACAATTGGCCAAAAGGCCTATAGAGATTATGCACATAATGAAACTAGGACAATAGTGACAGTCGACTAGTTCGACAGTACAAGACTCAAAGACAAGATGCAGGACTCCAACCGCCAGTACTGGAACATGATTTCCATTCCCGACGCTCAGAAACTGTTCTCCATCTTCAAATCTTCTGCTAACTTGAAGTCCCTGTAACGAATTACAAAATGAATTGGACTACCAGAATCCAATACCCAGTTAGCAGTATCAACAATTGAGTAATTACAAGGTTTTATCATATAAATACCTTGTTCAGCAGACTTCTGCTTTCTCGGCCTGTTCGGATCAAGGGACGCAATATAAAGAGGACAGTTCCTCTTCTAGTGTCCCTTCTTCTTGTAGTAGAAGCACTCTGCAGAAGACTGATCAGCCTTATACTTCCTGGTCTTACTAGGGCCAAGAGCATTCTGCACCTTTTTTCTTATTTGTTTTCTTCTTCCCTTTCTTAAAGGGACGACGACCTCTACTTCCTCCCACTAAATTCACCACCCCCTTATTCAGTTGGTGGTCTTTCTCTAAAGTCTGCAGCAACCCCAAAAGACCATGGTAGTTGACTGCAGGCTTGTTTATTCTATAATGATCAAGAAAGTCAAGATAGGAGGAAGGAAGAGAATTCAGGATCGCATCCTTGCCGAGCTGCTCGTGCAAGGGGCATCCGAGTTTGCCCAGTTTTTCAATCAACTCGATCATGTACAATACATGATCAGTGATTGAACCGCCATTCGGCATCTTGGAGTTGTAGATGGCACAAGACACTTTGTACCGTTCTACTTCATCCGGGGTGCCGAAGGATTCCTTCAACTTTTGAAGGATTTCATCAGGTTGGGCCTCCTCGAATTTGCGAGTGAACTCGTCGTTCATCGCCGCTAGCATAATACAACGGACAGTAGAGCGATCAGAGACCCACTTCAGATAAGCGTCTCTGACCGTAGTCCGTGCATTAGCGTGGGGGATTTCAGGTGCCAGATCCGTTATCACATACAGGATCTGTTCATGCTCCAGAACTATTCTCAACTTTCGATACCAACTATCGAACTTGTGACCCTTTAACTTCTCGTTATCGAGAAGTGACCGGAACGATAAATTGGAAGACATCTAAAAAGAAAATAAGACCTATTAGTGTATGAATTAATAAATTAACCAAAAGACTTGGACTTTAGTCTAAAGGTTTCTCCCACTAATTTTTCAGATTGGTAGCCTCTAACTCCAATTTGTGAAAACACTTTTTCAAGTGGGTACTGAAATCCAATAGGCCACGCATGAGCCCGACTATGGCCGGCTCACCCATACGAGCCTAAAGGTAGGTTCATAAACCAATTGTTTCCCTAAATGATTTTCAGTATTTTATTTTGCCCCAGAGAGCACCCCAATCGGCCTAGGGGCCTCCTATTTCGGGTCTCTGGTTAGGTCCAACCATTAAAATGACTAATCCAATGCTTCCAGCTAGATAAAGACCAAGCCCGACTATGGCCGACCCACTTGGTCCCGTTAAGGAGGTTGCACTGAACCATCATCGATCAGATAGAAATTCCAGTCGCCGGATGTACACCCATTCTATGGAACTGCCAATGCACACCAAGCTAGTGCACACATTTCTATCCAACTTAATGGGAGGCTAAGACACTGTCAACTCCTTGACTTAGTCTTTTTAAGGACCTAATAATTTTAGAGGATTTTTAATTGTGACAGAAGAAAAGAGACAAGGACATGGATCATCCTCCCATTGAATCAATCAGATTCCAAGAGGGTTGAAATAAATCAACA
The DNA here is from genome assembly GCA_021397845.1 of Areca catechu. Lineage (NCBI taxonomy): Eukaryota > Viridiplantae > Streptophyta > Magnoliopsida > Arecales > Arecaceae > Areca > Areca catechu. Next base: position 73,487,479 of record CM038041.1, read on the forward strand.
AATGATCCATGGGAACCTATAGATCAGTCAGACCGATCAACCTGGGTGACATCGGTTAACTCGAGTCATTGAGCTTTTCCAATCAGTTCTGGTCGACTCGACTAGCCTGGTAGGTGAGATCATGGGTGAGTATCCGCCATTAACCATCTTTCCTAGACACCAACCAAGTTGGCCAGGAAAGAGGTAGCCTCATACAACCATGATCATAATTGCCAAACCTACCTCGACACCAGTCGGTTTACCAGACTCGATCAGACTAGCCTAAAGACTCGGGCATCCACTGAGCCACTAATTGGATCCATTTTAGATGAACGGATCAACTAATCTAACTATTAGATAGTTCTAAAGAAAGACCTTAAACAACTTTTGTTTAATCTTCTTTTAATCCGGTTCAACTAAACTTAGGTCTAACCCAGTGATGGACCCAACTAATCAGCTAACCCAATTTGCCTAATTTGGCTTATGTAAATTTTATTAGATTTCATAAACCTAAAAATTTTTATTAAGCCAAATACTTAATTAAAACATTTTTTAATTAAGTCTCAATGTAAAACAATTTTACATCTTAAATTATGCATCATATCTAGATTTATACTTTTATAAATATTATATGACCCAAATAAAAAATTATAAATCATGCCAAAATTATAAAATAATTTTAATTTCTTTTTGATTTTCTTAAAGGATCCTTCTGAAGAGGCCAACACAGACGAACCGCATCGTGTCAAAGACACACGGCCATGGTGAAGGTCTCAACTAGGTTCCTAAATGTACTCTCTAATCCCAAGATTAAACAATTTAATCTACTATACATGCATCAAGATATGTTACACTAGAACCTGGCTCTGATACCACTGAAAGTAAAAACATGGTTGCAGGTGCCTACGCTAAGCATGCAACAGCACAGGGAATAGGTAAGATTTTAAAACACTTTTAATAAATGCGGAAAATACCTACTCCGCACAGGATTTAGCATATGCAAGATGCATGTATTGGCATGATACAGGACATATAATATTTATAAATATTTTAATAAATCTAGATCTACACATGCACCGAAATTAAAATCCAAAAACATACCTTATTCCCAGCTGGAATAAGTCTAGGATAAACCTGGAATAGACTAGAATAACTGGAATAAAGTTATTCCAGTCGTCTTCCACCTTGGGCTGAAAACTGGGCTTCCGAAAAGTCCCTGGAACGCCGCCTTCCGGACCTCCGATCGGTCCCAAATTTGAGCTGTAGATTCTTAAGGAAGTCCTCTTCGATTTGACACTAGTTTCTGCAAGAAAAACTAAGCCAATAAATCGTAAAAATTCGTCGAAGTCTGCTGTGCGAAAATGGCAGCAGAACAGAGTAGCCGTCTTCGTCGTTGGATTTCGGGCAATTGGAGCGATCCCGGCTCGTGTGGTTTGCTCCGAGGAGTAGAAGAATACTCCCTCTAGAGGGGAGACATGCCCGGGGCTCTCCGATCCCTCTCCACGCGCGGTGCTAGCCACCGGAAGATGGTTCACGGTCACAGGTTGCTGCAGCAAAACAGAATTGCTGCAGCAGGGATTTTTGGAGCACTTGAAACAATGGGAAAACTCTCCCTCACACCCTCCTAAACCCAGCCCTTGCAATACCCAATGGAAGGAATCAAGTTCTCAGGGGATTTGTAAACTCTAAGAAGAACAGCACTTGCTGTTCTCTTCACACGAAGCAAAACCAACCCAGCAAAAATATATCTCTCGTTGAAAGCTTCATTCCCAAATCACTTTTCAAACAGGGGACGGCATATGCATCTTATAAGCTACTGCGAGGAGCAAGGGAGGGGGAGCGGCAGCAGTATTAGCAGCAGTAAACCCAATTAATAAGATATTAAAGGAGGGATTAAAGCCATTAAGGAGCCTTAAACGAGGGAGAGGAGAAGATGCCAGCATTCGGCCTTCACCGTTTTGGCATTTCTCCCAAACGAATGGACTTCCTTTCCACAATACACCGTGTGAAATGGCGACGGGAGAAAAAAAATTAAGAAACCAAAACCGGTCCAAGGCAAGAATGGTTCAAACCATTTAAACCAACCCATTTTGGTTTAATCCCATTAAACCAAACGGTTCAATCCAATTGAACCTGGTTCAGGGAATAAAATTGGTTCACAACCAATTGGAGGCCAAAACGAACTCCGAATCAGTTCAAAACTGATTCAGAAAAATCCTGGCACAGAGCTGGTCAACCCGGAATATTTTCCGGTCGACACAGACAAGGGCAAGATGGGGAAAAGAGTGCTCAAAAATACTGTGACCATAAAATCGAGACGATTCCCAATCGTAATCGGTATCCGGATCAGAGAGTTATCCTCTGTGGCGTGTGACCTCATAGGTTCGAACCTAAACGGTAGCACTAGAACAGTTCTAGTACCAGCACAGGAAACCATCTAGCAATGGGTCCCGGTGTCCGGATAGGTCTAAGATGCGGGAGCAAACTATCGAACCTCTGGAATATGGTTACCGTATAATTCATCCTTTTGACCTCTAATGCTCATGACGACTGAGATTGGGCTGCCAACCCAGATTGTGTCAGTCGACTACGTGTCTCAACCTCGCAAGCCCAGTGACTCTTCACTAGGACTACCCCGGCCGAGGATTTGCTAAATTGAGATACAGCGAGACATTCAATCCAAACTGTTTGGACAGGTCAATTCCATCTTGGTCCATCACTGCTCCACAAGTACTTGCCTGTACCCAGAAACCTTCCATCACCTGATTAAAAATCCGGGTAGTCCGGCACCAAAGCACAGGGAGTTGCTTGCAAGCTACCGTGATGATCTCAGGTCAGAGGGACACATATATCCATATCCAATCGTGAGTATCCCTTGGGCAAAAAAAGGGGCTGCACGGAGTCACGTTCAATGAGATATCAAATATCCCACTTGCAGATCACATCAGTGTCACCACACTCATTTTGGTCAAGAGGACAACCAAACGATGTGAACTACAACAACCTATACTTGATATATTGCTGTCCAGTATAATATATCCTTTGGTTGTGAACAGGATTTAAGGACCACTCGATACATCCTCTCTGTATCGAAGACTCTGTATCGAAGACAGTGTAGTCCTAAGGACTTCATCACATGGAAAGAGTTCATTTCAGGGAAATACAATATGTGATGAGCTGCCAAAAATAATATTTTATTAATTCATTGAAAAAGTACAATACTTAGCATAACCGCCTACAACCCAGGCGATTGGCTTTGGGACACAATTCCCAACATGATTCAGTCATCCTAAGGAGAGGATCTACCATAGGGTGGGCAAACTTAAACAGTTCAGTGCAAAGATCTTCAATTGGTACTTGAGAAATGACTGTCATTAGAGGGTACGAACTGATAGCTCGGGCTAACACTATGAGTTCTTCCCTGGGGTATTTGACTAAAGGAACCTGATTCTCACAAATCTCTTGAATTTCTGAACTAGGTCCTACCACTTGGTTGCTCTCCAAGGTCTCCTCAAGTAAGGAACCAATAGTATCGATGTCACATTCTTCAAGTTCTTCCCCCTCTTATTCATCAACTAGACTTAAGCCAGCATCATATACTTCCTCGATGCCATCTTCAATGGGTTTCGGGTCAGTGGTAATCGGGTCAACTGATTCTAGGCTTGTCATACCTAACCTTTCTTCCTCATTGGTAGGCTTGGGTTCTCCCTCATTAATGTCATCCTTAGGATTCTTACCACTTAGCTATGCACAAGCCAGTCCTATGCATGGGCACTGACTAGATTTATGGCCTCTTTCTCCACAAAACAAACATTCTTGCGATATAGGAACCTGGGTCACACTGGGTTTCAAGCTAGTAGAGACCTTACTTGGGCATGGGTGTGGATCTAAATGGTTTGATCTAGAAGACTTGGGTTGTTGAGTGACTGGTCTAGAATATTGTAAGGACCTCTCATAGACACGATCCACACTATAGATATCATGGTTAGGCTTCCTAAGGTTATGCTCGGGATCACGATATAAGGTCCTCCTAGGCTCCTGGCATGGATGAGGTTGGGGCCTATTAAATTTTGGATCAGGGGTCCAATTTTGATGTCTACGTTTCTCAAGTACTTGGACTCGATCCCTAAGCTGGATAAAATTCTCATGGACTTATTCTTTACACTGGGTAACAGTAACAGTCATATCCTGACTCAATTTGTTCATACTTTCAGTAAGAGCTCTAACCATGGCCTCTAAATCAGGTTGGGTTTGACCAGGTTGGTAGGGTACTCCATTCCGGGTATACATGATGATGCAAGCAAACACACAGAATGTGACTAGACTAAAGCGACTACTGGCTTACTAGACCTAGAGTCCAAACTAGATGCCCAATCAGAGTGGCAACCTAGCCTGTAGTAACTCGGGACTCAGCCAGGCAGGTGTAAAGGGGGTGATAGGTCCCTAAATGCCAATCCTAGACACCAATCAGTGATTAGCCAGGTAGGTGGACCAGCACACAAGCCCTTCGGGATAGATTTCCTGAACCACCATTCTAGATACTGAGTACAAAGCACACATAGAGTAACCAGACAAACTGACTCAACACTAGCCTTGACCCGACTTGTTGATGTCCCTAGCCCACTAGGGCAAATTAAGTCTAATAAATTTTAAAATTAAGCTTAGGATCGAATGAATGGGTGGTGGTTTTGGGCTAAGGAGAGTTTATCAACTCCTCCCCTTCTCTTAGATGCTAAATTGCCCTTAAGATGAATTAGGAGATGATCACTCAAAATAATTGAATTGCAGAAACACAGAAACAGAGTTGTTGTAATTTAACTCTCAGAAATTTCAAGAAAACCAATAAATCACAGGAAAATTATGTAAAATAGTTTCAATTATACTGGTTCTAGTAAAATAAAAATCATGCAATTTAGAGTTACTTGCAATGAGAAACAATTCCTGCAACAGGGTAGTTACAGAATGAAAACAGAGTGCTTCCCCCGTTTACAATTCCTGCTACAAAGTTGTAACCCAGCAGATCCCCTACACACCCTAGGAACACCCCGTGGAATGGGAAGAGGAGGTTTGCACCTCGCTTCATTCCTAGGACCGGACATCTTGGGGAGTCTACTTCGAGCAGACAAAGTAAAAAAGAGCGACACTCAAAACATGCAAGCAAATCAGAAATCCTAGACAGGGCTCTGATACCAAAAATGATGCAGAACGAAAGAAGAGAAGATGCGATGCGGAAGTAAATTAAAATTAATGTATTTTTTTTTAATATATTTTCAGAAGTCGGCTTTGACTCAAAGGAAAGATAAACTAATGTTGAAAGAAACTAAGAAATGATAGAGAGCACAATTAAAAGGAGTGGATTATCAGAGTAACTCAAAAGTAGGATCGCTGGGGATTGAGAAACCCCCAGATCTAGGGTTTGCTTTGAGTTTCAACAAAACAGACAAAGTGAGAAGGGAAGGTTCTTGTTACCTGGCAGTGATATCTCTCGTTGCTTCAATTGGAGGACACTCTCGAGCAGATTGTAGGATCCTTGGAGACGGGGTATCTTCGCAATGGATCCTCGGATTGTAGTCCTATGGCAAGGTTGGCCTCCTTCTCGAACTCAGGATCTGGAAGAAGAAGAACAAAAGAAGAACCAGAAACTCAAAGAAAGACACTGACCTGAGGACTTAATGAAGATTGTTGGATGTAGAAGTTCCGGAGATCTTGATACTGATCTGACTCTCATTTGAACTGGCTCTGTAGTTGAAACAGTTGATCTGAACCTGGATGCTGGTGACCGGCTTCGATGTGGAAGAGAGGGGCCATGGGATGAAGATGGAAAATTAAGGTTTGGTGGTGGTGGAGTAGAGATGGGTGGACTAAGCTAGGGTTTTGGGGTTGGAGATCTCACACCTCCTCAAGGTTCCTAGGGAACCCGGATTTACTCCCTCACGGAGCTCAACACCTGAATACAAGTGCGGAAGAGAGAAACACAAAGTTGCTCACAAAGAAATTGATTTCATTCATCATTTTATTCAAGAGTTACATAGAGTTGAATATATAGACATAACAAAGAAATAAAATTTTATACATTTTCCATGTGGGACTAATAGGACTAACCCACACATCAGGCATCAAATTTTCTTCCCAAGACTCCTTCCATGAGTGGGCAGCCCAAAAACTCCAAGAAAACTTGAAAATCAGCTCCAAATGGCAGGTTATGGGGGTGTCTCCTAGTATCTCTCAATGAATCAAGGATTTTCCCTTCATGGTTTAGCTCATTTGGACACCTCCTAGTCTTGCTCCACAAGTTTAGGCTTCTTCCTTTCATGGCTTTGGCACTTTTGGAAACTTTTGGGTGCCTTCTTGATTTTCTCCCCAAGACATGCTCTCTTCCCTTTTATAACTTGGGTTTTTATGGAACATTGTGGGGCACCTCCTTGATCCTCTCTTCAAGAAAAATTCTTGCCATTCTGGCTTGGGTTTATCTGGAAAGAAGTTGGCTCCTCCTTGGATTGAGGTATCTTGATGGATTTCTCCTCCAAGTGGTGCAAGATAAAAGAACCTACTTACTTGAGGAGTGGGGACCAAGGTACACTGGATGGAGATGTGGCAGGGAGTGTGGCACCCACTTGTAGCTGGAAAATGTGGTGCCCTATGGCAAAGGGAATGACACCTACCTGGGCCTTGGACTTGGACTGAGTCAACATGACCCAACAAAATTGAAATGACAAAATTACAGACTCAAAATTGAGTTGATCAGGTCAACCCTTATTACAAAACCAGAAAATCCTAATTCTTCGGGCAAGGTCAATCAGAGATCCAGATGGAGCCCTGAAGTCTTCTTCTGAGTCTGGTGCCCGCACCAAACGGTTACAATCGACACTCATCATGCCATGATCATGGTGCACAATTCCTGCAGCCACGCCTCCGATCTGGCTAGAACCGTTCATTGACAACCCATGATCACCAATCATGGGAGTAAATGGTCTCCATGATTCCGGGGAAAGAGCAGGCCACAGACCGGAGGCCATCTTTTAAATATGGGTAAGAAGGATGGCTCGAGAGGTATGCATGAACAATCTCGCACATACACATTTTCGATCTCCAAGAACTCTTTTTCTCTTCCACTCTCGACATCTTTCCCATTCTATGGCTAGAATCCGCCACTGACTTAGGCATCGGAGTGTCCTCCGCTGGAACAACTCTGGCAAGGGACCTGTTTTGCAGGTGAACCAAGGAGCAATCCTGCAACGCAGTTGCTCCGACCGACCGATCTAGGGACTCCATGCCAACAAATTGGTGGGCCAGGAAGGGGGCATATTTCTAACATTTGTTAAGCTCCCTCCCAGACAAGGGGAAGAAACAAAGAATTTTTTGATGGCAAGAGAAAAAGTTCAAAATGCTTCTATAAGCCGGGGTCGTGCTACGTCTCAAGGGGGTGCACCCCTGGAGGAGAACGATGTTCCACCTCCCATGGTTACTGCGGGAGCACAGCAGTTCGAAGCTCTTATGAACCAGGTCGCCAACCTGACGGCCATGGTTCAAGAGTTTCAAGATAGAGCCTTTTCGGTGGCAAACCCACCGGCTGTTTCTAGACATAGCTCTCGATCCTGAAGAAGGAGAGCACCACGGGAGGATTCACCGCATCTCTACCCCATTCTCGGCCCTCTTCCGAAGGCCGAACTTCGAGACTGCCTAGGTTTGCCGATTTTCCACAAAAAGGGAAAAGGCCTAGGCAAACATTCTCCTCCTCCTCCGAAGACTCCACTCCGGTGGAGAGAGCATCCAATTAGACTCCCGATTATGATGAGAGGTTCAGAGCCATAGAATCAGAGATGGAAAGGGTGCGAGAACAGAGAATGCGGGATCAGAGAGATCCCGAGGACCTGATTGTGGGTGATCTGTGCCCACCCTACACCGATCGCATCATGGCTGAGGACATTCCTCGGCACTTCAAGGTTCTCTAGATGGAACCCTACGATGGCACCTCCGACCCCATCGACCATTTGGGCAGCTTCAAAGACCATATGATGATTCAAGGAGCTTCGGACGTGATGTACTGTTTGGCATTCCAGGCTACCTTGAAGAAGTCCACTCAGATATGGTACTCGAGACTGCACCAAGGTACCATCATTCCTTTTCCGAGTTAGAAAAATTATTTCTCTTGCATTTCAGGACCAGCCGCAAGACTCCTCGAAATACGGACACACTCTTCCTCCTTCACCAGAATGAAGGAGAGAGCCTGAGAGATTACATCTCCAGGTTCAATGCAGCCACGCTTGAGATCCCCGATCTCAACGAGCACGTGGCCATGTCAGCACTGAAGAAGGGACTTCGAACCTCCAGGCTTACTTTTTTCCTAGATAAGAAGTTTCCTAAAAGCTATGCTGAGCTCCTATCAAGTGCTCAAAAATACGCCGATGCTGAAGAGAAGGCGGTGAATCGGCGTTTGATTGAAGGGAAACCCCCTTCAGAGAAGAAGAATAACATGGGGCAAGGCTCCCAAACTTTCAATAACAACGACAACAGATTTGCAAACCGCCGGAGAAGCCCTCCCAAGCCAAGAGCATTGGGAGGAAGATTCGACTCATACACCCCCATAAACCTCCCTCGAGAAAAGATCCTCATGAAGATAGAAAAGGAAAACTATCTCCAATGGCCCCATCCCACGAAGGCCTCCTCTTCCGCAATGAACAGGAACAAATTCTACCGATTCCACCGGGACCACGGCCACAACACAGAAGAATGCATCCAATTGAGGGATGCAATCGAGGATCTCATTAAGAGAGGATACTTGGGGTGGTACATCGATCGCCAGGGGCCCCGGTCAGAAGCAACTGTTCCCCAGCCACCTCCCGAAGAGGCCGAATTGCCAAATCAAAGGCCCACCAACGAAGGTGTAGGGATAATATACCAGCCCGCCAACTAGAGAAGGGATGAAGATGAAGCTTCAAAGCGACTGAAAGATAACAACTCCATCCTCTTCTCCGACAATGACCTTGCGGGAGTCCGGCTCTCGCACGACGACCCTCTTGTAATCTCGGCCATAGTGGCCAATTATGATGTACAGAGAATTCTTATTGATAATGGAGGTTCGACTGATGTGTTGATGTATGATGCATTCTCCAAAATGTGTTTGCCTAGACATCAACTACAAAGATCCCCTATACCACTCTCCGGTTTCGAGGGCAACCAAGTTTTTGCTGAAGGAGAGATAGTGTTGCCTATAACCCTTGGTTCCAGATCCCCTCTACATACAACATTATTCTGGGGAGGCCCGTCTTGAACAGGTTCCGGACCGTGATCTCCTCTCACTACCTCTTAGTATGCTTCTCCACCAGGAATGGTGTTGGAGAAGTTAGAGGGAACCGGAGGATGGCACGGCAATGTCTAATGATTGAAGACAGGCATTTCAAAGATTCAACTACTCTGCATTAGTTGGATCCGAGGGATTCAACCACAAACCTTGGTGAACACATGGAGAGGACCATCCCAATACCTTTGAAAGAGGAAGATCCCTCCAGAGTTATGCAAATCGGGAGCACCCTTGACGAGGAAACCAGAATGAAGCTGATCGATTTCCTCATGGACAATGCCGATGTCTTTGCCTGGTCGGCTTCGGACATGCCCGGGATTCCCGCCGAAGTTGTTACTCATCGGTTGGAAGTAACCCCTGGGTACAAGCCGATGTGACAGAAGAAGAGGAGCTTCGCCCCCGAAAGATAGCAAGCTGTTGATGAAGAGGTTGGCAAGCTCCTCAAGGAAGGGTTCATCAGAGAGGCCCGCTACCCCGAGTGGCTGGCCAATGTGGTAATGGTGAAGAAAACTAGTGGAAAGTGGAGGATCTACATCGACTACATAGACCTCAACAAGGCTTGCTCAAAAGATAGCTTTCCTCTCCCAAAGATTGATCAACTGGTCGATACTACCGCCGACAACCAGTTGCTGAGCTTTATGGACGCCTTCTCTGGCTAGAAGCAGATCAGAATGGATCTGCAAGATGAGGAGAAGATGGCATTCATCACTGACAAAGGTCTCTACTGCTACAAGATGATACCGTTCAGCCTCAAGAACGCCAAAGCAACATTTCAAAGACTCATCAATAAGGTGTTTGAAAAGCAACTGGGAAGAAATATGGAGGCCTATGTCGACGACATGATCATCAAGAGTCTCCACCAGAGAGACAACATCCATGACTTGGAGGAGTCATTCAGCTCTCTCCGGCGCTACCAAATGAAGCTAAACCTGGCGATGTGTGCCTTCGGGGTCACGTCGGTTAAATTCCTGGGCTTTCTTGTCACCAAATGAGGGATTGAGGCCAACCCCAAGAAGATCCAGGCCTTGAAGGATATGCAACATCCCTCCTATAAAAAGGAAGTCCAACAGTTGACAGGGAGGATTGCCTCCCTAAGCAGATTTATCTCTTGGTCCGCCAAGAAATATCTTCCATTCTTCAAGGTACTTCGACAATCAAAGGGCTTCGAATGGTCCGAAGACTGTTGTGTTGCCTTTGAGGAATTGATGAAGTATTTTGAGACCCCACCATTACTCTCCAAGCCAAAAGAAGGCGAGGTCCTCTACCTATACCTCTCTGCTTTAGATGAAACAATAAGCTCGGTTCTTGTCCAGAAGGAAGAAGACAGGTCCCATAAGCCGATCTACTACATCAGCAAGATCCTGCATGATGCAGAAATGCAATATGCAAGGATGCAGAAGCTAATCTACTCTTTAGTGATTGCGGCAAAGTAACTACGGCCATATTTCCTGGCCCACGCTATCATGGTGCTGACTGATCAACCTCTCAAGGCTGTTCTCCGATCTTCGGACACTACTGGAAGGATAGCCAAGTGGGTTGTGAAGCTAAGCGAATTTGACATTAGCTTCCAGCCCCGAGCGGCTATGAAGGCCTAGGTGCTCTCCGATTTTTGATCGAGTGCACCTGGAAGTCCGAAGATGAAGCCTCTTCGGATAAAGAAGAAACCTCGAAGGAGATGAAGTCCGTTTGGGTGCTTCATGTGGACGGAACTTCCAATGCTACCGGGTGCGGGGCTGGACTCATGTTGGCCAAACCTGACGGCTAGATTATAGAGTATGCACTCCGTTTCTCCTTCCAAGCCTCCAATAATCAGGCCAAAAATGAGGCCCTACTCACTGGACTTTGGATCACCAAAGATCCGGGAGTCCAGCAACTCCGAACCTTTTTCGACTCTCAACTGGTTGTGAATCAAGTCAATGGAGAGTACACAGCCAAAGATCTAACCATGGTGCAATACCTGGAGAAGGTTTAGGCTTTATCCTCCAAACTGGAATATTTTGAAATTGTTCATGTTCCCTAATTAAAGAACACCCGGCCAGATGCACTATCTCGACTGGCAACTATAGCAATGGAGTCTCTCGGGCGCATCTTTGTTGAACATCTTGAAACTCCAAGCAATGCCAAAGAGGCTGCATAGGTGCGCCAGATTGATGTTGAGCCAAGCTGGATAGATCCCACATCAGATTCCTGAATGAAGGAGAACTGCCCGAAGATAAGGCAGAGGCCAAGAAGATCCGTTGGATGGCATCTCAGTACGTCATCTTAGATGGAACCCTCTATAAGAGATCGTTCTCCCAACCACTACTGAAATGCCTCGGACCCACCGATGCAGATTATGCATTGAGAGACATCCACGAGGGCATATGTGGGGGTCACTTGGGAGGCAGATCTCTAGCTTACAAGATTATTCGACAAGGGTATTACTGGCCCTCCATCCAGAATGACTCAACTGATTTCGTGCGGAAGTGCGACCAATCCCAGAGGTATGCCAATGTGCAGAGACAACCTGTGAGTCACCTGACTCAGTTGGCAACCCCATGGCCCTTTGCCCAGTGAGGGATGGATATTTTTGGCCCGTTCCCACTAGCATCAGGGCAAAGAAAGTTGCTCCTAGTGGCCATCGACTATTTCACGAAATAGGTGGAAGCCAAACCATTGGCCCAAATCATAAAGGGCAAGGTGGAAAGTTTTGTGAAAAACTCCATCATCTTCAGGTTCGGTATCCCACACGTCATCATCACGGACAACGAGAGACAATTCGACAATCCGAAGTTCAAGGACTTCTGTGCTCGGTACCATATCCAGCATCAGCTAACATCCGTTGATCATCCACAGTCCAACGGAGAAGCCGAAGTCACCAACCGGACCATCCTCCATGGTCTAAAGACAAGGTTAAACGCTGCCAAAGGGCTTTGGGCCGAAAAGCTGACATCTGCTCTTTGGACGTACCAAACTATCCCAAGAACAGCCACTGGAGAATCTCCGTTCAACCTAGCCAATAGTACCGAAGCCGTACTACTTATCGAAGTCTCCCTAGAGTCCCTGAGGATTGACAACTATGAAGAGCATGAGAATTCCGATCGTAGAAGGATCGATCAGGATCTGCTATCAAGCACCAGGCTATAGGCCTAGATAAGAATGGCGACATACTAGCAAAAGGTCGCCAATTACTACAATGCAAGGGTGAAGGAGCAAACTTTCCGCACGGGGGACATGGTATTGCGAAGAGCAGAGGTGTCCAGGCCAGCGGAATAGGGTAAACTCTCCCCCAACTAGGAAGGCCCATATCAAGTCGAAGAAGTCATTTGACCAGGGACATATCGACTCAAGACCCTGGAGGGGAAGACCCTATCCTGGCCATGGAAAGTACAAAAGCTTCGCAAATACTATCATTGAAAAAGTTCAAAAAACTCCTGTGCAAAGCTCCTCAACCCTACTCAACTCAGAATGGCTAGTTGCATCGACTGAACAACAACAGCCCAAATGACCCGATCTGAAAAATTAGTCAACTACGCAAAGGAGAGTCTGATCCACTCACCTTATCGGTATGCCAGACGAGCAATGGATGGCCTAACTAGGCCACCAAAAAGATCAAAGGCATAGGGATGGTTTTTGTAACCTACCCTACGGTGAATCCGAACATGCACCGAGGCAGGCCTGAATAGCCTACCTTGATTACGACAGAAAGAGCACAGGAATGGTGTAAACACCCTACCCTACGGAAAATCTGAACACGTGCCTAAAAGGACCACTGTTGTCCTCTCTGTCAACAACAAACACTCTCAGAGTGGTCCAACGGACCCTACTTCTTCCCTACAAATCGCAAGTGGTTTATAGAGTCTACATTATGGACAAATCGTGATGCAACACATCGCACAAAATGCATGGGAAGAGGTAAAAGAAAAGATTTTTTATTTCTTTCAATTTTTCTTACAAAAAGAAAAGAAAAGAAAGAAAATAGGAAAAAGAAAGAAACTTTCCTTTAAAGAGAGTAAGAAAAAGAAATGAAACTCTCCTAAAGAGAGTTACAAAAAAAAAAAAGCAGCAGCAGCAACAGTATGGTTGGGAAATTTGCATTAACTCCTTGACGGGTTTTTCCCATACTGTCTAGGAGAGACTAGGTGGGAGCTCCGAAGGGTTTGTCGAGCGACCTCCGGCTGAAGAAGCTCTGTAGACAGACTCTCCTTCGACGTGCCGCGCCTTGCCCCTATCGGCAGCAGAGGGGCAAACCGGCGGCACATCCACTCCTTGAGGCGGGCCACCCATTGTGTCGACTAGGGAGGCTACCGTCGCTAGAGTCTCAATTGGGTAGGGCCTTGCTGGAACCTCTTCCGCAGCCGCTGCATTTTTCCCCGAGGTTCCTCGAGAAGACGAAGTGCTTTGGTCCCCTTCGGGACCATCTCTCCGAGCTTTCTTCCGAGCTGCAGACCTGGTGGAAGGGGCCTGTGCCACCCTCCTCTCCAAAGTCTGGCGAAGCCAGCTTAATTTGCACTTCATCCCACCACCTGCAAGCAAAGGGGATCACCTCAGTTAAATGAACTACAATGAAATCTAAAGAAGAAGAGCAGAAATTTTAACTGCTATACCTAGTGAGGGGAATTTACTGATTCCCGCTCGATGGAGGTTCCTCTCCTCCAACAACTCCCAGATAGGAGCAACTTCTGGGTTGCTCAGAAGATCATAATCCAACTGATCGGCTACTAAGACTTTCTTTCCATCATTGGCGGTTAGGCGAGGCTTCTTCCACTTAGTGTCGAAGCCCCATGGGTCGAAGGACAACACAAATACAAAGACAGGTTTCCACCCGTGGATGGTGCTGGGCATATCCTTAATCACCCTGCGGCCCGATCTGGGACCGATTACCCACCATCCGTTACTATGGAAGTCCCTCTTGAGGACGAAAAGGGCCGAGAACATGTTGGTCCTAGGCTCTACGTTGGCAATGCTACACATGACCAGGAACCTGCAGATGTTCCTGATGCTATTTGTGGTTAACTGAGCTAGCACCACTTGGTACAAGTGAAAAATCTTAACAAAGAAGGGGTGCAGACAAGCCGGAGACCAACCTTTAGGTGATCATCGTATACATTTAGGCACCCATGGGGAGCTTTGTTCGCCTACTCCTCAGGTGCAGGGAGGACAAAGAAAAATTCCTCAGGAATGCGGTAGCATTCCCAAAGAAGGGTTGCCTTGCTCTGAAACCGAGCTGGGGACCGACTCCGGACCTACTGTATCTCTGGCCCCCGAGGGCCCAACCTGCTTCCCCTAACTCTCTACGGTCTCTTCCATGACAAAGGAATGAAGCAAAGGGGCGGAAAGAGGATTCTACCTGAAGAATAGACTGATACTCCAGAACAGTTTGGACGGAGAATGAGATGAGGTTGAAGAAGCTTCCTTGCCCAGACCTTCACCCTTCCCCAAAAGAAAAGTAAGGGTCTCTGGACCCCCATAGAGGGTTAATTTGACTCAAGGTTACCCTGGGAGGTAACCCACTTACGACTAATGGCCAGGATAAGATCTATCTTTCATCCAACGGGCGAAGAACAGCCACCATAATTATCCAAATCCAAACCAAAATATTGCCTCAACCACTATGCAACGGGACGAGGAAAGATAGCCTCCGAGCCACCTACTTTTCCCCAATCAGGGAATGGCACCTGTCCACCATCTGATTCTCAGATCGTGATGGGCAGCCCAATAGAGGTCCCGTAATCATTTACTGCACCGTCTCTCAGGAAGAAAGCGACAAGGCTATAATACTCTCACTTCTCGAGGCAGATTTTTGCTTCGACAACTAAGAGTAGGGGGGCAACTGTTGGGATATCCTAGTTCAGCTACGAACCAGGCTCCGGTTCGACTTATCGAAGCCCTGGTTCTCTGGACTACGGACTTCGAACTAAGCAAAGGCCAACTATAAGCAACTCAAGGCTTCACACCAAACTACAACATCTGAAGGCCAGTCCTTCGGGTAGCACCTTCGGCCTTGGTCGAAGTCTGAACTACTCATCAACTTTCGAAGACACGAACTTCGGTCCCCGCCATAGACATGATCTCCGACCTTGGGGAAATATCAAGCCTTCGGCCCACGCAAGGGGAAACCCGAAGCTTGAATCACAATCTATTTCAAAAAGGAAACTATAACCAACGGTTACAATCGAAACTCATCATGCCATGATCATGGCGCGCAATTCCTGCAGCCACACCTCCAATATGGTCAGAACCGCTTATTGATAACCCACGATCCCCATGATCTCCAGGGAAAGAGTGGGTCACAGACTGGAGGCCATTTTTTAAATATGGGTATGAAGGATGGCTCGAGAGGTACGCATGGACAATCTCGCATATACACATTTTTGATCTCCAAGAACTTTTTTCCTCTTCCACTCTCAACATCTTCCCCGTTCTGTGGCTGGAATCTGCCACTGACTTAGGCATCAGAGTGTACTCTGTCGGAACAACTCTAGCAAGGGACCTGTTTTGCAGGTAAACCAGGGAGCGGTCCTACGACGTATCGGCTCCGACCGGCCAATCCGGGGACTCCACGCCAATAGCTGGCGAGCGTAGAAGTCACTAGAAGATTAGGGCTTGTACTTAAGAACCAGGAACCTGGGCATCACACCCACTCCAATCCGGAGAAAACTCAAAACTCATATCAAAATAATATTTTGTTTGTATTCATAAGAAAAAAGATGTTTAATACAAGAGGGGAGGGGCGGTATTTATAGATTCACCCTAGGGTACATTACTTGAGGGCTAAGAAACCCTAACTTGTGGGCCAAGAAACCCTGGTTGACCGGTCAACAATGGGCCTGTCTTGGACTGGAACTCTCTCTTGCGGGCTTGGCGGCATAAAAGGGTGGTGCATGAAGGCCGACTCTGGTTGGAGGGGTCTGGTGAATCTCCTAGCTGCTGATGACTCTCCTCTTGACTTAACAACTTAACTAGACTCTTGACTGAACTAAAATGACTGGACCTGTCTAAGTGGACTCAACTGACTCAGTTGTCCCACTTCATTACAGGACTCAAGTGGCTCACTTAGACTCAAGTGGCACAGGACGAATGGATTCAAATAAAATAAAATAAAATAGGTTTTCGGTCCCCATCAATGGTTGCATCAATTATTTAAAAAATTTGTTCTTGAACTACTGTTTTAATATTAGAACCTATGGGGTCATACATAATAGAAGTTTCTGATCGATCATGATGGCTAACTAACAATTAAGAATCGTTCAGTGACAAAATTATAAAGATGATGAACAATTAATCCTCTACAAATATTTAATAATTAATTGATTATAGAATATTAATTAATAATTAGATTGCTAATTGACTTAATTTGAATGAGTGAAGAGGTTTAGGTCAAGTCTAATTGAATTTGGTTCAATTAGAATTCACCCGATTAGGTTATTTGATGACCTAATCACTAAGGATTTCTAATTACGATTTGATTTAGACTTGGACACAATTAATTTTAGATTTAATTGAGATTTAATTAAGCCTAATTGGGATATAATTAGATTGAGTCCAAGTTGGTTGAGTTAGTTATAACCAAAATAAATTGCTTCCTAACTAATTTTGGTCAAAGCTTGGTCAAACCCTTAGCTAGCACAACTAGGTTTCCTTTAGGATTTCTCTACACTAATTATTTGAATAAATTCTTGAGAAATTTATACCAAACATGTTTTCATACTCTCCCTTTTTCTTGTCTAATTTGGATTAATTTAGGATGAGTTTTGAACTTAAATGAGAAGAGTTTGACTAGGAATCAAACACTTTCCCTTATCCTAACTCTACTTGGTCTTAAACTCTCAAACCTTATCTTAATCTTGTTACTAATTTTTTTTGATAGATTTAGATGAAATGTGTGATGAAAAGTAGGCCATGTACTAGTGATTTGAGAAATAAATTCATGAAAAATATTTTATGAAAGAAGGTAGGGCATGGAATGATGAAGAATAGTCAAACTAGGCTAGTATTTCCTAATCTCATCCAAAATCCACTTAATCCGATCCTAATCCACATGCCTACCAGATGGTGGATGCTACATCGAGCCATGATCTTCTTCGCTTCATGGATACTTTCCTAGGCTATAATCAAATCCGGATGGCTTTGAAAGATAAAGAAAAAATTGCTTTCCCTAACCATGGTCATTTCTGTTATAGGATCATGCCATTTGGTCTAAAAATTGTAGGTATAACTTATCAACACCTTATAAATAAAATTTTCAAAGACTAGATCAGGCAAAACATGGAGATGTTCATGGATAATATGCTCATCAAGAGTGAAGTTATCAAGACCCACATCGACGATGTCCTTAAAGCCTTCACCACATTGTGAAAGTACCAAATAAAGCTAAACCCTACAAAGTGTACCTTTAGAGTAGCTTCTAGAAAAATTTTTGGTTTCATGGTCTCCAATCGGGGGTAAAGACCAACCCAAAGAAAATCAAGGCTATCCAGGAGATGGGTCCCCTAAGGATGATCAAGGATGTCCAGTGCCTTACCAGAAGGATCAGCACCCTATATTGGTTTGTCTCAAGATTGGTCAAGCAATGTCTTCTCTTCTTCCAAACCCTAAAGTAATGAAAGAACCTTTAGTGAATTAAGGAATGCTAGAAAGCATTTGAGGACCTTAAAAGAATTCCACTCCCCTATTAGGTAAACTGGTCCTAGGTTGAGAACTATTCTTATACTTGGCAGCTTCACCCATGGTAATGAGAGCAATGCTAATTTAGGAGCAAGACAAAATCTAGAAACTAATTTATTATATTAGTTAGACCTTGAGAGATGCGGAGACCTGGTATACCAAGTTTGAGAAGCTAGTCTATGCTTTTCTCATTGCTGCTCAAAAGCTTCGACTATACTTTCAAGCTTACACCATCACCCTCTTGACTAACTGGATTATAAAAATATCCTACATTAGCTTGGCACATCAGGGCATATTGCCAAATAGATGATCAAGCTTTCTAAATTTAACATTAAATTTTAAGCTCGATTATTAATCAAAGCCTAGATACTAATCGACTTCCTTGTTGAATGCACTATCCCTGATAAACCACCCTTGCTAGATAAAGCAAAACCCTCAATGATGGCACAAGGACCTATACAGAAGTCTACCAATACTTAAAAGGTGTATGTAGATGGATCGTCCAACTCCAAAGGATTGGGGTAGGATTGATCATTATAAGTCCAGAATAATTCATAGCTGAGCATGCCCTACACTTTGAGTTTACTACGATGAACAATGAGATTAAATATAAAGCCTTAATCATAGGATTCAAGTGGCTAGGGAGTTGGGGGTGCAAGACCTAAAGGCCTACAGTGATTCACAACTAGTTGTCAGGCATATCAAAGGTGATTACAAGTCTCGAGAGGAGAACATGACAAAGTACCTTCCAAAGGTTAAAAATGTAGCTTCTACCTTCCATAGTTTTAAGATCCAGCAAATACCAAGGGAGGATAACTCTCAAGCAAACTCACTAGCCAAATCAGTGACAACCATACCAATAGCCCTACCCAAAGGAGCATATTTCGAGTTGATTAAGAGACCAACCATTGAAGAATTAGTGAAGGTGATGCAACTAGATGACGGGTCCTCTTGGATCGACCCATTGGATAGTTTCCTGAAGGATGGAACACTCTTAGCAGACCAAAAGGAGGCTCGGAAGATAAAATATCAAGCATCTTAATTCCTCCTCCCTAAAGAAAAGCTTTATAAAAGATCATTCTCTTTGCCCCTTCTCAAGTATCTACTCCCGTCCGTTGTTGATTATGCACTAAAAGATGTACAAGAAGGAATATGTGGGAGCCATAATGGAAAAAAGGTGTTGGCCTACAAACTCTTTCGAGAAGGATACTATTGGCTGATGATGCAAAAAGATGTAGAAGACTTTGTCATGTGGTGTGACATGAGTCATAGAAATTCAAACATGTAGTGCCTAGCACCATGCCAATCACCTCCATATGTGCACCCTAGTCTTTTGCACAATAGGGGATGGACATCCTTGGTCCATTTTCACCTATCTTAAGATAGCAAAAATTCTTGCTAGTCATCGTAGACTATTTTACCAAATGGGTGGAAGATGAGCTGCTAGCCCAAATCACTGAGGCAAAGGTGATAGATTTTATATGGAAAGCCATAATCTACCATTTTGGAGTACCTCAGGTAGTAATCACCGATAATGGATGGTAATTTATGGGAGCTGAATTTGAAGAATTTTGTGTTCATCATAGAATTTCACATCATCTCAACTATGTGGCTCATTCCAAAGTGAATGGAAAAGCATACATGACAAACTAAACCCTCCTCCAAGGCATAAAGAGGAGATTAGGAAAAGCCAAAGGTTCATAGGCTAATGAGGTTCACCATATGCTCTAGGCATACTGTATAACACCAAGAGTCCCAACTGGAGAAACACCTCTCAGCCTGGCTTTCGAGACTGAAGCCATGATACCTATTGAGCTTGGAGTCCCATCAAAGTAGGCTAAAAATTTTAATAAATTGACCAACTCTGAAAGGTGACTTGTAGACTTTGACCTATTGGATGAAGTCCAAGAGAGAGCATGCATTAGAATGCCAACCTACCAGCACAAAGTTGTCTAATATTTCAACTCTAGAGTTTGAAGCAAGACTTTCAAAGTTGGAAATTTGGTAATACATCGAGTGGAGATCTCCCAACCTAGTCAAAGAGATAAACTATCACCAAACTGGAAAGTCTCATACCAAGAGGAGGAGGTTGTTAAGTCTGGAACCTACTAACTGAAGCAACTGGATGGAACTCCCCACTCCACTCATGAAATTTGACTATCCTTTGAATGTACTATTATTGATATAACCTTTCCTATTTTTAAATAAATAAATTTTTGAATTAGGAAATGTGTATGCTCTTAGTAATCAATAGGAAACCAAAGGCACCCCCAACCAAAATTTCAAGGCCATTTAGTGCCCATAGCTACAAGCAACCATCGATCAATTAGAGCTCAAAGGCCTTTTAGTGCCCATGGCTCTAAGTGACCATCTATTGATTAGAGCCCTAAGGTCTTTCAATGCCCATGGCTAAAAATAATCCTTGATCAATTGAGAGTCTCAATGGCCCCTTAGCGGTCTATTGAGTTAAAAGACTTTTCAATGTCCATGGCTCCAAATGATCATTGATTGGTTAAAGTCTTAAGGTCGTTTGATGCCCATGGCTCCAAAATGATCCTTGATCGATCGAGAGTCTCAATGGCTCCAAAGTGGCCGATCGAGTTAAAAGGCCTATCAATGTCCATGGCTCCAAATGACCATTAATTAATAAGAGCTCTAAGGCTATTTTATGCCCATGACTTCAAAATAATCCTTGATTAGTCGAGAGCATCAAAGGCCCCTCAATAGCCCAAGGCTCTAAATGACCATCACTTGGTCAAAGCCCAAAGGTCATTCAGTATCTATGGCTTGAAATGATCCTTTGTTGACTTTGGCCCTTGATTTTAATGAATAATATAATATTGAGTATATATTTGGACTAATATTTTAGTTGGAGTTGTGAATTCTAGGTCACAGGTACATAAAATTCTCCACTCAAGAGTATCAAAGATTTTGACCTCAAGTAGATGACTTTCTAATGTTTTAGAAGTCTTCTCACCTTGGAAAGCCTTTAAAATGATCACTTTGATATTTAAGATGAAGAAACTGGAAGTTGATCGGATAAAATTTGAGAATTTTGAAGTTTGGCACACATTTTGGAAATGGCACAGAGCAAGTGTCGACCTAAGTGTTGACTCATGGTATTAACTCATGAAGCAAGGTCGACACCCTTGATGCCTGGCATGTAGAGATTCAGCTAGCACGGCAAGTGTTGACCCAAGTGTCGACCTAAGTGTCAACTCATAGATCAACTCAAGGCCTGAGAATAGAAATGGATAGAATTGGCAAAACTTCAAGTTTTTGGACTTGAGTGAAGTGTCGACTCAAGTGTTGATCTAAGTGTCAATTCAAAAGTCAACTCATAGATTGACTCATGGCCTGAGACAAAAAATGGACAGAACTATGTATTTCATGGAATTTTGCCTAATGTCGACTCAATTATCGACCCAAGTGTCAACTCACAGCTTAAAGTGTTGACTCTCAAATTGACTCAACCTAAGAACAAATTGAAACAGAACTCTGGAAATTCAAATTTACACCTGGTGTCGATCCAAGTATCAATCCAAGTATCGACTCACAGATCGACTCATGAACAATTCAAGTGTCGACACTTAGTATAACGACAGTTTGCCATGAGATTAGAATTGATTCCAAATGGCTCCAAATGGCTAGTTACTTCACCCTAATGGTCATAAACAATTTTTTGGAGGTTTGTGGACTATTTATCACTCACCAAATATATTGAATTCAACAAGAGAAAAAGTGAGACACAAGAGATAAAGATAATCTTTTAAGAAAAGTTTTTGAAAAGACTTGAGTGAGCTTTAAAGAAGATTCACCTGAAAAAGCCTTTAATTTTGCTGTTGAGTCTTCAAATCATTAGCCAAAAGTGTTCATTGAAGAGGTTCCAAGAAGAAGACAATTCAAGCTTTCAAGAAGAGCTTCAATGATATTTATTTCAGCTCTTTTGAGTGTTCTTTTCTAAACTTAAATTTGTATCTTTTATCTTATTTGTTGTTACTAGTTTCAAAGGTATTGACACTAGTATTAAAGATTGTTGGTAAGCTTAAGGGACAAAACCAACTAGGGTTTGACTTGTGAACCTGGATTAAAAACAAGTTGTAAAGGTTCTTGGTGAGCCTAGGTGACAAAACCAATAAAGGTTTGACTTGTGAGCCTTTGAAAACAAGTTGGCTATAATCTTGGATAGATTATAGTGAAAATTCTCAAGGAGAAGCTTGGGAAGTGGATGAAGGTGCTTGGAGTGTATTAAACCACTATACATCTTGGTGTTTGTGATTGCTTGCTCTTTTCTATTACTTGCTCTAAATTATTTTGTTTTTATTCTACTGCACTTTATTATTTAGCACATCACGTTATTTCACAAACTCACTAGTTCATCACATAATTGTTTAAATTTTTGATATACCCAATTCACCCCCATGCTTGGGTTGCTATGCTGGGCAATAAGTGATATCAGAGCTTGGTACTCAGTGTATAGATCTTATGATCTTGAGTCAAAGATATAATGGTAGCCCAAATCGATGTTGGTATTGAAGAAGGACAAGCTTCAAATCATCCCCCACTATTTAATGGCACTAATTATATTTATTGGAAGACAGGCATGCGCATATACATTCAAGCATTGGATTATAACATTTGGAAGATCATAGTTAAAGGTGCTCATCAGCTTACTATCCTGATTAATCACATTCCCACTCCTAAGTTAGAAGATGATTAGGATGAGAATGACATTAAGCAAGTCGAGCTTAATGCTAAGGCTATGAATTTATTGTTTTGTGCATTAGACCCTAATAAGTTTAATAGAATATCTAATTGTACCCCCCACCAAAGAAATTTAGGATACACTTGAAGTTAACCATGAGGGTACACATCAAATGAAGACCACCAAAGTAAACATGCTCATTCATACTTATGCGATGTTTAGGATGGAACCAAATGAATCAATTAGTGAAATGTATACTAGATTTACAAACATTGTTAAGGGCATGAGGAGTTTGGGTAAAGTTGTTTCTAATACTGAACTTGTCAACAAAAGTCTTAGGTCTCTTCTGGCTTCCTGGGATCTAAAGGTCACCACTATTGAAGAAGCCAAGGATGTCAACACTCTTCCACTTAAGCAGCTTTTGGGATCATTGATGACATATGAGCTATCCTTAAAGCAGAAGGTAGTGGACAATGACAAAAAGAAGAAAGCTATTGCATTCAAGTCCATAACCATGGAGGAGTCAAGTGATGAATCTGATGAAGAAGATGAGGAAGATGAAACAGTTCTTATCTCAAGGAAGTTCAAGAGAATCATGAGAAAGAAAAGATATAATTACGAGAAGAAGCCACAAAGAGGAGAGCCCAATAAGGAGAAGGAAAAAGAAAAGGAAAGGGAGCAACCAATATGCTTTGAATGTAAAAAGCCAGGACATTATAAAATGGATTGCCCCACTCTTAAAAAGGGCAAAAAGAATTTAAAAAGAATGCTATGATGGCAACATGGAGTGAGAGCAAAGATTCAAGCTTTGATGAATAACAGCAAGAAGTAGCCAACCTCTGTTTTATGGCTAATGAAGAAAAGGTAATGTCTAAACCTGAAAATGAGTTTACTTTTGATGAATTGCATGATATCTTTGATGAACTAGTTATAGAATATCAAAAACTCAAGACAAAAAATAAAGAATTAAAAAAGCAAAATATAGAGCTTTCAAAATCAAATGATAAGTTTTTGATAGATAATGATAGTTTGCTTCAAGAAAACAAAAAATTAAATGATCAAATTATCTCTTTGAAAAATGTAAAGCAAGATTTTTTGAAAGAAAAAGACTTTTTGAAAAAAGATAAAGTCCTAGTGGCAAATGAAAAACTTATTAAACAAAACAAAGAACTTTTGCAAGAAAATAAGAAATGAAAAGAAGAACTTGAAAAAGTAAAATTGTTTGTTGAAAAATTTACTTATAGTTCAGAAAAATTAAACATGCTTTTGAAGAATCAAAGAGTAGTTTTCAACAAAGTAGGTTTAGGTTTTAAACCACCAAAAAATAAAAATATTTCAAAAACTTCTTTGTACCTGCATCTTCTAGCAGTATATGTTATGCATGTGGTCAATTAGGACACAAATCTTGTATGTGTGATAAAAGAAAGTTGAATGCTGTTAGGAAAGTTTGGGTTCCAAAAGGAACCACCGCAACTAACCCTAAAGGACCCGAGATGACTTGGATACCTAAAGTGTCCACCTAATTTGTTCTTGTAGGTGTGTCTTGCAACCAAAGACAAAAGAAGATTGTTGATGCGGGACAGGATGCGGCGATCGGATCGTTGGCGAGCGTAGAAGTCACCAAGGATTAGGGATTGCTTTGAAGAAGAAAGAAGAGAGCAGCTAGGGCTTCGTTGGAGCTTTGGAGGCAGAGTGCAGGAGGCTGGGGCAGTGAAGGGATCACATAGATGCCCTCGCATAGTAAATCACATAGTAAGTTGAGAAAATTCAAGAATTTTTATTAATCCATGGCATAAGAAAATACAAAAGGGGGTGGGGTATTTATAGATTTACCCAAGTTACATGACTTGAGGGTCAAGAAACCCTGACTTGAGAGCCAAAAAACCTTAAGTGTTGGGCTTGGGCTAGGGTGCTGGGCTGGGTGGCTTCGACTGGGGTGCCATCCTCATGGGTTGGAGTGGGTGCTTCCCTATAGGCTTGGCAGCATAAAAGGGTCCAGGTGCCTGAAGTCCAACTCTTGTTGGGGGGCTTAGTGTGTCTCCTGGTCTGCTGACTCTCCTCTTGAACATGACTTGAATGAAAACTACATGGACTCGATTGGACTTGACTAGATTAAAAATTACTGGACCTAACTAAGTGGACTTAACTAGACTCAGTTGTCTTACTTTATTACAGGACTCAATTGGCTCACTTTAGTTTAAGTGACTAAGTACTAATGAACTCTAATAGACTCTTGGGTCCCCATCATTCTCTTGGAGTGCAGAGAACCTGACTCCATCGAGTCAGGCTCAGTGGGGACTTTGATGGGACCGAATCCAAACATATCCAAAGAGACAAACCCATAGAATAAACACAATCAAATAAACCCAAATATATCAAAATAAACTTGGAATAAAGAGGAGACTCTACTTTGAGAATTGTGCAACTCTGAAATGTGTGCAACTCTGAGATCCATGCTTCACCATCTTTAGGCTACTTTGAGATCCATGCACTTTGAGGAGTGTGCAACTTTCACATTCGTGCACCTCCTTTCTCCATGGAACTGTAGTGCTTCGAACAGGGGAAAGGTCTTTTGGCCATATCTCAACGACGACGATGGCATGATTGGAAGAGAGCCCGCCGGAGATGATAGAGATGCTGGACGATGGCATGGCTGGTTCGGCAAAAAGCTCTCTGGTGAGGTTCTCCGATCGAAAGGGAGGAGATGCCATGGCAGGTGGCACGGATGCATCCAGGGCTAGGGCTATTCCATTCGGCTGCAAACGGTGATGGAGTTATGGCAGTAGTTGAGAGTCAAGACGGTGGCCGGAGATGAGCGAGATGGACAGAGCGACTATGGATCTTCTAGACAGGAGGAAGGAGGTGGTGCCAGGGAGGTGGTGTGCTCGGGTTCGGGCAGTCCATCAGTGAAGGTGAACGGATAGGTCAGCTAGGAGCAGGGGTTGAGGACGGTGCAGTAGTGCACGATGTCAATGAGGAGGTAGCTCGGGGATGGACTCGATGCAGTGACCACAGACTGTGATGAGGTAGGGGATAGCGGAGGCAGCGAGGGCGGTGGTGGACACGATCTGGTTGGAGGCTTGGAAAGAGGCTAAGAGGACATCGAGGAGGGGGATGGAGTTGGATCCATCGGTGGCCATGTCACCCTCGAGGGGATCGATGCTGACAAGAGGGAGCATAGCGGGCGACGTCGGGAGGGGTAGGAGTGGAGGATGCCATGGCCCGGGGCTCCTGCTTTTCTTCTCCGCCTTCTACATCTTGCGACGGCGCCGGCGGAAATGACAAGGGTGGTGACGCGGTGATGAAAACCGACAGTTTTGATAATGATCCAACAACAACACGGAAACAAGGCGAAGATGGAGGTTGATAGTGAAGGCATCAAAGGTTTTGGCAATGTCACTGGCAGCGACGGTGGAAAGTAGAGGTTGGTCTTGAAGTCTTGGGCTTTCTCACGAATGAGGCACCTAATCCTCTGGCTCTAATACCAAACTGATGCAGAACAGGAAGCGGGGATCGGATCGCTGGCAAGCATAGAAGTCACCAGGGATTAGGGCTTGCTTGGAAGAAGAAAAAAGAGGGCAGCTAGGGCTTCGTTGGAGCTTTGGAGGCAGAGCGCAGGAGGCTGGGGCAGTGAAGGGATCACATAGATACCCTTAGGAACAATAAGGATCTCACAGATACCCTCACACAGTAAGTTGAGAAAACTCAAAAAATTTTATTAATCCAAGGCATGAAAAAATAAAAGAGGGGGTGGGGTATTTATAGGTTCACCCAGGTTATATGACATGAGGGTCAAGAAACCCTGACTTGAGGGCCAAGAAACCTCAAGAGTTGGGCTTGGGCTAGGGTGCTGGGCTGGGGCGGCTTGGACTGGGGCACCATCTTCATGGGTTGGAGGGGGCACTTCCCTGTGGGCTTGGTGGCATGAAAGGGCCCAGGTGCCTGAAGTCCAGCTCTAGTTGGGGGGGCCTGGTGAATCTCCTGGTCTGCTGACTCTTCTTTTGAACATAACTTGAATGAAAACTACATGGACTCGATTGGACTTGACTGGACTAAAAATGACTGGACCTGACTAAGTGGGCTCAAATGGACTCAGTTGTCTCGCTTTATAACAAGACTAAATTGGCTCACTTTAGTACAAGTGACTCAGTACTAAGGAACTCTGATAGACTCTTGGGTCCCCATCAATTATGGTACCTTGACAGCAGTTGCTCAAGACACATAACTGGAGATACAAGGAAATTCTCATCTCTAGAAGCTCTAAATGGAAGAAATGTAACTTTTGGTGATAATGAAAAAGGCAAAATTATCAGCATTGGTAAAGTCCATATCACCCCCCTCTACTTATATTGACAATGTTTTATTTGTTGATGGTTTGAAACATAATTTACTTAGTATAAGTCAATTTTGTGATAAAGGATTTAAAATAATTTTTGAATCTTATATGTGCATTGTATCTAGTCTAGATGATAATGGCATCAAGTTTATTGGTCATAGGCATGGGAACATTTACATTGTTGATCTTGATGATCTACCCATGCAAAATGGTCAATGCCTAGTGGCAATGGAAGCCAAGATCAATGAAACTAGTTGGCTTTGGCATCATAGACTAGGGCATGCTAGTATGCATTTGCTTTCAAAATTGAACAAAAAAAATCTTATAAAAGATTTGCCAAAACTCATCTTTGAAAAAGATAAGATTTATAGTGCATGTCAACTTGGAAAACAAACAAAATCTTCTTTCAAACCAAAAGGAGTAGTATCTACAACTAGACCTTTATAATTACTTCATGTGGACCTCTTTGGGCTTACTAGAAAAACTAGTTTGGAAGGTAAGAAGTATGGTCTAGTAATTATAGATGACTTCTCTTCTTTTACATGGGTAATGTTTTTGGCTCATAAAGATAAAACATTTTCTACATTCATTAAGTTTCACAAAAAGGTTTCAAATGAAAAAGGTGTTTCAATTATCTCATTACGTAGTGATCATGGCACTGAGTTTGAAAATCATGATTCTGAAATATTTTGCAATGAGAATGGTATTCATCATAATTTTTCTATATCTAGGATATCTCAACAAAATGGGATGGTAGAAAGAAAGAATAGGATACTAGAAAAAATGGCATGCACAATGCTTTATGAAAATAATTTTTTAGATATTTTTGGGCAGAAGCCATAACACTGCATGCTATGTTTTGAATCATGTTTTAATTCAACCAATTTTGAAAAAAACATCCTATGAGCTTTAGAAAGGTAGAAAACCTACTATCAAGTTTTTTTGTATTTTTGGATGCCGTTGTTTCATTCTAAACAATGATAAAGATAATTTAAAAAATTTGATGCCAAGTCAGATGAGGATATCTTTTTATGATACTCTATTTCTAGCAAGGTATATAGGATCTTCAACAAAAGAACACTTTTTGTTGAAAAATCTATCCATATTGTTTTCTGATGAGACTGGTAAAAAATCTTCTAGAAAAGAAGATGTTCTTGATGATGAAACATGTACTCAAATTGGTAAGATGACCATCAATGAAGGACCTTCCAAAGTTCAAGAAGGTGATCAGGACAATGAAGAAAGACAAGTACAAGAAGCTGAAGCTTCATCTACACCTAAGCCATTACCTAAAGAATGGAGTGTTGGCCAGCGATGATGATGCAACCAAAAAGGTGGGGTGAATTAGGTTTTATAAAACTTTTTGAACTATTTCAACAAGTATGTGCTAATTGCAATTAAGTGTTTGTCTTTTCCCAAAGTGTTTATGTGCTTAATGAAAATATGCAACAGAATTAACAAAGTAAATACAAGAGTAAATAAGTAGTAAATAAGAGCAATCACAAATACAAGAATATATAGTGGTTCAGTGCACTCCAAGATACCTGCATCCACTTCCGAAGTTTCCATTGGGAATTCATTATAATCATACAGATTATAGCCAACTTGTTTTTCGGGCTCACAAGTCAAAACCCCTTGGTTTTCACGGACTAAGCAAAAATCCCTTAGTTTTCATGGGCTCACCAAAAATTCCTTGGTTTTGTAGGCTAACCAGGAACCTAGTTGGTTTTACGGGCTCACCAATAACCTATGTTGGTTTTATGGGATCACCAACAACCTTGATGGTTTTCCGGGCTAACCAACAACCCAACTTGTTTCACAAGCTCACAAATCAAAACCCTTGTTAATTTTTATCATATATTCTCACCAATAACCTAGATACTAGTTTTAATTCCATAGAAACTAGTAAGCAATACAAGTACAAGAATAACAATGAAAATATAAAAACTTTTTAAAAAAGTGGATTTATCTTTGAGGTACTTGATTGTTGTGTTGAGCTTGTCTCAATGTTGTAGAAGCTTCAATGGATGCTTGAAGATGCCACTCTTGGAAGCTCCCTCTTCACTTTGAATCCTTGGAGGCTCAACACTCTCAATATTGAATCCTTAAAAATCTTTTACATATTTTTTCTTTTAAACCAAAGGATTTATCATTCAAACCTTGGATTATCTTTTTTTCCAAGAGCTTGGTGTTGTATAAATAGCCCTCCATACCTTTTTGACCATTTATGACCATTGGAGGAGAAATTATAGCTGTTGCGGCCAAGTTGGAAAAGTTCTGCACTTTATAGAAACTATCCATTATAGTCCAATGTCGACACTTGATCTTCCTAAGTCTACACCTTGAGTCGATACTTGGTTTTCATAAGTCGATACTTGACCAAAAATATCTTCTGAAGTCTTTTGCTCTGCACTGGTGAGTCAACACTTCATCTGGTGAGTCAACACTTTAGTTCGATGAGTCGACACTTGACCAAACTCCTGAAATCACCACGTTCTATATCATATTTGGTCTCAGGCCTTGAGTCACACTTCACTGTTCATGAGTCGACACTTCACTATTCATGAGTTGACACTTGGATTTCATGAGTCGACACTTGGTTGCACCAGTGCTGAAACTTCTTCAAAATTAAATCTTGAGTACCTATATCTAATTTACATACTTAATGCATAATTAGTACTCAAATATACTTAAGTATTTTTTCATAATCAAAACCAGAGTCAACATGGAGGTATGCCCATAGATACCCTAAAGAACTTATTATTAGTAATCCATAGAAAGGGGTAAGAACTCGTTTCTCTTTAAGAAATGTATGTGATTATTTAGCTTTTATATCTCAAGTGGAACCAAAATCAATTGAAGAAGCTGAAAATGATTCTAATTGGATAAATGCCATGCAACATAAATTATATCAATTCAAAAGAATTAAAGTTTGGACTTTAGTTGAAAGACTTTCAAATATTTCAATAATAGGAATAAAATGGGTTTTCAGAAATAAACTTGATGAAAATGGAGTTGTAACTAGAAATAAAGCTAGATTATTAGCGAAAGGTTATAATCAAAAAGAGGGTATTGATTTTGATGAAATATTTGTACTTGTTGCTAGATTAGAAGCAATTAGATTGTTACTTATTTTTGCTTGCTTTATAAATTTTAAATTATTTCAAATAGATGTCAAAAGTACTTTTCTAAATAGTTTTATTGAAGAAGAAGTATATGTTGAAAAGCCCCCTGGTTTTGAAAATCATGCATACCCTAATCATATTTTTAAACTTCACAAGGCTTTGTACGGTTTAAAACAAGCACCAAGAGTTTGGTATGATAGATTAAGTAAATTTCTTCTTGAAAATAGATTTGCAGAGGCAATGTAAATACTACACTATTTTTGAAAAAGAAGAATGATGATTTATTAGTAGTACAGGTTTTTGTTGATGATATTATTTTCGGTGCTACTAATGAGACACTTTGTCAATAGTTTACCAAGCTTATGCAAGGAGAGTTCGAGATGAGCATGATGGGAGAACTAAACTTCTTTCTCGGACTCCAAATCAAGTAAACTAAAGAAGGGATCTTCATCAACCAAACTAAGTACACAAAAAATCTTAAAGATGTTTGGGATGGAGACCACCAAGCCATTAGGTACTCTTATGAGCCCTTCTTGCAAACTTGATAAAGATGAATTAGGTAAAAATGTTGATCAAAAGTTATATAGAGGTATCATTGGTTCATTATTATACTTAACTGCAAGTAGGCCAGATATTATGTTCGGCATATGTATGTGTGCTAGATATCAGTCTGCTCCTAAAAAATCTTATTTATTGGCTATTAAGCGATACTTAGATACCTGTCTGGTACAATTGATATTAGACTTGGTACTCTAGAGATCATCAATTGAATTGATTACATATTCTGATGCTGACTTTGTTGGATGTAAATTAGATAGGAAAAGTACTAGTAGAACTTGTCAATTTCTTAGAGTTAATTTAATTTCATGGTTTAGCAAGAAACAAAAATCAATTGCTCTATCAATGGCTGAAGCCAAATACATAGTAGCTGAAAGTTATTGTGCTCAAATCTTATGAATCAAACAATAACTCAAAGACTTTGGCATTAAATTAAATAAAACCCTCATAAGATGTGATAATACAAGTGTAATTAATTTAACTAAAAATCCAGTTCAACATTCAAAAAGCAAACATATTGAAATAAGATATCATTTCATAAGAGATCATGTACAAAATGATGATAAAATGCTTGATTTTGTCTGCACTGATAGACAATTAGTAGATATTTTCACAAAATCCCTTAGCGAGGATAGGTTTTGCATAATTAGAAGGGAGTTAGGCATTATTGATCCCTTTGACTAAAACCTTTCAAATTCTTATTGAAATCCTTTAAATTGCTTCAAATCCTCCCAAATATCATATAGAATAAACCCTTGACACTTCATTGATTTTTTTGAGAATTTATTAAAATTTATTCTAAATTTCTTCCCTAAAATTGCCCAAGTGTTGACACTTATAAAATTGCCCAAGTGTCGACTCACTGAAGTGTCGACACTTAAGTAATTTTCAAGTGTCAACTCATGAACGATTTGACTGATTTTTTAGGGCATCACTGAGAGCCATTTTTTCCATTCTTTTCACATTCCTCTCTTTCGTGTGGTCCCCAAAAACCATCCAATCCCACACAAATAGTGCATTCTCGTTCTTGACCTTCCATTTTTGGCAAATCACTAGTAGGGACTGGCTACTCAGCTATAGATTTTACTTTTTCAGGATCAGTTGAAACTCCTTAGAGGGTGACTACGAAGCCTAGGAAGATAACCCTATGTGCCATGAACTCACACTTCTTGGGGTTGGCATAAAGGCAATTCTTCCTAAGGGTCTGACAGACTAGCTTGAGATGGTTAAGGTGGTCTTCCTTGGTCCTGTTGTATACCAAAATGTCATCGAAGTATACCACTATAAATTTTTCAGTGAACTCTTTCAGGACCTGGGTCATGAACCTCATAAATGTGTTGAGTGCATTTGACAGCCCGAAGGCATTACTACCCATTCGAATAGACCTTTCTTAGTCTTAAATGCGGTCTTCCACTCATTCTCGGGTCTGATCCTAATTAGATGATAGCCACACTTAAGGTCTATCTTGGAAAAAATTGTGGCACCGGCCATCATGTCTAGCATGTCATCTAAACGACGGATGGGAAACCTATATTTCATCATGATTTTGTTGATGGCTCTGCTATCGACACACATTCTCTAGGTTCCATCTTTTTTATGGGTTAGCAGTGTAGGTACTTCACAAGGACTCAAGCTTTCCCTAAGGAAACCCTTCCTACGTTATTTTCCCACTTATTTCTGTAGTTCCTGGTGCTCGGTGGGGTTCATTCTATAGTGAGGAAGGTTTGGCAATCTGGCTCCTGGGACCAAGTCTATAGCATACTGGATGTCCCTAAGGGGGGGTAGTTGATCAGGCAATTCATCGGGAAAAGCATCCTCAAATTCTTTCAGAGCCTCAACCACTTCATGGGGGTGTTCTCTTTGGGTTGGCACATGATTTTCTTTGGTGGCCAAGATCCAAAAAGGGGCTCCCTCTGTAATCTCTTTTTCTAACTCCTTGGCCTTGATCAGGTTAACTCCAGGCTTCTTTTCCTTTAGGCTACTAGATCCTCTTTTAACCTGGTCCTTAGGTGGAGTTGGACTGATTACAAATTTCTTCCCATGGTAACTAAAAGAATAGGTATTAGTCCGACCAAAAAGGGTGGCATCATGATCGTAAAGCTAGGGTCAACCTAGAATAATGCTACTGACTCCCATGGGAAGAGCATCACACCAAATCTTCTCCTTATATGATTGTAATTTGATCATGATTTGGCATCTAAACTTCATTGGTATGGAAGTTGAATCTATCCATGAGACCTTATAGGGGTTGGGATGAGGAACTGGGGTCAATCCTAGGGACTTGACAGTACTCAACAAGATGGCGTTGACATAGCTTCCAATATCGACTATGATCTTGCACACCTTATCCACTAACTTGACAAAGGTTTGTAAGATGTTAGCCTACGCTAATTTTCTTGCACTATGTTCTGGGTTAGGATGCACCTACTACTCCTAACAGGTCATCAGACTCGAGTAGTTCTTCTTCTCCCTCATATTCTTCCAACAATTGATCCTCATCTTCATAAACTTCTCCTTCCTGTTCCGTAATGGGTTCTAATTCATTTTCAGCTAGCTCTTCTATAAGTAGGGCTTTGGAGGTGCACTGGCTAGCATAATGCCCTGGCTTATGGCATCTAAAGCATGTGGTATGAGGATTGGGGCTTTCTTGAACTT
Organism: Areca catechu; assembly: GCA_021397845.1. NCBI lineage: Eukaryota > Viridiplantae > Streptophyta > Magnoliopsida > Arecales > Arecaceae > Areca > Areca catechu. Next base: position 73,520,784 of record CM038041.1, read on the forward strand.
CAATTGACTTACCTTTATCCTCTCTACTAAAACTTGGTCGACTTGGCTTAGGTCGGCTCTGACTGTGTCGGCTCGGGTTGGGTCGACTCGGGTAGACTTGTCTAGATCCTGGGGTTCGGCTAGGGTTCCAAAATAGTTATGGTCTGCGATAGGTGGGTGTCCTTTGGAATTGCTCACAATTCCTAGTGACTTGGTAAGCCTGCTCTAGGTCATTGACCTCTCTGAAATAAAGCTCTCTTTGGATATCCTCATGTAGGCCAGCCATAAACCTAGACAGGGTCACAGATTTAGATTCGTCGATGTTACATCGCATGACATACTCATCAAACATTGCGATGTACTCGGCCACGCTCTTGTTTCCTTACTTTAAATTTTGCCATTGGTCCAATAAGTTATGTTGGAAAGACATTAGGAGGTACTTCTCTCTAGGCCTAGCTTTCATGGCTCCCCAAGTTACTATAGGTTCTTGTCCTTTTAGCTTGATCATCCTCTCAATACTATTCCAATACAACCTAGCTTGGCGAACCAATCTAAGTTGGCAAATTTGAACTTTGTCCCTTCCGACATCGTATACCAATCAAAGTATTGTTCCAAGTCTCCCTCCCAATCTACATAAACTTTGGGATCTAAGCTGCCATCGAATGTAGGTGCTTCTAGCTTGATGTTTTTGATGGCTCTCTCTTCCTAGTCCATGATCTCCTGATTAGGTCTCCTAGGGTGAACTTCTTGGGCCGAGTTAGGATATGGGACTCTTCTGGGCTCAGCCTCTATGTAGGGATCACGTTAAGGGAATTTCCTAGGGTGGAGAATTGACTCAGACTCAGGTTCAGTGTAAGGTCCCTGGACCCTTTCTAGAGTTCCTAACCTGGTTTCAAATCCATCAAACCTTTGCATTAACTTGGCAAGCTGTTCAATTATGTGCCTAAGTTGATTCTTGAGGTTGTTCTCCATGGGTTCACTTGACTGAGAGTGGTGGGGGTGATACGGGACTGTTAACCAAGTAGACATGCAATTTACAAAGAGAGGTGCTACGATTTTGCTAAACCTAGGAGTTCAAACATAATGGGTCAACTTAGATGACATACAGTACAACAACTAACCCTTTCACCGGCTAGGTAAGAGGTGGGAGTGTGGGAGGCCCCCTTTGCTTTCGCAAGGACCCAATTAAGGAATCACAACACCACTTAGGTCGTTTGACACTAGACCTCTTGCCTTAGACACTAGCTTTCAAGTACTAATTGCAGGGTTGTATGCACCAGTCTTCCCACAATGGTTAAACCTGACTCGTTGATATCCCTAAGCTATTAGGTTGCTAATTGGTTTTAAGTTAGGCTTAGGTTCAAAATGCAAGGGTAGTTGTTTTTGTGCCAAGGAAAGGTAATGACTTCCTTCCCTTATCTTATGATATGTCGCCCTTAAGTCAATTATGCAAATGATGGCATACACATGATGTCTGATGAAGTGAACTATAGTTATTTTGTGTTTTGATATGCATAGGCAAAAACATGAGTTGCTGAAAATTAAATGAGATTAACCTAAGTGCAAAAATTAAACTATGAAATTATGCTGAAATTGGACTTGCCAGAATTTCAGGATAGATTTGTTCTCAGATAGTAATCGGGCATGTAGAGAACCTACAGACTGAAATAAATTCAAAGAAAATTCAGAAAAATACTATCATTTATGAGGAATCCAAAAAGATAAGAATCAGCAGATTCTGAGACTTATAAAAGTAGAAACAATCAAAACAACAGACCATATACTGGTTGGACAAGATGCAGAAATTTAATGATGCTGAGATTACTTATATCCTTGTTTTCTTCTTCAAGGGTCAATCACATCGTGATGCGGGATGAAATGGAATGATGCAATCTAAGAGGAGATAGTAGTAACAAAATAAAAAATGAAGTGAAGCTAGGCTACTTTTCTATGTAAACAAAACTGAAATCTTCATGAAGGGATTTGCATGTTAAACTAAACTTGAACGAGAGTCTTCAAAGTAGTAAAGAGAAAGGATCTTTGTGGCAAGAAACCACTCAGGCTAGGACTTAATTACTCTAATATTTCAGATCTGAAAATATTTAAAGAGGGATACCCGGCCATTAACATTTCAACAATTGAAGGATTATACTCAAGGATGAAGCTCTTGGATGACAAGGAAATTCCTCTAGATGGGAGGGCTTCTTGTCTCAGTTTCTTGTCCTAGAATACCTTCTTCTTTGGAACCGGGAAATCCCCGGGATCCTACACAAATCATATTAGAATTAGAAAAAAATTTTAAAGGTGGGATGCTAATGAAATGAAGGTTGAAGTTGAGAAGAATCATGGTGGAGTGGAAGTAGCTTGGCCGGCCTCCTTGAATGATCTCCTTGCACCTTGGAAGATGGAATAAGATGATTAGATGGAAGGGAAATAACTCTTGGCATGGAAGATTGATTGTAGTAGCTAAGGGTCTTTCACACACTCCCTCTCAAAGGACATTTGATAACACAAATGGAATAGAAGAAACTTTGATTTTTCATTCATATCAACCATTTACAAGAGAGCTTGGAGTAGATTTTATAAGCCTCTAAAGAACTTTGAAAATTCGAATTACTTGAAGCTTTTCATGGGAAGTTGCTAGCTATAAGGGTGGAAATTCGAATTACATGGAGATTTTCATGGAAATGGCAACTTTAGCTAGTAAAGATGGTAGAAGGTTGTATCCCCTTGGCCAACTCCTTTGAATTTGAATTCTCCTTGGTGATGTGGCAAATGGTGATGTGGCTTTATGAGGTGGATGCCAAGTGGTTGGGAGGTTGACATGGCATCCAACAATACTTGCTGAAGTGGCGTCCTCCTTGGAATATTTTGTTGAAGTGGTTGAGTGCATCCAATCTTCAAGTGAGCTTGCTTACATTGAACCAATTCCAAACCTCTCTTGGACCCAACTACTAAACTCACTAAATACAAGACTAATTTGACTCTAATTGGACTCAAAAACCTAAATGGACTTAAAGGAAACCAAAGTGAAATAAACCCAACCTAATTACAGTACTCAAATTCAATTAAAGAAGTAAAAATACTCTATTTACAAGATACAAGTTTAATGAAAGAATTAAAGCCATACTGAATTAGATTGAAGCCTCTTTCAAACTTTGGTACCTGCACTAGTTCTCCCGGGGTGGGAGAAACTTGACCCTGTTGAGTATGGACTGGTGACATTGATACCTTTCTAGTAGGTCTAGATCAATTTACTGTAGATCCTTTTGGGTGATCCAGGAGTCCTCGGATTCGGGTCTTCCTTGCCATCGAACTAGATAACATTGATAGCCCTTATTTTTGGTGGTAATTACCTGGTCATCGAAGATGCTTTCAATCCTATCTCTCCATTCTGGTTGTGGTGCTGGTGGACGCTCAGGTAGGTTTTCACTCTCAAAAACTGGATAAGGTCCAAAAGGTTCACTAGGAATTAATGTCGGCTCTTTGTATTCTTTCAGATCAGAAATTTTAAATGTTGAACTAATGTAATAATCCAGTGGTAACTCTAACATGTATGCATTAGGTCCAACTCTCTTTAATACTTTGAAAGGTCCGGTCCCCAGGCATGCAGTTTCATCATAGTTCTCGATGAGAACCTTTTAAGTTCAAGTTTAACTATTACAGAGTCCCCAATATTAAATTCATTCATTCGTTTACATGAATTGGCCATATACTTATAGACTTCCTTGCTCATTTGAATTTTCCTACTAGTCTCCTTATGCAAGTCCTTAATATGCTGTGATATGACTCGGCGGACTCAGACATTCATGCATGAGTGGGTAATGGAATGAGGTCGATAGGTCTCCTAGGTTTATAACAAGGGACAATCTCAAAGGGACTCTTACCAGTAGACCTATTAACTGAACTGTTATAAGCGAATTTGGCACGAGGTAATAGAAAATCCTAGTTTCCCAGACCCTCTCCAACAAGTCACCTCAATAAGTTCCCTAGACTTTTGTTTGCTACTTTGGTCTATCCATCAGTCTGGGGGTGGTAAGCAGTTGAGAAGTTTAATTTTGTTCCTAGTAGGTGCCAAAGTATTTTCCAAAAGTAACTTGTGAAACAGACATCCCTATCAGAAACAATGGTCTCAGGTAACCCATGCAATTTCACTACTTGATCGAGGAAAAGCTTTGCTACCCTCGAGGCATCAAAAGTTTGGGAACTGAAAGGGATATGCCCTACAAACCAATCTCTGTTGTATCTCCCAAACCATTGTAATTGATAATTTTCTAAATAAAGGCATTATTTTTCATCATACGCTGTGTTTATTATATGATGAACCCCATAGATTAGGGCTATGATTTTAGGGTTATGATGAGATCATACCAGTGAGACCTAAAATCTTAAAACCTTAATCTAAAGTATTCCTAGTCAAAGGAACCCTGAGTAGGGGATCAGGGTTTTCCGATAAGACTAGCACACCCCGGGTATACTGGAAAGGGTGACTGCTCTCACAGTCACTTGTGTATGACACTAATACTGGGATGTGGGTGCTCATTGGAGAATGAGTTCACTGATATGATCCAACTTGAGAACATCTAATGGAGTCTTAGCTACATGTCAATAGAAGGTTCTCATAGTGGGAGTGGTACAAGTAATCTTTTGACCTGAGACTGCCATAAGTACCTTATGTACATGAACCCATCCTTTGGTTCAATCCTAATCATGACACTGAGACATGCACAGGATTGATACTGGGAATGGTGAATTGAATATGAAGGTAATGAGTAGGTCAACAAGGAATCGATCACTCTTAGTAAGAGGAGATTGCATCCAGCTAGTCAACAATCGCATGATGATTCAGGGAATCTTTGATCAAAGTAAAGATATTAGAGATGGTTTCTAATATCAAGATAATCGAATCATCATTATAAGATTGAGCTAGAAACAAATATAATATTGGATTTGACATATATCCATATCCATAGTTATATTTTGGGTGCAGGCTGATCGAAAGATTTAATTGTACGGTAACTCTCTACTAAAGGGTAATTTTGGTATTTCACCAGAATTTCCATATCTTCCGGGTAGACATGACACATTGCTAGACGTCAATCTTGTCTTGTGGGTTGATCAAGTTCAAAGATCACATGTTAGGAAGAATCCTAATTGATCGATTCGGGTAAGCCCGGTTTGACCTAAATCGATTAGAAAGAGTTCTAATCAAATTAGGTCAACTTGTATTCGAACCCACTGCTGGCTAGATGTGGAACCCAATGGGTCACACACTTAAGAGGTTTGATCAAGAATTTAATTTGGAATTAAATTGTCTTTGCAAGATAACACTCTAGCAGGTGTTGCAAGCCCTAGCTTCTATTCGGATCGGATTCGAATTAGGGTTCCGGATTGGTTCAAATTGGGTTCTAATTGGACCTAATTAGACCTTGATTAAGAAAAATGGGAATGTGGCTAACCCTATTGGCTAGCCATGTAGCTTGGCTAGCCTCCCCACCCGCCCCCTTTTGTTTTTCACGCCAAACACCAAGAGTCCATGCGCATATGGACTCTTGGCGCGCCTTAAGGAAGAGTCCATGGCGCATGGACTCTTGGCGCGCCCCAAATAAAATTCTCCGATGTTTTTATTTGGGCGGCCTCCTTCTTAAGTGATTAGCGCACCTTCTCTCCCCCCTTGGATGAGAATCCAACGGCTGATGGGATTTTGAGAAAGAAAGAAAGCGCTAACTCCTCCCGGGCGCGCGAAGTAACATCTCTTCGGAGATGAAAAGTCGCGACTTCCTTCTTTTTAAAACACCGCGGTTTTTCCTTTAAGAAGAGCTGTGGGATTTAATCTGGAAGGCCATGAGATGGGAGGATGGGGCGTGAGAAATTGGAAAGGGTGTGAGAAAGAAATTACGGAGAGGTGTGTAGGCGCCTATCTGATTTCTATTTAAAGGGTCGGGAAAAATCAGAACATGATGTAATCTTTTTCTTTCTTCCTCTCCTGAAGACTCTTTTATTTTTTCTTGCTCTTGCATTGTTTCCTCTACAGAGTAAACCTCTGTCGAAACTCTGCTACTGAACAAGATAAAAGTAAAAGTCTCCGACGGTAAAGAAAAGAAAGAAGTTCTGATTTCTTCCTTTCTTTCATACATTAAGACATCATTGTCTTAATTTCTCCTCCAACTTAAGACAAGCCTATGTCCTCTTAGGACAAGGTCTTTTTCTTCAAGACAAGGGTATCTAAAGGGCCAAGGTCTTGGTGGAAGGAGGAGAAGGAGTCAAGGAAAGGAAAGCAAGCTTTTGTGTGGAGGAATTCAAGCCATAGTCCAAGCAATTGAGTTCTAGGAAGAAGAACTCAATAGAAGGAACCTTTGAAAAGAAGATAGAGTTGTCTTGATCACTGCTCTGTGTGGATCACCATCGGAGGGCGGACACTTGGACGCCTGGTGAATTCAATCAGCCCCTTCAACATCAACTTTGTTGGAATTAGCGATTACAGGTTGGTACTCTAATTCTAACAATCTATGTTTGAATGTTAGTATGTATGTTTTAATTAGTAAAAAGGAGATCTTGGCTAAGGGATTTCGGTGCAAATTTCATCATTTTGAAATTACACTTCCGCTGCGGTGCACCTGAAACCCCAACAGTGGTATCAGAGCCATCCTTATTACAGTTAAAACATATGATATGCATTTTTGTTGTAGTATCGAAATTAGGGTTTTAAACCCTTGAATGCTGATACACTTAGCATAATTTAAGGAATGCATATATGATAATTAATGTTTTGATGTATGCCACTAATTAGGATTTTTCACTCAAACCCTAATTATTATAGAGATATGATTAGTTTTGAAGTCATCATACTGAAATAAGGTTGCCCTGGCATAATGGTGGATCCATTATGTGGTAAATGGTTGTCCTAGTATGATGACACACTTAGCACATATATGTTTATCAGAGTGATATCATTATGATATGTTTTTATGTAAGAATGTGCTGGCAATTTTATAAAGCCCTCTTCTTAAAATCATATTAAGTCATAGCATATTTAACTAATAAGAATCACTAGTCATGATGAACAATTGATCATTCGGTGTCTAGAAAGGTGGTTCTGGGAAGGTAAAGAGAATCGTGGTTTTTAATTGGTTCCGTTGACTGACCTGGCCAATTTTTATTGGTGTCTAGGAAAGCAACGGGGGGACTCCCACATCTCTTCCACTTGCCTGGCCGATTTGATTATATTTAAATCTTGACTTATATGCTTAGTGTTAAAAAATGCTATATGTTGGCCTTCCTTCATGCTGGATCATTACTGTGTTATGAACCACATTAGGTTTGTTGTGTTGTCTGCAAGACCTAATAGGGTGATTGACATAATATTGGTCTAGTGCAAAATATGCTTACAGTATATTCAGTATAATGCCTTGTTGTGTTATCTACAAGGGCATTATATTTGAATATTGACTGTATAGAAATGAAAGGGTCTTGACTTAACTAGAACATTATGGTTTGTTGTGTTTTCTGCAAGACTTATAATGTTCTAGAGGCCAAGTTATTTTTGAGAATTATATGAGATATAATTGGAAGAGTTTCCTACCTTAGAACTTATAAAAGATTTGTTGTGTTGTCTGCAAGATCTTTTATAAATTATAAGGATCTCGATCTCACTAAGAAAACCGATCAGGGTTCTTCTCGATTATCATAGTGAGGGCTATGATTTTTGATAAAATAGTGGGAGACATAATTAAATTGAAGACCTAATTTAATTATGTAAGTCATTTCATGGTTGTTTGCTTATGTATTGTTCTTAATTAAATGTAGATAAATGGCATCTTCATTATCACTGAGAAGCATCTTAGATACCAACAAATTGACTGGTCCAAACTATGTGGACTGGTTGAGAAACTTAAAGATTGTACTGAGTTCAGAAAAACTTTCTTATATTCTTGATACCCCTAATCTTAATCCACTAGGGGATGATGCCACACAGGAAGATATGGCCACATACAAAATGTGGCAGAATGACTCCCTCACTGTCAAGTGTATCATACTGGCCTCTATGACCAATGAGTTACAGAGGCAGCATGAAAGCATGGATACTCAATCCATAATGCTTAATTTAAAGGAGCTTTATGGAGAACAAAGCAGAACTGCTAGATACGAAATATCTAAGCAGTTATTCCGTGCTAGGATGACAGAGGGTACATCCGTTCAGGATCATGTCCTGAAGGTAATTGACTTAATCACCAGATTAGGTCAATTAGGGTTTATTATGGATGGGGAGCTGAATCAGGATTTAATCCTGCAATCACTTCCAGAGTCATTTTCTCAGTTTGTCTTGAATTATCACATGAACAAACTGAACACTTCCTTGCCTGAGCTGTTAAATATGTTAAAAACAGCAGAGAGCCATGTTAAGAAAGAAAAGGCTCCACTTCTTCTTGTTGATAAGACCAATAAGAAGAAATCAGGCAAAAAGGGTTTTAGCAGGAGACTAAACCCTAAGGGTGGCATCAATAAGAACAAGAAAGGAAAGAAGGTCTCAAAACAGTCAACCTGTTTCTTTTGCGGCAAAGCGGTACATGGGGAAAGGTCAACTGAGTTATTAGGACTTATACATACTGATGTATGTGGCCCAATGACAACTCAGGCCAGAGGAGGATACTCATATTTTATCACTTTTACAGATGATTTATCTAGGTTCGGATATGTGTATCTTATGAAACACAAATCTGAAGCCTTTGATAAATTTAAGGAGTATCAAAGTATGGTCGAAAAACAAACCGGGAAAAGTATTAAAGTTCTTCGTTCTGATCGAGGAGGAGAATACTTATCCACGGAGTTTTTAGACTATCTTAAAGTTAATGGAATCCTTTCTGAATGGACCCCTCCTTATACACCACAGCTAAATGGTATAGCTGAAAGGAGGAATCGTACCTTATTAGATATGGTACGATCCATGATGTGCTTCACAAATTTGTCCATTTCTTTCTGGGGTCATGCCCTAGAAACTGCTGTTTATATTCTGAACAAGGTACCTTCTAAATCCATTGTTAGTACTCCATATGAAATTTGGAGTGGAAAGAAACCATATCTTAAATATTTTAAGGTATGGGGATGTCCAGCTTATGTTAAAAGAAATTTTGGACATAAGTTGGAACCTAGAGCGGATAAATGTCTATTTGTAGGATATCCTAAAGAAGGTAGAGGATATCTATTCTACCATCCTACTGAACAAAAGATTTTTGTTAGCAGGCATGCCACTTTTCTAGAAAAAGAGTTCATTTTGGAAAAGGGCAATGGTAGAACAATTGAACTTGGAGAAGTGCAAGAAATACAGATAGACAATTCTCAACCATTAGAACATATAGTTAGGACAGAACCAGAACACAAAACTCCTCCTCGTAGGTCTGACAGAGTGCCACGGGCACCTGAGAGGTATGGGTTTATTATTGAAAATAATGAAGCTCAAGTCATTCAAAATGATGAACCTCTGACCTATACGGAAGCTATCTTGAGTACTGACTCAGATAAATGGCAAGAAGCCATGGAATCCGAAGTAGACTCTATGTATGTAAACCAAGTATGGTCTTTGGTTGATGCACCAGAGAGTGTTAATCCTATTGGGTGTACATGGGTCTATAAGAAAAAGATTGGGGCTGATGGCCAAGTTGAAACCTATAAAGCCAGATTAGTGGCTAAAGGTTTTAGACAAAAACAGGGAATTGATTATGATGAAACTTTTTCACCTGTTGCCATGCTAAAATCAATTCGGATTTTACTTGCTATAGCAGCATACCACGATTATGAGATATGGCAGATGGATGTGAAAACTGCATTCCTCAATGGTTTCCTTGAGGAAGAAGTCTACATGTCACAGCCAGAAGGTTTTATTTCAAAGAATAAACCTAATCAAGTATGCAAGCTGAAGAAATCCATTTATGGATTAAAGCAAGCTTCCAGGAGTTGGAACATCCGCTTTGATGAAACTATTAAAAGATTTGGTTTTATCAAAAATGTGGATGAACCCTGTGTTTATAAGAAGACTAGTGGGAGTGCCATAGTCTTCTTGGTTCTGTATGTAGATGACATACTCCTCATTGGGAATGATATCCCAATGTTGCAATCAGTCAAGGTTTGGCTATCAAACCAGTTTTCCATGAAAGATTTGGGAGAAGCATCCTATATACTAGGTATTAAGATCTATAGAGATAGATCTAAGAGGATGCTAGGTTTATCCCAATCTAGGTACATTGACTTAGTGCTGAAAAGATTCAGCATGGAAGGAAGTAAAAGAGGTTATCTTCCTATGAGTCAAGGCATACATCTTTCTAAAAGGATGTCTCCTAAGACACCTGAAGAAAGAGATAGAATGAATTCTATACCCTATGCTTCGGCAATAGGATCCATAATGTATGCCATGTTATGTACCAGGCCTGATGTGGCATATGCTTTAGGCATTGTCAGTAGGTTTCAGGCTGATCCAGGAGAGGATCATTGGAAAGCAGTTAAAAATATTCTTAAGTACCTAAGAAGGACTAAGGATATTTTTTTGGTTTATGGTGGTTCTGATCTTAAACTAGAAGCTTATTCTGATTCTAGTTTTCAATCAGACCCTGATGATAGCAAATCCATTTCGGGATATGTTTTTACCCTAAATGGTGGAGCAGTGAGTTGGAAGAGTACCAAGCAGCAGACTGTAGCTGACTCAACCACAGAGGCAGAATACATAGCTGTTAGTGAAGCCGCCAAGGAAGCAGTCTGGATGAAGAAGTTCATCACAGAGTTGGATGTTGTTCCTCAAATTGAAAACCCAGTGCCACTTTACTGTGACAACACTGGGGCCGTTGCTCAAGCTAAGGAACCAAGAGCTCATCATAAGTCCAAGCACATTCTGAGACGCTTCCATCTTGTCCGAGAAATAGTAGAGAGACAAGATGTCTACATAGATAGAGTTGATACAAAGAACAATGTAGCAGACCCGTTCACTAAGGCTCTACCACAGCGAGATTTTGATCGCCACCTAGAATGTATGGGATTAAGATTCAAAGGCGATTGGCTTTAGTGCAAGTGGGAGATTGAAAGGGATATGCCCTACAAACCAATCTCTGTTGTATCTCCCAAACCATTGTAATTGATAATTTTCTAAATAAAGGCATTATTTTTCATCATACGCTGTGTTTATTATATGATGAACCCCATAGATTAGGGCTATGATTTTAGGGTTATGATGAGATCATACCAGTGAGACCTAAAATCTTAAAACCTTAATCTAAAGTATTCCTAGTCAAAGGAACCCTGAGTAGGGGATCAGGGTTTTCCGATAAGACTAGCACACCCCGGGTATACTGGAAAGGGTGACTGCTCTCACAGTCACTTGTGTATGACACTAATACTGGGATGTGGGTGCTCATTGGAGAATGAGTTCACTGATATGATCCAACTTGAGAACATCTAATGGAGTCTTAGCTACATGTCAATAGAAGGTTCTCATAGTGGGAGTGGTACAAGTAATCTTTTGACCTGAGACTGCCATAAGTACCTTATGTACATGAACCCATCCTTTGGTTCAATCCTAATCATGACACTGAGACATGCACAGGATTGATACTGGGAATGGTGAATTGAATATGAAGGTAATGAGTAGGTCAACAAGGAATCGATCACTCTTAGTAAGAGGAGATTGCATCCAGCTAGTCAACAATCGCATGATGATTCAGGGAATCTTTGATCAAAGTAAAGATATTAGAGATGGTTTCTAATATCAAGATAATCGAATCATCATTATAAGATTGAGCTAGAAACAAATATAATATTGGATTTGACATATATCCATATCCATAGTTATATTTTGGGTGCAGGCTGATCGAAAGATTTAATTGTACGGTAACTCTCTACTAAAGGGTAATTTTGGTATTTCACCAGAATTTCCATATCTTCCAGGTAGACATGACACGTTGCTAGACGTCAATCTTGTCTTGTGGGTTGATCAAGTTCAAAGATCACATGTTAGGAAGAATCCTAATTGATCGATTCGGGTAAGCCCGGTTTGACCTAAATCGATTAGAAAGAGTTCTAATCAAATTAGGTTAACTTGTATTCGAACCCACTGCTGGCTAGATGTGGAACCCAATGGGTCACACACTTAAGAGGATTGATCAAGAATTTAATTTGGAATTAAATTATCTTTGCAAGATAACACTCTAGCAGGTGTTGCAAGCCCTAGCTTCTATTCGGATCGGATTCGAATTAGGGTTCCGGATTGGTTCAAATTGGGTTCTAATTGGACCTAATTAGACCTTGATTAAGAAAAATGGGAATGTGGCTAACCCTATTGGCTAGCCATGTAGCTTGGCTAGCCTCCCCACCCGCCCCCTTTTGTTTTTCATGCCAAACACCAAGAGTCCATGCGCATATGGACTCTTGGCGCGCCTTAAGGAAGAGTCCATGGCGCATGGACTCTTGGCGCGCCCCAAATAAAATTCTCCGATGTTTTTATTTGGGCGGCCTCCTTCTTAAGTGATTAGCGCACCTTCTCTCCCCCCTTGGATGAGAATCCAACGGCTGATGGGATTTTGAGAAAGAAAGAAAGCGCTAACTCCTCCCGGGCGCGCGAAGTAACATCTCTTCGGAGATGAAAAGTCGCGACTTCCTTCTTTTAAAAACACCACGGTTTTTCCTTTAAGAAGAGCCGTGGGATTTAATCTGGAAGGCCATGAGATGGGAGGATGGGGCGTGAGAAATTGAAAAGGGCGTGAGAAAGAAATTACGGAGAGGTGTGTAGGCGCCTATCTGATTTCTATTTAAAGGGTCAGGAAAAATCAGAACATGATGTAATCTTTTTCTTTCTTCCTCTCCTGAAGACTCTTTTATTTTTTCTTGCTCTTGCATTGTTTCCTCTACAGAGTAAACCTCTGTCGAAACTCTGCTACTGAACAAGATAAAAGTAAAAGTCTCCGACGGTAAAGAAAAGAAAGAAGTTCTGATTTCTTCCTTTCTTTCATACATTAAGACATCATTGTCTTAATTTCTCCTCCAACTTAAGACAAGCCTATGTCCTCTTAGGACAGGGTCTTTTTCTTCAAGACAAGGGTATCTAAAGGGCCAAGGTCTTGGTGGAAGGAGGAGAAGGAGTCAAGGAAAGGAAAGCAAGCTTTTGTGTGGAGGAATTCAAGCCATAGTCCAAGCAATTGAGTTCTAGGAAGAAGAACTCAATAGAAGGAACCTTTGAAAAGAAGATAGAGTTGTCTTGATCACTGCTCTGTGTGGATCACCATCGGAGGGCGGACACTTGGATGCCTGGTGAATTCAATCAGCCCCTTCAACATCAACTTTGTTGGAATTAGCGATTACAGGTTGGTACTCTAATTCTAACAATCTATGTTTGAATGTTAGTATGTATGTTTTAATTAGTAAAAAGGAGATCTTGGCTAAGGGATTTCGGTGCAAATTTCATCATTTTGAAATTACACTTCCGCTGCGGTGCACCTGAAACCCCAACAGGAACAGGGTATAAAATGGGCCATCTTTGAAAATCTGTCGACCACTACAAAGATTAAATCATGTTTCCTAAGTGTCTTGGGCAATCTTAAAACAAAGTCCATGCTAAGATCCTGCCATGGACACTCAGGCACGGGTAAAGGAGTGTATAACCTGGTGTTTTGCCTTTGATATTTAGCAACAGCACACATCTTACATCGGGCAACAATATTGGCTATGTGTCTCTTAAGACCTGGTCAGTAAAATTTCTCCTCAACTATTAATATGGTCTTATTTCTTCCAAAGTGGCCAGCCAATCCTCCAGCATGAATTTCCCACACTAAGAAGTCTCTAATCGATGTTCATGGGATACATAGCTTATTGTCCTTAAAAAGAAAACCATCATGTAGTGTGTAATTGCTAGATACGCTAGATGGTCCATATTGTAGATTTTGATGAACTTCACTAAAGTCAGGACAATTGGGGTATTCTTCCTTCAACCAATCGAATCCTATGACTTCAGTGCTGACTGATGTCAAAAACAAGGATCTACGACTTAGGGCATCCGCCATGTGGTTTTCAGTCCTGGCATGGTGTTTCAATACAAATGTGTATGCTGAATGTATCTACCCACTTACCATGCCTAGGGTTTAGTTTCTTCTGAGAATTTTGGAACCCGAGTGCTTCATGATCGGACAAAAGGACAAACTCCTGCGGTAAAAGGTAGTGCCTCCAATACCTTAAAGCCTAGACTACCGCATAAAGTTTCTTATCATAGGTGGAGAATTTTAATTTAGCTTCATTCAGTTTTTTAGTAAAAAAGGCTACAGGGTGATTCTCTTGGATCAAAACACCACCAATACCTACTCTAGAGGCATCACAAGCTACCTCAAAAATCTTGAAAAAATCAGGCAGTTTTAAGATAGGTGCTTATGTCATTTTCTTCTTAATGTCTAGGAAGGCCCTATCAGCAGCTTTGGTCCATTCAAAATGGCCCTTCCTAATGCAATCCATGATTGGTGCAACTATGGTACTAAACCCCCGAATGAATCTTCTATAAAAAGTAGCTAGGCCATGAAGACTTCGTACTTCATGAACACTATTTCGCACAGGCCACTCTACAATTGACTTAATCTTTTCGGGGTTAGCAGAAACTCCATCATGTGTGATAACAAAACCTAGGAAAATGACTCTATTGGTGATAAAATCATACTTTTTCAAATTTGCATAGAGACTATTTTTCCTAATGGCTAAACAGACTTGCTTCAAATAGTCCAAATGATCCTCCTGGGTCCTGCTATATATAAGAATGTCGTCGAAGTAAACTACAACAAACTTTCCTATAAATAGTCGTAAGACTTGGTTCATAATCCGTATAAAGGTGCTAGGAGCATTCGACAGTCCGAAAGGCATCACTACCCATTCAAAAAGACCATCCTTGGTCTTGAACACAGTCTTCCACTCATCCCCAGGTCTAGTCCTAACCTGATGATAGCCACTCTTAAGGTCAATCTTTGAAAATACCGTTGCTCTAGCCATCATATCTAACATGTCATCCAAACGGGGTATGGAAAACCTATATTTATTTATGATCTTATTAATGGCATGACTGTCAACACACATCCTCTAAGTGCCATCTTTCTTAGGGGTCAATAATGTGGCTACTGAACAAGGGCTCAAACATTCCCTAATAAATCCTTTCCTAAGGAGGTCCCTTACTTGTCTTTTTAATTCTAGGTGTTCGGTAGGGTTCATCCTATAATGTGGGAGGTTGGCTAGGGTTGCTCCTGGGACTAAATCAATGGCATGTTGGATGTCCCTAAGTGGTGGAAGATGGTCAGGTAGGTCATTTGGAAACTCATCCTAAATGTCCTCTAACACTTTAACCACTTCTTGAGGGTGTTCTTTCTGGGGAGGCTCTTGAATTTTCTTAGTGGTTAAGATCCAAATAGGTGTACCCTCAGTGAGCACTTTCTTGATTTTCATTGTGGTTATCAGGTTGACTCCAGTCTTCTTTTCCTTTAGGTGGCTTGATCCTCTCTTAATAGTGTCCTTACGTGGTGTAGGGTTGATCACAAACTTCTTTCCAAAGTGCATGAATGCACAAGAATTAGATCGACCATAAAGGATTTCATCATAGTCAAATAACCAAGGTTGACCTAAGATGATACTACTCATGCCCATTGGTAGGACGTCACACCATACCTTCTCCTAATAAAACTACAATTGGATTTGGACCAGACACCTAAGCTTGATAGGAATTGAAGTGGAGTCTATCTGAGAAACCTTATAGAGATTTTGATGAGGAACTGTGGATAAGCCTAAAGTTTTGACAGCACTAGTGGATATGGCATTCATACAACTCCCACTATCTATGATTATCCTACATACCTTATCCCCTAACTTGATGAAGGTTTGTAGGATGTTTGTCTTACACCAATCTTCCTGGGTCTTAATCTGGGTAAGGATGCATCTAACTACTCCCAAAAGGTCAGGCTCTACATGATCCTCGTCATCTTCATACTCATCTGCCAAATTATCCTCAGCCTGATATACTTCCTCAATACAATCATCTATGGGCTCTAAGGGTTCAGACTCATTCTCCGCTAATTCTCCTAAGTGCAAGGCTCTAGTTGGGCAATTGCTAGCATAATGGCCTATCTTATGACATCTGAAGCAAGGAGCATTAGGGTTTGGGGTTCTCTGAACTTCTAGTGCTTTACCCCTATCATCTCTACTGGTCAGAGGTTATTATGGTTGGGTCGGTTGGGTCACATCTGACTTGGTCTTGGTTGCTGACTAGGTGCACTAGTTGTAGGAGGTTCTGGTCTACGATAAAATGGTCCCCTATTTAATCTCTCAGCATCTCATGCTACCTGGTAAGCTAGCTTTAAGTCATGGACTTCTCTCAAGAACAACTCCTTCTAGATCTCTTCTCTTAATCTGGCTCTGAACCTAGATAGGGTAACTGCTTCAGACTCATCGACATTACATCTCATCACAAACTCATCAAATTTTGCAATGTATTCAGCTACATTCTTGGTTCCCTGGGTCAATCTCTGCCATTGGTCTAGAAGTCTTTGGTGGTAGGACATGGGAAGGTACTTCTCTCTAAGCCTAAGCATCATGGCCCTCCACGTTACTATGGGAACATCACCTCTCTGTCTAATAAACCTTTCAACATTTCACCAGTAAAGCCTGGCCTGTCGGACTAGCCTAAGCTTCGCGAACTTGCACTTCCTCTCCTCATTCATGTCATACCAATCAAAATACTGGTCCATCTCTCCCTCCCAATCTTTATAAACCTTAGAATCTAGATACCCAACAAAAGTAGGTGCTTCCAACCTAATGTTCCTAAGGGTTCGGTCATCATGGTCCATTTGATCCTGATTGGGTCTCCTAGGATTTGGCTCATAAGCTGGGTCATGGAGTGCTCTCTTAGGTTTTAGGTCATGGATTCGATCAGGTTTGGGTCTCCTTGGATTTAGCTCAAGGGAAGGGTCTTGATGAGGCCTCCTAGGGTTTGGTTCAGGGAAAAGGTCTTGGTGCGGGACCCTTCTAGGATTGATGGGTGTATCAAACTCTGGTTCAGGTTCTAAATCATTTTGGACTTCATGGGTTTTTGTGGGGGTACGAGCCTCTAATCAGACAAATGTAGGAGTGATGAGGGTCATCTAATCAGTCATGCTTTGGTTGGTCTGGGCCAATTGATCAGTCAAGTTTTGGTTCAGTCGGGTCATTTGGTCATTCAAGGTTTTCATCAAGGTCTCAAAATTTTGGTCCATGGTTGCACTTGATTGAGCTTGGGTTGGTTGGTAGGGTGCTCCTGATCAAGTTTCCATGCACACACGGACTTAAACTCGGGCTAGGGGTTTGTTAGACCTAGTAGCTGAAATAAGGTGAGTCGACTAGGTACAACCAAACCAACAGCTATCCTGTCCACTAGCCAAGTAAGGGGTGAGTCTGTGGGAGGCTCCCCTAGCTCTTGTTGGGTCCTAATTAAAAATCATAAGAATCACTTAGGGCGTTTGCCACTTGACCCCTAGCCTAAACACCAGCTTTCAGAAATTGATGCAGGAGTGGGTGCACTAGTTTTCTCAAATGACTTGAATTAGACCTGTGCGTGTCCCTAGGAATTAGAGTACTACTCAGTTTTAATTAAGGATTGGGTTCGCTATGCAAGTTGGTGGTTTTGGGCCAAGGACAGGTAATGAAATCCTGCCTCCATGTCATATTGATGCCCTTAAATTGATTTATCATGAGATGAGTGCAAACATGCATATGAACCCTAATTTCAGGTGCAAATTTCTGTGTGCTGCAGTTCAAAAGTGGGGCAGAAAAGTGCTATGTATTAATCTTAGAGAATTTCGAAAAAATTACAGAACACTTCTAACTCATAGATGATATAACAAATGAAAAGAAATTAAAAAATAAAATCTGTGCTATGCTGGACAATTCCTGAAACTCAGACAATGCTAACAGGACATAACAGCAGAAATATTAAAGATACTAAAAATAAAATGCAAATCTTGTGTTCCCCTTCAAAGGTCAATCACATTGGCACCCTGACAGGCCATAGGGAATCCCCGTTGAATGGGATGTGAGGGTGTTGCAGCCCTTCTTTTCTCTATGACCGGATGGCCATGGTGAAGCACCCAATCAAAGTACTGAAGAAGATGCAAAGCCCTAACCTACTATGCTCTGATACCAATTTGATGCGAGATGAAATAGAATGATGCAATCTAAGAGGAGATAGTAGTAACTAAATAAAAAATGAAGTGAAGCTAGGATACTTTTCTATGTAAACAAAACTAAAATCTTCATGAAGGGATTTGCATGTTAAACTAAACTTGAATGAGATTCTTCAAAGTAGTAAAGAGAAAAGATCATTGTGGCTAAGAAACCACACAGGCTAGGACTTAAGTACTCTAATATTTCAGATATGAAATTATTTAAAGAGGGATACCCGGCCATTAACATTTCAATAATTGGAAGGATTATACTCAAGGATGAAGCTCTTGGATGACAAGGAAATTCCTCTAGATGGGAGGGCTTCTTGTCTCAGTTTCTTGTCCTAGAATACCTTCTTCTTTGGAACCGGGAAATCCCCGGGATCCTACACAAATCATATTAGAATTAGAAAAAAATTTTAAAGGTGGGATGCTAATGAAATGAAGGTTAAAGTTGAGAAGAATCTTGGTGGAGTGGAAGTAGCTTGGCCGGCCTCCTTGAATGATCTCCTTGCACCTTGGAAGATGGAATGGGATGATTAGATGAAAAGGAAAATAACTCTTGGCATGGAAGATTGATTGTAGTAGCTAAGGGTCTCTCACCCACTACCTCTCGAAGGACATTTGATAACACAAATGGAATAGAAGAAACTTTGATTTTTCATTCATATCAACCATTTACAAGAGAACTTGGAGTAGATTTTATAAGCCTACAAAGAACTTTGAAAATTCGAATTACATGGAGCTTTTCATGGGAAGTTGCTAGCTATAAGGGTGGAAATTCAAATTACATGGAGATTTTCATGGGAATGGCAACCTTAGCTTGCTATAATTGTGGAATGTTGAATCCCCTTGGATGGCTCCTTTGAATTTGAATTCTCCTTGGTGATGTGGCAAATGGTGATGTGGCTTGATGAGGTGGACGCCAAGTGTTTGGGAGGTTGACATGGCATCCAACAATGCTTGCTGAAGTGGCATCCTTGGAATATTTTGTCGAAGTGGTTGAGTGCATCCAATCTTCAAGTGAGCTTGCTTACATTGAACCAATTCCAAAACTCTCTTGGAACCAACTTCTAAATTCACTAAATATAAGACTAATTTGACTCTAATTGGACTCAAAAACCCAAATGGACTTAAAGGAAACCAAATTGAAATAAACCCAACCTAATTACATGACATAAATTCAATAAAAGAACTAAAAATACTCTATTTATAAGACACAAGTTTAATGAAAGAATTAAAGCCTTACTGAATTAGACTGAAGCCTCTTTCGAACTTTGGTGCCCGCACCACATCAGCACCCCTACATGCCATAAGAAATCCCCTTTGAATGGGATGTGACGATCTTGCAGCCCTACTTTTTCCAATGACCGGACGGCCATGGTGAAGCACCCGATCTGAGTACTTAAAGAGAAACTAAGTCCTAACCATGCTATGATACCAAACATGATATGGGACTACTAAGAGAGATGATATGCATGCAAGTGATTTTCTTTTGTTATTTTTATATTTGAGGGGATTGACCGATTCC
The DNA here is from genome assembly GCA_021397845.1 of Areca catechu. Taxonomy (NCBI): domain Eukaryota; kingdom Viridiplantae; phylum Streptophyta; class Magnoliopsida; order Arecales; family Arecaceae; genus Areca; species Areca catechu. The sequence continues at coordinate 73,540,488 of CM038041.1, forward strand.
CAAATTCAAGGTAAGAATAGATTTAAGGATTTGCATAATGATAAGAGACTCTAGTATGCAGACGTAGCCCCTAAGTAGTGATAAGAAAATGATCCCGGGATTGAGAAACCTTGATAGGACTTAGCTTTAAGATAATACCAACTTAGGAGACTAGAGAGTACAAACCTTGAATATTCAGATGTGCTCGATGCCGAGTTCGCTCATACTCACGGATACGGCCTAGAAGATCAAGCCTTCGACCTTGCAGATTCGTCGACTTTTTATCCGATGGTCTTGAAGGCAAGGAAGACCGACTCTTCTATCCATGGCACAAGGAGGACCTGTGAGCAACCAAGTGAAGTGGTTAGAAAATTGCAAGAAGAGGGTATAAGGAAGTAAGAAGTGATGGAGAAAAGAGTTGAGGATGGTGGTCAAGAAGGGCTCTTCTCGTGGGCATCCAGGTGGATCTTCCATGGGTGTCCAAGCTTGAATATGGATTGGGGGCTTATGAAGGAAAAAGGTAACTTAGGGCCTCTCACCCCTCGATGTCCCGAAGGACTAAGGCACTCTCTCACAGAGTTACTAGTCTAAGAAGACATGGGCTAAAGGAAAAAGAAACTTCTCAAATTTTTATTTCATCAAAACTATTTTTACAAGAGGAGTAAGGCCCTTTATATAAGCTCCTAAGTTCCATTCAAAATTCAAATGAAAAATGGTTACAAGTCTTCATCAAGGAGCACCCAAAAATCTGAATCTGATCTCTTCAAATTTGAAAATCCCCTTTGGTCAACTTTGATTTGGTGGAATGGCTTGATTTGGGGGAGTGAAGAGGGGAGGTTGTCTTCAAGAATCAAGGGATGTTCATTTGATTTTAAGATCCTTCCTTGGCTGGCCATGATTCTTTGTAAAAAGGCTTGATATAGGGAGTGGAGAAGGGATGTTGTTGGCTTCGATCAAGGGGAGGTGTGATGGGACATCCAACATGGCATTGACCTTGAAAACTTCCATCCTGTCTTGGTCGCCCAAGTGACTTGGCGATGTGGCGCTTCCTCATGCCATGTGGCACAGATGAAGTGGCGCTCCTACTTGGCATGGAGAGATGGCTTGATCCATCAACAATTGGGCTTGACTTGAATGCCCACATATGGACCCATCTTCAAACAAGCTTGAGCCCATCTTCAAGTTGAATGGGGCTTGGGAACTAGTTCAGCTAATTATAGGACCCACTGACTGTAACTTGACCAAATTGGCCAAGATACATGACTAAAACAAAGAAAATTGAAACCAATTACATGACTCAAAGGTAACTTACTCAGGCTTGAAGCCTTATTATATGACCCAACAGATTAAAACCCTAATCAGAGATACACAAGGGGTTGAAGAGCCTCTGTCTAATCCTGGTTCCCGCACTAATTTTCCCGGGATGGGAGGAACTTGATCCTGTCGAGTAAGGGTTGACCTGGCTTTAGTATTTTTCAAGAATGTCGGGGTTGAGGTGCTGCAAGTCCTCTTGGGTGATCCATGAATCATCGGACTTCGGTCGGCCTTGCTAATGGACCAAGTAACGTTGATAGCCTTTGCCCTGGGTTGTGATAGCTTGTTCATCCAGGACATGCTCGATCCGTTCTCCTCTCTCAAGTATAATTCGATGTGGACACTCAGAGTCGGGTTCACTCTCAATGGATAGATTAAGCCCAAATGGCTCGCTAGGTATGGCTGCCAATTCCCTATACTCGACTAAGTCTGAGATATTGAAAGTCGAGCTACTACCATAATCCGGGGGTAGCTCAAGTACATAGGCATTAGGTCCAACTCTCCTTATAACTTTAAACGGGCCAGCTCCATGAGCATAAAGTTTATTAATGGTTCCTGGTGAAAACTGTTCAGGCCTAAGCCTAATCATTACAAAATTCCCTATTTTGAATTCTTTGGCTCGTTTTCAGGAATCAGCCAATTTCTTATATTTGTTATTGCTTAAATTAATTTTTTGACTAATCTCTTGATGCATGTCTCTAATATGCTATGCAAATGATTCTACGGACTCATGCATGGATGGGTAAGGGAATTATATCGAGAAGGCGATTAGGTTTGTAGCCACTGACAACCTCGAAAGGAATTTTGCCTGTAGTCCAATTCACTGAGCTATTATAAGCAAATTTAGCTCGAGGCAAGAGAAGGTCCCAATTTCTAGTATGCTCACCTACCAGGCATCTTAGCAGGTTCCCTAGGCTATGGTTGACTACCTCAAATTGGCCATCGATCTGTGGGTGGTAGGCGGTGAAAAATTTGACCTTGGTTCCTAGTAAGTGCCAAAGGGTTTTTCAAAAATAACTAGTGAAACGGACATCCCTATCGAACACTATGGTTTTGGGAAGGCCATGTAACCTAACCACATGATCAAGGAACAGTTTGGCCACCTTGGAAGCATCTAAGGTCTGAGAACAGGGAATGAAGTGAGCCATTTTAGAGAACCTATCAACCACTACATAAATTGAATCGTGTCTCCTCAAGGTCTTAGGTAACCCTCCCATAAAGTCCATGCTAAGATCCTGCCAAGGGCGACTAGGTATGGGCAGAGGGGTGTATAGACTAGTGTTTTGCTTCTACTATTTGGCAACAGCACAAGTTCAACACCTAGAAATAATGTGAGCTACATCCCTCTTCATGCTTGGCCAAAAGAATCGGTCTTCTACTGCTAGAATGGTCTTTTCCCTACCAAAGTGACCAGCTATACCTCCTGCATAGGTTTGCCAAACTAAGAATTTCCTATGTGAAGTCCTAGAAATGCACAACCTATTTCCTTTAAAAAGGTAACCATCCTGGAGGGTGTACTCACTATGGGCACTAGATGGCTCTTGTCTCATAGACTGGAAGATTTCACCGAAGTTAGGACAGGATTCATATTGCTCTTTCAATTGGTCAAATCCTATAACCTCAGTTCTAACAGTATTCGCAGCAGGGCATGATGGCTAAGGACATCAGCTACCTTATTCTCAGTACCAACATGATGTTTAAGCACAAAGGTATAGGCTTGGATGTACTCTACCCACTAAGCATGCCTAGGATTTAATCTTTTCTGGGAGTTCAGGAACCGAAGTGCTTCATGGTCAGAAAAAAGGACAAATTCTTAGGGCAGTAGGTAATGTCTCAAGTACCTAAGGGCTTGAACGACTGCATAAAACTCCTTATCATAGGTCGAGTACTTAATTTTGGCCTCATTGAGTTTCTCGCTAAAGAAGGCCACAAGGTGATTTTCTTGACCAAGTACTCCACCAGTGTCTACTCCCGAAGAATTACAAGCAACCTTAAAGACTTAAGAAAAATCAAGCAATCCTAGAACAGGTGCTTGTAACATTTTATCCTTAATCTCCAGGAAGGCTTTATCGGTAGCTTTGGTCCATTGAAAGTTTCCCTTCCTAATGTAGTCGGTGATGGGTGCCATGATGGAACTAAATCCCCAAATAAATCTTCTATAGAAGGTGGTTAATCCATGGGAACTATAAATGTCATGGACACTAGTAGGGACTGGCCACTCAGCTATGGATTTAACCTTTTCAGAATCAACTGAAACTCCTTCTAGGGTGACTACGAAGCCTAAGAAGATAACGATATGTGTCATGAACTCACACTTCTTGGGGTTAGCATAAAAGATATTCTTCCTAAGGGTCTGACAAACTAGCTTGAGGTGGTTAAGGTGGTCTTCCTTGGTCCTGCTATATACCAAAATATCATCAAAGTATACCACTACAAATTTTCCAATGAACTCTTTCAAGACCTGGGTCATGAACCTCATAATTGTGCTGGGTGCATTTGAGAGCCCAAAAGGCATTGCTACCCATTCAAATAGACCATCCTTAGTCTTAAACACAATCTTCCACTCATCCCCGGGTCTGATCCTAATTTGATGATAGCCACTCTTAAGATCTATCTTGGAAAAGATTGTGGCACCAGCCATCATGTCTATCATGTCATCTAAATGAGGGATGGGAAACCTATATTTCATCATGATTTTGATGATGGCTCTGCTATCGACACATATTCTCCAGGTTCCATCTTTTTTAGGGATTAGTAGTGCAGGGACAGCACAAGGACTCAAGCTTTCCCTAATGAAACCCTTCATAAGTAATTCTCCCACTTGTTTCTGTAGTTCCTGGTGCTCGGTGGGGTTCATCCTATAGTGAAGAAGGTTTGGCAATATGGCTACTGGGTCCAGTTCTATAGCATGCTGGATGACCCTAAGGGGTGGTAGTTGATCAGGCAATTCATCAAAAAAAACATCCTCAAATTCTTTCTGACCCTCAACTACTTCTTGGGGGTGTTCTCTTTGGGTTGGCTCAATACATTCTTTGGTGGCCAAGATCCAAACAGGGGTTCCCTCTGCAATTTCTTTTCTAACTCCTTGGCCTTGATCAGGTTAACTCTAGGCTTCTTTTCCTTTAGGCTACTAGATCCTCTTTTAACCTGGTCCTTGGGTGGAGTTGGACTGATTACAAATTTCTTCCCATGGTGACTAAAGGAATAGATACTGGTCTGACAAAAAAGGGTGGCATCATGATCGTAAAGCAAGGGTCGACCTAGGATAATGCTACTGACTCCCATGGAAAGAACATCATACCAAATCTTCTCCTTATATGATTGTAATTTTATCATGACTTGGCATCTATACTTGATTGGTATGGAAGTCAAATCTATCCATGAGACCTTATAGGGGTTGGAATGAGGAACTGGGGTTGATCCTAGGGACTTGATAGTCCTCAATGAGATGTCATTGACACAGCTCCCACCATCGACTATGATCTTGAACACCTTATCCCCTAACTTGATGAAGGTTTGTAGGATGTTAGTCTTACGCCAATCTTCTTGCACTATGTTCTGGGTTAGGATGCACCTAACTACTCCTAACAGGTCATCAAACTCGAGCAGCTATTCCTCTCCCTCATATTCTTCCAACAATTGATCCTTAGCTTCATAATCCTCTCCTTCTAGTTCAGCAATGGGTTCTAATTCATTTTCAGCTGGCTCTTCAATAAGTAGGGCTTTGGAGGTGCACTGGCTAGCATAATGCCCTGGCTTATGGCATCTAAAGCATGTGGTATGAGGATTGGGGCATCTTTGGACTTCAATTGACTTACCTTTATCCTCTCTACTGAAATTGGGTCGACTTGGGTCGGGTCAGCTCTAACCGGGTTGGCTCGGGTTGGGTTGACTCGGGTAGACTTGGCTAGATCCTGGGGTTCGACTAGGGTTCCTAAAGGGTTCAGGTCTGTAATTGGTGGGTGTCCACTGGAACCACTCACAATTCCTAGCGACTTGGTAAGCCTCCTCTAGGTCATTGACCTCTTTGAAATAAAGCTCTCTTTAGATATTCTCATGTAGGCCAGCCCTAAACCTAGATAGGATCATAGATTTAGATTCATCGATGTTACATCGCATGACATACTCATCAAGCTTTGCAATGTACTCGGCCATGCTCTTGTTCCCTTGCTTCAAATTTTGCCATTGGTCCAATAACTTCTGTTGGAAAGACATTGGGAGGTACTTCTCTCTAAACCTAGCTTTCATGGCTCCCCGGGTTGCTACAGGTTCTTGTCCTTTTAGCCTGATCATCCTCTCAATGCTATTCCAATACAACCTAGCTTGGCATACCAATCTAAGTTTGGAAAATTTGAACTTCGTTCCTTCCAACATCGTATACCAATCAAAGTATTGATTCATGTCTCCCTCCCAATCTATGTAAACTTTGGGATCTAAGCTACCATCGAAGGTAGGTGCTTCTAGCTTGATGTTTCTAATGGCTCTCTCTTCCTGATCCATGATCTCATGATTGGGTCTCTTAGGGTGAACTTCTTGGGCCGGGTTAGGATATGGAACTCTTCTGGGAACAGCCTCTAAGGAGGGATCACGTTGAGGGAATTCCCTAGGATGGAGAGGTGACTCGGACTCATGTTCAGTGTGTGGTCCCTGGACCCTTTCTAGAGTTCCTAACCTGGTTTCGAAACCATTAAACCTTTGGGTTAACTTGGCAAGCTGCTCAGTGATGAGCCTAAGTTGATTCTCGAGGTTGCTCTCCATGGTTTCATTTGACTGAGAGTGGTGGGGGTGATACGGGACTGCTGACCTAGTAGACATGCAACACACAAAGAGAGGTGCTACAATTTTGCTAGACCTAGGAGTTCAAATAGAATGGCTCAACTTAGATGAGACACAGCACAACAACTAGCCCTTTCACTGGCTAGGTAAGAAGTGGGAGTGTGGGAGGCCCTCCTTGCTTTCGCAAGGACCTAATTAAGGAACCACAACACCACTTAGATCGTTTGACACTAGACCTCTTGCCTTAGACACTAGCTTCCTTGTACTAATTGCAGGGTTGTATACACCAATCTTCCCACAATGGTTAAACCATACTCGTTGATGTCCCTAAGCTATTAGGTTGCTAATTGGTTTTAAGTTAGGCTTAGGTTCAAAATGCAAGGGTGGTTGTTTTTGGGACAAGGAATGGTAATGACCTCCTTCCCTTATCTTATGATATTGTCACCCTTAAGTCAATTATGCATATGATGGCATACACATGATGTCTAATGAAGTGAACTACAGTGTTTTTGTGTTTTGATATGTATAGGCAGAAATATGAGTTGCTAAAAATTAAATGAGATGAACCTAAGTACAAAAATTAAACTATGAAAGTATGCTGAAATTGGAATTGCTAGAATTTTAGGATAGATTATTCTCAGGTAGTAATCGGGGATGTAGAGAACTTATAGATTGAAATAAATTCTAAGAAAATTCATAAAAATACTATCAAATATATGGAATCTAGCAAAATAAGAATCAGTAGATTCTGAGTCTCCTACAAGTAGAAAAATCAAAAAATAGACCATATACTAGTTGGACAAGATGCAGAAATATAATGATGCTAAAATTACTTATCTCCTTGTTTTCTTCTTCAAGGGTCTATCACATCATAACCCCTACACGCCATAGGTAATTTCCTTTGAATGGGATGTGAGGGTCTTTTAGCCCTACTTTTTTCTATGATCGGATGGCCATGGTGAAGCACCTGATCCGAGTACTTAAAGAGAAACTAAGTCCTAACCATGCTATCATACCAAACATGATGCGGGACTACTAAGGGAAATGATATGCATGAAAGTAATTTTCTTTTGTTGTTTTTATATTTGAGGGGATTGACCGATTCCTAAATTCGAAGTAAGAAAAGATTTAGGGATTTGCATAATGATAAGAGACTCTAGCATGCAGACATAGCTCCTAAGTAGTGATAAGAAAAGGACCCCGGGATTGAGAAACCCTGATAGGACTTAGCTCTAAGACAATACCAACTTAAGAGACTAGGGAGTGCAAACCTTGAAGATTCAGATGCGCCCGATGCTGAGTTTGCTCACACTCATTAATGTGGCCTGGAAGATCAAGCCGTTGAGCCTGCAGATTCACTAGTTTTTCATCCGATGGTCTCGATGGAAAGGAAGTCCGACTCTGCTATCCAAGGCACCAGGAGGACCTATGAGCAACCAAGTGATGTGATTAGAAAATAGCAAGAAGTGGGTATAAGAAAGTAAGAAGCGATGGAAAAAAAGTTGAGGATGGTGGTCGAGAAGGGCTCTTCTCATTGGGCATCCAGGTGGATCTTCCAGGGGCATCCAAGCTTTAAGAAAGAATGGTGGCTTGCAAAGGAAGAAGGTAACTCAGGGCCTCTCACCCCTCGATGTCCCAAAGGACAAAGGCACTCTCTCATAAAGTTCCTAGTCTAAGAAGATAAGGGCTAAAAGAAGAAGAAACTTCTCAAATTTTCATTTCATCAAAACTATTTTTATAAGAGGAGTAAGTCCCTTTATATAAGCTCCTAAGTCCCATTCAAAATTCAAATGAAAAATGATTACAAGTCTTCATCAAGGAGCACCCAAAAATCTGAATCTGATCTCTTCAAATTTGAAAATCCCCTTTGGTCAACTTTGATTTGGTGGAATGGCTTAATTTGGGGGAGTGAAGAGGGGAGGTTGTCATCAAGAATCAAGGGATGTTCATTTGATTTTAAGATCCTTCCTTGGCTGGCCATGATTCTTTAGAAAAAGGCTTGATATGGGGAGTGGAGAAGGGATGTTGTTGGCTTCGATCAAGGAGAGGTGTGATGGGGCATCCAACATGGCATTGACCTTGAAAACTTCCATCTTGTCTTGGTCGCCCAAGTGACTTGGCGATGTGGCGCTTCCTCATGCCATGTGGCATAGATGAAGTAGTGATCCATGAGCTGAAGTGGCGCTCCTACTTGGCATGGAGAGATGGCTTGATCTATCAATAATTGGGCTTGACTTGAATGCCCACATATGGACCCATCTTCAAACAAGCTTGAAGAATAATTGGGCTTGACTTGAGCAATTAATTATCAAATAAATGGTTAAATTAATCCAAGAAAAGAATATTGATAAGGAGACTAGTTGATCTAAGTTACAATACCAGTAATGTAGATCTAGTTCAAAATAAAGATTAGGATCTTCATGGCAAGGAAACCATCACTACTAGGACAAGTTAACTTTCAAATGATTAGGTTTAATGAAGCTTAGGAAGAGTTTTCCTACCAACAATGATGGCTAACTATTTGGTGGAAGAAGGAGCTCTCATCACTCAAGGATTGAGGTCTAAACCATAAGACTAGCACTCCCTACCTTTAGGACTTACCTTGGCCATGATTCTTGGCTTGGAGACATTCATCTTGGACTTGGAAAATCAGAGAAAACCTGCATCAAATCAGAGATTAGGCATGGAAGGAGAATTCAAAATTGGAATTGAAACAAGAAGAAGAAGGAAGGAAAACAAGGAAATAGAAGCTGGCGCCTTCAAGGAATGATGCTTGGATCTTGGATCAAGCAAGGAGCACTCCACCTTTCAAACACTCAAGAGTATTCTACCCTTCAAACACTCATTCAAGAACCTCACACTCTCTTCTCAAACCTATCTTCTAACTCTCAAACTCAAAAACTTTTCACTCCAAACAAGAAAACTAGGAAAACTCAAACAAGAAAGAAAGCTTTCTTCCTTAAATCCAAAATAGAATGAATACAATGGGGGGGGCTTAGGCTCTATTTATAGCCTTCATAACCCACATGGGTCGGCCAAGGAGAGAGAGAAAGTGGAGTTTAGGTCTAGCTAATTCTAGTTGGGTAGTTTCTAGAATAAGTTTTTACAATAATTTATGGGTAGAAGGTTACAACCAATTGACATGTGGCAATGACTTGGCTTAATTTGCTGATATGGAGCCTTATGTGTCATGTGATGTGGCCTCCCACATGGCAAGTTAGTTGGAGGGTTGTTGGGATAAGAGAACATGGCTTCAATCTCCCCATAAAAGTCTTGATGTAGTGTCCTTCCTCCTTCCCAAAAGGTGCTTGATGTGGTGTCGACCAAAATGGGCTTCAAGTAGATGGCATCCAAGTGAGGTAAATGGGCTTCAAGTAGATGGCATCCATGTGAGGGAAGAAGGCTTCAAATGAATGGCGCCAAGTGAGGAAAATGGGCATGGAAGAAGTGGCCTCAAACCCTGTTGAATCTATGTTGTGTCGACTCATGAATCGACTCAAGTATTTGCTCAAAGAGAAGATGGGCTCAAACCCTTTATTAGGTTTGTCTATTTTAACTGCAAAACAAAAGTGAGTTAGTCCAAAAACTTATTTCTTGTTGATGTCCCCATCAATTCTCTTGAGATGAAAAGAACTCGATTCTATCGAGTAAGAATCAATCTGACTCTGGTGATACTCTAGTAGGTCTGGTCGATTCTTTGTAGGTCTTCTTAAGTAATCCATGAGTCTTTAGAATCAAGGCATTCTTGCCAATGAACCAAGTAGCGTTGATAGTCCCTATTTCGGTTAGTGATAGTCTTATTATCCAAGATTTGCTCAATCCTATCTTGCTGCTTTGGAAACTTGGCTGGTGGACACTTATGGGTTGGCTCACTCTCAAAGATAGAATCAGGCTCGAAAGGCTTACTAGGTTTCATTATTGGTTCCTTTACCCTCCTAGATCTGAATTGTTGAAAGTTGAACTGATACCAAAGTCGGATGGTCAATCTAGCACATATTAGGTCCAGGTTTTTTCTTACTATTTTGAAAATGACCTACACCACGGGCATATAATTGTTCAGGTTTGGCCTTTCCATGACATAGTCTCATTCCTAAAATTTTTTGGCTCTTTTATGTGAGTTAATCATATGCTTGTTAATTTCATTGCTCAAATTTTCTTACTAATCATGCTATGCTTATGACTCTTGCAGTCATGGACACTTATGCATGGGAAGGTCAAATGACATCAAATAATAAAACATAAATAACACCAAAATAAAATAAGCTCTAATGGACTTTATTATCTATGAACTAAACTTTATTGCTAGGAAACAAAGGTTTCTAATTTCCAATATTCTCCTAAATAGCTCTGAAAACTCTGGCACACTACTTTAGATAGGTGGCAGTGAATCTTAATATGGTGCCTAATAAATGCCATAATGTCTTCCAAAAGTAACTATTGAATATTACTAGGACTTGATCAATTGTATGGTGGATGTCCTAGCTGGGTGGATTAGGATTGGAGATGTTCCAAAAGGATGAACCAGGCTTTGGGCAATTATCAGGGAATTCAATTTCCATCTTCCTTCTCTTACACTTCCATCTTTCAATTCCTACCATCTCTTCACTTCTAATCTTCATGTTAATTTCTTTTACTGGTTCCACAAATTCTTGGGGTTGATCCTTGGAATTGGTTCTAGATTTTCTCTGATGGTTAATACCCTATTAGGTGATCCCTTCATTAATCTCTAGATGTAAATCCTCAACAGTGATTAATTCTGGGTCCTCTATTATCTCTTCGAGTTATTCTTCATGGCTTTGTTCTTGGACTTCATTTTGATCATCCCCGTTGTTGATTTCTTTAGGCTGGGCAATTATTTTGTCTTCAAGTAATTGTTCTTGATCATATTCATCCATAAGTTAGACCCAGCTTCATAAACTTCTTCCTTAAGTTCTTCAACGGGTTTAGGATTTTCTCTTTCTAACCCTTCATTTTGACAAGACTTTGATTCTATTTCATCCTTAAATTCTTTAACAGGTTCAGGAGATTTTTTCTCTAATTTCTCTATGGGTTTAGTCTCTTCTTCATCTCCCTCATACTTATTGAATTTGGCAATATAATCAAATATAAGTATATCATCTTGTCTCAATTTGTACCATTGGTCTAAAAGTTTTTACTCATAATATTTACCTAGGTACTTTTCCCTCGGTTTACTCCTCATTTCTCTCCAAGTACTTATTTTATCCCCACTATAATAACTTTTTCACTCAACTTCTCCCCAATATACTTTAGCATGTTAGATTAACTTTGATTTGGCAAATTGACACTTTGTTACTTCTGACATTTTATCAAATTCAAAGTATTGATCCATTTTCTCTTTCCAATCGACATATACCTCAAGGTTTTCATCAAAAGTGGGTGCATAGGGTCGATTGTTCCTAAAGACTCTCTCCTCCTGATCTACAAAGTCTTGTTAGGAGAATCTAGGATTATACTCAGGGGTGAGATTATGACATTGGGCTCTTGGACCAAGGGGAGGTGGACTAGGTGATTCAAGCTCAGCATGGATCCTATAGGCTTCTTCTATGAAGTCATAGTGAAGTCATCTTGAATTGTATTCAGTAGTGAATTCATGATGATAGACTCTTGGACCTCGAGGAATTGACCTAAGTGACTCAGGTTTGGTGAGGGTCATTGGGGTCTCTTCAAGTGTCCCAACATGGTCCTTCACTTGACCTAATTCCTTTCTCATTTTTCCTAATTGCCCATTTATGGTATCAAGCTTTTTAGTCAGGATTTTCAAAAAGAATTCAAGATTAGGATCCATAGGTAAAAAAAAACTGAGTGTGGGACTACTGGTATGGAGCTTCAAAACAAGCAGTACAAACCAAACTTCTAGGGCTCTTAGACCTAAAAGTTCAAAATACAAGACTTAACTAGGTACTACTTAAGTATGTAATTATCCTGTCCACTGGCTAGGTAAGAGATGGGGTTGCGGGAGGCTTCCCTCGCTTTTGCGAGGTCTTAATTAAAAATCGCAAGCCTGCTTAAGATGTTTTCCATTTGACCTCTTGCCTTAGACATCAATTTCAAGGAATAAGTACAAACTCAAATAATACTTTGTCTTACCTTGTACTTGAACCCGACTTGTGGGTGTCCCTAGTTTTAGGTTCCTACTCGATTTCAATTATGGTTTAGATCAATGCAAATGTGGGTGATTATTTTGGACCAAGGAAAGGTAATGACCTCCTTCCCTTATATTATGATTGAATGCCCTTAATTAGATTTAGGAATGGATGCACAAATAATTCACCAACTAGTTAACTCAAAAACTAGTATTAGCACAAACATATGATTCAAATCCGAATTTTAAAAAAATAAAAATTTAAAAAGTTAAACTGGAAATTTTAGATTTTTAAGTCCAGATTTTAAAAATCAAACTTTAAAATTTAAATCTCAAATTAGGATTAAAAATTCATTCTAGAATTTAGAGTTGTTGCAAGATAGTTTCAACCCTAATAACTTCTAGTCAACTAGTTTTAAAAATTCAAAATTAAAATTTTAAGATTTTAAAAAAATTAAAATGAAAATTTGAATTGTTAGATCCCTCAGTGAAGATTCCAGATTGTAAATTTTGAAATTTAATTATTTGGATGTGGTTAAGAAATTAATTTTGAAATCTTGTTGTAAAAAAAAATTCAGCAGGGAACAACTTTCAACTAGCTAGTTTTAAAAATTCAAAATTTAATCTTTTTAAAATTCCAAAAATTAAAAATAAAACAAATTTGGTTAACTCTCATATAATAATTCTTGGATTTTAAAGTTTTGACTTCAGATTAACTTGAATTTTAGTTAAGAAGGTAGTTTGAAATCACATGCTAGAAGGTTCCAGCAGATTAGCTAACTCTTAACAACCTGAATTCAAATTTCGAATTCCTAACTCTAGATCCTTCTAAAATTTAAAATTATAGTGGAAAATAATAAAAATAGAAGTCTGAATCTCAGATCTAAATATTATAAATTTAGAAAAAATATTTTTGTATTTTTTGAAAATTAAATGAAATGGAAGGCAGAAATAGAATTCTGGACAGAACTTCAGAAATGATCTAAGAATTTATATTTTCAAATCTAGAAATCAATGGAAAATATTTTTTGAATTTTATATTTCAAATCCTAACACAATAAGGTACTAGAAAAATATTTTTGTAGATTTTGTTTCAATATAAAAAAATTACTAAAATATATTAAAAATTTAGATGAATACTAGAATAGAAATTTCAGCAATCAAACACTTGACCTAGTAAACCATAAGCTCTGATGCCAAAAAATTGATGGGGGACGAAAATGAAATGATGAATGCAAAGTTTTAGCAAGCTAACTAGCAAGCAAACTTGAATAATTAATTATCAAATAAATGGTCTAAATTAATTCAAGAAAATAATATTCATAAAGAGACTAGTTGATCTAAGTTACAATACCCGTAATGTAGATCTAGTTTAAAATAAAGATTAGGATCTTCATGACAAGGAAACCATCACTACTAGGGCAAGTTAACCTTCAAATGATCAGATCTATTGAAGCTTAGGAAGAGTTTTCCTACCAACAATGATGTCTAATTATTTGGTTGAAGAAGGAGCTCTCATCACTCAAGGATTGAGGTCTTAACCATAAGACTAGCACTCCCAAAGAAGAAGCTCTCATCACTCAAGGATTGATGTCTAAACCATAAGACTAGCACTCCCTACCTTTAGGACTCACCTTGGCCATGATTCTTGCCTTGGAGACCTTCATCTTGGACTTGGAAAATTAGAGAAAACCTGCATCAAATCAAAGATTAGGCATAGTAGGAGAATTCAAAATTGGAATTGAAATAAGAAGAAGAAGGAAGGAAAACAAGGAAATAGAAGCCGGCGCCTTCAAGGAATGATGCTTGGATCTTGGATCAAGCAAGGAGCACTCCAACTTTCAAACACTCAAGGGTATTCTATCCTTCAAACACTCATTCAAGAACCTCACACTCTCTTCTCAAACCTATCTTCTAACACTCAAACTCAAGAACTTTTCACTCAAAACAAGAGAACTAGGGGAACTAGAACAAGAAAGAAAGCTTTCTTCATTTAATCCAAAATAGAATGAATATAATGCGGGGGGCATAGGCCCTATTTATAGCCTTCATAACCCACATGGGTCGGCCAAGGAGAGAGAGAAAGTGGAGGTTAGGTCTAGCTAACTCTAGTTGGGTAGTTTTTAGAATTAGTTTTTATAATAATATATGGTTAGAAAGTTACAACCAATTGACATGTGGCAATGACATGGCCTAATTTTTTGATGTGGAGCCCTATATGTCATGTGATGTGGCCTCCCACATGGCAAGTTAGTTGGAGGGTTGTTTGGGTAAGAGAACATGGCTTCAATCTTCCCATAAAAGTCTTGATGTAGTGTCCTTCCTCCTCCCCAAAAGGTACTTGATGTGGTGTTGACCAAAATGGGCTTCAAGTAGATGGCGTCCAAGTGAGGGAAATGGGCTTCAAGTAGATGGCATCCAAGTGAGGGAAGTGGGCTTCAAATGGATGGTGCCAAGTAAGGAAAATAGGCATGGAAGAAGTGGCCTCATACCCTGCTTGAATCTTGGTTGAGTCGACTCATGAATCGGCTCAAGTATTTGCTCAAAGAGAATATGGGCTAAAACCCTTTATTAGATTTGTCTATTTTAACTACAAAAAAAAAGTGAGTTGGTCCAAAAACTTCTTTCTTGTTGATGTCCCCATCAAGTTGGTGGCAGGTGGGTCAAACGAGAGTCAGGTTAGGAGCCATACGAGGAGGATGAGCTGAGAGCTGCTGTGGCAGGACCTTCAGGACCGGCACCACATATTAGTCCCTCCAGACCTGTACATTGTATAGCCTCTAAGTCAAAGCCCTCTATACATGCACCTGCTCGTGCTCCATCTACTGCTTCTCGAGAAACTACAGTGATAGAATCCACCTTCAAGGAGTGGATCACTGGCAGATTACTGGAGTTCGAGAGGAGATTTTAGGTTTGTTTGTCAGGACTACTAGATTACAGTTGGAGCTGCTTGGACTAAGGACTCACACCAACAAGCAGCTCACATCTATTCGACTGACCATGGAGGCCAAATTTATTGAGATCAGGTCATACTGAGATCCCTGTTGCCTCCAGCCGGATCTTCAATTCCTCCACCTCCTCCGCCAGCAAACGATGATGAACATGATGATACACATGATGGCACTACTAGTGATGATGGTGATGATCATGATGGTGGTGATGGCACAACTGCTGATGATGGTGGTGATGGTAGTGATAGTGATGGTGATGGTGATGCTGATGATGACAGTGGTACTAGTGCTGGTGTTTAGACTAGTGATAGCATTGTAGTTCCCGAGGAGCAGACTCCAGCTATTCCAACTCAGACCTCGGATGCTCCTACTGATTCAGACTTCATGACACCTGCGGAGACATTGAGATATCGTAGCACTAGGACCACTAGAGTTATAAATAGATCTGGACCTTCTCTTAGAACTAGGAGCATGCTGCATAAGACACCTAGATCTACATCCTCTAGTGATGAGGGACTAAATATGCATGCAAAATATTTTTGTATTTTTATATGTTGAGTTATGTATCAACATCCAAAAAATAAGGCCAAGAATTTAAGTAGAAAGTTCTGTACAAAAATAAGAAGCAATATCATGCAAAAAGACCCAAAAAGTAATAGAAAAGAGGATCGCTGAGGCTGAGAAGCCCCGATTGGGCTAGTTCCCCTTCAGTAACACTACTGGCAAGTAGAGGAAGTGTACCTGACAGGATCTAGCAGATGAATCCTTGCAGAGGTCTCTCTTCACTCCTGGATATGGCCTGGATGATCAAGCTGAAGACTCCGCAGATTTGTGACTTTCAACCCGGTGATCCGATAGCGGCCTGGCTAGAATCACTGGATTCGTAGACGTTGAGGGACCTGTAAATCACCTGTCAGGGGTTAGAAAACAATCCAAGGATAAAGAAATAAATTGAA
The DNA here is from genome assembly GCA_021397845.1 of Areca catechu. Taxonomy (NCBI): domain Eukaryota; kingdom Viridiplantae; phylum Streptophyta; class Magnoliopsida; order Arecales; family Arecaceae; genus Areca; species Areca catechu. The sequence goes on from CM038041.1 coordinate 73,556,567, forward strand.
AACAGCAAGGATGGAATAGTTTTTGTGTTGGGCAGGCAAGGCTTGGAGAGATGGCTTTTACGGTTTTGATGACGGCTAGAGGCTGGGCGCAGGAGACAAGGAAGAAGAAGGGGTTCACATAGATTCCCCTTAGCATATAGCAGAAGTTGGAAAACTCAATTTTTATTTGTCAAAAATTATCAAATTTTCATACAAGGGGTCCCTTACATAGAGTCATGAGACTTAGGGCCCAAGCAAAAGAAAATAAGAAAAATAAGGGGTGCCCACTTTGTGTCTAAACTGTGGGGCAGAATACATGTAAGAAAACACTCTCGTGCCATACAAAATCCCTCCAAACAAGATAGGTAGTAGGCAACCAAAGGGGGGGACCAAGGGGTGCCAACTTCTTACTTCTATTTGCTTGGGATGGACCACTTCTTTCCTAAGCAAGCTAGCATGAATCATGGATTCATGTTTATCTATTTTGACTTTCCTTCTTGTCATGCTAGCATATGGAGTTGGTGTGCTTGGGATGTGGAAGGGGTGTGCTTGCATGTCATTATCAACTCCTCATGCATGGACCGACTTCATGATCCTCCAAGTAATCTATGTGGCAAAATCCAGGATGTGACTGGGATTCCATGTGGCTACTGAGGTGGTACGCAGGGTGGTGTCCTTCACATGCTTGAGTCTTCTTTGACTGGGCTTGACTCAATATAGACTCAATACAATTGGACATGATTACAAGACTAGAATATGATTAGCTCAACATGAGCTGACTTGACCGACTGATCCAAAACCCTAATGGTATGGATCAAATGCTACATATAGGATTCAATTATGAAAAGGCCAAAAACATGACTCAGGGGCCAACGTGGGGACTCAAATAGGCTAAGCCCTTAATACAAACTAGACTTAAATAGACTAACACTACTAGGAAATCCACAGTGGGTTGAGAAGCCTCTATCTTATTCTGGTGCCTCTGGTGTCCCCACCAATTTTTTCAGGGTGGGAGGAACTTTACCTTGTCGAGTAAGGATCACACTAACTCACATATCTTGAGAAGGTCTGGGTCAAGGTGCTGCAAGTCCTCATGAGAAATCCATGAATCGTTCGATTCTAGCCGACCTTGCCATCGGACCAGGTAGCATTGATAGTCACGGCCCCAGGTCATGATAGCTTGATCGTCCAGGATACGCTCGATCCATTCTCCTCTCTCAGGTCAATTTAATGGACACTCTGGGCTAGGGTCACTCACAAAGGATGGAGTAGGTCCAAAGGCCTCACTAGGTATCGCTGCTGGTTTCCTATACTTAACCAGGTCTGTGATATTGAAGGTAGAACTAATGCCAAGATTTAGGGGCAAATCCAGCATATAGGCATTGGGTTCGACCTTCTCAATCACTCTAAAGGGTCCAGCTTGGCGAGCATGAAGCTTCTTAATGGTCTCGAGTGGGAGCCGCTCAGGCCTATGCCTAACCATGATAGAATCCACTACATTAAATTTCTTGGCTCTTTTCCGGAAATTAGCCAGTTTCTTTCAAAATTAATGCAGGTGGTGAACATGCTAGGCACATGCAGACTACTAACGGGTGACACAAAGGACTCATACTAATACCTAACAAAGTGTAGACTATGCATTCCTATTTAGAGGAGTTTTATTGGACTCTTATAGGCCTAAACTTAATAGACTATAGACTCTCTAGGTCTGACCCTGGTAAGGTATGCACATGAGAATTTACAATGGACTCCTAGCAAATGCCATAGAGTATGCCAGAAGTAAGATGCAAACCTAACATGCATATGGAATGCATGCAGTATGCTAATCTCAACTAAATGCAATCTAATGAGCCTAGAAATGCTAGAGGTTTTTAGAAAGGGTAGAAAATATAAAGTGGGTTCAGGATTAGTCTGGTAGGGTAGGGAAAAAGGTTAAAGATTAGTTGGATAAAGTAGGATATAAGAAGGGGTGTCAGGGACTAATCCTAGATTAATGAGGCTAACCTTACGAGGTTGAGATATATCTATAGGGTTTGCATGATGGAAGAATAGGTCACTAATCTCAGGGAAGAGGTCCTTAATGGGAACTATAGGAGGGGGCTCATCCTGAGGGTACTAATTCAAAGAGACCAGGTCCTTAATAAATTCTTCTTGTTTTTGTATTTTAGGACTAAACTCTATAATTTGGCTCTCCTCTATGGTTTCTTCAAGCAAGTTCTAGTAGTAGTATCTAGGTTCTCTTCCTCTAAATGTTCTTCCACTACAACTTTAGGTTGGATGTGGTTAGGGTCAACTAACTCTGGGTTGGCTTCTACCTGAGTATCTACTGGGTCAGCTAATTCTAGGTTATCTATAGATATCTCCTCTTCTTCTCCCTCGTACTCATCCATAAAGCTCACATCAACTTCATACACTTCCACTTTACTGTCTTTCTTATGAACCAGTGGGGTGGTAGGGGAGAATCGACTAAGGAAAATTTGACTAGGTCCTAGTTTCTGATTATAGGCACTAGTCTTAGTATATTTAGGTTGACTAAGGGGTAGTGGATTACTACTAGGCTCATATCTAGGGATAATAACCTTATGGGGTTCAAGTTGATGGACTATGGATTCATTATGCTCATAGGACATGGGTCTACTGGGCTTATAGGGAGTGGGTGCATAGGATCTAAGGTTATAGGATCTAGGTTCAAAGGTTTTGGGTGCATAGGTTCTAGGTTCATAAGATTGGGTACAGATCTAGAGGTTATGGATCTCTTGGACTCAGAGGACATGGGTAGGTACTTTATCCTTAGTTCAAGTTTCATGTCGCTCCAGGTAGTTATGGGCTCACGGCCTTCTTGCCAAAGTACTCTCTCAAACTTATCCTAGTCTCCCTTAGCCTGGAGAACTAATTTATGTTTAGCATAAGCGAACTGACATCTCCCATACATTTGCTCTTGCTCAAAATATAGATCCATATCGCCTTCCCAAGCAAGATAATCCTCAAAGTCAAGATCACCACCAAAACTAGGTGTATATATCCCAATGTACCTAGTGGCTCTCCTAGGGTTGGGCTCTAAGTATGGGTCATGGTACGAGGTTCTCCTAGGGTTAGGCTCCATGACTAGACTGGGTTGGACATAGATTGATGGACTAACAGGCTACTAATCTAGACCGAACATGGGCTGATGGGCTGATGGGCTGATGGACTCTTAATCTAGTACACATGCAAGACTCAAAGGATGAATCGACTACGACTGCCTAGACCTAGAGCCCAAACAAAATGGGTTGATTGAACTTACACACAATGCAACTCCTAGTCCTTCAACTGGCCAGGTAAGAGGTGGGATGGTGGGATTCCCCCTGCTCTCGCAGGGACCAAATTAAGGAACCACTGATCTGCTTAGGTTGTTTGACACTGTACCTCTAGCCTAGACACTAGCTTCGAGTAATAGGAGATGTATTGGGTGCACTAGTCTTCCCAAAAAGGTTGAACCCGACCTGTTGATGCCCCTAGCTCACTAGAGCAAGTTAGGTCTACTCAATTTTAATTAGGGCTAGGCTCAAATGCAAGGATTGTGGTTTTGGACTAAGGAGAGGTGATCAATTCCTCCCCCCATCTGACATAGTAAAATCGCTCTTAGAGAAGTTTATGCTCATGATGGCAGGCAGATGAAAATGCAAATTATGATTTCAAGTATTTTTGGTATTTTATGAGTATATATAATTTTTTTTATTTTGGTATTTTTTAAATAGAGATATAATTTTTAGATAATGGCCTAATATGTAAGAAACATGACAAAAATTCAAGATATGCAAAAATTATACTAAAGGAATCCTAAACTTGCTGAAATTAGCTTTGCTATAAAATAGGGCAAAACTATTCTCAAGCAATATTCTGGCAGGCAAAAAATTCACGGACCAAAATAATTCTTGAAAAAATTTTAAAAATTAATCTCAATTACATTGAATCTAGAAAAATAAAAATTAGATTTTTATGAGTTTTTTATAGGTAGAAACAATTAAAACATCAGGCTATATATTGGGATGGCCGAGATGCAAAATTCCCCTAATGAAGCTCTTTGTTTTCTTCTTCAGGGGTCAATCACATTGTCACCCCTACATGCCATAGGAGATCCTGTAAATTCAGAAGAGAGGGTCTTGCAGCCCTACTTGTCTCCTATGATGCCATGGTGAAGCACCCGAACCGAATATTCAAAGAGAAACTAAGCCCAACCTGGCTCTGATACCAAAATGATGCGGGACTAAATATGCATTCAAAATTTTTTTATATTTTTATATATTGAGTTATGTATCTAAATCTAGAAAATAAGGCTAGGAATTTAAGTAGAGAGTTTTATGCAAAAATAAGAAGCAACAGCATGCAAAAAGACCCAAAAAGAAATAGAAAAGAGGACCACCGAGGATGAGAAGCCCCAGTTGGGCTAGTTCCCCTTCAATAATGCTACTAGAAAGTAGAGAAAGTGTACCTGATAGGATCTAACAGATGAATCCTTGTAGAGGTCTCTCTTCGCTCTCGGATGCACCCTTGCTGAAGACCCTGCGGATTTGCGGCTTTCAACCTGATGATTCGATAGCGGCCCGACTGGAATCACTGGATTTGTAGACATCAAGGGACCTATAAATCACCTATCAGGGGTTAAAAAATAATCCAAGGATGAAGAAATAAATTGAAAATAGCAAGGATGGAAGAGTTTTTATGTTGGGAGGCCAAGGCTTAGAGAGATGGCTTCTAGGCTTTTGATGGCAGCTAAAGGCAGGGTGCAGGAGACAAGGAAGAAGAAGGGGTTCACACAGATTCCCCTTAGTAGACAGCAGAAATTGGAAAACTCAATTTATATTCATCAAAAATTATCAAATCTTCATACAAGGGGTCCCTTATATAGAGTAATGAGACTTAGGACCCAAGCAAAAGAAAACAAGGAAAATAAGGGGTGCCCACTTTCATCCTAAAGTGTGGGGCTGAATACATGGAAGAAAACACTCTCATGCCATACAAAATCCGTCCAAACAAGGTAGGTAGTGGGCAGCCAATGGGGGGGACCAAGGGGTGCCAACTTCTTACTTCTCTTGGCTTGGGGTGGACCACTTCTTTCCTAAGCAAGCTAGCATGAATCATGTGATTCTTGTTTATCTATTTTGACTTTCCTTCTTGTCATACTAGCATGTGGAGTTGGTGTGCTTGGGGTGTGGAAGGGGTGTGTTGGCGTGTGGTCATCAACTTCTCATGCATGGGCCGACTTCATGATCCTCTAAGTAATCCTAGGTGGCAAAATCCAAGATGTGACTGGGACTCCATGCGGCTGCTGAGGTGGCATGTTGGGTGGTGTCCTTCACATGCTTGAGTCTTCTTTGACTGGGCTTGACTCAATACAGACTCAATACAACTGGACATGATTACAAGACTCAGAATATGATTAGCTCAACATGAGCTGACTTGACCGACTGATCCAAAATCCTAATGGTATGGGTCAAATGCTACATACAGGACTCAATTCTGAAAAGGCCAAAAACATTACTCAGGGGCCAAAGTGGGGACTCAAATAGGCTAAGCCCTTAATACAAACTGGACTTAAAAAGACTAACACTACTAGAAAATCCACAGAGGGTTGAGAAGCCTCTGTCTTATTCTGGTGCCTCTGGTGTACCCACCATCTAGGATCATGGCACCCATTGTTGTAGAGTTTCCATCTGATGAGGAGTAGCCTCAAAGATACTTAGTTTGCATTTCATGTATTTTCATTACTATATTTCCAGTTTATGCATGTCTTTTCAGTTCATGTATGACTTGCTCATCTGTATTAAAACTCTCTATATATGAAACTCATGCTTCTTTGTGTTACTCGTTTCTTTGTCTAATTGACTTTGTGTTGTGACAAAAGCACTAATTTAGGGGGAGAAATCCCTTGTAATGCTTAATGATGACAAAAAGGGGAGTAAGAAATAAGAAAGAGATTATATAAGCAACAAATTCAAATTTTCTTAATCTACCTAAGATAAGGGGAGCAAAATGAGAAAATCTAACCTTGAATCACTTAAAACATAGGTGTATAAACTAAAAACCTATTAAAACTTGATATGCTATCAACTTATGAAGTTGGTTTGATGAACTTATGCAAACTTATAGTATTTTTGAAACTATACTTTTCTACATTTGTCAAGTTTTGAACTTAAATGCTTATATACTCAAAATTTTGTCATCCTCAAAAAGAGGGAGATTGTTGGCTTTGGCCCTTGATTTTAATGAATAACAAAATGTTGAGTATATGTTTGTACTAATATTTTAGTTGGAGTTGTGAATTCTAGGTCACAGGTATATAAAATTCTCCACTCAAGAGTATCAAAGATTTTAACCTCAAGCATATGAATTTTTAATGTTTTAGAAGTCTTTTCACCTTGGAAAGCCTTAAAATGATCACTTTGGTATTTAAGATGAAGAAACTGGAAGTTGATCGAACAAAATTTGAGAATTTCAAAGTTTGGCACATATTTTGAAAAAGGCACAGAGCAAGTGTCGACCTATGTGTCGACTCATGAAGCAAGTGTCGACACCCTTGAAACAGGGCATGCAAAGTTTCAGCTGGCATGGCAAGTGTCGACCCAAGTGTCGACCTAAGTGTCAACTAACTGATCGACTCAAGGCCTGAGAACAGAAATGGACAGAATTGGTAGAACTTCAAGTTTTTGGACTTCAATGAAGTGTCAACTCAAGTATCAACCTAAGTGTCGACTTACAGGTTAGCTCACAGATTAACTTATGGCCTGAGACAAAAAATGGATAGAACTATGTGTTTCCTGGAATTTTGCCTAGTGTCAACTCAAGTGTCGACCCAAGTATCAACTCAAAGCCTATGAACAAATTGAAGCAGAATCCTGGAAATTCAAATTTACACCTGGTGTTGATCCAAGTGTCGACTCATAGATCGACTAATGAACAATTCAAATATCGACACTTAGTGTAACAAGTAGTTTTTCAAAAGTTCAAAATTGATTCCAAATGGCTCCAAACGGCTAGTTTCTTCACTATAACGGTCATAAACAATTTTTTGGAGGTTTGTGGACTATTGATCACTCACCAAACACATTGAATTCAACAAGAGAAAAGTAAGACATAAGAGATAAAGTTTATCATTTGAGAAAAGTTTTTGAAAAGACTTGAGTGAGCTTTAAAGAAGATTTCACCTAAAAAAGTCTTCAATTTTGCTGTTGAGTCTTCAAATCATTAGCCAAAAGTGTTCATTGAAGAGGTTCCAAGAAAAAGACAATTCAAGTATTCAAGAAGAGCTTCAATGATATTTTTTTCAGCTCTTTTGAGAGTTCTTTCTTGAACTTAAATTTGTATCTTTTGTCTTATTTGTTGTTACTAGTTTCAAAGGTATTGAAACTAGTATTAAAGGTTGTTGGTGAGCCTGAGGGACAAAACCAACTAGGGTTTGACTTGTGAACCTGGATTAAAAATAAGTTGTAAAGGTTGTTGGTGAGCCTAGGTAAAAGAGCAACAAAGGTTTGACTTCTATGCCTTTGAAAATAAGTTGACTATAATCTTAGATAGACTATAGTGAAAATTTCCAAGAGGAAGCTTGGAAAGTGGATGTAGGTGCTTGGAGTGCATCGAACCACTATACATCTTGGTGTTTGTGATTGCTTGCTCTTTTCTATTACTTGCTCTAAATTATTCTATTTTTATTCTATTGCATATTATTATTGAGCACAATCACATTGTTTCACAAACTCACTAGTTCATCACATATTGTTTAAATTTTTGAGAAACCCAATTCAACCCCCCTAGGGTTGCTACGCTGGGCAACATCCTTGATTAGTCAGAGCCCCAAGACCATTCTATGCTTATAGCTCCAAAATGATCCTTGATTGATTGAGAGCTTTAACGACCCCTTAGTAGTCCTTCAAGTTAAAAGGCCTTTCAATGCCCATTGCTCCAAATGACCATTGATCAGTTAAAGCCCTAAGGTTGTTTAGCACCCATGGCTCCAAAATCATCCTTGATTAGTTGAGAACTTCAATAGCCCATCAAGTTAAAAGCCCTTCAACACCCATGGCTCCAAACTACCATTGATTAGTCACCACTCTAAGATCATTCAGCACCCATGGCTCCAAAATAATCTTTGATCACTCGAGACCCTCAATAGCCCCTCATTGACTTGTTGAGTTAAAAGGCATTTCAATACCCATAGCTTTAAGTGACCATCGATTGGTTAGAGCCCTAAGGCCTTCTAGCATCAATGGCTCAAAATGACCATCAATCTTTCAAAGCCCAGAGGCCTTTTAAAATCCATGGCTCCAAATGATCCTTGATCAGTCAAAGATCCATGGCCGTTCAGTACTCATGGCTTCAAAATGAACTTTGATCAATTATGAGTCTCAACGGTTTCTCAGTGGCTCACGAGTTAGAAGGTCTTTCAACACCCATGGCTCCAAATGATCATTGATCAGTTAGAGCATTAAGGCATTCAGTGCCTATGGCTCCAAAATGATGCTTGATCAGTCGAGAGCCTCAACAGCCCCTCATGGCTCATATTGTTAAAAGGACTTTCAACACCCATGGCTCTAAATGACCATTAATAGGTTAGAGCCTCAAGGCCTTTCAACACCCATAGCTCCAAGCAACCATCGATTGGTAAGAGCCCCAAGGCCTTTCAATGTCCATAGCTCTAAAATGATCCTTGATTGGTTGAGAGCTTCAATGGCCCCTTTGTGGTCCATTGAGTTAAAAGGCTTTTCAATATCCATAGCTCCAAATGACCATTGATTAGTTAAAGCCCTAAGGTCGTTCAATGTCTATGGCTCTAAAATGATCCTTGATTGGTTGAGAGCCTCAATGGCCCCTTAACAGCCCATGAGTTAAAAGGCCTTTCAATGCCCATGGCTCTAAATGACCATCAATCAGTTAGAGTCACGAGGCTTTTTAGTGCCCATGGCTCCAGCAACCATCAATCGGTCAGAGCCTCAAGACCTTTCAATGTCTATGGCTCCAAAATAACTCTTAATTGGTCGAACAAGCCTCAACAGCCCCTCAGTAACTTGTTGAGTTAAAAGGCATTTTAATATCCATGGCTCCAAATTATCATTGATCTATCAAAGTCCCAAGGCTGTTCAGTATCCATGGCTTCAAAATGATTCTTGATCAGTCGAAAGACTCAATAGCACCTCAATGGCCGGTCAAGTTAAAAGGCCTTTCAATGGCCATGGCTCCAAGCAACCATCAATCGATCAGAGTTCCAAGGCTGATGCAGCATAAATCTCGATGCAACACGAATCTCAAGGCAATACCAATTTTGATGCAGCACATATTTTAGTGCAAATAAATTTAAATTTGAAGATTAGTTATTTTAGGATTTATGATTATTTCGAAATTTGATTTAGGATTAGTTTTGATTGGTTTGGATTGAGTTATCTAGTATAGATAGGTTTTATCTTGTATTTGAATATGAACGATGCTTATCTTTCTATCTTGTATTCAAATTCAAATGAGAGCTAGGAAGGTCTATAAATATCACCTTCATTCCTTTGTAAATAATTGGTTAATGAAGATAAGTTTTTAGGAAAGAGTGATTCTTCATTCTACCTCCATAAAGGAGTGGGCATGAGGCCCATCTTGCCTTCGCCTTCGAGCGTCGAGGGGTGTGAGACCCTATGCCTTCGCTTTCGAGCGTCGAAGGGCGTGAGGCCCTAGTTATCCCCTTCCCCATCCAGTCCTCTCTATGGTCTTAGAGATTTTCTTTCATGACCCAAGGTAGCGATTTGGGTGGGAAGCCCTAGGCTCCATGTGTAGTGAGATGGGTGGGATGCCCTAGGCTACATATAGTAGGGTGGGTAAGATGCCCTAGAGATGAGAGGTCTCTCCATGAGTGTGAGTCCCAAAATCCATGAGAGTCCAGACTTTTCCTACCTTCCATCTCCATTATTCATTCACTAACTTCCTACAAAAAAAAATCAAAAAAAAATTATAGTAACCTAATCTTCGGTGACTTCTCAGCTTATCGACGATCCTATACCTAATCCCGTGCCCCATCAATTTGGTATCAGAGCAGGTTGATTAGGGTATGCTTCAACCAGTTCATCCAAATGATTCCATGACACTGATCCATCTGCCAACTACCGATTGGTGCGGACACCAGAGGCACCAGAATAAGATAGAGGCTTCTCAATCCTTTGTGGCTTAATTTGTTCATTTGTAATAAAGGCTTAGTCCATCAAAGTTATTTTTTTATTACTTGAGTCCTATACTAGTCAACTCATGTTGAGCTAGTCATCTTTCGGAGTTCAGTACATGTCCAGCAAAGACTCATACAAGTGAAGACCAAGCCAGTCTAAGTGAAGACCAACCCAACTGAAGCTATGAGGATCATGGAAGGCCAAGGAGGAGAAATCATGAGCCTAGAAGAAGAAATCAGAAGCCCGGGAGACAAGCCCGAAGCCGTGAAGCCTTGAACTGCAGCCTGAAGCAAACTGGGCCAGCCCAGGCCCAGAAGAGGAGTTAAGTGATGCCAAGGCCTTATGCTCACCACCCTTGATTGGCCACTAGGGTCACCTTCCTTGGCTGACCAAGGCAAGAGGGAGGAGAGAGTTTTTAGGGATTTTTCTACCAAGCTTTCCTTGTTTTCTAGCTAGAGTTAGATAGGGATTAAAACTCCCATGTAATGTCTCCTTTGACCTTACATGGCGGCCAGGTCTATGAGTCTATTTAAAAGGCTCTAGTCTCTTGTATAAAGACCAATTTTTATCATAAAATATTATTCAAGTTCTCCAATTACTGTGTGCTACCTGCTGTGTGCTTGAAGAGATTTTGTGTGAGCCCTTCCTCTTCCCAGTGTCTTGTGACTACTTCCAACCTCCACCTGCATCTCCAAGCCCTAGCCACCCACCTCAAATCCCATCTTTCCTTCACTAGTTTTCTTTTACTTTCCACCTGTGCTTTGATTTCTAACCCTAGAATGGTTGTTTGAAGGTCTCTCGACTCCGACGAATCCAACGACTCCAGCCGGGCCATGATTGGACCACCGAGCAAAAAGCCAGGAATCCGCGGGTCTTTGGCTTGATTTTCCAGGCCGTATCCGAAGTGAGAGTGATCTTTTCATGTATGATCTGCACCAGGTGCTTCAACCATTGCCAGGTACACCCCCTCCACCACCAGTAGCCCTATTGTAGGTGAACTAGCCCAACCGAGGCTTCTCAGCCTAGGCGGTCCTTCATTTTTATTGCTTTTGGGGTCCTGTTATGCATGCTTTAGTTTCTTATTTCCATATAGAACTCTTTACATCATTACTTGGCTTGATCTTTGGGATTAAAATTTATAACTTAATATTAAAACACAAAAAAAGTAATTACATGCATATATAGTTCCTCATCATTTGGTATCAGAGCCTGTTTGGGATCAGTTATCTTTGCATATTCGGATCGGGTACTTCACTATTGCTGTCTGGTCATAGGAGACTAATAGGGCTGCAATACCCTCTTTCCCAATCTACGAGATCTCTTATGGTGGTAGGGGTGCCGCTGTGAATTGACCCCTGAAGAAAAACACAAAGAGTTCCTTAGGATTTTTTTCATTTTTGGCCTCTTCAATATATATCCTGTTGTTTTAATTGTTTCTATCCACAGAAAACTTAGAGAGATCTAAAGTTTATTTTGCTGGATTTCTCATAATTCATTTGAATTTTTAGAATTTTCTCAGGAATTATTTTGGTCTATGGATTTTCTCCTAGCCGAAACACTACCTAAGAACAGTTCTGCTTTATTTTGGCAGCAAAACTGATTTCAAAAAGTTCAGGGTTTTTTTTAGTATAATCTTTGCAAATCTTTAATTTTAGAATATTTCCTGTATCTTACATAATAATCTACAATTATCTTCTATTTAAGAAAAATTCCTAAAATAAAATAAAATTACATATATTCAAAATACCAAACATCTAAACCCTAATTTGCATCTTCATCTGCCTGCCATCATTGCATAAATTTATTTTAAGGGCACTTTCTTTATCTCAGATAAGGGGGAAGTTAGTTAATAACCTCTCCTTAGCCCAAAACCACACCCCTTGCATTCAATCCCAAGCCTAATCTGAAATTAACTAGACTTAATTTGCCCAAGTGGGCTAGGGACACCCATCAGTCGGATTCAATCTTTGTGGGAAGACTAGTGCACCCAATTCATTTTCTATTACTGGATACTGGTGTTTAGGCAAGAGGTACAGTGTCAAACAACCTAAGCAGATTGGTGGTTCCTTAATTGGGTCCCTACGAGAGCAGGGGGGCCTCTCACCATCCCACCTCTTACTTGGCCAGATTGAAGGATTAGGATTTGAGTTGTGTGTAAGTTGAGTCAACACATTCTGATTGGGCTCTAGGTCTAGGCAGCTGTAGTCGAGTCGGTATTGAGTCTTGCATGAGCACTAGATCAGGAGCATCATATCATCCATCATCTCCACCTTTGGCTGAACCCATGGATAAGCTAGAAGCCCAAATTCAAGCCCTTGTAGATCAAATGGCTCAGATGAACCATAGGTTTGAACATATAGACAATCAACATAGAAACCTAGAGGAGGCATGTAGGCCACATAGTGAGCTAGATCTTGAGTCACCTCCCCATCCTAGGAGAACCCCTCGCCGTGACCCATACTATGAGGCTGAACCTAGGAGGACCCCAAACCCTGAACTCTACTTTGAGGCTGAACGTAGGAGAGCCCATCGTCAAGACCCAATCCCAGAGGTTTGCCTTAGAAGACCCAATCAGGATTTTATAGACCAGGAAGATAGATCCTATTGACATGTTAAGCTTGATGCACCCACTTTTGATGGTTGTCATGATCCTAAGGTCTATATAGATTGGGAGGGAGAGGTTGATCAATATTTTGAGTGGTACGATATGTCAGAGGAGCGTAAGTTTAGGTTTGCTAAGCTTAAGTTGGTCAGGGAGGTCAGGTTATATTGGACTAGTGTTGAGAGAATACTTAGACTAGGAGGTCATGATCCCATAGTCACCTGGAGGGCCATGAAGGGTAAGCTAAGAGGGAAATATGTTCCACCATCATATCGTTATGGTTTAATGCATTAATGGCAGTGATTAAATTAGGGTAGCAGGAGTGTAGATGAGTATATCGCAAAATTTGATGAGTATTCCATGAGATGTGACCTAGATGAGTCAGAGGATGTTGTTCTGTCTAGGTTTAGGGCTAGCCTTAGAGATGATATTAAGAGGGAGCTCTACATGAGAGAGAATAGGGACCTGGACCATGCCTACCAGATTGCTAGGGATTATGAGCATTTCCGAAGAGGGCCCATATATCGAAAACTCGAGCCCACTAGATACCTTAGTCAATACCCAGGAGCAAGCCAGTCCCACCTGAGCCGACCCAGCCCTAGCCAACCAAATCTGAGTTGACCCACTCTGAGTCACCCTAACCCGAGTCAACCCCATACTAGTACTCCTTTGACCCGTAGAGATGATAGAGGAAAATTTGTAAAGGTCCACAGGAGTCCCAACCCCCAGAAGACTTGTTTTAAATATCGAAAACCAGGCCACTTTGCTAGCCAGTGCCCAGTTAGTACCCAACAGTTAGGTGAGCTAGAGGAAGAGGAGCCTGAACCCGTAGCTGAACTTGAGGGAGAGATCTATGAGGCTGATGACTAGTTGTTGGACGAGTATGAAGGTGAGGAGGAGGAACCTGAGTCTGAGAACTTATTAGGAGTGGTTAGGTGCATCTTATCCTAAACCCTAATTAAGGAAGATTGGCGTAGGACTTACATCCTACAGACTTTTGTTAAGGTAGGGTATAAGGTACTTAAGATCATCATAGATAGTGGGAGTCGTGTCAATGCCGTCTCTGCCCTTACAAAGTTTCTTGGGTAGATTCCACCTCCATCCAGATCAAGTCTAGGTACCAAATCTTAGTTAAATTACAAACCTATGAGGAAAGGATTTGGTGTGATGTCATCCTCATGGAAGTAAGTAGCATCATTCTAGGTCGACCTTGGCTTTTTGATCATAATGCAACCCTGTTTGGTCGAACCAATGTTTGTGCTTTTAGCTACCATGGGAATAAGTTTGTTATCCACCTAACTCCCCTTAGAGACCCAGTTAAGAGGGGTTCTAGTAGCCTTAAGGACAAGAAACCTGGAGTTAATCTGATTAAGGCTAAGGAGTTAGAAAGAGAGATTGCTGATGGTAACCCCATTTTGATCTTGACCACCAAAGAAATACATAAGCCAACCCAAAAGGAACACCCTCCAGAAATTATTGAGGCTCTCAAAGAATTTGAGGATGTCTTTCCTAATGATTTACCTGATCAATTACCACCCCTTAGAGACATCCAACATGCAATAGACTTAGTCCCAGGAGCTACTTTACCAAACCTTCCTCACTGTAGAATGAACCCTAGTGAGCATCAAGAATTATAGAAACAAGTGGGAGAATTGCTTAGGAATGGTTTCATTAGGGAGAGCTTGAGTCCATATGCAGTCCCTGCTCTACTGACCCCTAAGAAAGATGGTACCTGGAGGATATGTGTAGACAGTAGAGCCATCAACAAAATAATTGTGAAGTATAGGTTTCCCATTCCTCGATTGGATGATATGCTAGACATGATGGCCGGTGCTAAAATTTTCTCAAAGATAGACCTTAAGAGCTACTATCATCAAGTTAGGATTAGACCTGGGGATGAGTGGAAGACTGCATTCAAGACTATGGATGGCCTATTTGAGTGGGTTGTGATGCCTTTCGGACTTTCCAATGCACCAAGTACATTCATAAGGATTATAACCCAAGTCCTGAAAGAATATACCAAAAAATTTGTTGTGGTCTATTTTGATGACATCTTGATTTATAGCAGGACTAAAAAGGACCACCTTAGTCACCTGAGAATAGTATGCCAGACCCTTATGGAGAATAGCCTCTATGCCAACTTTAAGAAATGTGAGTTCATGACACGGTTTTGTTGTCATCCCTAAGGGAGTTTCTGCAGATCCTGAAAAGGTTAGGGAAATTATAGAGTGGCCTATACCCACTAGTGTCCATGATGTGTATAGCTTCCATGGCCTAGCAACCTTTTACAGGAGATTTATTAGGGGTTTTAGTATAGTCATCGCACCTATAACTGATTGCATTAGGAAGGGTACAATTGAGTGGCACAAAGAAGCTGATAAGGCCTTCCTAGAGCTAAAGGATAAGATGACCCATGCACCCATTCTTAGATTACCTGATTTCACTAAGGTATTTGAGGTTGCTTGCGATGCCTCAGGAGTAGGAATAGGTGTGGTACTAAGTCAAGAAAATCCTCCTGTAGCCTTCTTCAATGAGAAGCTAAATGAGGCTAAACTTAAGTACTCTACCTATGACAAGAAATTTTATGCGGTAGTCCTGGCCCTTAGATATTGGAGACATTACTTACTACCGCAGGAGATTGTCTTATTTTCTGACCATGAGGCACTCCGGTTCCTAAACTCCTAAAAGAAACTTAACCCATAGCACGGTAAATGGATCAAGTACATTCATGCCTACACCTTTATCCTAAAGCACCGAGCCAGAACAGACAATAAGGTAGCAGACGCCCTTAGCCATAGGTCTTTGCTATTAGGATCAATCAACACCCAAGTCATAGGTTTTGATAGGTTAAAGGATGAATATGAAACCTACCCAGACTTTAGAGATATTTACCAGACCCTTAGGCTAGGACCATCCAGTACCCATAGTGAGTATACCATTCAGGATGGCTACCTTTTCCAAAACAATCAACTCTCTATACCTAGAACTTACCTTAGAGAATTCCTAATTTGGGAGACCCATGCTGGAGGTTTAGCTGGTCACTTTGGTAGGAATAAGACCATCTTAGCGATAGAAGACCAATTCTTTTGGCCAGGTTTGAAAAAGTATGTTGCTCAGATCGTAGCCAGGTGTAGAACTTATGCTATTGCAAAATAGCAGAAGCAAAACACTGGTCTCTACATACCCTTACCAGTGCCTGATTGCCCCATTGACAAGACTAATCACCCCATTGACCTGATTCCTTTACCTGTTCATGCACAAGTCTCAGAGTCTGTAGAATCATTTGCACAGCATATTAGAGACTTGCATAAGGACATTAGCCAAAAAATAAACCTAAGTAATGAAACATACAAGAAACTAAGTAATGAAACATACAAGAAACTGGCTAATTTCCGAAGAAGAGCCAAGGAATTTGATGTAGGGGATTCTCTCATGATTAGGCTTAAGCCTGAGTAGTTCCCATCCGGGATTGTTAAGAAACTTCATGCTCGCAGAGCTGGGCCTTTTAAAGGATAGAGTGGGTTGGACCAAATGCCTATGTGTTAGATTTGCCTTCGGAATTGGGCATCAGTTCTACCTTCAATATCGCAAACCTGGTTGAGTACAGGGAACCAACAGCGATACCTAGCAAGGCCTTTGGACCTATTCCTTCCATTGAGAGTGACCGTAGCCTAGAGTGTTCACCAATAAATTGGCCTGAGAGAGAAGAACGGATCGAGCATATCCTGGACGATCAAGCATTAACGACCTGGGGCCGTGGCTATCAATGCTACATGGTTTGATGGCAAGGCTAGCCAGAGTTGGATGATTCGTGGATTTCTTGAGAGGACTTGCAGTGCCTCAACCCTGACCTCCTCGAGAGATATGTGAGCCAGCCTGATACTTACTCGACAGGGTAGAGATCCTCCCACCCCGGGAGAGTTGGTGTGGACACCAGAGGCACCAGAATAAGACAGAGGATTTTCAACCCTCTATGGCTTAATTAGTTCATTTGTAATAAAGGCTTAGTCCATCTAAGTTATTTTTTTATTACTTGAGTCCTGTGCTAGTCATTTTCCAAAGTTCAGTACATGTCCAACAATGACTCATACAAGTGAAGACCAAGCCAGTCCAAGTGAAGACCAACCCAACTGAAGCTATGAGGATCATGGAAGGCCTAGGAGGAGAAATCATGAGCCTAGGAGAAGAAATCAGAAGCCCGGGAGACAAGCTCGAAGCCCTGAAGCCCATAACTGCAGCCTGAAGCAAACTGGGCCAGCCCAGGCCCAGGAGAGGAGTTAAGTGATGCCAAGGCCTTATGCTCACCACCCTTGGTCAGCCACTAGGGTCACCTCCCTTGGCCGACCACGGCAAGAGGAGAGGAGAGAGTTTTTAGGGATTTTTCTACCAAGCTTTCCTTGTTTTCTAGCTAGAGTTGGATGGGGATTAAAACTCCTATGTAATATCTCCTTTAACCTTACTTGGGGGCCAAGTCTAAGAGTCTATTTAAAGGGTTCTAGTCTCTTGTATGAAGACCAATTTTTATCATGAAATATTATTGAAGTTCTCCAATTGCTGTGTAATACCTGCTATGTGCTTGAAGGGATTTTGTGTGAGCTCTTCCTCTTCCCGGTGTCCTGCGACTGCTTCCAACCTCCACCTGCATCTCGAAGCCCTAGTCGCCCACCTCAAATCCCATCTTCCCTTCATTGGTTTCCTTTTACTTTCCACCTATGCTTTGATTTCTAACCCTAGAATGGTTATTTGCAGGTCCCTCGACTCCGACAAATCTAACGACTCCAACCGGGCGGCAATTGGATAACCAAGCAGAAAGCCAGGAATCCGCGAGTCTCTGGCATGATTTTCCAGGCCGCATTCGGAGTGAGAGTGATCTCTACGCATACGATCTACACCAGGCGCTTCAACCATTGCCAGGTACACCCCCTCTTTCACCAGTAGCCCTATTGTAGGTGAACTAGCCCAACCAAAGCTTCTCATCCTCGGCGGTCCTTCATTTCTATTACTTTTGGGGTCCTGTTATGTAGGCTTTAGTTTCTTATTTTCATATAGAACTCTTTACATCGTTACTTTGCTTGATCTTCGGGATTAAAACTTATAACTTAATATTAAAACATAAAAAAAATAATTGCATGCATATATAGTTCCTCATCACCGATCCCGTCGCTGAGCATCACCGTCCCGTCGCTAATCCCCTCATTTCTAATCCCATTTCCACCCAGCCCCGCTGGCAACTCCAGATCAATGTTGCCATTACATCACTAGAATCCCACTTCCTCTCTCCACCGTTCTCACCAGTAAGAAAAAAAATCCCATGCTGTCTTTCTTCCTCACCTTTGGTCGACGTCGCCATTACCATTGGAGCTGCCAGCGACTGCTGCCTTCTACCCCATCTGATCCCAGTGAAGATCCTCCATAGCTGCCTGAGATGCCATCTTCAACCATTTACCCATCTTCCGATCACCGATCTCACTGGAGACATCTCCGTCCACTACCTCCCATGAAGCCCAATCTACGTTGAACACCAATAACCGCCACCCATATCTTCCATCCGCCATCATTGGAACAAAGTCATCGATTGCTGCTCTCCTACCTCCCATCCGACCTCCACCAAACTGATCTAAGAAGCCGTCGTCCGCCAAACTCCCCCAATCACCACCGTGGTGGTTGATGCCCTTTTGATTGCTGCCATCGTCGGTCGCTCTTCATGCCACCAGCCACAGCAGCCTAGCCCATCTGCTACTGCCAATCACTCAAAATTGGCACTGGCCAATCCCTTCCTCCCATCCAGATCCCACCGTGCCACCGCCAATTACTAGAACAGGGCCAATGCACCTTCTCCTTCCCTCACTGCCGAACTTCTTCAATCTGTGAGCAAAACCACCATCGATTGAACCCTCTCCTCCCAAATCCAAGCCCCTCCATCTCTTCCAAGATTGCCTCCTTGACGGTGCCCCGTGAGCTCATTCCTATTCTGAACTTGGCATCACCTCCTCTGAGTTTGGCTGGCCTGTCCTCCGTTCCTAGATGATGCCAAGCCCCGAATGGTCGAACTCCTTCCTCCTCTTCTTACATCTGTGCCACCCAAGATCATGCTACAATGCCACCATGCCGGCCTTCTTCCCTACCGTCCCACCATCTCTGCCCATCATCATCGCCGGAGAGCCCGCCGGTGAAACCCCTCCTCCGCAAGCATCCCCTATTCCTTGCTGTCGGTCCATGAAGTGGACAAGGGATAGCACAATCATGAAAGCCATTCCGGCTTCTATTACCGATTTCAAGCTTTGCACGCTTCTCAAAGCAAGGCACCAACCCCTTTGCCGACTTCAGGATTAGGTAAGAAATAAAGAAAAAAAGAAAAAAAAGAGAAAAATAAAGTAAAAATGAAAAAAAAATGGGAAAAAATAATTTGGGACAGTTTTCGAAGATTCATAATTTAGAGCTGCATGGATTTCAAAGCTACACAGATCTCATAGCAAAGCCTTTGGATTTGGTTCATCGAAGCCCCTGCCAATCTTGACTCGATGGAGTCGAGTTTTCCCTACCTCAGGAGAAAGATGGGGACATCAGCAGCACAGATCCTAAAGCAGCACAAATCTTGATGCAGCATGAATCTCGAGGCAACACCAATTCTGATGTAGCATAGATTTTAATGCAAATAAATTTAAATTCAAAGATTTGTTATTTTAGGATTTATGATTGTTTTGAAATTTGATTTAGGATTAGTTTTGATTGGTTAGGATTGAGTTATCTAGTATGGATAGGTAATATCTTGTATTTGAATTTGAACCGTCCTTATCTTTCTATCTTGTATTCAAATTCAAATGAGGGCTAGGAAGGTCTATAAATTTCACCCTCATTCCTTTGTAAATAATTGGTTAATGAAGATAAGTTTTTAGGGAAGAGTGATTCTTCATTCTGCCTTCGTAAAGAAGTGGGCGTGAGGCACATCTTTCCTTCGCCTTTGGGCATAGAGGGGTATGAGACGCTTATGCCTTCACTTTCGAGCATCGAGGGATGTGAGGCCCTAGTCATCCCCTTTCCTGTCGAGTCCTCTCTATGGTCTTAGAGATTTTTCTTCACGGCCCCAGGTAGCAATTTGGATGGGATGCCCTTGGCTCCGCATGTAGTGGGATGGGTGGAATGCCCTAGGCTACATGTAGTGGGGTGGGTGAGATGCCCTAGAGGTGAGAGGTCTCTCCATGAGTGTGAGTCCCAAAGTTCATGAGAGTCCAAATTTTTCCTACCTTCCATCTTTATTATTCCATCACCAACTTCCTACAAAAAAAATCAAAAAAAAAAATAATACCCTAATCTTCGGTGACTTCTTAGCTCACCGACGATCGTATCCCTGATCCTGTGCCCCATCAATTTGGTATCATAGTAGGCTGATTAGGCTATATATCAACCAATTCATCCAAATGATTCCATGCCACTGATCAATCTGCCAACCATCAATCCCGTCACCGAGCATCATCATCCTGTCGCTGATCCCCTCATCTCTTATCCTATTTCCACCCAGCCCCGCCGGCAACTCCCGATCAATGTCGCCACTCCATCGCCTGAATCCCACTTCCTCTCTCCACCGTTCCCACCAATAAGCAAAAAAAATCCCATGCTGTCTCTCTTCCTTACCTCTGGTCAACATCGCCAACACCATTGGAGCTGCCAGCGACTGCCACCTTCTCCCTCATCTGATCTTAGTGAAGAACCTCCATAACTGCCTGAGATGCCATCTTCCACCATTCACCCATCTTCCAGTCATCGATCTCACCAAAGCCATCTCCGTCCGCTGCCTCCCGTGAAGCCCCATCTCCATTGAACACCAATGACCGCCGCACATATCTTTTGTCCGCCATCGCTGGAATAGAGTCATCGATTGCTGCTCTCCCACCTCCCATCTGACCTCCACCAAATTGATCTAAGAAGCCGTCATCCACCGGACTCCCCTAATCACCGCCACGATGGTCGACGCCCTTCTAATTGCTACCACCGTCAGTCGCTCTTTATGTCACCGGCCATGGTAGCCCAGCCCATCTATTGCTGCCAATCACTCGAAATAGACACCGGTCGATCCCATCCTCTCATCCAGATCCCCACTGTGCCACCGCCAATTATTGAAATAGGGCTGGTGCACCTTCTCCTTCCCTCACCACTGACCTTCTTTCGTTCACGAGCAAAACCATGATCGATTGGACCCTCTCCGCCCAGATCCAAGCCCCTCCATGATGCGAGACACAAACTTGATTTACCCTGTATTATTTGGAAAAGGGAAATACCTAAACAAACTAGGACCGTGGGAGGGTTAAGAAGTCTCCCGAGACTAGGGGAAATTGAAACTAAACTCCTAAAATAGCTGATCTCTTTTGTTTTCAATTTTCTTGGTGGAGGTGGCGAAGGAAGGATGGGGATGGGAGACTGAGAACTGGAACTAATGGCCTTGGGGCTCACTCTAATGGGGAGATGCACACAGAAAGTCAAGGATCAAAGCACACAGCTACCCTGAGCTCTCATCGAATCCATAATGCACACAGCAGGGCTCGCATAGATGCCTCACTCATTGAACCCATAATGCACGCAGCAGGGCTCTCAATAGCACACAGCAAAGGCATCCCACTTGGGTGACTCTTAGAGGACATTGGGGATAAGAAGATGGGAAGGGGATAACTAGGGCTTCACACCCCTCATCGAGCCCATAGTGCACACAGCAGGAAATGAAGGCAAAATGGGCCTCAGCCCATAACCAGAACTAGAACCAGTGGCTAAAAATTTCTTATCAATAATCACTTAAAACAAGAGGGGAGGGGGTCTTTATATAGACAAACAAAACCCCTCACTTACTTAGCTTCCAAGTAAACCTAAAAAAGGAAAATAAGTCATACCAAAATCCATGCTACATCAAAATTGGTACTGATATGCTCTAAGAAGCATGTTAGCTTGATGGAGTGCTCTGAAAAATATGCTGCTTGGACTGCTCCAGATAGTGTGCAAACTCTTCTCGCAGACGTGATAGAGGAGGATCGATCTCCGTCGAGCACTAGCGGATGGCCGGCGACTGGGAAGCAGGCGGCGGATGGGGCTGGCTGATAGCGAGTGACGGACGGTGGGTGGCGAGCTGTAGGCGGGGTGGCAACACAGGATGGGCACGGCGTGCCCTGGGCATGCCATTTGGTCTCCCACGATCGTGGGGACCCCCTTGGGTGCTGGCGAGGTCTCCGATGGTCGAGCGTGGGCCGGTGGACTGCGAGACGGAGGCGGACGGAGGGCGACAGCCAGGCGACGGACGGCGGTGGCAAGGTCTTACATGGTGGCATGGCACGCTATACATGCCGTTTCATCTTCCCATGGGCGTGGTGCCAAATGGCACCGGCGAGGACTCCGGCAGCCGGGAGTGGGCCGACGGATGGCGGGCGGACGGGCTGCAGCGATGGCCATGGGGGCAGTGGTTGGACTTCCCATGGCCATCCCTTCGTCTTCCACGGGCAGGGGTAGTGGATGCCGGGTTTCTAGCGAGGGCGGGGCTGACAGGCACCGGCAGGTGGGCCGGCGGAGGCTGCTAGGGGTCGAGCAGCCCAGATCTAGGATGGTGGCTAGGGTTCGGGATGTTTTTTTTAAAATCATGGGATGAAGATGGAATAAGATAGGAATGAGATGGGGATAAGTTTGGGTTAAAGCTAGAATAGTGGGAATAGGTAGAATAGTGGGAATAGGCAAAAATAAAAAAAAAATGAGAAAATAAGAAAAAATAGAAAAAGAATCCGGACCTATGCTAGATCTCCATCAATCTTCGCGACCGCGAAGAACTCGAGTCCGCCGAGTTCGAAAAAATGGAGCACACCCTAATCCACAACTTGCTCTGATACAAAATTGATGCGGGACGCAGACTCGATGAACCCTGGATTATTTGGAAAAGGGAAACACCAAAACAAACTTGGACCGTGGGAGGGCTAAGAAGCCTCCCGGGACTAGAGCGAAACTGAAACTAAACTCCTAAAATAGTTGATCTCTTTTGTTTTCAATTTTCTTCGTAGAGCTGGCGAAGGAAGGATGGGGATGGGAGATTGGGAACTAGAACTCATGGCCTGGGGACTCACTCTAGCAGGGAGACGTACACAGAAAGTCAGGGATCAAAGCACACAGCTACCCTGAGCTCTCATCGAACCACACACAGCAGGGGTCTCATAGATGCCTCGCTCATCGAACCCATAATGCACACAACAGGGCTCTCAATAGCACATAGCAAAGGCATCCCGCTTGAATGACTCTCAGAGGACATGGGAGATAAGAAGATGGGAAGGGGATAACTAGGGCTTCATACACCTCATCAAACCCATAATGCACACAGCAGGGAATGAAGGCAAAACGGGCTTCAGCCCAGAACCAAAACCAGAACCAGTGGCTAAAAATTTCTTATCAATAATCACTTAAAACAAGACAGGGGGTCATTATATAGACAAACAAAACCCCTCACTTACTTAGCCTCCAAGTAAACCTAAAAAAGGAAAATAAGTCACATCAAAATCCATGCTACATCAAAATTGGTGCTAATATGCTTTGAGAAATGTGTTAGCTTGATGGAGTGCTTTGGAAAATGTGCTGCTTGGACTGCTCCAGAAAGCATGCAAACTCTTCTCGTGGACGTGATTGAGGAGGATCGATCTCCGCAGAGCATCGAAGGGCGGCCGGTGACCGGGAAGCAGGCGACGGACGGGGCTGGCTGACGGTGAGTGACGGATGGTAGGCGGTGAGCTACAGGCGAGATGGCGACATAGGATAGGCACGGCATGCCCTGGGCATGCCATTTGGTCTCCCATGGCCGTGGGGAACCCCTCGGTGCCGACAAGGTCTCCGACGACCGAGCGTGGGCCGGTGAACGACGGGACGGCGACGGACCGAGGGCGGCGGCCAGGCGGCAGACGGTGGCGACAAGCGGTGGCATGGCCGCACATGGCGGCATGGCATGCCATGCATGTCGTTTCATCTTCCCGCAGGTGTGGGGCTCAAGGGCACCGACGAGGGCTCCGGTGGCCAGGCGTGGGTCGGCGGACGGCGGGCAGGCGGCCGGCGGTGTCGACTGGCAGCGACGGCCGTGGGGGCGGTGGTTGGACTTCCCATGGCTGTCCCTTTATCTTCCATGGGTGGGGGCGGCGGACGCCGAGTTTCCGGCAAGGGCGGGGCAGGCGGGCATCGACGGGCGGGCTTGCGGAGCCGGCCGTGGGTCGGGCAGCCCGGATCTGTGGTGGCGGGGTGGCGGCTAGGGTTCGGGAAGTTTTTTTTAAAATCACGGGATGAAGATGAAATAAGGCAGGAATAAGGTGGGGATAAGTTTGGGATAAAGCTAGAATAGTGGGAATATGTGGAATAGCGGGAATAGGCAAAAATAAAAAAATGTGAGAAAATAAGAAAAAATAGAAAAAGAATCTGGACCTGCCCTGGATCCCCATCACTCCATCTCCACCATGATTGCCTCCTTGCTGGCACCCCGTGAGGTCATTCCCATTCTGAACCCGGCATCACCTCCTCCGAGTCTGACTGGCCGCGTCCTGCGTTCCTAGATGTTGCCAACCCTCGAACGGCCAAACTCTTTTGATGGGGAGACCAAGATTTGTCACAGATTACTGGGCCCTATCTGGTTTACTGAGCATGTGTCAATGTTTTGAAAATTTTGTAATTTATTAAGATTGAGTCCTGTAATAAGTTGATGCTAGTTGATTTGTCTCAACCCTCAAACCTAGTCAGTATATTGAGTCCTGTATTTCAGTATAAGTCCAATATGAGTCCAATTTTTGTACAAGAGAAAAGGTTACCTTACTTTGGAGTTCCAGCAAGCCTCATTCAAGAGCTAGAAACCCCCACTTCAGCAAATTGGACTTTGTACGCCATCCTAGGGTCCAAGATTCCTACAAAATGCCCAAATGCCCTCCGGATATTTTCCAGATACCTATATTCCCTCTAGATGCCAGAGTATATTCCCAGACCAGGTCATAACATGATCCCAAAGACTTACCTGTGCCCCAGCCCAAGTGAATCAAGGCCTAGGTCCATGAAGAACCAAGATTCCAGGTATATTCCAGCCCAGAACCAAGATACCTGGAATATTTCTGCTCTTGGCATCCCAGGCCTCCAGGACCCAAAGCCCATGCGCCCAACCCATCCTTGGCCGCCCCTTGCTGCCCCCATGAAGCCCAACACATCCAAAGTGTTGACTTGGTCCAAGCTAAGAAGGAGGAATTCAAATGGAAGAAGGAAACCTAGTTCTTATTCTATTCAACTAGTATACTAATTGTTCTAGGTTTATTTTATAGTCCTTTTCCCACTTAAACTATGCAAACCTATTCTAACTAGGAGAAGACTTATAATCCCTTTAGGAGAGGGCATGGAGCTTTATAAATACCCCACCTTTCCTCCTCTTGTAATCAATCAATTCTTATGAATTAAAACTCTGCTGAATTATTTTGAGACAAGTGTCTTGTGTTCTTTGGTTTTTGGTTTTGTTTTGGTTTTTTGTTCTTGAGTTGGCCGACCACTACCCTTGCTGTTCTCCACACCCAAGCAGCAAGTCAGTCATCTTGACATCAGCCATGGCTTTGAGAAGGAGCCCTGAAGCCATCCTTGAAAGTAGAAGTCTCCCTTCTCCAGGCCGCCAGCCCTACTAGCCCTAATTCCCTTTATTTTGTTTTTCTTTCTTCCATATTTTGTTTATTTTATTGCTTACCTGATTCGTGCCTAACCTTGACATTTTGCACATCCTTGAGGTGTTTTCCCTCCCAAGAGGAGGCTTTCTTTGCCTTCAGACTAGGTCTAGATCACCTTTAGATTCGGGAAACCAAAGGCTTGTTCTTCCAAGCACCATCCAGAGGCTGAGAGATCTCTTCATCAAAGAAACTACAATCGCTGCTTGGTAAAAGCCTTCCCCCTCCTTTGTTCTAATCTGATGACAGGTATGCTATCCTAAGCCAGGAGTTTCTCAATTCTCAGGTCCTGGCTATTTTTTATTCTGCATGAGTTTTTGTGGGTATAAGTACTAGTCATCATGCTGATTCTTTACTTATTTTTGAGTTATTAACCTACAAATTTAATATCTAAAAAAATACCAAAAAAATTAGTTTACTATTTTTCATCAGTGCTAGGTTCATCCCGCATCAGTTTGGTATCAGAGCGGGTTTATTTTTTATTTTTCATTAGGTGTTTATTTTTTTATTTTATCAGAGCGGGTTTATTTTGCATTAGAATCACAAAACCTAATTTCTGCATCCTGCTAGCTGCATTAGGTATTTATTTTTCATCTGATTTCAACTATCTAGAAATTTTATTTTTCTATAGAATTTGCATGAAGTGTTCTCTATCTTGTCTTCTATTTTATAATAATTTTTAATTAATTTTATAAAAACTACTTTATTAAAATTTATCATATTAAAAACCCTAACTAAAATTTTGATATTTCTTCATCAGTCCAAAAACCCTAGGATCTGCATCATCATATGATTTTTGTTTTGCATCAAATTTGGTAGTGTTCATCAACGCCGTCCATCCTCTACTTTATAATTTTTTTGATTTTTTTTTGTATCGGTAACTATGTCAAAACCTGCATCATCTGAAACCCTAATTTTCTGAATTCTGATATTCTTGCACTTGACTAAATCAATCCTAATAAACTACCACACACCCCAATCCCAAGCCCAATTTGTTTGCTAACCTAATAAACCTAAACTTAACTTGCCACCTCATAAAATACACATAAAATATTTTTATTTTTTTGATTGTTTTAGTTTGCATCAGGACCATCGATTGCCATCATCTATATTAAACTAATCTTAAGGGCACTTTCTCTATCTCAGATCAGGGCAGGAGGTCATAACCTGTCCAGGGCCCAAAACAATCTCCTTGCATACTCACCTAAATCTTAACTAAAATCAATTAGACTTAATTTGCCCTAGAGGGCTAGGTAACACCAACAGGTCAGGTCCGAATTGTGTGGGCCAACTAGTGCATTTAATCCTGTGGCTATTACTAAAATCTGGTGTCTAAGGCTGAGGGTCCATAGTCAAACGACCTAAGTGGTGTTGTGGTTTTTAATTGGGTTCCTGTGAAAGCAGGGGGGCCTCCCACACTCCCACCCTCTACCTGGCCAGAGGAAGGATTAGCTGGTGGGTTAAGTGTAATTTGAGCTGATCCATTTAGTTTTGGCTCTAGGTCTAGGAAACCCTTGATTGTATTGACCTTTTCTTTTTTTTCTTTTTGCATGCTTGGCTACCTTATTCCACTTTGATTGATTGCTTGTTGCATAACCACTAGACTAGAAACCCAATACCAAAAGTCCAAACCTCAACCCAGTACAACCATGGAGTCCAACCTTGAAGCTATCATACGAGCCATGAATGAACATATGGTTGCCCAATTAACCACCTAGATGAACTAGATGAACCTCAAACAGGACCAAATCCGAAATCAGTTAGTCCAAATGAACCAAGCCAATACCCAATCCCAAACCCAGCTTATCTAAATTAATAATAGGCTTGACCAAATGATCCAATCCAGCAAATCCCAGGAACCTATAGTCCCTAGATATGAACCTAGTAGTAACCCACTATCCCTCAGTCAACCAGGATCCTATAGGATCAATACCCCTAGATTTGAGCCTAATATTAATCAGGTATCCCTTAGCCAACCCCCTCTTACCACCTCATTGATTCACCAAAAAGATATTTAAGAGGAGATATATGAGACTGACCCAAGCTTAATGGACGAGTACGAGGAGGAAGAAGAGGAGTTCCCCACAGAAGACTTAGAATTAGTTGACCTGATAGATACTCAAGTTGAAGACCACCCAACATTAGTTGAACCTGACCACACCCAAGCTGAACCTGTAATGGAAGACCAGCTAGAGGAAGAGAACCTACATACTGCTATCAGAACCTTACCTGAGGAGCCACTAAAAGAGAGCCCAACTATAGAGCCTAGTCCTTTGGTTTATGAGCCAGAAGAATTTATTATGGACTTGATCTCTTTGAATCAGTACTCTCAGGATGAAATCATTCCATTGACTCCAATTGATTTCTTCCCTAAAATTAATGACCCCTTCTTCCATAATGTAAACCCTGTATGAATATCCCAAACCCATAAGGTAAACCTCATTAGTCTAGGACTAATTCCTGACACACCTTCTTGCATTCCATTCTATCCAATCAATCCTGAACCCTTTTCCTGCCAGACTAATCCTGAACCTACATCTTATTTTCTTTCCTTTTCTGAATCTTCTTATGTTTCTTTAACCATTCATATGCATTTTATAGAGGTTCACAAGTTGTATTCATTCGTTGAGTTTATCATGTTTGCATCTTACTTTAGGAGAACCCTATGGCACCTAGTAGGAGTACATAGTAAATTCTCATGTGCATTCCATGTTAGGATCAAACCTAAAGAGTCTATAGTGTGTTAGGTTAGACCCAAAGAGTCCGATAAATTTTCTTTGATTGGAAAGTCTAGTCGAGTCTATTAGGTGTTAGTCTTGAGTGTAATAAATCCATAGCCCTGAATCATCTATCCGCACCAACATTAGTCTCTACACAGCATCAGCATCTGGAAATTAGTCAAAAGTTGAACATAAGTAATGAACTATATAATAACTTGGCTAATTCTTGAAAAGTTATTAAAGAATTTTTTGTAGGGGACTATATGTTGATAAAGAGATTTCTTGCTCGCAAAGCTAGCCCATTTAGAGTAATGAAAAGAGATGGACCTAATGCCTATGTGCTTGAGATAACACCTAATTTAGGTATTAGTCCCACCTTCAGTAATTCAAACCTTATGGAGCATAGGGAGCCAGTAGTGATACCTAGTGAGTCCTTTGAGCCACTCCCTTTGTTTGAGAGAGAACCCATCCTAGAGTGTCCACATATAATTTGGCCAATAAGTGAGGTAAGGAGTGAGCAAATCCTGGATAATCAAGCCATCAGTACTTGAGATGAAGGTTATCAAAGGTATTTGGTCAGATGGTAAGGTCAGCCAGAATCTGAGGACTTGTAGAATGCTGGTGCGGATCTGTAGCGCCTCAATTCAAACCCTCCTTGAGCCAAATTGACCCATACTTGACAAGGTCAAGTTCCTCCCACCCTGGGAGAATTGGTGGGGACACCAGGATCAGACACAGATTATTGGGCCCTATCTAGTTTACTGAGTCATGTGTCAAAGTTTTGAAAATTTTATAATCAATTATGATTGAGTCCTATAATAAGTTGAGGCTAGTTGATTTGTCTCAACCCTCAATCCTAGTCAGTATATTGAGTCCTGTATTTCGGTATAAGTTTAGTATGAGTCTAATTTTTGTACAATAGAGGAGGTTACCCAACTTTGGAGTTCCACCAGGCCTCATCCAGGAGCCAGAAGCCCCAATTACAGCCAATTGGACTTTGTATGCCATCCTAGGGTCCAAGATTCCTGCAAGATGCCTAGATGCCCTACAAATATTTTTCAGATGCCCAGATTCCCTCCAGGTGCCAGAGTATATTCCCAGACTAGGTCATAACATGATCCTAAAGACTTACCTATGCCCCAGCCTAAGTGAATGCAAGGCCCAGGTCCATGAAGAACAAAGATTCCAGGTATGTTCCAGCCCAGAACCAAGATACCTGGAATATTCCTACTCCAGGCATCCCAGGTCTCCAGGGCCCAAAGCCCATGCACCCAACCCATCTTTGGCCACCCCTTGCTGCCCCCATGAAGCCCAACACATCCAAAGCTTTGACTTGGTCCAAGCTAAGAAGGAGGAATTCAAATGGAAGAAGGAAACCTGGTTTTTATTCTATTCAACTAGTATACTCCTAGTTCTACGTTTATTTTGTAGTCTTTCTCCCACATAAAATATGCAAACCTATTCTAACTAGGAGAAGACTTGTAATCCCTTTAGGAGAGGGCACGGAGCTCTATAAATACCCCACCCCTGTTACCCAGGTGGTTACCCAAGAGGAGGGATAAATTGGGACTTTTAAAAATTTAAACAAGTAATGTGCTATTTCAAAATCCTTTGCAAGTGGTAGGTGCTGTGAAAAGGTTATATAATGCATAAGCTAAATAAAGTAGAAAAAGTACAACACAAATACACCAAATTTATAGTGGTTCGGAGCAACCCAGCTCCTACGTCTACTACCTAAGATACCACTTGGGATTTTCACTATATTCACACCTGAATACAGTAAGATTATTTTACAGGATCACAATCCAAAACCTCTATACTTTGGTTTTACGAGATCATCAAAGAAAATCCAACACCCATTGGTTTTAACAGGCACACCAAAGAAACCTAAACTTGGTTTTCACAGGATCACCAAGAACCTAAACCTTGGTTTTGATAAGGCTCACCAAAAACCTATTTGGTTTTTCAACCAGGCTCACCAATAACCCAACAATTCAAAGATTGAATTGAAAATAAATGCAACAATAAATGACAAACTCAAGTTATCGGATAGTTGCCGGTGCAACTCGTTGGAAGTCCACTTGAATGCACTTGAATAATCTTTAATGACTTCAGTGGCTTCTTCCAAAGTTGATTCAAGCTTTAGATCATAGTTGTTGAGGGCTTGAATGCAGACATGAATGCACTTGTTCTCTATCTCTTGTGGTTAGTTGGATATTCAATGAAGCTCTCTCTTTTTCCTTCTTGAAATCTCTTCTTAATTAATTTTTGGTAGTCTAAATCCTTCAAATTTAATGTCTTCCATCATCGCAAGGCAGTTCTGGCCATTGTAGACCATTGGGGAATGATTTGTGACCATTGGAGCACTTTTTGGCATTCAAAAACAAATTTTGGAACTAGTTGTTAAATACCTGGAAGTGACATTCGAGTCAACTCAGATTCCTTCGAGTCGGCTCGGATCCTTCGAGTCGATAGGTCGAGTTGCCATTTCTTCAATGCAGTCGGCTCTATCTCAGGGCACAGAATGTCACTCTGGACGAGTCGGCTCTTTACAGCTCGGGTCGGCTGGAACTTGAATCTTGAAATTCTTGAACTGGAGGAGTCGGTTCTTTTCAGCTTGGGTCGGCTCTTCTTCTCAGGTTCAGAAAATCTTACTCTGGAAGAGTCGGCTTGATGCAGTTTGGGTCAGCTCATTTTCTCAGGCTTTTAAAATTATGTCTAGCAGAGTTGGCTCTTTTTAGGTCAGGTCGGCTCGCTTGGCTATTCTCAGAAAACTTTTAGAAAATGGACTCCGAAGGAGTCGGCTCGGACTGATTCCAGTTGTCTCGGATTCATTAGAGTCAGCTTGGATAGCTGCGTTCTAGAATCCTTGCTGCGTTCTAGAATCCTTGCTGCATGCCAGTAATCAGAGTCAGCTCTTCTTATCTTGGGGTTGGCTCGAGTGTCTTCTTCAGGATTTTTACAATTTGAACTTAAAGAAAACTCTCACCAACTCTTTTACAATTTCACACAAACCAACTCAAAGCAAAGTCTAAGGTGTACACACTTATAGAAGTAACCCTTTTACTTGATTTTTCTTAGAATTTTCATTGGGGTTCTTCTTTACAAAAACACTTACAACACAACTCAAGCAAGAAAATAGAAATGTAGGAGTTGAAGTTTGAACATGTTATACATCCTACAAAAACTTGTCAAATACTTGAAGAGTTGTCAGTAATAAATGTACATGCTCCAATGTTTGGTTATGATTAAAATCACTTATGGGGTCAACAATCTCCCCCTTTTTGATGATGACAAAATACTAGGCATGAAAAATTAGTAAGACACTTTACATGTATAACAGTATTTGAAACATAATTATTAACATGTAACAGAGCTGATTGGATTTAAAAGAAAATCAGAGCTCAATAGATGATATTACTATATATCGTTAAAGTGTTGCACAAAACATGGAGTATCGAGAGTTAAAATATGCAATTATGATTAGAGCAATGGGATTAATTTGAATATAAGTCTGAGCAAAATCATTCAAGAGAAACTCCCCCTTTCTCTAGATTTTAAAGTAATTTAAGCAGTGCTATTCTTTTTGAGCTCCCCTTTTTTCATTACACTTTAAGAATAGTTGAAAAGGAGCTAATTTCCCATTCTTTTTATATTTTTCATAATTCTCCCCCTTCTTGTCAATCAATCAATAAGGTGATTTCAAATAAAGCTCAGATTTTAAAATAGATTGAGAAAGTCTTTAATATTTGTTTGAGATAATTTCACTTTCTCACACTTGAAATTCTAATTAAGATTTCATCATAGTAAATGCAATTTCTAAACAGAAAACATTCATTTCATTAAGAAGTTTGCAGGATAGAAAGTACATTGCAAGTGAAAAAAAAAAAAAAACAAGTGGAACGTTTATTCATTTCAGAAATACAACCAGAAGACTAACTACACAACTTATTCTTCTTCTTCCTCAGATGAAGAAGAGGAGCCAACCTCTATAACTCTATCAAAGGTCTTAGTTTTTAGGGGTTTAAACCTTAAATCCCTGAATCTAGTTCTAACAGGGGCTTTAAAAATATTGGTCTTCTTGGCTTTTGGTTCTTTCTTGGTCTTGGTAGGTTTAGGTAGATCAGATGAGGGAATTGGAATGTCAAGTGACTCTTTGATGATCTGTTTAGAAACATCTTCAGTGGGAGTAGTTTCCTTCTAGGATTGCAGTAGAATTCTTTTGATTTGTTCCTTGAAATCCTTCATTTCTTTTTCTACTTTTTGCTGGTGAAGCTCTTGTTCAGATTTCAATTCTTGCAATTTAATGTCAACTAACTTTTTGATTTCTTCAACTACAGAGTTCACATGATCTGTTAAAGAGTTGGAGATAGTTTCCATCTTTTGAAATATCAAATTTTTGAGTTCAGATGGAGTAATCATAGTGTCTTCAGTCCTTTCAGCAACAGCAGCTTCATCTTCTTCAGACACGGTGGCAGCAACCTGACTAGTCATCTTTTTAATCCATTTTCCTTCTTGTAACTTGTAACCCATTCTTTTAAGTGAGTTGAAGGAGTAGATATCAAAGTGATGTAGTGGCTTGCCTATCTCATTTGACAAATCAATTCCTGCCTCTTCAAATAACAGAGTGAAAACCATACCATATGGTAGACAGGCTTTGATCTTCCTTGCTGCTTCAGTCATATGGATCATCATTATGTAGGGAAGGTTGAGAGGGTCTTCTTTGATCAGATGTTCCATGATGATCATGTCCTTCTCACTGACCCAGTCGAAACGGCCAGTTCTAGGAAGAAAAATTCTGCGGATCATATTGTGCAGCAGCCTCATTTCTCTTGACAATCGATTGGCTTGTACATGTCGAACCGTGCTCACTTCCGCTTTTTCCAAAATGAGTTTCAGAATGTGCTCCTTGTTCGGTAGAAGAAGTTCAGTAGCACCAGTCGTTGGCATTTGTAGCAGCTTGCTCACATTTCTTCATTAATTATAATTGTTTTTCCCTTGACAACTGATTCCAAATGAAATTCTTTAATAATAATGTTCTCATAAAATGTCCGTACTAGTGAAGGGTAGGTCAGTATGTCTAAAGAATAGAAATGCTTCCATCCTTGGCTTTCTATCCAATGTCTGATTTTCATTCCCATTTCCTCTAGGAATGTAAAGTCGATCCTTCTTCCGCAGGTGATAGGTCGATTGATCATTGAGACATGCTGTCCGGGAGGAGGAATTACCTTATTTTGTTGGACTGGAGCGGACCTTTTTCTCTTTTTCCTTCTTTCTCCAACATCTGTACTGTGATTACTTGATTCACCGAGTTGAAGAACTTTCTTCATAGATTTTCGAGGAGCCATTGTAAAGAAATCAAGGATCTTAAACTTTAGGGAATGATTTTTGCGAGAATGGTAGAGCTTCCGAGAGATGTAGAGTGTGTTCAAAGTAAAGTGAGTGAGTGAAGTACTGAGAAAAGATAGATAAGACTTTCCTAAATAGCGATTTCCCATTTTTTGAGTCGGCTCGCTCTACCCTAAAAATATCCGAGTCGGCTTGACCAGAGCGAACTCAGAACAAACAGAACACTGAGTCGGCTATGCATAGACTTAGTCGGCTAAGCATAGACTTAGTCAGCTCGATCAAAGCAAGAGCAAGATACACAGATATTCGAGCTGGCTCGACTAGAGCAAGATTGCTTGAGTTGACTTGAACAGAGACTTTCCAAAAGAGATCAAATGGTTCAGAAGTTTAATTCAATTATATTGAGAAATTCAAGGAAAGTTGTTCAAAAATCATGATTAAATATAGGAGGCTTTCTAGATAATTTTTTCTTAGGTTTACTAAATTTAGAAATGATAACATAGCCCTAATTCTCCTCTAAGCAACTCAAATCTATCCTGATTAAGTGGCTTGGTAAAGATATCAACTAGTTATTTTTCTGTAGGTATAAACTCTAGTTTTATATCACCATTCAAAAAATGATCTCAAATAAAATGGTGTCTAATCTATATGTGCTTAGTCCTAGAATGCTAAATAGGATTTTTAGATAAATTTATAACACTTGTGTTACCATATTTGATAGGGGTTTTGCATTATGAAACACCAAAATCCTCTAGTTGTTGTTTAATCCATAACACTTGTGCACAACAACTCCATGCAACAACATACTCTGCTTTAGCAGTAGATAGTGCTACTGAGTTTTGTTTCTTGCAGTGCCATGAGATTAAATTCAATCCTAGAAATTGATAAGTACCGCTAGTGCTCTTTCTATCTATTCTACAACCAGCATAATCAGCATCAGAGAATCCGATTAAATTTAAAGAAGATTCTTTTGAAAACCAAAGACTAAGATTACTTGTACCTTTCAAGTATTTTAATATCCTTTTAACAACAAGCATATGTGTTTCTTTGGGGTTACATTGAAATCTAGTGCATACACATACACTATACAAGATATCTGGTCTACTTATAATTAAATATAATAAGGATCCGATTATAACTCGATATAGCTTTTAGTCAGCGTTGGATCCACTTTCATCCTTATCCAATTTGCAAGATGGGCTCATGGGTGTGTTCATTTGTTTGCTTGTCTCCATACCAAATTTTTTGATGATTTCTTTGGTGTATTTGGATTGGTTGATGAAGATCCATTCATTTGTTTGTTTTACTTGAAGTCAAAGGAAGTAGTTTAGTTCACCCATTAGGCTCATTTCGAATTCACCCTACATTAACTTAGCAAATTCTTCACAAAGACTTTCATTAGTTGCACCAAAGATGATATCATCAATATAGACTTGTACAACTAATATATCATTGTTTTTCTTTTTAATAAAGAGAGTTTTATCAACATTTCCTCTTGAAAAACTATTTTCAATTAAGAAGGTGCTAAGTCTATCATACCAGGCTCTAGTGGCTTGTTTCAAACCATACAAAGCTTTATCGAGTTTAAATACATGGTTTGGAAAAGCATGATTTTCAAAACCCGGTGGTTGTTCTACAAAAACTTGTTCGACAATAAAATCATTTTAAAATGCATTTTTCACATCCATTAGAAAAAGTTTAAAATTCATGTAGCAAGCAAATGCAAGAAGTAATCTAATAGCTTCTAATCTTGCTATAGGTGCATAAGTTTCATCAAAATCTATACCTTCTTCTTGACATATCCTTTAGCTACTAATCTAGCTTTGTTTCTAATAACATTTCCTTGTTCATCTAATTTGTTCCTATAGACCCATTTGGTTCTTATATTTGGATGGTCTTTAGTTCTATCAACTAATGTCCAAACCTTATTTCTTTCAAATTGGTTCAATTCTTCGTGCATTGCCATCATCCAGTTTGGGTCATTTTCTACTTCTTCTAAGGTATGAGGCTTTATTTGAGATACACAGGCTAGGTTATCATGTGCAGACCTATGTGCAGACCTAGTCCTTATACCTTGAGAAGGATCACTAATAATTAATTCTTTAGGATGGGAAGTAGCGTACCTCCATTCAGTCAGAAGATCAGTATGATCCTTACTTACCATTTCTTCTCCTTCTTCAATTTGTTTTTCTTGAATACTTAGTTTTTCCATCTCTTTTTGAATGGTACCTGCATCATTATCAATGCACTCATCTTTTCTAGATGGTGATGGGTTAGTTTCATCAAATATGACATGTATTGACTCTTCAACTCCTTTTATTAAAAACCCTATATGCCTTTCTATGTAGTGAATAACCAAGGAAAATGGCTTCATCAGACTTATCATCAAATTTTTTTTAGATTATCCTTATCATTATTAAGCACAAAGCATTTGCATCCAAATACATGAAAATAATTTATATTGGGTTTCTTTTCATTCCAAAGCTCATAGGTGTTTTCCTTCAAGATAGGATGGATCAAAACACGGTTTAAAATATAACAAGCAGTGTTCACCGCTTCTGCCCAAAAGTATCTTGGAAGATTACCTTCACACAACCTTGTTCGGGCCATTTCTTCTAATATCCTATTTTTCCTCTCTACAATATCATTTTGTTGTGCTGTTTTAGGAGTGGAGAAGTTATGATAAATGCTATTTTTAGAACAGCAATTATCGAAAAATTGATTTTCAAATTCTATGCCGTGATCACTCCATATTGAAATTATAGAAAGATTTTTCTGATTTGAAACCTTTTTGTAAAATTTTCTAAATACTTTAAAAGTTTTGTCTTTGTGTGCAATAAACAAAACCCATGTAAATCAAGAAAAATCATCTATAATCTCAAGGGCGTATTTCATACCTCCTACGCTTGTGGTCCTAGTTGATCGAAATAAGTCCATGTGAAGTAGTTCTAAAGGTCTAGATGTTGAAATCAGATTTTTGGATTTAAAACTCCCCCTTGTTTGTTTACCCATTTGGCATGCATCACAAACATGATCAAAATCTACTTTAAACTTGGGCATGCCTCTAACAAGATTTTTGGAAATTAACTTGGCCATAGTATGCATGCTAGCATGACCCAATCTTCTATGCCATAATAAGCAAGACTCCTTGGTCTTAGCATTCATTGTAACTAGACTCGAACTACTTGTCATGGAAAGATCATTTAGATCTACCACATAAATATTTCCTAGTCTGTGTCCAATGAATTTTCTACTAGGATCAAGAAGGTTTGTTACTATACATATAGATCATTCGAAGATAACTTTGAACCCTTTACCACACAATTGACTAATACTCAATAGATTGTGCTTCAACATATCTACTAGCAATACATTTTCAATGAAAGTATAGGGGGTTATTTTGATCTTACCAATTCCAATTATTTTTTCCTTGCCATTGTCTCCAAATGTAACCATACCTCCTTCTTTCATTTCAAGGGTAATGAATTGATCCTTGTCACCCGTCATATGTCTTGAGCAGCCACTATCAAGATACCATTTTTTCATTGATTTCTGGGCTACAAGATATTCCTGCAACAAAATTAAAGAGTGCTTTTAGGTACCCAAGCTAACTTTGGTCCTTTCGGGTTAGCTGAGTTGGTTCTTTTGAAAACCCAAATCTTTCTTACATTATGAATATTTATAATTGTATTGCAGTTAAATGCTTTATATCCTAATCTTTTACAAGCAAAACATTTGATTCTAGAATTTTGAAATAATTCTATTTTTGAAATTCTAAATGCATGAAGTGCAGATCTAAATGCATGAAGTGCAGAAATAGCAGGTCTTGAAATAGAAATAAAGTCTTTTATAACAAAAGTTTTATAAGAAGTAAACTTGGGAACAAAGCTTTTTGTTTCATAAAAGTGGTAGCTGAAACATAATTTGAATTTAAAGCATTAAAACCTATTCCAGCTTTATTTGCAAAAATTCTTTGTTCTTTAAGAATTAACTCAAGCTTATTAGAAGACAAAGTTAATTTTTGAACAAGTGGCTTGAGTTTTTCTACCTCCTTTTTCAGCTCGTTATTTTCTTTTAGCAAAGCTTTGTTTTTATCATTCAATTCATTATTCATATTTTTCAAATCATTGCATTTTATAGAAAAGATGTGAAGTTCTTTTTTCGGTGAATTGTTCTTTTCCAAAACTTCAATTTTCTCTTTGAGTAAAGAATCATTGATATGCTTTAATGATCTAATCTTTACTCCAGCCTTTTTGAATTCAGATAGTAAATCATGGAATGCAAAATTTAATTCTTCAAAAGTAAATTCAATCTGAGTATCGGGAGAATTTACCTCATCCTCGAGACCCATTGACATAGATTCGCTATTTTTGTGGTCTCTTCTCCTTCAGCTGAAGTGGAGTCTTCACTATCGCTCCACGTGGTAACCATCGCTTTCTTTTTCTTCTTTCTTAGAGATTTCTTTAGTTGAGGACAGTCCGGACGAATATGCCCTAGTTTCTTACATTCATAGCAGGTAGGGACTTGTTCTTTATGTTTATCTTTGTCATTGTCCTTTTCTTTTGACTGTTCTCCTTGCTTATGGAATTTTCTATTATACCTTCCTTTCTTCTTTCCCATAAACTTTCTAAATCTCCTTACGACCATTGCGATGTCTTCATCTTCAAGATCGTCTTCGGAGGAGGAGTCACCTTCAGTTTCTTCATCATCTTTAGATTCTAATGCAGCCTTGAATGCAATCATTTTCTTCTTTCTCTGATCATCATCCATTCTATGCTGCATGGCTAAGTCGTGAGTGATGAGAGATCCCATTAATTCATCTATTGTTAGAACCTTCAAGTCTTTAGCTTCCTGGATGGCTGTGACTTTAGGATCCCATTTGTCAGGAAGTGATCTCAAGATTTTCTGTACTAAGTCAGCATTTGAATATACCCTACCAAGACTTTTCAAACCGTTAATAATATCTATAAATCTAGTGTACACAGCAGAAATAGTTTCACTAGGCTCCATCTTAAACAGTTCATCATTATGCACTAAAAGATTTATCTTTGAGTTTTTCACTCGTAAAGTTCGTTCATGGGTCACCTCAAGTTTATCCCAGATTTCCTTTGCTGAAGAGTAGAGGGAAATTTTGTTAAACTCATTTGAGTCCAAAGCACAGTAAAGCAAGTTCACGGCTTTGGCATTCAATTTCCCTAATTTCATGTCATTTTCATCCCATTCCTCTTTAGGCTTAGGGACGTCCACGCCATCAATTTTAGTCATGAGAACATGTGGCCCTTTAAGAATGACCTTTCACAATTGAAAATCAATAGCTTGAATATAGATTTCCATACATGCTTTCCAATAAGAATAATTTACGCCTATGAAGAGTGGAGGTTTATTGGTTGATTGACCTTCAGCCAAAGATGTACTCAAGGGATGAGCCATCGATCTTTACTCTAGTGTATTCGGAGACTCTGCTCTGATACCAGTTATTGCCCAGGTGGCTACCCAAGATGGGGGGTGAATTGAGACTTTTAAGAATTTAAACAAGTAATGTGCTATTTCAAAATTCTTTGCAAGTGGCAGGTTCTGTGATAAGGTTATAGAATGCAAAAGCTAAACAAAGTTGAGAAAGCACAACATAAACACACCAAATTTATAGTGGTTCGGAGCAACCCAGCTCCTACATCTACTACCCAAGATACCACTTGGGATTTCCACTATATTCACACCCGAATACAGTAGGATTGTTTTACAGGATCACAATCCAAAATCTCAATACTTTGGTTTTACAGGATCACCAAAGAAAACTCAACACCCTTTGATTTTAACAGGCTCACCAAAGAAACCTAAACTCGATTTTCACAGGATCTCCAGGAACCTAAACCTTGGTTTTGATAAGGCTCACCAAAAACCTATTTGGTTTTTCAACCAGGCTCACCAATGACCCAACAATTCAAAGATTGAATTGAAAATAAATGCAACAATAAATGACAAACTCAAGTTGTCGGATAGTTGCTAGTGCAGCTCGTTGGAAGTCCACTTGAATGCACCTGAATAATCTTTAATAACTTCAGTGGCTTCTTCCAAATTTGATTCAAGCTTTAGATCAAAGTTGTTGAGGGCTTGAATGCAGACTTGAATGCACTTGTGCTCTATCTCTTGTGGTTGGTTGGATATTCAATGAAGCTCTCTCTTTTTCCTTCTTGAACTCTCTTCTTAATTAATTTTTGGTAGTTCAAATCCTTCAGATTTAAAGTTCTCGATCATCCCAAGGTAGTTTTAGCCATTGTAGACCGTTGGGGAATGATTTATGACTGTTGGAGCACTTTTTGGCATTCAAAAGTAAATTCTGGAACTAGTCGTTAGATACCTGGAAGTGACATTCGAGTTGGCTCGGATTCCTTCGAGTCAGCTCGAATCCTTCGAGTCAATAGGTCGAGTCACCATTTCTTCATTGCAGTCGGCTCTTTATCTCAAGGTGCAGAATGTCACTCTGGACGAGTTGGCTCTTTACAACTCGGGTCGGCTAGAACTTGAATCTTGAAATTCTTGAACTCAAGGAGTCGGCTCTTTTCAGCTTGGGTCGGCTCTTCTTCTCAGGTTTGGAGAACCTTACTTTGGAATAGTTGGCTCGATGCAATTCGGGTCGGCTCGCTTTCTCAGGCTTTTAAAATTAGGTCTGGCAGAGTCGGCACTTTCTAGGTCGGGTCAGCTCGCCTAGCTGTTCTCAGAAAACTTTTAGGAAATGGACTCTGAAGGAGTCGGCTTGGACAAATTCTAGTCGACTCGGATTCATTAGAGTCGGCTCGCTTTCCATTGAGTCAGCTCGGATAGCTGCATTCTAGAATTCTTGTTGCGTGCCAGTAATCAGAGTCGGCTCTTCTTGTCTTGGGGTCGGCTCGAGTGTCTTCTTCAGGATTTTTACAATTTGAACTTAAAGAAAACTCTCACCAACTCTTTTACAATTTCACACAAACCAACTCAAAGCAAAGTCTAAGGCACACACACTTATAGAAGTAACCCTTTTACTTGATTTTTCTTAGCATTTTCATTGGGGTTCTTCTTTACAAAAACACATACAACACAACTCTAGCAAGAAAATAGAAATGTAGGAGTTGAAGTTTGAATATGTTATACATCCTACAAAAACTTGTCAAATACTTGAAGAGTTGTCAGTAATAAATGTACATGCTTTAATGTTTGGTTATCATCAAAATCACTTATGGGGTCAACAACCCCTCCTCCTCTTGAAATCAATCAACTCTTATGAATTAAAACTCTGCTGAATTATTTTGAAATAGGTGTCGTGTATTCTTTGGTTTTTGGTTTTGTTTTGGTTCTTTGTTCTTATGTTGGCTGGCCACTACCCTTGCTGTTCTCCATGCCCAAGTAGCAAATCAATCATCTTGACATCAGCCACACCTTTAAGAAGGAGCCCTGAAGCCATCCCTGAAAGCAGGAGTCTCCCTTCTCCAGGCCGCCAACCCTACTAGCCCTAATTCCCTTTCTTTTGTTTTTCTTTCTTCCATATTTTGTTTCTTTTATTGCTTACATGATTCATGCCTAACCTTGACATTTTTCAGATCCTCGAGGTGTTTCCCCTCCCCAGAGGAGGCTTTCTTTGCCTTCAGACTGGGTCCAGATTTCCTTCAGATTCGGAAAACCAAAGGCTTGTTCTTCTAGGTACCATCTAGAGGCTGAGAGATCTCTTCATCAAAGAAACTGCAATTGCTGCTGGTAAAAGCCTTCCCCCTCCTTTGTTCTGATTTGAAGACAGGTACACTATCCTAAGCCAGGAGTTTCTCAATTTTTGGGTCCTGGCTATTTATTATTCTGCATGAGTTTTTGTGAGTATGATAGTTTCTAGCATTACTAGTCATCATGCTGATTCTTTACTTATTTTCAAGTTATTAGCTGACGAATTTAATGGAAAAAAAATTAGTTTACTATTTTTCATCAATCCTATGTTCGTCCCGCATCATCCTTGTTCCTCTCCTTGCATCTGTGTCGCCCAAGCTCGTGCTGCAGTGCCGTCATGTCTACCTTCTTCCCTGTCGTGCCGCCATCTCCGCCCAGTGTTGTTGCCAGAGAGCCCGCCGGTGAAAACCCCCTATGCAAGCTTCCCCTATTCGTTGATGTCAATCGGTGAAATGGAGAAGGGATCGCACAATCATGAAAGCCATTCCATCTTTTATTGCCATTTCAAGCTTCACATGCTTCTCAAAGTAAGGCGCCAACCCCTTTGTTGACTTTAGGATTAGGCAGGAAATAAAGAAATAAAGAGAAAAAGAGAGTAAAAATGAAAAAAATTAGAAAATAATAATTTGGGATAGTTTTTAGAGCTGCACAATTTTAGAGCTTCATGGATTTCAAAGCTGTACAGATCTTATAGCAGAGCCTTCGGATTTGGTTCATCAAAGCCCCTGCTGATCTTGACTTGATGGAGTTGAGTTTTTCCCACCTCAGGAGAATGATGGGGACAGCAATAACACAGATCCTAAAGTAGCACAAATCTCAATGCAGCACGAATGTCGAGGTAGCACCAATTCTGATGCAGCATAGATTTTAATGCAAATAAATTTAAATTTGAAGATTAGTTATTTTAGGATTTATGATTATTTTAAAATTTTATTTAGGATTAGTTTTGATTGGTTAGGATTGAGTTATCTAGTATGGATAGGTCTTATCTTGTATTTGAATTTGAACCATGCTTATCTTTCTATCTTGTATTCAAATTCAAATGAAGGCTAGGAAGGTCTATCAATATCACCCTCATTCCTTTGTAAATAATTGGTTAATGAAGATAAGTTTTTAGGAAAGAATGATTCTTCGTTCTGCCTCCGTAAAGGAGTGGGCGTGAGGCCTGTCTTACCTTCACCTTCGGCTGTTGAGGGGTGTGAGACCCTATGCCTTCGCTTTCGAGCATCGAGGGACGTGAGGCCCTAGTTATCCCCTTCCCCGTTGAGTCCTCTCTATGGTCTTAGAGATTTTCCTTCACGGCCCCAGATAGTGATTTGGGTGGGATGCCTTAGGCTCCGCATGTACTGAGATGTGTGGGATGCCCTAGGTTACATGTAGTAGGGTGGGTGATATGCCCTAGAGGTGAGAGGTCTCTCCGTGAGTGTGAGTCCCAAAGTCCATGAGAGTCCAGATTTTTTCTACCTTCTATCTCCATTATTCTTTCACCAACTTCCTACAAAAAAAAATCGAAAAAAAATAATAGTATCCTAATCTTCGGTGACTTCTTAACTCACTGACAATCCTATCCCTGATCCCGTGCCCCATCAAAGGCCTTTTAGCGTACATGGCTCCAATTGACCATCAATCGATCAGAGTCAAAGGACTTTTAGTTCTCATTGCTCCAAATGATCCTTGATTGATTAGAGCCCTAAGACCATTCAGTGCCCGTGGCTCCGAAGCAACCCTTGATCGGCAAGAGCCTTAAAGACCTATGATCGGTCCATGGAAGGAATTCTATTTTCAAGCACTTGTTTGGCTTCATAACAATGGCCTATGATCGACCTGATGGCTTTTTTTTGGATCTAAAAGAGGGATGATCATTTAGATTTATCAAAATAATGATCAATCTTAACCTACTTTATAACAACCTGTGATCGGTCTTTTCAATTTGCTAACAACAACCTACCAAGGTCTACCGGTTAGCAAAGGTCTAACAGTGATCTATTATCAAAGGATAGTCATCCAATTGTTTGAAGTAATAAAAATGTTTATACCATAAAGAAAATAAAAGAAAAAAGTATAAGTAAAAAATATAATGCATTATATCAAAAGTGCTCGAAAGCTATAAAAAGGTAGTTACCAAAAATGGGTAATACACAAAAGAAAAGAAAAATTTTATAAGGGACTAATCTTCTTTGACCTCCAAGTTCTTTGTGGACTCTATCTCGCGGATCTGCACTACTAGACATACAATGAGGAATGACATACTTCGGAAATTGGTATAAGCCCACCTCATTAATTTCTATGAGGAATTCATCGAAGTTTCTCCCAAGAAGTGGTAGGTGAGAGAGATCAAGGTTCAGATAAAAAATCCAGACCATGTTCCTATAGGTGAAATAGAAGATGGAATGGCCAATGTTGAACATGTCATATA
The DNA here is from genome assembly GCA_021397845.1 of Areca catechu. Classification (NCBI taxonomy): domain Eukaryota; kingdom Viridiplantae; phylum Streptophyta; class Magnoliopsida; order Arecales; family Arecaceae; genus Areca; species Areca catechu. The sequence continues at coordinate 73,600,183 of CM038041.1, forward strand.
CCCTCTCTAAGAAGTGATCACCTCCCTTGGAAGTCCCTCATCTCCACCTGAAGATGCCTGCTTAGCTAAGGGGTGAACATGATGATTTGTTTTGATTTTGTCTTAAAGCTAGCCACCACATCTTTATTTTTCAATGATTACTCAAGGCTAGAGATCTTCTCCCGAGCTCTATGCAACTTGCTTTGAAGTTGTACTATTTGAGTAGCCAACCCCCATCTCACCTCTTCGGATGTGAGCAATGATTCTAGGGTAGAGGCTACCCTTAAAAGAATAAAGTTAGCTATAGATTTGAATCACCTTGGTAGCCACATCCCGAGTGGCTTGTTTGCCTACATTGGATAGCATCTTCAACTCTACGGCTAGATTGGCCCTCTCGGTGGCATGTGCCTTATCCCCCCATCAAATCTCTACTTGGAGATGGTCAACTTCTTTGTTGGCCCCCACAAGCACCTTCAATGCCTTTTACAACTCTTTCTTGTGGATAACAGCCTTCTTATTTGCCGCCTTAGCTATCAATGTGGGTCCTAATTTCTATGGCTCTTGGAAGGGGCTCAGTGGGTATGGGTTCATTTGACAAAGGTTTAACATTTCGAACAAGATCATGCAACTAAACAAAACATAACATGCTTGGATGATAAAAAAAACTTATTTCATTTCATTTAAAAAAGTTTACAATAGTGAAAGAAAAGAAAATACAAGTTTCTAAACCCCGAACTTTTCTTGGGGATAGACCAAATTAGAGGCCACCTCAGAGGGTACGACCATGACTTCAATAGGTGGAGGCTTGGACATGGAGATGGGCATAATGACCTCTTCACCCTCAAGGGAGGGCTCCTCATTGGACTTCTCTTGCTCATCCAGGAAGGAGAAGTCCAGTTTCGAGTCCTAGGTTGCAACCTAGAGGCAGCAGTTGCTCTAGCCCAACTTGAAGCCTTTATGGAAGGCCTCCTTATTGAATTTGCGATGGTCATTACAGAACTCTTCTAATGTCCAGAAGACTACCACGGCCCAGGCCTTTTTCACCATGAAGTCTGTCGAGGCCTTGTACACCTCCATGACCTTCTCCCCAACCTTTTTCTCTACCTTAGCCAACTCCTCCTTGAACTTATCCACATCCACCTCCCTCCTCTGCTTCTCCAAGGCTATGTCAGCCTCTACCATGGCAAGCACCTCCTTTAGGCACTCAGATCCAGCCTCGGCCCTTCTATAGGCCTTCGTGACGGCATCTAAAAGCTATTTCTATTAGTCGATCACCTATACTCCTACGATCGATGGTTGATCAGGATGACCATGAAATGCATCATTTGTTGGGTTTTGGGTAGGTGCAGCAACAGACTGGGTATCAAAATTTTCATTATTGAAACTCCAATCGACTAGAATCCTAAACCCTAGGACCACTTGACCATGACAACTAATAAATCAAAATTTTAGGATAATAGAAGAATGCATAGAGTGCTGTACTCCTTAATTTTCATGAGGCACACAAGTGTATGCCCTCCAGAGGTGATCGACACTAGAACCGAACCAAGGAAGCACTTATACCAAGCTTGCTTATTTGACTAGGTCTCTTCCGGTAGCCTTTCAAACATTCTCCCTTTGCTGGAATCCCTACGCTCCTGTAGGGCACACGGAGACCTCTCAAATCCTCTCTCAGAATTTGACTATCTCTTTTATATCTCTTCCTAAGATCTTGTCTTAAAATGACATGTCTTATCTTAAAAGGACAAGCCTTGTCTTAATGGGACAAGCCTTGTATTAAAAGGACAAGGAAGAGAAAATAGAAAGGGACTTCTTTTGGATGTATTTTGGGATACACTAGCATCATATTACTGATGCCTATTTATAGAGAGGAATGAAGTGCCTGATAAGTCTTTTCCTCAGCCCTTTGACCCTTCAAGTAGGAGTCTTTTAGGTGAGTATACTTATCATGAAAGTCAATTCATGCGCCAAGAGACATATATGTGTCTCTTTGATTTTTCTAGCTAATTCTCCACATGCCATGTGGCATGTTACTGGTTAGATAATGGCTAAGGGGCATGGAATCCCAAGGGACACATTACAGAAACCAAGAGCCTTCAAATAAAAGGACTCTAGATTTCAAAATCGGTGCCAAAATGAAAGGATGCTACTTTTCATCATGCGCGCCACATTTCTCATGCCATTTTGCCATCTTTTGATTAGTCAAAGAACATCCAATTGGGCATGAAGATAAGAGAGAAGATATTAGAGTTTATCTAGAATTTATGATTGACTGGCAGAAGGACTCTTGGTCCTTCTACACCCCTTAATTTGGCATATGCCAATCATGGTACCAAGAGCCTACCCACTTAGGGCTCTTCCATAAATCGAGGATAAAGCCCAAATAATTCCAGATAAAATTAGATAGTTGCTACCTCAATTAGGACTCAACCCGTTCTAAGATCCACTTAAATTGGTTAGTCCGAATAGCAAGCTAATTAACCCAATCTAATTGGGTTAGGAGTTGGGCTAGCCAACATATGCTAGTATGTTAATTAGCTAGCCAATTAGGATCCATGACCTTAATAAAAAACCAATTGACTTCCTTGGCCAATTTCCTAGAATGTGTGACCCTTTGAGCTCCGCATCTAGCCAGTAGTAGGTCCAGGTCCAAGCTGTTTCGATCCAATAGAAATTGACTGACCTAATTAGGTCAAATCGAGTTGACCCAAGTTGCCAATTTGATCCAATGTCCAAATTGACTCATGAATCCAACTAATTTGATTCATGAAAATCTACAAGACAAGATTGACATCTAGTAACATATTATGCGTACTCGAAGGATGAGAAATTTGATTGAAATTACCAAAATATTCTTTAATAGAAAGTTATCATTAAATTCAATCATTCGATCTCACTTTATCTCGAATAAGTGATGGGTGTGGAGAATTGTCAAACCCTAGCACTTAATACATTCAAATCTCAATTTGATAATGAAGACTCGATCAATGAAAGTTTAGAAACCCTATCTAATCTCATCCTTCTTTGATCAAAGACTTCCTGAGTCAACAATCGAAGAAACTATATGAGATAAGTCCTCCTCTTACTTGGAGCGATTGATTCCTTGTCGATCCACTCACATCCTTCATGCATAATCCACAATATCTAAGAACACCCTATAAATAACTCATTATCATGAATGAGTATGAACCAAAATATGGCTTTATATGCTTAAGGAACCATGCTGATTTCAGTTCTAAGGATCACTTGCATAACTCCCACTATGAGAACAATCTTTTGACAAGTAGTAAGACCTCCATAAGATGTTCTCGAGGTGGGTTAGTTCAGTGAACTCATGTCCTAATGAGCACCCACATCCTTGTATCAGTGTCCCTATACAAGTGGCTATGAGACCAACAATCCTCTTCGTATAGCATACATTGGATGTGCTAGTATTTCTGGAAACATCGATCCCCAAATCGATGATCTAACAACTAGAAACATTTTAGATTAGGGTTTGTAGGAATTTAGGTCTCACCATTATGATCTCCATCATAACCCTAATTTCATTACCCTAACCTATGGGGTTCATTATAATCTTGATAAGATGCAGTAGTATGATGAATCAATAATTACCTTTATTAATAAATAATATCATATATGAGTTGGAAGATTATAGAAATATCCATACAAAAATTAGCTTTTAGGGCATAATTCTTTCAATCTCCCACTCGCACTAAAGCCAATCACCCTTGTATCTTATACCTATACAATCTATGTGGTGATCAAACTACTGCTGTGGTAGTGCTTTGGTGAATGGGTCTGCTATGTTGTTCTTTGTATCTACTCATTCAATGACAACATCTTATCTTTCTATGATCTCTCAAAAAAGATGAAAGCATCTTAGGATATGCTTGGACTTATAATGAGACCTAGGTTCCTTAGCTAGCACAACAGCTTTGGTGTTATCATAATAAAGCGGCACTGGTTTTTGTATAGCAAGAACCATGTCTAATTTTATGATGAATTGCTTCATCCGCATAGCTTCCTTTGCAGCTTCACTTACAGCTATATACTCTACCTCAGTAACTAAGTTAGCTATAGTTTGCTGCTTTGTACTTTTTCAACTCACTGAACCACCATATAGGGTGAAGACATACCCTGATATGGATTTGCTATCAAGATCTGATTGAAAACTAGAATCCATATACCCTTCTAGTTTCAACTCTGATCTACCATATATTAGAAAACCATCTTTAGTCCTTCTCAAGTACTTGAAAATATTTTTTATTGCTTTCCAATGATCCTCTACTGGATCAGCTTGGAACCTTCTTACTATACCCAAGTCATAGGCAACATCAGGCCTGGAACATAGCATGGCATACATAATTGATCCTACAACCAAAGCATAAGGAATCAAACACATCTTCTCTCTCTTCTGATGTCTTAGGAGACATCTTTTTAGAGAGATGTATGCCTTGACTATGGGCAAGCAACCTCTCTTACTTCTCTCCATGTTGAATCTCTTCAACACTAAGTAAATGTACCTAGATTGGGATAAACCAAGCATCCACTTAGATCTATGTCTATATATCTTTATACCTAGTATATAGGATGCCTCTCCCAAATACTTTATGGAAAACTACTTTGATAGCCATGACTTGATCGATTGTAACATTGGTATATCATTCCTAATGATAAGTATGTCATCAACATACAAAACTAAGAAAATAAGGGCACTCTCACTTCTCTTCTTATACACACATGGGTCATCAACATCTTGATGAAACCAAACTCTTTGATCATCTAATCAAAGTAGATGTTTCAACTCCTTAATGCTTGTTTCAATCCATAAATGGATTTTTTAAGCCTGTATACTTGGTTTGGTCTCTCACTTGAGACAAACCCCTTTAGTTGTGACACATAGACTTCTTCTTCAAGATATCCATTAAGGAAATCAATCTTAACATTCATCTACCAGATCTCATAGTCATAGTATGCAGCTATGGTAAGCAATATATGAATGGACTTGAGAATGGCAACTGGTGAAAAAGTTTCATCATAGTAAATATCATATTTTTATTTGAAACCTTCTGCCACCAGCCTGGCCTTGTAGGTTCTACTTGACCATCTGCTCCAATCTTCTTCATGAAGACCCATTTACATCCAATTGGGTTTACTCCCTCAAGTGGATCAACTAATGTCCAAACCTGATTGGAGTACATAGAATCCATCTCAGATTTCATGACTTCCAGCCGTTTGTCAGAGTCTCTACTCATGGCAACTTCCATATAGGTCACAGGATCATCATCCTATATGATACTGGCATCACTGTAATTCTCAATGAAAAAGCCATATCTGAGAGGTGCACTTCGCACTCTCTCTAACCTAAGGAGAGGAGTTGTGTGTTGTGGTTGTTCTTGAACCTTAAAAACATCTAGTTGAGGAATTATTTCAGGTATAGGTTGAACTTCTTCAAGTTCAAATATTCTCCCACTACTCCTAATATGGCAACATCTGCTGACGTGGAGTCTGCACGGGTCCCAGCTAGCAGTTTTGCAAGGGTGAGCGCCATCTGGAGGTGGCACTCAATTGTCGTTGAGGTGAGCCCTCTTGCCGAGGTCAGCTTTCAACCAGGGTCGTGCTCATGGGGCGAGCCCTCAAATTGAGGTTAGCTTCCGATCGGGGTAAGCACATGCCGTCAAAAGAAGCCCTCCTGCCGAGGTCAGCTCCCAGCCAAGGTCATGCTCATGGGGTGAGCCCTCCGACTAAGGTTAGCCCCCGGCCAGGGTTGAGCTCATGCTTCCATGATGGGCCCCTACCGAGGTTAGCTCCTGACCGGGGTCGAGCCTAGGCTCCCCATGGTCGGTCCCCCAGAGTGGGAACTCGTCTCCCATCTGGCGGGAGTCCATGTTCCCTCCAATGACGAAGGGAGGAAAGGCTGATAGAAATTCAAACCATGGAGACCCCTGACTACTGGCCGCTCGTTACTCCAGTGTAGCATGTGCACGATCTGACACCCGGCCCTGTAACGCGCTACCACATCTACCCTTGTGCAACTGGGGAACATCGTCCCCACAACACGAGGCTTGAAGTTTCTCTGGGAAGGAAATTTTGTGAAGGACACAAACTCTGCACCTCTTGAATGGCCCCTCCCAAAATAGAAGCACCCCATCATGGCTCGAGGCTCGAGGGCACTGTGCCAGTCAATACAAAAAAGCAAGAAGAGGACTTCCCCGAGGGGGGGAAGGGGAGGAGAACCTTTGGGCAAGCAAAAAAGGAGAAAAGGCCCCAGAGAAGAGCGGGATGATCCCCAGGCCACAGACACACACAGAAGCAAATAGAAAGGTAGGGAAGGTAAGCGTTAAGCGAGAGGAGTGGGGAGAGGTAAGTGAGCCAGAAAATGGCCAGCCACCGGAGAGCCAGCAAGGAGAACCTCCTCGTTCCTCGCTCTTTGTCCCTTTCTCTTTACCATTATTAAAATCTATCTTTCTCTACACCATCTGGATGCGGAGAGTCCCCCAAGCTCTCTGCCTCAGAGGTTCTGCCCCTGTCAATCATTTCACTGACTTGATTGTCAGAGTGTTCCCACCAGAATCCATGGCACGGGTCTCCTCTATTTTGTATGTTGTCCGAACCCTAGAGTCGATTTGAAGTGGAGGGGCGGTACCCAGGAGGAACCCGATGTGACTCCATCCTTCCCCCTCATAGACTAAGCTTCACTCTCTTTCTTTTTTACCCTCAGGATGCGGAGAGTCCCCCACACTCTCTACCTTAGAGGATCTATTTCCTATGATCGTCCCACTGACTTGATCGTTGGAGTGTCTCACCGGAATCCCCAGCACGGGTCTCCTCTATTTTGCAGGGCCACCGGATCGAGGAGCTAGCCATTAAGCAAAGAGAAACGAGCACCTAGCAAGAGCCTAACATGTTAAAGCTATAGGCCACGACGATCTTGTTGACAATAGATTGGCATGCCAGGTAGGGGCCAACTACCACCTTGGCAGAAACTCGACTGGTACCCCATTACGAGAAAGATGTTCATAGAAACTCGCAAGCTGACAATGACTGTACGAGCGCTAGGGTCTCCACTAGCCAAGTGAGGGATCCCCCTCACCACAGCGTTCAACACCCAGAGAGGGAACTTCTTGCCCCATCATCTCCACCTCCAGTGGATGCCCAAATTGCCACACTGGTCCAGCAGGCTCAAGCTCGGGTTATGGTGGCTCCGCCAACACCATTGAAGGTAAAGGGGGCAAGAGATCTGACGAGTTTGGCATAGGGCCCCCTTCCAAGTTTGACCATCGAGCATGGAGCTTCGCATGAAGTTATACAAGGCCAAGAGCTGACAGGTATATGAATGGCCCAACACGCTGCAGGCCTGCCACGTGATATCCCGTGTGACCACCGGTGAGATGCTCTTCAATCTCGCCTGCAAGACTGAAGTCAAGATCCTGGAGGGACCTCCTACCTTGTCGAGGATATAAGATCCCTTCTCCATAAATAAGTTTACAAATTTTCAAACTCGGCACTAGCAGTCCCACCTTATAAGTAAGGAAGACCTCATGCCACTTACGAGGCCGGAAGGTACCAGGGAGAGTGCCCCTGAGGTCAGAAAACCTCCACCGAGCTCATAGCTCAGAGATGGTGGCGGGGCAACCTGCCATTTATAACATGACTCACAGTTCGGCAACCTCACCAACAAGCTAGGCCCACCCCATCAGGCCTACTCTCGTCAGCCACGCTCACAGCTCGAAGGTGGCAGACGGGAAGCCCACCTATCACGAGACTCATAGTGTGGAAACTCTTCATCAACCAGCCAAGCCCTCTCCATCAGGCCCGGGCTCCTCCATCGAGCTCACAGCCCGGAGATGGTGGCAGGGCAACCAGCCATCTACTGCTTGACTTGTAGTTTGACAACCTCACCAACAAGCTGGGCACACCCCATCAGGCCCGTGCTCGGTAGCTGCGCTCATAGTCCGAAGGTGCCAAACGGGAAGCCCGCCATCTATCGCAAGACTCGCAGCGTGGCAACGCTTCATCAACCAGCCAAAACCTCTCCATCAGGCCCATGCTCCACAGCCAAGCTCATAACCCAGGGATGGAAATGGGATGCCATCCACCGCGAGATGCATAGTATGGCAAAGTCTCTCCCAAAGCTAGGCCCTCTCCATCAAGCCTGTGCTCCTCAACCGTGCTCACAGCCCAGGGATGGCAGCGGGATACCATCCTCCATGAGACTCACAGCATGGCAAACTCTCTCCCAAAGTCGGGCCCTCTCCATCAGGCCCGCGCTCCTCAACTATGCTCACAGCCAGGCATGGCAGTGAGATGCCATCCACCACAAGACTCACAGTGTGGCAAACTCTCGCTCAAAGCTGGGCCAACTCCATTAGGCCCATGCTCCTCAGCCATGCTCATAGCCCGGGGATGGCAGCGGGATGCCATCCACCACAAGACTCACAGCATGGCAAACTCTCTCTCAAAGCTGAGCCCTCTCCATCAGGCCCGTGCTCCCCAGCCGTGCACACAGCCCAGGGATGGCAGCGGGATGCCACCCACCGCGAGACTCATAGCATGGAAAACTCTCTTCCAAAGCTAGGCCACTCCATCAGGCCTACACTTCACAGTTGTGCTCACAGCCCGGGGATGGCAGCAAGATACCATCCACCACGAGACTCACATCATGGCAAACTCTTTCCCAAAATTGGGCCCTCTCCATCGGGCCTACGCTCATCACCCATGCTCACAGCCCGAGAATGGCAGTGGGATGCCATCCACCATGAGACTCATAGCATGGCAAACTCTTTCTCAAAGTCGAGCCTACTCCATCAGGCCCGTACTCTTCAGCCATGCTCACAGCCCAGGGAAGGCAGCGGGATGCCATCGACCATGACACTCACAGCATGGCAAACTCTCCCTCAAAGTCGGGCCCACTCCATCAGGCCTGTGCTCCTCAGCTATGCTCACAGCCTGGGCATGGCAATGGGATGCCATCCACCACAAGACTCATAGCATGGCAAACTCTCTCCCAAAGCTAGGCCATCTCCATCAGGCCCGCACTCCTCAACCATGCTCATAGCCTGGGGATGGCAGTGGGATGCCATCCACCGCAAGACTCACAGCATGACAAACTCTCTCCCAAACTCAGGCCCATTCCATCAGGCCCGCACTCCTTAGCCATTCTCACAGCCCGGGGATGGTAGCGGGATGCCATCCACTGCTCTCACAGCATGGCAAACTCTCTCTCAAAGCTAGGCCCACTCCATCAGGCCTATGCTCCTCAGATGTTCTCAAAACCCGGGGATGGTAGTAGGATACCATCTACACGAGACTCACAGCATGGCAAACTCTCTCCCAAAGACGGGCCCTCTCCATCAGGCCCGTGCTCCTCAACCATGCTCACAGCTCGGGAATGGCCGCGGGATGTCATCCACTATAAGACTCACAATGTGGCAAACTCACTCCTAAAGTCAGGCCCACTCCATCGGCCCGTGCTCCTCAGCTATGCTCATAGCCCGGAGGTGGCAGACAGGAAGCCTGCCATCTATTGCGAGACTCATAGTGTGGCAACTCTTCATCAACCAAACGAGCTCTCTCCATCATGCTCGCTAATGGGGACCTCACCAGCACGAATCCCGAAGTAAGCACGAATCTTGGAGCCACGCGAATCTCGGAGCATATCCAGAATAAATTTAGGATTTATCATTTATTTAAAATTTGAATTAGGATTTTATTGGTTAGGATTGAGATATGGATAGGCTTATCTTATCCTATCTTGTATTTGAATTTTAATCATCTCTATCTTTTTATCCTGTATTCAAATTCAAATGAGGGTTGGACAGGTCTATAAATACCACCCTCAGTCCTTTGTAAGAAAATAGTTTTTGAGAAAAAAAAAATTTGAGTTTTTAGAAGAGTGATTCTTCTTGCCATTACCTTCAAGCATGGGCATGATGCTCTAGTTATCCCCCTTCCCATTCCATCTTCTCTATCCCCTCGTGGCCTTTGAGATCCATCCTAGCGCCTCCAAGTATCGAGGAGGGTGTAATGCCCTAGAGGTGAGAGGTCTCTTCGTTAGGGTGAGTTCCAAAGTCCAAGAGTTCTAGATCCTTAACCTACATCCCCACTATTCCTTCGCCATCCTTAGAAAAAAAAAATACCAAAAAAATAGTGGTACCCAAATCTAGTGACTTCTAGGCTCACCAATGATCATACCCCTGTCCCCCATCAGTTTTTGGTATCAGAGCCAGGTTAAATTTGGGTACCCCAAATTTCCTTCTCTCCCACCAGCTCCAATCAGTCCCTCCACTTCCCCATCACTGATCTTGTTTTATTTTATTTTTTTTTCCACCTCTCATCCGACACCATCGGAGAGAGCACTTTCCCATGCACCTCCATCATCACTGACCGAGGTGCCTCCGCCACTGCCGGCCAATCCTCCCCCTTCTCCCATCCTTTCCATCCTCCATCCATTCATCCCATTAAAAAATCCATCAAAACCCTGCACCTTTCACCCCCACTCGAAAACCCAAGCCAGGGCCCCTCAAGCCATCCGAAGCATCCATCCACTTCTACTGTTCCAGCTACCATCGACCATGGTCTCCGTCCAAAGCCATCCCATTGCGATCAGGATTCAAAACTGGTATCTCGAGAGAATCATTGGAAAAGCAGTGTTGGGTGGAGAGCAACAAGGTCTGCACCCGGAAATCGCACAACAAGACCCCGAAGCCCACATCCAACCCTCGGTCCCCGTCCTCCTCCGACCAAACCCCCACTGTTGCCACAGTAGCCGATGCCGCTGCTAGCTCTCCCCGCCACCCGGCCCGCTGTAGCCCTTGCCCCCTCCTCCGTGGCCTCTGTCAAATGGCCACAATTGCATCATCACCATTAGCCTCGCCTCCCATTCGCCACAGGAGATTTGGGAGCTCCGCCGCAAACTCACCGCCGAGATCAAGGAGGTCATGTTCGACGCCATCGATGCCCTCTTCGTGCAACCGTCCGAGGGAGAAGAGTGTCAAAAAAAAGGCATCTCCGTTGAGGGTTTAGCCTCCAGCCTAGGGTTAGGGATTTGCTCCCGTCATCCAGATACGGTCTTGCACACCATTCCCCCTCATTCTTCATCGACATCGATGGACGAGACCTGGGAGAAAGCCATCGAGGCGGCGCTCGGCTGCCAGGCCGACTTGTCATCAGTGGAGCCACTACGAGCCCTGAAACTAGATGGCGCCGTGAAGTGCCTTCACGGCCCTCTCCCGTCGCCGGCCCTTTTCGAGAAGTTCCCGACACTGGAGAACCTCTCGATCGCCATTATGCTGCACATATTGCTCAAAGGCTTCCCTTGCTTGCCGGCCCTCCAGCGGCTCATCCTCTCTGACAATTGGATATCTGGTGGGCTGGAGTTCTTGGTGGAAGCCAGCCTCGACACCCCTCCGTTTCCCTCCGAGAAGAAGGAAAGGGATGCACGAACATGAAAGCAAATCCCCTCCCTCTTGCCCACTTCAATTTAGCACAAATTTTAGAGCTGCACGCACCTTAAAGCTACACAGATTTCAAAGCACACCAATCTCAAAGCTACACCATTTTCAAAGCAAAGCTGATTTAAAAAAAAAAAATCAAAATCATGGTTATGTCAAGCTAGAGTTTGGAGTTCCCAGAACCTGAAGTCAAGCTGAAGTTGGAACCTGACCCAAACTCGAGAGAGTCATGTTTTCCCCACCTCAAGGGAATGATATTTTTGAGAGATTCTTCTTGCCTTCGCCTTCGGGCATGGGTGTGATGCCCTAGTTATCCCCCTTCCCATTCCATCTTCTCTATCCCCTCGTGGCCTTTGAGATCCATCCTAACGCCTCCAAGTATCGAGGAGGGTGTAATGCCCTAGAGGTGAGAGATCTCTTCGTTAGGGTGAGTCCCAAAGTCCATGAGTTCTAGATCCTTATCCTACATCCCCACTATTCTTTCACCATCCCTAGAAAAAAAAATACCAAAAAAATAGTGGTACCCTAATCTAGGTGACTTCTAGGCTCACCAATGACCCTACCCCTGTCCCCCATCAATTTTTGGTATCAGAGCCCATAAAAAAAATTAGGGTACCCCAAATTCCCTTCTCTCCTACCAGCCCTCATCATCCGTGTCCTCCATCTCCACTCGGTCTAGCACCCCTTGATCGCCTCCCCATTGGATCCTCCCTGCTCCATGTCGGCCACTAGTCCCTTCTGCCTGCAACCAGAACAACCGATCGCCGTGGCTGAAGGTCATTGGTGCGGGCACCAGACTCAGAAGAAGACTTCAGAGCTCCATCTGGATCTCTGATTAACCTTGCCCGAAGAATTAGGATTTTTGGTTTGTAATAAGAGTTGACTAGATCAACTCAATTTAACTTGAGTCTACATTACCTGCATTTTATTTTGTTGAGTCATGTTGACTCAGTAGTGGACTAGGGCTTCAACCTGGGGTGTTACATTTTCTCCCAAGACCAAGCAAGTGGACACCACACTCCCAGCCATACGCCTGAGTCCAGGGGGCGCCATATCTACATCCAGCAGCCTTTGGTCCCCACTCCACAGATAGCAGCTTCCTTCTCTCATGCGCCAGATGAGGAGAAATCCACCAAGAGTCCACAAATCAAGGGGGCGGCCAAGACTTTCCCAAGAGAACCAAAGTAAAGATGGGAAGAAATTTTCTTGGAGAGAACTTCAAGGAGGCGCCCACTACCTGCCAAAAAAATCCAAAACAAAGATGGGAAGGACCTTGACTTAGGGAGGAAGAAAAGGAGGAGTCCAAAAGAGTTGATCCATGGAAGGAAAAAAATTCTCTTGAAGATCCATACAAGAAGGCGCCATCTACTTGCCTTTTATAACCCAAATTAAATTTTTTGGTACTTTGGCCGACCATATGTGTATGATTTTTCCTGATTTGTAGATCCCCTCCTTTAGTTCCACATGGGAAGATGTAAAACCCTACTCCCTTGTAAAGCCTTATAAATTAAACCCCTCTTGTAAGTTTAAATCAATCAGATGAATGAAGCCAATTATTTTTGAGCAAACTTTGTGTTTTCTCTCTTCCGCACTTGCATCCAGGTGTTGAGCTCCGTGAGGGAGTAAATCCGGGTTCCCCAGGAACCTTGAGGAGGTGTGAGATCTCCAAAACCCAAACCCTAGGTTAGCCACTCCACTCCCAAACCCTAGCCGCGATCACCCTTCTCTTTCCACCAAGCCCTAGTCTATTCCACTTCTCACGGCCACCCTCTCCAAGTCTAGGCCGGCCACCAGCATCCAGCTCCAGTCCAGATACTTCAGATCTACAGCAGTTCTAAGAGGAAGTCAGATCGACCTCCAGGAGAATCCTGATTTCAGCAACTTCAGCTTTCAAGTTCTTCAACCTGGTAAATCTTTTCTTAAGTATCTGAAATCCATCACTTGTTCCTCTTCTTTCCCAGATCTTGAGTCCAGGAGAAGCCGACCAAACCACAAGACCAGTATTGGAGGATCCATTGCGAAGATAGCCGACTCCGAGGATCCCACAATCTGCTCGAGAGAGTTCTTCCACCAAAATCCTGAGAAGATCACTGTCTGGTTAGTAAACCATCTCTCCTCTCTATTTCTGTTATGTTGAAAGTTCAGAGAGAAACCCTAGGTCTGGGAGTTTCTCAACCCCCAGCGATCCGTTACTTCTGAACTACTCTGATAATTTAGTTTCATCTAAATTGTGCTTTCAATCCTTACCTAGTTTCCTTCAACTTAGTTTAGCTTTACTTTGAGTCAAAGCCAATTTCTGAAATTAAAAAAAAAAAGAAGAATTAATCTTAAATTTACTTCCGCATACGCTTCTTTGTTCTTTGTTCTGCATCAGTCATCAGATCGACGCCCCCATAGCAGCAATTTCGCCTTCATCCATTGGCCTCCCACGGGTGCTCCCTGCAGCCGATCCCATCATGCATCATCCCACTGTTCTCCCATCTGTCTTCCCCAATGATGCAGAACAAAGAACAAGAAGCGTATGTGGAAGTAAAATTAAGATTAATTCTTTTTTTTTATTTTTTTATATTTCAAAAATTGGCTTTGACTCAAAGTAAAGTTAAACTAAGTTGAAGGAAACTAGGTAAGGATTGAAAGCACAATTTAGAAGAAGCTAAGTTATCAGAGTAGTTCAGAAGTAATGGATCGCTGGGGGTTGAGAAACTCCCAGACCTAGGGTTTCGCTCTGAACTTTCAACAGGACAGAAATAAAGAGGAGAAATGGTTTACCAACCAGACAGTGATCTTCACAGAATTTGGGTGGAAGAACTCTCTCGGGCAGATTGTTGGATCCTCGGATTCGGCTATCTTCACAATGGATCCTCCAATACTGGTCTCATGGCTGGGTCGGCTTCTCCTGGACTCAAGATCTGGGAAGAAGAAAAACAAGTGATGGATTCAGAGACTCAGGGAAGGATTTACCAGTTCGAAGAACTTGAAGGCTGATGTCGCTGAGATCCAGATTCTCTTGAAAGCTGATTTGAATCCCTCTGGAAAGAGCTTTGGATCTGAAGTATCCGGACTGTAGCTGGATGCGGGTGGTCAGCCTGGACTTGGAGAGAGAGGCCGTGGGAGGTGGGATAGGCTAGGGTTTGGGGATTGAAGTGGATGGTGGGTGGCTAGGGTTTGGAGTAGAAGTGGCTAACCTAGGGTTTGGGTTTTGGAGATCTCACACCTCCTCAAGGTTCCTGGGGAACCCGGATTTACTCCCTCACGGAGCTCAACACCTGGATGCAAGTGCGGAAGAGAGAAAACACAGAGTTTGCTCACAAAAAAAAGTTGGTTTCATTCATCTGATTCTTAGAACTTACAAAGGGGTTTTAATTTATAGGACATTACAAGAGAGTAGGGTTTTACATCTTCCCATATGGGACTAAAGAAGGGGATCTTCAAATTAGGATTGTAGGATCAATCCCTACTCATATGGCCGGCCAAAAAATTCCAAAGATGATTGAGGCTTCAAAAAAGGAAAGTGGGTGGCGCCTCCTTGTCTTGACCTCCAAGAAAAATATTTTTTTCCTTCTATGCTTGGCCTTATCTGGAAGTGTTTGGGCACTCTTAACCTTGCCCTCCAAGAGAAAATTTGTTTCCTTTTATATCTGGCTTTAGTTGGAATGATTATGGCACCTCCTAACCTTGCTCTTTAAGAGAAATCTCCTTCCTTCCATGGCTCAACACCTTTTGGATACCTCCTTTCCTTTCTCCCCAAGTTATGGCTTTTTCTAACTTTGTTTTGAGTATTTCTGGCAGGTAATGGATGCCTCCTTGAAGTTCTCTCCAAGAGAATTTCTTCCCTTTCAAAGTTTGGTTCTTTTGGGAATGTCTTGGGCCGCCCCCTTGATTTGTGGACCCCTGGTGGATTTCTCCTCAATTGGCGCATGAGAGAAGGGAGCTGCTATCTGTGGTGTGGGGACCAAACCTGCTGGATGGAGATGTGGCGCCCCCTGGACCCAGGCATATGGCTGGGAGTGTGGCTGGGAGTGTGGCGCCCACTTGCTTGGCCTTGGGAGAAAATGTAACACCCCAGGTTGAAGCCCTAGTCCACTACTGAGTCAACATGACTCAACAAAATAAAAATGCAGGTAATACAGACTCAAGCTAAAATTGAGTTGATCAAGTCAACCCTTATTACAAGCCAAAAAATCCTAATTCTTTGGGCAAGGTTAATCAGAGATCCAGATGGAGCTCTGAAGTCTTCTTCTGAGTCTGGTGCCCGCACCAATTCTCCCAGGGTGGGAGGAACTCGACCCTGTCGAGTATGGATCAAGTTGGCTCTGGTATCTCTCCAAGAGGTCTGGGTCCAACTCTTGTAATTCTTCTCGGGAGATCCAAGAGTCATCAAAATCTGGCGTTCCTAGCCAGCGGACCAGGTATCTTTGGTATCCTCGATTACGAGTAAAGATAACCTGATCATCCAGGATCTTTTCAATCTGCTCTTTCCTTACAGGCCAGTTTGTTGGTGGACACACAGGGTCAGGTTCACTCTCATGAGCAGGATTAGGTTCAAAAGCCTCACTGGGAATCACAGCTGGCTCTCTATACTCTACCAGGTCTGTAATGTTGAAAGTGGAGCTAATGCCTAGTTCTGGAGGTAACTCGAGCACATAGGCATTGGATCCTACTCTCTTCACCACTCTAAATGGTCCAGCTCCTCTAGCATGAACTTTCTAACGGTTCCAGGAGGAAACCGTTCAGGCCTTAACCTAATCATTACATAGTCTCCTTCGTCAAAAGTTTTGACTCGCCTTTGAGAATCATCCAACTTCTTATAAGTTTCATTACTTAAATTTATTTTGGCTTGAATTTCTTTATGCAAGTCTTTTATATGCTGTGCAAAAACTTCGGCAGACTCGGAGACCCGTGTGTGGACTGGTAAAGGAGCTAGGTCAAGAGGTGTGTGAGGTTTGTAACCATGCACAATTTCAAATGGACTCTTACCCGTAGACCTATTGACCGAGTCATTATATGCAAATTCAGCTCTAGGAAAGTACAAATCCCAGTTCCTAATGTTTTCACCAACAAGACACCTTAACAGATTGCCTAAACTACGGTTCACTACTTCGATTTGGCCATCAGTCTGGGGATGATAGGCAGTTGAAAACTTAAGTTTTGTCCCTAACTTATGCCAAAGGGTTTTCCAGAAATAGCTGGTGAACCGAACATCCCTATCTGAAACAATGGTCTTGGGTAGGCCATGGAGTCGAACTATCTCATTAAAGAACAAGGTGGCTACCTTAGACGCATCAAATGTTTGGGAACAAGGCAAGAAATGGGCTATCTTGAAAAATCGGTCCACTACAATGCAGATGGAGTCATGCCTCCTCTGGGTCTTAGGCAAACCTAACACAAAGTCCATGCTCACATCTTGCCAAGGACGATCTGGGACAGGGAGTGGAGTATAAAGGCCGGTGTTCTATTTTCGCTGTTTGGCAACAGCGCAGGTTCGACACCTGGCCACAATGTGTGCTACATCTCTTTTTAAGCTAGGCCAGAAAAAATGGTCTTCAATAGCCAGGATGGTCTTATCTTTTCCGAAATGGCCAGCTAAACCTCCAGCATGCGTTTCCCAAATCAAAAATTTCCAAAGAGAGGTTCTAGGGATACAAAGCCTATTCTTAAAGAACAGAAAGCCATCTAAAAGGGAATAATCCTTATGTTCACTAGATGGTCCTTGAGTTAGATCCTGGTACATAGTCTTAAAATCCGGACACGACTCATATTCCTCTTTGATTTGCTCAAACCCTATGACTTCAGCCCTAACAGAATTCAACAACAAAGATCGACGACTAAGGGCATCAGCTACCTTATTTTCAGACCCAGCCTTATGCTTCAAAACAAAAGTATAGGACTAGATATACTCTACCCACTTAGCATGCCTAGGGTTAAGCTTCTTCTGAGAATTCAAGAATCTAAGAGCCTCATGGTCCGAAAACAGCACAAATTCTTGCGGTAGCAAATAATGTCTCCAGTAACGCAAAGCTTGCACTACCGTATAAAATTCCTTATCATAGGTAGAATACATAAGCTTAGCATCATTAAGTTTTTCACTAAAGAATACTACGGGATGGTTCTCTTGGCTTAGGACTCCACCTATACCTACTCCTGAAGCATCACAGGCAACCTCAAATACCTTTGAAAAGTCCGGTAACCTCAAAATGGGTGCCTGGGTCATCCTATCCTTAAGATCTAGGAAGGCTTTATGGGCTGCTTTGGTCCACTGAAATTCTCCCTTCCTAATACAGTCTGTGATAGGAGCAACTACAGTACTAAACCCCTTGATGAATCGTCTATAGAAGGTAGCCAAGCCATGGAAACTTCTGACTTCATGCACACTGGTCGGCTCAAGCCATTCTACTATGGACCTAATCTTTTCAGGATCGGCAGCCACGCCGTCAGGGGTTACAACAAAACCAAGGAAGATAATTCTACTGGTCATAAATTTACACTTTTTGAGATTACCATAGAGACTATCATTCCTCAAAACTTGGCAGACTTGTATAAGGTGGCCTAGGTGATCTGCAGGGGTCTTACTATAGATCAGGATGTCATCAAAATAGACCACTACAAACTTCCCTATGAAAGCTCTAAGTACCTGGGTCATAATCCTCATGAAAGTACTAGGGGCATTGGACAACCCAAAAGGCATAACAACTCATTCATAGAGACCATCCTTAGTTTTGAAGGCGGTTTTCCACTCATCCCCTGGTCTAATCCTAACCTGATGATAGCCGCTCTTGAGATCGATTTTAGAAAAAACCATGGCACCGGCCATCATATCTAGCATGTCATCTAGTCTATGGATGGGGAACCTATACTTGATTATGATTTTATTGATGGCACGACTGTCAACACACATCCTCCACGTGCCATCCTTCTTCGGGGTTAGAAGTGCAGGGACTGCATAAGGGCTAAGACTCTCTCTAATGAACCCCTTCCTCAACAATTCGCCAACCTGCTTTTGCAGTTCTTTATGCTCAGATGGATTCATCCTATAATGGGGCAAGTTGGGTAAAGTAGCTTCTGGGACTAAATCTATGGAATGCTGAATATCCCTAAGAGGTGGAAGGTGGTCTGGCAGATCCTCGGGAAAAACATCCTCAAATTCTTCTAATAAAGGCTTAACTTCCTGAGGAGGTTCTGAGGGTATAGGAGTCCTAAGTTCCTTAGCAGTCAACATCCAAATGGGTGAACCACTATGAATTTCTTGTTCTAGATCCTTGGCACTAATTAGGTTCACTCCAGTCTTCATTTCTCTGACCTTACTGGTTCCTTTAGCTACCTTGTCCTTAGGAGGGACTGAATGGATTGTGATTTTCTTTCCATTGAAACTAAAGACACAGGTGTTGGATTTTCCTAAGAGGGTGGCATCATGATCATACAACCAAGGTCTTCCAAGAATTATACTGCTCACCCCCATGGGCAAGACATCACACCAAATCTTCTCTTGATAGGATTGCATTTGGATTTTGACCTGACATCTAGACTGGATGGGTATAGAGGTAGAGTCTACCCAAGAAACCTTATAGGGGTTGGGGTGGGGGACTGGGGTTAAGCCTAACATTTTGACAGTGCTAGTAGAAATGGCATTCACATAGCTCCCACTATCTATGATGATTTTACAAACCTTATCCCCTAGTTTAAGGAAAGTCTGTAGGATGTTAGTCCTACACCAATCTTCCTGAACTTTAGTCTGGGACAGGATGCATCTCACAACCCCTAATTGGTCAGACTCTATGGATTCTTCCTCTCCTTCATACTCATCGACCAAATTCATTCCGGCCTCATAAACTTCTTCTTCAAACTCCTCATTAGGCTCGGAATTCTCTTCTCCTCCCTCTTCTATATAAAGGGATCTATGAGGGCACTGGCTAGAAACATGACCTACCTTATGACACTTAAAACAAGCTATGGCTGTGCACTGATTGGAGATATGATCGAGCTTCTGGCACTTAAAATAGATGATACTAGGGGTTCTCTGGGTGTCAGGTGCCTTACCTTTGTCCATGGACCTAGGGGTGGGAATACCCTGATTAGGCTTGCTAGGGATAACCTGGCTAGGTCCATTTCTTGGGATTGGGGCACTAACCCTAGAAGGCATGGGTCCTCTCTGAAACTTCTCAGTGTTCAGTGCAATCTGATAGGCTTGGTCTAGGTCAGTAACCTCTCTCAGAAATAACTCTCTCTTAATGTCTTCCCTAAGTCCATCCCTAAATCTAGATAAAGTGACCTCATGGGCTTCACTCACATCACATCTCATCAGGTATTCATCAAAGGTGGTTATGTAGTCTAAAACAGATCGATTTCCTTGTTTCAAAGTCTGCCATTGGTCTAACAGATTTTGCTAGTATGAAATGGGTAGGTACTTGTCTCTAAGTTTCTCTTTCATACCTTGCCAAGTGGTTATGGGCTCTACATTTCGTCTTCTAGTGGTCAGCTCAATGTTCCCCCAGTATAACCTAGCCTGACATACTAACTTCATCTTGGCAAACTTGAATTTCCTCTCCTCAGACATGGCATACCACTCAAAGTACTGGTCCATCTCACCCTCCCAATCAGAATACACCTTAGGATTTAAGCTACCATCAAAAGTGGGTGCATATAACTTGATGTTTCGAATGAACCTATCATCTCTATCCTCAAGTTCTGGGTCAGGCCTCCTATGATTAGGTTCAGGATCTCTATATAAAGGTCTTCTAGGCTCTTGGTGTGGGTGAGGTTGAGGCACATTAAAATCTGGGTCAGGAGTCCAATTCTGATGCCTAGGTTCCTCAAGTACTTGGACTCGATCCCTAAGCTGGGCAAAATTCTCATTCATATCCTGACTTAATTTGTTCATACTCTCAGTAAGAGCTCTAACCATGGCCTCTAAATCAGGTTGGGTTTGACCAGGTTGGTAGGGCACTCCATTCCGGGTAGACATGATGCAAGCAAACACACAAAATGAGACTCAACTGAACGACTACGGGCTAACTAGACCTAGAGCCCAAACTAGATGCCCAATCAGAGTGGCAAGCTAGCCTGTAGTAACTCAGGACTCAGCCAGGCAGACGTAAGGGGAGTGTTAGGTCCCTAGATGCCAATCCTAGACACCAATCAGAGATTGGCCAGGTAGGCGGACCAGCACACAAGCCCTTCGGGATGGAATCCCTGAACCACCATTCTAGACACTGAGTACAAAGCACACACAGAGTAACCAGACAAACTGACTCAACACTAGCCTTGACCCGACTTGTTGATGTCCCTAGCCCACTAGGGCAAATTAGGTCTAATTAATTTTAAGATTAAAGGCTTAGGTTCGAATGAGTGGGTGGTGGTTTTGGGCTAAGGAGAGGTTATCAACTCCTCCCCTTATCTTAGATGCTCAAATGCCCTTAAGATAAATTAAGAGATGAACACTCAAAAATAATTGGATTGCAGAACACAAAAATAGAGTTGCAGTAATTTAATTCTCAGAAATCTCACAGAAGCCAATAAATCACAGGAAAATTATGCAAAATAGATTCAATTATATTGGTTTCAGAAAAATAAAAATCACCAAATTTGGAGTTACTTATAGAGAGAAATAATTCCTGCAACAGGGCAATTATGGGCTGAAAATAGAGTACTTCCCCGTTTACAATTCCTGCTACGAAGTTGTAACCCAACGGATCCCCTACACGCCCTAGGAACACCCCATGGAATGGGAAGAGGAGGTTTGCACCTCGCTTCGTTCCTAGGACCGGACGTCCTGGGGAGTCTACTTCGAGCAGACAAAGTAAAAAGAGAGAGACTCAAACAAGCAATCAAACAGAAATCCTAGACAGGGCTCTGATACCAAAAATGATGCAGAACAAAGAACAAGAAGCATATGCGGAAGAAAAATTAAGATTAATTCTTTTTTTTTATTTTTTATATTTCAGAAATTGGCTTTGACTCAAAGTAAAGTTAAACTAAGTTGAAGGAAACTATGTAAGGATTGAAAGCACAATTTAGAAGAAGCTAAGTAATCAGAGTAGTTCAGAAGTAACGGATCGCAGGGGGTTGAGAAACTCCAAGACCTAGGGTTTCACTCTGAACTCTCAACAGGACAGAAATATAGAGGAGAGATGGTTTACCAACCAGACAGTGATCTTAATAGAATTTGGGTGGAAGAACTCTCTCGGGCAGATTGTTGGATCCTCGGATTCGGCTATCTTCGCAATGGATCCTCCAATACTGGTCTCGTTGCTGGGTCAGCTTCTCCTAGACTCAAGATCTGGGAAGAAGAAAAACAAGTGATGGATTCAGAGACTCAGGGAAGGATTTACCAGTTCGAAGAACTTGAAGGCTGATGTCGCTGAGATCCGGATTCTCTTGAAGGCTGATTCGACTCCCTCTGGAAAGAGCTTTGGATCTGAAGTATCCGGACTGTAGCTGGATGCGGGTGGTCGGCCTGGACTTGGAGAGAGAGGCTGTGGGAGGTGGGATAGGCTAGGGTTTGGTGGATTGAAGTGGATGGTGGGCGGCTAGGGTTTGGAGTAGAAGTGGCTAACCTAGGATTTGGGTTTTGGAGATCTCACACCTCCTCAAGGTTCCTGGGGAACCCGGATTTACTCCCTCACGGAGCTCAACACCTGGATGCAAGTGCGGAAGAGAGAAAACACAGAGTTTGCTCACAAAAAAAGTTGGTTTCATTCATCTGATTCTTAGAACTTACAAAGGGGTTTTAATTTATAGGACATTACAAGAGAGTAGGGTTTTACATCTTCCCATGTGGGACTAAAGGAGGGGATCTTCAAATTAGGATTGTAGGATCAGTCCCTACTCATATGGCCGGCCAAAAAATTCTAAAGATGATTGAGACTTCAAAAAAGGAAAGTGGGTGACACCTCCTTGTCTTGACCTCCAAGAAAAATATTTTTTTTCCTTCTATGCTTAGCCTTATCTGGAAGTGTTTGGGTGCCTCTTAACCTTGCCCTCCAAGAGAAAATTTGTTTCCTTTTATATCTGGCTTTAGTTGGAATGATTAGGGCGCCTCCTAACCTTGCTCTTCAAGAGAAATCTCCTTCCTTCCATGGCTCAACCACTTTTGGATACCTCCTTTTCTTTCTCCCCAAGTTATGGCTTTTCCTAACTTTGTTTTGAGTATTTCTTGCAGGTAATGGGCGCCTCCTTGAAGTTCTCTCCAAGAGAATTTCTTCCCTTTCAAAGTTTGGTTCTTTTGGGAATGTCTTGGGCCGCCCCCTTGATTTGTGGACCCCTGGTGGATTTCTCCTCAATTGGCGCATGAGAGAAGGGAGCTTCTATCTGTGGTGTGGGGACCAAAGCCTGCTGGATGGAGATGTGGCACCCCCTGGACTCAGGCGTATGGCTGGGAGTGTGGCTGGGAGTGTGGCACCCACTTGCTTGGCCTTGGGAGAAAATGTAACACCCCAGGTTGAAGCCCTAGTCCACTACTGAGTCAACATGACTCAACAAAATAAAAATGCAGGTAATACAGACTCAAGCTAAAATTGAGTTGATCAAGTC
Source organism: Areca catechu (assembly GCA_021397845.1). NCBI lineage: Eukaryota > Viridiplantae > Streptophyta > Magnoliopsida > Arecales > Arecaceae > Areca > Areca catechu. Next base: position 73,623,144 of record CM038041.1, read on the forward strand.
AACCCTTATTACAAGCCAAAAAATCCTAATTCTTCGGGCAAGGTTAATCAGAGATCTAGATGGAGCTCTGAAGTCATCTTCTGAGTCTGGTGCCCGCACCACCCAAGCATCGCTCCGCCATCAAAGAAGCTCCCATCCCTCAGTGTTCTTCTAGACGACCCCGAGCCACCAAACCAGCCTTTCCTGATCTTCCATCTCCCAACACCAGACAACCTTCCCCGGTCTTCCCGCACCTCCCTCCTCCATATCCCATTGTCTGAGAACCCCTCCAATCACCTACCATCTGGAAGTTCCCCCCCCTCGGTCTCCTGTTGTCCATGAGTTTTATCTCGGTCCACCGTCACCCAACCACCCTCACCTGGTCGTCTCCGAAACTAGCTCACCTCCCCTGCTCTCGAGTTCTCCCCTGCTTCATTCCAGATGGTTGCTCGACTGTTGCACCTCCTCTGAAGCCGACTCCTCTGATCTCCGATCATCCGTGAACCCTCCCCGGTTCTCCCATGCCCGAGCATTCTCCTCCGACCTTCCAATGCCATATCTCCCTCCTCCAGTCCATGACGCCCTCCTCAGCCCCGGATCTCTGCACCACGGAGGGTCGACCCAAGCTCGGTTCACCTCCCTGCTTTTCAGGCTCATCACAGCAATTCTCGACGTCCCCAATGCCGGCCTCTTCTCCGGACCACCTCTCCTCAAAAATCTTGCCCGAACACCTCCTTCCGTTCGATGCAAATTCAAAGAAGCATGCAAGAAGAAAATTCGACGATCTGCTGTTGAAAGAAGACGAGAATAGCTATTACCACTATTCCTGCTATTCTGCACTTTTCCCAGCATTATTCCTGATTGAAATAAGCCCGTTCAATTTGGGTTGAGTTTAAAAAAAAATATAAATCATTTTACAGGTCATGTGCATCCTAGAGCCAGCCTAACTCGACGAAGTTGAGTTTTCCCCACCTCAAGGGAATGATGGGGACCTCACCAGCATGAATCCCGGAGCAAGCATGAATCTTGGAGCCACGCGAATCTCGGAGCATATCCAGAATAAATTTATGATTTATCTTTTATTTGAAATTTGAATTTGGATTTTGTTGGTTAGGATTGAGATATGGATAGGCTTATCTTATCCTATCTTGTATTTCAATTTGAATTATCTCTATCTTTTTATCCTGTATTCAAATTCAAATGAGGGTTGGACAAGTCTATAATTAGCACCCTCGGTCCTTTGTAAGAAAATAGTTTTTGAGAAAAAAAAATTAAGTTTTTAGAAGAGTGATTCTTCTTGCCTTTGCCTTCGGGCATGGGTGTGATGCTCTAGTAATCCCCCTTCCCATTCCATCTTCTCCATCCCCTCGTGGCCTTTGAGATCCATCCTGCACCTCCAAGTATCAAGGAGGGTGTAATTCCCTAGAGGTGAGAGGTCTCTTTGTTAGGATGAGTCCCAAAGTCCATGAGTTCCAGATCCTTGTCCTACATCCCCACTATTCCTTCGTCATCCATAGAAAAAAAAAATACCAAAAAAATAGTGGTACCCTAATCTAGGTGACTTCAAGGCTCACCAACGATCCTATCCCTGTCCCCCATCACTCACACTATTTTGTCGAGCTCACAACCCAGAGATGGCTATAGGGCAGCCCGCCTCTACTGCATGACTCATAGTTCGGTGTCCTCACCAACAAGCTAGGCCCACTCCATCAGGCCCGTGCTCCACAACCATGCTCATAGCCCGGGGATGGTAGAGGTACACCTCAAAAGCCACACCATCTATCGTATGATTCATAGTATAGCAAGTCATCAAGGCGAGCCCTCTTACCAAGGTCAGCTCCTAGGTGGGGTCGCACTCATTGAGCGAGCCCTCCAATTGAGGCAAGCTCTCGGTCGGGGTCTTGTTCATGCACCAAGGCAAGCCCTCTTACCGAGGTCAGCTCCCAGGAGAGGTCATGCTCATTAGGTGAGCCCTCCACTTAAGGCAAGCACCCGGTCGGCGTCGTGCTAATGCACCAAGGCAAGCCCTCTTATCGAGGTCAACTCCTAGGTGGGGTCCTGCCCATGAGGTGAGCCCCCCACTTAAGACAAGCTCCCGATAGGGATCGTGCTCATGCTCCAAGGTGAGCCCTTTTATCGAGGTCATGTCCCAAGCAGGGTTGCGCTCATTGGGTGAGCCCTCTACTTGAGGCAAACTCCTGGTCAGGATCGTGCTCATGCAGCAAGGTGAGCCCTCTTATCGAGGTCAGCTCCAAGGCAGGGTCATACTTGTTGGGTGAGCCCTCCACTTAAGGCAAACTCCCGGTCGGGGTCATGCTCATGTGCCAAGGCTATCCCTTTTACCAAGGTCAGCTCCCAAGTGGGGTCGCACTCATTGGGTGAGCCCTCCACCTGAGGTAAGCTCCTGATCGGGGTCTTGCTCATGCTCCAAGATGAGCCCTCTTCTCAAGGTCAGCTTCTAAACAGGGTCATGCTCATGGGGTCAGCCCTTCACTTGAGGAAAGCTCCTGGTCGGGGTCATGCTCATGCTCCAAGGCGAGCCCTCTTACCGAGGTAAACTCCCAAGCTGTGTCACGCTCATTTGGCGAGCCCTCCACCTGAGGCAAGCTCCAAGTCGAGATCATGCTCAAGCACCAAGGCGAGCCCTCTTACCGAGGTTAGCTCCCTAGTGGGCTCATGCTCATTGGGTGAGCCCTCCACCTGAGGCAAGCTCCCGGTCGGTGTCGTGCTTGTGCGCCAAGGCAAGCCCTCTTATAGAGGATAGCTCCTAGGCGAGGTCATGCCCATAGAGTGAGCCCTTTGCCTTACACAAGGTCCCGGTCAGGGTCGTGCTCATGCACCAATGCAAGCCCTCTTACCGAGGTCAGCTCCTAGGCAGGGTCATGCTCATTGGGCGAGCCCTCCACTTAAGGCAAGCTCCCGATTGGGGTCACTCTCATGCTCCAAGGCAAGCCCTCTTACCAAGGTTAGCTCTCAGGTGGGGTTGCACTTAATGGGCGAGCCCTTCGCCTAAGGCAAGCTTCCGATCAGGGTCATGCTCATGTGCCAAGATGAGCCCTCTTATCGTGGTTAGCTCCCAGGAGGGGTCATGCCCATGGGGCGAGCCCTATGCCTGAGTCAAGCTCCTGGTCGGGGTCTTGCTCATGCACCAAGGCGAGCCCTCTTACCAAGGTCAACTCCCAGGCGGGGTCGTGCTCATTGGGCGAGCCCTCTGCCTAAGGCAAGCTCTCGGTCGGGGTCATGCTCGTGCACCAAGGCAAGGCCAAGGCTCTATGCAACGATGAGAGAAGGGATGCTATCTACCACCTGACCTACAGTTCGGCACCTCAAACCAGGATGTCTTAGAGGTCTTGCAATCAATCAGACGGGTCCTTAGCCTAGCAAAGGCAAGCCGAGACACTCGAGGAGTCCCACAATCGACTAGGCGAACCTCCAGTCCGGTGGTGGTCAGCCTCAGGTGTCCTAGAACCTCCATTTCCTGCTGCTTGAACTATGGTCTGGCAGGCCAGGGAGCATGACAAAGTCAAGCAAAAGATGAAGAAGGAAAAGAACAGAAGACACGAACAATGCATGACATTCTAGTGAAAGAAGAAAGAGAAGTTGTATTCAACAAGATGTTCTTTACACAACAAAAGGGGCTCTCAGTGGCTCGAGAAGCCTTAAGGTAAAAAAAAGAGAGAGAGAGAGAGAAGAAGAAGAAAAGGGAATAGAAGAAAGGAGAACATCGGTCGCAAATGAAGGAACACCTTCATTGATCAAAAGTCTCTTACTTCTTATGGAGGCTCCCGACAGGTCGAGAGACCTCCTAGAATCCTATGTTACAAGGTGAAAAGGCTTCAGGCCTCCCTTGCCGTTCCCTACTCGACCAACGGGCAGGTACTCTGGCTTTGGACTCTACCCCCGGGACTGGGTGGAGATATTTCAATCACTTCTGCCCAAGGAGGTGGGTGCCCTTCCTCAAGTGAACCTATTGGGAAGGAGAGCAACAACGCGTCCGCCTCTACCATGCCGTCCTTCCTAAAAGCTTGCCAGATCTACAGAGTCTAGCATCATCTTCGCCACCCCATCCTTGGAAGTCACCGATCTTGTGATTCTAGGGGCAACTACAACGGCACCATGTAAGGCTACCCCCATCAATGCCATGTCGGTCATGGCCATCTCCACAGTTACCACGACCATGACCCCTTCCTTCTCCAATGGCACATTCGACCATATTCGGAGGCCTCATAGATGAGCCACCTCCATCTTTGAGGCAGCCTCATTCTCTGCCCCAATGGCACGACCAGATGCTCTCACCCTTCTCTTCCTTGGGGGAAGCTTCTAGCTTGGCTAATTTTTTCTATGAACCAAATGTGATGTGGGATGAAACTAGGACTGATGAAAAAATAGAAAACTAGTTTTTTTTGTGATTTTTTTTGGATTTTAATTTAGTGGCTAAATACCCGAAATCAAGTAAACAATTGCAAGAAGACATGTATCACAAGGACTCAACATACCTGCAATAAGACTCATGCAGAATAATAAAAATAGGATCCCGGGAATTGAGAAACCCCCAGCTTAGGATAGCATACATGTCACCAAATCAGAACTCAGGAGCGGGAAGACTTTTTTACCAGGCAGTGATTGCAGTTCTTTGAAGAAGAGATCCCTCAATACTCTGGATGGCACCTGGAAGAACAAGGGTTCTTGAATCTGAAGGCGATCTAGACCCAGTTTGAAGGCAAGGAAAGCCTCCTTTAGGGAGGGGAAACACCTCTGGGACCCTGCAAGCATCAAGGTTAGGCACAAAATATAAAAACAAAGAGAAAATAATAAGATGAAACAAGAAGGAAAGGGATTAGGGCAAGAAGGGCTGGCGGCCTGGAGAAGGGAGGCTCTTGCTTTCAGGGATGGCTTTAGGACTCCTTTCCAATGCCATGGCTGAAGTCAAGAGACAATGTTGGAGGCTTCGGTGTGGAGTAATTGCAAGGATAGTGTTCGGCCAACACAAGAATGCAAACCAAAGAAACCAAACATAACACAAGACACCAGTCTTAAAACAATTTAGCAGAATAATATTTCATAAGAGTTGATTGAATACAAGAAGAGGAGGGGTGGGGTATTTATAGAGTTCCCATGCCCTCTTTTTGTTAGGACTTCAGCCCTCTCATAGTTAGGATAGGTTTATACAATTTAAGTGGGAGAACAATTACAAAATAAATTTAGAACTATAAGCATACAAGTTAAAAAAAATAAAAACTTGATTTCCTCCTTCCACTTGGACTCTTCCTCCTAGCATGGACCAGTCAAACTTCTTCAAAACTCATTGAATTTAGCCTTGAACCTTGGGGCAGCAGCAAGGATGCCTCCTTCATGGGCTTGGACGAACACTTGAGGGGTCCAGGTGGGCTTCCAATGGCCGGGCGCATGGGCTGGCATATTCCAGGGTATCAGGCTAGAATCTTTATTCTAAAGAACTTGGGCTTGGCGCCTGATGCGGGATAGTTTCGATGTGGTGTAGGATGATTCAATTTTAGCCTAGATGATTTAGAGAGCAATAATCATAGTAAAGCAACTAACATGATATATTGAAGAGAGTAAAGAAGGCAATTAACCACTTACCCGCAATCCGCTCCACAAGCTATGAAGAATAAGGACCCGACAGCTAGGAAACCATCTAAGATAAGGCTATTCCATGTTTCAATTATCAAATCTAATCAGAAAAGGATTGGTTACTTATCCCAATGGAGATTCTCTTCAACTTGAGATGGATCTGCTGCTTGGTCGCTCAGATTTCATAGTAGAATGAAGATCGGGGTCCAGATTTCATATCTACTGTCAGATCTTGGTTCGGAAGCAAAGGATCCGTCCTCTAGAGTCCTTGAACACTTGGGATCTACAGAGAAGGTAGCAAATAAGATTTTAAGAACAAAGTAAGCAGGCTCCAAAATTTAAAAAAATAATGTTGGATGTGTAGGGCTTGTACCAAATCGGTAGTTGCTTGATGAATTCGGCAGAACCTCCACTCAAGGACCTCACTGCCTTAAGCTCTCAAGGACCTCCCCATCTTGAGCTCTTAAGGACCTCCCTGCCCTTAGAGAAAATCACTAAGCCTACCCAGCTTTGTGGAAGAAGAAAGACAACATTTCATTTCATAAATCAATAACATCCATTTATAAGGGGTTATGGGGTCCTATTTATAGGGTTCTTCACACATGAAGATTTCATTTGACTCCTTTGAATTTAAATTATATTTAAATTTAAATTCTAAAACACTCCTTGGCTTTTTGACTCCTTTCTTGAATTTTGAATTTTAAATTCCTTCTCTCCATGGCTTGGGCGACAACGTGAAAAAAAAAAAGTATTCGGGAAAAGGAAGATGGGGTGCTAATCTCCTTCTTATTTAGTGCTAAACCTTTCTTAATCTGATTTTAATTCCACTTGATCGGCAACATGGGATAAGAAGGCCTCTTCAAATGTGTAGGTTTGAATTTAAAGTCTCCTCCTTTGAATTTGAGATGATCCTCCTTTTATCTTGGACTTTTTCCTTTGAATTTTGGATTAGCCTCCACTTATCTTGGACTTTCTCCTATTTAAAGTTTGAATGGACCATGGGTGGGCGTCATCTTGGAGTGGGTGATAAGAGGGAATGAGGGGGCACCAAATAAGAAGCAGAGTCTTTCTGCTTTACTCCTCTCAATTGGCCTCCTTGAAATGGGCGATGAAAATGGATGGACGCCTCTCTTGGATAAGGATGAATTTAAAATTATCCAAATATCCAGTTGTCCTAATGTCAGGATGTTCCAATGTCTGAATATCTGGTGAAAAATTTGGACAACCCCTTTTTGGCTTAGAATTGATCCACCAAGGTGATGATAACTTGGGTCTTGGATAATTATGACTCTCCTTGACTTATTCAAGCACTAATTACAGGACTCATCTTGGATAATTCATCGAACAAAGTAAATTAATGCTATTTACGAGATTTTTAAACCAATTGATGGACTCAATGGACTCAATTGGTAACTTAACAACCCTAATTGACCAAATTATACTCAATTTGATCAAATTACAACTCAATTTGACATAATTATAAACTCAAAATAATTGGGACTCGAGTGTTCTTTATGAAGAACACATGGACTTACTCATTGGTGATCCAATTTGAATCAGAAAAGGTTTGCTTCCTCTTCTTAGCTCTTGTGTCCCCACAAATTCTCCCGAGATGGGAAGAACTCGACTTCGTCGAGTATGTGTCAATTCGGCTCTGGTAATTTTCTAACAAGTCAAGGTTCAACTTTTGAAGATCCATTTTGGTGATCCAAGAATCCTCAGACTCAGGTCTCCCTTGCCAACGAACTAAATATCTTTGGTAGTTCTTATTTCTAGTAGTTATGATCTTATCATCCATGATCTACTCAATCTTTTCTCTCCTCTTTGGTTATTTGGCTAGTGGACATTCTGGGATAGGGTCACTCTCAAAGGTGGGATCAGGCTCAAATGGCTCACTAGGTATCACCATTGGTTCCTTAAACTCAACTAGATCAGATATATTGAAGGTCAGACTAATACCTAACACCGATAGTACTTCTAGCATATAAGCATTAGGTCCAATCTTCTTTATAATCCTATATGGTTTAGCATTACAGGCATGTAGTTTTTTCATGATTTCGACTGGAAACCATTCAGGTCGTAACCTGATCATGACGAAGTCCCCTTCGTTAAACTCTTTAAATCTCTTAAGTAAGTTAGCCTCGTGCTAATAAGATTCATTGCTCTTTTTAATTTTGTTACTGATTTCTTTATGCAATGCTTTGACATGCTGTGCAAGTGACTTTGTGGACTCTAGGACTCAAACTGACACTTAATAAAAAATGGACTCAACTATGTAATCCTATTAAGAAGAATTTTATTGGACTCTTATGGTCTAAACCTAAAGATGATTGATTCTCTAGGTTTGACCCTGGTCTGGTATGCACATGAAAAGTTACCATGGATCCCTAGCAAATGCCATAAGGTCTTCCAAAAGTAGATAGAAAAAGAGATGGGCTTTAAGGGCTCATGCAACATGGTAATCTCTTCAAAATGAAACCTAATGGCTCTAGAAGAATTATAAGGGAAGGGTAGGAAATAGGAATCGGAGTCTTGTGATAACTTAAGAGAAGCATGAAACAGACCTTGGATACTCAGGATAACCTTAAGATTTGAATATTGATCTATTGGTGTAAGATCTATGGCAGGCAGGATGCTTTTAGGTAGTCGAAGGTCATTTGGAAGGTCTTCAGGAAGTTCATCTTGAAAGTCTTATAAAATAATGTCGACCTCCTGGGATTGTTCCTCAAGGACTTGAAGGAGGTCATGTGTCGAGGCTAAAAGATTGGGTTTGTTGGCTCTACCTAGTGATTTTGATGAATAACAAAATGTTGAGTACATATTGTGTACTAATATTTATTTCTAGTTGTGAGTTTTCAGGAAACAAGCACCTTAAATTCTTAAAATTAAAGTATCGTGGCACGCTGTCGCACGAAGCATATTTCACAATTTGAGAAGTCTTCTTCATGCAAAAATGGCTTAAAAGAGTTCATTTATTGTTTATTTAAGTTGGATTTAAGTTTCATATTCAATACTTGTGTTTTTGGTTTGAATTGCACTTAATTATGAATTTTGCAAAACCAAGTGTCAACACCTGGGAAGTCAAGTGTCGACACTTCAGTATTTGGCATGCAGAAAAACTCCTTGGCATACCGAGTGTCGACACCCAGAATTCAGGTATCGACAACTGAAACTCAAGTGTCGATACTTAAGTTTTCAAGTGTCGACTCAAGGCCTGAGACTTTTTAAAAATCCAGAACATGGCCAATGGAGTGTTTTTGTGTCAAGTGTCGACACCTCTGAATCAAGTGTCGATACTTGAAAGTTCAAGTATTGATACCTAGAGGTCAAGTATCGACACCTGATAGCAATGTATCAACACTTGACAAATCAAGTGTCGACACTCGAGTTCTTATAGCCCTAACGAATCTATTTTTCTGAGTTGCAGAAATATCTTTTCAAGCTCCCAACAGCTAGATTCGAAGCTCAAATGGTCACAAACCATTTTTTGGAAGTTTTTGAAGTATTTAAGCTTCACCAAACTTATTCTTGAAGTATTGAAGTCCATTAAAAGCTCAAAAGCCAATATTCCCTCAAGAACTTCATATCAAAAGCTATTTAAAGTATGATTCCCTGAAAAAGCTTACAAGCCCATCCTTTCATCTTTCCAAAAAGAGAGCTTGAAGAATATTCCAAGGAGAAGACAAGACAAAGCATCAACTTGAGCCTCAAAGCTTCCATTATACTCTTGAAGAAAGTTTGTTTTGTTTATTTTGAGTTGTATATCTGAATTTCTCTTTTGATTTGACCTATCTTTCAAGGATTTCTTGAAAGTAGGTTGTTATGGTTGTTGATGTGCCAAAGAGACAAAACCAACTAGGGTTAACTTGTGAGCCGGAAGACAAAATAAGTGTAAAGGTTAGTTGGTGAGCCTAGGTGATAAAACCAACAAAGGTTTTGACTTGTGAGCCTTTGGAAAAACAAGTCGACTGTAATCTTGGAGAGATTATAGTGGAATTCCCAAGGGTGGCTTGGGGAGTGGATGTAGGTGCTACGTTTGCATCAAACCACTATAAACCTTGTATTTGTGTTTGATTGTTTCTTCTATCCCTTACTCTTTACTTCTTGCACTCTATTTATTGCTTTTTGTTGTATATAATCTAGTGCATCAATTTTATAACTCACAAACACTACAAGGCCTGCACATTATTGCTTTAAATTTTTAAAAGACCCAATTCATCCCCCCTCTTGGGGTCCATTTCTAGGCAACAAGTGGTATCAAAGCACCGTTACTCTCTTGTAGGTCCAAGGATCTTGAGTAAAAGATCATCGCAGCCCCAATTGGAATGGATATTGTTGAAGGTCAAGCATCAAACCGTCCCCCATTATTTAATGGCATGAATTACACTTATTGAAAAACTCGCATGCGCATATTCATTCAAGCCATGGATTATAATCTTTGGAGGACAATCATAATTTGGAGGACAATCATAATGTAGGCCCATGTAGGCAACCCAAGAGAGGGGGTGAATTGGGTTTTATAAAATTTTTGGTACTATTTAAAATATCTATGAACTAAAGCAAGTATGTACTAATGCAATTCAAGTGCTTGTGTATTTCAAATAAATACAACAGAAATAAATAAATAAAAGCACAAGAAGAACAATCACACAAACACAAAGATTTATAGTGGTTCGGTGCCAACCAAGCACCTACATCCACTCCCCAAGAATCCCTTGAGAATTCCACTAAGTTTGGTTTTATAACTTTGGCTCACCAACAACCTTTACAACTTGTTTTGTCTTCGGGCTCACAAGTCAAACCCTAGTTGGTTTCAAGGCTCACCAACAATAACCCTTGGTTTTACGGGATAACCAAGAACCTAAACAACTTGTTTTGGCTTCGGGTTCATGAGTAAAACCCTAGTTGGTTTCAAGACTCACCAACAACCACTTTGGCTTTCAAAGGCTTACCAAAATCCTCTTTGGTTTTCTAAGGCTCACCAAAAACCTTAAGTAAAATAATGTAAGAGCAAGTATAAATGAATACAATAAAAGCTTTCTAAAATAAAGCAAATATCTCTTTGAAGCCCTTGATTGTTGATGAAGATCTTGTCTTCAAGTTGATGAAGACTTTGATTGATGCTTGTAGATGTAGACTTTGAATGCTCTCTTTGAAACTTGGAAGCTTGAAGGCTTTGAATCACTCAACTCTTGAATCCTTGAAGAATATTCAAAAAACTCACCAAAGGATTACTTTCCCATTTGATTCTTGATGTTTATATAGCCTCCCAACACTTAAATGACCGTTTATAGTTGTTAGGGAGGAAAATATGGCCATTTGATCCAAGTTAGAGAAGTTCTGCAGCCCAGAAAACTAGCCGTTACTGTTCAAGTATCGACACTTCACCTCAAGGTGTCGACACTTCAGTTTCAAGTGTCGACACTTCATTCTCTAGGTGTCGACACTTCACTTCCAAGTGTCGACACTTCAGCTCCAGGTGTCGACACTTGACTGAAAGTGCTTTCTGAAGTTTTATGTTTGTCTCAGGCCTTGAGTCGACACTTCACTTTTCAAGTGTCAATACTTGATTCTCTGGTGTCGACACTTCATTTCCAGGTGTCGACACTTGCCTGTGCCATTGCTGAAACATCTTCAAATTAAACCTTTAACCTCTTCAAGTTCTTCCATATTAATTTCAAAGTCCATATACTTGATTTTCCATTAAATTAAGAACTTTTTCAACTGAAATACAAGCATTTCTTCATTCAACATGGTTGAGTACTAAGATCTGAGAAATATACTTAAAATATAATTAGTACTCATATATACTTAAACATTTTGTCAATCATCAAAATCAAGACAAAAGTCAACAATCTCCCCTTTTTTGATGATGACAAAACCTTTAAGTATATGAAAAGGGTAAGCTTAAAAAGATTAACAATAAGATAAATATGTAAGCTCAAAACAATAAGCACCAAGCTCCCCCTCAAAATATGATCCAAAAAATCTTCAAAAATATTTTTCAAAATATGCAAAATTTTTAAATTTTTAAAATTTCTTCTTCTTACTAATTCTTCCCTTTAGATAAAAACATTTTACATTCTTCTTCCCTTTTGAACTTTCTTTCATTTCTTAAATGATTTTCTATGTTTATCCAATCTTCCCCTTTTCATACTTAATAATTTTCTCCCCCTTTTTGACATCATGAAAAAGGGTGAAAGGCAGTACAAAATAAGAATGAAAGTGAAAAGAATAGTAAGTAGATCATCAAAATCAATGCATGAAATCAAATAATTATGATATCAATTGAATATGATACAAATTGAATATGATACCAATTGAAATATTATACCATTTGAATGTAACTTTCCTCAAAAAAAAAAAAAAAAAATTAGATTTGGAAACAAGGAGAAAGAGTATCAGAGCAATATAAATACAGCATGATATCAAGCAAAATATTCAAAGCATCAAATATATGATAACAAATCTTTAGATGCTCCCCCTGAATGTTATTCTCCCTTAAAAATATGCATTCATTTGAGGAATAAAATATGAAAGCACATGCATCATAATTTCAGATAATTTTAGATGGAACATAAACTCTAAGTCTGAAACCAAGGATTTGAAGTTTTCAAGATATTCATGATTTTCAAAATACAAGGCATTTATACCACTTAAAAACTTTTAGCATGATTTCAAATTCATTTTAAGATAATTTGATATCCATACAAATGCTAGAAGTAATATGATATCAAGTCTAGCTACTAGAGCAAGGGTTTATCAATATGCTTACCTTCTTCTCAAAAGTAACCCTTGACTACTAGTTCTATACTTGATCCAAATTATTTTTAGATTAAGCTTAGATGTCAACCCTGAAAGCACATGAATCGTAACATTTCACTTGAAATAATTCAAAAACTGTATTAATCAAAATCAAGTAAAAGTCTAATAATCATAAGTTGAAATAATGAGAGCATGAAATCCATTTACATCAAAATAGTCACGATCACAACTAATAATTATTAGTCTAAGCTTGATTCTAATTAATCAATTAAAATATTTTTCAAATCAATATGCAATTTTAAAAGTATTTTTCATGAAATACATTAATCAAAATCAAGTGAAGGTCTTACAATCATAAATTTAATCATGATAGCATGAAATTCATCAACACCAAAAAGTTCATGATCATAGCCAATGATGATAAGTCCAAACTTGATTCTTAATAACTATTTAAAATAATTTTTCAAAGTAATTGATGCAATAAAAATTTAACTACATTTTTAATTATGGAAGGAGATGTTTAGAATTTACCAATATACATAGTCCTTCCTTTTACCATTTAGTCTAAAATGTAGCTCGTCCACTTCTTCAAATTATCTTGTACAGCACTTTTTAAGAACATCCTTTCTTCATGTTGGGCTCCAAGATATTTCTGCAAAACAAACTAAGTAGACATTTTGGTACCCAAACTTTCTTGGATCCTTTATGATTAGCAATTATAGTTCCTTTTAGAACCCAAACTTTTCTTAATCTAGAAGGATAAGCATTAAAACCACATTTAGAAGATAAATTGAAAGAAGCAGGAATAGAGAAAATTTCAAAAGTTTTTACTTCTTTTCCTTAATCAAAATATTTTTATCACATAAATCTTTTAAAATAACATTTTCATTTTCTAAAAATTCTTTTTCTTTAGAAAAATTATTCTTTTCATTTTTCAAAATATCAATCTTGGTATTTAAATCACCATTTTTATTTGCAAGATTAGTGTTATCAAGAGAAAATGAATCTACATGCCTATTTAATTTATTGTACTTAATTTTTAGCAATCTATATTCATGCACAAGATCAATAGATGCATCATGTGATTCTTTAAAGGTAAAATCATAATTATTTTTAGCACATACCTTTTTCTCATTTGCCATGAAGCAAAGATGGGCAACTTCATCATCCGTACTTGAATCTTCGCTATCGCTCCAAGTTGCCATCATTGTCTTGAATTTCTTTTTGGCTTTGAAAGCCATTATCTTCTTTTCTGTATTAGCTTCCACTATCCTTTGCCATAAGTTCAACTCATAGGTCATGAGTGAACCGATAAGCTCCTCCAAAGGTAAGGTTTCTACATCTTTAGCTTCTTGGATCGCCGTCACCTTTGGATCCCATGATTTTGGCAAGGATCTAAGAATTTTGTTCACCAAATCAGCATTAGTATAGATTTTGCCAAGACTTTTTAATTTATTAATAATAGTCATAAATCTTAAAAACATATCAGATATAGATTCATAATGCATCATTTCAAAAATTTCAAAAGAATGTACAGGCAAATTAATTTTAGTGTTCTTCACTTGAAGAGTACACTCATGAGTAACTTCAAGTATGTCCCATATTTCCTTCGCCGATGTGCATGTAGAAATTCTATTAAATTCATTTAAGTCCAATGCACAATAAAGCAAGTTCATTACTTTAGCATTGAGTTCAGTTTGTTTAAAGTCATATTCATTCCAATCCTCTTTGAGCTTTGGAATGGAAATGCCATTAACCAAAATGGAAGGAATATGAGGACCACTAACAATGATTTTCCAAAGATGATAACTAATAGATTGAATATGGATGCGCATGCGAGTTTTCCAAAATGTATAATTTGTGCCATTGAAAAATGGTGGTCTAACACTAATACCTACAAGGGTTACCATGAACTTTAGCTCAAAATTGTTAGACTTTCAAATAGAGCACCCGCTTTGATACCAATTGTAGGCCCACGTAGGCAACCCAAGAAGGGGGGTGAATTGGGTTTTATAAAATTTTTGGTACTATTTAAAATATCTATGAACTAAAGCAAGTATATGCTAATGCAATTCAAGTTCTTATGTATTTCAAATAAATGCAGCAGAAATAAAGAAATAAAAGTATAAGAAGAACAATCACATAAACACAAAGGTTTATAGTGATTCGGTGCCAACCAAGCACCTACATCCACTTTCCAAGAACCCCTTGGGAATTCCACTAAGTTTGGTTTTATAACTTAGGCTCACCAATAACCTTTACAACTTGTTTTGTCTTCGGGCTCACAAGTCAAACCCTAGTTGGTTTCAAGGCTCACCAACAACTACCCTTGGTTTTACGGGATAACCAAAAACCTAAACAACATGTTTTTGCTTCGGGCTCACAAGTAAAACCCTAGTTGGTTTCAAGGCTCACCAACAACCACTTTGGCTTTCAAAGGCTTACCAAAAATCTCTTTTATTTTTCAAGGCTCACCAAAAATCTTAAGTAAAATAATGTAAGAGCAAGTATAAATGAATACAATAAAAGCTTTCTAAAATAAAGCAAATATCTCTTTGAGGCCCTTGATTGTTGATGAAGATCTTGTCTTCAAGTTGATGAAGCCTTTGATTGATGCTTGTAGATGTAGACTTTGAATGCTCTCTTTGAAACTTGGAAGCTTGAAAGCTTTGAATCACTCAACTCTTGAATCCTTGAAAAATATTCAAAAAACTCACCAAAGGATTACTTCTCCATTTGATTCTTGATGTTTATATAGCCTCCCAATACTTAAATGACCATTTATAGTCGTTAGGGAGGAAAGTATGGCCATTGGAGCCAAGTTAGAGAAGTTCTGCAGCCCAGAAAACTAGCCATTACTGTTCAAGTGTCGACACTTCACATCCAAGTGTCGACACTTTACCTCCAAGTGTCGACACTTCAGTTTCAACTGTCGACACTTCATTCTCCAGGTGTCAACACTTTACTTCCAAGTGTCGACACTTCAGCTCCAGTTGTCGACACTTGACTTAAAGTGCTTTCTGAAGTTTTCTATTTATCTCAGGCCTTGAGTCGACACTTCACTTTTCAAGTATCGATACTTGATCCTCAGGTGTCGACACTTCATTTCCAGGTGTCGACACTTGCCTGTGCCATTGTTGAAACATCTTCAAATTGAAACTTTAACATCTTCAAGTTCTTCCATATTAATTCCAAATTCCATATACTTGATTTTCCATTAAATTAAGGACTTTTTCAACTGAAATACAATCATTTCTTCATTCAACATGGTTGAGTACTAAGATCTGAGAAATATACTTAAAATATAATTAGTACTTGTATATACTTAAATATTTTGTCAATCATCAAAATCAAGACCAGAGTCAACACATAAAATGTCCTCATCAGCCTACTATGTTGGTTAATGGCATTCTCACTCAAAAAATGGAAGATGATTGAGATGAGAATGACATTAAGCAAATAGAGCTTAATGTGAAGGCTATGAATCTATTGTATTGCTCTCTTGATCCAAGTGAATTCAATAGAATATCTAATTATCTCTCCACTAAGAAAATATGGGATACACTTGAGGTTACCCATGAGGGTACGCACCAAGTGAAAACTACTAAGGTTAACATGCTCATTCACACATGAAATGTTCAAGATGGAACCTACTGAATCTATTAGCGAGATGTATACTAGGTTTACAAATATTGTGAATGGCATGAGAAGCTTGGGAAAGATTGTATCTAATGGTAAACTTGTAAATAAATCTCTCAGGTCTCTTCCTGCTTCATGGGATGCCAAGGTGACGGCCATAGAGGAAGCCAAGGATGTCAACACTCTACCCCTCGAGCAACTATTAGGCTCATTGATGACTTATAAGCTTTCCTTAAAACAAAAGAACGTGGATGTAGAAAAGAAGAAGAAAATCATCGCCTTCAAATCCATCGCAAGAGAAGAGTCAAGCAATGAATCCGAAGAAGAAGATGAAGATGATGAGAAGGCTCTAATGGAAAGAAAGTTCAGAAGGTTCATGAGAAAGAAGAAATACAACTTCAAGAAGAAACCTCTGAAAGGTAAGCTAAGCTAAGAGAAAGAGAAGGAGAAAGACAAGGAGCAGCCCACATGCTTTGAATGTAAGAAACCGGGCCACTTCAAGATGGACTGCCCCTTACTTAAGAAGAGCAGAAGAAAATAAAGAAAGAAGGCCATGATGGCAACCTGGAGTGATAGCGAGGACTCCAGCTCTGAAGAAGAACAATAAGAAGTTGCAAACTTCTGTTTAATGGCAGATCATGATGAGGTACTATCTGAAACTAAAAATGAATTTACATTTGATGAACTATATGAAATTTTTGATGAGTTAGTTATAGAGTTTTAGAAACTAAAATCAGAACATAAAGAACTAAAAAGGCAAAATCTAAATTTAGTCAAAGCAAATGACAAGTTTTCAAATGAAAATGATTGCCTACTTCTTCAAAATAAAAAGTTAAATGATAAGATTGCTGGTCTTGAAAAAGAAAAAGAAAAACTTTTCTGTATCAAATGAAAATCTTCCAAAATAAAGCAAAGAAATTTTAGAAGAAAACAAAAAATATAAAGAAGAAATTGAAAAGTTAAAACCTTTTGTTAACAAATTTACATATAGTTCTGAAAAAATTAAATATACTTTTAAATAATCAAAAGGTTATTTTTGATAGAGCCGGTTTAGGGTTTAGAACTCAGAAGAAATAAAAGCTTTTCAAAAATTTCTTTGTGCCGTATCTTTGTCCATTACTTGTTATGCTTGTGGTACTGTAGGGCATAAATCTTACATGTGCAATAAGAAAAAATTAAGCAATGTTAAGAAAATCTGGGTTCCAAAAGGAACCATTGCCACTAACCTAAGAGGATCCAAGATGACTTGGGTACCTAAAATCTCTACTTGATTCTTTTTGTAGGTATGCCTTGCAACTAATAAGAAAAGAATGCGGTACCTTGATAGCAGTTATCAAGGCATATGACCGGAGATGTGGCGCAGTTCTCATCACTCGAGTATCAAAATGGTGGTAATGTGACTTTTGATGATAATGGTAAGGGCAAAATTATTGGAATTGGTAAAGTCCATATCACCCCTTCTACTTATATTGAAAATGTTTTATATGTAGATGGTTTGAAACATAACTTACTTAGTATTAGTCAGTTTCGTGACAAGGATTTCAAAGTTACTTTCGAATCTTCTTTATGCATTGTTTCTAGTCTAGATGATAATCGTATCAAGTTCATTGGTCATAGGCATGGCAATATCTATATGGTTGATCTTGATGATCTTCCTATTCAAAATGGTCAATGCCTAGTGGCAATGGAAGCCAAGATCAATGAAACTAGTTGACTTTGGCATTGTAGACAGGACATGCAAATATCCATTTGATTTCAAAACTTAGCAAAAAGAATTTGATAAAAGATTTGTTAAAACTCAGTTTTGAAAAAGATAAGATTTGTAGTGCATGCCAGCTTGGAAAATAAACCAAATCATCTTTTAAACCAAAAGGAGAAATCTCTATATCTAGACCCTTAGAGTTGCTTCTTATGAACCTCTTCGGGCCAACTAGAATATCTATTTTTGGAGGTAAGAAGTACGGTCTAGTCATTGTAGATGATTTTTCACGTTTTACTTGGGTCATATTTTTTGCACACAAAGATGAAACATTTTCTGAATTCATTAGATTTCATAAAAGAGTTTCAAATGAAAAAGGTGTTTTAATTGTATCTTTGAGAAGTGACCATGGAGCTGAATTTGAAAATTCTAATTTTGGCAAATTTTGTATTGAAAATGGCATTCATCACAATTTTTCAGTACCTAGGATACCTTAACAAAATAGGGTGGTAGAAAGGAAAAATAGAACTCTTGAAGAAATGGCATGCACCATGCTTTATGAAAATGACCTACCTAGATATTTTTGGGCGGAAGCCATAAACACTGCATGCTATATTTTAAACCGTGTTTTAATCCGACCGATTTTAAAGAAAACACCATATGAGCTTTGGAAGGGTAAAAACCTTCAATTCGATATTTTTGTATTTTTGGATGTCATTGTTTTATCTTAAACAATGGTAAAGACAATTTGAGCAAATTTGATGCCAAGTCAGATGAGGGTGTCTTTCTAGGCTACTCTACATCTAGCAAGGCATACAGGGTCTTCAACAGAAGAACACTTGTTGTTGAAGAATCCATACATGTAGTATTTGATGAATTTGACCAGAAATCTTCTAGAAAAGAATATGTACTTTCTGATGAAATAGGTACCAAGAAAACTGAAGAAGTGAACAACAATGAAGAGTCTGCCAAGGAATAAGAAATTGATCAAAATAATAAAGGAGATCAAGCACAAGGTGATGAAAACATATTTATAGTTAATGCTCTACCCAAAGAATGGAGGTATGCTCATGGTCACCCCAAGGAACTTATCACTGGTGATCCATCTAAAGGTGTAAGTACTCGTTCATTCCTTAGGAATGTCTGTGATTACTTAGCATTTGTTTCTCAGATTGAACCTAAAACAATTAAAGAAGCTGAAAAAGATTGTAATTGGATAAATGCTATGCAATACAAACTTAACCAATTCAAAAGAAACAATGTTTGGACTCTTGTAGATAGGCCTTCAAATGTTTTAATTATTGGCACCAAATGGGTATTTAGAAATAAACTTGATAAAAATGGCATTGTTACAAGAAATATGGCTAGACTAGTTGTCAAAGGATATAATCAGAAGGAAAGGAATTGATTTTGCTCCTGTGGCTCCTGTGGACTTGAGGTAATTAGGGCTATTGTTGGCTTTTGCTTATTTTATGAATTTTAAATTATTCCAAATGGATGTTAAAAGTTCCTTTTTGAATGGTTTTATCAAAGAAGAGGTTTATGTTAAATAACCGCCTGGTTTTGAAAATCCTGAATTTCCAAACCAGGTTTTCAAACTTCATAAAGCTTTGTATGGTTTGAAACAAGCTCCTAGAGCTTGGTATGATCGTTTAAGCTCTTTCATACTCAAACTTGATTTTACTAAAGGTATTTTGAAGAAAAAGAATGATGATCTCTTAGTAGTACAAATATATGTAGATGATATTATATTCGATGCTACTAACGAATCTCTTTGTCAAGAGTTTGCAAAGTTAATGTAGGGTGAGTTCAAGATGAGCATGATGGGAGAACTGAACTTCTTCTTCGGACTCCAAATAAAGCAAACCAAAGAGGGGATCTTCATCAACCAAGCCAACTACACAAAAGAAATACTCAAGAAGTTTGAGATGGAGAGCACCAGGTACGCCTATGAGCTCCTCTTATAGACTTGACAAGGATGAATCAGGTAAATCTATAGACCAAAAACTATATTGTGGCATGATTGGTTCATTATTATATCTTACTACCAGTAGGCCAGATATCATGTTTAGTGTTTGTATGTGTGCTAGATATCAGTCTAATCCAAAAAAGTCTTATATTTTGGCTATTAAACACATACTTAGATATCTATCTGGCTCAATTGAAATTGGTGTTTGGTACTCTAGGGATTCTTCATTTGAATTGATTGCTTATTATGATGCTGACTTTGTTGGGTGTAAACTTGATCATTAAAATACTAGTAGAACTTGTTAGTTTCTTGGAGTAAATTTGATCTCATGGAGCAGCAAGAAACAGAATTTAGTTGTTCTATCTACGATAGAAGCTAAATATATAGCAGCTAGAAGCTGTTGTGCTCAACTTCTATGGATCAAACAATAGCTCGAAGACTTTGACATTAAACTAATTAAGACACCCATAAGATATGACAATACTAGTGCAATCAATCTAACAAAGAATCTTGTACAACATTCAAGAAGTAAACACATAGAAATAAGACATCATTTCATAAGAGATCATGTACAAAACTCTAATGTAGTACTTGAATTTGTGTGTACTGATGATCAATTAGCTGATATGTTTACCAAACTGTTGACCTCTAAAGTGATTTTGATGATAACAAAATATTGGAGCATACATTTGGTTATCTAACAACTCTTCAAATGATAGACAAGTTTTTGTAGGACAACTACATTGACATACTTTCTAATCCTATAATATTTATTGTTTTGTGTTGAGTTGTAAAGTGTTTAGAATCTTGTAAAGAAGAACCCTACAAAAATTCCCTACTTAAATCAAGATAAAGGGTTACTTCTAGTTGTTTTCAAGCTTCAATTTTCTTAATTTTATTGAAATAAGACCTTGAAGATGTCTTTAAAGCTTGGCACAAGAAGTTCTGGAAGATTGAATTTGATCTGGCTGAAGAACAAATTTCGAGCCGACTGGATGGAGGAACCAGCCGACTCTGGTACTAGCATAGGAAAGAAGTTCTCTGTCACACAGACCAGCCGACTGCATCAAGGCCCAGCTAACTCGTCCAGAACATGGTTGAAAACATTCTGAGATTCTTAGGGATCTGAGCTGACTGCATTTTTGCCTAGCCGACTCATCCAGAACTTGGTTGAGAATGCTTTGAGAGCCTCTGAGATCCGAGCCGACTGGAATTCAGCCTAGCTGACTCATCCAGAGTAACCCATTTTCTCAACTGAGGAAGCTAGCCGACTGGCATTCAGCCCAGCCGACCCAAACTTGATCCGAGCTGACTCGAAGATTGTCCGAGCTAACTGGAATGACAGGGTCACCTCTAACGGCTAGTTCCAGTTTTTAGTTTTTGAATTCTAAAAGTGCTCTAACATTAACCTGTCACCTTCCAACGGTCTACAACATTCAAAATCAAAGGAAGGCAGTTGAAGTCTCTATAAATAAGGTATGAGAACATCTTTGGAGAGACTAATGAGTTAATAAATATTTATTGAACACTTATTGAAGTTAGAAGAGAGAGAGCACTTGTGCTTTAAAGTCAGCCTTCAAGCCTTCACCAACTCTTACCAGAAGCTTGAAGCACCTTTTGAAGAAAGCAAGGAAGCCATTGAAGTGCATTGAAGAGCATTCAATAGAGCTTCACTCGAGCTGCATTGGCAACCACCCGATAATAGAGTTTGTCATTTTTGTTGCTTCTTTATTCTACTCTTAGAATATTTGGGTTATTGGTGAGCTCGGTTGTAAAAACCAAATAGGTTTCTTTGGTGAGCCTGTAAAAACCTAGTATGGGTTTCTTTGGTGAGTCCGGTTTTAAAAACCAAAGTGTAGAGGTTGGGATTGTGAGCCTGTAAAACAATTTGACTGTATTCCGGTTTGGCAGATGTAGTAGAAATCTCGATTGGTGAACTTGGATAGTGGACGTAGGAGCTGGGTTGCTCCGAACCACTATAAACCTGTCTTGTTTATGTTGTGCTTGATTTACTTTTTAGCTTCTGCATTTATTCTCTGATTATCATAGCACTTGACCACTAAAAGGATTTACTTGTGCACATACCTGCGAAAATTTTGTAATTCCCAATTCACCCCCCTCTTGGAAAAAATCCACCTGGGAAATAGCTGGTATCAGAGTAGTGTCTCTGATTACTTGAGTAAAGATTGATGGCTCATCCCATGACTACATCCTTGGCTGAAGGCTAGTGAATAAATAGACCTCCACTATTCACAGGCACTAATTATTCATATTGGAAAGCACGAATGAAAATTTACATACAAGCTATAGATTTTTAATTGTGGAAGGTCATCTTGAAAGGGCCACACATTCCCATAATTAAAGTTGATGGCGTGGACATCCCTAAGCCTGAAGAGGACTGGGATGATCATGACATGAAGATGGAAGAATTAAATGCCAAAGCAATGAATTTATTATATTATGCTTTGGACACTAACGAGTTCAATCGAATTTCCACTTGCTCTTCAGCAAAGGAAATCTGGGACAAACTCGAAGTGACCCATGAGAGTACTTCCCAAGTGAAAACCTCAAAGATAAATCTTTTAGTTCATAATTATAAATTATTTAAAATGGAACCTTCTGAAATAATTTCTGCCATGTTCTCTAGATTTATAGATATTATTAATGGTTTGAAGAGTCTTGGCAGGGTATACTCCAATGCAGATCAAGTTCAGAAGATACTCCGATCTTTACCTGACAAATGGGATCCCAAAGTAACTGCAATACAGGAAGCCAAAGATCTCAATACACTTCTACTGGATGAACTGCTGGGATCACTCATCACCCACGAGCTGATGATGCAGTACAGAATGGAAGACAAACAATAGAAAAAGAAGACAATAGCCTTCAAAGCTACTTCCGAATCAAAAAGGGATGATGAAGAATCTAAAGAAGAAAGCACCTCCTCCAATGATGACCTAGAAGACGATGACATTGCTATTATTGTGAGGAGATTCAGAAAATTTATGGGAAGAAAGAAAGGAAGATACAACAGAAAATTTCATAGGAAGGATTATGGAAAGGAAAAGGAGAAGGACAGAGAAAACGATAAAGAAGTAGTCCCCACATGCTATGAATGTAAGAAGCCGGGACACATACATCCGGACTGTCTACTATTAAAGAAATCCTTCAAACAGAAGAAGAAAAAGAAAGCCATGGTTGCCACATGGTTCGACAGTGAAGACTCATCTTCATCTAAAGAAGAAGAGACCACCAAGACTGCAAACTTATGCTTAATGGGTTTCGAAGATGAGGTAACATCCCCTAACAACTGCACTGAATTCACTTTTGATGAATTAAATTCTACTTTTCATGATTTACTATCTGAATTTAAAAAAGCTGGAGTAAAGATAAAATCATTGAAAAATATGAATGACTCTTTACTCAAACAAAAGGATGAAATTTAAGAAAAGAACCTTTTATTGCAAAATGAACTGCATGACTTTTCTGAAAAATTTGAAAAGCTAAAAATGAAAATATTTTATGTGAAAAGAAAAACAGTAATTTACTTGCTGAAAACACTGAATTGAAAAAGGAGGTTACAAAACTCAAGCCTTTAGTTGAAAAACTCACTTTATCTTCAAATAAGCTTGAGCTAATTTTAAAAGAACAAAGAATTTCAGGAAATAAAGCTGAAATTGGTTTCAACACTTCTTTTATGAATGAAATTTCAGCAACTACTTTTGTGAAATCTAAAATACCTGTTCAAAACATTTTATCACAAAAAGTTTTAGCCACACCAAAAACTGTTTCTACTTCAAAGTCTTTATTATATGATCCTAAGAATTTGAGCAAAAATGCATACATTTCAAAAAGTTTAAAATCTGCATCAAGTGCATCAACTTTTAGAACTTCAAATTTTGTTTTTATCAAAAATTCTAAAGTTGTTTGCTATGTTTGTAAAAGAATAAAACATAAAGCTTTTAATTGCAATAATTCTAGAAATGTCCTTAAGAAAGTAAGAAAGATTTGGGTTCCCAAAGGAACCACCTCTACTGACCTACAAGGACCCAAGGTAGCTGGGTACCTAAAAGAATTCATTGACTATTTTGTAGAAATATCTTGCAGCCCAAAAATTAAAGAAAAGGTGGTACTTAGACAGTGGCTGCTCAAGACATATGACAGGTGACAAGAACCAATTTATCACCCTTGAAATGAAAGAAGGAGGCTTGGTCACCTTTGGAGACAATGACAAAGGGAGAATAATCGGTATTGGTAAGATCAAAATAACTCCTTTCACTTTTATTGAAAATGTTTTGCTAGTAGACAAATTGAAGCATAATCTCTTAAGTATAAGTCAATTGTGTGATAAAGGTTTCAAGGTTGTCTTTGAATCTTCTATGTGTATAGTAACTAACTCTTTAGATTCTAGTAATAAGTTCATTGGACATAGACTTGGAAATATCTATGTGGTAGATCTTAATGATCTTGCCATGTCAAGTAGCCCTAGTCTAGTTGCAATGAATGCTAACACCAAAGAGTCAGGCTTATTATGGCATAGACGATTAGGTCATGCTAGCATGCATACTATTGCCAATTTAATTTCTAAAGATCTTGTATAGTTTAAAGTTGATTTAAATCATGTTTGTGATGCATGCCAAATGGATAAACAAACTAGGGGGAGTTTTAAATCAAAGAATATAGTTTCTATAACAAGACCACTTGAACTACTTCACATGGATATTTTCAGACCTACTAGGACCACAAGCCTAGGAGGTATGAAATATGCTCTTGTTATAGTAGATGATTTTTCAATATTTACTTGGATTTTGTTTATTGATTCGAAAGATGAAACTTTTCATATTTTTAAAAAATTTCATAAAAAAGTTTCAAATCAAAAGAACTTATCTTTGATTTCAATTAGAAGTGATCGTGGAACTGAATTTGAAAATCAATTTTTTGAAAATTATTGTACTGAATTTGGCATTGATCACAACTTCTCCACTTCTAGAACACCTCAACAAAATGGTGTTGTAGAGAGAAAAAATCAAACATTGGAAGAAATGGCTCGCACAATGTTGTGTGAAGGCAATCTTCCAAAGTATTTTTGGGCAGAAGCGATGAACACTGCATGTTATATTTTAAACCGTGTTTTGATCTGTCCTATTTTAAAGAAAACCTCTATGAGCTTTGGAATGATAGAAAACCCAATATTAGTTATTTTCATGTATTTGGATGCAAATGCTTTGTGCATAATAATGGAAAAGATAATTTAGGAAAATTTGATTCTAAAGCTAATGATGCAATTTTTCTAGGTTATTCATTACATAGCAAAGCATATTGGGTTTTTAATAAAAGGACTCTTACTATTGAAGAGTCAATTCATGTTGTATTTATTGAAACTAACCTTACACCTTCTAGACAAGAAGAGTGCATAGACAATGATGCAGGTACATTGCAAAAAGGAATGGATGACTTGAGCATTCATGACAAAGACACTCAAGATGGAGAAGAAATGGTAAGTAAGGATCACACTGATCTATCAAGGGACTGGAGGTATGTCACATCTTACCCTAGAGAATTAATCATAGGAGATCCTTCATATGGTATTAGGACTAGGGCTGCACATAAGGATGCACATGATTACCTAGCCTTTGTGTCACAAATAGAACCCCATAGCTTAGAAGAGGCTGTGACTGACCCAAACTGGATGATGGCAATGCATGAAGAATTAAACCAGTTTGAAAGGAATAAGGTATGGACACTTGTAGATAGACCTATTGACAATCCAATAATAGGAACCAAATGGGTCTATAGGAATAAATTAGATGAGCAAGGAAATATTATAAGAAACAAAGCTAGATTAGTGGCTAAGGCATATAACCAAGAAAAATGTATTAATTTTGATAAAACGTATGCACCCGTAGCAAGACTAGAAGCCATTATATTACTACTTGCATTTGCTTGCTACATGAACTTTAAACTTTTTCAAATGGATGTAAGAAGTGCATTTCTTAATGGTTTTATCTCTGAACAAGTTTTTGTGGAACAACCACCAGGTTTTGAAAATCATGCTTTTCCAAACCATATATTTAAATTAAACAAAGCATTGTATGGTTTGAAACAAGCACCTAGAGCCTGGTATGATAGACTTAGCACTTTCTTAATTGAAAATGATTTTTCAAGAGGTAATGTAGACAAAACCTTATTTATCAAAAAGAAGAATAATGACATCTTAATTGTACAAATATATGTTGATGATATAATTTTTGGTGCAACTAACGAATCTCTATGTAAAAAATTTGCTAAGCTTATGCAGGGAGAATTTGAAATGAGCTTCATGGGCGAGCTAACTACTTCCTTGTACTTCAAGTAAAACAAACAAAGGAAGGCATCTTCATTAACCAAGCCAAATACATTAAGGAAATCATCAAAAAGTTTGGTATGGAGAGTAGCAAATCAATGAGCACACCCATGAGCCCAGCTTGCAGATTGGACTAAGATGAGAATGGATCCAATGTTGACCAAAAGCTATATAGAGGTATGATCTGATCCTTATTGTATTTGACTGCAAGTAGACCTGACATATTATACAGTGTATGTGTATGTGCTAGATTTCAGTCATCACCAAAAGAAACATATATGCTTGATGTTAAAAGAATGATTAAATATTTGAAAGGAACAAGTAATTTAGGAATTTGGTATTCTAAATATTCTACTCTAAACTTGATTGGATTCTCTGATGCTGATTATGCTGGTTGTAAAATAGATAGAAAAAGCAGTAGCGGTACATGCCAATTTCTAGGGTTGAATTTAATTTCATGGCATTGTAAGAACCAAAACTCCAAAGCCTTGTCCATAGCTGAGGCTGAGTACATGGCTGCTGGTAGTTGTTGTACTCAAGTGTTATGGATTAAACAACAACTAGAAGACTTTGGTGTATCACAATCTAAAATTCCAATTAAATGTGATAACACAAGTGCTATCAATTTGACAAAGAATCCAATTCAACACTCTAGAACCAAGCACATTGAAATTAGACATCATTTTATTAGAGATCATATTTCAAATGGTAATATTATGCTTGATTTTGTTCCTACTGAAGATCAATTAGCTGAAATATTCACTAAGACACTCAATCAAGATAGGTTTGAGCAATTAGGAGTGAATTAGGACTTTGCGATCCTTTCTAAATTCTCTAACCTAATTCCTTCAAGTTTAAGGAAATATTATCTAGAGAACCTCCTGAATTTATTCTATTTCATTGAGCCCTAATATCCTTTAAAGTTTTCCTCAAAATCTTTTTGATTTATGATCATATTTTCCAAAACTTTCATTTCTCTGTTCGAGTCGACTGGATCTTAATCCGAGTCGACTAGATTTTCTGAGAGTTTTGAGCTTGTTCTGACCTAGCCGACTCGAGCAGTTTCGAGTCGACTAGATCTTCTATTGGTTTTGAGAGAGCTCTGGGCGAGCCAACTCGAACCTTTATAGGGCTATTAGAGTTGACTGGAATTTCGCGCCGAAGTGTTTTGCCCTGGGTTATAAACCCTTCTTCGAACCGTTTAACCCCTTTGTTGTCTTCTCTAACGGTTCGTTCCTCTCCAAAACCTGTTCCAAAGACTTCCATCTCCCTTCCAAACACTTCAATCTCTCAATTTTCCATCTTTCCTAGCAATGGCACCCAAGCATGCAATGGGTAAATGCTCCGTTAGGGCTGCTCCATCTGTTAAAAAAGAAAGAAGGTCAAAAAGGTTTCAAGAAGAGCCAAGTAGCACCGTTCACAGTGAGGAACCTGTAGAAGAGGTCTCAAGGGATGCTCCAACCATTCCTAGTCAAGTGCCCTCGATGTCTACACGTCCGGTAACCTCTGGCCGATGCATTAACTTTGAGTTTGTTATGGGGATTGGATTAAAAATAGGAGACTTAATTGAAGATCAAGGATGGAGGAAGTTTTATTTTTTGAATGAAAAGACTTATCCCACTCTTGTTAGAAGTTTTTATGAAAATCTGAGATTGGAAACAAATCATGTGGAGTCCACTGTTAAAGGAAAGAGGATTATTGTCAACGAGAAATTTCTTCAAGGTGTACTGGACTTACCTACAGAGGGAGTGAAATTTCTAGTAATTGACAATAGAGAAAAGACCTTAAGAACAATATTGAACAAAGAAGATGTTGGAAGAATTGGTACAGTGTTTGCTAACACCTTGTCACTAGAAATGAGGTTGCTTCACAATTTTATTTGTAGAATATTCTTGCAAAGAACCGAATGATTCGATTGGATTAGCGAAAAAGATTTATGCCTTATGGAACACATTTTAGAGAAAACTCCTGTCAATCTATCCTACATTATAATTTTGCAAATGAAGGAGACAGTTAGAAAGGCTAAATCATGTCTACCCTATGGAATGATGCTTACCCTACTGTTTAAATCTCATAAAGTAAGTTTGGATGGTGAAAAAGGATTAGAATTGCACCATACAGATGTCTACACTTCTGAAACTCTAGAGAGGATAGGGAACTTCCAAGTGGAAGGAGTATAGAGGAAGAAAGGTACAAATGTCAGGGCTATAGGCAGCTCTAGTAGTGAAGAGGAAGAAGAAGAAGAGAATATAGAAGCAGCTGGAACTTCTTCTACACCAGTACCTGAGCCGGAGCCTTATATTTCTGACCCTGCTGCTACTATTGAGGAGACTAGAGCACCTTCTCTTGTGTTTGATATGCCTGCAGTGGAGTTTGATTTGCCTGCACCCAAGTTTGACTTACCTGCAGCTGATATTCCTCTACTTGACTACCCTTCTACAACACCACAACCTCCAATCATTCAAGTTCAGATTGAAGAACAGATGAGAAGCTTGATAGATTCATAGACAGGTATAATAACTTCTTTATTTAGTGATCTAAAAAAGTCAGTGGACAGCAGATTGGATAGACTGGAAGAGCATGTTTCAAACGTACAAGGAAAGGTTGAAGCTATAGAAGCTTCAAGATCAACACCTCAGATAGAACTTCAACAAATCCTGAATTGTATCTCTTTAAGTTCTGAAGCAATTTTGAAGTCTGTGGATACTACATTGAATGAATACAGAACTGAGTTGAGGGAGCTCATATGCAAGATGGGTACTGTTGCAGAGACAAGAAGCATGGCAGATGATTACACTAGAGGCATTGGGATCATCAGGTCGGAGCTTGGAAGACTTCGAGGATCAGCTGAGGCATTCGCCAATGTCCAAGCTTCTGAGCTTATATCAATGCAGAAAGAAATCGGTGACATGAAGGAGGCATTGAACAAAGTGCCAGCAAGCCTCAAGGATATGGAGCAATAGCTTGGAGCAATTTGGATGGAGATGGTGTCTATCTATGGCACTGTCAGATCCTTGGAGGTCACAGCTAGGACAGACCCTTATATGATCCACCTCTTATTTCCACTAGGGCTCCTAGTACTTCTCATCACCCTATGGCACCTCCTCCTCATGCTTAATCTAGTAGACATCCTAGACCTACTTCTTGGTATGGTGCCAATGTACCTAGGGATGATTCTGAGTAGATATTTTGTAGTTTCAGTATTTTTTTTGAAAGCTTTTTGAAACTTATGTAATGGTTGATGTACTGAAATTTTTGATAGAAATGAAATGAACATCTTTTTTAACACTATTGTGTATTTGTGTCATCCTGTTTACTCTCTATTTTTTAATAGAATTCTCTCTCTGATGCAGAACGAAAGCTCTGATACCAAAAATGATGCAGAACAAAGAACAAAGAAGCATATGCGGAAGTAAAATTAAAATTAATTCTTTTTTTTTTTTATATATATTTTTCAGAAATTGGCTTCGACTCAAAGTAAAGCTAAACTACGTTGAAGGAAACTAGGTAAGGATTGAAAGCACAGTTTAGAAGAAACTAAATTATCAGAGTAGTTCAGAAGTAACGGATCGCTGGGGGTTGAGAAACTCCCAGATCTAGGGTTTCGCTCTGAACTTTCAACAGAACAGAAATAGAGAGAAGAGATGGTTTACTAACCAGACAGTGATCTTCTCAGGATTTTGGTGGAAGAACTCTCTCGATCAGATTGTGGGATCCACGGAGTCGACTATCTTCGCAATGGATCCTCCAATACTGGTCTCGTGGTTTGGTCGGCTTCTCCTGGACTCAAGATCTGGGAAAGAAGAGGAACAAGTGAAGGAATTTAGAAACTCAAGAAAAGATCTTACCAGGTTGAAGAACTTGAAAGCCGAAGTTGCTGAAATCGAATTCTCCTGGAGGCCGATCTGACTTCCTCTTAGAATTGTTGTAGATCTGCAGTATCTGGACTGGAGCTGGACACTGGTGGTCGGCCCGGACTTGGAGATGGTGGCCGTGAGAAGGGAAATAGACTAGGGCTTGGTGGAAAGAGAAGGGTGATGGCGGCTAGGGTTTGGGAATTGAGTGGCTAACCTAGGGTTTAGGGTTTTGGAGATCTCTCACCTCCTCAAGGTTCTAGGGGAACCCGGATTTACTCCCTCACGGAGCTCAACACCTGGAAGCAAGTGCGGACAAGAGAAAACACAAGTTTGCTCAAGAAAAAAATTTCTTTCATTCATCTGATTGTTGTAAACTTACAAGAGGGGTTTAATTTATAAGGCATTACAAGGGAGGAGGGTTTCACATCTTCCCATGTGGGACTAAAGGAGGGGATCTCCAAATTAGGGCAAATCCCTTACATATGGTCGGCCAAAATACCAAAAAAATAGGATTTGGGTTATAAATGGCAGGTAGATGGCGCCACCTTGCTTGGATTTTCAAGAAAAATTTTCTTCCTTCCCTGGATCAACTCTTTTGGACTCCTCCTTTTCTTCCTCCCTAAGTCAAGGTCCTTCCCATCTTTGTTTTGATTGTTTTTGGCAGGTAGTGGGCGCCCCCTTGAAGTTCTCTTCCAAGAGAATTTCTTCCCTTCTTTGTTTTGGAATTCTTGGGAAAGTCTTGGCCGCCCCCTTGATTGGTGGTCTCTTGGTGGACTTCTCCTTATCTGGCGCATGAGAGAAGGAGGTTGCCATCTGTGGAGTGGGGACCAAAGGCTGCTGGATGTGGATATGGCACCCCTTGGACTTGGAGTGTGGCTGGGAGTGTGGTGTCCACTTGCCTGGTCTTGGGAGAAAATGTAACATCCCAGGTTGAAACCCTAGTCCACTACTGAGTCAACATGACTCAACAAAATAAAATGCAGGTAATGTAGACTCAAGCTAAATTGAGTTGATCTAGTCAACTCTTATTACAAACCAAAAATCCTAATTCTTCGGGCAAGGTTAATCAGAGATCCAGATGGAGCTCTGAAGTCTTCTTCTGAGTCTGGTGCCCGCATCAATTCTCCCAGGGTGGGAGGAACTCGACCCTGTCGAGTATGGATCATGTTGGCTCTGGTATCTCTCCAAGAGGTCTGGGTCCAGCTCTTGTAACTCTTCTCGGGAGATCCAAGAGTCATCAGAATCTGGCCTTCCTAGCCAGCGGACCAGGTATCTTTGGTATCCTCGATTATGAGTAGAGATAACCTGATCATCCAGGATCTTTTCAATCTGCTCTTTCCTCACAGGCCAGTTTGTTGGTGGACACACAGGGTTGGGTTCACTCTCAAGAGTAGGATTAGGCTGAAAAGGCTCACTGGGAATCACAGCTGGCTCTCTATACTCTACTAGGTCTGTAATGTTGAAAGTGGAGCTAATGCCTAGTTCTCGAGGTAACTCGAGCACGTAGGCATTGGATCCTACTCTCTTCACCACTCTAAATGGTCCAGCTCCTCTAGCATGTAACTTTCAAACGGTTCCAGGAGGAAACCGTTCAGGCCTTAACCTAATCATTACATAGTCTCCCTCAACAAAAGTCTTGACTCGCCTTTGAGAATCAGCCAACTTCTTATAAGTTTCATTACTTAAATTTATTTTGGCATGAATTTCTTTATGCAAGTCCTTTACATGCTATGAAAGTGCATCAAGAGACTTGTGTGTGTGGACTAATAGTGAAATTAGATCAAGTGGTGTGTGAGGCTTGTATCCATGAACAATTTCAAAGGGACTCTAGCCTATAGACCTATTGATCGAAACATTATATGCAAATTTAGCCCTGGGTAAATACAAATCCCAATTCCTGGTATTCTCACTCAACCAAAATCTGAGACAATGTCCTAAACTTGACTGACGATGCATTCCTAAAGAATGGACTTTATTCAAAGGAACCCTAGGTCTAAACCTAACAAACTACGGCTCTCTAGGTTTGACCTTGGGTCGGAGGATGGCATGCAGAGCATGAAAACTTATCATGGGTGCCTAGTAGGTGCCATAAGGTCTTCCAGAAGTAGGTGGCAAACCTAATAGGTTCTAATACGTG
This sequence comes from Areca catechu, assembly GCA_021397845.1. Taxonomy (NCBI): domain Eukaryota; kingdom Viridiplantae; phylum Streptophyta; class Magnoliopsida; order Arecales; family Arecaceae; genus Areca; species Areca catechu. Next base: position 73,655,124 of record CM038041.1, read on the forward strand.
GTTCACTCTAAAGACTTCGACAAAGTATACTTGGATGGTGTAAGAAGCATTGGAAGTCCTAGAGAAAGGGAGGAGATATGAGGCGGAGTCTCGAATTACCTGCTGACTAAAGGTGGTGACCTGAAGGTTTGAATGGTGATCTATGAGTGTCAACTGGTCATCCTTACGAAAGGAAAAGTTTGCTACTCTCAGGAATGGATCAAGAGATGGTTCGAGAAGTAGCCTAGGACATGTGATTGCAATAGTTAAGGTTTGTTCTCTAAGCAAATAATGATCCACTTTCTCAAGAACTGGATTAGAGAATGATTCATGGGAGGGCCTACGGATGATGACCTCAAGACTTGAAATTTGACCTATGGGTGCGGAAAGGTATACTCTACAGAAGGGTAGGTCAGTCATGCGAAGGAAGGGGTCTGGGGCCATAAGGAGGACTTCTACAGGACTGGGTGAATCAATCCGCTCAAGACAAGGATGTTCAACTGAGATTACGGGAGAGACCTTAGTGGCTGAGCATGGGACAAGGTCCAATTGTAAGAGGCTTGATTCAGTCATCCTAAGGAGAGGATCTACCATAGGGTGGGCAAACTTAAACAGTTCAGTGCAAAGATCTTCAATTGGTACTTGGGGAATGATTGTCATTAGAGGGTACGAACTAATAGCTCGGGCTAACACTATGAGTTCTTCCTGGGGGTATTTGACTAAAGGAACCTGGTTTTCACAAATCTCTTGAATTTCTGAACTAGGTCCTACCAGTTGGTTGTTTTCCAAGGTCTCCTCAGGTAAGGAACCAATAGTATCAATGTCACATTCTTCAAGTTCTTCCCCCTCACATTCATCAACTAGACTCAAGCCAGCATCATATACTTCCTCGATGCCATCTTCAATGGGTTTCGGGTCAGTGGTAATCGGGTCAACTGATTCTAGGCTTGTCATACCTAACTGTTCTTCCTCATTGGTAGGCTTGGGTTCTCCCTCATTAATGTCATCCTTAGGATTCTTACCACTTAGCTGTGCACAAGCCAGTCCTATGCATGGGCACTGACTAGATTTATGGCCTCTTTCTCCACAAAACAAACATTCTTGAGATATAGGAACCTGGGTCACACTGGGTTTCAAGCTAGTAGAGACCTTACTTGGGCATGGGTGTGGATCTAAATGGTTTGATCTAGAAGACTTGGGTTGTTGAGTGACTGGTCTAGAATATTGTAAGGACCTCTCATAGACACGATCCACACTATAGATATCATGGTTAGGCTTCCTAAGGTTATGCTCGGGATCACGGTATAAGGTCCTCCTAGGTTCCTGGCATGGGTGAGGTTGGGGCCTATTAAATTTTGGATCAGGGGTCCAATTTTGATGCCTACGTTTCTCAAGTACTTGGACTCGATCCCTAAACTGGGAAAAACCCTCATTCATGTCCTGACTCAATTTGGTCATACTTTCGGTAAGATTTCTAACCATGGCCTCTAAATCTGGTTGGGTTTGACTAGGTTGGTAGGGTACTCCATTCCGGGTAGACATGATGATGCAAGCAATCACACAGAATGAGACTCAACTGAAACAACTATGGGCTAACTAGACCTAGAGCCCAAACTAGATGCCCAATCAGAGTGGCAAGCTAGCCTGTAGTAACTCAGGACTCAGCCAGGCAGGTGTAAGGAGAGTGTTAGGTCCCTGAATGCCAATCCTAGACACCAATCAGAGATTGGCCAGGTAGGCGAACCAGCACACAAGCCCTTCGGGATGGAATCCCTGAACCACCATTCTAGACACTGAGTACAAAGCACACACAGAGTAACCAGACAAACTGACTCAACACTAGCCTTGACCCGACTTGTTGATGTCCCTAGCCCACTAGGGCAAATTAGGTCTAATCAATCTTAAATTAAAGGCTTAGGTTCGAATGAAGGGGTGGTGGTTTTGGGCTAAGGAGAGGTTATCAACTCCTCCCCTTATCTTAGATGCTCAAATGCCCTTAAGTTGAATTAAGAGATGAACACTCAAAATTTAAATGAATTGCAGAACACAAAAATAGAGTTGCAATAATTTAATTCTCAGAAATCGCACGGAAACTAATAAATCATGAGAAAATTATGAAAATTAGCTTCAATTATATTGGTTTCAGAGAAATAAAAATCACTAAATTTGGAGTTATCTGTAGTGAAAAATAATTCCTGTAACAGGGCAATTACGGACTAAAAATAGAGTACTTCCCCGTTTACAATTTCTGCTACAAAGTTGTAACCCAACGGATCCCCTACATGCCCTAGGAACACCCCGTGGAATGGGAAGAGAAGGTTTGCACCTCGCTTCATTCCTAGGACCGGACGTCCTGGGGAGTCTACTTCGAGCAGACAAAGTAAAAAGAGAGGGACTCAAACAAGCAATCAAACAGAAACCCTAGACAGGGCTCTGATACCAAAATTGATGCAGAACGAAAGCTCTGATACCAAAAATGATGCAGAACAAAGAACAAAGAAGCGTATGCGAAAGTAAAATTAAAATTAATTCTTTTTTTTTTTATATATTTTTCAGAAATTGGCTTCGACTCAAAGTAAAGCTAAACTACGTTGAAGGAAACTAGGTAAGGATTGAAAGCACAGTTTAGAAGAAACTAAATTATCAGAGTAGTTCAGAAGTAACGGATCGCTGGGGGTTGAGAAACTCCCAGACCTAGGGTTTCGCTCTGAACTTTCAACAGAACAGAAATAGAGAGAAGAGATGGTTTACTAACCAGACAGTGATCTTCTCAGGATTTTGGTGGAAGAACTCTCTCGAGCAGATTGTGGGATCCTCGGAGTCGGCTATCTTCGCAATGGATCCTCCAATACTGGTCTCGTGGTTTGGTCGGCTTCTCCTAGACTCAAGATCTGGGAAAGAAGAGGAACAAGTGAAGGAATTCAGAAACTCAAGAAAAGATCTTACCAGGTTGAAGAACTTGAAAGCCGAAGTTGCTGAAATCGAATTCTCCTGGAGGCCGATCTGACTTCCTCTTAGAATTGTTGTAGATCTGCAGTATCTGGACTGGAGCTGGATGCTGGTGGTCGGCCCGGACTTGGAGATGGTGGCCGTGAGAAGGGAAATAGACTAGGGCTTGGTGGAAAGAGAAGGGTGATGGCGGCTAGGGTTTGGGAATTGAGTGGCTAACCTAGGGTTTAGGGTTTTGGAGATCTCTCACCTCCTCAAGGTTCTAGGGGAACCCGGATTTACTCCCTCACGGAGCTCAACACCTGGAAGCAAGTGTGGACAAGAGAAAACACAAGTTTGCTCAAGAAAAAAATTTCTTTCATTCATCTGATTGTTGTAAACTTACAAGAGGGGTTTAATTTATAAGGCATTACAAGGGAGGAGGGTTTCACATCTTCCCATGTGGGACTAAAGGAGGGGATCTCCAAATTAGGGCAAATCCCTTACATATGGTCGGCCAAAATACCAAAAAAATAGGATTTGGGTTATAAATGGCAGGTAGATGGCGCCACCTTGCTTGGATTTTCAAGAAAAATTTTCTTCCTTCCCTGGATCAACTCTTTTGGACTCCTCCTTTTCTTCCTCCCTAAGTCAAGGTCCTTCCCATCTTTGTTTTGATTGTTTTTGGCAGGTAGTGGGCGCCCCCTTGAAGTTCTCTTCCAAGAGAATTTCTTCCCTTCTTTGTTTTGGAATTCTTGGGAAAGTCTTGGCCGCCCCCTTGATTGGTGGTCTCTTGGTGGACTTCTCCTTATCTGGCGCATGAGAGAAGGAGGTTGCCATCTGTGGAGTGGGGACCAAAGGCTGCTGGATGTGGATATGGTGCCCCTTGGACTGGGAGTGTGGCTGGGAGTGTGGTGTCCACTTGCCTGGTCTTGGGAGAAAATGTAACATCCCAGGTTGAAACCCTAGTCCACTACTGAGTCAACATGACTCAACAAAATAAAATGCAGGTAATGTAGACTCAAGCTAAATTGAGTTGATCTAGTCAACTCTTATTACAAACCAAAAATCCTAATTCTTCAGGCAAGGTTAATCAGAGATCCAGATGGAGCTCTGAAGTCTTCTTCTGAGTCTGGTGCCCGCACCACTCTCTATGTTTAAGAAAGTGAAATTATCTCAAACAAATCTTGAAACTTTCTCAATCTATTTATAATTCTGAGCTTATTTGTTTATTCTTTTGATTTGATGACAAAAAGGGGGAGAACCATAGAGTGCATGAAAGAAGAAACTTAATGAACTGCAATAGACAGGGGGAGATTAATTAGTTTTGAATGATTTTTTGCATACTTTTCTGTTAAAATGTTCAAATGAATGATAAAGGGGGAGAAATTTAAAGAAATTTCATATTATTTAGAAAGTTTATAAAAAAGGGGAGATATACATGTTTAATTTACATGCTTCAATGATTATTAATGCTCTCTACTTATTATATCTATCTATCAATACTTAATGCTGCTTGATACATACAAGCAATCACTCTCTGATACTTATAGTTTATAAATTTGACATTGTGTATAACTGTATAGCATATATTGATACACATTTGAGAATACAGTTGATTTTATGAAATACATCTATAATTGTTAATAGAATAGATTCTTTTCATGCCTAGTGTTTTGTCATCGTCAAAAAGGGGGAGATTGTTGACCCCTAAAGTGATTTTGATGATAACAAAATATTGGAGCATACATTTGGTTATCTAACAACTCCTCAAATGATTGACAAGTTTTTGTAGGACAACTACATTGACACACTTTCTAATACTACAATCTTTATTGTTTTGTATTGAGTTGTAAAGTGTTTAGAATCTTGTAAAAAAGAACCCTACAAAAATGTTCTACTTAAATCAAGATAAAGGGTTACTTCTAGTTGTTTTCAAGCTTCAGTTTTTCTTAATTTTATTGAAAGAAGACCTTGATGATGTCTTTAAAGCTTGGCACAAGAAGTTCTGGAAGATTGAATTTGATCTGGCTAAAGAACAAATTTCAAGCCGACTGGATGGAGGAACCAGCCGACTCAAGCACTGGCACAGGAAAGAAGTTCTCTGGCATACAGATCCAGCCGACTGGCATCAAGACCTAGCCGACTCATCCAGAACATGGTTGAGAACGTTCTGAGATTCTCATGGATCCGAGCCGACTGCATTTTTGCTTAGTCGACTCATCCAGAACTTGGTTAAGAATGCTCTAAGAGCCTCTAAGATCCGAGCCGACTGGAATTCAATCTAGCCGACTCATCCAGAGTAACCCATTTTCTCAACTGTGGAAGCTAGCCGACTGGCATTCAGCCCAGCAGACCCGAACTTGATCCGAGCCGACTCGAAGATTGTCCGAGCCGACTGGAATGACGGGGTCACCTCCAATAGCTAGTTCCAGTTTTCAGTTTTTGAATTCCAAAAGTGCTCTAACGGTAACCTATCACCTTCCAACGGTCTACAACATTCAAAATCAAGGGAAGGTAGTTGATGTCTCTATAAATAAGGTATGAGAACATCTTTGGAGAGACTAATGAGTTAATGAACATTTATTGAACACTTATTGAAGTTAGAGGAGAGAGAGCACGTGAGCTTTAAAGTCAGCCTTCAAGCCTTCACCAACTCTTACCAGAAGCTTGAATCACCTTTTGAGGAAAGCAAGGAAGCCATTGAAGTGCATTGAAGAGCATTCAATAGAGCTTCACTCGAGCTGCATTGGCAACCACCCGATAATAGAGTTTGTCATTTTTGTTGCTTCTTTATTCTACTCTTAGAATATTTGGGTTATTGGTGAGCCCGTTTGTAAAAACCAAATAGGTTTCTTTGGTGAGCCTTTTCAAAACCAAAGTGTAGAGGTTCTAGGTGAGATTGTAAAAACCTAGTGTGGGTTTCTTTGGTGAGCCCGGTTTTAAAAACCAAAGTGTAGAGGTTTGGATTATGAGCCTATAAAACAATCCGATTGTAATCCAGTTTGGGGGATATAGTGGAAATCCTGAGTTGTGAACTTGGGTAGTGGACGTAGGAGCTGGGTTGCTCCGAACCACTATAAACCTGCCTTGTTTGTGTTGTGCTTGATTTACTTTTTAGCTTCTGCATTTATTTTCAGATTATCACAGTACTTAACCACTAAAAGGATTTACTTGTGCACATACCTGCAAAAATTTTGTAATTCCCAATTCACCCCCCTCTTGGAAAAAAGCCACCTGGGCAACACAAACCATTGAGTGAAGAGAGATTTTGTTTGATTGAAGAGAGTTAGGTATCATTGATCCATTCTCCTAGAACTCTCTCATATTTTATCTTACTTAAGTTATTTTCACTCAAAAATCACTTGTGTTAAGTCCCAAAAGCTTTTAAAATCATCTTTGAATTTTTGAAGATTTTTATAGATTTTTTTGAGATTTTCTTGGCCAAGTGTCGACACTTGAATTTTGCAAAACGTCGATACCAGACCAAGTGTCGACGCTTGAGAAATCCCAAGTGTTGACACTCACGAAAATTTTTTATCCTTTTAGGGCAGACCGAGTGTTTTGTATTTTGTTTTCCTTCATTTTCTCTCGAGCTCCAATGGTCAACCAAGCTCCTCTACCTTCCAAATCAACCCTTTCCCCCTTTGCCCCGACTGAAATCAAGTAATCCCCTTCTCATTCTTCTCATTTTCAAATCGTGTAACCTAGGTTTTGCATTTTCTGACCATTTTAATGAATTTTAATTGGATTTTTTGGAGTTTTTAGCCATTTGGAAGTTTCCATTTAGAGGGAATCATGTTTGAACGAATCTCTCTTGGATTTCCCACGGATTTTTGGCCAATTTCTCACATATTCCATCCGTTTTTGGTATTTTCACTATTACATTGGATTCTTGGCCGAAATATTCAAGGGTTTCACTCCCAAAAACTAATTTCTATGCAATTTGTTAGGTTTTCTTTCCTAAGGAAGGAGTATTGTTGTTAATTTCCTTGCATTTTACTCATCTTTTCACTGTTTTGTTGGTTGATTACTTGTTTTTGACCTAAAACCTAAATGCATTTTGTTGTTTAACCCAAAACCCAAATATGTTTTGGCCTTAACCCTAATCCCATGTATTTAGTTTACTTTATTAGTGCCTTAATTCACTAGTTTTATAAAATGTATTTCTAGAAACCGAAATATATTTTGTATGGGTAAAATTCCTTATTAAAGGTATTTTACCCTTGATTTCTTGTGTTAAAGGTATTTTACAACTCAAATATGTTTAATCCCAGTTTTCAAAACAAATTCTAGCTTCTCTTAAAAGCCAGTATCCCTCCTTTAGGAAAACATAATCTCCTTTAGCCTAACCTGTAGCCAATCTCTAGTTCTCAACCTGATTGAAACCTATACCCCCCTAGGTTATTTATCTTCTTCCTTTCTTGCTTAGCTTGATTGTGATGGGTCCGAGAAAGAGATTAGCTGTTAGGAGTAGGACTGGACATGGGTCTGAGAGGAGAACAAAAGCCAGACATGATGCAGGATAGGCCAGCAGTTCGGCAGCTCCAGTTTCCCCCCTTGCAGAGAGGATGGCAGGGAAGGTTGTAGCTTCAGGACGATGGATAGATCTTGAGTTCTTCGACAGACAGCATTTCCTAATCCAACGGACACTCACTAATACCGGATTAGTACCCTTTTGCACTATGCAAGAGAGGTACTATCCTTATCTAGTGAGAGAGTTTTATGGTGCTTTGGACTGCCACCGATTACTGTGGAGGACTACTGATGGGGATCCAAGGCAGGTACGGATTCTTTTTCTTTTTTTTCTTATTTTCTCATATTTTTTTATTTTTGACTATTCCCGCTATTGCACCTATTCCCACTATTCCAGCTTTATCCCAAACTTATCCCTATCTTATTCTTTCCTTATTTCATCTTCATCTCGTGATTTTAAAAAAACTTCCCAAACCCTAGCTGCTGCCCCGTCGCCCGTAGATCCAGGCTCCCCGACCCCCGACCGCCATTGCCGACCCGCCGCCAGCCCTCACCAACCCCGCCCTCGCCGAGAAATCTGGCCGCCCATCGCCCAAGGCCGCGGGAAGATGAACGGATGTGGAGGTATTCATCCACCGCCTACCCACGGCCGTCGCTGCCGGCCTGCTGCAGACCGCCCGCCCGCCGTCCACGCTCACGCCAGGCCGCTGGGGGGCCCTCGCTAGTGCTCAGGACCCCATGACCGTGGGGAAGCCCAACAAATGCATCCTCCTGTGTGACGCAGCCGTTCGCTGCATGATGCCGCCGCCGCCGCCCGCATGCCACCATCCTACCATCCCGCCGGAGCCTCGCCGGTGCCCAGGGGTCCCCCATGGTTGTGGGAGACCAAACGGCATGCCCTGGGCATGCCGTGCATCTCTCTGCCGCCGCCCCGCCTGTAGCCACCATCGGCCATCCGTCGCTCGCCGTCCGCCGACCCCATCTATCGTGCGCTTCCCGGTTGCTGGTTGTCCACCGGTTGCCACCAGAGATCGTTCCCTCTGTGCACGTCCGTGAGATGGTTCCACACGCTTTCTAGAGCAGTCCAAGCAGCACACTTTTCAGAGTATATTATCAAGCCAACATGCTTCTAAGAGCATATCAGCACCAATATTGATGTAGCATAGATTTTGATGTAATTTATTTTTCCTTTTTTAGGTTTATTGTAGGCTAAGTAATTGAGGGTTTTGGTTTTTCTATATAAAGGCCCCCTCTCCCCTTGTAATGAATAATTTTGAATAGAAATTTTTGGATTTTCCATTGGTTCTGGTTATGGGCTAAGGCATGTCTTTTCTTCACCTATGGGTGTCGAGGGGTGTGAGACCCCACTTCCTTCACTCCATGCGAGCGTCGATGGGCACGAGGTCCTAGTTATCCCCCTTTTCCATCGAGTCTCCTTCTAGGTCTTATGGATTTTTCTTTACGGCCCCAGGTAGCGATTTAAGTGGGATGCCCTAGGCTCCACTTGTAGTGAGATGGGTGGGATGCCCTAGACTACATGTAGTGGGGTGGGTGAGATGCCCTAGAGGAGCGATGTCTCTCCGTGAAGGTGAGTTCCCAGCTCTAGAGTGTCCATGTTTCCTATCCTCTATCCCATTGTTCCTCCACCAAAAAAATTGAAAACCAAAAGAGTTCAGTTGTTTTAGGGTTTAGTTTCAGTTCACCTTAGTTCCGGGAGGCGTCTTAGCCCTCCCACAGTCCTAGTTTGTTTGGGTGTTCCCTTTTCCAAATAAACCAGGGTTCATCGAGTCCGTCCTACATCAATTTGGTATCAGAGCGAGTTGTGGATTAGGGTGTGCTCCATTTTTTCGAACTCGATGGAGTCGAGTTCTTCGCGGTTGAGGAGAATGATGGGGATCTAGGGCAGGTCCAGATTCTTTTTCTTTTTCTTCTTATTTTCTCATATTTTTTTTTTTTAATTTTTGCCTATTCCCGCTATTCCACCTATTCCAACTATTCCAACTTTATCCCAAACTTATCTCCAACTTATTCCTACCTTATTCCATCTTCATCCCATGATTTTAAAAAAACTTCCCAAACCCTAGTTGCCTGCCCACCGCCCCCAAATCCGGGCTTCTCGACCCCCGGCCACTGTCGGCACTCGCTAGCCCCGCTATCGTCGAAAAATCCAGTCGCCCGCCGCCCAAGGCCGTGGGAAGACAAACGGACGCGGAGGCATTCGTCCGCCGCCTACCCACAGCAACCATTGCCGCCACCGTCGGCCTGCTGCTGGCCGCCCACCCACCATTCGCCGGCTCATGCCCGGCTGCCGGGGGGCCCTCGCTGGCGCCTAAGACCCTAAATCGTGGGCAAGCCCAACGGACGTGTCTGTTCGTGTTACGCCGCCACCCGCCTGACACCACCGCCAGCCAAGGCCCGACTGCCGAAGCCTCACCGACACCTAGGGGTCCCCCATGGCTGTGGGAGACCAAACGGCATGCCCTACGCGTGCCATGCCATATCTGTGCTGCCACCCTTTCTGCAGCCGCCGCCGACCGTCTACTACTAGCCGTCCATCGACCCCATTCGCCGCCTGCTTCCCGGCCATCGGAGATCATTCCCTCTATGCACGTCCATGAGATGGTTCCGCATGCTTTCTGAAGCAGTCCAAGCATCATGCTTTTTAGAGCAGATCATTAAGCCAACATGCTTCTTAGAGCAGTCAGCACCAATATTGATGTAGCATGGATTTTGATGTAATTTATTTTTTCTTTTTTAGGTTTTTTGTAGGCTAAGTAATTGAGGGTTTTGGTTTTTCTATATAAAGGCCCCCTCTCCCCCTGTAATGAAAAATTTTGAATAGAAATTTTTTGGTTTTCCATTGGTTCTGGTTCTAGGCTGAGGCCCGTCTTTCCTTCACCTACGGGTGTTGAGGGGTGTGAGACCCCACTTTCTTCGCTCCATGCGAGCATCGAGGGGTGCGAGGCCCTAGTTATCTCCCTTTTCCATTGAGTCCCCCTTTAGGTCTTCGGGATTTTTCTTTACAGTCCCAGGTAGCGATTTGGGTGGGATGCCCTAGGCTCCGCATGTAGTGAGATGGGTGGGGCGCCCTAGACTACATGAAGTGTGGTGGGTGAGATGCCCTAGGGGTTCGACGTCTCTTCGTAAAGGTGAGTTCCAAGTCCTAGAGTGTCCATGTTTCCTATCCTCCATCCCATTGTTTCTCCACCAAGAAAATTGAAAACCAAAAGTGTTCAACTATCTTAGGGTTTAGTTTCATTTCACCCTAGTCCCGGGAGGCTTCTTAGCCCTCCCACGGTCCTAGTTTGTTTAGGTGTTCCCTTTTCCAAATAAACCAGGTTTCATCGATGAAAGGATTATGCCCTATAAGCCAATATCTGTATCTCCCAGACCATTGTAAATTGACAAATTAATAAAGGCAATAATTTTTTCATCATTCGCTGTGTCATTATATGATGAACCCCATAGATTAGGGCTATGGTTGTAGGGCTATGATGAGATCATACCAGTGAGATCTAAGGCCTTAAAACCCTAATCTAGAATATTCCTAGTCATAGGAACCCTGAGTTGGGGATCAGGGTTTCCGGTAAGACTGGCACATCCTATGTATGCTGAAAAGGGTGACTGCTCTCACAGTTATTTGTGTAGGATACTAATACAAGGATGTGGGTGCTCATTAGTGAATGAGTTCACTGAATAGATCCAGTTTGAGAACATCTAATGGAGCCTTAGCTGCATGTCAATAGATGTTTTCACATAGTGGGAGTTGTACAAGTAGTCCTATGACCTGAGACTGCCATAATACCTTATGTACATGAACCCATGCTTTGGTTCAATCTCAATCATGACACTGGGTCATGCACGAGGTTGATGCTGGGTATGGTGAATTGTATATGAAGGTAATGAGTAGGTCAACAAGGAATTGATCACTCCTAGTAGGAGGAGATTGCATCCAGCCAAATTAGGTCAGATGATGATTCAGGAAATCTTTGATCAAAGTACAGATATTAGAAATGATTTCTAATATCGAATTAATTGAATCATTAGTGTATGACTGAGCTGGGAATGAGTATAAACTGGATTTGACATGATTCCATATCCATAGTTATATTCGGGATGCAAGATGATTGAAGGATCGAATTGTACGGGAACTTTCCACTGAAGGGTAGTTTTGGAATTACACCAGAATTTCCATATCTTCCGGGTAGACATGACACGTTGCTAGACGTCAATCTTGTCTTGTGGGTTGATCAAATTAAATGGTTTAATTGGATCACTAATTAGGAGGAGTCCTAATTGACTGACTCGAGTTAGCTCGATTTGACCTAAATCGATTAGAATGAGTTCTGATCAGATTAGGTCAACTTGCACTCGGACCCACTGCTGGCTTAGTATGGAACCCAATGGGTCACACACTTAGGACAGATAATCAAAGATTTAATTTGGAATTAAATCTCGTTTGCAGATGAACACACTAGCATGTGTTGCAAACCATGACTTCTACTTGAATCGGATTCGAGTTAGGGTTCCGATTTGGTCTTTTTTAGATCCAAATTCATTCCGGTTTGAATCTAATTGAAGATACAAAATGTTGGGCTAACTATAGGCTAGCAATTGGGCTAACCTAAGAGGCTAAACCCCTTTCCCACATCGCCTAAAACCCCTCCCCCTCTCTTCCCACGCGCGCACGCAAGGAGAAGAGTCCACACGCGCGTGGACTCTTTCCAAGATGCGTCTTTGCGTGAAAGGAAAGAAAAAACGCCGGTGATTTTTGAAGAGGCGTGGAAGAGAGTCCACCTAGGCGTGGACTCTCCAAAAAAAGAAAAAAAAATAATAATAATACCGTGAGAAAAGAAAAGAAAAACACCGAAGGGGCGCGACTCTTCTTTCTGCGCGCGCCCTTCTGTGTTTTTCACGATCCTTCTTCGCGTCTTCCCATCCCAAAGGCCGTGAGATTAATCCCAAGGGCCATGAGATAAAGAGAGAAGACGTGAGAAGGGAGAGAGGGACGTGAGAGGATTTTTTCAGATGAGAAGGCGCCTCTCTGTCGCCTATTTAAGAAGAAGGCTTCACCGTAAAAAAAATTGATTCCAGATTTTCTATGGCGAAGCCTTGCTTCTCTTTCCTTCTCCCTCTCCAAAAGATTGTTTCCCCCTCCTCTCTTTCCTCTTTGATTCCTTTACAGAGCCTAGGCTCTGTCGAATCTCAGAACAGAAGGAGAGTCAGAGAGAGAAACTCTCCGACGGTAAAGGAAGAAGGCGCCTCTTTTGTTTTTTTCTTACATTAAGACAACTTTGTCTTAATTTTCTTCTCCCTCCAAGACAAGCCTTGTCTCATTTTAGGACAAGGGCTTATTCTTAAGACAAGAGTGTCTTAAGGGGCCAAAGCTGCTAAAAACTAGGAGAAGGGTAAGAGAGAAAGTTTTAGTCCCCGTTTGGCTAGAGGTGTCCTAGCCAATAGCCCATATATCAAGTTCTTGGGGTAGAACTTGATTGGAAGGAACCCAATTGAGGAGTCACTGTCTTGATCATCTGCCCGTGTGGATCACCATCGGAGGGCGGACAAGTGGATGCCTGGTGTGTTCAAAAGGTTACACTATTTGGAGTTTATTTCTACATCAGATTGGATATAGCGATCTGAGGTTAGTATCTAAACTATGTTTAAATTTGGACATGCATGTAGTCATAAGTTTTAATTGCTAATAAGGAGATTTTGGGATTAGGGTTCGGACCTGATTTCATAAAGTTTTGAAATCCACACTTCCGCACTGGTTCCCGAACCCAACAGTGGTATCAGAGCCTCCTTATTAGGATTAAAAATTATGCAGTTCAATTCATGATGTAGTATCATGTTAAAGTTTTTATATTGATGCACAAGGCATGTCTTTGATTGAACATGAGTTTGATGATTGCCACCAGTTAGGGTTTTCCACTGAAACCCTAATTGTCTTAGAGATATGATTAGCCCTGGAGCCATCATACTGAAATAAGGTTGCCCTGGCATAATGGTGTATCCATTATGTGGTAAATGGTTGTCCTAGTATGATGGCACACATTTCACATATTTACTTAGTTTAAAGCATGTATTAATATATGTGATAGCTTTTAATTGAATGTGCTGGCATTGCATGAACCCCTCTTAAAATTATATTAAGTGGTAGTATAGTTTAACCGATAAGCATTATTAGTCATGATGGATAATTAGTCATTTCGGTGTCTAGAAAGGTGGTTCTGGGAAGGTAAAGGGAATCGTGGTTTTTAATTGGTTCCGTTGACTGACCTGGCCAATTTTAAATTGGTGTCTAGGAAAGCAACGGGGGGACCCCCACATCTCTTCCACTAGCCTGGCCGATCTGATTGATTTAACTCTTGACTAACATGCTTGGTGTTAAAATACTATTATTGGCCTTCCTTCATGATAGGTCATCATTGTGTTACGATCTATACTAGGTTTGTTGTGTACACACAAGACCTAATATGGTGACTAACATAATTTTTGGCCTAATACAATTATTTGTTTATGGCATGATTTAAAGTAATATTTTGTTGTGTACACACAAGGGTATTACTATTAAAGTCATGACTATATGGCTATGAAGGGTCTTACTTAACTAAAATATTATAGTTTGTTGTGTATACACAAGGCTATTAATATTTTAGAGGCCGAGATAAGTTGAGAATTGTACAGGTTACAATTGGAAAGAGTTTTCCTACCTATGAACTTATATAAGATTTGTTGTGTACACACAAGGTCTTTTATAAGGGATTGGGATCTCAACCCCACTAAGAAAGATCAATTAAGGTTTTCTCGATCATCGTATAGAGGGTTATGATGCTCGATAAAATAGTGGGAGACATAATTAAATTAAAGTCCTAATTTAATTATGTGTTGTCATTTCATGGTTGTTTGCTTATGTTTTCGTTCTTTGTTTAAATGTAGATAAATGGCCTCTTCACTCTCACTCCGTAGTATTTTAGATGCCAACAAACTGACTGGGCCTAATTATGTTGATTGGCTGAGAAATTTGAAAATAGTACTCAGTCAAGAAAGAATTTCCTATATTCTTGATACCCCGATTTTGGAACCACCAAGGGAAGATGCCTCGCAAGAGGAGAAGACCACATATAATATGTGGCAAAATGACTCACTTACTGTCAAATGTGTTATGCTTGCCTCTATGACTAACGAGTTGCAGAGGCAGCATGATAGCATGGATACTAACTCCATACTGCTAAATTTAAAAGAGCTTTATGGAGAACACAGTAGAACTGCTAGATATGAAATATCTAAGCAGTTGTTCCGTGCAAGGATGACAGAAGGTACATCAGTACAAGACCATGTATTAAAGATAATTGATCTAATCACTCGATTAGGTCAATTAGGTTTTGTAATGGATGGGGAGTTGAATCAAGACTTGATCTTGCAATCACTCCCAGAGTCATTTTCACAGTTTGTTCTTAATTACCATATGAACAAACTTAATTCTTCCTTGCCTGAGCTGTTGAATATGTTGAAAACAGCAGAGAGCCATGTAAAGAAAAATAAGGCTCCAGTTCTTCTTGTGGATAAGAAGAAGACAGGCAAAAGGGGTTCCAATAAGAGGATGAATCCCAAAGGGGGCATTAAGAAGAAGAAAGGAAAGAAGGCCTCCGGACAGATGACCTGCTTTCATTGTGGCAAGCCGGGTCATTGGAAAAGAAACTGCAAGGTTTACCTTGCAAGTTTGAAGCCTGGTGCATCAGAGGCACCAAAAGGTATGAAAGAAGTTCATACTATTTTGTCATTGGATTCTTCCATTTCAAATACTTGGGTGTTGGATACCGCCTGTGGTCATAACATCTGCAAATCATTGCAGGGACTTCAGGGGCTTAAAGTATTGAAGGAAGGTAACTTTGAGCTCTACGGTGCTGGAGGGGACCCCATCCAAGCAGAAGCTGTAGGGACTTATGTTTTGAAGTTACCTTCAGGGAAGATCTTGGAGCTAAGGAATTGTTACTATATGCCAAAAATCATTAGAAATATCATATCTGTACCCTTGTTACTTAAACAAGGATATACTATGAATGTAATGAGCAGTGGCTGCTCAATTTCTTTATCTAATGAAATTATATGTTATGGCATATTCTGCAATGGTCTCTTAACTCTTTCCACTAATGACAATGTTTTTCATGTTTCTAACAAACGGAAAAGAGATGATGTTAACAATACCTTACTTTGGCATTGTCGACTTGGACATATTAGTGAGACTAGGATTAACAAGTTGTACAAAGAAAATTTCTTTGATCCTTATGACTATGAGTCATTAGGAACTTGTGAATCATGTCTCATGGGTAAGATGACCAAGACTCCATTTAGTGGACATGGAGAAAGGACAAAAGAGTTATTAGGACTCATACACACAGATGTATGTGGGCTTATGACAACTCAAGCCTATGGTGGATACTCATACTTCATCACATTTACTGATGATTTTTCAAGGTATGGATTTGTGTATCTAATGAAACATAAGTCCGATGCTTTTGAAAAATTTTTAGAGTATCAAAGTATGGTAGAGAAACAGACAGGAAAAAGTATAAAGATCCTCCGATCAGATAGAGGAGGTGAATACTTATCCACTGAGTTTCTTGATCACCTTAAAGATAAGGGGATCATCTCTGAATGGACTCCTCCTTACACACCACAATTAAATGGTGTTGCTGAAAGGAGGAATCGTACTTTATTGGATATGGTACGGTCCATGATGTGCTTCACGGAGTTACCTTTTTCTTTCTGGGGATATGCTTTGGAAACAGCAACTTATATCTTGAATAGAGTACCATCTAAAATTGTCTCTAGCACTCCATATGAATTATGGAGAAGTAAGAAGCCCAATCTTAAGTATATTAAGATATGGGGATGTCCAGCCTATGTAAAAAGGAATTTTGGACATAAACTAGATGCTAGAACAGACAAATGTCTATTTATCGGATATCCTAGAGATAGTATAGGATATGTGTTCTACCACCCTACTGAACAAAAGGTTTTGGTCAGTAGGCATGCCACTTTTATGGAAAAGGAATTTATCCTACAAAAGGGCACTGGTAGAAATATCGAACTTAATGAGATTCAACAAATAGACACTTCTCAGTCAAGTAACAACATAGTTAATATAGAACCTGAACACACTCCTATCCGTAGGTCTGATAGGGTGCGACAGGCACCTGAGAGGTATGGGTTCATAATTGAAAATAATGAAGCCCAAATCATTCAAAATGATGAGCCTCTAACCTATACGGAAGCAGTCATGAGTAGAGACTCAGACAAATGGCTGGAAGCCATGAGATCCGAGATGGACTCCATGTATGTCAACCAAGTATGGTCTTTGGTTGATGCACCAAAGGGTATTAACCCTATTGGGTGTAAATGGGTCTATAAAAGGAAGATTGGGGCAGATGGCCAAGTTGAAACTTATAAAGCCAGATTGGTGGCTAAGGGTTTCAGACAAAAACAGGGAATAGATTATGATGAAACATTTTCCCCTGTTGCCATGCTCAAATCTATTCGGATTATGCTTGCTATAGCAGCATATCATGATTATGAGATCTGGCAAATGGATGTAAAAACTGCATTCCTCAATGGTTTCCTTGAGGAAGAGGTTTATATGTCACAACCAGAAGGTTTTGTCTTGGAGACTAAACCTAATCAGGTATGTAGGCTAAAGAAATCCATTTATGGATTAAAGCAAGCATCCAGGAGTTGGAACATCCGATTTGATAAAACAGTCAAAGAATTTGATTTTTTCAAAAATGAGGATGAACCTTGTGTGTACAAGAAGACTAGTGGGAGTGCCATAGTTTTCTTAGTTCTATATGTTGATGATATACTTATTATTGGGAATGATATCCCAATGTTACAATCAGTCAAAGTGTGGTTATCGAAACAGTTTTCCATGAAAGACTTGGGAGAAGCATCCTATATACTGGGTATAAAGATCTATAGAGATAGATCAAGAAGGATGCTTGGCTTGTCCCAGTCTAGGTACATTGACCAGGTGCTGAAGAGATTTAGCATGGAGGAAAGTAAAAGAGGTTACTTACCTATTGGTCATGGCATACGTCTTTCTAAGAGGATGTCTCCTAAGACACCTGAAGAAAGAAATAGAATGAGTTCTATACCTTATGCTTCGGCTATAGGGTCGATTATGTATGCTATGTTATGTACCAGGCCTGATGTGGCATATGCCTTGGGTGTAGCCAGTAGATTTCAGGCTGATCCAAGAGAGGATCACTGGAAGGCTGTGAAAAATATTCTTAAGTACCTGAGAAGGACTAAGGATATTTTTCTTATATACGGAGGATCTGATCTTAAACTAGAAGCCTATTCAGACTCTAGTTTTCAATCAGACCCAGATGATAGTAAATCCATTTCAGGGTATGTCTTTACCTTGAATGGTGGAGCAGTAAGTTGGAAGAGCACTAAACAGCAGACTGTAGCTGACTCAACTACCGAGGCAGAGTACATAGCTGTCAGTGAAGCCGCCAAGGAAGCTGTCTGGATGAAGAAATTCATCACAGAGTTGGGAGTAGTTCCTGAGATTGAGAACCCGGTGCCACTCTATTGTGATAACACTGGAGCAGTTGCTCAAGCTAAGGAACCGAGAGCCCATCACAAGTCCAAGCACATTCTGAGACGCTTCCATCTTGTCCGAGAGATAATCGAAAGACAAGAAGTCTGCATCAATAGAGTAGATACAAAGAACAACATAGCAGACCCGTTCACTAAGGCTCTACCACAGCGGGAGTTTGATCGCCACCTCGATTGTATGGGGTTAAAGAATAAGAGCGATTGGCTTTAGTGCAAGTGGGAGATTGAAAGGATTATGCCCTATAAGCCAATATCTGTATCTCCCAGACCATTGTAAATTGACAAATTAATAAAGGCAATAATTTTTTAATCATTCGCTGTGTCATTATATGATGAACCCCATAGATTAGGGCTATGGTTGTAGGGCTATGATGAGATCATACCAGTGAGATCTAAGGCCTTAAAACCCTAATCTAGAATATTCCTAGTCATAGGAACCCTGAGTTGGGGATCAGGGTTTCCGATAAGACTGGCACATCCTATGTATGCTGAAAAGGGTGACTGCTCTCACAGTTATTTGTGTAGGACACTAATACAAGGATGTGGGTGCTCATTAGTGAATGAGTTCACTGAATAGATCCAGTTTGAGAACATCTAATGGAGCCTTAGCTGCATGTCAATAGATGTTTTCACATAGTGGGAGTTGTACAAGTAGTCCTATGACCTGAGACTGCCATAATACCTTATGTACATGAACCCATGCTTTGGTTCAATCTCAATCATGACACTGGGTCATGCACGAGGTTGATGCTGGGTATGGTGAATTGTATATGAAGGTAATGAGTAGGTCAACAAGGAATTGATCACTCCTAGTAGGAGGAGATTGCATCCAGCCAAATTAGGTCAGATGATGATTCAGGAAATCTTTGATCAAAGTACAGATATTAGAAATGATTTCTAATATCGAATTAATTGAATCATTAGTGTATGACTGAGCTGGGAATGAGTATAAACTGGATTTGACATGATTCCATATCCATAGTTATATTCGGGATGCAAGATGATTGAAGGATCGAATTGTACGGGAACTTTCCACTGAAGGGTAGTTTTGGAATTACACCAGAATTTCCATATCTTCCGGGTAGACATGACACGTTGCTAGACGTCAATCTTGTCTTGTGGGTTGATCAAATTAAATGGTTTAATTGGATCACTAATTAGGAGGAGTCCTAATTGACTGACTCGAGTTAGCTCGATTTGACCTAAATCGATTAGAATGAGTTCTGATCAGATTAGGTCAACTTGCACTCGGACCCACTGCTAGCTAAATATGGAACCCAATGGGTCACACACTTAGGACAGATAATCAAGGATTTAATTTGGAATTAAATCTCGTTTGCAGATGAACACACTAGCATGTGTTGCAAACCATGACTTCTACTTGAATCGGATTCGAGTTAGGGTTCGGATTTGGTCTTTTTTAGATCCAAATTCATTCCGGTTTGAATCTAATTGAAGATACAAAATGTTGGGCTAACTATAGGCTAGCAATTGGGCTAACCTAAGAGGCTAAACCCCTTTCCCACATCACCTAAAACCCCTCCCCCTCTCTTCCCACGCGCGCGCGCAAGGAGAAGAGTCCACACGCGCGTGGACTCTTTCCAAGACGCGTCTTTGCGTGAAAGGAAAGAAAAAATGCCGGTGATTTTTGAAGAGGCGTGGAAGAGAGTCCACCTAGGCGTGGACTCTCCAAAAAAAGAAAAAAAAAAAAAATAATACCGTGAGAAAAGAAAAGAAAAACACCGAAGGGGCGCGACTCTTCTTTCTGCACGTGCCCTTCTGTGTTTTTCACGATCCTTCTTCGCGTCTTCCCATCCCAAAGGCCGTGAGATTAATCCCAAGGGCCATGAGATAAAGAGAGAAGACGTGAGAAGGGAGAGAGGGACGTGAGAGGATTTTTTCAGATGAGAAGGCGCCTCTCTGTCGCCTATTTAAGAAGAAGGCTTCACCGTAAAAAAAATTGATTCCAGATTTTCTACGGCGAAGCCTTGCTTCTCTTTCCTTCTCCCTCTCCAAAAGATTGTTTCCCCCTCCTCTCTTTCCTCTTTGATTCCTTTACAGAGCCTAGGCTCTGTCGAATCTCAGAACAGAAGGAGAGTCAGAGAGAGAAACTCTCCGACGGTAAAGGAAGAAGGCGCCTCTTTTGTTTCTTTCTTACATTAAGACAACTTTATCTTAATTTTCTTCTCCCTCCAAGACAAGCCTTGTCTCATTTTAGGACAAGGGCTTATTCTTAAGACAAGAGTGTCTTAAGGGGCCAAAGCTGCTAAAAACTAGGAGAAGGGTAAGAGAGAAAGTTTTAGTCCCCGTTTGGCTAGAGGTGTCCTAGCCAATAGCCCATATATCAAGTTCTTGGGGTAGAACTTGATTGGAAGGAACCCAATTGAGGAGTCACTGTCTTGATCATCTGCCCGTGTGGATCACCATCGGAGGGCGGACAAGTGGACGCCTGGTGTGTTCAAAAGGTTACACTATTTGGAGTTTATTTCTACATCAGATTGGATATAGCGATCTGAGGTTAGTATCTAAACTATGTTTAAATTTGGACATGCATGTAGTCATAAGTTTTAATTGCTAATAAGGAGATTTTGGGATTAGGGTTCGGACCTGATTTCATAAAGTTTTGAAATCCACACTTCCGCACTGGTTCCCGAACCCAACAATCGAGTCTGTCCCCCATCAACTACTGTCAGGGGAGTAGAGATTTCTTTGATTGAGGAGCTTCTGAGCAGAGTATGGGAGATGCCTCATCGAGGCATCAGTATGTTCTCAGTGGAGGAAAGAGAGGCTGCTTTCAGGTGCATCCTTGAGCGTGAGGACGTTCGTGGAGTGACAGTAGTCACTGCAAACCAGCTATCTATGGAGATGTGCCTTCTGCACCATATCACTGCTCGGATATTGCTTCTGAAGACTGGGCGCTTCGACTTCATCACCAAGAAAGAGCTGATTCTTATGGTATGCTTGACCCAGAGGACTCAGTTTGATATACCCTCTTTGATGCTTGCTCAGATGCGTGATGCAGTGACTCAGAGACTTCATTGTTTACCTTACGGTATGGCATTGACCAATTTATTTAGAGCATGTGGAGTTCCTTTGGATGGGAGATCTCCAAGAAAATTCTACATACTGACATCTACGATGACAGGTCACTACACCGCATGGGATATCAATTGGTCGCGGGTCGTTGGGTTCATAGAGAGTCTAGCCAGGAGCCAGATGAGGACGACAAGATTCAAGAGGCAGAGGCAAGGCCATCAAGGCCAGTGAGTACACCTCCTCAAGCTGCTCCTGCATCAAAGGCAGAGCCGATGACCCCGACAGCTACAACTTTGGGTCCTCCTCCACCTTCTACAGACATATCTTTTGAGGAGTACACGAGACAGCGGTTCACAGATCTCAGGAGTGAGATGATTGGATTGGGTGTCCACACGACCCAGTTACACATCGAGATTGAGGGTCTTCGTGCATATACCATCATGGAGCATGCTGAGATTCGTCGGACTATGGAGGAGGGTTTTGCTTGTATCGAGGATTTACTGAGATCCCTTCTACCTCCAGCAGCACCTGCAGCTCCATCACCTGATGTTGATGATGATGATGATAATGGTGATGACCACCAGGATGGACATGATGATACTATAAATGGTGGTGACCGTGCTAATGGGATTGAGGACAGAGATACTGATATCATTGATGATGATAGTGATAGTGACAGTGGTGGTGGCGCAAATGGATATGAGGTAGTCAACAGAGAGCTACAGTCTCCTATTATTCCTCCTGTTGATTCTATTGGCACACATGTCTCCACTAATCCAGTTTTTGTCACTCCTGCTGAGACTCTTCCACCTTCCTCTACTCGAGCTTCTAGGGTTGTACCCCACTTTGGACCTTCTACTAGGACTCGGAGTCATGGTATTTTGAAGACTCCTAGAGGTCTAGCCCATAGGTCTAGGATTATAGGCCCTATATCTTTTGAGATCCCATCTAATGAGGATTAGCCTCACAGATGTTTTTTGTGTTGTATGCTATTTATGTCTCATGTTATTTATGATTTATGTCTCATGATGTACCTTGATTATTTCAGTGTTGCTGATGAGTCAGCAAATTTTGTACTGAAAATATTACTTGAAAGATATATATATATATATATGCATTTCAGCTTGATGTGTACAATTTGTGAATCACTATGATTGATTTTGACAGCTTGATTGTTTACATTTACTTGATAGATATACATTTTGGCTCTGATACCTATAAACTCTTGAAAAACTATCTTTTGTATCAACTCTGATATTCTACTACCTTTTGTCTCCATGCTCGTTTTGAGGAGCTTACTCCCTTTGTCTAATGATTGATAAAAAGGGGAGTAGAATTATCTTTATTTATCTGAATTTCAAATTTGATCTGATACCAATATTGCATACTGCTTGTTCTGATTAGAATTGTCTAACTAAGGGGGAGATTCATCCTTCTTAACTATGCAAGTTATGGTTGTATAAGCTTGAAATCATATTTATGAATTATCATATCTGAAATTTGAAATTAAATGTTGATATATTCAAGGATTTATCATCATCAAAAAGGAGGAGATTGTTGGCTCCACCTAGTGATTTTGATGAATAACAAAACGTTGAGGACATATTGTGTATTAATGTTTATTTCTAGTTATGAGTTTTCAGGAAACAAGCACCTTAAATTCATAAAATTAAAGTATCATGGCACGCTGTGGCTCGAAGCATATTTCATAATTTGAGGAGTCTTCTCCATGCAAAAAGGGCTTAAAAGAGTTCATTTATTGTTTATTTAAGTTGGATTTAAGTTTCATATTCAACACTTGTGTTTTTGGTTTGAATTGTACTTAATTGTGAATTTTGCAGAACCAAGTGTTGACACCTAGAAAGTCAAGTGTCGATACTTCAGTATTTGGCACGCAGAAAAATTTCTTGGCATACCAAGTGTCGACACCCAGAATTCATGTGTCGACACCTGAAACTTAAGTGTCGACACTTAAGTTTCCAAGTGTCGACTCAAGGCCTGAGACTTTTGAAGATCCAGAATATGGCCAATGGAGTATTTTTGTGTCAAGTGTCAACACTTGTGAATCAAGTGTCAACACTTGAAAGTTCAAGTATCGACACCTGGAAGTCAAGTGTCGACACCTGACAGCTAAGTATCGACACCTGACAAACAAAGTATCGACACTCGGGTTCTGACCGTCCTAATGGATCTATTTTTCTGAGTTACAGAAATATCTTTGCAAGCTCCCAATGGCTAGATTCGAAGATCAAATGGTCACAAATCATTTTTTGAAAGTTTTTAAAGTATTTAAGCTTCACCAAACTTATTCTTGAAGCATTGAAGTCCATTGAAAGCTCAAAAGCCAATATTTCCTCAAGAACTTCACTTTAAAAGCCATTTAAAGTGTGATTCCCTGAAAAAGCTTACAAGCCCATCCTTTCATCTTTTCAAAAAGAGTGCTTGAAGAATATTCCAAAGAGAAGACAAGATAAAGCATCAACTTGAGCCTCAAAGCTTCCATTCTACTCTTGAAGAGAGTTTGTTTTGTTTATTTTGAATTGTATATCTAAATTTTTCTTTTGATTTGACCTAGCTTTCAAGGGTTTCTTGAAAGTAGGTTGTTGTGGTTATTGGTGAGCCAAAGGGACAAAACCAACTAGGGTTAACTTGTGAGCCTGAAGACAAAACAAGTATAAAGGTTAGTTGGTGAGCCTAGGTGATAAAACCAACATAGGTTTTGACTTGTGAGCCTTTGAAAAAATAAGTCGGCTGTAATCTTGGAGAGTTTATAGTGGAATTCCTAAGGATGGCTTGGGGAGTGTTTGTAGGTGCTAGGTTTTTACCGAACCACTATAAACCTTGTGTTTGTGTGTGTTGTCTCTTCTATCTCCTGCTCTTTACTTCTTGCACTCTATTTATTGCTTTCCACTACATATAATCTAGTGCATCAATTTCATAGTTCACAAACACCACAAGGCCTGCACATTATTGCTTTAAATTTTTAAAAGACCCAATTCACCTACCCTCTTGGGCTCCATTTCTATGCAACAAGTGGTATCAGAGCATCGGTACTCTCTTGTAGGTCCAAGGATCTTGAGTAAAACATCATGGTAGCCCTAATTGGAATGGGTGTTATTGAAGGTCAAGCTTCAAACCGTCCCCCACTATTTAATGGCACGAATTACACTTATTAGAAAACTTGCATGCGCATATTCATTCAAGCCATGGATTATAATCTTTGGAGGACAATCATAAAAGGTCTTCATCAGCCTACTATGTTGGTTAATGGCATTCTCACTCCAAAAATGGAAGATGATTGGGATAAGAATGACATTAAGCAAAAAGAGCTTAATGCGAAGGCTATGAATCTATTGTATGGCTCTCTTGATCGGAGTGAATTCAATGGAATATCTAATTGTCTCTCCACTAAGAAAATATGGGACACACTTGAGGATACCCATGAGGGTACACACCAAGTGAAAACTACTAAGGTTAACATGCTCATTCACATATATGAAATGTTCAAGATGGAACCTACTGAATCTATTAGTGAGATGTATACTAGGTTCACAAATATTGTGAATGGCATGAGAAGCTTGGAAAAGATTGTATCTAATAGTGAACTTGTAAATAAACTTCTCAGATCTCTTTCGGCTTCATGGGATGCCAAGGTAATGGCCATAGAGGAAGCCAAGGATGTCAACACTCTACCCCTGGAGCAACTATTAGGCTCATTGATGACTTATGAGCTTTCTTTAAAACAAAAGAACGTGGATGTAGAAAAGAAGAAAAAAGTCATCGCCTTCAAATCCACCGCAAAAGAAGAGTCAAGCGATAAATCCGAAGAAGAAGATGAAGATGATTAGACGGCTCTAATAGCAAGAAAGTTTAGAAGGTTCATAAGGAAGAAGAAATACAACTTCAAGAAGAAACCTCTGAAAGGTTAGCCAAGAAAAGAGAAAGAGAAGGAGAAAGACAAGGAGCAGCCCACATGCTTTGAATGTAAGAAATCAGGCCATTTCAAGATGGACTGCCCCTTACTTAAGAAAAGCAGAAAAAAAATAAGAAAGAAGGCCATGATGGCAAATTAGAGTGACAGCGAGGACTCCAGCTTTGAAGAAGAATAGCAAAAAGTTGTAAACTTCTGTTTAATGGTGGATCATAATGAGGTACTATTCGAAACTGAAAATGAATTTACATTTGATGAACTGCATGAAGTTTTTGATGAGTTAGTTATAGAGTTTCAAAAACTAAAATCAAAACATGAAGAACTAAAAAGATAAAATCTAAATTTAGTAAAAGCAAATGAAAAGTTTTCAAATGAAAATGATTGCCTACTTCTTCAAAATAAAAAAGTTAAATGGTAAGATTGCTAGTCTTGAAAAAGAAAAAGAAGTTTTAAAAAAGAAAAACTTTTCTGTATCAAATGAAAATCTTTCAAAACAAAGCAAAGAAATTTTAGAAGAAAACAAAAAATATAAAGAATAAATTGAAAAGTTAAAACCTTTTGTTGACAAGTTTACACATAGTTCTGAAAAATTAAATATGCTTTTAAATAATCAAAAAGCTATTTTTGATAGAGCCGGTTTAGGGTTTAGAACTCAGAAGAAACAAAAGCTTTTCAAAAATTTCTTTGTGCCTGCATCTTCATCCATTACTTGTTATTTTTGTGATACTATAGGGCATAAATCTTACATATGCAATAAGAAAAAATTGAGCAATGTTAAGAAAATCTGGGTTCCAAAAGAAACCATTACCACTAACCTAAGAGGACCCAAGATGACTTCGGTACCTAAAATCTTCATTTATTTTTTTTTGTAAGTATGCCTTGCAACCAATAAGAAAAGAATGTGGTACCTCGATAGCGGTTGCTCAAGGCATATGACCGAAGATGTGGAGCAGTTCTCATCACTCGAGTATCAAAATGGCGGTAATGTGACTTTTGGTGATAATAGTAAGGAAAAAATTATTGGAATTGGTAAAGTCCATATCACCCCTTCTACTTTTATTGATAATGTTTTGTATGTAGATGGTTTGAAATATAACTTACTTAGCATTAGTCAGTTTTGTGACAAGGATTTCAAAGTTACTTTCGAATCTTCTTTGTGCATTGTTTCTAGTCTAAATGACAATGGCATCAAGTTCATTGGTCATAGGCATTGCAATATCTATATGATTGATCTTGATGATCTTCCTATTCAAAATGGTCAATGCCTAGTAGCAATGGAAGCCAAGATCAATAAAACTAGATGGCTTTGGCATCATAGACTAGAACATGCTAGCATACATTTGATTTCAAAACTTAAAAAAAAGAATTTGTTAAAAGATTTGCCAAAACTCAGTTTTGAAAAAGATTTGTAGTACATGCCAGCTTGTAAAACAAACCAAATCATCTTTTAAATCAAAAGGAGAAATCTCTACATCTAGACCCTTAGAGTTGCTTCATATGGACCTCTTCAGGCCAACTAGAATATCTAATTTGGGAGGTAAGAAGTACGGTCTCGTCATTGTAGATGATTTCTCATATTTTACTTGGATCATGTTTTTAGCACACAAAGATGAAACGTTTTCTAAATTCATTAGATTTCATAAAAGAGATTCAAATGAAAAAAGGTGTTTCAATTGAATTTTTGAGAAGTGACCATTGAACCAAATTTAAAAATTTTGATTTTGACAAATTCTGTATTGAAAATGGCATTCATCACAATTTTTCAGCACCTAGGACACCTCAACAAAATTGAGTGGTAAAAAGGAAAAATAGAACTCTTGAAGAAATAACACGCACCATGCTTTGTGAAAATGACCTACCTAGATTTTTTAAGTGGAAGCCATAAACACTGCATGCTATGTTTTAAACCGTCTTTTAATCTGACCGATTTTAAAGAAAACACCATATGAGCTTTGGAAGGGTAGAAAACCTTCAATTCGATATTTTCATGTTTTTGGATGCCGTTGTTTCATCTTAAACAATGGTAAAGACAATTTGAGCAAAATTGATTCCAAGTTAGATGAGGGTGTCTTTCTAAGCTACTCTATATCTAGCAAGGCATACAGGGTCTTCAATAGAAGTATACTTGTTGAAGAATCCATACATATAGTATTTGATGAATCCGACCAGAAATCTTCTAGAAAAGAAGATGTGCTTTCTAATGAAATAGGTACCAAGAAAATTGAAGAAGTGAACAATAATGAAGAGTCTACCAAGGAACAAGAAATTGATCAAAACAATGAAAGAGATCAAGCGCAAGGTGATGAAAACACATTTACAGTTGATGCTCTACCCAAAGAATGGAGGTATGCTCATGGTCACCCCAAGCAACTTATCATTGGTGATCCATCTAAAGGTGTAAGTACTCGTTCATCCCTTAGGAATGTCTGTGATTACTTAGCATTTGTTTCTCAGATTGAACCTAAAACAATTTAAGAAGCTGAAAAAGATTGTTATTGGATAAATGCTATGCAGGACGAACTTAACCAATTCAAAAGAAACAATGTTTGGACTCTTGTAGATAGACCTTCAAATGTTTTAATTATTGGCACCAAATGGGTTTTTAGAAACGAACTTGATGAAAATAGCATTATTAAAAGAAATAAGGCTAGTTGCCAAAGGATACAATCAGGAGGAAGGGATTGATTTTGATGAAACCTTTGCTCCTGTGGCTAGACTTGAGGTAATTAGGCTATTATTGGCTTTTTCTTGTTTTATGGATTTTAAATTATTTCAAATAGATGTTAAAAGTGCCTTTTTTAATGGTTTTATCGAAGAAGAGGTTTATGTTGAACAACTGCCTGGTTTTGAAAATCCTGAATTTCCAAACCATGTTTTCAAACTTCATAAAGCTTTGTATGGTTTGAAACAAGCTCCTAGAGCTTGGTATGATCGTTTAAGCTCTTTCTTACTCAAAAATGAATTTACTAGAGATAATGTTGACAAAACTTTATTTTTGAAGAAAAAGAATGATGATCTCTTAGTAGTACAAATATATGTAGATGATATCATATTCGGTGCTATTAACAAATCTCTTTGTCAAGAGTTTGCAAAGTTAATGTAGGGTGAGTTCGAGATGAGCATGATGGGAGAACTGAACTTCTTCCTCGGACTCCAAATAAAGCAAACCAAAGAGGGGATCTTCATCAACTAAGCGAAGTACACAAAAGAAATACTCAAAAAGTTTGGGATGGAGAGCACCAAGCCATTAGGTATGCCTGTGAGCTCCTCTTGTAGACTTGATAAGGATGAATCAGGTAAATCTATAGACCAAAAACTATATTGTGGCATGATTGGTTCATTGTTATATCTTACTTCCAGTAGGCATGTGTGCTAGATATCATGTTTTCCTTTGGACCTCTAGCCTTGGACACCGATTCTCAGAAGCACACACAGAAGTGACTATTACAATGGGTTAACACGTATATAAAACCCGACCTGTTGCTGTTCCTAGCTTTAAGTGCTACTCAATTTTAATTAAGGCTTAGGACTTTGCAAATATGGTTGGTTGTTTTGGGTTAAGGAATGGATCTCAATCCTTCCCTTATGTTATATTGCTTGCCCTTAAGTATTTTCAAATAAATGCACAATCAAGATAAGATAAGATAACACTGACAATTTAAAATTCAAACTTTAAATTTTAAATTTTAAGTTTAGATTTCAGATTTAGATTTTAAATTTTATTTTTTTTTAAAAAAAATTAAATTTTAAATTGCATAAATTAAACTTTTATGGAATTTAAACTATATGAAATTCTGAAACAAAAATATTTTTGGGCAGTAATCAGGATTTCAGAAATTTTACAAACCAAATTAAATCCTAAAAAATACCAAAAAATAAAACCAAATGTAGTGAATCCAATGCAATAAAAATCAGAATTTTTCAATATTTCTACGTACAAAGAAAAATAAAAGAATAGACCATATATTGAAATAAATGGGATGCAGAAAATTAATCCTAAAGATGCATTTCTCTTCATTTTCTTCTTCAAGGGTCAATTCACAGTGGCACCCCTACATGCCATAAAAAATACCCTTTGAATGGGATGTGAGGGTCTTGCAACCCTACTTTTTCCTATGACCGGACGGCCATTGTGAAGCACCCGATCAGAGTACTTAAAGAGAATTCAACTAGCATGAAACCATAATCTAGCCTAATGCTCTAATACCAATAAGATGATGCGGGACAGTTACGATGCAGTGTAGGATGATATAATTTTAGCCTAGATGATTTAGAGAGTAATGATCATAGTAAAGCAACTAACATAATAGATTAAAGATAGTAAAGAAGGCAATTAACCACTTACCCGCAATTCGCTCCACAAGCTATGAAGAATAAGGACCCGATAGCTAGGAAACCATCTAACATTAGGCTATTCGATTCTTCAATTACCAAATCTAATGAGAAAAGGATTGGTTACTTATCCCAATGGAGATTCTCTTCGACTCGAGATGGATCTACTGCTTGGCCACTTAGATTTCATAGTAGAATGAAGATTGGGACTCCAGATTTTAGATCTACCATCAGATCTTGGTTCGAAAGCAAAGGATCCATCTTCTAAAGTCCTTGAACATCTAGGATCTGCAGAGAAGGCAGCAAATAAGATTTTAAGAACAAAGTAAGCAGGCTCCAAAATGGAAAAAAAAATGTTGGATGTGTAGGGCTTGTAGCAGATCGGTAACAGCTTAGCTTGATGAATCCGGCAGAACCTCCACTCAAGGACCTCACCACCTTGAGCTCTCAAGGACCTCCATGCCTTGAGCTCTTAAGGACCTCCCCGCCCTTAGAGAAAATCACTAAGCCTACCCAGCTTTGTGGAAGAAGAAAGACTACATTTCATTTCATAAATCAATAATCATCAATTTACAAGGGGGTATGGGGTCATACTTATAGGGTTCCTCACACATGAAGATTTCATAGGACTCCTTTGAATTTAAATTATATTTAAATTTAAATTCTAAAACACTCCTTGGCTTCTTGACTCCTTCCTTGAATTTTGAATGTTAAATTCCATCTTTCCATGGCTTGGGCGATAACATGAAAAAGAAAAGTATTTGGGAAAATGAAGATGGGGCGCTAATCTCCTTCTTATTTAGTGCTAAACCTTTCCTAATCTGATTTTTATTCCACTTGATCGGCAACATGGGATAAGAAGGCCTCTTCAAATGTCTAGGTTTGATTTTAAAGTCTCCTCCTTTGAATTTGAGATGATCCTCCTTTTATCTTTGACTTTTTCCTTTGAATTTTGGATGAACCTCCACTTATC
Source organism: Areca catechu (assembly GCA_021397845.1). Lineage (NCBI taxonomy): Eukaryota > Viridiplantae > Streptophyta > Magnoliopsida > Arecales > Arecaceae > Areca > Areca catechu. The sequence goes on from CM038041.1 coordinate 73,685,402, forward strand.
TTGGACATTCTCCCATTTAAAATTTGAATGGACCATGGGTGGGCATCATCTTGGAGTGGGGGACAAGAGGGAATGAGGGGGTGCTAGATAAGAAGCAGTGTCTTTCTGCTTTACCCCTCTCAAATGGCTTCCTTGAAAAGGGTGATGAAAATGGATGGACGCCTTTCTTGGATAAGGATGAATTTAAAGTTGTCCAAATATCCAGTTGTCCGGTTGTCCCAACGTCAGGATGTTCTAATGTCCGAATGTCTGGTGAAAAATTTGGACAACTTTTTGGCTTAGAATTGATCTACCAAGGTGATGATGACTTGGGTCTTGGACAATTATGACTCCCCTTGACTTATTCAAGTACTAATTACAGGACTCATCTTAGACAATTCACCGAACAAAGCAAATTAATGCAATTTACAAGACTCTTAAACCAATTGATGGACTCAATGGACTCAATTGGTAACTCAACAACCCTAATTGACCAAATTATACTCAATTTGATCAAATTACAACTCAATTTGACCTAATTACAAACTCAAAACAATTGAGACTCGAGTGTTCTTTCTGAAGAACACATGGACTTACTCATTGGTCATCCAAATTGAATCAGAAAAGGTTTGCTTCCTCTTCCTGGCTCCTGTGTCCCCACCAATGCCTGGGCTTGATTTCCTTGGGCTAGGGCATAGATGGATCTTTGGAATCAAGTGAGGCCCTATTCTGGGAATATGCTCTGGCATCTGGAGGGAATTTGTGCATCTAGAAATCAATTGGAGAGAATCTAGGGTATCCGAAAGGCATTTTGGATCCTGGGGTGTCACATAAAATTCAATAAGCTAATGTAGTGACCTCTGAATCCTAGATGAGGCCTGGTAGGACTTCAAAATAGGTTATCCTTTTCTCTTGTATACGAACTAGACTAATACTGGACTCATACTGAAATACAGGACTCAATACTGGATTAGGGTTGAGATACAATCAACTAGTCTCAACTTATTACAGGACTCAATCTTACTTGCTTACAAAATTAGGACACATGACTGAGATTCTAAAAACCCTAATCAGTAAACCATATGGGATCTAATGATCTGTCTCTGATCCTGGTATCCCCACTAATTCTTCTAGGATGGGAGGAACTCGACCCCATCGAGTAAGGGTCAATTTGGCTCTCATACTACTTAAGGAGGGTATGGGTTGAGGTGTGACAGATCCTCACCAGTGCTCCACAAGTCCTTAGATTCTGGCTGACCTTGCCACCAGACCAAATACCTCTGATAGCCTTTGTTCTGGATATAGATGACTTGATCATCCAGAATTTACTCACTCCTTTCGTCACTATTTGGCCAAATTGTATGTGGACACTCTGGAATGGGTTCACTCTCAAAGGGAGGGATAGGCTCAAGGTGCTCGCTAGGTATCACTGCTAGCTCCCTATGCTCTACAAGGTCTGAGATGTTGAAGGTGGAGCTAATACCTAAATCAGGTGGTATCTCAAGCACATAGGCATTGGGTCCAACTTTTTTCATTATTCTGAATGGACCAGCTTCGCGAGCATGAAATTTCTTTACAATCACATAATATTCTGTAGAAAATTCTTTATCTTTCTTTTGGGAATTAGCCAAGTTTTTATTTAGTCATTACTTATGTTCAGCTTTTGACTAATTTCTAGATGAAAATGCTATACAGAGGCTAGTTAGGTGTAGACAGATGGATTAGGTCTGTGGAATCAAAATCAGATAGTATTTCATTACCTACACCTATTTCCTGGGGTTGTTCCTTAGGGATTTGATCCTGGGCTTCCTCTATGAACAACTCTTGTGAAATCTCAATTTCATCTATAAGGTTTGATCCTGGCCCAAGTACTTCTTCTTCAATTATTATAGTGGGTTCAGGATCACTTTCCTCTAAGTCCTTGATGGGTTTAAGAATTTCTTTCTCTAAGTCCTTAGCCTTAATTAGGTTAACTCCTGGTTTTGTCTTAGGGTTACTAGAGGTTCTCTTAATCAGGTTTCTGGGTTGGGTTGGGTGAATCACAAATTTCTTCCCATGATGAGTAAAAGTACAGATATTGGTTTGACCAGACAGAGCAGCATCATGATCATAAAGCCATGGTCGACCTAAAATGATACTACTGGCTCTCATGGGAAGGACATCACACCAATTCTTCTCTTCATAGGATTATAGATTAAGAAAGATTTGGCACCTAGACTTGATCAAAATGGAGGTGGAATCTACCCATGATACCTTATAGGGGTTACGATGGAGAATTAGGTTCAATCCTAAAGATTTAGCCATATCAATAGCAATGGCATTGACACAACTCCCACTATCTATTAAGATCTTGCATACTTTATTCCCAATTTTCACAGAAGTATGTAGGATGCTAGTCCTACACCAATCTTCCTCAGTTTGAGTCTGGGTCAAGATGCACCTAACGATCCCTATTTGATCAAATTCCTCCTCTTCTCCTTCATATTCCTCTACCAAGTTTGGTTCAGCTTCATAAATCTTTTCTTCTACATCATCACTATTGGGTTCAGGCTTTTCTTTTTCAAGCTCCCCTATGTGTAAGGATCTGGTGGGACACTAGCTAGCATAGTGACCTACCTTATTACACCTAAAACAAGTATTGGGGCTGGGGCTTGGGGCTTTCTGAAATGCAAGTGCCTTATCCTTGTCGATTCTAGCAGGTGCAGAATTACTCGAACTAGATGGACTCGGACTCAAGTTAAGTAGAGATGGGTTAGGGTTGGGATGGTTTGGGTTGGGATTGTATCGAATTGGGTTATAGTTGGGCCAGACTGGGTTAGGGCTTGACCTAACTGGGTTGGGGTTAAATCGAACTGGGTTGGTGTTGGGATTTGGTCTACCCTGGTATACTTGGTTAGGAGTTGACTTTAGGAATGGGGTATTGTTCCTAACAGGTCTAGATTTCTAGTTTGTAGGTCCTCTTTGGAATTGTTCATAATGTCTAGCTATTTAATTGGCTTGATCCAAATCATTGACCTCTCTCATGTATAGTTCCCATTTGATGTCTTCACGTAATTCGATTCTAAACCAGGACAAGATTTGTCGATCATGAAGTGAAGGGGCGAGTACCTAGTAGGAGCCCGACGTGACTCCATCCTTCCCCGTCACAGACTAAGCTTCACTCTCTTCTTTTTCACCCTCTGGATGCAGAGAGGCCCCCATGCCCTTTGCCTCAGAGGATCTATTCCCTACGATTGTCCCACTGACTTGATCATCAGAGTGTTCCTGCCGGAATCCCCGGCATGGGTCTCCTCTCTTTTGTTGGGCCACCGGACCGAGGAGTTGGTCGTTAAGTAGAGAGGAACAAGCATCCAGTGAGAGCCCGACGCATTAGAGCTATAGGCCATGACAATCTTAGCAGCAACAGCCCCTTTCTTGGATAAACTCCTTTTCCAAGAATATGGCATGCCTAGTGACAAAGACTTTTTGCTCAGTAGCGTGGTAGAAAAGGTATCCCATACCTTCTTTAGGATATCCTACAAACCTGCACTTATCAGCCCTAGCACTTAACTTATGTCCAAGAACATTCCTGACAAAAGCAAGGCAACCCTGAATCTTAAAATACGTAGGACTTGGCCTTTTCCCTTTCCATAATTGATATGGCATACTTTAATCGCCTTTAATGGCACCCTGCTTAATATGTAGGTAGCAGTCTCTAGGGCATAACCCCAGAAGAATATTGGAAGATCCATGAAGCACATCATGGACCATACCATGTCCAACAAGGTATGATTCCTTCTTTCTGCTATATCATTTAACTGTGGTGTGTATGGAGAAGTCCATTCAGAGAGAATGCCTTTGTCTTTAAGATGATCAAGAAATTTACTAGACAAGTATTCTCCTCCTCTATTAGATTAAAGGATTTTAATACTATACCCAGTTTGTTTCGTAACATCACTTTGATACTCTTTGAATTTATCAAAAGCTTTGGACTTGTGTTTTATAAGATACACATATCCAAAACTTTATAAATCATCCATAAAACTGATGAAATAAGAGTATCCTCCTCTAGCCTGGGTTGTCATGAGACCACAAATATCAATGCATACAAGACCTAACAACTCAGTTGCCCTCTTTCCATGTCTAGTGAATGAAGGTTTGGTCATCTTATCCATGAGACAAGACTCACAAGTTTCTAATGATTCATGATCAAAAGGTTCAAAGAAGTTATCTTTGTATAACTTGTTTATCCTAGTCTCATTGATATGACCTAAATGACAATGCCAGAGATAAGTGATATTCATATCATCTCTCTTTCTCTTTTTGATGATAAGTTTGTTTGTATCATAAATAAACCTCTTGATGCTCCACGGTATCTTGCTTCAGACTTGCAAGATATAACTTCCAATTCTTGTTCCAGTGCCCTTGCTTCCCACAGTGATAGTAGGTCCCATCAGCAGAGAGCTTCCTTGCCTTCTTCCTCTTCTGGAAGCTACTCTTAGGGCTTCTCATTCTCTTTGAACCCTTCTTCATTGCCTACTTCTTCTTTCCATCAACTAGAAGCTAAGCCTTATCACCTTTGAAGTGGCTCTCTCTTGTCTTGAGCATATTCAGTAGCTCATGTAATGACATATTCAGTTTGTTCATGTGATAATTCTTGACAAACTATGAGAAAGAATCCTGGAGTGACTGCAGGATCAAGTCCTGATTAAGTTCTCCACCCATCACAAACCCTAGTTGACCTAATCGAGTGATCAAGTCAATCATCTTGAGAACATATGCTGAACAAAAGAGCCCTCACTCATCCGTGCTTGGAACAACTACTTCGATGTTTCATATCTTGTAGTCCAACTATGCTCTCCATAAAGCTCTTTAAGATTGAGCAGTATGGACTGAGGTTCCATTTCCTCATGTTGCCTCTACAATTCATTGCTCAGAGAGACCAACATGATGTACTTAACAGTCATGCTATCATTCTTCCATATTTTATATGTAGCCATTTCCTCGTTAGTAGCATCCTCTCCTAGTGAATCTAGGTCAAGAGAATCGAAGATATAGGTATTTTTTTCCTGAGCTAATATAATCTTCAGGTTCCTTAACCAGTCCACATAATTTAGACCGGTCAACTTGTTGGCATCCAAGATGCCTGTAGTGAAAGAGTAGAAGACATAATATAAAATCTATATTAAATTAAAGAACAACTATAAGCAGACCACTCATGATGATATTCATAATTAGACAAGGACTCTTGCATCTAATTATATCTCCCACTATTTTCTTTCAAATACCATAACTCTCAACTATGGTAAATGGGAATACCTTCTCAGTGCTTCTTTAATGGGGTTGAAATCCCAATTTCTCATGAATGCCTTGTGTTAATCATAACAAACACCCATGAGTTCAATGGTAGAAAAATCCCTTTCCAATTTGTTGCCCAGCATAGCAACCCAAGAGAGAGGGTGAATTGGAATTTTAAATTTTTAATCAAGTATGTGCTGAACTAAAGCTTGTATAACATTATGATTGAGCTCAATAATAATATGCAACAGAATAAGAGCAGAATGAGTAAGAGCAAGAAATAAAAGGAGCAAGTAATCACAAACACAAGGATGTATAGCAGTTCGGTGCTCTCCAAGCATCTACATCCACTCCTCAAGCTATCCCTTGAGACATTTTACTATAATCAACAAGATTATAGCCAACTTATTTATAAAGGCTCACAAGTCAAAACCCAAAGTTGGTTTTCTCACTTAGGCTCACCAACAACCTTTTCCTCAAGCCAATCTAAGCTTGGATTCCAATTCACTGATTAGAAGGGCCTAACACCTAGTTCCAATAGCCTTGAAATTAGTCATAATAATTAAAGTCAAGTACACAGTAATAAGCATAAGAAAAACTCTCAAAAGAGTTGAAATAAATGTTGTTAAAGCTCTTCTTGAATGCTTGAGTTGTCTCCTTCTTAGAATCTCTTCAATGAACACTTTTGGATAATGATTTGAAGGCTCAACAACACACTTGAAGGCTTTTTTTGGTGGAATCTTTTTTAAAGCTCACTCAAGTCTTTTCACAGGCTTTTCTCAAAAGATGATCTTTGTCAATTGTGTCTTACTTTTTTGTATTGTCTTCAATGAGTTTGGTGAGTGATAAATAGTCCAAAAATCATCAAAAAGCCATTGGAGACCATTAATGTGAAGAAACTAGCTGTTTGGAGCTATTTGGAACAATTCTGAAACTTCTAAAAAATATAGCCATTACACCAAGTATCGACACTTGATTTGTTCATGAGTCGATTTGTGAGTGAATACTTGGGTCGACACTTGGATCGACACCAGGTGTAAATTTGAATTTCCAAGGTTCTACTTTAATTTTGTTGTCAGGTTGTGGGTCGATCTATGAGTCGATACTTGAAACTATGAGTCGATAATTGGATCGACACTTGAGTCAGCACTAGGAAAATTTTCATGAAACACAGTTTTGTCCATTTTTTGTCTCGGTCCATTAGTCGATCTATGAGTCAACCTGTGAGTCGACACTTAGATCGACACTTGAGTTGGCACTTCATTGAAGTCCAAAAATTGAAGTTCTTCCATTTATGTCCATTTCTGTTCTCAGGCCTTGAGTCGATCTATGAGTCGACACGTGAGTCGACACTTAGGTTGACACTTGGATCGACACTTGCCATGCTAGCTAAAACTCTGCATGCCAGGCTTCAAATGTATCAACACTTGCTTCATGAGTCAACACTTAAGTCGACACTTAGGTCGACACTTGCTCGTGCCATTTCCAAACTATGTGCCAAACTCCAAAATTGTCAAATATTGTCCGATCAACTTTCAATTCTTTCTCCATAAGACTAAAGTGATCATTTTAATGTCATTCCAAGGTAAGAAGACCTCTTAAATATTAAAATTCATCTTGCTTTGATGTCAAAGACTTTGATTCTCTTGAATGGAGAATTTTATGTACCTGTGACCTAGAATTCACAACTCCAACTAAAACATTAGTCCAAACATATACTCAATGTTTTGTTATTCATCAAAATCAAGGGCCAAAGACAACAATCTCCCCCTTTTTGATGATCACAAAACTTTGAGTATATAAGTATTTAAGTTCAAAATTTGACTATTGAAGGTAAGCAAGTTTCACATTTCAAAGTTTACCACATTTTTAGTTCATATATCAATGTTTCAAGTGTTTCAAGGTTAGATTTTCTCAATTTTCTCCCCCTATCTTAGGTAGATAGTGAATTATTGAAAAATCTTGAATTTGTTGCTTATATGATCTTTCTTACTCCCCCTTTTTGTCATCATTAAGTATTAGAAGGGGTTTCTCCCCCTAAATTAGTGCTTTTGTTAGAACAAATAGTCAAGTTGACAAAGAGAAGAGTAATAATGCAACTTTTATAACTGAAAATCATAACTTTTATATATAAAGAGTTTCAATACAATGAGCAAGTCATACATGAACTTAAAATACAAGCATAACAAAAACTAGAAATATAGTAATGAAAATACATGAAATACAAACTGGGTATCTGTGAGGTTACTCCTCATCAGATGGCAACTCTAGAATAATGGGTGCCATGATCCTAGAGGATGAAGATCTAGGAGTCTTATGCAACATACTCCTAGTTCTAAGTGAAGGTCTAGAGTGGTCAACAACTCTAGTGGTCCTAGTGGCATGAGATCTAAGGGTCTCCGTAGGTGTCACAAAATCTGGGTCAGTGCCAAGCTGATCAATAGGAATAGGCTCCGAAGTTTGAGTTGGAACATCTAGAGTCTGATCCTCAGGAACTGCATCGCTACCACCAATCTGAACACCACTACCACCTGCACCACTATCGTCATCAGCATCACCATCACTACCACTGTCATCTCTATGATCATCACCATCATTATCAACAGTGCCATCATGTGCATCATCATGATCATCATCATCTGCTGGTGGAAGAGGATGTGGAGGAGCTAAAGGTCCAGCTGGAGACAATAGTGATCTCAGTAAGTCTCTGATCTTAATAAATCTTGCCTCCATAGTCTGTCGAATATATGTGAGCTGCTAGTCAGTATAACTTCTTAGTCCATGCAGATCAAGATGTAATATGCTAGTCCTAACAGACACTCCAAGCATCTCCTCCCAAACTCTAGAAATATGCTCAGTGATCCACTCCTCAAAAGTAAAATCTATAGCAGTAGAGTCTCGAGAAGCTAAAGCATGAGCAGGAGCAGGTGTAGTAGGCTCTGACTCTAAGACTGTAGCAGGTGCAGGTCTGGGGGAACTAATATGTGGTGCAAGTCCAGAAGGTCCTGTCTCTACAGCTCTCAGCTCATCCTCCTCATCTGGCTCCTGGCCTGACTCTCATCTAACTTTTCTGCCAGCCACTCTCCTGTATCCCATCTAATGTAGAGATTTCTTCTCATAAGTTCAGTGTGGAGAATCTCCTTGGAGGCCTCGCCCTCTAGTGGGATACAAAAAGCTTTGAAGATCCTAGTCAGCCCCATACCATATGGTAGGCACAATCTCCGCTGGGAGGCTGCCTCACCCATCTAGCGAATCATGATCATGGGTAGATTGATGGCCATCTGCTATCTCAGAGTGACCATCAGTACTAACTCTCGCTCAGTGATAAAGTCGAATATGCCAGACTTCGAGACAAGAATCCTAGCAATAATTTGATGAAGCAGATACATCTTTACGGATAACTGGTTCGCTGACATAATTGATACACCTCTGATGTCCTCTCTCTCTAGTATGCACTTGAAAGCTGCATCTCTATCACTAACATAATTCATGGCCAAACTACGAAGGGGAATCTGCCATACTTTGCTAATAGTCTCTAACATGATCGGTATGTCAACTCCCCGGACCTGCACTGTCCACCTGATGCCATCAGTAGCTAAACTCCCATAGAACTCATGCATCCGATGTGGATAGTATCTCTTCTCCCTCATGGTGCAGAAGGGTACCAAATCGGCTACCCTAAGAAGATCTCAAATGATGAATCCCTCAAAGTCCCAGAACTATATGTCAACCCTCCTCCCACACATGATAACCTTCCCTGCAACTCTCTCAGCTATGGGGGATAACTATCGAGGGGGTGACCTAGCAACTATCTGTTGATCCTCAAACTGCTCATCATGCTGGATAGGGTCCTAACAGGCCTTCAATCTCCTCTCCCTAGAGATTGGCTCACCTCTCTCGAAACGGGTTTGCTTTTTATGGGAAACAACTTGTTTCTTAGGAGCCATGCCCACTAGAGCAACAAGGAGTAGACCATAAGAGAAACGGACCAAAAATAGGGAAGATCGGACCGAAGGAAGGGAAAACGGGTTGAAGAAGGGAGAAAATCGAGTGGAAAGAGGGGAAAACTAGACCAAACTGAAGGGAAAGAAGAGGGATTTGCCAAAAATGGAATGTTAAGAATGGATATCCACTGTTTGTGGGGGATTGGAGAGGTTGGGGACCACACGAAAGAGAAAAAATGGGAAAAACAAGTGGGGAAAAGGTTTGGATGATGCCCTAGAAATACTATTAAATCATCCATGAGTCGACACTTGGAATTTGCTCAAGTGTTGACACTTAGATGAGTCGACACTTGTGCAATTTTTCAAGTGTCGACACTTGGTCAATTCCAAGGAAAAATCAAAAAAAAATCAAGAAGAATCAAATAAATTTGCAAAAATTCAAGGGAGATCTAGGGAATATTCTAAGTGATATTTTGAGAGAATTTTGTGAAAGGGATATGCCCTACAAGCCAATCTATGTTATATCTCACAAACCATTGTAATTGACAATATTCAAATAAAGGCAATATTTTTCATCATACGCTGTGTTTATTATTATATGATGAACCCCATAGATTAGGGCTATGATTTTAGAGTTATGATGAGATCATACCAGTGAGACCTAAAGTCTTAAAACCTTAATCTAAAATATTCCTGGTCAAAGGAACCTTGAGTAGGGGATCAGGGTTTTTCCTGTAAGACTAGCACATCCTATGTATACTGGAGAGGGTGACTGCTCTCACAGTCACTTGTGTATGACACTAATACTAGGATGTGGGTGCTCATTAGAGAATGAGTTCACTGATATGATCCAACTTGAGAACATCTAATGGAGTCTTAGCTACATGTCAATAGAAGGTTCTCATAATGGGAGTGGTACAAGTAATCCTTTGACCTGAGACTGCCATAAGTACCTTATGTATATGAACCCATCCTTTGGTTCAATCCTAATCATGACACTGAGTCATGCACAAGATTGATACTGGGAATGGTGAATTGTATATGAAGGTAATGAGTAGGTCAACAAGGAATCGATCACTCTTAGTAAGAGGAGATTGCATCCAGCTAGTTATCAATCGGATGATGATTCAAGGAATCTTTGATCAAAGTAAAGATATTAGAGATGGTTTCTAATATCAAGATAATTGAATCATCAATATAAGATTGAGCTAGAAACAAATATAATATTGGATTTGACATATATCCATATCCATAATTATATTTTGGGTGCAGGCTGATCGAAGGATTTAATTGTACGGTAACTTTCTACTGAAGGGTAGTTTTGGTATTTCACCAGAATTTCCATATCTTCTGGGTAGACATGACACGTTGCTAGACGTCAATCTTGTCTTGTGGGCTAATCAAATTTAATGATCATTTATTAGGAAGAGTCCTAATTGATCAAAATCAGGTAAGCCCGATTTGACCTAAATTGATTAGAAAGAGTTCTAATCAAATTAGGTCAACTTGTATTCGAACCCACTGCTGGCTAGATATGGAACCCAATGGGTCACACACTTAAGAGAATTGATCAAGAGTCATTTGCATGAAGACACTCTAGCAAGTGTTGCAAATCCTAACTTCTATTCGAATTGGATTCGAATTAGGGTTCCGAATTGATTCAATTTGGGTTCTGATTGGATCTAATTAGACCCTAATTGAGGTTTTAGGGATTATGGCTAACCCAATTGGCTAACCAATTACTTAGGCTAGCATACCACCTGCCCCTTAGCCCTTGCACGCCAAAAACACCAAGAGTCCATGCGCTTATGGACTCTTGGCGTGCCATATGGAGGAGTCCATGGGCGCATGGACTCTTGGCGCGCCCACTTAATTCTCCGATTAATTAAGATGGGGTGGCATTCTTTCTCATTTTTAGCACCTCACTTGTCATCCCTTGGATGGTAATCTAACGAGTGGTGGGGTTTTAAGAAAGAAAGAAAGCGTCGTTTCTTCCCGGGTGCACGAAATCGTATCTCTTCGGAGATTCAAGTTTTGCGACTTCTTTCTCCCAATCGTCGCGACTTCTTCCTTTGAGAAAAGCCGTGAGAATTGATCTGCAAGGCCGTGAGAATTAATCTAGAATGCCGTGAGAAAGAAGAGAAGGCTGTGAGAAGAAGGAAAAGGCATGAGAAGAAGGAAAAGGGTGTGATAAAAATGTTTATGGAGAGTTATGAGGGCGCCTCTCTGAAAACTATATAAAGGAATGGAAATCAGAACTTCTAAAAAATAATATTTTTATTCTTCTTCCTCTTCTAAAGACTCTTTCTCCCTTTTCTTGTTTTTGCATTGTTTCCTTTACAGAGTACACCTCTATCGAAACTCTGCTACTGAACAAGAACAAGAGTGAAAGTCTCCGACGTTAAAGGAAAGAAAGAGTTCTGTTTTTGTTCTTTCCTTTCTTTCTTACATTAAGACATTCTTGTCTTAATTTCTCCACCAATTAAAGACAAGCATTAATCTTCTTAGGACAAGGTCTTACTTTCAAGACAAAGGTGTCCTAAAGGTTCTAAGTCTTGGTAGAAGGTGGAGAAGGGGTAAAAAGGAAGAAGACACACCTTTCAGTGGAAGATTTCCAGCCATAATCCGAAGAATTGAGTTCTAGAAGAAGAACTCAATACGAGAAAATATTGGACAAGAAGATAGTGTTCTTGGTCATTGCTCTGTGTGGATCACCATCGGAGGGCGGACACTTGGATGCCTGGTGAATTCAAATAGCCCGTTGATCTTCAAGTTTTAAGTCTTCATAAATTGGAATTAGCAATTACAGGTTGGTATTCTAATTTAATTTGCATAGAAATGTTTGTCTTCATATATTCTAGTCTTATTAAGGAGTTCCTGGTTTAGGATTTTGGTGCATATTTAATTTCAATTTTCAAAATTACCCTTCCGCTGCGTTGCACCGGATCCCAACATTTTGATCAATTGGAAGGATTCAACAAGAATTTGAAAGGGTTTCAATCAAAGGAGTCAATGATGCCTAGTTCTCTTCTGATCATGCAAAATCTATCTTCGCTAAGAGGTTTTGATGGGGGACAAAAATAAAATGATGAATGGAGAGTTTTAGCAAGCTAACCAACAAGTAAACTTGAGTAATTAATTATCAAATAAACGATCTAAATTAATCCAAGAAAACAATCTTTATAAGGATACTAGTTGATCTAAATTACAATACCCGAAATGTAGATCTAGTTCAAAATTTAGATTAGGATCTTCATGGCAAGGAAACCATCACTACCAGGGCAAGTTAACCTTCAAATGATCAGATCTAATGAAGATTAGGAAGTGTTTTCCAACAAACAATGATGGCTAATTATTTGGTGGAAGAAGGAGCTCTCTTCACTCAAGGATTGAGGTCTAAACTGTAAGACTAGCACTCCATACTTTTAGGACTCACCATGGCCATGATCCTTAGCTTGGACACCTTTATCTTGGACTTGAAAAATCAGAGAAAACCTGTATCAAATAAAATATTAGGCATGGAAGGAGAATTCAAAATTGGAATGGAAACAAGAAGAAGAAGAAAGGATAAACAAGGAAGTAGAAACCGGTGCCTTCAAGGAATGATGCTTGGATCTTGGATCAAGCAAGGAGCACTCCACCTTTCAAACACTCAAGGGTATTCTACCCTTCAATCACTCATTCAAGAACCTCACACTCTCTTCTCAAACCTATCTTCTAACTCTCAAACTCAAGAACTATTCACTCCAAACAAGAAAACATAGGGGAACTAGAACAAGAAAGATAGCATTCTTCATTTAATCCAAAATAGAATGAATCATAGAATGAATACAAGAGAGGGCCTAGGGCCCTATTTATAGGCTTTTAATCCAAGGGAATTTCATCAAAGGAGAGGGGATAAGGATGAGCTAAGGGGATAAGGATGAGCTAGCTAATTCTAGTTGGATCCAATAACTCTTGGTTAGGTGGTTCAACTAGAATTAGTTTTTTTACAACCATTTATGGGTGGAAGGTTACAACCAATTGACATGTGGCTCCTAGGTGGCAATGATGTGTCCTCCATTTGCTGATGCAGATCATGGGATGTGACATCCAACATGGCAAGTTAGTTGGAGGGTTGTTGGGGTAATAGAACATGGCTTCAATCTCCCCATAAAATTCTTGATGTGGTGTCCTTCCTCCTCCCCAAAAGGTGCTTGATGTGGTTGTTGGGTTTGTTGACCAAGGCGGAAACATAGATTTCAAAATTTTTATCTTATGAAATCTATACCAAACCCTTTAGCCCTAGATCTCCTTAAAAAAAAAAATTAAAATATATATCATTCACATACATGATTTAAATATATATATATGTAAGTACTAACCTATACCGTGATATCCAAAATGCAAATCTCTACCAGGTGCCCAAATGTTCATCCTCCAATGGTGATCCACACGGAGAAGAGATGAAGACAACAACTTCTTGATCTTGGATCCTCTTCTTGAATTCTTTTTCAAGAATTCAATTATTGGACTTATAGGCTGGAATTTTCTTTCTTGAAAATTCCCTTTCTCCCTTCTTTCCTCTTCTTGATCCTTTCCTCAACTTCAATCCTTGTAGAAAATTCTTATTTGAAGTGGAAGAAAAATTAAGACAAGTAATGTCTTAATTCAAGAAAGAAAAGAGACCCTTCCTGTTTCTTTCCTTTACAGTTCAAGACCTTCCACTTATTCTTGTTTAGGGTTAGAGTTTCGACAGAGGATACCTCTGTAAGGAAAACAATACCCAACAAGAACAAGGGGAAGGAGTATTCTAGAGAGGAAGAAAGGGAATCTGATCTCTGAATTATCTTATATGAAAATCCCCGAGAACCCAACCCTATTTATAGATATCAGAGGGGTGTCTTTTCAAAAACAACGCAACCCTCTGCTATCCCAAGAATCACGTTCTTTCCATCCTCACGCATCCCCTCAGATTTTTCATGCCTTTCCTGATTTATTTCAAGATTTTTCGATGAAGAAAAACCTCGGAAAAAACCTCAGAAAAGTCATGATGTTCTGAGATGGAGTTGCGACCGAAAAGCAAAGGATTTCTTCTGGCCATCTGATCTTGATCCAAGGGACTCCAGATGAGAAGCCTAAAGAAAAGATTTCCAACCCCTCCCATCTAGTTTTCACGGAAAAAGAAGTCCCCACACGCGTGAAGAGGAGTCCACGCGCGTGGACTCTTCCTTTGGTGCGCGCGCGTGGGAAAGATGGCTTGGGCGGTCTTGGAAAAAGGGTTTAAATTGATTTTTAATCAATGGGTTCAGCCACGGGTTAGCCCAAAGTCCCAAAATTTAAATTAGACTCTAATTAGGTTCAATTAGAACCCAATTAAGCCTAATTCAGAACCAAATTCGAATCCAATTCGAGTAGAAGTTGGGTCTGCAATACATGCTAGTGTGTTTGTCCTGCAAACATTATTTAATTCTAAATTAAATCCCTCATCGACTCTCTTTTGTGTGTGACCCATTGGGTTCCACATCTAGCCAGCAATAGGTCCGAGTGCTATTTGACTTAATTCGGTTAGATCTCAACTAAGCCAATTTAGGTCAACTCAAGCTAGCTTGACTTGGTCAATTAGAATCTAATTCTAATTAACTGATTTAAATTATCATAATTTAATCATTTCCCTACAAGACAAGATTGACATCTAGCAACGTATCATGTCTACCCGGAAGATGTGAAATTTTGATGGAATTACCAAAATACCCTTCAGTGGTGAGTTACCGGGCAATTCAGTCCTTTGATCAACTTGCATCCTGAATATGATTATGGATATGGATACCTTGTCAAATCCAATTTCATATTCATCCCTAGCTCAATCTTTTTAATGATGATTCATTAATGAACTATTAGAAACTACTTCTAATGTTCATACTTTGATCAAAGATTTCCCGAATCATCATTTGATCGAAATTGGTTGGATGCAATATCCTCTTACTAGGGCTGATCAATTCCTTGTTGACCTACTCACAACCTTCATATACAATCCACCATATCCAGTATCACCTCATGCATAACTCAGTGTTATGATTGAGTGTGAACCAAAATGTGGATTCATGTATATAAGGTACCATGGCAGTCTCAGGTCAAAGGACCACATGCACTACTCCCACTATGAGAAATATCTATTAACAAACAGATAAGGTTCCATTAGATATTCTCAATCTGGATCTATTCAGTGAACTCATTCTCTAATGAGAACCCACATCCTAGTATTAGTGTCAAACACAAGTGACTGTGAGATCAGCCACCCTCATACATAGGAAGTGCTGATCTTTACCATAAACATTGATCCCCTACTCAATGTCTCATTGACCAGGAATATTTTAGATTAGGGTTTTAAGGCTTTAGGTCTCACTAGTATGATCTCATCATAACCCTAGAACCATAGCCCTAATCTATATAGTTCATCATATAATAATTAAGACACAGCGTATGATGAAAATAATGCCTTTATTGAATGATAATGTCAATACATTGATTTTTGGGATGGAAAAGGAAAAATCCCAACGAAATATAATATTTCGATTGGCCTTTAGGGCATAATTTTTTCAATCTCCCACTTGCACTAAAGCCAATCGCCTTTAAATTTTAACCCCATACAATCGTGGTGGCGATCAAACTCTCGCTGTGGTAGAGCCTTAGTGAATGGGTCTGCTATGTTTTTCTTCGTTTCAACTCTTTTAATGCAGACTTCTTGTCTTTCGACAATCTCTCAAACAAGATGGAAGGATCTCAGAATGTGCTTTGATTTGTGATGGGCTCTTGGGTCCTTTGCTTGAGCAACAGCCCTAGTATTATCACAGTAAAGTGGTACTGGACCTTCAATCTTGGGAACAATGCCCAACTCTGATATGAACTTCTTCGTCCAGACATCTTCCTTGGCAGCTTCACTAACAGTAATGTACTCTGCCTCAGTTGTTGAGTCAGCTACAGTCTGCTGTTTAGAACTCTTCCAACTTACAGCTCCTCCATTTAGGGTAATGACATACCCAGATATAGATTTGCTGTCATCTAGATCTGATTGAAAACTAGAATCTGAATAAGCTTCTAATTTAAGATCAGATCTACCATATATTAGAAAAATATCCTTAGTCCTTCTTAAGTACTTAAAAATATTTTTCATAGCCTTCCAGTGATCCTCTCCTGGATCAGCCTGAAATCTACTGGCTATACCTAAGGCATATGCCACATCAGGCATGGTACATAACATAGCATACATTATAGACCCTACTGCCGAAGCATAAGGTATAGAATTCATTCTATTTCTTTCTTCAGGTGTCTTAGGAGACATCTTTTTAGAAAGATGTATGCCATGACCAATAGGTAAGTAACCTCTTTTACTTTCCTCCATGCTAAATCTTTTTAGCACTTGGTCAATGTACCTAGACTGGGATAAACCTAACATCCTCTTGGATCTATCTCTATAGATCTTTATGCCCAGTATATAAGATGCTTCTCCCAAGTCTTTCAGGGAAAACTGTTTAGATAACCACACCTTGATTGATTGTAACATTGGGATATCATTCCCAATGAGTAGTATGTCATCTACATACAGAACCAAGAAAACTATGGCACTCCTACTAGTCTTCTTATACACACAAGGATCATCCTCATTTTTGATAAAATCAAATTCTTTGACTGTCTTATCAAATCGGATGTTCCAACTCCTTGATGCTTGTTTTAATCCATAAATAGATTTCTTCAGCCTATATACCTGATTAGGTCTAATCTCCAAGACAAAACCTTTTGGCTGTGATATATAAACCTCTTCCTCAAAGAAACCATTGAGGAATGCGGTTTTCACATCCATCTGCCAGAATTCATAATCATGATATGCTACTATAGCAAGCATGATTCGAATAGATTTGAGCATGGCAACAGGAGAAAATGTTTCATTACAATCTATTCCCTGTTTTTGTCTGAAACCCTTAGCCACTAATCTGGCTTTATACGTTTTGACTTGGCCATCTGCCCCAATCTTTTTTCTTATAGACCCATTTGCATCCAATAGGGTTAACACCCTCTGGTGCATCAATCAAAGTCCAGACTTGGTTGACATACATGGAGTCCATTTCGGATCTCATGGCTTCCAGCCATCTGTCTGAGTCACTACTCATGACAGCATTGTATAGGTTAGAGGCTCATCATTTTCAATGATTCGGGCTTCATTATTTTCAATAATGAACCCATACCTCTCAGGTGCATGTCGCATCCTATCAGACCTATGGATAGGAGTGGTGTGTTCAGGTTCTATAATAACTATGTTATGATTTGGTTGAGATGTACCTATTTGTTGAACTTCTTCAAGTTCAATATTTCTCCCACTGCCCTTTTGTAGGATGAATTCTTTCTCCATGAAAGTGGCATGCCTACTGACTAAAACCTTTTGTTCAGTAGGGTGGTAGAATAGATATCCTATACTATCTTTAGGATATCCTACAAATAGATACTTATCTGCTCTAGCATCTAGCTTATGTCCAAAATTTCTTTTGACATAAGCTGGACATCCCCATATCTTAAGATATTTAAGATTGGGTTTCCTTCCCCGCCATAATTCATATGGAGTGCTAGAAACAGATTTAGATGGTACTCTATTTAAAATATTAGCCACGGTTTTCAAGGCATATCCCTAGAAAGAAATAGGTAACTCAGTGAAGCACATCATGGACCGTACCATATCTAACAAAGTATGATTTCTCCTTTCAGCAATACCATTTAATTGTGGTGTATAAGGAGGAGTCCATTCAGAGATGATCCCCTTTTCTTTAAGGTGATCAAGAAACTCGGTGGATAAGTATTCACCTCCTCTATCTGATCGAAGGATCTTAATACTTTTCCCCGTTTGTTTCTCTACCATACTTTGATACTCTAAAAATTTTTCAAAAGCTTCAGACTTATGTTTCATTAGATACACAAATCCGTACCTTGAAAAATCATCAGTGAATGTGATGAAATATGAGTATCCACCCTTGGCCTGAGTTGTCATAGGCCCACATACATCTGTGTATGAGTCCTAATAACTCAGTTGTCCTTTCATTATGTCCACTAAATGGAGTCTTGGTCATTTTACCCATGAGACATGATTCACAAGTTCCTAATGATTCATAGTCATAAGGATTAAGGAAATTTTCCTTGTATAACTTGTTAATCCTTTGCTCACTAATATGTCCAAGACGACAGTGCCAAAGTAAAGTATTGTTCACATCATCTCTCTTTCGTTTGTTACTAACATGAAGTATATTGTCATCAGTAGATAGAGTTAAAAGACCATTGCAAAATATGCCATAAAATATTATTTCATTAGAAAAACTGATTGAGCAGCCACTGCTCATTACATTCATAGTATAACCTTGTTTAATTAACAAGGGTATAGATATGATGTTTCTAATGACCTTAGGCATATAATAACAACTTTTAAACTCTAAAATCTTCCCAGAAGGTAGCTTCAATATATAAGTCCCTATAGCTTCTGCTTGGATGGAATCTCCTCCAACACCGTAGAGCTCGAAGTCTCCTTCCTTCAAAACTCTAATGTTCCACAGTCCCTGCAATGATTTGCAGATATGATGACCACAAGCGGTATCCAATACCCAAGAGTTTGAATTAGAAGAGTCTAATGACAAAATTGCATGTATCTCATACATACCTTTTGGTGCATCACTAGCACCAGGCTTCACACATGCAAGGTAAACCTTGCAGTTTCTTTTCCAGTGACCCGGCTTGCCACAATGAAAGCAGGTCATTTGTCCGGAGGCCTTCTTTCCTTTCTTTTTCTTGATGCCCCCTTTAGGGTTCATCCTCCTCTTGGAACCCTTTTTGCCTGTTTTCTTCTTGTTTATTCCATCCACAAGAAGAAGTGGAGCCTTATTTTTCTTTAAATGGCTCTCTGTCATTTTCAACATATTCAACAGCTCAGGCAAGGAAGAATTAAGTTTGTTCATATGATAATTGAGAACAAACTGTGAAAATGACTCTGGGAGTGACTGCAGGATTAAATCCTGATTCAACTTCCCATCCATAACAAAACCTAATTGACCTAATCTAGTGATTAGGTCAATAACCTTTAATACATGGTCTTGTACAGATGTTCCTTCTGTCATCCTTGCACGGAATAACTGCTTAGATATTTCATATCTAGCAGTTCGACTATGTTCTCCATAAAGTTCTTTTAGATTGAGCATTATGGAGTTAGTGTCCATGCTTTCATGTTGCCTCTACAACTCATTGGTCATAGAGGCAAGCATTATACATTTGACAGAAAGTGAGTCATTTTGCCACATGTTATATATGGTCTTTTCCTCTTGCGAGGCATCTTCCCCAAATGGTTCCAAGGTAGGGGTATCAAGAATATAAGAAAGTCTTTTTTGGCTGAGTACTATCTTCAGGTTTCTTAACCAATCAACATAGTTTTGTCCAGTCAACTTATTGGCATCAAGAATGCTACGGAGTGAGAGTGAAGAGGCCATTTAATCTACATTAACAAAGAACATTACATAAGCAAACAACCAATGTTGATAAAACATAATTAAATTAGGACTGTAACTTAATTATGTCTCCCACTATTTTATCAAGCATCATAACCCTCCATATGATGATCGAGAAAATCCTAATTGGTTTTCTTAGCGGGGTTGAGATCCTAATTCCTTATAAAAGACCTTGTGTGTACACAACAAATCTTATATAAGTTCAAAGGTAGGAAAACTCTTTCCAATTGTAAATAATACAATTCTCAACTTATCTAGGCCTCTAAAATATTAATAGCCTTGTGTGTGCACAACAAACTATAATATTTTAGTTAAGTCAGACCCTTCATTGCTATATAGTCATGATATTAATTATAATATCCTTGTGTGTACACAACAAAGTATTATATTAAATCATGCCATAAACTTTAAATGCACCAAATTAAAATTATGTCAGTCACCATAAGAGGCCTTGTGTGTACACAACAAACCTAATATGAATCATAACATAATAATGACTTGGCATGAAGGAATGCCACATGTAGTGAATATTACACTAAGCATATCAATCAATAATTAAGTTAATCTTATCGGCCAGGTAAGTGGGAGAGTGGTGGGAGTCCCCCCGTTGCTTTCCTTAGACACCAATAAGAATTGGCCAGGTTAGTCAACGGAACCAATTAAAAACCACGTCCTCTTTACCGATCATGAACCACTTTTCCTAGACACCGAATGATCAATTAATCATATTGATTATTTCGCTTTTGGTATATGACACTACAACTTAATATAATTTGAAAGAGGGCTTTATTAAAACAAAGCACATTCTATATATATAACTAAGCAAATATGTGCCAAGTGTGTCATCATACTAGGACAACCTTTTACCACATAATGGATCCACCATTATGCCAGGGCAACCTTATTTCAGTATGATGACTAGAAGGCTAAACATATCTCTATACAAATTAAGGTTTGAGTGAAAACCTTAATTAGTGGCATAAATCAAACATATATGCACAATTAACACAAATATGTGATTAGTGTATCATCATTCTAGGACAACCATTTACCACATAATGGATCCACCATTATGCCAGGGCAACCTTATTTCAGAATGATGACTGGATTACTAAACATATCTCTACAACAATTAGGGTTTAAGTGAAAACCCTAATTGGTGACAATACATCAACCACAAACCACATCATATGTAAATTATCTACATATGCCTATAAAAATCAGCTTATATATTTTAATCTTGATAAGGAGGCTCTGATACCAATATTGGGTTTGTTGACCAAGGTGGAAACATAGATTTCAAAATTTTTATCTTATGAAATCTATACCAAACCCTTTAGCCTTAGATATCCTTAAAAAAAAATTTAAAATATATATCATTTATATACATGATTTAAATATATATATATGTAAGTACTAACCTGTACCACAATATCCAAAATGCAAATCTCTACTAGGTGCCTAAATGTTCACCCTCCAATGGTGATCCACACGGAGAAGAGATGAAGACAACAACTTCTTGATCTTGGATCCTCTTCTTGAATTCTTTTTCAAGAATTCAATTCTTGGACTTATAGGCTGGAATTTTCTTTCTTGAAAATTCCCTTTCTCCCTTCTTTCCTCTTCTTGATCCTTTCCTCAACTTCAATCCTTGTAGAAAATTCTTATTTGAAGTGGAAGAAAAATAAAGACAAGTAATGTCTTAATTCAAGAAAGAAAAGAGACCCTTCCTGTTTCTTTCCTTTACCGTTCAAGACCTTCCTCTTATTCTTGTTTAAGGTCAGAGTTTCAATAGAGGATACCTCTGGAAGGGAAACAATACCCAACAAGAACAAGGGGAAGGAGTATTCTGGAGTGGAAGAAAGGGAATCTGATCTCTGAATTATCTTACATGAAAACGCCCGAGAACCCAACCCTATTTATATATATCAGAGGGGTGTCTTTTCAAAAACAACGCAACCCTCTGCTATCCCAAGAATCACATTCTTTACATCCTCACGCATCCCCTCAGATTTTCCAAGCCTTTCCTGATTTATTTCAAGATTTTCCGATGAAGAAAAACCTCGGAAGAAACCTCAGAAAAGTCGCGATGTTCTGAGACGGAGTTGCGACCGAAAAGCAACGGTTTCTTCTGGCCATTTGATCTTGATCCAAGGGACTCCAGATGAGATGCCTAAAGAAAAGATTTCTCCCCTCCCATCTGGTTTTCATGGTAAAAGAAGTCCCCACGCGCGTGAAGAGGAGTCCACGCGCGTGGACTCTTCCTTTGGTGCGCGCGCGTGGGAAAGATGGCTTGGGCGGTCTTGGGAAAAAAGTTTAAATTGATTTTTAATCAATGGGTTCAGCCACGGGTTAGCCCAAAGTCCCAAAATTTAAATTAGACTCTAATTAGGTTCAATTAGAACCCAATTAAGCCTAATTCAGAACCAAATTTGAATCCAATTCGAGTAGAAGTTGGGTCTGCAACACATGCTAGTGTGTTTGTCCTGCAAACATGATTTAATTCTAAATTAAATCTCTCATCGACTCTCTTTTGTGTGTGACCCATTGGGTTCCACATCTAGCCAGCAATAGGTCCGAGTGCTATTTGACTTTATTCGGTTAGATCTCAACTAAGCCGATTTAGGTCAACTCAAGCTAGCTCGACTTGGTCAATTAGAATCTAATTCTAATTAACTGATTTAAATTATCATAATTTAATCATTTCCCTACAAGACAAGATTGACATCTAGCAACGTATCATGTCTACCCGGAAGATGTGGAATTTTGATGGAATTACCAAAATACCCTTCAGTGGTGAGTTACCGGGCAATTCAGTCCTTTGATCAACTTGCATCCTGAATATGATTATGGATATGGATACCTTGTCAAATCTAATTTCATATTCATCCCTAGCTCAATCTTTTTAATGATGATTCATTAATGAACTATTAGAAACTACTTCTAATGTTCATACTTTGATCAAAGATTTCCCGAATCATCATTTGATCGAAATTGGCTGGATGCAATATCCTCTTACTAGGGCTGATTAATTCCTTGTTAACCTACTCACAACCTTCATATACAATCCACCATATCCAGTATCACCTCATGCATAACTCAGTGTTATGATTGAGTGTGAACCAAAATGTGGATTCATGTATATAAGGTACCATGGCAGTCTCAGGTCAAAGGACCACATGCACTACTCCCACTATGAGAAATATCTATTAACAAACAGATAAGGTTCCATTAGATATTCTCAATCTGGATCTATTCAGTGAACTCATTCACTAATGAGCACCCACATCCTAGTATTAGTGTCAAACACAAGTGACTGTGAGATCAGCCACCCTCATACATAGGAAGTGCTGATCTTTACCAAAAATATTGATCCCCTACTCAATGTTCCATTGACCAGGAATATTTTAGATTAAGGTTTTAAAGTTTTAGATCTCACTGGTATGATCTCATCATAACCCTAGAACCATAGCCCTAATCTATGGAGTTCATCATATAATAATTAAGACACAGCATATGATGAAAATAATGCCTTTATTTAATGATAATGTCAATACATTGATTTTTGGGATGGAAAAGAAAAAATCCCAACGAAATATAATATTTCGATTGGCCTTTAGGGCATAATCCTTTCAGTGGTGTCGGCCAATTAAGGAAAATGGGCTTCAAGTAGATGGCATCCAAGTGAGGGAAGTGGGCTTCAAATGGATGGTGCCAAATAAAAAAAATGGGCATTGAAGAAGTGGCCTCATACCCTGCTTGATTCTATGTTGAGTCGACTCATGAATCAGCTCAAGTATTTGCTGAAAGAGAAGATGGACTCAAACCCTTTATTAGATTTATCTATTTTAACTGCAAAACAAAGTAAGTTAGTCCAAAAAACTTCTTTCTTGTTGATGTCCCCATCAATTCTCCCGAGATGAAAAGAACTTGATTCTATCGAGTAAGAATCAATTTGACTCTGGTGATACTCTAGTTGGTCTAGTCGATTCTTTGTAGGTTTTCTCAAGTAATCCATGAGTCTTTAGAATCAGGGCATCCTTGCCAATGATCCAGGTAGCATTGATAGTCCCTGTTTCGGGTAGTGATAGTCTTATTGTCTAAGATTCGCTCGATCTTATCTAGCTGCTTTGGTAACTTTGCTGGTGGACACTCATGGGTTGGCTCACTCTCAAAGATAGAATCAGGCTCGAAAGGCTCAGTAGGTATCATTGTTGGTTCCTTTACCCTCCTAGATTTGAATTGTTGAAAGTGGAACTGATACCAAAGTCGGATGGTCAATCTAGCACATATTAGGTCCAAATTATCCTTTATATTTTGAAAATGACCTACACCATGGGCATATAATCATTCAGGTTTGGCCTTACCATAACATAGTCTCCTTCCTGAAATTCTTTGGCTCTTTTACGTGAGTTAATCGTATGCTTGTTAATTTCATTGCTCAAATTTTCTTACTAATCATGCTATGCATATGACTCTTGCAGTCATGGACAACTATGCATGGTAAGGTCAATCGACATTAAATGACAAAACATAAATGACAACAAAATAAAACAAGCTCTAATGGACTTTATTATCTATGAACTAAACTTTATTGCTAGGAAACAAATGTTCCTAATCTCCAATATTTTCCTAAATGGCTTTGAAAACCCTAGCACACAACTTTAGGGAGATGGCAGTGAATCTTAATTTGGTGCCCAATTAATGCCATAATGTCTTCCAAAAGTAACTATTGAATATTACTAGGACTTGATCAATTGTATGGTGGATGTCCCAGCTGGGTGGATTAGGATTGGGGATGTTCCAGAAGGGTGAACTAGGCTTTGGGCAATTATCAGGGAATTCAATTTCCATCTTCCTTCTTTTACACTTCCATCTTTCAATTCCTACCATCTCTTTCCTTCTAATCTTCATGTTAAGTTCTTTTGCAGGTTCCATAATTTCTTGGGGTTGATCTTTTGGAATTGGTTCTAGATTTTTTCTGATGGTCAATACCCCATTAGATGATCCTTCATTAATCTCTAGATGTAAATCCTCAACATTGATTAATTTCGGGTCCTCTATTATCTCCTCGAATTGTTCTTCATGGCTTTGTTCTTGGACTTCATTTTGATCATCCCCGTTGTTGATTTCTTTATGTTGGATAATTATTTTATCTTCAAGTAATTGTTCTTGATCATGTTCGTCCATAATGTTAGACCCAGCTTCATAATCTTCTTCCTTAAGTTCTTCAACGGGTTTAGGATTTGGACAAGACTTTGATTCTATTTTATCCTCAAATTCTTCAATAGGTTCAGGAGATTTTTTCTCTAAGTTTTCTATGGGTTTAGTTTCTTCTTCATCTCTCTCATACTTATTGAATTTGGCAATATAATCAAATATAGGTGTAACATCTTATCTCAATTTATACCATTGGTCTAAAAGTTTTTGCTCATAATATTTACCTAGATACTTTTCCTTCAGTTTACTCTTCATTTCTCTCCAAGTACTTATTTTATCCCCACTATAATAACCTTTTCACTCAACTTCTCCCCAATATGCTTTAGCATGTTGGACTAACTTTGATTTGGCAAATTGATACTTTGTTATTTCTGACATTTCATTAATTTCAAAGTATTCATTCATTTTGTCTTCCCAATCGACATACAATTCAGGATCTAAATTTCCATTGAAAGTGGGTGCATAGGGTCGATTGCTCCTAAAAACTCTCTTCTCCTGATCTACAAAGTCTTGGTAGGGGTATCCAGGGTTATACTTAGGGGTGAGATCATGACATTGGGCTCTTGGACCAAGGGGAGGTGGACTAGGTGATTCAGGCTCAGCATGGATCCTATGGGCTTCTTCTATGAAGTCATGGTGAAGTCGTCTTGAATTGTATTCGATAGTGAATTCATGATAATGGACTCTTGGATCTCGAGGAATTGACCTAAGTGACTCAGGTTAGGTGGGGGCTATTGGGATCTCTTCAAGTGTCCCAACATGGTCCTTCACTTGACCTAATTCCTTTCTCATTTGCCCTAATTGCTCATTTATGGTATCAAACTTTTTTGTCAGGGTTTTCAAAAAGAAAATATTAGGATCCATGGATAAAAATAGACTGAGTGTGGGACTATTGCTATGGAGCTTCAAGCAGTACAAACCTAACTTCTAGGGCTCCTAGACCTAAAAGTTCAAAATACAAGACTTAACTAGGTACTACTTAAGTATGTAATTACCCTGTCCACTAGCGAGGTAAGAGGTGGGGTTACGGGAGGCTCCCCTTGCTTTCACGAGGTCCTAATTAAAAACTGCAAGTCCACTTAAGGCATTTTCCATTTGACCTCTTGCCTTAGATACCAATTTCAAGGAAATAAGTAAAAACTTAAATAATACTTTGTCTTACCATGCACTTGAACCCGACTCGTGGGTGTCCCTAGTTTTAGGTTTCTACTCGATTTCAATTATGGTTTAGGTCAATGCAAATATGGGTGATTGTTTTGGGCCAAGGAAAGGTAATGACCTCCTTCCTTTATGTTATAATTGAATGCCCTTAACTAGATTTAGGAATGGATGCAGAAATACTTCACCAACTAGTTAACACAACAACTAGTATTAGCACAAACATGTGATTCAAACCCGAATTTAAAAAAAAAATTAAAATTCAAAAAATTAAATTGAGAAATTTATATTTTGAAGTCTAAATTTCATAAATTAAATTTTAATATTTAAATCTTGAATTAGGATTAAAAATTTATTCTGAAAGTTAGAGTTGTTGCAAGATAGTTTCAGCCCTAACAACTTCTAGTCAACTAGTTTTAAACAAATTTGAAATTAAAATTTTAAAAATTTAAAAAAATAAAAATTAAAACTTGAATTGCTAGATCTCTCAGTAAAGATTCCAGATTCTAAATTTTGAACTTTAATCCCTGGAATTTGGTTAAGAAATTCATTTTGAAAGCTAGTTGTAAAAAGAATTTCAGCAGGGAACAACTTTCAACTAGCTAGTTTTAAAAATTCAAGATTTAATCTTTTAAAAAATCCAAAAATTCAAAATAAAATTGATTTGGTTATCTCTCAGATAAGAATTCTCAGATTTTAAAGTTTTGACTTCATATTAACTCGGATTTTGGTTGAGAAGGTTGTTTGAAAGCATATGCTAGAATGTTCCAGTAGTTTAGCTAACTCTTAACAACCTGAATTCAAATTTTGAGTTCCTAACTCTAGATCCTTCTAAAATTTAAAATTTTGGTGTAAAATAATAAAATTCAAAGTCTAGATCTCAAATATAAAAATTAAAAATTTTTAAAAAATATTTTTGTATTTTTTTTAAAATTAAATGAAATGGAAGGCAGAAACAGAATTCTGGATAGAACTTCAGAAATGATCTAAGAACTCATAGTTTTAAATCCATAAATCAATGGAAAATATTTTTCTAAATTTTATATTTTGATTCCAAACACAATAACGTATTGGAAAAAAGATATTTTGGATTTTTTTCCAGTATAAAAAAATTACTAAAATTCTTAAAATATCTGGATGAATACTATAATAGAAATTTCAGCAATCAAACACTTGACATAGTAGAACCTTAAGCTCTGATACCAAAAAATTGATGAGGGATGAAAATAAAATGATGAATGGAGAGTTTTAGCAAGATAACCAGCAAGCAAACTTGAGCAATTAATTATCAAATAAATGGTATAAATTAATCCAAGAAAAGAATCTTTATAAGGAAAGTAGTTGATCTAAATTACAATACCCGAAATGTAGATCTAGTTCAAAATATAGATTAGGATCTTCATGGCAAGGAAACCATCACTACTAGAACAAGTTAATTTTCAAATGATCAGATCTAATGAAGCTTAGGAAGAGTTTTCCTACCAAAAATGATGGCTAATTATTTGGTAAAAGAATGAGCTCTCTTCACCCAAGGATTGAGGTCTAAACCATAAGACTAGCACTCCCTACTTTTTAGGACTCACATTGGCCAAGATCCTTGGCTTGGAGACCTTCATCTTGGACTTGGAAAATCAGAGAAAACCTGCATCAAATCAAAGATTAGGCATGGAAGGAGAATCCAAAATTGGAATGGAAACAAGAAGAAGAAGAAAGGAAAAATAAGGAAGTAGAAACCGGCACCTTCAAGGAATGATGCTTGGATCTTGGATCAAGCAAGGAGCACTCCACCTTTCAAACACTCAAGGGTATTCTACCCTTCAATCACTCACTCAAGAACCTCACACTCTCTTCTCAAACCTATCTTCTAACTCTCAAACTCAAGAACTTTTCACTCCAAACAAGAGAACATAGGGAAACTAGAACAAGAAAGATAGCTTTCTTCATTTAATCCAAAATAGAATGAATCATAGAATGAATACAAGAGAGGGCCTAAGGCCCTATTTATAGGCTTCTAATCCAAGGGAATTTCATCCAAGGGGAGGGGATAAGGATGAGCTAGCTAATTTTAGTTAGATCCAATAACTCTTGGTTAGGTGGTTCAACTAGAATTAGTTTTTTTACAACCATTTATGGGTGGATGGTTACAACCAATTGACATGTGGCTCCTAGGTGGCAATGATGTGTCCTCCATTTACTGATGTAGATCATGGGATGTGGCATCCCACATGGCAAGTTAGTTGGAGGGTTGTTGGGGTAATATAACATGGCTTCAGTCTTCCCATAAAATTCTTGATGTGGTGTCCTTCCTCCTCCCCAAAAGGTGCTTGATATGGTGTCGACTAATTAAGGAAAATGGGCTTCAAGTAGATGGCATCTAAGTGAGGGAAGTGGGCTTCAAGTAGATGGCATCTAAGTGAGGAAAGTAGGCTTCAAATGGATGGTGCCAAATGGGAAAAATGGGCATTGAAAAAGTGAACTCATACCCTGCTTGAATCTAGGTTGAGTCGACTCATGAATCGGCTCAAGTATTTGCTGAAAGAGAAGATGGACTCAAACCCTTTATTAGATTTATCTATTTTAGCTACAAAACAAAGTAAGTTAGTCCAAAAAATGATTTTCTTGTCGATGTCCCCATCAGGTTTTTTGAAAATATCCATTAACTATCTATCAGTACATACAAAATCAAGCATTACATCACCATTTTATACATGATCTCTTATGAAGTGATATCTTATTTCAATATGTTTGCTTCTTAAATGTTGAACTAGATTTTTAGTTAAATTAATTGCACTTGTGTTATCACATCTTATGGGAGTTTTATTTAACTTAATACAAAGTCTTCAAGTTGTTGTTTGATCCATAAGATTTGAGAACAATAATTTCCAACTGCTATATATTTGGCTTCAGCCATTGATAGAGCAACTGAATTTTGTTTCTTGCTAAACCATGAAATCAAATTCACTCCAAGAAATTGATAAGTTTTACTAGTGCTTTTCCTATCTAGTTTACATCCAATAAAATTAGCATCAGAATATGCAATCAATTCAATTGATGAATCTCTAGAGTACCATAATCCAATATCAATTGTGCCAGACAAATATCTAAGTATACGCTTAACAGCTAGTAAATAAGACTCTTTAGGAGTAGACTGATATCTAGCACATATATATACACTGAACATAATATGTGGCTTACTTGCAGTTAAGTATAATTAAGGCTAAAACTGGGCTAGCCCAAAGCCCATCGCCTGAAATTGGGCTGGGCCAGCTAATGGGCTTCGGCCGGCCCAAAATCAGGTCAGACTTTGGACCAGATTTTAAGCATATCGGACTAGACTTCGAGCTTTAAAAAAGAGCCCATTCAATTTTCGAGCCAAAGGGGTGCCCGAGCTTGGCCCAAAAATTCTTAAAATCTAGCCCAAAGCCTGACCCAAATTCGGGCCAACCCAAAGCCCATTGGACTAGCCTAGCCCAGTTCCAACCGATGGGCTTTGGGCCAGCCTAGTTCCAGCCCTAAGTATAATAATGAACCAATGATACCTTTATTTAGCTTTTGATCAACATTTTTACCTGATTCATCTTTGTCAAGTTTACAAGAAGGGCTCATAGGAGTACCTAATGGCTTGATGGTCTCCATTCCAAACTTCTTTAAGATTTTCTTTGTGTACTTAGCTTGTTTGATGAAGATCCCTTCTTTAGTTTGCTTGATTTGGAATCCGAGAAAATGGTTTAGCTCTTCCATCATACTTATCTTGAACTCTCCCTGCATAAGTTTGGCAAACTCTTAACAAAGTGTCTCATTAGTAGCACCGAAAATGATATCATCAACATGAACTTGTACAACTAATAAATCATCATTCTTTTTTTTCAAAAATAGTGTAGTGTCTACATTGCCTCTAGAAAATTTATTTTCAAGTAGAAATTTACTTAATCTATCATACCAAGCTCTTGGGGTTTGTTTTAAACCATACAAAGCCTTGTGAAGTTTAAAAACATGATTAGGGTATGCATGATTTTTAAAGCTAGGAGGCTATCAACATATACTTCTTCTTCAATAAAACCATTTAGAAATGCACTTTTGACATCCATTTGAAATAATTTAAAATTCATGAAACAAGCAAAACCAAGTAATAATTTGATTACTTCTAATCTAGCAACAGGAGCAAATGTTTCATCAAAATCAATACCCTCTTCTTGATTATAACCTTTTATTACTAATCTAGCTTTATTTTTAGTTGCAACTCCATTTTCATCAAGTTTATTTCTAAAAACCTATTTTGTTCCTATTGTTGAAATATCAGAAGGACTTTCAACTAAAGTCCAAACTTTATTTCTTTTAAATTCATTTAATTCATCTTGAATGGCATTTATCCAATTTGAATCTTTTTACTTCTTCAATTGATTTATGTTCTTCTTGTGATACAAATGCTAAATAGTCACAAACATTTCTTAAAGAGGAACGAGTACTTATCCCTTTCAATGGATCACCAATAATAAATTATTTAGGATGTCAATGGACATACCTCCATTTTTTAGTTAATGGCTTAGGTGTAGATGAAGCTCCAACTTCTTGTACTTGTACTTCTTCATTGTCTTGATCACCTTCTTTCTCTTTGAAAGGTCCTTCATTGATGGTCATCTTACCAATCTTTTGGACACCTATTTTATCATGAAGAACATCTTCTTTTCTAGAAGATTTTTTGCCAGTCTCATCAAAAACAACATTGACGGACTCCTCAACAAGAAGTGTTCTTCTATTGAAGATCCTGTATGCCTTGCTAGAAGTAGAGTATCCTAAGAACATACCCTCATCTGACTTGGCATCAAATTTACATAAATTATCTTTACCATTGTTTAGAATGAAACAATGGCATCCAAAAATACGAAAATACTTAATAGTAGGTTTTCTACCTTTCCAAAGCTCATAAGGCATTTTCTTCAAAATCAGTGGGATCAAAACACGATTGAAAATATAGCATGCAGTGTTTATGACTTTCGCCCAAAAATATCTAGATAAATCATTTTCACAAAGCATAGTGCATGCCATTTCTTCTAATATCCTATTCTTTCTTTCTACCATCCCATTTTATTGAGATGTCTTAGGTACAGAAAAATTATGATGAATACCATTTTCATTGTAAAATATTTTAAAATCATAATTTTCAAACTCAATGCCATGATCACTATGTAAAGAGAAAATTGAAATACCTTTTTCATTTGAAACATTTTTATGAAACTTAATGAATGTAGAAAATATTTCATCCTTGTGAGCTAAAAATATTATCCATGTAAAACATGAATAGTCATCTACAATTACTAGACCATATTTCTTGCCTCCCAAACTAGTTATTCTAGTAAGTCCAAAGAGGTCCATATATTGTAATTCTAAGGGTCTAATTCTAGACACTACTCCTTTTGGTTTGAAAAAAGATTTTGTTTGTTTTCCAAGTTAACATGCACTACAAATCTTATCTTTTTCAAAGGTGAGTTTTGGAAAATCTTTTATAAGATTCCTTTTATTCAATTTTAAAAATAAATGCGTACTAGCATGCCATATTCTATGATGCCAAAGCCAATTAGTTTCATTGATCTTGGCTTCTATAGCCACTAAGCACTGACCATTTTGTATAGGTAGATCATCAAGATCAACCATGTAAATGTTTCCATGCCTATGACCAATAAACTTGATGCCATTGTCATCTAGACTAGACACAATGCACATAGATGATTCAAAAACCACTTTAAATCCTTTATCACAAAATTGACTTATACTAAGTAAATTATGTTTCAAACCATCAACAAATAAAATATTATCAATATAAGTAGAGGGGGTGATAAGCGCTTTACCGATATCAATAATTTTGCCCTTTCATCATCACCAAAAATTAAATTTTCACTATTTAAAGCTTCTAGAGATGAGAATTGTCATACATCTCCAATCATGTGTCTTAAGCAACCACTGTCAAGGTACCACAATCTTCTTTTATCCTTGGTTGCAAGACACACCTACAAAATCAAATCAGGTGGAGACTTTAGGTACCATGTTAGGGTTTGTTGTAGTGGTTCCTTTTGGAACTCAAACTTTTCTAACACTATTCAATCTTCTTCTATCACACATGTAAGATTTATATCCTAATTTACCACAAGCATAACATGTAATGCTAGAAGATGTAGGTACAAAGAGATTTTTGAAATATTTTTGTTGTCTTTGTGGTTTAAAATCTAAACCTGCTTTGTTGAAAACTGTTCTTTGACTATTCAAAAGCATATTTAGTTTTTTGAACTATAAGTAAATTTCTTGATAAATAGTTTTACTTTTTTAAGTTCTTCTTTGTATTTCTAATTTTCTTGCAAAAATTATTTGTTTTGCTTAATCAGTTTTTCATTTGTTGCAAAAACTTTATCCTTTTTCAAAGATTCTTTTTCTTTCAAA
The DNA here is from genome assembly GCA_021397845.1 of Areca catechu. Classification (NCBI taxonomy): domain Eukaryota; kingdom Viridiplantae; phylum Streptophyta; class Magnoliopsida; order Arecales; family Arecaceae; genus Areca; species Areca catechu. The sequence continues at coordinate 73,717,926 of CM038041.1, forward strand.
AGATCATCCTTTGCATTTTTCAAAGAGACACTACAACAAAAGAATGTATTACTGACCAAAATATAATTTGGTTGAGAATAATTAAGCTCTTTACCAATCAAATTATAATTATTTATGACCAAAAAAACTTTGGTATTATTTAAGATACCGCATGAAAAATTGACGACCATTATTTTTGTATTCACAACCAATTATAATTTTGTCATAAAAAAATTTATTTATCAACCAAAATTTTAGTTGCTAAAATTAATAACGACCAAATATATATAGATTATAAAAAATAATTTAACTTTTAAATTCATTATCAATCAAAATATAATTTGGTTGTAAAAAAATTTAAGTTTTTTTTAAAAAAAAACATGCACACACAATCTGGAATTTCTTAGATTCTCCTGCACCTGGCTGGTCGATTCCTTTTCCTTTCCACGTGACTCTCGCTCATATCTCCCTTGCGCGGCCTCTAAACCATAGCTTTTCCCTATTGCTCTAACCTTCAAGCCATGGCCTCTTCTACTAGATGATGCCGATGACCTGCGCCCCATCCACTCTCTCAAGTCTTTAAGTAAGATATCTCCTTCCCAAATCATTCTCCAATGCTATTCTTTTGGGGTTCGGCTTAGGATTGAGGAGGAGATGCAGGTAAGGAGTGGGGGGATGCTAACGAGCCATTGGGAAAGAGGGTAGGGGTGCTATGCCGGGGGGGGTGGGGGGCGAAGAAGATGCCATGGAAGAGCTATGGGCCGGGTAAGGGTGTCGGCATGGGCGGTGAGGGCCATCACGATCTGCGGGGGTGGGGGGGTGGTGAAGATGCTATGGAAGAGCTACGGGCTTTGTAGGGGTGCCACGGGTGGGGGCGGTGAAGGGCCATGGAAGATCTCTAGGGGTAGGGGTGCCACGGAAGATCTACGAGGTTAGGGGTGCCGTGGGCAGCAGTGATGGTCGGGGCAGGGAGTCCTAAGGAAGAAAAATAATAAAGTTTGGCAAAATAGAGAGATGGGAATGGAGAACAAAGAGAGGGGAATAGAGTAGAGAGAAGGGGTGGGGGGTGTTACAGAGGAGACACAAGTAGGGAAGAGCGGCGGCTCTTAGGGGGAAGAGCCGGGGAAGATCTCCATGAGAAGAATGGTGGCTCTTAGGCCTGGTTGGGAGTCCTAAGAGAAAAAAATGAAATGTTTGGTAGAATAGAGAGAGGGGAACGGATCGCTCTCAATCTCGAAGGTTAGACTTTTTGTATTTTGCCTCTTGATCAGACCCTAGCTTTTTATGAATTCATTGAGTTTTCTTTAGTCGATATCGGATGATTCCTTTATTTCTTTTTTCTAATAAATTATTCTCACCTTTATAACTGCTTCTCTTTTTATTTCTTCATGGAATTGATTGAAATTATAAAACATTTCTATCTCATGAAGGATTGGAGTATGAGTACAAGGCTGTGAACCTTCTAAAAGGTGAGCAATCGAATCTAGGTAAACAACTCTATATGGGTTTGTGTTGATGGATATAATTTACCATGAGACTTGCTATTTTGGGGTTACTTTTGTGGATTTACTCGTTCCCATTATTTTTAGATCTTGTGATGTTGATTAGATGATACATATGCTTTTTCTTTTCCTCTTTTAAAGTAGTTTACAGGCCTGTAATCAAGTTGAGCTTGATCAAGCTTGGTTTGAAATTAATTTGGAGCATGAATTTTGAGATAAAGCTTGATTTATTTACCATTATTTCGAGCTTAATTTTGAACCTAGCTGAACACAAGCCCAATCTAGAAGCTCAATAATTCTAAAGTGAACTAAAATCAACTTAAGCTTGAACCAAGCTTTGTTCAAGGTGTAATCATATCTTGTTTCGAACTTGATTTCAAGTTTGGTTCGAGCATGCATAACGATTAAAATTCAATAATTCAAGCTTTAATCCAATGGCTCATAATATGTATAATATAAATATATATAATATAAATATATTGAAGTCATATTGAAGGCTCTTAATGTCCAGGTAATGCTTCAATGGCCATGCTATAAGTGTTGTTTGCTGGTAGTAGTCTGAAAACATGTAGTAGCATACTGACCTAGTTTGGTTGATATAAATATTTGTGAAGAATTGAAGGTAAACCATAAATGATAGCAAGATCAAGGATATTGAAGGTTAGGATGATACTATTAGTTGACACATAGCTTAGTTGATATAAGTATTTAGTTGATGCTAAGTCTTATGATGAAGTTAGGTTGTTGGATTGATTATTGCAAAACTCTATGAATGCAAATAGAATGTTTTTATAGTCTCTTATCTGCAATATCAAGCCATTTAGTTTGCTTTCTTTAGATTTATCCAGCCTCTTCAGAATAATCCTGTGTTGGTGAGTTAGAAGAAGCTTGATTATAGCTTTCAAAACTTAGTATTTATTCCCACAATTACCATTATGTCTGATTCATATTTAAATAGTTTGCTCCAGGCAATCCATCAAAAATGTTAATTACCTCAGCTAATTCACAGATTTGTGTGTTTGATAGTCTTGATATGATTCACAAATTTAGAGGTATTACTAAATAAAAGGAAATAAACCTCATAGTTCATCTAGATTAAGAATTCATGCAAATTTAGTATATATATAAGAAGATTCCATTGCTAAGAAGTTGCCTTTTGTTTCTTAATATTACAAATATGTTTTGCTACTTTTTGATAATATAGAGTTTTATAAGCTAAAATCAACTAAATGTCCAAGCTGAAAGATTTGGTGAACCTTGTCTCATGTAAAACAAATAATCGTCTCATTATGGGCTTTCTTATTTCTTATTTATTCCAAAAATATCTTTAGTTATCAAGACTCAGGTGAAGCTAATGAAGTGTTGGAGCTGGCACGACTTATTGTTAGACCCTTATAAGCCAACACGACTTATTGTTAGACATTTCTTTACATGACAATTTTTTTATTTCATCTCCTATGTTTGTTTTTGTCTCCTTTAATGATATGGTGTAGCTAAGAAACGTGATGTTTGTATGCATGTGTCATTTGAACTAGATGGACAGAGGAGAACCAAGTTATCAATTGCTTAAATTTAGAAAGAGGGAGGTTTATGTTTCTTTAGGTCTTGAACCCCTTTCTTGATGTGGGTTTTTCCAATCCACCAATGCCCTGCACCTTCACTCACAAACTTTGTATCAATTCTTGTTTGTTGGCCTCCATATTAGCCTTTTAGTTTGCTTTTCCTTTTTGTCTCTTTTCTTTATTATTTTATCCACATATGCAATCATGATATTCCTAGAAATAATTTTCTTGAAACCTACTTATCTAGAAAGGAATAAAATTTATCTCAAATTTTTTGAAATATTAACATAACTGAAGCATTATGGTGGGGACACCAGGATCAGACACAAATCACTGGATCCCATATGGTTTACTGATTAGGATTTTTTTTTTAGAACCTTAGTCATATATCACAATTTTGTAAGCAAGTAAGATTGAGTCATGTAATAAATTGAGACTAGTTGATTTATCTCAACCTAGTCCAATCTATTGAGTCCTATATTTAAGTATGAGTCTAGTGAGAGTCCAGTTTTTGTACAAGAGGAGAGGATACCCAATTTTGGAGTTCCACCAGACCTCATCCAGGAGCCAGAGGTCTTCACATCAGCCAATTGGACCTTGTATGCCATCTTAGGGTCCAAGATTCCTGCAAGATGCCTAGATGCCCTCCGGATGATTTCCAGATGCTAGATTTCCTCCAGATGCCAGGGAATATTTCACATACCAAGCCACCCCAGGATCCTAAAGACATACCTGTACCCCAGTCCAGGATAATTCAAGGCCCAGGTCCATAAAGAACCAAGATTCCATATTGATTCCAGGAATATTCCAGCCCAGGGCACCCCAGCTTCCAGGAGGCCCAAAGCCCATGCGCCCCAAGCCCTTGGCCGGCCCTTACTACCCCCAATGAAGCCCAACATGCCAAGATGGGTGTCCTTAATGGTTGACTAAGTCCAAACACGATGGAAGAGTTCAAATGAAAGGAGTTTGAATTTTTATTTCATTCAACTTGTATACTCCTAGTTCTAGGTTTATTTTTAAATCATTCTCCCACTTAAATTGTGTAAACCTATTCTAACTAGCAGAAGACTTGTAATCCCTTTATGAGAGGGCATGGGAGCTCTATAAATATCCCACCCCTCTTTCTCTTGTAATCAACTTTTCTTATATGAATTAAACTTTGCTGAAATTTTGAGTTAATTGCCTTGTGTTTTGTTCTTGTGTTATTTCACTGGTTTTGATTAAGTGCTCTCCCTATACCCTGGCCAAACACTTGCTGCCCTAGCATCCTTCTGCATCCCAGAAGATCAGCCATTCCCAAGAGAAGAGTGCCCTTGCTACCGTCCAAGTGAAGGAACCCCTTCTTCTCTAGGCCGCCAGCTTCTAACCCTAATCCTGCTTCAACCCAAACCATAGTTTTTTTTTTTTTTATTATTTGCTATTTTGATTGACCTCTGATGCTTGTAGGATCCCCGAGGTGTTTTACCTCCTCAGAGGAGGCCTTCTTTGCCTCCAAGACTGCCCAAATCGGCTATCTAATCTAAGGGAACGAAAGCTTCATCATCCAGGCTCCAATCAGAGTGTGTGTGATCTCTTTATCTGTTGAATCTACAATCTCTGACTGGTAAAATCCTCCCTACTCTTGATTTCTGATTTGATGAAGATTAGCTATCCTAAGCCAGGAGTTTCTCAATTCTTGGGTCCTGACTTTTATTATTTTGCATGAGTATGCCTTCGATCATGATGATTCTTTGCATTGTTGAATATCTTCTAGTCTTTACTTAACTTTAGAAATTTAGCCTGCAAATAAAAATTATAAAAAAATTAAAAAAATATTTTACTAGATTTTCCTACATATATAGCAATCTTAGAGTTGTCCTGCATCAGTTTGGTATCATAGCGGGTTTAGGATAGCATTCATTTGCATTGGGATCACAAACCCTAATTTCTGCATCCTACTAGCTGCATTAGGTGTCTGTTTTTCATCTGATTTCAACCACCTAAAAATTTTATTTTTTAATAAAATTTGCACGTCATGTCCTCTATTTTGTCCTCATAATTTTAAGAATTTTTACATAATTTTACAAAGACCCTAATTCACTAATATTTGGCATATTAGAAACTCTAACTAAAATACTGATATTTCTGTGTCAGTCTAAAAACCCTAGGATTTGCATCACCATCTAATTTTTTTTTGCATAAAAGTTGGTAGAGTTTATCATCACCATCCATCCTATATTATATAATTTTTTATATTTTTTTTTGCATCGGTAATTGTGTCAAAACCTGCATCATCTGAGATCCTAATTTTCTGAATTTTGCTATTTCTGCATTTTGACTAAACCAAACCTAACCAACTTCCAAACCCCCCACTCCCAAGCCAAAATTTGTTTGCTAACCCTAGTTAACTTAAACCTAACTTGTCACATCATAAAATAATTAAAAAATATTTTTATTTTCTGATTATTATTAGTTGCATCAAGACCATCGATTGCCAACATCTTTTTAACCTAATCTTAAGGGCAACTGCTATCTTACTTCAGGGCAGGATTTCATTACTTGTCCTAGGCCCAAAACAACCATCATCATTCTGACCTAAGCCTAATTAAAATTAATTAGACCTAATTTGTCCTAGAGGGCTAGATGACACCAACAGGTCGGGTCCGAATTGTGTGGGCCAATTGGTGCATTTAATCCTATGGCTATTACTGAAATCTGGTGTCTAAGGCTAAGTGTCCAGAGTCAAAAGACCTAAGTGGTGTTGTAGTTTTTAATTAGATCCCTGCGAAAGCAAGGGGGGCCTCCCTTACTCCCACCCTTTACCTGGCCAGAGGAAGGATTAGCTGTTGGGTTAAGTGTAAGTTGAGCTGACCCATTTAGTTTTGACTCTAGGTCTAGGAAACCCTAGAATTACTGATCCTTTGCATGCTTGGCGACACCATCTCATTCTGACTGATTATTTGATTGCATGACCACTAGACTAGGAACCCAATACCAGAAGTCTAAACCCCAACCTAGCTCAACCATGGACACTAGTCTAGAGGCCTTCATGAAAACCTTGATTGAACGATTTGACCCGATGGACCACAGGTTTGACCAAACTAATACCCAGCTGAACCAATCAACCACCCAAACCCAAACCCACCTTGCCCAATTAACCGCCCAGATTAATCAGATGACCCAATCCAATAACCAAACAATCCATAGAATTGATCCATTAGATGACCAAAAAGGAATCCTAGACAAGGCCCATAGAGCTGAACCCTTGCCCTATAATTCCCAGGAACCCATAGTCCCTAGATATGAACCCAGTAGTAACCCACTATCCCTCAGTCAACCTGAACCTTATAGGATTAATACCCTTAGATTTGAGCCTAGTATTAGTCAATTTTTCCCTAGTTAACCCCCTCTCACCATCCCATTGGTTCACCAAAATGACCTTGTAAAGGAAATATATGAAGCTAATATGAGCTTAGTGGAGGAGTACGAGGAAGAAGAAGACACACTTATGAATGATCTAGAATTAGTTGACCTGATAGATACCCAGGTAGAAGACCACCCAACATTAGTTGAACCTGACCACACCCAAGATGAACCTGTAGTGGAAGTCCGGCTAGAAGAAGATAACCTAAATACTACTATCAGAACCTTACCTAAGGAGCCACAAAAAGAAAGCCCAACTTTAGAGCCCAGTCCTTTGGTTTGTGAGCCAGAAAAATTTATTAAGGACTTGATCTCCTTAAATCAGTACCCTCAGGATGAAATCACTCCATTGACTCCAATTGATCTCTTTCCTGAAATTAATGACCCATTCTTCCATAATGCAGACCCTGTAAGACTATCTCAAATCCATAAGGTCAATCACATTAGTCTAGGACTCATCCCTGAAGTCCCTTCCTATATTCTATGCTCTTTGATTAACCCTGAGCCATCTTCTTATTTCTTACCCTACCTGACTAACCCTGAACCTACATCTTACTTTCTACCCTTTCTTGAAACTTCTTCTATTTCTTTCACTATTAGATTGAATTTTATAGGAGTTTGCAAGTTGCATTCATTCATTGAGCATGTCATGTTTGTATTTTACATCTGGAAAATCCTTTGGCACCTAGTAGGAATCCATAGTAAATTTTCATGTACATGCCATGATAGGATCAAACCTAGAGAATCTATAGTGTGTTAGGATTTTGACCCAACGAGTCCGATATATTTTCTTTGAAGGAATGTCTAGTCGAGTCTATTAGGTATTAGTTTTGAGTCTGATAAAATTCACAGTCCTAATCCATTTGTCTGCACCTACACTAGCCTCTACACAATATTTGCATATAAAAATTAGTCAAAAGCTGAACATAAGTAATGAATTAAATAAAAACTTGGCTAATTCTCAAAAGCGAGATAAAGAGATTTTTGCAAAGAATTATGTGATTGTGAAGGAATTTCATGCTCACAAAGCTGGCCCATCAAAAATAATGAAGAGTAATGGATCCAATGCCTATGTGCTTGAGATATCATCTGATTTAGATATTAGCTCCACCTTCATCATCTCAGATCTTGTAGAGTCTAGGGAGCCAGTAGTGATACCCGACGAGCCCCTTGAGCCACTCCCTTTCTTTGTGAGTAAACCCATCCCAGAGCAACCACATACAATTTAGCCTTTTGATGAGAAAAAGATTGAGAAAACCCTGGATGATCAAGCCATCGGTACCTGGGATGGAGACTATCAGCGGTACTTGGTCTGGTGGCAAGGTCGGCTAGAATCTGAGGACTTGTGGAACACTAGTGCAGATCTGCAGTGCCTCAACCTAGACCCTCCTTGAGCAACCAAATTGACCCTTACTCGACGAGGTTGAGTTCCTCCAACTCTAGAAGAATTGGTGGGGACACCAAGATCAGACACAAATCACTGGATCCCATATGGTTTACTGATTAGAATTTTTTTTTAGAACCTTAGTCATGTGTCACAATTTTGTAAGCAAGTAAGATTGAGTCCTATAATAAGTTGAGACTGGTTGATTTGTCTCAACCTAGTGCAGACTATTGAGTTCTATATTTAATTATGAGTCCAGTTTTTGTACAAGAGAAGAGGATACCCTATTTTGGAGTTTCACCAGGCCTCATCCAGGAGCCAGAGGTCTTCACATCAGCCAATTGGACCTTGTATGCCATCCCAAGGTCTAAGATTCCTGTAAAATGCCTAGATGATTTTCAGATGCCAGGGAATATTTGTGGGGGCACTAGGATCAGACATAGATTACTGGACCCTATTTGGCTTAATTAGTCATATGTTAAAGTTTTGAAAATTTTGTAATCAATTAAGATTGAGTCTTGTAATAAGTTGAGGTTAGTTGATTTGTCTCAACCCTCAACCTAGTCAGTATATTGAGTCCTGTACATCAGTTATGAGTCCAGTATGAGCCCAATTATTGTACAAGAGAGGAGGTTATTTTGGTAAAATGAGTACATCATATAGGATGTGGCTAGTTATTTTGGTGTTGTACAACTTGCCCCCTTGGAAATGTATGAAGGAGAAATTTTTAAAGATGTCATTGCTTATTCCAGGCCCCCTGGCACCTGGAAAAGATATCGATGCATATATGCAACCTTTGATAGATGAATTAAAAGACTTATGAGAAATTGGTGTGCAGACATATGATGCTTGCAGTAGATCAAGTTTTCAATTGCATGCTCAATATTGTGGACTATAAATGATTTTCCAGCATATGGAAATGTATCTGGATGGGGTACAAAAGAATATATGGCATGCCCAGTTTGTAATTACCAGACTTGTTCTCATAAGTTAAGAAGTAAAATTTGTTACATGGGGCATCGACAATACTTGCCACATGATCATAGTTGGCAAAAAAGTAAGAAGTTTGATGGAAAGATTGAGCATCGAATGCCACCACAAGAGTTATCTAGGAATGATATATTGCAACAATTGGCAATCTTAAAAGATATGCAACAAGGAAAGCATCCAAACAATAGAAAGAGAAAACATTCTCCAGCTGAGTTGAATTGGACTAAATGATGTATTCTTTTTGAGTTGCCATATTAGACAAAATTGAAATTGAGGAATAACTTGGATGTTATGCATATAGAAAAGAATATTTGTGATAATATTCTAGGTACATTGTTGAACATTGATGGAAAAACAAAAGATACTTTGAAGGCAATGCAAGACATGAAAGACATGAATATAAGAAAAGAATTTCACTTAATACAGAGAAGTGATGGCTCATATATTACTCCACCTGCTTGTTATACTTTAACTAAAAGTCAGTGAAGTTCCTGGATGGATATGCTTCAAATATCTCTCGATGTGTGAATGTGAATGAAGGAAAAGTCATGGATTTAAAAAGTCATGATTGCCATGTTATTCTTCAAGGGATACTTCCTGTTGGCATTCGTGGATGCTTGCAAAGGGATGTGTGTATTGCACTAGCAAAGTTGGGAGATTTTTTTCAAAGCTTGTGTTCCAAGACACTTAATGTGGAAGAAGTACAAAAATTGAAAAGAAATTGTATTGATCCTTTGCAAGCTTGAAATGATTTTTTCACCTGCTTTCTTTGATGTCGTGGTGCATCTAGCAATTCATCTACCCAATGAGGTAATACTTGGGGGTCCTGTATAATTTCGATGGATGTTTTCTATTAAAAGATAATGTGAATAGTTAAACTATAACTTATTTTTAGTTGTCATTGAGATAAAAATAAATATATTTTTAACACATTATTTGTTTATTTGTTTCATTAGATTTTTGGAAAATCTTAAAAGAAATGTGCAAAATAGAGCTCATCCTGAAAGTTCAATAGCTGAAGCCTATGTTGTCAGTAAATGTTTAACTTTTTGCTCATTTTATCTTCATGGAATTGAGACTCATTTCAAAAGAGAGGAAAGAAATTGTGACATAGTAGAAGATGGCAAGTTATCTGTTTTCTCTCATAGATTTAGATCACTTGGAGCAGCAAAATATGTTCAAATGTCATCCAATGAACTCAAGATGGCTCATTGGTATGTTCTATCTAATTATTAGGAGTTAGAGCCTTATCTTGAGTAAGTATTTATTAGTGCATATATCTTAGATGTACAAATCAATGGTTATATGTTTGTAAATTAATTACAATGCTACTTAATAGAAAACATTTGGAGGTTCTTAAGAGAGAATGCATAACTAATATAGAGAGAAGACAAAGGGAGCAATTCCCATCGTGGATTAAAAAGCATGTAAGTAAATTATCATAATGTTGAGTGCATATCTACATTAGCTATATATTAACTAAATATATCTTGTTTTTTTTGTAGATGACATGCTTGTTCAACCAAAAGGCACCAGAAGCAATGGTGGCACTATATTCATTAGCATGTGGACCTCCCATTTGTGTTAGAAAATATGCTGGTTGCATTATCAATGGTATTAGGTTTCACACAAGAGATTGTGATGACCGCCGTAGAGGACAAAATAGTGGGGTGACTGTAGAAGGAAATAATGAGGATGATGTCATTGACTACTATGGCATAATCAATGAGAACATAGAGTTATAATACATAAGAGACAAGAGGGTAGTTCTTTTCAAATTAATTTGGTTTGATGTTGGAATAAGAGATCTAGCATACAAATAGATGGAATGATTATTAGTATTAACGTGAGCAAAACATGGTTTGATAATGATCCTTTTGTACTTGCTATACAAGCAAAACAGGTCTTCTATGCCAATGATACCAAATTAGGAAAAAAATGGCGAGTTGTGCGAAAATTCAAACATTAGCATATATTTGATATTTCAGAAAATCAAGATAATGAGCTAAATGTGAATGAGCTAAATGTGAATGATGAAGTGTATCAAGATAATGAGCTGAATGTAAGTGATTCAATGGTTGAAAATCTAGATGTTGAACATTTGGTTAGACGTGATGTCGATCTAGATATTGTTGAAGCTAATATAGTACACACAATAGATGGAGTGCATGAAGAGGTCAATGAGTTTCTCACAGATGATGATTTAGAAGATGAAACATTGATAGAATATTGTGATGATGCAGACATAACTACTTATGATGATCATGATAGTGACATTGATGAAGATACATAGTTAATATCTTCATTTTCATGTAATAAATGATTATACACTATCTTTATTTTCATCATTATTTTTTTATATTTGCTTGTGTTCATTATTTGTACTAACTTGTTTAACTATTTATTTGTAGTGATACTTGAGAATGGTTCCAGGATTGAAACGCCATACAAGGGCCAATTCCAGAAATATTCATTCCACCACACCTACCCCAATAGTAGAGCCATCTACATTTTTGTCTCAACAGAATGCTCCTAACTCACCCTCCATTGAGTTTATTGTACCAGCTAGCCAACCCAGTTCTATAACTACAAATGAGCCATGTGTGCCACTTAATACATCTAATTCTGCATAAGGTGATATAGTTATTTTTTAATTAAGTCCTTTGATTTCTAAAGAAAAAAAAATATTTATAATTTCAAATGTTTATAGGTTCTGCATCAACGAGGAAGGGTCGTGGTCTTACATGCGGTATTGGTTTGAGTAAGATGAAAAAAAAAAAAGGCAATAATCTGATAGTAGTGATTGATGTAGATCAAGGGAGTCTAGTTGATCGAGTGCAAACAACAAAATTCTCTAGTGAAGTTGGTTTTGTTACTCATCAATGTATGCATGTGCCGAAAAGATTTAAGGATTTAAATGAAGATGACTTAAATCCTGCATTTGATAGGTTGGAGGTAAGACATTTTTTATGAATTTCCATATAAAGTTATACAATCATGTTATGAACATGAGGACATTAAAGTATTTTTAGGTTTCCAATGTAGGAGCCAATTCTTTTACACATTATATATTTCTTATAGTTGAAGATTACTGCATGCACATAGAATGATGGTGCTTTTTTTTGTTTATATAACTTATAGAGCAAATTGAAGATTCAGGATTTGAAAGAGGATGCGGAAGTATCGAAATGTGTGCTTCAAAGGATGCAAGCATGTGGCAAGGATGTAAGGTCAACATTATGAAAGCATTATTTGAAATTTATCTCCGATGTAGAAGCAAGGCGAAATAAGCCTGTCAATATATCTCAACAGAATTGGGATGAGCTATGTGATTATTGGTCTAATCTTCATGTGAAGGTTTATAATCTTCTACCTAGTAACAAAATTTATTTTTTTGTTTTTATTAGTCCATATGCTAATGAATATAGTTACTAACATTTGAAAGTTGTTTGTATTCTTTTTATCTCAAGAAAATTTGTTCAATCAATGCTGCAAATCGAGCAAGGGCAAAGATGATGCATAAAACAGGATCTATTGCATTTGTAGTAGTGCAACATGAAATTATAAGAGACTATTTTATACTATTATATTATTAATCACAATTTAGGTTTTTAATAAATTTATTAACTTTGGTGTAATATTAGTCATAAAAAGAGCTCAATGGGGAAGAGTGTGACAGAATTACCTTGTTCAAGCGCACTTACTATAATTTAGCTGGTGTATGGGCAAACTCTTATGCAGAGGAGTGTTATGTAAGTTAACATGTTTAGTTTCATCATTATACACATTTTCAAATTTTCAAATTTTAATCACATAATGACTTTTGTCTTAGAATGAAATGCAAAGGTTATTGGCCAAGTCTAAAATTGAAGGAAACTCTATAATTATGGATGAGATTTGTGACAAAGTATTGGGAGTAAGATCTGGATACATGAAGGGACCTAGGAATGGTCCGAAGACACAACAAGCCTCAAGATCAAAGTTTAAGTTAAACCAACCTAAAGAACAATTAAAAGAATCTCGATTGGAGAATGACAAGTTGAAAGAAAATGTAGATGAACTCATGGACAGGTTGGATCAGCAAGGATGTCTAATCGAGATGTTACTTGTTGCACAGGGTCAATCCGTAACCAGACCATTATGGTAATTTGTCATCTTTTAATTTTATAAATTAATGATATGTAAAATATTAATCTTGTTTTACTTGATATGGTTATATTCTTATTTTTGTAGAAAAGGTGCACTTAGAAATGGCGTTCAACAACATGTCTTCAATCTTTTGGGGTAAGTGCTGTAGCCTAAATTATCTCAAGTGTCTGCTTCTCATTTTTGTATCCTCATTGTTACTTGTACCTGTGTTAATGGATACTTGGTTTGTGTTAATGGATACTTAAAATTATGCTTCTGTTACCAGGACAACATATAATTTCATACTATCATTACCCAGTCTACTGATTCACACTATTCTAGTAGGCTTGAGGTTGTTTTAGTTCATAATTTTTTTACAAGTAAATAATGTTTCCCTAGGGACTACTTGAAAACCCAGTGTTGATATTTTGATGCATTTTGTGCACGACTATATCCCATTACTATACTGGTCTCAATGGACACAAGATTAGCCATTCCAATCTCAACCAGACATCAAGTGAACTCACTAAACAACAAAATCTGATTTTAAAACTGAAAATAAAGGCTAATAAACAGAGAATAAAATAAATCCTAGCAACCTGAAACATAATAGGCAGTGGTATTTGCTCAAATTTGAGTGATAATGTCTCAGAATGCATATCGATGGGATGTGAACTTTGTATTCATTACTGTTGCTGTTCTCTTTTTTTATTTTTGACTAGTTTAAAATATTTATAAATAGAGACTTATCTTTTATATTTATTCATGCAGGTTGCTGATTTTGGAGCACAAAATTTATTGAAGTGCAAATTTTGCCTAATCCTGCTCATGTTTTAGTAATGTTTGATTACTTATTTTTGAATATGTTTGATCTTTTGAAGAGAAATGATTATATTTTTGATGTCAACAACTGTTTATGATGACAATTTGGATATTATAGCCAAACATTTTGTTCATTTTGGATTATTGTATGTATTGACAAATTAATATTCAAGACTATAAGTATTTGGATGTCTTTCACTAAATTTTGTTAAATTTGGTTGATTTTGTAGATTTTTAGTTATAAAGAGTTCATAACAATGATGAGTATCTTTGAATACAGGTGACATCAAGAACATACAAATGTATCTAATAGGCATGGGTGAAAAAAAAGATTTTTTCGACCAAAAAGATGGTAGTTAATAATTTTTATGTTTTTATAACCCAAAAGTTAGTTGGTATAGGTTTTCCTCCAATTTTTATGTCATACATATCTCAACCAAAGAAAATGGTTGGTAATAGTATAAATTTTTTTCCTACAAAAAAATTGGTTGCTAAAAGTTTACACGAAATTCTTTTCAACAAAAATAAATGGTTAATAATAATTATCATAGTTCAATGTCGACCAAACTATTTGGTTGTGCATGCTACACTAAATATTTAATGACCAAAATAATTGGTTGGAAATGCTAAGATTTTTTTGCAACCAATTATTTTGGTGGTGAATTAGTTATTAAGTACAAAAGGCATTAGATAATTCTCAACCAATATCGACTTTTTGTGACGAAAATTTGGTCATTTATCGACCAAATAATTCATTGTTAAAAACTTATTTTTTCCCAACCCAATCTATTTTGGTTGTCTTATATTAATATTTTCCAACCAAATGCAAAATTGGTTGCTAAAGGTAATTGCCCGATGGAGCTTTCATGTCCAAATTAGCGACCAATTCTTTTATTTGGTAAAAGATTTTATGATGGGGACATGAGGTCAACCCCAGTTTACTATGGATCCCTGAGTTTTGAGTACTTTAGCCATGATTCCAATTTTGTCTTTGAGTCCAATAATCTGGCAATGTTAGATGTTTGAGTCTTGTATTTGGTCCATGAGTTTTGTTTTATAGGCTTTGTTACACTTGATTCTGTACCTTGGCCTCTAAATCTTATTTTGAGCCTTTTTACATTCGAGTCTTGTAATTAGAGTATTGAGTCAAGTTTTGGATGCTTAGTGAGCCTTATGAGTCCTGTAAGTTTTGAGTTTTATGAGTCTAGTCCATATTTTTAGGTCTTATATTGAGTCCAGTCCAATTTTGTAAGAAGACTCAATCACTTATGAAGCCAGTCAGCATAATACTCAACCACTATAAGGAATCCAACCATCTATATAATTGTTCCACTTAGGAAGCATGGAAGGAGTCTTGGAGCTATCATTGAAGACCTAGATGATAAGTACATCAGCCCACCAGGAGGAGATGGACACCAGGAGAACCCTAGAGCCTGCCCAGCACTAAAATGGGCTGCCCAAAGCCTTGTCCCAACCTCAAATTCAGCGCCCTCCTTATGGTCACCTCTCATGTTGGCACCCCACTTATGGTCACGTCCCTTGGACCAAGTCAAAGAGAAGGAGAGGAGTAATCCTAGTGAGAAGAGGTAGTTTGAACCTATTTGGAAGAGGAGATCTTTATTTATTTGAGTAGGAAAAGGATTAGTGGGAATTCTCTTGTATGGCATTACTTGGAGCCCAAGTTTGTAAGCCTATTTAAAGGCCCCCCTCTCATGTATATTAAATGTTAATGAATATGAAAACTTTCCTGATTTCTTCTCAACTCTTGGTGTGAATTCTGAGTGAATTTGTGTTATTAAGGGTATGTATGTGATCCCTCAGGGTATCTGTATGATCCCTGCACCTTACCTCCAAGCCACCTGCCTTTTCATCTCTTGGCCGCCCACTTCTAAGCCTTCCTTCTCTTTGTTCTCTTTAGCCTTTAAACTTGTTTCTTCTCTGATTTCTAACCCTTGTTAGGTGATTTGTAGGTCCGTCAGAGTTCATGACTCCAGGATTCCAATCGGCAAGCTTTCGGGCTAATGGATTGAAAGCTGCGAATCCGCAGAATCGATAGTTTTGTTTTCCAGGCCGCATTTGAGAGCATAGAGCGAACTCTTCATGGATTGATCTTCAAATCTTTGCCAAGTATACCCTCTAGACTCCTCTGGTAGTGGTATTGTAGAAGAGCTAGTTGTCGAGGAATGAGACACCTCGCTTTACTCCACAGAATGCCCGGGATCGACTTGATGCTGCCATGGACATGAAAGGAACCATCAACGGGAAGGATTGGGGCATGCCATCAGCCCCCATCTGCGGAGGCGTGCCTCCATAGGGCTGCAACAAGAAGAGAGAACCAGAGAGAGGAGGGCTTTCTTGTTTCTTGGGAGGTAGAGGATTTCTATTCCGGGACAACTCTTGGATCTCTCGTACCACTCCGGTTACTACAAGATGTATATAGCCCTAAGTCAACATGACTCAGTCCAACAAAACTCTCTCCCCCCAGGCCAACACATGAGATCTAAACCCGTCAAAAGAGTCAACTCGAACAAACCTCGAGCCGACTCGACCAGAACTCAATCCTGTTATCGACAGGCTAGAGTTGACTCCTCCATAGCCCAAGCTAACTCCAACCTCAAGATCTCCAAATCCAGATCTCGAGCCCCCTTAAAACAAATCTAGGAACTACTTGGCACGCCTCCAAGTACCCAGGGATCGCCTCCAGCATCCTTACCATGGTCTCCTAAGTCTCTCCAAAGCTTGGGAGCACCACGCAAATCCTAACAATCTCCATCTTGGTGCCCCCAAGCTTTGGCAAACCTGGCAACATCCTCAATGCACCCCCTGCTATAACTGTGTGTCCTGACTTCACTGTGCAGATATCCACGCCTCTACTAATATCCTCCAGCTGCTGATATCACCTGGAGACCTCTGGGATGACCACCTCCATAGATGAAGACCCTAGCACATATCTTGGCACCATAGATTGTTGCTTTCCTTCTGTCTGGCAGCTGCATCAATCTGTTCTTGGACATCCCTAGAGAGAACCCAGTGAACCTGAACCGGCACTCGCTATAACTGGAGCTCTACCTGATACAATCTCCATAGAGCCACGCCTTATTCTACACTCTCCGCTCCACCTGGCTAAGTGCACCCCTGGCATCCATGTAAGGATATGGTCCTCCATGCACCTCCTGCTCTGAACATGTGTGAAAACCTGCTCCACCTGTGAAGCCACCCATAACCAATGCTCCACCTGAGATTGAAGTCCCCCTAATGCCATAGAAAGAAACCTCGAGGTCAGCCTCTCAATGCTACCCTACTGAGCATGACTTGAACCTCGTACCCAGTCTCTATCTACTTGGACCCTCCGCAACATAGAGAACCTCTTCAAGACCATCTTGGATACTCTGCAACCTCGCAGAAACCTCTGAAACTCAGGAGCTCATCCCAACACCTCAAATATAGCAACTTAACCTAGCAATAATCGCTAGTGGCTGCTCCATCATGTCCCAGCCTATCCATAGGCTGCATAACCACGTCCCAGCCTATCTCTAAGCTACATGACATCCCTGGCACTCCCTGAGACCTGTCCCTGGTCTTTCAGAGCTACCAGCCTCCATCAGCTCTAGTGGCTGCACTATCACGTCCCATCATGTCCATAGGCTGCATAACCATGTCCTAGCCTGTCTCTTGGCTGCATGACATCCCTGGCACTCCCTGAGACTATCTCCTATCTCTCTGAGCTGTCCCTAGCACCATCTTTGCTGATGTACCTGGGTCTCCTAAGACCTCCCTGGAGCTCCTTGAGCTACTAGCCTCCATCAACCTCTGCTGATGTACTCGATCTCCCTGAGCAAACTGCCACTCGAGACCCATCTCTAGCTAAATGGGATACCATACCCACATACAGCTCCATCACGATCAAGGTAGCTGGAGACCTACCGATCGCTCTCCTCCATAGTGACCAAGAGCCTAGTCCACTATCGATGGAGCTACCACCCATGCTCTGAAAGATCTTCGGTATGTATCGCTCCACCTGTACTAAACCATAGATCACCCGACCTGCCATCACTCCATAGCACAAGACCCGTAGCTCTGCACCACCATCACGATCTCCTACACCACAGGATCCATCATCCTTGGCAAGATCCACAAAACCAGTAGACCACCACACTAATCCCAACACCACGAACCTCTGTCCGCCTGGGAGAGTCGAAGATGGAACCAACCTGCTCATGCTGCCTACACACACGGCCGCTACACATACATTATGATCTGACTTCATCACTGGATCCAACCTAGCTCAACATCAAGAGCTCGAAACATGAAATCCAATGGTGCAGACGGGGCTCAAATCGGAGTTCAATTGAGCCCAAAATTATCGAAAAAACTAGTCAACACACATTTCAGAGCAGAGTAGTCATAAACTGCCTGTCCACCGTGAACCAAACCACCGGTTCACACCAATCTCTTTGGTCCACTGCTGCCATTGCTGTTGGCCTACAGTAGAGAACCATGGACCACAGCTCCTCCTAGTCACCGTCGCTTGTAGCCGTGCATTGCCTCCGGCCACCGTACCTCACCTCCCGCGACCGCCAACATGCCTATTCGTGTGAGAACTCCGATCTGGTCCGCGATGACTCCGATTGAGCCCGAGCCCAGCACTTCTCCCACGACCAGCGAACCATCACCCTGTGCTACTTGTTGGGGATTCCGGTGCAGCGCAGCGGAAGTGTAATTTCAAAAATGATGAAATTGGCACCAAAATCCCTTAGCCAAGATCTCCATTTAAAACATACAAACTAACATTGTTAGAATTAGGGCACCAACCTTTTAATGCTAAGTCCAATTTTGATATAGGATCAGAACTTGATGTTGAATACTTCTTTTGATTTCACCAGGCATCCAAATGTCCACCCTCCAATGGTGATCCACAAGATGATTGATCAAGATGCAAGCTTCTTCAAAACTCCTTCACTTGAATTCTTATCCTAGAACTCAAGAGAACTATGGCTCTAAAACTTCAGGGTAGGGGCTCCTTACTTCCTTTCTTCCTTCTTCCTCTCCCTTTCTTAAGACCTTGTCCTAAGAATAAAACTCTTGTCTTGAAGGAGGAGATGGATTTAAGACACCAATGTCTTAAAGTAAAGGAAATAGAAACAGAGTAGGAGTTCCTTTCTTTTACCAATCAAAAGATTCTTCCTATCTCTTGTTTTGGACTTGAGTTTCAACAGAGAAGAGAACTCTGTAAGAGGGAAACTCTCTTTGTCCTAAACAAGCTAAGGAGGAATCAGTTTCCTGGAAAGAAAAGACAATAAATAAACTCTGTCATTCATTAGTTTAAACACCCGAGACCTCTGTTGTTTAAATAGATTACAGAGAGATATCTTCTCAAAAGAACACAACTCTCCGTAAACCCCATTCTACTTTGTCTCACGCCCCTTCCCTATTTCTCACGCCCAATCCTCCCATCTCACGGCCTTCCAGATTAAATCCCATGGCTTTTCTTAAAGGAAAAACCGCGGTGTTTTAAAAGGAAGGAAGTCACGACTTTTCATCTCCGAAGAGATGTTATTTCGCGCGCCCGGGAGGAGTTAGCGCATTCCTTCTTTCTCAAAATCCCATCAGCCATTGGATTCTCATCCAAGGGGGGAGAGATGGTGCGCTAATTGCTTAAGAAGGAGGCCGCCCCAAATAAAATCATCGGAGAAATATTTGGGGCGCGCCAAGAGTCCAAGCGCCATGGACTCTTTCAAATGGCGCGCCAAGAGTCCATATGCACATGGACTCTTGGCATTTGGCATGGAAAAATAAAGGGGGCGGGTGGGGAGGCTAGCCAAGCTACATGGCTAGCCAATAGGGTTAGCCATATTCCTGTTTTCTCAATTAGGGTCTAATTAGGTCCAATTAGAACCCAATTTGAACCAATCCGGAACCCTAATTCGAATCCGATCCGAGTAGAAGCTAGGGTTTGCAACACCTGCTAGAGTGTTATCTTGCAAAGATGATTTAATTCCAAATTAAACTCTTGATCAATCCTCTTAAGTGTGTGACCCATTGGGTTCCACATCTAGCTAGCAGTGGGTTCGAATACAAGTTGACCTAATCGATTAGAACTCTTTCTAATCGATTTAGGTCAAACCGGGCTTACCCGATTCGATCAATTAGGATTCTTCCTAACATGTGATCTTTGAACTTGATCAACCCACAAGACAAGATTGACATCTAGCAACGTATCATGTCTACCCAGAAGATATGGAAATTTTGGTGAAATACCAAAATTACCCTTCAGTAGAGAGTTACCGTACAATTAAATCTTTCGATCAGCCTGCACCCAAAATATAACTATGGATATGGATATATGTCAAATCCAATATTATATTTATTTCTAGATCAATCTTATAATGATGATTCGATTATCTTGATATTAGAAACCATCTCTAATATCTTCACTTTGATCAAAGATTCCCTGAATCATCATGCGATTGTTGACTAGCTGGATGCAATCTCCTCTTACTAAGAGTGATCGATTCCTTGTTGACCTACTCATTACCTTCATATCCAATTCACCATTCCCAGTATCAATCCTGTGCAAGTCTCAGTGTCATGATTAGGATTGAACCAAAGAATGGGTTCATGTATATAAGGTACTTATGGCAGTCTCAGGTCAAAAGATTACTTGTACCACTCCCACTATGAGAACCTTCTATTGACATGTAGCTAAGACTCCATTAGATATTCTCAAGTTGGATCATATCAGTGAACTCATTCTCCAATGAGCACCCACATCCCAGTATTAGTGTCATACACAAGTGACTGTGAGAGCAGTCACCCTTTCCAGTATACCCGGGATGTGCTAGTCTTATCGAAAAAACCCTGATCCCCTACTCAGGGTTCCTTTGACTAGGAATACTTTAGATTAAGGTTTTAAGATTTTAGGTCTCACTAGTATGATCTCATCATAACCCTAAAATCATAGCTCTAATCTATGGGGTTCATCATATAATATAAAAACAGCGTATGATGAAAAATAATGCCTTTATTTAGAAAATTGTCAATTACAATGGTTTGGGAGATACAACATAGATTGGCTTGTAGGGCATATCCCTTTCAATCTCCCACTTGCACTAAAGCCAATCGCCTTTGAATCTTAATTCCATACATTCGAGGTGGCGATCAAAATCTCGCTGTGGTAGAGCCTTAGTGAATGGGTCTGCTACATTGTTCTTTGTATCAACTCTATCTATGTAGACATCTTGTCTCTCTACTATTTCTTGGACAAGATGGAAGCGTCTCAGAATGTGCTTGGACTTATGATGAGCTCTTGGTTCCTTAGCTTGAGCAACAGCCCCAGTGTTGTCACAGTAAAGTGGCACTGGGTTTTCAATTTGAGGAACAACACCCAACTCTGTGATGAACTTCTTCATCCAGACTTCTTCCTTGGTGGCTTCACTAACAGCTATATATTCTGCCTCTGTGGTTGAGTCAGCTACAGTCTGCTGCTTGGTACTCTTCCAACTCACTGCTCCACCATTTAGGGTAAAAACATATCCTGAAATGGATTTGCTATCATCAGGGTCTGATTGAAAACTAGAATCAGAATAAGCTTCTAGTTTAAGATTAGAACCACCATAAACTAGAAAAATATCCTTAGTCCTTCTTAGGTACTTAAGAATATTTTTAACTGCTTTCCAATGATCCTCTCCTGGATCAGCCTGAAACCTACTGACAATGCCTAAAGCATATGCCACATCAGGCCTGGTACATAACATGGCATACATTATGGACCCTATTGCCGAAGCATAGGGTATAGAATTCATTCTATTTCTTTCTTCAGGTGTCTTAAGAGACATCCTTTTAGAAAGATGTATGCCTTGACTCATAGGAAGATAACCTCTTTTACTTCCTTCCATGCTGAATCTTTTCAGCACTAAGTCAATGTACCTAGATTGGGATAAACCTAGCATCCTCTTAAATCTATCTCTATAGATCTTAATACCTAGTATATAGGATGCTTCTCCCAAATCTTTCATGGAAAACTGGTTTGATAGCCAAACCTTGACTGATTGCAACATTGGGATATCATTCCCAATGAGGAGTATGTCATCTACATATAGAACCAAGAAGACTATGGCACTCCCACTAGTCTTCTTATAAACACATGGTTCATCCATATTTTTGATAAAATCAAACCTTTTAATAGTTTCATCAAAGCGGATGTTCCAACTCCTGGAAGCTTGCTTTAATCCATAAATGGATTTCTTTAGCTTGCATACTTGATTAGGTTTATTCTTTGAAATAAAACCTTCTGGCTGTGACATGTAGACTTCTTCCTCAAGGAAACCATTGAGGAATGCAGTCTTTACATCCATCTGCCATATCTCATAATCGTGGTATGCTGCTATAGCAAGTAAAATCTGAATTGATTTCAGCATGGCAACAGGTGAAAATGTTTCATCATAATCAATTCCCTGTTTTTGTCTAAAACCTTTAGCCACTAATCTGGCTTTATAGGTTTCAACTTGGCCATCAGCCCCAATCTTTTTCTTATAGACCCATTTACACCCAATAGGATTAACACCCTCTGGTGCATCAACCAAAGACCATACTTGGTTTACATACATAGAGTCTACTTCGGATTCCATGGCTTCTTGCCATTTATCTGAATCAGTACTCAAGATAGCTTCCGTATAGGTCAGAGGTTCATCATTTTGATTGACTTCGGCTTCATTATTTTCAATAATAAACCCATACCTCTCAGGTGCCCGTGGCACTCTATCAGACCTACGAGGAGGAGTTTTGTGTTCTGGTTCTGTCCTAACTATATGTTCTAATGGTTGAGAATTGTCTATCTGTATTTCTTGTACTTCTCCAAGTTCAATAGTTCTACCATTGCCCTTTTCTAAAATGAACTCTTTTTCTAGAAAAGTGGCATGCCTGCTGACAAAAATCTTTTGTTCAGTAGGATGGTAGAATAGATATCCTCTTCCTTCTTTAGGATATCCTACAAATAGATATTTATCCACTCTAGGTTCCAACTTATGTCCAAAATTTCTTTTAACATAAGCTGGACATCCCCATACCTTAAAATATTTAAGATATGGTTTCTTTCCACTCCAAATTTCATATGGAGTACTAACAACGGATTTAGAAGGTACCTTGTTCAGAATGTAAACAGCAGTTTCTAGGGCATGACCCCAGAAGGAAATGGGCAAATTTATGAAGCACATCATGGATCGTACCATATCTAATAAGGTACGATTCCTCCTTTCAGCTATACCATTTAGCTGTGGTGTATAAGGAGGGGTCCATTCAGAAAGGATTCCATTAACTTTAAGATAGTCTAAAAACTCCGTGGATAAGTATTCTCCTCCTCGATCAGAACGAAGAACTTTAATACTTTTCCCGGTTTGTTTTTCGACCATACTTTGATACTCCTTAAATTTATCAAAGGCTTCAGATTTATGTTTCATAAGATACACATATCCGAACCTAGATAAATCATCTGTAAAAGTGATAAAATATGAGTATCCTCCTCTGGCCTGAGTTATCATTGGACCACATACATCAGTATGTATAAGTCCTAATAACTCAGTTGACCTTTCCCCATGTCCAGTGAATGGAGTTTTTGTCATCTTACCCATGAGATATGATTCGCAAGTTCCTAATGATTCATACTCATAAGGATCAAGGAATTTTTCCTTGTATAACTTGCTAATCCTAGACTCATTAACATAACCAAGTCTATGATGCCAAAGTAAAGTATCATTAAAGTCTTTTCTTTTCCTTTTAGTATTGACATGAAAAATACTATCATTTGAAGAAAGAGTTAAGAGCCCATTGCTAAATATGCCAGAACAAATAATTTTATTAGATAACATTATCGAGCAACCAGTGCTTGTTACATCCATTATATATCCTTGTTTTAATAACAAAGGAATAGATATAATGTTCCTAATAATCTTTGGCATATAATAACAATTCTCTAGCTCCAAGATCTTCCCTGAAGGCAACTTCAGAATATAGGTCCCTACAGCTTCTGCTTGGATGATATCACCACCAGCACCGTAGAGATTGAAGTCGCCTTCCTTCAATACTTTAAGCTTGTGGAGGTCCTGCAAAGATTTGCATATATGGTAACCATAAGCGGTATCTAATACCCAAGTATTTGATATAGACGAATTTAATGTCAATATAGTATGTATCTCATACATACCTTTTGGTGCGTCTGCCACACCAGGCTTCACAGTTGCAAGGTAAGCCTTGCAATTCCTTTTCCAATGTCTCGCTTTGCCGCAAAAGAAACAGGTTGACTGTTTTGAGGCCTTCTTTCCTTTCTTGTTCTTATTGATGCCACCCTTAGGGTTTAGCCTCCTACTAAAACACTTTTTGCCCGATTTCTTCTTATTGGTCTTATCAACAAGAAGAAGTGGAGCCTTTTCTCTCTTAACGTGGCTCTCTGCTATTTTTAACATATTTAACAGCTCAGGCAAGGAAGTGTTCAGTTTGTTCATGTGATAATTCAAGACAAACTGAGAAAATGACTCCGGGAGTGATTGCAGGATTAAATCCTGATTCAGCTCCCCATCCATAATAAACCCTAATTGACCCAATCTGGTGATTAAGTCAATTACCTTCAAGACATGATCCTGAACGGATGTACCCTCTATCATCCTAGCACGGAATAACTGCTTAGATATTTTGTATCTAGCAGTTCTGCTTTGTTCTCCATAAAGCTCCTTTAAATTGAGCATTATGGATGGAGTATACATGCTTTCATGCTGCCTCTATAACTCATTGGTCATAGAGGCCAGTATGATACACTTGACAGTGAGGGAGTCATTCTGCCACATTTTGTATGTGGCCATATCTTCCTGTGTGGCATCATCCCCTAGTGGATTAAGACTAGGGGTATCAAGAATATAAAAAAGTTTTTCTGAACTCAGTACAATCTTTAAGTTTCTCAACCAGTCCACATAGTTTGGACCAGTCAATTTGTTGGTATCTAAGATGCTTCTCAGTAATAATGAAGATGTCATTTATCTACATTTAATTAAGAACAATACATAAGCAAACAACCATGAAATGACTTACATAATTAAATTAGGTCTTCAATTTAATTATGTCTCCCACTATTTTATCAAAAATCATAGCCCTCACTATGATAATCGAGAAGAACCCTGATCGATTTTCTTAGCGAGATCGAGATCCTTATAATTTATAAAAGATCTTGCAGATAACAAAACAAATCTTTTATAA
The DNA here is from genome assembly GCA_021397845.1 of Areca catechu. Taxonomy (NCBI): domain Eukaryota; kingdom Viridiplantae; phylum Streptophyta; class Magnoliopsida; order Arecales; family Arecaceae; genus Areca; species Areca catechu. The sequence continues at coordinate 73,742,936 of CM038041.1, forward strand.
GTTCAAAGGTAGGAAACTCTTCCAATTATATCTCATATAATTCTCAAAAATAACTTGGCCTCTAGAACATTATAAGTCTTGCAGAAAAACACAACAAACCATAATGTTCTAGTTAAGTCAAGACCCTTTCATTTCTATACAGTCAGTACTCAAATATAATGCCCTTGCAGATAACACAACAAGGCATTATACTGAATACACTGTAAGCATATTTTTGCACTATACCAATATTATGTCAATCACCCTATTAGGTCTTGCAGATAACATAACAAACCTAATGTGGTTCATAACACAGTAATGATCCAGCATGAAGGAAGGCCAACATATAGCATTTTTTAACACTAAGCATATAAGTCAAGATTTAAATATAATCAAATCGGCCAGGCAAGTGGAAGAGATGTGGGAGTCCCCTCGTTGCTTTCCTAGACACCAATAAAAATTGGCCAGGTCAGTCAACGGAACCAATTAAAAACCACGATTCTCTTTACCTTCCCAGAATCACCTTTCTAGACACCGAATGATCAATTGTTCATCATGACTAGTGATGCTCATTAGTTAAATATACTGACTTAATATAATTTTAAGAAGAGGGCTTTATTAAAATTGCCAGCACATTCTTATAAAAACATATCACAATGATATCACTCTGATAAACATATATGTGCTAAGTGTGTCATTATACTAGGATAACCATTTACCACATAATGGATCCACCATTATGCCAGGGCAACCTTATTTCAGTATGATGACTTCAAAACTAATCAGATCTCTATAATAATTAGGGTTTGAGTGAAAGTACCCTAACTAGTGGCATACATCAAAACATTAATTATCATATATGCATCCCTTAAATTATTCTAAGTGTATCAGCATTCAAGGGTTTAAAACCCTAATTGTGATACTACAACAAAAACGCATATAAATAATTTTCATATGTTTTAACTGTAATAAGGATTGCTCTGATACCACTGTTGGGGATTCCGGTGCAGCGCAGCGGAAGTATAATTTCAAAAATGATGAAATTGGCACCAAAATCCCTTAGCCAAGATCTCCTTATTCAGAATTAAAACATACAAACTAACATTGTTAGAATTAGGGCACCAACCTTTTAACGCTAAGTCCAATTTTGATGTAGGATCTGAACTAGGTGTTGAATACTTCTTTTGATTTCACCAGGCATCCAAATGTCCACCCTCCAATGGTGATCCACAAGATGATTGATCAAGATGCAAGCTTCTTCAAAATTCCTTCACTTGAATTCTTATCCTAGAACTCAAGAGGACTATGGCTCTAAAACTTCAGGGTAGGGGCTCCTTACTTCCTTTCTTCCTTCTTCCTCTCCCTTTCTTAAGACCTTGTCCTAAGAATAAAACTCTTGTCTTGAAGGAGGAGATGGATTTAAGACACTAATGTCTTAAAGTAAAGGAAATAGAAACAGAGTAGGAGTTCCTTTCTTTTACCGATCAAGAGATTCTTCCTATCTCTTGTTTTGGACTTGAGTTTCAACAGAGAAGAGAACTCTGTAAGAAGGAAACTCTCTTTGTCCTAAACAAGCTAAGGAGGAATCAGTTTCCTGGAAAGAAAAGACAATAAATAAACTCTATCGTTCATTAGTTTAAACAACCGAGACCTCTGTTGTTTAAATAGATTACAGAGAGATGTCTTCTCAAAAGAACACAACTCTCCATAAACCCCATTCTACTTTGTCTCACGCCCCTTCCCTATTTCTCACGCCCAATCCTCCCATCTCACAACCTTCCAGATTAAATCCCACGGCTTTTCTTAAAGGAAAAACCGCGGTGTTTTAAAAGGAAGGAAGTCGCGACTTTTCATCTCCGAAGAGATGTTATTTCGCACGACCGGGAGGAGTTAGCGCATTCCTTCTTTCTCAAAATCCCATCAGCCATTGGATTCTCATCCAAGGGGGGAGAGATGGTGCGCTAATTGCTTAAGAAGGAGGCCGCCCCAAATAAAATCATCGGAGAAATATTTGGGGGGCGCCAAGAGTCCATGCACCATGGACTCTTTCAAATGGCGCGCCAAGAGTCCATATGCGCATGGACTCTTGGCATTTGACATGGAAAAATAAAGGGGGCGGGTGGGGAGGCTAGCTAAGCTACATGGCTAGCCAATAGGGTTAGCCATATTCCTGTTTTCTCAATTAGGGTCTAATTAGGTCCAATTAGAACCCAATTTGAACCAATCCGGAACCCTAATTCGAATCCGATCCGAGTAGAAGCTAGGGTTTGCAACACCTGCTAGAGTGTTATCTTGCAAAGATGATTTAATTCCAAATTAAACTCTTGATCAATCCTCTTAAGTGTGTGACCCATTGGGTTCCACATCTAGCTAGCAGTGGGTTCGAATACAAGTTGACCTAATCGATTAGAACTCTTTCTAATCGATTTAGGTCAAACCGGGCTTACCCGATTCGATCAATTAGGATTCTTCCTAACATGTGATCTTTGAACTTGATCAACCCACAAGACAAGATTGACGTCTAGCAACGTGTCATGTCTACCCAGAAGATATGGAAATTCTGGTGAAATACCAAAATTACCCTTCAGTAGAGAGTTACCGTACAATTAAATCTTTCGATCAGCCTGCACCCAAAATATAACTATGGATATGGATATATGTCAAATCCAATATTATATTTATTTCTAGATCAATATTATAATGATGATTCGATTATCTTGATATTAGAAACCATCTCTAATATCTTCACTTTGATCAAAGATTCCCTGAATCATCATGCGATTGTTGACTAGCTGGATGCAATCTCCTCTTACTAAGAGTGATCGATTCCTTGTTGACCTACTCATTACCTTCATATCCAATTCACCATTCCCAGTATCAATCCTGTGCAAGTCTCAGTGTCATGATTAGGATTGAACCAAAGAATGGGTTCATGTACATAAGGTACTTATGGCAGTCTCAGGTCAAAAGATTACTTGTACCACTCCCACTATGAGAACCTTCTATTGACATGTAGCTAAGACTCCATTAGATGTTCTCAAGTTGGATCATATCAGTGAACTAATTCTCCAATGAGCACCCACATCCCAGTATTAGTGTCATACACAAGTGACTGTGAGAGCAGTCACCCTTTCCAGTATACCCGGGATGTGCTAGTCTTATCGGAAAAACCCTGATCCCCTACTCAGGGTTCCATTGACTAGGAATACTTTAGATTAAGGTTTTAATATTTTAGGTCTCACTAGTATGATCTCATCATAACCCTAAAATCATAGCCCTAATCTATGGGGTTCATCATATAATATAAAAACAGCGTATGATAAAAAATAATGCCTTTATTTAGAAAATTGTCAATTACAATGGTTTGGGAGATACAACATAGATTGGCTTGTAGGGCATATCCCTTTCACTACTCACGCGATGCCCCACGCCGTCAACTCCTCACTGCACCGTGCGCTGCTCCCTCTATCGTGCCTGCACCGTCCTGCAATGCCCTATGCTCGTCCACCGATCACTACTGCAACTGTTGCCAGAGTTGACTTTGCTACATTGCAACTGGTGACCTCTATGCCCGAGCCGACTCTATTGCCCGATGCACCTATGTCCTCTGTCTGAGCCGGCTCTGAGACAGCCGAGTCGGCTCTGCTATGCTGGAGCTGGCTCTGCTACAACTAGAGACCTGTATCTTTTTTGCCCAAGCCGACTCTATGAAGACCGAGCCTGCTCCCTGTGATGGCATACATGCTTCTTCTTCCTAGAAGCCATGCCCCTGATTGGCCATTCTCTCTACCACCATGGCCATCGTGTTCTGGCACAAGGGAAGACTGAAGATCCCTCCGATCCATGCCAACGCGATCTGGATTTTCATCCATCACCACCGGCCATCCAGATCTGTTGAAATCATCTCCATCTCCATCAGAGATCCACAGATCCAGACTCCATGACCCCTCAATCTGACGATCCTCCATGGCTTTCAGATCCATCAATCTGAACTCCAGCCATGCCATCGTGATCTGGATAATGTCATCGCCATAGGGACATCTGCCAGATCTCCTCTTCCATCTCTAGCATAATCAAGAATTCTCTTCCAGGAAGGGTAACAGGCTTACCTCCGATCTCACCTCCAGTGAGATCTTTGGCAGATCCATCATGCTTCCGATCTGCGCACATGCAGCCTCCACCAGATCTCACAACCAGAGATATGCTTTTTCTTCCCTTCTTGCTTCAAGCCACCACATCAAGAAGCTCTGATACAAAATGTTGAGGAACGAGACACCTCGCTCTACTCCGCGGAATGCCTGGGATCAACTTGATGCTACCATGGACATGAAAGGAACCATCACTGGGAAGGATTAGGGCATGCCATCCACTCTCGTCGGTGAGGCGTGCCCCTATTGGGCTGCAACAAGAAGAGAGAACCAAAGATAGGAGGACTTTCTTGTTTCTTGGGGAGAAGAGGATTTCTATTCTGGGACAACTCTTGGACCTCTAGTACCACTCTGGTTACTACAAGATATATATATAGCCCTAAGTCAACATGACTCAGCCCAACAAAACTCTCTCTCCCCCTAGGCCAACACATGAGATCTAAACCCATCAGAAGAGTCGACTCGAACAGACCTCGAGCCGACTCGAACATACCATGAGTCAACTCGAACAGACCTCGAGCCAACTCGATCAGAACTCAATCCTAAGTTGACCTGCAGGAGTCAACTCCTCCATAGCCCAAGCCGACTCCAACCTCAAGATCTCCAAACCCAGATCTCGAGCCCCCTGAAACTACTTGGCACGCCTCTATGCACCTAGGGATCGCCTCGAGCATCCCTACCATGGTCTCCCAATTCTCTCCAAAGCTTGGGAGCACCACACAAATCCCAACACTAGTCCTAACCATGGCTTCTTAGCCTTGGTAGTCTTGTTTCTTCACTTTTAGGATTTATTTTTGCATGCCTGTGCTTCAGATTTTCTATAGAATTTTTTACTTAATATCTTGGCTTGAAATTAAGGATACAAACTCCTAACTTAATTCCTAATCACAAAAAAATAACTAGCATGCATGAATAGTCCCACATCATTTGGTATCAGAGCATGTTTAAGGGCTAGTTTCGGCATCCTATAATTCTCTTATATGGTCTATTCCTTTTACTGTTTATGCTTGTAGATATATCAGAAAACCCTAATTCTTGATTTTCTAGATTCCACATAATTGATAGTGTTTTTTGAATCTTATCATGATTTATTTCAATCTATAAAATTTTTTTGTGCTTTTTTTCTTTTGCCCTAAAAATTTTTGCTCCCTATCTTTGCATTAGGTGTCTAGATTTTGGTCTATTTCATCATCTTAAGTATTTTATTTTTTATGTAAATTTGCATCATATATCCTCTGTTTAGGCCTGATATTTGTCATAATTTTTTATTTTTTTTAAAAAAATACAAGAATTATCAAAACTTGCATATTAGGAACCCTAGCCTGAATCCTTAGATTTCTGTACACAGTCTGAAAAATCCTAGGTTTTGCATCATCATCTGAGTTTTGTTTTGCATGAAACCTGATAGAGATCATCTACATTTTTCACTCTCTATCATGAAATCTTTATTACATTTTTTTGCATCAGAAACTAAACCAAGTTTTGCATCAAATCAAACCCTAATTTCTGTTCTGCATACTTGATCAAACCAAACCTAATCACTTCCAAACCCTACCTCATCCAAGCCCAAAATTTGTTTGCTAACTTAGCCAACTTAAACCTAATTTGCCACCTCATAAAAGATAAAAAATATTTTTATTTTTCTAATTGTTATTAGTTGCATTAGGGCTCATAGTGTGTTTATGATCTCATTTAATTAATCTTAAGGGCAATTTCCTCTCTCAGATTAGGGCAGGATTTCATCACCTATCTTAGACCCAAAACAACAACCCAGTATCAGAACCCAAGCCTTAATTAAAATCAGTTAGTAACCTAATTACTCTAGAGAGCTTAGGGACACCAACAGGTCGGGTCCGAATTTTATGTGGGCCAACTAGTGCACCTAATTCCCCAGCTATTACTGAAAACTGGTGTCTAAGGCTAGAGGTCCAGAGGCAAACATCCTAAGTGGACTGGTGGTTTTTAATTAGGATCCTATCACAGGCAGGGGGAGCCCTCCACCACCCCACCTCTTACCTGGCTAGTGGAAGGATTAGCTGTTGAGTTTAGTATAAGTTGAGTAGACCCATTCAATTTTGGCTCTAGGTCTAGCAAACTGTAGTCCATTTCCACTTTGTGTGCTTGACTGCATCACACTAACTTATTTGATTGATTACATGACCACTACGTTAGGAACCAAATACCAACAATCTAAACCCTAACCTAGCTCAGCCATGGACTCCAACTTTGAGATCTTCATGAAAGCCATGACTAAATGATTTGACCAGATGAACCAACTGAATGCCCAATCCACTACCCAATTAACCTCCCAGATTAACTAGTCCAATACCCAATCCCAAAACCAGTTTGCACAATTGACCACCTAGATAAACAAAATAACCCAATCAAATGCCCAAGCAACCAATAGGCTTGACCAATTAACCAATAGTTCTGATCAAGTAGAGAACCAATTAGGAGGTTTAAAGAAAACCCCTAAAACCCATCCTACACCTAAACCTGAGTCCAACCCAATGAAAGCCCAATACCCTGACCCATACTCAGAGCCTAACCATAGGAGAGCCCCATACCTTGAATCTAGGAAATCCACAACCTATAGATCTAAGCACAAATCCTATGACTCTAGATCCTATGACTCTAGAACTTGTGCACCTAGATCCTCTGAACCCAGATCCTATATACCCATGTCCTAGGAGTCTAGTGGATCCATAACCCATAGATCCAAACCTACATCCTATGAGTCCAGTACTAGGCCAGTTTCTCCAAGTCAACCTGAATCCCATATGATTAGTATCCCTAGATCTGAGCCTAGAATTGGTTCACTTCCCTTTAGTCAACCTAAACCCTTTAGGACTAGTGCCCCTAGCCCAGGACTAGATCCTAATCAGCCCAACATGAGCCAACCTCAGCCTAGTTCCACTACAGCACTTAGAGAAGGTAGAGGCAAGTCTAGTTCCAATCCCCCAAGAGTGTGTTTTATATATCGTAAACCAGGCCATTTTGTTAGCCAGTGTCCATTTAGTACCCTATACCTAGGTAAGCTAGATAAAGATGAGTCTGAACCCATTGTTCAATCCCAAAAGCAGTTTCTCCAATTGACCACCTAGATAAACAAAATAACCCAATCAAATGCCCAAGCAACCAATAGGCTTGACCAATTAACCAATAGTTATGATCAAGTAGAGAACCAATTAGGAGGTTTAAAGAAAATCCCTAAAACCCATCCCACACCTAAACCTAAGTCCAACCATAGGAAAGCCCAATACCCTGACCCATACTCAGAGCCTAACCCTGGGAGAGCCCCATACCTTGAATCTAGGAAATCCATAACCTATAGATTTGAGCACAAATCCTATGACTCTAGATCCTATGACTCTAGAACTTATGCACCCAGATCCTCTGAACCCAGATCCTATATATCCATGTCCTAAGAGTCTAGTGGATCAATAACCCATAGATCCGAACCTACATCCTATGAGTCTAGTACTAGGCCTGTTTCTCCAAGTTAACCTGAATCCCATAGGATTGGTATCCCTAGATATGAGCCTAGAATTAGTTCACTTCCCTTTAGTCAACCTAAACCCTTTAGGACTAGTGCCCCTAGCCCAGGACTAGATCCTAATCAGCCCAACTCGAGCCAACCTCAGCCTAGTTCCACTACAGCCCTTAGAGAAGGTAGAGGCAAGTCTAGTTCCAATCCCCCAAGAATGTGTTTTAGATGTCATAAACCAGATCATTTTGTTAGCCAATGTCCATTCAGTACCCTATAACTAGGTAAGCTAGATAAAGATGAGTCTGAACCCATTGTTGAACCCAATGTAGAAGTATATGAGGCTAACCCAAGTCTGGTAGAGGAGTATGAAGATGATGAGCCTATTGAAGATTTAGTAGAAGAAACTCCTGAGCCCATTGATGAGTCTAAAGATGACATTAAGGAGTTGAGTCCAGTAGAGAAACCTATAGATGACCTAGAATTAGTTGACCATGACCATACCCAAGTAGAAACCAATCCAGAATTAGTTGACCAGGTAGATATCCAAATAAATGGCAACCTAATGTTAGTTGACCCTGACCACATCTAGACTGAACCTATAGTGGAAGAGCAGTTAAAGGATAAGGAACCCAACCCTACTATTAGATTCTTACCTGAGGAGCCACTACAAGAAAGCCCAATTACAGAGCCCAATCTTGAGATCCAAGAACCAGAAGAATTTATTAAGGACTTGATATTTTTAAATCAGTACTCTCAGGATGAAGTCCCTCCTTTGACTCCAATTGATCTCTTCCTTGAGATTAGTGACCCATTCTTCCATAAGATAGACTCTGTAGATAGACATCAACCCCATAAGGTTAACCTCTTTAGTCTAGGATTAATCCCTGACATCCCTTCCTACATCCTATTCTATTTGATCGATCCCATCCCCTTTTCTTTCTTCCCACCCTACCAAACTAATCCCGAATCTACCTCTTATTTTTTGTCCTTTTCTGAAACTTCTCATGTTTATCTAACCACTAGACTGCATTTTATCAAAGTAAGCATGTTTCATACATTTCTTATACATGTTAGGTTTGCATCATATTTCTGATATACTTTATGGCATTTACTAGAAGTTCATTATAAATTTTCATGTGCATGCCACACCAGGGTCAAACCTGGAAAGCCTAAATTCTGTTAGGTTTAGATCCAAAGAGTATAATAAATTTTCTTCGATAGGAATGCTTAGTTGACTTTATTAAGAGTTGGTTTTGAGTCCAATAAGTCCCCAGACCTAATTCATTTATCTGCACCTACACTGACCTTTGCACAATATTTGCATCAAGACATTAGCCAAAAGATTAATTTACATAATAAAATCTATAAAAATTGGCTAATTCCCAGAAGAAAGCCAAGGAATTTAATGTAGAAAATTTTGTTATGGTTGAAAAGCTTCATGCTTGTAGAGTTGAACCTTTAGAGTGATCAAGAAAGTGGAACCAATGCCTACGTGCTTGATCTGCCCTTGGATTTAGGCATTAGCTCTACCTTCAATATTGCGGACTTGGTTGAGTATAGGGAACCGGCAATGATCCCTAGTGAGATTTTTGGACCTCACATATCCTTTGAGAGAGAAACCTTACCTGAGTGTCCACTAAATTTGCCTGAGAGAACAATACGGATCGAGCATATCCTGGATGATCAAGCTATCATGACCCGGGGCCACGGCTATCAATGCTACCTGGTCCGATGGCAAGGTCAACTAGAATCTGGTGATTCATGGATTACTCGAGAGGACCCACAGCACCTCCACCCAGACTTACTGCAAGCACCAGACTACCCTATACTCGACAGGGTTGAGTTCCTCCCATCCCAAGAGAATTGATGGGGACATCAGGTCAATCCTAGTTTACTATGGATTCCTAAGTTTTGAGTCCTTTAGCCATGATTCAAATTTTATCTTTGAGTCCAATAATCTGGCTATGTTAGCCATTTGAGTCCTGTATTTAATCCATGAGTTTTGTTTTATAGGCTTTGGTACACTTGAGTCTGTACCTTGGCCTATGAATCTCATTTTGGGCCTTTTTATATTTGAGTCCTGTAATTTGAGCATTGAGTCAAGTTTTGGATGCTTAGTGAGCCTTATGAGTCCTGTAAGTTTTGAGTTTTATGAGTCAAGTATAATTTTGTAAGTCTTATATTAAATCCAGTCTAATTTTGTAAGAAGACTAAAGTCACTTATGAAGCCAATCAGCATAATACTCCAACCACTATAAGGAATCCAATCATCCACATAATTATGCCACTTGGAAAGCATGGAAGGAGTTTGGGAGCTATCATTGAAGACCTAGACGACAAGTATATCAGCCCACTAGGAGGAGATGGACACCAGGAGAACCCTAGAGCCTGCCCAGCACTGAAATGGGCTACCCAAAGCCTTGGCCCATCCTCAAATTTAGCGCCCTCCTTATGGTCACCTCTCATGTTGGCGCCCCACTTATGGTCACCTCCCTTGGACCAAGTCAAAGAGAAGGAGAGGATTAATCCTAGTGAGAAGAGAGAGTTTGAACCTATTTGGAAGAGGAGATCTCTATGTATTTGAGTAGGAAAAGGATTAGTGGGAATTCTCTTGTATGCCCTTACTTGGAGCCCAAGTTTGTAAGCCTATTTAAAGGCCCCCCCCTCTTATATATATTTGATGTTAATGAATATGAAAACATTCTTGAGTTCTTTTCAACTCTTGGTGTGAATTCTGAGTGAATTTATGTGATTAAGGGTATCTGTGTGATCCCTTAGGGTATCAATGTGATCCTTGTGCCTTGCCTCCAAGCCGCCTACCTCTTCATCTCTTGGCTGCCCACTTCTAAGCCTTCCTTCCCTTCTCTTTATTTAACCTTCAAACATGTTTCTTCTCTTATTTCTAACCCTTGTTAGGTGATTTGCATGTCCCTCAAAGTTCTCGACTCCAAGTTCCTATCGACATGCTTTCGGGCCACCGGATTGAAAGCCATGAATCCACAAGGTCGATAGCTTTGTTTTCCATGCCGCATCCGAGAGCATAGAGCGAACTCTTCATGGATTAATCTTCAAATCTCTACCAGGTACACCCCCTAGACTCCTTTGGTAGTGGTATTGCAGAATAGCTAGTCCTAACCAGGGCTTCTTAGCCTTGGCGGTCCTGTTTCTTCACTTTTAGGATTTATTTCTGCATGCCTGTGCTTCAAATTTTCTATAGAATTTCCTGCTTAATATCTTAGCTTGAAATTCGGGATACAAACTCCTAACTTAATTCCTAATCATAAAAAAATAACTAGCATGTATGAATAGTCCTACATCATTTTAGCAACCAAAAACTTGCTTTTTGTGATGACTTGTTTGGTTGTTAATTACATTATTTGTTGTAGTGAGATAATTTGGTTATTCAAGTTTTTATTTTCTTGAATTAAACTATCATTATCTATTAAAAACTTTTTATTTATTTTAGAAAGCTCCAAGTTTTTCTTTTCAATTCTTTGTTTTTCAACTTAAGTTTTTGATATTCTATAACTAATTTATAAAAAACATCATGTAATTCAACAAAGGTAAACTCATTTTTGGTTTCAGATCTTACCTCTTCTTCATTGGCCAAAAAGCAGAGGTTGGCCACTTCTTGCTGCTCTTCATCAAAGCTTGAATCTTCGCTCTCACTCCATGTCTCCATCATCACCATCTTTTTAAATTTATTTTTGCCCTTTTTGAGAGTGGGGCAATCCATTTTATAATGTCCTGGCTTTTTACATTCAAAATATATTGGTTGCTCCCATTCCTTTTCTTTTTCTTTCTCCTTATTGGACTCTCCTTTTTGTGGCTTTTTTTTATAATTATATCTTTTCTTCCTGATAAATCTCTTGAACTTTCTTGTGATAAGAGCTGTTTCATTTTTCTCATCTTCTTCATCAGAATCATCACTTGATTCCTCCTTGGTTGTAGACTTGAATGCAATGGCCTTCTTCTTCTTGTCATTGTCCACTACCTTCTGCTTCAAGGATAGCTTATATGTCATCAGTGATCACAAGAGCTGCTCAAGTGGAAAAGTGTTGATATCTTTAGCTTCTCCAATGGTGGTGACTTTGGATCCCAAGATGATGGAAGAGACCTAAGATTTTGTTAACAAGTTCAGCATTAGAAACAACTTTTTTAGACTCCTCATACCATTAACAATGTTTGTAAATCTAGTATATATTTCACTAATATATTCATTTGGTTCCATCCTAAACATCTCATAAGTATGAATGAGCATGTTTACTTTGGTGTTCTTAAGTTGATGTATACCCTCATGGATAATTTCAAGTGTGTCCCAAATTTCTTTGGCAAAGGCATAATTTGATATTCTATTAAACTCACTAGGATCTAATGCACAAAATAATAAATTCATGGCCTTTACATTAAGCTCAGCTTGCTTAATGTCATTCTCATCCCAATCTTTTTCTAACTTGGGAGTGAGAATGCCATTAACCAAAACAGTAAGGTAATAAGGGCCTTTAACAATTGTCTTCCAAATATTATAATCTATAGCCTGAATGTATATGTGCATGCGTGTCTTCCAATAGGGGTAATTAGTGCCATCAAAAATAGAGGGAGACGGTTTCAGGCTTGGCCTTCTACAATACCAACTCCAATTTGGGCTGTCATTAGATCTTTGAATCAAGATCGTAAGATCAATACGCTGAATACCAAGCTCTGATACCACTTGTTGCTTAGCATAGTGATCACTGTCGTAGGCGATCACAAATAATTCACCAACTCAACTCTATAGCTAAGGTGAGTCAGGATCATATCCTTAGGGACCTTAGGGCTGAGTTATGATTTAAGAGAAAAAAGAAAAGTAATTGTTGCTGTGGGAAAATAAAAGTAAGCAAAAATTAAACTACTCCTAAGGTTAAGCAAGTGAGAGTGAGAATTTCAGGGAATAAAGATGATGGTATTGAGAGGAAGAGTGATTGAGCAGTGCTGAATGGCATTTCTCTTGTGATTGGGTTTAGAGATTTACCTGTCTTCCCTTGGCATGCCCCATACCTATGGCAGATCACGGCACATCTTTGGTAAGCACTAGGTATTCAACTCTTCTCCCCTCGGCACATCCCGTACCCAGCATGGATCACGACATGTCTCCAGAAAGCAAGGGTTGTCCCTAACCTCAATCTAATATTTATGCATAATAAATGATGAATAAAAGAGAACAAATATATAAATAGAAAAATATACTCCTTTATTATAGAACGAGAAGTACAAAAGACTAAGAACCAGGTCTTCCCTCCCGTACTTCAACACTAACTCATTCTAAAGTGGTCCTCTCCTGTCACTCTAAGGGACTCCGGGAAGACATGATGGGGAGTGACCAGTGCCAATGCAGTGGAAGGTGGGAGCCAAGCTAGTGCAGTGGAAGTGGTCACCGATTAGGGGTTAGATGAGTAGAGAAAGGAGAGAAGAGAAATAGAAGTGGAATAACATAAGAATAAAGGTGGAATAAGGGAATAGTAGTGGAATAGTGGAATAGAGATGGAATAAAGGTGAAATAAGACTGGAATAGAAGAAGGATAAGAGAAGAATAGGGGGAATAAAAGTAGAATAAAAGGAATAGAATAAAAGAAGAAATGGGGAGAAGAGGCTCTGGACTGCTCTATCCTCCCCCAGACTCGATGACTTCCCCGATGATCTCTCGAATGATCCCCAACTCTCCGGACTCCAACCCTTTTATAGGCTTCTTCCAACTGATTCAGCTCCATCATTCAAACAACCTAACTGTAATTTGTTTCATAGTTCCATCTGAGCCCAACGATCTCCGGACTCCAATGGCTTTCAGCTCCCACAGTTCCAACCACCCGAACTTCATTCAACAGCATCCAACGGCTTCAACTGAGCTCCAATCGAACTCTATTAAGTTCCAACAATCTCTAGCTCCCAATGATTCCAACAGTCTCCAAACGAAGCTCCTCTGAATGGAAAACCAGTGAGGGGGGAAGGTGGTTAGGCCGAACCAAGATCGAAGGATAGGCTAGGATAATGGTTGAGAATCGATGGAGGATGGCTTTTTCGGCCATGATGAGAGCCTCTTTGCTGGTGAGGGGGAGGCTGCCGAGGGCATCGCATGGTCGGTGGCATGGCAAGTGGTGAACGGTCATGGCTTGGCCGAACAGCATAGAGCTTTGGATGATTGGTTCTTGGATGGCTCGGGAGGTAGCTAAAGTGAATGGCTAGTGGTGGTTTTGACCTTGGGACCCTCCTTGGCAGCGATAGGAGTGACGCCGATAGATTTTCTAGTCACTAGAACCATGGAATAGCCGTGAAGAAGGAGGAGGTGGCTGGTAGCTTTTTCGGCCATCGGAGGCCTCTCCGGCCGGTGATGGAAGCACCGGGAGCTTGGGCGGCGATGGGGGCATCTCTCCAGCAAGTTTGGGTGCAATTTGAGCTTCGTGGTCCACAGTTCTGCTCTGTGGACCATTGGCCATGGCCACCGTGGACCCTAGGGCGAATGGTAGATCGAGCGGCTAGTCCATGGTGGATCGGCTGCTCCAAATTTCATGCAAAACTAGCAATTTTCTTGAAAAATCAATTTTAAGCCTGATTTAAGTCCGATTTGAGTGTCGTTTAGACCATTGGTCTTCTAAACTCGATCTCTTCATGTTGGTAGTATTCTTTCCTGTAAATGACATATAAAAGTATCAATTTTAAAGGAATAAAGATAATTTAATTATTAAATTAATACTTTTATATATATGTATAATGTAGTTATCACACCCCCCAACTTGAACTTTGCTCGTCCTTGAGTAAAGTAGATAGATTATCCATGTGTATCAACCCATCCTTGAATTGGATGTTAACCTAAGCAATCCTAAAAGCTGATGATACCTGGTCAAACCACTACTGAGATACTTACTTCATCAGATTATTAATTCAACTCATTTAGTGGTCAGGTAGAGCCCATAAAGATTTCTAAAGTTCTTTTGCCAACTTTCCACCTCACTCTTAAAATCCTCCAACTTTTCGGAGTTTCGTTCAGTACCTTTCAGCTAACTAGTTTTTCCCTTTTTTTTCTTCTTTTCTTTCTTTTTTTTTGGTAGTATTATGAAAAAGCCTCTTAAGTGTTAGTATTCTTCCCTTTTGACGCGAACCATAATACTTACTTAGGTGAAGCGGCCTGGTTACTCAGGAAGGTACCATTGCTTAATAGATTTTTTGACCTTCTCACCTTTTGACACAAACCATAATGCTTATTTAGGCAATGGGGCCCGGTTACTCAGTAAGAGTTCAAGCAAAGCTATGAGACGGGACTAACCTTTTTTTTAAAAGAAAAATTTTTGTATACTTGATCTTTTGATTTATATCCCCATAAACTTGATTCTTTATTAAGATCAATGGTCAGAAGGTTTTAGAATTACTCCATGAAATTATTTATGATCTAAACCCTGCCATTTATTGAGTTTTATTGATAATTTATCCCTCAGCATCTCTAGTATTATCTAGACCATTAATCAATCGTTGATTAAGGTATCCATGTAACTCCAATTCGAGATAATAATTAAATTCATATAATATGATCATTTCTAGCCATACTCGAAGATCTAAACAAGTCAAGTTTTTCTCCCCCCCCCCAACTTAATTGACATTGTCCTCAATGGAATAGGAAAGAAAATAAGAGGTATGATATGAAAGAATACACCTGGAGTTAATGTGCTTTGGGAGTTGAAGAGGGCTTCATGAAGTAGCGGGTTCTTGTTTTGCCACCTAAATTCCTAAAAATACACTAAAAAAAAGATGAGATTACTGGGTTTCCTCCCAACCAGCGCTAAGTTTAATGTCTTCAATCATACGCTATAAGAAAGTGTTACTGATATTGAGCTTGGGCATATATGTCTAGATTTTTAGAAGACAGGACCAATTAGGAGGCCTTGTCATCATGGCAGAAAAACGTTCGTAGAGCTTTTGGCAATGGTGAACCCTGATCCATAGAGTACACCGGGCTTGCATGCTAGAACAAGATTTAACAATTTTATGACAATTTGGCTTAAGATTAGGAAGGGATTGTGTGTTGGGCCGAGAGTGGGGGTGGGGGCTTGAAAATTTTTCTAGAAAGGTCTACCCTAATCCCATTCTCAAGTATCATCCCTTCCTGATGGCACTTTGTACAAGTTAATTGTAGGTATGTCTCCATACATCATTTCAGAATAAGAGAGATTTTGGAGGCGATCCTCAAAAGTAGTGCTAAATATAGAAAAATCAGCTATAAAATTTTTAAGATCATTATCCCTCATTTCATAAACATCCCATCCAATAGCTTGCCTATGCATCTTTAGAACACCAACTATTAGGTCTTCCTGATTAGAGATCACTGGTAGGGTGTCAATAGGTGTGACATAAAGTGGCTTCAATTCTAGATCCAGCGGTGATTCTGATGGAGGAGCTATTGGAGTGCTAGGTGTTGGCTCAACTTGTTCCATCAAAAGTGGGGTGGGTTTGAAATGTGATGTATCATGCAGGTTATCCCTGTTGAGTCTCGTGTAGTGTATCCAAGGCATCTGGAGTCAAGTTTTGGGTTTTTGTCATGGTGGTCATGATGTAACTAGGGCTAGGAGTGAGTCCGGTAAGAGTCCTAGGTGATAGACTGAGTTTTTTCATCTTTGGTCAGTCTATCTTTTCAAGTCGGCTTGATGGTCCTTCGAGTCGACTTGGTTGGTGGCACTGCATAAGGGGTCTGTGTGATGTACCAGTGTCGAGTCAACTTGGTTGCCCGGAGTTGACTCTAGTTCTCAGAGCAGGTATGTCGGCACTCTGGATGAGTCAGCTGGATTTGCTGGAGTCGGCTCGAATCCTTAGGACAGAAGAAGGAGCGGTCTAGACAAGCTGACTCAAACCCTACGAGTCGACTTGGATGACGGGTTCACTGTTTTAACGCTATGCCAGTTGGGAGTTTGTTTAAGGGACTAGGTTTGGTTTAACCTAGGGATATATATATTGTACGGTCTTGGGTGAAAAAAAACTCTCAAGTCTTCCAATAAGTCTTGTAACTTATTCTGATAGGCGACAATATATTAAACCCTTGTTTTCTCCCGAAAACTTCTTCTTAATCTTGATTTACTACTTGTTTGATCTTCATTGCCCCTATATTCTCAAATAGGTGGTATAGGGTTCATGCTAGGCTTGTTGCTTCCACTATAGTCTCTTCGTGGTGCTTCTTGTTTGAGGCATTGTATTTGGTCCAGGATAGATTGATCTCATCCGGTGTGCCACAACATTTGGTATCAGAGCTTAGGTTGCATGAAGGAAAGAAGATCTCTGCTGGGATCAGGTGCGGAACAATTTTTGATCAAGGCATCAAGGTGAGTAGTTGGTGCTGTTATTTTTTTACCAGATCTGTTGATATGGCATCTAACAGTATCAAGGCAGACTTTGGAAAACTTGATGGCAAGGGAAACTTCACCTTTTAGCAGCAAAGGATGAAGGATTTACTCTTACAGAACCGGATCTATAAGGTGTTAGTATGGAAGAAGCTAGAGAAGGTTAGTCTAGAAGAGTGGGAGGAACTGGAGGAGATAGCTTTCAGCACAATCAGGATGTGCTTGGCTGATCAGGTTTTACCTGAGATCAGTAGAGAAACCGTGATGAAGGTGATGCAGGACGGGATGGTGATGAGTGATGTGCCATGCTTATCTTGATATATATATATATATATATATATATGTATTTTGAGAGCAATAACTGATATCCTAATAGCAAAAACAAATAGGAAGACCTAAAGAAAATAAAGTGATAACTAGTTATCGAAATTACCTACCCGCATGCAGATCTTGTCAAATAACTATAAGGGAGGATCGCAGTGATTGAGAAACCACCCTAAATTAGGTTACCTACTTTTGAGTTTTAGATCTAGAGGAAGAGAAGGGGTTTAGATTTACCAATACGCTTTGAAATTCCATCGGTCGAAGATCTAGATCGCAACACTCTAGAGTTGACGAACCTGACTCCAAAACCGATCGATCCAGCGTCTGGACTCCAATCACACTGGTTCCAAAGCAAGGACTCCGATCTTCAAAGTTGGATCTCGAAAGGATCTACAAAAAAATATCAGAGTTAATTACTAGAAAAGTGCCAAGAATGCCAAGAACTCAGAAAGATAGAGCTAAAGGGGGGGAAGAAGGTTGGTGTCAAGGTTGATTATGCTCCCGGGGTCTTCTTCTTCGACTTGCTTCAGGAATTTCTTCAAAGGATTGGATGTAGACCTTAAAAAGTCTTCAAATGGCAAATTTGGTGGAAAGAATGGAACCGATAAATATAGAGCATCACACCCTACGAAACTTGGACGTCGCACCCAAGTTGTTCTAGGCATCTCACCTAGCACCTTCAAGCATACTAGCTATGGAGGATTGGAGAACGAAACTTGGACATCTCACCCAAGTTGTTCTAGGCATCTTACCTAGCACCTTCAAGCAAACTAGCTATGGAGGAATTGGAGAAAATGCAACAGCACTTTGTCTTTTCATTACTCAAAATATCATGCTTACAAAGAAGGGTTTTGGGCTCTATTTATAGCCTCATTACAAGTAGAAAGATGGGTTGAAATTCAAATTCAAAATAAAAGAAGAGGGAATTACAATTAAGGTTTTGGAATAGGTGCCAATACTTCATAAAGATGGTTATCTTGACTTCATCTTCCACCCTTTTCTTTCCTTGGCCAATTGAAGTTAAATTGTTGCATTTAAGTGGGAGTGGAGCCCACTTAAAACACCTCCAAGAGAGAATTCATGGGAAGGGAAGAGAATTTTTTGAAAGGTAAAAAGACTTTAACCAATTCTCTTAAATGCCTTCAAAACTTGTGCCATTTAATTCTCTTAAATACCTTCAAAACTTGTGCCATTTAATTCTCTTAAATTCCTTCAAAACTTGTGCCATTTAATTCTCTTAAATGCCTTCAA
The DNA here is from genome assembly GCA_021397845.1 of Areca catechu. Classification (NCBI taxonomy): domain Eukaryota; kingdom Viridiplantae; phylum Streptophyta; class Magnoliopsida; order Arecales; family Arecaceae; genus Areca; species Areca catechu. Next base: position 73,761,484 of record CM038041.1, read on the forward strand.
AAAGCTTTCTTCAAAAAACTCCCTCCACCTTTTAAAGCTCCTTAATTGCTATCTTCAAAGCTCTTTCCACCGATTTTTAAACTCCTTGTTTGGTGTGAAAGGTTTTCTTGGAGGAAGAATTTGCATGGAGCTTCCAACCAAATAAATGTAGATGTGGTCCCCTCTTTGCTTCCTTCATGTGATGTAGACTCAGTCAACTCCATAAAAAAATAACTCTGATCACATTAAACCCAAAATGGATCCAAAGACTAATTACCAGACCCAAACAACAATTTAGACCCAATTGAGACCCAATTGGACCAATTACAACTTAATAATAGAGATAAGGTGTCATGGGTGCTTCTTTCTTGCTTTGGTGCCCCCACCAATTCTTTCTAGGTGGGAGGAACTCGACCCTGTCGAGTAAGGGTCAGCTCTACTCAGGTACCTCTTGAGCAAATCCGGATCAATCTTCTACAGATCCTCCCAAGTTATCCAAGAATCATCAGAGTTGGGATGTCCTTGCCAATGAACCAAGTATCACTGGTTGCCCTTGTTCTAAGTGACAATCATTTTTTCATCCAGAATTCGTTCAACCCTGTCTCTTCAATTTGAGGTTTTGGCTAGTGGACAGTCAGGGATATGCTCACTTTCAAGAATGGGGTTAGGCCCAAATGGCTCACTAGGTAGCAGTATTGGCTCCCTATACTCTACAAGATCTAATACGTTGAAAGTTGGACTTACGCCTAAATTTGGTGGTAACTCAATCTCATAAGCATTAGATCCAAACTTACGAATTATTTTGAAAGGTCCTGCACTTCGGGCATGTAGTTTCTTGATCATTCCAGAAAGAAATCGCTTAGGCCTGAGCCTGATCATAACTTGGTCCCCTACTTTAAATTCTTTAAACCATTTGTTTGAATCAGTCGTTTGCTTATATAAGTCGTTGCTCTCTTTAATTTTTTTAATGATTTCATGATGCAAGTTTTTTATGTGTTGTGAAAACGATTCAGCAGACTTAGATATGCATGCATTAATAGTTAAAGGTACCAAATCTAATGGCTTCCTATGTTTGTATCCATGAACAATTTTGAACGGACTTTTCCTAGTAGATCTATTGACTGAATTGTTATAGGCAAACTCGACTCTAGGCAATAATAGATCCCAATTAGCAGTACTCCCTCCCATTAGACTCCTCAATAGGTTCCTTAGACTTCAATTTACTACCTCAGGTTGACCATCAGTCTAAGGGTGGTAGGCTGTAGAATATGTCAATTGGTTCCTAGCATATGCCATAAGGTTTTCCAAAAATAGCTAGTGAACTTAACTCCCTGAGTCATCTAGGTAGTCATCTGGGCCATTTGGTCAGCAAGGGCTTTATCTGGGCTTCCAGCTTATCCATGGATTCAGGGAGATGGTGGATGATATGATGCTCCTTATCTAGTGCTCATACAAGACTCGATCAGACCAACTACAGCTCCCTAAATCTAGAGTCCAAACTAGATGCTCAATCAGGGTGGCAAACTAGCCTATAGTAACCCTGTACTCAGCCAGACAGATGTAAGGGAAGTGTTAGGTCCCTGATTGCCAATCCTAGACACCAATCAGAGATTGGCCAGGTAGGCGGACCAGCACACAAGTCCTTCGGGATTGAATCCCTAAACCACCATTCTAGACACTAAGCACAAGGCACACATAGGTTAGCTTGACACAGTGATCTAACACTTAGCCCGGACCTGACCAGTTGGTGTCCCTAGCCCACTAAGACAAATTAAGTCTAGTTAATTTTAGGTTAGGCTTGGGACCAAATGCAAGGGGTGTGGTTTTGGGCTAAGGAGATGTTATCAACTCCTTCCCTTATCTGATATAGCAAGAGTGCCCTTAAGTAAGTTATGCAATGATGGTGGCAGATGATGCAAATTAGGGTTAGATGTTCTAGTAGCTTTTATATATGTAATTTTTTTTTATTTTTTAATTTTTTTGCAGAGATATGGTTTTCAAAAAATGAACAAATATGCTAGAAACATACTAAAAACAAAAGATATACAAATAGATGCCAAACAAAACCCTAAAACTTCCAAACTTGTCTTGCTGAAAAAAAATAGAGCCAAAAATTTGCAGGTTGTATTTCGGCTTGCATAAAATTTGCAGATTGAAATAAAATCTATAAAATTCTAGAAAATACTTTGAATTATTGTTAATCCACAAAAATAAATTTCATAATTTTTGGAGTTCTTAGAAAGGAGAAATAACTAAAATAATAGAGTATATATGGACTGAAAAAGATGCAGAAAACAAGTCCTAATCTAAGCTCTGATACCAGATGATGCAGGACTAATATGCATACAATTATTTTTGTGTGTTTTATATGTGGGGTTAAAAGATTAAATCCCAAAAATTGGATCAAAACAAGTTATAGGAAATTTTATATAAATTTTAGAAGTTAAGCATGCAGATTATGACCTAGAAAAGCAATAAAGAAGGATCGCCGGGGCTAAGAAGCCTCGATTAAGGAAAGTTCTCCTACAATAAAGTTACTGGTGGTAGAGGGGTGTACCTGACAACGTCTGAAGCACCCGATGAAGATTGCAGTAAAGGAATCTCTCATTCCTCGATGGATGCGGCCTAGAAGACCGAGCCAAAGACCCGTGGATTCCTAGCTTTCTACTCGGTGGTCTGATTGAGGCTTGGCTGGAGTCGTTGGATTTGTAGAAACTCGGGGACCTACAAACGACCTGTCAGGGATTAGAAAACTCACAAAGGAACAAGGAAATAAGAGAAAACAGCAAGGGGAATAAAGTTTTGGAGGGGGCGGCCAGGGCTCTGGAAGGATGGTTGGCGACAGAAATCTGTTGCAACTCCGGGAAGAAGAAAGCAACAATAAAACCCCTTAAGCACAAAGCAGGGTAGCATAAAGCAATTGAAGAGAACTCAAGTTTTAATTCATATATCAAAATCAATCTCATACAAGAGACTAGGGTCCTTTAAATAGACCCTTAGCCTTGGGCCCCAAGTAAGGATACATTAGACTTTACATAGGAGTCCTTTTCCCTCTCAAACCCTAGCTAGAAAAATAAAGCAACATAGGTAGAAAATCCCTAAAAACTTACTCTCCCTCTCCTTGTCTTGGTCGGCCAAGGGGGTGACCATAAGTGGCTGACCAAGAGGAGAGTCACCATAAGGAATGGCACCCTAACTCTTTCCTGGGCCTGGGCTGGCCCAATTTCCTTCCGGCTGGTCCAGGGCTTCTGGTTTGTAATTTTTTTTCTCCTCCTAGGGTCTTCAAGTCTTCAAGCTGGGTTGGACTTGAGCTAAACTTCCATGTCTTCAATCTGGTTGGACTTGGTCTTCACTTGTATGATGTGGTCTTGAGTCTTCAGTATGCTTGGACAGGACTCAAGAAAATAAAATTAGCTCGACATGAGCTGACTAGCACTGGACTGAACTAGCTCAACATGAGCTGACTAGTACATAACGAAATAACAACTCAAAAGACTCAAATAACAACTAAAATGGACTCAGATGGGCTAATCCCTTATTACAGATGTACTCATAAATTATTGATCAATCCACAGAGGGTTGAAAAGCCTCTGTCTTATTCTGGTGCCTCTAGTGTCCCCACCAGTTCTGTAACCAATTCATTTCCGAGAGTTATGGTTGAATATTCAAAAAGAATTAAAGGGTCCTTAGAATCTTCAACTTAGTAGTGTCCCTCTAAATTACTCTTGGACTGACTAAGCAGAATTTCTATCTCTCTATTAAGTTCAACTAGTTTATCGAGACATTACTGCTGAGACATGATTAATTATTATTGAAGCATAACCATTCGTTCTATAGCTTGCAAGGCCTTCTCTAGAAATGGTGAACTATAATTTGGAGAAGGTTGATAATATGGATAGGGTTGATCATCATAAGGCTCATCTTTGAACGAAGGTCTTTAAGGTACCGGGATAACCACTAGGTGTGGTTGCCACGACAAATCTGGTTGATACCCCTAACCTTGGTTGTAAGCATTGAAGTTTGGTTCTCTCCTGGTCTATAGGCCATATAAGATTGATCTTGATAAACTTGGTCATACCTAGACTCAGGATATTGGTACATGGCTGGGCACTCACTTACAAAGTAAGTTGGACTCGGATATATGGAGCATACTTGTTGTGTAGGAAAAAAAGATTGAGTGGAAGGGTGTCTAATATTTTGTAGAAGATCAAGTTTATAGGATATGGCATCAAGAGCTTGGGACAACCTATCCACTCTACAATTGGGATACATGTTCCTAATACTGCTCCAATTCATTGGATTGTTCTGATGATTTTAAAATATTCAATCAAGGGTCCTAGATCAGAGCAATCCTCCTCTAAGTTTATTTTTTTTTTAATATTTTTTTAGAGAGGAGAAGGGGAAAAGAAGAGAGAAAAAAGATAGAAAGAAAACTAAAGGTGAGAGCCTACGGCGTCCTAAAACTAAGAGTGATAGATGGGAAGATTTAGTTAGAGTTCTAGATTAGTTGCAAACAAGTTAGCAGTCAATGGATTCTCTATCCTAGGGTCCCTAGCTCTAGACAACTCCTAACTATTCCAAGGTTGCCTTCAAGCACTCCAAACCCAAGACCAATTAACTTACCCGGCCGGGTAAGTGTATGGTTAGTGGGGGTCCCCCTATTGTTTGCCTTAGACACCAATTAAAATTGGCCAGGTAAGCGAACATAACCAATTAAAGAACCACCTTCCTTCGGGCTCTTATTCCTGAACCACTTGCCTTAGACACCAAGCAACTAAATGATCTGAACCCGGTATAACTCTAAGGTTCCCTTGTCCTAGTGAGCTCAAAAATCCATAGGGGCTGACGTCTAATTGATTTTAGTTTTAAGGCTTTTAGGTCAATGCGATATATAGGGTGGTGGTTTGTGGGCCAAGAAAGGATAATTACGTCCCCACTTTATGTTTTTTAGTGTTGAGTGCCCTTAAGGTGTTTTATGAGGTATGCAATGCAAGAAAAATAGATGTCCAGCATAAGTAAAAAAGAATTTGGGTTTTTTTGTACTTTTTTTGTTTATTTTTTGTTTATTTTTTGATTTTGATTTTTAAATTACAACCGTTCCTATGGTCCCCAGCAATGGTGCCAAAATTTGATCACTGTTGTAGGCGGTCAAAAATAATTCACCAACTCAACTCTATAGCTAGGATGAGTCGGGATAGTATCCTTAGGAACCTTAGGGCTGAGTTATGATTTAAAAGGAAAAAGAAAAGTAATTGTTGCTGTGAGAAAATAAAAGTGAGCAAGAATTAAACTACTTCTAAGGTTAAGCAAGTGAGAGTGAGAATTTCAGGGTAGAAAGAATGATGGTCAGGAGAGAAAGAGTGATTAAGCAGTGATGAATGGCATTTCTCTTGTGATTGGGTTTAGAGATTTACCTATCTTCCCTTGGCACGCCCTGTACCTATAGCAAATCATGGTGCATCTTTGGTAGGCACTAGGTTTTCAACTTTTATCCCCTCGACACACCACGTACCTGGAATGGATCACGACACGTCTCCAGAAAGCAAGGGCTGTCCCTAGCCTCAATCTAATATTTAAGCATAATAAATAGCGAATAAAAGAGAATAAATATGTAGACAGAAAAAATATACTCCTTTATTACAGAACGAGAAGTACAAAGACTGAGAACCAACTCTTCCCTCTCGCACTTCAACACTAACTCATTCTAAAGTGGATTTTCTCCTGTCGCTTTAAAGGACTCTGGGGAGATGTGATGGGGAGTGAAGAATGGGAAATAGTGCCCATGCAGTGAAAGGTGGGAGCCAAGCCAGTGCAGTGGAAGTGGTTACCAGTCAAGGGTCAGATGAGTAGAGAAAGGAGAGAAGAAGAATATAAGTGGAATAACATAAGAATAAAGGTGGAATAAGGGAATAGTAGTGGAATAGAGGAGTAGAGATGGAATAAAGGTGGAATAAGATAGGAATAGAAGAAGGATAAAAGAGGAATAGGGGGAATAAAACTAGAATAGGAGGAATAGAGGAAAAGAAGAAATGGGGAGAAGAGGCTCTAGACTGCTCTCTCCTCCCCCAGACTCGATGACTTCCCCGATAATCTCCCGAATGATCCCTAACTCTTCGGACTCTCTCCCTTTATAAGCTTCTTCTAACTGATTCAGTTCCATCATTCAAACAACCTAAGTGTAATTTGTTTCACAGTTCCAACTGAGCCCAATGATCTCCGAACTCGTACGGCTTTTAGTTCCCACAATTCCAACCTCCCGAACTTCGTTCAATGGCATCCAATGGCTTTAACTGAGTTCCATCCGAACTATGTTGAGTTCCATCCGAACTCTGTTGAGTTCCAACAATCTCCAGCTCCCAACAATTCCAACAGTCTCCAAACGAAGCTCCTATGAATGGAAAACCGATGAGTGGAGGGGGAAGATGGTTAGGCCAAACCAAGATCGAAGGATAGGCTCAGACGATGATTGAGAATCGGTGGTGGATGGCTTTTCCAGCCATAAGAGCCTCTTTGTTGATGAGGGGAAGGCTGTCAGAGGAATGGCATGGTCGGTGGCATGGCAAGCGATAGATGGTCATGGCTTGGCCAAACAGGATGAAGCTTTAGATGATTGGTTCTTGGATGGCTCGGGAGGCAGCTAAAGTGAATGGCAGGTGGTGGTTTTGGCCTTGGGACCCTCCTTGGCAGTGATAGGAGTGGTGCCGGTAGGTTTTCCAACAACTGGAACCATGGAATAGACATAGAGAAGGAGGAGGTGGCGAGCAGCTTTTCCGACAACTTTTTTGGCTACCAGAGGCCTCTCCGACTAACGATGGAAGCACTGGGAGCTTTGGCGGTGGCGGGGGCATCTCTCCGGCAAGTTTGGGTGCAATCCAAGCTTTGTGGAACACGGTTCTGCTCCGTGGACCACTAGCCATGGCCACCATGGATCTTGGGGCAAACGGTAGACCAAGTGGCCGGTCCATGGTGGATTGGCTGCTACAAATTTCGTTTAAAACTAGCTATTTTCCTCAAAAATCAATTTTGAGCCCGATTTAAGTCTGATTTGAGTGTCGTTTGCACCATTGGACTTCTAAAATCGAGCTATTCTTATTAGCAGTGTTTTTTTCCTATAAATGAAATATAAAAGTATCAGTTTTAAAGGAACAAAGATAATTTGATTATTAAATTAATACTATATATATATGTATATGTAGTTATCACATAGCAACCCAAGACGGGGAATGAATTGGGATTGACCTTCGGCCAATGAAGTGCTCAGAGGATGTGCCATATGTCTTTACTCTAGGTATCTTTCAGAGACTCTGCTCTGATACCACTTGTTGCCCAGGTGGCTTCCCAAGAGGGGGGTGAATTGGGATTAAAAATTTTTTGCAAGTATGTCCACTTTGAAATTCTTTTAGTATAGAAGTGAAGTGAAGTGTGCAAAGTGAAAGTAAACAAATTAAAGCAATTAAACAATAAAAGCACAATCACAAACACCAAGAAGTAGAGTGGTTCGGAGCAACCGGCTCCTACATCCACTACCAAAGGATCACTTGGGATTTTCATTATATCCCCCAACCAGAATACAGTCGGATTGTTTTACTAGGCTCATAATCTAAACCTATACAATTTGGTTTTACTGGGATCACCAAAGAAACCCAAACTCCCTTTGGTTTTACACGGGATCACCATAGAAAATCCAAACACTTGGTTTCAAACCGGGAAAACCAAGAACCCAAACTTAGGTTTTACAAGGTTCACCTAAAACCTTCAACTCTCTCTCTAGATACAGCCCCTTGCTGTTCTAAGAGAGCAAACCAAGATAAGGAATGTAAAATGAGCAACTACAACAAACCAAAGTTATTTTGATGTTGACGATGAAGATCAAAGTGAAGTCAAGCTTTAAATACACTTCAATGCTCTTCAAAGCTGCTTCTTCCCTTCTTCAATGATGGAGTGGAGTTGGTGAAGCTTTGTTTCTTACTTGAATGCTCTTTAAGGTAGGTGAAGGAATAACTTGGAAGCTCTTCTTTTTCTCAAGAATATTGAGCAATAAATCTTCGTTAATTTTTTCAATCCTTCAAAAATGATCCACTTTATAGTTTTTCAAGTGATATGGCCGTTGTAGGGCCTTAAGAATCATGAAATGGCCGTTGGAGGTGATTTGGTACTCAATTTTCAAATTCTGTAGCTAGTCGTTGAAGTGCAGACAATGGCTCTACGAGCCAGCTCGAGCTCCAGGAGTCGGCTCGAAATCTCAGGAATGCTAAAATCAAAGTTATATAAGAGCCGGCTTTTGAACTAGTAGTTGGCTCTTGGCTTCAAGCTTTTACTCTTGACAATCATGCATACCTGGAGTCTTCTCTTGATCTAGGAGTTGGCTCTAGGTCTCAGAACTTCAAAAACTATACTTCTGTAAGAGTTGGTTCTTGAGCTGGGAGTCGGCTCTTAGTTCTGAAACTCTGAAATTTGTCTTCGTGCCGTGCCGTCTTGAGTCACCTCTTACAAGACTTTAAAAATTTGCTTCAAGCTTCCCAAAACTTCATCATTGAAAAAACTATAAGCTACTTTACATGCTTTATCAAATTATTTACACTTTTAAGCCCATTTTTTCATGATTACAATATTCATAGCTTAGGTCATTTACAAACTCAATTGAATTTCCTTAAGTGAATTTGAATACCATTTTAAAACCAAGGTAATTCATTCCTACAAAAACTTCTTAAACATTTGTAAAGAGTTAGTATCAAATACATGCTCCAATATTTTGTGATCATCAAAATCATTCCAGGGGTCAACAATCTCCCCCTTTTTGATGATGACAAAACACTGGGCATGATCAAAAAAAAATGAGATCACTTTACAATTGCAGTATTTTCAAGTCTATACGTATCATGTAGGTTAGGTATCAGTGTATCAATACAATGTGTCAAAATGTATCAAATGTACAAGACTGAATACCAAATATCATGTATCAAGTGTATCAAAATATGAACTTTCATATGTATCACAAAATAATGTATTGATACATGATGTATCAAAGGTATTAACTGTATAAAGTGTATCAAAACTTATAAAATTTTCAGCCTTTTGAAGTCAACTTAAGTTTCATCAACTTTCTATGAATCAAACATTCATTTTATCAAAATTTCATAACATTCAATTATCCATATAGCTTTTGAAACCAAATTTTGAATAATTTTCATGAAATCAATAGCAATTTTCAGAATCAATAGCAATTTTCAAAAATCAATAGCAATTTTCATAAATCAATAGCAATTTTCATGCCCAAACATACGTAGTCTCCATTCTCTCCCTTTTTGTCATCAACAAAAGGTAGATGAGAAATAGAGAAACATTCACAACATATATTCATTACAAATGAGAAATATTGATTCAATCATAACAAAGTATGTATATAAGAATGTATCAAGACAAATGAAATATAGATATATAAAGTGAGTCAATACATAGTATATGTGATACTTTACAAATGTGACACGGCATAACAAAATATTATCACATAACCAAAGTACAACAACAAAAAGTCTCACAAGATAAAACCTAAACATCAGAAAGAAGTACTAGGACCACTGTCAGATTCTTCCTCATCAGAGGAGGAACTGACCTCTAAAATACCTGGACTAGGCTTGAATTTGGGAAACCTAGGACGGAGATCCCTAATCCTAGTCCTAGTGGGTGTAGAAGTCCTAATAGCCTTAGATTTAGGTTTAGGTTTGGTTTTTGATTCAGATGAGATGAAGATGGGTGTAGGTCTGGCAGTAGGTAGATCAAGAGATAGGGCCAAAGTGCTGGTGGAAGAAAGTATCTGAGTAGCCGGAGTCACTCCAATATCAAAAGATCCAACTGCCTCTATAGGATCTTGAGACTCACCAATAGTAGGTGTGTCATGATATGGTGCCTCGATGCAGTGTGCCTCCTGTCCCTGCTCAGCATGTGTGCCAGTCGCAGTGCCGATAGCTGTGCCAGTAGAAGGTCCATGCTGGCTGGCTGCTAATAACTGCCTCAATATAACTATGATGTCATGAAAGCCCTGCTACATCTCAGAATGTAAAGAAGTGATCCTCTGGTCAGTATCAGTCCTGAGACTAGAAATCTCCTCCAAAACTCTGTGGAGTCTATCATCAGTGTCAGCTCTAGCAGTAGTAGGAGTCCTGATAGGTGAATGTGGTGAAGTAGGAGCTGGCTCGAAAGGTCCAGCCTCATTTGTATGTCCCTCAGCCTGCTCACCAAGACCATGTGAAGCCTGAATGTCATCATCTGAGTCCTCAAAGTGTGCTACAGGTACTCCTGAGGTCTTTCTGATTCAGTACCCATCAATCTTGACAAATCCCATCCTAGTCAGGGATTTCACTGTATACTTGTCGATGTGCAGCAATAACCGACAATCCTCCCCAGTAAGATCTATGTCTGCATCCTGCAACAACAAGGTAAAAACCATCCCGTAGGATAAACAGGCTCATGCCCTATGCATATCCTCTCTCATCTGTGAGATCATGATGAATGGAAGGTTGAGGGACTCCCCCTCAATCAGTCGCCTCATGAATACAAGATCTCACTCACTAACCCTATCGAATCTGCCTGTCCTGGGTAGGAAAATCCGACAAATAATGTTGTGCAACAGTCTCATTTCCAATGAGAGCTTATTTGCATGCACATGAATGACTCCTTTTATGTTGGATCTTCCTAAAATAAGTCGAGAGTCTTCACCCTTTTCCTTCATTACCAAATAATAGTCTCCTTCTTTAGGAATATTTAGCAGATTTGCCAATTTTTGCTCATTAACTCAATTAGTTTCCCTTTTACTGTTCCTTCAATGTGAAAAGCTCCTAGGGACATATTTTCAAAGAACTTTCTAACCAAATTTGGGTATGTTGGAACATTTAACTGACAAAGCTCTTTTCACCACTGTCCTTCAAGCCACATTCCAATGTTTAATTGTTCTTGCTCAATAAAATTGAAATCAATGCACCTACCGGGTGTTACTTGATGATTTCCCATAGGAATGATCTGTCGGGGTGCCGAAACAACTTCTTCATGCTCTGGTTGATGTTATTCTTGTGGAAATGAAGTATCTAAACACCTTTTGCTCCTTCTTTCCTCTGCTGCAATACGAACAACCCGAGTTGCCTTCTTTGCCACCGCCTTGCGAGGCCCCATTCTCCAAGGGTTAAGGATTCTAGAAGGTAGAAAGGGTTTTAGAGAGGTTGTTTGGTGAGAAGAGAAGAGTCGGCTAGAGAGGAATGGTTGAAATTTGGAAAGAGTGATGAATAGGGAAAGTTTGAAACCCTATTTAAAAAGTCTCGGTCCATCCTGCGAGTCGGCTCGCCAGAATGCTGAGAGTTCGAGTCGGCTCGAGCTAAAATCCATTCTAAAACTCAAAAAGGGTCAAAATCAATTTCCTAGGGTTCCTAGAGTCCAAATTAGGTTGCCATATACTCTAAAGAGAATTTTGAAATTTTTAGATAATTTTTTCCTTAATTTTTAAAAGTTAGGTCAGATTGATTCAAAATCGGTCACATAACCCTAATTCTCCTCTAATTTTCTCAAATCTATCTTGACTCAAAGGTTTAGTGAAAATGTCCACTAATTGGTCTTCAGTATGTACAAATTCAAGTTCAACAATATTATTCAAAACATGATCACGAATGAAATGATGTCGAATTTCAATGTGCTTAGTTCGTGAGTGCTGAATTGGATTTTTTGATAAGTTAATAGCACTAGTATTGTCATATTTAATAGGAATTTTAGATTGGACAACACCATAATCTTCTAGTTGTTGCTTGATCCATAGCACTTGAGCACAACAGCTCCCAGCAGCTACATATTCTGCCTCAGCAGTAGATAAAGCTATAGAGTTCTGTTTGCGACAGTGCCAAGAGATCAGTTAACACTTAGAAATTGACAGGTGCCACTTGTGCTCTTTCTGTCTATTTTGCATCCTCCATAATCAGCATCATAATAACTAATTAGTTTCATTGATGTGTGCTTAGAATACCACAGACCTACATTACAAGTGCCTTTCAAGTATTTAATAATTCTCTTAACAGCTGTAATGTGTGATTCTTTAGGATTAGATTGAAAACGTGCACACATACAAATACTAAATAATATATTAGGTCTACTTGCTGTTAAATAAAGTAATGATCCAATCATACCTCGGTACAGCTTTTGATCAACATTTGTGCTATTCTCATCTTTGTCAAGTCTACATGTAAGACTCATTGGTGTTCCAATTTCCTTGCTTGATTCCATGCCAAATTTCTTGATTATTTCTTTAATGTACTTGGCTTGGTTGATCAGAATACCTTCTTTAGTTTGTTTAATTTGAAGTCCAAAAAAGTAACTTAATTCGTCCATCAAGCTCATTTCGAATTCTCCCTGCATTAGCTTAGCAAAGTCCTGACACAAAGATTCATCAGTAGATCCAAAGATAATGTCATCAATATAAATTTGAACAACCAAAATATCATTTTTCTTTCTTTGAATGAATAGTGTGGTGTCAACACTACCTCTAACAAAATTATTTGCAATTAAAAATTTGCTCAGTCTATCATACCATGCTCTAGGTACCTGTTTCAGACCATATAAAGCTTTATTCAGTTTAAAAACATGATTTGAAAAATATGATCGATAAAACTGGGAGGTTGCTCAACAAAAACTTCTTCGGATAAAAGACCATTTAAAAATGCATTCTTTACATCCATTTGAAATAACTTTAAATTCATAAAACATGCATAAGCTAGTAGCAGTCTATTAGCTTCTAATCTAGCTACTGGTGTATAAGTTTCATCAAAATCTATTCCTTCTTCTTGATTATATCCTTGTGCAACCAATCTAGCCTTATTTCTAATTACATTTCCATTTTCATCTATTTTATTTCTGTAAACCCATTTAGTGCCTATAACAGGATGATCATTGGATCTTTTGACTAAGGTCCAGACATTATTTCTCCTAAATTGGTTTAATTCATCATGCATTGCTAACATCCAATTAGGATCAGTTTTGGCTTCTTCTATATTATGAGGTTCTACATGAGAAACAAGAGCAATTAAATCATGTGCATCTCTATGTGAAGATCTAGTTTTAACACCTTGAGATGAGTCTCCTATAATTAATTCTTTAGGGTGTGATTGTACATACCTCCATTCTTTAGGTATATCATCATGCTTTTTACTCACCTCTTCTTCTTGTGGTTCAATTGATTGTTTGTCTTTAAGATTCAAGTCTTGCATTCCATGCTCTAGTGTACCTGCATCATCATTAGCAAAATCTTCCTTTCTCGAAGATGTAATGTCAGATTCATTGAAAACAATATATATAGATTCTTCAACAGTTAATATTCTTTTATTGAAAACTCGATAGGATTTACTATTTAAAGAGTAACTAAGAAAAATAGCCTCATCAGATTTTGCATCAAATTTGCCAAGATTATCTTTTCCATTGTTGAGAACCAAACATTTACATCCGAAAACATGAAAATATTTGATATTAGGTTTTCTATTGTTCCAAAGCTCATAGGGGGTTTTTCTAATAATAGGTCTAATTAAAACTCTATTTAAAATATAGCATGCGGTATTAACAGCTTCTGTCCAAAAGAATTTTGGAAGATTTCCTTCACAAAGCATTGTTCTGGACATCTCTTCCAAAGTACGATTCTTTCTTTCTACAACACCATTTCACTGTGGTGTTCTAGGTGCAGAAAAATTATGATCAATACCATGCTTTGTGCAAAAATGATCAAAATATTGGTTTTCAAATTCGGTGCCATGATCACTACGAATTGAAATAACAGATAAGTTTTTCAAATTTGTAACTCTTTTGTAAAATATTTTGAATACATTAAAAGTATCATCTTTATGTGAAATAAATAAAACCCATGTGTATCTTGAAAAATCATCTACAATCACAAGTCCATATTTCATACCACCTAGGCTAGTAGTCCTAGTAGGTCCAAATAGGTCCATGTGAAGTAGCTCTAAAAGTCTAGAAGTTGAAACTACATTTTTAGATTTAAAACTCCCCTCACTTGTTTTCCTAACTGACATGCATCACAAACATAATCAAAATTAACTTTAAACTTCGGCAATCCTTTGACTAAATCCTTTGAAATCAATTTAGCAATTGTGTCCATACTAGCATGACCAAGTCGCCTATGCCATAGTAAACTTGATTCCTTGCTCTTGTCATTCATTGCTACAAGGCTTGTATTACTTGACATAGCTAGATCATTAAGATCTACCACATAAATATTACCAAGTCTGTGTCCAATGAACATAGTACTAGAGTCAAGTGGATCAACTACTATACACATTGATGACTTGAAAAATATATTATAACCAATGTCACATAGCTGACTAATACTCAAAAGATTATGTTTTAATTTTTCTACAAGTAATACATTTTCAATAAATGTAGAAGGAGTAATGTTGATGTTACCAATTCCGATTATCCTTCCTTTTCTATTGTCCCCAAATGTTACCATTCTACCATCCTTCTGTTCTAGGCTAAAGAATTGATCAGCATCACCCGTCATGTGTCTTGAACAGCTGCTATCCAAATACCATCTTTTTTTTATGCTTGTGGCTGCAAGACATCCCTGCAAAACAATCATTTAATAGATTTAGGTACCCAAGCTCTCTTGGATCCTTGTAAGTCAGTGAAAATGGTTCCTTTTGGAACCCAAACTTTCTTAATTTTTCTTTTGTCATTGTATTTCAAATGACATTCTAAAGCTTTATGACCAACATTATTACATGCAAAGCATACAATTCTTGAATTTGAATAATAACAACGAGATGATGCAAGTTTAGGTCTAACATGTTTAAAACTAATAAATTTAGGGCATATGAAGTAGAAGCAGAAAAAGTATTTGAATAAGAGCCTTTATAACCAATTCTAAATCTATTATTTGTTTCTTTTTGATCTTTCAATATTAACACAAGTTTGTTAGAACTTAGGGTTAACTTTTCAACTAAAGGTTTCAATTTTTGAACTTCTTTCTTTAGGTCATTATTTTCATTTTTCAAATCCTTATTTTTATCAAAAAGTTCTTCTTTTTCAATTTGAACAATCTTAAGTCTTTCACAAACCAAATTTAGTTCTCTTTTTAAGATTTCGTTTCTTTCACAAGATTCATTTTTATCATTTTCAAATACATCACATTTATTTTTCAAATCTCTTAATTTCAAACCAGCCTTTTTGTATTCTATCAATAATTCACAAAAAGCATTATGCAATTCATCATAAGTAAATTCTAAATTAGGTTCAGAAGTACTTACCTCATCCTCCAAACTCATAAGACAGATTTGTGCTGTTTTTGTTGTCTCTTCGTCCTCTTCAGTAGATGTGGTATCATCACTGTCACTCCAAGCAGCTAGCATTGCTTTCTTCTTCTTTCTAGGGAATATCTTCTTCTTTTCTTTAGGGCAATCAGGGCGGATGTGTCCTGGTTTCTTACATCCATAGCAGATAGGTACTTGATCTTTATCTTTTTCTCTGTCTCTTTCCTTTTTTTTCCAAAGTCACATTTTCTGTAGTGCTTTCTCCATCTATTCATTTTTCTTCTACCCATAAATCTTTTGAATTTCCTCATAACTAGGGCAATTTCATCACTTCCTAGATCATCATCATCTGATGAATCAGATTCTTCATTCTTGTCTTCCTTGATTGCTTTAAATGCAATGGCTTTCTTCCTTTTTGTATCTTCTTCAGTCCTTTGTTGCATAGCTAGTTCATGAGTGATTAAGGAACCAAGCAGCTCATCTAGTGGTAGTGTATTCAGATCTTTTGCTTCTTGAATTGCTGTCCCTTTGGCTTCCCACTTATCTGGCAAAGATCTTAAGACTTTTTGGACAAGGTCAGCATTGGAGTAAGTTATGCCTAGACTCTTGAGACTATTTATAATATCAGTAAAACGAGTATATATGGCAGATATAGTCTCACTAGGATCCATCTTAAATAACTCATAATTATGTACAAGCAAATTAATTTTAGATGTCTTAACTTGAGAAGTGCCTTCATGTGTGATTTCTAATTTGTCCCAAATTTTTTTAGCAGAATTGCAAGTTGAAATTCTGTTAAACTCATTTGGATCCAAAGCACAATACAATAGATTCATCGCTTTGGCATTTAACTCAGCTGGTTTCATATCATTTTCATCCCAATCCTCTTCTGGCTTGGGAACCTCTACATCATTAACTTTAATTATGGGTGTGTGAGGGCCTTTCATGATAATTTTCCAAAGATGAAAGTCTACGGCTTGAATGTATATCTTCATTCTTGCCTTCCAATAAGTGTAATTAATTTCGATGAAAAGTGGTGGTCTATTTGTGGATTGACCTTTGGCCAACGAAGTGTTCATGGGATGTGCCATATGTCTTTACTCTAGGTATCTTTCAAAGACTCTGCTCTGATACCACTTGTTGCCCAGGTGGCTTCCTAAGATGGGGGTGAATTGGGATAAAATTTTTTTTGCAAGTATGTGCACTTTGAAATTCTTTTAGTATAGAAGTGAAGTGAAGTGTGCAAAGTGGAAGTAAACAAATTAAAGCAATTAAACAATGAAAGCACAATCACAAACACCAAGAAGTAGAGTGGTTCGGAGCAACCGGCTCCTACATCCATTACCCAAGGATCACATGGGATTTTCACTATATCCCCCAACCAGAATATAGTCGGATTATTTTACTAGGCTCACAATCCAAACCTATACAATTTGGTTTTACCGGGATCACCAAAGAAATCCAAACTTTCTTTGGTTTTACACGGGATCACCAAAGAGAACCCAAACACTTGGTTTCAAACCGGGAAAACCAAGAACCCAAACTTAGGTTTTACAAGGTTCACCTAAAACCTTCAACTCTCTCTCTAGATACAGCCCCTTGCTGTTCTAAGAGAGCAAACCAAGATAAGGAATGTAAAATGAGCAACTACAACAAACCAAAGTTGTTTTGATGTTGCCGATGAAGATCAAAGCGAAGTCAAGCTTTAAATACACTTCAATGCTCTTCAAAGCTGCTTCTTCCCTTCTTCAATGAGTGGATTCAATGATGGAGTGGAGTTGGTGAAGCTTTGAATCTCACTTGAATGCTCTTTGAGGTAAGTGAAGGAATAACTTGGAAGCTCTTCTTTTTCTCAAGAATATTCAGCGATAAATCTTCATTAATTTTTTCAATCCTTCAAAAATGATCCCCTTTATAGTTTCTCAAGTGATATGGCCGTTGTAGGGCCTTGGGAATCATGAAATGGCTGTTGGAGGTGATTTGGTACTCAATTTTCAAATTCTGTAGCTAGTCGTTGAAGTGCAAACAATGGCTCTACGAGCCGGCTCGAGCTCCTGGAGTCAGCTCAAAATCTCAGGAATGCTAAAATCAAAGTTCTGTAGGAGCCGGCTCTTGGACTAGGAGTCGGCTCTTGGCTTCAAGCTTTTACTCTTGACAAACATGCATACCTGGAGTCTGCTCTTGATCTGGGAGTCGGCTCTAGGTCTCAGAACTTCAAAAACTATACTTTTGTAAGAGTCGGCTCTTGAGTTGGGGTCGGCTCTTAGTTCTGAAACTCTGAAATTTATCTCCGTGCCGTACCGTCTTGAGTCGGCTCTTACAAGACTTTAAAAATTTGCTTCAAGCTTCCCAAAACTTTATCATTGAAATAACTAGAAGCTACTTTACATGCTTTATCAAATTATTTACACTTTTAAGCCCATTTTTTCATGATTACAGCATTCATAGCTTAGGGCATTTACAAACTCAATTGAATTTCCTTAAGTGAATTTGAATACCATTTTAAAACCAAGGTAATTCATTCCTGCAAAAACTTCTTAAATATTTGTAAAGAGTTAATATCAAATACATGCTCCAATATTTTGTGATCATCAAAATCATTCCAGGGGTCAACAACAAGTAAATAAAATGAGCAAGCAATCACAAACACAAGGATGTATAGTGGTTCGGTGTTCTCCAAGCACCTATATCCACTCCCCAAGCTATCCCTTGGAAATTTTCACTATAATCATCAATATTACAGCCAACTTGTTTTCAAGTGCTCATAAGCAAAATCCAAAGTTGGTTTTCTCACTTAGGCTCACCAACAACCTTTTTTTCAAGCCAACCTAGGCTTGGATTCTAATTCATGGCTTGGAAGGGCCTAACACCTAGTTTAAATAGCCTTGAAACTAGTCATAATAATTAAAGTCAAGTACACAATAATAAGCACAAGAAAAACTCTGAAAAGAGCTAAAATAAATGTCGTTAAAGATCTTCTTGAATGCTTGAGTTGTCTCCTTCTTGGAATCTCTTCAATGAACACTTTTGGACAATGATTTGAAGGCTCAATAGCACACTTGAAGGCTTTTTTTTGCAGAATCTTCTTTAAAGCTCACTCAAGTTTTTTCACAAGCTTTTCTCAAAAGATGATCTTTGTCTCTTGTGTCTCACTGATTGGGGACGGGATCAGGGGAATTGATGGGGGATGGGATCAGGGGTAGGATCTCGACGAGCTGAGAAGTCACCGATTATTAAGGTATCCTATTTTTTTTATTTTTTTTATTTTTTGTAAGGAAGTGGTGAAGAAAATAATGGGGATGAAAGACAAGGATCTGGATCTCATGGACTTTGAGACTCGCACTAACGAAGAGACCTCTCACCTCTAGGGCATCCCACCCACCTCGATACTTGGAGGCATTAGGATGAATCTCAAACGACATGGGGGGTAAAGAAAATGGATTCAAAGGGAAGGGGGATAACTAGACATGACCTCTCATCATATCCTGGGGTTTGGCCTCACACCCAAAAGAAAAGAATCACTTTATTCTAAAAAAACTCATTTTTATTTGCCCAAACTATTTTTTACAAAGGACTGAGGATGATATTTATAGACCTTTCCAACCCTCATTTGAATTTGAATAAAAGATAAAAAGATAAGGATGGTTCAAATTCAAATACAAGATAAGGATAAGATAAGGCCTGTCTATATCTCAACCCTGACCAACCAAAACTAACTAAATCCTAAATCAAATTTCAAACAACCAATCCTAATCAACTAATTTTTTTTGAATTTGAATTTATTGAAATCAATGCTGCTCCATGATCAGTGCTGCTTCGGGATCAGTGCTAGGGATGTCCCTATCATTCTCCTGAGATGGAAACAACTCGACTCCATCGACTCAAGATCAGCGAGGGCTTTAATGAACCAAATCCAAAGGCTATGCTTTGAGATCGTGTAGCTTTGAAATCCATGCGGCTCTAAAATTGTGCAGCCCTGAAAACTATCCCAAATTATTATTTCTTTTCATTTTTTTCTCTTTTTCTCTTTTTTCTCTTCTCTTATTTTTTTCCCTCAACTCTGCTATGAATGCACTTTGAGGAGTGTGCAGCTTTGAAGATCGTGCACTTTGAAATCCATGCAGAGTGAGAAATCCTGTGCTATGAGTAGGTTTTTCTATATGTATGATTAAAAAGTTTAATTATGCATTACTTACTTCCTAGTGTAGCATGCCTAGGGTAGGCGTCCGTGCACTTGTTTTCCCTTAGATACATCTCATTGATCTGCTTCCTCAAGAGGTTGAAATCATCGATGGAGAGGGGGTTGGAGCGACAGAGTAAGACATCGGACTCGTGGGTCCGCATCTTGAAGCGATAGGGGGAGTTCTTGATGTGGTCACCCATGAGGAGCTCGGTCTCGATGGAGGTGAGGGAGTTCACCTTCATAAAAAGAGGGTCACCAATGCCGTACTTGTGTGGGTAGCTGTCGGGGAGGTAGAAGCCTTGGTCGGAGGGGAGGAGAAGGAGGAGGAAGATAGAGATCATGAAGCAAATCTTATAAGCCATTGAAGATCTGGAGGATCTGGGTGTTTGGGATAGCAGATCTTCTATGGTTGAAGGTCAGCCATGATGGAATTATGAGAAGGGGGGAGGATAGATTTGGTAAGGGGTGGAAAAGAGAAATCAGACTGGTGCAGAGGAAGAGAGAAAGAGGGAGATGAAGCTACTCCAAAGGCATGATGTGGCCAGGACTAGCATGGGTGAGCTTCAGGGGAGTCTAGCTAGGCGGTGGATGGTCAAAGGTGGATCGAGCTTCCAACTGGGTTGGCTGGTGGATGATTCCAGATGGGAGGAAGGGCAGATTCGAATGAACATGGTGGAGGCACCTCGGTCGATGACCAGCAGCATGGAAAAAATAGGGGGTGAGGGCTGGAAGTGGTGTTGCGGGCATTGTGGCTTTGGGAAATTGGCGATGGTAGTAGTCAATGGCATAACAGCGGCACGGATGGCATGGTGGCACGGACGGTGGCTGTGGATGGTGATGGCAGACAGAGAGCAAAGGAATGGTAGCACCGGTGGGTGTCGAGAGGGCTATGGGAGGGGCTGCTTGTGGTGGTGATGGTGATGAGTGTGATTGGAGTCGGCTTGGTGATGGGCCAAAGGGGTGGTCAGCGACTAAGAATAAGGGAGAGAGAACAGTAGGACTGATGAGGGGAATCTAGGGTGATTAGAAAGAAAAAAAAGAATATATATATATATATACCCTAATCCTCTAACTCTGATACCAGATTGATGGAGGACGGGATCAGGGGTAGGATCGTCGGCGAGCTGAGAAGTCACCGATGATTAGGGTATCCTATTTTTTTTTATTTTTTTATTTTTTTGTAAGGAAGTGGTGAAGGAAATAATGGGGATGAAAGACAGGGATCTGGATCTCATGGACTTTGAGACTCACACTAACGAAGAGACTTCTCACCTTTAGGGCATCCCACTTAACTCGATACTTGGAGGCATTAGGGTGAATCTTAAAGGACATGAGAGGTAAAGAAAATGGATTCAAAGGGAAGGGGGATAACTAGACATGACCTCTCATCATGTCCTGGGATTGGACCTCAATCCCGAAAGAAAAGAATCACTCTTTTCTAAAAAAGACTCATTTTTATTCACCTAAATTGTTTTTTTATAAAGGAATGAGGGTGGTATTTATAGACCTTTCCAATCCTTATTTGAATTTGAATACAAGATAAAAAGATAATGATGGTTCAAATTCAAATACAAGATAAGGATAAGATAAGTCCTATCCATATCTCAATCATAACCAACCAAAACTAACTAAATCCTAAATCAAATTTCAAACAACCAATCCTAATCAACTAATTTTTTTTGAATTTGAATTTATTGAAATCGGCTACTCCAGGATTAGTGCTGCTCCGGGATTAGTGCTGGTGATGTCCCCATCACTAACTTCCTCTTATTATGTTCAATGAGTTTGGTGAGTGATAAATAGTCCAAAAACCACCAAAAAGCTATTAGAGACTATTAGAGTGAAGAAACTAGCTGTTTGGAGCCGTTTGGAATAATTCTGAAACTTCTGAAAAATATAGCCGTTATACCAAGTGTCGATACTTGATTTGTTCATTAGTCGATCTGTGAGTCAACACATGGATCAACACTTAGATCAACACTAGGTGTAAATTTGAATCTCCAAGGTTTTCCTTCAATTTTGTTCTTAAGCGGTGAGTCGATACTTGAAACTGAGTTGACCTTGGGTTGACACTTGAGTCGGCACTATGCAAATTTCCAGGAAACACACAATTTTGTCCATTTTTTATCTAATGCCATGAGTCAGTCTATGAGTTGACCTATGAGTCGACACTTCACTGAAGTCCAAAAATTGAAGTTCTGTCATTTCTGTTCTCAGGCCTTGAGTTGATCTGTGAGTCGACACTTAGGTCGACACTTGCCGTGCCAGCTGAAACTCTGCGTGCCAGGCTTCAAAGGTGTCGACACTTGCTTCACGAGTCAACACTTGAGTCGACACTTAGGTCGACACTTGCTCTTTGCCATTTCCAAACTATGTGCCAAACCCCAAAAATTCTCAAATTTTGTCCGATTAACTTCCAGTTCCTTCTCCATAAAGACTAAAGTGATCATTTTCATGTCATTCCAAGATGAGAAGACCTCTTAAACATTGAAATTCATCATGTTTTGATGTCAAAGACTTTGATACTCTTGAATGGAGAATTTTATGTACCTGTGACCTAGAATTCACAACTCCAACTGAAACATTAGTCCAAACATATACTCAATGTTTTGTTATTTATCAAAATCAAGGGCCAAAGCTAATACAATTACAACTCATGCAACTCTCAACATAACACCGGCCACTAAGATACTAATAGCCTTGTGTCA
This sequence comes from Areca catechu, assembly GCA_021397845.1. Lineage (NCBI taxonomy): Eukaryota > Viridiplantae > Streptophyta > Magnoliopsida > Arecales > Arecaceae > Areca > Areca catechu. Next base: position 73,783,644 of record CM038041.1, read on the forward strand.
ATCACAACAAACTTTAATATCTTAGTTTAGTTAGATCCTTCATTTCCAGACAGCCATGTTTGAAAAATGTTGCCCTTATGTCAATCACAACAAAGCAACACCACCAATCATGACATAAAGCATAAACAATACACCAAGATAAATATCATATCAAATCCAAGAGTAGGCCTTATATTAATCACAACAAACCTACTATAGTTTTTGACATGGATTTGACTTAGCATGAAGGAAGGCAATTTGTAGTGTGCTTAATCAATTAGCATTTCTAATTTAAGGTCTGGACATAACCAAATTGGCCAAGAAAGTGGGAGAGATGAGGGGGTCCCCCTGTTGCTTTCTTTAGATACCAAATGAACTGGCCAGGTCAGACAATGGAACCAATTAAAAATATTGCTCCCTTTACCATCCTAGAACCACTTGCCTAGATACCAATTAGCTAATCAAATCCTAAATAGATTTGCATCATCATTAACTTACACTATGACTAAATATGATTTTTATGAGGGCTTTGACGATCTCAAGCATACCCTAATTAACCATGCCAACATGACACATATTCCAGCAAACAAGCATATTAATGCCAATATAAATAACCAAAGCATGATTCAAACAACAATTTGTTCACCTCACTTGTTCATTGGATAAGGCCACGGAGGCACCCCAACATATCATAGAAGACCCTATTGAATAGGAAAAAAGGGTCTTTAAACCCTACTTAGCTCCTATGACTGGACGGCCATGGTGACTAACCCAATCCAAAGCAATTACTAGGAACACAACATATCATATATGTAATATGAACTAATCATGCATGAATCATAGCAAAGAAGACAATTAACACTAAAGTGATTACTAATTGTATGCATCAAGATGGCTCTGATACCACTGTTAGGTTCTGGGAAGGCATGGTGGAAGACTGGATTTTAAAATTTTCATTATTAAAACCCTAATCGATCCGAACCCTAAATCCTAGGACCACTTGACCATGACAACTAATAAATCAAAACTTTAGGGTTATAGAAGAATTCCTGGAGTGTTATACTCCTTAAGTTCCATAAGACATACAAGTGTATGCCCTCCAGAGGTGATCCACATAGGAACCGGACCAAGGAAGCACTCCTACCAAGCTTGCTTTTTTGACTAGGACTCTTCTGGTAGCCTTTTGAACTTTCTCCTTTACTGGAAACCCTACCCTCCTATAGGGCACTCAAAGACCTCTCTGAATCCTCACTGAAAATTTGACTATCCCTCCTATATCTCTTCCTAAGCTCTTGTCTTAAAATAACAAGTCTTGTCGTAAAAGGATAAGCCTTGTCTTAAAGGGACAAGCCTTGTCTTAAAAGCACAAGGAAGAGAAAATAGAAAGGGACTTTTTTTGGATATGTTTTGGAATACACTGTGTTGCCGCCCAGATCATCGTAGCCCATAGCTGCTGATGGTGTCGGGGGTCACGCGTCCGCCTGCCGGGGGTGTCTCCGGTGCCTCGGGACCTGCAAAAAACCAACGTCAGTGACCCGGACCGAGGATTCCGGCGGGGGCACTCCGACGGTCAAGTCATTGACGATCCAGGAGAACAGATACTTATGGTCGAGCCCCTCTGGATGAGCTCCACGCTAGGAGGAGTGAGTGTAGTGTATAAAAGTGTGAGTGAGCTAGGAGAGGTCATGGCCGAGGTGGTCTTGCCCTCCTCTCTGGCCTCTCTCTCTTTCTCTCTATTATGGTTGTTGTTGTTGAGAATTGTTATTTGTTTGTTACCTCCCTTTTGCTTACTCTGGTCGAGTCTTCTACTTTGGTTTGCCTCGGGGTCTTCCCATGCTATCAGATGGGTACGATGAGGTATCGTGCCATAGACGGGACACCTCCTTTATCAGGTAGCTGGGGAAGCTTCTATACGCCTATGGCATTCCTTCTGTTTGCCCCTCTTCTGGAAGCCTGGCAGGACCTCGATAGGCAGGCCACCGGTCTTAAGACCCGCACTCTCAAGTGGGGTCTTTTCTTCGGTCGTACGGTAGGTCAGCGGAGGGTATGGCACCTTGATGTGAGTTTCCCTTCTTTCTGGTGTGAATGGCAGCTGTGGGCATTAATGGAGGCATGGTGGATGTCATTGTACTTCCTTGGGAGGCCCGCCATTATTCTCGGAGGAGAGGCGCTACTCTCTTGGCGGCTGGTGTCTCTGTCTGAATCGGGGACCAAGCTGGAAAGATGAGGCCCGCCTTGGTGGGCTTGCTTCAAGGTGGCTCGGCTGGGTGGTGAAGGACCGAGTTCAACTCTAGACCAACAGAGCTGGGCTTCGGATGAGCTCGACCTGACTGAGATGGACGGGGGCTGACCAGCCTGGGGGATCTGACTTCAGTGGGGCTCCTCATGGTGGAAGAGGCTTGAGCTCGATTCCTAACCACGGGGCCTGATCTCGAGGGGTCCGCCTCGAACAGTGGCTTGTGCTCGGCTCCAGCCTAGGCATCCCGACTTGGCGGGGACTGACCTGGCGGAGGACAGAGCTCGGCTTCGGCAGGCGACCCCTTTGCTCCAGGAGTGCTCAGCCCGTCGAAGGGGCTCATTGTTGGAATCCACCATGGGGCTTAGTGAGGGCTCCACGTTAGTTTGTCCATGCCATGTCAGCGATCTAGCCACATCATTTTCTCCCCACTCCCGAGGTCCGTTGGCGCACGGCACTCGGGGCGAACGGAGTAGTTGCGGTGCTGACATGGAAAGGTGGAGAAATCTAGTGCAATAATGACCGAAATCGGCGGTGCCTCGCTCGACGGTCCTTCGGGCTTGTGCGGGGGTGCCACGCAGCCACGTCTAGGGAGCAGTTATAGAGGGCATGAAGGTCAGAGTGACCGCGGTCGGATTGGGGGTGCTGGCCCCGTTGATCAGTGACACGTGGCAAGTCTCTTGAAGAAGCTGTAACGGTACGGTCGGGCACAGGCTGTCTCAAATGGAGGGGTAAGACTTTTCGAAGCTTACCTCTTTCGAATCCTTCGTGCCCAGCATCGTACAGGAGTCTTCTTCTTCTCAGGCCATCATCATCCTCCTAGAACTTTAGCAGGTTAGCTCTTTCTTCCCCTCTCTTCTCGTCGATTAAGAGCCGTCGTAGGTCTTCCCATCCTTCTCTCCTTATTCCATGGATCGTTTTGGGGCAAACTTCAATCCTTCCTGCCAAGCCGAGGCCGGACCTTCCCGGTCAAGGACTCCTTCTTCCTCCAACGAGGAGATGGAGGTGGCAAGGTATGAGTTCAGTAGGAGACCCTTCCATGGCCCGGTAGCCATTAGGGAACCCGGGTCTTCTCCTCCACCTCGCTTGGCTCTTCTCCTCGCTCCCCCTCCTGCTCCCATTCCCGAACCCGAACCTTCTCGATCGACAGGTCCCGGTGGGATTGCTTCGGTGATCACCGCTGAGGATCTTGTGGCCATCTGGGATGCTTACAGTGGTGCGGGCACCAGACTCAGAAGAAGACTTCAGGGCTCCATCTGGATCTCTGATTGACCTTGCCCAAAGAATTAGGGTTTTCTGGTTTTGTAATAAGGGTTGACTTGGTCAACTCAATTTTAGTCTTGAGTCTGTATTTCCCTGCAATTTAAATTTTGTTGAGTCATGTTGACTCAGTACAAGTCCTAGTAGTGGTCTAGGTCTTCTCCAGGTTGGTGCCACTTTTTTTTCAGTCAAGTCAAGGTCCAGGGTGCCACATTTTTTTCTCCCAGGCCCAAGCAAGTAGGCGCCACACTCCCAGCCACATGCCAGAGTCCAGGAGGTGCCACATCTCCATCCAGTGTCTTTGGTCTCTACACCACAAGAAGTAAGTTCCTTTTTTTTTTTCTTGCACCACTTGGGAGAGAAATCCATCAAGATACCTCAATCCAAGGAGGAGCCAATTTCTTTCCAAATAAACCCAAGCCAGGATGGCAAGAATTTTTCTTGAAGAGAGGATCAAGGAGGTGCCCCACAATGTTCCATAAAAATCCAAGTTATAAAAGCGAAGAGAGCATGTCTTGGGGAGGAATTCAAGGAGGTTCCCAAAAGTTTCCAAAAGTGCCAAAGCCATGAAAGGAAGAAGCCTAAACTTGTGGAGCAAGACTAGGAGGTGTCCAAATGAGCCAAACCATGAAGGGAAAATCCTTGATTCATGGAGAGATCTAGGAGACACCCCCATAACCTGCCATTTGAAGCTGATTCTCAAGTTTTCTTGGAGTTTTTGGGCTGCCCACTCATGGAAGGAGTCTTGGGAAGAGAATTTGATGCCTAAAGTGTGGGTTAGTCCTATTAGTCCCACATGGAAAATGTATAAAATTTTATTTCTTTGTTATGTCTATATATTCAACTCTATGTAACTCTTGAATTTAATGATGAATGAAATCAATTTCTGTGTGAGCAACTTTGTGTTTCTCTCTTCCGCACTTGTATTCAGGTGTTGAGCTCCATGAGGGAGTAAATCCGGGTTCCCTAGGAACCTTGAGGAGGTGTGAGATCTCCAACCCCAAAACCTTACCAAAACCCTAGGTTAGCCACTTCAATTCCAAACCCTAGCCGCCCATCATCTTCTTCATTCCAACAATCATCCAAACCCTAATCTACCTCATCATCTCACAGCCCCTCTCTTCCAATTAGAGGCCGACCACCAGCATCCAGGTCCAAATCGGCTACTTCAAATACAGAACAAATCCCAGAAGAAGTCAGATCAGCATCCAGGAGAATCAGGATTTCTGCAACATCAATTTTTCAAGTTCTTCTTATCTGGTAAATCCTTTCTTTGAGTATCTGGTTTCTTAACTTATTCTTCTTCTTTCCCAGATCCTGAGTTCAGGAGAAGCCAACTCTGCCAAAGGACCAGTATTGGAGGATCCAATACGAAGATATCCGAATCCGAGGATCCAACAATCTGCTCGAGAGAGTCCTTCCACCAAACTCTGTGAAGATCACTGCCTGGTACATAACCCTTCCCTTCTCTTTATTTCTGTCCTGTTGAAAGTTCAGAGCGAAACCCTAGGTCTGGGAGTTTCTCAACCCCCAGCGATCCTTTATTTCTGAACTACTCTGATAATCTAGTTTCTTTGAATTGTGCTTTCATTTATTATATAGTTTCTTTCAATTTAGTTTAACTTTCATTTGAGTCAAAGCCGACTTCTGAAATATAAAATAAAAATAAAAAAAAGAATTAGTTTATTTCCGTATCGCATCATCTCTTTCATTCTGCATCATTTTTGGTATCAGAGCTTTCGTCCTGCATCATACAGTATTCCCGAGTCCATTCATCTCTCCGTTCCTCGCCCGAGGGAGCGGGTTACATCCAGTGGTCCTCGACGGATCACCTTCTATGAGGAAACCTTCACCAGGGGCCTTCGCTTTCCTGTACACCTCTTCTTTCTTTCTTTTTTGACCAACTATCGACTTCCCCATCCCAGTTGGTCCCCAATGCTATTAGGACGATCTTCTGCTTCATCATCCTTTGTCATTTCCATGGGATTGTTGTCCGTTTCTCCTTGTTCAGGGCCTTTTTCACCTTGAAACACCATCCCACCGAGGAGGGGTGGTGGTCCCTTTCTTCTCATCCTCGGGATATCAGGTTTGAGCTCCCCTCTTCCATCAAGGGATGGAAGAGTAGGAACTTCTTTGCCTCGATCGAGGGGATCGACTGGGTTTGGAGCGACCCAGATCGGTCTCTGAATAGGAACTCCTCCGTCGAAGTGGCCGACCTTGACCTATACGAGCTACTCAGATCGATCGAGATCCCATCACTTGAGGTATTGCTGTCAGAGCAGAATCTCCACGAAGCCAGGGTCAGCTCGGTGCAGGAGTCGGGTGAGTTCGACTTGGCCACCCCCCTCTCGTTTCTTATTTACTTTTTTTTTTCTTTTTCTCTTTTTTTTTTTGGTTGACCATGTCTTTTCTGGTGCAGAGATGAAGTTCTCCATGGATGAGCTGCTCTCGTTTTCCGAGGAACGAGAGCAGGCAGCCGAGATAGGCAAGCCTGCTTTGAAGAGGGCTCGGGTTGATGATAGTGAGAGGCCGGTGCAGGCCGAGGTGGATGCACTGGTCACAGAGCGAAGGAGGAAGAGGACAGCTGAGCCCATCCACCAGCCTTCCGGGCAGCGCGACTTCGTCCCGGTGCCCAAGCCCGAGGTGGTCGTCCGTGCCAAATCGGCCACTACAGTCACTAGGGTAGAGCCCCCACTCCGAAAGTTGTCGATGTCGAAGAGGATGGGGGGCCAAAAGAAGCAAGGCCGGCACCCCAAGCACAGCCCGAAATGGCACCGAGCTTGCAACTGGTGTCGTGAACGCCTCCCGCCATCGAGGGATCCGAGCCGGTAGAGAAGCAGGACAGGGACTACCACTGTGTCCCCTTCCGGTTGGGGCCCAATGTCTCCTTGGTGAAGGACCCGAAACTTGCCGAGTGGATGATGGACTTCTCGGTCCAGTCCTACGAACGGTGGGAGGGGAGCGGGAGGCTCCTGAGTGACATTGTCAGCTCGTCGTTTGCAAACCTGTACGCTGTAAGTTCTCTTCAACTTTCCTTGATTTCTTCTAAGCCTTTTTAGCATCGTGGCCAACATATTTCTTTTGATGCAGCAAGGCAGAGAACTGATTCTCATCCGAGACTACTACTGTAATTGGGCGAAAAGGGACAAGGAGCGACAGGCAGAGATCGAGTCCCTGAAGGTCGAAGCGGGTCGGAAGGACGCCGAGGTCTGGGAGGCCAACCTGAAGGCTAAGGGCCTCCAGGCCGAGATCGCCAATGCCACACGGGCCAGGAAGGAGCTCGAGGAAGAGCTTGAGTCAAAGAGGACTCGGCTGAAAGAGCTCCGGGCAGAGGGGGAGGCGGCAAAGGACAGGGCCATCTCAGTTGAAAAGAAGGTGGCAGCCATAAAAGAGAGGGCCACCACTGCCGACCGCTCTGCGAAGACCACCGAGAAGGCGACGGCGGTGGGGTCCACAGGTCAAGCACGCCAGGAAGCAGTTGGAGGAAACTGAGTGCCGGGCGGAGCTCGCAAGGAAGGAGGCTACCGACACGGTGGCCGCTTTCAAGGCCTCCCCCAAGTACATCAAGGATTTTAAGGAGGCGGCCATGGACTCCTTCGCCAAGGGGTTTGCCTACCGCTGCCAGCAGCTACGGGGAATCCTTTCCAAGGAGTGGCTGGCCATGCTCTGGGCTCCAGGCAAGAAGGCTCCTGCTCCGAGGGTGGTTGCAGAAGGGCAAGGAACCACTCTGATCAAGTCACTCCCCCACGTGGCCTCGGAGACTGCTGAGCCAGCTTTGGTTATGGAAGCCACCGAGCAAGCACCGTAGGAGAAGGCAACCGAGCCGGCCTCCTTGATAGCAGTGGCCGATCCAGCCCCTCCGACAGAGTCTGCTCAGGCACACGACCCTGCACCGGAGATGGAGGAAGGGGAAGTCCCGGCAGTGCACCGCCCAGGAAAGGAGCCGGCCTAGTAGGATAGGACATCTCTTGTATTTTCACATTTTTCCTTTGTCATTTTCATTTGTTTTTTAAGCCGGGCTGCCTGGCCTGTCAGGGCCCGGATGATGATGTAGTGAAATTCTTCTCAATCAATAGAAAATCTTAGTTTAATGTAGATGTCTTCTCTTTCCTCCCCTCTCCTCCTCTCTTTTCTTTACTTCTTTTTTAGTACAAGGGGATTGGGGGGAAAGCTCCGTCTCATATGGGCCTGAGCTTCACCATCTTGGCACCAGGCTCGAGACTCCGGTGCTAGAGAATGTTGGCCTTGGACTTAAGTGTCTGAAGGTATTTCAGATCTTAAATGCCTTGGAGCTAGGCTCGAGGTTTGATCATCGGAGGTCAGCCTCAGGAAACGCCGTCTCGAAGCTGGGCTCAGAGATGTGCTGGCTGAAGAGCTGCGTGGCTCAAAGGTCCATTGGCCAAAGATCTGAGCTCCAGTCTTGGGCTGGCATCTCGAAGCTGGGCTCGGAGACATGCCGGCCAGAGAACTGGTCTCCGGGACTTGGATGAACTGAGGCCATGCCTCAGGAGTTGTCATCTTCGAGCTGGGCTCGAAGACGTGGTGGCTGGAGAGTTAATCTCTAGGACTTGGATGGCCTGAGGTCATGCTTCAGGAGTTGTCATCTTGGAGCTGGACTCGGAGATGTGCCGGTCGAAGAGCTGGTCTCCGGGACTTGGATGGCCTGAGGTCGTGCCTCAGTAGATGGCATCTTGGAGTTGGGCTCAAAGATGTGTCGGCTAGAGAACTGGTATCCGAGACTTGGATGGCCTGAGGTCATGCCTCAGGAGATGGCTTCTTGGAGCTGGGCTCGAAGATGTTGATAGTTGAGAGTGGCGTAGCTCAAAGGTTCCCTTGGCCATAGATCTGAGCTCCAGTCTTGGGCTGGCATCCTGGAGCTGGGCTCAAGGACGTGAGTGCCTGAGGGCTTCTCAGGTATTTGTGTCGGAGGACTCTTCTCCGGGCTTTGATGCCAAGGAGCTAGGCTCAAGGCTTGAGTGCCTAGGGGCTTCCCGGGTCTTTGTGCCAAAGGACTCTTCACCGGGCTTTGACGCTAAGGAGCTAGGCTCAAGGCTTGAGTGCCTGGGGGCTTCCCAAGTCTTTGTGCCGGAGGACTCTTCTCCGAGCTGTGATGCTGAGGAGCTAGGCTCGAGGCTTGAGTGCCTAGGGGCTTCCCAGGTCTTTGTGCCGGAGGACTCTTCTCTGGGCTTGGGTTCCGAGGAGCTAGGCTCGAGGCTTGAGTGCTTGGGGGCTTCCTAGGTCTTTGTGCCAAAGGACTCTTCTCTTGGCTTTGAACCGAGAGGCTAGGCTCGAGGCTTAAGTGTCTGGAGGCTTCCCAGGTCTTTGTGCTGGAAGACTCTTCTTCGGGCTTTGATGCCGAGCAGCTAGGCTAGAGGCTTGAGTGCCTAGGGACTTCCCAAGTCTTTGTGCTGAAGGACTCTTCTCCGGGCTTGGATTCCGAGGAGCTAGGCTTGGAGACGTGCCGGCTGGAGAACTGGTCTCCGGGACTTGGATGGCTTGAGGTCGTGCCTCCAGAGTAGTCATCTTGGAGCTGGGCTCGTAGACGTGCTGGCCGGAGAGCTGGTCTCCAGGACTTGGATGGCCTGAGGTCATGCTTCAAGAGTAGTCATCTTGGAGCTGGGCTCGAAGACGTGCCGGCTGGAGTGCTGGTCTCCAGGACTTGGATGGCTTGAGATCATGCCTCAGGAGATGGTGTCTTGGAGCTAGGCTCGGTCACGTTGATAGTTGAGAGCGACGTAGCTCGAAGGTTTCCTTAGCCAGAGATCTAAGCTCTGGTCTTGGGCTGGCATCCTGGAGCTGGGCTCGAGGACGTGAGTGCCTGAGGGCTTCTCAGGTCTTTATGCCGGAGGACTCTTCTCCGGGCTTTGATGCCGAGGATCTAGGCTTGAGGATTGAGTGCCTGGGGGCTTCCCAGGTCTTTGTGCCGGAGGACTATTCTCCGGGCTTTGATGCCGAGGAGCTAGGCTCGAGGCTTGAGTGCCTGGGGACTTTCCAGGTCTTTATGCCAGAGGACTCTTCACCAGGCTTTGATGCTGAGTTGCTAGGCTCGAGGCTTGAGTTTCCTGTAAGTCAGATAAATCGTTGTACAGAAAGAAGTCTTTATTTTTAGTGGAGGGAAGATTTACATCACTGGTAGTATCTCCTCAAATTACAAGCATTCCATGTCCGGGGGAACCTGGTGCCATCCAGGTCCTCGAGGTAGTAGGCCTCCAGTGAGAGGGCCTTAGCCACTTTATAAGGGCCTTCCCAGTTTGGCGAGAGCTTGCCGCACTCCCGAGGTTGGGATGCTTCTGCCCGGCATAGCACCAGGTCACCAGGTAAGAAGATCTTTGGTTTCACCCGTGCGTTATAATGTCGGGCGAACCATTGCCGGTATGCCACCATCCGAAGTCAAGCTTTGTCCCTCATCTCTTCAAGGAGGTAAAGGTTGGGCAAGAGGTGTGCCGAGTTCTGTGCCTCGTCATATTGCTGCACCCGGAGTGTGGGCACGTCGAGCTCGATTGGGATCACTACCTCAGATCCTAAGATGAGGATGAAGGGGGTTTCGCCCGTTGCCATTTTGGGCATTGTGTTGTAGGCCCACAGGATGCTTGGAAGTTCTTCTACCCATCTGCCCTTCGCTTGGTCCAGTATGGTGTGGAGTCCTTGAAGGATGGTTCGGTTGGTCACCTCGGCTTCACCATTGGTCTGGGGATGAGCAACCGAGGTGAAATAGTGTTGAATCCCGTGCTCAGTGCAGAATCCTTCAAACTCCCGGCTGTGAGCTATCGCTCATTATCAGTGATAACACAGTTGGGGAGTCCGAAGCGGCAGATGATAGACTTCCAAAAGAATTATCGAACGTTGGCTTCTGTAATCCAAACTAGCGGCTCCGCCTCGACCCACATGGTGAAGCAGTTGATCTCCACTAGCAGGAACTTTCGCTACCCAGGCGTGGTGGGGAACGACCCTAGGATGTCCATCCCCCATTGTGCAAAAGGCCAGGGGGATGACAACTGGGAGATCAGTGCGGCTGGTAGGCACTGTATGTGGGAATGGCGCTGGCATTTGTCACACTTCTTGACGAAGTCGGTGGTGTCTTCTCTCATTGTTTCCCAGAAGTATCCCTGGCGAAGAGCTTTGTATGCCAGTGTCCTCCCTCCTACATAACTCCCATAGAGGCCCTCGTGTATTTCCCGGAGCATGAAGGCTACCTCTATGGGCCTGAGACACTTCAAGAGTGGGTAGGAATAAGACCTGCGGTAAAGCTGACCGTCCATCAAGATGAAATGGATGGCCTTCCTTCTGACGAGGCCGGCTTCTCTGCGATCCTCTGGTAGTAGTCCATCCTGGATGTACTTGATGTACTTGTCATCCAACTTGGCTCGTGGGCTACCTGTTGCACCTCATCTGGGCTTTCTTAGCATGGACTCTCAAGATACTCGACGTAGGCGTGCCCTTGGGATGAGTCCGGTAGGGTTGCGAGCCTCGACAGTGCATCCGCATGAGCATTTTCTTTATGGGGGACGTGGAAAACATGGAAGTAACGGAAATATGCCATGCTCGAATGAGCCCTTTCCAGGTACTTCATCATTTGGGGATCTCGGGCCTCGTACTCTCTGAAAACTTGTCCGGCAACCAGTTGGGAGTCGGTGAAAACCTTTAGGTTCTGCATGCCCAGCTCACGGGACACCTTCAGGCCAGCAAGGAGAGCCTCTACTCCGCTTGGTTATTTGTGGTGGGGAACTTGAAGTGGAGAGCACACTCCGTCACCACTCCGTCGGAATTGGTGAGAATGAGGCCTGCTCCACTCTCGCAAGAATTGGAGGCTCCGTCCACGTGTAGGACCCAAGGGTCCTCCGGTGGTCTGGGCTCAGCTTGGCTCTCTGGGACCATCCGCTCTGGTTCCTCGAGAAGCCTTGTACATTTGACCACGAAGTCGGCTAGGACTTGGGCCTTCTGCGATGACCTCAGTCGATATGCGATGTCGAACTTGCTCAGCATCATGGACCATTTAGCCAACCTCTCAGAAGTCTCGAGATGGCTTAGCAGACATGATTAGTGCAAAAATAAATTTTTCGGAGCAGGTATACCTGATCTCTGCATCATAGAGGATTTTACTGGTATAGTACACCAACTTCTGAGACCCGTCCTAGTCTGTGCGGACAAGGACCGAGCTGATGGCCTCTGGTGTGACCGCCAGGTAAAGCAGGAGCTCTTCCCCTTCTTCTGGTCTGGATAGCAGAGGTGGAGAGGTTAGGAACTCCTTCAGCTCTTCAAAGGATGTCTTGCACTCTTCAGTCCAGGTGAAGTCATGCATCCTGCGTAACGCTTTGAAGAAAGGGAGGGAGCGATCAGCCAACCTCGAGATGAACCGGCTTAGGGCTGCGACCCTCCCCGTCAGACGTTGAACTTGCTTCTTGGATGTTGGGTGCTCCATGTCAAGGATTGCATGGACCTTCTCTGGGTTCGCTTCGATGCCTCTCTGGGTGACCATGAAGCCAAGGAATTTTTCGGCCGCCATCCCGAAGGTGCACGTCACTGGGTTGAGCTTCATTTGGTGCTTCCAAAAATTATGAAAGGCTTCGGCGAGGTCGGCGATATGGTCCGAGCTCGGCTTGCTCATAACGAGCATATCATCCACGTACACTTGCCCGTTCCTGCCAATCTGGTCCTTAAAGACCTTGTTAACTAAGCACTGGTATGTGGCTCAAGCATTCTTCAGGCCAAAGGGCATCATCTTGTAGCAATATATCCCTTGATCGGTGATGAAGGTAGTGTGCTCTTCGTCCTCTGGGTGCATCCGGATCTGATTGTACCCGAAGAATGCATCCATGAAGGAGAGTTGCATGTGCCCTGAGGTGGCGTCCACCAACAGATTTATTCTCGAGATGGGGAAACTGTCTTTTAGACATGCCTTATTGAGGTCAGTGTAATCCACACAAATCCTCTACTTGCCGTTGTTCTTCTTCACCATCACCACGTTTGCCAGCCAGCTTGGATATTGTACTTCTCGGATGAAGCCAGTGGCTAGAAGTTTCTCAACTTCCTCGTTGATGGCCGCCTGCCTTTCTATGATGAAACTTCTCTTCTTCTGTCGAACCGGTCTATGCTTCAGATCGACATTAAGTTTGTGGGTGATGACTGCAGGGGGAATACCTGGCATTTCTGCTACCATCTAGGTGAACACGTCAGCATTCGCCCGCAAGAATTCCAACAACGGAGTTTTCTTTTCCTCGGGCAGCTGGGCTACGATCTGCACAGTCTTCGTCTGGTCGGCCCTGAGCTGGTAAGGAAGCAAGTGCTCGGTCGGGCCTCCCCTGGGGTCCTGAACCCTCTGGTCAAGCTCGTCTACTTTGGAGCCCTCCTCGGGCACCCGGGTCCCGGGGAGGGTTTGAAAGCAATGCTGCACTGGCTGGGGCATACCCGTCATCTCCCCCACACTGTAAGGGGTTGGGATTGCACGAGCAATCTTTTGGTGGAGACGACAACGTCAAGGAGATTGAGCCCAAGTCGGCCCAAAATTACATTGTAAGGCGAAGGAAACCGGACAACTATGAACGTTACCACAACGATGCTCTGCCGAGGTGGGATCCCGGCAGTGACTAGGAGAGTGATTTCTCCCTCCACCCTTGCGGAGTCTCCTATGAACCCAACAAGGGGGGTATATATAGGATTGAGCTGAGTAGGGGAAAGACTCATCCTAAAGAAGGCATCATAGAAAAGTACATCCATGGAGCTTCCACTATCTACCATGACACGTTTTACAGGATGCTTTGCGATCGTCATTTCGACGACCACAGCATCATTATTTATATTTTTTCCCTCATCTTCCCCCTCCCTCAAAAAGGGGAGTACATTCTCAGAGTCCCCTGCCCCCGGGTCCTCTTGGAGCGCACTCGGCCTCCCAACATATCATCCCCACCGGCTTCTCGGTAGGGCGATTGTCGACCGCCGGGACAGGTGGGAGGGTGACGAGTGCCTGAGATTCCGGCTGAATTCTGCCCCCCATATATCTTTCGAGGTAGCCTTTCTTGATGAGTTCTTCGATCTTCCACTTGAGATTGCGGCATTCCTCGGTGTCGTGGCCGTGGTCGCGGTGGAAGCGACAGTACTTTGTCTTGTCACGGGTGAAGGACGGCTTCAACAGTGGTGGATGCCTCAGATAGGTCTTGCCCTTGATCTCCATAAGGATCTTCATTCTCGAGGTGAGCAGGGGGATAAAAATCCCCTCAGGAGCGGGAGCACTTCTTGTCCTTGGTCCAGGTCGGGAGCTTTGAACTGGTGGTCCCGGCCTCCGCGCTCCAGGTGCCTCGATGGGTGCAGGTCTTTTCAGCAGCTGCCTATCAAGCTCCCACCTTGTACGATCCACCTCCTCGGCATGGATGTACTTTTGAGCTCGGAAGAGCAACTCAGAATAAGTCTTTGGGAGCTTCTTTTCAAGCGAGTAGGTCAGGCGGGAAGTCTTGAGCCCTTGCCTCAGAGCCATCATTGCAACCGGCTCCTCCAGGCTGTAGATCTCCAATGAAGTGGCCTTGAAGCGGGCCACGTAGTCTTGTAGCAGCTCACGGTCTTGCTTCCTGATGGAGAAGAGGTTGTTCGCCTCTCTTGGCATCTTCCGACATGTGTCAAAATGAGCCATGAACTTCTGCCCCAGCTAGGCAAAAGAGTTGATGCTTTTTGGCTCGAGGCGAGCAAACCATACCCGAGCCACTTTCCGAAGGGTAGCAAGAAAGGCGATGTATAGAAGAGCGTCGGTGGCCCCCTGGACCCTCATGAGGGCCCTATAACTTTCTAGGTGGTCTAGGGGGTCGGTGGTCCCGTCGTAAGGATCCACCTATGGCATGCAGAACCAGCAGGGGATTGGCTCTGCTTGGATCTCCTTGGAGAATGGAGGGCAGGCATCATAGCCCGCCAGCTCGCTAGCGGAGCCGGGGAAGTTTGCGAACCGGTTGGATAGTTTCGCTAGCTTGTGGTCATGCTCTTCCAGGTGCTTCTCCACCATGCGCCTGGTGGCTTCATTTGTGGACCCCTCCGCTGAGAGGGGCGGGGAAGGTGATGCTGGTGTGCGGTGCCCATGACGAGGAGCTTTGCCCTTCCTGCCTTGGCAGGGTTTATATGCCCCCCGGTCAAAGTGTAGTGAGCAGCTTTCTTTGTCAATAGACCCAGCTCGCTATCGCTTCATTGGGGCTTGATGGGTACCCCGGGGGTCTATAACGGCCCACGGTTGTGAAGGCCTTCCATGGAAGGAACACAGGCTATCATGGGGTGCTACGGCATAGGCCATGGGGGTCTCCAGATGCTGATGTTGGAGCTGGTGCACTACTGCAGTAAGAGTATGCATCTGTTGAGCAAGTGCGGTCAACTGGATCTCCAGTGGGGGTGGTTGAACCAGGGCAGGTGGCTCCATCTCTGGACCGTGCGAGTTCCCGTGGGGAGGGGACGCTTCCACTTGACTAGGAGAGGCTCCCCTAGCCCGAGGGTCACCATCCTCCTAACAAACCGTCTGAGTCGGGCCTAAACTAGATCAAGTGTCGTTCTGCCCCCTACCTGACATGCCAATCTATTTCCACCCGGATCGTCATGGCCCGTAGCTACTGATGGTGTTGGGGGTCACGCGTCCGCCTGCCGGGGGTGTCTTCAGTGCCTTGGGACCTACAAAAAATCAACATTAGTGACCCGGGCCGGAGATTTCGGCGGGGGCACTCCGACGGTCAAGTCAGTGACGATCCATGGGAATAGATCCTCATGGTCGAGCCCCTCTAGATGAGCTCCACGCTAGGAGGAGTGAGTGTAATGTATAAAAGTGTGAGTGAGCTGGGAGAGGTCATGGCCGTGGTGGTCTTGCCTTCCTCTCTGGCCTCTCTCTCTTTCTCTCTATTGTGGTTGTTGTTGTTGAGAATTGTTGTTTGTTTGTTACCTCCCTTTTGCTTACTCTAGTCGAGTCTTCTACTTTGGTTTGCCTCGGGATCTTCCCATGCTGTCAGACGGGTACGATGAGGTATCGTGCCATAGATGGGATGCCTCCTTTGTCAGGTTGCTGGGGAAGCTTCTATACGCCTCTGACATTCTTTCTATTTGCCCCTCTTCTAGAAGCATGGCAGGACCTCAATTGACAAGCCACCGGTCTCGGGACCCACGCTCTCTAGTGGGATCTTTTTTCCAGTCGTACGGCAGGTCGGCGGAGGGTATGGCACCTTGATGTGAGTTTCCCTTCTTTCTGGTGTGAATGGCAGCGTGGGCATTAATGGTGGCTTGGCGGGCATTGTTGTACGTTCCTTGGGAGGCCCGCCATTATCCTTGGAGGAGAGGCTCTGCTCTCTTGGTGGCTGGTGTCTCTGTCTGGATCAGGGACAGAGCTGGAAAGATGGGGCCCGCCTTCGGTGGGCTTGCTTCAAGATGGCTCGGCTGGGTGGTGAAGGGCCGATCTCAACTCTGGACCAGCGAAGTTAGGCTTCGGATATGCTCGACCTGACTGAGATGGACGGGGGCTGACCAGCCCGGGGGATCTGACCTCGGAGGGGCTCCTCATGGCAGAAGAGGCTTAAGCTCGATTCCTGACCATGGGGCCCGATCTCGAGGGGTCCGCCTCGAACGATGGCTTGTGCTTGGCTTCGGCCTAGGCATCTTGACTTGGCGAGAACAGACCTAGTGGAGGACGGAGCTCGGCTTCGGCAGGCGACCCCGTTGCTCCAGGGGTGCTCAGCCCGGGAAGGGGCTCATTGTGGGAATCCACCATGGGGCCCGGTGAGGGCTCCACGTCAGTTTGTCCATGCCACATCAGCGATCTAGCTACATCACACTGGCATCAGATTACTAATGCCTATTTATAAAGAGGAATGAGGTGCCTGATAAGTCTTTTCCTCAACCCTTTGGTAAGAGCCTTCAACTAAAAGAGTCTTTGGGTGAGTAGACTTATCTAAAAAGTCAAATCATGTGCCAAGAGACATATATATGCCTATTTGATTTTTCCTGTAAATTCTCCACATGTCATGTCGCATGTTACCGATTAGATAATGGCTAAAGGGAGTGGGCTCCTAAGGGACATATCGGAGAAACAAGGAGCCTTCAAACAGGACTCTAGATTTCAAAATCTGTACCAAAATGAAGGGAAGCGACCCTTTATCATGCACGCCACATTTCTCATGCCATTTTGCCATCTTTTGACTAGTCAAAGCCTATCTAATTGGGTGTGGAGATAAGGGAGAAGAGCTTAGAGTTTATCTAGAATATATGATTGACTGGCAGAAGGACTCTTGATCCTTCTATGTCCCTTAATTTGGCTTATGCCAATCATGGCACCAAGAGTCCTACCCACTTAGGACTCTACCATAAATCAAGGATAAAGCCCAAATAATTCTTAATAAAATCAGATAGTTTCTGACTTAATTAGGACTCAACTCAATCTAGGATTCACTTAAATTGTTTAGCCCAAATAGCAAGCAAATTGACCCAATCCAATTGGGTTAGGAGTTGGGCTAGCCAACATATGCTAGTATGTTAATTACCTAGCCAACTAGGATCCTACGACCCAAAAAAAAAAATAATTGAATTCCTTGGCAAATTCCCTAGCATGATTGATCCTTTGGGATCCATATCTAGCCAGCAGCAGGTCCAGGTCCAAGCTATTTGGATCCAATCAAAACTGATTGACCTAATTAGGTCAAATCGAGCTAACCTAAGTTGCCAATTCAAACCAACTTCCAAATTGACTCATGAATCTAACTAATTTGATTCATGAAAATCTGCAAGACATGATTGATATCTAGCAATGTGTCATGCCTATCCTAAAGATAAAGAATTTAGTTAAAATTACCAAAATACCCTTCAGTGGAAAGTTACCATGCAATTCAATTCGTCGATCTCCCTTAATCCTGAATAAGTGATAGGTATGGAGAATTGTCAAACCCTAATACTTAATCTATTCAAATCTCAATTCAATAATGAAGACTCGATTGATGAAAGATTAGAAACCCTATCTAATCTCATTGACTTTGATCAAAGACTTCCTGAGTCAATAATCAAAGAGACCACATGGGATAAGTCCTCTTACTAGCAGTGATCAATTCCTTGTCGATCCACTCACATATCACCATATCAGAGAACACCTCGTACATGACTCATTATCATGAATGAGTAGAAACCAAAACATGGCTTTATGTGCATAAGGAATCATGGTGATCTCATGTTTAAGGATCACTTGTACAACTCCCACTATGAGGACCATCTTTTGACAAGTAGTAAGACCTCCATAAGATGTTCTCGAGGTGGATCAGTTCAGTGAACTCATATTCTAATGAGCACCCACATTCTTTATTAGTGTCCCTACACAAGTGTCTATGAGACCAACCACCCTCTCCATTGAGCATACATAAGAAGTGCTAGTCTTTCCAGAAATATCGATCTCCAAATTAATGATCCAATGACTAGAAACATTTTGGATTAGGGTTTATAGGAATTTAGGTCTCACCATTATAATCTCCATCATAACCCTAATTCCATTGCCCAACCTATGGGATTCATCATAATCTTGATAAGATGCAGCAGTATGATAATTCAATAATTTCTTTTATTAATAAATAATATCATAGATGAGTTGAAAGATCATAAAAGTTTCCATGCAAAAATTGGCTTATAGGGCACAATTCTTTCACCAGCTGCATGAAAACTAGGCATTAAAGAAAAAGTGAAGGAAAAGAAAAAGAAAAATAGGAATCGACCAAGAAAGTACTTGATGCATAATGATCACCGAGTGCTTCCTTAGATCTTGGAATCCCATCTTATCAATTCTCTTTAACTTTGAAGAGAGCAAGGTCCTCTTGAAGAGCTCCTTAATGACCCTCTAATCTTGGAAGGTCACATCTTCTGAGATTTCATCTAAGGGGGACTTGGACCTAGATTAGATCATTGGGGGCACCCCACTGGGGGTGTTGGATGATGATAGCTAGGTCGTTGGTATCAAGGCTGGAACTAGCTAGCATGACTGAGCAGCAATCATCAAGAAGGCCTTGGCTACAATCTTGTAATCCTACTTAATCGAGACCTCCCTCGAACTGGCATCCATGAACTTCACTTTCTTCGATGCAGTGACAACAGCCGAAGCCTTCCTCTTTTGAGAAAGGATCTTCCTCAATTCAGCTAAATCCTCGGGTCTCATATTTGCAACCAAACAACATTTGGTCAAAAGCCAAAAAGAAAGTGGTGCTAGAGGGAAGAAAATAAGAAAACCCAAAACTTATCCATGGGATCGGCCTAGCTAAGCCCTGTGCTTGAGAGGGCATCCTCAAATAAAAGTTGCCCCACAAAGAGAACCTTGTTATCTCAAAAGATTTTAAAATGCCCCTCTTCCTTGGCATTTAATTTTAGGATCTCAAGAGCAAAACCTTCTGGTTGATCCTAGCTTGGCAAGTCCCAATTATTAATAGAAGTGCAAGAAATAAATAAAAATATCTCCTTCCACCCATGAATAGTAGAAGAGGCACCTTTGATCAAAGGGGAGACTTCCCATTGAGCAAAAAATACCACCAATCTATGGCATAAGGATGCCTCTTGATGGTATAAAAAGAATAGAATAAGAAAAAGGAAGGGCCGAATCTCGGCCAAGAAGGAGATGACCAAATATCCTAAGACAAGAATTCGAGATGAGGGTATATAAAGAAATTTGGTAAAATCTAAGGAGATCACGAAAAATAGGAGGGACAAAAAACCTAAGTCCCATCTTAAAAACCTCATCGTCTGGTCGGTCCAAACGAGGGTTAATTACCAAATGTCGAATTGGGGAAGTTCCAATTCAAACTCCCTTGGGATCCCATGTTGGATTCGGGCTGGCAGAGCGGAAGACTGGATTTCAAAATTTTCATTATTGAAACCCTAATCAGCCAGAACCTTAAACCCTAGGACCACTTGACCATGACAACTAACAAATCAAAACTTTTGGGTTATAAAAGAATACTTGGAGTGCTATACTCCTTTATTTCTATAAGGCACACAATTATATGCCCTTCAAAGGAGATCCACATAGGAACTGGACCAAGAAAGCACTCCTACCAATTTTGCTTATAATTGACTAGGACTCTTCCGGTAGCCATTCAGACTTTCTCCCTTTGCTGGAACCCCTACACTCCTATAGGGCACTCATAGATCTCTCTGAATCCTCTCTCAAAATTCGATTATCCCTCCTATATCTCTTCCTAGGCTCTTGTCTTAAAATGACAAGTCTTGTCTTAAAGGGACAAGCCTTGTCTTAAAAGGACAAGGAAGAGAAAATAGAAAGGGACTCCTTTCGGGTATTTTTGGATACTCGCAACAAATTACCGATGCCTATTTATAGAGAGGAATGAGACACCTGATAAGTCTTTTCCTCGACCCTTTGGTAAGACCCTTCATGTAGAAGGAGTCTTTTGGGTGAAAAGGCTTCTGATGATATGCCATATAATGCACCAAGAGACACATATGTGTCTCTTTGGTTTTTTTTGATGAAGGAGTCTTGGTCCTGATGTTTATCTAGAAATTATGATTAAGTGGCAGAAGGACTCTTGGTCTTTCTATGCCCCTTAATTGAGGCATATGCAAATATGGTACCAAGACTCCTACCCACTTAGGACTCTTTCATAAATCAAGGATAAAGCCTAAATAATTGTAGATAAAATCAGATAGTTGCTGTCCCAATTAGGACTCAACCCAATCTAAGATCCACTTAAATTGGTTAGTCCAAATAGCAAGCTAATTGACCCAATCTAATTGGATTAAGAGTTTGGCTAGCCAATATATGCTAGTATGTTAATTAGCTAGCCAATTAGGATACAATGATCCTAATTAAAATCTAATTGACTTCCTTGGCCAATTTTCTAGCATGTGTGACCCTTTGGGCTCCACATCTAGCCAGTAGTAGATTTACATCCAAGTTATTTCGATCCAATCGAAACCAATTGACCTAATTAAGTCAAATCGAGCTAACCCAAGTTGCCAATTCGAACCAATTTTCAAATTGACTCATGAATCCAACTAATTTGATTCATGAAAATCTTGAAGACGTGATTGACATCTAGCAACATGTCATGTCTACCTGGAAGATGAGAAATTTGATAAAATTATTAAAATATCCTTCAATAAAAAGTTACCATGCAATTTAATCCTTCGATCTTCCTTTATCCTGAATAATTACTGGGTATGGAGAATTATCAAACCCTAGCATTTAATCCATTCGAATCTTAATTCGATAATGAAGACTTGATCGATGAAAGATTAGAAAACCTATCTAATCTCATCCTGCTTTGATTAGAGACTTCCTAAGTCAACAATCGAAGAGATTACATAGGATAAGTCCTCCTCTTACTAGGAGTGATCAATTCCTTGTTGATCCACTTACCTTCTTCATACACAATCCACCGTATCTAAGAATGCACTATACATGATTCTTTGTCATGAATGAACTTGAACCAAAATATAGCTTTCTATGCATAAGGAACCATGATGATCTCAGGTCTAAGGATCACTTACACAACTCCCATTATGAGAACCATCTTTTGACAAGTATTAAGACCTCCATAAGATATTTTTGAGGTAGATCAGTTCAATGAACTCATATCTTTATGAGCACCCACATCCTTGTATTAGCATCCCTGTACAAGTGGATGTAAAACCAACCACCCTCTCCATCGAGCATACATAGGATGTGCTAGTCTTTCCAGAAACATCGATCCTCGGATTAATGATCCAATGGCTAGGAACATTTTAGATTGGGGTTTATAGGAATTTAGGTCTCACTATTATGATCTCCATCATAACCCTAATTCCATTGCCCTAACCTATGGGGTTTATCATAATCTTGATAAGATGCAGCAATATAATGAATCAATAATTATCTTTTATTGATAAATAATATCATGCATAAGTTGGAAGATTATAAAATTGCCCGTACAAAGATTAGCTTTTAAGGTGAAGACATATCCTGATATGGATCTGCTATGCTATTCTTTATATCTACTCGTTCGATGATAACATCTTATCTTTTTGTTATTTCTCAAATGAGATGGAGTCATCTTAGGATGTGCTTGGACTTATGATGAGACCTTGGTTCCTTAGTTTATGCAACAACTCCAGTGTTATCACAATAAAGTAGCATCGGTTGTTTTATAGCAGGAACCATACCCAATTCCATGATAAATTTTTTCATCCACACAGCTTTCTTTGCAACATCACTTGTAGCTATGTACTCTCCCTTAGTAATCGAGTTAGCTATAGTTTGCTGCTTTGTAATCTTCTAACTCACTGCACTACCATATAGGGTGAAGACATACCCTGATATGGATTTGCTATCATCTAGATCTGACTGAAAACTAGAATTCATATACCCTTCTAGTTTCAACTCTAATCCACCATATATTAGAAAATTTTCTTTAGTCCTTCCCAAGTACTTAAGAATATTTTTGCAGCTTTCAATGATCTTTCCCTGGATCAACCTGGAACCTGCTTACTATGCCCAAGGCATAAGCAATATCAGGCCTAGTATATAACATGGCATACATAATTGATCCTACAGCCGAAGCATAAGGAATCAAACTCTTCCTTTTTCTCTCTTCTGATGTCTTAGAAGACATCTTCTTAGAGAGATGTATGCCTTGACTTATAGATAAGTAACCTCTCTTACTTCCCTCCATGTTGAATATCTTTAACACTAAGTCAATGTACCTAGATTGGGATAAGCAAGCATCCTCTTGGGTCTATTTTTATGAATTTTTATACCCAATATATAGGATGCCTCTTCCAAATCCTTAATAAAAAACTACTTTGATAGCCAAGACTTGACCGATTGCAACATTGGTATATCATTCCTAACAATGAGTATGTCATCAACATACAAAACCAAGAAAAAAGGGCACTCCCACTTGTCTTCTTATAAACACACGATTCATCCACATTCTTGATAAAACTAAACTCTTTGATCATCTCATCAAAGCAGATGTTCCAACTCCTCGATGCTTGCTTCACTCCATAAATGGATTTCTTAAACCTATATACTTGGTTTGATCTCTCACTTGAGACAAACTCCTCTGGTTGTGTATATAGACTTCTTTTTCAAGATATCTATTAAGGAAAGTAGTCTTTACATCTATATGCCAGATCTCATAGTCATAGTATGTATCTATGACAAGCAATATCTGAATGGATTTGAGCATAGCTACTGGTAAAAAATTTCATCATAGTCAATACCATATCTTTGTCTGAAACCTTTTACCATCAGCCTAGCCTTGTAGGTTTTTACTTGACCATCTACTCCAATCTTCTTTTTGAAAACCCATTTACATCTAACTGGGTTTACTCTCTCAGGTGGATCAACTAATGTCCAAATCTAATTGGAGTATATGGAGTCCATCTCAGATTTCATGGCTTCCAACCATTTATCAGAGTCTTTACTTGTAACAGCTTCTGTATAGGTCACAGGATCATCATCCTATATAATACTGGCTTCATTGTCATTCTCAATGATAAAACCATATCTGAGAGGTGCACTTCGCACTCTCTCTGACCTATGGAAAGGAGGTGTGTGTTGTGGTTGTTCCTGAACCTTAGGAACATTTGGTTGAGAAATTGCTTCAGGTGTAGGTTGACTTCTTCAAGTTCAAATATTCTCCCATTGTCCCCTTCTTAGATAAACTCCTTTTCCAAGAATGTGGCATGCCTACTGACAAAGACCTTTTGCTCAATAGGATGGTAGAAAAGGTATCCCATACATTCTTTATGATATCCTATAAACCTGCACTTATCAGCCCTAGCACTTAGCTTATGTCCAAAAACATTTCTGATATAAGTAGGGCAACTCCAAATCTTAAAGTACTTAAGATTTGGCATTTTCCCTTTCCATAATTGATACAGATTGCTTTTAACTACCTTTGATGGCACCCTATTCAGAATGTAGGTAGCAGTCTCTAGGGCATAACCCCAAAAAGATACTAGAAGATCCATGAAGCACATCATGGATCATACCATATCCAACAATGTACGATTCCTCCTTTCTACTACACCATTTAATTGTGGTATGTATGGAGGGATCTATTTAGAGAGAATGCCTTTGTCTTTAAGATGATTAAGAAACTCACTAGATAAGTATTCTCCTCCTCTATCAGATCGAAGGATTTTAATACTATGCCCAGTTTGCTTCTCAACCTCACTTTGATACTCTTTGAATTTATGAAAGTCTTCAAACTTGTGTTTAATAAGATACACATATCCGAACCTTGATAAATCATTAATAAAATTGATGAAATAAAAAGTATCTTCCTCTGGCTTAGGTTGTCATAGGACCACACAAATCTGTGTGTATAAGACCTAACAACTCAGTTGCCCTTTCTTCATATCTAGTGAATAGAGACTTGGTCATCTTACCCATGAGACAGGACTCACAAGTTTCTAATGACTCATATCAAAAGGTTCAAAGAAATTATCTTTGTACAACTTGTTTATCCTGGTCTCACTGATATGACCCAAACGACAGGCAATGCTAGAGATAAGTGACATTCATATCATCTCTCTTTCTTATTCTCAACAAGCATAACCTCATCATTTAGTGATAGAATCAAAAGACTATTAGAGAATGTACCACAACCAAAGAATTTCTTTGAAAAGAAAATCGAGCACCCATGGCTCAACAAATTTATTTCATAGCCTTGTTTCAACAACAAAGGTATAGAAATAATATTTCTTATCATGTTTGGTACATAATAATAATCTTTTAATTCAATAATATTGCTCGATGGCAATAATAATATATAGGTGCCAAAAGCTTCAGCCTGAATGGGTTCACTACTTATGCCGAACAGCTCGAAGTCACCCTTCTTCAAGCCTCTAGGTCTCTATAAGCCATGTAATGACTTGCAGATATGAGACCTACATGCAGTATCCAATATCCATGAATCAGAAGCTGAAGAATTTAATAATAAGTTTGTTTATATCATGTACAAATCTTTAGATGTTCCACTGCATCATGCTTTAGACTTGCAAGATACAACTTGCAATTCTTCCAATGCCCTTGCTTCCCATAGTGATAGCAGGTCCTATCAGTAGAAGGCTTCTTCGCCTTCTTTCTCTTCTGAAAGCTACACTTAGGGTTTCTTTTCCTCTTTGAACCCTTATTTATTGCATATTTCTTCTTTTCATCAATCAGAAAAAGCTAAGCCTTATCACCTTTAAATTGGCTCTCTACTATCTTAAGCATATTCAGTAGCTCAGGTAATGACATATTTACTTTGTTTATGTGATAATTCATGACAAACTGTGAGAAGAAATCTAGGAGTCATTGAAGGATCAAGTCCTGATTAAGTTTTCCATCCATCACAAATCTTAGTTGACCTAATCGAGTGATCAGGTCATCATCTTGAGGACATGTGCCTAAACAGAAGAGCCCTCACTCATATGTGCTCAGAACAACTACTTCGATGTTTCATATCAAGCAATTCGACTATACTCTCTATAAACTCTTTAAGATTGAGCAGTATAGACTGAGGTTCCATTTTCTCATGTTACCTCTACAAATCATTACTCATAGAGGCCAACATGATGCACTTGACAATCATGCTATCATTATTAAATATTTTATATATGGCCCTTTCCTCCTCAGTAGCATCTTCTCTTGCTAAATTTGGGTCAGGAGAATCGAGGATATAGGCAAGCTTTTCTTAAGCTAATACAATCCTTAAGTTCCTCAACTAGTCCACATAATACGAATAGGTCAACTTGTTGGCATTCAAGATGCCCTGCAATGAAAGAGTAGAAGCCATAATGTAAAATCTATATTAAATAAAGAACAACTATAACCAGACCACTCATGATGATATTCACAATTATACAAGGACTTTTGCATCTAATTGTGTCTCCCACTATTTTGTTTCAAATACCATAACCCTTAACTATGGTAAGTAGGAAAATCCTCTCAGGGCTTCCTTAGTGGGGTTGAGATCCTAATTTCTTATGAATGTCTTATGTTAATCACAACAAACACCCATGAGTTCAAGGGTAGGAAAATCCCTTTCCAATTGCAACCCATGCAACTCTCAACATAGCACCTTCCTCTAAGACACTTATAGCCTTGTGTCAATCACAACAAACAATAATGTCTTAGTCAGACCTTTCATTTCTAAATAGCCATGTTTGATAAATGTTGTCTTTGTATCAATCACAATAAAGCAACACCACCAATCATGCCATAAAGCATAAAATGCACCAAGATAAATATCATATCAAATTCTAGAGTAGGTCTTGTGTTAATCACAACAAACCTACTGTAGTTTTTGACATGGATTTGGCTTAGCATGAAGGAAGGTAATTTGTAGTGTGCTTAATCAATTAGCATTTCCAATTTAAGGTTTAGATATAACCAAATTGACCAGGTAAGTTGGAGAGATGAGGAGGTCCCCATGTTGCTTTCCTTAGACACCAAATGAATTGGCCAAGTCAGACAATGGAACCAATTGAAAATCTCATTTCCTTTACCTTCCCAGAACCACTTGCCTAGACACCAATTGGCTAATCAAACCCTAAATGGATATGCATCATGATTAACCTACATTACAACTAAATATAATTTTTATGAAGGCTTTAATGGACTCAAACACATGCTAATTAACCAAGCCAACATGACACATATTCTAGCAAATAAGCATGGATGGCCATGGTGACTAACCCAATCCAAAGCAGTTATTAGGAGCAAAACATATCACATATGTAATATGAACTAATCATGCATGAGTCATAGCAAAGAAAGCAATTAACACTAAAGTGATTATTAATTGCATGAATCAAGATGGCTTTGATACCACTGTTGGGTTTGGGCTGGTGCAGCTGAAGACTGGATTTCAAAATTTTCATTATTGTAACCCTAATCAGCTGGAACCCTAAACCACTTGACCATGATAACTAATAAATCAAAACTTTAGGATTATAGATGAATACCTAGAGCACTATACTCCTTTATTTCCATAAGGCACATAGGTGTATGCCCTCCAAAGGTGATCCAAATAGGAACCGGACCAAGGAAGCACTCCTACCAAGCTTGCTTATTTGACTAGGACTCTTTAGTCAACCTTTCAGACTTTCTTCCTTTGTTGGAACCCCTACCCTTCTGTAGGGCACTCAGAGATCTTTCTAAATTCTCTCTCATAATATGATTATCCCTCCTATATCTCTTTCTAGGCTCTTATTTTAAAATAATAAGTCTTGTCTTAAAAGGACAAGCCTTGTCTTAAAGGGACAAGCCTTGTGTTAAAAGAACAAAGAAGAGAAAATAGAAAGGGACTTCTTTCAAATGTTTTTGGATACTCTGGCATCAGATTATAGATGCCTATCTATAGAGAGGAATAAGGGACCTGATAATTCTTTTTCTCAGCCCCTTGATAAGACCCTCAAGCAGAAGGAATCTTTTGGGTGAAAAGGCTTATCATGATATGCCATATCATGTGCCAAGAGATATATATATCTCTTTGATTTTTCCAGCAAATTCTCCACTTGCCATGTGGCAAATAACTGATCAAAATAAAGCTAAGGGGCATGGGAAATGAATGGATGTATCAGGAAACCAGAAGCCTTCAAATAGAAGGACTTTTGGATTTTTGAATCTATGCCAATCATGAAAAGATGCAACCCTTCATATTGCACGCCATCCTTCTTCATGCCATTTCCTTCCAATTGATTGGTCAAACCCAAATTAAATGGGTGTGGAGATAAGGGCAAGGGTCCTAATGTTTATCTGGAAATTGTCATTAAGCGGTAGAAGGACTCTTTGTCCTTCTGTGCCCCTTTGGCGCATGCAAATATGGTGCCAAGAGTCCTACCCACTTAGGACTCTTCCATAAATCAAGGATAAAGCCCATATAATTCTAGATAAAATCGATAGTTTATGCCCCAATTAGGACTCAACCTAATCTAAGATCTACTTAAAT
Organism: Areca catechu; assembly: GCA_021397845.1. NCBI lineage: Eukaryota > Viridiplantae > Streptophyta > Magnoliopsida > Arecales > Arecaceae > Areca > Areca catechu. The sequence goes on from CM038041.1 coordinate 73,811,031, forward strand.
TAGTTAGCCCAAATAGCAAGCTAATTGATTTAATCCAATTGGGTTAGGAGTTGGGCTAGCCAACATATGCTAGTATGTTAATTAGCTAGCTAATTAAAATACAATAACCCTAATTAAAGTCAAATTGACTTCCTTGATCAATTTTCTAGCATGTGTGACCCTTTGGGCTCCATATCTAGCAAGCAGTAGGTCTAGGTCCAAGTTGTTTCGATCCAATCGAAACCAATTGACCTAATTAGGTTAAATCGAGCTGACCCAAGTTGCCAATTCGAACTAATTTCTAAATTAACTAATGAATCCAACTAATTTGATTCATGAAAATCTACAAGACATGATTAACATCTAGCAATGTGTCATGCCTACCCAGAAGAAGAGGAATTTGATAGAAATTATCCAAATATCATTCAGTAGAAAGTTACCATACAATTCAATCATTCGATCTTCCTTTATCCTGAATAAGTAATGGGTATAGAGAATTGTTGAATCCTAGCACTTAATTCTTTTGAATTTCAATTCAATAATAAAGACTTAATCGATGAAAGATTAGAAGCCCTATCTAATCTCATCCTGCTTTGATCAAAGACTTCCTTAGTCAACAATCGAAGAGATTACATGGAATAAGTCCTCCTCTTACTAGGAGTGATCTAATCCTTATTGATCAACTTACATCTTTCATACACAATCCACCATATCTGAGAACACCCTGTACATGACTTTTTATCATGAATGAATATGAACCAAAATATGGCTTTATATGTATAGGGAACCATAGTGATCTTAGATCTAAGGATCACTTGCATAACTCCCACTATGAGAACCATCTTTTAAAAGTACTAAGATGTCCATAAGATGTTCTCAAGGCAGATAGGTTTAGTGAACTCATATCTTAATGAGCCCCACATCTTTGTAATAGTATCCCTACATAAGTGGATGTGAGACCAACGACTAAGAACATTTTAGATTATGATTTATAGAAATTTAGGTCTCACTATTATGATCTCCATCATAATCCTAATTTCATTGTCCTAACCTATGGGATTCATCATAATCTTCATAAGATGCAGCAATATGATGAATCAATAATTACCTTTTATTAATAAATAATATCATACAGGAGTTAGAAGATTATAAAAATTTTCATACAAAGATTGGTTTTTAGGGCATAATTCTTTAATCCCATACAAGACCCGGATCTCAACCAAATGATTTAGGCCTAGTACAGTCTAGTACACATCAGGTCCAAAGGTCTCTGGTTTGGTACATCCCTTCATTGGAATCTTGGGGCCCTTTGACCCCACACTTCTGGAACCCCTCTTTGATGGCAACTTCTCCTTCTCGGGACTTCCTGAACCTGCCATTACTTACAAGAAAGAGAATGGAATGCATATTTCCATAGCTCGACCAAAGCTCGGACTAGGGAGTAGGGTGTATCTATTGAAGATAATCCAGCGTGAACTAAAAAATATAAGGCCTAGATCAATAAGCGCAATCAGATGTCTGATTGCATATCCTCTGATCATTCAATGGATTGGGATCTTGATCAATGGAGGACTTCTTCTTAGCCCCGACATGATTAAATAATTTGACATGCCAGTCGGATATCCCATGTCAATATACCTGGCCAAAGATGCAAAATCTCCAAGTTAGCGAGCTTGGTTGGATAGCCGTGCTATATGTCCTCCGACCATTCATCAAGCTTGAAATATGGTCTATAGAGGACTTTCTCTTAGCTCTAATGTTATCAAATAAGTCAACATAATCAGTGCATGATTAGTTCAACTACTCAGCCAACCTCAAATTAGAAAAATTAGTGCCTTTCCCAATTGACCGGGCCCAACTGAGCATGACTATTAAGTACCCTCATCTGAGCAAGCCTTATTAGTGACTGGTGCTTCTCTATTGGCTAGCTATCCAAAGGTGATCAGCATGCACCCACCGACCATTCATCAGATTTGACCTTTGGTTCGCTAGTAGTTCCCCCTTGGTCCCATTATTCCTAGATATAGCTCGATCACATGCTCGGTGCAAGGGCAGCTCCTTTGTCCATCCATCCACTTACTGGAAAAAAGGACATCCTAACCAACCAAACCTACTTGAGTACTAGCCACTGATTGTCCATGCCCTGATTGGGCCTAAGCAGTAACTGATGCCTCATTGTTAGACATTCCAAAGGCTATCGGTACATCTCACCATCGGCTAAGGTAATTTGATCAAGTTTCTTCGAACTGACCATTCATTGACTCTAAATAGTGGAGCTTGGACTGCCTACTAATCTCTGAGTATTATGGCAAGTGGATCCCTAGACAATATTCCTACTTAATTTTTTTGAATGACAACATGGTTGATGCTCACTTTCATGCCCTTAATTATATGGTCAAAAGGTCACATCACATATCATGATCCCTAATCACTATCGTATCTTCATAATTAAGGAAGCATGCTTGGGTCCATGTAGTAGTCAACATCAACACTAAAAAATATGGCCAATTTTGCATGAAGGATAAGTTTTCAATTAAAATAGAATAGACATTCTCTATAAACAAGAATCCCTTGATAGGCCACATGATAAGTCCTATCACTTTTCACCAAATTCATTAAGATATTTGTCATCCCAAAAATATCCTTGTTCTCCACCTATAAAGAGAGACCCCTTGGGAGTCCCTAAGGTATGAAAAAACTTTGCCTCATGCTCCTCAATATTGTTATTGTGCTGGAATATTGACTTGAGTGTTGGAGGGTGCATGCCAGAATACCTTCTGGCTGGGACGTTTTTATAGGTTCTGCCTCTCGGAGATCTTCTTACACTACCAGCTCCAACATCCCCGGTCCTTGATGGATTTCGGCACCAACATGGAGCATACATTGCTCCCCCTTTATCTTGGAAAGATAAACAACTTTACATATGCATTTAGAAGAAACAACAAATTGACATATACTTAATACAAACTCCCCCTTTCTTGTATAATTTATCAATTTTTCAATTAATTCCAATGGCTAATCTCAACTTTCTCCCCCATTTTGTCATTATCAAAAGGAATTACAAGAGAACACAAATACATTGCATTAAAAGAAATAAATACACCACATTTGATGCACAAAATCAGTGAAGTACTCATTCACTTGAAAGGAAAGGTAGTTTCATTGCTTTAAGGATCAATATACAGTGATGATATAGATGCAAAACATGAAAGCTAACTTAAAAATAAATGTGGTAAGAATGGGATGACTAGGGATCATTTAGGTATAAAGTGCAGAAGCCTAGCATCCTAAAGTGTACTATGAAGAGTCCTTAAAGGGAAGGTCAAGGTGGGATGGTGAAGAGGGATCTCTAGTCTCCTTTGGTAGTAGATTGTGAGTGAGCTATGGAGAAGCTATAGTTAGAGTATGTCCCTAAGGCTACCCTTGCTCGCTTAGACTTGCAATCCTCTGGAACTCAACTCTCATGGATGCCATGATTTAAGTTATCACCATCTCAACAAGCTCTACCATCTAATTACTATCCAGTCGAATAGTCTGGTAAGTGTCCTGAGTTGAAGAGAATGGTGCCTATGCTACTTGATCTCTGGTCTCTCTATAGAGTTGCTCCTCCATTGAGTGAAAGCTAGCACCTCTCTTATCCTGATCCATGTACTGAAGACCTTGAGGCTCTTTCTACTCTACATCCAAGTGTACCCAATGATCGTCAATCTCATGGTAGCCCATTTGGTGTTGTAACTTGTTGTTGTAGGTATCCATTTGCATCAATCTTTGGGGAGTTTGCCCCTAAAGATCTATCCTGTACGGCTAAAATATCATCATATGTATCATCCCATATGGTAGAGAGGGCATGGACTTGCTACTTCCTGCATCAATCTGATCTTAGTGAAGGCAAGTTCAGTGGAATCTTTTGGATGATACATGATGGTCATGTCCTTCTTTGAAATGAAATCAAACATTCATGTACTAGAGAAAAAAATTTGGCTGATCATATGATGCAACAATCTCAACTTTGCATTTAGCAAATTTAGCCAGTTTGCTTGAATCTCCTCGATGTCCTCAATGTCATCTTAACCCAAAATAGCTTGAAGACCTATGCTCCTCTAGTCAAGTCGATTAGCCTACTCCCAATAATGGGTAAGTGAATTGCAGGACCTAGACTAGTTACATTGAGTGTGATCTACACTTTCTTCACCACATATTCAATGCTACCCACCCCAGACTTAAGATTTCCTTAAAATTCCCTAACCAAATTAAGGTATGTAGGCACATCCAATCAGCAAATAGATTCCCATCCCGTCTCCTTAGTTTTTTCTTCCAATTGTAAATCCCTCACACTTAAGAAACTCAATATCAATCTTTTTGCTTGCAGTGGCAATTTGAGAAGATAAAGGTACCTTGGGTAGAGTTCGTTGAGCCAAAGGTGTAGAAGAGGAGGGTGCAGCCAATGGTGGAGGAATGGGCCTTGGTGGAGGAAGTGGAGCTAGCTGAGAGGAAGAGATGGGTTCTTGAGGACCAGGTTTGCCAACAACGTGTTGGTCCATCTCTCAATCAAATGCTCTCCATAGAATGCCTTAGCCAATGGATGATGAGTACTAGGCCGCTTCATTTGGTAGACAAGCTACTTTTTAGGAGCCATTGGAAAAGGACAACCCTCATAATCAAATTTAGAAAGCAATGGGGTTTGGAAATGAGGAGGAAGACTTTCAAGAGGTGCAGACTCAAAGAAAATGAGATAGGAATGCCACCAGTTCGAGATGACATGGAATAAAAAGAACATCCCTGACACTAGAGTTGACTTAAAAAATCCTTCAAGTTAACTCCTATCTAAGGGTTGATTTGAGATTTTATCAAGTCAACTCTAGTGGTACAATAGTCTGCAAGCTGACTCCTCAGTCAATTCATAGCCCATAAGGTTTGAGAGGTCAAGTCGTTGATCCATTGATCAGCTAGAATGAATTTGATTCATCAAGAATTTCGATCAAGGAGGAATCAAATTGTACTTTAACTAAAAAGTACTTTGGTTAATGTGGAGAATGATTTCTAACATTTTTGTCTTAACTAATGGGATCATGGAGTCCTAATTCTCTTCTTATCATACAAAACCTTTTTTCACATAAGGATTTAGTAAAAAATCAGCAAATTATTTTTTGATTGAGACAAAATCAAGCACAACATCATTATAATGATCATGATCACTAATAAAATGATTCCTGATTTCAATATGCTTAGTTTTTAGTATTGAATTGGATTTTTAATTAAGTTTATAATACTAGTATTATCATATTTTATAAAAAATTATTATATTTTACACCATTATCTTCTAGTTATTATTTGATTTATAAGATTTGAGCACAATAAATTTTAGCTATAATATATTCAGCTCTACTATAAATAATACAATTGAATTTTGCTTTTTATTAAACCATAAGATTAAATTAATACCTAAAAATTCACAAGTACCACTAGTTTGTTTCAATCTAATTTATATCCAGCAAAATCTATGTTGCCTAGTGAAAAAATCCAAGAAGGAGGATGAATTGGGTTTTAAAAATTTTTTACAAGAATGTGCCAATTCAAAAACAGTGAAGGTGCTTTGTGCAATGTAACTATGTCAAGCAAATGCAGTGAATGAATAAGAGAAAATAATAAAAAAAAGCAAGCATAAAAATATAAGGTTTTATAGTGGTTCGGTGCACTTCAAGCACCTACATCCACTCCCCAAGTACCTCTTGAAAATTTCACTATAATTCTCAAAGATTACAGCCAACTTATTTTAACCGGGCTTTAAAGTCAACCCCTTGTTAGTTTTGTCACTTAGGCTCACCAACAATCTAGTTTTTTTACTCTTGGTTTACCAACAACCAAGTTGGTTTTCATATAAAGGCTCACCAACAACCTTGTTCATTTTCACACAAGGCTAACCAACAACCTCAATTAGTTTTCACACAAAGGCTTACCAACAAATCTCAATACTAATTTCAATCTCCTTGAAACTAGTAATAACAAAAACTCAAATACAAGAGTAAGAATACAAAAAGCTTTCTATATAAAAGCAAATGTGTCGATGAAGCTCCTAAATGTCATCAAAAAACTTGTCTTCAAGTTATTGAAGCCTCAAATAATGCTTGAAGATGTAGACTTGAATGCTCTTTCTGAAATTTGAGTGCTTGAAGGCTCAACTCTCTCAAATATATTGAATCCTTAAGGTGTATGGTGCGGGCACCAGACTCAGAAGAAGATTTCAGAGCTCCATCTGGATCTCTGAGTGACCTTGCCCGAAGAATTAGGGTTTTCTGTCTTTTAATAAGGGTTGACTTGATCAACTCAATTTTAGCTTGAGTCTGTACTCCCTGTAATTTATTTTTGTTGAGTCATGTTGACTCAGTAGTGGTCTAGGACTTCAACCTGGGGTGTTACATTTTCTCCCAAGGCCAAGCAAGTGGGCACCACACGCCTAAGTCCAGGGGGCACCACATCTCCATCCAGTATACTCTGGTCCCCACACCATAGATAGCAGCTCTCTTCTTTCATGCGCCATATGAGGAGAAAGTAACCAGGGATCCACAAATCAAGGGGGCGGCCCAAGACCTTCCATAAGAGCCAAGTTATGAAAGGGAAGAAATTCTTCTTGGAGAGAACTTCAAGGAGGCGCCCATTCCATGCCAAAATTGCCCAAAACAAAGATGGGAAGGACCATGACTTAGGGAGAAAGAAAAGGAGGAGTCCAAAAGAGTTGATCCATGGAAGGAAAGAAATCCTCTCTTGAAGAACAAAGCTTGGAGGCGCCATCTACCTTCCTTTTAAAACCCAAATTAATTTTTTTTGGAACCTTTGGCCGGCCATATGTGTATGGATTATCCTAATTTGTAGATACCCTCCTTTAGTCCCACATGGGAAGATGTAAAACCCTACTCTCTTGTAAAGTCCTATAAATTAAACCCCTCTTGTAACTTTTAATCAATGAGATGAATGAATTCAAATATTTGTGTGAGCAAACTCTGTGTTTTCTCTCTTCCACACTTGCATCCAGGTGTTGAGCTCCGTGAGGGAGTAAATCCAGGTTCCCCAGGAACTTTGAGGAGGTGTGAGATCTCTAAACCCCAAATCCTAGGTTAGCCACTTCACTCCCAAACCCTAGCCGCCCATCATCCTTCTCTTTCCACCAAGCCCTAGCATATCCCACCTCTCACAGCCATCCTCTTCAAGTCAAGGCCGACCCCAGCATCCGGGTCCAGTCCGAATACTTCAGATCCAGAGCAATTCCCAGAGGAAGTCAGATCAACCTCCAAGAGAATCCGGATTTCAGCACATCAACTTTCAAGTTCTTCAATCTGGTAAATTCTTCCATGAGTATCTGATTCCATCACTTGTTCTTCTTCTTTCCCAGATCTTGAGTTCAGGAGAAGCCGACTCAGCCACAGGACCAGTATTGGAGGATCCATTGTGAAGGTATCCGAATCCGAGGATCCAACAATCTGCTCGAGAGAGTTCTTCCACCAAACTTTGTGAAGATCACTGTCTGGTTGGTACCCTTCTCTTCTCTTTACTTCTGTCATGTTGAAAGTTCAGAGCGAAACCCTAGGTCTGGGAGTTTCTCAACCCCCAGCGATCCGTTACTTCTGAACTACTCTGATAATCCAGTTTTATTTAAATTATGCTTTCAATTATTACCTAGTTTCTTTCAATTTAGTTTAGCTTTCCTTTGAGTCAAAGCCAATTTTGGAAAATATATATATAAAAAAAAAAGAATTAATCTTAATTTATTTTCGCATCGCATCATCTCTCTTCTTTTGTTATGCATCATTTTTGGTATCACTGCCCTGTCTAGGGTTTCTATTTTGATTGCTTGTTTGAGTCTCTCTCTTTTTACTTTGTCTGCTCGAAGTAGACTCCCCAGGACGTCCGGTCCTAGGAACGTAGCGAGGTGCAAACCTCCTCTTCCCATTCCACGGGGTGTTCCTAGGGCGTGTAGAGGATCCGTTGGGTTACAACTTCGTAGCAGGAATTGTAAACGGGGAAGTACTCTGTTTTCAGTCTGTAACTATCCTGTTGCAGGAATTGTTTCTAATTGCAAGTAACTCCGAATTGCATGATTTTTGATTTGCTGGAACCAGTATAATTGAATCTATTTAACATAATTTTCCTGTGATTTATTGGTTTCAGTTGAGTCTCATTTTGTGTGTTTGCTTGCATCATCATGTCTACCCGGAATGGAGTGCCCTACCAACCTGGTGAAACCCAACCTGATTTAGAGGCCATGGTTAGAGCTCTTACTGAGAGTATGAATAAATTGAGTCAGGATGTGACTACCACTGTTGCCCAGTTTAAAGAACAAGTCCATGAGGATTTTGCCTAGCTTAGGGATCGAGTCCAAGTACTTGAGGAACCTAGGCATCGGAATTGGACTCCTGACCCAGATTTTAATGTGCCTCAACCTCACCCACACCAAGAGCCTAGAAGGCCTTTATACAGAGATCCTGAACCTAACCATAGGAGGCCTGACCCAGAACCTGAAGATAGAGATGATAGGTTCATTCGGAACATCAAATTAGATGCACCCACTTTTGATGGTAGCTTAAACCCTAAGGTGTATTCTGATTGGGAGGGTGAGATGGACCAGTACTTTGAGTAGTATGCCATGTCTGAGGAAAGAAAGTTCAAGTTTGCCAAGATGAAGTTAGTACGTCAAGCTAGGTTATACTGGAGAAACATTGAGCTGACCACTAGAAGACAAAATGTAGAGCCCATAACCACTTAGCAGGGTATGAAAGAGAAGCTTAGAGATAAATATCTACCCATTTCATATCAGCAGAATCTGTTGGACCAATGGCAGACTTTGAAACAAGGGAACCGATCTGTATCAGATTACATAACCACCTTTGATGAATACCTGATGAGATGTGATGTGAGCGAAACCTTAGGTCTTGGAGTTTCTCAACCCCCAGTGATCCTTTACTTCTGAACTACTCTGAAATCCTAGTTTCTTTAAATTGTGCTTTCAATTATTACATAGTTTCTTTCAATTTAGTTTAACTTTTATTTGAGTCAAAGTCGACTTCTGAAAATAAAAAAAAAAAAAAAAAAAAACTAGTCTTAATTTACTTCCGCATCGCATCATCTCTTTCGTTCTGCATCAGTGTATGCAATTAGTTCTTCAATGAGTTGCTTTCCTCTTGTGTTTGGTGAAGTTTAAATACCTTTCCAACCCTTAAAAATCTATTTATAGCCATTGGAGAGGAGAAACTAACCGTTAGACACGAGATGGAAAAGTTCTGTACTTTAAAAAACTAGCCATTACTGTGATGTCAGACCTGTAAGTATCAACACTTCAGTCCATGAGTCGATACATGAGTTGACACTTCACCTCCATGAGTCGACACTTGACTAAACTCCTGAAATTAGCATGTTCTATATTTTATTTGGTCTTAGGTCTTGAGTCAACACATGAGTCGACACTTCTGCATGCCAGCTGAAACTTTCTCTATGTATCAGCTCAAGCCTCTATGAGTCGACACCTAAGTGGATACTTGACTGAAATAGTACTGAAACTTCTCCAAACTAAGATTTTGAGCTCTTCAAAGTCTTTTTCATATTCCAAAGTCCAAGTAACTTGAAAATCATGATCTTAAGTGACTTCTTTAACTTAATGACAATAATTTCAATCTTACAATACAAACTAACCTTGATGAGTGCCTAAATATGATAAACACACTTTTAACACATAATTAGTACTCATATATACTTAAGTATTTTATTATTCATCAAAATCGAGACAGGAGTCAATAATCTGTATCTACATGGCCAATTAGATCGATAGAGAACTACTTAAAATATCATAAATAAATATTAATTAAATATCTAAAAATCTTTTTTATAGCAATAACATGTGATTCTTTAGGGTTAGATTAATATCTTGTATACATACAAATAATAAACATCATATCAAGTCTACTAACATTTAAATAAACTTAAAATCCTATTATATCTATATAAAGTTTAAGATCAACACATTTACCATTTTTATCTTAATTAACTTTGTATGAAAAGCCCATAGGGTACCAATTCTTTCAACATTCTTAATCCCTAAACTTTTTACTATTTGTTGTGTATTTACATTGATTAATGAAGATCCCCTTATTTGTTTGCTTTATTTGGAGTCTAAGAAAGAAAGTTAATTACCCATTATGCTCATCTTAAACTCTTCTTGTATTAACTTGATAATTGCTTGATACAAGATCTCATTTGTAACACTGAATATGATATCATTAACATAAATTTATACAATCAAAAGATAATTTAACTTTCTTTTAATAAATAAGGTAGTATCAATATTTTCTCTTTTAAAATCATTTTTGACTAAAAATGTGCTTAGCCTTCATACCATGCATAATGAGCTTATTTTAATCTATACAAAGCTTTATCTAGTTTGAAAACATGATTTGAAAATTCATAATCTTCTAAACCAAAAGGTTATTCTATATACATTTCTTCCATAATATATTTTTTTTTTAATGAAAAGTGGCAGGTGGTTACCACCAATAATTTATTAATGATGGTTTATGTACAATGATTTGGTGTCAGGAATTTGGATTTACATGATGAGGACATCCTGACCAAAAGTAAGTTGATTTTGATCAGGCGAGCAAAAGGACTTTTGCATTCCTTTATTGTTTCTTTTTATAATGAAAAGCTAAAACAAAATGGAACTGAATATTAGTGTGCCAAGAGGATTCAATTGTATCATTGCCATCTTATTCATTTCTTTAGCATATTCTTTGCATTCTCACTCCCAAATGATTGAATCAGCACTAAAAAGCTTGGCTTTAGTTTTCCTTCATATAATGATATCCAACTTTGCAACAAGTGTAATGTTTTGTTGAAAGTTTGTCATAGGAAGTTTGCTATATGTCTAAATATTCAAGAGTTTCTTTCTTTCTAGGTGCACTAGCATGACAGTGCTATCATACAATCCCAAGCCATTGTAGTGTTCTTCAACTTTGCTCTTTTCCTCCATGTGGTCCATAAGATTTGATTGTTTCCGGTGCTATTGCCCAAGGGAGTTTTAATGAGAATTGCTACCATATGGTTATGGAGAATGCATAATCCAGGAATAAATATTTCATTGTTTCTTTGTCCTCGCCATACAAAAATTAAGTCCTTCATCTTTAATACTAACAATAATCTAATTATTTCTAATATAGCAATAGGAGCACATATCTCATCAAAATCAAGCCCTTTTTCATTATATCATTGTGCAAACTAATCTAGCTTTATTATTGTTGATCCAATGAATGATTTTAATGAATAATAAAATATTTGAGTATATAATAGATTTTTAATAATTTGTTGAAGTATATATTAAGAAGTTTCGAGAAGCCCTACTTCTTTGCAAGAAAATATACTTAATTGCTTAAGGTGAAATCCAAAGAAAATAGGTTTGGAAGGCTACATGGTGATGGTGTATAGATATCCAAGAGTCAATCCCAAGCTTTCTGAGATGACTCTAACATGAAGAATTCAATTGGCATAGATCTCGAGTCTACCCGTGCTATGCCTAAGTCGACTCTCTCAAAGAAGATAGATAGTAGAATTTCTCATTCTAGATCTTGAGTCGATCCCTGTAAATCTTGAGTCGACTCCTAGCTAATCTTAAGTCGAACCCTAAAGCTGAGTGGGCTCTTTTGATTCAGATAGAAAGCTATATTTTTGGAACTAGCACTCAAGTCAACTCCACTTTACTCAAGTCAACTCTTGAATAGTCAAAGTCAACTCCAAGTCAATCCAAGTTGATTCCACTATGGTTGACAACATTAATAGCTAGTTTTGTAGAGTGTTCAAAATGGCTATGATGACTAGTTTTAGCTTTCATTAGTCAAAAATGCATTTTGGACTTTTAAAGTTCTTTAAAAGCTAACAAAATATGTTGAAGAAGTAAGCAAAGAAGGAAAAGAAAGAGAAAAGCCAAAAAGCATTAAATAAGCCTACAGGAAAGAGCTTCAAATTTTCAACTACCAAAACTTAAATTTTCAATTGATTTAAGGAGAAAAGTGTATTGATCATAGAATGTCCTCAACAAGTTTCTAAGACTTCTGCATTCCTATAAAAGATAGATCTCAACTTCTACAATAACTTTATTTTTAGTCACCTCTCCTAATTTTTATAAATTTTAAAATGTTCCTTATCAAAATATATTTTTTAAGGAAAAAGATTTCCATTTTGATTATTATTTTGAGATCCAAATGATAAAATTTTACCTTTATTAATGTCCATTGAATCCTTTGGGGTTGGTATCACATCATAGAGTTCAAGTTTTTATTTTCAAGAAGTATCTCAAATCTTATCTATATTGGCTACAATAGTCCACAATTAATCTCATGATCCTTTTGCAAGTTGCTCATCCTCTTCACAAGATGATATATCATCATCTCTAAACAAGGGAGATAACTTTATTATAGAGGATGGTGATATTGGTGTTGAAGGCTTCACCATTCCAACAAATTTGGTGAATTGGACAATATTCTCCAATTCTATGCGATATCACTTTATGTCATCATTTGTTGAGATTAAGTAGTAGCTCATACTCACCTTTATCATTGAACACCAATAGCCTATATCCAATCTATTAGCATTGCTCGCATGTTTGGACTATAAACTAAGGCCACCACCAATATAAAAGCTAGAAATCTTGATAACAACTTGGTCTAATTGGAGAGGAGGAAATGTTTTCAACCCACTCAACTTGAGTCTCTTTAAAGAAAAATTAAAAAATAAAATAATTAGTGAAATTAGGGTCTAGATCATTTTATCTTTTATTAATAAATTATAAATTGAGTTACAAAATTTCTATTTATACTAGTGAGGTTCATTCTACATCAATTTTGTCTATCATTGCTTTTCTTAATTCTTCCTAAGTTGAGACTCAATTCATCGCATTAGTGCCTTGTCATAGAGCTATAAAAATTAATGTAATTTTAGGAAAAAGAGCACCTCAATCAAGACCAAGACATGCAAATTTGGGATTCCAGAAGCTTGATATGCAATTCAACTTCTTGATGTGATAGATTTTACTCTTGCCCCTTGTTTAGCCCATCCTATAATGGCTATAGTGGTCTAAATCAAGTCTAATAATCTTGCCAAATCACTAAAAGTAGACATGATTACTAGAAATAATCTAGAAAAATCTAAAATCCTATAAAAGATAGATCTCAACTTCTATAGTGACTTTGTTTTTAGTCATCTCTCCTAATTTTCCTAAATTTGAAGAAGTACCTTGCCAAAATATATTTTTTGAGGAAAAAAGTTTCCATTTTGATTATTGTTTTGAGATCCAGATAACAAAACTTTACCTTGATTTATGTCCATTGAATCCTTTGGGATTGGTGTTGCATCATATAGAGTTTGAATTTTTATTTTTAGAAAGTACCTCAAATCTTATCTTGGCTACAATGGTCCATAATGAGTCTTATGATCCCTTTGCAAGTTGCTTATCCTCTTCACAAGATGATATATTATCATCTCCAAACAAGAAAGATAACTTTATTATAGAAGTTAGAAATACTTATATTTAAGTCTTCATTAACATTCTAATAAATTTGGTGAATTGGACAATTTTCTCCTCTAATTCTTTAAGACATCCTTTTGTCTCATCATTTGTTGAGGTTAAGTAGTAGTCCATACTCCCCTTTATCTTTCAACACCGATCGCCTATATCTAGTCCATTAGCATTGCTTGTATGTTTGGATCATAAACAAAGGCCACTACCAATATAAAATGCAGAAACTCTGATACCAACTTGATCAAGTTAAGAGAAGGAAAAAATGTTTTCAACCCACTCAACTTGAGTCTCCTTAAAGAAAAATTAAAAAATAAAATAATTAGTGGAATTAGGGTCTAGAGTTTCTTATTTTTATTAATAAATTATAAATCAAGTTACAAAATTTCTATTTATACTAGTGAGGCCCATTCTTACATGATTTGGATCACACTCCTCTTCTACATAAAAGAGAATACAACTTTTCTAAAATTGATGTGACTAATTAAAATATTCCTTAAATCAAATAAGAAGTAAATTCAACTTCTACATTGATTTTGTCTACCATCGCTTCTCTTAGTTCTTCCTGAGTTGAGACTTAGTTTATCATATTAGTGCCTTGTCATAGAGCTCAAAATATTATATAGTTTTAGAAAAAAAAGCACCTCAATCAGGACTTGTATAGGCAAATAAATTAGGGATTCTAAAAGCTTAATATGTGATTCAGCTTCATGATATGATGGATCTTACTCTTGTCCCTTGTTTAGTCCATCCAGTAGTGGCTATAGTGGTCTAAATCAAGTCCAATAATCTTACTAAATCACTGAAATTAGACTTGACTATTAAAAATAATCAAGAAAAAACTAAAATCCTATAAAAGATAGATCTCAACTTCTACAATGACTTTGTTTTTAGTCACCTCTCCTAATCTTCCTAAATTTTAAGATGTACCTTGTTAAAATATTTTTGGAGGAAAAAAATTTCTATTTTGATTGTTGTTTTAAGATCCAAATGATAAAATTTTACCTTGATTATGTCTACCAAATCCTTTGGGATTGGTGTCGCATCATAGAGTTCAAATTTTTATTTTCAAAAAGTATTTCAAATCTTATCTACATTGGCTACAATGGTCTACATTGAGTCTCATGATCTTTTTGAATCATAGTACTAGATTATGATTAAATGGGGTTAAAAGTACTTATTCCAAGTAAATATTTGTAATGCTTTTGAATTATACCTAAAAAGATTTTTTATTTTTGTACTATAATACCTTGGGGCCTGGCCCCTTATCTTTTGTGACATTGCTTTAGGCAATGTGCAAGGAAGGGGGAACATGGATGCCTGTCTTCACCATGTGTGTCTATGCCACCAAAACAAAAGAGGAAGAAAGAAAGATAGCAAGACAGAGGATGGATGTTTACTCTTCTAATGCACTCTCTGGTTCTCTCTTCCATGATTCCCTCTCTCATGCATCTCTCTTTCCCCCTCACTCTTTTGCTCTTCCACTCTGCCATGGCTCTCTCCCCTATTGCAATCTCAACCTTCATGACTCCATCTCTCTCTTCATCCCAATTTTTCTCTCTCTTTCTCTCTCAGTTCTCATTCCCCTCTCTTGCTTGCCAAGTTTCCTTTGCCCACTTTTCTCCCTCTTCTCCTTTATTAACTTACTCTTTCTTTGAGTTAGAGGAACTATACCACATTCTATTTTCCATCCTAATAAGATAAGTGGTCTATTTCTATTATTATTAGGATAATGGATTTATAAACTAAGATTTTGGAATCCCAAACACTTCCGAGAATTACTTTAAAATATTATATATTATTGATTTAATATCTATATGTGACTTTGAATTGTTAGGTTTCGAGAAGCACCAATAAAAAAATTAGATTATCTAGAATTTTAGCATCTACTTAAGATAAGTAATTTATTACTTCTTGATGTATTTTTTAAAATAGTTTGATGATTTTTGCATTTGTTTGGATAAATGGCCAAGTAGGTTATGATTTATGTTTGTTATATGAATTAAATATATATATTTTTTGATACTTTTGTAAAATAAAATAATCTATATATATGATGCGTTCTGAATAATAATTTTTAAAAAATTGATAACTTATGAAAATACTTTTGTACATATTTTACATGGCTATGATCTATTCTAGCTCTGCTAATGGAGATTATATATTAGACCTATCGACTTATAATCTAAAAAAATGATTTTGACACTGGATCATCGATGATTAGAATAGTAGTATTTCGGTGCTATTGGTAAGAAATATGTTCAGGCCAAGAACATGGGACCCATAGTGGCAAAAGTAGTCCTTCAACCTAGTTACACAATCGTTGACCAAGGGTATAAAACCCAAGAGAACTGAACCCCACATCTTGATGGTATGTGTTACCTGACTATGCATATGGTTGGTAAAAGCAGTGCCAACCGAGCCCACTATAGATTTGAGGACCATGCATTGGATTAGTTTTTCATGGAGGCAAGGCTTCAATGCTGTTGGATAATATGGGTCACAGAAAGCCAATAGCTCTGATGACGTCTAATAGAAAGAAGCAATATGCATCCGGTCGGCCTCACCATTCGATTAACCCCTCGTCAGGAGGAACAATCACCCCAACCAATCGAATGGGCATCAGGCCTTTTGGCCATCCGATCTAAGCCAGGCTCAGCTACGTGCCCATAGAATGCTTGGTTACTTCATTTGACCAACCACCCATTCTACCTTACTGGACCCTATTGAGTACCAAATCCCTAAACCTGTGCACCCGAGTAGGCCTCAGTAGCAACCAACGACAAGCATCCAACTACACATCATGCCAAATCATGCACTTGGTGCATTGCAGACTTTCAACCCCTCTACGGGGAACACCTTGATCAACCAACTACACCG
This sequence comes from Areca catechu, assembly GCA_021397845.1. Classification (NCBI taxonomy): domain Eukaryota; kingdom Viridiplantae; phylum Streptophyta; class Magnoliopsida; order Arecales; family Arecaceae; genus Areca; species Areca catechu. Next base: position 73,827,442 of record CM038041.1, read on the forward strand.
GGTGTGCGCATCCTCTCCACCCAAGCAAACCTTGGCATACATCAATGCATATGTCCGAAGGCCCTACAAATGCTCACTAACCACCTATTGAATGTAGTCACATGCTCGGTGCATGGTAATCTCCCATGCATTCACCCAAGAAGAATTTTCTAGCCAATTAAGCTATGCTGACACCACCAGATGGTCATCTCTATTCGACCCAACCCTAGAACAAACAAACTCCTAAAGCTTAGCAGCCTTAGATTCATCAGCCGCACTTCTCCCTTGGTTGGGGTCACTCAAAGGACCCCCTTTAGCCACCAAGCCTTAGGCACCTCGAAGGTGTTCAGGCTGATGGACCCTTAGGTGGGATGTCCATTCAAAATCTCCAAGGCACAACCTTTAAATGCTCACTACCATAGCCTCCACATGGTTGGACCCCCCATCACATCTTCAAATTCCAAATGATTACCATATCCTGACAATTAAGGATGGTGTGCTCAAACCCAGACAGTAAAATATGTCCACATTAATGAGGCATGGCCAACCCTTGCTAGCAACAAGGATACATTTAAAGGGACAAAACTTTTCCGGCCAACAAGCAAGTTCTAAGCGACACGTGGAGGACTCTATCACTTTTTACTAGATCCACCAAGATTTTTACCATCCCAAAAGCACCCCTAAACCTTCTCTTATAAAAAGGCTCCATGAAAGCCTTTAAGGTATGCATGCTCTTCCACTTATGCTCATATTGTTGGCCCTGACTTGAGTATCGGAGTGCCTTCACGGGACCACTCCCGATAGAACTTTATTATAGGTATTGTTGTACCCATCCGGCTCACCACTAAATCGCGCTAGTTCCTTTTTGCAGTCTGACGGGACTGGCTCCTCTGAGAATGATGACAGACGTGCAAAGCCGACCCAATGGGGCAGACGTCCGATGGCCACTCCTAGGGTCTGGCTCATCTATCTCCTTCGGTAGCCGACCCAATGGGGCAGAGTTCCGACGGCCACTCCTTCTAGGGTCCAGCTCATCTATCTCCTTCGACAGCCGACCCATTGGGGTAGATGTCCGACGGGCACTCCTGGGGTCCGGCTCATCTATCTCCTTCGGCATCCGACCCACAGGGGCAGAGGTCTGATGGCCACTCCTGCCGAGGTCCGACTAGTTCGCTTCGAAACCCTAGAGTGTTCTAGAAAGCCCTCTTATTACAATAGAACTCTACCACCGCTGCGGCACCACTTCACTACTCCCACGACTGTGCCCCCTCAGGGTGCCACGTGGCCACTCTCCAGATCCTGGTAGGGGCAAATCGGTCTTTCTTGGCCTGCTCCCTAACAACGTTTGGACTCTTCCGTGCCTATATAAGGTATCCGGGGGACCCTGCTCGAAAGTATGTTCACTCTTCCCTCTCCAAACGCTGCCCATTTTTGGTTCCTCCATTCTGTTGCTCCCACTCTTGAGCTGGCTTAGGCATCGGAGCATCCCCCGCCAGAACACGGGCGATGCATAGGAGACTTTGTTGCAAGTGGACCGGAAGAGGCTCGCTCCAGCAACGCAGACCGAACTAGCCCAAGAGAAGATACAACAACAGATTGGCATTAGAGGAAGGGGGGCGTCGAGGCATCCCCTCTCACTAAAAGGAGGAATCTATTTATCTGCAGGGCGATGGCTAAGGGAAGAGCGCAGAACCCCTCCACTAGAGGCTTTTCCCCATCCAGGTCCGAAGAACCCTCGAGGGAAAGCACCACTACCGCTACCCCTATTTCCACCGTTGCTGCGGAGCCCACCATCACTCTGGGACTACAGCAGTTCCAGATGTTGGTAAGCCAAATTGAAATGCTCACGGCAGCTGTCCAGCATTTCCAAGAGACGGTCGCAAACCAGCAACAGCCACCCGCCGTATCCTGCACCGATCATCAACCAGCTGTCGGCGGGAGCTGGCAACCAGAAGTCCATTATTCTCACCCCGTCACGGAGCCCCGGAGGTCCGAGGGGGCACGAGCCGAAAGCAAGAGGGTGAGATCGACCTTGCCATCCTATGTTGAATCCATCCCAGTCGGTGTTCGGCATCCAGCCGAACCTTCGAGAGGCTACGCCAATAAGATTCTGCGCATTGAAAAGCGCATAGATGAAATTGTCCTTCGTCAAAAAGTCGAAGGGGGGCAGGTATACGACTCCCGTCCTCCATTTTCCAGTGAGATTCTAGCGGAGCCGATTCCTCGCCACTTCAAAGTTCCTTAGGTGGAGCCCTACGATGGCACCACCAACCCGCTGGACCATCTGGGTACCTATAAGGTCCACATGATGGTACAAGGCACCTCTGATGCCCTTCACTGCATTGCCTTCTCGGTAACCCTGAAGAAGGCCGCCCGGATGTGGTTCACCGCCCTCTAGCTAGGTACGATCCACTCCTTCCCCCAACATGAAAATCATTTTCTTTCCCATTTCAAGACATGCAGCCAGACTCCAAGAAATACCGACTGTCTATTCCTCGTGTCGCAAAGAGAGGGAGAGATGCTCCGGGACTACATGGTCCATTTCAACTCAGCGGCCATGGAAGTCCCGAACCTGAATGATGCGGTGGCTATGTCGGCCTTCAAAAGGGGGCTCCGATCGTCCAGGCTAACTTTCTCCCTGGAAAAGCGGTTTCCGACGAGCTACCCTGAGCTACTGACTCGAGCGCAGAAGTATGCCATCATTGAGGAGCAGGCGACAAGCCGACGACAGGCGGAGGGGAGGCCGAACCCCAAGAAGCGGAGTGACAAAGCTCCAGTCTGAACTCCCAGCAATAGTAGGTTCGCATGGCATCAGAGTCCGAATCCGAAGGACTACCCCAGGAGGTTCAAAAGCTACGCGCCCTTCTCCCTTCCGAGGGAGAAGATCCTCTTGGAGATCGAAAATAAGGCATTCCTGCAAAAGCCTCACCTGATGAGGGTCCCACCTGCTACCAGGGACAAGAACAGATACTGCAAGTTCCACCGGGACCATGGGTACAATATTGAGGAGTTCCTGCAACTAGTTGCAGGATGCCATTGAAGATCTCATTCGAAGGGGGTACTTGCGAAAATACGTCTGACCCTGTCGGGATCGGGCTGAAGCCTCCATCACCAGAGACCCTCTAGAGGAGGCGGAGCTTCCCCACCAGAGGCTGACTGATGGGGGCATCAACATGTTGCATCGAAGGACCGAGTGGGGCTACGAGGATGGTCCGGATACCGTCAAGAGATCAAGGGGTTCCAACGCCATCACCTTCTTCGACGAGGACCTTTAGGAGTCCCATGTTTTTGAAAACGAACCTGTAGTCGTTTCGGCGGTTATCGCCAACTATGATGTAAAGAGAATACTTATAGATAATGAAAGCTCCCCGGAGGTGTTATTATATGATTCTTTCCTGAGAATGAACTTAACCCGGCCGATGCTACACGAATCCCCCATACCGCTGACAGGCTTCAGAGGAAACTCGATCAGAATTGAAGGAGAAATCACCTTACCTGTAATGATCGGGACGGAGTCTTTCCAAAAAACTCTCTCCATCAACTTTGTAGTCGTCCGAACGGCCTCGGCATACAACGCCATTTTAGGCCGACCGGCCCTTAACAAGTTTCGAGCCATCGTGTCTACTTATCATATGGTGGCCAAGTTTCCAACCAGGAGCAGGGTCGGAGTGATAAGGAGAGACCGACGGATGGCCAGACAATGTTTAACCATCCTTAACCAGTTGTCGGAAGGCCATCCTACACTGGAGCAGCTGGATCTAAGGGCTGAGGCCGATGGACATGATCGGCCGGACGAGAAAATCCTATTTGTTCCTCTTTGCGAGGATGACCCCACCAAATTCCTCCAAATGGGAAGCTCCCTCAGCGAAGACACCAAGTCAGAGCTAATCGGCTTTCTTAGAAACAATGCCGATGTCTTTGCCTGGTTGGCGTCGGACATGCCGGGAATCCCATCGGACGTCATCACCCACCAGTTAAGGGTGGATCCGAGTTACAAGCCCGTTCGATAGAAGAAAAGGAGCTTCGCTACCAAAAGGCAGAAGGCTATTGATGAAGAAGTGAGAAAGCTTTTGGACGCCGGTTTTATCAGAGAGGTTCACTACCCTGAGTGGCTGGCGAATGTCATTATGGTGAAAAAAGCCAATGGAAAGTGGAGGATCTGTGTAGACTACACTGACCTCAACAAGACTTGTCCGAAGGACAGCTTCCCTATGCCGAAGATTGATCAGCTGGTGGATGCCACAGCCAACCATCAGCTTCTGAGTTTCATGGATGCCTTCTTTAGGTATAACCAGGTCAGGATGCACCTTGAGGATGAGGAGAAGACTACCTTCGTCACCGACAAAGGTCTTTACTATTACAGGATGATGCCCTTCGGCTTGAAAAATGCCGGTGCCACCTTCCAAAGATTGATCAACCATGTCTTTGAAGGGCAGTTAGGCAAAAATATGGAGGCTTATGTGGATGATATGATAGTGAAGAGCCTTCAAAGGGCATACCATATCAAAGACTTGTAGGAGACCTTTGATGCCTTGAGACGCCATCGGATGAAGCTCAATCCTGCGAAGTGTGTGTTCGACATAACCTCAGGCAAGTTCCTTGGCTTCCTAGTCACTCAAAGGAGGATTGAAGTCAATCCCGACAAGATCAGAGCCATCCTCGAGATGGGATATCTGACCAACAAGAAGCAGGTGTAAGAGCTTACAGGCCAAATCGCCTCACTTAGCCGCTTCATTTCTTGTTCGGCTGAGAAGTCTCTCCCTTTCTTCAAGACCCTGTGCCAGTCGGATCGTTTCACTTGGACCGAAGAATGTCGTTTGGCCTTTGAAGCCTTAAAAGAATATCTGAGGAAACCTCTGTTGCTTGCCAAATCGAGGGAGGGGGAGACATTGTATATATACCTTTCGGCGTCGGATGAGACGGTCAGCTCCGTGCTCGTCCGAGTGGGGGAAGATGGCCACCAGAGACCAGTTTACTACATCAGCAAAGAACTCCATGATACCGAAACAAGGTATCCGAAGTTGCAGAGCTGGTCTACTTTTTGGTCTTAGCGGCCAAAAGACTTTGACCCTACTTCCAGGCTCATCCGATTGTAGTGCTCACCGACCAACCGCTCAAAGCAATCCTATGAAATTTGGACATTTTCGATCGGCTCGCTAAATGGGCCGTCAAACATGGCGAGTTCGATGTCTCCTTCCAGTCCCAGTCAGCTTTGAAGGCTCAGGTAATATCTAATTTCATCGCCGCGTATACTTGGAAACAGTGTTCATCTTTTGTAACAGTTGAGGTACCCAAGGCTGAAGCCATCATCGGGGTCGAGCCAGCTTGGACATTGCATGTGGACGGAGCGTCCAACCTTGCAAGTTGCGGGGCTGGCATGATCTTAGCCAACCCCGACGGAGAAAGCTTGGAGTATGCTCTCCACTTTTCCTTTCAGGTATCGAACAATCAGGTGGAGTATGAAGCCCTGCTCGCAGGATGGCGAATTGCCAATGAATTAGGCATCAGTCGGATAAGAGTCTTCTCCGACTCCTAGTTGGTGGTCAACCAGGTGAAGGACGAGTTTGAGACCAGGGACTCGACCCTAGCCAAGTACTTGAATAAGGTACATAACCTCATTTCTCGGCTCAAATTCTTCGAAATCCTCCACATACATCGTCTACAGAATTCCCGGGCAGATGCTCTATCATAATTGGCCATGGCAGGGACCAATACCTCCGACCAGACCTTCGTGGAGCGCCTACAGCACTCAAGCATTCACGAAGAGCTGAATGAGGTCCAGCAAGTTGATCAGGAGACTTCTTGGATGGATCCAATCCTCACTTTTCTTAATTAAGGGACTCTTATGGACGATCCAACTGAAGCCAAGCACATATGCTGGTCGACATCCAAGTACGTCATCGTTGACGGCGCCCTCTACAAGTGCTCGTTCTCTCAGCCTCTATTGAAGTGCCTAGGGCTGACCGATGCTGACTACGCCCTCAGGAAAGTTCATGAGGGCATCTGTGGTGACCACCTTGGGGGACGGTTCCTAGCCTACAAAATCATCCAACAAGGATACTATTGGCCTACGATCTAGAAGAATGCTTCGGACTTTGTCCGAAGATGCGATGCTTGCCAAAGGTACGCCAATATCCAAAGGAGGCCCGCCAGCCAACTGACTCCGATCACTGCCCCATGCCCTTTCGCTCAGTGGGGAATGGACATCCTTGGACCCTTTCCTCCAGCATCTAGTCAGCGAAAGTTTCTCATTGTGGCGATCGATTACTTCACCAAATGGGTGGAGGCTGAATCGCTCGCACAAATCACGAAAGCCAAGGTAGAAACCTTTGTCTGGAACTGCATTATTTATTGATTCGGCATCCCGCAAACGATCATCATCAACAATGGAAGGCAGTTCGATAACCCAAAATTTCGAGACTTCTGCGGACAGTACCATATATCTCATCGGCTCACCTCAGTCAACCACCCGCAGTCTAACAGAGAAGCCGAAGTTACCAATCGGACAATCCTGCACGGTTTGAAGACCGGGCTGAATGATGCCAAAGGATTCTGGGCTGAAGAGCTTTACTCTGTACTTTAGGCGTATCGGACGACCACCCGGTCGGTAACGAGAGATGCCTTTCAATCTGACTTATGGAAGTGAAGCCGTTATCGCTATTGAGGTCTCTCTCCAATCCCTGAGGATTGACCACTATGCTGAACTGGTTAACTCCAAGCAGCGAAGGGCTGACCTGGACCTACTTAAAGAGACTAGCTCCAAACAAGCTCGAAGATGGTGACCTACCGTCAGAAGATGACAAAGTATTACAACTCGCGGGTGAAGGCACGAGTTTTTCGAGTCGGAGATCTAATGTTGCGAAGGATGGAGATTTCGAGACCGACTGAGCAAGAAAAACTTTTCCCGAACTGGGAAGGACCTTATTGAGTCGTCGAAGTGATTCGGGCTGGAACATACCGAATCGAGCTTTTGGACGGGTGGCAGATAGCATGCTCGTGGAATGTAGACAACCTCCATAAATATTATCAATGAATTCAGTTCTTTTCAGTGCCCAGCTCCGAAAGTTCGACTCCGGTTGGCAAAGGCTCTAGGGCAGCCCAATTCCGAAGGTCCGACTCTGGTCGACAAAGGCTCTAGGGCAGCCCAAGTTCGAAGGTCCGACTCCGGTCGGCAAAGGCTCTAGAGCAACCCAATTCTGAAAGTCCGACTCTGATCGGCAAAGGCTCTAGGATAGCCCAATTCAGAAAGTCTGACTCTGGTCAGCAAAGGCTTTAGGACAACCCAATTCCGAAAGTCCGATTCCGGTCGGCAAAGGCTCTAGGGTAGCCCAATTTCGAAAGTTGACTCCAGTTGGCCAAGGCTCTAAGGTAGCCCAATTTCGAAAGTCCGACTCCGATCGGCAAAGGCTATAGGGTAGCCCAATTCCAAAAGTCCGACTCCGGTCGGCAAAGGCTCTAGGACAGCCCAATTCTGAAAGTCTGACTTCGGTCAGCCAAGTCTCTAGGGTAGCCCAACTCCGAAAGTCCGACTCCGGTCGACAAAGGCTCTAGGGCAGCCTAACTCCAAAAGTTTGATTCCGGTCGGCAAAGGCTCTTAGTTCGGACAAGCTGACGGACCGACACTTAGGAAGAAATTTTCTAAGTAAATGAGTCCAGTTTGAGCAATGGTCCGTCAGTGCCTCAGCGCCCTCTACTCGGATGTCACGATGGACTCATACTTAGGAAAAATCCTGGGTGTCAATTCTGGCCCAAGCTGGTTGCTCCGACTCGCCCCGATCATTCTTCGAGCCAAACAGGCCGATAAAGTGCACACGGAATTAGTTTCCCTCTGTTCCAGATCATTGGTCATACTGCCACTTCAGGAGATCCGATCCGGACTTGACAAAATATGGACTCACACTGACATCCTCAAGCTATCGATTTTTTCCTAACTACTATGGGGTGTCATTTGGCTGCTTGAGTTCCTAACTTGCCGAAAGAAAACACTTAGAAGCAGTTTCAAAGGGAAAGGGATTCGCTCAAACCAAAAGAACGCATACAATCATAGACAAAATAATTTCATTACCCAAGTGTTTACAAAAGAAGGTTAGACCTTTACAGAAAACTCAGGTCTGACCTACCGGAGTTACATTGGCTTCCGAAACCCCCGGGACTTCGACTCCCGCTCTGATCGCCTCTTGTACATCGGGAATGCCAGTCTGGACTTCGGCAACCACTTCGGCTTCGGCCACGGCCTTCGGCTCATCCTCCTTTGCCTCGGCTTCGGCAGGTGTCTCACCCCCTTGCTCGGATGAGCCTTCCTCTTCAGCATCCTCTACCGGCTTGGGTAATTGCAAAAAAGAAAGGTCAAGTTTTGGGAAGGCCCGTTGGACCTTCTCTAGACAATCTTCATAGCCAAAGTCAAAGGAGTAGGAGCTAGCCTCGTTCATCTCTGCTCTAAATTCCTGCGAGGCCTTGTACTCCCTTACGACAGTCATGGAGGCCGACTTTATCAATTCTTGGGATGACTTGAATAGCCCCCTGTACTTCTAGGCTTCAGCCTTGTGCTTCTCGGCGTCAGCGTGGTGCTTTCCTGACCGCTTCTCTGACTCCAACGAGCGAGACCTTTCTTTGACTAGTTTGCGAGCAAGAAGCTTTGCCTTGCGCTTCTTGTCCCTCAGCTGGGTGCTCAGGTCGTCCCGCTGAGTCTGCAAGGCCTTGATCTGATTCTTTTGAGCTTCTGCCTCAGCCCGTACGGCAGAATGCTCTTCTTCGGCCGCGCGTAGGATGGACAATTCTGACCTAGCGGTCGTCAGTGCCACTTCAGCGGCGTCTCTCGCCTCCTCTGCTTTCATGATTTCTCGGCTTGAGCGATACTTTAGATCTAGCAGTTCACCCAAGCCATCATCCAGTAATAGTGCATCCTGGAGGGCCTGCCCATAACAAAAGAAAGTTAGTACTGAATGGATGAAGGAGCTCAGAATCTAACGACTTACCCCCATCACGTGGTGGAAGATGCTCCTCGCAGCTTCATTGACCGTCCATCGGTTCTTATTCCAGTCGGTTCTAGCGACAGCCTTCTCCAGCAGGGTCCTGACCTGCCTTGCCTCTTCGATCGCGCACTCCAGCCGGCATGCATCGTCGCTGACATCGACGACTTCCTTCCCGACCTCCTTCCTCCTGATGGCCTTTGGCTCCTGGGCTGCAGGGAGAATCTCCACCGGTTTGACGGGTAGTGGTGCGGGGGCCGTCTCCTCACAGTATGTCGTCCGCTCCCTTTCTTTTCTGACGGCCGAGTGCACGGACAATGATGGGTGTCCCATCGCCTTGGTAGGCCGAAGGCTGGGCAACGATGCGTTGCCGGTTCCGGATTCCATGGAAACGACAATGGCAGGCTGCTCTCTTGCCCGCTGTTTCTGTTGCCTCTCCGGCGTCGGTTCCTTTGCCGGTTTTCTTTTCTGCTTCTAGGCGGCCGGCTCCGAAGTCCGACCAGCCCTCCTTTGTGCCGCCAGCGCCGCGATGATTGATCGGTCCGGCCTCATCTTCCCACCTGTCAGCGAACGACTTAGTTAGAAGAAATCCGAATGAAAGGAGATTTTATCCGTTGTAGGTATCTATCCTACCCAGATGTCGGTGCTGGCTGATCCCAGCATGGTGCAGACTATCTTCAAAAAGCAGGAAACCAACAAACTTTGGGTCTTCATCATTCAGCTTGTGAAAATCGATCTCATCAGCCCTCAAGACCCTCTTCCCATCAGCTGCCCTCGACAAGGGATCCCCCCATGCCGGCTCAAATCCCCATGGCTCCAAGCTATTTACATAAAAAAATCGGGACTTCCACCTCTGGATGGCCGACGGGAGTCCCCCTAAGATCTTCCGATTGGGTCGCGGACTAAATACCCACCACTCTCGGTTTCGGAAGTCTTGCTTTAAGAGGAAGAAATTACTGGACAGGGATAACCTAGGCTCGATGCCGGCTTTCCGGCAAACGACAACAAAGTCGCAGATCACCCGAATGTTGTTCGGGGTCAGCTGAGATGGCGTGATCCTATAGTGGTTAAAGATTTGGATGAAGAAATCTTGAAGGGAAAATCGGAGGCCGGCCTTTAGGTGGTCTTCATACAAAGGTAAGGCCCCTAAGTTCATCGGGCTGTTCACCCTACCCTCTTTATTGGGGACTGTAAGGTGAACTGTGGTCGGTATATTGTATACAGCCCTAAGACCCTCTACCCTTTCCCAAGTCATGGTGGTGGGGATGTCGTAGGGACCAAGTTCTGTATTCTCCCGGACTGTGATCCGACCAACAGGGGCCATTCTTTGGAAGGTGGTGATTGGAGAAGAAGATGGAGGTGGAACTAACCTGACGGGAGAATTCCTAAGGCACGGGCGACAGGAGCAGGACAAAAAGAAAAATCTCTCCATGGGCGCAGTGAAAGACCCCCTCCGGGCGCTCTCCCCTCCTTTTACAGGTGTTGACGGGCCGCCGCCCAACGCCCCTCAAGCACCGTGATCCGTGATGTTCGACACGACGTCTTGATTGGGCGGGGACGTCGAAGGGACGTGCCGGTTCGTGTCCGATCACGATCCGCGTAACCTCCCGGCCAACCGCAGATGCACCACTCCAGTTTCCATGCCAACCGTCCGGATCCCACCACGTGGCCCACGTCATGTCAGGGTCATGTCGGGCGGGCGTTACGGACTGATGTTTCTTAATGGCACCGTACCAGCATTAACCACCTTTACTGCTACCGCCAATGCGATGCCAACACCTGTCCAAGGATCGAGATTCGGAGCAGAATTGAACCGACCACTGCATGCTAGTTCAGGATCGCCATCATTCGAAGAGCTGATACATTTAATGCCAAATATTGCCCTCGTACTTCGAGATCATAGAATCTCTCGAAGCTCAAGGGCAAGGGGGCAACTATTGTACCCGTCCAACTCACCACAGAATCGCGCCGGTTCCTTTTGGCAATCCGACGAGACCGGCCCCTCTGAGAATGACGATGGACGTGCAAAGCCAACCCACTGGGGCAGACGTTCGATGGCCACTCCTAGGGTCCGACTCATCTATCTCCTTCGGCAGCCGACCCACTAGGGCAGAGGTCCGATGGCCACTCCTTCTAGGGTCCAGCTCATCTATCTCCTCCGGCAGTTGACCCACTGGGATAGAGATCCGACGGCCACTCCTAGGGTCTAGCTCATCTATCTCCTTTGGCAACCGACCCACTAGGGCAGACGTCCGACGACCACTCCTGGAGTCCAGCTCATCTATCTCCTTCGACAGTCGACCCACAGGGGCAGAGGTCTGATGGCCACTCTTGCCGAGATCCGACTAGTTCGCTTTGAAATCCTAGAGTGTTCCAAAAAGCCATTTTATTATAACAAAACTCTGCCACCGCCGCGGCGCCACTCCACTACTCCCACGACTGTGCCTCCTCAGGGCGCCACGTGGCCACTCTCCAGATCCTGGTAGGGGCAAATCTGTCTTGGCCTGCCCCTTAATAACTTTTGGACTGTTCCGCGCCTATATAAAGTATCCGGAGGACCCTGCTCGAAAGTAAGTTCACTCTTCCCTCTTCAAACGCTGCCCATTTTTAGTTCCTCCATTCTGTTGATCCCACTCTTGAGTTGACTTAGGCATCAAAGCGTCCCCCACCGGAACACGACCGGCGCATAGGGGACTTTGTTGCAGGTGGACCAGAAGAGGCTCGCTCCAGCAACACATATCGACCCGGCCCAGGAGAATATATAGCAAAAGGTATCACCTCTTGGAGACTAGCCTATATTGCCTACTCCAGTACTTTCTCCTACTCCAGTACTTTCTCCAACTTCTCTGGTGCTTAATGAATTTTGGCACCAACAAGTGCCATTATCTGTTATCTGACCTATGCTACTAAGTTACGTGGCCACATCGAGTTATTAAATCTAATATTAGTTTCCAAAAAAGGATACTTTGAAAAAAAAGGAAATATTGTTATTTGATATTTATTATTATTAAATTTTGTTTAGTGAATTATATATGTTTATTTATTATAAATTAATAAAATATGATTCATCTTGAAGTATTTTGTCATTTACTGGGTTAGTATAGCTTATTATTGTTCTTTATCTGTTTTCATATTTTAAATTTGGGAGAACATGCTAGGTTGTTTGGAGTATTTAGAAGATTAAATTTCAAGGATTAAGGTAGAATTGTTATTTAAATTAATCTACCTTCCATGTCTATGAGGTCCATCTTATGGCATGCAGTATCTATTATGTACTCGATTTGCAACATAACATGTACACTGAGCTCAAAAAGCTATAGAAGCTTCGTTGGAACTATGAAGAAAAATTAAAGGATTTTTAAATTCTTAAACAATGTCTAATTGTCATACATGCCATTAATTTGTATCATGTTATCAATACTAGTTCTTATAAATAGTGATGAGGCTCTTAATCATCCCTTATAAATTAAGAAGTTAACAAAAAAATTCTCACAAAATGTAATAGCACCCCATTCATTCATTCAAAAAATTGCATATATATATATATATATTTTACAATTTTCCAATATATCAAATGCAAAGACAACCACAAGAATTTGATAATAATTTTAAATTCAAGAAATACCATGGAGCCCGGGTATGTACCCTGCAAATAATACAGCTCAAAATCGTAGCTTCTAGCAATGTACCCTACTATCTGAAAACATGAATTCATAAACGCCACAACTAGTGCTCGTTGATACCAACCAACGCCACAACTAGTGCTCGTTGATACCAACCAGCTTAAGGCCATGCTTCATGTCCTCGCAATGCCTCACATAGGGGAGCACAGCTCCTGCGTCAACACTGGTGTTTGCCTTGCAACCATAAAAGGGAGGAAAGTGGAAACAAGGTTCTATGGACATGGCTAGACGACACTCAGGATTACCTGGTATCAATGTAATCAATGGCTTTAAACCAGCAAGACCTTGAGCCACATACCCAAATGTAGACCAAGTGGAGGTGACCAATGTATCACTCAAGCTCAAGAGGTAGATCTCTGCCCATGCTTTCATCTCATGCAACCTCTCCCCTGTCTGCTCCACCCCTTCATGGCTTGGCTGATAAACGCTTACAATCTCACCAGTTGCAGTTGGATGCTCCCAATACATTCTCGTTATCTTCTCAAAGTACGTAGAATCCAAAGAAGTTATGAGCACAACTTTGGACTTGGCACCGGTACTAGTTGAAACCACAGGTCCATGGAGACTTACATTAGGCAGCAGCTTTTCCTCTAGAGCACATTTAAGGATCCGATCCAAGTAGTCAAGTGGACTGGTTCTTCCATCGAAGACTCTGATCTGCAAGCCCACTCGTTCATCAGCCTTAGCTAAATAAGATTCATAAGACCTGGTAATCAAACCCCACACGGTGTTTGTAGGGTGGAAAAGATATCGTCCCAAATGATGGAAAACAGTATCTCTCTCAGGGAATAACCGACCAAGTTCTTCTTCATATGTAGGAATCAAGAACAGGGCTGGCACAAAGTACTGATTGGAACTTACCACCAGCCAAGGGATATTTCGCAGCAGTCGTTGATCATCTTCACAGAAGAAAAGCTGATCAAAGTCACTATAACCATTGTTTAGATTAAGGAAGACATAAGGAGATAATGACCGATTAGAAGAACCATTTACGCCGTTACCGATGACTTTTTTTTTGAGCATGTTCCCAAAACACTCAGGAGAGTTTCTATTTAAGCTTCTAAACTGGTTTCTTGGGGGGAAATCCTGTGGTAGAAGCCATGAGGTATCAGGAAACGGTTCACAGAAGAGATCACCTACGCCTCTACCTCTCTCAACAAGTAAGACCCTGTTTGTAAGAAGAGCATAAAGAAATGCTGAAGTAAGAGACACTATCCTGTTGCCCAAGCCGCTGAATGGCATCACCGTCAGGTAGCTGCATTCTGTGGTCTCATTGCTATAACCCTTACTTTTCTCCCGCTTCGCAAGAGGCTTCAACTGGTTGATGGCTTTGTTGAACAGCTTGGTGTTTGGACCGCATTTCTTCTGGAGAGCTTCATGTTTTCTTAGCCTTTCCAATAGATAACGAGCAGGAATGTGAGGTGATTCTTTGCGATACAGAAGAGAGCGATACCTGCTCAGACAAGAACCTTCATCAAACCCAGCAGCCAGCAAGCCCCCAAGAAGTTTGTCCTTTGTGACATTTTTTTGGACTATGTTGTCCTCTGTAACATCTATCTGGGGAATATTATCTTCTGTGACATTTTTCTGGAGAGAATCATTCTTGGTGACATTTTGATTTAGAAAATTGTACGCTGTGATGTTAGAGGATGCAGAGGAACAACTTTCTGAACCTGATGATTTCAGGTATAACAGGGCATTAGCTTAGTGAACTTGGAGAGGTCAATAAGATAGCCGCTATATATAAATAACAATAAAATTATAACGCCTTTTTATAATGAATAAAGTAGAAAAAGAATTCACCATTGAAACAAAAAAATAAGAAGACCAACTGACCGCTAATGTCAGCCATCAGGCACTAGAATATTTTCGAGGTTTGTATGTCATAATGGAAAACACAATTTAAAAAAAGAAAAATAAATAAAATGACCCGGTCAACTCTTGAACAGTTTGGCCCTGGAAGTAGAAACTGGACTTGCTTACTCTCTGACCGACCCAATAATACCCAATAATGGTCACATGGTGTTGAAGTAGATCCAAAATGACTTGCAATCGAACAATTACTGGTTCAAACGGAAAGAAAGAAATTTTTTTTCTAACTCATTTTACTCAATCTTTTAAAAAAAAAAAAAAATTAAAAATAGGCATCAAAATTATTTTATTTTTTTATATTTTTTATTGATTTTAAAAAATGAAGTACATATCCCTATTTATAGTTAGGAGATCCATCCTTGCACACTTTGAATCGGATTTTTCTTCCCAGTTTTTATCCATAAACAAATCAGGTTGGATTAAACAACTAATTTTACTAAAACTCTTTTATCTAAAATAGGAGAAGATAAATCTCAACTTTGACTTTAAATTAATTTTTCCATCGGCTGCTCCATCAAAATTTTCTTAGATAGAAAGCTATATTTAAATAAAGTATTAGCCAAGCTATATTTAAATAAAGTATTAGCCAAAAGAAAAATTTTTGAAGTGACCAATTCATTTCGGATCCTAATTGAAAGAATTTTATCCTGATTGATAAGGACACCATCCCCTTAAGGGATTGCACTACGTTGTAAATCTCAAAAAAATTATTTAATTTAAAAAAAAATCAAAATTAGAAATCGAATAACCGAATCATGACTTCCAAAAGTTTTACCTTGCAGATCAGCTCTCAATGTGGTGGATTTTGTTTCCCAATCCTATCTAATCCTATCCATAATGATCAAAATGATCTATATGATATTCCATGATCTTCCTGAATCAATTATCTATTTATGGATGTAATTATATGTTTAAAATCACACTTTCAGATCATCATGACAATGGCTAATAAGATCTAACTTAATTTAAATTAATTAATAGGCTAATCATGTCATATTAACAAATATATCATCGCTTGTCATCTATGTCCTTCAAAAAAAAAAAAAAAAAAATGCGACTTGTGTTTAACCACATTACCCGATTTTTGTCTAAATTAGCATTCGACTGCATACTTATCTCCCAACCTGATATGAACGTAAACCCTCTGATCCATTGGTAACAAAACTAGGCAAAACTTCAGCAGCAAAAATAAAACCCGAATTTTGAATACAAATAGATAAAAAAAAAAAAAAATGGGGTGAGCTCAACATATTTTATACTTTCGGTAAAGGGGTTCAATATATCTCATGGCCGCGGCTCATTGGTGGGCTCAGCGGCCTTTTCCCAGGTACGACGAAAGGTCTGGCAAACCGTGTTTGCTCGCATCGATCCAAAATAAATTTTAAAATACAATGCCTAAAGATAAAAAATCCAATCATAAAATATCACAACAGAATAATCTTTGCTTATTTTAATCCAATGGAACCAAAACCCTCAGATTGGAAAACCAAAACCCAAATTTAATTTACGAAAAAGATACAAATCATCGAATTCGTAAACCAACAAAAGAAAAAGACGAAGCTTCATCCATTATCTTCCAACACACACAATAAAAATCCCAACATTCTTATATTAAAGAAGACAAGAAGAAGAGAATCAGAACTCCAACATTGTTCTCTACAAAAATCATTGAAAGGACTATAGAAGAAGAACAAAAGGATGAAGTCAAAATAAGAAACGAAAAGAGAGAGAAAACGAAACGTTTTGACGAAACCCAGCGCGCAACAACAGAGAACATTGGAGGAAGACATTAATCTATACCGTGTTTTGCTGTTGCCTCAAAGCTTTCTACCGTTCCTTCAACTCTTCCATTCCTACAGTTACAAAGCCAAACCGGGAAAGGTGTCCGACCGTAGACGATGGCGATGAGAGGCAGGAGCATCAACAAGAAGCCGGCGAGGACCACCGGGGGCCTCACCGAGCCCCAGAGAGGCTTGCTCTCCGGCCCAGATTGGGAGGCCCCTTCCTCGAAAGAAGAAGCCCCCTCCTCGTTCTCCGTCTCGTGGGAACCGGTACCTGGAGATGGTTGCTGCTGCTGCCTCCGGATCCGCTTCGGCTCCATTACCACGCTTCGACTCTTCTAGCCTTGCGGGAAACAAGAAGACCACATATAGGAGGGAACAAGTAGCAAGCATGTGCATTGCACGTGAGAGTGGAAAAAAAAAAAAAAAAGCATAAAAGAGAAAAAAGAGAAAATGACAAAATATCTGTTTGCCTACCTTTGCCAATCTCGGCCATTGTGTGTGTATATATTATATTATATAGTAAATGACTTCATTTTCCGGGCTAGAAGATTAGAATAACTAGGTTTTTTTTTTTTCTTTAAGATTGCGAAAATCTCGGGAAATATTCGAAATTTTTGTTAGTCCCAAGAGTCCTATTCCGAGAAACGCTGAGATCTCGGTCATCTCAATCACGATTTTCACCGACATGGCCGAGATGGGACCGGTTTTAATAAAAGAGACTCTTTCATCTTCCTGGATCATCAATTAATTATTTTTTAGTCCTTATTTTAGTTTTAAATCAAGTCCTCTCCCCTCTTAGCTTACCGGTGAAGGAAAATATCTCAAAAAATAAAATAAGATGGGAAGTTTTTTCTCTAGCTAAGGATTAAGGTAAATCGGATAACACCTGTTCAAATACGTTTTCATAGCTAAAACTTTCATGATATATATAAAAATTTAAATATTCGATTAATATTAATATTAATATTTATAAAAAATAAATATAAATATAAATAAATAACTATTCAATTAATACTTAAATATTAATTTTTTAAATAACCCTATTTAATTTTATATAATATTTATTATTTTTTTAAAAATATATATAATTATATTTATATAATTTTAATTTGATTTAATTATTTAATAATATTTTTGATTTTATTATTATTTAATTATCTAATTTATATTATCTATATTATATATATTTAATTTATTATCTATATTATTATTAAATTTTATTAAATAAAATAAATATAAATATGAATATGTGTAACGATTTCAATTCCATTTTTATAAAATTATATTAATATACATAAAAAAAGAAATCCGTTGCTTGAAGGGTATAAACCCGGTTTTGACTTTTAAGTGTGATGAACTAGAAGGCTGTTATTGATTTGAGCCCAAAATTCAACTTGTCACCATAGTCTTTTTGGTAGAAAGGAAGCATATTCTTTTATGAAATGATAACGACAGATGTTATAGATATGGTGGTAGATATGGTGCATGGAAGTTGGCCGGCTGATTGGATGCTAAAATTCCGTTAAATTCCTATTCAAGCTGCAAACGAGTTCACACGGACTAGAACAAATTCGATCCAAGCTAATCCAATTTCATATTACGATTGTAGTTTTTGACCAAAATCCAAATCATTATTTGATCAGGTCGAGTAAAATCAGATCTATGGAAAGATTTAGACTCAGACCTGCAAGTCATGGTTGTTGGGATCAAGTATGATTTGAACTTAGCCAAAAATGTTTTGGCTTTAAGCCGGGACCGAGTAGGACTAGGTTATATATTCCCTTATAGCTAAAATATAATGGCTAATAATTAAATATAAAATTTTAAAATTTTAAATAAAACTAAAAAGGAGCTGATTTCAACCTGAAATTTCATTCAAACACAAAATTTTATCCAACTAATTGGTCATTCTATGGTTTACAAACTATCATTTTAGAATATGAATGTCTAAATATGAGGTAAAATAGTATTTGAGATGAAAAAGAGAAATTAGTTTAAAACAAAGTTAATTCAATGAATTAGAAAAACATATTGAGAGTGGTGGAGGAGATTTCTATGATTTGGGTTTTTGGGATAGGTCAAATTAGGTTGAGGGCCAAGACAAGCTAAAGTTGGTAGTTGGATAGATTTTCTTAGATATTCGGTTAGATATAGCAACACCGCTGACGTGGAGTGCGTATCAGATCTAGCTGGATGTCGTCAATACCACGTGGACTTTTCTTTCAAAATTTTTCGCGGGCGAGGCGCTCCTACTCCTTCGCCAGGTGGCACCCCAAGATGGATCCACCTCGGTCGAAGTCGAGCCTTCCTCTGCCACTTCGCCAGGTGTCCGCCCAGGAGGGGTCCACCTCGGTCGAAGCTGCCGGCCTCTGCTCCCTCGCCAAGTGGCATCCCAAGATGGGTCCACCTCAGCCAAGGTCAAGCCAGGTGCTCCTGCTCCTTCTCCAGGTGGCACCCCAAGATGGGTCCACCTCGGCCAAAGTCGAGCCTTCCTCTGCCACTTCGCCAGGTGTCCGCCAATGAGGGGTCCACCTCGACCGAAGCTTACAGCCTCTGCTCCCTCGCCAGGTGGCACCCCAAGACGGGTCCACCTCTACCGAGGTCGAGCCTGACGCTCCTACTCCTTCACCAGGTGGCACCCCAAGATGTGTCCACATCGGCCGAAGTCGAGCCTTCCTCTACCACTTCGCCAGGTGTCCATCCAGGAGGGGTCCACCTTGGCTGAAGCTGGCAGCCTCTGCTCCCTTGCCAGGTGGTACCCTGAGACAGGTCCACCTCTGCCGAGGTCGATCCTGGCGCTCTCGCTCCTTCACCAGGTGGCACCCCAAGATGGGTCCACCTCGGCCAAAGTTGAGCCTTCCTCTGCCACTTCGCCAGGTGTCTGTCCAGGAGGGGTCTACCTCGGTCGAAGCTGGCAGCCTCTGCTCCCTCGCCAGGTGGTGCCCCAAGATGGGTCCACCTCAGTCGAGGTCGAGCCTGGCGCTCCTTCTCCTTCGCCAGGTGGCACTCCAAGATGGGTCCACCTCGGTCGAAGTCGAGCCTTCCTCTGCCACATCTCCAGGTGTCCGCCCAGGAGGGATCCAACTCGATCGAAGCTGGCAGCCTCTACTCCCTCGCCAAGTGGCACCCCAAGATAGGTCCACCTCTGCCGAGGTCTAGCCTGGCGCTCCTGCTCCTTCACCAGGTGGCACCCCAAGATGGGTCCACCTCGACCGAAGTCGAGCCTTCCTCTGCCACTTCGCCAGGTGTCCGCCCAGGAGGGGTCCACCTCGGCTGAAGCTGGCTGCCTCTGCTCCCTCGCCAGGTGGCACCCCAAGACAGGTCCATCTCTGCTGAGGTCGAGCCTGGCATTCCTGCTCCTTCACCAGGTGGCACCCTAAGATGGGTCCACCTCGGCCGAAGTCGAGCCTTCCTCTATCACTTCGCCAGGTATCCACCCAAGAGGGGTCCACCTCGACCGAAGCTAGCGGCCTCTGCTCCCTCGCCAGGTGGCGCCCCAAGATGGGTCCACCTCAGCCGAGGTCAAGCCAGATGCTCCTGCTCCTTCACCAGGTGGCACCCCGAGATGGGTCCACCTCGGCCAAAGTCGAGCCTTCCTCTGCCACTTCGCCAGGTGTCCGCCCAGGAAGGATCCACCTCGGCCGAAGTTGGGTGCCTCTGCTCCCTTGCCAGGTGGCGCCCTAAGATGGGTCCACCTCAACCGAGGTCGAGCCAGGTGCTTGGTGCGGACACCAGGCACAAGAAGAGATTTCAGCAAGCTTAGCTAGGTTCTTATTTGAGTCCTGTAATAATTTAATTTTGCATTTATTTTCTTTTAAATTAAGTCATGAGTCAAGTCTCATTGAGTCTTGTTTAAATCAAATTTCATTGAGTCTTGTTTAAGTCAAGTTCGGGCCAGTCCAATTGCAAAATCATGAATGGTTAGTGTCTAGTCAAAAGTCAAAGGGAGCATGGTCCATGGGTTCACCACCAAAGAAGCCACATCATCACATGGAAGCCACCTCCTTGCCACATCACAAGGAGGTTCAAATTCAAGGAAATTCGGCCAAAAAAGAGGGAATTTTGAATTGGCCAACCTCCCCACCCATCTCTCCTACATTCATGGGGACGACCCACCTTTCTAGGAGTTGCATTTTGAATTGAAAAAAAAAAAAACAAAACAAACAAGGCTGCAAAGAAAGTCTTATAAGAGTCCTTGTTTTCTTGTAAAAGAGTAGATGATGAATGAAGAAAATAGCCTTTCTTTTTCAAAGAAGTTCTCTTGTTTGTGATGTTTGGTAGAGGTTATCTTGCTTGTGATATTTGGTACCCTATGAGAGGGTAAGATGTGAGGCCTTGAAGTTTTGATCTCCTTTAATCTACAACTCTCCTTTTCCACTCCAAGATCTTGCATGAATTCGGCTTAGAGGAAATCTTCCAAGAGCTTGCCAAGGGTTGCCTCATCAACAACTAGTGCAACAAGGGTTTCTACAACAAACCTCAGAGTCATCCTTCTAAGGAGCCATGGAAGATTCAAGATAAACCTCCACAACATCTTTCCTTCTTGTTTATTTATTTATTTTATTCCAATCATAAATTCTCTTCCTAATCCCTCCATCTAATTTTGTTGCAGGATCCCCGGGTTTTTCTTGAGTTCCAAAGAAGGAGGTTGGATTTGCTAAGAACTAGAAAACCTACCTAGGGTATTTTCCTTGTCATCCAAAATCCTCCCTGAGTGTATTATTCAAGAGAGTAATTTAATGCCTGGAAGCCCTCTTATGAACTCTTTCATATCTAAAATTGGTAAGGTGAATTGGCTCTAATCTGAGTGGTTTCCTAACCACTAAGATCCTTCTCTCTTAATTATCTTGAATAGAAAATTTCAGGGTTTTGTGTGACATTTCAGAATTTCCTTTCATTACATCTAGGTTCTTTGCTTTGAATGGCTAAATCTTATTGCTTTGTTTTCATTTGAGCTTTACTAATTTGATTAAGAGCATGTCATTCCCATTGTGTCCCGTATTATTTGGTATCAGAGCAGGTTAGATTAGAGCATCATAGTTAAAAACCCTGTTTTCTGGTTTGCATGATTTTTTCTCTTATGCTATAAGATTATAGCCAAATCTTTGCATCGTAATACCAAGGTGAAATTAGGTTGTCCTACTATAAGGTGGATCCTTATAGTGTAAGGTTGCCCTATCTTGGTTATTGCTCATTGACCACATAGAAAAAATCTTTGTAGGTCTGATTTCCCTGCTTGCTGTAATTCTTTGTAGGCTGACTGTAATCCGCCTGAAACTCCAAAGGCAGGTAGTGCATTTTGCATTGAAACATTTTTTTTCTTGTTCCATTTCAAGTTAGTTGTCACCATATTAAATTTTATCATCAGAAAAAAATCAAAAAAAAATGAAAATTACCGCACTCCATCACTGTTGCTGAAATTCCTGTATGTTCTGTTCTGATCCTTTTCACATTGTTTAACTTTAATGATCTGCTCAGCACAGTACAGATTTTATCTTCTAATTTTCTTTCATATGGCATATCATCTATCAGTTAGCAATTTTCTGTGAATTTTTCAAATTTTTTTTTGAAACTGTTACATAGCACTTCTCAACCCCACTTTGAACTGCAACACACAATATTTCTGCTGCTGAGATTAGGGTTTACATGCATGCTTTGCATCATCTCATGATAAATCAATTAAGGGCATCATTATGACATGGGGGCAGGAATTAATCACCTGTCCTTATCCCAAAACTACAACCCGTCATCTCGATCCCAACCCCTTAATTAAAATCAATTAGACATAATTACCCTAGTGGGTTAGGGACACCAACGGGTCGGGTTCAGATTAGGGTCAAGTTAATTGTGTCAACTAATTGGTGTGTGCTTACGGGCTTAGTGTCTAGGATTGGTGCATTAGGGCTTGTGGTTTGGTCCGCCTACCTGGCCAATCTAAGATTGGTGTCTAAGGATTAGCAAAACAGGGACCTCTACTCCCCTTCCACCTACCTGGCCAAGTCACATAAGTTACTACTAGCTAGTTGGTCCTTTTAATTAGATCCCTAATTTGTGCTCTAGGTTTAGGAGCCTTAGTCGTCTTGGGTTAAGTGCATTATTTCATGAAAACTAGATCAGGAGCTTCATATTCACGAGTCCAAACCCAATCCAGTGTAGCCATGGATCCGAATCTTGAAACCCTGATGAAAGCCCTAAATGACCAAATGGCCCAACTCAACCAAAATTTGACTGATCAGTTGGCCCAAAACAACCAAAGCATGAGGGAGCAAATGTCCCACATTACTGCTAGGCTTGACTGACTAGAGTCTAGAACCCCTGGAGGAAATCAAGATGCCTAGAATGAGCTAGACCCTGAACCTGAATTTGAGACACCAGCCAACCCTTGAACGATCCCAAGACAAGGCCTTTTCCAAGAGCATGATCCTAATCGAGTCTATGAACCAAATCCTAGGAGACCCACCCCAGTCCAGTTGGACCAAGATGAGCGAACCTTGAAGAACATTAGGTTGGAAGCCCCCACCTTCGATGGAATATTAGATCCCAAAACCTATATTGATTGGGAAGGTGAGATGGACCAGTACTTTGACTGGTATGAGATGAGTGAGGATAGGAAGTGTAAATTTGCAAAGCTTAAACTTGTGTGTCAAGCTAGGCTACATTGAGGAAACGTTGAGAAACTAGCTAGACAAAGAGGAGACGTCCCTATAGTAGCTTGGAGAGCAATGAAACTTAGGTTGAGAGAGAAATACCTTCCTATGTCCTACCATCAGAGATTATTAAATCAGTGGAAGAGACCGACACAAGGGAACAAAAGTGTGGCTGAGTACATTGCAAAGTTCGATGAGTTTGTAATGAGATGCAATATTGATGAATCAGAGTCAGTGACTTTGTCTAGGTTTAGAGCCGGACTTAGAGAGAAAATCTAGAAAGAACTATTCATGAGGGAAGTCCATGATTTGGAGCTAGCATACTAGATAGCGCGTGATGCAGAACGATTCCATAGGTGTCCAGTTTTTCGTCGACCTGAAGCCCCTGGTCCTAGTGTTTCTAGTCAGCAACCAGGACAAAACCAGTTAAGGTATAATCGACCCAATTACAACACACCTCAGACCCGAAGAGATGATAAAGGGAAAGCACCTGAAGTCCAAAGAAATCCGAATGCATGCTTCAAATGTCAAAAGGTAGGTCACTATGCTAGTAACTGTCCAAATAAAGCCTTATATATAGGAGCAGCAGAGGAAAATGAATCTGAGCCCATAAAGCCCTTAGCAGATTGTGAGGAAGAAGTATATCAACCTGATAATTGTTTAGCTGATGAGTATGAAGGGGATGAAGAGATTATTGACTCATCAGAAATGCTAGGAGTCGTCAGATGTATCTTGACCCAAAATAAGGTACAGGAAGATTGGCATAGGACTAGTATCCTACAGACTTTTGTCAAGATAGGGGAGAAAGTTTGTAAAATCATAATCGATAGTGGTAGCTGTGTTAATGCAATTTCAACAAGTGAAGCCAAGAGTCTAGGATTAACCACTATCCCTCATCCCAACCCCTACAAAGTTTCATGGATAGATGCTACCTCAATACCTATCAAATTTAGATGTCAGGTCCAGATCCAATTCCAATCCTATCAAAAAAAGATCTGGTGTGATATGCTCCCTATGGGAGTAAGTAGCATCATCCTAGGCAGGCCATGGCTATTTGACCATGATGCGACCATTTTTGGTCGATCAAATTCATGTGCCTTCACTTTTAATGACAAGAAAATTGTCATTCACCCTACTCAGCCTAAGGACAACACTAAGAGAGGGTCGAGCAACCTAAAAGATAAGAGACCGGGATTGAACCTAATAAATGCAAAAGAATTAGAACAAGAAATCAATGGAGGTTCACCCATTTGGATGCCAACTGTTAAGGAAACCCAAAGTCGAAACCTTGTAGAACAATCTAAGGAAGTGATCAAATTGTTAGAGGAATTTAAAGATGTCTTTCCTAAAGACTTACCTGATCACTTACCACCATTAAGGGATATTTAGCACACTATAGATTTAGTCCCTGGAGCCACCCTACCCAACTTACCTCACTATAGGATGAACCCTACCGAATACTTAGAATTGCAACGACAAGTAGGGGACCTTCTTAGAAAAGGATTCATCAAAGAAAGTATGAGCCCCTGTGCAGTACCTGCATTCCTAACCCCTAAGAAGGATGGCACGTGGAGAATGTGTGTCGATAGTCATGCCATAAACAAAATTATGGTGAAATATAGATTTCCCATACCCCGTTTGGATGATATGTTGGACATGATGGCCGGCGCAAATGTATTTTCTAAGATTGACCTGAAGAGCGGCTATTACCATGTTAGAATTAGACCACGGGATGAATGGAAAACAACATTCAAAACTAAGGATGGGTTATATGAATGGGTAGTAATGCCTTTTGGATTAACCAATGCATCGAGTACATTTATGAGGATGATGACCCAGGTCCTACGAGCTTTCATGGGAAAATTTGTGGTGGTATATTTTGATGATATCTTGATATATAGTAAGACCAAAGAAAACCATGTGGACCACCTTAGACAAGTCTGTACAGCCCTTAGGAAAGAAGAACTCTATGCTAATTTAAAGAAATGTGAATTCATGACCTAAAGAGTTACCTTCCTAGGTTTCATTGTCACCCCTGATGGAGTTTCAGCCGATCCTGAAAAGATAAGATCCATAGTTGAATGGCCCATTCCCAAAACTGTTCATGATGTTCGTAGCTTCCATGGATTGGCCACTTTCTAAAGGAGATTTATTAGAGGATTTAGCTCCATTGTTGCCCCGATAACGGATTGTATTAGGAAGGGAAGTTTTGAATGGACAAAAGCAGCTGACAAAGCCTTCCTAGATATTAAGAAAAAGATGACATAAGCACCTATCTTAAGACTGCCAGATTTTTCTAAAGTTTTCGAGGTAGCTTGTGATGCCTCTGGAGTAGGTATTGGAGGAGTATTGAGTCAAGAGAATCATCCAGTGGCATTTTTTAGTGAAATGTTAAATGAGACTAGGGCGAGATATTCAACGTATGACAAAGAGTTGTATGCAGTAGTCCAGGCTTTGAGATATTGGAGACACTATCTGATACTGCAAGAGTTTGTCCTCCTTTCTGATCACGAAGCCCTTAGATTTCTGAGCTCCCAGAAGAAACTGAATCCTAGGCATGCCAAGTGGGTAGAGTTCACCCAAGCCTACACTTTCGTCCTGAAACATCATGCTGGAACTGAAAATAAGGTTGCTGATGCATTGAGTCGTAAAGCCTTGCTTATAAATTCAATTAGCACTGAAGTCGTGGGTTTTGAAAGAATTAAGGATGAATATGACACCTGTCCAGACTTTTGTGAAACTTTTCAGGCTTTAAAATAAGGACCATCCTCTGATCATAGTGAATACACCCTTTTAGATGGATACCTATTCAAAGAAAACAAACTCTGTATTCCCATAACATCTTTAAGGGACTTTCTAGTTTGGGAAACTCATACCGGAGTCTTAGCTGGTCATTTTGGTAGAAACAAAACCATCCTAGCTATAGAAGACCAGTTTTATTGGCCAGGACTGAAACGACAAGTTGCCCAAATAGTGGCTAGATGTCAAACTTGTGCTGTTGCCAAATAGCAGAAGCAAAACACTGGACTCTATACACCCTTACCTGTACCTGATTGTCCCTGGCAGGACCTGAGCATGGACTTTGTGTTAGGTTTACCTAAGACCCAAAGGAGACATGATTCAATTTTTGTTGTGGTCGATAGGTTCTCAAAAATGGTCCATTTCATCCCATGTTCGCAAACATTCGATGCATCCAAGGTAGCCAAACTTTTTCCAGACGGAGTGGTCAAGTTAAATAGGCTACCTAAAACCATTGTGTCTGATCGAGATGTTAGGTTCACCAGCTACTTCTGGAAGATGTTATGGCATTTGCTAGGCACTAAATTGAAATTTTTGACTACCTATCACCCACAGACTGATGGACAAACTGAGGAAGTCAATCGAAGCCTAGGAAATCTGTTAAGATGCTTAGTTGGTGACAATATGGGTAATTGGGATCTTCTCCTCCCTCGTGCTGAATTTGCTTACAATAGCTCGGTCAATAGGTCTATGGGCAGAAGTCCTTTTGAGATAGTCCATGGTTACAAACCTAAGAAGCCTTTAGATCTTATTCTGCTACCCACACATGCATGAATTTTTGAGTCTGCCGAGTCATATGCACAGTATATTAGAGAATTGCATAAAGAAATTAGAAAAAAAATTCAAATGAGTAATGAAGTATATAAGCATATGGCTAATTCACGGAAAAGAACAAAAGAATATAACGAAGGAGATTTTGTAATGATTAAACTAAGACCTGAAAAGTTCCTACCGGGAACTATGAAGAAACTACATGCCCGGGGAGCCGGACCTTTCAAAATAATTAAGAAAGTTGGACCTAATGTATACGTGTTAGAGTTGCCACCAGAATATGACATTAGTTCAACCTTTAATATTTCTGATATGAAAGAGTATAAAGAACCGACATTAATTCCTAGTGAGCCTTTTGAGCCTTGTCCTATTTTTGAGAGTGCAACCTTACCTGAATGTCCACCAGCAAATCCACCAGACCGGAAAGATCGAGTTGAACAAATTTTGGATGATCAGGCAATTACCACTAGGAATAAAGGTTATCAACGTTACCTGGTTCGTTGGCAAGGACGACCCAAATTGGAGGACTCTTGGATCACCCGAAAGGATCTTCAACAGATTGACCTAGACCTATTAGAAAGATATAATGAGCAGATTAATCCTTACTCGACAGGGTCGAGTTCCTCCCACCACGGGAGAATTGGTGCGGACACTAGGCACAAGAAGAGATTTCAGCAAGCTTAGCTAGGTTCTTATTTGAGTCCTGTAATACTTTAATTTTGTATTTGTTTTCTTTTAAATTGAGTCATGAGTCAAGTCTCATTAAGTCTTGTTTAAATCAAATTTCATTGAGTCTTGTTTAAGTCAAGTTCGGGCCAATCCAATTACAAAATCATGAAGGGTTAGTATCTAGTCAAAAGTCAAAGGGAGCATGGTCCATGGGTTCACCACCAAAGAAGCCACATCATCACATGGAAGCCACCTCCTTGCCACATCACAAGGAGGTTCAAATTCAAGGAAATTTGGCCAAAGAAGAGGGAATTTTGAATTGGCCAACCTCCCCACCCATCTCTCCTACATCCATGGGGATGACCCACATTTCTAGGAGTTGTATTTTGAATTCAAAAAAAAAAAACAAACAAGGCTGCAAAGAAAGTCTTATAAGAGTCCTTGTTCTCTTGTAAAAGAGCAGATGATGATGAATGAAGAAAATAGCCTTTCTTTTCCAAAAAAGATCTCTTGTTTGTGATGTTTGGTAGAAGTTCTCTTGCTTGTGATGTTTGGTACCCTATGAGAGGGTAAGGTGTGAGGCCTTGAAGTTTTGATCTCCTTTAATCTACAACTCTCCTTTTCCACTCCAAGATCTTGCATGAATTCGGCTTAGAGGAAATCTTCCAAGAGCTTACCAAGGGTTGCCTCATCAACAACTAGTGCAACAAGGATTTCTACAACAAACCTCAGAGTCATCCTTCTAAGGAGCCATGGAAGATTCAAGACAAACCTCCACAACCTCTTCCCATCTTGTTTATTTATTTATTTTATTCCAATCGTAAATTCTCTTCCTAATCCCTCCATCTAATTTTGTTGCAAGATCCCCGGGTTTTTCTTGAGTTCCAAAGAAGGAGGTTGGATTTGCTAAGAACTAGAAAACCTACCTAGGGTATTTTCCTTATCATCTAGAATCCTCCTTGAGTGTGTTATTCAAGAGAGTAATTTAATGCCTGGAAGCCCTCTTATGAACTCTTTCAGATATGAAATTGGTAAGGTGAATTGGCTCTAATCTGAGTGGTTTCCTAACCACTAAGATCCTTCTCTCTTAATTATCTTGAATAGAAAAATTTCAGAGTTTTGTGTGACATTTCAGAATTTCCTTTCATTACATCTAGGTTCTTTGCTTTGAATGGCTAAATCTTATTGCTTTGTTTTCATTTGAGCTTTACTAATTTGATTAAAAGTATGTCATTCCCATTGTGTCCCGCATTAGTGCTCCTGCTCCATCGCCAGGTGGCACCCCAAAATGGGTCCACCTCTGCCAAAGTCGAGCCCTCCTCTGCCACTTTGCTAGGTGTCCGCCCAGGAGGGGTCCACCTCGGTTGAAGCTGGCGGCCTCTACTCCCTCACCAGGTGGCGCCCCAAGATGGGTCCACCTCGGCCAAGGTCGAGCCAGGCGCTCCTGTTCCACTGCCAGGTGGCACCCCCTGATGGGTCCACCTTGGCCGAAGTCAGCCCTATTCTGCAAAGCCTCCGGAGGTCAGAGGCATGGGCCACGAGGTCACTGCTAGAGTCGGCGTGCGGCGCATCCCGTACAGGGTTCCCAATATGGCCCACAACGGTCCGTGGAACCTCGTTTACATCAGTTAAGGAGGGCCCCGCAATCGAGGTATTGAACCCTCGCGGTCAGGGGCCTGGAACCCAGGAAATTCACAGTCAATGTCCCGAGATGAGGGCTCCCATGCTTGGCTCGAGATCCCACCAGATTCCCCCTTTCGTGACAACACGGTGGACGAGGCGA
The DNA here is from genome assembly GCA_021397845.1 of Areca catechu. Taxonomy (NCBI): domain Eukaryota; kingdom Viridiplantae; phylum Streptophyta; class Magnoliopsida; order Arecales; family Arecaceae; genus Areca; species Areca catechu. Next base: position 73,856,398 of record CM038041.1, read on the forward strand.
GCTGGCCGCTTAACTCCCGGGCTCGAAGAAGAGGGGAGGAGGGGGAGAGGAGCCAGAGACCTCCGGGAACCTCTGAGGGAAGAAGCAAACGCTGAAGGCAGTCCGGTGGTATAAAAAGGATGGTGAAATTGGATGGTGAAGATAAGCCACGAAGAGGAAAGGACACCGAGAGATAACGATTCTGGGGCTCTCGAAAGTTCCCAAACGCAAGTCCGGCGGGTCCAGCATAGGAAGCTAGGTGTCAACCCCTCTTTTTTCCACACTTCTGTCATCAAAACCTCCTCTAAGCACGAGAATCCATCAGAGACCCATCTTAGTGGATCTGTTCCATCTTGCCATTCTCTAACTTGACCGTCGGAGTGCCATCGCTGGAATCCCCGGCCCGGGTCTCTGACCTTGTTTTGCAGGCCCGGAGGCTTGGAGATCCCGAGGTGAAGGAGTCCAAGGACCGGCACCAGCTCATAAGCTACAGGCCACCGTGGTAAGATCGGCAGCAGATTGGCACGCCAAGAAGGGAGGGCAGAACAGCAACCCCTGTGCAAGCAAGCCCCTTGTAAGCAAGGGAATAGCTCAACCATGGTGGTGACACATGGAGGCGAAGCCTCCACCAGTCGAGCGGGAGAGGTTCCCTCTCCTCTGGGCCTACGCAGCCCGGAGGGGGAACTTTCCACTCCTCCTCCTCCTTAGCTGTCCTCGGTGGACGATCCTTTTGCAGCCATCGTCCAGCAGCTGCAAATGCTTACTACAGCTGTACGGCAGCTGCAGCATCAGTGATGCAGAACGAAAGCTCTGATACCAAAAATGATGCAGAACAAAGAACAAAGAAGCGTATGCGGAAGTAAATTTAAGATTAATTCTTTTTATATATATATATTTTTCAGAAATTGGCTTCGACTCAAAGTAAAGTTAAACTAAGTTGATAGAAACTAGGTAAGGACTGAAAGCACAATTTAGAAGAAGCTAAGTTATCAGAGTAGTTCAGAAGTAATGGATCGCTGGGGGTTGAGAAACTCCCAGACCTAGGGTTTCGCTTTGAACTTTCAACAGGACAGAAATAAAGAGAAGAGATGGTTTACCAACCAGACAGTGATCTTCACAGAATTTGGGTGGAAGAACTCTCTCGAGTAGATTGTTGGATCCTCGGATTCGGCTATCTTCGTAATGGATCCTCCAATACTGGCCTCGTGGCTGGGTCGGCTTCTCCTGAACTCAAGATCTGGGAAGAAGAAAAACAAGTGATGGATTCAGAGACTCAGGGAAGGATTTACCAGTTCGAAGAACTTGAAGGCTGATGTCGCTGAGATCCGGATTCTCTTGAAGGCTGATTCGACTCCCTCTGGAAAGAGCTTTGGATCGGAAGTATCCGGACTGTAGCTGGATGCTGGTGGTCGGTCTGGACTTGGAGAGAGAGGCCGTGGGAGGTGGGATAGGCTAGGGTTTGATGGATTGAAGTAGATGGTGGGCGGCTAGGGTTTTGGAGTAGAAGTGGCTAACCTAGGGTTTGGGTTTTGGAGATCTCACACCTCCTCAAGGTTCCTGGGGAACCCGAATTTACTCCCTCACGGAGCTCAACACCTGGATGCAAGTACGGAAGAGAGAAAACATAGAGTTTGCTTACAAAAAAAAGTTGGTTTCATTCATCTCATTTTTTTTTGAACTTATTAAGGGGTTTTAATTTATAGGACATTACAATAGAGTAGGGTTTTACATCTTCCCATGTGGGACTAAAGGAGGGGATCTTCAAATTAGGATCGTAGGATCAATCCCTACTCATATGGCCGGCCAAATAATTCCAAAGATGATTGAGGCTTCAAAAAAAGAAAGTGGGTGGTGCCTCCTTGTCTTGACCTCCAAGAAAATTATTTTTTTCCTTCTATGCTTGGCCTTATCTGGAAGTGTTTGGGCACCTCTTAACCTTGCCCTCCAAAAGAAAATTTGTTTCCTTTTATATCTGGCTTTAGTTGGAATGACTAGGGCGCCTCCTAACCTTGCTCTTCAAGAGAAATCTCCTTCCTTCCATGGCTCAACCCTTTTTGGATACCTTCTTTTCTTTCTCCCCAAGTTATGGCTCTTTCTAACTTTGTTTTGAGTATTTTTGGCAAGTAATGGGCGCCTCCTTGAAGTTCTCTCCAAGAGAATTTCTTCCCTTACATAGTTTGGTTCTTTTGGGAATGTCTTGGGCCGCCCCCCTGATTTGTGGACCCCTGGTGGATTTATTCTCAATTGGCACATGAGAGAAGGGAGCTGCTATCTGTGGTGTGGGGACCAAAGCCTGCTGGATGGAGATGTGGCACCCCCTGGACTCAGGCGTATGGCTGGGAGTGTGGCTGGGAGTGTGGTGCCGACTTGCTTGGCCTTGGGAGAAAATGTAACACCCCAGGTTGAAGCCCTAGTCCACTACTGAGTCAACATGACTCAACCAAATAAAAATGCAGGTAATACAGACTCAAGCTAAAATTGAGTTGATCAAGTCAACCCTTATTACAAGCCAAAAATCCTAATTCTTCGGGCAAGGTTAATCAGAGATCCAGATGGAGCTCTGAAGTCTTCTTCTGAGTCTGGTGCCCGCACCAATCAGCAGTGCTCCCTGGCCACTCAGCCCCAGCCAGGAACCCCCGCAGTCCGAGCCGTGGGCCCCCGTGTAAGCATGCGCTCCATTCAAGGCAGGCCATCCCATCCACGGGTAGTAACCAACCCCTGCGGGAGCCATCAGACTCCCGCAAAAAGAAACCACACCGGTTTGACATATCACGAGAGTCAATCCTTGGCTGACGATCCTGAAGCCGTCCGACGCAGCAGGCACCACCGGGGCAAGGCCCCTCACCATGATCGATCGGCACCTCCCTCTCCAGCAGCCTCGGTGGAAGGTTCCATTGATGAGGCCATCAGGCACCTGGCCGACAGGTGTCTGGAGGAGCATGAGCGCAAATTGGTGGAGTTCTCACATCGCTTCACCAACTTGCAGGGCTCCCCAAGCGAGCCAGTGGGCAACAACGCCCAACCACCCTTCTCCCACGAAATCCAAGAGGAACCGATCTCGAATCGGTTCAGCATGCCTCAGGTGGATCCTTACGATCAGACCACCGATCCCTTGGACTACTTAGAGAGCTATAAGGCTCTCATAAGGGTCCAGGGAGTGACGGACGCTCTTCTATGCATTGCCTTCCTAGCCACCCTCTGGAAGGCCGCTCGAGTTTGGTTCACCTGCCTTGAGCCAGAATCTATTAGCTCCATCCATCAGCTGGAAGAAAAGTTCGTGGAACACTTGGATGCCTGCCGGAAGGTGCCAAGGGAGGTGGATAGCCTCTTCTCCATTTGTCAGCAAGACTAGGAGCCACTGCAAGACTACGTGACCCGCTTCAAGATTGCAGCCCTAGAGATTTATAGCCTGGACAAGCCAGTCACCATGTTGGCATTGAAGCGAGGGCTCAAGACCTCTGGCCTGACGTATTCCCTGGACAAGAAGCCCCCAAGATGTATTTCGAGCTCCTCCTCCATGTCCACAAGTACATCTGCATTGAGGAGGCCAACCGTACTAGGCGAGAGTTGGACGGGAAGCTTTCAACGAAGCATGTCCCAAGGGATGTCCCTGGGACCCAAAGGCCTGGACCACCTATAGACTTCTGCCCGAGTTCGAAGCCGAAGAACGGTGTTGCTCTGGAGTGAACCTTCACCCCTCTCCTTGCTCCTAGAATAAAGATCCTCATGGAGATCGAGGGCGAATGCTACCTCCGCCGACCTCCTCCTCAAAATCCAAGGAATAGTCGTAACAAGACGAAGTACTGCCAGTTTCATCATGACCATGGCCACGACACGGAGGAGTGCCATAATCTAAAATGGGAGATCGAGGAGATGATCAAGAGGGGCTACCTCAGGAAGTTCATGAGGAGCAAGGCCTTGGCGGAGGACCAGCCACTCGCGGCCCTTCCCCCCGTCCCTACGGTTGACAACCGCCCTACGGAGAAACCTGTGGGCATGATCTCTTAGGGGATAGGGCGCGCATCGAAGAGAGCCCAGGAGGCGGGAGACCTGGAGAATGTACTCCCCTTCGAAAAGGGGAATGAAAATGAAAATGAAAACAATGATGCGGTGATAGTCGAGATGACCATCGCTAAGCATCCTACACATCGCATTATAATGTATAGTGGGAGCTCTACTGATATACTTTTTTATGATGCTTTCTCCCAGATGAATTTATCTCATGATCGGCTAAAGCCAGTGCACACCCCTCTTGTGGGCTTCACCAGAGATTCTATGGGGATCGAAGGGGAGATCACTCTCCCTGTTATCGCCGGATCCCCATCCCGGCATAGCACGGTCATGATGACCTTTACTGTTGTTCGACTCCCATCACCTTACAATGCTATCCTAGGCCATCCAGGGCTTAACCAACTAGACGCGATCATCTCCACCAAAAGGTTGCTGGTGTAGTTCCCTACCGCCTTTGGGATGGGAGTAATGAGAGGGATAGCCCAACCTGTCCCGCATTGCTTTCAGGAAGTCCCTGGAGCCCGGAGTCCGAGCTCGGCTCTGACGTCGACGATCTCGACCAGAGGGCATAAGACCCCAGAGGAGGCCTCGTAGAGCACTTATTGATGTACCCCCTCAGCTCAGACCCTCAAAAGATAGTGCAGGTAGGAGCCCAACTCCTGAAGGATGAATGAGCTCGCCTGTTGGACCTCCTCCGGGCCAATGCGAATGTGTTCGCCTGGTCTACTGCAGATATGCCAGGTATTCCCTCAGAAGTTATCAACCACCAACTGAAGATTGATCCGAGGTGCCTCCCGGTCTGCCAGAAGAAGAGAAGTTTCACCGCAGAGAGGTAGAAGGCAATCAATGAGGAAGTGGAAAAGCTTCTCACCACTGGCTTTGTGCGAGAAGTACAATCCCTTGGTTGGCTGGCGAACGTGGTAATAATAAAGAAGAACAATGGCAAGTGAAGGATCTGTGTGGACTACACTGACCTCAATCGAGCATGCCTGAAGGATAGTTTCCCGCTTTCCAAGATCGACCATCTCGTGGACACTACCTCGGGACATTGCCTCCTCTCTTTCATGGATGCCTTCTCTGAGTACAACCAGATCTGAATGCACCCGGAGGACGAGGAGCACAACGCCTTCGTCATAGATCGTGGGACCTACTACTATAAGATGATGCCATTCGGCCTCAAGAACATTGGTGCCACGTATCAACGTTTGGTCAACAAGGTCTTCAAAGACTAAATTGGCCGCAACATGCAGGTGTACGTGGACGACATGCTAGTGATGAGCAAGTTGACCTCGGACCATGTCGACGACCTGGCGGAGACCTTCAATAACCTCCATCTTCACCAAATGAAGTTAAACCCAACGAAGTGCACTTTCGGCATATCGGCGGGGAAGTTCCTGGGCTTCATGGTGACCCAAAGAGAGATAGAAGCAAACCTGGAGAAGGATCAGGTGATCCTAGACATGGAGCAGCCCACCTCCAAGAAGCAAGTGCAGCGACTCACCGGCTGGATAGCCACCCTGAGCTAGTTTATCTCGAGGTCTGCTGACTGCTGCCAGCCCTTCTTCAAGGCACTGAGGAAGATGCATGACTTCACTTGGATGAAAGAGTGCCAAGACGCATTTAAAGAACTGAAGAAGACGTTGGCGTTGATGCCATTGCTTTCCCGGCCAGAGGAAGGAGAGGAGCTCCTTCTATACCCAGCGGTCACTCCGGAGGCTGTCAGCTCGATCCTAGTTAGGATGGATAACAAAGGGATATTGAGGCTAGTGTATTACATGAGCAGACTCCTCCGCGATGCGGAGCTCAGGTATTCTTGGTCTGAAAAACTGATTTTTGCACTAATCTTGTTTGCCCAGCACCTCAGGCCTTATTTCCAAGCACACCCCATCGCGGTCCTAACAGATCAACCACTGAAAGCGGTGCTCAGCTGACCTGACACATCTGGATGCCTGGTGAAGTGGGCACTCAAGCTTAGTGAGTTCGACATCACCTACCAACCGAGGTCGGCCATGAAGGCACATGTACTTACTGATTTTTTGGTTTAGTGTGCATGCCTGGGCGACGGGGCGGAAGAGAGCTCCCAAGACCGACAGCCAGAACCTAGATCGGAGGAGGACATCTAGATCTTTCATGTGGATGGAGCCTCGAACTCTGGCAAGAGAGGAGCCAGACTCATCCTCGCCAATAGCGAAGGAGTTGTCACCGAATATGCGCTCCGCTTCTAGTTTGCCGCCACCAATAACCAAGCAGAGTACAAAGCACTCCTCGCAGGGCTGAGAGTCTCCCACAAGCTGGGTGGCAGGGCAGGTTTCGAGAGAGTACGAGGCACTAGATCCCCAAATAGTGAAGTACCTGGAGCTCGTGCGAGCGAGCGTGCTAGGCTTTAGACACTTCAGCATCTCCCACATCCCACGCGGGAAAAATTCTTGCATAGACGCCCTCTCCCACCTGGCAACCATGCCGGACTCATCGCTGGGCCGTGCCTACATCGATTATCTTCGAGCCTCGAGCTATGATACACCCATGGAGGTCCAACAGGTCAACCCTGAGCCCAGCTGGATGGATAAGTACATCGAATACATTACCAATGGCACCTTGTCGGAGGATCGCATGGCGGTCGATCTCATTAAGAGGAAGGCCGCACGGTTCATGTTGATGGACGGGCTACTGTACCGGAGATCCTACTCCTACCCACTCCTCAAGTGTCTGAGACCCACCAAAGCTGCACTCGTGCTCCAGGAGATCCATGAGGGCATCTGTGGGAACCATATGGGGGGCAGAATGCTGGCGTACAAGGCCCTCCACCAAGGCTACTTCTGGGAGACGATGAGAGAAGACGTGGCTAACATCGTGAAGAGCTGTGATCGATGTCAGCGGCATGCTGTGGTGCAACGCCAGCCTGTTGTTTCACTCTCATAACTCTCCGCCCCCTGGCCGTTCGCATAGTGGTGCATGGATCTCCTCGGACCTTTTCCCCCTGCGCCCGGGCAATGGAGATTCTTGATTGTGGCTATCGACTACTTCACGAAGTGGGTCGAGGCCCAGCTGTTGGCTCGGATCACAGAGGTAAATGTCACCAAGTTCTTCTAGAAGTCAATTATCTGCCGTTTCGGCTTGCCCCATACCATCATCACTGACAAAGGATACCAGTTCGACTATCGGGAGTTCGAGGAGTTTTGATGTAGAACGAAAGAAGAGATGATGTGATGCAGAAATGAATTAAGATTAATTCTTTTTTTTTATATATTTTCAGAAATTGGCTTTGATTCAAAGAAAAGCTAAACTATATTGAAAGAAACTAGGTAATAATTGAAAGCACAATTTAGAAGAAACTAGGTTATCAGAGTGGTTCAGAAGTAACGGATCGCTGGGGGTTGAGAAACTCCCAGACCTAGGGTTTCGCTCTGAACTTTCAACAGGACAGAAATAAAGAGAAGAGATGGGTTACTGACCAGACAGTAATCTTCATAGAGTTTGGTGGAAGAACTCTCTCGAACAGATTGTTGGATCCTCGGATTCGGATATCTTTGCAATGGATCCTCCAATACTGGTCCTGTGGCTGAGTCGGCTTCTCTTGAACTCAAGATCTGGGAAAGAAGAAGAACAAGTGATGGAATCAGATACTCAAGGAAGGATTTACCAGATTGAAGAACTTGAAAGCTGATGTTGCTGAAATCTGGATTCTCCTAAAGGTTGATCTGGCTCCCTCTGGAATTTGCTCTGAATCTGAAGTATCCGGACTAGACCCGGATGCTGGTGGTCGGCCTTGACTTGGAGAGAGTGGCCGTGGCAGGTGGGGTAGGCTAGGGTTTGGTGGATTGAGGAGAATTATGGGCGGCTAGGGTTTTGGAGTGAAGTGGCTAACCTAGGGTTTTGGGGTTGGAGATCTCACACCTCCTCAAGGTTCCTGGGGAACCCGGATTTACTCCCTCACGGAGCTCAACACCTGGATGCAAGTACGGAAGAGAGAAAACATAGAGTTTGCTCACATATAAATTGGATTCATTCATCAGATAACTTTCAAATTTACAAGAAGGGTTTAATTTATAGGACTTTACAATAGAGCAGGTTTTACATCTTCCCATGTGGGACTAATAGGGTGGATCTTCAAATTAGGTTTGTAGGATCAATTCCCACACATATGGCCGGCCAAAAGGTTCCAAAAATGTTGATTGGTGGCTTCAAAAGGAAAGTGGGTGACACCTCCTAGCCTTGCTCTTCAAGAAAAAATATTTTTCCTTCCATGCTCGGTCTTATTTGGAAGTATTTGGGAGCCCCCTAACCTTGCTCTTCAAGAGAAATTTCCTTCCTTTCATACCTGGTTTTATTTGGAATTACTTGGGCGCCTCCTAGTCTTCCTCCCCAAGCTTTGCTCCTTTCTTTTTATAGCTTGGCTCTTATGGAAACACTTTGGCCGCCCCCTTGAATTGTGGATCCCAGATTGTCTTCTCCTTAAGTGGCGCATGAAAGAAGGGACCTGCTATCTTGTGGTGTGGGGACCAGAGCATACTGGATGGAGATGTGGCACCCCGTGGACTCAGGCATGTGGCTGGGAGTGTGGCTGGGAGTGTGGCGCCCACTTGCTTGGCCTTGGGAGAAAATGTGACACCCTGGAGAAGTCCTAGACCACTATTGAGTCAACATGACTCAACAAAATTAAATTGCAGGGACATATAGACTCAAGCTAAAATTGAGCTGATCAAGTTAACCCTTATTACAAACCAGAAAACCCTAATTCTTCGGGCAAGGTCAATCAGAGATCCAGATGGAGCCCTGAAGTCTTCTTCTGTGTCTGGTGCCCGCACCAAGTTTTGCAACGACCTCGGCATTCATCACTGCTTCACCTCGGTGGCGCTTCCTCAGACCAATGGAGAGGCTGAGGTGACAAATAGAACTATCCTACAAGGTCTTCGAACAAGACTGGACCAGGCCAAGGGAAGGTGGGCGGAGGAGCTTCCAAGCATCCTATGGATGTACCATACCATCCCAAGGATGGCCACGGACGAGACCCCCTTCAACCTCGTCTTCGGTGCGGAAGCAGTTATTCCAGTAGAGCTCAATCTGCTAACCTTGTATATAGAGCAGTACAACGAGGCTGAGAACCCTGCGCGGCTGCTACTGAACCTGGATCTCCTTGAAGAAACAAGGGATAGGGCCTGAGTTTGGAAGGTGGCTTACCGGCAATGAGTGGCCAAATACTAAAATTCCAGGGTGCGATCGAAGTCCTTCCATCAGAGAGATTTAGTGCTACGCCGTGCAGAGGCTTCCCAGCCGGGGGAGTGTGGCAAGCTCTCCCCAAATTGGGAAGGCCCTTATAGAGTGGCCAAGGCACTCCCCCATGGAGCATATTACCTGGAGGAGCTCGGTGGATATCGATTCCCGCAGACTTGGAATGCCTCGAACTTGAGGATGTATTACCAATAGTGTAAGACCTCTTAAACTTCAACAATAAAATCTTTTTATATGAAATGCATGTTCTCATTCCGTAGGACAATTGCCATCCAGTTCTAAGTTCGGCGACCGAGGGCATAGTGAAAGATACTCGAAGGTGCAAAGTCCCCTTCCACAAAAATCCCGGAGTTCGGTCTGGAGTGCCGCATGGAATTAAATTCCAAAGTGTGGCCCTGGAGTTCAGTCCATAGGTAAGTCTGGAGACTTAAGTCCTGGTCCCACTAATCCCGGAGATCAGCTCGGAAGGTCGTGCAAGGTTTAACTCCCGCCTACGGCCCTGGGGTTCAGTCCAGAAGTTCGCATAGAACCTAATTCCAAAGTGAAGTCCTGGACCTCAATCTAGAAAGTGGAGTGGAACCCAGTTCCCCCATAAAATCATGGAGTTTAGCCCAGAACACCCCACGGGACTCAGTTATGGTGGTTGGCCCCAGGGTTAAGTCCGAAAGATGCACAAAATAAAAAGAAAGAGAAAAGAGAAGATAACCTAAGTCTCTCGCAAGCCGCGAGGCTTAGAAAACCCCTACCAGAAACCAGGTCTCTGGGGCCTTGTCTCAGATCGGCAACTTAGATTGCACACAAAAAAAAAGAAAGAAAGAAGAAAAAAAAAGGGAGACAAAGCAGAATGATAGAAAAAGAACATCATTTTTACTGAAAGCTTTCTTACAAAAGAGGGCCCCGACAGGCCAGGTGACCCAAAGAAATAGAAAAGAAATCTATACAAGAAACAAAATAAAAGAGAAGCCCCGGAGTCACTTCATCGCAGTCGCATCCTCCTTTGGCTGGGGGGCACCTTCGCCACCGGCGGCATCGTCAGAAGGCCGCACGGGAGCCGCCGCACCAGCACCCTCTGTAACTGGAGCTCCTTCGTCGGGCTCCTCCCTCTGGCCACCCAAGACGACTACGCTGAGGTCGAGCTCGGGGAAGAAGGAACCCACCTTCTCCTGGCACATCTCAAAGCCCTTCAAGAAGGAGTCGACCACCACCTCGTGCAGCACCACCCCAAACTCCTCGGACACCCAGAATCTTGGCACAGCATCCTGTGCCTCCTTCTGAGATGCCTCCAGCAGCCCGTTGACATAGGAGTTCTTCTCCTTGGCTGCGCTGAGCTCCTTGAGGACCTCCTCAACCCGGCACTCCAGTGACCGGGACTGAGTCCTGAGGCATGATACCTCTACCACGTCATCCTCGGCACGACGTTGGTTCGAGATCCTCTCCTCAGATAGAGAGGTCTTGAGCTCCTTCACACGCCCCTCGATGCGACCCAGGTCTGCTCGAAGGGCCTGGTTACTTCCCCGCAGCTTGTTCCCCTTCTTCATGAGGTCTTTCATGTCAGCTGCGAGCTCGCCGAGCCTCTTCTCCTTCTCGGCATCTTTCTTTGCATAGCTGGAGGAGAAGTTCCTCAACAATAGTACATCAGTCCCGATCTACGTCAGAGAAAGAACGGGATGTTAAAAAGATCCAACCGGAACATTAAAAGGAAAGAGCTCGGAGCTTACCGTGAAAAGCAATGGGAGGATCCCGAGCAGAGCATCGGTATAGTCCCGGCCGCCCCTCAAGCGACGGTCCTGGGGCATACTAGCGAACTCCATCATCCTCTCCATGAGCCCTTGATCACGGATGATGGAGGAGCTGGTGTTGAGTCCCGAAGGTGGAGGGTGAGCATCGGCAGTAGGCTGGGCAGCTATCCATCCGTTGGGCGATGCGACCGTCGGTGGGACTACCATCACCATGGTGGCTACCGTAGGGACGATCGGCATGGTGGCTAGTGCAGGTGCCGCCCGAGAGGGTTCCGACCTCCCCTCTCCCTCAGCCCTATCGAGCTCGACGACAGGCACATCGGGCGCACGAGACTGGGGCAGTCTGGGGGTAGGACCCATTGCCCCGGGGCCAGTAGGAGCAGGGGTAGCCACGGGCCCCTGGCTCACCTTGGTGTGAGCCTTCTTCAGTGGAGCCTCCTGGGCCCCTTCAGTGGTGCCCCTCTTCCGGACGCCCTCCATCAAGCTTTCGACGGAGAACTTCATCCCTGGAGAAAGAAAATGGTTAGGCCAGTTCAAAAAGAAAGAAGCAGAAAGTGGAAAGGAAGTAAAGGTGAAAGAAGAAAACCTGGGATCTCACCAAATGCCTGGATTTGACTGATTCCTGCCTCAAACAAATTCTACTCCGAGAGCAGGACATCAAGAGCTGGGACCACATCACCCAGCATTTGTGTAGACCTCTTGGTCTGCCAGCTTGACCTGGGAGTTCTGGTTTGGGGACCGGTCTGGCTCACTCCAGATCCAGTCTACATCCTGGACCAGGGCAAACAAGAAGCGGTTCTTCCACCCTTTGATCGTTATGGGGAGGTCGAACCTAAGGCACCTAGGCCGGGGTGAAAGATACCACCAGCCATCATCGATAGAGTAGCGTTTCAGGGTGAAGAGGGCCCTGAACTGGTGGGGGCAACAGGATCAGACACATATTATTGGGCCTTATTTGGTTTACCTAGCCATGTATCAAATTTTGTAATCAATTAAGATTAAGTCCTGTAATAAGTTGAGGTTAGTTGATTTATCTCAACCCTCAACCTAGTCAGTATTTTGAGTCCTGTACATCAGTTAGTAGTCCAATATGTGCCCAATTTTTATACAAGAGAAGAGGTTATCCTATTTTGGAGTTCCACCAGGCCACATCCAGGAGTTAGAGGCCACTACAACAGCCCTTTGGATTTTGTGTGACAACCCAGGATCCAAGATGCTTCCGGAAACCCTGATTCCTTCCAGATGCCCTCCAGATGCCCAGATTCCCTTCCAGATGCCAAAGCATATTCTTAAAATAGGACACCCATGATTCCAGAGGTCCACCTGCATCCATGTCCAAAGAAATCAAGCCCAGGTGCCAAGCCCAAGCCCTTAAGAAGCAAGATTCCAGGGAATATTCCTACTACCAGGCTAACAGGCCATCCCAGCTTCCAGAGGCCCAAACCCATGCACCCATGCCCCTTTGGGCCAGCCCCTTGCTGCTCCTAGAGACCGAACATGCCTTCCTAGGCATCCTTGAAGTATTGACGAAGTCCAAGAGGTGTCCTTGAGTGGAATAGTCAAAGCATCAAGGAAAAAGGAGAAGACTAGGTTAATTCCTAACCTAATGGGGATTTGTTTTTCTAACCTAGCTAGGAAAGGACTTGTATTCCAATTGAGAAGAGAACTTGTAAACCAAGTGTAACCATGGTTAGTGAGGACATGGGAACTCTATAAATACTCCACCCCTCCCTCTCTTGTAAGCATCTCTTTCTTATGAATACAACTTGCTGAAATTTTGAGTTATTGCCTTGTGTTGGTGTTTTATTTTGGTTCTTTGGTTGGTGTTTTTGTGTTTGGACGAATTCTTTGCTGCACTAGCATCCTTCCACACCCTAACTCACTGCCATCCAAGCCTTCACACATCCAAGAAGGAGTGCCCTAGGCTGCCAAGCAAGGAGATCTTCAACAAGCATCAAACAACCATCTTCTAACCCTAATCCTGATTCCTTTCAACCCATAGTTCCTTTTCTTAATTTTAATTGATGTTTTGATTACCCCTGACACTTGTAGGATCTCTGAGGTACTTCCCCTCCTCTGAGGAGGCCTTCTTTGCTTCCTGGACTACCCCAGATTAGCCATCAGATTCGAGGGAAACAAGGCTTCTTCTTCTAGGCTCCGATCAGAGTTGTGAGTGAACCCTGCTGCTTCTAAATTTCAATCTCTGACTGGTAAGAAACCTTCCCTTCTCTTATTATCTGATTTAGATGAAGATAAACTATCCTAAGCCGAGAGTTTCTCAACTCTCGGGTCTTGGATATTTCATTGGTTTGTATGGGTATGCCTGCGACCCGATGATTCTTTGCACTGCTAGTCCTTCTGCTAGTTTTTACTTTATTTTGGAAATCTAGCCTGCAATTAAAATTTAAAAAATTTAAAAAAAATTATTTTACTATTTTCCATGCACGTTTAGTAGTCTTAGAGTTTTTTTGCATTTTTTTGGTATCAGAGCAGGTTTAGGATAATTTTTATCTGCATTGCATTCACAAACCCTAATTTTAGCATTCTATCCACTACATTAGGTTTGCATCTATTTTTGACCATCTAGGGATTCTATTTTTTTCTAAAACTTGTATTAATTGTTCTAAGTTTAGTCCTATATTTTATCAAAATTTTTAATTAATCTTACAGAAACCCTAAGTCATAAAAATTTTGCATATTAGAAATCCTAATAGAATCCTGATAATTTCTACAGCAGTCCAAAATCCCTAGGATTTGCATCATCATATGATTTTTTTTCTACATGAAATTTGGTAGGAATCCTCATCACCATCCTTGCTCTGTTTTAGATTTTTTTTTGATTTTTTTATGCATCAAAATCTATGCCACATTCTGCATCAATTGAAATCCTAATTTTCTGATTTCTGCTGATTTTGCACTTTGACTAACTCAAACCTAATCAACTTTCAAAGCCCCCAATCCTAAGCCAAACTTTGTTTGCTAACCCCAGTAAACTTAAACTTAACTTACATCTCATAAATTAATTAAAAAAAATATTTTATTTGTTTGATTGTTTTAGATTGCACTAGGACCATTGAATGGCATCATCTCTTTAATCTAATCTTAAAGGCAGTCAATATAACATCAGGGCAGGATTTCATCACCAGTCCTAGGCCCAAAACCACCATCATCATACTAACTCAAGCATAATTAAAATCAATTAGACCTAATTTGCCCTAGTGGGCTAGGAGACATCAACAGGTCGGGTCCGAGTTGCGTGGGTCAACTAATGCATTTAACCTCTTAGCTATTACTGAAAGTTGGTGTCTAAGGCTGGGGGTCCAGAGTCAAATGACCTAAGTGGTATTATGGTTTTTAATTGGGTCACTATGAAAGCAGGGGGGCCTCCCACACTCCCACCCCCTACCTGGCCAGTGGAAGGACTAGCTATTGGGTTAGGTGTAAGTTGAGCTGACCCACCCAGTTTCTGGCTCTAGGTCTAGGAATCCCTAGATTATACTAGCATTTTCTTTCTCTTTTTGCATGCTTGGTTGCATCATTTCATTTTGATTGTTTGATTTGTGCATGACCACTAGATTAGGAACCCGATATCAAAAATCTAAACCCCAACCTAGCTCAACCATGGATCCTAGTCTAGAAGCTTTCATGAAAACCATGGTCGAATGACCTGACCGAATCGATTTATCCAATAACCAATCCAATGCCCAAATAAACCATAGGTGATGCGGGATAGGGATTGGACTGGATCGCTGGCGAGCATGAAAGTCACCAGAGATTAGGATTTGCAAAGAAGGAGGAAAGAAGAGGGTGCAGGGTTAAGAAAAATATTGGGGTTCACATAGATTCCCCAAGAAAAATAAGTACATAGCAAAGGGGCTCACACAGATGCCCTAGAAGAACAAGCACATAGCAAAGGGGCTCACATAGATGCCCTGGGCTTACACAGATGCCCAAAATCAGGGATCACACAGAAACCCTGGGAAGATGGAGAAGGAATCATACAGATACCCTAGGATCACACAGATCCTTCACACAAAACAATAGAAATTTTATTCATCCATCCTCCTCATTACAAAAGGCTGAGGGTGGTATTTATAGATTTTCCAACCCTCATTTGAATTTGAATACAAGATAAAAAGATAAGAATGAATCAAATTCAAATATAAGATAGGATAAGATAAGCCTATCCATATATCAATCATAACCAACCAAATCCTAATTCAAATTTTAAACAAAAGATAAATCCTAAATAAATTTATTCCAAAAAATGCTTCAAGATCTGTGCCACTCCAAGAATTATGATTGCTCCAAGATCCGTGCTTGAGATGTCCCCATCATTCTCCTACGGTGGGAAAAAAACTCGACTCTGTCGAGTTTGGGTCAGGCTCCAGCTTCAGCTTGACTTCAGCTCCGGGAACTCCAAACTTTTAGCTTGACATAACCATGATTTTTTTTAATCAACCTTGCTTTGAAAATGGTGCAGCTTTGAGATCGGTGTGCTTTGAAATCTGTACTTTGAAAATGGGATGCAGGCAGTTCTTGGCGAGCTTGGCATAGACGAAGCAGAAAACAGGGGTGAGGGCTGGAAGGGAGGAATGGAGGTGGGTGACCGGCTAGGGGGAGGGTGGTCCGACATCGATGTTGGGGAAGGATCCGTGGACGAGATTTGAAACAGGGAAGAAAGAGAACAGTGGGCCGGTGATGAAACAGAAAAATCCTAATCTTTTAGCTCTGATACCACTTGATGCGGGATAGAGATTGGACTGGATCGCTGGTGAGCATGAAAGTCACCAGAGATTAGGATTTGCAAAGGAGGAAAGAAGAGGGTGCAGGGTTAAGAAAAAAAATACTGGGGTTCACATAGATTCCCCAAGAAGAACAAGCACATAGCAAAGGGGCTCACATAGATGCCCTGGGCTCACACAGATGCCCAAAATCAGGGATCACACAGAAACCCTGGGAAGATGGAGAAGGGATCATACAGATACCTTAGGATCACACAGATCCTTCACACAGAACAATAGAAATTTTATTCATCCATCCTCCTATTACAAAAGGCTGAGGGTGGTATTTATAGATTTTCCAACCCTCATTTGAATTTGAATACAAGATAAAAAGATAAGAATGAATCAAATTCAAATATAAGATAGGATAAGATAAGCCTATCCATATATCAATCCTAACCAACCAAATCCCAATTCAAATTTTAAAACAAAAGTTAAATCCTAAATAAATTTATTCCAAAAATGTTTCAAGATCTGTGCCACTCCAAGAATTATGCTTGCTCCAAGATCCATGCTTGAGATGTCCCCATCATTCTCCTATGGTGGGGTGAACTTGACTCCGTCGAATCAGGCTGAGCGAGGTTGATGGAACTGAAACCAATCAAAAAGGACTCCGATGCTGAGCGAGGTTGATGACGGTGGCGGCCATGGCGGAGGAACGCTGCTAGCCAACGGAGAGCACTGAGGCGATCCGGTGGAGCATTCGATCTGAAGCTTGAGGGCGATGATGAATCAGGTGTTGGGGGTCACCGGCTGTAGGTAGAGGAGATGTCGTTGAAGGAGAGAAGAAGACGACCGCCGGTGGGCTCGGAGGTGATCTCTCCGGTGAGGTCGGCGGACCAGAGTCTTTCACGGAGCGGCTGGGAGCTGGGGTTGAGGACGGCTGGGGGGAGAATGGTCCGATGTCGATGTTGGGGAAGGATCCGTGGACGAGATTTGAAACTGGGAAGAAAGAGAACAGTGGGCCGGTGATGAAGCAGAAAAATCCTAATCTTTTAGCTCTGATACTATTTGATGCGGGACAGAGATTGGACTGGATCGCTGGTGAGCATGAAAGTCACCAGAGATTAGGATTTGCAAAGATGGAAAGAATAGGGTGCAGGGTTAAGAAAAAAATACTAGGGTTCACATAGATTCCCCAAGAAGAACAAGCACATAGCAAAGGGGCTCACATAGATGCTCTGGGCTCACACAGATGCCCAAAATCAGGGATCACACAGAAACCCTGGGAAGATGGAGAAGGGATCATACAGATACCTTAGGATCACACAGATCCTTCACACAGAACAATAGAAATTTTATTCATCCATCCTCCTATTACAAAAGGCTGAGGGTGGTATTTATAGATTTTCCAACCCTCATTTGAATTTGAATACAAGATAAAAAGATAAGAATGAATCAAATTCAAATATAAGATAGGATAAGATAAGCCTATCCATATATCAATCCTAACCAACCAAATCCTAATTCAAATTTTAAATAAAAGTTAAATCCTAAATAAATTTATTCCAAAAATGCTTCAAGATCTGTGCCACTCCAAGAATTATGCTTGCTCCAAGATCCATGCTTGAGATGTCCCCATCAATAGGTTTGACCAATCCGATACTAAGCTTGACCAAATGAACCAAAGAATCAACAAGTAGGAACCCTAGGCAAGA
The DNA here is from genome assembly GCA_021397845.1 of Areca catechu. Classification (NCBI taxonomy): domain Eukaryota; kingdom Viridiplantae; phylum Streptophyta; class Magnoliopsida; order Arecales; family Arecaceae; genus Areca; species Areca catechu. The sequence continues at coordinate 73,873,798 of CM038041.1, forward strand.
CCCATAGAGTTGAACCCCAGGAACCAATAGTCCCTAGATATGAACCCAGTAGTAGTCCACTATCCCTCAATCAACCTGAACCCTATAGGATTGACACCCCTAGATTTGAACCCATAACCTTTGAACCCATAACCCTTAGTTTACATAACCCTGTTATCCCAGACCCTAGTCAAATTTTCATTAGCCAAACCCCTCTTACCACCCCATTGGTTCACCAAGATGACTTAGAAGAAGAAATATATGAGGCTGATCCATGTTTGCTAGAGGAGTATGAGGATAATGAGTGATGGGGGACTAATATGCATGCAATTCTTTTTGTATGTTTTACATGTTGAGTTAGGTGATTAATTCCCAAATTTCAGATCAAAATTATTTGTAGGAAATTTTATATGAATTTTTGAAGATCAGCATGCAGATTAGGACCTAGAAAAGTAGCAAAAAAGGACCGCCGGGCTGAGAAGCCTCGGTTAAGGCAAGTTCTCCTACAATAAAACTACTGGAGGTAGAGGGGTGTACCTGACAACGTCTATGAAGATCGCAGCAAAGGGGTCTCTCGTTCCTCAACAGATGCGGCCTGGAAAACCAAGCCAAAGACCCACGGATACCCGGCTTTCTGCTTGGTGATCCGATTGAGGCTTGGCTGGAGTCGTTGAATTCGTAAGAACTCGGGGACCTGCAAACGACCTGTCAGGGGTTAGAAAACTCACAAAGGAATAAGAAAACAAAGGGAAAACAGCAAGGGAAGGCTTCTTTTGGAGTGGGCGTCCAGGGATCTGAGAGGCTTGTTGGCAGCAGGAAGATGATTGCAGCACTGGGAAGAAAAACTCTCACAAACCCCTTTATGCACACAGCAGGGTATCACACAACTCAATAGAAGAACTCAAGGTTTTAATTCATATCAAAAATTCTCCCTTCATACAAGAGGCTAGGGTCCCTTAAATAGACCTTTAACCTTGGGCTCCAAGTAAGGGCACATTAGTCTTTACATGAGAATCCTTTTCCCTCTCAAACCTTAGCTAGAAAATAAGGAAACATTAGGTAGAAAAAATCCCTAAAATTTCTCTTGACTTGGCCAACATTCCAAGGACACCTAGGGGGGCGTGTTGGGCTTCTAAGAGCAGCAAGGGGCCGGCCCAAAGGGGCCCGGGTGCATGGGTTTGGGCCTCTGGAAGCTGGGTTGGCCTGGTAGCCAGGTAGCAGGAATATTCCCTGGTATCTTGCTTTTTAGGGGCTTGGGCTTGGCGCCTGGGCTTGATTTCTTTGGGCTAGGATGCAGATGGACCTCTAAAATCATGGATGCCTTGGTTTATGAATATATTTTGGCATCTGGAAGGAAATCTCGGCATCTGGAGGGCATCTGCAAGGAATCAGGGTTTCTGATTTTTCTCCTGGGGTCTTCAAATCTTCAAGCTGGGTTGGACTTGGTCTTTACTTGTATAATGTGGTCTTGAGTCTTCAGTATGCTTGGATAGGACTCAAAAAAAAAAAAATTAGCTCAACATGAGCTGACAAGCATTGGACTAAACTAGCTCAACATGAACTGACTAGTACAGAACTGAAATAACAACTCAAAAAACTCAAATAACAACTAAAATGTACTCAGATGAGCTAAGCTCTTATTACAGATGGACTCATAAATTATTGATCAATTTACAGAGGGTTGAAAAGCCTCTATCTTATTCTGTTGCCTCAGGTGTCCCCACCAATTCTCCCGGGGTGAGAGGAACTCGACCCTGTCAAGTGAAGGTCAGACTGGCTCACATATCTCTCGAGAAGGTCTGGGTTGAGGCGTTGCAAGTCCTCTCAAGAAATCCACAAATCGTCCGACTCTGGCCGGCCTTGCCATCAGACCAGGAAGCGTTGATAGTCATGGCCCTGGGTCATGATGGCTTGATCGTCCAGGATACGCTCGATCTGTTCTCCTCTCTCAGGCCAAATTTGTTTGTGGACACTCTAGGTTAGGGTCACTCACAATGAAAAGGAATAGGTCCAAAGGCCTCACTAGGTATCGCTGCCAGTTCCCTATACTCAACCAGGTCTATAATATTGAAGGTAGAACTAATGCCCAAATTCAAAGGTAATTCTAACACCTAGGCATTTGATCCAACCTTCTCTATCACTTTAATAGGTCTGGCTCTGCGAGCATGAAGCTTCTTTTAGGCCTAAGCCAAACCAAGATAGAATCCATTGCATCAAATTCTTTAATCCATCTTCAGGAATTATCTAGTTGTTTCAAAATTAGTGCAGGTGGTGAACATGCTGGGCACATGCAGACTCCTAACAAGATGATGCAAAGGACTCATACTGACATCTAAAGACTCGACTATGCATTCCTATCAAATGAAATTTTATTGAACTCTTTGGATCTACACCTAATAGATTATAGGTTCTCTAGGTTTGATCCTAGCTTGACATGCACATGAAAATTTACAGTGAACTCCTAGCAAATTCCAAAGAGTATGCCAGAAGTAAGATGCAAACCTAACATGTGTGATGAATGCATGCAGTATGCTAATCTCAGTTAAATGCAATCTAATAATCCTAGAAATGCTGGAGGTGTTAGGCAAGGGCAGAAAATAGGAAGTGGGTTCAGAATTAGTTTGGTAGGGTAGGGAAAAAGGCTCAAAGTTAGTTGAATAAAGTAGGATAAAAGACGAGGTGTCAGGAACTAATCCTATACTAATGAGGTTAACCTTACGAGGTTGAGCTATATCTACAGGGTTTGCATAATGGAAGGATGGGTCACCAATTTTGGGGAAGAGGTCCTTAATGGGAACTATAGGAGGGGACTCATCTTGAAGGTATTGATTCAAAGAGATCAGGTCCTTAATAAATTCTTCTGGTTCTTGTATTTTTGGACTAGACTCTATAATTTGGCTCTCCTCTATGGTTTCCTCAGGTAAGGCTCTAGCAGCAGTACATAGGTTCTTTTCCTCTATTTGTTCTTCCACTATAGCTTTAGGTTGGATGTGGTTAGGGTCAACTACCTCTAGGTTGGATTCTACCTGGGTATCTATTGGGTCAGCTAATTCTAAGTCATCTAAAGGTGTCTCCTCTTCTCCCTTATACTCATCCACTAAGTTTGCATCAGCTTCATACACTTCCGCGTTAATGTAAGCCTTGTCAATCTCAGGAATGGTTGGAGAAGGTCGGCTAGGAAAAAATTGGCTAGGTCCTGGTTTCTGATTATGGACACTAATCCTAGTAGGTTCAGGTTGCCTAAGGGGTAGTGGCTCACTACTGGGCTCATATTTAGGGGTGCTAATCGTATGGGGTTCAAGTTGACTAAGGGAAACCTGACTAGTACTAGATTGATACCTAGGGGTTATGGGTTCTCTGGGCTCATAGGACAAGGGTGCAGATCTATGGGTCATGGGATTAGAGGATCTGGGGTCATAGGATTTTGGGTCAGCTCCATGGTCAGGTTCTTAGGATGGATCATGGTATGGGGTCCTCCTAAGGTTGGGCTCTCTATATGGGTCAAGATATTGGGTCCTCCTAGGGTTGGACTCCCTATATGGGACAGAATACTAGGTTCTCCTAGGGTTGGACTCCCTATATGGGTCAGAATATTGGGTTCTCCTAGGGTTGGACTCCCTATATGGGTCAGAATATTGGGTGTTGGGTCACTAGGCTCATAGGGTGTGGGTGCATAGGATCTATGATCATGGGATCTAGAGTCATAGGATCTAGGTTCATAGGTTATGGATTCATAGGTTCTAGGTTCATAGGATTTGGAGTCATAAGATCTATAGGTTGTGGATATACTAGGCTTGTAGCGAGAGGGTAAATAGGATCTATCTTCCTGGTCTATAAAATCCTGATTGGGTCTTCTAGGACTAACCTTAGGGATTGGGTCATGACGATGGGCTCTCCTAGGTTCAGCCTCAAGATATGGATCAGGGTTTGGGGTCCTCCTAGGTTGAGGATTGTAGTACGGGTCAGGATAAGGGGCTCTCCTAGGTTCATCCTCATGGTATAGATCAGGGTTTGGGATCCTCCTAGGTTGAGGGGAATCAGGATCTGGCTCAGACTGTGACCCATGGGTTTTTTCTGGGGTCCCTACCCGGACTTTTAACTGATCAAACCTATTGGCAAGATGGTCAATTCTATCATTGGTTTGAATACGAGACTGAGTTAACTGGGTCATCTGGGTAGTCATCTGGGTAGTTATCTGGGTAGCCATCTGGGCCATTTGATCAGCTAGGGCTTTTATTTGGGCTTGTAAATTTTCCATGGGTTCAGACATTTGTGAAGGAGGTGGGTGATATGAAACTCCTGATCTAGTGCTCATGCAAGACTCGATCAGACCGACTATAGCTGACTAGACCTAGAGTCCAAACTAGATGCTCAATCAGGGTGGCAAACTAGCCTATAGTAACCCTGTACTCAGCCAGGCAGGTGTAAGGGGAGTGTTAGGTCCCTGATTGCCAATCCTAGACACCAATCAGAGATTGGCCAGGTAAGCAGACTAGCACACAATCCCTTCGGGATTGAATCCCTAAACCACCGTTCTAGACACTGAGCACAAGGCACACACAGGTTAACTTGACATAGTGATCTAACACTAGTCCGGACCCGACCAGTTGGTGTCCCTAGCCCACTAGGGCAAATTAGGTCTAATCGATTTTAAGTTAGGCTTAGGACCGAATGCAAGGAAGGTGGTTTTGGGCTAAGGAAAGGTAATGATCTCCTTCCCTTATCTGGTATAAAGAGAGTGCCCTTAAAGTAAATTATGTAATGATGGCAGGCAGATGAGGATGCAAATTAGGGTTTAGGTATTTTTGGTATTTTTGGAGAATATATATATTTTTTTTGATATTTTCTTAAATAGAATAAAACTTGCAAATTATGGCCTAATATGCAGGAAATATACTAAAATTAAAAGATATGCAAAAAATGCTAAACAAAACCCTAAAACTTCCAAACTTGTCTTGTTGAAAAAAAATAGAGCCAAAACTTTATAGGCTGTATTTTGGCTTGAAGAAAATTCACAGGCCATAATAAAATCTAAACAAATTCTGAAAATTATTTTTAATTTTTATGAATCCACTAAAATAAATTTTAGAATTTTTGGAGTTTTTATCAGGGAGAAATAATTTAAATAACAGAACATATACAGACTGAGAAATTACAGAAAACAAGCCCTAATCTAAGCTCTGATACCAAATGATGGGGGACTAATATGCATGCAATTATTTTTGTATGTTTTACATGTTGAGTTAGGTGATTAATTCCCAAATTTTAGATCAAAATTATTTCTAGGGAATTTTGTATGAATTTTTGAAGATCAGCATGCAGATTAGGACCTAGAAAAGTAGCAAAGAAGGACCGCCGGGGCTGAGAAGCCTCGGTTAGGGCAAGTTCTCCTACAATAAAACTACTAGAGGTAGAGGGGTGTACTTGATAATATCTGTGAAGATCGTAGCGAAGGGGTCTCTCGTTCCTCGACGGATGCGACCTGGAAAACCGAGCCAAAGACCCGCGGATACCCGGCTTTCTGCTTGGTGATCCGATTGAGGCTTGGCTGGAGTCGTTGAATTTGTAGGAACTCGAAGACCTGCAAACAACCTATCAGGGGTTAGAAAACTCACAAAGGAATAAGAAAACAAAGGGAAAATAGTAAGGGAAGGCTTCTTTTGGAGTGGGCATCCAGGGATCTGAGAGGCTTGTTGGCAGCAGGAAGATGATTGCAGCACTGGGAAGAAAAACTCTCACAAACCCCTTTATGCACACAGCAGGGTATCACACAACTCAATAGAAGAACTCAAGGTTTTGACTCATATCAAAAATTCTCCCTTCATACAAGAGGCTAGGGTCCCTTAAATAGACCCTTAACCTTGGGCTCCAAGTAAGGGCACATTAGTCTTTACATGAGAATCCTTTTCCCTCTCAAACCCTAGCTAGAAAATAAGGAAACATTAGGTAGAAAAAATCCCTAAAATTTCTCTTGACTTGGCCAACACTCCAAGGACACCTAGGGGGCGTGTTGGGCTTCTAATAGCAGCAAGGGGCCGGCCCAAAGGGGCCCGGGTGCATGGGTTTGGGCCTCTGGAAGCTGGGGTGGCCTGGTAGCCAGGTAGCAGGAATATTCCCTGGTATCTTGCTTCTTAGGGGCTTGGGCTTGGTGCCTGGGCTTGATTTCTTTGGGCTAGGATGCAGATGGACCTCTAAAATCATGGATGCCTTGGTCTATGAATATATTTTGGCATCTGGAAGGAAATCTGGGCATCTGGAGGGCATCTGCAAGGAATCAGGGTTTCTGATTTTCCTCCTGGGGTCTTCAAATCTTCAAGCTGGGTTGGACTTGGTCTTTACTTGTATAATGTGGTCTTGAGTCTTCAGTATGCTTGGATAGGACTCAAAAAAAATAAAATTAGCTCAACATGAGCTGACCAGCATTGGACTGAACTAGCTCAACATGAGCTGACTAGTACAGAACTAAAATAACAACTCAAAAAACTCAAATAACAACTAAAATGGACTCAGATGAGCTAAGCCCTTATTACAAATGGACTCATAAATTATTGATCAATTTACAGAGGGTTGAAAAGCCTCTGTCATATTCTGGTGCCTCAGGTGTCCCCACTAATGAGTCCATTGAAGATTTAGAAGAAGAGATACCTATAGGTGACCTAGAGTTAGGAGTCAACCTAGAATTAGTTGACCCAGTGGAAACCCAATTAGAAGCCAATCCAATGTTAGTTGATCCAGTAGAAACCCAGGTAGAAGCCAATCCAATGTTAGTTGATCCAGTAGATACCCAGGTTGAAGCCACCCTAAAGTTAGCTAACTTTAACCATACCCAACCTGTAGTGGAAGAACCTTTAAAGGAAGAAGACCATGACGAATCCAATCCCACTATTAGAGCTTTACTTGAGAAGCCACTAGAAGAAAGCCCAATCAGAGAGTCCAGTTTTTTGATTTATGAACCAGAAGAGTTTATTAAGGACTTAATCTTTTTAGATCAATGCCCTCAAGATGAAGTCACCTTTTTGACTCCACTTGATCTTTTTCCTGAAATCAATGACCCTTTCTTCCATTGTGTAGACCCTTTAGATAGACATCAAACCCATAAGGTAAACCTCATTAGTCTAGGATTAATTCTCGACACCCCTTCTTACATCTTAGTCTATCCAATTAACCCCGAACCCTTTTCTTACTTTCCATCCAATCGGATTAACCCTGAATCCACCTCATATTTTCTGCTTTTTCTTGAGTTTTCTTATATTTCTTTAACCATTCACCTGCATCATGTAGAGGTTTGCATGTTGCATTCATTTATTGCCCATGTTAGGTTTGCATATTACTTTTGGTATACTTTGTGGCATTTGCTAGGAGTACATAATAAATTTTCATGTGCATGCCATGATAGGATCAAACCTAAAGAGTCTATAATCTATTAGGTTTTGTCCCTTAGAGTCCAATAAAACATCCTTTGATAGGGATGTCTAGTCAAGTCTATTAGGTATTAGTTGAGTCCAATAAATGCACAGCCTAAATTACATGTTTGCGCCTGCACTACCCTCTGCACAGCATATGCATATGGAAATTAGTTAAAAGCTGAACATAACTAATGAACCCACTAACAACTTGGCTAATTCCCAAAAGAAAGAAAGGATTTTGCAGGGGATTTTGTAGTTGTAAAGAATTTTATGCTCGCGAAGCTGGCCCATCCAAGATAATGAATATCTGTGGACCCAATGCCTATGTGCATGAGATACTACCTGATTTAGGTATTAGCTCCACCTTCATCATCTCAGATCTTATAGAGTCTAGGGAGCCAGCAGCAATATCTAGCGAGCACCTTGAGCCTATCCCTCCCTTTAAGAGAGAACCCATCCCAAAGTGACCACATACAATTGACCAAATAGTGAGGAAAAGATCGAGAGAATCCTGGACGATCAAGCCATATGTACCTGGAATCGTGGCTATCAGAGGTATTTGGTCCGGTGGTAAGGTCGGCCAGAATCTAAGGACTCATGGATCACCCTGAGGATCTACAGCACCTCAACCCAGACTTACTCGAGCACTATATGGCCAAGTTATCCCACACTCGATGGGGTTGAGTTCTTCCCACCCCGGGAGAATTGGTGGGGGCACCAGGATCAAACACAGATTACTAGGCCTTATTTGGTTTACCTAGCTATGTGTCAAATTTTGTATTCAATTAAGATTGAGTCCTGTAATAAGTTGAGGTTAGTTGATTTGTCTCAACCCTCAACCTAGTCAGTATTTTGAGTCATGTACATCAGTTAGTAGTCCAGTATGAGCATAATTTTTATACAAGAGAGGAGGTTACCCTATTTTGGAGTTCCACCAGGCCACATCCAGGAATCAGAGGCCACTACGTCAGCCCATTGGATTGTGTAACAACCTAGGATCCAAGATGCTTCCGGAAACCCTGATTCCTTCCAAATGCCCTCCAGATGCCCAAATTCCCTTCCAGATGCCAGAGCATATTCTTAGAACAAGACACCCATGATTCCAGAGGTCCACCTACATTCAAACCCAAATAAATAAAGCCCAGGTGCCAAGCCCAAGCCCTTAAGAAGCAAGATTCCAGGGAATATTCCTGCTACCAGGCTAACAGGCCACCACAGCTTCCAAAGGCCCAAACCCATGCACCCAAGCCCCTTTGGGCTGGCCCCTTGCTACTTCTAGAGATCCAACACACACCCCTAGTCATCCTTGAAATGTTGACAAGTCCAAGAGGTGTCCTTGAGTGGAATAGTCAAAGCATGAAGGAAAAAGGAGAAGACTAGGTCAATTCCTAACCTAATGGGGATTTGTTTTTCTAACCTAGCTATGAAAGGACTTGTATTCCAATTGGGAAGAGGACTTGTAACCCAAGTCCAACCATGGTTAGTGAGGACATGGGAACTCTATAAATACCTCACCCCTCCCCCTCTTGTAAGCATCTCTTTCTTATGAATACAACTTGCTAAAATTTTTAGTTATTGCCTTGTGTTGGTGTTTTATTTTGGTTCTTTGGTTGGTGTTTTTATGTTTGGACAAATTCTTTACTGCCCTAGCATCCTTCCACACCCTAGCTCATTGCCATCCAAGCCTTCACACATCCAAGAAGGAGTACCCTAGGCCACCAAGCAAGGAGATCTTCAACAAGCTTCAAACAGCCATCTTCTAACCCTAATCCTGATTCCTTTCAACCCATAGTTCCTTTTCTTAATTTTAATTAATGTTTTGATTAACCCTGATTCTTGTAGGATCCCCGAGGTGCTTCCTCTCCCTTGAGGAGGCCTTCTTTGCTGCCTGGACCGCCCAGATTAGCCATCAGATTCAAGGGAAACAAGGCTTCTTCTTCTAGGCTCCGATCAGAGTTGTGAGTGAACCCTGCTGCTTCTGAATTTCAATCTCTGACTGGTAAGAAACCTTCCCTTCTCTTATTATCTAATTTAGATGAAGATAAACTATCCTAAGCCAGGAGTTTCTCAACTCTCGGATCCTAGATATTTCATTGGTTTGTATGGGTATGCCTGTGACCTGATGATTCTTTGCACTGCTAGTCCTTCTACTAGTTTTTACTTTATTTTGAGAATCTAGATTGTAATTAAAGTTATAAAATCATAAAAAAATATTTTACTATTTTTCATTCATATTTAGTAGTCTTAGAGTCATCCCGCATCATGAACAGTGAGAAACGGGCAACAAACACGTGAAAGTGACAGAAGACAATGAAGGCGAAGATGACCCAGATGGACTAGAAGAAGAGACCTCTACCACCGGAGGAGGAAGGGCAAAGATGGGGCGTGCGGAAACTATGAAGGGAGACCTAGGACCCCTAGGGATGCCTATGGTCATAGTCCCTGGCTGTAGTTGCCTCAAGACCTCGACTGGAATCTCTTTCATCTCTGAGGAGGAAGACGATGGAGTCCTCAGCCAAGACGGACCGGCCTCGTCTAGATTGGAAGAAACATAATGGCGATAGGCCATTAGAGAGGAAGAACGAAGAAAGACACGAGTTCGGGGTGACACGGAATCAAAAAAAAGAAGAGAAAAAAAAGGTACTGCAGGCACTCACCAGGATGTTTTGAATCGGAGGAGTGGCAACCCCTGGAGATGAAGAAAGATCGCTGTAACTGCTGGTGATCTGTGAGAAAGCCAAGAGATCTCATTTCCAGAAAGTCCCCCTCCTTTTCAAACTCAATCAACAGCAGCCATACGCCTCTTTCTAGCCTAGGCCATCAGATGACCGCCATGTGGAGGCATGCCCGACATCGACGCTTCTGTCCGATGGAAACTGCCTTGGGTTCGAAATGGTGTATTAATGGCCAGTCAAACACGCGGATGTGGTGGCCTCCCATAGGGTCTCAGGCGTGATGGAAGCGATGGCAGCGATCATGGAAATTATGGCACGGGATTTTCTCTTTTTTCATGTCATCTCTGCATTAACTCCCCACGTCCCAAACCGTGATGCTTCGATGGGACTTGGGGATGGGGGGCAACTAGTATGGCAACATTGTTGATGTGGAGTGTGTGTTAGATCTAGCTGGATGTCTCGATGCCACGTGGATTTTTCTTTCAAAATTTTTTGCGGGTGAGGTGCTCCTGCTCCTTCGCCAGGTGGCACCCCAAGATGGGTCCACCTCGGTCGAAGTCGAGCCTTCCTCTGCCACTTCGCTAGGTGTCTTCCTAGGAGGGGTCCACCTCGGCCAAAGCTGGTGGCCTCTGCTCCCTCTGAAAGGATTATTCCCTGCAAGCCAATTAAAACTTGTAATTTTATTGGGATATCCTGAAAACTTCCAAACTTTTGTATTGATAATTATATATATTAAAAGGCATCTTTTTCATCATACGCTGTTTCTTAGATTTAAGATATGATGAACCGCATAGACTAGAGCTATGGTTTTAAGGGTCAAGATGAGATCATACCAGTAAGACTTAAAACCTAAAAATCCTAATCTTAAGTATTCCTAGTCAAAGGGACATTGAGTAGGGGATCAATGTTTTCGAAAAGACTAGCATATCCTTTGTATGCTCATTAATGAGGGTAATTGATCTTACAATTACTTGTGTAGGACACTAATACAAGGACATGGGTGCTCATTAAAGAATGAGTTCACTAAATTTGATCCGACTTGAAAACATCTAATGGAGTCTTATCTACTTGTCAATAGATGGTTTTCATAGAGGGAGTAGTGCATGTATTCCTTTGACCTGAGACTACCATAGTGCCTTGTATACATGAACACATATTTTGGTTCATACTTATTCATGACATTGAGTCATGTATAGGGTGATACTGGATATGGTGAATTGTATATGGAGGTTGTGAGTAGATCGAACAAGGAATCATCAACCCTAGTAAGAGGAGATCGCATCCAACTGAGTTTGATCAAATGGTGATTCAGGGAAACTTTGATCAAAGTATGAATATTAGAAATAGTTTCTAATATTTCATCAATTAAATCATCATTCTTAGATTGAGAAAGAATTAAATGTTATATTGGATTTGACATGGTTCCATATCCAAAGTCATATTCAAGGTGCAAGCTGATCGAAGGATTGAATTGCACGGTAACTTTCAATGAGGATATTTTTGGTATTTTCTCTAAAATTCCACACCTTCCGGGTAGGCATGATACGTTGCTAGACATCAGTCTTGCCTTGTGGGTGTTTGATTTAATTAAAGAGTTTAATTAGATCAAGAATTAGAAAGAATTCTAATTGTCAATTGGGTTAGCTCAATTTGACCTAAATCGGCTAGGTTAAAGCCTGAATCAAATTAGGTCAAATCGCACCCAACCCACTGCTGACTAGATGTGGAATCCAATAGGTCACACACAAAGGGAATTGATTAAGGGTTTAATTGGATTAAACTATGTTTGCAAGATGAACATGCTAGCACATGTTGCAATCCATTGCACCTTGATTCGAATTAGGTTTGAATCGGGTTCTGATTTGGGCTGATTTGGTCTAATTAAGGCTAAATCAATTTAGGCTCATGTGTTGGGATAATCCTTGGCTAGTTAACCAAGGGATTGGAATTTTAAATCAACCACATGGCTAGTTTAATTCAGATTGGACTCTATCCTAAATTAAGCGCCTAAAGGTTTGACTGGGTCAAACTATTTCTACGTAATAGTTATGTTAAAAAACTTTATGAAGAGGCACCATATTAGAAGAGTCCTTCTGCTGTTGAAACATAGTAGAGGACCAGATAAACCATCATCCTTGCCGCTCCTTACAGATATGTCTTTGATATTTTTCATGCGCCATTTCCTATGACCCGTCAAAGCAAGAAAGACAAGGGGCATGGACTCTTCCTTCACGCCCCTTGGTGTTTCACGCCATATGGCATTTGGCATGGATAAAGGTGGCCATTTGATGGCTGATGGGTGGCCATGATGCAAGGATATTCGTGCAATAGGAATAAAAGGAAGCGACTCTTCATAAAGTTTTTTTTATCCGAAGAGTCCTTCTATTTTAATTCTCTTAAGTTTTGAATGAAGAGAAGTGTTGTCTGGATAAGGGACACGTTCTATTGGAAAGGACATGTCTTATGGCATAGAAGGGATGTCTTAAAGCATCCCTTATATTGCTATTTAAGGAGATGGGTGCCCGGGGAATGGTGTTCTGAGTTTTTATTCTAAAAAACATTTCTTTCCTGCATTCTCTTTTCTTGACCTAAAAGATCTCTAGTCAAATTAAGACAAGCCCTTAACTTTGGTTAGGAGAGTCCTATTTGAGTGATCTTACAAGCATTGGAAAGAGGAAGAAAGAGGAGGAAACAAAGGTTGATAGGAGGAATATCAGTCCAAATAAGAGGAGTTTTTGCCTGATTTAAATTAGGCCTTAGAGCTCTAATTGAAGGAACCAGTTTTGAAGCGGTGCATTTGTCTTGATCAAAGCCCTGTGTGGATCACCGTTGGAGGGCGAACACTTGGGTGCCTGGTGAGCAGATCAGAAAGACCAGATTAAGGTTTCTACATCGAATTGGATTTTTGCGATCGAGGTTGGTGTTTAAACCCTATTTTATATTTTTATTATTTATGTTCTTAATAAGGTGTTCTTGGGATTAAGGGTTAGGTTATGATTTCATAATATTTTGAAATCCATGCTTCCGCCATAGTAACTGAACCCAACAGTTGTATCAGAGCCACCTTATTAGGGCTAAATCATACAAAATTTGAGGTTGCCCATTTTGGTAGGACTCTACAAAATTTAAGTTGCCCAATTTTGTAGGACTCCTGCAGTTGCCCATTTTTGTAGGACTCTACAAAATTGAAGTCGCCCAATTTTGTAGGACTCTTAAGGTTGCACATTCTTGTAGGACTCTACAAAATTTGAAGTTGCCCAATTTTGTAGGATTCCACAAAAGTTTATAGTTACATATGATTGATATGTTTATGCATATATGTATGTCACTAGTTAGGGTTTTCACTTAAACCTTAACCGATATAGAGATATGTTTAGCTTTCTAGTCATCATACTAAAATAAGGTTGCCCTGGCATAATGGTGGATCCATTATATGGTAGATGGTTGTTCTAGTATGATGACACACTTGGCACATTATAAAATGATATATGATGCATGGTTGATTGAATTGTAATATTAAAAAGTACTTCTGTTTGAATTTCCCTCTAATATAATAATATTAAGTTGTAGTGTCATATACCAAAAGAAAAAATCAATGATTAGTTGATCATTCGGTGTCTAGGATAGGTGGTTCATGATTGGTAAAGAGGATGTGGTTTTTAATTGGTTCCGTTGTCTGACCTGGCCAATTTATTGGTGACTAGGAAAGCAATGGGGGGACTCCCACTACTCTCCCACTTACCTAGCTGATTTTAACAACTTAATTCTTGATTGATATGCTTAGTGTAATGTTCATTACATTAGGCCTTTGATGCGGAAAAAAAGGATGAGGTGATGATGCTAACACGGATGATGTAAAGGTGGTTATATCTTGTTTTCTTTTTAGGGTTTTATCTTTGGTTCCCAATTGCAAGCAAAGAGAACCTAAAAAAACTGAAAGAAAAGAGGTCTATGCTAGCAGATCAATCCCTAAGAAATGATAGACCAGGACCCCGAGATTAAGGAACCCCGGGATTAGGACTAGCACGATACACCCAATACCTACCTAGGAGATGGGGATGCAAACCTTTCAAATTCTGAAGCGCCTGGTGCAGAGATCGCTCCACTCGACGGATGCGGCCTGAATGTCCGAGCAATCGCGCCCGTGGATGCATCGGTTCCCGATCATGTGGCCATGATGGCAAGACGACCCATCTCCGATGTCCGTAGCACCGAGGAAGACCTATAGGCAGCAAGAGAAAGAATGGTTAGCGAAGAGATGAGAAGTGTTGAAGTTGAACTAGGGTTAGAGTAGAGAAACAAGGCTTCGAGCCCGATATCTGACTAGAGTCCGAAATCGAAGTTGATAACTTGGGGCCTCGCACCCCGTGATGTCCCGGAGGATGAATGAATTGTGGCCTCCCACCACTCGACGCTCTCAGGCGAAGGAACGTGGCCTCACACCACTCGACGCCCTCAGGTGAAGGAACGTGGCCTCACACCACTCGACATCCCTGGGGATGAAGGAAGAGTTTCACTCACTCACAACCTAGTCTAGGGAGACAGAGGATTGGAGAAGAAAACACTTGAAATTTTTTTTTGTATTCATTCACTAACTGTTACAAAGAGGGGTTTGGGTCCTTTAAATAGGTACCCAAAGATACATTCAAAATTCAAAAGAAAACCCATTCAAAATTTGAACCAAAATACAACTCAATTTGAAAGTGGCGCCCAAGCTTTGGAGAGCTTTCTTCTTGGCCGACCAGCTTGGTATGGCATGATGCTTGGCTTGGAGTGGAGGAGTTGCTCCTTGGACTTCCTTCTTTGCTTGCTTGGTTTTGGTAGAAAACATGAAGTGAGGCTAGCTTGGAGGGATTTGTCCCACTTTGACTTTTCTTGGCTTGATTCAAGGCTGACCAAATGGGAATAATCCTAGGCGTGGCATGATTGGAGGCTTGGAGAGGGGGATTGGTCTTTGACCTTCCTTCCTTGCATGGCTTATTTTGGTAGAAGGCTTGGATTGAGGCTTGATGTCTTCACCATCCCTTTCTTGCTTAACTTCATCAAGGGATCATGCCTTTCTTGCTTAACTTCTTTATGGAAGAAGGCTTGAGTGGAGGCATGCATCAAGGGATTTGAAACTTCTTTCCACTTGGAGAATGGAGGATGCCTTTCTTGCTTGACTTCTTTATGGAAGGAGTCTTGAGTGGAGGCATGCATCAACGGATTTGAAACTTCTTTCCATGACTGCCCATCCTAGATTGGAAGAGAGCTTGAAGAGGGGAGGGGAAGGAGGCATGGATCATGTGAGTGGTCCCCTTTCTTGGGTGCCCAAAACAAACCACATGTCATCACCTTAGTGCGCCACATAAACAGATAAGGTGGGCCCTGAGCTGACATGTCTCCTTGCCTTTGTCAGGCTTAAAAGAGACTTAACTTTTGAACCACTAAAGACTTCATGGGCTTAGACTCGGCCCAACTTATTACAAGACTCAGCTCGACCCGATGGGTCGAGGTACAGACTCCATTTAAGCAAATAAACTAGAGTCTGATAGCCTTATTACAGGACTCGATAAACACAGAACCCTAATCAGAGATCCCCCAAAGTTTGAAGGGCTCAAGTCAAACCCTGATGCCCACATCAGCCTTCCTTCATGCTAAGTCATAATTGTGTCATGATCCATTTTAGGTTTGTTTGTGCTAACACAAGACCTATTATGGGGACTAACATAGTTATGGTTTAGTGCATTTAGATGCTTACAGCATATTTGATATAATGCTTTGTTGTGCTAACACAAGGGCATATATATACAAATATGACTGTATGATAATGAAGGGTCTAACTTAACTAAAGCATTATGGTTTGTTGTGCTAACACAAGACTATTAATGTTTTAGAGGCCAGTTTTTGTTAAGAATTGCATAAGATGCAATTGGAAAGAGTTTTTCTACCTTTGAACTTGTAAAAGTTTTATTATGTAAACACAAGATCTTTTATAAGAAATTAGGGTCTCAATCCCACTAAGAAAATCAATTAGGGTTTCTCGATTATCATAGGGGAGGGCTATGATGTTCAATAAAATAGTGGGAGGCATAATTAAATTAAAGTCCTAATTTAATTATGTTTTGTCAAACATTGGTTGTTTGCTTATGTAATGTTCTTTGTTTATGTAGATATAGATGGCTTCTTTACTATCATTATGTTGTATTCTTGATACCAATAAATTGACTGGTCCCAATTATGTGGACTGGTTGAGGAACTTAAAAATTATACTCAGCCAAGAAAAACTTTCCTACATTCTTGACACCCCTAATTTAGAGCCATTAGGGGAAGATGCTACTAAGGAAGAAAATTCCATATTTAAGATGTGGCAAAATGACTCCCTTACTGTTAAATGCATCATGCTCACCTCAATGAGTAATAAACTTCAGAGATAGCATGATGGCATGGACACTCAATCCATATTGCTTAACTTAAAAGAGCTTTATGGAGAACATAGTAGGATTGCTAGATATGAGATATCTAAGCAGTTGTTCCATGCCAGGATGACAGAAGGAATATCCGTACAAGACCATGTGCTAATGGTTATTGACCTGATCACTCGATTAGGTCAATTAGGTTTTGTGATGGATGGGGAGTTGAACCAGGATATGATCCTGCAGTCACTCCCAGAGTCATTTTCTCAGTTTGTTCTAAATTATCATATGAACAAATTGAATGTATCACTGCCTGAGCTGCTAAATATGCTCAAGATAGCAGAGAGCCATATCAAGAAGAATAAGGCTCCTCTTTTTCTTCTGGATGGGATTTCAAAGAAGAAGGTAGGCAAAAAGGGTTCAAAAAGGAGGCTGAAACCTAAAGGTGGCATCAATAAGAAGAAGAAGGGAAAGAAAGCCTCTAAACAATCAACCTGTTTTCACTGCGATAAAGTAGGTCATTGGAAAAGGAATTGCAAGGCTTACCTTGCAAGTGTGAAGACTAGTGCTAGTGAGGCACCAAAAGGTATGTATGAGATACATGTAATTTTGTCATTAGATTCTTCTAATTCAAACTCATGGGTATTGAATACCGCTTGTGGTCACCATATCTGCAAATCATTGCAGGGGCTGCAGAACATTAGAGTTTTGAAGGAAGGAGACTTCGAGCTCTATGGTGCTGGAGGAGATTCCATCCAAGCAAAAGCTGTAGGGACTTATATATTGAAGCTACCTTCTGGGAAGATCTTAGAGCTAAAAGACTGTTATTATATGCCTAAGATCATTAGAAACATTGTATCTATCCCTTGTTGTTAAAACAAGGGTATGTACTAAATGTAACGAGCAATGGTTGCTCGATTCTTTTTTCTAATGAAATTATTTGTTTTGGCATTTTCAATAATGGTTTATTGACTCTATCTCAGAATGACAAAATTCTTCACATTGATAAGAAACGAAAAAGAGATGAAATAAATCATACTTTACTTTGGCATTGTCGACTTGGTCATATTAGTGAGACAAGAATTAATAAGTTATACAAAGAAAAATTCTTTGATCCTTATGATTATGAATCATTAGGAACTTGTGAATCATGTCTTATGGGAAAAATGACCAAGACTTCATTTAGTGGACATGGAGAAAGGACAAATGAGTTGCTGGGACTAGTACATACAGATGTATGTGGTCCTATGACAACTCATGCTAAAGGAGGATACTCTTATTTTATAACGTTCACTGATGATTTATCAAGGTTCGGATATGTGTATCTTATGAAACATAAATCCGAAGCCTTTGATAAATTCAAAGAGTATCAAAGTATGGTTGAGAAACAAACAGGAAAAAGTATTAAAATTCTTCGATCAGATCGAGGGGGTGAATACTTATCCATGGAATTTCTTGACTATCTTAAAGATAAAGGGATTCTCTCTGAATAGACTCCTCCTTATACACCTCAATTAAATGGTGTAGCTGAAAGGAGGAATCGTACTCTATTGTATATGGTACGATCTATGATGTGTTTCACAAATCTACATATTTCCTTTTGGGGTTATGCCCTGGAAACCACAGCTTACATGTTGAATAGAGTACCATCTAAGTCTATCTCTAGCACTCCTTATGAAATATGGAGAGGAAAGAAATCCAATATTAAGTATCTTAAGATATGGGGATGTCCAGCATATGTCAAAAAAATTCTGGACATAAGCTGGATGCTAGAGCAGATAAGTATCTATTTATTGGATATCCTAGAGATAGTATAGGATATCTATTCTACCACCCTGCTAAACAAAAGGATTTGTCAGTAGGCACGCCACTTTTATGGAGAAAGAATTTATCCTACAAAAGGGCAGTGGGAGAAATATTGAACTTGAAGAAGTTCAAAATAAACAAATAGACACATCTCAACCAATAGAACACATAGTTAGGGTAGAACCAGAATACACAACTCCTCTTCGTAAGTCTAATAGAGTGCGACAAGCACCTGAGAGGTATGGGTTCATTATTGAGAATAATGAAGCCCAAATCATTCAAAATGATGAACCTCTGACTTATACGGAAGCTGTTATGAGTAGGGACTCATACAGATGGCAAGATGCCATGAATTCTGAAATGGACTCCATGTATGTCAACCAAGTATGGACTTTGGTTGATGCACCAGAGGGTGTTAACCCTATTGGGTGCAAATGGGTCTATAAGAAAAAGATTGGAGCAGATGGCCAAGTCGAAACCTATAAAGCCAGATTAGTGGCTAAAGGTTTCAGACAAAAACAGGGTACTGATTATGATGAAACATTCTCCCCTGTTACCATGCTCAAATTTATTCGGATCATGCTTGCTATAACAGCATACCATGATTATGAGATCTGGCAGATGGATGTAAAAACAGCCTTCCTCAATGGTTTTCTTGAGGAGGAAGTTTACATGTCGCAGTCAGAAGGTTTTGTCTCAAGAGACAAACCTATTCAGGTGTGTAAGCTTAAGAAATCCATTTATGGATTGAAGCAAGCTTCAAGGAGTTGGAACATCCGTTTTGATGTAACAATCAAAGAGTTTGGTTTCATAAAAAATGTGGATGAGCCTTGTGTATATAAAAAGACTAGTAGGAGTACCATAGTCTTCCTGGTTATGTATGTAGATGACATACTTCTCATTGGGAATGATATCCCAATGTTACAATCAGTCAAAATTTGGCTATCTAGTAAGTTTTCCATGAAAGACTTGGGAGAAGCATCCTACATACTTGGTATTAAAATCTATAGAGATAGATCCAAGAGGTTTCAAGGCTTATCCCAGTCTAGGTACATTAACTTAGTGCTGAAAAGGTTCAGCATGGATGGGAGTAAACGAGGTTACTTACCCATGAGTCAAGGCATACACCTCTCTAAAAGGATGTCTCCAAAGATACCTGAAGAGAGAAATAGAATGAGTTCTATACCTTATGCTTCGGTAGTAGGCTCAATAATGTATGCCATGTTATGTACCAGGCCTGATGTGGCATATGCCTTAGGCATAGTCAGTAGGTTTCAAGCTGATCCAAGAGAGGATCATTGGAAAGCTGTGAAAAATATTTTTAAGTACTTGAGAAGGACTAAGGATATTTTTCTAATATATGAAGGTTCTGATCTTAAACTAGAAGCGTACTCTGATTATAGTTTTTAAACAGATCCAGATGATAGCAAATCCATTTCAGGGTATGTCTTTACCCTAAATGGTGGGATAGTAAGCTGGAAGAGTACTAAACAACAGACTGTAGCTGACTCAACAACAAAGGCAAAATACATAGCTGTTAGTGAAGCCACCAAGGAAGCAGTCTGGATGAAGAAGTTCATCACTGAGTTGGGCATGGTTCCAGAGATTGAGAATCCAGTACCACTTTATTATGATAATATTGGAGCTGTTGCTCAAGCTAAGGAACCAAGAGCTCATCATAAGTCAAAGCACATTCTGAGATGCTTCCATCTCGTTCGAGAGATTGTCGAAAGATAAGAAGTCTGCATCAAGTGAGTAGAGACAAAGAACAATATAGCAGACCCATTCACTAAGGCTCTACCATAGCGGGAGTTTGATCGCCACCTCGATAATATGGGGATTAGATATAACGGTGATTGGCTTTAGTGCAAGTGGGAGACTGAAAGGATTATCCCCTGCAAGCCAATTAAAACTTGTAATTTTATTGGGATATCATGAAAACTTCCAAACTTTTGTATTGACAATTATATATATTAAAAGGCATCTTTTTCATCATACGCTGTGTCTTAGATTTATGATATGATGAACCCCATAGACTAGGGCCATGGTTTTAAGGGTTAAGATGAGATCATACCAGTAAGACTTAAAACCTAAAAATCCTAATCTTAAGTATTCCTAGTCAAAGGGACATTGAGTAGGGGATCAATATTTTCGGAAAGACTAGCATATCCTTTGTATGCTCATTAATGAGGGTAATTGATCTTACAATTACTTGTGTAGGACACTAATACAAGGACATGGGTGCTCATTAGAGAATGAGTTCACTGAATTTGATTCGACTTGAAAACATCCAATGGAGTCTTATCTACTTGTCAATAGATAGTTTTCATAGAGGGAGTAGTGCATGTAATCCTTTGACCTGAGACTACCATAGTGCCTTGTATGCATGAACCCATGTTTTGGTTCACACTTATTCATGACATTGAGTCATGTACAGGGTGATACTGGATATGGTGAATTGTATATGGAGGTTGTGAGTAGGTCAAACAAGGAATCGATCAACCCTAGTAAGAGGAGAACGCATCCAGCTGATTTCGATCAAATGGTGATTCAGGGAAACTTTGATCAAAGTATAAATATTAGAAATAGTTTCTAATATTTCATCATTTGAATCATCATTATTAGATGGAGAAAGAATTGAATCTGATATTGGATTTGACATGGTTCCATATCCAAAGTCATATTCAGGGTGCAAGCTGATCGAAGGATTGAATTGCACGGTAACTTTCACTAAAGGGTATTTTGGTATTTTCATTAAAATTCCACACCTTCCAGATAGGCATGATACATTGCTAGACATCAATCTTACCTTGTGGGTTTTTGATTTAATTAAAGAGTTTAATTAGATCAAGAATTAGAAAGAATTCTAATTGTCAATTGGGTTAGCTCAATTTGACCTAAATCGGCTAGGTTAAAGCCTAAATCAAATTAGGTCAAATCGCACCCAACCCACTGCTGGCTAGATGTGGAACCCAATGGGTCACACACAAAGGGAATTGATTAAGGGTTTAATTAGATTAAACTATGTTTGCAAGATGAACATGCTAGCACATGTTGCAAACCATTGCACCTTGATTCGAATTAGGTTCGAATCGTGTTCCGATTTGAGCTGATTTGGTCTAATTAAGGCTAAATCAATTTAGGCTCATGTGTTGGGCTAACCCTTGGCTATTTAACCAAGGGATTGGACTTTTAAATCAGCCACATGGCTGGTTTAATTCAGATTGGGCTCTATCCTAAATTAAGTGCCTAAAGGTTTGACTGGGTCAAACTATTTCTACGTAATAGTTACGTTAAAAATTTTTTTGAAGAGGCTCCATATTAGAGAAGTCCTTCTACTATTGAAACATAGTAGAGGACCAGATAAGCCATCATCCTTGCCACCCCTTGCAGATAAGTCTTTGATATTTTTCATGCACCATTTCCTATGACCCGTCAAAGCAAGAAAGACAAGGGGCGTGGACTATTCCTTCACACCCCTTGGTGTTTCACGCCATATGGCATTTGGCATGGATAAAGGTGGCCATTTGATGGCTGATGGGTGGCCATGATGCAAGGATATTCATGCAACAGAAATAAAAGGAAGCGACACTTCGTAAAGTTTTTTTTATCGGAAGAGTCCTTCTGTTTTAATTCTCTTAAGTTTTGAACGAAGAGAAGTGTTGTCTAGATAAGGGACATGTTCTTTTGGAAAGGAAATGTCTTATGGCATGAAAGGGATGTCTTAAAGATTCCCTCAGATTGCTATTTAAGGAGATGGGCGCCCAGGGAATGGTGTTCTGAGTTTTTATTTTGAAAAACATTTCTTTCCTGCATTCTCTTTCTTTGTCCTAAAAGATCGCTAGTCAAATTAAGACAAGCCCTTAACTTTGGTTAGGAGAGTCCTATTTGAGTTTTCTTACAGGTGTTGGAAAGAGGAACAGAGGAGGAAAGAAAGGTTGATAGGAGGAATATCAGTCCAAATAAGAGGAGTTTCCTCCTGAATTAAATTAGGCCTTAGAGGTTTAATTGAAGGAACCAGTTTAGAAGCGGTGCATTTGTCTTGATCAAAGCCCTGTGTGGATCACCGTTGGAGGGCGAACACTTGGGCACCTGGTGAGAAGATCAGAAAGACCAGATTAAGGTTCTACATCGAATTGGATTTTTGCGATCAAGGTTGGTGTTTAAATTCTAATTTATATTTTTATGATTTATGTTCTTAATAAGGTGTTCTTGGGATTAAGGGTTAGGTTATGTTTTCATAATATTTTGAAATCCATGCTTTTGCCCTAGTAACCGAACCCATCACCCTCGCCAGGTGGCACCCCAAGATGGGTCCTCCTCAGCCGAGGTCAAGCTAGGCACTCCTGCTCCTTCGCCAGGTGGTACCCCAAGATGGGTCCACCTCGGTCGAAGTCAAGCCTTCCTCTGCCACTTCGCCAGGTGTCCGCTCAGGAGGGGTCCACCTCGGCTGAAGCTGGCAGCCTCGGCTCCCTCGCAAGGTGGCACCCCAAGATGGGTCCATCTCTGCCAAGGTCGAGCCTGGCGCTCCTGCTCCTTCGCCAGGTGGCAACCCAAGATGGGTTCACCTCGGCCGAAGTCGAGCCTTCCTCTGCCACTTCGCTAGGTGTCCGCCCAGGAGGGGTCCACCATGGCCAAAGCTGGCAGCCTCTGCTCCCTCACCAGGTGGAACCTCGAGATAGGTCCACCACTATCGAGGTCAAGCCTGGCACTCCTGCTCCTTCACTAGGTGGCACCACAAGATGGGTCCACCTCGATCGAAGTCGAGCCTTCCTCTGCCACTTCGCCAGGTGTCCGTCCAAAGGGGTCCACCTCGACCAAAGCTGGCGGCCTCTGCTCCCTCGCCAGGTGGCGCCCCAAGACGGGTCCACCTCAGTCGAGGTCGAGCCTAAAGCTCCTGCTCCTTCACCAGGTGGCACCCCATGATGGGTCCACCTCAGCGGAAGTCGAGCATTCCTCTACCACTTCACCAGGTGTTCGCCCAGTAGGGGTCCACCTCGGCCGAAGCTGGCAGCCTCTACTCCCTCGCCAGGCGGCACCCTAAGGCAGGTCCACCTCTGCCGAGGTCGAGCCTGGCGCTCCTGCTCCTTCGCCAGTGGCACCCTAAGATGGGTCCACCTCGACCGAAGTCGAGCCTTCCTCTACCACTTCTCCAAGTGTCCACCCAGGAGGGGTCCACCTCGGTCGAAGCTGGCAGCCTCTACTCCCTCGCCAGGTGGTGCCCTAAGACAGATCCATCTCTTCCGTTGTCGAGCCTGGCGCTCCTGCTCCTTCGCCAGGTGGCACCCCAACATGGGTCCACCTCGGTCGAAGTCGAGCCTTCCTCTACCACTTCGCCAGGTGTCCGCCCAGGAGGGGTCCACCTCGGTCGAAACTGGCGACCTCTGCTTCGTCACTAGGTGGTGCCCCAAGACGGCTCCATCTCAGCCAAGGTCAAGCCAGGTGCTCTTGCTCCTTCGCCAGGTGGCACCCCAAGATGGGTCCACCTCGTTCGAAGTCGAGCCTTCCTCTGCCATTTCGCTAGGTGTCCGCCCAAGAGTGGTCCACCTCAGTCGAAGCTGGCGGCCTCTGCTCCCTCGCCAGGTGGCACCCCAAGACGGGTCCACCTCAATCGAGGTTGAGCCAGGCGCTCCTGCTCCTTCACCAGGTGGCACCCCAAGATGGGTCCACCTCGATCGAAGTCGAGTCCTCCTCTGCCACTTTGCCAAGTATCCACCCAGGAGGGGTCCTCCTTGGCCGTAGCTAGCGGCCTCTGCTCCCTTGCCAAGTGGCACCCCAAGATGGGTCCACCTCAGCCAAGGTTGAGCCAGGCGCTCCTGCTCCAGCGCCAGGTGGCACCCCCTGATGGGTCCATCTCTACCGAAGTCAGCCCTACTTTGCAAAGCCTCCGGGGGTTAGAGGCACGGGCCACGAGGTCGCTGCTAGAGTCGGCATGCGGTGCATCCTATACAGGGTTGCCAGTACAGCCCGTAACGGTGCACGGAACCTCGTTTACATCAGTTAAAGAGGACCCCACAATCAAGGTATTGAACCCTCACGGTCAAGGTCCTGGAACCCTGGAAATTCACAGTCAACGCCTCGAGATGAGGGCTCCCGCACTTGGCTTGAGATCCCACTAGATTCCCTCTTCCATGACCACACGGCGGATGAGGCGAGCTGGCCGCTTAACTCCCAGGTTCAAAGAAGAGGGGAGGAGGGGGGAGAGGAGCCGAAGACCTTCGAGAACCTCCGAGGGAAGAAGCAAAGGCTGAAGGCTGTCCGGTGGTATAAAAAGGATGGTGAAAGCGGATGGAGAAGGTAAGCCACGAAAAGGAAAGGACACCGAGAGATAACGATTCTGGCACTCTCGGAAGTTCCCAGATGCATGTCCGGCGGGTCCGGCACAGGAAGCTGGGCGTCAACCCCTCTTTTTCCCATACTTCTTTCATCAAAACCTCCTCTAAGCACGGGAATCAATCGGAGACCCGTCTTAGTGGATCTATTCCATCTTGCCGTTCTCTAACTTGACCGTCGGAGTGCCCCGCTAGAATCTCCGGCCTGGGTCTCGACCTTGTTTTGCAGGCCTGGAGGCTTGAAGATCCCGAGGTGAAGAAGTCCAAGGACCGCCGCCATCTCATAAGCTACAGGCCACCGCGGTAAGATCGGCAACACGGTCAATTTCAAATTTTAATAGAATACATTTAGTAAAATGCTATATAGTTTGAATTTAAAATTAAAATTTTTTAAAGTTTGAGATATGTTTAGGATTTGACCTTTAGATATCAACTATCCAAACTTGATTATAGATGACATATATATTTTCTATAAAATTCTATAAAATTATATATACAAAAGAAGGGTGAGGGGACTTGGAACTCCAAACCCTAAGAACATCAAACCCTTGCCATGTTTTATTGATTATAATTTGATTCATTATTAATTATATTATTGATTTTTACTTTATATTAGTTACATTTAGGCCATTATGCAAAAGCCTTATCCTCTTTCTCCCCCTTCAATTTTGGACAAGACACTCGACCCAACATGAATAACTCAATCCAAATAAAGATTAATTGAGCAAGCTTGGGTACTAGATGGATTTACTATTTTTTAATGGGATGAGTTCAAGATATTTTGGACAAATTTTAAAATCAAATTTGGGACAAGGATGGATGGTGGGATTTTAAATGGTTTGAGAATTTGTAGGAAAAGTTTTGAGGGTATCCTACTTGATGTGGTAACATCCGCTGACGTAGACCCTACACAGCCACCAACTGGTAGCTGCATGGGTGGAGACTGCCACCTAGACGTGGACCCCGAGTGAAAGATCGAGGTGAGCCCTCCTGCCGAGGTGGCTCCTAGCCGGGGTCATGCTCATGAGAAAAGCCCTCCATCTGAGGTCATCACCCGGCCGGGGTCGTGCTCATGCACCAAGACGAGCCCTCCTGTCGAGGTCAGCTCCTAGCTGGGGTCATGCTCATGAGGCATGCCCTCCATCTGAGATAAGCACCCGGCTAGGGTCGTGCTCATAAGATGAGCCCTCCTGTCGAGGTCAGCTCCCAGTCGCGGTCGTGCTCATGAGGCGAGCCCTCCGTCTGAGGTCAGCACTCAGCTGGGGTCATGCTCATGCTGTTAAGGCAAGTTCTGAGGTGGAGTTTTCCCCAGGATGGGACTCACCCCCCATCAGAAAGGCCAACAGAAATTCAAACCATGGTGGGACGATTTCTGACCACACCCAGCCATGAATTCAAACTCTGTGATGCACCACCTACAAACTCTACATGGAGTGTGCTCCACCAGGCTTTGAGTCCTGTAACAAGCTGCCACCCTGACAATCATACAACCAGGGGTAGCAACCCTCGTAATGCGAATCTTTCCTAAAAGGAGTATTCTATCAAGGCCCCAGGGCCCTGCGATGCTCGGACGGTCCCTCTAGTAATGGAAACATCCGCCATGGCACTGGGCTCAGTGGCACAGTGCCTGCCCCACTTAAGGAAAATGACACCCCCAACAGAAGGGGCTCTCCTCTGAAGGACTAGTCCGAGAGGGGGAAAGAAGGAGAAGCTGCGAGCAGTGGCAAGCCCCTCCAAAAAAGACACCACGAGAGGGTACACTAGGAAGGACACTGGAATGAAGCCCCATATTCGGTCTGGGCCATCACACAAGGCATAAGGTCAGAAAAGAGAAAGGCGAGAGGTAGGCAAGCAAGTAAGGGAGAAAGGGGGATGAGTGAGTTGCTGGGCAGGGAACTGGCCAGAAGATCCTCCTAGGCTCACCTATTCTATCTCCATCTTGCTCTCACAATCTCAATCCTATATTTTCTTTCACCCTCTATGCGGAGAGTCCCCCAAAACTCTCCATCACTAAGATTTTGTTTTCCTTGGTCATCCCTGACTTGATCATCGGAGTGTCCCAGCTAGAACCCCCAGCTCGGTTCTCCTCTTTTTTGTAGGCTGATCGGATCGAAGAACCGACTCCCAAAGAGGAGGAAGCATACCCAGCCGGAGGAGGCACCCGATGTAGCGATGAGTGCCAGAGCTATAGGCCACAATGACTCGGACAGCAACAGATTGGCATGCCAGGTAGGGTAGCGAGAGACGATTCAGGAGCTAGGAGGATCATGGCTGAGGCTAAGGATCCAGGCTCTCCAACCGATGGAACAACAGTAGCCAACCCCACCCGATAGGCAGGCGGGGGACACAAGAGCTCCCCATTAGGGGCCCAACCAAAGAATGAGAAGAGAGGGGTCTAATGATAACGGAGAGAGGGGCTTGTGTTCGTGGTCTTCTCAAACACCTGCCACCTTTCACGGCACTCTCCAGTTAGACCCAGAATCTAGGCGTTCCCTTACGTGTGGTGCTTCCATCATCTTATGCAGGCCCAACAAATAACTCCCTTCCCCATTACCTTTGTAATATGAAAACTGTGTTACAGTCCTACAAGAGAATCTCTTGTGTCACCATCAATGGCAAGCACCATAGCCTCGCTCACAGCACGAAGATGGTAGTGGGATGCCATCTACCGTGAGACTCACAACGTGGCAAACTTCTCAGGTGAGCCCCTTTATTAGGCTCGCCCTCCTCAGCTGTGCTCACAGCTCGAAGATGGCAATGAGATGCCATCTACTGTGTGACTCACAGCATGGCAAACTCACCAGGCAGGCCCCTCCATCTGGCCCACCCTTTTTAGCCTCGCACACAACCCGGAGGCGACAGCGGGATGCCATCTATTGCATGACCCATAGCTCGGCACATCAATAAGTCTGGCACCCCACAATCTCATGGCCGCATTCACAGCTCAGAGACGACACCAAGATGTCACCTATCGCGTGACTCTCAGCATGATGAATCGAGAAGCTCGGCACCCCAAGCCTTGCTCACAGCCTGGAGATGGCAGTGGGATAACATCTACTGCGAAACTCATAGCATAGCAAACTCCTCAAGCGGGCCCCTCCATCAAGCCCACCCTCCTCAGCCATGCTCATAGCCCGGAGGTGATAGCAGGGAAGCCCGCCAATTTACCGTGAGACTCATAGCATGGCAACTCCTCATCAGCGAGCCAGGCCCACTCCATCAGGCCCGTGCTCATCAACGAGCTTATAGCTCGAAGGCGGCAGTGGGATGCCATCTACTGCGTGACTCATAACTTGGCACATCATAAGTCTGGTGCCCCAAAGCCTCATGGCCATGCTCACAGCCCAGAGATGACACCAACGTGCCGCCTACCGCATGACTCATAGCTTGGTGAATTGAGAAGCTCAGCGCCCTAAGACTCGCTCATAGCCCGGAGACGGTACCAAGGTGTCACCTACCGTGTGACTCATAGTATGGCAAATTGAGAAGCTCAGTGCCCCAAGCCTCGCTCGTTGCCTAGAGATGGCAAAGGGATGCCATCTATTGCGAGACTCATAGCATGGAAACTTCTCAGGTGGGCCCCTCTATCAAGCCTGCCCTCCTCAACCTCGCTCAGAGCCCAGAGGTGGTAGTGGGATGCCATCTACCGCATGACTCACAGCTTGGCACATTAATAAGTCTGGCACCCCACAGCCTCATGGCCATGCTCACAGCCTAGAGATGGAACCAAGGTGTCACTTACCGCATGACTCACGGCATGGCGAATCGAGAAGTTCGGTGCCCCAAGCCTCGCTCACAGCATGGAGATGGTGGCGGGATGCCATCTACCGTGAGAATCACAGCATGGCAAACTCCTCAAGCAGGCCCTTCCATCAGGCCTGCCCTCATTAGCTGTGCTTACAACCTAGAGGTGGTGACAGGGATGCCCACCATCAACCGTGAGACTCAGAACATGGCAACACCTCATTAGCGAGCTAGGCCCATGCTCATCAGCCGAGCTCACAGCCCGAAAGTGGCAGCGAGATGCCGTCTATCGTGTGACTCATAGCTTGGCACATAAATAAGTCCAGCACCCCATAGCCTCATGGCCATGCTCATAGCCCAGAGACGGCATCAAGGTGTCGCCTACCACATGACTCACAGCATGGCAAATCGAGAAGCTCAGCACCCCAAGCCTCGCTCATAGCCCGGAGATGGCAGTAGGATGCCATCTACCACGAAACTCACATTATGGCAAACTCCTTAAGCGGGTCCCTCCATCAAGCCCGCCCTCCTCAGCCATGCTCATAGCTTGGAGGTGGTGGCAGGGAAGCCGACCATCTACCGCGAGACTCACAGCATGGCAACTCCTCATTAGCGAGCCAGGCCCACTCCATCAGGCCCACACACATCAACCGAGGCACAGCCTGGAGGTGGCAGCAGGATGCCATCTACCTCGTGACTCAGCTTGGCACATCAATAAGTCCGGTACCCCATAACCTCATGGTCACGCTCACAGCCCGAAGACGGCACCAAGGTAACACCTACCATGTGACTCATAGCATGACGAATCGAGAAGTTCGGTGCTCCATGCCTCTCTCACAGCCTGGAGATGGCAGCAGGATGCCATCTATCGTGAGACTCACAGCATGGCAAACTCCTCAGGTGGGCCCCTCCATCAGGCCTGCCCTCCTCAGCCATGCTCACAGCCTGGAGGTGGTGGCAGGGAAGCCTGCCATCTACCACGAGACTCACAGCATGGCAACTCCTCATCAGCGAGCCGAGCCCACTCCATCAGGCCCGTGCTCATCAACCGAGCTCATAGCTCATAGGTGGTAGCAGGGAAACCCGCCATCTACCGCGTGACTCATAGTTCGGCATTCTCACCAACAAGCCGGGCTCACTCCATCAGGCCCGCCCTCATTAGCCGTGCTCACAGCTCGGAGGTGGCGGTAGGGAAGCTCGCCATCTATCGCAAGACTCACAGCATGGCAACTCCTCATCAGCGAGCCGGGCACACTCCATCAAGCCCGTGCACATCAATTGAGCTCACAACCCGGAGATGGTGATAGGGCAACCCACCATCTACTACGAGGCCCACAACTAGTCAATCTTCAAGCCGAGTCCTTCTGACAGAGCTGTGCTTAGTCACCTCGCTCATAGTCTTGAGGTGCAGTTAGAGATTCCTGGAACCCGCCATCTTTCGCGTGACTCACAGTTTGGCACCTATAAATCGGGAAACTCAAAAAGCACTGCACCAGCTGCCTTACTCATAGTTCAGAGATGTCCATCGAGAAACTCCAGAAGTCCCACCATCTGCCGCTTGACTCACAGCATGGCGAATTGAGCCGGCATATTCTGGAAGCCCTACATCCAGTTGCCTTGCTCATAGTCCAAGAATGCCGGTGGGAAATCCTTGAATTCCCACCATCAATCACCTAACTCATGGCTTGGCAAACTAAGGAGATCCCCCAGAAGCAATATAAGCCGAAGAAAAGAAAAATAGCAAGCAAAGTGGAGAGAATACAAAGCATTCCGATTGAAGGGTGAAGAAAAATTACCCTCATTGAAATGTCCCTTACATTGGAGAGAGGCTCCCAGTAGCTTGGGAGGCCATACAGCAGATTCAAGCTCAAAAAAAAAGGAAAGAAAAAGAAAGAAAGAGAGAAGAAAATGAGAGGAAGAGAGAATAGCAGTTGAAAAGGAAGGAAAGCTTTCATTGCTAAGTCTTCTGTTACATCCTATGGAGGCTCCCGATAGGCCAAGAGACATCCTAAAATCTTAAGATACAAGGTGAAAGGAAGACGGGCCGAAGCCCCACCTCCGCTCCTTGCCCAATCGATGGGTGGGTCCCCTCAGTGCTGGTGCAACACCCGCTAGAGAGTTCTGACCTTAACCTCTATGATCGGTGTAGGAGGCACTATCAGGGCAGGTCGGCCCTGGACTCTATCCTTGAGGAGTAGCTGGGGACATGCCAGTCCCTCCTACCCGAGCAGATAGGTGCCCTTCTTTAGGAGTTCACCAGATCTCTAGAGTCTAGCATCGGCTCCGCCGCCCTGTCCTTGGAGGTCACCGATCTCTTG
Organism: Areca catechu; assembly: GCA_021397845.1. Classification (NCBI taxonomy): domain Eukaryota; kingdom Viridiplantae; phylum Streptophyta; class Magnoliopsida; order Arecales; family Arecaceae; genus Areca; species Areca catechu. The sequence goes on from CM038041.1 coordinate 73,904,453, forward strand.
ATTCCAGGGGTAGCTTCCGCGGCTTCGTTCAAGGCTACCTCCATCAACGCCACGACAGTCATGGCCATCTCTATAGTGACCATGGCCACGGCCGCTCCCTTGTCCGGAACATCCAACCGCACCTGGAGGCCTTGCGGGTGAGCCACCTCAATCTTTGAGGCAGCCTCTTTCTCTATCCCAGTTGTGTGACCGGAGGCTCTTCCCATTCTCATCCTTGGGGGAAGCTTTGAGCTTAGCAGATTTCTTCTCTTGGCCGGATACCTTTGCCTTAGCACCGGCCGCTTGCTCCCGAAGGGCCGCTACTTGGCCCCCTAGTCTTTGATTCAAAGACCTAAAGTCTATCAGGATCCCTCCCTTATTATAGCCTAAGGGAGAGGGGTTGAAGGAAAGGAACATGAGAAGAGGGCTTCAAAGCCTCAGAGACAAGAGAAGGATCAAGGAAGGAAGGAAGGGTTCTATAGATCGAATACGATTAGAGATCCTTTAAAAGAAGCGAAGGAGAGAGGGGAAAGCCCTCTATAACAAAGCCTACTACCCACTGTCACCTCGTGCTTGCCAAAGGCATGCACCCTTTCGACTCCGGGGCTAATCAGGAGCCACCATGTACTAGCATCAGGCGGTCCCGATGCCTTGGGTCAGGGGCATCAATTCGGCTCCAAGGAAGCATTAATAGTCCCTTCATCGAAAAATCGAGCATGGCATGATTTTCAGAGTGGCAGCGCGCAAAATATTAATGGTACGGGGGGTGCGCCTCTCCATGTCAGCATGGTCGTTACTCTCCTTATCCCGAACCCTGTGTCAATCTCTGGGCTCGAGAGTAGGGGGCATATGATATGGCAACATCTATTGATGTGGAGCCTACATAGTCGCTAGTTGGTAACCACATGGGTAGGGACTGCCACGTAGACGCGACCCCTGGGTGGAAGATCGAGGCGAGCCCTCCTACCGAGGTGGCTCCTAGTCGGGGTCATGCTCATGAGACGAGCCCTCCATCTGAGGTCAGCACCTAGCCGGGGTCGTGCTCATGTGACCAAGGTGAGCCCTCCTGCCGAGGTCATCTCCTAGCTGGGGTCATGCTCATGAGGCATGCCCTCCATTTGCTGTCAACACCCAGCCAGGGTCATGCTCAGAAGGTGAGCCCTCCTGCCAAGATCAGCTCCCAGCCGGGGTCATGCTCATAAGGCGGGTTCTCCGTCTGAGGTCTGCACCCGATCGGGGTCATGCTCATACTGTCAAGGAAAGTTCTGGGATGGAGTTCTCCCCAGGGTAGGACTCATCCCCACATCAGAAAGGGCAACAAAAATTCCAACCATGGTAGGATGAAGCCTGACCACACCCAGCTATGAATTCAAACTCTACGATGCGCCACCTGCAAACTCTGCACTGAGTGTGCTCCACCAGGCTTTGAGCCTCATGATGAGCTGCCACCCTGATAATCATACAACCAGGGGTGGCAACCCTCACAATGCGAATCTCCCTTAAAAGGAGTATTCTGTCAAGGCCCTAGGGCCTTGCGATGCTCGGACTGTCCCTCCAACAATGGAAATATCCTACCATGGCACGGGGCTCAGTTGCATAGCACCTGGCCCTCTTAAAAAAAATGAAACCCCCAACAGAAGGAGCTCTCCTTCGAAGGACTGGTCTGAGAGGGGGGAAAGAAGGAGAAGCTGCGAGCAGCAGCAAGCCCCTCTGGAGAAGACACTATGAGAGAGCACACTTGAAAGGACACCAGGACAAAGCCCCATATCTGGTTTGGGCCATCACATAAGGCATAAGGTCAGAAAAGAGGAAGGCAAGAGGTAGAGAAAGGGAGAAAGGGGGACGAGAGAGCTGCCGAGTAGGGAATTGGCTAGAAGATCCTCCCAGGCTCACATATCCCATCTCTGTCTTGCTCTCACAATCTCAATCCTATATTTTCTTTCACCCTCTACATGGAGAGTCCCTCGAAACTCTCCATCACAGAGGTTTTGTTTTCCTTGGTCATCCCACTAACTTGATCATCGGAGTATCCCCGTTGGAATCCCCAGCCCGGTCTCCTATTTTTTGTAGGCCAATCGGACCAAAGAGTCGACCTCAGAAGAGGAGGAAGCACACCCAGTGGGAGGAGGCACCCAATGCAGTGATGATGCACTGGAGCTATAGGCCATGATGACCTGGGTGGCAACACTACTAATGTGGTATTACCATTGATGTGGAACCCATGACTGCACTAGCTAGTGACCACGCAGGTGGAAAGTGCCACTTGGATGCGATGGCTGAATGTAGATTTGGAGTCAAGCCACCCTGGTGCTTAGAGCATGCTCCCACCTTCCAAGATCGATCCCCTGATCGAGGTCAGCTCCCATCCAAGGTCGAGCTCCCGATCGAGGTCATGCTCCTGCTTCTCAGGGTTGAGCTTCCAAGATAGAGTTCCCCCATCATTCTGAGGTTGAGCCCCAAACCGAGGTTAGCTCCCATCCGGGGTCGAGCTCCTAATCGAGGTCATCCTCTTGCTTCTCGGGGTCAAGCTCCCAAGACAGAGCTCCCCCATCCTGTCGAGGTCAATCCCCCGGTCGAGGTCAGCTCCCATCCAGGGTTGAGCTCCCGGTTTAGGTCATGCTCCTGCTTCCTGGGTGATGCGGGATGACTCTAAGATTGCTAAACATGCATGAAAAATAGTAAACTATTTTTTTTGTGATTTTTATAATTTAGGATTGTAGGCTAAATTTATAAATAAAAGTAAGAACTAGTAAATAGGATAGCAATGCATAGAATCATCATGATCGCAAAGAACTCATGCAAGATAATAAGTAACCAGGACCCGAGAGTTAAGAAACTCTCGATGTAGGATAGCTTATCTTCATCAAATCAAAAAATAAAAGAAGGAAAGGATGTTACCAATTAGTTATTTGAAGAACTTCCGATAAAGAGATCACACAGCACTCTGATTGGAGTCTGAATGATGAAGCTTGGTTCCCTTGATTAGATGATTGATTTGGACAGTCCTGGAGGCAAGGAAAGCCTCTTCTGGGGAGGTGAAGCACCTCGGGGATCCTTCAAGCATCAGGGGTCAATCAAAACATCAAATAAAAAAGAAAAAAGGAACTAGGATTTTGAAGGAATCGGGATTAGGGTTAGGAGATGGCTGCTGGGGAGGGATGAAGCTCCTTGTCTTAGACGGCAGCTAGGGCTTCCTTTCCTTGGGTGTGGCTGATCTCCAAGGATGCAAAAGGTTGCTAGGGCAGCAGGGATTCGGCTAGGGCACACAAGGAGAGCACTCAAAGTAAAGAACCAAAATCTCAGCAAGTTGTATTCATAAGAAAGAGATGATTACAAGAGGGTGAGGGGTGGTGTATTTATAGAGTTTTCATGCCCTCTCCTAACTAGGGTTACACATAGGTTAACAAGTCTTTTCCTAGTTAGATTACATGTCCTTTCCTAGCTAGGTTAGAATTACAAATCTTAAAAGAACTAGGAATCCTAACTAGGTTAGGCTAGTCTTCTCCTTCTCACTTAAGGATACCTCCATTTGAGCTTGGACTTGGTCAACCATCCAAGGATGCCTAGGAGGGTGTGTTGGGCTTCTATGGGCAGTAAGGGACCAGCCCAAAGGGGCTTGGGTGCATGGGCTTCGGCCTTTGGAAGCTGGGGTGGCCTGGTAGCCTGGTAGCAGGAATATTCCCTGGTATCTTGCTTCTTAAGGGCTTGGGCTTGGCACCTGGGCTTGATTTCTTTGGGCTAGGATGCAGGTGGACCTTTGGAATCATGGATGCCTTAGTCTGGGAATATACTCTGGCATCTGGAAGGGAATCGGGGCATCTGGAAGGAATCAGGGTCTCTTGAAGGCATCTTCGAGCCTGTGGTGTCACACAAAATCCAATAATCTAATTTAGTGGCCTCTGACTCTTGGATGTGATCTGGTGAAACTCCAAAATATGGTAACCTCTTCTCTTGTATAAAAATTGGGTTCATACTAGACTCATAATTGATGTACAGGACTCAATATACTGACTTGGTTGAGGGTTGAGACAAATCAACTAACCTCAACTTATTACAGGACTCAATCTTAATTGATTACAAAATTTTCAAAACTTTGACACATGACTAAGTAAACCAAATAGGGCCCAGTTATCTGTGTCTGATTCTGGTGCCCCTACCAATTCTCCTGGGATAGGAGGAACTCGACCCTGTCAAGTATGGGTCAACCTGGTTCTCATAGTGCTCGAGTAGGTCTGGGTTGAGGCGCTGCAGATCCTCACAGGTGATCCACAAGTCCTTAGATTCAGGCCGACCTTGCCACCAGACCAAATACTGCTGATAGTTTCTATTCCAGGTGCCGATAGCTTGATCATCTAGAGTTCTCTTAATCTTTACCTCACTATTTGGCCAATTGGTTGGTTCTCTCTCAAAAGGATGGATAGGCTCACTTTGGGGTGGGTTCTCTCTCAAAGAGAGGGATAGGCTCAAGGTACTCGCTAGGTATCATTGCTGGCTCCCTAGACTCTATAAGATCGAAGATGATGAAAGTGGAGCTAATATCTAAATTAGGTGATATCTCAGGCACATAGGCATTGGGTCCATTACTCTTCATTATCTTGGATGGGCCAGCTTCGCGAGCAGAAAATTTCTTTATCATCACATATTCCTCTGCATAAAATTCTTTATATTTCTTTTGAGAATTAGCCAAGTTGTTATTTAGTTTATCAATTATGTTCAGCTCTTGACTAATTTTATGATGCATATGCTATGCAGAGGCTAGTGTAGGTGTAGATATGTGATTTAGGACTGTGAATTTTATTGGACTCAACTAAACTTTCCTATCGATAGAAATTTTATTAGACTTTCTAGGATCTAACCTAACAAACTATAGACTCTCTAGGTTTGACCCTAGCATGGCATGTAGATGAAAATTTACTATGTATGCCTACTAAATGCCAAAGGGTATGCAAGAAGTAAGATGCAAACCTAACATGCACAATGTATGAATGCAGTATGCTTACTTCTATAAAATGCAAATGAATGGTTAAAAAAATATACGAAAATTCAATAAAAGGAAGAAAATATGAGGTGGATTTTGGGTTAGTCCGATTGGGTGGAAAGTAAGAAAATGGTTCGGGGTTAATTGGATAGACTAAAATGCAAGAAGGGGTGTCGAGAATTAATCCTAGACTAATGAGGTTTACCTTATGGGTTTGATGTCTATCTAAAGGGTCTACATAATAGAAGAAAGGGTCATTGATTTCAGGAAAGAGATCAAGTGGAGTCAAAGAGGTGACTTCATCCTGAGGGCATTGATCTAAAGAGATTAAGTCCTTAATAAATTTTTCTGGTTCATAAATCAAAGGACTGGGCTGTCTAATTGGGCTTTCTTCTAGTGGCTCCTTAGGTAAAACTCTAATAGTGGCATTGGATTCCCTATGGTCTTCTTCCTTTAAGGTGGTGCGGGCACCAGAATCAGAAGAAGACTTCAGGGTTCCATCTGGATCTCTGATTGACCTAGCTCGAGAAAATTAGGGTTTGTAATAAGGATTGACCTGATCAACCAAATTTTGAGTCTGTAATTTTGTCATTTCAATTTTTGTTGAGTCATGTTGACTCAGTCCAAGTCCAGGTCTAGGTTGGCGCCATTCCCTTTGCCATAGGGTGCCATATTTTTTCTTCCATGGTCCAGCTACAAGTGGGTGCCACACTCCCTGCCACATCTCCATCCAGTGTCTTTGGTCCCCACACCATAAGAAGTAAGTTCCCCTTTTTCTTGCACCACTTGGGGGAGAAATCCATCAATATACCTCAATCCAAGGAGGAGCCAACTTCTTTCCAGATAAACCAAGCCAGGATGGCAAGAATTTTTCTTGAAGAGAGGATCAAGGAGGTGCCCCACAATGTTCCATAAAAATCCAAGTTATAAAAGGGAAGAGAGCGTGTCCGACCCCATCATCTCCACCCCGTAGGAACTACGAGATCACCCCAAGGATGTTTCATCTTTCTTTTCCTTTTTGTTTGTTTCGAGAAAGAGTGACAGTAAGGGTTACTTATCTGTCAACTTTTCCACTATCACCCCCAAAAAACCAAACTCTGCCTTACGTAAAGTTGCCAGAGTACGATTAACCTCTGGATTTGAAATCACTGCTTATATACCTGGTATTGGCCATAATTTACAAGAACATTCTGTAGTATTAGTAAGAGGAGGAAGGGTTAAGGATTTACCCGGTGTGAGATATCACATTGTTCGAGGAGGCACCCAAAAGTTTCCTAAAGTGCCAAAGCCATGAAAAGAAGAAGCCTAAACTTGTGGAGCAAGACTAGGAGGTGTCCAAAAGAGCCAAACCATGAAGGAAAAATCCTTGATTCATGGAGAGATACTAGGAGACACCCCCATAACCTGCCATTTGGAACTGATTTTCAAGTTTTCTTGGAGTTTTTGGGCCGCTCACTCATGGAAGGAGTCTTGGTTGGCCAAGGGAAGAGAATTTGATGCCTAAAGTGTAGATTAGTCCTTTTAGTCCCACATGGGAACTTGTATGGTTTTGATTTTTTTTATAGGTCTATATATTAGACCCCTTTTGTAACTTGAACTCATCTTATGAAATATTATGAATGAAATCCCTTGTTTTTGAGAAAAGTCTTGTTCTTCCGCACTTATTCTGAGTGTTGAGCTCCGTGAGGGAGTAAATCCGGGTTCCCTAGGAACCTTGAGGAGGTGTGAGATCTCCAATCCCAAAACCCTAGCTTAGTCCACCCATCTCTATCCCACCACCACCAAACCCTAGACTCTACACCATCTCCAAGGTTCTTCTTCCAAAGGGTGGCCGACCACCAGGATCCCAGTCCAACCATCTTCAAGTCAGCTACCACTGCTTCAGAGTCCATCCAGTAGATCTAGGAGAAGAAGTCCTAAATCTGCAGCCTAGGAGTTCCAGATCAGCTGAAGACCTTCAGATCCCATCCTTTCTTCTACTCTGGTAACTCTCTTCCCTGAGTCTCTTGTTCCTAACCTTGTTCTTCTTCTCTCCAGGATCCAGGGTTCAAGAAGAGGCCAACTTTGCCAAGGACCATTATCGGAGGATCCATTGCGAAGATACCTTGACTCCCGGGATCAAATAATTTGCTCGAGAGAGTCTTTTTTTCACCAAATGGAGAGATATCACTGCTAGGTAACAAGAACCATCCCTTCTCACTTTATCTGTTTCGTTGAAACTCAGAGCAAACCCTAGATCTGGGGGTTTCTCAATCCCCAGTGATCCTACTTCTGAGTTACTCTGATAATCCACTCCTTTTAATTATGCTTTCTGTCATTTCTTAGTTTCTTTCAACATTAGTTTATCTTTCCTTTGAGTCAAAGCCGACTTCTGAAAATACATAAATATAAAAATAAATAAATAAATACATTAATTTTAATTTGCTTCCGCATTCCACATTTTTGTTCTGCATCATTTTGGAATCAGAGCTTTCGCTCTGCATCATTTTTGGTATCAGAGCTTTCGTTCTGCATCATCTTGGTATTAGAGCCCTGTCTAGGGTTCTTGCTTGTTTGATTGTTTTTTTGTTGGATTCGGGAACCAGTGCGGAAGCGTGGATTTCAAAATTTTATGAAATCAGGTCCGAACCCTAATCCCAAAATCTCCTTATTAGCAATTAAAACTATGACTACATGCATGTCCAAATTTAAACATTGTTTAAATACTAACCTCAGATCGCTATTACCAGTCTGATGCAGAAATGAACTCCAAATTGAGTAGCCTCTTGAACACACCAGGCGTCCACTTGTCCGCCCTCCGATGGTGATCCACACGGGCAGATGATCAAGACACTGACTCCTTAATTGGGTTCCTTCCAATCAAGATCTACCCTAAGAACTTGATATATGGGCTATTGGCTAGGACTCCTCTAGCCAAACTGGGACTAAACCTTCTCTCTTACCCTTCTCCTCGTCTTCTAGCAACTTTGGCCCCTTAAGACACTCTTGTCTTAAGAATAAGCCCTTGTCCTAAAATGGGACAAGGCTTGTCTTGGAGGGAGAAGAAAATTAAGACAAGATTGTCTTAATGTAAGAAAGAAAGGAGAGGCGCCTTCTTCCTTTACCGTCGGAGAGTTTCTCTCTGACTCTCCTTCTGTTCTGAGATTCGACAGAGCCTAGGCTCTGTAAAGGAATCAAAGAGGAAAGAGAGGAGGGGGAAACAGTCTTCTGGAGAGGGAGAAGAAAAAGAAGCAAGGCTTCGCCGTAGAAAATATGGAATAATTTTTTACGGTGAAGTCTTCTCCTTAAATAGGCGACAGAGAGGCATCTTCTTCCTGTAATCATCCTCTCACATCCCTCTCTCCCTTCTCATATCCTTTCCCTTTATCTCACGGCCCTTGGGATTAATCTCACGGCCTTTGGGATGGAAAGACGCAAGGAAGAGTCGCGAGAAAACACAGAAGGGCGCGCGCAGAAGAGAGGAGTCGCGCCCCTCCGGTATTTTCTTTCTTTCTTTCATGGTAATTCCAATTTTGAAGAGTCCACGCCTAGGTGGACTCTCTTCCACGCCTTCTCAGCCAAAAGACGCCGACTTCCTCTCTTTTATCACACAGAAACGCCGCTTGGAGAGAGTCCACGCGCGCGTGGACTCTTCTCCTTGCGCGCGCGCGTGGGAAAAAAGGGGAAAGGGCTTAGGCGATGTAGGAAAGGGATTTAGCCTCTTAGGTTAGCCCAATTGCTAGCCTACTAATAGCCCAATGTCTTGAATCTTCAATTAGATTCAAACCGGAATGAATTTGGATCTAAAAAAGACCAAATCGGAACCCTAACTCGAATCCGATTCAAGTAGAAGCCATGGTTTGCAACACATGCTAGTGTGTTCATCTGCAAACGAGATTTAATTCCAAATTAAATCCTTGATTATCTGTCCTAAGTGTGTGACCCATTGGGTTCCATACCTAGCCAGCAGTGGGTCCGAGTGCAAGTTGACCTAATTTGATCAGAACTCATTCTAATCGATTTAGGTCAAATCGAGCTAACTCGAGTTAGTTAATTAAGACTCCTCCTAATTTGTGATCCAATTAAAACATTTAATTTGATCAACCCACAAGACATGATTGACGTCTAGCAACGTATCATGTCTACCCGGAAGATATGGAAATTCTGGTGAAATTCCAAAACTACCCTTTAGTGGAAAGTTCCCGTACAATTCGATCCTTCAATCATCTTGCATCCCGAATATAACTATGGATATGGAATCATGTCAAATCCAGTTTATACTCATTCCCAGCTCAGTCATATACTAATGATTCAATTAATTCGATATTAGAAATCATTTCTAATATCTGTACTTTGATCAAAGATTTCCTGAATCATCATCTGACCTAATTTGGCTGGATGCAATCTCCTCCTACTAGGAGTGATCAATTCCTTGTTGACCTACTCATTTCCTTCATATACAATTCACCACACCCAGCATCAACCTTGTGCATGACCCAGTGTCATGAATGAGATTGAACCAAAGCATGGGTTCATGTACATAAGGTTTTATGGCAGTCTCAGGTCATAGGACTACTTGTACAACTCCCACTATGAGAAACATCTATTGACATGCAGCTAAGGCTCCATTAGATGTTCTCAAACTGGATCTCTTCAGTGAACTCATTCGCTAATGAGCACCCACATCCTTGTATTAGTGTCTCACACAAGTGACTGTGAGAGCAGTCACCCTTTTCAGCATACATAGGATGTGCCAGTCTAACCGGAAACCTTGATCCCCAACTCAGGGTTCCTATGACTAGGAATATTCTAGATTAGGGTTTTAAGGCCTTAGATCTCACTGGTATGATCTCATCATAGCCCTACAACCATAGCCCTAATCTATGGGGTTCATCATATAATGACACAGCGAATGATAAAAAAATTATTGCCTTTATTAACTTGTCAATTTACAATGGTCTGGGAGATACAAATATTGGCTTATAGGGCATAATCCTTTCAATCTCCCACTTGCACTAAAGCCAATCGCTCTTATTCTTTAACCCCATACTGTCGAGGTGGCGATCAAACTCCCGCTGTGGTAGAGCATTAGTGAACGGGTCTGCTATGTTGTTCTTTGTATCCACTCTATTGATGCAGACTTCTTGTCTCTCGATTATCTCTCGGACAAGATGGAAGCGTCTCAGAATGTGCTTGGACTTGTGATGGGCTCTCGGTTCCTTAGCTTGAGCAACTGCTCCAGTGTTATCACAATAGAGTGGCACCGGGTTCTCAATCTCAGGAACTACTCCCAACTCTGTGATGAATTTCTTCATCCATACAGCTTCCTTGGCGGCTTCACTGACAGCTATGTACTCTGCCTCGGTAGTTAAGTCAGCTACAGTCTGCTGTTTAGTGCTCTTCCAACTTACTGCTCCACCATTCAAGGTAAAGACATACCCTGAAATGGATTTACTATCATCTGGGTCTGATTGAAAACTAGAGTCTGAATAGGCTTCTAGTTTAAGATCAGACCCTCTGTATATGAGAAAAATATCCTTAGTCCTTCTCAGGTACTTAAGAATATTTTTCACAGCCTTCCAGTGATCCTCTCCTGGATCAGCCTGAAATCTACTGGCTACACCCAAGGCATATGCCACATCAGGCCTGGTACATAACATAGCATACATAATCGACCCTATAGTCGAAGCATAAGGTATAGAACTCATTCTATTTCTTTCTTCAGGTGTCTTAGGAGACATCCTCTTAGAAAGACGTATGCCATGACCAATAGGTAAGTGACCTCTTTTACTTTCCTCCATGCTAAATCTCTTTAGCACCTGGTCAATGTACCTAGACTGGGATAAGCCTAGCATCCTTCTTGATCTTTCCCTATAGATCTTTATACCCAGTATATAGGATGCTTCTCCCAAGTCTTTCATGGAAAACTGTTTCGATAACCACACTTTGACTGATTGTAACATTGGGATATCATTCCCAATAAGAAGTATATCATCAACATATAGAACTAAGAAAACTATGGCACTCCCACTAGTCTTCTTGTACACACAAGGTTCATCCTCATTTTTGAAAAAATCAAATTCTTTGACTGTTTTATCAAATCGGATGTTCCAACTCCTTGATGCTTGCTTTAATCCATAAATGGATTTCTTTAGCCTACATACCTGATTAGGTTTAGTCTCCAAGACAAAACCTTCTGGCTGTGACATATATACCTCTTCCTCAAGGAAACCATTGAGGAATGCAGTTTTTACATCCATTTGCCAGATCTCATAATCATGATATGCTGCTATAGCAAGCATAATCCGAATAGATTTGAGCATGGCAACAGGGGAAAATGTTTCATCATAATCTATTCCCTGTTTTTGTCTGAAACCCTTAGCCACTAATCTGGCTTTATAAGTTTCAACTTGGCCATCTGCCCCATTCTTCCTTTTATAGACCCATTTACACCCAATAGGGTTAATACCCTCTGGTGCATCAACCAAAGACCATACTTGGTTGACATACATGGAGTCCATCTCGGATCTCATGGCTTCCAGCCATCTGTCTGAGTCTCTACTCATGACTGCTTCCGTATAGGTTAGAGGCTCATCATTTTGAATGATTTGGGCTTCATTATTTTCAATTATGAACCCATACCTCTCAGGTGCTTGTCGCACCCTATCAGACCTACGGATATGAGTGTGTTCAGGTTCTATATTAACTATGTTGTTACTTGACTGAGATGTGTCTATTTGTTGAATTTCATTAAGTTCGATATTTCTACCAGTGCCCTTTTGTAGGATGAATTCTTTTTCCATAAAAGTGGCATGCCTACTGACCAAAACCTTTTGCTCAGTAGGGTGGTAGAACAGATATCCTATACTATCTCTAGGATATCCGATAAATAGACATTTGTCTGCTCTAGCATCTAGTTTATGTCCAAAATTTCTTTTTACATAGGCTGGACATCCCCATATCTTAATATACTTAAGATTGGGCTTCTTACCTCTCCATAATTCATATGGAGTGCTAGAGACAGTTTTAGATGGTACTCTATTCAAGATATAAGTTGCTGTTTCCAAAGCATATCCCCAGAAAGAAAAAGGTAACTCTATGAAGCACATCATGGACCGTACCATATCCAATAAAGTACGATTCCTCCTTTCAGCAACACCATTTAATTGTGGTGTGTAAGGAGGAGTCCATTCAGAGATGATCCCCTTATCTTTAAGGTGATCAAGAAACTCAGTGGATAAGTACTCACCTCCTCTATTTGATCGGAGGATTTTTATACTTTTTCCTGTCTGTTTCTCTACCATACTTTGATACTCTAAAAATTTTTCAAAAGCATCGGACTTATGTTTCATTAGATACACAAATCCATACCTTGAAAAAACATCAATAAATGTGATGAAGTATGAGTATCCACCATAGGCTTGAGTTGTCATAGGCCCACATACATCTGTGTGTATGAGTCCTAATAACTCTTTTGTCCTTTCTCCATGTCCACTAAATGGAGTCTTGGTCATCTTACACATGAGACATGATTCACAAGTTCCTAATGACTCATAGTCATAAGGATCAAAGAAATTTTCTTTGTATAACTTGTTAATCCTAGTCTCACTAATATGTCCAAGTCGACAATGCCAAAGTAAGGTATTGTTAACATCATCTCTTTTCCGTTTGTTAGAAACATGAAAAATATTGTCATTAGTGGAAAGAGTTAATAGACCATTGCAGAATATGCCATAACATATAATTTCATTAGATAAAGAAATTGAGCAGCCACTGCTCATTACATTCATAGTATATCCTTGTTTAAGTAACAAGGGTACAGATATGATATTCCTAATGATTTTTGGCATATAGTAACAATTCCTTAGCTCCAAGATCTTCCCTGAAGGTAACTTCAAAGCATAAGTCCCTACAGCTTCTGCTTGGATGGGGTCCCCTCCAGCACCGTAGAGCTCAAAGTTACCTTCCTTCAATACTTTAAGCCCCTGAAGTCCCTGCAATGATTTGCAGATGTTATGACCACAGGCGGTATCCAACACCCAAGTATTTGAAATGGAAGAATCCAATGACAAAATAGTATGAACTTCTTTCATACCTTTTGGTGCCTCTGATGCACCAGGCTTCACACTTGCAAGGTAAACCTTGCAGTTCCTTTTCCAATGACCCGGCTTGCCACAATGAAAGCAGGTCATCTGTCCGGAGGCCTTCTTTCCTTTCTTCTTCTTAATGCCCCCTTTGGGATTCATCCTCTTACTGGAACCCTTTTTGCCTGTCTTCTTCTTATCCACAAGAAGAACTGGAGCCTTATTTTTCTTTACATGGCTCTCTGCTGTCTTCAACATATTCAACAGCTCAGGCAAGGAAGAATTAAGTTTGTTCATATGGTAATTAAGAACAAACTGTGAAAATGACTCTGGGAGTGATTGCAAGATCAAGTCTTGATTCAACTCCCCATCCATTACAAAACCTAATTGACCTAATCGAGTGATTAGATCAATTATCTTTAATACATGGTCTTGTACTGATGTACCTTCTGTCATCCTTGCACGGAACAACTGCTTAGATATTTCATATCTAGCAGTTCTACTGTGTTCTCCATAAAGCTCTTTTAAATTGAGCAGTATGGAGTTAGTATCCATGCTATCATGCTGCCTCTGCAACTCGTTAGTCATAGAGGCAAGCATAACACATTTGACAGTAAGTGAGTCATTTTGCCACATATTATATGTGGTCTTCTCCTCTTGCGAGGCATCTTCCCTTGGTGGTTCCAAAATTGGGGTATCAAGAATATAGGAAATTCTTTCTTGACTGAGTACTATTTTCAAATTTCTCAGCCAATCAACATAATTAGGCCCAGTCAATTTGTTGGCATCTAAAATACTACGGAGTGAGAGTGAAGAGGCCATTTATCTACATTTAAACAAAGAACAATACATAAGCAAACAACCATGAAATGACAATATATAATTAAATTAGGACTTTAATTCAATTATGTCTCCCACTATTTTATCGAGCATCATAACCCTCTATACGATGATCGAGAAAACCCTAATTAGTTTTCTTAGTGGGGTTGAGATCCCAATCCCTTATAAAAGACCTTGTGTGTACACAACAAATCTTATATAAGTTCATAGGTAGGAAAACTCTCTCCAATTGTAACCCGTACAATTCTCAACTTATCCCGGCCTCTAAAATATTAATAGCCTTGTGTGTACACAACAAACTATAATATTTCAGTTAAGTAAGACCCTTCATAGCCATACAGTCATGACTTTAATAGTAATACCCTTGTGTGTACACAACAAAATATTACATTAAATCATGCCATAAATAAATAATTGTATTAGGCCAAAAATTGTGTTAGTCACCATATTAGGTCTTGTGTGTACACAACAAACCTAGTATAGATCGTAACACAATAATGACCTATCATGAAGGAAGGCCAATAATAGTATTTTAACACCAAGCATATTAGTCAAGAATTAAGTCAATCAGATCGGCCAGGCTAGTGGAAGAGATGTGGGGGTCCCCCCGTTGCTTTCCTAGACACCAATTTAAAATTGGCCAGGTCAGACAACGGAACCAATTAAAAACCACAATTCCCTTTACCTTCCCAGAACCACCTTTCTAGACACCGAAATGACTAATTATCCATCATGACTAATAATGCTTATCGGTTAACTATACTACCACTTAATATAATTTTAAGAGGGATTTATGCAATGCCAGCATATTCAATTAAAAGCTATCACATATATTAATACATGCTTTAAACTAAGCAAATATGTGAAATGTGTGCCATCATACTAGGACAACCATTTACCACATAATGGATACACCATTATGCCAGGGCAACCTTATTTCAGTATGATGGCTCCAGGGCTAATCATATCTCTAAGATAATTAGGATTTCAGTGGAAAACCCTAACTGGTGGCAATCATCAAACTCATGTTCAATCAAAGACATGCATTGTGCATCAATAAAGACTTTATCATGATACTACATCATTCAATAAAACATGAATTGAACTGCATAAGTTTTAATCCTAATAAGGAGGCTCTGATACCACTGTTGGATTCGGGAACCAGTACGGAAGCGTGGATTTCAAAATTTTATGAAATCAGGTCCGAACCCTAATCCCAAAATCTCCTTATTAGCAATTAAAACTATGACTACATGCATGTCCAAATTTAAACATTGTTTAAATACTAACCTCAGATCGCTATTACCAGTCTGATGCAGAAATGAACTCCAAATTGAGTAGCCTCTTGAACACACCAGGCGTCCACTTGTCCGCCCTTCGATGGTGATCCACACGGGCAGATGATCAAGACACTGACTCCTTAATTGGGTTCCTTCCAATCAAGCTCTACCCTAAGAACTTGATATATGGGCTATTGGCTAGGACTCTTCTAGCCAAACTGGGACTAAACCTTCTCTCTTACCCTTCTCCTCGTCTTCTAGCAACTTTGGCCCCTTAAGACACTCTTGTCTTAAGAATAAGCCCTTGTCCTAAAATGGGACAAGGCTTGTCTTGGAGGGAGAAGAAAATTAAGACAAGATTGTCTTAATGTAAGAAAGAAAGGAGAGGCGCCTTCTTCCTTTACCGTCGGAGAGTTTCTCTCTGACTCTCCTTCTGTTCTGAGATTCGACAGAGCCTAGGCTCTGTAAAGGAATCAAAGAGGAAAGAGAGGAGGGGGAAACAGTCTTCTGGAGAGGGAGAAGAAAAAGAAGCAAGGCTTCGCCGTAGAAAATCTGGAATAATTTTTTACGGTGAAGTCTTCTCCTTAAATAGGCGACAGAGAGGCGTCTTCTTCCTGTAATCATCCTCTCACGTCCCTCTCTCCCTTCTCACATCCTTTCCCTTTATCTCACGGCCCTTGGGATTAATCTCACGGCCTTTGGGATGGGAAGACGCAAGGAAGAGTTGCGAGAAAACACAGAAGGGCGCGCGCAGAATAGAGGAGTCGCGCCCCTCCAGTATTTTCTTTCTTTCTTTCATGGTAATTCCAATTTTGAAGAGTCCACGCCTAGGTGGACTCTCTTCCATGCCTTCTCAGCCAAAAGACGCCGACTTCCTCTCTTTTCTCACGCAGAAACGCCGCTTGGAGAGAGTCCACGCGCGCGTGGACTCTTCTCCTTGCGTGCGCGCGTGGGAAAAAAGGGGAAAGGGCTTAGGCGATGTGGGAAAGGGGTTTAGCCTCTTAGGTTAGCCCAATTGCTAGCCTACTAATAGCCCAATATCTTGAATCTTCAATTAGATTCAAACCGGAATGAATTTGGATCTAAAAAAGACCAAATCGGAACCCTAACTCGAATCCGATTCAAGTAGAAGCCATGGTTTGCAACACATGCTAGTGTGTTCATCTGCAAACGAGATTTAATTCCAAATTAAATCCTTGATTATCTGTCCTAAGTGTGTGACCCATTGGGTTCCATACCTAGCCAGCAGTGGGTCCGAGTGCAAGTTGACCTAATTTGATCAGAACTCATTCTAATCGATTTAGGTCAAATCGAGCTAACTCGAGTTAGTCAATTAAGACTCCTCCTAATTTGTGATCCAATTAAAACATTTAATTTGATCAACCCACAAGACATGATTGATGTCTAGCAACGTATCATGTCTACCCGGAAGATATGAAAATTCTGGTAAAATTCCAAAACTACCCTTCAGTGGAAAGTTCCCGTACAATTCGATCCTTCAATCATCTTGCATCCCGAATATAACTATGGATATGGAATCATGTCAAATCCAGTTTATACTCATTCCCAGCTCAGTCATATACTAATGATTCAATTAATTCGATATTAGAAATCATTTCTAATATCTGTACTTTGATCAAAGATTTCCTGAATCATCATCTGACCTAATTTGGCTGGATGCAATCTCCTCCTACTAGGAGTGATCAATTCCTTGTTGACCTACTCATTTCCTTCATATACAATTCACCACACCCAGCATCAACCTTGTGCATGACCCAGTGTCATGAATGAGATTGAACCAAAGCATGGGTTCATGTACATAAGGTTTTATGGCAGTCTCAGGTCATAGGACTACTTGTACAACTCCCACTATGAGAAACATCTATTGACATGCAGCAAAGGCTCCATTAGATGTTCTCAAACTGGATCTCTTCAGTGAAGTCATTCGCTAATGAGCACCCACATCCTTATATTAGTGTCTCACACAAGTGACTGTGAGAGCAGTCACCCTTTTCAGCATACATAGGATGTGCCAGTCTAACCGGAAACCCTGATCCCCAACTCAGGGTTCCTATGACTAGGAATATTCTAGATTAGGGTTTTAAGGCCTTAGATCTCACTGGTATGATCTCATCATAGCCCTACAACCATAGCCCTAATCTATGGGGTTCATCATATAATGACACAGCGAATGATAAAAAAATTATTGCCTTTATTAACTTGTCAATTTACAATGGTCTGGGAGATACAAATATTAGCTTATAGGGCATAATCCTTTCATTTTTTTCGTTCCTTTTTACTTTTTCTGCCTGGAGTAGACTCTGAAAGGGATATGCCCTACAAGCCAATCTATGTTGTATCTCCCAAACCTTTGTAATTAATAATTTTCTAAATAAAGGCATTATTTTTCATCATACGCTGTTTTTATATTATATGATGAACCCCATAGATTAGGGCTATGATTTTAGGGTTATGATGAGATCATACTAGTGAGACCTAAAATCTTAAAACCTTAATCTAAAGTATTCCTAGTCAAAGGAACCCTGAGTAGGGGATCAGGGTTTTCCGATAAGACTAGCACATCCCGGGTATACTGGAAAGGGTGACTGCTCTCACAGTCACTTGTGTATGACACTAATACTGGGATGTGGGTGCTCATTGGAGAATGAGTTCACTGATATGATCCAACTTGAGAACATCTAATGGAGTCTTAGCTACATGTCAATAGAAGGTTCTCATAGTGGGAGTGGTACAAGTAATCTTTTGACCTGAGACTGCCATAAGTACCTTATGTACATGAACCCATTCTTTGGTTCAATCCTAATCATGACACTGAGACTTGCACATGATTGATACTGGGAATGGTGAATTGGATATGAAGGTAATGAGTAGGTCAACAAGGAATCGATCACTCTTAGTAAGAGGAGATTGCATCCAGCTAGTCAACAATCGCATGATGATTCAGGGAATCTTTGATCAAAGTGAAGATATTAGAGATGGTTTCTAATATCAAGATAATCGAATCATCATTATAAGATTGATCTAGAAATAAATATAATATTGGATTTGACATATATCCATATCTATAGTTATATTTTGGGTGCAGGCTGATCGAAAGATTTAATTGTACGGTAACTCTCTACTGAAGGATAATTTTGGTATTTCACCAGAATTTCCATATCTTCTGGGTAGACATGACACGTTGCTAGACGTCAATCTTGTCTTGTGGGTTGATCAAGTTCAAAGATCACATGTTAGGAAGAATCCTAATTGATCAAATCGGGTAAGCCCGGTTTGACCTAAATTGATTAGAAAGAGTTCTAATCGATTAGGTCAACTTGTATTCGAACCCACTGCTGGCTAGATGTGGAACCCAATGGGTCACACACTTAAGAGGATTGATCAAGAGTTTAATTTGGAATTAAATCATCTTTGCAAGATAACACTCTAGCAGGTGTTGCAAACCCTAGCTTCTACTCGGATCGGATTTGAATTAGGGTTCCGGATTGGTTCAAATTGGGTTCTAATTGGACCTAATTAGACCCTAATTGAGGAAACAGGAATATGGCTAACCCTATTGGCTAGCCATGTAGCTTGGCTAGCCTCCCCACCCGCCCCCTTTATTTTTCCATGCCAAATGCCAAGAGTCCATGCGCATATGGACTCTTGGCGCGCCATTTGAAAGAGTCCATGGTGCATGGACTCTTGGCGCGCCCCAAATATTTCTCCGATGATTTTATTTGGGGTGGCCTCCTTCTTAAGCAATTAGCGCACCATCTCTCCCCCCTTGGATGAGAATCCAATGGCTGATGGGATTTTGAGAAAGAAGGAATGCGCTAACTCCTCCCGGGCGCGCGAAATAACATCTCTTCGGAGATGAAAAGTCGCGACTTCCTTCCTTTTAAAACACCGCAGTTTTTCCTTTAAGAAAAGCCGTGGGATTTAATCTGGAAGGCCGTGAGATGGGTGGATTGGGCGTGAGAAATAGGGAAGGGGCGTGAGACAAAGTAGAATGGGGTTTACGGAGAGTTGTGTTCTTTTGAGAAGACATCTCTCTGTAATCTATTTAAACAACAGAGGTCTCGGGTGTTTAAACTAATGAACGACAGAGTTTATTTATTGTCTTTTCTTTCCAGAAAACTGATTCCTCCTTAGCTTGTTTAGGACAAAGAGAGTTTCCCTCTTACAGAGTTCTCTTCTCTGTTGAAACTCAAGTCCAAAACAAGAGATAGGAAGAATCTCTTGATCGGTAAAAGAAAGGAACTCCTACTCTGTTTCTATTTCCTTTACTTTAAGACATTAGTGTCTTAAATCCATCTCCTCCTTCAAGACAAGAGTTTTATTCTTAGGACAAGGTCTTAAGAAAGGGAGAGGAAGAAGGAAGAAAGGAAGTAAGGAGCCCCTACCCTGAAGTTTTAGAGCCATAGTCCTCTTGAGTTCTAGGATAAGAATTCAAGTGAAGGAATTTTGAAGAAGCTTGCATCTTGATCAATCATCTTGTGGATCACCATTGGAGGGTGGACATTTGGACGCCTGGTGAAATCAAAAGAAGTATTCAACACCAAGTTCTGATCCTACATCAAAATTGGACTTAGCGTTAAAAGGTTGGTGCCCTAATTCTAACAATGTTAGTTTGTATGTTTTAATTCTGAATAAGGAGATCTTGGCTAAGGGATTTTGGTGACAATTTCATCATTTTTGAAATTACACTTTCGCTGTGCTGCACCGGAATCCCCAACAGTGGTATCAGAGCAATCCTTATTACAGTTAAAACATATGAAAATTATTTATATGCATTTTTGTTGTAGTATCGCAATAAGGGTTTTAAACCCTTGAATGCTGATACACTTAGAATAATTTAAGGGATGCATATATGATAATTAATGTTTTGATGTATGCCACTAGTTAGGGTTCTTTCACTCAAACCCTAATTATTATAGAGATCTGATTAGTTTTTAAGTCATTATACTGAAATAAGGTTGCCCTGGCATAATGGTGGATCCATTATGTGGTAAATGGTTGTTCTAGTATGATGACACACTTAGCACATATATGTTTATCAGAGTGATATCATTGTGATATGTTTTTATAAGAATGTGCTGGCAATTTTAATAAAGCCCTCTTCTTAAAATTATATTAAGTCATAGTATATTTAACTAATGAGCATCACTAGTCATGATCAACAATTGATCATTCGGTGTCTAGAAAGGTGGTTCTGGGAAGGTAAAGAGAATCGTGGTTTTTAATTGGTTCCATTGACTGACCTGGCCAATTTTTATTGGTGTCTAGGAAAGCAACGAGGGGACTCCCACATCTCTTCCACTTGCCTGGCCGATTTGATTATATTTAAATCTTGACTTATATGCTTAGTGTTAAAAAATGCTATATGTTGGCCTTCCTTCATGCTGGATCATTATTATGTTATGAACCATAATAGGTTTGTTGTGTTATCTGCAAGACCTAATAGGGTGATTGACATAATATTGGTCTAGTGCAAAAATATGCTTACAGTGTATTCAGTATAATGCCTTTTTGTGTTATCTGCAAGGGCATTTTATTTGAGTACTGACTGTATAGAAATGAAAGGGTCTTGACTTAACTAGAACATTATGGTTTGTTGTGTTTTTCTGCAAGACTTATAATGTTCTAGAGGCCAAGTTATTTTTGAGAATTATATGAGATATAATTGGAAGAGTTTCCTACCTTTGAACTTATAAAAGATTTGTTATGTTATCTGCAAGATCTTTTATAAATTATAAGGATCTCGATCTCGCTAAGAAAACCGATCAGGGTTCTTCTCGATTATCATAGTGAGGGCTATGATTTTTGATAAAATAGTGGGAGACATAATTAAATTGAAGACCTAATTTAATTATGTAAGTCATTTCATGGTTGTTTGCTTATATATTGTTCTTAATTAAATGAAGATAAATGGCATCTTCATTATCACTGAGAAGCATCTTAGATACCAACAAATTGACTGGTCCAAACTATGTGGACTGGTTGAGAAACTTAAAGATTGTACTGAGTTCAGAAAAACTTTCTTATATTCTTGATACCCCTAGTCTTAATCCACTAGGGGATGATGCCACACAGGAAGATATGGCCACATACAAAATGTGGCAGAATGACTCCCTCACTGTCAAGTGTATCATACTGGCCTCTATGACCAATGAGTTACAGAGGCAGCATGAAAGCATGGATACTCAATCCATAATGCTCAATTTAAAGGAGCTTTATGGAGAACAAAGCAAAACTGCTAGATACGAAATATCTAAGCAGTTATTCCGTGCTAGGATGACAGAGGGTACATCCGTTCAGGATCATGTCCTGAAGGTAATTGACTTAATCACCAGATTGGGTCAATTAGGGTTTATTATGGATGGGGAGCTGAATTAGGATTTAATCCTGCAATCACTCCCGGAGTCATTTTCTCAGTTTGTCTTGAAATATCACATGAACAAACTGAACACTTCCTTGCCTGAGCTGTTAAATATGTTAAAAATAGCAGAGGGCCACGTTAAGAGAGAAAAGGCTCCACTTCTTCTTGTTGATAAGACCAATAAGAAGAAATCAGGCAAAAAGGGTTTTAGTAGGAGGCTAAACCCTAAGGGTGGCATCAATAAGAACAAGAAAGGAAAGAAGGCCTCAAAACAGTCAACCTGTTTCTTTTGCGGCAAAGCAGGACATTGGAAAAGGAATTGCAAGGCTTACCTTGCAACTGTGAAGCCTGGTGCGGCAGACGCACCAAAAGGTATGTATGAGATACATACTATATGGTGCGGGCACCAGACTCAGAAGAAGACTTCAGAGCTCCATCTGGATCTCTGATTGACATTGCCCGAGAAATTAGGGTTTGTAATAAAGGTTGACCTGGTCAACCAGTTTATTTATTTTTATTTATTTCTTGAGTCACCATTTAAATTTTGTTGAGTCATGTTGACTCGGTGCAAGTCCCGATGTGGTTTCAATTTGGTCCAAAATGGTGCTACATTTGTCTTCCAATCAAATCAAGGTTCAAGCAAGTGGAGGCCACACTCCAAGCCACACGCCCAGCCACACTCCGAGCACATGCCAGAGTCCAGGAGGCGCCACAGAGGCATCCCAGTGTCATGGTCCCCACACCCAAAGAAGAAAAAATCAAATTGGAAGCTAATTTAAAGGAGGCGCCCATACCTGCCTATTTTACCTAAGCAAAGAAGGAAGAAAACTTCTCTTGGAGAAGAAATCAAAGAAGGACATCCAATTGAAGTTCAAATCAAAATCAAAGAGCTTAACTTGGAGTGGAAGAAAAGAAGAAATGCTATAAGAAGAGGAGGACTCCAAATCCAAATCCAACTCCAAAGGAGGCGCCATAAAAATTCCAAAAAAAATTCCTTTATGGCCGTCCCAATTTTTTTTGAAGTCTTGGTCGACCAAGAGAGGGGGTTTTCTACCTAATCTAGAGGTTGGAAGAGTTTAGTCCCACATGGGAATTTGTACAAGCTAGGAGAAAATTTTAGGTCTATATAATAGACCTCTCTTTGTAACTTTGAAATCAATGAATGAAGAAAAATTATTTTGCTATTCTCTTGTGTTGAGTGACCTAGGTTTCTCTTCTTCTGCACTATTCTAAGTGTTGAGCTCCGTGAGGGGGTAATCCGGGTTCCATTGGAGCCTTGAGGAGGTGAGAGATCTCCATCTTTATCCAAAACCCTAGGTTAGCCATTTGAAATTCCAAAACCCTAGCCGCCCTTCATTATTTATAAATCCATCAAACCCTAGCTCCATCCATCTCCCATGGCCTATCTCTCTCTACAAGTCCAGGCCATCCACCTTCATCCAGATCCAGTTTGGCTACTTCAGATCCAGAGCAAGTTCCAAGGAAAATCACATCAACATCCAGGAGAACCCAGTTTTCAGCAATTTCAATCTTCAAGTTCATCAACCTGGTAAATCTTTCCCTTGACTCTCTGATTCCATCAATTATTTTTCTTCTCTTCTAGATCTTGAGTTCAGGAGAAGCCAACCCGCCAAAGGACCAGTATTGGAGGATCCATTGCGAAGATACCGAATCCGAGGATCCAACAATCTGCTCGGGAGAGTTCTTCCACCAAAATCTGTGAAGATCATTGTCTGGTTAGGTAAACCATCTCTTCTCTTTATTTCTGTTCTGTTGAAAGTTCGGAGCAAAACCCTAGGTCTGGGAGTTTCTCAACCCCCAGCGATCCGTTGCTTCTGAACTACTCTGATAATTTAGTTTCCTTAAAATTGTGCTTTCAATTATCATATTAGTATCTTTCAATGTTAGGTTAACTTTTCTTTGATTTGAAGCCAACTTCTACAAACATATAAAAACAACAAAAAAATTAGTTAATCTTAATTTACTTCCGCATCGCATTCCTTTATTTGTTCTGCATCATTTTTGGTATCAGAGCCCAGTCTAGGGTTTCTGATTTGCTTGCTTGCTTTGATTATTCTCTTTTTATTTTGTCTGCTCGAAGTAGACTCCCCAGGATGTCCGGTCCTAGGAACTAAGCGAGGCGCAAGCCTCCTCCTCCCATTCCACGGGGTGTTCCTAGGGCGTGTAGGGGATCCATTGGGTTATAACTTCGTAGCAGGGATTATAAACGGGGAAGACAATCTAGTTGCAGCTCGTAATTACCCTGTTGTCTGAATTATTTCTCCTTGCATGAAACTCCGAATTGCATGATTTTTGCTTCGTTGAAACCAGTATAATTGAACCTAGTTTCCATAATTTTTCTGTGATTTATTGGTTTCGGTAAAAATTCTGAGCATTAAAATACAGCAACTCTATTTTTTGTGTTCTACAATTCAATTCTTTTTGGAGTGATCATCTCATAATTTACTTAAGGGCAATTGAGCATCTAAGATAAGGGGAGGAGTTGATTACCTCTCCTTAGCCCAAAACCATCATCCAATCATTCGAACCTAGACCTAATTTAAAATCGGTTAGACCTAATTTGCCCTAGTGGGCTAGGGACACCAATTGGTCGGGTCTAGGCTAGTGTTGAGTCAGTTTGCTGAGTTATTCTGTGTGTGCTTAGCACTCAGTGTCTAGAACGGTGGTTCAGGGATCCATTCCCGAAGGGCTTGTGTGCTGGTCCGCCTACCTGGCCAATCACTGATTGGTATCTAGGATTGGCATTCAGGGACCTAACACTCCCCTTACACCTGCCTGGCTGAGTCCTGAGTTACTACAGGCTAGCTTGCCACTCTGATTGGGCATCTAGTTTGGACTCTAGGTCTAGTGATCCAGTAGTCGATTTAGTCTAGTCTCATTTTGTGTGCTTGCTTGAATCATCATGTCTACCAGAAACGGAGTGCCATATCAACCTGGTCAAACCCAACCTGATTTAGAGGCCATGATCAAAACTCTTACTGAAAGTATGGCTAAAATGAATCAGGATATGACAAACACTGTGGCCCAGTTTAGCGTACAAATTCATGAGGATCTTACCCAACTTAGGGACCGAGTCCAAGTACTTGAAGAACCTAGACATCGGAATTGGACTCCTGACCCCGATTTTAATGTGCCTCAACCTTACCCACATCAGGAGCCTAGAAGGCCTTTATATAGAGATCCTGAACCTAATCATAGGAGGCCTGACCCAGAGCCTGAAGATAGAGATGATAGGTTCATCAGGAACATCAAATTAGATGCACCCACTTTTGATGGTAGTCTGAACCCTAAGGTGTATTCTGATTGGGAGGGTGAGATGGACCAATACTTTGAGTGGTATGCTATGTCTGAGGAGAGGAAATACAAGTTTGCCAAGATGAAATTAGTGCGTCAAGCTAGGTTATACTGGGGGAACATTGAGCTAACCACTACGAGACGGAATGTTGAGCCCATAACCACTTGGCAGGGTATGAAAGAAAAACTGAGAGATAAATACCTACCCATTTCATACCAGCAAAACCTGTTAGACCAATGGCAAAACCTGAAACAAGGAAACCGATCTGTCTCAGACTACATAGCTACTTTTGATGAATACCTAATGAGATGTGATGTGAGTGAAGCCCACGAAGTCACTTTGTCTAGATTTAGGGCTGGACTGAGGGAAGATATCAAGAGAGAACTATTTCTGAGAGAGGTTACTGATCTAGACCAAGCCTACCAGATTGCACTGAACACTGAGAAATTTCAGAGAGGACCTATACCTTCTAGGGTTAGTGCCCCAATCCCAAGGAATGGACCTAGCCAAGTTATCCCTAGTAAACCTTTTCAGGGTACTTCTACCCCTAGGCCCATGGACAAAGGTAAGGCACCTGACACCCAGAGAACCCCTAGTTCAAATATCACCTGTTTTAAGTGTCAGAAACCAGGTCACATTTCCAGTCAGTGTACTGCCATAGCCTGTTTCAAGTGTCATAAGGTAGGTCATGTTGCTAGCCAGTGCCCTCGGAGATCCCTTTACATAGAAGAGGGAGAGAATGATAATTCCGAGCCCAGTGAGGAATTTGAAGAAGAAGTTTATGAGGCCGGAATGAATTTGGTTGAGGAGTATGAAGGAGAGGAGGAACCCAATGAATCTGACCAATTAGGAGTTGTAAGATGCATCCTATCCCAGAATCTAGTTCAAGAGGATTGGCGTAGGACTAACATCCTACAGACTTTTCTTAAATTAGGGGATAAGGTATGTAAGATCATCATAGATAGTGGGAGCTGTGTAAATGCCATCTCTACTAGCACTGTCAAGATGTTAGGCTTAATCCCAGTTCCCCATCCCAACCCCTATAAGGTTTCTTGGGTAGATTCTACCTCCATACCCATCCAGTCTAGATGTCAAGTCCAAATCCAAATGCAATCTTATCATGAAAAGATTTGGTGCGATGTCTTACCCATGGGGGTGAGCAGTATAATTCTCGGAAGACCTTGGTTGTATGATCATGATGCCACCCTCTTAGGAAAATCCAATACCTGTGTCTTTAGTTTCAATGGGAAGAAGATTACGATCCATTCAGTTCCCCCTAAGGACAAGGTAACTAAAGGAGCCGGTAAGGTTAAGGAGATGAAAACTGGAGTGAACCTAATCAGTGCTAAGGATCTAGAACAAGAAATTCATAGTGGTTCACCCATCTGGATGTTGACTGCTAAGGAACTTAGAACTTCGGAACCCTCAGAGCCTCCTCAAGAAGTTAAACCTGTGTTAAAAGAATTTGAGGATGTCTTTCCCGAGGATTTGCCAGACCACCTTCCACCTCTTAGGGATATCCAGCATGCCATAGATCTAATCCCAGGAGCGACTTTGCCCAACTTGCCCCATTACAGGATGAATCCATCTGAGCATGAAGAACTGCAAAAGCAGGTTGGAGAATTATTGAGGAAGGGGTTTATTAGAGAAAGTCTTAGCCCTTGTGCAGTCCCAGCCTTACTGACCCCAAAGAAAGATGGCACGTGGAGGATGTGTGTTGATAGTCGTGCCATCAATAAAATTACAATCAAATATAGGTTTCCCATCCCTAGATTAGATGACATGCTTGATATGATGGCTGGTGCAATGGTTTTTTCTAAGATTGATCTCAAAAGTGGCTATCATCAGGTTAGGATTAGACCCGGGGATGAATGGAAAACTGCTTTCAAAACTAAGGATGGTCTTTATGAATGGGTTGTTATGCCTTTTGGGTTGTCCAATGCCCCTAGTACCTTCATGAGAATTATGACCCAGGTACTTAGAGCTTTCATAGGAAAATTTGTGGTGGTCTATTTTGATGACATCCTGATCTATAGTAAGACCCCAGCAGATCACCTAGGCCACCTTAGAGCAGTCTGCCAAGTTTTGAGGAATGAGAGACTCTACGGTAATCTTAAGAAGTGTGAATTCATGACTAGTAGAGTTATCTTTCTTGGTTTTGTAGTAACCCCTGACGGCGTGGCAGCCGATCCTGAGAAGATTAGGTCCATAGTAGACTGGCCAGAGCCAACCAATGTGCATGAAGTTAGAAGTTTCCACGGCTTGGCTACCTTCTATAGGCGATTCATCAAAGGGTTTAGTACTTTAGCTGCTCCTATCACTGATTGTATTAGGAAGGGAGAATTTCATTGGACTAAGTCAGCCCATAAAGCCTTCCTAGATCTTAAGGAGAAAATGACCCAGGCACCCATTCTGAGATTACCCGATTTTTCTAAAGTATTTGAGGTTGCCTGTGATGCTTCAGGTGTAGGAATAGGTGGAGTCCTAAGCCAAGAGAATCATCCCATAGCATTCTTTAGTGAAAAACTTAATGATGCTAAGCTTAGGTATTCTACCTATGATAAGGAATTTTATGCGGTGGTGCAAGCTTTGCGTTACTGGAGACATTATTTGCTACCGCAGGAATTTATACTATTTTCGGATCATGAGGCTCTTAGATTTCTGAACTCCCAAAAGAAGCTTAACCCTAGGCATGCTAAGTGGGTAGAATATATCCAGTCCTATACTTTTGTCCTGAAACATAAGGCTGGAGTTGAGAATAAGGTAGCTGATGCCCTTAGTCGCCGATCCCTGTTATTAACTTCTGTTAGAACTGAGGTCATAGGGTTTGAGCAAATCAAAGAGGAATATGAGTCTTGTCCGGATTTCACAACTGTGTATCAGGATCTAGTTCAAGGACCATCTAGTAATCACCAGGATTATACCCTTGTAGATGGTTTTTTGTTCTTCAAAAATAGGCTTTGCATCCCTAGAACTTCTCTTAGGGAATTTTTGATTTGGGAAATCCATGCTGGAGGTTTAGCCGGCCATTTTGGAAAAGACAAGACCATTCTAGCTATTGAAGACCACTTTTTCTGGCCTAGCTTGAAAAGGGATGTAGCTAATATTGTAGCTAGATGTCGAACCTGCGCTGTTGCCAAACAGCGAAAACAAAACACTGGCCTTTATACCACACTCCCTGTCCCAGATCGTCCTTGGCAAGATGTGAGTATGGATTTTGTGTTAGGTTTACCTAAGACCCAGAGGAGACATGATTCTATCTGTGTCGTAGTCGACCGATTCTCTAAAATGGCCCACTTCTTGCCTTGTTCCCAAACCTTTGATGCGTCTAAGGTAGCCACACTTTTCTTCAATGAGATAGTTAGACTCCATGGCCTACCTAAGACAATCGTTTCAGATAGGGATGTCCGGTTCACCAGTTACTTTTGGAAGACCCTTTGGCATAAGTTAGGGACAAAACTTAAGTTTTCAACTGCCTATCATCCCCAAACTGATGGCCAAACTGAAGTAGTGAACCGTAGCCTGGGAAATCTGCTGAGATGTCTTATTGGTGAAAACACCAGAAATTGGGATTTATACCTACCAAGGGCAGAATTTGCGTACAATGACTCGGTCAATAGGTCTACGGGTAAGAGTCCATTTGAAATTGTACATGGGTACAAACCTTACACACCTCTTGACCTAGTCCCTTTACCTGTCCACACTCGAGTCTCCGAATCTGCTGAGAATTTTGCACAGCATGTAAAAGACTTGCATAAAGAAATTCATGCCAAAATAAATTTAAGTAATGAAACTTATAAGAAGTTGGCTGATACTCAAAGGCGAGTCAAATCTTTTGTTGAGGGAGACTATGTGATGATTAGGTTAAGGCCTGAACGGTTTCCTCCTGGAACCGTTAGAAAGTTACATGCTAGGGGAGCTGGACCATTTAGAGTGGTAAAGAGAGTAGGATCCAATGCCTATGTGCTCGAGTTGCCTCCAGAACTAGGCATTAGCTCTATTTTCAACATTACGGACTTAGTAGAGTACAGGGAGCCAGCTGTGATTCCTAGTGAGCCTTTTGAGCCTAACCCAGTCATTGAGAGTGATCCAGACCCTGTGTGTCCACCAACAAACTGGCCTATGAGGAAAGAGCAGATTGAAAAGATCCTGGATGATCAGGTTATCTCTACTCGTAATTGAGGATACCAAAGGTACCTGGTCCGCTGGCAAGGAAGGCTAGATTCTGATGACTCTTGGATCTCCCGAGAAGAATTACAAGAATTGGACCCAAACCTCTTGGAGAGATACCAGAGCCAACTTGAGCCTTACTCGACAGGGTCGAGTTCCTCCCACCCCGGGAGAATTGGTGCGGGCACCAGACTCAGAAGAAGACTTCAGAGCTCCATCTGGATCTCTGATTGACATTGCCCGAGAAATTAGGGTTTGTAATAAAGGTTGACCTGGTCAACCAGTTTATTTATTTTTATTTATTTCTTGAGTCACCATTTAAATTTTGTTGAGTCATGTTGACTCGGTGCAAGTCCCGATGTGGTTTCAATTTGGTCCAAAATGGTGCCACATTTGTCTTCCAATCAAATCAAGGTTCAAGCAAGTGGAGGCCACACTCCAAGCCACACGCCCAGCCACACTCCGAGCACATGCCAGAGTCCAGGAGGCACCACAGAGGCATCCCAGTGTCATGGTCCCCACACCCAAAAAGAAAAAATCAAATTGGAAGCTAATTTAAAGGAGGCGCCCATACCTGCCTATTTTACCTAAGCAAAGAAGGAAGAAAACTTCTCTTGGAGAAGAAATCAAAGAAGGACATCCAATTGAAGTTCAAATCAAAATCAAAGAGCTTAACTTGGAGTGGAAGAAAAGAAGAAATGCCATAAGAAGAGGAGGACTCCAAATCCAAATCCAACTCCAAAGGAGGCGCCATAAAAATTCCAAAAAAATTCCTTTATGGCCGTCCCAATTTTTTTTGAAGTCTTGGTCGACCAAGAGAGGGGGTTTTCTACCTAATCTAGAGGTTGGAAGAGTTTAGTCCCACATGGGAATTTGTACAAGCTAGGAGAAAATTTTAGGTCTATATAATAGACCTCTCTTTGTAACTTTGAAATCAATGAATGAAGAAAAATTATTTTGCTATTCTCTTGTGTTGAGTGACCTAGGTTTCTCTTCTTCCGCACTATTCTAAGTGTTGAGCTCCGTGAGGGGGTAATCCGGGTTCCATTGGAGCCTTGAGGAGGTGAGAGATCTCCATCTTTATCCAAAACCCTAGGTTAGCCATTTGAAATTCCAAAACCCTAGCCGCCCTTCATTATTTTCAATCCATCAAACCCTAGTTCCATCCATCTCCCACGGCCTCTCTCTCTCTACAAGTCCAGGCCGTCCACCTTCATCCAGATCCAGTTCGGCTACTTCAGATCCAGAGCAAGTTCCAAGGAAAATCACATCAACATCCAGGAGAACCCAGTTTTCAGCAATTTCAATCTTCAAGTTCATCAACCTGGTAAATCTTTCCCTTGACTCTCTGATTCCATCAATTTTTTTTCTTCTCTTCCAGATCTTGAGTTCAGGAGAAGCCAACTCGCCAAAGGACCAGTATTGGAGGATCCATTGCGAAGATACCGAATCCGAGGATCCAACAATCTGCTCGGGAGAGTTCTTCCACCAAAATCTGTGAAGATCATTGTCTGGTTAGGTAAACCATCTCTTCTCTTTATTTCTGTTCAGTTGAAAGTTCGGAGCGAAACCCTAGGTCTGGGAGTTTCTCAACCCCCAGCGATCCGTTGCTTCTGAACTACTCTGATAATTTAGTTTCCTTAAAATTGTGCTTTCAATTATCATATTAGTATCTTTTAATGTTAGGTTAACTTTTCTTTGATTTGAAGCCAACTTCTACAAACATATAAAAACAACAAAAAAATTAGTTAATCTTAATTTACTTCCGCATCGCATTCCTTTATTTGTTCTGCATCACTATATTGACATTAAATTCATCTATATCCAATACTTGGGTATTGGATACCGCTTGTGGTTACCATATATGCAAATCTTTGCAGGACCTCCACAAGCTTAAAGTATTGAAGGAAGGCGACTTCAATCTCTACGGTGCTGGTGGTGATATCATCCAAGCAGAAGCTATAGGGACCTATATTCTGAAGTTGCCTTCAGGGAAGATCTTGGAGCTAGAGAATTATTATTATATGCCAAAGATTATTAGGAACATTATATCTATTCCTTTGTTATTAAAACAAGGATATGTAATGGATGTAACGAGCACTGGTTGCTCAATAATGTTATCTAATAAAATTATTTGTTCTGGCATATTTAGCAATGGGCTCTTAACTCTTTCTTCCAATGATAGTATTTTTCATGTCAATACTAAAAGGAAAAGAAAAGACTTTAATGATACTTTACTTTGGCATCATAGACTTGGTCATGTTAATGAGTCTAGGATTAGCAAGTTATACAAGGAAAAATTCCTTGATCCTTATGAGTATGAATCATTAGGAACTTGCGAATCATGTCTCAAGGGTAAGATGACAAAAACTCCATTCACTGGACATGGGAAAAGGTCAACTGAGTTATTAGGACTTATACATACTGATGTATGTGGTCCAATGACAACTCAGGCCAGAGGAGGATACTCATATTTTATCACTTTTACAGATGATTTATCTAGGTTCGGATATGTGTATCTTATGAAACACAAATCTGAAGCCTTTGATAAATTTAAGGAGTATCAAAGTATGGTCGAAAAATAAACCGGGAAAAGTATTAAAGTTCTTCGTTCTGATCGAG
This sequence comes from Areca catechu, assembly GCA_021397845.1. NCBI lineage: Eukaryota > Viridiplantae > Streptophyta > Magnoliopsida > Arecales > Arecaceae > Areca > Areca catechu. The sequence goes on from CM038041.1 coordinate 73,936,083, forward strand.
GAGGAGAATACTTATCCACGGAGTTTTTAGACTATCTTAAAGTTAATGGAATCCTTTCTGAATGGACCCCTCCTTATACACCACAGCTAAATGGTATAGCTGAAAGGAGGAATCGTACCTTATTAGATATGGTACGATCCATCATGTGCTTCACAAAATTTGCCCATTTCCTTCTGGGGTCATGCCCTATAAACTGCTGTTTACATTCTGAACAAGGTACCTTCTAAATCCGTTGTTAGTACTCCATATGAAATTTGGAGTGGAAAGAAACCATATCTTAAATATTTTAAGGTATGGGGATGTCCAGCTTATGTTAAAAGAAATTTTGGACATAAGTTGGAACCTAGAGCGGATAAATGTCTATTTGTAGGATATCCTAAAGAAGGTAGAGGATATCTATTCTACCATCCTACTGAACAAAAGATTTTTGTCAGCAGGCATGCCACTTTTCTAGAAAAAGAGTTCATTTTAGAAAAGGGCAATGGTAGAACTATTGAACTTGGAGAAGTACAAGAAATACAGATAGACAATTCTCAACCATTAGAACATATAGTTAGGACAGAACCAGAACACAAAACTCCTCCTCGTAGGTCTGATAGAGTGCCACGGGCACCTGAGAGGTATGGGTTTATTATTGAAAATAATGAAGCCCAAGTCATTCAAAATGATGAACCTCTGACTTATACGGAAGCTATCTTGAGTACTGATTCAGATAAATGGCAAGAAGCCATGGAATCCGAAGTAGACTCTATGTATGTAAACCAAGTATGGTCTTTGGTTGATGCACCAGAGGGTGTTAATCCTATTGGGTGTAAATGGGTCTATAAGAAAAAGATTGGGGCTGATGGTCAAGTTGAAATCTATAAAGCCAGATTAGTGGCTAAAGGTTTTAGACAAAAACAGGGAATTGATTATGATGAAACATTTTCACCTGTTGCCATGCTGAAATCAATTCGGATTTTACTTGCTATAGCAGCATACCACGATTATGAGATATGGCAGATGGATGTAAAGACTGCATTCCTTAATGGTTTCCTTGAGGAAGAAGTCTACATGTCACAGCCAGAAGGTTTTATTTCAAAGAATAAACCTAATCAAGTATGCAAGCTAAAGAAATCCATTTATAGATTAAAGCAAGCTTCCAGGAGTTGGAACATCCGCTTTGATGAAACTATTAAAAGGTTTGGTTTTATCAAAAATGTGGATGAACCATGTATTTATAAGAAGACTAGTGGGAGTGCCATAGTCTTCTTGGTTCTGTATGTAGATGACATACTCCTCATTGGGAATGATATCCCAATGTTGCAATCAGTCAAGGTTTGGCTATCAAACCAGTTTTCCATGAAAGATTTGGGAGAAGCATCCTATATACTAGGTATTAAGATCTATAGAGATAGATCTAAGAGGATGCTAGGTTTATCCCAATCTAGGTACATTGACTTAGTGCTGAAAAGATTGAGCATGGAAGGAAGTAAAAGAGGTTATCTTCCTATGAGTCAAGGCATACATCTTTCTAAAAGGATGTCTCCTAAGACACCTGAAGAAAGAAATAGAATGAATTCTATACCCTATGCTTCGGCAATAGGGTCCATAATGTATGCCATGTTATGTACCAGGCCTGATGTGGCATATGCTTTAGGCATTGTCAGTAGGTTTCAGGATGATCTAGGAGAGGATCATTGGAAAGCAGTTAAAAATATTCTTAAGTACCTAAGAAGGACTAAGGATATTTTTCTAGTTTATGGTAGTTCTGATCTTAAACTAGAAGCTTATTCTGATTCTAGTTTTCAATCAGACCCTGATGATAGCAAATCCATTTCGGGATATGTTTTTATCCTAAATGGTGGAGCAGTGAGTTGGAAGAGTACCAAGCAGCAGACTGTAGCTGACTCAACCACAGAGGCAGAATATATAGCTGTTAGTGAAGCCGCCAAGGAAGCAGTCTGGATGAAGAAGTTCATCACAGAGTTGGGTGTTGTTCCTCAAATTGAAAACCCAGTGCCACTTTACTGTGACAACACTGTGGCTGTTGCTCAAGCTAAGGAACCAAGAGCTCATCATAAGTCCAAGCACATTCTGAGACGCTTCCATCTTGTCCGAGAAATAGTAGAGAGACAAGATGTCTACATAGATAGAGTTGATACAAAGAACAATGTAGCAGACCCGTTCACTAAGGCTCTACCACAGCGAGATTTTGATCGCCACCTCGAATGTATGGGGTTAAGATTCAAAGGCGATTGGCTAAATTTAGTGCAAGTGGGAGATTGAAAGGGATATGCCCTACAAGCCAATCTATGTTGTATCTCCCAAACCATTGTAATTGACAATTTTCTAAATAAAGGCATTATTTTTCATCATACGCTGTTTTTATATTATATGATGAACCCCATAGATTAGGGCTATGATTTTAGGGTTATGATGAGATCATACTAGTGAGACCTAAAATCTTAAAACCTTAATCTAAAGTATTCCTAGTCAAAGGAACCCTGAGTAGGGGATCAGGGTTTTTCCGATAAGACTAGCACATCCCGGGTATACTGGAAAGGGTGACTGCTCTCACAGTCACTTGTGTATGACACTAATACTAGGATGTTGGTGCTCATTGGAGAATGAGTTCACTGATATGATCCAACTTGAGAACATCTAATGGAGTCTTAGCTACATGTCAATAGAAGGTTCTCATAGTGGGAGTGGTACAAGTAATCTTTTGACCTGAGACTGCCATAAGTACCTTATGTACATGAACCCATTCTTTGGTTCAATCCTAATCATGACACTGAGACTTGCACAGGATTGATACTGGGAATGGTGAATTGGATATGAAGATAATGAGTAGGTCAACAAGGAATCGATCACTCTTAGTAAGAGGAGATTGCATCCAGCTAGTCAACAATCGCATGATGATTCAGGGAATCTTTGATCAAAGTGAAGATATTAGAGATGGTTTCTAATATCAAGATAATCGAATCATCATTATAAGATTGATCTAGAAATAAATATAATATTGGATTTGACATATATCCATATCCATAGTTATATTTTGGGTGTAGGCTGATCGAAAGATTTAATTGTACGGTAACTCTCTACTGAAGGGTAATTTTGGTATTTCACTAGAATTTCCATATCTTCTGGGTAGACATGACACGTTGCTAGACGTCAATCTTGTCTTGTGGGTTGATCAAGTTCAAAGATCACATGTTAGGAAGAATCCTAATTGATCGAATCGGGTAAGCCTGGTTTGACCTAAATTGATTAGAAAGAGTTCTAATTGATTTGGTCAACTTGTATTCGAACCCACTGCTGGCTAGATGTGGAACTCAATGGGTCACACACTTAAGAGGATTGATCAAGAGTTTAATTTGGAATTAAATCATCTTTGCAAGATAACACTCTAGCAGGTGTTGCAAACCCTAGCTTCTACTCGGATCGGATTCGAATTAGGGTTCCAGATTGGTTCAAATTGGGTTCTAATTGGACCTAATTAGACCCTAATTGAGAAAACAGGAATATGGATAACCCTATTGGCTAGCCATGTAGCTTGGCTAGCCTCCCCACCCGCCCCCTTTATTTTTCCACGCCAAATGCCAAGAGTCCATGCGCATATGGACTCTTGGCGCGCCATTTGAAAGAGTCCATGGCGCATGGACTCTTGGCGTGCCCCAAATATTTCTCTGATGATTTTATTTGGGGCGGCCTCCTTCTTAAGCAATTAGCGCACCATCTCTCCCCCCTTGGATGAGAATCCAATGGCTGATGGGATTTTGAGAAAGAAGGAATGCGCTAACTCCTCCCGGGCGCGCGAAATAACATCTCTTCGGAGATGAAAAGTCGCGACTTCCTTCCTTTTAAAACACCGCGATTTTTCCTTTAAGAAAAGCCATGAGATTTAATCTGGAAGGCCGTGAGATGGGAGGATTGGGTGTGAGAAATAGGGAAGGGGTGTGAGACAAAGTAGAATGGGGTTTACGGAGAGTTGTGTTCTTTTGAGAAGACATCTCTCTGTAATCTATTTAAACAACAGAGGTCTCGGGTGTTTAAACTAATGAACGACAGAGTTTATTTATTGTCTTTTCTTTCTAGGAAACTGATTCCTCCTTAGCTTGTTTAGGACAAAGAGAGTTTCCCTCTTACAGAGTTCTCTTCTCTGTTGAAACTCAAGTCCAAAACAAGAGATAGGAAGAATCTCTTGATTGGTAAAAGAAAGGAACTCCTACTCTGTTTCTATTTCCTTTACTTTAAGACATTAGTGTATTAAATCCATCTCCTCCTTCAAGACAAGAGTTTTATTCTTAGGACAAGGTCTTAAGAAAGGGAGAGGAAGAAGGAAGAAAGGAAGTAAGGAGCCCCTACCCTGAAGTTTTAGAGCCATAGTCCTCTTGAGTTCTAGGATAAGAATTCAAGTGAAGGAATTTTGAAGAAGCTTGCATCTTGATCAATCATCTTGTGGATCACCATTGGAGGGTGGACATTTGGATGCCTGGTGAAATCAAAAGAAGTATTCAACACCAAGTTCTGATCCTACATCAAAATTGGACTTAGCGTTAAAAGGTTGGTGCCCTAATTCTAACAATGTTAGTTTGTATGTTTTAATTCTGAATAAGGAGATCTTGGCTAAGAAATTTTGGTGCCAATTTCATCATTTTTGAAATTACACTTCCGCTGCGCTGCACCGGAATCCCCAACAGACTCCCCTAGCCATCCGGTCCTAGGAACAAGCAAGACGCAAGTCTCCTCCTTCCATTCCACGGGGGTTCCCAGGGCGTGTAGGGGTGCCGCTGGGTTATAACTTCTAGGCAGGGATTGTGAACGGGACATACGTTCTATTTTCTTCTAGTAACTACCCTATTATTTGAATTGTTTTTCCCTGCAGAAAATTTCAAATTAAGTAATTCTTGTTTTGCTGGAACCAATATAATTGAATGTAATTTACATAAACTTTTCATGATTTATTAAGTTCTGTTGATTTTCTGAGATCAATTTTACTACTGTTCTATTTTTTTATTTTCTGCAAACTATTTTTTTCATTTGAATGTGCATAAATTGAATCTATCTTAAGGACACCGAAGTTGCAACATAAGGGGAGGATTGAAACCCTCTCCTTAGCCCAAAACCACCTCCCGTGCATTCGAACCTAAGCCTTTAATCTTAAAATTAATTAGACCTAATTTGTCCTAGTGGGCTAGGGACACCAACTGGTCGGGTCTAGGCTAGTGTTGAGTCAGTTTGTCTAGTTACTCTGTATGTGCTTTATACTCAGTGTCTAGAATAGTGGTTCAGGAATTCTATCCCGAAGGGCTTGTGTGCTGGTCCGCCTACCTGGCCAATCACTGATAGGTGTCTAGGATTGGCAATTAGGGACCTAACACTCCCCTTACACCTACCTGGCTGAGTCCCGAGTTACTGCAGGCTAGCTTGCCACTCTGATTGGGCATCTAGTTTGGGCTCTAGGTCTAGTTAGCCCGTAGTCATTTCAGTCGAGTCTCATTTGGTGTGCTTTCTTGCATCATCTTGTCCACCCGGAACGGAGTACCCTACCAACCTGGTCAAACCCAACCTGATTTAGAGGCCATGATTAGAACTCTTATCGAATGTATGACCAAATTGAGTCAGGATATGAATGAGGGTTTTGCCCAGTTTAGAGACCGAGCCCAGGGACTTGAGGAACCTAGGCATAGAAATTGGACCCCTGACTCAGAATTTGGTTGACCCCATCCTCACCCATACCCAGAGCCTAGGAGACCTTTATACAAGGATCCTGAACCTAATCATTGGAGGTTTGATCTAAGATCCTATGACCATGATCTTGCCCCTGAGTTTAGTCCTAGGAGCCTATACCTATACTTGGTTGACTCAGAGAAGGGACCCGTTAGGAACACCAAACCTTATGCACCCACTTTTGATGGAAGACAAGAGACATATATTAAGTGGGAAGAACAAATGGATCGGTATTTTGAGTGCACTAATATATCGGAATTAGGACAAGTTAGGTTGGCCAAAACCAAGTTCACCAAACATGCTAGGTCGCATTGGTATGCTATTGAGCGTGAGTGTTATCAAAGAAAAGAGGAAATATATACTTAAAGAGATATGAGAAGTAAGTTGAGAGATAGGTACCTAGGTAGATCCTATGAGAAAAGACTTTTAGACCAATGGTACCAATTGCGACAAGGTAATAGGCCTGTGTCTAAATATATTGAGGACTTCCAGTGGTATGACATGAAATGCAATACCATTGAGACCGAAGCTCAGATCACATCGAGGTTTAGGGTTGGGTTACACCTAGACATTTATAGGAAGCTATGCCTTGAAAAGACCAATAAGTTAGACCGAGCCTACCAAGAAGCTCAAGACTATGAGTGGTCTTTAAGATATAACCAATCAAGTACTTTCGACTTAAAGCCAACCTTTACCAACTTGAGTCAAGTTCCGATTGATCCGACACCCGTAGTGAACCAGACTTTTGTTTATCAATTCCCACTTGTGTCACCTCTTGACCAGAAAGATAACATTGAGAAGGAGTTAGGAATGGCCATCCCAAAATTAGTTGACCTGACCAGAGCCGTACTTAAAGAGGAATCAAAGGAGAATAGATTAGAACCTTTCAGTGAGATTGATGAAGAAATATATGAGCCTGACATAAGTTTGATAGATGAATATGAAGAAGAAGAAGTTGAGGATATCTCTCCCGATAATTCAATTAACCAACTCCTACCTGATGGGGTTATTGAGGGGACCCCTGCCACTCAAGGAATTCAGGAGCTAACCTTAAGAGAAGACCCTTTTGAGGAAGTTCAGGAAGAGAAAATTGCACACAATGAGAGTTTAAGTGGGAATACCCCTGAACTCATTGAGGAATCCAAAGAAGACACCCCTGAGTCAAATCTGGTAGAGAAGTGTGAAGAAGGAAGGGGTTAACAAGAATTGCCCATTGAGAAGGTCCAAGAACAAGAAAAAGACAGTAGCTTAGAAGACTTTCTAGATAAACATTCCAAAGACCTTCCTGATAACCTTCCACCTTCTAGGAGCACCCAACCTACCCTAGAACTTGCACTTGTAGACCCTCCTAGAGAAAATCATGAGGTTTGGATGAGTGCACCTATAGAACAATGTCCTCATTTTAAGGTCGTCCTGAATAACCAAGGTATGTTTCTTGTTTCCTATAAGCCACCTCAAAACTCTGATTCTAATTTCCTACCCTTCCCTGAATCTTCTCATGTTTCTAGAGCTATGGGATTACACTTTACTGAGAATTCTAGGTTGCAAGACTTCTTAGAACCTATTAGGTTTGCCACCTACTTCTAGAAGATCTTATGGCACCTACTAGGCACCCATGATAAGTTTTCATGCTCTGCATGCCATCCTCCGACCCAAGGTCAAACCTAGAGAGCCTTAGTTTGTTAGGTTTAGACCTAGGGTTCCTTTGAATAAAGTTCATTCTTTAGGAATGCATCGTCAGTTGAGTTTAGGACATTGACTCAGATTTTGGTTAAGTGAGAATACCAGGAATTGGGATTTGTATTTACCCAAGGCTGAATTTGCATATAATGACTCGGTCAATAGGTCTATAGGTAAAAGCCCTTTTGAGATTGTTCATGGGTACAAGCCTCACACACCACCTGACCTAGTTCCTTTGCCAGTCCACACACGAGTCTCCGAGTCTGTTGAAGACTTTGCACAGCATGTAAAGAACTTGCATAAAGAAATTCATGCCAAAATAACTTTAAGTACTGAAACTTATAAGAAGTTGGCTGATTCTCAAAGGCGAGTCAAAACTTTTGTTGAGGGAGACTATGTAATGATTAGGTTAAGGCCTGAGCGGTTTCCTCCTGGAACCGTTAGAAAGCTACATGCTAGAGGAGCTGGACCATTTAGAGTGATGAAGAGAGTGGGACCCAATGCCTATGTTGCCTCCAGAGCTAGGCATTAGCTCCACTTTCAACATTATAGACCTAGTAGAGTACAGGGAGCTAGCTGTGATTCCCAATGAGCCTTTTGAACCTAATCCTGTTATTGAGAGTGATCCCGACCCTGTGTGTCCACCAACAAACTGGCCTGTGAAAAAAGAGCAGATTGAAAAGATCCTGGATGATCAGGTTATCTCTACTCGTAATCGAGGATACCAAAGATACCTGGCCCGCTGGCAAGGAAGGCCAGATTCTGATGACTCTTGGATCTCCCGAGAAGAATTACAAGAATTGGACCCAATCCTTTTGAAGAGATACTAGAGCTAGCTTGATCCATACTCGATAGGGTCGAGTTCCTCCCACCCCGGGAGAATTGGTGCGGGCACCAGAATCAGAAGAAGACTTCAGGGTTCCATCTGGATCTCTGATTGACCTTACCCGAGAAAATTAGAATTTGTAATAAGGATTGACCTGATCAACCCAATTTTGAGTCTATAATTTTGTCATTTCAATTTTTGTTGAGTCATGTTGACTTAGTCCAAGTCCAGGTCCAGGTTGGTGCCATTCCCTTTGCCATAGGGTGCCATATTTTTTCTTCCATGGTCCGGCTACAAGTGGGTGCCACACTCCCTGCCACATCTCCATCTAGTGTCTTTGGTCCCCACACCATAAGAAGTAAGTTTCCCTTTTTCTTGCACCACTTGGGGGAGAAATCCATCAAGATACCTCAATCCAAGGAGGAGCCAACTTCTTTCCAGATAAACCAAGCCAGGATGGCAAGAATTTTTCTTAAAGAGAGGATAAAGGAGGTGCCCCACAATGTTCCATAAAAATCCAAGTTATAAAAGGGAAGAGAGCATGTCTTGGGGAGAAAATGAAGAAGGCACCCAAAAGTTTCCTAAAGTGCCAAAGCCATGAAAAGAAGAAGCCTAAACTTGTGGAGCAAGACTAGGAGGTGTCCAAAAGAGCCAAACCATGAAGGGAAAATCCTTGATTCATGGAGAGATACTAGGAGACACCCCCATAACCTGCCATTTGGAGCTGATTTTCAAGTTTTCTTATAGTTTTTGGGCCGCTCACTCATGGAAGGAGTCTTGGTTGGCCAAGGGAAAAGAATTTGATGCCTAAAGTGTAGATTAGTCCTTTTAGTCCCTCATGGGAACTTGTATGGTTTTGATTTTTCTTATAGGTCTATATATTAGACCCCTTTTGTAACTTGAACTCATCTTATGAAATCTTATGAATGAAATCCCTTGTTTTTGAGCAAAGTCTTGTTCTTCCGCACTTATTCTGAGTGTTGAGCTCCATGAGGGAGTAAATCCGGTTTCCCTAGAAACCTTGAGGAGGTGTGAGATCTCCAACCCCAAAACCCTAGCTTAGTCCACCCATCTCTACCCCACCACCACCAAACCCTAGCCTCTACACCATCTCCAATGTTCTTCCAAAGGGTGGCCGACCACCAGGACCCCAGTCCAACCATCTTCAAGTCAGCTACAACTGCTTTAGAGTCCATCCAGCAGATCTAGGAGAAGAAGTCCCAAATCCGCAGCCTAGGAGTTCCAAATCAGCTGAAGACCTTCAGATCCAATCCTTTCTTCTACTCTGGTAACTCTCTTCCCTGAGTCTCTTGTTCTTAACCTTGTTCTTCTTCTCTCTAGGATCCAGGGTTCAAGAAGAGGCCAACTTTGCCAAGGACCATTATCGAAGGATCCATTACGAAGATACCTTGACTCCCGGGATCCAATAATCTGCTCGAGAGAGTCTTTTTTTCACCAAATGGAGAGATATCACTGCTAGGTAACAAGAACCATCCCTTCTCACTTTGTCTGTTTCGTTGAAACTCAGAGCAAACCCTAGATCTGGGGGTTTCTCAATCACCAGCGAACCTACTTCTGAGTTACTCTGATAATCCACTCCTTTTAATTGTGCTTTCTGTCATTTCTTAGTTTCTTTCAACATTTGTTTATCTTTCCTTTGAGTCAAAGCCGACTTTTGAAAATACATAAATAAATAAATAAATAAATAAATAAATACATTAATTTTAATTTGCTTTCGCATTCCATATTTTCGTTCTGCATCATTTTGGTATCAGAGCTTTCGCTCTGCATCATTTTTGGTATCAGAGCTTTCGTTCTGCATCATAAGGGTTCTTCCACTACAGGTTGGGTGTGGTTAAAGTCAGTTAACTCTAGGGTGGCTTCTACTTGGGTTTCTACTGGATTAACTAACACTGGATTGGCTTCTACCTGGTTCAACCTATTGGTTAATTGTCAAGCCTATTGGTTGCTTGGTTGTTGGTTTGGTTCATTTGATTGGTTTGGGGGGTTGATTGGTAAACTGACTTTAGGATTGGGTGATCATCTGGTCAAACTGGACTTGGTTTTGGGTAATGGATTGGTCAAGCTTGAGGTTCATTTAGGTCAATTGTTCAATCATGGCCTTAAGGAAGGTTCCTAAATTGGACTCCATGGTTGGACTGGGTTGGTTACACTGGACTTCTGGTTCAACTAATTTTGGGTTGATTTCTATCTGGGTTTGGTCATAATCAACTAATCCTGGGTCTTCTATAGGGTACTCTTTTAGATCTTTAATAGACTCATTATCTTCATACTCCTCTACCAGACTTGGGTCAGCCTCATATATTTCTTCTTCTAAGTCATCTTGGTGAACCAATGGGGTGGTAAGAGGGGTTTGGCTAATGAAAAATTGACTAAAGTCTGGGATAACAGGGGTGAGTAAACTAAGGGTTATGGGTTTAAAGTTTATGGATTTAAATCTAGGGGTATCAATCCTATAGGATTCATGTTGATTGAGGGATAGTGGGTTACTATTTGGTTCATATCTAGGGACTATTGGTTTCTGGGGTTCAGTTCTATGGGTCATGCCTAGGGTTCCTACTTGGTCATCTAATAGATCAAAATTATGGATTGCTTGATTACTTGATAGGATCAGTTGGTCAAGCTTAGTATCAGATTGGTCAAACCTAATGCTTATCTGGGCTAACTGATTTTGGGTTTTGGTGTTGGACTGGTTTATTTGGGTAGTTAATTGGGTAACCATCTGGTCATTCATGGCTTTTATGAAAGCCTTAAAATTGGGATCCATGGTTGGGTTTTGTTGGGGTTTAATCTTTTGATATTGGGTTCCTAGTCTAGTGGTCACACAATCACTCAAACAATCAAGATGAAATGATGCAGCCAAGCATGCAAAAGAAAGGTTAGTAAAATCTAGGGTTTGCTAGACATAGAGTCAAAACTGAATGGGTCAGCTCAACTTACACCTAACCCAGTAGCTAATCCTTCCACTGGCCAGGTAGGGGGTGTGAGTGTGGGAGGCTCCCCTGCTTTCATAGGGACCCAATTAAAAATCACAACACCACTTAGGTCATTTGACTCTGGACCCCCAGCCTTAGACACCAGCTTTCAGTAATAGCTAATGGATTAAATGCACTAGTTGGCCCACATAGCTCAGACCCGACCTGTTGATGTCTCCTAGCCCACTAGGGCAAATTAGGTCTAATTAATTTTAATTAGCCTTGGGTTAGTATGATGATGGTTATTTTGGGCCCAGGATAGGTATGAAATCCTGCCCTGATCTGAGATATTGAGTTTCCCTTAAGATAAGGTTAAAGATGATGGTAATCGATGGTCTTGATGCAATCTAGAATAATCAGAAAAATAAAAATATTTTATGTATATTTAATGAAATGATAAATTAGGTTTAAGTTGATTAGGTTAGCAATCAAATTAAGCTTGGGATTGGGGTGTGTGGAAGTTGATTAGGTTTGAGTTAGTCAAGTACAAAATCAGCAGAAATAAGAGAATTAGGGTTTCCATTGATGCAAGAGTTGACACAGATCTTGAAGCATAAAAAAATCAAAAAAAACCAAAACAGAGGATGGACGGTGTTTATGAGACCTACCAAATTTCATGTAGAAAAAAAATCATATGTTGATGAAAATCCTAGGGTTTTTGGACTACTGCAAAAATTATTAGGATTTTGTTATGGTTTCTAATATGCTGGGTTTTAGAAAATTAGGGTTTTATTAAAATTAATTAAAAAATTTGATAATTATTAGGACAAAATAGAGGACATGCAATGCAAATTTTAAAAAAAAATAAAATGATTAAGATACCGAAATTAGATGAAACCTAGATACCTAATGCAGTGGACAGGATACTGAAATTAGGGTTTGTGAATGCAAAGCAGATAAAAACTATCCTAAACCCGCTCTGATACCAAAATAATATGGGATGACTTTAAGATTGCTAAACATGCATGGAAAATAGTAAACCATTTTTTTTTGTGATTTTTATAATTTAGGATTGTAGGTTAAATTCTCAAATAAAAGTAAGAACTAGCAAACAGAATAGCAATGCATAGAATCATCATGATTGCAAAGAACTCATGCAAGATAATAACTAGCCAGGACCCAAGAGTTGAGAAACTCCTAATTTAGGATAGCTTATCTTCATCAAATCAAAAAATAAAAGAAGGGAAGGATGTTACCAATCAGTGATTTGAAGAACTTCCGATGAAGAGATCACATAGCACTCTGATTAGAGTCTGGATGATGAAGCTTGGTTCCCTTGATTAGATGACTGATTTGGGTGGTCTTGGAGCCAAGGAAAGTCTCCTCTAGGGAGGTGAAGCACCTCTGGGATCCTGCAAGCATCAGGGGTCAATCAAAATAGCAAATAAAAAAGAGAAAAGGAACTAGGGTTTTGAAGGAATCGGGATTAGGGTTAGGAGATGGCAGCCGGGGAGGGAAGAAGCTCCTTGTCTTAGGCGACATCTAGGGCTTCCTTTCCTTGGGTATGGCTGATCTCCAAAGATGTAAAACAATATTAGGGCAGCAGGGATTCAGCTAGGGCACACAAGGAGAGCACTCAAAGTAAAGAACCAAAACAAAAACACCAACACAAGGCAATGACTCAAAATTTCATCAAGTTGTATTCATAAGAAAGAGATGATTACAAGAGGGGAAGGGGTAGGGTATTTATAGAGTCTCCATGCCCTCTCCTAACTAGGGTTACAAATAGGTTAACAAGCCTTTTCCTAGTTAGATTACATGTCCTTTCCTAGCTAGGTTAGAATTATAAAGCTTAAAAGAACTAGGAATCCTAACTAGGTTAGGCTAGTCTTCTCCTTCTCACTTAAGGACACCTCCATTTGAGCTTGGACTTGGTCAACCCTCCAAGGATGCCTACGAGGGCATGTTGGGCTTCTAGGAGAAGCAAGGGGCCGGCCTAAAGGGGCTTGGGTGTATGGGCTTGGGCCTTTGGAAGCTGGTGTGGCATGGTAGCCTGGTAGCAGGAATATTCCCTGGTATCTTGCTTCTTAAGGGCTTGGGCTTTGCACCTAGGCTTGATTTCTTTGGGCTAGGATGTAGGTGGATCTCTGGAATCATGGATGCCCTGGTCTGAGAATATACTCTAGCATCTGAAAGGGAATCTGGGTATCTAGAGGGCATCTGGAAGGAATTAGGTTCTCCTGAAGGCATCTTGGAGCCTGTGGTGTCACATAAAATCCAATAATCTGATGTAGTGGCCTCTGACTCCTGGATGTGGCTTGGTAAAACTCCAAAATTGGATAACCTCCTCTCTTGTACAAAAATTGGGCTCATACTAGATGCATAACAAATATACAGGACTCAATATATTGACTAGGTTGAGGGTTGAGACAAATCAACTAACCTCAACTTATTATAGGACTCAATCTTAATTGATTACAAAATTTTCAAAACTTTGACACATGACTAAGTAAACCAAATAGGGCTTGTGTCTAATTCTGGTGCCCCCACCATTGGGGTTGAGCTCGCGAGATAGAGCTCCCCCATCCTGTCGAGGTCGAGCTCCCGGTCGAGGCCAGCTCCCATTCGGGGTTGAGCTCCGAGCCAAGGTTGTGCTCCCACTTTTCAAGGTCAAGCTCTTGAGATAGAGCTCCCCCGTTCCCACCAAGACCAAAGTTCTCGCTAGAAGCAAAAGTGGGGAGGGTCAGCAGAAGTTCAGACTATGGCATGGAAGCTCCCAGCTACCTGCAACCTCTCGAAGGAGGTGCATGCCCTGCCGAAAAACTCAAGCTCTGCAAAGCACCATCCGCATGCTCTATGCAATGCATTCTCTAGTAGGCTCTAGGCCCTGTAGCGTACTACCATGTCAACGACCATGCATCCGGGAGCTTCGACCCTTGTGACACGGAACTTGTACCTCCTCCAAGAGGAGTATTCTATTAAGGCCCTAGGCCCTGCAACACTCCGACGGTCCCTCCTGGAATAGAAATGCCCCACCCTTAGGGCTCAGCAGCACAATGCCCGCCCCTCCCACAGGAAACCATATCACTAGAAGGATAAGATCTATACTACATCAGTGAACACTCCCAATAAAAGGATCTCCTTTTGAGGATCGGTTCGATAGGAGGGAGGCTACAAACAAAAAAAGACCCCTCCATAAAGGGATACTAGGAAAGGGACATCTTAGTGAAGCCCCAAACTTGATCTGAGCCATCCTTCTCATATAAAATGGAAGAAAGGATCCCCAAGAGAGGGGAGAAGGCAATTGGTAAGACTCAGATAGCAAACAGGCAAGGAACCAACCAAGAAAGCCTCCTAGCTCTCTGATCTCCACTTCACCTTGTCTTTCCATTTCTCGCATCTCATCTTTCATCCTTTATGCATAGAGATCCCAAGCTCTCCGTTATTGAGACTATGTTTCCCTTGATCGTCCCAACTGACTTGATTGTCAGAATGTCCCTACCAGAATCCTCGGCCTGGGTCTCCTATATTTTGTAGGTCATGCTGGTCCTCGAGCTGATCGGGGAAGAGGATAAAGCACCCAATGGGAGCTTGATGAGTCTGCGATATGTCAAAGCTACATGCCACGATGGTCTAGGAGGTAACAGATTGGTGCACCAGATAGGGGAGGTAGAAATGCCATTGACTGTGAAAGTTTCGACACCAAGTCCCCCACCATAAGAAGGACACCCATGGACATCCTCGGCTTCATGGTGACAACACGTGCATGAGAGGCTTCCATGGGGGCCCCCCTCATCATGGTGACCTACAGAGCCCTGAAGGGGAGCTCCCTGCACCACCACCGCCACCTCCAGTAGATCCCCAGATCACCGCATTAGCCCAGCAGGTCCATGCCCTAGCTATGGCGAGGCACTAGTTCCAATAGAGACACCGATCCCTGGCCATGCAGTAGTAGCCAGGGATGCCAACAGCCCATGCCACCGACCCCCGCACCAGCCTACGGTCCTTTCGGGAGGGGCCATTACATGCGGCCTCCCACCTACGGGGAGACCACCAAACAATCAGGATGAAGCAGCATGATGGCTCGACTAGCCGAGAGAGTTGCTCCTCGACCTCGAACCATGGTGCACGCTCGCATCGATGACATTAGCATGGCTTGGAACTCAGGCGAGAGTTCCTTCACTCCACGCCCCCTTCATCCTTGATGGCCTTCGTCGAAGGGACTATAAATGAGGCTATCCATTGCTAGGTGGAAAGGCATCTCGAAGAGCAAGAGCGCAAGCTGGCTGACCTATCCCACCAATTTGCTGAGATCCAGGACTCCCCCAGTGAGCCCATAGGTTACGATACTTGTCCACCCTTCTCCGATAGAATCCAAAAGGAACCAATCCCCAGCCAATTTCGCATGCCCCAGGTTGACCCCTACGACAGGACAACGGATCTCCTAGACCACCTGAAAAGCTACAAGACCCTCATGAGGGTCCATGGGGCCATCGATGCTCTACTCTGCATTGCCTTCTTAGCTACCCTTCAAAAGGCTACTCGAGCCTGGTTCTCCAAACTCGAGTCAGAAAGCATTGACTCCTTTGCATAATTGGAAAAAATGTTCATGGCACACTTTGATGCATGTAGAAAGGTGCCACATGAAGCTGACAGTCTCTTCTCGATCTGCTAGCAAGATCAAGAGCTCCTTTGGGACTATGTATCCTAGTTTAAAGCCGCCATCCTAGAGATCTATCACTTCTGGTGGGGACACCAGGATTAGACACAGATCACTAGTTCCCATATGATTTACTGATTATGATTTTAGAACCTTAGTCATGGGTCATAATTTTGTAAGCAAGTAAGATTGAGTCCTATAATAAGTTGAGACTAGTTGATTTGTTTCAACCCTAGTCAGTCATTGATTGAGTCCTGTACTTGAGTATTAGTCTAGTGAGGGTCCAGTTTTTATACAAGAGATAAGGTTACCCTATTTTGGAGTTCCACCAGGCCTCACCCAGGAGCCAGAGGCATTTACATCAGCTTATGGGATCTTGTTTGACATCCTAGAAACCTAGATACCCTCCAGATGCTCTCTAGATATCCTGATTCCTCCCAGATGCCATTCCAGATGCCATATTCCATCCAGATGCCATGGAATATTCTCAACCCAGGGTGCCCCTTGATTCCAGGGAGATACTAGCATCTTAGTCCAAGAAATTCAAGCCCAGGAGCAAGGCCCAAGCACTTAAGAACCAAGATGCTCTTTGGATACCAGGAATATGCTTGCCCCAAGACCCCAGGCACCCCAGCTTCCAAGAGGCCCATGCCCATGTGCCCTAGCCATTCTTGGTCGCCCCTTGCTACCCTTTGATGCCCAATGATGCGGGACGACTCTAAGACTGCTAAACATGCATGAAAAATAGTAAAATATTTTTTTTATAATTTTTATAATTATATTTGCAGGCTAGATTTCCAAAATAAAGTAAGAACTAGGAAAAAGTCTGGTAGTACAAAAAATCATCGGATCGCAGACAAACTCATGCAAACTAATAAAATAGTCAGGACCCAAGAGTTAAGAAACTCCCGGTTTAGGATAATTAACTTCAATCATATCAGATAATAAGAGAAGGAAAGGTTTCTTACCAATTAGAGATTAAAATTCAGTAATAGAAAGGATCACTCACACTCTGATCGGAGCCTGGATGAAGAAGTCTCGTTTCCCTTGAATTTGAAGGCTGATCTGGGCGGTCCTTGAAGCAAAGAAGGCCTCCTCAGGGGAGGTGAATCACCTTAGGGATCCTACAAGTGTTAGGGTTAATCAAAATAGCAATCAAAAAATAAGAAAAGGAACTATGGATTGAAAGGAATCAAGATTAGGGTTAGAAGATGGCAGCCGGGGAAGAAGAAGCTCTTGGGCTTGGACGACAGCAAGGGCTTCTATTCCTTAGGTGTGGCTGATCTCCAGGGATGCAGGAGGGTGCTAGGGCAGCAAGTTTTCAATCCAGGAACACAAGGAGAGCACACTAAGTAAGAACCAAAACTCAAACACAAGGTAATTAATCCAAATTTTAGCAAGGTTTATTCATAAAAAAAGATGCTTACAAGAGGGGGAGGGGTGGGGTATTTATAAAATTCCCATGCCCTCTCCTAAAGGGATTACAAGTCTTCTCCTAGTTAGAATAGGTTTACATAATTTAAGTGAGAGAAAGACTATAAAATAAACCTAGAACTAGGAGTATACAAGTTGAATGAAATAAAAACTCAAACTCCTTCTTGCATTAGAACTCTTCCACCATGTTGGACTTGGTCAACCCATGGAGGATGCCTATCCTAGGTGTGTTGGGCTCCAAGGGGCAGCAAGGGGTCATCCTCCTTTGGATTGGTGCATGGGCTTTTGGCCTTGGAAGCTAGGGTGCCTTGGTATCAGCATATTTTTTGGAATCTTGGTTCATTTGGTTTTGGGATTGGGTTAATTGGTTTTGTGGTGTGGAGTAAGGGGGGGCTAGGGATGCTAGGATGGATGCTTAAGATGCAAAGGATTTTTTTTTTTTTTTTTTTTTTTTTTTTTTTTTTTTTTTTTTTTTATGGTTGATGAGTTTTAGATGTTTTTTTTTTCTTTCTTAGGGTTTTGATTTTCGATCACAAGCAAAGGCAAGAAATAAGAAAGATGAGTAACGAAAGCTTACACTAGCAGTTCAAATCCCTAAATAGTGAAAATGAAAATAGGATCCCGGGATTAAGAAACCCTGATAGGACTAGCTCAAAACATAATATCTACTTAGGAGATAGAGAGTGCAAACCTCACACGTCTGAAGCGCTCAATGCAGAGATCGCTCAACTCGACGAATGAGGCCTGGATGCCCGAGCAGTCGAACCCATGGAAGCACTGGCTTTTGGTCGGTAGGTCACGATGGCAAAGCCGACTGTCTCCAGTTCCCGAGATGCCAGGGAGTACCTGTAGGCAAACCAAATAGGTATTAGCAAAATGGAGAGATGTACGGAAAGAGACTGAGATGGGGTTGAGAAGGGGCTTCGAGCCCGGTGTCCGACTGGGTTTCGAAGTCAAAAAAGGAGATAACTTGGGACCTCGCACCTCGCGACATCCCGAAGGATGAAGGATTGTGGCCTCACACCATGCGATGTCCAGGAGGATGAAGGATTCGCGATGCCCTGGGGCGACGGACAGGTGGCCTCACACCACTCGACGTCCTTGGGGACGAAGGCAACTTCACTCAACCTAGTCTAGGAGACAATGGTTGGAAGATAGAAAGCTCAAACTCTTTTTCATTCAATCATTCAATAGGCTTACAAGGGAGGGATTGGGTCCTTTAAATAGGCACCCAAGGCCCATTTGAATTTCAAATGAAACAAAATTACAAACTTTCTTGGGTGGTGCAAAAAACATTTGACCTTCTCCTCTCTTTGGCCGACCAAAGGTGATTTGGATTGGGCATGGCATGTGGGAGGGCTTGGAGAGGGGGATTGGCCTCTTGGCTTCCTTCATTTGCATGCTCATTTTGGGAAGAAAATGTGGAACAAGGATTGCTTGAAGGGATGTGCTTCCTTGGATCCTTCAACGCCCACTTTTGGAGTGATTCATGGTCGACCAAATGGAGGGAGCTTTGGGCATTGCAAGGTTGAAGGCTTGGAGAGGGGATTGTGTCCTTTGACCTTCCATTCTTGCATGATCACTTTGGGAAGAAGGCTTGGAAGAGGGCTTGCTTTGTGGCTTGGTCTCTTCAAGGATCTTCAACGCCCCATATTTTTGATGGATCATGGCATGATGTGGGGGAGGGAAGAGGGGGATGATGTCTCCTCCTTCCAAGGTCACCCAAGAGAAAAAGGCATGGAGAGGGCGTGTGGAATGCATGATGGTGCCACCTAGTTTCCCTCCTTGGATGCCCAAGTGGCAACTGATGTGGCGCCACATAGGTGGTTGAGGTGGCACTTGAGTTGGCATCTTTCCAAGTGAAAGAGGTGGGTTGGCCCACAAGGACTTTGACTTGGTCTTGAAAGCCAGGTTGACTTCAATTAGGCATGGGCCCAAACCAAACTAAGACTCGAACCAAAACTAAATATAGGACCCATGACCTGGACTTGACCCAAATTGATCAAGGTACAAGACTAGAAATTATAAAATTACTTTGGCTCATAGCCTTATTACAGGACTCACAGAAGTGGAACCCTAATCTAAGATCCACAGAGGGTTGAGGAGCCTCTGTCGGATCCTGGTGCCCACACCAGTTCTCCCGGGGTGGGAGGAACTCGACCCTGTCGAGTAAGGGTTAGTTTGGCTTTGGTACCTCTCCAGGATATCGGGGTCGATGCACTGAAAGTCCTCCTGTGTGATCCACGAGTCATCGAATTCGGGTCGGCTGGTGCGAGCACCAGACTCAGAAGAAGACTTCAGAGCTCCATCTGGATATCTGATTAACCTTGCCCGAAGAATTAGGGATTTTGGCTTGTAATAAGGGTTGACTTGATCAACTCAATTTTAGTTTGAGTCTGTATTACCTGCAATTTTTATTTTGTTGAGTCATGTTGACTCAGTAGTGGACTAGGGCTTCAACCTGGGGTGTTACATTTTCTCCCAAGGCCAAGCAAGTGGGCGCCACACTCCCAGCCACACTCCCAGCCATACGCCTGAGTCCAGGGGGCGCCACATCTCCATCCAGCAGGCTTTGGTCCCCACACCACAGATAGCAGCTCCCCTCTTTCATGCACCAATTGAGAAGAAATCTACTAGGGGTCCACAAATCAAGGGGGCGGCCTAAGACTTCCCAAAAGAAACAAACTATGAAAGGGAAGAAATTCTCTTGGAGAGAAATTCAAGGAGGCGCCCATTACCTGCCAGAAATACTCAAAACAAAGTTAGAAGGAGCCATAACTTGGGGAGAAAGAAAAGGAGGTATCCAAAAAGGGTTGAGCCATGGAAGGAAGGAGATTTCTCTTGAAAAGCAAGGTTAGGAGGCGCCCTAATCATTCCAACTAAAGCCAGATATAAAAGGCAACAAATTTTCTCTTGGAGGGCAAGGTTAAGAGATGCCCAAACACTTCCAGATAAGGCCAAGCATAGAAGGAAAAAAATATTTTCTTGGAGGTCAAGACAAGGAGACGCCACCCACTTTCCTTTTTGAAGCTTCAATCAACTTTAGAATTAATTGGCTGGCCATATGAGTAGGGATTGATATCCTAATTTGAAGATCCCCTCCTTTAGTCCCACATGGGAAGATGTAAAACCCTACTCTCTTGTAATGGCCTATAAATTAAACCCCCATGTAAGTTTAAAAAAAATGATGATGAATGAAATCAATTTCTGTGTGAGCAACTTTGTGTTTCTCTCTTCCGCACTTGTATTCAGGTGTTGAGCTCTGTGAGGGAGTAAATCCGGGTTCCCTAGGAACCTTGAGGAGGTGTGAGATCTCCAACCCCAAAACCCTAGCTTAGTCCACCCATCTCTACTCCACCATCACCAAACCCTAATTTTCCATCTTCATCCCACGGCCCCTCTCTTCCACATCGAAGCCGGTCACCAGCATCCAGGTTCAGATCAACTGTTTCAACTATAGAGCCAGTTCAAAGGAGAGTCAGATCAGTATCAAGATCTCCGGAACTTCTACATCCAATAATCTTCATTAAGTACTCAGGTCAGTGTCTTTCTTTGAGTTTCTAGTTCTTTTTTTGTTCTTCTTCTTCCAGATCCTGAGTTCGAGAAGAAGGCCAACCTTGCCATAGGACTACAATCCAAGGATCCATTGCGAAGATACCCCATCTCCAAGGATCCTACAATCTGCTCGAGAGTGTCCTTCAATTGAAGCACCAAGAGATATCACAGTCAGGTATAAAACCTTCTCTTCTCTCTTCGTCTGTTTCTTGAAAGAGGAGTAAACCCTAGGTCTGGGGGTTTCTCAATCCCCAGCGATCCTACTTCTGAGTTACTCTGATAATTCACTCCTTTTAATTGTGCTTTCTGTCATTTCTTAGTTTCTTTCAACATTAGTTTATCTTTCCTTTGAGTCAAAGCCGACTTCTGAAAATAAATAAATAAAAAAAATATATTAATTTTAATTTACTTCCACATCGCATCATCTCTTTTGTTCTGCATCATTTTTGGTATCAGAGCTTCCGTTCTGCATCATTTTTTGTATCAGAGCCCTGTCTAGGGTTTCTGTATCGATTGCTTGCTTGAGTCTCTCTCTTTTTACTTTGTCTGCTCGAAGTAGACTCCCCAGGACGTCCGGTCCTAGGAACGAAGCGAGGTGCAAACCTCCTCTTCCCATTCCACGGGGTGTTCCTAGGGCGTGTAGGGGATCCGTTGGGTTACAACTTCGTAGCAGGAATTGTAAACGAGAAAGTACTCTGTTTTCAGCCCGTAATTATCCTGTTGTAGAAATTATTTCTCACTTCAAGTAACTCCAAATTTGGTGATTTTTATTTTGCTGAAACCAGTATAATTGCATCTATTTTGCATAATTTTCCTGTGATTTATTGGTTTTCGTGAGATTTCTGAGGATTAAATTACTGTAACTATGTTTTTATGTTTCTGCAATTCAATTATTTTTGAGTGATCATCTCTTAATTCATCTTAAGGGCATTTGAGCATCTAAGATAAGGGGAGGAGTTGATAACCTCTCCTTAGCCCAAAACCACCACCCACTCATTCGAACCTAAGCCTTTAATCTTAAAATTAATTAGACCTAATTTGCCCTAGTGGGCTAGGGACATCAACAAGTCGGGTCAAGGCTAGTGTTGAGTCAGTTTGAATGGTTATTCTGTGTGTGCTTTGTACTCAGTGTCTAGAACGGTGGTTCAGGGATTCCATCCCGAAGGGCTTGTGTGCTGGTCCACCTACCAGGCCAATCTCTGATTGGTGTCTAGGATTGGCATTCAGAGACCTAACACTCCCCTTACACCTGCCTGGCTGAGTCCTGAGTTACTACAAGCTAGCTTGCCACTCTGATTGGGCATCTAGTTTGGGCTCTAGGTCTAGTTAGCCCACAGTCGTTCAGTTGAGTCTCATTTTGTGTGTTTGCTTGCATCATCATGTCTACCCGGAATGGAGTACCCTACCAACCTGGTCAAGCCCAACCTGATTTAGAGGCCATGGTTAGAACTCTTACCGAAAGCATGAACAAATTGAGTCAGGATATGACTGATATTGTTGCCCAGTTTAGGAATCCAGTCTGTGAGGATCTTACCCAGCTTAGGGATCGAGTCCAAGTACTTGAGAAACTTAGACATCAAAATTGGACCCCTGATCCAAAATTTAATAGGCCCCAACCTCACCCATGCCAGGAGCCTAGGAGGACCTTATACCATGATCCCGAGCATAACCTTAGGAAGCCTAACCATGATATCTATAGTGTGGATCGTGTCTATGAGAGGTCCTTACAATATTCTAGACCAGTCACTCAACAACCCAAGTCTTCTAGATCAAACCATTTAGATCCACACCCATGCCCAAGTAACGTCTCTACTAGCTTGAAACCCAGTGTGACCCAGGTTCCTATATCGCAAGAATGTTTGTTTTGTGGAGAAAGAGGCCATAAATCTAGTTAGTGCCCATGCATAGGACTGGCTTGTGCATAGCTAAGTGGTAAGAATCCTAAGGATGACATCAATGAGGGAGAACCCAAGCCTACCAATGAGGAAGAACGGTTAGGTATGACAAGCCTAGAATCAGTTGACCCGATTACCACTGACCCGAAACCCATTGAAGATGGCATCGAGAAAGTATATGATGCTGGCTTGAGTCTAGTTGATGAATATGAGGGGGAAGAACTTGAAGAATGTGACATTGATACTATTGGTTCCTTACCTGAGGAGACCTTGGAAAGCAACCAACTGGTAGGACCTAGTTCAGAAATTCAAGAGATTTGTGAGAACCAGGTTCCTTTAGTCAAATACCCCCAGGAAGAACTCATAGTGTTAGCCCGAGCTATTAGTTCGTACCCTCTAATGACAGTCATTCCCCAAGTACCAATTGAAGATCTTTGCACTGAACTGTTTAAGTTTTCCCACCCTATGGTAGATCCTCTCCTTAGGATGACTGAAACAAGCCTCTTACAATTGGACCCTGTCCCATGCCCAGCCACTAAGGTCTCTCCCGTAATCTCAGTTGAACATCCTTATCTTGAGCGAATTGATTCACCCAGTCCTGTAGAAGTCCTCCTTATGGCCCCAGACTCCTTCCTTCGCATGACTGACCTACCCTTCTATAGAGTATACCTTTCCTCACCCATAGGTCAAATTTCAAGTCTTGAGGTCATCATCCATAGGCCCTTCCATGAATCATTCTCTAATCCATTTCTTGAGAAAGTGGATCATTATTTGCTTAGAGAACAAACCTTAACTGTTGCAATCACATGTCCTAGGCTACTCCCCGAACCATCTCTTGATCCATTCCTGGGAGTAGCAAACTTTTCCTTTCGTAAGGATGACCAGTTGACATTCATAGATCACCATTCAAACCTTCAGGTCACCACCTTTAGCCAGCAGGTAATTCGAGACTCCACCTCATATTTCCTCCCTTTCTCTAGGACTTCCAATGCTTCTTACACCATCCAAGTATACTTTGTCAAAGTCTTTAGAGTGAATCACGTGTCAGAATCTATTAGATTTGCCACCTACTTCTGGAAGACCTTATGGCACCTACTAGGCACCCATGATAAGTTTTCATGCTCTGCATGCCATCCTCCGACCCAAGGTCAAACCTAGAGAGCCGTAGTTTGTTAGGTTTAGACCTAGGGTTCCTTTGAATAAAGTCCATTCTTTAGGAATGCATCGTCAGTCGAGTTTAGGACATTGTCTCAGATTTTGATTGAGTGAGAATACCAAGAATTGGGATTTGTATTTATCCAGGGCTAAATTTGCATATAATGTTTCGATCAATAGGTCTATAGGCTAGAGCCCCTTTGAAATTGTTCATGGATACAAGCATCACACACCACTTGATCTGATTTCACTATTAGTCCACACACACAAGTCTCTTGATGCACTTGCACAGCATGTAAAGGACTTGCATAAAGAAATTCATTCCAAAATAAATTTAAGTAATGAAACTTATAAGAAGTTGGCTGATTCTCAAAGACGAGTCAAAACTTTTGTTGAGGGAGACTGTGTAATGATTAGGTTAAGGCCTGAACGGTTTCCTCCTGGAACTGTTAGAAAGTTACATGCTAGAGGAGCTGGACCATTTAGAGTGGTGAAGAGAGTAGGATCCAATGCCTATGTGCTCGAGTTGCCTCTAGAACTAGGCATTAGCTCCACTTTCAACATTACAGACCTAGTAGAGTATAGAGAGCCAGCTGTGATTCCCAGTGAGGCTTTTGAACCTAATCCTGCTCTTGAGAGTGAACCCAACCCTGTGTGTCCACCAACAAACTGGCATGTGAGGAAAGAGCAGATTGAAAAGATCCTGGATGATCAGGTTATCTCTACTCGTAATCGAGGATACCAAAGATACCTGGTCCGCTGGCAAGGAAGGCCAGATTCTGATGACTCTTGGATCTCCCGAGAAGAATTACAAGAATTGGACCCAGACCTCTTGGAGAGATACCAGAGCCAACTTGATCCATACTCGACAGGGTCGAGTTCCTCCCACCCTGGGAGAATTGGTGCGGGCACCAGACTCAGAAGAAGACTTCAGAGCTCCATCTGGATATCTGATTAACCTTGCCCGAAGAATTAGGGTTTTTGGCTTGTAATAAGGGTTGACTTGATCAACTCAATTTTAGTTTGAGTCTGTATTACCTGCAATTTTTATTTTGTTGAGTCATGTTGACTTAGTAGTGGACTAGGGCTTCAACCTGAGGTGTTACATTTTCTCCCAAGGCCAAGCAAGTGGGCGCCACACTCCCAGCCACACTCCCAGCCATACGCCTGAGTCCAGGGGGCGCCACATCTCCATCCAGCAGGCTTTGGTCCCCACACCACAGATAGCACTCCCCTCTTTCATGCATCAATTGAGGAGAAATCCACCAGGGGTCCACAAATCAAGGGAGTGGCCCAAGACTTCCCAAAAGAAACAAACTATGAAAGGGAAGAAATTCTCTTGGAGAGAAATTCAAGGAGGCGCCCATTACCTGCCATAAATACTCAAAACAAAGTTAGAAGGAGCCATAACTTGGGGAGAAAGAAAAGGAGGTATCCAAAAAGGGTTGAGCCATGGAAGGAAAGAGATTTCTCTTGAAAAGCAAGGTTAGGAGGTGCCCTAATCATTCCAACTAAAGCCAGATATAAAAGGCAACAAATTTTCTCTTGGAGGGCAAGGTTAAGAGGCGCCCAAACACTTCCAGAAAAGGCCAAGCATAGAAGGAAAAAAATATTTTCTTGGAGGTCAAGACAAGGAGGCGCCACCCACTTTCCTTTTTGAAGCTTCAATCAACTTTGGAATTAATTGGCTGGCCATATGAGTAGGGATTGATATCCTAATTTGAAGATCCCCTCCTTTAGTCCCACATGGGAAGATGTAAAATCCTACTCTCTTGTAATGGCCTATAAATTAAACCCCCATGTAAGTTTGAAAAAAATGATGATGAATGAAATCAATTTCTGTGTGAGCAACTTTGTGTTTCTCTCTTTCGCACTTGTATTCAGGTGTTGAGCTCCGTGAGGGAGTAAATCCGGGTTCCCTAGGAACCTTGAGGAGGTGTGAGATCTCCAACCCCAAAACCCTAGCTTAGTCCACCCATCTCTACTCCCCCACCACCAAATCCTAATTTTCCATTTTCATCCCATGGCCCCTCTCTTCCACATCGAAGCCGGTCACCAGCATCCAGGTTCAGATCAACTGTTTCAACAATAGAGCTAGTTCAAAGGAGAGTCAGATCAGTATCAAGATCTCCGGAACTTCTACATCCAACAATCTTCATTAAGTACTCAGGTCAGTGTCTTTCTTTGAGTTTCTGGTTCTTTTTTTTGTTCTTCTTCTTCCAGATCCTGAGTTCGAGAAGAAGGCCAACCTTGCCATAGGACTACAATCCGAGGATCCATTGCGAAGATACCCCATCTCCAAGGATCCTACAATCTGCTCGAGAGTGTCCTTCAATTGAAGCAACGAGAGATATCACAGTCAGGTATAAAACCTTCTCTTCTCTCTTCGTCTGTTTCTTGAAAGAGGAGTAAACCCTAGGTCTGGGGGTTTCTCAATCTCCAGCGATCCTGCTTCTGAGTTACTCTGATAATCCACTCCTTTTAATTGTGCTTTCTGTCATTTCTTAGTTTCTTTCAACATTAGTTTATCTTTCCTTTGAGTCAAAGCCAACTTCTAAAAATAAATAAATAAAAAAAATACATTAATTTTAATTTACTTCTGCATCGCATCATCTCTTTTGTTCCGCATCATTTTTGGTATCAGAGCTTCCGTTCTGCATCATCGGCCTTGCCATCGGACCAAGTAACGTTGATAGCCCTTGCCCAGGGTAGTGATGGCTTGTCATCCAGGACACGCTCGATCCGCTCTCCTCGCTCAGGTATATTTGGAGGTGGCCACTCAGGTTCAGGTTCACTCTCAAAAGGGAGGTCAGGCCCAAATGGCTGACTAGGTATGTTTGCGGGTTCTCTATACTCGACTAAGTCAGAGATATTGAATGTCGAGCTAATTCCATAATCCGGAGGTAATTCTAGCACATAGGCATTAGGGCCCATTCTCGTAATCACTTTAAAGGGACCCGCCCCACGAGCATGAAGCTTCTTAACGGTTCCCGGTGGAAACCATTCAGGTCGGAGCCTAATCATTACAAAATCCCCTATTTCAAGCTCTTTTGCTCGCTTTCGGGAATCAGCCAGCCTTTTATATGTGTTATTACTTATATTAATTTTTTGGTTAATTTCTTTATGCATGTCCCTATTATGCTGTGCAAGTGAATCAGCTAACTCGGAGACACGTGCATGGATGGGTAGGGGAATTAGGTCAAGAGGTCGGTTAGGCTTGTATCCACAGACAACTTCAAAAGGACTCTTCTCGGTGGTCCTATTCACAGAGCTATTGTAGGCAAACTCGGCTCGAGGTAAAAGAAGATCCTAATTTCCCATATGTTCACCTATCAAGCATCTAAGAAGGTTTCCTAGGCTACGGTTGACTACCTCAATTTGTCCATCGGTTTGCGGGTGGTAGGCAGTGGAGAATTGGAGTTTGGTTCCTAGGAGGTGCCAAAGGGTTTTCCAGAAACAGCTAGTGAAGCAGACATCCCTATCGTACACTATGGTCTTGGGTAGGCCATGTAACTTAACCACAGGTTCCAGAAAAAGCTTGGCAACCTTGGAAGAAACTAGGGTCTGGGAGCAGGTTATAAAATGAGCCATTTTGGAGAACCTATCCACTACTACAAAGATAGAATCGTGCTTCCTTGCGGTCTTGGGCAATCCTACCATAAAATCCATGCTGAGGTCTTGCCAAGGGTGGCTAGGTACGGGCAAGGGTGTGTAAAGGCCAGTATTCTATTTTTGCTGTTTCACCACAGCACAGGTTCGGCACCTAGAGACAATATTGGCGACATCTTTCTTAAGGTTGGGCCAAAAGAACTGGTTTTCAATAGCTAAAGTGGTCTTCTCCCTACCAAAGTGACCAGCTAGGCCTCCTACATGGGTTTCCCATACTAAAAAATCTTGGAGTGAAGTCTTGGGAATGCACAACTTATTACCCTTGAAAAGATAACCATCCTGTAAGGTATAGTCACTATGGGCACTAAATGGTTCTTGAAGCTTAGATTGGAGGATC
This sequence comes from Areca catechu, assembly GCA_021397845.1. Classification (NCBI taxonomy): domain Eukaryota; kingdom Viridiplantae; phylum Streptophyta; class Magnoliopsida; order Arecales; family Arecaceae; genus Areca; species Areca catechu. Next base: position 73,963,945 of record CM038041.1, read on the forward strand.
TCACTGAAGTCAGGACAAGATTCATATTGCTCCTTAAGTCGGTCAAATCCTACAACCTCAGTCCTAACTGTGTTTAACAAAAGGGCACGACGGCTAAGGGCATCAGCTACCTTATTCTTAGTACCAGCACGATGTTTAAGCACAAAGGTATAGGCTTGGATATACTCGACCCACTTAATGTGCCTGGGGTTCAATCTCTTCTGGGAGTTTAGGTATCGAAGGGCTTCATGGTCTGAAAACAGGACAAACTCATGGGGTAACAGGTAGTGCCTCCAGTACCTAAGGGCTTGGACGACTGCATAAAACTTCTTATCGTAAGTTGAGTACTTAATTTTGGCCTCATTAAGTTTTTCGCTAAAGAAGGCCACGGGGTGATTTTCCTGACTAAGTACTCCACCAATCCCAACTCCCGAAGCATCACAAGCAACCTCGAAAACCATAGAAAAATCTAGCAATCTCAGGACAGGTGCTTGTATCATTCTATCCTTAATTTCAAGGAAGGCTTTGTCTACAGCTTTAGTCCATTGAAAACCTCCCTTCCAGATGCAGTCAGTTATAGGTGCTATAATTGAACTGAATCCCCGAATGAAACATCTATAAAATGTGGCTAGGCCATGGAAACTACGTATATCATGGATACTAGCAGGGACATGCCACTCAACTATAGCTCTAACCTTTTCGGGGTCAGCTGAAACTCCTTTAGGGGTAACTACAAAGCCTAAGAAGATAACCCTAGTTGTCATAAATTCACACTTCTTAGGGTTGGCGTAAAGGCTATTCTCCCTAAGGGTTTGGCAGACTAACCTTAAGTGGTGAAGATGGTCCTCTTTGGTCTTGCTATAGATCAAGATGTCATCAAAATATACTACTAGGAACTTTCCAGTGAACTCGCACAAGACTTGGGTCATGACTCTCATAAAGGTACTGGGCGCATTAGACAACCCGAAAGGCATCACTACCCACTCAAACAGACCATCCTTAGTCTTAAATGCCATCTTCCATTCATCCCCCGATCGAATTCTAATCTGGTGGTAACCACTCTTGAGATTTATCTTGGAAAAGATAGTGGCACCGGCCATCATATCAAGCATATCATCCAGGCGGGGAATAGGAAATCTATATTTGATTGTAATTTTGTTGATAGCCCTGCTATCAACACACATTCTCCAGGTCCCATCTTTCTTAGGGGTAAGCAGGGCAGGGACGACACAGGGACTTAAACTCTCCCTAAGAAAACCCTTCCTAAGCAGCTCTCCCACTTGTTTCTGAAGTTCTTGATGTTCAGTGGGGTTCATCCTATAGTGGGGAAGGTTGGGCAAAGTGGATCCTGGGACCAAATCTATAGCGTGCTGAATGTCCCTAAGGGGTGGCAGTTGATCAGGTAATTCTTCCGAGAAAACATCCTCAAATTCTTTTAGAGTCTTTACTACCTCTTGGGGTGTTCTACATTGGTTGGTTCGTGACTCTCCTTGGTGGCTAGAATCCAAACAGGGCTCCCTCTAAAATCTCTTTCTCTAGCTCCTTAGGTGTGATCAGGTTGACTTTTGTTTTCTTCTCCTTAAGGATACTAGATCCTTTCTTGATGGGGTCCTTAGGTTGGATTGGGTTGATTGTGATCTTTTTTCCTTGGTGGAAAAACACACAGGTATTGGATCGACCATAAAGAGTGGCATCATGGTCGAAAAGCCAGGGTCATCCTAGAATGATACTACCCACACCCATGGGTAAGACGTCACACCAAATCGATTCTTCATAGGAACTCATTTTTATCTTGATTTGGCACCTAGATTTTACTAGGATTGAAGTTGAATCTATCTATGAGACTTTGTAAGGGTTGGGGTGGGGAACTGTGGCTAGTCCTAAAGATTTGATAGTACTCAAGGAAAGGGCATTAACATAGCTTCCACTATCAATGATGAACTTACATACCTTATCTCCTAGCTTGATCAGGGTCTGTAGGATGTTGGTCCTATGCCAGTCTTCCTGTACTACATTTTGGGCTAGGATGCATCGGACTACTCCTACAAGGTCTTCAGATTCATACACTTCTTCCTCTCCCTCGTACTCTTCCAACAACTGATTTTCAGGATCATAGACGTCCTCTTCAGGTTCAACGATTGGTTCGGGTTCAGTCTCCGTCGGTTCATCTATGAGTAGGGCAGAGGCGGTGCACTGACTAGCAAAATGTCCAGGTTTATGACACCTAAAGCATTTACCTTGGGGATCGGGTCTCCTCTGGACTTCAATAGCCTTACCCTTTTCCTCTCTACTGTATTGGGGTCGGTTCAGGCTGGGATGACTAGGACTGGGTCGGGCTGGGTTTGGTCGACTTGGGTCAGTTCGGTTTGGGCTTGGTTGACTCGGGTAAGCTAGGCTATAACTTTGGGTGGATCTAGGGATACGGCTCTGGTTCCTAAAAGGCTCAAGACTTCTGTAGGTGGGAGCTCTCTGTAAACGCTCACAGAGCCTAGCAACTTGGTAAGCTTATTCCAAGGTTCTGGTTGCTCTAAAATATAGCTCTCTCTGAATGTCTGGGTGTAGGCCAGCCCTAAACCTAGACAGGGTTACCTCAGTTGACTCAACAACCTTACATCGCATAACATATTCATCAAACTTGGCGATGTAATCGGCCACACTCTTACTCCCTTGACTTAGGACTTGCCATTGGTCCAACAGTTTCTGGGTGTAGGATGCAGGTAGGTATTTCCTCCTAAGCTTATCTCTCATTTCCCCCCAGGCGGTTATGGGTAATTGACCTTTCTACTCTATGTAATTTTCAACACTATTCCAGAACAACCTAGCTTGGTGAACCAACCTAAGCTTGGCAAACTTAAACTTAGTTCTTTTTGACATAGAGTACCAGTCAAAATATTGTTCCATAGTAGACTCCCAATCTTCATACACCCTGGGATCTAAACTTCCATCGAAAGTGGGTGCCTCAAGCTTGATGCTCCTAAGGGCCCTTTCTTCACGGTCCTCCAGATTGGGTCTCCTAGGACGGATATCAACAAAGGGGTCAGGGTCTCTCCCAAAGTCATCCTTAAAGTAAGGGTCTTGTGGCAGGTTTCTCCTGGGATGAGGGGACTCAGGACTGGGTTCAGGTCGGGGCCTAGTAGATTCCTCTAGGGGTCTTAATCTAGCCTCTATCTATTCCAGTCTATTGGTCAACTGGTTGCCTAACTGGGTCATGGATTGAGTTAGGGCTCCAATGTCAGCTCGCAGTTGGTCCATGGTTTCGGTAGAGGGTGGAGAAGGTGGGTGAAAAGAGGTTCCTGATCTAGTGCACATGTAACAAAACGATGCTACGATTTGCTAGACCTAGGAGATCTCTCCAAATGTAAAGTCAAAAAGATGAACCTGGAAGTAGTAACTTGGCACCTGGCCAGGTAAGTGTAAGGTTAGTGGAGGTTCCTCTTTGCTTGCCTAGACACCAATTAGAAATTAGCCAGGTAAGCGAACCAACCCACTTCCCTTCGGGCTCTAGTCCCTAAACCACTTGCCTAGACACCAGCTACTCAAGCACACACCAACAAGCAATCTAACTTGGCTCGGCACTTGGGTCGTCCCGACTTCGTGGGTGTCCCTAGCTCACTAGAGCAGATTAAATGTCTAATCAATTTTAGTTAATGGCTAGGGTTTGATATGTTGGGTGGTGGTTTTTGGGCTAGGGACAGGTAATGAAATCCTGACCCTATGTTAATTTGACGCCCTTAAGATACGTTATGGAGAATGATGCACAAAAAAAATGACTAATGAAATGACATAAAATTTTCATGTTTTTTTTTTTCTGCCTTTTAGATGTGTGAATGCTAAACAAAATGCAGAAATTAAAATATACCCCTAAATGCAAGAAACAAGCTAGATGATGAATGAAACAAGAGATGAGATGCTTGCTGAAATTTCAGACCTGAGATTTTCTCAGGTGGTATTTCGGCTTGTAGAAATTCTTCAAATTGAAATAAAATTTGAGAAAATAGAAAAAAATACTTTGAATTCAGTGCGATCTAACAGAATAAAAATCATAAAATTTGAAGGTTTCTACAGGGAGAAACAATCCAATGATCAGACTATATACGGGCTGACCAGAATGTAGAAAATGAAAGAAAACAAAATGCACTAGTCCTAGCCTTGCTCTGATACCAAGAATGGTGTGGAGTAAGGGGGGCTAGGGATGCTAGGATGGATGCTTATGATGCAAAGGATTTTTTTTTTTTTTTTTTTTTTTTTTTTTTTTTTTTTTTTTTTTTTTTATGGTTGATGAGTTTTAGATGTTTTTTTTTTCTTTCTTAGGGTTTTGATTCCCAATCACAATCAAAGGCAAGAAATAAGAAAGATGAGTAACGGAAGCTTATACTAGCAGTTCAAATCCCTAAATAGTGAAAATGAAAACAAGATCCCGGGATTAAGAAATCCCGGTAGGACTAGCTCGAAACACAATATCTACTTAAGAGATAGAGAGAGCAAACCTCACACGTCTGAAGTGCCCGATGAAGAGATCGCTCAACTCGATGGATGCGGCCTGGATGCCCGAGTATTCGAACCTGTGGAAGCACTGGCTTTCGGTTGGTAGGTCACGATGGCAAAGCCGATTGTCTCCGGTGCTCGAGATGCCAGGGAGGACCTGTAGGCAAACCAAATAGGTATTAGCGAAATGGAGAGATGTACGGAAAGGGTCTGAGATGGGGTTGAGAAGGGGCTTCGAGCCCAGTGTCCGGCTGGATTCTGAAGTCGAAGAAGGAGATAACTGGGGGCCTCGCACCCCGCGACGTCCTGGAGGACGAAGGATTGTGGCCTCACACCACGCGACATCTAGGAGGACGAAGGATTCGTGATGCCATGGGGCGACGGACAGGTGGCCTCACACCACTCGACCTCCCTAGGGATGAAGGCAACTTCACTCAACCTAGTCTAGGAGACAATGGTTGGAGGATAGAAAGCTCAAACTCTTTTTCATTCAATCATTCAATAGGCTTACAAGGAAGGGATTGGGTCCTTTAAATAGGCACCCAAGGCCCATTTGAATTTCAAATGAAACAAAATTACAAACTTTCTTTGGTGGCGCCAAAAACATTTGACCTTCTCCTCTCTTTGGCTGACCAAAGGTGATTTGGATTGGGCATGGCATGTGGGAGGGCTTAGAGAGGGGGATTGGCCTCTTGACTTCCTTCATTTGCATGCTAATTTTGGGAAGAAAACGTGGAACAAGGCTTGCTTGAAGGGATGTGCTTCCTTAGATCCTTCAACGCCCACTTTTGGAGTGATTCATGGCCAACCAAATGGAGGGAGCTTTGGGCGTTGCAAGGTTTAAAGCTTGGAGAGGGGAGTGTGTCCTTTGACCTTCCATTCTTGCATGATCACTTTGGGAAGAAGGCTTGGAAGAGGGCTTGCTTTGTGTCTTGGTCTCTTCAAGGATCTTCAATGCCCCACATTTTTGATGGATCATGGCATGATGTGGGGGAGGGAAGAGGGAGATGATGTCTCCTCCTTCCAAGGTCACCCAAGAGAAAAAGGCATGGAGAGGGCGTGTGGAATGCATGATGGTGCCACCTAGTTTCCCTCCTTGGATGCCCAAGTGGCAACTGATGTGGCACAACATAGGTGGCTGAGGTGGCACCTGAGTTGGCATCTTTCCAAGTGAAAGAGGTGGGTTGGCCCACAAGGACTTTGACTTGGTCTTGAAATCCAGGTTGACTTCAATTAGGCTTGGGCCCAAACCAAACTCAGACTCGAACCAAAAATTAATACAGGACCATGACCTGGACTTGACCCAAATTGGTCAAGGTACAAGACTAGAAATTATAAAATTACTTTGGCTCATAGCCTTATTACAGGACTCACAAAAGTGGAACCCAAATCTGAGATCCACAGAGGGTTGAGGAGCCTCTGTCGGATCCTGGTGCCTACACCATTTTGGGATTGGGTCAATTGGGTTATCTGGGTATTGGTTTGATTAAGTTTATGGTTCAATTGTTCATTCGTGGTTCTTATGAGTGCTTCAAGACTGGACTCCATGGTTGAACTGGGTTGGGGTTTAGACTTCTAGTATTGGGTTCCTAATCTAGTGGTCATTGAGCAAATCAATAATCAAAATGAAATGATGCAACCAAGCATGCAAAAGAGAGAGAAAAAATAGTATAATCTAGGGTTTCCTAGACCTAGAGCCAGAAATTGGGTGGGTCAGCTCAACTTAAACCTAACCCAATAGCTAATCCTTCCACTAGCCAGGTAGGGGGTGGGAGTGTAGGAGGCCCCCCTGCTTTTGCAGGGACCTAATTAAAAACCACAACACCACTTAGGTCATTTGACTCTGGACCCCCAGCCTTAGACACTAGTTTTCAGTAATAGCTAAAGGATTAAATGCACTAGTTGGCCCTCACAGCTCAGACCTGACCTGTTGATGTCTCCTAGCCCTTTAGGGCAAATTAGGTCTAATTGATTTTAATTAGGCTTGTGTTAGTATGATGATGGTTATTTTGGGCCCAGGACAGGTGATGAAATCCTGCCCTGATATGAGATATTGAGTTGCCCTTAAGATTATGTTAAAGACGATGACAATCGATGATCCTGATGTAATCTAAAAACAATCAGAAAAAAATCAAATATTCTTTTAATTATTTTATGATGTGTCAAGTTAGGTTCGCATTAACTGGGGTTAGCAAAAAATGTTTGGCTTGGGATTGGTGTGTGTGGAAGTTGATTAGGTTAGGTTGAGTCAAGATGCAGAATTTAGCAGAAATCAGAGGATTAGGGTTTCGGTTGATGCAAAGTTTGACATAGATCCTGATGCAAAAAAAAATCAAAAAAAATCTAAAACAGAGGATGGATAGTGTTGATGGATCTTACAAATTCACTGCAGAAATTTCATACAGAACAAAAATCATATGATGATGCAAATCCTAGGTTTTTTAGACTACTGCAGAAATTATCAAGATTCTGTTAGGGTTTCTAATATGCTGAGTTTTTATGATTTACGTTTTCTATAAAATTAAATAAAAAGCTTGATAATTATTAGTATAGAACAAAGGAAATGCAGTACAAATTTTATAGAAAAATAAAATACTTAAGATGTAGAAATCAGATGAAACCTAGACACCTAATGCAGTGGACAGGATGCTGAAATTAGGGTTTGTGAATGCAAAGCAGATAAAAACTATCCTAAACCTGCTCTGTTACCAAGTTGATGCGGGGCAGGAAGCGCAGGATCACTGGCGAGCATAGAAGTCACCAGGGATTAGGGTTTGCACTCAATAATAAGGAACACGAGCGTCACACCCATTCCAATCTAGAGAAAAAAACTCAGACAAAATAAATTTTAATTTTAAGTTGTATTCATGAGGAAAAAGATACTTCATACAAGAGGGGAGGGGTGGTATTTATAGATTCACCCCCGGGTACATGACTTGAGGGCTAAGAAATCCTGACTTGTGGGCCAAGAAACCCTTGTGAACCTGGTCAACAGTGGGCCTTTGTCTTGGATTGGAGCTCTCTCTCTTGTGGGCTTGGCGACATGAAACGACCCAAGTGCATGAAGGCCAGCTCTGGTTGGGGGGGCCTGGTGAATCTACTGGCTGCTGACTCTTCTCTTGAACATGACTTGAATGGACTCGATTGTACTAAAAATAACTGGACCTGACTAAGTGGACTCAACTGACTCAGTTGTCTTAATTTATTACAGGACTCAATTGGCTCACTTTGACTCAAGTGACACAGAACTAATGGACTCAAATAAAATAAAATAAAATAGACTCTCTGATATGGGACTATTCATGCATGCCAATTATTTTTCATGTATTAAGCATTAAATTAGGAGTTTATATCTTGAATTTCAAGCCAAGACTCAAAGTAAGGAATTCTATAGAAATTCTAGAAGCAAATGCATGCAGAAATAGATCCTACAAGTGAAGAAACATGACCTCCAAGGCTAAGAAGCCCTAATTAGGACTAGGGGGTGTACCTGTTAAAGATTGAAAGATTGATCCATGAAGAATTCACTCTATGCTCGATTGATGCGGCCTAGAAAACAAAGCTATCGACCATGCTGATTCGTGGCTTTCAATCCGGTGACCCAAAAGCTTGTCGATTGGAATCCTAGATTCGTGAAATCTGAGGGACCTATAAATCACCATTCAAGGGTTAGAAAAAAAATAAGAAAAAAGATTAAATCACTGAAAGAAGAAGGGAAGGAAGGGAAGGAAGAGGGGTAGCTAGGAATATGAAGAGGCTATCGACTTGGAGGCGGGGTGCAGGGATCACACAAATACCCTGAGAAATCACACAGATATCCTAAATCACATAGAAAACTTCACACACAATTTTGAGGAACTCAAGAATGATTCATTCATCAATAATCAGCAATAATACATTAGGGGGGAAGGGACCATTATATAGGTGATGGGGACATCAGCCTGCACGAATCTCGGAGCAGCATAAATTTCGAAGCAGCAAATAAATTTAGGATTTATCTTTTATTTAAAATTTAAATTAGGATTTTGTTGGTTAGGATTGAGATATGGATAGGCTTATCTTATCTTATCTTGTATTTAAATTTGAGTTATCCCTATCCTGTATTCAAATTCAAATGAGGGTTATGGAGCTTATAAATAACCCCTCATTCCTATTGTAAAAAGGTAGATGAAATTGAATTTTTGGGATTTGGTTTGTCAGTTGGTTTGGCAGTTGTTGTTCAGGGCTATGGCCCATTATGTCTTCACCTGCGGGTGTTGATGTTGTCTTTGTCCTTCGGGACATCATAGGGGCGTGATGCCCTAGTTATCCCTCCATCTTCGTTTTCCTCCACGTTCTTTGAAATCCCCCTCATGGCTCCAGGAGTGACCTGGGTGGCAGGTGAAATACCCTGGGCTCCGCGTGTAGTGAGATGGGTTGTAGGTGAGATACCCTAGACTGCATGTAGTGAGGTGGGTGGTAGGTATAATGCCCTAGAGGTGTGAAGTCTCTTTGTGAGAGTGGGTTTCAGGGTTCGTGGTAGTCCATCCTCGTTATCCTCCATCCCTATTTTTTTCCTTCGTCACCACCATAAAGAAATCAAAAAATAGAAAAAAAATAGGATACCCTAATCTTCGGCGACTTCTTAGCTCGCCGACGATCCTATCCCTATCCCGTGCCCCATCAACTTGGTATCAGAGCCAGGTTGCATTAGGGTAGAATAGTTTTCTTTAAATCCAAGCAAGATCTAAAATTCACGCCTCCTAAGCGGGTGTACTTCAGTACACTGTCATGACCCATGGGAATAATGAGCCCCTGGCCGGACGTGACTTTTTAGATTGAAGTTTTGGGTAAGCCATTGCACTTGTTTGATTAGGTTCTGTTTTCTAAAAATTTGCATCTGTTTACTGTAATCCATCTGCAGCTTCAAAGGAAAGTTGCTAATTTTTTATTAAAATATTTTTTTTATTGTTCCTTTTTAAGTTAGTTATCACCATATTAAATTTCATCATCAGAAAAAAATTATAAAAAAAATAAAAATTTCTGCAGTTCAACACTGTCATTAGGGTTCTGTTCTGTCCTTTTTATTTATCTTCATTTGTAGGATCGGCTTAGATTAGTATAGATTTTAGTTTTAAAATTCCTTTCATCTACATTAAAACATATAAGTTAGGAATCCTCTATGAATTTTTCAGAATTTTTGGATATTTTTTCATCACGTTTTCCACACCACTTTCAAATTGCAACACACTTCTGCAGCACCTTGGCATTTCATTCATCTCATGAGAAATCAAATTAAGGGCATCAATTTGACATAGGGTCAGGGTTTCATCACCTGTCCCTAGCCCAAAAATAACCAACCAGCATATCGATCCCAGCCCGTTAATTAAAATTGAGTAGAACGTTAATTGCCCTAGTGGGTTAGGGACACCAACAAATTGGGTTCAGGTTAGGGTCAAGTTAACTGTGTCAGCTAATTGGTGTGTGCTTACTGGCTTGGTGTCTAGGATTGGTGCATCAGGGCTTGTGATTTGGTCCGCCTACCTGGCCAATCTCAGATTGGTGTCTAAGGTTGGCAATCAGGGACCTTCACTCCCCACCACCTACCTGGCTAAGTCCCATAAGTACTACTAGCTAGTTGGTTCACTTAATTAGACCTCTAATTTGTGCTCTAGGTCTAGGAAACCTTAGCTCGAGCTTGAGTCCATTTGTATGCATGAAAACTAGAGCAGGGACACCATATTCACCAATCCAAGCCCAGTCCAGTGTAGCCATGGACCCGAATCTTGAAACCATGCTGAAAGGCCTAAATGATCTAATGGCCCAATTGAACCAAATGCTGGCTAAACAATTTTCCTTAGACCAACCAACTCCTACTTTCCCATTAGCTCATATGAATGATAGGAGTAAGAACCCTGAAGTACAAGTTGAGTTCATGAATACTCAAGACTTAGGGTATCCTCAAACTGAAGGGCTAGGGAAGGAAGAAGGCAAGTCTGAACCTAGTAAATATGTGTATGAGAGTAACATAAGTTTAATAGATGAATATGAAGGGGAAGACTGTGAAGAGAACAACTTTAATACCTTACCTGAGGAAACCTTTGGTAAAGAAAAGATTATTGAGCCTAGTCCTGAAACATCAGAACAACCAAAATTTAGTGAGGACTTGGTTCCCGTAAGACAATGCCCTCAAGAAGAACCCAATACTTTAGCTTCGACACAAGAACTCCTTCAGGTACCTGAGAAGAACCCAATCATTATTTTAGAAGACTTTCCTGATGACCTTCAACTACCTAGAAGCATCCCGCCTGTAGATCAATATTCAAATCTTAAGGTCATCATGAGTAACCAAGGTCTGTTTCAAGATTCCCCTAAATTATCCCAAGACTCGGATTCCTATTTCCTGCCTTTCCTTAAGTCTTATCCTAATTTTAGAGCCATTAAGTTTCATTTTGATGAGATTACTAGGTTGCATGAGCCTTTAAAGCCTATTCCTTTTGCTACCTATGTTTGGAAAACCTTATGGCATTTGCTAGGAACCCATGGTAAATTCTCATGTGCATACCAGACCAGGGTCAAACCTAGAGAGTCATTAATCTGTTAGGTTTAGGCCCTAGAGAGTCTAATAAAATTCCTCTCAATAAAGATGCCTAGTTCAGTTTGCATTTCGTAAGTGCTTGTGTAAGTTTCTGAGTCTGCTGAGTGTTTTGCACAGCATGTCACAAATCTGCATAAAGAAATAAGTAATAAGATCAACCTGAGCAATGAAACTTATAAACACTTAGCTGACTCACATAAGAGGGCTAAAGAATTCTGTGAAGGGGATTATGCGATGATTAGGCTCAACCCTGAACGGTTTCCCCCTGGAACCATAAAGAAGCTGCATGCCCGCGGAGCGGGACCTTTTAAGATCTTAAAGAAAATAGGGCCTAATGCATATGTTTTGGAACTTCCACCTGATATGGGTATTAGTACAACCTTCAATGTTTCAGTCCTAGTAGAATACAAAGAACCACTACTAATACCTAGTGAGCCTTTTGAGCCAGAAACTTTCATTGAGAGTGAACATATTTCCGAGTGTCCACCACCAACCTTACCTGAGCAGAGAGAGAGGATTGAGAGAATCCTGGATGACAAGATCATTACTACCAGGAATAAGGACTATCAGCGATACCTGGTTCAATGGCAAGGTCGACCTGAGTCCGACAACTCTTGGATTACTCGAGAGGGCCTACAAAGACTTAACCCAGACTTGTTTGAGCATTACCAGGGGAAAACTGAACCATACTCGACTGGGTCGAGTTCTACCCACCCCAGGAGAATTGGTGTGGACACCAGAAGCCGAAAGAAACTTCACTCCAACAAGGTTAGCCTTATCCCAATTTGGATCGAAGATAATTAGGTTAGTTCAAAAATATTTTATTTTGAAGAGTCATTTCCTTTTCAAGAGTTCTGTAATTAATTTTGAGTTTCAAATCAAGAGTGTTTATTGAGTCCTGTAATTACTTTTAAAATTTCATTTCTTGTAAGTCCATTTCAAGTTTTAAAGTCTAGGTCAGTCTAGTCAGTTTAGTTGAGTTAAGTCTAATTCAGTTGAGTTAAGTCTAATCAAGTCTTAAAGCCATGAAAGCCAGCAACAAGACTCAAATTCTAGACCCCAGAATTTGACCACATGAAGAAGAGAAGACACATCAACCAAGCAAGAGAAAAGGACCATCAACTAGGACCATTGGGCGCCACATGTCATTCTTATCCAAGTAGAAGACCACCTCACCATGCCACGTCATCAGGTGCAACTTCACCAGCCACCTCATCACCCTTTGGGCGCCAACAAGGGAGATTCAAATTCAAGGAGGTTGGCCACATCCCTCCAAGTCCTCCACCAAATCCTCCAACCCCCCCCACATCCCTCCAAACTCTCCACCAAATCCTCCAACCACCCTTGTAATCCTCCTCGATTTGGGGAGTTTTTAAATTTCAAAAGCTAGCTTTGTGAGGCTATTAAAAGCCTTGGACTCCCATTGTAAAAGAGATTGATTTTGGGAATGAATGAAAATTGAAGTTGAAATTTTGGAAGTAGAAGTTGTCTTGTATTTTTTTCTTATGTGAAAGTTTTCCATCCTCTTCCTCCATGCCAAAGCCATTCTTTTTTCCTAGCAAAGCATCTTCCAAGCTCAAGTGAAGGCATTGGAGTCGGCCAGATCTACTCAAATTTCTGTTCTTAGTTCATCAATTCTTCCATCCCTTCTATATGTTCCTATCCTTCTTCCTTAACTTTGATCTTCATTGCAGGGTCCTTCGAAGTCTTTGAGTTGTGGGCTGGGTTCACCTTAAAAAAGAACAAACAAGCTGAAGCCCCAAGTCCAGGTTTCTGATCTCTGTTATCCAGATTCTTCAGTTCTGAGCATTGGTAGTTTCAAGGTATGAATCAAAAGAAGGTTGGAAAGCTCATCAAGGTAAGTCCACAATCATTAGCCCCTATTGTCTAGATCTTCTTCCTTCTTAGTTTAGGATTGTGTCTAATCAAGTAAAAGTCCAATTTCTTATAATCCTTAAGTCTTATTATGATGAGTATAATGCTAGTGTAATTAGGTTTCATTGCTCTACAAACCATATTCAAAACATTAATCATATGCTTGCCGCATCAATAGGCATACAAGTTAGGGCATACAAGAGATTTTACATGGTCTTCATTTTTCTTTACAAACTCTTCCACAAGTCCTCTCCTAAATAGGTTCAAATTTCTTCTCCCAACTAGGATTACTCATCTCTTCCTCTTTGACTTGGTCTTCTCCATCTCTTTGACTTGGTCTAAGGGGGGTAATCATAAGGGGGCGCCATATGGAGGGTGACCATAAGGTGGGGCACCATATGAAGAACTTTGGGCTTTTGGGCTTTGTGCAGCCCACTTCAGTGCTGGGCTGGGTCTTTTAGGGTTTCTTCTGGTTGTCCATCTCCTCATGCTGGGCTGATGTACTTGTCATCCAGGTCTTCAATGATAGCTCTAAGAATCCTTCTATACTTCCCAAGTGGCACAATTATGTGGATGACTGGATTCCTTACAGTGGTTGTAGTATTATGCTGACTGGCTTCATAAGTGACTTGAGTCTTCTTACAAAATTAGACTGAATGTATAAAACTCAAAACTTACAGGACTCATAAGACTCACTAAGCATCCAAAACTTGACTCAATACTCTAATTACAGGACTCAATTGTAGAAAGGCCCTAAATAGGATTCAAGGGCCAAAATATAGACTCATGTGTAACAAGGCTTGAAAAACAAACTCAAGGTCCAAATACAAAACTCAAATGGCTAACATAGGCAAATTATTGGACTTAAAGACAAAATTTGCATCATGGCTAGGGACTCAAAACTCAGGGACCCATAGTAAACCAGGGTTGACCTGATGTCCCCATCAATTCTCCCGGGGTGGGAGGATCTCGACTCCATCGAGTAAGGGTCACTCTGGCTCTGCTATCACTCAAGGAGGTCTGGGTTGAGGCACTGCAAGTCCTCTCAAGTAATCCATGAATCGTCGGATTCTGGTCAACCATGCCAGCAGACCAGGTAGCATTGATAATCGTGGCCCCAGGTCATGATTGTTTGATCATCCAGGATACGCTTGATCCGTTCACCTCTCTCAGGCCAATTTATAAGTGAACACTCTGGGTTAGGTTCGCTCTCAAAGGATAGAGTAGGTTCAAAACCTCACTAGAAATTACTACCGGTTCCCTATACTCAACCAAGTTAGCAATATTGAAGGTAGAGCTAATGTCAAAATCTGAGGGCTGATCTAGCATATAAGCATTGGATCCTACCTTCTCTATCACTCAAAAGGGTCCAGCTCTATGAGCATGAAGCTATTTAACCATAACAGAATCTCTTACATTAAATCTCTTGGCTCTCTTTTCGGGAATTAGCCAGTTTGATTCAAAATTAATACCTAATGGGAATGATGCACCTGACTTGTACTGACACCTAACAAAAATGCAGACTCAACTATGCATTCCTATTGAGAGGAACTTTATTGGACTCTTCTAGGACTAAACCTAATAGACTATAGGTTCTCTAGGTTTGACCCTAGTTTGACATGCACATAAAAACTTACAATGAACTTCTAGTAAATGCCAGAGGGTATGCAAGAAGTAAGAAGCAAACCTAATATGTATAATGAATGTATGCAACATGCAAACTTCTATAAAATGCAATCTAATAATGAAAAAATTAGGAGAAGTTTCAGAAAAAGGTAGAAAATAAGAAGTAGGTTCAGGGTTAGTCTGGTAGGATAGAAAGTAAGAAAAGGGTTCAGGATTGATTGGATAGAATAGGATGTAAGAAGGGATGTCAGGGATTAGTCCTAGACTAATAAGGTTGACCTTATGGGGTTGATGTACATCTACTGGGTTTGTATAATGGAAGGATAGGTCACTAATTTCAGGGAAGAGATCTTCAATTGGGGTTAATGGAGTGACTTCATCCTGAGGGTGTCGATTTAAAGAGATCAGGTCCTTAATGAATTCTTCTGGTTCTTGAATCAAAAGACTACACTCTACAATTGGGCTTTCTTCTAGTGGCTCCTCAGGTAAGATCCAAATAGTAATATCTTGGTTCACTTCCTCTAATTGGTCTTCCAATACAAGTTCAGTTTGGATAGGGTCAGGGTCAACTAACTTTGGATTGGCTTTTACCTGGGTATCTACTGGGTCAACAAATTCTAGGTTGGCTTCTACCTGGGTATATACCTGGTCAACTAATTCTAGGTCTTCTATAGATAACTCCTCTTCTTCTTTGTTGTCCAGAGAGCAACCCAAGAGGGGGGTGAATTAGGTCCATAAAAAATTTAAAGCTAAGCTTGATAACACAAGTAGCAAACTTCACAAGACAAGATATGCAATTCAATTCAACAAGGTAATAAGATTTAAGTGCAATGCTCTAAAGTAGTAGTGCAGTGGAAATTAAAATCAATAAGCAAGAATGTAAAGAGCAAGGAGGGAGAGAACAAGCAATCACAAATACAACAAGCTATAGTGGTTCGGTGCAAACAATGCACCTACATCCACTCCCCAAGATCACCTTGGAAATTCACTATAATCAAACGATTACAGCCGATTAGTTTTCCGGGCTCACTAATCAAAACCTGAATTATTTTACAAGGCTCACAAGTCACAACCTCACTTGGTGATTTAGAACGAAGGACACGAAGAAAACCTATTGTTATTTTGAAAAGAGGAGAAACACCTAAAGCAAATCAAGGATCATGGGAGGGCTAAGAAGCCTCCGGGACTAGGATAGAACGACCCCCGAAAATCCTAAAATGACTGGGCTCTTTTGGTTTTTTTTTTTTTTTAATTTTCTTGGCGGAGATGGAGAAGGAACGATGGGGATGGGAGGCTGGGATGGGAACTCCTAGACCTTGGGACTCATCCTAACGAAGAGACCGTCCACCTCTAAGGCATTACGCCCTCCTCAATACTTAGAGGCGCTAGGATGGATCTCAAGGTCACGAAGGACGGGGGTGGGGGAGAACTCCTAGACCTTGGGACTCATCCTAACGAAGAGACCGTCCACCTCTAAGGCATTACGCCGTCCTCAATACTTAGAGGCGCTAGGATGGATCTCAAGGTCACGAAGGACGGGGATGGGGGAGAACTCATGGATCTTGGGACTCACCCTAACGATGAGACAGTCCACCTCTAAGGCATTACGCCCTCCTCAGTACTTAGAGGCGCTAGGATGGTTCTCAAGGCCACGAGGGGAAGACATGAAGGTGGGAGGGAGAAAGGAGATACTTGGGGCCTCACACCCCTCGACGTCCCGAAGGACGAAGGAAAAAGGGCCTCAGCCCAGAACCACACACTAGAAGAACACTCAAAAATTTCATTCAACTATTTTTTTTTACAAGAGGAGTACGGGTATTTATAGATGCCCATATCCCTTTGGAAATTCAAAAATAAAATCCCCTGAAATCCTCCCTTGATTTTGAAATCAAATTCAAAATCAAAATCCCAAATTTCCCAAATTACATTCATTAAAAAATTACCAAATAAATCCCGTTTATTTGAATTTTAAAATCCCCTCCGCTCTGAAACTCGTGCTAGTCCAAAAATCATGCAAAACAACTCTTCTTCCATCGCTTTGAGAAGCGTACAGAAGCTTCATTTGGTTGCTCTGAAAAATGTGCAAAAGCTCCTTCACGGCCGAGCAACAGGGGGCACCTGGATCTTCGGCACCCGGCCCAGCGGGCGGCGGTGGGGCGGCCTGGTGGCGCGTCGGTGGGCGGACGGCAGCGGCGGGGCGGCACGACGGCGGTGGCGAAACGGCGGCGGTGGCAAAACGGCGGTGGCGGCCGTGGGCGACCGTTGGTCTTCCACGGACCGCGGGTCTTCCCACGGGCGTGAGGCCCAGGGATGCCGGCGGCGGGGCGGCCTGGTGGCGCGCCGGTGAGTGGACAGCGGTGGCAGGGCGGCACGACGGCGGTGGCGAAACGGCGGCGGCGGTCGTGGGTGTCCGTTGGTCTTCCATGGACCGCGTGTCTTCCCACAGGCGTGAGGCCCCAGGGATGCCGACGGGGTGGCAGGGCGGTGGATCGATGGAGCGCCGGCGGGCGGGCGGTAGTGGCGGGAGTCGGGCATGGCCGATCGCGGACCGGTGGGGCAAAAAATCAAAAAAATAAGGCATCTGTGATTTTTTTCTGGAGGTTGAAGGAGATAGGAATAGCCTGGAATAAAATTGGAATAACATCGGGATAACATGGGAATAAAGGGAATAGGTGGAATAGCGGGAATAACTAAAATACAAAAATTCTGAAAAAATTTTTAAAATTCTAAAAAAAAAAAAGGTGAAACCCGGATAGGTTTCGGGTCCCCCATCACTTGGTTTTACTGGCTAACCTAGAACCTAATTGGTTTTCACAAGGCTAACCAAAAACCTCCCTTCGTTTTTCGGGCTAACCAAGAACCTTAGTGGTTTTGCGGGCTAACCACCAACCTAATTGGTTTTCAAGGCTTACCAATAACCTCACTTGGTTTCTCAATAGGCTAACTAATAACCTTTACAAGATATAAGGTAGAGAAATAAAGAACCAATATAAGCTTTCAATAATAAAGCAAATAAGTCGATGTAGATCGATGTAGTGTTGCTTTGCTCTTGTTGAAACCTTTTGAATGCCCAAGATTGAATGATCTTCAATGCTGTTGATGGCTTTGAATGCTTAGAGGCTTCCTTTGGCTTGTGAGTGGTTGAACCTTAAATGAATAGGAGTTAAGACTCTTCTCTCTTCTTTTTCTCTAAACTCTTTAAGGATATTCAATACATATCTTTTTTATTTGATTTGGAGCCTTTAAATACCTTCCTAAGCCCTCAAAACTGAAATATAGCTGTTACACTTGAAAAACTTGCTGTTGGGGATATTTGGGATGACTTCTATTTTTGAAAAAAACTAGCCATTACTGTGATGCGGGACTAATATGCATGCAATTCTTTTTGTATATTTTATATGTGAGGTTAGGTGATTAATTCCCGAATTTCAGATCAAAATTTGTTGTAGAAAATTTTGTATGAATTTTTGAAGCCAAGCATGCAAATTAGAACCTAGAAAAGTACTAAAGAAAGATCGTCGGGGCTGAGAAGCCTCGGTTAGGGCAAGTTCTCCTATAATAATAAGACTGGAGGTATAGGGGGTGTACCTAACAACATCTGAAGTGCTCGGTGAAGATCGCAGTGAAGGGATCTCTCGTTCCTCGATGGATGCAGCCTGGAAAACCGAGCCAAAGACCCGCGGATACCTGGCTTTTTGCTCGGTGGTCCGATTGAGGCGTGGCTGGAGTCGTTGGATTCGTAGGAACTCGGGGACCTACAAACGATCTGTCAGGGGTTAGAAAACACAAAGGAATTCAAGAAAACAAAGGAAAATAGCAAAGGGAAGAAATTTTTGGAGGGGGCTGGAAGGATGGTTGGCGGCAGGAAGATGGTTGCAAACATCGGGAAGAAGAACTCTCAAACCCCTTTATGCACACAGCAGGGTAATCATACAAAGCAATTGAAGAACTCAAGGTTTATTTCATATATCAAAATCTCTCTTCATACAAGAGGCTAGGGTCCTTTAAATAGACCCTTAACCTTGGGCTCCAAGTAAGGGCACATAAGTCTTTACATAAGAATCATTTTCCCTCTCAAACCCTAGCTAGAAAATAAGGAAACATTAGGTAGAAAAAATCCTTAAAAATTCTCTTGACTTGGCCAACACTCCAAGGATGCCTAGGGGGGCATGTTGGGCTTCTAGGAGCAGCAAGAGGCCGGCCCAAAGGGGCTCGGGTGCATGGGTTTGGGCCTCTGGAAGCTAGGGAGGCCTGGTAGCCAGGTAATAGGAATATTCCCTGGTATCTTGCTTCTTAGGGGCTTGGGCTTGGTGCCTGGGCTTGATTTCTTTGGGCTAGGATGCAGATGGACCTCTAAAATCATGGATGCCTTTGTATATGAATATATTTTGGCATCTGGAAGGGAATCTGGGCATCTGGAGGGCATCTGCAAGGAATCAGGGTTTTCTGAATTTTCCTCCTAGGGTCTTCAAATCTTCAAGCTGGGTTGGACTTGGGCTATACTTCCATGTCTTCAATCTGGTTGGACTTGGTCTTCACTTGTATGATGTGGTCTTGAGTCTTCAATATGGTTGAATAGGACTCAAAAAAATAAAATTAGCTCGACATGAGTTGACTAACACTGGATTGAACTAGCTCAACATGAGCTGACTAGTACAGAACTGAAACTCAAAATACTCAAATAATAACTAAAATGGACTCAGATAGGCTAAGCCCTTATTACAGATGGACTCATAAATTATTGATCAATTCATAAAGGGTTGAAAAGCCTCTATCTTATTCTGGTGCCTTTGGTGTCTCCACCAATTCTCCCGGGGTGGGAGGAACTCGACCCTGTCGAGTGAAGATCAAGCTGGCTCACATATCTCTCGAGGAGGTCTGGGTTGAGGTGCTGCAAGTCCTCTCAAGAAATTCACGAATCGTCCAACTCTGGCCGACCTTGCCATCGGACCAGGAAGCATTGATAACCGCGGCCCTGGGTCATAATGGCTTGATCATCCAGGATATGCTCGATCCGTTCTCCTCTCTCAGGACAAATTTATTAGTGGACACTCTGGGTTAGGGTCACTCACAATGAAAAGGAATAGGTTCAAAGGTCTCACTAGGTATCGCTACCGGTTCCCTGTACTCAACCAGGTCTATAATATTGAAGGTGGAACTAATGCCCAAATCCGAAGGCATGTCTAACACCTAGGCATTTGATCCAACCTTCTTTATCACTTTAAAAGGTCCGGCTCTGCGAGCATGAAGCTTCTTTTAGGCCTAAGCCTAACCAAGATAGAATCCACTACATCAAATTCTTTGATCCATCTTCGGGAATTAGCCAGTTTGTTTAAAATTAGTGTAGGTGGTGAACATGCTGGGCACATGCAGACTCCTAACAATTGATTCAAAGGACTCATACTAACACCTAACAGACTTGACTATGCATTCCTATAGAAGGAAATTTTATTGAACTCTTTGGGTCTAAACCTAAGAGATTATAGGTTCCCTAGGTTTGATCCTAGCTTGACATGCACATAAAAATTTACAGTGAACTCCTAGCAAATTCCAAAGAGTGTGCCAGAAGTAAGATGCAAACCTAACATGCGTGATGAATGCATGTAGTATGCTAATCTCAGTTAAATACAATCTAATAATCCTAGAAATGCTGGAGGTGTCAGGAAAGGGCAGAAAATAGGAAGTGGGTTCTGAATTAGTTTTGTAAGGTAGAAAAAAGGTTCATGGTTAGTTGGATAAAGTAGGATAAAAGACAGGGTGTCAGGAACTAATCCTATACTAATGTGGTTAACCTTACGAGGTTGAGCTATATCTATAGGGTTTGCATGATGGAAGGATGGGTCGCCAATTTCGGGGAAGAGGTCCTTAATGGAAACTATAGGAGGGGACTCATCTTGAAGGTATTGATTCAAAGAGATCAGGTCCTTAATAAATTCTTCTGGTTCTTGTATTTTTGGACTAGACTCTATAATTTGGCTCTCCTCTATGGTTTCCTCAGGTAAGGCTCTAGCAGCAGAACCTAGGTTCTCTTCCTCTATTTGTTCTTCCATTATAGCTTTAGGTTGGATATGGTCAAGGTCAACTACCTCTGGGTTGGTTTCTACCTGGGTATCTACTGGGTCAGCTAATTCTAGGTCTACTAAAGGTGTCTCCTCTTCTCCTTCATACTCATCCACTAGGCTCACATCAGCTTCATACACTTCCGCGTTAATGTATGCCTTGTCAATCTTAGGAATGGTTGGAGAAGGTCGGCTAGGGAAAAATTGGCTAGGTCCTGGTTTCTGATTATGGACACTAATCCTAGTAGGTTCAGGTTGCCTAAGGGGTAGTGGCTCACTACTAGGCTCATATTTAGGGATACTAATCCTATGGGGTTCAAGTTGACTAAGAAAAACCTGACTAGTACTAGATTGATACCTAGGGGTTATTGGTTCTCTGGGCTCATAGGACAAGGGTGCAGATCTATGGGTCATGGGATTATAGGATCTGGGGTCATAGGATTTTGGGTCAGCTCTATGGTCAGGTTCTAAGGATGGATCATGGTATGGGGTCCTCCTAAGTTTGGGCTCCTTATATGGGTCAGGATATTAGGTTCTCCCAGGGTTGGACTCCCTATATGGGTCAGAATATTGGGTTCTCCTAGGGTTGGTCTCCCTATATGGGTCAGAGTATTGGGTTCTCCTAGGATTGGACTCCTTATATGGGTCAGAGTATTGGGTTCTCCGGGGTTCAGTATCATAATAAGGGTCATGGTAAGGGGTTCTTCTAGGTTCAGTATCATAATAAGGGTCATGGTAAGGGGTTCTTCTAGGTTCAGTATTATAGTATGGGTCAGGCTGAAGGGCTCTCCTAGGTTCAACCTCTCAGTATGGATCAGGGTTTGGGGTCCTCCTAGGTTGAGGATTGTAGTACGGTTCAGGATAAGGGGCTCTCCTAGGTTCGACCTCATGGTATATATCAAGGTTTGGGGTCCTCCTAGGTTGAGGGGACTCAGGATCTGGCTCAGACTGTGACCCATGGGTTCTTGCTATGGTCCCTACATGGCCTTCTAACTGGTCAAACCTATTGGCAAGATGGTTAATTCTATTGTTGGTTTGGGTACCAGACTGAGTTAACTGGGTAGTCAACTGGGCCATGGATTGGGTTAGTTGCTCAGTGAGTGCTTTTATTTGGGCTTGCAAATTTTTCATGGGTTCAGACATTTGTGAAGGAGGTGGGTGATATGAAACCCCTGATCTAGTGCTCATGCAAGACTCGATCAGACCGACTACAGCTGACTAGACCTAGAGACCAAACTAGATGCTCAATCAGGGTGGCAAACTAGCCTATAGTAACCCTGTACTCAGCCAGACAGGTATAAGGGGAGTGTTACGTCCCTGATTGCCAATCCTAGACACCAATCAGAGATTGGCCAGGTAGGTGGACCAGCATACAAGCCCTTCAGGATTGAATCCCTAAAACACCATTCTAGACACTGAGCACAAGGCACACACAGGTTAACTTGACACAGTGATCTAACACTAGCCCGGACCCGACCAGTTGGTGTCCCTAGCCCACTAGGGCAAATTAACTCTAGTTAATTTTAGGTTAAGGCTTGGGACCGAATGCTAGGGATGTGGTTTTGGGCTAAGGAGAGGTTATCAACTCCCCCCCTTATCTGATATAGCAAGAGTGCCCTTAAAAGTAAATTATGCAATGATGGCAGGAAGAAGAGGATGCAAGTTAGGGTTTAGATGTTTTTGGTATTTTTGGAGAATATGTAATTTTTTTTTTTGGTATTTTCTTAAATAGAAGAAAACTTTCAAATTATGGCCTAATATGCAGGAAATATACTAAAATTAAAAGATATGCAAAAAATGCTAAACAAAACCTTAAAACATCCAAACTTGTCTTGCTGAAAAAAAATAGAGTCAAAGATTTATAGGCTGTATTTTGGCTTGCAGAAATTTCACAGGCCATAATAAAATATGAAAAAATCCTGAAAATTAATATGAATTATGATTAATCCATAAAAATAAATTTCAGAATTTTTAGAGTTTTTATCAGGGAGAAATAGTCTAAAAGATAGAGCATATACGGACTACAAAATTGCAGAAAACAAGCCCTAATCTAAGCTCCGATACCAAATGATGCGGGACTAATATGCATGCAATTATTTTTGTATATTTTATATATGATGTTAGGTGATAAATTACTGAATTTTAGATCAAAATTAGCTGTAGATAATTTTTTATGAATTTTTGAAGCCAAGCATGTAGATTAGAACCTAGAAAAGTACTAAAGAAGGATCGCCGGGGCTGAGAAGCCTCGGTTAGGGCAAGTTCTCCTACAATAATAAGACTGGAGGTAAAGGGGGTGTACCTGACAACATCTGAAGTTCTCGGTGAAGATCGCAGCGAAGGGATCTCTCGTTCCTCGATGGATGCATCCTGGAAAACCGAGCCAAAGACCCGCGGATACCCAACTTTCTGCTCGGTGGTCCGATTGAGGCATGGCTGGAGTCGTTGGATTCGTAGGAACTCGGGGACCTGCAAAAGACCTGTCAAGCATTAGAAAACTCAAAGGAATTCAAGAAAACAAAGGAAAATAGCAAAGGAAAGAAAGTTTTGGAGGGGGCTCGAAGGATGGTTGGCGGCAGGAAGATGGTTGTAAACACCGGGAAGAAGAACTCTCAAACCCCTTTATGCACACAGCATGGTAATCACACAAAGCAATTGAAGAACTCAAGGTTTATTTCATATATCAAAATCTCTCTTCATACAAGAGGCTAGGGTCCTTTAAATAGACCCTTAACCTTGGGCTCCAAGTAAGGGCACATAAGTCTTTACATAAGAATCATTTTCCCTCTCAAACCCTAGCTAAAAAATAAGGAAACATTAGGTAGAAAAAATCCCTAAAAATTCTCTTGACTTGGCCATCACTCCAAGGATGCCTAGGGGGGTGTGTTGGGCTTCTAGGAGCAGCAAGAGGCCAGTCCAAAGGGGCTCGAGCGCATGGGTTTGGGCCTCTGGAAGCTGGGATGGCCTGGTAGCCAGGTAGCAGGAATATTCCCTGGTATCTTGCTTCTTAAGGGCTTGGGCTTGGCGCCTGGGCTTGATTTCTTTGGGCTAGGATGCAGATGGACCTCTAAAATCATGGATGCCTTGGTATATGAATATATTTTGGCATCTGAAAGGGAATCTGGGCGTCTGGAGGGCATCTGCAAGGAATCAAGGTTTTCTGAATTTTCTTCCTGGGGTCTTCAAATCTTCAAGCTGGGTTGGACTTGGGCTATACTTCCATGTCTTCAATCTGGTTGGACTTGGTCTTCACTTGTATGATGTGGTCTTGAGTCTTCAATATGGTTGAATAGGACTCAAAAAAATAAAATTAGCTCGACATGAGCTGACTAACACTAGACTGAACTAGCTCAACATGAGCTGACTAGTACATAACTGAAACTCAAAATACTCAAATAACAACTAAAATGGACTCAGATAGGCCAAGCCCTTATTATAGATGGACTCATAAATTATTGATCAATTCATAAAGGGTTGAAAAGCCTCTATCTTATTCTGGTGCCTTTGGTGTCCCCACCATACTGTTGCCAGAACTCCATGTGTCGACACTTCCTCTTCATGTGTCGACACATAATGTCGACATATATTCTTCCTGAGTCGACACAAGTTCAAACTGCTCCATTCAGATTCTCTGGAAAAATCAGTTGAGTCGACACCTTGTATCCATGTGTCGACACATCAACTGTTCCTTCAACTTCTGCAAGTTCTATGGCTTAAAAGTCTCAGAAGATGTGTTGATCCATGTGTTGACACCTTGAGTCAACACATAAGGTCCATGTGTCGACACATCATCTGTGCCATTTGAAACATTGCTGCGTACCGGCCTAAGTCGACACGTCTTCTTCATGTGTCGACACATCATGTCATGTGTCGATACCTTGAGTCGACACTTCATTGAAAAATTAGAGAAATTACTGAACTTGTGCTGGAACATGTTTTCATTTGCCTTAGTCATCCATTCAACCATTTCTTTGAGTGTCCAGGTCTTGTTTTGAGCAATCATTTCATTCAACCATGGTTCTTCAATATAAATGTTCTTCTTCAAATTTTGTGAGCATCCTTTCAATGAAAGCACACTTAAAGCAATTCATTAGTCCTCAAATTATACTTAACTGTTTTGCTTATCATCAAAATCAATTAGTGGAGTCAACAATTTCCTCCATTTTGATGATAACAAAACCCTTAAGTATAAATTGCTTTAAATTTAAGGCTTTAAGAGAATTGTTTAAGGTGCACAATATTGAAAGCATCAAATATATCAGCATTACTTGCATTAAAGATATAATCATTTAGACCACAAGTAAGAGAATTAGAGCTTGTTGCAAGATTAGAAAGTATCAGAACTATGATATACATTTAAATTCATAGAGTGCATGTATCATGATACTTTACAAGAAAATTTCAACAATCAACAAAGCTCCCCCTAAATCAATGATTCATAACAAACCTTGTAAAAAATCTTCTCTAACATTGAAAGAGGGATTTTTAATGATTAAATTCATTTTGAAAGGATTTTCATTGAACATAAAGTAAAGCTCCCCCTTTCTTAAAAAATTTTGTAAATGATTTTCAATTCAGTTTTTTAAAAAAAAAATTGCGTATACATATCATTTTTCAAGAATTTTTAAAAATTTGTTATTTATGCTTAAATTTCTCACCAAATAACTTACTCCCCCTTTTTGTTATCATTTAAAAGGTAGGAAGTAAAGAAAATGAATAGACAATAGCGTAGTCATTGAATGTATAAAAGCAATTCAAGACATCATTCATTTCATCAAACACATAGAAATGAGAAAATAAAAAGTTTTTCATATATGTCAGGAACTTGTACATCAAATACACAACAAAGGTAAAAGTACATATAAGCATAAATGTAAACTATCTAGAAGTATAAAACCTCTGGTTCGGTATCAGAAGAAGATCGAGCTCACGGCCATCGTGATCGAAGATCTCGAAGTCTGGTCCTGGTTGGTTGAGGAGGGGTACGGCATCCACATCCTCTACGACGAATATAAGTCTGACCTCTGGCTAAAGCAGTAGAGGTAAGAGCTATGTCCTCCGCAGGAACTGAACTGATCGGGTGAATCATCTCAGCAATAGCTGGAACAGGAGTATGATCAAAAGTAGGGCCTGAATCGGGATACTGAAAGCCATGTGTATAAAACCCAAGCTCTCGAGTGACTGATGAAGTATGAAAGGTAGGACTATCAAAAGTAGGTGTAACAGCTAATGATACAGGCGTATCAAGAACAACAATGTCTATTGTGGAAGGTATCTGTGTATCTACAATAGATGTATCAAAAGAGGGTATCTCAATGATAGGTATATGAATGTCAAGAGAATCAACTGTAGGTAAATCAATAACAGATATATCAATAATAGGACTAAGAATAGGAATAGGAACTGGAACTGGAGTGTGATCAACAGATCTAGAAGGAGAGGATGAATCAGGAATCGGGATAGGTGAGAAGGATGGGTCAATAAAAGGGCTCGCAGGCATGTCAACCGTCACCTCCACAATTGGCTCTGATGTAAGATCAGCAATATCAAACCGGTCTGAGTCAGTCTCCACGTCTCCATTAATATCTCCAATCACTGTATCTCCATCTCCATCTCCAATAGTAGTCTCAACACCAGTGTCGATATCAGAAAGGTCATCAACTGGTGCTGGGGTTGGTACATCAGCAGAAGCAGGAATAGTGTCTGCAGCAGGAGCACTCGTCGAAGATCTAGATAGTGCTGAGAGAATAGCCAAAATGCCATCACTAAGACCAATGTAGCTCTCTCTCGTCTCAACAATAAAAATATCTAGATGCTGCCTCATGATAAAAACATTGATCTCTATGTGTCTGACTCAATCCTTTAAGGTATCCGAAGTACCAGGAGTCTTTGTCTGCACTGGCTGTGGCTGGGCAGATGTAGAAGAATCAGGCTGAGCTGGCTGTGCTGCCATCTTAAGCTGTGTCTCGCTCGGTCCAGCCTCACCTAAAAGAATCTGCTCTTCCTCTACTATGTCCTCATCAATATCAGCTCTATCCTCGGCCTGACTTAATGTCCTCTGTGTCCACTGTCCTCATACTAAATGATAACCCATGCGATGCAATGACTTGATGTCATATACATCGGTATGGATCAAAGTATGATAGGGCTCATCCTGGAAGCTGACTCCATACTCCCAATACAGTACAGTCAATCCCATGCCATATGGCAAGCAGAGCCGCTGACTCGACGAAGCCTCAGTAATCTGGTGAACCATCAGAAATGGAAGACAAATCGGCGTCCGCTGAATTAGTGAGACCATCACTAGCAACTCCCGCTCGGCAATGTAGTCAAAATGATCGATCTTCGACAGAAGAATCCGGGTGACAATATGATGTAGCAGTCTCATCTCTGTAGATAGTCTTGATGCTAGAACAGTGGCTCCCTATGGTAAGATATTGGACTCAAAAATACACTGGAGGCCAGTAACTCTGTCCATCAGACTGTCAACCATAGATCCAGTTATGGGTATATCCCATACTCGGCTCAAAATCTCTGATGAAATGGGGATATCCCGTCCTCTAACCTTTGCAACCCAACCATCTGATCCGCGGGCAAGTGATCCATAGAACTCTTTCATCAACCCGGGATAGTAGTATCTCTCGCTGAGCGAACAAAAAAAGGCCAACCCAGCATGTCTAATCCAATCTCCAATCCTGAAATGCTGCTGGTCTAAGAAGGAAAAGTTCACTTGGCATCCTCCAACCACTGTCTTGGAGCTCATCCGGCTAGAAGATGTAAACAACGATCGTGCAGGTGGATCCAAAGCTCTAGACTCATGTCGTGCCTTCATTCTCCGCTCTTCTTCATGCTGTGATTGACGAGGTCGGCGAACGACTTGTTTACGAGGACCCATTATCAAGAATTAAAGATTTGGCAAGGTTTTTGGTGGAAGAAAGAGGGTTTCTAGGATTTAGGAGCTAAAACCTAGGGGAAAATCCAACAAACATGGCCACCGATCTTTCAAATCCAAGAAAATGGTGAGTAAAAGCAAGGAAATGAGAGGATGAACAGGATGGATACCCGGAATCGATGTGTCAGCTCGGAGGAGAAAGAAATTTTGGGGAAAAATGATTCGAAAACCCCTTAAATCTCAGTTTGCCATCGGTCATGTGTCGACTCATGCAAGTGTCGACACATTTTGGTGTCAACTCATGATGTGTCGACACATCAACTTAAAAACTGAAAAGTTGAGATTTCTTTGAATGATCAAAATCAATTGAAATAACATGTTTTTGGAGTCAAATCAACAATGATTAATCATGATTTATCATCTATATGGTCAAAATGATCTAATTTGAGTCAAATTAGGGGAAGGATTTAATCAAATAGATTGATGATCCTGAGCTCTCTTCTAATCATACAGAATCGATCTTCCAAGAGAGGTTTAGTTAAAATATCAGCTAATTGAAATTAAGTACATATAAATTCAAGCAAAATATCATTATTTTCTACATGATCTCTAATAAAGTGATGTCTAATTTCAATGTGCTTGCTCCTAAAGTATTGAACAGGATTTTTAGTCAAGCAAATAGCACTGGTATTATCACATTTAATAGGAGTTATAGCCAACTTGATTCCAATGTCTTCAAGTTGTTGCTTAATCCATAGGATTTGAGCACAACAACTTCCTGCTACAATATACTCAGCCTCAGCTATGGATAGTGCAACTGAGGTTTGTTTCTTGCTAAACCATGAGATTAAGTTAATTCCAAGAAATTGGCAAGTTCCACTAGTACTCTTTCTATCTAATCTATAACCAGCAAAGTCTGCATCAGAATTTCCAATCAATTCAGCAGATAAATTTCTAGCATACCACAAACCAATACTAATAGTACCAGATATATATCTAATAATATGCTTAACAGCCATAAGATGTGATTCCTTAGGTTCAGACTAATATCTAGCACCCATGCAAACATTGAACATAATATCTGGTCTACTAGTAGTCAAATACAGTAAAGAGCCTATCATGCCTCTGTATAATTTCTGATCTACAGATTTATCATGCTCATCTTTATCAAGTTTACAAGAGGGGCTCATAGGCGTACCTATTGGCTTAGTAGTCTCCATCCCAAACTTCTTAATAATTTGTCTTGTATACTTAGCTTGGTTGATAAAGATACTATCTGAAATTTGCTTGATTTGGAGTCCGAGAAAGAAATTGAGTTCTCCCATCATGCTCATCTCGAACTCACCCTGCATTAGTTTAGCAAACTCTTGACAAAGAATTTCATTAGTAGCACCGAAAATGATGTCATCAATATATATTTGTACTACTAATAAATCATTATCTTTCCTTTTCAAAAATAGTGTTTTGTCAACATTTCCTCTAGAA
This sequence comes from Areca catechu, assembly GCA_021397845.1. Lineage (NCBI taxonomy): Eukaryota > Viridiplantae > Streptophyta > Magnoliopsida > Arecales > Arecaceae > Areca > Areca catechu. Next base: position 73,992,923 of record CM038041.1, read on the forward strand.
AATTTATTTTCAATAAGAAATTTGCTTAACCTTTCATACCATGCTCTAGGTGCTTGCTTCAATCCATAAAGTGCTTTGTGTAATTTGAAAACATGATCAGGATGTGCATGATTTTCAAATCCAGGTGGTTATTCAACAAAAACCTTTTCATTTATAAAATCATTTAAGAAAGCACTCTTAACATCCATTTGAAATAATTTGAAGTTCATAAAATAGGCAAATACTAACAATAGTCTAATTGCTTCAAGTCTAGCAACAGGAGCAAAAGTTTCATCAAAGTCAATCCCTTCCTCCTGATTGTAGCTTTTAGCAACTAGCCTAGCTTTATTTCTAATGACAATATCATTTTTATCTAATTTATTCCTAAATACCCATTTAGTGCCAATAATTGAAACATTAGATGGTCTTTGTATAAGTGTCCAAACATTATTTCTATCAAATTGTATTAGTTCTTCTTACATAACATTGATCCAATTAGAGTCTTTTTCAGTTTATTCAAAATATTTTGGTTCTACTTGAGATACAAAAGCAATATAATCACATTCATTTCTAATAGAAGCTCGAGTTCTTACCCCTTTAGATGGATCACCTAAGATTAATTCCTTACGGTGTCCATGAGCATACCTCCACTCCTTAGGTAGATCTTTATGCATTGAAGTGTCATCTTCTTTCTCATCCTTGTCCTGATTTTCTTCATTTGGTTGAGCTTGATCATCCAATGTCAGCTTCTGAAGTTTGTTAGCACCTACACATTCATCAGATGTATCCTCTTTTCTTGAGGATTTGTTAGTAGATTCTTCAAATACAACATGTACTGACTCTTCTACAACTAAAGTCCATTTGTTAAATACTCTGTATGCCCTGCTTGATGTAGAGTATCCTAAGAAGATACCTTCAACAGACTTAGCATCGAACTTTCCTAGATGATCTTTTCCATTGTTCAAAACAAAACATTTACAACCAAAAACTCGAAAATATTTTAAAGTTGGTTTTCTTTGGTTCCAAAGCTCATATGGAGTTTTCTTTAAAATAGGGCATATCAAAACTCGATTCAAAACATAACAGGCTGTATTTATAGCTTCAGCCCAAAAATACCTTGGCAAATCATTTTCACAAAGCATAGTGTGCGCCATTTCTTTTAAAGTATAATTTTTTCTTTCAACTACCCCATTTTGCTGAGGTGTCCTAGGTGCAGAAAAATTATGTTCTATACCTTTTTCATTACAAAAGTTTTCAAAATCTTAATTTTCAAATTCGGTTCCATGATCATTACGAATACAAATGAATAAAACACCTTTCTCATTTGAAACTTTTCTATAAAACATTACGAATACAGAAAATGATTCATCTTTTTGTGCTAAAAAGAAAACCTAAGTAAATCTTGAAAAATCATCCATAATGACTAATTCATATCTCTTGCCTCCTTGACTTGATATTCTAGTTGGTCCAAAGAGATCCATATGGAGTAGTTCAAGTGGTCTACTAGTAGTTACAAATCCTTTTGGTTTAAAAGAAGTTTTGACTTGTTTTCCAAATTGACATGCTTGGCAAATTCTATCTTTTTCAAAACTTATTTCGGGTAAATCTCTAACTAAATTCTTTTTACAAAGTTTTGAAATAAGGTACAAACTAGCATGCCTTAACCTTCTATGCCATAACCAACTAGTCTCTTCCTTGGTAGAATTTATTGCAACAAGGCATTTTCCATTAGGTAAAGATAGATCATCAAGATCTACTAGATAAATATTTCCATGCATTTTTTCAATGAATTATACTCCATTTATATCTGGACTAGAAATCATGCAATAAGATGATTTAAAAACTACTTGAAAACCTTTATCGCAAAACTGACTAATGCTTAAAAGATTATGCTTTAAACCATCTACTAAAAGTACATTATTGATACTATTAGAAGGAGTTATGTGAACCTTACCAATACCAATGATTTTTTCTTTACCATTATCACCGAAGGTCACACTTCCTCCATTCAAAGCTTCAAGAGAAGTGAATTGCTTCACATCTCTAGATATGTGCCTTGAGCAACCACTATCAACATACCAAATTCGTTTGTTTTCCTTGGTTGCAAGATACACCTGCAATAAGATCAAGCTTTAACTTTAGGTACCTAAGCTAACTTGGGTCCTTTTGGGTTAGCATTCAAAATGGTTCTTTTTGGAAACCCACACTTTACCAAAATACATGATTTTTCTAAAATTACATTGATATGATTTATGACCTAATTTTCTACAAGTAAAACAAGTAATACTGAATGATGGAGGTACAAAAAAGTTTTTTGAATACTTTTGTTGCTTTTGTGGTTTATATCCTAAACCGGCCTAGTTAAAAATAGCTCTTTGATTGTTTAAAAGTAAATTCAACTTTTCTGAATTATAAGTAAATTTGTCAACAAAAGGTTTTAATTTTTCAAGTTCATTTTTGTGTTTAGCATTTTCAAGTTCTAAATCATTGTTTTCCTTTAAAAGCTCATTATTATAAATAATTTGTTTAGGCCTTTTTAAAACTTTATTTTCCATAACTAAAGCATTATTTTTCTTTTCCAAAATATCTAGTTTATATTTCAAGGTACTAACATCATTTAATAAAGAGTTATTTTCTAAAGAAAAATAGTTTGTATGCTTTTTCAGTTTCTTATTTTCAGATAAAACTAATTTATAATCATGCATAAGCTATTCAAAAGCACTTCTAAGTTCATCGAAAGTAAAATCAACTTCAGAGTCAGAACATACCTCTTCATTGTCCCGATGTGCCATGAAGCAGATATTTGCATTTTCAGTCTGCTCTTCTTCTAAACTGGAGTCTTCGTTATCACTCCACGTGGCCATCATTGCTTTCTTCCTTAGTTTCTTCCTTGATTTCTTGAGGAGAGGATAATCAAATTTGTAGTGCCCGGGCTTCTTGCACTCGAAGCATGTAGGTACTTCTTTCTCCTTTTCTTTTTCCTTTTCTTTCTCTTTTTCTTTTCCTTTTTCCTTAGATTGGTATTTCTTTTTGTAAGGAAACTTCCTCCTCTTCATGAATCTTCTAAACTTATGAGCAAGGAGGGCTTCTTCACCTTCTTATTCTTCTTCATCTTCAGACTCATCAATCGAGGATTCTTCTTGAATATTAGACTTGAAAGCAATCCCCTTCTTCTTTTTATCCAAGTCCATTGATTTTTATTTTAGATTGAGATCATAAGTCATGAGCGATCCCACTAGCTGCTCAAGAGGTAGCTTGTCCACATCCTTTGCTTCTTGAATTTCGGTCACCTTTGGATCCCACGACGTCGGAAGTGACCTAAGAATTTTGTTCACAAGATCAGCATTAGATATGACTTTACCAAGACTTCTTATATCATTTACAATATTTGTAAAACGTGTATACATATTAGTGATAGATTCATTTGGTTCCATTCGGAACATCTCATATGTGTGCACTAACATATTGACCTTAGTGTTCTTCACTTGATCGGTACCCTCATGGGTAACTTCAAGTGTGTCCCATATTTTTTTGGTGGACATGCATGTAGATATCCTATTAAACTCACCAGGATCTAATGCACAATACAAGAGATTCATTGCCTTAGCATTGATCTCGGATTGTTTAATATCATTTTCATCCCAATTCTCTTCAAGTTTTGGGATGGAAACACCATTAACCACCACCGAATGAATATGAGGACCCTTGTCAACGACTTTCCATAAATTATAATCTATAGAATGCATATAAATTATCATCCTAGTTTTTTAATAGGTGTAATTTGCACCATTGAAAAATGGAGGTCTATTTGAGGCTTGTCCCTCAACTACACTAGTACCAATTTGGGTTGTCATAGATCTTTACTCAAGGTGGTAAAGCCTATATACTGAGAACAAGGCTCTGATACCACTTGTTGCTCAGAGAGCAACCCAAGAGGAGGGGATGAATTGGGTCTCTAAAAAATTTAAAGCTAAGCTTGATAACATAAGTAGCAAACTTCACAAGACAAGATATGCAATTCAATTCAACAAGGTACTAAGATTTAAGTGCAATGCTTTAAAGTAGTAGTGCAGCGAAAATTAAAAGCAATAAGCAAGAATGAAAAGAGCAAGGAGGGAGAGAACAAGCAATCACAAACATAACAAGCTATAGTGGTTCGGTGCCAACAATGCACCTACATCTACTCCCCAAGATCCCCTTGGAAATTCACTATAATAAAGCGATTACAGTCGATTAGTTTTTTAGGCTCACTAATCAAAACCTGACTTGTTTTACAAGGCTTACAAGTCACAACCTCACTTGGTTTTACGGGCTAACCAAGAACAAATTGGTTTTCACAAGGCTAACCAAAAACCTTCCTTGATTTTCCGAGCTAACCAAGAACCTTAGTGGTTTTGCGGGCTAACCACCAACCTAATTGGTTTTCAAGGCTTACCAAAAATCTCACTTAGTTTTTCAATAGGCTAACCAATAACCTTTACAAGATATAAAGTGGAGAAATAAAGAACCAATGTAAGCATTCAATAATAAAGCAAATAAGTCGACGAAGCTCGATGTAGTGTTGCTTTGTTTTTGTTGAAGCCTTTTGAATGCCCAAGATTGAATGATCTTCAATGCTCTTGATGGCTTTGAATTCTTGGAGGCTTCCTTTAGCTTGTGAGTGGTTGAACCTTGAATGAATAGGAAGTAAGGCTCTTCTCTCTTCTTTTCTCTCTAAATTGTTTAAGGATATTCAATACATATCTTCTTGATATGATTTGGAGTTTTAAATACCTTTCCAAGCTCTTAAAACCAAAATATAGCCATTACACTTGAAAAACTAGCCGTTGGAGGCATTTGAGACGAGTTTTGTTTTTGAAAAAAATTAGTCGTTACTGTTGCCAGAACTCCATGTGTCGACACTTGTTCTTCATGTGTCGACACATAATGTTGACACATGTTCTTCTTGAGTCGACACAAGTTCAAACTGCTCCATTCAGATTCTCTGAAAAAATTAGTTGAGTCGACATATTCTCAGTTGAGTCGATACCTTGAGTTGACACCTTGTATACATGCGCCCAAGCCCCTTTGGGCCAGCTCCTTGCTGCCCTTAGAAGCCTAACACACCCCCCTAGGCATCCTTGGAGTGTTGGCCAAGTCAAGAGAATTTTTAGGGATTTTTCTACCTAATGTTTCCCTTATTTTCTAGCTAGGGTTTGAGAGGGAAAATGATTCTTATGTAAAGACTAATGTGCCCTTACTTGGAGCCCAAGGTTAAGGGTCTATTTAAAGGACCCTAGCCTCTTGTATGAAGCTTGATTTTTGATATGAAATAAACCCTGAGTTCTTATATTGTTTTATGTGATTACCCTGCTGTGTGCATTTCTTCTTCCCGATGTTTGCAACCATCTTCCTGCCGCCAACCATCCTTCCATCCCCCTCCAAAACTTTCTTCCCTTTGCTATTTTCCTTTGTTTTTTTGATTTCTTTTGAGTTTTATAATCCCTGACAGGTTGTTTGCAGGTCCCCGAGTTCCTACGAATCCAACGACTCCAGCCAAGCCTCAATCGGACCACCAAGTAGAAAGCCGGGTATCCGCTTGAAGTGCTCCCCAAGAAATGCCTCTTTCCTCCTTTAGCTTGGCCTTTTAAGGTATATATGGGGCGCCTCCTTGATTTTGGCTTCAAGAAAAATTCTTGCTCCCTTGGGTGTGGGGACCAAGACAATGGGATGGAGATGTGGCGCCTCCTGGACTCTGGCGTGTGGCTGGGAGTGTGGCGCCCACTTGCTTGGGCTTGGGAGAAAATATGGCACACTGGAGAAGACCTAGACCACTTACTAGGACTTGTACTGAGTCAACATGACTCAACAAAATTTAAATTGCAGGAAAATACAGACTCAAAAAATTGAGTTGACCAAGTCAACCCTTATTACAAAACCAGAAATCCTAATTCTTCGGGCAAGGTCAATCAGAGATCCAGATGGAGCCCTGAAGTCTTCTTCTAAGTCTGGTGCCCGCACCAATTCTCCCGGGGTGGGAGGAACTCGACCCTGTCGAGTATGGGTCAAGTTGGCTCTGGTATCTCTCTAAGAGGTCTGGGTCCAATTCTTGTAATTCTTCTCGGGAGATCCAAGAGTCATCAGAATCTAGCCTTCCTTGCCAGCGAACCAGGTATCTTTGGTATCCTCGATTACGAGTAGAGATAACCTGATCATCCAGGATCTTTTCAATCTGCTCTTTCCTCGCAGGCCAGTTTATTGGTGGACATACAGGGTTGGGTTCACTCTCAAGAGCAGGATTAGGCTCAAAAGGCTCACTGAGAATCACAGCTGGCTCTCTATACTCTACTAGGTCTGTAATGTTGAAAGTGGAGCTAATGCCTAGTTCTGAAGGCAACTCGAGCACATAGGCATTGGACCCTACTCTCTTCACCACACTAAATGGTCCAGCTCCTCTAGCATGTAACTTTCTAACGGTTCCAGGAGGAAACCGTTCAGGCCTTAACCTAATCATTACATAGTCTCCCTCAACAAAAGTTTTGACTCGCCTTTGAGACTCAGCCAACTTCTTATAAATTTCATTACTTAAAGTTATTTTGGCATGAATTTCTTTATGCAAGTCCTTTACATGCTATGCAAGTGCATCAAGAGGCTTGTGTGTGTGGGCTAATAGTGAAATCAGATCAAGTGGTGTGTGAGGCTTGTATCCATGAACAATTTCAAAGGGACTCTAGCCTATAGACCTATTGATCGAAACATTGAATGCAATTTCAGCCCTGGATAAAATACAAATCCCAATTCCTGGTGCTCTCAATCAAACCAAAATCTGAGCCAAAGCCTAGTAAAGGGTCAATAAAAACTAAACTAGACTGACGACGTATTCCTAAAGAATGGACTTTATTCCAAAGGAACCCTAGGTCTAAACCTAACAAACTAAGGCTCTCTAGGTTTGACCTTGGGTCGGAGGATGGCATGCAGAGCATGAGGACTTATCATGGATGCCTAGTAGGTGCCATAAGGTCTTCCAGAAGTAGGTGGCAAACCTAATAGGTTCTAAGGAGTCTTGCAACCTAGAGATCTCAATAAAGTGTAATCCCATAGCTCTAGAAACATGAGAAGATTCAGGGAAGGGTAGGAAATAAGAATCAGAGTTTTGAGGTGGCTTATCGGAAACAAGAAACATACCTTGGTTATTCAGGACGACCTTAAAATGAGGACATTGTTCTATAGGTGCACTCATCCAAACCTCATGATTTGCTCTAGGAGGGTCTACAAGTGCAAGTTCTAGGGTAGGTTGGGTGCTCCTAGAAGGTGAAAGGTTATCAGGAAGGTCTTTGGAATGTTTATCTAGAAAGTCTTCTAAGCTATTGTTTTTTTCTTGTTCTTGGACCTTCTCAATGGGTAATTCTTGTGAACCCCTTCCTTCTTCACACTTCTCTACCAGATTTGACTCAGGGGTGTCTTCTTTGGATTCCTCAATGAGTTCAAGGGTATTCTCACTTAAACTCTCATTGGGTGCAATTTCCTCTTCCTGAACTTCCTCAAAAGGGTCTTCTCTTAGGGTTAGCTCCTGAATTCCTTGAGTGGCACGGGTCCCCTCAATAACCCCATCAGGTAGGAGTTGGTTAATTGAATTATCGGGAGAGATATCCTCAAATTCTTCTTCTTCATATTCATCTATCAAACTTATGTCAGGCTCATATATTTCTTCCTCAATCTCACTAAAAGGTTCTAATCTATTCTCCTTTGATTCCTCTTTAAGTACGACTCTGGTCGGGTCAACTAATTTTGGGATGGCCATGCCTAACTCCTTCTCAGTGTTATCCTTCTGGTCAAGAGGTGACACAAGTGGGAATTGACAAACAAAAGTCTGGTTCACTACGGGTGTCGGATCAATCGGAACTTGACTCAAGTTGGTAAAGGTTGGCTTTAAGTCCAAAGTACTTGATTGGTTATATCTTAAAGACCACTCATAGTCTTGGGCTTCTTGGTAGGCTCGGTCTAACTTATTGGTCTTTTCAAGGCATAGCTTCCTATAAATGTCTGGGTGTAACCCAACCCTAAACCTCGATGTGATCTGAGCTTCGGTCTCAATGGTATTGCATTTCATGTCATACCACTGGAAGTCCTCGATATATTTAGACATAGGCCTATTACCTTGTCGCAATTGGTACCATTGGTCTAAAAGTCTTTTCTCATAGGATCTACCTAGGTACCTATTTCTCAACTTACTTCTCATATCTCTCCAAGTATATATTTCCTCTTTTCTTTGATAGCACTCACGCTCAATAACATACCAATGCGACCAAGCATGTTTGGTGAACTTGGTTTTGGCCAACCTAACTTGTCCTAATTCCGATATGTTAGTGCACTCAAAATACCGATCCATTTGTTCTTCCGACTTAATATATGTCTCTTGTCTTCCATCAAAAGTGGGTGCATAAGGTTCGGTGTTCCTAATGGGTCCCTTCTCTGAGTCAACCAAGTATGGGTATAGGCTCCTAGGGTTATGCTCGGGATCACGGTATAAGGTCCTCCTAGGCTCCTGGCATGGGTGAGGTTGGGGCCTATTAAATTTTGGATCAGGGGTCCAATTTTGATGTCTACGTTTCTCAAGTCCCTAGGCTCGGTCTCTAAACTGGGGAAAACCCTCATTCATATCCTGACTCAATTTGGTCATACTTTCGGTAAGAGTTCTAATCATGGCCTCTAAATCAGGTTGGGTTTGACCAGGTTGGTAGGGTACTCCGTTCCGGGTGGACATGATGATGCAAGCAAGCGTACCAAATGAGACTCGACTGAAATGACTACGGGCTAACTAGACCTAGAGCCCAAACTAGATGCCCAATCAGAGTGGCAAGCTTGCCTGTAGTAACTCGGGACTCAGCCAGGCAGGTGTAAGGGGAGTATTAGGTCCCTAAATGCCAATCTTAGAAACCAATCAGTGATTGGCCAGGTAGGCGGACCAGCACACAAGCCCTTCGGGACGTAGTCCCTGAATCACCATTCTAGACACTGAGTACAAAGCACATACAGAGTAACCAGACAAACTGACTAAACCCTAGGCTGGACCCGACTTGTTGGTGTCCCTAGCCCACTAGGGCAAATTAAGTCTAATAAGTTTTAAAATTAGGCTTAGGATCAAATGAATGGGTGGTGGTTTTGGGCTAAGGAGAGGTTATCAACTCCTCCCCTTATCTTAGATGCTCAATTGCCCTTAAGATGAATTAGGAGATGATCACTCAAAAAAAATTGAATTGCAGAAACACAGAAACAGAGTTGCTGTAATTTAACTCTCAGAAATTCTATAGAAACTAATAAATTATAGTAAAATTATATAAAATATTTTCAATTATACGGGTTCCAGGAAAACAAAAATCATGCAATTTGGAGTTAACTACAATGAAAAACAATTCCTACAACAGGGCAGTTATAGACTGAAAACAGAATGCTTCCCCCGTTTACGATTCCTGCTACGAAGTTGTAACCCAGCGGATCCCCTACGTGCCCTAGGAACACCCCGTGGAATGGGAAGAGGAGGTTTGCACCTCGCTTCGTTCCTAGGACCAGACGTCTTGGGGAGTCTACTTCAAGCAGACAAAGTAAAAAAGAGAGACACTCAAAACATGCAAGCAAGTCAGAAACCCTAGACAGGGCTCTGATACCAAAATTGATGCAGAACGAAAACTCTGATACCAAAAATGATGCAGAATGAATATGTGGAATATGGAAGCAAATTAAAATTTATGTATTTTTTTTTTATATATATATTTTCAGAAGTCGGCTTTGACTCAAAGGAAAGATAAACTAATGTTGAAAGAAACTATATAATAATTGAAATCACAATTCAAAGAAACTAGATTATCAGAGTAGTTCAGAAGTAAAGAATCGCTGGGGGTTGAGAAACTCCCAGACCTAGGGTTTTGCTCTGAACTTTCAACAGGACAGAAATAAAGAGAAGAGAAGGGTTATGGACCAGACAGTGATCTTCACAGAGTTTAGTGGAATGACTCTCTTGAGCAGATTGTTGTATCCTCGGATTCGGATATCTTCGCAATGGATCCTCCAATACTAGTCCTTTGGCAGATTTGGCTTCTCCTGAACTCAAGATCTGGGAAAGAAGAAGAACAAGTTATGGAACCAGATACTCAAGGAAGGATTTACCAGATAAGATGAACTTGAAAGTTGATGTTGCTGAAATCCTGATTCTCCTAGATGCTGATCTGACTTCCTTTGGGAATTGCTCTGTATTCAAAGTAGCCAATCTGGACCTGGATGCTGGTGGTCGGCCTCTGGGGTTTTAGGGTTGGAGATCTCACACCTCCTCAAGGTTCCTAGGGAACCCGGATTTACTCCCTCACGGAGCTCAACACCTGAACACAAGTGCGGAAGAGAGAAACACAAAGTTGCTCATAAAGAAATTGATTTCATTCATCATTTTTCCTCTAAAACTTACAAGAGGGGTTTATTTTATAGGTCTTTACAAGAGGTTAGGGTTTTACATCTTCCCATATGGGACTAATAGGATGGATCTTCAAATTAGGCTTGTAGAATCAAATCCTTCTCATATGGCCGGCCAAGAGCTTCCATAAGTGTTGATTGGTGGCTCCGAATGGTAAGTAGGTGGCACCTCCTAGCCTTGCTCTTCAAGAAAAATTTTTTTCCTTCCATGGCTCAACTCTTTTGGACACCTCCTTTTCTTTCTCCCCAAGTCATGGCTCTTCCCAACTTTGCTTTGGTCTTTTTAGGCATGGATTGGGCGCCCCCTTGAAGTGCTCCCCAAGAAATGCCTCTTTCCTCTTTTAGCTTGGCCTTTTAAGGTATATATGGGGCGCCTCCTTGATTTTGGCTTCAAGAAAAATTCTTGCTCCCTTGGGTGTGGGGACCAAGACACTGGGATGGAGATGTGGCACCTCCTGGACTCTGGCATGTGGCTGGGAGTGTGGAGCCCACTTGCTTGGGCTTGGGAGAAAATGTGGCACCCTGGAGAAGACCTAGACCACTTACAAGGACTTGTACTGAGTCAACATGACTCAACAAAATTTAAATTGCAGGGAAATACAGACTCAAAAAAATTGAGTTGACCAAGTAAACCCTTATTACAAAACCAGAAAACCCTAATTCTTCAGGCAAGGTCAATCGGAGATCCAGATGGAGCCCTGAAGTCTTCTTCTGAGTCTGGTGCCCGCACCACTCCAGATGCCCAAATTTCCTTCCAGATGCCAAAGTATATTCATAGACCAGGTCATCCATGATTTAAGAGGTCCATTTGCATCCTAGCCCAAAGGAATCAAGCCCAAGCCCCTAAGAAGCAAGATACAAGGGAATATTCCTGCTACATGGCTACCAGGCCACCCCAGCTTCCAGAGGCCCAAGCCCCTTTGGGCTGGCCCCTTGCTACTCTTAGATGCCCAACACACCCCCCTAGGCATCCTTGGAGTGTTGGCCAAGTCAAGAAAATTTTTAGGGATTTTTCTACCTAATGTTTCCCTTATTTTCTAGCTTGGGTTTGAGAGGGAAAAGGATTCTTATGTAAAGAATAATGTGCCCTTACTTGGAGCCCAAGGTTAAGGATCTATTTAAAAGATCCTAGCCTTTTGTATGAAGCTTGATTTTTGATATGAAATAAACCCTGAGTTCTTATATTGTTTTGTGTGATTACCCTGCTGTGTGCATAAAGGGGTTTGAGAGTTCTTCCCGGTGTTTGCAACCATCTTCCTGCCGCCAACCATCCTTCCATCCCCCTCTAAAACTTTCTTCCCTTTGCTATTTTCCTTTGTTTTCTTGATTTCCTTTGAGTTTTCTAACCCCTGATAGGTCGTTTGCAGGTCCCCGAGTTCCTAGGAATCCAACGACTCCAGCCAAGCCTCAATCGGACCACCGAGCAGAAAGCCGGGTATCCACGGGTCTTTGGCTCAGTTTTCCAGGCTGCATCAATCGAGGAACAAGAGATCCCTTCACTGTGATCTTTACCGGGTGCTTCAGACATTGTTAGGTACACCCTCTCTACCTCCAGTCTTTATATTGTAGGAGAACTTGTCCTAACCGAGGCTTCTCAGCCCCGGCGATCCTTTTTTAGTACTTTTCTAGGTTCTAATATGCATGCTTGGCTTCAAAATTCATACAAAATTCCCTACAACTAATTTTGATCTAAAATTTGAGAATTAATCACCTAACCCCACAAATAAAACATACAAAATGAATTGCATGCATATTAGTCCCCCATCATTTATCTAACTCACCTAAGTGTAGGGTGTTGATTGGACACTAGCTAACAAAATACCCTGGTTTGCAACATCTAAAACACACTCTCGGGGGATTGAAACTCCTTTGAACCTTTACAGACTTGCCTCTATCCCCTCTACGGGCCATAGTGGTACTGGGCTGATTAGGATCTGATCCTGGGCTAGGGTCACTAGTGCTTAATGGTTTAGGTTGACAAAAGGGAAGTGGACTAACACTAGGAATATATCTAGGGATACTAATCCTATGGGGTTCTAGTCAACTAAGGGATAGTGGGTTACTATTGGGTTCATATCTAAGGACTGTGGGTTCCTGGGGTATAGAGGGCAAGGGTTCAACTCTATGGGTCTTGCCTAGGGTTCCTACTTGGTCATCTAATGTATTAATCCTATGGGTTGCTGGTTGTTGGTTTTGGTCATTTGGTCAAATCTTTGGGCTATTTGGTCGAATCTATGGTTCATTTGGTTTTGGGATTGGGTCAATTGGTTTTGGGATTGGGTTAATTGGGTCATCTAGGTATTGGTTTGGTCAAGTTTATCGTTCAATTATTCATTCATGGTTCTTATGAGTGCTTCAAGACTGGACTCCATGGTTGAACTGGGTTGGGGTTTAGACTTTTGGTATTGGGTTCCTAATCTAGTGGTCATGCAACAAATCAACAATCAAAATGAAATGATGCAACCAAGCATGCAAAAGAGAGAGAAAAAGCCAGTATAATCTAGGGTTTCCTAGACCTAGAGCCATAAACTGGGTTGGTCAGCTCAACTTACACCTAACCCAAGAGCTAATCCTTCCACTAGCCAGGTAGGGGGTGGGAGTGTGGGAGGTCCCCCCTGCTTTTGCAGGGACCCAATTAAAAACCACAACACCACTTAGGTCGTTTGACTCTGGACCCCTAGCCTTAGACACCAGCTTTCAGTAATAGCTAAATGATTAAATGCACTAGTTGGCCCACATAGTTCCGACCCGACCTGTTGGTGTCACCTAGCCCACTAAGGCAAATTAAGTCTAATTAATTTTAATTAAGGTTTGGGTTAGAATGCAAGGGAGTTGTTTTGGGCCTAGGACAGGTAATGACCTCCTGCCCTTATTTGAGAAAGTAAAATTGCCCTTAAGATTGATTTAATGAGATGATGAACACACTATGAAACCTGATGCAATCTAAAACACTGTAGAAAATAAAAGAAATTTTATCGCTTTTATGAAGTTGCAGCTTAAATTTATGTTGGATAGGTTATCAAACAAAATTGGCCTGGCTTGGGAGGGGTTTGGTAGTTGATTAGGTTTAGTTTAGTGAGATATTCAAAAACTGAAATTAGGGTTTGGTTTGATGCAAAAGTTAACATGGATTTCAATGCAAAAAAACTCTAAAAAACTTAAAGAACATATAATGACATGTGATTATGATTCATACCAAATTTCATGCAAAACAAAAATGCTATGATGATGCAAAACCTAGGGTTTCTAACTGGGTGTAGGAAAGAATAGAATTCAGGTTAGGGTTTCTAGGAAGCAGGTTTCCTTACTATTTTTAGTTTAAAAAGAATCAAGAAAAATATCAGTAAAATATAGGATGACTCAGTGGTTACTCAGTCAAAAAATTAGAAAAAAAAAGTAAATCTAAAATGGGAAACTCGGCATAAACTTGGACTCTTAATGCAGAATAGGAGCAGAGATTTTCTAGAGCAAAAGAAAATAGGCATGAAAAATCTTTTACTGATAGAAATAAATTATGAAAGAAATTTTAAAAATACTAATAATTATGTGGGATCTAACAAAAGAAAATTAGAATTTCTTGATTTACCTACATATAGAAATAGGAAAAATAATAGACCATGTATGGGAATGACAGGATGCAAAAACTAGCCCTAAACATGCTTTGATGCCAAATTGATGCGGAATTATTCATGCATGCCAATTATTTTTCATGTATTAAGCATTAAATTAGGAGTTTATATCCTGAATTTCAAGTCAAGATTCAAAGTAAGAAATTCTATAGAAATCCTAGAAATAGATGCATGCAGAAATCGATCCTACAATTGAAGAAACAGGACCGCCAAGGCTAAGAAGCCCTGGTTAGGACTAGCTCTTCTGCAATACCACTACCTGATGAGTATAGGAGGTGTACTTGATAGAGATTTTAAGATTGATCCATGAAGAGTTCTTCGCTCAATGCTCGATGGATGCGGCCTGGAAAACAAAGCTATCGATCCTGCGGATCCACGACTTTCAATCCGGTGACCCGAAAGCTTGTCGATTGGAATCCTAGATTCGTGAAGTCTGAGGAACTTGAAGATCACCATTTAAGTATTAGAAAATAAAGAAAAAAAAAGGTTAAATCACTGAAAGAAGAAGGGAAGGAAGTGAAGGAAGAGGGGCGGCTAGGAAGATGAAGAGGCTGTCGACTTGGAGGCGGGGCACAAGGATCAAATAGATACCCTAAGGGATCACACAGATACCCTAAATCACATAGAAAACTTCACACACAATTTTGAGGAACTCAAGAATAATTCATTCATCAATAATCAGCAATAATACATGAGGGGGGGAAGGGGCCTTTATATAGCTATACAATTTAGGGCATACAAGAGATTTTACATGGTCTTCCTTTTCCTTTACAAACTCTTCCACAAGTCCTCTCTCAAATAGGTTCAAATTTCTTCTCCCAACTAGGATTACTTCTCTCCTCCTCTTTGACTTGGTCTTCTCCTTCTCTTTGACTTGGTCCAAGGGGGGTAATCATAAGGGGGCGCCATATAGAGGGTGACCATAAGGTGGGGCGCCATATGAAGAACTTTGGGCTTTTGAGCTTTGGACAGCCCACTTTAGTGCTGGGTAAGGTCTTTTAGCTTTTCTTCCGGTTATCCATTTCTTCATGCTGGGCTAATGTACTTGTCATCTAGGTCTTCAATGATAGCTCCAAGAATCCTTTTATGCTTTCCAAGTGGCACAATTATGTGGATGACTGGATTCCATGCAGTGGTTGTAGTATTATGCTAACTGTCTTCATAAGTGACTTGAGTCTTCTTACAAAATTGGACTGAATGCATAAAATTTAAAACTTATAGGACTCATAAGACTCACTAAGCATCCAAAACTTGACTCAATACTCTAATTACAGGACTCAACTGTAGAAAGGCCCTAAACAGGACTTAGGGGCCAAAATATAGATTCAAGTGTAACAAGGCCTGAAAAACAAACTCAAGGCCCAAATATAAAACTCAAATGGCTAACATAGGCAAATTATTGGACTCAAAGACAAAATTTGCATCATGGCTAGGGACTCAAAACTCAGGGACCCATAGTAAACCAGGGTTGACCTGATGTTCCCATCACTCTCGGTCCCCATCATTCCCCTACGGTGGGGAGAACTCGACTCCGTCAAGTCAGGCTCAGTGGGTTTGATAGAACCGAAACCAATCAAATAAAGACTCTGATGCTGGGTTCACCCATTTTAAATTTTTTTTTTTTCAACTTCTTTTCTTTTCTTGTTTTTTTCTTCTTTTTTTTCATATCTGCTCTAAAAATCGTGCAACTCTGGAAGCTGTGCAGTGCTGAAATCCATGCTGCTCCACAAACTATGCTACTCTAGAAATCATGCGCTGAAGTCGGCAACAGGGGAAGAATATGCATTCACGTTCATGTTGGCCTTGGTGCCTTCATGTTCATGCCTTGTCGGAATAGGGTCTTCATGGAGGGAATCCTATGAGGCTTCACTAGTGATCTCGAAGGAGCTAGTGCCTGGGGGTGAAGACGGTGGCCGGTGATGTCACTGGGAAGGAAGGCAGTGGCACGACCAGGAGGCAATGAACGATCATGGACCTCTTCGATCATGGACCTCAGCCAATCTTGGACCTCTCCGATCAGGGAAGGCAACGATCGATGAGGCTCGACCTGAGCATGCATCTGGAGAAGTCCAGCATCGTCGGAGGATGTAGGAGCAGGGAGGATCTGGCAAGAGGGCATTGCACGGACCTGCAGCGCAGGGGTTTCTAGCGGTTGGGGCGAGAAGGCACGAAGTTGTAAGGCTTAAGCACCTGCGGAAGCTTTGATCCGAAGCCGGAAGATGGTGGTGAATCAGGTGGCGAATTGGGTTTCTTATGGTCATCAGCTGCCGGCAAGGGAGCAGGGAGGATGAAACAATTCCATGGATGGAGGAAGGGTTGGCTTGCAGAGGTTGTTTCCGATTGATCTGAAGAGGGAGATTGCAATCGGTGGTCTCGATGAGGAAGCTTGTATCAAGGGAGATCCCAGGCGAGGGGACTAGTGGGGGGGGCTCACGGTGGCCGAGCTTCAGGATGGAGGTGGCGATGAAGATCGGGCGGAGGGCTTGATGGCATCGGTGAGGGCGAGGATGAGCCGGTGGTCGATTATCCGGTGGGATAAGCATCGTGATGTCATGGGCATGACACAGCTACAGGCCCGGTGGTTTGGTGGCACAGTAGCAGCACGGTGTTGTGGCGACAGGGAGATTGGATGACATCGATGGCGGGAATTTACAGATTGGCATTGTTGGAGGCATGATCAGTGGCATTCCCGGTTGCAGGCGATGTGGAGATGGGCTTCACGGGCAATGGCAGCAAGGGTGTCGGCATAGAGAAGAGTTGGGAAGAAGAAACCTACCCTAATCCTTCTGGGCTCTGATACCAAGTTGATATGGGACAGGAAGCACGGGATCACTGGCGAGCATAGAAGTCACCAGAAATTAGGGTTTGCACTCAAGAACAGGGAACACGGGCATCACATCCACTCCAATCTGGATGAAAAAACTCAGACAAAATAACTTTCAATTTTAAGTTGTATTCATGAGAAAAAAGATACTTCATACAAGAGAGGAGGGGTGGTATTTATAGATTCACCCAAGGGTACATGACTTGAGGGCTAAAAAACCCTGACTTGTGGGCCAAGAAATCTTGGTGGACCTGGTCAAAAGTGGGCCTTTGTCTTGGACTGGAGCTCTCTCTCTTGTGGGCTTGGCGGCATGAAAGGGCCCAGGTGCATGAAGGCCAGCTCTGGTTGGGGGGGCCTGGTGAATCTACTGGCTGCTGACTCTGTTCTTGAATATGACTTGAATGGACTCGATTGGACTCTATTGGACTAAAAATAACTGGACCTGACTAAGTTGACTCAATGACTCAGTTGTCTCACTTTATTACAGGACTCAATTGGCTCACTTTGACTCTAGTGACACAGAACTAATGGACTCAACTAAAATAAAATGAAATAGACTCTTGGTCCCCATCACCCAACATGCCAAGAGGAGGCATCCATCATGAGTTGACCAAGTCCAAGCATGGTGGAAGAGTCCAAATGAAAGATGGAAAACAAGTTTATGTTCCATTCAACTTGTATACTTTTAGTTTTAGGTTACTTGTATACTTTTTCTCCCATTCAAAGTGTGTAGACCTATCCTAACTAGGAGAGGGCTGAAGTCCTAATTGGGAGAGGGCATGGAAACTCTATAAATACCCTACCCCTCCATCTCTTGTATTCAATCAACTCTTATGAAAAAAACTTTGTTATTTTGGTGTTCAGCTTCTGGTGTTCTGGTTTTTGGTTCTTTGATTTTGGTTCTTTGTTCTCTTCCTTGGCCGACCACCCTTCCTTGGAATTCTCCATGCCCTAGTAGCAAATCAAGCCCCCAAGCAGCAGCCACATCCAAGAAGAGAAGCCTTGAAGATGCCCCAGATTAGGAGCTCCTTCTTCCCTGCTGCCAGCCCTAACCCTGCTTCCCCTTGTTCTTTCTTTCATATTTTGTTTCTTTTCATTGATCACCTATTTTGTGCCTAACCTTGATGCTTGCAGGATCCTCGAGATGTTTCTCCTTCCCAGAGAAGGCTTTCCTTTCTTTCAGACCGGGTCCAGATCACCTTCAAATTTGGGAACCAAAGGCTTGTTCTTCCAGGCGCCATCCATATTATTGAGGGATCTCTTCTTCAAAGGAACTGCAATCGCTGCCTGGTAAAAACCTTCCCCCTCTTGAGTTCTGATCTGGTGACAGGTACGCTATCCTAAGCTTAGAGTTTCTCAATTCTCAGGTCCTGGCTTTATTATTCTGCATGAGATATTTTATGGGTATGATATTTTCTTTCATTACTAGTCTTCCTGCTGATCTTTACTTATTTTTTGGGTCTTTAGACACTGAATTAAAAATCTTAAAAATCATAAAAAAATTAGTTTTTATTTATCATCAGTCCTAGGATTGTCCCGCATCAATTTGGTATTAGAGCGGGTTTAGGATAGCATTCATCTGCATTAGGTTCACAAACCCTAATTTCTGCATCCTGCTAGCTGCATCAGGTGTCTATTTTTCATCTAATTTTGACCACATAGGAATTTTATTTTTTTGTGAAATCTACATGAAGTGCTCTGTCTTGTTCTCTATTTTATCATAATTCTTAATTAATTTTACCAAAAACTAAAAGTCCTAAACTTTGGCATCATAGGAACCCTAACTGAAATCCTGAGATTTTTGCATTACATTGAAGACCCTAGGATTTGCATCATCATCTGAATTTTTTTTGCTTCAAATTTGGTAGAGGTCATCATTGCCATCTATAATATGTCCTAGAATTTCTCTGATTTTTTTCTATATCAGAATCCATGTCAAACACTATATTAATCTAAACTTTAAATCTCAGAATTCTGTGAACTCTGCACACTTGACTCAAACAAACCTAACCAACTTCCACACACCCCAATCCCAAGCCCAATTTGTTTGCTAACCAAATCAACCTAAACTTAACTTGCCACCTCATAAAATACACATAAATTATTTTTATTTTTCTGATTATTTTAGATTGCATCAGGGCCATCGATTGCCATCATCTCTTTAACCTAATCTTAAGGGCAATTGCTATCTAACATCAGGGCGGGATTTCATCCCCTATCTTTGGCCCAAAACAACCACCATCATACTGACCCAAGCCTAAATTAAAATTGATTAGACTTAATTTGCCCTAAAGGGCTAGGTGACACCCAACAGGTCGGGTCCGAATTATGTGGGCCAACAGTGCATTTAATCCTATGTCTATTACTGAAAACTGGTGTCTAAGGCTTGGGGTCCAGAGTCAAACGACCTAAGTGGACTGGTGGTTTATAATTAAGACCTTGTGACAAGCAGGGGGAGCCTCCCACCACCCCACCCCCTACCTGGCCAGTGGAAGGATTTGTTGCTGGTTTAATTGGAAGTTGAGTAGACCCATTTAGTTTTGACTCTAGGTCTAGAAAACCCAAGATTGTACTAACCCTTTTGCATGCTTGGCTGCACTATTCCACCTTGATTGATTGTTTGTTTGCATGACCACTAGACTAGAAACCCAATACCAGAAGTCTACATCCCAACCTAGCTCAGCCATGGATTCCAATTTTTAGACCATTATGAAAGCTATGACTGATCAGTTTGCTCAAATGAATACCAAAACCAAGCCCAGTTTGCCCAAATGAATTACAAGTTTGACCAATCCAACACCCAGATGACCCAGATAAATAATAGATTAGACTTAATGATCCAATCCAATAACCAAGTAACCCATAGGATTGATCCATTAGAGACCAAGTAGAAATCCTAGGGAAGACCCATAGAGTTGAACCCCAGGAATTTTAGTCCATAGGAATCAGCCTAGTGCCAATTAGTTTTTTCCTAGTAACCATGAATCCCATAGGATTAGTACCCCTAGAGATGAACCAAGTATTAATCCGAAACCCTTTAGTCAACCCACCCATGTTATCCTAGACATTAGTCAATTTTTCCTTAGCCAACCCCCTCTTACCACCTCATTGGTTCACCAGAATGACATTGAAGATGAGATATATGAGGCTGACCGAAGCTTAGTGGAGGAGTATGAGGAAGAAGAAGAGGAGTTCCCTATAGAAGACCTAGAATTAGTTGACCCAGTAGATACCCAAGTAGAAACCCATCTAGAGTTAACTAACCCTGAACACACCTAAACTATAGTGGAAGAGCAGTTAAAGGATGAGGAACCCAACCCTACTATTAGACTCTTCCTTGGAAAGCCACTAGAAGAAAGCCCAAGTATAAAGCCCAGTCCAATATTTCTTGAACTAGAAGACTTTATTAAGGATTTGGCTCATCAGTACCCTCAGGAAGAATCCAATCCTATAGTTCCCATTAACAATCTCTTCCCTGAGATCAGTGACCCATTCTTCCATCATGAAAACCCATTAGATATACAACAACCCCATAAGGTCAATCTCATTAGTCTAGATTTAATCCCTAACACCCCTTCTTATATCTTATTCTATCCAATCAACCTTGAACCATTTTCTTACTTTCTACCCCACCAGACTAATCTAGAATCCACCTCATATTTCCTGCCTTTTCTTGAATTTTCTTATATTTCTATAATCATTCACCTGCATTTTATAGAGATAAGCATAATACATACATTCATTGCACATGTTCGGTTTGCATATTACTTCTGGCGTACCTTATGGAATTTGCTAGGAGTGCATAGTAAATTTTCATGTGCATGCCATTCTAGGATTAAACCTAGAGAGTCAATAGAGTGTTAGGTCTTGACCCATAGAGTCTAATAACTTTCCTTTGGTAGGGATTTCTAGTCGAGTCTATTAGGTGTTAGTCTTGAGTCCAATAAAGCCACAATTCTAATTCATCTATCCACATCTACACTAGCCTCTGCACAGGATTGCATAAGGAAATTAGTCAAACACTGAACATAAGAAATGAACTATATAATAACTTGGCTAATTCTCAAAAATATGTTAGAAAATTTTCTACAGGGGAATATGTGTTGATAAAGAGATTTCTTGCTCGTAAAGCTGGCCCATTCAGAATAATGAAAAGAGTTAGACCCAATACCTATATGCTTGAGATACCACCTGATTTAGGTATTAGCTCCACCTTCAACATCTCAGACCTTATAGAGCATAGGGAGCCAGCAGCGATACCTAGCACGCACCTTGAGCCAATCCCTCCCTTTGAGAATGAACCTACCCCAGAGTGTCCATATACAATTTGGCCAAATAGTGAGGAAAGGAGTGAGCGAATCCTGGATGATCAAGCAATCATACCCAGGATAAAGGTTATTAGAGGTATTTGGTCCGGTGGTAAGGTCAGCCAGAATCTGAGGACATGTGGAGCACTGGTGAGGATCTACCGTTCCTCAACCCAAATCCTCCTTGAATAGTATGAGAGCCAAATTGATCATTACTCAATGGAGTCGAGTTCCTCCTACCCCGGGAGAATTGATGGGGACACCAGGATCAGACATAGATCAGTAGATCCCATATGGTTTACTGATTAAGGTTTTAAAATCTTAGTCATATATCACAATTTTGTAAGCAAGTAAGATTGAGTCCTGTAATAAGTTGAGACTAGTTGATTTATCTTAACCCTTGTCAATCATTGAGTCCTGTACTTGAGTATTAGTTTAGTGAGAGTCCAATTATTATACAAGAGAGGAGGTTACCCTATTTTGGAGTTCCACCAGGCCTCACCCAGGATCTAGAGGCATTTACATCAGCTTATAAGATCTTGTTTGACACCCAAGAGCCCTAGATGCTCTCTAGATGCCCTGATGCCCCCAGATGCCATTCCAGATGCTAAATTCCTTCCAGATGCCATGGAATATCCTCAACCCAGGGTGCCCCTTGATTCCAGGGAGATACCAGCATCTTAGTCCAAGAAATTCAAGCCCAGGAGCAAAGCCCAAGCACTTAAGAACCAAGATTCTCTTTGGATACTAGGAATATGCTTGCCCCTGGATCCCAGGCACCCCAGCTTCCAGGAGGCCCAAGCCCATTCGCCCTAGCCCTTCTTGGGCACCCCTTGCTGCCCTTTAAAGCCCAACATGCCAAGAGGAGGCGTCCTTCATGAGTTGACCAAGTCCAAGCATGGTGGAAGAGTCCAAATGAAAGAAGGAAAACAAGTTTATCTTTCATTCAACTTGATAATCCTAGTTTTAGGTAACTTGTGTAGTTTTTCTCCCATTCAAAGTGTGTAAACCTATCCTAACTAGGAGATGGCTGAAGTCCTAATAAGGAGAGGGAATGGAAACTCTATAAATATCCCACCCCTCCTTATCTTGTATTCAATCAACTCTTATGAAATAAAACTCTATTATTTTAGTGTTCAGCTTCTGGTGTTCTAGTTTTTGGTTCTTTGATTTTTGTTTTTTTGTTCTTTTGCTTGGCCAACCACCCTTCCTTGGAATTCTCCACACCCTAGTAGCACATCAATCCCCTAAGCAGTAGCCACATCCAAGAAGAGAAGCCTTGAAGATGCCCCAGATCAAGAGCTCCTTCTTCTTCCCTGCTACCAGCCCTAACCCTGATTCCCCTTATTCTTTCTTTCATATTTTATTTCTTTTCATAGATCACCTATTTCGTGCCTAACCTTGATGCTTGCAGGATCCTCGAGGTGTTTTCCCTCCCAAGAGGAGGCTTTCCTTGCCTTCAGATTGGGTCCAGATCGCCTTCAGATTCGGGAACCAAAGGCTTGTTCTTCTAGGTGCCATCCAAAGTGTTGAGGGATCTCTTCTTCAGAAGAACTACAATCGCTGCCTGGTAAAACCTTCCCCCTCTTGAGTTCTGATATGGTGACAGGTACGCTATCCTAAGCTGGGAGCTTGTCAATTCTTGGGTCCTGGCTTTATTATTCTGTATGAGTTATTTTGTGGGTACGATAGTTTTTTTCATTATTAGTCTTCTTACTGATCTTTACTCGTTTTTTGGGTCTTTAGCCACTAAATTAAACATCTTAAAAATCATAAAAAATTTAGTTTTTTATTTATCATCAGTCATAGGATCATCTTACATCAACTTCGATGAGCCAGTCGCCATGCTGGCCCTGAAGATGGGACTCAGGACCTCTCGCTTCACCTACTCCCTCGACAAGAAGCATCCAAAGACTTACTCAGAGCTCTTCCTCTGGGCCCATAAATATATCCGTGCAGAGGAGGCTGACCATACCAGAAGGGAGCTAGATGGGAGGCCGCTAAAGAGACAAGCCATGGGGGAGACATTAGGCCAGGTTCAGAGTTGACCCTACCAAGGAAGAAAAGTTCACTCATCTTTTTGCCTTGAGATTAAAGATCCTGATGGAGATCGAGGGTGAGTGCTTCCTATGTCATCCTCCCCTGCTAATGCCATCTAATAGATGCGAAAGATCCTGCTACTACCGCTTCCATGGGACCACAACCATGACACTGAGGAATGCCACCTCCTGAAGAGAGAGATAAAAGATCTGATCAAGCATGGCTACCTTGGAAAGCATGTGGAGGGAGGAGCACCTCCAGCAGCCTAGAATGAAGAGCCCTGACCACTCACCATCGACAATCGCCCCACTAAGAAGCTGGTCGGAATGATCTCCTAGGGTGCAGGGAGAAGCTCAAAGAGGGCTAGGGGAGAGAGGGAAGTGATGATGTACTTCCCTGCAAGGGAGAAGGGTCGATTAGGGTAGATAACCAAAACAATGGTACTGTTATCATAGAAATGATGATAGCAAAACATCTTGTAAAAAGAATTATGGTTGACAGTGAAAGCTCTGCTGACATCCTTTTTTATGATGCTTTTGCAAGGATGAACTTGTCCATTGACCAAATAAAGCCGGTGTTCATGCACTTAGTAGGCTTTACCGAGGATTCGGTTGGAGTTGAAGGAGAGATTACACTCCCAATAAGCACCGGGATGCCACCTTAGCAAAGCACCCTACTGATGATGTTCACCATTGTGAGGCTTCCCTCTCCTTACATTGCAATCCTGGGTTATCCTGGACTCAACCTGCTCGATGCTACCATCTTCACCTGGCATCTCCTCATCTAGTTTCCCACTCCCTGGGGGATCGAAGAGATAAGAGGATCTCGGCAGCCAATCCAGCACTGCCAGCAGACGGTCCTAGGAGTGCGAGAGGCTGCACAGGGTATGGTTATGGACCAGTCACCCTGACAGAGCAGGACATGAAGGGTAGGCCAGTTGAGCCCTTGCTATCCTTCCCCCTAGGGCAGGACCCCGTAAGATGGTACAAGTAGGAGCCCTGCTGCCCGAAGAGGAGAGATCCCGTTTGCTTGATTTTTTACAGGCCAATGCAGATGTCTTCGCTTGGACTATAGTGGACATGCCCGGGATCCCATCAGAGGTGATCACCTATAGGTTAAACATTGACCTCAACTGCAACCCAGTCCGGTAGAAGAAGAAGAATTTTATCCCAGAGTGATAGAAGGCGATTGATGAGGAAGTCAAAAAGCTACTGGTAGCAAGCTTCATCCGTGAGGTATGGTATCCTGACTAGCTTGCTAATTTAGTGATAGTCAAGAAAGCTTTCAGGAAGTGGAGGATCTGCATGGATTACACTGACCTCAACCGGGCATGTCCGAAGGATAGCTTCCTGCTTTCCTAGATTGACCAGCTGGTGGATGTGACCTCGGGCCACAAGCTCCTTAGCTTCATGGATACATTCTTTGGTTACAATCAAATCTGCATACACGTGGAGGACGAGGAGCACACAATATTTATGGCCGGTAGAGGTATGTATCGCTACAGGATGATGCCATTTGGCTTCAAGAATGCAGGGCCCACGTACCAATGCCTGGTCAATAGGGTCTTCAAAGACAAGATCAACCATAACATGCAGGTATACATGGATGACATGCTTGTCATGAGTGGCTAGGAGTCAGACCACATCGCCGACCTGGCAGAGGCCCTTGATAACCTCCGCCTCTACCAGATGAAGCTGAACCCTGTCAAATGCTTGTTTGGCATTGTGATTGGAAAGTTCCTGGGGTTCAAGATCACCCAAAGGGGGATGAGGCCAACCCCAAGAAGATCTAGGTGATCATTGACATGAGGCACCCTATCTCCAAGAAGGAGGTTCAGTGCTTGACTGGAAGCATAGTGGCGTTAAGCCATTTTATCTCTCATTCCATCGAGCACTACTAGACGTTCTTCAAGGTGCTATGCAAGATGCATGACTTCACCAATGAGTAAGTCCATGTATTCTTTACAAAGAGCACTCGAGTCCCAGTTGTTTTGAGTTTGTAATTAGGTCAAATTGAGTTATAATTTGATCAAATTAAGTGTAATTTGGTCAATTAGGGTTGTTGAGTTACTAATTGAGTCCATTGAGTCCATCAATTGGTTTAAGAGTCCTGTAAATAGCATTAATTTGCTTTGTTTATTGAATTGTCAAATTTGAGTCCTGTAATTAGTGCTTGAATAACTCAAGGGATGTTATAAGTACCCAAGACCCAAGTCATCATTACCTTGGTGGATCAATTCTAGGTCAAAAAGGGGTTGTCCAAATTTTTCACCAGACATCCGGTTATCTAGACATCAAGTTATCCGGACATCCGGACATCCAGACATCCGGACATCCAGACATGGGGACATCTAGACATTGGAACATCTTGACATTTGCACATCAAGACAAAGTCATCCTTATCCAAGAGTGGCACCCCTTCCCATTTATTTTTCATCACTCATTTCAAGGAGGCGCCCATTTAAGAGGAGTAAAGCAGGACTCTGCTTCTTATCTGGCGGCCCCCCTTATTTTCTTTTGTTGCCCACTCCAAGATGATGCCCATTCATTCAAAATTTAAATAGGAGGAAGAGTCCAAGATGAATGGAGGATCATCCAAATTCAAAGGAGTTATCTTTTATCTATTTTTAAATTCAAAGGGAGAAATATCCTCACCCAAATTTAAATTCAAATGAAGGATTCAAACTTTTGAAGTGGCAGATCCATCTCGAGTCAAAGAGAATCTCCATTGGGGTAAGTAACCAATCCTTTTCTCATTAGATTTGGTAATTGAAGCATGGAATAACCTGATCTTAGATGGTTTTGTAGCCATCCGGTCCTTATTCTTCATAGCTTGCGGAGCGGATTGCGGGTAAGTGGTTAATTGCCTTCTTTACTCTCTTCAATCTATTATGTTAGTTGCTTTACTATGATCATTGCTCTCTAAATCATCTTAGACTAAAATTACATCATCTTACATCGTATTGCATTGTCCCGCATCATCTTATTGGTATCAGAGCTGACATTCCATATCAGTATTGGTATCAGAGCATTAGGTTAGATTAGTATTTCATGCTAGTTGAATTCTCTTTAAGTACTCTGATCGGGTGCTTCACCATGGCCGTCCGGTCATAGAAAAAAGTAGGGCTGCAAGACCCTCGTATCCCATTCAAAGAGAATTTCCTATGGCATATAGGGGTCCTACTATGAATTGACCCTTGAAGAAGAAAACGAAGAGAAATGCATCTTTATGGTTAATATTCTGCATCCCATTTATTTCAATATATGGTCTATTCTTTTAATTGTTTCTATACATAGGAACATCAAAAAATTTTTATTTATATTGCGTTGGATTTATTACATTTGGTTTTATTTTTGTTATTTTCTTAGGATTTAATTCGATCTATAGAATTTTTGAAAGCCAGATTACTGTCCAAAAATATTTCTATTTCAGAATTTCATATAGTTTAAATTCCATAAAAGTTTAATTTCTACAATTTAAAATTTAAAATTTAAAATTAAAAAAAAAATTAAAATTAAAATTTAAAATCTAAATCTGAAATCTAAACTTAAAATTTGAAATTTAAAGTTTGAATTTTAAATTATCAGTGCTATCTTATCTTATCTTGATTGTGCATTTATTTGAAAACACTTAAGGGCAAACAATATAACATAAGGGAAGGATTGAGACCGTTTCCTTAGCCCAAAACAACCAACCCCATTTGCATAGTCCTAAGCCTTAATTAAAATCATGTAGCACTTAAAGCTAGGGATAGCAACAGGTCAGGTTTTATATACGGGTTAACCCATTGTAGTAGTCACTTTTGTGTGTGCTTCTGAGAATTGGTGTCTAAGGCTAGAGGTCCAAAGGCAAACATCTTAAGCGGACTGGTGGTTCTTTAATTAGGACATCATGAGAGTGAGGGGAGCCTCCCACCACCCCACCTCTTACTTGGCCAATCGAGGAGTTACTACAGTCTTGGTTATTACCTTGACTAAGCACTATATTGGCCCTTAGGTCTAGGAGCCCAGACTTAGGTTGTTTTGTAATGTTTGCATTGCATGACCATTAAAGCAGGCCAAACCCAACCCAGTCTGATTTTGGAGTCCACCATAGAAATTTTACTGAGGACCTTCAATGAACAATGTGAACTGATAGATAATAGGTGTGACCGACTAGATAAGCAACTCGACAACCTAGAAAGAACCCATTGGGCCCGGACTAACCCTGGTTCACCTAAACTGACTTTCCCTGGACCCATAATTCATTGGCCAAAATCCATTTGGATTAGTGTCCCTTATCAAAAATCAGGATCTAGCCTAGTCCATCTGAGTCGACCCATTCTACAATAGCATCAACCCAATTTTCATCAGAGTCGACTAAACACTAATCTGAGCTGACCTACTCCTGTGATCCCGTTTGTTCCTAAGAATGACCCTGAAGAGGAAATATCTATTGCAAACACAGAGTTAATTAACCAGAAGGTTACTCAAGCTGAAACCATAGTGGAAATATATGAAGTTGAAGAAAACCTGATGGATGAATACGAAGGTGAAGACTTCGAGGAGGACAACTCTAATACCTTACCTAAGAAAAACCTTGGAAAACAAAAGATTGTTGAGCCTAGTCCTGAAACATCAGAACAATAGGAAATTAGTGAGGACTTGGT
Source organism: Areca catechu (assembly GCA_021397845.1). Classification (NCBI taxonomy): domain Eukaryota; kingdom Viridiplantae; phylum Streptophyta; class Magnoliopsida; order Arecales; family Arecaceae; genus Areca; species Areca catechu. The sequence continues at coordinate 74,020,790 of CM038041.1, forward strand.
TCCCATAACTCAATGCCCTCAGGAAAAACCCAATCCTTTAGCCTCAACACAAGACCTCCTTCAAGTCCCTGAGGAACAACCCCAGGAGGTCGACATTATTTTAGAAGACTTTCAAGATGAACTTCTTGAAGACCTTCTAGATGACCTTCTGCCACCTAGAAGCATCTCGTCTGCCATAGATCTTACACCAATAGATCAACATTCAAATCTTAAGGTCATCTTGAGTAACCAAGGTCTGTTTCATGCTTCCCCTAAGTTACCCCAAGACTCTGATTCCTATTTCCTACCCTTCCCTTATCATGCTTCTAAAACCATTAGGTTTCATTTTGAAGAGATTACTAGGTTGCAAGAGCCATTAAAGCCCATCCCTTTTGCTACCTGCTTTTGGAAGACCTTATGGCATTTGCTAGGGATTGATGCAGAACAAATAAAGGAATGCGATGCGGAAGTAAATTAAGATTAACTAATTTTTTTGTTGTTTTTATATGTTTGTAGAAGTTGGCTTCAAATCAAAGAAAAGTTAACCTAACATTGAAAGATACTAATATGATAATTGAAAGCACAATTTTAAGGAAACTAAATTATCAGAGTAGTTCAGAAGCAACGGATCGCTGGGGGTTGAGAAACTCCCAGACCTAGGGTTTCGCTCCGAACTTTCAGCAGAACAGAAATAAAGAGAAGAGATGGTTTACCTAACCAGACAATGATCTTCACAGATTTTGGTGGAAGAACTCTCCCGAGCAGATTGTTGGATCCTCGGATTCAGATTTCTTCGCAATGGATCCTCCAGTACTGGTCCTTTGGCGGGGTGGCTTCTCCTGAACTCAAGATCTGGAAGAGAAGAAAAACAATTGATGTTATCAGAGAGTCAAGGGAAGAATTTACCAGGTTGATGAACTTGAAGATTGAAATTGCTGAAAACTGGATTCTCCTGGAAGCTGATGTGATTTTCCTTGGAACTTGCTCTGGATCTGAAGTAGCCAGACTGGATCTGGATGAAGGTGGACGGCCTGGACTTGTAGAGAGAGAGAGGTCATGGGAGATGGATGGATCTAGGGTTTGATGGATTGAAAATAATGAAGGGTGGCTAGGGTTTTGGGATTTCAAGTGGCTAACCTAGGGTTTTGGATAAAGATGGAGATCTCTCACCTCCTCAAGGCTCCAATGGAACCCGGATTACCCCCTCACGGAGCTCAACACTTAGAATAGTGCGGAAGAAGAGAAACCTAGGTCACTCAACACAAGAGAGTAGCAAAAAAAAATAATTTTCTTCATTGATTTTCAAAGTTACAAAGAGAGGTCTATTATATAGACCTAAAATTTTCTCCTAGCTTGTACAAATTCCCATGTGGGACTAAACTCTTCCAACCTCTAGATTAGGTAGAAAACCCCCTCTCTTGGTCGACCAAGACTTCAAAAAAAATTGGGACGGCCATAAAGGAATTTTTTTTTGGAATTTTTATGGCGCCTCCTTTGGAGTTGGATTTGGATTTGGAGTCCTCCTCTTCTTATGGCATTTCTTCTTTTCTTCCACTCCAAGTTAAGCTCTTTGATTTTGATTTGAACTTCAATTGGATGTCCTTCTTTGATTTGAAGTTTTCTTCCTTCTTTGCTTAGGTAAAATAGGCAGGTATGGGCGCCTCCTTTAAATTAGCTTCCAATTTGATTTTTTCTTCTTTGGGTGTGGGGACCATGACACTGGGATGCCTCTGTGGCGCCTCCTAGACTCTGGCATGTGCTCGGAGTGTGGCTGGGCGTGTGGCTTGGAGTGTGGCCTCCACTTGCTTGAACCTTGATTTGATTGGAAGACAAATGTGGCACCATTTTGGACCAAATTGAAACCACATCGGGACTTGCACCGAGTCAACATGACTCAACAAAATTTAAATGGTGACTCAAGAAATAAATAAAAATAAATAAACTGGTTGACCAGGTCAACCTTTATTACAAACCCTAATTTCTCGGGCAATGTCAATCAGAGATCCAGATGGAGCTCTGAAGTCTTCTTCTGAGTCTGGTGCCCGCACCAATTCTCCCGGGGTGGGAGGAACTCCACCCTGTCGAGTAAGGCTCAAGTTGGCTCTGGTATCTCTCCAAGAGGTCTGGGTCCAATTCTTGTAGTTCTTCTCGGGAGATCCAAGAGTCATCAGAATCTGGCCTTCCTTGCCAGCGGACCAGGTACCTTTGGTATCCTTGATTACGAGTAGAGATAACCTGATCATCTAGGATCTTTTCAATCTGCTCTTTCCTCACAGGCCAGTTTGTTGGTGGACACACAGGGTCGGGATCACTCTCAATGATTGGGTTAGGCTCAAAAGGCTCACTAGGAATCACAGCTGGCTCCCTGTACTCTACTAAGTCTGTAATGTTGAAAGTAGAGCTAATGCCTAGTTCTGGAGGCAACTCGAGCACATAGGCATTGGATCCTACTCTTTTTACCACTCTAAATGGTCCAGCTCCCCTAGCTTGTAACTTTCTAACGGTTCCAGGAGGAAACCGTTCAGGCCTTAACCTAATCATCACATAGTCTTCCTCAACAAAAGATTTGACTCGCCTTTGAGTATCAGCCAACTTCTTATAAGTTTCATTACTTAAATTTATTTTGGCATGAATTTCTTTATGCAAGTCTTTTACATGCTGTGCAAAATTCTCAGCAGATTTGGAGACTCGAGTGTGGACAGGTAAAGGGACTAGGTCAAGAGGTGTGTGAGGTTTGTACCCATGTACAATTTCAAATGGACTCTTACCCGTAGACCTATTGACCGAGTCATTGTACGCAAATTCTGCCCTTGGTAGGTATAAATCCCAATTTCTGGTGTTTTCACCAACAAGACATCTCAGCAGATTTCCTAGGCTACGGTTCACTACTTTAGTTTGGCCATCAGTTTGGGGATGATAGGTAGTTGAAAACTTAAGTTTTGTCCCTAACTTATGCCAAAGGGTCTTCCAAAAGTAACTGGTGAACCGGACATCCCTATCTGAAACGATTGTCTTAGGTAGGCCATGGAGTCTAACTATCTCATTGAAGAAAAGTGTGGCTACCTTAGACGCATCAAAGGTTTGGGAACAAGGCAAGAAGTGGGCCATTTTAGAGAATCGGTCGACTACGACACAGATAGAATCATGTCTCCTCTGGGTCTTAGGTAAACCTAACACAAAATCCATACTCACATCTTGCCAAGGACGATCTGGGATAGGGAGTGGGGTATAAAGGCCAGTGTTTTGTTTTCGCTGTTTGGCAACAGCGCAGGTTCGACATCTAGCTACAATATTAGCTACATCCCTTTTCAAGCTAGGCCAGAAAAAGTGGTCTTCAATAGCTAGAATGGTCTTGTCTTTTCCAAAATGGCCGGCTAAACCTCCAGCATGGATTTCCCAAATCAAAAATTCCCTAAGAGAAGTTCTAGGGATGCAAAGCCTATTTTTGAAGAACAAAAAACCATCTACAAGGGTATAATCCTGGTGATTACTAGATGGTCCTTGAACTAGATCCTGATACACAGTTGTGAAATCCGGACAAGACTCATATTCCTCTTTGATTTGCTCAAACCCTATGACCTCAGTTCTAACAGAAGTTAATAACAGGGATCGGCGACTAAGGGCATCAGCTACCTTATTCTCAACTCCAGCCTTATGTTTCAGGACAAAAGTATAGGACTGGATATATTCTACCCACTTAGCATGCCTAGGGTTAAGCTTCTTTTGGGAGTTCAGAAATCTAAGAGCCTCATGGTCCGAAAATAGTACAAATTCCTGCGGTAGCAAATAATGTCTCCAGTAACGCAAAGCTTGCACCACCGCATAAAATTCCTTATCATAGGTAGAATACCTAAGCTTAGCATCATTAAGTTTTTCACTAAAGAATGCTATGGGATGATTCTCTTGGCTTAGGACTCCACCTATTCCTACACCTGAAGCATCACAGGCAACCTCAAATACTTTAGAAAAATCGGGTAATCTCAGAATGGGTGCCTGGGCCATTTTCTCCTTAAGATCTAGGAAGGCTTTATGGGCTGACTTAGTCCATTGAAATTCTCCCTTCCTAATACAATCAGTGATAGGAGCAGCTAAAGTACTAAACCCCTTGATGAATCGCCTATAGAAGGTAGCCAAGCCGTGGAAACTTCTAACTTCATGCACATTGGTTGGCTCTGGCCAGTCTACTATGGACCTAATCTTCTCAGGATCGGCTGCCACGCCGTCAGGGGTTACTACAAAACCAAGAAAGATAACTCTACTAGTCATGAATTCACACTTCTTAAGATTACCGTAGAGTCTCTCATTCCTCAAAACTTGGCAGACTGCTCTAAGGTGGCCTAGGTGATTTGCTGGGGTCTTACTATAGATCAGGATGTCATCAAAATAGACCACCACAAATTTTCCTATGAAAGCTCTAAGTACCTGGGTCATAATTCTCATGAAGGTACTAGGGGCATTGGACAACCCAAAAGGCATAACAACCCATTCATAAAGACCATCCTTAGTTTTGAAAGCAGTTTTCCATTCATCCCCGGGTCTAATCCTAACCTGATGATAGCCGCTTTTGAGATCAATCTTAGAAAAAACCATTGCACCAGCCATCATATCAAGCATGTCATCTAATCTAGGGATGGGAAACCTATATTTGATTGTAATTTTATTGATGGCACGACTGTCAACACACATCCTCCACGTGCCATCTTTCTTTGGGGTCAGTAAGGCTGGGACTGCACAAGGGCTAAGACTTTCTCTAATAAACCCCTTCCTCAATAATTCTCCAACCTGCTTTTGCAGTTCTTCATGCTCAGATGGATTCATCCTGTAATGGGGCAAGTTAGGCAAAGTCGCTCCTGGGATTAGATCTATGGCATGCTGGATATCCCTAAGAGGTGGAAGGTGGTCTGGCAAATCCTCGGGAAAGACATCCTCAAATTCTTTTAACACAGGTTTAACTTCTTGAGGAGGCTCTGAGGGTTCCGAAGTTCTAAGTTCCTTAGCAGTCAACATCCAGATGGGTGAACCACTATGAATTTCTTGTTCTAGATCCTTAGCACTGATTAGGTTCACTCCAGTTTTCATCTCCTTAACCTTACCGGCTCCTTTAGTTACCTTGTCCTTAGGGGGAACTGAATGGATCGTAATCTTCTTCCCATTGAAACTAAAGACACAGGTATTGGATTTTCCTAAGAGGGTGGCATCATGATCATACAACCAAGGTCTTCCGAGAATTATACTGCTCATCCCCATGGGTAAGACATCGCACCAAATCTTTTCATGATAAGATTGCATTTGGATTTGGACTTGACATCTAGATTGGATGGGTATGGAGGTAGAATCTACCCAAGAAACCTTATAGGGGTTGGGATGGGGAACTGGGATTAAGCCTAACATCTTGACAGTGCTAGTAGAGATGGCATTTACACAGCTCCCACTATCTATGATGATCTTACATACCTTATCCCCTAATTTAAGAAAAGTCTGTAGGATGTTAGTCCTACGCCAATCCTCTTGAACTAGATTCTGGGATAGGATGCATCTTACAACTCCTAATTGGTCAGATTCATTGGGTTCCTCCTCTCCTTCATACTCCTCAACCAAATTCATTCCGGCCTCATAAACTTCTTCTTCAAATTCCTCACTGGGCTCGGAATTATCATTCTCTCCCTCTTCTATGTAAAGGGATCTCCGAGGGCACTGGCTAGCAACATGACCTACCTTATGACACTTGAAACAGGCTATGGCAGTACACTGACTGGAAATGTGACCTGGTCTCTGACACTTAAAACAGGTGATATTTGAACTAGGGGTTCTCTGGGTGTCAGGTGCCTTACCTTTGTCCATGGGCCTAGGGGTAGAAGTACCCTGAAAAGGTTTACTAGGGATAACTTGGCTAGGTCCATTCCTTGGGATTGGGGAACTAACCCTAGAAGGTATAGGTCCTCTCTGAAATTTCTCAGTGTTCAGTGCAATCTGGTAGGCTTGGTCTAGATCAGTAACCTCTCTCAGAAATAGTTCTCTCTTGATATCTTCCCTCAGTCCAGCCCTAAATCTAGACAAAGTGACTTCGTGGGCTTCACTCACATCACATCTCATTAGGTATTCATCAAAAGTAGCTATGTAGTCTGAGACAGATCAGTTTCCTTGTTTCAGGTTTTGCCATTGGTCTAACAGATTTTGCTGGTATGAAATGGGTAGGTATTTATCTCTCAGTTTTTCTTTCATACCCTGCCAAGTGGTTATGGGCTCAACATTCCGTCTCCTAGTGGTTAGCTCAATGTTCCCCCAGTATAACCTAGCTTGATGCACTAATTTCATCTTGGCAAACTTGTATTTCCTCTCCTCAGACATAGCATACCACTCAAAGTATTGGTCCATCTCACCCTCCCAATCAGAATACACCTTAGGGTTCAGACTACCATCAAAAGTGGGTGCATCTAATTTGATGTTCCTGATGAACCTATCATCTCTATCTTCAGGCTCTGGGTCAGGCCTCCTATGATTAGGTTCAGGATCTCTATATAAAGGCCTTCTAGGCTCCTGATGTGGGTAAGGTTGAGGCACATTAAAATCGGGGTCAGGAGTCCAATTCCGATGTCTAGGTTCTTCAAGTACTTGGACTCGGTCCCTAAGTTGGGTAAGATCCTCATGAATTTGTGCGCTAAACTGGGCCACAGTGTTTGTCATATCCTGATTCATTTTAGCCATACTTTCAGTAAGAGTTTTGATCATGGCCTCTAAATCAGGTTGGGTTTGACCAGGTTGATATGGCACTCCGTTTCTGGTAGACATGATGATTCAAGCAAGCACACAAAATGAGACTAGACTAAATCGACTACTGGATCACTAGACCTAGAGTCCAAACTAGATGCCCAATCAGAGTGGCAAGCTAGCCTGTAGTAACTCATGACTCAGCCAGGCAGGTGTAAGGGGAGTGTTAGGTCCCTGAATGCCAATCCTAGACACCAATCAGTGATTGGCCAGGTAGGCGGACCAGCACACAAGCCCTTCGGGAATGGATCCCTGAACCACCGTTCTAGACACTGAGTTCTAAGCACACACAGAATAACTCAGCAAACTGACTCAACACTAGCCTAGACCCGACCAATTGGTGTCCCTAGCCCACTAGGGCAAATTAGGTCTAACCGATTTTAAATTAGGTCTAGGTTTGAATGATTGGATGATGGTTTTGGGCTAAGGAGAGGTAATCAACTCCTCCCCTTATCTTAGATGCTCAATTGCCCTTAAGTAAATTATGAGATGATCACTCCAAAAAGAATTGAATTGCAGAACACAAAAAACAGAGTTGCTGTATTTTAATGCTCAGAATTTTTACCGAAACCAATAAATCACAGAGAAATTATGAAAAATAGGATCAATTATACTGGTTTCAACGAAGTAAAAATCATGCAATTCGGAGTTTTATGCAGGGAGAAATAATTCAGACAACAGGGTAATTACGGGCTGCAACTAGATTGTCTTCCCCGTTTATAATCCCTGCTACGAAGTTATAACCCAATGGATCCCCTACACGCCCTAGGAACACCCCGTGGAATGAGAGGAGGAGGCTTGCGCCTCGCTTAGTTCTTAGGACCGGACGTCCTGGGGAGTCTACTTCGAGCAGACAAAATAAAAAGAGAACAATCAAAGCAAGCAAGCAAATCAGAAACCCTAGACTGGGCTCTGATACCAAAAATGATGCAGAACAAATAAAGGAATGCGATGCGAAAGTAAATTAAGATTAACTAATTTTTTTGTTGTTTTTATATGTTTGTAGAAGTTGGCTTCAAATCAAAGAAAAGTTAACCTAACATTGAAAGATACTAATATGATAATTGAAAGCACAATTTTAAGGAAACTAAATTATCAGAGTAGTTCAGAAGCAACGGATCGCTGGGGGTTGAGAAACTCCCAGACCTAGGGTTTCGCTCCGAACTTTCAGCAGAACAGAAATAAAGAGAAGAGATGGTTTACCTAACCAGACAATGATCTTCACAGATTTTGGTGGAAGAACTCTCCCGAGCAGATTGTTGGATCCTCGGATTTAGATTTCTTCGCAATGGATCCTCCAGTACTGGTCCTTTGGCGGGTTGGCTTCTCCTGAACTCAAGATCTGGAAGAGAAGAAAAACAATTGATGGAATCAGAGAGTCAAGGGAAGAATTTACCAGGTTGATGAACTTGAAGATTGAAATTGCTGAAAACTGGATTCTCCTGGAAGCTGATGTGATTTTCCTTGGAACTTGCTCTGGATCTGAAGTAGCCGGACTGGATCTGGATGAAGGTGGACGGCCTGGACTTGTAGAGAGAGAGAGGCCGTGGGAGATGGATGGATCTAGGGTTTGATGGATTGAAAATAATGAAGGGTGGCTAGGGTTTTGGGATTTCAAGTGGCTAACCTAGGGTTTTGGATAAAAATGGAGATCTCTCACCTCCTCAAGGCTCCAATGGAACCCGGATTACCCCCTCACGGAGCTCAACACTTAGAATAGTGTGGAAGAAGAGAAACCTAGGTCACTCAACACAAGAGAGTAGCAAAAAAAAATAATTTTCTTCATTGATTTTCAAAGTTACAAAGAGAGGTATATTATATAGACCTAAAATTTTTTCCTAGCTTGTACAAATTCCCATGTGGGACTAAACTCTTCCAACCTCTAGATTAGGTAGAAAACCCCCTCTCTTGGTCGACCAAGACTTCAAAAAAATTGGGACGGCCATAAAGGAATTTTTTTTTGGAATTTTTATGGCGCCTCCTTTGGAGTTGGATTTGGATTTGGAGTCCTCCTCTTCTTATGGCATTTCTTCTTTTCTTCCACTCCAAGTTAAGCTCTTTGATTTTGATTTGAACTTCAATTGGATGTCCTTCTTTGATTTGAAGTTTTCTTCCTTCTTTGCTTAGGTAAAATAGGCAGGTATGGGCGCCTCCTTTAAATTAGCTTCCAATTTGATTTTTTCTTCTTTGGGTGTGGGGACCATGACACTGGGATGCCTCTGTGGTGCCTCCTAGACTCTGGCGTGTGCTCGGAGTGTGGCTGGGCGTGTGGCTTGGAGAGTGGCCTCCACTTGCTTGAACCTTGATTTGATTGGAAGACAAATGTGGCACCATTTTGGACCAAATTGAAACCACATCGGGACTTGCACCGAGTCAACATGACTCAACAAAATTTAAATGGTGACTCAAGAAATAAATAAAAATAAATAAACTGGTTGACCAGGTCAACCTTTATTACAAACCCTAATTTCTCGGGCAATGTCAATCAGAGATCCAGATGGAGCTCTGATGTCTTCTTCTGTGTCTGGTGCCCGCACCAGGGATCCATGGTAACTTTTCATGTGCATACCAGACCAGGATCAAAACTAGAGAATCAATCGTCTCTTAGGTTTAGACCCTAAGAGTCCAATAAAACTCTTCTCAATAAGATTACATAGTTGAGTCTGTTTTTTATCAAGTGTCAGTCTGAGTCCCAGAGTCCACAGAGTCATTTGCACAGCATGTCAAAGCATTGCATAAAGAAATCAATAACAAAATTAAAAAGAGCAATGAAGCATATGAGCACGAGGCTAACTTACATAAGAGATTTAAAGAGTTTAACGAAGGGGACTACATCATGATCAGGTTACGACCTGAACGGTTTCCAATCGGAACCATAAAAAAAACTACACTCCCATAGTGCTGGACCGTATAGGATTATAAAGAAGATTGGACCTAATGCTTATATGCTAGAATTACCATCAGAGTTAGGTATTAGTCCGACCTTCAATATATCTGATCTAGTCGAGTTTAAGGAACCAATGGTGATACCTAGTGAGCCATTTAAGCCTGATCCCACCTTTGAGAGTGACCCTATCCCAGAATGTCCACCAGCAAAATTACTAGAGAAGAGAGAATAGATTGAGCAGATCATGGATGATAAGATCATAACTACTAGAAATAAGAACTACCAAAGATATCTGGTTTGTTGGCAAGGGAGACCTGAGTTTGAGGATTCTTGGATCACTAGAGAGGATCTTCAGAAGTTGAACCTTGACTTGCTAGAACATTATTAGAGCCGAATTGATCCATACTTGATGGGGTCGAGTTTCTCCCACCCCGGGAGAATAGGTGAGGATACAAGAGCTAGGAAGAGGAAGCAAACCTTTTCGAATTCAATTTGGATCATCAATGAGTAAGTCCATGTGTTCTTTACAAAAAACACTCGAGTCCCAGTTGTTTTGACTTTGTAATTAGGTCAAATTGAGTTGTAATTTGATCAAATTAAGTGTAATTTGGTCAATTAGGGTCGTTGAGTTACCAATTGAGTCCATTGAGTCCATCAATTGGTTTAAAAGTCTTGTAAATAGCATTAATTTGCTTTGTTTAGTTAATTGTCCAATTTGAGTCCTGTAATTAGTTCTTGAATAAGTCATGAGGTGTCATAAGTACCCAAGACCCAAGTCATCATTACCTTGGTGGATCAATTCTACTAGGTCAAAAAAGGGTTGTCCAAGTTTTTCATTAGACATTCGAACATCTAGACATCTGGACATCCAGACATCAAGTCATCTGGACATCCGGACATCCAGACATCCGGACATCCATACATGGGGACATCTAGACATTGGGACAACTTAATATTTGGACATCAAGACAAAGTCATCCTTATCCAAGAGACGCGCCCCATCCCATTTATTTTTCATCGCTCATTTCAAGGAGGCACCCATTTAAGAGGAGTAAAGCAGGACTCTGCTTCTTATCTGGTGCCCCTCCTCATCTTCTCTTGTTGCCCACTTCAAGATGATGCCCATTCATTCAAAATTTTAATAGGAGGAAGAGTCCAAGATAAATGGAGGATCATCCAAATTCAAAGGAGTTATCTTCTATCTTTTTTTAAATTCAAAGGTAGAAATATCCTCATCCAAATTTAAATTCAAATGAAGGATTCAAACTTTTGAAGCTATTTCTTATCCCTTGTTGCCTATCAAGAGATCAAAAATTAGATTCACGCCAAGAAGGGAGAAGGGAAAAAATCTCATCGCCACTTTTTAAGAGGAGTAAGAGAGAAGGACTTCTCCTCTCTCCCTCTCTTTTGTCACCCTACTCAATGAAAGCTATTCAAGTTGTCACCAAGCAAGCCAATTCAAATTTCAAGGAAGATGACAAAGAGTGTTTGAGTTTGAATTTAAATTTAAATGTACTTTGAATTTAAAGGAGTCCTATGATATCTTCATGTGTGAAGAACCCTATAAATAGGACCCCATACCCCCTTGTAAAAGATGATTATTGATTTATGAAATGAAATGCTGTCTTTCTTCTTCCACAAAGCTGGGTAGGCTTAGTGATTTTTTCTAAGGGTGAGGAGGTCCTTAAGAGCTCAAGGCGGGGAGGTCCTTGAGAGCTCAAGGCGGTGAGGTCCTTGAGTGGAGGTTCTGCCGGATTCATCAAGCTGCTACCGATCTGATACAAGCCCTACACATCCAACATTTGTTTTTTCATTTTGGAGCCTACTTATTTTGTTCTTAAAATCTTATTTGCTGCCTTCTTTATAGATCCCAGGTGTTCAAGGACTTTAGAGTATGGATCCTTTGCTTCCGAACCAAGATCTGATGGTAGATCTGAAATCTAGAGTTCCGATCTTCATCCTACTACAAAATCTGAGCGACCAAGCAGCATATCGATCTCGAGTCAAAGAGAATCTCCATTAGGATAAGTAACCAATCCTTTTCTCATTATATTTGGTAATTGAAGCATGGAATAGCCTGATCTTAGATGGTTTCCTAGCTGTCGGGTCCTTATTCTTCATAGCTTGCGGAGCAGATTGCAGATAAGTGGTTAATTGCCTTCTTTACTCTCTTCAATCTATTATGTTAGTTGCTTTACTATGATCATTGCTCTCTAAATTATCTTAGACTAAAATTAGATCATCTTACACCATATCGCATCATCCTGCATCATCTTATTGGTATCAGAGCTGGCATTCCGCATCACCTGGATAGAGGAATGCTGGAAGGCTTTCGAGGAGCTGAAAAAGCTCCTCAACTCCCTACCATTGCTGTTTAGGTCAGAGCATGGGGAGAGCTCCTCCTATACCTGGTGGTCTCACCGTAGGTGATCAGCTCGGTGCTGGTCTGCACCGATAAGGATGGTACCTAGCGACCAGTCTACTACACCAGCAAGCTGCTTCACGATGCTAAAACTAGGTACACTCGATCAGAAAAGATTATCTTCGCACTCATTGTGTTTTTGTAGCATTTCAAGCCCTATTTCCAAGAACATTGATGCGGGACTGGTGGGGCTAAAGAGGATCGAACGGTGAGCCTAGAAGTCACCTAGATTAGGGTGCCTTTTTTTCTGTAATGGGGTGGTGAAGGAATAATGGAGGTGGAAGACAGGGGTCGGGTCTTTCATGAACCTTGGGACTCACACTCACGGAGAGATATCACACCTCTAGGATAACCCACCTCACTAATGGAGCCGTACAGAGAGATCTCACACTTCTAGGGCATCCCACCCACCTCACTAATGGAGCCGTACGGAGAGATCTCACACCTCTAGGGCATCCTACCCACCTCACTAATGGAGCCGTTAAGGTGAATCACAAGGGACATGAAGGTCATAGAGAAGGTGGAATTGGGATAACTGGGGCCTCACACCCCTCGATGCCCAAAGGCGAAGGCAAGATGGGCCTAAGCCCACTCCAAACGGAGGCAGAACCAAGACTCTTTCTCAAAAATTCAATTTCATTGCTAACCTATTACAAGAGGGGATGCCTTTTTATAGGCTTACAAGACTTAGGACCCATACATGAAATTTTTTTTTATTTTATTTTATTTATTTATTTATTTTAAATCCTAAACCAATAGCTTTGAGATCCATGTAGAGCTGCTTCTACATCAGGATCTATGCAACTCCATCTTTTGTGACCATGGAACAGGGGATCTATGGATGGTACTCAAAGCTTTGATTCAGTGATCGACGGACGGGGTGGAGGATGGGGCGTGAATAGGATGGCGAGGGCAAGGTGGAGGGTGGACAGTTCGTGATGGTAGTCGCCCAGAGAGCATCAACATCAGAGCGGGAGATCAATCCGTTGCTAGTTCGCAGGATCCGGTCCTTGACGATGAAGAATCCCGCGATCCGGGTGAAGAGGGTCTAACATGCCATTAACAGCAGCATCGATGGCGGAGATCGACGATAGCGACGGTAACATCGTGGAGGGAGAGGCGGAGGAGCATGTAGCTATTGAGGATGGGAGAGTCATGGCCATGGGTGCCGGTGGTGGCTGGGTCGGAGGTGGCAAAAGAGATGGCGGCTGGGCGGTGGTCACGGGAGAGGGGGGCATGGCATGGAGGTGTGGAGATAGGAGGGAAGAAGAAGGCTCTTGGGGATGTGAGGCTGTGACTCGTGAGATTCGAATCCATGATGTTGTATACAATGCCTCAAACAATGAGCTTGTAGAGACACAAACCCCATTGAAGAGTACCATTTTTCAGGTTGATGCTACCCCCTTCAAGCAAAGGTACCTCCAGCACTATGGTGTTGAGAATGGTATGTGAGGAAATGAGGAGAGACGGGTGGCCGACGGCTATGGAGGCATCGATCGGTGGACTCCCGGTCGTACGCGGTGCAGAGATGGGCTTCACGGGCAGGGGTCTGGTGGAGATGGCTCGGGCAACGACGGACGGTGGTGTCGGGGAGAGGGGCACATGGGCGGAGCCGCAAGGGAGGATAGCTATGGGTGGTTCCGTGGGATTCGCCAGCATTCCCATGAGAAGATTATCGCCAGGGAAGGTGGACGAACATCGGGGGGGTCGCCGGTGGTCGGGTATGGTAGATCCGGGACCGGTGGGGAAAAAATTGGAGGTTCTGGGCGATGAATGGAGGTAGAAGATGACATGGATAACCTAAGGATAAGTCAGGGATAAGTTTGGAATAAAATGGGAATAGCAGGAATAGGTAGAATAGCTAGGATAAAAATTTAAACTAAAATAAAAAAAAAAAAAAAAAATCTGAAAAAAAAGGAAAAAAATCAGGATGGGTTTTGCTATCCCCATCACACATTCGATCGCCATCCTCACTGACTAGCCCCAGAGGACCATCCTGAGTTGTCCTAACATGTCGAGGCATTTGGCCAAGTGGGCAGTGAAGATCAATGAGTTTGACATCACCTACCATCTAGATCGGTGCAAAAGAACCAAGTCCTTACTGATTTTCTAGAGGAATGCACCTGGGCGGTCGTAGACCAGGAGGAGGTGGACCAGCAAGTCGAACTCGGGCCAGACTCGACCTCAAGAGTGATGACATGGATTCTCCATGTCGATAGCATGTCCAAAGCCAGAGGGAGTGGAGTCGGGCTTGTCCTTGCCAACCTCGATGGAGTCATCACTGAATGCATGCTATGTTTCCTCTTCAAGGAAACCAACAATCAGGCTGAGTACGAGACGCTTCTCATGGAATTGAAGGTGTCCCATAAGCTGGGTGTAAAGTGCCTGAAGGTCTGATGGGAGACCCGAAACCCATATGGGTTTTCTTTTAATTTTCTAATTTTTTTTATTTTAGTTTAAGTTTTTTATCCCTGCTATTCCGCATATTCCTATTATCCTAGTGTTATTCCAAATTTATTCTTGAGTCATTCCTCTGCTATTCTTATCATCTTCAACCTCCCAGAATTGCCTGAACCTCCATTTTTCTTATTTTTTTCTTCCCGTTCCTCCGGATCTGCCATGCCCGACCACCGTCCACCTCCCCCCCGACGTCGATCTCCTCGTGAAGATGCCAGTGAATCCCTCGGAACCACCCATGGCTATTCCCCCCACCCCCTACTGCTCCATGCCCGTGATGCCCATGATGCCTATGTCCATGATGCCCCCCATTCTCCGTGCCCGACGCCCCTCTGCCCGGAGACGCCTCCAGCCAGCAACCTTATGCCTCTTGCGATTCCCAGCCACTGTCGTGCCCAGCTGTGCTGAGTTTCTTCTAGTCGGGACCACCCTACTGCATTTTTTTTCTTAGGACAAGGAATGAGACTGTCCATGATCCACCCATGCTACCGTCCACCTCTCGCCATGACAACCTCCGCTGCCATCTCCACGGTCGCTGGATCCCAGTTGTCCGGGCCAAGATCCGGGAGCTCTTCATGCCGGCTTCTAATCCATGGGCATCGCCCACGGGATGCAACAGCCACCGCTGGCCTTGTGATCCGCTCGAGCTGGAGGTCAGAATCACCGGAATAACTCACGGTGTGGTCGATCCTGTAGTCGTCGCAGATCACCTCCCAGGACTTGGCCCCGATCTATGCCCAAAACCAAGTCGGATCCAAACCCATCACCCGCTCAATCTTCTCTTCCACGATCACAGGAGATAAACATGCACAAATTTCAGAGTGGAAGAATATGCACGAATCTCAAAGCTACATGATTTAGAATTAATAAAATAAATTAAAATAAAATTTTCTTGTACGTCCTACTTGGTTCCTAAGTCTTGTAAGCCTATAAAAAGGCACCCCCCACTTGTAATAAATCAATTAATGAAAATGAATTTTTGAAGGGTTTTTTCCACTTGTTTGTGGTTCTGGGCTGAGGCCCGTTTGCCTTCGTTCTTCAAGACATCGAGGGGTGTGAGGCCCCATCTTGCCTTCATCCTTAGGGATGTCGAGGGGTGTGAGGCCCCGTCTTTCCTTCATCCTTCGGGACGTCGAGGGGTGTGAGGCCCCAGGTTTCTCCATTCTCTTTCCCACCTTCATGTCTCTCTCTGTTTCCCCTCGTGGCCTTGAGATTCATCCTAGCGCCTACAAGTGTCGAGGAGGTCGTAATGCCTTAGAGGTGAGAGGTCTCTTCATTAGGGTGAGTCCCAAGGTCCATGAGTTTCAGTTCCCAGTCTCCCATCCCCATCCTTCCTTCGCCACCTCCACCAAGAAAATTTGAAAACAAAAGAGGTCAACTATTTTAGGATTTAGTTTCTGAGTCATCCTAGTCCCGGGAGGCTTTGATAGACGGGGCCTCACACCCCTCGATGTCCTTAAGGACGAAGGCAAGATGGGGCCTCACACCCCTCGACGTCCTGAAGGACGAAGGTAAACGGGCCTTAGCCCAGAACCACAAACAAGTGAAAAAAACCCTTCAAAAATTCATTTTCATTAACTGATTTATTACAAGAGGGGGGTGCCTTTCTATCGGCTTACAAGACTTAGGAACCAAGTAGGACATACATGAAAATTTTATTTTATTAATCCTAAATCTTGTAGCTTTGAGATACGTGCCTATTCTTTCACTCTGAAATCTGTGCATGTTTATCTCCTGTGATTGTGGAAGAGAAGATTGAGCGGGCGATGGGTTTGGATCCGACTTGGTTTTGGGCACAGATCGGGGCCAAGTCATGGGAGGTGATCTGCGACGACTATAGGATCAACCACACCGTGAGTTATTCCAGCAATTCCAACCTCCAGCTTGAGCGGATCACATGGCCAGCGGTGGCCATTATGTCTTGCAGGCGGTGCCCATGGATCAGAAGCCGGCATGAAGAGCTCCCGGATCTTGGCCCGGACAACTGGGATCTAGCGACTGTGGAGATGGCGGCGGAGGTTGTCATGGCAGGAGGTGGACGGTAGCATGGGTGGGTCTTGGACAATCTCCTTCCCTGTCCTGAGAAAAAAAATGTAGTAGGGTGGTCCCAGCTGGAAGAAATTCAGCACGGCTAGGCACGACAGTGGTTGGGTGTTGTAAGAGGCACAGGGTTGCTGGCTGGAAGCATCTCCGGGTGGAGGAGTGTCGGGCACGGAGAAGGGGGGCATCACGGACATGGGCGTCATGGGCATGCAGCAGCAGGGGGTGGGGGGAACAGCCGTGGGCAGTTTTGAGGGATTCACCGGCGTCTCCACGAGGAGATCGATGCCGGGGGGGGAGGTGGATGGTAGTCGGGCGTGGCGGATCCGGAGGAACGGGAAGAAAAAATAAGAAAAATGGAGGTTCAGGCGATTTTGGGAGGTTGAAGATGATAAAAATAGCAGAAGAATAACTGGAGAATAAACCTAGAATAATACTGGGATAATAGGAATAGGTGGAATAGCAGGGATAAAAAACTTAAACTGAAATAAAAAAATTTAGAAAATTCAAAGAAAACCCAGATGGGTTTCGGGTCCCCCATCAAGGTCTTCACAAACTCATAGCTCATGGTGGGCCAGGTCTTCGAGGAGTATGAAGCACGAGATCCTATGATGGCAAATTATCTGGATACAGTATGCTCATACACAACAAACCTTCAGCACTTCAACATTTTCCATATCCCTTGTGCAGAGAATGCCCGGGCCGACATCCTCTCCAGGTTAGCAACCCTGTCGATCTATTGTTGGGATGTACCTTCATAGAATATCTAAAGACCCCCAGCTTCGAGTCCACAGCAGAGGTTCAATAGGTCACCTCCGAGGCTAGCAGGATGGACCCCTGCATCAGATACATTAGTACCAGCACCCTACCCGAAGATTACAAGGAACCCAGCCTCCTCAAGAAGATGGCTATGTAGTATGTGTTGTTGGATGAGTAGCTCTATCGGAGGTCTTACTCCTATCCATTGCTAAAGTGCTTGAAGTCCTCAAAAATTGCCTACATGCTTCAAGAGATACACATAGGCATCCGTGGGAATCATGTGGTGGGTAGGACTCTAGCTTACAAGGTGCTCCGGCAAGGGTACTTTTAGGAGACCATGCGGGAGGATGCCGCTAATTTTGTGGGGAAATGTGATCGTTGCCAACATCACACCCACATCTAGCGTCAGTCGACTACCCCGCTCTCCTAGATATCAGCCCCATGGCCATTCACCCAGTGGGGAATGGACATCCTAGGTCCCTTTTCTCCTGCATCTAGCTAATAGAAGTATTTGATTATAGCCGTAGACTACTTCACCAAATGTGTCGAGGCCGAACCCCTGGCACGGATCATGGAGGCCAAGGTTAGATTATTTTTCTGTAAGTCGATCATCTATTATTTTGGACTCCAACACTCAGTCATCACTGACAACGGGCGGTAGTTTGATAACCAAGCTTTCAAGAGTTCTGCACTAACCTTAACATCCTCCATCACTTCACTTCGATGGCTCATCATCAGACCAACAGGGAGGCTGAGGTAACCAACCGAACCATCTTTCAAGGGCTTTACACTAGATTGGATGAGGCCAAGGGTCGATGGGTAGAAGAGCTCCGCAGTGTACTGTGGGCCTACCACACCATGCCTTTGATGATAACAGGTAAGACACTCTTCAACCTCATCTTCAATTTAGAAGCTGTGATTCTAGTGGATGTTGGTCTGCCTATGCTACGCGTAGAGCAATATAATGAGGCTGAAAACCTAACTAACCTCCTTCTCAACCTGGACCTTCTGGATGAGACGAGGGACTTAGCCTGACTCTAGATGGTGGCACATCAGCAACGAGTGGTGCATTACTATAATGCCCAAATCAGGCCTAAGACATTCCATCCAAGCGACCTGGTCCTCAAGCAAGCAGAAGCATACCAACTAGGAAAATGTGGTAAGCTATCCCCAAACTGAGAAGGCCCCTACAAGGTAGTTGAGGTTCTGCCAAACAGAGCCTACTACCTCGCCATGCTCAACGGTGACTAATTTCCTCGAATGTGGAATGCTAATAATCTGAGGATGTACTACCAATAATGTAAGGTTTTTCCTCAATTATTAAAGTTTCTTTTTATTGCAACACTGTCTTCCACCTATGCAGGAACTCGCTCGCCTAACTCCAAGTCTGGCTATTAAAGCTGGGAAACTTATGTTGCCCGGGTGGCTTTTCCCAAGAGGGGGGTGAATTCAAAATTACAAAATTTCTCGCAATTATGTGCATAAGTAATTCCTTTTAATGGTTGAGTGCTGTGTTAATCAGAAATAAGTGCGGAAGCTAAAAAGTAAATCAAGCATAACACAAACAAGACAAATTTATAGTGGTTCGGAGCAACCCAGCTCCTACGTCCACTACATAAGTTCACCACTCGGGATTTTTACTATATCCCCCAAACCAGAAAATAGTCGGATTGCTTTATAGGCTCATAATCCCAACCTCTACACTTTGGTTTTTAAATCGGGATCACCAAAGAAACCTACTCTAGGTTTTCACAGGCTCACCTAGAACCTCTACACTTTGGTTTTAAAAAGGCTCACCAAAGAAACCTATTTGGTTTTTACAACTGGGCTCACCAATAACCCAAATATTATAAGAGTAGAATAAAAAAGCAACAAAAATTGACAAACTCAGTTGTCGGGTAGTTGCCGATGCAGCTCTAGTGAAGCTCAATTGAATGCTCTTCAATGCACTTCAATGGCTTCCTTGCTTTCCTCAAAAAATGCTTCAAGCTTCTGATAAGAGTTGGTGAAGGCTTGAAAATTGACTTCAAAGCTCAAGTGTTGTCTCCTCTAATTTCAATAAATATTCAATAACTGTTCATTAACTCATTAGTCTCTCCAAAGATGTTCTCATATCTCATTTATAGAGACTTCAACTGCCTTCCCTTGATTTTGAACGTTGTAGACCATTGGAAAGTGACAGGTTACTGTTGGAGCACTTTTGGATTTCAAAAATAGAAAACTGGAACTAGCCATTGGAGGTGACCCCGTTATTCCAGTCAGCTCGGACATTCTTCGAGTCGGCTCGGATCAAGTTCGGGTCAGCTGGGTTGAACACCAGTCGGCTAGGTTCCACAGTTGAGAAAATGGTTCACTCTGGACGAGTCGGCTAGGCTGAAATTCAGTCGACTTGGATCCCTGAGATTCTCAAAATGTTCTCAACCATGTTCTGGACGAGTCGGCTGGGCCTTGGTGCCAATCGACTGGATCTGTATGCCAGAGAACTTCTTTCTTGTGCCAGTGCCAGAGTCGGCTGGTTCCTCCATCCAGTCGGCTCGAGATTGGTTCTTCAGCCAGATCAAATTCAATTCTCCAGAACTCTTGTGCCAAGCTTTGAAGACTTCCTCAAGGTCTTCTTACAATGAAATTAAGAAAAATTGAAGCTTGAAAACTATTAGAAGTAACCCTTTATCTTTGATTCAAGTAGAAAATTTTTTGTTGGGTTCTTCTTTACAAGATTCTAATCAGTTACAACTCAACACAAAATAATAAAAATTGCATGGTTTAGAAAGTATGTCAATGTAGTTGTCTTACAAAAACTTGTCAACCATTTGAAGAGTTGTTAGATAACCAAATGTATGCTCCAATATTTTTTTATCATCAAAATCACTTTAGGGGTCAACAACTTATGAAGCCTCGTACTCAAAGCTAGAAAACTTACGAAGCCCCGTACTCAAAGTCGGAAAACTTACAAAGCCCTACACTCAAAGTCGAGAAACTTACGAAGCCCTACACTTAAAGTCGAGAAACTTACAAAGCCCTACCCTCAAAGTCGAGAAATTTACGAAGCCCCACACTTGAAGCTGGGAAACTAACGAAGCCCCACACTCAAAGCTAAAAAAATTATGAAGCCCTGTACTCAAAGTTGGGAAACTTACGAAGCCTCGCACTCAAAGATGGAAAACTTACAAAGCCCCGCAGTCAAAGCTGGAAAACTTATGAAGCCCCACTCTCAAAGCCGAAAAACTTACGAAGCCCTGCACTCAAAGTTGAAAGATTCAAGAAGCTTAGCACTCAACTGCCCTACTTACATTCCATAGATATAAGCCGGGAAGCCTTCGTGGTGGGGACATCAGGTCAATCCTAGTTCACTATGGGTTCCTGAGTTTTGAGTCCCTTAGCCATGATTCAAATTTTATCTTAGAGTCCAATAATCTGGCTGTGTTAGCCATTTGAGTCCTATATTTGGGCCTTGATTTTTGTTTTTCTTGAGTTTTGTTTTTCAGTTCCTTGTTTAGAGTTTGAGTTCTGTATTTAGACCATTAGACTCTCACCAGTTTTGGGTTTATGACTCAAGTTTTGGGTTATGATCAGCTCAGTTGAGCTTAGTTGTTCAAGTCAGCTCATTGTGAGTCTATAGTTATTTTGGTCTTGGGTCTTGTGTCAATTTGAGTCCTATAGTTTTGTTCAAGTCCTATGTTGAGTCTAGTCCAGTTAAGTTGAAGTGAGTCCTGTAATATGTTGAGTTGTCTCAACCTCAGTCCAGTCCAATTGAGTCCTGTAAATTTATGTTCAGTCCAGTACAAGTCCAGTTATAAAAGAGGAGGAGCACCAGTCAAAGCCTTCACTAGGCCCTCCCAGAACCAAGCAAGTCCAACCCCCTGAAGCTCCACACATGAAGATTCCAGGGATATTCTTCAAAACACCCAGCCTAGGGTTTCCAGCCCATTAGGAGGCCCATGCACCACACCTTGGAGGCCGCCCAAGTCATGCACCAGGCCCATGCACCCAAGCCCATTGGAGGCCGCCCCTTGCTACCCTAAAGTTCAAGTCCAAGACCATTTAGGCATCCAAGCCCAAGAGAGAGCTTTTGACCAAGTCAAAGAAGGAGAGAAGACCAATTCTAACTAGGAGATTATGTTTTATTTTTACTCAAATTGTGTACTCCTAGTTCTAAGCAACCTTGTAATCCTTCTCCCTATTAAATTTTGTATTCCTATCCTAACTAGGAGAGGGCATGGGAACATCAATAAATATCCCACCCCCTCTAGTATGTTTTAATGCTAATGAATATGAAAACTTTCTTAGGTTCTTTTCAACTTTTTATGTGAATCCTATGTGAAGTTCTATGTGATTAATGATATTTGTGTGATCCCTCAGGGTTTCTGTGTGATCCCTGCGCCCTGCCTCCAAGCCGCCAGCATTTTTCATCACTTGGCCGACTTCCTCAAACCTCTTTCCCTTCTTCTTTTTTTAGCTATCTAGCCTACCTTTTCTTTGTTTTTCTAACCATTGTTAGGTGATTTGTAGGTCCTTCAGAGTTCATGAATTCAAGGATTCCATCTGACCAGCTTTCGGGCCACTGGATTGAAAGCCATGAATTTGCAGGGTCGATAGCTTTATTTTTCATGCTGCATCCAAGAGTATAGAGCAAACTCTTCATGGATTGAACTTCAAATCTCTACTAGGTAGACCCCCTAGACACTTCTGGTAGTGGTAATGTAGAAGAGCTAGCCTAACTAGGGCTTCTTAGCCTTGGCGGTCATGCTTCTTCACTTTTAGAGTTTATTTCTACATGCTTGTGCTTCTAATTTTCTATAAAATTCTTTTCTTAATATCTTGGCTTGAAATTTGTGATACAAACTCCTAGATTAATGTCTAATACTTGAAAAATAATTGTCATGCATGAATAGTCCCGCATCATTTGGTATTGAGCATGTTTAGGGCTAATTTTTGCATCCTATAATTCCTATATATGGTCTATTGTTTTTTCTATTTTTGCTTGTAGATAGATCAAAATATTTTGATTTTTATCTTTTTGGATTCCATGTAACTGATATTATTCTTTAGAATTTTTTCATGATTTGTTTCAATGTGTAGAATTTTTTCATGCCCATTTTCTTTTACATTAGAAACTTCTACATCCTATCTCTGCATTGGGGGTCAGATTTTTGGTCTATTTTGTTAACTTAGGTATTTTATTTTTTATTGAGATTTTCATTACATACTCTCTATTCATTTCTAATAATTATCATAATTTGTAATTAATTTTAGGAAAACAAAAAAATATAAAAATATTTGCATTTTAGAAACCCTAATAGAAATCTAGAACATCTACACATAGTCTGAAAACTCTAGGTGTTGCAGCGTCAGCTCGTAGACCGAGAACCGGGATGGCTAGATGTGCTGGAGCGCTCCTCTCCCAGGCGAACCTGCAAGAAAGTCCCTAAGGGTGCCAGTGGTGTTCCGGCAGGGGACCCTCCGATGCCTAAGTTAGCAGGAGGTCAAAGGCAACAGAATGGAGGAATCGAAAGATCGACAGCGTATGGAGAGGGAAGAGTTGTTCTACCTCTGAACAGGGTCCCCCTGGTACCTTATATAGGTGCAGAACAGTCCAAAATATGTTAGGAGAGAGTCTGAGAAAGATCGATCTGCCCATAGGAGAATCTGGAGAGTGGCCGCGTGGCACACAGATACGGCGGCATCATGGAAGTAGTGGAGTAGGGCCGTTGGGATAGCAAGATCCCGTGGTAACAGAAAGGTGCTTCTGGAATATCCTTGATGCCAAGGCTTGCCCGTCGGACGTCGACCGTGAGGCGGTCGGCGGGTCGGACCAAAGGCTGACCCTCCGAAGGAGAGCGACGAGCCGGACCCCAGCAGGAGAGGGTCGTTCGGTCCTCAGCTCCGGTGGGTCGGACCTCTGGAGGAGATCAGTGTGCTGGACTCCAGCAAGATAGGGTTGTTCGGACCTCAGCTCCGGTGGGTCGGAACTTTGGCGAAGAACGATGGGCCGGACCCTAGAAGGAAAGGGTCGTTCAGACCTCAGCTCTGGTGGGTCGAACCTCTTTAGTTGGAGCTTTGAGGAGGGCGGCCGGATCGGACCGCAGGACTGGGCCGGTTTTGGTTGAGGATGAGCCATCATGGTACAACAGTTGTCCCCCTTGCCCTTGTGCTTCGTCCGAGTCCGTAGGCTCGAAGGGCGAGGGCATTAATTGGCAATAAATGTGCTGGCCTTCCAAATGATGGCGAATCTGGCCCGGTGTGCTGTGTCCAGCCACCTCCTGCTTCAATTTTCGCTTTGGGATAGGTGTCAACACCTGGTTGGTGAGGACCGATGGGGTAGTTATGGCTGGTACGGCACGTACCAGCTGCCCGTTTGGATTCTTGAAGCGACATAGGACACGTGGTGCCATCAGGGCAGTTGGCACCCCTGTCAGAGTGGCCCATCCATAGTTGCTTCGTCTGTCATGTGGATCGCGACCGGATATGATCCGGCACGTCCCCTCGGATTCCTGTCAAACCTAGGAACCGAAGTGGCGGCCATTGGAGCTCGGCACATGGGGGATGTGTTGGGATGCGGCCCTCGGATGCCTATAAAAGGAGAGGGGCAGTGCCCAAAAAGAAGTTGCTGCTTCATTTGTGCCAGAAGAAAAAATCGCCTCCACCCACCCTTCTGCGCCGCTCCTAGGCTCTTTTAGAGACCCAGAAATCAGGTCAGTCCCATCTTCATCTTCCCCCATCTACTTTTTCCCTGCAACACATTTAGGATGGCAGCAGCTCATGGTCGTAGGGAACCCGGGCCCTTCGACATCCTGTCGACTATGACCCGAGAGAGAGTCGAAGACCTTAGAATCATTTACAACATCTCGTCCACCTTGCATCTGACCGTCCCCAGCCGAGAGAGTAGGGTAAACGGACCCCTGAACTTAGGAGCCCTTCCCATGTACGAAGACCACTTGAAAGCCGGTCTTCGCTTCCCTATCCATAGCTTCTTCATTCAGATCTTTAATACCTTTAGGATCATGCCCTCCCAGCTGACGCAGAACATCATTAGGGTCCTGTGCGACTTCGTAGTTCTATGTCGGGAGGCCAACATAGAGCCTAGGGTGACCCTTTTCTCCAATTTCTTTCTGTTGAAACAGGACTTTTGGAGTCAAGAATGGCGGATGTTTTGTCCCCATCCTAACCGAAAGATCTTAGGAGGGCTTCTGTCAGCTATCCATGGATGGAATTCCAGATTTTTCTTCATGGATAGCCTGGAGCTATGGGGCTTCGAGGCAGCCTGGAGCTGTGGGGCTTCGAGGCAGCCTAGAGGGGGCTGAGGCCAGATGCCCTGCATGGATGAAAGGTCTCAAGGGCCGACGAGGCCGACTTCTACAGGCTGGATGGTGAAGATCCGAAGTTCATTAACTTCCTACTTTTTGAGGATAGCCTCCACCGGGCCGGACTCAGCCGACAGCCGATGTTAGGTAGGACGAGAGTCATGTAGGAAGAGATCGGCTACCCTCCTTTGCTTCTTTATTTCCTGTCGGCTTGGCGATTGTTTATAACTTTGCTTTCATTGTTGACAGGTGGAAAAAAGAAGCCAGATCGGGCTATCCTTTCGGCACGGTCGGTGCAACGGAGAGCCGCTCGAGTCAGAGAACTGACATAGCAAGAGCTGAAGAAACGGGCGGCAGAACTAGTGCCCGAAAAGCCAAAGAAGCAATAGACGGCGGAGTCGCCCACCCCTGTGGTATCGATCAATTTAGGGGATGACATGCCCCTGACCGAATATTGAAAGGTGATCACATCCGAGCGGTCGTCTTCAGCAGGACAGCCGGCCATCCAGGTAGAAGGGAGGCACTCGACGTCGGCAGGGGCGGTAGCAGCCCCTGTGCCCCCACCACCGGAGATGACTGCGATGGTCCCCTCGATGACCCAGAAGGCCCCTATGGGCGAAGGGCTATCGGCCGCTGGCAAGAGGGCCACCTAGGCCCTGGGTAAGGAAGAGGAGCGCCTGCTATGGTGCATAGTGGAGGAGGCAAGGGAGCAGCTTCAACGGGTCATCCCCGACACTAACGGGCGGTCAGTGAACGAGGTGGCCGACAGTTTTCTCCGCCATATTTTGCGGGTAGGCTTTGCTCTTCCTGCTTTCACTTTAAGTTTAATACTGGAAGCTCCCTAACTGTACTCGTTTGTCGGCAGCTCGTCAGGGACAACCTCCTGATGAACCAAGGGCAAGGTGAGCTACTGCAGATAAAAGAGCAGCTAACCCAGAGGGCTGGAGCGGCCAAACTTGCAAGGGACATGGCCTGGGAGGCATTGACATCTTCCATGGAAGAGGTGCTCGGCTTGAAGGCCGTAGCAGCCGAGGTGTCCCCCCTGCGGGCAAAACTGGAGGCCCAGAAGAAGAAGACGGAGGACTTGCTTTCCTAGAAAGCTGATCGGGAGGCAAGGCTGAAGGAGAAGAAGAAGAAGATAAAAATCGTGGCACGTCAGCTAAAGGTCGAGGAAGGTCGTCTGGCCGATCTCGACATCCGTGCAAAGGGGTACCAGGCATCGATGGAAAGGTACAAGGGCCTGCTGAAGTCGGTCCAAGACTTGCTGAAGATGGCCGGCAAGAAGGCCGTGGTGGATTACGAGACCTCCGAAGACTTCAAGGAAGAAATGAACGAAGCCGGGACGGTCGGCTTCGATTACGGGTACGACAAGTGCCTGGGGAAGGTTAGCGCCTTCTTCCCAGAGTTCGACCTTGCCTTCCTTCAGCTACCGAAGCTAGCGAAGGCAGAAGCTTTGGAGGGGACTGACCCGACTGCCCAAGCGACCGAAGCCTCATTGGAGATCGTTGCAAAGGCAATCAGAGCGGATGCCCTAACTAGTGTCGAGGCGGAGCCAGCCGAGGGGGTCGAGGAGGCCAGAGTGGCAGCTATAGCCGAAGGGGTCGAAGTGGCCATTGTTTAATCCCCCGAATGTCAGACCTAGTTGGTTGTAAAGGTCTGAACTTCAGTTTATGTAAAAACTTTTTGAATTAATGAAGAAAATTTTCCTCACTATCTTGTCTTCTTATGCTGTTCCATGTCTTGCTTTCTGAAAATTTGCTAAGTATGGGCCAGTCGAAATATTAGAATATGTGGTTGGTGTAGGCACTAGACTCAGAAGAAGACTTCAGGGCTCCATCTGGATCTCTGATTGACCTTGCCCAAAGAATTAGGGTTTTCTGGTTTGTAATAAGGGTTGACTTGATCAGCTCAATTTAGCTTGAGTCTGTATGTCTCTGGAATTTAATTTTGTTGAGTCATGTTGACTCAGTAGTGGTCTGGGACTTCTCCAGGGTGTCACATATTCTCCCAAGGCCAAGCAAGTGGGCGCCACACTCCCAGCCACACTCCCAGCCACACGCCTGAGTCTAGGGGGCGCCACATCTCCATCCAGTATGCTCTGGTCCCCACACCACAAGATAGCAGGTCCCTTCTCTCATGCGCCACTTAAGCAGAAGACAATCTAGGATCCACAATTCAAGGGGGCGGCCAAAGTGTTTCCAAAAGAGCCAAGCTATGAAAAGAAAGGAGCAAAGCTTGGGGAGGAAGACTAGGAGGTGCCCAAGTAATTCCAAATAAAACCAGGTATGAAAGGAAGGAAATTTTTCTTGAAGAGCAAGGTTAGGAGGCTCCTAAATACTTCCAAATAAGACCAAGCATGGAAGGAAAAATATTTTTTCTTGAAGAGCAAGGCTAGGAGGCGCCACCCACTTTCCTTTTGAAGCCACCAATCAACATTTTTGGAACCTTTTGGCCGGCCATATGTGTGGGAATTGATCCTACAAACCTAATTTGAAGATCCACCCTATTAGTCCCACATGGAAAGATGTAAAACCCTGCTCTCTTATAAAGTCCTATAAATTAAACCCTTCTTGTAAATTTGAAAGTTATCTGATGAATGAATCCAATTTATGTGTGAGCAAACTCTGTGTTTTCTCTCTTCCGCACTTGCATCCAGGTGTTGAGCTCCGTGAGGGAGTAAATCTGGGTTCCCCAGGAACCTTGAGGAGGTGTGAGATCTCCAACCCCAAAACCCTAGGTTAGCCACTTCACTCCAAAACCCAAGCCACCCATAATTCTCCTCAATCTACCAAACCCTAGCCTACCCCACCTCCCACGGCCACTCTCTCCAAGTCAAGGCCGACCACCAGCATCCAGGTCCAGTCCGGATACTTCAGATTCAGAGCAAATTCCAGAGGGAGCCAGATCAACCTTTAGGAGAATCCGGATTTCAGCAACATCAGCTTTCAAGTTCGTCAATCTGGTAAATCCTTCCTTGAGTATTTGATTCCATCAATTGTTCTTCTTCTTTCCCAGATCTTGAGTTCAGGAGAAGCCGACTCAACCACAGGACCAGTATTGGAGGATCCATTGCGAAGATATCCGAATCCGAGGATCCAATAATTTGCTCGAGAGAGTTCTTCCACCAAACTCTGTGAAGATGACTGTCTGGTCGGTAACCCATCTCTTCTCTTTATTTCTGTCCTGTTGAAAGTTCAGAGCGAAACCCTAGGTCTGGGAGTTTCTCAACCCCCAGCAATCCGTTACTTCTGAACCACTCTGATAACCTAGTTTCTTTTAAATTGTGCTTTCAATTATTACCTAGTTTCTTTCAATATAGTTTAGCTTTCCTTTGAGTCAAAGCCAATTTCTGAAAATATATATATATAAAAAAAAAAAAAAATCTTAATTTATTTCCGCATCGCATCATCTCTTTTTTTCGTTCTGCATCATTTTGGTATCAGAGCCCTGTCTAGGGTTTCTATCTTGTTTGCTTGTTTGAGTGTTTCTCCTTTTTACTTTGTCTGCTCGAAGTAGAATCCCCAGGATGTTCGGTCCTAAGAACGAAGTGAGGTGCAAACCTCCTCTTCCCATTCCACGGGGTGTTCCTAGGGCGTGTAGGGGATCCGCTGGGTTACGACTTCGTAGCAGGAATTGTAAACGGGGGAAGCACTCTATTTTCAGTATGTAACTATCCTGTTGCAGGAATTATTTTTCATTGAAGGTAACTCCAAATTGTGTGATTTGTGTCTTGCTGGAACTAGTATAATTGAAGCTATTTTACATAATTTTTCTGTGATTTATTGGTTTCCGTGAAATTTCTGAGAGTTAAATTACTGCAACTCTATTTCTGTGTTTCTGCAATTCAATTTTTTAAGTGATCATCTCCTAATTCATCATAAGGGCATTTGAGCATCTAAGATAAGGGAAGGAGTTGATAACCTCTCCTTAGCCCAAAACCACCACCCACTCATCCGATCCTAAGCCTAATTTTAAAATTTATTAGACTTAATTTGCCCTAGTGGGCTAGGGACATCAACAAGTCGGGTCAAGGCTAGTGTTGAGTCAGTTTGTCTAGTTACTCTATGTGTGCTTTGTACTCAGTGTCTAGAACAGTGGTTCAGGGATTCTTTCCTAAAGGGCTTGTGTGCTGGTCCGCCTACCTGGCCAATACTGATTGGTGTCTAGGATTGGCATCTAGGGACCTAACACTCTCTTTACACCTGCCTGGCTGAGTCCCGAGTTACTACAGGCTAGCTTGCCACTCTGATTGGGAATCTAGTTTGGGCTCTAGGTCTAGTTAGCCCGTAGTCATTTTAGTTGAGTCTCATTTTGTGTGTTAGCTTGCATCATCATGTCTACCCGGAATGGAGTACCCTACAAACCTGGTCAAACCCAACCTGATTTAGAGGCCATGGTTAGAGCTCTTACTGAAAGTATGAACAAATTAAGTCAGGATTTGAATGAGAATTTTACCCAGCTTAGGGATCGAATCCAAGTACTTGAGGAACCTAGGCATCAGAATTGGACTCCTGACCCAGATTTTAATGTGCCTTAACCTCACCCACACTAGGAGCCTAGAAGACCTTTATACAGAGATCCTGAACCTAATCATAGGAGGCCTGACCCAGAGCCTGAAGACAGGGATGATAGGTTCATTCGGAACATCAAATTAGATGCACCCACTTTTGATGGTAGCTTAAACCCTAAGGTGTATTCTGATTGGGAGGGTGAGATGGACCAGTACTTTGAGTGGTATGCCATGTCTGAGAAAAGGAAGTTTAAGTTTGCCAAGATGAAGTTGGTATATCAAGCTAGGTTATACTGGGGGAACATTGAGCTAACAACTAGAAGACGAAACGTTGAGCCCATAACCACTTGGCAGGGTATGAAAGAGAAGCTTAGAGATAAGTACCTACCCATTTCATACCAGCATAATCTGTTAGACCAATGGCAGACTTTGAAACAAGGAAATCGATCTGTATCAGACTACATAACCACCTTTGATGAATACCTGATGAGATGTGATGTGAGTGAAGCCCATGAGGTCACTTTGTCTAGGTTTAGGGCTGGACTTAGGGAAGACATTAAGAGGGAGTTGTTTCTGAGAGAGGTTACTGACATAGACCAAGCCTATCAGATTGCACTGAACACTGAGAAGTTTCAAAGAGGACCCATGCCTTCTAGGGTTAGTGCCCCAATCCCAAGAAATGTACCTAGCCAAGTTACCCCTAGCAAGCCTAATCAGGGTATTCCCACCCCTAGGCCCATGGACAAAGGTAAGGCACCTGACACCCAGAGATCCCCTAGTTCTAGTATCATCTGTTTTAAGTGCCAAAAGCCCGGTCATATCTCCAACCAGTGCATAGCCATAGCTTGTTTTAAGTGCCATAAGGTAGGTCATGTTTCTAGCCAGTGCCCTCGTAGATCCCTTTACATAGAAGAAGGAGAAGAAGAGAATTCTGGGCCCAATGAAGAGTTTGAAGAAGAAGTTTATGAGGCCGGAATGAATTTGGTCGATGAGTATGAAGGAGAGGAGGAATCCACAGAGTCTGACCAATTAGGGATTGTGAGATGCATCCTGTCCCAGAATAGAGTTCAGGAAGATTGGCGTAGGACTAACATCCTACAGACTTTCCTTAAACTAGGGAATAAGGTATGTAAAATCTTCATAGATAGTGGAAGCTGTGTGAATGCCATTTCTGCTAGCACTGTCAAAATGTTAGGCTTAACCCCAGTCCCCCACCCCAACCCCTATAAGGTTTCTTGGATAGACTCTACCTCTATACCTATCCAGTTTAGATGTCAGGTCCAAATCCAAATGCAATCCTATCAAGAGAAGATTTGGTGTGATGTCTTGCCCATGGGGGTGAGGAGTATAATTCTTGGAAGACCTTGGTTATATGATCATGATGCCACCCTCTTAGGAAAATCCAACACCTGTGTCTTTAGTTTTAATGGGAAGAAAATCATAATCCATTCAGTCCCTCCTAAGGATAAGGTAGCTAAGGGACCCAATAAGGTTAGAGAGATGAAGACTGGAGTGAACCTAATTAGTGCTAAGGATCTAGAACAAGAAATTCATAGTGGTTCACCTATTTGGATGTTGACTGCTAAGGAACTTAGGACTCCTACACCCTCAGAGCCTTCTCAGGAAGTTAAACCTTTGTTAGAAGAATTTAAGGATGTTTTTCTCGAGGATCTGCCGGACCACCTTCCACCTCTTAGGGATATCCAGCATTCCATAGATTTAGTCCCAGGAGCTACTTTACCCAACTTGCCCCATTATAGGATGAATCCATCTGAGCATAAGGAACTGCAAAAGCAGGTTGGAGAATTGTTGAGGAAGGGGTTCATTAAAGAGAGTCTTAGCCCTTGTGCAGTCCCTGCACTTCTAACCCCAAAGAAGGATGGCATGTGGAGAATGTGTGTTGATAGTCGTGCCATCAACAAAATCACAATCAAGTATAGGTTCCCCATCCCTAGACTAGATGACATGCTAGATATGATGGCCGGTGCAATGGTTTTTTCTAAAATTGATCTCAAGAGTGGCTATCATCAGGTTAGGATTAGACCAGGGGATGAGTGGAAAACCGCTTTCAAAACTAAGGATGGTCTTTATGAATGGGTTATTATGCCATTTGGGTTGTCCAATGCCCCTAGTACTTTCATGAGGATTATGACCCAGATACTTAGAGCTTTCATAGGGAAGTTTGTAGTGGTCTATTTTGATGACATCTTGATCTATAGTAAGACCCCTGCAGATCACCTAGGCCACCTTAGACAAGTCTGCCAAGTTTTGAGGAATGATAGTCTCTACGGTAATCTCAAAAAGTGTGAATTCATGACAAGTAGAATTATCTTCCTTGGTTTTGTAGTAACCCTTGACGGCGTGGCTGCCGATCTAGAAAAGATTAGGTCCATAGTAGAATGGCCATAGCCGACCAGTGTGCATGAAGTCAGAAGTTTCCATGGCTTGGCTACCTTCTATAGGAGATTCATCAAGGGGTTTAGTACTGTAGTTGCTCCTATCACAGACTGTATTAGGAAGGGAGAATTCCAGTGGACTAAAGCAGCCCATAAAGCCTTCCTAGATCTTAAGGATAGGATGACCCAGGCACCCATTTTGAGGTTACCCGACTTTTCAAAGGTATTTGAGGTTGCCTGTGATGCTTCAGGAGTAGGCATAGGTGGAGACCTAAGCCAAGAGAACCATCCCGTAACATTCTTTAGTGAAAAACTTAATGATGCTAAGCTTAGGTATTCTACCTATGATAAGGAATTTTATGCGGTAGTGCAAGCTTTGCGTTACTGGAGACATTATTTGCTACCGCAAGAATTTGTGCTATTTTCGGACCATGAGGCTCTCAGATTCTTGAATTCCCAGAAGAAGCTTAACCCTAGGCATGCTAAGTGGGTAGAGTATATCCAGTCCTATACTTTTGTTTTAAAACATAAGGCTGGGTCTGAAAATAAGGTAGCTGATGCCCTTAGTCGTCGATCTTTGTTATTGAATTCTGTTAGGGCTGAAGTCATAAGGTTTGAGCAGATCAAAGAGGAATATGAGTCATGTCCGGATTTTAAGACTGTGTACCAGGATCTAACTCAAGGACCATCTAGTGATCATAAGGATTATACCCTTTTAGATGGCTTTCTGTTCTTTAAGAATAGGCTTTGCATCCCTAGAACTTCTCTTAGGGAATTTTTGATTTGAGAAATTCATGCTAGAGGTTTAGCTGGCCATTTCGGAAAAGACAAGACCACCCTGGCTATTGAAGACCACTTTTTCTTGCCTAGCTTAAAAAGAGATGTAGCACACATTGTGGCTAGGTGTCAGACCTGCGCTGTTGCCAAACAGCGAAAACAGAACACTAGCCTTTATACCCCACTCCCTGTCCTAGATCGTCCTTGGCAAGATGTGAGCATGGACTTTGTGTTTGGTTTGCCTAAGACCCAAAGGAGGCATGACTCTATCCGTGTTGTAGTCGACCGATTTTCCAAGATGGCCCATTTCTTGCCTTGTTCCCAAATATTTGACGCGTCTAAGGTAGCCACCCTATTCTTTAATGAGATAGTTCGACTCCATGGCCTACTGAAGACCATTATTTCAGATAGGGATGTCTGGTTCACCAGCTATTTCTGGAAAATCCTTTGGCATAAGTTAGGGACAAAACTTAAGTTTTCAACTGCCTATCATCCCTAGACTGATGGCCAAACCGAAGTAGTGAACCATAGTTTAGGCAATCTGTTAAGGTGTCTTGTTGGTGAAAACATTAGGAACTAGGATTTGTACTTACCTAGAGTTGAATTTGCATACAATGACTTGGTCAATAGGTCTACAGGTAAGAGTCCATTTGAAATTGTGCATGGTTACAAACCTCACACACCTCTTGACCTAGCTCCTTTACCAGTACACACACGATTCTCTGAGTTTGCCGAAGTTTTTGCACAGCATATAAAAGACTTGCATAAAGAAATTCATGCCAAAATAAATTTAAGTAATGAAACTTATAAGAAGTTGGCTGATTCTCAAAGGCGAGTCAAAAATTTTGATGAGGGAGACTATGTAATGATTAGGTTAAGGTCTGAACGGTTTTCACCTGGAACCATTAAAAAGTTACATGCTAGAGGAGCTGGACCATTTAGAGTGGTGAAGAGAGTAGGATCCAATGCCTATGTGCTCGAGTTGCCTTCAGAACTAGGCATTAGCTCCACTTTCAACATTACAGACCTAGTAGAGTATAGAGAGCCAGCTGTGATTCCCAGTGAGCCTTTTGAGCCTAATCCTGCTCTTGAGAGTGAACCCAACCCTGTGTGTCCACCAACAAACTGGCCTGTGAGGAAAGAGCAGATTGAAAAGATCCTGGATGAACAGGTTATCTCTACTCGTAATCGAGGATACCAAAGATACCTGGTCCGCTGGCAAGGAAGGCCAGATTCTGATGAATCTTGGATCTCCCGAGAAGAATTACAAGAATTGGACCCAGACCTCTTAGAGAGATACCAGAGCCAACTTGATCCATACTCGACAAGGTCGAGTTCCTCCCACCCCGGGAGAATTGGTGCGGGCACCATACTCAGAAGAAGACTTCAGGGCTCCATCTGGATCTCTGATTAACCTTGCCCGAAGAATTAGGGTTTTCTGGTTTGTAATAAGGGTTGACTTGATCAGCTCAATTTTAGCTTGAGTCTGTATGTCTCTGCAATTTAATTTTGTTGAGTCATGTTGACTCAGTAGTGGTCTAGGTCTTCTCCAGGGTGTCACATTTTCTCCCAAGGCCAAGCAAGTGGGTGCCACACTCCAAGCCACACTCCCAGCCACACGCCTGAGTCCAGGGGGCGCCACATCTCCATCCAGTATGCTCTGGTCCCCACACCACAAGATAACTGGTCCCTTCTCTCATGCGCCACTTAAGGAGAAGACAATCTGGGATCCACAATTCAAGGGGGCGACCAAAGTGTTTCCATAAGAGCCAAGCTATGAAAAGAACGGAACAAAGCTTGGGGAGGAAGACTAGGAGGCGCCCAAGTAATTCTAAATAAAACCACGTATGAAAGGAAGGAAATTTCTCTTGAAGAGCAAGGTTAGGAGGAGCCTAAATACTTCCAAATAAGACCAAGCATGGAAGGAAAAATAATTTTTCTTGAAGAGCAAGGCTAGGAGGCGCCACCCACTTTCCTTTTGAAGCCACCAATCAACATTTTTGGAACCTTTTGGCTGGCCATATGTGTGGGAATTGATCCTACAAACCTAATTTGAAGATCCACCCTATTAGTCCCACATGGGAAGATGTAAAACCCTGCTCTCTTGTAAAGTCCTATAAATTAAACCCTTCTTGTAAATTTGAAAGGTATCTGATGAATGAATCCAATTTATGTGTGAGCAAACTCTGTGTTTTCTCTCTTCCGCACTTGCAACCAGGTGTTGAGCTCCGTGAGGGAGTAAATCCGGGTTCCCTAGGAACCTTGAGGAGGTGTGAGATCTCCAACCCCAAAACCCTAGGTTAGCCACTTCACTCCAAAACCCTAGCCGCCCATATTCTCCTCAATCCACCAAACCCTAGCCTACCCCACCTCCAACGGCCACTCTCTCCAAGTCAAGGCCGACCACCAGCATCCGGGTCCAGTCTGGATACTTCAGATTCAGAGCAAAATCTAGAGGGAGCCAGATCAACCTTTAGGAGAATCCGGATTTCAGCAACATCAGCTTTAAAGTTCTTCAATCTGGTAAATCCTTCCTTGAGTATCTGATTCCATCACTTGTTCTTCTTCTTTTCTAGATCTTGAGTTCAGGAGAAGCCGACTCAGCCATAGGACCAGTATTGGAGGATCCATTGTGAAGATATCCGAATCCAAGGATCCAACAATCTGCTCGAGAGAGTTCTTCCACCAAACTCTGTGAAGATCACTGTCTGGTCGGTAACCCATCTCTTCTCTTTATTTCTGTCCTGTTGAAAGTTCAGAGCAAAACACAAGGTCTGGGAGTTTCTCAACCCCCAGCGATCCGTTACTTCTGAACCACTCTGATAACCTAGTTTCTTTTTAATTGTTCTTTCAATTATTACCTAGTTTCTTTCAATATAGTTTAGCTTTCCTTTGAGTCAAAGCCAATTTCTGAAAATAAAAAAAAAAAAAGAATTAATCTTAATTTATTTCTGCATCGCATCATCTCTTTTTTCCGTTCTGCATCAGTGGTCGAATCTTCAGGGTAAGTATTGAGTGAGAACCCAGACCAAACTAGATCCTCTTATGATTTTTACTCCAAGTACTGGCCCGTCGGCCTTCCAGACCGAGAATAGATTAGGGCGGTTGAGGTACCGGTCAGATGTCGGCTCAGGCCGGAGTAACTAACTTAGAAAATTTATCCTAAGTGTTGTTCCGTCGGCTTTCCGCACCCTGGGGCATTTGAGGTGGCGTTCGGATGTCAGCTCAGGCCAGAGCAACTAGCTTAGGAATATTATCCTAAGTGTTGGTCCGTCGACTTTCCGGATTGGCTGCCCTAGAGCCTTTACCGATCAGAGTCAGACTTTCGGAAGTGGGCTACCCTAGAGCCTTTGCCGACCGGAGTTGGTCCTTTGGAAGTGGGCTGCCATAGAGCCTTTGCTAACTGGAGTCGGTCTTTCGAAAGTGGGCTGCCCTAGAGCCTTTACCAACCGGAGTTGGACTTTTGGAAGTGGGCTGTCCTAGTGCCTTTATCGACCAGAGTCAGACATTCGGAAGTGGGCTGCCCTAGAGCCTTTGCCGACCGGATTCGGACTTTTGGAAGTGGGCTGCCCTAGAGCCTTTGCCGACCAGATTCGGACTTTTGGAAGTGGGCTGCCCTAGAGCCTTTGCCGACTGGAGTCGGACTTTTGGAAGTGGGCTGCCCTAGAGCTTTTGCCGACCGGAGTTGGACTTTCGAAAGTGGACTGCCCTAGACCCTTTGCCGATCGAAATCGGACTTTCGGAAGTGGGTTGCCCTAGAGCCTTTGTCGACCAGAGTCGGACTTTCGGAAGTGGGCTGCCCTAGAGCCTTTGCCGATTGGAGTCAGACTTCCGAAAGTGGGCTGCCCTAGAGCCTTTGCCGACCGGAGTTGGACTTTCGAAAATGGGCTGCCCTAGAGCCTTTTCCGACCATAGTCGGACTTTCAAAAGTGGGCTATGCTAGAGCCTCTGTGGACCGGAGTCGGAGTTTCGGAAGTGGGCTGCCCTAGAGCCTTTGCCGACCGGAGTCGGACTTTCGGAAGTGGGCTGCCCTAGAGCCTTTGCCGACTAGAGTCGGACTTTCAGAAGTGGGCTGCCCTAGATCCTTTGCCGACCGGAGTCGGACTTTCGAAAGTGGGCTGTCCTAGAGCCTTTGCCAACGGGAGTTGGACTTTCAGAAATGGACTGCCCTAGAGCCTTTACCGACTGGAGTCAGACTTTCAAAAGTGGGCTGCACTAGAGCCTTCGCCGACCGGAGTCAGACTTTCGGAAGTGGTTCGTAGAAGAAATGTGAACTTCATTGATAATACTTGCGGAGATTGTCTACATTACACGGACGTGCCATCTGCCGTCCGTCCAAAAATTCCAGTCGATAGGTGCGGTCTCGAACCACTTCAGCGACCCGATAAGGTCCTTCCCAATTTGGGAAAAGCTTCCCTAGCTCTGTCGGCCTCGAGACTTCGGCCCTCTGCAGGACCAAATCTCTGACTCATAAAGCTCACGCCTTGACCTGCGAGTTGTAATACTTTGCCATCTTTTGGTGGCATACCGCCATTGGTGCGGGCACCAGACTCAGAAGAAGACTTCAGAGCTCCATCTGGATCTCTGATTAACCTTGCCCGAAGAATTAGGATTTTTTTGGCTTGTAATAAGGGTTGACTTGATCAACTCAATTTTAGCTTGAGTCTATATTACCTGCATTTTTATTTTGTTGAGTCATGTTGATTCAGTAGTGGACTAGGGCTTCAACCTGGGATATTACATTTTCTCCTAAGGCCAAGCAAGTGGGCACCACACTCCCAGCCACACTCCCAACCATACGCCTGAGTCCAGGGGGTGCCACATCTCCATCCAGCAGGCTTTGGTCCCCACACCACAGATAGCAGCTCCCTTCTCTAATGCGCCAATTAAGGAGAAATCCACCAGGGGTCCACAAATCAAGGGGGCGGCCCAAGACATTCCCAAAAGAACCAAACTATGAAAGGAAAGAAATTCTCTTGGAGAGAACTTCAAGGAGGCGCCCATTACCTGCCAAAATTACTCAAAACAAAGTTAGAAAGAGCCATAACTTGGGGAGAAAGAAAAGGAGGTATCCAAAAGGGTTGAGCCATGGAAGGAAGGAGATTTCTCTTGAAGAGCCAGGTTAGGAGGCGCCCTAGTCATTCCAACTAAAGCCAGATATAAAAGGAAACAAATTTTCTCTTGGAGGGCAAGGTTAAGAGGCGCCCAAACACTTCCAGATAAGGCCAAGCATAGAAGGAAAAAAATAGTTTTCTTGGAGGTCAAGACAAGGAGGTGCCACCCACTTTCCTTTTTGAAGCCTCAATCATCTTTGGAATTATTTGGCCGGCCATATGAGTAGGGATTGATCCTACAATCCTAATTTGAAGATCCCCTCCTTTAGTCCCACATGGAAAGATGTAAAACCCTACTCTCTTGTAATGTCCTATAAATTAAAACCCCTTTGTAAGTTCTAAGGAAACAGATGAATGAAACCAAATTTTTTTGTGAGCAAAACTTTGTGTTTTCTCTCTTCCGCACTTGCATCCAGGTGTTGAGCTCCGTGAGGGAGTAAATCCGGGTTCCCCAGGAACCTTGAGGATGTGTGAGATCTCCAAAACCCAAACCCTAGGTTAGCCACTTCTACTCTATCACCCTAGCCGCCCACCATCCATCTCAATCCACCAAACCCTAGCCTATCCCACCTCCCACGGCCTCTCTCTCCAAGTCCAGGCCGACCACCAGCATCCAGCTACAATCCGGGTACTTCAGATCCAAAGCTCTTTCTAGAGGGAGTCGAATCAGCCTTCAAGAGAATCTGGATCTCAGCGACATCAGCCTTCAAGTTCTTCGAACTGGTAAATCCTTCCCTGAGTCTCTGAATCCATCACTTGTTTTTCTTCTTCCCAGATCTTGAGTCCAGGAGAAGCCGACCCAGCCACAAGACCAGTATTGGAGGATCCATTGCGAAGATAGCCGAATCCAAGGATCCAACAATCTACTCAAGAGAGTTCTTCCACCCAATTTCTGTGAGATCACTGTTTGGTTGGTAAACCATCTCTTCTCTTTATTTCTGTCATGTTGAAAGTTCAGAGCGAAACCCTAGATCTGGGAGTTTCTCAACCCCCAGCGATCCGTTACTTCTGAACTACTCTGATAACTTAGCTTCTTCTAAATTATGCTTTCAATCCTTACCTAGTTTCCATCAACTTAGTTTAACTTTACTTTGAGTCGAAGCCAATTTCTGAAATAAAAAAAAAAAAAAGAATTAATCTTAATTTTACTTCCGTATACGCTTCTTTGTTCTTTGTTCTACATCATTTTGGTATCAGAGCTTTCGTGCTGCATCATTTTTGGTATCAGAGCCCTGTCTAGGGTTTCTATTTGATTGCTTGTTCGAGTCTCTCTCTTTTACTTTGTCTGCTCGAAGTAGACTCCCCAGGATGTCCGGTCCTAGGAACAAAGTGAGGTGCAAGCCTCCTCTTCCCATTCCATAGGGTGTTCCAAGGGCGTGTAGGGAATCCGTTGGGTAACAACTTCATAGCAGGAATTGTAAACGGGGAAGTACTAAATTTTCAGCCCATAATTTCCCTGTTGCAGGAATTATTTCTCACAATAGGTAACTTCAAATTCGATGATTTATGTTTTTCTGAAACCAATATAATTGAAACTATTTTTCAAAATTTTCCTGTGATTTATTGGTTTTCGTGAAATTTCTGAGAATTAAATTACTGCAACTGTATTTTTGTGTTTCTGCAATTCAATTATTTTTGAGTGATCATCTCTTAATTCATCTTAAGGGCATTTGAGTATCTAAGATAAGGGGAGGAGTTGATAACCTCTCCTTAGCCCAAAACCACCACCCACTCATTCGAACCTAAGCCTTTAATCTTAAAATTCATTAGACCTAATTTGCCCTAGTGGGCTAGGGACATCAACAAGTCGGGTCAAGGCTAGTGTTGAGTCAGTTTGTCTGGTTACTCTATGTGTGCTTTGTACTCAGTGTCTAGAATGGTGGTTCAGGGATTCTATCCCGAAGGGCTTGTGTGCTGGTCTGCCTACCTGGCCAATCACTGATTGGTGTCTAGGATTGGCATCTAGGGACCTAACACTCCCCTTACACCTGCCTGGCTGAGTCCCGAGTTACTACAGGCTAGCTTGCCACTCTGATTGGGCATCTAGTTTGGGCTCTAGGTCTAGTTAGCCAGTAGTCGCTTTAGTCTAGTCACATTCTGTGTGCTTGCTTGCATCATCATGTCTACCCGGAATGGAGTACCCTAGCAACCTAGTCAAACCCAACCAGATTTAGAGGCCATGGTTAGAAATCTTACCGAAAGTATGACCAAATTGAGTCAGGACATGAATGAGGGTTTTTCCCAATTTAGGGATCGAGTCCAAGTACTTGAGAAACGTAGACATCAAAATTGGACCCCTGATCCAAAATTTAATAGGCCCCAACCTCACCCATGCTAGGAGCCTAGGAGGACCTTATACCATGATCCCGAGCATAACCTTAGGAAGCCTAACCATGATATCTATAGTGTGGATCATGTCTATGAGAGGTCCTTACAATACTCTAGACCAGTCACTCAACAACCGCAGTCTTCTAGATCAAACCATTTAGATCCACACCCATGCCCAAGTAAGGTCTCTACTAGCTTGAAACCCAGTGTGACCCAGGTTCCTATATCTCAAGAATGTTTGTTTTGTAGAGAAAGAGGCCATAAATCTAGTCAGTGCCCATGCATAGGACTGGCTTGTGCACAGCTAAGTGGTAAGAATCCTAAGGATGACATTAATGAGGGAGAACCCAAGCCTACCAATGAGGAAGAAAGGTTAGGTATGACAAGCCTAGAATCAGTTGACCCGATCACCACTGACCCGAAACCCATTGAAGATGGCATCGAGGAAGTATATGATGCTGGCTTGAGTCTAGTTGATGAATATGAGGGGGAAGAACTTGAAGAATGTGACATTGATACTATTGGTTCCTTACCTGAGGAGAACTTGGAGAGCAACCAAGTGGTAGGACCTAGTTCAGAAATTCAAGAGATTTGTGAGAACCAAGTTCCTTTAGTCAAATACCCCCAGGAAGAACTCATATTGTTAGCCCGAGCTATCAGTTCGTATCCTCTAATGACAGTCATTCCCCAAGTACCAATTGAAGATCTTTGCACTAAACTGT
Organism: Areca catechu; assembly: GCA_021397845.1. Lineage (NCBI taxonomy): Eukaryota > Viridiplantae > Streptophyta > Magnoliopsida > Arecales > Arecaceae > Areca > Areca catechu. The sequence continues at coordinate 74,061,250 of CM038041.1, forward strand.
TTAAGTTTGCCCACCCTATGGTAGATCCTCTCCTTAGGATGACTGAATCAAGCCTCTTACAATTGGACCTCGTCCCATGCTCAGCCACTAAGGTCTCTCCCGTAATCTCAGTTGGACATCCTTTTCTTGAGCGGATTGATTCACCCAGTCCTGTAGAAGTCCTCCTTATGGCCCCAGACCCCTTTCTTTGCATGACTGAGCTACCCTTCTATAGAGTATACCTTTCCTCACCCATAGGTCAAATTTCAAGTCTTGAGGTCATCATCCATTGACCCTTCCATGAATCATTCTCTAATCCATCTCTTGAGAAAGTGGATCATTATTTGCTTAGAGAACAAACCTTAACTGTTGCAATCACATGTCCTAGGCTACTCCCCGAACCATCTCTTAATCCATTCCTAGGAGTAGCAAACTTTCCCTTTCATAAGGATGACCAGTTGACACTCATAGATCACCATTCAAACCTTCTGGTCACTACCTTTAGTCAGCAGGTAATTCGAGACTCCGCCTCATATCTCCTCCCTTTCTCTAGGACTTCCAATGCTTCTTACAACATCCAAGTATACTTTGTTGAAGTCTTTAGAGTGAACCACATGTTAGAACCTATTAGGTTTGCCACCTACTTCTGGAAGACCTTATGGCACCTACTAGGGACCCATGATAAGTTTTCATGCTCTGCATGCCATCCTCCGACCCAAGGTCAAACCTAGTGAGCCGTAGTTTATTAGGTTTAGACCTAGGGTTCCTTTGAATAAAGTCCATTTTTTAGGAATGCATCGTCAGTCGAGTTTAGGACATTGTCTCAGATTTTGAGAGCACCAGGAATTGGGATTTGTATTTTGTCCAGGGCTGAAATTGCATTCAATGTTTCGATCAATAGGTCTATAGGCTAGAGTCCCTTTGAAATTGTTCATGGATACAAGCCTCACACACCACTTGATCTGATTTCACTATTAGCCCACACACACAAGTCTCTTGATGCACTTGCATAGCATGTAAAGGACTTGCATAAAGAAATTCATGCCAAAATAAATTTAAGTAATGAAACTTATAAGAAGTTGGCTGATTCTCAAAGGCGAGTCAAAACTTTTGACGAAGGAGAGTATGTAATGATTAGGTTAAGGCCAGAACGGTTTCCTCCTGGAATCATTAGAAAGTTACATGCTAGAGGAGCTGGACCATTTAGAGTGGTGAAGAGAGTAGGATCCAATGCCTATGTGCTCGAGTTACCTCCAGAATTAGGCATTAGCTCCATTTTCAACATTACAGACCTAGTAGAGTATAGAGAGCCAGTTGTGATTCCCAGTGAGGCTTTTGAACCTAATCCTGCTCTTGAGAGTGAACCTGACCCTGTGTGTCCACCAACAAACTGGCCTGTGAGGAAAGAGCAGATTGAAAAGATCCTGGATGATCAGGTTATCTCTACTCGTAATCGAGGATAACAAAGATACCTGGTCCACTGGCAAGGAAGGCCAGATTCTGATAACTCTTGGATCTCCCGAGAAGAATTACAAGAACTGGACCCAGACCTCTTGGAGAGATACCAGAGCCAACTTGATCCATACTCGACAGGGTCGAGTTCCTCCCACCCTAGGAGAATTGGTGCGGGCACCAGACTCAGAAGAAGACTTCAGAGCTCCATCTGGATCTCTGATTAACCTTGCCCAAAGAATTAGGGTTTTTTTGGCTTGTAATAAGGGTTGACTTGATCAACTCAATTTTAGCTTGAGTCTATATTACCTGCATTTTTATTTTGTTGAGTCATGTTGACTCAGTAGTGGACTAGGGCTTCAACCTGGGGTGTTACATTTTCTCCCAAGGCCAAGCAAGTGGGCGCCACACTCCCAGCCACACTCCCAGCCATACGCCTGAGTCCAGGGGGCGCCACATCTCCATCCAGCAGGCTTTGGTCCCCACACCACAGATAGCAGCTCCCTTCTCTAATGCGCCAATTGAGGAGAAATCCACTAGGGGTCCACAAATCAAGGGGGCGGCCCAAGACATTCCCAAAAGAACCAAACTATGAAAGGAAAGAAATTCTCTTGGAGAGAACTTCAAGGAGGTGCCCATTACCTGCCAAAATTTCTCAAAACAAAGTTAGAAAGAGCCATAACTTGGAGAGAAAGAAAAGGAGGTATCCAAAAGGGTTGAGCCATGGAAGGAAGGAGATTTCTCTTGAAGAGCCAGGTTAGGAGGCACCCTAGTCATTCCAACTAAAGCCAGATATAAAAGGAAACAAATTTTCTCTTGGAGGGCAAGGTTAAGAGGCGCCCAAACACTTCCAGATAAGGCCAAGCATAGAAGGAAAAAAATAGTTTTCTTGGAGGTCAAGACAAGGAGGCGCCACCCACTTTCCTTTTTTGAAGCCTCAATCATCTTTGGAATTATTTGGCCGGCCATATGAGTAGGAATTGATCCTACAATCCTAATTTGAAGATCCCCTCCTTTAGTCCCATATGGGAAGATGTAAAACCCTACTCTCTTGTAATGTCCTATAAATTAAAACCCCTTTGTAAGTTCTAAGGAATCAGATGAATGAAACCAAATTTTTTTGTGAGCAAAACTTTGTGTTTTCTCTCTTCCGCACTTGCATCCAGCTGTTGAGCTCCGTGAGGGAGTAAATCTGGGTTCCCCAGGAACCTTGAGGAGGTGTGAGATCTCCAAAACCCAAACCCTAGGTTAGCCACTTCTACTCTATCACCCTAGCCGCCCACCATCCACATCAATCCACCAAACCCTAGCCTATCCCACCTCCCACGGCCTCTCTCTCCAAGTCCAGGCCGACCAACAGCATCCAGCTACAGTCCGGGTACTTCAGATCCAAAGCTCTTTCCAGAGGGAGTCGAATCAGCCTTCTAGAGAATCCGGATCTTAGCGACATCAGCCTTCAAGTTCTTCGAACTGGTAAATCCTTCCCTGAGTCTATGAATCCATCACTTATTTTTCTTCTTCCCAGATCTTGAGTCCAGGAGAAGCCGACCCAGCCACAAGACCAGTATTGGAGGATCCATTGCGAAGATAGCCGAATCTGAGGATCCAACAATCTGGTCGAGAGAGTTCTTCCACCCAATTTCTGTGAGATCACTGTTTGGTTGGTAAACCATCTATTCTCTTTATTTCTGTCCTATTGAAAGTTCATAGCGAAACCCTAGATCTGGGAGTTTCTCAACCCCCAGCGATCCGTTACTCTTGAACTACTCTGATAACTTAGCTTCTTCTAAATTGTGCTTTCAATCCTTACCTAGTTTCCATCAACTTAGTTTAACTTTACTTTGAGTCGAAGCCTATTTCTGAAATAAAAAAAAAAAAAAGAATTAATCTTAATTTTACTTTCGCATACGCTTCTTTGTTCTTTGTTCTGCATCATTTTTGATATCAGAGCTTTCGTGCTGCATCATTTTTGGTATCAGAGCCCTGTCTATGGTTTCTGTTTGATTGCTTGTTTGAGTCTCTCTCTTTTACTTTGGCTGCTCGAAGTAGACTCCCCAGGATGTCCGGTCCTAGGAACAAAGCGAGGTGCAAACCACCTCTTCCCATTCCACAGGGTGTTCCTAGGGCGTGTAGGGGATCCGTTGGGTTACAACTTCGTAGTAGGAATTGTAAACGGGGAAGTACTCTATTTTCAGCCCGTAATTATCCTTTAGCAGGAATTATTTCTCACTGCAGGTAACTCCAAATTTGGTTATTTTTATTTTTCTGAAACCAGTATAATTGAAGTTATTTTTCAAAATTTTTCTGTGATTTATTGGTTTCTGTGAAATTTTTGAGAATTAAATTACTGCAACTCTGTTTTTGTGTTTCTACAATTCAATTATTTTTGAGTGATCATCTCTTAATTCATATTAAGGGCATTTGAGTATCTAAGATAAGGGGAGGAGTTGATAACCTCTCCTTAGCCCAAAACTACCACCCACTCATTCGAACCTAAGCCTTTAATCTTAAAATTCATTAGACCTAATTTGCCCTAGTGGGCTAGGGACATCAACAAGTCGGGTCAAGGCTTGTGTTGAGTCAGTTTGTCTGGTTAATCTATGTATGCTTTGTACTCAGTGTCTAGAATGGTGGTTCAGGGATTCTATCCCGAAGGGCTTGTGTGCTGGTCCGCCTACGTGGCCAATCACTGATTGGTGTCTAGGATTGGCATTTAGGGACCTAACACTCCCCTTACACCTGCCTAGCTGAGTCCCGAGTTACTACAGGCTAGCTTGCCACTCTGATTGGGCATCTAGTTTGGGCTCTAGGTCTAGTTAGCTAGTAGTCGCTTTAGTCTAGTCACATTCTGTGTGCTTGCTTGCATCATCATGTCTACCCGGAATGGAGTACCCTACCAACCTAGTCAAACCCAACCAGATTTAGAGGCCATGGTTAGAAATCTTATCGAAAGTATGACCAAATTGAGTCAGGACATGAATGAGGGTTTTTCCCAATTTAGGGATCGAGTCCAAGTACTTGAGAAATGTAGACATCAAAATTGGACCCCTGATCCAAAATTTAATAGGCCCCAACCACACCCATGCCAGGAGCCTAGGAGGACCTTATACCATGATCCTGAGCATAACCTTAGGAAGCCTAACCATGATATCTATAGTGTGGATCGTGTCTATGAGAGGTCCTTACAATACTCTAGACCAGTCACTCAACAACCCCAGTCTTCTAGATCAAACCATTTAGATCCACACCCATGCCCAAGTAAGGTCTCTACTAGCTTGAAACCCAGTGTGACCCAGGTTCCTATATCTCAAGAATGTTTGTTTTGTAGAGAAAGAGGCCATAAATCTAGTCAGTGCCCATGCATAGGACTGGCTTGTGCACAGCTAAGTGGTAAGAATCCTAAGGATGACATTAATGAGGGAGAACCTAAGCCTACCAATGAGGAAGAAAGGTTAGGTATGACAAGCATAGAATCAGTTGACCCGATCACCACTGACCCGAAACCCATTGAAGATGGCATCAAGGAAGTATATGATGCTGGCTTGAGTCTAGTTGATGAATATGAGGGGGAAGAACTTAAAGAATGTGATATTGATACTATTGGTTCCTTACCTGAGGAGACCTTGGAGAGCAACCAAGTGGTAGGACCTATTTCAGAAATTCAAGAGATTTGTGAGAACCAAGTTCTTTTAGTCAAATACCCCCAGGAAGAACTCATAGTGTTAGCCCGAGCTATCAGTTCGTATCCTCTAATGACAGTCATTCCCCAAGTACCAATTGAAGATCTTTGCACTAAACTGTTTAAGTTTGCCCACCCTATTGTAGATCCTCTCCTTAGGATGACTGAATCAAGCCTCTTACAATTGGACCTCGTCCCATGCTCAGCCACTAAGGTCTCTCTCGTTATCTCAGTTGGACATCCTTTTCTTGAGCGGATTGATTCACCCAGTCCTGTAGAAGTCCTCCTTATGGCCCCAGACCCCTTTCTTCGCATGACTGAGCTACCCTTCTATAGAGTATACCTTTCCTCACCCATAGGTCAAATTTCAAGTCTTGAGGTCATCATCCATTGACCCTTCCATGAATCATTCTCTAATCCATCTCTTGAGAAAGTGGATCATTATTTGCTTAGAGAACAAACCTTAACTATTGCAATCACATGTCCTAGGCTACTCCCCGAACCATCTCTTGATCCATTCCTAAGAGTAGCAAACTTTCCCTTTCGTAAGGATGACCAGTTGACACTCATAGATCACCATTCAAACCTTCAGGTCACCACCGTTAGTCAGCAGGTAATTCGAGACTCCGCCTCATATCTCCTCCCTTTCTCTAGGACTTCCAATGCTTCTTACACCATCCAAGTATACTTTGTCGAAGTCTTTAGAGTGAACCACGTGTTAGAACCTATTAGGTTTGCCACCTACTTCTGGAAGACCTTATGGCACCTACTAGGCACCCATGATAAGTTTTCATGCTCAGCATGCCATCCTCCGACCCAAGGTCAAACCTAGAGAGCCGTAGTTTGTTAGGTTTAGACCTAGGGTTCCTTTGAATAAAGTCCATTCTTTAGGAATGCATCGTCAGTCGAGTTTAGGACATTGTCTCAGATTTTGAGAGCACCAGGAATTGGGATTTGTATTTTATCCAGGGCTGAAATTGCATTCAATGTTTCGATCAATAGGTCTATAGGCTAGAGTCCCTTTGAAATTGTTCATGGATACAAGCCTCATACACCACTTGATCTGATTTCACTATTAGCCCACACACACAAGTCTCTTGATGCACTTGCATAGCATGTAAAGGACTTGCATAAAGAAATTCAAGACAAAATAAATTTAAGTAATGAAACTTATAAGAAGTTGGCTGATTCTCAAAGGCGAGTCAAAACTTTTGACGAAGGAGACTATGTAATGATTAGGTTAAGGCCTGAACGGTTTCCTCCTGGAACCGTTAGAAAGTTACATGCTAGAGGAGCTGGACCATTTAGATTGGTGAATAGAGTAGGATCCAATGCCTATGTGCTCGAGTTACCTCCAGAACTAGGCATTAGCTCCACTTTCAACATTACAGACCTAGTAGAGTATAGAGAGCCAGCTGTGATTCCCAGCGAGGCTTTTGAACCTAATCCTACTCTTGAGAGTGAACCTGACCCTGTGTGTCCACCAACAAACTGGCCTGTGAGGAAAGAGCAGATTGAAAAGATCCTGGATGATCAGGTTATCTCTACTCGTAATCGAGGATACCAAAGATACCTGGTCCACTGGCAAGGAATGCCAGATTCTGATAACTCTTGGATCTCCCGAGAAGAATTACAAGAATTGGACCCAGACCTCTTGGAGAGATACCAAAGCCAACTTGATCCATACTCGACAGGGTCGAGTTCCTCCCACCCTGGGAGAATTGGTGCGGGCACCAGACTCAGAAGAAGACTTCAGAGCTCCATCTGGATCTCTGATTAACCTTGCCCAAAGAATTAGGGTTTTTTTGGCTTGTAATAAGGGTTGACTTGATCAACTCAATTTTAGCTTGAGTCTATATTACCTGCATTTTTTATTTTGTTGAGTCATGTTGACTCAGTAGTGGACTAGGGCTTCAACCTGGGGTGTTACATTTTCTCCCAAGGCCAAGCAAGTGGGCGCCACACTCCCAGCCACACACCCAGCCATATGCCTGAGTCCAGGGGGTGCCACATCTCCATCCAGCAGGCTTTGGTCCCCACACCACAGATAGCAGCTCCCTTCTCTAATGTGCCAATTGAGGAGAAATCCACCAGGGGTCCACAAATCAAGGGGGTGGCCCAAGACATTCCCAAAAGAACCAAACTATGAAAGGGAAGAAATTCTCTTGGAGAGAACTTCAAGGAGGCGCCCATTACCTGCCAAAATTACTCAAAACAAAGTTAGAAAGAGCCATAACTTGGGGAGAAAGAAAAGGAGGTATCCAAAAGGATTGAGCCATGGAAGGAAGTAGATTTCTCTAGAAGAGTCAGGTTAGGAGGTGCCCTAGTCTTTCCAACTAAAGCCAGATATAAAAGGAAACAAATTTTCTCTTGGAGGGCAAGGTTAAGAGGCGTCCAAACACTTCCAGATAACGCCAAGCATAGAAGGAAAATAATAGTTTTCTTGGAGGTCAAGACAAGGAGGCGCCACCCACTTTCCTTTTTTGAATTCTCAATCATCTTTGGAATTATTTGGCCGGCCATATGAGTAGGGATTGATCCTACAATCCTAATTTGAAGATCCCCTCCTTTAGTCCCACATGGGAAGATGTAAAACCCTATTCTCTTGTAATGTCCTATAAATTAAAACCCCTTTGTAAGTTCTAAGGAATCAAATGAATGAAACCAAATTTTTTTGTGAGCAAAACTTTGTGTTTTCTCTCTTCTGTACTTGCATCCAGGTGTTGAGCTCCGTGAGGGAGTAAATCCGGGTTCCCCAGGAACATTGAGGAGGTGTGAGATCTCCAAAACCCAAACCCTAGGTTAGCCACTTCTACTCTATCACCCTAGCCGCCCACCATCCATCTCAATCCACCAAACCCTAGCCTATCCCACCTCCCACGGCCTCTTTCTCCAAGTCCAGGTCGACCACCAGCATCCATCTACAATCCGGGTACTTCAGATCCAAAGCTCTTTCCAGAGGGAGTCGAATCAGCCTTCAAGAGAATCCAGATCTCAGCGACATCAGCCTTCAAGTTCTTCGAACTGGTAAATCCTTCCCTGAGTCTCTGAATCCATCACTTATTTTTCTTCTTCCCAGATCTTGAGTCCAGGAGAAGCCGACCCAGCCACAAGACCAGTATTGGAGGATCCATTGCGAAGATAGCCGAATCCGATGATCCAACAATCTACTCGAGAGAGTTCTTCCACCCAATTTCTGTGAGATCACTATTTGGTTGGTAAACCATCTCTTCTCTTTATTTCTATCCTGTTGAAAGTTCAGAGCGAAACCCTTGATCTGGGAGTTTCTCAACCCCCAGCGATCCGTTACTTCTGAACTACTCTGATAACTTATCTTCTTCTAAATTATGCTTTCAATCCTTACCTAGTTTCCATCAACTTAGTTTAACTTTACTTTGAGTCGAAGCCAATTTCTGAAATAAAAAAAAAAAAGAATTAATCTTAATTTTACTTTCGCATACGCTTCTTTGTTCTTTGTTCTGCATCCTTTTTGGTATCAGAGCTTTCGTGCTGCATCATTTTTGGTATCAAAGCCCTGTCTAGGGTTTCTGTTTGATTGCTTATTTGAGCCTCTCTCTTTTACTTTGTCTGCTCGAAGTAGACTCCCCAGGACATCCGGTCCTAGGAACAAAGCGAGGTGCAAACCTCCTCTTCCCATTCCACAGGGTGTTCCTAGGGCATGTAGGGAATCCATTGGGTTACAACTTCGTAGCAGGAATTGTAAACGGGGAAGTACTCTGTTTTCAGCCCATAATTTAGCTGTTGCAAGAATTATTTCTCACTGAAGGTAACTTCAAATTCAGTGATTTTTGTTTTTTTGAAACCAGTATAATTGAAACTATTTTTTATAATTTTCCTGTGATTTATTGGTTTACGTAAAAGTTTTGAGAATTAAATTACTGCAACTCTATTTTTGTGTTTCTGCAATTCAATTATTTTTGAGTGATCATCTCTTAATTCATCTTAAGGGCATTTGAGTATCTAAGATAAGGGAAGGAGTTGATAACCTCTCCTTAGCCCAAAACTACCACCCACTCATTCGAACCTAAGCCTTTAATCTTAAAATTTATTAGACCTAATTTGCTCTAGTGGGCTAGGGACATCAACAAGTCGGGTCAAGGCTAGTGTTGAGTCAGTTTGTCTGGTTATTTTGTGTATGCTTTGTACTCACTGTCTAGAATGGTGGTTCAGGGAATCTATCCCGAAGGGCTTGTGTGCTGGTCCGCCTACCTGGCCAATCACTGATTGGTGTCTAGGATTGGCATCTAGGGACCTAACACTCCCCTTACACCAGCCTGGCTGAGTCCCGAGTTACTATAGGCTAGCTTGCCACTCTGATTGGGCATCTAGTTTGGGCTCTAGGTCTAGTTAGCCAGTAGTCGCTTTAGTCTAGTCACATTTTGTGTGCTTGCTTGCATCATCATGTCTACCCGGAATGGAGTACCCTAACAACCTAGTCAAACCCAACCAGATTTAGAGGCCATGGTTAGAAATCTTACCGAAAGTATGACCAAATTGAGTCAGGACATGAATGAGGGTTTTTCCCAATTTAGGGATCGATTCCAAGTACTTGAGAAACGTAGACATCAAAATTGGACCCCTGATCCAAAATTTAATAGGCCCCAACCTCACCCATGCCAGGAGCCTAGGAGGACCTTATACCATGATCCCGAGCATAACCTTAGGAAGCCTAACCATGATATCTATAGTGTGGATCATGTCTATGAGAGGTCCTTACAATACTCTAGACCAATCACTCAACAACCCCAGTCTTCTAGATCAAACCATTTAGATCCACACCCATGCCCAAGTAAGGTCTCTACTAGCTTGAAACCCAGTGTGACCCAGGTTCCTATATCTCAAGAATGTTTGTTTTGTAGAAAAAGAGGCCATAAATCTAGTCAGTGCCCATGTATAGGACTGGCTTGTGCACAGCTAAGTGGTAGGAATCCTAAGGATAACATTAATGAGGGAGAACCCAAGCCTACCAATGAGAAAGAAAGGTTAGGTATGACAAGCCTAGAATCAGTTGACCCGATCACCACTGACCCGAAACCCATTGAAGATGGCATCGAGGAAGTATATGATGCTGGCTTGAGTCTAGTTGATGAATATGAGGGGGAAGAACTTGAAGAATGTGACATTGATACTATTGGTTCCTTACCTGAGGAGACCTTGGAGAGCAACCAAGTGGTAGGACCTAGTTCAGAAATTCAAGAGATTTGTGAGAACCAAGTTCCTTTAGTCAAATACCCCCAGGAAGAACTCATAGTGTTAGCCCGAGCTATCAATTCGTATCCTCTAATGACAGTCATTCCCCAAGTACCAATTGAAGATCTTTGCACTAAGCTGTTTAAGTTTGCCCACCCTATGGTAGATCCTCTCCTTAGGATGACTGAATCAAGCCTCTTATAATTGGACCTCGTCCCATGCTCAGCCACTAAGGTCTCTCCCGTAATCTCAGTTGGACATCCTTTTCTTGAGCGGATTGATTCACCCAGTCCTGTAGAAGTCCTCCTTATGGCCCCAGACCCCTTTCTTCGCATGACTGAGCTACCCTTCTATAGAGTATACCTTTCCTCACCCATAGGTCAAATTTCAAGTCTTGAGGTCATCATCCATTGACCCTTCCATGAATCATTCTCTAATCCATCTCTTGAGAAAGTGGATCATTATTTGCTTAGAGAACAAACCTTAACTGTTGTAATCACATGTCCTAGGCTACTCCCCGAACCATCTCTTGATCCATTCCTAGGAGTAGCAAACTTTCCCTTTCGTAAGGATGACCAGTTGATACTCATAGATCACCATTCAAACCTTCAGGTCACCACCTTTAGTCAGCATGTAATTCGAGACTCCGCCTCATATCTCCTCCCTTTCTCTAGGACTTCCAATGCTTCTTACACCATCCAAGTATACTTTGTCGAAGTCTTTAGAGTGAACCACGTGTTAGAACCTATTAGGTTTGCCACCTACTTCTGGAAGACCTTATGGCACCTACTAGGCACCCATGATAAGTTTTCATGTTCTGCATGCCATCCTCCGACCCAAGGTCAAACCTAGAGAGCCGTAGTTTGTTAGGTTTAGACCTAGGGTTCCTTTGAATAAAGTCCATTCTTTAGGAATGCATCGTCAGTCGAGTTTAGGATATTGTCTCAGATTTTGAGAGCACCAGGAATTGGGATTTGTATTTTGTCCAGGGCTGAAATTGCATTCATTGTTTCGATTAATAGGTCTATAGGCTAGAGTCCCTTTGAAATTGTTCATGGATACAAGCCTCACACACCACTTGATCTGATTTCACTATTAGCCCACACACACAAGTCTCTTGATGCACTTGCATAGCATGTAAAGGACTTGCATAAAGAAATTCATGCCAAAATAAATTTAAGTAATGAAACTTATAAGAAGTTGGCTGATTCTCAAAGGCGAGTCAAAACTTTTGACGAAGGAGACTATGTAATGATTAGGTTAAGGCCTGAACGGTTTCCTCCTGGAACCGTTAGAAAGTTACATGCTAGAGGAGCTAGACCATTTAGAGTGGTGAAGAGAGTAGGATTCAATGCCTATGTGCTCGAGTTACCTCCAGAACTAGGTATTAGCTCCACTTTCAACATTACAGACCTAGTAGAGTATAGAGAGCCAGCTGTGATTCCCAGCGAGGCTTTTAACCTAATCCTGCTCTTGAGAGTGAACCTGACCCTGTGTGTCCACCAACAAACTGGCCTGTGAGGAAAGAGCAGATTGAAAAGTCAAATTAATTTTAATTTAGGCTTGGGTCAGTATGATGATAATTATTTTGCGCCCAGAATAGGTGATGAAATCATGTCCTGATCTGAGATAGTGAATTGCCTTTAAGATTAGGTTAATCAAATGATGCACATTCAATGAGTCCTAATGCAACTAATAACAATCAAAAAAATAAAATATTTTATGTGTATTTTATGATGTGGCAAGTTAGGTTTGAGTTGATTAGGTTAGCAAACAATTTGGGCTTGGGATTGAGGTGTGTGGAAGTTGATTAGGTTAGGTTGAGTCAAGTATGCAGAGTTCAAAGAATTCTGAAAGTTAGGGTTCGGATTAATGCAGTGTTTGACATGGATTCTGACGTAGAAAGAAATCAAAAAAATACAGAATAGAGGATGGACAGTGCTGATGACCTCTACTAATTTGATGCAAAAAAAAAATTAGATGATGATGCAAATCTTAGGGCTTTTAGACTGATGCAGAATCATTAAAATTTTATTTAGGGTTTTTAATATGCCAAAATTTAAAAATTTTAATTTTTTGTAATATTAATTAAAAATTATGATAAAATAGAGGACAAGATGGAGAATACTTCACATAAATTTCATAGAAAAATGAAATTCATAGGTGGTCAAAATAAGATATAAATTAGACACCTAATGCAGCTAGTAAGATACAGAAATTAGGCTTTGTGATCCTAATGCAGATGAATGCTATCCTAAACCCGCTCTAATACCAAACTGATGCTAGATGACTCTATGAAAGGTAGATATACATGAAAAATAGTAAACTAGTTTTTTTATATTTTTTTATAATTTTAATTTGCAGGCTAGATTTCCAAAATCAAGTAAAGACTAGCATGATGAATAGCAATACAAAGAATCATCATAATCGCAAGCATACTCATGCAAAATAAAAAAAGTCAGGATCCAAGATTTGAAAAATTCCTAGCTTAGGATAGCTAACCTTCAATCAAAATGGGAATTAATAGTAGGGTAGTTTGTACCAGTTAGAGATTGAAAAACTAGCCATTGAAGAGATTACTCAACACTTAGATTGGAGCTTAGATGATGAAGTTTTAGTTCCCTCGAAGTAGAAGGCTGATATGGGCTATCCTGAAGGCAAAAAAAGCCTCCTCTAGGTAGGGGAAACTCCTCAGGAATCTTGCAAGCATCAAGGTTAGGCACGAAATAGGTAATCAATGAAAAGAACAAAATATGAAAGAAAGAAAAACAAAGGAAAGGGGATTAGGGCTGGCGGCTGGAAGAAGAAATAGCTTTGGATCTGGGGCTTCTTCAAGGATCTTCTTCATGGATGTGGCTGATGTTTGGAAGCTAGGATGGCTGCTTGGGCATGTAGAATACTAAGGAATAGCGTTCGGCCAGGTGAAGAAACAAACACAAAAAAAAACTAAAGAACACCAGAGTCTGGAAACAATTCAACAACAATTTGATTTCATGAAAGATAATTGATTACAAGAGGAGGAGGGGAGGGGTGTTTATAGAGTTCCCATGCCCTCTTCCTATTAGGACTTCAGCCCTCTTTTAGTTAGGATAGGTTTATATAATTTAAGTGGGAGAAAGATTACGAAATAAACCTAGAACTAGGATTACAAGGTTGAATGAAATAAAAACTAGCTTTCCTTCTTTCAATTGAACTCTTCCACATGCTTGGACTTGGTCAACTCATTGAGGACGCCTATCCTAGTCATGTTGGGCTTGAAGGGGCAGCAAGGGGCTGGCCAAGAGTGAAGGGGACATGGGCTTTGGGCCTCCTAGAAGCTTGGGCGCCTGGGCTGGTATATTCCGGGTATCAGACTGGAATCTTGGTTCTTAAAGGCTTGGGCCTTGTTCCTGGGCTTGAATTTCTTGGACTAAGATGCTGGTATCTCCCTATAATCAAGAGGCACCCTGGGTTGAGGGTATTTTATGGCATCTGGAAGGAATCTGGAATCTAGAATGGCATTTGGGGGGAATCAGGGCATCTGGAGAGCATCTGGCGGGTATCTAGGGCGCTGGGGTGTCAAACAAGATCCCATAAGTTGATGTAAATGCCTCTGGCTCCTGGGTGAGGCTTGGTGGAACTCCAAAATAGGGTAACCTTTTCTCTTGTATAAAAATTGGACTCTCACTCGATAAATACTCAAGTACAGGACTCAATGATTAACTAGTGTTGAGACAAATCAACTAGTCTCAACTTATTACAGGACTCAATATTATTTGCTTACAAAAATGTAACACATGGCTAAGTAAACCAGATTGGGCCCAGTAACCTGTGTCTGATCTTAGTGCCCCCACCATGGTGTCTAAGACTAGAGGTCTAGTCGTAAACGCCCTAAGTGGACTGGTGGTTATTTAATTAGGACCCTATCACATGTAGGGGGAGCCTCCTATCACCCCACCTCTTACCTGGCCAGTGGAAGGATTAGGTGTTGTGTTGTGTGTAAGTTGAGTTAACTAACCTAATTTTGGCTCTAGGTCTAGTAAATCCTAGAACGTACTAACCCTTGTGTGCTTGATTGCATCATAACCCCTTGTTTGATTGAGTGCATGACCACTAGGTTAGGAGTCCAGTATCATTTGTCTCACCCTTAACCCCGATCAACCATGGAATCCTACCTTGAGACTATCATAAAGACCTTGAGTGACTAGATTACCCAATTGACCACCCAAATGCACTAGATGGATGACGACTGACCCAAATGTTCGACCTAATGGATGGAATGGTAAGAATCTGTTCCCTAGGTGGCTTTTCCAAGAGGGGGGTGAATTGAGAATTTAAAAATTTTAAGCAATAATGTGCTCTTAGAAATCCCTTATAAGTGTTAAGTGCTGTGATAGGATAATTGAATGCACAAGCATAATCAAACAAAAAAGGCACAACACAAACACAAGCAAATTATTGTGGTTCGGAGTAACCCAGCTCCTACATCCACTACACAAGATTACCACTTGGGATTTTCACTATATCCCCCACTAGAATATAGTCGAATTATTTTCACAGGCTATTAATCCAAACCTTTACACTTTGATTTTTAAATCGGGCTCACCAAAGAAACCTAACTTGGTTTTACCAGGATCACCAAGAGCCCAACTTAGTTTTTAACACAAGATCACCAAGAACCTAACTTGGTTTTAACACAGGATCACCAATAACCTATTTGGTTTTTAAAGTCGGGCTCACCAATAACCCAACAATTCAACAAAAGAATTGTAAAGAAAAACAACATATTGACAAATAATTTTTTATCGAATGGTTGCCGATGTAGCTTGAGAGAAGCCAACTTGAATGCACTTGAATGCACTTTAATAGCTTCTATAGCTTCTTTACTAAGTGCTTCAAGCTTTAGATGAGAGTTGGTGAAAGCTTGAAGGCTATCTTGAATGATCTCAGTGCTCTCTTGCTTGTTGGCTTGGTAGGATATTCAATAATGCATTAACTCTTTTTCTCTTTTCTTAAAAACCTTCCTAAAAAGGTTCAAATCCTTCAAATATATAGTCATGTACCTTTATCAGCCAGTTTTAGTCATTGTAGATCGTTGGGATGTGACATTTAACCATTGGAGCACTTTTTGGATTCAAATTTCAAGTTGTGGAACTAGCCATTGTAAGTCTGAAATCGACCTTTGAGTTGGCTCGGATCCTCAGAGTAGTTCTGGTTGAGTCGACTCTCTTCAATCTTGTCGGCTCGCTTGCACAGTCTCCCGATTCCTTACTCTATAAGAGTCTGCTTGCCTTGATTCTAGTCGACTCTGATTCTCATGCCTTCAAAAGTGTAGTCTGGAAGAGTCGGCTCATTCTCTTTAGATTCGGCTCGATTGGCTGTAGTTCACAAAGCTCTATTTCTGGACTCTGGAGGAGTTAGCTCGAATCTTAGAAGAGTCAGCTCGGATGTCTGACTATATGATAGAGTCAGCTTGGACTCCCTTTGGGTCGGCTCGCCTGTCTGATTCAGGAAATGGTACTCTGGACGAGTCGGCTCGCATCCCTTAGAGTTGGCTCGGATATCTGCATACTAGAATCCTCATGCCTGCCATGTGCTAGAGTCGGCTCGGATGAGTTCTTCAGTGAATTTTCAATTCTTCTCCAGAATTCATCCAGCAAGGCTTCAAGCTTTCAAGATATCTTCAAACTCTTCTTACAATACACTCAAAGTAATTTAAAGCTTGAAATAACTTAGAAGTAACCCATTTGATTGGTTTATACTTAAATTTTTCTTTGAGTTCTTCTTTACAAGATTCAATTACAATACAACTCAACACCAGAAATAGAAATATAGGAGTTGAAATTGAGTAATGAATTCATCCTACAAAAACTTGTAAAACAGTTGAAGAGTTGTTAGTAAAACAAATGCATGCTCTAATGTTTGGTTATTATCAAAATCACTTATGGGGTCAACAATCTCTCCCTTTTGATGATGACAAAATACTGGGCATGAAAAATTTTTTATAATTACATGTTTGATTGTATTTAAGAGTAAGCATTTACATGCATCAAAGCTAACTATATTTGCAAGTAAGAATCAGAGCTTTTGTGAAAAATTATGTAGTATTGGTGTTAGTGCTTTTGTATGTATCAGAGTATTAAAGTTTGTATGTTTTCAAAGTATAAGAACTAGCACAAACACAAAGTATCAGAGCTTAAAATTATAAGTATTAGAGCTAATTCTTGAACTAAAATTCTAAAGCAATCAAAGCAAATTAAATTTGTAAAGTAATCAGAGCAACAACAATTAGAGCAAATTGCAAGTTTTGAGCTAGAGCCATTCAGTTTCAATAATTTGCTCCCCCATTCTGATGATTTGAAAATTTTGAAATAATTTCATGCTTAGTCAAATATATTCTCCCCCTTTTTGTATATTCTCAGGTATTTTTCATGCAATCTCAATGTTCTCCTCCTTTTTGTTAATAATCAAAAAGGTATTCAAATAAAGCTCAATTGTTATGATAGAATGAAAAAGTTCATGAAATTTGTTTGAGATAATTTCACTTTCTCAAATTAACTTTGATATTCTAATTAAAATTCATCAGATTAGCATTATACAATTGAAGATGTGATAGCAAGACATTGCACAATCCATTTCAAACACAAAAAATATGTCAACAAAAGTGCTTTCATTTCATTTAAAGTTTTGAGTACAAGTTATAAGAAATTGAAATCAGTACAATCAATTTCTATCTAGCTATGTAGTATTGGATGGCCTAAAGATGAGGAGCTAGCTTCCTAGGATGTATAGTAGATGTAGGTCTAGGTCTAGGAGTGGCAAATGCTGGAATGACTGTTGTTTTCAGCTAATCTAGTTGAAATTGAACTACTTCCATTACTTCATGAAGCTTTTTCACCTCAGTATTTAAGGCAACTAATTTAGCAGCTTGTACATTTGCAAAAGCTTCAACAGATCCTCATAATCTCCCAAATTCTGATCTTAAGATTCCAATACCCTATGTGTAGTCTTCCTCCATCCTCTTTCCTTTTTCTAATGAACCCACATTGAACCTTATTTCCTTTAATTCTGTTCTATATTCTTGTAAAGCTTGATCAACTATTTTCTTAATAGAATCAAACCTGATAAGATAGTGTCTATGATAGGCTGCAGATCAGGCTGAGATACAGACCTAAAGGTCTCAAGTGTGTCAACCCTGCTATGCAGATCTCTGATCTCTCCTCCAAACTGATCTAGTATAGCATCCACTGACTGGTAAAACTTGCCAAACATAGTAGTCAAGGAGCAAGTCAGTGTATCAGTCAATGTCCTTATCTCCTGAGCCAAGAAATCTTAGATCACTGAAATACTAGTAGAGTGAGTAGATGGATCTTGAACTGATGGTGCCGGTGGAACATAAGTGAAATTTGGCAAAGGTGGAGATGCTGGTAGATCAATGTGCTCAGTCTCCATAGCAGTAAACTCAAGTGCAGCTGGCTCAGAAGCAGGCTCAATAGAGGTCCCAAACTCAGCAATAGGTACATCAAATATGTGCTCTGAAGTGGGAACAGTTTCCTCTGGTGCTGTAGGTCCTGCAGTGGAGATCTCCTTAGGAAGGTCTGTTGACTTTGGCTCCTTAGTTTTGATGATTAACAAAAGGTTGAGTATATGTTTGGACTAATGTTTCATCTCTAGATAATGTTTCAGGACTTAGGTTATTCAAAAAAGAGTATCAAAAGTACAATGATGAAACTAAGTTTGCATGATTTAGAAAAGAGCTCTTCTACCTTGGAAAAGATCAAAATTCTCATAATGGACCTTCTTGTTAAGAAATATTTGACAAAAGAAACAAAGGCTTAAAGAAACTCAAGCATGGCATGCACATCTCAAAGAGTTTCAGAAAAATTCATATCAGAGGTCGAAACCTTGTCAAAGGTCGACCACCAGAGGTCGACTCATGAAGAGAAGAAAAGTTCAGCATGGCCGGCATGGCAAAATCTCAGTGGCACGCACCAGAGGTCGACCACCAGAGGTCAACACCTGTCCAGAGGTCGACACCAGAGGTCGACTCATAGCCTGAGAATTCAAACCTGGCAGAACTATGGTATTCTAAATTTTTGCCTAAAATTTACTGGAGGTCGACTCATGAGGTCGACACTTGATCCAGAGGTCGACTCATGAGGTCGACTCATGGCATAACGGCTAGTTTTTCTGAACTTCTGATTTGATTTCTAACGGCCATAAACGGCCATATTTTTGAATCTAACGGTCTTGTGGAGTTATTTCAGCATGAATGAGGTATTTAACCTCCACCAAACTTCAAAAAAGACAAGGAGACAAAGTAAAAAAGTGTAGATTCAAAGTACAAAGCCTTCAATCACTTCCAAGCCAAAAGAGTGAGAAAACCAAGAGATTCCTTAGCCAAAAGCTTTCTATCTTTGAGGAATCCAACTTTCAAGTGTTTGGCATTTAGTGAGGTCCAAAGATTCCAAGGGAAAAGGCTTGAAGAGTCTCCATCAAGAGCTTTAACGAATTTCTTATTGCTCAAAAAGGAGTTTGTTTTATTTTTATTCATTGTATTCAAATTCTATTTGTGGTAGGCTAGTTTCAAGGGAATTTGAAACTAGTGTGAGGTTTGTTGGTGAGCCAATTGATAAAACCAACTAGGGTTGCTTGTAAGCCCGAAGCCAAAATAAGTGAGTAAGGTTTGTTGGTGAGCCAATTGATAAAACCAACTAGGGTTGCTTGTAAGCCCGAAGCCAAAACAAGTGTGTAAGGTTTTGACTTGTGAGCTTGGTAAAACAAGTCGGCTGTAATCTAAAGATTATAGTGGAAATTCCCAAGTGGAGCTTGGGGAGTGGATGTAGGTGCTAGGTGCACCGAACCACTATACTTTTTGTGTGTTTGCATTGCTCTTCTTTTTTTCTTTAATTGTTGATTTATTTCATTGCTTCCGTTGCATAATTATTTGAGCACTATCACTCTTCACCTTAAAACTTGATAGCACATATATTGCTTTAAATTTTTTAAATACCCAATTCACCCCCCCTCTTGGGCTCCATATCTGGGCAACAAGTGGTATCAGAGCACCGGTACTCTCTTGTAGGTCCAACGATCTTGAGTGAAAGATCATGGCCGCCCCAATTGAAATGGGTATAGTTGAAGGACAAGCATCAAATCGCCCTCCTTTCTTTAATGGCACAAACTACACATACTGGAAAACTCGTATGCGTATTTATTTACAAGCTGTAGATTATCATATATGGAGAGTAATCACTAAAGGGCCTCATCAGCCCACTCACTTGGTTAATGGCATTATCACCCCAAAATCTGAAGAAGAATGGGATGACAATGACATCAAACAAGCTGAGTTAAATGCTAAGGCGATGAATTTGCTATTCTGTACACTTGACCCTAGTGAATTCAACAGAATATCAAATTGTATTTCCGCCAAAAAAATTTGGGATACACTTGAGGTTACCCATGAGGGTACACACCAAGTGAAGACCACAAAGGTGAACATGCTCATTCACATGTATGAGATGTTCATGATGGAACCAACTGAAAGTATAAGTGAAATGTATACTAGATTTACCAATATAGTAAATGGTATGAGGAGTTTGGGAAAAATTATATCTAATGGTGAATTGGTTAACAAACTTCTCAGGTCTCTTCCGGCTTCATGGGATGCGAAAGTAACAGCTATAGAAGAAGCCAAGGATGTCAATACTCTACCTCTCGAGCAGCTTCTTGGATCACTGATGACTTACGACCTTTCACTAAAGCAGAAGACAGTGGACAATGACAAGAAAAAGAAAGCCATAGCCTTCAAGTCCACTACAAAAGAAGAGTCAAGTGATGAATCAGAAGAAGAAGCTGATGATGATGAGACAACCCTCATTACAAGAAAATTCAAAAGATTCATGAGAAAGAAGAAGGGCTTCTACAAGAAAAGGCCACAAAAAGGTGATCACAACAAGGAGAAAGAGAAAGAGAAAGAAAGGGATCCACCCATCTGCTTCGAGTGCAAGAAGCCTGGACACTACAAAACGGATTGCCCTTTGCTTAAGAAGAGTCGAAGGATGTTGAGAAAGAAAGCCATGATGGCTACCTGGAGTGAGAGTGAGGATTCCAGCAGTGAAGAAGAGCAGCAGGTAGTCGCCAACTTATGTTTCATGGCCAATGAAGATAATGAGGTAAATTCTAAACCTGAAACTGAATTTACTTTCAATGAATTGCATGATGCTTTTGATGACTTAGTTATTGAATATGAAAAATTAAAATTAAAAAATAAGAAATTAAGAAAGCAAAATTTTGAGCTTACTAAAAATTCAAAAAAGTTTTCAACTGAAATTGAAAATTTAATTCAAGAAAACAAGAAATTAACTGAACATGTAAAGACTTTAACAAATGATAAGAATAATCTTTTAAAAGAAAATGATTCTTTGAAAAATAATAGAAGTCTTAAAACTAATGAGAACATTGAAAAACAAAATAAAGAACTATTGCTTCAAAACAAGAATTACAAGGAAGAGTTAGGAAAAGTAAAACCTTTTGTAGAAAAGTTTACTTTTAGTTCAGAAAAACTAAATATGCTTTTAAATAGTCAACATGCAGTGTTTAACAAAGCTGGACTTGGATTTAAGCCACACAATCAGCAAAAACTTTATAAAAACTTTTTCATACCTGCATATTCTAATATTACCTGCTATACATGTGGTAAATTAGGTCATAAATCATATGTTTGTAATAAAAGAAAATTAAATACCTTTAAAAAGATTTGGGTTCCAAAAGGAACCAATTTGACTAACCCTAAAGGACCCAAGATGACTTGGGTACCTAAAGTTTCATCTTGATCAATTTTTGCAGGTGTGCCTTACAACCAAAAATAAAAGAAGAATGTGGTATCTGGATAGTGGTTGCTCAAGGCACATGACTGGGGATGTGAAGCAATTCTCATCACTAGCTGCTATTGATGGTGGAAATGTTACTTTTGGTGATAATGAAAAAGGCAAAATCGTCGGAATTGGTAAAATCCATATCACCCCTAATGCTTATGTAGATAATGTATTATTTGTTGATGGCTTGAAGCATAATCTTTTTAGCATTAGTCAATTTTATGATAAGGGTTTTAAAGTAATTTTTGAATCATCTTTGTGCATGGTATCTAGTCTAGATGTCGATGGCATCAAGTTCACTGGTCTTAGGCATGGAAACATTTAAATGGTTGATCTTGATGATCTAGCCATGGAAAGTGGTCAATGCCTAGTGGCTAAGGAAGCCAAGGCAAGTGAAACTAGTTGGCTTTGGCATCGTAGGCTAGGGCATGCTAGTATGCAGTTGATTTCAAAATTAAGCAAAAAGAATCTTGTAAAAGAATTGCCAAAACTCACATTTGAAAAAGATAAGATTTGTGCTGCATGTCAATTTGGAAAACAAACTAAATCTACTTTCAAACCTAAAGGAGTAGTATCTACTACTAGACCCCTTGAATTATTGCATATGGACCTCTTTGGACCAACCAGAACAACTAGTTTGGGAGGTAAAAAATATGGGCTAATAATTGTAGATGATTACTCACAATTTACTTGGGTAATGTTTTTAGCTCATAAAGATGAAACATTTTCAGCTTTTGTTAAATTTCATAAAAGGGTTTCAAACGAAAAAGATCTCACTATTGTTTCTTTGCGTAGTGATCATGGAACTGAATTTGACAATCATGATTTTGAAGCTTTTTGTAATGAAAATGGTATTAGTCATAATTTCTCTGCACCTAGGACACCTCAACAAAATGGGGTGGTAGAAAGAAAGAACAGGACACTTGAAGAAATGGCACGTACAATGCTTTGCGAAAATGATTTACCTAGATATTTTTGGGCAGAAGCCATTAATACTTCCTGTTACATTTTAAATCATGTTTTAATTCGACCTATTTTGAAGAAAACACCATATGAACTTTGGAAAAATCGAAAACCTAATCTCAAGTATTTTCGTGTATTTGGTTGCCGCTGTTTCATATTAAACAATGGCAAAGAAAATATCAGTAAATTTGATGCCAAGTCAGATGAGGGTATCTTTTTAGGATACTCTACTTCTAGCAAGGCATACAGAGTCTTCAACAGAAGAACTCTTCTGGTTGAAGAATCAATTCATGTAGTGTTTGATGAATCTAACAAAAAATCTTCTAGAAAAGAAGATTCTATTGATGTTGAAACAGGTACAAAGAAGCTTGAACAATTGACAATCAATGAAGATGAGCCCAAAGGAGATGATGATCAAGAGAATCAAGATCAAATTCAAGAGATCAATGCAACTTCACCAAAACCATTACCTAAAGAATGGAGGTATGCACACGGACACCCTAAAAAGCTAATAATTGGTGATCCATCAAAGGGGGTAAGTACACGCTCTTCTATTAGAAATATTTGTGATTATTTAGCTTTTGTATCTCAGATAGAGCCTAAGTCAATAGAAGAAGCTGAAAAAGATTGTAACTGGATTAATGCTATGCAAGATGAACTAAATCAATTTAAAAGAAATAATGTTTGGACTTTAACTAAAAGACCCCTTAATGTTTCTGTAATTGGCACAAAATGGGTTTTTAGAAATAAACTTGATGAACATGGTATTGTAATTAGGAACAAAGCTAGACTTGTTGCTAAAGGCTACAACTAGGAAGAAGGGATCGACTTTGATGAAACCTTTGCTCCTGTTGCTAGGCTAAAAGCAATTAGACTTTTACTTGCTTTTGCTTGTTTTATGGATTTCAAGTTATTTCAAATGGATGTTAAGAGTGCCTTTTTAAATGGATTTATTGAAGAGGAGGTTTATGTTGAACAACCTCCTGGTTTTGAAAATCATGAATTTCCTAATCATGTCTTTAAATTGCATAAAGCATTGTATGGTTTAAAGCAAGCTCCTAGAGCTTGGTATGATAGATTAAGTTCATTTTTGATGAAAAATGATTTCTCTAGAGGTTATGTAGATAATACATTGTTTTTGAAAAAGAAAAATGATGATCTCTTAGTAGTACAAATATATGTAGATGATATTATTTTTGGTGCTACTAACGAATGTCTTTGTCAAGAATTTGCTAAGTTAATGCAGAGTGAATTCGAGATGAGCATGATGGGAGAACTCAATTTCTTCCTCGGACTCCAAATTAAGCAAACCAAAGAGGGGATCTCCATCAACCAAGCCAAGTACACAAGGGAGATATTGAAAAAGTTTGGGATGGAGACTACCAAACCAATAGGTACCCCTATGAGCTCTTCATGTAAATTAGACAAAGATGAATGTGGTAAATCAGTAGACCAAAAATTATATGGAGGCATGATTGGTTCATTGCTATATCTAACTGCCAGTAGACCAGATATAATGTTTAGTGTTTGTATGTGTGCACATTTTCAGTCTGCTCCTAAAGAATCACATCTCTTAGCTGTAAAATGTATATTTAGATACTTATCTGGGTCTATCGAAATTGGTCTTTGGTACTCTAGAGAGTCATCATATGAATTAATTGCATATTCTGATGCTGATTTTGCTGGGTGTAAACTTGATCGAAAAAGTACTAGTGGAACTTGTCAATTCCTAGGAGTCAATTTGATTTCATGGAGCAGTAAGAAATAGAATTCGGTTGCTCTATCTATGATGGAAGCCGAATATATAGCAGTTGGAAGCTGTTGTGCTCAGATTCTATGGATCAAACAACAACTCGAGGACTTTGGCATCAAACTAATTAAGACACCCATAAGATGTGATAATACTAGTGCAATCAATTTAACGAAAAATCCTGTACAACATTCAAGAAGCAAACATATTGAAATAAGACATCACTTCATAAGAGATCATGTTCAAAACTCTAATGTGTTGTTAGAATTTATTTGTACTGATTATCAATTGGCTGATATATTCACAAAACCATTGAATGAAGATAGATTTTGTATGATCAGAAGAGAACTGGGAGTCATTGATCCTTTTGCTTGAAACTCTTCAATTTTCATCAAAATTCCTCAAAAATGATTTATAAATTCTCAAATATGTTTAAAGGTTATTTTTCTAAATTTTATCATTTTTTTTTATTTTACAGAATTTTATTAATTGTTGGAGGTCGACACTTTAATTTTTGGAGGTCGACACTTGAGGTCGACACCTAAGTTTTGGAGGTCGACACTTGAGGTCGACCCCTGAAAATTTTCAGAGGTCGACACTTGAACAGAAATCTGCTTTTTTAAACCCGTCCGCAAGCCTATTTTTCTCCACTTTTTTCATTTCCTCCTTCGTGTGGTCCCCCTCCAACTTCCCTAAACCCCTAAATAGTGGATTTCCACCCTTCTCCTTCATCATTTTGGGAAATCCTCTCCTCTCCTCTTGCTTCTCTTGGAATCAACCCTCTTTTTGACCGTATTCTTGATTTTGGACAACCGAAAGCCTTCGCATCTTTCTACCCTCAAATATCGGTTGTTTTTTAATTGAAAACACGTATTTCTTTCCTCCGTTTCTTACTTTTTCTTCATTTACTCTCTAATTTCTCCATTCTCACAAACCCTATCTCACCATTTCACCTTCTCCTCTTTTTCCCAATCCATGAACCTCTCTTTCCCTCTCTTTTCCTCTTAGCCTTGCCTCTTTGCTCTTCTCCCTAAGTTACCCCTCTTCCTTTCACATGGGTCCGAGAAAGCACTTGGCAGTAAGGAAAAGGAGATTGGAACAAGGCCAGGGTAGTACTGAGCGACGATGAAAGGTCAGACATGAGCGTGAGCTGACCCCAGAGCCACCTGCACCAGTGCCAGCCAGCTTAGTCCGGAAGAGCATTGCTAGTGGGAGGCGCGTGGATATACCATTATGGGATCAGCATCACTTCTTCATTGGAGATGTACTGAGAGATGCAGGTCTGGTTCATTTCTGTATGATGTCTGAGAGATTCTACCCAGACCTCATCAGGGAGTTTTATGGATCCATGGCCATTGATGGCATTGGATGGTCTGCTACAGTACGAGGGATTGAGATACCAGTGACACCGGAGGTCATCAGTCGCATCTGGAGGATTCCACTTCATGGCCCTGCTGCCACTACGATCAGCGACAAAGAGCACACCTTCAGATGTATCCTAGAGCGTGAGGATGTTAGCGGCATTTCCATAGTAGCCGCTAACCAGCTTTCACTGGAGATGAGAGTGCTGCATCATATCATCGCCCGTATCTTGATTTCGAAGAGCGGGAGATTCGATTTTATCACTAAGCGTGAGCTGGTGTTGATGGTGTCCCTGAGACAGCGGACTCCCATCAACCTTCCCAGGATCATGCTTCAGTAGATGGGTGAGGCAGCTTCTCACAGGAGACTTGTTCAGCCTTATGGCATGGGACTGACTCAGATATTCAGAGAGCATGGTGTCTCATTCGATGGTATACCCTTCAGTCAGTTACAGCACACTGATACTTATGGAGAGAAATCCCTGCATAGGATGGGATTTCGACTGATCAGTGACCGTTGGGTACGATGTGAGTCTGGC
This sequence comes from Areca catechu, assembly GCA_021397845.1. NCBI lineage: Eukaryota > Viridiplantae > Streptophyta > Magnoliopsida > Arecales > Arecaceae > Areca > Areca catechu. The sequence continues at coordinate 74,087,040 of CM038041.1, forward strand.
CAGGAGCCAGATGAGGAGGATGAGATCCGAGCTGCTGAGGCAGGGCCTTCTGAGCCTACTGATCATGGTACACCTCCTTGCCCAGCACCGGAGACAGAGACTGCAGAGCCTGAGCCATTCACGCCACCACCCTCATCAGCTCCAGCACCTACTATTACTGCTACACCACGGAGGACTTCAGTGAGGATATCGGACTTCGAGCAGAGAGTGACTGATCATATTTCAGAGGTCCGGATAGTGATCACTAGTGTACATCAAGAGCTACATGATCTGCGGACACACACAGACATGCGCATTGGTGCTCTCTCAGCTAGTATGGATACAGGATTCAGACAGATCCTCAGCCTACTGAGATTAGCACTGCCATCAGGGACTGCAGATCCGACATTATCTCCTCCACATGATGATGATGATGATGATGATGATGATGACTCCAGTGGATACAGTGACAGTGATGGAGATCAGCCTGGAGCAGGGAGTTCTGAGGTTCCACCTGCAGATCCGATTCCAGAGATACCCCCTGCTACTGATCCTCCAGCTACAGATCTTCCGAGTACAGCTCCTCCAGATGTGCCAGTTGATACTGAGCTTACAGAGTCACTTTTTGAGACTATCACTGGGATTCCGGATGACATAGATGAGCATACAGAGACAGACATTGATGATCCCACAGCTTATGAGATAGTCAGCAGGCAGACCCCGGCTCAGTCTACTCAGCATACTGATCCGTCTACTCCTTCTGCTACTGCTTCAGTCGGGACACCTGTGGAGCCCTTTCCTAGGACATATAGATCTCGTAGGACTACCCCTAGGTCTGGTCCCTCTCTGAGGACTTGGAGTTCCTCACATAGGACTCCAAAATCCTCATCTAGGATCATGGCTCCTGTATCTTTTGATATACCTTCTGATGAGGAGTACCCTCATAGATTTACTTGTTGTACTTAGTTTGCTTTGTATGGTCTGTTATATCAGTGTTTTTATGCTTACTATGTAAACAATTTTGTAACTGTATACATTTATTTTTATCTATATTGTGATTTTTATCTATATTGTGACTTTTATCTATTTTGTGACATTTTACTGTCTGATATCAGTTCTTAGCATTTATCCTTTTAAACCCTCAAGTTAGAATATTTTATTATATTGAATGCACAAATTGAGGGGGAGCATGTATTTTATGCACCTAAATACTTCATTATAATTGAACATAAGTTTCATTAATATATCTTTCACTACAAAAATGGACTTTTTGATTCTTGACAAAAAGGGAGAGTAGTAAAGTATATATGAGACTCATGATACCAGTAGTATAGTATATATGAGACTCCTTCTTATGAGTAGTAAAGTAAAATATGATTCTTATGAGTAAAGCTAGTATGTTTCTTATCTTTTTGACTCATGAGAATGTTTTCACAAAAAGAAAGAAGTAAATGAAAAGTAAAATCTTTTTGACTCTTGAGAATGGTTTCACAAAAAATAAATGAAAAGTAAAATTTTTATGATATACTCATGCATGTAAGGATTCTTTGAAAATTTTTATCATTGATATATTTTGCTTTTGGACTTAATTGCATATATACTCAAGATTTTGTCATCATCAAAAAGGGGGAGATTATTGACTTTGGCTCCTTAGTTTTGATGATTAACAAAAGGTTGAGTATATGTTTGGACTAATGTTTCATCTCTAGATAAAGTTTCAGGACTTAGGTTATTCAAAAAAGAGTATCAAAAGTACAATGATGAAACTAAGTTTGCATGATTTGGAAAAGAGCTCTTCTATCTTGGAAAAGATCAAAATTCTCATAATGGACCTTCTTGTTAAGAAATATTTGACAAAAGAAACAAAGGCTTAAAGAAACTCAAGCATGGCACGCACATCTCAAAGAGTTTCAGAAAAATTCAGATCAGAGGTCGACCCCCAGAGGTCGACACCTTGTCAAAGGTCGACCACCAGAGGTCGACTCATGAAGAGAAGAAAAGTTCAGCATGGCCAGCAAGGCAAAATCTCAGTGGCACGCACCAGAGGTCGACCACCAGAGGTCAACACCTGTCCAAAGGTTGACACCAGAGGTCGACTCATAGCCTGAGAATTCAAACCTGGCAGAACTATGGTATTCTGAATTTTTGCCTAAAATTTACTGGAGGTCGACTCATGAGGTCGACACTTGATCCAGAGGTCGACTCATGAGGTCGACTCATGGCATAACGGCTAGTTTTTCTGAACTTCTGATTTGATTTCTAACGGCCATAAACGGCCATATTTTTGAATCTAACGGTCTTGTGGAGTTATTTCAGCATGAATGAGGTATTTAACCTCCACCAAACTTCAAAAAAGACAAGGAGACAAAATGAAAAAGTGTAGATTCAAAGTACAAAGCCTTCAATCACTTCCAAGCCAAAAGAGTGAGAAAACCAAGAGATTCCTTAGCCAAAAGCTTTCCATCTTTGAGGAATCCAACTTTCAAGTGTTTGGCATTTAGTGAGGTCCAAAGATTCCAAGGGAAAAGGCTTGAAGAGTCTCCATCAAGAGCTTCAACGAATTTCTTATTGCTCAAAAAGGAGTTTGTTTTATTTTTATTCATTGTATTCAAATTCTATTTGTGGTAGGCTAGTTTCAAGGGAATTTGAAACTAGTGTGAGGTTTGTTGGTGAGCCAATTGATAAAACTAACTAGGGTTGCATGTAAGCCCGAAGCCAAAACAAGTGAGTGAGGTTTGTTGGTGAGCCAATTGATAAAACCAACTAGGGTTGCTTGTAAGCCCGAAGCCAAAACAAGTGTGTAAGGTTTTGACTTGTGAGCCTGGTAAAACAACTCGGCTATAATCTAAAGATTATAGTGAAAATTCCCAAGTGGAGCTTGGGGAGTGGATGTAGGTGCTAGGTACACCGAACCACTATACTTCTTGTGTGTTTGCATTGCTCTTCTTTTGCTCTTTAATTGTTGATTTATTTCATTGCTTCCGTTGCACAATTATTTGAGCACTATCACTCTTCACCTTAAAACTTGATAGCACATATATTGCTTTAAATTTTTTAAATACCCAATTCACCCCCCCTCTTGGGCTCCATATCTGGGCAACAAGGTCTTCACTATCATCCTCGGAACTGTTGCTGCTGTTGCTAGAAGCTTCTATTGCTCTTTCTTCAGTTCCCTTCTTTTTCCAAACTCCTTCACTACAGATATACCCCATTCTAAGTAGAGATCTGGAAGTGTATGTATCTGTGTGATGGAGGGGTTTACCATCTTCTCCTTCCTAACTGATCTTGGAGGCTTGAAACAATAAGGTTGGAACCATCTCGTATGGTAAGCAAGCCTTAACTTTTCTCACAGCTTCTTTCATTTGCATGATCATTATGTAGGGTAAATTAAGTGCCTCCCCCTGAATGACATGTTCCATAAAGCTGAGGTCACATTCACTTACCCAGTCAAATCTCCCAATCCTTGGAAGGAAATCCTACTAATGAAATTATGGAGGAGTCTCATTTCCAGTGAGAGTGTATTAGCCATTACAGTTCCTATTCCACTTACATCTTCTCTCCCCAGCATAGATTTAAGTGTCTTCTCCCTATCTTTCAGTACCAAGTGCTTGGACCCATTAGCAGGCATCTTTAACAAACTGCTCAGTCTCTCCTCTGTTGCAATAACCCATTTTCCTTTAACAATAGATTTAATGTGATGAGGTTCAAGTCTGAGATTCTCATAAAATGATCTAACTAGGGTAGGATAGGTGGATATATTCAAAAAACAGAAGTAACTCCACCCTAGCTCTTCTACGGAATCTCCAATTTTTAGCCCAATTTCCTCAAGAAATTTGAAAATAATTCTTCTACCGCTAGTGATAGGCCGGTTAGACATTGACATTACCTATCGTGGAGAATGAGTGGAGACCAAGGGTTTAGTTTGTTCTTCTTCTCTCTCAACTGCTCGAGTCAGCTCCTCTTGCTGGCTCTTTGTTTCTTTCAACTTCCACTAAGGGTACAGTTCTTTTGGATCTCTTTCCCTCTACTGATTTTGGAGCCATTGCAACACTTGTAGGAGGAAATGTGAAATGGGATCTTGAGGATGAAGATCTTAGGGTTTTGCTAGAAGTTTTTGGTGGAGTGTTAGGGTTTAGAGTAGGAATAGAGAGATAGAAAAATTAGAAAATGGCTTCTATGGCTCTATTAAAACACTATTTGCCCGACATCCGAGTCGGCTCTAACAACCCTAAATTGCTCGAGTTGGCTCGACTAGAGCAAAAACAGAATCAACAAAGATTCGAGTCGGCTCGACCAGGGCCAAATTGCCCGAGTCGACTCGAACAGAAACTTTCCACAAAAGTTGAAGTGATTCAGAAATTGAAATTAATTTGATAAAATCTCAAGGAAAGTTGTTCAAAGAACTTGAATAGATGTGGGTGGTTTTCTAGATAAGTTTTCCTTAATTTTGAAGGAATTAGGTTAGAAAAATTTAAAAAGGATCACAAAGACATAACTCTCCTCTAATCATTTCAAATCTATCCTGATTTAGTGGCTTGGTGAAGATATCAGCTAGTTGGTTCTCAGTTGGGATAAATTTTAGTTCAATGTCACCATTCAACAATGATCTATAATAAAATGGTGCCTAATTTCTATGTACTTAGTTCTAGAATGCAGAATTAGATTTTTTGTCAAATTTATAGTACTTGTGTTATCACACTTGATTAGAATTTTAGATTGTGTAATACCAAAGTCTTCTAGTTGTTGTTTTATCCATAACACTTGTGCACAATAAGTCCCCGCATCAACATACTTTGCCTCAGCAATAGATAATGCTACCGAGTTTTGTTTCTTATAGTGCCATAAGATTAAACTCAACCCTAGAAATTGGCATGTGCCGCTAGTGCTTTTTCTATCAATTCTACAACCCACATAATCAACATCCAAAAATCTAATTAAATTCAAAGAAGAATGTTTTGAAAACCAAAGACCTAGATTTCTTTTACCTTTCAAATATCTGATTATCCTTTTAATAGCAAGCATATGTGATTCTTTAGGATTAGGTTGGAATCTAGCACATACATATATGCTATACAAGATATTAGGTCTACTTGTAGTTAAATATAGCAAGGATCTGATCATACCTCTATAGAGCTTTTGGTCAATGTTGGATCTAGTTTCATCTTTATCCAATCTACAAGATGGGCTCATGGGTGTATTCATTTGTTTGCTCGACTCCATACCAAACTTTTTGATTATTTCTTTGGTGTACTTGGCTTGGTTGATGAAGATTCCTTCCTTTGTTTGCTTTACTTGAAGTCCAAGGAAGTAGTTAAGTTCACCCATTAGGCTCATTTCAAATTCTCCTCGCATCAACTTAGCAAATTCTTTACAAAGAGCTTCATTAGTTCTACCAAATATAATATCATCAACATAAATCTGTACAACTAATAAATCATTATTTTTCTTCTTGATGAAAAGAGTTTTGTCAACATTTCCTATTGAAAAATCATTTTCAATCAAGAAAGTGCTAAGTCTATCATACCAAGCTCTAGGTGCTTGTTTCATACCATATAATGCTTTATTCAATTTAAACACATGGTTTGGAAAAACATGATCTTCAAAACTTGGTGGTTGTTCTACAAAAACTTGTTCAGAAATGAAATCATTTAGAAATGTACTTTTCATATCTATTTGAAAAAGTTTAAAATTCATGTAGCAAGCAAATGTAAGAAGTAATCTAATGATTTCTAGTCTTGCTACAGGTGCATATGTTTCATTAAAATCAATGCCCTCTTCTTGGTTATATCCCTTAGCTACTAATCTTGCTTTATTTCTTACTACATTTCCTTGTTCATCTAATTTGTTTCTATAGACCTATTTGGTTCCTATGATTGGATGGTCTGAAGGTCTATCGACTAATGTCCATACCTTATTTCTTTCAAACTGGTTTAGTTCTTCATGCATGGCCATCATCCAGTTTGGATCAAATTCAGCTTCTTCTAAGGTATGAGGTTCTATTTGTGATACAAAGGCTAGGTAATCATGTGTATTTCTATATGATGACCTAGTCCTAATACCTTATGAAGGATCACCAATAATTAATTCTCTTGGATGAGAAGTTACGTACCTCCATTTCCTTGGTAGATCAGCATGATCATTACTTACCATTTCTTCTCCTTCTTCAGTTGGTATTTCCTGTATGCTCATGTCTTCCATTTCCTTTTAAATTGTACCTGCATCATTGTCTATGCACTCTTCTTTCTTAGAAGATGAAGGATTAGTTTCATCAAAAATAACATGCATAGATTCTTCTATAGTAAGTGTTCTTTTGTTAAATACTCTATATGCTTTGCTATGTAATGAATAACCAAGAAAAATTACTTCATCAGATTTAGCATCAATTTTTTCTAGATTATCTTTACCATTATTAAGCACAAAGCATTTACACCCAAATACATGAAAATAATTAATGTTGAGTTACTTTTCATTCCAAAGCTCATAGGGGGTTTTCTTCAAAATAGGATGGATCAAAACGTGGCTCAAAATGTAATAAGCAATGTTCACCGCTTCTGCCCAAAAGTATCTTGGAAGATTGCCTTCACATAACATTGTTCAGGCCATCTCTTTCAAAGTTCTATTTTTCCTCTCTACAACACTATTTTGTTGTGGTGTCCTATGAGCAGAGAGTTGTGATCAATGCTATTTTCTGTGCAATAATCATCGAAAAATTGATTTTCAAATTCGGTGCCGTGATCACTTCTAATTGAAACTATTGAAATATTTTTCTGATTTGAAACATTTTTGTAAAATTTTTGAAATACTTTAAAGGTTTCATCTTTGTGAGTAATAAACAAAATCCAAGTAAATCTAGAAAAATCATCTACTATCACAAGAGCATATTTCATACATCCTAGGCTTGTGGTCCTAGTTGGTCCAAATAAGTCCATGTGAAGTAGCTCAAGAGGTCTAGTAGTTGAATTCATATTTTTAGGTTTAAAGCTCCCCCTAGTTTGTTTACCCATTTGGCATGCATCACAAACATGATCAAAGTCTACTTTAAACTTAGGCATGCCTCTAACCAAATTTTTGGAAATTAACTTAGTAATAGTATGCATGCTAGCATGACCTAATCATCTATGCCAAAGTAAACAAGACACCTTGGTCTTAGCATTCATTGCAACTAGATTGGAACTACTTGACATGGCAAGATCATTAAGGTCTACCACATAAATGTTTTCAAGTCTATGTCCAATGAACATACTGCTAGAATCAAGAGAGTTTATTACAATACACATAGATGATTCAAAGATAATCTTGAAGTCTTTATTACATAATTGACTAATACTTAGCAAATTATGCTTCAATTTATCTACTAGCAATACATTTTCAATAAAAGTATAGGGGGTTATCTTGATCTTATCGATTCCAATTATTTTCCTCTTGCCATTATCTCCAAAAGTGACCATACCTCCTTCTTTCATCTCTAGGTTGATAAATTGATCCTTGTCACCCATCATATGCCTTGAACAGCCACTATCGAGATACCATCTCTTCTTCAATTTTTGGACTGCGAGACATTCCTGCAAGATAATCAAGAAGTTCTTTTAGGTACCCAAGCTATCTTAGGTCCTTGCAGGTTAGCGGAGGTGGTTCCTTTGGGAACCCAAATCTTTCTTACTTTATTTTTGATATTTCTAAAGATATTACATTGAAAATCTTTATGTCCTAACCCTTTGCATGCATAACATTCAAATCTAGAATTTTGGAAGATGTAGATTTTGAAGCTCTGGATGTTGATGCATGAGATGCAGATATAAAAGATTTTCTATTTGAGCTCTTAGGAATATACAATGTAGCTTTAGGAGTAGAAACATTTGTTGCAAAAGCTTTTTGAGATATTAATTTTGGAACATAAGCTTTTGGTTTTACGAAAGTATTAGCTGAAATTCCATTTGAAATTGAAGAATTGAACCCAATTCCAGCTTTATTTCTAGAAATTCTCTATTCTTTTAAAATCAACTCAAGCTTGTTAGAAGATAATATAAGTTTTTCAACAAGTTGCTTGAATTTTTCAACCTCCTTTTTCAATTCATTGTTTTCAACAATTAAAGCTTTGTTCTTGACAAGACATGCAATGTTTTCAATTTTCAAAGCTTTAAACTTTTCAAAAAAGACATGTAAATTCTTTTGCAATATGTTGTTCTTTTCTGAGATTTTTTCTTTTTCCATAAGTAAAGAATTATTGGTATTCTTTAAGGATCTAATCTTTACTCCAGCTTTTTTGAATTCAGATAATAAATCATGAAAAGTAGACTTTAATTTATCAAATATAAATTCTAATTAAGCAACGGGGGATGTTACCTCGTCTTCAAGACCCATTATACAAATATTAGCAGTTTTCATGGTCTCTTCCTCTTCAAATAAGGTGGATTCTTCGCTATCACTCCATATGGCAACTATTGCCTTCTTTTTCTTTTTCTTAAAAAATTTTTCTAATAAAGGACAGTCGGGACAAATGTGCCCTGGTTTCTTATATTCATAGCATGTGGGCACTTGTTCTTTTTCCTTTTCTTTATCCTTGTCCTTGTCCTTGGAGTGCTCTCCTCGTTTATGAAATTTTCTATTGTATTTTCCTTTCTTATTTCCCATAAACCTTCTAAATCTCCTCATGACCATTGTGATATCTTCATCTTCTAGATCGTCTTCAGAGGAGGTGCAATCATCTTCTGATTCCTTATCTTTCTTTGAGTCCAATACAGTTGTGAAGGCAAATGTCTTCTTCTTCTTTTGATCATCATCAGTTATATGCTGCATGGCCAATTTGTGTGTGATGAGTGAACCCATCAATTCATCCAGAGATAAGGTGTTTAGATCTTTCGCTTCTTGGATGGTAGTCACTTTGGAGTCCTACTTATTTGGAAGTGATCTTAAGATCTTCTGTACTAAGTTAGCATTTAAGTAAACCCTGCCAAGACTTTTCAAACCATTAATAATATCTATTGAGTAAACATGGTAGAGATAGTTTCAGTAGATTTCATTTTAAATAATTTTTAACTATGTACAAGAAGATTTATTTTCAATATCTTCACTTGGAAAGTTCCTGCGTGGGTCACTTCGAGTTTGTCCTAAATTTTCTCTACTGAAGAGCAAGCAAAATTTGATTAAACTTGTTAGCATCCAAAGCACAATATAATAAATTCATTGCTTTGGTATTTAATTCCCCCATCTTCATGTCATGTTCATTCCAGTCCTTCTCAGGTTTTGGGACATCCACACCATTAATTTTGATCATGGGAATATGTGGCCCTTTTAGAATGACCTTCCATAATTGAAAATCGATAGCTTGTATATAGATTTTTATTCTAGCTTTCCAATATGAGTAATTAGTGCCAGTGAAGAGTGGAGGTCTATTAGTAGATTGGCCTTCGGCCAAGGATGTACTCATGGGATGAGCCATCAATCTTTACTTTAAATGTATTCAGAGATACTGCTATGATACAAGTTGTTGCCCAGGTGGCTTTCCCAAGAGGGGAGTGAATTAAGAATTTAAAACTTTTAAAAAATAATGTGCTCCTAGAAATCCCTTATGAGTGTTAAGTGCTGTGATAGGATAATTGAATGCAGAAGCATAATCAAACAAGAAAGGCACAACACAAACACAAGTAAATTATAGTGGTTTAGAGTAATCCAGCTCCTATGTCCACTACCCAAGATTACTACTTGGGATTTTCACTATATCCCCCACTGGAATATAGCTGGATTGTTTTCATAGGCTCACAATCCAAACCTTTACGCATTGGTTTTTAAACCAGGCTCACCAAAGAAACCCAACTTTGTTTTATTAGGATCACTAAGAACCTAACTTGGTTTTAATATAGGATCATCAAGAACCTATTTGGTTTTTAAAATTGGGCTCATGAATAACCCAAAAATTTAATAAAAAAATTATAAAAAAAAGCAACAGATTGATAAACAAATTTTTGTCAAATGGTTGCCGATGCAGCTCGAGAGAAGCCCACTTGAACGCACTTCAATGCACTTTAATGGCTTCTATAGCTTCTTTACTAAGTGCTTCAAGCTTTAGATGAGAGTTGGTGAATGCTTGAAGGCTATCTTAAAAGCTCTCAGTGCTCTCTTGCTTGTTGGCTTGGTAGGATATTCAATAATGCATTAACTCTTTTTCTGTTTTCTTAAAAACCTTTCTAAAAAGGTTTAAATCCTTCAAATATATAGTCTTGTACCTTTCTCAGCCAGTTTTAGTTGTTGTAGACCATTGGGAGATGACATTTGACCGTTGGAGCACTTTTTGGATTCAAATTCCAAGTTATGGAACTAGCTGTTGTAAGTCTGAAATCGACCTTCATGTTGGCTCAGATTATTCGAGTCAGCTCGGATCCTCAGAGTAGTTCTGGTTGAGTTGACTCTCTTCAATCTTGTCGGCTCGCTTGCACAATCTCCTGATTCCTCACTCTATAAGAGTTGGCTCGCCTTGACTCTAGTCGACTCGGATCCTCAGGCCTCAGGCCTTCAAAAGTGTAGTTTGGAAGAGTCGGCTCTTTCTCTTTAGAGTTAGCTTGATTGGCTATAGTTCTCAGAGCTTTATTTCTAGACTCTAGGGGAGTCAGCTCGAATCTCAGAAGAGTCAGCTCGGACTCCCTTTGGGTCAGCTTGCATGTCTGATTCAGGAAATGGTACTCTGGACAAGTCGGCTCAGGTACCTTAGAGTCAGCTCGGATATCTGCATGCTAGAATCCTCATGCCTGCCATGTGCCAGAGTCGGCTCTCTTCTCTTCGAGTTGGCTTAGATGAGTTGTTCAGTAAGTTTTCAATTCTTCTCCAGAATTCATCCAGCAAGGCTTCAAGCTTTCAAGATATCTTCAAACTCTTCTTACAATACACTTAAAGTAATTTAAAGCTTGAAATAACTTAGAAGTAACCCATTTGATTGGTTTATACATAAATTTCTCTTTGGGTTCTTCTTTACAAGATTCAATTACAATACAACTCAACACAAGAAATAGAAATGTAGGAGTTGAAATTGAGCAATGATTCATCCTACAAAAACCTGAAAAACACTTGAAGAGTTGTTAGTAAAACAAATGTATACTCCAATGTTTGGTTATAATCAAAATCATTTATGGGGTCAACAGAATCCTAGAGAGAACCCACGAGACCAACATGAACCTGATCCTGAGTCACCCCTTCCCACGCCCCCTAACCCTAGGAGAGCCTAATGCCATGACCTATTCCAGGAACCCAATCCTAGGAGGCCTAATCAGGAGCTCCAGGACTAGGATGAAAGACTTATGAGGAGCCTCAAGATAGACGCACCCACCTTTGATGGCACCTTAGATCCCAAGACCTATATAGATTGGGAAAGAGGCATGGAACAATTTTTTGAATGGTATGACTTGAGTGAAGAAAAGAGGTGTAAATTTGCCAAACTTAGGTTAACTAGCCAGGCTAGGTTACATTGGGAAAACATAAAGAGCCTAATTCGATAGAGGAATGAAGCTCCCATAAATACCTGGATGGCCATGAAGCTAAAACTTAGAGAGAAATATGTTCCCCAATCCTACCAACAGAGACTTCAAGACCCTTTGGTACTTGTTAGGAACCAAACATAAGTTTTCCACAGCTTACCACCCTCAGACTGACAGCCAAACTGAGGCAGTGAACCGAAGCATAGGAAACCTATTGAGATATCTTGTAGGAGAAACACCAGGAATTAGGACCTTCTTTTACCTAGAGCCAAATTTGCCTATAACAGTTCAGTCAATAGGTCCATAGCTAAGAGCCCATTTGAGGTTGTTCATAATTACAAACCCAACAAACCTCATAACCTGATCCCCTTACCCTTGCATGCATGAGTCTCTGAGTCAGTTGAGTCATTTGCATAGCATGTTAGGGATTTGCATAAGGAAATTTGTCAAAAGATTAACATAAGTAATGAACTCTATAAAAGTTTGGCTAATTCCTGAAAAAGAGCTAAAGAATTTTCTGTAGGAGATTATGTAATGATCATGATAGAAAAGTACCCTAAGAGCCAATCATTATGAGGGCCTTTTTGTAAACTTCCAGCTCAAGTATGACATACTTTCATATTAATAAAGGATTTGATTCATCATATACTGTTGTATCATGTTTTTATTGATTATGATGAACCCCATAGAGTAGGGCAATGGAATTAGAGTTATGATGGAATTCATAACAGTGAGACCTAATTTCCTATAAATCCTAATCTAGAATGTTCCTAGTCATTGGACAATCAATTCGGGAATGATGAATCTGAAAAGACTAGCTTATCCTATGTATGCTCAGTTGATCAGGGTGGTTGATCACATAACTACTTGTATAGAGACACTAATACTAGGATAAGGGTGCTCATCAGGGTATGAGTACACTGGACTAATCCATACCAGGATTATCTTATAGGAGTCTTACTACTTGTCAAAAGATAGATCCTAGAGTAGAAGTTGTGTATGTGGTCTTTAGACTTTAGGTCACCATGGTTCCTTATACACACTAAACCATACTTTGGTTCATACTCATTCATGCCATTGCGACATGTACGGGGTGTTCTGGGTATGGTGGAAGGTGTACAAAGGATGTGAGTGGACCAACAAGGAATCGATCATTCCTAATAAGAGAAATTGTTATCCCATGCAATCTCTTCGATGAGTGACTCAAGGAGCCTTTGCTCAAAGCAGGATGAGATTAGTGGAATCTAATCAGTCATCAGCTGAGTCCTCATGATCGAGCTGATATTCGATATGATGAAGTGTTAGGGTTTGACATCTATCCATACCTATCACTTAATCAGGATAATAGGAGATCGAAATATTGAATTGCATGGTAACTTGCTACTGAAAAGTATTTTGATATTTTCTACCAAATTTCTCATCTTTCGAGTAGGTATGACATATTACTAGACATCAATCTTGTCTTGTAGGTTTTCATAAATCAATTGGTTTGGTTTCATGAGTCAATTCGATGTGTGATTTGAATTGGACAATTAGGTGAGCCAATTTGACCTAATTAGGTCAATCAAGATCGATCGGATCGAATTAGCTCAAACCTAAACCTACTACTATCTAGATGTGGAATCCAATGGGTCACACACAATAGCGACTTGGCCAAGGAAGTCATTCATGATTTAGTTAGGGTCATAGGATCCTAATTGGTTAGCCGGATTACATACTAGCATATATAGGCTAACCTAATTCCTAACCCAATTGGATTGGATTCGGTTGCTTACTAATTAGCTAACCTAATTATGGGAAATCTAAATTAGGTTAAGTCCTAAGTGGGGCTAGCCAAATTAAAGCTTAATCTGATTTTAATTTGGACTTAAGGGCATTTTAGGTGCCATATATGAAGAGTCCCAATGGCATTGGACCCTTGGTACCTAAATGATACCTTAACTTCAAAAGGGCACAGAAGGGCCTATAGACCTCTGATATGAAAATAAAAGATATCATCAGAAAGCTTATTTGATGCCCTTTCCAATGAAACCCATATTGTATATGTTAGACCAAGTCAATTTGATGCTTTGGGTGGACTAAATGGAAAGGAAAAGACTATTGGTGCCCTTTGGTGCACCCGGGGGAATGAGTGGCGCGCAGAAGGACTAAGAGTCCCTCTTCATTTTATCCTCATGATCTTAAAAAGTCTAATAGCCAGTTTAAAGTTTAAAGGGATGGCTTGAAGAGGTGTGAAAGGTGGCACGCACATGAAGAGTCGTGCCTCTTCATATGCGCACGCACAACAGAGGGCAAAGTCCTTCTGCCTCTGAAACTCTTCAAGCCTTGCATTACTTCGGATTAGAAGAGGCATCTCCCTATCTTAGATACTAGTATTTAACACATGGAATAATGGAAATTGATCTGGTAAGTGAAAGAACACAGATATGACTCACCATTCCCGAAGAGTCTTATCAGAAATGTTGTTTTATATATGATAAGTATTGTTGGGATACAGTTTATGCCCCATCTGAGATTATAAATAGAGGTACGGTGAAAAGAGAAAGACTGATTTCGATCATTTGAGAGTCTAAGTGTTATATTTTTTCGAGAGTCAGAGTGTTCTTCCACTTTCTCCCTCCCTCCTTGTTTTAGGACAAGACTTGTCTTGTTAAGACAAGTTCTTCTACACTAGGTCAAGGCTTGGTTTTAGGATATAAGCCTGTAGGGTCCTAGAAGAGGGTAGTCCTAGATCCTACAGTAATTTAGGAGAGTGTCTTGAGTGCCCTTCAGTAGGACAGAGTGTCCTACAGTGGTCAATAGACCAAAGGTTGCCGAAAGAGTTCCACTTCTCCAAGCAACTTGAAGGAGTTCTTCCTTGGTCTAAGTTTCATGTGGATCACCGTTGGAGGGCTTGTGCTTGTGAGCCTTGTGGAAAAAGTTGGATTTCAATGATCCAGGTATTTTTCTTGACTTTATTTGATGATTCATTAGTTGTTATTGCCCAAGGGGTTCCGGGGAATTAGGATTTTCTATACATGTTATACATGTTAAGGTATCATGCTATGAAATTTTATTTTGAAAGTCAATTTTGCATGCTGCATGATCCTCGGCACCCTGGGAATATTCCCATCAGTGGTATTAGAGCCATCCTCATGGCATTCCAATTATGAATCATTTTGGAGTTTGATTAAATTCCACTACCGAGCCGACCCGAACCTTATCGAGTTGACTCGACCATGTTCATATGTATGATATTATGTCAATATGAAATTATGCATGAACCAACTAACTACTTTGGATTGGGTTAGTCACCATGACCATCCAATCATAGGAGCCAAGTAGGGTTTAAAGGCCCTCTCTTCCCATTCAATAGGTCACCTATGGCGTGTAGGGGTGCCGTTTTGGCCATATCCCATGAATAAGTGAGGCGAAAGGTATTTTTTATCTATCATGCCTTGATTTGCATATTAGGATAATATGCTTGATGACATGAAATTTATTGCATATTGATATGCATTGTGTTTATATTTGTTATAAACTTGGTTATCATGTTTATGTTAATACTTGCAGTAATAAACACTATTATCATGATAGTTTTGAAAGATTGTGCGGTGAAAGCCAATTAAAATATTGTATTTCGATCCCAAAATCAATGAATTGACATTATTATAATAAAGGCATTATTTTCATCATACGCTGTGTCTTTATGATTATATGATGAACCCCATAGATTAGGGCTATGATTCTAGGGTTATGATGAGATCATACCAGTGAGACCTAAAGTCTTAAAACCCTAATCTAAAATATTCCTGGTCGATGGGACATTGAGTTGGGGATCAATGTTTCCGACAAGACCAGCACATCCAATATATGCTTTGTGATGAGGGTGACTGATCTCACAGTCACTTATGTTTGACACTAATACTAGGATGTGAGTGTTCATTAGAGAATGAGTTCACTGAATTGATCCAGATTGAGAATATCTAATGGAACCTTATCTGTTTGTCAATAGATAATTCTCATAGTGGGAGTAGTGCATGTGGTCCTTTGACCTGAGACTACCATGGTACCTTATATATATGAATCCATACTTTGGATCGCAATCAATCATGACACTGAGTCATGCATGAGGTGATACTGGGTATGGTAGATTGTATATGGAGGTTGTGAGTAGGTCAACAAGGAATTGATCAGCCCTAGTAAGAGGGAATTGCATCTAGCTAATTTCGATTAAATGATGGATTCAGGAAATCTTTGATCAAAGTATGAACATTAGAGTTAATTTCTAATGGCTCATTAATGAATCATCATTATAAAGATTGAGCTAGGGATGAATATGAAATTGGATTTGACAAGTATCCATATTCATAATCATATTCTGGATGCAAGTTGATCAAAGGACTGAATTGCCCGATAACTCACCACTGAAGGGTATTTTGGTAATTCCATCAAAATCAACATCTTCCGGGTAGACATGATACGTTGCTAGACGTCAATCTTGTCTTGTAGGTATATGATTGAATTATGGTAATTCAAATCAGAATTAGATTCTAATTGACTGAGTTGAGCTAGTTTGAGTTGACCTAAATCGGCTTAGTTGAGATCTAACCGAATTAAGTCAAATAGCACTCGGATCTACTGCTGGCTAGGTGTGGAACCCAATGGGTCACACACAAAAGAAAATTGATGAAATATTTAATTTGGAATTAAATCATGTTTGAAGGATAAACACACTAGCATGTGTTACAGACCAAATTTCTATTAGAATCAGATTCGAATTTGGTTCCGAATTGGGCTTAATTGGGTTCTGATTGAACCAGATTAAGGTTTAATTTAAATTTTAGGACATTGGGCTAACCCATGGTTGAATCCAAGTGAATCAAGTGCATTGAGACCCTCTCTCCAAGCCGCCCATTTTTTTCCTCACCCGCGTGCGCCAAGAAGAAGAGTCCACGCGTGTGTGGACTCCTCTTCATGCGCGTGGGAACAAAATTCCGTCGGAGAAAAAAAAAAAGACAAGGGGGGGAGGGGCATTTTGGATGTTTATCTGACGCCCTTGGATCTGGATCTAATAGCCAGAAAAATTAAGGAAAAAGATCCATCATTTTTCGGTCGCAAATCCGTCTCCAAAAGTCGCGATTATTCCTGAAGTTTTTCCGAGAGTCCTCGTCGGAAAAACGAAAATTAAATCAGAGAATCATGATTTTTGGTTGAGGGGATGCGTGAGGAATAAGGGATCATGATTCCTGGGGTTTCAGAGGGTTGCGTTGTTTTGAGAAGATGCCCCTCTAAAATCTATAAAAGGGTTTGGGTTCTCGGGGGTTTTTTCTGATAATCAAATTCAGAGATCATATTCATCTCCTCCTCTCCAGAATACTCCTTCCCTTTATGATTGTTGGGTATTGTTTCCCTTACAGAGATAATCTTTGTCGAAACTCTGACCCTAAACAAGAATAAGAGGAAGGTCTTGAACGGTAAAGGAAAGGAAAAGGAAGGATCTGTTCTTCTTCTTTTCTTTCTTGAATTAAGACATTACTTGTCTTTATTTCTTCCTCCAATTCAATTCAAGAAAAGGAATTCAAGAAAGAGAATTCAAGAAAAGAATTCAAGAAGAGAAAAGAAGGAAGAAAAGAAATTTTCAAGAAAGAAAATTTCAGCCTCAAAGTCCAAGAATTGAATTCTTGAAAAAGAATTCAAGAAGAGGAGCCAAGAACAAGAAATTGTTGTCTTCATCTTTTTCTGTGTGGATCACCATTGGAGGGTGAACATTTGGGCACCTGGTGGAGATTCAAAATTTGGATTTTAGCGATTCAGGTTAGTACTTTTATATGAGTTTAATTCTTATATATACATGTTATATGTTTTTATTCTTTTAAGGAGATCTTGGGTTAAGGGTTTGGTGAAGATTCCATAAAGATAAAAATTTTTAAATCTATGTTTCCGCCTTGCCACCGAACCCTATAGTAGTATCAGAGCCTCCTTATTAAGATTAAAATATATATGCTAATTTTTAGATGCATATGTATATAATTAACATATGATATTGTATATGTTTGATGTAATGTCACCAATTAGGGTTTTCACTCAAACCCTAATTGTTGTAGAGATATGTTTAGACATCTAGTCATCATACTGAAATAAGGTTGCCCTGGCATAATGGTGGATCCATTATGTGGTAAATGGTTATCCTAGTATGATGACACACTAATCACATATTTATGTTAATTATGCATATATGTTTGATGTATGCCACTAATTAAGGTTTTCACTTAAACCTTAATTTGTATAGAGATATGTTTAGCCTTCTAGTCATCATACAGAAATAAGGTTGCCCTGGCATAATGGTGGATCCATTATGTGGTAAATGGTTGTGCTAGTATGATGGCACACTATGGCACATATTTGCTAGGTTATATAAAGAATGTGCTTTGTTTTAATAAAGCCCTCTTTAAAAAACATATTAAGTTGTAGTGTCATATACCAAAAGCAAAATAATCAATATGATTAGTTTATCATTCGGTGTCTGGGAAAAGTGGTTCATGATTGTTAAAGAGGACGTGGTTTTTAATTGGTTCCGTTGACTGACCTAGCCAATTCTTATTGGTGTCTAAGGAAAGCAACAGGGGGACTCCCACCACTCTCCCACTTACCTGGCCGATAAGATTAACTTAATTATTGATTGAAATGCTTAGTGTAATATTCACTACATGTGGCCTTCCTTCATGCCAAATCATTATTATGTTATGATCCATATTAGGTTTGTTGTGTACACACAAGGCTTTTTATGGTGACTAAAATAATTTTGGCTTGGTACATTTGATGTTAATGGCATGATTTAATATAATACTTTGTTGTGTACACACAAGGGTATTATAATTAATATCATGACTATATAGCAATGAAGGGTCTAACTTAACTAAAATATTATAGTTTGTTGTGTACACATAAGGCTATTAATATTTTAGAGGACAAGATAAGTTGAGAATTGTATGAGTTACAATTGGAAAAAGTTTTCCTACCTTTGAACTTATATAAGATTTGTTGTATGCACACAAGGTCTTTTGTAAGGAATTAGGATCTCAACCCCACTAAGAGAACCAATTAGGGTTTTCTCGATCATCACATGGAGGGTTATGATGTTTGATAAAATAGTGGGAGATATAATTAAGTTAAAGTCCTAATTTAATTATGTTTTGTCAACATTGGTTGTTTGCTTATGTAATGTTTTTTGTTAATGTAGATTAAATGGCCTCTTCACTCTCACTCTGTAGCATTCTTGATGCAAATAAATTGATTGGACCAAACTATGTTGATTCGTTGAGAAACCTGAAGATAATACTCAGCCAAGAAAGAATTTCTTATATTCTTGATACCCCAACCTTGGAACCATTAGGGGAAGATGCCTCGCAAGAGGATAAGACCACATATAACACATGGCAAAATGACTCACTTACTGTCAAGTGTATAATGCTTGCCTTTATGACCAATGAGTTACAGAGGCAACATGAAAGCATGGACACAAACTCCATATTGCTCAATCTAAATGAACTTTATGGAGAACATAGTCGAACTGCAAGATATAAAATATCTAAGCAGATATTCCATGAAAGGATGATAGAAGGTACATCCGTACAAGACCATGTATTAAAGGTTATTGACCTAATCACCCGATTGGGTCAATTGGGTTTTGTTATGGATGGGGAGTTGAATCAGGATTTGATCCTGCAGTCACTCCCGGAGTCATTTTCATAGTTTGTTCTTAATTATCATATGAACAAACTTAACACTTCCTTGCCTGAGCTGTTGAATATGTTAAAAATAGCAGAGAGCCATTTAAAGAAAAATAAGGCTCCACTTCTTATGGATGGTGTAAACAAGAAGAAAATAGGCAAAAAGGGTTCCAAGAGGAGGTTGAACCCAAAAGGGGGCATCAACAAAAAGAAAGGAAAGAAGGCCTCCGGACAAATGACCTGCTTTCATTGTGGCAAGCCGGGTCACTGGAAAAGAAACTGCAAGGTTTACCTTGCAAGTGTGAAGCCTGGTGCTAATGATGCACCAAAAGGTATGTATGAGATACATGCAATTTTGTTATTAGACTCTTCTAATTCAAACTCTTGGGTATTGGATACTGCTTGTGGTCATCATATCTGCAAATCATTGCAGGGACTACAGAACATTAGAGTTTTGAAGGAAGACGACTTCGAGCTCTACGGTGCTGGAGGAGATTCCATCCAAGCAGAAGTTGTAGGGACTTATATATTGAAGTTGCCTTCTGAGAAGATTTTAGAGTTAAAAAATTATTATTTTATGCCTAGAATCATTAGAAACATCATATCTGTACCCTTGTTACTTAAACAAGGATATATTATGAATGTAATGAGCAATGGCTGCTCAATCAGTTTTTCTAATGAAATAATATTTAATGGCATATTTTGCAATGGTCTCTTAACTCTATCTTCTGATGACAATATACTACATGTTAGTAATAAACGAAAAAGAGATGAAGTAAACAATACTTTACTTTAGCACAGTCGTCTTGGACATATTAGTGAGCAAAGGATTAACAAGTTATACAAGGAAAAATTCCTTAATCCTTATGACTATGAATCATTAGGAACTTGTGAATCATGTCTCATGGGTAAAATGACCAAGACTCAATTTTGTGGACATAATGAAAGGACAACTGAGTTATTAGGACTCATACACACTGATGTATGTGGACCTATGACAACTCAGGCCAAGGGTGGATACTCATATTTCATCACATTCACTGATGATTTTTCAAGGTACGGATTTGTGTATCAAATGAAACATAAGTCCGAAGCTTTTGAAAAATTTTTAGAGTATCAAAGTATGGTAGAGAAACAAACGGGGAAAAGTATTAAGATCCTTCGATCAGATAGAGGAGGTGAATACTTATCCACCGAGTTTCTTGATCACCTTAAAGAAAAGGGAATCATCTCTGAATGGACTCCTCCTTACACACCATAATTAAATGGTGTTGCTGAAAGGAGAAATCGTACTTTATTAGATATAGTACGGTCCATGATGTGCTTCACAGACTTACCTGTTTCTTTCTGGGGATATGCCTTGGAAACATCAGCTAATATTTTAAATAGAGTACCATCCAAATCTGTATCTAGCACTCCATATGAGTTATGGAGGGGAAAGAAACCCAATCTTAAGTATCTTAAGATATGGGGATGTCCAGCCTATGTCAAAAGAAATTTTGGACATAAGCTTGATGTTAGAGCAGAAAAGTGTCTATTTGTTGGATATCCTAAAGATAGTATAGGATATCTGTTCTACCACCCTACTGAACAAAAGGTTTTAGTCAGTAAGCATGCCATTTTTATGGAGAAAAAGTTCATCCTACAAAAGGGCAATGGGAGAAATATTGAACTTGAAGAAGTTCAACAAGTAGATACATCTCAACCAAATCATAACATAGTTAGTAAAGAACCTGAACACACCACTCCTATCCGTAGGTCTGATAGGGTGCGACATGCACCTGAGAGGTATGGGTTCATTATTGAAAATAATGAAGCCCGAATCATTGATAATGATGAGCCTCTAACATATACGGATGCTGTCATGAGTAGTGACTCAAACAGATGGCTGGAAGCCATGAGATCCGAAATGGACTCCATGTATGTCAACCAAGTCTGGACTTTGGTTGATGCACCAGAGGGTGTTAACCCTATTGGATGCAAATGGGTCTATAAGAAAAAGATTGGGGCAGATGGCCAAGTTGAAACTTATAAAGCCAGATTAGTGGCTAAGGGTTTCAGACAAAAATAGGGAATAGATTATGATGAAACATTTTTTCCTGTTGCAATGCTCAAATCTATTCGGATCATGCTTGCTATAGCATCATATCATGATTATAAAATCTGGCAGATGGATGTGAAAACCGCATTTCTCAATGGTTTCCTTGAGGAAGAGGTTTATATGTCACAACCAGAAGGTTTTGTCTTGGAGACTAAACCTAATCAGTTATGTAGGCTATAAAAATCTATTTATGGATTAAATCAAGCATCTAGGAGTTGGAACATCTGATTTAATAAGACAGTCAAAGAATTTGACTTTATCAAAAATGAGGATGAACCTTGTGTGTACAAGAAGACTAGTGGGAGTGCCATAGTTTTCTTGGTTCTGTATGTAGATGACATACTCCTCATTGGGAATGATATCCCAATGTTACAATCAGTCAAGGTATGGTTATCTAAACAGTTTTCCATGAAAGACTTGGGAGAAGCATCTTATATACTAGGCATCAAGATCTATAGAGATAGATCTAGGAGGATGCTAGGTTTATCCCAGTCTAGGTACATTGACCAAGTGCTAAAAAGATTTAGCATGGAGAAAAGTAAAAGAGGTTACTTACCTATTGGTCATGGCATACATCTTTCTAAACAGATGTCTCCTAAGACACCTGAAGAAAGAAATATGATGAATTCTATACCTTATGCTTCGGCAGTAGGGTCTATTATCTATGCTATGTTATGTACTAGGCCTGATGTGGCATATGCCTTAGGTATAGCCAGCAGATTTCAGGCTGATCCAGGAAAGGATCATTGGAAGGCTGTGAAAAATATTCTTAAGTACTTGAGAAGAACTAAGGATATTTTTCTAATATACGAAGGATCTGATCTTAAACTAAAAGCTTATTCAGATTCTAGTTTTCAATCAGATCTTGATGACAGCAAATCTATATCTGGGTATGTTTTTACCCTAAATGGAGGAGCTGTAAGCTGGAAGAGTTCTAAACAGCAAACTGTAGCTGACTCAACAACTAAGGCAAAGTACATTGCTGTTAGTGAAGCTGCCAAGGAAGCTGTCTGGATGAAGAAGTTCATATCAGAGTTGGGCGTAGTTCCTGAGATTGAAGGTCCAGTATCACTTTACTGTGATAATACGGGGGCTGTTGCTCAAGCAAAGGAACCAAGAGCTCATCACAAATCAAAGCACATTCTGAGATGCTTCCATCTCGTTCGAGAGATTGTCGAAAGACAAGAAGTCTGCATTAAAAGGGTAGAAACGAAGAATAACATAGCAGCCCCGTTCACTAAGGCTCTATCACAGCGAGAGTTTGATCACCATCTTGATTGTATGGGGTTAAGAATTAAAGGTGATTGGCTTTAGTGCAAGTGGGAGATTGAAAGATTGTGTCCTGAAAGCCAATTGAAATATTGTATTTCGATCCAAAAATCAATGAATTGACATTATTATAATAAAGGAATTATTTTCATCATACGCTATGTCTTTATGATTATATGATGAACCCCATAGATTAGGTTTATGGTTCTAGGGTTATGATGAGATCATACCAGTGAGACCTAAAGCCTTAAAACCCTAATCTAAAATATTCTTGGTCGATGGGACATTGAGTTGGGGATCAATATTTCCGGCAAGACCAGCATATCTTATATATGCTTTGTGATGAGGGTGACTGATCTCACAGTCACTTGTGTTTGACACTAATACGAGGATGTGAGTGTTCATTAGAGAATGAGTTCACTGAATTGATCCAGATTGAGAATATCTAATGGAACCTTATATGTTTGTCAATAGATAATTCTCATAGTGGGAGTAGTGCATGTGGTCCTTTGACCTGAGACTACCATGGTACCTTATATATATGAATCCATACTTTGGATCGCAATCAATCATGACACTGAGTCATGCATGAGGTGATACTGGGTATGGTGGATTGTATATGGAGGTTGTGAGTAGGTCAACAAGGAATTGATTAGCCCTAGTAAAAGGGAATTGCATCCAGCTAATTTCGATTAAATGATGGATTCAGGAAATCTTTGATCAAAATATGAACATTAGAGTTAATTTCTCATGGTTCATTAATGAATCATCATTATAAAGATTGAGCTAGGAATGAATATGAAATTGGATTTGACAAGTATCCATATTCATAATCATATTCGGGATGCAAGTTGATCAAAGGACTGAATTGCCCGGTAACTCATCATTGAAGGGTATTTTGATAATTCCACCAAAATTTCACATCTTCTGGGTAGACATGATACGTTGCTAGACATCAATCTTGTCTTGTAGGTATATGATTGAATTATGATAATTCAAATCAGAATTAGATTCTAATTGACCGAGTCGAGCTAGTTTGAGTTGACCTAAATCGGCTTAGTTGAGATCTAACCGAATTAAGTCAAATAGCACTCGGACCTACTGCTGGCTAGGTGTGGAACCCAATGGGTCACATACAAAAGAAAATTGATGAAGGATTTAATTTGGAATTAAATCATGTTTGCAGGATAAACGCACTAGCATGTGTTGCAGACCTAATTTCTATTCAAATCAGATTCGAATTTGGTTCCGAATTGGGCTTAATTAGTTTCTGATTGAACCAGATTAAGGTCTAATTTAAATTTTAGGATATTGGGCTAACCCATGGTTGAACCCAAGTGAATCAAGTGCACTAAGACCCTCTCTACAAGCCGCCCACTCCTTTCCTCACCCGCGCGCGGCAAGAAGAAGAGTCCATGCGCGTGTGGACTCCTCTTCACACGCGTGGGAAGAAAATTCCGTCGGAGAAAAAAAAAAAAAGATAGGGGGAGCGATTTGGATATTTATTTGATGCCCTTGGATCTGGATCTGTTGGCCAGAAAAATTAAGGAAAAAGATCCGTTGTTTTTCGGTCGCAAATCCGTCTCCAAAAGTCGTGATTATTTTTGAAGTTTTTCCGAGAGTCCTCATCGGAAAAATGAAAATTAAATCAGAGAATCATGATTTTTGGTTGAGGGGATGCGTGAGGAATGAGGGATCGTGATTCCTGGGGTTTCAGAGGGTTGCGTTGTTATGAGAAGACGCCCCTCTGAAATCTATAAAAGGGTTTGGGTTCTCGAGGGTTTTTTCTGATAATCAAATTCAGAGATCATATTCCTCTCCTCCTCTCTGGAATACTCCTTCCCTTTATGCTTGTTGGGTATTGTTTCCCTTACAGAGATAATCTTTGTCGAAACTCTGACCCTAAACAAGAATAAGAGAAAGATCTTGAGCGGTAAAGGAAAGGAAAAGGAAGGATCTGTTCTTCTTCTTTTCTTTCTTGAATTAAGACATTACTTGTCTTAATTTCTTCCTCCAATTCAATTCAAGAAAAAGAATTCAAGAAACGGAATTCAAGAAAAGAATTCAAGAAGAGGAAAGAAGGAAGAAAAGAAATTTTCAAGAAAGAAAATTTCAGCCTAAAAGTCCAAGAATTGAATTCTTGAAAAATAATTCAAGAAGAGGAGCCAAGAACAAGAAATTGTTGTCTTCATCTTTTTCTGTGTGGATCACCATTGGAGGGTGAACATTTTGACATTTGGTGGAGATTCAGAATTTGGATTTTAGCAATACAGGTTAGTACTTTTATATGAGTTTAATTCTTATATATACATGTTATATGTTTTAATTCTTTTAAGGAGATCTTGGGTTAAGCGTTTGGTGAAGATTTCATAAAGATAAAAATTTTGAAATCTATGTTTCCGCCTTGCCACCGAACCCTTCAAGTTTTAGAATGTATTTTGAGACCATCAAAGCCCTCACCAAAAAACATATTTAGTTTGAAAGGGATATGCCCTACAAGCCAATCTATGTTGTATCTCCCAAACCATTGTAATTGATAATATTCTAATAAAGGCATTATTTTTCATCATACGCTGTATTTATTATTATATGATGAACCCCATAGATTAGGGCTATGATTTTAGGGTTATGATGAGATCATACCAGTGAGACCTAAAGTCTTAAAACCTTAATCTAAAATATTCCTAGTCAAAGGAACCATGAGTAGGGGATCAGGGTTTTTCCGGTAAGACTAGCACATCCCATGTATACTGGAGAGGGAGACTGCTCTCACAGTCACTTATGTATGACACTAATACTAGGATGTGGGTGCTCATTAGGGAATGAGTTCACTGATATGATCCAACTTGAGAACATCTAATGGAGTCTTAGCTACATGTCAATAGAAGGTTCTCATAGTGGGAGTGGTACAAGTAATCCTTTGACCTGAGACTGCCATAAGTACCTTATGTACATGAACCCATCCTTTGGTTCAATCCTAATCATGACACTGAGTCATGCACAGGATTGATACTGGGAATGGTGAATTGTATATGAAGGTAATGAGTAGGTCAACAAGGAATCAATCACTCATAGTAAGAGGAGATTGCATTCATCTAGTTATCAATCGGATGATGATTCAGGGAATCTTTGATCAAAGTAAAGATATTAGAGATGATTTTTAATATCAAGATAATTGAATCATCAATATAAGATTGAGCTAAAAAAATATATAATATTGGATTTGACATATATCCTTATCCATAATTATATTTTGGGTGCAGGCTGATCGAAGGATTTAATTGTACGGAAACTTTCTAATGGAGGGTAATTTTGGTATTTCAACAGAATTTCCATATCTTTCGGGTAGACATGACACGTTGCTAGATGTCAATCTTGTCTTGTGGGTTGATTTGAATGATCACTTATTAGGATGAGTCCTAATTGATCAAAATCGGGTAAGCCTGATTTGACCTAAATCGATTTGAAAGAGTTCTAATCAAATTAGGTCAACTTGTATTCGAACCCACTGCCGGCTAGATGTGGAACCCAATGGGTCACACACTTAAAAGAATTGATCAAGAGTCATTTGCATTAAGACACTCTAGCAAGTGTTGCAAATCCTAACTTCTATTCGAATTGGATTCGAATTAGGGTTCCGAATTGATTCAATTTGGGTTCTGATTGGATCTAATTAGACCCTAATTGAGGTTTTAGGGATTATGGATAACCCAATTGGCTAACCAATTACTTAGGCTAGCATACCACCTGCCCCTTAGCCCTTGCATGCCAAAAACACCAAGAGTCCATGCGCTTATGGACTCTTGGCGCGCCATATGGAGGAGTCCATGGGTGCATGGACTCTTGGCGCGCCCACTTAATTCTCTGATGAATTAAGATGGAGCGGCATTCTTTCTCATTTTTAGTGCCTCACTTGTCATCCCTTGGATGGTAATCTAATGGATGGTGGGATTTTAAGAAAGAATGAAACCGTTGTTTCTTCCCGGGTGCGCGAAATCGTATCTCTTCGGAGATTCAAGTTTCGCGACTTCTTTCTCCCAATCGTCGCGACTTCTTCCTTTGAGAAAAGCCATGAGAATTGATCTGGAAGGCTGTTAGAATTAATCTAGAAGGCCGTGAGAAAGAAGAGAAGGGCATGAGAAGAAAGAAAGGGCATGAGAAGAATGAAAAGTGCATGAGAAAAATGTTTACGGAGAGTTGTGAGGGTGACTCTATGAAAACTATATAAAGGAATGGAAATCAGAACTTCAAAAAGATATTTTTTTATTCTTCTTCCTCTCCTAAAGACTCTTTCTCCCTTTTCTTGTTTTTGCATTGTTTCCTTTACAGAGTACACCTCTGTCGAAACTCTGCTACTGAACAAGAACAAGAGCGAAAGTCTCCGACGGTAAAGGAAAGAAAGAGTTCTGTTTTTGTTCTTTCCTTTCTTTTTTACATTAAGACATTATTGTCTTAATTTCTCCACCAATTAAAGACAATCATTAATCTTCTTAGGACAAGGTCTTACTTTCAAGACAAAGGTGTCCTAAAGGTTCTATGTCTTGGTAGAAGGTGGAGAAGGGGTAAAAAGGAAGAAGACACACCTTTGAGTGGAAGATTTCCAGCCATAATCCGAAGAATTGAGTTCTAGAAGAAGAACTCAATACGAGGAACTATTGGACAAGAAGTTAGGATCTTGGTCATTGCTTTGTGTGGATCACCATCGGAGGGCGGACACTTGGACACCTGGTGAATTCAAATAGCCCGTTGATCTTCAAGTTTTAAGTCTTCATAAATTGGAATTAGCGATTACAGGTTGGTATTCTAATTCAATTTGAATAGAAATGTTAGTCTTCATACATTTTAGTCTTATTAAAGAGTTCCTAGTTTAGGGTTTTAGTGCATATTAATTTCTATATTTTGAAATTACCCTTTCGCTGCATTGCACCGGATACCAACGGTGGTATTAGAGCCACCTTAATTAGGACTATAATTTATGATAGTTTGTATGTCACATCTTAGGGTTTTTAAATCCTAATATGTTACTACACTTAGCATATCTTTGATTGCATATATGTTTTGATGTATGCCACTAGTTAGGGTCTTTCAGTCAAACCCTAATTATTATAGAGATATGTATAGTTTTGAAGTCATCATACTGAAATAAGGTTGCCCTGGAATAATGGTGGATCCATTATGTGGTAAATGGTTGTCCTAGTATGATGACACACTTAGCACATATTTTTTTATAAGAGTGATATGTTGATTGTGATACGTTCTATAAGAATGTGCTGGCAATTTATAAATCCCTCCTTTTAAAAGTTATATTAAGTCTTAGTATATTTAACTAATAAGCATCACTAGTCATGATGTACAATTGATCATTCGGTGTCTAGAAAGGTGGTTCTGGGAAGGTAAAGAGAATTGTGGTTTTTAATTGGTTCCGTTGACTGACCTGGCCAATTTTTATTGGTGTCTAGGAAGCAACGGGGGGACTCCCACATCTCTTCCACTTGCCTGGCCGATTTGATTAAATTTAAATCTTGACTAAAATGCTTAGTGTTAAAAATACTATATATTGGCCTTCCTTCATGCTGGATCATTATTGTGATATGAACCACATTAGGTTTGTTGTGTTATCTGCAAGACCTAATATGGTGATTGACATGATACTAGTCTAGTGCATATATATGCTTACAGTATATTAATTATAATGCTTTGTTGTGTTATCTGCAAGGGCATTATATTTGAGTATTGATTGTATAGAAATGAAAGGGTCTTGACTTAACTAGAACATTATGGTTTGTTGTGTTTTCTGCAAGACTAATAATGTTCTAGAGGCCAAGTTACTTCTTGAGAATTATATGAGATATAATTGGAAGAGTTTTCTACCTTTGAGCTTATAAAAGATTTGTTGTGTTTTCTGCAAGATCTTTTATAAGTTATTAGGATCTCTATCTCACTAAGAAAAACCGATCAGGGTTCTTCTCGATTATCATAGTGAGGGCTATGATTTTTGATAAAATAGTGGGAGACATAATTAAATTGAAGACCTAATTTAATTATGTAAGTCATTTCATGGTTGTTTGCTTATGTATTGTTCTTTGTTAAATATAGATAAATGGCATCTTCATTGTCACTACGAAGTATCTTAAATACCAACAAACTGACTGGTCCGAACTATGTGGACTGGTTGAGAAATTTAAAGATTGTGCTGAGTTCAGAAAAACATTCTTATATTCTTGATACCCCTAGTCTTAATCCACTAGGGGACGATGCCACATAGAACATATAGTTAGATCAGAACCAGAACACAAAACTCCTCCCCGTAGGTCTGATAGAGTGTCACGGGCACTTGAGAGGTATGGGTTTATTATTGAAAATAATGAAGCCCAAGTCATTCAAAATGATGAACCTCTGACCTATACGGAAGCTATTTTGAGTACTGATTCAGATAGATGGCAAGAAGCCATGGAATCCGAGATAGATTCTATGTATGTCAACCAAGTATGGACTTTGGTTGATGCACCAGAGGGTGTTAATATTATTGGGTGCAAATGGGTCTATAAGAAAAAGATTGGGGCTGATGGCCAAGTTGAAACCTATAAAGCTAGATTAGTGGCAAAAGGTTTTAGACAAAAACTTGGAATTGATTATGATGAAACATTCTCACCTGTTGCCATGCTCAAATCAATTCAGATTTTACTTGCTATAGCAGCATACCACGATTATGAGATCTGGCAGATGGATGTGAAGACTGCATTCCTCAGTGGTTTCCTTGAGGAAGAAGTCTACATGTCACAGCCAGAAGGTTTTATTTCAAAGAATAAACCTAATCAAGTATGCAAGCTAAAGAAATCCATTTATGGATTAAAGTAAGCTTCAAGGAGTTGGAACATCCATTTTGATGAAACTATTAAAAGGTTTGGTTTTATCAAAAATGTGGATGAACCCTGTGTTTATAAGAAGACTAGTGGGAGTGCCATAGTCTTCTTGGTTCTGTATGTAGATGACATACTCCTCATTGGGAATGATATCCCAATGTTACAATCAGTCAAGATTTGGCTAACAAATCAGTTTTCCTTGAAAGATTTGGGAGAAGCATCCTATATACTAGGTATTAAGATCTATAGAGATAGGTCTAAGAGGATGCTAGGTTTATCCTAGTCTAGGTACATTAACCTAGTGCTGAAAAGACTCAGCATGGATGGAAGTTAAAGAGGTTATCTTCCTATGAGTCAAGGCATACATCTTTCCAAAAGGATATCTCCTAAGACACTTGAAGAAAGAAATAGAATGAATTCTATACCTTTTGCTTTGGCAATAGGGTCCATAATGTATGCCATGTTATGTACCAGGCCTGATGTGGCATATGCTTTAGGCATTGTCAGTAGGTTTCAGGCTGATCTAAGAGAGGATCATTGGAAAGCAGTTAAAAATATTCTTAAGTAGCTTAGAAGGACTAAGGATATTTTTCTTGTTTATGGTGGTTCTGATCTTAAACTAGAAGCTTATTCTGATTCTAGTTTTCAATCAGACCCTGATGATAGCAAATCCATTTCGGGATATGTTTTTACCCTAAATGGTGGAGCAGTGAGTTGGAAGAGTACCAAGCAGCAGACTGTAGCTGACACAACCACAGAGGCAGAATACATAGCTGTCAGTGAAGCCGCCAAGGAAGCAGTATGGATGAAGAAGTTTATCACAGTGTTGGGTGTTGTTCCTGAGATTGAAAAACCAGTGCCACCTTACTATGACAACACTGGATCTGTTGCTCAAGCTAAGGAACCAAGAGCTCATCATAAGTCGAAGCGCATTCTGAGACGCTTCCATCTCGTTCGAGAAATAGTAGAAAGACAAGATGTCTACAAAAATAGAGTTGATACAAAGAACAACGTAGCAGACCCGTTCACTAAGGCTCTACCACAGCGAGAGTTTGATTGCCACCTCGAGAGTATGGGATTAAGATTTAAAGGCGATTGGCTCTAGTGCAAGTGAAAAAATTGAAAGGGATATGCCCTACAAGCCAATCAATGTTGTATATCCCAAACCATTATAATTGACAATATTCTAATAAAGGCATTATTTTTCATCATACGCTGTGTTTATTATTATATGATGAACCCCATAGATTAGGGCTATGATTTTAGGGTTATGATGAGATCTTACCAGTGAGACCTAAAGTTTTAAAACCTAAATCTAAAATATTCTTAGTCAAAGGAACCATGAGTAGGGGATCAGGGTTTTTCCGGTAAGACTAGCACATCCCATGTATACTGGAGAGGGTGACTGCTCTCACAGTCACTTGTGTATGACACTAATACTAGGATGTGGATGCTCATTAGAGAATGAGTTCACTGATATGATCCAACTTGAGAACATCTAACGGAGTCTTAGCTACATGTCATAGAAGGTTCTCATAGTGGGAGAGGTACAAGTAATCCTTTGACCTGAGACTGTCATAAGTACCTTATGTACATAAACCCATCCTTTGGTTCAATCCTAATCATGACACTGAGTCATGCACAGGATTGATACTGGGAATGGTGAATTGTATATGAAGGTAATGAGTAGGTCAACAAGGAATCGATCACTCTTAGTAAGAGGAGATTGCATCCAACTAGTTATCAATCGGATGATGATTCAGGGAATCTTTGATCAAAGTAAAGATATTAGAGATGGTTTCTAATATCAGGATAATTGAATCATCAATATAAGATTGAGCTAGAAAAGAATATAATATTGGATTTGACATATATCTATATCCATAATTATATTTTGGGTGCAGGCTGATCGAAGGATTTAATTGTATGGAAACTTTCTACTGAAGGGTAATTTTGGTATTTCAACTGAATTTCCATATCTTCCTGGTAGACATGACACGTTGCTAGACATCAATCTTGTCTTGTGGGTTGATTTGAATGATCACTTATTAGGATGAGTCCCAATTGATCAAAATCGGGTAAGCCCGATTTGACCTAAATCGATTAGAAAGAGTTCTAATCAAATTAGGTCAACTTGTATTCGAACCCACTGTTGGCTACATGTGGAACCCAATGGGTCACACACTTAAAAGAGTTGATCAAGAGTCATTTGCATTAAGACACTCTAGCAAGTGTTGCAAATCCTAACTTCTGTTCGAATTTGATTCGAATTAGGGTTCCGAATTGATTCAATTTGGGTTCTGATTGGATCTAATTAGATCCTTATTAAGGTTTTAGGGATTATGGCTAACCAATTACTTAGGCTAGCATACCACCCGCCCCTTAGCCCTTGCACACCAAAAACACCAAGAGTCCATGCGCTTATGGACTCTTGGCGCGCCATATGGAGGAGTCCATGGGTGCATGGACTCTTGGCGCGCCCACTTAATTCTCCGATGAATTAAGATAAGGCCGTATTCTTTCTCATTTTAAGTGCCTCACTTGTCATCCCTTGGATGGTAATCTAACGGGTGGTGGGGTTTTAAGAAAGAAAGAAACCGTTGTTTCTTCCCGGGTGTGCGAAATCGTATCTCTTCGGAGATTCAAGTTTCGCGACTTCTTTCTCCCAATCGTCATGACTTCTTCCTTTGAGAAAAGCCGTGAGAATTGATCTGGAAGGCTGTGAGAATTAATCCAGAAGGCCGTGAGAAAGAAGAGAAGGGCATGAGAAGAAGGAAAGGGCATGAGAAGAAGGAAAAGGGCTTGAGAAAAATGTTTACGGAGAGTTGTGAGGGCGCCTCTATGAAAACTATATAAAGGAATGGAAATCAGAACTTCAACAAGATATTTTTTTATTCTTCTTCCTCTCCTAAAGACACTTTCTCCCTTTTCTTGTTTTTGCGTTGTTTCCTTTACAGAGTACACCTCTGTCGAAACTCTGCTACTGAACAAGAACAAGAGCGAAAGTCTCCAACGGTAAAGGAAAGAAAGAGTTCTATTTTTGTTCTTTCCTTTCTTTCTTACATTAAGACATTCTTGTCTTAATTTCTCCACCAATTAAAGACAATCATTAATCTTCTTAGGACAAGGTCTTACTTTCAAGACAAAGGTGTCCTAAAGGTTCTATGTCTTGGTAGAAGGTGGAGAAGGGGTAAAAAGGAAGAAGACACACCTTTGAGTGGAAGATTTCCAGCCATAATCCGAAGAATTGAGTTCTAGAAGAAGAACTCAATACGAGGAATTATTGGACAAGAAGTTAGGATCTTGGTCATTGCTTTGTGTGGATCACCATCGGAGGGCGGACACTTAGACACATGGTGAATTCAAATAGCCCGTTGATCTTCAAGTTTTAAGTCTTCATAAATTGGAATTAGCGATTACAGGTTGGTATTCTAATTCAATTTGAATAGAAATGTTAGTCTTCATACATTTTAGTCTTATTAAAGAGTTCCTAGTTTAGGGTTTTAGTGCATATTAATTTCTATATTTTGAAATTACCCTTCCGCTGCATTGCACCGGATACCAATAGTGGTATCAGAGCCACCTTAATTAGGACTATAATTTATGATAGTTTGTATGTCACATCTTAGGGTTTTTAAATCCTAATATGTTACTACACTTAGCATATCTTTGATTGCATATATGTTTTGATGTATGCCACTAGTTAGTGTCTTTCACTCAAACCCTAATTATTATAAAGATATGTATAGTTTTGAAGTCATCATACTGAAATAAGGTTGCCCTGGCATAATGGTGGATCCATTATGTGGTAAATGGTTGTCCTAGTATGTTGACACACTTAGCACATATTTGTTTATAAGAGTGATATGTTGATTGTGATACGTTCTATAAGAATGTGCTGGCAATTTATAAATCCCTCCTTTTAAAAATTATATTAAGTCTTAGTATATTTAACTAATAAGCATCACTAGTCATGATATACAATTGATCATTCGGTGTCTAGAAAGGTGGTTCTGGGAAGGTAAAGAGAATTGTGGTTTTTAATTGGTTCCGTTGACTGACCTGGCCAATTTTTATTGGTGTCTAGGAAAGCAACGGGGGGACTCCCACATCTCTTCCACTTGCCTGGCCGATTTGATTAAATTTAAATCTTGACTAAAATGCTTAGTGTTAAAAATACTATATATTGGCCTTCCTTCATGCTGGATCATTATTGTGATATGAACCACATTAGGTTTGTTGTGTTATCTGCAAGACCTAATATGGTGATTGACATGATACTAGTCTAGTGCATATATATGCTTATAGTATATTCAGTATAATGCTTTGTTGTGTTATCTGCAAGGGCATTATATTTGAGTATTGACTGTATAGAAATGAAAGGGTCATGACTTAACTAGAACATTATGGTTTATTGTGTTTTCTACAAGACTAATAATGTTCTTGAGGCCAAGTTACTTCTTGAGAATTATATGAGATATAATTGGAAGAGTTTTCTACCTTTGAGTTTATAAAAGATTTGTTGTGTTTTCTGCAAGATCTTTTATAAGTTATTAGGATATCAATCTCACAAAGAAAAATCGATCAGGGTTCTTCTCGATTATCATAGTGAGGGCTATGATTTTTGATAAAATAGTGGGAGACATAATTAAATTGAAGACCTAATTTAATTATGTATGTCATTTCATGGTTGTTTGCTTATGTATTGTTCTTTGTTAAATATAGATAAATGGCAGCTTCATTATCACTACGAAGTATCTTAGATACCAACAAACTGACTGGTCCGAACTATATGGACTGGTTGAGAAATTTAAAGATTGTGCTGAGTTTAGAAAAACATTCTTATATTCTTGATACCCCTAGTCTTAATCCACTAGGGGACGATGCCACATAGAACATATAGTTAGATCAGAACCAGAACACAAAACTCCTCCCCGTAGGTCTGATAGAGTGTCACGGGCACCTGAGAGGTATGGGTTTATTATTGAAAATAATGAAGCCCAAGTCATTCAAAATGATGAACCTCTGACCTATACGGAAGCTATTTTGAGTACTGATTCAGATAGATGGCAAGAAGCCATGGAATCCGAGATAGATTCTATGTATGTCAACCAAGTATGGACTTTGGTTGATGCACCAGAGGGTGTTAATACTATTGGGTGCAAATGGGTCTATAAGAAAAAGATTGGGGCTGATGGCCAAGTTGAAACCTATAAAGCTAGATTAGTGGCAAAAGGTTTTAGACAAAAACATGGAATTGATTATGATGAAACATTCTCACCTGTTGCCATGCTCAAATCAATTCGGATTTTACTTGCTATAGCAGCATACCATGATTATGAGATCTGGCAGATGGATGTGAAGACTGCATTCCTCAATGGTTTCCTTGAGGAAGAATAAACCTAATCAAGTATGCAAGCTAAAGAAATCCATTTATGGATTAAAGTAAGCTTCAAGGAGTTGGAACATCCGTTTTGATGAAACTATTAAAAGGTTTGGTTTTATTAAAAATGTGGATGAACCTTGTGTTTATAAGAAGACTAGTGGGAGTGCCATAGTCTTCTTGGTTCTGTATGTAGATGACATACTCCTCATTGGGAATGATATCCTAATGTTACAATCAGTCAAGGTTTGGCTATCAAACCAGTTTTTCATGAAAGATTTGGGAGAAGCATCATATATACTAGGTATTAAGATCTATAGAGATAGGTCTAAGAGGATGCTATGTTTATCCTAGTCTAGGTACATTAGCCTAGTGCTGAAAAGATTCAGCATGGATGGAAGTTAAAGAGGTTATCTTCCTATTAGTCAAGGCATACATCTTTCCAAAAGGATGTCTCCTAAGACACTTGAAGAAAGAAATAGAATGAATTCTATACCTTATGCTTCGGCAATAGGGTCCATAATGTATGCCATGTTATGTACCAGGCCTGATGTGGCATATGCTTTGGGCATTGTCAGTAGGTTTCAAGCTGATCTAAGAGAGGATCATTGGAAAGCAGTTAAAAATATTCTTTAGTACCTTAGAAGGACTAAGGATATTTTTCTGGTTTATGGTGGTTATGATCTTAAACTAGAAGCTTATTCTGATTCTAGTTTTCATTCAGACCCTGATGATAGCAAATCCATTTCGGGATATGTTTTTACCCTAAATGGTGGAGCAGTGAGTTGGAAGAGTACCAAGCAGCAGACTATAGCTGACACAACCACAGAGGCAGAATACATAGCTGTCAGTGAAGCCGCCAAGGAAGCAGTATGGATGAAGAAGTTTATCACAGTGTTGGGTGTTGTTCCTGAGATTGAAAAAACAGTGCCACCTTACTATGACAGCACTGGAGCTATTGCTCAAGCTAAGGAACCAAGAGCTCATCATAAGTCCAAGCACATTCTGAGACGCTTCCATCTCGTTCGAGAAATAGTAGAAAGATAAGATGTCTACATAAATAGAGTTGATACAAAGAACAACGTAGCAGACCCGTTCACTAAGGCTCTACCACAGCGAGAGTTTGATCGCCACCTCGAGAGTATGGGATTAAGATTTAAAGGCGATTGGGTTTAGTGCACGTGGGAGATTGAAAGGGATATGCCCTACAAGCCAATCTATGTTGTATATCCCAAACCATTATAATTGACAATATTCTAATAAAGGTATTATTTTTCAACATACGCTGTGTTTATTATTATATGATGAACCCCATAGATTAGGGCTATGATTTTCGGGTTATGATGAGATTTTACCAGTGAGACCTAAAGTCTTAAAACCTTAATCTAAAATATTCCTAGTCAAAGGAACCATGAGTAGGGGATCAGGATTTTTCCGGTAAGACTAGCACATCCCATGTATACTGGAGAGGGTGACTGCTCTCACAGTCACTTGTGTATGACACTAATACTAGGATGTGGGTGCTCATTAGAGAATGAGTTCACTGATATGATCCAACTTGAGAACATCTAATGGAGTCTTAGCTACATGTCAATAGAAGGTTCTCATAGTGGGAGAGGTACAAGTAATCCTTTGACCTGAGACTGCCATAAGTACCTTATGTACATGAACCCATCCTTTGGTTCAATCCTAATCATGACACTGAGTCATGCACAGGATTAATACTGGGAATGGTGAATTGTATATGAAGGTAATGAGTAGGTCAACAAGGAATCGATCACTCTTAGTAAGAGGAGATTGCATCCAACTAGTTATCAATCGGATGATGATTCAGGGAATCTTTGATCAAAGTAAAGATATTAGAGATGGTTTCTAATATCAAGATATTTGAATCATCAATATAAGATTGAGCTAGAAAAAAATATAATATTAGATTTGACATATATCCATATCCATAATTATATTTTGGGTGCAGGCTGATCGAATGATTTAATTGTACGGTAACTTTCTATTGAAGGGTAATTTTTGTATTTCACCAGAATTTCCATATCTTCTGGGTAGACATGACACGTTGCTAGACGTCAATCTTGTCTTGTGGGTTGATTTGAATGATCACTTATTAGGAAGTGTCCTAATTGATCAAAATCGGGTAAGCCCGATTTGACCTAAATCGATTAGAAAGAGTTTTAATCAAATTAGGTCAACTTGTATTCGAACCCACTGCCAGCTAGATGTGGAACCCAATGGGTCACACACTTAAAAGAATTGATCAAGAGTCATTTGCATTAAGACACTCTAGCAAGTTTTGCAAATCCTAACTTCTATTCGAATTGGATTCGAATTAGGGTTCCGAATTGATTCAATTTGGGTTCTGATTGGATCTAATTAGACCCTAATTGAGGTTTTAGGGATTATGGCTAACCCAATTGGCTAACCAATTACTTAAGCTAGCATTCCACCCACCCCTTAGCCCTTGCACGCCAAAAACACCAAAAGTCCATGCACTTATGGACTCTTGGCGTGCCATATGGAGGAGTCCATGGGTGCATGGACTCTTGGCGCGCCCACTTAATTCTTTGATGAATTAAGATGGGGCGGCATTCTTTCTCATTTTTAGCGCCTCACTTGTCATCCCTTGGATGGTAATCTAATGGGTGGTGGGGTTTTAAGAAAGAAAGAAAGTGTTGTTTCTTCCCGAGTGCACGAAATTGTATCTCTTCGGAGATTCAAGTTTCGCGACTTCTTTCTCCCAATCGTCGCAACTTCTTCCTTTGAGAAAAGCCATGAGAATTGATCTGGAAGGCCATGAGAATTAATCCAGAAGGTCGTGAGAAAGAAGAGAAGGGCGTGAGAAGAAGGAAAGGGCGTGAGAAGAAGGAAAAGGGCGTGAGAAAAATGTTTACGGAGAGTTGTGAGGGCGCCTCTCTGAAAACTATATAAAGGAAAGGAAATCAGAACTTCAAAAAGATATTTTTTTATTCTTCTTCCTCTCCTAAAGACTCTTTCTCCCTTTTCTTGTTTTTGCATTGTTTTCTTTACAGAGTACACCTCTGTCGAAACTCTGCTACTGAACAAGAACAAGAGCGAAAGTCTCCGACGGTAAAGGAAAGAAAGAGTTCTGTTTTTGTTCTTTCCTTTCTTTCTTACATTAAGACATTATTGTCTTAATTTCTCCACCAATTAAAGACAATCATTAATCTTCTTAGGACAAGGTCTTACTTTCAAGACAAAGGTGTCCTAAAGGTTCTATGTCTTGGTAGAAGGTGGAGAAGGGGTAAAAAGGAAGAAGACACACCTTTGTGTGGAAGATTTCCAGCCATAATCTAAAGAATTGAGTTCTAAAAGAAGAACTCAATACGAGGAACTATTGGACAAGAAGTTAGGATCTTGGTCATTGCTTTGTGTGTATCAGCATCGGAGGGCGGACACTTGGATGCCTGGTGAATTCAAATAGCCCGTTGATCTTCAAGTTTTAAGTCTTCATAAATTGGAATTAGCGATTATAGGTTGGTATTCTAATTCAATTTGCTTAGAAATGTTAGTCTTCATACATTTTAGTCTTATTAAGGAGTTCCTGGTTTAGGGTTTTGGTGCATATTAATTTCTATATTTTGAAATTACCCTTCCGCTGCTTTGCACCGGATCCCAACATAGTCATAGTATAAAACTTAGTCAAGATGCAAAACTGGTTAAGGATTGATCAGCCAATTGGTGTCTAGGCAAGTGGTTCTGGGAAGGTAAAGGGAATGAGGTTTATAATTAGTTCTATTGTCTAACCTGGCCAATCTAATTGGTGTCTAAGGAAAGTAATGGGGGGACCCCGTCACCCCTCCCACTTACATGGCCAATTTAGTTATATCTAAATTTTAATTTGGTAATGCTAATTAGTTAAGTATACTATAATTTGCCTTCCTTCATGCTAAGCCAAATTTATGTCAAAACTATAGTAGGTTTGTTGTGTACACAAAAGGCCTACTCTAGGAATTGATATAAGATTTGTCTTGGTGCACTTAGTGCTTTATAGCATGTTTGGATATGTTGCTTTGTTATGTACACACAAGGGCGACATTATTTAATCATGGCTTTATGGAAATGAATGGTTCGACTAAACTAAGACATTATGGTTTGTTGTGTACACACAAGGCCATAAGTATCCTAGAGGCAAAGATAATTATTGAGAATTGCATGGGTTGCAATTGGAAAGGTTGTCCTACCTTTGAACTCATGTGTGTTTGTTGTGTATACACAAGGCACTCATGAGAAATAAGGATCTCAACTCCACTAAGGAAACCAGGAAGGTTTCTCGCTTACCATAGTTGAGGGTTATGGTATTTAAAGAAAATAGTGGGAGGCATAATTAGATATAAAGTCCTTATCTAATTATGAATGTCATAATTGAGTGGTATGCTAATATTGTTCTTTAATTAAATGCAGGACATTTAAATAATGGCTTCAAACTTATCACTGAGCGGCATCTTGGATGCCAACAAGTTAACCAGTCCAAATTATGTGGACTGGTTGAGGAAGAAGGCTGATGGAGCCTGTTTCCATTGCAGCATGTTTGGGCATTAGAAGAAGGTTTTCAAGACTTGTCTTGCAAATGTGAAGCTAGATGTAAGTGGTGAATCTAGGGGTTTGTACATGATACAAAGCAATATATCATTAAGTGAATTTATTTCTAATTCATGGGTATTGGATATTGCATGTGGGTCACATATTTGTAAATCTTTACAAGGACTCCACAGAATTAGAAATTTGAAGAAAGGTGACTTCAAATTATATGGGGTAAATGGAGAACCCATATATGCTGAAGCTGTGGGCACCTATCTTCTGTTATTACCTTCGAGTAATGTCATAAGGTTAGAAGAATGCTACTATGTGCCAAATATTGTAAGAAACATTATTTTTATACCCTTGTTGTTACAACAAGGAGATGAAATAGTGTAAAGAGCAGTGGCTACCCTATTCTTCATAATAATACAATATTTGGGCATGTTGCTTTGTGAATGGTCTTCTAACTTTAGTACTCAATGATGAAATACTTCTTGTAGATCATAAGAAGAGAAAAAGAGATAATGACAATGTCACATATCTCTGGCACTGCCGATTGGGTCATATCAGTGAGTCAAGAATAAACAAGTTGGTCAAAGATAATTCTTTAATGATTTCCAATCATTAGAAACTTGTGAATCTTGTCTCAAAGGAAGAATGACCAAGTCCCATTCATTGGACATGGAGAAAGGGCAACTGAATTGTTAGGTCTAGTGCATACTAATGTATGTGGACCTATGTCAACTCAGGCCAAAGGAGGATATTCTTATTTCATCACTTTTATTGATGATTTATCAAGGTACGGTCATGTCTATCTTATGAAACACAAGTCCGAAGCCTTTGATAAGTTTAAAGAATATCAGAGTATGGTTGAAAAACAAACTGAACTTAGTATTAAAGCTCTTCGATCTGATCGAGGAGAAGAATACTTATCTAGTGAGTTCCTAAACCATCTAAAAGACAAAGGCATTATTTCTAAATGGACCCCTCCTTATACACCCTAGTTAAATGGAGTGGCAGAAAGGAGAAATCACACCTTGTTGGATATGGTGAGGTCCATGATAAGCTTCACAAATCTTCCCATTTCCTTTTGGGGACATGCCCTGGAGACTACAGCACATATATTAAATAGGGTTCCATCTAAGTCAGTAAGTAGCACTCCATATGAGTTATGGAATAGCAAAAGACCAAGTCTTAAGTACTTGAAGATTTGGGGTTGCCATGCTTATGTCAAGAATAACTTTGGACACAAGTTAAGTGCTAGAGCTGACAAGTGTAGATTTGTTGGTTACCCAAAAGTAGGTATGGGATACCTCTTTTATAATGCTACTGAACAAAAGATAATTGTCAGTAGGCATGCTACATTCTTGGAACAAGATTTATCCAAGAAGGATGTAGTGGTTCTTCACTTGATTTATGTGAAGAATAGAACCAACAAACCAATGAGCCTTCAAGTGAAGTTCCTCAACCAGAGGTTCTTATAGATCAAGAACAACCATAATACACACCTCCTCTCCGAAGGTCAAAGAGGGTGTGGGGAGCACCTCTCAGATATGGCTTTGTCATCAGGGATGATAATGAAGCCAGACAAATGGCTTGGTGCCATGAAATCTGAAATGGACTCTATGTATTCCAATCAGGTTTGGACTCTAGTAGATCCACCTAAAGGAATTAACCTAATTGGGTGTAAATGGGTCTTCAAGAAGAAGATTGGAGCAGATAGTCAAGTTGAGACCTACAAGGCTAGACTGGTAGCAAAAGGTTTCAGACAAAAACATGGTATAGACTATGATGAAACTTTTTTTCTAGTAGACATGCTCAAGTCCATTCAGATATTGCTTGCAATAGCAGCGTACCATGACTATGAGATCTGGCAAATGGATGTAAAGATTGATTTCCTCAATGGAAACCTTGAGAAAGAAGTTTACATATCACAGCCAGGAGGTTTTGTCTTAAGTGGGAGTCCAAACCAGGTATGCAGATTAAAGAAGTCCATTTATGGACATAAGCAAGCATCGAGGAGTTGGAACATCTGTTTTGATGAAATAATCAAAGGATTTGGTTTTATCAAAAATATAGATGAACCATGTGTGTACAAAAAGACAAGTGGGAGTGCACTTGTTTTCTTGGTTTTATATATGGATGACATACTAATCATTGGGAATGATATCCCAATGTTACAATCAGTTAAAACTTGGCTATCATCAAAATTTTTCATAAAGGATTTGGGAGAGGCATCCTATATACTGGGTATAAGGATCTATAGAGATAGATCCAAAAGGATGCTAGGCTTATCCCAATCCAGGTACATTGACTTAGTGTTGAAGAGATTCAACATGGATGGAAGTAAGAAAGGTTACTTACCTATAAGTCCAGGCATACATCTCTCTATGAAAATGTCTCCTAAGACATCAAAAGAAAGAGAGAGGATGGCTATGTTTTCTTATGCTTCGATTGAAAGATCGATAATGTATGCCACGTTATGTACC
The DNA here is from genome assembly GCA_021397845.1 of Areca catechu. Lineage (NCBI taxonomy): Eukaryota > Viridiplantae > Streptophyta > Magnoliopsida > Arecales > Arecaceae > Areca > Areca catechu. The sequence continues at coordinate 74,128,852 of CM038041.1, forward strand.
AGACCTGATGTTGCATATGCCTTGGGCATAGTGAGCAGGTTTTAGGCAGATCCAGGAGAGGATAATTGGAGAGCTGTGAAAAATATTCTTAAGTACCTGAGAATGACTAAAGATATTTTTCTAGTATATGGAGGATCTAAGTTGCAACTAGAAGGATATACAGATTCTAGTTTTCAATCAGATCCAGATGATAGCAAATCCACATCGGGGTATGTCTTCATCCTGAATGGTGGAGCAGTGAGTTGGAAAAGTATAAAGCAGCCAACAGTAGCCGATTTAGTCACTGAGGCAGAGTACATAGCTGCTAGTAAAGCAGCAAAGAAAGCTGTCTGGATGAAGAAATTCATCATATAATTGGGTGTGGTTCCTGATGTACAATAGCCAGTGCCATTATACTTTGATAATACTGGGGCTGTTGCACAAGCTAAGGAACCAAGGTCTCATCACAAGCCCAAGCACATTCTAAGATGGTTCCACCTCGTTCGAGAGATCATTGCAAGACAAGATGTCGTCATTGAATGAGTTGATACAAAGAATAATATAGCAGACCCATTCACTAAAACTTTAGCCAAGCAGCAGTAAAATCATCACTTAGATTGTATGGGCATAAAATACAAGGGTGATTGACTTTAGTACAAGTGAGAGTTTGATAGAAAAGTTTTCTAAGAGCCAATCATTATGAGGGCCTTTTCGTAAACATCCAGCTCATATATGACATACTTTCATATTAATACAGGCATTTGATTCATCATATACTGCTGTGTCATGTTTTTATTGATTATGATGAACCCCATAGAGTATGATAATGGAATTAGGGTTATGATGGAATTCATAACAATGAAACCTAATTTCGTATAAATCCTAATCTAGAATGTTCCTAGTCGTTGGACCATCGATTCGGGGATCGATGAATCCAGAAAGACTAGCTTATCCTATGTATGCTCAGTTGATGAGGGTGGTTGATCTCATAACAACTTGTGTAGAGACACTAATACTAGAATAAGGGTGCTCATTAGGGTTTGAGTACACTGGACTAATCCACACCAGGATTATCTTATGGAAGTCTTACTACTTGTCAAAAGATAGATCCTAGAGTAGAAGTTGTACATGAGATCTTTAGACCTGAGGTCACCATGGTTCCATGTGCACACTAAGCCATACTTTGGTTCATACTCATTCATGCCATTGCAACATGTACGGGGTGTTCTGGGTATGATTGAAGGTGTACGAAGGATGTGAGTGGACCAACAAGGAATCGATCATTCCTAGTAAGAGAAATTGTTATCCCATGCAATCTCTTCGATGAGTGACTCAAGGAGCCTTTGATCAAAGCAGGATGAGATTAGTGGAATCTAATTAGTCATCATCTGAGTCCTCATGATCGAGCTAAGATTCGATATGATGAATTGTTAGGGTTTGACATCTATCCATACTTATCACTTAATTGGGATAATAGGAGATCGAAAGATTGAATTGCACGGTAACTTACTACTGAAGGATATTTTGGTATTTTTCACTAAATTCTTTATCTTCCGGGTAGGCATGACACATTACTAGACGTCAATCTTGTCTTGTAGTTTTTCATGAACCAATTGGTTTGGTTTCATGAGTCAATTCGATGTGTGATTCAAATTGGACAATTAGGTGAGCTATTCTGACCTAATTAGGTTAATCGAGTTCGATCGGATCGAATCGGCTCAAATCTAAACCTACTGCTGGCTAGATGTGGAACCCAATGGGTCACACACAATAGAGACTTGTCCAAAGAAGTCATTCATGATTTAATTAGGGTCATAGGATCCTAATTGGTTAGCCGGATTACATACTAGCATATGTAGGCTAACCTAATTCCTAACCCAATTGGATTGGGTTCGGTTGCTTGCTAATTGAGCTAACCTAATTATGGGAAACCTAAATTAGGTTCAGTCCTAAGTGGGGCTAGCCAAATCAGAGCTTAATCTGATTTTAATTTGGACTTAAGGGCATTTTAGGTGCCATATATGAAGAGTCCCAATGGCATGGGACTCTTGGTACCTAAATGATTCCTTAATTTCAAAAGGGCATAGAAGGGATTATAGACCTCTGATCTGAAAATAAAAGATATGGTCAGAAAGCTTATTTGATGCCCTTTCCAATGACATGCATATTGCATATGTTTGACCAAGTCAATTTGATACTTTGGGTGGATTAAATGGAAAGGGAAAGACTATTGGCTCCGTTTGGCGCACCCGGGAGAATAAGTGGCGCGCAGAAGGACTAAAAATCCTTCTGCAGATGAGACACTAAGAGTTTTATCAGGAAGGTGCCTCTTCATTTTATCCCCATGGTCTTAGAAGTCTAATAGCCAGTTTAAAGTTTAAAGGGATGGCTTGAAGAGGTGTGAAAGGTGGCACGCACATGAAGAGTCGTGCCTCTTCATATGCACGCACAACAGAGGGCAGAGTCCTTCTGCCTCTGAAACTCTTCAAGCCTTATGTTACTTCAAATTAGAAGAGGCATCTCCCTATCTTAGAAACTGGTATTTGACACATGGCTTGATGGGGATTGATCTGGTAAGTGAAAGAACACAGATATGACTCTCCATTCCCGAAGAGTCTTATCAGATATGTTGTTTCATATCTGATAAGTGTTGTCGAGATGCATTTCATGTCCCATCTAAGATTATAAATATGGATATGGTGAAATAAGAAAGATTAATTTTGATCTTCTGAGAGTCTGAGTGTTATATTTTCTTAAGAGTTAGAGTGTTCTTCCACTTTCTCCCTCCCTCCTTGTTTTAGGACAAGACTTGTCTTGTTAAGACAAGTTCTTCTATACCAGGACAAGGCTTGGTTTTAGGACATAAGCCTGTAGAGTCCTAGAGAAGGGTAGTCCTAGATCCTACAGTAGTTTAGGACAGTTTCTTGAGAGCCCTTCAGTAGGACAAGGTGTCCTATAGTGGTCAATAGACCAAAGGCTGCCGAAAGAGTTCCACTTCTCCTAGCAACTTGAAGAAGTTCTTCCTTGGTTCGAGTTTCATGTGGATCATCGTTGGAAGGCTTGCACTAGTGAGCCTTGTGGAAAAAGTTGGATTTCAGTGATACAGGTATTTTTATTGACTTTATTTGATGATTCATTAGTTGTTTTTGCCTAAGGGGTTCCTGGGAATTAGGGTTTTCTATACATGTTAAACATGTTAGGGTATCATGCTATGAAATTTTATTTTGAAAGTCAATTCCGCATGCTACATGATCCCCAGCACCCTGGGAGTATTCCCATCAGATCAGGCTTATATCTGAGCAGTTTCCTTCAGGGACCGTAAAGAAACTACTTGCTCATGGAGTTGGACCCTTCAAAGTAATGAAAAGAGTTGGACCCAATGCCTATGTCCTTGAGTTACCACCCGAGTTAGGTATTAGTCAACCTTCAATGTTTTAGACCTTGTGAAGTATAGGGAACCAATAACAATACCCAATGAGCCCTTTGGACCTAACCCTTCTTTTGAGAGTGAACCTATCCCAGAGTGTCCACCCATAAATTGGCCTATAAGAGAGGAAAGGATTGAGCGTATCCTGGATGATAAAGCCATCAGCACCAGGAACAAAGGCTATCAACGATATTTAGTTCGATGGCAAGGTCGGCCATAATCTAAGGCCTCGTGGATCACCCAAGAAGATCTGCAGTGCCTAGACCCAGACATACAAAAGCAGTACGAGAGCAGAGATGACCCTTACTCGACGGGGTCGAGTTCCTCTCACCCGGGGAGAATTGATGCGGGCACTAGGACCAGACAATGATTACTGGGCCCAATCTTGTTTACTAATTAGGATTTCTGAGTCCTGTAGTCTTTAATAATGCATCATTTGAGTCTTGTAATACAAGTGAGCCAATTGAGTCCTGTTATAAAGTGGAACATGTGAGTCCATGTAAGTCTAGTTGAGTTCTTTGTCTAATTGAGTTTAGTTCCAAGTCATGAATCCTGTAATTTTGATTTCATACAAGAGGAGAGTCACCAAGAGTCAGCCCACTCCACCAAAGCAAGAGATCAAGTACCTGGGCCCCTTCTCTGGCCCCCCAGCCTTGGTGCCTAAGACCGCCAAGCCCAATGTAGGCGCCCCTCCAGATGGCGCCCTTCTTCAGCCCAGCACCCTACCAGGTCCACACCAGATGGAGCCCTCTCTAAAGCCCAAGATGCCCTAGCCCATCAAGAGAAGGTGCACCATCCCTGGCCTTGCTGTCCACTCCAGGGTTTCATGATTGGTGCCCCAGTCCAAGCTCTCTAAAGCTGGCACCCCAGCCCAAGAAGAAGGCCTGCAGCTGACCATGCCCACCAGGGTTTTCTTGGTCCTCAAGAAATGTAATTCTAATTTATTTTAGAGTCCAGGGACCTAGGTAACTCTATAAATACCTACCCCCTCCCCTCTTGTAGGATAATCTCTTTTCATGAAATACAATATTTTGATTGATTATGTTCAATTGTTCCTCCTTCTTGGAGTGGGTGTGAGACCCGTGGTTACATTATGTGTGTGCAAACCCTAGCCGCCCTTGCTACTCTCTCTCCTCCCTCAAACCCTAGCCATCCCAGCCTTCCTTCAAACCCTAAGTCACCCAACACCAATCCCTCCAGGCCACCACCCATCTTCCATCTTCCATCCAACCCGCCAACATCCAAGTGCTCCAAGCCTTGGCCGCCCCTTCCATCTCCCTCCCAGGCAATCCCTGGCATCCAAGCTGCCAAGCACTCCATTCCAGGCACCCCTCCCTGCTGCCAGGCCACCCCTCATCCAAGCCAGGCATCCTCTTCCCCAAGCCAGCCACCAACATCTACAACAACCCTCTCTCTTCCACTTCCATCTCCTCTTATTTCTTATTTTCTTGACATCTATAAATCTAACCCGTGACATGTGCAGGATCCTTCTGGTGCCCACCTCCAAGGAAGAAGCCTTCTTTGACTCCAGGACCAATCGAAGAAAAGTTGGCTGATCCATGGAATAGATGACTGATCATCCAAGCACCAATCCAGAGCATTGAGCGACCCCGTCAATGGCAGGATCAAACATCGTTGCCAGGTAAACACCCAAACCCTCTCCCAAGTTCTAATTTTTTAGGGTAAATTGTCCTAACCAAGGTTTTCTCAATCCTCGAGGTTCTGTCTTTTGTTATTCTGCATGATTCTAACTACGGGTATAGCAGACTTGTCATTACATCTTTTCTTGCTAAACTTTGCTATTTTTTAGGACTTTAGCCTCTTAATTAATTCTTAAAAAAATACAAAAGAAATTAGTTTACTATTTTTTCTACATACATATCATCTCTAGAGTTTTCCCGCATCAGCCATCCCAAGCAAATAGGGAGTCAAATTGGCACCCTCCTTATCCCACTTAAACCTCCCCAAGCAAAGGAAGAAACCAAGTAGGTGCCCTCATTTTCTTCTCTCCTAATTTCCATGTATAACCAGCAAAGATGGAAATTTTGTGGTGCCCCCCCTTTTTCTCTTTATTCCATGTATACAATCCAACTTTGAAAGGAAGTCTAAGAGGATTGGGTGAATAATAAATACCCCCCCTATGCCTGTGGGAAGACGAACGGACGCGGGAGGCGTCCGCCCGCCCCTGCACCGCTGCCGGCCTGCACGCCGTCGCCTGCCGTCACCTCCTGCCTGCTGCTACCCACCGTCGGTCCGCCGCCCGCTCATCCGTTGGAGGCCACATCGGCGCCTAGAGGGTCTCCCATGACCGTGGGAGACCAAACGGCGTGCCGAGTGTGTCGTGCCCCCCTACAGCCCGCTACCGGCTGTCCACCACTCGTCGTCCGCCAGCCCCGTCCGCCACCCGCTTCCCGGCCGCCGACCATCCAACGATGCTCGACGAAGATCATCTTCCCCTGTGCACGACCGCGAGAGGATTTTGCATGGATTTTGAAACAGTCCAATTATTTTAGTGCAGCACGCATTTTGGAGCAGATCATCAAGCAACATGCTTTCCAGATCAAATCAGCACCAATATTGATGTAGCATGGATTTTGATGTAATTTATTTTTCCTTTTTTGGGTTTCTTATAGGCCAACTAAGTGAGGGTTTTGGTTCTTTTATATAAAGGCCCCATCTCCCCTTGTAATAATTAAGTTTTGATATAAATTTTTGGGTTTTCCCTGGGTTCTGGTTCTGGGCTGAGGCCCGTCTTTCCTTCACCTGCGGGTGTCGAGGGGTGTGAGACCCCACTTCCTTCGCTCGCATGCGAGCGTCGAGGGGAGCGAGGCCCTAGTTATCCCCCTTTTCCATCGAGTCCCCCTCTAGGTCTAGGGATTTTTCTTTACGGCCTCAAGTAGCGATTTGGGTGGGATGCCATAGGCTCCGCGTGTAGTGAGATGGGTGGGACGCCCTAGACTACATGTAGTGGGGTGGGTGAGATGCCCTAGAGGTGTGACATCTCTCCGTGAAGGTGAGTCCCCAGTCCTAGAGTGTCCATGTTTTCTATCCTCCATCCCATGTTTCTCCACCAAGAAAATTGAAAACCAAAAGAGTTCAACTGTTTTAGGTTTTAGTGTCAGCTCGCCCTAGTCCCGGGAGGCTTCTTAGCCCTCCCACGATCCTAGTTTATTTAGGGTGTTTCATTTTTCCAAATAACCTTGGGTACATCGAGTCCGTCCCGCATCACTGAGGAGGCCTTCCTTACTGCCCGGACCGCCCAGATTCGCCATCAGATTCAAGCGAAACAAGGCTTCTTCTTCCGGGCTCTGATCAGAGTTGTGAGTGATCTCTTCTGCTATTGTATTTCAATCTCTGACTGGTAAGAAACCTTCCCAACTCTTATTTTCTAATTTAATGAAGATATACTATCCTAAACCGGGAGTTTCTCAACTCTCGAGTCCTGGTTATTTCATTAGTTTTTATGATTCAGCCTGCAATATGATGATTCTTAGAATTGCTGAATACCTGCTAGTTCTTTACTTTACTTTAAGAAATTAGCCAACAAACTTAAATCTAAAAAATCACACAAAAAATAGTTTACTGCTTTTACTGCATATTTAGCATTCTTAGAGTCGTCCCGCATCATTGAGCCAATTCCTTCCTTTGTGAGTGAACCCACCCCAGAGTGTCCACATACAATTTGGCCAATAAGTGAGGAAAGGAGTGAGTGAATCTTGGATGATCAAGCCATTAGTACTCGAGATGAAGGTTATCAAAGGTATTTGGTTAGATGGCAAGGTCAGCCTGAACCTGAGAATTTGTGGAGCACTGGTGAGGATTTGCCATGCCTCAACCTAGACCCTCCTTGAGTAGCCAAATTGACCCTTACTCGATGGGGTTGAGTTCCTCCAGCCTCAAGAGAATTGGTGGGGGTACTAGGATTATACACAGATTACTGGGTCCTATTTTGTTTACTTAGTTATGTGTCAAAGTTTTGTAATCAACTAAGATTGAGTCCTGTAATAAGTTGAGGTTAGTTGATTTGGCTCAACCCTCAACCTAGTCCAGTACATTGAGTCTTGTTCATCAGCATGAGTCTATTATGAGTCCACTTCTTGTAAAAGAGAGGAGGCTATGCTATTTTGGAGTTCCATAAGACCTCATTTTGAAGCCAGAGTCAATTACATCAGCCTAGGGGAGCCTAATTGACACCCAGGTGCCCTGATTCCATCTAGATGCCATTTCTGATTCTAGACTCCTTCCAGATGCTTCTAGAATATACCATATGCTAGGAGCCCATGTTTTCCATGTTATCCCAGCACTCCAGGCCTCCAAATTCAAGCCCAGGAAGCAAGTCCAAGCAAGAAAAAACAAGATTCCCTTTTGATACCGGGAATATGCCAGCCCAGGGAACCAGGCGCCCCAGCTTCCAGGGGGCCCAAGCCCATGCATCCTTAGCCCATGGCCGACCTCCCCCTTGCTGCCCTAAAGCCCACACGCCCAAAGGAGGGGTGTCCAAGATTGTTTGACCAAGTCCAAGTTGATGTGAAAGAGGAGAAGACCAAGTCTATTCTGTCCTAGTTAAGATTCCTAATCCTTTTAAACCTTGTAATTCTAACTTAGCTAGGAAAGGACTTGTAGTCTAATTTGGAAGAGGACTTGTAAACTAAATATAACCATGGTTAGTGGGGGCATGGAAACTCTATAAATACCCCACCCCTCCCCCTCTTGTAATCAATCAACTCTTATGAATTAAAACTCTACTGAATTGTTTTTAATTCTAGCATCTTGTGTTTTCTTCTAGTTCCTTTGGTTTGATTCTTTGTGTTTTTGTGTTGGTCGACCCTATCCTTGCAATCCTCCATGCCCAAGCAGAAACTCAAGCCTCTTGACATCAGCCATGCCTTTGAGAAGAAGCCCTGAAGCCATCCCTGAAAGTAGGAGTCTTCCTTCTCCAGGCTGCCAGCCCTTCCAGCCTTAACCCTTCCTTCCTTATTTCATCTTGTTATCTTTTTCTTTGATTACTTGATTCGTGCCTAACCTTGACATTTTGTAGATCCCCGAGGTGTTTCCCCTCCCTAGAGGAGGCTTTCTTTCCCTTCAGACCAGATCCAGATCGCCTTCAGATTCGGGAACCAAAGGCTTGTTCTTCCAGGCACCATCTAGAGGCTGAGAGATCTCTTGATCGAAGAAACTACAATCGTTGCCTGGTAAAAGCCTTCCCCCTCTTGAGTTCTGATCTGATGATAGGTATGCTATCCTAAACTAGGAGTTTCTCAACTCTCAAGTCCTGGCTAGTCATTATTTTACATGAGTTTTGCTGGTACGATAGTGTCTAGCATTACTAGTCATCATGCTGATCTTTACTTATTTTCGAGTTATTAGCCTACAAATTTAATACCTAAAAGAATACAAAAAAAATTATTTTTTTATTTTGCATCAGTCCTAGAGTTGTCCCCCATCAAGGAGACCCTGTACCTCTAAACGTCATCTGGTATGCCGAAGGACTCCTCCAACCTTTAAAGGATTTCCTTCAGTTGGGCTTCATTGAATTTGCGACTGAACTTGTCATTCATTGCTACCATCATAATGCATCGGACAATGGTCCAATCAGAGAGCCACTTTTGATAAGTGTCTCTGACCGAACCCCAAGCATTGGGAGTAAGAGTTTCAGGTGCCGGATCCGATATCACACACATGATTCGTTCATGCTCCAGGATAATCATGATCCTTTGATACCAGCTATCGAAGTAGGACCTTTGAGCTTCTCGTTGTTGAGAAGAGACTAGTGTGACTGGTTGGAAGACATCTGAAAGGAAAACTAAAATTTATTAGTGTATATGAATTATTAACCTAAAGACATTGACTTTAGTCTAAAGGCCCCTCCCACTATTTTGTTCAGACTGGTAGCCTCTACCTCCAATCCAAGGAATCATTTTAATTCCTTAGTGGGTACTGGAGTACAATAGACAACACATGAGCCTGACTTTGGCCAGCCCATCCATGCGCATCTAATGGTAGGTTCTTCAACTGATTACTTCTCCAAGTAACCTCTAGTATTTGGGTTTTTCTCAAAGGTGCATTTCAATTGGCCTTTGGGCCTCTTATTGAAGGTCCCGGTTAGGTCCAACCATTATCATGACAAAATTCAATGCTTCTAACTAATGAATAGTCAAGCCCAATTTTGGCCGGCCCACCTGACCACCATTAAGAGAGTCGTACTAAGCCATTATATTAGGAACAACAATTCTAATAACCCAATGAACACCTAATCTTTAGATCTGCCGATGAACACCCAACTATTGGACCCATTACCATCCCACTTAATGGGATGCTAGGACTTGGTTATCCCCATAATGTCATCCTTTTATGGACCTAATAATTTAGAGGGTTTAATTTTAATGTGATAGAAGAGGAGATGAAAAGACATGGATTAACCTCCCACTGACCACATCAGTTAGCAAGGAGGATTATACATAACTAATGATCCATGGATACCTAAAATTAGTCAAGACTTATTAATCTTGGGTGACATAGGTTAACATGAGTCAATAAGCTATCCAATCAATTTTGATTGACCACATTGGCTAGGTAAGTTTGATCATAGGTTGGGTTCCGCCATAAATCGTCTTGCATTAGACACCAACCGAGTTGGCTAGGTAAGATGGTGGGGACACCAAGATCATACACAGATCACTAGATCCCATATGGTTTAATTAGTCATGTGTCAAAGTTTTGAAAATTTTATAATCAATTAAGATTGAGTTCTGTAATAAGTTGAGGTTAGTTGATTTATCTCAACCCTCAACCTAATCAATATTTTGAGTCCTGTACATCAATTATGAGTCCAGTATGAGCCCAATTTTTGTACAAGAGAGGAGGTCACCATATTTTGGAATTCCACTAGGCCCCATCCAGGAGTCAGAGGCCACTACATTAGCCTTGTGGATTTTATGTGACACTACATTAGCCTAGTAGATTTTATGTGACAACCCAGAATCCAAGATGCTTCCAGAAATCCTGATTCGTTCTAGATGCCCTCAAGATGTCAAGATTCCAGTCTAGATGCCAGAGCATATTTCCAAACTAGGGCATCCATAATTTTAGAGGTCCATCTGCATCCCAGCCTAAGGAAATCAGGTCCATGCGCCAAGCCTAGGTCCATTAAGAAGCAAGATTCTAAGAATATTCTCCTATCAGGCCATCCCAGCTTCCAGGGCCCAAAACCCATGTGCCCAGCCCAAGGCCCAAGAGCCCAAGCCCCCCTTAGCCGACCCACTTGCTACCCTTAAAGCCCACATGCCAATCAAAGCAAGAGTAGGCATCCTTGACCAAGTCAAAGCATGAAGAAGAGAGGAGAAGGAGAAGAAAAGTCAAAGTTCCTAACCTTTTTAGGTTTTCTTTTCCTAACCTCTTAAGGACTTGTAACCCAAGTGTGTAACCCTAGTTAGAGAGCATGAGAGCTCTATATAAACCCCACCCCTCCCTCTCTTCTAATCAAATTTTTATTCATGATATCAAAACCTTGGTAAATTTATTTGAGCTTGCGAGCTTGTGTTACTTTGTTCTTTTGGTTCTTTGGTTTGTGTTTGTGCTCTTATGCTTGGCCGAATTCCTTGCTGCCCTAGCATCCTTCCATGCCCTAACTCACTACCATCCAAGCCTTCACACGTCCAAGAAGGAGTGCCCTAGGCCACCAAGTAAGGAGAACTTCATCAAGCTTCAAGCTACCCCGCTTCTAAACCCTAACATGATCCTTCTAAACCCTAACATGATTCCTTCTAAACCTAGTTCCCCTTCTTTTTCTTACTTGCTATTTTGATTGACCCCTGATACTTGCAGGATCCGCAAGATATTTCACCTCCCCAGAGGAGGCTTTCCTTGCCTCCAGGATCGCCCAAATCAGCCATCTAATCAAGGGAACCGAGCTTCATCATCCATGCTCTAATCAAAGTGCTGTGTGATCTTTTCATCGAAAGTTCTTCAAATCACTGATTGGTAACATCCTTCCCTTCTCTTGATATCTGATTTGATAAAGATAAGCTATTCTAATACGTGAGTTTCTCAATTTTTGGATCCTGGAATTTTTTATTTTGCATGAGTTTGCCTGCGATACGATGATTCTATGAATTGCTATTCTTCTTGCTAGTTCTTACTTTAGTTTAGAAATTTATCCTACAAACATAAATTATAAAAATCATAAAAAAAATTATTTTACTATTTTTCCTACATGTTTAGCAATCTTAGAGTTATCCCGCATCATAAGAGATAGCCCCAAAAAACTAAAATCAAACTATCAAACTAACCTTGGATACCAATCGGTTCATCATACTCGATTAGACTAGCCTAAAGACTTGGACTGACCACTGAGCCACAAATTAGGTCCATTTAGATCTATGGACTAATCAATCTAACTATTAGAGAGATCTATAGAGAAGAAATTCTAACTCAATATTTGATTAGATTAGTTCTCTATTTAGTTCAATGCATCTAAACTTAGGTCTAACCCAATTAAGGACCTAATAGAAGCTAACCCATGACCTTTAAGGCTTATTGAAATGACTTAAAATCTTTGAATCATATTTCTAGAGTTCTTTGTCATTCAAGGTAACTTAATTCTTAATTAAGTTCAATAGCCTTAACGAATCGAAACAATTTCAATTAATAATATAAAATAATTTTATAATGAATTGAAATTTGAATTCACTATTTTTTAGCATTCTTATGTCAAGTATCGACACACCAGGGGAAAGTGTCAACACTAGGTGTCGACACTTGGGTTGACTCATGGCCTGAGATGGGAAGAAAATAGACTGCCATGTTTTCAGGCACGTGCACATGAGTCGACACCTTCAAGGCAAAGTGTCAACTCATGGCCCAAGTGTTGACACTTCCCGGTCAAGTGTCGACACTTCAGCCTTCATGAGTCGACTCAAGGCCTGTCAAGGACAAAAAATAGTGATTTCAAATCCAAAGTTTCTCCAAACTTTTAATCAAAGCCGATCAAAACAAAACTTTTAGATCTCATCTAAATTTGTTTTATGATCATAACAAAAGATTAAAACTTTTTAATCTACATTTTCTTTTATTTTTCTTCATTATGAGTCAATCACAAGTGGCACCCCTACATACCATAAGAGACCTCATTGAATGAAAGAGAGGGTCTTGCAACCCCACTTCTCTCCTATGAACGGATGACTATGATGAAGCACTCAATCCAAGTACTTTAAAAGGAAAAACTATGATGTGAAAGCATGCTAGCATTATTAGACTACGAAGAACATGGCTCTGATACCATTGAAGGTTAAAAATGAAATGCAGGTGAGCAAGCACGGTAGAAAGATATTTTAAAACTATTTTAAAAAAAATCAATGGAAGATTTGGTAGATCGATCAAAATGATGTACTAAACTGCCTATAATAGGACCTAGTATGATAATGTAGCATGCAATAAATATCATAAGCAGGAAAAGAACCAAAGATATAAAGATACCTTACCATTATACCTTTGAAGGATGTTATGAAAAAAGCCCTCGAGCCAGACATGTGTCTGGCCTCTATGGGTAGTTCACACCAGGGCTCGACTCTGATCAAATCCCTCGGAGTGCTAGCTCCTTAAGATCCTTTAGGCTGATCTTCTTCTTCTCGAAAGACGAGAAGGAGAGGTGGAACCCTTCCTAACAAGCTCTTTTCTCAAAATCTAGCTTGAGTACTAGGTATTCACATACCCAATACCCTAGTCCTCACAAGCCCCTTTTTTCTGCCCTCTTAGAATCTCAACAGCAAGGAAACTCTTCAACAGGAAAATAGTTTCATCCCACTTGGCAGCCTTAAAACAATCCTTATTTATAAGGGCAGCCATGAGAGAGAGAATGAGGAAGGAGGAGTGATTGGGGGAGAAGGTTGAGGACTATACCAAATAGGTTCCAAGCTTAAATGGCAAGAATGACCATCATTCCATGAAAGCTTGCAGCCAAAACCAGCTAGATTTCAAAATTCAAATTCAAAATTCGAAGTCAAAACCTTCCCAAAAATCTTCCTAGAATTTTTGCTGGTCATAGCCAAGTGTCGACACTTGGAACATGGTCAATCACATTGCCCTCCAGTGATGGCAAACGATTCTCAATCATCGATCAGCATTTAGATCATGTAGAAATCCCTGAGGTGTGTGACGCCATAGGTTCAAACACTAAGCCGGTAGTACTGGATCACTTTCAGTACCAGTCAAAGTCCTCATCTAGCAATGATACCCGACATTTGGATAGGTCGAAGATTGCAGAATAATTTTCTAGAACCTCTAGGATATGGTTATCACATAATTCATCACTTTGACCTCATAATGCTCAGGATGACCTAGGGTTTGACTGCCAATCCTAATTTGGTTCATCCAGATCGTGTCTCAACCTTACATGTTATGTGACTCCTTACAAGAACTACCTTGACCAAGGTTTTGCTAAATTGAGACATAGCGAGTCATTCACTCCAAACTATTTGGAGGGGTTAATTCCATCTTGATCCACCACCACTCCACAAGTACTTGACTGTAACTAGAAACCTTTCATTGCTGGATTAGAAATCCAGGTAGTCTAGCACCAATATACATTGAGTTTCTTACGAGCTACCATGGTGACCTCGAGTCTGAGGCACACATATACCCATATCCCTTCACGAGCAACCCTTTGGTAGAAGGGAGCTTCGCAGATGGTCACGTTCAGTGAGATGTCACAAATTTTATTTGTATGTCATATCAGTGTCACCACACTCCTTGGACAAGAGGACAACCAACCAATATGAGATACAACAACCTATACTTGACACATCGTCGTCCTACAACAATGTATCCTTTGGTTGTGAACCAGTTTAAGAATTACTTGATATATCCTCTCTATATTAAATATAATATAGTTCTAAGGACTCCATCATACAAGAGTTCTTTTTAGGAAAATGCATATATGACGAACATCCAAAAGAATAACTTTTATTCATTAAACATTCATATACAATTATAAAATAGCACAACTGTCTACTGCCTAGACGATTGGCTTTGGGACACAATTACCAATACCCATGACCCTAACAAAATTCCAATTGACTTCCTAGATAAATTTTCTAATATGTGTGACCCTTTAAGTTCTACATCTAGCCAGTAATAGGTCTAGATCCAAGCAGATTTGATCCAATCAAACCTGATTGACCTAATTAGGTCAAATTGAGCTAACCTAAGTTGCCAATTCGAACCAGCTTCCAAATTGACTCATGAATCCAATCGAATTGATTCATGAAAATCTACAAGATATGATTGACATCTAGCAACATGTCATGCCTACCCGGAAGATGAGAAATTTGGTAGAAAGTACCAAAATTTCCTTCTATGAAAAGTTCACAATTCAATCCTTCGATCTCCCTTTATCCTGATTAAGTAATGGGCATGGATAAATGTTAAACCCTAGCATTTAGTCATTTAAAATCTTAATTCGATCATGAAGACTCGATCAATGATAGATTAGAAACCCTATCTAATCTCATCTTACTTTGATCAAAGACTTCTTGAGTCATCATTTGAAAAGATCACATGAGATAACAACTCCCCTTTACTAGGAGCGATCGATTCCTTGTTGACCTACTCATTATCTTCATACATAATCCACCATATCCAAAAATATCTTGTACATGACTTAATTGCCATGAATGAGTATGCATCAAAATATGGGTTCATGTGCACAAGATACTATAGTAGTCTCAAGTCTAAGGATCACACTAAAAGAACATTCCTGTAACAAGTAAGTAAGACTTCTATTTGATATTCTCTTGTCGAATTAGTTCAGTGGACTCATAACCTAATGAGCACTTACATCCTTATATTAGTGTCTCCACACAAGTGGCTATGAGACCAACCACCCTCTCCAATGAGCATACATAGAATGGGCTAGTCTTTCCGGATTCATCAATCCCTGAACCGATGGTCCATCAATTAGGAATGTTTTAGATTAGGGTTTATAAAAATCTAGGTCTCACTGTTATGACTTCCATCATAACCCTAATTTCATTATCCAAACCTATGGGGTTCATCATAATCTAATATAGATGCAACAATAGGATGAATCAAAATTACCTTTATTTAATGTCATACAAAAGTAAGTGGATTACAATAATGCCCTTACAAAGATTGGCTTTTAGGATACTTTTCTTTCAATCTCCCACTTGAACTAAAGTCAATCACCCTTGTATCTTATACCCATACAATCTAAGTGGCGATCAAAATGCTGTTGAGGTAATGCTTTAGTGAATGGGTCTGCTATGTTGTTCTTTATTTCTACTCGTTCGATGACAACATCTTGTCTTTCTATAATCTCTTAAACATGATAAAAACGTCTTAGGATGTGCTTGGACTTATGATGAGACCTTGGTTCCTTAGCTTGCATAACAGTTCCAGTGTTATCATAATATAGTGGCACCGATTATTGTATAGCGGGAACCACATCCAATTCCATGATGAATTTCTTCATCCACATAGCTTCCTTTGTGGCTTCACTTGTAGCTATGTATTCTACCTCAGTGACTAAGTCAGCTATAGTTGGTTGCTTGGTACTCTTCCAACTCACTATACCATCATATAGGGTGAAGATATACCCTGATATAGATTTGCTATCTTCCGGATCTAATTGAAAAATAGAATCTGTATCCCTCCTAGTTTCAACTCTGATCCACCATATATAAAAAAAATATCTTTAGTCCTTCTCAGGTACATAAGAATGTTTTTCATAGCTTTCCTCACTTGGATCACTTTGGAACCTGCTTACTATACCCAAGGCATGAGCAACATCAGGTCTGGTACATAACATGGCATATATAATTGATCCTATAGCCGAAGCATAAGGTATCAAACTCATCCTTTCTCTCTCCTCTGGTGTCTTAGGAGACATTTTTTTGTAGAGATGTATGCCTTGACTCATAGGTAAGTAACCCCTCTTACTTTAATCCATGTTGAATCTCTTCAATACTAAGTCAACGTACCTAGATTGGGATAAGCCTAGAATTCTCTTAGATATATCTCTATAGATCTTTATACCTAGTATATAGGATGCCTCTCCCAAATCCATCATGGCAAACTACTTTGATAGCCAAGATTTGATCGATTGCAACATTGGAATATCATTTCAATTGATGAGTATGTCATCAACATACAAGACCAAGAAAGCAAGTGCAGTCCCATTTGTCTTCTTGTACACACATGGTTCATCTACATTCTTGATAAAACCAAACTCCTTGATTGTTTTATCAAAGCATATGTTCCAACTCCTCAATGCTTGCTTTTAATCCATAAATGGATTTTTTAAGCTTCCATACTTCATTTGGTCTCCCACTTGAGACAAAACCCTCTAGCTGTGTCATATAGACTTCTTCCTCAAGATTTCCATTGAGGAATGCAGTCTTAACATCCATCTGCCATATCTTATAATCATAGTATGCTTCTATAACAAGCAATATCCGAATGGACTTAAGCATGGTTACTCGTGAAAAAGTTTCATTATAATCAATGCCATGTTTTTGTTTGAAACCTTTTGCCACCAGCTTGGCCTTGTAGGTCTCTACTTGACCATTTGCACCAATCTTCTTCTTGAAGACCCATTTACATCCTATTGGGTTATTTCCTTCAGGTGGATCTACTAAAGTCCAAACTTGATTGGAATACATGGAGTCCATTTCAGATTTCATGGCATTTAGCCATTTGTTAGAGTCCTTTCATTCGATAGCTTCCGTATAGGTCACAGGATCATCATCCTGTATGATATTAGCTTTATTATCATTCCGAATGACAAAGACATATCTGACAGGTGCACCTTGCACCCTCTCTAACCTTCGGAGAGGAGGTGTGTGTTGTGGTTATTCCTGGACTTTTAAAACATCTGGTTGAGGAATTATTATAGGTTGAACTTCTTTAAGTATAGTTCTAATATCCTCCCACTGCCCCTTTCTTGAATAAACTCCTTTTCCAAGAATGTGGCAAGCCTACTGACAATGACCTTTTGCTCAGTAGGATGGTAGAAAAGGTAACCTATACTTTCTTTAGGATTTCCTATAAATCTACATTTATCAGCCCTAGTACTTAACGTATGTCCAAAAACATTCCTGACATAAGTAAGGCAACCCCAAATCTTAAGATACTTAAGACTTAGCCTTTTCCCTTTTCATAATTCATATGGAGTGCTCTTAACTGCCATTGATGGTACCCTATTCAATATGTAGGTAGCAGTCTATAGGGCATTACCCCGAAAGGATACTGGAAGATCTATGAAGCACATCATGGATCGTACCATATCTAACAAGGTACAATTCCTTCTTTCTACTACACTATTTAGCTATGGTGTATATGGAGGGATTTATTCAGAGGGAATTTCTTTGTTTTTAAGATGATCGAGAAATTTACTAGACAAGTATTCACCACCTTGATCAGACCGAAGGACTTTAATACTATGCCCAATTTGTTTCTCGACTTCACTTTGATACTCTTTGAATTTTTTAAAGGCTTCAAACTTGTGTTCATAAGATACACATATCCGAATCTTGATAAATCATCAGTAAAACTAATGAAATAAAAGTATCCTCCTCTGGCCTGGGTTGTCATAGGACCACACACATCTATGTGTAATAGTCCTAACAATTTAGTTGTCCTTTCTCCATGTCTAGTGAATTAAGACTTGGTCATTTTATCCATGAGACAGGATTCATAAGTTCCTAATGATTCATGATCAAAAGGTTCAAAGAAATTTTTTTTGTACAACTTGTTTATCCTAGACTCACTGATATGACCCAAATGACAATGCCAAAGATAAGTGACATTTATATCTTTTCTCTTTCTTTTCTTATCATCAACAAGCAATACATTATCATTGAGTACTAAAGTTAGAAGACCATTGATGAAATAACCATGTCCAAATACTTTATTAGAAAAAAGAATTAAGCAACCATAGCCCTTTACATTTATTTCAAAACCTTATTGTAATAACAAGGGCACATAAATAATGTTTCTAATAACATTTGGGACATAGTAATAATCTTCTAATTTTAATATACTACCTGAAGGTAGTAATAAAAGATAGGTGCCCACAGCTTTAGCATAAATGGCTTCACCACTTGCGCCATATAGCTTGAAGTCACCTTCCTTCAAACTTCTAATTTGATGGAGTCCCTGTAATGACCTGCAGATATGAGACCTACATGCAGTATCCAATACCCATGAATCAGTAGTTGAAGTACTCAATGATAAATTTGTTTGTGTCATATACAAACCTTTAGATGCTCCACCAGCATCTTGTTTCAAACTTGAAAGATTTGTCTTGTAGTTTTTCTTCCAATGCCCCTACTTCCCACAGTGAAAACATGCTCCATCGCCAATGGCATTCTTTGCTTTCTTCTTCTTCTGGATGTTCCTTTTAGGGTTGAATTTTTATTTCAGATCCTTTTTCATTGCATGTTTCTTCTTTCCATCAATAAGAAGAAGATGAGCCCTATCTCCCTTAGAGTGGCTCTCGGTTGTCTTAAGTATGTTAAGTAGCTCAGGCAAAGAAATATTTAGTTTGTTCATATGATAGTTTAGAACAAACTGAGAGAAGGAATTCGGGAGTGACTGCAAGATCAAGTCCTGGCCGAGTTCACCATCCATCACAAATCCTAGTTAACTCAATCGAGTGATTAAGTCAATCATTTTCAGAACATGGTTTTGAACTGATGAGCCCTCACTTATGCATGCACAAAACAACTGCTTCGATATTTCATATCGAGCAGCCCTACTTTGCTCTCCATAAAGCTCTTTTAGATTGAGCAATATGGACAGAGGTTCCAGCTCCTCATGTTGCCTCTAAAGTCATTGCTCATTGAGGCTAACATGATGCACTTGAAATCATACTATCATTCTTCCACATTTTATATATGGCTCTTTCCTCCTCGAAAGCATCATCTTCAATTGGCTCTGGATCCGGAGAATTAAGAATATAAGAAAGCTTTTCCTGAGTTAATACTATCCTTAAGTTCCTCAACCAATTGACATAAGTGGGACCGGTCAATTTGTTGGCATCTAAAATGCCTCGCAGTGATAAACTTGAAGCTATAATACTTAAATCTACATAAATATAAAGAACAACTATAAGCAAACCACTCAAGATGACATCCATAATTAGATAAGGACTTTCATATCTAATTATGTCTCCCACTTTTTATTTCGAATACCATAGCCCTTAACTATGGTAAATGAAAAAACCCTACCAGGGCTTCCTTGGTGGGGTTGAGATCCCAATTCCTCATGAATGCCTTGTGTTACACAACAAACACTCATGAGTTCAAGGGTAGGAAAACCCCTTTCCAATTGCATCTCTTGCAATTCTCAACATAACACTTGCCTCTAAGATACTTATACCCTTGTGTGTGCACAACAAACTATAATATTTTAGTTTAGTCGGACCCTTCATTTCTATATAGCCATGATCGAATAATGTTGTCCTTATATTATACAATAAAGCAACATTGCCAATCATGCAATAAAGCACTAGGTGCACCAAGACAAATTTTATATCAAACCCTAGAGTAGGCCTTGTGTTGCACAACAAACCTTCTATAATTTTTTGATATTAATTTGGCTTAGCGTGAAGGAATGCAATTTGTAGTGTGCTTAATCAATTAGCATTTCCAATTTAAGATCAAGATATGATCAAATTGGCCAGATAAGTAGAAGGGGTGAGGGGGTCCCCCCGTTGCTTTCCTTAGACACTAATTAAATTGGCTAGGTTAGACAACGGAACCAATTAAAAATCTCATTCCTTTTACCTTCCCAGAACCACTTGCCTAAACATCAATTGGCTGATCATACCTTAGTCGGATTTGCATCAGATTAACTTACACTATGACTAAATATGATTTTAATGAGGGCTTTGATGGTCTCATACACATCCTAATTAATCATGTTAACATGACGTTCATTCCAACACACAAACATATTAAGCCTAATATGTGTAACCATAGCATGATTAAAATAATACTTTGTTCACCTCACTTATTCATGGGATATGGCTACAGCAGCACCACTACACGCCATAGGAGACACCATTGAATGAGAAGAGAGGGCCTTTAAATCAAACTTGGCTCCTATGACTTGACGGCCATGGTGACTAATCCAATCCGAAGCAGTTACTAGGATATAACATATCACATGTATATATTTGAACTAATCATGCATCAATACATAACATAGTAAACAATCAACACCAAAGAGATTTCTAATTGTATGCATCAAGATGGCTTTGATACCAATGTTGGGTTAACTAGGCTGGGCACAGCGAAAAACTAGGTTTCAAAAAATTTCATTTTTAAAACCCTAACCGGCCGAAACCCGAAACCCTAAGACCACTTGTGCATAACAATCAATAAATCAAGACTTTAGGATAATAAAAGAATACTTGGAATGCTAATTCCTTCTTCTTTTACTAGGCACACAAGTGCATGCCCTCCAGAGGTTATCCACATAGGAATTGATCCTAGGAAATGCTCTTTAGTAGGTTTTTTAAACCACTGGGACTCTTCACTTTGGCCTTTCTTCCTTTGGCAGCCTCTCTTTCCTTGCTTAGACCATTGCCCTCCAGTAGAATACTCTGAGCCCTCTCCAAAATCTCTCTTCACTCTCTTTATCACTTTCTAAATCTCTTCCTAAACCCTTGTCTTAAAATGGTGGACTTGTGTTATGACAAGACCTAAGTTCTAACAAGGGAGGGAGGAGACAAGGATAGTGTGACAGAGTGTAAGTCTAAGAATGAAAGGAATCAGATTCATAATAATACCTTCAGCCAAAACATCGAAGGCTATTTATAAGAGATGGGGAGGTTCCAATTATGGCTCTTCATCAGCCTTTGATCTATCAATCAACAAATCAAATAAGACCCTTCATAAAGGAGTCCTATCTTGAAACATCATTACTCTTCCTGCACCAAAAGCCATGACCCTTCTTGCACCAAATGCCTTTTCTCGTCATGCCATGTGGCACTTAACTAGTTGATAGACTTCTCATATAGTGTGGGAAATGAAGTGGCTTATCCAAGAGTCAAGTTCCTTCAATGAGAAAGACTCTTGGATTTTAAATGTTGCGATTATCATGAAGGGACGCAACCATTCATGTGCATGCCAATATCTGTTCACCACCCAAGCTTTCTTTTAACCGGTAATAAGCCATGACATTAGGGCATGGGATAAAGCTAAGAATGCCTTGTTTCATCTAGAAACAATTCCCCAAATCAAAAGGACTCTAGGTCCTTTCTACACCCCATTTATTCTAGCACAAAAACTAATTGGCGCCAAGAGTCCTTACGACTTAAGACTCTTCAAATAAATAGATAAAGGCTGATTAAATATGGATAAAGCCAGATAATTGCTGCCCCACTCTGGACTCGACCCAATCTAGGATTCCATCAAATTGGTTAGTGTTTCCCAGTAAGCAACCCAAGAGGGGGGAGTGAATTGGGTTTCTAAAAAAATATTTGCAAGTAAGTGTGCCAATTCAAAAATCTATTCAAGTGCTAGTGAGATGAAGTATTTGTGCCCTTAAAGAGTATGCAGCAGAAATTTAAATTGCAATGAAGGTAAGAGCAGATAGAAAGAAACAATCAATCATAAACACCAGGCAAATATAGTGGTTCGATGCTCTCAAAGGCACCTATGTCCACTCCTCAAGGTCCACTCGGGAATTCACTATAATCACTTACGATTATAGTTGATTAGTTTTCAGGGCTCACTAATCAAAATCCCTTTTGATTTTGACAGGGCTCACCAAAAGAAACCTCTTAGTTTTCAAAGGCTAACCAAAAATCTCCTTGGTTTTCAACTAGGCTAACCAAAAACCTTGATACACCAAAATATGAATTGAAGTAAAGAATACAAGAAAAGCTTTCTAATAAAAGTTGTTATCTCTTTGATGCTTGATGAAGATGCTTGTCTTTAATTTGATGAAGCCTTAATCAATGCTCAAAAAGGTTGGACTTGAATGCTCTTAATTTCTTTGAATGCTTAAAGGCTTCTTTAGCTTGGAAGTAGTTGCTCTCAATGAATGTGTGAGTGAATGAGCTTTCTTTTCTTCCTTTTTTTCTTCTCTCTTAATTATATTTGAGTTTAATCCTCTTAAATACCATCCCAAGGCTCAAATGAAAGTTTTCAATCATTGGAGAGGTGAAAATAGCCATTGGGTGATAAAAGGGTCAAGTTCTATGTTTGAAAAAACTAGCCGTTACTATTCCCAGAACTCCATGTGTCAACACTTCAATCCTTGAGTCGATACTTAGAGTCAACACTTAGTTCCCATGAGTCGACATCTAGTTCAAAATTCAACTTTGAGACTCTCTGGAAATCTCAGGTGAGTCGACACTTCATCTGGGGAGTCCACACTCGAGTCGATACTTGACATCCTTGAGTCGACACCTAAAGAAAATCTTGGATTTCAGCAAGTTCTGGAAAAAATCTATCTCAGGCTTTGAGTCGATCCTTGAGTCAACACCTTGAGTCGACACTTGAGTGGCATGAGTCAACACTTCAAGCATGCCATCTGAAACTTCTTTCTGTGTGCCGGTTTGAGTCGATACTTGCATTGTCATGAGTTGACACTTGCTGAAACTTTTTCAACAATGATTGAAACTCTACATAATCCTTTTTCAACTTGACTCTTTAATTCCTTTCAAGCAAATCTTAAATACTTAAGTCCATTAATCATTGATGTTTCATCCATAGAAAGGGCTTCTTCAATCATTTGACAAGCAATTCAATTTGACTAACTTGATGAGTACCTTTTTTCTTAATAAAAATATACTTTAGCAAACTATTAGTACTCAATTATACTTAAGTATTTTGTTAATCATCAATATCGATAACAGAGTCAACAATCTTTCCCTTTTTGATGATGACAAAATCTTTAAGTATAATAAAAAATCTTCAAACAAAATGAAGCTTTGTGCAATATATAAAAGATAAATAGAATGTTTAGAACTAGACTCATTTGCAATGCATTAGGGCCATAAAAAGATATCAGAATTAAAGTTGAATATACCATGATACTCAACATGTATTTCAGAGTTAAAACTAATTTCATAGAAATAGAAAGTGAGATTAATATGAAAATCATCTATACTTGAGCTCAACAAAAAAACTTTTAACTTGAGATTGAAGAGTATAAAATCTCCCCCTCAAAGGGTGATCTGAAAAATTGATTTTCAAAGAATTTGCAAGAAAATGTTGCTTAAAAAGATTTTCTTCTTAATGCTCCCCCTCACTCATTGCTCATTTGTTTTTCCTTTTTAAATACTCTTTTACTTTCTTTTTATTCTCATTTTACTCTCATTTTGCTCTCTTATTATTTCTCTTCCTCCTTTTGTTTTATTTCTCTCCCTCCTCCTTATTTTTCTTTTTCATATAACTCTCCCCCTTTTTGTCATCATTAAAAAGTTGAAGAGAGAGAAAATATAAGCGATAATATAGAAATTTGGTGGAAAGGTGCAAGAATTATTGACTACATCTGAAATTGGAGTTAATATATATTAAAAAAAAGTTTCATACATTGATACATGAGATTTGATACAAATAGGTAAATATGCAGAAATGCATACAAGTAATGCTGAAATGTAAACTAACTAAACATAGAGACTATCCTACTAAGAACTCTCCTCATCAGAGGATCCAATCTCAATCAGTCCAGTATCTTTAGAAGGTCGAGATCGCGACCACATCGTCCGAAGATCGGAGAGTCTGGTCCGGGTCGGTCTCGAAACATCACGATGGCCTCGTCCTCTACGTCTAACATAACCTCTGCCTCTAGCTAGTACCGAAGAGGAAGATGCTACAGCAGTAGCGGGAATAGAATGGACCGAAGTGGCTGTATCAAAATCAGTAGGAAGGGGGGTATGTTCAAAGATGGGTCCGAAGTCAAGATGCTGGAAACCAGGGGTATAAAATCCTAGTTCCCTGACAAGGGAAGATATATTCAAGGATGGAGAATGTAACACAGATGTATCAGAAGATGAAATGATAGGAGTAGGTACAGGAATAGAAGTGTGATGATCAGGTCTGGAGGGTAAGGTAGATAAAATTGAAGTCTGAAAAAATGATCGGGGTGTATCAAAATTGGGGCTCTTAGGAACATCAACTGCAATCTCCTACTCTGGCTCCATCATAAAATCTATCACATCAAAATCTATGGAGTTAGACTGATCATCTGCCATATCAGGTCCTTGAGCAGATGGTGCTGGAGGTGGATCAGATAGAGCTGAACATGGAGGAGCTCTGCTCGTTGAAGATCTAGCTAATGCAGATAAAATAGCAGAGAAGCGATCACTCAATCCTCGATGGCTCTCCCTCATCTCCATATACATCCTATTGACTCACTGATGAATAATCATCACCTCAGTCTTTATGCAAACGACCCTGTCCTCTAAACTATCTTCAGTACTCGAAATATTTGTCTTTGCAGGAGTGGCTGGCTCAGGCTGAGAAGTAGGCTCTGGCTATGCCGTAGGCTTGGGCTGTGCCTCAGAAGTCTCTTTATGTAGCTCAGATGGCCCTACTGATGCGCATTGCAACGCACCAATTTAATTACCTTAAAACTACTATTCTAAAATAGGATAGCAGGAGCAAGGGTCGAATCCACAGTGACTTTCCTAATTACATTGAAAACAATCGATATGCAATAGAAATTGAAATCTTAAAACTATAAAAGAAAATTAACAAGTAATCAGCAGTAAAAGTAACTCAAGAAATGATCTATCCAATAGAGAGCATGGCCCGTATCCATGAATCACGACCCGTCCCTTGTCGGGAATAGACTGGTCTAAATGCTAGTGAAATAACCTAGATATGATCTATCTCACAAGAGTACAGCCCGTACTCACTTGGAAATAGGTCAGTCAAGATTAATTTTACTTGACTTACCTCCAAAGCATTGCCCTAGCAACGCATCTGAATCAAAAACAAAAAAAAACAAAAACAACAGAACATCAATTACTCGAATGATTTCTTTATTTCAAGTAAGAGGGAGTACATCAAAGTAATAAAACCAAAAATAAAACCCCCTTTCCCAAGTGCAGCTCCAGACTTGGTTGATTTCTGCATGAAGATGGCGCTGACCGGTAGAGAATAGGTCTGCTGGAATAAAGTTGGGATAAACTTGGAATAGTGTTGGAATAATGGGAATAAAGCTGGAATAAGTGGAATAGCAGAAAATCAAAAGATCGCAGGGAAGATTTTCGGGATTGTGACTGAACCGAGGGTTGGAATAATGGACTATACTGTGGAATGGGGTCTCTACGACTAAGCTGGAGTGGTGGGAAAATGGCTTGCTGCTCTTTGTGGAATGGAGAAGAGAAGGCACTACTGCTCTCTGTGATGGAGAAGAAGAAGCTCGGAGAAGAAGAACACAGGGAAAAATAACTGCAGATGGCTCCTCACTGATCCCCCGAATACCCTCTTCTGGCTCCCCTGGACCCCTTTATATAGGCTCTCCCTGCTCCCAACCCGCTCCCTCGATCCGACCAACCCGCTCCACTGTTGAAACAAACTCAACAGAGCAACGAACACCACTCCACGGTTGCAATGAAGACGCTCCACGGATGCAACGAAGATGCTCCATCGATCTCTAGCTCATCCGGTGGTGCCCAGATTCTTGTTCCCAGTTCGGTCCAACCAGTTCGGTCCAACTCAGTACGTCGGTTTGGTCCAATAGAAGTTCAGACCAAAAGAGATCATTGGCTGCAACCCATTGTGAATACCCTCCAGATGGTGAGGAAGGGCACTCCACCATCATCTCCGGTCGGTGGTGGACTGGGTAGGTGGTCCGGCGATGGGAAATGGTGACTGCGGTGAGATTCGGCCAAGAGAAGATGAAACAACCGCAGCCCCTTTTGGAAGAATTTTTCCGGCCACTGAGGCTTCTCTTGCCGGTGGCATGCTTGCCGGTGACCTCCCCGGTAGTGGGGGCGATTCCCGGGCGAGTTTCGGCTTGAATGGGGCAAGGCGGTCCACGGCTCTGCAGTCGTGGACCGCGTTAATGGTGGATCACAATCTATGGAGTACTAGGTGGACCGAGCAGCCGGTCCAATGTGCACCAGCTGCTTTAAGTTTCGTGCAAATTCTTGGTTAATTGCCAAAAAATTCATTTTGGGCCCGTTTTGAGTCCGATTAGAGTGCTGTTCACACCGTTGGACTTCTAAAATCGGACTCTCCATGTTAGCGATGTTCTTTCCTATAAATGACATATAAAAGTATTAATTTTGAAAAAATAATGATATTTTAATATTAAAATAATACTTTTATATTTATGTTTAATGTTGTTATCACACCTCCCAACTTGAACTTTGCTCATCCTCGAGTAAAGCAGATAGAATATCCATGTGTATCAACCCATCATTGAATTAGATGTTAACCCAAGCAAACCTAAAGGTAGATGAAACCTAGTCAGACTACTACTGAGATACTTCATTGGATTACTAATTCAACTCTTTTTAGTGGACAGGTAAAGTTCATAAAGATTTCTGGAGTTCTTCTTCTACCAACTTTCCATCTCACTTTAAAATCCTCTAACTTTCTAGGATTTATTTCAATACCTTTCTGCTAGATGATTTTTCCTCTTTCATTTTTCATGTGTTATATCCAAGCCTCATAAGTATTAGTATTCTCTCCCATTTTTATGCGAACCACAATGCTTACTTAGGCGAAGGGACCCGGTTACTCACAGAGGTACCATTGCTTAACAGATTTCTTGATCTTCTCACCTTTTGATATGAACCACAATACTTACTTAGGCGAAGGGGCCCGGTTATTTAGTAAGAGTTCAAGTAAAGCTGTGAGACTAGATTAACCTTTTTTTTTTTTTTTTTTTTTAGAGGAAAAACCTTAGCATACTTGATCTTTTGATTTATATCCCAAAAAGTAGACTCTTTATTAAGATCAATGGTCAAAAGGCTTTGGAATTACTCGATGAAATTATTTATGATCCATACCCTACCATTTATTAAGTTTCTTTAATGATTTATCCCTCAGCATCTCTAGTATTATCTAGGCCATTAATCAATCATTTGATTAAGGTGCATAAGTAACTCTAGTTCGAGACAATAATTAGATACACATAACCTAATCATTTCTAACTGCACTCAAAGATCTAAGCAAGTCAAGTAAATCTTCCCCTCCCAACTTAATCGACATTGTCCTTAATGGAGTAGGAAAGAAAATGAAAAGTATAATAGGAAAGAATACACCTTGGAAAAATGTGCTTCGAAGGTTTCATGAAGTATTGGATTCATTTGTTGCTGCACTCCCTCACTTTATTCTTCTAAAAAGAAAAGAAAAGAAAAGAAACTAGTTAAAAATTAAAAGCATAAACTAGGTTGCCTCCCAGGAGTGCTAAGTTTAAAGTCTTCAGCCAGACTCAGCTGATGGTAGTACTGGATCCATAAGATCAAGAATTTCAACAATTTCTCCATCATGAATATCCTCAACATAGGGTTTCAAGTGTTGGCCATTTATTTTAAAAATATTTCCTTGTTTGGGATCTTTAAGTTCAATCATGCCATGAGGAAATACTTGAGTAATGATGAAGGGTCCATCCCATTGTGAGCGAAGTTTTCCAGGAAAAAGGCGCATCCTAGAATTGTAGAGCCACACTTTCTGATCAGGCTTAAACATTTTTTGATTAATGAATTTATCATGATATGCCTTAGTTCGAGTCTTATAAATTTTTGAACTTTCATAATCTTCATTCCGTAGCTCTTCTAATTCACTCAATTGAAGTTTCCTAGTAGAACCCGCAGTCTTCAAATCAAAATTACATTGCTTGATAGTCCAAAATGCACGATGTTCTAACTCTACCGGTAAATGACATGCCTTGCCAAACACTAACCGGTATGGAGACATTCCTAGGAGAGTCTTAAAGGCAGTCCGGTAAGCCCATAATGCATCATTCAAACGTTCTGCCCAATCTTTCCTATCGGGCCTTATCGTTTTCTCCAGGATGTGTTTAATTTCTCTGTTTGATACTTCAACCTGGCCACAAGTTTGGGGATGGTAAGGTGTGGCTACCTTATATGTAATTCCATATTTCTTCATTAATCCTTCAAAATGTTTATTTGTGAAATGCGTGCCCCCATCACTAATAATTGCCCTTGGGCACCCAAACCGACTAAGGATGTTACACTGAATGAACTTGACAACAACTTTGTGATCATTGGTTCGGGTTGCTATGGCTTCGATCCATTTAGACACATAATCAACTGCAACCAGAATATACTCAAACCCAAAAGAAGAAGAGAATGGCCCCATGAAGTCAATGCCCCGGACATCAAAAATTTCAACAACTAAAATAGGGGTCAGAGGCATCATATCTCTACGCGAAATATTTCCCGTTTGTTGACATCTCAGATAATTACGACCAAATTTGTGTGCATCTTTAAAAAGAGTTGGCCAGTTAAACCCACTCTGTAACACTTTTGTTGCAGTTTTCCTTCCACTAAAATGTCCCCAACAAGCAAGAGAATGACAAAAAGTGAGTATGCCTTGGAATTCACTCTCAGGGAGACATCGTCTAATCACCTGATCTGAACAGTACTTAAACAACTCAGGCTCCTCCCAAAAGTAATATTTGATTTGTGAGAAAAATCTATCTTTTTCTTATTTGGACCAGTGGGTAGGAACTTGCCTTGTTGCTAAGTAATTCACAATATGGGCAAACCAGGGTAGGCCATCAGACAAAATAGAGAAAAGCTGCTCATCAGGAAACTGATCTCTAATTGTTTCTTTGTTGCATTCTACTAAGATCCTAGAAATATGATCTGCTACCAAATTTTCAGAACCCTTCTTATCTAAGATTTCTAAGTCAAATTCCTGCAGTAGAAGGATCCACCTAATCAGTCTGGGCTTTGTGTCTTTCTTAGATAGTTGATGTCGTAATGCTGCATGATCAGTGTAAACTAAGATCTTAGATCCTAACAGATATGATCAAAATTTCTCCAGGGCAAAAACAACTGCTAGCAACTCCTTTTCAGTAGTGGTGCAATTTATTTGTGCATCCAAAAGAGTTTTACTAGCATAATAAATCACATGTGGTTCCTTATTAAACTTCTATCCTAAAACTGCCCTTACAGCATAATCAGAGGCATCACACATGATTTTGAAAGGTAGGGTCCAATCGGGAGGCTTGATCACTGGTGCAATAGTCAAAGCAGTTCTCATAATCTCATAAGCAACCACACATTCTATATTAAAATCAAATGGATTGTCTTTAACGAGCAGATTACACAAAGGTCGTGAAATTTTGCTGAAATCCTTGATAAAACGTCTATAAAATCCAGCATGGCCAAGGAAGGATCGTACTTGTTTAACTGAGGTTGGAGGAGGCAATTTCGAGATCAATTCTACCTTACCTTTGTCAACCTCAATACCTCGCTCCGAAATAATATGTCCGAGCATGATTTCCTCATGAACCATAAAATGGCTCTTTCCCAACTTAGGACTAGGTTCGTTTCTATACATCGTTTCAAAACCTTAGTCAAGTTTCGGAGACAATCATCAAATGAAGATCCAAATATCGAAAAGTCATCCATAAATATTTCAAGAAATTGACCAACCATATCAGAAAAGATGGATAACATACATCATTGAAAAGTGGCTGGTGCATTGCACAGACCAAATGGCATACGTCTAAAGGCAAATGTTCCAAAGGGGCAAGTAAAGGTGGTTTTTTCTTGATCAGCAAGAAATATCGGAACTTGGTTATATCCTAAATATCCATCTAGAAAACAGAAGAAACTCTGCCCAGCTAGACGTTCTAAAATTTGATCAATGAAAGGCAAAGGAAAGTGATCTTTCCTAGTGACGGCATTTAGTTTTCGAAAGTCTATGCACACTCTCCAACTAGTTGGCATTCGAGTAGGAATTGACTCGCCCTTTTCATTCTCAATAACTGTAATACCTGACTTCTTAGGTACTACCTGAGTTGGACTGACCCATTGGCTATCCGAGATTGGGTAAATGATTCCAGCATCGAGCCATTTTACCACTTCTTTTTTAACAACTTCCCTCATGTTCGGATTAAGCCTTCGTTGCATGTCCCTACATGGTTTAGATTCAGGCTCATAGTGAATATGATGCATGCAAACAAAAGGGTCAATTCCCTTAAGATCAGCTACTGCCCATCCTATTGCTTCTCATGTTCCATAAGTACTTCCACCAATTTCTCTTCCTGATCTGGGGTTAAAGTAGATGCAATGATCACTGGGAGAGTATCCTTGGGTCCAAGAAAAGAATATTTCAACTTTTCAGGAAGAGGCTTCAACTCAAGCATGGGTGGTGTTTCTAAGGATGGCACTAAAGGGGTTGATTGAGTCGATAAAGGTTCAAACTTGACAGTCCAAGGAGTAGTGTTAGACTTCGGTGGCTCTAACAAAGCACTTACTTCATCAAACTCATATGATCCAACATGTGTCAAACATGCTTGCAGAGGGTCTGCCTCGAGTAGAATGGGGAGTTTCTTGTCTATAACTTTCTCAAGCATGTTCACTTCATCAAATACAGGTGGTCCTTGGGATGCATTAAAAATGTTCAATCTCATCTTTTTATTTCCAAAAGATACATCCATAACCCCTGTCCTATAGTTTATATAAGCATTAGCGATAGCTTGAAAAGGTCTTCCAAGAATAATGGATATTTAGCTAGGATTACCACTAGACTTCATGTCCAAGACAAGAAAGTCAACAGGAAAGTAAAACTCGTCGACTTTCACCAACACATCCTCTAATAATCCATGGGGTACCTTAATTGGTCGATCTGCTAACTGCAACGTTACCGACGTAGGTTTCAGTTCCCCAAATCCAAATAAATCGTACATTGAGCCCGGGAGAAGGTTCATACTCGCATCCAAATCTAATAAAGCTTTCTTAATTGTGAGGTCCCCTATGACACAGGAAATAGTTGGGGTACCGGGGTCTTTCAATTTGGGTGGGACAATTTGCTGAAAAACTGAGCTTGCTTGCTCAGTCAATTGGATCTTCTTCGATATGTGTGTTTTAGATTTTCATTTCTGCGTGCACAGATCCTTAAGGAATTTGGCATAAGCTGGCACTTGTTTGATGGCATCAAGAAGAGGTAGGTTTATCTGGACTTGTTTGAACAGCTCAAGCATTTCATTCATTTTTAGGCTCTTCTTATCCAAAAATACAGGTGATTCTAAGGCTTTAGGAAATGGAGCCCTAGGTTTTGGTGCTTGGCTAATAGGTTCCTTTCTCTCTTCATTCTTTTCATCTTCTAGCTTAGCCAACTCAAGTTTTTGGGTCAGGTCAGGCTGATTCAGTATTTTTTCACTTCTTAAAGTTGTGATCGATTCAGCTTGTTCTGGTAATGTTTCAGGTTTGGTAGAACTTTCAGCCATGTAATATCCTTTTGGGTTACTAATGGGCTGACTAGGTAACTTACCTTCCTCTCTTCTATTGAAAGATGTAGCTAGCTGACCTATCTGGGTTTCTAGCTTTACAATGGATTGCATGTGGGAGTGAAGGAATTGGGTGTTCATTCTTAACCCTTTTAATGCTTGAAGTACCTTCTCTTCAAATGTAGGACCATGATTATTCGGTGGAGGTTGTGGAGCACTCGGGTATTGGGAATAAGGCATGTTTCCAAAGTTGGTCTCCTGATAGTTGGTCCTAATTGGTGTTGGATTATTAACAGCTTGGGGTTTCCAAGAAAAATTTGGATGGTTTCGCCAGCCAGGATTGTAAGTATTTGCAAATGGATTATTTCCTGGTCTAGGAACCATACAGGTTTGTGCTTGATGGACATGTTCCTGAACAAGCTTGGGGAATTGATAGGCAGCTGGACAAATCACCTATCGAATGGGTAGGACTTGAACAAATGATGCAAACATCATGGTTTTGGTGAAGGTTTTGATGAGGTAAGGAAGAGAGATTTCCACTTTGTAGAATTCGGTCAAGCTTTTGGGACAATTCATCTACCTTGCAGTAGATGTCTATAGAGTGACCTATTTCATACATTCCCCCTCTCTTGGGTCCTAGGGGAGGATCTCTACGGGCAGCAGACATGTGATGTAATGAATTTTAACTAAGGGTTTCAAATAGCTTCCAAGCTTCATGTTCATTTTTAAGCATAAATGTTCCTCCACATGAAGCATCTACCATTTGCCGGTATCTTTCAGACAGACCATCATAAAAACATTGAACCAATTGCCATTTTGGTATGGCATGATGGGGACATTTTCTAATCAGATCCTTTAATCTCTCCCATGTTTCATGAAACATCTCTCCGTCTAACTGGAAAAAACTGGTTATGGCTTTTCTAATCTGGTTTGTTTTTCCAATTAGAAACTACTTCTTAAGAAATTTTCTCTGAAGTTGATCCTAAGTTGAAATTGTTACAGTGTCTAGGGAATTCAACCAGTACTTAGCTCTATCTTTTAGGGAAAAAGGGAACAACTTAAGCCTAAGAGCATCATCAGAGAAATGTTGGATTTTGACAGTTGAACATATTTCTAGGAACTCATCTAAATGTTTGTAAGGGCCTTCATTTGTAAGTCCATAGAAGGATGGTAACATCTGGATTATGCTAGACTTAATTTCATACTGGACAGCTTCAACTAGAGGTACTTGTATACAAGGTGAATAGGTATACTTCGAAGGAGTGAAGTACTCCCTCAACTGATGTGGAGGATCAATTTCATGATTGGGGTCCATAGTACCTGATTTGTTTGCTCTACAAGTTCTGTCAATTTCTAGGTCTAGGGGTACAAGTTCCGGTTCTAGTGACCGACAACCTAACATACACCCTACAATGGTATTCTAAAGCAAACAACAGAAGAATTTTTATAAGATTTTTTTTATATGCAAAAATGAGAAAAGATCTAAAGGAAAGACTCCTAAGAGAATCCTAGAACTAGATGATTTTTTTTTTTTTTTTTTCAAACACTTTATACAAACAATTTACAAAACTCTATCCTAGGGTTAGCTTAGACCTGGACAGCTCCTAACTTTTCCAAAGTCACCTTTGAGCACTCCAAGTCCAAAATCACCCAACTAACTTGGCCAGGTAAGTGTAAGGTTGGTGAAGGTTCCCTTATCGCTTGCCTTAGACACCAATTAAAAATTGGCCAGGTAAGTGGAACCAAAGCACCTCCCATCGGGCTCTTGTCCCTGAACCACTTTCCTTAGACACCAAGTAGTTAACTGACCTGAACCCGATATAACTCTAGGGTTCCCTTGTCCTATTGAGCTCGAATTCCTTAGGACTGGCATCTAATTGATTTTAGGGTTAGAGGATTAGGTGAATGCAAATGATGGGAAATGATTTGTGGGCCGAGGAAGGGTAATGAAATCCCCACCTTATCTAATTAATGAGGTTAATACCCTTAAGATGAATTATGGAGAAATGAAATGGTAGCAATAAGCAAGCTGTCCATATCTTGAAATTATCAAACAAAACTAAACTAATTACTTTTTTAAAAAAATTTTGATGATTAAGTATTTAATTCCCTAATGAATTATGATTTTTTTTTTTTTTTGATTTGATTTTGTAGGAAAGTAAGTTTAGCTATGTAATTCTAAAAAGGAGATCAAATAGAACAAAACAAAAATACCAAAAATTAGAATTTTTGAAATTTGAATTTTTTGAATTTTTGAAATTTGAAAAAAAAAATTGAATTTTTTTGAAATTTTCAAAATAATGCCAAAAGTCCCCGACAACGGTGCCAAAAATTTGATGCGCGTCGCAATGCACCGATTTAATTACCTTAAAACTACTATTCTAAAATAGGATAGCAGGAGCAATGGTCGAATCTACAGGGACTTTCCTGATTACCTTGAAAACAATCGATATGCAACA
Organism: Areca catechu; assembly: GCA_021397845.1. NCBI lineage: Eukaryota > Viridiplantae > Streptophyta > Magnoliopsida > Arecales > Arecaceae > Areca > Areca catechu. The sequence goes on from CM038041.1 coordinate 74,163,133, forward strand.
AAAATTGAAATCTTAAAACTTTAAAAGAAAATTAACAAGTAATCAGCAGTAAAAGTAACACAAGAAATGATCTATCCGATAGAGAGCATGGCCCGTATCCATGAATCATGACCCGTCCCTTATCGGGAATAGATTGGTCTAAATGCTAGTGAAATAACCTAGATATGATCTATCTCACGAGAGTACAGCCCATACTCACTTAGAAATAGGTCAGTCAGGATTAATTTCACTTAACTTACCTCCAAAGCTTTGCCCTAGCAACACATCTGAATCAAAAACAAAGAAAAAACAAAAACAACAGAACATCAATTACTCGAATGATTTCTTTATTTCAAGTAAGAGGGAGTACATCAAACTAATAAAACCAAAAATAAAACCCCCTTTCCCAAGTGCAGCTCCGGACTCGGTTGATTTCTATATGAAGATGGCGCTGATCGGTAGAGAATAGGTCTGCTGGAATAAAGTTGGGATAAACTTGGTATAGTGTTGGAATAATGGGAATAAAGCTGGAATAAGTGGAATAGCAGAAAACCAAAAGATCGCAGGGAAGATTTTCGGGATTGTCACTGAACCGAGGGTTGGAAGAATGGACTATACTCTGGAATGGGGTCTCTACGACTAAGCTGGAGTGGTGGGAAAATGGCTTGCTGCTCTCTATGGAATGGAGAAGAGAAGGCACTGCTGCTCTCTATGATGGAGAAGAAGAAGCTCGGAGAAGAAGAACACAGGGAAAAAGAACTGCAGATGGCTCCTCACTGATCCCCCGAATACCCTCTTCTGGCTCCCCTGGACCCCTTTATATAGGCTCTCCCTGCTCCCAACCTGCTCCCTCAATCCGACCAACCCGCTCCACTGTTGAAACAAACTTAACAGGGCAACGAACATCGCTCCACGGTTGCAACGAAGACGCTCCACAGTTGCAACGAAGATGCACCATCGATCTCCAGCTAATCCGGTGGTGCTCCAGATTCTTCTTCCCGATTTGGTCCAACTGGTTCGGTCCTACTCAGTACGTCGGTTTGGTCCAAAAGAAGTTCAGACCGAAAGAGATCATTGGCTGCAACTCATTGTGAATACCCTCCCGGTGGCGAGGAAGGGCACTCCACCATCATCTCCGACCGGTGGTGGACTGGGTAGGTGGTCCAGCGATGAGAAATGGTGACTGCGGTGAGATCCTGCCAAGAGAAGATGAAACAACCGCAGCCCCTTTTGGAAGAATTTTTCCAGCCACCAAGGCTTCTCCGGCCGGTGGCATGCTTGCCGGCGACCTCCACGACGGTGGGGGCGATTCCCCAGCGAGTTTTGGCTTGAATGGGGCAAGGCAGTCCATGGCTCTACAGTCGTGGACCGCGTTAATGGTGGATCACAATCTATGGAGTGCTGGGTGGACCGAGCTGCTGGTCCACTATGCACCGGCTGCTTTAAGTTTCATTCAAATTCTTGGTTAATTGCCAAAAAATTCATTTTGGGCCTGTTCTGAGTCTGATTCGATTATCGTTCATGTCGTTGGACTTCTAAAATCGGACTCTCCATGTTGGCAATATTCTTTCCTGTAAATGACATATAAAAGTATTAATTTTGAAAAAAAAATGATATTTTAATATTAAAATAATACTTTTATATTTATGTTTAATGTAGTTATCACCTACCTCACCTAAAAAGATGTACTCCTCCTCTGCTGCCTCATCATCTCTATCAGTGGCCTGACGAGATATACACCGTCTCCACTAGCCTCAACTAGATGGTACCCTATTGGTGCGGGCACCAGAATCAGAAGAAGACTTCAGGGTTCCATCTAGATCTCTGAATGACCTTGCCCGAAGATTAGGGTTTGTAATAAGGGTTGACCTAGTCAACCAGATTATTTTATTTCTTTGAGTCTGCATTTCATTTTGTTGAGTCATGTTGACTTAGTCTAAGTCCAAGTCAAGCCCTGGTTGGCGCCATTCCCTAGGGCATCATTTTTTCTTCCAAGGCCAAATGCAAGTGGACGCCACACTCCCAGCCACACTCTCTAGAGCAGTTGCCGCCACATTTCATCTCAGTGTCCCTGGTCCCCACGCCCAAGAGAGCAAAAAAATTTTCTTAGGAGAAGTCAAGGAAGGCACCCACAAGCTGCCAAAAGTAACCAAGCTAAAGGTGCAGGGGATTTTTTCTTGGAGAGGACTTCAAGATAGGTGCCCACACCTGCCTAAAGTACCTGGCTATGAATGGAAGGAGCCTAGTCTTGGGGAGAAAGACTAGGAGATGAGTATTTTCTTCCAAGAAAGAGCAAGTCATGGAAGGAAAACCCATGACTTAAGGAGAAGAACTAGGAGGTGCCCCACATACCTTCCATATGAAGCCATCACCTTGCATTTGAGGCCGCCCACTCCAAGGAAAGAAGCCTGGTCAGTCAAGGGGAAGTTTTTCATGCTTAGGATGAATGTTTAGTCCAACATGGGAAGTAGTGTAATTTTGTTTCTCTTGCAAGGTCTATATATTGGACCCTTATGTAATCTTTTGATTTTAAAGAATGAGTAAATGAAATCTTTTATTGTGTTGAGCAACCTTGTGTTCTCTTCTTCTGCACTTCTTTGAGTGTTGAGCTCCGTGAGGGAGTAAATCCGGGTTCCATTGGAGCCTTGAGGAGGTGAGAGATCTCCAAAGTTTCCAAAACCCTGCCCCGCTTTCATCCCTGGCTGCCAACCCTAATTTCCTTTCATCATCCTAGCCGCCAACACCCAAATTCCTAAACCCTATTCCCACTTCATTCAAGGCCGCCATCTCCTTCTCCAAGCCACTGCCCACTATATCAAGCCCTAGGTCCTTTTCATCTATAAGCCGCCGCCCTACCAGCCAAACCCTAAATCCACTCCATCTTTTACTGCCACCTCCATACTCTTCCCTCATCTTCAAAGTTCGAGCAGTCCGGAGCTATCCCAGGTAAAGGTCTCTTCCTTGAGTTTCTTGCATCCTTATCTTGTTCTTCATCTTTTCCAGATCCAGAGTATGAGAAGAAGGCCAACCTTGCCATAAGACTACAATCCGAGGATCCATTACGAAGATACTCCGTCTCCAAGGATCCTACAATCTGCTCGAGAGTGTCCTTCAATTGAAGCAAAGAGAGATATCACAGTCAGGTATAAAACCTTCTCTTCTCTCTTCATCTGTTTCTTGAAAGAGGAGTAAACCCTAGGTCTGGGAGTTTCTCAAACCCTAGGTCTGGGAGTTTCTCAATCCCCAGCAATCCTACTTCTTTATTACTCTGATAATCTACTCTTTTGAATTGTGCTTTCTTTCAGTGCATATTTTCTTTCAATATTAGTTAGCCTTATTTTTGAGTCAAGCCAACTTCTAACAAAACACAAAAAAAAAAAATTAGTCTTAATTTACTTCCGCATCGCATCATCTTATTTGTTTTGCATCACCTATCCTGTGAAGTGATCTGATGTCATAAATGTCAGTGTATAGTAGCTGTCTGTAAGGCTCGTCTTCGATGACCACTTCGTAAGCCCTAAAGAGTAATGTCAATCCCATCCTGTAGGGCAGACAAAGTCTCTGGCTAATCGATGCCTCTATCGACTAATGTACCATAAGCACTTGGAGACATACTGGAGTGTGCTGTACCAGAGACACCATGACCAAAAGCTTGCACTCTGTGATGAAGTCAAATTGTTCGGTCTTCGGCAGAAGAATTTAGCCTATAATGTGGTGCAGTAATATCATCTCAAGCATCAGTCTCGAAGCAACTATATGTAAGGAACTGTTACTAAGAGATGATACATGCATTTTAAAACATTTCTAAAGGCATGCAGCAGCGGAAAGTGATAAAACTATTTTATCTATAAATGTTAATCTAATTAACACAAGCTCCTACCAGGATCTTGATGCATCTAGAGTAATGTAAATATGAAATCATCCAAACATTGTATAAAAAATAGAACCATTCCAGAAATCACATAATGATGCAGCAATAATAATTTCATCATACATAAAATAAAGACATACCTTAGCGACATTCACCAAGGTTGCAACAAACTATGGGAAGAGCTCCGGGTCTACCTGCAACGAAGAAGATCGGGCTCTGCAAGCGATGTACACGCACCACCTCTATGGGTGGTTCACACCGTGTAGCACGATTTCTTCTCCTTCCTTCAAGGTGCTAGCCTCATCGAAAATACTGATGACAACAGTGACTCCTTCAACTCCTTGAAGATGTGCAGACTCCTATAACTCCTTGAAGGGATGTTGCTGCAGTGGTGCTGGAACAAAGATCCTTGAGAACCCTTTCCTAATGCACTGTCCCAAACCTTCAATAGAAAGTATATGCACAGCAATCCCAAAACCCAAACTCACTCTATCCCGGAGATCAAATCTTGCAATCTCTCAAGGATCAAGCAAGATCTCTATCTCAGAAATTTTCTGGGCAAAGTCTCAACTTTGATCCAAATCTGGAGTGGGAATGTTGAATGTAAAGAACATTAACCATCACCTTCTTCAACCCTACTTTTATAACAGCAACAGCCCCCAAAACCATTAAGGGGGTATAATGAGAGATTAATGAGCAGTTTAGGGTCTCTTGAGATTCCAGGGAGGTTAGAAGTCCCTTCGAATTTAGCAACAGCAATTATTAAAACTCAAAACTCCCAGCATTAAATCCCATAACTAGTACATTATTTAATGAAATGATCTTGAAATTCAGCAATCCGTCAAACAAGTCGACTCGACCATTCGAGTCGACTCGACTCGAGTCGACTCAACCAAATGAGTCGACTAGAACACAGATTTGACAACACCTTATCAAACGAGTCTGGAATGATTTCCAATCGTTTGCATGCCAACAAAGTAAGAAGAAACCCTCGATGTGTGACCCCATAGATTCAAATACTAAACTGATAGTACGAGAACATTTCCAATACCAACCAAAGTTGCCATCTAGCAATGACACCTGGCATCCAGATAGGTTGAAAGTTGCAGAGCAGCACGAACCTATTGAATATGGAATATCAGTGAACTTATTCTTTTAATCTTCTAATACTCCGGATGGATTAGGGTTAAATTACCCAACCCTAATTAGTCCATCTCAATATGTCTCAAATAAAGAATCATTGTAAATCTTTATAAGGAATGCCCGGGCCAAGGTCTTTCTCAATTAAGGCATATTAAGCATTCAATCCAAACCATTTGGAGAGATTAATCCTATCTCGATCCTACTACCACTACACAAGTACTTGACTGTACCTAGCAACCTTCCATTACCAAATTAAAAATATGGATAGTCCGGCACCTAAGCATAGTACGTTTCTTGCAAGCCGCCATAGTGATCTCAAGTCAGAGAAATAATTCATGTCCATATTCTAATACAAGACTCCTCTTTGGTAGAAAGAGAATCTCACATTAGAGTCACATTCAGTGAAGTGTCAAACATAACACCCGATGTCATACCAGTATCTCCATGCTACTTGGTTAAAAGGACAACCAACATATATAACATCAATGACCTACTCTCGATACACCATCGTCCGAAACAGCGTATCCATTGGTCGCGAACCAGTTTATGAACTACATGATGCATCCTCTCAACATCGCATACAAGGTAGCTCAAAGGACATCATCATACAAGAGTTCAATTAGGAAGATGTCATGTGATGAACAACCAGAAAAAAACCTTTTATTCAATTTAATAATTCATATATACATGAGTCGCACAACCATCTATAGCCTAAATGATTGACTTTGGGACACAATTCCCAAAAACTCCCACCTGGACTAAAGCCAATCGAAATAGAATCTGATTTCCATCTTCCATTAGCTATCGTCGAACTCTTGAATTCCAATGGCTTTGGTGAAGGGGTCGGCCAAGTTCTCCTTACCATCGATCATCAGAAGCTCAATGTCACCTTGTTCAATAATCTCTTGGACAAGGTGATAGCGACGTAGAATATGCTTGGCCCGCTGATGTGACTTGGGCTCTTTAGCTTGAGCTATGACTCTAGTGCTGTCACCATACATCGAAATAGGACCATCTATAGAAGGTGCTACTCCCAGCTCGCCTAAGAATTTCCATAACCACACAGCCTCTTTGCTGCATCCGATGTTACAATATACTCTACCTTGCAAACAGAATCAGCTACTATATGTTGCTTGGAACTTTTCCAGTAGATAGCTCCACCATAAAGGGTAAACATAAAACAAGACACACTCTTACTATCATCTCTATCTGACTGAAAACTGGAGTCTGTGTACCCTACAAGTTTAAAGTTAGAATCTCCATAAATAAGCCATTGGTTCTTAGTATTTCTTAAATACTTAAGGATGTTCTTAACAACTTTCTAATGAGCTTCACCTGGGTCAGACTAGTATCTGCTCACTACCCCTAGTGAGTATGCCACATCTGCTCTAGTAATAGCATAGCATAAATAATAGAACCCACTACCGAAGCATATGGAATCCTACTCATACACTCTCTTTTCTCATGAGTTATCACATAATCCCTCTTGGAAAGAATAATTCCATGACCTATCGAAAGATAGCCTCTTTTGGAATTCTTCATGCTGAAGCACTTCAGCACAGCATCTATGTACATAGATTGAGACAGTCCCAGAAGCCTCTTAGATCTATCTTTATAGATCTTCATACCCAATATGAATGAGGCTTCACCCAAGCTTTTATAGAGAATTGAAATGAAAGTCAGACCTTTATTCCTTGTAATGCTGGAATGCCATTCTCGATTAGGAGAATGTAATCCACATACAAAATAAGAAATACAACTATAGAATTGTTTTCCCACATATATATACAAGGTTCCTCTCCATTCCTAATGAAGCCATACATCTTGATACACTTATCAAAGTGCATGTTCCAACTCCGAGAAACCTGCTTCAGTCCATAGATCGACCTCTGAAGCTTGCACACTTTTGACTCATCTGTAGATGTGAACACTTCAAGCTACATCATATACACCTACTCTTCCAGCTCACCAATTAGGAAAGCTGTTCGGACATCCATTTGCCAGATTTCATAATCTAAATGTGCAGCTAAAGCAAGCATAATCCGAATGGACTTGAGCATTGCCACAGAAGAAAATGTCTCATCATAGTCAATACCATAATGCTGACATATCCCTTGGAAACTAGACGAGCTTTATAGGTCTCCACCTGACGATCTTCATCCCGCTTTCTCTTGAAGATCCATTTCCATCAAATGAATTTTATCCCTTCAAGTGGATTAACCAATGTCCATACATTGTTGATTTCCATGGACTCCATTTCTGATTTCATGGCTCCCAGCCATGACTCAAAATCAGACCTTATCATTCCATCCATATAGATGATCGGATCCTCATTGTTCTCATCTAGTTCAATAGGATCACCATCTTGGACCAAGAAACCATAGTATCTATTCAGTTGATGTGATACTCTACCAGATCTCTTTAATGGCTGCACTATGGACTCTAGATATGATCTAATCAAATCTGATTCAATAGTGCCCTTAGAGTGAGAAGGTTATGCTATCTGTTGAACATTTCCAAGTTCAATCTCAGCAGCTTGAGTGCCTTCACCAAGGTACTCCCTTTCTAAAAAGGTTGCCAAAAGATTGATGAACAACTTTTGTTTCTTGGGCAGATAGAAATAATACCATTTTGATTCTTTAGGATACCCAACAAAAAGACACCTATCAAACTTAGGTCCTAGTTTATCCATCTCCAAATGTCTAACATAAACCGGACACCCCCAAACCCGAAGATGAAAGAGAGTTGGCTTCTGTCCAGTCCATATCTCATATGGTGTTTTATCAACGGACTTACTTGGAACCCTATTCAGAAGGTAGGACACTAACTCTAGAGCAAATCCTCAAAAGGATTTAGGCAGACTAGCTAAGCCCATCATGGATCGAACCATGTCCAACAAAGTTTGATTCCTCCTTTCAGACACATCATTTAGCTAAGGTATCCCTGGAGGGGTCCATTGAGAGAGAATCCCATTCTCCTCAAGATAAGTTAAAAACTCACCAGAAAGATATTCACCACCTCGATCTGATCGAAGGGTTTTAATAAACTTTCCAGTTTGTTTTTCAACTTCATCACAATAATGTTTGAATATTTCAAACATGTCAGATTTATGTCTCATGAGGCAGACATTACCATATCTCGAAAGATCATTTGTAAACGTAATGAAATAACTATATCCACCTCTTACACTGATATTCATAGGTCCATATACATCAGTATGTACCAGACTTAGAATATCACTAGCTCTTTCACCCTTTCCAGTAAAAGGTGACTTGGTCATTTTTCCAAGAAGACAAGATTCACAAGTCGGCAAGGATTCACTCTCAGTGAGATCTTGGAGACATTCTCCCACCAACTTATTTATCATATTCTTGTTTATATGACCTAGCCTATAGTGCCAGAGATAAATATTACTGAACTTATCTATCCTAGGGCATTTATTAGCAGTGTACAATACAATAATAGGATGTGACAGTACATATATGCCTTTCTTCAATTATCCATTCATCACATTAGAACCATTCAAAGTTGTTGACTCCATTAATTGATCTTGATGATAAGCAAAATGATTAAGTATAAGTTGAGGACTAATGATTTGCTTTGAGTGTGTTTCTATTGAAAAGGTGCCTACAAAATTTGAAGAAGCTCAATTGTTTTGAAGAAGCCAAGTTTGAATGAAAAGATTGTTCAAAGAAGACTTGGACATTTAAGAGTTGGTTGATTGGATGACTAAGATAAATGAAAATTTGTTCCAGCTCAAATTCAGCACTTTCTGTGAAGTTTTCAGAGAAGTGTTGACTCAAAGTATCGACACATGATATGAAGTGTCAACACATGGAGATGAAGTGTCGACTCAGGCCGGTATGCAGAAATGTTTCAAATGGTACAGATCAAGTGGCAACACATGGACCTGAAGTGTCGACTCAAAGTATCGACACATTGATCAACACATCGCCTGAGAATTTCATGCCACAGAACTTGTAGAAGTTGAAGGAATAGCTGAAGTGTCGACACATGGAAGCAAGGTGTCGACTCAACTAAGAAAGTATCGACACATCTAAGATTTTCAGAGAATCTGAATGGAGCAATTTGAACTAGGTGTCGACTCAAGAAGATCAAGGTCGACCTTATGTGTCAACTCACAGCCTGAAATGTCGACACATGGAGTTCTGACAATAGTAATTGCTAGTTTTTCAGACGTAGAACTCGCCCCAAATGCCCTCCAACAGCTAGTTTTTCAAGTCTAACTTCTAGAAACCGAATTTGAGGCCTTGGAAAGGTATTTATATACTCCAAGTCAAATCAAAGCATAACATTATTGAAGAACTTAAAGAGTTTTGAGAAGAGAGAAGAAAAGTGAGCTTTAACTCCTATTCATTAAAGTTCCAACCACTCTCAAGCAAAAAGAAGTCTCCACGCATTCAAGATCCTTCAAGAGCATTGAAGATCATCAATTCTTGGGCATTCAAAAGGCTTCAACAAGTTCAAAGCAACTCTACATCGAGCTACAAAGAGATATCTGCTTTGTTTTAGAAAGCTTACATTGGTTCTTTACTTTTGAACCATATTTCTTTTAAGGGTTCTTGGTTAGCCTATTGTAAAACCAAGTGAGGTTATTGGTAAGCCTTGAAAAACCAATTAGGTTGGTGGTTAGCCTGCAAAACTACTAAGGTTCTTGGTTAGCCCAGAAAACCAAGGGAGGTTGTTGGTTAGCCTTGTGAAAACCAATTAGGCTCTTGGTTAGCCCATAAAACCAAGTGAGGTTTTGACTTGTTGACCTTATGAAAACAAGTTGAATTTTTGATTAGTGAGCCCGCAAAACTACTCAACTGTAATTGATGTGATTATAGTGAATTTCGAAGGAAATCATAGGGAGTGAATGTAGGTGCATTGGATAGCACCGAACCACTATATTTCTTGGTCTTTGTGATTGCTTGATCTCTCTCTCCTTGCTCTTTACTTATTACTCTTTATTTCCGCTGCACTCTTATTTTAGAGCATTACAATTGAATTGATAGTACCTTATTAATTTATTTGTTGAATTGAATTGCATTACTTAGTATCAAGTAATCTTAAGTATTAAATTTTTAGAGACCCAATTCACCCCCCCTCTTGGGTTGCTCACTAGGCAACAAAAGTGATGTAGCAAATATCTTTCTTTATTGATAATTCATAACCATCATTGGCCAATAGGCCTACAAGAATGATATTCACCAAAAAAGAAGGACAAAATGACATTCATTAAGAATGACAGTATAAGATTCGAAATACAAAGAAACAGTTCCCAAAGCCAGAACTGGAGCTTGACTTCCATTCCCAACATTCAGAAATCTTTCATCGCTTTTGAATCTCCTACTAACTTGAAGTCCTTGCAAAGAATTACAAATATGGTAAGGACTTCTAGTATCCAATACCCAGCTAATAGTATCACAAATAGAAAAACTATAAGGATTTATTATATAAATACCTTGGCTAGCAGCACCTTGCTGCTTTCCCTTCCTTGGCCTGTTCGGGTCCAGAGTTGCAAGGTAAGTAGAACAGTTCCGCTTCCAGTGACCCAGCTTCTTGCAGAAGAAGCACTTTGCCTTACTCTTGTCAGCTTTTACCCTCCTAGTCTATCTTGGCCCAGCACTAAGCACCTTCTTATTCTTTTACTTCTTCTTCCCTTTTTCGAAGGGACGACATCCTGCTCCAGAACCTCCCACCAGATTCACTAACCCCTAATTAAGGTTGTGGTCTTTCTCATAAGTCTGCAGCAAACCTGACATCTCGTGATAGTTTACAACAGGCCTATTCAGTCTAAAATTATCATGAAAGACCTGGTAGGAAGGGGGTAGAGAATTCAAAATCTTGTCCTTGCCGAGCTGCTCATGCAAAGGACATCTGAGTTTGTCCAAATGCTTAAATAACTCAATCATGTACATTACATGATCGGTCACTGAAGCTCCATCATGTATATGCATGTTATAGATGGCAAAAGAGATCTGATATCTCTCTGTATCATCTAGAGTGCCAAAAGAATCCTTCAACTTTTGAAGAATCTCTTCTGGCTGGGCCTCCTTGAACTTGCAACTGAACTCGTCATTCATTGCAGCCAACATAATGCAATGCACCATGGTGCGATCAGAGATCCACTTTTGGTAAGTGTCCTAATAGTGCCGTGAGCATTGGGGGCTGGGATTTTAGGTGCTGGATCCGTTATCACATAAAGGATCCGCTCCTGCTCCAGGACTATCCTGAGTTTTCGATACCAACAATCAAAGTTGGATCCAAATAGTTTGTCATTATCTAATAATGTTCAGAGCGACAAAGTAGTCGACATTATCTGAAAAAGGAGAACAAGACCTATCAGTATATAAATTATTTTAAAAATCCTAAAGACATGGATTTTAGTCTAAAGGTTTCTCCCACTATTTTGTTTAGACTGGTAGCCTCTACACTCCAATTCGAAGAATAACATTTATCCTTTAGCGAGTACTAGGATCCAATAGACTACATATGAGCCCGACTTTGGCCTGCCAACCTAAATGCATCTAAAGGTAGGTACAATACCAATTGCTTCTCTAAGTAATTCCTAAGAATTCATTTTGTCCTAGGGGTCCTCACAATCGGCCTTTGGGCCTCCTATTAAAGGTCCTGGTTAGGTCAAACCATTAACATGATCAAATATAATGCTTCTAACTAACCCATGATCAAGCCCGACTTTGGCCAGCCCACTTGACCACATATTAAGATAGTCGCACTGAGCCATCATATATTGAATGGCAATCCCACTCGCTTGATGACTGCCCATTCTTTGGAACTGCCGATGATCACCCAACTTATGGACTCATTGCCAATCCAACTTAATGGGAGGCTAAGACTTAGGCTATCTCATAACTTAGTCTTTTTATGGACCTAATAATTTAGAGGATTTCAATTTTGTGATATTTGAGAGGAAGGCATGGACCTTGATCAAGAAATCTCTCACCAAACACTTAAAGGGTTTCTAAATCAATTTGGTCCATGGGCACCTATAAACCAGTCAAACTGATTAACCTTAGTTGACATGGGTCAACTCGAATCAATAGATAGTCTAATCTGATCTGATTCACCACAGTAGCCAGGTAAGTAAGATCAAGAGATGGGTTAAGCCAGGTAAACCTCTTGCCTTAGACACCAACCATGAGTTGGCCAGGTAAGAGTTAGCTCAAAGAATCTTGATCATAACTGTCAAACTTATCTTAGACACCAAGTGGTTTACCAGACTTAATCAGACTAAACTAAAGATCCGGGCTCACCACGAAGCTATAAATCAAGTCCATTTAGATGTATGGACTGATCTAACTAACTATTAGAGAGATATATAGAGGAGAGACCTAATTCAACTTTTGAATAGTCTTTTTTCTATTTAATCCATTCATCTAAATCTAGGTCTAATCCATTTAAGGACCCAATTCTAGCTAACCCAAACAACCCATGATTTATCAATTATGATTTAATATTAGAATCATATCCTAAATCTTAAAAATATACATCTTAATTCCCAATTAAGTGTATCATACTTATTGAAACATTTTCAAAATGAAGTGAAACAATTTCATAAAAATTTGAAGCTTAAAATTACTATTTCATAGTTTTCTGGTCGAGTCAGCTATTGCAGATCGAGTCGGCTCTTCCAGAACACAGATTTCTGGTCGAGTCGACTCTTCTGCTCAAGTCGGCTCTTCGACTTAGCTTTTTTACTCGAGTCTACTCTTCCAGAACATAGATTTTTGATTGAGTTAGCTCTTCTGCTCGAGTCGGCTCTTCTAGAACATAGATTTCTAGTTGAGTCAGCTCTTCTGCTCGAGCCAACTCTTCCAGAATATAGTTTTTTAAACTTCAATCATTTTCACTTGAACTTTTCAAAGTTTTAGATCAATCTTCTTTTAGATCTCATCTAAACATAGTTATGATCTATAAACCAAAGATTAAAATAATTTTAATCCATTAAATTCTTTACTTCTTCTTCATAAGATTATGACACAGCAGCACCCCTACATGCCATAGGAGAATACCTTGGAATGGGAAGAGATGGTCTTTAAACCATACTTCTCTCCTATGACTGGATAGCTATGGTGAATCCACCTTAATCCGAGTACTATATGAAGGAAATCAAACTAATTTCATAAAAAACATTAAACTAGATGCATACACAACCTGGATGCTCTAATACCATTGTAAGGAACTATTCCTAAGGGGCGATACATGCATTTTAAAACTTTTCTAAAGGCATCCAGCAGTGGAAAGTAATAAAACTATTCTATCTATAAATATTAATCTAATTAACACAAGCCCCTATCAGGATCTTGATGCATCTAGAGTAATGTAAATATGAAATCATGCAAACATTGTATGAAAAATAGAACCATTCTAGAAATCACATAATGATACAACAATAATAATTATGACATACATAAAATAAAGACATACCTTAGTGATGTTCACCGAAGGTTGCAACAAACTGTGGGAAGAGCTCCAGGTCTAACTGTAAGGAAGAAGATCCGGCTCTGCAAGCGATGCACATGCACCGCCTTTACGGGTGGTTTACACTGTGTAGCACGGTTTCTTCTCCTTCCTTCGAGGTGCTAGCCTCATCGAAAACACTGATGGCAACAGCGACTCCTTCAACTCCTTCAAGATGTGTGGACTCCTTCAACTCCTTGAAGGGCTGTTGTTGCAGTGGTGCTGGAACAAAGATGCTTGAGAACTCTTTCCCAATGCTCTATCCCAAACCTTTAATAAAAGGTATATGCATAGGAATCCTAAAACCCAAACTCACTTTATCCCGAAGATCAAATCTCGCAATCTCTCAAGGATCAAGCAAGATCTCTATATCAGAAGTTTTTTGGGCAGAGTCTCAACTTTGATCCACATCTAGAGTGGGAATGTCGAACATGAAGAACGTTAACTATTCACCTTCTTTAGCCTTGCTTTTATAACAGCAGCAGCCCCCAAAACCATTAAGGGGGTATAATGAGAGATTAATGAGCAGTTTGGGATCTCTTAAGATTCCAGGGAGGTTAGAAGTCCCTATGAATTCAGCAATAGCAATTATTAAAACTCAAAACTCCCAGCATTAAATCCCATAACCATTACAGCATTTAATAAAGTGATCTTGAATTTCAGTAGTCCGTCAGACAAGTCGACTCAACCATTCGAGTCAACTTTTCCAAATGAGTCGGCTCAAACACATGTCTGACAACACCTTGTCAAACAAGTTTGGAACAATTTCCAATCATTTGCATGCCAACAAAGCAAGAAGAAGCCCTTAGTGTGTGACCCCATAGGTTCAAACACTAAATTGGTAGCACGGGAACATTTCCAATACCAGCCAAAGTCACCATCTAGTAATGACACCAAGCGTTTGGATAGGTTAAAAGTTACAAAGCAACACAAACCTATCAAATATGGAATATCAGTGAACTTATTCCTTTAATCTCCTAATGCTCTGGATGGCTTAGGGTTAAACTGCCCAACCCTAGTTAGTACATCTCAATATGTCTCAAACATAGAATCCTTGTAACTCCTTACAAGGAATACCCTAGCCAAGGTCTTTCTCAATTGAGGCATATTAAACATTCAATCCAAACCATTTAAAGAGATCAATCCTATCTCGATCCTACGACCACTACACAAGTACTTGACTGTACCCGATAACCTTCCATCATCGAATTAGAAATTCGGGTAGTCCGGCACTAAGCATAGTAAGTTGCTTGTAAGCTACCATAGTGATCTCAAGTCAGATGAATAATTCATGTCCACATTCTAATGCAAGACTCCCTTTTGGCAGAAAGAGAATCTTGCATAAGAGTCATATTCAGTGAAGTGTCAAACACAACACCTGATATTAACCAGCATCTCCATGCTACTTGGTTAAGAGGACAACTAATAGATATGTTGACACCATAAGTGATTTTAATGATAACCAAACATTTGAGCATGCATTTATTTTATTAACAACTCTTCAAGTGTTTTACAAATTTTTGTATGATGATTTCATTGTTTAATTTCAACTCCTACATCCTTAGTTTTAAAAATGAGTTGTGTAGTAAGTGATTCATGTAAAGAAGAACCCAAAGAAAAGGTTAAGTAAAAATCATGAAAATTGGTTACTTCTAGATGTGCTTTAAGCTTAAAATTCCTTAGAAATATGGATCAAAGAGTTTGAAGGCATCTTGAGACTTTGAAGACTTGCTGAATGATTTTTGAAGAAAAATTGATAATTCACTGAAGAATTCATCTGAGCCGACTCGAAGAGAAGAGAGCTGACTCTAGAACATGGCATGCATGAAGATTTCTTGCATGCAGAAATCTGAGCCAACTCTAAGAGACCCGAGCTGACTCATCCAGAGTACCATTTCCTTAATCAGACAGGCGAGCCGACCCAAAGAAAGTCCGAGATGACTTTATCATTTAGTTAGACATCCAAGTCGACCCTTCAAAAGTTCAAGCCGACTCTTCTAGAGTCCAATAAAAGAATTCTGAGTAAACAACCAACCGAGCCGACTCTAATGAGAAAGAGCCAACTCTTCCAGACTAGACTTCTGAATGCCTATGAATCTGAGCCGACTCAAAGTAAGGTGAGCCGACTCTTCCAGAGTAAGGATTGAAGCTACTGAGAAACCTAGCCTACTCAACTGAAGATAGCTGACTAGACCAGAACTACTCTGAGGATCTGAGCCGACTCAAATGGATCCAAGTCGACTAGAAAGTCCATTTTAGGCCTATAATGGCTAGTTCTAGAACTTGGAATTTGAATCTACAAAGTACTCCAACGATCACATGTCACATCCCAACATTCTACAATGACTAAAATCATCTGAGAAGAGTACAAGACTATATATTTGAGGAATTTGAACTACATTAAAAAAGAGGAATGAATATTTAATGCTTACTTGAGCTTGTGAGCAAGAGAGCACTGAAGATCATTCAAGATAGTCTTCAAGTCTTTACCAACTCACATCTGAAGCTTGAAGCATTTATTGAAGTAGTTGAAGAGGCCAACCAAGTGCATTGAGTGCAATCAATTGGGCTTCTCTTGAGCTGCATCGCAACCATTTAACAAAATTTGTTTGTCATTATGTTGCTTTCTCTTTACAATTCTTTTTGAATTGTTGGGTTATTGGTGAGCCCGGTTTAAAAACCAAATAGGTTATTGGTTAGCCTATGTTAAAATCAAGTGTTGGGTTCTTGGTGATCCCATTAAAACCAAGTGTTGGGTTTCTTCGGTGAGCCCGGTTTAAAAACCAAAGTGTAGAGGTTTGGGTTGTGAGCCTGTTAAAACAATCTGATTGTGTTCCAGTGGGGGATATAGTGAAAATCCCAAGTGGTAATCTTGGATAGTGGATGTAGGAGCTGGGTTGCTCCGAACCACTATAAAATTTCCTGTATTTATGTTGTGCATTCTTTTTATATCTTGCTTCTGCTTTTAATTATCTTAATCACAGCTCTTAACACTTCAAGGAATTTTCAAAGAGCACATATTTACTTAAACTTTTTAAATTCTCAATTCACCCCCTCTTGGGAAAGCCACCTGGGTAACAAGATATGACATCAACGACCTACTCTCGATACACCATCATCTTGAAATAGCATATCCAATGGTCACGAACTAGTTTATGAACTACACGACATATCCTCTCTACATCGCATACAAGGTAGCTCAAAGGATATCATCACATAAGAGTTCAATTAGGAAGATGTCATGTGATGAACAACCAGGATAAACCTTTTATTCAATTCAATAATTCATATATACATGAGTCGCACAACCATCTACAGCCTAGATGATTAGCTTTGGGACACAATTCCCAACACTATAATGGCTCCCCCAGGAAAATTGTCTGTCTCAAAAAAATATCAGAGTCCACTAATCCTATCCACCAGAGCATCTACAACTGATCCTATTATAGGAATGTCCCATACTTGGCTTAAAATCTCTGTAGATATGGAAACATCTCTACCACAGACCTGTGCTATCCAGCCATCACTACCTCGGGCAAGCGATCTGTAAAACTCTCTAATTAGTCCCAGGTAGAATCTCTCTGATAATGAGCAAAAAGGTGCTAAACCTGCATCCATCATCCACTGGCCAATTTGGAAGTGCTGCTGGTCTAGGAAATCGATGTCCACTTGATGGCCACCGATGATGGTCTTCGATCCCATCCTATTTGCTACAGAAACAGGGGGTCTAGTAGGAACATCAGGCTTAATTGCTGCTCTATCCTCATGCCTAGCCTTAGTTCATCTCTCTACCTCATGAATGGATAGTCTTGGATGCCGGACAACTTGTTTTCTAGGTCTGATTTCAAGGAAACAAGTGAAGAAAGCAAGGAAGGGGAAAAAACTAGGGTTTCTTTGATGAGAAATGGTCAAACAAGATGAAGAACAGTAGGAAACCAAAAAGAACCAGTTCCAAATGAAGAAACGATCAGTTGAACCTGAAATTTGGAGGGAAGGAGATGATGGAGCACTATTTGGGGATGAGTCGGCTCGAATTGGAATGAAAAATACGAAGATGACACTTCACTTTCCCTATTTTAACTTGGTCTATCGTCGTTCAAGTGTTGACTCATGACAAAGGCTCAAGTGTCGACACTTCCAGGTGTCGACACTTCCAAGTGTCCACACTTCGACTCAAAATCAGAAAAAAAATGGGAAAAGGACCATTGGTCAAAATAGAACATGATTTCAAGGAATTTAGAGAGATTAAACATGATTTACAAGCAATTTTGATCAATCAAGAGTTAAAGATTATGAAATGATGGAAATTTCAATCAAAAGGGTTGATGACCCCTAAATCTCTTCTAATCATATAGAACCGATCCTCTTGGAGAGGTTTAGTCAATATGTCAGTTAATTGCATTTCAGAACACACAAATTCAAGCAAAATATCATCATTTTTAACATGATTTCTAATAAAATGATGCTTAATTTCAATGTGTTTACTTCTAGAGTGCTGAACAGGATTTTTAGTTAAATTTATATCACTAGAGTTATCACATCTTATGGGTGTCTTGTTAATTTAATTCCAAAATCTTTAAGTTGTTGCTTAATCCACAAGATTTGAGCATAACAACTTCATGCTGCAATATACTCAAACTCAGCTATAGATAGTGCAACTGAAGTTTGTTCTTGCTAAACTAAGAGATTAAGTTAACTCCAAGAAATTGGCAAGTTTCACTTGTGCTTTTTCTATCTAATTTATACCTAGCAAAATCAGCATCTGAATAACCAATCAGATCAATAGATGAATCTCTAGAAAACTATAAACTAATATCAATTATACCAGATAAATATCTAAGTATACATTTAATAGCCAATAAATGACATTCTTTAGGAGTAGACTGATATCTATTATACATACAAATACTAAACATGATATCTGGTCTACTAGCAATCAAATATAGTAAAGAGCCTATGATGCCTTAATATAATTTACCATGCTCATCTTTATCAAGTTTACAAGAGGGGCTCATAGGTATACCTATTATCTTGGTAGTCTCCATCCTAAACTTCTTTAAAATTTCTCTTGTGTACTTAGCTTGGTTGATGAAGATCCCTTCTTTGGTTTGCTTGATTTGGAGTCTGAGGAAAAAGTTAAGTTCACCTATCATGCTCATCTCAAACTCACCCTGCATAAGCTTGGCAAACTCTTGACAAAGAATTTCATAAGTAGCACCGAAAATAATGTCATCAACATAAATTTGTACTACTAATAGATCATCATTTTTTCTTTTTATAAATAATGTAGTATCAACATGACCTCTAAAGAAATCATTTTTAATTAAAAACTTGCTAAGTCTTTCATACCATGCTCGGGGTGCTTGTTTCAAACCATTGAGTGCTTTGTGTAGTTCGAAAATATGAACAGGATGTGCATGATTTTCAAATCTAGGTAGTTGTTCAACAAACAATTATTCAGCTATATAACCATTTAAGAATGCACTTTTAACATCCATTTAAAATAATTTAAAATTCATAAAATATGCAAATGCTAACATTAATCTAATGGCTTCAAGTCTAGCTACAAGTGCAAAGGTAATGTAGGAACATCAAGAGCATACCAGAATTTCAAGAAATCAATTTTGTTCTCTATTTCATATGTTGGGAAGTTAGTCACAATTTTTCAATGAGTACATTGAGTCATGTAATAAAGTGAGTCAATTAGATTCACTAAGTCATTTGAGTCCTATTTAGTGAGTTCAGTTGAGTCCATTTGTTTTTGGCCTATTTTGAGTCCTGTCAATTAGGCCTAGTTTGAGTCCTGTAAACTTCATTTTCATTCAAGTCAAACACAAGAGAATAGACACCAAATCCCTACTGTGATTGGCTTCTTACACCAACCCCTGGACCCCATTCAAGGCGCCCAAGCCCACCAAAAGCTGGCACCCTAGCCTACTAGGAGATGGTGCCCCTACATACCAGGCCTAGGCACCCCAAGCCCATAAGCTTTCATTAAGATTGGCACCAAGTCCAGGTTCACCAAAGAAGTGGCACCCAGATCCAAGCCCAAGCCCATGGTGCCCTTCCTTCCTAGCCAAGCTCATATGGCGCCCCAGGCCCAAAGCCCATTCATATTGGTGCCCATGCTTTGTCCTCATCAAAGATGCCCAAGGCTTGACCCAGTCCAGGTTGTTATCATCCCAACCCAGCAAGGAGTCAACCAGACCAAGCCCAGTAAGAAATTCATACTAGTCTAAGTCCATTGAGAAAAGTCAAAGCTTCCAAGTCCAACAAGGAGTCAGCTAGCATAATTCTACAAGGAGATCAATTTTTTAATTTTATTCACTTTTGTACTCCTACTTTGATACAAACCTGTACTCCAACTTTGATAAGGAAAGGGTCCTGGGTAACTTTATAAATACCCACCCCCTCCCCTCTTGTATGAATAATCTATTTTTCACGACTACAATCTAAAGTTACTCTGTCAAATTGCGTCCTCCAGATTGGAGTGGGAGTGAGACCTATTTTTTTTTCTTATGAGCAAACCATAGCCGCCAACCTTCCTTCCCCTTCCACTAAACCATAGCAATCATCCATCTAGGCTGAAGCCCTAGTACACCCTCTTCATCCAAACCAGGCATCCATATAACAAGCCAAGCTGCCAGCACCTCCTGCCACCCTCTGGCCTTCTGTACTTCCCCAATCTCCTGTTCTATATTTTTTTTATTTTCTATCATACTAACCTTTGACATTTGCAGGATCCCTCCAGTGCCATACCATCCGGATGAGGTCTTCTTTGCCTCCAAATCAATCTGATAAAAAGTCGACGGATCCATGAAAAAGTGACCGGATCATCCAAGCACCGATCCGAGTAGAGCGAACTCTTCTACGACTTCAAGAACATCATTGCCATGTACTTAAGCCTTTTTCTATCTCTTTTTTGTCTGATTTTTGAAAATTGAACATGCTCCTAATAGGCTTTCTTAGTCCTAGGATCCTTTATTTGCTTTGTCTCTTTGATAGTTCCAGCATGTGGATAGGATACTAACTGATATAGGATAACCCTAACCTAGTCTTGCCTAGTTTCGGGAATCAAACCATAAAAAAAAATCTGAAAATATTTGTTTGATTTAATCTGATTTTCCTTATGTTCATCCCTTGAATATCATCCTGCATCATGTTAGAATCCCATCCCTCATCATTTTTGGTATCAGAGCCTAGGATAGGGCATGTTCTTGCATCATAGTTTAGATTTTTGCATCCTGAAATTTGCATACCTAGTCAAAACATAGGACTGTTTCCCATATCAAATGTTTTTGTTTTTTTATGATTTTCATGGAAATTAATTTCTGTTTAATCCTCTATTTTCTCTAATTTTTGTGGAATCTTTCTGATCTAAAAACAGATTGAAACCTGCATGAAAAAACAGCCCTAACAAAAACTTCTGCATGCTAAACCTGCACTAGTAGACTAAATTTAGGCCTGGTTTTCCATCAATTTCATACTTTTTTTCTCTAAAGTTAGCATCATGTCATATTTGTTGAGTCCTCTATTTTACTATTGTTTATCTCAGATTTTACAGATATAAAAAAATAAAAAAAATCAGCAAAACAAAAACCCTAACCAGAAATTGTCTTTCTGAGTTTCCTACATCTAGTTAGAAACCCTAGGTTTTGCATCAATATACTATTTTTTCTTTGCATGAAAATTGGTAGGAATCATCCTCACACATAACCCTCTGATCTAAAATTTTTTTAGAATTTTTCTACTCTGAAATCCATGCTAACCTCTGCATCAAAATAGAAAAAAAAAAATTCAATTTCTGTTGTCTTGCATACTTGACATGATTAAACCTAATCAACTACCAAACCCCACCCAACCCAAGCCAATTTTGATTGATCACTTAATCAACTTGACATTAAGTTGCCACCTCATAAAAAAGGACAAAAAAAAATATTCTTTGTTTTGTTATTAGATTGCATCAGGGTTCATTGATTGTGTATCATTTGCATCTAAACTAATCTTAAGGGCAATTTCCTCTATCAGATCAGGGCAGGATTTCATCACCTGTCCTGGGCCCAAAATAACTACGTACCTTGCATACATACCCCAAATCTAATTAAAATTAACTAGCAACCTAATTGCTTTATGGACATCAACAGATCGGGTCCGAGTTGAGTGAGGAAACTAATGCACCTAACCCATCATCTATTACTGAAAGCTGGTGTCTAAGGCTAGAGGTCCAGTGGCAAACGCCCTAAGTAGACTGGTGGTTATTTAATTAGGATCCTGTCACAGGCAGGGGGAGCCTCTTACCAGCCCACCTCTTACTTGGCCAGTAGAAGGATTAGGTGTTGTGTTGTGTGTAAGTTGAGTTAACTCACCTGATTTTGGCTCTATGTCTAGCAAACCCTAGAACGTGCTAACCCTTGTGTGCTTGACTGCATCATACTCCCTTGATTGATTGTTTGCATTAGATTACGAGCCCAATACCAATAGTCTCAACCCAGTCCAACCTAGTGTGACCACGGAGCCCAACCCTAGGAAAGCCCAATACTTTGACCCATACTGGGAGACCAACCCTAGGAAAGCCCAATACTCTAACCCATACTGGGAGCCCAACCTAAGGAAAGTTCAATACTCTGACCCATACTGGGAGCCCAATCCTAGGAAAACCCAATACTCAGACCCATATGGGGAGTCCAATCATAGGAGACCCAATTATGAGTTCATCAACTAGGATTAGAGAGCTACTAGGAACTTCAGGCTAGAAGCACCCACATTCGATGGCACCCTAGACCTTAAGACCTATATAGATTGGGAGGGAGAAATGGAGCAATTTTTTGATTGGTATGCAATGAGTGAGGAAAGGAAGTGTAAATTGGCCAAATTAAGGTCAGCCCGCCAGGCTATCCTATACTAGGATAATGTAGAGCGCCAAATCACACAACGAGATGACCTTCCCATAGATACCTGGCAGGCCATGAATAGAAAACTTAGAGAAAAATACCTTCCTGCATCTTACCAACAAAGACTCCTAGACCACTGGTAGAGGTTAACTCAAGGGAATAAGTACGTGTCAGAATACATAACCATGTTTGATAAGTGTGCCAGAAGGTGTTGCCTAGATAAACTCGAATCAGTGAACCTATCTAGGTTTAGGGCTGGCCTTCGTGAAGACATCCAGTGGGAACTGTCTTATTGAAAAATTCAGGACCTAGAGGATGCCTATCATATAGCTAGGAAATTCGAGTCATATCAAAGGGAACTCATGATTAGTCAATCTATGTCCAACAAGAGTTACCCCCTAAACCTAAGTCCAAACCTAGCTGACTTTCTTTAAACCAATCCATTCCCATCGCTCCTAGCTAGACCCTAGGACCTAGTCAGGTATGTCCGAACCAATCCAGCCCAAGCCAAGCCAACCTGAGTCGACCCGAATCCTATAGGCTTAGTACCCCTAGATATGAGCCTAGTATTAGTCAAGAATCCCTTAGTCGACCCATCCCTGCTACCCCAGATACCCCAGACGCTCATCAACTTTCCCTTAGCCAACCCCCTCCTACCACCCCAGTGGTTCACAAGGAAGACATTAAAGAAGAGATATATGAAGCTGATGTGAGCTTAGTGGATGAGTAGGAGGAAGAAGAAGAATAAATACCTATAGAAGACCTAGAATTAGTTGACCCGGCAGATATCCAAACTAAAGCCAACCCAGAATTAGTTGACCTAGACCATACCCAGATAGAAGCCAACCCAAAGTTAGTTGACCCTAACCACATCCAGACTGAACCTGTAGTGGAAGTACAGTTGAAGGAAGAGGACCATGAGGAACCCAATCCTATTGTAAGACTTATACCTAAGGAGACTTTAGAAGAGAGACCAATTATAGAGCCTAGTCCTAAAACTCAAGAACCCGAAGAATTTATTAAGGACCTGATCTCTTTAAACCAACCCGAAGAATTTATTAAGGACCTGATCTCTTTAAACCAGTACCCTCAGGAAGAATCCCCTCCTATAGCTCCCGTTGACGATCTCTTCCCTGAGATTAGTGATCCATTCTTCCATTATGCAAACCTTTTAGATATACCTCAGCCTCATAAGGTTAACCTCATTAGTCTAGGACTCATCCTTGAAACCCCTTCTTATATTCAAATCTTTTCGATTAACCCTGAACCCTCTTCTTATTTCTTACCCTACCAGACTAACCCTGAATCGACTTCTTATTTTCTACCCTTTCCAGAAACTTCAAGCATTTCTAGGACCATTAGATTGTGTTTTGTAGAAGTAAGCATACTGCATACATTCATTGTGCATGTTAGGTTTGGATCTTATTTCTGGTATACTCTATGGCATTTAGTAGGAGTACATGCACCATTCTCATCTGCATGTCACCCACCTGATAAAGGGTTAAACCCATAGTTATAGTTTAGGGTTTAATCAAGTCTACATGTCAATAAGTGTTGGCATGAGTCATTTGCCTGCATTAGGTATTATGAGTCTTTGCACTGCATGATTAGAGATATGCATGAAGAATTAATCAATAGATTAATATGAACAATAATCTTTATAAGAACATGGTTAATTCTCGAAAAGAGTTTAAGAGTTTGCTAGGAAAATCTTGTGATGATTAGGCTACATACCCATAGAGCTGGATCCATCAAAGTGATAAAAAATGTTAGACCTAGTGCCTGAGTTACCACCTATTTAGGCATTAAGCTCAACCGTCAATATCTTGGACTTAGTTGAGTCTAGGGAGCTAGCAATGATACCCAGTGAGTTTGAGCTTGACCCTTTCTTTGAGAACGAACCCAACCTTGAGTGTCCACCATCAATTTAGCCTGTGAGAGGAAAGATTGAGCATATCTTGGATGGCCAAGCCATTAGTACCCAGATCAAAGGTTACCATGTCAATTGGTTTGTTGGCAAGGTTGACCAAGATCTAAGGATTCGTGGATCACTCGAGAGGATCCGCAATACCTCAACCCAGACCCGTCAGAGCAGTACCAGAGCCAGATCAACCTTTACTTGACAGGGTCAAGTTCCTCCCATCCCGGGATAATTGATGTAGGAACATCAGCAATAGACCAGAATTTCAAGGAATCAATTTTGTTCTCTATTTCATGTGTTGGAAAGTTAGCCACAATTTTTCCATAAGTACATTGAGTCTGGTAATAAAGTGAGTCAATTGGATTCACTAAGTCCTTTGAATCCTGTTTAGTGAGTTCAATTGAGTCCATTTATTTTTGGCTTATTTTGAGTCCTGTCAATTAGGCCCAATTTGAGTCATGTAAACTTCATTTTCATTCAAGTCAAATACATGAGGATAGTCACTAGACCCCCACTGTAGCTAGCTTCTTACACGAACCCCTGGACCTAATTTAGGGCGCCCAAGCCCACTAGAAGCTAGCACCCTAGCCTACCAGGAGATGACGCCCCAGCGTACCAGGCCTAGGCACCCCAAGCCCATAAGCTTTCATGAAAGATTAGCACCCAGTCCAGGTTCACCAAGGAAGTGGCGCCTAGATCCAAGCCCAAGCCCATGGTGCCCTCCCTTCCCAGTCCAAGCTCATATGGCACCCCAGGCCCAAAAAGCCCATTCATATTGGCGCCCATGCTTTGACCAAGTCCAAGAAGCCCAAGGCTTGACCCAGTCTAAATTGTTCTCATCCCAGCCCAATAAGGAGTCAACCAGTCCAAGCCCATGGAGAAAAGTCAAAGCTTACAAGTCCAATAAGGAGTCAGCTAGCATAATTCTACAAGGAGATCAGTTTTTTTAATTTTATTCACTTTTGTGCTCCTACTTTGATTCAAACCTGTACTCCAACTTTGACAAGGAAAGGGCCCTAGGTAACCTTATAAATACCCACCCCCTATTCTCTTGTATGAATAATCTTTTTTTCATGGATACAATCTAAAGTTACTTTATCAAATTGTGTCCTCTAGATTGGAGTGGGTGTGAGACCTATTTTTTTATCTTGTAAGCAAACCCTAGCTGCCAACCTTCCTTCCCCTTCCACTAAACCCCAGCCATCATCCATCTAGGCTGAAGCCCTAGCATGCCATCTTCATCTAAACCAGGCATCCATACAACAAGCCAGGCTGCCAGCACCTCCTGCCACTCTCCAGCCTTCTCTACTTCCCCAATCTCCTATTCTATATTTTTTTTATTTTTTATTATACTAACCTTTGATGTTTGCAGGATCCCTTTAGTGCCACGCCCTCCGGATGAGGTCTTCTTTGTCTCCGAATCGATCTGATAAAAAGTCGACGGATCCATGGAAAAGTGATCGGATCATCCGATCGGATCATCCAGGCACCGATCCGAGCAGAGCGAACTCTTCTGCGACTTTAAGAACATCATTGATAGGTACTTAAGCCTTTTTCTATCTCTCTTTATCTGATTTTAGAAGATTTAACAAGCACCTAATAGGCCTTCTTAGTCCTAGATTTTTTTATTTGCTTTGTCTCTTTGATAGTTCCAGTACATGGGTAGGATACTAACCGATACAGGATAACCTTAACCTAGTCTTGCCTAGTTTTAGGAATCAAACCATAAAAAAAAAATCTAAAAATATTTGTTTGATTTAATCTGATTTTTTTCATGTTCATCGCTTGAATATCATCTTGTATCATGTTAGAACCCTCTCCCTCATCAAAAGGTCTCATCAAAATCAATGCCTTCTTCTTGATTATAAACTTTAGCAACCAATCTAGCCTTGTTTCTAATAACTACACCATTTTCATCTAGTTTATTCCTATATACCCATTTTGTGCCGGTAATTGAAACATTAGATGGTCTTTTTATCAGTGTCCAAACTTTTTTTCTTTCAAACTAATTCAATTCTTATTACATTGCACTAATCAAATTAGGGTCTTTTTCAGCTTCTTTAATACATTTTAGTTAATTTGAGAAAAAAAAAGCAATATAGTCACATTCATTTCTAATGAAAGATCTTGTTCTTACCCCTTTTGATAGATCACCTAGGATTAACTCCTTAGAATGTCCATGAGCATACCTCCACTCTTCGGGTAGATCTGGATGCTTTGATGTGGGTTGTATGACTTCTTCTCTTTCATTCTTGTCTAGATCTTCTTCATTCTCTTGAGAGGGTTGATTATCCAAAGTAAGCTTCTTTAATCCTTCAGCACCTGCACATGCATCAGAAGTATTATCTTTTCTAGAGAATTTGTTATTAGATTCTTCAAATACAACATGTATAGATTCTGTTACTACTAAAGTTCTCTTATTAAAGACTCTGTATGCCCTGCTTGATGTAGAGTATCCTAAGAAGATACCTTCATCAGACTTGGCATCAATTTTTTAAAATTATTTTTACCATTATTCATAATAAAGCAACAACAACCAAAAACTCAAAAATATTTTAAAGTAGGTATTCTTTGTTTCCAAAGCTCATATGGAGTTTTCTTTAAAATTGGTAGAATTAAAACACGGTTTAAAATATAGCATGCGGTATTTACTGCTTCAGCCCGAAAATATCTTGGCAAATCATTTTCACAAAGTATTGTGCATGCCATTTCTTCTAAAATACAATTTTTTCTTTCTACCACTCCATTCTGTTGAGGTATCCTAAGTACAAAAAAATTATATTCTATTCCTTTTTCATTACAAAAGATTTCAAAATCTTTATTTTTAAATTCAAAACCATGGTCACTATGAATGCAAACAACTGAAGTACCTTTTTCATTGGAAACTTTTTGATAAAACTTTATAAAAGCTAAAAATGATTCGTCTTTATGAGCCAGAAATAGAACCCATATAAATCATGAAAAATCATCCACTATAACAAGTCCATACCTCTTGCCTCCTAGGCTAGATGTCCTAGTTAGTCCAAAGAGATCTACATGGAGTAGTTCTAATGGCCTAGAAGTTGAAATTAAACTTTTAGGTCTGAAGGATCTTTTTACTTATTTTTCAAATTGACATACTTCACAAATTTTATCTTTCTCAAAACTAAGTTTTAGCAAATCTCTTACTAAATCCTTTTTGCATAATTTTGATAATAAATACATGCTTGCATGACCTAATCTACGATGCCACAGCCAACTAGTCTCATTAATAGTGGAATTCATTGTAACTAGGCATTCACCATTAGGCAAAGATAGATTATCCAAATCAACTAGAAAGATATTACCATGCCTTTTTCCGATGAATTTCACTCCTTCATTATCAGGACTAGCAATTATGCATAGAGATGATTCAAAAATAACTTGAAAATCTTTATCACAAAATTAGCTAATACTAAGCAGATTAAATCTCAAACCTTCAACTAAAAGAATATTACTAATCCAAGTAGAAGGGGAGATGTAAACCTTATCGATACCAACAATCTTTTCTTCACCATTATCACCAATGGTTACACTCCCTCCATTTAGTGCCTCAAGAGAGATGAATTGCTTCACATCTCCTATCATATATCTTGAGCAACCACTATCGAGATACCACAGTCTTTTCTTTTCTTTAGTTGCAAGAAACACCTGCAAAATAAATTAAGTTTTGATTTTATGTACCCAAGCCAACTTGGATCCTTTAGGGTTAGTACTAAAAGTGGTTCCTTTCGGAATCCAAATCTTTCTAGAATTATTAATTTTTCTAAAATCATAATGGAATGCTTTATGACCTATCTTTTTGCAAGAAAATATGTGATGCTTGATGATGTAGGAATAAAGAAATTTTTGAAAAACTTTTACTATTTTTGGAGTTTATAACCTAATCCAGCTTTGTTGAAAATAGCTCTTTGATTATTCAAAAGTAGATTCAACTTTTCAGAACTATAGATGAATTTTTCAACAAAAGGTTTTATCCAATCAAGCTCATCTTTGTATTTCTTGTTTTATACTTCAAGATCTTTGCATTTCTTCAAAAGCTCATTGTTTGAAACGTTTACTTTAGATCTTTTCAAAACTTCATTTTTCATTTATAAAGCTTTGTTTCATTTTTCTAAAACATCAATTTTATTTTTCAAATCATTAACTTCATCCAAAAGAATATTATTTTCATGTGAGAAAGAGTTTGCATGCTTTTTCAACTTTCTATTTTCAAATATTATCAACTTATAATCATGCATTAGCTCATCAAATACATTTCTTAATTCATTAAAAGTATAATTAATTTCATGTTTAGGATGTACCCCTTCTTCCTGTTATGCCATGAAACAAAGATTTATGACTTCGGTTTGTTTTTCATCTGAGCTGGTGTCCTCACTGTCACTCTAAGTCGCCATCATTGCTTTCTTCCTAAGTTTCTTTCTTGACTTCTTTAGGAGAGGGCAGTCATACATGTAATGTCCAGGCTACTTGCATTCAAAGCAAATAGGTAGTTCCTTCTCCTTGTCCTTTTCTTTCTCCTTTTCTTTTCCCTTTTCCTTATTTAATTGAAACTTTTTCTTATAAGGAAATTTCTTTTTCCTTATGAATTTCCTAAACTTTCTTGCTAATAGAGCTTCATCATCCTCATTTTCTTCTTCTTCTTCTGATTCTTCATTTGAAGACTCTTCTTGTATTGTGGACTTGAAAGCTATAGTCTTCTTCTTCTTGTCCATATACATTGCTTTTTGCTTCAAGTTTAACTTATAAGTCATGAGTGAACCTACTAGCTGCTCCAATGGAAGTTTCTCAACATCTTTAGCTTCTTGTATGGTAATCACTTTTGGATCCCAAGATATTATTAGAGACCTAAGAGTTTTGTTAACAAGATCAGCATTAGACATAATTTTACCTAGGCTTCTCATGCCATTTACAATATTTGTGATCCTAGTGTACATGTCGATGATTGAATTGTTAGGTTTCATGCAAAACATCTCATAAGTGTACACAAGCATGTTAACCTTAATGTTTTTCACTTGGTCGGTACCCTCATGAGTGACATCAAGTGTGTCCCATATTTCTTTAGCTGAGGTGCATGTGAAAATCCTATTGAACTCGCTAGGATCCAATGCACAGTAAAGGAGATTCATTGCTTTCGCATTGATCTTGAATTATTTAATATCATTTTCATCCCAATCCTCTTCAAGCTTTGGGATGGAAACATCATTAACCACATTTGAAGGAATATGAGGACCTTTATCCACTACTTTCCATAAATTATAGTCTATAGAGTGCATGTAAATTCTCATTCTTGTCTTCTAATAAGTGTAGTTAGTGCCATTAAAACAAGTTGGTATATTTAAGGCTTGTCCCTCAACTACATTAGTACCAAGGGGGACTGCCATAAATCTTTACTTAAGATGGTTAGATCTATATACTGAGAATGTGGCTCTAATACCACTTGTTGCACAGTAAGTAACCCAAGAAGGGGGGTGAATTGGATTTCTAAAAAAGTATTTGTAAGTTTTCCAATTCAAAAATCTATTCAAGTGCTAGTGAGATGAAGTGTTGTGTGCTCTTAAAGTGTATGCAGCATGTTACAGTAGTGACCAGCACATTCGACCCTGACACGACGGTGGATCCACTTGAAGAGATCAGCCCCTGTGGCGGCCAGGTCGGTATCTTGGTCAGCCCACTTCGACAAGGCCAGGTCAGCACCTTGACCGTCCCGCATCGGCCTGGCCAGGACAGTACTTCAGCGAGCCCGTTTCAGGCAAGACTGGGGCCCAGCCAGGATCATGCCCTTGGCACGGCGACCACGCACCGGCAGGCCCGCATGCCTAACTCGGCAATGGCGCCCGACTCGCCCGCAGGAGGCCTTCGCCTCACCTACATCCGGTCAAGTGCTACCCTACACCAGCATGCCCACGGCACGCCCCCGGCGCGCCTGCGAGGGCCCCAGCTTTACTTGCACCCGATCTGGCATCCAGTTGACCTCGGCACGGTGACTCCATACCGGCTGGCCCGCGTGCCCACCTCGGCAACGATGCTCAGCAAGCCCACGGCACGCCCCCGGTGCACCCACGATGGCCCCAGCTCCTCCCGTGCCATGTCATGCCCTTGGCATGGTGACCCCGCACCGGTAGGCCCACATGCCCACCATGGCAATGGTGCCTAGCTCGCCCACAGGAGGCCTTCGCCTCATCTCCATCCGGTCTGGTGCAACCCACACCAACACGCCCGCGGCATGCCCCCGACGTGCCCACAACGGCCCCAGCTCCTCTTGCACCCGGTCCGACGTCCAGCCGACCTTAGCATGGCAACCCCGCACCGACAGGCCCATATGCCCACCTCGGCAATGGTGCTCAGCACACCCGCGGCACACAACCGGTGCACCCGCGGCAACCGCAGCTCCTCCCGTGCCAGCTCCGGCATCCAGCCGACCTTGGCACGGTGACCCTGCACTGGAAAGCCTACGTGCCCACCTCGACAACGGTGCCCAACTCGCCCGCAGGAGACCTCTGCCTCACCTCCATCTGATATGGCGCTTAACATGCCCACGGCACACCCTCGGTGCACCTGCGGCGGCCCCAGCTCCTCCCATGCTCGCTCCGGCATCCAGCCGACCTTGGCACGGTGACCCCATGCCGGCTCCCGGCTCAGCATGCCTGCTCAATGCTCCTATGTCCAAAGCAGTAGGGCCCCGCTCCGGCTCCTCCGGCTAAACCCGGCGAGACCCCATCTCGATGCCCCCGCATCCAAGACAGCAAGTCCCCGCTCTAGCTCTGGTCTGGTGCCCCGATCCGACCCTTTCGCTCGCAGCAATACCAGCACGCACGGCATGCATGGAGCCCAGTTTGGCAAGCCCCCACACCCACGTGCCCAGTTCGGTACGCTCGTGTGGCACCCAGTTCGGCACACCCACATTGTGCCAGGTCCGTCCACACCTGCTCCACGCCCCAGCATGCCCGCGATCCAGCTCCGCCATCTCGTGGTCCGGCTTTGATCGGGAGCAGTGCATGGTCTGCAATGCATGGGTTCACACCCACATGCATGGAGCCTCAGACCTCGCCACGATCAGTATGCATGAGACTACAGGCCTTCTCTCGATCCATGTGCCCGCATAGCAACCTGGGTAGCATCCCAAGTAGTTCGGCACTTTGGTACTTCGGCCCAGTTCGACCACCGGGAGCGTCGCACGGTCTTGCCTCATCCACATGGGCCTGGCACTCTTTCCAGGGATCCCCATCCATGTGGGTCCTATGGCACGCCGCTTGACATGCCTCCTGCAAGGAAGGTTTGCATTCAAGCTTCCCAAGCCACTATTTACACTAAACAGGAAATAGTACCCTGCCCAAGGCACTGTACCCCTGCACCAACTTCCTGAACCACCTAGAAGAAGAAGGATCACTAGCCTATCATGTCCTCACAGGCTATCCTAGCCTGACAAGTCTACATCAAGATCAGCACGCCTCCCTCGAACGACAGGAGCCATTCGTTTACATAAAGACCGACAGGCCACAGGTAAGGGGAGGTAAGAAAGAAACAACAAACTCTCTTCATCCTTATATTATATTCCATTTTTATCACCCTCTAGGAGCAGAGAGTCCTCCAAGCTCTCTACCTCAGAGGTCGTTTGTTTTCCTCGATCGTCCCACTGACTTGATCATCGAAGTGTCTTTGCCGGAATCCCCGGCCCAGGTCTCCCTTATTTTGCAGGTCTGCCCGACAAAGGGATGATACATGGAAGATTACTCCTCACCGGAGAAGCCCACAAGAGGACCACAACACATCTTCAAGACCCTTTCATCCCTATGACGCCCCTCTAAGCACGGTGGCTGAACTGAGCCCCGTGGTGGAGGGTATGTTCCCCTTGATCATCTCCGACCGACGAGCCCAGTGATGCTGGCAGGTAGTCCACTCATCCAGGCCACGTAAGAGCTACAGGCTACTATAATATGTGCCCCCACTCCTGGAGTCCAAAACGTTACTTCCCCTCATTTTGGATGAAGGGAGTAGCTTTACCCATTCGGCTCTATGTCATAGCAAGCCTGCAAAACAAAAATAGGAGGTGGTGTTTTTGAAACTTACTTGTCCGTAGGTACTTCGACTGAAGGTTAGTAGCATTTTGATGGTGCTAGCACTTTAGTCTGACTCTTCTTTGACCAGATAGAAGGCGGTGCCATGGAGGAAGAGGTTGGTGAGGTGCATAACTTGGGTGCACACATGTATGACCGGGCACATGGTTGGCTCATTGCACTCCTCAAAGCTTTTGATGAGGCTTTTGGTGTGGGACTTTTGGCATTTCCTATTTTGAGGCACCAGGATCTTTGGTCTTGGAGTGCTGGGGTTTTCGATCTTTAGGTGCCGGGAATTCCGGTCTTTAGATGCCGAGGTTTCGATCTTGAAGTGCGGGGGTTTTCGGGCTGTTATGCTGGAACTGGGTTCCGTTGTGCTGGAACTGGGTCCTAGGCTTTCATCCAGACAGGACTCCAAGATTTTGTACCGAAACTGGGTTCCATTGTACCGGAGCTGGGTTCCAGGCTTACTTCATCAGACTCGAAGTCGGACGGACGAGCTCCTATAATGATGAAGAGCAAAGTTGTACCAAAGAAGAACTTTAATTATTAAGGAGGGAATCTTACATCCTTCATGAGGTGTCAGAACTGCTCGTTTGGCATGTTGGGAAGCGAGCCACGAATGGTTGGAGCTCCAGGGCTTCCCATGGATATCCTTAGATGAGAGTCAGGCGATAAATGCGAGGCTCAGTGAAGAGCCTGGCTTTAGCTCGACTTAATTTGACCTCAACTCGGTTGAACTGAGGAGTTTGACTTCACTTGATTTCAGCTAGACCAAGTAGAAAAGCCTGACTTCAGCTCGGCTTCATTTGAGTTTAGCTCGGCTGAACTGAGGAGCCTGACTTCAGCTCAGCTTTATTTGAGTTCAGCTCGGCTGAGCTGAGGAACTTGACCTCAGCTCTTAACTTTGCTGGATTTGGAGTCGGATGGACGAGTCCCTGTATTGGTGAAGAATAAAGCTGCATTAGAAAGGAACTTTTATTATTAAGGAGGGATTCTTACATCCTTCATGAGATGGCAGAGCTATTGGTTCGCCATGCTAGGATGCGAGCTATAAACGATTGGGCCTCCAAAGCCTCCCATGGACATCTTCGGACTATGAGTACAGCAAATGCCAGACTGTGAGTTTCTCGATAGATGGCAGGACTTCTTGGAGTCTCTGCGGACATCTCCGGACTGTGAGAAAGGCAAGAGCTAAACTATGAGTCAAGCGGTAGATGAGAGGCTCAGTGAGGAGGTTGGTTTTAGCTCGACTTCACTTGACTTCGCCGGACTTGGAGTTGGACGGATGTGTTCCTGTGTTGGTGAAGAACAAAGTTGCACCAGAGAGGAACTTTAATTATTGAGGAGGGATTCTTACCTCCTTCATGAGATGGCAGAGCCACCGGTTCGCCATGCTAGGAGGCGAGCTATAAACGGTTGGGCCTCCGGGGCCTCCCATGGACATCTCCGGACTGTAAGTACAATAAATACCAAACTATGAGTTTCTCGGTAGATGACGGGACTTCTTGGAGTCTCTACAGACATCTCCAGGCTGTGAGTAAGGCAAGAGCTAAACTAAGAGTCATGCGGTAGACACATGGCTCAGTGGGGAGCTTGATTTCAGCTTTTAACTTTGCCAGACTTGGAGTCGAATGGATGAGTTCCTGTGTTGGTGAAGGACAAAGTTGTACCAGAGAGGAAATTTAACTAAGGAGGGATTCTCACCAGCTTCATGAGATGTTAGAGCTGCTGGTTCACCATGTTAGGAGGCGAACCATAAATGGATGGACCTCTGAAGCCTCCCATGGACATCTCCAGACTTTTAAGCTCTGATCATATAAAAATATGTTCTTCCTTGAGTAGGCCAGGATCAAATTTGCTCGCCGCCCTTTCATGAGAGAATGGGACTCCTTTGCATGGAAGAATAGGACCCGGTTGCATGGGAGAGCAAGGCTCCTGTTGCATGGGAGAGAGCTTCGTGCATGGGAGCATAAGGCTCCTGTTACATGGGAAGGTGGACCTCCACTGCTTGGGAGGAGGTGAGACCTCTGTTGCATGAGGAAAATGACTCTGTCGCGTGGGAGGAGAAGACCTCGTTCATGGAGGAGATGAGACCCCCGTTGCATGGGGGGAAACCCTGTTGTATGGGAGCATACTCTGTTACACGAAAGGAAAGGAGCTCCCATTGTATGGAGGAGATGGTATCCTGCTGCTCAGGAGAGACGAGACTCCTGTTGCGTGGGAGTATGAGGCTCCTATTGCATGAAGAAAATGGCTATGTTGGATGGGTGAAAGCCTCGTTGCATGGGAGCATACTCCGTTACATAGGAGGAGGTGACCTCGTTGCATGGGAGGAAACTCCATTGCATGGGAGGAAGCTCCGTTGCATGAGGAAGATCACTCCATTGCATGGGAGGAGGCTTCGTTGCATGAGGGAGGTGAGATCCAGTTGCATGGGAGGAATGAGACTCCCATTGCATGTTGCATGGGAGGAGAGGAGACTCCTATTAGATGGAGGAGATGGGATCTCGCTGTATAGGAGGAATGAGACTCCCATTGCATGTTGCATGGGAGGAGAGGAGACTCCTATTGGATGGGAGCAAAGAGGCTCCCGTTGCATGGGAGCACACTCCGTCGCATGGAGGAGATGAGACCCCGTGTAGCATAGGAGAGTTGGAGCTCCGTTGCATGAGGGGGGATGAGACTCCCGTTGCATGAGAGGAAGCTCCATTGCATGGGAGCATACTCCATTGCATGGGAGCATTGGAAACCATGTTGCATGGACTTCTTTCTTCTTCAAGATGGCCAGACCCTTCCTTCCTCTCTTTTTTTTCTCTTCTTCTCTCTTTTCTTTTTTTTTTTTTCTTTTTTTTTAAAGTGGGGCTCCTAGAAGGTGGCACCGTCGGGAGGTGGCTCCATCTTTGGCTTACTGCTTGCTGCCCTGTCAAGGGTGGCGATGCACTTTCACAGCTCAAGGTTTTTTGGTCGAGGCAGCTCCTTGGAGCCTTGAGAGAGAGGGAGAAGTTCTCGTGCCCCCATCCCCGTGCCCCCAGTCTACCCCCCGGGGACTAAGGACAAAGGTGGAAACCATTGTTCCACCTTGTTAAGGAGCGTGGATTTGCCCCCCTTCCTAGCGTGCCAATCTGTTGCTGCCTAGATCACCGTGGCCTGCAGCTCTTAAATGGCCTGGGTGAGTGGACTACCTGCCAGCGTCATAGGGCTCGTCGGTCGAAGATGATCAAGGGGAACATACCCTCCACCACGGGGCTCGGTTGAGCCACCGTGCTCGGAGGGGTCACCAAAGGGATGAAAGGGGCTTGAAGATGTGCTGTGGTCCTCCTGTGGGCCTCTCCGGTGAGGAGCAATCTTCTCTGTATTGTCCCTCTGTCGGGCGGACCTGCAAAACAGGAGAGACCTGGGCCGGGGATTCCAGCAAAGACACTCCAATGATCAAGTCAGTGGGACGATCGAGGAAAACAGACGACCTCTGAGGTAGAGTGCTTGGGGGACTCTCTGCACCCAGAGGGTGATAAAAATAGAATATAATATAAGGATGAAGAGAGTGTTGTTTCTTTCTTACCTCCCCTTACCTATGGCTTGCCAGTCTTTATGTAGATGAATGGCTCCTGTCGTTCGGGGGAGGCATACTGATCTTGATGTAGACTTGTCAGGCTAGGATAGCCTGTGAGGCCATGATGGGCTGGTGAACCTTCTTCTTCTGGGTGGTTCAGGAAGTTGGTGCAGGGGTACAGTGCCTTGGGTAGGGTACTATTTTCTGGTTAGTGTAAATAGTGGCTTGGGAAGCTTGAATGCAAACCTTCCTTGTTGGTGGCGTGTCAGGTAGTGTGCCATAGGTCCCTCGTGGAAGGGGATCCTTGGAAAGAGTGACGGGCCCATGTGGATAAGGCAGGACCATGCGACGCTCCCAGTGATCGAACTGGGTCGAAGTGCCGAACTACCTGGGATGCTACCAAGGTTGCCATGTAGGCACGTGGACTGAGAGAAGGCCCATAGTCTCATGCATGCTGATCGAGGCAGGGTTCGAGGCTCCATGCACGTGGGTGCGAACCCACCAGTTACGGACCAACGCATTGCTCCCAGTCAAAGCCGGACCGTGGGAGGGTGGAGCTGGATCGCGGGCGTACTGGGGCGTAGAGCAGCTGTGGACGGACCTGGCGCAATGTGGGTGTGCCGAACTGGGTGCCATGCGGGTGTGCCGAACTAGGCAGACGGGTGCGTGGTTATGCCAAACTAGGCTCCATGCATGCCGCGCATGCCAACATTGCTGCGGGCGGAAGGGCTGAACCAGGGCATTGGACTGGAGCTAGAGCGGGGCCTTGCTGAAAGGGATATGCCCTACAAGCCAATCTATGTTGTATCTCCCAAACCATTGTAATTGACAATATTCTAATAAAGGCATTATTTTTCATCATATGTTGTGTTTATATTATATGATGAACCCCATAGATTAGGGCTATGATTTTAGGGTTATGATGAGATCATACCAGTGAGACCTAAAGTCTTAAAACCTTAATCTAAAGTATTCCTAGTCAAAGGAACCCTGAGTAGGGGATCAGGGTTTTTCCGGTAAGACTAGCACATCCTATGTATACTGGAGAGGGTGACTACTCTCACAGTCACTTGTGTATGACACTAATACTAGGATATGGGTGCTCATTAGAGAATGAGCTCACTGATATGATCCAACTTGAGAACATCTAATGGAGTCTTAGCTACATGTCAATAGAAGGTTCTCATAGTGGGAGTGGTACAAGTAATCCTTTGACCTGAGACTGCCATAAGTACCTTATATACATGAACCCATGCTTTGGTTCAATTCTAATCATGACACTGAGTCATGTACAGGATTGATACTGGGAATGGTGAATTGGATATGAAGGTAATGAGTAGGTCAACAAGGAATCGATCACTCTTAGTAAGAGGAGAATGCATCCAGCTAGTTATCAATCGGATGATGATTCAGGGAATCTTTGATCAAAGTAAAGATATTAGAGATGATTTCTAATATCAAGATAATTGAATCATCAATATAAGATTGAGATAGAAATGAATGTAATATTGGAATTGACATATATCCATATCTATAATTATATTCTGGGTGCAGGCTGATCGAAGGATTTAATTATACGGTAACTTTCTACTAAAGGGTAGTTTTGGTATTTCACTAGAATTTCAATATCTTCCGGGTAGACATGACACATTGCTAGACATCAATCTTGTCTTGTGGGTTGATTAAATTGAATGTTCACTTATTAGGAAGAGTCCTAATTGATCATAATCGGGTAAGCCCGATTTGACCTAAATCGATTAGAAAGAGTTCTAATCAAGTTAGGTCAACTTGTATTCGAACCCACTACTTGCAAGATGTGGAACCCAATGGGTCACACACTTAAGAGAATTGATCAAGGGTTTAATTTTGTAATTAAATCATTTTGCATGATGACACTCTAGCAGGTGTTGCAAATCCTAGCTTCTATTCGAATTAGATTCGAATTAGGGTTCCGGATTGGTTCAATTTGGGTTCTAATTGGATCTAATTAGACCCTAATTGAGTTTATAAGGATTATGGCTAACCCTATTGGCTAACCAAGTATTTAGGCTAGCCCCCCACCCACCCCTTAATTCTTTTCATGCCAAAATGCCAAGAGTCCATGCGCTAATGGACTCTTGGCGCGCCATTTGGAGGAGTCCATGGGCGCATGGACTCTTGGCGCGCCCACTTAATTCTCCGATGAATTAAGATGGGGCGGCCTTTTAATTTCTCACCTTAGCGCCTCACTTGTCCCCCCTTGGATGGGAATCCAATGGTTGATAGGTTTTTAAGAAAGAAAGAAAGCGTTGTTTCTTCCCGGTCGCACGAAATAACATCTCTTCGAAGATGAAAAGTCACGACTCCTTTCTTTTTAAAACATCGTGACTTTTCTTTTAAGAAAGGCTATGGGATTTAATTTGGAAGGCTGTGAGAAGGAGGGAAGGGGCGTGAGAAAATTAGAAGGGCGCGAGAAGGAGTTTACGGAGAGTTGTGTGGGCGCCTCTCTGAAAACTATTTAAGGGGTCAGGAAAATCAAAACTGGGTGATTGTAATCTGAGTAATGCTTTTATTTTTCCTACTTCCTCTCCAAAAGACTCCTTCCCTCTTTTCTTGTTTTACATTGTTTCCTTTACAGAGGACTCCTCTGTCGAAACTCTATTACTGAACAAGAATAAAAGAGAAGGACTCCGACGGTAAAGGAAAGAAGGAGTTCTGATTTTCTTTCCTTTCTTTCTTACATTAAGACATTCTTGTCTTAATTTCTCCTCCAATTTAAGACAAGCCTATATCCTCTTAGGACAAGGTCTTATCTTCAAGACAAGGGTGTCTTAAAGGGCCAAGGTCTTAGTGGAAGGAGGAGAAGAGATCAAAGAAAGGGAGACAACCTCTTGTGTGGAAGAATTCCAGCCATAATTCGAAGAATTGAGTTCTAAGAAGAAGAACTCAATAGGAGGAACCATTGGACAAGAAGATAGTGTTCTTGATCATTGCTCTATGTGGATCACCATCGGAGGGCGAACACCTGGACTCTTGGTGAATTCAGTTAGCCCCTTCAACTTCAAGTTTGTAGGAATAAGCGATTACAGGTTGGTACCCTAATCCTAATTTGTATAGATATGCTTGTCATATGTTCTAGTCTTATTTAAGGAGTTTCTGGTTTAGGATTTTTGGTGTGAATTTTGTTTTAATTTTGAAATTACCCTTCCGCTACGTTGCACCGAATCCCTACAGTGGTATCAGAGCCACCTTAATTAGGACTATAATCTATGATAGTTTGTATGTTACATATTAGGGTTTTTTAAATCCTAATATGTTACTACACTTAGCATATCTTTGATTGCATATATATTTTGATGTATGCCACTAGTTAGGGTCTTTTACTCAAACCCTAATTATTATAGAGATATGTTTAGTTTTGAAGTCATCATACTGAAATAAGGTTGCCCTGGCATAATGGTGGATCCATTATG
Organism: Areca catechu; assembly: GCA_021397845.1. NCBI lineage: Eukaryota > Viridiplantae > Streptophyta > Magnoliopsida > Arecales > Arecaceae > Areca > Areca catechu. Next base: position 74,202,505 of record CM038041.1, read on the forward strand.
TGGTAAATGGTTGTCCTAGTATGATGACACACTTAGCACATATTTGTTTATAAGAGTGATATGTTGATTGTGATACGTTCTATAAGAATGTGCTGGTAATTTATAAATCCCTCCTTTTAAAAATTATATTAAGTCTTAGTATATTTAACTAATAAGCATCACTAGTCATGATGTATAATTGATCATTCGGTGTCTAGAAAGGTGGTTCTGGGAAGGTAAAGAGAATTGTGGTTTTTAATTGGTTCCGTTGACTGACCTGGCCAATTTTTATTGGTGTCTAGGAAAGCAACGGGGGGACTCCCACATATCTTCCACTTGCCTGGCTGATTTGATTAAATTTAAATCTTGACTAAAATGCTTAGTGTTAAAAATACTATATATTGGCCTTCCTTCATGCTGGATCATTATTGTGATATGAACCACATTAGGTTTGTTGTGTTATCTGCAAGACCTAATATGGTGATTGACATGATACTAGTCTAGTGCATATATATGCTTACAGTATATTCAGTATAATGCTTTGTTATGTTATCTACAAGGGCATTATATTTGAGTATTGACTGTATAGAAATGAAAGGGTCTTGACTTAACTAGAACATTATGGTTTGTTATGTTTTCTGCAAGACTAATAATGTTCTAGAAGCCAAGTTACTTCTTGAGAATTATATGAGATATAATTGGAAGAGTTTCCTACCTTTGAGCTTATAAAAGATTTGTTGTGTTTTCTGCAAGATCTTTTATAAATTATTAGGATCTCAATCTCACTAAGAAAAACCAATCAGGGTTCTTCTCGATTATCATAGTGAGGGCTATGATTTTTGATAAAATAGTGGGAGACATAATTAAATTGAAGACCTAATTTAATTATGTAAGTCATTTCATGGTTGTTTGCTTATGTATTGTTCTTTATTAAATCTAGATAAATGGCATCTTCATTATTACTGCGAAGTATCTTAGACACCAACAAACTGACTGGTCCGAACTTTGTGGACTGGTTGAGAAATTTAAAGATTGTACTGAGTTCAGAAAAACTTTCTTATATTCTTGATACCCCTAGTCTTAATCCACTAGGGGATGATGCCACAGAGGAAGATATGGCCACATACAAAATGTGGCAGAATGACTCTCTTACTGTCAAGTGTATCATACTAGCCTCTATGACCAATGAGTTATAGAGATAGTATGAAAGCATGGATACTCAATCCATAATGCTCAATTTAAAAGAGTTTTATGGAGAACATAGCATAACTGCTAGATATGAAATATCTAAGCAGTTATTCCATGCTAGGATGACAGAGGAAACATCCGTTCAGGATCATGTTCTGAAGATAATTGACTTAATCACCAGATTGGGTCAATTTGGTTTTATTATGGATGGGGAGTTAAATCAGGATTTAATCCTACAATCACTCCCGGAGTCATTTTCTCAGTTTATCTTGAATTATCACATGAACAAACTGAACACTTCCTTGCCTGAGCTGTTAAATATGTTAAAAACAACAGAGAGCCACGTTAAGAAAGAAAAGGCTACACTTCTTCTTGTTGATAAGACCAATAAGAAGAAATCAGGCAAAAAGGGTTTTAATAGGAGGCTAAACCCTAAGGGTGGCATCAATAATAATAAGAAAGGAAAGAAGGCCTCAAAACAGTCAACCTGTTTCTTTTGCGGCAAAGCGGGACATTGGAAAAGAAATTGCAAGGCTTACCTTGCAACTGTGAAGCCTGGTGCGTCAGATGCACCAAAAGGTATGTATGAGATACATGCTATATTGACATTAAATTCGTCTATATCAAATACTTGGGTATTGGATACCGCTTGTGGTTACCATATATGTAAATCTTTGCAGGACCTCCACAAGCTTAAAGTATTGAAGGAAGGTGACTTCAATCTCTACGGTGCTAGTGGTGATATCATCCAAGCAGAAGCTGTAGGGACCTATATTCTGAAGTTGCCTTCAGGGAAGATCTTGGAGTTAGAAAATTATTATTATATGCCTAAGATTATTAGGAACATTATATCTATTCCTTCATTATTAAAACAAGGATATGTAATGGATGTAACGAGCACTGGTTGCTCGATAATGTTGTCTAATAAAATTATTTGTTCTGGCATATTTAGTAATAGGCTCTTAACTCTTTCTTCCAATGATAGTGATTTTCATGTCAATAATAATAAAAAAAGAAAAGACTTTAATGATACTTTACTTTGGCATCATCGACTTGGTCATGTTAATGAGTCTAGGATAAGCAAGTTATACAAGAAAAAATTCCTTGATCCTTATGAGTATGAATCATTAGGAACATGCGAATCATGTCTCATGGGTAAGATGACCAAGACTCCATTTACTAAACATGGAGAAAGGTCAACTGAGTTATTAGGACTTATACATACTGATGTATGTGGTCCAATGACAACTCAGGCCAGAGGTGGATACTCATATTTTATCACTTTTACAAATGATTTATCTAGGTTTGGATGTGTGCATCTTATGAAACATAAATCTGAAGCCTTTGATAAATTTAAAGAGTATCAAAGTATGGTCGAAAAACAAATCGGGAAAAGTATTAAAGTTCTTCATTCTGATCGAGGAGGAGAATACTTACCCACGGAGTTTTTAGACTACCCACGGAGTTTTTAGACTATCTTAAAGTTAATGGAATTCTTTCTGAATGGACCCCTCCTTATACACCACAGCTAAATGGTATAGCCGAAAGGAGGAATCGTACCTTATTAGATATGGTACGATCCATGATGTGCTTCACAAATTTACCCATTTCCTTCTGGGGTCATGCCCTAGAAACTGCTGTTTACATTCTGAACAAGGTACCTTCTAAATCCGTTGTTAGTACTCCATATGAAATTTGGAGTGGAAAGAAACCGTATCTTAAATATTTTAAGGTATGGGGATGTCCAGCTTATGTTAAAAGAAATTTTGGACATAAGTTGGAACCTAGAGCGGATAAATATCTATTTGTAGGATATCCTAGAGAGGGTAGAGGATATCTGTTTTACCATCCTACTGAACAAAAGATTTTTATCAGCAGGCATGCCACTTTTCTAGAAAAAAAGTTTATTTTAGAAAAGGGCAATGGTAGAACTGTTAAACTTGGAGAAGTACAAGAAACATAAATAGACAGTTCTCAACCATTAGAACATATAGTTAGGACAAAACCAGAACACAAAACTTCTCCCCGTAGGTCTGATAGAGTGCCACGGGCACCTGAGAGGTATGGGTTTATTATAGAAAATAATGAAGCCCAAGTCATTCAAAATGATGAACCTCTGACCTATACGGAAGCTATCTTGAGTACTGATTTAGATAGATGGCAAGAAGCCATGGAATCCGAGATAGACTCTATGTATGTAAACCAAGTATGGTCTTTGGTCGATGCACCAGAGGGTGTTAATCCTATTGGGTGCAAATGGGTCTATAAGAAAAAGATTGGGGCTGATGGCCAAGTTGAAACCTATAAAGCCAGATTAGTGGCAAAAGGTTTTAGACAAAAACAGGGAATTGATTATGATGAAACATTCTCACCTGTTGCCATGCTCAAATCAATTCAGATTTTACTTGCTATAGCAGCATACCACGATTATGAGATCTGGCATATGGATGTAAAGACTGCATTCCTCAATGGTTTCCTTGAGAAAGAAGTCTACATGTCACAGCCAGAAGGTTTTATTTCAAAGAATAAACCTAATCAAGTATGCAAGCTAAAGAAATCCATTTATGGATTAAAGCAAGCTTCAAGGAGTTGGAACATCCGCTTTGATGAAACTATTAAAAGGTTTGGTTTTATCAAAAATGTGGATGAACCCTGTGTTTATAAGAAGACTAGTGGGAGTGCCAAAGTCTTCTTAGTTCTGTATGTAGATGACATACTCCTCATTGGGAATGATATCCCAATGTTACAATCAGTCAAGGTTTGGCTATCAAACCAGTTTTCCATGAAAGATTTAGGAGAAGCATCCTATATACTAGGTATTAAGATCTATAGAGATAGATCTAAGAGGATACTAGATTTATCCCAATCTAGGTATATTGACTTGGTGCTGAAAATATACAGCATGGATGGAAGTAAAAGAGGTTATCTTCCTATGAGTCAAGGCATACATCTTTCTAAAAGGATGTCTCCTAAGACACCTGAAGAAAGAAATAGAATGAATTATATACCTTATGCTTTGGCAATAGGGTCCATAATGTATGCCATGTTATGTACAAGGCCTGATGTGGCATATGCTTTAGGCATTGTCAGTAGATTTCAGGCTGATCCAGGAGAGGATCATTGGAAAGAAGTTAAAAATATTCTTAAGTACCTGAGAAGGACTAAGGATATTTTTCTGGTTTATGGTGGTTCTGATCTTAAACTAAAAGCTTATTCTGATTCTAGTTTTCAATCAGACCCTGATGATAGCAAATCTATTTCGGGATATGTTTTTACCCTAAATGGTGGAGCAGTGAGTTGGAAGAGTACCAAGCAGCAGACTGTAGCTGACTCAACCACAGAGGCAGAATACATAGCTATCAGTGAAGCCGTCAAGGAAGCAGTATGGATGAAGAAGTTCATCACAGAGTTGGGTGTTGTTCCTGAGATTGAAAACCCAGTGCCACTTTACTGTGACAACACTAGGGCTGTTGCTCAAGCAAAGGAACCAAGAGCTCATCATAAGTCCAAGCACATTCTGAGACGCTTCCATCTCGTCCAAGAAATAGTAGAGAGACAAGATGTCTACATAAATTGAGTTGATACAAAGAACAATGTAGCAGACCCGTTCACTAAGGCTCTACCACAGCGAGAGTTTGATCGCCACCTTGAGTGTATGGGATTAAGATTTAAAGGCGATTGGCTTTAGTGCAAGTGGGAGATTGAAAGGGATACGCCCTACAAGCCAATCTATGTTGTATCTCCTAAACCATTGTAATTGATAATATTCTAATAAAGGCATTATTTTTCATCATACGCTGTGTTTATATTATATGATGAACCCCATAGATTAGGGCTATGATTTTAGGGTTATGATGAGATCATACCAGTGAGACCTAAAGTCTTAAAACATTAATCTAAAGTATTCCTAGTCAAAGGAACCCTGACTAGGGGATCAGGGTTTTTCTGATAAGACTAGCACATCCTATGTATACTGGAGAGGGTGACTGCTCTCACAGTCACTTGTGTATGACACTAATACTAGGATGTGGGTGCTCATTAGAGAATGAGTTCACTAATATGATCCAACTTGAGAACATCTAATGGAGTCTTAGCTACATGTCAATAGAAGGTTCTCATAGTGGGAGTGGTACAAGTAATCCTTTGACCTGAGACTACCATAAGTACCTTATATACATGAACCCATGCTTTGGTTCAATTCTAATCATGACACTGAGTCATGCACAGGATTGATACTGGGAATGGTGAATTGGATATGAAGGTAATGAGTAGGTCAACAAGGAATCGATCATCCTTAGTAAGAGGAGAATGCATCCAGCTAGTTATCAATCGGATGATGATTTAGGGAATCTTTGATCAAAGTAAAGATATTAGAGATGATTTCTAATATCAAGATAATTGAATCATCAATATAAGATTGAGCTAGAAACGAATGTAATATTGGAATTGACATATATCCATATCCATAATTATATTCTGGGTGCAGGCTGACGAAGGATTTAATTATACGGTAACTTTCTACTGAAGGGTAGTTTTGGTATTTCACCAAAATTTCCATATCTTCCGGGTAGACATGACACGTTGCTAGATGTCAATCTTGTCTTTGTTGGGAATTGTGTCCCAAAGCCAATCATCATTGGACAAGAAGATAGTGTTCTTGATCATTGCTCTGTGTGGATCACCATCGGAGGGCGGACACCTGGACGCCTGGTGAATTCAGTTAGCCCCTTCAACTTCAAGTTTGTTGGAATAAGCGATTACAGGTTGGTACCCTAATCCTAATTTGCATAGATATGCTTGTCATATGTTCTAGTCTTATTTAAGGAGTTCCTGGTTTAGGGTTTTTGGTATGAATTTACTTTCAATTTTGAAATTACCCTTCCGCTGCGTTGCACCAGATCCCTACACTTGCTACCCTGGATGTGGGGGCGTCGAGCTGGGGTCCTGCCGGGTTGAGCCGGAGGAGCCGGAGTAGGGCCCTGCTGCTCTAGACACGAGAGCGCCAAGAGGGCTTACTCAGCCAGGAGCTGGCGTGGGGTCACCATGCAGAGGTCGGCTGGATGCCGGAGCGGTCACGAGAAAAGCTAGGGCCACCGCGGGCATGCCGAGGGTGTGCCGCGGGCGTGCTGAGCACCGGACCGGATGGAGGTGAGGCGAAGGTCTCCTGCGGGCGAGCTGGGTGCCGTTGCCGAGGTGGGCGCGCGGGCTTGCCGGTGCGCGGTCATCGTGCCGAGGTTGGCTGGATGCCAGAGCTGGTGCGGGAGGAGCTGGGGCTGCCGCGGGTGCACCGGGGGTATGCCGCTGGCGTGCTGAGCGTCGTTGCCAAGGTGGGCACGCGAGCCTGCTGGCACGGGGTCACCATGCCGAGGTTAGCTAGACACTAGAGAGGGTGCAAGAGGAGCTGGGGCCGCCACGAGCACGCCGGGGGCGTGCCCCGGGAGTGCAAGTATGGGGTTGCGCTGGACTGGATGGAGGTGAGGTGAAGGCCTCCTACGGGCGAGCCGAGCACCGTTGTCAAGGTGAGCATGCGGGCTTACCGGTGTGGGGTCGCCGTGCTAAGGGCATGAGCTTGGCATGGGAGGAGCTGGGGCCACCGTGGGAGCGCCAGGGGCGTGCCGCGGGCGTGCTGAGCACCGTTACCGAGGTGTGCACAAGGGCCTACCGGCACGGGGTCACCGTGCCGAGGTCGGCTGGAGCCGGAGCAGGCACAAGAGGAGATGGGGCCACCACGGGCATGCTAGGGGCATGTCGCAGGCTTGCTAGTGCAGGGTTGCACCGGACCGGATGGAGGTGAGGCGAAGGCCTCCTACGGGCGAGCCGAGCACCGTTGCTTAGGTGGGCGCACGGGCCTGCCGGTGCGGGGTCACCGTGCTAAAGAGAATGAGCCTGGTTGGGCCCCAGTCTTTCCTTAAACGGGCTCGTTGAAGTACTGTCCTGGCCAGGCCGATGCAGGACGGTCGAGGTGCTGACCTGGCCTGGTCGATGTGGGCTGACCAAGATACCGACGTGGCCACCATAGGGGCTGATCTCTTCAAGTGGATCCACCGTCGTGTCAGGGCCGAATGGGCTGGTCACTACTGTATCACAGTAGAAATTTAAATTGCAATGAAGGTAAGAGCAAATAGAAAGAAACAATCAATCATAAACACAAGGCAAGTATAGTGGTTCGGTGCTCTTAAAGGCACCTACATCCACTCCCCAAGGTCCACTCGAGAATTCACTACAATCACTCATGATCACAGTCAATTAGTTTTTTGGGCTCACTAATCAAAATCCCTTTTGGTTTTCACAAGGCTCACCAAAAGAAATCTCTTGTTTTTCAAAGGCTAATAAAAAACCTCCTTGGTTTTCAACTAGGCTAACCATAAACCTTCTTGGTTTTCAACTAGGCTAACCAAAAACCTTGATAAAACAAAATATGAATTGAAGTAAAGAATACAAGAAAAGCTTTATAATAAAAACTGTTATCTCTTTGAAGCTTGATGAAGATGCTTGTCTTTAATTTGATGAAGCCTTAATCAATGCTCAAAAAGGTTGGACTTGAATGCTCTTGATTGCTTTGAATGCTTGAAGGCTTCTTTAGCTTGGAAGTAGTTGCTCTCAAAGAATGTGTGAGTGAATGAGCTTTCTTTTCATCCTTTTTCTCTCCTCTCTTGATTATATTTGAGTTTAATCCTCTTAAATACCATTCCAAGGCTCAAATGATAGTTTATGACCATTGGAGAGGTGAAATAGCCATTGGGAGATAAAAGGGTCGAGTTCTATATTTGAAAAAACTAGTCGTTACTGTTGCTAAAACTCCAAGTGTCGACACTTCAGTCCTTAAGTCGACACTTAGGGTCGACACTTAGTTTCCATGAGTCAACATCTAGTTTAAAATTCAGCTTTGAGGCTCTCTGAAAATCTCAGGTGAGTCGACACTTCATCGGTGAGTCGACACTCGAGTCGATACTTGACATCCCTGAGTCGACACCTAAAGAAAATCTTGGATTTCAGCATGTTCTGAAAAAAAATCTATCTTAGGATTTGAGTCGATCCTTGAGTCGACACTTGAGTGGCATGAGTCGATACTTTAATCATGCCATCTGAAACTTCTTTCTGCATGCTGCTTGAGTTGACACTTACACTATCATGAGTCGATAGTTGAACTGTGAGTCAACACTTTGAGTCGACACTTGCTGAAACTTTTTCAAAAATGACTGAAACTCTGCTTAATCTTTTTTCAACTTGACTCTTTAATTCCTTTCAAGCAAGTCTTAAATACTTAAGTCCATAATCATTGATGTTTCATCCATAGAAAGGGCTTCTTCAATCATTTGATGAGCAATTCAATTTGACTAACTTGATGAGTACCTTTTTTCTTAATAAAAATACACTTTAGCAAACTATTAGTACTCAATTAAACTTAAGTATTTCATTAATCATCAAAATTAATAACGGAGTCAACAGTTAGCCCTTTAAGCAACCTTATGGATCCAATTCAATTAGGTTATGAGTTAGGTTAGCCTACACATGCTAGTGTATAATCTAGCTAACAAATTAGGATCCCATGATCCTAATAAAATACCAATTGACTTTCTAGGCCAATTTCCTAATGTATGTGACCCTTTGGGTTCCACATATTGCTAGCAGTAGGTCTAGGTCCAAGCCAATTCAATCCAATCAAATCCAATTAACCTAATTAGGTCAAATTGAGATGATCTAAGTTGCCAATTTGAACTAGCTTTTGAATTGACTCATGAATCCAATCGAATTGATTCATGAAAACCTACAAGACATGATTGACATCTAGTAATGTGTCATGCCTACCCAGAAGATGAGGAATTTAGTAGAAAGTACCAAAATATCCTTCAGTGGAAAGTTGTCATGCAATTCAATCTTTCGATCTCCCTTTATCTCGAATAAGTGATGGGTATGGATAATTATCAAATCCTAGCACTTAGTCATTTCGAATCTCAATTCAATAATGAAGACTCTACTAATGACTGATTAAAAAATACTTCTAATCTCATCCTACTTTGATCAAAGACTCCCTGAGTCATCAATCAAAGAGATTACTTGGGATAACATTTCCTCTTACTAGGAATGATCGACTCCTTGTTGGTCCACTCACATCCTTCATACACCTTCCACCATATCCGAGAACATCCCGTACATGACTCAATATCATGAATGAGTATAAACCAAAACATGGCTTAGTGTGCATAAGAAACCATGAAGATCTCAGGTCCAAAGATTACTTGCACAACTCCCACTATGAGAACTATCTCTTGATAAGTAGAAAGACTTCCATAAAATATTCTTAGTATGGATCAGTTCAGTGAACTCATACCCTAATGAGCACCCTTATCCTTGTATTAGTGTCTCTACATAAGTGACTGTGAGACCAACCTCCCTCTCCATCGAGCATATATAGGATAAGCTAGTCTTTTCGGAAACATTGATCCTCGAATCGATGATTCAACAACTCGGAACATTTTAGATTAGGGTTTATATGAACTTAGGTCTCACGATTATGATCTTCATCATAATCCTAATTCATTTGCCTTTAGCTACGGGGTTCATCATAATCTTTAAATAAGACACAGTAATATGATGAAACAAAAATACCTTTCATTAAAACAATAATGTCATACAAAAGTTGGAAGATTACAAAAATATCCTTACAAAGATTGGCTTTTAGGATACTTTTCTTTCAATCTCCCACTTGCACTAAAGTCAATTGCCCTTGTATTTTAGACCCATACAATCTAAGTGGCGATCAAACTGCTACTGACATAGTGCTTTAGTAAATGGGTCTGCTATATTGTTCTTTCTATCAACTCGTTCGATGACAACATCTTGTCTTCCTATGATTTTCCAAACGAGGTGGAAACATCATAGGATATGCTTGGGCTTATGATAAGACCTTGGTTCCTTAGCTTGCATAACAACTCCAGTATTATCACAACATAGTGGCACTGGTTGTTGTATTTCAGGAACCATGCCTAATTCCATGATGAATTTCTTCATCCAGACAGCTTCCTTCGTGGCTTTACTTACAGCTATGTATTCTACCTTAGTGACTGGGTCAGTTATAGTCAGCTACTTTGTACTCTTCCAACTCACTGCACCACCATATAGGATGAAGATATACCCTGATATAGATTTGCTATCATCTGGATCTGATTGAAAACTAGAATCTGTATATCTTTCTAGTTTTAAATCTGATCCACCATATATAAGAAAAACATCCTTAGTCCTTCTTAGGTACTTAAGGATATTTTTCATAGCTTTTCAATGATCCTCTCCTGGATCTGCTTGGAACCTGCTCACTATGCCCAAGGCATAAGCAACATCAGGCCTAGTACATAACATGGCATACATAATTGATCCTATAGCCAAAGCATAAGGAATAATAGCCATCCTCTCTCTTTCTTATGATGTCTTAGGTGATATTTTTCTTAGAGAGATGTATGCCTTGACTCATAGATAAGTAACCCCTCTTACTTCCATCCATGTTGAATCTCTTTAACACTAAGTTAATGTACCTGGATTGGGATAAGCCTAGCATTTTTTTAGATCTATCTCTATAGACCTTTATTCCTAATATATAGGAAGCCTCTCTCAGATCCTTCATGGAAAACTTTGATGATCGCCAAGTTTTGATCAATTGTAATATTGGGATATCATTCCCAATGATAAGTGTATCATCGACATATAGAACCAAAAAGACAATTGCATTTCCATTTGTCATTTTATACATATAAGGTTCATCCACATTTTTAATGAAACCAAACTCTTTGATTGCTTCATCAAAATGGATGTTCCAACTCCTCAATCCTTGCTTTAATCCATATATGGATTTTTTAAGTTTGCATACTTGGTTTGGTCTCCCACTTAAGACAAACCCTTCTGGTTGTGACATACAGACTTCTTCCTCAAGATATCCATTGAGAAAAGCAGTCTTTACGTCCATTTGCCAGATTTCATAATCATAGTATGCTGCTATTGCAAGCAAAATCCTGATGGATTTGAGCATTGCTACTAGTGAAAAGGTCTCATCATAGTCAATACCATATTTTTGTCTGAAACCTTTTGCCACTACCCTGGCCTTATAGGTATCTACTTGGCTATCTACTCCAATCTTCTTCTTGAAGACCCATTTACACCTTGTTAGGTTAACTCCTTCAGGTGGATCTACCAAGGTCCAAACCTGATTGGAATACATGGAGTCCATTTCAGATTTCATGGCATTTAGCCATTTATCGAAGTTTCTACTCTTGATAGCTTCCATATAGGTCACGGGATCATCATCCTGAATGATATTAGCGTCATTGTCATTCCCAATGAAAAAGCCATATCTAAGATGTGCACCTCACACCCTCTCTGACCTTCGGAGAGGAGGTGTGTGTTGTGGCTGTTCTTGATCAACAAGAACCTTTGGTTGAGGAATTTCATTTGAAGACTCTTCAGGGATTGGTTGTTGGTTTTGAACTTCACTAAGTTCAAGTGTTGTTCCACTACTTTCTTCTTGGATAAGTTCTTGATCTAAGAATGTAGCATGTCTACTGACAAATACCTTTTGTTTAGTAATATGATAAAAGAGGTATCCAATACCTTCTTTAGGATAACCAACAAACCTGTATTTGTCAGGCCTAGCACTTAATTTATGTCCAAAATTATTCTTGACATAAGCATAGCAACCCCAAATCTTCAAGTATTTAAGATTTGATCTTTTGCCATTCCATACTTCATATGGAGTGCTAGTCACTGACTTTGATATTACCCTATTCAAAATATAAACAGTATTTTCCAAGGCATATCCCTAGAAGAAAATAGAAAGATTTGTGAAGCTCATCATGGACCTCACCATGTCTAACCAAGTGCAATTTCTCCTTTCTGCCACACCATTTAATTAGGGTGTATAAGGAGGAGTCCATTCAAAGATTATGCCTTTGTCTTTAAGATGGTTTAGAAACTCACTAGACAAGTATTCTCCTCCTCGATCAGAATGAAGAATTTTAATACTATGTCTTGTATGTTTATCAACCATACTTTTATACTTTTTAAACTTATCAAAGGCTTCAAACTTGTGTTTCATCATATACACATGTCCAAACCTAGATAAGTCATCTATAAATGTGATGAAATAAGAGTATCCACCTCTGGCCTGAGTTGTCATAGGTCGACACACATTAGTATGTACAAGTCCTAATAATTCTATTGCCCTATCTCCACCTTTGGCCTGACTTGGTCATTTTACCTATGAGACAAGACTCACAAGTTCCTAATGATTGAAAATCATAAGGGTCAAAGTAATTATCTTTGACTAACTTGTTTATCCTTAACTTACTTATATGACCTAATCGGTAATGCCAGAGAAATGTGACATTGACATTATCTCTTTTTCTTTTCTTTTTATCAACAAGTAATATTGTATCATTGAGTTCTAAAGTTAAAAGACCATTGATGAAATAACCATGCCTATTATTTTATTAGAATGAAGAATAGAGCAACCACTACTCTTTACACTTATTTCAAATCCTTGTTGTAATAACAAGGGTATCAAAATAATGTTTCTTACAATATTTGGGACATAATAACAATCTTCTAACTTTAGTACATTACCCGAAGGTAATAATAGAAGATAGGTGCCCTCAGCTTTAGTGCACATGGCTTCACCACTTACACTATATAGCTCGAAGTCACCTTTCTTCAAGCTTCTAATTCTATGGAGTCCCTGTAATAACATATAGATATATGACCCACATGTGGTATCCAATACCCATGAATTAGAAATTGAAGCACTCAATGATAAATTTGTTTGCATCATGTACAAACCTTTAGATGCTCCTCCAGTATCTTGCTTCATACTTGCAATATATGTCTTGTAATTTTTCTTCCAATGCCCCTGCTTGCCATAGTGGAAATAAGCTCCATCATTAATAGCCTTCTTTGCTTTCTTCTTCTTCTGGATGCTCCTTTTTGGGTTGATTTTTTTTTCCAAACCCTTCTTCATTGCATGTTTCTTCTTCCCATCAACAAGAAGAAGATGAGCCTTATCTCCCTTAGAATGGCTCTTTGCTATCTTAAGCATGTTAAGCAGCTCAGGCAAAGAAGTATTCAGTTTATTCATATGATAATTTAGAACAAACTAAGAGAAGAAATCTAGAAGTGATTGCAGGATCAAATCTTGGTTGAGTTTACCATCCATTACAAACCCTAATTGACCTAATCGGGTGATTAAGTCAATCATTTTCAAAACATGGGTTTGAACTGATGAACCCTCACTCATGCATGCACGAAACAACTGCTTCGATATCTCATACCGAGTAGCCCTACTTTGCTATCCATAAAGCTCCTTTAGATAGAGCAATACAGACCGAGGTTCCATCTCTTTATGTTGCCTTTGAAACTCATTGCTCATTGAGGCCAACATGAAGCACTTGATGGTCATGCTGTCATTTAGCCACATTATATGTGTAGCCCTTTCCTCCTCAGAAATATCCGCTTCGATCGACCCTAGATCCAAAGAATCATAAATATAAGAAAGCTTTTCCTGAGTTAGTACTATCCTCAGGTTCCTCAACCAGTCCACATAATTAGGACCAATCAACTTATTAGCATCTAGGATGCCCCGCATTGATAAATTTGAAGCCATAATAAAATCCTATAATTAATAAAAAACATTATAAGCAGACCACTAAAGATGACATTCACAACTAGATAAGGACTTTATATCTAATTATATCTTCCACTATTTTATTTGAATACCATAACCCTCACATATGGTAAGCAAGAAACCTTACCAGGTTTCTTTAATGGGGTTGAGATCCCAATTCTTTATGAGTGCCTTGTGTTACACAACAAACACTCATGAGTTCAAAGGTAGGAATTCCTTTCCAATTGCAACCCATGTAATAATTCTCAACAAATGAACTGCCTCTAAGACATTTATAGTCTTGTGTTACACAACAAACTATAATATCTTAGTTTAGTCTAACCCTTCATTTTCATATAAAAATGTTCGAATAATATTGTCCTTGTATTACACAACAAAGCAATACTATCAAACATGCTATAAAGCAAAAACTGTACTAAGATAATTCATATTTAACACTAAAGTAGGCCTTGTGTTACACAACAAACCTACTATAGTTGTTAATATGAACTATACCTAGCATGAAGGAAGGCAAACTGTAGTGTGTTAAATCAATTAGCATTCAATTTAAGGTCCAAATATAGCCAAATTGGTCAGGTAAGTGGAAGAGATAAGGAGGTCCCCCCGTTGCTTTCCTTAGACACCAAAATATTTAACCAAATCAAACAACGAAACCATTTAAAAACCTCATGCTCTTTACCTTTCTAGAACCACTTGCCTAGACACTAATTAGTTAATCATGTAACCCTAAATGATTTTTTTTGCCTCTTGACTAACTTACACTATGAGTAAATATTTTAACTATGAGGGCTTTTAGTGGTCTCAAACACATCCTATGTAAACATGATATTTATGACATCATATAAGCATATAAATCCTAATATGCATAACATAGCATGATTATGACAATAATCCATTCACCTCACTTGTTCCTGGGATATGGCCATAGTGGCACCCCAACACGCCATTGGAGATCCCATTAATGGGAAGAGAGGGCCTTTAAACCCTACTTGGCTCCTATGACCAGATGGCCATGGTGACTAACCCAATCCGAAGCAGTTACTAGGATATAATATATCATATGACATGATATTCATTCCATTAATTGAATGAAATAAGGGAGCTCTGATACCACTGTTGGGTTTCGGTGGCATACGAGAAGAATGGATTTCAAAAATTTTTATTTTGAAACTCCAAACAACTTGAAACCCTAAGCCCAAGATCCCTTATTGATTACAATTAACAAGTCATTCAATTAGGATTTGGAAGAATACCTGGAAAGCTAATTTTTTAATTTTTCCACTAGGCACACAAGTGCATGCCCTCCAGAGATGATCCATATAAGAATTGATCCTCGGAAGCACTCCTTAGTAGGTTTCTTAAACCACTAGGACTCTTCACTTTGGCCTTTCTTCCTTTAGCAACCTCTCCTTCCTTGCTCAGACTCTTGCTCTCCAGTAGAGCACTCTGAGCCCTCTGCAAAACCTCTCTTCACTCTCTTTATCACATCCTAAATCTTTTCCTAAACCCTTGTCTTAAAATGGTGGACTTGTCTTAAGACAAGACCTAAGTTCTAACAAGGGAGGGAGGAGAGAAGGATAGTGTGATAGAGTATAAGTGTAAGAAATAAAGGAATCAGATTCATAATAATACCTTCGACCTAAATATCGAAGGCTATTTATAGGAGATGCGGAGGTGCCAATTATGGCTCTTCATCAGCCTTTGATCTATCAATCAACAGATCAAATAAGACCCTTCATAAAGAAGGAGTATTATCTTGAAACATCATGACCCTTCCTGTACCAAAAGCCATGACCCTTCCTGCACCAAATACTTTTTCTCCTCATGCCATGTGGCACTTAACTGGCTGATAGACTTCTTAGATGGCATGGGAGATGAAGTGGCTTATCCAAGAGTCAAGTTCCTTCAATGAGAAAGACTCCTGGATTTTAAATGTTGCTGTTATCATGAAGGGACGCAACCCTTCATGTGCACGCCAATGTTTCTTCACCGCCCAATCTTTCTTTTAACTGATAAAAAGCCATGACATTAGGACATGGGATAAAGTTAGGGATGCCTTGTTTCATCTAGAAACAATTCCCCAAAGTAGAAGGGCTCTAGGTCCTTTCTGCACCCCATTTATTCTAGCACAAAAACTAATTGGTGCCAAGAGTCCTTACAACTTAGGACTCTTCAAATAAATAGGTAAAGGATGATTAAATCTTGATAAAACCAGATAATTGCTGCCCCACTTTGGACTCAAGCCAATCTTGGATTCTCTCAAATTGGTTAGCCCATTAAGCAACTTTATGGACCCAATTCAATTGGGTTATGAGTTAGGTTAGCCTACACATGCTAGTGTATAATCTAGCTAACCAATTAGGATCCCATGACCCTAATAAAATACCAATTAACTTCTTAGGCCAATTTCCTAATGTGTATGAGCCTTTGGGTTCCATATCTAGCTAGCAGTAGGTCTAGGTCCAAGCCAATTTGATCCAATCGAACTTGATTGACCTAATTAGGTTAAATTGAGCTAACCTAAGTTGCCAATTCAAACTAGCTTTCGAATTGACTCATGAATCCAATCGAATTAATTCATGAAAATCTAAAAGACATGATTGATGTCTCACAATATGTCATGCCTACCTGAAAGATGAGGAATTTGGTAGAAAGTATCAAAATATCCTTCAGTGAAAAGTTATCATGCAATTCAATCTTTCGATCTCCCTTTATCTCGAAAAAGTGATGGGTATAGATAATTGTCAAATCCTAGCACTTAATCATTTTGAATATCAATTTGATAATAAAGACTCTACTGATGATTGATTAGAAAATATTTTTAATCTTATCCTGCTTTGATCAAAGACTCCCTGAGTCATCAATCGAAGAGATTACTTGGGATAACATTTTCTCTTACCAGGAATGATGAATTCTGTTGGTCTACTCACATCCTTTATACACCTTCCACCATATCCGAGAACACCCCATACATGACTCAATGTCATGAATAAGTATGAACAAAAACATGGCTTAGTGTACATAAGGAACCATGGTGACCTCAGGTCTAAAGATTACTTGCACAACTCCCACTATGAGAACTATCTATTGACAAGTAGCAAGACTTCCATAAGATATTCTCAATATAGATCAGTTTAGTGAAATCATACCCTAATGAGCACCCTTATCCTCATATTAGTATCTCTACACAAGTGGCTGCGAGACCAACCACCCTCTCCATCAAGCATATATAGGATAAGCTAGTCTTTCCGAAAGCATCGATCCTCGAATCGATGATCCAATGTCTAGAAATATTTTAGATTAGAGTTTATAGGAACTTAGGTCACACCATTATGATCTTCATCATAAGCCTAATTCCTTTGCCCTAAGCTATAGGGCTCATCATAATCTTTAAAAAAGACACACTAGTATGATGAAATAAAAATGACTTTCATTAAAACAATAATATCATGCAAGAGTTGGAAGATTATTTACAATGATTGGTTTTTAGGATACCTTTCTTTCACAAGAAGCATTCAAGTCTAACTCTCAAGCATTCATTAAGGCTTCAACAACTTGAAAATAAGCTTTCTTAACATCAATCAAAGAGCTTCAAAGAGATATTTGCTTTATTTTTGAAAGCTTATGGTATTCTTACTTTAAACTCAAATTTGTTGTTATTCCTAATTTCAAGTGGTTTGAAACTAGTGTTTAGATTATTGATAAGCCTTGTTTCAATAACCAACTTAGGTTGTTTGTGAGCCTTGTGAAAACCAACTAGGTTTTTTATTATCCCGAAAAACCAAGAGATTTTTGGTGAGCCTTATGAAAACCAAGAGATTTTTGGTTAGCCTTATGAAAACCAAAGGGTTGTGATTAGTGAGTCTAGAAAACTAATCGACTATAATCAAGTGGAATTATAGTGAAATTTCTAAGTGGACCTTGTGGAATGGATGTAGGTGCTTTGGTATGCACCGAACCACTATAAATCTTTGTATGTTTGTGATTGCTTCTCTCTTCTTACATTTACTTATTATTTCTGCTATATTTTATCATCAAGCATACATACACTTGAAATCACTAGCACCTTCATTGTTTTAAATTAGCACATACTTGCAATAAATTTTAAAAACCCAATTCAACCCCCTCTTGGATTGCTTCGCTGGGCAACAAGTGGTATCAAAGCCACGTACTTAGCTTATAGGTCTAACCACCTTGAGTTAAAGATCTATGGTAGCCCCTTTAGGTTCTAGTGTTGTTAAGTGACAAGCCTCAAATAGACCACCTTATTTTAATGGCATAAATTACCCGTATTGCAAAACTCGCATACAAATTTATATGCATTCTATTGATTATAATTTATAAAAAGTAGTTGTTAAAGATCCTCATATTCCTTTAGTTGAGATTAATGGCATTTCCATTCCAAGACTTGAAAAGGATTGGGATGAAAATGACATTAAGCAATCTGAGCTTAATGCTAAGGCTATAAACTTGCTCTATTGTGCATTAGACCCTAGTGAATTTAGTAGGATTTCCACATGCACCTCTATGAAGGAAATATGGGATACATTTAAGGTTACTCATGATGGTACAAAACAAGTAAAAAATACTAAAGTGAATATGCTTGTACATACATATGAGATATTTAGAATGGAACCAAATGAATCTATTACTGATATGTATAATAAATTTACTAATATTGTAAATGGTATGAGAAGTTTTGAGAAAATAATGTCTAATGCTGACCTTGTAAATAAAGTTTTCAGGTCATTGCCAACATCTTGGGATCCAAAAGAAATGGTAATACAAGAAGATAAAGATGTTGAGACTCTTCCTTTGGAGCAACATATTGGTTCACTCATGACTTATGAGTTGAGCTTGAAGTAAAAGGCAGTGGATGCAGATAGAAAGAAGAATACCATCACATTCAAATCCACTATACCAGATGAATCTTCAAGTGAAGAATTTGAAGAAGGAGAAAATAAGGATGGAGAGGCACTTATTGCAAGAAAATTCAGAAGATTAATGAGAAAGAAAAATTTTTCTTACAAAAAAAAGCCTCAGCCTAGCAAGGAAAAAAGGAAAAAAAAAGAAAAAAAGAAGGAGAAGGATCAACAAATTTGCTTCGAGTGCAAGAATCCTGAACACTACAAGTTTGATTGTCCTCTTCTCAAGAAATCCAAAAAGAAGTTTAAAAAGAAGGCAATGATGGTAACATGGAGTGATAGTGAAGACTCTAATTCAAAGGAAGAACAACTAGAAGTAGCCAATCTTTGCCTCATGGCTCAAGAAGATGAGGTATAATCTGAACTTGAACTTGATTTTACATTCGATGAACTTAAAGATTATTTTGATGAACACATGCATGAATACAAATTGCTGAAAACTGAGAATAAAAAGTTGAAGAAGCATGCTAATTCATGTTCTCATGAAAATACTAATCTTGCAAATGAAAACAATGATTTAAAAACTAAGATTGATGTTTTAGAAAAATAAAAGAATTCTTTATCAACGGAAATAGAAGTTTTGAAAAAACCCAAGGCTGTTGTTTCAAATAATGAACTTTTAAAGAAAAACAATGATCTTAAGGTAGAAAACAAGAAATTCAAAGATGAGCTTCACAAAGTTAAACCATTTGTTGAAAAGTTTACATTTATTTCTGAAAAGTTAAATTTATTATTGAACAATCAAGGAGCTATATTTGATAAACCAGGACTTGGTTATAAGTAGTAAAAGAAATAAAAATTTTTCAAGAATTTCTTTATTCCTGCATCATCTAATATTACTTGTTTTAGTTGTAGAAAAATTGGATATAAAGCATATCAGTATGATCTAAGAAAGTTAAATAATTCTAGAAATATTTGGGTTCCAAAAGGAACCACCCTTAGTACTAATCCTAAAGGATCCAAGATAGCTTGGGTACCTAAACTGAAAAATTGATCTATTTTGTAGGTGTGTCTTGCAACCAATGAAAAGAAGAGATTGTGGTATCTTGACGGTGGTTGCTCAAGACACATGACAGGAGATGTAAAGCAATTCACATCTCTTGAGTTTCTGAATGGTGGGAGTGTAACTTTTGGAGATAATGGTAAAGAAAAAATCATTGATATCGAAAAAGTCCATATCACCCCTTTTACTTATGTTGATAATGTTCTACTTGTTGATGGATTAAAATATAATTTACTTAGTATTAGTCAGTTTTGTGATAAAGGATATAAAGTAGTTTTTGAATCATCTCTTTGCATGGTATCTAGTCTTGATGATAATGGAGTGAAATTCATTGGAAATAGGCCAAACATCTATCTTGTTGATCTTGACAATTTACCTTTACATGATGGTGAATGCCTAGTTGCAATAAATTCCATAATTAATGAGACTGGTTGGCTTTGGTATCGTAGATTAGGTCATGTAAGCATGCATCTACTTTATAAATTATGCAAAAAGAATTTAGCGAAAGATTTACCAAACCTTTTAGATTTGAAAAAGATAAAATTTGTGAAGCTTATCAATTTGAAAAACAAACAACAACATCTTTTAAAACTAAAGAAATGGTTTTAACTTCTAAGCCACTAGAATTACTCCATATGGATCTCTTTGGACCAACTAGGACCACAAGCCTAGAAGGCAAGAGATATGGACTAGTTATAGTGGATGATTTCTCTTGATTTACATGGATTTTATTTTTATCACAAAATAATGACTCCTTTTCGATTTACATAAAGTTTTATCAAAAAGTTTCAAATAAAAAAAATACTTTTATTATTTGTATTCAAAGTGACCATGGAACCAAATTTGAAAAAAAAGATTTTGAAAATTTTTGTAATGAAAAAGGAATTGAGCACAATTTTTCTGCACCTAGGACACCTCAACAAAATGGGGTGGTAGAAAGAAAAAATTATACTTTAGAAGAAATGGCACGCATAATGCTTTGTAAAAATGATTTACCTAGATATTTTTGGACAAAAGCTTTTAATACTAGTTGCTATATTTTAAACTATATTTTAATTCAGCCAATTTTAAAGAAAACTTGTTGCCGAGTAAACAACCCAAGAGGGAGGGTGAATTGGATCTCTAAAAATTATTTAAATGCAAGTGTGTGTAATCCAATCCAATAATCAAGCTAAGTACTATGAATGCAAGTGTGAAGTGCTCTTAGTAGGCATGCAGCAAAAATATAAAGCAATAAATATAAGAGCAAGTTAAAGAGACAAGCAATCACAAACACAAAGGAAGAATAGTGGTTCGGTGCTTTCCAATGCACCTACATCCACTCCCCAAGGCCCACTTGGGAATTCACTATAATCTCAATTGATTACAGTCGATTAGTTTTTTGGGCTCACTAATCAAACCCGACTTGTTTTCACAAGGCTCACAAGTCAAAACCTCACTTGGTTTTCTAGGCTAACCAAGAACCTAATTGGTTTTAAGGCTCACCAACAACCTCCCTTGGTTTTGTGGGCTAACCAAGAACCTAATTGGTTTCAAGGCTCACCAACAACCTCCTTTGGTTTTGCGGGCTAACCAAGAACCTTAATAATTTTCAAGGCTAACCAACAACCTCCTTGGTTTTCCAATAAGCTAACCAAAAATCTTTACAACAAAAATAAGTTTGAAGTAAAGAAAATAATGAAAGCTTTCTAATAAAAGCGGATATCTCTTTGAAGCTTTGTTGTAGTACTACCTTCAACTTGATGATGCTTCAATAAATACTCAAGAAGGTTGATCTTGAAGGCTCTTGAAGGCTCTTGAATGCTTGGAGACTTCTTCTTGCTTGAAGGTAGTTGCTCATAATGAATAGGAATGAATGCATTTGCTCTTTCTTTCTCTTTTAGTTTCTCTCTTTATCCTCTTTTTATTCTCTTATGTTTTGATTTGATTTAAATCAATTAAATACCTTTCCAAGGCTATAAAGTCAGCTTCTAGCCATTAGACACGAAAAACTAGCCATTGGGAGCCAAGAGGAGCAAGTTCTGTATTTGAAAAACTAGCCATTATTGTTCCCATAACTCCAAGTGTCGACACTTCAAGCTGAGTCGATACTTAGGGTCAACACTTGCACTCCATGAGCTGACACCTAGATCAAATATCTTCAATGAAGTTCTCTAAAATTCTCAAGTGAGTCGACACTTTCACTGGTGAGTCAACACTGTGAGTCGACACTTGATATCCATGTGTCAACACTTCAGGCAGGTCTTCAACTTCAGCAAGTTCTGTAATAAAAATTCTCAGGCGATAAGCCAATCCTTGAGTCAACACCTTAAGTCGACACTTGACTTGCATGAGTCGACACTTCAGCCATGCCATCTGAAACTCTTTCTGTATATCAGCTTGAGTCGACACTTCCATTATCATGAGTTGACACTGGTTGTGAATCGACACTTTTAGTCTATACTTGACTGAAATTTCTTCAAAAACATCTGAACTTTTGTTGAAACAAATTTATGTTGAACTCTTGTATCCTTTCAAGCATTCTTTAACTACAAGAGTCCACTTTAAACTAAGCTTTCATCCATAGTAGGGACTTTTTCCTTGTTTAACAATCAATCAAATTTTGTTGAATTGATGAACACCTTTTTCTATAAAAACACACTTCAAAGAAATAGTTAGAACTCAACTTATACTTAACTATTTTGTTTATCATCAAAATTAATAACGGAATCAACAAAACTCCATATGAGCTTTGGAAAGAAAGAAAACCTACTTTGAAATATTTTTGGATATTTGGTTGTCGATATTTTATTTTGAATAATGAAAAAGATAATTTAGACAAATTTGATGCCAAGTCAGATGAAGGTATCTTCTTAGGATACTCTACATCTAGCAAGGCATACAGAGTTTTTAACAAAAGAATACTTGTAGTAGAAAAGTTTATGCATGTAGTATTTGAAGATCTACTAACCAATCCTCTAGAAAAGAGAATACTTCTGATGAATGTGCAAGTGTTGAAGGATTAAAGAAGCTAACTTTGGATGATCTCCTAACCAAAGAAAGTGAAGAACATCAAAACAAAAAGAATGAAGAAGAAGCCAAAAGATCTTCACCAAAGGATCTATCCAAAGAATGGAGGTATGCTCATGGACATCCTAAGGAATTAATCTTAGGTGATCCATTGAGAGGGATAAGAACTAGATCCTCTATTAGAAATGAATATGACTATATTATTTTTGTTTCACAAATTGAACCTAAATGTATTGAAGAAGCTAAAAAAGATCCTAATTGGATGATTGGTATGCAAGAAGAACTAAGTCAATTTGAAAGAAATAATGTTTGGATACTAATAGAAAGACCAACTAATACTTTCATTATTGGTATTAAATGGGTGTATAGAAATAAATTGGACAAAAATGAAATAGTAACTAGAAATAAAGCTAGATTGGTAACTGAGGGTTATAATCAAGAAGAAAGAATTGATTTTGATAAAACCTTTGCTTTAGTAGCTAGACTTGAAGCTATTATATTACTTTTAGCATTTGCATGTTTTATGGATTTCAAACTATTTCAAATGGATGTTAAAAGTATATTTTTAAATGGTTATTTTGCTGAAGATGTTTTTGTTGAACAACCACCTGGTTTTAAAAATCATATATATCCTGATCATGTTTTCAAATATCACAAAGTACTTTATGGTTTAAAGCAAGCCCCTCGTGCATGGTACGAGAGACTTAATAAATTTTTGATTAAAAATGGCTTTACTAGAGGCCATGTTGATACTACTCTATTTTTAAATAAAAATGCTAATGATCTTTTAGTAGTATAGATCTATGTTGATGATATTATCTTTGGTGCCACTAATGAATCTCTTTGTCAAGAATTTGCAAAGCTAATGCAGGAAGAGTTTGAGATGAGCATGATGGGAGAATTGAGCTACTTTCTCGAACTCCAAATTAAAAAAACAAGTAAAGGGATCTTCATCAACCAAGCTAAATACACAAAGGAGATCTTAAAAAAGTTTGAGGATGGAGAAGACTAAGCCTATTGGTACACCTATGAGCCCTTCATGTAAGCTTGACAATGATGAATCTGGTAAGAAAGTTGATCAAAAATTATATAGAGACATCATTAGATCATTATTGTACTTAACTGCTACTAGACCAGATATTATATTTAGTATATGAATATGTGCTAGATATCAGTCTGAGCCTAAGGAATCACATTTATTGGCTATTAAGTGTATACTTAGATATTTATCTAGCACTATTGATATTGGTCTGTGCTACTCTAAGAATTTAGCTATAGATTTAATTGTATATTCTGATGCTAATTTTGCTGGTTGTAAGTTAAATAGAAAAAGTACTTTTGGAACTTGTTAATTTCTTGGAGTTAACTTAATCTTATGGTTTAGCAAGAAACAAAATTCAGTTGCACTATCCATAGCTAAAGCTGAATATATTACAGCTGAAAGTTGTTGTACTCAAATCTTGTGGATTAAGCAATAACTTAAGGATTTTGGCATTAAACTAACTAAGACACCAATTAATGTGATAACACTAGTGCTATAAACTTAACTAAAAATCATGTTCAACATTCTAGAAGTAAGCACATTGAAATTAGATATCATTTTATTAGAAATCATGTTCAAAACAATAATGTTATGCTTGAATTTGTTTGTACTAAAATGCAATTAGCTAATATACTAACCAAGCCACTTAATGAAGATCGGTTCGGTATGATTAGAAGAGAATTAGGGATCATTAATCCTTTTGATTGAATTTCAATCTCTTCATGACCTTTCAAATTTCCTTTGAAAATTTTCTGATCAAATATCCTTGAAAATCATGATTAATCATTCATAGGCCATTGAAATCAGTTTCTATGATTTTTTCCTTTTTTTTGGATTTTTGTCGAGGTGTCGATACTTTGAAGTGTCGACACCTCCAAGTGTCGACACTTGGACTGAGGTCGTGAGTCGACACTTAAACGGCGGGAATCTGAGAACAAATAGGAAAAACTGATCATTTTTTCTCATTTTTTTTCTTCTTAATCTTTAAGTAGACTCATCCATAAATAGTATCTCATTTTTCGTTTAACTCCAATCACTGTTCCAACCACCCGATTTCTTGTTTGAGCTTGTTTCTTCCCTATTTTTCACTGTTCTTCTCTGATTTCTCATGGTTTTACTATGAAATCCCTGTCCATTTTACTCTACATTGCTTCTTTCCCTATTTTCTTGAGAGATGGGTCCTAGAAAGCAAGTTGTTAGGAGACCTCATCAATCTACATAGGATACAGAGCAAAGCATGAAGGCATGGCATGAGGATCCGGCACCAGAGTCACCAGTTCATCAAGACATTCTCATCAGACCACCCATCGACGGAGTAGATAGGATGGCCTCCAAGGCCATTGTTGGAGGACGGCAGGTTGATTTCGATTTTGTGGACCAGCACCATTTCTGCATAGGAGATTGGTTGAGAGATGCTGGGCTGGCCTACTTTTGCTTACTGATAGAGAGGTTTTATCCTGGCCTGATATGAGAGTTCTACGGCACTTTAGCCAGAGGAGCAGATAGCTGGATTACTAAGGTCCGAGGGAAAGCTATACTGCTTACTGCAGAGGTTTTGAGCAGAGATTAGGAGATTCCGTTAAGAGATACCATAGCGGACTCCTTGGTGGATCAGATGAGCGGATTGTGATGCATTTTTGAGTCAGAGGTTCTCAAAAAGGGAGACACAGTTGTTGCATCTTGACTTTCTCCAGAGATGAGATTATTCCATCACATCGTCGCCCGGATACTTCTACTGAAGATCGGATGCTTTGATTTCATCTCGAAGAGACATTTACTTGTCATGGTGTCTCTGATCTAACAAACTCTTGTATGCCTCCCCATTATCATGGTACATCAGATGATCGAGGCAGCCACTAGTAGGAGGTTATGTTTAATATATAGCATGGGTTTGACCATCCTCTTTGGAGCTTATGAAGTTGTCATAGATGGAGAGTCCTACAGGTAGTTACTTCATACTAACATCTACGATGAGAGATCACTGCATAGGATGGGATATCATCTACATAGAGGACTGTGGAGATGCAGGATCTCAGGGTAGGCTACTGATGCGGATAATGAGGATGCAGCTAAGGAGGAGCGGATATTTACGGATAAGGTTGGACCATTTGAGCCACCAAGAGACAATCCTGATACTTAGCCTATGCCATCAATTTCAGCACAGCTTGAGGTGCCACCTCCTACTGACAACATTAAGGATAGGATGACTCGCTTGGAGTTATGACTATTAGACAACGAGTTGATAGCATTCACATGGAGGTGAGAGCAGGTCATCAGGAGATGAGAGAGGGATTCTTAGCTATTATGGCTGCACTTGAGAGATTATCTTCTACCAGAGCACCCTCACCTTTGTCATCAGATTGCCCGCTAGCTCCACCAGCACCTCCAGCTCCAGCACCAGACACAGGAGATAGCCAGGGTGACTCTTTCATGGATTTCAATGTTGCAGATTATATAGCGAAGCCTGAGCTTGATGTTGCTGTAGATATGTCAAGGACTCCTATTCTTGATCCTCCTAGTTCATCTACCCAAACTCCAGTCCTATCCAACACACCCATCATTTCTGAACCATTTGACACTTTAGTTTCCACACTTATTCGTCACACCGACCTACTTCTATTCATTTACCGACTCCTACTTTTAGTATCCCCACTAGGACTCCACCAGTTCCTTCCACATCCTCTTTGATTCGGGAACTAGGGTTTTACGTACCTGGTTTACATATTCTTTCTTCAAGACCCACTTTTAATATCATACCTTTGATCACTGATACAGTTACTGATTCTATCACTCTTCATGTTCCTACTACTGACGTTGCTTCCTCATCTTCCGCACCAGCCAGAGGAAGAGCATGTACCAGAAGCAGATGTAGAGGGCATGGCGATGCACCTAAACCTGTCCGGACCAGATTTTCAATTCTCCGATCGATGTGGCCACGACCCTGACCTTCTAGGGTTACCAGATCGATCATTATGGAGATTGGGTCTTTCTCTGATGAGGAAAGCACCCCTAGGGTTGCTTGGTATATCAATCAGTCTGTATTTCAATACTTTTATGTATCTGTATTTTAGTGTGTCCTTGTACTAGTTCTCTATTATATGTATCAAATTTTAAATCAGTTATATCAAATGCTTGAATATATATATATATATATATTGGCTTTTTTTTTAGACTTTGTTTGTGTACATTTCTACTATTGCAATGTTTCATGTCTATCTTGCTTGTTCTCTTACCTTTTAATGATGACAAAAGGGGGGATAATTAATGAGAATTAGAAATGGAGAGTAATAAAGAATTAATAAAATAATTAATGAGAATTAAGCAATAAGTAAGGGGGAGAGAGAGAGTAAATTCAATTACTAAAGTAGTAATTTTTTGAAAACTTTTAAATAATCTCTTCTTGAAAATTAGTTTTTAGATTATATATTAAGGGGGATTTTTTGTTCTATGCTCTATTACTCTTTATTTATACCCTTCAATCCTATGCTCTAATATTTATTATTCTTATTTGCTCTATTTTTTTATACTCTGATACTCCTTATTCTTATTTTTTTAATATGCTCTAATTCTCTTTGTTTTCATACTTTGATATTTTTTTAATATACTCTGATACTCTTTGTTTTCATACTTTGATATTTTTTTAATATGCTTTGATACTCTTTGTTTTCATACTTTGATACTCTTCATGTCTAATTAATTTTGCTTTGATACTATCTATCTTTTTGATATATTATTTGCTCTGATATTTTTTTTTTATGCTCTCAAAGCTTTTTCTTTGATACTATTTATAATTCAACCTATTTTGCTCTAATGCATATCTTTCAAACCAATTTTAAACTCTGATACACATTGTGAGCATCTAATATAAGTATACAACTCTGATATATTTTGATTATTATCTCTGATTCATTACAATCATAGCTCTAATACATCATAGTTACAGCTCTGATATATTGAATTTATATGAATTGAATTCGTTTATATATATATACAACTCTGATATATTTTGATTATTATCTCTGATTCATTACAATCATAGCTCTAATACATCATAGTTACAGCTCTGATATATTGAATTTATATGAATTGAATTTGTTTATATATATATATATATATCTTTGATATATTGAATTTATTTTTATAGCTCTAATACATTATAGATGAGTTTTTGTTCTTGATAAACATTACAATTTAAACTATGATACTCATTATAAATTGCCCTGATACTTATAATCAATTGCACTATACTTACTGAAAATCCTTTGAGCTAACCATGGGTATATAGTTAGAGGTTTTGTCATCATCAAAATGGAAGAGATTGTTGACTCCTATATTGATTTTGATGAATAACAAATTACTTAGGTATATTTGAGTACTAATTGTGTTAAAAGTATGTTTACCAGAACAGAGTACTCATCAAAGCTGTTTTTGTGTTAAAAGTTCAAAGCTTGTTATCTTGTTGAAGAAGCCTGTTAAATTGATAGAATTTCAAGTTGAATGGACCTTGTTATGTAAGAACAACCTTGAAGAACTCAAATCTTGAAGTTGAAGAAGTTTCAGCAGAGTTTCATAAAAGTTTCAACCAAGTGTTGACTCATGGAAGTGAAGTGTCGACTCAATGTATTGATTCACAGAAGCTTGAGCTGATACATAGAAAAAGTTTTAGATGGCACACATAAAGTGTCGACTCATGAAACTCAAGTGTTGACTCATGTGTCGATTCAAGGCCTGAGACCAAAGGGAAGACAGAACATGCTGATTCAAGTCTTTCCTCAAGTGTCGACTCATTAAGATGAAGTGTCGACTCATGTGTCGACGTACCAATGCATTCAGAGAGCTTCAGAAGATATTTTTGACCTAGTGTCAACTCATGACCTGAAGTGTTGATACTTGAAGGTCTAGATGAACAATAACGGGTAGTTTTTTGAAGCATAGAATTGGTCCTTTTCATTTCTAATGGCTATTTTCACCTCTCCAATGATCAAAAACAATCATTTAAGGCTTGAAAAGGTATTTAAAGTGGACCAAACTCAAGAGGGAAGAGACTAATGAGGAATTAAAGATAATTCATTAAGAGTTCATTACTTTTGAGTAAAGTTGAGCCTTTAAGCATTCAAGGAGCATTCAAGTCCAACTCTCAAGTACTCATTAAGGTTTCAACAACTTGAAGACAAGCTTTCTTAACAGCAATCAAAGAGCTTCAAAGAGATATTTGCTTTATTTTTGAAAGCTTATTGTATTTTTACTTTAAACTCAAATTTGTTCTTATTCCTAGTTTCAAGTTGATTGAAGTTATTGGTGAGCCTTGTTTCAAAGATCAACTTAGGTTGCTGGTGAGCCTTGTAAAAACCAACAAGTTCTTGGTTATTCCAAAAAACCAAGAGATTTTTGGTGAGCCTTGTGAAAACCAAAAGATTTTTTGTTAGCTTTGTGAAAACTAAAGGGTTGTGATTAGTGAGCCTGGAAAAATAATCGGCTGTAATCAAGTGGGATTATAGTAAAATTTTCAAGTGGACCTTGGAGAGTGGATGTAGGTGCTTTGGTGTGCATCGAGTCACTATAAATCTTTGTACGTTTGTGATTGCTTCTCTCTTCTTGCATTTGCTTATTATTTTCACTGTATTTTATCATCAAACATACATACACTTGAAATCACTAGCACCTTTATTATTTTAAATTGGCACATACTTGCAACAAGTTTTAAAAATCCAATTCATCCCCATCTTGGATTGCTTCACTAGGCAACAATAAACATGAAGCCAACTACTGCTACCCATCGTGGCTATGGGAAGTATTCATACTAGAGGACTTAGAGGGATAAAGCCTTTGTGAGAGGCCTACCCTGCACGAGCCCTCAGAAACTTCTCCTGCTACCTTGCCCTCTGCTTCTCCTGCTACATTGCCCATTAGCATCTTGGTGGTGGCCAAGAGAACCCATACTATGGCTTGAACTATCGGCAGATCTACCATGGTAGGCACCTTTGCTTCTCTTGTCTCCTCACCCGTCAACATCTCGACCGAGGTTGGGAGAACCTCAACCATAGCCTGGGTCATAGGTAGGCTCATCGCGATAGGCTCCTCTACATCAACACCCCGGATGATGGCCAGCTTTGTTAGTAAGGCCAACACCAGGAATTTAGCCAGTCACACCTCACCCTCTTCCATGACTACAAGAGGTGAAAGCGGTGCAATTACCAAGGCTACCTCTACCTCCTTGACTTCCATCAAAATAGATTGAGTAGCCCCCACAACTCTGGTTGGGATGCTCATCCCAGGATCAGTGATGGGTGGCCCTTGGATCTTTTTGGTGAAGCCCTCCAGAGAAGCCGGTGCCTCTTCAACCACTACAGTGCCTTCCTCCTCTACCTCGACCTCATCATCCCTCTTCCTCTTCTGAGATCTCTTCCTAGCAGGATGCCTGATCAATTCATCTAGTGTAAACTCCATTGCCTAAATAGCATGACAGCGAGCCTAATTAGTATGCCTACAAGAAAAAAAGAAGAGAAAAATCAATGAAATCGAGATTCAACAAAAGGTTTCATTTCATTGACTTTCCAAATGTTTTATACAAGCCTCGATCACCATTACAAAAGGTAGGAAAAAAAGAAAACTAGAAGGATGTGCACTGGTCATAGAAGTTTAGTTGGGTCTTTGCCCTCCTCCGAGTCTTCCCTATTAGAGCCTTCACTAATTCCTAGAGGCAACTCTACCGTTAACTTCCCGACATCCACCTTGGGAAACTGCTCAATGACCCACCTCTTGATAAGCTCAAAGCTCTATATGAAAGTGCTCTTGGAGGACTCTAGTACCATTTGACTGTACTCCCCTCCAATCTTAAAGGCCTTGACCACCTCTACCACTACCTTGGAGGCCCATGCCTTGGCTGCCTTTGCCTCCTCCTTCATGGTAGAGGCCTGATCCTTGGCTTCACTGAGCGCTTCTTCTACTACTCGATCCCTCATCTCAACCTCGGCGTCCTTGTCCCCTACCTTGCTGAGCTACTTCTCTACCCTAGCATCCCTTGCTTCAGCCTTGCTGATAGCTACCCATGCCTCTACAAGGTCTCTCTCCCTCGGATTCCATGCCACTGCCAACATGCGATGGAGCTCTGCACACTCTACTGTGCTCTTGCCAAGGTAGACAAACTTGATAGCTAGAGAGGCCTCCACCATCTCTGCTCTCACCTTCTTAGTCGATAGTCATTTGCTGGTCAGGCTGAGCTCGCTGATCATCACATCACACGCCCCCTCCACCATCCTAATGAACCTCCATGGTTGCTCCACTCAACAAGAAGGTGGTCCACATATTATAGTAGTCTCCAAAAAGCCCTGCATACAGAAGCCATGTTGGGCAAACTCTTCATCCTCGGAGGGGAACCAACCACAAAGGGAACCCTCGAGAGAGGGACTTATTGATGTGGCAACCCGGACGAACCGCTGTAGGCCCTCGCTCATAGGCCTCCCCTATGCTTCCTTCTTGACTTCTAGAAG
Organism: Areca catechu; assembly: GCA_021397845.1. Taxonomy (NCBI): domain Eukaryota; kingdom Viridiplantae; phylum Streptophyta; class Magnoliopsida; order Arecales; family Arecaceae; genus Areca; species Areca catechu. Next base: position 74,233,805 of record CM038041.1, read on the forward strand.
AATGGAGTCCTCCAAAAGCCTAAGACACCTCTCCATCCTTGGTAGGTGAATCTCACTAGGGACCGGGGTACTCTTTTGGGTGGTAGAGGGCCCTGCCTCTCTAACCTTACCTAGATCTATTGAGGAAGCTATAGCTCGTTTCACCTTAGTGACCACCATCCTTCCCTTCACAGCCACCATGGTCACTTGCATTGGAGACTTTGCCACCAACACTTAGCCTCGCTAGCCCTCTCCTGGGCCTCTGCCATAGCATTGGCCCCTCCTCTCTCTCTCCTTCAAGGCCTTGCCCATGTTGATTAGGGTGCTCCTCCTGAGTATGGGGCCACCCTAGCCTCGACCTCTACCTCAGTAACCAGCATCTTATTGGAGCTTGAAATAAGGTCTGGAGGGAGAGATCACCTTTTGCTCTTCTTCACCTTCCCTGCCACCTTCATAGGAGATGGGGAATGCACTAGCTTCCCCTTTAAGTTAGTTGAAGGAGGTGGAAGTGACTCCCTGATAGCCATTGCCCATGGCCTACCTTGGATCACCAAGCCTACACCAGAATGAAGTCACTTCTCCTATTCAAAAGAGTAGAAGACTATTCATTAAATAGTTGGGGATCCTATCCTAGGACAAGGAATCGCATAGAGAGACATCAACCAACCCTTCGAGAGAAGGACATTACATGGTGGGACCTGAACTGGCAATAATTCCTTCACCATAACCTGCTCCTACTCTTGCAATGTCAGAAGCTCCAGCAGCCAGGTGATCTCAGGCTCACCCCATCATCCTAAGTAGGGCCATGATGTTTGGGAAACCATGAAGAAGAACCATGCTTTCTAGCTATGAAGCTTCTATGGACTGAGAGGAAAGCTAAGCCCCTTGCGGGGGGATGCATGCCACCACCCTATACTCCTAGGGTGGGCATTCACTTAGAAAAAAGCATGGAAAACACATGTCCTGGGTTCCATGTCATTATGGACCATCAGGCTAAAGAAGCTAATGATGGCCCTCCAGGCATTGTGGACTATTATGCTGGGCACAACTGATACAATCACAGCAGGTCTGCCATGGCCAGAAGCATGGAAACCCTGAGTCTCATCCAAGGATGCCTCATGGAATGCGGTCCTTGTTTTCATTCCCCCAGTGATGCACTCATCTTCCAACAAAACTTCCAATTGGATGTTCATCAGAAAACCATACTTTTCTCCAAGCAAGTAGACCCACTCTTCCATCAGGAAGGAAGCTACGATCTTAGGTGTTAGATCTATATCCTTTGCCACCATGGTCACCATGCCCAAGAATACAAAAATATATAAAGAAAAAAGGGGTAGAAGGAGGAGGAATGGAGAAACCCAACATTGAATACCGTTGATGCACCTCTTTGCTTGCTCGAAGACACTTCTACTCACTAATTGATAGATGCTATAAGGGCGGCGAGTGCTCAACCGACTCCCCCCTTTTATAACCATAAAAAGAGACTTTCTCTCCCTCGATGAGGGGGTGCCGGTTTCTATCTCGCCATTCGATGCATCCCACATTGACTCACCATTAAAGGCATCGTTCTAGGAGCCCTACCGAAACATCACAGGAGTTTGAATCATCATAGCAATTTTTAAAACTTGCCGCTACTCTGGATGACATCACCACCTGGATGCTATGCCTATTCTCCTCCAGCACATGCCTATCCTAGCATAGATCTTGGTGCATGCAGCCTCTTTTAGCTTACCATGAGTTGCCTTATCCAGTATGGCTTTGCTTGCCTTGTCATGTGCTGCCTCATCTAGCATGGCCTCACCTACCTCACTACGAGCTACCTTGCCCAGCATAGCCTCGCCAACTTCATTGGCTTAACCTTGGCATGACGAGCTCCAATGCCCAGTCGAACTAGCAAGATCTCTACATCCTACACCCAAGTCTACGAAAAATAGGACCACTTGAACTCGGAAGTGGGGGACATCTGATATATTTAGATCTGGCCAGTCCTGCATGTCATCAAAACTCCAATATGCACCGAATACACATTAGTCAACTTGGACAACTGGGCTACCTCCTAATACCTTGTCACCTGCATATCAAACCATGTCCTCACCTACCCGCTATGGGATGTCAGCCGTTACTAGAACCATCCTGCCTGCTCTAGTCATGCATGCTCTAGGAGTAGCCACCATTAATACTTGCCACCTAAGAGATGCCCTACACAGGGACGTGCCATGCCGGTCACTGCCCCCTCCACCTATCAAAGTATGGCCCTACTACGGGAGTGCCTGTAATAATTAGAAAGTACTAGACACCACTTCCCTGCATCGCACACAATACCTTTACCTATAATAGGCATCTAGTACATGCCTATAAATTCATTTCCTGAGACTCTCCAAAAAAAGAGGAGGCCATGGTAAGCAAGCTAATGGAGAAGAATAAGGAGGTAAAGTAAAACAGAATCGAGAACACTCAGCTAACCATCAAGAGAGCACACCCTCAACCTCCTAATTTAACGAGCTTCCACCTGAGTGACCATCAAGACATTTGCAGGCCTCCCTACAAACTTTCTTTCCTCTATAGAGTGTTCAGGGCCTAATAATTCCACTCACGAGTGTGCCATCTCCTAGAAAGCAGATTTCATACGTACTGAACACCCCTTCTCCTACAAATCTTGTTCCATCTCTCGCCTTCGTTTCTTCTTCAGCTCCTCTGCCCCTTTCTGAATTCTTACTCTATTTTGAATTCCAGAATAAACTCCAAACCTCCTATATTTATCTCTCCAGAAAATTGATTTAGATATCGAATGGTCTACCACCAAGGAATCCTTCAAGTATAGACTATCTGACCCTCTCTATATGCAAGATTGACTCCCGACTATAAGTCACTACGAGACCCAGCTCCATATCAACAGCTATCTTAGGTCTAGCCATCTACGAGTCGAGCCTGAGTCAACACTACCTCCTGGCACGACAATAGTATCCATTGTCTATTATTTGGTACTTGGTTTAGTTTGTGGTTGCTATTTGATTATGCTACTATATTAGTGGCCAAAGCCTAATATTGGGTCTAGTACTATTAGTTTATGAAAAGTAAATACTACATCCAATATCTATTTGATTATTTAATTCTTTGGCAAGGTTTGACCCTACTTGGAAATATTTATTTTCTGGGCTTGTGTAGCTTATTATTCTTTCATTTTCTAATTTCAAATTTTGAACGATAATTGCTCAAGACTAGGAGGAGTGTGGTAGATGCATCATCTAAACTTCTAACTTAGTTTAGTTTAGCTTAGTTTATTTTTTTGAGATATTTTATTTGGTTTGAATGATAATAATTGGTTGGGATTTTATGAGTCTTGTTACTTTGGATGCTTGTTTATAAGAATAATTTGATCATATCTTGATTAAATTAATTTTTAAGGATTGAAAAAAATATATTATCATTGCTCTGAAATTGTTATGATTTGATAAGTAGCCATGCATGCATGCTTATATGGTCCATCTTGCAAGCATATGGTATTTGTTGCACGCTTGAGTCTGGGAGTGACACTGGAGCCCTTGCATGACATTTGATGAAAGGGGCCATTAACGTGATCTCACAAATTGAAGAGGGGGTCAATCTTTGAACCCTTGAAAAGGGTACGAAATGGAGGATCCTCCGACCCCAAAGGCAAGAACAAAGATTGGCAAGTTGATCACGCGTAAGTTGATGAAATAAGGTAACTACAATCTTACAAGATAATTCTTTTATTATATAATATAAAAGTGGCATCTTTTTATCAAAAAGGGGAGGGGGGCATGATCTCGTCAATGAACTTTCTTACAACTTTTTGAAAATGAAATGCCAATATATCATTCAGCTTTCCATATAAATTTGATCATAGTCTAAAATCACCGATGGCAAATCAGCATGGAATGCTTTGCTAATAATTTACTGCACGACCGTAGTCTACGGGGATGAATTGTCATATGTGAACGCAAGAAGTCGATGTGCCACAGCTACTGCTCGACCGGATCAACCAGCTTGAGGCCTCCCGAGTCTTCACAATGCTTCAAATACGGGACAAGAGCCCCTTGGTCGACGTTTGATTTTGCCCTTGACTTGCAATCGAGAAATGGAGGAAAATGGAAACAAGGATCCATGGACATGGCTCGACGACAGCGAGGGTTAGCCATTTGGTTTTCTGTATTAAACGCGACAATCCATGGCTTTAAACCACCAAGGCCTCGAGCCACATACCCGAAAGTAGACCACGAGCTCGAGACCAACGTATCAGTCAAGCTCAAGAGATAAATCTCTGCCCATGCTTTCATCTCATGCATCTCCTTCCCTGTCTGCTCAAATCCTTCATGGCTTGGCTGATAGACACCAATGATCTCACCAGTTGCGGTTGGATGCTCCCAATACATGCTTCTTATACTCTCAAAGTATGAAGAGTCCAAAGAAGTTACAAGCACCACCTTTGACTTGTTATCGGTACTGCTAGAAGCCACAGGTTCATGGAGACCGATATTTGGTAGCACCTTTCCCTCTAGAGAGCATGCTAGGATCTGATCCAACACATGCTGGAATGGAGTTTTCTCCTTTTCAAAGATTCTGATCTGAATGCCCACTATTTTATCAGCCTTGGCTAGATAGGCCCGATAAGACCTGACGATCATTCCCCACACCGAGTTGGTAGGGTGGAAAAGATAACGGCCAAGGTGATGGAAAACCGTGTCTTTTCTAGGGAATAGCCGACCAAGTTCTTGTTTGTATTCTGGGATCAGAAAGAGGTATGGCACGAAGTATTGGTTGGATCTTAGCAGCAGCCATGGTACCTTTTGAAGGAGTCGTTGATCATCTTCGCAGTAAAACAGCTTATCGAAGTCCCCATAATCATGGCTTAGATGGAGGTAGATATAAGGTGGCAGCTGCGACCCGTTTGTGGCACCATTGACTTCAATAACCTTATCTTTCAGCATCTTTCCGTAATTCCGGGGATTGTCTTTGTACATGCTGTTATAATGGTCAATAGGGAAATCCCAAGGCAGAAGCCATGTGGTATTAGGGAAAGGTTCGCAAAAGAGGTCAGCAATGTGAGCTCCTCTGTCTATTAGTATGACCCTGTTTGTAAGAATGGCATATAGAAACGCCGAAGCAAGAGTCAACATCTTGTTCCCCAAGCCACTGTATGATAGCACTACCAAATAATTGCACTCCGATCCTGGAGACGTGCCATTACCGGACTTCAGTTGTTCGGTGGCTTTGCGGTACAAGTTGGTGTCTGGACCGCATTTTCTCTGGAGAGCTTCTTGCTTTCTCAATCTTTCTAACAGATGAGGAGAAGGTAGGTGGGGCGATTCTTTGCGATACAATAGAGACTGGTATCTGCTAAGACAGGATCGTTCATCTAACCCAGGAACCAGTAGACCGCCAAGAAGTATATCTTTAGTTATATTTTTTTGGAGAAAATTGCCCTCGGTGATATTAGAGGAGGAAAAGGAAACATTTTCTGAACCTGATCATTCACAAAAATATGAAGATAAATATTACAAAATAATAATTTATTATGCCTTGTGTCATGATTAACGAGTTAAAGAGATTCAATATTGAGAGAGGAACTAGAGATCAAATGACAACCAAGCCCCTGCAAATTATCAGTTAAAAATGATCGAGGTCCATTTGGATGTCTTGCTATCAATAATCCATCAAGTTGAGGCGATGTGAAGTAAATCTAAAATATGTACTCAAAAAAAAAAAAAGTAAATCCAAAAAAATCTGACAGCAACCAAATTAAAAATTAATGGATGCAATTATATGTCAATGTCATACTTTTGCACTGCCGTGTGGAAGTGGCTATATGTTAAAATGACACAAACACCAACCAATTAATACTCATGGATGTAAAATGATGCAAACTTAGTAAACGAACATTGTTTGATGATTTAATAGTTTCAAGTAGAATTAACAGGTTACCATGTCAAGCTAACAAACATATTATATCATAAAAAATTAGGATATTTTCCTAAATAGTTTTCACATCTTTGGTAAAATTGCCGGTTCAGTGGACAAGTTTGGATCCAAATTTTTCTGCTTATACGCAGGCTGGCTGTGGTTTGACCATGTTATACTCGAATGCTCATCCCTCGGTCCCCCACCAAACTGAACCCGCCTGATGTAATTTTAACATAATTATATACAACTTATGACGACCAATGCAACTTTTAAATACAGAGCTGTGAAGTAAGACGTGGTAGTTGAGATATGGAATAACACATCACTAATCACGAGGTGGAAAACCTATCAAATCTGAAATCCTGTAGCAAGCTTAAAACATCTTCCCTTTCATATATGGAAATCCTGTTGCAAGCTCAACTTCCCCACCTACAAGTAGCTTCAGAGGAGGCAAAGCAGAAAAAATTAAAGATCTAAAAATAATGCTGCCTGCATATTCAGCTTTTTGCTTTTATTGGTAAATATAGCTTGAATGCCATGATCTGGCCACTACATGATCTAAGAATGATAAGATGTATGTAGCCTTACATCTGTATACGAAAAGGTTATATTTGTGTTTCTAATCAATGAAACCCGAGTCACAATAGAGCAAGTGGTGCTAAGGCTTACTCTCCCTAAAAGCCACAAACTCAAATGAAAATACTGCTAACATCTTAACAAGAATTTGACCAAAAAAAAACAAAGGACAGTAAGTTTGGAGGAAGATGGAAGACAGGGTACCTTGTTTCAGCTTTGATTCAAAGCCTCCTGTTCCTTCAACTCTTCCAGCTTTACAAAGCATATCCCATGATGGGCTTCGATTGGAGAGGACAATTATGAACGGCAGGAGCATCAGAGTGAAGGTAGCCAGGATGATGGTTGGCCTCTGAAAGAGCAAACTGGGCCTCTCCTCCGACTCAGCTCGACAAGCCCCCTCGCTCTCCTGGTCATGGGTGCTAGCTGGAGATGGCTGCTGTTTCCGGATCCGCCTTGCGTCCATTTTCAGTCTCCTGTTCAGCGGTGACCAAAGGTCCCCAGAGAAATCCAAGCAGACCGAAGTAGTGTTGGATCTGGAAGAAAGGAAGAAGAGGTGGGCTTTGCTAGTCTCTGAATTCACCTTGCACGTTGATGATACAAATGTGATTATCAATTTCCCTTCTAGGTATCTATCTGATTTTATTTATTTATATTTTTGTGGGATCTGAAAATTCCAGGTGGAATTAAATACGGTGGGTGCAACTTTCTAGTCAATGATTAGCTGGCAGTTGTTTTATATAGACCCTGTTCCCTAAAAGTCTCTCCATTAATTAGACCTTGCATTGACCACATCTCTAATCGGTTCATATCTACGGTTTGCTCCAACGAATGGTTCGATCGGGCTCAGGAAATCAATTGCTAGCAATGGGCTGGGCCCACCCCGATGTAGAGGGCTTCTAATATCAAGGGGTAAGCCAGACACAAAAGGTGCAAAGTGAAATGGAGCAATAAAAAAACTTCACTATATCCAAAATAAAGAGCTTCACCGGATTAAAATAGAATAATTATGGGTTCGACTGACCATAATGAAGTCGACCTTCTAACTTAAAATGTTAAGAATCGTAGTAAAACAAGATTAAACAACATTATGATGTTCTTCCTTTTCTTCTCTCTCTTATCCCACTTTGTAAGGTTTTCCCTCCCTTTTGTTATCATTTTTTTGGTACACTCCATTTTGTTATCATCCGTAATTTTAGCGCACACTTCTCGAAAATAGGTGGTACGAGATGTTATAAAGAACGAACTGTCCATTATCCGCTGCTTCTGCATGTAAGATAAATCCATTACAACGTAACCATGACACAAGGTATAGTTTAATCAAATTTTGAATGTTTAGAACACTTTCCTCTCAATTCCATGTCTGTTTCATTAACAAAATATAGACATTTATATTCAAGAAATAGTTTACAGCAATCGTTATGAATTTATCTAAATTAATCAATGGAAAAGTCTTTGTGCACCGCGTGCGGTGCAGTAAATCTAACGTAGCGCGCACCATATTTTTTTATTGATCCAAATATATTCACTGTAACATGAAGAGATGGGAGCTGAGCATGACTAGTATTAATTATCATTCAGCTTTTATTTGAAATTTTCGTTCAGACCAAAATACGCTTCCCTCCAGTCCCTTGAACAAGGATATCGTAGCTTTTGAACTAGGATGTCGTAAGATATTGTGATAATGTTTCAGGTTTTAATTTATATTTTCTGCGTGGGTATCGTAGGTTTTGAACTAGGATGTCATAGCTTTTGAACTAAGGTGTCATACCTTTTGAATTAGGGTGTTGTAATACTATTTCAGGTTTTAATTTATAATTTTGTGCAGGGGTGTCGTAGGTTTTGAACTAGGATGTCGTCGCTTTTGAACTAGGGTATCGTAATACTGTTTCAGGTTTTAATTTATATTTTTCTGTAGGGGTATCGTAGGTTTTGAACTAGGGTGTCGTAGCTTTTGAACTAGGATGTCGTAATACTGTTTCAGGTTTTAATTTATATTTTTCTGCAGGGGTATCGTAGATTTTGAACTAGGATATCGTAGATTTTGAACTAGGATGTCGTAGCTTTTGAACTAGGATGTCGTAATACCATTTCAGGTTTTAATTTATATTTTCTGCAGGGGTGTCATAGGTTTTGAATTAGGATGTCGTAGCTTTTGAACTAGGGTGTCGTAATATTGTTTCAGGTCATTTTTGAACTAGGATGTCATATGTTTTGAACTAGGATGTCGTAATACTATTTCAGGTCATTTTTGTACCCGAGTATCGTAGGTTTTGAACTAGGGTGTCGTAATACTGTTTCAGGTCATTTTTGAATCAGGGTATCGTAGATTTTGAACTACGATATCGTAGATTTTAAACTAAGATGTTGTAATACTGTTTCTGGTCATTTTGAATCAGAATGTCATAGGTTTTAAACTAGGGTGTCATAAGTTTTGAATTAGAGTGTTGTAATACTGTTTCTGGTCATTTTTGAACCAGGCTATCGTAGGTTTTGAATTAGGATGTTGTAGGTTTTGAACTAGGGTATCGTAATACTGTTTCAGGTCATTTTTTGAACCAGGATGTCGTAGATTTTGAACCGGGGTGTCGTTGTTTATGAACTAGGATGTCGTAAGGGTATTTTGGTCTGGACGAAAATTTCAATTAATGCTAGTTATCTCAGCTTTTATCCCATCATGATATAGTGAATATATTTGGACCAATAGGAATGTGCCGTGCAGGCCACGCTGGATTTGCAGCACCGCATGCGGTGCACAAATAATTACTCTTAATCAATTGGATAACTTTTCCATTTGATCCTTTCTTGGTCATTGTAAATGGAAGAATTTATTCACATAAGAAAGGTTAATTGGATCCATTTCCTTGTCAACCTTGTTATTTAACAGATAATTTGTTGTCTTATTTCTTACCGTATGAACCTTCCATTGGCTGTTAAAAGTAATTTGGTTAGACATTCTTATATACTCCATGTACAACTATATTGAGGCAAAATGCTAAAGCAGCTCATGTTCCCCTCAATTACTTTTAAGGAGATGTTTTTAACCTGTAATTCGATCTGCATGCATGCTGAGTTGCAGTCATAGCCCAGATTCATTGTTTTGTGGCATGTCTCAATCATGAACTCCAAGTTTACCACAAACTTCCTACAAACTGCCGACAGATAGGGCCAGTTTAGTTGCAAGCTGTTCTAAGACCGAAGTTTTTTTTTGTAAAAGTCCATAATGGTAATTGAACTTACAAAATGAGTTTTTAGGCATGAACAACCACAATAGATTGATTGTTACACAATCACTTTCTGCAAAAAATCTTCAAAGACAGAATGACGGTAATTAAAAATTTTTTATATATATATTTATGATAAATCCCAATCAAAGATATTTTTTTAAGCATCCATACGAAATCTTATATAAATTAGTAACAAAATAAAAAGTCAAATGTCCCAAGCTATTGTAAATAAGTTTTTTCGCTAATACTTCATAAAATCTTTCGGGGTGGTTGCCATTCAAATTACTTTTACCGGTTCACAGGGGTATTAATTTTATCATGAGTCAATGGTTCGAACGGCTTTTTGTGAATTTTAGGAAAAGAAGCGGTGGTTCCATGAAAATTGGAACCATGTTCACGAAGGGTGACACATAGAGTTACCAAAAATTATTATTTTTTAACATTCATGAGCCCTTGAATTTTAAAAAATATATAGAATAAATTGGCACATATTACAATTTGGAAACCTAATGTGCACATCATCCCCGCGGGGTGGGGACACTGCCGACAATCGAGTTAAATATGCTATTCAACAGTGATGAAGTACAATCTGAACGTATTTTCTTGGTACTCCCAAATGTAAAGTTTTTTTTTTTTAAAAAAAAAATTTGATTAGAGTGCGGCTCCGTTCTTGTGAATAATTTCCTGACCACGGATTCGAGACATTATCTCTGAGATGACTCGATTAAATTCCAAAAATTCTGGACATACGTGACTGGAAGGTAGAGCGGCTGTAACTCCGGCGCCATAGTGCGGTTAGGCTCATGTACCCACCGGTTGATGAAAAGGATACGTGAAAAAATTTATGATCCAAATCGAACAATCATCTAATAAACTGGGAGTCAGAATGAAAAGCTACACCGGGATTAACCCTCCCTACTATTTTTTTTATCAAAAAAAAAAAAAAAAGTTATTGAACTTGATTGTAATTTGAAAGCACCGTGCATGTATGAATTGTGAGCTCAAGCATTATACCACAAAGTTCAAAAAAATTCAAGAGAGAGGCCATGAAAATCTAAAGACAAGCATCAAGAAGAATCGGAGCTAAAAATCTAAGATTCAGTATTAGTAGGAAAGTAGTATTGTCATTACCGTACATTAATAATAAAATAAAATAATCCTTACAAATTTTAATTATTTTTATTTTAATTATTTTTATATTTTTATTTTATAAAGATAATTTTATTTATTTCTTATTTAATAAGATAATGGTTAATTTTTAATTAATTTTGAATTAAATTTTGTAATTGTTATAATGGCTAGCTTGAGAATATTTTGAAAATTTTTTCTGGGATTTTGAGCCTATAAATAGGCTTCCATCCTAAGTTCTTTCTCTCTATATTCTTCTGTTTCAATTTCTCATATTTTTCTCATTCTAAATTTTTGGACTGAAGACGAGTTGATCGGTATCCATTCGAGATCGTACCACCGATGGACATTGAAGTTTTAACTTTCGGATTGTATCTTGGAGGAAAGTGTGGCCTATCAGTCTTTGTACGAGAAGGAGGCCAAATTTTTTTTAGGACAGTAGATCTATCCGTCTCGCAGGCCAGACTTACCATCTCTATTTTATTATATTGATAATTAATTTATCACATAAATTTTATTTTATCATACATACCGTAACAATAAATTTTAAATATTTTTAAAATTATATAAATCTATATTTACTTTTATGCTTTGACTATTAACCATCTAAAGAAGATTTGGACCCAAGCAATTATTTAATTTGATGTAAAATTTGTTCAAGGCCTGCCACAAGGTTACCTTGTTTTTCCCAGTAAAAAAAAAAAAAAAGTTGGACCGTATCTGTTTCATTTTGTCATATAATTATATGAATTTACATGGTTGTCTCAGGTTAGAGACATGCTCATCAATTGCCTTATTGATACTTCAAGTCGAGTTATCCCGTTGAGTTTCATTTGAAATTCCTATATCGTAATATCGAAGGTTGGATCATATTTTATTGATCTTTTATTGCCCTGATGGGATATGCATTGCTGTCCAGTCTTTACACAAGATAGAAATCTTTTTAATCTCATCATTTGCTGTAAACTATTTCAGAAACATAGTAATATTTATTTTGCCTCTTGTTTATCTAACTATTTAGATATATATCTCAAATTATTATTTGGGAATCTCTTAATTAATCAAAATATTAGTGACCCTACCAGGATACAAGGAGAGAATTGAAGAAAGTGCTATGACAAGAATTTATAGATAGAGCAAATAACCCAATTTATAAAATAATGGTACACTTTATTGCTCACAACAAGACAACAAACTTATAAATCCTAATACTTGCAATGGTAAGTTGGATATGTATTACGATAGCTATACAGGCTATTATTCTGATCTCCTTCCTCTAACCCATTATTAGAGGTTGCTCATTAATGTTGCAACATCTGCTGACATGAAACATACACAACCGCCAGTCGGCAGCTGCATGGGTGGGGCCTGCCACCTGGACGCGGCCCCCGGGTGGAAGGCCAAGACGAGCTCCCGTCCGAGGTAAGCTTCCAACCGGGATCGAGCTCATGAAGCAAGCCCTCCGTCCGAGGCCAGCTCCGAGCCGGGATCGAGCTCATGAAGCAAGCCCTCCGTCTGAGGTCAGCTCCCAGCCGGGGTCAAGCTCATGGGATAAGCCCTCCGTCTTTGGTCAGCTCCCGGCTGGGGTCGTGCTCATGTGGCTGAAACGAGCCCTCGTCCAAGGTCAGCTCCTAGCCGGGGTCGAGATCACGGGATGAGCCCTCCATTTGAGGTCAGCTCCTGGTTAGGGTCGAGCTCATGCTGTCGAAGGCGGACCTCTTCGGGAGGTCCTTCCCTGCCATACAAAGGCCAGAATTCCTGCCAGTGGTGAAGGAGAAAACGATCAACATGAATTCAAACCACGGCACAGAGATCCCTGTCCACCTGCAACTTCTGGAAGGTGGCGCATGTCCTGCCACCAATGCCAGTTCTGCAACACGTCGCCCGCATGCTCTGCACAAGGTAAGCCTCGTCAGACACAGGGCCCCGTAACATGCCACCACGTCAACTACGATATGGTCGGAGGGGGCCGACCCACGTTGAAAGGATTATGCCCTATAAGCCAATATCTGTATCTCCCAGACCATTGTAAATTGACAAATTAATAAAGGCAATAATTTTTTCATCATTCGCTGTGTCATTATATGATGAACCCCATAGATTAGGGCTATGGTTGTAGGGCTATGATGAGATCATACCAGTGAGATCTAAGGCCTTAAAACCCTAATCTAGAATATTCCTAGTCATAGGAACCCTGAGTTGGGGATCAGGGTTTCCGGTAAGACTGGCACATCCTATGTATGCTGAAAAGGGTGACTGCTCTCACTGTCATTTGTGTAGGACACTAATACAAGGATGTGGGTGCTCATTAGTGAATGAGTTCACTGAATAGATCCAGTTTGAGAACATCTAATGGAGCCTTAGCTGCATGTCAATGGATGTTTCACATAGTGGGAGTTGTACAAGTAGTCCTATGACCTGAGACTGCCATAATACCTTATGTACATGAACCCATGCTTTGGTTCAATCTCAATCATGACACTGGGTCATGCACGAGGTTGATGCTGGGTATGGTGAATTGTATATGAAGGTATTGAGTAGGTCAACAAGGAATTGATCACTCCTAGTAGGAGGAGATTGCATCCAGCCAAATTAGGTCAGATGATGATTCAGAAAATCTTTGATCAAAGTACAGATATTAGAAATGATTTCTAATATCGAATTAATTGAATCATTAGTGTATGACTGAGCTGGGAATGAGTATAAACTGGATTTGACATGATTCCATATCCATAGTTATATTCGGGATGCAAGATGATTGAAGGATCGAATTGTACGGGAACTTTCCACTGAAGGGTAGTTTTGGAATTACACCAGAATTTCCATATCTTCCGGGTAGACATGACACGTTGCTAGACGTCAATCTTGTCTTGTGGGTTGATCAAATTAAATGGTTTAATTGGATCACTAATTAGGAGGAGTCCTAATTGACTGACTCGAGTTAGCTCGATTTGACCTAAATCGATTAGAATGAGTTCTGATCAGATTAGGTCAACTTGCACTCGGACCCACTGCTGGCTAAGTATGGAACCCAATGGGTCACACACTTAGGACAGATAATCAAGGATTTAATTTGGAATTAAATCTCGTTTGCAGATGAACACACTAGCATGTGTTGCAAACCATGACTTCTACTTGAATCGGATTCGAGTTAGGGTTCCGATTTGGTCTTTTTTAGATCCAAATTCATACCGGTTTGAATCTAATTGAAGATTTAAAACGTTGGGCTAACAATAGGCTAGCAATTAGGCTAACCTAAGAGGCTAAACCCCTTTCCCACGTCGCCTAAAACCCCTTCCCCTCTCTTCCCACGCGCGCGCGCAAGGAGAAGAGTCCACACGCGCGTGGACTCTCTCCAAGTCGCGTCTTTGCGTGAAGAGAAATAAATTGACCGGCGTTTTTGGCTGATGAGGCGTGGATCAGAGTCCACCTAGGAGTGGACTCTTCAAAATTTGGAATTACCGTGAAAAAGAAAGAAAAAACTCCGAAGGGGCGCGACTCTTCTTTCTGCGCGCGCCCTTCTGAGTTTTTCACGATCCCTCTTCGCGTCTTTCCATCCCAAAGGTCGTGAGATTAATCCCAAAGGCCGTGAGATTAATCCCAAGGGCCGTGAGATTAAGAGAGAAGACGTGAGAAGGGAGAGAGGGATGTGAGAGGATTTTTCAGAAGGAGAAGGCGCCTCTCTGTCGCCTATTTAAGAAGAAGGCTTCACCGTAAAAATTAATTCCAGATTTTCTACGGCGAAGCCTTGCTTCTCTTTCCTTCTCCCTCTCCAGAAGACTGTTTCCCCCTCCTCTCTTTCTTCTTTGATTCCTTTACAGAGCCTAGGCTCTGTCGAATCTCAGAACAGAAGGAGAGTCAGAGAGAGAAACTCTCCGACGGTAAAGGAAGAAGGCGCCCCCTTTTTCCTTCTTTCTTACATTAAGACAACTTTGTCTTAATTTTCTTCTCCCTCCAAGACAAGCCTTGTCTCACTTTAGGACAAGGGATTATTCTTAAGACAAGAGTGTCTTAAGGGGCCAAAGTTGCCAAAAACTAGGAGAAGGGTAAGAGAGAAAGTTTTAGTCCCTGTTTGGCTAGAGGTGTCCTAGCCAATAGCCCATATATCAAGTTCTTGGGGTAGAACTTGATTGGAAGGAACCCAATTGAGGAGTCACTGTCTTGATCATCTGCCCGTGTGGATCACCATCGGAGGGCGGACAAGTGGACGCCTGGTGTGTTCAAAAGGTTACTCCATTTGGAGTTTATTTCTACATCAGATTGGATATAGCGATCTGAGGTTAGTATCTAAACTATGTTTAAATTTGGACATGCATGTAGTCATAAGTTTTAATTACTAATAAGGAGATTTTGGGATTAGGGTTCGGTCCTGATTTCATAAAGTTTTTGAAATCCACACTTCCGCACTGGTCACCGAACCTAACAGTGGTATCAGAGCCATCCTTATTAGGATTAAAACTTATGAAGTTCAATTCATGATGTAGTATCATGTTAAAGTTTTTATATTGATGCACAGTGCATGTCTTTGATTGAACATGAGTTTGATGATTGCCACCAGTTAGGGTTTTCCACTGAAACCCTAATTGTCTTAGAGATATGAGTAGCCCTGGAGCCATCATACTGAAATAAGGTTGCCCTGGCATAATGGTGTATCCATTATGTGGTAAATGGTTGTCCTAGTATGATGGCACACATTTCACATATTTGCTTAGTTTAAAGCATGTATTAATATATGTGATAGCTTTTAATTGAATGTGCTGGCATTGCATGAACCCCTCTTAAAATTATATTAAGTGGTAGTATAGTTAACCGATAAGCATTATTAGTCATGATGGATAATTAGTCATTTCGGTGTCTAGAAAGGTGGTTCTGGGAAGGTAAAGGGAATCATGGTTTTTAATTGGTTCCGTTGACTGACCTGGCCAATTTTAAATTGGTGTCTAGGAAAGCGACGGGGGGACCCCCACATCTCTTCCACTAGCCTGGCCGATCTGATTGATTTAATTCTTGACTAACATGCTTGGTGTTAAAATACTATTATTGGCCTTCCTTCATGATAGGTCATCATTGTGTTATGATCTATACTAGGTTTGTTGTGTACACACAAGACCTAATATGGTGACTAACACAATTTTTGGCCTAATACATTATTTGTTTATGGCATGATTTAAAGTAATATTTTGTTGTGAACACACAAGGGTATTACTATTAAAGTCATGACTATATGGCTATGAAGGGTCTTACTTAACTAAAATATTATAGTTTGTTGTGTATACACAAGGCTATTAATATTTTAGAGGCCGAGATAAGTTGAGAATTGTACAGGTTACAATTGGAAAGAGTTTTCCTACCTATGAACTTATATAAGATTTGTTGTGTACACACAAGGTCTTTTATGAGGGATTGGGATCTCAACCCCACTAAGAAAGATCAATTAAGGTTTTCTCGATCATCGTATGGAGGGTTATGATGCTCGATAAAATAGTGGGAGACATAATTAAATTAAAGTCCTAATTTAATTATGTGTTGTCATTTCATGGTTGTTTGCTTATGTTTTCGTTCTTTGTTTAAATGTAGATAAATGGCCTCTTCACTCTCACTCCGTAGTATTTTAGATGCCAACAAATTGACTGGGCCGAATTATGTTGATTGGCTGAGAAATTTGAAAATAGTACTCAGTCAAGAAAGAATTTCCTATATTCTTGATACCCCGATTTTGGAACCACCAAGGGAAGATGCCTCGCAAGAGGAGAAGACCACATATAATATGTGGCAAAATGACTCACTTACTGTCAAATGTGTTATGCTTGCCTCTATGACTAACGAGTTACAGAGGCAGCATGATAGCATGGATACTAACTCCATACTGCTAAATTTAAAAGAGCTTTATGGAGAACACAGTAGAACTGCTAGATATGAAATATCTAAGCAGTTGTTCCGTGCAAGGATGACAGAAGGTACATCAGTACAAGACCATGTATTAAAGATAATTGATCTAATCACTCGATTAGGTCAATTAGGTTTTGTAATGGATGGGGAGTTGAATCAAGACTTGATCTTGCAATCACTCCCAGAGTCATTTTCACAGTTTATTCTTAATTACCATATGAACAAACTTAATTCTTCCTTGCCTGAGCTGTTGAATATGTTGAAAACAGCAGAGAGCCATGTAAAGAAAAATAAGGCTCCAGTTCTTCTTGTGGATAAGAAGAAGACAGGCAAAAGGGGTTCCAATAAGAGGATGAATCCCAAAGGGGGCATTAAGAAGAAGAAAGGAAAGAAGGCCTCCGGACAGATGACCTGCTTTCATTGTGGCAAGCCGGGTCATTGGAAAAGAAACTGCAAGGTTTACCTTGCAAGTTTGAAGCCTGGTGCATCAGAGGCACCAAAAGGTATGAAAGAAGTTCATACTATTTTGTCATTGGATTCTTCCATTTCAAATACTTGGGTGTTGGATACCGCCTGTGGTCATAACATCTGCAAATCATTGCAGGGACTTCAGGGGCTTAAAGTATTGAAGGAAGGTAACTTTGAGCTCTACGGTGCTGGAGGGGACCCCATCCAAGCAGAAGCTGTAGGGACTTATGTTTTGAAGTTACCTTCAGGGAAGATCTTGGAGCTAAGGAATTGTTACTATATGCCAAAAATCATTAGAAATATCATATCTGTACCCTTGTTACTTAAACAAGGATATACTATGAATGTAATGAGCAGTGGCTGCTCAATTTCTTTATCTAATGAAATTATATGTTATGGCATATTCTGCAATGGTCTCTTAACTCTTTCCACTAATGACAATGTTTTTCATGTTTCTAACAAACGGAAAAGAGATGATGTTAACAATACCTTACTTTGGCATTGTCGACTTGGACATATTAGTGAGACTAGGATTAAAAGTTATACAAAGAAAATTTCTTTGATCCTTATGACTATGAGTCATTAGGAACTTGTGAATCATGTCTCATGGGTAAGATGACCAAGACTCCATTTAGTGGACATGGAGAAAGGACAAAAGAGTTATTAGGACTCATACACACAGATGTATGTGGGCCTATGACAACTCAAGCCTATGGTGGATACTCATACTTCATCACATTTACTGATGATTTTTCAAGGTATGGATTTGTGTATCTAATGAAACATAAGTCCGATGCTTTTGAAAAATTCTTAGAGTATCAAAGTATGGTAGAGAAACAGACAGGAAAAAGTATAAAGATCCTCCGATCAGATAGAGGAGGTGAATACTTATCCACTGAGTTTCTTGATCACCTAAAAGATAAGGGGATCATCTCTGAATGGACTCCTCCTTACACACCACAATTAAATGGTGTTGCTGAAAGGAGGAATCGTACTTTATTGGATATGGTACGATCCATGATGTGCTTCACGGAGTTACCTTTTTCTTTCTGGGGATATGCTTTGGAAACAGCAACTCATATCTTGAATAGAGTACCATCCAAAACTGTCTCTAGCACTCCATATGAATTATGGAGAAGTAAGAAGCCCAATCTTAAGTATATTAAGATATGGGGATGTCCAGCCTATGTAAAAAGGAATTTTGGACATAAACTAGATGCTAGAGCAGACAAATGTCTATTTATCGGATATCCTAGAGATAGTATAGGATATGTGTTCTACCACCCTACTGAACAAAAAGTTTTGGTCAGTAGGCATGCCACTTTTATGGAAAAGGAATTTATCCTACAAAAGGGCACTGGTAGAAATATCGAACTTAATGAGATTCAACAAATAGACACTTCTCAGTCAAGTAACAACATAGTTAATATAGAACCTGAACACACTCCTATCCGTAGGTCTGATAGGGTGCGACAGGCACCTGAGAGGTATGGGTTCATAATTGAAAATAATGAAGCCCAAATCATTCAAAATGATGAGCCTCTAACCTATACGGAAGCAGTCATGAGTAGAGACTCAGACAAATGGCTGGAAGCCATGAGATCCGAGATGGACTCCATGTATGTCAACCAAGTATGGTCTTTGGTTGATGCACCAGAGGGTATTAACCCTATTGGGTGTAAATGGGTCTATAAAAGGAAGATTGGGGCAGATGGCCAAGTTGAAACTTATAAAGCCAGATTGGTGGCTAAGGGTTTCAGACAAAAATAGGGAATAGATTATAATGAAACATTTTCCCCTGTTGCCATGCTCAAATCCATTCGGATTATGCTTGCTATAGCAGCATATCATGATTATGAGATCTGGCAAATGGATGTAAAAACTGCATTCCTCAATGGTTTCCTTGAGGAAGAGGTTTATATGTCACAACCAGAAGGTTTTGTCTTGGAGACTAAACCTAATCAGGTATGTAGGCTAAAGAAATCCATTTATGGATTAAAGCAAGCATCCAGGAGTTGGAACATCCGATTTGATAAAACAGTCAAAGAATTTGATTTTTTCAAAAATGAGGATGAACCTTGTGTGTACAAGAAGACTAGTGGGAGTGCCATAGTTTTCTTAGTTCTATATGTTGATGATATACTTATTATTGGGAATGATATCCCAATGTTACAATCAGTCAAAGTGTGGTTATCGAAACAGTTTTCCATGAAAGACTTGGGAGAAGCATCCTATATACTGGGTATAAAAATCTATAGAGATAGATCAAGAAGGATGCTTGGCTTGTCCCAGTCTAGGTACATTGACCAGGTGCTAAAGAGATTTAGCATGGAGGAAAGTAAAAGAGGTTACTTACCTATTGGTCATGGCATACGTCTTTCTAAGAGGATGTCTCCTAAGACACCTGAAGAAAGAAATAGAATGAGTTCTATACCTTATGCTTCGGCTATAGGGTCGATTATGTATGCTATGTTATGTACTAGGCCTGATGTGGCATATGCCTTGGGTGTAGCCAGTAGATTTCAGGCTGATCCAGGAGAGGATCACTGGAAGGCTATGAAAAATATTCTTAAGTACCTGAGAAGGACTAAGGATATTTTTCTTATATACGGAGGATCTGATCTTAAACTAGAAGCCTATTCAGACTCTAGTTTTCAATCAGACCCAGATGATAGTAAATCCATTTCAGGGTATGTCTTTACCTTGAATGGTGGAGCAGTAAGTTGGAAGAGCACTAAACAGCAGACTGTAGCTGACTCAACTACCGAGGCAGAGTACATAGCTGTCAGTGAAGCCGCCAAGGAAGCTGTCTGGATGAAGAAATTCATCACAGAGTTGGGAGTAGTTCCTGAGATTGAGAACCCGGTGCCACTCTATTGTGATAACACTGGAGCAGTTGCTCAAGCTAAGGAACCGAGAGCCCATCACAAGTCCAAGCACATTCTGAGACGCTTCCATCTTGTCCGAGAGATAATCGAAAGACAAGAAGTCTGCATCAATAGAGTAGATACAAAGAACAACATAGCAGACCCGTTCACTAAGGCTCTACCACAGTGGGAGTTTGATCGCCACCTCGATTGTATGGGGTTAAAGAATAAGAGCGATTGGCTTTAGTGCAAGTGGGAGATTGAAAGGATTATGCCCTATAAGCCAATATCTGTATCTCCCAGACCATTGTAAATTGACAAATTAATAAAGGCAATAATTTTTTCATCATTCGCTGTGTCATTATATGATGAACCCCATAGATTAGGGCTATGGTTGTAGGGCTATGATGAGATCATACCAGTGAGATCTAAGGCCTTAAAACCCTAATCTAGAATATTCCTAGTCATAGGAACCCTGAGTTGGGGATCAGGGTTTCCGGTAAGACTGGCACATCCTATGTATGCTGAAAAGGGTGACTGCTCTCACTGTCATTTGTGTAGGACACTAATACAAGGATGTGGGTGCTCATTAGTGAATGAGTTCACTGAATAGATCCAGTTTGAGAACATCTAATGGAGCCTTAGCTGCATGTCAATGGATGTTTCACATAGTGGGAGTTGTACAAGTAGTCCTATGACCTGAGACTGCCATAATACCTTATGTACATGAACCCATGCTTTGGTTCAATCTCAATCATGACACTGGGTCATGCACGAGGTTGATGCTGGGTATGGTGAATTGTATATGAAGGTATTGAGTAGGTCAACAAGGAATTGATCACTCCTAGTAGGAGGAGATTGCATCCAGCCAAATTAGGTCAGATGATGATTCAGAAAATCTTTGATCAAAGTACAGATATTAGAAATGATTTCTAATATCGAATTAATTGAATCATTAGTGTATGACTGAGCTGGGAATGAGTATAAACTGGATTTGACATGATTCCATATCCATAGTTATATTCGGGATGCAAGATGATTGAAGGATCGAATTGTACGGGAACTTTCCACTGAAGGGTAGTTTTGGAATTACACCAGAATTTCCATATCTTCCGGGTAGACATGACACGTTGCTAGACGTCAATCTTGTCTTGTGGGTTGATCAAATTAAATGGTTTAATTGGATCACTAATTAGGAGGAGTCCTAATTGACTGACTCGAGTTAGCTCGATTTGACCTAAATCGATTAGAATGAGTTCTGATCAGATTAGGTCAACTTGCACTCGGACCCACTGCTGGCTAAGTATGGAACCCAATGGGTCACACACTTAGGACAGATAATCAAGGATTTAATTTGGAATTAAATCTCGTTTGCAGATGAACACACTAGCATGTGTTGCAAACCATGACTTCTACTTGAATCGGATTCGAGTTAGGGTTCCGATTTGGTCTTTTTTAGATCCAAATTCATACCGGTTTGAATCTAATTGAAGATTTAAAATGTTGGGCTAACAATAGGCTAGCAATTGGGCTAACCTAAGAGGCTAAACCCCTTTCCCACGTCGCCTAAAACCCCTTCCCCTCTCTTCCCACGCGCGCGCGCAAGGAGAAGAGTCCACACGCGCGTGGACTCTCTCCAAGTCGCGTCTTTGCGTGAAGAGAAATAAATTGACCGGCGTTTTTGGCTGATGAGGCGTGGATCAGAGTCCACCTAGGAGTGGACTCTTCAAAATTTGGAATTACCGTGAAAAAGAAAGAAAAAACTCCGAAGGGGCGCGACTCTTCTTTCTGCGCGCGCCCTTCTGAGTTTTTCACGATCCCTCTTCGCGTCTTTCCATCCCAAAGGTCGTGAGATTAATCCCAAAGGCCGTGAGATTAATCCCAAGGGCCATGAGATTAAGAGAGAAGACGTGAGAAGGGAGAGAGGGATGTGAGAGGATTTTTCAGAAGGAGAAGGCGCCTCTCTGTCGCCTATTTAAGAAGAAGGCTTCACCGTAAAAATTAATTCCAGATTTTCTACGGCGAAGCCTTGCTTCTCTTTCCTTCTCCCTCTCCAGAAGACTGTTTCCCCCTCCTCTCTTTCTTCTTTGATTCCTTTACAGAGCCTAGGCTCTGTCGAATCTCAGAACAGAAGGAGAGTCAGAGAGAGAAACTCTCCGACGGTAAAGGAAGAAGGCGCCCCCTTTTTCCTTCTTTCTTACATTAAGACAACTTTGTCTTAATTTTCTTCTCCCTCCAAGACAAGCCTTGTCTCACTTTAGGACAAGGGATTATTCTTAAGACAAGAGTGTCTTAAGGGGCCAAAGTTGCCAAAAACTAGGAGAAGGGTAAGAGAGAAAGTTTTAGTCCCTGTTTGGCTAGAGGTGTCCTAGCCAATAGCCCATATATCAAGTTCTTGGGGTAGAACTTGATTGGAAGGAACCCAATTGAGGAGTCACTGTCTTGATCATCTGCCCGTGTGGATCACCATCGGAGGGCGGACAAGTGGACGCCTGGTGTGTTCAAAAGGTTACTCCATTTGGAGTTTATTTCTACATCAGATTGGATATAGCGATCTGAGGTTAGTATCTAAACTATGTTTAAATTTGGACATGCATGTAGTCATAAGTTTTAATTACTAATAAGGAGATTTTGGGATTAGGGTTCGGTCCTGATTTCATAAAGTTTTTGAAATCCACACTTCCGCACTGGTCACCGAACCTAACACACGTGGCACGAGACCTAGAGTCCCCCCAGAAGGGAAATCTTGTCAAAGCCATAGGCCCAGCAATGCTCAGGCGATCCCTCCGGGAATGGAAACTTCCTGCGATGACATGGGGCTCAATAGCATAGTGCCTACCCCTCTTAAGCAAAAAATGACATCCCCAATGGGAGAGGGAGAAGAAGAGCTCCCCAAAAGGGGGAGGGGAGAAGAAGAGCTCCCCGAGAGAGCTCTCCAAAAGGGAGAGGGAGGATCTCCAAAGAGAACGGCTCTGGGAGGCCGAGGGATCGCCTCCTTCTCTGGAAGGACTAGTCTGAGGAAGGCTGGAAGGAGAGGACTAGTCCAAGGAAGGCTGGAAGGAGGACCAGTCCGAGGGAAAGGAATAGGCTCCAAGGGGCCCACGGATCGCCTCCTCCTCTGAAACGACCAGTACGAGAGGAGGAAAAGAAGGAGAAGCCGCGGGCAGTGACAAGTCCCTCTAGAGAAGACACCACGAGGAGGCACACCGAGAAGAACACCGGGATGAAGTCCCAGATCCGGTTGGGACCATCACATGAGGCATAAGTTAAGAAAGATAAGAGGCAGATGCAGGAGGAGCGGGGTAAGATAAGTAAGCAAGCCATCGAAAGCTCAGTGGCTAAGGGACCAGCCGGAGAACCTCTGTTGGCTTTAGCTCTTGATTTTGATGACTAACCAAATATTAAGTATATGTTTTATACTAATATTTCAATTGTAGTTAGGAGTTATAGAATACAGGCACCTCAAATTTTAATATAAAAGTATCAAGGCACTCATTGGAAGCTAAGCAATTTTCATTGTTTAAGAAGTTTTCTCATCTTAAAAAGATCTCAAAATAGAGCAATCAGAGCTTTACAAAAAGTGTATTGATGTTTCATTGAAGAACATCTTGAATTTTGAAGGTTGGCATAAGTTTTTGTCAAGTGCCAAAGTCAAGTGTCGACTCATAAAAATTAGATGTCGACTCACAGAAATCAGGTGTTGACTCACAGAAATGAAGTGTCGACTCATAGCCTGAGAAAATTGAAGATACAGAACTATACCTTTCTGAGATATTTTTTGTCAAGTGTTGGCTTAGAAGACTCAAGTATCGACTCACAAGATTCAAGTGTCGACTCACATGGTTTAAGTGTCGACTCATAGCCTGAGAACAGAAAAAGGATAGAATCCCGATTTTTCAGAAGCTTATACCTTGAGTCGACTCATGCTCATCCAAGTGTCGACTCATGAAGACTCAAGTGTCGACTCATGGGTTCTGACAACTATAGTGGCTATATTTTCTTAGAGTCAGATTTGAGCTCTACAAGTCTCCAACGGCTTATTTTGCTCCACCAACGGTCTTAAACTATTTTTTAAAAGTTTTTGGAGTATTTAAGCTTTACCAAACTCATTCATGAGGAACTAACTCATAAGAGACAAGACATTTCTTGAGAACTTCACTTCCAAATTCAGAAAGAGAGCAAAAGAAAAGATTCCACTGAAAAAGCTTACAAGCCTTCATTTCAGCATTCCAAAAGTAGTCTTTGAAGTGATTCCAAAGAGAAGACAACTCAAGCAATCATCAAGATTCTCAAAGCTTCCATATTCCATTATGTGAGAGAGTTTGCTTGTGCTTTATATTTGTATATCTGATTTCATTTATTGTACTAGTTTTAAGGGTGTTTGAAACTAGGTGTTAGGCCCTTCCAAGCCTTAAATTTGGATCCAAGCCTTGGTTGGCTTGAGTAAAGGTTATTGGTGAGCCTAAGTGAGAAAACCAATTTTGGGTTTGACTTGTGAGCCCATTGAAAATAAGTTGGCTGTAATCTTGGTTGATTATAGTGAAATTCCTATGGGATAGCTTGGAAAGTGGATGTAGATGCTTGATATGCATCAAACCACTATAAATCTTTGTGTTTGTATGTGTGCTCTTTACTATTTTGCATTTACTGCTTATATTCTTAGCATTGCATCTTATTCATTTGGTGCACACTTGCATTGCTTCACAAACACATTAATTTTAGCACATATCTGCTCTAGTTTTTTAAAGAAACCCAATTCACCTCCCCTCTTGGGTTGCTACGCTGGGCAATAAGTGGTATTAGAGCTTGGTACTCAGTGTATAGGTCTAACGATCTTAAGTCAAAGATCTAAATGGCATTCCAAATTGGTGTTGGAATTATTGAGAGACAAGCCTCAAATCGTCCCCCTGTTTAATGGCATAAATTATACTTATTGGAAAACATGCATGTGCATTTATATTCAAGCCATTGATTATAACATTTGAAGGACTATTGTTAAGGGTCCTCATCAGCCTACCACCTTGGTTAATGGCATTATCACTCGCAAGTTAAAAGATGAATGGGGTGAGAATGACATTAAGCAAGTTGAGCTTAATGCTAAGGCTATGAATTTACTGTTTTGTGCTTTAGATCCAAGTGAGTTCAATAGAATCTCAAATTATCTCTCCGCTAAGAAAATATGGGACATACTTGAAGTTATCCATGAGAGTACATATCAAGTGAAGACTACTAAAGTTAACATGCTCATTCATACATATGAAATGTTTAGAATGTAACCATCTGAATCTATTAGTGAAATGTACACTCAATTTACTAACATTATGAATGACATGAGAAGCTTAGGTAAAGTCATTTCTAATGTTGAATTAGTGAATAAAGTTCTCAGGTCACTTCTTTCATCATGGGATTCAAAAGTGACAGCTATCGAAGAATCTAAGGACATCAACATACTACCTCTTGAGTAGCTTTTATGATATATGAGCTGTCATTGAAATAAAAGGTTGCAGACAATGACAAGAAAAAGAAGACCATAGCATTCAAGTCTACAACCAAGGAAGATACAAATGATGATTCTGATGATGAAGATGATGAAGATGAAATGGCTCTCATCTCAAGAAAGTTTAGGAGGTTCATGAGAAAGAAAAGGTATAGTTTCAAGAAAAAGCCTCAAAAGGGAGAGCCTAGTAAAGAAAAAGAAAAAGTGAAAGAAAGGGAGCAACCTACTTATTTGAATGTAAGAAACCTGGCCACTTCAAGATGGACTGCCCCTTACTCAAGAAAAGCAGAAGGAAACTAAGAAAAAAAGTAATGATGGCCACCTGGAGCGAGAGCGAGGACTCGAGTTCAGATGAAGAGCTGCAAGAAGTCACCAATTTTTGTTTAATGGCTAATGATGAAGAGGTAAAATCTAAACTTGAAGATGAATTTACTTTCAAAATATTACATGATATTTTTGATGATTTAGTTGCTGAGTATCAAAAACTTAAAATGAAAAACAAAGAGCTAAAGAAATAAAATTTGGAATTGATTAAAACAAGTGATAAGTCCTTGATTGAAAATGATTATTTGCTTCAAGAAAATAAGAAGTTAACTGATAAAATTATCTTTTGAAAAAAGAAAAGGAAGAATTGAAAAACGAAAAATCTTTTACAATAACTGAAAATTTTGCTAAACAAAACAAAGAACTTTTATAAGAAAACAAGAAGTACAAGGATGAGCTTAAAAAATTAAAACCTTTGGTTGAAAAGTTTACTTATAGTTCTTAAAAACTCAATATACTTTTAAATAATCAAAGAGTTATTTTCAATAAAGCAGGATTAGGTTTTAAACCATAGAAATAACAAAAATCTTTCAAGAATATTTTTGTGCTTACTTCATCTTCCATTACTTGTTATTCTTGTGGCAACATAGGACATAAATTATATTTGTGTAACAAAAAAAAGTTAAATAAAGTTTGAAAAGTTTGGGTTCTAGAAGGAACCATATCCACTAAACCTAAAGGATCCAAGATGACTTGGGTACCTAAAGTCTCTACCTGATTTATCATTGTAGGTATCTCTTGCAATCAATAAAAGATAATTATGGTACCTCGATAGCGGTTGCTCAAGGTATTTGACTGGAGATGTGGAGCAGTTCTCTTCTCTTGAATATCAAAATGATGGAAATGTAACTTACGGTCATAATGGAAAGGGCAAAATCTTGGGATTGGTAAAGTTCATATCACCCCCTCTACTTATATAGATAATATTCTTTTTATTGATGGTTTAAAGCATAATTTACTTAGTATTGCTAGTTTTGTGACAAAGATTTTGAAGTTATTTTTGAATCTTCCATGTGCATTGCTTCTAGTCTTGATGACAATGGCATCAAGTTTATTGGTCATAGGCATGATAATATTTATATGGTTGATCTTGATGATCTTCCAGTGCAAAATGCTCAATGCTAGTGGCAATGGAAGCCAAGATTAATGAAACTAGTTGGCTTTGGTATCGTAGACTAAGACATGCAAGTATGCATTTGCTTTCAAAACTTAACAAAAATAATTTCATAAAAGATTTGCCAAAACTTAGTTTTGAAAAGGATAAGATTTGCAGTGCTTACCAACATCAAAAATAAACTAAATCTTCTTTCAAACCTAAGGAAGTTGTCTCTACATCTAGATCCCTAGAATTACTTCATATAGACCTCTTTGGACCTACTAGAATAACTAGTTTGGGAGATAAGAAGTATGGTATAGTTATTGTAGATGACTTTTCAGGTTTTACATGGGTCATTTTTTAGCTCATAAAGATGAAACATTTTCTGCATTCATTAAATTTCATAAAAGAGTCTCAAATAAAAAAAGGTGTTTCAATTGTTTCTCTAAGAAGCGATCATGATACATAATTTGAAAATCATAATTTTAAAAAGTTTTGTAGTGAAAATGGTATTCATCATAACTTTTCTGTACCTAGAACACCTCAATAAAATGGGGTAGTAGAAAGAAAAAATAGAACTCTTGAAGAAATGGCATGCACCATGCTTTGCAAAAATGATTTGCCTAGATATTTTTGGGTGGAAGTCATAAACACTGCTTGCTATGTTTTAAATCATGTTTTAATCTGGCTTATTTTAAAGAAAACACCTTTTAAGCTTTGGAAAGGTAGAAAACCTTCAATTATATATTTTTGAGTTTTTAGATGCTGTTGTTTCATTTTAAACAATGGCAAGGACAATCTAAGCAAATTTGATCCCAAGTTAGATGGGGGTATCCTTTTAGGTTACTCTACATCTAGCAAGGCATACAGGGTCTTCAACAGAAGAATACTTCTTGTTGAAGAATCCATCCATGTTGTAATTGATGAGACAGATCAAAAATCTTCTAGAAAAGAAGATATTCTTGATGATAAAACATGTATTCAAAGAATTGAAAAAGTGAATAATAATGAAGAGCCTTCCAAGGATCTAGATGATAATCAATGATAGAGAACAAGTATAAGGAGTTGATGACTCATTTGCACCTAACCCATTACCTAAAGAATGGAGGTATGCTCATGGACATCCCAAAGAACTTATAATTGGTGATCAATCAAAAGGGGTAAGCACTCGTTCCTCATTAAGAAATGTATGTGATTCTTTAGCTTTTGTTTCTCAAATAGAACTAAAATATTTTAAAGAATATGAAAATGATTGTAATTGGATAAATACAATACAAGATGAACTAAATCAATTTAAAAGGAATAATGTTTGTACTTTAGTTGAAAGACCTACTAATGTTTCAATAATTGGTACAAAATGGATTTTCAGAAATAAACTTGATGAAAATGGATTAGTTACTAGGAATAAAAATAGGCTAGTTGCCAAAGGATACAATCAGGAGGAAGGCATTTATTTTGATGAAACCTTTGCTCCTGTTGCTAGACTTGAGGTAATTAGACTATTATTAGCTTTTGCAAGTTTTATAAATTTTAAACAATTTCAAATAGATGTCAAAAGTGCTTTTTTAAATGGATTTATTGAAGAAAAAGTTTATGTAGATCAACCCCCGGGTTTTGAAAATCATGAATTTTTCAATCATGTTTTTAAACTTCATAAACTTTGTATGGTTTAAAACAAGCTCCAAGAGCTTGGTATGATAGATTAAGTTCATTTCTACTTAAAAATTATTTTTCTAGAGGAAATGTAGATAATACATTATTTTTAGAAAAGAGAATGATGATCTCTTAGTAGTACAAGTTTATGTCAATGACATCATATTCGGTGCTACTAATGAACATCTTTGTCAAGAGTTTGTAAAGCTAATATAGGGAGAGTTCGAGATGAGCATAATGGGAGAGCTAAATTTCTTCCTCGAACTCTAGATCAAGCAAACAAGAGAAGGGATCTTCATCAACCAAGCTTTATACAAGAGAAATCTTAAAAAAGTTTGGAATAGAGAATACCATATCATTAGCTATGCCTATGAGCTCCTCTTATAAACTTGATAAAGATGAATCAGGTAAAAGTGTAGACCAAAAGCTATATAGTGGTGTCATTGGTTCATTACTATATTTAACTACAAGTAGGCCAGATATAATGTTCAGTGTTTGTATGTATGCAAGATATCAGTCTGCTCCTAAAGAGTCTCAATTATTGGCTATTAAATGCATACTTAGATACTTATCTGGTATTATAGATATTGGACTGTGGTACTCTAGAGATTTATCATTTAAATTGATTGCATATTCTGATGTTGATTTTGCTGGATGTAAACTTGATAGAAAAAGTACAAGTGGAACTTGTTAATTTCTTGGAGTTAATTTGATTTCATGGAGTAGCAAGAAATAGAATTCAGTTGCTCTATCTATGGCAAAAACTGAATATATAGCAGCTGAAAGCTGTTGTGCTTAAATCCTATGGATCAAATAATAACTCAAGGATTTTGGCATCAAATTAACTAAGATGCCCATGTTGCCTAGTAAGCAACCCAAGAGGGGGGTGAATTGGGTCTCTAAAAATTAATTGAATGCAATGTAAGAGTGTATGATCCAATACAACAATTAAACTAAGTACTGTGAATGCAATGAAGTGCTCTTAAGTACGTGTGTAGCAAAAATATAAAGCAATAAAATTATGAGCAAGTAGAAGAGACAAGCAATCACAAATACAAGAAAGTATAGTAGTTCATTGCTATCCAATGCACCTACATCCACTTTCCAAGATCTTCTTGGAAATTCACTATAATCTCAACTGATTATAGCCGATTAGTTTTCTTGGCTCACTAATCAAAACCCGACTTATTTTCACAAGGCTCACAAGTCAAAACTTCACTTGGTTTTATGGGCTAACCAATAACCTAAATGGTTTTAAGGCTCACCACCAACCTCCCTTGGTTTTGTGGGCTAACCAAGAACCTAATTGGTTTTTAAAGGCTCACCAATAACCTCCTTGGTTTTCCAATAGGCTAACCGAAAACCCTTACAACAAATATAGTTTGAAGTAAAGAAATAATGAAAGCTTTCTAATAAAAAGCGGATATTTCTTTGAAGCTCGATGTAGTTCTGCCTCCAACTTGATGAAGCCTCTTTAATTGCTCAAGAATGATTGATCTTGAATGCCCTTAAAGGCTCTTGAATGCTTGGAGACTTCTTTTGCTTGAAGGTGGTTGAACTCAATAAATAAAAGTGAATGCTCTTCTTTTCTTCTCTCTTGGTTATTTCTTTTTCATTCACATATATTTTGATTTGATTTGAATCATATAAATACCTTTCCAAGGCCTCAAATCCAGTTTCTAGCCGTTAGACATGAAAAACTAGCCATTAGGAGCCAAGAGGGATGAGTTCTGCATTTGAAAAACTAGCCGTTACTATTCCCAGAACTCCATGTGTCGACACTTCAGGCTGTGAGTCGATACTTCTGGTCGATACATGTACTCCTTGAGTCGACACCAAGTTCAAATATCTTCAATGTAGCTTTCTAGAATTCTTAGGTGAGTTGACATTTCTTCAGGTGAGTCGACACTTTGAGTCAATACATAGCATTCATGTGTCGACACTTCAGCCAGATCTTTAACTTCAGTAAGTTCTATAATCCAAAAATCTCAAGCGATGAGCTGATCCATGTGTCGACACTTTGAGTTGACACATCAAATCCATGTGTTGACACTTTAGCCATGCCATCTAAAACTTTCTTTGCATACCGGCTTGAGTCGACACTTTACTGTCATGTATCGACACTTGGTATCATGTGTTGACACTTTGAGTTGACATTTCACTGAGATTTTCACATAAACAGTTGAACTTGTGCTGAATCAAGTCTATGTTGAACTTAAGTATCCATTCAAGCAATTTTCTACTATCGAAGTCTTCTTTGAGTAGATCTTTCATCTAACTTTGGAATTCTTCAATCAAACAACATTTGTCAAATTGATGAGCACCTTTTTCTATAAAAATATACTTCAAAGAAATCATTAGTACTCAATTTATACTTAAGCATTTTGCTTATCATCAAAATCAATAACGGAGTCAATAATCTCCTCCTTTTTGACGATGACAAAAATTTTAAGTATAAATTGCATAAAAAGGTTTCAAAAGAACTTTTCAAGGTGCAAAGAGCTAATTGCAATAGATGTTGAGATATTGAAAAGGATGTATCAGGGAAAGAGTATTATTATGGCTAAGAGTATTAGAGCTTGGAATATATAAGAGATAAATTCATGTATCGTGATACTCTAAAAGAAACATGCTCAGGAGAGACAAATTCAGTAATGGACTAGACTCTCCCTGAATATATGATTCGTAAAAAAATTGTAAACATCTTTTTAAACATCCAAAAAATAGATTTGACATGAAATTCAATTCAAAATTAATTTTCAATACAAAGGAGGTATTACTCCCCCTTACTCAATGAGTTTGTAAACAATTTTCAATTCAAGCTCAAGGAATTCTCAAAAAAATTTTCAACCACAAAAGAATTGTCAAACATTAAATTTTCAAGCACATTTATACTTTAGTCATATTACTCCCCCTTTTTGTTATCATTAAAAAGGAAGGAATAAAGAATAAGTAAGTCATTTAAGATAAAACATTGAAGTGTAACATAATAATTCATTCAATCATTTATAAATGAAGACAATGAAGTACTAAAAAAATTAATGCATTTCATTCATTTGAGGTTATAATATGAAGTACAATAAAGATTTCATTCAAAGTCAGAATTTTGTACATAAGGAGAACATCAAAACATACAAAAAGTATAGAAAAGCAAACTAACTAAATATAAAAAGTATCCTAATCCTTATCCTTTGAAGATTCGATCTCAATCGGTCTAGTATCAGTGAAAGAATGAGCTCGGGGTCACATCGATCTGAGATCACAAAGACGGGTCCTAGTCGGTCGTAAAGGAGTATGACGACCATGTCCTCTGCTTCGAACATAGGTCTGCCTCTAGCTGAAGTAGAAGAGGTAGAGGCTATGTCATCAGCAGGAACGGAACAGATCAGAGCGACAGTCTCTAAAACTGTCGGATATGGTGTATGATCAAATGAGGGTCTGGAATCAAGATAGTGAAAGCTAAGTGTTAGAAACCTAGCTCTTGAATGAGTGAGGATGTATGTAGGGTAGGTGTATCAACTATAGGTGTGTCAAAAATCAGTGTATCAGCTGAAGAAATGGTAGGCGTATCGACGATAGGCGTATCAGCTAAAGAATTAATAGGTGTACCAGTAATTGGTGAGTCAATAATGGGAGTATTAATGATGGCGGTATCAATGATAGGTGAATCAATAACAGGTGAAAGAATAGGTATAGTAGTATGATCATCATATCTAGATGGTGGAGTAGATAGAATAGGAGTCTGAATAGGTGAATTGGAAGGAACTCGAATGTGACTCCTAGGTAAGCTACTATCGTCTCTGCCACTGGCTCTGACATCAAGTCTAGAAAGTCAAAACCATCATAGTCAGTCTTCTCATCATCATCATCAATATCATCCATGACTGGTGCTGGAGCAGGTGGAGCTGGAGCATAATCCGGAACACTCCCGAAAGAGGGTCTAGATAGTGCAATCAAGATAGTGGAGATGCCATCACTCAAACCTCCATGGCTCTCTCTCGTCTCCATAATGAAGCTGTCAAGTCACTATACAACAATCATAATATTTGTCTCTATGCGACTGACTCTATCCAATAAACTATCTGAAGCTCCTAGAGCATCTGACTAAGTTGGCTGAGGCTATATAGCTAGCTCAGATTGAGAAGCAGACTCTGGCTACGCTGCTAGCTTAGGCTGAATCTCTAGAAGAGGTGCCTCTGAAGGCCTTACTGATGGGGCACGGGATAGGGATAGGATCGTCGACGAGCTGAGAAGTCGCCGAAGATTAGGGTATCCTATTTTTTTTCTATTTTCTGATTTCTTTATGGTGGTGACGAAGGAAAAAATAGGGATGGAGGATAACGAGGATGGACTACCACGAACCCTGAAACCCACTCTCATAGAGAGACTTCACACCTCTAGGGCATTATACCTACCACCCACCTCACTACATGCAGTCTAGGGTATCTCACCTACCACCCATCTCACTACACGCGGAGCCCAGGGTATTTCACCTGCCACCCAATTCACTCCTAGAGCCATGAGGGGGATTTCAAAGAACATGGAGGAAAACGAAGATGGGGGGATAACTAGGGCATCATGCCCCTACGATGTCCCGAAGGACAAAGACAACATCAACACCCGCAGGTGAAGACATAATGGGCCATAGCCCTGAACAACAACTGCCAAACCAACTGACAAACCAAATCCCAAAAATTCAATTTCTTCTACCTTTTTACAATAAGAATGAGGGGTTATTTATAAGCTCCATAACCCTCATTTGAATTTGAATACAGGATAGGGATAACTCAAATTTAAATACAAGATAGGATAAGATAAGCCTATCCATATCTCAATCCTAACCAACAAAATCCTAATTTAAATTTCAAATAAAAGATAAATCCTAAATTTATTTTTCAAATTTATTTGCTGCTTCGAAATTTATGCTGCTCCGAGATTCGTGCAGGCTGATGTCCCCATCATTTCCCTGAGGTGGGAAAAACGGAGTCAGGCTAGCTCAGGCTCAAGATGCACATGACTTGTAGAATGATTTTTTTTTTTTTTGAATTTTTTTTGTCTTTTTTTTCACTGATTTTCTTTTTTTTTTCCTTTTTTTCTCACGGCTGGTGTTTTTTTTTTTCCTACGCTTGAAGTCGGCTACCAATGCCAGTTATGCCTTCACGATCGTGCGAGGCCTCTCCTGATGCTTTAACGGTCGTTCGAGAATGAGGGAAGGTCCCGGACGTGGAGATCCGGCGAGCTTCATCGGTGACGAGGCTGAGGACGAGGACGACGGCCCGGGGAATGGTGGCGCGGCCTCTCCAGCGGGCGGCAGGCATCATGGCAGCAGGGAATCAGGCGGGTGTCCGTGAGGCATCACGGGCGGAGATGGGAAGCCGAGAGGGTTTCGACGGCTCTCTAGCATCTGGCGAATCTGCGACACGGGCGTGCGGCGGCGAGCATGCGGCGATGGTTTTCTGGCCTGAGACTTCGGGGGCTGCACGGGGGTGCCGGCTCAAGGGCGTTGCTGGCGGCATGGGTGTACCGGCTCGAGGGCGATGCGAGCCTTGCTTCTGGTGGCTGGTGATGGTGGAAGGGGCCCACACGATAGACGGCATCTCAGGCGGCGGGAGGGGCTTCACGGAGGGGTTTGGCTGCAGCGACAATGGTGATGCATTGGAGCCCGATTCCGATGATTGACAGCGGACAAGGGAGGAGCCTGGCGGATCTAGTGTCTTGCTGGCGGAGATGGGAGTGGAGGAGTCCTTCGGTGGGATCGACTGTGACGAAAATAGCGGATCGAAAAAGGGTTTGCTGGCAATGGTGTTCTTGGGAGAATTATTCACAGGATGTTTTGAATGATAGAGATTAAGAGGAAGAAGCAGGAGAGTTAGAGGAGGAAGAGGGAAAGAAGAATCTGAGAAGAGACGGAGAGGGGGATCACGGGACGGAGGCGGAGGGGAGGCTTGAACGGAGGGGTTCGGGCGTGAACTTCTGGATTGGCTGCAGGTGACGGAGACGGTCTTGACGAGCGATGGTAGCAGGGGGTGTCGACACAGAAAAGAGTTGGGAAGAAGAAATGTACCCTAATCCATCTAGGCTCTGATACCAAGTTGATGGGGCACGGGATAGGGATAGGATCGTCGGCGAGCTGAGAAGTCACCGAAGATTAGGGTATCCTATTTTTTTTTCTATTTTTTGATTTCTTTATGGTGGTGACGAAGGAAAAAATAGTGATGGAGGATAACGAGGATGGACTACCACGAACCCTGAAACCCACTCTCATAGAGAGACTTCACACCTCTAGGGCATTATACCTACCACCCACCTCACTACATGCAGTCTAGGGTATCTCACCTACCACCCATCTCACTACACGCGGAGCCCAGGGTATTTCACCTGCCTCCCAGGTCACTCCTGGAGCCATGAGGGGGATTTCAAAGAACGTGGAGGAAAACAAAAATGGGGGGATAACTAGGGCATCACGCCCCTACGATGTCCCGAAGGACAAAGACAACATCAACACCTGCAAGTGAAGACATAATGGGCCATAGCCCTGAACAACAACTGCCAAACCAACTGACAAACCAAATCCCAAAAATTCAATTTCTTCTACCTTTTTACAATAAGAATGAGGGGTTATTTATAAGCTCCATAACCCTCATTTGAATTTGAATACAGGATAAGGATAACTCAAATTTAAATACAAGATATGATAAGATAAGCCTTTCCATATCTCAATCCTAACCAACAAAATCCTAATTTAAATTTCAAATAAAAGATAAATCCTAAATTTATTTTTCAAATTTATTTGCTGCTTCGAAATTTGTGCTGCTCTGAGATTCATGCAGGCTGATGTCCCCATCACTTACCTCGTCGAAAAATATACGCTCCTCCTCTGCAGCATCATCATCTCTGTGATCAGCCTGTCTAGATACTTTACATCTCCACTGGCCTCTGAACAACTGATATCCCATCCGATGTAGTGACCTGATGTCATAGACATCAGTATGTAGAAGCATCCGGAAGGGTTCATCATCAAAAGTCACACCATACTCTCTAAACAGTAGTGTCAACCCCATCCCTAAGGTAAGTAAAGTCTCTGACTCATCGATGCCTCCATCATCTGATGTATCATGAGTACCAGAAGGCAAACTGGAGTGTGCTGAACTAAGGAGACCATCACGAGTAACTCTCTCTCTATGATGTAATCAAAATGTTCGGTCTTCAGTAGAAGAATTCGGGCGACAATGTGATGTAGAAGTCTCATCACAGCAGAGAGATGGGATGCAGGAACAGTGGCTCCCACAGGCAAAATATCTGACTTGAAGATACACTGGAGTCCACTCACTCTATCAATCAGACTATCAACTACTGATCCAATCAAGGGTATCTCCCATACTCTACTCAAGATCTCTACAATCAAGGGGATATCCCTGTCTCGGACTTGAGCTAACCAATCGTCACTGCCACGGGCTAAAGATCCATAGAACTCTCAAATAAGGCCTGGGTAGTATCTCTCACTCAATGAGCAGAAAGACATTAGACCAGCTCTCTAATACACTAACCAATTTTGAAATGTTGCTGGTCGACAAATCCAAAATCTACATGGCATCCTCTAACAACTGTCTTCGAACTCATGCGACTGGAAGTAGTGAAGAGTGGTCGAACAGGTGGATCTGGAGCTATGGCTTCTTGTCTTGCTTTAGTTCTTCTCTCTTCTTCCTGATTGGATGGCCGAGGGTGATAGATGACTTGTTTCCTTGGTCCCATTGCACAGAAGAATGGTTTGAACAAGAATGGAGAAGAAACCTAGGGTTTCTAGGGTTCAAAATGGAAATGGGAGAGGAAATGTCACACAATCCGAACCAAAAATTATCCAAAATGAAGATTTGAGGGGGTTTGAGCTTTGATTTGGGGGGAAGAAGTGGTTAGGAAGGAGTTAGGGCAAGTGTCGGGTCGAGTGGGGAGGAAAAATGGGAAGAAAATGCTTCGTTTTCATTTTTAACCTTGGTTTGCAGCCGTTCAT
Organism: Areca catechu; assembly: GCA_021397845.1. Taxonomy (NCBI): domain Eukaryota; kingdom Viridiplantae; phylum Streptophyta; class Magnoliopsida; order Arecales; family Arecaceae; genus Areca; species Areca catechu. The sequence goes on from CM038041.1 coordinate 74,270,436, forward strand.
GTGTCGACTCACGAAACAGTCCCATGTGTCGACACATTTAGGTGTTGACACATACATGTGCTGACACATTGACTTAAAATCGAAAATCTAGAGAATGAAGCGCAGATCAAAATCATGAGAAATATAATGAAATTCAATCAGATTAATGTCAAATTTGATCTATTTTGAGTCAAAGATTGGAAAAAATTTAATTAAAAGGATTAATGATCTCGAGTTCTCTTCTAATCATACTGAATCGATCTTCTTGGAGAGGCTTAGTTAAAATATCAGCTAATTGCAATTCAGTAGAAATAAACTCAAGAACAACATCATTATTTTTAACATGATATCTAATAAAATGATGCCTAATTTCAATATGTTTACTTCTAGAATGTTGAACAGGATTTTTAGTCAAGCAAATAGCACTGGTATTATCATATTTTATAAGTGTACTAGTTAATTTGATTTCAAAATATTCAAATTGTTGCTTAATCCATAAGATTTGAGCACAGCAACTTCCTTGATGCGGGACGGATGTGACGTAACCTGATTTATTTGGAAAAGGAAAAACACCTAAAGAAACTAGGATCGTGGGAGGGCTAAGAAGCCTCCCGGGACTAGGATGAACTGTAACTAAACCTTAAAATAGCTGAACTCTTTTGGTTTTCAATTTTCTTAGTGGAGGAACAATGGGATGGAGGATAGGAAACATGGACACTCTAGGACTGGGGACTCACCTTCACGGAGAGATGTCGTACCTTTAGGACATCTTACCCACCCCACTACATGAAGTCTAGGGAATCCTACCCATCTCACTGCGTGCGGAGCCTAGGGCATCTCATCCAAATCGCTACCTAGGGCTGTAAAGAAAAATCCCTAAGACCTATAGGGGGACTCAATGAAAAAGGGGATAACTAGGGCCTCGCACCCCCTGACACTCGCATGGAGAGAAGGAAGTGGGGTCTCACACCCCTCGACACCCGCAGGTGAAGGAAAGATGGGCTTCAGCCCTGAACCAGAACCAGTGGAAAATCCAAAAATTTCTATTCAAAATTGATTATTACAAGAGGGGGAGGGGGCCTTTATATAGAAAAACCAAAACCCTCACTTACCTAGCCTACAAGAAACCCAAAAAAGAAAAATAAATTACATCAAAATCTGTGTTACATCAATATTGGTGCTGATCTCCTCTGGGAAGCGTGTCAACTTGATGAAGTGCTCTGAAGAGCATGCTGCTCTGAAAATTAGATTTCTCCAAAATCCATGCAGACTCCTCTTGTGGCCATGCATAGGGAAAGGGACGATCTCCGCCGAGCACCAGCGAACAGCCGGTAGTCGGGAAGCTGGCGACGGACGGGGCCGGTGGATGGCAAGCAGTGGATGGCGAGCTGCGGGCTGCAGGCGGGGTGGCGGCACAAGGTGGGCACAGCATGCCCAGGGTGTGCCGTTTCATCTTCCACGATCGTGGGGCCCTAGGCATCGGCGAGGACCTCCGGTGGGATGGCAGACGGCCGGACGACGGGACAGCGGGGTGGCGGTAGGCGGTGGACGACGGGATGGCCCGACGGTTAGGCTGCGGCAAGCGACGGCACAGCATGCCCTGTGCGTGCCATTTCGTCTTCCCATTGGTGTGGGACCCAAGAGCACTGGCGAGGGCCTCTAGCGGCCAGCGAGCACCGACGGGTGGTGGTACGTCGACAGGCGGTGGCAGGCGGGTGGCGGGCAGGCGACGGACGGACGGCTCCACATCCATTCATCTTCCCACGGCCTTGGGCGGTGGGCGGCGGGCGGTCGGCTTTTCCGGCGAGGGCGGGGCTGGCGAGCATTGGCGACGGTCAGACGGGGGCGACCGAGGGTCGGGCAGCCTGGATCTGGGGCCGGTGGGGCTGTGGGCTATGGTTTGGGAGGTTTTAAAAATCTCAGGAAGAAGTTGGAATAAGGCTGGAATAAAGTGGGGTTAGGCTTGGGATAAAATAGTAATAGTGGGGATAGGTGGAATAGCGAGAATACAAAAATAAAGAAAATGCTAGAAAATTAAGAAAAAATGGAAAAAAATATCTGGATGGTGGCTGGATCCCCATTATTCTCCTCGACCATGAAGAAGTTGACTCCGTCGAGTTCGAAAATGGAGCACACCCTAATCCATAACTCGCTCTGATACCAAATTGTTGCGGGATGGATGAGACGTAACTTGATTTATTTGGAAAAGAAAAAATACTTAAACAAACTAGGACCGTGGGAGGGCTAAGAAGCCTCCCGGTACTAGGACGAATTGAAACTAAACCCTAAAATAGCTGAACACTTTTGGTTTTCAATTTTCTTAATGGAGGAACAATGGGATGGAGGATAGGAAACATGGACACTCTAGGACTGGGGACTCACCTTCACGGAGAGACGTCGCACCTTTAGGGCATCTCACCTACCCCACTACATGTATTTTAGGGTGTCCCACCCATCTCACTACACGCGGAGCCTAGGGCATCCCACCCAAATCGCTACCTGGGGCCGTAAAGAAAAATCCCTAAGACCTAGAGGGTGACTCGATGGAAAAGGGGATAACTAGGGTCTCGCATCCCTTGACGTTCGCATGGAGTGAAGGAAGTAGAGTCTCACACCCCTCGACACCCGTAGGTGAAGGAAAGACGGGCCTTAGCCCAGAACCAGAACCAGTGGAAAATCCAAAAAATTCTATTCAAAATTGATTATTATAAGAGAGGGAGGGGGCCTTTATATAGAAAAACCAAAACCCTCACTTACTTAGCCTACAAGAAACCCAAAAAGGAAAATAAATTACATCAAAATCTGTGCTACATCAATATTGGTGCTGATCTACTCTGAGAAGCATGTCGACTTGATGAAGTGCTCTGAAGAGCATGCTGCTCTGAAAATTGGATTGCTCCAAAATCCGTGCGGACTCCTCTCGTGGCCGTGCATAGGGGAAGGGACGATCTCCACCGAGCACCAGCGGACAGCCGAAGACCGGGAAGCGAGCGGTGGACGGGGTTGGCGGATGGCAAGCGACGGACGGCGAGTGGCGGGCTGCAGGTGGGGTGGCGGCACAGGGTGGGCACGACACACCTAGGGCGTGCCGTTTCACCTTCCACGGTCGTGGGGCCTTGGTCACCGGCGAGGACCTCTAGTGGGACGGCGAGACGGCGGGGCTGTGGCAGGTGGCGGGCGGCGGGACGGCTTGATAGCGAGGCGGCGGCAAGCGACAGCACGGCACACCATGTGCGTGCAGTTTCATATACTAAGCTTTTCCTGTGGATAGTGCAACTGAAGTTTGTTTCTTGCTAAACTAGGAAATTAAGTTAACTCTAAGAAATTGGCAAGTTCTACTAGTACTTTTTCTATCTAATTTATATCCAGCAAAATCAGTATCAGAATATCCAATTAATTCAGCAGATGAGTTTCTAGAATACCATAAGCCAATATCAATTGCACCGGATAAGTATCTAATAATGTGCTTAACAGCCAACAGATATGATTCTTTAGGTTCAAATTGATATCTAGCACACATGCATACACTGAACATTATATCCGGTCTACTAGCAGTTAAGTACAATAAAGAGCCAATCATACCTCTATATAATTTTTGATCTACAAATTTACCATGCTCATCTTTATCAAGTTTACAAGAGGAGCTTATAGGTGTACTTATTGACTTAGTAATCTCTATCACAAACTTCTTTATGATTTCTCTTATATACATAGCTTGGTTGATGAAGATTCCATCTTTAGTTTGCTTGATTTGGAGTCTGAAAAAGAAATTGAGTTCTCCCAACATGCTCTTTTCAATCTCACCCTGCATTAGCTTAGCAAACTCTCAACAAAGAATTTTATTTGTAGCACAGAAAATAATATCATCAATATAGATTTGCACTACTAATAAATCATCTTTCTTCTTTAGAAACAAAGTTTTATCAACATGGCCTCTAGAAAATTCATTTTCAATCAAAAATTTGCTGAGTCTTTCATACCATGCTCGGGATACTTGCTTTAAACCATAAAGTGCCTTGTGCAATTTAAAAACATGATCAGGATGTGCGTGATTTTCAAAACCAGGTGGTTGTTCAACAAAAACTTCTTCAACTATGAAACCATTTAGAAAAGCACTTTTAACATCCATTTGAAAAAGTTCGAAATTCATAAAATAAGCAAATTCTAATAGTAGTCTAATTATTTCAAGTCTAGCAACAGGAGCAAAAGTTTCATCAAAATCAATTCCTTCCTCCTGATTATAGCCTTTGGCAACTAGCCTAGCTTTATTTCTAACAACTCCATTTTCATTAAACTTATTTCTAAACACTCATTTAGTGCCAATAACAGATATATTAGATGGTCTTTCTATTAATGTGCAAACATTATTTCTATCAAACTGAATTAATTCATCTTGCATAGCATTTATCCAGTTAGGGTCTTTTTCAGCATCTTCAAAATATTTAGGCTCTACTTGTGAAACAAAAGCTGTATAATCACATTCATTTCTAATTGAGGCTTGAGTTTTTACCCCTTTAAATGGATCACCTATAATTAATTCCTTAGGATGTCCATGAGCATTCCTCCACTCAGGTAGATCTTGGTGCTTTGGAGTGTTTTCATCTTTTTCATCTTTATCTTAATTTTCTTCGCTTTGTTGAGAGGGTTGATCATTCAATGTGAACTTTTGAAGCTTATCAGCATCTACACATGCATTAGAAGTATACTCTTTTCTAGAGGATTTGTTAGTAGATTCTTCAAAAATAACATATACAGACTCCTCTACAACTAGGGTTCTTTTGTTAAAAACTCTGTATGCCCTGCTTGATGTAGAGTATCCTAGAAAGATACCTTCATCAGACTTGGCATCAAATTTTGCAAGATTGTCTTTGCCATTATTTAAGATAAAACATTGATAACCAAAAACTCGAAAATATTTTAAAATTGGTTTTCTTTGATTCCATAGTTCATAAGGAGTTTTCTTTAAAATAGGACGGATTAAAACTTGATTCAAAATGTAACATGCAGTATTAATAGCTTCAGCCTAAAAATATCTTGGCAAATCATTTTTACAAAGCATAGTGTGTGCCATTTCTTCTAAAGTACGATTTTTTCTTTCTACTATCCCATTCTACTGAGGTGTCATAGGTGTAGAAGAATTGTGTTCAATATCTTTTTCATTACAAAAACTTTTGAAATCCTGATTTTCAAATTCAGAACCATGATCACTACGTATGTAGATAACTGAAGTACCTTTTTCATTTGAAACTTTTCGGTAAAACTTTACAAATACAGAAAATGATTCATCTTTGTGAGCAAGAAAGAAAACCCAAGTAAATCTCGAAAAATTATCTACTATAACCAATCCATATCTATTACCTCATAGACTAGATGTTCTAGTTGGTCCAAAGAGATCCATATGGAGTAGTTCTAGTGGCCTACTAGTGGTAACAAAACCTTTAGGTTTGAAAGAAGTTTTAACTTGTTTTCCAAATTGACATGCTTGGCAAACTCTTTCTTTTTCAAAACTAAGTTCCGGCAAATCTCTTACTAAATTCTTTTTGCAAAGTTTTGAAAGTAAATACATACTAGCATGATCTTTGCTTCTATGCTAAAGCCAACTAGTCTCATCATTAGTAGAATTCATTACAACTAGACATTCTCCATTAGGCAAAGATAGATCATCTAAATTTGCCGAATAAACATTTCCATGCTTTTTTCCAATAAATTGTACTCTATTTTTATCCAGACTAGCAATCATGCAATAAGAATATTTGAAAATAACTTGAAAACCTTTATCGCAAAACTGACTAATACTTAAAAGATTATGCTTCAAACCTTCAACTAAAAGTACATTGCTAATACAAGTAGAACGAGTAATGTGAACCTTACCAATTCCAATGATTTTTTTTTTACCATTATCCCTGAAGGTCACACTCCTTTCATTCATTACTTCAAGAGAGGTGAATTGCTTCACATCTCCCGTCATATGCCTTGAGCAACCACTATCAAGATACCAAAGTCTTTTGTTTTCCTTGGTTGTAAGACATACATGCAATACAAATTAAGCTTTGTTTTTAAGCACCCAAGCCAACTTGGGTCCTTTAGGGTTAGCACTTAAATTGGTTCCTTTTAGAACCCAAACTTTTTCATAAGTATTAATTTTTCTCATATTATATTGAAAAGATTTATGACATTATCTTTTGCATGAAAAACATATTATGCTAGATGATGAGAGTGCAAAGAAGTTTTTTAAATACTTTTGTTGTCTTTGGGATCTATAACCTAATCCTGCCTTGTTAAAAACTGCACTTTGGCTGTTTAAAAGAAGATTTAGTTTTTCTGAACTATAGATAAACTTTTCAACAAAAGGTTTCATTTTGTCAAGCTCATTTTTGTACTTTTCATTTTCCAATTCTAAATCCTTGTTTTTCTTCAAAAGATCACCATTTGAAATGATAGTTTTGGATCTTTTTAAAATATCATTTTTTATTGTTAAAGCATTGTTTTTCTTTTCTAAAATATCTAGTTTAGTTTTCAAATCACTAACTTTATTTAATAAAGAATTATTTTTATAAGAAAAACTATTTGCATGCTTTTTTAGTTTTCTATTTTTAGATAAAATTAATTTGTAGTCATGCATTAGTTCATCAAAAGCATTTCTTAATTCATCAAAAATAAAATCTATTTATGTATCAGAATTTATCTCTTCTTTCTCTTGATGTGCCATGAGACATAGGTTTGCAATTTCAGCTTGTTCTTCTTCTAAACTAGAGTCCTCACTTTCACTCAATGTAGCCATTATTGCCTTCTTCCTTAGCTTCTTCCTTGACTTCTTTAAAAGAGGGCGGTCAAGTTTATAGTGTCCAGCTTCTTACACTCGAAGCATGTAGGTATCTCCTTCTCCTTTTCCTTCTCTTTTTATTTTCTTTCTCTTTTCCCTTCTCTTTAGTTGATTGAAACTTCTTCTTGTAAGGAAACATTCTTCTGTTCATGAACCTTCTAAATTTTCTTGCAAGAAGTGCTTCTTTACTTTCATCATCTTCTTCTTCTTCGGATTCACCAATTAAGGATTATTCTTGTATGGTAGATTTGAATGCAATCCCCTTTTTCTTTTTATCCATATCCATAGATTTCTACTTCAAATTTAGCTCATAAGTCATGAGCGATCCCACCAATTGCTTCAATGGTAGCTTGTTAACATCTTTAGCTTCTTGGATGGCGGTCACCTTCGGATCCCATGATGTTGGAAGTGACCTGAGGATTTTGTTGACAAGATCATCATTATATATTATTTTTTCTAAGCTTCTCATTCCATTTACAATATTTGTAAATCTAGTGTATATATCAGTGATAGATTCATTAGGTTCCATTTGGAACATTTCATATATGTGCAGTAATATGTTTACTTTAGTGTTTTCACTTGATCGGTACCCTCATGGATAACTTCAAGTGTGTCCCATATTTTCTTGGCAGATGTGCAAGTAGATATCCTATTGAATTCACTAGGATCTAATGCACAATAAAGGAGATTCATTGCATTTGCATTGATCTTAGATTGTTTAATGTCATTTTCATCCTAATCCTTTTCGAGCTTTGGGATGGAAACATCATTAACTATAATTGAAGAATTATATGGACCTTATTCAACTACCTTCCATAAGTTATAATCAATAGAATGCATGTATATTCTCATTCTAGTTTTCCAATAAGTATAATTTGTTCCATTGAAAAATGGAGGTTTATTTGAGGCTTGTCTCTCAACTACACTAGTACCAATAGGGGCTGCCATAGATCTTTACTCAAGGTGGTTTGACCTATAAACTAAGAATAGGGCTCTGATACCACTTGTTGCCCAGTAAGCAACCCAAGAGGGGGGATGAATTGCGTCTTTAAAAATTAATTGAATGCAATGCAAGAGTGTGTGATCCAATCTATCAATTAAACTAAGTACTATGAATGCAAATGAAGTTCTCTTAAGTAAGTGTTCAGCAGAAATATAAAGTAATAAAAGTAAGAGCAAGTAGAAGAGACAAGCAGTCACAAATACAAGAAAGTATAATGGTTCAGTACTATCCAATGCACCTACATCCACTCCCCAAGATTCCCTTGAAAATTCACTATAATCTCAATCGATTATAGCTGATTAGTTTTCCGGGCTCACTAATCGAAACTTGACTTATTTTCATAAGGCTCACAAGTCAAAACCTCACTTGGTTTTACGGGCTAACCAAGAACTAAAATGGTTTTAAAGCTCACCACCAACCTTTCTTAGTTTTGAGGGCTAACCAAGAACCTAATTGATTTTCAAAGGCTCACCAATAACCTTCTTGGTTTTCCAATAGGCTAACCAAAAATTCTTATAATAAAGATAGTTTGAAGTCAAGAAACAATGAAAACTTTCTAATAAAAAGTGGATATCTCTTTGAAGCTCGATGTAGTGCTGCCTCCAACATGATGAAGCCTCTTTAATTACTCAAGAATAATTGATCTTGAATGCTCTTAAAGGCTCTTGAATGCTTGGAGACTTGCTTTTGCTTGAAGGTGATTAAACTCAATGAATAGGATTGAATGCTCTTCTTTTATTCTCTCTTGGTTATTCTTTTTTCATTACCATGTGTTTTGAATTGATTTGAATCATATAAATACCTTTCCAAGGCCTCAAATATGGTTTCTAGCCGTTAGACATGAAAAACTAGCCATTGGAAGCCAAGAGGGATAAGTTCTATGTTTGAAAAACTAGTCGTTACTGTTCCCAAAACTTGATGTGTCGACACTTCAGGCTGTAAGTTGACACTTCAGGTCGACACATGCATTCCTTGAGTTGACACCAAGTTCAAATATCTTCAATATAGCTTTCTGGAATTCTCAGGTGAGTCAACACTTCTTCAGGTGAGTCGATACTTTGAGCTAACACTTAGCATCCATGTATCCACACTTTAGCCAGATCTTCAACTTCAGCAAGTTCTGTAACTCAAAAATCATAGGTGATGAGCTGATCCATGTGTCGACACTTTGAGTCGAAACATCAAGTCCATGTGTTGACACTTCAGCTATGCCATCTAAAACTTTCTTTGCATACTGGCTTGAGTCGACACTTCACTGACATGTGTCGACACTTTGAATCAACACTTCCCTGAGATTTTCATATAAATAGCTGAACTTGTGTTGAATCAAGTCCGTGTTGAACTCAAGTATCCATTCAAGCAATTTTTCACTATCAAAGTCTTCTTTGAGCAGATCTTTCATCTAAATTTGGACTTCTTTAATCAAACAATATTTGTCAAATTGATGAGCACCTTTTTCTATAAAAACATACTTCAAAGAAATCATTAGTACTCAACTTATACTTAAGCATTTTGCTTATCATCAAAATCAATAACGGAGTCAACAGCCCATAAGATATGATAATACTAGTATAATTAATTTAACCAAAAATCCTGTTCAACACTCAAGAAGCAAACATATTGGAATAAGACATCACTTCATAAGAGATCATATGCAAAACTCAAATGTGATGCTTGAATTTATTTATGCTGACAATGAATTAGCTGATATTTTCACTAAACCCCTGAGCGAAGAAAGATTTTGCACGATTAGGAGAGAGTTAGGTATCATAGATCCCTTTGTGTAGAACTCTTTCAAAATTTGTTCTTACCCAAATTCTTATGCCTAAAATTATATCTTTTATGTCTTAAACCCTTCTCTAAAAACCCCATGATTTTGGAAATTTTTATTGATTTTTTTGGGATTTCCGGGCCATGTGTCGACACTTGATTTTTGGCCAAGTGTCGACTCATGCCAAGTGTTGACACTTGACCAAATTTGAAGTGTCGACTCATGGGTGAAAATCTAATTTTTTTAGGGCATCATCTATTCTTCATGAAGCCACCTATCTTTTGATTTTCCTCTGCCCTAGTGGTCCCCTAGCACTCCATTGACCTCGGAACAATGTTCTTCCATCCATGTCTTTCGATTTTAAGGTAAATTTGGTGGGTAGACCAAGATCAGACACAGATCACTAGATCCTATATGGTTTATTGATTACGATTTTTAAAACCTTAGTTATATGTCATAATTTTGTAAGCAAGTAAGATTGAGTCCTGTAATAAATTGAGACTAGTTGATTATATCTCAACCTTAGTCCAGTATTGAGTCCTGTATTTCAGATGAGTCCAGTATTAGTCTAGTTCATATATAAGAGAGGAGGATACCCTATTTTGGAGTTCCATCAGGCCTCATCTAGGAGTCAGAGGCCACTACAATGCTTATTGAATTTTGTGTGACCCCCTAGGGTCTGAAATGCCTTTCAGATACCCTATATTCCCTCTAGATGCTCTCTAGATGCCCAGATTCTCTCCAGATACCAGAGCATATTCCTAGACCAGGGCACCCATGATTTAAGAGGTCCATCTACGCCCCAGTCCAAAAGAAATCAGTCCAAGCACCAGGCCCAAGCTCATAAGAACCAAGATTCTAGGTATATTCTAGCCCAGAACTAAGATTCCAAGTATATGCTATCCTAGGCATCCCAGGCTTCCAGGAGGCCCAAAGCCCATGCACCCCAAGCCCCTTGGCCGGCCCTTGCTGGCCCCCATGAAGCCCAACATGCCAAGAGTAGGCGTCCATGAGTTTGATCAGTCAAAGCATGAAGGGAGAAGGAGAAGACTAGTCAAGTTCCTAACCTAGTTGGGATTTGTTATCCTAAGTGTTTTAAGACTTGTAATTCTAACCTAGTTAGGAGAGGACATGTAACCTAAGTGGAAGAAGACTTGTAATCCATTTAGGAGAGGGTATGGGAGCACTATAAATACCCTACCCCTCCTCCTCTTGTAATAAATCAACTCTTATGAAATATTATTCTGCTGAATTATTTTAAGACTAGTGTCACGTGTTTTTTGGTTCTTTGTTCTCTTGCTTGGCTGACCACCCTTCCTTGGAATTCTCCATGCTCTAGCAGCAAATCAAGCCTCCGAGTAGCAGCAACATCCAAGAAGAGAAGCCTTGAAGACACCTCAGATCAAGAGCTCCTTCTTCTTCCCTGTCGCCTACAACATCTGCCCTAATCCCATCCTTGTTTCCATCTTCTTATTTTTTTTCTTTGCTTACCTATTTGTGCCTAACCTTGACATATTACAAGGTCCCCAAGGTGTTTCCCCTCCTTAGAGGAGGCTTTCCATGCCTTCAGACCAGGTCCAGATTGCCTTCATATTTAGGAACCAAAGTCTTGTTCTTTCAGGCACCATCTAGAGTGTTGAGAAATCTCTTCTTCAAAGGAACTGCAATCGCTACCCAGTAAAAGCCTTCTCCTCCTAAGTTCTGATATGGTGACAGGTATGCTATCATAATCAGGGGTTTCTCAATCTTCGAGGTCCTATCTTTTATTATTTTTCATGAGTCTTATGCGGGTGTTGCTGCGTCAACTCTTGGACCGGGAATCGGGATGGCTGGATGGGTTGGAGCGCTCTTCTCCCAGACGAACCTGCAACAAAGTCCCCAAGGGCACTGGTGGTGTTCCAGCGGGGGACCCTTCGATGCTTAAGTTAGCAGGAGATTGAAGGCAACAGAATGGAGGAATCAAGGAATGAACAGTCTCTGAAGAGGGAAGAGTTGTTCCACCTTCCAACGGGATCCCCCAGGTACCTTATATAGGCACGGAACAGTCCAAAATCCATTAGGGGAGATGCTGAGAAAGATCGATTTGCCCCTACGAGAATCTGGAGAGTGGCCACGTGGCACGCAGATACGATGGCATCTTGAAAGTAGTGGAGCAGGGCCGTTGGGATAGCAAGATCTCACGATAACAGAAAGGTGCTTCTAGAACACCCTGGATACCAAGACTTGCTTGTCAGACATCGACCGCGAGATAGTCGGTCGGTCAGACCAAGGGCCAAGACTCCAAAGGAGAGCGATGGGCCGGACCCCAGCAGGAGAGGGATGTTCGGACCTTAGCTCCGGTGGGTCAGACCTCTGAAGGAGAATGATGGGCCGAACCCAGTAGGAGAGGGTCGTTCGGACCTCAGCTATGGTGGGTTGGACCTCCCAAGGAGAGCGATGGGCTGGACCTCAGTAGGAGAGGGTCATTCGGACCTTAGCTCTAGTGGGTCAGACCTCCGAAGGAGAGCGATGGGAAGGGCGGTCGGGTCGGACTGCAGGACTGACCAGTTTTTGCTGAGGGTGAGCCATCATGGTACAACAGTTGTCTCCCTTGCCCTTGTGCTTCGAGCAAGTCCGTAGGCTCGAAGGGCGAGGGCATTAAATGGCAATAAATGCTCCAGCCTTTCAAAGATGGTGAATCCGATTCGGCATGCTGCGTCCGATCGCTTCCTGCCCTAATTTTTGCCTCAGGACAGGTGTCAGTGCTTGGTTGGCGAGGATAAGGGGAGCAGTTATGTCCAATACGGTGCCTGGTAGCTGCCCGTTTGGATTATTGATACGACATGGGTCATGTGTCACCATCAGGGCGGTTGGTGCACTTGCCGGAGCACCGCATCCATCGTTGCTTCGACTGTTAGGTGGATCGTGGCTGGATACGATATGATGCGTCCCCTTGAATTCCCATCCAACTCAGGAACTGAAGCGGCGACCATCGGATCTCGGCACGTGCAGGGGGGGCGCATTGGGATGCGGCCCTCGGATACCTATAAAAGGAGGAGGGCAGTGCCTTGAAGGAACCTGTTGCTATGTTTGTGCTGGAAAAGAAAGTTGCCTCCCTCCCCGCACTGCTCTTAGGCTCCTTTAGAGACCCAGGGAATCAGGTTAGTCGCATCTTCATCTTCCACCACCTCCTTCCTTCTCTGCAACCCGTTTTAGGATGGTTGTGGCTCGCGGTCATAGGGAACCTGGTCTCTTTGACATCCCATTGACCATGACCCGAGAGAGGGTCGAGAACCTTAGGATCATCTATAACATCCCTTCCACCTTATACTTGACCATCCCCAGCCAGGAGGGTAGGGTGAACTGACCTCTGAACTTAGGAGCCCTCCCCATGTACGAAGACCACCTAAAAGCCGGTCTTCGTTTCCCAATTCATAGCTTTTTCATCCAGGTCTTCAATACTTATAGGATCACACCTTCCCAGTTGACGTCGAATAGCATTAGGGTCCTTTACAACTTTGTATTCCTCTGTCGGGAGGCCGACATAGAGCCTAGGGTATCCCTATTTTCAAATTTTTTTCTACTGAAGCAGGACTTCCGAAGTCAGGAGTGGTGGATGTTCAGTCCACGCCCTGGCCGGAAGATTCTAGGGGGACTTCCGTCTGCAATTCATGGATGGAAGTCCCGATACTTCTTTGTAGACAGCCTTGAGCCATGGGGCTTTGAGGTGGCCTGGAGGGAGCCGAGGCCGAACGCTCTGAATGGAAGGAATGTCTCGAGAGCCGACGATGCTGACTTCTACAAGTTGGAGGGAGAGGATCCAAAGTTCGTCAGCTTCATGCTTCTTGAGGGGAGCCTCCACCAGGCCAAACTTAGCCGATAGCTGATGTTAGGTAGGACGAGAGTCATGTAGAGAGAGAGGTCGGCTTCTCTTTTTTATTTTCTATCGGCTTGGCGACTGCAGCTAACTTTGACTTCGGTTGTTGACAGGTGGAAAGATGAAGCCAGATTAGGCGATCCTTTCAGCACGATCAGCACAACGGAGAGCCGTCCGGATTGCAGAGCCGACACAGCAAGAGCCGAAGAAGCAGGCAGCAAAACTAGCACCTGAAAGGCCGAAGAAATAGACGGTGAAACTATCCGCTGAGGTGGTGTTGGTGGAGTCAGGGGATGACACGCCACTAACCGAGCACCGAAAGGTGATCGCATCGGAGTGGCCCTCTTTGGTAGGATAGCCGGTCACCCAAGCAGAAGAGAGGCGCTTGGCACCGACAGGGGCGGAAGCAGTCCCCGCGCCCCCGCCGTTGGAGATGACTGCAACGATCCCTCAGACGACCCGGGGAACCCCTATGGGGGAGGGGCCATCGGCTATTGGCGAGAGGACCAATGGTGCCCTGGGGGAGGAGGAGGAGCGCCTACTGTGGCGTGCTGCTAAGGAAGAGAAGGAACACCTTCAGAGGGCTGCCCCAGACACTGACGGGCGGTCGATGAACGAGGCAGCCAGAAGTTCTCTCCGCCATCTTCTGGGGGTAAGTTTTACTCTTCCTGTCTTCACTTCAAATTTATGATTTGCAACCCTCTGACCGTGAGCATCTATCGACAGCTTGTCAAGGACAATCTTTTGATGGATAAGGGATTGGGTGAGCTACTTTATATAAAGGAGAAGTTAACCCAGAGGGCTGAAGTGGCTGAGCTGGCGAGGGACACAGCCTAGGAGGCGTTGATGGCTTCCAGGGAAGAGGTGCTCGGCTTGAGGGCTCAGTGGAAGAAGTGTCCCCCTTGCGGGCCGAACTGGAGGCCCAAAAGACATAGGTGGAAGACTTGCCTACCCAGAAGGCAGATCGGGAGGCAAGGCTGAAGGACAAGAAGAAGAAGATCAAGACCCTGGTCCATCGGCTGAAGGTTGAGGAGGGTCGTATGGCCGATCATGATATCCACGCAAAGGGCTATCAGGTGTCGGTAGAGAGATACAAGGGCTTGCTGATGATGGCCCAAGATCTGCTGAAGATGGTCGGTAAGAAGGCCGTTGTAGAGTACAAGGCCTCCAAGGACTTCACAGAGGAGATGAACGAAGCCGGGATGGTCGGCTTCGACTACAAGTATGACGGGTGCCTGGGAAAGGTTAGTGCCGCCTTCCCATAACTCGATTTGGCATTCCTTCAGCCATCGAAGCCGACGGAAGCAAAAGCTTTGGGTGGGACGGACCTGACTGCCCAAACGACCGATGCCCCGGTGGAGGTCGTTGCGGAAGTAGCCAGAGCGGACGCCCCAGCTAGAGTCGAGGCGAAGGCAGCCGAAGGGGCCGAGGAGGTCGGAGCGGCTGCTGTCGTTGAGGGGGCCGAAGTGGCCGTTGATGTAATTTTCGTGGGTCAGACCTAGTTTGTAAAGGTCTGACCTTCAGTTTTGTAAAGACATCTTTTGAAGTAATGAAAAATTTCTTTCTCAATGTCTTGACTTTTTTCCTTTGAAATTTTGCTAAGTATAGATTAGTCAGCTGATCTGAGCAAACGGTCGGACCTCCAAGGCAAGTGTTGGATAGTAGCCCCGGCCGAACTAGATTCTCTTAGGATTTCAACTCTAAGTACTGGCCCCCCGGCCTTCCGGACCGAGAATCCACTAGGGCGGTGGTCGGATTTCAGCTCAGGCTGGAGCCACAAACTTAGAAAATTTATCCTGAGTGTTGGTCCATCGGCTTTCCGGACCCAGAAGCAATTGAGGCAGCGATCAAATTTCAGCTCAGGATGGAGCAACAAGCTTATAGAATTCATCCTGACTGTTGGTCCGTCGGCCTTCCGGATCCAGAAGCAGTTGAGGCAGCGGTCGGATTTCAGCTCAGGCCAGAGCAACAAGCTCACAGAATTCATCCTAAGTGTTGCTCCGTCGGCTTCGGCTTTTTGGATTGGGCTGCCCTAGAGCCTTTGCCAACTGGAGTCGGACTTTCGGAAGTGGGCTGCCCTAAAGCCTTTGCCGACCAGAGTCAGACTTTCGAAAGTGGGCTGCCCTAGAGCCTTTGCCGATTAGAGTTGGACTTTCAGAACTGGGCTGCCCTAGAGCCTTTACTGACCGGAGTCGGACTTTCGGAAGTGAGCTACCCTAGAGCCTTTGCTGACCGAAGTCGGACTTTCGAATGTGGGCTGCCCTAGAGCCTTTGCCGACCGGAGTCAGACATTCGGAAGTGGGCTGCCCTAGAGCCTTTGCCGACCGGAGTCGGACTTTCAGAAGTGGGTTTTCCTAGAGCCTTTGCCGACCGGGGTCTGACTTTCGAAAGTGGGTTTCCCTAGAGCCTTTGTCAACCGGGGTCGGACTTTCGGAAGTGGGTTGCCCTAGAGCCTTTGCCGACCCGAGTCGGACTTTCGAAAGTGGGCTGCCCTAGAGCCTTTGTTGACCAGAGTCAGACTTTCGGAAGTGGGCTGCCCTAGAGCCTTTATCGACCGGGGTCGGACTTCCGGAAGTGGGCTGCCCTAGAGCCTTTGCCGACCGGAGTCGGACTTTCGGAAGTGGGCTGCCCTAGAGCCTTTGCCGACTAGAGTCGGACTTTCAGAAGTGGTTCGAAGAATAAATATGAACTTCATCAATAGTACTTGCGGAGGTTGTCTACATTCCACTGATGTGCCAACTGCTATTCATCCAAAAACTCAAGTCAATAGGTGCTGGCTCGAACCACATCGATGACCCGATAAGGTCCCTCCTAATTTGGGGAAAGCTTGCCTTTCTCGGTCGGCTTCAAGATTTCGGCCCTCCGTAGGACCAAGTCTCGGACTTGGAAAGCTCACGCCTTGACTCGCGAGTAGTAATATTTCACCATCTTTTGGCGGCATACGGCCATCTTCATGCTTGCCCGAAGTCTAGTTTCCTCAAGCAAGTCCCAGTCAGCCCTTCGCTGCTTGGAGTTGGCCGGTTCGGCGTAGTGGTCAATCTGGAGAGATAGGAGAGAAGTCTCAATAGGGATGACCGCTTCACTTTTGTAAGTGAGGTTGAACAGAGTTTTGCAGGTCGACGCTCTTACGGTCATCCGATATGCCCATAATATTGAATGGAGTTCCTCCGCCCAAAGTCCCTTTGCTTCATTGAGTCGGGTCTTCAGCCCGTGCAAGATTGTTCGGTTGGTGACTTCGGCCTCTCTGTTGCATTGAGGGTGACCGACCGAGGTAAGTCGGTGAGAGACATGATATTGCTGACAAAAAACCTGAAACTTAGAGTTGTCAAATTGTCTTCCATTGTCAATAATAATAGTTCGGGGAATGCCGAATCGAAAGATGATATTGTTCCGGAAGAAGTTCTCCACGTTAGCCTCCGTTATCTGTGCTAGTGGTTCAGCTTCCACCCACTTGGTGAAATAGTTGATAGCCACAAGCAAAAATCTCCATTGCCCGGAGTCCGGGGGAAAGGGTCCCAGGATATCCATCCCCCATTGTGCGAACGGCCATGTGGTGGTGATTAGAGTCAGCTCACTGGTGGGTTTCCTTTGAATGACGGAGTACCTTTGACACGCGTCGCACCTTCGGACAAAGTCCGACGCGTCCTTCTGAATGGTGGGCCAGTAATATCCCTGCCGGATGATCTTGTAAGCTAAGGATCTCCCTCTGAGGTGGTCGCCACAAATGCCTTCATGGACTTCTCTGAGGGCATAGTCGGCATCCATTTGCCCCAAGCACTTCAATAGTGGCTACGAGAATGATCACTTATAAAGGGTGCCATTAAGGATGTACTTAGAGGCTGTTAGGCGCACCTGCTTGGCCTTCGCCGGATCTTCCGGAAGAGTTCCCTTGGCCAGGAAAGTAAGGATCGGATCCGTCCAAGACGCTTCATGTTCCACCTAGTGGACCTCGATCGGCTCTTCGGCAATGCTAGGGTGCCGCAAATACTCCAGAAAGGTTCGGTCAGAAGTCCTACAGGCGGTCGTAGCCAGCATTGACAGAGCGTCTGCCCAAGAGTTCTGCAGATGAGGTATGTAGAGGATTTCAAAAAAATTGAACCAAGGAATGAGGTTTTGTACCTTGTTTAAATATTTTGCCAGGGTCGGATCCCTGGCTTCAAAATCCCCCTTCACCTGATTGACCACCAGCTGGGAGTTGGAGAAAACTCTGAGTCGACTGATGCCCAGTTCGTTGGTGATCCGCAGCCTCGCGAGGAGGGCTTCGTACTCCGCTTGATTATTTGACACCTGAAATAAAAAGTGTAATGCATACTCTAGGTTTTCCCCATCCAGTTCGACCAGAATCAGTCTGGCCCCACAGCCTGCGAGGTTGGACACTCCGTCCACATGGAGAGTCCAGGCTAGTTCTACTTTGTAGACAGCATCAGCTTCAGGTACTTCACTCATTTGGGGGGGCATCTCCTGTCTCTACATGCACTCTGCAATGAAGTCAGCAATTATCTAGGCCTACATGGCAGATCGTGGCTGGAAAGAGATATCGAATTTTCCCAGCTTGATGGCTCACTTGGCGAGCCGACCGGATGTGTCTGGGCACCAAAGGATTGCCTTGAGGGGTTGGTTGGTCACCACTACAATCGGATGTGCTTGGAAGTACGGTCGGAGCCGCTTGGCGGATGTGACCAAGGAGTATATTAACTTTTGCATCTTGGGGTACCTTCTTTCGGCGTCGTGGACTTTGCTGATATAGTAGATAGGCTTTTGCTATCCGTCCTGGTGTGGGCACCAGACTCAGAAGAAGACTTCAGAGCTCCATCTGGATCTCTGATTAACCTTGCCCGAAGAATTAGGGTTTTTGGCTTGTAATAAGGGTTGACTTGATCAACTCAATTTTAGTTTGAGTCTGTATTACCTGCATTTTTATTTTGTTGAGTCATGTTGACTCAGTAGTGGACTAGGGCTTCAACCTGGGGGTGTTACATTTTCTCCCAAGGCCAAGCAAGTGGGCGCCACACTCCCAGCCATACTCCCAGCCATATGCCTGAGTCCAGGGGGTGCCACATCTCCATCCAGCAGGCTTTGGTCCCCACACCACAGATAGCAACTCCCCTCTTTCATGCGCCAATTGAGGAGAAATCCACCAGGGGTCCACAAATCAAGGGGGCGGCCCATGACTTCCCAAAAGAACCAAACTATGAAAGGGAAGAAATTCTCTTGGAGAGAAATTCCAGGAGGCGCCCATTACCTGCTAGAAATACTCAAAACAAAGTTAGAAGGAGCCATAACTTGGGGAGAAAGAAAAGGAGGTATCCAAAAAGGGTTGAGCCATGAAAGGAAGGAGATTTCTCTTGAAAAGCAAGGTTAGGAGGTGCCCTAATCATTCCAACTAAAGCCAGATATAAAAGGCAACAAATTTTCTCTTGGAGGGCAAGAGGCGCCCAAACACTTCCAGATAAGGCCAAGCATAGAAGGACAAAAATATTTTCTTGGAGGTCAAGACAAGGAGGCGCCACCCACTTTCCTTTTTGAAGCTTCAATCAACTTTGGAATTAATTGGCCGGCCATATGAGTAGGGATTGATATCCTAATTTGAAGATCCCCTCCTTTAGTCCCACATGGGAAGATGTAAAACCCTACTCTCTTGTAATGGCCTATAAATTAAACCCCCATGTAAGTTTGAAAAGAATCAGATGAATGAAACCAAAATTTTTTTGTGAGAAAACTTTGTGTTTTCTCTCTTCCGTGCTTGCATCCAGGTGTTGAGCTCCATGAGGGAGTAAATCCGGGTTCCCCAGGAACCTTGAGGAGGTGTGAGATCTCCAAAACCCAAACCCTAGGTTAGCCACATCTACTCCATAACCCTAGCCGCCCACCATCCACTTCAATCCACCAAACCCTAGCCTATCCCACCTCCCACGACCTCTCTCTCCAAGTCCAGGCTGACCACCAGCATCCAGCTACAGTCTGGATACTTCAGATCCAAAGCTCTTTCCAGAGGGAGTCGAATCAGCCTTCAAGAGAATCCGGATCTCAGCGACATCAGCCTTCAAGTTCTTCGAACTGGTAAATCCTTCCCCGAGTCTCTGAATCCATCACTTGTTTTTCTTCTTCCCAGATCTTGAGTCCAGGAGAAGTCGACCCAGCCACGAGACCAGTATTGGAGGATCCATTATGAAAATAGCCGAATCCGAGGATCTGACAATCTGCCCGAGAGAGTTCTTCCACCCAAATTCTGTGAAGATCACTGTCTGGTTAGTAACCCATCTCTCCTCTCTATTTCTGTCCTGTTGAAAGTTCAGAGCGAAACCCTAGGTCTGGGAGTTTCTCAACCCCCAGCGATCCGTTACTTCTGAACTACTCTGATAACCTAGTTTTTCTAAATTGTGCTTTCAATCATTACCTAGTTTCCTTCAACTTAGTTTAACTTTACTTTGAGTCAAAGCCAAATTCTGAAATATAAAAAAAAAGAAAAAAAGAATCAATCTTAATTTTTACTTCTGCATACGCTTCTTTGTTTTTTCATTCTGCATCATTTTTGGTATCAGAGCTTTCGTGCTGCATCATTTTTGGTATTAGAGCTTTCGTGCTGCATCAATTTTGGTATCAAGCCCTGTCTAGGGTTTCTGTTTTGATTGCTTGTTTGAGTCTCTCTCTTTTTACTTTGTCTGCTCAAAGTAGACTCCCCAGGACGTCCGGTCCTAGGAATGAAGTGAGGTGCAAACCTCCTCTTCCCATTCCACGGGGTGTTCCTAGGGCGTGTAGGGGATCCGTTGGGTTATAACTTCGTAGCAAGGATTGTAAACGGGGAAGTACTCTATTTTCAGCCCGTAATTTCCCTATTGAAAGAATTATTTCTCACCACAGGTAACTCTAAATTTGGTGATTTTTGTTTTTCTGAAACCAGTATAATTGAATCTATTTTTCATAATTTTCCTGTGATTTATTGGTTTCCGTGGAATTTCTGAGAATTAAATTACTACAACTCTATTTTTGTGTTCTGCAATCCAATTATTTTTGAGTGTTCATCTCTTAATTCATCTTAAGGGCATTTGAGCATCTAAGATAAGGGGAGGAGTTGATAACCTATCCTTAGCCCAAAACCACCACCCACTCATTCGAACCTAAGCCTTTAATCTAAAAATTGATTAGGCCTAATTTGCCCTAGTGGGCTAGGGACATCCACAAGTCGGGTCAAGGCTAGTGTTGGGTCAGTTTGTCTGGTTACTCTGTGTGTGCTTTGTACTCAGTGTCTAGAACGGTGGTTCAGGGATTCCATCCCGAAGGGCTTGTGTGCTGGTCCGCCTACCTGGCCAATCTCTGATTGGTGTCTAGGATTGGCATTCAGGGACCTAACACTCCCCTTACACCTGCCTGGTTGAGTCCTGAGTTACTACAGGTTAGCTTGCCACTCTGATTGGGCATCTAGTTTGGGACTCTAGGTCTAGTGAGCCAGTAGTCGCTTTAGTCTAGTTACATTTTGTGTGTTTGCTTGCATCATCATGTATATCCGGAATGGAGTACCCTACCAACCTGGTCAAACCCAACCTGATTTAGAGGCCATGGTTAGAGCTCTTACTGAAAGTATGAACAAATTGAGTCAGGATATGACTGCTACTGTTACCCAGTGTAAAGAACAAGTCCATGAGAATTTTACCCAGCTTAGGGATCGAGTCCAAGTACTTGAGAAACGTAGACATCAAAATTGGACCCCTGATCCAAAATTTAATAGGCCCCAACCTCATCCATGCCAGGAGCCTAGGAGGACCTTATACCGTGATCCCGAGCATAACCTTAGGAAGCCTAACCATGATATCTATAGTGTGGATCGTGTCTATGAGAGGTCCTTACAATATTCTAGACCAGTCACTCAACAACCCCAGTCTTCTAGATCAAACCATTTATATCCCACCCATGCCCAAGTAAGGTCTCTACTAGCTTGAAACCCAGTGTGACCCAGGTTCCTATATCTCAAGAATGTTTGTTTTGTGGAGAAAGAGGCCATAAATCTAGTCAGTGCCCATGCATAGGACTGGCTTGTGCACAGCTAAGTGGTAAGAATCCTAAGGATGACATTAATTAGGGAGAACCCAAGCCTACCAATGAGGAAGAAAGGTTAGGTATGACAAGCCTAGAATCAGTTGACCCAATTACCATTGACCCGAAACCCATTGAAGATGGCATCGAGAAAGTATATGATGCTGGCTTAAGTCTAGTTGATGAATATGAGGGGGAAGAACTTAAAGAATGTGACATCGATACTATTGGTTCCTTACCTGAGGAGACCTTGGAGAGCAACCAAGTGGTAGGACCTAGTTCAGAAATTCAAGAGATTTGTGAGAATCAGGTTCCTTTAGTCAAATACCCCCAGGAAGAACTCATAGTGTTAGCCCAAGCTATCAGTTCGTACCCTCTAATGACAGTCATTCCCCAAGTACCAATTGAAGATCTTTGCACTGAACTGTTTAAGTTTGCCCACCCTATGGTAGATCCTCTCCTTAGGATGACTGAATCAAGCCTCTTACAATTGGACCTTGTCCCATGCCCAGCCACTAAGGTCTCTCCCATAATCTCAGTTGAACATCCTTGTCTTGAGCGGATTGATTCACCCAGTCCTGTAGAAGTCCTCCTTATGGCCCCAGACCCCTTCCTTCACATGACTGACCTATCCTTCTATAGAGTATACCTTTCCGCACCCATAGGTCAAATTTCAAGTCTTGAGGTCATCATCCGTAGGCCCTCCCATGAATCATTCTCTAATCCAGTTCTTGAGAAAGTGGATCATTATTTGCTTAGAGAACAAACCTTAACTATTGCAATCACATGTCCTAGGCTACTTCCTGAACCATCTCTTGATCCATTCCTGGGAGTAGCAAACTTTTCCTTTCGTAAGGATGACCAGTTGACACTCATAGATCACCATTCAAACCTTCAGGTCACCACCTTTAGTCAACAGGTAATTCGAGACTCCACCTCATATCTCCTCCCTTTCTCTAGGACTTCCAATTCTTCTTACACCATCCAAGTGCACTTTGTCGAAGCCTTTAGAGTGAACCACATGTCAGAACCTATTAGGTTTGCCACCTACTTCTGGAAGACCTTATGGCACCTACTAGGCATCCATAATAAGTTTTCATGCTCTGCATGCCCTCCTCCGACCCAAGGTCAAACCTAGAGAGCCTTAGTTTGTTAGGTTTAGACTTAGGGTTCCTTTGTAATAAAGTCCATTCATTAGGAATGCGTCGTCAGTCTAGTTTAGTTTTCTTGACCCTTTACTAGGCTTTGGCTCAGATTTTGGTTTGATTGAGAGCACCAGGAATTGGGATTTGTATTTTGTCCAGGGTTGAAATTGCATTCAATGTTTCGATCAATAAGTCTATAGGCTAGAGTCCCTTTGAAATTGTTCATGGATACAAGCCTCACACACCACTTGATCAGATTTCACTATTAGCCCACACACACAAGTCTCTTGATGCACTTGCATAGCATGTAAAGGACTTGCATAAAGAAATTCATGCCAAAATAACTTTAAGTAATGAAAATATATAAGAAGTTGGCTGATTCTCAAAGACGAGTCAAAACTTTTGTTGAGAAAGACTATGTAATGATTAGGTTAAGGCCTGAGCGGTTTTCTCCTGGAACCGTTAGAAAGTTACATGCTAGAGGAGCTGGACCATTTAAAGTGGTGAAGAGAGTAGGATCCAATGCCTATGTGCTCGAGTTGCCTTCAGAACTAGGCATTAGCTCCACTTTCAACATTACAGACCTAGCAGAGTATAGAGAGCCAGCTGTGATTCCCAGTGAGCCTTTTGAGCCTAATCCTGATCTTGAGAGTAAACCCAACCCTGTGTGTCCACCAACAAACTGGCCTGTGAGGAAAGAGCAGATTAAAAAGATCCCGGATGATCAGGTTATCTCTACTCATAATCGAGGATACCAAAGATACCTGGTCCGCTGGCAAGGAAGGCCAGATTCTGATGACTCTTGGATCTCCCGAGAAGAATTACAAGAATTGGACCCAGACCTCTTGGAGAGATACCAGAGCCAACTTGATCCATACTCGACAGGGTCGAGTTCCTCCCACCCTGGGAGAATTGGTGCGGGCACCAGACTCAGAAGAAGACTTCAGAGCTCCATCTGGATCTCTGATTAACCTTGCCCGAAGAATTAGGGTTTTTGGCTTGTAATAAGGGTTGACTTGATCAACTCAATTTTAGTTTGAGTCTGTATTACCTGTATTTTTATTTTGTTGAGTCAAGTTGACTCAGTAGTGGACTAGGGCTTCAACCTGGGGGTGTTATATTTTCTCCCAAGGCCAAGCAAGTGGGCGCCACACTCCCAGCCACACTCCCAGCCATACGCCTGAGTCCAGGGGGCGCCACATCTCCATCCAGCAAGCTTTGGTCCCCACACCACAGATAGCAGCTCCCCTCTTTCATGCACCAATTGAGGAGAAATCCACCAGGGGTCCACAAATCAAGGGGGTGGCCCAAGACTTCCCAAAAGAACCAAACTATGAAAGGGAAGAAATTCTCTTGGAGAGAAATTCAAGGAGGCGCCCATTACCTGCCAGAAATACTCAAAACAAAGTTAGAAGGAGCCATAACTTGGGGAGAAAGAAAAGAAGGTATCCAAAAAGGGTTGAGCCATGAAAGGAAGGAGATTTCTCTTGAAAAGCAAGGTTAGGAGGCGCCCTAATCATTCCAACTAAAGCCAAATATAAAAGGCAACAAATTTTCTCTTGGAGGGCAAGAGGCACCCAAACACTTCCAGATAAGGCCAAGCATAGAAGGAAAAAAATATTTTCTTGGAGGTCAAGACAAGGAGGCGCCACCCACTTTCCTTTTTGAAGCTTCAATCAACTTTGGAATTAATTGGCCGGCCATATGAGTAGGGATTGATATCCTAATTTGAAGATCCCCTCCTTTAGTCCCACATGGAAAGATGTAAAACCCTACTCTCTTGTAATGGCCTATAAATTAAACCCCCATGTAAGTTTGAAAAGAATCAGATGAATGAAACCAAATTTTTTTTGTGAGCAAACTTTGTGTTTTCTCTCTTCCACGCTTGCATCCAGGTGTTGAGCTCCGTGAGGGAATAAATCCGGGTTCCCCAGGAACCTTGAGGAGGTGTGAGATCTCCAAAACCCAAACCCTAGGTTAGCCACTTCTACTCCATAACCCTAGCCGCCCACCATCCACTTCAATCCACCAAACCCTAGCCTATCCCACCTCCCACGGCCTCTCTCTCCAAGTCCAGGCCAACCACCAGCATCCAGCTACAGTCCGGATACTTCAGATCCAAAGCTCTTTCCAGAGGGAGTCGAATCAGCCTTCAAGAGAATCCGGATCTCAGCGACATCAGCCTTCAAGTTCTTCAAAATGGTAAATCCTTCCCCGAGTCTCTGAATCCATCACTTATTTTTCTTCTTCCCAGATCTTGAGTCCAGGAGAAGCCGATCCAGCCACGAGACCAGCATTGGAGGATCCATTATGAAAATAGCCAAATCCGAGGATCCGACAATCTACCCGAGAGAGTTCTTCCACCCAAATTCTATGAAGATCACTGTCTGGTTAGTAACCCATCTCTCCTCTCTATTTCTATCCTGTTGAAAGTTCAGAGCGAAACCCTAGGTCTAGGAGTTTCTCAACCCCCAGCGATCCGTTACTTCTGAACTACTTTGATAACCTAGTTTTTCTAAATTGTGCTTTCAATCATTACCTAGTTTCCTTCAACTTAGTTTAACTTTACTTTGAGTCAAAGCCAATTTCTGAAATATAAAAAAAAAGAAAAAAAGAATCAATCTTAATTTTTACTTCCGCATATGCTTCTTTGTTTTTTCATTCTGCATCATTTTTGGTATCAGAGCTTTCGTGCTGCATCACGTCCTCTCTAACTCGCACAAGGACGGTGCAGATCACTTCGTCTTATGCCGAAAGGTAGAGGTACAAAGGCTCCCCCTCCATCTGCTTGGCCAGCAATGGAGGGTTCTTCAAGTACTCCTTTAGTGTTTCAAAAGCCAACCGACACTCATTAGTCCAAACAAAATCGTCCGACCAGTG
This sequence comes from Areca catechu, assembly GCA_021397845.1. NCBI lineage: Eukaryota > Viridiplantae > Streptophyta > Magnoliopsida > Arecales > Arecaceae > Areca > Areca catechu. Next base: position 74,295,924 of record CM038041.1, read on the forward strand.
CAGGGTCTTGAAGAATGGTAGGGACTTCTCAGCCGAACGGGAGATAAAACGGTTGAGAGAGGCGATTCGACCTGTAAGCTCCTGGACCTACTTTTTGTTGGTCGGGTGCGCCATCTCCATGACAGCTTTTATCTTGTCGGGATTCACTTCAATTCTACTATGTGTTACCAGAAAACCAAGGAATTTGCCAGAAGTTATCCCAAAAGTGCATTTCGTGGGGTTCAGCTTCATCCTATGATGCCTGAGTGCATCAAAGAATTCCTGCAAGTCCCTGATGAGGTCAGCCTTATGGAGACTATTCACTATCATGTCATCCACATAAGCCTCCATGCTCCGGCCTAGCTGACCTTCGAACACCCGGTTGATCAGCCTCTGAAAGGTGGCGCCGGCGTTCTTCAAGTCGAAAGGCATCATTCGATAGCAGTACAGACCCTTGTCAGTGACAAAGGCGGTCTTCTCCTCATCTTCCGGATGTATCTTTATTTGATTATAGCTGGAAAAGGCATCCATAAAACTGAGAAGTTGGTTGTCAGCCATGGTATCAACTAGCTGATCAATTTTAGGTACTGGGAAGCTGTTCTTCAGACAGGCCTTGTTGAGGTTGGTGTAATCCACACAGATCCACCACTTTCTGTTGGACTTCTTTATCATAACCATATTCGCCAGCCACTCAGTGATGTGGGAGACAAGGGGGTTAGGGCTAGGGATGCTGGATGCCAATAAGGATGCTTACGATGCAAAGGAATTCTTTTTTTTTTGTTTTAGGGTTGATGATTTTTTTTTTGTTATGTTTCTTGTTGTTCTTCTTCATTGTTTAGGGTTTCGATTCTCGATCACAAGCAAAGATAAGAAATATGAATAGCCGTAAGGGAAGCTTAAGCTAGCAGTTCAAAGCCTTAAAAGTAAGAACGAGAACAGGACCCCGAGATTAAGAAAACCCGGTAGGACTAGCTCGACCTACAATATCTACTTAGGAGATAAAGAGAAGGCAAACTTCAAACTTCTGAAGCGCCCGGTGCAGAGATCGCTCAACTTGGCAGATGCGGCCTGGATGCTCGAGCAGTCGAACCCATGGAAGCTCTGGCTTTGGGTCTGGAGGTCGCGATGGCAAAGCTGACTGTCTCCAATGCTCGAGATGCCAGGGAGGACCTGTAGGCAAACAAAAGAAAGGTCAGTGGAATGTGGAGATGTACAGAAAGTAATTGAACTGGAGTAGGGAAGGGGCTTCGAGCCCGGTGTCTGGCTGGATTTCGAAGTCGAAGTTGGAGATAGCTTGGGGCCTCGCACCCCACGACATCCCGGAGGATGAAGGACTATGGCCTCACACCATGCGATGTCCTGGAGGACGAAGGATTTGCGATGCCCTGGGGCGACAGACAGGTGGCCTCACACCACTCGACATCCCTGGGGACGAAGGCAATTCCACTCGAACCTAAACTAAGAGTCAATGGTTGGAGGGTTGAAGAAACTCAAACTCAATCACTCAATTTTAATTCATTCATTCATTAGTTCTACAAAGGGAGGGATTGGGTCTTTTAAATAGGCACCCAAGGCCCTTTTGAAATTCAAAATACAAGACTCATGGTGGCACCAAAAACTTTCCACATCTTTATTTCTTTGGCCGACCAAATATTTGGAGTTGGGCGTGGCATGAGCAAAGGCTTGGAGAGGGGGATTGGTCCCTTGACTTCCTTCCTTAGCATGCTTAATTTGGAAAGAGGAGTGGGGCATGGCTTGCTTCGAGGGATGTGTTCCCTTGGGCTCTTCACGCCATCTTCTAGGATTGATTCTTGAACGACCAATGGTGAACTCCATGGGGCGTTGCATGGTTGATGGCTTGAAGAGGGGAGTGTGTCTTTTTACCTTCCTTCCTTGCAAGAGCACTTTGGGAAGAAAACTTAGGAGGAGGCTTGCTTTGAGGCTTGGTTCCTTCAAAGATCTTCAACGCCCTCTTTAGATGGAACAAGGCATGATGTGGGGGAGGGAAGAGGGGGATGTTGTCCAAGGTGTGTGGAAAGCAAGAGGATGCCACTTTGCTTCCCTTCTTGGATGCCCAAGTGGTAGCTGATGTGGCGCCACGTAGGTAGCTGAGGTGGCACCTGAGTTGGCATTATCCCAAGTAGAAGGGGTGGGTTGGCCCACCAGAACTTGAGTTGGTGAAGAAAACCAGAGTGACGTCAATTGGGCTTGGGCCCAGTCCAAACTCAGACTCGAACAAATACAGGACTCAAGACCTAACTTGACCCAAATTGGTCAAGTTACAGGACTAAACAACTTTGACAAGAAATTACAACAATGTTTTTGGGCTCAAGGCCTTATTACAGGACTCATAGAAAGGGGAACCCTAATCTGAGATCCACTGAGGGTTGAGGAGCCTCTGTCAGATCCTGGTGCCCATACCAGTTCTCCCGGGGTGGGAGGAACTCGACCCTGTCGAGTAAGGGTTAGCTTGGCTTTGATATCTTTCCAGGATGTCGGGGTCGATGCGCTGCAAGTCCTCCCGGGTGATCCACGAGTCATCGGATTCGAGTCGGCCTTGCCATCGGACCGGGTAATGCTGGTAGCCTTTGCCCCGGGTCGTGATGGCTTGGTCATCCAGGACACGCTCGATCCGCTCTCCTCGTTCAGGTATGTTTGGAGGTGGACACTCAGGTTCAGGTTCACTCTCAAAAGGGAGGTCAGGCCCAAATGGCTCACTGGGTATGTTTGCGGGTTCTCTATACTTGACTAAGTCAGAGATATTGAATGTCGAGCTAATTTCGTAATCCGGAGGTAGTTCTAGCACATAAGCAATAGGGCCTATTCTCCTAATTACTTTAAAGGGACCTGCCACACGAGCGTGAAGCTTCTTAACGGTTCCTGGTGGAAACCGTTTAGGCCGAAGCCTAATCATTACAAAATCCCCTATTTCAAAATCCCCTATTTCAAACTCTTTTTCTCGCTTTCAGGAATCAGCCAGCCTTTTGTATGTGTTATAACTTATATTAATTTTCTGGCTAATTTCTTTATGCATGTCCTTAATATGCTGTGCAAGTGAATCAGCTGACTTGGAGACACGTGCATGGATGGATAGGGGAATTAGGTCAAGAGGTCGGTTAGGCTTGTAACCAAAGACAACTTCAAAAGGACCCTTCCCAGTGGTCCTATTTACAGAGCTATTATAGGCAAACTCGGCTCGAGGTAAAAGAAGATCCCAGTTTTCCGTATGTTCACCTATTAAGCATCTAAGAAGGTTTCCCAGGCTATGGTTGACCACCTCAGTTTGTCCGTCGGTTTGCTGGTGGTAGGCAGTGGAGAATTGGAGCTTGGTTCCTAGGAGGTGCCAAAAGGTTTTCCAGAAATAGCTAGTAAAGCGAACATCCCTATTGGACACTATAGTCTTAGGTAGGCCATGTAACTTGACCACATGATCTAGAAAAAGCTTGGCGACTTTGGAAGCATCTAGGGTTTGGGAGCAGGGTATAAAATGAGCCATTTTAGAAAACCTATCCACTACTACAAAGACAGAATCGTGCTTCCTTGCGGTCTTGGGTAATCCTATCACAAAATCCATGCTGAGGTCTTGCCAAGGGTGGCTAGGTATGGGCAAGGGGGTGTACAGGCCAGTGTTCTGTTTCTGTTGCTTGGCCACAGCACAGGTTTGGCACCTAGAGACGACATTGGCTACATCTTTCTTAAGGCTAGGCCAAAAGAACTGGTCTTCTACAGCTAGAATGGTCTTCTCCCAACCAAAGTGACTAGCTAGGCCTCCCGCATGGGTTTCCCATACTAAAAAATCTTGGAGTGAAGTCTTGGGAATGCACAACTTGTTACCCTTGAAAAGATAACCCTCCTGTAAGGTATAGTCACTATGGGCACTAAAGGGTTCTAGAAGCTTACACTGGAAGATCTCACTGAAGTCAGGACAAGATTCATATTGCTCCTTAAGTCGGTCAAATCCTACAACCTCAGTCCTAACTATGTTCAACAAAAGGGCACGATGGCTAAGGGCATCAGCTACCTTATTTTCAGTACCAGCTCGATGTTTAAGCACAAAGGTACAGGCTTGGATATACTCAACCCACTTAGCATGCCTAGGATTCAATCTCTTCTGAGAGTTCAGGTATCGAAGGGCTTCATGGTCTGAAAATAGGACAAACTCATGGGGTAAAAGGTAGTGCCTCCAATACCTAAGGGCTCTTTCTTCATGGTCCTCTAGATTGGGTCTCTTAGGATGGGTATCAACAAAGGGGTCAGGGTCTCTCCCAAAGTCATCCTCAAAGTAAGGGTCTTGTGGCACGTTTCTCCTGGGATGAGGGGACTCAGGACTGGGTTCAGGTTGGGGCCTAGCAGCTTCCTCTAGGGGTCTCAGTCTAGCCTCTATCTGATCCAGTCTATTGTTCAACTGGTTGCCTAACTGGGTCATGGATTGGGTTAAGGCTCCAATGTCGGCTCACAGTTGGTCCATGGTATTGGTAGAGGGTGGAGAAGGTGGGTGAAAAGAGGTTCCTGATCTGGTGCACATGTAACAAAATGATGCTACATCTTGCTAGACCTAGAAGATCTCTCCAAATGTAAAGTCAAGAAGATGAACTTGGAAGTAGTAACTTGGCACCTGGCCAGGTAAGTGTAAGGTTAGTGGAGGTTCCTCTTTGCTTGCCTAGACACCAATTAGAAATTGGCCAGGTAAGCGAACCAACCCACTTCCCTTCAGGCTCTAGTCCCTGAACCACTTGCCTAGACACCAGCTACACAAGCACACACCAACAAGCGATCTAGCTTGGCTCGGCACTTGGGTTGACCCGACTTCGTGGGTGTCCATAGCTCACTAGAGCAGATTAAATGTCTAATTGATTTTAGTTAATGGCTAGGGTTCGATATGCTGGGTGGTGGTTTCTGGGCTAGGGACAGGTAATGAAATCCTAACCCTATGTTAAATTGACGCCCTTAAGATATGTTATGTAAAATGAAGTACAATAATGGCTAATGAAATGACTTAATTTTTTTTTTGTTCTTTTGTGTCTTTTAGATGGGTGAATGCTAAACAAAATGTAGGAATTAAAACATGCAAGAAACTAGCTAGATGGAAGAATGAATCAAAATGAGATGCTTGCTGAAATTTCAGACCTGAGATTTTCTTAGGCAGTATTTCAGCTTGTAGAAACTCTAAAAATTGAAATAAAATTTGAAAAAATAGACAAAAATATTTCGAAATGAATGTGATCTAAAAAAATTGAAATCATGAAATTCGGATATCCTTACAGGGAGAAACAACCCAATGATCATACCATATATGGACTGACCAGAATGCAGAAAATGAAACTAACGCACTAGTCCTAGCCTTGCTCTGATAGCAGAAATGATGTGGGAGACAAGGGGTTTAGGGCTAGGGATGCTGGATGCCAATAAGGATTCTTACGATGCAAAGGAATTCTTTTTTTTTTGTTTTAGGGTTGATGATTTTTTTTTGGTTATGTTTCTTGTTGTTCTTCTTCGTTGTTTAGGGTTTCGATTCCCGATCACAAGCAAAGATAAGAAATATGAAGAGCCGTAAGGAAAGCATATGCTAGCAGTTCAAAGCCCTAAAAGTAAGAACGAGAACAAGACCCCGGGATTAAGAAACCCCGGTAGGACTAGCTCGACCTACAATATCTACTTTGGAGATAAAGAGAAGGCAAACCTCAAACTTCTGAAGCGCCCGGTGCAGAGATCGCTCAACTCGGCGGATGCGGCCTGGATGCCCGAGCAATCGAACCCGTGGGAGCTTTGGCTTTGGGTATGGAGGTCGCGATGGCAAAGCTGACTATCTCCAATGCTCGAGATGCTAGGGAGGACCTGTAGGCAAATAAAAGAAAGGTTAGTGGAATGTGGAGATGTACGGAAAGGAATTGAACTGGAGTTGGGAAGGGGCTTTGAGCCCGGTGTCTGGTTGGATTCCGAAGTCGAAGTTGGAGATAGCTTGGGGCCTCGCACCCCGTGACATCTCGGAGGATGAAGGACTGTGGCCTCACACCACGCGACATCATGGAGGACAAAGGATTTGCGATGCCTTGGGGCGACAGACAGGTGGCCTCACACAACTCGACGTCCCTGGGGACGAAGGCAATTCCAATCGAACCTAGCCTAAGAGACAATGGTTGGAGTATTGAAGAAACTCAAACTCAATCACTTAATTTTCATTCATTCATTCATTAGTTCTACAAAGGGAGGGATTGGGTCTTTTAAATAGGCACCCAAGGCCCTTTTGAAATTCAAAATACAAGACTCATGGTGGCACCAAAAACTTTCCACATCCCTATTTCTTTGGCCGACCAAATATTTGGAGTTGGGCGTGGCATGAGCAAAGGCTTGGAGAGGGGGATTGGTCCCTTGACTTCCTTCCTTTGCATGCTTAATTTGGGAAGAGGAGTGGGGCATGGCTTGCTTGGAGGGATGTGTTCCCTTGGACTCTTCACGCCATCTTCTAGGATTGATTCTTGGCCGACAAATGGTGAACTCCATGGGGTGTTGCATGGTTGAGGGCTTGAAGAGGGGAGTGTGTCTTTTTACCTTCCTTCCTTGCAAGAGCACTTTGGGAAGAAAACTTGGGAGGAGGCTTGCTTTGAGGCTTGGTTCCTTCAAAGATCTTCAATGCCCTCTTTAGATGGAACAAGGCATGATGTGGGGGAGGGAAGAGGGGGATGTTGTCCAAGGCATGTGGAAAGCAAGAGGATGCCACTTTGTTTCCCTTCTTGGATGCCCAAGTGGTAGCTGATGTGGCGCCACGTAGGTAGCTGAGGTGGCACCTGAGTTGGCATTATCCCAAGTAGAAGGGGTGGGTTGGCCCACCAGAACTTGAGTTGGTGAAGAAAACCAGAGTGACTTCAATTGGGCTTGGGCCCAGTCCAAACTCAGACTCGAACAAATACAGTACTCAAGACCTAACTTAACCCAAATTGGTCAAGGTACAAGACTAAACAACTTTGACAAGAAATTACAATAATGTTTTTGTGCTCAAGTCCTTATTACAGGACTCATAGAAAGGGGAACCCTATCCGAGATCCACAGATGGTTGAGGTGCCTCTGTCGGATCCTGGTCCCCACACCACTCAGGGTAGTGGACTTCCCTGATGAAGCCAGCATCATGGAGCTTCTTTACTTCCTCATCAATCGCTTTCTATCTTTCAGCAGCAAAGCTTCTATTCTTCTGTCAGACTGGTCGGTAGGTCGGATAGAACATGAGTGGTGAGTGATGACCTCAGATGGTATTCCAGGCATGTCTGACACCGACCAAGTGGAGACATCGGCGTTACTCCTAAGAAAGCCGATTAGTTCTGACTTAAAATCTTCACTGAGCAAACCTCCAATCTGAAGGACTTTGGTGGGATCATCCTCTTGAAGGGGAACAAACATAATTTTTTTCCCTGGCTGACCGAGGCCATCAGCCTCAACCTTTGGGTCAAGTTGCTCCAGGGTGGAATGGCCTTCTGACTATTGATTAATGATGGTTAGACACTGTCTGGCCATCCGACGGTCTCCTCTCATCACTCTGACCCTGCTCTTGGTCGGAAATTTTGCCAACAGGTGGTAAATGGATACGATGGCTCTGAATTTGTTGAGGGTCGACCAGCCCAGGATAGAATTATCAAGCGAGGTCGACCGAACGACCATAAAATTGATGAGGAGGGTTTTCTGGAGAGGCTCCATCCTAATTGTCACAGGGAGAATTATTTCTCCTTCCACTCCGACGGAGTTGCCCCCAAAGCCTGTCAGTGGCGTGGGGGATTCCTACAGCATGGATCTGGATAGATTCATTCTTATAAAAGCATCATACAACAATACCTCTATCGAGCTTCCATTATCAATAAGTATTATCCTTATATGGTAATTGGCAATCACTGCCGACAAGACTACAGGATCGTTCTTAAAAACATGAGTTTCTAGGAGATCTTCATCAGAAAAAGTGATGGCACTGGAGCCCCTAGGCCTTTTAATAATATCGGCTTTATCCTCGTAACTTCCTCTGGATCACCGATGCAGCATGCCGACATCCCCACCAGTTGGCCTCTGATTGGGGAGCTCCGTCTCCTCCGGAGGGTTTCAGGCATTTGATGCTTCGGCCCGGTTCTGATGGGGTCAGACATACTTGCACAGGTATCCCCTCCGAATGAGGTCTTCAATGGCGTCCTTCAGTTGTAGGGACTCTTCAGTACTGTGCCCATGATTCCTATAGAAACGACAGAATTTATCTTTGTTCCTTAGGGCAGGAGGGCCCTTCATCGGTCGAGGCCTTTGCAGAAAGGTCTCGTTCTCGATCTCCATCAAGATCTTCTCTCTTGGCAGGGACAGAGGCGCATAAGTCTCGAACCTTCAGGGGAAGTCCATCAGCTTCGAACTTTGGCATTCTGCCGATTGTTGACCATCACTCAAAGGTCAGACTTCGGGAGCTTTATCGCTCAGCTTCTTGGGGGCCGGCCTTACTTCAACTTTACTTCGGCCAGCTGCTTGTTCTTCCGCCAGGGCGTACTTCTGTACTCTGGGCCGGAGTTCACTGTAGCTTGTCGGATGTTTCTTGTCCAAGGAGAAGGTCAGCCTGGATGAGCGAAGCCCTCACTTGAAGGCTGACATTGCTACAGCCTCATTCAAATCCAGGACTTCCATGGCTACTGAGTTGAAACGGGCCATGAAATCTCTAAGGGTCACTCCCTCCTTTTGTAGCACGAGGAAGAGGCAGTCGGTATTCCTGGGGATCCAACTGGAGGTCCTGAAATGGAAAAGAAAAAGTGATCCGAGTTGAGAAAAAGAGTGGATCATACCTGGCCAGATGGCGGAGAACCACATCCGGGCGGTCTTCTTGAGGGTCGCAGGGAAGGCGATGCAATGGAGAGCGTCGGAGGTGCCTTGGACCATCATATGGGCTTTGTACATGCCCAAATGGTCCATCAGATCAGTGGTACCATCGTAGGGGTCCACCTGTGGGATCTTGAAGTGGCGGGGGATCGTCTCCACCAGAATCTCCTCAAAGAATGGGGGATGGGAGTCGTATACCTGTCCCCCTTCTGCCTTCTACCAGAGGGCGATTTCAGCAATGCGCTCCTCCATGCGCATGATCTTGCTGGCGTAGTCATTCGGAGGTTCGGTGGCAAGCCGACCGCCGAATGAGATGGACTCGGCATAGGAAGGCGAAGCAGACCTCGCCCTCTTGCCATCGGCATGGTCACCCAAGGACATCCGGGGCTCCACGGTAATGTGAGAACCATGCTGAGGGATCTCTGGCCGGTAGCCTTCCTCAGCAGCAGTCGGAGGACTGGTGTAGGAAGCGGCTGGTAGTTGCTGTCGGTTGTCGGCTGCTTCCTGGAAATGTTGAACCGCAGCCGTAAGTGTTTCAATGCGATTCACCAAGGTTTGGAACTGTTGCAACCCTGATGTGATGGTAGGTTCTGCAGTAGTAGGGGCGGTGGCAACAAAATCATTCTCCCTGAGAGGCTCGTTAGATATCGAAGGAGAAATATCCATCATGGTGGCGACATTTGGAGGTCTTTCCATAGCCATTTTTTTTACCGGGATGATAGATTCCTCCTTTTAGAAGAAAGGGAGCCACCCCTTCCTCTAGCGCCAATCTGTTGCCGCGTCAACTACTAGATCGGGAACCGGGATGGCTGGATGGGCTGGAGCACTCTTCTCCCGGACGAACCTGCAACAAAGTCCCCAAGGGTGCCGGTGGTGTTCCGACGGGGGACCCTCTGATGCTTAAGTTAGCAGGAGATCAAATGTAACAGAATGGAGGAATCAAGGAATGAACAGTCTCTAGAGAGGGAAGAGTTGTTCTACCTTCAAACAGGGTCCCCCAGGTACCTTATATAGGCACGGAACAGTCCAAAATCCATTAGGGGAGAGGCTGAGAAAGACCGATCTGGCCCTACGAGAATTTAGAGAGTGGTCACTTGGCGCGCAGATACGGCGGCATCATGGAAGTAGTGGAGCAGGGCCATTGGGATAGCAGGATCCCGCGATAACAGAAAGGTGCTTCTGGAAAACCCTGGATGTCAGGACTCGCCTGTTCGGTTGGACCAAGGGCCAAGCCTCCGAAGGAGAGTGATGGGCCAGACCCCAGCAGGAGACGGCCGTTCGGACCTTAGCTCTGGTGGGTCGGACCTTCGAAGGAGAACGATGGGCCAGACCCCAATAGGAGAGGGTTGTTCGGACCTCATCTTCGGTGGGTTGGACCTCCAAAAGAGAGCGATGGGCCAGACCCCAGCAGGAGAGGGTCGTTCGGACCTCAGCTCTGGTGGGTCAGACCTCTGAAGGTGAGCGATGGGCCGGATCCCAGTAGGAGAAGGTCGTTCGGACCTCAGCTCTGGTGGATCAGACCTCCAAAGGAGAGCGATAGGAAGGGTGGCCGGGTCGGACCGCAGGATTGGGCCAGTTTTTGCTGAGGGTGAGCCATCATGGTACAACAGCGGGTATGCTATTTTATTTCGTTACTAGTTTCCTAGTTATTCTTTACTTGATTTTAGGAACTTTTGCTTGCAAATTATATCCCTAAAAAAACTCTAAAAAAATTATTTTCTATTTTCCTGCATTCATGATAGTCTTAGGATTGTCTCGCATCAGTTTAGTATCAGAGTGGGTTTAGGATAGCATTCACCTACATCAGAGTCACATAAACCCTAGTTCTTCAATTTTCCGCATCCTGTCCACTGCATTAGGTATCTAGGTTTCTTCTGATTTAGACCACCTAAGAGTTTTATTTTCCTATGAAATTTGCATGAAGTTCTCTATGTATTGTTCTCTATTTTATCATAATTTTTAGTTAATTCTATAGAAAATTAAAAGTCCTAACATCTGGCATATTATAAACCCTAACTAAAATCTGATAATTCTGTATTAGTCCAAAAACCCTAGGATTTTCATCATAATATGATTTTATTTTTGCATCATATTTGGAAGAGGTCATCAACACCATCCATCCTCTATCCTAGAATTTTTTTTATTTTTTTTGCATCATAATCCATGTCAAACACTGCATTAATCTTAACCCTAAATCTCAGAATTCTATGAACTCTGCATACTTGACTCAACCAAACCTAACCAACTTCCATACACCCAAATCCCAAGCCCAATTTATTTGCTAACCTAATCAACCTAAACCTAATTTTCCACCTCATGAAATACACATAAAATATTTTTATTTTTTTGATTGTTTTAGATTGCATCTGGACCATTGATTGCCATCATCTCTTTAACCTAATCTTAAGGACAATTGCTATCTAACATCAGGGCAGGATTTCATCCCGTATCCTGGGCCCAAAATAACCATCATCATACTGACCCAAGTCTAAATTAAAATTAATTAGACTTAATTTTTCCTAGAGGGCTAGGTGATACCCAATAGGTCGGGTTCGAACCGTGTGGACCAACTAGTGCATTTAATCCTGTGGCTATTACTGAAAACTGGTGTCTAAGGCTGGGGGTCTAGAGTCAAATGACCAAACTGGACTGGTGGTTTATAATTAGGACCCTGTGACAAGCAAGGGGAGCCTTTCACCACCCCACCCTCTAGCTGGCCAGTGGAAGGATTAGCTACTGGGTTTAGTGTGAGTTGAGTAGACCCATTCAATTTTGACTCTAGGTCTAGGAAACCCTAGCTTGTGTCAACCTTGCATGCTTGGCTGCATTCATTCCACCTTGGCTGATTGATTGATTGCATGACCACTAGGTCAGGAGTCCACTACAAGCAGTCTAAACCTTAACCTAGTTCAACCAAGGAGTCTAATCTTGAGGCCCTCATAAAAGCCATGAACGATCACATGGTTGCCCAACTGACCACCCAAATAAATTATTCTAACACCCAAACCCAAAACCAGTTTGCCCAACTAAACCAATCGAATATCCAGACCCAAAATCAACTTGCCCAAATTAACCAATCAAATTCTCAAATAAATCAAAGACTTGACCAATTGACCCAAACAAACAACCAAGCCACCAATAAGATCAACCAATTGACTGATAGGTTGTACCAAGTTAAAAATATATTGGGTACCATAGAACAAACCCAAGGGTCTAGTACAGAACCTAATTCTGATTCACCCCCTTCCATCTCTCATAACCCTAGGAGGAACCAAATCCATGATCAATTTGTAGAGCCTAACCCTAGGAGAGTTCAACACCAAGAACCTTATCAGGAACCTAACCCTAGGAGAGTTCAACACCAGGAACCCTATCAGGAACCTAACCCTAGAAGACCAAATCATGATGATCATGACCAGGATGATAGACTCCTTAGGAACATTAGAGTAGCCCACCCATATTTGATGGCGCTCTAAATCCCAAGGTTTACATAGACTGGGAGGGAGGCATGAAGTAGTATTTTAAATGGTATGACTTAAGTGATGAAAGACGGTACCAATTTGCCAAGCTTAGGCTAACTGATCAGGCTAGGTTATACAGGGAGCAAGTAAAGCACCACTGTAGACAAAGAAACCAACCACCTTATGCCACATGGGAGGCTATGAAACTCAAACTTAGAGACAAATATGTTCCTCCATACTACAAATAGTGTCTTCTAGACCAATGGCAAAGACTAAAACAAGGAACTAAATTTGTGAGTGAGTATGTAGCCCATTTCGATGAATTTGCCCTTAGGTGTGCCTTAGATGAGGATGAATCAGTGATCTTATCTAGGTTTAGAGCTGGCCTTCAAGAGGATACTTAAAGGGAATTATATTTAAGGGGAGTTGAACACCGAGACTAGGCCTATCAGATAGCTGAAAATATTGAAAGATTTTAGAAAGCCCCCTTAGCCTGACAACCTGAGACCTTTAGGACCAACACTTTTAATTTTAAACCAAACTAGAACCCATCTTACCAGGGCTGACCAAACCCTAACCTAGTCTGACCTAACCCTAACTCAGGGCGACCTAATCCTAATCCAGTCTGACCCAACCCTAATCCCATTCGACCCAACTCCAACCAAGCCCGTCCCAACCCTAACCCATCTCGTCCCAACCCAAGTTCGAGTCAACCCAGCCCTAATAATTTTGCACCAGTTAGAACTGATAAGGGTAAGGCACCCATGTTTTAGAAACTCCAAGCCCTAGCCCCAATGCCTGCTTTAGGTGTAACAAGGTAGGTCATTATGCTAGTCAATGCCCCACCAGATCATTACAGATAGGGGAGCTTGAGGAACCAGAGCCTGAACCCAATAATGGTGATGAAGAAGAAGAAGTTTATGAAGCTGATGTAGACTTGATAGAAGCATATGAAGGAGATGAGGAAGAATTTGATCAATCTGATTTAGTAGGGGTAGTTAGATGTATCCCTTCCCAGACCAAATCCCAGGAAGACTGGCGTAGGACTCATATCCTACAAACTTTTATAAAAATTGGGGATAAGGTATGAAGTTTATATGGATAGTGGGAGTTGTATCAATGCCATCTCTACCGATATAGTTAAATCATTAGGATTGACCCTAGTTTCCTATCCTAGCCTTTATAGAGTCTCATGGATAGATTCCATATCTCTTCCAATCAAGTCTGGATGCCAAATCTTGATTAAATTACACTCATATGAGGAGAAGATTTGGTGTGATGTCCTTCCCATGGGAGCCAGTAGTGTCATTTTAGGTCAACCATGGCTTTATGATCATGATGCAACCTTATCTGGTTGAACCAACATTTGTACCTTTAGTCACTATGAGAAGAAATTTGTAATTTATCCGACTCAACCCATAGGTTCTAGTAGCCTTAAGTTCGAGAAACCAGGAGTTAATTTAATTAATGCTAAAGAATTAGAGGAAGAACCTTCTGATCCCATAAAGGAGCTAATGAAAACTAATCCTGAACCCACAGTAATAATTGAAGATGAAGTAATTGAGCCAGGATCAAACATTATAGGTGAAACTGAAGATTTACAATAGCTATTCATAAAGGAACCCCAAGATCACATCCCTAAAGAACAACCCAAAGAAATAGGTGTAGGTAATGAAATAACATCTGAATTTGAGTCCACAGATCCAATCTATCTGTCTGCACCTACACTAACTCTACATAACATATGCATAAGGAAATTACTCAAACACTGAACATAAGTAATGAACTATATAATAACTTGGCTAATTCCTGAAAACATGTTAAAGAATTTTCTACAGGGGAATATGTGTTGATAAAGAGATTTCTTGCTTGCAAAGTTGGCCCATTCAAAATAATGAAAAGAGTTAGATCCAATGCCTATGCACTTGAGATACTACCCAATTTAGGTATTAGTCCCACCTTCAACATTTTAGACCTTATGGAGCACAGGGAGCTAGCAGTGATACCTAGCGAGCCCTTTGAGTCTCTCCCTTCCTTTGAGAGTGAACCCACCCCAAAGTATCCACATACAATTTGGCCAAATAGCGAGGAAAGGAGTGAGCGAATCCTGGATGATCAAGCCATCAGTACCCAAAATAAAGGCTATCAGAGATATTTGGTCCAGTGGCAAGGTCAGCCATAATCTGAGGACTTATGGAGCACTGGTGACGATCTGTCGCGCCTCAACCCAGACCCTCCTTGAGTAGTTTGAGAGCCAAATTGACCCTTACTCGATGGGATCAAGTTCATCCCATCCCGGGAGAATTGGTGGGGATACTAGGATCATGCACAGATCATTGGATCCCATATGGTTTACTAATTAGGGTTTTTAGAATCTTAGTCATGTGTCATAATTTTGTAAGCAAGTAAGATTGAGTACTGTAATAAATTGAGAGTAGTTGATTGTGTCTCAACCCTAATCTAGTATTGAGTCCTGTACTTCAGTATGAGTCCAGTATTAGTCTAGTTTATGTACAAGAGAAGAGGATACCCTATTTTGGAGTCCCACCAGGCCTCATCTAGGAGTCAAAGGCCACTACATAAGCTTATTGAATTTTGTGTGATACCCTAGGGTCCAAGATGCCTTCCAGATACCCTAGATTCCCTCCAGATGCTCTCCAGATGCCAGAGTATATTTCTAGACCAGGGAATCCATGATTCCAGAGGTCCATTTGCCTCCCAGTCCAAAAGAAATTAGCCCAGGTGCCAGGCCCAAGCTCATAAGAACCAAGATTCCAAGTATATTCTAGTCTAGAACCAAGATTCCAGGTATATGCTAGCCCAAGCATCCTAGGCTTCCAGGAGGCCCAACGCCCAATCACCCCAAGCCCCTTGGCCAGCCCTTGCTGCCCCCCATGAAGCCCAACACTCCAAGAGGAGGCATCCATGAGTTTGACCAGTCAAAGCATGAAGGGAGAAGGAGAGGACTAGTCAAGTTCCTAACTTAGTTGGGATTTGTTTTCTTAAGTGTTTTAAGACTTGTAATTCTAACCTAGCTAGGAGAGGACTTGTAACCTAAGTGGGAGAAGACTTGTAATCCCTTTAGAAGGGGGTTTGGGAACTCTATAAATACCCCACCCCTACTCATCTTGTAATAAATCAACTCTTATGAAATATTATTCTGCTGAATTGTTTTAAGATTGCTGTCATGTGTTTTTTGGTTCTTTGGTTTTAGTTCTTTGTTCTCTTGCTTGGCCGACCACCCTTCCTTGGAGTTCTCCATGCCCTAGCATGAAATTAAGCCTCCAAGCAGCAGCCACATCCAAGAAGAGAAGCCCTGAAGATGCGCCAGATCAAGAGCTCCTTCTTCTTCCCTGTCGCCTGCAACATCTACCCTAATCCCCTCATTCTTGTTTCCATCTTCTTATTTTTTTCTTTGCTTACCTGTTCGTGCCTAACCTTGATGTATTGTAGAGTCCCTGAGGTATTTCCCCTCCCCAGAGGAGGCTTTCCATGCCTTCAGACTGGGTCCAGATCGCCTTCAGATTCGGGAACCAAAGTCTTGTTCTTCCAGGCACCATCTAGAGTGTTGAGCGATCTCTTCTTCAAAGGAACTGCAATCGCTGCCTGGAAAAAGCCTTTCCCCTCCTGAGTTCTGATTTGGTGATAGGTACACTATCCTAATCAGGGGTTTCTCAATCTCCAAGATCCTATCTTTTATTATTTAGCATGAGTCTTATGCGGTTTGCTAGTTTCTTTCATTACTAGTTTCCTAGTTATTCTTTACTTGATTTTGAAAACTTTAGCTTGTAAATTAAATCCCTAAAAAAAATTAAAACAAATTATTTTCTATTTCCTACATTCATGATAGTCTTAGGATTGTCCTGCATCAAAATTCCTCTCTTTTTTCTTCTTTTGGTCCGATTGCTCATGGTTTTATTCGTGATTTTTGTTGATTCGGCCCGAATCTTCTTCCCAATTTCTTCCCTCTCTTCGATTTGTTTTCTCCTTGATTTCTTGTGGATTGGCTTGAGCTATTGCATAATTCCTTCCACATTTCTCCCTCTCCTTGCATTCTGGTTCATTCCCTTGGTTGATTCTAGCTTGCATTCACCTTTTCTTCTCGTCGATGTTTTTCGCTCTTTTGGTCCTTTCCTCTTTTTTTTGGCCTTTCCTAGTTCACTTGTTTCTTTCCTTGTTCTTTCCCTCTATTGGTGATTATGGGACCCCACAAGCAAGTGGTATCTAGGAAAAGGTTGAGTCAAGGTTTTACCGAAAGGAGAATCAAGGCCTGAAGTGACACTGCCAGAGGACAGCAGCATGAGCATGAGAGAGTGGCACCCCATCAGTCCCCCATAGCAGAGAGAGTGTCAGGGAAGATCATCATGGCTGGACATCGAGTTGACTTGGAGTTTTTCAATTGCAAAGGTTTTTATCTTGGATAGATTCTTAAGGCAACTAGTTTGACCTCCTTCTGTACCATGAAGGAGAAGGATTATCCGCACCTTATCAGAGAGTTTTATTGGAGTTTGGCCACCAGTGGATTGATATGGAGTGCTACAGTTAGAGACATGAAGATTCTAGTATCTGAGAGCATTTTGAGCAGAGTCTGGGACATCCCTCTTCGTCGGATTGCTACCATGAGTGTTGGAGATAGAGAGGCAGCATTTCAGTGTGTTTTGGAGAGAGACGATGTTCGCAATATGACTACAGTCACCGTGAATCAGTTATCAGTAGAGATGCACCACCTTCATCACTTCATTGCGAGGATACTTCCGTCGAAGACTGGTCACTTTGACTTTATCACAGAGCAGGAGCTCATGTTGATGGTTTGCCTCACACAGAAGACTGCCATCAACATCCTTGCCCTAATGATGATCTAGATGGGTCAGGCTGCGACTTAGCATCGTTTGTGTCTTCCGTACGGGATGGGTCTAACTCATCTATTCAGAGCTTATCATGTTCCTTTATAGGAGAAGGACTCCAAAGATATTCTGCACACTGATGTGTACGACGAGCGATCTCGGCATCGTATGGGATACAGAAGGATTGCCGGCAAATGGATGCGTAGAGAGTCTGGTCAGGAGCCAGATGAGGAGGATGAGTTGCGAGCTATAGAGGCAGGGCCATCAGGGCCTACTAAGCACTTCACACCTCCTAGACCAGCACCAGTAGCAGCTTCAGAGTCTGAGCCAGTCAATCCAGCACTAGTTTCTTCACCAGCTGCTGCTCCATGCACATCCACTGAGTCTACCTTTATGGAGTAGATCAGGACTGAGATTGCTGAGGTCAGGAGTGAGATCATTGGATTAGCTGTTAGGACTACACAGCTTTGGTTTGAGATTAAGGGATTGAGAGCACACACCGATGGTTAGCTCTCAGGCATCAGATAGACTATGAAGGTGGGCTTCATCGAGATTCATGACTTTTGAGATCACTTTTGCCTCCGACTGCACCCTCTGGTCTACCTCCTCCACCAGCAGATGATGATGACCACCCTGATAGACATGACGACACTCATGGTGATGGTGGTGGTGATGGTGGTGGTGAGGCTGACAGAGACACAGATATTCTTCACGATGATGATAGAGCAGGAGATTATGAGATTGTCAGCAAGGAGATTCAGACTCCAGATGATACCACTGATACTCCTAGAGATGCTCAGCTTGCCACTATACCAATTTTTTTAACACCAACAGAGACCTTGCCTCCATCGTCTATGATGCGGGATGACTCTAGGATTGATGAAAAATATAAAAATAATTTTTTTATATGTTTTTAGACATTAAATTCCTAGGCTAATCATCCAAAAATAAGTAAAGTATCAGCATGATGACTAGTAATGCTAGAAACTATCATACCCGCAAAAACTCATGTACAATAATGACTAGCCAGGATCCAAGAGTTGAGAAACTCCTAGTTTAGGATAGCGTACCTATCATTAGATCAGAACTCAAGAGGGGGAAGGCTTTTACCAGGTAGTGATTGTAGTTTCTTCGATGAAGAGATCTCTCAACCTCTGGATGGTGCCTTGAAGAACAAGCCTTTGGTTCCCAAATCTGAAGGTGATCTGGATCTGGTCTAAAGGCAAAGAAAGCCTCCTCTAGGGAGGAGAAACACCATGAGGATCCATAAAACATCAAGGTTAGGCACGAATCAGGTAATCAAAGAAAAAAATAAAAAGATGAAACAAGGAAGGAAGGGTTAGGGCTAGAAGGGCTGGCAGCCTGGAGAAGGAAGACTCCTGCTTTCAGGGATGGCTTCAGGGCATCTTCTCAAAGGCATGGCTGATGTCAAGAGGCTTGACTTGCTACTTGGGCATGGAGGATTGCAAGGATAGGGCTCGGCCAACACAAGAACACAAAGAACCAAACCAAAGGAACCAAAAGAAAACACAAGACCCGGTCTTAAAACAATTCAGCAGAGTTTTAATTCATAAGAGTTGATTGATTATGTTAGGGTATCCTGGTCTAAGTATGAACCGAACAAAAGTTTGGCTAGCCGAAAATGCCGAAGACCTTTTTCCTAAACCATTGACTTCGGACCAGGAAAAGTCAGGCCAACAACAGGCAACCCAAGGCTTCTCATCGGCCTACGACATCCGAAGGCCAGATCTTCGAATGATGTCTTCAACCCTGACCGAAGACCAGGCTTCTCGTCGACTTCCGAAGACATGCTCTTCGATTCTAGCTGAAGACATGATCTCCGGCCCTAGATGAACACCAAGTCCTTGACTCATGTGAAGGATGAAATCTCCGACCGAGAATCTCCTTAAACAGAGGAAATCTGAAGATGGGAGCACAATCTTGCCCAGATAGGCAACAGTAACCAACATTTACTATCGACTATCTCCATGCCACGATCATGGCATGCAACTCCAGCTGCCACGCCTCTGGTTTGGTCGGAACCGCTCAATGACAATCCACGATCGCCAATCATGGGGAGAAATTAACTCTCCATAATTGTCGAGAGAAGAGCGGGGCCGTAGGCCGAAGGCCTCCTTTTAAATAGCAGTAAGAAGAATTGCTCGAGGGAGGTACGCACACATACATATATGCAAACTTTGAATTCAAGAGAGCCTTTCCCCTCTGTTTCTCGAGAATCTTCTCCATTCTGTGGCTAGAATCCACCTCTAACTTAGGCATCGAAGTGTCCCCTGCCATAAGGACTCCGACAAGGGACCAGTTTTGCAAGTGAACCAGGGAGTGGTCCTATAGTGTAGCAGCTCTGACCGACCGATATAGGGACTCCACGCCAACAGATTGGCATGCCAGGTAGGGGGGCGACACAGCATTCTTTTGGCTCCTTCTTAAATAAGGGGAAGTAAGAGGTTCCTGATGGCGAGAGGAAGGACCCATATAGCCTCCACAAGTCGAAGTCATGCTTCGTCCCAAGGGGGCGCACCCCTGGGAGAGAACGACGTCCCACCTCCCACAGTTATCATGGGATTACAGTAATTTGAAGTCCTTGTGAACCAGGTTACTAACCTTACATCCATGGTTCAAGATTTCCAGAATAGAGATTTTTCGATGGGAAACCCACCGGCCGCCTCCAAACATAGCTCTTGGTCCCTATGGAAGAGAGCCCCGCAGGAGTATTCCACACATCTCTCCCCCCATTCTCGGCCCTCTCCTGAAGGCTGAACTTCGAGACTGCCTAGATCCGCTGATTCCCCACAGAAAGGGAAAAGGCCTAGGAAAACTCCCTCGCCCTCCTCCAAAGACTCCACTTCCATAGAGAGGGCACCGAAACAGACTCCCGATTATGATGAAAGATTTAGAGCCATTGAATTAGAAATGGCAAGGGTGGGGGAGCAGAGAATGCAGGATCTAAAGGTTCCCGACAACTTGATAGTGGGTGATCTACGCTCGCCCTACACCGACCGTATCATGGCTGAAGTCATTCCTCGGCACTTCAGGGTTCCCTAGATGGAATCCTACGATGGCACCTCCGATCTTCTCGACCACTTGGGCAGCTTCAAGGCCCATATGATGATCCAAGGAGCTTCGGACGTGATGTACTGCCTCGCGTTCCCGGCTACCTAGAAAAAAGCCGCTCGGATATGGTACTCAAGCCTACGCCTAGGTACCATCGACTCTTTTTTCGAGTTAGAGAAATTGTCTATCCTGCATTTCAAGACCTGCCACAAGACCTCCCGGAATACGGATACACTATTCCTCCTTCACCAGAATGAGGGAGAAAGCCTGCGAGACTATATCTCCAGGTTTAATGCAGCCACACTTGAGATCCCTGATCTCAATGAGCATGTGGCCATGTCTGCGCTGAAGAAGGGACTTCGTAAGTCCAGGCTTACTTTTTTCCTGGATAAGAAGTTTCCCAAAAGCTACCCTGAGCTCTTGTCGAGGGCTCAGAAATATGCCGATGCTGAAGAGCAAGCGGCCAACTGATAATTGATCGAAGGAAAACCCCCTTCAAAAAAGAAGAACAACAGGGGACAAGGTTCCCTGACCTCCAATAACAATAATGGCAAATATACAGACTACCGAAGAAGTCCTCCCAGGCCCAGGGCATCGGGAGGAAGATTCGACTCCTACACCCCCCTCAACCTTTCTTGAGAAAAGATCCTCATGGAGATAGAGAAAGAAAATTATCTCCAATGGCCTTGTCCCATGAAGGCTTCCTCTTCCATAAGGAATAGGAACAAATATTACCGATTCCACCGGGACCATGGCCACAATACTGAAGAATGCATCCAATTGAAGGATGCGATTGAGGACCTCATCAAAAGAGGGTATTTGGGGGTGGTATATTGGTCACCAAGCACCTCGGTCGGAAGCTACTATTTCCCAGCCACCTCTTGAAGAGGCCGAACTGCCAAATCAAAGGCCCACCAATGGAGGAGTAAGGATGATACACCAACCCATCGACTAGAGGAGGGACGAGGACGATGCTCCAAAGCGACAGGATAATAACGCTATTCTCTTCTCTGATGATGACCTTGCAGGAGTCCGGCTCTCGCATGATGATCCCCTTGTAATCTCGACCGTTGTGGCCTACTATGATGTACATCGAATCCTTGTTGACAATGGAAGTTTGATTGATGTGTTGATTTATGATACATTCTCTAAAATGTGTTTGCCTAGACATCAACTATGGAGATCCCCCATACCGCTCATTGGTTTCGGGGGCAACCAAGTTCATGCCGAGGAAGAAATAGTGTTGCCTGTGACCCTTGGCACTGAACCTCGACAAAAAACACTGCCGATCAACTTCACGGTAGTCCGGACCCCCTCAGCTTACAACATCATTCTATGATGGCCCGCCTTGAACAAGTTTCGAACCGTGATCTCCTTTCATTATCTCCTGGTATGCTTCCCCACCAGGAACGGTGTCGGAGAAGCCAGAGGAGATTAGAAAGTAGCACGACAGTGACTGATGATTCAGGACAAGCATTTCAATGATTCTACAACTCCAGATCAGCAGGATCCAAGGGATACAACTACGGGCTCTGGTGATCCCATGGAAAGAACTGTCCTGGTATCCTTGACAAAGGAAAGATCCCACCAGAACCGTGCAGATCGGGAGTACACTTGATGAGGAAACCAGAATGGAGCTGATCCGTTTTCTCAGAGACAACGTCGATGTCTTCACCTGGTCAGCTTTGGATATGCCTGGGATTCCTGCCAAAGTGATCACTCATCGGTTGGAAGTTGACCCTGGGTACAAACCAGTACGGCAGAAGAAAAGGATTTTCGCTCCTGTAAGACAGAAAGTCATGGATGAAGAAGTCAGCAAGCTCCTTAAAGTGGGGTTCATCCGAGAGGCCCACTACCCCGAATGGTTGGCCAATGTGGTAATGATGAAGAAAGCTAGTGGTAAGTGGAGGATCTGCATTGATTACACAGACCTCAACAAAGCTTGCCCAGAAGATAGCTTCCCTCTCCCAAAGATTGATCAACTGGTCGACGCCACTACCAGCCACCAACTGCTAAGCTTCATGGATGCTTTTTTCGGCTATAATCAGATTAGGATGGATCCACAAGATGAAGAGAAGATGGCCTTCATCATTGACAAAGGTCTCTACTGCTACAAGATGATGCCATTCGGTCTCAAGAATGCCGGGGCAACATTCCAAAGACTAATCAACAAGGTATTTGAAAAGCAACTAGGGAGAAACATGGAGGCCTACGTCGATGACATGATCGTCAAAAGCCTCCTCCGAAAAGATCATATCCATGACTTGGAAGAGTCATTCAGTGCTCTGCAATGCTACCGCATGAAGCTAAACCTGGCAAAGTATGCCTTTGGGATCACTTCGGGTACATTCTTGGGCTTTCTTATCACCAAACGAGGGATTGAGGCAAATCCTGAGAAGATCCAAGCCCTGAAGGATATGAGACATCCATCCTGCAAAAAAGAAGTCCAGCAGTTGACAAGGAGAATTGCCTCCCTAAGCAGGTTCATTTCTCGGTCAGCCAAGAAATGTCTCCCGTTCTTTAAGGTACTTCAATAGTCAAAGGGCTTCGAATGGTCTGAAGACTGTCGCACTGCCTTTGAAGAACTAAAGAAATACTTAGAAACCCTGCCTCTGCTCTCCAAACCTCAGGAAGGTGAGGTACTTTACTTATACCTCTCTGGTTCAGATGAAGCAATTAGTTCGGTCCTTGTCTGGAGAGATGAAGATGTATCCCACAAGCCAATCTACTACATAAGCAAAGTTCTACATGATGCTGAAACGCGGTATGCAAGGATGCAGAAGCTGATCTACTCTCTGGTAATTATGGTGAAGCGACTACAGTCATACTTCCATGCCCACGCTATCGTGGTGCTGACCAATCAGCCTCTCAAGGCTGTCGTCCAGTCTCCAGACACTTCGGGAAGGATAGCCATGTGGGCCATGAAGTTGAGTGAATTTGACATTAGCTTTCAGCCCCGATCGGCTATGAAGGCCCAGGTGCTCTCCGGTTTCTTGGCCGAATGCACCTGGGGGTCCGTAGACGAAGTACCTTTAGCAGAAGATGAAGTCCCAAAGGAGACAAAATCCGTTTGGGTTCTTCATGTGGATGGAGCTTCCAATGCTACTGGATGTGGAGCCAGTCTTATGCTAGCCGAACATGGCGGCCACACCATAGAGTATGCACTTCGGTTCTCCTTCCATGCTTCTAACAACCAAGCAGAATATGAAGCATTGCTCGTCGGAATACGGGTTGCCAAAAGTTTGGCTGTTCAACAACTCTGGGCCTTCTCAGACTCCTAACTGGTTATGAATCGAGTTAAAGGAGAATATACAGTCAAGGACCCAACCATGATGCAGTACATAGAGAAGGTATGGGCCTTATCCTCTCAACTAGAATATTTTAAGATTATCCATGTCCCACGATCAGAGAACTCCTGGGTGGATGCATTGTCTCGACTGGCTATTACAACACCAGAATCTCTCAGGCGCACCTTTGTTGAACATCTTGAAACTCCAAGTATAGCCGAAGAGGCTATGGAGGTGCATCAGATTGACGCCGGACCAAGCTGGATGGATCCCATCATCAAATTCCTAAATGAGGGCGTGCTACCAGTAGACAAGGCAGAGGCCAAGAAAATCCGCTGGATGACATCCTAATATGTCATCTTAGACGGGACCCTCTATAAGAGATCATTTTCTCAATCGCTATTAAAATGCTTGGGGCCAACAGATGCAGATTATGCCCTGAGAGAGGTCCACAAGGGCATATGCGGAGATCACCTGGGGGTAGGTCTTTGGCTTACAAGATCATTCGACAAGGATATTATTGGCCCTCCATCAAGAAAGACTCGACCGACTTTTTGCGAAAGTGTGACAAGTGCCAAAGGTTCGCCAATGTCCAGAGGCAGCCTGCAAGCCATTTGACTCAACTGACAACTCCTTGGCCTTTTACCCAGTGGAGATAGATATTCTTGGCCCATTCCCGCTGGCTTCTAGACAAAGGAAGTTCCTCCTTGTGGCCATCGACTACTTCACAAAGTGGGTAGAAGCTGAACCACTGGCCCAGATCACAAAGGGCAAGGTGGAGAATTTTATAAAAAATTTCATCATATTCCGGTTTGGCATCCCACATGTCATAATCACGAACAATGGGAGATAGTTCGACAATCCGAAGTTCAAGGACTTCTGCGCTCGGTATCAGGTTCAGCATTGGCTAACCTCCGTTGCCTACCCACAATCCAACGGAGAAGCCGAAGCAACTAATTGGACCATTCTCCATGGTTTGAAGATGAGGTTGAATGCTGCCAAAGGGCTTTGGGCCGAAGAGCTGACCTCCATTCTCTAGGCATACTGAACTATCCCAAGAACAGCCACTAGCGAATCTCCGTTCAATCTAGCATACGGTACCAAACCCGTACTATCTATTGAAGTCTCCTTGCAATCCTTGAGAATTGACAACTACGAAGAGCCTGGAAACTCCGATCATAGGAGGATCGACCTGGATCTGCTGCCAAGCACCATACTTCAAGCCCAGATAAGAATGGCGGTGTACCAACAAAAGGTTGCCAAATACTACAACTCAAGAGTGAAGGAGCAGATTTTCTGCACAGGGGACATGGTATTGCGAAGGGCAGAAGTATCCACGCCAACAGAACAGGATAAACTCTCCCCCAACTGGGAAGGTCCATATCAAGTCGAGGAAGTTATCAGACCAGGAGCATATCGACTCAAGACCCTGGATGGGAAGACTCTGTCCCGATCATGGAATGTACAAAACGTTCGCAAATATTTTCAATAAACGAGTTTCTAAATTTTCTGTGCAAAGTTGCTCAACCCTACTCAACTTAGAACGGCTTGTTGCATCGACTGAACGACAATAGCCTAAGTGGCCCGATCTGAGAAATCGATCAACTGCGCAATGGAGAGTCTGATCCACTCACCTTATCGGTATGCTCGACGAGCGCAACGGATGGCCTAGTCAGGCCACCAAGAAGATCAAAGATGCATGGATGGTTTTCATAACCTACCCTATAGTAAACCCGAAGACATGTCGGGGCGGTCCTGAACAGCCTACCTTGATCACGATAGAAGTGCACATGGACAGTGTAGACACCCTACCCTACGGTAAATCCAAAAATGTGCCTAGAAGGACCACTGTCATCCTTCCTGTCTATAATAGACATTCCAAGAACGATCCAACCGACCTTACATCTTCCCCATAGACCGCAAATGGTCCGAGGAATCTACACTCTAGATAAAACATGTTACAACATATCACAAGAAACACATGGGAATAGGTAAGAGAAGGATATTTCATTTCATTTCTTTTTTGATTTTTACAAAAAAGAAAAAGAAAAAAAGAAGAAGAAAAGAGACTCTCAAAGAGAGACCAAAAAAAAAAAGGTAGTAGTAGAGAGGTTGCGGGAAATATTTCAATAACCTCCCGCTGGCTTTTTGGTGGGGACACCAAAGGTACCAGAATAAGACAGAGGCTTTCAAACCCTTTATGGATTGATCAATAATTTATGAGTCCATCTGTAATAAGGGGTTAGCCCATCTGAGTCCATTTTAGTTGTTATTTGAGTCTTTTAAGTTGTTATTTCAGTTCTGTACTAGTCAGCTCATGTTGAGCTAGTTCAGTCCAATGCTAGTCAGCTCATGTTGAGCTAATTTTATTTTTTTGGGTCCTGTCCAAGCATACTGAAGACTCAAGACCACATCATATAAGTGAAGACCAAGTCCAGCTAAATTGAAGACATGGAAGTTTAGCCCAAGTCCAACCCAGCTTGAAGATTTGGAGATCCCAGGAGGAAAATCAGAAACCCTGATTCATTGCAGATGCCCTCCAGATGCCCAGATTCCCTTCCAGATGCTAAAGTATATTTATAGACCAGGGCATCCATGATTTCAGAGGTCCATCTGCATCCTAGCCCAAAGAAATCAAGCCCAAGTGCCAAGCCCAAGCCCTTAAGAAGCAAGATACCAGGGAATATTCCTGCTACCTAGCTACCAGGCCACCCCAGCTTCCAAAGGCCCAAGCCCATGCGCCCGAGCCCCTTTGGGCTAGCCTCTTGCTACTCCTAGAAGCCCAACATGCCTCCCTAGGCATCCTTGGAGTGTTGACCAAGTCAAGAGAATTTTTAGAGATTTTTTCTACCTAATGTTTCCTTATTTTCTATCTTGAGTTTGAGTAGGAGTAGGATTCTTATGTAAAGACTAATGTGTCCTTACTTGGAGCCCAAGACTAAGGGTCTATTTAAAGGACCCTAGTCTCTTGTATGAGGAGAGATTTTGATATATGAAATAAACCTTGAGTTCTTCTATTGTTTTGTGTGATTACCCTGCTGTGTGCATAAAGGGGTTTGAGAGTTCTTCTTCCCGGTGTTTGCAACCATCTTCTTGCCGCCAACCATCCTTCCAGCCCCCTCCAAAACTTTCTTCCCTTTGCTATTTTCCTTTATTTTTTTGATTTTCTTTGAGTTTTCTAACCCCTAACAGGTCGTTTGTAAGTCCCCGAGTTCCTACGAATCCAACGACTCCAGCCAAGCCTCAATCGGACCACCGAGCAGAAAGCCGGGTATCCGCTGATCTTTGGCTCGATTTTCCAGGCCGCATCCATCGAGGAACGAGAGATCCCTTCACTGCGATCTTCACTAGGCACTTCAGATATTGTCAGGTACACACCCTCTACCTCCAATCCTTATATTGTAGGAGAACTTGCCTGGTGCAGGCACCAGACTCAGAAGAAGACTTCAGGGCTCCATCTGGATCTCTGATTGACCTTGCCCGAAGAATTAGGATTTTCTGGTTTGTAATAAGGGTTGACTTGATCATCTCAATTTTAGCTTTAGTCTGTATGTCCCTGCAATTTAATTTTGTTGAGTCATGTTGACTTAGTAGTGGTCTAGGACTTCTCCAGGGTGTCACATTTTCTCCCAAGGCGAAGCAAGTGGGCGCCACACTCCCAGCCACACTCCCAGCCACACGCCTGAGTCCAGGGGGCGCCACATCTCCATCCAATATGCTCTGATCCCCACACCACAAGATAGCAGGTCCCTTCTCTCATGCGCCACTTAAGGAGAAGACAATCTGGGATCCACAATTCAAGGGGGCGGCCAAAGTGTTTCCATAAGAGCCAAGCTATGAAAAGAAAGGAGCAAAGCTTGGGGAGGAAGACTAGGAGGCATCCAAGTAATTCCAAATAAAACCAGGTATGAAAGGAAGGAAATTTCTCTTGAAGAGCAAAGTTAGGAGGTGCCCAAATACTTCCAAATAAGACCGAGCATGGAAGGAAAAATATTTTTTCTTGAAGAACAAGGCTAGGAGGCGCCACCCACTTTCCTTTTGAAGCCACCAATCAACATTTTTGGATCCTTTTGGCTGGCCATATGTGTGGGAATTGATCTTACAAACCTAATTTGAAGATCCACCCTATTAGTCCCACATGGGAAGATGTAAAACCCTGCTCTCTTGTAAAGTCCTATAAATTAAACCCTTCTTGTAAATTTGAAAGTTATCTGATGAATGAATCCAGTTTATGTGTGAGCAAACTCTGTGTTTTCTCTCTTCCGCACTTGCATCCAGGTGTTGCGCTCCATGAGGGAGTAAATCCGGGTTCCCCAAGAACCTTGAGGAGGTGTGAGATCTCCAACCCCCAAAACCCTAGGTTAGCCACTTCACTCCAAAACCCTAACCGCCCATAATTCTCCTCAATCCACCAAACCCTAGCCTACCCCACCTCCCACGGCCACTCTCTCCAAGTCAAGGCCGACCACCAACATCCGGGTCCAGTTCGGATACTTCAGATTCAGAGCAAATTCCAGAGGGAGCCAGATCAACCTTTAGGAGAATTCGGATTTCAGCAACATCAGCTTTCAAGTTCTTCAATCTGGTAAATCCTTCCTTGAGTATCTGATTCCATCACTTGTTCTTCTTCTTTCCCAGATCTTGAGTTCAGGAGAAGTTGACTC
Organism: Areca catechu; assembly: GCA_021397845.1. Classification (NCBI taxonomy): domain Eukaryota; kingdom Viridiplantae; phylum Streptophyta; class Magnoliopsida; order Arecales; family Arecaceae; genus Areca; species Areca catechu. The sequence goes on from CM038041.1 coordinate 74,324,060, forward strand.
AGCCACAGGACCAGTATTGGAGGATCCATTACGAAGATATCCAAATCCGAGGATCCAACAATCTGCTCGAGAGAGTTCTTCCACCAAATTCTGTGAAGATCACTGTCTGGTCGATAACCCATCTCTTCTCTTTATTTCTATCATGTTGAAAGTTCAGAGCGAAATCCTAGGTCTGGGAGTTTCTCAACCCCCAGTGATCCGTTACTTCTGAACCACTCTGATAACCTAGTTTCTTTTAAATTGTGCTTTCAATTATTACCTAGTTTCTTTCAATATAGTTTAGCTTTCCTTTGAGTCAAAGCCAATTTCTGAAAATATATATAAAAAAAAAGAATTAATCTTAATTTATTTCTACATCGCATCATCTCTTTTTTTCGTTCTGCATCATTTTTGGTATCAGAGCCCTGTCTAGGGTTTCTATCGTGTTTGCTTGTTTGAGTGTCTCTCCTTTTTACTTTGTCTGCTCGAAGTAGACTCCCCAGGATGTCCGGTCCTAGGAATGAAGCGAGGTGCAAACCTTGTCTTCCCATTCCACAGGGTGTTCCTAGGGCATTTCGGGGATCCGCTGGGTTACAACTTCGTAGCAGGAATTGTAAACGGGGGAAGCACTCTGTTTTTAGTCTGTAACTATCCTGTTGCAAGAATTGTTTCTCATTATAGATAACTCTAAATTGCATGATTTTTGTTTTTCTGGAACCAATATAATTGAAGCTATTTTATTAAATTTTTGTGTGATTTATTGGTTTCTGTGAAATTTCTGAGAGGTAAATTACTGCAACTCTGTTTCTGTGTTTCTGCAATTCAAATTTTTGAGTGATCATCTCCTAATTCATCTTAAGGGCATTTGAGCATCTAAGATAAGGGGAGGAGTTGATAACCTCTCCTTAGCCCAAAACCACCACCCACTCATTCAATCCTAAGCCTAATTTTAAAATTTATTAGACTTAATTTGCCCTAGTGGGCTAGGGACATCAACAAGTCGGGTCAAGGCTAGTGTTGAGTCAGTTTGTCTAGTTACTCTGTGTGTGCTTTGTACTCAGTGTCTAGAATGGTGGTTCAGGGATTCTTTCCCAAAGGGCTTGTGTGCTGGTCCGCCTACCTGGCCAATCACTGATTGGTGTGGCATCTAGGGACCTAACACTCCCCTTACACCTGCTTGGCTGAGTCCCAAGTTACTACAGGCTAGCTTGGCACTCTAATTGGGCATCTAGTTTGGGCTCTAGGTCTAGTTAGCCTGTAGTCATTTCAGTTGAGTCTCATTTTGTGTGTTTGCTTGCATCATCATGTCTACCCGGAATGGAGTACCCTACCAACCTGGTCAAACCCAACCTGATTTAGAGGCCATGGTTAGAGCTCTTACTGAAAGTATGAACAAATTAAGTCAGGATATGAATGAGAATTTTACCCAGCTTAGGGATCGAATCCAAGTACTTAAGGAACCTAGGAATCAGAATTGGACTCCTGACCCAGATTTTAATATGCCTCAACCTCACCCACACCAGGAGCCTAGAAGACCTTTATACAGAGATCCTGAACCTAATCATAGGAGGCCTGACACAGAGCCTGAAGACAGTGATGATAGGTTCATTCGGAACATCAAATTAGATGCACCCACTTTTGATGGTAGCTTAAACCCTAAGGTGTATTCTGATTGGGAGGGTGAGATGGACCAGTACTTTGAGTGGTATGCCATGTCTGAGGAAAGAAAGTTCAAGTTTGCCAAGATGAAGTTGGTACGTCAAGCTAGGTTATACTGGGGGAACATTGAGCTAACCACTAGAAGATGAAACGTTGAGCCCATAACCACTTCGCAGGATATGAAAGAGAAGCTTAGAGATAAGTACCTACCCATTTCATACCAGCAGAATCTGTTAGACCAATGGCAGACTTTGAAACAAGGGAACCGATCTGTATCAGACTACATAACCACCTTTGATGAATACCTGATGAGATGTGATGTGAGTGAAGCCCATGAGGTCACTTTATCTAGGTTTAGGGCTGGACTTATGGAAGACATTAAGAGGGAGTTGTTTCTGAGAGAGGTTATTGACTTAGACCAAGCCTATCAGATTGCACTGAACATTGAGAAGTTTCAAAGAGGACCCATGCCTTTTAGGGTTAGTGCCCCAATCCCAAGAAATGGACCTAGCCAAGTTAGCCCTAGCAAGCCTAATCAGGGTATTCCCTTCCCTAGGCCCATGGACAAAGGTAAGGCACCTGACACCCAGAGAACCCCTAGTTCTAGTATCATCTGTTTTAAGTGCCAGAAGCCCGGTCATATCTCCAACCAGTGCATAGCCATAGCTTGTTTTAAGTGCCATAAGGTAGGTCATGTTTCTAGCCAGTGCCCTCATAGATCCGTTTACATAGAAGAAGGAGAAGAAAAGAATTCCGGGCCCAATGAAGAGTTTGAAGAAGAAGTTTATGAGGACGGAATGAATTTGGTCGATGAGTATGAAGGAGAGGAGGAATCCACAGAGTCTGACCAATTAGGGGTTGTGAGATGCATCCTGTCCCAGAATAGAGTTCAGGAAGATTGGCGTAGGACTAACATCCTACAGACTTTCCTTAAACTAGGGGATAAGGTATGTAAAATCATCATAGATAGTGGGAGCTGTGTGAATGCCATTTCTGCTAGCACTGTCAAAATGTTAGGCTTAACCCCAGTCCCCCACCCCAACCCCTATAAGGTTTCTTGGGTAGACTCTACCTCTATACCTATCCAGTCTAGATGTCAGGTCCAAATCTAAATGCAATCCTATCAAGAGAAGATTTGGTGTGATGTCTTTCCCTTGGGGGTGAGCAGTATAATTCTTGGAAGACCTTGGTTATATGATCATGATGCCACCCTCTTAGGAAAACCCAACACCCGTGTCTTTAGTTTTAATGGGAAGAAAATCACAATCCATTCAGTCCCTCCTAAGGACAAGGTAGCTAAGGGACCCAATAAGGTTAGAGAGATGAAGACTGGAGTGAACCTAATTAGTGCTAAGGATCTAGAACAAGAAATTCATAGTGGTTCACCTATTTGGATGTTGACTGCTAAGGAACTTAGGACTCCTACACCCTCAGAGCCTCCTCAGGAAGTTAGACCTTTGTTAGAAGAATTTAAGGATGTTTTTCCCAAGGATCTGCCGGACCACCTTCCACCTCTTAGGGATATCCAGCATTCCATAGATTTAGTCCCAGGAGCTACTTTACCCAACTTGCCCCATTATAGGATGAATCCATCTGAGCATAAGGAACTGCAAAAGCAGGTTGGAGAATTATTGAGGAAGGGGTTCATTAGAGAGAGTCTTAGCCTTTGTGCAGTCCCTGCACTTCTGACCCCAAAGAAGGATGGCACGTGGAGAATGTGTATTGATAGTCGTGCCATCAACAAAATCACAATCAAGTATAGGTTTCCCATCCCTAGACTAGATGACATGCTAGATATGATGGCCGGTGCAATGGTTTTTTCTAAAATTGATCTCAAGAGCGGCTATCATCAGGTTAGGATTAGACCAGGGGATGAGTGGAAAACCGCTTTCAAAACTAAGGATGGTCTTTATGAATGGGTTGTTATGCCATTTAGATTGTCCAATGCCCCTAGTACTTTCATGAGGATTATGACCCGGATACTTAGAGCTTATATAGGGAAGTTTGTAGTGGTCTATTTTGATGACATCCTGATCTATAGTAAGACCCCTGCAGATCACCTAGGCCACCTTAGACAAGTCTGCCAAGTTTTGAGGAATGATAGTCTCTACGGTAATCTCAAAAAGTGTGAATTCATGTCCAGTAGAATTATCTTCCTTGGTTTTGTAGTAACCCCTGACGGCGTGGCTGCCCATCTCGAAAAGATTAGGTCCATAGTAGAATGGCCAGAGCCGACCAGTGTGCATGAAGTCAGAAGTTTCCATGGCTTGGCTACCTTCTATAGGAGATTCATCAAGGGGTTTAGTACTGTAGTTGCTCCTATCACAGACTGTATTAGGAAGGGAGAATTCCAGTGGACTAAAGCAGCCCATAAAGCCTTCCTAGATCTTAAGGATAGGATGACCCAGGCACCCATTTTAAGGTTACCCAACTTTTCAATGGTATTTGAGGTTGCCTGTGATGCTTTAGGAGTAGGCATAGGTGGAGTCCTAAGCCAAGAAACCATCCCGTAGCATTTTTTAGTGAAAAACTTAATGATGCTAAGCTTAGGTATTCTACCTATGATAAGGAATTTTATGCGGTAGTGTAAGCTTTGCGTTATTGGAGACATTATTTGCTACCGCAAGAATTTGTGCTGTTTTCGGACCATGAGGCTCTTAGATTCTTGAATTCCCAGAAGAAGCTTAACCCTAGGCATGCTAAGTGGGTAGAGTATATCCAGTCCTATACTTTTGTTTTAAAATATAAGGCTGGGTTTGAAAATAAGGTAGCTGATGCCCTTAGTCATCGATCTTTGTTATTGAATTCTGTTACGGCTGAAGTCATAGGGTTTGAGCAGATCAAAGAAGAATATGAGTCGTGTCCGGATTTTAAGACTGTGTACCAGGATCTAACTCAAGGACCATCTAGTGATCATAAGGATTATACCCTTTTAAATGGCTTTCTGTTCTTTAAGAATAGGCTTTACATCCCTAGAACTTCTCTTAGGAAATTTTTGATTTGGGAAATTCATGCTGGAGGTTTAGCTGGCCATTTCGGAAAAGACAAGACCACCTTGGCTATTGAAGACCACTTTTTCTGGCCTAGCTTAAAAAGAGATGTAGCACACATTGTGGCTAGGTGTCGGACCTGCGCTGTTGCCAAATAGCGAAAACAGAACACTGGCCTTTATACCCCACTCCCTGTTCCAGATCGTCCTTGGCAAGATGTGAGCATGGACTTTGTGTTAGGTTTGCCTAAGACCCAGAGGAGGCATGACTCTATCTGTGTTGTAGTCGACCGATTTTCCAAGATGGCCCATTTCTTGCCTTGTTCCCAAACATTTGACGCATCTAAGGTAGCCACCCTGTTCTTTAATGAGATAGTTCGACTCCATGGCCTACCTAAGACCATTGTTTTAGATAGGGATGTCCGGTTCACCAGCTATTTCTGGAAAATCCTTTGGCATAAGTTAGGGACAAAACTTAAGTTTTCAACTGCCTATCATCCCCAGACTGATGGCCAAACCGAAGTACTGAACCATAGTTTAGGCAATCTGTTAAGGTGTCTTGTTGGTGAAAATATTAGGAACTGGGATTTGTACTTACCTAGAGCTGAATTTGCATACAATGACTCGGTCAATAGGTCTACAGGTAAGAGTCCATTTGAAATTGTGCATGGTTACAAACCTCACACACCTCTTGACCTATCTCCTTTACCAGTACACACACGAGTCTCCGAGTCTGCCGAAGTTTTTGCATAGCATATAAAAGACTTGCATAAAGAAATTCATGCCAAAATAAATTTAAGTAATGAAACTTATAAGAAGTTGGCTGATTCTCAAATGCGAGTCAAAACTTTTGATGAGGGAGACTATGTAATGATTAGGTTAAGGCCTGAACGGTTTCCACCTGGAACCGTTAGAAAGTTACATGCTAGAGGAGCTGGACCATTTAGAGTGGTGAAGAGAGTAGGACACAATGCCTACGTGCTCGAGTTGCCTTCAGAACTAGGCATTAGCTCCACTTTCAACATTACAGACCTAGTAGAGTATAGAGAGTCAGCTGTGATTCCCAGTGAGCCTTTTGAGCCTAATCCTGCTCTTGAGAGTGAACCCAATCCTGTGTGTCCACCAACAAATTGGCTTGTGAGGAAAGAGCAGATTGAGAAGATCCTGGATGATCAGGTTATCTCTACTCGTAATCGAGGATACCAAAGATACCTGGTCCGCTGGCAAGGAAGGCCAGATTCTGATGACTCTTGGATCTCCCGAGAAGAATTACAAGAATTGGACCCAGACCTCTTGGAGAGATACCAGAGCCAACTTGATCCATACTCGACATGGTCGAGTTCCTCCCATCCCGGGAGAATTGGTGCGGGCACCAGACTCAGAAGAAGACTTCAGGGCTCCATCTGGATCTCTGATTGACCTTGCCTGAAGAATTAGAGTTTTCTGGTTTGTAATAAGGGTTGACTTGATCAGCTCAATTTTAGCTTTAGTCTGTATGTCCCTGCAATTTAATTTTGTTGAGTCATGTTGACTCAGTAGTGGTCTAGGACTTCACCAGGGTGTCACATTTTCTCCCAAGGCCAAGCAAGTGGGCTCCACACTCCCAGCCACACTCCCAGCCACACGCCTGAGTCCAGGGGGTGCCACATCTCCATCCAGTATGCTCTGGTCCCCACACCATAAGATAGCAGGTCCCTTCTCTCATGCGCCACTTAAGGAGAAGACAATCTGGGATCCACAATTCAAGGGGGCGGCCAAAGTGTTTCCTTAAGAGCCAAGCTATGAAAAGAAAGGAGCAAAGCTTGGGGAGGAAGACTAGGAGGCACCCAAGTAATTCCAAATAAAACCAGGTATGAAAGGAAGGAAATTTCTCTTGAAGAGCAAGGTTAGGAGGCGCCCAAATACTTCCAAATAAGATCGAGCATGGAAGGAAAAATATTTTTTCTTGAAGAACAAGGCTAGGAGGCACCACCCACTTTCCTTTTGGAGCCACCAATCAACATTTTTGGAACCTTTTGGCTGGCCATATGTGTGGGAATTGATCCTACAAACCTAATTTGAAGATCCACCCTATTAGTCCCACATGGGAAGATGTAAAATCCTGCTCTCTTGTAAAGTCCTATAAATTAAACCCTTCTTGTAAATTTGAAAGTTATCTGATGAATGAATCCAATTTATGTGTGAGCAAAATCTGTGTTTTCTCTCTTCCGCACTTGCATCCAGGTGTTGAGCTCCGTGAGGGAGTAAATCCGGGTTCCCCAGGAACCTTGAGGAGGTGTGAGATCTCCAACCCCCAAAACCCTAGGTTAGCCACTTCACTCCAAAACCCTAGCCGCCCATAATTCTTTTCAATCCACCAAACCCTCTCCTACCCCACCTCCCACAGCCACTCTCTCCAAGTCAAGGCCGACCACCAGCATCCGGGTCCAGTCCGGATACTTCAGATTCAGAGCAAATTCCAGAGGGAGCCAGATCAACCTTTAGGAGAATCCGGATTTCAGCAACATCAGCTTTCAAGTTCTTCAATCTGGTAAATCCTTCCTTGAGTATCTGATTCCATCATTTGTTCTTCTTCTTTCCCAGATCTTGAGTTCAGGAGAAGCCGACTCAGCCACAGGACCAGTATTGGAGGATCCATTGCGAAGATATCCTAATCCGAGGATCCAACAATCTACTCGAGAGAGTTCTTCTACCAAATTCTGTGAAGATCACTGTCTGGTCGGTAACCCATCTCTTCTCTTTATTTCTGTCCTGTTGAAAGTTCAGAGCGAAACCCTAGGTCTGGGAGTTTCTCAACCCCCAGCGATCCGTTACTTCTGAACCACTCTGATAACTTAGTTTCTTTTAAATTGTGCTTTCAATTATTACCTAGTTTCTATCAATATAGTTTAGCTTTCCTTTGAGTCAAAGCCAATTTCTGAAAATATATAAAAAAAAAAGAATTAATCTTAATTTATTTCTGCATCGCATCATCTCTTTTTTCCGTTCTGCATCATTGCCCTAACCGAGGCTTCTCAGCTCCAGCGATCCTTCTTTAGTACTTTTCTAGGTTCTAATCTGCATGCTTGGCTTCAAAAATTCATACAAAATTCCCTACAACTAATTTTGATCTGAAATTTGGGAATTAATCACCTAACCCCACATATAAAACATACAAAAAGAATTGCATGCATATTAATCCTGCATCACTTTTTCCCGTACCAGCGGGGGGAGCTCTGAAGGGATGATGAAGGGGCCCTGGGGTTCCCATCCATACGAGAATCCGACCCCTCATCGAAGTTGGAATCAAATTCATGCCCGGGAAAGGGAATGGAGGGCTTGATGTTATCTAGGCCCTTCAAGTCATAAAACTTGAAGGCTTTCCCCCTGCATTCCCGGAACCCTTGATGGTAGGAGTCAAGAGCCGCTTCGGTGACCTCCTCCCTGAAGGCAGTGGATGCCTTGAAGTCTGAGACGGCGTTTGCCGCCTCCTTCTTGGCCTCCTCCACCTCTGTGACTTGGGCCCTGGCCTCCCTTAGTTGGGCCTCCAACAGGCGAACCTTCTTCTCTAGACGGTCCACGAGAGGCTCATCATCATCGCCCAGCTCGTAGAACCCCAGACTCCTCTATGGGTCGATGGCCCTCCTCTTCGCTACCCGACGAAGCTAGGAGGTGCTGAACCTCATTTTCAACTAAAGGGAGAAGTTTGAGAGGATGGTGGCCCTTGGCAGTAGAGGGCAAAGTCCTATTTAAAGGAACCCTGCACCCATGATCGACTACAAGGAGGCGTGCTCCAAGTCTTTTCCCAGCTGCATCGAAGAGTGCCACGTGTCCAAGCGATGCTTCGAGAGCCGGAAGGCCTCTCGGGGGTCATTCCCAGGATAACAACTACCAGCGCTTCGAATCTGGAGAAATTCCCATCGTGTGGTGGCAACATTAATGGCACCTTTTTGGAAAAAAGAGACCTAGCGGCATATAAGGCACAAGAAATCACAGTTTTACGAATATCAATACACCGCATTGACTACGAGGATCATAATCAAACTTCTCTAATCATCGATCAATGGGGAGTTAACACCTGTCTACCCCAACGGACAGGTTTAGTACCAAAAGGAAGGTGACAATAGCCCAATCAACCATAGACGGTCTTCGGCAATGAGGTTCTAACCTATTCTAGAGTTCGTCTTTGTCAATTATCAATCAAACGGCCTTCGACCATGGCTGTTCGGCCAAGCAGAAGAAGAGCAAGTGAAACTTGTTCGAGCTACGTCTAAAAACACAACACAGCATATGCAAAAGAAGGGAAAGCTACTTCAAAATCTACGGAAGTTGTCATACAAAAGGCCATTGACAATACAAAAAACAAAGAGAGAGAAAACACATCTAAAGCTACTTGGATTATTCTACATCAACTGGAGGAGACCCAACATTAAAGGATTGAAGCAACTCGTCAACAAGTGCAGAAAGGACCTCGTCGATTTGGGTTGGCACCGGAGAACATTCGGCCTGGACTTCCCCAACCTAAACCTCCTCCTGAACTGGAATCAAAGTTGGGGTCACCCCCAGATCTTCGACTGAGGCAGAGGCCTCTTCTCCCGGGCATAGCACCTTTTCAGCCTCTACTGCGGCTTCGACCTCCTCTCCCTTCTTCTCTTCTTCTTCGGCTATGTTGAAGGGAGGGATGCTAGAAAGATCAAGGTAGGGGAAGGTCTCCTTTACCTTGGAAAGTCTGTCATTAAAGCCATGCTGGTAGCCATACAAGGATGCTTCATTCATTTCCTCTTAGAATCATGAAGACTTCCTGAAGTCTGCTACAGCATCATCCACCAGCTTTCTTAGGGACACGGACTCTCTCTTGGCGACTTCGGACTTCAGAATTGCCTCTTCGGCCCTCCTAGCAGCCTCTTCCGCTACCGTGGTCAAACTCTCTATCTTTTCCTGATTCTCCTTGGCAGCTTGCTTCAAGGAGTCGACTTGTTTTTTGCTCTTCCTCCACCTTGCCCCTTGCTCCGTTATTGTCAGATGGGCACTTTTTAGTTCGCCCCTCATTTCATGAACCTCATCATTCACCCAGACAAGACGGTCCTCCATAGACTGTCTCAACTCTTCAGCTACTTCTCTTGCAGCCGTGGCAGTATGGAGCTCCTCTTTGAGGCCATGGATGAGGCTGTTAACATTTCCCAGGCCCTCCTCCATAAAGGTAAGGTCATAGACCAACTGCATAAAAAACATGGAGTCTTGGATTGAACAATTCTCAAAATAAAGAAGATGTCAAGGACTATACTTGTTGCAGGGCAGAAAAGGCAGAATTGGACACCCTGGGAAGGTTCCGACTTCGAAGAACTACCAAGTCATGAGGCAGCAACGTGCTCTTCAGTGCCTGCCTAGCTACAGCAGGGACCAGCAATCCCACCATGGGTGAAAGCTTCGAAGAATTCACCGAACAGCTTCCAGTTGGGGAAGCCCCGTGAGCAAATTCTCCCTCAACTCGCCACACTTTGCCCCTATCAACTGCATGGGAGAAAAATGGTGGCGCATCCGCCGCCTGAGGCAGACTCCCTATTATGCGAACCGGGGAAGTAGCTGCCGGTGGAGTTTCGACTGGGCAAGTGTTGCCCAGAAATGGAGCCCAAGAGGTTGGGTGAATTGGGTCTTTTACAAATTTAATACAATAAAATAAAGGTCTAGTGGTGCTTGTGAGCAATAATAAATTCGATGCAAGATGATAGCACTTAATTAAAGAATGCAAAAGGAAAAGAGCAATCACACACAAACACAAGATATATAGTGGTTCGGTGCAAACCTAGCACCTACATCCACTCCCCAAGCCACCCTTGGGAATTCCACTATAATCCACACCAGATTACAGTTGACTTATTTTTTCAAGGCTCACAAGTCAAAACCTAAGTTGGTTTTATCACCTAGGCTCACCAACAAACCTAAATACTTGTTTTGTCTTCGGGCTCACAAGTTAACCCTAGTTGGTTTTAACACTTTGGCTCACCAACAAACCACAATAACCTTCCTTCAAGACACCCTTGAAAGCAAGGTTAAAGCATAATAAAACAGATATGAAATTTAAAAGCTACAACAAACTCTCTTCAAGAGTAGATGGAATCTTTGAAGCCCAAAGGATGCTTTGACTTCACTCTTCTTCAAGTTGCCTCCTTTTGGAATGTAATAAGGTTGAGCAAGCAGGCTTTTTCAGTGGAATCAAGCTAGAAGAGGCTTTTGATTTGAAGTTTGGAGAGAATATTGGCTTTTTGGCTTTTGAGTGGACTTGAATGCTCTTGAATAGACTTCTCTCTTCTTTTTCTTGACTTCTTCACACTTCTCTTGCTTTAAAATGAGGTTGGTGGAGATTAAATACACCAAAAACTTTCTAAAAATGGTTTGTGACCGTTGGAGCATTGGAAATAGCTATTTGGAGCATGAAAACCAATTTTTGCAAGCCAGAAAAATAGATCCATTAGAGCTGTCAGGCTGTAAGTGTCGACACTTGGCTGTCAGGTGTCGACACTTGGCTGTCAGGTGTCGACACTTAATTTCTGGGAGTCGACACTTGATGCACAGGTGTCGACACTTGACACAAAAATCCTTGAACCAACAAAGTTCTATATTTTCAAAATTCTCAGGCCTTGAGTCGATACTTGAAATCTAAGTGTCGACACTTGGTGTCGACACTTGAATTCTAGGTGTCGACACTTGGCGTGCCAAGGATTTTTGTCCTTGCCAAATGCTGAAGTGTCGACACTTGACTGTCCAGGTGTCGACACTTGAGACTGAAAACATCCAGAATCAAGAGTAAAAGCCTTGAAATCAAAAAAGATGTTCATGAAAGCATAAACACATAATAATTAAGCAATTGTAAGCCCTTTTTCAATGAAGAGGATGCCCGGATATGTGAGATTTGCTCCGTGCCATTGCGTGCCATACATCATAAATATTTGAAATTTTGAGGTGCTTTCTTCCTGAAAACTTACAACTTGAAATCCTCATTAGAATACAATATGTACTCAATGTTTTGTTATTCATCAAAATCACTGGGTGGAGCCAACAATCTCCCCCTTTTTGATGATGACAAAACCTTGAGAAAAAGAGACAATATAGTTCAAACTTTTATAACCATGAGTTTCTAGTCATAATAGAGATAACAACTTTATAGATAGGAGGAAACAATCTCCCCCTTAATTAGATACTTCTTATTAAGGTAAACTTCAAATCAATATAATGCATCTTTTTCTTAATAAAAAAAATACTTGTTCTCAAATTCTCAATAACAATTAACATCATTACTTAAAAATTAACATCCATTAACATCACTCTTTTTCTCCATAACAATTAACATCACTTTTTTAACATTACTTTTTCTCCCCCTTTTTGTCAATCATAAGAAAAGGGAATAACCTCCCCCTTACAATTAGCATGGATACAAAAGAGAGTAGAGAAACAAATATCATAGCTGAAATTGTGCTAGTATCAGAGTTAAAGCATCCCATTATATCAGAGCTAAAATATGATAAACTGAAGTACAAAAGGTTTAAGATAACAAACATATATATATGAGATAAATTTTCAGTACAAAAGAGCTGAAACATACATATATCAACCATACAAAATAAGATCTGAAACAGTCATCTGTGAGGCTAATCCTCATCAGATGGAACATCAAGACTGAAAGGAGCACTAATCCTAGATCTGGTGGCTAATGCCCTAGGAGGTGCTAAAGCTCTAAGACTCCTGGTACGACCGGTAGGACCAAAAGCGGGTACAACCCTAGAAGATCTGGTAGAAGGAGGTGAAAGACGATTAGCTGGCTCAATAGGATCTGGAACGAAGTCAACTAGTGTAGTAGAAGGAGCAGGTGTAGAAGGAGGATCTCGACTGACCACCTCATAAGCATCAGCTCCGCCTACACCGTCGCTGTCAGTGCCTACTACCTCAGTGGCTCGGTCAACATCCTGATCACCTCCGTCCGCAAAATCAGCATGGTCGCTCTGGTGATCGCCGCCGTCATCATCATCATCATTATCATCATCAGATCGAGCAAGTGCAGGTGCAGCAGGAGGTATAAGTGATCTCAAAAGACTCTCAAGACGTGTAAATCCCTCCTCCATGGATCTGCGGATCTCAGCATGCTCTGAGGTAGTCTGTGCTCGTAGAAGCTCGACCTCGCTACGCAGCTGAGTCACCTCTCCTCTGATCTATGTGAACTGTGCTCTGGAATGCTTCTCAAAGGATAATCCTGTAGATGGTGGTGGAGGAGCTGAAGCATCAGGTGACAGGTGCTCTGCCTATGTCGATGGTACATCCACTGGAGGAAGAACTGCTGGCTCAGATGGTCCAGCCTCAGCCTCTCGAATCTCATCCTCCTCATCTGGCTCCTGGCCAGACTCTCTCCGAACCCATCGACCTCCAACCATCCTGAATCCCATGCGGTGCAATGACCTCTCATCATATACATCTGTGTGCAGTATCTCCTTGGGGATCTCCCCCTCCAATAATACTCCACAGGCTCTGAAAAGATGGGTCAGTGCCATCCCGTATGGCAAACAGTGTTGGCGCTGAGTGGCAGCATCATGCATCTATGACAGCATCAAGGCGGGTATATCAACAGGTCTCCTCTCGATCAGACTGGTCATCAACATCAGCTCTCTCTCTGTGATGAAATCGAATATGCCAGTCTTCGGTAGAAGGATCCGTGCGGTAATGTGGTGCAGCAGTTGCATCTCTAATGATAACTGGTTCATGGTAACCACTGAAATACCGCGAATATCCTCTCGCTCAAGGATGCATCTGAAAGCTGCCTCTCTATCATCAACTAAAAATGCACAGACTCCTCTCCGGGGTATCTCCCATACTCGGCTCAGCAACTCATCAGTCAATGAAATTTGTATACCCCTGACAGATGTCGTCCATAAGAGTCATTGACAGTCCAGTGCACCGTAGAACTCCCTCACCAGGTGAGGATCGTATCTCTCCTGCATGGTGCAGAAGGGTACTAGTCCTGCATTTGTGAGTATCTCCCTAATGCCAAAATGGTGCCTGTCGAAACACAGTAGATCAACTCTCCTCCCTGAAGCTACTGACTTCCCTGCCATCCTCTCTGCAGGGGGGGAGCTCGGAGTGGCTGTACTGCTCGGCTGAGCGGGATCAAATCTGGCCTTCGACCTCCTCTCACTACCCTGACTAGGCCTCGCTCTAACTGCAAGTCTCTTCCTAGGACCCATATCAGCCAACTGACCAGGAAGAATGGAAAAAGGTTCAGAACAAAGGACTGGCCATAGGTTGAGATTAGAGTTCAAATTGGTTTCGAAAACCAGAATCAATAAGTTTTGATCAAATGACAAATTTTTGAGTAAAATTTATAGGAAAAATTTGTGTTAGGTGGAGTACATTTGAATCCCACAAAGATTTATTTTTGTAAGGTCCAAAAAATCAAAAACCATGGGATTTGGGTTTTACTCACTTAGGGTTTTTGCAAATAGGCGAAAATGTTCAAAATGTATTACTAAAGATCCTTCCTAATCATCAATAAAAGGATTTAATATGCTTAAATTAGATGAAAACCCATTTTATTTTGCCTAAAATTGATGAAACAGTGATTTTTGTGAAAAAGGGTTGAAAAACGCCCAAAAGATGAGAGAAATCCGAGAAAAACAAATCTAAAACATGATTCCCTCAAATGGAGTTTTAGAAATTTACTAAAACACGCAAAAATCCGGTTAGATTAAAGAAAAATGTTCAGAAAACATAAAACACGATCGTTTGGTTTGAAAATAATAAAATTAAAAACATAGAAAAATAAAAATGAAATTAGAGAGGAAAATACCTGATTTGTGAAGGATTGAGGGGTGAAAAGATGGATTTGGACAGGGGGGACCACTGTTCCAAGAAACCTGGGGGGAAGAAAATTTTTAAAAACCCTTTGTTCAGTCCATTTTAAAACAGTTCAGATTCGCAAGTGTCGACACTTCGGATTTGTCAAGTGTCGACACTTGGTCAGGTGTCGACACTTGACACTTTCCAAGTGTCGACACTTGGCCAACAAAATTCGAGAAAATCCAGAAAAATTAGAAAAAATTTGACAAATTTCTTGGGATTTTAAACAATAAGTTATGAGCTTTTAGGACTAGGTAAAATGATACTAAGAGAGTCCTAGGAGAATGGATCAATTACACCTAACTCTCTTCTAATCAAACAGAACCTATCCTCACTCAAAGGCTTTGTAAACACATCAGCTAATTGATCATTGGTACAAACAAAATCAAGAATTACATTTGAGTTTTGTACATGATCTCTTATGAAATGATGTCTTATTTCAATGTGTTTACTTCTTGAATGTTGCACTGGATTTTTAGATAAGTTGATTGCACTAGTATTATCACATCTTATGGGTGTCTTAGTTAGTTTAATGCCAAAGTCTTCGAGTTGTTGTTTGATCCAGAGGATTTGAGCACAACAGCTCCCAGCTGCTATATATTCGGCTTCTGCCGTAGATAGAGCAATAGAGTTCTGTTTCTTGCTACTCCAGGAGATCAAAGTTACTCCAAGAAACTAACAAGTTCCACTAGTACTTTTATGATCAAGTTTACACCCAGCAAAATCAGCATCGGAATAAGCAATTAAATCACATGAAGAATCTCTAGAGTACCATAAACCAATTTCAATTGAGCCAGATAGATATCTAAGTATGCGTTTAACAGCCAAAAGATGAGACTCTTTAGGATTGGACTGATATCTAGCACACATACAGACACTAAACATGATATCTGGCATACTAGCAGTAAGATATAATAATGAACCAATCATGCCACGATATAATTTTTGATCAATTGACTTACCTGATTCATCCTTGTCAAGTCTACATGTAAAGCTCATAGGGGTACCTAATGGCTTAGTGTTCTCCATCCCAAACTTCTTGAGTATTTCTCTTGTATATTTTGTTTGGTTGATGAAGATCCCCTCTTTGGTTTGCCTTATCTGGAGTCCGAGGAAGAAATTCAGTTCTCCCATTAAGCTCATCTCGAAGTCACCCTGCATTAGACTTGCAAAATCTTGACAAAGAGATTCATTAGTAGCACCAAATATTATATCATCAACATAGATTTGTACTACTAAGAGATCATCATTCTTTTTCTTTAAAAATAATGTTTTATCTACATTTCCTCTAGTAAAATCATTTTTCAGCAGAAAAGAGCTTAAACGATCATACCAAGCTCTTGGAGCTTGTTTTAATCCATATAAAGCTTTATGAAGTTTATAAACATGATTTGGAAATTCAGAATTTTCAAAACCAGGGGGTTGTTCAACATAAACTTCTTCTTCAATTAATCCATTTAAGAAAGCACTTTTAACATCCATCTGATACAGTTTAAAGTTCATGAAACAGGAAAAAGCCAATAATAGCCTAATTGCCTCAAGTCTAGCCACAGGAGCAAAGGTTTCATCAAAATATATCCCTTCCTCCTGATTGTATCCTTTGGCAACTAGTCTAGCTTTATTTCTAATTACTATTCCATTTTCATCAAGTTTGTTTCGAAAAACCCATTTTGTGCCAATAATTGATGTGTTTGAGGGCCTATCTACCAGTGTCCAAACATTGTTCCTTTTAAACTGATTAAGTTCATCTTGCATAGCATTTATCCAATTACTATCACATTCAGCTTCCTCAATAGTTTTAGGTTCAATTTGAGACACAAAAGCTAAATAATCATAAATATTTCTAAGAGATGATCGAGTACTTACACCTTTAGATGGATCACCTATAATTAGTTCTTTTGGGTGTCCATGAGCATACCTCCATTCTTTTGGTAAAGGATCAACAGTTGAGGTATCTTCATCACCTTGTGCTTGATCTCTGTCAGTGTTTTGATCATCATTCTGTTCCTTGGTAAGTTCTTCATTGTTGTTTCTTTCTTCAGTTTTCTTGTTACCTGATTCATCAAAAAGTACATCTTCTTTTTTTGAAGATTTTTGGTTAGTTTCGTCAAATACTACATGAATGGATTCTTCAACAACAAGTATCCTTCTGTTGAAGACCCTGTATGCCTTACTAGATGTGGAGTAGCCTAGAAAGACTTCCTCATCTGATTTGGCATCAAATTTACTTAGATTGTCTTTACCATTGTTTAAGATGAAACAACGACAACCAAAAATATGAAAGTAATGGATTGAAGGTTTTCTACCCTTCCAAAGCTCATAAGGAGTTTTCTTTAAAATCGATCGAATTAAAACACGATTTAAGATATAGCATGTAGTATTTATGGCTTCCGCCCAAAAGTATCTAGGTAAATCATTTTCACAAAGCATGGTGCGTGCCATTTCTTCAAGAGTTCTATTTTTTCTTTCTACTACCCCATTTTGTTGAGGTGTCCTAGGTGCAGAAAAATTATAATAATTCTATTTTCAATACAGAATTTATTAAAATCGGCATTTTCAAATTCAGTTCCATGATCACTTCTTAAAGAAATTACTGAAACAACTTTTTCATTTAAAACTCTTTTGTGAAATCTTATAAATTCAGAAAACGTTTCATCTTTGTGAGCTAAAAACATGACCCAAGTAAAACGTGAGAAGTCATCTACAATGACTAGACCAAACTTCTTACCTCCCAAACTAGATGTTCTAGTAGGCCCAAAGAGGTCCATATGAAGCAATTCTAAAGGTCTAGATGTAGAGATTACTCCTTTAGGTTTGAAAGAAGACTTTGTTTGTTTTCCAAGTTGACATGCACTGCAAATCTTATCTTTTTCAAAATTAAGTTTAGGCAAATCTTTTACTAAATTCTTTTTGCTAAGATTTGAAATTAAATGCATGCTAGCATGTCCTAGTATACGATGCCAAAGCCAACTAGTTTCATCGATCTTGGCTTCCATTGCCACTAGACATTGACCTTTCTGAATAGGGAGATCATCAAGATCAATCATATAAATATTGCCATGCCTATGACCGATGAATTTAATGCCATTATCATCTAGACTAGAAACAATGCACAAAGAAGATTCAAAAACAACTTTAAAATTTTTGTCACAAAATTGACTAATACTAAGCAAGTTATGTTTTAATCCATCAACATATAAAACATTATCAATATAAGAGGTAGGGGTGATATGGATTTTACCAATACCGTTGATTTTTCCTTTTCCATTATCACCAAAAGTTATATTGCCACCATTTTGATATGTGAGTGATGAGAACTGCTCCACATATCCTGTCATATGCCTTGAGCAACTGCTATCAAGGTACCACATTCTTTTCTTGATGGTTGCAAGGCATACCTGCAATAAAGATCAAGTGGAGACTTTAGGTACCCAAGCCATCTTGGGTCCTTTTTGGTTAGTGGCATTGGTTCCTTTTGGAACCCAAACATTCTTAGTTTTTCTTAATTTTCTTTTGTTGCACATGTAAGATTTATGTCCTTTAACACCACAAATATAGCATGTAATTGATGAAGATGCAGGCACAAAAAAATTTTTAAGGAGTTTCTGTTTCTTATGAGTTCTGAATCTTAATCCAGCTTTGTCAAATACTGCTCTTTGGTTATTTAACAGTAAATTTAACTTTTCAGAACTGTAAGTAAATTTTTCAACAAAAGACTTTAGTTTATCGATTTCCTCTTTATATCTTTTGTATTCCATTAAAATTTCTTTTTTTGTCTTGACAATTTTTCATTTAAAAGTAAGTTACTTTTCTTTTCAAGTATATTCTTTTCATTTTCAAGACCCATAATCTTATCATTTAAATTTTTATTTTGTATTAGAAGGTATTCATTTTCATTTGAAAGGTTGCTATTTGTTTTAGCTAGTTCTAGATTTTGCTTCTTTAAGTCTTTATGTTTTGACTTTAATTTTTGAAATTCTATGACTAGTTCATCAAAAATTTCATGAAGCTCATCAAAAGATAATTCATTTTCGGTTTCAGAACATACCTCTTCTTGATCGGCCATTAGACAGAAATTTGCTACTTCCTGTTGTTCTTCCTCAGAGCTGGAGTCTTCACTTTCGCTCCAGGTTGCCATCATGGCCTTCTTTCTTAGCTTTCTTCTGCTTTTCTTTAGTAAGGGGCAGTCTACCTTGAAATGCCCTAGCTTTTTGCACTCAAAACATGTGGGCTGCTCCTCCTTCTTTTCCTTATCTTTTTCTTTACTGGACTCACCTTTCAGAGGTTTCTTTTTGTAATTGAATTTCTTTTTCCTCATAAACCTTCTGAATTTCCTTGCTAACATAGCAGTTTCATCTTCTTCGTCATCCTCTTCAGAGTCTTCGCTCGAGTCTTCTCTGGTAGTAGATTTGAATGCTATTGTCTTTTTCTTTTTGTCCACCTCTCCGTTCTTCTGTTTGAGAGATAGTTCATATGTCATTAAAGAACCCAATAGTTGTTCCAGCGGGAGAGTGTTGACATCTTTTGCTTCTTCAATTGCAGTGACCTTTGCATCCCATGAAGCTGGTAGAGACCTGAGAAGTTTATTTACAAGTTCACCGTTAGAAATTATTTTTCCTAAACTTCTCATGCCATTCACAATGTTTGTGAACATAATATACATCTCACTGATAGACTCAGTAGGTTCCATTTTAAACATTTCATAAGTGTGAATTAGCATGTTAACCTTGGTGGTCTTCACTTGGTGTGTACCCTCATGGGTAACCTCAAGTGTATCCCAAATCTCCTTTGCGGAGAGATAGTTGGATATTCTGTTAAACTCACTAGGATCAAGAGAACAAAATAAAAGGTTCATTGCCTAAGCATTAAGCTCAATTTGCTTAATGTCACTCTCATCCTAATCATCTTCCATTTTAGGGTTGAGAATGCCATTAATCATCATTGTAGGCTGATGAGGACCTTTTACTATTGTTCTCCACAAATTATAATCAAGAGCTTGTATAAATATGTGCATGCGTGTCTTCCAGTATGTGTAATTTGTGCCATTAAAAAGTAGGGGTCGGTTTGAAGCTTGACCTTCTTCAACAATACCCATGCCTATTGGGGCTGCCATGATCTTTTACTCAAGATCCTTGGACCTACAAGAGAGTACCGGGGCTCTGATACCACTTGTTGCCCAGAAATGGAGCCCAAGAGGGGGGGTGAATTGGGTCTTTTACAAATTTAACACAATAAAATAAAGGTCTAGTGGTGCTTGTGAGCAATAATAAATTAGATGCAAGATGATAGCACTTAATTAAAGAATGCAAACGGAAAAGAGCAATCACACACAAACACAAGATATATAGTGGTTCGGTGCAAACCTAGCACCTACATCCACTCCCCAAGCCACCCTTGGGAATTCCACTATAATCCACACTAGATTCAGTTGACTTGTTTTTTCAAGGCTCACAAGTCGAAACCTAAGTTGGTTTTATCACCTAGGCTCACCAACAAACCTAAATACTTATTTTGTCTTAGGGCTCACAAGTTAACCCTAGTTGGTTTTAACACTTTGGCTCACCAACAAACCACAATAACCTTTTTTCAAGATACCCTTGAAAGCAAGGTTAAAGCACAATAAAACAGATATGAAATTTAAAAGCTACAACAAACTCTCTTCAAGAGTAGATGGAATCTTTGAAGCCCAAAGGATGCTTTGACTTCACTCTTCTTCAAGTTGCCTCCTTTTGGAATGTAATAAGGTTGAGCAAGCAGGCTTTTTCAGTGGAATCAAGCTAGAAGAGGCTTTTGATTTGAAGTTTGGAGAGAATATTGGTTTTTTGGCTTTTGAGTGGACTTGAATGCTCTTGAATAGACTTCTCTCTTCTTTTTCTTGACTTCTTCACACTTCTCTTGCTTTAAAATGAGGTTGGTGGAGATTAAATACACCAAAAACCTTCTAAAAATGGTTTGTGACCGTTGGAGCATTGGAAATAGCCGTTTGGAGCTTGAAAACCATTTTCTGCAAGCCAGAAAAATAGATCCGTTAGAGCCGTCAGGCTGTATGTGTCGATACTTGGCTGTCAGGTGTCGACACTTGGCTGTCAGGTGTCGACACTTGATTTCTGGGAGTCGACACTTGATGCACAGGTGTCGACACTTGACACAAAAATCCTTGAACCAACAAAGTTTTGTATTTTCAAAATTCTCAGGCCTTGAGTCAACACTTGAAACCTAAGTGTCGACACTTGGTGTCGACACTTGAATTCTAGGTGTCGACACTTGGCGTGCCAAGGATTTTTGTCCGTGCCAAATGCTGAAGTGTCGACACTTGACTGTCCATGTGTCGACACTTGAGACTGAAAACATCCAGAATCAAGAGTAAAAGCCTTGAAATCAAAAAAGATGTTCATGAAAGCATAAACACATAATAATTAAGCAATTATAAGCCCTTTTTCAATGAAGAGGATGCCCGGATATGTGAGATTTGCTCCGTGCCATTGCGTACCATACACCATAAATATTTGGAATTTTGAGGTGCTTTCTTCCTGAAAACTTACAACTTGAAATTCTCATTAGAATACAATATGTACTCAATGTTTTGTTATTCATCAAAATCACTGGGTGGAGCCAATAGCAAGGTCTCGACGGGGCCCCTTTCATGGGTGCCGCATCTTTCCTTGAGGTTCCCCAGGAGGACGAAGTGCTTCGGTCCCCCTCAGGACCGTCACTTCGAGCCTTCTTCCGAACCACCGACCTTGTGAGAGGGGCTTGTGCTACCCTCTTCTCAGAAGTCTGACGGAGCCAGCTCACACCGGGCTTCATTCCGCCACCTACAAGCAGAAGAGTTTCTTTCAGTCGACTGAGCCACAGCAAAACCGAGGGAAAGGAAGCAGAAATTTCCATCTCTATACCTAATGCGAAGAATTTGCTAATCCTTGTAGGATGGAGATTTCTCTCCTCCAACAACTCCCGGATAGGAGCGACTTCCGAATTAATCAGAAGATCGTAATCTGATTGATCAGCCACCAATACCTTCTTCCCATCATTGGCAGTTAAATGAGGCTTCTTCCAAACAATGTCAAAGACCCACGAATCAAAGGACAGTACGAACATGAAAACAAGCTTCCACCCATGGATGGTGCTGGGCATGTCCTTGATGACCTTACGGCTTGGTCGAGGGCCGATCACCCACTATCCGTTGCTATGGAATCCCTCTTGAGTACAAAAAGGGCTGTGAATAAATTGGTCCTAGTTTCTATGTTTGCAATGCTGCACAGGACTAGAAATCTGCAGATGTTCTGGATGCTGTTCGGGGTCAACTACGCTGGCACCACTTGGTACAGACGGAAGATTTTGATGAAGAAAGGGTGCAGGGAAAATCGAAGGCCAGCCTTCAGATGATCTTCGTACATGGCTAGGAATCTAGGGGGAGGTTTGTTCACCAGTTCCTCGGGTGCGGGAAGGACAAAAGGGAACCCCTCGGGGGAGCGATAGCATTCCCGAAGAAGGGCCATCTTCCCCTGGAAAATTGAACTAGGGATCAACTCCGGACCTACTACGTCGCCGGCCCCCGAGGGCCTTACTTGTTCCCCCTGACTTTCTATGGTTTCTTCCATGATAAAAGAATGAAACAAAGAGGCAGAAGGAAGATTCTACCTGTGGAATATACTGGTAGTCCAGAACAAGGAAAGCTGACCGAAGAATGAGGCGAGGTTGAAGAAGCTTCTTTAGCTGGACCTTCTCCCTTTCCCAAGAGTAAACCAGGGGTCTCTGAAGTTCCACCAGGTTGATTTGACCAAAGGTTACCCAGGGAGGTAACCCACCTTCAACAAACTGCCAGGATGAAGCGCATCCATCATCCAACTGATGGGGGGAAGCCGCTCCAACCATCCAAATCTCAACCGAAAGATTGGCTGGACTGTCATGCAACATGAAAAGGAGAGACGGTCCCAGGGCTGCCCGCTCTTTTGTTCTCCCCTAACCAGGGAGTGACAGCTATCCACCACCTGATTCCCAAATCAACCAGCAGTCATGATGGGTAGTCCAATCAGAGATCCCATAATCATCCACTACATTATCCACTAAGAGGAAAACGACAAGGCATTAGTACTCGCACCTTTTGAGGCAAACCTTCGCTTCAAAAACTAAGAGTAGGGGGGTAACTATTGGGGTATCCCGGTCCAAGTATGAACCGAACACAAGTTCGGCTGGCCGAAAACATCGAAGACCTTTTCCTCGAACCACTTACTTCGGACCAGGAAAAGTTAGGCCAACTATAGGTAACCCAAGGCTTCTCATCGGCCTACAACATCTGAAGGCCAGATCTTCAGATGATGTCTTCAGCCCTGACCGAAGACTTCCGAAGACATGCTCTTCGGTTCCTATCGAAGACACGATCTCCGGCCCTAGATGAACACCAAGTCCTCGACTCATGTGAAGGACAAAATCTCCGACCGAGAATCTCCCTAAATAGAGGAAATCTGAAGATGGGACCACAATCTGGCCCAGATAGGCAACAGTAACCAACGGTTACTATTGACTATCTCCATGCCACGATCATGGCGCGCAACTCCAGCTGCCATGCCTCTAGTTTGGCCGGAACCGCTCAATGAAAACCCACGATCACCAATCATAGAAAGAAATTAACTCTCCATAATCGTCGGGAGAAGAGCGGGGCCACAGGCCAGAGGCCTCCTTTTAAATAGCGGTAAGAAGAATTGCTCGAGGGAGGTACGCACACATACATACATGCATACTCTGAATTCAAGAGAGCCTTTCCCCTTTGCTTCTCGAGAATCTTCCCCATTATGTGGCTGGAATCTGCCTCTAACTTAAGCATCTGAGTGTCCCCCACCGAAACGACCCCGACAAGGGACCTATTTTGCAGGTGAACCAGGGAGCGGTCCTGTGGTGCAGTAGCTCCGACCGGCCGATACAGGGACTCCATGCCAATAGATTACAAGAGGAGGAGGGGGGGTATTTATAGAGCTCCATGCCCTCTGCTAAAGGGATTACAAGTCTTCTCCTAGTTAGAATAGGTTTACATAATTTAAGTGGGAGAAAGACTACAAAATAAACCTAGAACTAGGTGTATACAAGTTGAATAAAATAAAAACTCAAACTCCTTCTTGCATTTGAACTCTTCCACCATGTTGGACTTGGTCAACTCATGGAGGATGCCTATCCTAGGTATGTTTGGCTTTAAGGGACAGCAAGGGGTCATCCTCCTTTGGATTGGTGCATGGGCTTTGGGCCTTGGAAGTTGGGGTGCCCTGGTATCAACATATTCCTTAGAATCTTGGTTCTTCTTGCTTGGGCTTGCTTCTTGGGCTTGAATTTGAAGGCCTGGAGTGCTAGGATAACCTGGAAAACATGGGCTTCTGGCATATGAATTATTTCAGAAGCATCTGGAGGGAATCTAGCATCTAAAATGGCATTTGGAAAGAATCAGGGCACCTCGAGGGCATTTAGGGCTCCTGGGTGTCAATTAAGCTCCCATAAGTTGATATAATTGCCTCTAGCTTCTGAATAAGGCCTAGTGGAACTCCAACATAGGGTAACCTTCTCTCTTGTACAAGATTTGGATTCAACTAGAGTCATACTGAGTACAAGATTCAATATACTGTACTAGGCCGAGACAAATCAACTAGTCTCATCTTTTTACGACTCAATCTTAGTTTTTTACAAAATTGTAACACATGACTAAGTAAACCAAATAGGGCCCAATAATCTGTATCTAATCTTGGTGCCCCCACCACTCTACTAGGTCCTTTAGGGTCATTCCACGTTCTGGACCAACTCTTAGGACTAGGAGCCATGGCACCCATAAAACCCCTAGACTCCTTGCTTCTATGACTAGGATTATAGCTCATATTTACTTTGAGCTTCCATTTGATGAGAAGTAGCCTCACAGATGTTTATCTTATTGTTTATAATTTTGCATTAGTCTTTTTCTTAACTATGTATCAGTTTTTAGTCATGTTTCAGTTTATGCTATGTAAGCAATTTTGTGTTACTGAAATTCTCTTAAATATATGAAAGCTTACTTTAATCTCTTGATTACTCTTCTTTTTGTCCATTTGCTTTAATACCAACCAATATATGCTGATATATTATTGGATCATGGCCCCTAACCAACTTTGTATGCTTTAATGCATTAGTTTAGGGGGAGATTACTCTTTTTAATGATTAATGTTGATAAAAGGGGGAGTAAGATCTATATATACGCATTTTCTATAAATTCTGAAATATTTTATATCTTATCTAATATAGGGGGAGAGAAAATAAATTTCAACCTTGTTTGTCACTTCTCCTCTATGAAACTATGTTGTATAAACTTTGATATGCTGAATTTAAATCAATTCTTATTAGTTGTAAGTGTATGCTCACTTGAAAAGTATTCAATATCTACAGTTAAATTTAAATATTTATGTACTCAAGATTTTGCCATCATCAAAAAGGGAAAGATTGTTGGCTTTAGTCTTTGATTTTGATGACTAACAAAACATTGAGTATGTATTTTATACTAATATTTCAATTGTAGTTATGAGTTTCAGGATACAGGTACCTCAAATTTTCAATATAAAAGTATCAAGACACTCATTGGAAGCTAAGCAATTTTCATTATTTATAAAGTCTTCTCATCTTAAAAAGACCTCAAAATGGAGCAATTGGAGCTTTACAAAAAGTGTATTGAAGTTTCATTGAAGAACATCTTGAATTTTGAAGGTTGGCACAAGTTTTTGTTAAGTGGCAGACTCATGGCATGCAAAGTGCTGACACTTCAGAAGGCTGGCACACAGAAATCCCTTTGGCATGCCAAGTGTTGACTCACAGAAATCAGGTATCGACTCACAGAAGTCAGGTGTCGACTCACAAAAATGAAGTGTTAACTCATGGCCTGAGAAAATTGAAGATACAGAACTATACCTTTTTGAGATATATTCTATCAAGTGTCGGCTCAGGAGACTCAAGTGTTGACTCATAAGATTCAAGTATCGACTCACATAGTTCAAGTGTCGACTCATAGCCTGAGAATAGAAAAAGGACAGAACCCTGGTTTTTTAGATGCTTATACCCTGAGTCGACTCATGAAGACTCAAGTGTCGACTCACAGAAGTCAAGTGTTGACTCACGGGTTCTAACAGCTATAATGGCTATATTTTCTGAGAGTCAGATTTGAGCCCCACAAGTCTCCAATGGCTAGTTTTACTCCACCAATGGTCTTAAACCATTTTTTGAAAGTTTTTGAAGTATTTAAGCTTTGCCAAATTCATTCATGAGGAACTAACTCACAAGAGACAAGACATATCTTGAAAACTTCACTTCCAATTTCAAAAAGAGAGCAAAAGAGAATATTACATTAAAAAAGCTTACAAGCCTTCATTTCAGCATTCTAAAAGTAGTCTTTGAAGTGATTCCAAAAAGAAGACAACTCAAGCAATCATTTGTAAGGGTTTTGGTGACCAGGATGGAAGCGTGGATTTCAAAAATTTATTATGAAACCACTACCAAATCCTTAACCCAAGACCTCTTTACTAGGAATTAAAACATACAAACATGCATATATAATATAAACTAGAGTTTAGGCACCAACCTGAACCGCTAGTATCCAATCCGATGAAGAAAACCTTGATTCAGCCTTCTTCTCCACCAGGCGCCCAAACGTTTGCCCTCCAACGGTGATCCACACAAAACTCGGATAAAGGAAGAACTCCTTCTTCAAGTTGCTTGGAGAAGTGGAACTCTTTTGGCAGCCTTTGGTCTATTGACCACTATAGGAAACCCTGTCCTACTGTAGAGCACTAAAGACACTCTTCTAAACCACTCTTGATTTTAGGACAACCCTCCTCTAGGACCCCTTAGGCTTATATCCTAAAACAAAGCCTTGTCCTAGTAGAAAAGACCTTGTCTTAACAAGACAAGTCTTGTCTTAAAGAAAGAAGGAGGGAGAGAGAGACACTCAGAATAATACTTCGGTGGAATTCTTATATCAGACTCATTTCATCATCCTCTATTTATAGATACAAGAGGGGCGTGTGATATGTCCTCCCATCAACTTATCAGAAATGATTTTTCAAGATCGAAGAGAAGTTATTTGGCTTGAAAAATCATATCTAATAAGCCCATTCATGCACCGAAGGCCTTATTCACATCCCTACATTTATCTGGACGAATTCTAATTTGCCACATGTCAATTACTGGTCCCTAGGAAGCCAAAGGTGCCTCTTCAATCTCCAAATATTGGAGATTATGAAGAGTCCTGATAGCAGAAGGACTCTCCATCAGAACAGCGCGCCACATGAAGAGTTGCGACTCTTCATGCACCGCGCGCGCCATCCTTCTTCCATGCAAATTTCAAAGAATTTTGACTAGTCAAAACATAGGAAATATGGGTGTCATTGGAAAGAGCATAAAATTTCCTTTCTGACCATATAAATTATATTCAAATCAAAGATCTATAGCTCATTCTGTGCCCTTTTGAAGTTAAGATATCATTTAGGTACCAAGAGTCCCATGCCATTGGGACTCTTCATGTATGGCGCCTAAAATACCCTTAAATCCAAATTAAAATTATATTTAGCTCTGATTAGGCTAAACCCACTTATGACTCAACCTAATTTAGGTTTTCCAAAATTAGGTTAGCCTAATTAGCAAGCAACTGGACCCAATCCAATTGGGTTAGGAATTTGGTTAGCCAACATATGCTAGTATGTAATCCGGCTAACCAATTAGGATCTTATGATCCTAATCAAATCATGAATAACTTCCTTGGCCAAGTCTCTATTGTGTGTGATCCATTGGGTTCCACATCTAGCTAGCAGTAGGTTTAGGTTTGAGCCGATTCGATCCGATCGAACTCGATTGACCTAATTAGGTCAAATTGGCTCACCGAATTGTCCAATTCGAATCACACATCGAATTGACCCATGAAACCAAATCAATTGGTTCATGAAGACCTACAAGACAAGATTTATGTCTAGCAATGTGTCATGCCTACTCAAAAGATGAGGAATTTTTGTGGATTTACCAAAATACCCTTAAGTGTTGAGTTATCGGGCAATTCAGTCATTCGATCTACTTGCACCCTGAATATGACTATGGATATGGATACTTGTAAAATCCAATTTTATATTCATTCCTTGCTCAATCTGATAATGATGATTCATTAATGAACCATTAGAAACTATTTTTAATGTTCATACTTTGATCAAAGATTTCCCAAATCTTTATTTGATTGAAATCATCTGGATGCGCTTCCCTCTTACTAGGGTTGATCGATTCCTTTTTGACCTACTCACAACCTTCATATGCAATCCACCATACCTAGTATCACCCCATGCATGACTCAGTGTCATGATTTAGTGTGAACCAAAGTATGGATTCATGCATACAAGGTACCATGGCAGTCTCAGGTCAAAGGACCACGTGCACTACTCCCACTATGAGAACTATCTATTGATAAACAGATAGGTTCCATTAGATGTTCTCAAGCTGGATCCATTCAGTGAACTCATTCTCTAATGAGCACCCACATCCTAGTATTAGTGTCAAACACAAGTGACTGTTAGATCAGTCACCCTCTTCGCCAAGCATACATAGGATATGCTGGTCTTACCGGAAACATTGATCTCCTACTCAATATCCCATCGACCAGGAATATTCTAGATTAGGGTTTTAAGGCTTTAGGTCTCACTGGTATGATCTCATCATAACCCTAGAACCATAGCCCTAATCTATGGGATTCATCATATCATAATAAAATTAATAAGACACAGTGTATGATGAAAATAAAATGTCTTTATTAATTGATAATGTCAATACACTGGTTTGGGATACAAAAGTAAATCCCATCGAAATACAACATTTCGATTGGCCTTTATGGTATAATCCTTTCAATCTTCCAGTTGCACTAAAGCCAATCGCCATTAAATTTTAACCCTATACAATCGAGGTGGAGATCAAACTCTCACTGTGGTAGAGCCTTAGTGAACGGGTCTGCTATGTTGTTCTTCGTTTCTACTCTTTTAATGCAGACTTCTTGTCTTTCAACAATCTCTCGAACGAGATGGAAGCATCTTAGAATATGCTTTGATTTGTGATGTGCTCTAGGTTCCTTAGCTTGAGCGACGGCTCCAGTATTATCACAGTAAAGTGGTACTGGACCTTTAATCTCCAGAACAACGTCCAACTCTGAGATGAACTTCTTCATCCAAACAGCTTTCTTGGCAGCTTCACTAACAGAAATGTATTCTACCCCAGTTATTGAGTCAGCTACAGTCTGCTGTTTAGAACTCTTCTAGCTTACAGCTCCTCTATTTAGGGTTAAAACATATCTTAAAATAGATTTGCTATCATCTGGAATCGATTGAAAACTAGAATTTGAATAAGCTTTCAATTTAAGATCAGATCCTTCGTATATCAAAAAAATATCCTTAGTCCTTCTCAAGTACTTAAGAATATTTTTCACAGCCTTCCAGTGATCCTCTCTTGGATCAGCTTGAAATCTGCTGGCTATACCTAAGGCATATGCCACATCAGACCTGGTACATAACATAGCATACATTATAGATCCTACAGCCGAAGTATATGGTATAGAACTCATTCTATTTCTTTCTTCAGGTGTCCTAGGAGACATCTTCTTAGAAAGATATATGCCATGACCAATGGGCAAGTAACCTCTTTTACTTTCCTCCATGCTAAATCTCTTTAGCACTAGGTCAATGTACCTAGACTGGGATAAGCCTAGCATCCTCCTAGATCTATCTCTATAGATCTTGATACCCAGTATATAGGATGCTTCTCTCAAGTCTTTCATGGAAAACTGTTTAGATAACCATACCTTGACTGATTGTAACATTGGGATATCATTCCCAATGAAGAGTATGTCATCCACATACAGAACCAAGAAAACTATGGCACTCCCACTAGTCTTCTTGTACACATAAAGTTCATCCTCATTTTTGATAAAGTCAAACTCTTTGACTATCTTATCAAATCGGATGTTCCAACTCCTGGATGCTTGCTTTAATCCATAAATGGATTTTTTCAGCCTACATACCTGATTAGGTTTAGTCTCCAAGACAAAACCATATAGCTGTGACATATAGATCTCTTCCTCAAGGAAACCATTAAGGAATGCGGTTTTCACATCCATCTGCCAGATTTCATAATCATGATATGCTGCAATAGCAAGCATGATCTAAATAGATTTGAGCATGGTAACAGGAGAAAATGTTTCATCATAATCTATTCCCTGTTTTTGTCTGAAACCCTTAACCACTAATCTGGCTTTATAAGTTTCGACATGGCCATCTGCCCCAATCTTTTACTTATAAACCAATTTGCATCCAATAGGGTTAACACCCTCTGGTGCATCAACCAAAGTCCACACTTGGTTGACATACATGGAGTCCATTTCGGATCTCATGGCTTCCAGCCATCTGTCTGAGTCCCTACTCATGACAGCATTCGTATAGGTTAGAGGCTCATCATTTTCAATGATCCGGGCTTCTTTATTTTCAATAATGAACCCATACCTCTCAGGTGCATGATGCACCCTATCAGACCTACGGATAGGAGTGGTGTGTTATGGTTCTATATTAACTATGTTATCATTTGGTTGAGATGTATCTATTTGTTGAACTTCTTCAAGTTCAATATTTCTCCCACTGCCCTTTTGTAGGATGAACTCTTTCTCCATAAAAGTGGCATGCCTACTGACAAAAATATTTTGTTCAGTAGGGTGGTAGAATAGATATCCTATACTATCTTTAGGATATCCTACAAATAGACACTTATCTACTCTAGCATCCAGCTTATGTCCAAAATTTCTTTTGACATAGGCTGGACATCCCCATATCTTTAGATACTTAAGATTGGGTTTCTTACCCCTTCATATCTCATATGGAGTGCTAGAAATAGATTTAGATGGTACTCTATTTAAGATATTAGCCACGGTTTCCAAGGAATATCCCCAGAAGGAAACAGATAACTCTGTGAAGAACATCATGGACCGTACCATATCTAATAAGGTACGGTTCCTCCTTTCAGCAACACCATTTAATTGTGGTGTGTAAGAAGGGGTCCATTCAGAGATAATCCTCTTTTCTTTAAGGTGATCGAGAAACTCGGTGGATAAGTATTCACCTCCTCGATCTAATCAAAGGATTTTAATACTTTTCCCCGTTTGTTTCTCTACCATACTTTGATACTCTAAAAATTTATCAAAGGCTTCGGACTAATGTTTCATAAAATATACAAATCCGTACCTTGAAAAATCATCAGTAAATATGATGAAATAAGAGAATCCACCCTTGGCCTGAGTTGTCATAGGACCACATACATCTGTATGTATGAGTCCTAATAACTCAGTTGTCCTTTCTCTATATCCACTAAATGGAGTCTTGGCCATTTTATCCATGAGACATGATTCACAAGTTCCTAATGTTTCATAATTATAAGGATTAAGAAAGTTTTTCTTGTCTAACTTGATAATCCTAGTCTCACTAATATATCCAAGCTGATAGTGCCAGAGTAAAGTATTGTTTACATCATCTCTCTTTCGTTTGTTATTTACATGAAGTATATTTTCATTAGTGGATAGAGTTAAAAGACCATTGCAAAATATGCCACGACATATAATTTCATTAGAAAAGCTGATTAAGCAACCATTGCTCATCACATTCATAGTATAACCTTGTCTAAGTAACAAGGGTACAGAAATGATATTTCTAATGATCTTAGGCATATAGTAACAATCTCTCAGCTCTAAAATCTTTCTTGAAAGTAACTTCAAGATATAAGTCCCTACGACCTCTGCTTGGATGGACTCTCCTCCAGCACCGTAGAGCTCGAAGTCTCCTTCCTTCAATACTCTAAGGCTCTGCAGCCCCTGCAATGATTTGCAGATATTATGACCACAGGCGATATCCAATATCCAAGTATTTGAAATGGAAGAATCCAATGACAAAATAGTATGAACTTCTTTCATACCTTTTGGTGCATCCGATGCACCAGGCTTCACACCTGCAAGGTAAGCCTTGCAGTTCCTCTTCCAATGACCCGGCTTGCCACAGTGAAAGCAGGTCATCTGTCCGAAGGCCTTCTTTCCTTTCTTCTTCTTGATGCCCCTTTTTGGGTTCAATCTTCTCTTGGAACCCTTTCTGCCTGACTTCTTCTTGTTGATTCCATCCACAAGAAGTGGAGCCTTATTTTTCTTTAAATGGCTCTCTGCTGTTTTTAACATGTTTAACATCTCAGGCAAGGAAGTGTTAAGTTTGTTCATATGATAATTAAGAACAAACTATGAAAATGACTCCGGGAGTGACTGCAGGATCAAATCTAGTGTGGACACCGACAATGGACTTCACTCACTATGGATCGACTCCTGATGCAGCACATCCAACCCCGACTTGCTGAACAATTTTATCTTGTTAGAATAATACAATCAAGGCAACTACCATGATAACTATCAGTGAACTACCAGAGCAACTAACAATCAACTTCCATCAAATGACTACCAAGCAACTACCTCTCAACTTCTCATGGGATTACTACATCATCATGCCACTTCACCAAGCTTAGAGGGTGCCACATCATCATCCACATCATCAAGCAACGCCACCTAATGGGATTGCCACCACATGTGCCACCTCACCCATTGAAGTGGGTGACCAAGAAGGAGTCAAATTCAAATTTGGGCGGCCAAACTAAACCTCCACCTCATGTAACCACTTCCCCCCTATCTCTCCAACCATCCCATGTATCTCTCAACTATCCCATGTATCTCTCAACCATCCCATGTATCTCTTTTCTCTTTTAAATTTTAAACAAAGGGCTTGGTAGTTTATAAAAGGAGATCCAACGCCCCATTGTATGGAGTTGATTTTTTTTGGGATAAAATGAAATGAAGAAGAAGGTCTTTGTCTTGCCATTACTTGAGTATTTGTGATGTTCTCTTATAGCTTTAGATAAAATTCTAGTTTGAAATTGGAGAAGCAATTCTTCTTTGGGCATGCAACCTCCATCTATTTTCAAGTGTCAATTTTATTTCTAAGAAGAAGACATCAAGGAGACACCCTTCCATGGATCCCACCTACCCCAACAAGAGTTTCTCAAGCATCCATAAGAAGAACAATTCTTACGATCTCCTCTTTTTCTTTGTGTTTTGATCTTTTCAAATATTCCATTTCTAATCCTTTCCTTGTAGGGTTCTCTTTAATCCGGAGTTCAAGAGCTCGTCATCTTGCCAAAGGAACACGAATGGATGGGGTGTGTTTCCTCAAAACGATCATCTTCTCATCCAGTATTGGTTTATTCGAATGCTACTACGGGTCTATCACTTCAAAAATAGAGCTCATCATTAGTAACAAATCTTCCTCATCACTTCATTTCTGATCCATTGAAGGTTAACCTCTAGGTTCTTAATCCTTTAGCCTTAGATTTAATCTTCTTTTAGGATAATCTGGCTATTATTATGGTATATGTTTAAGAATTACCAGATCTTTCTCTAGGTCTTGCTTGAGTCTCTTAGATTGAAAGCTAGTTCATGTGTTTAGGTTTTCATTGCTCAACTTTTAATTCATCCACAATAGAAAGCATTTTCATGCCGCATCATTTTGGTATCAGAGCATGGTTGGATTAGGGTAGGATTTGCGTAGATGCTGAAATTCATTGTTTGCTGGAATTCTGCACATAGAGTTTTAATATCTTGCATAGCCTGTTAAGTGTTTGTATACATGCATGTTAAATACCAAGGTGAAATCAGGTTGTCCTACTATAAGGGAGAATCCTTATAGTGTAAGGTTGTCCTATCTTGGTCATTACCATTGTTAGCATAGATAAATTTCTCAATTATCTTACTTGCTGGAATTTTTTGAATCTGTGCATATATGGTCTGATAAATGAATTATTTTTCTCATCATAGAACTCAGAATTTAGTGATTCTTATTTCATTAGATCCGTTGTAATTTATATAAGTTTTTAAAATTTTCCTAGAATTTTTAGTTAACTATAGAAGTTTCAAGCTATGATTTGGTACTATTTTGTCTAAAATTCCAGTAGAGTTAATTTTCAGCATGGTTGTGTGCATTCATCTTAACTCAATTAAGGGCACCAATATGACATGGGGGCAGGATTGATCACCTGTCCTTAGCCCAAGAACAACAACCATCATTGTGCATCGAACCCAATCCCCTAATTAAAATTGAGTAGAACCTTAATTGCCCTTGTGGATTAGGGACATCAATTGGTCGAGTCCTGGTTAGTGTCAAGTCATTGTGTCAACTAGTCTTGTGTGTGCTCTATTACTTGGTGACTAGGATTGGAACTAAGGGCTTGGGTGCTGATCCATCTACCGGGACAATTACACCGGGCCTAGGTAGGCCAAAGAAGGGATCTCACATTCCCCTTGTTCTGACACCAGGCCAAGTGTAGAGTTACTACAATCTAGTTTGCCACCTTGATTAGGCGACTAGTTTGGGACTCTAGGTCTAGTTCAAGTCAATTGGGACAAGCTTGTGCAACCAATTCTTCACCTATTATTTGAAGATGGTGTCAAGGATCGAGGTTAAGTGGTTAAGCCTAAGCGGTTCTTGTGGTTTTTAATTAGGTCCCAGCGAGAGCTAGGGATACCTCCCACAAACCCACCTCCTGACTGGCCAGTGGAAAAGAGTAGTTGTTGGTTTGATTTTACCTAGCCAACTCAATTTATTTGAGCTAACAGGTCTAGAAAACCTTAGCCCGAGTTTGAGTCCACTTTCATGGATGACAACTAGAGCAGGGACATCATATTCACCAGCACAAGCCCAGTCAAGTGTAGCCATGGACCAAAATCTTGGAAATCTGATTAAAGCCTTGAATGATCAAGTGGCCCAACTAAACAAAAATTTGACTGAGCAATTGGCCCAAACCAACCAGAATGTGGCCCAGACCAACCAGAGCATGAATGATCAGTTAGCCCACATCACGACTAGGTTGGATCAATTAGAAACTAGAACTCCTGGAGGAAACCATGAAGTCCAGAATGATCCCAAACCCGATCTTGAACCTGAGTTTGAAACACCAGTCAACCCTAGAAGGGTTCCGCGCCAAAACCTTTTCTATGAGCCCAACCCTAGGAGACCTCAACAAGACCATTTCTGTGAACCAAATCCTAGGGGGCCCAATCATGAGCAAGCCCATGAATCCAATCCAAGGAGAGTCTATCTTGAGCCCACTTATGAACCAAATGTCAGGAGACCCACTCCAATTCAGTTAGACCAAGATGATCGAGCCATAAAAAATGTTAGGTTGGAAGCACCAACATTTGATGGAATCTTAGATCCCAAAATTTATGTCGATTGGGAAGGAGAGATGGACCAGTACTTTGACTAGTATGACATGACCGAGGAAAGAAAATATAAGTTTGCGAAACTAAAGTTGGTAAGGCAAGCTAGGCTCTACTGGGGAAATGTTGAGCGATTAGCTAGGCAAAGAGGTGATGTGCCTATATTAACCTGGAGAGCGATGAAACTTAGGCTTACGGAAAAATACCTTCCTATGTCCTACCACCAAAGACTCCTAGATCAATGGCAAAGACTTACTCAAGGAAATAGGAGTGTCGCAGAGTACATTGCCAAATTTAATGAGTTTGTAATAAGATGCAATGTTGATGAATCTGAGTCGGTAACCCTGTCTAGATTTAGAGCGGACTGAGGGAAGAAATCCAGAAGGAATTATTCATGAGGGAAGTCCATGATCTAGAACTGGCCTATCTGATAGCTAGAGATGCTGAGAGATTTCATAGGAGTCCAGTTTATCTTAGACCCGATGCCCCTAGGATTAGTGTACCTAATCAGCAGATAGGAAACAGTCAGTCTAGATTCAACCGACCCAATCCTAACGCACCTATGACCCGAAGAGATGATAAAGAGAAATCACCTAAAGTCCAAAGAAATCCGAATGCATGTTTCAAATGTCAGAAGGTAGGTCACTATGCTAGCAACTATCCTAATCGATCCTTACACATAGGGGAAGTAGAAGAGGAAGCCATAGAACCCCAAGATGAGTGTGAAGAGGAAATATACCAGGCGGATGAGAATTTGGCTGAAGAATATGAAGGTGATGAAGCCCTGGTAGATCATGATCTTTTAGGAGTGGCTAGGTGTATTCTCACCCAAACCAAAGACCAAGAAGACTGGCGTAGGACTAGTATCCTACAGACTTTCATCAAGATAGGCGAGAAAGTGTGCAAGGTCATCTTAGATAATGGTAGCTGTGTCAATGCCATATCCACCAATACAGTCAAAAACCTAGGATTGTCCACTGTACCCCATCCTAATCCATATAAGGTATCCTGGATAGACTCAACCTCTATTCCCATCAAGTCTACGAGCATAGTTACCTCCAGTTCCAGTCTTACCAAGAGAAAGTTTGGTGCGATGTTCTTCCAATGGGAGTTAGCAGTATCATTTTAGGACGACCATGGTTATATGATCATGACGTTATACTCTATGGTCGCTCTAATTCATGCTCGTTTACTCATAATGGGAAGAAGATTGTAATCCATTCTTCTCCACTTAAGGACCCAATTAAAAGAGGATCTAGCCAGTTGAGAGATAAGACACAAGGGATAAATGTGATCACTGCTAAAGAATTAGAGCAAGATATTAGCAATGGTTCACCTGTTTGGGTTTTGACAACTAAGGAAGATCAAGAGCCCTCCCCAAAAGAACAACCTCAGGAAGTCGTTGAAGCGCTAGATGAGTTTAAGGAAGTTTTCCCCGATGAGTTACCCGACCAACTCCCACCCCTTAGGGACATCCAACATGCAATAGACTTAGTCCCTGGAGCGACCTTACCGAACCTTCCCCATTATAGAATGAACCCTACCGAACATCAAGAATTGCAACGACAAGTAGGAGAACTTCTTAGGAAAGGATTCATTAAGGAGAGTTTAAGCCCATGCGCAGTCCCAGCCTTACTCACCCCTAAGAAAGATGGCACATGGAGGATGTGTGTCGACAGTCGTGCCATAAATAAGATCACGGTGAAATATAGGTTTCCCATCCCCAGATTGGATGACATGCTAGATATGATGGCCGGTGCGACGATATTTTCTAAGACTGACCTGAAAAGCGGCTATCACCAAGTTAGGATTATACCAGGGGATGAATGGAAGACTGCCTTTAAGACTAAGGATGGGTTATTTGAATGGGTAGTAATGCCTTTTGGACTATCAAACACCCCTAGCACCTTTTTGAGAATCATGAACCAGGTCCTATGATCCTTTATCGGAAAGTTTGTCGTTGTGTATTTTGACGACATCCTTATCTATAGTAGGACTAGAGATGATCATTTGAACCATCTGAAGCAAGTATGTTTGGCACTTAGGAAGGATAATCTCTATGCCAATTTGAAGAAATGTGATTTTGTGACTACTAGAGTTATCTTTCTAGGATTTGTCGTAACCCTTGAAGGAGTATCTACTGACCCTGAGAAGATTAGAGCAATTGTAGACTGGCCAACACCCAATAATATTCATGAAGTAAGAAGTTTTCATGGTCTTGCTACATTTTACAGAAGATTCATTAAAGGATTTAGCACCATAGTTGCTCCTATTACGGATTGCATTAGGAAAGGCAATTTTGAATGGACAAAAGCTACTGATAAGGCCTTCCTAAACATTAAGGACAGGATGACACAAGCACTGATCTTAAGATTACCTGATTTTTCTATGATTTTTGAGGTAGCTTGTGATGCCTCTGGAGTAGGAATTGGAGGAGTCTTAAGTCAAGAAAATCATCCAGTGGCATTTTTTAGTGAAAAGCTGAATGAGACTAGGATGAAGGCTTTGAGGTACTGGAGACACTATCTGCTACCGCAAGAGTTTGTCTTATGCACGGATCATGAAGCCCTTAGGTTTCTTAGCTCCCAGAAAAAGTTGAACCCTAGGCATGCCAAGTGGGTAGAGTTCATCCAAGCCTATATCTTCGTCCTAAAGCATTGTGCGGGAACTGAGAATAGGGTTGCTGATGCCTTAAGTCGTAGAGCGTTGCTCTTAAATTCAGTCAGCACTGAAGTCATAGGTTTTAAGAGACTTAAGGAGGAATACGAAACCTATACGAATTTTCGTGAGATCTATCAGGCTTTACATCTAGGACCATCTAGCAATCATAGTGACTATACCCTTCTAGATGGTTATCTTTTTAGAGAAAACAGGCTCTGTGTTCCAAGAACCTCCTTAAGGGATTTTCTAGTTTGGGAGACACATGCTGGAGGTTTGGCTGGCCATTTTGAGTGAAATAAGACTATCTTAGCTGTTGAGGAACAATTCTACTGGCCAGGCCTTAAGAGACAGGTAACAAACCTTGTAGCCCGATGTAGGACATGTGCTGTTGCAAAATAGCAGAAACAGAATACTGAGTTATACACTCCTTTACTTGTACTTGATTGTCCATGGCAGGATCTTAGAATGGACTTTGTTCTAGGGTTACCCAAGACCATTAGAAAACATGATTCAATCTTTGTAGTGGTCGACCGGTTTTCGAAGATGGCCCATTTCCTACCCTGCTCCCAAACTTTCGATACCTCTAGGGTAGCCAAGCTCTTTCTTGATCAAGTAGTCAGGCTACACGGGCTACCAAAAACCTTGTTTCTGATAGGGATGTCTGTTTTACAAGTTACTTCTAGAAAACCCTTTGGCACCTATTAGGAACCAGACTGAAATTTTCAACTACCTACCACCCCCAGACTGATGGACAGACCGAAGTTGTGAATAGAAGTCTAGGGAATTTGTTGAGATGTCTAGTGGGAGATAGTATAGGAAACTGGGATTTGTTATTGCCTCGTGCTGAGTTCGCTTATAACAGTTCAGTCAGTCGATCTACGGGCAAAACTCCATTTGAAATAGTCCATGGTTACAAACCTAGGAAGCCTTTAGATCTGATCCCACTACCCACAAATGCACGAGTTTCCGAGTCTGCTGAATCCTATGCACAGCATATTAAGGATTTACATCATGAAATAAACATGAAAATTCACTTGAGCAATGAATCCTATAAACATAAGGCTAATTTACGAAAGAGAGTCAAGGAATTCTATGAGGGGGATCATGTAATGATTAAACTCAAACCTGAAAGATTCCCACCAGGGACTTTTAAAAAATTAGATGCCCGTGGTGCAGGTCCATTCAAGGTCATAAAGAAGATTAGCTCTAATGCTTATGTACTGGATTTACCTTTTGACCTAGGTATCAGTCCAACCTTTAATGTTTCAGACTTAGTAGAGTATAAGGAACCAATGATGATACCTAGTGAGCTTTTTGGGCCTGACACTATTTTTGAGAGCGAACTTGTCCCAGAGTGTTCACAAACCACCTTTCCAAAGAAACGAGAGAAAATTGAACAGATTTTGGATGATAAGATTGTCACCACCAGG
The DNA here is from genome assembly GCA_021397845.1 of Areca catechu. Lineage (NCBI taxonomy): Eukaryota > Viridiplantae > Streptophyta > Magnoliopsida > Arecales > Arecaceae > Areca > Areca catechu. Next base: position 74,362,953 of record CM038041.1, read on the forward strand.
AACAAGGACTACTATCGTTATTTGGTCTGTTGGCAAGGGCGACCTGAATCTGACAACTCTTGGATCACTAGAGAGGACCTGCAACAAATGGACCCGGATTTATTTGAACAATATCAAAGCTAGATTGGACCATATTCGATAGGGTTGAATTCTCGTCAACCCGAGAGATTTGGTGCGGACACCGATAAGGTCTTCACTCACTATGGATCGACTCCTGATACAGCACATCCAACCCCGACTTGCAGAACAATTTTATCTTGTTAGAATAATACAAGCAAGGTAACTACCAGGACAACTACCAGTCAACTACCAGAGTAACTAACAATCAACTACCATCAAATGACTACCAAGCAACTACCTCTCAACTACTCATGGGATTACTACATCATCATGCCACTTCACCAAGCTTTGGTGCCACATCATCATCCACATCATCAAGCAACGCCACCTAATGGGATTGCCACCACATGTGCCACCTCACCCATTGACGTGGGTGACCAAGAAGGAGTCAAATTCAAATTTGGGCGACCAAACTAAACCTCCACCTCATGTAACCACTTCCCCCCTATCTCTCCAACCATCTCATGTATCTCTCAACTATCCAATGTATCTCTCAACCATCCCATGTATCTCTCTTCTCTTTTAAATTTTAAACAAAGGGCTTGGTAGTTTATAAAAGGAGATCCAACGTCCCATTGTATGGAGTTGATTTTTTTTGGGGATAAAATGAAATGAAGAAGAAGGTCTTTGTCTTGCCATTACTTGAGTATTTGTGATGTTCTCTTATAGCTTTAGATAAAATTCTAGTTTGAAATTTGAGAAGCAATTCTTCTTTGGGTGTGCAACCTCCATCTATTTTTAAGTGTCAATTCCATTTCCAAGAATAAGACATCAAGGAGACACCCTTCCATGGATCCCACCTATCCCAACAAGAGTTTCTCAAGCCTCCATAAGAAGAACAATTCTTATGATCTCCTCTTTTCCTTTGTGTTTTGATCTTTTCAAATATTCCATTTCTAATCCTTTCCTTGCAGTGTTCTCTTTAATCTGGAGTTCAAGAGATTGTCATTTTGCCAGAGGAACACGAATGGATGGGGTGTATTTCCTCGGAACGATCATCTTCTCATCCAAGATTGGTTTATTCGAATGCTACTATGGGTCTATCACTTCAAAAAGAGAGCTCATCATTGGTAACAAATCTTCCTTATCACTTCATTTCTGATCCATTGAAGGTTAACCTCTAGGTTCTTAATCCTTTAGCGTTAGATTTAATCTTCTTTTAGGACAATCTGGCTATTATTGTGGCATATGTTTAAGAATTACCAGATCTTTCACTAGGTCTTGCTTGAGTCTCTTAGATTGAAAGCTAGTTCATGTATTTAGATTTTCATTGCTCAACTTTTAACTCATCCTTAATAGAAAGCATTTTCATGCCGCATCAAAATCCTGATTCAACTCCCCATCCATAACAAAACCCAATTGACCTAATCGAGTGATCAGGTCACTAACCATCAGTACGTGGTCTTGTACAGATGTACCTTCTGTCATTCTCGCATGGAACAACTACTTAGATATCTCATATCTAGCAGTTCGACTATGTTATCCATATAGCTCTTTTAGATTGAGCAGTATGGAGTTAGTGTCCATGCTATCATGTTGCCTTTACAACTCATTGGTCATAGAGGCAAGCAGATACATTTGACAGTGAGTGAGTCATTTTGTCACATCTTGTATGTGGTCTTTTCCTCTTGCGAGGCATCTTCCCCTAAAGGTTCCCTGGCAGGGGTATCAAGAATGTAAAAAAGTTTTTCCTGGCTGAGTACTATCTTTAGGTTTCTCAACCAGTCAACATAGTTTGGTCCAGTCAATTTATTGGCATCAAGTATACTACAGAGTGAGAGTGAAGAGGCCATTTAATCTACATTAACAAAGAACATAACATAAGCAAACAACCAATGTTGACAAAACATAATTAAATTAGGACTTTAACTTAATTATGTCTCCCACTATTTTATCAAGCATCATAACCCTCTATATGATGATCGAGAAACCCTAATTGGTTTTCTTAGTGGGGTTGAGATCCTAATTCCTTATAAAAGACCTTGTGTGTACACAACAAATCTTTTATAAGTTCAAAGGTAGGAAAACTCTTTCTAATTGTATCTCATACAATTCACAACAAAACCTGGCCTCTAAAATATTAATAGTCTTGTGTGTGCACAACAAACTATAATATTTTAGTTAAGTAAGACCCTTCATTCCTTTATAGTCTTGATTGTAATAATAATACCCTTGTGTGTTCACAACAAAGTATTATATTAAATCATTCCATAAGCATCAAATGCACCAGGCCAAAATTATGTTAGTTACTATAATAGGCCTTGTGTGTACACAACAAACCTAATACGGATCATAACATAATAATGACCTAGCATGAAGGAAGTCCTAATGTAGTGAATATTACACTAAGCATATCAATCAAGAATTAAGTTAATCTTATCGGCCAGGTAAATGGGAGAGTAGCGGGAGTCCCCCCGTTGCTTTCCCAGACACCAATAAAAATTGGCCAGGTCAGTCAACGGAACCAATTAAAAATCACATCCTCTTTACCGATCATGAACCACTTTTCCTAGACACCGAATGATCAACTAATCATCTTGATTATTTTGCTTTTGGTATATGACACTACAACTTAATATAATTTTAATAGAGGGCAATTCAAATAGAAGCACATTCTAATATTACCATTCATCAACCATGCATCATATATCATTTTATAATATGCCAAGTGTGTCATCAAACTAGGACAAGATCCACCATTATGCCAGGGCAACCTTATTTCAGTATGATGACTAAAAAGCTAAACATATCTCTATATCGGTTAAGGTTTAAGTGAAAATCCTAACCAGTGACATACATATATGCATAAACATATCAATCATATGTAACTTTAAACTTTTGTAGAGTCCTACAAAATTGGGCAACTTTAAAATTTTGTAGAGTCCTATAAAAATGGGCAACCTCAAGAGTCCTACAAAATTGGGCAACTTCAAATTTTGTAGAGTCCTACCAAAATGGGCAACCTCAAGAGTCCTACAAAATTGGGCAACTTCAAATTTTGTAGAGTCTTATCAAAATGGGCAATTTCAAGAGTCCTACAAAATTGGGCAACTTCAAATTTTATATGATTTAGCCCTAATAAGGTGGCTCTGATACCACTATAAAGGTTTTGGTGACCAGGGTGGAAGCATGGATTTCAAAAATTTATTATGAAACCACTACCAAACCCTTAACCCAAGACCTCCTTACTAGGAATTAAAACATACAAACATGCATATATAATAGAAACTAGAGTTTAGGCACCAACCTGAACCGCTAGTATCCAATCCGATGAAGAAAATCCTGATTCAGCCTTTTTCTCCACCAGGCGCCTAAACGTTCGCCCTCCAATGGTGATCCACACGAAACTCGGACAAAGGAAGAACTCCTTCTTCAAGTTTCTTGGAGAAGTGGAACTCTTTCGATAGCCTTTGGTTTATTGACCACTGTAGGACACCTTGTCCTACTATAGGGCACTAACGACACTCTCCTAAACCACTCTTGGTTTTAGGACAACCATCCTCTAGGACCCCTTAGGCTTATGTCCTAAAATAAAGCCTTGTCCTAGTAGAAAAGACCTTGTCTTAACAAGACAAGTCTTGTCTTAAAGAAATAAGGAGGGAGAGAGAGACACTAAAAATAATACTTTGCTGGAATTCTTATAACAGACTCATTTCATCATCCCCTATTTATAGATACAAGAGGGGATTATGATATGTCCTCCCATCAACCTATCAGATATGATTTTTCAAGATTGAAGAGAAGTTATCTAGCTTGAAAAATCAAATCTAATAAGCCCATTCATGCACCGAAGGCCTTATTCACATCCCTTCTTTTATCTGGAAGAATTTTCACTTGCCACATGTAAATTACCGGTCCCTAGGAAGCCAAGAGGTGCCTCTTCAATCTCCAAACATCAAAAATTTTGAAGAGTCCTGATAGCAAAAGGACTTTCCATCAGAACCGCGCGCCATATGAAGAGTTGCAACTCTTCATGCACCGCGCACGCCATCCTTCTTCCACACAAATTTCAAAGAATGTTGGCTAGTTAAAACATAGGCAATATGGGTGTCATTATAAAGAGCATAAAACTTCCTTTCTAACCATATAAATTATATTCAAATCAGAGATCTATAGCTCATTATGTGCCCTTTTGAAGTTAAGGTATTATTTAGGTACCAAGAGTCCCATGCCATTGGGACTCTTCATGTATGGCACCTAAAATGCCCTTAAATCCAAATTAAAATCAGATTTAGCTCTGATTAGGCTAGCCCTGCTTAGGACTCAACCTAATTTAGGTTTTTCATAATTAGGTTAGCCCAATTAGCAAGCAACCGGACCCAATCCAATTGGGTTAGGAATTTGGTTAGCCTACATATGCTAGTATGTAATCCGACTAACCAATTAGGATCCTATGACCCTAATTAAATCATGAATAAATTCCTTGGCTAAGTCTCTATTGTGTGTGACCCATTGGGTTTCACATCTAGCTAGCAGTAGGTTTAGGTTTGAGCCGATTCGATTCGATCGAACCCGATTGACCTAATTAGATCAAATTGACTCACCTAATTGTCCAATTCGAATCACACATCGAATTGACTCATAAAACCAAATTAATTGGTTCATGAAGACCTATAAGACAAGATTGACATCTAGCAACATATTATGCCTACCCGGAAGATGAGAAATTTTGGTGGATTTACCAAAATACCCTTCAGTGGTGAGTTACCGGGTAATTTAGTCCTTCGATCTACTTGCACCCTAAATATGACTATGGATATGGATACTTGTCAAATCCAATTTCATATTCATTCCTTGCTCAATCTGATAATGATGATTTATTAATAAACCATTAGAAACTATTTCTAATGTTCATACTTTGATCAAAGATTTCCTGAATCTTCATTTGATTGAAATTATCTAGATGCGCTTCCCTCTTACTAGGGTTGATCGATTCCTTTTTGACCTACTCACAACCTCCATATGCAATCCACCATACCCAGTATCATCCCATGCATGACTCAGTGTCATGATTGAGTGTGAACCAAAGTATGGATTCATGCATACAAGGTACCATGGCAGTCTCAGATCACAGGACCACATGCACTTCTCCCACTATGAGAACTATCCATTGACAAACAGATAAGGTTCCATTAGATGTTCTAAAGCAGATCCATTCAGTGAACTCATTCTTTAATGAGCACCCATATTCTAGTATTAGTGTCAAACACAAGTGACTGTGAGATCAGTCACCCTCTTCACCAAGCATATATAGGATGTGCTGGTCTTACCAGAAACATTGATCCCCTACTCAATATCCCATCGACCAGGAATATTCTAGATTAGGGTTTTAAGGCTTTAGGTCTCACTGGTATGATCTCATCATAACCCTAGAACCATAGCCCTAATCTATGGGGTTCATCATATCTTAATAAAATTAATAGACACAGCGTATGATGAAAATAAAATGCCTTTATTAATTGATAATGTCAATACACTAGTTTGGGATACAAATAAAAATCCCATTGAAATACAACATTTTGATTGGCCTTTAGGGCATAATCCTTTCATCATCAAGAGCCTCAAAGCTTCCATATTTTACTCTATAAGAGAGTTTGCTTGTGCTTTATATTTGTATTTCTGATTTCATTTATTATACTAGTTTCAGAGATATTTGAACTAGGTATTAGGCAATTCCAAGCCTTGAATTGGGATCCAAGCCTAGGTTGGCTTGAGTAAAGGTTGTTGGTGAGCCTAAGTGAGAAAACCAACTTTGGGTTAGACTTGTGAGCCCGTTGAAAATAAGTTGGCTATAATCTAGGTTGATTATAGTAAAATTTTCAAGGGGTAGCTTGGGAAGTGGATGTAGGTCTTGGTGTGCACCGAACCATTATAAACCTTTGTGTTTGTGGTTTGCTCTTTGCTATTTTGCATTTACTGCTTATACTATTAGCATTGCATCTCATTCATTAGGTGCACACTTGCATTGCTTCACAAATACATTAATTTCAGCACATATCAGCCTTAGTTTTTTAAAGAAACCCAATTCACCCCCCCTCTTGGATTGCTATGCTGGTTAATAATCTCCCTGCTCCCCTCTCTCCATTCCTTCTTTCTTCTGCTTGGACAATACTATCTTGTTCTTTATCATGTTTCCATTATTTGAACATCTTTATAATATCACCCCCTGAGATGAGGGAGTCCCCCAAGCACTCTGTCTCAGAAGTTCTGTTCCCCTTGATCGTCGCACTGACTTGATCATCGGAGTGTCCTCATCGGAATCCTCGACCCGGGTCTCCTTTATTTTATAGGCTAGGTGGGCCAAAGAGCTGACCCCTGAGGAAGAGGTAGCGGTCCCGATGGGGGAAGGAGGCACCCGACGTGGAGGCAATGCACCAGAGCTACGGGCCATAACGATCCCGGCTATAATAGTTTAGCACACCAGGTAGGGGGGATGAGCGACAAATGATTCAATAGATAAGAGGATCTCAGCCAAGGCTAAGAATCCAGGCTCTTCGACTGACGGAATGATAGTAACCATCTCCCTGGGGGGCAAGCAGGGGACATGAGAGCTCCCTCTTGGGGGCCGGCCTGCCCAAAGAACGAGAAGAGAAGGGTCGGAGGATAGTAGAGAGTGGGGCTTTTGTTCATGGGTTTCCCGAACACCTGCCACCCTTTGAGGTACTCTTCGGTTAGATCCAGAATCCAGGCACACCCCTGCACATGGGGCTTCCATCATTTCATGCAAGCCTAACGGGTAACTCCTTTCTCCACTACCCTTGAAATATGAAAACTATGTTACAGTTATACAGGAGAAGCCACTGCATCACCACCAATGGTAAGCACCACAGCCTTACTCACGGTTTGGAGATGGCAGCAAGGTGCCACCCACCGCGTGACTTGCAGCGGGGCAAACCAATAAGAGATGGGGCATGATCCCGGGGGGCAGCCTATCGATAAAAGATGGCACGCTACTGCAAACCCTGCAAAGGACCTTAGTGAAGGGGTTGAAGCGCAACCGGGTGGAGCCTACTACCTCACCGGTATCGGCGCCTCCCGATGCTTGCAAACCTGGAACACGAGCAATTTAAGAGAGCACTACCGGTGATGTAATACTTTTTATCAATTATCTAAATCCCTTTTTTGTGCGACTTTGTTTTTCACCTGTGCAGGGATGTTTCCATCCGACTCAAAGTCTAGCAGGCACAAGTCAGGCCCTCCATCGGGCCTGCACTCCTCACCATGATCATAGTCTGGAGGTGGCAGCAAGGCTACCCACCATCTATCACTCGACTTACAGCATGGTGCCCTCAAGCCGGGCCCTCTACCAGGCTCTCACTCCTCACCATGCTCACAGTCTAGAGGTGGTGGCAGGGCAACCCACCATCTACTGCTCAACTTATAGCGCGGCACCCTCAATCCGAGCTCATAGCCCGAAGGTGGCGGTAGGGCAACCCGCCATCTACCGCGTGAGTTCAGCATCCTCATCAACAATGCTGGCCCTTCTATCAGGCCCTCCTTCACCAACCATGCTAACAATCCAGAGGAAGCACCAAGATGCCATCTACCATGTGACTCACAGCATGGCTCACCTGTATGTTCGGCACTCCATAGCCTCATGGATGCGCTCACAGCCCGGAGGCGGCACCAAGATGCCATCTACAGCATGACAGCATGGCGAACTGAGAAGCTTGGTGCCCCACAGCCTCATAGCCATGCTCATAGCTCGGAGATAGCACCAAGCTGCTGTCTATCGCGAGACTCACAGCTTGGCAAATTCTCATCAGCGAGCCGGGCCCACTCCATCAAGCCCGTGCTCACTCGCTGAGCTCACAGCCCGGAGGTGGTGACGGGGCAACATGCCACCTACTGCATGACCCATAGTTCGGCAACCTTAACCGGGCCCTCTATCAGGCTCGCACTCATCAGCTGAGCTCACAGCCCGAAGGTGGTAGCTGGGCAACCTGCCATCTACCACATGACTCATAGTTTGACATCCTTAAGCCGAGCCCATTGCATCAGGCCCGCACTCACCCGCTGAGCTCATAGCAAGGAGATGGTGATGGGGTAGCCCGCCACCAATCGCATGACTCACAGTTTGGCATCCTCATCAACAACGCATGCCCCTCTATCATGCTCGCCTTCTTTAGCCCAGCTCATAGCCTAGAGATGGCACCAAAGTTCCTTCTACCGTGTGACTCACAATTCAGCACCCTTAAGCTGGGCCCTCCATCAGGCCCACCCTCACTAGCCATGCTCACAGCCTGGAGGTAGGACCAAGATGTCATCTTGGTGTGGGCACCAGGATCTGACAGAGGCTCCTCAACCCTCTATGGATCTCAGATTAGGGTTCCTCCTTTCTATAAGTCCTGTAATAAGGCCTTGAGCCCAAAGCATTGTTATAATTTCTTGTCAAAGTTTGTTTAGTCCTGTACCTTGACCAATTTGGATCAAGTTAGGTCATGAGTCCTGTATTTGTTCGAGTCTGAGTTTGGACTGGGCCCAAGCCCAATTGAAGTCACTCTGGTTTTCTTCACCAAACCAAGTTCTGGTGGGCCAACCCACCCCTTCTACTTGGGATAATGCCAATTCAGGTGCCACCTCAGCTACCTTCGTGGCGCTACATCAGCTGCCACTTGGGCATCCAAGAAGGGAAACAAAGTGGCATCCTCATGCTTTCCACACGCCTTGGACAACATCCCCCTCTTCCCTCCCCCACATCATGCCTTGTTCCATCAAAAGAGGGCGTTGAAGATCCTTGAAGAAAAGAAGCCTCAAAGCAAGCCCCCTCCCAAGCTTTCTTCCCAAAGTGTTCTTGCAAGGAAGGAAGATCAAAGGACACACTCCCCTCTTCAAGCCCTCAACCATGCAACGCCCATGGAGCTCTCCCTTGGTCGGCCAAGAATCAATCCTAGAAGATGGCATCAGCTGCCACTTGGGCATCCAAGAAGGAAAACAAAGTGGCATCCTCATGCTTTCCACATGCCTTGGACAACATCCCCCTCTTCCCTCCCCCACATCACGCCTTGTTCCATCAAAAGAGGGCGTTGAAGATCCTTGAAGAAAAGAAGCCTCAAAGCAAGCCCCCTCCCAAGCTTTCTTCCCAAAGTGTTCTTGCAAGGAAGGAAGGTCAAAGGACACACTCCCCTCTTCAAGCCCTCAACCATGCAACGCCCATGGAGCTCTCCCTTGGTCGGCCAAGAATCAATCCTAGAAGATGGTGTTGAAGAACCCAAGGGAACACATCCCTCCAAGCAAGCCACGTCCCACTCCTTCTTCCAAAAATAAGCATGCTAAGGAAGGAAGTCATGGGACCAATCCCCCTCTCCAAGCCTTTTCTCATGCCATGCCCAACTCCAAATTATTTGGTTGGCCAAAGAACTAGGGATGTGGAAAATTTTTGGCGCCACCATGAGATTTGTATTTTGAATTTCAAAAGGGCCTTGGGTGCCTATTTAAAGGACCCAATCCCTCCCTTTGTAGAACTAATGAATGAATGAATGAATGAATGAAAATTTGAGTGATTGAGTTTGAGTTTCTTCCACCCTCCAACCCTTGTCTCTTAGGCTAGGTTCGAGTGGAATTGCCTTCATCCCCAGGGACGTCGATTGGTGCGAGGTCACCTATCCGTCGCCCCAGGGCATCGCAAATCCTTCGTCCTCCAGGATGTCGCGTGGTGTGAGGCCACATTCCTTCGTCCTCCGGGACGTCGCAGGGTGTGAGGCCCCAAGTTATCTCAAACTTCGACTTCGTAATCCAGCTGGACGCCGGGCTCGAAGCCCCTTCCCAACTCCAGTTCAATTCCTTTCTGTACATCTCCACATTCCACTAACCTTTCTTTTGTTTGCCTACAGGTCCTCCCTGGCATCTCGAGCATTGGAGATAGTTAGCTTTGCCATCGTGACCTCCAGACCCAAAGACAGAGCTTCCACGGGTTCGACTGCTTGGGCATCAAGGCCGCATCCGCCGAGTTAAGCGATCTCTGCACCGGGCGCTTCAGAAGTTTGAGGTTTGCCTTCTCTTTATCTCCTAAGTAGATATTGTAGGTCGAGCTAGTTCTACCAGGGTTTCTTAATCTCGGGGTCCTATTCTCGTTCTTACTTTTAGTGCTTTGAACTGCTAGCATAATTTTCCCTTACTACTCTTCATATTTCTTTTCTTTGCTTGTGATCGGGAATCGAAACCCTAAACAACAAAGAAGAACAACAAGAAACATAACAAAAAAATCATCAACCCTAAAACAAAAAAAAAAAAAAATTCCTTGCATCATAAGCATCCATCCCAGCAACCCTATCCCTAACCCCCTTGCCTCCTGTATCATTTCTGGTATCAGAGAAAGGCTAGGACTAGTGCATTAGTTTCATTTTCTGCATTTTGGTTAGTCCGTATATGGTATGATCATTGGATTGTTTCTCCCTGTAGAGACATCCAAATTTCATGATTTCTATTTTGTTAGATCGTATTCATTTCAAAGTATTGTTTTCCATTTTCTCAGATTTTATTTCAGTTTGTAGAATTTTTACAAGCCAAAATACTACATGAGAAAATCTTAGGTCTGAAAACTTCAGCAAGCATCTCATTCATCCATCTACTTTATTTCTTGCATTTAGGGGCACATTTTAATTCTTGCATTTTGTTTAGCATTCACCCATCTAAAAGACACAAAAGAACAAAAAAAAAAAAAAAATTTAAGTCATTTCATTAGTCATCATTGTACTTCATTTTATATAACATATCTTAAGGGCATCAATTTAACATAGGGTCAGGATTTCATTACTTGTCCCTAGCCCAAAAACCACCACCCAGCATATCGAACCCTAGCCATTAACTAAAATCAATTAGACATTTAATCTACTCTAGTGAGCTCGGGACACCAACGAAGTCGGGTCAACCTAAGTGCCGAGCCAAGTTAGATTGCTTGTTGGTGTGTGCTTGTGTAGCTGGTGTCTAAGCAAGTGGTTCAGGGACTAGAGCCCAAAGGGAAGTGGGTTGGTTCGCTTACCTGGCCAATTTCTAATTGGTGTCTAGGCAAGCAAAGAGGAACCTCCACTCACCTTACACTTACCTGGCCAGGTGCCAAGTTACTACTTCCAGGTTCATCTTCTTGACTTTACCTTTGGAGAGATCTCCTAGGTCTAGCAAACCGTAGCATCGTTTTGTTACATGTGCACTAGATTAGGAACCTCTTTTCACCCACCTTATCCACCCTCTACCGACACCATGGACCAACTGCGAGCCGACATTAGAGCCTTAACCCAATCCATGACCCAGTTGAACAATAGATTGGATCAAATAGAGGCCAGACTAAGACCCCTAGAGGAAGAGCTAAATGAGTCTGAAGACCTTCTAGGAGTAGTCAGATGCATCCTAGCCCAAAACATAGTACAGGAAGACTGGCATAGGACCAACATCCTACAGACCCTGATCAAGCTAGGAGATAAGGTTTGTAAGGTCATCATTGATAGTGGAAGCTGTGTTAATGCCCTTTCCTTGAGTACAGTCAAATCTTTAGGACTAGCCACAGTTCCCCACCCCAACCTTACAAAGTCTCCTGGATTGATTCAACTTCAATCCCAGTAAAATCTAGGTGCCAAATCAAGATAAAAACGAGTTCCTATGAAGAATCGATTTGGTGTGACATCTTACCCATGGGTGTGGGTAGTATCATTCTAGGACGACCCTGGCTTTTCGACCATGATGCCACCCTTTATGGTCGATCCAATACCTGTGTCTTTCTCCACCAAAGGAAAAAGATTACAATCAACCCAATCCAGCCAAAGGACCCAGTCAAGAAAGGATCAAGTAGCCTTAAAGAAAAGAAGCTTGAAGTTAACCTAATCAAGGACAATGGGTTAGAAGAAGAGATTACTGGGAAAGGACCCTTTAAAGAGTTTCAGGGAGAGAAGGATGAACATTTTGAGAATTTGAATACAAAAACCCCTAAGCCCATTGAAGACTTTAAGGTTGAACCCATTGAAAATCTAGGGAAAGAAACTCCTGAGCCCATTAAAGAATTGAAAGAAAGCATCTATGAGTAAAGTTTAGTAGAAGATGGGCCCGAGGGTGAAATCATTGAGGAATCCAAGAAAAATGATCCTGAACCCACTACGAAATTTGAAGAGGAAATGATTGATCCAGGATCACATCTAGTAAATGAACATGTGGATTCACCAGTCTTTTCCACAGGAGTTCAGGAACCAACCTTTAATGAACCGATCCAAAAAGAACATCCTCAAGAGATGGTTGAAGCTCGGAAAGAAATTGAGGATGAAGTTCCCGATGAGTTACCTGATCCACTTCCACCCCTGAGAAACATCTATCATACTATAGACTTGGTCCTAGGATCCTCTTTAACAGACCTTCCTTACTGTGAGATTGACCCTAGAGAGCCCCAAGATCTACTGGAACAAGTGGACCATATGACACCTATAGAACGATGCCCAAATTTTAAGGTCATCCTGAAAAACCCAGGTCTATTTTATGTTTTCCATAAGCCACCCCAAGACTCCGATTCCTATTTTCTCTCCTTCCCAGAGCCGTCTCACATTTTTAGAGCCATGGGGTTGCATTTTGTTGAAATCACCAGGCTGCATGACTCAATAGAACCCATCCCTTTTGCCATTTACTTTTGGTACACTTTATGGCATTTGTTAGGGATCCTTGATAATTTTTCTTGTACATACCAGACTAGGGTCAAACCTAGAGAGTCCATAATCTGTTAGGTCTAGGCCCTAGAGCATCCAATAAAATATTTTTTTCAGTAGGGATGCATAAGTTGAGTCTGCATTTTGCATCATGTTAGGATTATGCATTAAATACAATTTTAAAATAATTTGGCTGATTCTCGAAAGCGAGCCAAAGAGTTTGAAATAGGGAATTTTGTAATGATTAGGCTCCGGCCTGAATGGTTTCCACCGGGAACCATTAAGAAGCTTCATGCTCATGGGGCGGGTCCCTTTAAAGTAATTAGGAGAATGGGCCCTAACGCCTATGTGCTAGAACTACCTCTGGATTATAGAATTAGCTCGACATTCAATATCTCTGACTTAGTCGAGTATAGAGAACCCGCAAACATACCTAGTGAGCCATTTGGGCCTGACCTCCCTTTTGAGAGTGAACCTAAACCTGAGTGTCCACCTCCAAATATACATGAGCGAGGAGAGCGGATCGAGCATGTCCTGGATGACCAAGCCATCACTACCTGGGGCAAAGGCTACCAGCGTTACCTGGTCCGATGGCAAGGCCGACCCGAATCCGAAGACTCATGGATCATACGGGAGGACTTGCAGCGCATCGACCCTGACATCCTGGAAAGGTATCAAAGCCAAGCTAACCTTTACTTGATAGGGTCGAGTTCCTCCCACCCCGGGAGAATTGGTGTGGGCACCAGGTCTGACAGAGGCTCCTCAACCCTCTATGGATCACAGATTAGGGTTCCCCCTTTCTATAAGTCTTGTAATAAGGCCTTGAGCCCAAAGCATTATTATAATTTCTTGTCAAAGTTTGTTTAGTCATGTACCTTGACCAATTTGGGTCAAGTTAGGTCATGAGTCCTATATTTGTTCGAGTCTGAGTTTGGACTGGGCCCAAGCCCAATTGAAGTCACTCTGGTTTTCTTCACCAAATCAAGTTCTGGTGGGCCAACGCACCCCTTCTACTTGGGATAATGCCAACTCAGGTGCCACCTCAGCTACCTACGTGGCGCCACATCAGCTGCCACTTGGGCATCCAAGAAGGGAAACAAAGTGGCATCCTCATGCTTTCCACACGCCTTGGACAACATCCCCCTCTTCCCTCCCCCACATCACGCCTTGTTCCATCAAAAGAGGGCGTTGAAGATCCTTGAAGAAACCAAGCCTCAAAGCAAGCCCCCTCCCAAGCTTTCTTCCCAAAGTGTTCTTGCAAGGAAGGAAGGTCAAAGGACACACTCTCCTCTTCATGCCCTCAACCATGCAACGCCCATGGAGCTCTCCCTTGGTCGGCCAAGAATCAATCCTAGAAGATGGCATTGAAGAACCCAAGGGAACACATCCCTCCAAGCGAGCCATGTCCCACTCCTTCTTCCTAAAATAAGCATGCTAAGGAAGGAAGTCATGGGACCAATCCCCCTCTTCAATGATGCGGCAAGCATATGATTAATGTTTAGATTATGGTTTGTAGAGCAATGAAACCTAATTACACTAGCATTGTACTCATCATAGTAAGACTTAAGGATTACACGAAATGAACTTTTACTTGATTAGACACAATCCTAAACTAAGAAGGAAGAAGATCTAGATAATAGGGGCTAATGATTATGGACTTACCTTGATGAGCTTTCCAACCTTCTTTTGATTCATACCTTGAAACTACCAACGCTCTGGACTGGAGGACTTGGATAACAAAGATCAGAACTCTGGACTTGGACTTCAGTCTGTCAGTTCATTGTCAAGGGGGAACCCGGTTCTCAACTCAAAGACTTTGAAGGACCCTGCAATTGAAGATCAAAGGTTAAGGAAGAAAGAGACAAATGTAAAGAAAGGTTGGGAGGATTTGTGAACAAAGAAGAAATTGCAGAAGATCTGGCCGACTCCAATGCCTTCGTCTTGTACTGGAATGGTGAGTTGCTTGGAGAAAAAAAATTGGCTTTGGCGTGGAGGAAGAAACTTTTACACAAGAACACAAGATAATTTGCTTCAAAACTTCACTTGTATTTCATTCATTTTCAATCCCCCTTTACAATAGGCATCCAAGACTTTTAATAGCCCCACAAAGCTAGCTTTTGAAATTTAAAAACTTCCCAAATTGAGGAGGATTACAAGGGGGGTTGGAGGATTTGATGCAGTGTTTGGAGGGATGTGGGGGGAGTTGGAGGATTTGGTGGAGGGCTTGGAGGGATGTGGCCGACCTCCTTTAATTTGAATCTCCCTTGTTGGCGCCCAAAGGGTGATGAAGTTGCTGGTGAGGTGGCATCTCTGGCTGATGACGTGGCATGGTGAGGTGGTCTTCTAATTTCAAGATGACATGTGCTGCCAAGTGGTCCTAGTTGATGGTCCATTTCTCTTGCTTGGTGGTGTGTCTTCTCTTCTTCATGGGGTCAAATTCTGGGGTCCAGAATTTGAGTCTTGTTGCTAGCTTTCATGGCTTTAAGACTTGAATAGACTTAACTCAACTGAATTAGACTCAACTGAATTAAACTCAACTGACCTAGACTTTAAAACTTGAAATGGACTTACAGGAAATGAAATTTTAAAAGTAATTACAGGACTTAATAAACACTCTTGATTTGAAACTCAAAATTAATTATAGGACTTTTAAAAAGGAAATGACTCCTTGTTGGAGTGAAGTTTCTTTCGGTTTCTGGTGTCCACACCATCCAAGCCTTTTCTCATGCCATGCCCAACTCCAAATTATTTGGTCGGCCAAAGAAATAGGGATGTAGAAAATTTTTGGCGCCACCATGAGATTTTTATTTTGAATTTCAAAAGGGCCTTGGGTGACTATTTAAAGGACCCAATCCCTCCCTTTGTAGAACTAATGAATGAATGAATGAATGAATGAAAATTTAAGTGATTGAGTTTGAGTTTCTTCCACCTTCCAACCCTTGTCTCTTAGGCTAGGTTCGAGTGGAATTGCCTTCATCCCCAGGGACGTCCAGTGGTGCGAGGCTACCTATCCGTCGCCCCAGGGCATCGCGAATCCTTCGTCCTCCAGGATGTCGCGTGGTGTGAGGCCACATTCCTTCGTCCTCCGGGACGTCATGGGGTGCGAGGCCCCAAGTTATCTCCAACTTCGACTTCGGAATCCAGCCGGACACCGGGCTCGAAGCCCCTTCCCAACTCCAGTTCAATTCCTTTCCGTACATCTCCATATTCCACTAACCTTTCTTTTGTTTGCCTACAGGTCCTCCCTGGCATCTCGAGCATTGGAGACAGTTAGCTTTACCATCGCGACCTCCAGACCTAAAGCCAGAGCTCCCACGGGTTCGACTGCTCGGGCATCCAGGCCGCATCCACCAAGTTGAGCGATCTCTGCACCGGGCACTTCAGAAGTTTGAGGTTTGCCTTCTCTTTATCTCCTAAGTAGATATTGTAGGTCGAGCTAGTCATATCGGGGTTTCTTAATCCCGGGGTCCTGTTCTCGTTCTTACTTTTAGGGTTTGAACTGCTAGCATAAGCTTCCCTTATTTCTCTTCATATTTCTTTTCTTTGATTGTGATCAGGAATCGAAACCCTAAACAACAAAGAAGAACAACAAGAAATATAACAAAAAAATCATCAAACCTAAAACAAAAAAAAAAAAATTCCTTGCATCATAAGCATCCATCCCAGCATCCTTAGCCCTATCCCCCTTGCCTCCTGCATCACATCTACCACGAGACTCATAGCATAACACTTCTCATCAGCGAGCCAGGCCCACTCCATCAGGCCAGCGCTCATCAGCCGAGCTCATAGCCCAGAGGTGGTGATGGGGCAACCCGCCATCTACCACATGACTCGCAGTTCAGTATCCTCATCAACAATATGGGCCCCTCTTTTAGGCCTACCTTCACCAACTATGCTCATAGCTCGGAGGTGGCACCAAGCTAGCGTCTATCGCGAGACTCACAACATAGCAACTTCTCATTAGTGAGCCAGGCCCACTCCATCAGGCCCGTGCTCACCCGCTAAGCTCACAGCTCGGAGGTGGTGGTTGGGAAACCCGCCATCTACCTTATGACTCATAGTTCAGCATCATCATTAATAACATGGGCCACTCTATCAAGCTCGCCTTCACCAGCCATGCTCACAACCCAGAGGTGGCACCAAGCTACCGTCTACCGCGAGACTCACAGCATGGCAACTTCTTATCAGCAAGCTAGGCCCACTCCATCAGGCCCGCGCTCACCCATCGAGCTCATAGCTCGGAGGTGGCGACAGGGCAACCCACCATCTACCGCATGACTCACAGTTCGACATCCCCATCAACAACGTCGGCCCCTCTATCAAGCCTGCCTTCACCAGTCATGCTCATAGCTCGAAGGAGGTACCAAGCTATCGTCTACCATGAGACTCACAGCATGGCAACTTCTCATCAGTGAGCCGGGCCCACTCCTTCAAGTCTGCACTCACCAACCGAGCTCACAGCCCAGAGGTGGCGGTGGGGCAACCTGCCATCTACCACATGACTCAGTTCGGCATCCTCATCAATAACATGGGCCCCTCTATCAAGCTCGCCTTTACCAGCCATGCTCATAGCCCGAAGGCGGTACCAAGATGCCATCTACTGTAAGACTCATAGCATGGCATCAATAATGCAGGCTTCTCTATCATGCCTACCTTCCTCAACTAGGCTCACAGCCTGGAGGTGGCACCAAGATGTCGTATACTGCGTGACTCACATCATGGCTCACCCATGAGTTTGGCACCCCACAGCCTCATGGCCGTGCTCATAGTCCAAAGGCGGCACCAAGATACCGTCTATCATGTGACTCATAACTTGGCAAACCGAGAAGCTCGGCACCCCAGAGCCTCATAGCCATGCTCACAGCCCAGAGGTGGTGGTAGGGCAACTCGCCACATACCGCATGACTCATAATTTAACACTCTCAGGCCGAGCCCACTTCAATGGGCCCTCACTTTTCAGCCAGGCTCACAACCCTGAGGCGGCGACTGGGCAACCTGCCATCTACCAAGAGGCCCACAGCTAGGCAATCTCTGAGCCGGGTCCTTCCGACTGACCCGTGCTCAGTCACCTCACTTACATCTTGAGGTGCAGTTGGGGATTCATGGAACCTTGCCATCTACCGTGAGACTCATAGTTTGGCACCTATAAGCTAGAAACTCATGAAGCCCTGCACCCACTATGATGAGGACATCAGGAGTGGACCAAAATTTTAAGGAATCAATTTTGTTCTCTATTTTATGCATTAGGAAGTTAGTCACAATTTTTCAAAAAGTACATTGAGTCCTGTAACAAAGTGAGTCAATTGGATCCACTAAGTCCTTCGAGTCCTATTTAGTGAGTTCAGTTGAGTCCATTTATATTATTCAGCCTATTTCGAGTCTTGTCAATTAGTTCCTTTGAGTACTGTAATTGCATTCATTCAAATCATGTTCAAGAGGAGGACCTTTGGACCCACAATCAAGTCACCAGCCCAGCATCTGGACTCCTCGCATGTCGCCCAGACCCTTGAAGGAATGGTTCCCTAGGCTTCCAAGAGGGGGTGCCCCAGGTCCATAAGATTCTAGCACCCCAGGTCTTGGTGCCCAATACTTGGCCCATCTACATTGGCACCCTCCCAGGCCTCTTCATGATCTAGCGCCCCATGTTTTGACCCAGTCCAAGATGCCCAGGCTTGACCCAGTCCAAGAGGATTTCTTACCAGCCCAAGCCCATGAAGAAAAGTCAAAGCTTCCAAGTCCAACAAGGAGTCAGCTAGCATAATTCTACAAGGAGATCAGTTTTTTAATTTTATTCACTTCTGTACTCCCACTTTGATACAAACTGTACTCCAACTTTGACAGGAAAAAGGCCTTAGGTAACTCTATAAATACCCACACCCTCCCCTCTTGTACGAATATTCTTTTCATGAATAAAATTTTGAGAGTTATTTTGTCTAAGTGTTTTCCTCCAAGTGGAGTAGGTGTGAGACCCATTTGCCTTTGTTCTTCAGAACATCGAGGGGTGTGAGGCCCTGGTTATCCAGTTAGCTAGTTCTTTTCCATCAAACCCTAGCCCTAAGCACCCTCCTTCATCTCCTGTCTAGGCCACCCCTACAGCATCAGGCGTCTCCATCTCCTCCAAACCACAAATCAGCCCCGGTGCCCCTCCATCTCTCTTTTCTCTTCCAATCTTCCATCTCATATTTTTTTCATCATCCGTGACACTAACCTTTGATGTTTGCAGGATCCCTCAAGAGAAATGGGCCTTGGATGAAGTCATCCTTGGCCCTGAATCAATTTGATAAAAAGCTGGTGGATCCACAGGAAAGTGACTCGATCATCCAGGCACCGATCTAAGAGGAGTGATCTTTTCCCCGGCATCAAGAAAGTCATTGCTAGTTATGTAGACCCCTTCCCATCTCTCTTTGCCTATTTTATTGAAGTTTAAAGCATGTCCTAATAGGTGTTTCTTAACCCTAGGATCCTTTGTTCTTTGTTTCTTTGATGATTCTTAGCATGTGGGTAGGATTCTAATTATTTCATGAAACCCTAACCTAGTCTTGTCTATTCTCGAGAATCTAACCACAAAAAAATCTGAAATAATTGCCCATTTAAACTAATTTTCTTTATGTTCCTCTGTTTCATGTCATCATGCATCATGTTAGAATTCCGTCCCTCATCAATTTTGGTATTAGAGCAGTATTAGGGCATGTTCTTCCATCATAGTTTAGATTTTCTACCTGCTATTTTCTACATTTGGAGTCCAAATATAGGTCTAGATCCCCATTAATTTCTTTCTTTTTTTTAATGATTTTCATGTCATTTGATCTCTGTTTTGTTCTCTATTTTTCTATGATTTTCTTGTATTTTTCTAATTTGAAAATAGGGTGAAATCTTCATGAGAAAAAACCCTAACAAAAAATTCTGCACACTGAATTTTGCATACTAGTCCAAATCTAGGTCCAATTTCCTATTAAATTTTTACTGCTTTTGTATTTTTTCTACATTTTTTGATAACTTTTCTAATCTGAAAACCTAGGAAATTCTGCATGAAACCAAAACCCTATATTGCTGAATTTTGCATATGAAACTAGGGCTGAACCTAACTTACATCCAAACCCCCCCAACCCAAGCCAATTTTGTTTGACCATCTAACCAACTTAAATTTAACTCAGCCACCTCATAAAACAAAGATTTTTTTTTTATTTTCTATTTTTTTTGACTTTAGATAGTATTAGGGTTTCATCGTGTGCGCATCATTTGCATTAACTTAATCTTAAGGGCACTCTACTCTGTCAAATCTGGGCAGGATTTCATCACCTGTCCTAGGCCTAAAACAACCACCCTCATATGCACCCAAGCCTAATTAAAACCAACAAGAAACTTAACTAATTTAGGGACACCAACAAGCCGGGTTCGAGTCTAGTAGGAAAAGTAGTGCATTCAACCCTCCACTTATTACTGGAAACTGGTGTCTAAGGCTAAAGGTCCAGAGGCAAACATCCTAAGTGGACTAGTGGTTTTTAATTAAGACCCTATGACAAGCAAGGGGAGCCTCCCACCACCCCACCTCTTACTTGGCCAGTAGAAGGCTAGTAGAATGATTAAGTGCTAAAACCAACCAGAAACTTAATTAATTTAGGGACACCAACAAGCCGGGTTCGAGTCTAGTAGGAAAAGTAGTGCATTCAACCCTCCACTTATTACTGGAAACTGGTGTTTAAGGCTAAAGGTCCAGAGACAAACACCCTAAGTGGACTAGTGGTTTTTAATTAAGACCCTATGACAAGCAAGGGGAGCCTCCCACCACCCCACTTCTTACTTGGCCAGTAGAAGGCCAGTAGAATGATTAAGTGCTGAGTATGGTGTAAGTTAAGTTGACTCACTTGACTTTGACTCTAGGTCTAGTAAACCCTAGAATGCATAACACTTGTGTGCTTGATTGCATAACTTCTAGATTATGAGTCTAACCCCACCAATAGTCTCAAACCCAACCTAGCTTAACCATGGAGTCCCCTGTAGTTCCATAGAAACCTTACTGAAGACCTTCAATGAATAATATGCCCAATTGATTACCCAAATGAATAATAGGTTTGACCAGATAGGAGATCAGTTAAAAACCTTAGAGAAAACCAGAAAAAACCCATACTAAGCCCAACCCCAGGAGAGCCCCATACCCTGACCCATACTCAGAGCTTAATCCTAGGAGAGCCCCATACCCTAACCCATTTTGAGAGCCCCACCCTCGGAGAACCCAACACCCTGAACCAATCTGGGATCCTAATGCAAGGAGACCCAATTATGACTTTATAGACTAGGATGATAGAGCTACTAGGTACATTAGGAGAGACGCAACTACACTTAGTGGTGATCTTGATCTTGAGGATTATCTTGATTGGGAAAGAAATATGGATCTATATTTTGAGGAGGAACAAATATTTGAAGTCAGTTCAAATTTGCTAAATTTAGGTTAGTTTGCCAGGCTAGAGTTTATTGGGCTTAGGTTGAACGAGTGATCAGACTAACAGGAGAAATACTCATAACTACCTGGAGTGACATTAAACTTGAACTTAAGGAAAAGTACATATCCAGATCCTATGCACTCGATCTTATGAAACTAGACCCTATGCACCCAAATCCAATGAACCCAGATCCTATGAATCTAGATCCTCTGAACCCATAACCCATTGATTTGAGCCCATGTCCTATGAGCCCAAGGAACCCATAACCTATAGGTCTAAACTCATATCCTATGAGCCCAAGGAACCCATAACCCTTAGGAGACCTGAGCCCCATAAAATTAATATCCCTAGATATGAGCCAAGTATTAGTCAGGTATCCCATAGTCGACACACCCTTGCCACCCCAGCCACTAGTCAAGTTTTCCTTAACCAACCCCCACCTACCACCCTATTGTTCACAAGGAAGACATTAAAGTGGAAGTGTATGAAGCTGACATGAGCTTAGTGGATGAGCATGAGGGAGAAGAAGAGAAGATACCTATAGAAGACCTAGAATTATTTAACCCTGACCATACCCAAATTGAAGCCAACTTGGAATTGGTTGACCCTAACCCTACCCAGACTAAAGCCAACCCAGAATTAGTTGACCCTGACCCTTCCCAAACTGAAGCCAACCCATAATTAGTTGACCCAGACCACACACAAATTGAAGCTATAGTGGAAGAGCAATTAGAGGAAGAGAATCCAGATCCTGCTACTAGAGCACCACCTGAGAAGACTTTAGAAGAGAACCCAATTATAGAGCCTAATCCTAAATTTCATGAGCTAGAAGAGTTTATTGAGGATTTAGCTTGTTTAACCTAGTACCCTCAAGATGAAGTTTATTCTTTGACCCCAATTGAAGATCTCTTCCCAAAAAATAGTGACCCATTCTTCCATAACACAGATCCTGTAGATATACCTCAACCCCATAAGGTTAACCTCATTAGTCTATGACTAATCCTTGACACCACTTCTTAAATCCTACTTTATCCAATCAACCCCGAACACTCTTCTTACTTTCTACCCTACCAGACTAACCTTGAACCCACTACCTGCCCTTTCTAGAAGCTTACAGCATTTCTAGAACCATTAGATTGCATTTCATTGAGATTAGCATGTTGCATACATTCATTAAGCATGTCATGTTTGCATCTTACTTCTGGAGCACCCTATGGCATCTGTTAGGAGTGCATGCCAAGTTCTTATCTGCATGTCACCTACCTGACCAAGGGCTAAACCCACAGTTGTAGTTTAGGATTTAGTCGAGTCTGCATATCAATAAGTGTTGGCATGAGTTATTTGCCTGCATTAGGTGTTATGAGTTTTTGCATTGCATGATTAGAGATCTGCATGAGGAATTAATCATCAGATTAATATGAGCAATGATTTTATAAAAACATGGTTAATTCTTGAAAAGAGTCTAAGAGTTTGCTAGGGAAATCTTGTGATGATTAGGCTACATACCCATAAGCTAAATCCATTAAAGTGATAAAGAATGTTGGACCTAGTGCCTGAGTTACCACCTAATTAGGCATTAAGCTCAACCTTCAATATCTCTAACTTAGCTGAGTATAGAGAGCCAGCAATGATACCCAGTGTGCCTATTAAGCCTGACCCTTTCGTTGAGAGCGAACCATCCTAGAGTGTCCACTAAATTAAGCTTATGAGAGGAAAATGATTGAGCATATCCTGATGACCAAGCCACTAGTACCCGGATCAAAGGCTTCCAAGTCACTTGGTTTGTTGGCAAGGTCAATCAAGATATAAGGATTCATGGATCACTTAAGAGGATCTACAATGCCTAAACCCAAACCCACCAGAGCTAGATCGACTTTTACTCGACAGGGTAGAGTTCCTCCCAGCTCGGGAGAATTGATGAGGATATCAGGAGCAGACCAGAATTTGAAGGAATCAATTTTGTTCTCTATTTCATGTGTTGGGAAGTTAGTCACAATTTTTCAATGAGTACATCGAGTCCTGTAATAAAGTGAGTCAATTGGATTCACTAAGTCCTTTGAGTCCTGTTTAGTGAGTTCAGTTGAGTCCATTTGTATTATTCGACCTATTTCGAGTCTTATCAATTAGGCCCTTTGAGTCCTGTAATTGCTTTCATTCAAGTCATGTTCAAGAGGAGGACCTTTGGATCCACATTTAAGTCACCAGCCCAGCATCTAGACTCCCCTCATGCCGACCAAACCCTTGATGGAATGGCACCCTATGCCTCCAAGAGGAGGCACCCCAGGTCCACAAGATTCCAGTGCCCCTAAGGCCCATAGCACCCCAGGCCTTGGCACCCTAGGCCTTGGCACCCCAATACTTGGCCCATCTATATTGGCACCCTCCCAGGCCACTTCATGATCTGACACCCCATGTTTTGACCCAGTCCAAGAAGCCCAAGCCTTGGCCCAGTCTAAGACAATTTCTTACCAGCCCAAGCTCATGGAGAAAAGTCAAAGCTTCCAAGTCCAACAAGGAGTCAACTAGCATAATTCTACAAGGAGATCAGTTTTTTAATTTTATTCACTTTTGTACTCTCACTTTGATGCAAACCTGTACTCTAACTTTGATAGGGAAATGATCCTGGATAACTCTATAAATACTCATCCCCTCCCCTCTTGTATGAAAAATATTTTCATGAATGAAGTTTTGAGAACTATTTTGTCTAAGTGTTTTCCTCCAAGTGAAGTGGGTTGAGACCCATTTGCTTTTGTTCTTTAGAACATCGAGGGGTGTGAGGCCCTAGTTATCCAGTTAGCTAGTTCTTTTCCACCAAACCCTAGCCCTAGCCACCCTCCTTCATCTCCCATCCAGGCCACCCCTGCAGCATCAGGCATCTCCATCTCCTCCAGGCTGCAAATTAGACCCGGCGCCCCTCCATCTCTTTTTTCTCTTCTAATCTTTCATCTCATATTTTTTTTATCATCCTTGACACTAACCTTTGACATTTGCAGGATCCCTCTATAGAAACATGGTGCGGGCACCAGGATCAGGAAATGATTACTGGTCCTGATATGGTTTTCTTAAGTCCTCATTATGAGTCCTGTAGTCCTTTAGTACTGTGTCACTTGTAGTAAAGTGAGCCAAGTCTTGTTCATCAATAAATTAAGTCCTCTTATGTAAGTGTTCAGTTATGTTAGTCTAGTCAAGAAGTCCACCAAGTTTCAGTTCAGTCATATAAGTCCTGTAACCCACAAGTCATATGAGTCCTGTAATTTTCATGCTCAAGAGGTGGATTATTGGAGCTGCATTCAAGACATCAGCACAGCATCCGGGTCCCTTGTTCATGCTGCCCAAACCCTGGAGAATAAAGCTCCATCCCATCAAGAGGAGGTGTCCCAAGTCCATAGATTCCAGTACCTTCCCTAGCCCATGACACCTAGCCCATGGCATCCCATAATTTGGCACTTTAGCTTTTGGTGCCCTAGGCCTTGGCATCCCTACCTTGGCCCATCTGGAGCTAGCACCCTCCCAGGCCCATTCATGATCTGGCACCCTGGCCCAAGCCCAATCCAGTGCAGGCACCCCAGTTAGCCCAAGCCTAAGAAGAGCCTTGCAATTCAAGGAGTCAACCAGCCCACTTCTACAAGGAGTTTAGTCTTCTAGTTTGATTTTATTTTATAGTCCACTCTGATAAAGACTTGCACACTTATTTTGATAAGGAGAGGGATTTGGGTGAGCCTATAAATACCCCACCCCTCCTCTTAAAAGCATCTCTTTTTCATGAATACAAGCTAAAGATATTCTGTCAAATTATGTCCTCTAGGTTTGAGTGGTGTGAGACTTGTGTTATTTTCTTATGAGCAAACCCTAACTGCCAGCCATCCTTCCCTCATCCACCAAACCCTAGCCAACCAACATACCAGTTGAATCCCCAAGGATGCTCAATCTATTCTAAGCCAGGCATCCCTCTTCAACTAGCCGCTAGCCATCCGGATCTTCCTTCCATCCTCCAATCTTCATTCTTCAATTTACTTATTTTCTCATATTCTGTAGCCCTAACACTTGACGCGTGCAGGATCCATTTGGTGAACTCGTGCAAGGAGGAGGTCCTCTTTGCCTTAGAGATCAGCTGATAAAAAGCCAACTGATCCATGGGAAAAAGCCTCATTCATCCAAGCGCCAATCCAGGAGTGTAGAGCGACCCCGTCTTCGATCAAGATTTCATCATTGCCAGGTACATAACCAAACCTTACTCAAAGTTCTAATTTGCTGAAGGTAATACTGTCCTAATCGAGTGGTTTTTCAACCCTCACTATCCTGGTTTTATTACTTTGCATGATCTTAACTGCGGGTAGTGTAGTTGGTCCTTATGTCTTTCTTCTGATAGTTCTTTTACTCTTTCTCAGGAATTTAGCCATCTCACATAAAATCTAAAATTAAAAAAAATTATTAGTTACTATTTCTTTTATGCATGTTCATCCCCTTTCCACTGCACCCTGCATCAATTTGGTATCAAAGCATAGTTTAGGGTAGTTGCATCTTCCATAAATACAAAACCACAAAAAAAAAATTTTCTGCATCTTGTCTTCTTCACTAGGGGTCTGAAATTAGGTCAATTTCTCCATCTTAGACATACTATTTTTTCATGAATTTTGCACTGATTTCTCTCTGAGTTGTCCTCTATTATACTTTTATTTTCTCCAGATTTTACAGAAAATAAAAAAAATAAAAAAATTTATCAAAACAAAAGCCCTAACAAAAAATCAGACTTTTCTGCACATAGTTAGAAACCCTAGGTTTTGCATCATCATACCATTTTTGTTTTGCATGAAATTTGGTAAAATCATTTCGACACATAACCCTTCTATCTACAAATTTTTGAGATTTTTCCTGCTCTAAAATCCATTCTAATATCTGTATCAAAGCAAAATAAAAAATTTCAATTTCTGCTAATTCTGCATACTTGACTTGATTAAACCTAATCAACTACCAAACCCCTCCCAACCCAAGCTATTTTTGTTTGATAACTTAACCAACTCAAATTTAAATTTCCACCTCCTAAAAAGAGATGAAAAAAAAATTATTTTCTACTTTGTTATTAGATTGCATTTGGTTCATTGATTGTGCATCATCTCATTTAAAGTAATCTTAAGGATAATTTTCCATCCCAGATCAGGGCAGGATTTCATCACCTGTCTTAGGCCCAAAACAACTACCTTGCCAACAAAACCCTAAAAATCAATCTTCTTCAACCTTGGTCGCTAACCCCAACTCCTCTTTTTCTTCATGTTCTTTCAGCTATTTGCTTTGTTTCTACACCACTTTCTAACCCATGATAGGTGATTTGCAGGTCCCTCAGAGTCCACAAATCCAAGATTCCAGCCGGTCAGCTTTCAGGTCACCGGATTGAAAGTCATGGATCCGCGGGGTCTTCGCTTGATCTTCCAGTCTACATCTAAGAGCAGAGAGTGCACTCTTTAAGGATTCATCTTCAAATCCCTGTCAGGTACACCCCCTCAACTTGCTAGTAGTAGTATTGTAGGAGAGCTAGCCGTACCGGGGCTTCTTAGCCTTGACGGTCCTCTTTTGTATTAGTTTTAGGGTCTACTTTGCATGCATCTGCTTTTGAGTTTCTCTAGAATTCCCCGCTTTAGATCTTGGCTCTACTTTTAGGATATAATCTCCTAACTTAATACTTAATAACAAAAAAATACTTTGCATGCATCTTTATTCCGGCATCAGGTACAACATGAGTGAGGAAAGGAAGTATAAATTTGCCAAAATGAGGTTAGTTCGTTAGGCTAGGCTACATTTGGCCAACCTCGAGCATGCTAGGAGACAATAAGAACTTCCTCCCATAAACACCTGGCAGGATATGAAACAAAAACTTAAGGACAAGTACCTTCCTGCATCCTACAATCAAAAACTCCTAGACTAATGGCAAAGGTTAAGTCAAGGGAATAGGCCTGTATCAGAGTATATCGCCAAGTTTGATGAGCTTACCATAAGGTGTAATACAGCAAAGTTATCATCAATGATCATGTCTAGGTTTAGAACTAGATTATGCAAAGATATCCATGGACAGTTATATTTGAGGGAGGTACAAGATCTGGAGCAAGCCTACCAGGTAGCTAGGAACTCTGAGCAATTTCAGAGGGGACCTACATACCGTTGACCCGAAACCCCTAGGAGTAATGCTTCTTTCCCAAAATTGAACTTTAGCCAAGTATACCAGGGCCGACCCAATCCTAACCCAATCTGACCCAACCCTAACCCAGTCTAACCCAACCCCAACCCAATCCAACCCACCCTTAACCCATTCTGACCCAGCCCCAGTACCCCAATAGCTAGTAGGTAAGACAAGGGTAAGGCACTTGCATTCCAGAAATCCTCGAGTCCCAGCCCAATGCCTATTTTAAATGTAATAAGGTAGGTCATTATGCTAGCCAATGCCCAACCAAATCTTTACATAGGGGAACTTGAGGAGGAGGAGCCTGAACCCACAAATGAATTAGGAGAGGAAATCTATGAAGCTGAGGACAACCTGATAGATGCATATGAAGATGATGAGGTGGAAGATGAGCAATCTGACCTGTTAGCAATAGTTAGGTGCATCCTAGTCCAAACTAAGACAAAAGAGGACTGGTGCATAACCAACATCCTATAGATTTTTATGAAATTAGGGGATCGGGTATGCAAAATCATCATAGATAGTGGAAGTTGTGTGAATGCTATCTCAGCCATGGCAGGTAGAACCCTAGGCTAGACCCCAGTTCCCCATCCTAGCCCCTATAAGGTCTCATGGATAGACTTGACCTCCATCCCCATCAAATTTAGATGCCTGGTCTAGATCTAGCTGCAACCTTATCAGGAAAGGTGTGGTGCGACGTTATACCCATGGGAGTGAGTAGCATTATCATAGGTAGACCCTGGCTGTTTGACCATGATGTTCTTTATATGGCCGATCAAATTCCTGCTCATTCAATTTTCATGGGAAGAAGATATCGATTCATCCAGCCCCACCTAAGGATAATGTTAAGAGGGGATCTTGCTCACTAAAAGAGAAGAAATCTAGAGTTAATCTGATTACTACCAAGGAGCTAGAAAAAGAGATTTCTGAGGGTTCTACTATTTGGATGTTAGCTGATAAGGAAGTATCTAACCCAATTGATAAAGAACACCCTCAGGAGGTTAAGGAAGTCTTAAGCGAATTTCATGATGTATTTCTTGAAGATTTACCTGACCAATACCACCATTAAGGGATGTCCAGCATGCGATAGACTTAGTCCTAAGATCCACCCTACTCAACCTGCCCCACTATAGGATGAACCCAACTGAACATCTAGAGCTGCAGAAGCAGGTAGGAGAACTCCTTAAAAAAGGACTTATTAGGGAGAGCTCAAGTCCATGTGCTGTACTAGCCCTGTTAACCTCTAAGAAAGATGGCACGTGGAAAATATGCATTGACAGTCATGCCATAAACAAAATTACTATGAAATATAGGTTTTCCATCCCCCGACTGAACGATATGTTAGAAATAATGGTCAGTGCAACCATCTTTTCAAAGATTGACCTTAAGAGCGGCTATCATCAGGTTAGGATCAGACTTGGGGATGAATGGAAAACTACATTTAAAACCAATGATGGTCTGTATGAATGGGTAGTGATGCCTTTCAATTTGTCCAATGCCCCTAGCACCTTAATGAGGATCATGACCCAAGTCCTATGTGTGTTCATCGAAAAATTTGTTGTGGTTTACTTTGATGACATTTTGATCTATAGTAGGACTAAAGAAGACCACCTGAACCACCTCAGGCAAGTTTGCCAAACCCTTAGAACGGAGAACCTCTATGCTAACTTGAAGAAGTGTGATTTCATGATCCATAGAGTCATCTTCCTAAGATTCATAGTTACCCCCGAGGGAGTCTCAGCAGACCCTGAGAAAGTTAGATCCATAGTAGAGTGGCTAGTACCCACTAGCATTCATGATGTACGTAGTTTCCATGGTCTAGCCACCTTCTATCGAAGATTTATCTGGGGATTCAATATCATTGTAGCACCTATCATAGACTATATTAGGAAGGGCAATTTTGAATGGACCAAAGCTGCTAATAGAGCCTTCCTAGAGATTAAAGATAAGATGACACAAATACCTTTCTTGAGGTTACCTGATTTTTCCAAAGTCTTTGAGGTAGCTTGTGATGCTTCGGGAGTAGGCATAGGAGGAGTTTTGAGCCAAGAGAATCATCCAGTAGCCTTCTTCAGTGAAAAACTCAATGAGGCTAAATTTAAATACTCAACCTATGACATGGAATTCTATACGGTAGTACAAGCCCTTAGATGCTGGAGACATTATCTACTACCCTAGAAGTTTGTCCTTTACTCTAATCATGAAGCACTCCAATTCCTAAACTCCCCAAAAAAGTTGAACCCTAGGCATGCCAAATGGGTAGAATACATCCAATCCTATACCTTTGTGCTAAAACATAGAGCTGGAACTGAAAATTAGGTAGTTGATGCCCTTAACCGCCATGCCTTGCTGCTGAGTACTGTTAGGACTAAAGTTATAGGGTTTGACTGATTGAAAGACGAGTATGAGACCTGCCCTGACTTCAGTGAAATTTTTCAATCTGTTAAACTTGGACCATCTAGTTCCCATAGTGAGTACAACCTTCAGGATGGTTATCTTTTTAAAGAAAATAGACTGTGTATTTCCAGAACCTAACTTAGAGAATTTTTAGTTTGGGAAACCCATGCAGTAGGTCTAGCTGGTCTTTTTGGAAGAGATAAGACTATCTTAGCTATAGAAGACTAGTTCTTTTGGCCAACCTTAAGGAGGAATGTTGTCCACATTGTGTCCAGATGTCGAACTTGTGCTAGTGTGATGTGTGACTAAGAGATGCAAAGATAAGATGAGTGATGCAAGTGATTTGTTTTTTTTTTTTTTTGTTATTTTTAAGTTTTAATGGTTTTTAGAATTCCTGAAAGCAAGCATGAGTAGATCTAGATATTCTAGAATGATAAGAACTTTCTAGCATGTAGGTAGCCCCTAAACAAAGATAAGAAGAGGACCCCGGGATTGAGAAACCCCGTAGGACTTATCTCTCAGATCAATATCCACTTAGGAGTTTTAGGGATACAAACCTTGGAAAACTCTGATTTGCCCGATGCCAAGTTCACTCACTCTCATGGATGCGGCCTGGAAGATCAAGCCTTCAACCCTACAGATTCGTTGGCTTTCCGTCTGATGGTCACGAAGGCAAGGGAGGCCAATTTTGTTGTTCGTAGTACCTGGAGGACCTATGAGCACCCAAGTGAGGGGTTAGAAACCATCAAGAAAGAAGTAGGAAAGGATGGAATGGAGATGGGAATAGTGGTGATGGAGGCTTCTTCTTGCTAGGTGCCCAAGTGGATCATCCAGATGGCATCCAAACTTGAAGATGGAAGATGGCTTGCACGGAAGGGATAGTAACTCAGGGCCTCACACCCCTCGATGCCCGAAGGCGAAGGTGCTCCCTCACAGAGATCCTAGTATAGAATACAAGGGCTAGAAGAATAACACTCAAACTCTTTTTTTCATTTCATAAACATTAACCATACAAGGGAGGGGTAAGGCCCTTTATACAGGCACCTTAAGACCCATTCAAAATTTGAATGAAAACATTACAAGTCTTTATGAAAATGCACCATAAATCTGAATTTTCTTCTCCCTTAGCCGACCATAATCTTTCTTGTGCTTGGGTGTGGCTTCATTTGAGGCTTGCATGGTGGATGTTGTCTACAAGATTCAAGTTGGCGCCTTGGGTCAATGAAATTTCTTCCATGGCTGACCAAGCACTTTGAAAAGGAGGCTTGATATGGGGGCTTGAAACAAGGATCATGCCTTCCCACATCATCATTGTCTTCTAGATTTGAATTGGCACCCATGGTCAATGAATTTCTTCCATGGCCGACCAAGCACTTTGGAAAGAAGGCTTGATATGGGGGCTTGAAACAAGGATCATGTCTTCCCACATCTTCATTGCCCATTGACCTTCCTTGGCCTCCAATGGCTTCTTTGGAAGGAGTCTTGATAGGGGGAGGGAAGAGAGGCTTGGATCAAGAGATGTTGTCCACAAAAGTCAGCATTTCCTTAATGCCTTGGCCACCTACTTGTCATGGTGATGTGGTGCCAGATGGGATGGATGAGATGGTGCTCAAGGGCTGAAGTGGCATCCTTCAAGGCATGGGAGATGGCTTGGCCCATTAATAATTGGACTATACTCAATGACCACTCCTTCAAATAAGCTTGGGCCCAATCTTCAAGTAGACTCGGGCTTGGACCAATTCAGCTGAATACAGGGTTTATTAACCTTGCTCGACCACATTAGCCAATGTACAGGACTAAAACAAAAGTACAGGACTCAAAGTAAAAATTGCCTTGGCTTGAAACCTTATTACAGGAGCCAACAAACTAAACCCTGTCAGAGATCCACAGAGGGTTGAGGAGCCTTTGTCTAATTCTGGTGCCCACACCAGTTCTCCTGGGGTGGGAGGAACTCGAGGCGTTGGTACTTTTTCAGAAGGTCGGGGTCGAGGCGTTGCATGTCCTCCTAGGTAATCCATGAATCATTGGACTCCGGTCGACCTTTCCATCAGACCAAGTAACGTTGATAGCCTTTGCCCCAGGTGGTGATAGCTTGATCATCCAAGACACGCTCGATCCGCTCTCCTTTCTCAGGTAAAATTGGTGGTGGACACTCTAGGTCGGGTTCACTCTCAAATGAAAGGTCAGGCCCAAATGGCTTGCTGGGTATGTTTGCTAGTTTCCATACTCGACTAAGTCCGAGATATTGAAAGTCAAGCTAATGCCATAATTCGGGGGCAGCTCAAGCACATAGGCATTAGGGCCAACTCTCCTTATTAGTCTAAAGGGGCCAGCTCCATGAGCATGAAGTTTCTAATGGTTCCTGGTGGAAACCGTTCAGGCCTAATCCTAATCATTACAGAATCCCCAATTTCACACTCTTTGGCTCGTTTCTGGGAATCAGCCATTCTTTTGTATGCATTATTACTTAGATTAATTTTCTAGCTAATTCCTCATGCATGTCCCTAATATGCTGTGCAAATGCTTTGGTGGACTTTGAGACACGTGCATGGATGGGTAGGGGAATCAGATCAAGAGGTCGATTAGGTTTGTACCCACTGACAACCTCGAAAGGACATATCCCGGTGGTCCTATTCACTGAACTATTATAGGCAAACTCAGCTTGAGATAAGAGAAGATCCCAATTTCCAGTATGTTCGCTTATCAGACATCTTAATAGGTTCTCTAGGCTGTGATTGACTACCTCAGTTTGGCCATCGGTCTGCGAGTGGTAGGCAGTAGAAAACTTGAGCTTGGTGCCTAGTAAGTGCCAAAGGGTCTTCCAGAAATAACTAGTGAAGCGGACATCCCTTCGGACACTATGGTTTTGGGAAGGCCATGTAACTTAACCACATGCTCAGGGAAGAGCTTGGCTACTTTGGAAGCATCTAGGATCTAGGAGCAGGGTATAAAATGGGCCATTTTGGAGAATCTATCAATCACTACACAGACTGAATCGTACTTCCTCATGGTTTTAGGCAATCCTACCACAAAGTCCATGCTAAGGTCTTGCCAAGGGTGACTAGGCATAGGCAGAGGGGTGTATAGACCAGTATTTTGCTTCTGCTGTTTGGCAACAGCACAAGTTCGACACCTAAAAATAATGTTGGCTACATCCTTCTTTAGGCTTGGCCAAAAGAACTGGTCTTCTACTACTAAGATGGTCTTTTCTCTAACAAAGTGACCAGCTAGGCCTCCTGCATGGGTTTCCCAAACTGAGAATTCTCTAAGTGAAGTCTTGGGAATGCACAACCTATTTTCTTTGAAGAGGTAACCATCCTAGAGGGTGTACTCACTATGGGAACTAGGTGGTTCTTGTTTCTATGACCGGAAGATCTCACTGAAGTCAGGATAGGACTCGTATTGCTCTTTTAATTGATCAAATCCTATAACCTCAGTTCTAACATTATTCAGTAACAGGGCATAATGGCTAAGGGCATCAGCTACCTTATTCTCAGTACCAGCACGATGTTTAAGCATAAAGGTATATGCTTGGATATATTCTACCCACTTAGCATGCATAGGATTCAATCTTTTCTGGGAGTTTAGGTACCAAAGTGCTTCATAGTCAGAATATAGGATGAATTCTTGGGGTAGCAGGCAATGCCTCTAGTACCTAAGGACTTGAACGACTGCATAAAACTCCTTATCGTAAGTTGAGTACTTAACTTTGGCCTCATTGAGTTTCTCTCGAAATAAGGCCACGGGGGTGATTTTCTTGACTAAGTACTCCTCCAATGCCAACTCCCAAAGCATCATAAGCAACCTCGAAAACCTTAGAAAAATTAGTCAATCTTAGGACAAGTGCTTGTATCATTTTGTGCTTGATTTCAAGGAAGGCTTTATCTACAGCTTTGGTCCATTGAAAGCCTCCCTTCCTAATGTAATTGGTGATGGGTTCTATGATAGAACTGAATCCCTGAATAAATCTCCTATAAAATATGGCTAGGCCATGAAAACTACCCACATCATGGACATTAGTAGGGACTGGCCACTCAACTATGGCTTTGACCTTCTCAGGGTCAGCTGAGACTCCTTCAGGGGTGACTACAAAACCTAGGAAGATAACCCTATTTGTTATGAACTCGCACTTCTTAGGATTGGCATAAAGGCTATTCTCCCTAAGGGTTTGGCAGACTAACTTAAGATGGTTAAAGTGGTCCTCCTTAGTCCTGCTGTATATCAAAATGTCATCGAAATATACCACCAAAAATTTTCCAGTTAACTCTTTCAGGACTTGGGTCATGACCCTCATAAAGGTTTTAGGTGCATTAGATAGTCCAAAAGGCATCACTACCCATTCAAAAAGGCCATCCTTAATCTTAAACGATGTCTTCCACTCATCCCCGAGTCTTATCCTAATATGATGGTAGCCATTCTTAAGGTCTATCTTGAAAAAGATAGTGGCTCCGGCCATCATGTGAAGCATGTCATCCAAATGGGGGATGGAAAACCTATATTTCACCATGACTTTATTGATGGCTCTGCTATCCACGACATTCTCCAGGTTTTATTTTTCTTAGGGGTCAGCAATGTAGGGACTGCACAGGGACTTAAACTCTCCCTAAGGAAACCCTTCCTAAGCAACTCTCCCACTTGCTTTTGAAGTTCTTGGTGTTCGGTGGGGTTCATTCTATAATGAGGAAGGTTTGGTAATATGGCTCTTGGGACCAGATCTATAGCATGCTGGATGTCCCTAAGGGGTGGTAGTTGATCAGGTAATTTATTAGGGAAAACATCCTCAAACTCTTTCAGAGCCTTAACTACTTCTTGGGGGTGCTTTATTTGGGTCAGCTCATGCTCTCTTTGGTGGCCAAAATACAAACAGGGGCTCCCTCAGCAATCTCTTTCTCTAACTCCTTAGACTTGATCAGTTTGACTCCATGTTTCTTTTCCTTAAGGCTACTCGATCCTCTTTTAACCTGGTCCTTAGGCTGAGTTGGACTGATTGTAAATTTTTTCCCATGATGATTAAAGGAACAAGTATTGGTCTGACCATAAAGGGTTGCATCGTGATCATAAAGCCAGGGTCAACCTAGGATAATGCTATTGATGCCCATAGGAAGGACATAACACCAAATCATCTCTTCATATGACTGCAACTTGATCATGACTTGGCATCTAGACTTTATGGGTATTGAAGTTGAATCTATCCAGGAGACCTTACATGGGTTGGGGTGAGGAACTGGGGTCAATCCTAGGGATTTGACAGCACTTAAAGAGATGGCGTTGACACAACTCCCACTATCAACTATAATCTTACATACCTTATCCCCTAACTTGACAAAGGTTTGTAGGATGTTAGTCCTACACCAATCTTCTTGCACTATGTTTTGGGTAAGGTTGCATCTAACTACTCCTAAAAGGTCTTCAGACTCAAACAGATCTTCCTCTCCCTCATATTCTTCTAACAATTGATCTTCTGCTTCATAGACTTCTCCTTCTGGTTCAGCAATGGGTTCTAGCTCACTTTCAGCTGGCTCTTCTATGAGTAAGGCTTTGGATGTGCTCTGGCTAGCATAATGCCCTGGTTTATGACATATAAAACATTTATTTTGGGGGTTGGGGTTCCTCTAGACTTCAATAGATTTACCCTTGTCCTCTCTACTAAAATGGGGTCGGCTCAGGTCGAGTCGGCTCAGACTGGGTTGGCTTGGGTTGGGTCAACTCGGGTCAGGTCGGCTCAGACTGGGTTGACTCGGGTAGACCTGACTATACCCTTGGTTAGATCCTGGGATTCGACTAGGATTCCTAAAGGGTTCAGGCCTACGATAGGTGGGTGTCCTTCGGAAATTCTCACAATTCCTCATAATTTGGTAAGCATGCTCCAAATCAATGACCTCTTGAAAAAAAAGCTCCCTCTGGATGTCTGGATGTAGGCTAGCCCTAAACCTAGACAGGGTCATAGATGCTGATTCATCGACATTACATCGCATGACAAACTCATCAAACTTTGCGATGTACTCGGCCACACTCTTGCTCCCTTGACTCAAATTCTACCATTGGTCCAATAAATTCTGGGTGTAAGATAATGGTAGGTATTTCTCTCTAAGCCTAGCTTTCATGTCCCTCCAAGTTGCTATGTGTTCTTGTCCTCTTTGCCCTACTAGTCTCTCAACACTATTCCAAAATAACCTAGCCTGGTGAACCAACCTAAGTTTGGTGAATTTAAACTTCATCCTTTTCCATCATAGTGTACCAATCGAAGTATTGTTCCATGTCCTCCTCCCAATCTATGTACCTTTGGGATCTAGAATGCCATCGAAGGTAGGGGCTTCTAGCTTAATGTTTCTAATGGCCCTCTCTTCATGGTCTCTGATCTCTTAATTAGGTCTCCTAGGGTGGATCTCTTGGGCTGGGTTAATACAGGGGACTCTCCTGTGTTCAGCCTTTAAGGAAGGATCACGTTGAGGGTATTCCCTAGGGTGAGGAGGTGACTCAGACTCAAGCTTAATGGATGGTCTAATGCCCTTTTCTAATGCTCCAAATCTAATTTCAAACTCATCAAACCTTTTGTTCAACCTAGCTAACTGTTCAATGATGACCTTTAATGGATCCTCGTGGTCATTCTCCATGGGTTCACTTGACTGGGAGTGATGAGGGTGATAGGGGACTCCTGACCTAGTCGACATGCAACACACAACGAATGGTGCTACGGGTTTGCTAGACCTAGGAGTTCAATCACAATGAGTCAACGTAGAAGACACATAGCATAATCAACTAGCCCTTTCACTGACTAGATAATAAGTGGAAGTATGGGAGGCCCCCCTTGCTTTTGCAAGGACCCAATTAAAGAACCACAGCACCGCTTAGGTCGTTTGATGCTAAACCTCTTGCGTTAGATACCAACTTCCCGGTACCAATTGATGGGTTGCATGCACTAGCTTTTTCAAAGTGATTAAACCCGACTCATGGGTGTCCCTAATCTATTAAGTTGCTACTAGATTTTAGATTAGGTTTGGGTTCGAAATGCAAGGGTGGTTGTTTTTGGGCTAAGGAAAGGTAATGACTTCCTTCCCTTATCTTATAATATTGATGCCCTTAAGTTAATTATGAAAATGATGGCATACAAATGATCTAATGAAATGTACCTAAGTTTTTTTTTTTTTTGTGTTTTGAATTTTTGATGTATGATAGTAGAAAATAAGATGCTGGAATTATCAAAATATGAACCTAAATGCAAAATTAAACTATATGAAGAATGAAAATGTGATGAGATGCACTTGCTAAGAATTTCAAAATAGATTTGTTTTCAGGTAGTATTCCAGCGTGTAGAAATTTTATAGACTTCAATAAAATCTGAGAAAGATTTGAAAATTACTTTCAAATATATGGAATTCAGAAAAATAAAAATCAACAAATTCGAAGGTCACTACAGATAGAAACAACTAAAACAACAGGCCATGTACTGGGTGGACAGAATGCAGAAATTTAAAGATGATGAAATCTAATGATGCAATTTTTTTTTTTTTTTTTTTAGAATTTAAAACCTACCTCCTTGTGTTTCCCTTTAAGGCTCAATCACATTAGCACCCCTACACACCATAGAAAATTTCCATGGAATGGGATGTGAGGGTCTTGCAGCCCTACTTTTATCTATGACCAGACGGCCATGGTGAAGCTCCCAATCCAAGTACTTAAGAACATGCTAAGTCCTAACCTAGCTCTGATACCAGATGATGTGGGACTAAGAGATGCGAAGATGAGATGAGTGATGCAAGTGATTTGTTTTTTTTTTTTCTATGATTTTTAAGTTTTAATGGTTTTTAGGATTCTCGAAAGCAAGCATGAGCAGATTTAGAGATTCTAGAATGATAAGAACTTCATAGCATGCAGGTAGGCCCTAAACAAAGATAAGAAGAGGATCCCAGGATTTAGAAACCCCGTAGGACTTAGCTCTCAAATCAATATCTACTTAGGAGTTTTAGGGATGCAAACCTTGGAAAACATTGATGCGCCCGTTGTCGAGTTCACTCGCTCTCGTGGATGCGGCCTGGAGGATCAAGCCTTCAACCCTGTCGATTCGTCGTCTTCTCATTTGATGGTTGCGAAGGGAAGGGAGACCGATTTCATTGTCCATAGTACCTAGAGGACCTGTGAGCACGCAAGTAAGGGGTTAGAAACCATCAAGAAAGAAGTAGGAAAGGATG
Source organism: Areca catechu (assembly GCA_021397845.1). NCBI lineage: Eukaryota > Viridiplantae > Streptophyta > Magnoliopsida > Arecales > Arecaceae > Areca > Areca catechu. Next base: position 74,400,895 of record CM038041.1, read on the forward strand.
GAAAAGAGATGGGAATAGTGGTGATGGAGGCTTCTTCTTGCTAGGCGCCCAAGTGGATCATCTAGATGGCATCCGAACTTGAAGATGGAAGATGGCTTGTGCAGAAGGGATAGTAACTCAGGGCCTCACACCTTTCGATGCCCGAAGGAGAAGGCGCTCCCTCATGGAGATCCTAGTCTGGAAGACAAGGGCTAGAAGGATAACACTCAAACTCTTTTTTTCATTTTATAAGCATTAACCATACAAGGGAAGGGTAAGGCCCTTTATATAGGCACCTTAAGACCCATTCAAAATTTGAATGAAAACATTACAAGTCTTCATAAAGATGGCACCATAAATCTGAGTTTTCTTCTCCCTTAGCCAACCATAATCTTGCTTGTGCTTGGGCGTGGCTTGATTTGAGGCTTGCATGGTGGATGTTGTCTACAAGATTCAAGTTGGCGCCTTTGGTCAATGAAATTTCTTCCATGGCTGATCAAGCTCTTTGGGAAGGAGGCCTGATATGGGGGCTTGAAACAAGGATCATGTCTTCCCACATCTTTATTATCTTATAGATTTGAATTGGCACCCGTGGTCAATGAATTTCTTCCATGGCCGACCAAGCACTTTGGGAAGAAGGCTTGATATGAAGGCTTGAAACAAGGATCATGTCTTCCCACATCTTCATTGCCCATTGACCTTCCTTGGTCGCCCATGGCTTCTTTAGAAGGAGTCTTGATAGGGGGAAGGGAAGGGAGGCTTGGATCAAGAGATGTTGTCCACAAAAATCAGCATTTCTTTTATACCTTGGCCGCTTACTTGTCATGGTGATGTGGTGCCACATGGGATGGATGAGGTGGTGCTCAAGAGCTGAAGTGGCATCCTTCAAGGTGTGGGAGATGGCTTGGCCCATTAATAATTGGACTAGACTTAATGACCACTTCTTCAAATAGGCTTGGGCCCAATCTTCAAGGAGACTAGGCTTGGACCAATTCAGCTAAATACAAGATTTATTGACCTTGCTTGACCACATGGCCAAGGTACAGGACTAAAACAAAAGTACATGACTCAGTAAAAATTACCTAGGCTTGAAGCCATATTACAGGACCCAACAAACTAAACCCTAGTCAAAGATCCATAGATGGTTGAGGAGCCTCTGTCTGATTCTGGTGCCCATACCATGTTGCCAAATAGCAGAAGCAAACTATTGGTTTATACACCCCTTTACCTATACCAGATCGCCCATGGCAAAACTTAAGAATGGACTTTGTACTAGGACTACCTAAGACCCTAAGGAAACATGATTCCATCTATGTAGTGGTCGATAGGTTCTTAAAAATGGCCCATTTTGTACCTTGCTCTCAGACCTTTGTTGCCTCCAAAGTAGTCAAACTCTTTCTTGACCAGGTGGTTAGGTTGCTAGCCTCCTGAAGACCATAGTGTTCGATAGGGATGTCTGTTACACCAGTTATTTCTGGAAGACCCTTTGGCACTTGTTAGGAACCAAGCTTAAGTTTTTCACATCCTACCATCCAAAAACCAACGGCCAAACCGAGGTAGTGAACCAAAGTTTAGGAAACATGCTGAGATGTCTTGTAGGTGAGAACATCGAAAATTGGGACCTTCTCTTACCCAGAGCCGAATTTTCCTATAACAGTTCAGTCTATAAGTCCACAGGTAAGAGTCCATTCAAAATTGTTCATGGTTACAAGCCCAACAAACCTCTTGACCAAATCCCCTTGCCCTTGCATGCACGAGTCTTTGAGTCGGCTTAGTTGTTTGCACAGCATGTTAGGGATTTGCATAAGGAAGTTAGTCAAAAGATTAACATAAGCAATGAATTCTATAAAAATTTGGCTAACTCCCAAAAAAGGTTTAAAGAATTTTCTACAAGGGATTACGTAATGATTAGGCTCAGACCTGAGTGGTTCCCTCCAGGGACTGTGAAGAAACTACAAGCTCGTGAAGCTGGACCCTTCAAGGTAATAAAGAGAGTTAGACCCAATGCCTATGTGCTCGAGTTGCCACCCGAATTAGGTATTAGTTCAACCTTCAACATTTCATACCTTGTTGAGTATAGCAAACTGGCAATGATACCTAGCGAGCCTTTTGGACCTATCCCTTCCCTTGAGAGTGAGCCTGTCTCAGAGTGTCCACCAACAAATTGGCTTATAAGAGATGAAAGGATTGAGCGCATCCTGGATGATCAAGTCATCAGTACCCAGAATAAAGGCTACTAATGGTTTTTGGTCCAATGACAAAGTCGACCAGAATCTGAGGATTCGTGGGTCACCCAAGAGGATCTACAGCACCTCAACCCAGACCTTCTGGAGTAATATGAGAGCCGAGATAATCCTTACTCGACAAGGTCAAGTTTTTCCAGCCCCGAGAGAACTGGTGTGGGCACCAGGATCAGGAAATGATTACTGGTCTCGATATGGTTTTCTTAAGTCCTCATTATGAGTCCTGTAGTCCTAGTACTGTGTTACTTGTAGTTAAGTGAGCCAAGTCTTGTTCATCAATAAATTGAGTCCTTTTAAGTAAGTGTTCAGTTATGTTAGTCTAATCAAGAAGTCCACCCAGTTTCAGTTCAGTCATATGAGTCCTGTAACCCACAAGTCATATGAGTCCTGTAATTTTCATGCTCAAGAGGAGGATTATTGGACCTGCATTCATGACATCAGCATAACATCTGGGTCCCTTGTTGATGCTGCCCAAACCCAGGAGAATGAAGCCCCAGCCCATCAAGAGGAGGCACCACAAGTCCACAGGATTCTAGCACCTCCCCTGGCCCATGACACCTGGCCCATGGCGCCTCAGGATTTGGCACTCTAGCTTATGGTACCCTAGGCCTTGGCACCCCTACCTCAGCCCATCTGGAGATGGTGCCCTCCCAAGCCCATTCATGATTTGGCATCCCAGCCCAAGCCCCATCCAGTGCATGTGCCCTAGTTAGCCCAAGCCCAAGAAGAGCCTTGCATTTCAAGAAAGAGTTAACCAGCCCACTTCTATAAGGTGTTTAGTCTTCTAGTTTGATTTTATTTTATATTCCACTCTAACAAAGACTTGTACTCCTATTTTGATAAGGAGAGGCAACTGGGTGAGCCTAAAAATACCTCACCCGTCCCCCTCTTGTAAGCATCTCTTTTTCATGAATACAAGCTAAAGATATTATGTCAAATTGTGTCCTCTAGATTGGAGTGGTGTGAGACTTGTGTTATTTTCTTGTGAGCATACCCTAACCACCAGCCATCCTTCCCTTATCCACCAAACCCTAGCCGACCAACATACTAGCTAAAGACCCAAGGATGCCCAATCTCTTCCAAGCCAGGCATCCCTCTTCAACTAGCCGCCAGCCATCCGGATCTTCCTTCCATCCTCCAATCTTCTTTCTTCAATTTACTTATTTTTTCATATTCTGTAGCCCTAACCCCTGATGCATGCAGGATCCATATGATGAACTTGCCCAAGGAGGAGGTCCTCTTTGCCTTCAAGATTAGTTGATAAAAAGTTGGCTGATTTGCCGGAAAAAGACTCGTTCATCCAAGTACCGATGCAGGGGTGCAGAGTGACCCCATCTATGATCAAGATTTCATCATTGCCAGGTACGTAACCAAACCCTACTCAAAGTTCTGATTTGCTAAATGTAATACTGGTGCGAGCACTAGGATTAGACAAAGGCTCCTCAACCCTCTATAGATCTCTGATTAGGGTTTTAATCTTTTGGGTCTTGTAATAAGGCTTAAAGCCCGAGTAATTTGCTTTCGAGTCATGTAATTAGTGTCTAGTTGGTTTCAATTTTTGGTTTGGTCTTGTAATTTGGCCAATTTGGTCAAGTTAGGGTAAATTGGTCTTGTAATTAGCCGAATTGGTTCTCAAGCTCAAGTCAATTTGAAGATGGGCTCAAGCTAGTTTGAAGATGGCTCTACAAGTGGGCAATCAAGTCAAGCCCAATTGAAGATGAGTCAAGCCACCTCTCCTCCATGCCATGTAGGAGTGCCAACTCAGGGAGTACCACATCATCAATGCCATATGGCATGAAAGGCACCACTTCAGCTCATGGAGTGCCACATCATCAATGCCACATGGCATCGGAGGTGTCGCTTCACCAAGCACCTTGATCGGCCAAGTTCAAGCTAAAATTTTAAATTCAAAAGCCATGTTGACACCCATTAACCTCCCCTTGATCATAGCCTACAACATCCTCACTCCACACCCCCAAATCAAGCTATCATGTTTGGCTAAGAAGAGATTCAAAATTTAAAGTTGGATGCCATGCTTCATGAAAGGATTCAAAATTTTAAAGTTGGAATCCAAGGTTTCATGCAGGAGGAATTCAAATTTCAAATGGGCACCCCTTAATTCATGAAGACAACCCACCCCTTTCTCCTCCCCAAATCAAGTCTTGTAATCCCCTCTTTCAAATTTGAATTCAAATGTTCGAAAATGCGGACTTGGGTGCTTATAAAAAGGGCCCTAACCCTCTAGTAAATTATTTTTTGATGAATGAAAAAAAGTTAAAGTTTTCTTCTTCCTAGCCCTTGTCTTAAACTTGGAACTTTATGAGAGAGTGCACCTTTGTCGTTTGAGATGTTGAGGGTTGAGAGGTCCTGGGTTACCTTCTTCCTATGCAAGCCACCAACCTTTCCTCGCAAGCTTGGATGCCCATGGAAGATCCTCTTGGATGCCCAACAAGAAGAGCCTTCCTTGATCACCACCTTCTCTTCACCCTCCCTTATTTCATTGCCTTCTCCTTCCTTCTTGTTGTTTTCTAGCTCATCTCTAGGTTGCTCACAGGTCCTTCAGGTACCATGGACAAAGGATTCGGCCTTCCTTACCTTCAGGACTATCTAATAGAAAGCCAGTGAATCCGTGGGTCGAGGGCTTGATTTTCTAGGCTACATCTGTGAGTTTGAGCAAACTCAGCATTGGGCGCTTCAGAGCTTTGAGAGGTTTGCACTCCTTAGTCTCCAAAGTAGGGTATTGGTTTAGAGCTAAGTCCTACCGGGGTTTCTCAATCCCGGGATCCTTTCTTTATCAATATTTAGGGTCCATGTTTGCATGCTTGAGTTTCTTGTCAGTATACCAATCTCTAGATCTATTCTTAGTTCGAGTTTGGGAATCGGTAAATCCTTTAAAACATAAAAATAAAAAGAAATCACCTGCATGCATCCTTTAGGTCCTGCATCAAATACTGCCCTAACTGAGTGATTTCTCAACCCTCGCAATCCTAGTTTTATTACTTTGCATGATCTTAACTGTGGGTAGTGTAGTTGGTCCTTACATCTTCCTTCTGATAGTTCTTTTACTCTTTCTCAGGAATTTAGCCATCTCATATAAAATCTAAAATTTTAAAAAATCATTAGTTACTATTTTTTGTATGCATGTTCATCCCCTTTCCGTGCATCAAAATAGGCCTTGGATGAAGTCCTCCTTGCCCCCAAACCAATCTGATAAAAAGCTGACGAATCCACAAGAAAGTGACTCGATCATCCAGGCACCAATCTGAGCGGAGCGATCTCTTCCCCGACATCAGGAAAGTCATTACTAGGTATGTAGACCCCTTCCCATCTCTCTTTGCCTATTTTATTGAAGTTTAAAGCATGTCCTAATAGGTGTTTCTTAACCCTAGGATCCTTTATTCTTTGCTTCTTTGATGGTTCTTAGCATGTGGGTAGGATTGTAACTGTTGCATGAAACCCTAACCTAGTCTCGTCTATTCTCGAGAATCTAACCATAAAAAAAATCTGAAATAATTGTTCCTTTAATATGATTTTCTTTATATTCCTCTCTTTCATGTCATCATGCATCATTTTATAATTCTGTCCCTCATCACACTACCTTACAGTCTGGAGATGTCCGCGTGGAAACTCTAGAAGTCCCACCATCTACCCCTTTACTCATAGCATGGTGAACTGAGCTGGGATATTCTAGAAGCCCTATGTCCAGTTGCCTTGATCATAGCCCGAGGATGTTGGTGAGAAATCCTTGAATTCCCACCATCGACTGCCTGACTCATGGCTTGGAAACCAAGGAGACCCCCCAGAAGCAATCCGAGCCTAAGAAAAGAAAAATAGCAAGCAAAGTGGATGGAAAACAAAGCATTCTGATTGAATGGAATAGAAAAATTACCCTCATTGGAACATCCCTCACATCAGAGATAGGCCCCCAGCAGCTCGGGAGATCGGGCAGCAGATTCAAGCTCAAAGAAAAAGGAGAGGAAGAAGAAAGAAAGAAAGAGAGAGCAGTAGACGTAATGGAAGAGGCGCCTTCATTGATCAAAAGTCTCTTACATCTTATGGAGGCTCCCGATAGGCTGGGAGACCTCCTAAAATTCTAATATACTAGATGAAAGGAAGACGGGCTGAAACCCCATCTCTGCTCCTTGCCCGATTGGTGAGCGAGTCCCCTTAGCATTGGCGTAACACCCACCGGAGGGCTCTGACCTTAACATCCATGATCGATGTAGGAGGCATCACAGGGCAGGTTGGCCCTACACTCTACCCTCGAGGAGTGGCTGGGAACATGCCAATCCCTCCTACTTGAATGGATGGGTGCCCTTCCTCAGGAGTTTGCCAGATCTCTTGAGCTCGGCATTGGCTCTGCTGCCTCCTCCATGGAATTCACTGATCTCATGATTCCAAGGATAGCTGTAGTAGCTCTACATCAGGATACTCCTGTTAGCACCACAACTGTCTTGGCCCCTTCCACAGTGACCATGACCCAAGCCACCACCTCCTCCTATAAGATCTTCGGTCTTGTGAACTAGGAGGTGGTTACAAATGCCTCCATTTTTGAGGCAGCCTCTTTCTCTGCCCCAGTTGAGCGACCGGAGGCTCTCCCCCTTCACATCCATGGGAGAAGCTTCGAGCTTGGTGGATTTCTTCTTCAAACTAGATGCCCTCACCTAGATGCTAGCTGGTTGCTCCTAGAGAGCTTCTTTTGGCCATCCGAATCTCGGGCCAAAATCCTGAAGCCTACCAAGAGCCCTCCCTCAGCACAAGCTAAGGGAGATGAAAGGAAAAGACATAGCCATCAGAAAGAAAAGTATTTTAAAATAAACAACGGAAGGCTTGGTAGATCGATCAAAATGATCTACCAATCTACCAACAACAGGATCTAGTAGGATAATATAGCATGCAATATACATCAAGAGTATGAAAATAATCAATGATATAAAAGTACCTTACCATTATACCTTTGAAAATACTATGCAAAAGGGTAAAGCGCTTGAGCCACACACATGTCTGGCCTCTACAGTTAATCCACACCAGAGCTCAACTCTAATCAACTTCTTTGAAGTGCTAGCTCCTTGGGATTCTTTGGGATAATCTTCTTCTTCTCAGAAGACAAGGAGGAGTGGTGGAAGCCTTCCAAACTTTCTCTCTTCCCAAGACCTAGCTTGAATGCTAGATATTCTCACACCCAATCCCAAGTCCTCACAAAATTCCTTTTCTCTTCTAGTTCTTCAACCAACCAGCAGCCCTAAAACAACCTTTATTTATAGAGACAGCTATAAGAGGGAAAAGATGAAGGAGGAGTGATTGGGGGAGAAGGTCAAGGGCATACCAATTTGGTTCTAACCACATTAGGAAGGAATGACAATCATTTCATGAAAGTTTGGAGCCAAAATAGCTTGAATTCAAAATTCAAATCAGGTCAAAACCTTCTCAAAAAGCTTCCCAAAAAATTTGTTCAGGATTTTCTGGTCGAGCAGAGATAAGTCAACTCGAGTAGGGGTTGAGTCGGCTCATCTAGAACACAGAATAGTCAAACTGTTCTTTTAGTAGGAACGAGTTGGCTCGAGTAGGGGTCGAGTCAGCTCATCCAGAAAAGACTTCCAAAAATACTTCTTATCATAGCCAAATATCGACACCTCAAGTGTCGACACATGGTCAATCATATTGAATGTTAGTGATAGTAAACGATTCTTAATCATTGATCAACCTTTAGATCAAATAGAAACCCCTATAGTGTATGACCCCAAGGTTCGAACACTAAGCCGGTAGCTCTAGAATACTTTTAGTACCAGTCAAAGCCCTCATCTAGCAATGATACCCGATATCCGGATAGGTCAAAAATTGTAGAGCAACTTTCAAGAACCTCTGGCATATGGTTATCGCATAATTCATCCCTTTGATCTTATAATGCTTAGGATGATCTAGGATTTGACTGCCAACCCTAATTTTGTTCATCCAGATCATGTCTCAACATTACATGTTCCATGACTCCTCACAAGAACTACCCTAGCCAAGGTTTTGCTAAATTGAGACACAGTGAATCATTCACTCCAAACTATTTGGAGGGGTCAATTCCATCTTGTTCCACCATCGCTTCATAAGTACTTGACTGCACCCAGAAACTTTTTATCACTGGATTAGAAATCCAGATAGTCCAGCATCAATGTATAGTAAGTTGCTTGCAAGCTACCATGGTGACCTCAGGTCTGAGAGACGTATACCCATATCATGCGTGAGTAACCCTTTGGTAGAAGGGAGCTACGCAGATGGTCACATTTAGTGAGAAGTCACACATTTCACTTGTATGTCACATCAGTGTCACCACAATCCTCGGTCAAGAGGACAACCAACCAATGTGAGATACAACAACCTATACTTGATACATCATCGTATCTTTTGGTTGTGAACCAGTTTAAGAACTACTTGATATATCCTCTCTCTATCTAATATAATGTAGTTCTAAGGACTCCATCACACAAGAGTTCTTTTCAAGAAAATGCACATGTGATGAATAGCCAAAAGAATAACTTTATTCATTAAAAATTTATATACAATTATAAAATTAGTACAACTATCTACAGCCTAGATGATTAGCTTTGGGACACAATTCCCAACAAGAGAGGGATTGAAGAAGGAGAACATGAAGGCCAATGCTAGAACCAAGAGGGGGCTGAAGAAGAAGGAAGGAAGCTTTGCAAAACCCTGGCCACTTATGCTCGAAGGCCTTTTAGCCAACCGAAAGCCACCACGTATCGGCACCAGGCATCTCCCAATGCTTTGGTTCGTAGAACAGATGCCTTAATCTAGCCAGGGCATTGATGATTTCTCCATTGGAAATCTGAGCATAGAACCCCATTAATATAAGGCACAATCTTCGAGGCATGGCCAGTCAAAGCATTGATGGCACAGAAGGCACGTCCCTCCATGTCAGTGTAGTCATTACTCCCATTATCCTGAGCGATGCTTCATTTTTCTGGCTCGAGAGTGGGGGACATCTGATATAGCAACATTCACTAACATGGAACATACACAACCGCTAGCAGGCAGCCGCATGGGTAGGGCCTGCCACCTGGATATGGCCCCCAGGTGGAAGATTGAGGTGAGCCCCCTGTCGAGGTCATCTCCTAGCCGGGGTCGAGCTCATGGAGTGAGCCCTCCATCCGAGGCCAGCTCCCAGCCGGGGTCGAGCTTATGGAGTGAGCCCTCCATCCGAGGCCAGCTCTCAGCCGGGGTCGAGCTCATGGGGTGTGCCCTTCGTTTGAGGTTAGCTCCCGATCGGAGTCATGCTCATGTAGCCAAAGGAAACCTCCATCCAAGGCCAGCTCCCAGCCAGGGTCAGGCTCATGGGGTGAGCCCTCCATCTGAGGTCAGCTTCCGGCCAAGGTCGAGCTCATGCTATCGAAGGAGATCCTCTTTGGGAGGTCCTTCCTTGCCATATGAAGGTCAGAATTCCTGCCAGCAGTGAAGGAGGGAAAGATCAATAGGAATTCAAACCATGGCATGGAGGTCCCTGTCCACCTGCAACCTCTGGAAGGTGGTGCATGTCCTGCTACCAATGCCAGTTCTGCAACACGCCACCCACATGCTCCACACGAGGTAAGCCCCGTCAGACCCAAGGCCTTGTAACATGCTACCATGTTGATTACCGTACAGCCGGAGGGGGCCGACCCACACGGCACAAGACCTAGAGTTCCCCCAGAAGGGGAATCCTGTCAAAGCTATAGGCCTTGCAATGCTCGGGCAGTCCCTCCGGGAATGGAAACTTCTCGCGATGGTATGGGGCTTAGTGGCACAGTGCTTACCCCTCGTAAGCAAAAAATGACACCCCCAACAGGATGAGGGAGAAGAAGAGCTCCCTGAAAGGGGGAGGGGAGAGAGCTCTCCGAAAGGGAGAGGGAGGAGGATCTCTGAAGTGAACAACTTTGGGAGGCTGAGGGATCGCCTCATCCTCCAGAAGGACCAGTCTAAGGAAGGCTGGAAGGAGAGGGCTAGTCTGAGGAAGGCTGGAGGGAGGACCAGTCCGAGGAAAAGGGAGAGCTCTAGAGGCCCACAGATCGCCTCCTCTTTTGAAAGGACCAGTCCAAGAGGGGGGCAAGAAGAGGGAGAAGCTATGGGCAGTGACAAGCCCCTCCGGAGAAGACACCATGAGGTGGTACACTAAGAAGAACACTGGGATGAAGCCCCAAATTTGGTCGGGGCCATCACACGAGGCTTTAGGTAAGAAAGCTAAGAGGCAGATGCAGGAGGAGCAGGGAGAGATAAGTAAGCAAGCCACCAAAAGCTCAGCGACCAAGGGACCAGTTGGAGAACGTCCCCACTCCCTGCTCTCCATTCCTTCTTTCTTCCGCTTGGACATTACTATCTTGTTCTTTGTTATGTTTACATTATTTGAATACCTTTATCATGTCACCCCGTGAGGCGAGGGAGTCCTCCAAGCTCTTCGCCTCAAAGGTTCTATTCTCCTCGATGATCCCATTGACTAGATCATCGGAGTGTCCTCGCCAGAATCCCTGAAAGAAACTGGGTGCAGGTGGTTTGACAAGATCCTACGCTAAGCATGCAAACAGTTATGGGAGCAGAATGGATTTTAAAACAATTTTTAAAAATCACACAGCGGAAAACTGCTTCGCCCAGAAATCTAATCTATTCAAGTTGCATGTATTAAAATAGGCATGTAACAAAGCATATAATATTTGTAAAATATATAAATAAATACATTTATTTATGCATGATAAAAAAAAAATTTCATACCTTTATTCCACCTGAAATAACTCTGGAATAACTGCTAGAATAGCTGGGATAACAGGAATAACTTTATTCCTGTTGTCTTCTTCCTTTGGACGTTTGGGAGCTCTATTTTTGCTCTTCAAAACAGCGGCCAAACGGTGATATCCGGAGCTCCTTTTCCTCCTGAATCGAAGCAGTGGCAAGGGAGAATGGTCTCTTTCATTTTCCAACCGAAATCTGCAAGAAAAACACAATGTATAGGGTGTACAAAATCACCCAACTTGCTATCAGAAAAATTCAGCTACAGAAAAACAGCAGCCTTCTTCCTTGCGTTTGGAGCGGTAGCAACGAATCCGGCTCGACCCTCTTGCTCCCAGGAGTAAAGGTATGCTCCCTCTAGAGGGGAGACATGCCTGGGGTTCGCCGATCCTTCTTCACGAGTGGTGCTAGCCGCTGGAAGGAGCAATGGTCACGGTAAGTTGCAGCAATTTTTTCTTTGCTGTAGATCAGATTTTGAGCACTATAAAAGGGGTGAAATGGCCCTTGTAACAGTCCTTCACACTCTCCGAAACCCAACCCCAAGATCACTCGATGGAAGAAGAGATCATCTTTGAATGAAGCTCATAAAGAACAGCACTAAAAAACTTATTTGCTGGCTGTGGCACGGTGATGAAAACCTTCGGCTGAAATAGGGGACTGCTGGAATTTAAAGGCAGCAGGGATGAGGGAGAGGGAGAGGCAGGGAAAAGCAAATGACGCCGGCTGCCAAACACCCATTTAACAGCCATTAAACGGGATTAAACCAGGCCGGTGGAGGGAGGAGAAGAGATGCCAGCCCAGCGTCAAACATTTGGTCGTTTGGCCTTCTAGTCGCAAGAAATTTTTCTCCCAGTGATTTTACCGTGTAAACAATCCAAGGAAAAAAAAAAAATGACACCAGTTCAAAACCGGTCCAACCAAAAAAATATTAGTTCAATCTAATTGAACCAGTTTAAGCCCAATTAAATTGGGTTCAATTAGTTCACAACCAATTGGAGGTCGAAACGAAATCCGAATCAGTTCAAAACTGATTCAGAAAAATTCTAGCGTAGTGCTAGTCAACCCGGAATAATTTTTGGCTGACACAGACAAGGGCAAGATGGGGAAAAGAGTGCTCAAAATAAAATACTGTGACCATAAAATCGAGATGATTCCCAATCGTAATCGGTATCAGGATCAGAGAGTAATCCTCTATGGCATGTGACCTCATAGGTTCAAACCTAAACGGTAGCACTAGAACAATTATAGTACCAGCACAGGAAACCATCTAGCAATGGATCCCGGCATCCAGATAGGTCGAAGATGCAGGAGCAAACTATCGAACCTCTGGCATATGGTTCCCGTATAATTCATCCCTTTGACCTCTAATGCTCAGGACGACTGTGATTGGGCTACCAACCCAGACAGAGTCAATTCACTACATGTCTCGACCTCGCAAGCCCAGTGACTCTTCACTAGGGCTACCCCGATTGAGGATTTGCTAAATTGAGATACTGCGAGACATTCAATCCAAACTGTTTGGACAGGTCAATTCCATCTTGGTTCATCACTGCTCCACAAGTACTTGCTTATACCTAAAAACCTTCCATCACCGGATTAAAAATCTGGGTAGTCCGGCACCAAAGCACAGGGAGTTGCTTGCAAGCTACCGTGATGACCTCAAATCAGAGGGACACATATACCCATATCCAATCATTAGTTTCCCTTTGGCAGAAAGGGGCTGCACGGAGTCACGTTCAATAAGATATCACATATCCCACTTGCAGATCACATCAGTGTCACCACACTCATTTGGTCAAGAGGACAACCAAATGATGTGAACTACAACAACCTATACTTGATATATTGCCATCCAGTACAATATATCCTTTGATTGTGAATAGGGTTTAAGGACCAGTCGATACATCCTCTCTGTATCGAAGTCAGTGTAGTCCTAAGGACTTCATCACATGGAAAGAGCTCATTTTAGGGAAATACAATATGTGATGAGCTATCAAAAATAATATTTTATTAATTCATAAAATGAATACAATACTCAGCACAACCGTCTACAACCCAGGCGATTGGCTTTGGGACACAATTCCCAACAAATCCCACTTGTACTAAAGCCAATCAGAAGAGTATCTAACACCCATTTCCCATTTACAATAGTCGAACTCTTTTATTCCGAGGGCTTTAGTGAATGGGCCGGCCAGATTTTCTTTTCCATCGATCTTTAGAAGATTGATATCGCCTCGTTCTACGATCTCTCGTACGAGGTGGTAACGCCGCAGAATGTGCTTGGTGCGGTGATGAGCTTTAGGCTCCTTAGCTTGAGCAATGGCTCCAGTGCTGTCACAGTACACTGGAACAAGACCATCTAGGGAAGGTGCCACCCCTAGCTCTCCAAGGAACTTCTGCAACCATACAGCTTCCTTTGCTGCATCTGATGCTGCAATATATTTTGCTTCGCATACCGAGTCTGCAACAGTTGGCTGCTTGGAACTTTTCCAGCAGATCGCTCATCCATTCAGGGTAAATACAAACCCTGACACACTATTGCTATTTTCTCTATCTGACTGGAAACTGGAGTCAGAGTACCCCACAAGTTTCAAGTCTGGTTCTCCATAAATCAGCCATTGATCTTTAATATTTCTCAAATACTTAAGGATGGACTTAACCACCTTCCAATGCGCCTCACTTGGGTTAGACTGGTATCTGCTCACTACTCCTAGTGAGTATGCCATGTCTGGTCTAGTACAAGTCATAGCATACATGATAGAGCCTACTGTAGAAGCATAAGGTACTCTACTCATGCGCTCTCTTTTCTCAGGAGTTGTCACACAATCCTTCTTGGAAAGAATAATTACAGAACCTATCAGAAGATAGCCTTTCTTGAAATTTTCCATGCTGAACCGTTTCAGCACGGTGTCTATGTACGTAGACTGTGACAGTCCCAAAAGCTTCTTAGATCTATCTCTATAGATCTTCATACCTAGTATGTAAGAAGCTTCACCCAAGTCCTTCATGGAGAACTGAGATGATAACCTGGCCTTTATTCCTTGTAATGCTGCAACATCATTCCCGATTAAGAGAATGTTGTCAACATACAGTACTAGGAATACAATCACAGAACCATTAACCCATTTATAGATGCACGGTTCTTCTCCATTCCTAATGAAGCTGTACGATTTGATACACCTATCAAACCGAAAGTTCCAACTTCGAGACGCTTGCTTGAGTCCATAGATGGACCTCTGCAACTTGCATACCTTTGATTCATCTATGGATGTGAACCCTTCAGGCTATATCATATACACCTCCTCTACCAGCTCCCCATTTAGGAAAGCGGTTCGGACATCCATCTGCCAGATCTCGTAATCAAAATATGCTGCCAAAGCAAGCATGATCCGAATGGACTTGAGCATTGCCACAGGGGAGAATGTCTCGTCATAATCGATACCATATCGCTGACGATACCCCTTGGCAACCAGACGGGCTTTATAGGTCTCTTCCTTCCCATCTGCGCCCCTTTTCCGTTTGAAGATCCATTTACACCCGATGGATTTTATTCCTTCAGGCGGATCAACCAATGTCCAAACATTATTGATTTCCATGGACTCCATTTTGGATCGCATGGCTCCAAGCCATGCCTTAGAGTCAGATCTCTGAAGTGCATCCATATAGGTGATCGGATCCTCATTGTTCTCATTGAGCTCAATGGGATCTCCGTCCCGGACCAAGAAACCGTAGTATCTGTCTGGCTGATGCGGTATTCTACCGGATCTCCTAATGGATTCTGGGTGTGATTCAATCACAGCTGGTTCTACGATGTCCTTACAGTGTGCAGGTTCTTCTATTGGCTGAACTTCATCAAGTTCAATCTTAGAGGCTATAGTTCCTTCTCCAAGGAACTCCTTTTCCAAAAAGATAGCTCTAAGAGCAACGAACACCTTTTGTTCATTCTCCAAATAGAAGAAATACCCTTTGGTTTCCTTAGGATAACCAATGAATAAACACCAATCAGACCTACAACCAAGTTTGTCTGAGTCTAAATGCTTTACGTAAGCCGGACAACCCCAGACCCGAAGGTGTGAGATTGAGGTTTTACGTCCAGTCCATATCTCATACGGAGTGGAGACAACAGACTTACTTGGAACATCATTTAATAAGTAACAGGCTGTCTGAAGCGCATATCCCCAAAAGGATAGCGGCAAAGTTGCAAAACCCATCATGGATCGAACCAAGTCCAACAAGGTTCGATTCCTCCTTTCGGACACACCATTCAATTGTGGTGTTCCTGGAGGAGTCCACTGAGAGAGAATTCCATTCTCCTCAAGATATGTCAAAAAAGCACCAGATAAGTATTCACCACCTCGATCAGATCAATGAGTTTTAATACTTTTTCCAGTTTGCTTTTCTACTTCATTACGGTATCGTTTGAACAATTCAAACGACTCAGACTTATGTCTCATTAGAAAGACATAACCGAACCTTGAAAAGTTGTCTGTAAAAGTAACGAAATATTTGTATCCTTCTGTGGCACTAACTGTCATCGGTCCACATACATCAGTATGTATTAGACTTAGAAGTTCTGTAGCTCGTTCACCATTTCCGGAAAAAGGTGACTTGGTCAATTTACCAAGTAAACAGGATTCACAAGTGGGCAGTGATTCAAAATCACTGACCTCGAGGAGTCCATCTCCTCGCATCTTGTTTATCCTATTTTGGTTAATATGACCTAGCCTACAGTGCCAAAGATACAAATCGTTGACAATATCTAACCTTGGGCTTTTGCTAGAAGTGTACATTACACTAACAGGCCTTGATAGTACATATATGCCATTATTTAATCTAGCTTTCATTATAATAGAGTTATTCAAAATAACATTGCAAAAATCTCTCTTTATTGATAGTTCAAAACCATAATTGGCCAAAAGGCCTACAGAGATTATGCTCATAATGAAACTAGGACAATAGTGACAGTCGACTAGTTCGACAGTACAAGACTCAAAGACAAGATGCAAGACTCCGACCGCCAGTACTAGAACATGATTTCCATTCCCGACGCTCAGAAACTGTTCTCCATCTTCAAATCTTCTGCTAACTTGAAGTCCCAGTTAGCAGTATCAACAATTGAGTATTTACAAGGTTTTATCATATAAATACCTTGTTCAGCAGACTTCTGCTTCCTCGGCCTATTCGGATCAAGGGATGCAATATAAAGAGGATAGTTCCTCTTCCAGTGTCCCTTCTTCTTGCAGTAGAAGCACTCTGCAGAAGACTGATTAGCTTTATACTTCCTGGTCTGACTAGGGCCAGGAGCATTCTGCACCTTCTTTTCCTTTTTATTTATTTTCTTCTTCCCTTTCTTAAAGGAACGACGACCTCTACTTCCTCCCACTAAATTCACCAACCCCTTATTCAGTTGGTGGTCTTTCTCGAAAGTCTGCAGCAACCCCAAAAGACCATGGTAGTTTACTACAGGCTTGTTCATTCTGTAATGATCGAGAAAATCAAGATAGGAGGAGGGAAGATAATTCAGGATTGCATCCTTGCCGAGCTGCTCGTGTAAGGGGCATCCGAGTTTGCCCAACTTTTCAATCAACTCGATCATGTACAATACATGATCAGTGACTGAGCGACCATTCGGCATCTTGGAATTGTAGATGGCACAAGACACTTTGTACCGTTCTACATCATCCGGGGTGCCGAAGGATTCCTTCAACTTTTGAAGGATTTCATCAGGTTGGGCCACCTCGAATTTGCGACTGAACTCGTCGTTCATTGCCGCTAACATAATGCAATGGACAGTAGTCCGATCAGAGACCCACTTCAGATAAGCATCTCTGACCGCACTCCGTGCATTAGCGGGAGGGATTTCAGGTGCCGGATCCGTTATCACATAGTGGATCCGTTCATGCTTCAAAACAATTCTTAATCTTCGATACCAACTATCGAAGTTGTGACCCTTTAACTTCTTGTTATCGAGAAGTGACCAGAGCGATAAGTTAGAAGACATCTGAAAAGAAAACAAGACCATATTAGTGAATGAATTAATTTTAACCAAAAGACTTGGACTTTAGTCTAAAGGTTTCTCCCAATAATTTTTTAAGATTGGTAGCCTCTAACTCCAATCCATGAAAACACTTTTTCAAGTGGGTACTGAAATCCAATAGGTCTCGCATGAGCCCGACTTTGGCCGGCTCACCCATACAAGCCTAAAGGTAGGTTCGTAAACCAATTGCTTCCCTAAACAATTTTCAGTATTTCATTTTGCCCTAGAGAACACCCCAATCGGCCTTGGGGCTTCCTATTGCGGGTCTCTGGTTAGGTCCAACCATTAAAATGACAAATCCAATGCTTCCAGCTAACTAAAGACAAAGCCCGACTTTGGCCGGCCCACCTGGTCCCGTTAAGGAGGTTGCACTGAACCATCATCGATCAGATAGAAATTGCAGTCACCGGATGTACACCCATTCTATGGAACTGCCGATGCACACCAAGGTAGTGGATACATTTCTAACTGACTTAATGGGAGGCTAAGACACTGTCAACACCTTGACTTAGTCTTTTTAAGGACCTAATAATTTTAGAGGATTTTTAGTAGTGATAGAGGAAAAAGACAAGGACATAGATCATCCTCCCACTGAATCAATCAGATTCTAGGAGGGTTGATATTATTCAACAAACGATCCATGGGCACCTATAGATCAGTCAGACCGATCAACCTGGGTGACATGGGTTAACTCGAGTCATTGAGCTTTTCCAATCAGTTCTGGTCGACTCGACTAGCCAGGTAGGTGAGATCATGGGTGAGTATCCGCCATTAACCATCTTTCCTAGATACCAACCAAGTTGGCCAGGAAAGAGGTAACCTCATACAACCATGATCACAATGCCAAACCTACCTCGACACCAGTCGGTTTACCAGACTCGATCAGATTAGCCTAAAGACTTGGGCATCCATTGAGCCACTAATTGGATCCATTTTAGATGAACGGATCAACTAATCTAACTATTAGATAGTTCTAAAGAAAGACCTTAATCAACTTTTGATTAATCTTCTTTTATCCGGTTCAACTAAACCTAGGTCAACCCAATTAAGGACCCAATTAGAGAACTAACCCAATTAACCCAAAATGGCTTATTCATATCAAATTAGATTTCATAAACCTAATAATTTAATTAGCCAAATTCTTAATTTAAATAATTTTAATTAAGTCTTTATGTAAAATAATTTTACATAATAAAAATCATGCATCAATATATTTTACAAATTTTATATCCAATAAAAAAACATGCCTAAAAACATGCCAATTTCATGTATCTAAAAATTAAAACATTTTTTTAATTTTATATTTTTTAAGGATCCTTTTGAAAAGGTCAACACAGACGATCCGTATCGTGTCAAAGACACACGGTCATGGTGAAGGTCTCAACTAGGTTCCAAAAAGAATTTGATACACTGATAGATTAAACTATTTAATCTACATATATGCATACATGAATAAATTACACCTGTAACATGGCTCTGATACCACTGAAAGAAACTAGGTGCAGGTGGTTGGACAAGATCCTATGCTAGGCATGCAAACAGTTATGGGAGCAGAATTGATTTTAAAACAATTTTTAAAAATCACGCAGTGGAAAACTGCTCCGCCCAGAAATCTAATCTATTCAAGTTGCATGTATTAAAATAGGCATGTAACAAAGCATATAATATTAGTAAAATATATAAATAAATACATTTATTTATGCATGATAAAATAAAATTTTTCATACCTTTATTTCACCTGGAATAACTCTGGAATAACTGCTGGAATAGCTGGGATAACAGGAATAACTTTATTCCTATTGTCTTCTTCCTTTGGACGTTTGGGAGCTCTGTTTTTGCTCTTCAAAACAGCGGCCAATCGGCGATGTCTGGAGCTCCTTTTCCTCCCGAATCGAAGCAGCGGCAAGAGAGAATGGTCTTCTTCGTTTTCCAACCGAAATCTGCAAGAAAAACACAATGTATAGGGTGTACAAAATCACCCAAGTTGCTGCCAGAAAAATTATGCTACAGAAAAACAACAGCCTTCTTCCTTGCGTTTGGAGCGGTATCAACGAATCCGGTTCGACCCTCTTGCTCCCAGGAGTAAAGGTATGCTCCCTCTAGAGGGGAGACACACCCGGGGTTCACCGATCCTTCTTCACGAGCGGTGCTAGCCGCTGGAAGGTGCAATGGTCACGGTAAGTTGCAGCAATTTTTTCTTTGCTGCAGATCAGATTTTGAGCACTACAAAAGGGGTGAAATGGCCCTTGTAACAGTCCTTCACACTCTCCAAAACCCAACCCCAAGATCACTCGATGGAAGAAGAGATCAGCTTTGAATGAAGCTCCCAAAGAACAGCACTAAAAAACTTATTTGCTGGCTGTGGCACGGTGATGAAAACCTTCGGCTGAAACAGGGGACTGCTGGAATTTAAAGGCAGCAGGGACGAGGGAGAGGGAGAGGGAGAGGCAGGGAAAAGCAAACGATGCCGGCTGCCAAACACCCATTTAACAGCCATTAAACGGGATTAAACCAGGCCGGTGGAGGGAGGAGAAGAGACGCCAGCCCAGCATCAAACATTCGGTCGTTTGGCCTTCTAGTCGCAAGAAATTTTTCTCCCAGCGATTTTACCGTGTAAACGGTCCAAGGAAAAAAAAAAAAATGACACCAGTTCAAAACCGGTCCAACCAAAAAAATCTTGGTTCAATCTAATTGAACCAGTTTAAGCCCAATTAAATTGGGTTCAATTGGTTCATAACCAATTAGAGGCCGAAACGAACTCCGAATCAGTTCAAAATTGATTCAGAAAAATCCTGGTGTAGTGCTGGTCAACCCGGAACAATTTTCGGCTGACACAAACAAGGGCAAGATGGGAAAAAGAGTGCTCAAAAAAAAATACTGTGACCATAAAATCGAGACGATTCCCAATCATAATCGTTATCTGGATCAGAGAGTAATCCTATATGGCATGTGACCTCATAGGTTCAAACCTAAACAGTAGCACTAGAACAATTCTAGTACTAGCACAGGAAACCATCTAGCAATGGGTCACGGTGTCCAGATAGGTCGAAGATGCGGGAGCAAACTATCGAACCTCTAGCATATGGTTACCGTATAATTCATCCCTTTGACCTCTAATGCTCAGGACGACTGTGATTGGGCTGCCAACCCAGACAGAGTCAGTCCACTACGGTCTCAACCTCGCAAGCCCAGTGACTCTTCACTAGGGCTACCTCGACCGAGGATTTGCTAAATTGAGATACTGTGAGACATTCAATCCAAACTGTTTAGATAGGTGAATTCCATCTTGGTTCATCACTGCTCCACAAGTACTTGCCTATACCCAGAAATCTTCTGTCACCGGATTAAAAATCTGGGTAGTCCAGCACCAAAGCACAGGAAGTTGCTTGCAAGCTACCGTGATGACCTCAAGTCAGAGGGACACATATACCCATATCCAATCATGAGTTTTCCTTTGGCAGAAAGGGGCTGCACGGAGTCACGTTCAATGAGATATCACATATCCCACTTGCAGATCACATCAGTGTCACCACACTCATTTGGTCAAGAGGACAACCAAACGATGTGAACTGCAACAACCTATACTTGATATATTGCCGTCCAGTATAATATATCCTTTGGTTGTGAATAGGGTTTAAGGACCAGTCGATACATCCTCTCTGTATCAAAGTCAGTGTAGTCCTAAGGACTTCATCACATGGAAAGAGCTCATTTCAGGGAAATACAATATGTGATGAGCTGCCAAAAATAATATTTTATTAATTCATAAAATGAATATAATACTCAGCACAACCGCCTACAACCCAGGTGATTGGCTTTGGGACACAATTCCTAACAACCCCAGCTCGGGTCTCCTTTATTTTACAGGCCGAGCGGGTCAAAGAGCTGGCCCCCGAGGAGGAGGGAGCACTCCCAGCGGGAGGAGGCACCTGACATGTTAGAGTTGTGCCGAAGCTATGGGCCACGATGATCCAGACTGCAACACCCATGTTTAAGGTAGATAACTGGTGTATTGGAAATACAGAAGGTCTCTTATTTCTATTGAAGTTGTAAGTTCCTTGGTAGAATGGAAGCATTTTTTATCCTAGCCAATATGCCAGAGAAAAAACTGCTGAACTTGGATGTGCTTTCTTTAATTTTGAAACAACTATTTTGCTTGCAATCTAGATGACCTTGTAGTTATGAAATATAGACACCATCGCCAATGGCACAACACTATAGTTTGGAGCAGAAAGAACACAAGTCATAATAGCCATGTTTGGAAGAATTACAAAGTGCTCAAGCATTAATTGCAATGCATTAAAATAAACTTATATCTTGCTTTTCTAGAAGCTACAGAATTTCTATGAAAGTCCGTGTAGATTCAGATTAGTTAAACATTTTTACAATAGATTATCATTGCTAAAATAGAAACAAAACAATGCTATGTTTTCTTGATTCATATATTTGATGATTTTATTATTCAAAGTTAACATTAAATGATGAAATAATAACAATGTTAAATAATGGTAGCTATGATAGTTATATTTATTATTTGCAATGCATATATTTAATTTCTGTCCACATATATTAGCAGGAACCCTTATAATTGCCATTGTGATCGACCATGTTTTCATTAATCAAATTTATGATCTACAAATAATATAAACATGTGGCCCTATATTATATGAAACAATTATTGCACTATATTACACTTGCATAATTTTTGTTGGTTATTAGTTAGGAATATGAACTGCATAGATATATATAATTGACAATAACCTTTGTAGACTATTATTTACTATTGGACAAGTCTTTTGACCAAAGGCCTTGCAAAGGCTGTGGTATCTGAGACATTGAGGGAGATGAGGCTTAAGCCTATATATTAGTCACCAGAGTGGATCCCTTCTATCATAACACCCCATGGTTAAGGTTCAAAGGAAAATGATCTCTGAGGTGACGTTTGGGTGCACCATTTTTAGGAGTTTGTCTCCACCCCATCCTTATGGTGTGGTGCTCTATTATGATGGTTAGGTTGAGTATGGCTCTTAAAAAATTCAAGGCTATGAGTTCAGCGAGGTATGACTCTGTTACATATATCCTTAGAGGATCTATCTTGGTAAGAATAGTCATGAGGCAGCGACCATGGGACCTAGGCAAATCCATAGTAACCTCATAAAAATCAAGGGAAGCGCATAGCCTAGATAGCCCTACCCCACATTATGATCATCTTATCTTCATAATGTGTGTATCTTATACTAAATGCAAGTTCAAACCTAGAAAGTACTTGGTCTAAGTATAGTAAAAGTCCAAAATTTTATATTATTTATTGAGTTTAATAATATTAAACTTTTACCTTTTTTTTTTATTTTATTTTTAAGGGGTATTATTATTGTTACTGTACATTAAAAATAAAATTAAACAACCCCCCAAAAGTTTTAACCATTTTCATTTTAATTAGTTTTGTATTTAATTTTATAATGGTCATAATGGCCATTTTATTCATTTCTTATTTAATAAGATAACGGCTAGTTTTTAATTAATTTTGAACTAAATTTTGTAACGGCCATTACGGCTAGTTTAAGGGTATTTCTGAGACTCCCTCTATGATTTTGAGCCTATAAATAGGCCTCTATCCCAGCCTATAAAATATTCCAAAAATAAATGCTAATATCTCCCTCTTTATTCTTTTGTTTCAATTTCTTATATTTTTCTTATTCTAAATTTTTTGGGCTGAAGACGAGCTGATCGGTGTCCATTCGAGATCATGCCACTGATGAGCATTGAAGTTTTGTCTTTCGAGTTATATCTTGGAGGAGAGCGTGTAGCTCATCAGTCTTCGCACGAAAAGATGACCAAATCTCCTTTAGGATAGTGGATCTATCCGCCTCCCAGGCCAGACTTCCCAACTCTATTTTATTATAGTTATATTTATTTTGTTATACAAACTTTGTTTTCCACATAAACCATAAAAATAATTTTTAAATATTTGTAAAATTCCATAAATACATATTTACTTTTCTGCCCTGACTACTAACAAGTAGTTGGCATGCATGCTAATTTTTTGAGATTTTTTCATGCCATGCCCTTAGGTAATCATCTACTATGCCGACTACCTAAAGATAGACTTCTATCTATTACTTTATAGTATCAGTAATTGGCATGATAGCCGACTACTAAGGGCCAACATTCTATCCAGCATCAGTAGTCGGCTATTATACCGACTACCTAGAAGATTTTTCACATAATAGTTTTTTTCCATGGGTTTCCGGATCGAACCTGATCCTGGTATCTTGGAACTCAGGTCTATGGGTTTCAAGGATACTAATTCATGTATTTGGGCTAGGAATTGAGTCTAAGGAGTAAGTGCAAGAAATGGGTGTACATAAGCTTCGGGAGTGCAATCATGTTGGATTAGCAATTTGGGAGTTTTGTTGAGTTTGGGCTTGACCCAATTTGTATAGATATATATATATATATATATATATATATATATATATATATATATATATATATATATATATATATATATATATATATTGTAAATTAGGTCAAGAAAAAGAAATGCAATTAAAGAATTCTTTCACCTAAAATGTACATCGCTTTCTTCTCTTCTCTCAAATACTAGGTTTCCTTCTAGCATAAACTTCTATCTTGATCAAAGTTTCCACATATTATCTTCCTGGTTTCTAGTTAATCCCATGTTTTTATACATAGTCGATTTTCCCAATAATTGGTATCAGAGCCAAGATTTTGTGTAGAGGAAAGAAGAAAGATATTCAGTCCTACGAATGATGTAATGCTAGGTTTGCCTCAAGTTTTTCCTAATTTCTTCTTTGTGGTGATTTCATAGTTAGGTGGAGGGTTTTATACATGAAGAAGGGTTGAAGGGAAGCTTGGAAGGAAAATCAAGTCTAGGTTTTGATCTCCTGTTGGGGCATTTTTTGGTGTTTGGAGTGCAGAAGGCCAGTTTAGGATTGGTTTTACTTGATTGTTTGTGATGGCATCAAGCAGTTTCATGGTAGATTTTGAGAAGTATGATAGAAAGGGACACTTCACCCTGTGGCAGCAATAGGTGAAAGATTTGTTGGTTAAACAAAGGATCTATAAGGTCATGGTTAGAGAGAGACCAGAGAAAATTAGTGAGGATTGGAAAGAGTTAGAGGAAATTGCATTCAATACCATACAAATGTGTTTGGCTGACCAGGTGTTATCAAAGGTTTGTATAGAGACTACTATAAAGGGACTCTGGTTAAGATTAGAAAATACCTACATAGGAAAGAACATGACTAATAAGCTGTGGTTGAAAAAGCAGCTGTATAGTTTGAGGATGCTCGAGGGTGGAGACCTCATTGCCCACATTCAGAGGTTCAATCAGATTTGCTCAAAGATTATGAGTCTGGATGTGAAGATAGATGAGGAGGATCAGGCTCTTTTGTTATTGTGTTCACTTCTAGGTTCATATGATGGTTTGATTACTATCCTGGTATATAGGGAGAAGACCTTCAACTATAAAGAAGTAGTAGGTGTGCTCAGGTTGTAAAGAGATACTTGCTATGAATGAGAGGTAAGGAAGACTGAAGGAGAAAGGTAGGAGTAAATCCAAGGGTAGATCAAAGTCTCAGGATCAAAAGAAAGCATAGAAATGTTTCAAGTATCATCAAATTGGATACTTGAAGAGAAATTGTCCCCTTTAGAAGTTAGAGATGGGGAAGGCTAAGAATAGTAGTGCACATGCATACGAGAATAGTGGGAATGATCTATTGGTGGTCTCAGATGGTTCCTTAGAGTTTGACAGTGCTTGGATATTGAATTCAATATGCTCACATCACTACACATCTCATCGAGAGTGGTTTGACACCTTTGACAAGTCCGATGGAGATAATGTAAGGCTTGGAGATGATCACCTTTGTATAGTAGCTAGAGTTGGCACAGTTAGGGTGACAATATATGATGGAATCATTAGAACTCTGTCTAATATAAAGCGCATCCTAGAGCTGAAGAAGAATCTTATTTCTTAGGCCACTTGGAGAACAAGGATATGCTTTTAGCAGCTAGCTAAGGAGTGGATGTCTAAAGACTTCCAAGGAGGCTTTGGTGGTGATGAGAGGGAGAATGCTAGGGAACAATCTCTACAAGATGGAGGGCTCAGTGTTTCTGATAGTGCACAAAGGTACTTGCAATGGGACAGGAGGAACAGTTGGCCTATCCACTGTGGCACTATCAGATGGGTCACATGAGTGATAAGGGGCTCATGAAGTTGAGTATGAGAAGTCTAAGTCCAGCTTTGAGAAAGAAAGGAAATGACCTATATGAGCCTTGTATCTTTGTAAATAGCATAAGGTAAAGTTTGCTAGTAGTGCCAAGTGGAGTGGGGGTGTACTTGATCTAGTACACTAAGATATTTGGGGACCAACCCTTATTTCTGCTAGAGATAGGGCAAGGTACTTTGTTACATTCATTGATGACTTATAAGGAAGCTCTGGATTTATCTAATAAGGAAAAAAGTGGAGGTATTTGGGCAGTTCAAAGCTAGGAGAGCCGAAA
Source organism: Areca catechu (assembly GCA_021397845.1). Lineage (NCBI taxonomy): Eukaryota > Viridiplantae > Streptophyta > Magnoliopsida > Arecales > Arecaceae > Areca > Areca catechu. The sequence goes on from CM038041.1 coordinate 74,426,443, forward strand.
TTGAGAAGGAGATAGGAAAACTAGTTAAGTGCCTTAGGCCTGACAATGGAGGGAAGTACATAAGCCATAAGTTCAGAAGCTACTATAATGAGAATGGCATCAAATGCCATTACATAGTGAGGATGACTTCCCGGCAAAATGGTATCACGAAAAGGATAAATCAGACATTGATTGAAAGGCCTAGAGCATGAGGCTATAGATATCACTTTCAAAGTCCTTTTGGGGTGTGTAATAACTTTTGCATGTTTTCTTGTCAATGAGACCCCTCATTGTAAGCTAAATGGAGACATTCCAGATGAGGCCTATAATTGAAAGATGGTGGAACTTGGCCACCTGAAGGACTACGGTTGCACTACCTTTGCTCATATTGAAGCAATCGAAAGAAGTAGTAATCTAGATCCAAGGTCTCAAAAGCTCATATTTATTATTTGTCCATAAGGAGTCAAGGGATACTTGCTGTGCAATCCTTAGTCTCAAAAGACCATAGTAAGTAGAGATGTAATTGTTAGAAAATGTGTCCTACAACCAATCATCTAGGTTATAGATGGTTGAGCTCTTTATAATTTGTACATGAATCATTATTAAAATAAAACTTATTTTTTTTAGTTCATCTCTTTTTGCATCTTCCTTTGGAATCTTTTGAGATGAATCCTTAGAACTACTTTAATTCGATAAAGGAGGATTTATCGAGTAGTTCTTAAACAAGTTCGTGATCAAATGATACATAGTTACCTAGGACGACAATGTTTATCGAGCATAGGTCATTGTATGCCATATGGGTTGGTTATCCTCCTAACTAGGGGTTGTGGAGATTCTGGTTATGTATATAGGTGAGTATAGGTATACATTGCACCGAACGTGACTAACTTTGTTGAATACTCTGCTATCAAGAGTATCTCACATAAGCATATGGGTATAAGTATCTCTCCGACATGAGATCACCCTAGCAATTTGCAAACAATTCATTGTACTTAGGTAACGAACTACCTAGATTTTAATCTAGTGATAGAAGGTTACTGGGTGCAGTCAAGTACTTATTAAATTAATTGTGAGTCAAGATAAAATTGACCACTCCAAGATGTTGGAGACAATGCTCTACTATGTTTCAATCTAGCAAATCCTTGGCCAAGGAAATCCTTGTGAAGAGCCATAGGATTTAGCAAGTTGAGATATATTTAGATGTATTATTTGAAGTTGGTAGTTGACTCTAAAATCATTCTAAGCATTAGGGTCAAAGGGATGAATTATATGGAAACCATATGCCTGGGTTCTTGAATATTGCTTCACGAACATTCGACCAATCTGACATCGGGCACCATTGCAAGATGGTTACATCAATTAGTTTAGAAATTAGTTCCTAAACTATCAGTTTAGTATTCGAATCTATGGGGTCACATATAATAGAAGTTTCTAACTGATCATGATGGCTGACAAACAATTAAGAATGTTTAGTGGCAAAATTATAAATATGACGAACAATTAATCCTATACAAATATTATAAATTAATAAATAATAATTAATTAATTATAAAAAAACTAATTAATAATTGTATTCCTAATTGACTCAATTTGATTGAGTGAAGAGATTTAGGTCAAGTCTAATAAAATTTGGTTAAATTAGAATTTACTCGATTAGGTTATTTGATGACCTAATTGCTAAGGATTTCTAATTAGGTTGGATTCAAGCTTGGGCCCAATTAGTTTTAGATTTAACTGAGATTTAATTAAGCCTAATTGGGATCTAATTAGATTGAGTCCAAGTTGATTAAATTAGTTATAATTGAATTAGTTTTTGTTCATAACTAATTTTTGTCAAAGCTTGGTCAAACCCTTATCTAGCCTAACTAGGTTTTCTATTGGATTTCTCTATGACAATTATTTAAATAAATTCATGGAAAATGCATTCCAAACTTGTTTTCATGCACTCCTTTCTTTCTTATCTGATTTAGATTAATTCAGGATGAGTTTTAAATTTAAATGAGTGAAGTTTGACTGGGAATCAAACACTTTCTCTTATCCTAACTCTACGTAGTTTTAAAATCTTAAAAACTTATCTATTATTATTGTCAATTTTTTTTGAGATTTTTTCATGAAAAAAATTAATTTTTTTCATCCTCCCTCATTTCCATTTTTATTAGGATTGGTTTGAATTGAATTTGGATTGATTTGAATTTAATTGGAGGAGTTGTATTGGGAATAGAACAACTAGTCCTATTCAAATAGTGTCATCTTATCCTAATCTAATCCCTCCTCTAATCAACAAAATTTTACTCAAGATTTTTGTTATATATACATTATTAAGAGAGAAATTACCATGAAAAGTCTGAAGTAAAATTATCGTGAAAATAAGAGGAAAAGGGGGTGCAACGAAATTTCACTTCAGATTTTTGTCATATATACATCATTAAGAGAGAAATTACCATGAAAATTCTGAAATGAAATTACCATGAAAATAAGAGAAAAATGGGTCATGAAATATCGATGGGCATGAGAGACCATCTCGGGTGCTAGGATTGAAGGAAGATGAAAAACAAGGAAAAAAATAATAGAAAGGGGTTTCTTATTTTTGGTTTTCTTCCTCTTAGATCTAAAACTTTTCATCCTCTTCTTGGATTTCTTGAGATGCTCAAGAAAGTCCAAGAAATAATTTATTTTCAACCATCTAGTGGCCTTCGCATGGATATGCAATTTAGGAGGTTGATTGTGTCAGAGCTTCATTTAGACAATTCGAAGAGGCCGGACATCCACGTAGTTACAAAGTATGTGGAGAGCCCTTACCATGTGCCATCAGCAATAGAGATCATCAACTCCTGATAAGATATGAAATTTGATTTCATATTGTTTGTAGATTAGGTCTACTGCATGCATTGGATAGATGATGCATGCTGATTTTATTTTCTACTGCATATCATATTACAATTCTGCATATGATTTAATAGAATTGTTCTAAATACATGTTTTCTATTTAAAATAGTTTTAAAATAGATATTTTTTTGCTATGAATTATTAAAAAAATCTATGCATGAAACCCTCGGTATTTTTTCTAATAATAATATTTGATGAGAAGAGCATCTTGAAAATACAAAGGATTCTAGATGGAATTAGGAAAGCAACATAGGGCAGTAGTGGTTAAATTCAAAGCTTAGGAGTATTTGGAGCTTCTACTTCAAGATAAGTTTAGTTTGAGGTGGAACCAAGTAGATATGTTTTCACAGAGGTGGAGGTTCTAAGGGATAATCTAGCTAACCAGGTGGAGGTGCAATCAGAGTTACGTACTCCAAACTTGGTAGAGAGATCCAGGGAGTAGCATGGCATAAGCCAATGTGTGCCATTAGGAAGCCTGTTAAATATAGCATTAATGAGACCATCTCCTATGCTCTCATCAATGCCAAGGAAGATCCTAAAAGCTATGAGGAAGTCATGGAAAGTTCTAATAGAGAGTCTTGGATGTAGGCCATGATAGAAGAGATGGATTCTAAAGAAGAATAAGAGATGGCAATTGTGGATCTAGCAAAAGGTGCTTTATCTATTGGTTAAAATGGGTGTTCACACAGAAAGAGGCACCTTTAGAGCAAGGTGGAGTTAGATACAAAGCCAGATTAGTAGCAGAGGGGTTCTCACAGATGGAAAGCATATATTTAAGAGATATTCTCTCCTATGGTCAGATATGCTTCAACCAAAGTGTGTTGCTATCTTTGGTAGCAGTGTATAACATGGAGTTAGAGCATATTGACATCAAGATAATATTTTTATATGGAATTTTTTAGGAGCAAATCTGCATGAGATAGCTAGAAGGGTTCATGGATATCAGACAGGTGGAGAAGGTGTGCTTACTACAAAAATCTTTGAATGGATTAAAGTAGTCCCCTCAATAGTGGTACAAAAGATTTGATATCTTTGTGTTGAGCCTTGGGTTTTAGAGGCATGAGCATGACAACTATGTATATGTTCACGATGTGGAGGAGGATAATGCTTTGTATTTGTTGCTATATGTAGATGATATGCTAATAGCAAGTAGGAGTATCAAGGCAGTCCAATGATTAAAGAAAGTATTATCAAAAGAGTTTGAGATGAAGAATCTGGGTCCAACGAAGAAAATCCATGGAATAGAGATTTTTGGAGATAGGAGCAGGGATATCCTCCATTGATCTTAGGGAGGGTATATGTAGAAAGTATTGAAGAGGTTTGGGATAGATAAGGCCAAACTAGTAGGAACACTTTTATTAAGACATGGTACTACTTCAATGCCAACTATGGACCATTCTCTTGCATGGGAACCTAGGTGTTAAACTATAAAATCAGAGAAAAATAAAGAAAACCTGAACCTAATTGGAAACTCCAATCTATTTTAGTAGAATTCTGCAAGTGCATCTCTTGGGTTCTAAAATGTCGTACGCTTCACCCAGGGTCCAAAATGCCATGATACTTGACCAGATGAAAGCCCAGTCATGCTGCCACAATCCCAATGTTAGATGTATGCCCTAGAAGCCAATCTAACTAATATATATTTTAGTTCTAGAATATTAAATTATATTTAATATTATAATTTGGATAATTTTATCCATACATGTTTAATGTGTCCATGTATCATCTAAGAAATTAATGGATAATGACATGAATATATGTCATTATAGATTAATTCTTTAATGCTCCCGATCATAGAATATCACAGGGATGGTGATTGATCCAATTTGATTGGTGCATAGATTACTTTCCCTTTTAGGATAGATAAGTCCCGAGTCTATAGTATGGAAACACTAGAGCAAGAGTGTAGGTGGTCATTAAAGAATGATGGTACTGAGTGTGACCATCATGAGAAGTCATATGGATATCTACTCACTTGTTAGTGTCTTTCTCAATGATATGTTGTATGAGTGGTTTTTTGACCTGCGATGCCTCAGCCACTCATAGGGAGGTTGCTCTAGTTTGACAACACAAAATACTGACCCTAGCCATTCAGGCCCTTATGGTATTCATTGGCTATAGTAGGTTCACTATAGCAGTTGGGGGTACACTTACAGGGGATCAATCGACCTTAGTAGTTAAGGTATAGTCCTATATAATTTAAGAAGCTAAGTTCTTAAGACCGTAACCATGATAACGTGAATGATGGAAAAGAGTTTTCATGCATATGACAAATGCTATGGATTTGGCAAGTTTCCATGATCTACATCTTGTCGGGAATTTTCATGGAAGAACATAATCATACGATAACCACATGTATAGATTCTTTCTTCAATTCTACTAGGTTGCCACTATATATTGCTATGTTTCACTATTAGATTGTAGGACCCACTAAGATCATTTCAGATTAATGATCCTTGATGGAATGAGCTAGAATTATTCCGGTCTATCGAAAGAGTTCAATGATACTATGATGAAGATATCATAGTATGTCTCACTACCAGATAGAATAGAACTTGAGGGATTATACATAATAGAAGCTTGACCTGATCATATGGTTGATCAAAATATGTAAGAGTTATATATTTAGAAACTATAAATTTATAAGGGTTACAAATTCGAAACTTGTTAATTTTAGCACTATTAATTTTAGCAAGGAAAACTTTATTACAACAGTTGTAATTTAATTAGATAATTTGATTATTCAATTATAATTAGACTTGATACAAATTGAATTGGATTCGATTTAACTAAGTTTTTGTGATGACCTAGTCTAATTAGATTTTGGACTAACCTAATTACAAGTGTTGCAAGCCAATTTGGTTTGACCTAATTAGTTGTCTAATCCTAAATGAGTTAAATTTGATTTAATTCAGTGGGATTAATTTATTCTATTTGGGTATAGTGGTCCCAATTAGATTAGGATCTAATTCTAATTAGTTATGGATTTAAACTTAAATCTAATAGGATTAGCATATAGGTTAGTTAGAATCAAAAAATGGTTAGGATTAGGAGTTATCTAGTTGAACTAACTCCTAACTAATTTCTCTCTCCTCCCCATGCCTCAATCTCTCTAATTAGCATGTAAAAAAGAAGGGGTCATGCCCTTTCTTCATGTTGAAAATTATTGTGTGTGAAGGAGTAAAGGGATGCACCAAAGTGTTTAGGCTTCCTGGGTTTCTCTCTCCATCCTATCCTAATTTATCTAGTTCTAAGATTTTGAATTTGACTCAAAGTCTTGTCATAAATTTGGATAAGGTGGGACTGTAAGGGAGAAAAGGACTTTGATATGGCATGGAATTAGAAGAGATATATGGCACATATTTTTAGGTGGCATGATTATGTCATGGGTTTTCACGTGAGATGTTTCTCACTTCTATCGCCCCACTCCTTGCTCCATACCGTATAAAATTGGGAGAGAAGTATTTGACTGGCAAAAAAGGGAAGAATACGAATATGCAACAGCAAGGCAGAAACATGTGTTTTAAAACTATTTTAAAACAAGCACAGCGGAAGACTTGGTAGATCGATCAAACGATCTACCAATCTGCCTGCAATAGGATCTAGTATAATGATATAGCAAGCAATAAACATCAAAAACAAGATGAAACTCAAAGATATAAAGATACCTTACCATTATACCTTTGATGGATGCAGTGGCGATGCTCTAAGGATGGTGCTCTTGAGCCACACACATGTCTGACCTTTTTAGGTAGTTCACACTAGGGCTCGACTCTAATCAACTCCCTCGGAGTGCTAGCTCCTTGGGATCCTTGAGGCCGATCTGCTTCTTCCTAGAAGATGAGGAGGAGAGGTGGACCCTTCCTAACTAGCTCTCTTTCCAAGACCTAGCTTAAGTGCTACGTAGCTCACACCCAATGCCCAAATCCTTACGAGCCCCTTTCTTCCCTCTCTAAATCTCAGCAGCAAGGAGATTCAGAGACCAAGAACCAATTTTCCATCATCTAGCAACCCAGAAATAACTTTTATTTAAAAAGGTAGCCATGAAAGGAAAAAAAAAGGAAGGAGGAGAGATTGGGGGAGAAGATGGGGAGGTATTCCAAAAAGGTTGCAAGCATAAAAGGCAAGTATGACCATCATACTATTATAACTTGGAGCTAAAATCGGTCAGATTTCAAATTTCAAACTCAAAATTTGAAGTTAAAAGCTTCCCATAGTTCTTCCCAGAATTTTGCTCATCATAGCAAGTATTGACTCATGCAAAATCATCAAGTATTGACACTTTCCAAGTGTCGACTCAAGCAAGTGTCGATACTTGGAACATGGTCAATCATATTGACCTCCGATGATGGTAAATGATTCTAAATCGTCGATCAGTCTTAAGATCAGATAGAAACTTCTATGGTGTGTGACCCCATAGGTTCGAATACTAGATCGGTAGCTATAGAATACTTCCAGTACCTGTCAAAGTCCTCATCTAGCAATGATACCTGATGTTCAGATAGGTCGAAGATGCAGAGCACCTCTCTAGAACCTCTAGCATATGATTACTGCATAATTCATCCCTTTGAGCTCGTAATGCTTAGGATGACCTAGGGTTCGACTACCAACCCTAATTTACTTTATCTAGATCATTTCTCAACTTTACAAGTTTTGTGACTCCTCAAAAGAACTATCCTGGCCAAGGATTTGCTAAATTGAGACACAATGAGTCATTCACTCCAAACTATTTGAAGGGGTCAATTCTATTTTGATCCACCACCGCTCCACAAGTACTTGACTGCACCTAGTAACCTTCCATTATTGGATTAGAAATCCAGATGGTCCGGTACCAAAGTACAGTGAGTTGCTTGCAAGCTACCATGGTGACCTCAGGTCTGAGGGACACATATACCCATATCCCTTCGTGAGCAATCCTTTGACAGAAGGGAGCTTCGTAGATGGTCATGTTCAGTGAGATGTCATACATTTCACTTGCATGTCATACTAGTGTCTCCACACTCCTTGGTTAAGAGGATAACCAATAATATGACATACAACAACCTACACTTGAAATATTGTCATCCTATAACAATGTATCATTTGGTTATGAACCAGTTTAAGAACTATTTGATATATCCTCTTTATATCAAATAATGTAGTTCTAAGGACTCCATCATATAAGAGATCAATTCAGGAAAATGTAAATATGATAAACAGCCAAAAAAATAACTTTTATTCATTAAAAATTTATATACAATTATAAAATGGCACAACCGTCTATAGCCTAGACGATTAGCTTTGGGACATAATTTCCAACAACTCCCACTTAGATGAAAGCCAATCGGTACAGAATCTTATTCCTATTTTCCATTTACAACTATCGAACTCTTGAATTCCGATGGCTTTAGTGAAGGGGTCAGCCAAGTTCTCATTTCCATCGATCTTCTGAAGGTTAATGTCACCTCACGATCTCTCACAAAAGGTGATAGTGCCACAGAATGTGCTTTGTGCGGTGATGAAACTTCAACTCTTTGGCTTGAGCAATGGTTCCAGTGCTGTCACAATACACTGGAATAGGACTATCTAGGGAAGGTGCCACTCCTAGCTCGCCAAGAAACTTTCGCAACCACACTACTTCCTTTGCTACATCCGATGCTGCAATGTACTCTACTTTGCATACTGAGTCCGCCATAGTAGGTTACTTGAAACTTTTTTAGCAGATCACTCTTCCATTAAGGGTGAAGAAAATCCTGATACACTCTTGCTATCATCCTTATCTAACTTGAAATTGGAGTCAGTATACTTCACAAGTTTTAAGCCAGGTTCTCCATAAATCAGCCATTGATCCTTAGTATTTCGCAAAAACTTAAGGATGATCTTTACCACTTTCCAATGAACTTCACCTGGATCAGACTGGTATTTGCTCACAATGCCTAGTGAGTATGCCACGTCTAGTCTAATATATGTCATAGCGTACATGATAGAATCCACTATCGAAGCATATGAGATTCTACTAATATAGTCTCTCTCCTTAGGAGTTGTCGCATAATCCTCTTTGGAGAGAGCAATTCCAGTGCCTATCGGGAGATAGCCTTTCTTGAAATTTTTCATGCTGAACCATTTCAGCACAGTGTCAATATACATAGACTGGGACAGTCCTAGAAACCTCTTAGATCTTCAGACCTAGTATGTAAGAAACTTCATCCAAGTCCTTCATAGAGAACTGAGATGACAACCAGACCTTTATTCCTTATAGTACTGGGATGTCATTCTTGATTAACAGACTGTCATCCACATACAATACAAGGAATACAATCACAGAACCATTAGCCCACTTGTAAATGCAAGGTTATTCTCCGTTCCTAACGAAGCCATACGATTTGATATACTTATCAAATCGCATGTTCCAACAATATGATGCTAGTTTCAGTCCATAGATGGAACTTTGAAGCTTGCACATCTTTGACTCATCTATGGATGTGGACCCTTCAGGTTATATAATATATATCTCCTCTTCTAGATCACCATTTAGGAAAGCTGTTCAGACATCCATTTGCTAGATTTCATAGTCAGAGTGTGCCGCTAAAGCAAGGATGATCCAAAAGGACTTGAGCATTGCCACAGGAGAGAACGTCTCGTCATAGTCAATACCATAATGTTGATGATATCCTTTGGCAACCAGAAGGGCTTTATAGGTCTCCATTTGCCCGTCTGTGCCCCTTTTCCTCTTAAAAATCCATTTACACCCAATGGATTTTATCCATTCAGGCGGATCAACCAATGTCCATACATTATTGATTTCTATGGATTCCATTTCGGATTACATGGCTCCTAGACATTTCTCAGAGTCGGACTTCCGCATCGTATCCATAAAGATGATCGGATCCTCATTATTCTCATCGGGTTTAATGGGATCACCATTCCAGACCAAGAAATCATAGTATCTGTCTGGTCGACTCAGTACCCTACCGGATCTCCTTAATGGTTCCTATATGGGCTCTGTGTCTGATCTAATCTTAACCGATTCTATGTTGTCCCTTAAGTGTGTCGACTCATCTACTTGTTGAACTTCACTAAGTTCAATCTTAGCGACTACAATTCCTTCACCAAGGAACTCCTTTTCCAAAAAGATATCCCTAAGACTGATGAACAATTTTTGTTTCTCAGCCATGTAGAAGTAATACCTCTTAGACTCTTTTGGATACCCAACAAATAGGCACCAGTTAGACCTCGGTCCAAGTTTATCCATTTTCAAACATTTTACATATGCCAGGCAATCCCATACCCGAAGGTGTGAGAGTGTCGGCTTACATCCAGTCCATATCTCATATGGGGTTTTGTTAACGGATTTACTCAGAGCCCTATTCAAAAGGTAATAGGCTGATTCTAGAGCATATCCCCAAAAGGATAGTGGCAAAGAAGCAAAGCCCATCATGGACTGAACCATATCTAACAGGTTTCGATTCCTTCTTTCAGACACTCCATTTAACTAAGGTGTCCCTGGAGGTGTCCATTGAGAGAGAATCCCATTCTCCTCGAGATATGTCAGAAACTCCCTAGAAAGATATTCACCACCTCGATCTGATTGAAGGATTTTGATACATCTTCTAGTTTATTTTTCTACTTCATTATGATATTGTTTGAACATTTCAAACGACTCAGATTTATGTCTCATTAAGAAGACATAACCGTACCTTAAAAGGTCGTCTATAAATATAATGAAATAACTGTACCCACCTCTAGCACTAATATTCATGGGTCCGCATACATCAGTATGTACCAGGCTTAGAATTTCTTTGGCTCATTCACCTTCTCCAGTAAAAGATGATTTGTCATCTTTCCAAGAAGACATGACTCACAGGTTAGAAGTGAACTATTTTCATTAAAGTCAAGGAGACCCTTGCACTTCAACCTATTTATCATGTTCTTGTTAATATGACCTAGCCTACAATGCCATAGGTATGCATTGCTGACATTATCTATCTTAGGATATTTGCTAGACGTGTACACTACACTAACAAGTCGCGATAGTACATAAATGCCATTATTCATATATCCATTCATTACAACAGAACCATTCCAAATGATTTTGCAAATGTCATTTTTTATTGATAGTTCATAACCATACATGACCAATTGGCCTACAGAAATGAGATTTAAAATAAAAGATGGACAATAATAATACTCATTCAAAATGATTGTACAAGACTCGTAAACTAGTTTGAGGACTCCCAATGCCAGGACTGGAACTTAGCTTCCATTTTCCACATTCAAGAATCTCTTACCGTCTTGAATCTTCTACTAACTTGAAGTCCCTGCAAAGAATTGTAAATATGAATTAGACTCCTATATCTAATACCTAGTTAGTAGTATCACAGATAGAAAAACTACAAGGTGTTATCATATAAATACCTTGTCCAGCACCTTCTAGCTATTTCCTCTTCTTGGTCCTGTTCAGGTCAAGGGATGCAATGTAAAGAGGACAGTTCCTCTTCCAATGTCCTCGCTTCTTGTAGAAGAAGCACTATGCTTGGGTCTTATCGGCCTTCTCCTTCTTGGCCTGACTAGGCGCAGAAGCATTCTACACCTATTTCCCTTTACTTTTCTTTTTTCCTTCCTTGAAGGGATGAGACACTGCTGAAGACCTCCCACAAGATTTACCACCTCTTTGTTCAGATGGTGGTTTTTCTCATAAGTTTGCAGCAACCCCAAGAGACCGTGGTAATTAACTGGAGGCTTATTCATTCTATAATGATCGAGAAAATCTAGATAGGAAGAGGGGAGGGAATTCAGAATCACATCCTTTTCAAGCTGTTCATGCAAGGGACATCCAAGCTTGCCTAGGCACTCAATCATCTCGATCATGTATAATACATGATCAGTGATTGAGGCCCCATCATGCGTCCGTACATTGTAAATAGTACAGGAGACCCTATACCCCTCAACATCGTCTAGTGTCCCGAAAGACTCCTTTGACCTTTGAAGGATTTCTTCCATCCGGGTTTCTTCAAATTTGTAATTGAACTCATCGTTCATTGCTGCTAACATTATGCATCAGACAGTGGTCTTATTAGAGAGCCACTTCTGATAAGTGTCTCTGACCGAATTTTGAGCATTAGGAGCAGGGGTTTCAGGTGCTGGATCTGATATCATATACGAGATCCGTTCATGCTCCAGGACAATCCTGAGCCTTCAATACCAGCTATCAAAGTTGGGACCCTTAAGCTTCTCATTATCGAGAAGATATCGAAGCGACAAGTTGGAAGACATTTGAAAGAAAAACCAAAGCTAATTAGTATATATAATTATTATCCTATAGACATGGAAGTCTAAAGGCCCTCCCACTATTTTGTTCAGATTGGTAGCCTCTACCTCCAATCCGAGGAATCACTTTGATTCCTAAGTGGGTACTAGAGTCCAATAGACAACACATGAGCCTGACTTTGGCCAGCCCACCCATGCACATCTAAAGTACGTTCTTCAACTGATTACTTCTCCAAGTAACCTCTAGTGTTTAGGTTTTGCCCCAAGGTGCACTTCAATCGGCCTTTGGGCCTCCTATTGAAGGTCCTGGTTAGGTCCAACCATTAACATGACAAAATTCGATGCTTCTAACTAACGAATAGTCAAGCTCTACTTTGGCTGGCTGACCTGACCACCGTTAAGAGAGTCGCACTGAGCCATCGTATTAGGAATTATAATTCCAATAGCCCGATGAACACCCAATCTTTGGATCTGCCGATGAACACCCAACTATTAGACCCATTACCATCCCACTTAATAGAAGGCTAAGATTTGGTTATCCCCATAACTTCATCTTTTTATAGACCTAATAATTTAGAGGGTTTAATCTTATTATGACAAAAGAAGAGATGAGAAGACTTGGATTAACCTTTCACTGACCACATCAGTAATCAAGGAGGGTTACTCATAACTAATGATCCATGGGCACCTAAAATCAGTCAAGACTGATTAACCTTGGATGACATGGGTTAACACGAGTCAGTGAGCTATCTAATCAATTCTGATTGACCATATTGACCAGGTAAGTAAGATCATGGATTGGTTTCTGCCATTAACCATCTTGCCTTAGACACCAACTGAGTTGGCCAGGTAAAAGGTAGCCCCAAAGAACCATGATCAAGATGCCAAACTTATCTCGAACACCAATTGGTTCATCAAACTCGATTAGACTAGCCTAAAAACTCGGGCTGTCCATTGAGCCACAAATAAGGTCCATTTAGATCTATGGACTTATCAATCTAACTATTAAAGAGATCTATAGAGAAGAATTCCTAACTCAACATTTGATTAGAATGATTCTCTACATAGTCCAATGCATCTAAACATAGGACTCACCCAATTAAGGACCTAATAGAAGCTAACCCATGACCCTTAAGGCTTATTGAAATGACTTAAAATCTTTGAATCATATTCCTAGAGTTTTTAGTCATTCAAAGTGACATAACACTTAATTAAGTTCAGTAGCCTTAATAAATTAAAAGAAACATAATTTACAAATGTAAAATAATTTTATAATAATAAGAAATTTGAATTTACTATTTTTGTAACTTTTCATGTTAAGTGTCGACTCACTAGGGGCAAGTGTCGATACTAGGTGTCAATACTTGGGTCGACTCAAGGCCTAAGATAGGAAGAAAATAGAACACTATGTTTTCTGGAAAATGCTCATGAGTCGACACCTTCAAGGCAAAGTGTCGACTCACGAGCCCAAGTGTCGACACTTCAATCTTCATGAGTTGACTCAAGAGGTCTACTCAAGGCCTGTCATAGGGCAATAATAATGATTTCAAATCCAACGTTTCACCAAACTTTCAATCAAATCCGATCAAAACAAAACTCTTAGATCTTATCTAAATTTATTTTAAGATCATAATACAGGATTAAAACATTTTTAATCTACATTTTCTTTTATCTTTCCTCTTCATGAGTCAATCACAAGCAGCATCCCTACATGCCATAGGAGATCCCCATTGAATGGAAAGAGAGGGTCTTGCAGCCCTACTTCTCTCCTATGACCGGACGGCCATGGTGAAGCACTCATTCCAAGTACTTTAAAAGAAAAACATGATGTTAAAGCATGCTAACATTATTATACTATGATGAACCTGGCTCTGATACCATTGAGGGGTGAAAAAGGGAAGCATACCAATATGCAACAGCATGGTAGAAACATGCATTTTAAAATTATTTTGAAATAAACACAGTGGAAGACTTGGTAGATCGATCAAACGATCTACCAATCTGCCTGCAACAGGATCTAGTATAATGATATAGCATGCAATAAACATCAAAAATAAGATAAAACTCAAAGATATAAAGATATCTTGCCATTATACCTTTGATGGATGTAGTGGTGGTGCTCCAAGGATGGTGCTCTTAAGCCGCACACGTGTCTGGCCTCTACAAGTAGTTCACACCGAGGCTCGACTCTGATCAACTTCCTTGGAGTGCTGGCCCCTTGGGATCCTTGTAGTCGATCTACTTCTTTCTCGAAGATGAGGAGGAGAGGTGGAACCTTCCTAACTAGCTCTCTTCCCAATACCTAGCTTAAGTGCCAAATGCCTAAATCCTTACAACCCCCTTTCTTCCTTCTCAGAATCTCGATAGCAAGGAGATTTAGAGACCAAGAACTAATTTTCCATCATCCAGCAGCCCAGAAATAACTCTTATTTAAAGAGGCAGCCATGGGAGGAAGAAAGAGGAAGGAGGAGAGATTGGGGGAGAAGATGGGGAGGCATTCCAAAAAGGTTCCAAGCATAAAAAGCAAGTATGACCATCATACTATTACAGCTTGGAGCAAAAATTGGTCAGATTTCAAATTTTGAACTTGAAATTCGAAGTCAAAACCTTCATAGAATTCTTCCCAGAATTTTGCTTATCATAGCAATTGTTGACTCACGTAAAATCTCCAAGTGTCGACCCTTTCCAAGTGTCGACTCAACCAACTGTCGACACTTTCCAAGTATCAACTCATGTAAGTGTCGATACTTGGAACATGGTCAATCATATTGACCTCCGGTGATGGTAAACGATTCTCAATCATTAATCAGCCTTAAGATCAGATAGAAATCCCCATGGTGTGTGCCCCATAGATTCAAACACTAAGCCGGTAGATTGGAACACTTTCAGTACCAGTCAAAGTCCTCATCTAGTAATGATACCCGACGTCTGGATAAGTCGAAGATGTAGAGCACCTCTCTAGAATCTCTGGCATATGGTTACCGCATAATTCATCCCTTCAACCTCATAATGCTTAGGATGTCCTAGGGTTCGACTGCCAACCCTAATTTGGTTTATCCAGATCGTGTCTCAACTTTACAAGTTTTGTGACTCCTCACAAGAACTACACTAGCCAAGGATTTGCTAAATTGAGACACAATGAGTCATTCACTTCAAACTATTTAGAGGGGTTAATTCCATCTTGATCCACCATAATCCACAAGACTTGACTACACTTGGAAACCATCCATCATTTGATTAGAAATCCAGGTGGTCTAATACCAAAGTATAGTGAGTTGCTTGCAAGCTACCATGGTGACCTCTGGTTTGAGGGACACATATACCCTATTCCTTCACGAGCAACCCTTTGGTAGAAGGGAGCTCCGTAGATGGTCATGTTCAGTGAGATGTCATACATTTCACTTGCATGTCTCACCAGTGTCTCCACACTCCTTGGTTAAGAGGACAATCAACAAATGTGACCTATAATAACCTACACTTGATATATTGTCATCCTATAACAATGTATCATTTGGTTGTGAACCAGTTTAAGAACTACTTGATATATCCTCTCTATATCAAATAATGTAGTTCTAAAGACTCCATCATACAAGAGTTCATTTCAGAAAAATGTAAATATGATGAACAGCCAAAAGAATAACTTTTAATCATTAAAAATTCATATACAATTATAAAATGGCACAACCTTCTACAACCTAGACGATTGGCTTTGGGATACAATTTTCAGTAGTATTTTCATCAGTCTTCCTCCTATCCTCTCTATTGAATGAAGGGTTCATTTGAGAAAGATTATATTCTTCCTTGATCTCTTGAGAAGAGAAGATCTTCTTTTAAGATCTCTAGTATAGAAGAAAAAGAAAAGAAGATGGAAAGAATATTAGATCCAACGGTCGAAGCACGGCCTACAAGTTGCTAGCACTTTGATAGCCTCGATACTTTAATTAGGCTGTCTCTATGTGGATACAAGCAAAGGCTAGGCACGTGCATGGCCTAGCAAAACCCGTGGTCTCCATCGGATTCGATCTAATGATGATGGAGTAGCATAATAGGTAAAGTCGATTTGATCTATTTTATACTTTTATTTTTATTTATAGATCTACATGTTCATGAATAAATCTTGCTATGCATTCTTAGATTATATTTTTATTTTTGCTATACTTTAATTCTAAATTAGTTAAAAATTTTGGAATCTTTGCATACAACCCTGGGATCGTATAACAGTTCCTTTAAGTGGTATAAGAGCCACGCTACATGAACATATTCAGATATGTAATCAGATCTAAAAATTTTAATTTTTGATTTGAGAATTTAGATCTTAAAAAAAGTTTGAGATCTAAAATCATATACAAAAATTGAGCATTTTAGATCTAGAAATTCAAATCCAAAGTTTTGGTTGAAATCCAAAATTTTGGATCTATAATTTCTACGGTCTAGATCTACACTAGATTTGAAATTTCAACCAAATTGATCTAAAAATCATATCTAAAAAAATTAATTTTTGGATCTAAAATTTAGATCAGGATGTCATGGTCCATATTCATTTAGTAGATCTTAAAAATTATTTAGATTTAATATTATGAATTTTTGAATGCATGAGTGATGAATTTTCTAGGTCTAAAATTTTCATGTCTATTTAGATTTTTCATGAGATGATTAAACATAATTATTTATATCCAAAATTAGTTTGAACATCTAGACTAAACCTTCATGTTCATAATGTACCTAATTAAAAGTCTAAAATTAAAATTAGTTAGGTTCAATCTTGTGCTAACATAAGGTTATCCTGCTATAATGTTAACCCCATATAGTGCAATGGTTGTCCTAGTATCAGATTGATCTATTTTGAAAATAGTTTTCATGACTTGAATCAATAATTTATGATCTAAAATTGAGGTTATGAGATCTAAAATTGAGAATTTAAAATCTTAACCTATGTATAAAATATAAGGGATGAGGCATGGGTCGAATCGATTAGGTCATGCAATTAGATTGAATCTAGTTCTTGATTAGGTCAAACCTAATTGATTAAATTCTTGATCAAATCAAATCAAGAGTTGATTAGGATTAGGTCAAAAGTGCTCAGGACCATATTAATGGTCTGAGTAAGTCGATTCGATTAACATCAATCATTGACCTAAATGACCTGATTTCGCTCAATGGTTGAGCCTAAATTGTTTAAGCTGACCATTTTTGAAAGAATTGTGCCCTGAAAGCCAATCACAGTTATTGTATCAGTGGCATTTTTGTATTCTTCCAACTCAAGATTGATATTAATAAAGGCAATTTCTTGATTCATTATATGATGTCCTGTATTTTAGTTATAATATTATGATGAACCCCATAGATTAGGGAAATGATTTTAGGCTTATAGGGAAAATAGTGAGACCTAAACTCTATAAACCCTAATCTAAAATATTTCTAGTCATAAGATCATCGATTCGGGGATCGATGAATCCAGATAGACCAGCACATCCTATGTATGCTCGATGGAGAGGGTGGTTGGTCTCATAACCACTTGTGTAGTGACACTAATACCAGGATGTGGGTGCTCATTAGGTTATGAGTTAACTAAATTGATCCAATAAAAGAACATCTAATGAAAGTCTTACTTGTTAAAAAGAATGTTCTCTTAGTCGGAGTTATGACTGTGATCCTTCGACTTGAGACTACCATAGTATTTTATGCACATAAACCAATATTTTGGTGCATACTCATTCATGGAAATTAAGTCATGTATGGGGTACTTCTAGATATGGTGGATTTTGTATGAAGGTAATGGGTAGGTCAACAAGGAATCGATCACTCCTAGTAAGAGAACTTATCTCATGTAATCTTTTTGATTATTGACTCAAAAAGTCTTTGATCAAAGCAGGATGAGATTAAATAGAATTTCTAATATTTCATCGATCAAGTCTTCATTATGTAATTGAGATTCAAAAGGATTAAGTAATAGGGTTTGATATGTATTCATGCCCATCACTTAATCGGGATAAAAGATGATCGAAGGATTGAATTACACAGTAACTTTTTACTGAAGGATATTTTGATAATTTATATCAAATTTCTCATCTCCTAGGTAGTTATAATACATTACTAGACATCAATCATGTCTTATAGATTTTTATGAATCAATTTAGATGGATTCAAGAGTTAATTTAGAAATTAGTTCCAATTGGCAACTTGGATTAGCTCGATTTGACCTAATTGGGTCAATCGATTTCAATTGGATCAAAACAACTTAGACCTGGACCTATTACTGGCTAGATGTAGAATCCAAAGGGTCACACATATTACAAAATTGTCCAAGAAAGTCAATTGGATTTTAATTAGGGTCATGGGATCTTAATTATCTAGTTAATTTATATACTAGCATATGTTGGCTAGCCCAACTCCTAATCCAATGAGATTAGGTCAATTAGCTTGCTATTTAGGCTAACCAATTTAAGTAGAACTTAAATTAGGTTGATTCCTAATTGAGGTATCCTTAATCAATATTTATCTAAAATTACTTGGAGCTTTATCTTTGATTTATAATAGAGTCCAAGCAGGAAAGGACTCTTGGTGCCATATTGGCGTGCACCAAGAATAAGGTGCGCAGAAGGACCAAGAGTCCTTCTGCCACTTAATCATAAATAGAAGATAAACTCAAGGACCCTCTCCCTTATCTCCATGCCAAATTGGATGGGTGTTGACCAGTGAAAAGAAGAAGGGATTGGCATAGAATTGTGGTGCATACAATGAAGGGATGCGTCCCTTCATTTTGGCATAGATTTAAAATACTGGAGTCCTTCTATTTGAAGGCTTCTATTTTCTATGAGACACCTCTTGGGATCCCATGCCTCTTAGCCTTTATCTAACCGGTAACTTGCCACATGGCAAGTGAAAAAAATGGCTAAAGAAATAAAGACATACTTATATATCTTTTAGTGCATGAAATGATATTTTATGATAAGTCTTCTCATCCAAAAGACTCCTTCTGCTTGAAGAGCCTTATCAAGGATTGAGGACAAGACTTATTAGGCACCCCCTCTTTCATTATAAATAGGCTTCAGTAATCTAATGCCATGGAGATTGAATTCTGATCCAAAAGAAGTCACTTTCTATTTTCTCTTCCTTGTCCTTTTAAGACAAGGCTTATCATTTTAAGACAAGAGCCTAGAAAGAATATAACATGGATAATCATATTTCAAAGATGATTTAAAGAGGTCTTTGAGTGCCCTATAGGAGGGTAGGGTTTCTAGCAAAGGGAAAGGAAGAAAGGCTACCGGGAAGAGTCCTAGTCAAATAAGCAAGCTTAGTGGGAGTGCTTCCTTGGTCCGGTTCCTATGTTGATCACCTCTTAAGGGCTTACACTTGTGTTCCTTATGAAAATTAAGGAATATAGCATTCCAAGTATTCTTCTATAACCCTAAAGTTATGATTTATTAGTTGTTATGGTCAAGTGGTTCTAGGGTTTAGGGTTTCGGTCCATTAGGGTTTCAATAATGAAAATTTTAAAACCCAACCTTCTGTTGTGGCTACCAAGAACCCGAATAATGGTATCAGAGCCATCTTGATGTATGCAATTAGTGGTCATCTTAGTGTTAATTGCTTGCTTTGCTATGACCCTTGCATGATTAGTTCATATTACATATGTGATATGTTATGTTCCTAATAACTGCTTCGGATTGGGTTAGTCACCATGGTCGTCCAGTCATTGGGGCTAAGTAGGATTTAAAGGCTCTCTCTTACCATTCAATGGGATCTCCTATGGTATGTTGGGGTGTCACCGTGACTTATCTCATGAACAAGTAAGGTGAATGGATTGTTGTTAGAATCATGCTATGGTTATGCATAATATGGTTAATATGCTTATTTGATGGAATATGTGTCATGCTGGCATGGTTAATTAGGATGTGTTTGAGATAGTCAAAGCCCTCATAAAAATTATATTTAGTTATAGTGTAAGTTAATCATAAAGCAAATTAGATTAGGGTTTGATTAGCTGATTGGTGACTAGGCAAGTGGTTCTGGGAAGGTAAAAGGAATGAGGTTTTTAATTGGTTCCATTGTCTGACCTGACCAATTAATTTGGTATTTAAGGAAAGCAATGGGGGTATCCCCTCATCTCTTTCACTAACCTGACCAATTTGGTTATATCTAGACCTTAAATTGGAATTGTTAATCAATTAAGCACATAACAAATTGCCTTCCTTCTTGCCAAGCCAAATTTGTATCAAAACTATAGTAGGTTTGTTGAGCAAACTCAAGGCTTACTATTAGGATTTGATATATAACTTGATGATGTAGATTTTCTAATTAAACCGCAAGCGCACGGTGTGCAGAGTAGCACGTCCGACGAGTACGGGTCGATCCCACAAGAAAATGGGTTTTAATCTGTGTCCTAACCCCTTGCTAGGCAAGCTTCAGCAAGAATTGAATATTAGTTGCTAAATTATTCTAAAGCAGTAATTTCAAGATTTCAATAATTAAAATAATCCTAGGATCTTTGAATCCGCTAGACAATTGACTGAAAAGCCTTACTAAGGTTTCCTTCCCTTTATCTTTTTCTCTTATTACTCGAGTATGGATTATGAACGGGCTTTGACCCAACAATAATCCATCAAGAATGTTTACAAGGAAATTAATTGACATGAGCCTGTTACCTAGAATCAATCTTGCACTAAGTCAAATATGAACTATAAAGGGATTATAACCCAATAATAATTCATTAAGATTAGTGGCAAGAGGATTCAATGAAAAACTTTAAAGAATTTAATACAGAGAAAGATCCTAAAGATAGAATTTTTAATCAAAGTCTAGTTTCATCTCAATCCTAGAGTAATCACTTAGACAGACATGATTAAAATAAAACTTTATAAGTTATATAAAATCGATTAACTACTTGCCAAAATTTAAATTGCATAACTTAATGCAAAAATAAAAGCTATCCTAATTACAGGAATTTAAATGACATGAAATAAATTGTAAGATTATAAAAATAAAAACTACCCTAATTGCGAGAATGTAAATTACATAAAATAAATTAACAAAAATTAATTTAATCTACCGCTTTAAAAATAAGAACAAACTAAATTAAAGAAATAATTTTTTTTATTATATAGAAGAAAGACTAATGATAGAATGTTCATCCCCTAAATCATTAACAGGAATAAAATAAAATATAATAACTAAGAAATAAAAGAAGCTCTGCTCTCCTCTCCTCTGGAAAGAAAGCAACGCTCGGAATGAACTCTCTTCAGCCCTGCTGTTGCTTAGAGAAGGAAAATAAAAAAAAACTTGGAATGAACACTTGAACTCCCAGCCTTCCCGTAGTCCCTGTATTTATAGAGAAAGAATCAGTAGCAAAAACACGTCGGACTGTGGTCTCCGTTGCTTTTGGGTCTCAATCATCGCTCCTCTGACAAATTCCATCACCGCGCTCTAATCCCATTTCCATAGAGTCCCGATGGGGTGTTGATCTCTTCTTCGGACATCCAAGTTCCCGACACAAGAGGCGGATAGCAGTGGGGCTCTTGGCAAGACAATGGTGTGGACGTTCGAGGATCACAGGTGACTTCGGAAGCAGGGAGGCAGAGAACAGCTTAGTGGACAGTGGTGATCCGGCTGAGAGCTTGATCTGTACCTCAACATGCAACAATGGCAAGAGGAGCAGCAGAGGTGGTCTTGGTGATGGAGACCGGTTTGGAGGAAGAGGTCGACGGTGGACAAGATGGCAGCATGGTGGCGCGGTGGAGATGGCTGGATTGGCTGAGAGAAGAGGGCAGCAGAGGTGGCGGACGGCTGAGAGTTTCCGGCGAGTTCTTGCTTTTCCGACCGTGAGGAGGATGCAGCGAAAACAGCGGATAGGTGGCCAATTGGGGAGGGCAACAGGCCGTGGAAGAAGATGGAAGATGACCGGCTGAATGTGGGCTTGAATGACGGAAACAGGGTGCTTTTCCGGCAGTGAGGAATATCCCGACGTCGAGGAGATCGTTCTGGCATCTTCCCCTTGCGATTTCATGGCCTGTGGAGGCCCGTTGTCCACGGCCTGAACTTGTGGACCAGCTGCAATGGCAGCCATGGATCGTTGGATGCTTTGTGAACCGTTGAGCTGGTTCACGTTGAACCATTAAGTTTGAATCTCGTGCTTTAAGAATCGTGCACATTCATGTTAATTCTTTCAAAAATCATTTTCCATCTTAATTGAAGTCCGAATCGCATGCCGTTCATGCCGTTGGATCCCAAAAATTGTGTTCTTCATGTTGGTAGGGTTCAATCATTTAAAACTCTACATAAAAAATATAAAATTTAATCAAATAAAGGTAATTTAATATTTAACTTAATGCTTTAATATTTAATTTTTATGCATGTATCACTTGACATGGTAAATTTTATGCTTTATAGTATGTTTGATAATGTTACTTTGTTGAGCAAACTCAAGGATGACATTATTCAATCATGACTATACAAAATGAAGGGTCAGACTAAACTAAGACATTATGGTTTATTATGCAAACACAAGGTTGTAGATGTCTTAGAGTCAAGTGTTATGTTAAGAATTGCAAGAGATGCAATTGGAAAAGAAATTTTCTATCCTTAAACTTATAAATATTTTTTATACAAACATAAGGCATTTATAAGGAATTGGGATCTTAACCCCACTAAAGAAATTGAATATTGGTTCTCGTTTACCATAGTAGAGGGTTATGGTATTTGTAGAAAATAGTGGGAGACAATTAGATTTAATGTCCTTATCTAATTATGGTTATCATCTTGAGTGGTCTGCTTATGTATTGTTCTTGTTTGATTGTAGTTTTAAATTAATGGCTTCTACTCTTTTACTATGGGGCATATTAGATGCCAATAAACTAACCGGACCAAACTATGTAGATTGGTTAAGGAACCTAAGAATAGCACTTGCTCAGGTAAAAGTATCTTACATCCTTGATTCTCCAGATCTAGATCCGATAGAGATGATGAAATAGAGGAGGAAAAAGCCACTTATAGAATGTGGTAGAATTATAGCTTGACTATCAAGTGCATCATGTTAGCCTCGATAAGCAACGAGCTACAAAGGCAACATAAAGATATGGAACCTCAGTCCATACATCTCAATCTCAAAGAGCTGTATGAAGAGCATAGTAAGTCTGCTAGATATAAATATCAAAGCAATTATTCCAGGCATGTATGAGTGAGGGCTCGCCCGTACAGGTCCATGTTCTCAAGATGATTGACTTAATCACCCGATTAGGTCAATTAGGCTTTGTCATGGATGGGGAACTCAATTAGGATTTGAACCTATAATGACTCCCAGATTTATTCTCTCAGTTTGTCATGAACTACCACATGAATAAACTAAACCTTTCATTACTAGAGCTGTTTAACATGCTTAAGATAGTTGATAGCCACTTAAAAGATGATAAGGATCATCATCTTCTTCTTGTTGATGGGAAGAAGAAATGGGTAATGAAGAATAGTATAAAGCAAAAGCTAAACCTGAAAAAGAGCATCAAAAATAGAAAGAAGGCAAAGACGCCTTCAAATGATGGATCCTGTTTCTTTTGTGGCAAGAAGGGACATTGGAAGAAGAATTGCAAGACATACCTTGCAAGTCTAAAGCAAGATGCTAGTGGAGCTTCAAGAGGTTTTATTGACTTTGGTCTTGATTTTGATGAATGACAAAATATCTAAGTATATATGAGTACTAATGTGTGTTAAAAGTATTTATCAGATATAGGTACTCATCAATATTGAAAGTTTGAATTGATTGTCAATTAGTTGAAGAAATTAGTTAAATTAATAGAATTTCAAGTTATATGGGCTTTGAAACATGAGGAAGATCTTGAAGAGCTCACAATTTTAAGTTGGATGAGTTTGACACACATTTTGGAATTGGCCTGAGATAAGAATGCTGAATTTTAGCCAAGTGCTAACTCAAGTGTCGATCCAAGTGCAGACCTATAGAAGTGTTGACTCATAGAAGCCTGGGATGATATGTAGAGAAAATTTTTAGCGGCACACTAAAGTATCGACTCATGAAAGCCAAGTGTTGACTCAAGGCCTGAGACCAAAATGAAGACAAAACAGTGTCATTCCTAAATTTTTGCCATGAGCTGACTCAAGTGTCGACCTAAGTGTCGACTCATGAACAAATCAAGTATCGACACTTGGAGTAACGACTAGTTTTTCTGAAGCACAAAACTTCCCAAATTTATTTTCAATGGCTATATTTTCCTCTTCAATGGTCATAAACGGTGATTTAAGGTTTAGGAAGCTATTTAAACAACACTAAATTCAAGGGAATGTGATTCTTTGGATTGATTGATAATTTTTTGAAGATCTAATTGAAAATTCTTTGAAGATTCATATTTTGAGAGTGTTGAGCCTTCAAGCTTTCAAGATTCAAGAAGAGCTTCAAAGTCCATATCTTCAAGCATCATTCTAGGCTTCAACAACTTGGAGACAAGCTTCTTCAACATCATCAAAGAACTTCAAAGAGATATTTACTTTTATTTAGAAATCTTTTATTTTGTGTTCACATACATATATTTGAGCTTTTATTGCTACTAGTTTTAAGTGGATCGAAACTAGTATTGAGGTTTGCTGGTGAGCCTTTATGTGAAAACCAACTAAGGTTGTTGGTTAGCCTTTTGTGAAAACCAACAAGGTTGTTGGTAAGCATAAGTTATAAAATCGACGAGATTTTTGGTTATCCCATGAAAACCAAGATGTTTTTGGTTAGCCTTTGAAAACCAAGAGATTTTTGGCAAGCCTAGTGAAAACCAAGGGGTTTTGACTTGTGAACCTGTTGAAAACAAGTTGACTGTAATCTTGGTGATTATAGTGATTTTTCCAAGTGGAACTTAGGAAGTGGATATAGGTGCCTTGGAGTGCACTGAACTACTACATATCTTTGTGTATGTGATTACTTTTTACTCTACTTGTATTTACTTTATTGTTTCCACTACATATCATGATTGAGCAAACAAACACTTTAGAAAAATACAAGCACTTGATTTGAATTGGCACATACTTATTTAAAATTTTAAAAATCTAATTCATCCCCCCTCTTGGATTGCTGCGTTGGGCAACAAGTGGTATCAGAGCTTGGTACTCAGCATATAGGTCTAATGATCTTGAGTCAAAGATCTATGGCAACCCTTGTAGATATTAATGTTAGACCATCATTTTTTGATGGCACAAACTACACGTATTGGAAAACTTGCATGCACATTTATATGCAATCTATTAATTTTTATCTTTGAAAAATGATTGTTAAAGGTCCACATATTCCTTTAGTAATGGTTAATGGTATTTTCATTCCAAAACTAGAAGAGGATTGGGATGAAAATGATATTAAGCAATTTGAGCTTAATGCCAAAGCAATGAACTTACTTTATTGTGCATTGGATTCTAATGAATTCAATGGAATCTTCACATGCAAAATGGTGAAGAAAATATGGGACACACTTAAGGTTACTCATGAGGGTACTCTTCAAGAAAAAAATACTAAGATAAATTGCTTATACATACATATGAAATGTTTAAAATGCAACATTATGAATCTATATCTTCTATGCATACTAGATTTATTAATATTGTTAATAAAATGAGAAGTCTTGGCAAGGCAATGACTAATGCTGATTTGGTTAATAAAATTTTCAGGTCTTTTCCAACTTCTTGGGATCCAAAGGTGATGACAATACAAGAAGCAAAAGATGTTGATACCTTACATTTGGAGGAGCTTATCGGTTCACTCATGACTCATGAGTTGAACTTATGGCAAAAGGAAGTGGTTGCTGATGTAGAGAAGAAGAAAATAATTGCCCTCAAGACGTCAACAACAAAAGAAGAATCAAGTGATGAGTCCGAAGAAGATGAAGATGAAGTGACCGCACTTATGATTCATAAATTTCGAGAATACCTGAGAAAAAAGGCCAAAAAGAAGTTGAAGAAAAAGATAATAATGGCAACTTGGAGTGAGAGTGAGGACTCAAGCTCTGAGAAAGAACAAATACAAAAATCTGCCAATCTTTATCTCATGGCTAATGAGGATGAGGTATGTTTTGAAATTGAAAATGATTTTAACTTTGATAAATTACAAAATGCATTTGAATATCTTGTGTGTGAAAACAAATTATTAAAAATAGAGCACAAAAAATTGAAAAAGAATGCTAATTCTTTTTCTTTTGAAAGTAATAATCTTAAAAATGAAAACAAAGCATTGAAAGCTAAGGTTGTTGTTTTAGAAAATGAAGAGAATGATCTTTCAAAAGAAAAAAAAAATTGAAAAAGGAAAATGTTGATTTGAAAGATAAATGTAATAAATTTTAAAATGAGAAAAATTCTTTGATTAAAGAAATAGAAAGTTTAAAAAGCTTAAACTAAGTTTTGGAAAAGAGAAACTTTCCAATGAATGCAAGATCTTATGTCAAGAAATTGAGGAGCTGAAAAATGAACTTTATAAGGTCAAACCATTTGTTGAAAAGTTTACCTTGAGTTCTAAATAGTTAAGTTTACTTCTAAACAACCAAAAAGATGTTTTTGATAAAGTTGGACTTGGTTACAAACAAGAAAAGAAGCAAAAGTTATTGAAAAATTTCTTTATTCCAACATCATCAAATATTACCAGTTTTCATTGTTGTAATTTCGGTCATGAAGCTTATATATGTAATAAATCAAGAAAAATTTGGGTTCCAAAAGGAACCATAAATACTAACCCAAAAGGACCCAAGAAAATTTGTGTACCAAAATTGTCCACTTGATTTTGCAAGAATGTCTTGCAACCTAACAAGAAGAAAGGATGATGGAACTTAATTAGTAGCTGTACAAGACATATGAAGAGTGGACTAGCTACTTTGCATATAATGATAAAGGAAGGACTATATATATTGGTAAAATCTAATTATCTCCTTCCATATTTATTGAAAAATATATTAGTTGAAATAAATATTGGTATTTGTTACAAGTAGCTTTGAAAAATATTTTAACTAATTAATTAGAATCAAATCAAGACTTATAGCCAATGAATGTGATAATGATCAAGAGCTTGATTTTGATGAATCTTATGTTCACATAATTTGACTTGGGGCTATAAGGCTTTCATTTGATTTTGGTTAATATATTTCTAGTGAATGCAATGATTTTTAGACTTTTTTCTTTACATTTATGTCAAAATTATATGGATTTCAAATTATTTTTAATAGATGTTAAAAGTATTTTGAAAAAATGCATATCTTGATAAGGTTTTCAAATTATAAAAAAACTTGGTATTTGAAACAGGCCCCTCGTGCTTAGCATAAAAAATTAAAAAATTCTCTGATTGATAATCCCATATATTCAAGGAGAACAACATTCAGGGGGAGCAAAGATTAATTTAAAAAAGGTCTAAAATATTTTATTCTTGAAAATACTTTGGTATCATATTACTTCATGTATTTATATATCAAATTTTTGGTATCATTATATATTTGTTATCAGTATATTTCAGTTTATCAGATTTATGCTTTATTGATTTTGAAACTCTTCTTGCTATTTTTTTCACATTATCCCCACTTTGTATTGCCTTCCATATTTTTCATGATGACAAAAAGTGGGAGAGATTTATGATAAACATGAAAAAGGGGGAGAGATATGATAAATATGAGAGATATAAAAGAAAGTATACAAGGGGAAAGAAAATAAAAAGTTGTAAACTTAAAGGGAAGAATTAGTAAGGGAAAAAAAAATTTAAAAATTTTGAACAAATTTTGAAAGGGGGAGCCCTATCTTGATCTTATTGGAATTTTTTTATGTTTATCATATTTATATACTTAAAGGTTTTGCCATCATCAAAAAAGGAAAGATTGTTGACTTTGGTCTTATTTTGATGAATGACAAAATACTTAAGTATATTGAGTACTAAGGTGTGTTAAAAGTGTTTATCATATACAGGTACTCATCAATATTGAAAGTTTGAATTGCTTGTCAATTAGTTGAAGAAGTCAGTTAAATTAATGAAATTTGAAGTTATATGGACTTTGGAAAATGAGAAAGATCTTGAAGAGCTCAGTATTTTAATTTGGACGAGTTTCGGAGCTTGACACATGCTTTTGAATTGGCTAGAGATAAAAAAATTGAATTTTAGCCAAGTGCTGACTCAAGTGTCGATCCAAGTATAGACTCATAAAAGTGTCGACTCACAGAAGTCTCGACTCACAAAAGTGTCGACTCATATAAGCTTGGACTAATACGTAGAAAAAGTTTTCAGCTGGCACAATGAAGTGTTGATGCATGGAAGCTAAGTGTCGACTCAAGGCCTAAGACCAAAATGAAGACAGAACAATGTCATTCTTGAATTTTTGCCATGAGTTGACTCAAGTATCGACCTAAGTGTTGACTCATGAACAAATCAAGTATCGATACTTAGAGTAACGACTAGTTTTTCTGAAGTGTAGAACTTCCTAAATTTATTTTTAACGGCTATATTTTCCTCTCCAATGG
This sequence comes from Areca catechu, assembly GCA_021397845.1. NCBI lineage: Eukaryota > Viridiplantae > Streptophyta > Magnoliopsida > Arecales > Arecaceae > Areca > Areca catechu. The sequence continues at coordinate 74,455,018 of CM038041.1, forward strand.
TCATAAATGGTAATTTAAGGTTTGGGGAGCTATTTAAACAATACCAAACTCAAGGGAAAGTGATTCTTTGGATTGATTGATAATTTCTTTTAAGATCCAATTGAAAATTCCTTGAAGATTTATATTTTAATTGTTAAGCCATCAAGCTTTCAAAATTCAAGAAGAGCTTCAAAGTCCACATCTTTAAACATCATTCAAGGCTTTAACAACTTGAAGATAAGCTTTATGAACATCATCAAAGAGATTCAAATAGATATTTTTGTTTATTTAGAAAGTTTTTATTTTGTATTCTCATACTTATATTTGAGCTTTTATTGCTACTAGTTTCAAGTGGATTGAAACTAGTATTGAGGTTTGTTGGTGATCCTTTGTATGAAAACCAATTAAGGTTGTTGGTTAGCCTTTTGTAAAAACCAATAAGGTTGTTGGTAAGCCTAAGTTACAAAACCAACAAGGCTTTTGGTTAGCCCATGAGAATCAAGAGGTTTTTGGTTAGCCTTTGAAAACCAAGAGATTTTTGGTAAGCCTAGTAAAAACTAAGGGATTTTGACTTGTAAGCCCGTTGAAAACAAGTTGATTGTAATCTTGGTGATTACAGTGGTTTTTCCAAGTGGAACTTGGGGAGTAGATGTACATTCCTTGGAGTGCACCAAACCACTATATACTTTTGTGTTTGTAATTACTTTTTACTCTACTTGCATTCACTTTATTGTTTCCACTACATATCATCATTGAGCACAAAAATGCTTTGGCAAAATACAAGCACTTAATTTGATATGGCACATACTTGTTTAAAATTTTAAAAACCTAGTTTACCCCCCCTCTTGGATTGCTATACTAGGCAACAAGTGGTATCAGAGCTTGGTACTCAGTGTATAGGTCTAACGATCTTGAGTCAAAGATCTATGGCAACCCTTATAGGTATTAGTGTTAGACCACCATTTTTTGATGGCATAAACTATACGTACTTGAAAACTCGCATGCACATTTATATGCAATCTATTGATTATTATCTTTAGAAAATGATTATTATAGGACCACATATTTCTTAAAAAATGGTTAATGGCATTTATATTCTAAAACTAGAAGAGGATTGAGATAAAAACAACATTGAGCAATTTGAGCTTAATGCCCAAGCAATGAACTTGCTTGATTATGCATTGGACCCTATTGAATTCAATGGAATATCTACATGTGAAATGGTGAAGAAAATATGGGACACACTTGAGATACTCATGAGGATACTCTTCAAGTGAAAAATACTAAGAAAAATATGCTTGTAGGTACATATGAAATGTTTAAATTTCAGCATTATGAATCTATATCTGATATGTATACTAGAGTTATTAAAATTGTTAATGAAATGAGAAGTCTTGGCAAGGCAATGACTAATGCTAATTTGGTTAATAAAATTCTCAGGTCTTTGATAACTTCTTGGGATCCAAAGGTGATGTCGATATAAGAAGCAAAAGATGTCGACACCTTATCTTCAGAGGAGCTTATCGGTTCACTCATGACTCATGAGTTGAACTTATGACAAAAGAAAGTGGTTGCTGATGTAGAGAAAAAGAAAACAATTGCCCTCAAGGCATTAATAACAAAAGAAGAATCAAGTGATTAGTCCAAAGAAGATGAAGATGAAGTGACCGCACTTATGATTCATAAATTTTGAGAATACATGAGAAAGAATGGTGGGGGCACCAGGATCAGACACAGATTACTGGACCCTATTTGGTTTACCTAGCCATGTGTCAAAATTTTGTAAACAACTAGGATTGAGTCCTGTAATAAGTTGAGATAGTTGATTTGTCTCAACCCTTAACCTAGTACAGTACATTGAGTCCTGTACACCAGTACGAGTCTAGTATGAGTTCACTTTTCTACAAGAGAGGAGGTTAAACTATTTTGGAGTTCCATCAACCTCACTTTGAAGTCAGAAGCAGTTACACCAGCTTAGGGGAGCTCAATCGACACCTAGGTGCCCTGAATCTCCTTGGATTCCATTTTAGATGCCAGATTCCCTCCAGATGCTTTCAAAATATTCCATATGCCAGGAGCCCATGTTTACCAGGCTATCCCAGCACTCCAAGCCTCCAAATTGAAGCCCAGGAAGCAAGCCCAAGCAAGAAGAACCAAGATTCTTTTTTGATGCCAGGAATATACCAGCCCAGGGAACCAGGTGCCCCAGCTTCTAGGGGGTGCAAGCCCAAGCTCTCCAAGCCCATGGCCGACCTCCCCCTTACTGCCTAAAAGTCTACATGCCCAAGAGTTGGCATCCAAGAGAGTTTGACCTAGTCCAAGGTGAAGAGAAGTGGGAGAAGACCAAGTCTTTTCTAACCTAGTTAGGATTTCTAATCCCTTTTAACTTTGTAATTCTAACCTAGCAAGGAATGTACTTGTAGTCTAATTGGGAAGAGGACTTGTAATCCAAGTGTAACCATGGTTAGTGAGGGTATGGGAATCCTATAAATACCCCACCCCTCCCCTTCTTATAATCATCTCTTATGAATACAACTTGCTGAAATTTTGTGTTATTGCCTTGTGATTGGTGTCTTTATTTCGATTCTTTACTTTGAGTTCACTCCTTGTGTACCCCGGCCAAATCCCTGCTGCCCTAGCATCCTTTTGCATCCTTGGAGATCAGTCACACCCAAGGAAAAGAAGCCCTAGCTGCCGTCCAAGACTAGGAGCTTCTTCCTCCCCCGGGCTGCCATCTCCTAACCCTAATCCTGCTTCCTTCAAAATCCTAGTTCCTTTTCTCTTTTCTATTTATTATTTTGATTGACCTTGATGCTTGCAGGATCCCCGAGGTGTTTTACCTCCCCGGAGGAGGCTTTTTGCCTCTAGGACCACCCAAATCAGCTATCTAATCAAGGGAACCGAGCTTCGTCTTCCAGGCATCAACTGATAGCTGTGTGACCCCTTCGATTACATATTCTTTAAATCACTAATTTGTAACATCATTCCCTTCTTTTAATTTCTAATTTGATGAAGATAAGCTATCCTAAGCTGGGAGTTTCTCAACTCTCAGGTCTTGGCTACTTATTATCTTGTTTGAGTTATATGCGATCATGATGATTCTTAGAATTGCTGATTACCTACTAGTCTTTACTTTACCTTTAGAAAATAGCCTACCAACCTAAATTATAAAAATCATAAAAAAATTAGTTAACTATTTTTCATACATATTTAGCATTCTTATAGTTGTCCCGCATTAGTTTGGTATCAGAGAGGGTTTAGGATAGCATGCTTCTGCATCAGAACCACAAAACCCTAATTCCAGATTTTTCTGCATCCTGTCCATTGCATTAGGTCGCTAGGTTTCATCTAATTTTGTCCACTTAGAGATCTTTGTTTTCTATGAAATTTGCATGCCGTGGCCTCTATTTTATCCTCTATTTTATAATAGTTTTTAATTATTTTTATAGAAAACCTAAAGTCCTAAAAGTCAACATCATAGGAACCCTAACTAAAATCCTGAAAATTCTGCATCAGTTCGAAAACCCTAAGAATTTCATCATCATTTGATTTTTGTTTTAAATCAAATTTGGTAAGTATCATCACCACCGTCCATCCTCTACCGTATAATTTTTTTGATTTTTTTTGCATCGATAACTGTGTCAAATCTTGCATCATCGGAAACCCTAATTCTCTAATTTCTGCTAATTTTGCACTTGACTTACTCAAACCTAATCAACTTCCAAACCCCCCAATCTGAAGCCAAACTTTGTTTGCTGACCCTAGTTAACTTAAATTTAAATTATCACAGTATAAAATAATTAATTTTTTTTGATTATTTTTAAATTGCATTAGGATCATCGATTGCCATCATCTTTAACCTAATCTTAAGGGCAACTTTATATCTCAGATCAGGGCAGGATTTCATCACTTGTCCTGGGCCCAAAACAACCATCATCATACTAACCCAACCTTAATTAAAATCAATTAGACCTAATTTGCCCTAGAGGGCTAGGAGACATTAACAGGTCAGGTCCGAGCTGTGTGGGCCAACTAGTACATTTAATCTTTTAGCTATTACTGAAAGCAGGTGTCTAAGGTTGGGGGTCTAGAGTCAAATGACCTAAGTTGTGCTATGGTTTTTAATTGGGTCCCTGTGAAAGCATGGGGGCCTTCCACACTCCCACCCCCTACCTGGCCAGTGGAAGGATTAGCTATTGGGTTAGGTGTAAGTTGAGTTGACCCACCAGTTTTTGGCTCTAGGTCTAGGAAACCCTAGATTATACTAGCTTTTTCTCTCTCTTTTGCATGCTTGGTTGCATCATTTCATTTTGATTGTTGATTTGTTGCATGACCACTATATTAGGAACCTAATACCAGAATTCTAAATCCCAACCCAGTTCAACCATGAGTCCAGTCTTGAAGCACTCATAAGAACCATGAATGACAATTGAACCATAAACTTGACCAAACCAATACCCAGATGACCCAATTGACCCAATCCCAAAACAAATTGACCCAATCACAAAACCAAATAAACCATAGATTTGACCAAATAGATCAAATATTTGACCAAATAACCCAAACAAATAACCAGGCAACCCATCGGATTGACCAATTAACTGATAGGTTAGACAAGGTAGAAAATAGATTAGGGACCATAGAACGCTCCCAGGGGTCTAATGCTGAACTTGAATCTAACCCATCCTGTTCTACCTCTCAAAACTTTAGGGGAGTCCAAAATCCAGACCACTTTATGGAGCCCAATCCTAGGAGAACCCAGACTCAAGAACCATTTATAGAGCCTAATCATAGGGGAGTTCAACCTCAGGAACCATACCAAGAGCCTAACCATAGGAGAGTCCAGAACCCTGACCCTATCCTAGAACCCAACCGTGTAAGGCCCCAACATGAAGATGTAAGTTTACTGATGCAGGTAGTTTGATAAGATCCTACACTAGACATGCAAACATCTGCGGGAGTAGATTTGATTTTAAAAATAATTTTTAAAATTCACGCAGCGGGAATCTGCTCCGCCAGGAACTAATCTAAATCTAGTTGCATTTAGGCATGTATAAACATATAAAATATTTATAAAATATTAAACAATTTAATCTATCCATGCATGATAAAAAAATTAATTTTTCATACCTTTATTCTGCCTGGAATAACTCTGGAATAAACCTGGAATAGACTGGAATAACTGGAATAAAGTTATTCCAGTCGTCTTCCTCCTTGGGACCCTGTTTTTGGCTTGCAAAATGTCGTCAGAACACCTCCTTCCGGACCTCCGTTTGCTCCCAAATTTGAGCAGCAGCAACTTGGACAAGTCTTCTTCGATTTGCCGCCAATAACTGCAATCAAATCTTAGCCAAAAAAATTAAATAAATCACCAAAGTCTGTTGCCAGATTTCTACAGCATAACTGGGCAGCAAGCTTTGGCCTTCGTTTCGGAGCAGCTGGAGCAATCCCGGCTCACGTGGTTTGCTCTTAGAAGTAGAGTGGTACTCCCTCTAGAGGGAAGACATGCCCGGGGCTCTCGGATCCTGCTCCACGCATGGAGCTAGCCACCGGAAGAGGGCTTCACGGTCACAGAATTCTGCAGCAGAACTGGGCAGAAATTGAGCTTGAAACAATGGGATTTTCTCTCCCACTAAGGCTTCTAAACCCAGCCCAAAACTCTCTCCTTAAGCCTCATAAAGAAGAGGAATGCCCAGATCTTTTTCTTGCTTTCCCTTGGATCTCACACGGTGGATAAATTTCCAACTCACGGTGAAACCTCTCTTTGAAACTCAACCAACGAAACAGGGATGCTTTGGTTTTTATATAAGGTGCTGGGAGGGAGAGGGAGGTGGAGGGACGGAAGGCCAAGAGGCGGGAACAGTAGCGGGAAGCATTAAACCCATTTAACAAGCCTTAAACCAGGATTAAAGCCATCAAACGGTGGAGGGAGAAGAGGAAGTAACGCCAGCGAAGGGGAGTTACAGTCGTTTGGCCTTTTGGACGTTAGGAAAAATACTCCCAGAAAAAACAAATGACCGTGTAAACGGTCCAAGGAGTAAACATTGGTTCAAATAACCGGTCCAAGCCAAAAATTGGTTCAAATCCAATTTTGGTTCAATTCCATTAAACCAAACAGTTCAATCCAATTGAACTTGGTTCAAGGAATAAAATTGGTTCACAACCAATTGGAGGCCGAAACGAACTCCGAATCAGTTCAAAACTGATTCAGAAAAATCCTGGCGCAGTGCTGGTCAACCCAGAACATTTTCCGGTTGACACAGACAAGGGTAAGATAGGGAAAAGTGTGCTCAAAAATACTGTGACCATAAAATCGAGACGATTCCCAATCGTAATCGGTATCCGGATCAGAGAGTTATCCTCTATGGCGTGTGACCTCATAGGTTTGAACCTAAATGGTAGCACTAGAACAATTTCTAGTACCAACACAGGAAACCATCTAGCAATGTGTCCCAGCATCCGGATAGGTTGAAGATGCGGGAGCAAACTATCGAATCTCTGGCATATGGTTACCGTATAATTCATCCATTTGACCTCTAATGCTCAGGATGACTGAGATTGGGCTGCCAACCCAGACTGAGTCAGTCGACTACGTGTCTCAACTTCGCAAGCCCAGTGACTCTTCACTAGGACTACCCCAGCCGAGGATTTGCTAAATTGAGATACTGCGAGACATTCAATCCAAACTGTTTGGACAAGTCAATTCCATCTTAGTCCATCACTGCTCCATAAGTACTTGCCTGTACCCAGAAACCTTCCATCACCGGATTAAAAATCCGGGTAGTCCGGCACCAAAGCACAGGGAGTTGCTTGCAAGCTACCGTGATGACCTCAGGTCAGAGGGACACATATACCCATATCCAATCGTGAGTATCCCTTTGGCAGAAAGGGGCTGCACGGAGTCACGTTCAATAAGATATCACATATCCCACTTGTAGATCATATCAGTGTCACCATACTCATTTGGTCAAGAGGGCAACCAAATGATGTGAACTACAACAACCTATACTTGATATATTGCCATCCAGTACAATATATCATTTGGTTGTGAACAGGATTTAAGGACCACTCGATACATCCTCTCTATATCGAAGTCAGTGTAGTCCTAAGGACTTCATCACATAGAAAGAGTTCATTTCAGGGAAATTAAGTATGTGATGAGCTGCCAAAAATATTATTTTATTAATTCATAAAATGAGTACAATACTAAGCACAACCGCCTACAACCCAGGCGATTGGCTTTGGGATACAATTCCCACTTGTACTAAAGCCAATCAAAAGAGTATCTAATACCCATTTTCCAATTACAATAGTCGAACTCTTTTATTCTAAGGGCTTTAGTGAAGGGGTCGGCCAAATATTCTTTTCCATCGATCTTCAAAAGATTGATGTCGCATCGTTCCACGATCTCTCGTATGAGGTGGTAGTGCCGCAAAATATGTTTGGTGCGGTGATGAGCTTTAGGCTCTTTAGCTTGAGCAATGGCTCCAGTGCTATCACAGTACACCGGAATAGGAACATCTAGGGAAGGTGCCACCCCTAGCTCTCCAAGGAACTTCCGCAACCACACAGCTTCCTTTGCCACATCTGATGCTGCAATGTATTATGCTTCGCATACCGAGTCTGCAACAGTTGCCTGCTTAGAACTTTTCCAGCAGATCGCTCCTCCATTTGAGGTAAATACAAACCCTGACACACTCTTGCTATCATCTCTATCTGACTGGAAACTGGAGTCAGAGTACCTCATAAGTTTCAAGTCAGGTTCTCCATAAATCATCCATTGATCTTTAGTATTTCTTAAATACTTAAGGATGGACTTAACCACCTTCCAATGCGCCTTACTTGGATCAGACTAGTATCTGCTCACTACTCCTAGTGAGTATGCCACGTCTGGTCTAGTACAAGTCATAGCATACATGATAGAGCCTACTGCAGAAGCATAAGGTATTCTACTCATGCGCTCTCTTTCCTCAGGAGTTGTCGCACAATCCTTCTTGGAAAGAGTAATTCCAGAACCTATCGGGAGATAGCCTTTCTTGGAATTTTTCATGCTGAACCGTTTCAACACTGTGTCAATGTACGTAGACTGGGACAGTCCCAAAAGCTTCTTAGATCTATCTCTATAGATTTTCATACCTAGTATGTAAGAAGCTTCACCCAAGTCCTTCATGGAGAACTGAGATGATAACCAGACCTTTATTCCTTGTAATGCTGCAACATCATTCCCAATTAAGAGAATGTCATCAACATACAGTACTAGGAATACAATCACAGAACCATTAACCCATTTATAGATGCATGGTTATTCTCCATTCCTAATGAAGCCATACGATTTGATACACCTATCAAACTGTAAGTTCCAACTTCGAGACGCTTGCTTGAGTCCATAGATGGACCTTTGCAACTTGCATACTTTTGATTCATCTATGGATGTGAACCCTTCAGGCTATATCATATACACCTCTTCCTCCAGCTTTCCATTCAGGAAAGCGGTTCGGACATCCATCTGCCAGATCTCGTAATCAAAATATGCTGCCAAAGCAAGCATGATCCGAATGGACTTGAGCATCGCCACAGGGGAGAAAGTCTCATCATAATCGATACCATATCGTTGACGATACCCCTTGGCAACCAGACGGGCTTTATAGGTCTCTACCTTCCCATCTGCATCCCTTTTTCTCTTGAAGATCTATTTACACCCGATGGGTTTTATTCCTTCAGGCGGATCAACCAATGTCCAAACATTGTTGACTTCCATGGACTCCATTTCGGATGGCATGGCTCCAAGCCATACCTCAGAGTCAGATCTCTGAAGTGCATCCATATAGGTGATCGGATCCTCATTGTTCTCATCAAGCTCAATGGGATCCCCATCCCGGACCAAGAAATCGTAGTATCTGTTTGGGTGACGCGGTATTCTACCGGTTCTCCTAATGGGTTCTGGGTGTGATTCAATCACAGCCGGTTCTACGATGTCCTTTGAGTGTGTAGGTTCTTCTATTGGCTGAACTTCATCAAGTTCAATCTTAGAAGCTATAGTTCCTTCTCCAAGAAATTCCTTTTCCAAAAAGATATCTCTAAGAGCAACGAACACCTTTTGTTCATTCTCCAAGTAGAAGAAATACCCTTTGGTTTCCTTAGGATAACCAATGAATAAATACCTGTCAGACTTAGGACCAAGTTTGTCTGAGTCTAAACGCTTTACGTAAGCCAGACAACCCCAGACCCGAAGGTGTGAGATTGAGGGTTTACGCCCATTCCACATAATCTTGGATTTACACGATTATTTTAAGTATTTTAGTTAATTATTGGTGCTAACATTCTTTTAATAACCTAATTTCATAATTAATTTGGACTTTCTTGCAAAACTAATTATTTTAAAAATATATTTGAAAAGTGTGAAATTAGAGTACGTTCATGACAAATAGATTTCAAGTCAAAGCACCCACACCCATTTAAATGATTAATAAAATATTTAATAATTATAATTAATGATCATGGAATTGGTAAAATTAATAAGATTGAAACCCACCAATAGGTAGAGCTTGATTTATGGAATCCAACGATGCAAACGGTACTTAAATCAGGTTTGAAATGAAGAAGTTATGAATTTTCTAAGATTTTTGCACACATTTTGATGCTGCACGGTTTTTGGAGCAGCCCGTCCTTGTTTTTTTTTTATTTTGCATTTGGTTCACCGGCAGCCATGGCTGCCATGGCTGCCGGTCCACGGAATAGGCCGTGGACCACAGCCCTCCAGAAGCACCAAAATTCGCCGGGAAGCACACCGGTGATGTCCCTGGCCGGAGGAGAAGCTCCGGCGATGGTTTGATGGGCGGTGGTGGCGGTTTTTGGTGGCAAACAAGAGGAGCAGTCCACATCTTCACGAGCTTCCTCCACGCATGTTGCCGGAGCGCAGTCAACGGGCAAGTCCATGGCCGGAGGAGGAGCTCCACGGTGGCATTTCCAAGCGATCTCCACGGGCACGGACGAGGTGTCCACGGCCGGAGGAGGAGCTCCACGGTGACGTTGCCGAGCTTCTCCACGATGGTGTTCACGAGCACTCCATGGGCAAGTCCACGTTGCCAAGCCTCCATGGGCAAGTCCACGTTGCCGAGCCTCCACGGGCAAGTCCACGCTGCCGAGCTCCTCCACGCGCGTTGCCGAGCCTCCACGCGCGTTGGCGAGCAATCCACGGTCACGGCGTGATCCAGGCGAGCAGTCCACGGGAACGAGCGTTCTTCGCCAAGGGCACGGGCTTTGCGGGCCTCACGCTGCAGTCTACGGGCGGTGAGCACGGCGGGTTCTACTCCGATGATGGTGGCTAACATCCAGCTCGTTCCACAGAGCAGCAACAGCGGTCACGGTACTCCTTTTGTCCCACATCGCTAGTGTGCAATGAGCTCCCCTCTTCGGTCAATTATAAAATGAACCCCATTGTGCAAGATAGAGGGATCCTCGGAGAAAAGACAAGGTACAGGGTAAAGGGCATTGCTTGGGTTATGGGTTGGCTTTTGGGAGTGAGGTTTCTCAAAGGAGAGCGTGTCCCTACACCATCTTCCAGCCTTCTCTCTCTGAGATCAGGATCCGAAGAAGAAGACGCAGAGGAAGCCCAGTTCGCTCCACGGAGTACGAAGGAAGGAGTTATCTTCCTGATGAGGCTTCGCCGATCTGTTCTTATCTTTGTTACTTATTTTGTTAATTTAATTTTTTTTGCATTATATCTAGACATTAAATTTCAATCAATGCAATATTTTTTTTAACTCCTGTCTTTCGTCTTGTCTGCACGTAGATGCTAGGATCTATATAATAGATCCTAGTGCCAAGTTTACTTTTCCTGGAATTTTAATTTTTTTTATACTTTTCGACTTCAAATATTTTTTTTACAAGATCAAAAAGATTTCAAATCCTAAACACCGCCTTCTCTGTGGATTCGACCCGACTCCTCTTGCTACGCATTTTTAAATATTGTAAGAAGTCGGATTTTAAATTGATAGCCATGGTGTTTTAACGACAACCCCGCGGATCTATCAAGTTTTTGGCGCCGTTGCCGGGGAGGGCATTAAAATAATAGTTTTTGATCTTTTTGATTTTTTTTATACCATGCTAACTTTTCTTTTTCTTGCAGATTAAAAAAAAAAAAAAAGGGGGAGAAAAGCAGAAGAGGAAGGAAGTCTCCCAATCAGTAAACTTTCTTTCCTCTTTTACATATTAATTATTTGTCTTTTTAGTTTATTTTCTTATCTCCAAATTTTTTTTTTTTCAAATTTCAAATTTTAAAAAAAAATTCAAATTTCAAATTTTTAAAAAAAAATTCAAATTTCAAATTTTTAAAAAAAAATTCAAATTTCAAATTTCAAACCAAAAAAAAATTTTTTTTTTTGTTTTTCATTTTTAGATTCATTTAGGTAAATTTATCTTTTCTGCAAAATCCAAAAAAAAAAAAATCGCCCAGACATTTCATAATTTATTAGGATTAGAAACTTAATCACAAAATTAAAAAATATATATATAGCTTTAATTTAATTTTGTGTGTTTATAACTTTTATTTTGGACATCCTATTGCATTTCATAATCTCATAATCATCCTAACGGCACTTATCCATAAACAAGATAAGGTGGGAAATTCAATACCCTTCCTTAGCCCACAAACCATCACCCCTCATTTTGCATACCTAAGCCTTCTAAATAAAATGAACTAGACGTCAGCCCTAAGGAACTCGAGCTCAATAGGACAGGGCACCCGAAAGAGTTGGACCGGGTCAAGATTAGTTGGTTGACTGGTGTCTAGGAAAGGGGTTCAGGGATTACGTCCCAAAGGAAGGTGGTTGGATCCGCTTACCTGGCCAATTTTCAATTGGTGTCTAAGGCAAGCAAAGAGGGAAACTCCACCGACCTTACCCTTACCTGGCCAGTTAGCTAATTGGTCTTTGACTTGGAGGGCTCCAAGGCGGTCTTGGAAGTTAGGAGCTATCTAGAATTAGGGAGCCTAGGATAGAAATCTGTTTGATAAGTGTTTGAAAATAACAAAAAAATCATATATATATATATAAAAAAAAAAAAAAATTTTGGGTTGCACTGTTTCATGCAAGGTAGAAGATCTCTATTTCCAGACCTAGTTGACTTCAACCCTGAAATTGAACGGCTGATCCATAGTACACCAAAAAATCAAATGGCTGGAAACCCAGAAGAACCACCTAGACAGATGAAGGAATACTTTATTCCTTCCACCTACAACCCATCGACTTGTATCCATTTACCTGAAATACCTGCTAGACAATATGAGATCAAGTCTGCCACAATCCAGATGCTCCCTTCCTTTTATGGGAATACCAACGAAGATTCTTATAAGCATCTAGATGAGTTTTTAGAAATCTGTTCTACGGTGAAGATCCAAGATTTCACTAATGATGCCCTTAGGCTAACCTTGTTCCCCTTCTCACTTAAGGATAAGGCCAAGTACTGGCTTGGCACACTAGGGAAACCAATTCGAACTTGGGCTGAAATGCAGCACGAGTTCCTTAAGAAATTCTATCCTATAGGTCGAACCAACACCATGAGGCGAGCCATCACTGGATTTGCTCAGCTTCCTGGTGAACAAATTCATGAATCATGGGAGAGACTTAAGGAACTCCTTAGAAAATGCCCACATCATGGTCTGTCTAAGTGGCAAATTGTCCAAGCTTTTTATGAGGGATTAGGAGACCAGTATAGACAGATGGTGGATGCATCTTGTGGAGGTGCATTCATGAGTAGAAGTGAGGATGAGGCCTATACCTTGTTTGAAACCCTAAGTGAAAATTCGATCAACCATGCTTCTTTGACTTCATATGAAAGATCGATTCCTCACCAAAAGTGGGCAGGGATTTATGAAATTACACATTCAAATTCCAATGTCGACTTGAACCTAATATCCCAAAGATTAGATACAGTCGACCTCCTTTCTCAAAAGTTGGACCAAGTCCTAGCCCTCAGTCAACAATCTCAATCTCCTGCACAATACCCATCACACCCATCACAATACCCATCACCCTCTAATCATCAGGAGATTTGTTCTATCTGTGCTAGCCCAGCCCATCACATGAATGAATGTCCTACGGTTGCACAGTTACCACCTTTCATCCAAGAACAAGTCCAAGCTGCTCAAGGTTGCTCCAAGCCGGGTAATGACCCATTTTCAAATACTTATAACCCGGGTTGGAGAAACCATCCTAATTTTTCTTGGAAACCACAACAGACTCAGGTTCAGACCCAAACTCCTCCTGCACGGAACTTTCAAAATAGGCCCCCATACCAAAACTATGCCTATAATAGAGGTCATCCTAGTCAGCCTGCTCAGCCACCATATCATCATCAGTCATCATATCAACCTCCTCAACAGACCAATCTAGCCGACGACAGGTTTGATCAACTTCAACAATTAATCATGACCCAACAACAATCTATCGCCAGGTTAGAAGTTCAAATAGGACAGTTAGCTGAATCTACTATGAGGAGAGAACCAGGTCAACTACCGAGTCAACCAATACCGAATCCTAGAAACAACCCACTCATTCTTCAGCCTAATGTTCCACCTAAGAACCCTCAATTTGAGAATGCTAAAGCAATTTCTGAGCTTAGAAGTGGTAGGATTCTTAGGGACCCATATCAAAACTAGGAGAGAGAGGCTAGTACTGATGCTAGCAAGAATGAGAAGTTAGAAGATGAGACTAACCATGTAGAAGAGCCTGAGCCCGGGACTAGTACTAATACTGGTTCCGATTTAAATGAGAAAGGGAAGAAGAGAGCAGATGAATTACCTGAGACTTATAAACCTAGAGTCTCGTTCCCTTCAGCCCTAGAAGCTGGCTTTTCCCGTAAAAAGCAAGGAGCACGCAACGAGGAGCTAATGGAATTATTCAAGCAAGTTCATATTAATTTACCCCTCCTCGATGCAATTCAGCACGTTCCAGCTTACGCTAAATTTCTTAAAGAACTCTGCACCCAAAAGCGTGAGCCACGAACCATAAAGAGAATCATTTTGTCTGAGGATGTATGTGCAGTTTTGTTGAATCAATTACCTCAGAAAATGAAAGACCCCGGTGCTCCTTTGATTTCTTGTGTTATAGGAGGCATTACCTTTGACCGAGCCCTGTTAGACCTAGGAGCTAGTGTGAACCTTCTTCCAACCTCGGTCTATGAAAAATTTGGGATAGGTGAACTAAAACCCACGTCAGTCATTCTTCAACTAGCCGATAGATCTGTCAAGACACCACGTGGTTTGATTGAGGATGTCTTAGTTAGAGTGAACCAAAGTTATTTCCCAGTAGACTTCCTTATACTAGACATGGAACCATCCCAAGAGCTAAATCAGAATCCCATAATCTTAGGTTGTCCATTCCTAGCCACTGCCAATGCCAATATCAATTGTAAAACGGGAGCTATGGACATTTCTTTTGGGGATCAAAAGGTGAGAATCAATATTTTTAATGCCTCAAAGTTTGCTCGAGAGGAGGAAAATTGTTCTGTGATTAGTTTAGTAGATGAGATTGTTGAGTCTGAATTTTCCTCCAATTTGATGGAAGATGATGAGCCTATTGCTGAAACCCAAGTCCAAGAGGTAAATGCCCTACCTGATTCACCTCAACCTTCACCACCTTGGTCAATGCAAACTGAATCCTTACCTGACCTAGGAACTGAGCCTTTGCACCCTTCGATTCAGGCCCCACCACAACTTGAACTAAAAACTTTGCCTGAATCACTTAAGTATGTGTTTTTAGGACCTGACAAAACCCTGCCTGTGATCATTGCTTCTGACCTAACCATTGAGCAGGAAAACCAATTGATAGATGTTCTGAAAACACATAGGGAGGCCATAGGTTGGGCCATTGCTGATTTAAAAGGCATTAGTCCATCAATTTGTATGCACCATATCTATACTGAGGATAGTGCCAAGCCTACTAGAGAAATGCAAAGACGGCTCAATCGAAACATGCAAGAAGTGGTCAAGAAGGAAGTGATTAAATGGTTAGACGCTGGTATTATTTATCCTATTTCTGATAGCCATTGGGTGAGTCCTACTTAAGTCGTTCCAAAGAAATCTGGACTCACGGTTGTCCGTACTGACCATGGGGATTTGGTGCCAACACGACTTTCTACTGGGTGGCGTGTTTGTATAGATTATAGAAAACTTAATGCAGCTACCCGCAAAGACCACTTTCCCTTACCATTTATTGATCAGATCCTAGAAAGATTAGCTAGCTAGCAATACTTTTGCTTCTTAGATGGATACTCAGGATATAACCAGGTAGCTATCTATCCAGGAGACCAGGAAAAGACCACCTTCACATGTCCCTTTGGAACCTTTGCTTTCCGTAGAATGCCTTTCGGTTTGTGTAATGCACCTGCAACCTTTCAAAGGTGCATGATATCAATTTTCTCGGACATGGTAGGAGATTTCTTAGAAATTTTTATGGATGATTTTTCAGTCTTTGGAGAATCTTTTGAGAGTTGCCTCAATAATTTGAAGAAAATTTTAAAACGATGTATTGAGGCTAATTTAGTTCTGAGCTGGGAGAAGAGCCATTTCATGGTTCGAGAAGGGATTGTTTTAGGACATATTGTATCTAAGAGAGGGATCGAGGTAGATAAAGCAAAGGTTGAATTGATCTCTAAACTTCCTCCACCCATCTCTATCAAACAAATTCGATCTTTTCTCGGCCATGTAGGATTCTATCGTCGCTTCATCAAAGACTTTTCCAAAATTTCTCGTCCTTTGTGTAATCTGCTCGCCAAGGACATTCCTTTCAATTTTGATGAAGATTGTCTTAAGGCTTTTGAGTTTCTAAAGGAAGCTGTGACCCAAGCCCCAACCATCCAACCCCCAGATTGGTCACTACCTTTTGAAATCATGTGTGATGCTTCAGACTTTGCCATAGGAGCTGTCTTGGGCCAAAGCGTAAACAAATGTCCCATAGTGATTTATTATGCTAGTAGAACTTTGAATGATGCCCAAAAAAATTATACCACTACTAAAAAGGAGTTGCTAGCCGTAGTGTTTGCCCTGGAAAAGTTTAGATCATATCTTTTAGGTTCCAAGATTGTGGTTTATTCGGATCACTCGGCTTTGAGATACCTGCTCTCAAAGAAAGATGCTAAACCACGATTGATTAGATGGATCTTACTGCTACAAGAGTTTGATATTGAAATTCGAGACAAGAAAGGATCCGAGAATGTTGTAGCAGACCATCTATCTAGGATTTTAGTTGAAGAGTGTGAACCTGCATCAATTGAAGAATCTTTTCCAGATGAACAACTCTTAGTAGTTTCACATGCAAAGGCCCCTTGGTTTGCAGATATTGTGAACTACTTAGTGGTTGGACAAATCCCTGATGGCTGGTCCAAGAATGAAAAGGATCGATTCTTTGCTCAAATTAAATACTACTTTTGGGAAGATCCTGAACTCTTTCGAATCTGTGCTGATCAAATCATCCGTAGGTGTGTTCCTGAATCTGAACATCTGAGTATTTTGAATTTTTGCCACACCCTTGCCTGCGGAGGACATTTTTCTGGTCGAAAAACTGCGGCTAAAGTTTTGCAAAGTGGATTTTACTGGCCGACTTTGTTTAAGGATGCCTATACTTTTGGCAAAGAATGTCTTAAATGTCAAGCCTTAGAAAATATTTCAAGAAAAGACATGATGCCTTTAAATCCAATCTTGGTAGTTGAAATCTTTGACGTTTGGGGAATTGATTTTATGGGACCCTTTCCACCCTCTAATGGTTTTGAATATATTTTGGTGGCTGTCGATTATGTTTCTAAATGGATTGAGGCAATGGCTACACGAACCAATGATCATAAGGTAGTCATAAAGTTTGTTCAAAAGAATATCTTCTCTAGGTTCGGATTTCCTCGTGCCATCATTAGCGACGGAGGTGCCCATTTCACAAACTACCAATTTCGAATGCTTTTGCAAAAATATGGGGTCACACATAAAGTAGCTACACCTTATCACCCGCAAACAAGTGGCCAAGTAGAAGTATCCAATAGGGAGATCAAGAACATTTTGCAAAAGACTATTAGGCCCGATCGTAGAAACTGGTCAGATCGATTAGATGATGCATTATGGGCCTATCGGACAGCTTACAAAAATCCCATTGGAATGTCTCCCTATAGGCTGATCTTTGGAAAAGCATGTCATCTTCCGGTAGAACTTGAACATAGAGCATATTGGGCGATTAAGCAATTAAATTTTGATTTAAAGCAAGCTGGTTCTAACCGGATGTTGCAACTGAGTAAACTAGATGAACTGAGGCGAGAGGCTTATGAAAACTCGCGTATTTATAAAGAGAAAATGAAAGCCTTTCATGATCAATTTATTTCTAGGAAAATCTTTAAGCCAAATCAACAAGTCTGGTTATTTAATTCATGGCTTCGATTATTTCCTGGAAAATTGAGATCTAGATGGGATGGACCTTACATTGTTAACCAAGTTTTCCCCCATGGTGCTGTCAAAATTTATGATCCTAGGTCAGGAAACTTCTTTAAGGTAAATGGTCAACGTTTAAAACCATACATTGAAGGAATATCAACAAATCGAACCATTGACCAAGTAACATTAACTGACCCACACTAATCTGAGCTGCATTATGTCTGGCTGAAGATATTAAACTTAGCGCTCGTTGGGAGGCAACCCAATATGTACTCTTTATTAAAAAAAAAAAAAAAATAAAAAATAAATTACAGCCTCTACATTGTTCACGAGCTCCTCTTCTCAGGTATCCCTTTACAATTTTAGTTCTTTTCATACCATTAGGGACAATGGTATTTAAGTTGGGGGGTCAAGATAAATATTTTTTTTAATTTTTTTAATTTAAATAATAATAATAATAATAAAATAATAAAAAAATAAAAAATAAACAAATAAAATAATAATAATAATAATAATAATAATAAATAAATAAAAAATAAATAAAAAAAATAATAAATAATTTAAAAAAAAAAGTTTTCATATGTCAAAAATTAATCTGGAGCACGATAGACTAGGAAAAGTAATAAGAGTTAGAGAGTGTTGCTAATGACTGTTAGCGAGTCAAGAAGTAGACTAGTGTGTCAGACTTTTAGGGCCTACTTAGATCACCTAAAGGCTATTAGCACTTCCATTGCACATGCACGCTGACGAGACAAAGTAAGTATTAGTTGTAAGGACAATTGAGGACTTAATTATCACTGAAAACTGGTAATTGATATATATCCCAATTTATTTATTTATTTATTATTTTTTTTTTTTGAATTGAGGAAAGAGCTACCTACCTGAAATAAAAGTGCAAAACATAGAGTATATGTGGATCACCCTAAACTTAGTAACCGGGTCTCTGCACCTAAGTCAAGTGTGGAGGTTCGTGTCAAACGGTGAAGGGAAGGCCAGGATGCTCAGCACAAAAAAAAAAAAAAAAAAAATCAGGTAGTGTGAAAGCTAACTCAGTTCATAAGCTTAATTTAGGGATGTATAGAAAATTAACCAAAGTAAGTGTTAATCAAAGATACATTTGTTCTTGCAAACTAGTACCAAAATGTTAAGTTAGTCATCACAAACACAAGTGCTGTAGATCTTTAGATGAACTCTAAGAAAGTTTCTAATTATGTTGACTGCAAAATTTATTTCTGAAACTCAATACTTAATTAGTGATACTTGCTAGATCTTTTTACTTTCAAACCTTGATCTATTTTTGCAAAGGATGATCTTTGTGTCACATAGTTATACTTTTTGCATTGCTAAGGGACTAGCAATATTTAAGTTGGGGGGTGTGATAAATCTTGGATTTACACGATTATTTTAAGTATTTTAGTTAATTATTGGTGCTAACATTTTTTTAATAACCTAATTTCATAATTAATTTGGACTTTCTTGCAAAACTAATTATTTTAAAAATATATTTGAAAAGTGTGAAATTAGAGTACGTTCATGACAAATAGATTTCAAGTCAAAGCACCACACACCCATTTAAATGATTAATAAAACATTTAATAATTATAATTAATGATCATGGAATTGGTAAAATTAATAAGATTGAAACCCACCAATAGGTAGAGCTTGATTTATGGAATCCAACGACGTAAATGGTACTTAAATCAGGTTTGAAATGAAGAAGTTATGAATTTTCTAAGATTTTTGCACATATTTTGATGCTGCACGGTTTTTGGAGCAGCCCGTCCTTGTTTTTTTTTATTTTGCATTTGGTTCACCGGCAGCCATGGCAGCCATGGCTGCCGGTCCACGGAATAGGCCGTGGACCACAGCCCTCTAGAAGCGCCGAAATTCGCCGGGAAGCACGTCGGTGATGTCCCTGGCCGGAGGAGAAGCTCCGGCGATGGTTTGATGGGCGGTGGTGGTGGTTTTTGGTGGCAAACAAGAGGAGCAGTCCACATCTTCACGAGCTTCCTCCACGCACGTTGCCGGAGCGCAGTCCACGGGCAAGTCCACGGCCGGAGGAGGAGCTCCATGGTGGCGTTTCCAAGCGATCTCCACGGGCACGGACGAGGTGTCCACGGCCGGAGGAGGAGCTCCACGGTGACGTTGCCGAGCTTCTCCACGGTGGTGTTCACGAGCACTCCATGGGCAAGTCCACATTGCCAAGCCTCCACGGGCAAGTCCACGTTGCCGAGCCTCCACGGGCAAGTCCACGCTGCCGAGCTCCTCCACGCGCGTTGCCGAGCCTCCATGCGCGTTGGCGAGCAATCCACGGTCACGGGGTGATCCAGGCGAGCAGTCCACGGGAACGAGCGTTCTTCGCCATGGGCACGGGCTTTGCGGGCCTCATGCTGGAGTCTACGGGCGGTGAGCACGGCGGGTTCTACTCCGATGATGGTGGATAACATCCAGCTCGTTCCACGGAGCAGCAATAGCGGTCACGGTACTCCTTTTGTCCCACATCGCTAGTGTGCAATGAGCTCCCCTCTTCGGTCAATTATAAAATGAACCCCATTGTGCAAGATAGAGGGATCCTCGGAGAAAAGACAAGGTACAGGGTAAAGGGCATTGCTTGGGTTACGGGTTGGCTTTTGGGAGTGAGGTTTCTCAAAGGAGAGCGTGTCCCTACACCATCTTCCAGCCTTCTCTCTCTGAGATCAGGATCCGAAGAAGAAGACGCAGAGGAAGCCCAGTTCGCTCCACGGAGTACGAAGGAAGGAGCTATCTTCCTGATGAGGCTGCGCCGATCTGTTCTTATCTTTGTTACTTATTTTGTTAATTTAATTTTTTTTGCATTGTATCTAGACATTAAATTTCAATCAATGCAATATTTTTTTTAACTCCTGTCTTTCATCTTGTCTGCACGTAGATGCTAGGATCTAAATAATAGATCCTAGTGCCAAGTTTACTTTTCCTGGAATTTTAATTTTTTTTATACTTTTCGACTTCAAATATTTTTTTTACAAGATCAAAAAGATTTCAAATCCTAAACACCGCCTTCTCTGTGGATTCGACCCGACTCCTCTTGCTACGCATTTTTAAATATTTTAAGAAGTCGGATTTTAAACTGATAGCCATGGTGTTTTAACGACAACCCCGCGGATCTATCAGTGGAGACAACAGACTTACTTGGAACATAATTTAATAAGTAACAGGCTGTCAGAAGCGCATATCCCCAATAGAATAGCGGCAGAGTTGCAAAGCCTATCATGGATCGAACCACGTCCAACAAGGTTCGATTCCTCCTTTCGGACACACCATTCAACTGTGGTGTTCCTGGAGGAGTCCACTGAGAGAGAATTCCATTCTCCTTAAGATATGTCAAAAAAACATCAGATAAGTATTCACCACCTCGATCAGATCGAAGGGTTTTAATACTTTTTCCAGTTTGCTTTTCTACTTCATTATGGTATCGTTTGAACATTTTAAACGATTCAGACTTATGTCTCATTAAAAAGACATAACCGAATCTTGAAAAGTCGTCTGTAAAAGTAATGAAATATTTGTATCCTTCTCTGGCACTAACTGACATCGGTCCACATACATCAGTATGTATTAGACTTAGAAGTTCTGTAGCTCGTTCACCCTTTCCAGTAAAAGGTGATTTGGTCATTTTACCAAGAAAACAGGATTCACAAGTAGGCAGTGATTCAGAATCACTGACCTCGAGAAGTCCATCTTCTCGCATCTTGTTTATCCTATTTTGGTTAATATGACCTAGCCTACAGTGCCAAAGATACAAATCATTGACATTATCTAACCTTGGGCGTTTGCTAGAAGTGTACATTACACTAACAGGCCTTGATAGTACGTATATGCCATTATTTAATCTAGCTTTCATTATAACAGAGTTATTCAAAATAACATTGCAAAAATCTCCTTTTATTGAAAGTTCAAAACCATAATAGGCCAAAAGGCCTACAGAGATTATGCTCATAATGAAACTAGGACAATAGTGACAGTCGACTAGTACGACAGTACAAGACTCAAAGACAAGACGCAGGACTCCGATCACCAATACTGGAACATGATTTCCATTCCCGACGCTCAGAAACTGTTCTCCATCTTCAAATCTTCTGCTAACTTGAAGTCCCTATAACGAATTACAAACATGAATTGGACTACCAGTATCCAATACCCAGTTAGCAGTATCAATAATTGAGTAATTACAAGGTTTAATCATATAAATACCTTGTTCAGCAGACTTCTGCTTCCTTGGCCTGTTCGGATCAAGGGACGCAATATAAAGAGGACAGTTCCTCTTCCAGTGTCCCTTCTTCTTGCAGTAAAAACACTCTGCAGAAGACTGATCAGCCTTATACTTCCTGGTCTGACTAGGGCCAGGAATATTCTGCACCATCTTTCCCTTCTTATTTGTTTTTTCTTCCCTTTCTTAAAGGGACGACGACCGCTACTACCTCCCATTAAATTCACCACCCCCTTATTCAGTTGGTGGTCTTTCTCAAAAGTCTGCAGTAACCCCAAAAGACCATGGTAGTTTACTGCAGGCTTGTTCATTTTATAATGATCGAGAAAATCAAGATAAGAGGAGGGAAGAGAATTCAGGATCGCATCCTTGCCGAGCTGCTCGTGCAAGGGGCATCCGAGTTTGCCCAACTTTTCAATCAACTCGATCATATACAATACATGATCAGTGACTGAACCACCATTCGGCATCTTGGAATTGTAGATGGTACAGGACACTTTGTACCGTTCTACATCATCCGGGGTGCCGAAGGATTCCTTTAACTTTTGAAGGATTTCATCAGGTTGGGCCTCCTCGAATTTTCAACTGAACTCGTCGTTTATAGCCGCTAACATGATGCAACGGACAGTAGTCCGATCAGAGACCTACTTTAGATAAGCGTCTCTGACCGCACTTCGTGCATTTGCAGGAGGGATTTCAGGTATCGGATCCACTATTACATAGAGGATCCGTTCATGCTCCAGAACAATTCTCAATCTTCGATACCAACTATCGAAGTTGTGACCCTTTAACTTCTCGTTATCAAGAAGTGACCGGAGCGATAATTTTGAAGACATCTGAAAAGAAAATAAGACCAAATTAGTTTATGAATTAATAACTTAACCAAAAGACTTGGACTTTAGTCTAAAGGTTTCTCCCACTAATTTTTCAGATTGGTAGTCCCTAACTCCAATCCGTGAAAATACTTTTTTTTTTTAAGTGGGTACTGAAATCCAATAGGCCTCGCATGAGCCCGACTATGACCGGCTCACCCATACGAGCCTAAAGGTAGGTTCGTAAACCAATTGTTTCCTTAAACAATTTTCAGTATTTTATTTTGCCCCAGAGAGCACCCCAATCGGCCTAGGGGCCTCCTATTGCGGGTCTCTGGTTAGGTCCAACCATTAAAATGACAAATCCAATGCTTCCAGCTAACTAAAGACCAAGCCCGACTATGGCCAACCCACCTGGTCCCGTTATGGAGGTTGCACTGAACCATCATCGATCAGATAGAAATTCCAGTCGCCGGATGTACACCCGTTCTATGGAACTGCCGATGCACATCAAGGTAGTGGACACATTTCTATCCAACTTAATGGGAGGCAAAGACACTATCAACTCCTTGACTTAGTCTTTTTAGGGACCTAATAATTTTAGAGGATTTTTTTAGTTGTGATAGAAGAAAAGAGACAAGGACATGGATCATCCTCCCACTGAATCAATCAGATTCCAGGAGGGTTGAAATAAATCAACAAATGATCTATGGGCACCTATAGATCAGTCAGACCGATCAACCTGGGTGACATGGGTTAACTCGAGTCATTGAGCTTTTCCAATCAGTTCTGGTCGACTCGAGTAGCCAGGTAGGTGAGATCATGGGTGAGTATCCACCATTAACCATCTTTCCTAGACACCAACCAAGTTGGCTAGGAAAGAGGTAGCCTCATACAGCCATGATCACAATGCCAAACCTACCTCGACACCAGTCGGTTTACCAGACTCGATTAGAATAGCCTAAAGACTCGGGCATCCACTGAGCCACTAATTGGATCCATTTTAGATGAACAGATCAACTAATCTAACTATTAGATAGTTCTAAAGAAGGACCTTAAACAACTTTTGTTTAATCTTCTTATTATCCGGTTCAACTAAACTTAGGTCTAACCCAGTATTGGACCCAACTAGTCAGCTAACCCAATTAACCCAAAATGGCTTATACAAATTTTATTAGATTTCATAAACCTATTTTTTTTTTTTTAATAAGCCAAACATTTAATTAAAACATTTTTTAATTAAGTCTCTATATAACATAATTTTACATACCAAATCATGCATCAAAAAATATTTTATAAAACATGCCTAAATCATGTATCTGCAAATTAAAATAATTTTAATTTTTAATATTCTTTAAAGATCCTTCTGAAGAGGCCAACACAGACGATCTGCATCATGTCAAAGACACACGGTCATGGTGACGGTCTCAACTAGGTTCCAAAAAGAAAACTTGATACATTTTAAGATTAAACAAATTTTAATCTATAAGCATGCATACTATATTAGATTACAAATTCAACGTGGCTCTGATACCACTATAAGTTTACTGATGCAGGTAGTTTGATAAGATCCTACACTAGGCATGCAAACATCTGCGGGAGCAGATTTGATTTTAAAAATAATTTTTAAAATTCACGCAGCGGGAATCTGCTTTGCCAGGAACTAATCTAAATTTAGTTACATTTAGGCATGCATAAATATATAAAATATTTATAAAATATTAAACAATTTAATCTATCCATGCACGATAAAAAAATTAATTTTCCATACCTTTATTCTGCCTGGAATAACTCTAGAATAAACCTGGAATAGACTAGAATAACTGGAATAAAGTTATTCTAGTCGTCTTCCTCCTTGGGACCCTATTTTTGGCTTGCAAAACGTCATCGGAACACCTCCTTCCGGACCTCCTTTTGCTCCCAAATTTGAGCAGCAGCAACTTGGACAAGTATTCTTCGATTTGCCACCAATAACTGCAATCAAATCTTAGCCAAAAAAATTAAATAAATTATAAAAATTTGCTGCCAGATTTTTGCAGCAGAACTGGGCAGCAGGCTTTGGCCTTCGTTTCGGAGCAGCTGGAGCAATCCTGGCTCGCGTGGTTTGCTCCTAGGAGTAGAGTGGTACTCCCTCTAGAGGGGAGACATGCCCGGGGCTCTCGGATCCGCCTCCATGCACGGTGCTAGCCGCCGGAAGAGGGCTTCACGGTCATAGAATTCTGCAGCAGAACTGGGCAAAAACTGAGCTTGAAACAATGGGATTTTCTCTCCCTCTAAGGCTTCTAAACCCATCCCAAAACTCTCTCCTTAAGCCTCTCAAAGAAGAGGAATGCCCAGATCTTTTTCTTGCTTTCCCTTGGATCTCACACGGTGGATAATTTTCCAACTCACGGTGAAACCTCTCTTTGAAACTCAACCAACGAAAAAGGGATGCTTTGGTTTTTATATAAGGTGCTGGGAGGGAGAGGGAGGTGGAGGGACGGAAGGCCAAAAGATGGGAACAACAGCGGGAAGCATTAAACCTATTTAACAAGCCTTAAACCAGGATTAAAGCCATCAAACGGTGGAGGGAGAAGAGGGAGAAATGCCAGCGAAGGGGAGTTACAGTCGTTTGGCCTTTTGGACATTAGGAAAAATACTCCCAGCAAAAACAAATGACCATGTAAACGGTCCAAGGAGTAAACATTGGTTCAAATAACCGGTCCAAGCCAAAAATTGGTTCAAACCCAATTTTGGTTCAATTCCATTAGACCAAATGGTTCAATCAAATTGAACCTGGTTCAAGGAATAAAATTGGTTCACAACCAATTGGAGGCCGAAACGAACTTCGAATCAGTTCAAAACTGATTCAGAAAAATCCTGGCGTAGTGCTGGTCAACTCGGAACATTTTTCGGTTGACACAGTCAAGGGTAAGACAGGGAAAAGTGTGCTCAAAAATACTGTGACCATAAAACCGAGATGATTCCCAATCGTAATCGGTATCCGGATCAGAGAGTTATCCTCTATGGCGTGTGACCTCATAGGTTCGAACCTAAATGGTAGCACTAGAACAATTTCTAGTACCAGCACAGGAAACCATCTAGCAATGGGTCCCGATGTCTGGATAGGTCGAAGTTGCAGGAGCAAACTATCGAACCTCTAGTATATGGTTACTGTATAATTCATCTATTTGATCTCTAATGCTCAGGATGACTGAGATTGGGCTGCCAACCCAGACTGAGTCAGTCGACTACGTGTCTCAACCTCGCAAGCCCAGTGACTCTTCACTAGAACTACCCCAACCGAGGATTTGCTAAATTGAGATACTGCGAGACATTCAATCCAAACTGTTTGGACAAGTCAATTCCATCTTGGTCCATCACTGCTCCACAAGTACTTGCCTGTACCCAGAAACCTTCCATCACCGGATTAAAAATCCTGGTAGTCCGGCACCAAAGCACAGGGAGTTGCTTGCAAGCTACCGTGATGACCTCAGGTCAGAGGGACACATATACCCATATCCAATCGTGAGTATCCCTTTGGCAGAAAGGGGCTGCATGGAGTCACGTTCAATAAGATATCACATATCCCACTTGCAGATCATATCAGTGTCACCACACTCATTTGGTCAATAGGGCAACCAAACGATGTAAACTACAACAACTTATACTTGATATATTGCCGTCCAGTACAATATATCCTTTGGTTGTGAACAGGGTTTAAGGCCCACTCGATACATCCTCTTTATATCGAAGTCAGTGTAGTCCTAAGGACTTCATCACATAGAAAGAGTTCATTTCAGGGAAATTAAGTATGTGATGAGCTGCCAAAAATATTATTTTATTAATTCATAAAATGAGTACAATACTAAGCACAACCGCCTACAACCCAGGCGATTGGCTTTGGGACACAATTCCTAACAGAATTCAATGATCAAGATGAAAGGGTGATGAGAAATATTAGGGTAGAAGCTCCCACCTTTGATGGAAGTCTTGAACCAAAGGTCTTTGTAGATTCGGTAGGAGATATGGATTATTATTTTGAATGGTATGAAATGAGTGAAGGGATGAAATATAAGTTTGCCAAGATGAAGTTGATTCATCAAGATAGATTACATTGGGTTAGTCTTAAGCGTACTAGGAGACAACGAGCCCTTCCACCTATAACTACTTGGCAAGAGATGAAATTGCAAATCAAAAAGAAATACCTACCAGAATCCTACAATCAGCAGCTCTTAGACCAATGGAACAAAATTCATCAAGGGAATAGGTCAGTGTCAGATTATATCGCTGAATTTGATGAGTTTGCTGTTAGGTGTAGTGTAACCGAGTCCTTAGACCAAACCCTATCCAGGTTTAGAATTGGATTACATGAGGATATTAAAAGGGAACTATACATGAGAGAGGTCCATGATTTGGAACAAGCTTATCAAATAGCTAGACATTATGAACAATTCCAAAGAGGACCTACCTATCAGAAATCTAAACCTATTAGGAACAATATCCAATTCCCTAGATCAAACCCAAACCAGGTATACTAGGATAGACCAAATCCTAACCCTAACCCAGGTCGATTTAACTCCAACCCAGTTAGGCCGAACTGTAACCCAGTCCGACGCAACCCTTATCCAACCCGATTCAATCCCAACCCAAACCATCCCAACCCTAACCCATCTTG
Source organism: Areca catechu (assembly GCA_021397845.1). Classification (NCBI taxonomy): domain Eukaryota; kingdom Viridiplantae; phylum Streptophyta; class Magnoliopsida; order Arecales; family Arecaceae; genus Areca; species Areca catechu. Next base: position 74,482,122 of record CM038041.1, read on the forward strand.
ACCTAACTCGAGTCCGAGTCCATCTAGTTCAAGTAATTCTGCACCTGCTAGGATTGACAAGGGTAAGGCACCCATGTTTCAGAAAGCCCCAGGCCCTAGCCCCAATGCCTGCTTTAGGTGTAATAAGGTAGGTCACTATACTAGCCAGTGTCCCACCAGGTCATTACACATAGGGGAGGTTGAAGAATAAGAGATTGAACCCAATGTTGATGACCTAGAAGAAGAAGTTTATGAGGCTGAACTAGACTTGATAGAGAAATTTGAAGGAGATGAGGAGGAATTTGATCAAGTAGGGGTAATTAGATGTAATTTAACCCAAACCCAATATGAGGAAGACTGGTGTAGGACTAACATCCTACAGACTTTTATTAAGTTTGGGAATAAAGTATGTAAGATTATAATTGATAGTGGTAGTTGTGTCAATGCTATTGCTACTGAGCCAGCTAAATCTTTAGGCTTGACCCTAGTTTCACATCCCAACCCCTACAAAGTATCATGGGTAGATTTAACCTCTATGCCAATCAGGTATAGATGCCAATCTTAATTAAATTGCAATCATATGAAGAAGAAATTTGGTGTGATGTCCTTCTCATGAAGGTTAGTAGTATCATTCTAGGTCGACCATGGCTATATGATCATGATACTGCCCTATCTGGTTGAACCAACACCTATACCTTTTATCACCATGGGAAAAGATTTGTGATTTACCCCACTCAACCTAGGAGTTCAAGAAATTCTAGTAGCCTTAGAGCAAAACCAGGAGTTAATCTGATTAAGGCTAAAGAATTAAAGGTAGACCCTTCTGAACCCACTAAGGAATTCATGAGAATTGATCCTGAACCCACTTTAATAATTGAAGAAGTAATTTAGCCAGGATCAAATTTTATGGGTGAAAGTAATAATTTACAATAGTTGTTCATAGAGGAAGCTCAGGATCAAATCCCTGAAGAACAACCAAAAGAAATAAGTATATGTAATGAAACAACATCTGAATGTGAGTCCACAAATTCAATCTATATGCCTGCACCTACACTAGCCTCTGCACAATATATGCATCGTGAAATTAGTCAAGAGTTGAACATAAGTAATGAACTATATAAGAACTTGGCTAATTCTCGAAAGAGAGCTAATGAATTTTTTGCAGGAGATTTTATGATGATCAGGCTTAGGCCTGAACAGTTCCCTCCAGGGACCGTAAAGAAATTTCATGCTCGCGGAGTTGGCCTATTTAAGATAATAAAGAGAGTTGGACCCAATGCCTATGTACTTGAGTTACCACCCGACTTAGGCATAAGTTCTACCTTCAACATCTTAGATCTTGTAGAGTATAGGGATCCAGCAGAGATACCTAGTGAGCCTTTTAAGCCACTCCCTTTCTTTGTGAGTGAACACACCCCATAGTGTCCACAGATAATTTGGCCTTTAAGTGAGAAAAAGATTGAAAGAATCCTAGATGATCAAGCTATCGGTACCCAAGATAGAGGCTATTAGAGGTATTTGGTCCGGTAGCAAGGTCGGCAATAATCTAAGGACTCGTGGATCACCCGTGAGGATTTGCAGCGCATCAACCTAGACCTACTCGAGCACTATGAGAGCCAAGTTATCCCACACTCGACGTGGTCGAGTTCCTCCCACCTTGGGAGAATTGTTGGGGGCACCAAGATCAGACACAAATTACTGGGCTCTATTTGATTTACCTAGCCATTCAAAATTTTGTAATCAACTAAAATTAAGTCTTGTAATAAGTTAAGGTTAGTTGATTTGTCACAACCCTCAACCTAGTCCAGTATATTGAGTCCTATACACCAGTACGAGTCTAGTATGAGTTCACTTCTTATACAAAAGAGAAGGTTATGCTATTTTGGAGTTCCATCAATCTCACTTTGAAGCCAGAAGTAGTTACACCAGCTTAGGGGAGCTCAATCGACACCCAGGTGCCCTGATTCCCCCCGGATACCATTTCAGATTCCAGATGCTCTCTAGATGCTTCTAGAATATTCTATATGCTAGGAGCCCATGTTTACCAGGATATCTCAACACTCTAGGCCTCCAGATTCAAGCTCAAGAAGCAAGCCCAAGCAAGAAGAACCAAGATTCTTTTTTGATGCCAAGAATATACCAGCCCAGGGAACCAGGCACCCCAGCTTCTAGGGGGCCCAAGCCCAAGCTCTCCAAGCCCATGGCTGACCTCCCCCTTGCTGCCCTAAAGTCCACATGCCCAAGGAGTTGGCATCCAAGAGAGTTTGACCTAGTCCAAGGTGAAGAGAAGTGGGAGAAGACCAAGTCTTTTCTAACCTAGTTAGGATTCCTAATCCCTTTAAACTTTGCAATTCTAACCTAGCTAGGAATGGACTTTTAGTCTAATTGGGAAGAGGACTTGTAACCCAAGTGTAACCATAGTTAGTGAGGGTATGGGATCTCTATAAATACCCCACCCCTCCCCCTCTTGTAATCATCTCTTTTTTTATGAATACAACTTGCTGAAATTTTGTGTTATTGCCTTGTGATTGGTGTCTTTGTTTTGGTTCTTTTCTTTAAGTGCTCTGCTTGTGTACCCCTACTGAATCCTTGCTGCACTAGCATCCTTTTGCATCCCTGGAGATCAGCCATGCCCAAGGAAAAGAAGCCCTAGCTGCCATCCAAGACCAGAAGCTTCTACCTCCCCCGGGCTACCATCTCCTAACCCTAATCCTGATTCCTTCAAAACTCTAGTTCCTTTTCTCTTTTTTATTAGCTGTTTTGATTGACCCTGATGCTTGCAGGATCCTCCAGGTGTTTCACCTCCCCGGAGGAGGCTTTCCTTGCCTCCAGGATCACCCAAATCAGCCATCTAATCAAGGGAATCGAGCTTCGTCTTCCAGGCATCAATCTGAGAGCTATGTGACCCCTTCGATTGCATATTCTTCAAATCACTGATTGGTAACATCCTTCCATTCTTTTAATTTTTGATTTAATGAAGATAAGCTATCCTAAACTGGGAGTTTCTCAATACTTGGGTCCTGGCTAGTTATTATCTTGTTTGAGATCTTTGCGATCATGATGATTCTTAGAATTGCTGATTACCTGCTAGTCTTTACTTTACCTTTAAAAATTAGCCTACCAACTTAAATTATAAAAATTATTAAAAAATTAGTTTACTATTTTTTCTACATATTTAGCATTCTTAGAGTCATCCTGCATCAAAGAAGGCCGAAAAAAAGTTGAAGAAAAAGGTAATGATGGCAATTTGGAGTGAGAGTGAGGACTCAAGCTCCGAGGAGGAACAAATTCAAAAATCTACCAATCTTTGCCTCATGGCTAATGGGGATGAGGTACATTCTAAAATTGAAAATGATTTTACTTTTGATGAATTACAAAATGCATTTGATGATCTTGTGCATGAATATAAATTATTAATAATAAAGCACAAGAAATTGTAAAAGCATGCTAATTCTTTTACTTTTGAAAACAATAATCTTGAGAATGAAAATAAAGAGTTGAAAGCCAAGCTTGTTGTTTTAGAAAATGAAGAGAATGTTCTTTTTAAAGAAAAAAAAAATTTGGAAAAAGAAAATGTTGATTTGAAAGATAAACGTAATGAATTTGAAAAGGAGAAAAATGCTTTGATTAAAGAAATAGAAAGTTTTAAAAAGCTTAAACTAAATTTTGAAAAAGAGAAACTTTTCAATGAATGCAAGATCTTATCTCAAGAAAATGAGGAGCTAAAAAAAAAACTTGATAAGGTCAAACCATTTGTTGAAAAGTTTACCTTGAGTTCTAAAAAATTAAGTTTACTTCTAAACAACCAAAAAGATATTTTTGCTAAAGCTAGACTTGGTTACAAACAAGAAAAGAAGCAAACATTATTAAAAAAAACTTTGTTCCAACATCATAAAATATTATCTATTTTAATTATGGTAATTTTGGTCATGAAGCTTATAAACGTAACAAATCAAGAAAAATTTGGGTTCCAAAAGGAACCATAAATGCTAACCCAAAAGGATCCAAGAAAATTTGGGTACCAAAATTGTCCACTTGATTTTGCAGGAATGTTTTGCAACCCAACAAGAATAAAGGATGATGGAACTTAATTAGTAGATGTACAAGACATATGAAGAGTGGATTAGCTACTTTGCACATAATGGTAAAGGAAGGACTATCTATATTGGTAAAATCTAATTATCTCCTTCCATATATATTGAAAAATATATTAGTTGAAATAAATCATAGTATCTATTACTAGTAGCTTTGAAAATTATTTTAATTGATTAATTAGAATTAAATCAAGACTTATAGCCAATAAATGTGATAATGAACATGAGCTTGATTTTGATAAATCTTATGTTTACATAATTTGACTTGTGGCTATAAGGCTTTCATTTGATTTTGGTTAATATATTTCTAGTGAATTCAATGATTTTTAGACTCTTTTCTTTACATTTATGTCAAAATTATATATATTTCAAATTATTTTTAATAGATGTTAAAAGTGTTTTGAAAATCATGCATATCTTGATAAGGTTTTCAAATTACATAAAAAAACTTGGTATTTGAAATAGGTCCCTCGTGCTTAGCATGAAAAATTAAGAAATTCTATGATTGATAATCCCATATATTCAAGGAGAAGAACATTCAGGGGAAGCAAAGATTTATTTAAAAAAGGGAGAAAATATTTTGTTCTTGAAAATACTTTGGTATCTGATTACTTCATACATTTATATGTCATATTTTTGGCATCAATATATACTTATTATCAGTTTAGTTTAGTTTATCTGATTCATGCTTTATAGATTTTGGTACTCTTCTTGCTATTCTTTTCACCTTATCACTACTTATATTGCCTTCCACCTTTTTCATGATGACAAAAAGGGAGAGAGATTTATGATAAACATGAAAAAGGGAGAGAGATATGATAATATGAGAGATATGGAAGAAAGTACAAAAGGGGAAAGAAAATAAAAAGTTATAAATATAAAGGGAAGAATTAGTAAGGTGGAGAAAATATCAAAAATTTTGAACAAATGTTGAAAGGGGGAGCCCTATCTTGATCTTATTGCAAATCTTTTAAGTTTATCATATTTATATACTTAAAGGTTTTGTCATCATCAAAAAGGGGGAGATTGTTTACTCTAGTCTTGATTTTGATGAATGATAAAATACTTAAGTATATATGATTACTAATGTGTGTTAAAAGTATTTATCAGTTACAGGTACTTATCAGTATTGAAAGTTTGAATTGCTTGTCAATCAGTTAAAGAAGTCAGTTAAATTAAATAAATTTCAAGTTATATGGACTTTGGAATATGAGGAAGATCTTAAAGAGCTCACAAATTTAATTTGGATGAGTTTCGGAGCTTGACACATACTTTGAAATTGGCCTAAGATAATAAACTAAATTTTAGCCAAGTGCTGACTCAAGTGTCAACCCAAGTGTAGACTCACGAAGTGTCGACTCATAGAAGTGTCGACTCACAGAAGTGTAGACTCATAGAAGTGTAGACTTATAGAAGTGTAGACTCATAGAAGTGTCAACTCATAGAAGTATTGACTCATAGAAGCTTGGGCTGATACGCAGAGAAGATTTTCAGCTGGCATACTAAAGTATCAACTCATGGAAGCCAAGTGTCAACTCAAGTGTCGACTCAAGGCCTGAGACCAAAATGAAGATAGAATAGTGTCATTCCTGAATTTCTATAATGAGCTGACTCAAGTGTCGACCTAAGTGTCGACTCATGAACAAATCAAGTGTTGACCTAATTGTCGACTCATGAACAAATCAAGTGTCGATACTTGGAGTAACGACTAGTTTTTCTGAAGCACAAAACTTGCCAAATTTCTTTCTAATGGCTATATTTTGCTCTCAAATAGTCATTTAAGGTTTGGGGAGCTATTTAAACAATACCAAACTCAAGGAAAAGTGATTTTTTGGATTGATTGATAATTTCTTTGAATATCCAATTGAAAATTTCTTGAAGATTCATATTTTGAGAGTGTTGAGCCTTCAAGCTTTCAAGATTTAAGAAGAGGTTCAAAGTCTACATCTTCAAGCATCATTCAAGGTTTCAACAACTTGGAGACAAGCTTCTTCAACATCATCAAAGAGCTTCAAAGAGCATCAAAGAGATATTTGCTTTTATTTAGAAAGCTTTTATTTTGTATTCTCATACTTATATTTGAGCTTTTATTGCTACTAGTTTCAAGTAGATTGAAACTAATATTGAAGTTTGTTGGTGATCCTTTGTATGAAAACCAACAAGGATTGTTGGTTAGCCTTTTATGAAAACCAACAAGGTTGTTGGTAATCCTAAGTTACAAAACTAGTAAGATTTTTGGTTAGCCTATGAAAACCAAGAGGTTTTTGGTTAGCCTTTGAAAACTAAGAGATTTTTGGTAAGCCTAGTAAAAACCAAAGAATTTTGACTTGTGAGCCTGTTGAAAACAAGTTGACTATAATCATGGTGATTATAGTGATTTTTCCAAGTGGAACTTGGAAAGTGGATGTAGGTGCCTTGGAGTCCACCAAACTACTATATATCTTTATGTTTGTGATTGCTTTTTCTCTATTTATATTTAATTTATTGTTCTCACTACATATCATCATTGAGCACACAAACACTTTGGCATAACATAAGTACTTGATTTGAATTGGCACATACTAGTTTAAAGTTTTAAAAACCTAATTCACCCCCTTTCTTACTAGTTTAAAGTTTTAAAAATCTAATTCACCCCCTTTCTTGGGTTGCTACACTGGGCAACAGGTTTGTTTATGATACAAATAAACTTATCATTGAGGTCTTCAACTTTTGAATCATGGGTATTGGGTACTGCATATGGGTCTCATATCTGCAAGTCATTGAAGGGTTTACGGAGACCTAGAAGTTTGAAGAAAGGTGACTTCAAACTTTATGGCATGAGTGGAGAGGCCATTCCTGTCGAAGCTGTTGAAACCTATATGTTATTGTTGCCTTTGGACAAGATATTGGAATTAAAAGATTGTTATTACATTTCAAATATTGTTAGAAATAATATTTTTACACCTTTATTATTAAGACAAGGTTATGAAATAAAAGTTGAGAGAAATGGTTGCTCCATTTTTCATTCTAATGACTATTTTGGAATGGACAAATTTGTGAATGGTCTTTTAATTCTATCACTTCATGATAAAGTATTGCTTGTAGAAAATAAAAAGAGAAAGAGAGATGATACTAATGAAACATTCCTTTGGCATTGCCGATTAGGTCATATAAGTGAGTCAAGGATCAACAAGTTATACAAAGATGATTTCATTAGCCCTTATGATTATAAATCATTAGAAACTTGTGAATCTTGTCCCATGGATAAAATGACCAAGTCTCCATTCACTGGACATGGAGAAATGGTAATTGAGTTTTAGGATTAATACATTTAGATGTATGTGGACCTATGTCAACTCAGGCTAGAGGAGGATACTCTTATTTCATCATATTTATTGATAATTTATCTAGGTTCGGATATGTATTTTTCATGAAACAAAAATTTGAAGTCTTTGATAAATTTAAAGAGTATCAAAATATGGTTGAGAAACAAACTGAAAAAAGTATTAAGGTCCTTCGATCTGGTCGAGGAGAAGAATACTTATCTAGTGAATTTCTTAATCATCTTAAGGAAAATGGTATTCTTTCTTAATGGACCCTTTTATATACACCATAATTAAATGGTGTAGTAGAAAGGAGAAATCGTACCTTGTTTGACATGGTAACATCCATAATGTGCTTCATGGATCTTTCAATATCTTTCTAGGGATAAGCCCTAGAAACTGTTGCATATGTATTAAATAGGGTACCATTAGTACCTAGCACTTCATATGAATTATAGAATGACAAAAAATCAAGTCTTAAATATCTTAAGATTTGGGATTGTCTAGCTTATGTTAAAAAGGAATTTGGACATAAGCTATGTGCTAGGGATGAGAAATGTAGGTGTATTGGTTATTCTTAAGAGGGTATTGGATACCTATTTTGTTATCCTACTGAACAAAAAGTTTTTGTTAGTAGGCATGCCATTTTCCTAGAAAAGGAGTTTATCTGAGAAGAAGGTAATAAGAGAATAATTGAATTAACGGAAGTTCAAAATGAATAAACTAATGTTCCGTAACCAGCAGTACCAGTTGATCAGGGACAACCACAACACACACCTCTTCTTCGAAGGTTAGAAGATTACAATGTGCACCTCAAGATATAGTTTTATGATTGGAAACAATAATGAAACCAGTATTATTGAAGATGACGATCCACTGACCTATATGGAAGTAGTCACAAGTAAGGACTCTAACAAATGGCTTAGTGCCATGAAATCCAAAATGAACTCCATGTATGACAACCAAGTTTAGACCTTGGTTGACCCACCTGAGGGAGTTATCCCAATAGGGTGCAAATAGATCTTCAAGAGAAAGATTAGAGTAGATGGGTAAATAGAAACCTATAAGGCTAGGTTGGTTGCAAAAGATTTCAAATAAAAGCATGGTATTGACTATGATAAAACTTTTTCGCTAATTGCCATGCTCAAATCCATTAGGATTATACTTGCCATTGCTGCATACTATGATTATAAGATATGGTAGATGGATATTAAGATAGCATTCCTCAAGGAAGAAGTCAATATGTCACACCTAGAGGGTTTTGTCTTAAGTGGGACACCAAACCGAGTATGCAAGCTCAAGAAATCCATTTATGGATTAAAGCAAGTATTAAGGAGTTGGAACATTCATTTCGATGAAACTATTAAGAAATTTGATTTTATCAAGAAAACAGATGAGCTGTGTGTGTATAAGAAGCGAGTGGGAGTGCTATTGTCTTCTTGGTCTTGTTTGTCGATGATATATTTATAATTGGAAATGATATTCCAATGATGCAGTCAGTTAAAACATGGCTATCAAAATGATTTTCCATGAAGGGTTTGGGAGAAGCATCGTATATTCTAGGAATAAAGATCTATAGAGATAGATCTAAAAGAATGCTAGGGTTATCCTAATCCAGGTCCATAGACTTGAAATTGAAGAGATTCAATATTGAGGGAAGTAAGAAGTGTTACCTGACCATGAGTCAAGGTATACACCTATCTAAAAAGATGTCACCTAAGACTCAAGAAGAAAGAGATAGGATGAATAAGATCCCTTATGCTTTAGTAGTAGGATCAATAATAAAAGAATTGTACCCTAAAAGCCAATCATTGTATGATCATTTCTATGATCTTCTAGCTTACGTATGATATTATTTATTAATAAAAGGTATTTGATTCATTATACTGCTGCATCTTATCAAGATTATGATGAACCCCATAGGTTAGGACAATAGAATTATAAATATGATAGAGATCATAATTGTGAGATCTAAGTTCCTATAAAATCTAATCTAAAATATTCCTAGTCGTTGGATCATCGATTCGGGGATCAATGAATTTGGAAAGACTAGCACATCTTTTTATGCTCGATGGAGAGGGTGGTTCGTCTCACAGCCACTTGTGTAGAGACACTAATACAAGGTTGTGGGTGCTCATTAGGCTATGAGTTCATTAAACTGATTCGATAAGAAAATATCAAATGGAAGTCTTACTTACTTGTCAAAAGAATATTCTCTTAGTGGGAGTTGTGTATATGATCTTTAGACTTAAGACTACTATAGTATCTTATACACATGAACTCATGTTTTGGTGCATACTCATTCATAGCAATTAAGTCATGTATGGGGTGCTTTTGGATATGGTGGATGGTGTATGAAGGTAATGAGTAGGTCAACAAATAATCGATGACTCCTAGTAAGGGGAGAAGTTATCTCGTGTGATCTCTTCGAATGATGACTCATGAAGTCTTTGATCAAAGCATGATGAGATTAGATAGGATTTCTAATCTTTCATCGATTAAGTCTTCATTATTGATTTGAGATTCAAAAAGATTAAGTGCTAGGGATTGACATTTATCCATGCCCATTACTTAATAGTGATAAAGGGAGATCGAAGTATTGAATTGCATGGTAACTTTCTACTGAAGGATATTTTGATATTTTTTATCAAATTTTTAATCTTCCAAGTAGGCATGACATGTTTTTATATGTCAGTCATGTCTTGCAGGTTTTCATGAATCAAATTGATCAAATTCATGAGTCAATTCAGAAGCTGGTAATAATTGGCAACTTAGGTCAACTTGATTTGACCTAATTAGGTCAATCAATTTTGATTGGATCTAAATGGCTTGGACCTAGATCTACTGTTGGCTAGATATGAAATTCAAAGGGTCACACACATTAGGTAATTGTCCAAGGAAGTCAATTGTATTTTTATTTGGATCATTGGATCCTAATTGGATAGCTAATTGACATACTAGCATATATTGGCTAGCCCAACTCCTAACCCAAATAGATTGGGTCAGCTTGCTAGCTATTTGGGCTAACCAATTTAAGTGGGACTTAAATTAGGTTATGTCCTAATTAGGATAACATTTTTCTAATTTTATCTAGATTTATTTGGTTCTTATCATGGTTTTATGGAAGAGTCCTACTATGATTGTACTCTTGGTGCCAAGATAGTTTTATGCCAAAATAAATATGCATAGAAGGACCAAGAGTCGTTCTACCAGTAAATGACCTTTTCTAGATAATCTCTAAGCCCTTCTTCCTTTTCTCCATGTTCTTTTGGATGGGCTTTGACTAGTCAATAGGAGGAAATGGCGTGAAGAAAATAGTCATGCAAGATGAAGGGTCGCATCCCTTCATTTTGGCATGGATTCAAGGGCTAGAGTCCTTCTGTTTGAAGACTCTTAATTTTTTTTGTATGCTTCTTGGGATCCCGCACCCCCTAGCTTGTCCTTTTAAGACAAGGCCTATCTATTTAAGATAAGGCCCTAAGAAGAAAATTAGGAGGGATATTCAAATTCTAAGAGAGGGTTTAGGGAGGTCTCTAAGTGCCCTATAGGAGGATTGGAATTCCATCAAAGGGATAAAGTCTGAAAGGCTATCGGAAGAGTCCTAATCAAATAAGCAAGCTTGGTAGGAGTGCTTCCTTGGTATGGTTCCTATGTGGATCACCTCTGGAGGGCATACACTTGTGTGCCTTATGGAAATAAGGATTATAGCGCTCCAGGTATTCTTCTATAACCCTAAAGTTTTGATTTATTAGTTGTCATGGTCAAGTGGTCCTAGGGTTTAGGGTTCTGACCGATCAGGATTTCAAAAATAATGAAAATTTTGAAACCCGATCTTTTGTTGTGCCTTGCCCGGAACCTAACAAATAATGTATGCAATGCTATGTACCAAGCCTGATGTTGCTTATGCCGTAGGCATAGTAAGTCGGTTCTAGGCTGATCTAAGTAAGGATCATTCGAAAGCTATGAAAAATATTCTTAAGTACCTAAGAAGGACTAAAGATTTTTTTTTAATATATGGTGGATCAGAGTTGTAACTAGAAGGCTATACAGATTCTTGTTTTCAATCTGATCCAGATGATTATAAATCTATATCAGGATATGTCTTTACTCTAAATGGAGGAGTAGTGAGTTGGAAAAGTACCAAGCAACCAACTGTAGCTGACTTAGTCACTGAGGTAGAGTACATAGCTACTAGTGATGCCACTAAGGAAGATATCTGGATAAAGAAGTTCATCTAGAATTGGGTGTGGTTTCTATTATACAATAACCAGTGTGATTGCATTGTGATAATAGTGGAGCTGTTGCACAAGCAAAGGAGCTAAGGTCTCATCATTAGTCCAAGTACATCCTGAGATGCTTCCATGTCGTTAGAGAAATCATTGACAGAAATGATATGGTGGTCGAATGACTAGCTACAAAGAATAATATAGTAGACCCATTCACTAAGGCACTTCCTCTATATTAGTTAGATCACCATCTAGATTGTATGGGTATTAAATACAAGGGCGATTGGCTTTAGTACAAGTATGAGATTGAATGAATTGTGCCCTGAAAGCCAATGACAATTATTATATCAGTGGCATTTTTGTATTCTCCCACTCAATATTGATATCAATAAAAGCAATTTCTTGATTCATCATATGCTATCTCTTGTGTTGTAGTTATAAGATTATGATGAATCCCATAGATTAGGGCAATGGTTTTAGGGTTATAGGGATAACAGAAAGATCTAAAACCTATAAACCCAAATCTAGAATATTCCTAGTCATAGGATCATCTATTCAAGGATTGATGAATTTGGAAAGACTAGCACATCCTATGTATGCTCGATGGAGAGGGTGGTTGGTCTTATGACCACTTATGTAGTGACACTAATACCAGGATGTTGGTGATTATTAGGTTATGAGTTCACTGAATTGATCCAATAAGAGAACATCTATTGGAAGTCTTACTTGTCAAAAAGAATGTTCTCTTAGTGGGAGTTGTGCATGTGATCCTTGGACCTAAGACTACCATAGTATCTCATGCACATGAACCCATATTTTGGTGCATACACATTCATGGCAATTAAGTCATATATATGGTGCTTCTGGATATGGTAGATTGTGTATAAAGGTAATGAGTAGGTCAACAAGAAATTGATCACTCCTAGTAAGAGGAGGACTTATCCCATGTAATTTTTTTGATTATTGACTCAAGAAGTCTTTGATCAAAGTAGGATGAGATTAGATAGGGTTTCTAATCTTTCATCAATCAGGTCTTCATATCGAAGTAAGATTAAAAAGGATTAAGTACTAGGGTTTGATATTTATCCATGCCTATCACTTAATCGGGATAAAGGAAGATCAAATGATTGAATTACACGGTAACTTTCCATTGAAGGGTATTTTGATAATTTCTATCAAATGTCTCATCTTTCAATTAGGCATGATACATTGCTAGATGTCAGTCATGTCTTATAGATTTTCATGAATCAAATTGGATGGATTCATGAGTCAATTTGAAAATTTGTTTTAATAGGCAACTTGGATTTACTCGATTTGACCTAATTGGGTCAATCAATTTCGATTGGATCAAAATAGCTTGGACCTAGTCCTACTCCTGGATAGATGTGGATCACAAAGGATCACACATGTTAGGAAATTGGCCAAGGAAGTCTGTTGGATTTTAATTAGAGTCATGAGATCATAATTGGCTAGCTAATTTACATACTAGCATAGGTTGGCTAGCCCAACTCCTAATCCAATTGTATTGGATCAATTAGCTCGCTATTTGGGCTAACTAATTTAAGTAAAACTTAACTTGGGTTAAGTCCTAATTGGGGCAGCCTTAATCATTATTTATCTAAAATTATTTGGAGCTTTATCTTTGATTTATGATAGAGTCCAAGTAGGAAAGGACTCTTGGCACCATATTGGCATGCACGAAGAATAAGATGCATAGAAGGACCAAGAGTACTTCTACCACTTAATCAAAAATACCAGATAAACTCAAGGACCCTCTCCCTCATCTCCATGCCCAATTAGATGGGTGTTGACTGGTCAAAAGAAGAAAGAATTGGTATGGAATTGTGGCAGGCACAATGAAGGGACGCATCCCTTTATTTTGGCACAGATTTAAAATGCAGGAGTCCTTCTATTTGAAGGCTTTTATTTTCTCCAAGACACCTCTTGGGATCCCATGCCTCTTAGCCTTTATCTGACTCATAATTTGCTATATGGAAAGTGGGAAAAATGACTAGAAAAATAAAGAGACACTTATATATCTCTTGGCACATGAAATGACATTTTATGATAAGTCTTCTCATCCAAAAGACTCCTTCTGCTTGAAGGGTCTTATTAAGGGCTGATAAAAAGACTTATCAGGCATCCCCTCTCTCATTATAAATAGGCATCGATAATCTGATACCATAGGGATTGAATTCTGAATCGAATGAAGTCACATTCTATTTTCTCTTCCTTGTCCTTTTAATACAAGGCTTGTCCTTTTATGACAAGACTTGTCATTTTAAGACAAGAGCTTAGGAAGATATATAGGAGGGATAATCATATTTTGAGAGAGGATTCAGAGAGGTCTTTGAGTGCCCTACAGGAGGGTAGGGATTTTGTTGAAAAATATGTATCCCAAACCAATCGTCTAGGTTGTAGATGGTTGTGCAACTGATGTATATGTTTATGAATTATTTAATTGAATAAAAAGTTTATTCTGGTTGTTCATCACATGTCTCTTCCTAATTGAACTCTTGTATGATGATATCCTTTGAGCTACTTTGTATGTGATTTAGAAAGGATGCATCGTGTAGTTCATAAATTGGTTTGCGACTAAAGGATATGCTGTTTCAGGATAATGGTGTAATGAGAATAGGTCGTTGATGTCATGTCTATTGGTTGTCCTCTTAACCAAGTAGCATATAAATGCTGGTATGACATCAGGTATTGTATTTGACACTTCACTAAGCATGACTCTCATGCGAGATTTTCTTTTTGCCAAAGAGAAGTTTTGCATTAAAATGTGGACATGAATTATTCCTCTAATTTGAGATCACTATGGTAGCTTTCAAGCAATTCACTATGCTTAGGTGCCGAACTACCAAGATTTCTAATCCGGTGATGGAAGGTTGATGGGTGCAATCAAGTACTTGTGTAGTGGTAGTAAGATCAAGATAGGATTGATCTCTCCAAATGGTTTGGATTGAATGCTTAATATGCCTCAATTGAGAAAGACCTTAGCCAGGGCATTTCTTGTAAGGAGTTATAGGGATTCTTTGTTTGAGATATATTGAGATGGACTGATTAGGGTTGGGCAGTTTAACCCAAAGCCATCCAAAGCATTAGGAGATTAAAAGAATAAGTACAGTAATATTCTATATTCGATAGGTTCTTGTTGCTCTACAACCTTCGACCTATCCAATTACCGGGTATCATTGCTAGATGGCAACTTTGGCTGGTACTGGAAATATTCCTGTGCTATCAGTTTAGTGTTTGAACCTATGGGGTCACACACCATGGGATTTCTTCATGATTTGTTGGCTTGAGAATTATTGGAAATCGTTCAGGACTTGTTTGATAAGAAGTTATCAAAACTGCCAACCAAGTCGACCCGAGGTGAGTCGACCCGTGGCGAGTCGACCCGAGGGGAGTCGACCCGTCTGACGAGATTTGCTGAAAAAATTTGAGAATGCTCATTAATAGCTATAAGTGTTATATCACTTAATGCTTGGCATTTTAGGATCTTAATCAGCATCAGTTACTGAAGTCCAAGGATTTGTAACACCCTTGAATCCCAAGGGACTCCAAAACTCCATAATTTAATCTCTCATTGACTCCCCATTTTAGATTACCTTTAGAGAAGAGGAATGGATCCTTCTTTATTGTTGTTGAGACTCTGCCAATTTTTTCTCTTCTTTAGAAGTCTTGACTTTTGAGAGATTGTGAGATTTGATCTCAATTTTGTCAGAAGGGTTCTGTTGCCCAGCATAGCAACCTAAGAGGAGGGTGAGTTAGGTTTCTTTAAAAAAAATTAAAGCAAATATGTGCTACACTTTAAAGTATTTGTGAAAGAATGCAAATGAGCATATAGTGAATAAGATGCAACGCAATGAATATAAGTAGCAAATGCAAGAGAGCAAAGAACACACATACAAACACAAAGGTTTATAGTGGTTCGGTGTACACCAAGCACCTACATCCACTCCCCCAGCTATCCCTTGAGAATTTTATTATAATCAACCTAGATTACAGCCAACTTATTCTCAAGGGCTTACAAGTCAAAACCAAAGTTGGTTTTCTCACTTAGGCTCACCAACAACCTTTACTCAAGCCAACCTAGGCTTGGATTCCAATTCACGACTTGGAAAGGCCTAACACCCAGTTTCAAACACCCTTGAAACTAGTCACAAAAGATAAATTCAAAAGCACAAGAATAAAGCACAAGAAAAACACTCTATAGAGTAGAAAATTGAAGCTTTAAGACTCTTGATAATTTCTTGACTTGTCTTCTCTTTGGAATCACATCAAAGACCACTTTTGGAATATTGAATTGAAGTCTTGGAAGCTTTTTCAGTGGGAATCTTCTCTTTTTCTTTTTTTTTGACTTTGGAAGTGAAGTTCTCAAAGAAAAGTCTTTTATCTTATGAGTTAGTTATTCTTGAATGAGTTTAGTGAGACTTAAATACTTCAAAAACATCCAAAAAATAGTTTATGACTATTGGTGGAGCAAATCTAGCCATTTGGAGCTTGTAGGATTCAAATCTGACTCTTAGAAATTATAGCCATTATTGTTGTCAGAACTCATGAGTCGGCACTAGAGTTTGTTCATGAGTCGATACTTAAGTCTTCATGACCCGACACTTGGATCAGCATGAGTTGACTCAAGATATAAATCTTGAAAAAAAAATTAAGTTCTGTACCATTTTTGTTCTCAGGCTATGAGTCGATCTCTGAGTTGATACTTGACTTTTGTGAGTTGACACTTGAGTCTTCTGAGTCGACACTTGACAAAAATATCTCAAAATGGCATAATTCTGTATCATTACTTTTTTCAGGCCATGAGTCGACACTTCGTTCTCGTAAGTCGACACTTGACTTCTTCATGAGTCGACACTTGACTTCTGTGAGTCGACTTAAGGCATGCCAAAGAGATTTTTGCATGCCAATCCTTCTGAAGTGTTGACACCTCATGTATCATGAGTCGACACTTGGTATGTGCCTCTCGAAAACTCTATTCCAAGCTTCCAAATTCAAAGTATTCTTCAATAAAACTTTAATATCATCTTCATAAAGCCCAGATTGATCCATTTTAAGGATTTTCAAGGTGAGAAGACTTTCTATACACTGAAATTCACTTAGCTTCAAAATTACTGAGTTTGATACCTTTGTATAAAAAATTTGATGTACCTATATCTTGAAACTTACAACTATAATTGAAAAATTAGTATAAAACATATACTCAACATTTTGTTAGTCATCAAAATCTAGGGCTAAAGCCAACAATCTTCTTCTTTTTGATGATGACAAAACCTTGAATATATAAGCATTTAAATTCAATTATGGGTATTGTACCATACATTCAAGTGAGCATACACAAAGCTCATGAGAATTGAATTAAATTCAGTATATCAAAGTTCATACAACATAGTTTCATAGGAGAGATGTGCCAAGCAAGGTTGAATTTCATTTTCTCTTCCCCTATAAAAGGAAAATTATGAAAAATTTCAGAAATTTCAGAAAATGCTTATATAGATTTTACTCCCCATTTTTGTGAGCATTAAATATTAAAAGAAGCATTCTCTCCCTGAATTAATGCATTTTATCATAATAAGGCAATCAATTTTGATAGAAAGAAGAGTAAACATTGAAACAAAGGTTAATTTTCATATATTAGAGTTTTAGTACCAGAAAAGTGCTTACATGAGATATGCAAACATAAACTAAAACACAAGATAAGCAAAAGTACAATTAAGGACTACAAATATAAAAAGAAAATACATGCATAATAGATGCCTGTGAGGCTACTCCTTGTCAGATGGAATCTCGTAGAAGATAGGTGCCATGCACCTAGTCTAAGTAGTGGAAGGCCTAAGGGTCTTGTGGGTCCAGCTTCTAGTCCTAAGAGAAGGGCCAGAGTGAGAAAAAACCCTAGAAGACGTAGTAGAAAGGGGAGGAAAAGACTCTGCTGGTGTCTAGAATGCTGAGACAGTGCCAAGCTAAACATCTCTGGGAGTATCTGAGATGTGATCAAGAACATCTGGTGTCAGACTCTCCCTGCTGATAATCTGATAGTCTCCAACTCTATCACTGGCATCACTGCCATCATCTGTATCTCCATCAACATCACCACCATCTCCATCTCTATCACCACCACCTGTGCCATCGCCATCTCTTGCTGTACCACCACCTGGAGTATCATCATGAGTGTCATAGTGGTCATCGTCGTCTGCTGGTGGAGGAGGTGAAGGTCCTGAAGGTGCTGTCTGAGGTAAAAGGAATCTCAAAAGATCTTGAATCTTTATGAAGCCAGCCTCCATCGTCTGTCTGATACCTGAGAGCTGATCATCTATGTGTGCTCTCAGTCCTTATATCTCCATCCATAGTTGGGTAGTCCTCACAGCCAATGCAATAATCTCCTCTCTGGCCTCAGTAATTTGAGTCCTGATCTGCTCCTCAAAAGTAGACTCTGTAGTGGCACGTGGAGCAGCTTCTAGAAAATAACTGGTGCTGGAGTGGTCGGCTCAGACCCTAAAGCTAGAACTGTAGCAGGTCTCAAAGGTGTAAGGCGCTCTGCAGGTTTAGAAGGTCCTACCATGGCTGCATGTATGTCATCCTCAATGTTTGGCTCATGTTCAGACTCTTTGCGAACCCATCTACCAGCAACTCTCCTGTAGCCCATATAATGTAAGGATCGCTCGTCATATACATCAGTATGAAGTATATCCTTGGAGGCCTCCTCTAAAGGAGCACCATAAGACCGGGAAAGACGAGTCAACCCCATCCCATAGGGTAGGCAGAGACATCGCTGAGTTGCTGCCTCTCCCATCGGACTCACCATCAGTGCTGGGATGTTGACAACAGTCCTCTGTGTGAGGCAGACAATCAACATGCGCTCCCTGTCCATGATGAAATCAAATCGACCAATCTTTAATAAGAGAATCCTCATAATAATGTGATGAAGCAAGAACATCTCAATGGACAATTGATTCGCAGTGACAGTGGATACACTGCATACATCATCTCATTCCATAATGCACTGAAATGTGGCCTCTCTATCATTGACATATGTAGCAGCAATCCTGTGCAGAGGAATGTTCCAAACACTACTCAATGTGCTCTGAGATATAGGAATCTGCACATCTCTGACAACAGCACTCCATAATAGTCCATCAGTAGCCAGACTTCTATAGAATCTTCTAATCAAATGGGGATAGTACTTCTCCTTTATAGTACAGAAGGAGATCAAAACTACTGCTCCAAGCAACTGACCAATACCAAACCCCTCTCGATCGAAGAAACCCAAATCTATCCGGTGTCCACCTGTAATGATCTTCCCACACACACTCTCTACAGGAGGGGACCACGGTGGAGGCACTCGCTCCTGCTCACTGCTCTACTGAGCCCTAGCTGATTCATACTAAGCCTTGGATCTCCTCTCGGTAGTGCCTTAGCTCAACCTCTTCTTTGAAATAACCTACTTATGGGGTCCCATGACATAAATAACCACAAAAGGGAAAGAACAAAGAAGGAATGGGTGAACCGGAGAAGGCCAAAGAGAGAAGATGAGGGATCGGGTGAGGAGTGGACCAAGAAGAGGGAAATGGACCAAGGAAAGAAAATCGATGGGGAGGAAGAGTGAATCCAAGAAAGAAATAGCCAAAGATTGGGAAAGGATTGAAGGAAAGAAAAGAACATGAGAGTTCCAACCAAATCCCACAAAAAAACAATGAAGAAATTGTAAGAAATCGGACAAAATAAGAGGGAAATAGAGGAAATTACTCGAAAGATTGAGGGACAACGATAAAAAATCACTGTTCCGGGATCAAGAGGGTGAAGGGGGACCACTAGTGCAAGACAAAACCAAAAAAGAGGTGGTTTTAGAATGAACTATTGATGCCCTAAAAATATAGGTTTTCGTTCGTGAGTCAACACTTAGATTTTGGTCAAGTGTCGACACTTGCATGAGTCAACACTTGACCAAAAATTCAAGTGTCAACACCAGGCCAGAAAACCCAAAAGAAATCTAGAAAAATTTTCAAAAATTGTTTTTTTAAAAAAATAAGGGGGTTCTATTGAAGGTTTTAAGACACAAAAGAGATGATTTTGGGTTCAAGGAATCAAGTAAAAACAAGGTTTGAAGGAGTTCTAGACAAAGGGATCAATGATACCTAACTCTCTTCTAATCATGTAGAATCATTCTTTGCTCAGGGGCTTAGTAAAAATATCATCTAATTGATTATCAGTACAGACAAATTCAAGCATCACATTACAATTTTGCACATGATCTCTTATGAAGTGATATCTTATTTCAATATGTTTGCTTCTTGAGTGTTGAACAGGATTTTTTGTCAAATTAATTGCACTAGTATTATGACATCTTATAGGTATCTTAGTTAATTTGATGCCAAAATTTATGGGTTGTTGTTTGATCCATAGGATTTGAGCACAACAGCTTCCAACTGCTATATATTTGGCTTCCGTCGTAGATAGAGCAAATGAATTCTGTTTCTTGCTACTCCATGAAATCAAATTAACTCCAAGAAATTGACAAGTTCCACTTGTACTTTTTCTATCAAGTTTGCACCTAGCAAAATCAGCATCAGAATATGCAATCAATTCAAATAATGAATCTTTAGAGTACCAAAGTCCAATATCAATAGTTTCAGATAAATATCTAAGTATGCGTTTAACAGCCAATAAATGAGACTCATTGGGAGCAGAGTGATATCTTGCACACATACATACACTGAACATTATATCTGGCCTACTTGCAGTCAAATATAATAATGAACCAATGATACCTCTATATAACTTTTGATCAACATTCTTACTTGATTCATCTTTTTCAAGTTTACAAGAGGAGCTCATAGGCGTACCAAATGGTCTGGTACTCTCCATTCCAAACTCTTTTAAGATATTTCTTATATACTTAGCTTGGTTGATGAAGACCTCTCTTCTGTTTGCTTGATTTGGAGTCCGAGAAAGAAGTTAAGCTCACCTATCATGCTCATCTCGAATTCTCCCTGCATTACCTTTATAAACTCTTGACAAAGATGTTCATTAGTAGCACCAAAAATAATGTCATCTACATAAACTAGTACTACTAAGAAATCATCATTCTCCTTTTACAAAAATAATGTAGTGTCCACATTTTCTCTTGAAAAATTATTTTTAAGTAGAAATTTACTTAGTCTATCATACCAAGCTCTTGGAGCATATTTCAAACCATATAAAGCTTTATAAAGTTTAAAAACAAGATTGGAAAATTCATGATTTTCAGAACCAGGGGGCTGATCTATATATACTTCTTCTTCAATAAATTCATTTAGAAAAGCACTTTTGACATCCATTTGAAATATTTTGAATTCATAAAACATGCAAATGCTAATAATAGTCTAATTGCCTCAAGCCTAATAACATGAGAAAAGGTTTCATCAAAATCAATCCTTTCCTCCTGATTGTAGCCTTTAATAATTAGCCTAGCTTTATTCCTAGTAACTATTCTATTTTCATCAAGCTTATTTCTGAAAACCAATTTTGTATCAATTATTGAAATATTAGTAGGTCTTTCAACTAAAGTCCAAACATTATTTCTTTTAAATCGATTTAATTTATCTTGCAGCATTTATCCAATTACAATCATTTTCAGCTTTTTCAATAGATTTAGGCTCTATTTGAGAAACAAAAGCTAGGTAATCACATACATTTCTTAAAGAGGAACGAATACTTACCCCTTTCGATGGATCACCAATTATAAGTGCTTTGGGGTGTCCATGAGCATACCTCCATTCTTTTAGTAATGGCTTGGGTGTTGATGATGCTTCAACTCCTTGTACTTATTCTCTTTCATCATTATGATTTTCATCTTGCTCCTTGGAAGGCTCTTCATTGATGCTCAACTTTTCAATCCTTTGAACACCTGTTTCATCATCAACATCTTCTTTTCTAGAAGATTTTTGATCAGTCTCATTAAAAACAACAAGGACGGATTCTTCAATAAAAAGTATTCTTCTATTGAAGACCTTGTATGCCTTGCTAGATGTAGAGTAACCTAAAAAGATACCCTCATTTGACTTGGCATCAAATTTACTCAAATTATCCTTGTCATTGTTTAAAATGAAATAACGGCATCCAAAAATATGAAAATACTTAATTGATAGTTTTCTACCTTTCCAAAGCTCATAAGGTGTTTTCTTAAAAATAGGCCAGATTAAAATATGATTTAAAATATAGCAAGTAGTATTTATGGCTTCCGCCCAAAATATTTAGGCAAATCATTTTCGTAAAGCATGGTGCGTGCCATTTCTTCAAGAGTTATATTTTTTCTTTCCATCACCCCATTTTGTTGAGATGTCCTAGTTGTAGAAAAGTTATGATGAATACTATTTTCATGACAAAACTTTTCAAAATCATGATTTTCAAATTTCGTACCATGATCACTTCATAAAAAAATAATTGAAACACCTTTTTCATTTGAAACTCTCTTATGAAATTTAATGAATGCAGAAAAAGTTTCATCTTTATGAGCTAAAAACATGACCCATGTAAAACATAAGAAGTCATCCACAATAACTAGATCATACTTCTTACCTCCCAAACTAGTTATTTTAGTAGGTCCAAAGAGGCCCATATAAAGTAATTATAGGTGTCTAGATGTAGAGATAACTTCCTTAGGTTTGAAAGAAGATTTAGTTTGTTTTCCAAGTTGGCAAGCACTATAAATTTTGTCCATTTCAAAACTAAGTTTTGGCAAATCTTTTATGAGATTCTTTTTATTTAGTTTTGAAAGAAAATATATACTTGCATGTCCTAGTTTACGATGCCAAAGTCAACTAGTTTCATTGATCTTGGCTTCCATTGCCACTAGGCATTGACCATTTTGCACTGGTAGATCATTAAGATCAACCATGTAAATGTTGCCATGCCTATGATCAATAAACTTGATGCCATTATCATTAAGACTAGATACAATGCACATGGAAGACTCAAAAATAACTTTAAAATCTGTCACAAAATAAACTAATACTAAGTAAGTTATGCTTTAAACCATCAACAAGAAGAACATTATCTATATAAGTGGAGGGGGTGACATAGACTTTATCGATACCAACGATTTTGCTCTTTTTATTATCACCGAAGGTTACATTTCCACCATTTTGATACTCAAGAGATGAGAACTGCTCCACATCTCCAGTCATGTGCCTTGACCAACCGATGTCTAGGTACCATAATCTTCTTTTTGTTGGTTACAAGACACACCTAGAAGAACAAATCAGGTGGAGACTTTAGGTACCCAAGTCATCTTGAATCCTTTAGGGTTAGTATATATAGTTCCTTTTGGAACCCAAACTTTTCTAACTTGATTTAATTTTCTTTTGTCATACATATATGATTTATGTCCTACTTTGCCATAAGAATAATAAGTAATAGAAGAAGAAGCAGGCACAAAAAAAAAATTGAAATATTTTTATTATTTTTGTGGTCTAAAACCTAATCCAGCTTTGTTAAAAATAGCTCTTCGATTATTTAAAAGCATGTTGAGTATTTCAAAACTATAAGTAAATTTTTCAACAAAAGGTTTTACTTTTTCAAGTTCATCTTTGTGATTCTTGTTTTCTTACAAAAGCTCTTTGTTTTGTTTAACAAATTTTTCAATACTTGCAAAAGATTTATCATTTTTCAAATCTTCCTTTTCTTTTTTCAAAGAGATAATTCTATCGGTTAACTTTTTATTTTCTTGAAGCAAGCAATTATTTTCTATCAAAGAATTATCATTTGTTTTAACCAACTCCAAATTTTTTTTTTTTGTGTTTTGTTAGAAGTTGGCTTGACTCAAAAACATGGCTAACTAATATTGAAAGAAAATATACACTGAAAGAAAGCACAATTCAAAAGAGTAGATTATCAGAGTAATAAAGAAGTAGGATCGCTGGGGATTGAGAAACCCCCAGACCTAGGGTTTACTCCTCTTTCAAGAAACAGACGAAGAGAGAAGAGAAGGTTTTATACCTAACTGTGATATCTCTCTTTGCTTCAATTGAAGGACACTCTCGAGCAGATTGTAGGATCCTTGGAGACGGGGTATCTTCGCAATGGATCCTCGGATTGTAGTCCTATGGCAAGGTTGGCCTTCTTCTTGTACTCTGGATTTGGAAAGGATGAAGAATAAGATAAGGATGTAAGAAACTCAAGGAAGAGACCTTTACCTGGGATAGTTCCAGACTGCTCGAACTTTGAAGATGAGGAAAGAGTATGGAGGTGGCGGTGGAAGATGGAGTGGATTTAGGGTTTGGCTGGTAGGGCGGCAGCTTGCAGATGAAAAGGACCTAGGGCTTCATATAGTGGGCGGTGGCTTGGAGAAGGAGATGGCGGCCTTGAATGAAGTGGGAATAGGGTTTAGGAATTTGGGTGTTGGCAGCTAGGATGATGAAAAGAAATTAGGGTTGGCGGCTAGGGATGAAAGCGGGGCAGGGTTTTGGTAACTTTGGAGATCTCTCACCTCCTCAAGGCTCTAATGGAACCCCGATTTACTCTATCACGGAGCTCAACACTCAAAGAAGTGCGGAAGAAGAGAACACAAGGTAGCTCAACACAAGAAAAGATTTCATTTACTCATTATAATCAAAAGATTACATAAGGGTCCAATATATAGACCTTGCAAGAGAAACAAAATTATACTACTTCCCATGTGGGACTAAACATTCATCCTAAGCATGAAAAACTTTCCCTTGACCGACCAGGCTTCTTTCCTTGGAGTGGGAAGCCTCAAATGCAAGGTGATGGCTCCATATGGCAGGTATGTGGGGCACCTCCAAGTTCTTCTCCTTAAGTCATGGGTTTTCCTTCCATGACTTGCTCTTTCTTGGAAGAAAATACTCATCTCCTAGTCTTTCTCCCCAAGACTAGGCTCCTTCCATTCATAGCCAGGTACTTTAGGCAGGTGTGGGCGCCTACCTTGAAGTCCTCTCCAAGAAAAATCCCCTACTCCTTTAGCTTGGTTACTTTTGGCAGCTTGTGGGCGCCTTCCTTGACTTTGCCTAAGAAAATTTTCTTGCTCTCTTGGGCGTGGGGACCAGGGACACTGGGATTAAATGTGGCACCAATTGGTCCTGGGAGTGTGGCTGGGAGTGTGGCGTCCACTTGCATTTGGCCTTGGAAGAAAAAATGATGCCCTAGGGAATGGCACCAACCAGGACTTGACTTGGACTTAGACTGAGTCAACATGACTCAATAAAATGAAATGCAGACTCAAAGAAATAAAATAATTTGGTTGACCAGGTCTACCCTTATTATAAACCCTAATCTTCGGGCAAGGTCATTCAGAGATCCAGATGGAACCCTGAAGTCTTCTTTTGATTCTGGTGCCCGCACCACTTAGTCTTTGTTTTTCATTTTATGTTTTTGATATTCAACTACCAATTCATCAAAAATATCATGCAATTCTTCAAAAATAAATTCATTTTCATGTTCAGACTTTACCTCATCATTATTAGCCATCAAGCAAAAAGTTGCAACCTTTTGCTGCTCTTCATCAAAACTCGAGTCCTCACTCTCGCTCCAAGTTGCTATCATCACTTTCTTTCTTAATTTCATTCTGCTCTTCATGTGTAAGGGGCAATCCATCTTAAAGTGGCCGAGTTTCTTACACTCAAAGCAAATGGGTGCTCCCTTTCCTTCTCTTTTTCTTTCTCTTTGTTAGGCTCTCCCTTTTGAGGCTTCTTTTTGAAATTATACTTTTTCTTTCTCATGAACCTCTTGAACTTTCTTGAGATGAGAGCCATTTTATCTTCATCATCTTCCTCATCAGAATCATAACTTGAATAATCCTTGGTTGTGGACTTAAATGCTATAGTCTTCTTCTTTTTGTCATTATCCTCAACCTTTTATTTTAGTGATAGCTCATATGTCATGAGAGATCCTAGAAGCTGCTCAAGAGGTAGAGTGTTAACATTCTTAGCTTCTTCAATTGCTATCACCTTTGGATCCCAAGATGAAGGAAGTGACTTGAGAATTTTATTCACCAGTTCAGCATTAGAAATAACTTTACCTAAGCTTCTCATGCCATTCACAATGTTAGTAAATCTAGTGTACATTTCACTAATAGATTTAGATGGTTCCATTCTAAATATTTCATATGTATGAATAAGCATGTTAACTTTGGTAGTTTTCACTTGATGAGTACTCTCATGGGTAACTTCAAGTGTATCCCATATTTCCTTAACAAAGAGATAATTTAAAATTCTATTGAATTCACTTGGGTATAATACATAAAATAATTAGTTTATAGCCTTGGCATTAAGCTCAACTTGCTTAATGTCATTCTCATCCAAATCATCTTCTAATTTGGGAGTGGAAATGCCATTAATCAAGATAGTAGATCGATGAGGACCTTTAATTAAAAATTGTCCGAATATTATAATCAATGGCTTGAATGTAAATGCCCATGCGAGTCTTCCAATATGTATAATTTTTGCCATTGAATAGTGAGGGACAGTTTAAGGCTTGACCCTTAATAATTCCAACACCCATTTGGGCTGCCATTAGATCTTTGACTCAAGATTATTAGACCTTCACACTGAGTATACAGTCTGATACCACTTATTTCCCAGCATAGCAACCTAAGAGGGAGGTGAATTGGATTTCTTTAAAAAAATTAAAGCAAATATGTGCTACACTTTAAAGTATTTGTGAAGGAATGCAAATGAGCATACAATGAATAAGATGCAATGCAATGAATAAAAGCAGCAAATGCAAAAGAGCAAAGAACATTCACACAAACATAAAAGTTTATAGTGGTTCAGTGCAGACCAAGTACCTATATCCACTCTCCAAGCTATCCATTAGAAATTTTACTATAATCAACCTAGATTACAGCCAACTTATTTTCAAGGGCTCACAAGTCAAACCCAAAGTTGGTTTTCTCACTTAGGCTCACCAACAACCTTTACTCAAGCCAACCTAGGCTTGAATTCCAATTCATGGCTTGAAAAGGCCTAACACCTAGTTTCAAACATCCTTGAAACTAGTCACAAAAGATAAATTCAGAAGTACAAGAATAAAGCACAAGAAAAACTCTCTATAGAGTAGAAAGTAGAAGCTTTGAGGCTCTTGATAATTTTTTGACTTGTCTTCTCTTTGAAATCACTTCAAATACCACTTTTGAAATGTTGATTTGAAGGCTTGGAAGCTTTTTCAGTGGGAATCTTCTCTTTTACTTTTTTTTTAATTTTGGAAGTAAAGTTCTCAAAGGTAAGTCTTGTTTCTTGTGAGTTAGTTATTCTTGAATGAGTTTGGTAAGACTTAAATACTTTAAAAATATCTAAAAAGTGGTTTATGACCATTGGTGGTGCAAAACTAGCCATTTGAAGCTTGTAGGATTCAAGTCTGACCCTCAAAAATTATAGCCATTATTGCTGTCAGAACTCGTGAGTCGACACTTGAGTTTGTTTATGAGTTGACACTTGGATCAGCATGAGTTGACTCCAGGTATAAATCTTTAAAAAAAAATTGAGTTCTATACCATTTTTGTTCTCAGGCTATGAGTCGACCTCTGAGTCGACACTTGACTTTTGTGAGTCGACACTTGAGTCTTCTGAGTCGACACTTGACAAATATATCTCAAAATGGCATAGTTCTGTATCATTATTTTTCTTAGGCCATGAGTCGACAGTTGGTTCTCGTGAGTCGACACTTGACTTCTTCATGAGTTGACACTTGACTTCTGTGAGTCGACTCAAGGGATGCCAAAGAGATTTCTACGTGCTAGTCCTTCTGAAGTATCGATACCTCATGTATCATGAGTTGACACTTGGTATGTGCCACTCAAAAACTCTATGCCAAGCTTCAAAATTCAAAGTGTTCTTCAATAAAACTTTAATATCTTCTTCATAAAGCCTATATTGACCAATTTTAAAGATTTTCAAGGTGAGAAGACTTCTTATACATTGAAATTCACTTAGCTTCAAAATTAGTGAGTTTGATACCATTGTATGGAAAATTTGATGTACCTGTATCATGAAACTCACAGCTATAATTAAAACATTAGTATAAAATATATACTCAACATTTTGTTAGTCATCAAAATCAAGGGCTAAAGCCAACAGGTTCTAACAAAATAAAGTGAGGTTTTGGGTTTTGGGGTTGCTGTGTGCATACCTTCTATTAAAGGTTTGGGACAAAGTATTCTGAGAAAGGTTCTTGGGTGCTCTGCTCCATCTCAGTTCAGCAATTGGTTCATTAAGATGTTGAAGGAGCCCACCATAGCCACATCATTTCTGGAGAGGCTAGCACCTCGAAGGAAGGAGGAGAATCCCCTCACCCTAATGTGAACCACCTATAGAGGCAGGACATTTGTGCTGCTCGCAAGGCTTGTTCTTTTTCCTTGGAGTACTTCCCTTCCTGGTGATTATCACCTCACAGATAAGGTTTGTATTCCTCTCATATGATATGTTGAAATGTTCTTCAGTACCACTTTGTATGATTTTAAGCTTAGTTCTATGAGTCACATACTTTGCATGCTTGATTTCATACAAGTATTATTCTATATGCATAAAGATCTGTGTAGGGCCAATGTTAATTACATTAACATGTTTAGATAAAAATATTTTATCTTCTTCCACTGCATCATGTTATTTAGAAAAGTTTTAAATTGCATGTATCGGCCCAACCTCGGCATGCCAATAGTGGTATTAGAGCCATATGTTGGATGCACGAATAGTTCAATACTTTTGTATGAAATCAGTTTGATATCCATCGCAAAGTACTTGGATTAAGGTGTGTTCACCATAGCTGTCCGGTCATAGGAGAGAAGTATGGTTTAAAGGCTATCCTTCCCATTCGGTGGTGTTCTCCTATGGCATGTAAGGGTGTCACTGTGTCATGACCTTATGAAGAAGAAAGTGAGGGATTTGATAGGTTAAAATAGTTTTAATCTATGTTTGTAGGTCATAACTATGTTTAAATGAGATCTAAAAGGTGCATGATCTAAAATTTTGAAAAGTTCAAATGAAAAGGGATGAATTTTAAAGTTACTATTTTTTGCCTAGGTAGACAAGTCGACTCGCCTCCTACACAAGTTGACTCGTTTCCTGAAAATAGAACAGTTTATCTATTTTATGTTCTATCTGAGTTGACTTATCCCTGCACGAGTTAACTTGGATATGAGAATAGAGAAATATTTTTTGAACGAGCCAACTCGCATCCTGCATGAGCCGACTCGACCAGAAAACCTTGAAACAGTAAACTTAAAGTTCATAGTTTTTGTAAAATCGTCTCACATGTTTTTGGAAATTATTTCAAATTTGGGTTAATTGAAATTGTTTCAATAGGCATGTTACACTTAATTAAGAATTAAGTTGTACTTTTGAAACCTTTTAGGATGTGATTCTAATCTTAATTCATGATTGATAAACCATGGGTTAATTGGGTTAGCTAGAATTGAGTCCTTAAATGGGTTAGACCTAGGTTTAGATGAGTGGATTAATTAGAGAAAAGACTAATCAAAAGTTGACTTAGGTCTCTCCTCTATAGATCTCTCTAATAGTTTGTTAGATCAATCCATACATCTATATGGGCTTGATTGATGGCTTTATGGTTAGCCCGGGTCTTTAGGTTAGTCTGATTGAGTTTGGTAAAACACTTGGTGTCTAAGGTAAGTTTGGCATCAGTGATCAAGGTTCTTTGGGGCTAACTCTTACCTGGCTAGCTCATGGTTGGTGTCTAAGGTAAGAGGCTTACCTGGCTTAACCTATCCCTTGATCTTACTTACCTGGCTAATGTGGTGAATCAGATTTGATTAGATTATCTATTGATTCGAGTTAACCCATGTCAACTAAGGTTAATCAGTTTGACTGGTTTAAGGTGCCCATGGACCTACTTGATCTTGAAACCCTATAAGAGTTAAGTGGGAGTCTTCTTGATCAAGGTCCATGCCTTCTTTTCATGTGTCACAAAATTTAAATCCTCTAAATTATTAGATCCACAAAAGGACTAAGTTATGTGACAGCCTAAGTCTTAGCCTCCCTTTAAGTTGGATTGGTAATGACTCCATGAGTTAGGTGATCATCAGCAGTTCCAAATAATGGGTGGTCATCAAGCGAGTGGAATTTCCATTCAACATATGATGGCTTAGTGAGACTATCTTAACGCATGGTCAGGTGGGCCAACCAAAGTTAGGCTTGATCATGGGTTAGTAAGAAGCATTAAATTTGCTCATGTTAATGGTTGGACCTAACCAGGACCTTCAATAGGAGGCCCAAAGGTCGATTGTGAGGACCCCTGACGCAAAATGAATACTAGGAATTGCTTAGAGAAGCAATTGGTATTGTACCTACCTTTAGATGCATGTGGCTTGGCCGGCCAAAGTTGGGCTCATGTGTAGTCTATAGGATCCTGGTACTCGCTAAAGGATAAATGTTATTCCTCGGATTGGAGTGTAGAGGCTGCTAGTCTGAATAAAATAGTGTGAGAAACCTTTAAACTAAAATCCCTGCCTTTAGGATGTTTAAAATAATTCATATACTGATAGGTCTTGTTCTCTTTTTTTAGATAATGTCGAGCACTTTATCACTCCGATCATTATTGGATAGTGGCAAACTTTCTGAACCCAACTTCGATAGCTGGTATTGAAGACTCAGGATAGTCCTGGAGCACGAGTGAATCTTTTATGTTATAACAGATATGACACCTGAGATCCCAGCCCCCAACGCTCGTGGCACTATCAAGGATGCTTACCAGAAGTGGATCTCTGACTGCACCATGGTGCGTTGCATTATGTTGGCTATGATGAATGATAAGTTCAGTCACAAATTTGTGGAGGCCCAGCCAGAGAAAATTCATCAAAGGTTGAAGGAGTCTTTTAGCACTTTGAATGATATGGAGAGATACCAAATCTCTTTCGCCATCTATAACAAGCACATGCATGATGGAGCTCCAGTAAATAATCTTGTAATGTACAAGATCGAGTTATTTGAGCATTTGGGCAAACTCGGATGTCCTTTACATGAGTAGCTCGGCAAGGATGTAATACTGAATTCTTTGCCCCCTTCCTACCAGGTCTTTCTTAAAAATTTTAGAATGAATAGGCATGTAGTAAACTACCATGAGATGTTAGGGTTACTGCAGACTTATGAGAGACTCCACAACCTCAATAAGGAATTAGTGAATCTGGCAAGAGGTTTTGGAGCAGGATGTCATCCCTTTGGAAAAGGGAAGAAGAGAAAGAATAAAAAAAATAAGAAGGTGCAAAGTGCTGGGCATAGTCAGACTAGGAGGGTGAAGGTTGACAAGAGTTAGGCAGAGAGCTTCTTCTGCAAGAAGCCGGGTCACTAGAAGCAGAATTGTTCTGCTCACCTTGCTACTCTAGACCCAAAAAGGCAAAGGAAGGGAAAGCAACAAACTGTTGCTAGTCAAGGTATTTATATGATAAATCCTTATAGTTTCTCCGTTTATGATAATACTAGCTAGGTATTGGATACTGGAAGTCCTTATCACATTTGCAATTCTTTGTAGGGACTTCAAGTTAGTAGGAGATTCGAAAGCGACAAAAGTGGTGCAGACACTAGAGTCACCAGAATAAGATAGAGGCTTCTCAACCCTCTGTGGATTAATTTGTAGTGTTTGTGTCCATTTGTAATAAGGGCTTAGTCCATCTGAGTTGTCATTTGAGTCCTGTACCAGTCAGCTCATGTTGAGCTAGTCTTCTTCTTTAGTCCTATACATGTCAGCCCAAGTACAAGAGAAGGCCAAGCCAGTCCAAGTGAAGACCAACCCAATTGAAGACATGAAGACCATGGAAGGCCCAGTAGAAGAAATCAGAAATCCTGGAATCACATCGGAAGCCCGGGAGCCCTGGACCGTAGCCTGAAGCAGATTGGGCCAGCCAAGGCCCAGGAGAAGGAGCTAGGGTGCCAACTCTTAGGTCACCTTCTCCTTGGTCAGCCACTTAGAGTCACCCCTCTTGGCCAACCAAGGCAAGTGAGAGGAGAGAAATATGAGGGATTTTTTCTACCAAAACCTACCATGTATATTCTAGCTAGGGTTTGGGTGGGATTAAAACTCCTAGGTAATGACTATTGCATCCTTACTTGGGGAACAAGTCTAAGAGTCTATTTAAGAGACTCTACTCTCTTGTATCAAGGTACTTTTATTCATGAAATATACTAAGTTCTTCCAATTGTTGTGTGCTACCTGCCGTGTGCTAGGGAATTTTGTGTGAATCCCTCTTCTTCTTCCTGGTGTTCTGTGCCATGTCTCTAGTCTCCATCTGCCTCTCCAAGTCCTAGCTACCCACATCAATCCCCTTCTTCCCCTTGCTATTTTTTTTAATTAATCCTCCATCTCTGCTTTGTTTTCTAACCCTAGAATGGTTGTTTGCATGTCACTCGACTCCTACGAATCCAACAACTCCAGCTGGGCAGCAATCGGATTACTGAGTTGAAAGTCGAGAATCCGCGGGTCTCCGACTTGATTTTCTAGGCCACATCCGAGAGCAAGAGCGATACCTTCATCTACAATCTACATCGAGTACATCAACCGTTGTTAGGTACACCCCCTCTGTCTGCCAGTAGCACTATTGGAGATGAACTAGCACAACCGAGACTTCTCAACCTCGACGATCCTCTTTCTTATTGCTTTTAGGTCCTATTTTGCATGCTTTAGCTTCTTATCTTGCATAGATTTCCCTACATAGGTTCTAGGTCTATTTATTAGGAATTAGATTCATCACTTAACCTAAAAGAAAATCAAAAAATAACTTTGCATGCAATTTTAGTTCCGCATCATTTGGTATCAGAGCCTGTTTTGGGCTCAGTTCTCTTTGGATATTCGGATCGGGTGCTTCACCATGGCCATCTAGTCATAGAAGACTAGTAAGGCTGCAAGACCCTCTCTTCCCAATCTACAGGATCTCCTATGGTGGTAGGGTTGCTGTTGTGAATTGACCTCTGAAGAAGAACACAAAGAGTTCCACTAGGGTTTTTGCATTCTGGGCCTTCTCAGTATATCCCCTATTTTTTATTTAGTTTCTACCTGCATAGAACTCAAAAAAATCTAAGTTTTTTTTTTGCTGAATTTCTCATAATTTAAATTAATTTTTAAAATTTTATTAGAAATTATTTCGGTCTGTGAATTCTCTCCCAATAGAAAAATTGCCTAAGAACAATTCTGCTCTATTTTGGTAGCAAAGCTGATTTCGGAAAGTTTAGGGTTCTTTTAGTATAATTCTTGCATATCTTTAATTTTAGCATGTTTTCTGTATATTAGGTCATAATCTATAAGCTATTTTTCTATTTAAGAAAATACCAAAAAAAAAATTACATATACTCAAAAACACCTAAACCCTAATTTGCATTTTCATCTGCCTACCGTCACTGCATAAAATACCTTAAGTGCACTTTCTATATGTCAGATAAGGGAAGGAGTTGATAACCTCTCCTTAGCTCAAAACCACATCCCTCGCATTCGGTCCCAAGCCTAATCTAAAATTAACTAAACTTAATTTGCCCTAGTGGGCTAGGGACACCCATCAGTCAGGTTCAATCATTGTGGGATGACTAGTGCACCCAATTCATTTTCTATTACTGAATACTGGTATCTAGGCAAGAGGTACAACATCTAATGACTTAAGTGGATCGGTGGTTCCTTAATTGGATCCCTGCGAGAGCAGGGGGGCCTCCCACCATCCCACCTCTTACCTGGCCAGATTGAAGGACTAGGATTTGAGTTGTATATAAGTTAAGTTAATCCATTCTGATTGGGCTCTAGGTCTAGGCAGCTATAGTCGAGTCAGTGTTGAGTCTTGCATGAGCACTAGATCAGGAGCATCATATCACCCACCTTCTTCCCCTTTGGCTGAATCCATGGATATGCTGGAAACCCAAATTCAAGCCCTTGTAAACCAAATGGCCCAGATGACTACCCAGATGACTCAATTGACCCAGTCCAATACCCGAACCCATAATAGACTTGACCACTTAGCCAATAGGTTTGATCAGGTAGAGGGCCATGTAGGGATCTTAGAGAGAACCCATGGGTCACAGTCTAAACCAGATCCTGAGTCACCTCCCCATCCTAGGAGAACCCCTTACCATGATCCTTACTATGAGGCAGAACCTAGGAGGACCCCAAACCCTAATCCCTACTTTGAGGCTGAACCTAGGAGAGCCCATCGTCATGACCCAATCCCAGAGGTTCATCCAAGGAGACTCAATCAGGACTTCATAGACCAAGAGGATAGAGCCTATAAGAACATAAGGTTAGAAGCGCCCGGTTAGAAGCGCCCACTTTGGATGGTTGTCATGATCCTAAGGTTTATATAGATTGGGAGGGAGAGGTTGATCAGTACTTTGAGTGGTACGATATGTCTGAGGAGCGTAAGTTTAGGTTTGCCAAGCTTAAGTTGGTTCACGAGGCCAGGTTATATTGGGCTAGTGTTGAGAGAACACATAGACTAGGAGGTCATGATCCCATAGTCACTTGGAGGGCCATGAAGGCTAAGCTTAGAGGGAAATACATTCCTACCTCATATTGTTATGGTTTATTGGATCAGTGGCAGTGATTGAATCAGGGTAGTAAGAGTGTAGATGAGTACATTGCAAAATTTGATGAGTATTCCATGCGATGTGACTTGAATGAGTCTAAGGATGTTGTTCTGTCTAGGTTTAGGGCGGGCTTGAGAGATGATATTAAGAGGGAGCTCTACATGAGAGATGTTAGGGACCTGGACCATGCCTACTAGATTGCTAGGGATTATGAGCATTTCCAGAGAGGGCCCGTCTAACATAAACCCGAGCCACTAGATACCCTAGTTAGTACCCAAGAACTAGTCAGTCCCACCAGAGCCGACCCAGCCCTAGCTGACCTAATCTGAGTCGACCCAATCTGAGTTCACCCTGACTCGAGTCGACCCCAGCCTAGTACTCCTTTGACCCGTAGAGATGATAGAGGTAAATTTGTAGAGGTCCATAGGAGTCCCAATCCCCAGAATACCTGTTTTAAATGTCGAAAACCAGGCCACTTTGCTAGCCAATGCCCAGTTAGTGCCCTACACTTAGGTGAGCTAGAGGAAGAGGAGCCTAAACCCATAGCTGAACCTGAGGGAGAAATCTATGAGGCTGATGACTAGTTGTTGAATGACTATGAAGGTGAGGAGGAGGAACCTGAGTCTAAGAACCTAGTCAGAGTGGTTAGGTGCATCTTGGCCCAAACCCTAGTTAAGGAAGATTGGCGTAGGACTAACATCCTATAGACCTTTGTTAAGCTAGGAGGTAAGGTACTTAAGATCATCATAGACAGTGGGAGTTGTGTCAATGCCGTCTTTGCTAGTACAGTCAAATGTTTTGGATTGACCACAGTTCCCCATCCTAGCCCTTACAAAGTTTCTTGGGCAGATTCCACCTCCATCCATATCAAGTCTAGGTGCCAAATCTTAGTTAGACTGCAAACCTATGAGGAAAAGATTTGGTGTGATGTCATTTCCATGGAAGTAAGTAGTATCATTTTAGGTCGACCTTGGCTTTTTAATCATAATGCAACTCTGTTTGGTTGAACCAATGTCTATGGTTTTAGCCACCATGGGAATAAGTTTGGTATCCACCCAACTCCACCTAGAGACCCAGTTAAGAAAGGTTCTAGTAGCCTTAAGGACAAAAAACCTGGAGTTAATCTGATTAAGGCTAAGGAGTTAGAGAGAGAGATTGCTAAGGGTAACCCTATTTGGATCTTGACCACTAAAGCAATACATGAGCCGACCCATAAGGAACACCCTCCAAAAATTATTGAGGCTCCTAAAAAATTTGAGGATGTCTACCCTGATGATTTACCTGATCAATTATTACCCCTCATAGATATCCAACATGCCATAGATCTAGTCCCAGGAGCCACTTTACCAAACCTTCCTCACTATAGAATGAACCCTAGTGAGCATCAAGAATTACAAAAACAAGTGGGAGAGTTGCTTAGGAAGGGTTTCATTAGAGAGAGCTTGAGTTCATGTGCAGTCCCTGCTCTACTGAAACCTAAGAAAGATGGTACCTGGAGGATGTATGTAGACAGTAGAGCCATCAACAAGATAACTATGATGTATAGGTTTCCAATCCCCCGATTGGACGATATGCTAGATATGATGGTGGGTGCTAAAGTTTTCTCAAAGATAGACCTTAAGAGCAGCTATATCAGATTAGGATTAGACCAGGGGATGAGTGGAAGACTACTTTCAAAATGAAGGATGGCCTATTTGAGTGGGTTGTAATGCCTTTCGACCTTTCCAATGCACCAAGTACATTTATGAGGATTATGACCCAAGTCCTGAAAGAATATATTCAAAAATTTGATGTGGATTATTTTGATGACATCTTGATTTATAGTAGGACAAAAAAGGACCACCTTAGTCACCTTAGACCAGTTTTCCAGACCCTTAGAGAGAATAGTCTCTATGCCAATTTTAAGAATTGTGAGTTCATGACACATAGGGTTATCTTCCTATATTTTGTTATCACCCCTAAGGGAATTTTTGCAGACCCTGAAAAGGTTAGGATAATTATTGAGTGGCCAGTATCCACTAGTGTCCACGATGTGCATAGTTTCCATGGCCTAGCAACCTTTTACAGGAGATTTATTAGGTGTCTTAGTACAGTCATCGCACCTATAATCGATTGCATCCGGAAGGGTACATTTGAGTGGACCAAAGCAGCTGATAAGGCCTTCCTAGAGCTTAAGGATAAGATGACCCAAGCACCCATTCTTAGATTACCTGATTTCTCTAAGGTGTTTGAGGTTGCTTGCAATGCCTCAGGAATAGGAATAGATGGGGTACTAAGTCAAGAAAATCATCCTGTAGCCTTCTTTAGTGAGAAGCTGAATGAGGCTAAACTTAAGTACTCTACCTATGACAAGAAATTTTATGCGGTAGTCCAGGCCCTTAGATATTGGAGACATTACTAACTACCGTAGGAGTTTGTCTTATTTTCTTACCATGAGGCACTCCGGTTGCTAAGCACCCAAAAGAAACTCAACCCATGGCATGGTAAATAGATCGAGTACATTCTGGCTTACACCTTTATCCTGAAACACCATGTTGGAACCGACAATATGGTAGCGGACACCCTTAGCCATAGGCCTTTGCTTTTAAGCTCAGT
Source organism: Areca catechu (assembly GCA_021397845.1). Lineage (NCBI taxonomy): Eukaryota > Viridiplantae > Streptophyta > Magnoliopsida > Arecales > Arecaceae > Areca > Areca catechu. The sequence continues at coordinate 74,518,838 of CM038041.1, forward strand.
TAGCACCGAAGTCATAGGGTTTGATAGGTTAAAGGATGAATATGAAACCTGCCCAGACTTTGGTGACATTTACCAGACCCTTAGGCTAGGACCATCTAGTACCCATAGTAAGTATACCATTCAGGATAGCTACCTTTTTCAAAATAATAAACTCTATATACCTAGAACTTCTCTTAGAGAATTCCTGATTTGGGAGACCCATGTTGGAGGATTAGCTGGTCACTTTGGTAGGAATAAGACCATCTTAGTTATAGAAGACCAGGTTTTTTGGCCAGGTTTGAAAAGGCATGTTGCTCAGATTGTAGCCAGGTGTAGAACTTGTGCTATTGCAAAACAACATAAGCAAAACAATGGTCTCTACACACCTTTACCAGTGCCTGATCGCCCTTGACAGGATCTTAGTATGGACTTTGTGTTAGGATTACCTAAGACCTAGAAGAGACACGATTCTATCTTTGTAATGGTCGATAGGTTCTTTAAGATGGCTCACTTTATCCCATGTTCCCAAACCTTTGTGCACCTAGAGTAGCCAAGCATTTCTTAGACAATGTGGTTAGACTTCATGGCTTACCCAAGACCATCCTATCAGATAGGGATGTTAGGTTCACCAGTTATTTCTAGAAAACGCTCTAGCACCTGTTAGGGACCAAGCTTAAGTTTTCTATAGCCTATCACCCCCAAATAGATGGCCAAACTGAAGTGGTGAACCATAGTCTATGAAACCTCTTTAGATGCCTGGTAGGTGAATACATTGGAACTTGGGATCTATTGTTGCCTAGAGCAGAGTTCGCCTACAATAGCTCAGTGAATAGGACAACGAGCAAGAGTCCTTTTGAGATAGTCCATGGGTATAAGCCTAATCGCCCCATTGACCTGATTCCTTTACCTGTTCATGCACAAGTCTTAGAGTCTGCAGAATCATCGCACAGCATATTAGAGACTTGCATAAGGACATTAGCCAAAAAAATAAACCTAAGCAATGAAACATATATGAAATTGGCTAATTCTCGAAGAAGGGCCAAGGAATTTAATGTAGGGAATTTTGTCATGATTAGGCTTAGGCTTGAGCGGTTCCCACCTGGGACCATTAAGAATCTTCATGCTCGTGGAGCCAGACATTTTAAAGTGATAGAAAGGGTTGGACCAAATGCCTATGTGTTAGATTTGCCTTTGAATTTGGGCATCAGTTCTACCTTCAATATTGCTGACCTGGTTGAGTACAGGAAACTGGCAGCGATACCCAGTGAGGCCTTTGGACCTATTCCTTCCATTGAGAGTGACCCTAGCCCAGAGTGTCCACCAATTATTTGGCTTGAGAGAGGAGAACGGATTGAGCATATCTTAGATGATCAAGCCATAAAATCCCGGGGCCACGGCTATCAATGCTAGCTGGTCTGATGGCAAGGCCTTCCAGAGTCGGATGATTTATGGATTTCTCGAGAGGTCTTGCAGCACCTCAACCTAGACCTCTTCCAAAGATATGTGAGCCAGCCTGATCTTCACTCGACAGGGTCGAGTTCCTCCCATCCCGGGAGAATTGGTGCGAATACTAGAGGCACCAGAATAAGGTAGAGGCTTCTCAACCTTCTGTGGATTAATTAGTAGTGTTTGAGTCCATTTGTAATAAGGGCTTAGTCCATCTGAGTTGTCATTTGAGTCCTGTACCAGTCGGCTCATGTTGAGCTAGTCTTCTTCCTGAGTCCTGTACATGTCAGCCCAAGTACAAGAGAAGACCAAGCCAGTCCAAGTGAAGACCAACCCAATTGAAGACAAGAAGACCAACCCAACTGAAGACATGAAGACCATGGAAGGCCAAGTAAAAGAAATCAGAAATCTTGGAATTACAACGAGGACCCAATCACCTATATGGATGCAATGCCAAGGTCTGATTCTGAGTCATGGCTTGGAGCTATGAAATCCAAAAAGGAGACCATGGAAATCAATAATGTATGAACATTGATTGATCCACCTGAAGGGATAAAACCCATTGGATGCAAGTGGATCTTCAAGAGGAAGTGGGGCGTAGATGGGTAGGTGGAGACCTATAAAGCTTATCTGGTTACCAAGGGGTATCGCCAGCGTTATGGTATTGACTATGATGAGATATTTTCTCCTTGGCCATGCTTAAGTCCATTCAGATTATGCTTGCTATAGCAGCACATTTAGATTATGAAATCTAGCAAATGGATGTTCGAACAGCTTTCCTAAATGGTGAGCTAGAAGAGGAGGTGTATATCATGCAACCTGAAGGGTTCATATCCACAGATGAGTCTAAAGTGCACAAGCTTCAAAGGTCCAATTATGGACTGAAACAAGCTTCTCAGAGTTGGAACATGCATTTTGATAAATGTATCAAGATGTATGGCTTTGTTAGGAATGGAGAGGAACCTTATATATATAAATGGACAAAATGTTCTATAGTTATATTTCTTGTTTTGTATGTAGATGACATTCTCCTAATCAGGAATAACATTCCAGCATTACAAGGAATAAAGGTATGGCTTTCATCTCAATTCTCTATGAAAGACTTAGTTAAGCCTCGTACATACTAGGTATGAAGATCTATAGAGATAGATCTAAGAGGCTTCTAGGATTGCCCCAATCTATGTACATAGATATTGTGCTGAAGTGGTTCAGCATGGAGAATTCCAAAAGGGGCTACCTTCTGATGGGTCATGGAATCACTCTTTCCAAGAAGGATTGTGTGACAACTCCTAAAGAAAGAGAGCGTATGAATAGGATTCCATATGCTTCAGTAGTGGATTCTATTATGGATGCTATATTATGTACTAAACCAGACGTGGAATACTCACTAGGGGTAATGAGAAGATACCAGTCTGACTTAGGTGAAGCTCATTAGAAAGTTGTTAAGAACATCCTTAAATATTTGAGAAATACTAAGGACCAATGGATTATTTATAGAGATTCTGACTTAAAACTTGTAGGATATACTGACTCCAGTTGTCAGTTAGTTAGTGATGATAGTAAGAGTGTATTTGGTTTTGTGTTTACCCTTAATGGTGGAGCAGTCTGCTAGAAAAGCTCCAAGCAGCATATAGTGGCTGATTCTATTTGCATGATAAAATATATTACAGCATCGAATGTCGCAAAGAAGGCTATGTGGTTGCAAAAGTTCTTAGGAAGAAGTGGCACCTTCCTTAGATGATCCTATGCCGGTGTATTATGACAGCACTGGTGCCATAGCTCAAGTCAAAGAACCGAAGTCACATCAGCAGACCAAGCATATTCTGCATTATTATCACCTTGTCCGAGAGATTTTGAATGTGCTGACATCAAACTTCTAAAGATCGATGGTAAGGAGAACCTGGCCGACCCCTTTACTAAAGTCGTTGGAGTGCAAGAGTTTGACAACTATAAATGAAAGATGGAAATCAGATTCTGTTCCGATTGGCTTTAGTCTACGTGGGAGTTATTGGGAAATGTGTGTCCCAAAGCTAATCATCTAGTTTATAGATGGTTATGCGACTCATGTATATATATATGAATTATTTAATTGAATAAAAAGTTTATTCTGGTTGTTCATCTAATGTCATCTTCTTAATTGAATTCTTGTGTGATGATGTCCTTTGAGCTACTTTGTATGCGATGTAGAGAGGATGCATTGTGTAGTTCATAAACTAGTTCATAACCAAAGGATACGCTATTTCAAGATGATGGTGTATTTAGAATAGGTCATTGATGTCATGTCTGTTGGTTGTCCTCTAAACCAAGTAGCATGGAGATGCTGTTATGACATCAGGTTTTGTGTTCGACACTTCACTGAGTATGACTCTCATGCGAGATTCTCTTTCTGCCAAAGAGAAGTTTTGCATCAGAATGTGGACATGAATTATTCCTCTAACTTGTGATCACTATGGCAACTTGCAAGCAATTCACTATGCTTAGGTGCCGGACTACCAAATTTCTAATCCAGTGATTGAAGGTTACTGGGTGCAGTAAAGTACTTGTATAGCGATGTAGGATCTGAAGGGCAGAAAAAGGGAAGCATACCAATATGCAACAGCAAGGCAGAAACATGCATTTTAAAACTATTTTAAAATGAACACAGTGGAAGGCTTGGTAGATCGATCAAAATGATCTACCAATCTACCAGCAATAGGATCTAGTAAGATAATGCAGCATGCAATATACATCAAGAGCAAGAAAATAATCAAAGATATAAATATACCTTACCGTTATACCTTTGATGGAAGCAGTGGCAGTGCTCCAAGGATGGTGCTCTTAAGCCACACACGTGTCTGGCCTCTACAGGTAGTTCACACCGGGACTCGACTCTGATCAACTCCCTCAGAGCTTTGGATCCTTCGGACTGATCTTCTTCTTCTCGGAAGACAAGGGGGAGAGGTGGAACCCTTCATAACTATCTCTCTTCCCAAGACCTAGCTTGAATGCTAGATATTCTCACACCCAACCCAAGTCCTCACAAAACCCCTTTTCTCCTTTAGTTCTTCAACCAACCAGCAGCCCCTAAAACATCCATTATTTATTGGCATAGCCAAGAGAGGAAGAAAGAGGAAGTAGGAGTGATTAGGGGAGAAGGTCAAGGGCCATACCAAATGGGTCCAAGCTAAAAAAGCAAGTATGACCATCATACCATAAAAGCCTGGAGCCAAAAATGCCCAGAATTCAAAATATGAAGTCAAAACCTTTCCAGAAAACTTCCCAGAATTTTTGCTCATCAGTCAAGTGTCGACACTTCACATTTTACCAAGTGTCAACACTTCGAACATGGCTAATCATATTGACCTCCAGTGATGGCAAAATGATGCTCAATCATCGATTAACATTTAGATTAGATAGAAATCCCTATGGTGTGTGACCCCATAGGTTCGAACACTAAGCCGGTAGCACTGGAACACTTCCAGTACCAGTCAAAGTCCTCGTCTAGTAATGATACCCAATGTTCGGATAGGACCAAGATGTAGAGCACTCTCTAGAACCTCTGGCATATGGTTACCGCATAATTCATCCTTTTAATCTCATAATGCTCAGGATGACCTAGGATTCAACTGCCGACCCTAATTTGGTTTATCCAAATTGTGTCTCAACTTTACAAGTTCTGTGACTCCTCACAAGAACTACCCTAGCCAAGGATTCACTAAATGAAGACATAATGAGTCATTCACTCCAAACTGTTTGGAGGGGTCAATTCCATCTTGATCTACCATCGCTCCACAAGTACTTGACTGCACCCAGAAACCTTCCATCATTGGATTAGAAATCCAGGTAGTCCGGCACCAAAGTACAGTGAGTTGCTTGTAAGCTGCCATGGTGATTTCAGGTCTAAGAAACATATATGCCCATATCCATTCGCAAGCAATCCTTTAGTAGAAGGGAGCTCCATAGATGGTCACATTCAATGAGATGTCACACATTTCACTTGCATGTCACACTAGTGTCTCCACTCTCCTTGGTTAAGAGGACAACCAAATAATATGACATACAACTATGTACACTTGATACATTATCATCCTATGATAATGTATCATTTGGTTGTGAATTACGAACTACTTGATATATCATCTCTATATCAAATAATGTAGTTCTAAGGACTCCATCATACAAGCATTCATTTAAAAAAATGTAAATATGATGAATAGCCAAAAGAATAACTTTTATTCATTAAAAATTCATATACAATTATAAAATGGTACAACCATCTACAACCTGGATGATTGCTTTGGGATATAATTTCCAACAACTCCCACTTGGACTAAAGCTAATTGGTACAGAATCTCATTTCCATTTTCCATTTACAACTATCGAACTCTTGAATTTCTATGGCTTTAGTGAAGGGGTTAGCCGATTCTCCTTTCCATCGATCTTCTAAAAGTCAATGTCATCTCGTTCCATGATCTCTCATACAAGGTGATAGCACCGTAGAATGTGCTTTGTGCAGTGATGAGACTTCGGCTCTTTGGCTTGAGCAAAAGCTCCAGTGATGTCATAATACACCAGAATAGGACCATCCAAGAAAGGTGCCACTCCCAGCTCGCCTAGGAACTTCTACAACCACACAGCTTCCTTCTCTGCATCTGATGCTGCAATATATTCTGCTTCATATACTGAGTCCGTCATAGTAGGCTGCTTGGAACTTTTCTAGTAGATCACTCTTCCATGAAGGGTGAAGACAAATCCTGACACACTCTTGCTATCATCTTTATCTGAATGGAAACTGGAGTCAGTATACCTCACAAGTTTCAAGTCAGGTTCTCCATAAATCAGTCATTGGTCCTTAGTATTTTGCAAATACTTAAGGATGGTCTTTACCACTTTCCAATGAGCTTCACCTAGGTCAGATTGGTATCTGCTAACTACGTCTAGTGAGTATGCCTTATCTAGCCTAGTACATTTCATAATGTACATGATAGAACCCACTGCCAAAGCATATGGGATTCTGCTCATATGCTCTCTCTCCTTAGGAGTTGTCACATAATTCTCTTTGGAGAGAGCAATTCCAGTGCCTATCATGATAGCCTTTCTTGAAATTTTTCATGCTAAACCGCTTCAACACAGTATCAATATACGTAGACTGGGACATTCCCAGAAGGCTCTTAGATCTATCTCTATAGATCTTCATACCCAGTTTGTAAGAGGCTTCACCGAAGCCCTTCATAGAGAATTAAGATGACAACCAGACCTTTATTCCTTATAGTGCTTGGATGTTATTCCGAATTAAGAGAATGTCATCCACATACAACACAAGGAACACAATCACAGAACCATTAGCCCACTTGTAAATGCAAGGTTCTTCTCCGTTCCTAATGAAGCCATATGATTTGATACACTTATCAAATCGCATGTTCCAACTCTGTGATGTTTGTTTCAGTCCATAGATGGACCTTTGAAGCTTGCACACCTTTGACTCATCTATCGATGTGAACCCTTCAGGTTGTATTATATACACCTTCTCTTTTAGCTCACCATTTAGGAAAGCTATTCGGACATCCATTTGCCAGATTTTATAATCATAGTGTGCCACTAAAGCAAGCATGATCCAAATAGACTTAAGCATTGCCATAGAAGAGAACATCTCGTCATAGTCAATACAATAACATTGACGATATCCTTTGAAAACCAGATGGGCTTTATATGTCTCTACCTACTCGTTTGCATCCCTTTTCCTCTTGAAAATCCATTTACACCCAATGGGTTTTATTCTCTTCAAGTGGATCAACCAATGTCCATACATTATTGATTTCCATGGATTCCATTTCGGGATCGCATGGCTCTTAGCCATTTCTCATAGGCGGACCTCCGCATCGCATCCATATAGGTGATCGAATCCTCATTGTTCTCATCGGGTTCAATGGGATCATTGTCCCGGACCAAGAAATCATAGTATCTGTCCGGTCAACTCAGTACCCTACCAGATCTCTTTAATGGTTCCTTTGTGGGCTCTGGGTGTGATCTAATCACAATCGGTTCTATGTTGTCCCTTAAGTATGTCGGTTCTCTAATTATTGAACTTCACTAAGTTCAATCTTAGCGGCTATAGTTCCTTCACCAAGGAACTCTTTTTCAAAAAAGATAACCCTAAGAGTGATGAACAATTTTTGTTCCTCAGGAAAGTAGAAGTAATACCCCTTAGACTCTTTTGGATACCCAATAAATAGGCACCGGTCAGACTTCGATCCAAGTTTATCCATTTTCAAACATTTTACATAAGCTGGGCAAACCCAGACCCGAAGGTATGAGAGTATCGGCTTACGTCCAGTCCATATCTCATATGAGGTTTTGTTAATGGATTTACTCGGAGCCCTATTCATAAGGTAACAAGCTGATTTTAGAGTATACCCCAAAAGGATAGTGACAGAGAAGCAAAGCCCATCATGGACCGAACCATATCTAATAGGGTTCGATTTCTCCTTTCTGACACTCCATTTAATTGAGGTGTCCCTGGAGGTGTCCATTGAGAGAGAATTCCATTTTCATCGAGATATGTTAGAAACTCCCTAGAAAGATATTCACCACCTTGATCTGATTGAAGGGTTTTGATACATCTTTCAGTTTATTTTTTAACTTCATTACGATATTGTTTGAACATTTCAAATGACTCAGATTTTTGTCTCATCAAGAAGACATAATCGTACCTCGAAAGGTCATCTGTAAATCTAATGTGTTGACCCCATAAGTGATTTTAATGATAACAAAATATTGGACCATGCACTTGTTTTACTAACAACTCTTCAAGTATTTTACAAGTTTTTCTAGGATGATTTCATTGTTTAATTTCAACTCCTACATTCCTCATCTTGAAATGAGTTTTGTTGTAAGTGATTCATGTAAAGAAGAACCCAAAGAAAGAGTTAAGTAAAAATCATGAAAATGGGTTACTTCTAGATATGTTCCAAGCTCAAAGTTTCCTAGAAAATATTGGTTAGAAAAATTTGAAGGTATCTTAAGTCTTTGAAGACTTGCTGGATGATTTATGGAGAAAATCTGTTAAATCACTGAAGAATTCATTTGAGCCGACTCGAAGAGAAGATAACCGACTTTGGCACATCGCATGCATGAAGATTTCTGGCACACAAGCATCCGAGCTGACTATATTGTATTGTCAGACATTCGAGCCAACTCTTCAGAGATTCGAGCTGACTCTGCCAAAGTTCAGAAAAAGAGTTTTGAGAACTACAGCCAACCGAGCCGACTCTAAAGAGAAAGAGCCAACTCTTCCAGACTAGATTTTTGAATGCTTGAGTATCCAAGCCGACTCGAAGTAAGGCGAGCTGACTCTTCCAGAGTAAGAAAATAAGCTATTGAGAAACCTAGCCGACTCTAATGAAGGGAGCCGACTGGACCAAAACTACTCTGAGGATCCGAGCTGACTTAAAAATTGATTTCAGGCCTATAATGGCTAGATCCAGAACTTGGAATTTGAATCCAAAAAGTGATCCAATGGTTAAATGTCACATCCCAATGTTCTATAATGACTAAAATCATCTAAGAAGAGTACAAGACAAAATATTTGAGAGATTTGAACTACTTTAAAAAAGGAGGAATCAAAATTTAATGCTTACTTGAGCTTGTGAGCAAGAGAGCACTGAAGATCAATTCATGATAGTCTTCAAGTCTTCACCAACTCATATATGAAGCTTGAAGCATTTATTGAAGAAGTTGAAGAAGCCAACCAAGTGCATTAAAGTGCAATTAATTGAGCTTCTCTTGAGCTACATTGACAACTATCCGACAAAATTTGTTTGTCATTCTATTGCTTTCTCTTTGTAATTCTTTTTGAATTATTGGGTTGTTGGTGAGCCTGGTTTAAAAACCAAATAGGTTCTTGGTTAGCCTATGTTAAAACCAAGTATTGGGTTCTTGGTGATCCTGTTAAAACCAAGTGTTGGGATTCTATGGTGAGCCCGATTTAAAAATCAAAGTATAGAGGTTTGGATTGTGAGCCTGTTAAAACAATCCGACTATATTCCAGTAGGGGATATAGTGAAAATCCCAAGTGATAATCTTGGATAGGGATGTAGGAGCTGGGTTGTTCCAAACAACTATAAAATCTCCTATGTTTGTGTTCTACATTCCTTTTATATCTTGCTTCTCCTTTTAATTATTTCAATAACAGCACTTAACACTTCAAGGAATTTTCAAAGAGCACATAATTGCTTAAACTTTTTAAATTTTCAATTCATCCCCCTCTTGGTTAAGCTACCTGGGCAACAACTGGTATCAAAACAATATCTTTGAATACATTTAGAGTAAAGATTGATGGCTCATCCCATGAGTACATCGTTGGCCGAAGGCCAATCTACCAATAGACCTCCACTCTTCACTAGCACAAATTATTCATATCGAAAAGCTAGAATGAAAATCTGTATTCATGATGTCGATTTTCAATTATGAAAGGTCATTCTAAAAGGGCCACATATTCCCATGATCAAAATTAATGGCATGGATGTCCCAAAGCCTGAAGAGGACTGGGATGAACGCAACATGAAGAAAGGGGAATTAAATGCCAAAGCCATGAATCTATTATACTATGCTTTAGATGCTAACGAGTTCAATCAAATTTTCACTTGCTTTTCTGCAAAGAAAACTTGGGATAAACTCAAAGTAACCCACGAAGGAACTTCTCAAGTGAAGACTTCGAAAATTAATATTCTTATACACTGTTATGAACTTTTCAAAATGGAACCAACTGAAACTATCTCTACCATGTTTACTTGCTTTACAGATATTATTAATGGCTTGAAAAGTCTTAGTAGGGTTTATTCAAATGCTGATCTAGTATAGAAGATTCTCATACCACTTCCAGACAAGTGGGATCCCAAAGTGACTGCCATCCAGGAAACAAAATATCTAAATGCTTTACCTCTAGATGAATTAATGGGTTCACTCATCACACATGAACTAGCCATGCAACATAGGACTGATGATGATCAGAAGAAGAAAAAATTAATAGCCTTCAAAGCTACATTGGATTCAAAGAAAGATGAGGAATTGAAAGATGACTGCACCTCCTCCGAAGATGATCTAGAAGATGAAGATATTGCTATGGTCGTGAGAAGATTTAGTAGGTTTATGGGAAAGAAGAAAGGAATATACAATAAAAAATTTCATAAATGAAGTGAGCACTCCAAGGACAAGGATAAGGATAGAGAAAAAGAAAAAGAACAAGTGCCCACATGCTATGAATATAAGAAACCATGGCACATTCTTCCAGACTATCCTTTGTTAAAGAAATCTTTCAAGAAGAAGAAAAAGAAAGCTATGGTTGCTATATAGAGTGATAGCAAGGAGTCGACTTCATCTAAAGAAGAAGAGACCATGAAAATTGCTAACTTATGTCTAATGGATCTCAAAGACGAGGTAACATCCCCTGAACCTCAATTAAAATTTACTTCTGATTAATCGAACTCTGCTTTTCATGATCTACTATCTGAATTTGAAAAGGTTGGAGTAAAGATAAGAACTTTAAAGAATATCAATGATTCTTTACAAAAGGAGAAAGAAGAGATTTCAGAAAAGAATAATCTATTATAAAAAAATTTACATATCTTTCATGAAAAATACAAAGCTTTGGAAACTGAAAATAATACATGTCTTGACATGAACAAAGCTTTAACTGTTAAAAATAATGACTTGAAAAAGGAGGTTGAAAAACTCAAGCCACTGGTTGAAAAACTAACCTTATCTTCAAATAAGCTTAAGTTAATTTTAAAATACCAAAGAATTTCTGGAAACAAAGATGGAATTGGTTTCAATTCTTCAATTTGAAATTGAATTTCAGCTACTAGTTTTGTGACACCAAAAGTTTATGTTCCAAAATCAATATCTCAAGAAGCTTTTTTATCCAATCCTTCTGCTACATGTCTAAGAATTTAAATAGAAAATCCTTTATAAGAAAAAGTTTTATATCTGCATCAACATCTAGAACTTCAATTTGTATATCTTTTCAGAATTCTAGAATTATATATTATGCATGTCATGGAGTTGGACATAAATTCTTTCAATGTAATTCATTAAAGAAAAATGCATATTCTAAGAATAGAATTAAAAGAATTTGGGTTCCTTAAGGAACCATCTCTACTAACCTGCAAGGACCCAAGTTTGCTTGGGTATCTAAAAGAACTTCTTGATTGTCTTGCAGGAATATCTTGCAGCTCAAAAATTGAAGAAAAGAAGGTATCTCAACAGTGACTATTCAAGGCATATGATAGGTGACAAGGATCAATTATCACCCTAGGAATGAAAGGAGGTATGGTTACTTTTGGAAATAATGATAAGGGAAAAATAATCAAATTGGTAAGATCAAAATAACCCCAAGTCCTTTTATTGAAAATGTATTGCTAATAGACAAATTAAAGCATAATTTGTTAGGCATTAGTCATTTTATGTGATAAAGGCTTTAATGTTGTCTTTGAATCATCTATGTAACAAACTCTCTTGATTCTAGCAACAAGTTTATTGGACATAGACATGGAAATATTTATGTGGTAGACCTTAATAATCTTGCATGTATAGCAGTTCTAGTCTAGTTGCAATGAATGCTAAGACCAAGGAGTCTTGCTTATTTGACATAGATGATTAGATCATGCTAGCATGCATATTATTGTCAAGTTAATTTTCAAGAATCTAGTTAGAGGCATGCCTAAATTTAAAGTAGATCTTAATCATGTTTGTGATGCATGCCAAATGGGTAAACAAACTAGGAGGAGTTTTAAACCCAAAAATATGATTTCAACTACTAGACCCCTTGAGCTACTTCACAAGGACTTATTTGGACCAACTAGGACACAAGCCTAGGTGGTATGAAATATGTACTTGTGATAGTAGATGATTTCTCTAGATTACTTGGATTTTGTTTATCGCTCATAAAGATGAAACTTTTAAAGTCTTTCAAAAATTTCATAAAAAAATTTCTAATCAGAAAAATCTTTAATAGTTTCAATTAGGTGTGATCACGGCATGAAATTTGAAAATCAATTTTTGATAATTATTGCACAAAAAATGTCATTGATCACAACTTCTCCACTCCTAGGACACCATAACAAAATGGTGTCGTAGAGAGAAAAAAAAAGACTTTGGAAGAGATGGCCAGAACAATATTGTGTGAAGGCAATCTTCCAAGATACTTTTGGACAAAAGTGGTGAATACTGCTTGTTATATCTTAAACCATATTTGATTCATCCTATTTGAAAAAAACTCCCTATGAGCTTTGGAATGATAAGAAATCCAACATTAATTACTTTCATGTATTTGATTGTAAATGCTTTGTGCTAATAACGGTAAAGATATTCTAGGAAAACTTGATGCTAAATCTTATGAAGCAATTTTTCTTGGTTATTCATTATATAGCAAAGTATATAGAGTATTTAACAAAAGAACTCTTACTGTAGAAGAATCTATGCATGTTATTTTTGATGAAACTAACCCCTCACCTTCTAAGAAAGAAGAGTGCATAGACAATGATGCAGGTACACTTGAAAAAGAAATGAAAAACATAAGCATACAAGAAAGACCAACTCAAGAAGGAAAAGAAACAGTAAGTAAGGATCATGCTGATTTATCAAGGAAATGGAGGTTTGTAACTTCAACACAAAAGATTTAATGATTGGTGATCCTTCATAAGGTATTAGGACTAGGTCATCACATAAAAATGCACACGTCACCTAGCCTTTGTGTCACAAATAGAACCTCATACCTTAGAAGAAGCTAAATCTGACCCAAACTGGATAATGGCCATGCGTGAAGAACTGGTGTGGGCACCAGGTTAACAAAAAGACTTCAACCCATCCAAAGTCCTTATGGTTGGAGTAACAAATCATGTCAATATTTTATTTCAAAATAAATGTATCAAGGACAGGTTAGTCCGCTGTTGGGTCAGTCAATCCAGTCAACTCACTTTTGAAGACTTATCAAGAAGCAACTCGGGCTTCAAAGTACCACTTCATCACTTCACCACCAATGGAGCCCACACTTGAAGACACATCACCACCCTAGAGCCGACTCTTGAAGGCACATCACCACCACCTTGGAGCCGACTCTTGCCACCTCATCAGACACCTCACCACTAAAGGAGCTGACTCTTAATCAAGTCCCAAGGAGCCAATTCTTGAAGAAAGTCAATAGTAGTCAAAGTCCAAAGTCATGGAGATGGTCAAATTGTCAAAATCAAGAAGGAGGTCAAATCACCAAGTCCAAGTTTTTGAATATGGTCACCAAGTCAAGCCTTAGCATGTCATTTGAATTTAAATTCATGCTTGGCCGACCAAAGCTCTCCAAAGCAAGGGTGGTCGGCCAAAGTGAGGGGGACCACTCCTCCAAATCATATCAAACCTATTCCCACAATTCTCTCCTTATTCCATGTAACTTCCCCATGATATCCTCCACCAAATTAGGTTAGTTTGAATTCAAATGTAAGTCTTTAAAAAGAATTCAAATGTAAGTCTTAAAAAGCCTTGGCATGAGAAATGTGGGAGATTGATAAATGAATGAAAAAAAAAGCTCTTTCTTCTATGTGAAGGTCTTGGCTATGTGCCCTCTTTGGCTTTGTGCCTATTTCTTTTAGGTCTATGTGCCCTTGTTTCTCTCTTCCTCTTCCTCCTCTTTTCTCCACTTCAAACACTTCTTTCCATTGCATCTCTCAAGAAGATCAAGTTCGCATCAAAGTTCAAGAAGAATCAAGCCAAGAATCAAGTGATCAAGCAAGGAGCCGGTTCTCCAACCCTAGGAATCAGAAAGGAGTCGATTCCCTCAAGAAGAAGAAGCCTTCATCCATCCTTCAACCCATCATTCTCCCTTCTTTAATTGAGTTCTTTAGCTTGTTTCTAATCCCAGGTTTCTTTGTGACAGGGCCTCCGGAATCCAGACTTTAGAAGAAGGAACTTCTTGCCAGAACCCAGAATGCTGAGTGAGCCACCAAGTGGTGTATTTTGGTCATCCTAGAACTTACCTTGAGAGAAATCCTTTGGATTGATCAGGTCAGGTAATCCCTAACTTCTTAGGGTTTGGATTATTAAAAAGTAGGACTAGCTTAATTTAGATGGTTAATTTACTATGGTAGATCATTATTATTCTGTTTAGTCCACTCTAGATTTGCGTTTAATCATATTGAGTTGTGTTCATTAAATTCCTAGTCTTATAGTTCGATTAGCCATATGCTTAAGAAATTAATTAGATTGATCTTTAACTAATCTCCTTTAGAATATTTAGTCTCATTCCTTCATCTCATAAAGCATTTTTTTTCATTTCTTCTTCCCATCATTTTGGTATCAGAGCAGGTTGATTAGGGCATATCTGTGTTTAGGGTTTGCATCGATTTATCTTTGGTGCTATAAGATTATAGCCAACCCTGCATTGCAAAACCAAGATGAAATCAGGTTGTCCTACTATAAGGGGATCCTTATAGTGTAAGGTTGTCCTATCTTGGTCATTGCTTTGGACTACATAGAAGAATTCTATGTAAGTCTGATTTTTCCCTGCTTGCTGTAATTAGGTGTAGGCTGACTGTAATCCGCCTGCAGCTCCAAAGGCAAGTAGTGCATTTTTCTTTGACATATTTTTTTTCTTGTTCCATTTTAAGTTGTTTATCACCGTTTAAAATTTCAGCTTCAGAAAAAAATTACAAAAAAAATGAAAATTCCTGCAGTCCGATAGTGTCATTAGGTTTTCTGTTCTGTTCTTGAGCTTTAGTGCCTTTATTCAGGATCTGCCTAGAACAGTCTAGATTTTATTTTGAAATTCTGCTTCACCTGGTATGACATCTATCAGTTAGGAGTTCTCATTAATTTTTTCAAATTTTTTTGACGTTTTTTACTGCACCTTCCAACATCACTTTCGAACTGCAACACACCACTCTGCATCAGTAATTTAGTCATGCATTCATTTCATGATTAAGCTATCTAAGGGCATGAATTAACATAAGGTCAGGAAGTAATTACCTGTCCTTAGCCCAAAAAACCACCTCCCTTCATCATTCGAACCCAATCCTTAATTAAAATCAATTAGACCTAATACCCTAGTGGGTTAGGGACACCAACAGGTCGGGTTCGAATTAGAAATCAAGTTGATTGTATTAGCTAGTTAGTGTGTGCTTATTAACTTGGTGTCTAGGATTGGTGTGTAAGGGCTTGTGGTTTGATCCACCTACCTGGCCAATCTCTGATTGGTGTCTAAGGTTGGTATTCAGGGATCTCCAGCTCCCCTTCCACCTACCTGGCCAAGTGATATAAGTTACTACTGGTTAGTTAGTCTTTCAATTGGGTTCTTAACTTGTGCTCTAGGTCTAGGAGCCATAGTCGTTCGAGTGCATCATTTTCATGACCACTAGATCAGGAACACCATTCCACCGTTCACAGATCAACCAAGTTCGTCCATGGACCCTAATATGGAGAGTCTCATGAAGTCTATGATAGAGCAAATGGCTACAATGAATGCTAAGCTTGATCGGGTCGAGGATAGAATAGGGGTCCTAGAGGAAGCTAGGTTAACTCCAACTGAACCACCATCTCCCAGATTACCTCCAGACCATCCCAGAGCCCAACGGCAAGAACGCACTCCTGACCCAACCCATAGAAGGCCACAACACGATTTTGATGATCACACCCCTGACTTTAATCAAAGAAGGCATCACCATGAAAATTTCGATCAGGATGACCGGGCCTTAAGGAACATCCGTCTAGATGCACCAACTTTTGAAGGAAGCTTAGATCCTAAGGTGTATATAGATTGGGAGGCTGACATGGACCAGTATTTGATTGGTATGACATGTCAGATGAGAGGAGATTCAAATTTGCTAAGATCAGGCTGGTTCGACAGGCTAGACTACATTGGGGAAATGTAGAGCGCACGATTAGACAGAGGGGAGATGTACCGGTAAGCACATGGAGATATGAAGAGAAAACTTAGAGAAAAATACCTACCCATGTCTTATCAAGAGAGATTACTAGATCAGTGGCAACGGTTAACACAAGAAACAAAACCGTCTCTGAGTATGTCACCAAATTGACGAGTTTGTCATGCGTGCAACGTGGTCGAGTCGGAGGCAGCCACTTTGTCTAGGTTTAGATCAGGGCTGAATGAAGACATCAAGGGGGAATTATTTTTGAGGGAAGTCCATGATTTAGAGCAGGCATATCAGGTTGCCATGGACTATGAGAGATTTCAGAGGAGATCTACTTTTAGGAAACCAGAGCCCTCTAGGTTCAGTCCACTTGCTAGTAGACCCAGTTCGGTTCCTACTCCCACAGCTAAGCCTAGGTCCAGCTCAAATCCAATTCCTAGCCCAATTCAGCCACCCCATCTAGAGAAGATAAAGGAAAAGGGCCTGAAAGTCAAGGTAGGACAAGTCAAGTATGTTATAAGTGCCGTCAACCGGGTCATTATATGAGTCAGTGTCCCTCTAGAGCTTTACACATTGGTGAAGTAGAGGAAGAAGGCTTAGAGCATTTAGAGAATGGTGACGAAGAAGTGTATGAAGCAGAAGATTGCTTAGCTGATGAGTATGAGGGAGATGAGGAAAATTTGGACTCATCAGATTTACTAGGAGTCGTTAGGTGTATCATGACACAGACCAAAGAACAAGAAGACTGGCGTAGGACTAACATCCTACAAACATTTGTCAAAATTAAGGAAAAGGTCTGTAAGATTGTGATAGATAGTGGAAGCTGTGTCAACGCCATTTCCACTAGTGCAGCAAAGAGTTTAGGGTTATCCGTTGTACCACATCCCAATCCATATAAGGTATCCTGGATAGACTCTACATCTATTCCAATCAAGCTACGGTGCCAAGTCCAAATCCAAATTCAATCCTATCAAGATAAGGTCTGGTGTGATGTGCTTCCTATGGGAGTAAGTAGCATCATCTTAGGCAGGCCATGGCTGTTTGATCATGATGTGACCATCTTTGGTCGGTCAAACTCCTGTGCTTTCAATTTTAATGGCAAGAGAATTGTCATTCATCCAAAAGCCTAAGGACAATGTCAGGAGAGGAACCAGTAGCTTGAAGGAAAAGAAAACTGGATTAAATCTGATAGGTGCAAAAGAAATAGAACAAGATATCCAAGAGGGAGCACCTATTTGGGTGGTAGCAGCAAAAGAGGTTAAGGACCACACACCTATAGAACACCCTCCAGAGGTGGTCCAATTATTAGAAGAGTATAAGGACGTATTTCCCGAAGATCTTCCCGATAGCCTTCCACCTTAAGGGACATACAGCATGTCATAGATTTAGTCCCCGGGGCAACTTTACCTAATTTGCCTCACTATAGGATGAACCCAGCTGAACATCAGGAAATGCAGAAACAGATTGGGGAATTACTTAGGAAGGGGTTTATTAAGGAAAGTCTAAGTCCTTGCGCAGTCCCCGCATTGTTAACCCCTAAGAAGGATGGTACTTGGCGGATGTGTGTAGATAGCCGAGCCATCAATAAGATTACGGTGAAGTATAGGTTCCCGATCCCACGACTTGACGACATGTTAGATATGATAGCCGGAGCAACAATTTTCTCCAAAATTGATTTAAAGAGTGGCTATCATCAGGTTAGAGTTAGACCTGGGGATGAATGGAAGACCGCTTTCAAGACTAAAGATGGATTATATGAGTGGTTAGTCATGCCATTCGGTCTTTCCAACGCACCCAGCACATTTATGAGGATCATGAATCAGGTGTTGAAAGCCTTCATAGGAAAATTTGTTGTGGTCTATTTTGATGATATCCTTATATATAGCCAAACCAAGGCAGACCACTTAGATCACCTGAGCCAAGTTTGTCAAGTTCTTAGAAAAGATAGCCTCTATGCCAATATCAAAAAGTGTGACTTCCTCACACATAGAGTCATCTTTCTAGGATTGTAGTTACTTCTGAAGGAGTGTCAGCTGACCCAGAGAAAGTCAAATCCATAGTAGAATGGCCTGTACCCAAGAACATCCATGAAGTACGTAGTTTCCATGGTCTAACCACTTTCTATAGGAGGTTTATTAGGGGATTCAGTACGATAGTGGCACCCATCACTGATTGCATTAGGAAAGGAAATTTTGAATGGACTAGAGCGGCTGATAAAGCTTTCCTAATGATTAAAGAGATAATGACACAAGCACCTGTTTTAAGGCTTCCGGATTTTTCCAAATTATTTGAGGTCGCTTGTGATGCTTCTGGGGTTGGAATTGGAGGAGTTTTAAGTCAAGAGAATCACCCAGTAGCATTCTTTAGTGAGAAGTTGAATGATGCGAGACTAAGGTATTCAACCTATGATAAGGAGCTATATGCGGTAGTACAAGCTTTACGCTATTGGCGTCACTACCTTTTACCGCAGGAATTTGTTTTATTTTCTGATCATGAAGCTCTTAGGTTCCTTAGTTCTCAGAAGAAGTTGAACCCTAGGCACGGGAAATGGGTAGAGTTCATACAAGGGTACACGTTCGTTCTGAAACATCGTGCCGGTACTGAGAATCGAGTTGCTGATGCATTAAGCCGTCGATCTATGTTGATGAATACTGTGAGGACTGAGATAGTAGGATTTGATAGGTTGAAGAGTGAGTATTCTACATGCCCTGACTTTGGTCATATCTATCACTCCCTCCAACAAGGTCCGTCTAGTGAACATAGCGATTACATTCTATTAGATGGATACCTTTTCAAGGAAAATAGGCTGTGCATTCCCAAACTTCTGTTAGGGAATTTCTGATCTGGGAAGCCCATGCTGGAGGATTAGCTGGACATTTTGGTAGAAACAAAACCATCTTGGCTATGGAGGATCAATTTTTCTGGCCTAGTCTTAAGAAGAATGTTGCCCAGATAGTAGCCCAGTGTCGAACCTGTGCGGTAGCAAAGCACCAAAAACAAACACTGGTTTGTACACACCTTTACCTGTCCCTGAAGGTCCGTGGCAAGACATTAGTATGGATTTCGTGACAGGTCTCCCTAGAACTCCCAAGAAACATGATTCTATCTTTGTGGTTGTCGATCGATTTTCTAAGATGGCGCACTTTATTCCGTGTTCTCAGACTTTAGATGCGTCAAAAGTGGCCAAACTTTTCTTGGATCATATCGTTAAGCTTCATGGTTTACCTAGAACCATTGTGTCAGATAGAGATGTCAAGTTCACCAGTTACTTCTGGAAACCCTCTGGCACATGTTAGGTACCAAACTGAAATTCTCTACAGCCTATCACCCTCAAACTGATGGCCAAACCGAGGTTGTAAACCGAAGCTTAGGTAATCTATTGAGGTGTTTAGTTGGAGAAAACTTAGGGAACTGGGATCTTTTACTTCCTCGCTGAGTTTGCTTATAATAGCTCAGTCAATAGATCTATTGGGAAGAGTCCATTTGAAGTGGTCCATGGATATAAACCTAAGAGACCTTTAGATCTAGTCCCATTACCAGCACATGCACGGGTGTCGGAATCCGCCGAATCATATGCACAGCATCTTAAGGACTTGTATAAGGAGATTAGCCAAAAGATTCAAACAAGCAATGAATTTTATAAGCATACGGCTGATCTACATAAACGGCTTAAAGAATTTAATGAAGGGATTTAGTAATGATTAAACTCAAACCAGAGAGGTTTCCACCCGGAACAATGAAGAAACTCCATGCCCGGGGAGCCGGACCCTTCAGAATAATAAAGAATTGGATCTAATGCTTATGTAGTAGATTTACCATCTAGTTATGGCATTAGTTCTACTTTTAATATTTCTGACCTCAAAGAATACAAGGAACCTGTACCAATACCTGATGAGCTTTTTGGTCCTAGTGTATCCTTGAGAGTGATGTCCAAATGAGTGTCCACCACCAATATTCCTGAGCAAGAGAGAGTGTTGAAAAATCTTGGATGACCAGATTATCACCACTAGAAATAAGGGCTACCAACGCTATCTGATTCGATGGCAGGACGTCCTGAATCTGAAGACTCCTGGCTCACCCGAGAGGACCTGCAACAAATCGACCCGGATATAATAGAAACATATCACTCGACAGGGTCGAGTTCCTCCCACCCTGGGAGAATTGGTGTGGGCACCAGGTTAACAAAAGACTCAACCCATCCAAAAGTCCTTATGGTTGGAGTAACAAATCATGTCAATATTTTATTTCAAAATAAATGTAATCAAGGACAGGTTAGTCCGCTGTTGGGTCAGTCAATCCAGTCAACTCACTTTGAAGACTTATCAAGAAGCAACTCGGGCTTCAAAGTACCACTTCATCACTTCACCACCAATGGAGCCCACACTTGAAGACACATCACCACCCTAGAGCCGATCTTGAAGGCACATCACCACCACCTTGGAGCCGACTCTTGCCACCTCATCAGACACCTCACCACTAAAGGAGCTGACTCTTAATCAAGTCCCAAGGAGCCATTCTTGAAGAAAGTCAATTAGTCAAAGTCCAAAGTCATGGAGATGGTCAAATTGTCAAATCAAGAAGGAGGTCAAATCACCAAGTCCAAGTTTTTGAAGATGGTCAACCAAGTCAAGCCTTAGCATGTCATTTGAATTTAAATTCATGCTTGGCCGACCAAACTCTCCAAAGCAAGGGTGGTCGGCCAAAGTGAGGGGGGACCACTCCTCCAAATCATATCAAACCTATTCCCACAATTCTCTCCTTATTCCATGTAACTTCCCCATGATTCCTCCACAAATTAGGTTAGTTTGAATTCAAATGTAAGTCTTTAAAAAGCCTTGGGCATGAGAAATGTGGGAGATTGATAAATGAATGAAAAAAAAAGCTCTTTCTTCTATGTGAAGGTCTTGGCTATGTGCCCCTCTTTGGCTTTGTGCCTAGGTTTCTTTTAGGTCTATGTGACCTTGTTTCTCTCTTCCTCTTCCTCCTCTTTTCTCCACTTCAACACTTTCTTTCCATTGCATCTCTCAAAGAAGATCAAGTTCGCATCAAAGTTCAAGAAGAAATCAAGCCAAGAATCAAGTGATCAAGCAAGGAGCCGGTTCTCCAACCCTAGGATCAGAAAGGAGTCGATTCCCTCAAGAAGAAGAAGCCTTCATCCCCTTCACCATCCATCATTCTTCCCTCTTTAATTTGAGTTCTTTAGCTTGTTTCTAATCCCAGGTTTCTTTGTGACAGGGCCTCCGGAATCCAGACTTTAGAAGAAGGAACTTCTTGCCAAACCCAGAAGCTGAGTGAGCCACCAAGTGGTGTATTTTGGTCATCCTAGAACTTACCTGAGAGAAATCCTTTGGATTGATCAAGGTCAGGTAATCCCTAACTTCTTAGGTTTGGATTATTAAAAAAGTAGGACTAGCTTAATTTAGATGGTTAATTTACTATGGTAGATCATTATTATTCTGTTTAGTCCACTCTAGATTTGCGTTTATCATATTGAGTTGTGTTCATTAAATTCCTAGTCATTATAGTTCGATTAGCCATATGCTTAAGAAATTAATTAGATTGATCTTTAACTAATCTCCTTTAGAATATTTAGTCTCATTCCTTCATCTCATAAAGCATTTTTTTCATTTCTTCTTCCCATCAAGAACTATATCAGTTTGAAAGAAATAAGGTATAGACTTTAGTTGAAAGACCATCAGACCATCCCATCATAGGAACCAAATGGGTCTATAGAACAAGTTAGATGAACAAGGAAATATAATTAGAAACAAAGCTAGATTGGTAGCTAAGGGATATAACCAAGAAGAAAGTATAGATTTTGATGAAACATATGCCCCATAGCAAGACTAGAAGCTATTAGATTACTTCTTGTATTTGCTTGCTACATGAATTTCAAACTTTTTCAAATGGATGTGAAAAGTGCATTATTGAATTGTTTTATATCCGAACAAGTTTTTTTGTAGAACAAGCACCAGGTTTTGAAAGTAATGCTATTCCAAATAATATTTTTAAACTCAATAAATTATTGTATGGTTTGAAAACAGCACCTAGAGCCTGGTATGATAGACTTAACCTTTCTTGATTGAAAATGATTTTATAAAAGAAATATTGATAAAACTTTTTTTATCAAGAAGAAGGATAATGATTTATTAGTTGTACAGATTTATGTTGACGATATTATATTTAGTACAACTAATGAAACTTTATGTAGAGAATTTGCTAAGTTAATACAGGGAGAATTTGAAATGAGCCTAATGGATGAACTTAACTACTTTTTTGGACTTCAAGTGAAACAAACAAAGGAAGGATCTTTATTAACCATGCCAAATATACCAAAGAAATTATCAAGAAGTTTGGTATGGAGTCAGGCAAACAAATAAGCACACCCATGAGCCCAACCTGCAGACTGGATAAAGATGAAGATGGATCAAACATTGATCAAAAACTCTATCGAGGTATGATTGAATCATTACTATACTTAAGTGCAAGTAGACTTGATATCTTGTTTAGCGTATGTGTATATGCTAGATTCCAAACTAACCCTTAAGAATCACATATGCTTGCTATTAAAAGGATTATAAGATTTTGAAAGGAACAAGTAATCTAGGTCTATGATTTTCAAAACATTCTTCATTGAATTTAAATAGATTTTTGGATGCTAATTATGCTGGTTATAAAATTGATAGAAAAAGCACTAGCGGCACATGCCAATTTCTAGGGTTGAATTTAATCTCATGGCACTAAAAGAAACAAAACTTGGTAGCACTATTTACTGCTAAGGCAGAGTATGTTGCTGTAGGGAGTTGTTATGCACAAGTGTTATAGATTAAATAATAACTAGAAGACTTTGGTGTTACACAATCTAAAATTTCTATCAAATATGATAACACAAGTGCTATAATTTAACAAAAAATCCAATTCAGCACTCAAGGACTAAGCACAATAAGATTAGGCACCATTTTTTTAGAGATCATATTTTGAATGGTGATATTGAACTAGAATTCATCCTCATTGAGAGCCAACTTGCTAACATTTTCACTAAGCCACTCAATCAGGATAGATTTGAGATGATTAGAGGAGAATTAGGTCGTTATGATCCCTTTTAGATTTTCCAAATCTAATTCCTTCAAAATTAAGGAAAATTATCTAGAGAACCTCCTACATCAATTCAACATTTTTGAGCACCTTTCCATGCAATTTTCCTAAACTTATTTTCATTTTTGATAAATTTTTAACTTTTATGGAAAGTTTTTGCTCGAGTTGACTCGAGGAATTATGCTCAGGTCGAGTCGACTTAAATTACTATTATTTCTGTTTTTGCTCTTGTCGAGCCGACTCGAACAATTTAGGGTTAGTCGAGCCGACTTAGATATCGGGTAAATTATTTTTAATAGAGCCATAGAGCCTTTTTTGAATTTTTTTATCTTTTGTTCTCACTCTAAACCTTAGAACTCACTCAAAACCTCTTCCAAAACCTCAAAAATCCTCATCCTTAAGCTTCAATTGCACATTTCTTCCTAAGAGTGTTGTAATGGCATCGAAATCTACAGTAAGAAAAAGATCCAAAAGATCTGCTCCTTCGATGCAAGTAGAAAGGAGAACAAAGTGTCAGCAAGAGGAGCCGACTCAAATAGTTGAGAGGGAAGAATAGGAAACATAACAATTGGCCACTGCTCCTTCTCCAAGACAGGTGATTTCAATGTCTAACCAGCCCGTTACTAGTGGTAAGTGGATTATTTTCACTTTTCTAGAAATTTTGGACTAAAAATTAGGGATTTGATTGAAGAACAATGATGGACATTTTTCTACTCCCTAAATTTATCACATATCCAACCCTTGTTAGAGCATTCTTTAAAAACCGAAGGCTTGAACCCCAACACATTGAATCCACATTCAAGGGAAAACGGATAATAATGATTGAGGAAAGACTAAGCACTATCTTGGAAATGCCGGCAGAGGGTTCTGAACATTTGGTATTGAAAGATAGAGAAAAGACCCTAAGAACTATCTTGGCAGGACAGATGTCAGTGGAAGTAGAACAATCATGGCAAATACACTATCACTGGAAATGAGACTACTCCAAATTTTGTCAATCGGATCTTTCTTTAGAGGATAGAAATATTTGATTGGGTCAGCGAGAAAGACTTATGCTTTATGGAACATATCATTGAGGGGGAGGCATTAAATTTACCTTATATTATGATGATGTAGATGAGGGAGGCTGTGTGGAAAGTCAAGGCCTGCTTGCCCTATGGAATGGTGTTAACACTATTATTCAGGCCTCAAGAGTCAATCTTGAAGGGGAAGATGGAAAGCCTCTTCACCACACTGATACTTATTCTTTCAAATCTCTACTTCGAATGGGATATGTTTGTAGTGAAGGAGTATGGAAGATGAAAAGGACTGATGCTAGGGCTATAGCAGCATCTACTAGTGATGAAGACAGTGACCATAAGGAGCTTCCCAGAGAGATCTCCACTGCTTGACCTTCTGCACCCGAGGACACTTTTGCTGCTTCAGAGTATGTTTTTGATGTTCCTATTACTGCTTCTACTGAGTTTGGCACCATTTCTGAGCCAGCTATACCTAAGTTTGTAGCTACTAAAATTGAGCATGCTACTATGGAGACTGAGCCTACTGGTTTCATTAAGGCAGTGGAGATAGTTCATACTGATTATGAACCCCTTTACCTACTTCTCCACCAGCACATACTGCTCCAGGTCCATCTTCACACTCTACAGGAATTTCAGTGACTCAATAGTTCATAGAATAGTAGATGAAAGGACTAACTGATACACTGACCTGCTCCTTGACTAGTATGTTTGGCAAGCTTTGCCTGTCAGTCGACACAAGATTAGACCTGCTCAGCACCGTGGTCAGAGAGCTATGCACCAAGGTTGACTCACTTGAGTCATATAGAGTTGCCTCTTAGCTTGATACACAGCCCCTATTAGACTCTATCAGGTCAGCTACTGAAGCTATTAAACATTCTGTGGATAAAAGTATTGAAGAATTCAGGGCTGAGTTGAATGTAGTAAATTTCAAAATGGGTGGCATGGAAGAAGGAAAAAGAATGGAGGACTACACCAAGGGCATCCGGATCCTTAGGTCTGAGTTTGGCAGGCTTAGAGGTTCTGTTGAAGTATTTGCGAATGCCCAAGCTGTTGAATTAATTACACTGAACACTGAGGTGAAGAAGCTAGATGAAGAGATAGATACAATTCAATTCAAACTTGATCAGCTTCCCACCAATGTCATTGTAGCACTTGCTATCCCTAGACCTTAGATAGCACCTCAACCTGGACCTACTTCTACTCCACACCCTAGGCAACCAGCTCCTCACCTTAGGCCTCAGGGTTCACATCCCTCTTTTGTATCTCCAGGAGTATTTGATCCTAAACCCATTTCATCTAGACCGCCTCCAGATCCATCTACTAGCACTAGAGTAGATGTAGACATTGATTGATAGTATCTTTGCATAAATTATATCTTTTTGTAACATGTATCGAAAACTTTATGAATGCAAAAGATACATTTTTGGCATATCTTCTGTATATAAATTGAGCTTGTGCAATACTCTCAATGATACTTTTATTTGTATAATGGTAATCAAAATATATTTTAATTAGAATATCAAAGTTAAGAAAGTCAAATTATCGCAAACAAACATTAACAACTTTCTCATTCTATTATAAAAATTAAGCTTTGAAAAATCACTTGAACACCTTTTTGATTGCTAACAAAAAGGGGGAGAATGTTTAGAATTGCATGAAAAATAAAGAAAGAAAAAGAGAGAATAAATATGAAAGAAAAAGGGGAAAATGTGATTAAAAATGTGAAATTGCAAATATAAGGGGAAGAAAAATTGTCGAATCTAAATGGTTTTAGTTCAAAATTGCTCTACGCTCTCAAAACTTGCAAACTTACCTAGAAGATCTTAAGTCATTAACTCTGATACTTCTCAACTCTGATATATTTCTGATACTTTGCAAAATGAGCTTTGATACTTTGCATACATTAATAGCTCTAATACTTTATGAAAGTGCTAGCCTTAACACACTAATACATATAAAAGCTATAGTTTCTTTTTCACAAAAAGCTCTGATACTTACTTGCAAATATAATTAGCTCTGATACATGTTAATGCTCACTTTCAAATTTAGTTATATATGTAATTGTAAAAATTTTTCATGCCCAGTGTTTTGTCATCATCAAAAAGGAGGAGATTCTTGACCCCATAAGTGATTTTGATGATCACAAAACATTGGAGCATGCATTTGTTTTACTAACAACTCTTTAAGTATTTTACAAGTTTTTGTAGGATGATTTCATTGTTTAATTTCAACTCCTACATTCCTAGTTTTGAAATGAGTTGTGTTGCAAGTGATTCATGTAAAGAAGAGCCCAAAGAAAAAGTTAAGTAAAAATCATGAAGATGAGTTACTTCTAGATATGTTTCAAGCTCAAAGTTTACTAGAAAAGATTCGATAGAAAAGTTTGAAGGCATCTTGAAACTTTGAAGACTTGTTGGATGATTTCTCGAGAAAAACTAATAAATCACTGAAGAATTCATCCAAGCCAAATCGAAGAGAAGATAGCCGACTTTGGCACATGTCACGCATGAAGATTTTTGGCACACAAGCATCCGAGCCGACTACATTGTACTGTCAAACATTTGAGCCGACTCTTTAGAGATTCAAGCCGATTCCTCCAAAGTCCAGAAAAAGAGTTATGAGAACTACAACCAACCAAGCTGACTCTAAAGAAAAAGAGCCGAATCTTCTAGACTGGATTTCTATATGCTTGAGTATCTGAGCCGACTCGAAGTAAGGTGAGCCAATTCTTCCAGAGTAAGAAAACAAGCTACTGAGAAACCTAGCCAACTCTAATAAAGGGAGTTGACTGGACCAGAACTTCTCTAAAGATCCGAGCTAACTCGAATGTATCTGAGCCGACTCGAAAGTCATTTCAGGCCTATAACAGCTAGTTCCAAAACTTGAAATTTGAATCCAAGAAGTCCTCCAACAATCAAATGTCACATCCTAACATTCTACAATGACTAAAATCATCTAAGAAGAGTATAAGACTATATATTTAAGAAATTTGAACTACTTTAAAAAAGGAGGAATGAAAATTTAATGCTTACTTGAGCTTGTAAGCAAGAGAGCACCGAAGATCAAATCAAGATAGTCTTCAAGTCTTCACCAACTCATATCTAAAGCTTGAAGCATTTATTGAAGAAGTTGAAGAAGCCAACCAAGTGCATTAAAGTATAATCAATTGGACTTCTCTTGAGCTGCATCGGCAACCACGCGACAAAATTTATTTAACCTTTGTAATTCTTTTTGAATTGTTGGGTTATTTGTGAGCCCGATTTTAAAACCAAATAATTGGTTAGCCTATGTTAAAACCAAGTGTTGGGTTCTTGATGAGTGTTGGGTTTCAAGTGTTGGGTTTCTTTGGTGAGCTCGATTTAAAAACCAAAGTGTAGCAGTTTGGATTGTGAGCCTGTTAAAACAATCCAAGTATATTCCAGTGAGGAATATAGTGGAAATCTCAAGTGATAATCTTGGATAGTGGATGTAGGAGCTGGGTTGCTCTGAACCACTATAAAATTTCCTGTGTTTGTGTTGTGCATTCCTTTTATATCTAGCTTCTACTTTTAATTATTTCAATCACAGCACTTAACACTTCAAGGAATTTTTAAAGAGAATGTAATTGCTTAAACTTTTTAAATTTTGTTGGTGTGGAGTCCCTATATCGGCCGTTCGGAGCTGCTGCACTGCAGGACCGCTCCCCGGTTCACCTGCAAAATAGGTCCCTTGCCAGAGTTGTTTCGGTGGGAGACACTCCGATACCTAAGTCAGTGGTGGATCCCAACCATAGAATGCAGAAGAGTGTCGAGAGTATGAGAGAAAGGCTCTTATAGTATGGGTGTATCTATGTGTACCTCTCTTGAGCTATTCTTCTTACCACTATTTAAGAGGAGGCCTCCAGTATGCGGCCCGCTCTGTTTTCAATGATTATGAGGAGTCAATTTCTCCCATGATTGGCGATCGTGGGTTGTCATTGAGCGGTTCCAGCAAAATCGGAGGCGTGGCTCTGGAGTTGCGCACCATGATTATGGCATGGAGAGTGTCGATTGTAACCATTGGTTATAGTTCACTATTTGGGCCAGATCATGGTCCCATCTTCGGGTTTTCCCTTGCATGGGCTGAAGACTTGGCATTTGCCCTGGGGCCGGAGATCGTGTCCATGGCAGCGACCGAAGAGCGTGTCTTCAGAAGTCGATGAGAAACTTGGTCTTCGGTCAGGGCCGAGGATGTCATCCGAAGTTCTATCCTTTGCGGATGTTATGGACTGGTGAGAAGCCTTGGACCGCCTGCAGTTGGCCTGGCCTTCTGCTGGTCCGAAGTCCAGAGAAATGGGGTCTGGCCAGCCAAACCAGCATTCGATTCGTAGTTGAACCGGGATATCCCAACAGTTGCCTCACTACTCTTAGTTTTCGAAACGGAGGTTTTCCTCGAGAAGTGAGAGTACTAATGCTTTGTCGTTTTCCTCCCAAGAGATAGTGTAATGGATGATTATTGGATCTTTGATTGGAATGCCCATCATTACTGCTGGTTGGTCTGTAAATCAGGTGGTGGACAGCTGTCACTCCCAGGTTGGGGAAGAAGGAAAAAGCGGGCAGCCCTGGGACTATCTCTCTTTTTCTTGTTGCATGATGCTTCAGCCAATCCTTCGGTTAAGATTTGGATGGTTGTGATGGCTTTCCCCGGTCCGTTGATAGTGGATGCGCACCATCTTAGCGGTTAGCTGAAGGCGGGTTACCTCCTCGGGTAACCTTGGGTCAAATCAACCTGGTAGGGCTTCAGAGACCCCTGATTTCTTCTTGGGAAAGGGAGAGGGTCCGGTCAAGGAAGCTTCTTCAACCTCGTCTCATCCTTCATCCAACTTCTCTTGTTCTGGATTACCAGTCTATTCTGCAGGTAGAATCTTCCTTCTGCTCCCTTGCTTCATTCATTTATCATGGAAGAAATTATAGAATGTCGGGGGGAACAAGTTGTGCCCTCCGGGGCCGGCAACATAGTGAGTCTGGTGTCGATTTCCAGTTCGGTTTCTCAGGGAAAGGCGGTCCTTCTTTGGAAATGCTATCGCACTCCCAAGGAGTTCCCTTTCATTCTCCCCACACTCGAGGAATGAGTGAATGAACCTCCCCCTGGGTGTCTAGCCGTGTATGAAGATCATCTGAAAGTTGGTCTTCTATTTCCCCTGCACCCTTTCTTCATCAAGATCTTCCGCTTGTACCAAGTGGTGCTGGTGCAGTTGATCCCGAACAGCATCCGGAACATCTGCAGATTCCTGGTCATGTGCAGCATTGCAAACATAGAACCTAGGACCAATTTATTTACGGTCCTTTTCGTTCTCAAAAGGGATTTCCACAGCAAGGATGGTGGGTGATTGGCCCTAGATCAGGCTGCAAGGTCATCAAGGACATGCCCAGCGCCATCCATGAGTGGAAACCCATTTTTGTGTTTGTACTATCTTTTGATCCATGGGGCTTCGACACTGTTTGGAAGAAGCCTCGTCTAACCGCCAATGACGGGAAGGTCTTGGTGGCCGATCAGTTGGATTACGATCACTTGGTCAATTCTAAAGTTGCCCCTATCCGGGAGTTGTTGGAGGAGAGAAATCTCCATCTCGCGAGAATTAGCAAAATCCCCACATTAGGTAGTGACCGAAATTTCTACTCCTGTTCCCTGGTTTTGTTGTAGCTTGGTCAATTGAAATGAAATTTTTGCTTGTAGGTGGCGGGATGAAAACCGGTGTGAGCTGGCTCTATCAGACCTCTAAGAAGAGGGTAGCACAAGCCCCACTCACCAGGTCAGCAATTTGGAAGAAGGCTTGAAGGGACGGTCCTGAGGGGGACCGGAGCACTTCGTCTTCCCAAGGAACCTTAGGTGAAGATGCAGCAGCCATGGAGGGGGCCCCGTCGAGATCTTGTCCAGTTGAAACTCCTCCGGTGGCTACCTCCCCGGTTCACACAATGGGGAGTCTGCCTCAAGCAGTGGAGTACCGCCATTTTGCCCCCCTGTAGTTGATAGGGGCAAAGCGTGGCAAGTCGAAGGAGAGTTTGCTCGTGGGGCTTCCCTAGTTGGAGGCCTTTTGGTGAACTCCTCAGAGCTTTCACCTATAGGGGGACTGCTGGTCCCTACCGTAGCCAGGCAGGCGCTGAAGGGTAGGCTGCTACCTCATGACTTGGCGATTCTTCAGAATCGGAACCTTTCCAGGGTGTTCGATTTTGCCTTCTCTGCCTTGCAACAGGTATGATCCTTGCCGTCTCCTTTGTTTTCAGAACTGTTCTATCCATGACCCCATATTCTTGATGCAGTTGGTCTATGATATTACTTTTATGGAGGAGGGCCTGGGGAACGTTGACACCTCATCCATGGCCTCAAGGAGGAGCTCCATACTGCCAGGGCCGCAAAGGAAGTAGCTGAAGAGTTAAGGTAGTCTATGGAGGACTGCCTTATTCGGGTGAACGATGAAGTTTGTGAACTGAAGGGCGAACTAAGAAGTGCTCATCTGACAATGGCGGAGTAAGGGGCAGGGTGGAGAAAGAGCAGGAAACAAGTCGACTCCTTGGAGCAAGTTGCCAGGGAGAATCAGGAGAAGATAGAAAGCCTGACCAAGGTGGTGGAGGAGATTTCCAGGAGGGTCGAAGAGGCGATTCTGGAGTTCGAAGTGGCCAAGAGAGAGTCCGTGTCTTTGAGGAAGCGGGTAGACAATGTTGTGGCAGACTTCAAGAAGTCTTCGCAATTCCAAGAGGAAATGAATGAAGCATCTTTATATGGCTACCAGGATGGCTTTAATGACGGTCTTTCTAAGATAAGGGATGCTTTCCCCCACCTTGACCTTTTTGGCATTCCTCCCTTCAACATAGCCGAAGAAGAAGAGGAGGAAAGAGAGGAGGCTGAAGCTGCAATAGAGGCCGAAGAGGCGCCATACCCGGGTGAGGGGGCCTCTGCCTCAGTCGAAAATCTGGGGGTGACCCCAACTCCGATCCTGGTTCAGGAGGAGGTTCAGGCTAGGGGAGTCCAAGCCGAAGGATCTCCGGTCCCGGCCCAAATTGATGAGGTCCTCTCAGCACAGATTGAGAAATCGCTTCAGTCATGTGGTGTGGGATCTCCTCCCGTTGATATTGAGTGATCCAAGTTGCCAAGTTGCTTTAGATGTATTTTCTTCTTTTCCTTTTTGTATTGTCAATGGATTTTATATGACAACTTTTCAAGATCTTGAAATGACTATTTCCCCCTCTGTACTTGCAATGTTATGTTTCATATGTAGCTTGAACTAGTTTTACCGTTCTTTTTTCTGCTTGGTCAAATAGTCATGGTCAAAGGCCGTTTAGTTGATAATTGACGAAGACAAATCCCGGAACGAATTAGAACTCCATTGCCGAAGACCGTCTACGATTGGTCAGGTTGGTGTCACCTTCCTTTTTATAGTAAATCTATCCGTTGGGGCAGATAGGCGTCAACTCCCTGTCAAGCGGTGATTTGGGAAGTTTGATCATAATTCTTGTTGTCCACATGGCACGTCAGTACTCGTACAGTCATGATTTCTTGCACCTTTTGTGCCACTAGGTCTCCTTTTTCCAAAAAGGAGCCATTATTGTTGCCGTCGCACGATGGGGATTTCCCCAGATTCGAAGCATCGGTTGATGTTGTCCTAGGAATGACCCCTGAGTGGCCTTTTGGTTCTCGAAGAGTCGCTTGGACACGTGGCACTTTCTGATGCGGCTAGGAAAAGACATGGAGCACGCCTACCCACAGTTGGTCGTGGGCGTAGAGTCTCTATAAATAGGACCTTGCTTTCTATTATCAAGGGCCATCATCCTTATAGACTCCTTCTTCCCATTGAAAATGAGGTTTAGCACTTCCGAGCATCGCCAAGCCGCAAAGAGAAGGGCTGTCGATCTGAAGAGAAAGAGGAGCCCGGAGAACTTCGAGCCGGGGAATGACGAGGAGCCTCTCATGGACCGTCTAGAGAAGAAGGTTCGCCTGCTGGAGGCCCAACTGAGGGAGTCCAGGGCCCAGGTCGCGGCGGCAGCCACGGAGGTAGAGGAGGCCAAGAAGGAGGCGGCGAAGGCTATCTCAGACTTCAAGGCGTCCATTGCCTTTAGGGAGGAGGTTTCCGTGGTGGCTCTGGGCTCCTACCATCAGGGATTTCGGGAATGTAGAGGGAAGGCCTTCAAGTTTTATGACTTGAAGGGCCTGGACAACATCAAGCCCTCCGTTCCCTTTCCCGGGCATGAATTTGATTCCGACTCCGATGAGGGGTCGAATTCTGATTCGGATGGGAACCCCGGGGCCCCCTCGTCGTCCCTCTAGATCTCCCCCCACCGGTACGAGAAAAATCCGGCGGGTGGTTATTGAAAATTTCCCATATCTTTCCAATGTCACTCCTCTTTTTTTTTTGTCTCCCTTTTTGAGAGTCATTTTTTTTTTCTCTCTTTTTTTTTATAAAAAATTAAAAAAGATAAATGAAGAATCTTTCTTTTACCTCTTCCCATGTGTTTCTTGCGATGTGTTGTATCATGTTTTGTCTAGAATGTAGATTCCTGGGACCATTTTGGTCTATAGGGAAGAAGTGAGGTCAGTTGGACCGTTCTTGGAATGCTTGTTGTCGACAGAAAGGACGACAGTGGTCCTTTTAGGCATGTTTTCAGATTTTCTATAAGGTAGGGTGTTTACACCATCCCTATGCTTTTCTGTCGTGATCATGGTAGGCTGTTTAGGCCCGCCCCGGCGCATCTTCGGGTTTACTGTAGGGTAGGTTACGAAAACCATCCCTGTGCCTTTGATCTTCTTGGTGGCCCGGTTAGGCCATCCATTATGCTCGTCGGGCATACCGATAAGGTGAGTGGATCAAACTCTCCTTTATGCAGTTGACCGATTTTTCAGATCAGGTCACATAGGCTGTTATCGTTCAGTCGATGCAACTAGCCATTCTGAGTTGGGTAAGATTGAGCAACTTTACACAGAAAATTTAGAAACCATTTATTGATAGTATTTGCGAAGATTTTGGACATTCCATGACCGGGATAGAGTCATCCCCTCTAGGATCTTGAGTCGATATGCTCCTGGTCGAATAACTTCTTCGACTTGAAATGGGCCTTCCCAGTTTGGGGAGTGTTTACCCTGCTTTGTTGGCCTGGATACTTTTGCCCTTTGCAATACCATGTTCCCTGTGCAGAAAGTTTGCTCCTTCACTCTTGAGTTGTAGTATTTGATGACCTTTTGCTGGTATGCTGCCATCCTTATTTGGGCCTGGAGTCTAGTGCTTGGTAGCAGATCTAGGTCGATCCTTCTGCGATCAGAGTTCCCAGGCTCTTCATAGTTTTCAATTCTCAGGGATTGCAGGGAGACATCAATAGGTAGCACAGCTTCAATACTGTATGCCAGGTTGAACGGAGACTTACCGGTGGCCGTTCTTGGGGTAGTTCGGTATGCCCAGAGAACAGAGGTCAGTTCTTCGGTCCAAAGCCCTTTGGCGGCGTTCAACCTTGTCTTCAGACCTTAGATGATGGTCCGGTTAGTGACTTCGGCTTCTCCGTTGGACTATGGATGAGCAATGGAAGTCAGCCGATGTTGAATATGATACCAAGTGCGGAAGTCCTTGAACTTAGGATTGTCGAACTGTCTCCCGTTGTCCATGATTATGACATGTGGGATGCCGAACCGGAATATGATGGAATTTTTTACAAGATTCTCCACCTTCCCTTCTGTGATCTGGGCTAGTGGTTTGGCTTCTACCTACTTCTTAAAGTAGTCGATGGCCACAAGGAGAAACTTCCATTGCCCTAATGCCGGCGGGAATGGGCCGAGAATGTCCATTGCCCACTGAGCAAAAGGCCATGGGGCTGCTAGCTAGGTCAGGTGACTCGTAGGCTGTCTTTGGACATTGGCGTACCTCTGACACTGGTCGCACTTACGCACAAAATCAGTTGAGTCCTTCTAGATGGAGGGCCAGTAATACCCTTGTCGAATGATTTTGTATGCCAGAGACCTGCCTCCCAGGTGATCGCTGCATATACCCTCGTGGACCTCTCTTAGGGCATAATCTGCATCTATTGGTAACAAGCATTTTAACAATGGCTGAGAGAACGCTCTCTTATAAAGGGTTCCGTCTAAGATGACGTACTGAGATGCTATTCAGCGGATCCTCTTGGCCTCCACCTTGTCTTCTGACAGTACACCTTCATTTAAAAATTTAATGATAGGATCCATCTAGCTTGGCTCGGTGTCGATCTGGCGCACCTTCGCAGCCTCTTCGGCTATACTTGGAGTTTCCAGATGTTCAACAAAGGTGCACCCAAGAGATTCTGGCACTGTAGTAGATAGTCGAGACAATGCATCCGTCTGAGAATTCTCTGATCATGGGACATGGATGATCTCAAAATGTTCCAGTTATGAGGATAAGGCTCATACCTTCTCTAGGTATTGCACCATGGTTGGATCTTTGGTTGAATACTCTCCGTTAACTTGATTTACAACCAACTGGGAGTCTGAGATGGTTCGGAGTTGTTGAACTCCCAAATTCTTGGCAATCTGAAGTCCGACGAACAAGGCATCATTTTTGGCCTGGTTGTTGGAAGCATGGAAGGAGAACCGGAGTGCATACTCTGTGGTGTGACCGTCAGGTTTGGCCAGCATAAGCCCAGCCCCGCATCCAGTAGCATTGGAATCTCTGTCCGTATGAAGCACCTAGACGGACTTTGTCTCCTTTGGGACTTCATCTTCTATAGAAGATGCTTTGTCCTTGGACTTCCAGGTGCACTCCACCAATAAATCAGAGAGCACTTGGGCCTTCATAGCTGCTTGGGGCTAGAAACTGATGTCAAATTCACCTAACTTCATAGCCCACTTGGCTATCTATCCAGAGGTGTACGGAGATCGGAGAACGGCGTTGAGGGGCTGATCGGTCAGCACCACAATAGTATGGGCATGGAAGTATGACCGCAGTCACTTCATCGCAATCATTAGAGAGTATATCAGCTTCTATATCCTCGCATATTGTATTTCGGTATCATGCAGGACCTTGCTGATATAGTAGATTGGCTTGTGGGATCCATCTTCATCTCTTTAGATAAGGACCGAACTAATGGCTTCATCTGAAGTAGAGAGGTATAGGTAGAGAACCTCGCCTTCTTATTGTTTAGAGAATTATGGCGGGGTTTCCAGATACTTCTTCAACTCCTCAAAGACAGCGCAACATTCTTCGAACCATTCAAAGCCCTTTGATTGCTGGAGTACCTTGAAGAATGGGAGGCATTTCTCGGTGGACCGAGAAATGAATCTACTTAGAAAGGCAATTCTCCCTATTAATTGCTGGACTTCCTTTTTGCAGGAGGGATATCTCATATCTCTTAGAGCTTGAATCTTCTCAGGGTTCACCTCAATCCCTTATTTGGTGACAAGGAAGCCAGAGAACTTACCCGAAGTGACCCTAAAGGTGCACTTTGCCGGGTTTAGGTTCATGCGGTAGCACCGTACAGCACTGAATGACTCTTCTAAGTCATGGATGTGATCTTTCTAGAGAAGGCTTTTGACGATCATGTCGTCAACGTAGGCCTCCATGTTTTTTCCTAGTTGCTTTTCGAATACCTTGTTGATCAGCCTTTGAAATGTTGTTCCGGCATTCTTGAGGCCGGACAGCATCATCTTGTAGCAGTAGAGACCTTTGTCTATGATGAAGGCTATCTTCTCCTCATCTTGGGGATCCATTCTAATTTGGTTATAGCTAGAAAAAGCATCCATGAAGCTTAGCAACTGGTGGCCGGCAGTAGCGTCGACTAGTTGATCAATCTTCGAAAGAGGAAAGCTATCTTTTGGGCAAGCCTTATTGAGGTCCGTATAATCGATGCAAATCCTCCACTTTGAAAGGGATATGCCCTACAAGCCAATCTATGTTGTATCTCCCAAACCATTGTAATTGACAATTTTCTAAATAAAGGCATTATTTTTCATCATACGCTGTTTTTATATTATATGATGAACCCCATAGATTAGGGCTATGATTTTAGGGTTATGATGAGATCATACTAGTGAGACCTAAAATCTTAAAACCTTAATCTAAAGTATTCCTAGTCAAAGGAACCCTGAGTAGGGGATCAGGGTTTTTCCGATAAGACTAGCACATCTCGGGTATACTGGAAAGGGTGACTGCTCTCACAGTCACTTGTGTATGACACTAATACTGGAATATAGGTGCTCATTGGAGAATGAGTTCACTGATATGATCCAACTTGAGAACATCTAATGGAGTCTTAGCTACATGTCAATAGAAGGTTCTCATAATGGGAGTGGTACAAGTAATCTTTTGACCTGAGACTGCCATAAGTACCTTATGTACATGAACCCATTCTTTGGTTCAATCCTAATCATGACACTGAGACTTGCACAGGATTGATACTGGGAATGGTGAATTGGATATGAAGGTAATGAGTAGGTCAACAAGGAATCGATCACTCTTAGTAAGAGGAGATTGCATCCAGCTAGTCAACGATCGCATGATGATTCAGGGAATCTTTGATCAAAGTGAAGATATTAGAGATGGTTTCTAATATCAAGATAATTGAATCATCATTATAAGATTGATCTAGAAATAAATATAATATTGGATATGACATATATCCATATCCATAGTTATATTTTGGGTGCAGGCTGATCGAAAGATTTAATTGTACGGTAACTCTCTACTGAAGGGTAATTTTGGTATTTCACCAGAATTTCCATATCTTCTGGGTAGACATGACACGTTGCTAGACGTCAATCTTGTCTTGTGGGTTGATCAAGTTCAAAGATCACATGTTAGGAAGAATCCTAATTGATCGAATCGGGTAAGCCTGGTTTGACCTAAATCGATTAGAAAGAGTTCTAATCGATTAGGTCAACTTGTATTTGAACCCACTGCTGGCTAGATGTGGAACCCAATGGGTCACACACTTAAGAGGATTGATCAAGAGTTTAATTTGGAATTAAATCATCTTTGCAAGATAACACTCTAGCAGGTATTGCAAACCCTAGCTTCTACTCGGATCGGATTCGAATTAGGGTTCCGGATTGGTTCAAATTGGGTTCTAATTGGACCTAATTAGACCCTAATTGAGAAAACAGGAATATGGCTAACCCTATTGGCTAGCCATGTAGCTTGGCTAGCCTCCCCACCCGCCCCCTTTATTTTTCCATGCCAAATGCCAAGAGTCCATGCGCATATGGACTCTTGGCACGCCATTTGAAAGAGTCCATGGCGCATGGACTCTTGGCGCGCCCCAAATATTTCTCTGATGATTTTATTTGGGGCGGCCTCCTTCTTAAGCAATTAGCGCACCATCTCTCCCCCCTTGGATGAGAATCCAATGGCTGATGGGATTTTGAGAAAGAAGGAATGCGCTAACTCCTCCCGGGCGCACGAAATAACATCTCTTCGGAGATGAAAAGTCGTGACTTCCTTCCTTTTAAAATACCGCGGTTTTTCCTTTAAGAAAAGCCGTGGGATTTAATCTGGAAGGCCGTGAGATGGGAGGATTGGGCGTGAGAAATAGGGAAGGGGCGTGAGACAAAGTAGAATGGGGTTTACGGAGAGTTGTGTTCTTTTGAGAAGACATCTCTCTGTAATCTATTTAAACAACAGAGGTCTCGGGTGTTTAAACTAATGAACGACAGAGTTTATTTATTGTCTTTTCTTTCCAGGAAACTGATTCTTTCTTAGCTTGTTTAGGACAAAGAGAGTTTCCCTTTTACAGAGTTCTCTTCTCTGTTGAAACTCAAGTCCAAAACAAGAGATAGGAAGAATCTCTTGATCGGTAAAAGAAAGGAACTCCTACTCTGTTTCTATTTCCTTTACTTTAAGATATTAGTGTCTTAAATCCATCTCCTCCTTCAAGACAAGAGTTTTATTCTTAGGACAAGGTCTTAAGAAAGGGAGAGGAAGAAGGAAGAAAGGAAGTAAGGAGCCCCTACCCTGAAGTTTTAGAGCCATAGTCTTCTTGAGTTCTAGGATAAGAATTCAAGTGAAGGAATTTTGAAGAAGCTTGCATCTTGATCAATCATCTTGTGGATCACCATTGGAGGGTGGACATTTGGATGCCCGGTGAAATCAAAAGAAGTATTCAACACCAAGTTCTGATCCTACATCAAAATTGGACTTAGCGTTAAAAGGTTGGTGCCCTAATTCTAACAATGTTAGTTTGTATGTTTTAATTCTTAATAAGGAGATCTTGGCTAAGGGATTTTGGTGCCAATTTCATCATTTTTGAAATTACACTTCCGCTGCGCTGCACCGGAATCCCCAACACACTTGTCGCTGGTTTTCTTCACCATCACCACATTGGCCAACCACTCGGGGTAGTGGGCCTCTCGGATGAACCCTGCTTTATGGAGCTTGCCGACTTCTTCATCCATGGCTTGTTGTCTTTCAGGAGTGAAGCTCCTTTACTTCTACCGCAATGGCTTGTACCCAGGGGTTACTTCCAGCCGATGAGTGATTACTTTGGCAGGAATCCCCGGCATATTCGAAGCTGACCAGGCGAAGACGTCGGCGTTGTCTCCGAGGAAATAGATCAACTCCGTTTTGGCTTCCTCATCAAGTGCGCTCCTGATCTGCACAACTTTGGAGGGGCCTTCCTTTGTCAAAGGTACCAAGATAGGCCTCTCCATGGGTTATCCAAGGCTTGTGGTTGTATCCCTCGAATCCAGCTAATCCGGAGTTGCTGAATCATTGGAATGCCTATCTTTGATCTTCAGGCACTGCCAAGCTATCCTCTGGTCTCCTCTAACTTTTTCGACACCATTCCTGGTAGGGAAGCGCATCAAGAGATAGTGAGAGGAGATCACGATTTGAAACATGTTCATGGCAGGCCACCCCAGAATGATGTTATATGCTGAGGGGATCCGGACTACCGTGAAGTTGATCGGCAGTGTCTTTTGTCGAGGTTCAGTGCCAAGGGTTACAAGCAACACTATCTCTCCCTCGGCATGAACTTGGTTGCCCCCAAAATCGGTGAGCGGTATAGGGGATCTTCGTAGTTGATGTCTAGGCAAACATATTTTAAAGAATGCATCGTAAATCAAGACATCAGTCAAACTTCCATTATCAACAAGGATTCGTTGTACATCGTAATTGGCCACTTTGGCCGAGATTATAAGAGGATCATTATGTGGGAGCCGAACTCCCGCAAGGTCATCATCAGAGAAGAGGATAGCGTTGTTGTCCTTGAGTCACTTTGGAGCATCGTCCTCATCCCTTCTCCAGTTGGTGGGTCGGTGTATCATCCCTACACCTCCATTGGTGGGCCTTTGATTTGGTAGTTTGGCCTCTTCGGGAGGTGGCTGGGAAATAGTTTCTTCCGATTGAGGTCCTTGGCGACCGATGTACCACCCCAAGTACCCTCTCTTGATAAGATCCACGATCGTATCCTTCAGTTGGATGCATTCTTCAGTGTTGTGGCCGTGGTCCCGATGGAATCGACAATATTTGTTCCTATTCTTTATGGAAGACCGCTTCCAGACATAGCTCTCGGTCCAATTCATATTTGTAATTCTTTATAGTCCTCCCAGGCCTAGAGCATCGGGAGGAAGATTCTTTATAGACCGCGATCGTATCCCATGGGCTCTCTTCTTTCAGGATCGAGAGCTATGTCTGGAAGCGGTCGGTGGGTTTCCCACCAGAAAAGCTCTACTCTGGAAGTCCTGTACCATGGCTGTGAGGTTGGTGACCTGGTTCACAAGGGCTTCAAACTGTTGTAGTCCCACAACAACTATGGAAGGTGGGATGTCGTTCTCCCCCGGGGGCGCGCCCCCTTGGGACGGAGCACAACTTCGACTTGTAAAAGCTATCTGAGTCTTTCCTCTCGCCATTTTCCCTTGTCTAGGAGAAAGCCTAAAGTGTGCTGTGTTGCCCCCCTACATGGCATGCCAGTCTATTGGCATGGAGTCTGTGTATCGGCTGGTCGGAGCTGCTGCACCGCAGGACCGCTCCCTGGTTCACCTGCAAAATAGGTCCCTTGCCGGAGTTGTTCTGGCGGGGGACACACCGATGCCTAAGTCAGTGGTGGATCCCAGCCACAGAATGGGAAAGAGTGTCAAGAGTACGAGAGAAAGGCTCTTATAGTATGGGTGTATCTGTGTGTACCTCTCTCGAGCTATTCTTCTTACCACTATTTAAGAGGAGGCCTCCGGCCTGCGGCCCACTCTTTTTTCGGTGATTATGTGGAGTCAATTTCTTCCATGATTAGCGATCGTGTGTTGTCAATGAGCGGTTCCGGCCAGATCGGAGGCGTGGCAGCTAGAGTTGCGCACCATAATTGTGTCATGGAGAGTGTCGATTGTAACCGTTAGTTACAGTTGCCTATTTAGGCCAGATCATGGTCCCATCTTCGAGTTTCCCCTTGCGTGGGCTGAAGACTTGGCATTTGCCCTGGGGCCCGAGATCATGTCCATGGCAGGGACCGAAGAGCATGTCTTTGGAAGTCGATGAGAAACTTGGTCTTTGGTTAGGGTCGAAGACTCATCCGAAGTTCTATCCTTCAGATGTTGTGGACCGGTGAGAAGCCTTTGGCTGCCCGCAGTTGGCCTAGCCTTCCCCTAGTCCGAAGTCTGGAGAAAAGGGGTCTGGCCAACCGAACCAGTGTTTGGTTCGTAGTTGAACTGTGTGTTGGGTTCGGTGACCAGTGCGGAAGTGTGGATTTCAAAAACTTTATGAAATCAGGTCCGAACCCTAATCCCAAAATCTCCTTATTAGCAATTAAAGCTTATGACTACATGCATGTCCAAATTTAAACACAGTTTAGATACTAACCTCAGATCGCTATATCCAATCTGATGTAGAAATAAACTCCAAATGGAGTAACCTTTTGAACACACCAGGCGTCCACTTGTCCGCCCTCCGATGGTGATCCACACGGGCAGATGATCAAGACAGTGACTTCTCAATTTGGGTTCCTTCCAATCAAGTTCTACCCCAAGAACTTGATATATGAGCTATTGGCTAGAACACCTTTAGCCAAACAGGGACTAAAACTTTCTCTCTTACCCTTCTCCCAGTTTTTGGTAGTTCTGGCCCCTTAAGACACTCTTGTCTTAAGAATAAGCCTTTGTCCTAAAATGAGACAAGGCTTGTCTTGGAGGGAGAAGAAGATTAAGACAAAGTTGTCTTAATGTAAGAAAGAAGAAAAGAGGCGCCTTCTTCCTTTACCGTCGGAGAGTTTCTCTCTCTGACTCTCCTTCTGTTCTGAGATTCGACAGAGCCTAGGCTCTGTAAAGGAATCAAAGAAGAAAGAGAGGAGGGGGAAACAGTCTTCTGGAGAGGGAGAAGGAAAGAGAAGCAAGGCTTCGCCGTAGAAAAACTGGAATGTATTTTTACGGTGAAGCCTTCTTCTTAAATAGGCGACAGAGAGGCGCCTTCTCCTTCTGAAAAATCCTCTCACGTCCCTCTCTCCCTTCTCACGTCTTCTCTCTTAAATCTCACGGCCCTTGGGATTAATCTCACGGCCTTTGAGATGGGAAGACGCGAAGAAAGATCGTGAAAAACACAGAAGGGCGCGCGCAGAAAGAAGAGTCGCGCCCCTTCGGTGTTTTTCTCTTCTTTTCCACGGTATTTTTCTTTCTTTTTGGAGAGTCCACGCCTAGGTGGACTCTCTTCCACGCCTTTTCAAAATTCACCGGTGTTTTATTCTTTCTTTTCACGCAAAGATGCGTCTTGGAAGAGTCCACGCGCGTGTGGACTCTTCTCCTTGCGCGCGCGCGTGGGAAGAGAGGGGGAGGGGTTTTAGGCGACGTGGGAAAGGGGTTTAGCCTCTTAGGTTAGCCTAATTGCTAGCCTATTGTTAGCCCAACGTTTTAAATCTTCAATTAGATTCAAACTGGAATGAATTTGGATCTAAAAAAGACCAAATCGGAACCCTAACTCGAATCCGATTCAAGTAGAAGTCATGGTTTGCAACACATGCTAGTGTGTTCATCTGCAAACGAGATTTAATTCCAAATTAAATCCTTGATTATCTGTCCTAAGTGTGTGACCCATTGGGTTCCATACTTAGCCAGCAGTGGATCCGAGTGCAAGTTGACCTAATCTGATCAGAACTCATTCTAATCGATTTAGGTCAAATCGAGCTAACTCGAGTCAGTCAATTAGGACTCCTCCTAATTAGTGATCCAATTAAACCATTTAATTTGATCAACCCACAAGACAAGATTGACGTCTAGCAACGTGTCATGTCTACCCGGAAGATATGGAAATTCTGGTGTAATTCCAAAACTACCCTTCAGTGGAAAGTTCCCGTACAATTCGATCCTTCAATCATCTTGCATCCCGAATATAACTATGGATATGGAATCATGTCAAATCTAGTTTATACTCATTCCCAGCTCAGTCATACACTAATGATTCAATTAATTCGATATTAGAAATCATTTCTAATATCTGTACTTTGATCAAAGATTTCCTGAATCATCATCTGACCTAATTTGGCTGGATGCAATCTCCTCCTACTAGGAGTGATCAATTCCTTGTTGACCTACTCATTACCTTCATATACAATTCACCATACCCATCATCAACCTCGTGCATGACCCAGTGTCATGATTGAGATTGAACCAAAGCATGGGTTCATGTACATAAGGTATTATGGCAGTCTCAGGTCATAGGACTACTTGTACAACTCCCACTATGTGAAACATCTATTGACATGCAGCTAAGGCTCCATTAGATGTTCTCAAACTGGATCTATTCAGTGGACTCATTCACTAATGAGCACCCACATCCTTGTATTAGTGTCCTACACAAATGACTGTGAGAGCAGTCACCCTTTTCAGCATACATAGGATGTGCCAGTCTTACCGGAAACCCTGATCCCCAACTCAGGGTTCCTATGACTAGGAATATTCTAGATTAGGGTTTTAAGGCCTTAGATCTCACTAGTATGATCTCATCATAGCCCTACAACCATAGCCCTAATCTATGGGGTTCATCATATAATGACACAGCGAATGATAAAAAATTATTGCCTTTATTAATTTGTCAATTTACAATGGTCTGGGAGATACAGATATTGGCTTATAGGGCATAATCCTTTCAATCTCCCACTTGCACTAAAGCCAATCGCTCTTATTCTTTAACCCCATAC
Source organism: Areca catechu (assembly GCA_021397845.1). Classification (NCBI taxonomy): domain Eukaryota; kingdom Viridiplantae; phylum Streptophyta; class Magnoliopsida; order Arecales; family Arecaceae; genus Areca; species Areca catechu. The sequence goes on from CM038041.1 coordinate 74,562,344, forward strand.
AATCGAGGTGGCGATCAAACTCCCGCTGTGGTAGAGCCTTAGTGAACGGGTCTGCTATGTTGTTCTTTGTATCTACTCTATTGATGCAGACTTCTTGTCTTTCGATTATCTCTCGGACAAGATGGAAGCGTCTCAGAATGTGCTTGGACTTGTGATGGGCTCTCGGTTCCTTAGCTTGAGCAACTGCTCCAGTGTTATCACAATAGAGTGGCACCGGGTTCTCAATCTCAGGAACTACTCCCAACTCTGTGATGAATTTCTTCATCCAGACAGCTTCCTTGGCGGCTTCACTGACAGCTATGTACTCTGCCTCGGTAGTTGAGTCAGCTACAGTCTGCTGTTTAGTGCTCTTCCAACTTACTGCTCCACCATTCAAGGTAAAGACATACCCTGAAATGGATTTACTATCATCTGGGTCTGATTGAAAACTAGAGTCTGAATAGGCTTCTAGTTTAAGATCAGATCCTCCGTATATAAGAAAAATATCCTTAGTCCTTCTCAGGTACTTAAGAATATTTTTCACAGCCTTCCAGTGATCCTCTCCTGGATCAGCCTGAAATCTACTGGCTACACCCAAGGCATATGCCACATCAGGCCTAGTACATAACATAGCATACATAATCGACCCTATAGCCGAAGCATAAGGTATAGAACTCATTCTCTTTCTTTCTTCAGGTGTCTTAGGAGACATCCTCTTAGAAAGACGTATGCCATGACCAATAGGTAAGTAACCTCTTTTACTTTCCTCCATGCTAAATCTCTTTAGCACCTGGTCAATGTACCTAGACTGGGACAAGCCAAGCATCCTTCTTGATCTATCTCTATAGATCTTTATACCCAGTATATAGGATGCTTCTCCCAAGTCTTTCATGGAAAACTGTTTCGATAACCACACTTTGACTGATTGTAACATTGGGATATCATTCCCAATAATAAGTATATCATCAACATATAGAACTAAGAAAACTATGGCACTCCCACTAGTCTTCTTGTACACACAAGGTTCATCCTCATTTTTGAAAAAATCAAATTCTTTGACTGTTTTATCAAATCGGATGTTCCAACTCCTGGATGCTTGCTTTAATCCATAAATGGATTTCTTTAGCCTACATACCTGATTTGGTTTAGTCTCCAAGACAAAACCTTCTGGTTGTGACATATAAACCTCTTCCTCAAGGAAACCATTGAGGAATGCAGTTTTTACATCCATTTGCCAGATCTCATAATCATGATATGCTGCTATAGCAAGCATAATCCAAATAGATTTGAGCATGGCAACAGGGGAAAATGTTTCATCATAATCTATTCCCTGTTTTTGTCTGAAACCCTTAGCCACCAATCTGGCTTTATAAGTTTCAACTTGGCCATCTGCCCCAATCTTCCTTTTATAGACCCATTTACACCCAATAGGGTTAATACCCTCTGGTGCATCAACCAAAGACCATACTTGGTTGACATACATGGAGTCCATCTCGGATCTCATGGCTTCCAGCCATTTGTCTGAGTCTCTACTCATGACTGCTTCCGTATAGGTTAGAGGCTCATCATTTTGAATGATTTGGGCTTCATTATTTTCAATTATGAACCCATACCTCTCAGGTGCCTGTCGCACCCTATCAGACCTACGGATAGGAGTGTGTTCAGGTTCTATATTAACTATGTTGTTACTTGACTGAGAAGTGTCTATTTGTTGAATCTCATTGAGTTCGATATTTCTACCAGTGCCCTTTTGTAGGATAAATTCCTTTTCCATAAAAGTGGCATGCCTACTGACCAATACTTTTTGTTCAGCAAGGTGGTAGAACACATATCCTATACTATCTCTAGGATATCCGATAAATAGACATTTGTCTGCTCTAGCATCTAGTTTATGTCCAGAATTCCTTTTTACATAGGCTGGACATCCCCATATCTTAATATACTTAAGATTGGGCTTCTTACTTCTCCATAATTCATATGGAGTGCTAGAGACAGTTTTAGATGGTACTCTATTCAAGATATGAGTTGCTGTTTCCAAAGCATATCCCCAGAAAGAAAAAGGTAACTCCGTGAAGCATATCATGGACCGTACCATATCCAATAAAGTACGATTCCTCCTTTCAGCAACACCATTTAATTGTGGTGTGTAAGGAGGAGTCCATTCAGAGATGATCCCCTTATCTTTAAGGTGATCAAGAAACTCAGTGGATAAGTATTCACCTCCTCTATCTGATCGGAGGATCTTTATACTTTTTCCTGTTTGTTTCTCTACCATACTTTGATACTCTAAGAATTTTTCAAAAGCATCGGACTTATGTTTCATTAGATACACAAATCCATACCTTGAAAAATCATCAGTAAATGTGATGAAGTATGAGTATCCACCATAGGCTTGAGTTGTCATAGGCCCACATACATCTGTGTGTATGAGTCCTAATAACTCTTTTGTCCTTTCTCCATGTCCACTAAATGGAGTCTTGGTCATCTTACCCATGAGACATGATTCACAAGTTCCTAATGACTCATAGTCATAAGGATCAAAGAAATTTTCTTTGTACAACTTGTTAATCCTAGTCTCACTAATATGTCCAAGTCGACAATGCCAAAGTAAGGTATTGTTAACATCATCTCTTTTCCGTTTGTTAGAAACATGAAAAACATTGTCATTAGTGGAAAGAGTTAAGAGACCATTGCAGAATATGCCATAACATATAATTTCATTAGATAAAGAAATTGAGCAGCCACTGCTCATTACATTCATAGTATATCCTTGTTTAAGTAACAAGGGTACAGATATGATATTTCTAATGATTTTTGGCATATAGTAACAATTCCTTAGCTCCAAGATCTTCCCTGAAGGTAACTTCAAAACATAAGTCCCTACAGCTTCTGCTTGGATGGGGTCCCCTCCAGCACCGTAGAGCTCAAAGTTACCTTCCTTCAATACTTTAAGCCCCTGAAGTCCCTGCAATGATTTGCAGATGTTATGACCACAGGCGGTATCCAACACCCAAGTATTTGAAATGGAAGAATCCAATGACAAAATAGTATGAACTTCTTTCATACCTTTTGGTGCCTCTAATGCACCAGGCTTCAAACTTGCAAGGTAAACCTTGCAGTTTCTTTTCCAATGACCCGGCTTGCCACAATGAAAGCAGGTCATCTGTCCGGAGGCCTTCTTTCCTTTCTTCTTCTTAATGCCCCCTTTGGGATTCATCCTCTTATTGGAACCCCTTTTGCCTGTCTTCTTCTTATCCATAAGAAGAACTGGAGCCTTATTTTTCTTTACATGGCTCTCTGCTGTTTTCAACATATTCAACAGCTCAGGCAAGGAAGAATTAAGTTTGTTCATATGGTAATTAAGAACAAACTGTGAAAATGACTCTGGGAGTGATTGCAAGATCAAGTCTTGATTCAACTCCCCATCCATTACAAAACCTAATTGACCTAATCGAGTGATTAGATCAATTATCTTTAATACATGGTCTTGTACTGATGTACCTTCTGTCATCCTTGCACGGAACAACTGCTTAGATATTTCGTATCTAGCAGTTCTACTGTGTTCTCCATAAAGCTCTTTTAAATTTAGCAGTATGGAGTTAGTATCCATGCTATCATGCTGCCTCTGTAACTCGTTAGTCATAGAGGCAAGCATAACACATTTGACAGTAAGTGAGTCATTTTGCCACATATTATATGTGGTCTTTTCCTCTTGCGAGGCATCTTCCCTTGGTGGTTCCAAAATCGGGGTATCAAGAATATAGGAAATTCTTTCTTGACTGAGTACTATTTTCAAATTTCTCAGCCAATCAACATAATTCGGCCCAGTCAATTTGTTGGCATCTAAAATACTACGGAGTGAGAGTGAAGAGGCCATTTATCTACATTTAAACAAAGAACGAAAACATAAGCAAACAACCATGAAATGACAACACATAATTAAATTAGGACTTTAATTTAATTATGTCTCCCACTATTTTATCGAGCATCATAACCCTCCATACGATGATCGAGAAAATCTTAATTGATCTTTCTTAGTGGGGTTGAGATCCCAATCCCTCATAAAAGACCTTGTGTGTACACAACAAATCTTATATAAGTTCATAGGTAGGAAAACTCTTTCCAATTGTAACCTGTACAATTCTCAACTTATCTCGGCCTCTAAAATATTAATAGCCTTGTGTATACACAACAAACTATAATATTTTAGTTAAGTAAGACCCTTCATAGCCATATAGTCATGACTTTAATAGTAATACCCTTGTGTGTTCACAACAAAATATTACTTTAAATCATGCCATAAACAAATAATTGTATTAGGCCAAAAATTGTGTTAGTCACCATATTAGGTCTTGTGTGTACACAACAAACCTAGTATAGATCATAACACAATGATGACCTATCATGAAGGAAGGCCAATAATAGTATTTTAACACCAAGCATGTTAGTCAAGAATTAAATCAATCAGATCGGCCAGGCTAGTGGAAGAGATGTGGGGGTCCCCCCGTTGCTTTCCTAGACACCAATTTAAAATTGGCCAGGTCAGTCAACGGAACCAATTAAAAACCACGATTCCCTTTACCTTCCTAGAACCACCTTTCTAGACACCGAAATGACTAATTATCCATTATGACTAATAATGCTTATCGGTTAATTATACTACCACTTAATATAATTTTAAGAGGGGTTCATGCAATGCCAGCACATTCAATTAAAAGCTATCACACATATTAATACATGCTTTAAACTAAGCAAATATGTGAAATGTGTGCCATCATACTAGGACAACCATTTACCACATAATGGATACACCATTATGCCAGGGCAACCTTATTTCAGTATGATGGCTCCAGGGCTAATCATATCTCTAAGACAATTAGGGTTTCAGTGGAAAACCCTAACTGGTGGCAATCATCAAACTCATGTTCAATCAAAGACATGCACTGTGCATCAATATAAAAACTCTAACATGATACTACATCATGAATTGAACTTCATAAGTTTTAATCCTAATAAGGACGCTCTGATACCACTGTTGGGTTCGGTGACCAGTGCGGAAGTGTGGATTTCAAAAACTTTATGAAATCAGGTCCGAACCCTAATCCCAAAATCTCCTTATTAGCAATTAAAGCTTATGACTACATGCATGTCCAAATTTAAACACAGTTTAGATACTAACCTCAGATCGCTATATCCAATCTGATGTAGAAATAAACTCCAAATGGAGTAACCTTTTGAACACACCAGGCGTCCACTTGTCCGCCCTCCGATGGTGATCCACACGGGCAGATGATCAAGACAGTGACTTCTCAATTTGGGTTCCTTCCAATCAAGTTCTACCCCAAGAACTTGATATATGAGCTATTGGCTAGAACACCTTTAGCCAAACAGGGACTAAAACTTTCTCTCTTACCCTTCTCCCAGTTTTTGGCAGTTCTGGCCCCTTAAGACACTCTTGTCTTAAGAATAAGCCTTTGTCCTAAAATGAGACAAGGCTTGTCTTGGAGGGAGAAGAAGATTAAGACAAAGTTGTCTTAATGTAAGAAAGAAGAAAAGAGGTGCCTTCTTCCTTTACCGTCGGAGAGTTTCTCTCTCTGACTCTCCTTCTGTTCTGAGATTTGACAGAGCCTAGGCTCTGTAAAGGAATCAAAGAAGAAAGAGAGGAGGGGGAAACAGTCTTCTGGAGAGGGAGAAGGAAAGAGAAGCAAGGCTTCGCCGTAGAAAAACTGGAATGTATTTTACGGTGAAGCCTTCTTCTTAAATAGGCGATAGAGAGGCGCCTTCTCCTTCTGAAAAATCCTCTCACGTCCCTCTCTCCCTTCTCACATCTTCTCTCTTAAATCTCACGGCCCTTGGGATTAATCTCACGGCCTTTGAGATGGGAAGACGCGAAGAAAGATCGTGAAAAACACAGAAGGGCGCGCGCAGAAAGAAGAGTCGCGCCCCTTCGGTGTTTTTCTCTTCTTTTCCACGGTATTTTTCTTTCTTTTTGGAGAGTCCACGCCTAGGTGGACTCTCTTCCACGCCTTTTCAAAATTCACCGGTGTTTTATTCTTTCTTTTCACGCAAAGACGCGTCTTGGAAGAGTCCACGCGCGTGTGGACTCTTCTCCTTGCGCGCGCGCGTGGGAAGAGAGGGGGAGGGGTTTTAGGCGACGTGGGAAAGGGGTTTAGCCTCTTAGGTTAGCCCAATTGCTAGCCTATTGTTAGCCCAACGTTTTAAATCTTCAATTAGATTCAAACCGGAATGAATTTGGATCTAAAAAAGACCAAATCGGAACCCTAACTCGAATCCGATTCAAGTAGAAGTCATGGTTTGCAACACATGCTAGTGTGTTCATCTGCAAACGAGATTTAATTCCAAATTAAATCCTTGATTATCTGTCCTAAGTGTGTGACCCATTGGGTTCCATACTTAGCCAGCAGTGGGTCCGAGTGCAAGTTGACCTAATCTGATCAGAACTCATTCTAATCGATTTAGGTCAAATCGAGCTAACTCGAGTCAGTCAATTAGGACTCCTCCTAATTAGTGATCCAATTAAACCATTTAATTTGATCAACCCACAAGACAAGATTGACGTCTAGCAACGTGTCATGTCTACCCGGAAGATATGGAAATTCTGGTGTAATTCCAAAACTACCCTTCAGTGGAAAGTTCCCGTACAATTCGATCCTTCAATCATCTTGCATCCCGAATATAACTATGGATATGGAATCATGTCAAATCCAGTTTATACTCATTTCCAGCTCAGTCATACACTAATGATTCAATTAATTCGATATTAGAAATCATTTCTAATATCTGTACTTTGATCAAAGATTTCCTGAATCATCATCTGACCTAATTTGGCTGGATGCAATCTCCTCCTACTAGGAGTGATCAATTCCTTGTTGACCTACTCATTACCTTCATATACAATTCACCATACCCAGCATCAACCTCGTGCATGACCCAGTGTCATGATTGAGATTGAACCAAAGCATGGGTTCATGTACATAAGGTATTATGGCAGTCTCAGGTCATAGGACTACTTGTACAACTCCCACTATGTGAAACATCTATTGACATGCAGCTAAGGCTCCATTAGATGTTCTCAAACTGGATCTATTCAGTGGACTCATTCACTAATGAGCACCCACATCCTTGTATTAGTGTCCTACACAAATGACTGTGAGAGCAGTCACCCTTTTCAGCATACATAGGATGTGCCAGTCTTACCGGAAACCCTGATCCCCAACTCAGGGTTCCTATGACTAGGAATATTCTAGATTAGGGTTTTAAGGCCTTAGATCTCACTAGTATGATCTCATCATAGCCCTACAACCATAGCCCTAATCTATGGGGTTCATCATATAATGACACAGTGAATGATAAAAAATTATTGCCTTTATTAATTTGTCAATTTACAATGGTCTGGGAGATACAGATATTGGCTTATAGGGCATAATCCTTTCACTGTGATATCCCATCAATTTCCAATTCACCTCCCTCTTGGGAAAGCCACCTAGGCAACATAATGAAATAACTGTACCCACCTTTGGTACTAGTATTCATGATCCGCATACATCAATATGTACTAGACTTAGAATTTTATTGGCTCGTTCACCTTTTCCAGTAAAAGGTGATTTTGTCATCTTTCCAAGAAGACAGGACTCAGAGGTTGGAAGTGAACCACTTTCACTAAAGTCGATGAGACCCCGCACTTCAATATGTTTATCTTGTTCTTGTTAATATGACCTAGCCTACAATACCATAGGTATGTATCGCTGACATTATCTATCCTAGGGCGTTTGCTAAACATGTACACTATACTAACAGGTCGCGATAGTACATAAATGCCATTATTCATATATCCATTCATTACAATAGAACCATTCCAAATGATTTTGCAAATGTCATTTTTTATTGATAGTTCATAACCATACATGGCCAATTGGCCTATAGAAATGATATTTAAAATAAAAGATGGATAATAATGACACTCATTCAAAATGATTGTACAAGACTCAAAAACTAGTTTGAGGACTCCCAATACCAGGACTGGAACTTTGCTTCCATTTTCCACGTTCAAGAATCTCTCGCCATCCTCGAATCTTCTACTAAATTGAAGTCTATATAAAGAATTACAAATATGAATTGGACTTCCTGTATCCAATACCCAGTTAGTAGTATCGTAGATAGAGAAACTACAAGGTGTTATCATATAAATTCCTTGTCTAGCACCATCTGGCTGCTTCCTCTACTTGGACCTATTCGGGTCAAGACATGCAATGTAAAGAGGACAGTTCTGCTTCTAATGTCCCCACTTCTTGCAGAAAAAACACCCTGCTTGGCTCTTATCAGCCTTCTCCTTCTTGGCCTGACTGGGCCCAGAAGCATTCTGCACCTATTTCCCTTTACTTTTCTTTTTCCCTTCTTGATGGGATGATGCCCTATAGAAGATCCTCCCACTAGATTTACCATCCCTTTGTTCATATGGTGGTCTTTCTCATAGGTTTGCAGCAATCCCAACAGATCATGATAGTTAACTGCAGGCTTATTCATTCTATAATGATCGAGAAATCTAGATAAGAAGAGGGCAGGGAATTTGTTGACCCCTAAAGTGACTTTGATGATAACAAAACATTGGAACATACATTTGGTTATCTAACAACTCTTCAAATGATTTACAAGTTTTTGTAGGACAACTACATTGACACACTTTCTAAACCCTACAATCTTTATTACATTGTGTTGAGTTGTAAAGTGTTTAGAATATTGTAAAGAAGAACCCTACAAAAATTTCCTACTTAAATCAAGATAAAGGGTTACTTCTAGTAGTTTTCAAGCTTCAATTTTTTCTTGATTTTATTGTAAGAAGACATAAAAGAAGCCTTCAAAGCTTGTTATAAGAAGTTCTAGAAGATTGAATTTGATCTAGCTGAAGAACAAATTTCAAGCCGACTGGATGGAGAAACCAGCCGACTCTAGCACTGGCACAAGAAAGAAGTTCTCTGGCATGCAGATCTAGCAGATTGGCACCAAGGCCCAGCAGACTCATCCAGAACATGGTTGAGAATGTTCTGAGATTCTCAGGGATCCGAGCCAACTGCATTTTAGCCTAGCTGACTCGTCCAGAACTTGGTTGAGAATGCTCTGAGAGCCATTGAGATCCAAGCCAACTGGAATTCAACCTAATCGACTCGTCCAGAGTGAACCTTTTTCTCAACTATGGAACCCAGCCAACTGGTGTTCAGCCCAGCCGACCCGAACTTGATCCGATCCAACTCGAAGATTGTCCGAGCCAACTAGAATGACGGGGTCACCTCCAACAGCTAGTTCCAGTTTTCAGTTTTTGAATTCCAAAAGTGCTCCAACAGTAACCTGTCATCTCCCAACGGTCTACAATGTTCAAAATCAAAGGAAGGCAGTTGAAGTCTCTATAAATGAGGTATGAGAACATCCTTGAAGAGACTAATGAATGAATGAATGAATGAGTTAATAGACATTTATTGAACACTTATTGAAGTTAGAAGAGAGAGAGCACTTGAGCATTGAAGTCAACCTTCAAGCCTTCACCAACTCTTACCAGAAGCTTGAAGCACCTTTTGAGGAAAGCAAGGAAGCCGTTGAAGTGCATTCAAGAGCATTCAATTGAGCTTCACTCGAGCTGTATTGGCAACCACCAGACAATAGAGTTTGTTATTGTTGTTGCTTCTTTATTCTATTCTTAGAATATTTGGGTTATTGGTGAGCTCGGTTATAAAAACCAAATAGGTTTCTTTGGTGAGCCTTGTTAAAACCAAAGTGTAGAGGTTTCTTTGGTGAGCCTTCTTAAAACTAAAGTGTAGAGGTTCTAGGTGAGTCTGTGAAAACCTAGTTTGGGTTTCTTTGGTGAACCCGGTTTAAAAACCAAAGTGTAGAGGTTGGGATTGTGAGCCTGTAAAACAATCCAACTGTATTCCGGTTTGGGAGATATAGTGGAAATCCCGAGTGGTGAACTTGGGTAGTGGACGTAGGAGCTGGGTTGCTCCGAACCACTATAAACCTTCCTTGTTTGTGTTGTGCTTGATTTACTTTTTAGCTTCTGCATTTATTCTCTGATTAACACAGCACCTATCCACTAAAAGGAATTACTTGTGCACATACTTGCAAAATTTTGTAATTTCCAATTCACCCCCCTCTTGGAAAAAGCCACCTGGGCAATAGCTGGTATCAGAGCAGTGTCTTTGATTACTTGAGTAAAGATTGATGGCTCATCCCATGAGTACATCCTTGGCCAAAGGTCAGTCAACAAATAGACCTCCACTATTCACATGCACTAATTATTCCTATTAGAAAGCATGAATGAAAATTTACATACAAGCTATAGATTTTCAATTATGGAAGGTCATTTTAAAAGGGCCGCACATTTTCATAATTAAAGTTGATGGCGTGGACATCCCTAAGCCTGAAGAGGACTGGGATGATCATGACATGAAGTTGGGGGAATTGAATGCCAAAGCAATGAATTTTTTATATTGTGCTTTGGATGCTAACGAGTTCAACCAAATTTTCACTTGCTCTTCAGCAAAGAAAATCTGGGACAAACTCGAAGTGACCCATAAGGGTACTTCCCAAGTGAAAATCTCAAAGATAAATCTTTTAGTTCATAATTATGAATTGTTCAAAATGGAACCTTCTGAAATAATTTCTGCCATGTTCTCTAGATTTATAGATATTATTAATGATTTGTAGAGTCATGGCAGTGTATACTCCAATACAGATCTAGTTTAGAAGATACTTTATTCTCTTCCTGACAAATGGGATCCTAAAGTAACTGCAATCCAGGAGGCCAAAGATGTCAACACACTTCTACTGGATGAACTGCTGGGATCACTCATCACCCACGAGCTGACAATGCAGCATAGAAATGAAGATGAACAGAAGAAAAAGAAAACAATAGCCTTCAGAGCTACTTCCGAATCAAAGAGGGATGATGAAGAATCTGAAGAAGAAAGCACCTCCTCTAATGATGACCTGGAAGACGATGACATCGCTATGGTTGTGAGGAGATTCAGAAAATTTATGGGAAGAAAGAAAAGAAGATACAACCAAAAATTTTATAGGAAGGATTATGGAAAAGAAAAAGAGGACAGAGAGAAAGATAAAGAGGTAGTCCCCACATGCTACAAATGCAAAAAGCCGGGGCACATATGTCCAGACTGTCCACTATTAAAGAAATCCTTTAGACAGAAGAAGAAAATGAAAGCCATTGTTGCCACATGGTTCGACAGTGAAGAATCATCTTCATCTGAATAAGAAGAGACCACCAAGACTGCAAATTTATGCTTAATGGGTCTTGAAGATAAGGTAACATTCCCTAACAACTGCATTGAATTCACTTTTGATGAATTAAATTCTGTTTTTCATGACTTACTATCTGAATTCAAGAAAGCTGGAGTAAAGATAAAATCATTGAAAAATATGAATGACTCTTTACTCAAACAAAAGGATGAAATTTCAGAAAAGAACCTTTTATTACAGAAAGAACTGCATGACTTTTGTGAAAAATTTGAAAAGCTAAAAAATGAAAATCTTTTATGTGAAAAGAAAAACAGTGATTTACTTGCTAAAAATAATGAATTGAAAAAGGAGGTTACAAAACTCAAGCCTTTAGTTGAAAAACTCACTTTATCTTCAAATAAGCTTGAGTTAATCTTCAAAGAACAACAGATTTCAGGAAACAAAGCTGGAATTGGTTTTAAAACTTCTTTTATGAATAGAATTTCAGAAACTACTTTGGTGAAATCAAAAATACCTGTTCAAAATGTTTTATCTCAAAAGGTTCTAGCTACACCAAAAACTATTTCTACTGCAAAGTCATTATTATATGTTCCTAGGAATTTGAGCAAAAATGCATACACTTCAAAAAATTCAAAATCTACATCAAGTGCATCAACTTTTAGAACTTCAAATTCTATTTATATCAAAAATTCTAAAGTTGTTTGTTATGTTTGTAAAAGAATAGGACATAAAGCTTTTGAATGCAATAATTCTAGAAATGTCCTTAAGAAAGTAAGAAAGATTTGGATTTCCAAAGGAACTACCTCTGCTAACCTGCAAGGACCCAAGGTAGCTTGGGTACCTAAAAGAATTCATTGATTGTTTTGCAGGAATGTCTTGCAGCCCAAAGATTGAAGAAAAGATGGTACTTTGACAGTGGCTGCTCAAGACATATGAAGGGTGACAAGGACCAATTTATCATCCTTGAAATGAAAGAAGGAGGCTTGGTCACCTTTGGAGACAATGGCAAAGGGAGAATAATTAGTATTGGTATGATGAAAATAACTCCCTTCACTTTTATTGAAAATGTTTTGCTAGTAGACAAGTTGAAGCATAATCTCTTAAGTATAAGTAAATTGTATGATAAAGGCTTCAAGGTTGTCATTGAATCTTCTATGTGTATAGTAACTAACTCTTTAGATTCTAGCAATAAGTTCATTAGACATAGACTTGGGAATATCTATGTGGTAGATCTTAATGATCTTGCCATGTCAAGTGACGCAGAACGAAAGAAGAGATGATGCGATGCAGAAATAAATTAAGACTAATTCTTTTTTTTTTGTTGTTTTTTTATTTTTTTTATATTTTTAGAAGTCGGCTTTGACTCAAAGGAAAGTTAAACCAAATTGAAAGAAGATATGTAATAATTGAAAGCACAATTTAAAGAAACTAGGTTATCAGAGTAGTTCAGAAGTAAAGGATCGCTGGGGGTTGAGAAACTCCCAGACCTAGGGTTTCGCTCTGAACTTTCAACAGGACAGAAGTAAAGAGAAGAGAAGGGTTACAGACCAGGCAGTGATCTTCACAGGGTTTAATGGAAGGACCCTCTTGAGCAGATTGTTGGATCTCCGGATTCAGATATCTTCGCAATGGATCCTCCAATACTAGTCCTTTGGCAGAGTTGGCTTCTCCTGAACTCATGATCTGGGAAAGAAGAAGAACAATTTATGGAACCAGATACTCAAGGAAGGATTTACCAGATTGAAGAACTTGAAAGCTGATATTGCTGAAATCCGGATTCTCTTGGAGACTGATATGACTTCCTCTGGGAATTGCTCTGAATCTGAAGTATCCGGACTGGACCTGGATGCTGGTGGTCGGCCTTGACTTGGAGAGAGTGGCCGTAAGAGATGGGGTAGGCTAGGGTTTAGTGGAAAGAAGAGGATGAAGGGCGGCTAGGGTTTGGAAGTGAAGTGGCTAACCTAGGGTTTTGGGGTTGGAGATCTTACACCTCCTCAAGGTTCCTGGGGAACCCGGATTTACTCCCTCACGGAGCTTAACACCTGGATGCAAGAGCGGAAGAGAGAAACACAAAGTTTGCTCACACATAAATTGGATTCATTCATTAGATGATTTTAAAATTTATAAGAGGGGTTTAATTTATAGGACTTTACAAGAGAGCAGGGTTTTACATCTTCCAATATGGGACTAATGGGGTGGATCTTCAAATTAGGTTTGTAGAATCAATTCCCACACATATGACCGGCCAAGAGGTTCCAAAAATGTTGATTGGTGGCTTCAAAAGGTAAGTAGGTGGCGCCTCCTAGCCTTGTTCTTCAAGAGAAAATTTCTTTCCTTCCATGGCTCAACTCTTTTGGACACCTCCTTTTCTTTCTCCCTAAGTCATGGATCTTCCCATCTTTGCTTTGGGCATTTTTGGCATGGATTAGGCGCCCCCTTGAAGTGCTCCCCAAGAAGAGCTTCTTTCTTTACATAGCTTGGCTCTTATAGAATGTTTTGGGCCGCCCCCTTGAATTGTAGATCCCAGATTATTTTCTCCTCAAGTGGTGCATGAGAGAAGGGACCTGCTATCTTGTGGTGTGGGGACCAGAGCATACTAGATGGAGATGTGGCGCCCCCTGGACTCAGGCGTGTGGCTGGGAGTGTGGCACCCACTTGCTTGGCCTTGGGAGAAAATGTGACACCCTGGAGAAGTCCTAGACCACTACTGAGTCAACATGACTCAACAAAATTAAATTGCAGGGAAATACAGACTCAAGCTAAAATTGAGTTGATCAAGTCAACCCTTATTACAAACCAGAAAACCTAATTCTTCGAGCAAGGTTAATCAGAGATCCAGATGGAGCCCTGAAGTCTTCTTCTGAGTCTGGTGCCCGCACCAATTCTCCCGGGGTGGGAGGAACTCGACCCTGTCGAGTATGGATCAAGCTGGCTCTGGTATCTCTCCAAGAGGTCTGGGTCCAATTCTTGTAATTCTTCTCGGGAGATCCAAGAGTCATTAGAATCTGCCCTTCCTTGCCAGCGGACCAGGTATCTTTGGTATCCTCGATTACGACTAGAGATAACATGATCATCCAGGATCTTTTCAATCTGCTCTTTCCTCACAGGCCAGTTTGTTGGTGGACACACAGGGTTGAGTTCACTCTCAAGAGCAAGATTAGGCTCAAAAGGCTCACTGGGAATCACAGCTGGCTCTCTATACTCTACTAGGTCTGTAATGTTGAAAGTGGAGCTAATGCCTAGTTCTGGAGGCAACTCGAGCACATAGGCATTGGATCCTACTCTCTTCACCACTCTAAATGGTCCAGCTCCTCTAGCATGTAACTTTCTAACGGTTCCAAGAGAAAACCGTTCAGGCCTTAACCTAATCATTACATAGTCTCCCTCATCAAAAGTTTTGACTCGCCTTTGAGAATCAGCCAACTTCTTATAAGTTTCATTACTTAAGTTTATTTTGGAATGAATTTCCTTATGCAAGTCTTTTATATGCTGTGCAAAAACTTCGGCAGACTTGGAGACTCGTGTGTGGACTGGTAAAGGAGCTAGGTCAAGAGGTGTGTGAGGTTTGTAGCCATGCACAATTTCAAATGGACTCTTACCTGTAGACCTATTGACCGAGTTGTTGTATGCAAATTCAGCTCTAGGTAAGTACAAATCCCAGTTCCTAATGTTTTCACCAACAAGACACCTTAACAGATTGCCTAAACTACGGTTCACTACTTCGGTTTGGCCATCAGTTTGGGGATGATAGGCAGTTGAAAACTTAAGTTTTGTCCCTAACTTATGCCAAAGGGTTTTCCAGAAATAGCTGGTGAACCGGACATCCCTATCTGAAACAATGGTCTTAGGTAGGCCATGGAGTCGAACTATCTCATTAAAGAACAGGGTGGCTACCTTAGACGCATCAAATGTTTGGGAACAAGGCAAGAAATGGGCCATCTTCGAAAATCGGTTGACTACAACATAGATAGAGTCATGCCTCCTCTGGGTCTTAGGCAAACCTAACACAAAGTCCATGCTCACATCTTGCCAAGGTAGATCTGGGACAGGGAGTGGGGTATAAAGGCCGGTGTTCTGTTTTCGCTGTTTGGCAATAGCGCAGGTCCGACATCGAGCCACAATGTGTGCTACATCTCTTTTTAAGCTAGGCCAGAAAAAGTGGTCTTCAATAGCCAGGGTGGTCTTGTCTTTTCCGAAATGGCCAGCTAAACCTCCAGCATGAATTTCCCAAATCAAAAATTCCCTAAGTGAAGTTCTAGGGATGCAAAGCCAATTCTTAAAGAACATAAAGCCATCTAAAAGGGTATAATCCTTATGTTCACTAGATGGTCCTTGAGTTAGATCCTGGTACACAGTCTTAAAATATGGACACGAGTCATATTCTTCTTTGATCTGCTCAAACCCTATGACTTCAGCCCTAACAGAATTCAATAACAAAGATCGACGACTATGGGCATCAGCTACCTTATTTTCAGTTCCAGCCTTATGTTTCAAAACAAAAGTATAGGACTAGATATACTCTACCCACTTAGCATGCCTAGGGTTAAGCTTCTTCTGGAAATTCAAGAATCTAAGAGCCTCATGGTCCGAAAATAGCATAAACTCTTGCGGTAGCAAATAATGTCTCCAGTAACACAAAGCTTGCACTACCGCATAAAATTCCTTATCATAGGTAGAATACCTGAGCTTAGCATCATTAGGTTTTTCACTAAAGAATGCTACGGGATTGTTCTCTTGGCTTAGGACTCCGCCTATGCCTACTCCTGAAGCATCACAGGCAACCTCAAATACTTTAGAAAAGTCGGGTAACCTAAAAATGGGTGCATGGGTCATCCTATCCTTAAGATCTAGGAAGGCTTTATGGGCTGCTTTAGTCCACTGAAATTCTCCCTTCCTAATACAGTCTGTGATAGGAGCAACTACAGTACTAAACCCCTTGATGAATCGCCTATAGAAGGTAGCCAAGCCATGGAAACTTCTGACTTCATGCACACTAGTCGGCTCTGGCCATTCTACTATGGACCTAATCTTTTCTGGATCGGCAGCCACGCCGTCAGGGGTTACTACAAAACCAAGGAAGATAATTCTACTGGTCATGAATTCAAACTTTTTGAGATTACCGTAGAGACTATCATTCCTTAAAACTTGGTAGACTTGTCTAAGGTGGCCTAGGTGATCTGCAGGGGTCTTACTATAGATCAGGATGTCATCAAAATAGACCACTACAAACTTCCATATGAAAGCTCTAAGCACCTGGGTCATAATCCTCATGAAAGTACTAGGGGCATTGGACAACCCAAAAGGCATAACAACCCATTCATAGGGACCATCCTTAGTTTTGAAAGTGGTTTTCCACTCATCCCCTGGTCTAATCCTAACCTGATGATAGCCGCTCTTGAGATAAATTTTAGAAAAAACCATTGCACCGGCCATCATATCTAGCATGTCATCTAGTCTAGGGAAGGGGAACCTATACTTGATTGTGATTTTGTTGATGGCATGACTATCAACACACATCCTCCACGTGCCATCCTTTTTTGGGATCAGAAGTGCAGGGACTGCACAAGGGCTAAGACTCTCTCTAATGAACCCCTTGCTCAACAATTCTCCAACCTGCTTTTGCAGTTCCTTATGCTCAGATGGATTCATCCTATAATGGGGCAAGTTGGGTAAAGTAGCTCCTGGGACTAAATCTATGGAATACTGGATATCCCTAAGAGGTGGAAGGTGGTCCGGCAGATCCTCGGGAAAAACATCCTCAAATTCTTCTAACAAAGGTTTAACTTCCTAAGGAGGCTCTGAGGGTGTAGGAGTCCTAAGTTCCTTAGCAGTCAACATCCAAATAGGTGAACCACTATGAATTTCTTGTTCTAGATCCTTAGCACTAATTAGGTTCACTCAAGTTTTCATCTCTCTGACCTTATTGGGTCCTTTAGCTACCTTGTCCTTAGGAGGGACTGAATGGATTGTGATTTTCTTCCCATTAAAACTAAAGACACAGGTGTTGGATTTTCCTAAGAGGGTGGCATTATGATCATATAACCAAGGTCTTCCAAGAATTATACTACTCACCCCCATGGGCAAGACATCACACCAAATCTTCTCTTGATAGGATTGCATTTGGATTTGGACCTGACATCTAGACTGGATGGGTATAAAGGTAGAGTCTACCCAAGAAACCTTATAGGGGTTGGGGTGCGGGACTGGGGTTAAGCCTAACATTTTGACAGTGCTAGAAGAAATGGCATTCACATAGCTCCCACTATCTATGATGATCTTACATACCTTATCCCCTAGTTTAAGAAAAGTCTGTAGGATGTTAGTCCTACGCCAATCTTCCTGAACTCTATGCTGGGACAGGATGCATCTCACAACCCCTAATTGGTCAGACTCTGTGGATTCCTCCTCTCCTTCATACTCATCGACCAAATTCATTCCGGCCTCATAAACTTCTTCTTCAAACTCTTCATTGGGCTCGAAATTCTCTTCTTCTCCTTCTTCTATGTAAAGGGATCTACGAGGGCACTGGCTAGAAACATGACCTACCCTATGGCACTTAAAATAAGCTATGGCTGTGCACTGGTTGGAGATATGACCGGGCTTCTGGCACTTAAAACAGATGATACTAGGGGTTCTCTGGGTGTCAGGTGCCTTACCTTTGTCCATGGGCCTAGGGGTGGGAATACCTTGATTAGGCTTGCTAGGGGTAACTTGGCTAGGTCCGTTTCTTGGGATTAGGGCACTAACCCTAGAAGGCAAAGGGCCTCTTTGAAACTTCTCAGTGTTCAGTGCAATCTGATAGGCTTGGTCTAGGTCAGTAACCTCTCTCAGAAACAACTCCCTCTTTATGTCTTCCCTAAGCCAGCCCTAAACCTAGACAAAGTGACCTCATGGGCTTCACTCACATCACATCTCATCAGGTATTCATCAAAGGTGGTTATGTAGTCTGATACAGATCGGTTCCCTTGTTTCAAAGTCTGCCATTGGTCTAACAGATTCTGCTGGTATGAAATGGGTAGGTACTTATCTCTAAGCTTCTCTTTCATACCCTGCCAAGTGGTTATGGGCTCTACATTTTTTCTTCTAGTGGTTAGCTCAATGTTCCCCCAGTATAACCTAGCTTGACATACTAACTTCATCTTGGCAAACTTGAACTTCCTTTCCTCATACATGGCATACCACTCGAAGTACTGGTCCATCTCACCCTCCCAATCAGAATACACCTTAGGGTTTAAGCTACCATCAAAAGTGGGTGCATCTAATTTGATGTTCCGAATGAACCTATCATCTCTATCTTCAGGTTCTGGGTCAGGCCTCCTATGATTAGGTTCAGGATCTCTGTATAAAGGTCTTCTAGGCTCTTGGTATGGGTGAGGTTGAGGCACATTAAAATCTGGGTCAGGAGTCCAATTCTGATGCCTAGGTTCCTCAAGTACTTGGACTCGATCCCTAAGCTGGGCAAAATTTTCATGGACCTGTTCTTTAAACAGGGCAACAGTAGCAGTCACATCCTGACTCAATTTGTTCATACTCTCAGTAAGAGCTCTAACCATGGCCTCTAAATCAGGTTGGGTTTGACCAGGTTGGTAGGGTACTCCATTCCGGGTAGACATGATGATGCAAGCAAACACACCAAATGAGACTCAAATGAACGACTACGGGCTAACTAGACCTAGAGCCCAAACTAGATGCCCAATCAGAGTGGCAAGCTAGCCTGTAGTAACTCGGGACTCAGCCAGGCAGGTGTAAGGGGAGTGTTAGGTCCCTAGATGCCAATCCTAGACACCAATCAGTGATTGGCCAGGTAGGTGGACCAGCACACAAGCCCTTCGAGATAGAATCCCTGAACCACCATTCTAGACACTGAGTACAAAGCACACACAGAGTAACTAGACAAACTGACTCAACACTAGCCTTAACCCGACTTGTTGATGTCCCTAGCCCACTAGGGCAAATTAAGTCTAATAAATTTTAAAATTAGGCTTAGGATCGAATGAATGGGTGGTGGTTTTGGGCTAAGGAGAGGTTATCAACTCCTCCCCTTATCTTAGATGCTCAATTTCCCTTAAGATGAATTAGAAGATGATCACTTGAAATAATTGAATTGCAGAAACACAGAAACAGAGTTGCTGTAATTTAACTCTCAGAGATTTCACAGAAACCAATAAATCACAGGAAAATTATGTAAAATAGATTCAATTATACTAGTTCTAGCAAAATAAAAATCACATAATTTGGAGTTAACTGCAATGAGAGACAATTCCTGCAACAGGATAGTTACAGACTGAAAATAGAGTGCTTCCCCCGTTTACAATTCCTGCTACGAAGTTGTAACCTAGCGGATCCCCTACACGCCTTAGGAACACCCCGTGGAATGGGAAGAGGAGGTTTGCACCTCACTTCGTTCCTAGGACCGGACGTCCTGGGGAGTCTACTTCGAGCGGACAAAGTAAAAGAGAGATACTCAACACATGCAAGCAAGTCAGAAACCCTAGACAGGGCTCTGATACCAAAATTGATGCAGAACGAAAGAAGGGATGATGCGATGTGGAAGTAAATTAAGACTAATTCTTTTTTTTTTTTTTGTTGTTTTTTTTTTTTTTATATTTTCAGAAGTCGGCTTTGACTCAAAGGAAAGTTAAACCGAATTGAAAGAAGCTATGTAATAATTGAAAGCACAATTTAAAGAAACTAGGTTATCAGAGTAGTTCAGAAGTAAAGGATCGCTGGGGGTTGAGAAACTCCCAGACCTATGGTTTCGCTCTGAACTTTCAACAGGACAGAAGTAAAGAGAAGAGAAGGGTTACAGACCAGGCAGTGATCTTCACAGGGTTTAGTGGAAGGACTCTCTTGAGCAGATTGTTGGATCTCCGGATTCAGATATCTTCGCAATGGATCCTCCAATACTGGTCCTTTGGCAGAGTTGGCTTCTCCTGAACTCAAGATCTGGGAAAGAAGAAGAACAATTTATGGAACCAGATACTCAAGGAAGGATTTACTAGATTGAAGAACTTGAAAGCTGATATTGCTGAAATCCAGATTCTCCTGGAGGCTGATCTGACTTCCTCTGGGAATTGCTTTGAATCTGAAGTATCCGGACTGGACCTGGATGCTGGTGGTCGGCCTTGACTTGGAGAGAGTGGCCGTAAGAGATGGGGTAGGCTAGGGTTTAGTGAAAAGAAGAGGATGAATGGCGGCTAGGGTTTGGAAGTGAATTGGCTAACCTAGGATTTTGGGGTTGGAGATCTCACACCTCCTCAAGGTTCCTGGGGAACCCGGATTTACTCCCTCATGGAGCTCAACACTTGGATAGAAGTGCGGAAGAGAGAAACACAAAGTTTGCTCACACATAAATTGGATTCATTCATTAGATGATTTTAAAATTTACAAGAGGGGTTTGATTTATAGGACTTTACAAGAGAGCAGGGTTTTACATCTTTCCATATGAGACTAATGGGGTGGATCTTCAAATTAGGTTTGTAGAATCAATTCCCACACATATGGCCAGCCAAGAGGTTCCAAAAATGTTGATTGGTGGCTTCAAAAGGTAAGTAGGTGGCGCCTCCTAGCCTTGTTCTTCAAGGGAAAATTTCTTTCCTTCCATGGCTCAACTCTTTTGGTCACCTCCTTTTCTTTCTCCCTAAGTCATGGATCTTCCGATCTTTGCTTTGGGCATTTTTGGCATGGATTGGGCGCCCCCTTGAAGTGCTCCCCAAGAAGAGCTTCTTTCTTTACATAGCTTGGCTCTTATGGAATGTTTTGGGCCGCCCCCTTGAATTGTGGATCCCAGATTATTTTCTCCTCAAGTGGCGCATGAGAGAAGGGACTTGCTATCTTGTAGTGTGGTGACCAGAGCATATTGGATGGAGATGTGGCACCCCCTGGACTCAGGCATGTGGCTGGGAGTGTGGCTGGGAGTGTGGCGCCCACTTGCTTGGCCTTGGAAGAAAATGTGACACCCTGGAGAAGTCCTAGACCACTACTGAGTCAACATGACTCAACAAAATTAAATTACAGAGAAATACAGACTCAAGCTAAAATTGAGTTGATCAAGTCAACCCTTATTACAAACCAGAAAATCCTAATTCTTCGGGCAAGGTCAATCAGAGATCCAGATGGAGCCCTGAAGTCTTCTTCTGAGTCTAGTGCCCGCACCATCAAGTAGCCCCAGTCTAGTTGCAATGAATTCTAAGACCAAAGAGTCGGGCTTACTATGGCATTGATGATTAGGTCATGCTAGCATGCATACTATTGCCAAATTAATTTCTAAAGATCTTATTAGAGGCATGCCTAAGTTTACAGTTAATTTAAATCATGTTTGTGATGCATGTCAAATGGGTAAACAAACTAGGGAGAGTTTTAAATCAAAGAATATAGTTTCTACAACAAGACCACTTGAACTAATTCACATGGATCTTTTCGGACCTACTAGGACCACAAGCCTAGGATGTATGAGATATGCTATAGTGATAGTAGATGACTTTTTGAGATTTACTTGGGTTTTGTTTATTGCTTCGAAAGATGAAACTTTTCATGTTTTCAGAAAATTTTATAAAAAGGATTCAAATCAAAAGAACTTGTCTTTGATTTCAATTAGAAGTGATCATGGAACTGAATTTGAAAATCAATTTTTTGAAGATTATTGTACTAAATTTGGCATTGATCACAACTTCTCCGCTCCTAGAACACCTCAACAAAATGGTGTTGTAGAGAGAAAAAATCGGACATTGGAAGAAATGGCTCGCACAATGTTGTGTGAAGGCAATCTTCCAAAGTACTTTTGGGCAGAAGCGGTGAACACTGTATGTTATATTTTAAACCGTATTTTGATCTGCCCAATCTTAAAGAAAACCCCTTTTGAGCTTTGGAATGATAGAAAACCCAATATTAATTATTTTCATGTGTTTAGATGCAAATGCTTTGTGCATAACAATGTAAAAGATAATTTAGGAAAATTTGATTCTAAAGCTGATGATGCAATTTTTCTAGGATATTCATTACATAGCAAAGCATATCGGGTTTTTAATAAAAGGACTCTTGCTGTTGAAGAGTCAATTCATGTTGTATTTCTTAAAACTAACCCTACACCTTCTAGACAAGAAGAGTGCATAGATAATGATGCAGGTACATTACAAAAAGGAATGAATGACTTTAGCATTCAACACAAAGACACTCAAGATGGAGAAGAAATGGTAAGTAAGGATCACATCGATCTACCGAGGGACTGGAGGTATGTTACATCTCACCTTAAAGAATTAATTATAGGAGATCTTTCGCATGGTGTTAGGACTAGGTCTGTACATAAGGATGCACATGATTACCTAGCCTTTGTATCACAAATAGAACCCCATAGCCTAGAAGAAGCTGAGACTGACCCAACCTGAATGATGGCAATGCATGAAGAATTAAACCAGTTTGAAAGGAATAAGGTATGGACATTTGTAGATAGACCTACTGACCATCCAATAATAGGAACCAAATGGGTCTATAGGAATAAATTAGATGAGCAAGGAAACATCATAAGAAACAAAGCTAGATTAGTGGCTAAGGGATATAACCAAGAAGAAGGTATTGATTTTGATGAAACTTATGCACCCGTAGCAAAACTAGAAGTCATTAGATTACTACTTGCATTTGCTTGCTACATGAATTTCAAACTTTTTCAAATGGATGTAAAATGTGTATTTCTTAATGGTTTTATCTCTGAACAAGTTTTTGTGGAACAACCACCAGGTTTTGAAAATCACACAATTCCAAGCCATGTATTTAAATTAAACAAGGCACTGTATGGTTTGAAACAAGCACCTAGAGCCTGGTATGATAGACTTAGCACTTTCTTAATTGAAAATAATTTTTCAAGAGGAAATGTAGGCAAAACCTTGTTTGTCAACAAGAGGAATAATGACATCTTAGTTATACAAATATATATTGATGATATAATTTTTGGTGCAACTAACAAATCTCTATGTAAAGAATTTGCTAAGCTTTTGCAGGGAGAATTTGAAATGAGCTTAATAGGTGAGCTGAACTACTTCCTTCGACTTCAAGTAAAAAAACAAAGGAAGGCATCTTCATTAACCAAGCCAAATACATCAAGGAAATCATCAAACAGTTTGGTATGGAGAGTAGCAAATCATTGAGCACACCCATGAGCCCTGCTTGCAGATTGGACAAAGATGAAAATGGATCCAATGTTGACCAAAAGCTATATAGTGGTATGATCGAATCCTTATTATATTTGACTGCAAGTAGACCTGATATATTATATAGTCTATGTGTATGTTTTAGATTTCAATCATCACCAAAATAAACACATATGCTTGCTGTTAAAAGAATAATTAAATATTTGAAAGGAACAAGTAATTTAGGAATTTGGTATTCTAAACATTCTACCTTGAATTTGATTGGATTCTCTGATGCTGATTATGCTGGTTGTAAAATAGATAGAAAAAGCACTAGCGGTACATGCCAATTTCTAGGATTGAATTTAATTTCATGGTACTGTAAGAAGCAAAACTCCATAGCCTTGTCCATAGTTGAGGCTGAGTACGTGGCTGCCGGTAGTTGTTGTGCTCAAGTGTTATGGATTAAACAGCAACTAGAAGACTTTGGTGTACACAATCTAAAATTCCAATTACATGTGATAACACAAGTGCTATCAATTTGACAAAGAATCCAATTCAACACTCTAGAACCAAGCACATTGAAATTATACATCATTTCATTAGAGATCAGGTTTCAAATGGTAATATAGTGCTTGATTTTGTTCCTACTGAAGATCAATTAGCTGACATATTTACTAAGCCACTTAATCAAGATAGATTTGATCTAATTAAGAGTGAATTAGGACTTTGGGATCCTTTCTAAATTCTCTAACCTAATTCCTTCAAATTTAAGGAAACATCATCTAGAGAACCTCTTGAATTTATTCTATTTCATTGAGCCTTAATTTCTTTTGAAATTCTCTTCAAAATCATTCTGATTTGTGGTCGAATTTTCCAAAACTCTAATTTCTCTGTTCGAGTCGACTGGATCTTAATTCGAGTCGACTGGATTTTCTGAGAGTTTTGAGCGAGTTCTGGCCTAGCCAGCTCAAGCAGTTTCGAGTCGACTAGATTCTCTGATTATTTTAGGAGAGCTCTGGCTGAGCTGACTCGAGCCTTTTTAAGGCTATTCAAGTTGACTGGAATTTCATGCTTAAGTATTTTGCTTTGGGTTATAAACCCTTCTCCGAGCTATTTAACCTCTATTTTATCTTTTCTAATGGTTCGTTCATCTCCTAATCGAACTCCAAAGACTTCTATCTCCCTTCCAAGCACTCCAATCTTTCATTTTTCCATCTTTCCTATCAATGGCACCCAAGCGTGCAACCGATAAATGCTCTATTAGGGCACTCCATCTGTTGAAAAGGAAAGAAGGTCAAAAAGGCATCAAGAAGAGCCAAGTAGCACAGTCCACGGTGAGGAACTTGTAGAAGAAGCCGCAAGGGATGCTCCAACCGTTCCAAGCCAAGTCCCCTCAATGTCTACACGGCCGGTAACCTCTGGCTGTCGAATTAACTTTGAAATAATTAAGGGGATTGGGTTGAAAATAGGAGATTTGATTGAAGATCAAGGATGGAGAAAATTTTGTTCTTTGAATGAAAAGACTTATCCCACTCTTGTTAGAAGTTTTTATGAAAATCTGAGATTGGGAAATTATCATGTTGAGTCCACTATTAAAGGAAAGAGGATTATTGTCAATGAGGAATTTCTACATGGTTTACTAGACTTACCTTCAGAGGGAGTGAGATTTCTAGTAATTGACAATAGAGAAAAGACCTTAAGAACAATATTGAACAAAGAAGATGTTGGAGGAATTGGAACAGTGTTTGCAAACACCCTGTCTTTAGAAATGAGATTGCTACATAATTTAATCTGTAGAATATTCTTACAAAGAACAGGAAGGTTTGACTGGGTGAGTGAAAAAGATTTATGCCTTATAGAACACATTATAGAGAAAATTTCTGTAAATCTATCCTACATCATAATCATGCAAATGAAGGAGATAGGTAGGAAGGCTAAATCTTGTCTACCCTATGGAATGATGTTTATCCTACTGTTTAAATCTCAAAGAGTGAGTTTGGAGGGTGAAGATGGATTAGAATTACACCATACAGATGTCTACACCTCTAAATCTCTATAGAGGATGGGGTACTTCCAAGTTGAAGGAGTATGGAGGAAGAAAGGCACAAATTTTAGGGCAATAGGTAGCTCTAGTAGTGAGGAAGAAGAAGAAGAGAATGTAGAAGCAGTTGGAACTTCTTCGGTACCTATACCTAAGCCTGAGCCTCATTTTTCTAAGCCTGTTGCTACTGTTGAGGAGACTAGAGCACCTTCTCCTATTTTTGACATGCCTGCTACTGAGTTTGACTTGCCTGCACCCAAGTTTGACTTTCCTGCAGCTGATATTCCTCTACCTGACTACCCTCTTGCAGCACCACAACCTCCAATCATTCAAGTTTAGATTGAAGAACATATGAGAAGCTTGACTAATACATTGACAGGTACAATTACTTCTTTATTTAGTGATCTGAAAAAATCAATGGATAGCAGATTGGATAGACTGGAAGAGCATGTTTCAAATCTATAAGGAAAGGTTGAAGCATTGGAAGCTTCAAGATCTACTCCTCAAATAGAACTTCAACCAATCCTGAATTATATCTCTTCAAGTTCTGAAGCTATTTTGAAATCTGTGGACGCAACTTTAAAGGAAAACAAAACTGAACTAAATGAAGCTAAATGTACATTAGGAATAATTGTAGAAACCAGACAGATGGCTGATGATTACACTAAAGGCATTGGGATCATCAGATCAGAGCTTGGCAGACTTAGAGGATCAGCCGAAGCATTTTCCAATGTCCAAGCCTCTGAGCTTATTTCAATGCAAAAAGAAATTGGTGAGATGAAGGAGGTAGTGAACAAAGTACCAGCAAGCCTCAATGATAGGGAACAACAGCTTGGAGCAATCTATATGGAGATGGTATCTATCTGTGGTACTGTTAGATCCTTGGAGGTCACTGCTAGGACCAGACCATTGTATGATCCACCTCCTGTTTCCTCTAAGGCTCCTACTATCTCTCATCACCCTAGGGCACCTCCTCCTCATGCATCCTCTAGTAGACCACCTAGACCTACTTCTTGGTATGGTGCTAGTACACTTACCAATGTACCTAAAGAGGAATCTGAAAGTGAATAGGTCTTTAGTATGGTCTTTAGTACTTTCTATACTTTTTGAAACTTTTTGAAGTTGTTGTAACGGTTGATGTACTGAATTTTTGATGGAAATGCAATGAATTTTTTTGATCACTGTGTAATGTGTATACTTATGTTATCCTCTTTACACTTTCTATTTTCTTAAATAAGAATTCTCTCTCTAAGTTAAGAAAGTGAAATTATCTCAAACAAATCTTGATACTTTCTCAATCTATTTAAAAATCTGAGCTAAACTGTTTAATCCTTTTGATTTGATGACAAAAAGGGGGAGAACCATAGAGTGCATGAAAGAAGAAACTCAATGAACTGCAATAGACAGGGGGAGCTTAATTAGTTTTGAATGATTTTTTGCATACTTTTCTGGTAAAATGTTCAAATGAATGATAAAGGGGGAGAAACTTAGAGAAATTTTATTTTGTTTAGAAATTTTATAAAATGGGGGAGATATACATGTTTAATTTATATGTTTTATCTGCTTCAATGATTACTATGATGCTCTCTACTTATTACATCTAATTATCAATACTTAATGCTACTTGATACATACAAGCAATCATTCTCTGATACTTACAGTTTATAAATTTGACCTTGTGTATAACTGTATAATATATATTGATACACATTTGAGAATACAGTTGATGTTATGATTTGTCAAACAAGTGTAAATATTTACTATGATATACATCTACTTGTGAATAGAATAGATTCTTTTCATGCCTAGTGTTTTGTCATCATCAAAAAGGGGGAGATTGTTGACCCCTAAAGTGATTTTGATGATAACAAAACATTGGAGCATACATTTGGTTATTTAACAACTCTTCAAATGATTGACAAGTTTTTGTAGGACAACTACATTGACACACTTTCTAAACCCTACAATCTTTATTGCGTTGTGTTGAGTTATAATGTGTTTAGAATATTATAAAGAAGAACCCTACAAAAATTTCCTACTTAATTCAAGATAAAGGGTTATTTCTAGTAGTTTTCAAGCTTCAATTTTTTCTTGATTTTATTATAAGAAGACCTTGAAGAAGTCTTCAAAGCTTGGCACAAGAAGTTCTGGAAGATTGAATTTGATCTGGCTGAAGAACAAATTTTGAGTCGACTGGATGGAGGAACCAGCCGACTCTGGCACTAGCACAAGAAAGAAGTTCTCTGGCATGCAGATCTAGCCGACTGGTATCAAGGCCCAGCCGACTCGTCCAGAACATGGTTGAGAACATTCTGAGATTCTCAGGGATCCGAGCCAACTGTATTTTAGCCTAGCCGACTCATCCAGAACTTGGTTGAGAATACTCTGAGAGCCTTTGAGATCCGAGCTGAATGGAATTCAACCTAGCCGACTCATCCAGAGTGAACCTTTTTCTCAACTGTGAAACCTAGCCGACTGGCGTTCAGCCCAGCCGACCCGAACTTGATCCGAGTTGACTCGAAGATTGTCCGAGACGACTAGAATGATGTGGTTACCTCCAATGGCTAGTTCCAGTTTTCAATTTTTGAATTCCAAAAGTGCTCCAACGGTAACCTGTCATCTCCCAACGGTCTGCAACATTCAAAATCAAGGTAAGGCAGTTGAAGTCTCTATAAATGAGGTATGAGAACATCCTTGAAAAGACTAATGAATGAATGAATAAATGAGTTAATGGATATTTATTGAATACTTATTGAAGTTAGAAGAGAGAGAGAGCACTTGAGCTTTGAAGTCAGCCTTCAAGCCTTCACCAACTTTTACCAAAAGCACTTGAGCTTTGAAGTCAGAAGTCAGATTCGATATCATATACAAGATCCATTCATGCTCCAGGACAATCCTGAGCCTTCGATACCAGCTATTGAAGTTGGGACCCTTAAGCTTCTTGTTATCAAGAAGAGACTGGAGCGATAGGTTGGAAGACATCTGAAAGAAAAATCAAAGCTAATTAGTGTATATGAATTATTATCCTATAGATATGGACTTTAGTGTAAAGCCCCTCCCACTATTTTGTTCATACTGGTAGCCTTTACCTCCAATCTGAGGAATCACATTGATTCCTAAGTGGGTACTAGAGTCCAATAGACAACACATGAGCCTGACTTTGGCTAGCCCACCCATGCACGTCTAAAGGTAGGTTCTTCAATTGATTACTTCTCCAAGTAACCTCTAGTATTTAGGTTTTGCCCTAAGGTGCACTTCAATCGACATTTGGACCTCCTATTAAAGGTCCTGGTTAGGTCCAACCATTAACATGACAAAATTCGATGCTTCTAACTAATGAATAATCAAGCACGACTTTGGCCAGCCCACCTGACTACCATTAAGAGAGTCGTACTAAGCCATCATATTAGGAATAGCAATTCCAATAGCTCGATGAACACCTGATCTTTGGATATTGAACACCCAACTATTGGACCCATTACCATCCCACTTAATGGGATGCTAAGACTCAGTTATCCTCATAACTTCATCTTTTTATGGACCTAATAATTTAGAGGGTTTAACCTTATTGTGACAGAAGAAGAGATGAGATGACATGGATAACCTCCTACTGACCATATCAGCAATCAAGGAGGGTACTCATAACTAATGATCCATGGGCACCTAAAATCAGTCAAGACTGATTAACCTTGGGTGACATAGGTTAACACGAGTCAGTGAGCTATCTAATCAATTCTGATCAACCACATTGGCCAGGTAAGTGAGATCATGGATTGGGTTCCACCATTAACCGTCTTGCCTTAGACACCAACCGAGTTGGCTAGATAAGAGGTAGCCCCAGAGAACCATGATCAAACTGCCAAACTTACCTTGATACCAATTGGTTCATCAAAGTCGATTAGACTTGCCTAAAGACTCAGGTTGACCACAAAGCCACAGATTAGATCCATTTAGATCTATGGACTAATCAATCTAACTATTAGAGAGATCTAAAGAGAAGAAGTCCTAACTGAACATTTGATTAGATTAGTTCTCTATTTAGTCCAATGCATCTAAACTAAGGTTTAACCCAATTAATGACCCAAAAGAAGCTAACCCATGACCCTTAAGGCTTATTGAAATGACATAAAATATTTGAATCATATTCCTAGAGTTCTTAGTCATTTAAAGTGACTTAATTCTTAATTAAGTTCAATAGCCTTAATAAATTAAAACAATTTTAATTTACAAATGTAAAACAATTTTACAATAATAAGAAATTTGAATTCATTGTTTTTGTAACTTTTCATATCAAGTGTCGACTCACCAGGGACAAGTATCGACACTAGGTGTTGACACTTGGGTCGACTCAAGGCCTGAGACAGGAAGAAAACAAAACATTATATTTTCTAGGAAGCGCTTATGAGTCGACACCTTCAAGGCAAAGTATCGACTCACGAGTCCAAGTGTCGACACTTCTTGGTCAAGTGTCAACACTTCAACCTTCATGAGTCGACTCAAGAGGTCGACTCAAGGCTTATCACAACGCAATAACAGTGATTTCAAATCAAAAGTTTTACTAAACTTTCAATCAAATCTGATCAAAATAAAACTCTTAGATCTTATTTAAATTTGTTTTAAGATCATAATATATGATTAAAATATTTTTAATCTATATTTTCTTTTATCTTTTCTCTTCATGAGTCAATCATAAGCGGCACCCCTACATGCCATAGGAGACCCCCATTGAATGGGAAGAGAGGGTCTTGTAGCCCTACTTTTCTCCTATGACCGGATGGCCATGGTGAAGCACTCATTCCAAGTATTTTAAAAGAAAAATATGATGTTAAAGCATGCTAAAATTATTATACTACAATGAACCTAGCTCTGATACCATTGAAGGGCAAAAAAATGAAAGCATACCAACATGCAACAGCAAGGTAGAAATATGCATTTTAAAACTATTTTAAAATGAACACAGCGGAAGGCTTGGTAGATCGATCAAAACGATCTACCAATCTGCTAGCAACAGGATCTAGTAAGATAATGCAGCATGCAATATACATCAAGAGCAAAAAAATAATAAAAGATATAAAGATATCTTATGGTTATACCTTTGATGGATGCAGTGGCGGTGCTCCAAGGATGGTGCTTTTGAGCCAAACATGTGTTTGGCCTTTATAGGTAGTTCACACTGGGGCTCGACTCTAAACAACTCCCTCGGAGTACTAGCTCCTTGGGATACTTCAGGCCACTCTTCTTCTTCTCGGAAGACAAGGAGGAGAGGTAGAGCCCTTCATAACTATCTCTCTTTCCAAGACATAGCTTGAATGCTACATATTCTCACACCCAAATCCAAGTCCCTACAAAACCCCTATTGCCTAGTAAGCAACACAAGAGGGGGGGTGAATTGGATCTCTAAAAATTAAAATTACTTTACTTGATACTAAGCAATGCAATCCAATTCAACAAGTAAATTAGCAAGGTACTATTAATTCAATTATAATGCTCTAAAATAAAAGTGCAGCGAAAATAAAATGCAATAAGTAAAGAGTAAGAAGAGAGATCAAGCAATCACAAAGACCAAGAAATATAGTGGTTCGATGCTATCCAATGCACCTACATCCACTCCCCAGGATTCCCTTGGGAATTCACTATAATCACACATGATTACAGTTGATTAGTTTTGCGGGCTCACTAATCAAAAACCCAACTTGTTTTTAAAAGGCCAACAAGTCAAAACCTCACTTGGTTTTACGGTCTAACCAAGAACCTAATTGGTTTTCAAAGGCTAACTAATAACCTCCCTTAGTTTTTTGGGCTAACCAAGAACCTTAGTAGTTTTGTGAGCTAACCATCAACCTAATTGGTTTTGAAAAGGCTTCCCAATAACATCACTTGGTTTTATAATAGGCTAACCAAGAATCCTTGCAATAAATAAAGTTTAGAAGTAATGAACCAAAGTAAGCTTTCTAAAACAAAGCGGGTATCTCTTTGAAGCTCGATGTAGACATGCTTTGAACTTGTTGAAGCCTCTTGAATGCTTTAGAATGGATGATCTTCAATGCTCTTGAAGGCTTTTGAATGCTTGGAGGCTTGCTTTAACTTGAGAGTGGTTGAAACTTCAAAGAATAGGAGTTAAAACTCACTTTTCTTCTCTCTTCTCAAAACTCTTTAATGGTCTTCAATAGTTCTAGTTTTGATTTGATTTGGAGCATATAAATACTTTTCCAAGGCCTTAAATCCCGTTTCTAGCCATTAGACTTAAAAAAATAGCCATTGGAGGGCAAAATGGGCGAGTTCTGTGCTTGAAAAACTAGCCGTTACTGTTGTCAGAACTACATGTGTCAACACTTCACGCTTTGAGTCGACAAATAAGATCAACACTTGAACTTCTTGAGTCAACACCCGATTCAAATAGCTCCAATCTGATTCTCTAGAAATCTCAGATGTGTCGACACTTACTCAGTTGAGTTGACACCTTCAGTCGACACCTTGCTTCCATATGTTGACACTTCAGCTATTCCTTTAATTTCTACAAGTTCTGTGGCTTGAAAATCTTAGGCGATGTGTTGATCCATGTATCGATACTTTGATTCGATACTTTAGGTCCATGTGTTGACACTTCATCTATGCCAATTGAAATATTCTTATGTATCGACCTGAGTCGACACATCACTTTCATGTATCGATACTTCGTGTCATGTGTCAACACTTTGAGTCAACACTTCACTAAAAATATCATAGAAAGGCTGAACTTGAGCTGAAACACATTTCCAATCAACCAACTCTTGAGTGTCTAAGTCTTCTTTGAGCAATCTTTTTCATTCAAACTTGGCTTCTTCAAACAATTGAGCTTCTTCAAATTTATGAGCACATTTTTCAACAAGAACACACTTAAAAGAAATCATTAGTCCTCAACTTATTCTTAACCATTTTTCTTATCATCAAAATTAATAACGGAGTCAACAATCTCTCCCTTTTTGATGATGACAAAACCCTTAATGATGCAGAACGAAAGCTCTGATACCAAAAATGATGCAGAACAAAAGAGATTATACGATGCGGAAGTAAATTAAGACAATTTTTTTTTTTTTTTTTTAATATTTTCAGAAGTCGGCTTCGACTCAAAGGAAAGTTAAACTAAGTTGAAAGAAACTATATAATAATTGAAAGCATAATTCAAAGAAACTAGATTATCAGAGTAGTTCAGAAGTAAAGGATCGCTGGGGGTTGAGAAACTCTCAGCGATCCTTTACTTCTGAACTACTCTGATAATCTAGTTTCTTTGAATTGTCCTTTCAATTATTATATAGTTTCTTTCAACTTAGTTTAACTTTCTTTTGAGTCGAAGCTGACTTCTGAAAATATTAAAAAAAAAAAAATTAGTCTTAATTTACTTCCGCATCGCATCATCTCTTTTGTTCTGCATCATTTTTGGTACAGAGCTTTTGTTCTGCATCAATTTTGGTATCAGAGCTTTCGTTCTGCATCAATTTTGGTATCAAAGCCCTGTCTAGGGTTTCTGACTTGCTTGCATGTTTTGAGTGTCTCTCTTTTTTACTTTGTTTGCTCGAAGTAGACTCCCCAGGACGTCCGGTCCTAGGAACGAAGCGAGGTGCAAGCCTCCCCTTCCCATTCCACGGGGTGTTCCTAGGGTGTGTAAGGGATCTGCTGGGTTACAACTTCGTAGCAGAAATTGTAAACGGGGGAAGCATTCTATTTTTAGTCTTTAACTGCCCTATTGCAGGAATTGTTTCTCATTGTAGGTAACTCCAAATTATATGATTTTTATTTTCCTGGAACCAGTATAATTAAAAATATTTTACATAATTTTACTATAATTTATTGGTTTCCGTGAAATTTCTGAGAGTTAAATTACAGCAATTCTGTTTCTGTATTTCTGTAATTCAATTTTTCGAGTAATCATCTCCTAATTCATCTTAAGGGCAATTGAGCATCTAAGATAAGGGGAGGAATTGATAACCTCTCCTTAGTCCAAAACCACCACCCATTCATTCGATCCTAAGCCTAATTTTAAAATTTATTAGACTTAATTTGCCCTAGTGGGCTAGGGACACCAACAAGTCGGGTCTAGGCTAATGTTGAGTCAGTTTGTCTAGTTACTCTGTGTGTGCTTTGTACTCAGTGTCTAGAATGGTGATTCAAGGACTACGTCCCGATGGGCTTGTGTGCTGGTTCGCCTACCTGGCCAATCACTGATTGGTGTCTAGGATTGGCAATTAGGGACCTAACACTCCCCTTACACCTGCCTGGCTGAGTCCCGAGTTACTACAGGCTAGCTTGCCACTCTGATTGGGCATTTAGTTTGGGCCCTAGGTCTAGTGAGCCAGTGGTCGCTTTAGTCTAGTCACATTCTGTGTGCTTGCTTGCATCATCATGTCCACCCGGAACGGAGTACCCTCCCAACTTGGTCAAACCCAACCTGATTTTGAGGCCATGGTTAGAGCTCTTACCAAAAGTATGAACAAATTAAGTCAGGATATGACTGCTACTGTGGCCCAGTTTAAGGAACAAGTCCATGAGGATCTTACCCAGCTTAGGGATCGAGTCCAAGTACTTGAGAAGCCTAGGCATTAGAATTGGACTCCTGACCCAGATTTTAATGTGCCTCAACCTCACCCACACCAGGAGCGTAGAAGACCTTTATATAGAGATCCTGAACCTAATCATTGGAGGCCTGACCCAGAGCCTGAAGATAGAGATGATAGGTTCATTCGGAACATAAAATTAGATGCACCCACTTTTGATGGTAGCGTAAACCCTAATGTGTATTTTGATTGGGAGGGTGAGATGGACAAGTACTTTGAGTTGTATGCCATGTCTGAGGAAAGGAAGTTCAAGTTTGCCAAGATGAAGTTAGTACATCAAGCTAGGTTATACTGGGGGAACATTGAGCTAACCACTAGAAGATGAAATGTTAAGCCCATAACCACTTGGCAGGGTATGAAAGAGAAGCTTAGAGATAAGTACCTACCCATTTCATACTAGCAGAATCTGTTAGACCAATGGCAGACCTTGAAACAAGGGAACCGATCTGTCTCAGACTACATAACCACCTTTGATGAATACCTGATGAGATGTGATGTGAGTGAAGCCCATGAGGTCACTTTGTCTAGGTTTAGGGCTGGACTTAGGGAAGACATTAAGAGGGAGTTGTTTCTGAGAGAGGTTACTGACCTAGACCAAGCCTATCAGATTGCATTGAACACTGATGAATGAATTCAATTTCTGTGTGAGCAACTCTGTGTTTCTCTCTTCCGCACTTGTATTCAGGTGTTGAGCTCCGTGAGGGAGTAAATCCGGGTTCCCTAGGAACCTTGAGGAGGTGTGAGATCTCCAACCCCAAAACCCTACCAAAATCCTAGGTTAGCCACTTCAATTCTAAACCCTAGCCGCCCATCATCTTCTTCCTTCCACCAATCATCCAAACCCTAATCTACCTCATCATCTCACGGCCCCTCTCTTCCAAGTAGAGGCCGACCACCAGCTTCCAGGTCCAGATCGGCTACTTCGAATACAGAGCAAATCTCAGAGGAAGTCAGATCAGCATCCAGGAGAATCAGGATTTCAGCAACATCAATTTTTCAAGTTCTTCTTATCTGGTAAATCCTTTCTTTGAGTATCTGGTTCCTTAACTTGTTCTTCTTCTTTCCCAGATCCTGAGTTCAGGAGAAGCCAACTCTGCCAAAGGACCAGTATTAGAGGATCCATTACGAAGATATCCGAATCCAAGGATCTAACAATCTGCTTGAGAGAGTCCTACCACCAAACTCTGTAAAGATCACTGCCTGGTACATAACCCTTCCCTTCTCTTTAGTTCTATCCTATTGAAAGTTCAGAGCGAAACCCTAGGTCTGGGAGTTTCTCAACCCCCAGCGATCCTTTACTTCTGAACTACTCTGATAATCTAGTTTCTTTGAATTATGCTTTCAATTATTATATAGTTTCTTTCAATTTAGTTTAACTTTCCTTTGAGTCTAAGCCAACTTCTGAAAATATATATAAAAAAATAATAAATAAATACATTAATTTTAATTTACTTTTGCATCGCATCATCTTTTTGTTCTGCATCAATTTTGGTATCAGAGCTTTCGTTCTGCATCACTTAAGTATAAATTGCTTAAATAGGGCTTTTAAAAGAAATCATCAAGGTGCATAAAATTGAAAACATTAAGTATATCAACATAATTTGCATTAATGATATGACATTTCAGAACAAAAGTAATAGTGTCAGAGCTTGTTATAATGATTGAGAGTATCAGAGTTTTGCGATACATTTAAAAAATAGAAAACATATATCATGATACTCTACAAGAAAATTTCAGCCATCAACAAGGCTCCCTTTGAATCGATGATCATAAAACGATTTGTAAATATATTTTTTTAAAACATTTAAAGAGGGGTTTTAAGATGAAATTCACTTTGAAAAGATTTTCAAATAAAAATTAAGTAAAGCTCCCCCTTTCCTAAGGAATTTTGTAAACACATTTCAATTCAAGTTTTCAAACATTTGTTTACCCCTTTCTCATCACAAATATATCACAAATTATATTGCATTTATACTTAAATTTCATTATTCTACTCCCCCTTTTTGTTATCATTAAAAAGGTAGGAGAACAAATAGATTGAGTAGACAAGATATACCATTGAGTTATTCTACTTTCCCTTTAATAAATTCATTCATTCATTCAAGAGTGAAGACAGTGAAGAACTAAGAGCAATTAAAGACATTTCAATCATTTCCATCAATGACATAAAGATGAAGAACAAAGAGGTTTTTCATTTAAAGTTAAAACTTGTATAATAGATACATATCAAAGATAAAAAACACATAGAAGCATAAAAACAAACTAAAAATACATAAAGTCCTAATCCTCATCCATGTTAGTATCATCAGAAGATGAACTGATCTCAATCGGTCCTGTATCAGTTAAAGATCAAGCTTGCAGCCACATCGATCTAAGATCTCTGAGTCTGGTCCTGGTCAGCTGTGGAGGGGTATGACGACCACGTCCTCTGCGACGAGCATATGTCCGACCTCTGGTTGGAGCAGTAGAGGTAGAAGCAATGTCCTCTGTAAGAACATAATTGATCGGGTCAACAATCTTAGCAATCGCTGGAAGAGGTGTGCGATCAAATGAAGGACCTGAGTCAAGATACTGAAAGTCGGGTGCATAAAATCCAAGCTCTCGGATAAGCGAGGATGTGTGAAGTGTGGGAGTATCAACAATCGGCATGTCAAAGATAGGAGTAACAACTGATGATACAACAAGTGTATTAAGAATAGAAGTATCAGTTGTGGAATGAACTGGTATGTCTATAACTGTGTATCAACAACAAGGGTCTTAACAATAGGTGTATGTATAACAGGAATATCAACATCTGAGGAATCAATAACAGGTGTCAGGATAGGAGTATCGATAACTGGAGAGAGAATAGGAATAGGAACAGGAATATGATCATCCAATCTAGAAGGAGAAGATGGAACTGGAGTGTGGGTAGGTGAATAAGAAACGTCATGAACAGGACTCCTAGGCAAGTCTGCTGTCACCTTCACTACTGGCTCTAAAGTACGATCTATAAAGTCAAATCTATCGAAGTCAGTCTCCCCATTGTCTCCATCATCATCATCAACATCTCCAACAACAGTAACACCAACAGTATCACCATCAACAATATCACCATCTCCAACAGTATCACCATCAACAAGTGCAGGGGCAGGTGCATGAGCAGGTGTAGGAGCAGTATCAGCAACCGAAGTACTCACTGAAGGTCTGGACAGTGTAGAAAGTATAGCTGAGATACCATCACTAAGTTTAGTATGGCTATCTCTCATCTCAGCTATGAAACAATCAAGACGCTGCCTCATGATAAAAATGTCAATCTCGACGCATCTGACTCTGTCCAATAAGCTATCTGATATGCTTGGAGTCTCCATCTGAGCTGGCTGAGGCTGTACTGAAGTAGAAGGATTAGATTGAGAAGCAACCGCTGGCTGTGCCACTGTCTCAGGCTGACTCTCGCTGGGTCTCACCTCGCTAGAGAGGATGTGCTCCTCCTCTGCTGCATCATCATCATCAGCTCTATCCTCGGCCTGACCAGATATCCTACGAGTCCACTGGCCTCAGAACAAATGATAGCCCATCCGATGTAATGACCTGATGTCATACACATCAGTATGAAGTAATGTTTGGTAGGGCTCATCCTCAAAG
The DNA here is from genome assembly GCA_021397845.1 of Areca catechu. Classification (NCBI taxonomy): domain Eukaryota; kingdom Viridiplantae; phylum Streptophyta; class Magnoliopsida; order Arecales; family Arecaceae; genus Areca; species Areca catechu. The sequence goes on from CM038041.1 coordinate 74,599,969, forward strand.
CTGATGCCATACTCCCTGAACAAAACTATCAATCCCATACCATAGGGTAGGCAGAGTCACTGGCTAGTCGATGTCTCCATCATCTAGTGAATCATAAGCACTGGAATGCAGACGGGCATGCACTGAACCAAAGAGACCATCATGAGCAACTCCAGCTCAATGATAATGTCAAAACATCTGATCTTCGGCAGAAGTATCCGGGTGACGATATGATGCAATAGTCTCATCTCTAGATAATCTAGATGCTGGTACAGTGGCTCCCTCAAGTAAAATGTCAGACTTGAAGATGCACTGAAGTCCACTAACAATATCCATCAAACTGTCTACAACAGATCCTATCATCGGTATATCCCATACTCTACTCAGAATCTCTGAAGTGATAGGGATATCCTGGCCTTTGACCTGTGCTAACCATCCATCCATCCCATGGATGAGTGATCAATAAAACTCTTGCATAAGCCCGGGGTAATACCTCTCGCTGAGTGAATAAAATGAAGTCAGACCAGCCTGTTGAATTCACTCTCCAATTCGGAAATGATGTTGGCTGACAAAAGCAAAATCCACTCGTCATCCTCCAACTACAGTCTTTGAGCTCATCCTACTAGACGGTACAAAAAGTGGTCATGCAGGCGGATCAGGAGCTCTAGACTCATGTCTGGCCTTCATCCTTCGCTCTTTTTCCTGATTTGACTGATAAGGTCGACGGACAACTTGCTTGCGAGGTCCCATTGCTTGGATTAAAGAATTGGGCAAGGTTTTGGTTGAAATCAAGGGTTTCTTAGGTTTAGAAATCAAATGCAAGGAGGAATCAAACCAAAATCTGGGCTACCGAGTGTCCAAATCAAGGAAATAATGGACAAAAAGCATGAAACAGTAGGAAGAATAGTAAGAGTACCTTAAAACCTTGTGTCGGCTCGAAGGAGAGAAGAAATGGGGAGAAAAATGGTTCGGAAAATCCTTTATTCTCAATCTGCTATCATTCAAGTGTCGGCTCACGCATGTGTCGACACATCGACTTAAAAATCGAAAATACAGGGATTCAAGGACTGATCAAAATTACTGAAAATATGATTAAATTCAATGAAGAACAACAATGACTGAGTAAGATTGATCATAATTGGTGTTGAATTGATCTAAATTGAGTCATATAAGAAAAAAATTAATTAAAAGGATTGATGATCTCGAGCTCTCTTCTAATCATGCAGAATCGATCTTCCAGAAGAGGTTTAGTCAAAATATCAGCTAATTGAAATTCAGTACTAATAAATTTAAGTAAAACATCATTATTTTATACATGATCCCTAATAAAATGATGTCTAATTTCAATATGTTTACTCCTAGGTTGTTGAACAGGATTTTTAGTCAAGCAAATAGCACTGGTATTATCACATTTAATAGGCGTACTAACCAACTTGATTCCAAAATCTTTAAGTTGTTGCTTAATCCACAAGATTTGAGCACAATAACTTCATGCTGCAATATACTCAGCCTCAGCTATGGATAGTGCAACTGAAGTTTGTTTCTTGCTAAACCGTGAGATTAAGTTAACTCAAAGAAATTGGCAAGTACCACTAGTACTCTTTCTATCCAATTTAGAACCAGTAAAATCCATATCAAAATATCCAACAATTCAGTAGATGAGTTTCTAGAATACCATAAACCAATATCAATAGTACCAGATAGATATCTAATAATGCACTTAATAGCTATAAGATGTGATTCTTTAGGTTCAGACTGATATATAGCACACATGCATATAGTGCACATTATATCTGGTCTACTAGCAGTTAGATACAATAAAGAGCCAATCATACCTCTGTATAACTTTTGATCTACTGATTTACCATGTTCGTCTTTATCAAGTCTACAAAAGGGGCTCATAAGCATACGTATTGCTTTAGTAGTCTCCATCCCAAACTTCTTGATAATTTCTCTTGTATACTTAGCTTGGTTGATGAAGATACCATTGCAGTTTGCTTAATCTAGAGTCCGAGAAAGAAATTGAGTTCCCTATCATGCTCATTTTGAACTCACCCTGTATTAGCTTAGTAATCTCTCGACAAAGAATTTCATTAGTAGCACCGAAAATGATGTCATCAATTTATATTTGTACTACTAATAAATCATTATCTTTCTTTTTCAAAAATAGTGTTTTATCAACATTTTCTTTAGAAAATTCATTTTCAATCAGAAATTTGCTGAGTTTCTCAAACCAGGCTTGAGGTGCTTGCTTTAATCCATAAAGTTCTTTATGCAATTTAAAAACATAATCAGGATGTGCATGATTTTCAAATTCAGGTGGTTATTCAACAAAAACCTTTTCAGTTATAAAATCATTTAGAAAAGCACTCTTAACATCCATTTGAAATAATTTGAAATTCATAAAACAAGCAAATGCTAATAATAGTCTAATTATTTCAAGTCTAGCAACAGAAGTAAAAGTCTCATCAAAATCAATCCCTTCCTCCTGATTGTAACCTTTAGCAACTAGCCTAGTTTTATTTCTAATAACAATACCATTTTTATCTAATTTATTCCAAAATACCCATTTAGTGCCAACAATTGAAACATTAGATAGTCTTTCTATTAGAGTCCAAACATTATTTCTATCAAAATGAATTAGTTCATCTTGCATGGCATTAATCCAGTTAGGATCTTTTTCAGCTTCTTCAAAACATTTAGGTTCTACTTGAGATACAAAAGCTATATAATCACATTCATTTCTAATTAAGGCTCGAGTTCTTACCCCTTTAGATGGATCACCTTAGATTAATTTCTTAGGATGTCCATCAGCATACCTCCACTCCTTAGGTAGGTCTTGATGCTTTGGAGTGTCATTACCTTTCTCATTCTTGTCTTGATCTTCTTCATTTGGCTGAGGTTGATCATTTAGTGTCAACTCTTGATGTTTGTCAGCACCTACACATTCATCAGATGTATCCTCTTTTCTGGAAGATTTGTTAGTAGATTCTTCAAAGACAATATGTACTGACCTTCTACAACCAAAGTTTGTTTATTGAAAACTCTGTATGCCCTACATGATGTAAAGTATCTTAAAAAGATATCTTCATCAGACTTGTCATCAAACATTCCAAGATTATCTTTTCCATTGTTGAAAATAAAACATTTGCAACCAAAAACTCGAAAATATTTTAAAGTTGGTTTTCGTTGGTTCCAAAGTTCATATGGAGTTTTCTTCAAAATAGGGTGGATTAAAACTCGATTTAAAATGCAACATGCTACATTAATAGCTTCAGCCCAAAAATATGTTGGCAAATCATTTTCATAAATCATAGTGCATGCCATTTTTTTCAAAGTATGATTTTTTTTTTCTACTATACCATTCTGCTGAGGTGTCTTAGGTGCAAAAAAATTATGTTCTATTCCTTTTTCATTACAAAAATTTTCAAAATCTTGATTTTCAAATTCAGTTCCATGATCACTATGAATGCAAACAACTGAAACACCTTTTTCATTTGAAACTTTTTGATAAAACTTTATGAATGCTGAAAATGATTCATCTTTTTGTGCTAAAAAGAAAACCCAAGTAAATCTTGAAAAATCATCCACTATGACTAATCGATATCTCTTGCCTCCAAGACTTGATGTTCTAGTTGGTCCAAAGAGATCCATATGAAGTAGTTTTAGTGGCCTTCTAGTAGTTACAAAACCTTTTTTTTTGAAAGAAGTTTTAACTTGTTTACCAAATTGACATGCTTGATAAATTCTATCTTTTTCAAAACAAAGTTCAGGTAAATCTCTAACTAAATTTTTTTTGTATAGTTTTGAAAGAAGATATATACTAGCATGCCCTAATCTTCTATGCCATAGCCAACTAGTCTCATCTTTAGTAGAATTCATTGCAACAAGGTATTCACCATTAGGCAAAGATAGATCATCTAGGTCTACCAAATAAACATTTTCATACCTTTTTTCAATGAATTGTACTCCATTTATATCCGGACTAGCAATCATGTAATACGATGATTTAAAAAATACTTGAAATCCTTTATTACAAAATTGACTAATGTTTAAAATATTGTGTTTCAAACTATCGACTAGAAGTATATTACTAATACTACTAAATGGAGTTATGTGAACCTTACCAATACCAATAATTTTTTTTTTACCATTATCACCGAAGGTCACACTCCCTCTATTTAAAGCTTCAAGAGAAGTGAATTACTTTACATCTCCAATCATGTACCTTGAGCAACTACTATCAAGATACCAAAGTCTTTTGTTCTCCTTGGTTGCAAGACACACCTGCAATAAAATCAAGCTTTGTTTTTAGATACCCAAGCCAACTTGGGTCCTTTAGGGTTAGCATTCAAAATGGTTCTTTTTGGAACCCACACTTTACCAAAAGAATTGATGTTTTTTAAATTACACTGAAATGATTTATGACCTAACTTTTTGCATAAAAAATAAGTAATGCTAGATGATGCAGGTACAAAAAAGTTTTTGAAATACTTTTGTTGCTTTTGTGACTTATATCCTAATCCTGCTTTATTAAAAACTACTCTTTGATTGTTTAGAAGTAGGTTTATTTTTTCTGAGCTATATGTGAATTTCTCAATAAAAGGTTTTATCTTTTCAAGTTCATTTTTGTACTTAACATTTTCAAGTTCTAAATCTTTGTTTTTCTTTAAAAGATCATTGTTTGAAATAACATTCTTAGGTCTTTTCAAAACTTCATTTTCCATAGATAAAGCATTGTTTTTCTTTTCTAAAACATCCAATTTAGATTTCAAATTATTGACTTCATTTAGCAATGAATTATTTTCAAAAGAGAAACTATTTGCATGCTTTTTCAACTTTTTATTTTCACTCAAAATTAGTTTGTAATCATACATGAGTTCATCAAAGGCATTCCTAAGTTCATCAAATATAAAATCAATCTTGGTGTCGGAATTTACCTCATCATTGTCTTGATGTGCCATTAAGCAGAAATTTGCAACTTCGGTTTGCTCTTCTTCAGAACTGGAGTCTTCACTATCACTCTAGGTGGCCATCATTGCTTTCTTCCTTAGTTTCTTCCTAGATTTCTTAAAGAGAGGACAATCAAACTTGTAGTGTCCCGGCTTCTTGCACTCGAAGCATGTAGGTACTTCCTTCTCTTTCTCCTTTTCTTTTTCTTTCTCTTTTTCTTTTCCTTTTTCCTTTGATTGATATTTCTTTTTGTAAGGAAATTTTCTCCTCTTTATAAATCTTCTAAATTTTCGTGCAAGGAGAGCTTCTTCATCTTCATCTTCCTCTTCATCTTCGGACTCATCTATTGAGGATTCTTCTTGTATGTTTGATTTGAAAGCAATCCCCTTCTTCTTCTTGTCCATGTCCATTGATTTTTATTTCAGATTAAGCTTATAAGTCATGAGTGATCCAACCAGCTGCTCAAGAGGTAACTTGTCAACATCCTTGGCTTCTTGAATTACGGTCACCTATGGATCCCATGATGTTGGAAGTGACCTGAGGATTTTATTCACAAGATAAGCATTAGATATAACTTTTCAATACTTCTCATTCCATTTACAATATTAGTAAATCTTGTGTACATACTGTGATTGATTCATTAGGTTCCATACGGAAAATCTCATAAGTGTGCACTAACATATTTACTTTAGTGTTTTTCAATTAATCGGTACCCTCATGGATAACTTCAAGTGTGTCCCATATTTCTCTAGTAGAAGTATATGTAGATATCCTATTAAATTCACTATGATCTAATGCATAATAAAAGAGATTCATTGCCTTGGCATTGATCTCGAATAGTTTAATGTCATTTTCATCCCAATCCTCTTCGAGCTTTGGGATGGAAACACCATTAACCACTACTGAAGGAATATGAGGACCTTTATCTAAAACTTTCTATAAATTATAATCAATAGAATGCATATAAATTCTCATCCTAGTTTTCCAATAAGTATAATTTGATCCATTAAAAAATGGAGGTCTATTTGAGGCTTGACCCTCAACTATGCTAGTACCAATTGGGGTTGCTATAGATCTTTACTCAAGGTGGTAAAGCCTATACACTGAGAACAGGGCTCTGATACCACTTGTTGCCAAGTAAGCAACCCAAGAGGGGGGGTGAATTGGGTCTCTAAAAATTAAAATTACTTTACTTGATACCAAGTAATGCAATCCAATTTAACAAGTAAATTAGCAAGGTACTATTAATTTAATTGTAATGCTCTAAAATAAAAGTGTTGCAAAAATAAAGAGCAATAAGTAAAGAGTAAGAAGAGAGATCAAGCAATCACAAAGACCAAGAAATATAGTGGTTCGGTGCTATCCAATGCACTTACATCCACTCCCCAAGATCTCCTTGCGAATTCACTATAATCACACCCAAGTACAGTTGATTAGTTTTGTAGGCTCACTAATCAAAATCCCAACTTGTTTTCAGAAGGCCAACAAGTCAAAACCTCACATGGTTTTACAGGCTAACCAAGAACCTAATTGGTTTTCAAAAGATAACCAATAACCTCCCTTGGTTTTCCAGGCTAACCAACAACCTTAGTGGTTTTGTGGGCTAACCACCAATCTAATTGGTTTTGCAAAGGCTCACCAATAACCTCACTTGGTTTTACAATAGGCTAACCAAGAACCCTTACAACAAATAAAGTTTAGAAGTAATGAACTAAAGTAAGCTTTCTAAAACAAAGCGGGTATCTCTTTGAAGCTCGATGTAGAGATGCTTTGAACTCGTTGAAGTCTCTTGAATGCTCAAGAATGGATGATCATCAATGCTCTTGAAGGCTTATGAATGCTAGGAGGCTTGCTTTTGCTTAAGAGTGGTTGAATCTTCAAAGAATAGTAGTTAAAGCTCACTTTTCTTCTCTCTTATCAAAACTCTTTAATGGTCTTTAATTGCTTTAGTTTTGATTTGATTTGGAGCATATAAATACATTTCTAAGGTCTTAAATCCCGTTTCTTGCCATTAGACTTGAAAAACTAGACGATGGAGGGCAAAATGGGCGAGTTATGTGCTTGAAAAACTAGCCGTTACTATTGTCAGAACTACATGTGTCGACACTTTAGGCTATGAGTCGACACATAAGGTCGACACTTGAACTTCTTGAATCGACACCCAGTTCAAATAGCTCCAATTTGATTCTCTGGAAATCTCAAATGTGTCGATACTTACTAAGTTGAGTTGACACCTTGAGTCGACACCTTGCTTCCATGTGTCGACACTTCAGCTGTTCCTTCAATTTCTGCATGTTCTATGGCTTAAAAATCTCAGGCAATGTATTAATCCATGTGTCGACACTTTGAGTTGACACTTCAGGTCCATGTGTTGACACTTCATCTATGCCAATTGAAACATTCTTGCATATCAGCCTGAGTCGACACTTCATTTCCATGTGTCAACACTTCATGTCATGTGTCGACACTTTGAGTCGACACTTCACTAAAAATATCACAAAAAGGCTAAACTTGAGCTGAAACAAATTTCCACTAAACTTAACCATCCAATCAACCAACTCTTGGGTGTCCAAGTCTTCTTTGAGCAATCTTTTTCATTCAAACTTGGCTTCTTCAAATAATTGAGCTTCTTCAAATTTGTGAGCACCTTTTTCAACAAGAACACACTTAAAAGAAATTATTAGTCATCAACTTATACTTAACCATTTTGCTTATTATCAAAATCAATAACGGAGTCAACAACCCCTTTTCTTTTCTAGTTCTTTGACTAACCAGAGACCTTAAAACAACCTTTATTTACAGGGGTAGCCAAGAGAGGGAGAAAAAGGAAGGACTAGTGATTGGGAAAGAAGGTCAAGGGCCATACCAAATGGATCCAAGCTAAAAAGGCAAGTATGACCATCATACCATTAAAGCCTAGAGCCAAAAATATCCAAAATTTAAAATTCAAATTTAAAATTCAAAGTCAAAACCTTTCCAGAAAACTTTCCAAAATTTTTTCTTGTTAGTCAAGTGTCGATACTTCACATTTTACCAAGTATCGACACTTACAAGTGTCAACACTTTGAACATGGTCAATCATATTGACCTCTAGTGTAGCAAAATGATTCTCAATTGCCGATCAGCCTTTAGATCAGATAAAAACTCCTATGGTGTGTGATCCCATAGGTTCAAACACTAATTCAATAGCACTGGAGCACTTCCAATACCAGTCAATGTCCTCAACTAGCAATGATACCTGATGTTCGGATAGGTCAAAGATGCAGAGCACCTCTCTAGAACCTCTGGCATATGGTTACTACACAATTCATCCCTTTGACCTTATAATGCTCAGGATGACCTAGGATTCGACTGCCAACCCTAATTTGGTTTATCTAGATCATGTCTCAATTTTACAAGTTCTGTGACTCCTTACAAGAACTACCCTGGCCAAGAATTTGCTAAATTGAGATATAATGAATCATTCACTCTAAACTATTTGGAAGGGCCAATTCCATCTTTATCCACCACCACTCCACAAGTACTTGACTACACCTAGAAACTTTTCATCACTGGATTAGAAATCTAGATGGTCTGGCACCGAAGTACAGTGAGTTGCTTGCAAGCTACCACGGTGACCTCAGGTCTGAGGGACATATATACCCATATCCCTTCGTGAGTAACCCTTTGGCAGAAGGGAGCTCCACAAATGGTCACTTTCAATGAGATGTCATACATTTTACTTGCATATCACATCAGTGTCTCCACACTCTTTGATTAAGAGGATAACTAATAAATGTAACATATAACAACTTACACTTGATATATTGTTGTCCATAATAATGTATCATTTGGTTGTGAACCAGTTTAAGAACTACTTGATATATCATCTCTATATCAAATAATATAGTTCTAAGGACTCCATCATACAAGAATTCATTTCAGAAAAATGTAAATATGATGAAAGGCCAAAAGAATAACTTTTATTCATTAAAAATTCATATATAATTATAAAATGGCAAAACCGTCTACAACCTAGATGATTGGCTTTGGGACATAATTTTCAATAGGATCAAGATATGATTGATCTCTCTAAATGGTTTGGATTGAATGCTTAATATGCCTCAATTAAGAAAGACATTGGCTAGGGCATTACTTGTAAGGAGTTATAGGGATTCTTTGTTTGAGACATATTGAGATGGATTGATTAGGGTTGGGCAGTTTAATCCTAAGCCATCCAAAGCATTAAAAGATTAAAGGAATAAGTATAGTGGTATTCCATATTCGACAGGTTCTTGTTGCTTTGCAACCTTTGACCTATCTGGATGCTAGGTGTCATTGGTAGATGGTGACTTTGGTTGGTACTGGAAATATTCCTGTGCTACCGATTTAGTTTTGAACTTATGGGGTCACACACTATGTGGTTTCTTCTTGATTTGTTGGCTTGGAAATGATTGAAAATCGTTCTGGACTTGTTTGACATGAAGTTGTCAAAACTACCAACTAAGTCAACCTAAGGTGAGTTGATCCATGGCGAGTTGACCCGTCTGACGGGATTTGCTAAAAATATTCGAGAATGCTACATTAATAGCTATAAGGGTTATGGCACTTAATGCTTCGCATTTTAGGGTCTTAATCAGCATTAGTTGCTAAAATCCTAGGGTTTGTAACACCCCTGAATCCCAAGAAACTCCAAAACTCCCAAATTTAATCTCTCATTGACTCCCCATTATAGATTACCTTTAGAGAAGAGGAATGGTTCCTTCTTCATTGTTGTTGAGACTCTGCCAATTTTTTCTCTTGGTTAGAAGTCTTGACCTTTGAGAGATTGTGATATTTGACCTTAATTTTGTCAGAAGGGTTCAAATAAAATAGAGTGAGGTTTTGGGTTTTGGGGTTATTGTGTGTATACCTTCTATTGAAGGTTTGGGATAGAGTATTATGGGAAAGGTTCTTGGGTGCTTTGTTCCATCTTAGTTCAGCAACTGGTTTTTCAAGGTGTTGAAGAAGGAGTTTGCCATAGCCACATCATTTCTGGAGAAGCTAGCATCTTGAAGGAAGGAGGAGAATCCCCTCATCCCGGTGTGAACCACCTGTAGAGGCAGGACAATTGTGTTGCTCGCAAGGCTTATTCTTTTTCCTTGGATACTTCCCTTCCTGGTGATTATCACCTCGCAGATAAGGTTTGTATTCCTCTCATATAGGTATGTTGAAATGTTCTTCAGTACCACTTTGTGTGATTCTAGGAGTAGTTCTATGAGTCATATACTTTGCATGCTTGATTTCATATAAGTATTATTCTATATGCATTAAGATCAGTGTATGGTCAGTGTTAATTAGATTAACATGTTTAGATAAAAATGTTTTATCTTCTTCCACTATGTCATGTTATTTAGAAAAGTTTTAAATTTCATGTATCAGCCCTACCTCAGCATGCCAATAGGTTCTAGCAAAGGGAAAGGAAGAAAGGCTGCCAGGAAGAGTCCTAGTCAAATAAGCAAGCTTGGTGGGAGTGCTTTCTTGGTCCGGTTCCTATGTGGATCACCTTTGGAGGGCATACACTTGTGTGCCTTATGAAAATTAAGGAGTATAGCACTCCAGGTATTCCTCTATAATCCTAAAGTTATGATTTATTAGTTGTTATAGTCAAATGGTCCTAGGGTTTAGGGTTCCAGCTGTTAGGATTTCAATAATGAAAATTTTGAAACCTAACCTTCCGCTGCGGCTACGAACCCCAACATAAACCAATTATTATCTAAGGAAAGTTTTCGATCATGATTTTTAATTGGGGTTAACTTTTATCTGGCCAACTAGGTTGGCAGCTAAGGAAAGAGATTAAATAGCAGAACCTTTCCATCGATCTTACTTACCTAGTCAATTTGGTCGATTTTGTTTTGAATAAGGTTGCATATTGATTTGAGTTTATCTATGCCATCTTGATTAGTTAGACATGAGATAGGCCAGCAAGTTAAGCTGTGACCTGAACTAGATCACTTAGACATAAAATATGCAGATCTAAACTAGTTAGACATGAGATGTGCTGACCCAAACTAGATTAGCCAAATATTAAATGGGTTAATCCAAACTAGATTAGACATATATGAGATATGCTTTCCTAAACCAGGTTAGTTAGATATGATATGTGCTAACCCAAATTAGGTTAGACAAACATTAGATGTGACAAACTAAACATTATTTCATATAGGAGTATGACCATTTAGCTTAGTACTTAGAATGAGTGCATCACCATGGTCATCTGGTCATAAGAGCAAGTAGGATTTAAAGGCCGTCTCTTTTTATTTGATAGGGTTCTTTTATGTCATGAAGGGGTGCCACTATGATTTGACTCATGAGAAGAATCATGAAAGAATTTTCTAAATAGTGCTGACCTAAACTAGGTTAGTTAGACATGAAATTATGCTGACTAATAAAGTAAAGACTAAAATTAAAACCTCCTAATAAATATTAAGTCACACTACAAAAAAAGTTACATACACCCATGCTTTTTAGACATGTAAAATATATACAAGAGTAAATGTTTAAATTCTAAAAAAAGGGTTATATATATCCATGTCTAGCAAACGTAAAATGCTATAATCAATTTGTAACTTATGTTTCAATTATTAAATAAGAGTAAATCAAATATAATGGATAAACGTTGGTATGCCAAGAAAAGAGTGTCCAAAAAAGTTAATATTGATCCCAGGTCTAGAGCTATTCCAAACTCGGATATGATTAACTCTAATATAAATAGGCTAGATCTAGATATTTAATATCCAGACTCGAGACCCGACTAAAAAAATAATATAATATATATTTAAATAAAATAATATAATATAATGTAATGTAATATGATATATTTTATAATTTATTATAATAAATTATTTTAAATTTTAAATATTAAAAATATAATTACACTATATTATAATTTATCATAATATATTAAAATGTATCATATTATTTTATATTCTATTATATTTAATATAATACCAAATATTGATTTTAGTTATATTAAAACATATTAATATTTAATATAATATAGTTTTATATAAATTAATTTGATTTTACATTATTTTATATAATTTTTCATGATAAAAACATATAATATAATATAAAGTAATATATTATAATTAACATTAAAAAAATAAAATAATATGATTTAATATAGCATATTTTATAATTTAATATAATATATTATGTTATATTTTATATTTTTTTAATATTAAAAATGTTATGTTATATTTTAATATGTCTAATATATATCATATTATTTTATATTCTATTATATTTAATATAATGTCAAATACTAATTTAGATTATATTAAAATATATTAATATATAATATAATATAATTTTATATATTTGTATTTGATTTTACATGATTTTATATAATTTTATCAATTAAAATCACATAATACAACATAAAGCAATATTATATGATATAATATAATATAATATATTTTAATATAATATAGTATGATGTAATATAGCGTATTTTATAATTTATTATAATATACTATTTTATATTTTATATTTCTAAATAACAAAAATATTATGCTATATTATAATATTTCATATTATTTTATATTATTATATATTGTAAAATCACATAATATAACATAAAGCAATATAATATAATATAATATAGTAAAATATAATATAATATAGCTTTATATAGTATAATATAATATAATATAGCATATTTTATAATTTATTGTAATATAGTATGTTACATTTTATATTTTGAACTATTAAAAATATAATTATACTATATTACAATTTACCATAATATATTATAATGTATCATATTATTTATATTCTCTTAGATTTAATATAATGTCAAATATTGATTTTAATTATATTAAAATATATTAATAATTTTCTTTTTTTGTTGGGTGATGGGAATGGGCTAATTTTTTTTGTTGGCGCAGCCCCCAAACACTCCTGTGACCCCTTTTGTTTATTTTGATTAAGTCCCGCGTGCGACCCATTCGGTGTTTTAATCTGTGCGCCTCTCTGTTTCCAACCCTAGGATGGATGTCAGCAACCCGTCGGTGGTGGCGAAGGCAGTTGATCCTCGTCGGTGGTGGTGAAGGTTAGTTCATTTTTGGTTGATAGCCTTTTTTTTTTATTTCTTTGTTGGATCTGGCGATGTAAGAGGAAGAGCATCACGACAATGGGGGGTGGGTGCTGGTCGATTGAGGTGACGATGAGGGGGCCTTCTCCTCGGACTTGACTTGAGAACCATCTCGACATCGATAGTGGGGAGGGGCGGGGCCGTGGGAGGGCCACGGGGGAGGTGGGGAGTCGAGGTCAATAATGGAGAGGGGCGGGGCCGTGGGGGGCCACCAGGGTAGGTGGTCGATGTTGACGGTGGGGAGGGGCAAGGCCGCAGGGGGGCCACCAAGGGAGGGGAGCCGAGGGTCCAAAATAGAGAAATGGCTCGAAGAAGGGAGAGAGAAACAGAGGGGGGGTCACCGTCGGTAGTGGGGAGGGGCGAGGCCACAGGGGTGTCACCATTGGTAGTGGGGAGGGGCAGGACCGTAGGGCGGCCATCGAGGTAGAGGGGTCAAGGTCGGCAGTGGGGAGGGTTGGGGCCGCGAGGTGGCTTCCAGGGGAGGGGGGCCGGGGGTCCAAAAGAGTGAAATTGCTCAGGAAAGAAGTAGAAGGCAGAGAGAAACAGAGGGGTTGATCATCGTCGGTAGTGGCGAGGGGCAGAGCCACGGGGGGGCTACTGGGGGAGGGGTGCCAGTGCTCCAAAAGTGAGAGAGAGATGGAATAGCTTAGAGAAACATAAGGGGGTCGAGGTCGATCATGATGGTTAGGGTCGGGATGAAATGATGCTTGTTTCTTTCAATGGTTATTTAAATGCAAATTCTTGGAATGGTTCCAAGGTTGGGAAGGTTTTTATTTAAAGAGTTTACCTTCCAATGGGAAATACAAAAATTTGAGAATGTCTGTAGTATTTGAACTTTGAGATCCTTCTCAAGGTCCGCCATTGATAAAAGTTTGACTGCCAGGGCCTTCCACAGTTTTATAATGGCCCCTATAGGTTTTCTGTTGCCATTCCCTACCTATGTAAGAGCCTTTGATCCACCTGCAATCAGCAGCTAGTTTTGGGATGGAAGGTTATGCTTGTAGTTAAGCAAGAAATGCCATCCCCATCCTCTCCACGCAGGTCCTAGGTTGTTTGGGCGCTCTTATGCAGCAATGAGTAGGTCGCAAAAATTAACAACCATTGCGAGATGTCTAATCATTAAATAGACCATGGTTAGTGCACTAATCTTCTGATCTATCGCCATGTTATCCTCTTGTATTTAAATAATTCAAAATCAATTGAGAGGTACCTGTTACCTACTGTATATTTGCTTTGCAATTTGATTGGTCGATTGGATGAATGGCTATGATATGGCAATCATTGTGATGGTTCAAATTATCTACTAGGTGAGGTTATTCGACTACTTGCCTAAGTTTGATCTCCATCAGGAGGTTTTGAATGGAAATTTGAAACCTTCATCCTCCTTGCTTTGTTATTACCAAGCAGAGGAGTGTAGCTCAAGGTATGTTCGCTTATTTTTATTGATCATTGTATGTTAGCCTTTCAAAAAAAATTTATCTTAGTATCATTATTTTTATTTTTTATGTTTGTTTTAGATAGATATATATATGGACATAGATTAGAGTTGGTTGAATCTACCAAGGTATCGAAGATTGATTTATAAGGCTATAATTTGTATATATATAATACTTAGATTATTATCTTTCTCACATTTTTCTTTTTTCGGAAACAGTAGAAGGAGTTAATGGATTTATCAAGCATGATTGTTGGAGATTGGGAAGAGATACATTTAAGTGTCCTTGTCTACAGTGTGTGTTATATATGCCCGGTCGGACCTGAGATTGAGCCGGACAAGGCATTCGGCCGGTTGAGGCGGATTGAAGCCCCTGCCGGTCGGCTTCCATGGAGGCCGTGATGCATCCCCACCAAGGGTTCACAAGCTGATTGGCCGTTGGACTATTGTTCCAGGAAAGCCAACCTAAGGGAAGCTGACCACCAAAGGGCCGACCAACTTGAGGCTGGCCGACCTACATTTGTACAGCTCGCCGGGTTCATCCACGTCCAAGGAATCGCCTGAAGGTTCTAGAGAGTTCCCTCCAGCTGGTATCGGAATTCTATTGCAACGGGTTCCACGATGTCGCCACGACCCTGTGCCACCTGGCCATCTCCTTGATCCTCCCAGGGGCAGATCCAGGACTTCATCTCTGCCCTATAACAAATTTTGGTAGCATCTCATGCCTATAAAAGGTGCTCAGGGGACCTCCATGGGGATAAGAGGCACTTTCTCTTCCACTCTACGCTTTTCTTTGATTCTCTCCACTCTGTTGCTCCGAAACCTCTCGCTAACTTAGGCATCAGAGTGTCCCCCACCGGAGCACCTTTGGCACCCAGGGGACCTTTTGTAGGTTGTCCAACCAGGGGCTCTTCACCGCAACGAAGCAAGCCCGGTCCAGGGGTTAGCATAGCAACAGATTGGTGCTAGAAGGAGGGTGGCCTTAATCTCAATTCTGCTCCCTATTCTAAAAGGAGAGATCGACTGAAGAAAGCTACATATGGTGAGAGGAAGAATGTGGAGTGTCTCTACTAGAGGGAGGCACTCCCCCCACAGGCTTGAAGTACTTCGCGAGGAGGATGCCACGGTCGCTGCTACTGAGCCCACCATCACTCTGGGGCTGCAGTAATTCCAAATGCTGGTAAACCGCATTGAAATACTTGCCTCAGCGGTCCAGCATTTTTAGGAAGCGGCTGAAGACCAGCGGCAGCCATCGGTGGCGTCCTGCATCAACCACCAACCAGCTCTCGATGGGAGTGAGTAGCCGAAGGAGCCGCCCCCTCTCTCCCATGCTACTCCGTAGCCCTGGATATCTTTGGGTGATCATGCTAGTGGGAAGAGGGCTAGGTCGGCTTCCCCATCTTTTGCTGATGCTGCTCCCCTCGACGGTCGGCGTCCTGCTGAAGACCCGCATGACTACAACAGTAAGATCATGTGCATGGAAGAGCGCATGGCGGAGAATATCGAACGGTAGAAGGCCAAAAGGGGGGCAGGCCTATGACACCTGCCCGCCTTTTTCTGCCGAGATCTTGGGGGAGTCCATTCCCCGACACTTCAAGATTCCCCAGGTGGACCCCTATGATGGAACCACAGATCCGCTGGATCATTTGGGCACTTACAAAGCCCATATGATGGTACAGGGTGCTTCTGACGCCCTCCACTGTATCACCTTTCCAGCCACTCTGAAAAAGGCTGCCCGGATATGGTTCGTGGCCATCCGACCAGGTACGATTTGGTCTTTTATCCAACTTGAGACTCTTTTTCTTTCACATTTCAGGACATGCAGTCGAGCCCCGAAGAACATCGACTGCCTCTTCCTCATACTTTAGAAGGAGGGGGAGACTCTCCAGGACAACATGGCCCGCCTCTATTCAACGGCTATGAAAGTCCCTGATTTGAACGAGGCGGTAGCAATGTCAACCTTCAAGTGAGGCCTCCAATCATCCAGGCTTACATTCTCCCTGTATAAAAAGTTTCCAAAGGACTACACCGAGCTGTTGGCTAGGGCCCACAAGTATGCCCTGGCAGAGGAGCAATTTGTAAGCTACCGCCAAGCTGAGGGGAGGTCAGCCACTCAGAAGCAGAGCGATAAAGCTCCCATAGTCTGACCTCCCAGTGATGACAGCTGACCTACTCGGTGCCGAAGCCCAAAGCCGAGAGACCTCTTTCAGAAGTTTGAGACCTATGCACCCCTCTCCCTCCCGAGGGAGAAAATCCTTAAGGAAATCGAGAACGAGGCTTACTTCCAAAGGCCTCGACCAATGAGGGGCCCCCCTGCCGCCAGGAATAGGAACAAGTATTGTCGGTTCCATAGGGACCATGGACACGATAATGAGGAGTGCCTCCAACTGAAGGATGCTATCGAAGACCTCATTAGGAGAGGGTACCTGAGCAAATACGTCCGTCCTCGTTGGGATCGGGCTGAAGCCTCCACTGTCAGAAACCAACTTGAAGAGGCTGAGCTCCCCAATCAGCGTCTGCCGGGCGGAGGTGTAGGCATGTTGCACCGAAGGTCCAACCAAGGCTTCGGATGGGGCCAAGATATTATGAAGAGGCCCTGGGGCTCTAATATAATCAGTTTTTCTGATGAAGATTTGTTTGAACCACATCTCCTAGGGGACAACCCCATTGTTATGTTGGCAATCATTGCCAGTTATGATGTAAAACATGTCCTTATTGATAATGGAAGCTGTGCGAAAGTTTTGCTGTGTGATGCCTTCATTCGGATGAATTTGTCTAGGTCAAGGCTGCGAGACTCCTTGATGCCACACACTGGATTTATGGAAAACTCCGTTGGGGTAGAAGGAGAAATTATCTTACCCGTAACCCTTGGGATAGAACCTTGCCAATGGACTTTTCCCGTCAACTTTGTGGTCCTTCGTACGACCTCAACGTACAATGCCATCTTGGGCCGACCGGCTCTTAACAAGTTCAGTGCCATTGTATCCACTTACCACTTACTAGCAAAGTTCCCAACTTGCAACAGGGTTGGGGAACTGAGGGGAGACCGCAGGATGGCCAGACAATGTTTGGCCATTCATGACAGGAAGCTGGAGGAGCGCCGTACACTCGAACAACTGGATCCCAAGGACAAGGCAGATGACTGCGGTCAGCCAGTCGAAAAGGTGGTGTTTGTTCCACTCAGAGAGGATGATCCCACTAAAGTGCTTCAAATTGGGAGTATGCTAATCGAAGAAGCCCAGCAAGAGCTGATTGGGTTCTTAAGGAGCAACGCTGATGTCTTTGCCTGGTCAACCTCAGACATGCCAGGCATCCTATCGGACGTCATTACTCACCAACTCAAGGTCGATCCGACGTATAGGCCCATTCGGCAAAAGAAAAGAAGCTTTGCCATCGAGAGGCAAAGGGCCATTGAAGAAGAGGTGAAAAAACTCCTTGACACCGGGTTTGTTAGGGAATCCCACTATCCAGAATGGGTTGCTAATGTTGTTATGTTAATGAAGGCTAGTGGGAAGTGGAGGATCTGTGTGGACTATACGAACCTCAACAAAGCTTGTCCGAAGGACAGCTTCCCTCTACCAAAGATCAACCAGCTGATGGATGCCATAGCTGGTCACCAGCTATTGAGCTTCATGGATGCGTTCTCGGGGTACAACCAGATCAGGATGCACCTCGAAGACGAGGAGAAGACGGCCTTCATCATGGATAGGGGGTTGTATTGTTACAGGATGATGCCTTTTGGCCTGAAGAATGCGGGCGCTACCATCCAACGGCTGATCAACTGAGTTTTCGAAGGACAACTTGGAAGAAATATGGAGGCTTACATTGATGACATGATTGCTAAGAGCCTCCGAAGGACCGACCACATCAGAGACTTGAAGGAATCCTTCGACGCGCTTAAACATCATCGGATGAAGTTAAACCCTGCTAAGTGCATCTTTGGGGTGACCTCTGGGAAATTCCTTGGTTTCCTGGTCACCCAGAGGAAGATTGAAGTCAACCATGAGAAAATCAGGGCCATCATGGACATGTCACATCCGACCAGCAAGAAGCAAGTGCAGGAGCTCACAAGCCGTATCGACTCTCTTAACCATTTCATTTCCTGATCGGCTGAGAAGTCTTTGCCCTTCTTCAGAACTTTACGCCGGTCAGACAATTTTTAGTGGATAGACGAGTGCCGATTAGCTTTCGAAGCCTTGAAGGATTACTTGAAGAGCCCCCCACTGTTGGCCAAACTAATAGAGGGGGAGGTGTTATATCTATACCTATCGGCCTCCGACGAAGCCGTCAGTGCTGTCCTTGTGCGGGTAGGGGAAGATGGCCAGCAGAAGCCTATCTATTATGTCAGCAAAGTCCTCCACGATGCTGAGATAAGGTACCCCAAGGTCCAAAAATTGGTTTACTCGCTGGTCATGGCGGCAAAGTGCCTCAGGCCTTATTTCCAGGCACACTCGATCGTCGTGCTGATCGACTAGTCCCTTAAGGTGATCACCCAAAGTCCGGACACCTCTGGATGGCTCGCCAAGTGGGCCATCCGGCTGGGCAAGTTTGACATCTGCTTTCGATCCCGGTCGGCCCTGAAGGCCCAGGTAATTGCTGATTTTATTGCAGAGTGCACTTGGGGGACGGAGGCTGCCCCTTCAATTGCTGATGTACCTAGGACCGATCTAGCTAGAGGGTCCGAGCCCACCTGGACTCTCCATATAGACGGAGCCTCCAATCTCGCAGGATGCGAGGCGAGCCTGATCTTAGCCGACCCCGATAGACAATGTTTAAAGTACACCCTACATTTCGCATTTCAAGCCTCCAACAACTAGGCGAAGTATGAAGCTTTACTTGCGGGGCTGAAGATAGCTGGTGAGTTGGGCATCAGCTGAATCCGGGCCTTCTCTGACTCCTAGTTGGTAGTCAATCAAGTGAACAGTGAGTTCGAAGTGAGGGACCCTACCCTGGCTAGGTACTTAAACAAGGTACGAGGCTTTACGTCTGTGCTCAAGTTTTTCGAGATTCTCCACATCCCTCGGTAGCAGAACTCTCGGGCGGATGCTCTGTCATGGCTAGCCATGACTTTGGTCAGCACCTCAGGCTAGACCTTTGTGGGGCATTTATAGCATCCAAGAATTGCGGAAGAGATGACCGACATCCATCAAGTTAGCCAGGGGGCATCGTGGATGGACCCGATCCGTACTTACTTGGCCCAGGGAACCCTTCCGGATGACCTGGTTGAAGCCAAGCGTGTATGCTCGACATCCTCCAAATACGTCATTCTCGATGGAACTCTCTACAAGCGGTTGTTCTCATAGCCATTGTTGAAGTGCTTGGGGCCGACCGATGCAGACTATACACTTAAGGAGGTCCATAAGGCATTTGCGGCGACCATCTTGGAGGAAGATCCCTAGCCTACAAAATTATCCGGCAAGGATATTACTGGCCCATAATTCAGAAAGATGCATCAGACTTTGTGCAGAAGTGCGACGCGTGTCAAAGGTGCTCGGGGATCTAGAGGAGGCCCTCAAGTCAGCTAACCCCGCTTGTAGCAACGTGGCCATTTGCCCAGGGGGCATGGACATCCTGGTACCTTTTCTCCCAGTGTCTGGCCAACAAAAGTTCCTCCTCGTGGCCATTGATTACTTTACCAAGTGGGTTGAGGCAGAAGCAGTGGCGTAGATAACGGAAGCCAAGGTGGAGAACTTCATCCGAAATTTAATTATCTTCAGATTCAGTATCCCACGGACGATCATCATAGATAATGGAAGATAATTTGACAACTCAAGATTTCAAGATTTTTGCTAGCAGTACCACATTTCTCATCGGTTCACCTCGGTCGGCCACCCGCAATCTAACGGAGAAGCTGAGGTCACCAACCGGACGATCTTGCATGGGTTGAAGACTCGGCTAAAAGAGGGCAAAGGACTTTTGGCAGAAGAACATTATTCCATATTATGGGCATATCGGAACACCGCTCAGACAGCGATCGGGGAAACTCCGTTCAACTTGACTTACGGGAGTGAGGCGGTCATTTCCGTAGAAATCTCTTTGCAATCCCTGTAGGTTGACCACCTCACCAAGCTGACCAACTCGGAGCAGCGAAGAGCCGACCTGGATTTGCTGGAGGAGACCAGTCTACGAGCGAGCATGATGATGGAAGCTTACCGACAGAAGATGGCTTGATATTACGATTCGAGGGTTAAGGCACGAACCTTCCAGGTTGGGGACTTGGTCTTGCAGAGGACAGAGATTTCAAGACCGATCGAGCAAGGAAAGCTTTCTCCTAATTGGGAGGGCTCCTATTGAGTCAGTGAAGTAATCCGGCCCGGAACCTACCGGCTTGAGCAGTTGGATGGGTAGCAAATATCATTTCCATGGAATGTAGACAATCTTCACAAGTACTATCAACAAAGTCTGAAGTTTCCTTCATGTTCACTCCGAAAGTCCGACTCTGGTCTGCAGAGGCCCTAGGGCGGCCCATTCCGAAAGTTCAACTCCGGTTGGCAGAGGCCCTAGGGCGGCCTATTCCGAAAGTTCAGCCCTGGTCAGCAAAGGCCCTAAGGCAGCCCATTCTGAAAGTCCGACTCCGATCGACAGAGGCCCTAGGGTGGTCCATTCCGAAAGTCCGACTCCGATCGGCATAGGCCCTAGGAAGACCCATTCCGAAAGTCCGACCTTGGTCGGCAGAGGCCCTAGGGCGGCCCATTCTGAAAGTCCGACTCCGATCGACAGAGGCCCTAGGGCGGCCCATTCCAAAAGTCTGACTCTGGTCGGTAGAGGCCCTAGTGTGGCCCATTCCTAAAGTTCGACCCCGGTCCGTAGAGGCCCTAAGGTGGCCCATTCTGAATGTCTGATCCCGATCGACAGAGGCTCTAGGGTAGCCCATTCCGAGAGTCTGACTCCGGTCGACAATCGTCGCGCGTGGCATATGTGGGATCACGCGATGAACAGATGGCGAACCTGAGCCACCTGACGAAGCAAACTGGGAGCAAATCTCCTGGTTCATGAGTCTGAACTAAACAGTTGCCAACCTTCCTACTTCAGACTTCAGAAAGCCAACCAAGAATACTTGGAAGTTTTCCTAACTATTCGAACTGGACTTCAAAAAGCCAACCAGAATTACTTGAAAAAAATTTTGAAAGAAAAAGAAAGTAACTTATGGTACAGAGAAGCCGACTAACAAGACTTAGAAAAATTTGGAGAGAACATCAAGCCCAACACATACATACATAAGACAAAGGTAACATCTTTCATTATATTCAAAAGCATATGCTTACAAAGGGTGGGTCGGACCTTTACAAACCCCTAGGTCACACCCACGGAAGGTGCATCGCGGGACCTGGCTTCGGCCCCGTTTGCTACATCTGGAAGGATGGCCGGGACTACGGTGCTAGGGGATTCGACTGGGACACTTGCTACCTCTATCTCGACCCTGGCCTCCTCCACCTCCCATTCGCCTTGGGGCTCTCCCTCTTCTATAGGCCCTTTCAGCTCCGCACCCGACAGGTCTAGCTCCAGGAAAAGGTGGGCCACCTTCCTCATGCAGTCATCGTAGCCCTCCCGGTAAAAGTCTGACATCGCCTCTTCGACCTCCTCGTTGAAGTCGGAGGAGGTCTTATACGCCGTCACCACCTCTTGGGCTTGCCTTGCGGCCTGCTCCCTAGCTTCCTCAAGCTGGGCCGACAGCCGCACCACCATGGCCCTTTCAGCCTGGGCTCTCTTGTCGGCCTCCAAGAACCGACCCTCTTCTTCCTGTAGCCGGTGCATGAGGGATGCCACTTTCACGTTCCTCTTCTTCAGACTGGACTCCCAGTCAGCCAGTCATCCCTCTGCCTCCTTCAGGGCCTCCTTCGATGATTCGGCCTCTGCTTGAGCGGCCGACGACTTCTCCTCCACAGACTTCAAGGATGCCTCCAGGGCGGCCTGAGTTGCCTCCAGGGCGGCCTGAGTTGCCTCCAGCTCCTGCACCCTTTTGGCGAAGGTTTTGGCCGAATGGATCACTCGACCGATACCGTCATCCATCAAAGAAATGTTGTGGAGGAGCTGCAGGCACAAGACTAAGTTAGAGCTAAAAGAAGAAGGGAGAAAGGGGGGCAAAGAATCGAATAAGTTGCAAAGGTTTAAGTGAAGTGCCTTACCCTCTTGAGATTACGGTAGGACCCCATCACCACATCACTCAAGTTCCTTTGGATTGACCGCTCCCAATCGAAGTTGGTCATCGCCCCTTTGAGCAGGATCCGTGCTCTCCAGGGGTGGTCCAGAGCATCCTAGTGTTGGAACTCCTCTTGGAAAACCTCATCATCCGATCCTTCTTTGGCCCCCTCCTCGTCGGCCTCTTCTACCGCCGCTCCTTTTCCTTTGCACCCTGAGGGCCCTGCTGTATCCAGAATAATAGGCGCAAAAGCTGGCGCAACCGTTGTACTGGGTAGGTCTGATCGCTGCTGTTCCTGTGAGGTGACAGACTCCCCGACGGTGGATGGAACCCCAGACGCCCCAGATGCCTTCCTAGCCAGTACCTCCATAAGAGGGGCGTTGTCCTGGTCAGACTCCACTTCCACGACCAGTGCGGGCGGTCTCTCCTCCCGTTTATTCTTTTGTCTTTCGGCCGTCGGCGTTGGAGCTGACTCTGGGGTGGACCTTTTTTGCACCGCCCGCTGAACAACCTTAGCTTTGTCTATCTTCCTCATCCCTCTTCCTATTGCAAAGAAGGTCAGGGTTAGTCAAAGAGAAAAAAAATAGCAACGGAGATAGAAGGGTGAACTGTGAGAATGGAGATCGGCCCTTGCCTAAGAATCTCTGGGAGCTAATTCCTGCCCGGTGAAGGTGGTCTTCACCCAGCAACTCAAATGCCGCAGTTGGACTAGCTCCATTGAGTTCATTATAACTGGCATGGTAAGCCATCAGGATCGACCTTCCCTCTCGGAGTCTCGCCCACGGCTCCCTCCATAAGGGCTCGAACCCCCAGGGCTGAAGACTACTTACGAATAAAAACCAGGCCTTCCACCCGTGGACGGTCGATGGAAGACACTTTAGGATTTTTCGACCGGGATAGGGACTGAACATCCACCATTCCTGGCTCCTAAAGTCCTTTTTCAAGAGGAAGAAATTGCCAAAAAGGGGTAACCTAAGTTCAAATTTGGCCCTATGACACAATACTACGAAGCAGCAGATGATCCGAATGCTATTCGGAGTCAGCTATGTCGGGGTTAATCTATAGTGCTGGAAGACCTCTACAAAGAAGGGATGCAGTGGGAACCTCAGGCTGGCCTTGAGGTGGGACTTGTACATCGGTAAGGTTCTTGGCCCTAATGGGTTGTTCACTCTCCCCTCTTGGCCCGGTAACATGAGGTGCAGAGTGGTGGGGATCCCGTACACTACTCTAAGGTTCTCTACTCGCTCTTGGGTCATGGACGATGGGATCTCGCTCGGCCCTAGTTTCCTAGGTCAATGGACTGGGCCCCTACCAGCGGTCGCCATTAATAATGAAGAAGGAGGAAGACTTGGGAGTTAACCTGAAGATGACCTTCTAAGAACTGGGTCTCGCGAGGGAAGAAGGAGGAGCTCTCTCGCAGAGTATAGACACAACCAGCAAACCTTCCTGGGGCACGCCGCCCCTCCTTTTATAGTTCTCTAGGGGGCATCGCTTCGTTGTTAGCGGGCATTTCAATCACCCCATGAGGAGTCGCGTCCGTCCACATTCCCCGAAACTAAGATGACAGGTTGATGGCAGGCAGCAATTTGTATGAAAGCCGAACCAACGGTAAAGAAGCCATCTAGAAGTTGAAGCTGACCGTCCGGATGTCGCCACCTGGCGCAGCGCGTCCCCTCGTTTTTGCCAGCGCCCCTGCACGCCTGACACTCATAATGACATCGTTCCCCCAATTAATTACAACCCTCGGCCCTCCCAATGAGGGGCCAACATCTATCCAGGAGTCCAAGAAGTGCAACATTTTGGGAATTGCATTCCGGTATTTCAGCACATAGTATTTCTTCTAATAGAAATAGCACAAGTGGAGATTGCACTAAGGATGATGGCATACATAAAATGGTACTATATGAACTTAAAGCTACAATGGATGATGATAAGGAATTTGAATATGGTGATACTGGTCGAGGAGATGGAGATGAATTTTTAAATGGATTAAAGAAGTTGCTTGAAGATACACAAAATTCATTATTTGAAGGTTGTAAGAGTTTTAAGAAGCTTTCTTTTGTTCTCCATCTATTCAACATTATGTGCATGACTGAAATGTCCCAAAAGGCTTTTGATTTGATGATGCAGTTGTATAAACCCCTTCTTCCAGATGGCAATGCACATCCAAATTCTTGTAATGAAGTTAAAACGATTTTTGCCACATTAGGTTATAGTTATGAAAAGTTAGATGCATGTCTGAATGATTGCATTATGTATTGGGGGGAGGAGAATAAAGATCATACAAGTTGTCCAAAATGTGGAGAGGATAGATGGATTGAAAAAAAAACTTATTATGGCCATAAAGGAAAAAAAAATCCAAAAAGATCCTTCATTATTTTTTATTAATCCCAAGACTTTAGAGGATGTACTTGTGCTCTGAATTGGCTGTAAAAATGAGGTGACATAAAGAGGTGCAAAATGTAGATGGCATCTTGAGACATCCAGCAGATTCATCTTGATGGAAATCACTTGATGTCATTAATGATTTTGGATTTGACTCTCAAAATGTTCGTCTTGGCTTGGCAAGCGATCGGTTTAATCTTTTTGGTAATATGAGTGTATGCTATAGCATTTGGCTAATTATTTTGCTGCCTTATAATTGCCACCATGTAAGTGTTTGAAATGGCCTAATATATTCCTATCCTTACTTATACTAAGTCCACATGGACCTAGTAACAATATTGATATTTACCTATAACCTCTCATTCATGAATTAAATATTTTATGGAATGGGGTTGACACATATGATGCTTTGAGAGACGAGAGGTTCAACGTGCATGCTGCATTATTGTAGATAATAAATGATTTCCCTGCATATGGATACTTATCAAGTTGGAGCATGAAAGGATGATTGGCCTATCCATAATGTAATAAAGATACATGATCTAATTGGTTACATTCATGTGGGAAACATTATTATGCTGGTCATAGATGGTGGTTGGACAAGGACCATAAATTTTGATGAATAAAGTCAAGATTTTTTGATAGGGAAGAAGATATGAGACATGCACCTACTCTGCCTTCTAGGAGTGACGTATTCTAGAAACTAGATGGTCTTACTTTTATCTCATAAACTTTTAAAAATTTGAAGAAAAGAAAAAGAGTGTCAAGCAAGAATTTGAAGAGAGCACCAAAGCAAAAAAAATCAAAGAAGAGAAATACTATAGAAGAGCCTGATAATGTTGAAAAAGATAAATACCTAGCATGGAAAAAGAAGAGTATCTTTTTTTATTTGCATATTGGAAGTTATTACCTATTCGGCATATCCTTGATATAATGCACATTGAGAAGAATGTCTTTGATAGTTTGATTGGAACATTATTGGGAATTGATGGTAAAAGTAAGGATGGCTTGAAAGCTCGACAAGACTTAGTCAAATTAAATATACGACCATCTCTTCATCCCAAATTTGTAGGTCCGAAAAAGACTTGTTGCCACCAGCTTGCTTTACGTTAAGTAAAAAGGAGAATGAAAGCATGTGCCAAGTTCTTAAAGATGTGAATGTTCCTGATGGGTATGCAGCTAACAACTCTTGGCATGTTGACCTAGTTCATGGAAAGATATGGGGGCTAAAAAGTCATGACTGTCATATAATTATGCAATAACTACTTCCAATAGAATTCGGTCTATAAAAAGCAAGGAAGTTAAGTGGGTAGTCACTGAATTGAGCAAGTTTTTCTTGCAATTATGCTCAAAGACTTCTTTAGCAAATGATTTTTTTTTACTTGATCAAAGGATTCCAGTTCTCTTATGTCATATGGAGATGTTATTCCTTCCTAGGTTTTTTGATGTGATGGTTCACTTGCTTGTTTATTTTCCATATGAAGCTCAACTTGCTGGTCTAGTTAATTATCGATGGATGTATCTAATTGGAAGGTATGTTTTGAATTTGATGTGTTTTTAGTTTATTGCTTTTTTAGTTTTTATGTATTGTAGACTAGTGAAATTTAGTGGTCATGATGATAGGTTCTTGACTTGATTAAAATTATATGTGCATAATAAAGCACAACCAGAAGGTTCAATTGCAAATAGTTATTTGGTTGTGGAAACACTGGCCTTTGCATCAAGATTGTTAGATGATGATGTTGAGACATGGCTAAATAGATCTGGAAAAAAAGATGATTGTACTGAAGTTGATACCTTGGGACAAATGTGCATTAACATAGGCTGGCCTTTAGGTGCTGGGAGTTCTTGTAAGATGGATAATATGGAGTTGGATCAAGCTCATCGATATATATTATTCAATCAAGAGGAGGTTCAGCCATATGCATTGTAAGTAAAAAGTGATTTTTTTTATTCCACGATATTATGAAATTTGAAGTTGTTACTACAAAACTTATACAATATTGTTTTCTATGTTAAGGATGCACTTCTAGTTGATCTAAAGAGAATGACCTCATTCATCAAAAAGGGATATTGGAACTATTCATATGAGCAAGTTTCCATAATGGTTTCGTAGACATGTATGTAATGTATCATTATTTTCTTAATTTTTGCCTTATGAAAAAAGGTGTATGATTCTAATTAAATAATATAATATCTTTTTAAAGGTTCAAGAGATGCATGATCAAGGAAAAGAAGATCTACCAACTATTATTCATTATCTAACAAAATATCCAGTTAATATAGTCAAAAAATACAATGGATGTTTAATTAATGGATTTAGATTTCATACAAGGAGCACTGAGCAAGGAAGGAAAACTCAAAATAGTGGCATTGTGATGTTAGCTAAAATATCGAGCTTCTCCTTTACAAGAGATAATAATCCAATACATACTAATGTGACCTATTATGGAGTCTTGGATGAGATTATATAATTAAATTATTATGGTGAGATGAAGTTTTTGCTCTTTAAATGTGAATGGATGGATGTTAATCGAGGTATCAAACAAGATGGGAACTTGACACTGGTAAAATTTAATTATAAATTGCGTACTTTACAGCCTTTTATATTAGCTAATCAAGTAGAGCAAGTATGGTATGTAAAAGATCCAAAAGAAAGTGGATGGCATGTAGTTAGAAAGACAAAGCCAAGGGATTACTTTGATATGAACGAGGACTTCAATGATGCTGATGAACTCTTGGAAATTGAGCAATAAATAGATCTCCATGCTAGCAATTATGACAATGAGATCAATGTAAAGGATGAGAATGTAACATGGGAAAGAGATGATACTAAAAAAAGTAAGATTGTAATGTAGTTATCCATCCATATATATCCATATGTGAATAATATATTTCCTTGAATATTTGTTAACTATGAATGGAAGACTTGTTTGGTTATGTTGAATGGTTTTAATTATTATTTTCTTAACTATATATCGAATGGTATTCGTACTTTTTTTTGTTAACTATATTGGGAAGGTTATTTGGTTATGTTGATGGTATTTGTTATTTTCTTGAATATTTCTTATATATTTTGATGCATATATAAACAATGTTTCTATTTATTGCTTGGTTTTACTGTACAAACATGATTCTTTTTAATTATAGGTATTGTTACAAATATATTTGTTACCTTAACTGAATGTCTATGTAAGTGACCTAGTTTATACCTTAATTTGATATTTATTATATAAACAAAAGTGATGACTATTTTAATTTCTTTTGTAGGGCTAAAAAGAAAAATTTGATAATTGTAAGGGCTCAGGATAGACCGAGAATAAGGTCTACTTATCATGAAGTACATGATTCTAAACCAACAATGGACAATGATCATAGAGTGGTTGACCTTGAAGAGACACAAGATAGTGGTGCTGAAGATAAACAATCAAACGTTGGAATGTAACTTGAACCAGTAAATAATTCAAGATGAAGAAGGTTGGCAACTAGTTGCTTTCCTACTTATATGGGATAAGTACGATTTTAGTTCTTGATGTTCTTACACTTAATATATCAAGGATTGATGGATGCTTAGTTTCTAATAGTCTTTAAATATTTACTTTTTTTTTACTTGCTTATTTTTATTATATCTATGTATACATGGAGCAAGCCAAGTTCAGAGAGATAATCTTGGTTTCATTATTTTGATTGCTTATTATTTAGCTTGTATGTGAGAAAGCCATCAAAAAAGAAAGTTTCAAAGTGGATAAGGAATAAAAAAATCTTTGAAAAGAAATATCTTATCCTTCCTATTTATATTTGGTGGGTTATTAGGTTTAGTTTTTTCTAATTTATCAAATATTGTGTGGGAGGATGTCTACTTATTTTTTTCTAACATTAAGGATCATTAGCTTGTCATGATTTTTTGTAACTTTGGTGAGAGTTTTACTTCAACCAGTCCACCCTGCATGTTGCTATTGGATTCTCTCCCAAATAATAGTTGTAATAGATATGAAGCTGAAATAAGATGGTAATCAAATAAATATGATTTCTATTTTTAACTTTGATTTTCTTAGTCGATTCATATTAATATATTTAGACTGTTTGTATATGTCTACATAAAGCCTAGTTTTTGACATATATAACTGTGAAAAGAGGTCAAAAGATGTAAGAGCAATATCGAATATGCCGTTGATAGCTCCAAAGATAGTTATGTTATATTTTTTAAGCAAAATAATTTTTTTGACATAAAACATAGAGCATAATAGTTATTAATCTTTTTGTTTATATTTGAATAATAACGGGTACTAACGCAATCAAATGGAAATGATTGTGATATTTTGCTTCATATTATATCCATCTTTTTATGCAGGATGCTCCCACAATATCTCTCTAAACAAAATTCCTTCTATTGTATATTCTAATCCTCTTAACTTCTTACCAATTTTTTATATGCATTCCAAAATTATTTATCAATTTTTATTTATTTAGCTTAATGATCACTGTTTTACAATGGCAGAGTTGGATTCCATTATGGTTGGTTTAGATTTTATTAGATGTGAAAAAAGGAGTACAACTAGGCAAGTTATTGACGAGGAAGAGATATCCCAGCCTAAATAGCCACCTCCTAAAATGTATCATGATGAGACACAAATGAAAGATGTAAATATGATTGGTTTTGATAAGATGATTCATGTAGAGTGAAATGAGTATGGATAGCCAATTAGGGATGGTGGGCAATCATTTATGAGCTTTTTGACTATCCTAACAAAATTTTATGAGTAACTGCTAGTTAGTGTGAATGATTGACGAAAGATATCTAAGACCACTAAACTTGAACTTTGGGAATACAAGAAGGTGATATTGATTTCTATTTCATCTATAATTTAGCACTTATTTTTATGATGTATTAATATTTTTTTTATTTCAGAAAAAGTATGATGTGGGAGATGAGCATTATAACTTTGCAATGAAGACTTTAGCAGGAAAGCGGAGAGGAATGAAGTACCATTTAAGAAAAAAGTATTTAATAAGAAATTATAATAAGAATAGGAAAAGATATGGTGATGTACCTAAGAATATCCCAGAGGTTCAATGGAAAGAAGCTATAGACAGTTGGTCTACTCTACAATGGAGGTATGTAAAAATTATTATTTTTCATTGGTTGAGATCAATTTTTTATAATAGTTAATGTTAGTTTTAAATTTTGTTATATATGAAACAATGACAGAAAATAGCAGATATCAACATTGACTGCAAGAAGAAGTACAAGTATCCCTATTATGCAGGAACAAGGAGCTTCAAGCAAATCAATCACCTATATTTGAAATCCATCTAAATTTTTTTAAGTGCTTGCTTTAAGAAATATGTGTGTTATATTCAACTAATTTTTTCTTATATTGTATTCTCAGTTCAAAAGGATAGGAAAAAAATTGAGCCATCCGTACATGTGGGTGAAGACTCGTACTAGAAAGAATGGTAAAACTGTAAATGATACTATTGCTAGACTAGTTGTAAGTATCCTTTATTAGTCAATAAACTATAAGTCTATCTTATTTTTCATGATAATATTTATTTTTTTATAATTAATACATACATGTTTACTGGAACCAAAAGGAAATGTTTAAAGATGTAGAAGAGGACGAAGTATTTTCTAAATAGTTTGGCAAAGAAAGACCATACATGATCCATTGCTTAGGGATAGGACCAACTTCCAGTTCATTATGGGGTTCTAAAGTAACAAATGAAGTCTTGAAAAAGAAAAATGAGAGTTTGCATAAAATGGTTAATGACATGGCAGGTCATGTTGGAACTCTCCAAGTCCAAGTAGCAAATATTTATGGTTTAACAATTTTGTTGAGTACTTTAGTTAAATGTGTAATTCTTTTTTTTATTTCTATATGAATGAGATTAGATAATTTAATCTTTATTTTCAAAATTGTTCTAACTTTTTTGAAAATATGAAAATATCATGGAAGAACCCGAAGACCATTCATTCTACTTGTTATTTGATTGATGAATTTAACCTATTATTATACTTATTTATTAATGGGGTATTGCCAACATGAAAGAAGCTGATGATCATTCACCAAAGTTAGATAAAATGTCATCTGTTAGTAGCAAACATAATCCAGAGGTATCTATGATATCATTATTTTATACAATACTTATAATTTAATATTTTTTAAGAAAGTTGGCTAACTCTATTATTTTTAGAATGGTGATAGAGTTGAACTAAACTCATCTCAAGTAAACATATCACCCATTCTTGGATCATCTATAATTATAATTAAAATTTATTTAATGAATTTATAGATTTTAATATAATGGTTCAATGTTATTAAGTGGTAAATCATCAGGACGTATTCATTATATTATATGAAATCAGTACTTGCAGGGTGAAAAAGTAATTTTATTGGATATCTCATAGAAAGAAGTAGTCAAAGGAACATTTATTTCTAATAATAAAGACAAGATGTTGATGGGCAAAAGTTTGGGGATGTATTTTATAAGGTTTCTGTTTCTTATGCAATTGAGTCCGATACTCCATTACTTGTAAAGGACAAAAGTCGATCTTTAATGAAACATACTGTGGGCACTCACATTATTTGGTGAAAAGATTATGTATATATCTGTGTACATTATTGGTTTAATAATGATTTATACTAGCTCTGAAATGATGTATATTTATATGTTTCCTTTTTTTGCAGATTCAAGCGATATAATGGAAGGTGTCAAGGAAGATATGGAGATTTTACAAAGTTTACTTTATCTTTATTCTCTTTATGGTGTAGCAAAATAGTTGGAAATTATTTTATGATATGTTTTGAGTTCTAGTATTTTCTTTCTTTTAAAATTAGTACTATGTTTTATTTCTTTTCTTTGAGTTTTGATGAAATTAACAAAGTTATTAAGACAATATTTTTGTGAGACTACTACTATGTATGTTCACCTATATTTAATATAATAATAAAAATTATCTTGTTTGTAGTTGTTTTGTGTCTTTCTATTTTTATTTGTTATTACAAATAATCCATATTTTGAAATTGGATTAATTTGGACTATATTTAATTATTTCCCCATATTTTATTATTGATAGTATAGGTTTATTTATATCCACGCTTTGTTAATTCTAATGAATTCTAATTTGTGTGTATTTAATTATCCATATTTTATAAAGGAGGGTATAGATAAGATTTATACCGATGTATATAATCTTTCTTATGTTAGATATTATGTGGGTAAAGCACACCTACACATGGACAAAAAAAACATGGCTATAAGCTACACCCATGCCGGATATATCTATGTTTAACAAAATAAGTGTACCAACATGGGTGTAGGCATATATCCATATTTTTTAAGCTTTTATCCATGTATTTTTCATGTGGATGTGGCTCAGTTTTTTGTATTAATCATTAATCTTCCACTATTGTAGAGCTACGGGCATCTCTCGGATATTAATTATTCTTGGCTGGATATAGTGATTCTGTTGCATGAGAAGGTGCAACCACTCTATTAACATGAGATGTTACAAAGTAAAGATTTTGTTTGGTCCAATAATTGGGCACGGTGAGGGATCTAATGATGGCTTCATTTTTATATGAATAGTGGGTCTGATTTAATTAGGGGGTGTAGGCAATAACTATCAGGTGAGCCCATATATTTAGAGATCGAGTCACTATAATTTTTTTGAGAAGCATTGGACAAGAGTTATCCACTCATCGATATAGCATGTGACAAATAACTAGGTATAATGGGTGATAAGTCTATTAATTTTCCCAATTTAACCATAAAAATAAAAAGTAATTAATTTAGATTAATTAAGAATTGATAATTTTTATTAGAGTTTTGTAGAAAAAGAGTTTGTGGATTGAAAGAGCTTAATTTTTAAAGTCCAACAATATAAACAACACTCAAATCGGAGTTGGAACGAGCCCGAAACTGAATTTTGAAATTATTAAGCTTTTGCATGATTTTTGGAGTAGTCGGTCTACCATGGACCGGCCACTCGGTCTACCATGGACCGGCCACTCGTTCTACAAAAACTAGGATGGTCCATCGGCAGCATTAGAGCTGGTCCACGAGCTTGTTCCATGGACCAACTTCATCCCGAGCACCATTTTCGACTACCAGTCACCGCTTGTCCCCACCCATCATCGAAGGAGTCATTGAGAAGGCCACCATTGCTCGAGAAGCCACCAGGAGATCCATTTTTGGACCGGCCACCATTGTTCATCACTTCTTCTTCATCCTTCATCCACCGTCGCCATCACCATCAACACCGCTAAGAGCCCCTTGTCACTGCCACCACCTCTTTCCCTCGTCCATCGGCATTTGTCCATTTCTGTTCCACCTACAGTCGATTCCCTATTTTCATCATCCCAATCCATTGTACCTCATGCCATCCACCACCTCGCGCCACCACCTTCCACCACCCATCACCACCTACTCCACTGTGATGGGGAGAAGCAGAGTCTTAATTGAAGATGGATTGGGGATTCGGGATGTGGTGGAGTCCAGATCAGACTCGGTTTGCCCAAGAAGGAAGAATACCTATGTCACACAAATTTTGGCATGATTTGTATCCTGTGATGTGGACTGGACATCTGAGAAATTTCTATTCGATATCTGGCCAATCTTGAGCATGATTAACTCTAATTTTAACCAACAGGAAGCCCTAAATGAACTTTATAAAAGGAGGACCCCAGGCAGTAATTCAGGCATTAGTTCCTTCAACAAATTTTGCATAGTTTATTTTTTCTTTAGATTATTATATTAGGCTTAAGAGAAAGGTGAGTTATGGAGAAGATGTTGGCAGCAGCGATGCATGGCTAAACTCCTTTAACCTTGGATGAAGATGTAGCCTGTAACCGAGTTCTATCTTTTTTCTTGTTTTTGATTCCTAAGCAATAATGGTTATGCTTTTCTTGTTTATATCTCTTAAGTTATTTTTCTAATCAAGGTTTTTATCTAGTATACATTGCCTACACCATCTATCGATGTATCATGATCTTAGGATATGGTATGTGCCTTAGAGAGGTAGATCATAGTATGGTAGATTATATCCCTTATCTTGCAAATAAAGTAGATAGTTTATACTCTGAGCAGACATGTCATGATCTCCAGATATAGCCCGTGCCCCAAAGGAGATAAATTATTCTAACACCAAATTTGTAAGAAATATTAATATTGCAAAATAAAGAGAAGAAGATAAAACATGTTTGCATGGTGGATTCGGATTCCTGGGTTACTTCTCCTGCTAACTGATTTAACTTAGTAATTAGTTGTTATCTTTTAATAATTACTACTTTCAATTTAATCTTTACAACATGTTTTTTTTGTTATTTCCATGAAATAATTAATCTTGATCACCGAGCGATGAATGGCTGGACTCCTTCAACCTAGGATGAAGATGAAGCTTGTAACCGGATTATATCTCTCTTTTTGCATTTTATTTCTATGCAATGAAACTCATGCTCTTCTTTTACATCTCTTTCGAGTTATTATTTTGATCAATGATTTGATCTAACATACATAGCTTACACCCTTTATTGATGTGCCATGGTCTCCAAAAATGGTACATGCTTAAGAGAGGTAGATCATAGTATGGTAGATTAGATCTCTGATCTTGCAAATCAAGTAGATAGTTTATCCTCTAATGGACGTGTCATGATCTCTGGATACGACTCATGTCCAATAAGAGATGAATTAATCTAATCCTGAATTTGCAAGAATTATTGATATTGCAACATAAAAAGAAGAAGATAAAATCTGTTTGCATGGTGGATTCGGATGCCTAGGTTACTTTTCTTGCTAACTGATTTTACTAAGTAATTAGTTATTATCTTTTAAAAATTACTACTTTCAATTTAATCTTTACAACTAATTTTTCTTTTTATTATTTTCATGAAATAATCGCCCTTGATCTCCAAGGATATGATCTCGACTCACCGCTAGCTATAGTAGTAAGTACATTTTATTTTTGACCACCTACAATAGCGATCAAAATTTTGGCACCATTACCAAGGTCCCAGGCATGATTGTTTCACAAGAAAAAAATAAAAAATAATAATAAAAAAATTTTGTATATATTTATTGCTCTCTTTAGTTCATTACCTCTTTTAGTTGCCTTAATTATTAGATTTTCTTATTTTCTTCTTAAAATAAAATTTTTCTTCTTTTTAAAAATCCACTTCTAACCTAATTAACTTTTCCTTTAATTAACTTACCATAAGGAACCTAAAAGAAAACCCTAAGATACTTTCCATAAAACTTAATTAATTTAAGAAAATAAATTAATAAACCTTAAAAGACTTCTTAACTTATTTGGATACCTTGTTTGACTTACACTGCATTACCATAAAATACTTTAAGAGCATAACCCCTAAACAATATAAGGTGAGGATTTTATTATCCTTGGCCTACAAACCACCATCCTATATATTGCATTAATCCAAGCCTTAATTTAAAATCAATTAGACATTGGGCCCTATGGATTTTCGAACTCATTACGACAAGGGACCCTAAGAGTTGGACTAGCTCAAAATTAATTGGTTAACTGGTGTCTAGGAAAGGGGTTCAAGGATGATGTAGCCCTAAAGGAAGGTGGTTCATTAATTGGTTCCGTTGTCTGACCTGGCTAATTAATTTGGTGTCTAAGAAAAGCAATGGGGGGACCCCCATCGACATTACCCTTACCTGGCCAGTGACTAGTTAGTATCTGACTTTGAAGACTCAAAGGCAACCTTGGTAGTTAGAAGCTATCAAGACATAGGATAACCCTAGGATAGATAGTCCATTGCATGATAACTTATTTTTCTAATAAAAATTTTAACCTAATTAAATCGCTCTCATCTATCATCTATAGATTTAGGACTCCTTAGGCTCTCACCTTTAGACTTCTCTCTTTCTTCCTTCTTCTTCTCTCTCTCCATGTAATATAGAAAAAGCTAATAAAAAAAATCAAAAAGAAATCTTACTAAGACAAAGAGATGATTGGTCAGAGATAATTTTAACCATACAAGATTAAAAGGCCATGGGATCCATTAAGCAACCAAAAAGCCTAATAGAGTATTGTTACCCTGAATCCATTGAATGACATAAAATTTTACAAGAGTATTGGTATAAGATTGACTCTAACCGACCATTTAGAATGAGAGCCCAAGCTAATAATTCTATATATCGACTATAATAGATTGATATGCATTCTAAATTCATGAGATTCGAAGACACATACAATCTTACAAGGGAACCTGTAGGAATTAACATGGCATCATTGATCCATAGGATTGAGGTCTTATAACATAAAGGATAATTTTAATTTCACCATGTGCCGACACTATATGCATGACATATGATGCACCAAACCATGTTGTAGAGGGATGCCTTATCTGATGCACCCAACCCTGTTAGCTTTAGCCCTTGATTTTGATGAATAACAAAATATTGAGTATATATTTTGTACTAATGTTTAAATTGGAGTTGTGAATTCTAGGTTATAGGTATATCAAATTCCTTATACAATAGTATCGAAGTTGTTGACATTAATGCAAGATGAATTTCAAAGATTAAGAAGTCTTCTCACCTTGGAAAGCCATGAAATTGATCACTTTAGGCATTATGAAGAAGAAACTGGAAGTTTATTAGACAAATTTTAGAGTTTCGGAGCTTGGCACAAAGTTTGGAATTGGCACAACCCAAGTGTCAACTCATGAAGTCTCAAGTGTTGATACTTCTGAAGAACTAGCATGTAGAACTTGATTTTCAAGGCTTACCAAAAACCTTAAACAACTCACAAGTTACAGCCCCTGCTGTACTTGGAACAACTCAAACAAAGAGTTAATAAGAAAGCAACACTAATGATAAACCAAACTTTATCGGATGGTTGCACTTGATGCTCTTTGAGAAGCCTCCTTGATTGCTCCTTCAATGCTCTTTAAGACTTCCAAACATCTCCAATAAATGACTCAAGAGAATGATTAGAGTTTGGTGAAGTCTTGAGTTCTTCCTTGAATGCTCTATTGGATATTCAATACTCTCATTAAAAACTCTTTTCAAAGTTGTTGAAATCTTTTATTTATAAACTTTAGAACTGATCCCAACTAGATATGACCATTATAGTGCCTTGGGAGTCAAAATATAGCCGTTGGAGCACTTTTTGGATTCAAAAAATCAATTCTGGAAGTAGCCGTTACTCACCTAAAACTAGGATTCGAGTCGACTCGGTTGGGTCGAGTTAGCTCGGATTCTCAGAATAGTTGAAATAGCACTCTGGTCAAGTTGACTCTTCTCAGTCAAGTTGGCTTGCCTGACTAGTTTTCTCAAAACTTGTTTTTGCTCACTCTAGAGGAGTTGGCTTTGTTTCTTGTCGAGTCAGCTTGGATGACTAATTTCAGAAAACTATAATTTTGATACTCTAGATGAGTCAGCTCTAACTTGGTCGAGTCGACTCGGTTGCTTGTGTGCCCGAAACCTTCATACCGTCCCAAAATAATGAGTCGGCTCTCTTGCCTGAGTCGGCTCAAGTGACTTTTAACAAAAAGTATTCCAACTTCTCTATATTTTTTCCAAAAACATCCAACCAACTTCCAAAGACTATCCAACTTCTAAACATAATCTAAGTAATTTAAACTTAAGAAATACATCGAATTGGCCCATTTTACAAAAATATACAATTGAGTCTTCTTGGTCTCTTCATTACATGAACATTTTTAAAAAGAAACTTGATATATTACAACAATTTCAGAATTATAGGAGGAATAGCTATGCATTAGAATCATCCTACAAAAACTTCTTAAACATTCAAAAGTGTTAATATCAAATACATGTTCCAATATTTTGTTATCATCAAAATCATTCAAGAGATCAACATGTATGAATATCGGGAGCGATTTAAGAGATTATGTGCTAGCTACTCTCATCATCAGATTAGTGATCAGCTCTTGATTCAATATTTTTATGAAGGTTTGCTACAATGGATAGGAGTATGATAGATGCAGCTAGTGGAGGTGCTTTAGTAAATCTAACACCGGAGGCTAAGAAAACTTTGATTTCCAACATGGCAGTGAATTCTCAACAATTTGGGACAAGAATGGATCATACACTTAAGAGAGCAAATGAAGTAAGCACATCATCCCTTGAACAAAGAGTGGAAGAACTAACCTCTCTTATGGATCAATTTGTTATAGGAAATAAGCAGCAAGTCAAGGCATGTAGTATTTGCTCAATTACGGGTCATGCTACGGATATGTGTCCAACTTTGCAAGAGGGAGAACAAGTCCAGGAAGCTAGTGTCATAGGTAGCTTTCTAGGGCAGCCCAAGTGTAAACATGACCCATATTCCAACTTATAGAACCCTGGAAAGAAAGATCACCCAAATTTGAGTTATGGAAACTAAGCTAATCAGAATCAATTCCAACCTCCATTTCGAGCTAGGCAATAGGCAAATCAACAATACACAACAATTTCAACATGAGACAAGAAACAACATTCAAAACTTGGAGAAGCAAATTAGTCAGCTAGCAACATCAATGAGTAGGCTTGAGGCTTAATACTCTAAAAAACTGCCCTCCCAAATGATCACAAACCCATGTGAGAATGCAAGTGCTATTGCACTATGAAGTGGAAAAGAAATTTAAGCCCCCACTCAAAATCCTCTAGAAGTGGCTAAGAAAAATCAAGTGGAGTAGGAGGCCAAATTCAATGTTAGAACTTTCCCCAAGGTAAAAGCTCAAGCTGTTGTGCATGATTCTACTAATTCTATTCCTCTTCCTTTTCCTAGCAGGTTATCCAAATTTAAAAAAGAAGATCAAGAAAGGGAGATCCTTGAGACTTTTTACAAGGTACAAGTAAATATTCCTCTATCATATGCAATCGAGCAAGTCCCAAGGTATGCAAAATTTCTTAAAGAGTTATGCAATATGATAAGGAAGCCAAAAAGTAATGAGAAGATTAGTGTGGAAGAAAATATGTCAGCAATGATTCAATGAAAGTTACCTCCAAAATGTATGGATCCAGCTACATTTACAATTCCATGTGTGATTGATAATACTAAGTTTGAATGTGCCATGTTAGATTTAGGTGTATCCATAAGTGTTATGCCCCATTCAATTTATGCATCTCTGAATTTGGGCCCATTAAAAGAAATAAGTGTAATTATCCATTTAGCTAATCATTCTAATGCATACCCTGAAGGGATAGTTGAGGACGTTTTGGTATAAGTGAATGAGTTGATTTTTCCTGTTGATTTCTATATTTTGAATATGGAAGACAATACCTCTCAAAATCCTACCCAATTTTGTTAAGAAGACCATTCCTCAAAATAGCAAGAACAAAGATTGATGTTCATGATGGTACCCTTACCATGGAGTTTGATAGGGAAGTTATCAAATTTAATATTTTAGAAGCAATCAAATATCCTAGTGATAGTCAATCTATATTTTCTATTGACATGGTGAATGTGTTTGCATAGGAGTCTTTTTAATTGAGAGATAGGGTTGAGTTGGAGGTGGTACTTAGTCGAGGATTGAGGGAGTTTGATCAAGCAATGCAACTAAATCCTGAAGTTGAAGAGATGATTATGGCACTACAGTCATTGCCTTTGATTCTGAAAAGGTGTGATATTTGTAAATTGAATTACCACTTTTCTACTCAAATTTATTACCTTCTGTGGTGCAGGCACCATATTTGGATTTGAAACCTCTTCTTGATCATTTGAAGTACGCTTACTTAGGAAATGATAAGACATTACCGGTTATCATCACAAAGGATTTGACCTGAACACAAGAAGAGAGGCTTATGAGGGTACTAAGAGACCACAAAATAGCCATTGGATGGACTATAGTAGACATCAAAGGTATAAGTCCATCAACATGCATGCATCAAATTCTGTTGGAAGATGATTCCAAACCAACAGAGAAGCTCAAAGGAGATTGAATCCTATGATGATGGAGGTGGTAGAAAAGGAGATTTTGATGTTATTGGCTGTAGGAGTCATCTACCCAATTTTAGACAGTAGATGGGTGAGTCCAATCCAAGTTGTGCCAAAAAATTCTAGAATCAAGGTGGTCAAAAATCAAGATAGTGAGCTTATTCCAACAAGAATTTAGAATGG
The DNA here is from genome assembly GCA_021397845.1 of Areca catechu. Lineage (NCBI taxonomy): Eukaryota > Viridiplantae > Streptophyta > Magnoliopsida > Arecales > Arecaceae > Areca > Areca catechu. The sequence goes on from CM038041.1 coordinate 74,640,071, forward strand.
ATAGCACATGTGCATAAACTATCAAAAGCTAAATGGTGCGGGCACCAGACTTAGAAGAAGACTTCAAGGCTCCATCTGGATCTCTGATTGACCTTGTCCAAAGAATTAGGGTTTTCTGGTTTTGTAATAAGGGTTGACTTGGTCAACTCAATTTTAGTCTTGAGTCTGTATTTCCCTGCAATTTAAATTTTGTTGATTCATGTTTACTCAATACAAGTCCTAGTAGTGGTCTAGGTCTTATCCAGGTTGGTGCCACTTTTTTTTTCAGTCAAGTCAAGGTCCAGGGTGCCACATTTTTTTTCTCCAAGGCCCAAGCAAGTGGGTGCCACACTCCCAGCCATACGCCAAAGTCCAGGAGGCGCCACATCTCCATCCAGTGTCTTTGGTCCCTACACCACAAGAAGTAAGTTCCTTTTTTTTCTTGCACCACTTGGGAGAGAAATCCATCAAGATACCTCAATCCAAGGAGGAGCCAATTTCTTTCCAGATAAACCCAAGACAGGATGGCAAGAATTTTTCTTGAAGAGAGGATCAAGGAGGTGCCCCACAATGTTCCATAAAAACTCAAGTATAAAAGGGAAGAGAGCATGTCTTGGGGAGGAATTCAAGGAGGTTCCCAAAAGTTTCCAAAAGTGCCAAAGCCATGAAAGGAAGAAGCCTAAACTTGTGGAGCAAGACTAGGAGGTGTCCAAATGAGCCAAACCATGAAGGGAAAATCCTTGATTCATGGAGAGATACTAGGAGACACCCCCATAACCTACCATTTGGAGCTGATTTTCAAGTTTTCTTGGAGTTTTTGGGCTGCCCACTCTTGGAAGGAGTCTTGGGAAGAGAATTTGATGCCTAAAGTGTGGGTTAGTCCTATTAGTCCCACATGGGAAATGTATAAACTTTTATTTCTTTGTTATGTCTATATATTCAACTCTATGTAACTCTTGAATTTAATGATGAATGAAATCAATTTCTTTGTGAGCAACTTTGTGTTTCTCTCTTCCGCACTTGTGTTCAGGTGTTGAGCTCCGTGAGGGAGTAAATCTAGGTTCCCTAGGAACCTTGAGGAGGTGTGAGATCTCCAACCCCAAAACCCTACCAAAATCCTAGGTTAGCCACTTCAATTCCAAACCCTAGCCATCCATCATCTTCTTCATTCCACCAATCATCCAAACCCTAATCTATCTCATCATCTCACGGCCCCTCTCTTCCAAGTAGAGGCGGACCACCAACATCCAGGTCCAGATCGGCTACTTCGAATACAGAGCAAATCCCAGAGGAAGTCAGATCAGCATCCAGGAGAATCAGGATTTTAGCAACATCAATTTTTTTCAAGTTCTTCTTATCTGGTAAATCCTTTCTTTGAGTATCTGGTTCCTTAACTTGTTCTTCTTCTTTCCCAGATCCTGAGTTTAGGAGAAGCCAACTCTGCCAAAGGGCCAGTATTGGAGGATCCATTGCGAAGATATCCGAATCCGAGGATCCAACAATCTGCTCGAGAGAGTCCTTCCACCAAACTCTGTGAAGATCACTGCCTGGTACATAACCCTTCCCTTCTCTTTATTTCTGTCCTGTTGAAAGTTCAGAGCGAAACCCTAGGTCTGGGAGTTTCTAAACCCCCAGCAATCCTTTACTTCTGAACTACTCTGATAATCTAGTTTCTTTGAATTGTGCTTTCAATTATTATATTGTTTCTTTCAATTTAGTTTAACTTTCCTTTGAGTCAAAGCCGACTTCTGAAAATATATATAAAAATAAATAAATAAATAAATACATTAATTTTAATTTGTTTCCGCATTCCACATATTCATTTTGCATCATTTTTGGTATCAGAGCCAGGTTTAGGGTTTCTGACTTGCTTGCATGTTTTGAGTGTCTCTCTTTTTAAATTTGTCTGCTCGAAGTAGACTCCCCAGGACGTCCTGTCCTAGGAATGAAGCGAGGTGCAAGCCTCCTCTTCCCATTCCATGGGGTGTTCCTAGGGCATGTAGGGGATCCGCTGGGTTACAACTTCGTAGCAGGAATTGTAAACGGGGAAAGCATTCTATTTTTAGTCTGTAACTACCCTGTTACAAGAATTGTTTCTCATTGCAGGTAACTCCAAATTGCTTGATTTTTATTTTGATGGAACCAGTATAATTGAAGCTATTTTAAATAAATTTACTGTAATTTATTAGTTTCTGTGAAATTCTTGAGAGTTAAATTACAATAATTCTATTTTTGTGTTTCTGTAATTCAATTTGTTTTTTGAGTGATCATCTCCTAATTCATCTTAAGGGCAATTGAGCATCTAAGATAAGGGGAGGAGTTGATAACCTCTCCTTAGCCCAAAACCACCACCTATTCATTCGATCCTAAGCCTAATTTTAAAATTTATTAGACTTAATTTGCCCTAGTAGGCTAGGAACACCAACTGGTCAGGTCCAGCCTAGGGTTTAGTCAGTTTGTCTGGTTACTCTGTGTGTGCTTTGTACTCAATGTCTAGAATGGTGATTCAGGGACTACGTCCCGAAGGGCTTGTGTGCTGGTCCGCCTACCTAGCCAATCACTGATTGGTGTCTACGATTGGCAAATAGGGACCTAACACTCCCCTTACACCTGCCTGGCTAAGTTCCGAGTTACTACAGGCTAGCTTTCCACTCTAATTGGGCATCTAGTTTGGGCTCTAGGTCTAGTTAGCCCGTAGTCGTTTCAGTCGAGTCTCATTTGGTGTGCTTTCTTACATCATCATGTCCACCTGGAATGGAGTAGCTTACCAACCTGGTCAAACCCAACCTGATTTAGAGGCCATGATTAGAACTCTTACCAAAAGTATGACCAAATTGAGTCAGGATATGACTGATACTGTTGCCCAGTTTAGAGACTGAGCCCAGGTACTTGAGGAGCTTAGGCACCGAAATTGGACCCCTGACTCAGAATTTGGTAGACCCCAACCTCACCCACACCCAGAGCCTAGGTGACCTTTATACAGGGATTCTGAACCTAATCATTGGAGGTTTGATCTAAGAGCCTATGACCATGATCTTGCCCCTGAGTCTAGCCCTAGGAGCCAATACCCAAACTTGGTTGGCTCAGAGAAGGGACCCGTTAGGAACACCGAACCTTATGCACCTACTTTTGATGGAAGACAAGATACATATATTAAGTGGGAAGAACAAATGGATCGGTATTTTGAGTGCACTAACATATCAGAATTAGGACAAGTTAGGTTGGCCAAAACCAAGTTCACCAAACATGCTAGGTCGCATTGGTATGCTATTGAGCGTGAGTGTTATCAAAGAAAAGAGGAAATATATACTTGGAAAGATATGAGAAGTAAGTTGAAAGATAGGTACCTAGGTAGATCCTATGAGAAAAGACTTTTAGACCAATGGTACCAATTGCGACAAGGTAATAAGCCTGTGTCTAAATATATCGAGGACTTCCAGTGGTATGACATGAAATACAATACCATTGAGACCGAAGCTCAGATCATATCGAGGTTTAGGGTTGGGTTACACCCAGACATTTATAGGAAGGTATGCCTTGAAAAGACCAATAAGTTAGACCGAGCCTACCAAGAAGCCCAAGACTATGAGTGGTCTTTAAGATATAACCAATCAAGTACTTTGGACTTAAAGCCAACCTCTACCAACTTGAGTCGAGTTTTGATTGATCCGACATCCATAGAGAACCAGACTTTTGTTTGTCAATTCCCACTTGTGTCACCTCTTGACCAGAAGGATAACACTGAGAAGGAGTTAGGCATGGCCATCCCAAAATTAGTTGACCCGACTAGAGCCGTAATAAAAGAGGAATCAAAGGAGAATAGATTAGAACCTTTCAGTGAGATTGAGGATGAAATATATGAGCCTGACATAAGTTTGATAGATGAATATGAAGAAGAAGAATTTGAGGAAATCTCTCCCGATAATTCAATTAACCAACTCTTACCTAATGGGGTTATTGAGGGGACCCCTGCCACTCAAGGAATTCAGGAGCTTATCCTAAGAGAAGACCCTTTTGAGGAAGTTCAGGAAGAGGAAATTACACCAAATGAAAGTTTAAGTGAGAATACCCCTGAACTCATTGAGGAATCCAAAGAAGACACCCCTGAGTCAAATCTGGTAGAGAAGTGTGAAGAAGGAAGGGGTTCACAAGAATTGCCCATTGAGAAGGTCCAAGAACAAGAAAAAGACAGTAGCTTAGAGGACTTTTTAGATAAACATTCCAAAGACCTTCCTGATAACCTTCCACCTTCTAGGAGCACCCAGCCTATCCTACAACTTGCACTTGTAGACCCTCCTAGCGCAAATCATGAGGTTTGGATGAGTGCACCTATAGAATAATGTCCTCATTTTAAGGTCATCCTGAATAACCAAAGTTTGTTTCTTGTTTCCGATAAGCCACCTCAAAACTTTGATTCTTATTTCCTACCCATCCCTGAATCTTCTCATGTTTCTAGAGCTATGGGATTACACTTTACTGAGATCTCTAGGTTGCAAGACTCCTTAGTACCTATTAGGTTTGCCACCTACTTCTGGATGACCTTATAGCACCTACTAGGCATCCATAATAAGTTTTCATGCTCTGCATGCCCTCCTCCAACCCAAGGTCAAACCTAGAGAGCCTTAGTTTGTTAGGTTTAGACCTAGGGTTCCTTTGGAATAAAGTCCATTCTTTAGGAATGCGTCGTCAGTCTAGTTTAGTTTTTCTTGACCCTTTACTAGGCTTTGGCTCAGATTTTGGTTTGATTGAGAGCACCAGGAATTGGGATTTGTATTTTGTCCAAGGCTAAAATTGCATTCAATATTTCGATCAATAGGTCTATAGGCTAGAGTCCCTTTGAAATTGTTCATGGATACAAGCCACACACACCACTTGATCTGATTTCACTATTAGCCCACACACACAAGTCTCTTGATGCACTTGCATAGCATTTAAAGGACTTGCATAAAGAAATTCATGCCAAAATAACTTTAAGTAATGAAACTTATAAGAAGTTGGCTGATTCTCAAAGATGAGTCAAAACTTTTGTTGAGAGAGACTATGTAATGATTAGGTTAAGGCCTGAGCAATTTTTTCCTGGAACCGTTAGAAAGTTACATGCTAAAGGAGCTGGACCATTTAGACTAGTGAAGAGAGTAGGATCCAATGCCTATGTGCTCGAGTTGCCTCCAGAACTAGGCAATAGCTCTACTTTCAACATTACAGACTTAGTAGAGTATAGGGAGCCAGCTGTGATTCCTAGTAAGCCTTTGAAACCTAATCCTGTTATTGAGAGTGATCCCAACCCTGTGTGTCCACCAACAAACTGGCCTGTGAGGAAAGAGCAGATTGAAAAGATCTTGGATGATCAGGTTATCTCTACTCGTAATCGAGGATACCAAAGATCCTGGATGATCAGGTTATCTCTACTCGTAATCGAGGATACCAAAGATACCTGGTCCGCTGGCAAGGAAGGCCAGATTCTGATGACTCTTGGATCTCCTGAGAAGAATTACAGGAATTGGACCCAGACCTCTTGGAGAGATAACAGAGCCAGTTTGATCCATACTCGACAGGGTTGAGTTCCTCCCACCATAGGAGAATTGGTGCGGGCACCAGACTCAGAAGAAGACTTCAGGGCTCCATCTGGATCTCTAATTGACCTTGCCCGAAGAATTAGGATTTTCTGGTTTTGTAATAAGGGTTGACTTGGTCAACTCAATTTTAGTTTTGAGTTTGTATTTCCCTGCAATTTAAATTTTGTTGAGTCATGTTAACTCAGTACAAGTCCTAGTAGTGGTCTAGGTCTTCTCCAGGTTGGTGCCACTTTTTTTTTAGTCAAGTCAAGGTCCAGGGTGCCACATTTTTTTTTCTCCCAGGCCCAAGCAAGTGGGCGCCAAACTCCCAGCCACACGCCAGAGTCCAGGAGGCGCCATATCTCCATCCAGTTTCTTTGGGCCCTACACCACAAGTAAGTTCCTTTTTTTTCTTGCACCACTTGGGAGAGAAATCCATCAAGATACCTCAATCCAAGGAGGAGCCAATTTCTTTCCAGATAAACCCAAGTCAGGATGGCAAGAATTTTTCTTGAAGAGAGGATCAAGGAGGTGCCCCACAATGTTCCATAAAAATCCAAGTTATAAAAGGGAAGAGAGCATGTCTTGGGGAGGAATTCAAGGAGGTTCCCAAAAGTTTCCAAAAGTGCCAAAGCCATGAAAGGAAGAAGCCTAAACTTGTGGAGCAAGACTAGGAGGTGTCCAAATGAGCCAAACCATGAAGGAAAAATCCTTGATTCATGGAGAGATACTAGGAGACACCCCCATAACCTGCCATTTGGAGTTGATTTTCAAGTTTTCTTGGAGTTTTTGGGCTGCCCACTCTTGGAAGGAGTCTTGGGAAGAGAATTTGATGCCTAAAGTGTGGGTTAGTCCTATTAGTCCCACATGAAAAATGTATAAAATTTTATTTCTTTGTTATGTCTATATATTCAACTCTATGTAACTCTTGAATTTAATGATGAATGAAATCAATTTCTTTGTGAGCAACTTTGTGTTTCTCTCTTCCGCACTTGTGTTCAGGTGTTGAGCTTCGTGAGGGAATAAATCCGGGTTCCCTAGGAACCTTGATGAGGTGTGAGATCTCCAACCCCAAAACCCTACCAAGACCCTAGGTTAGCCACTTCAATTCCAAACCATAGCCACCCATCATCTTCTTCATTCCACCAATCATCCAAACCCTAATCTACCTCATCATCTCACGGCCCCTCTCTTCTAAGTAGAGGCCGACCACCAACATCCAGGTCCAGATCGGCTACTTCGAATACAGAGCAAATCCTAGAGGAAGTCTGATCAGCATCAAGGAGAATCAGGATTTCAGCAACATCAATTTTTTTCAAGTTCTTCTTATCTGGTAAATCCTTTCTTTGAGTATCTGGTTCCTTAACTTGTTCTTCTTCTTTCCCAGATCCTAAGTTCAGGAGAAGCCAACTCTGCCAAAGGGCCAGTATTGGAGGATCCATTACGAAGATATCCGAATCCGAGGATCCAACAATCTGCTCGAGAGAGTCCTTCCACCAAACTCTATGAAGATCACTGCCTGGTACATAACCCTTCCCTTCTCTTTATTTCTATCATGTTGAAAGTTTAGAGCGAAACCCTAGGTCCGGGAGTTTCTCAACCCCCAGCGATCCTTTACTTCTGAACTACTCTGATAATCTAGTTTCTTTGAATTGTGCTTTTAATTATTATATAGTTTCTTTCAATTTAGTTTAACTTTCCTTTGAGTCAAAGCCGACTTCTGAAAATATATATAAATAAATAAATAAATAAATACATTAATTTTAATTTGCTTCCGCATTCCACATATTCATTCTGCATCACTAAACCTAGTGACAAGGAAGGATCATTTTCTTCTACCATTCATCGATCAGATGCTTGAACGACTGGTAGGTAAGTCTCATTACTATTTTTTTGATGGGAATTCTGGTTATTATCAAATTGTGATTGCACCTGAGGATCTAGAAAAAGCAACATTTACATGCCCATTTGGAGCTTTTGCATTTAGAAGGATGCCCTTTGGACTTTGTAACGCACCAGGAACATTTCAGAGATGCATGGTAAGTACTTTTTCAGATTTAATAGTAAATTACATTGAAGTATTCATGGATGTTTTTATTGTGTACGGTGACTCTTTTGATACATGTTTGGATAATTTATCTCGTGTTCTTAAACATTACATTAAGAGAAACCTTGTGTTGAATTTTAAAAAATGCCATTTTATGGTAGAACAAGGAAGTGTCTTCGGTCATGTTGTTTCATGTAAAGGTATTGAGGTAGATAAGGAAGAGATTGATTTAATTATGAATTTATCGTGTCCCATAAGTGTGTGGGAAGTGCATTCATTTCTTGGTCATGCAGGTTTTTTACATAAGATTTATCAAGGACTTCTCAAAGATTGCCCTACCATTATCTAGATTGCAGCAAAATGAAGTGCCCATTCTATTTGACCAAGAGTGTAAGGAAGCTTTTGATAAGTTAAAATCTACCTTAATCACAACTCCCATAATTCAACCTCCTAATTGGACTTTGCCATTTGAGATAATGTGTGATGCTAGTAATTATGTAGTAGGAGCTGTTTTAGGACAACGAGTCAGCAATCGACCTCATGTGATTCATTATGCATCCAGAACACTCAACTCAGCTCAATGCAATTATTCTATAACTGAAAAAGAGCTTTTGGATATTATGTTTGCATTAGATAAATTTTGGTCATATTTGCTTGGTTCTAAAGTTATTGTGTTTTTTGACCATGCAGCTTTGAAACATTTCTAGGCAAAGGAGTCAAAGCCTAGGCTGATCATATGGATTCTTCTTTTGTAGGAGCTAGATTTGGAAATCAAAGACAAAAAAGGAGCTTAAAACCTAGTTGCTGATCATTTGAGTATACTGGTGAGAAAAGAGAATCCTGAGACATTGCAAATATTTTTCTTGATGTGCAATTATTTGCTCTACAAGATATGGCTCCTTGGTATGCTAATTTGGTAAATTATTTGGTGAGTAAGACTTTACCTAATGACATAAGTAGAGCTGAAATAGACAAACTCAAGAGTGAGACAAAATATTATATATGGGATGATCCATACTTGTGGAAATACTATTCGAATCAGATTATTAGGAGATGTGTACCTGATTCTGAAGTCTAGTCCATCCTTGCCTTTTGTCATGCTTATGCTTGTGGAGGTCATTTTGGACCTAAGAGAATAGCTAGGAAAATGCTAGATAGTGGTTTTTATTAGCCTACACTATTTTGTGACTCTTATATATTTTGCAAAACTTATGAACAGTGTCAAAGGATTGGAGGTTTAACCCATAGGAATGAGATGGTACAAACTCCTATACATGTATGTGAAATTTTTGATGTGTGGGGCATTGATTTTTTAGGTCCATTTCCTTTATCTTTTGGTTTTGTTTATATACTGCTTGTAGTAGATTATGTTTCAAAATGGGTGGAAGCAAAGGCTACCAAAATTGACAATTCCAAAACTGTTGTAGGTTTTATCAAGTACAACATTTTTTACAGGTTTGGCAACCAAGAGCAATAATTAGTGATCAAGGAAGTCATTTTTGCAATCGAGCGGTAGAAGCTTTATTGAAGAAATATGGTGTTTTTCATAAAACATCTACAACTTGTCACCCCCAAACAAATGGTCAAGTTGAGATATTCGATAGAGAAGTAAAACCCATTTTGGGAAAGACAGTAAAGCCGAACAGAGAAGATCGGAGCCTTGGACTTGATGATGCATTATGGACATATAGGACAACATATAAGACACCTATTGGGATGCCTTCGTATAGGTTGATCTTTGGTAAGTCATGTCATCTTCTTGTCAAGCTAGAACACAAGGCCTATTAGGCTGTGAAGAGTTGCAACATGGATATGGATGAAGCTGGTGTGTAAAGAAAGTTGTAATTGCAAGAATTGGAGGAGTTACGACTTGAGGCATATGAGAATTCAAGAATTTACAAGGATAAGACAAAGGCATTTCATGATAAAATGATTGTTAGGAAGCAATTTGTGGTTGGACAGAAAGTCTTGCTCATAATTCATGACTTAAATTAATATTTGGTAAATTACATTCTTGTTGGATTGGACACTTTAAAGTTACTAATGTGTTTCCTTATGGTGCAGTTGAAGTGCAAAGCTTCGAAACTAACAAAGTGTTCAAGGTAAACGGACATAGACTTAAACCATTTTATGAAGGTTTTGAGGAGCATACGATAAATGAAGTGTAACTAAAGGATCTAGTTTATTCAGACTGAGGAGAACTGCAATGTCGGGCTAATGATGTTAAACAAATATGTTGCTTGGGAGGCAACCCAAGGGTGGCCAACTGGCCATGGTCAAATTTGCATTCTTTATCCCTTCTCTATTTATATTTGTAGGCATTGAATCCACTTTTGCCTTTTCTTTGCATTCAGGGCTTTGCATTGAGTGTTAAAAAAAGTATTTGAGTGTTTTTAAGATGTTTCCCCAATGATGTCTATGGATTCACGTGCTATAAACTTAGACTAAATTGAGATAAGAGTGTCATAACATGATTGAATGAATAACTTGCATATTTAGGCTAAATTTGACTTGAGCTTAATTTTGGAAGGTATTAAGTTGTTTTGGTAGACCAAAAAGATTTTGGGTGAGCTTTTAAACCTATTTATATACATGTTTCCATTGTGAGTGTGTTCATTCATACTATGTTACTATAGAACTTGCTTTTAAATACTAGTCAAGGTTACTAAATTCACATGCACACATAGAAATGCTAATGGCATATAGGATTTTACACCACTTAGCTTAAATGGCCAACCTTGAATTAATTAACTTTAGTGAACCCACTTTGAGCTTTTAAACTCTTTTGTTGATTGAACCCTTATTTATGAGCCTTGAGCCATTTTTTTTCCCTTATATTTTATCTACCTCAAGGCTAGTAGAGCATTGAGATTTGTTTGATGGATTTTGAGACACTAATACGTATTGAATATGTGTGGAGGAGCTACTGTTAACTGCTATACTTCTATTTTGAAAAATGGAATGTAATGGGAGTAAGATGTTCTTGCTATGTTTCAATTTTTTTTAAAAAGAAGAAGAAGAAGAAGAAGAAAGAAAAGCAGAAAGCTATGGTTAGTGAGATGGTGGGGAAGATCTCAAATGTGTGCTGGGACAAATGCATCACTGGGACCCCTGGCAGAAAGTTCCACTCGAGTGAATCCACATGTCTTAACAACTGTGCACAGCATTATATGGACATGAGCATTCTCAACCATGTACTTCTGGATGACAACCTCCATCAACTTATGGATGACAACTTCTATTAAGTTTAATACTTAATATTGAGAGTTAAAAAAAAAAAGAAAGAGGAAGAAGAAGACATAGTCAACAAGAAGAAGGAATGAGAAAAAGAAACTAGAAGGTTTGAATGTGGTGCCTTTAATGTCATAATTTACCCAATTTATGTCTTAATGCTCTATTAGTTTCTTGGGTTTTAACCTCATTATCAAATTTTGGTTGGAGAAGAAGTTCTTTGTGGTAGGGGAGAAGAAGATTAGATCAAAAACCATGTTATCTTTATTTTCCATGATTAAGTAAATTTTTTATTTCAGTTCAAGGGACATCTAGCTAGGTTGGCATGATTATGAGGTTGGGTTTGTTAATTTGATATTATTCTCTTATTGAATATCTACATCTCTTGGTTTTATTATTGATTTATTGCATAGATTAATTGATTAAGAGGCCTATTAATTGATTGTCTATATGATTAAATGCTAAACTAAGTTCTTAATCAGTAATTGTTATGCAACATGGTTAAAGTAGCAATTAGGCAAAATGATTATGATCCCAGTTTTCATTGTTTGTCTAAAAAAAAACATAGAATGAATTAAATAATTTATGCTTGTTAAATTGTTCTTCATTCTTAGCTTCATCCGAGTATATAATGCTATCATTGAATTCATAAGGTTTGCTTAATACCGATTGGTTCATCGATAAGAATTTAATTTGGGTGCTTGCTTGAATTAATGAACGTTGGGATGATTAGATTTATCTAGCTCCTGGATAAATTCTTGGCAATGTATTCAAGGAAAGAATAACATATTTATACACCAATGATCAGTATGCAACCTAGCATGAAACCCTTTGAATCAAATTTGAATTGAATTAAGATTTTCAATTATTTGTATAATTGTTTCTTTGATTACATAATTGTTCGAACCCCCCTTGTCTATTTACTAAATTTAATCATCATATTCAGTCTCTAGGGTTTGACCTGGACTCACTAATACTACAAGAAAATTATAATAATTAGTGGGATAGTAATTAATTTTGGTGAATTCAGTAAGCATCAGCTCTCTCTTGAAAACTTGTTGGACAATCTTTCTTTGAGAGATTAATTCCATAGCCTATCAAAAGATAGCCTTTCTTAGAATTAACCATGCTAAACCGCTTAAGCATGGTCTTAATGTACGTGGACTGGGTCAACCCTAGCAACATTTTAGATCTATCCCTATAGATCTTGATCCCAATGATGTAGGATGCTTCTCCTAAGTCCTTCATGTTGAATTGAGAAGACAACCATACTTTTGTTCCTTGCAATGCAAGAATATCATCCCCAATTAAGAGAATATCATCCACATACAAAATAAGAAATACTATAACTAAACCATTAGCCCATTTGTATATGTATGTCTTTTCTCCATTCTTAACAAAGCTATACATTTTGATTACCTTATCAAAATGCATGTTCTAACTCCAAGATGCTTGCTTCAATCATTAAATAGATATTTGAAGCTTGCATATCTTTGTTTCATCTATAGATGTAAATCCTTCAGGCTGTATCATATATACCTCTTTTTTAGCTCTCCATTTAGCATAGCTATTTTTACATCAATTTACTAGATTTTATAATCATATGTGCTGCTATTGCAAGCATGATCCGAATGGATTTGAGCATTACCAAAAGCAAAAATATCTCATCATAGTCAATACCATAACACTGATAATATCCTTTGACAACCAAATGAGATTTATAGATCTCCAACTTCGCATCTATATCCCTTTTTCTTTTGAAAATCCACTTACACCTTATGAATTTTATCCCTTCAGGTGGGTTAATGAGTATCCATGCATCATTGATTTTCATAGACTCCATTTCAGATTTTATGATTTCAAGCTATTTCTTAGAGTCGAAACTCTGCATCGCATCCATGTAGGTAATCGGATCCTCATTATTTTTATCAAGTTCAATAGGATCACCATCCTAGAAAAAGAAACCATAGATCTGTCCGGTTGATGTAGTACCCTAGCAGATCTACTTAAGGTTATCTCCATTATAGGCTTCGGATCTGATTGAGTTTGTTTAGTTAATTATGTCAATTTTTCTCTTATCAAACTTCTTCAAGTTCAACCTTAGAGGCATTAGTTCCTTTCCCGAGAAACTCTCTTTCCAAAAAGACTGCCTTATTACTAAAATAAACACTTTGTATTCATCGATATGGTAGAAAAAATAACCCTTAGTTTCCTTCGAGTATCCTATAAATGTAAACCTATCAGACCTAGGTCCAAGCTTGTTTGTTTTTAAATATTTGACATAAGCTGGACATCCCCAAATCCTAAGGTATAAGAGTACTGGCTTATGTCTTGTCCGTATTTTATATGGAGTTTTGTCTACAGACTTGCTAGGATCTTTTTTTAGAATATAATAAGTCGACTCTAATGCATATCCCCAGAAGGAGATAGGCAAACTCGTAAATCCCATCATGGATTGAACCAGGATTCGATTTCTCCTTTTAGACACTTCATTATATTGAGGTATCCCAGGAGGAGTCCATTATGAGAGAATCCCTTTCTCTTCCAAATATGTCACAAATTTATTGATAAGATATTCACCTCTTCGATTAGATCAAAGAATTTTAATATACTTACCAGTTTATTTCTCTCTAATTATGAAGTTTTTTGAACATCTCAAATGATTATGACTTATGGCTCATCAAGTAGATGTATCCATACCTTGATAGATTATCAGTAAACGTGATGAAGTAATGATGTCCACCTATGGTTTAAGTATTCATAGGTCCTCATACATCAATATGTATTAGACTCAAAACCTCAGTGGCTCTTTCATCCTCTCAATAAAAGGTGACTTAGTCATCTTTCCAAGAATATAGGATCCGCAGGTCGACAATGATTCAAAATTATTGACCTTAAGAATTCTCTCTTTAGATAATATGTTTATGCTATTTTTATTAATATGACATAGCCTACAATGTCAAAGGTAGACATCAGACATGTTTTTAATCCTAGGGCATTTATTGGATGTGTATATTACATTCATAGGTAATGGTAAAACATAAATGTCATTCTTTAGTTGTCCACACATTATAGTAACGCCATTCAAAATGATATCACAATAATTATCTTTTATCGATAAATAATAACATTTTTTTTGGCCAAAATGTCTAGAAAGATCACATTCATTAAAAAATTAGGATAATAGTGATAATCACAAAAAATAATAATACTAGAATAAAAAAATAAGCTTGAGTATTCCTAAATCTAGAACTAGAATAGATCTTCCATCTTCAACATTCAAAAATTTCTCACTATTTTTGAATCTTCTATTGACCTGAAGTTCTTGCAATGAATTTCGAATATTAATAGGGCATTCAGTAACTAATACCCAGGTAGCAATATCATAAATAAAAAAATTACAAAGTGTTATCATATAAGTACCTTGTCTAGCAATGCCTTGCTGGTTCTTCTTCTTTCTTGGCCTGTTCAGGTTCAACAAGGTAATTTGAAGAGGACAATTCCTCTTCCAGTATCCTTACTTATTATAGTAGAAGCATTCATCTTGAGTCTAGTCAGTTTTCAACTTCTTGGTCTGACCTGGCTTAGTAACTGGAAGACTTAGCACTTTTTTCTTATTTTTCTTCTTCCCTTTCTTAAAGGGATGATGTCCTGTTGATCCTTCTACTACATTCACCAATCCCTTATGGAGTTGATGATCCTTCTCATAGGTCTGTAGTAATCCCAATAAGTCATGGTATTTACTACAAGCCTTGTTATTCTTTAATGATCAAGGAAGTCAATGTAGGATTTTGATAAAGAATTAAGGATCGCATCCTTTCCTAGCTTTCATGTAGGAGAAATCCAAGTTTGCCTAGGTGCTCAATCAGTTCGATCATGTATAATATATGATCAGTGACCAAGACCCCTTCCCTCATCCTTGTATTAAAAATGATACAAGATGTTTTGTACCTTTTAACTTCATTGGGAGTGCTAAACGATACTTTCAACACTTAAAGCATATCTTCTGGCTGAGCATCCTCAAACTTGTGATTCAATTCATCATTCATGGATGCCTGCATAATACAATAGATCATGGTTCGATCGCTGAGCTATTTTTGATAAGTATCTCAAACCATACCATAGCATTCTAAGCAAGCTCCTCAAGTTCCAGATCTATCATCACGTACAAAATTCGTTCATGCTCTAGGACTATTATTTAGCTTTTGATACTAGCTATCAAAATTAAGTTCCATTAATTTTTTGTTGTCTTGAGATGAATAGAGTAACAAAGTGATGGCCTTATTAATTTGAAAGGAGAACAAAGTCTAATCAGTATATGAATCATTTAACCCTAAAGACGTAAACTTTAGTCTAAAAGTTCTCCTACTATTTTTGATCAAATTGGTAGACTCTACCTGCAATTCGAGGAATTGCATCAATTTCTTAGCAAGTACCAGAATCCAATAGATGCACATGAGCTCGACTTTGGCTGGCTCACCCATGTGCTTCTAAAGGGAGGTACTTAACCAATTATTTCTCCAAAAATATTCTTATAATAATTTTGCTTCAAGAACTAATCAGTAAGCCATTGGGCTACTACTGGAAGTCTTGGTTAGGTCCAACCAAAACATGATGCATTGAGTGCTTCTAGCGAACGATGCCCAAGCCTGACTTTGGCTGACCAACCGACCATCATTTAGAAAGGACTAATTCATCATAATATGAATAATAATTCGAATAGCCAGATGAGCATCAGGTCTTTGGATCTCCAATAATCATCTTAACTATTGAACTTATTATCACTCTTTTACTAATAAGCCATGACTCAATTATCTCTATAATTTTATCATTTAAAAAACCTAATAATTTTAGAGGATTTAATTAGAGAAAAGAGAAAAAGATATGGACTAATCAACAATCCTCCTACTGACTTCATCAAGTAATGAGGGTCGAATCACACTAGTCCAAGGCTACCTGGATCAATTAAAGTAATCTTCTTTACTAGCATGGGTTAAGTCAAAATAATGAGCTATTTGATCAAATTCTGATTGACCACATTGGCTAGGTAAGTGAAATCAATGAGAGGGTTTTGTCATTGAGGTCTTTTCTTAGATACCAAACAATTTGCCTAGCTAAGAGATAGCTCCAATTAATGACCATGATCAAAATTCCATACTTACTTTAGATACTAATTAGTTCATCATATTCAATTAGACTAACCTAAAGACTTGGGTCTAACCACTGAATCATAATCAGGTCCATTTGTTATAATATGGACATGATCAAACTATCACTATAGATTTGATCTAGAGAAAAACTTGATCTAATCTTAATCAACATTAGTTATATTAAATCCAATTCTCTATTAGGTCCACATTATTCTAAATTCTAACCCTAGGTCTAACTTGATTATTTGACCTGATTCAAACTAATCCAAAGCCCATGATTTATGAAATATGATTAGATCTTTAATTCATAATTCTAAATCTAATCTTAGACCTCTTACTAATAGTAAATAATCAAGATTGATTTTACTAAATTTTAGATTTAAATAATTTATATGCATTATATATACATTAAACACTTTTAGATCTCAACAATATGATACAGTCTTATGCTAAAATTAATTTTATGTTTCATATTCTAAATATAGAAACAAACCCTAATACATTAGTTTCATATCAAAAATAGTAAATTAATTAATATTAAATTATAGAAAAATAGATCTAATTATTGAAATAATTTCAATGATTTTCATTTCACCTTACTTATTCCTAGGATATAAGTACAAGCGGCACCCCTATACACCATAAGAGATTCCATTTAATGGAAAGAGACGGCCTTTAAACCCTACTTTTTTCATATGACTGGATGGCCATGGTGATCAACCCAATCTAAAGCAGTAACTTGGATTAATATTACATCTAACATGTAAGATTCTATATCTACATATCATGTTATGAAAACCTATCGCTTTGATACCAATCTTGGAATCACCTAGGATTTCATGCATAATTTTTTTATTTGTTTATAAATTTATAGCAAAAGTGAATATATTTTAAAATTATTTTAAATAAAAAATATACATTTAGAATAATTTTAATAAATTCTAAGCAAGATCATAGAATGATATGTAGTATAGAAAATAAAATCAGCATGCATCAATCTACATAATACATGCTGTAGATCTAATCTACAAATAATATAAAATTTAATTTCATACTTGATCACATGTTAATGACTGCCATTATCGATGGCACATGATAAGGGCTCTTTACGTCTCTTTGTAGCCACATAAGGTGTTTGGTCACTATGAATCATCCACACGAAGTCTCGATGTGATTAACCTCAAAGACTACTTGATCCGTATGAAGGTCATGGATGTCTAAAAATATTTTATTTATTAGACTTTCTTAATCCTTCCAGGAAATCCAAAAAGAGGATGAATAGGTCTAAATCATGGAGGAATAAAATAAAAAACAAGAAACCCTTCTTTACTATTTTTCTCTTATTTTCACTCTCCCTTCAACCCTTGCTCCCAAAAGAACCTCTCATGGACATCCAAAATTCATGCCCCCCTTTTCTCTAATTTTCTTAGTAATCTCACTTCAGATTTTACATGATAATTAGTCTCTTAATGTTGCATATAAAACAAAAAATTGAAGTAAAATTTTGTTGATTAGAGGAGGAATTAGATTAGGATAAGGTGATGCTATTTGAATAGGACTAGATATTCTATTCTTAATAAAATTCCTCTAATTAGATTAAATCCAAATTTAATTCAAAATTATCTTAATATAAATGGGACTAATGAAGGATGAAAAAAATTATTTTTTTTCACGGATAATTTTAAAAAAAATTAAAGAAAGGTGTGGAGAATTTTTAGAAAAGAAAACAAGTTGGACTAGGTTAGGGTTTGACCAAGTTTTGACCAAAATTAGTTAGGAACCAAAACTAATTTGATTATAAATAATTTAACCAACTTTAACTCAATCCAATTAAGTCCCAATTAATCATAATTAAATCCTAATTAAATATAAAATTAATTAAGCCCAAGATCAAATCAAACCATATTTAGAAATGCTTAGTGATTAGGTCATTAAATAACCTAATTGGGTGAAACCCAGTTGAACCAAATTTACTTAGGATTGACCTAAATCTCTTTGGTTAGTCAAATTGAGCCAATTAATAATCAAATTAATAATTAGTTATTTTATAATTAATTATTAATTAATTAATTATTAATTTATAATATTTGTGTAAGGTTAATTGTTTAGCATATTTATAATTTTGCAATTGAATGATTCTTAATCATTAATCAGCAATCATGATTAATCAAATTTTTTTATGTATATGACCCCATAGGTTCGAATACTAAGCTAGTAGCCCAAGAACAAATTCTTGAACTAATCATGTGACTATCTCGTAATGGTGCCCAATGTCTAGATAGGTCAAATGTTCGCGAAACAATATTCAAGAATCCAAGCATATAGTTTTTGTATAATTCATCCCTTTAACCCTAATACTCAGAATGATTTTAAAGTTAACTGCCAACTTCAAATAATGTATCCAAATATGTCTTAACCTACTAAATCCTGTGACTCCTTGCAAGGATTGTCCTGGCCAAGGTCTTGCTAAGTTGAAACACAATAAAGCATTTTCTCCAATACTTTGAGTGGTCAATCCTATCTTGACTCATCACTAACTTAACAAGTACTTGACTATACCTAGTAACCTTCCATCACTGGATTAAAAATCTAGATAGTCTGGCACCTAAGTACAATGAGTTGCTTTTAAGTCACCATAGTGATCTTAGGTCAGGGGGATACTCATATTTATATCCTTCTGTGAGATACTCTCGATAGTAGAGTACTCAACAGAGTTGGTCTCATTCAGTACAATATACACCTATACTCACCTGCATGCTATACCAGTGTCTCCACACTCCCTGGTTATGAGGACAACTAACCCATATAGTATACAAAAATCTATGCTCAATAAGCATTGTTGTCCTAGGTAACAATGCATAATTTGGTTATGAACATGTTTAAGAACTACTTAATAAATCTTCCTTTATTGAATTGAAGTAGTTCTAGGAATTTCATCTCAAAAGAGTCCAAAGAAAGATACAAAAGAAATGAACTACTAAAAATAATTTTTATTTTATTAATGATTGATGTACAAATTATAAAGAGCTCAACCATCTACAACCTATATGATTGGCTATAGGATACATTTCCTAACACCTCCCTCTACTCTAATTTCTAGAGGGGACTTAAAACCTCCTGTATTTTCTTCTATTAGAGACTTACTTAGGCATTGGAGAGTCTATCATGGGGAACCACACCATTATATCCTCATGGCCGGATTTTTGTATCTTTCTCATCTTGTAGGTTCTAGAGTGCTCATACCAGATAGAGCAAAACCAAGAACCATCCAAGCTAGGAGCCACATCGAGCCACATTACCAAGTCTCAAATGGAACCACAACAAAAATTGTGGAGGCTTATGAGACAAACTCAATGAGAAAGATGTAGAGCCAATTATGTTTCTCATAGCATAATTTTTCCATCACCAATTTTTCTTATCACCCACTTCTAATTTAAATGAGTTACAAATTAAGTTGGACTCTTATATTGATGATGCATGAAGCCTTATCTATGTTGGCATGAGATGGGTGGGGTATGTGCAACATATCTCAAATAAATAGAGAGGAAACATGGGTAGTGCCAATCCTTCTCATTCTTATTGATTGCAAGCCTTTTTTCTTCTTAATGCCATTTCTTCTGCCAAATTTGAATTGGATTCAATTTAAATTCAGATTAAGATAACTTCTATAATGGCATGAAGGGGTGGGAGTGGAGTTCAGATGTTTGTGTGACGAACATTAAAAAGTAGGGAATAGGGTGTAGGCTAGACTTACTTCCTCCATCTCATATTGTCGTATGTTTTTCCTACTACACATTCTCCATCTTTATTCTATTATTTCCATGCCAAAAATTCTACCAAAAACTCTGAGAGAGGGTCTTGAGAGAAAGGATTATGGTAGAGGAAAAAGGTTTTCTTCTCCCTTTGCATCCTAGAAGTCCTAATGGTTTGTGCAAAGAGTTCATGCAAATGGCTACAACCCTTCTACTTTGGGTTCAATTGATGGGAGATCGAGATCCAAGCCAGATGAAAGGCCTGAAAGATTGTGCCCTGAAAGCCAATTGAAATATTGTAATTTTGATCCCAAAATCAATGAATTGACATTTTATAAAGGCATTATTTTCATCATTTGCTGTGTCTTTTTGATTTTATGATGAACCCCATAGATTAGGGCTATGGTTCTAGGGTTATGATGAGATCATACCAGTGAGACCTAAAGCCTTAAAACCCTAATCTAAAATATTCCTGATCGATGGGACATTGAGTTGGGGATCAATGTTTCCGGCAAGACCAGCACATCCTATATATGTTTTGTAATGAGGGTGACTGATCTCACAGTCACTTGTGTTTGACACTAATACTAGGATGTGAGTGTTCATTAGAGAATGAGTTCACTGAATTGATCCAGATTGAGAATATCTAATGGAACCTTATCTGTTTGTCAATAGATAATTTTCATAGTGGGAGTAGTGCATGTGGTCCTTTGACCTGAGACTACCATAGTACCTTATATATATGAATCCATACTTTGGTTCGCAATCAATCATGACACTGAGTCATGCACGAGGTGATACTGGTTATGGTGGATTGTATATGGAGGTTGTGAGTAGGTCAACAAGGAATTGATCAGCCCTAGTAAGAGGGAATAGCATCCAACTAATTTCAAATGATGGATTCAGGAAACCTTTGATCAAAGTATGAACATTAGAGTTATTTTCTAATGGTTAATTAATGAATCATCATTATAACGATTGAGCTAGGGATGAATATGAAATTGGATTTGACAAGTATCCATATTCATAATCATATTCGGGGTGCAAGTTGATCAAAGGATTGAATTGCCCGGTAACTCACCACTGAAGGGTATTTTGATAATTCCACCAAAATTCCACATCTTCCGGGTAGACATGATACGTTGCTAGATGTCAATCTTGTCTTGTAGGTATATGATTGAGTCATGGTAATTCAAATCAGTTAATTTGAATTAGATTCTAATTAACCGAGTCGAGCTAGTTTGAGTTGACCTAAATCGGCTTAGTTGAGATCTAACCGAATTAAGTCGAATAGAACTCGAACCTACTGCTGGCTAGGTGTGGAACCCAATGGGTCACACACAAAAAAAATTGATGAAGGATTTAATTTGGAATTAAATCATGTTTGCAGGATAAACACACTAGCATGTGTTGCAGACCAAATTTCTATTCGAATCATATTCGAATTTGGTTCCAAATTGGGCTTAATTGGGTTCTAATTGAACCAGATTAAGGTCCAATTTATTTTTTAGGACTTTGGGCTAACCCATGGCTGAACCCAAGTGAATTTAGTTCACTGAGACCCTCTCTCCAAGCCGCCCCCTCCCTTTTCTCACCCGCGCGCGCCAAGAAAGAGAGTCCACGTGCTTGGACTTCTCTTAAAATGCGTGAGAAAGAAAATAAACGTTGGAGAAATATCTGGAAAAGGGGCAATTCAGATCCTTGTCTGGCACCCTTGGATCTGGATCTGATGGCCAGAAAATATTAAGGAAAAGATCCGTCGCTTTTCGGTCTTAAATCCGTCTCCAAAAGTCGCGATTCTTCCTGAAGTTTTTCCGAGAGTCCTCCTCGTCGGAAAAACGAAAATTAAATCAGAGAATCATGATTTTTGGTTAAGGGGATGCGTGAGGAATGAGGGATCGTGATCCCTGGGGTTTCAGAGGGTTGCATTGTTTCGAGATGACACCCCTCTGAGATCTATAAATAGGGTTGGGTTCTCCGGGGTTTTCATGTAACATAATTCAAAGATCCAATTCCCTTTCCTCCTCTCCAGAATACTCCTTCCCCTTGTTCTTGTTGGGTATTGTTTCCCTTACAGAGGTATCCTCTGTCGAAACTCTGACCCTAAACAAGAATAAGAAGAAGGTCTTGAACGGTAAAGGAAAGAAAAAGGAAAGGATCTGTTCTTCTTCTTTTCCTTCTTGAATTAATACTTTGCCTGTCTTAATTTTTCTTCCAATTCAATTCAAGAAAAGGGATTCAAGAAAGAGAATTCTTGAAGAAAATTCAAGAAGAGAAAAGAAGGAAGAAAAGAAATTTTCAAGAAAGAAAATTTCAGCCTAAAAGTCCAAGAATTGAATTCTTGAAAAAGAATTCAAGAAGAGGAGCCAAGAACTAGAAATTGTTGTCTTCATCTTTTTCTGTGTGGATCACCATTGGAGGGTGAACATTTGGGCACCTGGTGGAGATTCAGAGTTTGGATTTTGCGATACAGGTTAGTATCTTAATTTGAGATTAAATCTTATATATACATTTTATATGTTTTAATTCTTTTAAGGAGATCTTGGGTTAAAGGTTTGGTGAAGATTTCAAAAGAGAAAAAATAAAAATTTTGAAATCTATGTTTCCGCCTTGCCATCAAACCCTACAGTGGTATCAGAGCCTCCTTATTAAGATTAAAATATATATGCTGAATTTTAGATGCATATTTATAAAAGTAACATGAGATGTAATATATGTTTGTTGTAATGTCACCAATTAGGGTTTTCACTCAAACCCTAATTGTTGTAGAGATATGCATAGAGATCTAGTCATCATACTGAAATAAGGTTACCCTAGCATAATGGTGGATCCATTATGTGGTAAATGGTTGTCCTAGTATGATGACACACTAATCACATATTTGTGTTAATTATGCATATATGTTTGATGTATGCCACTAATTAAGGTTTTCACTTAAACCTTAATTTGCATAGAGATATGTTTAGCCTTCAAGTCATCATACTGAAATAAGGTTGCCCTGGCATAATGGTGGATCCATTATGTGGTAAATGGTTGTCCTAGTATGATGGCACACTATGGCACATATTTGCTAAAATGTGCTTTATTTTAATAAAGCCCTCTTTAAAACATATTAAGTTGTAGTGTCATATACCAAAAGCAAAAATAATCAATATGATTAGTTTATCATTCGGTGTCTAGGAAAAGTGGTTCATGATCGGTAAAGAGGACGTGGTTTTTAATTGGTTCCGTTGACTGACCTGGCCAATTCTTATTGGTGTCTAAGGAAAGCAACGGGGGGACTCCCACCACTCTCCCACTTACCTGGCCGGTATGATTAACTTAATTATTGATTGATATGCTTAGTGTAATATTCACTACATATGGCCTTCCTTAATGCCAAGTCATTATTATGTTATGATCCATATAAGGTTTGTTGTGTACACACAAGGCCTTTTTTCTTTATGGTGACTAACATAATTTTTGCTTGGTACATTTGATGCTTATGGAATGATTTAATATAATACTTTGTTGTGTACACACAAGGGTATTATAATTAATATCATGACTATATAGTAATGAAGGGTCTAACTTAACTAAAATATTATAGTTTGTTGTGTACACACAAAGCTATTAATATTTTAGAGGCCAAGATAAGTTGAGAATTGTGTGAATTACAATTGGAAAGAGTGTTCCTACCTTTGAACTTATATAAGATTTGTTGTGTACACACAAGGTCTTTTATGAGGAATTAGGATCTCAACCCCACTAAGAGAACCAATTAGGGTTTTCTCGATCATCACATTGAGGGTTATGATGCTTGAGAAAATAGTGGGAGACATAATTAAGTTAAAGTCCTAATTTAATTATGTTTTGTCAACATTGATTGTTTGCTTATGTAATGTTGTTTGTTAATGTAGATTAAATGGCATCTTCACTCTCACTCCGTAGCATTCTTGATGCAAATAAATTGACTGGACCAAACTATGTTGATTGGTTAAGAAACCTGAAGATAGTACTCAGCCAAGAAAGAATTTCTTATATTCTTGATACCCCAACCTTGGAACCATTAGGGGAAGATGCCTCGCAAGAGGATAAGACCACATATAACATGTGGCAAAATGACTCACTTACTGTCAAGTGTATAATGCTTGCCTCTATGACCAATGAGTTACAGAGGCAACATGAAAGCATGGACACAAACTCTATATTGCTCAATTTAAAAGAACTTTATGGAGAACACAGTCGAACTGCAAGATATGAAATATCTAAGCAGTTATTCCATGCAAGGATGACAGAAGGTACATCCGTACAAGACCATGTATTAAAGGTTATTGACCTAATCATCCGATTGGGTCAATTAGGTTTTGTTATGGATGGGGAGTTGAATCAGGATTTAATCCTGCAGTCACTCCCAGAGTCATTTTCACAGTTTGTTCTTAATTATCATATGAACAAACTTAACACTTCCTTGCCTGAGTTGTTGAATATGTTAAAAACAGCAAAGAGCCATTTAAAAAAAAATAAGACTCCACTTCTTCTTGTGGATGGTGTAAACAAGAAGAAAATAGGCAAAAAGGGTTCCAAGAGGAGGTTAAACCCAAAAGGGGGCATCAAGAAAAAGAAAGGAAAGAAGGCCTCCGGACAAATGACCTGCTTTCATTGTGGCAAGCCGGGTCACTGGAAAAGAAACTGCAAGGTTTACCTTGCAAGTGTGAAGCCTGGTGCTAGTGATGCACCAAAAGGTATGTATGAGATACATGCAATTTTGTCATTAGACTCTTCTAATTCAAACTCTTGGGTATTGGATACTGCTTGTGGTCATCATATCTGCAAATCATTGCAGGGACTACAGAACATTAGAGTTTTGAAGGAAGGCAACTTCGAGCTCTACGGTGCTGGAGGAGATTCCATCCAAGCAGAAGCTGTAGGGACTTATATGTTGAAGCTGCCTTCTGGGAATATTTTAGAGTTAAAAAATTGTTATTTTATGCCTAGAATCATTAGAAACATCATATCTGTACCCTTGTTACTTAAACAAGGATATATTATGAATGTAATGAGCAGTGGCTGCTCAATCAGTTTTTCTAATGAAATAATATTTAATGGCATATTTTGCAATGGTCTCTTAACTTTATCTTCTGATGACAATATAGTACATGTTAGTAATAAACGAAAAAGAGATGAAGTAAACAATACTTTACTTTGGAATTGTCGTCTTGGACATATTAGTGAGCAGAGGATTAACAAGTTATACAAGGAAAAATTCCTTAATCCTTATGACTATGAATCATTAGGAACTTTTGAATCATGTCTCATGGGTAAAATGACCAAGACTCCATTTAGTGGACATAATGAAAGGACAACAGAGTTATTAGGATTCATACACACTGATGTATGTGGACCTATGACAATTCAGGCCAAGGGTGGATACTCATATTTCATCACATTCACTGATGATTTTTCAAGGTACAGATTTGTGTATCTAATGAAACATAAGTCCGAAGCTTTTGAAAAATTTTTAGAGTATCAAAGTATGGTAGAGAAACAAACGGGGAAAAGTATTAAGATCCTTCGATTAGATAGAGGAGGTGAATACTTATCCACCGAGTTTCTTGATCACCTTAAACAAAAGGGAATCATCTCTGAATGGACTCCTCCTTACACACCACAATTAAATGGTGTTGCTGAAAGGAGAAATCGTACTTTATTAGATATGGTACAGTCCATGATGTGCTTCACAGACTTACCTGTTTCTTTCTGGGGATATGCCTTGGAAACAACGGCTAATATTTTGAATAGAGTACCATCCAAATCTGTATCTAGCATTCCATATGAGTTATGGAGGGGAAAGAAACCCAATCTTAAGCACCTTAAGATATGGGGATGTCCAGCTTATGTCAAAAGAAATTTTGGACAAAAGCTTGATGTTAGAGCAGAAAAATGTCTATTTGTTGGATATCCCAAAGATAGTATAGGATATCTATTCTACCACCCTACTGAACAAAAGGTTTTAGTCAGTAGGCATGCCATTTTTATGGAAAAAGAATTCATCCTACAAAATGGCAGTGGGAGAAATATTGAACTTGAAGAAGTTCAACAAGTAGATACATCTCAACAAAATCATAACACAGTTAGTATAGAACCTGCACACACCACTCCTATCCGTAAGTCTGATAGAGTGCGACATGCACCTGAAAGGTATGGGTTCATTATTGAAAATAATGAAGCCCGAATCATTGATAATGATGAGCCTCTAACATATACGGATGCTGTCATAAGTAGTGACTCAGACAAATGGCTGGAAGCCATGAGATCCGAAATGGACTCCATGTATGTCAACCAAGTCTGGACTTTGGTTGATGCACCAGAGAGTGTTAACCCTATTGGATGCAAATGGGTCTATAAGAAAAAGATTGGGGCAGATGGCCAAGTTGAAACTTATAAAGCCAGATTAGTGGCTAAGGGTTTCAGACAAAAACAGGAAATAGATTATGATGAAACATTTTCTCCTGTTGCCATGCTCAAATCTATTCGGATCATGCTTGCTATAGCAGCATATCATGATTATGAAATCTGGCAGATGAATGTGAAAACTGCATTCCTCAATGGTTTCCTTGAGGAAGAGGTTTATATGTCACAGCCAGAAGGTTTTATCTTGGAGACTAAACCTAATCAGGTATGTAGGCTAAAGAAATCTATTTATGGATTAAAGCAAGCATCTAGGAGTTGGAACATCCGATTTGATAAGACAGTCAAAGAATTTGACTTTATCAAAAATGAGGATGAACCTTGTGTGTATAAGAAGACTAGTGGGAGTGCCATAGTTTTCTTGGTTCTGTATGAAGATGACATACTCCTCATTGGGAATGATATCCCAATGTTACAATCGATCAAGGTATGGTTATCTAAACAGTTTTCCATGAAAGACTTGGGAGAAGCATCTTATATACTAGGCATCAAGATCTATAGAGATAGATCTAGGAGGATGCTAGGTTTATCCCAGTCTAGGTATATTGACCAAGTGCTAAAAAGATTTAGCATGGAGGAAAGTAAAAGAGGTTACTTACCTATTGGTCATGGCATACATCTTTCTAAGAAGATGTCTCCTAAGACACCTGAAGAAAGAAATAGAATGAATTCGGTACCTTATGCTTCGGCAGTAGGGTCTATTATGTATGCTATGTTATGTACTAGGCCTGATGTGGCATATGCCTTAGGTATAGCCAGCAGGTTTCAGGCTGACCCAGGAGAGGATCATTGGAAGGCTGTGAAAAATATTCTTAAGTACTTAAGAAGAACTAAGGATATTTTTCTAATATACGGAGGATCTGATCTTAAACTAGAAGCTTATTCAGATTCTAGTTTTCAATCAGATCCAGATGACAGCAAATCTATATCTGGGTATGTTTTTACCCTTAATGGAGGAGCTGTAAGCTGAAAAAGTTCTAAACAGCAAACTGTAGCTGACTCAACAACTGAGGCAGAGTACATTGCTGTTAGTGAAGCTGCCAAGGAAGCTGTCTGGATGAAGAAGTTCATATCAGAGTTGGGCATAGTTCCTGAGATTGAAGGTCCAGTATCACTTTACTGTGATAATACGGGGGCTGTTGCTCAAGCAAAGGAACCAAGAGCTCATCACAAATCAAAGCACATTCTGAGACGCTTCCATCTCGTTCGAGAGATTGTCGAAAGACAAGAAGTCTGCTTTAAAAGGGTAGAAACGAAGAACAACGTAGCAGACCCGTTCACTAAGGCTCTATCACAGCGAGAGTTTGATCGCCACCTTAATGGTATGGGGTTAAGATTTAAAGGCAATTGGCTTTAGTGCAAGTGGGAGATTGAAAGATTGTGCCCTGAAAGCCAATTGAAATATTGTAATTTTGATCCCAAAATCAATGAATTGACATTTTATAAAGGCATTATTTTCATCATTTGCTGTGTCTTTTTGATTTTATGATGAACCCCATAGATTAGGGCTATAGTTCTAGGGTTATGATGAGATCATACCAGTGAGACCTAAAACCTTAAAACCCTAATCTAAAATATTCCTGGTCGATGGGACATTGAGTTGGGGATCAATGTTTCCGGTAAGACCAGCACATCCTATATACGTTTTGTAATGAGGGTGACTGATCTCACAGTCACTTGTGTTTGACACTAATACTAGGATGTGAGTGTTCATTAGAGAATGAGTTCACTGAATTGATCCAGATTGAGAATATCTAATGGAACTTTATCTGTTTGTCAAAAGATAATTCTCATAGTGGGAGTAGTGCATGTGGTCCTTTGACCTGAGACTACCATAGTACCTTATATATATGAATCCATACTTTGGTTCGCAATCAATCATAACACTGAGTCATGCACGAGGTGATACTGGTTATGGTGGATTGTATATGGAGGTTGTGAGTAGGTCAACAAGGAATTGATCAGCCCTAGTAAGAGGGAATAGCATCCAACTAATTTCAAATGATGGATTCAGGAAACCTTTGATCAAAGTATGAACATTAGAGTTATTTTCTAATGGTTAATTAATGAATCATCATTATAACGATTGAGCTAGGGATGAATATGAAATTGGATTTGACAAGTATCTATATTCATAATCATATTCGGGGTGCAAGTTGATCAAAGGACTGAATTGCCCGGTAACTCACCACTGAAGGGTATTTTGATAATTCCACCAAAATTTCACATCTTCCGGGTAGACATGATACGTTGCTAGACGTCAATCTTGTCTTGTAGGTATATGATTGAGTCATGGTAATTCAAATCAGTTAATTTGAATTAGATTATAATTGACCGAGTCGAGCTAGTTTGAGTTGACCTAAATCGGCTTAGTTGAGATCTAACCGAATTAAGTCGAATAGAACTCGGACCTACTGCTGGCTAGGTGTGGAACCCAATGGGTCACACACAAAAAAAATTGATGAAGGATTTAATTTGGAATTAAATCATGTTTGTAGGATAAAGACACTAGCATGTGTTGCAGACCAAATTTCTATTCGAATCAGATTCGAATTTGGTTCCGAATTGGGCTTAATTGGGTTCTAATTGAACCAGATTAAGGTCCAATTTATTTTTTAGGACTTTGGGCTAACCCATGGCTGAACCCAAGTGAATTTAGTTCACTGAGACCCTCTCTCCAAGCCGCCCCCTCCCTTTTCTCACCCGCGCGCGCCAAAAAAGAGAGTCCACGTGCGTGGACTTCTCTTAAAACGTGTGAGAAAGAAAATAAATGTCAGAGAAATATCTGGAAAAGGGGCGATTCAGATCCTTGTCTGGCGCCCTTGGATCTAGATCTGATGGCCAGAAAAAATTAAGGAAAAGATCCGTCGCTTTTCGGTCGCAAATCCGTCTCCAAAAGTCGCGATTCTTCCTGAAGTTTTTCCGAGAGTCCTCCTCGTCGGAAAAATGAAAATTAAATCGGAGAATCATAATTTTTGGTTGAGGGGACGCGTGAGGAATGAGGGATCGTGATCCCTGGGGTTTCAGAGGGTTGCATTGTTTCGAGATGACACCCCTCTGAGATCTATAAATAGGGTTGGGTTCTCGGGGTTTTCACGTAACATAATTCAAAGATCAAATTTCCTTTCCTCCTCTCTAGAATACTCCTTCCCCTTGTTCTTGTTGGGTATTGTTTCCCTTACAGAGGTATCCTCTGTCAAAACTCTGACCCTAAACAAGAATAAGAAGAAGGTCTTGAACGGTAAAGGAAAGAAAAAGGAAAGGATCTGTTCTTCTTCTTTTCCTTCTTGAATTAAGACTTTGCCTGTCTTAATTTTTCTTCCAATTCAATTCAAGAAAAGGGATTCAAGAAAGGGAATTCTTGAAAAAAATTCAAGAAGAGGAAAGAAGGAAGAAAAGAAATTTTCAAGAAAGAAAATTTCAGCCTAAAAGTCCAAGAATTGAATTCTTGAAAAAGAATTCAAGAAGAGGAGCCAAGAACTAGAAATTGTTGTCTTCATCTTTTTCTGTGTGGATCACCATTGGAGGGTGAACATTTGGGCACCTGGTGGAGATTCAGAGTTTGGATTTTGCGATACAGGTTAGTATCTTAATTTGAGATTAAATCTTATATATACATTTTATATGTTTTAATTCTTTTAAGGAGATCTTGGGTTAAAGGTTTGGTAAAGATTTCAAAAGATAAAAATAAAAATTTTGAAATCTATGTTTCCGCCTTGCCATCAAACCATACAAGGCCTACGAAGGAGCTAGGACTATGGTGGCTTTGTTGACTTGATGAAAAACAGGCTCCATATGGATAATAGTAAAGACTAGGTGTGTTCATGGCTTTGAAAGAAATCCCATGAATCTACCTGATCTAACCCAATCAAAGTTGAAGAAGGAAAGCAGATAGGTAAATGATTTTTCCTTCTTCTAATTTTTATGATTCTATATCTATATTTTTATCTAATCAAGCATGTTTAGATCTTTCTATAGGTGTTTTTTTATTATTTGTGCATGTTTTTCTATGAAAAGAGTTTTCATAGTTACAATTTTCACTCCATTAGGAATTCAAATTCTGCAAAATTCAGCATGCTAGCACCTAGGTTTCCTATAATGGTATCGAAGCTAGGCTAATCTTACATGCATGATTAGATTCAGATTTGAGTTGTCTTTAGATTTAAAAGTTAGAATTGATTTCGATCAAACATAGGTTGACATAAGGTTGTCCTACTATAAAGTTAACCCCTTCTAGTACAAAGGTTGTCCTTGAATAAGTTTGATGTATTTTGAAAAGGATTTTTGAAAAAAAAATTATAACTTAAGGATCTGATTTTTCATATATGAGATGTATCATGATTTGTTTTTATATCTAAAATTGATTAATTAAGATTTGCATCAAATTGATTATAAATTTGTCATGCTATAAGGTTAACCCCTTTTATAGTGCAAAGGTCATCCTAGTATGATTAGAATTGATTTTTGAAAAGCATTTTGAAAATATGTTGACCCTTGGAATAATTTTGATGATCACAAAACATTGGAGCATGTATTTGATACTAACTCTTCTCAAATTATTTAAGAAGTTTTGCAAGAATTGGTTACCTTTGTTTAAAGTGATTTTCAAATTTACTTAAGGGTAATTCAATTGAGTTTGTAAAGGCCCTAACTTATGAATACTGTAATCATGTAAAATGGGCTTTAAAAGTGTAAAATTTTGATAAAGTATGTAGATTAGCTTCTAGATGATTCAACGTTAAAGTTTTTGAGAAGCTTAAAGCAAATTTTTTAAAGACTTGTAAGAGCCGACTCAAGGTGGCACGGCACGGAGGAAGATTCAAAGTTTCAGAACCAAGAGCCGACTCCCAGTTCAAGAGCAGACTCTTCCAAAAATATATTTTTTGAAGTTCTGAGAACTGGAGCCAACTCCCAGTTCAAGAGCTGACTCTAGGTATGTGTGTTTGTCTTGACTGAAAGCTTGAAGGCAATAGCTGACTCCTAGTCCAAGAGCTGGCTCCCATAGAAGTTTGTTTTTGGCCTGTCTGAGACTTCGAGCCGACTCCTAGAGCTAGAGTCGGCTCGTGGAGCCGTTGTCTGCACTTCAACGGCTAGTTGTTGAAATTAAAATTTGAACTCCAATTCATTTTCAACGGCCATTTCACGAATCCCAAGGCCCTATAATGGCCATATCTCATGGAAAACTATAAAGGAGATTATTTTTGAAGGATTAAACAATTATTTGAGATTTATTGCTGAATTTTCTTGAGAAAACAAAGGGCTTTCAAATTATTCTTCTACCTACCTCAAAGAGCATTCAAGTTAGATTTAAGGCTTCACCAACTTCACTCTATCATTGAATCCACTCATTGAAGAAGGGAAGAAGCAGCATTGAAGATCATTGAAGAGAACTCAAGGCTTGACTTCATCTTAATCTACATCGGCAAAATCAAAACAAACTTGGTTTGTCGTAGTTGCTTGTTATTCATTCTTTATCTTTGTTTATTCTCTAAGAATAGCAAGGGGCTGTATCTTAAGAGAGAGAGTTAAAGGTTTTTTGGTGAACCATGTAAAACCTAAGTTTTGGTTCTTGGTTTTCTCGATTTAAAACCAAGTGTTTGGGTTTTCTTTGGTGATCCCGTATAAAACCAAAGGGAGTTAGGGTTTCTTTAGTGATCCCGGTAAAACCAAAGTGTATATGTTTGGATTGTGAACCTAGTAAAACAATCCAACTATATTCTGGTTGGGGGATATAATAAAAATTCCAAGTGATCCTTGGATAGTGGATGTAGGAGCCGGTTGCTCCGAACCACTCTATTTCTTGATGTTTGTGATTATGCTTTCATTGCTTGATTGCTTTAATTTATTTACATCTGCTTTGCACACTTCACTTCTACCCTAAAAGAATTTCTAAGTGCATATACTTGCAAAAGATTTTAATCCCAATTCACCCCCCTTTTGGGAAGCCACCTGGGAAATAAGTGGTATCAGAGCAGAGTCTCTGAAAGTTAGTTGGAGTAAAGATATATGGCACATCTCATGAGCACTTCATTAGCCGAAGATCAATCCACAAATAGACCACCACTTTTCACCGGAATTAATTATACTTATTTTAAGGCATGAATGAAGATATACATTCAAGCCATAGACTTTCACTTATGAAAAATCATCATGAAAGGACCTCACACACCCACGATTAAAGTTAATGATGTAGAGGTTCCCAAACCATAAGAGGATTGGGACGAGAATGATATGAAATTAGCTAAATTGAATGCCAAAGCAATGAACCTATTGTATTGTGCTTTGGATTGAAATGAGTTTAACAGAATTTTAACTTGCAATTCTATTAAAGAAATTTGGGACAAATTAGAAATCACACACGAAGGCACTTCTTAAGTTAAGACATCAAAGATCAATTTTCTTGTACATAATTATGAGTTGTTCAAGATGGATCCTAGTGAGACTATATCTGCTATGTATACTCATTTTACTGATATTATAAATGGTCTCAAGAGTCTGGGTAGAACATATTCTATTGCTGATCTTGTCCAAAAAGTCTTTAGATCTTTTGCAGATAAATGGGAAGCCAAAGTTACAGCAATTCAAGAAGCAAAGGACCTAAATACACTACCACTGGATGAACTACTTGGATCCTTAATCACACATGAATTGGCTATGCAACAAAGGACTGAAGAAGATACAAAAAGAAAGAAAGCTATTACATTTAAAGCAACTGAGGAAGATAAGAATGAAGAATTTGATTCATCAGATGATAATGATCTTGGAAGTGATGAAATTGCCCTAGTCATGAGAAAATTCAAAAGGTTTATGGGCAGAAGAAAAATAAACAGATGGAGAAAGCATTACAGAAAAGGTGACTTTGGAAAAGAAAATGAAAGAGATAAAGAAAAAGATAAAGATCAAGTACCTATCTGCTATGGATGCAAGAAACCAGGATACATCCACCCTGATTGTCCTTATGGAAAGAAAAATATATTTCTTAGAAAGAAGAAGAAGGCAATGCTAGCTGCTTGGAGTGATAGTGATGAAACTACATCTACTGAAGAGGATGAAGAGATAACAAAAATAGCACAAATCTGTCTTATAGATTTGGAGGATGAGATAAGTACTTCTGAACCTAATTTAGAATTCACTTATGATGAATTACATAATACTTTTTTTGAATTATTGATAGAATATAAAAAAGTTGGTTTAAAATTGAGAGATTTAAAAAATAAATGTGATGTATTTGAAAATGATAAAAATGAATCTCATGAAATAAATAAAATCTTACATAGAGAACTAAATTTGGTTTGTGAAAGACTCAAGATTGTTCAAGTTGAAAAAGAAGAGATTTTTGAAAAAAATAAGAATTTGAAAAATGAAAATGATGATCTAAAGAAAGAAGTTCAAAAATTAAAACCACTAGATGAAAAATTAACCCTAAGTTCTAACAAACTTGAGTTAATCTTAAAAGATCAAAAATAAATAAATAATAGATTTGGAATTGGTTATAAAAGCTCTATTTCAAACACATTTTCTGCTTCTACTTCATATGCTCCTAAATTCATTAGTTCTAAACATGTTAGAACTAAATTTGCATCATCTCGTAGTTATTATTCAAATTCAAGGATTGTATGCTATGCATGTAATAACATTGGTCATAAAGCTTTTAAATGTCATTTGAAACACAATGACTAAAGGAAAATTAAAAAAGTTTGGGTTCCAAAAGGAACAATTTCCACTAACTTACAAGGACCCAAGAGAGCTTGGGTACCTAAATCTATTAAATGATTGTTTTGCAAGGATGTCTTGCAGCCACAAGTATAAAGAAAAGATGGTATTTGGATAGCGGCTGTTCAAGACACATGACGGGTGATGCTGATCAATTCTTCATCCTAGAACAGAAGGATGGTGAAATGGTAACATTTGGTGACAATAGAAAAGGAAGGATAATTGGTATTGGTAAAATTAAAATTACTCCTTCTACGTTTATTGAAAATGTATTACTGGTAGAAAAATTAAAGCATAATCTTTTGAGTATTAGTCAGCTATGTGACATTAGTTATAATGTATTCTTCAAGTCATTGATGTGTATAGTAGTTGATCCACTTGACTCTAGTACTAAGTTCATTGGACATAGACTTGGTAATACTTATGTGGTAGATCTTAATGATATAGCCATGTCAAGTAATACAAGTCTTACAGCAATGAATGACAAGAGCAAGAAATCAAGTTTAGTATGGCATAGGCGACTTGGTCATGCTATATGGACACAATAGCTAAATTGATTTCAAAGGACTTAGTCAATGGTTTGCCGAAGTTTAAAGTCAATTTTGATTATGTTTATGATGCATGTCAGTTAGGAAAACAAGTGAGGGGAAGTTTTAAATCTAAAAACATAGTATCAACTTCTAGACCCTTAGAGCTACTTCACATGGACCTATTTGGATCTACTATGACTATCAGCCTAGGTGGTATGAAATATGGACTTGTGATTGTAGATGATTTTTCAAGATACACATGGGTTTTGTTTATTGCACATAAGGATGATACTTTTAATATATTTAGAAAGTTTTACAAAAGAGTTACAAATTTGAAAAACTTATCTGTTATTTCAATTCATAGTGATCATGGAACCGAATTTGAAAACCAGTATTTTGATCATTTTTGCACAAAGCACGGTATTGATCATAACTTTTTTGCACCTAGAACACCACAGCAAAATGGTATTATAGAAAGAAAGAATCGTACTTTGGAAGAAATGTCCACAACAATGCTTTGTGAAGGAAATCATCCAAAATATTTTTGGGCAGAAGCTGTTAATACAGCATGCTATGTTTTAAATAGAGTTTTGATTAGACCTATTATTAGAAAAACCCACTATGAGCTTTGGAACAATAGAAAATCAAATATCAAATATTTTCATGTTTTCGGATGTAAATGTTTTGTTCTCAACAATGAAAAAGACAATCTTGGTAAATTTGATGCAAAATCCGATGAGGCTATTTTTTTTTAATATTCTTTAAATAGTAAAGCCTATCGAGTTTTTAATAAAATAACTTTGACTGTTG
Organism: Areca catechu; assembly: GCA_021397845.1. Classification (NCBI taxonomy): domain Eukaryota; kingdom Viridiplantae; phylum Streptophyta; class Magnoliopsida; order Arecales; family Arecaceae; genus Areca; species Areca catechu. The sequence goes on from CM038041.1 coordinate 74,675,288, forward strand.
AAGAATCTGTTTATGTTGTTTTCAATGAATCTGACATTACATCTTTGAGAAAGGAAGATTTTGCTGATGATGTGCAGGTACACTAGAGCATGGAATGAAAGACTTGATCCTCAAAGACACACAATCAGGTCATCCACATGAAGAAGAGATGAGTAAAAAGCATGATGATATACTTAAAGAATGGAGGTATGTATAATCACACTATACAGAATTAATTATAGAAGACCCATCTCAAGGTGTTAAAACTAGATCTGCACATAGAGATGCACATGATTTAATTGCTTTTGTTTCTCATGTAGAACCTCATAATATAGAAGAAGTCGAAATTGATCCTAATTGGATGTTAGCAATGCATGATGAATTAAACTAATTTAATAGAAATAATGTCTGGACCTTAGTAGAAAGACCCAATGATCATCCTGTTATAGGCACTAAGTGGGTTTATAGAAATAAACTAGATAAAGATGGAAATGTAATTAGAAATAAGGCTAGATTGGTTGTACAAGGATATAATCAAGAAGAATGAATAGATTTTGATGAAATTTATGCACCTATAGCTAGATTAGAAGCCATTAGATTGCTAATAGCTTATGCATGTTTTATGAATTTCAAGTTATTTTAAATGTATGTAAAGAGTACTTTTTTGAATGGATTTTTATCTGAAGAAGTTTTTGTTGAGCAACCTCCCGGTTTTATCGATCATATTTTTCCAAATCATATTTTCAAACTAAATAAAGATTTATATGGTCTAAAATAGGCACCTAGAGCCTGGTATGATAGACTAAGCAAATTTTTAATTTCAAATGAATTTGTAAGAGGTAGTGTTGACACCACACTGTTTATTCAAAGAAAGAAAAATGATATTTTAGTTGTTCAAATATATATTGATGACATTATCTTTGAATCTATTGATGAATCTTTGTGTCAAGACTTTGCTAAGCTAATGCTGGAAGAATTCGAAATGAGCTTGATGGGTGAATTGAGTTACTTTCTTGGACTTCAAATTAAACAAACTAAAAAAGGTATTCTGATCAACCAAGCCAAGTACATTAAAGAAATAATCACGAAGTTTGGCATGGAATCAAGCAAGGTAATTGGAACACCAATGAGTCCTGCATGTAGACTTGACAAAGATGAGAATGGCATAAATGTTGATCAAAAGTTGTATCGAGGTATGATTGGATCATTACTTTATTTAACAGCTAGTAGACCTGAAATATTATTTTGTGTTTGTATGTGTGCATGTTTTCAATCTAATCTAAAAGAATCACACATCACAGCTGTTAAGAGAATTATTAAATACCTGAAAGGCACCTGTAATGTAGGTTTGTGGTATTCTAAACACATATCACTGAAATTAATTAGTTATTCTAATGCTGATTATGGAGGATGTAATATAGATAGAAAGAGCACAAGTGGCACCTGTCAATTTCTAGATGTTAACTTGATCTCTTGGCACTGTCGCAAATAGAACTCTGTAGCTTTATCTACTGCTGAGGCAGAATATGTAGTTGCTGGGAGCTATTGTGCTCAAGTGTTATGGATAAGCAATAACTAGAAGATTATGGTATTGTCCAATCTAAAATTCCTATTAAATATGACAATACTAGTGCTATTAACTTATCAAAAAATCCAATTCAGCACTCATGAACAAAGCATATTAAAATTCGACATCATTTTATTCATGATCATGATTTAAACAATATTGTGGAACTTGAATTTGTACCTACTGAAGACCAACTAGTGGACATTTTCACTAAACCATTAAATCTAGATAGATTTGAGAAAATTAGAGGAGAATTAGGGTTATGTGACACATTTTAAACCTATCTGACCTAATTTTTAAAAATTAAGGAAAAATTATCTAGAAATTTCAAACTTCTCTTTAGAGCATAGGGCAACCTAGTTTAGATTCTAGAAACCCTTAGAAACTGAGTTTGACTCATTTTGATTTTTAGAATAGATTTTTGCTCGAGCCAACTCGAGTTCTCAGAGCTCTGGGTGAGCCGACTCGCAAGTCGGGCCGAAGCTTTTTAAGTAGGGTTTCCACTTTTCCTATTCGTTGTATTTTCTAGATTTTAACCATTTTATCTTAGCCGACTCCTCACTCCATACTAGAAAACTCTCCAAAAACCCTCTCAAACCTTCTCAAACCTTTAATCCTTGGAGAATGGGGCCTCGCAAGGCGGTGGCAAAGAAAGCAACAAGAGTTGTTCGGATTGTGGCCGAGGAATGGAGGAGCAAGAGGTGACTGGATACCTCGATTCCGTAAGTGGAATAGCCGATTGAGCTAGAAGAAGTTGTTCCAGCACCCCGGCAAATCATTCTAATGGGAAATCGATAAGTGATGCCTGGTAGGTGCATCAATTTCAGTTTTCTTGAACAAGAATAGTTGAATATTGGTATGTGGCTTGAAATATAGGGTTGGAAGGATGTTTGTCAATTAAATGTTCCAACTTACCCAAATTTGGTTAGACAATTATTTGAGAACATGGCACTAGGAGCTTTTCATATTGAAGGAACAGTAAAAGGGAAATTGATAGAGGTGAATGAGCAAAAACTTTCAAGTTTATTGAATATACCTAAAAAAGGGGAATGCTATTTGGTTACGAAGGAAAGAGTGAAGACTCTCAGACTCATCTTAGGAATATCTAATGTGAAAGAAATTATTCATGTAAGTGCAAACCAGCTCTCATTGGAAATGAGGCTGTTGCACAACATCATTTGCCGTATTTTCCTACCCAAGACAGGCATATTCGACTGGGTTAGCGAGAGAGATCTTACATTCATGAGGCGACTGATTGAGGGGAGCCCCTAAACCTTCCATTTATTATGATTTCTCATATGAGAGAGGCTGTACGTAGGGCACGAGCCTGTTTGCCCTACAGGATGGTGTTTACATTGTTATTCTAGGATGCTGATATTGATCTTACTAGAGAGGATTGTCGTTTGTTGCTGCACACCGATAGGTACACTATGAAATCCCTTACTAAAATGGGATTTATTAAAGTTGATGAAAATTGGATCATAAAGACTTCAGGAGTTCCTGTAGCATATTTATAGGACTCAGATGATGATGTACAGGCTGCACAGGGGCATGGTGAGCTGACTAAGGGACAGACTGATGAGGCTGGACCATCCGAGCCAACTCCTGCTTCACCACATTCACCAGTCAGGACTCCTATTGCTACTAGAGTTGATACTGATGATAGACTTCACAGAGTTTTAGAGGAGATTTCTTGTCTTAGGACTGACAATGATAGGAGGATTAGTTCTCTACAGTTCGAGATGCAATAGGGCTTTCATGATGTTATGGCTATATTGAGACAGCTATCTGCGGCCAGCCAGCATGCACCTTCTACTTCCACAGCGACTGGCATGGGCACTGAGACTGGTACTGGCACACTTGCTGAGTAGGGACAGGAGACACATTGCACTGATGCACCTTATCGAGCCACACCTGCTGGTGAGCCTCAGGATAGTATGGAGGCTGTTGGATCTGTTGATGTTGGAGTGACTCCTACTACTCATATGCTTTCATCGACCAGCACTTTGGCCATATATCTTGATCCACCTTCTTCCTGACCTACACCTATCTTTATTTCATCAGAATCAAAAACCAAACCTAAACCTAAATCTAAAGAAACTAGGACTTCTACACCTACTAGGACTAGGATTAGGGATCTCCGCCCTAGGTTCCCCAAGTTCAAAACTAGTCGAAGTATTGTAGAGGTTGGTTCCTCCTCTGATGAGGAAGAATCTGATAGTGATCCTAGCACTTCATTCTGATGTTTAGATTTTATCTTTTTGAGACTTGATATTGCTGTATTTTGGTTATGTGATACTATTTTGTTATGACGTGGCACATTTGTGAAGTATCACATATGCTATGTATTAGCTTATTTCTTATATATATATACTTCACTTGTTATGAATTAGTGAATTAATGTTATGATTGAATCAATGTTCATATCTCATATGTTATGAATATATGTTGTGAATGAATGTCCATTTCTCATATACCTTTTGTTGATGACAAAAAGCGGGAGAATGGGAATTGTGTGTGGCATGAAACAAAAAAACAATATTGGCATGAAAAAGTTGTTGATTCATGAATATTCATGAAAATTTCTTGGAAATCTATGCTATACTCATGAACTATGTTGATAAATCTATATTGATTCACGAAAATTGCTCAAAAATTGTTTACAAATGCTATATGGATAATTGAATATTATGAAACTTTGATGAAATGAATGGTTGATTCATAGAAAGTTGATGAAACTTAAGTTTACTTCAAAAGTTTAAAAATTCTATAAGTTTCGATATGCTTTGTATAGTCAATATCCATGATACATCATGTATCGATACATCATGTTATGATACATATAATATTTCATGTCTCGATACACTTGATACACATAATAATTGGCATTTAGTTATATACAATCGATACATTGTGGCCCATTGCATTGATACACTGATACCTAACCTATATGATGCGCATAGACTTGAAATTACTGCAATTGTAAAGTGCTTTCAATTTTTTAATCATGCCCAATGTTTTGTCATCATCAAAAAGGGGGAGATTGTTGACCCCTGGAATGATTTTGATGATCACAAAACATTGAAGCATGTATTTGATACTGACTCTTCTCAAATTGTTTAAGAAGTTTTGCAGGAATTGGTTACCTTTGTTTAAAGTGATTTTCAAATTTACTTAAGGGTAATTCAATTGAGTTTATAAAGGCCCTAACTTATGAATACTGTAGTCATGTAAAACGGGCTTTAAAAGTGTAAAATTTTGATAAAATATGTAGATTAGCTTCTAGATGATTCAATGTTGAAGTTTTTGGGAAGCATAAAGCAAATTTTTTAAAGACTTGTAAGAGCCGACTTAAGGTGGCACGGCACGGAGGAAGATTCAAAGTTTCAGAACCAAGAGCTGATTCCCAGTTCATGAGCCGACTCTTCCAGAAATATACTTTTTGAAGTTCTAAGAACTAGAGCCGACTCCCAGTTCAAAAGCTGACTCTAAGTATGTGTGTTTGTCTTGACTGAAAGCTTGAAGGCAAGAGCCGACTCCTAATCCAAGAGCCAGCTCGAGGAGTCGTTGTCTACACTTCAACGGCTAGTTGCTGAAATTAAAATTTAAACTCCAATTCATCTCCAACGGCCATTTCATGAATCCCAAGGCTCTACAACGACCATATGTCATGGAAAACTATAAAGGGAATTATTTTTGAATGATTAAAAATTAATTGAGATTTATTGCTGAATTTTCTTGAGAAAACAAAAGGCTTTCAAGTTATTCTTCTACCTATCTCAAAAAGCATTCAAGTTGGATTCAAGGCTTCAACAACATTACTCTATCATTGAATCCACTCATTGAAGAAGGGAAGAAGCAGCACTGAAGAGCATTGAAGAGCACTCAAGGCTTGACTTCATCTTGATCTACATCGGCAACACCAAAACAAACTTGGTTTGTTGTAGTTGCTTGTTATTCATTCTTTATCTTTGTTTATTCTCTAAGAACAGCAAGGGGCTGTATCTTAAGAGAGAGAGTTAAAGGTTTTTAGGTGAACCTTGTAAAACCTAAGTTTGGATTCTTGGTTTTCCTGGTTTAAAACCAAGTGTTTGGGTTTTCTTTGGTGATCCTGTATAAAATCAAAGGGAGTTAGGGTTTCTTTGGTGATCCTGGTAAAACCAAAGTATATAGGTTTGGATTGTGAGCCTAGTAAAACAATCCAACTGTATTCCGTTTGGTGGATATAGTGGAATCCCTAGTGGTCCTTGGATAGTGGATGTAGGAGCCGGTTGCTCCAAACCACTCTATTTCTTGGTGTTTGTGATTGTGCTTTCATTGCTTGATTGCTTTAATTATTTTACTTCTGCTTTGCACACTTCACTTCCACACTAAAAGAATTTCAAAGTGCACATACTTGCAAAAGATTTTAATCCCAATTCACCCCCCTCTTGGAAAGCCACCTAGGCAACAAAATATATTAATCATATTTTAGATCTGATTTGCATATAAGATATATGATTAATTATATTTTAGATCTAAATTAAATACATGCGATATATGTTAATTAGTTTTGATCTAAAACAATATATATAAGATATATGCAATTAGGTTTAAATCTGAAAAATGTTTTGAAATCATAAACTGTTGGGATATCCCGGTTCAGCTACAAGCCGAACTTCGGTTCGACTGGTCGAAACCTTTTCTCTCCGGATCACGGACTTCATACCAACCAAGGGACAGGCCAAGTGCAGGAAACCCAAGGCTTCTCACCGGACTACTCCATCCGAAGGCCAGTCCTTCGGGCAACGTCTTCGGCCTTGACCGAAGACAAATTTTTTCATCGACTTCTGAAGGCACGTACTTCGGTCCCTGCTGTAGACACGATCTCCAACCCCTGGGCAAATACCAAGTCTTCGGCCCATGCAAGGGGAAACCCGAAGCTTGGAACACAATCTGGTCCAGAAAAACAATTGTAACTAATGGTTACAATCGACACTCATCATGCCATGATCATGGCGCTCAACTCCTGCTGCCACACCTCCAATCTGGCAGGAACTGCTCAATGACAACCCACGATCACCAATCATGGGAGAGATTGGCTCCCAATGATAACCAAAAAAAGAGTGGGCCGTAGGCTGGAGTCCTTCTTTTAAATAATGGTAAGAAGGATGGCTAGAGAGGTAGGCGGACATACACTCATATACACTCACATAGTTTCTAACAGCCTTTCCACTCATACTCTCTTCACCCTTCCCCATTCTATGGCTGGGATCCGCCACTAATTTAGGCATCAGAGTGTCCCCCGCCGGAACAACTCCGGCAAGGGACCTATTTTGCAGGTGAACCAGGGAGCGGTCCTGTGATGCAGTGACTCCGACCAGCTGATCCAGGGACTCCATGCCAACAGATTGGCACACCAGGTAGGGGGCAAGCACTCTTTAAGCTCCCTCCTAGACATGGGAAAGTAAAAAAAAAAATCCTTGATGGCAAGAGGAAGGACTCAAATTGCTTCTACAAGCCGAACTCGTGCTCCATTCCAGGGGGCCGCACCCCCCGAGGTGAATGATGTTCCGCCTCCCACAGTTGTTGTGGGACTGCAGCAGTTCAAAGCTCTTGTGAACCAGGTCACCAACCTTACAACCATGGTTCAAGACTTCTAGAACAGAGCCTTTTTGGTGGGAAACCCACTGGCCGCCTCCAGACATAGCTCTCAGTCCCGAAGAAAGAGAGCCCCACGGGAGGATTCTGCACACCCGTCCCCCCATTCTCGGCCTTCTCCCGAAGGCCGAACTTCGAGATTGCCCAGGTCCGCCAATTCCTCGCAAAAAGGTAAAAGGCCTAGGAAAACTCCCTCACCCTCTTCTGGATACTCCACTTCTATGGAGAGAGCACCGAAGCAGACTCCCGATTATGATGGAAGATTCAGAGCCATCGAATTAGAGATGGCAAAGGCATGAGAACAGAGAGTGCGGGATTTCAGGGTTCCCTAGATAGAATCCTATGATGGCACCTCCGACCCCCTCGATCATTTGGGCAGCTTCAAGACCCATATGATGATCCAAGGAGCTTCGGATGCAATGTACTGCTTATCATTCCCGGCTACCTTGAAGAAGTCCGCTGGGATGTGGTACTCAAGCCTACGCCCAGGTACCATCATTCTTTTTTCGAGTTAGAAAAATTGTTTGTCTTGCATTTCAGGACTTGTCGCAAGACCCCAAGAAATATGGACACACTGTTCCTCCTTCACCAGAATGAAGGAGAAAACATGCGAGACTACATCTCCAGGTTTAATGAGGCCATGCTTGAGATCCCAGATCTCAACGAGCACGTGGCCATGTCAGCACTGAAGAAGGGGCTTCGTACCTCTAGGCTTACCTTTTCCCTGGATAAGAAGTTCCCTAAAAGCTATGTTGAGCTCCTATCGAGGGCTCAAAAATATGTCGATGCTGGTTGAATGGAAACCCACTTCAAAAAAGAAGAATAACAGGGGACAAGGTCCCCAAACTTCTAATAATAATGGCGATAAATATACAGGCCGCAAAAGAAGTCCTCTCAAGCCCAGAGCATTGGGAGGAAGATTAGACTCCTACACCGCCCTCAACCTCCCTCGAGAGTAGATCCTCATGGAGATAGAGAAGGAGAACTATCTCCAACGGTCCCATCCCATGAAGGCCTCCTCTTCCATAAGGAACAGGAATAAATATTGCCAATTTCACCGGGATCATGGCCACAACACAGAAGAGTGCATCCAGCTGAAGGATGCAATTGAGGATCTCATCAAGAGAGGGTACTTGGGGCGGTACATCGATCGCCAAGGATCTCGATCAGAAGCAACTGTTCTCCAGCCACCCCTCGAAGAGGCCGAGCTACCAAATCAAAGGCCCACCAACGGAGGTATAGGAATGGTACACAGACCTGCCAACTGTAGAAGGGAGAAGGATGAAGCCCCAAAGCGACTTAAGGACAACAACTCTATCCTCTTCTCCGACGATAACCTTGTGGGAGTTTGGCTCCCACATGACGACCCTCTTGTAATTTTGGTCATAGTGGCTAATTATGATGTACAACGAATCCTTGTTGATAATGGAAATTCGACTGATGTCTTGATGTACGATGCATTCTCTAAAATGTGTTTGCCTAGAATCAACTACAAAGATCAACCATACCGCTCTTTGGTTTCGAGGGCAACCAAGTTTATTCTGAGAGGAAAATATTGTTTCTTGTAATCCTTGGCACTGAACCTCGATAAAAGACACTGCCGATCAACTTCATGGTGGTCCGGATCTCCTCAGCATACAATATTATTTTGGGATGGCCCTTCTTGAACATGTTCCAGACCGTCTCTCCTCTCACTACCTTTTGGTGCGCTTCCCCACCAGGAACAGTGTTGGAGAAGTTAGAGGAAACCAGAGGATAGCACGGCAGTGTCTGATGATTGAAGACAAGCATTTCAATGATTCGACAACTCCGGATCAGCTGGATCCGAGGGATGTAACCACAAATCTTGGTGAGCCCATGGAGAGAACAGTCCCAGTACCCTTGATAGAGGAAGATCCCTCTAGAGTTGTGTAGATCGGGAGCACGCTTGATGAGGAAACCAGAATGGAGTTGATCCATATCTTGAGGGACAACGCCGACATCTTCACCTGGATAGCTTCAGATATGCTAGGGATTTCTGTCAAAGTAATCACTCATCGGTAGGAAGTAACCCCTAGGTACAAGCTGGTGTAGTAGAAGAAAAGGAGCTTCGCTCCCGAGAGACAGCAAGCCATGGATGAAGAAGTTGGCAAGCTCCTTAAAACAGTGTTCATCCAAGAGGCCCACTTCCCCGAGTGGTTGGCCAATGTGGTCATGTTAAGAAAGCTAGTGGCAGTGGAGGATCTGCATCAACTATACAGACCACAACAAGGCTTGCCCAAAAGATAGCTTCCCTCTCCCGAAGATTGATCAGCTGGACAACGCTACCGCCGGCCACCAGTTACTGAGTTTCATGGATGCTTTCTCCGGCTACAACCAAATTAGAATGGATCCACAAGATGAGGAGAAGATGGCTTTCATCACTGATAAAGGTCTCTACTGCTACAAGATGATGCCATTCGGCTTCAAGAATGCCGGGGCAACGTTTCAAAGGCTGATCAACAAGGTGTTCGAAAAGCAACTAGAGTGGAACATGGAGACCTATGTTGATGACATGATCATCAAAAGTGTCCTCCGAAAAGACCACATCCATGACTTGGAAGAGTCATTCGGTGCTCTTCGATGCTACCGCATGAAGCTGAACCCGGCAAAGTGTGCCTTTGAGGTCACTTCGGGTAAATTCTTGGGCTTCCTTGTCACCAAACGAGGGATTGAGACAAACCCTGAGAAGATTCAAGCCTTGAAAGATATGAGACATCCCTCCTGCAAAAGGGAAGTCCAGCAGTTGATATGGAGAATTGCCTCCCTGAGCAGATTTATCTCTCGGTCTGCCGAGAAATGTCTTCCGTTCTTCAAGGTACTCAGGCAGTCAAAGGGCTTCGAATGGTCCGAAGACTGTCATGCTGCATTTATGGAGCTGAAGAAGTACCTGGAGACCCCGCCATTGCTCTCCAAGCCACAAGAAGGCAAGGTCCTCTACCTCTACCTCTCTGCTTCAGATGAGGTAGTCAGTTTGGTTCTTGTCTGGAAAGTGGAAGATGGGTCCCATAAGCCGATCTACTATATCAGCAAGGTCCTGCATGACGTCGAAATGTGATATACAAGGATGTAGAAGCTGATATACTCTTTGGTTAATGCGGAAAAGTGACTATGACCATATTTCCAGGCCCACACTATTGTGGTATTGACTGATCAACATCTTAAGGCCATTCTTCGATCTACAGACACCTTTGGAAGGATAGCCAAGTGGGCTATGAAGCTAAGTGAATTTGACATCAGCTTCCAGCCCCGAGTGGCTATGAAGGCCCAGGTGCTCTCCGATTTTTTGCCTGAGTACACCTGGAAGTCTGAAGACGAAGCATCTTCGGTAGAAGAAGTCCATAAGGAAACAAAGTCTATTTGGTGATGCAGAACAAAGAACAAAGAAGCGTATGCGGACGTAAAATTAAGATTAATTCTTTTTTTTTTTTTATATATATTTCAGAAATTGGCTTCGACTCAAAGTAAAGCTAAACTACGTTGAAGGAAACTAGGTAAGGATTGAAAGCACAGTTTAGAAGAAACTAAATTATCAGAGTAGTTCAGAAGTAATGGATCGCTGGGGGTTGAGAAACTCCCAGACCTAGGGTTTCGCTCTGAACTTTCAACAGAACAGAAATAGAGAGAAGAGATGGTTTACTAACCAGACAGTGATCTTCTCAGGATTTTGGTGGAAGAACTCTCTCGAGCAGGTTGTGGGATCCTCGGAGTAGGCTATCTTCGCAATGGATCCTCCAATACTGGTCTCGTGGTTTGGTTGGCTTCTCCTGGACTCAAGATCTGGGAAAGAAGAGGAACAAGTGAAGGAATTCAGAAACTCAAGAAAAGATCTTACCAGGTTGAAGAACTTGAAAGCCGAAGTTGCTGAAATCGAATTCTCCTGGAGGCCGATCTGACTTCCTCCTAGAATTGTTGTAGATCTGCAGTATCTGGACTGGAGCTGGACGCTGGTGGTTGGCCTGGACTTGGAGATGGTGGCCGTGAGAAGGGAAATAGACTAGGGCTTGGTGGAAAGAGAAGGGTGATGGCAGCTAGGGTTTGGGAGTGGAGTGGCTAACCTAGGGTTTGGGGTTTTGGAGATCTCTCACCTCCTCAAGGTTCCAGGGGAACCCGGATTTACTCCCTCATGGAGCTCAACACCTGGAAGCAAGTGCAGAAAGAGAAAGCACAAGTTTGCTCATAAAAAAAAAATTTCTTTCATTCATCTGATTTTTAAACTTACAAGAGGGGTTTAATTTATAAAGCTTTACAAGGGAGGAGGGTTTCACATCTTCCCATGTGGGACTAAAGGAGGGGATCTACAAATTAGGGCAAATCCTTCACATATGGTCGGCCAAAGTACCAAAAAAACTGGATTTGGGTTATAAAAGGCAGGTAGATGGCGCCACCTTGCTTGGATCTTCAAGAAAATTTTTCTTCCCTTCCATGGATCAACTCTTTTGGACTCCTCCTTTTCTTCCTCCCTAAGTCAAGGTCCTTCCCATCTTTGTTTTGGTTGTCTTTGGCAGGTAGTGGGCACCCCCTTGAAATTCTCTTCCAAGAGAATTTCTTCCCTTCTTTGCTTTGGGTTTCTTGAGAAAGTCTTGGCCGCCCCCCTTGATTTGTGGTCTCTTGGTGGACTTCTCTTTATCTGGCGCATGAGAGAAGGAAGTTGCCATCTGTGGAGTGGGGACCAAAGGCTGCTGGATATGGATATGGTGCCCCTTGGACTGGGAGTGTGGCTGGGAGTGTGGTGTCCACTTGCCTGGTCTTGGGAGAAAATGTAACATCCTAGGTTGAAACCCTAGTCCACTACTGAGTCAACATGACTCAACAAAATAAAATGCAGGTAATGTAGACTCAAGCTAAATTGAGTTGATCTAGTCAACTATTATTACAAACCAAAAACCCTAATTCTTCGGGCAAGGTTAATCAGAGATCCAGATGGAGCTCTGAAGTCTTCTTCTGAGTCTGGTGCCCGCACCAATTCTCCCAGGGTGGGAGGAACTCGACCCTGTCGAGTATGGATCAAGTTGGCTCTGGTATCTCTCCAAGAGGTCTGGGTCCAGCTCTTGTAACTCTTCTCGGGAGATCCAAGAGTCATCAAAATCTGGCCTTCCTAGCCAGCGGACCAGGTATCTTTGGTATCCTCGATTACGAGTAGAGATAACCTGATCATCCAGGATCTTTTCAATCTGCTCTTTCCTCACAGGCCAATTTGTTGGTGGACACACAGGGTCAGGTTCACTCTCAAGAGCAGGATTAGGTTCAAAAGCCTCACTGGGAATCACAGCTGGCTCCCTATACTCTACTAGGTCTGTAATATTGAAAGTGGAGCTAATGCCTAGTTCTGGAGGCAACTCGAGCACATAGGCATTGGATCCTACTCTCTTTACCACTCTAAATGGTCCAGCTCCCCTAGCATGTAACTTTCTAACGGTTCCAGGAGGAAACCGTTCAGGCCTTAACCTAATCATTACATAGTCTACTTCGTCAAAAGTTTTGACTCGCCTTTGAGAATCAGCCAATTTCTTATAAGTTTCGTTACTTAAATGTATTTTGGCTTGAATTTCTTTATGCAAGTCTTTTATATGCTGTGCAAAAACTTTGGCAGACTCGGAGACCCGTGTGTGGACTGGTAAAGGAGCTAGGTCAAGAGGTGTGTGGGGTTTGTAACCATGCACAATTTCAAATGAACTTTTACCCATAGACCTATTGACCGAGTCATTATATGTAAATTCAGCTCTAGGTAAGTACAAATCCTTGTTCCTAATGTTTTCACCAACAAGACACCTTAGCAGATTGCCTAAACTACGGTTCACTACTTCGGTTTGGCCGTCAGTCTGGGGATGATAGGCAGTTGAAAACGTAAGTTTCGTCCCTAACTTATGCCAAAGGGTTTTCCAGAAATAGCTGGTGAACCGAACATCCCTATCAGAAACAATGGTCCTGGGTAGGCCATGGAGTCGAACAATCTCATTAAAGAACAGGGTGGCTACCTTAGATGCATCAAATGTTTGGGAACAAGGCAAGAAATGGGCCATCTTGGAAAATCGGTCTACTACAACACAGATAGAGTCATGCCTCCTCTGGGTCTTAGGCAAACCTAACACAAAGTCCATGCTCACATCTTGCCAAGGACGATCTGGGACAGGGAGTGGGGTATAAAGGCCGGTGTTCTGTTTTCGCTGTTTGGCAACAGCGCAGGTCCGACACCTAGCCACAATGCGTGCTACATCTCTTTTTAAGCTAGGCCAGAAAAAATGGTCTTCAATAGCCAGGGTGGTCTTATCTTTTCCGAAATGGCCAGCTAAACCTCCTGCATGAGTTTCCCAAATCAAGAATTCCCTAAGAGAGGTTCTAGGGATGCAAAGCCTATTCTTAAAGAACAGAAAGCCATCTAAAGGGAATAATCCTTATGTTCACTAGATGGTCCTTGAGTTAGATCCTGGTACACAGTCTTGAAATCCGGACACGACTCATATTCTTCTTTGATTTGCTCAAACCTTATGACTTCAGCCCTAACAGAATTCAACAACAAAGATCGACGACTAAGGGCATCAGCTACCTTATTTTCAGACCCAGCCTTATGCTTCAAAACAAAAGTATAGGACTGGATATACTCTACCCACTTAGCATGCCTAGGGTTAAGCTTCTTCTGAGAATTCAAGAATCTAAGAGCCTCATGGTCCAAAAACAGCACAAATTCTTGCGGTAGTAAATAATGTCTCCAGTAACGCAAAGCTTGCACTACCGCATAAAATTCCTTATCATAAGTAGAATACCTAAGCTTAGCATCATTAAGTTTTTCACTAAAGAATGCTACGGGATGGTTCTCTTGGCTTAGGACTCCACCTATACCTACTTCTGAAGCATCACAGGCAACCTCAAATACCTTTGAAAAGTCTGGTAGTCTCAAAATGGGTGCCTGGGTCATCCTATCCTTAAGATCTAGGAAGGCTTTATGGGCTGCTTTGGTCCACTGAAATTCTCCCTTCCTGATGCAGTCTGTGATAGGAGCAACTATGGTACTAAACCCCTTGATGAATCGTCTATAAAAGGTAGCCAAGCCATGGAAACTTCTGCCTTCATGCACACTGGTCGGCTCTGGCCATTCTACTATGGACCTAATCTTTTCAGGGTCGGCAGCCACATCGTCAGGGGTTACAACAAATCCAAGGAAGATAATTCTACTAGTCATAAATTCACACTTTTTGAGATTACCGTAGAGACTATCATTCCTCAAAACTTGACAGACTTGTCTAAGGTGGCCTAGGTGATCTGCAGGGGTCTTACTATAGATCAGGATGTCATCAAAATAGACCACTACAAACTTTTCTATGAAAGCTCTAAGTACCTGGGTCATAATTCTCATGAAAGTACTAGGGGAATTGGACAACCCAAAAGGCATAACAACCCATTCATAGAGACCATCCTTAGTTTTGAAGGCTGTTTTCCACTCATCCCCTGGTCTAATCCTAACCTGATGATAGCCGCTCTTGAGATCAATTTTAGAAAAAACCATGGCACCGGCCATCATATCAAGCATGTCATCTAGTCTAGGGATGGGGAACCTATATTTGATTGTGATTTTATTGATGGCACGACTGTCAACACACATCCTCCAAGTGCCATCCTTCTTCGGGGTTAGAAGTGCAGGGACTGCACAAGGGCTAAGACTCTCTCTAATGAACCCCTTCCTCAACAATTCGCCAACCTGCTTCTGCAGTTCTTTATGCTCCGATGGATTCATCCTATAATGGGGCAAGTTGGGTAAAGTAGCTCCTGGGACTAAATCTATGGAATGCTGAATATCCCTAAGAGGTGGAAGGTGGTCTGGCAGATCCTCAAGAAAAACATCCTTAAATTCTTCTAATAAAGGCTTAACTTCCTGAGGAGGCTCTGAGGGTGTAGGAGTCCTATGTTCCTTAGCAGTCAACATCCAAATGGGTGAACCACTATGAATTTCTTGTTCTAGATCCTTGGCACTAATTAGGTTCACTCCAGTCTTCATTTCTCTAACCTTACTAGTTCCTTTAGCTACCTTGTCCTTAGGAGGGACTGAATGGATTGTGATTTTCTTCCCATTGAAACTAAAGACACAGGTCTGGATTTTCATAAGAGGGTGGCATCATGATCATACAACCAAGGTCTTCCAAGAATTATACTGCTCACCCCCATGGGCAAGACATCACACCAAATCTTCTCTTGATAGGATTGCATTTGGATTTGGACCTGACATCTAGACTGGATGGGTATAGAGGAGAGTCTACCCAAGAAACCTTATAGGGTTGGGGTGGGGAACTGGGGTTAAGCCTAACATTTTGACAGTGCTAGTAGAAATGGCATTCACACAGCTCCCACTATCTATGATGATTTTACAAACCTTATCCCCTAGTTTAAGGAAAGTCTGTAGGATGTTGGTCCTACGCCAATCTTCCTGAACTTTAGTCTGGGACAGGATGCATCTTACAACCCCTAAGTGGTCAGATTCAGTGGATTCTTCCTCTCCTTCATACTCATCAACCAAATTCATTCCGGCCTCATAAACTTCTTCTTCAAACTCTTCATTAGGCTCGGAATTCTTTCTCCTCCCTCTTCTATATATAGGGATCTACGAGGGCACTGGCTAGAAACATGACCTACCTTATGACACTTGAAACAAGCTATGGCTGTGCACTGAGTGGAGATATGACCGGGCTTCTGGCACTTAAAACAGACGATACTAGGGTTCTCTGGGTGTCAGGTGCCTTACCTTTGTCCATGGGCCTAGGGTGGGGATACCCTGATTAGGCTTGCAAGGGGTAACCTGGCTAGGTCCATTTCTTGGGATTGGGGCACTAACCCTAGATGGCATGGGTCCTCTCTGAAACTTCTCAGTGTTCAGTGCAATCTGATAGGCTTGGTCTAGGTCAGTAACCTCTCTCAGAAATAACTCTCTCTTAATATCTTCCCTAAGTCCAGCCCTAAATCTTGACAAAGTGACCTCATGGGCTTCACTCACATCACATCTCATCAGGTATTCATCAAAGGTGGTTATGTAGTCTGAAACAGATCGGTTCCCTTATTTCAAAGTCTGCCATTGGTCTAACAGATTTTGCTGGTATGAAATGGGTAGGTACTTGTCTCTAAGTTTCTCTTTCATACCCTGCCAAGTGGTTATGGGCTCTACATTTCGTCTTCTAGTGGTCAGCTCAATGTTCCCCCAGTATAACCTAGCTTGACGTATTAATTTCATCTTGGCAAACTTGAATTTCCTCTCCTCAGACATGGCATACCACTCAAAGTACTGGTCCATCTCACCCTCCCAATCAGAATACACCTTAGGATTTAGGCTACCATCAAAAGTGGGTGCATCTAACTTGATATTCGAATGAACCTATCATCTCTATCCTCAGGTTCTGGGTCAAGCCTCCTATGATTAGGTTCAGGATCTCGGTACAAAGATCTTCTAGGCTCTTGGTGTGGGTGAGGTTGAGGCACATTAAAATCTGGGTCAGGAGTCCAATTCCGATGCCTAGGTTCCTCAAGTACTTGGACTCGATCCCTAAGCTGGGCAAAATTCTCATTCATATCCTGACTTAATTTGTTCACACTCTCTGTAAGAGCTCTAACCATGGCCTCTAAATCAGGTTGGGTTTGACCAGGTTGGTAGGGTACTCCATTCCGGGTAGACATGATGCAAGCAAATACACAAAATGAGACTCAACTGAACGACTACGGGCTAACTAGACCTAGAGCCCAAACTAGATGCCCGATCAGAGTGGCAAGCTAGCCTGTAGTAACTCAGGACTCAACCAGGCAGGTGTAAGAGGAGTGTTAGGTCCCTGAATGCCAATCCTAGACACCAATCAGAGATTGGCCAGGTAGGCGGACCAGCACACAAGCCCTTCGGGATGGAATCCCTGAACCACCGTTCTAGACACTGAGTACAAAGCACACACAGTGTAACCAGACAAACTGACTCAACACTAGCCTTGACCCGATTGTTGATGTCCCTAGCCCACTAGGGAAAATTAGGTCTAATCAATTTTAGATTAATGGCTTAGGTTCAGATGAAGGGGTGGTGGTTTTGGGCTAAGGAGAGGTTATCAACTCCTCCCCTTATCTTAGATGCTCAAATGCCCTTAAGTTGAATTAAGAGATGAACACTCAAAAATAAATGGATTGCAGAACACAAAAATAGAGATGCAGTAATTTAATTCTCAGAAATTGCATGGAAACCAATAAATCATGAGAAAATTATGCAAATTAGATTCAATTATGGTGGTTTCAGAAAAACAAAAATCACTGAATTTGGAGTTACCTGCAGTGAGAAATAATTCCTGCAACAGGAAAATATGGGCTGAAAACAGAGCACTTCCCCGTTTACAATTTCTGCTATGAAGTTGTAACCCAACGGATCTCCTACATGCCCTAGGAACACCCCATGGAATGGGAAGAGGAGGTTTGCACCTCGCTTCGTTCCTAGGACCGGACGTCCTGGGGAGTCTACTTCGAGCAGACAAAGTAAAAAGAGAGGGACTCAAACAAGCAATCAAACAGAAACCCTAGACAGGGCTCTGATACCAAAAATGATGCAGAATAAAGAACAAGAAGCGTATGCGGAAGTAAAATTAAGATTAATTCTTTTTTTTTTTTTATATATTTCAGAAATTGGCTTCGACTCAAAGTAAAGCTAAACTACGTTGAAGGAAACTAGGTAAGGATTGAAAGCACAGTTTAGAAGAAACTAAATTATCAGAGTAGTTCAGAAGTAACAGATCGCTGGGGGTTGAGAAACTCCCAGACCTAGGGTTTCGCTCTGAACTTTCAACAGAACAGAAATAGAGAGAAGAGATGGTTTACTAACCAGACAGTGATCTTCTCAGGATTTTGGTGGAAGAACTCTCTCGAGCAGGTTGTGGGATCCTCGGAGTAGGCTATCTTCGCAATGGATCCTCCAATACTGGTCTCGTGGTTTGGTTGGCTTCTCCTGGACTCAAGATCTGGGAAAGAAGAGGAACAAGTGAGGAATTCAGAAACTCAAGAAAAGATCTTACCAGGTTGAAGAACTTGAAAGCCGAAGTTGCTGAAATCGAATTCTCCTGGAGGCCGATCTGACTTCCTCTTAGAATTGTTATAGATTGCAGTATCTGGACTGGAGCTGGACGCTGGTGGTCGGCCTGGACTTGGAGATGGTGGCCATGAGAAGGGAAATAGACTAGGGCTTGGTGGAAAGAGAAGGGTGATGGCGGCTAGGGTTTGGGAGTGGAGTGGCTAACCTAGGGTTTAGGGTTTTGGAGATCTCTCACCTCCTCAAGGTTCCAGGGGAACCCGGATTTACTCCCTCATGGAGCTCAACACCTGGAAGCAAGTGCGGAAAAGAGAAAACACAAGTTTGCTCATAAAAAAAAATTTCTTTCATTCATCTGATTTTTTAAACTTACAAGAGGGGTTTAATTTATAAAGCTTTACAAGGGAGGAGGGTTTCACATCTTCCCATGTAGGACTAAAGGAAGGGATCTACAAATTAGGGTAAATCCTTCACATATGGTCGGCCAAAGTACCAAAAAAACTGGATTTGGGTTATAAAAGGCAGGTAGATGGCGCCACCTTGCTTGGATCTTCAAGAAATTTTTCTTCCCTTCCATGGATCAACTCTTTTGGACTCCTCCTTTTCTTCCTCCCTAAGTCAAGGTCCTTCCCATCTTTGTTTTGGTTGTCTTTGGCAGGTAGTGGTCGCCCCCTTGAAATTCTCTTCCAAGAGAATTTCTTCCCTTCTTTGCTTTGGGTTTCTTGGGAAAGTCTTGGCCGCCCCCTTGATTTGTGGTCTCTTGGTGGACTTCTCTTTATCTAGCGCATGAAAGAAGGAAGTTGCCATCTGTGGAGTGGGGACCAAAGACTGCTGGATGTGGATATGGCGCCCCTTGGACTGGGAGTGTGGCTGGGAGTGTGTGTGGTCCACTTGTCCACATGGTCTTCTTGGAGAAAATGTAACATCCCAGGTTGAAACCTAGTCCACTACTGAGTCAACATGACTCAACAAAATAAAATGCAGGTAATGTAGACTCAAGCTAAATTGAGTTGATCTAGTCAACTATTATTACAAACCAAAAACCCTAATTCTTCGGGCAAGGTTAATCAGAGATCCAGATGGAGCTCTGAAGTCTTATTCTGAGTCTGGTGCCCGCACCAATTCTCCCAGGGTGGGAGGAACTCGACCCTGTCGAGTATGGATCAAGTTGGCTCTGGTATCTCTCCAAGAGGTCTGGGTCCAGCTCTTGTAACTCTTCTCGGGAGATCCAAGAGTCATCAGAATCTGGCCTTCCTAGCCAGCGAACCAGGTATCTTTGGTATCCTCGATTACGAGTAGAGATAACCTGATCATCCAGGATCTTTTCAATCTGCTCTTTCCTCACAGGCCAATTTGTTGGTGGACACACAGGGTCAGGTTCACTCTCAAGAGCAGGATTAGGTTCAAAAGCCTCACTGGGAATCACAGCTGGCTCCCTATACTCTACTAGGTCTGTAATGTTGAAAGTGGAGCTAATGCCTAGTTCTGGAGGCAACTCGAGCACATAGGCATTGGATCCTACTCTCTTTACCACTCTAAATGGTCCAGCTCCCCTAGCATGTAACTTTCTAACAGTTCCAGGAGAAAACCGTTCAGGCCTTAACCTAATCATTACATAGTCTCCTTCGTCAAAAGTTTTGAGTCGCCTTTGAGAATCAGCCAATTTCTTATAAGTTTCGTTACTTAAATTTATTTTGGCTTGAATTTCTTTATGCAAGTCTTTTATATGCTGTGCAAAAACTTCGGCAGACTCGGAGACCCGTGTGTGGACTGGTAAAGGAGCTAGGTCAAGAGGTGTGTGGGGTTTGTAACCATGCACAATTTCAAATGGACTTTATCCATAGACCTATTGACCGAGTCATTATATGCAAATTCAGCTCTAGGTAAGTACAAATCCTAGTTCCTAATGTTTTCACCAACAAGACACCTTAGCAGATTGCCTAAACTACGGTTCATTACTTCGGTTTGGCCGTCAGTTTGGGGATGATAGGTAGTTGAAAACTTAAGTTTCGTCCCTAACTTATGCCAAAGGGTTTTCCAGAAATAGCTGGTGAACCGAACATCCCTATCAGAAACAATGGTCTTGGGTAGGCCATGGAGTCGAACTATCTCATTAAAGAACAGGGTGGCTACCTTAGACGCATCAAATGTTTGGGAACAAGGCAAGAAATGGGCCATCTTGAAAAATCGGTCAACTACAACACAGATAGAGTCATGCCTCCTCTGGGTCTTAGGCAAACCTAACACAAAGTCCATGCTCACATCTTGCCAAGGACGATCTGGGACAGGGAGTGGGGTATAAAGGCCGGTGTTCTGTTTTCGCTGTTTGGCAACAGCGCAGGTCCGACACCTAGCCACAATGTGTGCTACATCTCTTTTTAAGCTAGGCCAGAAAAAATGGTCTTCAATAGCCAGGGTGGTCTTATCTTTTCCGAAATGGCCAGCTAAACCTCCCGCATGAGTTTCCCAAATCAAGAATTCCCTAAGAGAGGTTCTAGGGATGCAAAGCCTATTCTTAAAGAACAGAAAGCTATCTAAAAGGAAATAATCCTTATGTTCACTAGATGGTCCTTGAGTTAGATCCTGGTACACAGTCTTGAAATCCGGACACGACTCATATTCTTCTTTGATTTGCTCAAACCTATGACTTCAGCCCTAACAGAATTCAACAACAAAGATCGACGACTAAGGGCATCAGCTACCTTATTTTCAGAACCAGCCTTATGCTTCAAAACAAAAGTATAGGACTGGATATACTCTACCCACTTAGCATGCCTAGGGTTAAGCTTCTTCTGAGAATTCAAGAATCTAAGAGCCTCATGGTCCGAAAACAGCACAAATTCTTGCGGTAGTAAATAATGTCTCCAGTAACGCAAAGCTTGCACTACCGCATAAAATTCCTTATCATAAGTAGAATACCTAAGCTTAGCATCATTAAGTTTTTCACTAAAGAATGCTACGGGATGGTTCTCTTGGCTTAGGACTCCACCTATACCTACTTCTGAAGCATCACAAGCAACCTCAAATACCTTTGAAAAGTCTGGTAGTCTCAAAATGGGTGCCTGGGTCATCCTATCCTTAAGATCTAGGAAGGCTTTATGGGCTGCTTTGGTCCACTGAAATTCTCCCTTCCTGATGCAGTCTGTGATAGGAGCAACTATGGTACTAAACCCCTTGATGAATCGTCTATAGAAGGTAGCCAAGCCATGGAAACTTCTGACTTCATGCACATTGGTCGGCTCTGGGCATTCTACTATGGACCTAATCTTTTCAAGGTCGGCAGCCACGCCGTCAGGGGTTACAACAAATCCAAGGAAGATAATTCTACTAGTCATAAATTCACACTTTTTGAGATTACCGTAGAGACTATCATTCCTCAAAACTTGACAGACTTGTCTAAGGTGGCCTAGGTGATCTGCAGGGGTCTTACTATAGATCAGGATGTCATCAAAATAGACCACTACAAACTTTCCTATGAAAGCTCTAAGTACCTGGGTCATAATCCTCATGAAAGTACTAGGGGCATTGGACAACCCAAAAGGCATAACAACCCATTCATAGAGACCATCCTTAGTTTTGAAGGCTGTTTTCCACTCATCCCCTGGTCTAATCCTAACCTGATGATAGCCGCTCTTGAGATCAATTTTAGAAAAAACCATGGCACCGGCCATCATATCAAGCATGTCATCTAGTCTAGGGGTGGGGAACCTATATTTGATTGTGATTTTATTGATGGCACGACTGTCAACACACATCCTCCACGTGCCATCCTTCTTCGGGGTTAGAAGTGCAGGGACTGCACAAGGGCTAAGACTCTCTCTAATGAACCCCTTCCTCAACAATTCGCCAACCTGCTTCTGCAGTTCTTTATGCTCCGATGGATTCATCCTATAATTGGGCAAGTTGGGTAAAGTAGCTCCTGGGACTAAATCTATGGAATACTGAATATCCCTAAGAGGTGGAAGGTGGTCTGGCAGATCCTCGAGAAAAACATCCTTAAATTCTTCTAATAAAGGCTTAACTTCCTGAGGAGGCTCTGAGGGTGTAGGAGTCCTAAGTTCCTTAGCAGTCAACATCCAAATGGGTGAACCACTATGAATTTCTTGTTCTAGATCCTTGGCACTAATTAGGTTCACTCCAGTCTTCATTTCTCTGACCTTACTAGTTCCTTTATCTACCTTGTCCTTAGGAGGGACTGAATGGATTGTGATTTTCTTCCCATTGAAACTAAAGACACAGGTGTTGGATTTTCCTAAGAGGGTGGCATCATGATCATACAACCAAGGTCTTCCAAGAATTATACTGCTCACCCCCATGGGCAAGACATCACACCAAATCTTCTCTTGATAGGATTGCATTTGGATTTGGACCTGACATCTAGACTGGATGGGTATAGAGGTAGAGTCTACCCAAGAAACCTTATAGGGGTTGGGGTGGGGAACTGGGGTTAAGCCTAACATTTTGACAGTGCTAGTAGAAATGGCATTCACACAGCTCCCACTATCTATGATGATTTTACAAACCTTATCCCCTAGTTTAAGGAAAGTCTGTAGGATGTTGGTCCTACGCCAATCTTCCTGAACTTTAGTCTGGGACAGGATGCATCTTACAACCCCTAAGTGGTCAGATTCAGTGGATTCTTCCTCTCCTTCATACTCATCAACCAAATTCATTCCGGCCTCATAAACTTCTTCTTCAAACTCTTCATTAGGCTCGGAATTCTTTCTCCTCCCTCTTCTATATATAGGGATCTACGAGGGCACTGGCTAGAAACATGACCTACCTTATGACACTTGAAACAAGCTATGGCTGTGCACTGAGTGGAGATATGACCGGGCTTCTGGCACTTAAAACAGACAATACTAGGGGTTCTCTGGGTGTCAGGTGCCTTACCTTTGTCCATGGGCCTAGGGATGGGGATACCCTGATTAGGCTTGCAAGGGGTAACCTGGCTAGGTCCATTTCTTGGGATTGGGGCACTAACCCTAGATGGCATGGGTCCTCTCTGAAACTTCTCAGTGTTCAGTGCAATCTGATAGGCTTGGTCTAGGTCAGTAACCTCTCTCAGAAATAACTCTCTCTTAATATCTTCCCTAAGTCCAGCCCTAAATCTGACAAAGTGACCTCATGGGCTTCACTCACATCACATCTCATCAGGTATTCATCAAAGGTGGTTATGTAGTCTGAAACAGATCAGTTCCCTTGTTTCAAAGTCTGCCATTGGTCTAACAGATTTTGCTGGTATGAAATGGGTAGGTACTTGTCTCTAAGTTTCTCTTTCATACCCTGCCAAGTGGTTATGGGCTCTACATTTCGTCTTCTAGTGGTCAGCTCAATGTTCCCCTAGTATAACCTAGCTTGACGTATTAATTTCATCTTGGCAAACTTGAATTTCCTCTCCTTAGACATGGCATACCACTCAAAGTACTAGTCCATCTCACCCTCCCAATCAGAATACACCTTAGGATTTAGGCTACCATCAAAAGTGGGTGCATCTAACTTGATGTTTCAAATGAACCTATCATCTCTATCCTCAGGTTCTGGGTCAGGCCTCCTATGATTAGGTTCAGGATCTCGGTATAAAGGTCTTCTAGGCTCTTGGTGTGGGTGAGGTTGAGGCACATTAAAATCTGGGTCAGGAGTCCAATTCCGATGCCTAGGTTCCTCAAGTACTTGGACTCGATCCCTAAGCTGGGCAAAATTCTCATTCATATCCTGACTTAATTTGTTCATACTCTCTATAAGAGCTCTAACCATGGCCTCTAAATCAGGTTGGGTTTGACCAGGTTGGTAGGGTACTCCATTCCGGGTAGACATGATGCAAGCAAACACACAAAATGAGACTCAACTGAACGACTACGAGCTAACTAGACCTAGAGCCCAAACTAGATGCCCAATCAGAGTAGCAAGCTAGCCTGTAGTAACTCAGGACTCAGCCAGGCAGGTGTAAGGAGAGTGTTAGGTCCCTGAATGCCAATCCTAGACACCAATCAGAGATTGGCCAGGTAGGCGGACCAGCACCCAAGCCCTTCGGGATGGAATCCCTGAACCACCGTTCTAGACACTGAGTACAAAGCACACACAGAGTAACCAGACAAACTGACTCAACACTAGCCTTGACCCGATTTGTTGATGTCCCTAGCCCACTAGGGAAAATTAGGTCTAATCAATTTTAGATTAAAGGCTTAGGTTCGGATGAAGGGGTGGTGGTTTTGGGCTAAGGAGAGGTTATCAACTCCTCCCCTTATCTTAGATGCTCAAATGCCCTTAAGTTGAATTAAGAGATGAACACTCAAAAATAAATGGATTGCAGAACACAAAAATAGAGTTGCAGTAATTTAATTCTCAGAAATTGCACGGAAACCAATAAATCATGAGAAAATTATGCAAATTAGATTCAATTATTCTGGTTTCAGAAAAATAAAAATCACTGAATTTGGAGTTACCTGCAGTGAGAAATAATTCCTTCAATAGAGTAATTACGGGCTGAAAACAGAGCACTTCCCCGTTTACAATTTCTGCTACGAAGTTGTAACCCAACGGATCCCCTACACGCCCTAGGAACACCCCGTGGAATGGGAAGAGGAGGTTTGCACCTCGCTTCGTTCCTAGGACCGGACGTCCTGGGGAGTCTACTTCGAGCAGACAAAGTAAAAAGAGAGGGACTCAAACAAGCAATCAAACAGAAACCCTAGACAGGGCTCTGATACCAAAAATGATGCAGAACAAAGAACAAAGAAGCGTATGCGGAAGTAAAATTAAGATTAATTCTTTTTTTTTTTTTTATATATATATTTCAGAAATTGGCTTCGACTCAAAGTAAAGCTAAACTACGTTGAAGGAAACTAGGTAAGGATTGAAAGCACAGTTTAGAAGAAACTAAATTATCAGAGTAGTTCAGAAGTAACGGATCGCTGGGGGTTGAGAAACTCCCAGACCTAGGGTTTCGCTCTGAACTTTCAACAGAACAGAAATAGAGAGAAGAGATGGTTTACTAACCAGACAGTGATCTTCTCAGGATTTTGGTGGAAGAACTCTCTCGAGCAGATTGTGGGATCCTCGGAGTCGGCTATCTTCGCAATGGATCCTTTAATACTGGTCTCGTGGTTTGGTTGGCTTCTCCTGGACTCAAGATCTGGGAAAGAAGAGGAACAAGTGAAGGAATTCAGAAACTCAAGAAAAGATCTTACCAGGTTGAAGAACTTGAAAGCCGAAGTTGCTGAAATCGAATTCTCCTGGAGGCCGATCTGACTTCCTCTTAGAATTGTTGTAGATCTGCAGTATCTGGACTGGAGCTGGACGCTGGTGGTCGGCCTGGACTTGGAGATGGTGGCCGTGAGAAGGGAAATAGACTAGGGCTTGGTGGAAAGAGAAGGGTGATGGCGGCTAGGGTTTGGGAGTGGAGTGGCTAACCTAGGGTTTGGGGTTTTGGAGATCTCTCACCTCCTCAAGGTTCCAAGGGAACCCGGATTTACTCCCTCACGGAGCTCAACACCTGGAAGCAAGTGCGGAAAAGAGAAAACACAAGTTTGCTCATAAAAAAAAAATTTCTTTCATTCATCTGATTTTTTAAACTTACAAGAGGGGTTTAATTTATAAAGCTTTACAAGGGAGGAGGGTTTCACATCTTCCCATGTGGGACTAAAGGAGGGGATCTACAAATTAGGGCAAATCCTTCACATATGGTCGGCCAAAGTACCAAAAAAACTGGATTTGGATTATAAAAGGCAGGTAGATGGCGCCACCTTGCTTGGATCTTCAAGAAAATTTTTCTTCCCTTCCACGGATCAACTCTTTTGGACTCCTCCTTTTCTTCCTCCCTAAGTCAAGGTCCTTCCCATCTTTGTTTTGGTTGTCTTTGGCAGGTAGTGGGCGCCCCCTTGAAATTCTCTTCCAAGAGAATTTCTTCCCTTCTTTGCTTTGGGTTTCTTGGGAAAGTCTTGGCCGCCCCCCTTGATTTGTGGTCTCTTGGTGGACTTCTCTTTATCTGGCGCATGAGAGAAGGAAGTTGCCATCTGTGGAGTGGGGACCAAAGGCTGCTGGATGTGGATATGGCGCCCCTTGGACTGGGAGTATGGCTGGGAGTGTGGTGTCCACTTGCCTGGTCTTGGGAGAAAATGTAACATCCCAGGTTGAAACCCTAGTCCACTACCGTGTCAACATGACTCAACAAAATAAAATGTAGGTAATGTAGACTCAAGCTAAATTGAGTTGATCTAGTCAACTATTATTACAAACCAAAAACCCTAATTCTTCGGGCAAGGTTAATCAGGGATCCAGATGGAGCTCTGAAGTCTTCTTCTGAGTCTGGTGCCCGCACCATTTGGGTACTTCATGTGGACAGAGCTTCCAATGCTACCGGGTGCAGGGCTGGACTCATGTTGGCTGAACCTGATGGCCATACCATAGAGTACGCACTCCGGTTCTCCTTCCATGCCTCTAATAACCAAGCCAAATACGAAGCCCTACTCACCGGACTTTGAATCGCTAAAGATTTAGGAGTACAGAAACTCTGAGCCTTCTCAGATTCTCAGCTGGTTGTGAATCAAGTCAATGGAGAATATACAACCAAAGATCCAACCATGGTGCAATACCTAGAGAAGGTGCAGGCTTTATCCTCCCAACTGGAACATTTTGAGATCATTCATGTTCTACAATCAGAGAACTTCCGGGCAGATGCATTATCTCGACTAGCAACTACCGCACCAGAATCTCTCAGGCGCACCTTTGTTGAATATCTTGAAGCCCCAAGCATAGTCGAAGAGGCTGCAGAGGTGTGCCAGATCGACACTTAGCCAAGCTGGATGGATCCCATCATCAGGTTCCTGAATGAGGGAGAACTACCAGAAGATAAGGCAGAGGCCAAGAAGATCCGCTGGATGGTGTCTCAGTATGTCATTTTAGACGGAACCCTATACAAGAGATCATTCTCTCAGCCACTGCTAAAATGCTTAGGACCTACAAATGCGGACAATGCTCTGAGAGTGGTCCACGAGGGCATATGCAGTGATCATTTGGGAGGCAGATCTCTGGCATACAAGATCATTTGACAGGGGTATTATTAGCCCTCCATTCAGAAGGACTCAGCTGATTTCATGCGAAAGTGCGACCAGTACCAGAGGTATGCCAATGTACAGAGACTGCCTGCGAGTCACCTAACCCAACTGGTAGCCCCATGGCTGATGCGGGACTAATATGCATGCAATTTTTTTGTATGTTTTATATGTGGGGTTAGGTGATTAATTCCTGAATTTTAGATCAAAATTAGTTATAGAAAATTTTGTATGAATTTTTGAAGCCAAGCATGCAGATTAGAACCTAGAAAAGTACTAAAGAAGGATCGCCGAGGCTGAGAAGCCTCGGTTAGGGCAAGTTCTCCTATAATAAAAAGACTGGAGGTAGAGGGGGTGTACCTGACAACGTCTGAAGTGCCCGGTGAAGATCACAGCGAAGAGATCTCTCGTTCTTCGATGGATGCGGCCTGGAAAATTGAGCCAAAGACTCGTGGATACCCGGCTTTCTGCTCTGTGGTCCGATTGAGACTTGGCCGGAGTCGTTGGATTCGTAGGAACTCGGGGACCTTCAAACGACCTATCAGGGGTTAGAAAACTCAAAGGAAATCAAGAAAACAAAGGAAAATAGCAATGAAAAGAAAGTTTTGGAGGGGGCTGGAAGGATGGTTGGCGGCAGAAAGATGGTTGCAAAAACCTGGAAGAAGAACTCTCAAACCCCTTTATGCACATAGCAGGGTAATCACACAAAGCAATTGAAGAACTCAAGATTTATTTCATATAACAAAATCTCTCTTCATACAAGAGGCTAGGGTCCTTTAAATAGACCCTTAACCTTGGGCTCCAAGTAAGGGCACATAAGTCTTTACATAATAATCTTTTTCCCTCTCAAACCCTAGCTAAAATATGGGGAAACATTTGGTAGAAAAATCACTAAAAATTCTCTTTACTTGGTCAACACTCCAAGGATGCCTAGGGGGGCGTGTTGGGCTTCTAGTAGCAGCAAGAGGTTGGCCCAAAGGGGCTTGGGTGCATGGGTTTGGGCCTCTGGAAGCTGGGGTGGCCTGGTAGCCAGATAGCAGGAATATTCCCTGGTATCTTGCTTCTTAGGGGCTTGGGCTTGGTGCATGGGCTTGATTTCTTTGGGCTAGGATGCAGATGGACCTCTAGAATCATGGATGCCCTTATCTATGAATATACTTTGGCATCTGGAAGGGAATCTGGGCATCTGGAGGGCATCTGCAAGAAATCAGGGTTTTCTGAATTTTCCTCCTGGGGTCTTCAAATCTTCATGCTGGGTTGAACTTGGGCTATACTTCCATGTCTTCAATCTAATTGGACTTGGTCTTCACTTGTATGATGTGGTCTTGAGTCTTAAATATGGTTGAATAGGACTCAAAAAAATAAAATTAGCTCGACATGAGCTGACTAACACTGGACTGAACTAGCTCAACATAAGCTGACTAGTACAGAACTGAAATTCAAAAGACTCAAATAACAACTAAAATGGACTCAGATGGGCTAAGCCCTTATTACAGATGGACTCATAAATTATTGATTAATTCATAGAGGGTTGAAAAGCCTCCATCTTATTCTGGTGCCTCCGGTATCCCCACCAAGAAATAGTATAGAGGAATAAAAGTGGAATAGGAAAATAAAAGGGGAATAGAATAATAAAGGTGGAATAAGAGAGAAATAAGGAAGGAATAGAGGAAGAATAAGGGCAATAGAGAAGGAATAGGGGAATAGGGAAATAGTAGTGGACTGGGAGAAGAGGCTCTGGGCCTCAATGGCTTTAGGCCTCGATGGCTTTTCTGGACTGATCCCGACTCCCTTTTATAGGCACAACCCCAACCACCTTCTATTTCTTCAATAATGATCCGTTTCATCATTTCAACCACCCAACAGAAGTCCATTCTTGATCTTGTTTCATCTGAGCTGCATCTAATGGAATTCTGTTCCAATTATGGTTGTTCCAAAAAAATTTGTTAAACTGGGCAACGACCTCCAGTCTCCAACTTCATCCATTTCAACTAAACTCGGTGGTGTCCAACAAAACTCCAACAATCCAACAAAGCTTTGGCAACTTCCGAACTGCTCTCTATGGCTCGGACCATCTTGGTGAAGCTCCACCTTACATGGAAACGATCGATGAGTAGCTAGTGGGGATCTCAAGAGGCAGCGATCGAGATCTCAAGGACCAACGGTGTGGATGGCTTGGACAGCAGCCTCCCCTCCTCGGCGATGCAGGTAACGGGTGCTACTGGCTTCTTTGGCTGGCGATGGGTTGTACAAAAGGAATAGCAGTGATTAGAAGAGCAAACCACAAGCCATATTCTAGCTAAGGGAGGCCTCTTCGGTGGCGAGGGAGAGGGCACTGACATCTTCTTTGACTGCTGGTGGAGATGGGTAGGAAGTCCGGTGGCATGGGATGGCAGTGAAGTAGAGAAAGTGGAACCACTGGTCTTTTCCAACCATTTTTTGGCCAAGGTAGGCCTCTCTGGATGGCGGTGGAAGCTCCAAAAGCATGGGCGGTAGTGGAGTCTATCCGGCAAGTTCTAGCTCAAATAAGGGTTCGCGGTCCACGACTCTATTCTATGGACCATGACAATGGCTACTCATGGACCATTGGGCGAGCGGTGGACCAAGCAACTGGTCCATGGTGGACCGGCTGCTCCAAATTTCATGCAATCCTAGCTAATTGCTTCAAAAATCAATTTCAAGCCTATTTTAAGTCTGATTTGAGTGCCGTTTATGCCATTGGATTTTAAAATCGAGCTCTTCACGTCGATGGTGTTCTTTCCTGCAAATAATATATAAAGCATAAATTTTAAAAGAATAAAGATAATTTGATTATTAAATTAATACTTTTATATACGTGTATAACGTAGTTATCAACCTCCACCTCAGTCTATGGTGCCATGGTCTTCGAGAGTCTAAAGTATCTGGCTATAGACAGCTCTATCAGTTTGCTTCCTTCATCCCATACCTTTCCAAAACCTTCTTTATTTAGCCACCTTTAGATAAATGCAGCACCCTCTTGTTCCGATCTCTAAAAATTTCCATACCTAGGATCTTCCTTGTAGGTCACAAATCCTTAATCTTAAACTCTCGAGACAAAGCTGCCTTCGGTTCCTGTACTATTTGCTTAGCCATGCATGCTATCAGCATGTCATCTACATGCATTAGTTAGTAGATTCTAGAACCATCATTAAGAGTACTCACATTTACACAAGAGTCATGATCACATCTGAAAAGTCCAATGCTCCTCATAAAAGTATTGAACCGTTTGTACCGTTGCCTCGATGACAGCTCGAGCCCGTACAGCAACTTCTATAGCAAACAAACTTTTTCTTCTGATCTTGGTTCTCTAAAACCTGGTGGCTGCTCCATGTAGATGCTCTGCTCTAAGTGTCCATGGAGAAATGCCATCTTGACATCCATCTACTCCTACTCCAAGTCTTGAGCTGCTATGATGCTCAGCAGCATCCTGATGTAAGTATGTCTAACGACGGGAGAGAAAACCTTGCTAAAGTATATTCCTTCTCTTTGTGAGTAACCTTTGGCAACCAAATGAGCTTTGAATCAGATGTCTCTTTGTTCCAAAGGTCACTCCTTGTATTGGTAAATCCATTTGCACCCTATGGGTTTCTTTCCCTGTGGCAACTGCACCAACTACCATGTATCATTCTTATGGAGAGACTGCATCTCCTCGAACATTGCTTGGACCAACCTCTCTTTGTTTGGGCTCTCCATAGCCTCTTCGTAGGTATAGGGGTCTCCATTGGCTGTCACCAGGGCATATGACATTATCTTTCCAAAGCCATATCGGTCAGGTTGCCTGATGGTCCTCTTGGGATTATATAGTGCAACCCCGATATCTTTCCTAGGTTTAGCCTGCTCATGCTAATCCTCCTTGCCTTGATCATTTATCCAAGCTCTCTGATGCAGGACTAATATGTATGTAATTATTTTTATAGGTTTTATATGTGGGGTTAGGTGACTAATTCCTGAATTTCATATCAAAATTAGTTTTAGAAAATTATGTATGAATTTTTGAAACCAAGCATGCAGATTAGAACCTAGAAAAGTACTAAAGAAGGATCGCCGGGACTGAGAAGCCTCGGTTAGGGCAAGTTCTCCTACAATATAAAGACTGGAGGTAGAGGGGGTGTACCTGACAACGTCTGAAGTGCCCGGTGAAGATCGCAGTGAAGGGATCTCTCGTTCCTCGATGGATGCAGCCTAGAAAACCGAGCTAAAGACCCGCGAATACCTGGCTTTCTGCTCGGTGGTCCGATTGAGGCTTGGCTGGAGTCGTTGGATTCGTAGAAACTCGGGGACCTGCAAATGACCTGTTAGGGTCAGAAAACTCATAGAAAATCAAGAAAACAAAGGAAAACAGCAAAGGGAAGAAAGTTTTGGAGGGAGCTGGAAGGATGGTTGGCGGCAGGAAGATGGTTGCAAACACCGGGAAGAAGAACTCTCAAACCCCTTTATGCACAAAGCAGGGTAATCACATAAAACAATGTAAGAACTCAAGGTTTATTTCATATAAAAAATCAAGTTTCAAACAAGAGGCTACGGTCCCTTAAATAGACCCTTAACCTTGGGCCCCAAGTAAGGGTACTTTAGACTTTACATAGGACTCCTTCTCTTTTTCAAACCCTATCTAGGAATACAAGGCAACCTGGGTAGAAATCCCTAAAACACTCGGACTCCCTCTCCTTGTCTTGGTCGGCCAAGGGGGTGACCATAAGTGGCCAACCAAGAGGAGGGTAATCCTAAGAGGTGGCACCCTAATTCCTCTTCCTGGGCCTGGGCTGGCCCAATTTGCTTATGGCTGGAACAGGGCTCCAGATTTGTTTCTGTTTTCATTTTCTCCTCCTGGGATCTTCAGGTCTTCAAGTTGGGTTAGATTTGGGCTCAACTTCCATGTCTTCAATTAGGTTGGACTTGGTCTTCACTTGTATGAAGTGGTCTTGAGTCTTCGATATGCTTGGATAGGACTCAAAAAAAAAAAAATTAGCTGGACATGAGCTGACTAATACTGAACTGAACTAGCTCAACATGTGCTGACTAATTACAGGACTCAAATAAAATAGCTAAGCTTTATTACAGTGGACTTGAATTTCAATTAAGTGATCCACAGAAGGTTGAGAAGCCTCTGCCTTATTCTGGTGCCTTTGGTGTCCGCACCAATTCTCCCAAGGTTGGAGGAACTCGACCCTATCAAGTGATGATTAGACTGGCTCACATATCTCTCGAGAAGGTCTAGGTTGAGGCATTGCAAGTCCTCTCGAGAAATCCATGAATTGTCCGACTCTGGCCGGCCTTGCCATCGGATCAGGAAGCGTTGATTGTCATGGCCCCGGGTTGTGATGGCTCGATCGTCCAGGATACGCTCGATCCGTTCTCCTCTCTCAGGCCAATTTGTTAGTGGACACTCTGGGTTAGGGTCACTTACAATGAAAAGGAATAGGTCCAAAGGCCTTACTAGGTATCGCTGCCGGTTCCCTATACTCAACCAGGTCTATAATATTGAAGGTTGAACTAATGCCCATATCCAAAGGCAAGTCTAACACATAGGCATTTGATCCAATCCTTCTCTATCACTTTAAAAGGTCCGGCTCTACGATCATGAAGCTTCTTTTAAGCCTAAGCCTAACCAAGATAGAATCCACTACATCAAATTCTTTGACCCTTCTTCGGGAATTAGCTAGTTGTTTTAAGATTAGTGCAGGTGGTGAACATGCTAGGCACATGCAGACTCCTATCAGGATGATGCAAAGGACACAAACCTATACCTAACATACTTGACTAAAGAGGTTTATTAGTTCTTAACTACCACTTGGGCATGGGGGCATGAGTAATGGTTGATGGATGACATGCAGAAGAAAATTTGCTAGTAAGTCCTAATAGGTGCCAAAGGGTCTGCCAAAAGTAGGTAGCTAATGGGATGGGCTCTATGGATCCTTGTAACCTAGTAACCTCAACAAAATGTAACCTAATAGTTCTAAACACTTGAGAAAACTTAGGAAAGGGTAGGAAATAGGAAGTGGGTTCAGAATTAATCTAGTAGGGTGGAGAAAAAGGTTTCGGGTTAGTTGGATAAAGTAGAATAAAAGAAGGCATGTCAGGGACTAATCCTAGACTAATGAGGCTAACCTTACGGGGTTGCGGTATATCTATGGGCAAGAAAAGGTCCATGCTATGAAAGGATGGGTCAATAATTTCTGGGAATAGATCTTCAATAGGAATGGTAGGAAGGGATTCATCCTAAGGGCAATGGGTTAAGTAAGCCAAATCCTCAATAAAGTCTTCTTGTTCAAGGAATTTAGGAATAGGCTCTACAATTAGATCCTTTTCTAGTGTTTCCTCAGGTAAAATACTAGTATCAGAGTTCTCTTCCTCTAATTGTTCTTCCGGTATAGCTTTAGGTTGGATGTGGTCAAGGTCAACTAGCTCTGGGTTGGTTTCTACCTGGGTATCTACTGGGTCAGCTAATTCTAGGTCTACTAAAGGTGTCTCCTCTTCTCCTTCATACTCATCCACTAGGCTCGCATCAGCTTCATACACTTCCGCGTTAATGTAAGCCTTGTCAATCTCAGGAATGGTTGGAGAAGGTCGGCTAGGAAAAAATTGGCTAGGTCCTAGTTTCTGATTATGGACACTAATCCTAGTAGGTTCAGGTTGCCTAAGGGATAGTGGCTCACTACTGGGCTCATATTTAGGGGTACTAATCCTATGGGGTTCAAGTTGACTAAGGAAAACCTGACTAGTACTAGATTGATACCTAGGGGTTATGGGCTCCCTGGGCTCATAGGACAAGGGTGCAGATCTATGGGTCATGGGATTATAAGATCTGGGATCATAGGATTTGGGTTCAGCTCTATGGGTCTTGGATCTACTAGACTCTTGGGATATTGGTTCGTAGATTCTAGAGTCAGAGGATTTGTAGTCATAAGATCTATAGGTTGTGGGTATAATAGGCTTATAGGGAGAGGGTAAATAGGATCTATCTTCCTAGTCTACAAAATCCTGATTGGGTCTTCTAGGACAAACCTCAGAGATTGAGTCAGGATGATGGCCTCTCCTAGGTTCAGCCTCAAGGTATGGATCAGGTTTTGGGGTCCTCCTAGGCTCAGGATTATAGTATGGGTTAGGCTGAGGGGCTCTCCAAGGTTCAACCTCTTGGTATGGATCAGGGTTTGGGGTCCTCCTAGGTTGAGGATTGTAGTACGGGTAAGGATGAGGGTCTCTCCTAGGTTCAACCTCTAAGTATGGATCAGGGTTTGGGGTCCTCCTAGGTTGAGGATTGTAGTACGGGTCAGGATAAGGGGCTCTCCTAGGTTCGACCTCATGGTATAGATCAGGGTTTGGGGTCCTCCTAGGTTGAGGGGACTCAAGATCTGGCTCAGACTGTGACCCATGGGTTCTTTCTATGGTACCAACACGGTCTTCTAACTTGCCAAACCTATTGGCAAGATGCTCAATTCTATTGTTGGTTTGGGTACTAGACTGAGTTAACTGGGTAGTCAACTGGGCCATGGATTGGGTTAGTTGCTCAGTGAGTGCTTTTATTTGGGCTTGCAAATTTTCCATGGATTCAGACATTTGTGAAGGTGGTGGGTGATATGAAATCCCTGATCTAGTGCTCATGCAAGACTCGATCAGACCGACTACAGCTGACTAGACCTGGAGTCCAAACTAGATGCTCAATCAGGGTGGCAAACTAGCCTATAGTAACCCTGTACTCAGCCAAGCAGGTGTAAGGGGAGTGTTAGGTCCCTGATTGCCAATCCTAGACACCAATCAGAGATTGGCTAGGTAGGCGGACAAGCACACAAGCCCTTTGGGATTGAATCGCTAAACCACCATTCTAGACACTGCGCACAAGGCACATATAGGTTAGCTTGACACAATGATCTGACGCTTAGCCCGGACCTGACCAGTTGGTGTCCCTAGCCCACTAGGGCAAATTAAGTCTAGTTAATTTTGGGTTAAGGCTTGGAACCGAATGCAAGGAATGTGGTTTTGGGATAAGGAGTGGTGATCAAATCCTCCCCCCATCTGATATAGCAAGAGTGCCCGTAAAAGTAAATTATGCAATGATGGCAAGCATATGAGGATGCAAATTAGGGTTTATATATATATATTTTTTGGTTTTTTTGGAGAATATGTAATAATTTTTTTATATATTTTCATATTTTCCTAAATAGAAGAAAACATGCAAATTATGGCTTAATATGCAAGAAATATACTAAAATTAAAAGATATGCAAAAGATGATAAACAAAACCCTAAAACTTCAAAACTTGTCTTGCTAAAAAAAATAGAGATTAAAATTTGCAGGTTGTATTTTGGCTTGCAAAAAATTCACAGGCCAAAATAAAATCTAAAACAATTCTGAAAATTACGATGAATTATGGTGAATCTGGAAAAATAAATTACAGAATTTTTGGAGTTTTGATCAGGGAGAAATAATTTAAATAAAAGAGTATATATGGACTAAAAAATTACAGAAAACAAGCCATAATCTAAGCTCTGATACCTGATGATGCGGGACTAATATGCATTCAATTATTTTTGTATGTTTTATATGTGGGGTTCTATGATTAATTCCCAAATTTTAGATCAAAATTAGTTATAGGGAATTATGTATGAATTTTTGAAACCAAGCATGCAGATTAGAACCTAGAAAAGTACTAAAGAAGGATCGCCGGGGCTGAGAAGCCTCAGTTAGGGCAGGTTCTCCTACAATATAAAGACTGGAGGTAGAGGGGGTGTACCTAACAATGTCTGAAGTACCCGATGAAGATCGCAGCAAAGGAGTCTCTCATTCCTCGATGGATGTGGCCTGGAAAACCAAGCTAAATACCCGCGGATACCCGGCTTTTTGCTCGGCGGTCCGATTGAGGCTTGGCTGGAGTTGTCGGATTCGTAGGAACTCGGGGACCTGCAAATGACCTATCAGGGGTTAGAAAACTTAGAGGAAATCAAGAAAACAAAGGAAAATAGCAAAGGGAAGAAAGTTTTGGAGGGAGCTGGAAGGATGGTTGGTGGCAGGAAGATGGTTGCAAACACCGGGAAGAAGAACTCTCAAACCCCTTTATGCATACAGCAGGGTAATCACACAAAACAATATAAGAACTCAAGGTTTATTTCATATAAAAAATCAAGTTTCATACAAGAGGCTAGGGTCCCTTAAATAGACCCTTAACCTTTGAACCCAAGTAAGGGTATTTTAGACATTACATAGGACTCCTCCCTTTCAAACCCTAACTAGGAATACAAGGCAATCTAGGTAGAAATCCCTAAAACACTTGGACTCCCTCTCCTTGTCTTGGTTGGCCAAGGAGGTGACCATAAGTGGCCGACCAATAGGAGGGTAATCCTATGAGGTGGTGCCCTAATTCCTCTTCCTCAGCCTAGGCTGGCCCAATTTGCTTCTGGCAGGAATAGGGCTCCAGATTTGTTCCTGTTATCATTTTCTCCTCCTGGGATCTTCAGGTCTTCAAGTTGGGTTGGATTTGGGCTCAACTTCCATGTCTTCAATTAGGTTGGACTTGGTCTTCACTTGTATGAAGTGGTCTTGAGTCTTCGATATGCTTGGAAAGGACTCAAAAAAAATAAAATTAGCTCGACATGAGCTGACTAATACTGAACTGAACTAGCTCAACATGAGCTGACTAATTACAGGACTCAAATAAAATAGCTAAGCTTTATTACAGTGGACTTGAATGTCAATTAAGTGATCCATAGAGGGTTGAGAA
The DNA here is from genome assembly GCA_021397845.1 of Areca catechu. Taxonomy (NCBI): domain Eukaryota; kingdom Viridiplantae; phylum Streptophyta; class Magnoliopsida; order Arecales; family Arecaceae; genus Areca; species Areca catechu. Next base: position 74,712,313 of record CM038041.1, read on the forward strand.
GTCTCTACCTTATTCTGGTGCCTTTGGTGTCCGCACCACTCTGTCCACATGTAGAGGCACTCTCTAAGAGTGCTCCACTTGAATGTCCAATCCTCCAGATGAACTTGCAAGTAGCAAAATAGAAAATGAGGTAAGCTATCTAGTGCTGCCCTGCTGGACCTCTTGCTACTCCTGCTAGTCCATGCCACCTGACCTCTGGAGAACTGACCTCTCATCAAAGGTCACATCCCTACTGATGACGACCTTCTTCTCCAAGGTATCTTACATTCTGTACCCGTTGACTCTTCGTTGATACCCCAAGAACACCATCTTCTTTGACTTGGCATCCAACTTACTATACTCACCAGCATCGAAGTGCACATATGCCGTGCACCAAAAAACCCATGGATGGTGAAGCCTAATCCACCTTCTAGACCATCTCTCCTCTAGAACACTACCATCTAACTTTGTATGCAGAGACCGGTTGACCAAATTGCTGGCTGTGTCAACTATATCAACCCAGAATGTCTTTGGAAGCCCTGCCTGCAACCTCAAGCATCTTGCCTTTCCATAAGGGCACGGTTGATTCTCTCAGCCATGCCATTTTGCTGAGGAGTCCCTTTGACCGAGAAGTTCTTTTTGATGCCACACTCCTCATAAAAGTGATAGAACTCCCTGCTAGTGAACTCACTGCCATTGTCGGACCTCAAGCACTTTACACTATGACCTTGCTCCTCCTCAACTTCTACTTTCCATACCTTGAACTTTGAGAAGACCTCTGATTTTCCCTCAGGAAGTAGACCCACACTTTCCTTGAAAAATCATCTATCAAGGTCAAGAAGTAGCTCACTCCATTTCTGGCTGAAATTGGAGATGGTCCCCATACATCAGTGTGAAGTAGCTCAAGTGGAGCTACATAGTGGGTTGAATTACTACTGATCCATGCATGCTCAGTTCCTTCATCCCATGATCTCCCATGTGGCCTAGGTGGTAGTGCCAAAATCTGTAGTCTCCCACTGGGTTTTCTACTATCGCTATTGTATCAGAATGTGCCATCACAACTGACCCCTCCATCCTGTAGAGATTATTGTCCATCCTCCTACCTCTCATCAGAAACATGGTTTCAATGGAGATATTATGTACTCCACTCCTGGCTTGACTGTTGAAGTTGTAACTGCATTGCTCCAAGTAGCCCAATGACACCAGATTTTTCTTCAGCTAGGGAATATGCTTGACATTGGTCAGTGTCCTCATGATCCCATTAAACATCCTCACTCGTACACTCCCAATACCGGCAACCTTGCATGAGTGATGATCTCCAAGTGTCATACTTCCCTCATTGATCTTGGTATAGGTCGAAAACCAAGAGTGGTTCGGGGTATAATGTGAGAACAAGCTGAACCAGAATCCATATATCTATGTACAATCTATGAACATCTGAAACCACCAAGAGGTCATCCTCCAACTCTTTATCAGCCAAGGCACTCACCGAATCTGATCCTCTTGTATCTCCCTTCTTGTTCTTTAACTGAGGAAATCCCATCGAAAGTGCCCAGTCTTATTGCACTTAAAGCACCTTGCATCTTTCCTACTCTTGCTCTTCTTTCTAGACTTCAACCGTCCTCTCTACTTGGACCTCTCCCTTCTTCTTTCAAACCTTTCTTGAATGACCAATCCCTCCTGGGGAACACCTTCTTTGGTTAGCTTCTCCCTCTACACATTGGAATGCAGCACCAAGACCCTGTCTTCATACTCCAGGATCTCCTTGCCATACGGCAGCGTAGTAACCAAAGCATCAAAGGAAGGGGGCAGCGAGCATAGCAACAGCAAGGACTTGTCCTCCTCCTCAAACTTGATCCTAATATTTAGCAACTCATTGCACATCTAGCAAAACTTCTGAATGTGATCTACTATGTTTCCGCCTTCTTGCATTTGAAGGCTGTAAAGTCACTTCTTTAGCATCAACTTGTTGCACATGTTATTCCATATATAGAGTATATGCAACTTTGACCAGAGACCTTTTGGAGTCCTCTTTTGTATCATGAAATAGAGAGCCACATCCACCAAGCACCCTCTAATCATCGCACAGGCCTTCCTTTCCATGGACATCCATTGCTTCTCTGTCACCTTGTCAGGTTTTTCCTCCAAAGCCTAATCCAGTTCCAATTGGACAAGGAGATCTTCAACCCAAACTTTTCACATGGAAAAGTTTCCTTTCCTATTAAACTTCTCAAAATCCACCTTCATGCTAGTACTCATGGTTGGGTCCTAGCCAAACATACAATAATAAAAAAAATACTATAGGATTGAGAAGTACCTTGATAGGCCCTTACTAAAATCTCAGCAATTGAAGATCTGCAACTTCTTGTGTCTCCCATGAACTCCATGCAACTCAGGCTCTTATACCACATCTTGGAGGACATTCCTAGGTGTGTGGACAACCTTCTACCAGCAACCAACCTCAGAATATTTTTAGGAAGCAGTAGTAATAAGGGATTAAAGCAATAAGCATGGCAGGGATTCAGTCTTCTTGTGCATAAATCTTCTAAATTGCTTAGAGTGCCTCGAACATTCTAGATATGATATGGATGTGAATCCACCTCTATTGGGACATCCAACTAGTGAGGATTCAACCCTCCAAATATCTTAGTTGAACTCTAAAAGGATAGATAGAGGGATGACTCCAAAGATGCTAGGCACTGGATTTCCTACTTGGACTAGGAGTCCCTAGGTGCTAAGAAATTTTTTCTATCCTAGGGTTTGGTGGCTTGGATGTTGATATTTCTCAAATAGAGAGTGAAACCAGAGAAGAAGAGAGGGAGGAAGAAGATGGATATCAGGAAAATAAGATTATTTCATTATTAATATGGAACAACTCTAAGATTGCTAATTATGCAGGAAGAATAGTAAACTAATTTTTTTCTAATTTTTATAATTTAATTTGTAGGCTAAACTCCAAAAATAAAGTAAGAACTAGCAGGAATAAAAGCAATGCAAAGAATCATCATATCACAGTATGACTCATGCAAGATAATGAAATAGCTAGGACACGAGAATTAAGAAACTCCCAGATTAGGATAACTTATCTTCATCAAATCGTAAATTAACAGAAGGGAAGGATGTTACCAATCATTGATTTGAAGAATCTGCACTCGAAGGGATCGCACAGCTCTCAGATTTATGCCAGGAAAATGAAGCTCGACTCCCTTGATTAGATGGCTGATTTGGGGGATCTTGGAGGCAAGGAAAGCCTCCTCTAGGGAGGTGAAACATCTTGGGGATCCTGCAAACATCAAGGGTCAATCAAAATAGCAAGTAAAAAAAAGAAAGGAAACTAGGTTTAGAAGGATTCAGGTTAGGGTTTAAAAGGGGGCGGCTTGAAGCTTGATGAAGATCTCCTTGCTTGGTTGCCTAGGGCACTCCTTCTTGGATGTGTGAAGGCTTGGATGGCAGTGAGTTAGGGCATGGAAGGATGCTAGGGCAGCAAGGAATTCAACTAAGCACAATTATAACCAAAGAAAAAAAAAAAAAAAAGTAACACACAAGCTCGCAAGCTCAAATAAATTCACCAGGGTTTTGATATCATGAATAAAAGTTGCTTACAAGAGGGGAGGGGTGGGGTATTTATAAAGTTTCCATGTCTTAGAACTAGGGTTACACACTTGGGTTACAAGTCCTCTCCTAGCTAGGTTAGAAAAATAAATCTTAAAACAAGTAGGAGCATAAGTCCCAACTAGGTTAGGATTTGACCTAGTCTTCTCCTTCTCCCTTCATGCTTTGACTATTCCACTCAAGGACACCTCTTGGACTTGGTCAACACTTCAAGGACACCTAGGAGGGCGTGTTGGGCTTCTAGGGGCAGCAAGGGGCCGGACTAAAGGGGCTTAGCGCATGGGCTTGGGCCTCCAGGAAGCTGGGGTGGCCTGTTAGCCTGGTAGTAAGAATATTTCATGGAATCTTGCTTCTTTAGTGCTTGGGCTTGGCGCCTGGGCTTGATTTCCTTGGGCTGGGATGTGGGTGGATTTCTGGAATTATGGATGCCCTAGTTTAGGAATATGCTCTGGTATCTGGGGAGGAATCTGGGCATCTAGAGGACATCTGGAAAGAATCAGGGTTTCTGGAAGCATCTTGGATCCTGGGTTGTCACACAAAATCCAATGGGCTGATGTACTGGCCTGTGACTCCTGGATATGGCCTAGTGGAACTCCAAAATAGGGTATCCTCTTCTCTTGTACAAAAATTGGGCTCACACTAGACTCATAACTGATGTATAGGACTCAAAACTGGACTAAGGTTGAGGGTTGAGACAAATCAACTAACCTCAACTTATTACAGGACTCCTTCTTAATTGATTACAAAATTTTCAAAATTTTGACACATGACTAATTAAACCATATGCGATCCAGGGATCTATGTCTGATCTTGGTGTACCCACCAATTCTCCCAGGAAGAGAGGAACTCGACCCTATCGAATATGGGTCCATTTGGCTCAAGGAGGTCTGGGTTGATGCGCTGTAGATCCACACCAGCATTCCATAAGTTCTCAGATTCTGGCTGACCTTGCCATCGAACCAAATATAGCTGACTGTCTCTATCCTAGGCACTGATAGCTTGATCGTCCAGAGCTCTCTCAATCTTTATCTCATCAAATGTCCAAATTGTATGTGGTCGCTCAAGGGTGGGTTCACTCACAAGGAAAGGGAGTGGCTCAAGGGGCTCCCTAGACTCTATAAAATCTAAGATGATGAACGAGTAGCTAATACCTAAATGAAGTGATATCTCAAGCACATAGGCAATGGGTCCATTACATTTCATTATCTAGTATGGGCCAGCTTCGCGAGTATAAAATTTTTTTATAATCAAAAAAGCCTTGGCAGAAAATTCTTTACCTTTTCTTTAGGAATTAGCCAAGTTGTTATTTAGTTCATTACTGAGGTTCAACTCTTGACTAATTTCATGATGCATATGCTGTGCAGTGGCTAATGCATGTGTGGACAGGTAGATTCAAGGTTGTGAATTTATTGGACTCAAAACTAATACCTAAAAGACTCGACTAGACCTTCCTATCAAAAAGGATTTTATTGAACTCTACGGGACAAAACCTAATAGATTATAGACTTTCTATATTTGACCCTAGCATGGCATGCACATGAAAATTTATTATGGACTCCTAGCAAATGCCATAGGGTTTTCCAGAACTAAAATGCAAACATGACATGCTCAATGAATGAATGTAACATGCAAACTCCTATAAAATATAACCTAATAGTAAAAAAAATATAAGAAGTTTTAGGAAATGGTAGAAAATAAGAAGTGGGTTCAGGGTTAGTCTGGCAGGATGAGAAATAAAAGGATGGTTCAAGGTTAATCAAAAAGAGTAGAATACTAAAAGGGGTTTCAGGGATGAGTCCTAGACTAATGAGATTGACCTTATGGGTTTGAGGTAGTCCTACAGGGTTTATAGTATGGAAGAGTGGGTCACTAATCTCAGGGAAGAGATCATTAATGGGAACTACAGGATGAGATTCTTCCTGAGGGTACTGATAAGCGAAATCCTTAATAAAGTCATCAGGTTCAAGAAATTTAGGACTGGGCTTTCATCTAGTAGCTCCTCAGGTAAAACTCTAACAGCAATATCAGGGTTCTCTTCCTCTAACTGCTCTTCCACTACATTCTGGATGTGGTCAGGGTTTACTAGGTCAACTGATATTGTGTTGGCTTCTACCTAGGCACCTACTGGGTCAACTAATTCTAAGTCTTCTACAGAAAACTCCTCTTCTTCTTCCTCATACTCCACTACTAAGTTTGGGTCAGCCTCATATATCTCCCCTTCAAGGTCATTTGGGTGAACCAATGTGGTGGTAAGAGAGATTTGACTAAAGAAAAAATGGCTATTAACTGGGGTGATAGGAAACAAGTACTGAATTATGCATTTCTAGGAAGCAGAGAGACTAAATGATAATGAAGCAAATATGCATGCAGCTATTCTATGTAAAATAAACAGAATTATATGAAAGGAACATAAGGAAAAAAAACAAGACTAGAAAAGAATCTTTCAAAACAATTAAGAAGGGACCTTCGTGGTTAAGAAACCACACAGGTTAGGGCTAGCTTACTCTACTATTTTGGATCTGAAAGAAGGTTTAATGATGGTTACCCGGTCATTAATATTCTGAAATTAATAAAGAAACACTCAAGAAGAAGCACTGAGATGGCAAGGGATTACTCTAGGTCAAAAGGCACCTTGTATCTGATTCCTTAGCACAGTAGACCTTCACCTTGGAAACCAGGAGACCTAGAGATCCTGCACAGATAGATGGAAATATTAGAAGGTTTAGATGGAAGGTTGGAGGAATGGAAGAGGAAAGTTAGGAATGGAAGAAGAGGCTTAGGCTTGTCTTGAAGTGGATCTCCTTTGGCACCCATAGCTTGAACCTCCTTCACTTGATGGTGTGGAGAACTCCCTTGTGGATGACATCCTTTGGAAGAGGGGTGGACAATCCTGGATTGGCTTGGAGAGGAGTCTTCAAGGTTGGCCGAATGGGGTTGGAAGAAGAGTTAGATACTTGATTGGCTAAGTAACCGAGGTCTCACACCTACCTTCTCTCAAGGGTCTTTGACTAGCAAAGGAAATTAAAAACTTTCAAGAAAAGAGTTCATTTCATTCATATGATCATCAACATTACAAGAGGATTTAGGAGCTTTTATAAACCTTAAGCTCCTTTTCAAATTCAAAATACAACACCTTTCATTGAAAAAATCAAGGGGCGTCCCAAAGAAAGTGGAATGGCCCTTTATAATTTCAAACTCCAAATTTCAAGGTAGCCTCCCATGAAGAGTGGAGCTTCCTTCAATTTGAATTTGACTTGGGCAAAAATTCATGGGTGAGGTGTCTTGTGATGTGGCATGACTTGTCCTCCAAGTTGGCATGACTTGTCCTCCAAGATGGCAAAGTGCATTGATGATGTGGCATTCCAAGTTTGTTGGTGAAGCTGATTGCACTTAATCTTGTTTAATTGAAACCCACTCAAGTAGCTCTTGAACCCGACTTAATACAAAGTCAATTTAACTCTAGACTTTAGAACCCTAAAATTGAAATAAAACAGGACTAAATTATTCAAATAAAAATAAGTACAGGACTCATAGACTTATTACTAGAATTTAAATTTGTAGTCTTCTATCCATAAAGAACTTGGCATTGGTTGAAGCCTCTTCCTGAGCCTGGTGCCCGCACCATGGGGTAACAGGGATGGGTTGACAAAGGGGTTCCTGACTATCACTGGGTTCATATCTAAGGGTATCAATCTTATAGGGTTCATGTTGATTGAGGGAAAGTAGATTACTACTGGGTTCATATCTAGAGACTATGGGTTTTTGGGGATTATAGGGCGAGGGTGTAGCTCTATGGGCCTTTTCTATGGTTCCTATTTGGTTGTCTAATGGATCAATCCTATGGGTCATTTGGTTATTCGATTGGATCAGTTGGTCAAACATTTTATTCCTTTGGTCAAACCTACGATTTATCTGGGCAAGCTAGGCTTGGGTTTGGGAATTGGCTTGGTTCATTTGGGTAGTTAATTGGGCAAGCTGGTTCATGATTGCCTCAAAATTGGAATCCATAGTGGGGCTGGGCTGAGGTTTGGACTTTTGGTATTGTGTTCCTAATCTAGTAGTCATGCAACAAATCAAGCAATTAAAGTGGAATGATGCAGCCAAGCATGCAAAAGAAAAGAAAAAACTAGTACAATCTAGGGTTTCCTAGACCTAGAGCAAAAACTGGGTGGGTCAGCTCAACTTACACCTAATCTAGTTGCTAATCCTTCCACTGGCCATGTAAGGGGTGGGAGTGTGGGAGGCCCCCCTACTTTTATAGGGACCCAATTAAAAACCACAACACCACTTAGGTCGTTTGACTCTGGACCCCCGGCCTTAGACACCAATTCTAATAGTAGCTAAAGGATTAAATGTACTAGTTGGCCCACATGGTTCGGACCCGACCTGTAGGGTGTCACCTAGCCCATTAGGGAAAATTAAGTCTAATTAATTTTAATTAAGGCTTTGGTGGAAATGCTGGGTGGTTATTTTGGGCCCAAAACAAGTAATGACCTCCTGCCCTAATGTTATATTGATTGCCCTTAAGATTAGATTAAAAGATGATGAACATTCAATGGTCCTGATGCAAGCTAAAACAAAGTAAAAAATAAAATGATTTTATTAATTTATGAGATTTCAAGTTAAGTTTAACTTAATTGAGGTTATCAAACAAAGTTTGGCTTGGGATTGGGGTTTTTGAAGTTAATTAGGTTTGAGTTAGTCAAGTGCAAAATCACCTTAAATCAAGGAATTAGGATTTCAGCTGATGCAGAATTTGGCATAGTTACCAATGCAAAAAAAATTCAAAAAATATCTATAGTATTGTACGGATGGTGATTATATTACCTACCAAATTTCATGTAGAACAAAAATCAAATGATGATTAAAATCCTAGGGCTTTTAGTCTACTATAGAAATTTTTAGGATTCTGTTATGATTTTTAATATGGCAAATTTTAATGACTTAGGATTTTTGTAAAATTAATTAAAAATTTTTATAAAATAGAAGACATGACATAGAATGATTCTTGAAAATTTCATAAAAAAATAAAATTTTTAGAATGTCAAAATCAGATTCAAAATGGATATCTAATGCAGTAGATAAGATACAGAAATTAGGGTTTGTAAATGCAAAGTAGATAAAAACTATCCTAAATCAGCTCTAATACCAAACTGATGCAGGTCTACTCTAAGATTGCTAATCATATAGGAAGAATATTAAAATATTTTTTTATATTTTTATAATTTAATTTGTAAGCTAAACTCCCAAAATAAAATAAGAACTAGCAAGAATAAAAGCAATGCAAAGAATCATCGTATTGCAGTACAACTCATGCAAGATAATGAAATAGCCAGCACCCAAGAATTGAGAAACTCCCGAATTAGGATATCTTATCTTCATCAAATTAGAAATTAAAAGAAGAGAAGGATGTTACCAATCAGTGATTTGAAGAATGTACAATCGAAAGGGTCACACAGCTCTCATATTGATGCCTAGAAAATGAAGCTCGGCTCCCTTGATTAGATGGCTGATTTGGGCAATCCTGGAGGCAAAGAAAGCCTCCTCTAGGAAGGTGAAACATCTCGGAGATCCTGCAAACATCAAGGGTCAATCAAAATAGCAAGTAAAAATAAGAAAGGGAACTAGGTTTAGAAGGAATCATGTTAGGGTTTAGAAGCGGGCGGCTTGAAGCTTGATGAAGATCTCCTTGCTTGGCGGCCTAGGGCACTCCTTCTTGGATGTGTGAAGGCTTGGATGGTAGTGAGTTAGGGCATGGAAGGATGCTTGGGCTGCAAGGAATTTGGCCAAGCACAATAGTAACCAAAGAAAAAAATAAAAACAAACACACAAGCTCAAATAAATTCACCAGGGTTTTGATATCATGAATAAAAGTTGCTTACAAGATGGGGAGGGGTGGGGTATTTATAGCGTTCCCATGTCCTCTAACTTGGGTTACACACTTGGGTTACAAGTCCCAACTAGCTTAGGATTTGACCTAGTCTTTTCCTTCTCCCTTCATACTTTGACTATTCTACTCAAGGACACCTCTTGGACTTGGTCAACACTTCAAGGATGCCTAGGAGGGCATGTTGGGCTTCTAGGCGCAGCAAGAGGCTAGCCCAAAGGGGCTTGGCACATGGGCTTGGGCCTCCTGGAAGCTGGGGTAGCCTGGTAGCCTGGTAGCAGGAGTATTCCATGAAATCTTGCTTCTTTAGGGCTTGGGCTTGGCGCTTGGGCTTGATTTCCTTGGGCTGGGATGTAGGTGGACCTCTGGAATCATGGATGCCCTGGTTTAGAAATATCCTCTAGCATTTGGGGAGGAATCTGGGCATCTGGAGGACATCTACAAAGAATCAGGGTTTATGGAAGCATTTTCGATACTAGGTTGTCACACAAAATCTAATGGGCGGATATAGTGGCCTCTGACTCCTGGATGTGGCATGGTGGAACTCCAAAATAGGGTAACCTCCTCTCTTATACAAAAATTGGGCTCATACTAGACTCACAACTGATGTACAGGACTCAAAACTGGACAAAGGTTAAGGGTTGAGACAAATCAACTAACCTCAACTTATTACAGGACTCCTTAATTGATTACAAGATTTTCAAAACTTTGACACTTGAGTAATTAAACCTTATGAGATCTATGGATCTGTGTCTGATCGTGGTGTCCCCACCAATTATGGTTGCTCTAATCAGCCCCATATACAAAGTATATAAATACTAGGTCTCTATGACCTAACCCTAAAACTCCCATAGGCCAACTTAATGCATAATTGAGTTTTCCAAGTCCAAGTACACCTTTGACTCATCCCAATCACATATACCTAGGACTCAAAACTTGGTGCGGACACCAAAGGCACCAGAATAAGGTAGAGGCTTCTCAACCCTCTATGGATCACTTAATTGACATTCAAGTCCACTGTAATAAAGCTTAGCTATTTTATTTGAGTCCTGTAATTAGTCAGCTCATGTTGAGCTAGTTCAGTTCAGTATTAGTCAGCTCATGTCGAGCTAATTTTATTTTTTTGAGTCCTATCCAAGTATATCGAAGACTCAAGACCACTTCATAAAAGTGAAGACCAAGTCCAACCTAATTGAAGACATGGAAGTTGAGCCCAAATCCAACCCAACTTGAACACCTGAAGATCCCAGGAGGAGAAAATGAAAACAGGAACAAATCTGGAGCCCTGTTCCAGCCAGAAACAAATTGGGCCAGCCCAGGCCCAGGAAGAGGAATTAGGGTGCCACCTCTTAGGATTACCCTCCTCATGGTCGGCCTCTTATGGTCACCCCCTTGGCCGACCAAGACAAGGAGAGGGAGTCCAAGTGTTTTAGGGATTTCTACCTAGGTTGCCTTGTATTCCTAGTTAGGGTTTGAAAGGGAGAAGGAGTCCTATGTAAAGTCTAAAGTACCCTTACTTGGGGCCTAAGGTTAAGGGTCTATTTAAGGGACCCTAGACTCTTGTATGAAACTTGATTTTTGATATGAAATAAACCTTGAGTTCTTCTATTGCTTTGAGTGATTACCCTGCTGTGTGCATGAATGGGTTTGAGAGTTCTTCTTCCCGGTGCTGCAACCATCATTCCTGCCGCCAGCCAATCCTCCAGAGCCTTGGCTGCCCACTCCAAAATTCCTTTACCCTTTGCTGTTTTCCTTTTTTTTCTTAATTTCCTCTGAGTTTTCTAACCCCTGACAGGTCATTTGCAGGTCCCCGAGTTCTTACAAATCCAACGTCTCTAGCGAAGACTCAATCGGACCACCAAGCAGAAAGCCGGGTATCCGCGGGTCTTTGGCTCGATTTTCCAGGCCACATCCATCGAGGAACGAGAGATCCCTTCACTGCGATCTTCACCAGGCACTTTAGACGTAGTCAGGTACACCCCCTCTACCTCCAGTCTTTATATTGTAGGAGAACTTGCCCTAACCGAGGCTTCTCAACCCCGGCAATCCTTCTTTATTACTTTTCTAGGTTCTAATCTGCATGCTTGGCTTCAAAAATTCATACATAATTCCATACAACTAATTTTGATCTAAAATTCGGGAATTAATCACCTAACCCTACAAATAAAACATAAAAAAAGATTTGCATGCATATTAGTCACTCATCATTCGGTATCAGTGCTTAGATTAGGGCTTATTTTCTGCAATGTTTCAGTCCGTATATGCTCTGTTATTTAAATTATCTCTCCCTGATATAAACTCCAAAAATTCTGAATTTTATTTTGATGGATTCAACATAATTCACATTATTCTTTAGAATTTTTTCAGATTTTATTTCGGCCTGTGAATTTTCTTCAAGCGAAAATATAGCCTACAAATTTTTGGCTCTATTTTTTTCAGCAAGACAAGTTTGGAAGTTTTAGGATTTTGTTTAGCATCTTTTGCATATCTTTTAATTTTAGTATATTTCCTGCATATTAGGCCACAATTTGCAAGTTGTTTTCTATTTAAAAAAATATCAAAATATATAAAAAAAAATTACATATTCTCCAAAATACCAAAAACATCCAAACCCTAATTTGCATCCTCATCTGCCTGCCATCATTGCATAATCTACCTTTAAGGGCACTCTTGCTATATCAGATGAAGGGAGGAGTTGATAACCTCTCCTTAGCCCAAAACCACATCCCATGCATTCGGTCCCAAGCCTTAATCTAAAATTAACTAGACTTAATTTGCCCTAGTGGGCTAAGGACACCAATTGGTCGGGTCCGGGCAAGTGTTAGATCACCGTGTCAAGTTCAACTGGTGTGCCTTGTGCTCAGTGTCTAGAATGGTGGTTTAGGAATTCAATTCCAAAGGGCTTTTGTGCTAGTCTGCCTGCCTGGCCAATCTTTGATTGGTGTCTAGGATTGCCAATCATGGACCTAACACTCCCCTTACACCTGCCTGGCTGAGTACAGGGTTACTATAGGCTAGTTTGCCACCCTGATTGAGCATCTAGTTTGGACTCTAGGTCTAGTCAGCTGTAGTCATTCTGATCGAGTCTTGCATGAGCACTAGATCAGGGGTTTCATATCACCCACCTCCTTCACAAATGTCTGAACCCATGAAAAATTTGCAAGCCCAAATAAAAGCACTCACTGAGCAACTAACCCAATCCATGGCCCAGTTGACTACCGAGTTAACTCAGTCTGGTACCCAAACAAACAATAGAATTGACCATCTTGCCAATATGTTTGGCCAGTTAAAAGGCTGTGTAGGGACCATAGAAGGAACCCATGGGTCACTGTCTGAGCCAGATCCTAAGTCCCCTCAACCTAGGAGGACCCCAAACCCTGATCTATACCATGAGGTCGAACCTTTGAGAGACCCTCATCCTAACCCGTACTACAATCTCAACCTAGGAGGACCCCAAACCCTAATCCATACCGAGAGGTTGAACCTAGGAGAGCCCCTCAGCCTGACCAATACTATAATCCTAAGCCTAGGAGGACCCCAAACCCTGATCCATACCTTAAGGCTGAACCTAGGGGAGGCCATCGTCCTGACCCAATCCTTGAGGTTAGTCCTAGAAGACCCAATCAGGATTTTATAGACCAGGAAGATAGATCCTATTTACCCTCTCCCTATAAGCCTAGTATACCCACAACCTATAGATCTTATGACTCCAAATCCTCTGACTCTAGAATCTACGAACCCATATCCCATGAGTCTCGTAGGCCCAAGACCCATAGAGCTGAACCCAAATCCAATGACCCAAGATCTTATAATCCCATGACCCATAGATCTGCACCCTTGTCCTATGAGCCTAGGGAGCCCATAACCCCTAGGTATCAATCTAGTACTAGTCAGGTTTTCCTTAGTCAACTTGAACCTCAAAGGATTAGTAACCCTAAATATGCGCCCAGTAGTGTACCACTACCCCTTAGGCAACCTGAACCAAATAGGATTAGTGTCCATAATCAGAAAGCACTACCTAGCCAATTTTCCCCTATTCAACCTTCTCCAACCATTCCTAAGATTGATAAGGCTTACATTAACGCGAAAGTGTATGAAGCTGATGCGAGCCTAGTGGATGAGTATGAAGGAGAAGAGGAGACACCTTTAGTAGACCTAGAATTAGCTGACCCAGTAGATACCCAGGTAGAAACCAACCCAGAGCTAGTTGACTTTGACCACATCCAACCTAAAGCTATAATGGAAGAACAATTAGAGGAAGAGAACTCTAATACTAGGATTTTACCTGAGGAGACACTAGAAAAGGATCTAATTGCAGAGCATATTCCTAAATTCCATGAACAAGAAGACTTTATTCAGGATTTGGCTTACTTAACCCATTGCCCTCAAGATGAATCCCTTCCTGCCATTCCTATTGAAGATCTCTTCCCAGAAATTGTTAACTCATCCTTCCATAGCATGGATCTTTTCTTGCCAATAGATATATCGCAACCCCATAACGTTAGCCTTATTAGTCTAGGATTAGTCCTTGACATGCCTTCTTTTATTCTACTTTATCCAACTAACCAGGAACCTTTTTCTCCACCCTACCAAACTAATTCTGAAACCACTTCCTATTTCCTACCCTTTCCTGAGTCTTCTCATGTGTCTAGAACTATTAGGTTATATTTTGTTGAGGTTAATAGGTTGCAAGGATCCATAGAGCCCATCCCATTTGCTACCTACTTTTGGTAGACCCTCTGGTACTTATTAGGAGTTACTAGCAAATTTTTTTCTACATGTCATCAACCACGACTCATGCCCCATGCCCAAGTGGTAGTTAAGACCTAATAAACCTTTTTAGTCAAGTCTGTTAGGTACAGGTTTGAGTCCTTTGCATCATCTTGTTAGGAGACAGCATGTGCCTAGCATGTTCACCACCCGCACTAATCTTAAAACAACTAGCTAATTCTTGAAGAAGGGTCAAAGAATTTGATGTAGTGGATTCTATCTTGGTTAGGCTTAGGCCTAAAAGAAGCTTTGTTGGTGTGGACACCAGAAGCCGAAAGAAACTTCACTCCAACAAGGTTAGCCTTATCCCAATTTGGATCGAAGATAATTAGGTTACCTTGTATCCTTTAGTTCAAAAATATTTTATTTTCAAGAGTCATTTCCTTTTCAAGAGTCCTGTAATTAATTTTGAGTTTCAAATCAAGAGTGTTTATTGAGTCCTGTAATTACTTTTAAAATTTCATTTCCTGTAAGTCCATTTCAAGTTTTAAAGTCTAGGTCAGTCAAGTCAGTTCAGTTGAGTTAAGTCTAATTCAGTTGAGTTAAGTCTAATCAAGTCTTAAAGCCATGAAAGCCAGCATCAAGACTCAAATTCTAGATCCCAGAATTTGACCACATGAAGAAGAGAAGACATATCAACCAAGCAAGAGAAAAGGACCATCAACTAGGACCACTGGGCACCACATGTCATTCTTATCCAAGTAGAAGACCACCTCACCATGCCACGTCATCAGGTGCCACTTCACCAGCCACCTCATTACCCTTTGGGCGCCAACAAGGAAGATTCAAATTCAAGGAGGTTGGCCACATCCCTCCAAGTCCTCCACCAAATCCTCCAACCCCCCCACATCCCTCCAAACTCTCCACCAAATCCTCCAACCCCCCTTGTAATCCTCCTCGATTTGGAGAGTTTTTAAATTTCAAAAGCTAGCTTTGTGAGGCTATTAAAAGCCATGGATGCCCATTGTAAAAGAGATTGATTTTGGGAATGAATGAAAATTGAAGTTGAAATTTTGGAAGTAGAAGTTGTCTTGTGTTTTTCTTCTGATGTGAAAGTTTCCCAACCTCTTCCTCCACGCCAATGCCATTCTTTTCCCCTAGCAAAGCATCTTCCAAGCTCAAGTGAAGGCATTGGAGTCGGCCAGATCTACTCAAATTTCTGTTCTTAGTTCATCAATTCTTCCATCCCTTCTATATGTTCCTATCCTTCTTCCTTAATTTTGATCTTCATTGCAGGGTCCTTCGAAGTCTTTGAGTTGTGGGCTGGGTTCACCTTAACAAAGAACAAACAAGCTGAAGCCCCAAGTCTAGGGTTCTGATCTCTGTTATCCAGATTCTTCAGTTCTGAGCATTGGTAGTTTCAAGGTATGAATCAAAAGAAGGTTGGAAAGCTCATCAAGGTAAGTCCACAATCATTAGCCCCTATTGTCTAGATCTTCTTCCTTCTTAGTTTAGGATTGTGTCTAATCAAGTAAAAGTCCAATTTCTTATAATTCTTAAGTCTTGTTATGATGACTACAATGCTAGTGTAATTAGGTTTCATTGCTCTACAAACCATATTCAAAACATTAATCATATGCTTGCCGCATCATCTTGGTATCAGAGCATGGTTGCATTAGGGTAGAATAGTTTTCTTTAAATCCAAGCAAGATCTAAAATTCACACCTCCTGAGAGGGTGTACTCCAGTACACTGTCACGACCCATGGGAATAATGAGCCCCTGGCCGGATGTGAGTTTTTAGATTGAAGTTTTGGCTAGGCCATTGCACTTGTTTGATTAGGTTCTGTTTTCTGAAAATTTGCATCTGTTTACTGTAATCCGTCTGCAGCTCCAAAGGCAAGTCACTGATTTTTTATTGAAATATTTTTTTTCTTGTTCCTTTTTAAGTCAGTTATCACCATATTAAATTTCATCATCAGAAAAAAATTATAAAAAAAATAAAAATTTCTGCAGTTCGACACTATCATTAGGGTTATGTTCTATCCTTTTTATTTATCTTCATTTGTAGGATCTGCTTAGATTAGTATAGATTTTAGTTTTAAAATTCCTTTCATCTACATTGAAACATATAAGTTAAGAATCCTTTGTGAATTTTTCAGAATTTTTGGATATTTTTCTTATCATGTTTTCCACACCACTTTCAAATTGCAACACACTTCTGCAGCACCTTTGCATTTCATTCATCTCATGAGAAATCAAATTAAGGGCATCAATTTGACATAGGGTCAGGGTTTCATCACCTGTCCCTAGCCCAAAAATCACCAACCAGCATATCGATCCCAGCCCGTTAATTAAAATTGAGTAGAACGTTAATTGCCCTAGTGGGTTAGGGACACCAACAAGTTGGGTTCAGGTTAGGGTCAAGTTAACTGTGTCAGCTAATTGGTGTGTGCTTACTGGCTTGGTGTCTAGGATTGGTGCATCAGGGCTTGTGATTTGGTCCGCCTACCTGGCCAATCTCAGATTGGTGTCTAAGGTTGGCAATCAGAGACCTACACTCCCCTCCACCTACCTGGCTAAGTCCCATAAGTACTACTAGCTAGTTGGTTCACTTAATTAGACTTCTAATTTGTGCTCTAGGTCTAGGAAACCTTAGCTCGAACTTGAGTCCATTTGCATGCATGACAACTAGAGTAGGAACACCGTATTCACCAATCCAAGCCCAGTCAAGTGTAGCCATGGACCAAAACTTAGGAAATTTGATCAAAGGCCTAAATGATCAAGTGGCCCAACTGACTAAGAGTTTAACTGAGCAATTGGCCCAAACAAATCAGAATGTGGCACAAACCAACCAAGACATGAATGAGCAGTTAGCCCACATCACTACTAGGTTGGATCAGTTAGAGGCTAGAACCCCTGAAAGCAATCATGAAGCCCAGACTGAGCCTGAGCCAAGTCTTGCACCTGAACTCGAGACCCCATTGAACCCTAGAAGGATTCCATATCAAAACCCTCTCTACGAAACAAACCCTAGGAGAGCTCCCCAAGATCAGTTTTATGATCCAATTCCTAGAGGACCCCACCCTGGTCAAACCATCGAGCCCAACCCAAGGAGATTCCATCATGAGCCTAACTATGAACCCAATGTCAGGAGACCCACCCCAATTCACTTTGATCAAGATGACCGAACCATGAAGAACATTAGGCTAGAAGCTCCCACCTTTGATGGAATTTTAGATCCAAAGATCTACATTGATTGGGAAGGTGAGATGGACCAGTATTTTGACTGGTTTGAGATGAGTGAAGAGCGCAAGTGTAAGTTTGCAAAGCTTAAACTTGTGCGCCAAGCTAGGTTATATTGGGGAAACATTGAGAGACTCACTAGACAGAGAGGTGTTGTGCCCATAGTGACCTGGCGAGCTATGAAACTTAGGCTTAGGGAGAAATACCTTCCTATGTCCTACCACCAAAGACTCCTAGATCAATGGCAAAGACTTACTCAAGGAAATAGGAGTGTCGCAGAGTACATAGCGAAGTTTGACGAATTCGTTATGAGGTGCAATGTTGATGAATCTGAGTCGGTGACCTTGTCTAGATTTAGAGCCAGACTTAGGGAAGAAATTCAAAGAGAATTGTTCATGCGAGAGGTACATGACCTAGAATTGGCCTATCAAATAGCTAGGGATGCTGAGAGATTCCATAGAGGTCCAGTCTATCGTAGGCCCGAAGCACCTAGGACTAGTGCACCTTATCAGCAGTCAGGATCCAATCAGCCTAGATTCAACCGACCCAATCCTAATGTGCCTGTGACCCGTAGAGATGACAAGGGAAAAACACCTGAGACCCAAAGAACTCCAAACGCATGTCTCAAGTGTAACAAAGTGGGTCACTATTCTAGCAACTGTCCTAATAGAGCCCTACACATAGGCGAAGTAGAAGAGGAAGCCGTAGAATCCCAAGGTGAATTTGAGGAGGAAGTATACCAGGCAGATGAGAACTTGGCTGAAGAGTATGAGGATGAGGAAGTCCTGGTAGATCAAGATCTGTTAGGAGTGGTTAGGTATATTCTCACCCAAGCTAAAACCCAAGAAGATTGGCGTAGGACTAGCATCCTACAGACATTCATTAAGATAGGTGAAAAAGTATGCAAAGTCATTTTAGATAGCGGTAGCTGTGTCAATGCTATATCAACCAACACAGTTAAAAACCTAGGATTGCCCACCGTACCCCATCCTAATCCCTATAAGGTATCCTGGATAGACTCAACCATGATTTCCATTAAGTCTAGGTGCCTAGTAACCATTCAGTTCCAATCTTACATGGAGAAAGTATGGTGTGATGTACTTCCAATGGGAGTAAGTAGCATAATTTTAGGCCGACCATGGTTGTACGATCTTGACGTAACACTCTATGGTCGTTCTAATTCATGCTCGTTTACTCATAATGGAAAGAAGATTGTAATCCATTCTTCTCCACCTAAGAACCCCATTAAGAGAGGATCAAGCCAATTGAGTGATAAGAAAAAGGGGATAAACGTGATCACTGCTAGAGAAATGGAGAAAGAAATTAGCAATGGGTCACCTATTTGGATTTTAACCATTAAGGATCATCAAGAACCTCTTTCAAAAGAACAACCTCAAGAAGTCAGTCAAGTGCTAGAGGAGTTCAAAGACGTGTTCCCCGATGACTTGCCCGACCAACTCCCACCTCTTAGGGATATACAACATGCGATAGACTTAGTCCCCGGAGCAACCCTACCGAACCTTCCCCATTATAGAATGAACCCTACCGAGCACCAAGAATTACAACGTCAAGTAGGAGAACTCCTAAAGAAAGGATTCATTAGGGAGAGTTTGAGTCCATGCGCAGTCCCAACCTTACTTACCCCTAAGAAAGATGGCACATGGAGAATGTGTGTTGATAGTCGTGCCATAAATAAAATCACGGTGAAGTATAGGTTTCCCATCCCCCGCTTGGATGATATGTTAGATATGATGGCCGGTGCAACTATATTTTCTAAGATTGACCTGAAGAGCGGCTATCACCAAGTTAGGATCAGACCAGGGGATGAATGGAAGACTGCCTTTAAAACTAAGGACGGGTTATTTGAATGGGTAGTCATGCCTTTTGGGTTATCAAACACCCCTAGCACTTTTATGCGAATCATGAACCAAGTCCTACGAGCCTTTATTGGAAAATTTGTTGTCGTTTACTTTGACGACATACTTATCTATAGTAGGACTAGAGAAGATCATCAACAACATCTGAGGCAAGTATGTTTAGCACTTAGGAAAGATAACCTCTATGCCAATCTAAAGAAATGTGCTTTCATGACTACTAGAGTTATCTTCCTAGGATTTGTTGTGACCCCTGAAGGAGTATCCGCTGACCCTGAGAAGGTTAAGGCAATTATAGAGTGGCCAACACCCAATAATATTCATGAAGTAAGAAGTTTTCATGGCCTCGCTACGTTTTATCGAAGATTTATTAGAGGGTTTAGCACCATAGTTGCTCCTATCACGGATTGTATTAGGAAGGGCCACTTTGAATGGACGAAGTCAGCTGATAAGGCCTTCCTTCACATCAAAGATAAGATGACCCAAGCACCAGTCTTAAGACTACCCGATTTTTCTAAGGTCTTTGAAGTAGCATGCGATGCTTCGGGAGTAGGTATTGGTGGAGTTCTGAGTCAAGAGAACCATCCCGTAGCATTCTTTAGTGAGAAATTGAATGAAGCCAGGAAAAAATACTCCACATATGATCGGGAGCTTTATGCAGTAGTGCAAGCATTAAGGTATTGGAGGCATTATCTCCTACCGCAAGAATTTGTTTTATTTTCAGACCATGAAGCCCTTAGGTTTTTGAGTTCCCAAAAGAAACTAAACCCTAGGCATGCCAAATGGGTAGAGTACATCCAATCCTATACGATTGTCCTAAAGCATCAATCAGGAACCGATAATAAGGTAGCTGATGCCCTAAGTCGTAGAACGTTACTTTTAACTTCAGTCAGTACTGAAGTCATAGGTTTTGAAAGACTTAAGGAGCAGTACGAAACCTGTCCAGATTTTGATGAAATTTATCAGGTTTTGCGTCAAGGACCATCTAGTGATCATAGTGACTATACCCTTCTAGATGGTTATCTTTTTAGAGAGAATAGGCTTTGCATCCCAAGAACCTCCTTAAGAGATTTTTTAGTTTGGGAGATACATGCGGGAGGTTTGGCTGGCCACTTCGGACGAAACAAGACTATCTTGGCTGTTGAGGAACAATTTTACTGGCCAGGTCTTAAGAAACAAGTAGCAAACATTGTAGCCCGATGTAGGACATGTGCTGTTGCAAAGCAACAAAAGAAGAATACCGGGCTATACACTCCATTACCTGTACCTGAGTGTCCATGGCAGGATCTAAGCATGGACTTTGTTCTAGGATTACCCAAGACCATTCGAAAACATGATTCAATCTTTGTGGTGGTCGACCGGTTTTCAAAAATGGCCCATTTCATACCTTGCACCCAAACTTCCGATGCCTCTAGGATAGCCAAACTCTTTCTTGATCAAGTAGTCAGACTCCACGGGTTACCAAAATCCATTGTTTCTGATAGGGATGTCCGCTTCACAAGTTACTTCTGGAAAACCCTTTGGCACCTATTAGGAACCAGACTGAAATTCTCCACTACCTACCATCCCCAGACTGATGGACAAACCGAGGTTGTAAATAGAAGTCTAGGGAACTTGCTGAGATGCCTAGTGGGAGAAAGTCTAGAAAACTTGGATTTGTTATTGCCACGTGTTGAGTTCGCTTACAACAGTTCGGTCAATCGATCTACGGGCAAAAGTCCCTTTGAGATAGTCCATGGTTGCAAGCCTAGGAAGCCTTTAGATCTAATCCCACTACCTATTCACACACGAGTCTCTGAGTCTGCTGAGTCTTTTGCACAGCATGTCACAAATCTACATAAAGAAATCAGTAATAAGATCAACCTGAGCAATGAAACTTACAAACACTTAGCTGACTCACATAAGAGGGCTAAAGAATTCTATGAAGGGGATTATGCGATGATTAGGCTCAACCCTGAACGGTTTCCCCCTGGAACCATAAAGAAGCTGCATGCCCGCGGAGCGGGACCTTTTAAGATCTTAAAGAAAATAGGGCCTAATGCATATGTTTTGGAACTTCCACCTGATATGGGTATTAGTACAACCTTCAATGTTTCAGACCTAGTAGAATACAAAGAACCACTACTAATACCTAGTGAGCCTTTTGAGCCAGAAACTTTCATTGAGAGTGAACATATTTCCGAGTGTCCACCACCAACCTTACCTGAGCAGAGAGAGAGGATTGAGAGAATCCTGGATGATAAGATCATTACTACCAGGAATAAGGACTATCAGCGATACCTGGTTCAATGGCAAGGTCGACCTGAGTCCGACAACTCTTGGATTACTCGAGAGGACCTGCAAAGACTTAACCCAGACTTGTTCGAGCATTACCAGGGCAAAACTGAACCATACTCGACTGGGTCGAGTTCTGCCCACCCCAGGAGAATTGGTGTGGACACCAGAAGCCGAAAGAAACTTCACTCCAACAAGGTTAGCCTTATCCCAATTTGGATCGAAGATAATTAGGTTACCTTGTATCCTTTAGTTCAAAAATATTTTATTTTCAAGAGTCATTTCCTTTTCAAGAGTCCTGTAATTAATTTTGAGTTTCAAATCAAGAGTGTTTATTGAGTCCTGTAATTACTTTTAAAATTTCATTTCCTGTAAGTCCATTTCAAGTTTTAAAGTCTAGGTCAGTCAAGTCAGTTCAGTTGAGTTAAGTCTAATTCAGTTGAGTTAAGTCTAATCAAGTCTTAAAGCCATGAAAGCCAGCAACAAGACTCAAATTCTAGACCCCAGAATTTGACCACATGAAGAAGAGAAGACACATCAACCAAGCAAGAGAAAAGGACCATCAACTAGGACCACTGGGTGCCACATGTCATTCTTATCCAAGTAGAAGACCACCACACCATGCCACGTCATCAGGTGCCACTTCACCAGCTACCTCATCACCCTTTGGGCGCCAACAAGGAAGATTCAAATTCAAGGAGGTTGGCCACATCCCTCCAAGTCCTCCACCAAATCCTCCAACCCCCCCCACATCCCTCCAAACACTCCACCAAATCCTCCAACCCCCCTTGTAATCCTCCTCGATTTGGGGAGTTTTTAAATTTCAAAAGCTAGCTTTGTGAGGCTATTAAAAGCCTTGGACGCCCATTGTAAAAGAGATTGATTTTGGGAATTAATGAAAATTGAAGTTGAAATTTTGGAAGTAGAAGTTGTCTTGTGTTTTTCTTCCGATGTGAAAGTTTCCCATCCTCTTCCTCCATGCCAAAGCCATTCTTTTCCCCTAGCAAAGCATCTTCCAAGCTCAAGTGAAGGCATTGGAGTTGGCCAGATCTACTCAAATTTCTGTTCTTAGTTCATCAATTCTTCCATCCCTTCTATATGTTCCTATCCTTCTTCCTTAACTTTGATCTTCATTGCAGGGTCCTTCGAAGTCTTTGAGTTGTGGGCTGGGTTCACCTTAACAAAGAACAAACAAGCTGAAGCCCCAAGTCCAGGGTTCTGATCTCTGTTATCCAGATTCTTCAGTTCTGAGCATTGGTAGTTTTAAGGTATGAATCAAAAGAAGGTTGGAAAGCTCATCAAGGTAAGTCCACAATCATTAGCCCCTATTGTCTAGATCTTCTTCCTTCTTAGTTTAGGATTGTGTCTAATCAAGTAAAAGTCCAATTTCTTTTAATCCTTAAGTCTTATTATGATGAGTACAATGCTAGTGTAATTAGGTTTCATTGCTCTACAAACCATATTCAAAACATTAATCATATGCTTGCCGCATTATTTGTGCTTCCAAAGCCGGACCTTTTAAAGTGATAGAGAATGATTGGATCAAATGCCTATGTGTTAGACTTGCCTTCGGATATGGGCATTAGTTCTACCTTCAATATTACAGACATGGTTGAGGACAGGAAATCAGCAACGATACCTAGTGAGGCTTTTGGACCTATCCTTTCTGTTGAGAGTGATCCTTACCCAGAGTGTTTAC
Organism: Areca catechu; assembly: GCA_021397845.1. Taxonomy (NCBI): domain Eukaryota; kingdom Viridiplantae; phylum Streptophyta; class Magnoliopsida; order Arecales; family Arecaceae; genus Areca; species Areca catechu. The sequence continues at coordinate 74,735,592 of CM038041.1, forward strand.
TAATTAATTAGCCTGAGAGAGGAGAACAGATCGAGCGCATCCTTGATGATCAAGCCATTACGACCAGGGGCCACAGTTATCAACGCTTCCTGGTCTGATGGCAAGGCCAGCCAGAGTCAGATGATTCTTGTATTTCTTGAAAGGACATACAATGCCTCAACCCAGACCTTCTCAAGAGATATGTGAGCCAGTCTAATCTTCACTCGACAGGGTTGAGTTCCTCCCACCAAGGGAGAATTGGTGCGGACACCAAACGCACCAGAATAAGGCAGAGGCTTCTCAACCCTCTATGGATCACTTAATTGACATTCAAGTCCACTGTAATAAAGCTTAGCTATTTTATTTGAGTCCTGTAATTAGTCAGCTCATGTTGAGCTAGTTCAATTCAGTATTAGTCAGCTCATGTCGAGCTAATTTTATTTTTTTAAGTCCTATCCAAGCATATCGAAGACTCAAGACCACTTAATACAAGTGAAGACCAAGTCCAACCTAATTGAAGACATAGAAGTTGAGCCCAAATCCAACCCAACTTGAAGACCTGATGATCCCAGGAGGTGAAAATGAAAACAGGATCAAATCTGGAGCCCTGTTACAGCCAGAAGCAAATTGGGCCAGCCCTGGCCCAGGAAGAGGAATTAGGGTGCCACCTCTTAGGATTACCCTCCTCTTGGTCGGCCACTTATGGTCACTCTCTTAGCCGACCAAGACAAGGAGAGGGAGTCCAAGTGCTTTAGGGATTTCTACCTAGGTTGCCTTGTATTCCTAGTTAGGGTTTGCAAGGGAGAAGGAGTCCTATGTAAAGTCTAAAGTACCCTTACTTGGGGCCCAAGATTAAGGGTCTATTTAAGAGACCCTAGCCTCTTGTATGAAACTTGATTTTTGATATGAAATAAACCATGAGTTCTTCTATTGCTTTGAGTGATTTCCCTGTTGTGTGCATAAAGGGGTTTGAGAGTTCTTCTTCCCGGTGCTGCAACCATCATCCTGCCGCCAGCCAATCCTCCAGAGCCTTGGCCGCCCACTCCAAAATTCCTTTTTCCTTTACTATTTTTCTTTATTTTCTTTATCTCCTCTAAGTTTTCTAACCCCTGACGGGTTGTTTGCAGGTCCCCGAGTTCCTACGAATCCAATGACTCTAGCCAAGCCTCAATCGGACCACCGAGCAGAGAGCCGGGTATCCGCGTGCTTTGGCTTGGTTTTCTAGGCCACATCCATCGAGGAACGAGAGATCCCTTTGCTACGATATTCACTGGGTGCTTCAGACATTGTCAGGTACACCCCTCTACCTCCAGTCTTTATATTGTAGGAGAACTTGCCCTAACCGAGGCTTCTCAGCCCCGGCAATCCTTCTTTAGTACTTTTCTAGGTTCTAATCTGCATGCTTGACTTCAAAAACTCATACATAATTCCCCACAACTAATTTTGTTCTAAAATTCAGGAATTAATCACCTAACCCCACATATAAAACATGTAAAAAGAATTGCATGCATATTAGTCCCGCATCAAAACCAGCCTAATACAAGTTCGTCCCTTGAGGTCTAAGTCCCCTGAACCTCAAGACCCGTAAGGATAACAGCCTTTCATCCTAGGGCCCAAACTAGCCCTAGAAATTTCATGACAACATCATGATCATTGGACCTTGACTCAAGACTTGGTCCCATGAACCTTGGAAGCACCACATGAGACCCAACAAATACATCAATAATGAACAGCTCTCCTTCAGGAGTAATGAGAGACTCCTCCTGGTACAATCTCATCTCTTCTTTATATGTAAGAACTTAATTGCTACACTCACAGTTTAGAGGTATAAGCCGGGAAACTTCTGAAGCACCACTATCTACCACTTGACTCACAGTTTGGCAAACAAAATCAAGAAATTTATGAAACCCAGCATCCAAAGCTAGGAAACTTATGAAGCTCTACATCCAAAGCTGGAAAACATACGAAGCTCCGCACTCATCCACCAGACTCCAAGTCTGGTGAAAAAAGCAGAGAAACTCACAAAGCTCTGCATCCAAAGTCAAAAATCTTACAAAGCCTTGCACTCATCCACTTGACTCCAAGTCTGGTGAAGAAAGTCAAGAAGTTCATGAAGCCCCGCATCCATAGTCGGGAAACTCCAAAAGCCCCGCACTCAAAGCTAGAAAACTCTAAAAGCCATGCACTCAAATCTAGGAAACTCCAGAAGCCCTACACTCAAAGTCGAAAAACTCCAGAAGCCCTGCACTCAAAGTCGGGAAACTTCAAGAAGCCCCACACTTACCATTCATCCACCTCATTTTTTCTGTTAGGAGATACAAGTGGGGAAACTCTAGAAGCCCCGCACACATGTTTGCTTAACCTCAAGACCGGCGAGGAGAGCCAGAGAATTGCTAAAGCCCTGTGGCTGATTGCAAGATTTTAGACTTAGCCAAAAATGGTCGGGACCTTGGAAGTCTTACACTTGGCTATTATGAAGTCTACCTCCCTACCATGCAAAGGGAAGAGAAATAGAAAGAATAAAAGGGAAGGCAAAGTTCATCGACTAACTGAGGCTTATTCTTGATTGCCAAAATAAGTCCCTTATAATGTGAACGATCCCTACTTGCCAGGAAATTCTTCAAAGTGTCTCAAAAAAAAAAAGAGAAAAGAGAAATAAAGAGATAGTGGACTCATCATTTGTGAAAGAGATATTTTCATTCATTAAAGTTCTTATATTGTAAGGACCCCAGACAGGACAACGAGTCCTCTAAAATTCTAAGTACAAAAAAAAAAAAAAAATCCTGACTAGGAAAAGTGGTCGGCTCCTTCCTGGGTCGACGTGTCACCTCCTCTGACTCTAGCAGAGCTTCGAATGAGGGAGCAGCCAGGTCAATAGAGGCCTCAGCTTCGACCTTCGGCTCGGTATCGGGCCCCTGGTTGGCCTCGATGGATGGCGATCCTTGCACTTCGATGATGGTGAGCAGGTCCGAAGTGATGTTATCCAGACCTTTAAGCTCAAAGAGCAGTCAGGCCTTCCTCTTAATGTCCTCGAATCCCTTCTAGTAAGAATTGAGGATCACCTATAAGACTTCATCGGCAAAGCCTCTGATGCCTTGAAATTTGGGACAGCTTCGACGGCCTCCTTCTTTGACACATCCATCAAAGCAACCGCCATGGTGGCCTTCTCCTTCGTCGCTATGGTTCGCGCTACTGCCGTGCTGGCCCTCTCCTCCAATGCCATGGCCCAGGCTGTCGCTGCCTCAAGTTGAGCCTAGAGGGTTTGTGCCGGTCCCTCTAGGCGTACCACATCTATAGCAGTGTAGGCCTCCTTCTTAGTATGGCAGATAGCTTTCTCCTTCTCCATCTTCAACATCTGATTGAGGTCAGCGGATCGCCTCTTTAGCTCCATCATCGTCATCTTAGTGCTAGCCAACTTGATTTGAAGGGCCTTCATTTGACCCTCCAACTCCTACACCTAGACCATTTGAGTTTGGGCCTTAGACTCAACAACCTCCGTACGCCTATGAAAGCTGCTATCCCACTTCATCATTCCCAAGTTGGAGTCTTTGATGAGCTGGGTATCAGCAGCCAACTGTAACCCCAACATGGAAAAGGTCAGTGAGGATTTATGCCAGCAAGAAACAAACTAAGGAAGTGAAGATCCAAGTTACCAATACCAATTAGGGGAAAATCCCGGAGATAATCGCCGTCAATTTCCAGCCAATCCTCTCCTTGCAATCCTGTGGTTGGATGATGAGGTCCATCGTTCACTCAGCCAGCCCTATGTTAAAAGTCAGCACCATGTTCGGTGGCAAGAATGCAGACCTCTATTCCACCCCTAGGCCTGGTGCTGTGGAATTCGCTGCTAGCCCTGTGGTGGGGACACCAGGATCAGACACAGATCACTGGATCCCATATGATTTAATGATTAGGGTTTTAGAACCTTAGTCATGTCATAATTTTGTAAGCAAGTAAGATTGAGTCCTGTAATAAGTTGAGACTAGTTGATTTGTCTCAACCCTAGTCAGTCATTGAGTCCTGTACTTGTGCTTAAGTCCTGTATCCATCCAATTTTTGTATAAGAGTTATCTTATTTTGGAGTTCCACCAGGTCTCATCCATGAGTCTAACGCCTTCACATCAGCTCACATCAGCTTATTGGGCCTTATTTGACACCCTAGAATCCTTGATGCCCTCCAGATGCTCTATAGATGCCTTGATTCCCCCCAGATGCCATTCCAGATGCCAGATTCCATCCAGATGCCACAGAATATCCACAACCTAGTGTGCCCCTTGATTCCAGGGTGATACCAGCATCTTAGTCCATAAAATTCAAGTCCAGGAGCAAGGCCCAAGCCTTTAATCACCAAGATTCCAGTATGATACCCGGAATATACTAGCCTAGGTGCCCCAGCTTCCAAGAGGCCCAAAGCCCATGCGCCCTCCACTCTTGGCTAGCCCTTGCTTCCCCTTTAAGCCCAACATGCCTAGGATAGGCTTCCTCCATTAGTTGACCAAGTCTTAGCTTGAAGGAAGAGTCTAGATGAAAGAAGGAAAACTAGTTTTTGTTTCATTCAAACAATGTACTCCTAGTTTTAGGTAACTTGTGTAGTTATTCTCCCACTTAAATTGTGTAAACCTATCCTAACTAGGAGAGGGCTGAAGTCCTAATAAGGAGAGGGCATGGAAGCTCTATAAATACCCCACTCCTCCTCCTCTTGAATTCAATCAACTCTTATGAAATAAAACTCTATTTTTTTGGTGTTCAGCTTCTGGTGTTCTGGTTTTTGGTTCTTTGGTTTTGGTTCTTTGTTCTCTTGCTTGGCCAACCACCCCTCCTTAGAATTCTCCATGCCCTAGTAGCAAATCAAGCCTCCAAGCAGCAGCCACCTCCAAGAAGAGAATCCTTGAAGATGCCCCAAATCAAGAGCTCCTTCTTCTTCCCTGCTACCAGCCCTAACCTTGATTCCCCTTGTTCTTTCCTTCATGTTTTGTTTCTTTTCATTGATCACCTATTTCGTGCCAAACTTTGATTTTTGCAGAATTGTCGAGTTGTTTCCCCTCCCCAGAGGAGGCTTTCCTTGCCTTCCGACTGGGCCCAGATCACCTTCAGATTCGGGAACCAAAGGCTTATTCTTCTAGGTGCCATCTAGAGTGTTGAGGGATCTCTTCTTTAAAGGAACTGCAATCGCTGCCTAGTAAAAGCCTTCCCCCTCCAAAGTTCTAATCTGGTTACAAATACACTATCCTATGCCAGGAGTTTCTCAATTCTCAGGTCCTGTCTTTATTATTCTGCATGAGTTATTTTGCGGGTATGATAGTTTCTTGTATTACTAGTCTTCCTACTGATTCTTTACTTATTTTCGGGTCTTTAGACACTAAATTAAAAATTTTAAAAAATCACAAAAAAAAAAAATTTCTATTTATCATCGGTCCTATGATTGTCTTGCATCAGTTTGGTAACATAGCAGATTCAGGATAGCATTCATTTGCATTAGGATCACAAACCCTAATTTTAGCATCCTGCTACCTACATTAGATATCTATGTTTCATCTGATTTCGACCACCTAGATATTTTATTATTTTGTAAAATTTGCATGACATGTTCTCTATCTTGTCCTTTGTTTTATAATAATTTTTAATTAATTTTAGAAAAAAATAAAAGTCCTAAAATTTGGCATATTAGAAACCCTAACTAAAATTTTGATAATTCTGTACCAGTCCAAAAACCCTAGGATTTGCATAATCATATGATTTTAGTTTTGCATCAAATTTGGTAGAGGTCATCATCACTGTCCGTCCTCTATCCTACAAGTTTTTTTGATTTTTTTCTATATCAAAATCCATGTCAAACACTATATCAAACCGAGCCCTAATGTTCTGAATCTATGAACTCTGCATACTTGTCTAAACCTAACCTAACCAACTTCCAAACCCCTCAATCACAAGCCCAATTTGTTTCCTAACCTAATCAAATCAAACCAAACTTGCCACATCATAAAATACACATAAAATATTTTATTTTTTTGATTGCTATTAGTTGCATTAGGACTCATTGAATGTGCATCATTTGATTAACCTAATCTTAAAGGCAATTGGTATCTAACATCACGGCAGGATTTCACCACCTATCCTGGGTTGAAAACAACCATCATCATTATGACCTAAGACTAATTAAAATTAATTAAGCCTAATTTGCCCTAGAGGGTTAGGTGACACTCATAGGTCGGGTCTGAACTGTGTGGGCCAACCAGTGCATTTAATCCTTTAGCTATTACTAGAAGCTAGTGCCTAAGGCTAGGGGTCCAGAGTCAAATGACCAAAGTGGTGCTGTGGTTACTTAATTGGGTCCCTACACTAAGCAGGGGGGCCTCCCACACTTCCACCCCCTACCTGGCCAGTGGAAGGATTAGCTGCTAGGTTAAGTGTAAGTTGAGCTGACCCATTCAGTTTTGACTCTAGGTCTAGCAAGCCCTAGATTGTACTAACCCTTGCATGTTTGGTTGCATGATTCCACTTTGATTGATTGAACGTTTGCATGACCACTAGGATAGGAACCCAATACTATGACTAATACTTAGAGCCCAACCCTATGAGAATCACATACCATGACCCATACCAAAAACCCAGACCCTATTAACTTTCTAATCCCTTTTACCCTAGTCCCTATTTACCCAGATGCACTGACTCCAGATTTTAGGATTGCAAACTTTTAGTATAGTGGTGGGATTTGAGACAGGATAACAAAACTGTGTCGAAGTACATTGAACAATTTGATGAGTTTTAAGGGACATGTTACACAATTGAACCTGAATCTAAAATCATATCTAGGTTTAAAGCTAGCCTATATAGTGTTATCCAATGGAAACTATTTAGATGGCAAATTCGAGACTTTGATAATGCCTATCACATAGCTTTGGAATTCGAGTCAACCCATAGGACTGAACCCAAAATCCTTAGTCAGCCAGAGTCCAATAGGATCAGTACCCCTAGATATGAACCCAGTGTTAGTCCACTTTCCCTTAGTCAACCTAAACCCACTAGGATCAGTGCCCACAGTCATAATCCTAGTATTAATCAGGAACCTCTTAGTCAACCCATCCCTGCTACCCTAGTTAATAGCCAGTTTTTCTTTAGCCAAACCCCTCTTACTACCCCATTGGTTCACCAGGATGACCTAGAAGAGGAGGTATAAAAGGCCGATCCAAGTTTGGTGGAGTATAAAGATAATGAGTCTATTGAAGATCTAGAAGAAGATACACTTATAGAAGACCCAAAATTAGTTGACTATGACCAAACCCAGATGGAAACCAACCCAGAATCAATTGAGTTGGATGTCCAGTGCAACCAACCCAGTTCAACCATGGAGTCCAATCTAGAAACCCTCCTTAAGGCTATGATTGAACAATTGACCCAGATGAACACCCAAAACCAAGCCCAGCTTGACCAGATGATCACCCAGTCCCAAAGTCAATTTACCCCATCAACCACCCAAACCAACCAAATGACCCAAACCAACAACCAAGCAACCAATAGTCTTAACCAATTAACCAATAGGTTGGACCAGTGGAAGCCAATCCAGAGTTAGCTGACCCTGACCATACCCAACCCATAGTGGAAGAATCATTAGAGGAAGAAACCAATGACCCTTTGATTGTAACTCTACCTGAGGAGACTTTAGAAGAAAGCCCAATTATAGAGCCTAGTCCTGAATTTCATGATCCAGAAGTGTTTATTAAGGACTTGATCTTTTTAAATCAGTACCCTTAGGATGAAGTCACCTCTTTGACTCCACTTGATCTCTTCTTTGAAATCAACGACCCTTACTTCCATTATGCAGACCCTTTAGATATACCTCAACCCCATAAGGTCAACCTCATTAGTCTAGAATTAATCCCTGACACCCCTTCTTATACCTACTCTTTCCAAATAACCCTGAATCCTTTTCTTACTTTCTACCCCACCAGACTAACCTTGTGTCCACCTTGTATTTTTTGCCTTTACTTGGATCTTCTTATGATTTTTTAACCATTCACCAGCATCATGTAGAGGTTTGCATGTTGCATTCATTCATTGCATTTGTTAGGTTTGCATATTACTTTTGGTATACTTTGTAGCATTTGCTAGGAGTCCATTGTAAGTTTTCATGTGCATACCAAATCAAGGTTAAACCTAGAGAGCCTATAGTCTGTTAAAGTTTAGGCCCATAAAGTCTAATAGGAATGCATAGTCGAGTTTGCATGTCATGAGACCCCTGCATCATTAGTTTGCATGTCATGAGTCCCCTGCATCATCAGTTTGCATGTGTCAGCATGTTTGCTTCTGCATCAGGAAATTAGCGAAAGATTAATCTAAGTAATGAAACATATAAGAACTTGGCTAATTCCCGAAAGTAAGCCAAAGGATTATGTGGGAGATTATGTGATCGTTAAGAATTTTATGCTCGCAAAGTTGGCCCATTCAGAATAATGAAAAGAGTTGGACCCAATACCTATGTGCTTGAGATACCACCTGATTTAGGTATTAGCTCCACCTTCAAGATCCCAGACCTTGTAGAGTATAGGGAGCCAACAGTGATACCCAGCGAGCACCTTGAGCCTATCCCTTCCTTTGAGATAGAATCCATCCCAGAGTGTCCACATACAATTTGGCCTATTGGTGAGGAAAAGATTGAGAGAACCCTAACGATCAAGCCATTAGTACCCAGGATAGAGGCTGTCAGCAGTATTTGGTCTGATGGCAAGGTCGACCGGAATCTAAGAACTTATGAAGCATTGGTGAGGATCTACAGCACCTCAACCTAGACCCTCCTTGAGTAGTATGAGAGCTAAATTAACCCTTACTCGACAGGGTCGAGTTCCTCCCACCCCGGGAGATTTGGTGGGGACACCAGGATCAGACACAGATCACTGGATCCCATATGGTTTACTGATTAGGGTTCTAAAACCTTAGTCATGTATCACAATTTTGTAAGCAAGTAAGATTGAGCCCTATAATAAGTTGAGACTAGTTTATTTGTCTCAAACCTAGTCAGTCATTGAGTCTAGTACTTGTGCCCGAGTCCTGTATCAGTCCAATTTTTATACAAGAGAAGAGGTTACCCTATTTTGGAGTTCCACCAAGCCTCATCCAGGAGTCTAAGGCCTTCACATCAGCTTATATCAGATTATTGGGCCTTATTTGACACCCTAGAATCCTAGATGGCCTCCAGATGCTCTCTAGATGCCTTGATTCAACCTAGATGCTATTCTAGATGCCAAATTCCTTCCATATGCCATGGAATATCCTCAACCCAGGGTGCCCCTTGATTCCAGGGAGATACCGACATCTTAGTCCAAGAAACTCATGCCTAGGAGCAAGGCCCAAGCCTTTAAGAACCAAGATTATAGTTTGATACCCGGAATATAACAGCACAGGCATCCCAACTTCCAGGAGGCCCAAAGCCCATGCACCCTCCACTCTTGGCCAGCCATTGCTGCCCCTTGAAGCCCAATATGCCTAGGATAGGCGTCCTCCATGAGTTGACCAAGTCCAATCTTGAAGGAAGTGTACAAATGAAAGAAGGAAAACTAGTTTTTGTTTCATTCAAACAATGTACTCCTAGTTTTAGGTTACTTGTGTAGTTGTTCTCCCACTTAAATTGTGTAAACCTATCCTAACTAGGAGTGGGCTGATGTGCTAATAAGGAGAGGGCATGGGAATTCTATAAATACCTCACCCCTCCTCTTGAATTCTATCAACTCTTATTAAATAAAACTCTATTATTTTGGTGTTCAGCTTCTAGTGTTCCGGGTTTTGGTTCTTTGATTTTGGTTCTTTGTTCTCTTGCTTGGTCGACGACCACTCCTTGGAATTCTCCATGCCCTAGCAGCAAATCAAGCCTCCAAGCAATAGCCACGTCCAACAAGAGAAGGCTTGAAGATGCCCCAGATTAAGAGCTCCTTCTTCTTCCCTGCTGCTAGCGCTAACCCTGATTCCCCTTGTTCTTTCTTTCATATTTTGTTTTTTTTCATTGATCACCTATTTCGTGCCTAACCTTGATGCTTGTAAGATCCCCGAGGTATTTTCCCTCCCCAGAGGAGGCTTTCCTTGTCTTCTGACTAGGTCCAGATTGCCTTCAGATTCGGGAACCAAAGGCTTATTCTTCCAGGCGCCATCTAGAGTGTTGAGGGATCTCTTGTTCAATGGAACTGCAATCGATGCCAGGTAAAAGAATTCCCCCTCCTGAGTTCTGATCTAGTGATAGGTACACTATCCTAAGCTGGGAGTTTCTCAGTTCTCAGATCTTGGCTTTATTATTTTGCATGAGTTATTTTGCGGGTATGATAGTTTCTTGCATTACTAATCTTCTTGTGAATTCTTTACTTATTTTTGTCTCTTTAAACACTAAATTAAAAATCATAAAAAATTAATTCTCTGTTTATCATTAGTTATAGGATCATCCCACATCACCCTGGAATGGCATTTGGTGGAGGCATGGCGGCCGCTGGTTAGGAGATGGTTGCTTCTTTTGCTAATGGTGGTGCTGGCCTCTCCCCGTCATCGGCAACCACCTCCACCACTTCCAGCAATGGTGGAGCTTAAATACTGGTAGGGGCCATCGAAGCTATTGGCATGGCCCTCTCTTCAATTATGGTCCCTCCACTAGGCTTGTGGGTTGTGGGCTAGGCCGCCAACCTGGGTGTGGCCCGTATGGTGGTGGGCCTTTTCTTGATTGGCCTAGTAGAGGGTCCCCTGTTGGGCCTCCGCATCGGCTCTTCTTGGGCTTTCTTTCATGTGTCCTCCCAAGGCCCAGAAGAAGCGGCCCTCTTCTTTGACATTTGCTGAAGTTGTTCTATCGAGAATCTAATCTCTGCAAGAGGAAAGAAGACTGATTGTTGCTAGTTGAAGAAAAAATTATCATAAGAAGAAGCCCAAATTTAGGCCTTACCTTCGAGATGGGCTAGGCTGACCCCGACGTCAGCAAAGTTTTGCTTAGTCAGCAGGTCCCGGAGAGCTAGGACCTTGGAGGTGATGAGCGGATAGTACACCTCCCGGTCAGCCAGCTGAAATGATTATGCCCTAAAGGCCAATCGAAATGTTGTATTTCAATGGGATTTTCTTTTGTATCCCAAACTAGTGTATTGACATTATCAATTAATAAAAGCATTTTATTTTCATCATACGCTGTGTCTTATTAATTTTATTAAGATACGATGAACCCCATAGATTAGGGCTATGGTTCTAGGGTTATGATGAGATCATACCAGTGAGACCAAAAGCCTTAAAATCCTAATCTAGAATATTCCTGGTCAATAGGATAATGAGTAGGGGATCAATGTTTTCGGTAAGACCAGCACATCCTATGTATGCTTGGTGAAGAGGGTGACTGATCTCACAGTCACTTGTGTTTGACACTAATAATAGGATGTGGGTGCTCATTAGAGAATGAGTTCACTAAATGGATTTAGCTTGAGAACATCTAATGGAACCTTATCTATTTGTCAATAGATAGTTCTCATAGTGGGAGTAGTGCATGTGGTCCTTTGACCTGAGACTGCCATGGTACCTTGTATGCATGAATTCATACTTTGGTTCACACTCAATCATGACACTGAGTCATGCATGGGGTGATACTGGGTATGGTGGACTGCATATGGAGGTTGTGAGTAGGTCAAAAAAGAATTGATCAACCCTAGTAAGAGGGAAGCGCATCTAGATGATTTCAATCAAATGAAGATTCGGGAAATCTTTGATCAAAGTATGAATAATAAAAATAGTTTCTAATGGTTCATTAATGAATCAACATTATCAGATGGAGCAAGGAATGAATATGAAATTGGATTTGACAAGTATCCATATCCATAGTCATATTCATGGTGCAAGTAGATCGAAGGACTGAATTACCCGGTAACTCACCAATAAAGGGTATTTTCGTAAATCCACCAAAATTTATCATCTTTTGGATAGGCATGACACGTTGCTAGATGTCAATCTTGTCTTGTAGGTCTTCATGAACTGATTGATTTTGTTTCATGAGTCAATTCGATGTGTGATTCGAATTAGACAATTAGGTGAGCCAATTTGACCTAATTAGTTCAATCGGGTTGGATCGAATCGAATCGGCTCAAACCTAAACCTACTGTTAGCTAGATGTGGAACACAATGGGTCACACACAATAGAGACTTGGCCAAGGAAGTCATTCATGATTTAATTAGGGTCATAGGATCCTAATTGGTTAGCCTACAAGCATATGTAGGCTAACCAAATTCCTAACCCAATTGGATTCGGTCCGGTTGCTTGCTAATTGGGCTAACCTATTTTTGAGAAACCTAAATTAGGTTGAGTCCAAATTGGGGCTAGCCTAATCAAAGCTAAATCTGATTTTAATTTGGATTTAAGGGCATTTTAGGTGCCATACATGAAGAGTCCCAATGGCATGGTACTCTTGGTACCGAAATGATACCTTAACTTCAAAAGGGCACAGAATGAGCTATAGATCTCTGAATTTAATATAATTTATATGTTCAGAAAGGAAATTTTATTCTCTTTCCAATGACATGCATATTGCTTATGTTTTGATTGGTCAACATTCTTTGAAATTTGCATGGAAGAAGGATGGCGCGTGCAGTGCATGAAGAGTCGCAACTCTTCATGTGGCACGCGGTTCTGATGGAGAGTCCTTCTGCTATCAGAACTCTTCATAATCTCCAATGTTTGGAGATTGAAGAGGCACCTCTTGGCTTCCTATGGACTGGTAATTGACATGTGGCAAGTGAGAATTCGTCCAAATAAAAGAAGGGATGTGAACAAGGCCTTCGGTGCATGAATGGGCTTATTAGATATGATTTTTCAAGCTAGATAACTTCTCTTCGGTCCTGAAAAATCATATCTGATAAGTTGATGGGAGAACATATCACACACCCCTATTGTATCTATAAATAGGGGGCAGTGAAATGAGTCTTATAAAAAAATAAGAGTTCCACCGAAGTATTATTCTGAGTGTCTCTCTCTCCCTCCTTTCTTTAAGACAAGACTTGTCTTGTTAAGACAAGGTCTTGTCTTGTTAAGACAAGGTCTTGTCTTGTTAAGACAAGGTCTTGTCTTGTTAAGACAAGGTCTTGTCTTGTTAAGACAAGGTCTTGTCTTGTTAAGACAAGGTCTTGTCTTGTTAAGACAAGACTTGTCTTGTTAAGACAAGGTCTTTTCTAAAAGTACAAGGCTTTGTTTTAGGACATAAGCCTAAGGGATCCATGAGGAGGGTTGTCCTAAAATCAAGAGTGGTTTAGGAGAGTGTCTTTAGTGCCCTATAGTAGGGTAGGGTGTCCTACAGTGGTCAATAGACCAAAGGCTGCCAAAAAAGTTCCACTTATCCAAGCAACTTGAAGAAGGGGTTCTTCCTTGGTTCGAGTTTCTTGTGGATCACCGTTGGAGGGCGTACGTTTGGGCGCTTGGTGGAGAAGAAGGCTGAATCAGGGTTTTCTTCATCATATTGGATACTAGCGGTTCAGGTTGGTGCCTAAACTCTAGTTTATATTATATATGCATGTTTGTATGTTTTAATTCCTATTAAGGAGGTCTTGGGTTAAGGGTTTGGTAGTGGTTTCAAAATAAATTTTTGAAATCCTCGCTTCCGCCCTGGTCACCAAAACCCTTACAGTGGTATCTGAGCCACCTTATTAGGGCTAAATCATACAAAATTTGAAGTTGCCCAATTTTGTAGGACTCTTGAGGTTGCCCATTTTGGTAGGGCTCTACAAAATTTTAAGTTGCCCAATTTTGTAGGACTCTTGTGGTTGGCCATTTTTGTAGGACTCTACAAAATTTGAAGTTGCCCAATTTTGTATGACTCTACAAAAGTTTAAAGTTAGATATGATTGATATTTTTACGCATATATGTATGTCACTGGTTAGGATTTTCACTTAAACCTTAACCGATATAGAGATATGTTTAGCTTTCTATTCATTATACAGAAATAAGGTTTCCCTGGCATAATGGTGGATCCATTATGTGGTAGATGGTTGTCCTAGTATGATGACACACTTGGCACATTATAAAATGATATATGATGCATTATTGATGAATGGTAATATTAGAATATGCTTCTGTTTGAATTGCCCTCTATTAAAATTATATTAAGTTATTGTGTCATATACCAAAAGAAAAATAATCAAGATGATTAGTTGATCATTCAGTGTCTAGGAAAAGTGGTTCATGATCGATAAAGAGGACATGGTTTTTAATTGGTTCCGTTAACTGACCTGGCCAATTTTTATTGGTGTCTAGGAAAGCAATGGGGGGACTCCCACTACTCTCCCACTTACCTGGCCGATAAGATTAACTTAATTCTTGATTGATATGCTTAGTGTAATATTCACTACATTAGGCCTTCCTTCATGCTAGGTCATTATTATGTTATGATCCGTATTAGGTTTGTTGTGTACACACAAGGCCTATTATGGTAACTAACACAATTTTGGCTTGGTGCATTTGATGCTTATGGCATGATTTAATATAATACTTTGTTGTGAACACACAAGGGTAGTATTATTACAATCATGACTATAAAGGAATGAAGGGTCGTACTTAACTAAAAATATTATAGTTTGTTGTGCACACACAAAGCTATTAATATTTTAGAGGCCAGGTTTTGTTGAGAATTGTATGAGATACAATTGGAAATAGTTTTCCTACCTTTGAACTTATAAAGGATTTGTTGTGTACACACAAGATCTCTTATAAGGAATTAGGATCTCAACCCCACTAAGAAAACCAATTAGGGTTTCTTGATCATCATATAGAGGGTTATGATGCTTGATAAAATAGTGGGAGACATAATTAAGTTAAAGTCCTGATTTAATTATGTTTTCTCAACATTGGTTGTTTGCTTATGTTATGTTCTTTGTTAATGTAGATTGAATGGCCTCTTCACTCTCACTCCATAGTATACTTGATGCCAATAAATTGACTGGACCGAACTATGTTGACTGGTTGAGAAACCTAAAGATAGTACTTAGCCAGGAAAAACTTTCTTACATTCTTGATACCCCTACCTTGGAACCTTTAGGGGAAGATGCCTTGCAAGTGGAAAAGACCACATACAAGATGTGGCAATTATGACTCACTTACTGTCAAATGTATCATAGTTGCCTCTATGACCAATGAGTTGTAGAAGCAACATGATAGCATGGACACTAACTCCATACTGCTCAATCCAAAAGAGCTATATGAAGAACATAGTCGAACTACTAGATATGAGATATCTAAGCAGTTGTTCCATATGAGAATGACAGAAGGTACATTCGTACAAGACCACGTACTAATGGTTATTGACCTGATCACTCGATTAGGTCAATTGAATTTTGTTATGGATGGGGAGTTGAATCAGGATTTGATCCTGCAGTCACTCCTGGAGTCATTTTCACAGTTTGTTCTTAATTATCATATGAACAAACTTAACACTTCCTTGCCTGAGCAGTTAAACATGTTAAAAATAGTAGAGAGCCATTTAAAGAAAAATAAGGCTCCACTTCTTCTTGTGGATAGGATCAACAAGAAGTCAGGCAGAAAGGGTTTCAAGAGGAGATTGAACCCAAAAATGGGCATCAAGAAGAAGAAAGGAAAGAAGGCCTCTAGACAGATGACCTGCTTTCACTATGGTAAGCCGGGTCATTGGAAGAGGAACTGCAAGGCTTACCTTGCAGGTGTGAAGCCTGGTGCATCGGAAGCACAAAAAGGTATGAAAGAAGTTCATACTATTTTGTCATTGGATTCTTCCATTCCAAATACTTGGGTATTGGATACCGCCTGTGGTCATAATATCCGCAAATCATTGCAGGGACTGCAGAGGCTTAGAGTATTGAAGGAAGGAGACATCGAGCTCTACGGTGCTAGAGGAGAGTCCATCCAAGCAGAGGCCGTAGGGACTTATATCTTGAAGTCACCTTCGGGGAAGATTTTAGAGCTGAGAGATTATTACTATATGCCTAAGGTCATTAGAAATATCATTTCTATACCCTTGTTATGTAGACAAGGTTATACTATGAATGTGACGAGCAATGGTTGCTCAATCAGCTTTTCTAACAAAATTATATGTTGTGGCGTATTTTGCAATAGTCTTTTAACTCTATCCACTAATGACAATATACTTCATGTAAGAAACAAACGAAAGAGAGATGATGTAAACAATACTTTACTCTGACACTGTCGGCTTGGACATATTAGTGATACTAGGATTAGCAAGTTATACAAGGAAAATTTCCTTAATCCTTAGATTATGAATCATTAGGAACTTGTGAATCATGTCTCATGGGTAAAATGGCCAAGACTCCATTTATTGGACATAAAGAAAGGACAACTGAGTTATTAGGACTCATACATACAGATGTATATGGGTCAATGATAACTCAGGCCAAGGGTGGATACTGTTATTTCATCACGTTTACTGATGATTTTTCAAGGTACGGATTTGTATATCTTATGAAATTTAAGTCCGAAGCCTTTGATAAATTTTTAGAGTATCAAAGTATGGTAGAGAAACAAATGGGGAAAAATATTAAAATCCTTCGATCAGATTGAGGAGGTGAATACTTATTCACCGAGTTTCTCGATCACCTTAAAGAAAAGGGGATTATCTCTGAACGGACCCCTCTTTACACACCACAATTAAATGGTGTTGCTGAAAGGAGGAACCGTACCTTATTAGATATGGTACGATCCATGATGTGCTTCACAGAGTTACCTGTTTCCTTCTGGGGATATGCCTTGGAAATCGTGGCTAATATCTTAAATAGAGTACCATCTAAATCTGTTTCTAGCACTCCATATGAGATATGGAGGGGTAAGAAACCCAATCTTAGGTATCTTAAGATATGTGGATGTCCAGCCTATGTCAAAAGAAATTTTGGACATAAGCTGGATGCTAGAGCAGATAAGCGTCTATTTGTAGGATATCCTAAAGATAGTATAGGATATTTGTTCTACCACCCTAATGAATAAAAAGTTTTTGTCAGTAGACATGCCACTTTTCTGGAGAAAGAGTTTATCCTACAAAAGGGCAGTGGAAGAAATATTGAACTTGAAGAAGTTCAACAAATAGATACATCTCAACCAAATGATAACAAAGTTAGTATAGAACCAGAACACACCACTCCTACCCATAGGTTTGATAGGGTGCGTCATGCACCTGAGAGGTATGGGTTCATTATTGAAAATAATGAAGACCGGATCATTGAAAATGATGAGCCTCGAACCTATACGGATGCTGTCATGAGTAGGGACTTAGACAGATGGCTGGAAGCCATGAGATCTGAAATGGACTCCATGTATGTCAACCAAGTGTGGACTTTGGTTGATGCACCAGAGGGTGTTACCCTATTGGATGCAAATGGGTCTATAAAAAAAAGATTGGGGCAGATGGCCAAGTCAAAACATATAAAGCCAGATTAGTGGCTAAGGGTTTCAGAAAAAAACAGGGAATAAATTATGATGAAACATTTTCTCCTGTTGCCATGCTCAAATCTATTCAGATCATGCTTGCTATAGCAGCATATCATGATTATGAAATCTGGTAGATAGATGTGAAAACCACATTCCTTAATGGTTTCCTTGAGGAAGAGGTCTATATGTCACGGCCAGAAGGTTTTGTCTTGGTGACTAAACCTAATCAGGTATATAGGCTGAAGAAATCCATTTATGGATTAAAGCAAGCATCCAGGAGTTGGAACATCCGATTTGATAAGACAGTCAAAGAGTTTGACTTTATCAAAAATGAGGATGAACCTTGTGTGTACAAGAAGACTAGTGGGAGTGCCATAGTTTTCTTGGTTCTGTATGTGGATGACATGCTCCTCATTGGGAATGATATCCCAATGTTACAATCAGTCAAGGTATGGTTATCTAAACAGTTTTCCATGAAAGACTTGGTAGAAGCATCCTATATACCGGGTATCAAGATCTATAGAGATAGATCTAGGAGAATGCTAGGCTTATCCAAGTCTAGGTACATTGACCAAGTGCTAAAGAGATTTAGCATGGAGGGAAGTAAAAGAGGTTACTTGCCCATTGGTCATGGCATACATCTTTCTAAGAAGATATCCCCTAAGACACCTGAAGAAAGAAATAGAATGAGTTCTATACCATATGCTTCGGCTGTAGGATCTATAATGTATGCTATGTTATGTACCAGGCCTGATGTGGCATATGCCTTAGGTATAGCAAGCAGATTTCAGGCTGATCCAGGAGAGGATCACTGGAAGGATGTAAAAAATATTCTTAAGTACTTGAGCAAGACTAAGGATATTTTTCTGATATACGGAGGATCTGATCATAAACTGGAAGCTTATTCAGATTCTAGTTTTCAATCAGAACCAAATGATAGCAAATCTATTTCAAGGTATGCTTTTACCCTAAATGGAAGAGCTATAAGCTGGATGAGTTCTAAACAGCAGACTGTAGCTGACTTAACAACTAAGGCAGGATACATTGCTGTTAGAGAAGCTGCCAAGGAAGCTGTCTGGATGAAGAAGTTCATCTCAGAGTTGGGCGTTGCTCCAGAGATTGAAGGTCCAGTACCACTTTACTGTGATAATACGGGAGCCGTCGCTCAAGCTAAGGAACCTATAGCTCATCATAAATCAAAGCACATTCTAAGACGCTTCCATTTCGTTCAAGAGATTGTTGAAAGACAAGAAGTCTGCATTAAAAGAGTAGAAATGAAGAACAACATAGTAGACCCGTTCACTAAAGCTTTACCACAACGTGATTTTGATCGCCACCTCGATTGTATGGGGTTAAAATTTAAAGGCGATTGGCTTTAGTGCAAGTGGGAGATTGAAAGGATTATGCCTTAAAGACCAATTGAAATGTTGTATTTCAATGGAATTTTCTTTTGTATCCCAAACCAGTGTATTAACATTATCAATTAATAAAAGCATTTTATTTTCATCATACGCTACGTCTTATTAATTTTATTAAGATATGATAAACCCCGTAGATTAGAGCTATGGTTCTAGGGTTATGATGAGATCATACCAGTGAGACCTAAAGCCTTAAAACCCTAATCTAGAATATTCCTGGTCGATGGGATATTGAGTAGGGGATCAATGTTTCCTGTAAGACCAGCACATCTTATGTATGCTTGGTGAAGAGGGTCACTGATCTCATAGTCACTTGTGTTTGACACTAATACTAGGATGTGGGTACTCATTAGAGAATGAGTTCACTGAATGGATCCAGCTTGAGAACATCTAATGGAACCTTTTCTTTTTGTCAATAGATAGTTCTTATAGTGGGAGTAGTGCATGTGGTCCTTTGACCTGGGACTGCCATGGTACCTTGTATGCATGAATCCATACTTTGGTTCACACTCAATCATGACATTGAGTCATGCATGGGGTGATACTGGGTATGGTGGATTGCATATGGAGGTTGTGAGTAGGTCAAAAAGAAATCGATCAACCCTAGTAAGAGGGAAGCGCATCCAGATGATTTCAATCAAATGAAGATTCGAGAAATCTTTGATCAAAGTATGAACATTAGAAATAGTTTCTAATGGTTCATTAATGAATCATTATTATCAGATTGAGCAAGGAATGAATATGAAATTGGATTTGACAAGTATCCATATCCATTGTCATATTCAGGGTGCAAGTAGATCGAAGGACTGAATTAACCGGTAACTCACGACTGAAGGGTATTTTGGTAAATCCACCAAAATTCCTCATCTTCCTGGTAGGCATGACACGTTGCTATACATCAATCTTGTCTTGTAGGTCTTAATGAACCAATTGATTTAGTTTTATGAGTCAATTCAATGTGTGATTCGAATTGGACAATTAGGTGAGCTAATTTGACCTAATTAGGTCAATTGGGTTCGATCGGATCGAATCGGCTCAAACCTAAACCTACTGCTGGCTAGATGTGGAACACAATGGATCATACACAATAGAGACATGGCCAAGGAAGTCATTCATGGCTTAATTAGGGTCATAGGATCCTAATTGGTTAGCTGGATTACATACTAGCATATGTAGGCTAACCAAATTCCTAACCCAATTGGATTGGGTCCTGTTGCTTGCTAATTAGGCTATCCTAATTATGGAAAACCTAAATTAGGTTGAGTCATAAGTGGGGCTAGCCTAATCAGAGGTAAATCTGATTTTAATTTAGATTTAAGTGCATTTTAGGTGCCATAAATGAAGAGTCCCAATGGCATGGGACTCTTGGTACCTAAATGATACATTAACTTCAAAAGGGCACAGAATGAGCTATAGATCTCTGATTTGAATATAATTTATATGGCCAGAAAGAAAATTTTATGATCTTTCCAATGACACCCATATTGCCTATGTTTTGACTATTCAACATTCTTTGAAATTTGCATGGAAGAAGGATGGCACGTGCGGTGCATGATGAGTCGCAACTCTTCATGTGGCACGCAGTTCTGATGGAGAGTCCTTCTGCTATCAGGACTCTTCATAATCTCTGATGTTTGAAGATTGAAGAGGTGCCTCATGGCTTCCTAGGGACTGGTAATTGACATGTAGCAAGTGAGAATTCGTCCAGAAAAAAGAAAGGAGTGAATAAGGCCTTCGGTGCATGAATGGGCTTATTAGATATGATTTTTCAAGCCAGATAACTTCTCTTCAGTCTTGAAAAATCATATCTGATAAGTTGACGGGAGGACATATCACACGCCCTATTTGTATCTATAAATAGGGGGCGGTGAAATGAGTCTTATAAAAAAATAAGAATTCCACCGAAGTATTATTCTGAGTGTCTCTCTCTCCCTCCTTCTTTCTTTAAGACAAGACTTGTCTTGTTAAGAAAAGGTATTTTCTAATAGGACAAGGCTTTATTTTAGAACATAAGCCTAAGGGGTCCTAGAGGAGGGTTGTCCTAAAACCAAGAGTGGTTTAGAAGAGTGACTTTAGTGCCCTATAGTAGGACAGTGTGTCCTACAGTGGTCAATAGACCAAAGGCTGCCAAAGAGTTTCACTTATCCAAGCAACTTGAAGAAGGAGTTCTTCCTTGGTCCGAGTTTCATGTGGATCACCGTTGGAGGGCGAATGTTTTGGTGTCTGGTGGAGAAGAAAGCTGAATCAGGGTTTTCTTCATCGGATTGGATACTAGCGGTTCAGGTTGGAGCCTAAACTCTAGTTTATATTATATATGCATGTTTGTATGTTTTAATTCCTAGTAAGGAGGTCTTGGGTTAAGGGTTTGGTAGTGGTTTCATAATAAATTTTTGAAATCCATGCCTCCACCCTGGTCACCAAAACCCTTACACCAGCTCCATAGAGAATTTATGGTTGGGAGAGTGGTTGGGAGAGCAATTTGGGTCACTCCAGACCCAATCCACTTCCTTAACCAAAGAAAAAAGGAACCTGCTCTTCCATCCATTGATGGAAGAGGGTAGGTCTAGTTTGATTGCCACCAAACGGGGGGCAACAATCCACCAAACTTATCAACCGTGTAGCATTTCATGATGAAAAGGGCCTTGAACAAGGAAAAGTAGGCTACGATCTTATAGAAATGGCAAAGGATGATGAAATATATGATGGTCCTAACGGCATTGGGAGCGAGTTGGGCTGAGACCAAATAGAAATTGCTAAGAAATGAAGAGATAAAAGGATGGAAGGGGAAACAAAGGCTCCCGAGAAAGAAGTCCTCGTATAGGACGATCCGGCTCGAGCCACCGGAAGTGACCCGCTCCTCCAGTCTCAGAGCTGAGAAATGGATGTTATTCGAGATCCCATAAGTTCTTTGAAGAAGGAGGATGTCCTCCTGGGTAATCATCAAGGTGATCCTGGAAGGACCAGCCAACTCCCGAATGTGAGGGGAAGGGGGAGGAGGAGCTATGGGGGTTCCTATGATTATCTTCATCCACTAGGGAACCCTATGGACTACTAAATGAACTTCCTCCTCCTTGCTATCTGAAGGATGTCTCGATTGTGATGGCCTTGCCCCACTGGAATGATCCAGGTGGTGGTGCCCCCTACCGGAGGAATTTATGAAGGAAATGAAGGTGAAGATGAAGAAACAAGATCTAAAGCCCTTACGGGATCCCCTTCAGCACAAGCTGAAGGAGGAAGAAGAAAAGATGGGGGACTAACCTGCGAAGGACTCCGGATAGTGGAAGAAGAACTATGCTAACCTTCGCCATCCTCACTTGAGAGTTCTTAAGGAGCTGAAAGGCTGACTCCTTTCAAAAAGCCTATAAGGCTAGGTTATGTGCTATGAAATCTAACAAATGGTTGAGTGCTATAAAATCTGAAATGGACTCCATGTATGACAAATGGTTTGGACCTTGGTTGACCAACTGGATTGAATTATCCTAATAGGGTGCAAATGGATCTTCAAAAGGAAGATTAGAGTAGATGGGCAAATAGAAACCTACAAGGCTAGGTTGGTGGCAAAAGATTTCAAGCAAAAGCATGGTATAGACTATGATGAAACCTTCTCGCTAGTTGCCATGCTCAAGTCCATTAGGATTATGCTTGCCATTACTGCATACTATAATTATGAGATCTGGCAGATGGATGTTAAGACTACATTCCACAATAAAAATATTGAGGAAGATGCTATATGTCACAGCAAGAGGATTTTGTCTCAAGTGGAAGACCAAACCAAGTATATAAGCTTAGGAAATCCATTTATGGATTGAAGCAAGCATCAAGGAGGTGGAACATTCATTTTGATGAAACTATTAAGGAATTTTGTTTCATCAAGAATATGGATGAACCATGCATGTTTAAGAAGACAAGTGGGAGTGCCATTGCCTTTTTGGTCTTGTATGTCGATGACATACTTATCATTGGAAATGATGTTCTAATGATGCAGTCAGTTAAATCATGGCTGTTAAAAATAGTTTTCCATTAACGATTTAGGAGAAGCATCATATATTCTAGGAATAAAGATCTATAGAGATAGATCTAAAAGGATGCTAAAATTATCCCAATCCAGGTACATAGACTTATTATTTAAGAGATTCAACATGGAGGGAAGTAAGAAGGGTTACTTGCCCATGATTCAAGGCATACACCTATCTAAAAGGATGTCACCTAATAGTCTAGAAGAAAGAGATACGATGAATAAGATCTCTTATGCTTCGGTAGTAGGATCAATAATGTACGCAATTCTATGTACAAGGCCTATTGTTCTTATACCATAGGCATAGTAAGCAAGTTCCAAGCTGATCTAGGGGAGGATCATTGGAAAGTTATAAAAAACATTCTTAAGTACCTAAGGACTAAAGATTCTCTTCTGATATATGGTGGATCAGAGTTGAAACTAAAAGGTTATATAGATTCTAGTTTCCAATCTGATCTAGATAATAGTAAATCCATATCAGGATATGTTTTTACTCTGAATGGTGGAGTAGTGAGTTGGAAGAGTACCAAGCAGCCAACTATTGCTATTTCAATAACTGAGGCAGAAACATAGCTGCTAGTTAAGCTACTAAGGAAGCTGTCTGGATGAAGAAATTCATCATGGAATTGGACATGGTTCCTGCAATCGTAGGAATCGAGGTCTCACCATAAGTCCAAGCACATCCTAAGATGCTTCCACATGATTCATGAAATCATTGAAAGAAATGATGTGGTAGTAGAACGAGTTGATACAAAGAACAACATAGCATACCCATTCACTAAGGCCCTTCCTATATAGCAGTGAGATCACCATTTAGATTGTATGGGTATTAAATACAAGGGCGATTGTCTTTAGTGCAAGTAGGTGATTGAAAGAATTATATCCTGAAAGTCAATCACAATTTTTGTATCAATGGCATTTTGTATTCTTCCAACTCAAGATTGATATTAACAAAGGTAATTTTATGATTCATCATTTGCGGTGTCTTATATTTTAATTATAGGATTATGATGAACCCCATATGTTAGGGCAATAGAATTAAGGTTATGATGGATATCATAATGGTGAGACCTAATGATGCGGGACGGACCTCGATCAGGATTATTTTTTAAAGGTTAGATCGTTGGTCACTAGGAAATGACCTTTGGGCTAGGACAAGCAATCCCAATTTTTTTATTTAAATATACTCCTTTTTTTCATATTTTTCTTTCATGTTTTTTTTTCTTTATTTCCTAGCTAAACTAAAGTCAGCATTAGGGAGGAAGCTATGCTTTGAGAAGCATGCAGAATACTATGCACTTGAAGTCAGCATTGGGAAATCCAAAGAAGCTTTCACAATCATGTGCTTTCACGATCGTGTTGAACTTTCTTCTCTGGACCGAAACAGGGGGGTCATGGGTACTGAATCCGATGGGATTTCATCGATGATGGCACGGTGCGAGGAAGGGAGGCACGAGCTTTGCTTCTGGTGGCTCGTGATGGTGGAATTGGTTATGATCCGGCAGGTGTCACGGTAGCAAGGAGATGGAACATGTGTCGATTGGGACCGGAAGTGACAGGTGACCAGAGTCCATCAAGGCCAGTGGCTTTCAGCCTGGCCATGGACTTCTCCCGACGGGAGGAGATCCAGTGGAGGTGATTTGGGGTGTCGACAAGGCAGAGAGGAGAGGGCTCAGTTCCTTCAACGCGGGTAAGGGCTTGCTAAAGCGATGGGGCTTGTTGCATGGATGGGAGGGAGGCATTACAGAAGGGGTCACTGATGGTGCTCGAGAAATAGGAGAATAGCAGTGTCGAGGGTAGCAAGTGGCTCGGTGCTGTGGAGGCTCTCTGGTGTTTAGTGGAAGCGGGATTCGGAAGGTTGATCATTTGGAGAGGAAAAGGTCCGATGGCACAGGGCTGACAGCATGGATTTGGTTGTAGTGAGCATGGAGGCAAGCTCCTAGAGGAGTCCAGCATGGTGGCGAACGGTCTCGATGGAGATCTTCTAGATGGGAGGCATCATGTGGAGATTTGTGCACAGGGGGTTCCAGTGATTGGTTATATCTGGGGAAGGACTGATGCTCCGGCGAATCCAATAAATGGCTCGATGGTTGGTTCACAGATTCAAAGGAGAAAAGGAAAAACATAGATGAAGATGAAGAAGAAAGATGGAGAGAAAGATTTAGGTAGAAAAAACAAAAACCATGGTTGGGTTACCAATCCAAGCTATAGCACCCACTCTTAACCCAGAGCAACCATGTAAGGCATCAGCACCCTCTCTTACCCAGAGCTTTTATTTTCTCTTCCCAAATATTCTTCACCTAATTTTATTAGAATGATAAAATAATTAAATAGGTTAATCTAAGATATCTGATATCTTGATCTCAGAAACCTCAACCTCAATCTTAACACATTCAAACTATTTATTTAAAAAAATAAACTAATCCAACTAAAGGATAAAATAAATCCTAAAACATTGAAACAAATCAATCCTAAAACAATGATAAATTCATCTGGTTGAGGTGTTGCATCAAAAACCATGCTGCATCAAAGTTTATGCCTCATCGACTTCAAGATCTGGGGCTTCAGTGTTTGGGCTGGGCTGGCTTCATGTTCTGGGATGGTTTCAGGTTCTGGGCTGGTTCAGATTTTGGGCTAGTCAATGTCCCCATCATTTCCCTGAGGTGCGGAGAACTCAACTCCATCGAGTCAATTTACAGCAATCTTGTGGCTCCAAGATGCATATGGCCTGCAGACTGAATTTTTTTTATACAAATAATGCAATTAAAAATAAAATTGACTAACCTAGCCTAACCCTCACTCTGATACCAAAAACTGGCTTTGAATTTTGAATGGATGAGTCACTCCTCTTCATGGGGGCGATAAAATAAGGATGAGAAGAGGCGCTAAAGAGATGAGAGTCCTTCTACTTTACTTCTCTTAAATGCTTTCAAATGAGTGACAAAATGAGAAACAATTATCACCCAAGGAAAAGTTGATGCCAAATTTGAGAAAGAAAGGAGGGCACCTACCTATCTCATCCTTTTTGTCACCCACATCCAAGAGAGGTCGCCACTTCAAACTTATCCAAGGAATTCATTTAAATT
Source organism: Areca catechu (assembly GCA_021397845.1). Lineage (NCBI taxonomy): Eukaryota > Viridiplantae > Streptophyta > Magnoliopsida > Arecales > Arecaceae > Areca > Areca catechu. The sequence continues at coordinate 74,761,492 of CM038041.1, forward strand.
TAAAAACAAGAAGTCCATGTAAATCCAAAAATAGATGAATTCAAATGGAGATATCTTTCAAGTTTGAAATAAAAGAGGATCATGAAGGACTCTTGGAGAAGTTATGCCAAGAAGAGAGGAAGATTGGATGCCCACTATTCATGAATTGTCATCCATTCACTTGAAGTTTGAATTTCAAATCCAAGGGGAGTAGATGCCAACATAGGAAAAGGAATTATCGCCAATTGTGAGGAGTTGGTCAAGGAAAAAAGAGGTGCTTCATCTCATTTCATTTTGTCTCCGAAGCATGAAGGAGTCCAACTTAAAGGGAGCTCCTACCCATTTTAAAATTCAAGGAATTTCATCCAATTTCAAAAGAACATTAGAGTCCAATGTTATCTTCAATTATCTTTTATTTAAAAGAAACTCAATGTTATTTTGCTACCTTGTATGGAGGGTTTATAAATACCACTCTATTTCTCTCCTTATAACCATCTTTGAATCATTAATGAAACTCTGTCAGTTTGCTTCAACAATTGCTGGTTAAGTGTTGTAATATGAGAGTGCTCTGCTTGGTAAGCGGTGCATCCGTGTGTGTGTGGGGTGCTAAAGCCTGAGTTATCTCCCAAGTCCAAGTACCAAAAAGGTAGGCACCTTCACGTTTCAACCAGTCAAGATCCAGATCCAAGTCGACCATCTTCCTCTCTCTTTTAAATTCCCACTTCTTTTCCACCTCTCTAATCATAGTTCTCTTGTAGGATCCCTATTGTTCTCAATCAGAAGAGGAAGTTTTCCTTGTCATCTAACCATCAACGAAAAGATCTACTCCAAAGGAACTGATATTTGGAATCCTACTATGAGATTTTGAGAGTCGAATCCAGATCTGCTACAACAGAGGAGGGAAAATTATTATTGGTAAGTAACCCATTCGAATCTCATAGATCTAATTCTTTGAAGTAAAGAAGTCCTAGTTTCGTTGGTTACTTACTCATCAGATCCAAGATTCTTTTTTGAGATTGCATGGGAATTACATTGCGTGTAGTTAGTAGTAATTTTAGTATCTCTTTCCTAAATTTAATTGATAGCTTATTTGTGTTTGCTACCATTGCTCATTAGAATTGAACTCTTAATTGTTAGATTAGCCTTGCATCCATCCTGCATCATCTAAGTTCCTATAAACCCTTATCAAAAATGTTTCTAGTCGTTGGATCATCAATTCAGGGATCGATGAATCCAAAAAGACTAAAACATCCTATGTATGCTCAATGGAGAGGGTGGTTAGTCTCATAACTACTTGGATAGAGATACTAATCAAGGATGTGGGTGCTCATTAGTTTATGAGTTCACTGAACTGATCCAACAAGAGAACATCAAATGAAAGTCTTACTTACTTGTTAAAAGAATGTTCTCTAAGTGGGAGTTGTGCATGTGGTCCATAGAATTGAGAGTACCATAGTACCTTGTGCACATGAATCCATATTTTGGTACATACTCATTCATGATAATTAAGCCATATATGGGGTGCTTCTAGATATGGTGGATTGTGTATGAAGGTTATGAGTAGGTTAACAAGGAATCGAACACTTCTAGTAAGAGGAGAAGTTATCCCGTGTAATCTCTTCAAATGATAACTGAGGAAGTCTTTGCTCAAAGCATGATGAGATTAGATAGGGTTTCTAATCTATCATCGATCGAGTCTTCATTATCGAATTGAGATTCTAAAGGATTAAGTGCTAGGGTTTGACATTTATCCATACCTATCACTTAATCACGATAAAGTGTGATCGAAGGATTGAATTGCACGTTAACTTTCTACTGAAGGATATTTTGGTAATTTCTCATATTTTAGGTAGGCATGACATGTTGCTAGACTTTAATCATGTTTTGCACATTTTCATGAATTAAATTGATTATATTCATGAGTCAATTTGGAAGTTAGTTCAAATTGGCAATTTAGGTCAGCTCGATTTAACTAATTAGGTCAATCATGTTTGATTGGATCGAATTGGCTTGGACCTAAACCTACTACTAGCTAGATGTGAAACCCAAAGGGTCACACACATTAAAGAATTGGCCAAGAAAGTCAATTATATTGTGATTAGGGTCATGGGATCTTAATTGGCTAGCTAATTGATATACTAGCTTATGTTGGCTAGCCCAACTTCTAACCCAATTGGATTGGATGAGCTTGCATGCTAATCGGGCTAACCAATTTAAGTAAAAATTAAATTGAATTGAGTCCTAAGTGGGGTAGCCTAATTCATATTTTATCTAGATTTTTATTCGACTTATCTTGGATTTATGAAAGATTCCATGTTGGGATGGACACTTGTGTGCCAATTTGGTTTCATGCCAATATTGGTATGCGAAGAAGGACAAAAAGTCCTACTAGTTAGACACAAATCTAGATAAATACTAAAGCCTTCATCCTAATCTCAATGCCATTTTGAAGAGGCTTTGATTGGTTAAATGAAGGAAAATTCGTGGAAGGAGTTAGCGCAATATGAAAGGTTGTGACCTTTCATGATATGGTGCTAAATTAAATTACAGAGTCCTTCTGTTTGAAGGATCTCAATTCATTCAATGCTTTGCATCATGTTTCATGCCTTTTGGTTTTTTAATTGATCGGTATTTGACATGTTGCAGGAGAATAAAATGCTGGAAAATCGAAGAGATAATTATATGTCTCTTGGTTTATGAAAGGGTGTATCATGATAAGTCTATCCATCCAAGTGTCTCCTTCTCATTGAAGGGTCTTATCAGAGGCAGCAGAAGAGTCATATCAGGTGCCCCATCCTACTCTTTATAAGGCATTGGTGTTTTGATGCTAAAGCACTAAATTCCATCAAAAAAACCCAACCTGCTATTTTCTCTCCCTCCCCATCAAGACAAGGTTTGTCTTTTTCAATATAAGGCTTGTTTTTTTAAGAAAAGGCTAGCCTTTTAAGACAAGAGCTTAGGGAGAATAATAGAAAGGGTATCCAAGATCTGAGAGTAGATATTGAGAGGTCTCAAAGTGCCCTACAGGAGGGTAGGGAGTCCAACAAATGGAGAATGTTCGGAAGGCTACTGGAAGAGTCCCAATCAAATAAGCAAGCTTGGTAGGAGTGCTTCCTTGATCCGGTTCCTATGTGGATCACCTTTAGAGGGCATATACTTATATGCCTTATGAAAATAAAGAGTATAACACTCTAGGTATTCCTTTATAACCCTAAAGATTTGATTTATTAGTTGTTTTGCTCAAGTAGTCATAGGGTTTAGGGTTCTGGTCGGTTAGGATTTCAAAAAATAAAAATTTTCAAACCCGATCTTTCACTACGCCCAGCCTGAGGAACCTAGCAGTGGTATCATAGCCACCTTGATGCATGCAATTAGAAATCTCTTTAGTGTTGATTGTTTGCTATGCTATGAATTGATGCATGATTAGTTCAAATACATATATGTGATATGTTATATCCTAGTAACTACTTTGGATTGGGTTAGTCACCATGGCCATCTTGTCATAGGAGCCAAGTAGGGTTTAAAAGCTCTCTCTTCCCATTCAATGGAGTTTCCTATGGCATGTAGGGGTGCTGCTGTGGCCATATCCTATTAACAAGTGAGGTGAATAGATTACTATTATAATCATGCTATGTTATGCATATTAGGGTTAATATGCTTGTTTGATGGATTGAATGTCATGTTTAATTAGGATGTGTTTAAGACCATCAAAGCCCTCATAAAAATCATATTTAGTCATAGTGTATGTTAATCATGATGCAAATTTGATTAGGGTATGATCATCCAATTGGTGTCTAGGCAAAGTGGTTCTGGGAAGGTAAAGGGAATGAGGTTTTTAATTGGTTCCATTATCTGACCTGACCAATTTAATTGGTGTCTAAGGAAAGCAACGAGGGACCCCCTCATCTCTTCCACTTACCTGACCAATTCTGTCACATCTAAACCTTCAATTGGAAATGCTAATTGATTAAGAACACTACAAATTGCCTTTTTTCATGCTATGACAAATTTGTATCAAAACTATAGTAGGTTTGTTGAGCAAACTTAAGGCTTACTCTTAGGGTTTGATATAAAGTTTGACATGGTGCATTTTATGATTTATACTATGGTTAATAATTTTACTTTGTTGAGCTAACTCAAGTGTGGCATTATTCAATCATGACTACATAAAATGAAGGGTTTGACTAAACTAAGATATTATAGTTTATTGTGCAAATACAAGGCTGTAAGTGTCTTAGAGGCAAGTGTTATGTTGAGAATTCCAAGGGATGCAATTGGAAAGGAATTTCTTATCCTTGAACTTATAATTGTTTGTTGTGTAAACACAATGCATTTATATGGAATTGGGATCTCAACCTCATTAAAGAAACTGGTACTGGTTTCTCGTTTACCATAGTTAAGGGTTATGGTGTTCAAAAAAAATAGTAGGAAACATAATTAGATTTAAAGTCCTTATCTAATTATGAGCATCATCTTGAGTGGTCTGCTTATGTAATGTTCTTGTTTGTTCGTAGATTTAAATTATGGCTTCTATTCATTCATTGTAGGGCATCTTGTATGCCAATAAACTGACTGGACCAAACTTTGTGGATTGGTTGAGGAACTAAGTATTATACTTGCTCAAAAAAAAGTTTCCTATATCCTCAATTCTCCAGATCTAGATCCGATTGGAGATGATGCTATAGAAGAGGAAAAGGCCACTTATAGAATATGGCAGAGTTATAGCTTGACTGTCAAGTGCATCATGTTAGCCTTGATGAATAATAAGCTACTGAGGCAACATGAAGACATGGAACCTCAATCTATATTGCTCAATCTTAAGGAGCTTTATGGAGAGCATAGCTGGACTGCACGATATGAAATATCGAAGCAGTTGTCCCGAGCATGCATGAGTGAGGGTTTTTTTATCCTTGCACGTGTCCTTAAGATGATTGACTTGATCACTAGAATAGGTCAATTAGGGTTTGTGACAGATGGGGAGCTTAATCAGGACTTGATCCTGCAATCACTTCCAGATTTCTTCTCTTAGTTTGTCATGAACACTATATGAATAAACTAAACCTGTCATTACCAGAGCTACTATACATGCTTAAGATAGCTAAGAGCCACTTCAAAGGAGATAAGGCTAATCATCTTTTTCTAGTTGATGGGAAGAAGAAAGGGATATTGAAGAAGGGTATAAAGTGAAAGCTGAACCCTATGAAAAGTATCAATAAAAGGAAGAAGGCAAAGAGGCCTTCAAATGATGGATCCTGTTTCTTCTACGGCAAGAAGGGACATTGGAAGAAGAACTGCAAGATGTACCTTGCAGGTTTGAAGCAAGATGCTAGTGGAGCATCTAAAGGATTGTTTGTGATACAAACAAACTTATCATTGAACTCTTCAACTTTTAATTCTATCGCTCAATGATGATGTGTTGCTTGTACAAAACAAACTTGTCAATAATTTCTTTTGCTTTTGATACATGGATATTGGATACCGCATGTGGGTCTCATATCTACAAGTTAATGCAATGTTTATAAAGACCTAGAACCTTGAAGAAAGAGAGATGATACCAATGAAACTTTCCTTTGGCATTGTCGATTATTTCATACTAATGAGTCAAGGATAAACAAGTTATACAAAGATGATTTCTTTGGTCCTTATGATTATAAATCATTAGGAACTTATGATTCTTGCCTCATGAAAAAAATAACCAAGTCTCCATTCACTGGACATGGAGAAAGGGCAACTAAGTTGTAACGCTTAATGCACTTAGATGTATGTGGACCTATGTCAACTCAGGCTAGAGGAGGATACTCTTATTCATCACTTTCATTGATAATTTATCTAAGTTTGGATATGTGCATCTTATGAAACATAAATCTAAAGCTTTTGATAAATTTAAAGAGTATCAAAGTATGGTTGAGAAATAAACTGAAAAAAGTATTAAAGTCTTTCAATCTGATCGAGGAGGAGAATACTTATTTGGTGAATTTCTTAATCATCTTAAGAAAAATGGTATTCTCTTTGAATGGACCTCTCTATATACACCACAATTAAAAAGTATAGCAGAAAAGAGGAATCAAACCATGTTTGACATGGTAAGGTCCGTGATGTGCTTCGCAGATCTTTCAATATCTTTCTGGGGATATTTCCTAGAAACTACTACCATCAAAATCAGTAACTAGCACTCCATATGAATTATGGAATGGCAAGAAACCAAGTTTTAAATATCTTAAGATTTGGGATTATCCAGCTTATGTTAAAAAGGAATTTGGACATAAGCTAAGTGCTATGGTTGAGAAATGTAGGTTTATCGATTATTCTCAAGAAGGTATTGGATACCTATTCTATCATTCTACTGAACAAAAGGTTCTTATTAGTAGGCATGCCATATTTTTGGAAAAGGAATTTATCCAAGAAAAATGTAATGAGAGAATAATAGAATTGAGTGAAGTTCAAAATGAACAAACTCAAGTTCCTCAATTAAAAGTATCAGTTGATCAGATATAGCCACAACACACATGTCCCCTCTATAGGTCGGAGAGGGTGAGGGCATCACCTCTAAGATATGGTTTTATGATTGGAAATAATAATGAAACCAGTATCATTGAAGGAGATGATCCACTGACCTATATGAAAGCTGTCATGAGTAAGGACTCTGACAAATGGTTAAGTGCTATGAAATCTGAAATGGACACCATCTATAACAACCAAGTTTGGACCTTGGTTGACCCACCCAAGGGAATTATCCCAATAGGGTATAAATGGATCTTCAAAAGGAAGATTGGAGCAGATGGGCAAATAGAAACCTACAAGATTAGGTTGGTGGCAAAAGGTTTCAAGCAAAAGCATAGTATAGACTATGATGAAACCTTCTCACTGGTTGCCATGCTCAAGTCCATTAGGATCATGCTTGCCATTGCTACATACGATGATTATGATATTTGGCAGATGGATGTTAAGACTACATTCCTCAATGGACATCTTAAGGAAGAAGTTTATATGTCATAGCTAGAGGGTTTTGTCTTAAGTGAAAGACCAAACCAAGTATGTAAGCTTAGGAAATCCATTTATGGATTGAAGCAAGCATCAAGAGGTGGAATATTCATTTTGATGAAACAATTAAAGAATTTGGTTTCATCAAGAATATGGATGAGCCATGTGTGTATAAGAAGACAAGTGGGAGTGCCATTATCTTATTGGTCTTGTATGTCGATGACATACTTATCACTGGAAATAATGTTCCAATGATGCAGTCAGTTAAAACATGGCTATCAAAAATAGTTTTTCATGAAGGATTTGGGAGAAGCATCATATATTCTAGGAATAATAATCTATAGAGATATATCGAAAAGGATGCTAGGATTATCCCAATCCAGGTACATAGACTTATTATTAAAGAGATTCAATATTGAGGGAAGTAAGAAGGGTTACTTGCCCATGAGTCAAGGCATACACCTATCTAAAAGGAATTCACCTAAGACTCCAGAAGAAAGAGATAGGATGAATAAGATACCTAATGCTTCGATGGTAGGATCTGTTGGAAATTGTGTCCCAAAGTAGATCGCCTAAGCTGTAGGTGGTTGAGCTGAGTATTGTACTTTTTGAATGAATTAATAAATATTATTTTGGTAGCTCATCACATTCTAACTTTTCCCTATAATGAACTCATTTCATGTGATGAAGTCCTTAGGACTACACTGACATTGATATATAAGAAATATATCGAGTGGTCCTTAAACCAAGTTCACAACCAAATGATACATTATACTGGACGGCAATGTATCAAGTGTAGGACGTTGTGGTTTACGTCATTTGGTTGTCCTCTTAACCAAAGGAGTATCGTGACACTGATGTGATCTGCGAGTGGGATATATGATATCTCATTGAACGTTACTCCGTGTAGCCCCTTTCTGCCAAAGGGATACTCACGATTGGATATGGGTATATGTGTCCCTCTGATCTGAGGTCATCATGGTAGCTTGTAAGCAACTCCATGTGCTTCTATATCGGACAACCCGGATTTCTAATCTGCTGATGGAAGGTTTCTGGGTACAGGTAAGTACTTGTGAAGCAGTGGTGGACCAAGATGGAATTGACCTATCCAAACTGTTTGGATTGAATGTCTCGTAGTGTCTCAATTTAGCAAATCTTCAACTGGGGTAGTCCTAGTGAGGAGTCACTAGACTTGCGAGGTTGAGACATGTTGTGGATTGACTCAGCTAAGGTTGGCAGTCTAACCCTAAGTCATCCTGAGCATTAGAGGTCAAAAGAATGAATTATACGGTAACTATATACCAGAGGTTCGATTGATTGCTCTCGCATCTTCGACCTATCCAGATGCCGGGACCCATTGCTAGATGGTATCTTGTGCTGGTAATGGAATTTCTCTAGTGCTACTGCCTAGGATTGAATCTTTGAAGTCACACGCCATAGAGGACTCTCCCTGATCCAGGTGTCGATTTATGATTAAGAATCATTTCGGTAACGGTTTGATTGAGCACTCTTTGGATTAACTCGGTTTTGGGTTGATCAAATTTATTTGGGTCCACCAGAAATTATTTCTGGATGATCGGGACTAGGCCAAGCCTTTTATCTATTAGATTTTGACCTAGTTGAATAGTGAACCAGTTTAGAACCAGTTTGGGGTTTTTGAAATGGTTGTGAACCGGCTTTGAACCCTTCAACACGCTAATTTAAGGCTTGGGTGAACAGGGGATTTAAGTGTCTCTTCCTCTCCCATTTCATTGGTTTTTGGCTAGAATTAAATCTCCATTTAATTGTTATTAACTGCTATGTTGAAGATGAATATGATTTGTCCTGCAACCTGCTGCCTTCTCGATTTTCCAGCAGGTCCCCTCGGCTCCCAAAATTAGCAATTGTCTTGGTTTCACGCTGATTATTTATATATGGGCTATGAAACAATGTTGGGATGGTCTTGCTTTGAAAAACTTCAACCGATAATTTTGGAACTGAGTTTGGTGAGAGATTGGGAGAGAAGGTGTACCTTAATACCTTATTATTGCTGGTGCTCAATTGGTGGAGGATAGTGTTGTTTTTGGAGAAAACAAAATCAGAATAGAGTGTTCTATTTCTTGATCTCCTTCCCACTATTCGAAGTGCTTCCAGCGACTAGCAACGCACGAGAAGCTGGATCTGAGGAGCCCCAGGCATGTCCCCCCTATAGAGGGTGTTCCCTTAAGCACCTGGGAGCCGTTTGTACCGCCACTGCTACTGTCCTTGGTTTGTGCTGCTTTTGGTTGCAGATTCGTTGATCTGAAATTTCATCATGAAGGGGACTTCAACCTCGTTGGATGATCGATCCAAAAGCTCTCCCTTGAAGCAAACTCTATCAAGTTGTTGCCTTGCCGTTGTTGCAGGAGGAGAGACCAAGATTTTCCAATTTTGGTTTGAGGTTGCTACTGTTAAAGAGAGGAATAAAAACAATGTTTCAAAGGCTGCTAGATGAAGAAGACTGGAATAAGTTTATTCTAGATATTCAAGCTATTCCAGCATTATCCCTGCTTTATTCCAAGCAGGAATAAGGTAAGATTTCTGATTTTATTTTTCATGCATGTGTAGATCTGGGTTTATAAAGTTGTTTATAAATATTACATGCCCCTTTTCATGCCTTCTCTTTCCTGTACATGCATCATGAATATGTTAGATCCTGTGTGGAGTAGATTTTTCTGCTGTTATTTTAAAAATATTTTAAAATACATACCTGCCCCCTGTGTTGTTGCATGCTTAGTGTAGGCACATGCAACCCCGTATTTTCTTTCAGTGGTATCAGAGCACCAGGTTCAGGAGTATCATATCTTGATTGCATGTATAGTAGATTAAAATATTTAATCTTTTGATATGTATCTGTATCTTAATCATAGGGTATGATTAGCGAGTACTTTTAGGAACCTAGTTGAGACCTTCACCATGACCGTATGTTTTTGGCATGATGCTGTTCGTCTGTGTTGGCCTCTTCAGAATGATCCTTTAAGGAAATCAAAAAATTAAAATAGTTTTAATTCAGATACATTTTTGGCATGTAATATTTATAAAAGAATATAACTAGATATGATGCATGATTTGATATGTAAAAGGAGTTTTACATGTTTTAATTAAAATTTTGGCTTATATTCAAACAATTTTGAATTGTATGATTAAATTAAATGACAAGTTGTCTTAGGGTGTATGAAACATAATGTCATTTAAATAAGCCAATTGGATTAATTGGGTTAGCTGTCTAATTGGGTCCATAATTTGGGTTAGACCTATGTTTAGTTGAATTGGATAATAAGAAGACTAATCAAAAGTTGATTAAGGTCCTTTTAGAACTATCTAATAGTTATATAAGTTAGTCCATTCATCTAAAATGGATATAATTAGTGGCTCCGTGGAAGGGCGAGTCTTTATGCTAGTCTGATCGAGTATGGTAAACCGGTTGGTGTCGAGGTAGGTTTGGCATCTGTGATCATGGTTGCATGAGGCTACCTCTTTCCTGGCCAACTAGGTTGGTGTCTAGAAAGATGGTTAATGGAAGATACTCACCCATGATCTCAGCTACCTGGCCAGTCGTGTCGATCAGAACTGATTAGAAAAGCTCATTGTCTCGAGTTAACCCTTGTCACCCAGGTTGATCTGTCTGACTGATTGATAGGTGCCCATGGATCAATTGTTGAATTAGTTCAACCCTCTTGAAAATTGATTTGTTTAGTGGGAGGATGATCCAAGTTCTCTTGTTCATCTATCATAACCTAAAATCCTCTAAAATTATTAGGTCCTGAAAAATACTAAGTCAAAGAGTTGATGGTGTCTTAGCCTCCCATTAAGTTGGTTAGTAATGTGTCCTTTAACTTGGTGTTCATCGGCAGTTCCATAGAACGTGGGTGCATCCAGTTACTAGAATTACTCTCTCATAGATGATGGCTAAATGCAACCTTCTTAACGGTGATCAGGTGAGCCGGCCATTGTTGGGCTTGGTCATTCGTTGGCTGGAAGTATTGGATTTATCATATTAATGGTTGGACCTAACCGGAAACTCATAATAGGAGGCCCCTAGGCTAATTGGGTTGCTCTCCGGGGAAAAATAAATTACTGGAAGTTGCTTAGGGAAGCAATTGGTTGGTGAACCTACCTTTAGGCGCGTATGGGTGAGCTGGCCATAATCGGGCTCATACATGTCTATTGGATTTCAGTACCCAGTATGAAATAGTGATTTCACGGATTGCAGTTAGAGGGTCCCAATCTAAAAAATTAGTGGGAGAGACCTTTAGACTAAAGTCCAAGTATTTTGGTTAATTGATTCATACTCAAATATGGTCTTGTTTTTTCCTTTTAGATATCTTCAAATCTTTCGCTCCGGTCACTTCTCAATAATGAGAAGTTGAAGGGTCACAACTTCGATAGCTGGTATCGAAAATTGAGGATTGTCCTGGAGCATGAATGGATCCTTTATGTGATAATGGATCTGGCACCTAAAATTCCCTCTGCTAGTGCTCGAAGTTCGGTCAGGGACACTTATCAGAAGTGGGTTTCTGATCGGACTATTGTCCAATGCATTATGCTAGTGGCATGAACGACGAGTTCAGTCACAAGTTCGAGGAGCCCCAACCAGATGAGATTCTTCAAAAGTTAAAGAAATCTTTTGGCACGCCGGACAATATAAAGCTGTACAAAGTTTCTTGAGCCATCTATAATGCCAAGATGCTGAATGGTGGTTCTTTCACTGATCATGTATTGTACATGATCGAGCTGATTGAAAAGTTGGGCAAGCTCGGATGTCCCTTGTACGAGCAGCTCGGCAAGGATGAGATTTTGAATTCTCTACCCTCCTCTTATCTTGACTTTCTCGATCATTACAAATTAAACAAGCCTGCAGTCAACTACCATGGTTTGATGGGATTACTGCAGACTTTCGAGAAAGACCACCAACTAAACAAGGGGGTGGTGAATTTTGTGGGATGTTCAAGAGGTCATCGTCCCTTTAAGAAAGGGAAGAATAAAAAGGGAAAGAAGTTGCAGAATGCTCATGGTCCGAGTCAGACCAGGAAAGTGAAAGCTGACTAGTTTAATGCAGAGTGCTTCTACTGCAAGAAACGGGGACACTGGAAGAGGAACTGTCCTCTTTACCAAGCATCCCTAGATCTGAACAGGCCAAGGAAGGGAAAATAGCAAATTGCTGGAGAAGATATTTATATGATGAAACCTTGTAATTTCTCTATTTGTGATACTACTAACTAGGTATTGGATACCGGTAGTCCTATTCATGTTTGTAATTCATTATAGGGACTGCAAGTTAGCAAGTGATTCGAGGATGGGGAACAGTTTCTGAGCGTCAAGAATGGAAATCGTTTTCCAGTACTGGTGATCGGAGTTCTGAGTATTGTCTTTGAGTCCTGTGCTTTCGAGTTAGTCGACTGCCATTACTGTCTTAATTGCATTATATGCATTATCTCTATAGGCCTTTTGGCCAATTATTATTTTGAACTATCAATAAAAGGAGATTTTTTCCAAGTTATTTTGAATAACTCTGTGATAATGAAAGCTAAGTTAAATAATGGCATTTGTGCACTATCACGGCCTGTTAGTGTAATGTACACATCTGGCAAATGCCCAAGGTTAGAAAATGTCAGTGATTTGTATATTTGGCACTATAGGCTAGGTCATGTTAACCAGAATAGGATAAGCAAGATACAAGCAGAAGGTCTCCTCATGATCAATGATTCTGAATCACTGCCTACTTATGAATCCTGTTTACTTGGTAAAATGACCAAGTCACATTTTTATGGAAAAGGTGAACGAGCTACAGAACTTCTGAGTCTCATATATACTGATGTATGTGGACCCATGACAGTTAGGGCTAGAGGTGGATACAGATATTTCATTATATTTATAGACGACCTTTCGAGATTCGGTTATGTCCTTTTGATGAGACATAAATCTGAGTCATTTCAAATGTTCAAACGATATTTTAATGAAGTAAAGAAACAAACTAGAAAAAGTATTAGAACCCTTCGATCTGATCTAGGTGGTGAATACCTATCTGGTAAGTTTTTGACATACCTTGAGGAGAATGGAATTCTCTATCAGTGGACTCCTCAAGGAACACCACAGTTGAGTGGTGTGTCCGAAAGTTGGAATCAAACCCTGTTGGACATGGTTCGATCCATGATGGGCTTTGTAACTCTGCCACTATCCTTTTGGGGATATGCACTTGAGACAGCTTGTCACTTGTTAAATAATGTTCCGAGTAAGTCTGTTGTCTCCACTCCATATGAGATGTGGACTGGACGTAAGCCCTCAATCTCACACCTTCGGGTCTGGGGTTGTCTGGCTTATGTAAAGCATTTAGACTCAGATAAACTTGGTCCTTGGTATGATCGATGCCTGTTTATTGGTTACCCTAAGGAGACCAAAGGATATTTCTTCTACTTGGAGGATGTACAGAAATTATTCATCGCTCTTAGGGCTATCTTTTTGGAAAAGGAGTTCCTTGGAGAAGGAACTGTAGCCTCTAAGATTGAACTTAGTGAAGTTCAGCCAATAGAATAACCTGCATACTCTAAGGACATCATAGAACTGGCTATGATTGGATCACATGCAGAACCCATTATTAGGAGATCCAGTAGAGTATCGCATCAGCCGGACAGATACTATGGTTTCTTGGTCCGGGACGGCGATCCCATTGAGCTTGACGAGAATAATGAGGATCCGATCACCTATATGGATGCACTTCAGAGATCTAACTCTGAGGCATGGCTTGGAGCCATGCAATCCGAAATGGAGTCCATGGAGATCAACAATATATGGACATTAGTTGATCCGCCTGAAGGGATTAAACCCATCGGGTGCAAGTGGATCTTCAAGAGGAAAAGGGGCGCAGATGGGAAGGTGGAGACCTATAAAGCCCATCTGGTTGCCAAGGGGTATCGTCAGCGATATGGTATCGATTATGATGAGACTTTGTCCCCTGTGGCAATGCTCAAGTCCATTCGGATTATGCTTGCTTTAGCAGCATATTTTGATTATGAGATCTGGCAGATGGATGTCTGAACCATTTTCTTAAATAGAGAGCTAGAAGAGGAGGTGTATATGATATAGCTTGAAGGGTTCACATCCTCGGATGAGTCAAAAGTATGTAAGTTGCAGTGGTCCATTTATGGACTCAAGAAAGCATCTTGAAGTTGGAATTTATGGTTTGATACTTGTATCAAATCGTATGGCTTCGTTAAGAACGAAGAAGAACCATGCATCTATAAGTGGGTTAATGGTTCTGTGATTGTATTACTGGTACTATATGTTGATGATATTCTCTTAATTGGGAATGACGTCGTAGCATTACAAGGAATAAAGGTCTAATTATCATCTCAGTTCTCCATGAAGGACTTGGGTGATGCTTCTTACATACTGGGTATGAAGATCTATAGAGATAAATGAGAGGCTTCTGGGATTGTCCTAGTCTACATACATTGATACCATGCTGAAACGGTTCAGCATGGAAAATTATAAAAAAGGCTATCTTCCGATAGGTTCTGGAATAACTCTTTCCAGGAAGGATTGTGTGACAACTCCTGAGAAAAGAGAGCGCATGAGTAGAGTACCTTATGCTTCTGCAGTAGGCTCTATCATGTATGCTATAACATGTACTAGACCAGACATGGCGTAGTCACTAGGAGTAGTGAGCAGATATCAGTCTGACCCAGGTGAGGTGCATTGAAAGGTGGTTAAGTCCATCCTAAAGTATTTGAGAAATACTAAAGACCAATGGCTGATTTATGGAGAATCTGACTTGAAACTTGTGGAATATACTGACTCCAGTTTCCAATCAAACAGAGATGATAGCAAGAGTGTGTCAGGATTTGTATTTACCCTGAATGGAGGAGCGATTTGCTGGAAAAGTTCCAAGCAGACGACAGTTACAGACTCGGTATGCGAGGCAAAATACCTTGCAGCATCTGATGTAGCGAAGGAAGCTGTGTGGTTGTGGATGTTCCTTGAAGAGCTAGGGGTGGCATCTTCCCTAGATGGTCCTATTCTAGTGTACTATGATAGCACTGGAGACATTACTCAAGCAAAGGAGCCAAAAGCTCATCACCGCACCAAGCACATTCTGCGGCGCTACCACTTCGTACGAGAATCGTAGAACGAGGCGACATCAATCTTATGAAGATTGATGGAAAGGAAAATCTGGCCGACATTTTTACTAAAGCTCTCGGAATAAAAGAGTTAGACTTTTGTAGAAGGGAAATGGGTATTAGATACTATTGTAATTGGCTTTAGTACAAGTGGGAGTTGTTGGGAATTGTGTCCCAAAGCCAATCGCCTTGGCTATAGGTGGTTGAGCTGAGTATTGTACTCTTTCTATGAATTAATAAATATTATTTTGGCAGCTCATCATATTCTAACATTTTCCTGTAATGAACTCTTTTCATGTGATGAAGTCCTTAGGACTACACTGACTTCGATATAGAGAGGATATATCGAGCAGTTCCTAAAGCAGGTTCACAACCAAAGGATACATTGTACTTGATGGCAATGTATCAAGTGTAGGTTGTTGTGGTTGTCCTCTTGAGCAAAGGAGTGTAGGGATACTGATGTGATATGCAAGTGGGATATATGATATCTCATTGAACGTGACTCCGTGTAGCCCCTTTCTACCAAAGGGATACTCACGATTGGATATGGGTATATGTGTCTCTCAAACCTGAGGTCATCATGGTAGCTTGTAAGCAGCTCCCTGTGCTTTGGTGCCGGACTACCCGGATTTCTAATCAGGTAAAGGAAGGTTTCTGGGTATAGGCAAGTACTTGTGGAGTAGTGGTGGACCAAGAAGGAATTGATATGTCCAAATAGTTTGGATTGAATGTCTCGCAGTGTCTCAATTTGGCAAATCCTCGGCCAGGGTAGTCCTAGTGAGGAGTCACTGGACTTGCAAGGTTGAGACATGTTGTGGATTGACTCAGCTAGGGTTGGCAGTCTAACCCTAAGTCATCCTGAGCATTAGATGTCAAAGGGATGAATTATACGGTAACCATATGCCAGAGGTTCGATTGATTGCTCTCCCATCTTCGACCTATCCAGACACCGAGACCCATTGCTAGATGGTATCTTCTGCTAGTATTGGAATTGTTCCAGTGCTACTGCTTAGGTTCGAACCTATGAGGTCACATGCCATGGAGGATCTCTCCCTGATCTAGGTGTCGATTTATAATAAAGAATCATTTCAGTAACGGTTTGATTGAGCACTCTTGGATTAACTCAATTTTGGGTCGATCAGATTTGTTCGGGTCCACCGGAAATTATTTCTGGATGATCGGGACTTGGCCAAGCCTCTTATCTATTAGATTTTGATCTAGATGGATAGTGAACCAGTTTAGAATAGCTTTGGGGTTTTTGAACCGGTTGTGAACCGGCTTTGAACCCTTCAACATGCTAATTTAAGGCTTGGGTGAATAGGGGAGTTAAGCATCTCTTCCTCTCCAATTTCATTGGTTTTTGGCCATAATTAAATCTCATTTTAATTGTTATTAACAGTTGTGTTGAAGATGAATATGATTCGTCTTGCAACTTGCTACCTTCTCAATTTTCCAGCAGGTCCCCTCAGCTCCCAAAATCAGCGGTTGTCTTGGTTTCACACTGATTATTTATATATGGGCTTTGAAACACTGTTGGGACGATCTTTCTTTGAAAAGCTTCAACCGGTGATTTTGGAACTGAGTTTTGTGAGAGATTGGAAGAGAAGGTGTACCTTAATCCCTTGTTATTGTTGGTGCTCAATTGGTGGAGGATAGTGTTGTTTTTGGAGAAAACAAAATCAGAACAGAGTGTTCTGTTTCTTGATCTCCTTCTCACCGTTTGAAGTGCTTCTAGCGACTTGCTTCGTGCGAGAAGCTAGATCTGAGGAGCCCCAAGCATGTCCCCCCTCTAGAGGGTGTTCCCTTGAGCACTTGGGAGCAATTTGTACCTCCACTGCTGCTGTCATTGGTTTGTGCTATTTTTGGTTGCAGATTCGTTGATCTGAAATTTCAGCATGAAGGGGACTTCAACCTCGTTGGATGATCGATCCAAAAGCTCTCCCTTGAAGCAAACTCTATCAAGTTGTTGCCTTATCGTTGTTGCAGGAGGAGAGACCAAGATTTTCCCATTTTGGTTTGAGGTTGCTGCTGTTAAAGAGAGGAAGAAAAACAATGTTTCAAAGGCTGATGGAAGAAGAAGACTGGAATAAGTTTATTCCAGATATTCCAGCTATTTCAGTATTATCCCTGCTTTATTCCAAGTAGGAATAAGATAAGATTTCTGATTTTATTTTTCATGCATGTGTAGATCTGGGTTTATAAAGTTGTTTATAAATATTACATGCCCCTTTTCATGCTTTCTCTTTCCCGTACATGCATCATGAATATGTTAGATCTTGTGCGGAGTAGGTTTTTTCGCTGTTATTTTAAAAATATTTTAAAATACATACCTGCTCCTTGTGCTGTTGCATGCTTAGTGTAGGCACATGCAACCCCATGTTTTCTTTCAGGATCAATAATGTATGCAATGCTATGTACCAGGCCTGATGTTGCTTATGCCATAAGCATAGTAAGTAGGTTCCAGGCTGATCCAGGGGAGGATCATTGGAAAGCTATCAAAAACATTCTTAGGTACCTAAGAAGGACTAAAGATGCTTTTGTAATATATGTTGGATCAGAGTTGAAACTACAAGGTTATACATATTCTAATTTCCAATCTAATCTAGATGATAGTAAATCCATATCAGGATATGTTTTTACTCTTAATGGAGGAGTAGTGAGTTAGAAGAGTACCAAGCAGCCAACTATAGCTATCTCATTCACTGAGACAGAATACATAGCTGCTAGTGATGCTACTAATGAAGCAGTTTAGATGAAGAAATTCATCATGGAATTGGACATGATTCATGCAATCGTAGGAACCGAGGTCTCACTATAAGTCCAAGCACATCATGAGACGCTTCCACCTCATTCGAGAAATCATTGAAAGAATGATATGGTAGTAGAAGGAGTTGATATAAAGAACAACATAGCAGACCCATTCACTTAGGCCCTTTCTATATAGCAATTAGATCGCCATCTAGATTGTATGGGTATTAAATACAAGGGTGATTGGCTTTAGTGCAAGTGGGAGATTGAAAGAATTATACCCTGAAAGTCAATCACAGTTATTATATCAATGGCATTTTGTATTCTCCCAACTCAAGATTGATATTAATAAAGGCAATTTTATGATTCATCATTTGCTGTGTCTTATAATTTAATTACAAGATTATGATGAACCCCATAAGTTAGGGCAATAGAATTTGGGTTATGATGGAGATCATAAAGGTGAGACGTAGGTTCCTATAAATCTTAATTTAAAATATTCCTAGCCATTAGATCATAGATTCAGGGATCGATGAATCCGGAAAAACTAGCTCATCCTATATATGCTCAATGGAGAGGGTGGTTGGTCTCATAACCACTTGTGTATAGACACTAATATAAGGATGTGGGTGCTCATTAGGTTATGAGTTCACTGAACTCATCTGACAAGAGAACATCAAATGGAAGTCTTACTTATTTATCAAAAGAATGTTCTCTTAGTGGGAGTTGTGCATGTGGTCCTTAGACATGTGACTACCATAATACCTTGTATACATGAACCCATATTTTGGTGCATACTCATTCATGACAATTAAGTCATGTACGGGGTGCTTCTAGATATGGTGGATTGTGTATGAAAGTAATGAGTAGGTCAACAAGGAATCAATCACTCCTAGTACAAGGAGAAGTTATCCTGTGTGATCTCTTCGAACGATGACTTAGGAAGTCTTTGATCAAAATAGGATGAGATTAGATAGGGTTTCTAATCTATCATCGGTCGAGTCTTCATTATCAAATTGAGATTCAAAAGGATTAAGTGCTAGGGTTTGATATTTGTCCATGCCCATCACTTAATCACGATAAAGTGTGATCGAAGGATTGAATTGCATGATAACGTTTCACTGAAGGGTGTTTTGATAATTTCTACAAATTCCTCTTCCAGGAAGACATGACATGTTGCTAGATGTCAATCATGTCTTGTAGATTTTCATGAATCAAATTGATTAGATTCATGAGTCAATTTGGAAGGTAGTTCAAATTGGCAACTTAGGTCAGCTCGATTTGACCTAATTAGGTCAATCATTTTTGATTGGATTGAATTACCTTAGATCTAGACCTACTGCTGGCTAGATGTGGATCCCAAAGGGTCACACACATTAGAGAATTGTCCAAGGAAGTCAATTGTATTGTTATTAGGGTCATTAGATCCTTATTGGCTAGCTAATTGACATACTAGCATATGATGGCTATCCCAACTTCTAACCCAATTAGATTGGGTGAGGTTGCATGCTAATTGTGCTAACCAATTTACATAGAAATTAAATTGGGTTGAGCTTAAGTGTGGTAGCCTAATTTAGATTTTATCTAGATTTTTATTGGACTTTTCTTGGATTTATGAAAGAGTCCATGTTGGCATGGACTATTGTGTCCCAATTTGGTTTCACGCCAATATTGGTATGCATAGAAGGACAAAGAGTCCTTCTGCTAGTCAGACACAAGTCCTAGAAAAATACTAAAGCTTTCATCCTAATCTCCATGCCATTTTGAAGAGGCTTTGACCAATCAAATGAAGGAAAATTCATGGAAGGCGTTAGCGCAATATGAACCCAACAAGTATCATCATAACTTCCTTCGTCCAAAGCATCGTGACATACTCTGGGCTCGAGCATAGGGGACACGTGATGTGGCATGATCGCTGATGTGGAACCCACATCAAACCCAGCTGGTAGCCACACTGGCAAAAGGTGCCACTAGATGCGATGGCCAGATGAAGACACGAGGTCAAGCCCCCGATCAAGGTTAGCTCCCATCCGAGGTCGAGCTCCAGGCCAGGGTCTTGCTCCCATCTTTCAAGGTTGAGACCCCAGTAGAGGTTAGCTCCTATCCAAGGTTGAGCTCCCAGTCGAGGTCGTGCTCCCACCTCCCAAGGTCGAGCCCCTGGTCAAGTTTAACTCTCATCCGAGATCGAGCACCTAGCCGAGGTCGTGCTCCGTCTCTCAAGGTCGATCCCCCGGTTGAGGTTAGCTCTCATCTGAGGTTGAGCTCCCAGTCGTGGTTATGCTCCAATCTTCTGAGATTGAGCTCCCGACCAATGTCATGCTCCCATATCCTGAGGTCGAGCCCTCGACCGAGGTCAGCTCCCATCTGAGATTGAGCTCCTGATCGAGGTCATGCTCCCATCTCCCAAGGTCGAGCCCTTGGTTGAGGTCAGCTCCCATATGAGGTCAAGGCCCTGGTTGGGGTCAAGCTCCCACCTTTTGAGGTCGATCTCCCAGGAATAGTGCCCCTGTTTTCCAAGACAGAGTTCCTGTTCAAGATCTAGAGGCATCATCCACCACCAGAGGGTTAGCCAAGAGCAAGGGAGAGAAGACCAAAAGGAATTCAAACCATAACGAGGAAGCTCTAGGCTACCTACAGCCCCGAGAGGGTAGCGCATGTCCTGTCAGAGGCTCCAGGTTTGCAACATGCCACCTACACTCTCTATGTGATGCATGCTCAACCGGGCTCCAGGAACTATCGCATGCTGCGTGCATCCCCTACCGTACAACCAGGGCTCCAATTCCTACAACTTGCCAACTATACCTTCTCCAAGAGGAGTATCCTATTAAAGCCCTTGGCCATGTAACACACTAACGGTCCCTCCTGGAATATAAATGCTCCATCCTGGCTCGAGGCTCCGTGGCACAGCGCCCGTGCCTCCCATGGAAAACTACTCCACCAAATGGACAAGAGCTGTACCATGCCGACAAACACCCCTAGTGGAAAGATCTCCTTCCAAGGACTGGTCTAAGAGAAGGGAGGCCACTGGCAGAGAATAACCCCACCAAGAGAGGGTACCAAGAAAGTGACATCCCGATGAGATCCCAGACCCAGTCTGTGGCATTTATGCTATATAAAATTGAAGAAGGGACCTCTGATGAGGGGAGGACGACCGGTAAGACAAAGAGTGCAAAATGGCAAGGGACCAAGAGAGAGAACCTCTCTACACTCTAACTTCCCACTCATTCCATCTCCCTCCATTCGATCATATTTGCTTTTCTCTACGGAGGTACACTAATCCTCCATCACGGAGGATCTGTTTTCCTTGATCATACCAACTGACTTGATAATCGAAGTATTCCTGCAGGAATCCTTGGCCCGGGTCTCCTCTTTTTTGCAAGATAACCAAACCAAGCATCTAGAGGAAGCTCGACATATTTGCAACATGTCAAAGCTATAGGCCACAATGATCTGGGTGGCAACATCCCTAATTAAAATTATGATTGAGACTTGTCTTAAACACCAATTGGTTTATAAGAATCAAATAGGTCAGCCTAGTGACTTGGTGGACCACTGAGCTTAATTAAGTCTTGAGATATTCAATTCACATTAAGTATGAATCGATATGACAAAACTATATCTAAGCTCAATTTTAAGCTCTTTGGATTTAATCTTAATCAACTATTTATTAGGTTTGATTAGCTTCTCAAAATTGAAACAAGATTCTAACCTAATCTAATCCAAACCTTATGGTGTAGTCCAATCACTAAACCTAGTTGTTCTACCCATACCCTCATGCATGAACTAAAATTTAGAACCTAAAAATAATTTTTAGAATATATTTAAGTGCATAAAATTAATGGTTTATGTTGCATGGAGTCCCTGGATCGGCCGGTCGGAGCCGCTGTGTCACAGGACCGCTCCCTGGTTCACCTGCAAAATAGGTCCCTTGCCGGAGTTGTTCCAACAGGGGACACTCCAATGCCTAAGTCAGTGACGGATCCCAGCCACAGAATGGTTAAGGGTGAAGAGAGTATGAGTGGAAAGTCTTTTAGAAACTTTGTGGTTGTAGATGAGCGTTTGTCTGCCTACCTCTCTAGCCATCCTTCTTACCATTATTTAAAAGAAGGCATCTGGCCTGTGGCCTACTCTTTTTTCGGTGATCATGGGGAGCCAATCTCTCCCATGATTTGCGATTGTGGGTTGTCATTGAGCGGTTCCGGCCAGATTGGAGGCATGGCAGCAGGAGTTGCGTGCCATGATCATGGCATGATGAGTGTCGAATGTAACCATTGGTTACAGTTGCCTTTC
Organism: Areca catechu; assembly: GCA_021397845.1. Taxonomy (NCBI): domain Eukaryota; kingdom Viridiplantae; phylum Streptophyta; class Magnoliopsida; order Arecales; family Arecaceae; genus Areca; species Areca catechu. The sequence continues at coordinate 74,783,625 of CM038041.1, forward strand.
TAGACCAGATTGTGGTCCAAGCTTCGGGTTTCCCCTTGCATGGGCCAAAGACTTGGTATTTGCTTCGAGGCTGGAGATCGTGTCTACGGCGGGGACCGAAGTACGTGCCTTCGAAAGTCAATGAGAAAATTTGTCTTCGATCAAGGCTGAAGACGTTGCCCAAAGGACTGGCCTTCGGATGGTGTAGTCCGGTGAGAAGCCTTGGGTTGCCTGCAGTTGGCCTGTCCCTTGGTTGGTGCGAAGTCTGTGGTTCAGAGAGAAAGGCTTTGACCAGTCAAACTGGAGTTCGGCTTGTAGCTGAACCGGGATATCCCAACAGTTGCCCCCTACTCTCAATTTTCGAAGCGGAGATTTGCCTTGAGAAGTGAGAGTATTAATACTTTGTCATCTTCCTCCCGGAAAACTGTGTAGTGGATGATTACGAGATCTCTAATTGGACTATCCATCATGATCTGGAAATCAAATGGTGGACAGCTATCACTCCCAGATTGGGGAAGAAGGAAAAAGTGGGTGGCCCTGGGGCCATCTTTCCCTTTTTCATTGCACGATGGTTGAGCCAATCTTTTGTTTGAGATTTGGATGGTTGTGGTGGCTCTCCCCTGTCCGTTGGATGAAGGGTGAGCCTTATCCTGGCGGTTAGTTGCAGGTGGGTTACCTCCCAGGATAACCTTGGGTCAATTCAACCCTGGCAGGACTCCAATGATCCTTGCTTTTCTTTTGGGGAAGGGCGAAGGTCCGGCCAAGGAAGCTTCTTCAACTTCATCTCATCCTCCGCACAACCTATTCCGAACTACTAGTCTATTTCGCATGTAGAATCTTCTTTCTACTCCCTTACTTCATTCCTTTGTCATGGAAGAAACCGTAAATAGTCAAGGGGAACAGGTTGGGCCCTCGGGGGCCGGTGACATAGTAGGTCTGAAGTCGATTCCCAGCTCGGTTTCTCAGGATAAGGAAGCCCTTCTCTGGAAATGCTATCACATTCCCGAGGTGTTCCCCTTCGTTCTCCCTGCACTCGAAGAACGAGTGAACGAACCTTCCCTTGGGTCTCTAGGCGTATATGATGATCATCTGAAAGCCGATCTTCGGTTTTCCCTACACCCTTTCTTCATCAGGATTTTCCACTTGTACCAAGTGGTGCCGGCGCAGTTGACCCTGAACAGCATTCAGAACATCTACAAGTTCCTGGTCATGTGCAGCATCGTAAATATAGAACCTAGGATCAATTTGTTTACGGCCCTTTTCATTCTCAAGAGGGACTTCCACAGTAATGGATGGTGGGGGATCGGCCCTAGGTTAGGCCACAGGGTCATCAAGGACATGCCCAGCGCCATCCTAGGGTGGAAACCCATTTTTGTATTTATGGTGTCTTCGATCCATGGGGCTTCGACACTGTGTGGAAGATGCCTCGCCTGACCGCCAACGACGGGAAGAAGGTCTTGGCGGTCGACCAGTCGGACTACGACCTTTTCGTCAACTCCGAAGTTGCCCCCATCCGGGAACTGTTGGAGGAGAGAAATCTCTACAGGGAAGGGATCAGCAGATTCCCTTCATTAGGTATAGCGATGGGGCTTCTGCTCCTCTTTTCTGATTTTGTGATGGTTCAATCTATTGAATTGAACTCTTTTGCTTGTAGGTGGCGGGATGAAGCCCAGTGTGAGTTGGCTCCATCAAACTTCAGAGAAGAGGGTAGCACAGGCCCCTCTCACTAGGTCTGCGGTTCGGAAGAGGGCTCGAAGGGATGGCCTCGAGGGGGACCAAGGCACTTCATCTTCCCGGGGCACGTCAGGGGAAGGCGCAGCAGCCATGGAAGGGGCTCCGTCAAGACCCTATCCAGTCGACACTCCACCGGCGACTATCTCCCTAGTTCACACAATGGGGATCCCGCCTCATGGAGTTGATATGCCACCATTTTGCCCCCCTGCTGCTGATAGGGGCAAAGCATGGCAAGTCGAAGGAGAGTTCGCCCATGGGGCTTCCTCAATCGGAAGCCGTTCGATGAACTCTTCGGAGCTCTCACCTACGGGGGGTCTGCTGGTCCCGGCCATAGCCAGGAAGGCATTGAAGGGCACACTACTATCTCATGACTTGGCAGTTCTTCAAAATCGGAATCTTCCCAGAGTGTCCGATTCTGCTTTCTCTGCCCTGAAATGGGTATGATCCTCATTGCCCCCTTTGTCCTGAAAGCTGTTTGATCCATGACCCCTCACTTTTGATGTAGTTGGTCTACGATCTCACCTTCATGGAGGAGGGCATGGGGAACATTGACAGCCTCATCCATGGCCTCAAAGAGGAGCTTCAGACTGCAAAGGCAGCAATGGAAGTAGCCGAAGAGTTAAAGCAGTCCATGGAGGACAGTCTTGCCTGGACAAGTGATGAAGTTCGCGAACTAAAGGGCAAACTAAAAGGTGCCCATCTGACAATGGCAGGACAAGAGGTAGAGTAGAGAAGGTGCAGAAAACAAGTTGACTTCTTGGAGCAAGCTACCAGGGAGGATCAGGAGAAGATAGAAAACCTGACCAAGACGGTGGAGGAGGCTTCCAGGAGGGTCGAAGAGGTGATCCTAGAGTCCAAAGCTGCTAAGAGGGAGTCCGTATCTTTGAAGAAACGGGCAGACAACGCCGTGGCTGACTTCAAAATGTCTTCACAATTTCAAGCGAAGATTAGTGATGCATCTTTGTATGGCTATCAGCACGGCTTCAACGATGGACTCTCCAGGCTGAAGGAGGCCTTCCCTCACCTCGACCTTTCTAGCATTCCTCCCTTCGATATAGCTGAAGAAGAAGAAGAGGAAGTGGAGGGGACCGAAGCCATAGTAGAAGGCGAGTAGGTGCCATGTCCGGAGGAGGAGGCCACTGCCTTAGTTGAAAATCCGGAGGTGACCCCAACTCCGACCCTGGTTCAGGAGGAAGCTCAGGCTGGAGGGGTCCGAGCAGAAGGTTCTCCGATCCTGGCCCAGATTGACGAAGTCCTCTCAGAACAGGTTGAGAGGTTGCTTCAGTCCTGTGTTGTAGAGTCTCCTCCCATCGATGTTGAGTGACTTGAGTCACTTTGGATGTATTTTCTTTCTTCCTCCTTTGTATCATCAATGAATTTTGTATGATAACTTTTCTACATTTTGAATGGAATTCTCCTTTCTTTGCATATGCCATGTTGTGCTTCTTGTGTAGCTCGAGCTGGTTTTACCGTTCTTTCTTCTGCTTATTTGAATAGTCGCATCCGAAGGCCGTTTAGTTGATAAGAACTGGTTTTACCATTCTTTTTCCTGTTTGGTTGAGTAGTCATGGTTGAAGGCTGTTTAGTCGATAATTGATGAAGATGAACCTTGGAGCAGACCAGAACTCCATTACTAAAGGCTATCACCTTCCTTCGGATATTAAGTTTGCCCGTTGGGGCGGACAAGCATCAACTCCCCGTCAAGCAATAATTAGGAAAGTTTGATTGTAATCTTGGTTGTCCATGTGGCACGTCGATATTTGTACAGTCATGATTTCTTGCACCTTGTGAGCCGTCGGGTCTCCTTTTTCTAAAAAGAAACCATTAATGATGCCATCGCACGATGACGATTTCTCCGGATTCGAAGCGATGGTAGTTGTTGTCCTGGGGATGGCTCCCAAGCAACTTTCTGGTTCTCGAAGCATCGCCCGGACATGTGGCACTTTTTGATGCGGCTGGGAAGGACGTGGGGCATGCCTCCCTGCAGTCGGTCGTGAGTGCACGGTCTATATAAATAGAACCCTGTCTTCTGCTATCAAAGGCCATCGTTTCCGTAGGCTCCTTCCCTCCATTAGAGATGAGGTTCAGCACTTCTGAACTCCGCCATGCATCAAAAAGAAAGGCCATTGACCCGAAAAGGAAACGAAGTCCGGAGTCCCTTGGGCTGGGGGATGATGACGAGGAGCCTCTCATGGACCACCTTGAAAAGAAGGTCCGCTTGTTGGAGGCCCGATTGAGGGAAGCTAGGGCCCAGGTCATAGAGGAGACCATGGCGGCGGAGGAAGCAAGGAGGGAGGTGGCAGATGCCATCGCAAACTTCAGGGCATCTGCTGCCTTCAAGGAAGAAGTCATCGAAGCGGCCCTGGACTCCTTCCACCAGGGGTTCCGGGAATGTTGGAGGAAGGCCTCCAAGTTTTATAACATGAAGGGCTTGGACAACATCAAGCCCTCCGTTCCCTTTCCCGGACACGAATTTGATTCTGACTCCGACGAGGGGTCAGATTCTAGTTCAGACGGGACCCCGGGGGCCCTTCATCATCCCTCCAGATCTCTCCCGACCGGTACTGGAAAAACCTGGCGAGGGGTTATTAAAAATTTCCCACATCTTCCTGGTGCTTCTCTTTTTTTTTTTTTTTGTATCTCTCCTTATGGTAGTTTCTCTTTCCTCCTTTCTTTTTCTTTTTTTTTTGTAAAAAAAAATTGAAAGGAATGAAGTATCCTTTTGTTACCTCTCCCATGCATTCTTTGCAGTATGTTGCATCATGCTTCATCTGAAATGTAGACTCTATGGACCATTTTTGTTCTACAGGGAAGAGACGAGGTCAGTTGGACCGTTCTTGTAATGTCTGTTGTCGATAGAAAGGACGATAATGGTCCTTTTAGGCATGTTTTTGGATTTACCGTAGGGTAGGGTATTTACACCATCCCCATGCACTTCTATCATGATTAAGGTAGGTTGTTCATGCCCACCTCGGCGCATCTTCGGATTCACCGTACGGTAGGTTACGAAAACCATCCATGCACCTTTGATCTTTTCGGTGGCCTAGTTAGACCTTCCATTGTGCTCATCTGACATACCAATAAGGTGAGTGGATCAGACTCTCCTTTGTGCAGTTGATCAATTTTTCAGATCAGGTCACTCAGGCTGTTGTCGTTCAGTCGATACAACTAGCCATTCTGAGTTGAGTAGGGTTGAGTAGCTTTGCATGGAAATTTCAGGAACTCTTTTATTGATAGTATTTGTGAAGGTTTTGTACATTCTATGGCCGGGAAAGGGCCTTCCCCTCCAGGGTCTTGAGTCAGTATATTCCTGGTCGAATGACTTCTTCGACTTGATATGGACCTTCCCAGTTGGGGGAGAGTTTACCCAGTTCCGTTGGCCTAGATACCTCTACCCTTCGCAATACCATGTCCCCCGTGCAGAAAATTTGCTCCTTCACCCTTGAGTTATAGTACTTGGCGACCTTTTGCTGGTACGCCGCCATCCTTATCTGATCCTGTAGCCTGGTGCTTGATAGCAAGTCTAGATCAATCTTTCTGCAATCGGAATTCTCAGGCTCTTCATAGTTGTCAATTCACAGGGACTGTAGGGAGACTTCAATAGGTATCACGGCTTCAGTACCATATACCAGGTTGAACGGAGATTCGCTAGTAGCCATTCTCGGGGTAGTTCGGTATGTCCAGAGAATGGAGGTCAGTTCTTCGACCCAAAGCCCTTTGGCAGCGTTCAACCTTGTCTTCAGACCATGGAGGATGGTCCGGTTAGTGACTTCGGCTTCTCCTTTAGACTGTGGATGATCAACGGATGTCAACCGATGCTGGATATGGTACCGAGCACAGAAGTCCTTAAACTTCAGATTGTCAAACTGTCTCCTGTTGTCCGTGATGATGATATGTGGGATGCCGAACTTGAATATGATAGAATTTTTTAGAAAAATTTCCACCTTACCCTCTGTAATCTGGGCCAATGGTTCGGCTTCTACCCACTTCATGAAGTAGTCAATGGCCACTAGGAGAAACTTTCTTTGCCCTGATGCTGGCGGGAATGGGCCAAGAATGTCCATCCCCCACTGGGCAAAAGGCCATTGGTGGGGACACCGGAGGCACCAGAATAAGATGGAGGCCTTTCAACCCTCTATGAATTGATCAATTAATTATGAGTCCATCTGTAATAAGGGCTTAGCCCATCTGAGTCCATTTTAGTTGTTATTTGAGTCTTTTGAGTTTCAGTTCTGTACTAGTCAGCTCATGTTGAGCTAGTTCAGTCCAGTGTTAGTCAGCTCATGTCGAGCTAATTTTATTTTTTTGAGTCCTATTCAACCATATTAAAGACTCAAGACCACATCATACAAGTGAAGACCAAGTCCAACTAGATTGCAGACATGGAATTATAGCCCAAGTTCAACCCAGCTTGAAGATTTGAAGACCTCAGGAGGAAAATTCAGAAAACCTTGATTTCTTGCAGATGCCCTCCAGATGCCCAGATTCCCATCCAGATGCCATTGTATATTCATAGATAAGGGCATCCATGATTCCAGAGGTCCATCTACATCCTAGCCCAAAGAAATCAAGCCCAGGCGCCAAGCCCAAGCCCCTAAGAAGCAAGATACCAGGGAATATTCCTGCTACCTGGCTACCAGGCCACCCCAGCTTCCAGAGGCCCAAACCCATGCTCCCAAGCCACATTCGGCTGGCCTCTTGCTGCTCCTAGAAGCCCAACACGCCCTCCAAAGGATCCTTGGAGTGTTGGCCAAGTCAAGAGAATTTTTAGGGATTTTTCTGAAAGATTGTGCCCTGAAAGCCAATTGAAATATTGTAATTTTGATCCCTAAATCAATGAATTGACATTTTATAAAGGCATAATTTTCATCATTTGCTGTGTCTTTTCGATTTTATGATGAACCCCATAGATTAGGGCTATAGTTCTAGGGTTATGATGAGATCATACCAGTGAGACCTAAAGCCTTAAAACCCTAATCTAAAATATTCCTGGTCGATGGGACATTGAGTTGGGGATCAATGTTTCCGGCAAGACCAGCACATCCTATATATGTTTTGTAATGAGGGTGACTGATCTCACAGTCACTTGTGTTTGACACTAATACTAGGATGTGAGTGTTCATTTGAGAATGAGTTCACTGAATTGATCCAGATTGAGAATATCTAATGGAACTTTATCTGTTTGTCAATAGATAATTCTCATAGTGGAAGTAGTGCATGTGGTCCTTTGACCTGAGACTACCATAGTACCTTATATATATGAATCCATACTTTGGTTCGCAATCAATCATGACACTGAGTCATGCACGAGGTGATACTGGTTATGGTGGATTGTATATGGAGGTTGTGAGTAGGTCAACAAGGAATTGATCAGCCCTAGTAAGAGGGAATAGCATCCAGCTAATTTCAAATGATGGATTCAGGAAACCTTTGATCAAAGTATGAACATTAAAGTTATTTTCTAATGGTTAATTAATGAATCATCATTATAAAGATTGAGCTAGGGATGAATATGAAATTGGATTTGACAAGTATCCATATTCATAATCATATTCGGGGTGCAAGTTGATCAAAGGACTGAATTGCCCGGTAATTCACCACTGAAGGGTATTTTGGTAATTTCACCAAAATTCCACATCTTCCGGGTAGACATGATACATTGCTAGACGTCAATCTTGTCTTGTAGGTATATGATTGAGTCATGGTAATTCAAATCAGTTAATTTGAATTAGATTCTAATTGACCGAGTCGAGCTAGTTTGAGTCGACCTAAATCGGCTTAGTTGAGATCTAACCGAATTAAGTCGAATAAAACTCGGACCTACTGCTGGCTAGGTGTGGAACCCAATGGGTCACACAAAAAAAAAAATTGATGAAGGATTTAATATGGAATTAAATCATGTTTGCAGGATAAACACACTAGCATGTGTTGCAGACCAAATTTCTATTCGAATCAGATTCGAATTTGGTTCCGAATTGGGCTTAATTGGGTTCTAATTGAGCCAGATTAAGGTCCAATTTAATTTTTAGGACATTGGGCTAACCATGGCTGAACCTAAGTGAACTTAGTTCACTGAGACCCTCTCTCCAAGCCGCCCCCTCCCTTTTCTCACCCGCGCGTGCCAAGAAAGAGAGTCCACGCGCGTGGACTTCTCTTAAAACGCGTGAGAAGGAAAATGTCGGAGAAAAATCTGAAAAAAAGGGGCATTTCAGATCTTTGTTTGTCGCCCTTGGATCTGGATCTGATGGCTAGAAAAAATTAAGGAAAAGATCCGTCGCTTTTCGGTCGCAAATCCATCTCCAAAAGTCGCGATTCTTCCTGAAATTTTTTCGAGAGTCCTCGTCGGAAAAACGAAAATTAAATCGGAGAATCATGATTTTTGGTTGAGGGGATGCGTGAGGAATGAGGGATCGTGATCCCTTGGGTTTCAGAGGGTTGCGTTGTTTCGAGATGACATCCCTCTGAGATCTATAAATAGGGTTGGGCTCTCGGGGGTTTTCACGTAACATAATTCAGAGATCCAATTCCCTTTCCTCCTCTCCAGGATACTCCTTCCCCTTGTTCTTGTTGGGTATTGTTTCCCTTATAGAGGTATCCTCTGTCGAAACTCTGACCCTAAACAAGAATAAGAAGAAGGTCTTGAACGGTAAAGGAAAGAAAATGGAAAGGATCTGTTCTTCTTCTTTTCCTTCTTGAATTAAGACATTGCCTGTCTTAATTTTTTTCTTCCAATTCAATTCAAGAAAAGGGATTCAAGAAAGGGAATTCTTGAAGAAAATTCAAGAAGAGGAAAGAAGGAAGAAAAGAAATTTTCAAGAAAGAAAATTTCAGCCTAAAAGTCCAAGAATTGAATTCTTGAAAAAGAATTCAAGAAGATGAGCCAAGAACTAGGAATTGTTGTCTTCATCTTTTTCTGTGTGGATCACCATTGGAGGGTGAACATTTGGGCACCTGGTGGAGATTCAGAGTTTGGATTTTGCGATACAGGTTAGTATCTTACTTTGAGATTAAATCTTATATATATGCATTTTATATGTTTTAATTCTTTTAAGGAGATCTTGGGTTAAAGGTTTGGTGAAGATTTCAAAAGATAAAATTAAAAATTTTGAAATCTATGTTTCCGCCTTGCTATCAAACCCTACAGTGGTATCAGAGCCTCCTTATTAAGATTAAAATATATATGCTGAATTTTAGATGCATATTTATATAAGTAACAAGAGATGTAATATATGTTTGTTGTAATGTCACCAATTAGGGTTTTCACTCAAACCCTAATTGTTGTAGAGATATGCATAGAGATCTAGTCATCATACTGAAATAAGGTTGCCCTGGCATAATGGTGGATCCATTATGTGGTAAATGGTTGTCCTAGTATGATGACACACTAATCACATATTTGTGTTAATTATGCATATATGTTTGATGTATGCCACTAATTAAGGTTTTCACTTAAACCTTAATTTGCATAGAGATATGTTTAGCCTTCTAGTCATCATACTGAAATAAGGTTGCCCTGGCATAATGGTGGATCCATTATGTGGTAAATGGTTGTCCTAGTATGATGGCACACTATGGCACATATTTGCTAAAATGTGCTTTGTTTTAATAAAGCCCTCTTTAAAACATATTAAGTTGTAGTGTCATATACCAAAAGCAAAAATAATCAATATGATTAGTTTATCATTCGGTGTCTAGGAAAAGTGGTTCATGATCGGTAAAGAGGACGTGGTTTTTAATTGGTTCCGTTGACTGACCTGGCCAATTCTTATTGGTGTCTAAGGAAATCAACGGGGGGACTCCCACCACTCTCCCACTTACCTGGCCGGTATGATTAACTTAATTATTGATTGATATGCTTAGTATAATATTCACTACATAGGGTCTTCCTTCATGCCAAGTCATTATTATGTTATGATCCATATTAGGTTTGTTGTGTACACACAAGGCCTTTTTCTTTATGGTGAGTAACATAATTTTTGCTTGGTACATTTGATGCTTATGGAATGATTTAATATAATACTTTGTTGTGTACACACAAGGGTATTATAATTAATATCATGACTATATAGTAATGAAGGGTCTAACTTAACTAAAATATTATAGTTTGTTGTGTACACACAAAGCTATTAATATTTTAGAGGCCAAGATAAGTTGAGAATTGTATGAATTACAATTGGAAAGAGTTTTCCTACCTTTGAACTTATATAAGATTTGTTGTGTACACACAAGGTCTTTTATGAGGAATTAGGATCTCAACCCCACTAAGAGAACCAATTAGGGTTTTCTCGATCATCACATTGAGGGTTATGATGCTTGATAAAATAGTGGGAGACATAATTAAGTTAAAGTCCTAATTTAATTATGTTTTGTCAACATTGATTGTTTGCTTATGTAATATTGTTTGTTAATGTAGATTAAATGGCATCTTCACTCTCACTCCGTAGCATTCTTGATGCAAATAAATTGACTGGACCAAACTATGTTGATTGGTTGAGAAACCTGAAGATAGTACTCAGCCAAGAAAGAATTTCTTATATTCTTGATACCCCAACCTTGGAACCATTAGGGGAAGATGCCTCGCAAGAGGATAAGACCACGTATAACACGTGGCAAAATGACTCACTTACTGTCAAGTGTATAATGCTTGCCTCTATGACCAATGAGTTACAGAGGCAACATGAAAGCATGGACACAAACTCCATATTGCTCAATTTAAAAGAACTTTATGGAGAACATAGTCGAACTGCAAGATATGAAATATCTAAGCAGTTATTCCGTGTAAGGATGACAGAAGGTACATCCGTACAAGACCATGTATTAAAGGTTATTGACCTAATCACCCGATTGGGTCATTAGGTTTTGTTATGGATGGGGAGTTGAATCAGGATTTAATCCTGCAGTCACTCCCAGAGTCATTTTCACAGTTTGTTCTTAATTATCATATAAACAAACTTAACACTTCCTTGCCTGAGCTGTTGAATATGTTAAAAACAACAGAGAGCCATTTAAAGAAAAATAAGGCTCCACTTCTTCTTGTGGATGGTGTAAACAAGAAGAAAATAGGCAAAAAGGGTTCCAAGAGGAGGTTAAACCCAAAAGGGGGCATCAAGAAAAAGAAAGGAAAGAAGGCCTCTGGACAAATGACCTGCTTTCATTGTGGCAAGCCGGGTCACTGGAAAAGAAACTGCAAGGTTTACCTTGCAAGTATGAAGCCTGGTGCTAGTGATGCACCAAAAGGTATGTATGAGATACATGCAATTTTGTCATTAGACTCTTCTAATTCAAACTCTTGGGTATTGGATACTGCTTGTGGTCATCATATCTGCAAATCATTGCAGGGACTACATAACATCAGAGTTTTGAAGGAAGGCGACTTCGAGCTCTACCGTGCTGGAGGAGATTCCATCCAAGCAGAAGCTGTAGGGACTTATATGTTGAAGCTGCCTTCTGGGAATATTTTAGAGTTAAAAAATTATTATTTTATGCCTAGAATCATTAGAAATATCATATCTGTACCCTTGTTACTTAAACAAGGATATATTATGAATGTAATGAGCAGTGGCTGCTCAATCAGTTTTTCTAATGAAATAATATTTAATGGCATATTTTGCAATGGTCTCTTAACTTTATCTTCTGATGACAATATACTACATGTTAGTAATAAACGAAAAAGAGATGAAGTAAACAATACTTTACTTTGGCACTGTCGTCTTGGACATATTAGTGAGCAGAGGATTAACAAGTTATACAAGGAAAAATTCCTTAATCCTTATGACTATGAATCATTAGGAACTTGTGAATCATGTCTCATGGGTAAAATGACCAAGACTCCATTTAGTGGACATAATGAAAGGACAACAGAGTTATTAGGACTCATACACACTGATGTATGTGGACCTATGACAACTCAGGCCAAGGGTGGATACTCATATTTCATCACATTCACTGATGATTTTTCAAGGTATGGATTTGTGTATCTAATGAAACATAAGTCTGAAGCTTTTGAAAAATTTTTAGAGTATCAAAATATGGTAGAGAAACAAACGGGGAAAAGTATTAAGATCCTTCAATCAGATAGAGGAGGTGAATACTTATCCACCGAGTTTCTTGATCACCTTAAACAAAAGGGAATCATCTCTGAATGGACTCCTCCTTACACACCACAATTAAATGGTGTTGCTGAAAGGAGAAATCATACTTTATTAGATATGGTACGGTCCATGATGTGCTTCACAGACTTACCTGTTTCTTTCTAGGGATATGCCTTGGAAACAGCGGCTAATATTTTGAATAGAGTACCATCCAAATCTGTATCTAGCATTCCATATGAGTTATGGAGGGGAAAGAAACCCAATCTTAAGCACCTTAAGATATGGGGATGTCCAGCTTATGTCAAAAGAAATTTTGGACAAAAACTTGATGTTAGAGCAGAAAAATGTCTATTTGTTGGATATCCCAAAGATAGTATAGGATATCGATTCTACCACCCTATTGAACAAAAGATTTTAGTCGTAGGCATGCCATTTTTATGGAAAAAGAATTCATCCTACAAAATGGCAGTGGGAGAAATATTGAACTAGAAGAAGTTCAACAAGTAGATACATCTCAACAAAATCATAACACAATTAGTATAGAACCTGAACACACCACTCATATCCGTAAGTCTGATAGAGTGCGACATGCACCTGAAAGGTATGGGTTCATTATTGAAAATAATGAAGCCCGAATCATTGATAATGATGAGCCTCTAACATATACGGATGCTGTCATAAGTAGTGACTCAGACAAATGGCTGGAAGCCATGAGATCCGAAATGGACTCTATGTATGTCAACCAAGTCTGGACTTTGGTTGATGCTCCAGAGAGTGTTAACCCTATTGGATGCAAATGGGTCTATAAGAAAAAGATTGGGGTAGATGGCCAAGTTGAAACTTATAAAGCCAGATTAGTGGCTAAGGGTTTCAGACAAAAATAGGGAATAGATTATGATGAAACATTTTCTCCTGTTGCCATGCTCAAATCTATTCGGATCATGCTTGCTATAGCAGCATATCATGATTATGAAATCTGGCAGATGGATGTGAAAATTGCATTCCTCAATAGTTTCCTTGAGGAAGAGGTTTATATGTCACAGCCAGAAGGTTTTGTCTTGGAGACTAAACCTAATCAGGTATGCAGGCTAAAGAAATCTATTTATGGATTAAAGCAAGCATCTAGGAGTTGAAACATCCGATTTGATAAGACAGTCAAAGAATTTGACTTTATCAAAAATGAGGATGAACCTTGTGTGTACAAGAAGACTAGTGGGAGTGCCATAGTTTTCTTGGTTCTGTATGTAGATGACATACTCCTCATTGGGAATGATATCCCAATGTTACAATCGGTTAAGGTATGGTTATCTAAACAGTTTTCCATGAAAGACTTGGGAGAAGCATCTTATATACTAGGCATTAAGATCTATAGAGACAGATCTAAGAGGATGCTAGGTTTATCCCAGTCTAGGTACATTGACCAAGTGCTAAAAGATTTAGCATGGAGGAGTAAAAGAGGTTACTTACCTATTGGTCATGGCATACATCTTTCTAAGAAGATGTCTCCTAAGACACCTGAAGAAAGAAATAGAATGAATTTGGTACCTTATGCTTCGGCAGTAGGGTCTATTATGTATGCTATGTTATGTGCTAGACCTGATGTGGCATATGCCTTAGGTATAGCCAGCAGGTTTCAGGCTGATCCAGGAGAGGATCATTGGAAGGCTGTAAAAAATATTCTTAAGTACTTAAGAAGAACTAAGGATATTTTTCTAATATACGGAGGATCTGATCTTAAACTAGAAGCTTATTCAGATTCTAGTTTTCAATCAGATCCAGATGACAGCAAATCTATATCTGGGTATATTTTTACCCTTAATGGAGGAGCTGTAAGCTGGAAAAGTTCTAAACCGCAAACTGTAGCAGACTCAACAACTGAGGCAGAGTACATTGCTGTTAGTGAAGCTGCCAAGGAAGCTGTCTGGATGAAGAAGTTCATATCAGAGTTGGGCATAGTTCCTGAGATTGAAGGTCCAGTATCACTTTACTGTGATAATACGGGGGTTGTTGCTCAAGTAAAGGAACCAAGAGCTCATCACAAATCAAAGCACATTCTGAGATGCTTCCATCTCGTTCGAGAGATTGTCGAAAGACAAGAAGTCTGCATTAAAAGGGTAGAAACGAAGAACAACGTAGCAGACCCGTTCACTAAGGCTCTATCACAGCGAGAGTTTGATCGCCACCTTGATTGTATGGGGTTATGATTTAAAGGCGATTGGCTTTAGTGCAAGTGGGAGATTGAAAGATTGTGCCCTGAAAGCCAATTGAAATATTGTAATTTTGATCCCAAAATCAATGAATTGACATTTTATAAAGGCATAATTTTCATCATTTGCTGTGTCTTTTCGATTTTATGATGAACCCCATAGATTAGGGCTATGGTTCTAGGGTTATGATGAGATCATACCAGTGAGACCTAAAGCCTTAAAACCCTAATCTAAAATATTCCTGATCGATGGGACATTGAGTTGGGGATCAATGTTTCCGGCAAGACCAGCACATCCTATATATGTTTTGTAATGAGGGTGACTGATCTCACAGTCACTTGTGTTTGACACTAATACTAGGATGAGAGTGTTCATTAGAGAATGAGTTCACTGAATTGATCCAGATTGAGAATATCTAATGGAACCTTATCTGTTTGTCAATAAATAATTCTCATAGTGGGAGTAGTGCATGTGGTCCTTTGACCTGAGATACCATAGTACCTTATATATATGAATCCATACTTTGGTTCGCAATCAATCATGACACTGAGTCATGCACGAGGTGATACTGGTTATGGTGGATTGTATATGGAGGTTGTGAGTAGGTCAACAAGGAATTGATCAGCCCTAGTAAGAGGGAATAGCATCCAGCTAATTTCAAATGATGGATTCAGGAAACCTTTGATCAAAGTATGAACATTAGAGTTATTTTCTAATGGTTAATTAATGAATCATCATTATAAAGATTGAGCTAGGGATGAATATGAAATTGGATTTGATAAGTATCCATATTCATAATCATATTCGGGGTGCAAGTTGATCAAAGGACTTAATTGCCTGGTAACTCACCACTGAAGGGTATTTTGATAATTCCACCAAAATTCCTCATCTTTCGGGTAGACATGATACGTTGCTAGACGTCAATCTTGTCTTGTAGGTATATGATTGAGTCATGGTAATTCAAATCAGTTAATTTGAATTAGATTCTAATTGACCGAGTCGAGCTAGTTTGAGTCGACCTAAATCGGCTTAGTTGAGATCTAACCGAATTAAGTTGAATAAAACTCGGACCTACTGCTGGCTTGGTGTGGAACCCAATGGGTCACACACAAAAGAAAATTGATGAAGGATTTAATATGGAATTAAATCATGTTTGCAGGATAAACACACTAGCATGTGTTGCAGACCAAATTTCTATTCGAATCAGATTCGAATTTGGTTTCGAATTGGGCTTAATTAGGTTCTAATTGAACCAGATTAAGGTCCAATTTAATTTTTAGGATATTGGGCTAACCCATGGCTGAACCCAAGTGAACTTAGTTCACTGAGACCCTCTCTCCAAGCCGCCCCCTCCCTTTTCTCACCCGCGCGCGCCAAGAAAGAGAGTCCACGCGCGTGGACTTCTCTTAAAACGCGTGAGAAGGAAAACGTCGGAGAAAAATCTGAAAAAAAGGGGGTGTTTCAGATCCTTGTTTGGCGCCCTTGGATCTGGATCTGATGGCCAGAAAAAATTAAGGAAAAGATCCGTCGCTTTTCGATCGCAAATCCGTCTCCAAAAGTCGCGATTCTTCCTGAAATTTTTCCGAGAGTCCTCCTCGTCGGAAAAACGAAAATTAAATCAGAGAATCGTGATTTTTGGTTGAGGGGATGCGTGAGGAATGAGGGATCGTGATCCTTGGGGTTTCAGAGGGTTGCGTTGTTTCGAGATGACATCCCTCTGAGATCTATAAATAGGGTTGGGCTCTCGGGGGTTTTCACGTAACATAATTTAGAGATCCAATTCCCTTTCCTCCTCTCCAGGATACTCCTTCCCCTTGTTCTTGTTGGGTATTGTTTCTCTTACGGAGGTATCCTCTGTCGAAACTCTGACCCTAAACAAGAATAAGAAGAAGGTCTTGAACGGTAAAGGAAAGAAAAAGGAAAGGATCTGTTCTTCTTCTTTTCCTTCTTGATTTAAGACATTGCCTGTCTTAATTTTTTTCTTCCAATTCAATTCAAGAAAAGGGATTCAAGAAAGGGAATTCTTGAAGAAACTTTAAGAAGAGGAAAGAAGGAAGAAAAGATATTTTCAAGAAAGAAAATTTCAGCCTAAAAGTCCAAGAATTGAATTCTTGAAAAAGAATTCAAGAAGAGGAGCCAAGAACTAGGAATTGTTGTCTTCATCTTTTTCTGTGTGGATCACCATTGGAGGGTGAACATTTGGGCACCTGGTGGAGATTCAGAGTTTGGATTTTGCGATACAGGTTAGTATCTTACTTTGAGATTAAATCTTATATATATGCATTTTATATGTTTTAATTCTTTTAAGGAGATCTTGGGTTAAAGGTTTGGTGAAGATTTCAAAAGATAAAATTAAAAATTTTGAAATCTATGTTTCCGCCTTGCTATCAAACCCTACATTTTCTACCTAATGTTTCCTTATTTTCTAGCTAGGGTTTGAGAGGGAAAAGGATTCTTATGTAAAGACTTATGTGCCCTTACTTGGAGCCCAAGGTTAAGGGTCTATTTAAAGGACCCTAGCCTCTTGTATGAAGAGAGATTTTGATATATGAAATAAACATTGAGTTCTTTAATTGCTTTGTGTGATTACCCTGCTGTGTGCATAAAGGGGTTTGAGAGTTCTTCTTCCCGGTGTTTGCAACCATCTTCCTGCCACCAACCATCCTTCCAGTCCCTCCAAAACTTTCTTTCCTTTGCTATTTTCCTTTGTTTTCTTGATTTCCTCTGAGTTTTCTAACCCCTGATAGGTCGTTTGCAGGTCCCCGAGTTCCTACGAATCCAATGACTCCAGCCACGCCTCATTCGGACCATATAGCAGAAAGCCAGGTATCCGCGGGTCTTTGGCTCATTTTTCGAGGCCGCATCCATCGAGAAACGAGAGATCCCTTCACTGCGATCTTCACCGAGTGCTTCAGACGTTGTTAGGTACACCCCCTCTACCTCCAGTCTTATTATTGTAGGAGAACTTGCCCTATCCGAGGCTTCTCAGCCCCGACGATCCTTCTTTAGTACTTTTCTAGGTTCTAATCTGCATGCTTGGCTTCAAAAACTCATACAAAATTCCCTACAACCAATTTTGATCTAAAATTCGGGAATTAATCACCTAACCCCACATATAAAACATACAAAAAGAATTGCATCCATATTAGTCCCGCATCATTTCACTTCTATTCCTCTTCTCTCCCTTCTCTGCTCTATCATCCTTTTGACCCCTGACTGGTGACCACTTCTAATGTGCCGGCTTGGTTCCCACTTCCATTGCACTAGCACTGGTTCCCATTCTTCACTCTCTTCCAACTTCACGGAGTCCCTTAGAGCCTATGCATAGGGGATAGAAGAGGATCTACTTAAAATGAGTTGTGTTGAAGTGAGGGAGGGAAGAGCTGGTTCTCTGTCTTTTGTACTTCTCGTTCTATAGTAAAAGAGTATATTTTACATTATCTATATTTGTTCTCTTTTATTCATCGTTTATTGTGCTTTAACGTTAAATTGAGGTTAGGGACTGTTCTTGGTTTTTGGAGACACGCCGTGATCAATTACAGGTATGCCGCATGCCGAGGGGAGAAGAGTTAGATACCTAGTGCCTACCAAAGACGCGCTGTGATCTGCCACATGTACGGGGCATGCCAAGGGAAGACAGGTAGATCTCTAAAATCAATTACAAGAGAAATGCAATTCAGCAATGCACAATCACTCATTCTCTCCTGAAATACTAACTCTTACTTGCTTTTCACCTTAGAAGTAATTTAATTCTTGCTCACTTTTTTTTTCCCACGACAATTACTTTTCTTTTCTTTTTAAATCATAACATAGCCTTAAGATTTAAAGGATACGATCCCGACTCATCCTAGCTATAGAGCAGAGTTGGTGAATTATTTTTGACCATCTATGACAGCAATCAAGTTTTAGCATCGTTGTCGGGGGCCATAGGCAAGGTTGTGATTTAAAAATAAAAAAAAAAGTACAAAAAAATGTAAAATTTCTTTTTTCCTTGTACTACTTTCCTAATTGACTTACATCCAAAGTTTATCTTTCTAACTTGTTTGCAACTAACCTAGAACTCTAACCAAATCTCCGCCCCTATCACTCTTAGCTTTAGTACTCCTTAGGCTCTCATTTTTAGTTTTTTTTCTATCATTCTTCTCTCTTCTTTTCCTCTTCTCCTCTCTTTAAATAAATAAATAAATAAATAAAATATTTTAAAAAGAGAAAACCTAGAAGAAGATTTCTTTAATCTAGGACATTTGATTAAACTTTCCAAAATCATCAGAACAATCCAATGAATTGGAGCAGTGCTAGGAACATGTTTCCCAATAATGGAGTGGATAAGTTGTCCCATGCTTTCGATGCCATATCCTATTAACTTGATCTTCTACAAACTATGAGCTACTCTTCCACTCAATCCTTTTTTCCTGCACAATAGGCTTGCTCCACATATCCGAGTCCAACTCACTTTGTAAGTGAGTGCCCAGCCATGTATCAATTCCTTGAGTCTAGGTATGACCAATTTTATCAAGATGAAACTTATATGGCTTATAGACCAGGAGAAAACCCATACATCAATGCTTACAACCAAGGTTGGGGGACTTAACCATATTTGTCAAGGCAACCACACACAATGGTTACCTCGCTACCACAAAGACCTCCATTCGTAGATGAGCCTTATCACGATCTGCCCTATCCATGTTATCAACCTTCTCCAAATTATAGTTTACCATTTGATGAGAAGGCCTTGCAAGCCATGGACCGAATCAAGAAAATGATTATGCTTCAGTAGCAACATCTCGATGAACTTTTTGATCAGACTGATCGATTATTAGCTGAAATTAATAGAAGGAGGTAAGAATACTGCACAGTCTATCTGAGAGTAATTTGGAGGGACATTACCAAGTTGAAGATTCTAAGGACCCTTTAAGTTTTTTTGAAAAATCAATCATAACTTTCTAAAATGAATTGGTTATGGAACAACCCTGCACTATCATAGGTACCAATATGGATAATTCAACTGAGGCAGAAGGGTGGGATGACCCGTTCCATCATCATCTCACTCACTAATAGTTCCCTTCCCAAGTACCTTAGAATCATCAATTCCTTGTTATGGGATGGAAGAAAAAATTGATAATATGACGGAATTAATTGAGAATCTCTAAGAACCACAACATAATAACATAACAGGGGAAGCCAGACCTCCAAGTTTTCCCCAGAACTCATCAGATCCCTATATGGCTCAGTGTGAGGTAAATAATTTTAATAATAATGAATATATCATGCGGAGGGATAACCTATTCGATACACAGTATTTCAAACCCACCCCACTTTTGATGGAACAAGTTGAGCCAACACCTAGCCCCCCAATAGCACCTTTATTAGAATCACCACTAGATCTAGAATTGAAGCCACTTCCTATCACACCTAATGACACTCTACCAGTGATCTCTACTCAGGAAGACCCTATAGTTGGTGTTCTAAAGATGCATAGACAAGCTATTGGATGGGATGTTTATGAAATGTGCGATAATGATCTTAAAAGTTTTATAGCTGATTTTTCTATATTTGGCACTACTTTTGAGGATTGCCTATAAAATCTATCTTTTATTCTAAAATGATGTATGGAGATAGACCTACAATTAACTTGGACAAAGTTCCATCAAGAAAGGATTAGCGTATATCTTTCTAAAGTTACAAGATTTTTTAAGCTATCACCCCCGCTCTCGACCCAACATACACAATCCCTTCTTAATCTTAAACCAAATTGCTATAAAATTTTAAATCTTGGTCTAGCATGCTTTCTTGGTACACTCTATGGATCAGGATTAATCATTACCAAAAACTCTACGAACATTTTTCTGCCATGATGACAAGGCCTCCTGATTGGTCTTGTCTTTTGAAAATCTGGAGGGACATACCGAAGCTTAATATCAGTAACACTACCTCATAGCATCCGACTGAAGAGGTTAAACTTAGCGCTATTGGGAGGCAAACCAATTGTAAGGGTTTTGGTGACTAGGGCGAAAGAGTGGATTTCAAAAATTTATTTTGAAACCACTACCATACCCTTAACCCAGAACCTCCTTACTAGGAATTAAAACATACAAACATGCATATATAATATAAACTAAAGTTTAGGCACCAACCTGAACCGCTAGTATCCAATCCGATGAAGAAAACCTTGATTCAGCCTTCTTCTCCACTAGGCACACAAACGTTCACCCTCCAACGGTGATCCACACGAAACTTGGACCAAGGAAGAACTCCTTCAAATTGCTTGGAGAAGTAGAACTCTTTCGGCAGCCTTTGGTCTATTGACCACTGTAGGACACCGTGTCCTACTGTAGGGCACTAAAGACACTTTCCTAAACCACTCTTGATTTTAGGACAACCCTCCACTAGGACCCCTTAGGCTTATATCCTAAAACAAAGCCTTGTTTTATTAGAAAAGACCTTGTCTTAACAAGACAAGTCTTGTCTTAAAGAAAGGAGGGAGAGAGAGACACTCAGAATAATACTTCGGTGGAATTCTTATTTTCAGACTGATTTCACCGCCCCCTATTTATAGATACAAGAGGGACATGTGATTTGTCCTCCCATCAACTTATCGGATATGATTTTTCAAGATCGAAGAGAAGTTATCTGGCTTGAAAAATCATATCTAATAAGCCCATTCATGCATCGAAGGCCTTATTCACATCCCTTCTTTTATCTGGACGAATTCTTACATGCCACATGTCAATTACCAGTCCGTAGAAAGCCAAGAGGTGCCTCTTCAATCTCCAAACATCAGAGATAATGAAGAGTCCTGGTAGTAGAAGGACTCTCCATCAGAACTGCGTGCCACATGAAGAGTTGCGACTCTTCATGCACCGCGCGCGCCATCCTTCTTCAATACAAATTTCAAAGAATGTTGATAAGTCAAAACATAGGCAATATGGGTGTCATTGGAAAGACCATAAAATTTCCTTTTTGACCATATAAATTATGTTCAAATAAGAGATCTATAGCTCATTCTGTGCCCTTTTGAAGTTAATATATCATTTAGGTACCAAGAGTCCCATGCCATTGGGACTCTTCATTTATGGCACCTAAAATGCCCTTAAATCTAAATTAAAATCAGATTTAGCTCTGATTAGGCTAGCCCCACTTAGGACTCAACCTAATTTAGGTTTCTTATAATTAGGTTAGCCTAATTAGCAAAGCATCCGGACCCAATCCAATTGTGTTAGGAATTTGGTTAGCCTACATATGCTAGTATGTAATCCGGCTAACCAATTATGATCCAATGACCCTAATTAAAACATGAATGACTTTCTTGGCCAAGTCTATATTGTGTGTGACCCATTGGGTTCCACATCTAGCCAGCAGTAGATTTAGGTTTGAGTCGATTCGATCTGATCGAACCCGATTGACCAAATTAGGTCAAATTGGCTCACCTAATTGTCCAATTCGAATCACACGTCGAATTGACTCATAAAACCAAATCAATTGGTTCATGAAGACCTACAAGACAAGATTGATGTCTAGCAACATGTCATGCTTACCTGGAAGATGAGGAATTTTGGTGGATTTACCAAAATACCATTTAGTGGTGAGTTACCGAGTAATTCAGTGCTTCGATTTACTTGCACCCTGAATATGACTATGGATATGGATACTTATCAAATCCAATTTCATATTCATTCCTTGGTCAATCTGATAATGATGATTCATTAATGAACCATTAGAAACTATTTCTAATGTTCATACTTTGATCAAAGATTTCCCGAATCTTCATTTGATTGAAATCATCTGGATGCGCTTCCCTCTTACTAGGGTTGATCGATTCCTTTTTAACCTACTCATAACCTCCATATGCAATCCCCCATACCCAGTATCACCCCATGCATGACTCAGTGTCATGATTGAGTGTGAACCAAAGTATGGATTCATGCATACAAGGTACCATTACAGTCTCCGGTCAAAGGACCACATGCACTACTCCCACTATGAGAACTATCTATTAACAAACATATAAGGTTCCATTAGATGTTCTCACGCTGGATCCATTCAGTGAACTCATTCTCTAATAAGCACCCACATCCTAGTATTTGTGTCAAACACAAGTGATTGTGAGATCAGTCACCCTCTTCACCAAGCATACATAGGATGTGCTGGTCTTACCGGATACATTGATCCCCTACTCAATATCCCATCGACCAGGAATATTCTAGATTAGGATTTTAAGGCTTTAGGACTCACTGGTATGATCTCATCATAACCCTAGAACCATAGCCCTAATCTATGGGGTTCATCATATCTTAATAAAATTAATAAGACACAGGGTATGATGAAAATAAAATGCCTTTATTAATTAATAATGTCAATACACTGGTTTGGGATACAAAAGAAAATCCCATCGAAATACAATATTTCGATTGGCCTTTAGGGCATAATCCTTTCACCAATAATCTTAGCTTTCTTTCTTTTAGTATATTTACAAGAACTTAGATGGCAGAACAGGAACCCCCTACTTCATGAAGTCGTCTTCAACTCCCAAAGCACATTCATCCCAGGTGTATTCTTTCTTATAATACCTCTTATTTTCTTTCCTACTCCACTGAAGACAATGTCGATAAAGTTGGGGGGGAGAGCAAAACATGACTTGCTTAAATCTTCGAGTACAGTTAGAAGTGATCATGTTATGTGTACCTGATTATTATCTCAAATTGGAGTTATGTAGGCACCTTAATCAATAATTGATTAATGGTCTAGATAATGCTAGAGATGTTAAGGGATAAATTATTAATGAAACTCAATAAATGGTAGGGTTTAGATCAAAAATAATTTAATGGAGTAATTCCAAAACCTTTTGACCATTGATCTCAATAAAGAATCTACTTTATGGAGGTATAAATCAAAAGATCAAGTATGCTAAAGTCTTTTCCTTGAAAAAAAAAAGAAGTTTGTCCCACCTCATAGCTTTGCTTGAACTCTTACTATGTAATCAGGCCCATCGCCTACGTAAGCATTGTGGTTCATGTCAAAAGGTGAGAACTGATGCGGGACAATTATGAAAACCTAATTTACTGATTTTAAATTTAATTAGCAAAGAAAAAATAGAGATTAATTTTTTTATAATTTTTAGTTTTTTAGAGACTCAAATGAAGCAATTATGGAAACTAGTTCTAGTTTACTACCCGCACAAGTAAACCTACAAAGTAACTAGAAAGCAGGACTTGGTGGCTAAAAAACCATCGAAACTAGGGTTTACTTTCAACTAATCAGAAATTAAAGAGAAGGGAATAAGTTTTCAGTTTTACCAACGAAAATTGCTCCTCTGAAATAGATATTGCAGGACTCTCAAGATTCTTGTGGCAGGGTTTCAAAATCTTGAATCCGGGATCCGATCTTCTGTTGTGAAACTAGTTTCGAGGCAAGAACTCCTAACTTTGATTCCTATTCACTTGCAAACACTCAACAATGAAAACTCAGATTAGAAAGCAGCAAAGGAAGGAAAAAGAATGGAAGGGAAGGGTTAGAAGTGGTGGCTAGGGATTTTTTATCGGATGGATAGGTATGATAACTAGGGCCTCACACCCCATGATGTTTTGAAGAACAAAGGAAAAGGGCCACACACCCCGCGATGCACATAGCAATGGAAGAAATTTTGACAGAGTCTCTTTATTGATGAATAATAATAATTATTATAAGGGGGTTGATGGGGTATTTATAGACCCTCAACCAGTGGTGTAAGGGATTCAAATACAAGACTTTTTCTCCCTTGCACTACAACTCCTAGAATTCTAGCTCTGGGCATCCTGGACTCTTGTCTCTAGATAAAAGAGGACTTAAGAGTTTTGGTAAGACTCTTGAGTTCTAGAAACTTCAGCATCTCTGAACCTGTTTGATCTAAACATCTATGGTAGAGAACCATTGAGCTTCGTCCATTTGGATGATCAAATATTTTAGAACTCCTTGGAATTTGGAATGAAAAAAATGCTTGGCTAACTCTTAGAATTTTTTGGCATGAAATTATTGAGTGGAGGCACCAAGTTGGGAGAGTCCTTCTTATTTACATATCTTAAATTTGGTGCACATGGAGTGTGTTGTCATGTGATGATGTCCAAATAAAGTGACATGGAGTGTGTTGGCATGACATGTCTAAATATGGCAAGTGTTGATGTCCAATTTCTTGAAAGGTGGCACCAAGAAAAGGGTTGCACATGCTAAGTGACTTGGGCTAGCACATGGAATCACATGGCTTGTCTTGGGCTAGCATATGGGTCTTCAATTTGGTGCACATTAAGTCAAATAGGTCTTCAATTGGGTCCCCCTTGTATTACATGACTCAATAACTAATTATTACAAAACTAAAAATTAAATAACTAAATTCCACTTGATCAATTGATCAAAAGGCATAACCTCATGTAACAAAAAATAATAAATTGATAAACAGGGTTTTTCCCAATGGGGTTTTGACTCAACGTGGTAAAAAGGGTTTAGCCCAAAAGACTGAATAACAAAATCCTAATTACAGTTGGTAGAAAGGACTAACCCTAACTAAGCCAAAATAATAGAATTTAAAATAAAATATTTATATGATAAAAAGGGTTGGGTGCAGGGCTTTATTCACAAGTGATCCACAGGGATGTGGGTTCAACCTATCGATATTTTCTGGCCCTGGTGTTGACACCAATTCTCCCCGGGTAGGAGAAACTCGACCCTATCGAGTATGGATCAACATCACTGTGATAATGCTCTAGCAAGTCTTGGTCAACTCTTTGCAAGTCCTCTCTAGTGATCCAAGAATCATCAGTTTTAGGTCATCCTTGCCAATGAACTAGATACCACTAGTAATCTTTGTTCCACGTAGCAATGATCTTGTCATCCAAGATCTGCTCAATCTTGTCTCTCCGTGTTGGTGGTATGGCAGGTGGACAATGATGCGGGACGGGATGGTGACGAGTGATGTGCCATGCTTATCTTGATTTTTATATATATATTTTTGTAATTTGAGAGCAATAACTAATATCCTAATAGCAAAAACAAACAGGAAGACATAAAGAAAATAAAGTGATAACTAGTTATCAAAATTACCTACCCGCATGCAGATCTTGTCAAATAACCGTAAGGGATGATCGCGGTGATTGAGAAACCACACTAGATTAGGTTACCTACTTTCAAGTTTCAGATCTAGAGAAAGGGAAGGTGTTTAGATTTACTAATACACTTTGAAATTCTCTCGATTGAAGATCTAGATCACAACACTTTAGGGTTGACAAACCCAACTCCAAACCGACCGATCCGGCATCTGGACTCCAGTCACACTGGTTCCAAAGCAAGGACTCTGATCTTCAGAGTTGGATCTCGAAAAGGTAGTTGATTATGCTTCTAGGATCTTCTTCTTCAACTTGCTTCAGGAATCTCTTCAAAGGATTAGATGCAGACCTTAAGGAACCTTCAAATGGCAAACTTGATAAAAAAAATCGGAACCGATAACTGTAGAGCGTCGCACCATATGAAACTTGAACGTCGCACCCAAGTTGTTCTACGTGTCTCACCTAGCACCTTCAAGCAAGCTAGCTATGGAGGAATTGGAAACTCGGACGTCACACCCAAGTTGTTCCGGGCGTCTCACCTAGCACCTTCAAGCAAACTAGCAATGGAAGAATTGGAGAAAATGCAACAGCACTTTATATTACTGAAACTATCATTTTTCTTACAAAGAAGGGTTTTAGGCTCTATTTATAGCCTCATTACAAGTAGAAAGATGGGTTGAAACTTAAATTCAAAATAAAAGAAGAGGGAATTACAATTAAGGTTTTGGAATAGGTGCCAATGCTTCATAAAGATGGTTATCTTGACTTAATCTTCTACCATCCAATTTGATCTTCTCCTTTTTTTCTTTCCTTGGCCGATTGAAGTTAAATTACTGTATTTTAATGAGAGTGGAGCCCACTTAAAACACCTCCAAGAGAAAATTTGCGGGGAAGGGAAGAGAATTTGTAAAAAGTAATAAAGCTTTAACCAACTCTCTTAAATGCCTTCAAAACTTGTTCCATTTGATGCCTTCAAAGCTTGTGCCATTTAATTCTTCATTTAAGACTCCTTGATTGCTACCTTCTTTAAGAAAATCCCTCTATCTTTAAAGCTCCTTCCATCAATTTTAATTCTTTGTTTGGTGAGAGAATACGTGAAAGGCTTTCTTGGAGAAAATAGTAGGTGTGGAGCTTCCTTTCTTCAAGTAGCTAACCCAATAAATATGGATGCGGTCCCCTCTTTGCTTCCTTCATGTTATATAGACTTGGTTAACTCCATACAAAAATAACTCAGGTCCCATTAAATCCAAAATGGATCCAAAGACTAATTATTAGACCCAAACAACAATTTAGACCCAATTGAGACCCAATTGGACCAATTATAATTTAATAATAGAGATAAGGTGTCATGGGTGCTTCTTTTTTGCTCTGGTGTCCCCACCAATTCTTTCTAGGTTGGAGGAACACAACCCTGTTGAGTAAGGGCCTGCTCTGCTCAGGTACCTCTCGAGCAATTCAGGATCAATCTTTTGCAGATCCTTCCAAGTTATCCAAGAATCATCAGAGTCGGGATGTCCTTGCCAATGAATGAAGTATCGCTGGTAGACCTTGTTTCGAGTAACAATCATTTTGTCATCCAAAATTTGTTCAACCCTGTCTCTCCGATTTGAGGTTCTGGCCAGTGGACAATCAGGGATAGGTTCACTCTC
This sequence comes from Areca catechu, assembly GCA_021397845.1. NCBI lineage: Eukaryota > Viridiplantae > Streptophyta > Magnoliopsida > Arecales > Arecaceae > Areca > Areca catechu. The sequence goes on from CM038041.1 coordinate 74,810,357, forward strand.
AAGAATGGGGTCAGGCCCAAATGGCTCACTAGGTAGTAGTATTGGCTCCCTATAATCTATAAGATCTGATACGTTGAAAGTTGGACTTATGCCTAAATCTGGTGGTAACTCAATCTCATAAGCATTAGATCCAAACTTACGAAGTATTTTGAAGGGTCCTGCACTTCGGGCATGTAGTTTCTTGATCGTTCCAGAAGGAAATCGCTCAGGTTCGAGCCTGATCATAACATGGTCCCCTACTTTAAATTCTTTAAACCTTTTATTTGAATCAGCCGTTTGCTTATATGAGTCATTACTCTCTTTAGTTTTTTTAATGATTTCATGATGCAAGTTCTTTATGTGTTGTGCAAATGATTCAGCAGACTCAGACATGCGTGCATTAAAAGGTAAAGGAACTAGATCTAATGACTTCCTAGGTTTGTATCCATGAACAATTTCGAATGGACTTTTCCCAGTAGATCTATTAACTGAATTATTATAGGCAAACTCAGCTCTAGGCAGTAATAAATCCCAATTAGCAATACTCCCTCCCACTAGACTCCTCAATAGGTTTCCTAGACTTCGATTTACTACCTCAGTTTGGCCATCAGTCTGGGGGTGGTAGGTAGTAGAATATATCAATTTGGTTCCTAGCATATGTCATAAGGTTTTCCAAAAGTAGCTAGTGAACTTAACTTCCGGTACCAAATCAATAGCATGCTGAATATCTCTTAATGGAGGTAACTGATTTGGTAAATCTTCAGGGAAAACATCCTTAAATTCTTCTAATAAGTGTAGGACCTCCTTAGGATGTTCTAATTTGGGTTGATCCTGAACTTCCTTGCTAACCAGAACCCAGACTGGTGACCCTCCAACTATTTCTCGTTCTAGATCCTTTGCAAAAATCAGGTTTAGTTCAGACTCTTTTTCTTTTAAATGACTTGACCCTCTCTTAACACGGTCTTTAAGTGGAACCGCATTAATCACTATCTTCTTTCCTAGATGATGGAAAACACACGAGTTCGATTGTCTAAACAAGATGGCATCAAGATCAAACAACCAAGGTCTACCTAAGATGATACTACTGATTCCCATTTGGAGGACATCGCACCAAACTTCTTCTTAGTAGAATTGTATCTGAATTGTAACCTTCATCGAAACTTGATGGGAATGTTAGTTGCATCAATCTAGGATACCTTATAGGGGTTTGGATGTGAGACAGTTGGTAAGTTTAAGCTTTTAACAACATTAGTAGAAATTGCGTTGACACAACTCCCACTATCAATAATGACTTTACATACCTTATCCCCTATTCTAATCATGGTCTGTAAGATGTTGGTTCTACGCCAATCTTCATTCTTTTTTGCTTGAGTCAAGATACATCTAACCACTCCTAGTTGATCCATACCGATGATTTTTTCCTCATCCACGTACTCATCTATTAGTTTAGTTCCAGCCTCATAAACCTCTTCATCACAAGACTCCTTAGTTTGAGGTTCCTCCAATTCAGGTCTCCCTATGTGTAGGGCTCATGATGGACATTGAGCGGCAAAATGACAAGTCTGATTACACCTAAAGCATAGTGTGGTCTGGTTCCTATCCTTCTGAACCATAGGTGCTTTCCCTTTATCATCCTAATAAATAAACTGGGGATTGGATCTAGATTGATTTGCAAGAACTTGGTTCAGATTTGGCCTATTTCCAGAAACACTAGACCTAGTCGAGTCAGGTCGATAGGTAACAGGTCTCCTCTGAAACCTTTCAGAATCTAGAGCAATCTGGTAGGCATGTTCTAAGTCATGTACCTCTAATAAAAATAGTTCCCTACTTATATCATTGTTTAGACCTGCTCTGAACCTTGATAAAGTAACCGATTCAGACTCGGACACACCACACCGCATAGCATATTCATTAAAAAGAGTGATGCATTCGGACATAGTTTGATTTCCTTGGGTCAGCCTCTGCCACTGATCTAATAATCTTTGTTTATAAGACAAAGGTAGATATTTGGCTCTTAATCTGTATTTCTTCTCCTGCCACGTATCTATAAGTTGGTTTTCCCTCTGTCGCCCTAGTCTCTTCACAGTATCCCAATATAGTCGTGCCTGTCGGATTAACCAAAACTTAGTGAATTTAACCTTATGTTCTTTCGACATAGGATACCATTCGAAATATTGATCCATGTCACTTTCCCAATCTGATTAGATTTTAGGATCTAAGGTGCCATCAAATGTAGGTGCATCAAATATAATACTCCTAAGGGCTCGCTCTTCCTAATCATCTATATCATACTGTGGCCTCCTAGGAATAGGATCAGGGGTAACTTCTCTATGCTGGACTCGATGCCTATGAATTTGGTCAGGTCTGACCTCTCTATGCTGGGCTCGGTACCTAAGGATTGGACCAGGAGTCAATTCTGGTTGCTGAGATCCTAGGTCATGATGAGGGGTAGCTCCAACGGGTGTAGGATCAAGTTGAGACACATGGGATTCCTCCAACAAACTTATTCTTCCATTCATCTGATCAAACCTCTGATCGACTCTAGTGCTAAGCTGCCTAAGTTGCTCAGTCATGGATCTCATAAGATTTTCAAGATTTGAATCTATAGATGTACTAGGTTGGTCCTGGGGAACTTGATATGGTGTTTCAGTCCTAGTAGTCATGCAAACAACTCGATGCACTCAAACAAACCTAACCGACTATAGCTAGCTAGACGTAGAGCTCAAACCAAATGTTAGGTCAAATTGACAATCTTGGTTGTAGTAACTTGGCACCTAGCCAGGTAACTATAAGGTTGGTGGAGATCCCTCTTTGCTTTCCTTAGACACCAATTTGAAATTGGCCAGGTAAGAGGACCAACCCACCTTCCTTCGGGCTCTTGTCCCTGAACCACTTGCCTAGACACTAGACACACAAACACATACAAACAAGTTGTCTAAATTAGCTTGACACTTCGATCGACTCGACCTTGTGGGTGTCCCTAACTTTCTAGAGCAATAGCAATTAAGTTTCTACTCAATCTTAATTCAAAGCTTGGGTTTGAATGCAATATTGGTTGTTTTGGGCTAGGGAAAGGTTATCAGCTCCTCCCCCCATCTGACATGTTTGAATTGCCTTTAAAATCACTTAATATCTGAGTGTAGCAAAAAAACATGCAAACTAATGAAAACCCAAACCATAATGAATCAAAATCATACTTGCGGAAATTTTGACATAATCTGTTCTTAGACTGAAAATAGAAGAGTAAAAATTTCACAAAACTCAGTAAATCATAGAAAAATGCAGTAAAATACTTTCAAATGTGATGCATTCCACAAAACAAGTTTCATGATTTTTGGACTTACCTATAAACAGGAACAATAAAAATACCAGACCATATATGAGTAGTTGCAGAACAGAAACTAGATGCAATGATGATAACCTAATCCAAGCATGCTCTGATACCAAATTTGATGCGGGACGGGATGGTGATGAGTGATGTGCCATGCTTATCTTGATTTTATATACATATATTTTTGTATTTTGGGAGCAATAACTGATATCCTAACAGTAAAAACAAACAGGAAGACCTAAAGAAAATAAAGTGACAACTAGTTATCGAAGTTACCTACCCGCATGCAGATCTTGTCAAATAACCGTAAGGGAGGATCGCGTTGATTGAGAAACCATCCTAGATTTGGTTACCTACTTTCAATTTTCAGATCTAGAGGAAGGGAAGGGGTTTAGATTTACCGATATGCTTTGAAATTCTCTCGATTGAAGATCTAGATCACAACACTCTAGGGTTGATGAACCCGACTCCAAAATCGACCGATCCAGCATCTGGACTCTAGTCACACTGGTTCCAAAGCAAGGACTCCGATCTTCAGAGTTGGATCTCGAAAAGGTGGTTGATTATGCTACCGGGATCTTCTTGTTCAACTTGCTTTAGGAATCTCTTCAAAGGATTAGATGCAGACCTTAAGGAACCATCGAATGGCAAACTTGATAAAAGAAACTGGAACCGATAACTGTAGAGCATCACACCCTACGAAACTTGGACGTCGCACCCAAGTTATTCTAGGCATCTCACCTAGCACTTTCAAGCAAGCTAGCTATGGAGGAATTGGAAACATGGACGTCGCACCCAAGTTGTTCTAGGAGTCTCACCTAGTACTTTCTAGCAAACTAGCTATGGCGGAATTGGAGAAAATGCAACAGTACTTTATATTACTCAAAATATCATTTTGCTTACAAAGAATGGTTTTAGGCTCCATTTATAGCCTCATTACAAGTAGAAAGATGGGTTGAAATTTAAATTCAAAATAAAAGAATAGGGAATTACAATTAAGGTTTTTGAATATGTGCCAATGATTCATAAAGATGGTTATCTTGACTTGATCTTCCACCTTCCAATTTGATCTTCACCTTTTTTTCTTTTCTTGGCTGATTGAAGTTAAATTATTGTATTTTAATGAGAGTGGAGCCCACTTAAAACACCTCAAAGAGAAAATTCGTGGGGAAGGGAAGAGAATTTGTAATAAGTAGTAAAGCTTTAACCAACTCTCTTAAATGCCTTCAAAACTTGTGCCATTTAATGCCTTCAAAGCTTGTGCCATTTAATGCCTTCAAAGCTTGTGCCATTTAATTCTTCATTTAAGACTCCTTGATTGCTACATTCTTTAAGAAACTCCCTCCATCTTTAAAGCTCCTTCCACATATTTTAATTCTTTGTTTGGTGAGAGAATACGTGAAAGGCTTTCTTAGAGAAAAGAGTAGGCATGGAGCTTCCTTTCTTTAAGTAGCTAACCCAATAAATGTGGATGTGGTCCCCTCTTTGCTTCCTTCATGTTATATAGACTTGGTTAACTTCATAAAAAAATATCTCAGGTCCCATTAAACCCAAAATCGATCGAAAGACTAATTATTAGACCCAAGCAACAATTTAGACCCAATTGAGACCCAATTGGACTAATTACAATTTAATAACAGAGATAACGTGTCATGGGTGCTTCTTTCTAGCTCTGGTGTCCCCACCAGATACACATGGGTTGGTTCACTCTCAAGGACTAGATTAGGCTCAAATGGCTCATTAGGAATCAACGTTGGCTCCCTACACTCAATAAGGTCTGAAACATTGAAAGTTGGACTAATACCTAGTTCAGGTGGTAATTCAGCACATAGGCATCAGGTCCATTTTTCTAAATTACTTTGTATAGTCCACAACTACGGGCATGTAACTTTTTCATGGAATCGTTCAGGTCATAGCCTAACAATGACAAAGCCTCCTTTATTTTATTCTTTAAGTCATTTTTCTCAAAAATATTCATTGCTTTCATAATTTTTTTTTTTATTGACATGCATGTAAACCCTAAACTACAACTAAGTTTGACTCTTGGTTGGTGGGTGATATGTAGATGAAAATTTAACATGAACTCCTAATAGATGCCATAAGGTTCTCCAAAAATAGGTTGTAAACCTAACATGTTCAATGAATGTATGTAATACACTAACCTCTACAAAATGCAATCTATTGGTTTGAGAAACATAGGAAGCTTCAGGAAAAGATAGAAAATAAGAAGTGGATCCGGGTTTAAATTGGAAATAAGAAGGGTTTTCAAGGAATAGTCCTAGTCTAATAGGGTTGACCTTAAGGGTTTGAGGTATAGCTACAGGGTCTGCCCTATAGAAGAATGGTTTACAATTAGAGTTAAAGGGGTGACTTCAGCCTGAGGGTACAGGACTAAAGAAATCATGTCCTTAATAGGCTCTATGACATGAGTATCTTCTAGTATTTCCTTAGGTAAAGTCTCAGTAGTAGGGTTAAGCTTCTCATGGGTATCTTTTTCTAAGGGTCCTACCGGTACAGTTTTAGTCTTGGTAGGATCAGGGTCAACTAACTATGGATTGGCTTTAGTTTATGTATGGTCAAGATTATCTAGCTCTGGGTCTACCTCCTATATCTCCTCATCTACTAAGCTCACATCAGCTTCAAAAACTTCTTCTTCAATAGCATCTTGGTGAACCAATAGGGTAATAGGAGTAGGTTGGTTAAGAAAAAATTGGCTAGGATCTGGACTAGTAGGGGTGGGTCAGCTCAGATTAGGGTTGAGTCGGCTTGGGTGAGAATAGGGTCAACTTTACTGAGGAATGGATCGACTCGGGTTGTTTTTGCTAAATCCTGATTTTTGATAAGGGGCACTAATCATAATGGATTCTGGCTGACTAAGGAAAACCTGACTAGCACTAGGCCAATAGGGGTTTTGGGTTCCTTGGGTTCATAGGATCTGGTTACATAGGAACTAGGTTTATATGATCTGGGTTGATACTTTTCCCTAAGTTCAAGTTTCATGTCACTCCAGGTAGTTATGGGTATATCTCTTCTTCGTCTGATCATTCTTTCAACATCATCCCAATAAAATCTAGCCTGGCATACTAATTTGGGTTTAGCAATCTTAAACTTTCCTTCTTCAATCATTTGATCCTTCTCAAAATATAGATCCATACCTTGTTTCCAATCAATATAATCTTCAAGATCAAGATCACCACCAAATTTAAGGGCTTCTATCCTAAAATTTCTAGTGGCTCTCTCATCTTGGTCTATAAAATCATAATTGGGTCTCCTATGGTTATTCTCTCAGATTGGGTCTTGGTGTGGGGGTCTCCTAGGATTGAGCTCCAGGAATGGATCAGGGTGTGTTTCAAATTTAGGTTTAGGATGGGTCTTACACGTGTTTTCTCTTGGTTCCCTATTCGTTGGTCCAGTTGGTCAAACCTAGTGTTAAGTTGTCCTAACTATTCAATCATAGTCCTAAAGTTCTCAAAATTGGGATCCATGATTAAATTGAGTTGGGTTTGGGTGAGACTACTGGTATGGAGTTCCTAATCTAGTAGCCATGCAATGCAAATCGACTAGGGTTTCATAGACCTAGAGCTCAAGTAGAATGGGTCAGCTCAAATTATAGCCAATTCAATAATTACCCTATCCACTAGCTAGGTAAGAGGTGGGGTCTTGGGAGGCTCCCCTTACACTTGTAGGGTCCTAATTAAAAACTAGAAAACCATTTAGGGCGTTTGCCTCTGGACCTCTAGCCTTGGACACCAGATTCAAGTGATAATCAAAGGATTCGGTGCACTAGCTTTCACACAATATTTGGAACCTGACCTGTTGGTATCCCTAGCTCACTAGAGTAAATTAAGTCTAATTAATTTTAATTAGGATTAGGCTCGATGCAAAGGTGATGGTTGTGGGCCAAGGAAGGGTGATGAAATCCCACCCTTATGTAGATATTGAGTGCCCTTAAGATTAGGTTTGAATGATGATAACTAGCATATGGAGATGCAATTAGGGTTTCCAAGTTTTTTTTTTTAAGCAAAGCTATATTTTATAGAAATGTACCTAATGTGCAGGAAAAATATAGAAAATTAAAATATGCAAAATGTTTTCCCAGGTGGCTTAGTCCCAAGAGAGGGGTGAATTGGGAATTACAAAATTTTCTAGAATATGTGCACAAGTAATTCCAATTAGTGGTTAGGTGCTGTGTTAATCAGAGAATGAAAGCAGAAGCTAAAGGATAAAACAAACACAATACAAACAAAGCAAATTTATAGTCGTTCGGAGCAACCCAGCTCCTACGTCCACTACCCAAGTTCACCACTCAGGATTTTTACTATATCTCCCAAACCGGAATACAGTCGGATTGTTTTACAGGCTCATAATCCAAACCTCTACACTTTGGTTTTTGAAACTAGGCTCACCAAAAAAACCCATGTTAGGTTTTTACAGGTTCACCTAAAATCACTACACTTTGGTTCTTAGCTAGGCTCACCAAAGAAACCTCTACACTTTGGTTTTATAGGCTCACCAAAGTAACATATTTGGTTTTTACAACAAGGCTCACCAATAACCCAGATATTCTAAATGATAGATTAAAAAGCAACAATAAAGACAAACTCTACTATCTAGGTGGTTGCCAATGCAGCTCGAGTGAAGATCCACTGAATGCTCTTCAATACACTTCAATGGCTTCCTTGCTTTCCTCAAAAAGGTACTTCAAGCTTATGGTAAGAGTTGTTGCAAGCTTGAAGGCAAACTTTAAAGCTCTAGTGCTCTCTCACTACACTTCAATAAGTGTTCAATAAATGCTCAATAAATCATTAGCCTCTTCAAGGATGTTCTCATACCTTATTTATAGAGAATTCAACTACCTTACCTTGATTTTGAATATTGTAGACCATTGGGAGGTGACAAGTTACCATTGGAGCACTTTTGGAAATCAAAAACAGAGAATTGGAACTAGCCGTTGGAGGTGACCCCGTCATTCCAGTCGGCTCGGATAGACTTCGAGTTGGCTCGGATGAAGTTCGGGTCGACTGCGTTGAGTGCCAGTCGGCTAGCTTCCACAGCTGAGAAAATATCTCACTCTAGATGAGTCGGCTGGGCTGAATTCCAATCGGCTGGAGTCTTAGAGGCCTCTCAAACCATTTTCAACTGGGTTATGGATGAGTCGGCTATATCTAATTCCAGTCAGATCAGATTCCTGAGAATCACATAACGTTCTCAACCTTGTTCTGGGTGAGTCGACTGGACCTTGGTGCCAGTCGGCTGGATCTGCGTGCCAGAGAACTTGTCTTTAGTGCTAGTGCCAGAGTCGGCTGGGTTGTACATCCAGTCGGCTCGAATGTGGTTCTTCAGCCAGATCTGCTTCAAACTTCCAAACACTTGTCCCAAGCTTTAAAGATCTTCTTCAAGCACTTTTTACAATAAATTAAAAGAAAACTTGAAGCTTGAAAGACCACTAGAAGTAACCCTTGAACTTGTTCTTAATAGAAATTTTTTGCTGGGTTCTTCTTTACATGATTCTAAATAATTTACAACTCAACACAAAACATTAAAGATTGTAGGAGTTAAAAGATGTATCAATGTAGTTGTCCTACAAAAACTTGTCAATCATTCGAGGAGTTGTTAGATAACTAAATGTATACTCCAATGTTTTGTTGTCATCAAAATCACTTTACGGGTCAATAGTCTCCCCCTTTTTGATGATGACAAAACACTGTGCATGAAAAGAATCTACTATATTAACAAATATGTAAGCATTTATATTTAAAAATCAACTGTAATCTCAAATGTATATCAGTATGTGCAATATAGTTATGCTCAAAATCAAATTCATAAGCTATAAATATCAAAGATTGATTGCTTGTATGTATCAAGTAGCATTAAGTATCGACCGATAGATATGATAAGTTGAGAGCATCAGAGCATCATAAAAATCGTTGAAGTATGTAAGTTAAAAATGTATATCTCCCCCTGTTTATAAGATTTCTAGACAATATGAATTGTTTTTAAGTTTCTCCCCCTTTGACATTCACTTGAACATTTTATCAAAATAATATGCAAGAGATCATTCAGAAATGCCTTAAAAACTCCCCCTGTTTACTTTACTTTAGTATTACTATTGCAATTCATATATTCCTTCATGCACTCTATGGTTCTCCCCCTTTTTGTCAATAATTCAAAAAGGTTAAACAGGTAAGCTCAGAATTTTAAATAGATTGAGAAAGTTTTAAAAATTTGTTTGAGATAATTTCACTTTCTCCATTTAGAGAGAGAATTCTATTTAAACAAATAGAGATGTAATCAAGATAATATAAATACACACATTACACAGTAATCAAAAAGATGTTCATTTCATTTCTTTCAAAAAGTGTTCAGTACATCAGTCATTACAAAAGTTTCAAAAACATCCAAAAAGGTATTGAAACTACAAAAAGTCTAATCAGAATCATCACTAGGAACATTGACACTTTACCAGGAAGTGCGTCTAGGTGCTCGACTAGATGAAGCATGTGGAGGAGGAGCCCTAGGGTGAACAGAAGTACTAGGTGCCCTAGTGGAAATGGGTGGCGGATCATATAATGGTCTTGTCCTAGCTGTGACTTCCAATGAACTGACAGTGCTATTGAGAGAAACCATTTCCACCCACATTGCTCCCATCTGCTGATCCAATTCCTTGAGGCTAACTGGTACTTTATTTACTGCCTCTTTCATCTCACCTATCTCTTTCTGCATAGATACAAGCTCAACTGCTTGGACATTCGTGAAGGCTTCTACTGATCCTCGAAGTCTGCCAAGCTCCGATCTTATGATTCCAATGCCCCTAGTATAATCTTCTGCCATACCTCTTGTATCTACAATGGTTCCCACTCTGCCTCTAAGATCTTTCAATTCAGTCTGATATTGATTCAAAGTTGAATCCACAGACTTTAAAATTGTCTCAGAACTTTAAGAGATAAAATTTAGAATAGGCTGAAGGTCTATTTGAGGTGTAGTCGTTGAAGCGTCAATAGCTTCAACCTTTTCTTTTAGATTTGATACATTCTCTTCTAATTTGTCCAACCTGGTGTCCACTGATTATTTCAAATCACTAAATAAGGAAGTTATATACTAGTCAGTGAATCTGTCAAGTTTTTCAATTGTTTTTCAATCTGAACTTGGACAATTGGAGGCTGTGTAGCTGCAGTAGGATAGTCATGCAATGGAACATCAGCAGAAGGCAGGTCAAACTCTGGTGGTGGCAAGTCAGACTTTGCTGCAGGCAAATCAAATATAGGTGACGGTGGTCTGATCTCCTCAATAACAGAAGTAGGCACAGGTATAAATGACTCAGGCTCTGGTACAGGTGTAGAAGTTCTAGCTGCTTCTTCCTCTTCCTCTTCTTCACTACTACTACAGCTGCCAATGGCTCTTACATTTGTGACCTTTTTTCTCCAGACTCCTTCCACTAGAAAATATCCCATCCTCTCAAGAGTCTTAGATGTGTAGATATCAATGTGATGTAGCTTTAATCCGTCTTCACCATCCAAATTGACTCTATGGGATTTAAACAACAATGTAAGCATCATACCATATGGCAAACAGGCTTTAGCTTTTCTAACTGTTACTTTCATCTGCATGATTATGATATATGACAGATTGATAGTTCTTTCTAGGATGTGCTCCATGAGACAGATCTTTTTCGCTCACCCAATCGAACCTACCAGTTCTTTGTAGGAAAATTCTACAAATGAAGTTGTGAAGTAGTCTCATTTCCAATGAAAGGGTCTTAGCTAAAACAGTCCCAATTCCTCCTACATCCTCTCTATTCAAGATAGTTTTCAGGGTCTTCTCTCTATTTTCAATTACTAAAAATTTCAGTCCCTCAGAAGGAATATCCAGTAATTCAAGCAAGGACTCTTCATTCACAATAACCCTCTTCCCTTTGACAGTAGATTCTGCATGGTTAATTCCCAAGCTTAGGTTCTCATAAAAACTTCTAACCAATGAGGGATAGGTTTTCTCATTTAATGAACAGAATTTCCTCCACCCTTGTTTTTCGATTAAGTCTCCTATCTTTAACAATGCGTCGCCCAGTGGTTACCGGACGAGTAGACATTGAGGGTACATGGCTGGGAGCTAATGGAGCTTCTCTTGTGGCTTCCTCTGCAATTTCTTCAATGCTTGGCTCTTCTTGCCTTCTCTTGGACCTTCTTTCCTTTCAGCCGAAGGAGCAACCCTATCGGACCGTTTCCCTATCACACGTTTGGGTGCCATAGCTAGGAAGAATGGAAGAGCAAGAGAATGGAGTGCTTGGTAGGGAGTAGGAAGTCATTGGAGTGGGTTTTGGAGATGAGTGAACCGTTAGAAAGGACAACATAGAAGCCAAATGATTCGAAGAAGAGTTTATAACCCTAAGCAAAATGCTTCAGTGCGATAATCTAGTCGACTCGAGCAGCCCTAAAAGGGTTTCCAGTCGACTCGACCAGAGCTTCTCTAAAATCATCAAAAATTCTAGTCGACTCGAAACTGTTCGAGCCGGATAGGCCATAAAAAGTTCAAAACTCACAGAAAAATCCAGTCGACTAGGATCAAGATCCAGTTGACTCGAACAGAGAAAATAGAGTTTTGAAAATTTTGAACACAACTCAGAAGGACTTTGAATAGAATTTGAAGGAGATTAAAGCACAATATAATAGAATAAATCGAGGAGGTTTTCTAGATAAAGTTTTCTTAGAATTGAAGGAATTAGGTTAAAGAATTTAGACGGGATCACAAAGTCCTAATTCACTTCTAATTAGCTCAAATCTATCTTGATTGAGTGGCTTGGTAAATACGTTAGCTAATTGATCTTCAGTTGGCACAAAGTCAAGCACAATATTACCATTAGAAACATGATCTCTAAAAGAATAAGGTCTAATTTCAATGTGCTTGGTTCTAGAGTGTTGAATTAGATTCTTTGTCAAATTGATAGTACTTGTGTTATCACATTTAATTGAAATTTTGGATTGTGATACACCAAAGTCTTCTAGTTGTTGTTTATTCCATAGCACTTGAGCACAACAACTACCGGCAGCCATGTACTCAGCCTCAGCTGTGGACAAGGCTATGGAGTTTTGCTTCTTACAGTGCCATGAAATTAAATTCAACTTTAGAAATTGATATGTACCACTAGTTATTTTTTTATCTATCTTACAACCAGCATAATCAGCATCAGAGAATCCAATCAAATTCAATGTAGAATGTTTAGAATACCAAATTTCTAAATTACTTGTTCCTTTCAAATATTTAATTATTCTTTTTACGGTAAGCATATGTGTTTCGTTAGGTGAAGACTGAAATCTAGCACATACACATATACTATATAATATGTCAAGTCTACTTGCAGTCAAATATAATAAGGATCCGATCATACCTCTATATAGCTCTTGGTCAACATTGGATCCATTCTCATCTTTGTCCAGTCTACAAGCTGGGCTCATGGGTGTGCTCATTGTTTTGCTACTCTCCATCCCAAACTTTTTGATGATTTCCTTGATGTATTTGGCTTGGTTGATGAAGATGCCTTCCTTTGTTTGTTTTACTTGAAGTCCAAGGAAGTAGTTCAGCTCACCCATTAAGCTCATTTTAAATTCTCCCTGCATAAGCTTAGCAAATTCTTTACATAGAGATTCGTTAGTTGTACCAAAAATGATATCGTCTACATATATTTGTACAACTAAGATGTCATTATTTTTCTTTTTGATAAACAAAGTTTTATCTACATTTCCTCTTGAAAAATCATTTTCAATTAAGAAAGTGCTAGGTCTATCATACCAAGCTCTAGGTGCTTATTTCAAACCATACAATGCTTTGTTTAATTTAAATACATTGTTTGGAAAAGCGTGATTTTCAAAACCTGGTGGTTGTTCTACAAAAACTTGTTCAAAGATAAAATCATTAAGAAATACACATTTTATATCCATTTGGAAGATTTTAATGTTCATGTAGCAAGCAAATACAAGTAATAATCTAATGGCTTCTAGTCTTGCTACGGGTGCATAAGTTTCATCAAAATCAATATCTTCTTCTTGGTTATATCCCTTAGCCAATAATCTACCTTTGTTCCTTATAATATTTCCTTGTTCATCTAATTTATTCCTATAGACCCATTTAGTTCCTATAATCGTGTGGTCTGTAGGTCTATCTATAAGTGTCCAAACCTTATTTCTTTCAAACTTGTTTAATTCTTCATGCATTGCCATCATCCAGTTTGGGACAGTCTCAGCCTCTTCTAAGCTATGAGGTTCTATTTGTGATACAAAGGCTAGGTAATCATGTATATCCTTATGTGCAGCCCTAGTCCTAACATCATGTGAAGGATCTCCTATTATTAATTCTTTAGGGTGAGATATAACATACCTCCAGTCCCTCGTTAGATCGATGTGATCCTTACTTACAATTTCTTCTCCATCTTGAGTGTCTTTGTCTTGAATGCTCAAGTCATCCATTCCTTTTTGCAATGTACCTGCATCATTGTCTATGCACTCTTCTTGTCTAGAAGGTGTAGGGTTAGTTTCAATAAATACAACATGAATTGACTCTTCAACAGTAAGAGTCCTTTTATTAAAATCCCTATATGCTTTGCTATGTAATGAATAACCTAGGAAAATTGCATCATCAGCTTTAAAATCAAATTTTTCTAAATTATCTTTTCCATTGTTATGCGCAAAGCATTTAGAACCAGACACGTGAAAATAACTAATGTTTGGTTTTTTGTCATTCCAAAGCTCATAGGGGGTTTTCTTTAAAATAGGACAAATAAAAATGCGGTTTAAAATATAACATGCAGTGTTCACCACTTCTACCCAAAAGTACTTTGGAAGATTGCCTTCACATAACATTTTGCGAGCCATTTCTTCCAATGCCCTGTTTTTCCTGTCTACAACACCATTTTGTTGAGGTGTTCTAGGAGTGGAGAAGTTGTGATCAATACCAAATTTAGTACAATAATCTTCGAAAAATTGATTTTCAAACTCAGTTCCATGATCACTTCTAATTGAAATCAAAGATAAGTTCTTTTGATTTGAAACCTTTTTATGAAATTTTTGAAAAACATGAAAAGTTTCATCTTTCGATGTAATAAACAAAACCCATGTAAATCTCGAAAAATCATCTACTATCACAAGAGCATATTTCATCCCTCCTAGGCTAGTGGTCATAGTAGGTCCGAAAAGATCCATGTGAAGTAGTTCAAGAGGTCTTGTTGTAGAAACTATATTCTTTGATTTAAAACTCCCCCTAGTTTGTTTACCTATTTGGCATGCATCACAAACATGATTTAAATAAACTTTAAACTTAGGCATGCCTCTAACAAGATCTTTAAAAATTAATTCGGTAATTGTATGCATGCTAGCATGACCTAATCGTCTATGCTAAAGTAAGCCTGACTCTTTGGTCTTAGCATTCATTGCAACTAGACTAAGGTTACTAGACATGGCAAGATCATCAAGATCTACCACGTAGATATTCCTGAGTATATGTCCAATAAATTTATTGCTAGAATCTAAAGAGTTGGTTACTATGCACATAGAAGACTCAAAGACAACCTTAAAGCCTTTATCACATAATTGACTTATACTTAACAGATTATGCTTCAATTTGTCTACTAGCAAAACATTTTCAATAAAAGTGAAGGGAGTTATTTTGATCTTACAGATACTATTTATTCTCCCTTTACCATTATCTCCAAAGGTAACCATACCTCCTTATTTCACTTCAAGGGTGATGAATTGGTCCTTGTCACCCATCATATGTCCTGAGCAGCCGCTGTCCAAGTACCATCTTTTCTTCAACTTTTGGACTGCAAGATATTCCTGCAAAATAATCAATGAATTCTTTTAGGTACCCAAGCTACCTTGGGTCCTTGTTGGTCAGCTGTGGTGGTTCCTTTGGGAACCCAAATCTTTTTAATCTTTTTATGGACATTTCTAAGGTTGTTGCATTCAAAAGCTTTATGTCCCATTCTTTTGCAAGCATAGCAAACAACTTTAGAATTTTTGTTGGAAACATAATTTGACATTCTAAAAGTTGATGCACTTGATGCAGATTTCAAACTTTTTAAAATGTATGCATTTTTGATTAAATTCTTAAAAGCATATGATAAAGATTTTGAAGTAGAAACAGCTTTTAGTGTGGCTGAAACTTTTTGAGATAAAATATTTTGAGCTAGTGTTTTGGATTTCACAAAAGTTGTTGCTGAAATTCCATTTACAAAAGAAGTGTCGAAATCAATTTCAGCTTTATTTCCAGAAATTCGTTGTTCTTTTAAAATTAGCTCAAGCTTATTTGAAGATAAAGTGAGCTTTTCAACCAAAGGCTTGAGTTTTGTAACCTCCTTTTTTAATTCATTGTTTTCAGCAAGTAAATCAGTATTTTTCTTTTCATATGATAAATTCTCATTTTTCAATTTTTCAAATTTTTCAGAAAAGTCATGCAATTACTTTTATAATAAAGTGTTCTTTTTTGAAATTTTATCTTTTTGTTTGAGTAAAGAATCATTCATATTTTTCAATGATTTTATCTTTACTCCAGCTTTCTTAAATTCAGAAAGTAAATCATGAAATGCAGAATTTAATTCTTCAAAAGTAAATTCAGTGCAGTTATTAAGGGATGTTACCTCATCTTCGAGACCCATAAGCAGAGATTGGCAGTTTTGGTGGTCTCTTCTTCTCCCGATGATGTTGAGTCTTCATTATCGGACCATGTGGCAACCATGGCTTTCTTTCTCTTCTTCAGTCCGAAGGATTTCTTCAACATTGGACAGTCCGAACATATGTGCCCCAGCTTCGTACATTCGTAGCACATGGGGACTACCTCTTTGTCTTTCTCTTTGTCCTTTTACTTTTCCTTTCCATAATCCTTCTTGTGAAATTTCTGGTTGTACCTTCCTTTCTTTCTTCCCATAAATTTCCTAAATCTCCTCACAACCATAGCGATATCTTCATCTTCTAGGTTGTCATTGGAGGAGGTGCTTTCATCTTCAGATTCTTCATCATCCCTCTTTGAATTGGAAGCAGCTTTGAAGGCGATTATCTTATTTTTCTTTTGCTCAACTTCCGTTCTATGTTGCATTGTTAGCTCGTGGGTAATGAGTGATCCCAGCAGTTCATCGAGCATCAAAGTATTGAGATCTTTGGCTTCCTGGATCGAAATTAACTTGGGATCCCATTTGTCGGGCAAAGAACGAAGAATCTTCTGAAATAGATCTGCATTGGAGTATACCCTGCCAAGACTCTTTAAACCGTTAATAATATCTATAAATCTAGAGAACATGGCAGATATTGTTTCAGAAGGTTCCATTTTGAATAATTCATAATTATGAATTAAAATATTTATCTTGGAGGTTTTCACTTGGGAAGTTCCCTCATGGGTCATCTCGAGTTTATCCTAGATTTCCTTTTCTGATGAGCAAGTAGAAATTCGGTTGAACTCGTTAGTATCCAAAGCACAATATAATAGATTCATTGCTTTGTCATTCAATTCCCCCATCTTCATGTCATGATCATCCCAGTCCTCTTCAGGCTTAGGGATGTCCTTGCCATCAACTTTAATTATGGGAATGTGTGGCCCTTTCAAGATGACCTTCCATAATTGAAAATCTACAGCTTGTATGTAAATTTTCATTCGTGCTTTCCAATATGAATAATTAGTGCCTGTGAATAGTGGAGGTCTATTTGTAGATTGGCCCTCGGCCAAGGATGTACTCATGGGATGAGCCATCGATCTTAACTCAAGTAATCAGAGACAATGGCTCTAATACCAGCTGTTGCCCAGGTGGCTTAGTCCCAATAGGGGGTGAATTGGAAATTATAAAATTTTCTAGAATATGTGCACAAGTAATTCCAATTAGTGGTTATGTGCTGTGTTAATCAGAGAATGAAAGCAGAAGCTAAAGGATAAAACAAACACAACACAAATAAAGCAGATTTATAGTGGTTCGGAGCAACCCAGCTCCTATGTCCTCTACCCAAGTTCACCACTTGGGATTTCCACTATATCCTCAAAACCAAAATACAGTCTGATTGTTTTACAGGCTCACAATCTAAACCTTTACACATTGGTTTTTGAATCCAGGCTCACCAAAGAAACCCAAGTTAGGTTTCTACAGGTTCACCTAAAACCTCTACACTTTGGTTTTTAGCTAGGCTCACCAAAGAAACCTCTACACTTTGGTTTTAAAGGCTCACCAAAGTAACCTATTTGGTTTTTACAACAGGGCTCACCAATAACCTAGATATTCTAAATGATAGATTAAAAAAGCAACAATAAAGACAAACTCTGTTGTCTGGGTGGTTGCTAATGCTGCTCGAGTGAAGATCCGCTGAATGCTCTTCAATGCACTTTAATGGCTTCTTTGCTTTCCTCAAAAAGGTGCTTCAAGCTTCTGGTAAGAGTTGTTGCAGTCTTGAAGGCAAACATTAAAGCTCTAGTGCTCTCTCACTTCACTTCAATAAGTGTTCAATAAATGCTTAATAAATCATTAGCCTCTTCAAGGATGTTCTCATACCTTATTTATAGAGACTTCAACTGCCTTCCCTTGATTTTGAATGTTGTAGACCATTGGGAGGTGACAGGTTACCATTGGAGCACTTTTGGAATTCAAAAACTGAGAACTGGAACTAGCCGTTGGAGGTGACCCCATCATTCCAATCGGCTCGGACAGACTTCGAGTCGGCTCGGATGAAGTTTGGGTCGACTGGGTTAAGTGCCAGTCGGCTAATTACCATAGTTGAGAAAATACCTCACTCTAGACGAGTCGACTGGGATAAATTCCAGTCGGCTGGAGTCTTAGAGGCCTCTCAGACTATTTTCAACTAGTTCTGGATGAGTTGGCAAGATCTAATTCCAGTCGGCTCGGATTCCTGAGAATCACAGAATGTTCTCAACCTTGTTATGGACGAATCGACTGGACCTTGGTGCCAGTCGGCTGGATCTGCGTGCCAAAGAACATGTCTTCAGTGCCAGTGCCAGAGTCAGCTGTGTTGTTCATCCAGTCAGCTCGAATGTGGTTCTTCAGCCAGATCAGCTTCAAACTTCCAGAACACTTGTCCCAAGCTTTAAAGATCTTCTTCAAGCACTTTTTACAATAAATTAAAAGAAAACTTGAAGCTTGAAAGACTACTAGAAGTAACCCTTGAACTTGTTTTTAATAAAAAATTTTTGTAGGGTTCTTCTTTAAAAGATTCTAAATAATTTACAACTCAACATAAAACATTAAAGATTGTAGGAGTTAAAGGATGTATCAATGTAGTTGTCCTACAAAAACTTTTCAATCATTTGAGGAGTTGTTAGATAACTAAATGTATGCTCCAATATTTTGTTATCATCAAAATCACTTTAGGGGTCAACACAAAATTTATGCAAAAAGAACCCTAAACTAGAATTACTGAAAATTCAAGATAGAACTATTCTCAAGTAGTAATTCAGAGATTAAGATGACTTAAAATCTGAATTAAATTATAAAAAAATTTATAAATAATATCAATTATGTGGAATCTAGCAAAGTAAGAATCAGAATTTTCTGATTTTTCTACATACAAAAATAATTAAAATAATAGACCATATACTAGAATGGATATGATGTAGAAAATTAACCCTAAAGATGACTATCTCTTTGTTTTCTTCTTCAAGGGTCAATCACAGTGGCACCCCTACATGCCATAGAAAATCCCTTTTGAATGGAATGTGAGGGTCTCATAGCCCTAGTTTTTTCTATGACCAGACAGTCATGGTAAAGCACCCGATCCGAGTACTTAAAGAGAAACTAAGTCCTAACCTGGTATGCAGAAATTTCAGCACAAGAGCGATTAAATCCTAGTTTAACCTACTCTGGTACCAAAACTCATGTGAGACAATTATGAAAACCTAATTTACTGATTTTAAATTTAATTAGCAGAGAAAAAATGGAGATTAATTTTTTTATAATTTTTAGTTTTTTAGAGACCCAAAGGAAGCAAATATGGAAACTAGTTCTAGTTAACTACCTGCACAAGTAAACCTAAAAAGTAACTACAAAGCAAGACTTGGTGGCTAAAAAACCACCGAAACTAGATTTACTTTCAACTAATCAAAAACTAAAGAGAAGGGAATAAGTTTTCAGTTTTACCAACAAAAATCGCTCATCTGAAATAGATATGGCAGGACTCTCAAGATTCTTGCAGCAGGGTTTCAAAATCTCGATCCCGGGCTCCGATCTTCCATTGCAAAACTGGTTTCGAAGCAAGAACTCCTGACTTTGATTCTTGATCACCTGCAAACACTCAACAACGAAAACTCAGATTAAAAAGCAGTAAAAAAGGAAAAAGAATGGAAGGGAAGGGATAGAAGTGATGGCTAGGGTTATTTTGTCAGCTGGATAGGAAGGATAACTAGGGCCTCACATGATGGGGACATCAAAACCCATCCGGGTTTTTCTTTTTTTATCCTAGATTTTCTTTTTTCTTTGTTGATTTTCTTATTCCTCCTATTCCACCTATCCCTTCTATTCCCACTTTATTCCTATTTATCCCCTACTTATCCCTAACCTATTCCCATCAACTTCAACCTCAAGACCATGTTCCAGAACTCCCAATTTTTTTTATCGCCAGTCCTGGATCCACCACGCTCGACCATCGGTGACCCCCGACGGCCATCCATCTCCCCAGCACCACCACGCCCGATGATTGGATGCACCCCGACAACCGTCCATCTCCCCCTACTGCCACAGAGCCGCGCCCCTTACCACCGCACTGCCCTCTTCATCACCCCGCGCATCCTCATCGCCGACCTCCTCACCTCCCACGTGCCCCCCCTCTACCGTCGCCGGCCTTCTCATCCTCAATGCTCACCACCTCTCCGACACCTCCACCGAGGCTTTCATCACCCGCGCCCTCTGCTCCATCTCCTGCTCCGCCCCCAAACCACCGCACCATCATCTTCTTGCTACCAAACTCCGATCGCACAAGCCACCATCCCTGCCCAAGCTGGCTGCATCATCGACCGGCTTCTTTCATGGGAACCACATCCATCGCCATGGTCAAAGCCCCGCCCTGAGCCCCGTCGACACCGTTGGTAGTGCCACTGCCTTCCCCCAGCCGCAAGCCGTGCCTCCCCGCAAGTTCCTCTTCCCTCGTCCGGTTGCCTTCTCCTTCGGGTTCCATGGTCACAGGGAGACGAATTTGCACATATCTCAGAGCAAAACAATTTTACATGGATCTCAAAGCTGCATGCTTCTTAAAGCAAGAATTTTCTGCATAGTCATCATGCCTGCATAGATTTCAGAGCAACTCAGCATGGATCTTGATGAATTTAGATTTTATTTTATTTATTTTAAATCTGGATGTATGGACCAGTTGAAATGTTTTTTAAATTAGTTTTAGATTAGGATTAGTTTGATTTTTCCACCATATGGGAAGGATTGTGTTTAGTTTTCTGCCATGTTTTTAGGCTACAAACAGAGTAGCTTTGGGATGTCACATTTTATGAGCTGCATGCCTTGTATTTTTTTCCTGGGCCCCAAGTTTTGTAAGCCCATATAAAGGCACCTCTTCTCTTGAATAAAATATGAAGAATATGAATTTTTGAAAAGTGTATTCTTGGTTCTGCCTATGTTAGGAGTGGGATGATGCATATCTTTCCTTCACCTGTGGGTGTCAAGGGGTATGAGACCCCACTGCCTTTGCTTTCGAGCATCGAGGGGCGTGAGGCCCTTGTTATCTTCTTCCTCGCTGAGTCCCCTCTATGATCTTGGAGCATTTCCTTCATGGCCCCAGGTAGCGATTTGGGTGGGACACCCTAGGCTCTGCATGTAGTGAGATGGGTGGGATGCCCTAAACTATATGTAGTGGGGTGGGTGAGATGCCCTAGAGGTGCGACGTCTCTCTGTGAAGGTAAGTCCTAAGTCCATAGAATATCCATCTTTGTTTTTCCTATATTCTTTTCTACCTTTTTGACCCTAATCACATGAGACTTCTTAGCTCTACAACGATCCTCCTAGCCCCACCTTTGTCCCGCATTAATTTTGGTATGAAAGAAGGAGAGGATTAGGGTTGAAAAAAAAAAGAAAGAAAAAAAGAGATAAAAAAAAAAAAGAGAAAAAAAAGAAAATGCAGCGAGCTTAACTTGACGGAGTCGAGTTTTCCCCACCCCAGGGGAATAATGGGGACAACAAAATCCATCTGGGTTTTCCTTTTTTTATCCCAGATTTTTTTTTCTTTTTTGATTTTCTTATTTCATCTATTCCACCTATCCCCGCTATTCTTAATTTATTCCTGACTTATCCCTGATCTATTTCCATAATCTTCAACCTCAAGACCATGTTCCAGAACTCTGAATATTTTTTATCGCCGGTCCTGGATCTGCAACGCCCGACCATCGGTGACCTCCAACGGCCATCCATCTCCCCCGCATCGCCATGCTCGATGATTGGATGGACCCCGACAGCAGTCCATCTCCCCCTGCTACCATGGTGCCATGCCCCTCACCATCGCACCGCCCTCTACTCCGGTGCTGCCCTCTTCGTCACCCCACACATCCTCATCGCCGACCTCCTAAGCTCTCGTGCGACCCCCCTCTGCCATCGCCGGCCTTCTCATCCTCAACACAAGCCACCTCTTCGACACCTCCATCGAGGCCATCATCACCCGCATCCTCCGCTCCCTCTCTCGCTCCGCCCCCATGCCACCCCACCGGCATCCACCTATTACTAGACTCCGATCGCACAAGTCACCGTTCCTGTCCAAGGTGGGTACATCATCGATTGGCCTTTTTCATGAGAACCACATCCATCGCTGAGGCCGAAGCCCCACCCCGAGCCCTGCCGACATCGCTGACCATGCCGCCGCCTTCCCCAAGCCATCGGCCATGCCTCCATGCAAGTCCCTCTTCCCTCGTCTGGCCATCGCCTCCTTCGGTTCCAAGGTCAGAGGGTGAAAAATTTGCATAGCTCTCAGAGCAAAAAAATTTTGCATGGATCTCAAAGCTACATGCTTCTCAAAGCAAGAATTTTCTACACAATCATCATGCCTGCATAGATTTTAGAGCAACTCAGCATAGATCTTGATGAATTTGGATTTTATTTTATTTGTTTTAAATATGAATGTATGGACCAGTTGGAAAGTTTTTTTTAATTAGTTTTAGATTAGGATTAGTTTGATTTTTCTACCATATGGGGAGGATTGTGTATAGTTTTCTACCATGTTTTTAGGCTACAAATAGAGTAGGTTTGGGATGTCACCTTTTATGAGTGCATGCCTTGTATTTTTTTTTTTTAGGCCCCAAGTTTTGTATGCCTATATAAAGGCACATCCTCTCTTGAATAAAATATGAAGAATATGAATTTTTGAAAAGAGTGTTCTTTGTTCTGCCTCCGTTAAGAGTGGGCATGAGGCCCGTCTTTCCTTCACCTGTGGGTGTCGAGGGGTGTGAGCCCCCATTGCCTTCTTTTTCGAGCATCGAGGGGTGTGAGGACCTAGTTATCTTCTTCCTCGTTGAGTCCCCTCTATGATCTTGGAGCTTTTCCTTCACAGCCCCAGGTAGTGATTTGGGTGGGATGCCCTAGGCTCCGCTTGTAGTGAGATGGGTGGGACGCCCTAGACTACATATAGTGGGATGGGTGAGATGCCCTAGAGGTGCGACGTCTCTCAATGAAGGTAAGTCCCAAGTCCATAGAGTATCCATTTTTCGTTCCCCTACATTTTTTTCCACCTTCTTGACCCTAATCACAGGAGACTTCTCAACTCTCCAACGATCCTCCTATCCCCCCTTTGTCCCGCATCATCGCACCCTGCGATGTTTCGAAGAACAAAATAAAAGGGCCTCACACCCCACGATGCACATAGCAAAGGAAGAAATTTTGACAGAGTCTCTTTATTGATGAATAATAATAATAATTATAAGGGGGGTTGATAGCATATTTATAGATCCTCAACCAGTGGTGTAAGGGATTCAAATACAAGAATTTTTCTTCCTTGGACTACAACTCCTAGAATTATGATTCTGGGCATCCTGGATTCTTGTCTTTGGATAGAAGAGGAATCAAGAGTTTTGGTGAGACTCTTGAGTTCTGGAAACTTAAGCAGCTTTGAACCTGTTTGATCCAAACATCTGTGGTAGAGAACCATTGAACCTCCTCCATTTAGGTGATCAAGTATTTTAGAACATCTTGGGATTTGGCATGAAAAAAATGCTTGGCTGACTCTTGGAATTTTTTAGCATGAAATTCTTGAGTGGAGGTGCTAATTTAGGAGAGTCCTTCTTATTTACATATCTTAAAATTAAGTTGGCATGAAATCTTGAGTAAGAGGGCACCAAGGATGAGACTCCTTCTTATTTACTTCTCATAAAATGAAGTTGGTGCTCACTCCTTTTGTGGCCGACCAAAGAGGATTTGTGGCATGTGTTGTCATGTGATGATGTCCAAATAATGTGACATGGACTGTGTAGGCATGACATGTCCAAACATGACGTGTTGATGTCCAAATTCTTAAAAGGTGGCGCCAAGAAAAGGGTTGCACATGCTAAGTGACTTGATCTAGCACATAGAGTCAAATGGCTTATCTTGGGCAAGCATTTGACTTCTCTTGGGCTAGCACATGGGTCTTCAATTTGGTGCATATGAAGTCACATGGATCTTCAATTGGGTCCCCCTTTTATTATTTGACTCAATAACTAATTATTACAAAACTCAAAATCAAATAACTAAATCCCACTTGATCAATTGATCAAAAGGCATAACCTCATGTAACAAAAAAAAATAAATTGGTAAACAAGGTTTGGCCCAATGGAGTTTTGACTCAATATGGTAAAAAGGGTTTAGCCTAAAAGGCTAAATGACAAAACCCTAATTATAGTTGGTAAAAAGGGCTAACCCTAACTAAGACAAAATACTAGAATTTAAAATAAAATATTTACATAGTAAAAGGGGTTGGGTTTGGGGCTTTATTTATAGGTGATCCACAGGGATATGGGTTCAACCTTTCTATATTTTCTGGTTCTAGTGTCCATACAAAGAATGTCAAGAAATCTATTTAGCAATGGTACCTTCCTGAGTAACCGTACCCCTTCGCCTAAGTAAGCATTATGGTTCGCATCAAAAGGGAAGAACACTAATACTCAAGAGGTTTGGACATAACACTATACTTAATATATATATAAAAAAAAGAAAAAAACCAGCTAGCAGAAAGGTATTGAATTAAACCCGAGAATGCTAGAGGATTTTAAGAGTGAGGTGAAAAGTTGGTAAAAGAAGAACTCTAGAAATCTTTATGCGCTTTACCCGACCACTAAATGAGTTGAATTAATAATCTGATGAAGTATCTTAGTAGTGATCTGACCAGGTATCATCTGCCTTTAGGGTTGCTTAGGTTAACATCCAATTCAAGGATGGATTGATACACATGGATAATCTATCTGCTTTACTTAAGGATGAGCAAAGTTTAAGTTGGGAGGTGTGATAACTACGTTATACACGTATATAAAAGTATTATTTAATAATCAAATTATCTTTATTCCTTTAAAATCAATGCTTTTATATATCATTTGTAAGAAAAAATACTGCCAAAATGAAGAGCTCAATTTTAAAAATCCAACTATGTAAACGGTACTCAACTCGGACTTAAAACATGCTTGAAATTGATTTTTGAAGGAATTAGCTAGGATTGCATGAAATTTGGAGAAGCTGGTCCACCATGGACCCGCCACTTGGTCCATCGCTCGCCCAATGGTCCATGAGCAGCTATTATCAATGTCCACAAACTAGAGTCATGGACCACGAACCCCCATTTTACTAGGAACTTGTCGGAGAGACGCCTCTGCCACCGCCTAAGCTCCTGGCATCTCAACCACCGGTTGGAGAGGCCTCTCTTGGCCAAAAAATGGCCAAAACAGACCAGCGATTCCTTTTTCTCTTCTTCACTTCCATCCCATGCTGCTAGACTTCCTACTTGTCTCCACCATCGATCGGTGAAGATGCCAGTGCTTGCTCCCTTGCCACTGGAGAGGCCTCCCTTGGCCGGAATATGGCCAGTGATTTGCTCTTCTCATCGCTGCTATTCCTCCTATACAACTCGTTGCTGTCCAAAGAAGCCAGTAGCACCCCTTCCCTGCACCACCAAGGAGGGGAGGCCGCTGTCCGAGCCATCCATGTCATCGGTCTTTGTACCATCCTGAGATCCCGATCACTGCCTCCTAAGATCCCCACCAACTACTTGTAATCATTTCCATGTAATGTGGAGCATCGTTAGGATGGTCTGAGCCATAGAGAGCAGTTTGGAAGTTGCTAGAGCTTTGTTGGATCGTTGGAGTTCCATTGGACATCGCTGAGTTTAGTTGAAATGGATGAAGTTGGAGGCTGGAGGTCATTGCTCAGTTGAACAGATGTCATTGGAACAACCATAGTTGGACTGAATTTTGTTGGACACAGCTCAGTTGAAACAAGATCAGGAAAAGACTTCTATTGGGTGGTTGAGATGGTGAAACAAATCTTTGTTGAAGAAATAGAAAGTGGTTGGGGTTGTGCCTATCAAAGGGAGTCGGGGATCGATCTCGGAAAGCCATCAAGACTGGTGGGGGCACCAAGATCCGACATAGATTATTGGGCCCTATCTGGTCTACTGATTATGATTTTGAGCCCTTGTCTATGTGTCAAATTTTGTAATCAAGTAAGATTGAGTTATGAATAAGTTGAGGCAAGATGCCCAAGTTGGTTTGTCTCAACCCTAGTCTAGTTCAGTTGAGTCCCATTGAGTCATCTACATTTATATTAATCTAGTACCGGTCCTATTTTGTACAAGAGAAGAGGATACCAAATTTCGGAGTTCTATCAGGCTCCATCCAGGAGTTAGAGGCCCTCACATCAGCCATAATGGGCCTTTGCTTGCCGCCCCAAATATTTTGATACCCTAGATTCCAAGATTCCTTCTAGTTGCCCAGAGAAATTCCAAGGACCAAGGCATCCCATGATTCCAGGAATATACCTGGCGCCCCAGCCCAAGAGTCTCTCAAGCCCAGAAGTCCCGTAAGAGGAGGCATCCCAGGCCTTTCCCCAAGCATATATGAAGATTTCAAGAACCTAGATACCTAGGAAATATTCTAGGCACCCTAGCCTAAGGTTTCAAGCCCACTTGGAGGACAATGAACCCAAGCCCTTTGGAGGCCGCCCAAGCCCAATGAAGGATGCCCCTTGCTGCCCTAAAGTCCAAGCCCAAGCCATCTTGGCATCTAATCCCAAAGAAAGCTCTTTGACCAAGTCAAATGAGGAGAGAAATCCAATTAGAACAAGGAGAACAAGTTTTAATTTCATTCAAAGTGTATACTCCTAATTCTAAACCCCTTTGTAATCCCTCTCTCACTCTACTTTGTAATTCTATCTGAACAAGGAGAGGACATGGGAAAACATTATAAATACCCCACCCCTCCCCCTCCTGTAAGTAACTCTTTTCATGATTGAAACCCTGCTGAGATATAGTTCAATTGTGTTCAATTGTGTTCTTATGATTGAGGTGTGTGAGTGCTACTAAGTGTGCCCTAGTTCTTCCAAGCCTTGACCAACCAAAGCATCAGTATTCAAACCCTAATCCATCCCAAGGAAGGGAGCCCTAGCCATTCTTCAGCCTGAGTCTTCTTCCACCTCTAGCCGCCAATAACAGAAACCCTGATTCCTCTTTTCCCAAACCCTAGTTCTTCTTTTTTGATTTCTTATTTGTTCTCTTGCTAACCTCTGATGCTTGCAGGATCCCCGAGGTATTCACTTCCAAGGAGAAGGCCCTCTTTTCCTCTAGGACCGATCCCAGATAGCTGCCTGAACTGAGCAATTGAAGGCTTGTCTTCCAGGTGACAATCCCAAGTGATGAGTGACCCCGACTTCGAGCAGATTTTTGAATCGGTGCTTGGTAAAATCCTTCTCCCTCCAAGCTTTTGAATTGTTGAAAGTATGCTATCCTAACTGAGGGTTTCTCAATCTTCAAGATCCTTTCTTTTAATATTTTGCATGAGTTCTTTGCAGATATGATGTTTCTTTTCATTACTAGTTTTCCTGCTCATCTTTACTTGATTTCGGGTCACTAGCCTACAAATTAAAATTCTAAAAAAATTACAAAAAAAATTAGTATCTACTTTTCTATAATCATGGTAGTCCTAAGATCATTCCACAATAGTTTTGTATTAGAGCTAGTTTAGGATAGTTGCATCTTCATCAAAAACACTAAAAAATTTTCATCTTCGATTTTCTGCATCCTGTCTTCTACATTAGGGGTCTAGGTTTTGATCAATTTTGTCCATCTAAGAATTTTATTTTTTTATATAATTTGAAAAACATGTCCTCTTTTTGTCCAAAAAAATTTCATAATTTTTAATTATTTTTACAGAAATTAAAAGGTCATAAAATTTGACTTCTTAGAAACCCTAACTGAATTCTTGAGATTTCTGCACATAGTCAGAAAACCCTTTCAGTTGCATCATCATATGATTTTTTTTTTGCATAAACTTTAGTAGAAATCATCATCACCATACATCCTCTGTTCTATGGTTTTTTAATATTTTTTTATGCATAAAAAATTATGTCAATTTCTGTGTCAAACTGAACCCTAATTTTCTGATTCTGTGATTTCTTCTGCACACCTAACTAAACCTAACCTAATCAACTGCCAAACCCCTCCAATCCCAAGCCAAGTTTTGTTTGGTAACTTAATCAACTTAAACCAAACATGCCATCTCATGAAAAGACAAAAAAAAAAAAAAAAAATTTTCTGATTGTTATTAGATTACATCAAGACCATTGAATGTTCATCATCTTCTTAAACTAATCTTAAGGGCATTTCTCTATCTTAGATTAGGGCAGGAGGTCATTACCTGTCATGGGCTCAAAACAACAACCATCATGAAAACCCAAGCCTTAATTAAAAGTGAATAGGCTAAATCTACTATAGAGAGCTAGGTGATACCAACAGGTCAGGTTCGCATTGTGTCGGTAAACTAATGCACTCAATTCTCCAACTATTACTGAAAACTGGTGTCTAAGGCTGGGAGTCCAGAGTCAAACGACCTAAGTGGTGTTATGGTTCTTTAATTAGGTCCCTGCAAGAGTAGGGGGCTTCCCACACTCTCATCCCTTACCTAGCCAGTGGAAGGATTAGTTGTTGAGTTAGGTGTAAGTTGAGTCGACCCACTCAATTTTGGCTCTAAGTCTAGCAAACCCTAGATTATACTGATCCTTGCATGCTTGACTGCACCATACCACTTTAAATGATTAATTGCATGACCACTAGGTTAGGAACCAAATATCAATAGTCTAAGCCCCAACCTAGCTCAGCAATAGAATCCAACTTTGAGATCTTCATGAAAGCCATGACTGAACGATTTGACCAGATGAACCAACTGAATGCCTAATCCACTACCCAATTAACCACCCAGATTAACCAGTCCAATACCCAATCCCCAAACCAGTTTGCCCAGTTGATCACCCAGATAAATGAAATAATCCAATCAAATGCCCAAGCAATCACTAGGCTTGACCATTTAACCAATAGGCTTAACCAAGTAGAGGATCGATTAGGTACCATAGAACGAACCCAAGAGTCCAAGCTGAACCAGATCCTGATTCACCATGTTCCACCTCTCATAACCCTAGGGGAGTCCAAAATCAAGATCAATTTATGGAACACAACCCTAGGAGAACCTAGAACTAGTACCAATTTATGGAACCCAATCCTAGGAGAGTCCAATACCAGGAACCACATCAAGAATCCAACCCTAGGAGAGTCCAATACCAGGAACCATATCAAGAACCTAACCCTAAGAGAGTTCAACATCAAGATCCATATCAGGAACCCAACCCTAGGAGAGTCCAAGACCTTGACCCTATCCAGGAACCCAATCGTAGAAGGCCCCACCATGAAGTCTGTGATAAAGATGAGAGGGCCATGAGAAGCATTAGGGTTGAGGCACCCACCTTTGATGGTAGTCTGGAACCAAAGGTCTATGTAGACCGGGTAGGAGACATAAAAATTATTTTGAATGGTATTGTAGGGTTCGATGGCAAGGCGGAAACATAGATTTCAAAATTTTTTATGAAATCATCACCAAACCCTTAACCCAAGATCTCCTTAAAAGAATTAAAACATATAACATGTATATATAAGATTTAAAGTCATATTAAAACTCTAACCTGTATCGCTAAAATCCAAACTTTAAATCTCTACCAGGTGCCCAAATGTTCACCCTCCATTGGTGATCCACACAGAAAATGATGAAGACAACAATTTCTTGTTCTTGGCTCCTCTTCTTGAATTCTTTTTCAAGAATTCAATTCTTGGACTTTTGGGCTGAAATTTTCCTTCTTGAAAATTTTTTTTCTTCCTTCTTTCCTCTTCTTGAATTCTTTTCTTGAATTCCCTTTCTTGAATTCCTTTTCTTGAATTGAATTGGAAGAAGAAATTAAGACAAATAAAGTCTTAATTCTAGGAAGAAAAGAAGAAGAACAGACCCTTCCTTTTCCTTTCCTTTACCATTCAAGACCTTCCTCTTATTCTTGTTTAGGGTCAGAGTTTTGATAGAGATTATCTCTGTAAGGGAAACAATACCCAACAAGCATAAAGGGAAGGAGTATTCCGGAGAGGAGGAGAGGAATATGATCTCTGTATATTTCTTCTTTTATTATCTATCAGAAAACCCCCGAGAACCCAAACCCTTTTATATATTTCAGAGGGGCGTCTTCTCAAAACAATGCAACCCTCTGAAACCCCAGGAATCACGATCCCTCATTCTTCACGCGTCCCCTCAACCAAAAATCATGATTCTCCGATTTAATTTTCTTTTTTCTGACGAGGAGGACTCTCGGAAAAACTTCAGGAAGAATCGCGACTTTTGGAGATGGATTTGCGACTGAAAAGTGATGGATCTTTCTCCTTAATATTTCTGGCCATCAGATCCAGATCCAAGGGTGTCAGATAAACATCCAAATCGCCCCCCCCCTGTCTATTTTTTTTTTTTCTCTGACGGAATTTTCTTCCCACGCATGTGAAGAGGAGTCCACACGCGCGTGGACTCTTCTTCTTGGCGTGCACGGGTGAGGAAAGAAGTGGGCGGCTTGGAGAGAGGGTCTCAGTGCACTTGATTCACTTGGGTTCAGCCATGGGTTAGCCCAATGTCCAAAAAATTAAATTAGACCTTAATCTGGTTCAATTAGAACCCGATTAAGCCTAATTCGGAACCAAATTCGAATTTGATTCGAATAAAAATTTGGTCTGCAACACATGCTAGTGTGTTTATCATGCAAACAAGATTTAATTCCAAATTAAATCCTTCATCAATTTTCTTTTGTGTGTGACCCATTGGGTTCCACACCTAGCCAGCAGTAGGTCGGAGTGCTATTTGACTTAATTCGGTTAGATCTCAATTAAGCCGATTTAGGTCAACTCAAATTAGCTCGACTCGATCAATTAGAATCTAATTCTAATTATCTAATTTGAATTACCATAATTCAATCATATACCAGCAAGACAAGATTGACGTCTAGCAACGTATCATATCTACCCGGAAGATGTGGAATTTTTGTGGAATTACCAAAATACCCTTCAGTGGTGAGTTACCGGGCAATTCAGTCCTTTGATCAACTTGCATCCCTAATATGATTATGAATATGGATACTTGTCAAATCCAATTTCATATTCATCCCTAGCTCAATGATGATTTATTCATTAAAAATTAACTCTAATGTTCATACTTTGATCAAAGATTTCCTGAATCTATCATTTAATCAAAATTAGCTGGATGCAATTCCCTCTTACTAGGGCTGATCAATTCCTTGTTGAGCTACTCACAACCTCCATATACAATCCACCATACCCAGTATCACCTCGTGCATGACTCAGTGTCATGATTGATTGCGATCCAAAGTATGGATTCATATATATAAGGTACCATGGTAGTCTCAGGTCAAAGGACCACATGCACTACTCCCACTATGAGAATTATCTATTGACAAACATATAAGGTTCCATTAGATATTCTCAATCTGGATCAATTCAGTGAACTCATTCTCTAATGAACACTCACATCCTAGTATTAGTGTCAAACACAAGTGACTGTGAGATCAGTCACCCTCATCACAAAGCATATATAGGATGTGCTGGTCTTGCCGGAAACATTGATCCCCAACTCAATGTCCCATCGACCAGGAATATTTTAGATTAGGGTTTTAAGGCTTTAGGTCTCACTGGTATGATCACATCATAACCCTAGAACCATAGCCCTAATCTATGGGGTTCATCATATAATCATAAAGACAGTGTATGATGAAAATAATGCCTTTATTATAATAATATCAATTCATTGATTTTGGGATCGAAATACAATATTTCAATTGGCTTTCAAGGCACAATCTTTCAATCTCCCACTTGCACTAAAGCCAATCGCCTTTAATTCTTATCCCCATACAATCAAGATGGCGATCAAACTCTCACCATGATAGAGCCTTAGTGAACGGGACTGCTATGTTGTTCTTCGTTTCTACCCTTTTAATGCAGACTTCTTGTCTTTCGACAATCTCTCGAATGAGAAGGAAGCATCTCAGAATGTGCTTTGATTTGTGATGAGCTCTTGGTTCTTTTGCTTGAGCAACAGCCCCCGTATTATCACAGTAAAGTGATACTGGACCTTCAATCTCAGGAACTACGCCCAACTCTGATATGAACATCTTCATCAAGACAGCTTCCTTGGCAGCTTCACTAACAGCAATGTACTCTTCCTCAGTTGTTCAGTCAGCTACAGTTTGCTGTTTAGAACTCTTCCAGCTTACAGCTCCTCCATTTAGGGTAAAAACATACCCAGATATAGATTTGCTGTCATCTGGATCTGATTGAAAACTAGAATCTGAATAAACTTCTATTTTAAGATCAGATCCTCTATATATTAAAAAAATATCCTTAGTTCTTCTCAAGTACTTAAGAATATTTTTCACAGCCTTCCAATGATCCTCTCCTGGATCAGCCTGAAACCTGCTGGCTATACCTAAGGCATATGCCACATCAGGCCTAGTACATAACATAGCATACATAATAGACCCTACTGCCAAAGCATAAGGTATAGAATTCATTCTATTTCTTTCTTCAGGTGTCTTAGGAGACATCTTTTTAGAAAGATGTATGCCATGAGTAATAGGTAAGTAACCTCTTTTACTTTCCTCCATGCTAAATCTTTTTAGCACTTGGTCAATGTACCTAGACTGGGATAAACCTAGCATCCTCCTAGATCTATCTCTATAGATCTTGTGCCTAGTATATAAGACGCTTCTCCCAAGTCTTTCATGGAAAACTGTTTAGATAACCATACCTTGACTGATTGTAACATTGGGATATCATTCCCAATGAGGAGTATGTCATCTACATACAGAACCAAGAAAACTATGGCACTCCCACTAATCTTCTTGTACACATAAGGTTCATCCTCATTTTTGATAAAGTCAAATTCTTTGAGTGTCTTATCAAATTGGATGTTCCAACTCCTAGATGCTTGCTTTAATCCATAAATAGATTTCTTCATCCTACATTCCTGATTAGGTTTAGTCTCCAAGACAAAACCTTCTGGCTGTGACATATAAACCTCTTCCTCAAGAAAACCATTAAGGAATGCGGTTTTCACATCCATCTGCCAGATTTCATAATCATGATATGCTGCTATAGCAAGCATGATCCGAATAGATTTGAGCATGGCAATAGGAGAAAATGTTTCATCATAATTTATTCCCTGTTTTTGTCTGAAACCCTTAGCCACTAATCAGGCTTTATAAGTTTCAACTTGGCCATCTGCTCCAATCTTTTTCTTATAGACCCATTTGCATCCAATAAGGTTAACACCCTCTGGTGCATCAACCAAAGTCCAGACTTGGTTGACATACATGGAGTCCATTTCGGATCTCATGGCTTCCAGCCATCTGTTTGAGTCACTACTCATGACAGCATCCGTATATGTTAGAGGCTCATCATTATCAATGATTCGGGCTTCATTATTTTCAATAATGAACCCATACCTCTCAGGTGCATGTCGCACCGTATCAGACCTATGGATAGGAGTGGTTTGTTAAGGTTCTATACTAACTGTGTTATGATTTGGTTGAGATGTATCTACTTGTTGAACTTCTTCAAGTTCAATATTTCTCCCACTGCCCTTTTGTAGGATGAACTAATGTAGAACGAAAGCTCTGATACCAAAATTGATGCAGAACAAAAAAAATGATGCGATGCGGAAGTAAATTAAAATTAATGTATTTATTTTTTTTTATATATTTTCAGAAGTCGGCTTTGACTCAAAGGAAAGATAAACTAATGTTGAATGAAACAAAGAAATGATAGAAAGCACAATTAAAAGGAGTGGATTATTAAAGTAACTCAGAAGTACGATCACTGGGGATTGAGAAACCCCCAGATCTAGGATTCGCTCTGAGTTTCAACGAAACAGACAAAGTGAGAAGGGAAGGTTCTTGTTACCTAGCAGTGATATTCACAGAGTTTGATGGAAGGACTCTCTCGAGCAGATTGTTGGATCCTCGGATTCGGATATCTTCGCAATGGATCCTCCAATACTAGCCCTTTGGCAGAGTTGGCTTCTCCTGAACTCAGGATTTGAGAAAGAAGAAGAACAAGTTAAGGAACCAGATACTCAAAGAAAGGATTTACCAGATAAGAAGAACTTAAAAAAAATTGATGTTGCTGAAATCTTGATTCTCCTGGATGCTGATCTGACTTCCTCTGGGATTTGCTCTGTATTCGAAGTAGCCGATCTGGACCTGGATGTTGGTGGTCGGCCTCTACTTGTAAGAGAGGGGCCGTGAGATGATGAGGTAGATTATGGTTTGGATGATTGGTGGAATGAAGAAGATGATGGGCGGCTAGGGTTTGGAATTGAAGTAGCTAACCTAGGGTTTTGGTAGGGTTTTGGGGTTGGAGATCTCACACCTCCTCAAGGTTCCTAGGGAACCCGGATTTACTCCCTCACGGAGCTCAACACCAGAACACAAGTGCGGAAGAGAGAAACACAAAGTTGCTCACAAAGAAATTGATTTCATTCATCTTTTAAATTCAAGAGTTACATAGAGTTGAATATATAGACATAACAAAGAAATAAAATTTTATACATTTCCTATGTGGGACTAATAGTACTAACCCATACTTTAGGCATCAAATTCTCTTGCCAAGACTCCTTCCATGAGTGGGCAGCCCAAAAACTCCAAGAAAACTTGAAAATCTGCTCCAAATGGCAGGTCTTGGGGGTGTCTCTTAGTATCTGTCCATGAATCAAGGATTTTCCCTTCATGGTTTGGCTCATTTGGACACCTCCTAGTCTTGCTCCACAAGTTTAGGCTTCTTCCTTTCATGGCTTTGGCACTTTTGGAAACTTTTGGGAACCTCCTTGAATTCCTCCCTAAGACATGCTCTCTTCCCTTTTATTACTTGAATTTTTATGGAACATTGTGGGGCACCTCCTTGATCCTCTCTTTAAGAAAAATTTTTGCCATCCTGGCTTGGGTTTATCTGGAATGAAATTGGCTCCTCCTTGGATTTAGGTATCTTGATTGATCTCTCCTAAAGTGGCGCATGAAAGAAGGGACCTGCTTTCTTATGGTGTGGAAACCAAGGCACACTGGATGGAGATGTGGCACCTCCTGGACTCTAGCGTGTGGCTGGGAGTGTGGCGCCCACTTTCTTGAGCCTGGGAGAAAAAATGTGGCACCCTGGACCTTGACTTGATTAAAAAAAATGGCACCAACCTGGAGAAGACCTAGACCACTACTAGGACTTGTACTGAGTCAATATGACTCAACAAAATTTAAATTACAGGGAAATACTGACTCAAGACTAAAATTGAGTTCACCAAGTCAACCCTTATTACAAAACCAGAAAACCCTAATTCTTCGGGCAAGGTCAATCAGAGATCCGGATGGAGCCCTGAAGCCTTCTTCTGAGTCTGGTGCCCGCACCATGAACTCTTTCACCATAAATGTGGCATGCCTACTGACTAAAATCTTTTGTTCAGTAGGGTGCTAGAACAAATATCCTATACTATCTTTAGGATATCCAACAAATAGACACTTTTCTGCTCTAACATCAAGCTTATGTCCAAAATTTCTTTTGACATAGGCTAGACAACCCCATATCTTAAGATACTTAAGATTGGGTTTCTTTCCCCTCCATAACTCATAGGGAGTGCTAGATACATATTTGGTTGGTACTCTATTTAAAATATTAGCCACTGTTTCCAAGGCATATCCCTAGAAAAAAATAGGTAAGTCTGTGAAGCACATCATGGACTGTACCATATCTAATAAAGTACGATTTCTCCTTTCAGCAACACCATTTAATTGTTGTGTGTAAGGAGGAGTCCATTCAGAGATGATTCCCTTTTCTTTAAGGTGATCAAGAAACTCGGTAGATAAGTATTCACCTCCTCTATCTGATCGAAGGATCTTAATACTTTTCCCCGTTTGTTTCTCTACCATACTTTGATACTCCAAAAATTTTTCAAAAGCTTCGGACTTATGTTTCATTAGATACACAAATCATACCTTGAAAAATCATCAGTGAATGTGATGAATTATGAGTATCCACCCTTGGCCTGAGTTGTCATAGGTCCACATACATCAGTGTGTATGAGTCCTAATAACTCAGTTGTCCTTTCATTATGTCCACTAAATGGAGTCTTGGTCATTTTACCCATGAGACATGATTCACAAGTTCCTAATGATTCATAGTCATAAAGATTAAGAAATTTTTCCTTATATAACTTGTTAATCCTTTGCTCACTAATATGTCCAAGACGACAGTGCCAAAGTAAAGTATTGTTTACTTCATCTCTTTTTCATTTATTACTAACATGTAGTATATTGTCATCAGAAGATAGAGTTAAGAGACCATTGCAAAATATTCCATTAAATATTATTTCAATAGAAAAACTGATTGAGCAGCCACTGGTCATTACATTCATAATATATACTTGTTTAAGTAACAAGGGTACATATATGATGTTTCTAATGATTTTAGGCATAAAATAATAATTTTTTAACTCTAAACTCTTCCCAGAAGGCAGCTTCACTATATAAGTCCCTACAGCTTCTGCTTGGATGGAATCTCCTCCAGCACCGTAGAGCTCGAAGTCGCCTTCCTTCAAAACTCTAATGTTCTGTAGTCCTTGCAATGATTTGCAGATATGATGACCACAAGCAGTATCCAATACCCAAGAGTTTGAATTAGAAAAGTCTAATGACAAAATTGCATGTATCTCATACATACCTTTTGGTGCATCACTAGCACCAAGCTTCACACTTGCAAGGTAAACCTTGCAGTTTCTTTTCCAGTGACCCGGCTTGCCACAATGAAAGCAGGTCATTTGTCCGGAGGCCTTCTTTCCTTTCTTTTTCTTCATGCCCCCTTTTGGGTTCAACCTCCTCTTGGAACCCTTTTTGCCTATTTTCTTCTTGTTTTCACCATCCACAAGAAGAAGTGGAGCCTTATTTTTCTTTAAATGGCTCTCTGCTATTTTTAACATATTCAACAGCTCAAGTAAGGAAGTGTTATGTTTGTTCATATGATAATTAAGAACAAACTGTGAAAATGACTCTGGGAGTGACTACAGGATTAAATCCTGATTCAACTCCCCATCCATAACAAAACCCAATTGACCCAATCGGGTGATTAGGTTAATAACCTTTAATATATGGTCTTGTACGGATGTACCTTCAGTCATCCTTGCATGGAATAACTGCTTAAAAATTTTATATCTTGCAGTTCGGCTATGTTCTCCATAAAGTTCTTTTAGATTGAGCAATATGGAGTTTGTGTCCATGCTTTCATGTTGCCTCTATAACTCATTGGTCATAGAGGCAAGCATTATACACTTGATAGTAAGTGAGTCATTTTGCCACGTGTTATATGTGTTCTTATCCTCTTGCAAGGCATCTTCCCCTAATAGTTCCAAGGTTGGGGTATCAAGAATATAAGAAATTCTTTCTTGGCTGAGTACTATCTTCAGGTTTCTCAACCAATCAACATAGTTTGGTCCAGTCAATTTATTTGCATCAAGAATGCTATGGAGTGAGAGTGAAGAGGCCATTTAATCTACATTAACAAAGAATATTACATAAGCAAACAACCAATGTTGACAAAACAAAATTAAATTAGGACTTTAACTTAATTATGTCTCCCACTATTTTATCAAGCATCATAATCCTCCATGTGATGATCGAGAAAACCCTAATTGGTTCTCTTAGTGGGGTTGAGATCTTAATTCCTTACAAAAGACCTTGTGTGTACACAACAAATCTATATAAGTTCAAAGGTAGGAAAACTCTTTCCAATTGTAACTCATACAATTCTCAACTTATCTTGGCTTCTAAAATATTAATAGCCTTGTGTGTACACAACAAACTATAATATTTTAGTTAAGTTAGACTCTTCATTGCTATATAGTCATGATATTAATTATAATACCCTTGTGTGTACACAACAAAGTATTATATTAAATCATTCCATAAACATCAAATGTACCAAGCCAAAATTATGTTAGTCCCCATAAAAGGCCTTGTGTGTACACAACAAACCTAATATGGATCATAACATAATAATGACTTGGCATGAAGGAAGGCCACATGTAGTGGATATTACACTAAGCATAACAATCTATAATTAAGTTAATCTTATCGGCCAGGTAAGTGGGAGAGTGGTGGGAGTCCCCCCGTTGCTTTCCTTAGACACCAATGAGAATTGGCCAGGTCAGTCAACGGAACCAATTAAAAACCACGTCCTCTTTACCGATCATGAACCACTTTTCCTAGACATCGAATGATAAACTAATCATATTGATTATTTTTGCTTTTGGTATATGACACTACAACTTAATATATTTTTAAAGAGGGCTTTATTAAAACAAAGCACATTCTTTATATAACCTAGCACATATGTGCCATAGTGTGCCATCATACTAGGACAACCATTTACCACATAATGGATCCACCATTATGCCAGGGCAACCTTATTTTAATATGATGACTAGATGTCTAAACATATCTCTACAACAATTAGGGTTTGAGTGAAAACCCTAATTGGTGACATTACATCAAACATATACAATATCATATGTTACTTATATACATATGCATCTAAAAATCAGCATATATATTTTAATCTTAATAAGGAGGCTTTGATACCACTGTAGGGTTCGATGGCAAGGCAGAAACATATATTTCAAATTTTTTTATGAAATCTTCACCAAACCCTTAACCCAAGATCTCCTTAAAATAATTAAAACATATAACATGTATATATAAGATTTAAAGTCATATTAAAATACTAAGCTGTATCGCTAAAATCCAAACTTTAAATCTCCACCAGGTGCCCAAATGTTCACCCTCCAATGGTGATCCACACAGAAAATGATGAAGACAACAATTTCTTGTTCTTGGCTCCTCTTCTTGAATTCTTTTTCAAGAATTCAATTCTTGGACTTTTGGGCTGAAATTTTCCTTCTTGAATATTTTTTTTCTTCCTTCTTTCCTCTTCTTGAATTCTTTTCTTGAATTCCCTTTCTTGAATTCATTTTCTTGAATTGAATTGGAAGAAGAAATTAAGATAAATAAAGTCTTAATTCTAGGAAGAAAAGAAGAAGAACAGACCCTTCCTTTTCCTTTCCCTTACCGTTCAAGACCTTCCTCTTATTCTTGTTTAGGGTCAGAGTTTCGACAGAGATTATCTCTGTAAGGGAAACAATACCCAACAAGCATAAAGGGAAGGAGTATTCCAGAGAGGAGGAGAGGAATATGATCTCTGTATATTTCTTCTTTTATTATCTATCAGAAAACGCCTGAGAACCCAAACCCTTTTATAGATTTCAGAGAGGCGTCTTCTCAAAACAACGCAACCCTCTGAAACCCCAGGAATCATGATCCCTCATTCCTCACGCGTCCCCTCAACCAAAAATCATGATTCTTTGATTTAATTTTCATTTTTTCGATGAGGAGGACTCTCAAAAAAACTTCAGGAAGAATCATGACTTTTGGAGATGGATTTGCGACGGAAAAGTGATGGATCTTTCTCCTTAATTTTTCTGGCCATCAGATCCAGATCCAAGGGCGTCAGATGAACATCCAAATCGCCCCCCCCTATCTTTTTTTTTTTTCTCCGACATAATTTTCTTCCAACGCGCGTGAAGAGGAGTCCACACGCGCGTGGACTCTTCTTCTTGGCGCGCGCGGGTGAGGAAAGAAGTGGGCGGCTTGGAGAGAGGGTCTCAGTGCACTTGATTCACTTGGGTTCATCCATGTGATAACCCAATGTCCAAAAAATTAAATTAGACCTTAATCTGGTTCAATTAGAACCCAATTAAGCCTAATTCAGAACCAAATTCGAATCTGATTCGAATAGAAATTTGGTCTGCAACACATGCTAGTGTGTTTATCCTGCAAACATGATTTAATTCCAAATTAAATCCTTCATCAATTTTTTTTTGTGTGTGACCCATTGGGTTCCACACCTAGCCAGCAGTAGGTCCGAGTGCTATTTTACTTAATTCGGTTAGATCTCAACTAAGCTGATTTAGGTCAACTCAAATTAGCTCGACTCGATCAATTAGAATCTAATTCTAATTAACTGATTTGATTTACCATAATTCAATCATATACATACAAGACAAGATTGACGTCTAGCAACATATCATGTCTACCTGGAAGATGTGGAATTTTGGTGGAATTACCAAAATACCCTTCAGAGGTGAGTTACCGGACAATTCAGTCCTTTGATCAACTTGCATCCCGAATATGATTATGAATATGGATACTTGTCAAATCCAATTTCATATTTATCCCTAGCTCAATGATGATTCATTCATTAGAAATTAACTCTAATGTTCATACTTTGATCAAAGATTTCCTGAATCCATCATTTAATCGAAATTAGTTAGATGCAATTCCCTCTTACTAGGGATGATCAATTCCTTGTTGACCTACTCACAGCCTCCATATACAATCCACCATACCCAGTATCACCTCGTGCATGACTCAGTGTCATGACTGATTGTGATCCAAAGTATGGATTCATATATATAAGGTATCATGGTAGTCTCAGGTCAAAGGACCACATGCACTACTCCCACTATGAGAATTATCTATTGACAAACAGATAAGGTTCCATTAGATATTCTCAATCTGGATCAATTCAGTGAACTCATTCTCTAATGAACACTCACATCCTAGTATTAGTGTCAAACACAAGTGACTGTGAGATCAGTCACCCTCATCACAAAGCATATATAGGATGTGCTGGTCTTGCCGGAAACATTGATCCCCAACTCAATGTCCCATCGACCAGGAATATTTTAGATTAGGGTTTTAAGGCTTTAGGTCTCACTGGTATGATCTCATCATAACCCTAGAACCATAGCCCTAATCTATGGGGTTGATCATATAATCATAAAGACACAGCGTATGATGAAAATAATGCCTTTATTATAATAATGTAAATTCATTGATTTTGGGATTGAAATACAATATTTCAATTGGCTTTCAGGGCACAATCTTTCAAGTATGACATGAGTGAGGAGATGAAGTACAAAATTGCAAAGATGAGGTTGATTCGTCAGGCTAGGCTATATTGGGCTAACCTTGAACGTACTAGGACATAATAAGAACTTCCTTTCATAACCACCTAGCAAGACATGAAATTGAAACTTAAGGAGAAGTATCTTCCTAAATCCTACAACCAAAAAATCCTAGACTAATTGAATAAGCTATGTCAAGAGAATAGGCCTGTATCAGAGTACATTGCCCAGTTTGATGATTCAAAGTTAGGTGTAATGAACCTGAGTCTCTAGCTCAAACCTTGTCTAGGATCAGAATTGGATTACATGAAGACATTCAAAGAGAGCTATACATGAGGGAGGTCACCGATTTGGATCAAGCATACCAGATAGCTAGACATTATGAACAATTCCAAAGGGGTCATACGTATCAATGATCTAAACCTATTAGGACCAATACCTTATTCCTAAAGCCAAGACCAAACCTGGTGTACCAAGGTCGACCAAACCTAAATCCCAACCGAGTCAGATTAACTCCAACCCAATAAGGTAAAACCCTAATCTAGTCTGACCCAATCCTAACCTAATTCGATCAAATCCCAACCCAGCCCATCCCAACCCTAACCCGAGTTCGAGTCAACCCAGTTCAAGTAATTCTGCACTAGTTAGAATCGATAAGGTTAAGGCACCAACATTTCAAAAAGCCCCAAGCCCCAGCCCCAATGCTTGTTTTAGATGCAATAATGTGGTCACTATTCTAGCCAGTGTCCCACCAGATCATTACACATAGGGGAGCTTGAGGAGGAAGAGCCTGAACCCAATATTGAAGAAGAAGAAGTTTATGAAGTTGAGGCAGACTTGATTGAGGCATATGAATGAGATGAGGAGGAATTTGATCAGCCTGACCTAGTAGTGGTCATCAGATGCATCCTGACCCAATCCCAAACTGAGGAAGATTGGCGTAGGACTAGTATCCTACAAACATTTATGGAAATTGGGGATAAGGTATACAAGATTATAATAGATAGTGGGTGTTGTGTCAATGCTATTGTTGCTGATTCAGTTAGATCTTTAGGATTGACCCCAGTTTCCCATCCTAGCCCCTATAAAGTCTCATGGATAGACTCCACATCCATTCTAATCAAGTCTAGGTGCCAAATCTTGATTAAACTGTAATCATATGAGAAGAAGATTTGGTGTGATATCCTTTCCATGAGAGCCAGTAGCATCATCTGAGGTCGACCATGGCTCTACGATCATGATGTAGCCTTATTTGGTTGAACCAATACCTATACTTTTAGTCATCATAGAAAAAAATTTGTGATTCACCCGACTTAGCCCAGAGAACCGATTAGGAGAAATTCTAGTAGCCTTAAAGAGAAGAAATAAGGAATTAGTCTAATAAAGGCTAAGGAATTAGAGGAAGAAACTTCTGAACCCATTGAGGAACCAAAGAAAAATGATCCTGAACTCACTATAATAATTGAAAAATAAGTGACTGAGCCAGGATCGAACATTATAGATGAAATTGAGGGTTCACAAGAGTTGTTCATAGAGAAAATCTAGGTACAAGTCCCTAAAGAACAACCCCAGGAAGTAGATGTGGGTACTAAAATAATATCTAGTTTGAGTCCAACAAATCCACAAACCTACTTCATCTGTCTACACTAGCACTAACCTCTGCACAGCATTTGCATCAGGAAATTCGTCTAAAGATGAACATAAGTAATGCACCTTATAAAAACTTGGCTAATTACCAAAAATAAGCTAAAGAATTTTTTGCAGGGGATTATGTGATGATCAGGCTTCGGCCATAGCAATTCCCTCTAGGGATTGTAAAGAAGTTTCATGCTCGCGAAGCTAGACCATTCAAAATAATAGAGAGATTTGGATCCGATGCCTATGTACTCGAGTTGCCACCCGAATTAGGTATTAGTTCCATGTTCAATACTTCAGACCTTATGGAGTTTCGGGAGCCAGCAACGATACCTAGCAAGCTCTTTGAATCTCTCCCTTCCATTGAGAGAGAACCCACCCTAGAGAGTCCACTTACAATCTGGCCCATTAGTAGGGAAAGGATTGAGCTCATCCTGGATGATCGAGCCATCAGTACCTAGACAAATTACTATCCACGGTATTCGGTCCAATGGCAAGGTCAGCCAGAATCTGAGGACTATGGATCACTAATGAGGATCTGTGGTGCCTCAACCCAGACCTTCCTAAGCCATATGAGAGCCACAATATAAAAAGAAAGTGCCCTAAAAGCCAATCTTATGTAAGGGCATTTTTGTAATCTTCCAACTCCTGTATGATATTTAATATATTAATAAAGGCATATTGTTTCATCATATTACTGTGTCTTATATAAAGATTATGATGAATCCCATTGGTTATGGCAAATGAAATTAGGTAGTGAGACCTAAGTTCCTATAAACCCTAACCTAAAATGTTCCTAGTCGATGGACCATCGGTTTAGGGATCAATAAGTCTGGAAATAGAAGCTTATCCTATGTATGCTCAGAAAAGAGGGTGGTTGGTCTCACAGCCAATTGTGTAGAGACACAAATATAAGGATAAGGGTGCTCATTAGGATATGAGTTCACTGAACTGATCTGTACTGGGATTATCTTATTGAAGTCTTACTACTTGTCAAAAGATAGATCTCGAAGTAGGAGTTGGCAATGTGATCTTTAGACTTAAGGTCACCATGGTTCCTTGTGAATACTAAGCCATATTTTGGTTCATACTCATTCGTGACATTAAGTCATGTACGGGGTGTTCTCAGATATGGTTGAAGGTGTATGAAGGATATGAGTGGACCAACAAGGAATCGATCATTCTTAGTAAGAGAAATTATTATCCCAAGTGATCTCTTCGATTGATGACTCAACGAGTCTTTGATCAAAGCAGGATGAGATTGGAAGTGGTTTCTAATCAGTCAACAGCTGAGTCTTCATTATAAAATAGAGATTCAAAATGACTATGTGCAAGGGTTTGACATTGATCCATACTCATCACTTAATCCGGATAATGGGAGATCGAAATATTGAATTGCACGGTAACTTTCTATTGAAGGATAATTTGGTACTTTTCACCAAATTTTTCATCTTCTTGGTAGGCATGACACGTTGCTAGACATCAATCATGTCTTGTAGGTATTCATTAACCAATTGAATTGGTTTCAAGAGTCTATTCAATGGACAGATCGAATTGGCAATTTAAGTCAACTCAATTTGACCTAATTAGGTCAATTGGGTTCGATTGGTTCGAATTGGCTTAAACCTAAATCTACTGCTGGCTAGATGTAGAATCCAACGTGTCATACACATTAGGGAGTTGATCAAAGAAGTCATTCATAATTTAATTAGGATCATGGGATCCTAATTGGTTAGCTAGATTGTACACTAGCATGTGTAGGCTAACCTAATTCCTAACCCAAGTTGATTTGGGTCCAATTGCTTGCAAATTTGATTAACAAATTTAAGAGAGACTTAAATTGGGTTATTTCTTGATTAAGACAATTTT
This sequence comes from Areca catechu, assembly GCA_021397845.1. Classification (NCBI taxonomy): domain Eukaryota; kingdom Viridiplantae; phylum Streptophyta; class Magnoliopsida; order Arecales; family Arecaceae; genus Areca; species Areca catechu. Next base: position 74,854,734 of record CM038041.1, read on the forward strand.
TATTAGATTTTATCCTGATTTATTTGGACTTGGAACGCCACTTGGACTATAGTCCAAGTCGTCATGGACTCTTGGGCGCAATATTGCGCGCGCCAAGGACGAGAGGGCACAGAAAAACCAAGAGTCCTTCTGCAGATGAAATTCCTTTATTGATTTTATCTGGACTTTTCTTGCCTGAAATCCCACACCTCATTTGAATTTAATTAACCAGTCAAAACATTTGAAATTAGCATGGAAGTTAGGAGAAGTGCGCTGGTGCATGAAGAGTCGCAACTCTTCATATGGTGCACAGTTCTGAATCTGTATCATTCCGCTATCAGAACTCTTCAAGTTCTCCGATGCTTGGAGAATGAAGAGACATCCCTTGGCTTCCCAGAGACTAGTACTTGCCACATGGCAAGTGAGAAATCATCCAGGAATGCGAAGGGATGTTGATATGGGCTTTGGTGCATGATAAGACATATTAGATATGATTTTTCAAGCCAGATAACTTCTCTTCGGTCTTGAAAAATCATATATGATAAGTTGATGGGAGAACATATCACATGCCCTTCTTAAATTTATAAATAGGGGTGGTGATATGAGTTTCAGAAATACATTCCATCGTAAAGTCATTCTGAGAGTTTGTTATCCCTCCCTCCTCTAAGACAAACCTTGTCTCTTTAAGACAAGGTTGTTCTTACTAGGACAAGTCATAGAATTTAAGACATAAGCCTAGAGTGTTCTAGAAGATGGTAATACCAAATCCAAGAGTGGTTTTGGAAGGCATTCAGAGTACCCTACAGGAGTATAGGGTGTCCTACAAAGGTCAAAGTCCAGAAGGCTATCAAGAAGAGTCCTAGTCAAGCAAGCAACTGAAGTAGGAGTTTTTCCTTGGGTCAATTCCTGTGTGGATCACTGTTGGAGGACTTGCACTTATGAGTCTAGTGAAAAGGAGTGGAAAACAGCATTCCAGGTATTTATCATGAACCATATTAGTGATATATTAGTTGCATATGAATGAAGAGATCTTGGGATTAGGGTTTCTGGTCAATAAGGATTTTTCTTTGTATAAATTTTGAAATCTAATACTTCATAGATGCATGATGACCCTTTAGAAACCCATCACATTGACCCATACTCGATGGGGTCGAGTTTTTCCCACCCCATGAGAATTGGTGTGGGCACCAGGATCCGACACAGATTACTGGGCCCTATTTGGTTTACTGATTAAGGTTTTGAGCCCTTGCCTATGTATCAAATTTTGTAATCAAGTAAGATTGAGTCTTGTAATAAGTTGAGGCAAGATGCCCAAGTTGGTTTTTCTCAACCCTAATCAAGTTCAGTTGAGTCCCATTGAGTCCTGTACATTAGTATTAGTCCAATACCGGTCCAATTTTATACAGTAGAAGAGGATACCTAGTTTCGAAGTTCTACCAGGCTTCATCCATGAGTTAGAGGCCCTCACATCAGCCATAATGGGCCTTTGCTTGCCGCCCCAGATGTTTTGATGCCCCATATGCCAAGCTTCCTTCTAGATTCCAAGATTCCTTCCAAATGCCCAAAGAATATTTCAAGGACAAAGGTGCCCCATGATTCCATGAATATACCAGGTGCCCTAGCCTAAGAGTCTCTCAAGCCCAGAATTCCAGTACGAGGAGGCATCCCAGGCTTTTCCCCAAGCCCATATGAAGATTTTAAGAACTAAGATACCTAGGGAATATTCTAGGCATCCCAGCCTAGGGTTTCAAGCCCACTTGGAGGCCCATGCACCCAAGCCCTTTGGAGGCTGCCCAAGCCCAATAAAGGATGCCCCTTGCTGCCCTAAAGTCCAAGTCTAAGCCATCTTGGCAACAAAGCACAAAGAATGCTCTTTGACCAAGTCAAATGAGAAGAGAAATCCAATTAGAACAAGGAGAACAAGTTTTAATTTCGTTCAAAGTGTATACTCCTAATTCTAAACCCCTTTATAATCTCTCTCCCACTCTACTTTGTAATTCTAGCCTAACAAGGAGAGGACATGGGAAAACACTATAAACACCCCACCCCTCCCCCTCTTGTAAGTAACTCTTTTCTTGAATGAAACCCTGCTGAGATTTAGTTCAATTGTATTATGGTGATTGAGGTGTGTGAGTGCTACCAAGTGTGCCCAAGTTCTTCCAAGCCTTGATCGACTAAAGCATCAGCATTCAAACCCTAATCCATCATAAGGTAGAGAGCCCTGGCCATTCTTCAGCCTGAGTCTTCTTCCACCTCGAACCACCAGCAACAGAAACCTTGATTCCTCTTTTCCCAAACCATAGTTCTTCTTTTTTGATTTCTTATTTGTTCTCTTGCTATCCTCTGATGCATGCAGGATCCCCGAGATATTCACCTCCAAGGAGGAGGCCCCCTTTGCCTCCAGGACTGATCCCAAATAGCTACCCGAACCGAGGAATCGACGGCTTATCTTCCAGGCAACAATCTCGAGTGCTGTGTGACCTTGGCTTCGAGCAGATTTTTGAATCGGTGCTTGGTAAAATCCTTCCCCCTCCTAACTTCTGATTTGTTGAAAGTAAACTATCCTAATTGGAGTTTTCTCAATCTTTGAGATCCTTTCTTTCATTATTTTGTATGAGTTCTTTGCGGGTATGATATTTCTTTTTATTACTAGTTTTCCTGCTTATCTTTACTTGATTTCGGATCATTAGCGTGTAAATTAAAATTCTAAAAAAAATACAAAAAAAATATGTTTATGTTTTCTTGCAATCATGATAGTCCTAAGATCATCACACATTAAAGGCCCAAAGCCATCGAGGCCCAAAGCCTCTTCTACCATTCCACTATTATTTCCCTATTCCCCCATTCCTCCTCTATTCCCCTTATTCTTCCTCTATTCCTTCCTTATTCTTCTCTTATTCCACCTATATTCTATTATTCCCCTTCTATTCCCCTATCCCACTTTTATTCCTCTGCTATTCTACTTCTATTATTCTTCTCTCCCTTCTCTACTCTATCATCCTTCTGACCCCTGACTGGTAACCACTTCCACTACACTAGCTTGGTTCCCACTTCCGCTACATTGGCACTGGTTTCCAATCTCCACTCTCTTATAACTTGATGGAGTCCCTTAGAGCTTGTGCACAGGGGATAAGAGAGGATCTACTTAAAATGAGTTAGGGTTGAAGTATGGGAGGGAAGAGTTGGTTCTCAGTCTTTTATACTTCTCATTCTGTAATAAAAAAGTATATTTTACTTTCTACATATTTTTATCTTTTATTCATTATTTATTACGCTTTAATGTTATATTGAGGTTAGCAATAGTTCTTGCTTTCTAAAGACTCGCCATGATCCAATATAGGTACGGGGCATGCCGAGATGAGAAGAGTTGGATACTTAGTGCCTACCAAAGATGTGCCGTGATCTGGCACAGGTACGGGGCATGCTAAGGAAAGACAGATAGATCCATAAAATCAATTACCTAAGAAATGCAATTCAGCATTGCACAATCACTCTTCCTATCCTGAAATACTCACTCCTACTTGCTTTTCACCTTAGAATTAGTTTAATTCTTGCTCACTTTTATTTTCCACAATAATTACTTTTCTTTTTTTTAAAAATCATAACTTAGGCCTAAGGTCCCTGAAGATACGATCCCGACTCACCCTTGCTATAGAGTTGAGTTGGTGAATTATTTATGACCGCCTACAATAGTGATCAGAAGTTCAAGAGATGGAGAGGGTGCTGTATGCCTCTAGTGTAGGTAGTCTTATGTACACCATGGTGTGTTGTAGGCTAGATATCGCCCATTCAATGAGTTAGGTGAGCAGGTTTCTGGTGCAGCCTAGCATGGAGCACTGGCAAGCACTGAAGGGTGTCTTCAAGTATTTGGTGGGCATTGTTGGAGTTGGCATCTACTACAGATAGTGAGGAGGTACTGAGGGACACTCCTACATATCCAAGGAGGCTCGAGGGCTGATAGGAGGGTTCATGGATGTAGATTTTGGTGGAGATCTGGACACTCGTCATTTGATGATAGGTTTCATATTCAACATATATGGTGGTCCTGTATCATGTAGATCCTACATGCAACCTATTATGGCATTATAAACCACCAAGGTGGTGTACATCAGAGTTATAGAGGCAACAAAAGAGGCCCTATGGCTGAAGGGTTTAGCATTGGAGATGGGCCTCGAACAGGAGAATATCAGGGTGTACTGCGATAGCTAGAGTGCACTTCTACTTGCATAGAACTCTATCTATCATGCTCTGACAAAGCATATCATAATCAGATACCATCGAATTAGAAAGCTCATGGAGGATGGCAAGGTGGAGCTGGTGAAAGTACACACCAAGGAGAATCTAGCAGATTCACTGCTGAAGGTTCTATCGTAAGATAGCTTTTGTAAGTGTGTGGCACTGATGTAGCTCGTGGACAAGATGAAGTTGGCTGAAGCATTGAAGCACCAAGGTAGAAATTGTTGGATCTCATGTGTTACTTCCAAGGCTCAAGGAAGGCTAAGGCCAAGGTCCAATGATTATGATGCTATCATGGAATTTCTAAGACTAGTTTGGGCCCTAGGATGAAAGGCTGTTAGTCTTTCGGGTCTTAAGATTTTGGGAACTTAGGGCTCAAAGGGCCAACTTATATTGGGCTAGTTTTGAGTCCTAGGTATGTATGATTAGGCCGAGTCAAGGCTGTACTTGGGCTTGGAAAACTCAATTATGCATTGAGTTGGTCTATGGAAGTTTTAGGGTTAGGTCTTGGTGACCTAATATATATATAATTTGTATATGGGGCTGATTAGAGCTGTCATAATGAAATAACCTTTTCTCCCTAATATCCATCTTCCTCCTCTACCTCTCTGGTTTGTCACTCTATCAGGGAAATATCAGCATCCAAGCCACCATATCCTAGGAAGGAGAAAATTCCTTAGCACCTAAGGACTCCTAGTCCAAGTAGGAAACCTAATGCCTAGCATCCTAGGAGTCGTCCCTCTCTACCCTTTTGGATTTCAACCAGGATCTTTGGAGGGTTGAGTCCTCACTGGTTGTAGGTCTTAAGAGAGGTGGTTTCACATCCATATCATATCTGAAACATTCAAGGCACTCTGAATAAGTTAGAAGATTTTTGCACAAGAAGGCTGAATCTCTACAAGGCTGATTGCTTCAATCCCCTATTGTTGCCACTTCCAATATAATATTCTAAGATTGTTTGTTGGTAGAAGGTTGTCCACACACCTGGAAATGTCCATCAATAGTATTTGATGCAGGGGTCCATCCAGCTTGCCTCGGAGATGACCTGCTGGACCACGGCTACAGACTTGTAGCTATGGGTCTCCAGATATTCAATGAAGGTATGCCCCAATAATGAATCTGGCAGGGTTGCTGCTTGGAGAGGACATCGGCTCCTACATTCTCTACATGTGGGATGTGGAAAATACTAAAGTGCTAGAGGTTCATTGCATATGAGCATACCTTATCTAGATACTTTGCATTCATGGGATCTTGTGAAAGAAAAGTACCCTAAAAGCCAATCTTTGTAAGGACACTTTTGTAATCTTACAACTCTAGTATGACATAATCATATAAATAAAAGGCATTGTATTTCATCATACTGCTGTGTCTTATTTAGATATATATGATGAACCCCATAGATTAGGGCAAAGGAATTAGGGTTATGATGAATATCATAACGGTGAGACCTAAGTTCCTATAAACCTTAATCTAAAATGTTCCTAGTCATTAGATCATCGATTCGGGGATCGATGCTACTGAAATGACTAGCTTATCCTATATATGCTCGATGGAGAGAGTGGTTGGTCTCATAACCACTTGTGTAGAGATACTAATACAATGATAAGGGTGCTCATTAGGGTATGAGTTCACTGAACTGATATGCATTAAGAATATCTTATGGATGTCTTACTACTTGTCAAGAGATAGTTCTCAAAGTGGGAGTTATGCAAGTGATCTTTAGACCTGAGGTCACCATTGTCCATATAGACACAAAGCCATATTTTAGATCATACTCATTCATGAAATTGAGTCATGTATGGGGTGTTCTCGGATATGGTGGAAGGTGTATAAAGGATGTGAGTGGACCAACAAGGAATCAATCATTCCTAGTAAAGGAAATGTTATCCCATGTAATCTCTTTGATTGATGGCTCAAGGAGTCTTTGATCAAAGCAGGATGAGATTAGAAGTGTTTTCTAATAAGTCATCAGTAAAGTCTTGATTATCGAATAAAGATTCGAAATGACTAAATACTATGATTTATGGTGGTGGCACCAGGATCAGACACAAATTACTAGGCCCTATCTGGTTTACTTAGCCTTGTGTCAAATTTTGTAATCAAGTAAGATTGAGTCCTGTAATAAGTTGAGGCTAGTTGATTTGTCTCAACCCTAGTCCAGTCTTTGTATCCTATACTTTAGTATTAGTCCAGTACTGGTTCAATTTTTGTACAAGAGAAGAAGATACCCTATTTTAGAGTTCCACCAAGCCTCACCCTGGAGCCAGAGGCCCTCACATCAGCTTATTGGGCCTTGTTTGCCACCCCAGGGTCCAAGATTCCTTCTAGATGCCGAGATGCCTTCCAAATGCCTTGATACCCTCCAGATGCTAGAGAATATTCTTAGATTAGGGTATCTCATGATTCCAAGAATATGCCAGCACCGAGGCCAAGAGATTCCAAGCCTAGGAGTCAAGCACATGAGCCCCAAAACCAAGATTTCAAAGAATATACTGATACTAGGGCATCCCATTTTCTAGGGCCCAAAGCCTATGCGCCAACCCAAAGGAGGCCGCCCACCGTTGCTGCCCTTGAAGCCCACACACTCAAGCCCAAACCCCTTGGTGTCCTAGCCCAAATAGAAGACTCATGTCCAAGTCAAAAGAGGAGAAGGAATCCAAGTAGAATAAGGAGAACTAGTTTCATTTAAAGTGTACTCTCCTAATCTTAATCAAACTTGTAATCCTTTTTCCTCTCAACTTTGTAATCCTATCCTATCTAGGAGTGGACTTGGGGAACATCTATAAATAGCCCACCCCTCCCCCTCTTGTAGGTAATCTTTTTTAATGAAACAAAACCTTGCTGAAATTTGGAATGAACTTGTGTTCCTGTGTTGGGTTGTGTGATAGTTGTTTTGATGGGAATTCTCCTAGGGTGTTGGGAATCATGCAGCATGCGAAAGTGAATTTCAAAATAAAAATTCAAAGCATGAAACCCTAATTGGCTAGAAAATCCTAATTCCCAGGAACCCCTTATGCAATACCAATAATGAAACATAATTGGAGTCAAAAAAACATACCTGGATTGCTGAAATCTAATCTTTTTCACGAGGCTCACAAGTGCAAGCCCTCCAATGGTGATCTACATAGGAATCAAACCTAGGAACCTCTCCCTTGTAGGTTGCTTGATCAATTGGGACTCTTCCAATGGACTTTCTTCCTTCGGCAGCCTCTCCTTCCTTGCTTAGACCTTTGCCCTCCAGTAGAGCACTCTAAGCCCTCTCCAAAATCTCTCTTCTTTCTTTCTATCACTTCCTAATTTTCTTCCTAAATCTTTGTCTTAAAATGGCAGACTTGTCTCAAAGGAAGACCTATGTCCTAACAAGGGAAGGAAGAGACAAGGTTGATAGATGTAAGAGTGTAAGAAAGAAACCAAAAATCATCCCATCGATACAAATACAGATGGCTATTTATAGTAGAGTGGGAGGTGCCAGATAAGCTATTCCATCAGCCTTTGATCTGTCCAAACACAAATCAAATATGACCCTTCACTAAGAAAGAGTCTTATCTTGAAACACCATGTCCTTTTATACGCCAACTACCTAACTCAAGTCCCTTCAATCTTTTATCCGACTTCTCCCTTTGACACTTGGCATTAGTAGTTAAAATGAAGCCAAGGGATGTGACTTATGAATGAGAAGCATCTGTGATTCAAAAGGACTTAAAGCAGAAGGACTCTGCTTACTTGAATTAGTGCCAAAGTGAAGAAACGTGACTCTTCACTATGCGCTAACTTCTCCATGCCATATGACACCTTTGACCTAATCAAAGTATATGCAATATGAATGTCATATGAAAGGGAATTATGTCTACTTTCCAACCATATAATTTGTTTTTATATTGGAGGTCAATTGGTCATTGTTTGCCCTTTTGAATGCAAAGGTGTCACTTAGGCATCAAGAGTCCCATGCCTTTGGACTCTTCATATATGGCGCATAAAATATCCAAAAAATATCAGATAAAATTTGATAAATTCATCCCACTTAGGGATCAACCCAATCTAGGTCTCCCATAAATTGGTTATTCCATTTTGCAACTTTTCAGATATAATTCAAATGGGTTAGGAGATTAGGTCAGCCTACACATGCTAAATTGCAATCTAGCTAACCAATTAGGATCCCTTGACCCTAATTAAATGTCAATTGAGTTCCTAGGTCAACACCCTAATGTGTGTGACTCATTGGGTTCCATATCTAGCTAGCAGTAGGTTTAGGTTTGAGATGATTCAATCCGATCGAACCTGATTGACCTAATTAGGTCAAATTGGCTCACCTAATTATCCAATTCAAATCACACATCGAATTGACTCCTGAAATCAAACCAATTGGTTCATGAAAATCTACAAGACAAGATTGACATCTAGCAACATGACATGCCTACCCGGTAGATGAATAATTTGGTGAAAATTATCAAAGTACTTTTCATTAGTAAGTTACCATGCAATTCAATCTTTCAATCTCCCATTATCCCGATTAAGTGATAGGTATGGATATATGTCAAATCCTAACACTTAATCATATCGAATCTCATCTTGATCATGAGGACTCAACTAATGACTGATTAGAAACCAATTCTAGTCTCATCCTGCTTTGATCAAAGGCTCCTTGAGTCACTCATCGAAGAGATTGCATAGGATAACAATTCCTCTTACTAAAAAAGATCGATTCCTTGTTGGCCCACTCACATCCTTCATAAACCTTCCACCATACTCAAAACATCTCATACATGTCGCAATGGCATGAATGAGTATGGCATGAATGAGTATGAACCAAAGTATGGCTTAGTGTTCACAAGGAACCATGGTGACCTCAGGTCTAGAGATCTCATGAACAACTTCTACTCTGAGATCTATATTTTGATAAGTAGTAAGACTTCCATAAGATAGTCCCAGTACGAATCAGTCCAGTGTACTCATATCTTGATGAGCATCCTTATCGTTGTATTAGTATCTCTACACAAGTGGCTGTGAGATCAACCACCCTCATCAACTAAGCATACATAGGATAAGATAGTCTTTCCGAATTAATCGATCCTCGAATTGATGGTCCAATAACTCAGAACATTCTAGTTTAGGGTTTATAGGAATTAGGTCTCATTGTTATTTTATCATAACCCTAATTTCATTACCTTACTCTATGGGGTTCATCATAATCAACAAAAACATGACGCAACAGTATATGATGAATCAAATGCCTTTATAAAAAATATGTCATACATGAACTGAAAGTTTACAAAAAGGCCCTCATAAAGATTGGTTCTTAGGGCACTTTTCTATCAAACTCCATCTTGCACTAAAGCCAATCGCCCTTGTATTTTATCCCCATACAATCTAAGTGATGATCTAACTGCTGCTTGGCTAATGCTTTAGTGAATGGGTCTGCTATATTGTTCTTTGTGTCAACACGTTCAATGGTAACATCATGTCTTTTAATGATCTCTCGAACGAGGTGGAACTGTCTTAGAATGTTCTTGGACTTGTGAAGAGACCTTGGTTCCTTTGCTTGTGCAACAATCCCAGTGTTATCATAGATAATGGCATTGGCTTTTGTACATCAGGAACCACGCCCAATTCCATGATGAATTTCTTCATCTAGACAGCTTCTTTCGAGGGTTCACTAGCAGCTATGTACTCTACCTTAGTGACTGAGTCAGCTATTGTTGGCTGCTTTGTACTTTTCCAACTCGCTGCTTTGTACTTTTCCAACTCACTGCTCCATCATTCAAGGTGAAGACATATCTCGATGTGGATTTGCTTTCATCTGGCTCAGATGCACAGTTAGAGTCGACTCTTACCATAGAAGAGCCGACCCAAAGACCCAGACTGACCAAAACTAAACCTAAACACCTAGGACTCATACCGTACTCAACCCTAGCCCTAGACACATCATGGAAATCCATGATATATTAGATCAACACATGTACATTTAGCCAACTAGCCATGAATGCACCACCTGAGACTCAACAAAGGGTAGGTCCCATATATGGAGATCCGATGGGCTTCATCGATGACGGGGCTGGGGATGAGGACAGCAACCCAGTGAATGGTGGCGTGGCCCTGCTTCGACGAATGGATATGGCATGGTGGGGAGATGGCGGAACGGGGAGCGGCCATGGGTATGACTTCAGAGGGGTTTCGTGGGCGGTCGTGCTGGTGGGAGACAGCGAAATGGATGATGAAGGTCTCGACCGGGTGTGAATGATTTCGAGCGAACGATTGAGTCTCTGGTTGGCTGCAGTAGTGCTTGGCAGTAGGGAGCCGGGCATGCACAGGTGAGGCATCGCGAGCAGAGATGGGGAGCGGAGGACACAGACGGCCAGAATCCATAAGGGCTGGTGGATGTTGGTTTATCGGATGGGAAGATCGGGCAGAGGTGATATGCCATGGTCGATTGGAGGACGGTGGCAGTAGAGGAAGCAGTGGCGGGCTCCGGTGAGATTCAGACTGGAGAGTGGTGGCGATGGAGAAGGGAGCTTCTTGGCGGGCTGTGCATGGTGGACGGGTGTTCTAGACATTCAATCCGACTAGATCTAGGAGGAAGATAACAGAAATAAGTCTGAAATAGAGAAGGAATAAGGTCAAGATAGCAGGAATAATAGGAATAAGTGGAATAAGCAGAGGAGAGAGACAAGAGGGAAAGATATGGAACACCCTAATCCTCTAGGCTTTGATACCAAATTGATATGGGACATATGCACGAGGCAGGATCGCTAGCGAGCATAGAAATCACAAAGGGATTAGGGTTTGTCTAGAAGAAGAAAGAAGAGGGCTAAGGCTTCAAAAGATAACTAGGGTTCATACAGATTCTCCAAGGAGGACAAGCACATAGCAAAGGGCTCACACAGATGCCATAGGGATCACACAGATACCCTGAAAAGAAGGGGAATGGATCACATAAATATCCTAGGCTTACACTGATGCCCAAATCAAGGATCACATAGAAACCCTGGAAAGAAGGAGAAGGGATCACACAGATATCCTAGGCTATCATAGATATGCAAATTAGAGATCACACAAAAACCGTTGGAAGAAGGAGAAGGGATCACACATATACCCTGGGCTCACATAGAATAATAGAAATTTTATTCATCCATGGTTATTCTTCATACATGAAAGGGGCCTTTTTATAATTGACCCTAGCCCTTGGATTACATGGAATGAAAAGCAAAGAGGGGGGGCAGTAACATGCTGCATTATGGGTGGATTTGCATGAAAGAGAGGTGCAACAAATTTTCTATATTTGTGGATTATAGATAGTAATAAAGGGAGAAGAAAATCTGGGACTCCCGCTTGCTTGCTTCTTTTGCTTGGATTGATTGCATAAAATAGGGATGGGGACCACTTCAAAGCTGGCACCAAGTTTCTTCCTCTTCTAGCTTGCATGAAATAAGGGGGCACCATATGAGACATGAGACGCCATATAATTCTTTCAATTTTTTCTTGGGTGGTCAACATCTTCCATAAGGGGTGTTGATCTACTTCCTCTTGTGCTTAGATGACTTCAAGAAAATCCTGAATTGCCATGATTGAATAGATGGCGCTTACTGTCACTGGGATCCCATATGGCTACTGAAGTGGCTGGGCTCTCGAGTTCCTATCATTCCCCTGGAGTGGGGAGAACTCGACTCCATCGAGTATGGTTCAGTGTGGACTCGACACAACCAAAACTAATCAAATCAAAGCAAAGAGGCAAGATTTTTTTTTTATCAAATTCCATTTTTTTTAATCAGCTATGCTCTGAGATTTATGAAACTTTGAAATTCCTGCTGCTATAAGAATCATGCGCTGTGGAAATCATGTCGCTCCAAAAATCATGTGGCACTGAAGTTGGCAACAAGGAAGGGAATTTTCATTCACGTTCATGCGCTTCTTCTCTCGGTGCTTTGATGGGCGTGCAAAATTGATGGAAGGTCCCCGACGTGGAGATCTAGCGGGCTTCGCAGGTGATGGGGCTGGGGATGAGGATAGCATCCCGGGGAATGGTGGCGTGGCCCTACTTCGGTGAATGGTGGTGGCATAGTGGGGAGAAGGTGGCATGGGTAGTGGCCATGGGTATGTCTTTGGAGGGGTTTCACAGGTGGCCACGCTAGGGGGAGATGGCGGAACGGATGATGGACGCCTTGGCTGACTGTGGACGATTTTAGGTAGAAGACTGAGTCTCCAGCGGGCTGCGAAAGTGCTTGGCAGCAAGGAGTCGGGTGGGCACCGGTGAGGCATCACCAACGGAGATGGGGAGCGAAGGACATGGATGGCCAGAATCCATCAGGGCCGGTGGATGTCGGTCTGTCGGATGGGAAGATTGGGTGGAGGTGATTTGAGGCGATCTTCTAGTGGGGGTCTCTGGTTGGGAAGGCAGGAAGACGCCGTGGTCGGTGAGAGGATGGCAATGGTAGAGGAAGCAGCAGTAGGCTCCGGTCAGATCCGGACCAGAGAGTGGTAGCGATGACAGAGGGAGCTTCTTGGTGGGCTGTGCATGGTGGATGGGTGTTCCAGGTTTTCAATCTGACAAGATCTAGGAGGAAGATAATAGGAATAATTCTAGAATAGTGTAGGAATAAGGTCGAGATAGCGGGAATAATAGGAATAAGGGGAATAAGCGGAGGAGAGAGAAAAGAGGGAAAGATATGGAACACCCTAATCCTCTGGGCTCTGATACCAAATTGATGTTGGACAGATACAAGGGGTAGGTTTGCTGGCGAGCATAAAAGTCACCAAGGAATTAAGATTTGTCTGGAAGAAGAAAGAAGAGGGCAAAGGCTTCAGAAAGATAACTGGGGTTCACACAGATTTTTCGAGGAGGACAAGCACACAGCAAAGGGCTACGTAGATGCCATAGGGATCACACAGATACCTTGAAAAGAAAGGGAAGGGATCACATAGATACCCTGGGCTCACACAGATGCCTAAATCAGGGATCACACAGAAATCCTGGGAAGAAGGCGAAGGGATCACACAGATACCCTAGGCTCACATAGATGCCCAAATTAGGGATCACACAGAAACCCTGGGAAGAAGGGGAAGGGATCACATAGATACCCTGGGCTCACATAGAATAATAGAAATTTTATTCATCCATGGTTGTTCTTCAAACATGAAAGGGGTCTTTTTATAATTGACCCTAGCCCTTGGATTACATGGAATGAAAAGCAAAGAGGGGGGGCAGTAACATGCTGCCTTATGGGTGGATTTGAATGAAAGGGAAGTGCCACAAATTTTCTATATTTGTGGGTTATAGATAGTAATAAAGGTAGAAGAAAATATGGGACTCCTGCTTGCTTGCTTCTTTTGCCTGGATTGATTGCATAAAATAGGGATGGGGACCATTTCAAAGCTGGGCACCAAGTTTCTTCCTCTTCTGGCTTGAATGAAATAGGGGGGCACCATATAAGACACGAGATGCCATATAATTCCTTCAATTTTTTCTTGGGTGGTCAACATCTTCCATAAGGGGTGCTGATCTGCTTCCTTTTGTGCTTAGATGACTTCAAGAAAATCCTAAACTGCCTTGATTGAATAGATGGTGCTTATTGTGACTGGGATCCCATGTGGCTGCAGAAGTGGTTGGGCTCTCGAGTCCCCATCATAAAGGGAGATCGAAAGATTGAATTGCATGGTAACTTTCCACTAAAATATATTTTGGAACTTTTCACCAAATTCATCATCTTCCAGGTAGGCATGACACATTGGTAGATGTCAACATGTCTTGTAGGTTTTCATCAATCAATTCGATTGGATTCATGAATCAATTTGAATGCTAGTACCAATTGACAACTTAGGTCAGCTCAATTTGACCTAATTAGGTCAATCAAGTTCGATTTGATCGAATTAGCTTGGACATAGACCTACTACTAGCTAGATGTGGAACCCAAAGGTTCACACATATTAGGGAATTGACCTAGGAAGTCAATTGATATTTTATTAGGATCATGGGATCCTAATTGGTTAGCTAGATTATACACTAGCATGTATAGGCTAACCTAACTCCTAACCCAATTGAATTGGGCCCATAAGGTTGCTTAATGGGCTAACCAATTTGAAAGAATCCTAGATTGGGTTAAGTCCAAAGTGGGGCAGCAATTATCTTGTTTTTTCTAGATTTAATCAGCCTTTATCTAATTATTTGAAGAGTCCTAAAGAGAAGGAACTCTTGGCACCAATTTATTTTGTGCAGGAACATATGGTGCATAAAAAAGGACTTATAGTTCTTTTGATTATGGGATTTTGTTTCCACATGGAACAAGGCATCCCTTGCCTTATCTTATGTCTAATTTTGTTTGCTAATTATCGGTGGAAAAGATGGTTGGGAGGTGAAATAAGTTGGCGCGATAAGTGAAGGGTTGCGTCCCTTCATTTGGTTATCACAACAATTCAAATCCAAGAGTCCTTCTTAATGAAGGAACTTGTCTCTTGGATAAAACACTTGATTCCACATCTTTTGAAGACCCTTCTCTATTGGTTACATTCCACATTGCCTGAGGACAAAAGCCAAGAATTATCCGGGAGACATGAATAAGTCATTTGGTGCAGGAAAGGTCTTGACCTTTCAAGATAAGACTCCTTAATGAAAGGTCTTGGTGGGGACACCAGGATCAGACATAGATCTCTAGATCCCATATGGTTTATTGATTAGGATTTTTTTTAGAACCTTAGTCATGTGTCACAATTTTGTAACCATGTAAGATTGAGTCCTGTAATAAGTTGAGACTTGTTGATTTGTCTCAACCTAGTCCAGTCTATTGAGTCCTGTATTTAAGTATGAGTCCAGTAAGAGTCCAGTTTTTATACAAGAAGAGAGGATACCCTATTTTGGAGTTCCACTAGGCCTCATTTTGGAGCCAGAGGTCTTCATATCAGCCAGTTGGACCTTGTATGCCATCCCAGGGTCTAAGATTTCTGCAAGATGCCCAAATGCCCTCCAGATGATTTCCAGATGCTAGATTCCCTCTATATGCCAAGGAATATTCCATATACCAAGCCACCCCAGGATTCTAAAGTCATACCAACACCCCAGCCCAAGGAAGATTCAAGGCCCAGGTCAATGAAGAACCAAGATTCCAGGTATATTCCAGCCTAGAACTAAGATACCTGGAATATTCCTGCTCCAGGCATCCCAGGTCTCTAGGGCCCAAAGCCCATGCGCCCAACCCATCCTTAGCTGCCCCTTGCTTCACCCCATGAAAACCAACATGTCCAAAGTGTTGACTTGGTCCTAGGTAAGAATGATGAATTCAAATGGAAGAAGGAAACCAAGTTCTTATTTTATTGAACTAGTATACTCCTAGTTCTAGGTTTATTCTATAGTCTTTCTTCCACTTAAATTGTGCAAACCTATTCTAACTAGGAGAAGACTTGTAATCCCTTTAGGAGAGGGCATGGAGCTCTATAAATACCCCACCCCTTTTCCTCTTGCAATCAATCAAATCTCATTAATTAAACTCTGCTGAATTGTTTTCAAGACTGTGTTCTTGTGTTTTGGTTCTTTGGTTCTAGTTTTTGTTCTCTTGTGTTGGCTGACCTCTATCATTACAATCCTCCATGCCCCAAGTAGCAAATTGAATCTTCAAGCATCAGCCACGCCCAAGAAAAACAACCTTGAAGATTCCCATATCAAGAGCTCTTCCTGCTTCTTTGCCGCCAGCCCTTTGCCCTAATCCCTTTCCTTCCTTGTTTCATCTTGTTATTTTTTTCTTTGATTACCTGATTCATGCCTAACCTTGATGTTTTGTAGATCCCTGAGGTGTTTCCCCTCCCTAGAGGAGGCTTTCTTTGCCTTCAGACTAGATCCAGATCGCTTTCAGATTTGAAAACCAAAGGCTTGTTCTTCCAGAAACCATCTAGAGGCTGAGAGATCTCTTCATCGAAGAAACTACAATTGCTGCTGGGTAAAAGCCTTCCCCCTCATTTGTTCTGATCTAATGACATGTACACTATCCTAAGCTAGGATTTTCTCAATTCTCGGGTCCTGGCTTTATTATTTTGCATGAGTTATTCTGCAGGTATGATAGTTTCTTTCATTACTAGTCTTCCTGCTGATCTTTATTTATTTTTTAGGTATTTATCCATTAAATTAAAAATCTTAAAAATCACAAAAAAATTAGTTTTCTATTTTTCATCTATCCTAGTTTTGTCTCAATTCAGTTTGGTATCAAAGCAGGTTTAGGATAGTTTTTATTTACATTAGAATCACAAACACTAATTTCTGCATCCTATCACCAGCATTAGAGGTCTAGATTTTGATCAATTTTGGTATCTTAAACATTTTAGTTTTTTGTAAAACATGCATGTCATGTCCTCCATTTTGTCTTGATAATTTTCATAATTTTTAATTAATTTTACCAAAATTCTAATTCCCTAAACATTGGCATATTAGAAACCCAAACTAAAATCTCGAGATTTCTGTATCAGTCTAAAAACCCTAGGATTTGCATCATCATCTGATTTTTGTTTTACACAAAATTTTGTAGATATCATCATCATCATCCATCATCTAGTTTTTGATTTTTTAGATTTTTTTTGCATCAGTAATAGTGTCAAAACCTGCATCATCTGAAACCCTAATTTTCTGAATTCTGCTATTTTTGCATTTTGACTCAACCAAACCAAATCAACTTCCGCACACCCCAATCCCAAGCCCAATTTGTTTGCTAACCTAATAAACCTCAACATAACTTCCACCTCATAAAACATCCATAAAATATTTTTATTGTTTTGATTGTTTTAGATTTCATCAGGACCATCGATTGTCATCATCAAAAGGATGAAATATACGGTAACTGTATGCTAGAGGTTCGATAGATTGCACTCGGATCTTCGGCCTATCCAGATGCTGGGACCCATTGCTAGATGGTCTCTTGTACTGGTACTGGAAGTGTTTCAGTGCTACTGTTTAGGTTCGAACCTATGAGGTCACATGCCATAAAGGATTTTTTTCTGATCCGGGAGCTGATAAATGATTGGGAATCATTTCGGTATTAAGGTCAAATAGTATGATTGAGCGCACATTGGAATTTTTCTGGTCTACCTGATCTGATTTGGATCAGCCAGGATTGGTTTGTGTTAACTAGGAATGTTCATGGTTGACCAGGATTGGACCAGATTTTTCTTATCAGGTTTGGTCAGACCGGGGTTTAATGAGCTAGTTTTTATCATGGGAATTTTTACACGATGTTTTATCCTTTCTTCCCCTACTCTCATTTCCCTATTTTTACCATGTGAATGGCATAAAATAACAAGTAGATCGGATGCCGCGTGGGATAAGAACATCTTGAAATTTGTATGCTGCTTTGGATATCTGATAAATACCAATAGCTAGCGGACTGGAAAGGGTCTCTCTCGCACATCTTTTCTTTCTCTCGGTCCCTACATTTATGATGTTTTAGCCCACGGTTCCCTGCATTCTCATCCAATCATGAGCCAATTCAAATAGAGTTTGGTTTTATCTAGTCATCTCTCATGATCACTTCCCTGCCTTCATGGGTTTTCTACACCTTTGATAATTCTTGGTTGAAGGCCGTGAGATATGAAAAGAGGGAAGAATAGAGCATGTCATTTGAGAGGAGTAGAGAGCGAGCTTTTGGGATGAATCTCTACATTCAGTAATTTGTTCAGCATCCCATGTTATCCTTCCCTGCTTTAAGGTTTCCATTGTGTGTTTTTGGTGGAGTAAGGGTGGTCTTGGAGAAGATCGTCCGTGTAGTTCTGTTCGGCTTTCCCTGCTCCACCTATCCATGACCTATTCATTGATTCCTGGAGGACTAGCATCCATCCGGGAGTAGGATCAGCAAGAGCCCGTGCATGGATATTGTAGAGGGTGGACATTTGGACACCTTGAGAGATTGGACCGATCCATTCTTTTTCTTGCTATTGCAAATCAAATGGAAGCTCTGTTTGATGATTTGTTCTGATGACTGCTGGAGTTTACATTGACGTCTTCTTCCAGATCTGATTTGCTATTGAAGGAGTTTAACCAGCTGCCTTGTTTTGCTGTTGAAGTAGTTTAACCAACTAGTCATTTTTGGTCAAGAAGGGAGTCAGCTTCTTCCTGCTTCAACCCAAAATTCTGAACAAAAGGAAGCTCTATAAGGTATATTATTTCCTTTTTGTTATCATGCATGTTTAAATTTAGATTTTATCATATTTTTTATAATTACTGCACTTGCCTATACATGCCTGTGTATTAGTTGCATGCATCATATTTATATTAGATCTTATGCATGAGTAGTTTTTTTCGTATGCATGTTTAAAAATCTTAATTATACAATACCTACTCCCTAGTGTATTGTGCCTAGGGTAGGCATCCGATGCACTATTCTCTTTTTACTTTTTACTAAATTTCTCATCTTCTGGGTAGGCATGATACGTTGCTAGACAACAATCATGTCTTGTAGGTTTTCATGAATCAATTCGATTGAATTCATGAGTCAATTCGAAAGCTAGTTGGAATTGGCAACTCAGATCAGCTTAATTTGACCTAATTAGGTCAAATCAGATTCGATTGGATCAAATTGGCTTGGACCTAGACCTACTGCTGGCTAGATATGGAATCCAAAGGGTCACACACATTAGGAAACTAGCCTAGGAAGTCAATTAGAATTTTGTTAGGGTCATGGGATCCTAATTGGTTAGCTAGATTACACACTAGCTTGTGTATGCTAACGTAACTCCTAACCCAATTGAATTGGGTCTATAAGGATGTTTAATGAGCTAACCAATTTGAGGGAATTCTAAATTGGGTTGAGCCCTAAGTGGGATGATTTTATCAGATTTTATCTAATATTATTAAGTCTCTCATGCATCAAATACCAAGAGTCCCAAGGGCATGGGACTCTTGGTGAAAAAAGAAGTGTTCGACAATCAAAGGGGTGCAGAAAAACCAAACGTCCTTCTGCTTGTTAATCACTTATGAGGTGATAAACTACATTTTATCCCCTTTCTGACTCATATTGCATGGACTTTGACCGGTCAAAGATGGGATTTGGTGTGGAGAAAAGGTGGTGCATAAGTGAAGAGTTGCAACTTTTCACTATTGGTGCACAGAAAAGGACCTAGAGTCCTGCTTTGAGGAATTATTTCCAAATGAGACAAGACATCCCTAGCCTTATCCCATGTCCAAAGGCTATGGCATGTACCGGTGGAAATGAGAGTGGGCAGTGAAGAAATATCGTGCGCACATGAAGGGTTGCGTCCCTTCATGATAATTGCAACATTTAAATTTCAAGAGTCTTTCCTAATGAAGGAACTTGACTCTTGCATAAGTCACATTGCTTCCATGCCATCTTAAGACCCCTATCAGCTGCTTACATGCCACATGGCATGAGGATAAAATGCGAAATCATTCAGAGAAGTCGGATAAGTCTTTTGGCATAGAAAAGGTCATGGTCTTTGGCACAACAAGGGTCATGATGTTTTAAGAAAGACACCATCTTAATGAAGGGTCTTATATGATCCGTTGATTGATAGATCAAGGGCTGATGAAGAGCCATATATGGCACCTCCCCAACTTTTATAAATAGCCATCGATGTTTAGGCCGATGGTAATCACAAATCCTTTCTTTCTTACACTTACACTCTGCCACACTCTCCTTATCTCTTCCTTCCCTTCTTAGAACTTAAGTATTGCCTTAAGACAAGTTCACTATTTTAAGACAAGGGTTTAGGAAGTGAATAAAGAAGTGAACAAAAGAGTGAAAAGAGGATTTGGAGAGGGCTCAGAGTGCTTTACTGGATGGCAAGGGTTTGAGCAAGAAAGGAG
This sequence comes from Areca catechu, assembly GCA_021397845.1. NCBI lineage: Eukaryota > Viridiplantae > Streptophyta > Magnoliopsida > Arecales > Arecaceae > Areca > Areca catechu. The sequence goes on from CM038041.1 coordinate 74,874,736, forward strand.
AGATTGCCAAAGAAAGAATGGCTATCAGAAGAGTCCCAGTGGTTTAAGCAACCTACTAAGGAGTGCTTCCTAGGTTCAATTCCTATGTGGATCATCTTTGGAGGGCATACACTTGTGTTCCTAGTAAAAAAAAAAAGGAATTAGCATTCTAAGTATTTTTCCAAACCCTAATTGAATGACTTGTTAATTATAATGAATAAGGGATCTTGGGCTTAGGGTTTCAAGTTGTTTGGAGTTTCAAAATGAAAATTTTGAAATCCATGCTTTCGTTGCATCACCATAACCCAAGAAACTTTTATACCATCTGGTATTAGCGAGCCTCTATGACCACTCAAGGGGCACTTGGCCATGAGCTTTTAGTTACGAGCCCCTGGACAAGCACTAGTAGAAGACAACTCCTATGCCCTCAGGCATAAGTGAGCCTCTCCAACTGCTCAAGGAGCGCTAGGCCATAAGCCTTCGCCACAAGCCCATTGGCGAGCACCAATAGAGGCCGATTCCTATGCCCTTAGGCATCAGCAAGCCTCTCTAACTACCCAAGAAGCACTTGCCCATGAGTTCCCATGCCTTAAATGCCTCGTGAGTACTCTGACTTATTAGACCCTGGTAGCATACCCATCACAATTCTTAAGGAAGCAATATTCAACAACCACTACCATAGTCTCCACCACATGGGTAGCTCCCTATTATATCCCAAAATCTTCAATCATCACCAAATCAAGGCAAATAGGGGAGGTGTACCTAGATTCCATGTATCAGGATCCATCGTTTAATGAATCATGAAACATACCCAGATGGCAATAGGGACACATTTAATGGGATGGAATGTCGCCAGCATACAAGAAAGCCCTATACGACATGTGGAAGGCTCTGCCATCTCTCACAGGATCCAGCAAGATCTTGCCTAGGGTTGAATTATCCTCAAGGCATCATCCTATAAAAAGGATTTCAAGGGACGCAAGAGGTATGTGAGCTTTACTGTTTACACTCCTCCACTGTTGGTATCCATACTGACTTAAGCATCGCAGTGCCATCACAAGGTCCATCCCTATCGAGATTTTTTTGCAGCTACCTCTTTCCAATGATCAGCCTGCATCGCCTACTCCAGCACCTCTACTAGCTTTATCAACCGCTTCCTAGTGCTTAACAGATTTTGGTATCAACAAATTAGAGGAAGGGCCAGAATACTAGTATAGTGTAACCCATAAGATGAGAAAACCAAGTCGCCTAAGATGATCGCTTTCTATTGCACCAAGACCATAGCTTCTTGGCTAGTAGAAAGGGTGGTGGAAAGCCAAGTGGATGATTCACTTCATCCTATGTTAGCAGGAGTCTCACCACCACCACAAGCTATGATGGCAGGTCTAGATCATTTCAACCTACTTGCTGAATAAGTCCAGAACTTAGTGGCAACTATCAAGGCCATCCAGGTTGCTCCTGTACCACCTCCGATGACACCACTCCCACCAATTATCCATGCATGGCCTCTCAACCTCCAGCATTTCCTACACCTATGCCACCACTTGTAATGCAGCCTTCAATAACCAGAGTAGTGCTGCCACCACCAAAGCAATCTCAAGTCCCCCCCAAAGATCTTGAAGGGACCATTCATCGCTATCACCATCATCGTAGAAGTCTAGGGGAAGGAGATCATGTCCTATTAGCCCCTAATCAGAACTTGATTCTAGTCTTGATCGACGATCCCTATGATAATAGGAAGCCTTAGCTGATTGAGACCTTAAGATTAATTAGGGACTTAAAGAGAAAGATCGGTGAATTGAGGAAATCCATAATCTATCTTCAACCATGAATGATGGGGTTAGCAACAAACTGCTATTTGATGATAAGATCATGCGGGTGTCACTTCCCCGCCACTTCAGAATCCCGTAGCTAGAAAATTATGATGTAACCACCAATCCTACCTGGCAAGTTTTAGAGCAACAATGCTCCTTCATGGGGCTCCTGATCCCATTCATTACTGAGCCTTCCCCTCCACTTTTAAGGGAGTGGCTCGACACTGGTATTCAAGCCTGAAACCAAGGTCAGAATACTCTTTTGAGTAGTTAAACCAAGCATTAATCAATCACTTTATCAGTAGCCGGAGGTCACAGTAGCACTCAAACTAACTTTACACCCTCAAATAGAAGGAAAGATAGATGATCCAAACCTTTGTAAGTTGCTTCAACATGGCTACTCTAAAGATCTATAACTCAGATCAGTCTATCACCATATCAGCCTTGGTGAAAGGACTGCTGAAGAATGACCTTAAGAAGTCATTAGTTAAGACCTACCTTAAAGAATTCATAGGGATTCTAGCCCGAGCTGAGAAATATGCTCGGATGGAAGAAGCCTTCATGATGGAGGAAGATCCACCTGCTCTTACACTAGGGGGTGGTAAGAAAATAAATGGACGTAAACTCTCCTTGAGGTACGAAGGAAGAACCTGGTCTCGCTCTTGATCCCTGTGAGAGAAGAATAGGATCTTCAAAGATTGCTGGCCTAGGGAGGCTTCGCAATAACCACCACTAGAAGATTTCTACACCTATACTTCTTTGAATGCACCAAGAAAAAAGGTGCTACTAGAAATCAAAAGGCACATCCTGAAGCCCCGGAAGATGTGAACGCCACTAGCAAGAAGAAATCAAAATAATTTTTTTTTGTTCCATCAGGAACATGGCCATGACATTAAGGAGTGCATCCAGTTATGAGACGAGATTGAAGAATTGATGAAGAGAGGTCATCTTGATTGATTCATCCGATAATGGATAGAGATGAGAAAGTGGCCAAGATCATCGCATTCTATCGATCAACCATGGTGACTCGCATCTCCAAAGGGAGGTGACCCTATGCCATCTGGCCAAGTAGGGATGATCACTAGGGGTGTGACCATCCCAAGTAGCCATCCAAGAAATGGGCGACACCGATGGTTTTCTTCAAAGAGGATGATGATGGCATTTAGTTTCAACTATGATGTAGTGGTGTTAATCCTTGTTGCTGCCAAGATCGTCATGGCCCATAGCTGCTATCAGCACCGGAGTGCGCTCCCTTCACTATTTGGCTATCCAGTGGTCCTCGACCTGCAAAATATGGGTTAGTGACCCGGGCCGAGGTTTCCTGTGGGGGCACTCCGATGGTCAAGCTAGTGATGACCCAGGGGAACAGATCCTCCTGGTCAAGTCCCTCTTAATGGACTCCATGCTAGAATGAGTGAATGGTGTGAGAGTGGGATGCAAGTGTGTCGGGGGAAGAGTAGCCTAGCTAGAGGGATTCTTTGTGTAAAATTTTCACCCGCCCTTACTTGGATTTGCTTGTGGTGATGTGCTCACTGTTTGAGCTTGCACTTGTGTTTGAATAGTATTGCATGTTACCACCTTTCCCTCACTTCCTTCGGGCTTTGTAGTCTAGGTTACCGTTGAATGCCCGTCTTGGGATCTCCACTGGGCTGTAGGAGCATGCGGCAGTGTCCCAAGGCACCTTTCCCGATTCATGATAAGGGAAGCTATCATGTGTTATGACATTCCTTCTGAATGCCTCACTCCGGGAAACTTGGCAATACCTCGATTGGTAGGCTGTCGCCCCTGGGATTCGAATCTCCTGGTTGACTTCCTCTTTCAGATGGTTCAGGTGGTTGGTGAGGAGCGTGGCACCTCGATCAGTGGGCCTCTCCCATTTCTAGTGTAACCGACGGCCACAAGTGGTCGTTGCGGCCTGGTGGATGTCTTAGTACAATCCTCGGGTGGCTCGTCGGCATCTTGGGATGGCGGTGCTATCCCTTGGTTCGTCGGTGGTTACACCTAAGCTAGGGGCTAAGCTGGAAAGGCAAGGCTCGACTCCGACCTAAGCATCCCGAGCTCGCAGGCTCACCTCGGTGAAGGAGGGCAGACCGTAGGCCCGGTCCAGAGGGCTCAACCTTGAAGAGGCTCCATGTGGTGGAGGAGGGCTGAGCTCGACTTCGACCACGGGGCTCGATCTCCGAGGGGCTCATTCTGGAGGGCAGAGTGTGAGCTCGGTCCAGAGGTCTTGACCTCGAAGAGGCTCCACATGGCAGAGGAGGGCTGAACTCGACTTCAACCACGGGGCTCAATTTTCGAGGGGCTCACTTTGAAGGGTGGAGTGCGGGCCCGGTCTAGAGGGCTTGACCTCAAAGAGGCTCCTTGTGGCGGAGGAAGGCTAAGCTCGACTCTGACCACGAGGCTCGATCTTTGAGGGGCTCTCTCTGGATGGCAGAGTGCAAGCCCAGTCCGGACGGCTCGACCTTGGAGAGGCTCCACGTGGCGGAGGAGGGCCGAGCTCAACTCCGACCAAGAGGCTCTATCTTCGAGGGGTTCGCTCTAGAGGGCAGAGCGCGGGCCAGGTCTGGAGGGCTCAACCTCGGAGAGGCTCCACATGGCAGTGGAGGGCTGAGCTCGAATCCGACCATGGGGCTCGATCTCAGAGGGGCTCGCTTTGGAGGGCAGAGCATGGGTCTGGACCAAATGGCTCTATCTCGAAGAGGGGCCCGATCTGGAGGGCGCCACTCGTCTCCGCCCTAGGCATCCCGGGCTCGTGGGTCTGACATGGTAGAGGACTGAGCTCGGCTTCGACGGGCGGTCCCGTTGTCTTGGGGGAGCTCAGCATGGCGAAGGAGTCCGAGCAGGAAAATTGACACAGCGTCTAGCGCGACTGCTTTCTTTGACATGGCGTCTGACAGTTACCCCACGTCAGCGATCTTGCCACATCATTTGCCCCCCACTCTCGAGGCTCGTTAGTGCACGACGCTCGAGTCAAAGGGTGTAATTGTGATGCTAACATGGAAAGGTGAAGATCTGATGCAATGATGGCCATGATTGCTGGTGCTCCATGGAATGGTCCTGCAGGCTAGTGCGGGGTGCCACATGGCCATGTCCGAGGAGCAGTTAATGTTGGCACAAAATTCAGAGTGGCCAGGATGCCTTTTTCACCGATGGCTGGCATGCGGTGTTAATCCATTGGCGGAGAGGTCGTAATGGTACGGATGCACCAGGTCACTTCGAAATGAAAAGAAGTTCTCATCCAAAATATCTGTTCTTTTGAAGTCTTCGTGCCCGCTGCAGTACCCGAGCCTTCTCCTTCCTCCCGGTTGCCTCAGATCTTCTAAGGAACCAGGTTAGTTTCTTTTTTCTTCCTTCTTTGTCAGAGTAGGGTCCTTCCTCTAAGTCTAGGGTTTCCCTCGGATCGAGTCCGTCCCTTCATCTTCTTCGTCGAGTCCTTTGCTTCTTCTTTCTTTGGGGATGTCTAGCTTTGGCTTGAGCTTCCATCCCACCATTAACCCGGGCGAGGATGGTCCTTCTGAGTGGAGGCCAGCATCTCCTTCTTCTTCCTGTGAGGAGGAGGATGCGGCTCATTTCGAGTTTAGTAGGAGGCGCCCTCCTGGTCCAGTACTCATTAGGAAACCAGGGTCCGGTCCTTCTTATCCTTCTCATCCTCTTCCCTCTTCTGAACTTGTTCCTGAGTCCGTCTGGTCCACCGGTCCTAGCGGGATTGTCTTGATGATCATAGTCAAGGAATTGGGGACCATCCGGGATGTCAATGGCATCCCGCACTCTGTCCGGCTTTTGATCTCCTATCTGGGGGAATGGGTTACTTCTAGTGGCCCGGGCTGTATTTCTTTTTATGAGGAGACCTTTTCTGGGGGTCTCCACTTTCCATTCCATCCATTCTTCATGTCAGTGCTGACCCATTCAGTTTTGGCTCTAGGTCAAGGAAACCCTAGAATTACTAATCCTTTGCATGCTTGGCTGCATCATCTCATCTTAATTGTTTGATTGAGTGTATGACCACTAGACTAGGAACCCAATACCAGAAGTCTAAACCCAAATCTAGCTCAACCATGGACCCCAGTCTAGAGGCCTTCATGAAAACCATAACAAACCAACTTGCCCAAATGTACCACAGGTTTGACCAAACTAATTCCCAGCTTAACCAATCAACTACCCAATCCCAAACCCATCTTACCCAAATTAATAACAGGCTTGAACAAATGACCCAAACGAACACCCAAACCACCGATAGACTTAACAAATTAACCAGTAGACTTAACCAAATTGAGAACCGACTAGAGACTGTAGAGAAAACCCAAGAGTCTAACACTGAACCAGACCTTGATTCAACCCCTTCTAACCCTCATAACTCTAAAATAACCCAAAACCATGAACCCTTTATAAAACATAACCCTAGGATATCCCAGATCCAGGATCAATTTAGGGAGCCTAACCATAGAGGAAACCAACACCAGGATCAATACCATGAACCTAACCTCATGAGACCTAATCATGAAGACCAAGATCAAGATGATAGAATTCTTATGAGCCTCAGGATAGACCCACCCATCTTTTATGGAAACCTAGATCCAAAGGTTTATGTAGACTAGGAGGGAGGCGTGGAGAGGTACTTCAAGTTTTATGTCCTGAGTGATGAAAAAAAGTATCAATTTGTCCAGCTTAGGCTAACTAATCAAGCTAGATTATACTGGGAACCTAGATCCAAAGGTTTATGTAGACTAGGAGGGAGGCGTGGAGAGGTACTTCAAGTTTTATGTCCTGAGTGATAAAAAAAAGTTTCAATTTGTCCAACTTAGAGCAACTCGGTAATCAAATAGGCCACCCACCCATTGTCACCTGGGAAGCCATGAAATTAAAGCTTAGGGCTAAATATGTTTCCCCATACTATAAGCAGTGTCTTTTAGATCAATGGCAGAGATTAAAACAAGGTACCAAAATGTAAGGGAATACATAGCACGGTTTGATGAGTGCGCCTTAAGATGCGGTATAGATGAACCTGAGTCAGTTACCCTCTCTAGGTTTAAAAATGGTCTTAGAGATGATATCCAAAGGGAGCTGTACCTTAGAGAAGTTGAACACCTAGACCATGCCAATCATGTAGCTAAAAACTTTAAGAGGTTCTAGAGAGTACCTGTAGTAAGAAGGCCTGAACCCTTTAAATCCAACACTCCTAGCTTTAGGCCCAACTTGAACCAGGCTTACCCAAACCAACCTAGCTTTAACCAAACCCGCCCCAACGCTAACCCAAGTCATCCAAAATGAAACCTAAGTTGACCTAAACCCAACCCAACTCGTCCTAACCCTAGTCCATCTCATCCTAACCCAAGCTCGTGTCAAGCTAGCTCAAGTAACTCAGCATCTTTTAGGAATGATAAGGGTAAGGCACTAGCTTTTTAGAAGAACCCAAGACCTAGCCCCAAAGCCTGTTTTAGGTGCAACAAGGTAGGTCATTTTGCTAACCAGTGTCTCACTAGGACTTTGCACATAAGGGAGCTTGAGGAAGATGAGCCTGAACCCAATGAGAATGTAGAAGAAGAGGTCTATGAAGCTGAACCATATTTAATTAAAGAGTATGAAGGTGATGAGGAGGATTGTAATCAATCAGACCTCGAAGGGGTAGTTAGATGCATCTTGTCCCAAAGTAAAACCCAGGAAGATTGGCGTATGACCAACATCCTACAGACCTTTATGAAGATTGGGGACAAGGTGTACAAAATAATTATAGATAGTGGAAGCTATGTGAATGCCATATCTTATAAGGCTGTCAAAACCCTAGGCTTACACCCAGTTCCTCACCCAAGCCCCTATATGGTATCTTCGATAGATTCCACCTCTATACCCATTAAGTCCAGATGCCAAGTCCAAATCCAGCTTCAATCATACCAGGATAGAGTGTGGTGTGATGTTGTGCCCATGTAAATAAGCATTATAATCCTAGGACGGCCATTACTTGATCATCATGATGCCACCCTTTATGGTCGAACTAATGCTTGCATATTTACTTTCATGGGAAGAAGATCACCATAAACCCCACCCCACCTTAGGAATCAATTAAGCGAAGATCTAGTGAACTTAATGATGCGGGACAGATGAAGACGTAACCTGATTTATTAGAAAAAAAGGGGAAACACCTAAACAAACTAGGACCGTGGGAGGGCTAAGAAGCCTCCCGGGACTAGGGTGAACTGACACTAAAACTCTAAAATAGCTGAACTCTTTTGGGTTTTCAATTTTCTGGGTGGAGGAACATGGGATGGAGGATTGGAAACATGGACACTCTAGGACCAGGGACTCACCCTCACGGACAGACATCGCACCTTAGGGCATCCCACCCACCCCACTACATGTAGTCTAGGACGTCCCAACCATCCCACTACACGCGAAGCATAGGGCATCCCACCCAAATCGCTACCTGGAGCTGTAAAGAATAATCCTTAAGACCTAGAGGGGAACTCGATGGAAAGGGGGATAACTAGGGCCTTGCGCCCTTCGACGCTCACATGTGAGCAAAGGAAGTGGGCTCTCATACCCCTCGACACCCGTAGGTGAAAGAAAAACGGGCCTAAGCCCAAAACCAGAACCAGTGGCTAAACCAAAAAATTCATTCAACTTCTTATTACAAGGGGGGAGGGGGCCCCTTTATATAGAAAAACCAAAACCCTTAGTTACTTAGCCTACAAGAAACCCAAGAAAAGAAAATAAATTACATCAAAAACTGTGCTGCATCAATATTGGTGCTGATCTACTTTGAGAAGCATGTTGGCTTGATCATCTACTCTGGAAGGCATGCTGCTCTGAAAATTGGACTGCTCCGAAATCCATGCAACTAAAACTCACGGCCGTGGACAGGGAGGGAACCAACTCTGCTGGGGCACCAGCGGATGGCCAGGAAGCGTGCAGCGGACGTGGCCGACGGACGGCGAGTGGCGAAGGGCTGGTGGTGGGCTGCAGGCGAGACGGCATAGGGGGGCACAACACGCCCTATGCATTCCATTTGGCATTCCATGGCGGGGGAACTCCCGGGCGCCGACGAGACCTCCAGCGGCCGGGCCTTGGCCGGTGGACGTCGAGGTGGCGGGATGGCGGTGACATCACACGGATACACAGGGGTGGACGGATGCCTCCCGCGTCCGTTCATCTTCCCACGGGCGTGGCCGGTGGCGGACGCCACCGACGGCCGGGCGAGGGCCGGCGGGTGGCGGGAATGGAGACGTGCACCAGGCCGGTTGCGGCGCTGGGCGGCACAGCCACAGGTGGGTGGATGAACGCCTCCAGTGTCTGTTCAACTTCCCACGGGCGTGGGTGGCTGCAGCTGCTTCTCTAGCGAGGGTGGGGGCCGAAGAGCATTGGCGGCAGTCCGGCAGGGGCGGCCGGTGGTCGGGCGGCCCAAATCTAGGGCCGGAGGGGACGGTGGCTAGGGTTTGGATGATGTTTTTAAAACTCACGGGAGAAGATGGAATAGTGTGGAATAAATCAGGAATATGATCGGGATAAAGATCGAATAGCGGGAAAAGCTGGAATAGTGGGAATAGAAAAAATAAAAAAAATCTGAAAAAATAAGAAAAAGTTAGAAAAAGAACCTAGACCTGCCCTGGATCCCCATCATTCTCCTCGACCGTGAAGAACTCGACTCCGTCGAGTTCGAAAAATGGAGCACACCCTAACCCACAACTCGCTATAATACCAAACTTGATACGAGATAGATGAAGACGTAACCTGATTTATTAGGAAAACAGGGTAAACACCTAAACAAACTAGGACCGTGGGAGGGTTATGAAGCCTCCCAAGACTATGGTGAACTGACACTAAAACTGTAAAATAGCCGAACTCTTTTACGTTTTCAATTTTCTGGGTGGAGGAACATGGGATGAAGGATGGAAAACATGGACACTCTAGGACCAGGGACTCACCTTCACGGAGAGACGTCGCACCTTTAGGGCATCTCACCCACCCCACTACATATAGTCTAGGGCATCCCACCCATCTCACTACACGTGGACCCTAGGGCATCCCACCCAAATTGCTACTTGGGGCCGTAAAGAAAAATCCCAAAGACCTAGAGGGGAACTCGATGGAAAGGAAGATAACTAGGGCCTTGCACCCCTTGACACTCGTATGCGAGCGAAGGAAGTGGGGTCTCACACCCCTTGACACCCGCAAGTGAAGGAAAAATGGACCTCAACCCAGAACCAAAACCAGTGGCTAAACCAAAAATTTCATTCAACCTCTTATAACAATGGGGGAGGGGGCCCCTTTATATAGAAAAACAAAAACACTTAGTTACTTAGCCTACAAGAAAACCAAAAAAGGAAAATAAATTACATCAAAAACTGTGCTGCATCAATATTGGTGCTGATCTACTTTGAGAAGCGTGTTGGCTTGATGATCTACTCTGAAGGCATGCTACTATGAAAATTGGACTGCTCCGAAATCCATGCAACTAAAACTCATGGCCGTGGATAGGGAGGGAAACACCTCCGTTGGGGCACCAGCGGACGGCCGGGAAGCGGGCAGCGGACGGGGTCGACGGACGGCGAGTGGCGAAGGGCTGGCAGTGGGCTGCAGGCGAGGTAGCACTAGGGGGCAAGGCATGCCCTGTGCATACCATTTGGCATTCCATGGTGGGGAAACACCTGGGTGCCAGCGAGGCCTCCAGCGGCCGGGCCTTGGCCGATGGACGTCGGGGTGACGGGACGGTGACATCAGGCGACGGGCGGTGACGTCACACGGATGCACTGAGGTGGACGGATGCCTCCCGCATTCGTTCATCTTCCCACGGGCATGGGTAGCGGTGGACCCCACTGGCGGGCGACGGGAACGGCGATGGCCAGCAAGCCAGTGGCGATGGTGGGCGACAAGGCCACAGGTGGGCGAACAGACGCCTCCCATGTCCGTTCATCTTCCCACGGGCATGGGCGGCGGCAGCGGCTTCTCCAGCGAGGGCGGGGGCCGAAGAGCATTGGCGACGGTCCGGCAGGGGCGGCTGGTGGTCGGGCGGCCCGAATCTGGGGTCGGAGAGGACGGTGGCTAGGGTTTGGAAGATATTTTTAAAACTTACGGGAGAAGATGGAATAGTGTGGAATAAATCAGGAATAAGATTGGGATAAAGATGGAATAGCGGGAATAGCTAGAATAGTGGGAATAGAAAAAATAAAACAAATTTGAAAAAATGAGAAAAAAATAGAAAAAGAACCTGGACCTGCCCTAGATCCCCATCATTTTCCTCGACCGTGAAGAACTCGACTCCGTCGAGTTTCGAAAAATGGAGCACACCCTAATCAACAACTTGCTCTAATACCAAACTTGATGCGAGATAGATGAAGACGTAACGTGATTTATTGGGAAAACAAGGTAAACACCTAAGCAAACTATGACCGTGGGAGGGCTAAGAAGCCTCCCGGGACTAGGGTGAACTGACATTAAAACTTTAAAATAGCCGAACTCTTTTACGTTTTAAATTTTCTTGATGGAGGAACATGGGATGGAGGATAGAAAACATTGACACTCTAGGACCAGGGACTCACCTTCATGGAGAGACGTCGCACCTCTAGGACATCTCACCCACCCCACTACATGTATTCTAGGGTGTCACACCCATCTCACGACACGCGGAGCCTAGGGCATCTGACCTAAATCGCTACCTGGGGCTGTAAAGAAAAATTCCTAAGACCTAGAGGGGAACTCGATGGAAAGGAGGATAACTAGGGCCTTGCACCACTCGACGCTCGCATGCGAGTGAAGGAAGTGGGGTCTCACACCCCTCGACACCCGCAGGTGAAGGAAAAATGGGTCTCAGCCTAGAACCAGAACCAGTGGCTAAACCAAAATATTCATTCAACTTCTTATTACGAGGGGAGAGGGAGCCCCTTTATATAGAAAAACCAAAATCCTCAGTTACTTAGCCTACAAGAAATCCAAAAAAGGAAAATAAATTACATCAAAAATTGTGCTCATCAATATTGGTGTTGATCTGCTCTGAGAAGTGTGTTGGCTTGATGATCTGCTCTAGAAGACGTGCTGCTCTGAAAATTGGATGGCTCCGAAATCCATGCAACTCCAACTCACGGCCATGGACAGGGAGGGAACCAACTCCGGCGAGGCACCTGCGGACGGCCGGGAAGTGGGCAGCGGACAAGGCCGGCGGACGTTGAGCGGTCGAGGGCTAGCGGTGGGCTGCAAGTGAGGTGGCACAGGGGGGCACGGCATGCCCTGTACGTGTAGTATGGCATTCCATGGTGGGGGAGCTCCTTGGCACCAGCGAGGCCTCCAGCGGCTGGGCCTTGGCCAGCGGACGACAGGGCGGTGGGACGGCTGCAGGCGGGCAGTGGCGGTGACATCAGGCAGCAGGTGGCTGCATCACACGGATGCACGGGGGCAGATGGATGCCTCCCACGTCCGTTCGTCTTCTCATGGTCATGGGCGGCGATGGACCCCACCAGCGACCGGGCGGGGGCCAGCGGGCGATGGGAATGGCAGCGGGTAGCAGGCCAGTGGCAGCGTAGTGCGTCACAGCCATAGGTGGGTGGACGGATGCCTCCCGCATCCGTTTATCCTCCCACGAGTGTGGGCAGCGGCTTCTCCAACGATGGCAGGGGCCGGCGAGTGTTGGCGGCGGTCCGACGAGGGCGGCCAATGGTCGGGCGGCCCGTATCTGGGACCGGAGGGGATGGAGGCTAGGGTTTGGAAGATGTTTTTAAAACTCATGGGAGAAGATGGAATAGTGTGAAATAAATAAGGAATAAGATTGGGATAAAGATGGAATAGCGGGAATAGGTGGAATAGTGGGAATAGAAAAAATATAAAAAATATGAGAAAATAAGAAAAAAATAGATAAAGAACATGGACCTACCCTGGATCCCCATCACTTAAGGAGAAAAAGTCTGGAATTAATCTTATCACTGCAAAAGAGCTAGAAAAAGAGATATTTGAGGGCACTACTGTTTGGATGATAGTTGTGAAGGAAGTATATGATCCTATTGGTAGAGAATACCCTTAGGAGGTCAAGGGAGTCTTGAGTGAATTTAGTGATATATTTTCTGAAGATTTACCTGACCACTACAACCACTTAGGGATGTCCAACATGTAGTTGATTTAGTCCTAAGAGCTACCCTGCATAACCTGCTCATTATAGGATGAACCCAACTGAGCACTTAGAGCTTCAAAGAAAGGTAGGTGAGCTTTTTTAAAAGAGTTTTATTAGGGAGAACCTAAGTCCTTGTGTTGTACCAACTCTATTAACCCCTTAGAAAGATGGCACGTGGAGGATGTGTGTTGATAGCCGTGCCATAAATAAAATAACTGTGAAGTATAGGTTTCCCATCCCCCGCTTGGATGATATGTTGGACATGATGGCAGGAGCCACAATCTTTTCGAAGATAGACCTTAAGAGTGGCTACCATCAAGTTCGAATCAGACCTGGGGATGAATGGAAAATAGCTTTTAAAACTAATGATGGTCTATATGAGTGGGCCGTAATTCCTTTTGGGTTATCCAATGCCCCTAGTACTTTCATGAGAACTATGACCCAAGTCTTTAGGATGTTCATAGGTAAATTTATGGTAGTATATTTTGATGACATCCTAATTTATATTAAAACTAAGGAAGATCATATAGAACATCTAAAACATGTCTGCCTGACCCTTAGGAAAGAGAACCTCTATGCTAATTTGAAGAAGTGTGATTTCATGACCCATAGAGTTATCTTTCTAGGCTTTGTGGTGACCCCTGAAGGTGTAGCAGCTGACCCTGAATAGGTCAGATCCATAATAGAATAGCTAGTACCCACTAATGTCCATGAAGTTAGAAGTTTCGATGGTCTAGCCACTTTCTATGAAGGTTTATTAGGGGAATTAGCACCATAGTAGCACCAGTTACTAATTATGTTAGGAAGGATAGTTTTGAAAAGACCAAAGCTATAGATAGAGCCTTCCTAGAGATTAAAACCAAGATGACACAAGCACCTATTTTGAGGTTACCCGATTTTACCAAGGTCTTTGAGGTAGCTTGTGATGCTTCGGGAGTAGGCATAGGAGGAGTTTTGAGCCAAGAGAATCACTCAGTAGCCTTTTGCAGTGAGAAACTTAATAAGGCTAAATTGAAGTACTCAACCTATGACAAATAATTTTATGCGGTAGTACAAGCTCTTAGATATTGGAGACATTATTTACTATCTCAGGAGTTCGTTCTATATTCTGATCATCAAGCACTCCAATTTCTGAACTTCGAGAAGAAATTAAATCCTAGGCATGCTATGTGGGTAGAATTCAACAAGCCTATTCCTTTGTACTGAAACACCAAGCTGGAACTTAAAACAAGGTAGCTGACACCCTTAGCAGATGATCCTTACTGTTGAATACTATTAGCACTAAAGTTATTGGATTTGATCGGTTAAAATATGAATATGAAACCTGTCTAGACTTTAGTAAATACACCCTTCAAGATGGTTATTTGTTTAAGAATAACAGACTGTGTATTCCCAGGACCTCTCTTAAAAAATTCTTAGTCTAGGAAACCCATGCAAGAGGCCTTGCTGGTCACTTTGGAAGAAATAAGACTATCTTAATTGTAGAGGACCAGTTATTTTGGCTTAGTTTGATGAGGGACATTGCCAATATAGTGTCCAGATGTAGAACATGTTTTGTTACAAAATAGCAGAAATAAAACAATGGTTATATACCCCTCTACCGTACCAGATCATCCATGGTAGGACTTAAGCATGGACTTTGTTTTAGGCCTACCTAAGACCCTCAAGAAACATGATTTTATATTTGTGGTGGTCGATAGGTTTTCCAAAATGGCCCATTTTATACCTTACTCTCAAACTTTTGATGCATCTTGAGCAGCCTGTCTTTTCCTTGACCAAGTGGTTAGGTTACATAGATTGCCTAAGACAATAGTGTCAGATAGGGATGTTTGCTTTGCCAGTTACTTTTGGAAAACCCTTTGGCACTTATTAGGGACTAAGTTAAAATTTTCCATAGCCTACTACCCATAGATTGATGGTCAGACCGAGGTAGTGGATAGAAGTTTAGGAAACCTTCTTAGATGCCTCGTAGGTGAACACATGGGAAATTGGGACCTAATGTTACCTCGAACTGAATTTTCTTCAATAGTTTTGTTAATAGGTCCATAGGAAAGAGTCCTTTTGTGGTAATGCGAGGTTTCAAACCCAATAAACATCTTGATTTGATCCCCTTACTCTCACATGCACGAGTTTCTGAGTCAGCTGACTCTTTTGCACAGCATGTTAGGGATCTGCATAAATAAATAAGCCAAAAGATAAACCTAAGCAATGAACTATATATGAACTTGGCTAATTCTCGAAAGAGAGCTAAAGAATTTTTTGCAGGAGATTTTGTGATGATCCGGCTTAGGCCTGAACGGTTCCCTCCAGGGACCGTAAAGAAAGTTCATGCTCGCGGAGCGGCCCATTCAAGGTAATAAAGAGTGTCGGACCCAAAGCCTATGTGCTTGAGTTGCCATCCGACTAAGGTATAAGTTCCACCTTCAACATCTCAGATCTTATAGAGTATAGGGAGCCAGTAGTGATACCTAGCGAGCCGTTTGGACCTATCCCTTCCATTAAGAGTGAGCATGCCCTAGAGTGTCCACCAACCAATTGGCCAAATAATGAAGAAAAGATTGAGAAAATCCTGGATGATCAAGCCATAAGTACCCGGAATAGAGGCTATCAGAGGTATTTGGTCCGATGGCAAAGTCGGCCAGAATTTGAGGACTCGTAAATCACCCGTGAGGATCTACAATGCCTCAACCCAGACCTACTCGAGCACTACGAGAGCCAAATTGACCAATAATCGATGAGGTCAAGTTCCTCCCGTCAAGGGAGAATTGGTTGGAGCACTAGGATCAGAAATAGATTACTGGGCCCTATTTGGTTTACTTAGTCATGTATCAAAATCAATTAAGATTGAGTCTTGTAATAAGTTGAGATTAGTTAATTTTTCTCAACCCTCAACCCTAGTAAGTATATCAAGTCCTATACTTCAGCTATGAGTCCAGTATAAGTTCAATTTTGTACAAGAGAAGAGGATACCCTATTGTGGAGCTCTACCAAGCATCATCCAGGAGCTAGAAGAACCCACTTCAACCGATTAGACTTTGTATTGCAACCCAGGGTCCAAGATTCTTGCATGATGCCTAGAAGCTGAAAGATTGTGCCCTGAAAGCCAATTGAAATATTGTAATTTTGATCCCAAAATCAATGAATTGACATTTTTAAAGGCATTAGTTTCATCATTTGCTGTGTCTTTTTGATTTTATGATGAACCCCATAGATTAGGGCTATGGTTCTGGGGTTATGATGAGATCATACCTGTGAGACCTAAAGCCTTAAAACCCTAATCTAAAATATTCCTGGTCGATGGGACATTGAGTTGGGGATCAATGTTTCCGGCAAGACCAGCACATCCTATATATGTTTTGTAATAAGGGTGACTGATCTCACAGTCACTTGTGTTTGACACTAATACTAGGATGTGAGTGTTCATTAGAGAATGAGTTCACTGAATTGATCCAGATAGAGAATATCTAATGGAACCTTATCTGTTTGTCAATAGATAATTCTCATAGTGGGAGTAGTGCATGTGGTCCTTTGACCTGAGACTACCATAGTACCTTATATATATGAATCCATACTTTGGTTCGCAATCAATCATGACACTGAGTCATGCACGAGGTGATACTGGTTATGGTGGATTGTATATGGAGGTTGTGAGTAGTTCAACAAAGAATTGATCAGCCCTAGTAAGAGGGAATAGCATCCAGTAAAATTTCAAATGATGGATTCAGGAAACCTTTGATCAAAGTATGAACATTAGAGTTATTTTCTAATGGTTCATTACTGAATCATCATTATAAAGATTGAGCTAGGGATGAATATGAAAATTGAATTTGACAAGTATCCATATTCATAATCATATTCAGGATGCAAGTTGATCAAAGGACTGAATTGCCCGGTAACTCACCACTGAAGGGTATTTTGGTAATTCCACCAAAATTCCACATCTTCCGGGTAGACATGATACGTTGCTAGACGTCAATCTTGTCTTGTAGGTATATGATTGAGTCATGGTAATTCAAATCAGTCAATTTGAATTAGATTCTAATTGACCGAGTCGAGCAAGTTTGAGTTGACCTAAATCGGCTTAGTTGAGATCTAACCAAATTAAGTCAAATAGCACTCGGACCTACTACTGGCTTGGTGTGGAACCCAATGGGTCACACACAAAAGAAAATTGATGAAGGATTTAATTTTGAATTAAATCATGTTTGCAGGATAAACACACTAGCATGTGTTGCAGACCAAATTTCTATTCGAATCAGATTCGAATTTGGTTCCGAATTGGGCTTAATTGGGTTCTAATTGAACCAGATTAAGGTCCAATTTATTTTTTAGGACATTGGGCTAACCCATGGCTGAACCCAAGTGAATTTAGTTCACTGAGACCCTCTCTCCAAGCCGCCCCCTCCCTTTTCTCACCCGCGCGCGCCAAGAAAGAGAGTCCATGCGCGTGGACTTCTCTTAAAACGCGTGAGAAAGAAAATATCGGAGAAAAATCTGAAAAGGGGCGATTCAGATCCTTGTCTAGCACCCTTGGATCTCGATCTGATGGCCAGAAAAAATTAAGAAAAAGATCCGTCGCTTTTCGGTCGCAAATCCGTCTCCAAAAGTCGCGATTCTTCTAGAAGTTTTCCGAGAGTCCTCCTCGTCGGAAAAACGAAAATCAAATCAGAGAATCATGATTTTTGGTTGAGGGGACGCGTGAGGAATGAGGGATCGTGATCCCTGGGGTTTCAGAGGGTTGCGTTGTTTCGAGATGACACCCCTTTGAGATCTATAAATAGGGTTGGGGTTCTCAGGGGTTTTCACGTAACATAATTCAGAGATCCAATTCCCTTTCTTCCTCTCCAGAATACTCCTTCCTCTTGTTCTTGTTGGGTATTGTTTCCCTTACAGAGGTATCCTCTGTCGAAACTCTGACCCTAAACAAGAATAAGAAGAAGGTCTTGAACGGTAAAGGAAAGAAAAGGGAAAGGATCTATTCTTCTTTTCCTTCTTGAATTAAGACTTTGACTGTCTTAATTTTTCTTCCAATTCAATTCAAGAAAAGGGATTCAAGAAAGAGAATTCTTGAAGAAAATTCAAGAAGAGGAAAGAAGGAAGAAAAGAAATTTTCAAGAAAGAAAATTTCAGCCTAAAGGTCCAAGAATTGAATTCTTGAAAAAGAATTCAAGAAGAGGAGCCAAGAACTAGAAATTATTGTCTTCATTATTTTTCTATGTAGATCACCATTGGAGGGTGAACATTTGGGCACCTGGTGGAGATTCAGAGTTTGGATTTTGCGATACAGGTTAGTATCTTAATTTGAGATTAAATCTTATATGAACATCTTATATGTTTTAATTCTTTTAAGGAGATTTTGGGTTGAAGGTTTGGTGAAGATTTCATAAAGATAAAAAATTTTTGAAATCTATGATTCCGCCTTGCCACCGAACCCTATAGTGGTATCAGAGCCTCCTTATTAAGATTAAAATATATATTCTGAATTTTAGATGCATATTTATATAATTAACATGAGATGTAATATATGTTTGTTATAATATCACCAATTAGGGTTTTTTCACTCAAACCCTAATTATTGTAGAGATATGCATAGAGATCTAGTCATCATACTGAAATAAAGTTGCTCTGGCATAATGGTGGATCCATTATGTGGTAAATGGTTGTCCTAGTATGATGACACACTAATCACATATTTGTGTTAATTATGCATATATGTTTGATGTATGCCACTAATTAAGGTTTTCACTTAAACCTTAATTTGCATAGAGATATGTTTAGCCTTCTAGTCATCATACTGAAATAAGGTTGCCCTGGCATAATGGTGGATCCATTATGTGGTAAATGGTTGTCCTAGTATGATGACACACTAATTACATATTTGTGTTAATTATGCATATATGTTTGATGTATGCCACTAATTAAGGTTTTCACTTAAACCTTAATTTGCATAGAGATATGTTTAGCCTTCTAGTCATCATACTGAAATAAGGTTGCCCTGGCATAATGGTGGATCCATTATGTGGTAAATGGTTGTCCTAGTATGATGGCACACTATGGCACATATTTGCTAGAATGTGCTTTGTTTTAATAAAGCCCTCTTTAACAACATATTAAGTTGTAGTGTCATATACCAAAAGCAAAAATAATCAATATGATTAGTTTATCATTCGGTGTTTAGGAAAAGTGGTTCATGATCGGTAAAGAGGATGTGGTTTTTAATTGGTTCCGTTGACTGACCTGGCCAATTCTTATTAGTGTCTAAGAAAAGCAACGGGGGGACTCCCACCACTCTCCCACTTTCCTGGCCGGTATGATTAACTAAATTATTGATTGATATGCTCAGTGTAATATTCACTACATATGGCTTTCCTTCATGCCAAGTCATTATTATGTTATGATCCATATTAGGTTTGTTGTGTACACACAAGGCCTTTTTTCTTTATGGTGACTAACATAATTTTTGCTTGGTACATTTGATGCTTATGGAATGATTTGATATAATACTTTGTTGTGTACACACAAGGGTATTATGATTAATATCATGACCATATAGCAATGAAGGGTCTAACTTAACTAAAATATTATAGTTTGTTGTGTACACACAAGACTATTAATATTTTAGAGGCCAAGATAAGTTGAGAATTGTATGAATTACAATTGGAAAGAGTTTTCCTACCTTTGAACTTATATAAGATTTGTTGTGTACACACAAGGTCTTTTATAAGGAATTAGGATCTCAACCCCACTAAGAGAACCAATTAGGATTTTCTCGATCATCACATTGAGGGTTATGATGCTTGATAAAATAGTGGGAGACATAATTAAGTTAAAGTCCTAATTTAATTATGTTTTGTCAACATTGATTGTCTGCTTATGTAATGTTGTTTGTTAATGTAGATTAAATGGCCTCTTCACTCTCACTCCGTAGCATTCTTGATGCAAATAAATTGACTGGACCAAACTATGTTGATTGGTTGAGAAACCTGAAGATAGTACTCAGCCAAGAAAGAATTTCTTATATTCTTGATACCCCAACCTTGGAACCATTAGGGGAAGATGCCTCGCAAGAGGATAAGACCACATATAACACGTGGCAAAATGACTCACTTACTGTCAAGTGTATAATGCTTGCCTCTATGACCAATGAGTTACAGAGGCAACATGATAGCATGGACACAAACTCCAAATTGCTCAATTTAAAAGAACTTTATGGAGAACATAGTCGAACTGCAAGATATGAAATATCTAAGCAGTTATTCCGTGCAAGGATGATAGAAGGTACATCCATACAAGACCATGTATTAAAGGTTATTGACCTAATCACCCGATTGGGTCAATTGGGTTTTGTTATGGATGGGGAGTTGAATCAGGATTTAATCCTGCAGTCACTCCCAGAGTCATTTTCACAGTTTGTTCTTAATTATCATATGAACAAACTTAACACTTCCTTGCCTGAGCTGTTGAATATGTTAAAAATAGCAGAGAGCCATTTAAAGAAAAATAAGGCTCCACTTCTTCTTGTGGATGGTGTAAACAAGAAGAAAATAGGCAAAAAGGGTTCCAAGAGGAGGTTAAATCCAAAAGGGGGCATCAAGAAAAAGAAAGGAAAGAAGGCCTCCGGATAAATGACCTGCTTTCATTGTGGCAAGCCGGGTCACTGGAAAAGAAACTGCAAGGTTTACCTTGGAAGTGTGAAGCCTGGTGCTAGTAATGCACCAAAAGGTATGTATGAGATACATGCAATTTTGTCATTAGACACTTCTAATTCAAACTCTTGGGTATTGGATACTGCTTGTGGTCATCATATCTGCAAATCATTGTAGGGACTACAGAATATTAGAGTTTTGAAGGAAGGCGACTTCGAGCTCTACGGTGCTGGAGGAGATTCCATCCAAGCAGAAGCTATAGGGACTTATATGTTGAAGCTGCCTTCTGGGAAGATTTTAGAGTTAAAGAATTGTTATTTTATGCCTAGAATCATTAGAAACATCATATCTGTACCCTTGTTACTTAAACAAGGATATATTATGAATGTAATGAGCAATGGCTGCTCAATCAGTTTTTCTAATGAAATAATATTTAATGGCATATTTTGCAATGGTCTCTTAACTTTATCTTCTGATGACAATATACTACATGTTAGTAATAAATGAAAAAGAGATGAAGTAAACAATACTTTACTTTGGCACTGTCATCTTGGACATATTAGTGAGCAGAGGATTAACAAGTTATACAAGGAAAAATTCCTTAATCCTTATAACTATGAATCATTAGGAACTTGTGAATCATGTCTCATGGGTAAAATGACCAAGACTCCATTTAGTGGACATAATGAAAGGACAACAGAGTTATTAGGACTCATACACACTGATGTATATGGACCTATGACAACTCAGGCCAAGGGTGGATACTCATATTTCATCACATTCACTGATGATTTTTCAAGGTACGGATTTGTGTATCTAATGAAACATAAGTCCGAAGCTTTTGAAAAATTTTTAGGGTATCAAAGTATGGTAGAGAAACAAACGGGGAAAAGTATTAAGATCCTTCGATCAGATAGAGGAGGTGAATACTTATCCAGCGAGTTTCTTGATCACCTTAAACAAAAGGGAATCATCTCTGAATGGACTCCTCCTTACACACCACAATTAAATGGTGTTGCTGAAAGGAGAAATCGTACTTTATTAGATATGGTACGGTCCATGATGTGCTTCACAGACTTACCTGTTTCTTTCTGGGGATATGCCTTGGAAACAGCGGCTAATATTTTGAATAGAGTACCATCCAAATCTGTATCTAGCATTCCATATGAGTTATGGAGGGGAAAGAAACCCAATCTTAAGCACCTTAAGATATGGGGATGTCTAGCTTATGTTAAAAGAAATTTTGGACAAAAGCTTGATGCTAGAGCAGAAAAATGTCTATTTGTTGGATATCCCAAAGATAGTATAGGATATCTATTCTACCACCCTACTGAACAAAAGGTTTTAGTCAGTAGGCATGCCATTTTTATGGAAAAAGAATTCATCCTACAAAAGGGCAGTGGGAGAAATATTGAACTTGAAGAAGTTCAACAAGTAGATACATCTCAACAAAATCATAACACAGTTAGTATAGAACCTGAACACACCACTCCTATCCGTAAGTCTGATAGAGTGCGACATGCACCTGAAAGGTATGGGTTCATTATTGAAAATAATGAAGCCCGAATCATTGATAATGATGAGCCTCTAACATATACAGATGCTGTCATAAGTAGTGACTCAAACAAATGGCTGGAAGCCATGAGATCCGAAATGGACTCCATGTATGTCAACCAAGTCTGGACTTTGGTTGATGCACCAGAGAGTGTTAACCCTATTGGATGCAAATGGGTCTATAAGAAAAAGATTGGGACAGATGGCCAAGTTGAAACTTATAAAGCCAGATTAGTGGCTAAGGGTTTCAGACAAAAACAGGGAATAGATTATGATGAAACATTTTCTCCTGTTGCCATGCTCAAATCTATTCGGATCATGCTTGCTATAGCAGCATATCATGATTATGAAATCTGGCAGATGGATGTGAAAACTGCATTCCTCAATGGTTTCCTTGAGGAAGAGGTTTATATATCACAGCCAGAAGGTTTTGTCTTGGAGACTAAACCTAATCAGGTATGTAGGCTAAAGAAATCTATTTATGGATTAAAGCAAGCATCTAGGAGTTGGAACATCCGATTTGATAAGACAGTCAAAGAATTTGACTTTATCAAAAATGAGGATGAACCTTGTGTGTACAAGAAGACTAGTGGGAATGCCATAGTTTTCTTGGTTCTGTATGTAGATGACATACTCCTCATTGGGAATGATATCCCAATGTTACAATCAGTCAAGGTATGGTTATCTAAACAGTTTTCCATGAAAGACTTGGGAGAAGCATCTTATATACTAGGCATCAAGATCTATAGAGATAGATCTAGAAGGATGCTAGGTTTATCCCAGTCTAGGTACATTGACCAAGTGCTAAAAAGATTTAGCATGGAGGAAAGTAAAAGAGGTTACTTACCTATTGGTCATGGCATACATCTTTCTAAGAAGATGTCTCCTAAGACACCTGAAGAAAGAAATAGAATGAATTCGATACCTTATGCTTCGGCAGTAGGGTCTATTATGTATGCTATGTTATGTACTAGGCCTGATGTGGCATATGCCTTAGGTATAGCCAGCAGGTTTCAGGCTGATCCAGGAGAGGATCATTGGAAGGCTGTGAAAAATATTCTTAAGTACTTAAGAAGAACTAAGGATATTTTTCTAATATACGGAGGATCTGATCTTAAACTAGAAGCTTATTTAGATTCTAGTTTTCAATCAGATCCAGATGACAGCAAATCTATATCTGGGTATGTTTTTACCCTTAATGGAGGAGTTGTAAGCTGGAAAAGTTCTAAACAGCAAACTGTAGCTGACTCAACAACTGAGGCAGAGTACATTGCTGTTAGTGAAGCTGCCAAGGAAGCTGTCTGGATGAAGAAGTTCATATCAGAGTTGGGCGTAGTTCCTGAGATTGAAGGTCCAGTATCACATTACTGTGATAATACGGGGGCTGTTGCTCAAGCAAAGGAACCAAGAGCTCATCTCAAATCAAACCACATTCTGAGGCACTTCCATCTCGTTTGAGAGATTGTCGAAAGACAAGAAGTCTGCATTAAAAGGGTAGAAACGAAAAACAACGTAGCAGACCCGTTCACTAAGGCTCTATCACAGCAAGAGTTTGATCGCCACCTTGATTGTATGGGGTTAAGATTTAAAGGCGATTGGCTTTAGTGCAAGTGGGAGATTAAAAGATTGTGCCCTGAAAGCCAATTGAAATATTGTAATTTTGATCCCAAAATCAATGAATTGACATTTTATAAAGGCATTAGTTTCATCATTTGCTGTGTCTTTTTGATTTTATGATGAACCCCATAGATTAGGGCTATGGTTCTGGGGTTATGATGAGATCATACCTGTGAGACCTAAAGCCTTAAAATCCTAATCTAAAATATTCCTGGTCGATGGGACATTGAGTTGGGGATCAATGTTTCCGGCAAGACAAGCACATCCTATATATGTTTTGTAATAAGGGTGACTGATCTCACAGTCACTTGTGTTTGACACTAATACTAGGATGTGAGTGTTCATTAGAGAATGAGTTCACTGAATTGATCCAGATAGAGAATATCTAATGGAACCTTATCTGTTTGTCAATAGATAATTCTCATAGTGGGAGTAGTGCATGTGGTCCTTTGACCTGAGACTACCATAGTACCTTATATATATGAATCCATACTTTGGTTCGCAATCAATCATGACACTGAGTCATGCACGAGGTGATACTGGTTATGGTGGATTGTATATGGAGGTTGTGAGTAGGTCAACAAGGAATTGATCAGCCCTAGTAAGAGGGAATAGCATCCAGTAAAATTTCAAATGATGGATTCAGGAAACCTTTGATCAAAGTATGAATATTAGAGTTATTTTCTAATGGTTCATTACTGAATCATCATTATAAAGATTGAGCTAGGGATGAATATGAAAATTGAATTTGACAAGTATCCATATTCATAATCATATTCGGGATGCAAGTTGATCAAAGGACTGAATTGCCCGGTAACTCACCACTGAAGGGTATTTTGGTAATTTCACCAAAATTCCACATCTTCCGGGTAGACATGATACGTTGCTAGACATCAATCTTGTCTTGTAGGTATATGATTGAGTCATGGTAATTCAAATCAGTCAATTTGAATTAGATTCTAATTGACCGAGTCGAGTTAGTTTGAGTTGACCAAAATCGGCTTAGTTGAGATCTAACCGAATTAAGTCAAATAGCACTCGGACCTACTGCTGGCTAGGTGTGGAACCCAATGGGTCACACACAAAAGAAAATTGATGAAGGATTTAATTTGGAATTAAATCATGTTTGCAGGATAAACACACTAGCATGTGTTGCAGACCAAATTTCTATTCGAATCAGATTCGAATTTGGTTCCGAATTGGGCTTAATTGGGTTCTAATTGAACCAGATTAAGGTCCAATTTATTTTTTAGGACATTGGGCTAACCCATGGCTGAATCCAAGTGAATTTAGTTCACTAAGACCCTCTCTCCAAGCCGCCCCCTCCCTTTTCTCACCCGCGCGCGCCAAGAAAGAGAGTCCACGCGCGTGGACTTCTCTTAAAACGCGTGAGAAAGAAAATGTCGAAGAAAAATCTGAAAAGGGGTGATTCAGATCCTTGTCTGGCGCCCATGGAACTGGATCTGATGGCCAGAAAAAATTAAGGAAAAGATCCATCGCTTTTCGGTCGCAAATCCGTCTCCAAAAGTCGCGATTCTTCCTGAAGTTTTTCCGAGAGTCCTCCTCGTCGGAAAAACGAAAATCAAATCAGAGAATCATGATTTTTGGTTGAGGGGACGTGTGAGGAATGAGGGATCGTGATCCCTGGGGTTTCAGAGGGTTGCGTTGTTTCGAGATGACACCCCTCTGAGATCTATAAATAGGGTTGGGGTTCTCGGGGGTTTTCATGTAACATAATTCAGAGATCCAATTCCCTTTCTTCCTCTCCAGAATACTCCTTCCTCTTGTTCTTGTTGGGTATTGTTTCCCTTACAGAGGTATCCTCTGTCGAAACTCTGACCCTAAACAAGAATAAGAAGAAGGTCTTGAACTGTAAAGGAAAGAAAAGGGAAAGGATCTATTCTTCTTTTCCTTCTTGAATTAAGACTTTGACTGTCTTAATTTTTCTTCCAATTCAATTCAAGAAAAGGGATTCAAGAAAGAGAATTCTTGAAGAAAATTCAAGAAGAGGAAAGAAGGAAGAAAAGAAATTTTCAAGAAAGAAAATTTCAGTGTAAAGGTCCAAGAATTGAATTCTTGAAAAAGAATTCAAGAAGAGGAGCCAAGAACTAGAAATTATTGTCTTCATTATTTTTCTGTGTGGATCACCATTGGAGGGTGAACATTTGGGCACCTGGTGGAGATTCAGAGTTTGGATTTTGCGATACAGGTTAGTATCTTAATTTGAGATTAAATCTTATATAAACATCTTATATGTTTTAATTCTTTTAAGGAGATTTTGGTTTGAAGGTTTGGTGAAGATTTCATAAAGATAAAAATTTTTTGAAATCTATGATTCCGCCTTGCCACTGAACCCTACAGAAGCCATCCAAATTTTGTTTGGATGCCAAAATTCCCTCCAAATACCAGAGAATATTCCTAGAATAGGGCCTTACTTGATTCCAGAGATACATCTGCACCCCTGCCCAAAGAAGATTCAAGGCACAGGTCCATAAGAACCAAGATGCCATTTTATTCCAGGAATATTCCATCCAAGGTGCCCTAGATATTAGGAGGCCCAATCCCATGCGCCCAAGCCATTTAAGGTTGCCCAAGCCCATGAGGAGCCGACCCCCTTACTGCCCTTTGGAGCCCACACACCATTCAAAGCATAGGCATCCAAGGTATTGACTTGGTCCAAGCTAAGAATTGGAATCTAAGTGAAAGGAGGAAATCAAGTCCTTATCAACTTGTATGCTCCTTGTTCTGGGTTTCTTTTCTAGTCTTTATCCCACTTAAATTATGTAAAACTATTCTAACTAGGAGAATACTTGTAATCCTTTTAATAGAGGGCATGGGACTCTATAAATACCCCACCCCTCCTCCTCTTGTACTCACTCTCTCTTATGAAATAAAACCCTGATAAAAGTTTGTCTAAAGTTGAGTGTTGGTGTTCTTTGTTTTGAGTCATCTTGTGCTTGGTCGAACCCTGCTGCCCTAACCTTTCATTGCATCCCAGGAGATCAGCCATGCCTAAAGGAAAGGAACCCTAGGCCATCCAAGCAAGGATCTTCATCAAGCTTCTAGCCGCCAGCCATTCAAACCCTGATTCGGATTTCCTTCAAATCCTTGTTTATTTTAGTTTTTTTACTTGCTATTTTGATTGACCTCTGACACTTGCAGGATCCCCGAGGTGTTTCACCTCCCTAGAGGAGGCTTTCCTTGCCTCTAGGACCACCCAAATCAGCCATCTGATCGAAGGGAGCCAAAGCTTCTTCATCTAGGCTCCAATCAGAGTGTGAGTGATCCCTTCGAGTGTAGATTCATAAATCTCTGACTGGTAACATCCTTCTCTTCTCTTGATTTCTATTTTGATTGAAGGAGAGCTATCCTAAGCCTGGAATTTCTCAATTCTCAGGTCCTATTATTTTTATTATATTGCATGAGCACACTTGCGTGATGTTTCTTTTCATTGCTAGTCATCTTGCTAGTCTTTACTTGATTTCAAGAATATAGCCTACAAATTAAACTTAAAAAAAATATAAAAAAAATAGATTTATTGTTTTGCATTAGTCTTAGGTTCATCTCGCATCAAAAGGTTTGGATGAAGTGGTGTTTGAGCCCTAAAGCTTGCCTTAAGTCTACTAATCAGCTGTAGATACAGTGAAGCAGAATGGCAGTTAGCCCTTAAGTCCACCAACTGACTATAATGGTGGTGGTCCAGTGACAGCACCAGATGCTAATGATTTTCTCCTCCTAGAGAGAATCCCTCCTTCGAAAAGAATGGTCTAGTAGCTCTAGCACCCCTGCCAAGGATCGGCCATAACAACCTTTTAGAAGTTTCAAGTAGCATGTTGGTAGGGGAAAGATAGTGGAAGCTTGAAGCAAATTGGTCACCCTTTTATAGTAAGTCTAATAAAGAGACTACCGCTTACATGCCCAATTGAGACCCGACAAGCATCAGCTTCTCGAAAAGTGAGCATTACCAAGAAGGAACAAATGGGAGACAATGGATTTCTCAATCTCATCTTCTTGTGAATTATTATTGAAAGACTCATTCCATTTGGAGTGTGATTGGTCAAAGTTCCTCAAAAATTGACTATCATAATAAGTGGTGCTTCTCGATAAAAGGGAATTCTCAGAGGATGGAATAATCAAGACACCATCAAAGGCGATCAACACCCATTAGCTCCAACTGATTGAGTAATGCTCGGTCAGAGCCTTCAGGCAATCAGCACCCACAGACTCTAAGTGATTGAGTAATACTTGGTCAGAGCCCTCAAGTAATCAGTGCCAACTAGTTCCAAGTGATCGAGTAGCTCTCGATCAAATCCTTCAGGCGATCAATGCTAATTAGCTCCAAGTGATCAAGTAGTGCTTAGTTAGAGCCCTCAAGTGATCAGTGCCCACTAACTCCAAATGAATTAGTAGTGCTAAGTTAGAGCCCTCAGGTAATCAGCATTCATTGGCACCAAAAGATCGAGTAGTTCTCGGTTAGAGCCCTCAAGTGATCAGCACCCACTAGTTCCAAGTGATCGAGTTGTGCTTGAGAGCCTTTAGGCAATCAATGCCCACTGGCTCCAAATGATCATATAGTGCTCGATCAAAGTCACTAGCTCCAAGTGATCGAATAGTGCTCAATGAGAGCCCTCAAGTGAATAGCATCCAAATGGCTCCAAGTGACCAAGTAGCACTCAGTCAGAGCCCTCAGGCAATCAATGGCCACTGGCTCCAACTGATCGAGTAGTGCTCAATCAGAGCCCTCAAGTGATTAGCACTTATTAGCTCAAAGTGATCAAGTATTGCTAGATCAAAGCCCTCAAGCGATCAGTGCCCATCAGCATCAACTGACCGAGTAGCACTCGGTTAGAGCCCTCAGGTGATCAGCACCTACTAGCTTTAAGTGACCGAGTAGTGCTTGATCAGAGCCCTCAAGTGATCATACCCATTAGCTCCAATGATTAAGTAGCACTCAATCAAAGCCCTCAAGCGAACAACGTCCACTAACTCCAAGTGATCGAGTAGCACTCGATCAAAGCCCTCAAGTGATTAGCATCCATTTGCTCTAAATAACCAAGTAGTACTCAGTCAGAGCCCTCAAGCGATCAACACCCACTAGCTGGAATTGGCCAAGTAGTACTCAGTCAGGGCCCTCAAACGATCAGCACCCACTAGCTCCAAATGATCGAGTAGTGCTCGATCAGAGTCCTTAGGCATCAGCATCCAGATAGCTATAAGCGACCAGGTAGCACTCAGTCAAAGTCCAAGAATGGCCATATGATCAAGTGGATCATGATCATTGGAAACCTATAAAAATTAATGGTCATAACTCAGGTCATTCATGAAGAACCAATCATGAGAAAGATAGTTTGCTTAATTGATAAAACTTGAGTGGAAGCAAAATGGAAGTTTTATTTAAGCAAAATGCTTATAGAGGCTATGAAAAGATAGATATAAAGATTAAGAAAGCAAAATACAACTAGCCTTTACTAACTTTGAGGTTTTTAGTGACCAGTCCAGATAGCGGTTGATCGTCATCACTTCAGGATCCCAACATGGATGATTAACCTTGATCATCCTTCTTCTCCATGGGCCTCATCATGAGCATTGGGTCTTTGGCAACTCCCAAGCTCCTTAGAAAATTCTCTGACTGAAATGACGCCCCTTGATGAAAAACATCTATCCTTTCCTCAGGCTTAGATTTGTTGCAAGTTCCATGATGAACTTGCCAACATCCATACCCGAAGGAGGTGTACAACAAAGATTTATGCTCGGGTAGAGAACCTATGATAGATCTTTACAGTTGTTGAACCCCAACTGATGGCCTTGATCAAATAAATAACATCCCATAGTATCATCTCCTTGTACTTCTTGAGCACTAGCTATGTGATGACACTACCTCAAGCAAGATTGACGATTAGATTATTGATAGCTATGTGACTAGGATCAGTTGCTTGATTGGGTGTGTTGGGATCCGAGTAGGGTGCAACCAAAGATCGGGTTTCAAAATTTTTATTATTGAAACCCTAATCGACCAGAACCGTAAATTAAAGGTCCACTTGACCATGACAACTAATAAATCAAAACATTAGGGTTATAGAAGAATACCTGGAGTGCTATACTCCTTATTTCCATAAGACACACAAGTGTATGCCCTCTAGAGATGATCCACACAAGAACCAGGCCAACGAAGCACTCCTACCAAGCTTGCTTATTTGACTAGGACTCTTTTAATAGCCTATCTACTTTTTCCCTTTGCTGGAATGCCTACCCTCTTGTAGGGCACTCAGAGACCTCTCTGAATTCTCTCTTAGAATCTAAATCCCCTCCTAATTTTCTTCCTAGGGCCTTGTCTTAAATAGACAGGCCTTGTCTTAATAGGATAAGTCTTATCCTAAAAGGACAAGCCTTATATTAAGATTGAAGGCAAATAGAGATTGATTTCTTTGGATCAGAATTCAAAGCCTAGCATGATGCGGGATGAACCTTGGACTGATGCAAAATAGTAAACTATTTTTTTATTAATTTTTTTATACATTAATTCAGTGGCTAAAGACCCAAAAATAAGAAAGAATCAGCAGAAAGACTAGTAATGCTAGAAATTAACATACTCGGAAGATAGCTCATGCAGAATAATAATAAGCCATGACCCGAGAGTTAAGAAACTCCCAGTTTAGGATAGCGTACCTATCATCAGATCAGAACCAAGGAGGGGGAAGGCCTTTACCAGGTAGCGATTGTAGTTTCTTCAATGAAGAGATCTCTCAGCCTCTAGATGGCTCCTAGAAGAACAAGCCTTTGGTTCCCGAATCTGAAGGTGATCTGGATCCGGTCTATGATAGAAAAGTGCCCTAAGAGCCAATCATTGTAAGGGCCTTTTTTTGTATTCTTCCAACTCTTGTATGACATTATATATTAATAAATGCATATGTTTTCATCATATACTGTTGTGTCTTATTTTTGATTATGATGAACCCCATAGATTAGAGCAATGGAATTAGGGTTATGATGAAGTTCATAATAGTGAGACCTAATTTCTTATAAACCCTAATCTAAAGTGTTCCTAGTCATTTGACCATTGATTCAGGGATCAATGAATCCGGTAAGACTAGCTTATCCTATGTATGCTCAGATAATGAGAGTGGTTGGTATCACATCCACTTGTGTAGAGATACTAATACAAGGATAAGGGTGCTCATCAGGGTGTGAGTATACTGAACTGATCCGTACTGGGACTATCTTATGGAAGTCTTATTACTTGTCAAAAGATAGATCCCTGAGTAGGAGTTATGCATGTGATCTTTAGACCTGAGGTCACCATGGTTCCTTGTGCATACTAAGCCATATTTTGGTTCATACTCATTCATTCCATTGTGACATGTATAGGGTGTTCTGGGTATGGTGGAAGGTGTATGGAGGATATGAGTGAACCAACAAGGAATCGATCATTCCTAGTAAGAGAAATTGTTATCCTATATAATCTCTTCGATTAGTGACTTAAGGAGCCTTCGATCAAAGTAGGATGAGATTAGTGGAATATAATCAGTCATCAGCTGAGTCCTCACTATCGAGTTGAGATTTGATATGATTAAATGTTAAGGTTTGACATCTATCCATACCTATCACTTAATCGGGATAATGGGAGATCGAAAGATTGAATTGCCTGGTAACTTACTACTGAAGGGTATTTTGGTAATTTATATCAAATTTCTTATCTTCCGAGTAGGCATGATATGTTGCTAGACATCAATCTTGTCTTGTAGGTACTCATGAACCAATTGGATTGGTTTCATGAGTCAATTTGATGGATGGTTCGAATTGGACAATTAGATGAGCTAGTTTGACCTAATTAGGTCAATCGAGTTCGATTGGATCGAATCGGCTCAAACCTAAACCTAATGCTGGCTATATGTGGAACCCAATGGGTCACACACATAAGAGAATTGGACAAGAAAGTCATTCATGATTTAATTAGGGTCATTGGATCCTAGTTGGTTAGCTAGGTGACACACTAGCATGTGTAGACTAACCTAATTCCTAAACCCAATTGGATTGGGTCCGGTTGCTTAATGGACTAACCAATTTGTGGGAGACCTAAACTGGGTTATGTTCTAAGTAGGATGAATTTATCAGATTTTATCTGATATTTTTTGGAGGTTTTATCTTAGAATTATGAAGAGTCCCTAAGGCATAGGACTCTTGGTGCCTAAATGACATGTTGCCATTCAAATGGGCCTAGAAGGGTCTATAGTTCTCTGATCAGAAAAATTTTTATATGGTCAAAAATCTTATTTAATGTCCTTTTATTTGAAACCCATATTGCATATACTTTGACTTTTTCAAAGGTATCATATGGCATGGAAACGTGTTGACCAGATTTTGAAGAGAAGCGACTCTTCAATTGGCGTGCAAAAGGACCAAGAGTCCTTCTGCAGATGAGTTTCTTCTGTTGATTGAACTTCTTCTAATCTTTATCTTTATCTCCATGCCCTTTCATGAAGGATTTGACTGGTCAATGATTTTTGAATTGGTGTGAGAAGCACACGATGAATGGCGCACATGAAAGGTAGCGACTTTTCATGAGAGGGTGCACGGTTTGAAGCAGAGTCCTTCTGCTTTTAGATCTCTTTGGTTTTCTCTGACTTTTGGGAAATTAGAAGATGCCTCTTGGCTCTTCTAGAGACCAGTACATGCCATGTGGCATGAGAAGGTTTCATTTGGACATGAAGAGATGTTAGATAAGACTCCTGATTCCTAAAGAGTTTTATCAGATATGAAGAAACATATCTGATAAGAGATTTTGAGATGTGTTTCACGCCTCTTAAGAAACTATTTAAAGGATGTATGGTGGAATGAGATGATATTCATTCAGTCATCTAAAATAGGAGTCTAGATTCTGCCGTATTATCCATCTGAGTTTTTCTCTCTCCCTCTTCCTTTCTTTAAGACAAGACTTGTCTTGTTAAGACAAGGTCTTTTCTATTAGGACAAGGCTTTGTTTTAGGACACAAGCCTAAGGGGTCCTAAATGAGGGTTGTCCTAAAACCAAGAGTGGTTCAGAAGAGTGTCCAAAGAGTTCTATAGTAGGATAGTGAGTCCTACAAAGGCCAAAGTCCAAAAGGCTGCTGAAAGAGTCCTACCCGGGAAAGCAACTTCAAGAAGGAGTTCTTCCTTGTTTCAAATCTTGTGTGGATCACCGTTGGAGGACTTACACTTGTGAGTCTAGTGGAAGAAGTGGAATATAGCACTCTAGGTATGTTTCATTAACCTTCTTTTATGACATATTAGTTGTAATCGAATAAGGGATCTTGGGAATTAGGGTTTCTAACTGATAAAGTTTTATCTTTATGTATGGAATTTTATAATTCAGTCTTACTAAGTTGCATAATGATCTCCTTGAAACCCAGCAGTCTAAAGGAAAAGAAAGCCTCCTATAGGGAGGGGAAACACCTCGAGGATCTGCAAAACATCAAGGTTAGGCATGAATCAGGAAATCAAAGAAAAAAATAACAAGATGAAACAAGGAAGGAAAGGGATTAGGGCAAAGGACTGGCGGCAAGGAAGCAGGATGAGCTCTTGATCTGGGCATCTTCAAGGCTGCTTTTCTTGGGCATGGCTGATGCTTAGAGATCTGATTTGATACTTGGGGTATGGAGGATTGCAATGATAGGGGTCAGCCAACACAAGAGAACAAAAACTAGAACCAAAGAACCAAAACACAAACACAAGAACATAGTCTTGAAAATAATTCAACGGAGTTTAATTCATAAGAGTTGATTGATTACAAGAGGAGGAGGGGTGGGGTATTAATAGAGTCCCATGCCCTCTCCTAAAGGGATTACAAGTCTTCTCCAAGTTAGAATGGGTTTACATAATTTAAGTGGGAGAAAGACTACAAAATAAACTTAGAACTATGAATATACTAGTTGAATAGAATAAGAACAAGGTTTCCTTCTTCCATTTGAATTCCTCCTTCTTAGCTTGGACCAAGTCAACACTTTAGATGTGTTGGGCTTCATGGGGGGCAGCAAGGGGTGGCCAAAGCTACGTTGGGCACATGGGCATTGGGCCCTAGAGACCTGGGATGCCTGGAGCAGGAATATTCCACGTATCTTGGTTCTGGGCTGGAATTACCTAGAATCTTGGTTCATCATGGACCTGGGCCTTACATTCACTTGGGCTGGGGTTCAGGTAAGTCTTTGGGATCATGTTATGACCTGGTCCAGGAATATACTCTGGCATCTGGAGGGAATCTAGGCATCCAGAAAATATCTGGAAGGAATCAGGGTATCTAAAAGGTATCTTCGATCTTGGGGTGTCACGCAAAATTCAATAAGCTGATGTAGTGGCCTCTGACTTTTGGATGAGGCTTGGTGGAACTCCAAAATAGGGCAACCTCCTCTCTTGTACAAAAATTGGACTCATACTGGACTTATACTGAAATACAAGACTTAATATACTGACTAGGGTTGAGGGTTGAGATAAATCAACTATCCTCAACTTATTACATGACTCAATCTTAATTAATTACAAAATTGTGATACATGACTAAGGTTCTAAAATTAAAATCCTAATCAATAAACCATATGGGATCCAGTGATCTGTGTCTAATCCTGGTGTCCCCACCATGGCATCAGATTACTGATGCCTATTTATAGAGAGGGATGAGGCACTTCATAAGTCTCTTTCTCAGCCCCTTGATAAGACCCTTCAAGTAAAAGGAGTCTTTTGGATTAGAGGACTTATCATGAAATGTCCTTTCACTCACCAAGAGACATATAAATGGCTCTTTATTTTTCCAGCCAATTTCTCTACCTACCATGTGGCATATTTCTTGTCAGATAATAGCCAAGGGTCTTGGGGTCGCTAGAGGCATATCTAGGACAATTAAGAGTCTTCAAATAGAAAGACTCTGGCCGCTTGAATATATGCCAAAATGAAGCGATGCGACCCTTCATCTTGCATGCATATTTTTTTCACATTGTTTTCCCATTATTTGATCGATCAAGCCCCTTCCAAAAGGGCATGAAGATAAGGAAGAGGGTTTAGAGATTATCTAGAAAAGGTGATTTAGAAGCAGAAGGACACTTGGTCCTTCTGCACCCTTTCATTCTTGGTGCATGACATCTTGGCACCAAGTGTCCCTTCCACCTTGGACTCTACTACGAATAACGGATAAAGCCCAATAAAATTTAGATAAATTCTAATTAAGGCTATCCCACATAGAACTGAACCTAATTTAAGTTTTGCTTAAATTGGCTAGTCCTAATAGCAAGCTAACTGACCCAATCAATTGGGCTAGGAGTAGGGCTAGCCAACATATGATAGTATGTCAAGTAACTAGCCAATTAAGATCCAATGACCCTAATAAAAATACAATTGACTTCCTTGGCCAATTTCTTAATGTGTGTGAACCTTTGGGTTCCATATCTAGCCAGCAGTAGGTCTAGATCCAAGACATTTCGATCCAATCAAAATTGATTGACCTAATTATGTCAAATCGAGTTGACCTAAGCTTTAATTTGAACCAGCTTCTGAATTGACTCATGAATATGATCAATTTGATTCATGAAAATGTATAAGACATGATTGATGTCTAGCAATGTGTCATGCCTACCTGGAAGATGAAAAATTTAGTAGAAATTATCAAAATACCCTTCAGAGAAAAGTTACCATGTAATTCAATCCTTCGATCTCCCTTTATCTCGAATAAGGATGGGCATGGAAAAATGTCAAACCCTAGCACTTAATCCTTTTGAATCTCAATTCGATAATGAAGACTCGACCGGTGAAAGATTAGAAACCCTATCTAATTTTATCCTGCTTTGATCAAAGACTTCTAGAGTCATCATTCGAAGAGATCACATGGGATGACTTCTTCCCTTCCTAGGAGTGATCAATTTCTTGTTGACCTACTCATTACCTTCATACACAATCCATCATATTGAATAGCACCCCATCATGGCTTAATTGCCATGAATGAGTATGTACCAAATTATGGGTTCATGTGCACAAGATACAATGGTAGTCTTAGGTCTAAGGATCACATGCACAACTCCTACTAAGAGAATATTCTTTTGACAAGTAAGATTCCATTTGATGTTCTCTTATCGGATCAGTTCAATGAACTCATAGCCTATGAGCACCCACATCCTTGTATTAGTGTCTCTACACAAGTGACTATGAGACCAACCATACTCTTCATTGAGCATACATAAGATGTGTTGTTCTTCCCAGATTCATCGATCCCTGAATCGATGATCCAATGACATGAACATTTTAGATTAGGATTTATAGGTAGGAACATTTTAGATTAGGATTTATAGGAATTTAGGTCTCACCGTTTATGATCTCCATCATAACCCTAATTCCATTGCCCTAACCTATGGGATTTATCATAATCTTGATAAGATGCAGTAGTATGATGAATCAAATACCTTTTTATTAATAAATAATATCATACATGAGCTGGAAGATCATAAAATTTCCCATACAAAGATTGGCTTGTAGGGCACAATTCTTTCATGGTGATGATTTAGCAACCGAGACCATCAACCAGATTGGTGGGGAGATGTCAACTAATATATTGACCCAACCCTGGAGCCTCCTGATGTATGGACTCCTAATGCACTATGTGACTCCTCTTGAGGTAGTTGGTTTAACCAATATGATGCCATGGAGGGCTGCCCTGACATTTCAGGAGCATCTATAGCTGATGGACCACTAGATGGAGACTTTGACCCTATGGGAGGCAGCCTGATCGATATTGGGAGAAAAGCTTGAGGAGGGCCCCCAAGTAGTTGGATTGTTTGTCATGCTATTACCCTTTAAAGACTATTCAAGGCTCGGGATTTTCCAGCTAGACCAATGAAGCTTATCTTGGAGTTTTTTTATTTGGACAGCAAAGTCCCATCTTAATTCTTTAAAAGAAAGGATTGACTTCAAGCAAGAAACTTCTACTTGGTCTGACTAGAGTTGGCATCATAGATAGACCGTCTAAAGGGCTAAATCCCAGGATACCTGAGAAATCCACTTTGATAATTTCTATATCTCTCTTTTGAGCACTATCATTTCAAGGATATGCCTTGCACATTATGAGTGGTAATGGTTCACTTCTTCATAGGTTTCCTTTAGTGCATTATGCACCTTCAACAATCTCTTCTTCTGACTAGCTGCCTTTTTACTTAGAGCTTCAGCATTAGCTTCTTGCTTGGAAACATTCACCCTGGTATCAACCACCCTGTGAAGGCATTTAGCAGGCATTGCATCCCTTGAGATAAGGTAACATTCCCTAAGAGAAGTCATAACTAATAAAAGCATGGGACAAGGATTGGATGAGATAATCTTTCATTTCATTATGTCCAAGAAAGTTTTCTTACAACAGAGACATTACTAGACTTAGAAAAGCTATAAGCTTAAGAAAAGAAAAACAAAAATACAAAAGGTTTCAATCCCAGCCTCTCCGATGGGATCGGCAGCAATGGAAGAAGACCTGGCTCTTACCAGAACATGATCAATAGTAAGAGGAACATTTAGGGCAGAATCAATAGAAATAGAATCGGTAACAAGAGCAGGATCGATTGGTGTGGGATCAGCTACCGTCAATTTGATTGGGGCCTCAGAGATGACCTGAGAATCAATGGTAAATAGCTCTATAGGGGAAGCTTCAACTAGAATACCAGCATGTTTCCCTTCAAGCTCCCCATCCAGGAAGTCTAGTTTTATTCTTAGATAATGATCTAGGATAGCTACACAAAACTCTTGCTGTACCATACAAAGCCCTTCTCAAAGGACTCTTGATCGAAGTCCTACAAAAGGATGAAGAATTCCTCCAACTTTTGCAAGTCAGCTATGGCATGAGCCTTCTCTACCATGAAGTCTTCAAAAGCCTTTAACTTCTTCACCGCCTCTGTCACCTCCTTCTTGGTGTCCACAAAATATTGCTTTGCCTTCTCCTTTTCCCAAGCCCAATCAGCCTTTACCCTAGCCAATTCAACGATCACCTTAGAAAGCACTTCTTCTGAGCACTTAGATGCTACATCCACCACCTTGGCCTTCTATCGAGCCTCCACAATATCCCTCCTCAACTTGCTGATGAGGCTCCTACTATCGAAGGCTCGATTCAACAAATCAGTGGTGTTGTGCACCAACAACAAAAAGAACAAGCTCGGTGACTGATTGATTGGAAATGGAAAATAAAAGCCAAATGAGAAATACCTATTGCACCAATAGTACTACGCTATTCTCCAGATCATCGTAGCACATGACCTTGAGCTCATCCAATTCTTCTATAAAAAGACTCCTTTCAAAGACCTCCTGATGGACCTCCCATGATTGATAATCTAGGGTTACATTGACCCCATGATCAGTATGAGTCTTCAATCTCCCCACCACTAGGGCAGAAGAGCTAGATGGATGAGCGGTTGGTGCTAGGAAAGCAATCGATGATGCCTATTGAAGACACTCAGACCACCCCAAAATAGTTGGATTTGGATAGAGCCCTCGTCAGCTTGGGTTTGGGCTCGAGCTTAGAAAGCTTGGCCTTCTTGGAACTCCTAATAGAGGCCCGACCCTTTCTCTTCTTGGCCAAACTCTACCTCATGGCCTCGGCATCCTTGAGCCTCGTACCTATGGACTAGTCAATTGATCATAAATAGAAACATAACAAGTCAGAATAAGAAGGAAATAGGACTTCTAGACCCACCTTCATGGAGCTGGCTAAGTCTCGCTCTTTGGAGGGACTCTCGAAGCACTCAATTTTGGAGCTCTCAGTAAGAGATTAGCTAGTTGGGCCCATGTCGATAGGCCCCAATCATCTACCAAAGGAGATGACACAAAATAAAAGTACTCTGTTCACTCTTCGATCATAGGAGTGCCTGAAATCAGCAGATTAACCACCTTTTGGGCCAAGAGGTACTACCATACTTTGGCGTATGCATGCCTCTTGATAGTAAAAAAGGAACAAAAAAAGTGGAATGGATGGCTGGATCTTAGCTAAGATGTACAACCACAGAAATCCTATGATGTGCCTAATCAAATTTGGGGTTAGGATGCTTAAGGGTATACCGTATGCCTTAAGAAGCTCAAGAACAAAGGGATGGAGAACAAACCCAAGTCCTACCTTGAACGTATCCTCATAGATGCCTAGCCTACCAAGAGGAGGATGGTTTATCTGCACATCGGATTCAGGGCAGCTCTATTTTGTAATCCTTAAGGATGAAAAATCTGAAACGGATGAGTGTCAAATCTTCTTCGTCCATGAAGGATCGGTATGCTTCAGGACCATTGATTGCTGACTTAGAACGTTCTAGGCATAAGATGGCTAGATCCTTTGACCCCTCTTATTTACTACTTTTCCTAGGTGACTTCCCTTTCCTAGGACCCACCATGAACTAGATATCCGGGAGAAGTAGAAACAAAAGAAAGATGGAGAAAAAATGGAAAGGGATGAAAGGCTGACCTGGAAAGAAGAAGGAAGAAAGAGTTGAGGAGGTGAACTCTCTAGAAAGAACCCCCTAGGAGGGAGAAGTACATAGAGAGAAGTAGGAGACAGATGACTGGAAGGAAAAAAATGATAAGGGACATCATGAGGATGAAGGGAACCACTCTATGTGAATATGAGAAAACATGTAGAAAGGCAATCGACTTTATCTTTTCAAATGAAAAGGCACTGATGGTAGCTACCATGCAAAGCCTCCAAAAAGGTGGGTTACAGATGTTTCATCACTCGAAGTAATTGTGGAGTGTCCTACGAAGTGTCATCGAAAAATATAAAGCGAAGCACATCATTGTTCTATCTATTCAGATCT
This sequence comes from Areca catechu, assembly GCA_021397845.1. NCBI lineage: Eukaryota > Viridiplantae > Streptophyta > Magnoliopsida > Arecales > Arecaceae > Areca > Areca catechu. The sequence goes on from CM038041.1 coordinate 74,914,223, forward strand.
GCCTCAAAGACTATAAGCCCCCAGATTAGGAGAAAGAACTCTATGCCCCAAACCCTCCTTTTCCTTTGAATACTTCCATGATCTGATCAAAGTCCAGATCAAAAAGCAATGGGTATTTGTTAGTAAAAAATGTGGTCGAGCCGGGAACATAGAACTTTGACAAGCATCAGCGAGCCTCTCTGATTGCTCAAGGAGCATCAGCCATGAGCCCTTAGCCATGAGCCCCTGGGGGAGAACTAATAGAGGCCAACTCCTATGCCCTCAGGCATTAGTGAGCTTCTCCGATAGCTCAAGGAGTGCTTAACCATGAGCCCCTGGACAAACACTGGTAGAGGCCAACTCCTATACTCTCAGGCATCAGCAAGCCTTTTGATCGCTCAAAGAGCACTCGGCCATGAGCCTTCAGCCATGAGACCCTAGGCAAACACCGACAAAGGCCAACTCTTATACTCTTTGGTATCAATAATCCTCTCCGACTGTTCAAGGAGTATTCGACCATGAGCCCTCAACCACAAGCCCTTGGATGAGCATTGACAGAGGTCAACTCCTATACTCTAAGACATCACAAGCCTCTCTGACCACTTAGAAAGTGTTCGACCATGAGACTTTAGCATAAGCCCCTAGGCAAACACAGGTAAAGGCTAACTCCTATGCCCTCAGGAATCTGCGAGCTTCTCCAACCACTCAAGGAGCACTCGGTCATGAGCCCTTAGCCATGAACCCCTACATGAGCATCAACAAAGGCCATCTCCTATAACCTTAGGCATCAGTGAGCCTCTCCAATAGCTCTAGGAGTGCTCGGCCACAAGCCTTCAACCATGAGCACCTAGGCAAGCACCGACTAAAGCTAACTCCTAGCCCTCAAGCATCATTAAGAATCTTTGATCTCTCAAGAAGCACTCGGCCATGAGTTCCTAGGCCTTAAATACCCTCTATGTGGTGCAAGCACCAAGATCCAAAAAAGGCTACTTTTGATGCAAACTAATCCGAGCTCGTTACGGATTGAAGATAATTAAGCTTTTGGATCCTACCAGTTTTGATTTTTCCTTAAGTTTATGTCCTGTACTTAGATATTTGAGTTAAGTTGTTCTTTCTTCAATTTATGTCCTATAATTTATTTTATTTGAGTCAAGTTTAATTCAAGAGGGCAACCAACATAGACACAACTCAAGACCAAGAAGCATGACCACTAGATAGAGGATACCACTTCACACTCCATGCAAGAAAAGACTCCAAAAAAAACCCATTCCTTGCACCACCTTATCCTCCACATAAGATGGTCCCCACCTAACTCTCCATGGCAACATGGAAGGCCCCACCCTTGTCGCCCAAAGCATGGAATTCAAATTCAAATGGGGCATCCCATTTCATCTCCATGCCAACATGGAAAGTTTTTCTCACCCTTGCCGCCCAAAGCATGAAACAAACTCAAATTCAAATTCAAATGAGGCACCCCACTTATTCCTCCTTGATTAGTGCATGTAATCTCTCTAATTATAATTTCAAAGAGGATTGGGTGAATGATAAATACCCCTCCTCCTTTTGTAATGGGATGTTGAAGAATGAATGAAAAATTTTCTTTGTACTTCCATTGCTCCAAGCATCGCCACTCCGTGAGGGAGAAGTGTGTGAGGCCCAATCGAGTTCTCTTGTCCTCGAGACTCCACCGCATCCTCTTCTCTTTCCCTTACTAAACTGCTTTTCTTTTTTTTTTCCTATTCTCCCTTGGTCTTTGATTAATCTATATGCAAGATCCCTAGGTGCCTAGAGCTAAAGAGGAGGTCCTCTTTGCCTTGGAACTATTGATGGGAAGCCAACACATTCAAGAGATTTAGCCTTCTTATCCAGATGCCCAATCTAGGAGTGTTGAGTGATCCAACTATTGAGGGAAGAGAGATCATTGTCTGGTAACAAACCTTTTTTTCCTCTCTCAGATCTAAACTCTTGAAAGAGCTTGTCCTAATTCAAATGTTTTTCCAACCATTAGGTCCAATCAATCTATTTCTTAGATAGGTCTAATATGCGGGAAAGTGATTTTATCTTCTAGTAGTTTGCTTCAATGCTCTTTTTATTCTCTTACGGAGAGTTAAGCCATATTTTTGGAATCATTTCTCACCTAAAATTCTGTATTTCATTATGTTGATGTTCATATCCCTACACGTCCCACATCAACTTGGTATCAGAGCATGGTTGAATTAGGGCAAGATATGCTAGTCACTGAAATTTCTACATTTTAAGGAATGGATCTGAAAGTTCTTCTCATAACTTTTCAGATCTAAGTTTAACAGTAATTTTCAATTAATTTGCCAGATTCAAACCCGGATTTGAAATCTCTCCTATAGATTTCCAGATCTAAATTTTCAAAATTAATTTCTTTGTTTTCAACCTTTAATCTAAGATTTCACACCTCTTGAGAGGGTATACGAAATTATACTTATGACCCATGGGAGTAATGAGCTAAGGCCAGATGTGAGACCTTCTAGATTAGAGAGTTCACCATGCTAATTGCATGCTTTCATGATTGAAGTTAGATTAGCGAATGCTTCATTGAATGATCTCTTACTGGCATAACGAACATTTTTTATCTTTCTTTTATTGGCACAATTCAAATCTAAGTTCCCCTTAAGAAATTTAGATTTAAAATTTTACTTTGGAAATTTTGAATTCTTGAAATCTGAATTTTCAAATTTGAAATTTGAACTTTTAGTTTTAATATTTTAAATTTTAAAATTTGAATTTTGTTATACCTGCCCATTATAGTCTTTATGGTAGATCTTTGTTTGTGCATTCATTTTAAAACACTTAAGGGTAATCCTATGATAAGATAAGAAAAGGATTTCATCACCTTTTTTTGGCCTAGAAATAACCAACCACATATTGCATTGACCCAAGCTTGATCTAAAACTGAGTAAGAACCTAAACTATGGACAACAACAAGTCAAGTTCATGTTTCATGTTGAGACTTCGTATTGATTAATTTTGTATTTACTCCTGGAGATTGGTGTCTAAGGCTAGTGGTCCAATGGCAAATGCCTTAAGTGGATCTGTGGTTTTTAATTAGGACCTTGCAAAAGCAAAGGGAGGCCCCATAATCCCACCTCTTACATGGCCAGTTGAAAGGGTGACTGCAGTCTTGATTGGTGCTTTGGCAATTCATGCTACATTGAGCTTCTAGGTCTAGGAGCCCTAAAAATTAAAAATTAAGTGCTGCAAGACTACTAGATCAGGAACCCAATACTAGCAATCCCAAACCCAGCCTAGTTTAACCATGGATCTCAATTTTGAAACACTCCAAAGAACCATGACTAAATAGTTTGCCTAATTAAATAATAGGTTCGATCGAATGGAGGAGCGTATCGGGATCCTAGAAGAGACCCATGTGATCCATGCTGAACTTGACCTCTGCGAATGCCCTTTAATTCTAGAAGAGCCCAATGCCATGAACCTACCTTGGAACATAACCAGAGACAACCATTCCATGATTTTATGGGCTAGGATGAAAGAGCCATTAGGAGCATTCGCCTAGAAGTATCTACCTTTGATGGAAGCCAAGACCCTAAGGTATACACTGATTAGGAAGGTGACATGGATCAGTACTTTAAATGGTATGAGATGTCAAAAGAGAGGAAGTTTAAATTTGCCAAACTTAGATTAGTCTATCAGGTGAGATTATATATGGAAAAAGTTGAGCATTTATGTTGTCAGAGAGGAGATATGCACATAGCTACATGGAGAGCCATGAAAATTAAACTTGAAGAAAAGTACCACCCCATGTCCTATCAGTAGAGACTTTTAGACCTGTGGCAAAGATTTAGTCAGAGCAATAGAACTATATCCGAATACAATGCCAAATTTGATGAGTACGTTATGAGATGTAGCATCGATGAGTCTGAGGCCATAACCCTATCTAGATTTTGAGCTGGCCTACGTGAAGAAATTCAAAGGGAGTTATTTTTTAGAGAAGTCCATGACCTAGAACAAACTTATCAAATTGCTAGGAACTTTGAAAGATTTTAGAGGGGACCCATGATCCGTTGGTCTGAACCTAATAGATTAGTACACTTGGATATAAGCCAAGTATTAGGGAACTAAGGAAACAAGAACCGTGTGGCACGGCCCAAGACAAGCAATTTAAAAACTTTTTCTAGATTACATGATACAGTGAAAGTAGATAAACAATTTATCTAAGCATGTTAATCTAATTAACACAGGTTCCCTATGTAGATCTTGATGCATGTGTAGAATAATGTATGTATGAAATCAAGCATCCATTAAATAAAAATCAAGACTATTCTAGATTCATACAATGATGCATCATATTATAATATGTCAAACATATAATCTAAAGGTATACATTTGAGATGACGATTACTGGAAGGCACGTGCTCTGATAGCTTGATGGAACAGCACTCGATGGAGATCAACACTGCAGAAAAATGATCGGGCTCTACGAGCGGCACGTGCATACCACCTATATGGCTGGTTCACACCGGATAGAGGGACTTCTCCTCCTTCCATTGGGATGCTTGTCCCTTGGGAAACAATGTCGGCAGCAAAGAATCCCTCTTCAACTACTCAAAGATGTGTGAACTCCTTCAACACCTTGAAGATCTGTCGCTACAACAGTGCTAGAATAAAGACCCTTGAGAACCCTTTAAAACACTATATCTCAAACCTTCAACAGAAGGTATACACACTGGAATCCTAAAATCTAAGCTCACTCTATCCCGGAGATCAAATGTCACAATCTCTCAAGGATCAAGTAAGATCTCTATCTGAGAAATTTTCTGGGTAGAGTCTCAACCTTGATCAAAATCTGGAGTGTGGAAGGTTAGGAACGTGAACCATTCACCTTCTTCAGCCCTGCTTTTATCAGTAGCCCTCAAAATAATTTAAAGGATACAAGAGAGATTAATGAGCAAGTTTTGGGTCTCTTGAGATTCCAGGGAGTTTATGAAGTCCCTTGGAATTCAGCAATAGCAACTATTAAAACCCAGAAATGCCTCTCATTAAGAGCCATAACTATTACAGCTATTAATGCAACATTTTTTATTTTCCCAAAGTCTGTCAATCGAGTCGACTCGATTGACTTGAGACGACTCGAATGACTTGAGTCAGCTCAAATGACTTGAGTCAACACACCCAAATGAGCCGGCTCCAGCAGTAATTTTTTGATAACTTTTTGTCAAATGAGTCCATAATGATTCCCAATCATTTGCAAGCCAACAAACCAAGAAGAAACCCCATGGTGTGTGACCCCATAGGTTCAAACATTAAACCAATAGCACAGGAACATTTCCAGTACCAGCCAAAGTCGTCATCTAGCAATGACACCTGACATCCGGATAGGTTGAAGGTTGCAGAGCAACATGAACCTGTCGAATATGGAATATCAATGAACTTATTCCTTAAATCTCCTAATACTCTAGATGGCTTCGGATTAAACTGCCCAACCCTAATTAGTCCATCTCAATATGTCTCAAACAAAGAATCCTTATAACTCCTTACAAGGAATGCCCTGGCCAAGTTCTTTCTTAATTGAGTTATATTAAGCATTCAATCCAAACCATTTGAAAAGATTAATCCTATCTCGATCGTACTATCGCTATACAAGTACTTGACTATACCCAACAACCTTCCATCACCAGATTAAAAATCTGGGTATTCTGGCACCTAAGCACAGTGAGTTGCTTGCAAGTTGCCATAGTGATCTCAAGTCTGAGGAATAATTTATGTCCATATTCTAATGCAAGACTCCTCTTTGGCAGAAAGAGAATCTCATTTGAGAGTCACGTTCAGTGAAGTGTCAAACACAACACCTGATGCCACACCAGCATCTCCATGCTACTTGGTTAAGAGGACAACCAACGGATATGACATCAACGACCTACTCTCAATACACCATTATCCTAAAATAGCATATCCTTTGGTCGCGAACCAGTTTATGAACTACACGACGCATCCTCTCTACATCGCATACAAAGTAGCTCAAAGGACATCTTCACACAAGAGTTCAATTAGGAAGATGTCATGATGAACAACCAAAATAAACTTTTTAATTTAATAATTCATATACATATACATGAGTCACATAACCATCTACAGACTAGAAGATTGGCTTTGGGATACATTTCCAAACAACTCCCACCTGGACTAAAGTCAATCAGAACAGAATCTATTTGCCATCTTCCATTTGCAAACATTGAACTCTTGAATTTCAATGGCTTTAGTGAAGGGGTCGGCCATGTTCTCCTTACTGTCGATCTTCAGAAGGTCGATGTCAGTTCATTCAATAATCTCTTGGACAAGGTGAAAATGACGTAGAATACGCTTGGTCCGCTAATGTGACTTCGGTTCTTTGGCTTGAGCTATGGCTCTAGTGCTATCACAAAACACCAGAATAGGACCATATATGGAAGGTGCCACTCCCAGCTTGCCTAGGAACTTTTGCAATCACATAGCCTCCTTTGCTGTATTCGATGCTATAATATACTCTACCTCGCAAACAGAATTAGCCACTGTATGCTGCTTGGAACTTTTCTAGCAGACAGCTCTACCATAAAGTGTAAACACAAAACCAGACACACTCTTACTATCATCTCTATCTGACTGAAAACTGGAGTCAATATATCCCATAAGTTTTAAGTTAGAATCTCCATAAATAAGCCATTAGTATTTAGTATTTCTCAAACACTTAAGGATGTTCTTAACAATTTTCCAATGAGCTTCACCTGGGTTATACTAGTATCTACTTACTACCTCTAGTGAGTATGCCATGTTTGGTCTAGTACATATCATAGCATACATAATAGAACCCAATACCGAAGCATATGGAATCCTACTCATACACTCTCTTTCTTCAAGAGTTGTCGCATAATTCTTCTTGGAAAGAGTAATTCCATGGCCTATCGGAAGATAACCTCTTTTAAAATTTTCTATGTTGAATCACTTCAACACAGTATCTACGTACATAGATTGGGACAGTCCCAGAAGCCTCTTGGATCTATTTCTAGAAATCTTCATACCCAGTATATAAGAGGCTTCACCAAAGTCTTTCATAGTGAATTGAGATGAAAGCCAGACCTTTATTTCTTGTAATGTTGGAATGTCATTCTCGATTAGGAGAATGTCATCCACATACAAAACAAGCAATACAACTACAGAACCATTTGCCCACTTATATATACATGGTTCCTCTCCATTCATAACAAAGCCATACATCTTAATACATTTATCAAAGTGCATGTTCCAACTCTGAGAAGCCTACTTCAATCCATAAATGGACCTCTATAGCTGCACACTTTAGACTCATCTATAGATGTGAACCCTTTAGGTTGCATCATATACACCTCCTCTTCCAGCTTATCATTTACAAAAGTTGTTCGGACATCCATTTACCAGATTTCATAATCTAAATTTTTAGCTATAGCAAGCATAATCCAAATGGGCTTGAGCATTTCCACAGGAGAAAATGTCTCATCATAGTAAATACCATAACATCGACGATATCCCTTGGCAACCAGAAAGGCTTTATAGGTCTCCACCTACCCATCTGCACCCCGCTTCCACTTGAAGATCCACTTGCATCCAATGGATTTTATCCCTTCAGGTGGATCAGCCAATATCCATGCATTGTTGATTTCCATGGATTCCATTTTGGATTTCATAGCTCTCAGCCATGACTCAGAATCAACCTTGACATAGCATCCATGTAGGTGATCGGATCCTCATTATTGTTATCGAGTTCAACAGGATCACCATCCTGGACCAAGAAATTGTAGTATCTATCTGGTTGACATGGTACTCTACCAGATCTCCTTAATGGTTGTACAATGGGCTCTGGATCTAATCTAATCAAATTCGGTTCTATAATGGCCTTAGAGTGAGAAGGATTTTATATCTATTTAATTTCTTCAAGTTCAACCTCAGCAGCTTGAGTTCCTTAACCAAGGTACTCCCTTTCTAAAAAGGTTGCCCTAAGACTGACAAACAACTTTTGTTCCTCAGGTAGATAGAAACAATACCCTTTGGATTCTTTAGGATACCCAACAAAAAGATATTTATCAGACTTAGGTCCTAGTTTATCCATCTCTAAATGTTGGACATAAGACAGACACCTCCAAACCCAAAGGTGAGAGAGAGTTGGCTTCTATCCAGTCCATATCTCATATGGTGTTTAATCAATAGACTTACATGTAACTATATTCAGAAGGTAGGATGCTGACTCAAGAGCAAATCTTAAAAAAGATTTAGGTAGACTAGCTAAGCCAATCATGGATCGAACCATGTCTAACAGAGTTTGATTCCTCCTTTCAAACACACTATTTAACTAAGGTATCCCTGGAGGGGTCCATTGAGAGAGAATCCCATTCTCCTCAAGATAAGTCAGAAACTCACTGAAAAGATATTCACCACCTCGATCTAATTGAAGGGTTTTAATAAGCTTCTCGATTTGTTTTTCAACTTCATTATGATAATATTTGAACATTTCAAATGATTTAGATTTATATCTCATGAGCTAGACATAACCGTATCTTGAAAGATCGTCTATAAATGTAATGAAATAATTATATCCACCTCTTGCACTGATATTCATAGGTCCACATATGTCAGTATGTACTAGACTTAGAATATCGCTGGCTCTTTCACCCTTTCCAGTGAAAGGTGACTTGGTCTTTTTTCCAAGTAAATAGGATTCACACCGGGCTCACCAAAGAAACCCAACACCCTTTTGTTTTAACATCGAGCTCAACAAAAGAACCCAACATCCTTTGGTTTTAACACCGGGCTCACAAAAGAAATCCAACACCCTTTGGTTTAACACCGAGCTCACCAAAGAAACCCAACATAGGTTTTAATAGGCTCACCTAATAACCTTTCAACACTCATAAGATACAACCTCTTGCTGCTCTTGGAGAAGATACAAGATATTCAAGAAAGAAACTAGCAACTTTACAACAAACCAAAGTTGTTTAGTAATTACCGATGAAGCTCAAATTGGAGCCTTGCTTTAGATGGTCTTAAATGCTCTTAAAGCTACTTCTTGACTTTCTCAAAAGTTGGATTCAATGATTGAAGATGAGTTAGTGAAGCTTTGAATATTTTCTTGAATGCTCACTTGAAGTTGGTTGGTGAAAGACTTGAATACTCAATAATCTTCTCAAAGAATCTCTTAAATCTATCATAAATACCTCCCTCTTATAGTTGTTGTAGGGCCTATGAAATTAAAATAGAGCCGTTGGAGACTTCTTGGAATTTAAAAAATTAATTTTGCATCTAGCCGTTAAAAGTCTGAACCAGACACTCGAGTCGGCTTGAGATGGTCGAGTCGGCTCAAAGTCTCAGACAGGAGAAAAACATACTATGGATGAGTCGGCTCTTCTGGGTCGAGTCGGCTTGGATCTCTAGATTTTTGAATCATGTGATTTAGAACTTCTGGATGAGTCGGCTCAATATCTTTGAGTCGGCTCGGACTTATGAAACTCTAAAACTCTCCATGCCATGCTTGAACAGGAGTCGGCTCTTGGTCCATGAGTCAGCTCGAGCAAAACTTTTTCAAAATTTCAACCAAATGTATCTCCAACCAATACAAGTCTTCCAAATACTTGAAAATATTTTACAAAAAATATTTAACCTATTCAAACTCATTTTTACTAATTTTTAGCCCTTTTTTACAAGATTACAAAAATAAGAACTAGGGCTTTACAACTTTGAGATTTTCTATACAATTTGTTCATACAACTCTTCATCAAATAACACAATTATACTGGAATAAACTTCAACTAAGTTGAAAATAAAATAACATATTGATAAATGCTTCCTACAAAAGCTTCTTGAATAATTGAAAAGGTTAATAATAAATACATGCTCCAATATTTTGTAATCATCAAAATCATTACAAGGGTCAACACTTCACCCTCTTAGTCTGACTATGAGTAGAAATTATCCCTATCAACGCTCCAACGAAAGTAATTAAGCAATCGAGATGCATGAATGACCATTTGCCAGCAATCCAAAGATGATCACAATAGGATACTGGTCAAACAAAGATCAAACGATCCCTTAGAATGATCGAGAAGTAAAGGAGTAGGAGAAGAGAAAAAATAAAAAACTAGAAGAAAATAAGGGTTCTCTTTCTTGATTGGTTTTCTTGGACTGTTACAGAATGACCTCATCTCAACTAACCGTCACATATACATATATATACACACCACAATCAAGAAGAACCAAAACCCTCCAAAATATTCTAGTGCGGCAACACGTGATTCAAAGAATCACGTCATCCGAGCTGGCTCGAACTACTTGAGTCGATTCCTTGCTACAGAGAGTACACTGGAAGAGTTGGCTTGAACCCCTTGAGTCAGCTCTTCTAGATCGTAGATTATCCAATCTGTGTATGAGAGTTGACTCCCAAACATCTGAGCCGTCTCCCAACAGAACTGAGCTGACTCGCCTGGATCCTAGCCGACTCTCAAAATCTATCTAACTCTCTTGAACCATAGCCGATTCTTCTCCCTGCAATCTTGCCGTGCCAACCATTAGAGTCGACTCGATCTACAACCGAGCTGACTCCAATACCCAGATTGACCAAAACTCAGTCTAACATCTAGGACTTTTCCCGGACACAATCCTAAACCTGGATACAACATGAGAGACCATGATAACTGGACCAACTTTATCCTTGGCCTAACCCCCTTGAAATCTTGGATACACCACCTGAGACTCAATAATCTCCACCTTGGTGATCCAAGATTATAGGTTTATTGCACCAGACTCCTTAGACCCATCAATTACATTTATGACTGAAAGCTTTCTCCCAGTAGAGCCTTTGTAAGTGCATCCGCTTGGTTCTCCTTGGTATGGACCTTCACTAGTAACACTTCTCCTTCCTCCACTAGCTCTCAAATTGATGTGGGATAGATGGGGGGTAGGATCATCGGTGAACCTAGAAGTCACCAAGATTAGAGTACTTTTTTTTTTGTATTTTTTGTAAGGGAGTGGTGAAGGAAATAATGGAGATGAAAGATAAGGATCTGGATCTCATGAACTTTGAAACTCACTCTAACGAAGAGACCTCTCACCTCTAGGGCCACCCATCTCGATACTTGGAGGTGTTAGGGTGAATCTCAAAGGACATGGGGGTTAAGAGGATGGAATCAAGGAAGGGGATAATTAGACATGACCTATCATCATGTCCTAGGATTGGGCCTCACACCCTCTCCTCATGGAGTGAAAGAAAAGAATCTCTCTTTTCTAAAATTTCATCTTTATTGACCAAACTATTTTTTTACAAAGGACTGAGGGTGGTATTTATAGACCTTTCCAACCCACATTTGAATTTGAATACAAGATAAAAAGATAAGGATGGTTCAAATTCAAATACAAGATAAGGCCTATCCATATCTCAATCCAAACCAACCTGATCCTAAATCAAATTTCAAACAACTAATCCTAATCAACTAATTTTTAAATTTGAATTTATTAAAATTTGTGCTGCTCCAGGATCAGTGCTGCTCCAAGATCAGTGCTACTCTAGAATCAGTGCTGGCGATGTCCCCATCATTCCCCTAAGGTGGGGAGAACTCGACTCCATTGAGTTTGGATCAGCGGGGCTCCGATGGAACCGAATCCAAAAAAGGCTTGGTTTGAAAATTGTGCTTCATGGATCCTTGGATTACTTTGAAATCCATGCTCTCCGAAATCCATGTGGCTCTGAAGATCATGCAGCTTTGAAGATCATGTAGTAGCTGGATTGTGCAGCTTTAAGGAGCAGCTTGAATCAGTAATAGGGGATGGCACCTTGCAGCTTTAAGTGAAGTCAGTAGCAAGTCGAAGCGGGGGGTGGGGGGGATTGCATTCACGTTCGTGCAATCCCTCTTCATCTTCATAGACCGAAACCAAAATAGGGGCTCGTGGAGGGGTGTCATCGATGTCGGTGCTAAATGGAGTTGGTTCGGCAGGGCGGCGGTGGTCACGGTGTAGTCGGTGACGATGGTCACAGCATAGTCGGTGGTGGCTAGTAGTAGTCGTCGAATCTTCTGGATGGGGAAAGGCAATGGCTCAGGCGATTATAGAAGCTCTGATCTGAGGGGTTTCGACCGTAGAGGAAGAAGATGGCTAGCGCGGGGCAGAGGGGACCGTCGAGAGCTCAGCTAGGTGGATGCCGGGATCGAGGTGAACCAAAGGTCAAACACGGTGAACTCTTTAGTGAAGGTGGCATATATGGGGATGGCGTCAGGGCTGATGCTGCTCTTGATGGTGTGGTCCATGCTGAGGCCCATGGAGTGGACCTACTGGGCGAAGCCGTTCATCGAAGCAGGATTGACGGACGTGTCGGCGGAACTGGGGACGTCTTCGGAGGAGGGATGTTCGGTGAGCGATGATGGTGAAAATGACCGGGCAGACTGTGGGCATCGTGGCAATAGGGAGTTGAGCGAGGCAGTGGAGGTTGACTTGGCTGTGGGCTACTCCGGGCGGAAGGTAGGATAGCAGTCTTCACGGGCTGAGGTGAAGTTCGATGGCTTGGAGTCGGCATGCTCGGAAGAAATAGCGGATCTCGGTGGAAAGCATCAGATTGTGACAGAGAGGTGGAGGAGAGCATCGAGCGCAACGGGCATGCCGGTGGAATCGGGTAGATCCTTGCGATCGACTTTGGGCAATGTAGTGGTGACGAGAATGGGGATGGAGGTCACGGCTATGGAGTCTTCACAGGCTGTGGAGACTTCACGGGCGGAGAAAGGGTTTCACGGAAGGCAGAGAGGGGTGGTGGCTCGGTCTAGGCGGAGGTGGATGGAGGTGAATCTTTTGGTGGGGAAGATTGACTGGGAGATGGCAATAGGGGTCATTGGGATGGGCGGCACGGTGGTTCGGTGGTGCAAGGATAGGGAAGAGAACGAGGGTTTGGGATGATTCGGGAAGAAAAAATATATTCTAATTTATCTAGGCTCTAATACCAATTTGATGTGGGACAGATGGGGGGTAGGATCGTCGGTGAGCCTAAAAGTCACCTAGATTATGATACTTTTTTTTTATATTTTTTGTAAGGGAGTGGTGAAGGAAATAATGGGAATGAAAGACAGAGGGATCTTGATCTCATGGACTTTGGAACTCACACTAACAAGGAGACCTCTCACCTTTAGGGCATTCCACTCACCTCGATACTTGGATGCGTTACGGTGAATCTCAAATGACATGGGGGGTAAAGAGGATGCAATCAAGGAAAGGGATAACTATACATGACCTATCATCGTGTCCTAGGATTGGGCCTCACACCCTCTCCTCACGGAGTGAATGAACAGAATCTTTTTTTCTTAAAAACTCATCTTTATTTATGAAACTATGTTTTTACAAAGGACCGAGGGTGGTATTTATAAACCTTTCCAACCCTCATTTGAATTTTAACACAAGATAAAAAGATAAGGACGGTTCAAATTCAAATACAAGATAAGGATAAGATAAGGCCTATCCATATCTCAATCCTAACCAACCTAATCCTAAATCAAATTTCAAACAACTAATCCTAATCAACTAATTTTTAAATTTGAATTTATTAAAATCTATGATGCTCCAGGATCAGTGCTGCTTCAGGATCAGTGTTGGTGATATTTCCATCATGAGTCCTGTGGTACCTCATGTTTATATGCTTTGTACGTGCATGATAAACTGGGTTTGGAGTCAAATGTATGGCACTCTGACTATCACTGTGCAGGACCACCATACATTATTCCACCCCCATCTCAACCACTAGAATCTTTAGCCAAAGTGCTTCCTATGCAGCCTCAGTAATACCTATATACTCAGCCTCTGTCGTAGATAGAGCAGTGATAGGTTGAAGGGTAGATCTCCAAGAAATTTGCCCACCATACAAGCTAAAGATATAACCAGTAGTAGACTTTCTTGTATCAAGATCACCTGCATAACTTGCACTAGCATACCCTTCCAAAGGACCCAAACCTCCATATGACTCCGTAGAGTTCATTCCTTGTCCTTCTGGCTGCCCACCAAATACTAGTCCATGCTTTTGAGTCCCTCGTAGATACCTTAGAATGCACTTCAATGCTTTCCAGTATTCCTTCCCAGGATTTGCCATGTATCTGCTCACCTGGCTTATAGTATATGCTATGTCTAGCCTGCAACACACCATAGCATACATAACACTGCCTATAGCATTTGCATATGAAACTCTCTCCATGTACTTTCTCTCTTCATCTGTCTCGGGGCTCTGCATCTTTGAGAGAGATATGTGTCCAGGTAATGGTCTCTTCCTTGGATTGGCTTTCTCCATCCCAAACCTATCAATAATCTTCTTGATATAACATCCTTGTGACAATTGAAGAATCCCCTTGCATCTGTCCCTACAAATCTCCATTCCAAGGATTTTCTGAGCTGGACCCAAATCCTTCATCTCAAACTCAATAGATAATGTTTTCTTTAGCTCATTCACATCATTCATACTTCTGCTGGCTATCAACATATCATCGACATACAGAAGTATATACAAAGCATTATCAAAATCCACATCCCTGACATACACACAGCAGTCATGTTCAATTCTGAGAAACCCAAGGCTTAAGATGAATGCATCAAATCTCTTATACCACTGGTGAGGTAATTGTTCCAAACCATAGAAAGACCTCTGGAGTAAACATACCTTATCTTCCTGTTCAATCTCTATGAAGCCATCAGGTTGATTTATATAGATTTTCTCATCCAGACTTCCATGTAGAAAGGTTGTCTTTACTCTATTTGCTCCAATTCCATATCATGTTCTACTACTAATGAAAGTAACACCCGGATTAGTATGGCATATCATAGGAGAAAATACCTTGGTGTAGTCAACTCCTTTCCTTTGTGAGTATCCCTTTGCAACTAGCCTTGCTTTGAATCTCACCCCACCTTGCTCTGAAGGTACTGATTTCTTTATGAACATTCATTTGGAGCCAATTGCATGAGCATCTTCCGGTAGATCCACCAACTGCCATGTCTTGTTCTTTTTAAGAGATTCCATCTCTTCCATCATGCCTTACTTCTATGATTCTTTATCAGAACTCTCCATGGCCTCCTTGTATGTTTCTGGATCTTCATTCACAGATATGAGAGCATATGATATGTGATGGGGACATCTCAAGCACGGATCTTGGAGCAAGCATAATTCTTGGAGTGGCACAGATCTTGAAGCATTTTTGGAATAAATTTATTTAGGATTTATCTTTTGTTTAAAATTTGAAATAGGATTTGGTTGGTTAGGATTGATATATGGATAGGCTTATCTTATCCTATCTTATATTTGAATTTGATTCATTCTTATCTTTTTATCTTGTATTCAAATTTAAATGAGGGTTAGAAAATCTATAAATACCACCCTCAGCCTTTTGTAATAGGAGGATGGATGAATAAAATTTCTATTGTTCTATGTGAAGGATCTGTGTGATCATAGGGTATCTGTATGATCCCTTCTCCATCAGCCCAGGGTTTCTGTGTGAGTCCCTGATTTTGGGCATCTGTGTGAGCCCAGGGCATCTATGTGAGCCCCATTGCTATGTGCTTGTTCTTCTAGGGCATCTGTGTGAGCCCCTTTGCTATGTGGTTGTTCTTCTTGGGGAATCTATATGAACCCCAGCATTTTTTTTTCTTAACTCTGCACCCTCTTCTTTCCTCCTTCTTTGCAAATCCTAATCTCTGGTGACTTTCATGCTCGCCAGTGATCCAGTCCAACCCTATCCCGCATCAAATGGTATCAGAGCTAAAAGATTAGGATTTTTCTACTTCATCACCGGCCCACTGTTCTCTTTCTTCCCTGTTTCAAATCTCATCCACGGATCCTTCCCCAACATCGATGTCAGACCATTCTCCCCACAGCCGTCCTCAACCCCAGCTCCCAGCCACTCCGTGAAAGACTCTGGTTCGCCGACCTCACCGGAGAGATCACCTCCGAGCCCACCGGTGGTCGTCTTCTTCTCTCCATCAACGACATCTCCCCTGCTTACAGCTAGCGACCCCTAACACTTGATTCATCGTCTCCCTCAAGCTTTAGATAGAATGCTCCACTGGATCGCCTCAGTGCTCTCCGTTGGCTAGCCGTGTTCCTCCGCCATGGCCACCACCGTCATCAACCTCGCTTAGCATTGGAGTCCTTTTTGATTGGTTTCAGTTCCATCAACCTCGCTCAGCCTGATTCGACGGAGTCGAGTTCACCCCACCATAGGAGAATGATGGGGACATCTCAAGCACGGATCTTGGAGCAAGCATAATTCTTGGAGTGGCACAGATCTTGAAGCATTTTTGGAATAAATTTATTTAGGATTTATCTTTTGTTTAAAATTTGAATTAGGATTTGGTTGGTTACGATTGATATATGGATAGGCTTATCTTATCCTATCTTATATTTGAATTTGATTCGTTCTTATCTTTTTATCTTGTATTCAAATTCAAATGAGGGTTAGAAAATCTATAAATACCACCCTCAGCCTTTTGTAATAGGAGGATGGATGAATAAAATTTCTATTATTCTATGTGAAGGATCTGTGTGATCCTAGGGTATCTGTATGATCCCTTCTCCATCAGCCCAGGATTTCTGTGTGAGTCCCTGATTTTGGGCATCTGTGTGAGCCCAGGGCATCTATGTGAGCCCCATTGCTATGTGCTTGTTCTTCTAGGGCATCTGTATGAGCCCCTTTGCTATGTGGTTGTTCTTCTTGGGGAGTCTATGTGAACCCCAGCATTTTCTTTTCTTAACTCTGCACCCTCTTCTTTCCTCCATCTTTGCAAATCCTAATCTCTTGTGACTTTCATGCTCCCCAGCGATCCAATCCAACCCTGTCCCGCATCAATATGCTTTCATCCATACCATATCTCATCAGTTTCTTGATTGTATGCTGAGGTTTATGCAAAGCCACTCCCCTTGCACTGGCCTGCAAGTCTTCTATGTGTGGTTGTTCCAGCAATTGTTCTTGCACTTCACTTTGAACAACTGATCTTTTCTTTTGATCCTTCAACACAAAAATCCTTTTCCTAGAGAAGTCATCAATGAAGGTAACAAAATACCTTGCTCGGCCTCAGGATAAAACAGGTGCCGGTCCCCATACAACTTAGTGAACCAGTTCTAAGACTTCTTCATTCTGCTTGGTACCACAGGCAAACTTCACCCTATGCTATTTGCCAAAAATGTAGGGCTCACACAAGTCATTTACTTCCTTCCTCAGCACTGATTGATTTCCTTTTTTGCTTAATTTTGTAAGCCCTCAGTCACTCAAGTGACCCATTCGATAGTGCCATAACTGGTAGGAAAGCTTCTCCTCCTGTGTTGCTGCAAGCACCTCCGCACTATCAATCACCACTGAGCCTTCCATCTTATACAGATTATTGCTCAGTCTTCTCTCTCTCATCACTACCAAAGCTCCCTTGGTAATCCTCAAACATCCAGTACCAACTCGATAACTAAAGGCATAACCCTGCCCTTCTAAGTAGCCCAAAGAAATCATATTCTTCTTCAATTCTAGTACATGTTTGACATTAGACAGAATCCTTATCACTCCATCATACATCCTCACCTTAATGGTGCCAACTCCGGCCATTAAACAAGGGTGATCATCACCAAGGCTTACATTACCTCCATCAGCCTTTTCATAGGTATCGAACCAGTCCCGATGTGAGATATAATGATAAGAGCATGCTGAATCCAATGTCCAAGCATTTTCCCAATCAACTGATCCATCTGAAGCTATCAGTACATCTTCTTTACTGCCTTCAGATACACTAGCACCACTAATATTGGACGTTCCTTTCTCGATCTTCAAAAGAGGGTAATTCCTTTTGAAGTGACCCACCTAATGACACTTGAAGCACTTCAAACCACTCTTACTGCCTTGAGACTGTGATCTACCCTTTGAATTTTTCCAAACTCTTTCCTTTGGTCATCCTTGCCCCTCATTCATAGCAAGAACCTCCAAGTTAGGACTTCCTTTGCAAATCTTCTCCCTTTGCTCATTTGACCTGAGCTCTCCAACAACCTCTTCAAAGATCAATGTTTCTTTCCCATACATCAAGGTTGTTATTAACCCATCATATGATCCTAGGAGTGAACACAACTGCAACAATGCCTGATCCTCCTCGTCAATTTTTACATCCAGACTCATAACCTCTACACAAACCTGGTTGACCCTCTGAATGTGAGCCATGAGGTCACCTCTTTCAGGCATTCTCAGACTGTACAGCTACTTCTTCAACCATAGCTTGTTAGTTATGTTCTTGCCCATATATGTGTTCTCCAATCTCAGCCAAAGGCCTCTTACCGTAGTCTCGGTACACACCTCTGGCAAAACTTGATCCACCAAACATATTCTGATTGTGCTGAATATGATCTCTTCCAACTCTTCCCAATCATCAACACTGATCTTTTCCGGTCTCTCTTTAATTAAGACCTTATAGATCCTCTGTTGTACCAGCAAGTCTTTTACCCTTTGTTGCCATAGGATAAAATTACCCTTGCCATCATACTTCTCGAAATCCACCTTGAAACTACTTGACACCATTACCATAATCAAAAAGAATCAAAAACATTCTAGATCTTGGTGGGGGCACCAGGCTCAGAAAGAAGAAGCTTCAACTAATACCAAGTTCTTTATGGATTGAGACTAGGAACTCAAGTCTCGTATGAGTCATGTATGTTTATTGAGTCCTATTTTATTTTCTTTTAGGCTTTTAAAGTTCAATTAGAATTCAATCAAGAGTTCAATTAGAGTCAATTAGGCTTTGTACTGAGTCAAGTTCAAGAGCTACTTGAAATTGTGCCAGATCAGCTTTACTTGGAATGCCACATCATCATGGACCATCGGTGCCAACTCATCACCAGAGGATGTCACATCACCTTTGCCATGTCATCTCCAAGGGGTGCCATGGAGAAGGATGCGCCATGTTGCCACGCCACCTTGCCACGCCACATCATTGCCACCTAACCTGCCACGTGGCATCATTCAAATTTTAAATTACATGAAAGCTACAAGTGGTCGACCAAGGAGTATTTTCAAATTCAAAGGAGGTTGGCCAACTCCATCCACAAATCATGCAACCAGCTCCACCAAATCATCCACATTCCATGTAACCCTCCACCAAATCCTCCACATTTCATGTAACCCCCCCTAATATTTCTCCATGATATGGGAAATTTCAAATTGATTGAAAGGCTATTAAAAGCCTCTTGTACACCCATGGTAAAGAAAAAGCTTTTTGGATGAAATGAAATTTAAGTGAAGTAGTAGTTGAAGAAGGTATTTTTTTTTGGTAGTATCCTCTTGTTTTCTTTGGGTGTGTTTGTGGTGGGGACACCAAAGGCACCAGAATAAGACAGAGGCTTTTCTACCCTCTGTGAATTGAAAAATAATTTATGAGTACATCTGTAATAAGGGCTTAGCCCATCTGAATCCTTTTTTAGTTGTTGTTTGAGTCTTTTGAGTTGTTATTTCAGTTCTGTACTAGTCAGCTTATGTTGAGCTAGTTCAGTCCAATGCTAGTCAGCTCATATTGAGCTAATTTTATTTTTTTGAGTCCTGTCCAAGCATACTGAAGACTCAAGACTATATCATATAAGTGAAGACCAAGTCCAACTAGATTGAAGACAAGGAAGTATAGCCTAAGTCCAACCCAGCTGGAAGATTTGAAGACCCCAGGAGAAAAATTCAGAAAACCCTAATTTCTTGCAGATGCCCTCCAGATGCCCAGATTCCCTTCCAGATACCAAAGTATATTCATAGATAAGGGCATCCATGATTCCAGAGGTCCATTTGCATCCTAGTCCAAAGAAATCAAGCCCAGGTGCCAAGTCCAAGCCCCTAAGAAGATCAAAATACTGAAGGAGATCAAGCACAAGGTGATGAAAACACATCAACTGTTAATCCATTACCAAAAGAATGGAGGTATGCTCATGGACATCCAAAAGAACTAATTATCGGTGATCCATCTAAAGGTGTAAGTACTCGATCATCCCTTAGAAATATCTGTGATTACTTAGCTTTTGTTTCTCAAATTGAACCTAAAACTATTGAGGAACTGAATGTGATAGTAATTGGATAAATACTATGCAAGATGTACTTAATCAATTTAAAAGAAATAATGTTTGGACATTAGTAGATAGGCCTTCAATCACTTCAATTATTGCTACAAAGTGGATTTTTCAAAATAAACTTGATGAAAATGGAGTAGTTACTAGAAATAAGGCTAGACTAGTTGCCAAAGGATACAATCAACAGGAAGGAATAGATTTTGATGAAACCTTTGCTCCTGTAGCTAGACTTGAGGCAATTAGGCTATTGTTGGCTTTTGCATGCTTCATGAATTTTAAATTATATCCAATGGATGTTAAAAGTACCTTTTTAAATAGTCTAATTGAAGAAGAAGTTTACGTTGAGCAACCCCAGGTTTTGAAAATTCTGAATTTCCAAATCATGTTTACAAACTTTATAAAGCTTTGTATAGATTGAAACAAGCTCCAAGAGCTTGGTATGATCCTTTAAGCTCTTTTGTGCTCAAAAATGATTTTACTAGAGGTAATGTAGACAAAACTTTGTTTTTAAAGAAAAAGAATGATGACTCTTAGTAGTACAAATCTATGTAGATGATATAATATTTGGTGCTACTAATGAATCTCTTTGTTAAGATTTTACAAAGATAATGCAGGGCGAGTTCGAGATGAGCATGATGGGAGAACTGAATTTTTTTCTCGAACTCCAAATAAAGCAAACCAAAGAAGGGATCTTCATCAACTGAACAAAATACACAAAAGAAATACTCAAGAAGTTTGGGATGGAGAATACTAAGCCTTTAGGTACCCCTATGAGCTCTACTTGTAGACTTGAAAAGGATGAATCAGGTAAATCTATTGACCAAAAACTATATCGTGGCATGATCGGTTCATTGTTATATCTTACTGCCAGTAGGCCAGATATCATGTTTAGCATCTGTATGTGTGCTAGATATTAGTCTAATCCTAAAGAGTCTCATCTTTTGGCTGTTAAACGCATACTTAGATATCTATCTGGTTCAATTGAAATTGGTTTATGGTACTCTAGAGATTCTTCATTTGAATTGATTGCTTATTCTGATGCTGACTTTGCAGGGTGTAAACTTGATCGTAAAAGTACTAGTGGAACCTATCAGTTTCTTGGAGTAAATTTGATCTCTTGGAGTAGCAAAAAATAGAATTCAGTTGCTTTATCAATGGCGAAAGCCGAATATATAGCAGCTGGAAGCTATTGTGCTCAAATCCTTTGGATCAAACAACAACTCGAAGATTTTGGCATTAAACTAACTAAGACACCCATAAGATGTGACAATACTAGTGCAATCAATCTATCTAACAATCCTGTGCAACATTCAAGAAGTAAACACATTGAAATAAGACATCATTTCATAAGAGATCATGTACAAAACTCTAATGTTATTCTTGATTTTGTATGTACAGATGATCAGTTAGCAGATGTGTTTACCAAGCCTTTGAGTGAGGATAGGTTTTGTCTAATTAGAAGAGAGTTAGGTGTCATTGATCCATTCTCCTAGAACTCTCTTAGTTTTATTTATACCTAAATCTTTTCGCTCAAAACTACTTGCTTAAAATCCCAAAAATCTGATAAAAATTATTTCCTATTTTTTCTAAAATTTTTTTGGATTTTCTCAAATTTTTGGCCAAGTGTCGACACTTGGAAATTGTCAAGTGTCGACACCTGACCAAGTGTCGACACATGACACATTCTAAGTGTCGACACTTGCAAAACAGAAATTGTTTTTAAAAAGGCCGACCGAGGGTTTTGTCATTTTTCTTTGACCGTTGATTTCTTGCAACAGTGGTCCCCTCTATCCAAATCCTTCCATTTACCTTTTAACTCGTCACAAATCAGGTAATCCCTCTTTCGATTTCACCTTATTTTGTTTTATTTTTCTTGAATTTGCATTTTTTTGTTTATTAACCGTCAAACCATGAATAGGGTTTTTCTGGGTATTTTTCAAGATTCTAACCGGATTTTCACGTGTTTTACTGGATTTCTAAAGTTCCATTTGAGGGAATGGTAATTTAAAGGTATTTTTCTCGGATTTTCCATGTTTTTTTGTCGTTTTCACGCTTATCTCACCCATTTTTTGGAAAAACACTATTTTATTGATTTTGGCCGAAATAATTTGGGTTTTCATCTAAACTAAGTATACTAAATCCATTTATTATTGTTTTAGGAAGGTTTTTCATGATGTTCTAGCAACATTTTCACCACTTTGCTAAAACCCTAAGAGATTTAGACCCAAATTCCATAGGTTTTGATTTTTTGGCCTTACAAAAAGTATTTTCCAAAAGTTCAAATGTGTTTTAATGACCAAAAATATTTTCTATAATTATATGTTCGGAATATTTTCATTTGATCAATGTATAAGTTGTAAAAATCTCATATTTAAACTGATTGACAGTTTTTCCAAACGATGTTTAAGGTATTTTACAACCCAAAATTGGTTTAATTCTGGTTTTCAAAACCTATTTTAAGAAATGAAACTCTCCTTATCTCAGCCTGTAGCCAGTCCCATAGTTCTAAACCTATCTTCCTTCTTTCCTGGTCAGCTTGCTGTAATGGGTCCCAGGAAGAGACTTGTAATTAGGGAGAGGCCTAGTCATGGTGTAGAGAGGAGGTCGAAGGCCAGATTTGACCCTGCTCAGGCTAGCAGTTCAGCCACACGGAGTTCCCCCCTGCAGAGAGGATGGCAGGGAAGTTAGTAGCCTCTGGGAGGAGAGTCGACCTAGAGTGTTTTGATAGGCACCATTTCAGTTTATGTCAGGTGCTCACTGATGCAGGATTAGTACCATTCTGTACTATGCAGGAGAGGTACTATCCTCACCTAGTGAGAGAATTCTATGGTGCGTTGGATTGTCGACGACTTCTGTGGACTACGACAGTCAGAGGCATTCAGATTTCACTGACAGATGAGCTTTTGAGCAGAGTATGGGAGATCCCCGTAGGAGAGTCTGTGTCTTTTCGGTAGATGACAGAGAGGCTGCCTTTAGGTGTATTCTTGAGAGAGAGGATGTTCACGGTATATCCATAGTTACAGTGAACCAGTTATCTTTGGAGATGCGCCTATTGCACCACATCACAGCATGTATTCTACTGCCGATGACTGGGAGATTTGACTTCATCACTGAGATGGAGTTGATGGTGGTGACGAGTCTGATTGAGAGGAGACAGATTAATCTTCCATCCTTGATGCTAGTGCAAATGCATGATGCTGCGACACAGCGCCGTCACTGTTTACCTTATGGCATGGCACTGACCACATTATTCAGAGCTTGTGGAGTATCACTGGAGGGGGAGATCCACAAGGAGATACTACACACAAATGTGTATGACGAGAGGTCTTTGCACCATATGGGATACAGATTAGTTGCAGGTCGATGGGTGTGCAGAGAGTCTGGCCAGGAGCCAGATGATGAAGACGAGATTCGAGAGGTAGAGGCAGGACCATCTGAGCCAGCAGTTTTTCCTCCAATTGATATCCCATCGACACAGGCAGAGCATTCCACTCCTGATACTTCAGCTCCTCCGCCACTTTCTACTGGACTACCTTCTGAGGAGCACGCCAGAGAGCAGTTCACTGAGATCAGGGGTGAGTTGACTCAGCTACGTAGAGAGGTTGAGCTTCTTCGAGCACATACTACCCCGGAGCATGCTGAGATCCGTAGATCTATGGAGGAGGGATTCTCTCATATTGAGGATCTGTTGAGATCCCTTATACCTCCTATAGCCCCTGTAGTTGTATCCTCTGATGACGATGATGACGATGATGATGATGGTGATGATGATGGTGGCGATCACCAGAGCGACCATGCTGATACTGCTAAGGGTGGTGATCGGGCATATATGGATGACGACAGAGCTATAGAGGTTATGGGCCGTGACAGTGACAGTGATGACAGTACAGATGATTATGAGGTGGTCAGTCGCGATCCTCCCACTACACCAGCTCCTCCTACTGACTTGGTTGATTCCACACCGGACTTTGTTACACCAGCTGATCTTCTTTCCCCCCTTCCACTAGATCATCTAGGGTTGTACCCACCTTTGGTCCTTCTGGCCGCACTAGGAGTCGTCGAGCTTTAGTACCTCCTAGGGCCTTAGCCACTAGAGCTAGGATCAGTGCCCCATTTAGTCTTGAGATTCCATCTGATGAGGATTAGCCATACAGATGTCTGTTATAGTTCATATGTTGTATGTTTCTGCTATTTGTATGACTCTGATGATATTTGTATATTTCAATTCTTGCTGATGACTCAGCAAATTTTTGTACTGAAAACTTGTCTATTATATATATATTTTAGTTTAGTGCTCATTATTTGTGCTTGAATGGTTAAATTTACCTTCTTTAGCTCTGATACTCTTTTATCTTGGTATATCTTTAGCTCTGATACTCTTTTATCTTGGTATATTTTTGGCTCTAATACCTATCTTATTTTCTCTACCATCTTTTTGTCTCCATGCTCATTGTGAGGGGGAGGTTATTCCCCTTTCTAATGATTGACAAAAAAGGGAAGAAATTGTATTAATTGTATTGATTGTATAGATGCATAATTTTTGAATTTTTGTGGTTTCACCTTGAAAGAATCTTTGAAATTTACCTTAATAAGAAGTATCTAATTAAGGGGGAGATTGATTCTTCCTAACTATGAAATTTTTGCCTCTCATATAGACTTAAATTCATATTCAAAAATTATAATAGTTAAAGTTTGAAATGCATTGCTATTTTACTCAATATTTTGTCATCATCAAAAAGGGGGAGATTGTTGGTTCCACCCAGTGATTTTGATGAATAACAAAACATGGAGTGCATATTGTATACTAATGTGGATTTCAAGTTATGAGTTTTCAGGAAGAAAGTACCTCAAAATCTCAAAAACTTATGGTTCATGGCACGTAATGGCACGGAGCATTTCTCACGAATCCGGACATCCTCTTCATTGAAAAAGGGCATCTAAATGATTAAATATTATGGGTTTATGATTCATTTAAATTTCAAGAATTATATTTATGTTTTCGAGGCAATTTACACTTAAATCTGAGCTTTTTCAATCTCAAGTGTCGACACCTGGAAAGTCAAGTATCGACACTTCAGCATTTGGGACAGACAAAAATCCTTGGCACGCCAAGTATCGACACCCAGAATCAAGTGTCGACACCAAGGGTCGACACTTAGGTTTCCAAGTATCGACTCAAGGCCTGAGAATTTTGAAAATACAGAACTTTGTTATTTGAAGATTTTTGTGTCAAGTGTCGACACTTGTGCATCAAGTGTCGACACTTGAAAGTTCAAGTGTCGATACCTAGAGATCAAGTGTCGACACTTAACAGCCAAGTGTCGACACCTGACAGCCAAGTGTCGACACTTGCAGCCTGACAGCTCTAACAGATCTGTTTTTCTGGCTTGCAGAACTTGCTTTTCAAGCTCCAAAAGGCTATTTCCGAGATTCCAACGGTCACAAACCATTTTTTGGAAGGTTCTTGGTGTATTTAACCTCCACCAACCTCATTTTAAAGACAAGAAAGTGTATTTAAGTGCATTCAAGTCCACTCAAATGCCAAAAAGCCTATATTCTCTCAAATACTTCACATCAAAAGCCTCTTATAGTTTGATTTCTTGAAAAGCCTACAAGCTCATCCTTACTTCATTCCAAAAAGGCACTTTGAAGGAGATTCTGAGGAAGAGTGAAGACAAAGCATCAACTTGAGCTTCAAAGATTCCATTCTACTCTTGAAGAGAATTTGTTTTAGTTTTAAAATTGTATATATGTTTTTACATTGTGATTTGACCTTGCTTTCAAGTGTGTCTTGAAAGAAGGTTATTGTGGTTTGTTGGTGAGCCAAAGGGATAAAACCAACTAGGGTTAACTTGTGAGCCCGAAGACAAAACAAGTGTTAAGGTTTGTTGGTAAGCCTAAGTGATAAAACCAACTTAGGTTTTGACTTGTGAGCCTTGTGAAAAACAAGTCAACTGTAATCTTGTTTGGATTATAGTGAAATTCCCAAGGGTGGCTTCGGGAGTGGATGTAGGTGCTAGGTTTGCACCAAACCACTATAAACCTTGTGTTTGTGTGTGATTACTCTCTTCCTCTCTTGCTCCTTGATTATTGCTACCGCTTTAAATATCTTGCATTGAATTCATCATTGTTCACTAGCACCACTAGTCTCTCTCATTATTGTGTTAAATTTTTTGAAAGACCCAATTCACCCCCCCTCTTGGGCTCCATTTCTGGGCAACACGATCAGTTCTAACTTAATGACTTCGCTGAGGGAATCTCTAATCTAAAGGACTTTGGTGGGATCGTCCTCCCGAAGGGGGACAAACAGAATCCTTTCTCCTCGTTGACCAAGGCCATCGGCCTCAGCCCTCGGGTCAAGTTGCTCCAGAGTGGGATGGCCTTCTGGCTGTTGGTTTAGAATGGTCATACACTACCTGGCCATCCGACAGTTTCCCCTCATCACTCTGACCCCGCTCCTGGTTGGAAATTTTGCCAACAAATGATAAGTTGACATAATGGCTCTGAATTTGTTAAGGGCCGATCGGCCCAAGATAGCATTGTACGGCGAGGTCGTCCGAACGACCACAAAGTTGATAGGGTGGGTTTTCTAGAAAGGCTTCGTCGTGATCATCATAGAAAGAACTATCTCTCCTTCTACTCCAACAGAGTTGCCCCCGAAGCCTGTCAACTCTGCATGGGATTCCTGCAACATGGACCTTGAGAAATTCATTCTCACAAAAGCATCATACAGGAACACCTCTGTTGAGCTTCCATTATCTATAAGTATTCTCCTTACATCATAGTTGGCAATCACTGCCGACATGACTACAGGGTCATTTTAAAAAACATGAGTCTCCAAAAGATCTTCGTCAGAGAAGGTGATCGCATTGGAGCCCCTAGTCCTTTTAGCAATATCGGGCCCATCCTCATAACTTCCTCCGGACCACCAATGCAACATGCCGACATCCCCGCCGGTCGGCCTCTGATTGGGGAGCTCCATATCCTCCGGAGGGTTTCTAGCCTTTGATGCTTCAGCCCAATCATGATGGGGTCGGACGTACTTGTACAGGTACCCCCTTCGGATGAGGTCTTCAATGGCATCATTCAGCTGCAAACACTCTTCAGTACTGTGCCCGTGGTCCCTATGGAACTGATAGAATTTATCTTTGTTTCTTTGGGCAGGAGGGCCCCTCATCGACCGAGACCTTTGCAGAAAGGTCTCGTTCTCGAACTCCATAAGGATCTTCTCTCTTGGTAGGGACAGATGCGCATAAGTCTCGAACCTCCAAGGGAAATCTCTCGGCTTCGGACTTTGGCATTGGGCCGACCGCCGGCTATCACTCGGAGGTCAGACTTCAGGAGACTTATCACTCTGCTTCTTGGGTTTCGGCATTCCCTCTGCTTGACGTAAGACAGCTGCTTGCTCTTCTGTGAGGGCGTACTTCTACGCTCTGGCCAGGAGTTCCCTGTAGCTTGTCGGATGTTTCTTGTTCAGGGAGAAAGTCAACCTAGATGAGCGGAGCCCTCTCTTGAAGGCTGACATGACCACAGCCTCATTCAAGTTTGGGACTTCCATGGCTGCAGAGTTGAAACGGGCCATGAAATCCTGAAGAGTCTCTTCCTCCTTTTGCATCTTGAGGAAGAGGCAGTCGGTACTCCTCGAGGTCCGACTGCAGATCCTAAAGTGGGAAAGAAAAAGTGATTTGAGTTGAGGAAAGGAATGGATCTTACCTGACTGGATGGCAAAGAACCACATCCGGGAAGTCTTCTTAAGGGTGGCAGGGAAGGCGATGTAGTGGAGGGCGTCGGAGGTGCCTTTTACCACCGTATTGGCTTTGTATGTGCCCAGATGGTCCATCGGGTCGGTGGTACCGTCGTAGGGGTCCACCTGCGGGATCTTGAAGTGGCGAGGAATCGTCTTTGCCAGAATCTCGTTAGAGAATGGGAGATGGGAGTCGTATACCTGGTCCCCTTCGGCCTTCTACCGGAGGGCGATTTTGGTAATGCGCTCCTCCATGCGCATGATCTTGCAGGCAAAGTCCCTCGACGGTTCGACAGCAGGCCAACCACCGACCGCCGACCGGGATGGATTTGGTGTAGAAAGGCGAAGCAGACTTTGCCCTTTTGTCATCGGCACGATCACCCAATGACCTCTGGGGCTCCATGGCGATGTGAGAACAATGCTGAGGGACCTCCGACCGTTGGCTTCCATCAGTAGTAGTTGGAGGATTGGTGCAGGAAATTGCTAGTAGTTGCTGTCGGTTGTTGGCTGCTTCCTGGAAACACTAAATAGTAGCAGTAAGCATTTCCATGCGATTCAATAACGTTTAGAACTGCTGCAACCCCAGTGTGATGGTAGGTTTAGCAGCAGCAGCGGCGGTTGCAGCGATATCATTCTCTGTAGGAGGTTCCTTAGACTTGGAAGGGGAGATACCTCTTCTAGCAGTGGCGTTTGGAGCTCTTCCCTTAGCCATTATGTAGCAGGGGTGATGGATTCCTCCTTTTAATGAAAGGAAAGCCCTTCATCTAGTGCCAATCTGTTGCGTTGTCAACACTTGAACCAGGGTTGGCTAGACATGCTAGAGCTCTTCTCTCCTGGGTGAACCTGCAATAATGTCCCCAAGGGTGCCGATGGTGTTCTGGTGGGGGACCCTCAAATGGGATCCCCCGAGTACCTTATATAGGCGCGGAACAGTCCAAAATCCATTAGGGGAGAGGCTGAGAAAGATCGATCTACCCCTAGGAGAAACTTGAGAGAGGCCACGTGGCGCGCAGATACGGCTACATCGTAGAAGTAGTGGTGCAGGGATGTTGGGATGGCAAGATCTCGCAGTAACAGAAAGGTACTTCTGGAATTCCCTGGATGCTAAGGCATGCTTGTCAGACATTGGTTGAGGAAAAGCCAATCGATCGAACCAAAGGCCAAACCTCTGATGGAGTGTGACGGGCCGGACCCCAGCAAGAGAGGGTCGTTCGGACCTCTGCTCTGGTATGTCAAACCTTTGAAGGAGAGCGACGTGCCGGACCCTTGCAGGAGAGGGTCGGACCACTGAAGGAGAGCGATGGGCAGACCCTAGCAGGAGAGGGTCGCTTGGACCTCTACTCCGAGGGGTTCGGACCTCGGAAGGAGTAGCAGTCGGTGCCTTGAAGGAGTGGCCCGGTCGGACCGCAAGAATGGGCTGGTTCTGGCAGAGGGTGAGCCGTCAAGGTACAGCATAGGTGATAAAGGCTTCAATGTTATCTTTGAATTATCTATGTGTATAGTAACTAACTCTCTTGATTCTATCAACAAATTCATTAGCCATAGACTTGGAAACATCTATGTGGTTGATTTAAATGAACTAGCCATGTCCAGTAGCTCCAGTCTGGTAATGATGAATGCTAAGACCAAGGAGTCAAGTTTATTATGGCATTCAAGATTAGGTCATGCTAGCATGCATACTATTGCCATGTTAATTTCCAAAAATCTTGTTAGAGGCATGCCTAAGTTTAAAGTTGATTTTGATCATGTATGTGATGCATGCCAAATAGGTAAATAAACTAGGGGGAGGTTTAAATCAAAAAATATGATTTTAACGTATAGACCTTTAGAAGTACTTCACATGAACTTATTTGGACCAACTAGGATCACAAGCCTTGGAGGTATGAAATATGCCCTTGTGATTGTAGATGATTTTTCTCGATTTACATGGATCTTATTTATTGCGCACAAAGATGAAACTTTCAAAATGTTTAGAAAATTTCATAAAAAGGTTTCAAATCAGAAAAATCTTTCAATAATTTCAATTAGAAGTGATCGCGACACTGAATTTGAAAATCATTTTTTCGATGATTGTTGCACTGAAAATGGCATTAATCACAACTTCTCCACTCCTAGAACACCACAACAAAATGGTGTTGTAAAGAGAAAAAGTAGGACTTTAGAAGAAATGGCCCGAACAATGTTGTGTGAAGGAAATCTTCCAAGGTACTTTTGGGTAGAAGCGGTGAACACTGCTTGTTATATTTTAAACCGTGTTTTGATCTGTCCTATTTTGAAGAAAACCCTCTATGAGGTTTGGAATGAAAAGAAACCCAATATCAATTATTTTCATATGTTTGGATTCAAATGCTTTGTGCTTAACAATGGCAACGATAATCTAGGAAAATCTGATGCCAAATCTGATGAAGCTATTTTCCTTGGTTATTCACTTCATAGCAAAGCATATATGTTACCCAGGTGGCTACCCAAGAGGGGGGGAAATTGGGACTTTTAAAAAACTTTAACAAGTAATGTGCAATTTAAAAATCCTTTGCAAGTGCTTGGTACTGTGATAAGGTTATAGAATGCAAAAGCTAAACAAAGTAGAGAAAGTACAACACAAACACACCAAATTATAGTGGTTCGGAGCAACCCAGCTCCTATGTCCACTACCCAAGATACAACTTGGAATTTCTACTATATTCACAATCGAATACAATAGGATTATTTTACAGGAACACAATCCAAAATATTACACTTTGATTTTACAGGATCACCAAAGAAAATCCAACACCCTTTGGTTTTAAACAGGCTCACAAAAGAAACCCAAACTTGGTTTTCACAAGATCACCAAGAATCTAAACCTTGATTTTGATTAGGCTTACCAAAAATCAATTTGGTTTTTCAACCGGGCTCACCGATAAACCAACAATTCAAAGATTGAATTGAAAATAAATACAACAATAAATGACAAACTCAAGTTATCGGATAGTTGCCGGTGCGCCTCGTTGGAAGTCAACTTGAATGCACTTGAATAAGCTTTAATGACTTCAGTGGCTTCTTCCAAAGTTGATTCAAGCTTTTGGTAAGAGTTGTTGAGGGCTTGAATGAAGACTTGAATGCACTTGTGCTCTATCTCTTGTGGTTGGTTGGATATTCAATGAAGCTCTCTCTTTTTCCTTTTGAACTCACTTCTTAATTAACTTTTGGTAGTTCAAATCCTTCAAATTTAAAGTCTTCCATCATCCCAAGGTAGTTCTAGCCATTGTAGTCCTTTGGGGAATGATTTTTGACTATTAGAGCACTTTTTGGTATTTAAAAATAAATTCTGGAACTAGCCGTTAGATACCTGGAAGCGACACTCGAGTCGGCTCGGATTCCTTCGAGTCAACTCGGTTCCTTTGTGTCGATAGGTCGAGTTGCCATTTCTTCAATGCAGTCGACTCTTTGTCTCAGGGCGCAGAATGTCACTATAGACGAGTCGGCTCTTTACAGCTCGGGTCGGCTCAAACTTGAATCTTGAAAACTCAAGGAGTCAGCTCTTTTTAGCTTGGATCGGCTCTTCTTCTCAAGTTTGGAAAACCTTACTCTGGAAGAGTCGGCTCGATGCAGTTCGGGTCAGCTCGCTTTCTCAAGCTTTTGAAATTAGGTCTAGCAGAGTTGGCTCTTTCTAGGTCGGGTCAGCTCACCTAGGTGTTCTCAGAAAACTTTTAAGAAATTGACTCTGGACGAGTCGGCTCGGACTGATTCCAGATTACTTGGATTCATTAGAGTCGGCTTGCTTTCCATTGAGTCGGCTCGGATTGCTGCATTCTAGAATCCTTGCTATGTGCCAGAAAGCAAAGTCGACTCTTCTTGTCTTTGGGTCGGCTCGAGTGTCTTCTTTAGAATTTTTATAATTTGAACTTAAAGAAAACTCTCACCAACTCTTTTACAATTTCGCACAAACCAACTCAAGGCAAAATCTAAGGCACATACACTTATAGAAGTTGAAAGGATTATGCCCTATAAGCCAATATTTGTATCTCCCAGACCATTGTAAATTGACAAGTTAATAAAGGCAATATTTTTCATCATTCGCTGTGTCATTATATGATGAACCCCATAGGTTAGGGCTATGGTCCTAGGGCTATGATGAGATCATACCAGTGAGATCTAAGGCCTTAAAACCCTAATCTAGAATATTCCTAGTCATAGGAACCCTGAGTTGGGGATTAGGGTTTTCCGGTAAGACTGGCACATCCTATGTATGCTGAAAAGGATGACTGCTCTCACAGTCACTTGTGTGGGACACTAATACAAGGATGTGGGTGCTCATTAGCGAATGAGTTCACTGAATAGATCTAGTTTGAGAACATCTAATGGAGCCTTAGCTGCATGTCAATAGATGTTTCTCATAGTGGGAGTTGTACAAGTAGTCCTATGACCTGAGACTGCCATAATACCTTATGTACATGAACCCATGCTTTGGTTCAATCTCAATCATGACACTGGGTCATGCACGAGATTGATGCTGGGTATGGTGAATTGTATATGAAGGTAATGAGTAGGTCAATAAGGAATTGATGACTCTTAGTAGGAGGAGATTGCATCCAGCCAAATTAGGTCAGATGATGATTCAGGAAATCTTTGATCAAAGTACAGATATTAGAAATGATTTCTAATATCGAATTAATTGAATCATTAGTGTATGACTGAGCTGGGAATGAGTATAAGCTGGTTTTGGCATGTTTCCATATCCATAGTTATATTCGGGATGCAAGATGATTAAAGGATCAAATTATACGGGAACTTTCCACTGAAGGGTAGTTTTGGAATTTCACCAGAATTTCCATATCTTCCGGATAGACATGACACGTTGCTAGACGTCAATCTTGTCTTGTGGGTTGATCAAATTAAATGGTTTAATTGGATCACAAATTAGGAGGAGTCTTAATTGACTAACTCGAGTTAGCTCGATTTGACCTAAATCGATTAGAATGAGTTCTGATCAAACTAGGTCAACTTGCACTCGGACCCACTACTGGCTAGGTATGGAACCCAATGGGTCACACACTTAGGATAGATAATCAAGGATTTAATTTGGAATTAAATCTCGTTTGCAGATGAACACACTAGCATGTGTTGCAAACCATGGCTTCTACTTGAATCGGATTCGAGTTAGGGTTCCGATTTGGTCTTTTTTAGATCCAAATTCATTCCGGTTTGAATCTAATTGAAGATTCAAGACATTGGGCTAATAGTAGGCTAGCAATTGGGCTAACCTAAGAGGCTAAACCTCTTTCCCACATCGCCTAAGTCCCTCCCCCTCTCTTCCCACGCGCGCGTGCAAGGAGAAGAGTCCACGCGCGCGTGGACTCTTTCCAAGTGGCGTCTTTGCATGAAAATGGAAAAGGGGTCGGCATTTTTTTGGCTGAGGGGACGTGGAAGAGAGTCCACCTAGGCGTGGACTCTTCAAAAAGGGGGATTACCGTGAAAGAAAGAAAGAAAACATCGAAGGGGCGCGACTCCTCTCTTCTGCGTGCGCCCTTCTGTGTTTTCTTGCGATTCTTCTTTGCGTCTTCTCATCCCAAAGGCTGTGAGATTAATCCCAAGGGCCGTGAGATAAAGGGAAAGGACGTGAGAAGGGAGAGAGGGATGTGAGAGGATGATTACAGATGAGAAAGCGCCTCTCTGTCGCCTATTTAAGGAGAAGACTTCACCGTAAAAATTATTCCAGATTTTCTACGGCGAAGCCTTGCTTCTTTTTCTTTCTCCCTCTCCAGAAGATTGTTTCCCCCTCCTCTCTTTCCTCTTTGATTCCTTTACAGAGCCTAGGCTCTGTCGAATCTCAGAACAGAAGGAGAGTCAGAGAGAAACTCTCCGACGGTAAAGGAAGAAGGCGCCTCTCCTTTCTTTCTTACATTAAGACAACCTTGTCTTAATTTTCTTCTCCCTCCAAGACAAGCCTTGTCCCATTTTAGGACAAGGGCTTATTCTTAAGACAAGAGTGTCTTAAGGGGCCAAAGTTGCCAGAAGACGAGGAGAAGGGTAAGAGAGAAAGTTTAGTCCCAGTTTGGCTAGAGGAGTCCTAGCCAATAGCCCATATATCAAGTTCTTAGGGTAGAACTTGATTGGAAGGAACCCAATTAAGGAGTCAGTATCTTGATCATCTGCCCGTGTGGATCACCATCGGAGGGCGGACAAGTGGACGCCTGGTGTGTCCAAGAGGCTACTCAAATTTGGAGTTCATTTCTCCATCAGACTGGTAATAGCGATCTGAGGTTAGTATTTAAACAATGTTTAAATTTGGACATGTATGTAGTCATAGTTTTAATTGCTAATAAGGTGATTTGGGATTAGGGTTCGGACCTGGTTTCATAAATATTTAAATCCATGCTTCCGCACTGGTTCCCGAACCCAACAGTGGTATCAGAGCCTCCTTATTAGGATTAAAACTTATGCAGTTCAATTCATGCTTTATTGAATGATGTAGTATCATGTTAAAGTTTTTATATTGATGCACAATGCATGTCTGTGATTGAACATGAGTTTGATGATTGCCACTAGTTAGGGTTTTCCACTAAAACCCTAATTGTCTTAGAGATATGATTAGCCCTGGAGCCATCATACTGAAATAAGGTTGCCCTGGCATAATGGTGTATCCATTATGTGGTAAATGGTTGTCCTAGTATGATGGCACACATTTCACATATTTGCTTTGTTTAAAGCATGTATTAATATATGTGATAGCTTTTAATTGAATGTGCTGGCATTGCATAAATCCCTCTTAAAATTATATTAAGTGGTAGTATAGTTAACCGATAAGCATTATTAGTCATGATGGATAATTAGTCATTTCGGTGTCTAGAAAGGTGGTTCTGGGAA
Organism: Areca catechu; assembly: GCA_021397845.1. NCBI lineage: Eukaryota > Viridiplantae > Streptophyta > Magnoliopsida > Arecales > Arecaceae > Areca > Areca catechu. Next base: position 74,948,869 of record CM038041.1, read on the forward strand.
GGTAAAGGGAATCGTGGTTTTTAATTGGTTCCGTTGTCTGACCTGGCCAATTTTTAAATTGGTGTCTAGGAAAGCAACGGGGGGACCCCCACATCTCTTCCACTAGCCTGGCCGATCTGATTGATTTAATTCTTGACTAACATGCTTGGTGTTAAAATACTATTATTGGCCTTCCTTCATGATAGGTCATTATTGTGTTACGATCTATACTAGGTTTGTTGTGTACACACAAGACCTAATATGGTGACTAACACAATTTTTGGCCTAATACAATTATTTGTTTATGGCATGATTTAATGTAATATTTTGTTGTGTACACACAAGGGTATTACTATTAAAGTCATGACTATATGGCTATGAAGGGTCTTACTTAACTGAAATATTATAGTTTGTTGTGTATACACAAGGCTACTAATATTTTAGAGGCCAGGATAAGTTGAGAATTGTACGGGTTACAATTGGAGAGAGATTTCCTACCTATGAACTTATATAAGATTTGTTGTGTACACACAAGGTCTTTTATAAGGGATTGGGATCTCAACCCCACTAAGAAAAACTAATTAGGGTTTTCTCGATCATCGTATAGAGGGTTATGATGCTCGATAAAATAGTGGGAGACATAATTAAATTAAAGTCCTAATTTAATTATGTATTGTCATTTCATGGTTGTTTGCTTATGTATTGTTCTTTGTTTAAATGTAGATAAATGGCCTCTTCACTCTCACTCCGTAGTATTTTAGATGCCAACAAATTGACTGGGCCTAACTATGTTGATTGGCTGAGAAATTTAAAAATAGTACTCAGTCAAGAAAGAATTTCCTATATTCTTGATACCCCAATTTTGGAACCACCAAGGGAAGATGCCTCGCAAGAGGAGAAGACCACATATAATATGTGGCAAAATGACTCACTTACTGTCAAGTGTGTTATGCTTGCCTCTATGACTAATGAGTTGCAGAGGCAGCATGATAGCATGGATACTAACTCCATACTGCTCAATTTAAAAGAGCTTTATGGAGAACACAGTAGAACTGCTAGATATGAACACAGTAGAACTGCTAGATATGAAATATCAGTTGTTCCGTGCAACGATGACAGAAGGTACATCAGTACAAGACCATGTATTAAAGATAATTGATCTAATCACTCGATTAGGTCAATTAGGTTTTGTAATGGATGGGGAGTTGAATCAAGACTTGATCTTGCAATCACTCCCAGAGTCATTTTCACAGTTTGTTCTTAATTACCATATGAACAAACTTAATTCTTCCTTGCCTGAGCTGTTGAATATGTTGAAGACAGCAGAAAGCCATGTAAAAAAAAATAAGGCTCCAGTTCTTCTTGTGGATAAGAAGAAGACAGGTAAAAAGGGTTCCAGTAAGAGGATGAATCCCAAAGGGGGCATTAAGAAGAAGAAAGGAAAGAAGGCCTCCGGATAGATGACCTGCTTTCATTGTGGCAAGCCGGGTCATTGGAAAAGGAACTGCAAGGTTTACCTTGCAAGTGTGAAGCCTGGTGCATCAGAGGCACCAAAAGGTATGAAAGAAGTTCATACTATTTTGTCATTGGATTCTTCCATTTCAAATACTTGGGTGTTGGATACCGCCTGTGGTCATAACATCTGCAAATCATTGCAGGGACTTCAGGGGCTTAAAGTATTGAAGGAAGGTAACTTTGAGCTCTATGGTGCTGGAGGGGACCCCATCCAAGCAGAAGCTGTAGGGACTTATGTTTTGAAGTTACCTTCAGGGAAGATCTTGGAGCTAAGGAATTGTTACTATATGCCAAAAATCATTAGAAATATCATATCTGTACCCTTGTTACTTAAACAAGGATATATAATGAATGTAATGAGCAGTGGATGCTCAATTTCTTTATCTAATGAAATTATATGTTATGGCATATTCTGCAATGGTCTATTAACTCTTTCCACTAATGACAATATTTTTCATGTTTCTAACAAATGGAAAAGAGATGATGTAAACAATACTTTACTTTGGCATTGTCGACTTGGACATATTAATGAGACTAGGATTAACAAGTTATACAAAGAAAATTTCTTTGATCCTTATGACTGTGAGTCATTAGGAACTTGTGAATCATGTCTCATGGGTAAGATGACCATGACTCCATTTAGTGGACATGGAGAAAGGACAAAAGAGTTATTGGGACTCATACACACAGATGTATGTGGGCCTATGACAACTCAAGCCTATGGTGGATACTCATACTTCATCACATTTACTGATGATTTTTCAAGGTATGGATTTGTGTATCTAATGAAACATAAGTCCGAGGCTTTTGAAAAATTTTTAGAGTATCAAAGTATGGTAGAGAAACAGACAGGAAAAAGTATAAAGATCCTTCGATCAGATAGAGGAGGTGAGTACTTATCTACTAAGTTTCTTGATCACCTTAAAGATAAGGGGATCATCTCTGAATGGACTCCTCCTTACACACCACAATTAAATGGTGTTGCTGAAAGGAGGAATCGTACTTTATTGGATATGGTAGGTCCATGATGTGCTTCACGGAGTTACCTTTTTCTTTCTGGGGATATGCTTTGGAAACAGCAACTTATATCTTGAATAGAGTACCATCTAAAACTGTCTCTAGCACTCCATATGAATTATGGAGAGGTAAGAAGCCCAATCTTAAGTATATTAAGATATGGGGATGTCCAGCCTATGTAAAAAGAAATTTTGGACATAAACTAGATGCTAGAGCAGACAAATGTCTATTTATCGGATATCCTAGAGATAGTATAGGATATCTGTTCTACCACCCTACTGAGCAAAAGGTTTTGGTCAGTAGGCATGCCACTTTTATGGAAAAAGAATTCATCCTACAAAAGGGCACTGGTAGAAATATCGAACTTAATGAAATTCAACAAATAGACACATCTCAGTCAAGTAACAACATTGTTAATATAGAACCTGAACACACTCCTATCCGTAGGTCTGATAGGGTGCGACAGGCACCTGAGAGGTATGGGTTCATAATTGAAAATAATGATGCCCAAATCATTCAAAATGATGAGCCTCTAACCTATACGGAAGCAGTCATGAGTAGAGACTCAGACACATGGCTGGAAGCCATGAGATCCGAAATGGACTCCATGTATGTCAACCAAGTATGGTCTTTGGTTGATGCACCAGAGGGTATTAACCCCATTAGGTGTAAATGGGTCTATAAAAGGAAGATTGGGGCAGATGGCCAAGTTGAAACTTATAAAGCCAGATTGGTGGCTAAGGGTTTCGACAAAAATAGGGAATAGATTATGATGAAACATTTTCCCCTGTTGCCATGCTCAAATCTATTCGGATTATGCTTGCCATAGCAGCATATCATGATTATGAGATCTGGCAAATGGATGTAAAAACTGCATTCCTCAATGGTTTCCTTGAAGAAAGAGGTTTATATGTCACAGCCAGAAGGTTTTGTCTTGGAGACTAAACCTAATCAGGTATGTAGGCTAAAGAAATCCATTTATGGATTAAAGCAAGCATCTAGGAGTTGGAACATCCGATTTGATAAAACAGTCAAAGAATTTGATTTTTTCAAAAATGAGGATGAACCTTGTGTGTACAAGAAGACTAGTGGGAGTGCCATAGTTTTCTTAGTTCTATATGTTGATGATATACTTCTTATTGGGAATGATATCCCAATGTTACAATCAGTCAAAGTGTGGTTATCGAAACAGTTTTCCATGAAAGACTTGGGAGAAGCATCCTATATACTGGGTATAAAGATCTATAGAGAAAGATCAAGAAGGATGCTAGGCTTATCCCAGTCTAGGTACATTGACCAGGTGCTAAAGAGATTTAGCATGGAGGAAAGTAAAAGAGGTTACTTACCTATTGGTCATGGCATACGTCTTTCTAAGAGGATGTCTCCTAAGACACCTGAAGAAAGAAATAGAATGAGTTCTATACCTTATGCTTCGGCTATAGGGTCGATTATGTATGCTATGTTATGTACGAGGCCTGATGTGGCATATGCCTTGGGTGTAGCCAGTAGATTTCAGGCTGATCCAGGAGAGGATCACTGGAAGGCTGTGAAAAATATTCTTAAGTACCTGAGAAGGACTAAGGATATTTTTCTCATATACGGAGGGTCTGATCTTAAACTAGAAGCCTATTCAGACTCTAGTTTTCAATCAGACCCAGATGATAGTAAATCCATTTCAGGGTATGTCTTTACCTTGAAAGGTGGAGCAGTAAGTTGGAAGAGCACTAAACAGCAGACTGTAGCTAACTCAACTACCGAGGCAGAGTACATAGCTATTAGTGAAGCCGCCAAGGAAGCTGTCTGGATGAAGAAATTCATCACAGAGTTGGGAGTAGTTCCTGAGATTGAGAGCCCCATGCCACTCTATTGTGATAACACTGGAGCAGTTGCTCAAGCTAAGGAACCGAGAGCCCATCACAAGTCCAAGCACATTCTGAGACGCTTCCATCTTATCCGAGAGATAATCGAGAGACAAGAAGTCTGCATCAACAGAGTGGATACAAAGAACAACATAGCAGACCCGTTTACTAAGGCTCTACCACAGCGGGAGTTTGATCGCCACCTCGATTGTATGGGGTTAAAGAATAAGAGCGATTGGCTTTAGTGCAAGTGGGAGATTGAAAGGATTATGCCCTATAAGCCAATATTTGTATCTCCAAGACCATTGTAAATTGACAAGTTAATAAAGGCAATATTTTTCATCATTCGCTGTGTCATTATATGATGAACCCCATAGGTTAGGGCTATGGTCCTAGGGCTATGATGAGATCATACCAGTGAGATCTAAGGCCTTAAAACCCTAATCTAGAATATTCCTAGTCATAGGAACCCTGAGTTGGGGATCGGGGTTTTCCGGTAAGACTGGCACATCCTATGTATGCTGAAAAGGGTGATTGCTCTCACAGTCACTTGTGTGGGACACTAATACAAGGATGTGGGTGCTCATTAGCGAATGAGTTCACTGAATAGATCCAGTTTGAGAACATCTAATGGAGCCTTAGCTGCATGTTAATAGATGTTTCTCATAGTGGGAGTTGTACAAGTAGTCCTATGATCTGAGACTGCCATAATACCTTATGTACATGAACCCATGCTTTGGTTCAATCTCAATCATGACACTGGGTCATGCACGAGATTGATGCTGGGTATGGTGAATTGTATATGAAGGTAATGAGTAGGTCAACAAGGAATTGATCACTCCTAGTAGGAGGAGATTGCATCCAGCCAAATTAGGTCAGATGATGATTCAGAAAATCTTTGATCAAAGTACAGATATTAGAAATGATTTCTAATGTCGGATTAATTGAATCATTAGTGTATGACTGAGCTGGGAATGAGTATAAGCTGGTTTTGGCATGTTTCCATATCCATAGTTTTATTCGGGATGCAAGATGATTAAAGGATCGAATTGTACGGGAACTTTCCACTGAAGGGTAGTTTTGGAATTTCACCAGAATTTCCATATCTTCCGGGTAGACATGACACGTTGCTAGACGTCAATCTTGTCTTGTGGGTTGATCAAATTAAAAGGTTTAATTGGATCACAAATTAGGAGGAGTCCTAATTGACTAACTCGAGTTAGCTCGATTTGACCTAAATCGATTAGAATGAGTTCTGATCAAACTAGGTCAACTTGCACTCAGACCCACTGCTGGCTAGGTATGGAACCCAATGGGTCACACACTTAGGACAGATAATCAAGGATTTAATTTGGAATTAAATCTCGTTTGCAGATGAACACACTAGCATGTGTTGCAAACCATGGCTTCTACTTGAATCGGATTCGAGTTAGGGTTCTGATTTGGTCTTTTTTAGATCAAAATTCATTCCGGTTTGAATCTAATTGAAGATTCAAGACATTGGGCTAATAGTAGGCTAGCAATTGGGCTAACCTAAGAGGCTAAACCCTTTCCCACATTGCCTAAGTCCCTCCCCCTCTCTTCCCACGCGCGCGCGCAAGGAGAAGAGTCCACGCGCGCGTGGACTCTTTCCAAGTGGCGTCTTTGCGTGAAAAGGGAAAAGGGGTCAGCATTTTTTTGGCTGAGGGGGCGTGGAAGAGAGTCCACCTAGGCATGGACTCTTCAAAAAGGGGGATTACCGTGAAAGAAAGAAAGAAAACACCGAAGGGGCGCGACTCCTCTCTTCTGCACGTGCCCTTCTGTGTTTTCTCGCGATTCTTCCTTGCGTCTTCCCATCCCAAAGGCCGTGAGATTAATCCCAAGGGCCATGAGATAAAGGGAAAGGACGTGAGAAGGGAGAGAGGGACGTGAGAGGATGATTACAGATGAGAAAGCGCCTCTCTGTCGCCTATTTAAGGAGAAGACTTCACCGTAAAAATTATTCCAGATTTTCTACGGTGAAGCCTTGCTTCTTTTTCTTTCTCCCTCTCCAGAAGATTGATTCCCCCTCTTCTCTTTCCTCTTTGATTCCTTTACAGAGCCTAGGCTCTGTCGAATCTCAGAACAGAAGGAGAGTCAGAGAGAAACTCTCCGACGGTAAAGGAAGAAGGTGCCTCTCCTTTCTTTCTTACATTAAGACAACCTTGTCTTAATTTTCTTCTCCCTCCAAGACAAGCCCTGTCCCATTTTAGGACAAGGGCTTATTCTTAAGACAAGAGTGTCTTAAGGGGCCAAAGTTGCTAGAAGACGAGGAGAAGGGTAAGAGAGAAGGTTTAGTCCCAGTTTGGCTAGAGGAGTCCTAGCCAATAGCCCATATATCAAGTTCTTAGGGTAGAACTTGATTGGAAGGAACCCAATTAAGGAGTCAGTATCTTGATCATCTGCCCGTGTGGATCACCATCGGAGGGCGGACAAGTGGACACCTGGTGTGTCCAAGAGGCTACTCAAATTTGGAGTTCATTTCTCCATCAGACTGGTAATAGCGATCTGAGGTTAGTATTTAAACAATGTTTAAATTTGGACATGTATGTAGTCATAGTTTTAATTGCTAATAAGGTGATTTGGGATTAGGGTTCGGACCTGGTTTCATAAATTTTGAAATCCACGCTTCCGCACTGGTTCCCGAACACAACAGAAGTAACCCTTTTACTTGATTTTTTTCTTAGCATTTTCATTGGGTTCTTCTTTACAAAAACACTTACAACACAACTCAAGCAAGAAAATAGAAATGTATGAGTTGAAGTTTGAACATGTTATACATCCTACAAAAACTTATCAAATACTTGAAGAGTTGTCAGTAATAAATGTACATGCTCCAATGTTTGATTATCATCAAAATCACTTATGGGGTCAACAATCTCCCCCTTTTTGATGATGACAAAACACTGTGGCATGAAAAATCAATAAGGCACTTTACATGTATAACGGTATTTGAAACATAAATATACATATATAACAGAGCTGATTGGATTTAAAAGAAAATCAGAGCTCAATAGAGATATTACTATATATCGTTAAAGTGTTGCACAAAACATGGAGTATCAGAGAGTTAAAATATGTATTTATGATCAAAGTAATGGGATTAATTTGAATATAAGTCTGAGCAAAATCATTCAAGAAAAACTCTCCCTTTCTCTAGATTTTAAAGTAATTTAAGCAGTGCTATTCTTTTTGTGCTCCCCCTTTTTCATTACACTTTAAGAATAGATGATAAGGAGCTAATTTCCCATTCTTTTCATGTTGCCCAGAAAAAGAGCCCAAGTGGAGGGGTGAATTGGATCTTTTAAAATTTAAAATAGTAATGTGAATGTCTAGTGGTATTTGTGAGTAATAAATTAAATGTACAAGATTGAATGCTGCAGAAAGCAGTAAATCAAATACAATAAACAAAGAGCAAGAGGGAAAGAAGGCAATCACACGCAAACAAAATATTTATAGTGGTTCAGTGCAAACCTAGCACGTACATCCACTCTCCAAGCTACCCTTGGGAATTTTACTATAATCCACTCAAGATTACAATCGACTTGTTTTTCAAAAGGCTCACAAGTCAAAACCTATGTTGGTTTTGTTACCTAGGCTTACCAACAAATCTTTACACTTGTTTTATCTTCAGGCTCACAAGTTAACCCTAGTTGGTTTTATCGCTTTGGCTTACCAACAAACCACAACAACCTTCTTTCAAGACACCCTTGAAAGCAAGGTCAAATCACAAGATGAAAGCAGATATACAATTTCAAAAATAAGACAAACCCTCTTTAAGAGTAGAATGGAAGCTTTGAAGCTTAAGTTAATGCTTTGTCTTGTCTCCTTGAAATATCCTTCAAACTCCTCTTTTGGAATGATGTAAGGATGGGCTTGTGAGCTTTTTCCGGGAATCAAACATTAAGTGGCTCTTGATGTGAAGTTCTTGAGAGAATCTTGGCTTTTTGGCTTTCAATAGACTTCAATGCCTCAAGAATCGACTTTATGTTAAATACAACTAAAAACTTTCAAAAAATTGTTTGTGACCATTGGAGCCTCGAATCTAGCCGTTTGTAGCTTGAAAAGTTATTTCTGCAAGTTAGAAAAATAGATCCGTTAGGGTTGTCAGACTTCAAGTGTCGACACTTGGCTTGTCAAGTTTCGACACTTGGCTTGTCAAGTGTCGACACTTGGCTTGTCAAGTGTCGACACTTGATTTCTAGGTATCGACAATTAAACATTCAAGTGTCGACACTTGAAGCACAGGTGTCGACACTTGACACAAAAATCCTCCAATGGAAAAGTTCTATATTTTCAAAATCTCAGGCCTTGAGTCGATACTTGGAATCCTAAGTGTCGACACTTGAAATGCAGGTATCGACACTTGAGTTCTGGGTGTCGATACTTGGCATGCCAAGGGGTTTTTCTGCATGCCAAATACTGAAATGTCAACACTTGACTTCCAAGGTGTCGACACTTGACATTGAAAAATTCATACTCAAGTGCAAAATAAGCCAAAAACACAAATATTCACTTTGAAACTTAAATGGAACATAAACAAATAACAATTGAACATGTAAAAGCCATTTTTCCACGAAGAGGATGTCCAAAATTATGCAAAAAGCTCGTGCCACGGCATGCCATGATACATAAACTTTTGAGAATTTGAGGTGCTTGCTTTCTGAAAACTCATAGCTAGAAATATACATTAGTATACAATATGTACTCAATATTTTGTTATTCATCAAAATCACTGGGTGGAGCCAACAATCTTCCCCTTTTTGATGATGACAAAACCTTGAGTAAATCAGCATTAATTTTCAAATTTCAGATATGGTATTTCATGAATATGATTGTAAGTTCATATGATCCATAATTTTCAATGTTGGGAAGAATCAATCTTTCTCTCAATTAGATAATTCTAATTAGAACAAACAACATGAACAAACAATATGTTATTCTGGGTATCAGATCAAATTGGAAAATTTGAAAACTTTTACCATTTATACCATACTCCCCCTTTTTGTCAATCATTAGAAAAGGGGAATAACCTCCCCCTCAAAACGAGCATGGAGATAAAAAGTGGTAGAGTATCAGAGGTGATAGGTATTAGTGCCAAGAAGAGCCAAAGAAAGTATCAGAGCCAAAAAAAGTATATCTATGAAGTAAATGTAACCAATCAAGCAATCATAGTGAATCACAATTTATAAACATCAAACTGAAATTTATACATATCTGTTAAGTAGAGTTTTCAGTACAAAACTTGCTGACTCATCAGCAAAACTGAAACAAACAGAGTATATCAAGAGTCATATATCAGAAGTAACATAAAACATAAAGAGCATACAATAGAATAAACATCTGTGAGGCTAATCCTCATCATATGGGATCTCAAAGGAAATAGGACCTGTAATCCTAGTCCTACGAGCTAGACCAATATGAGTCTTCAAGATACTACGACTCCGAGTCCTAGTGGGGGGTCCAAAATGAGGTACAACCCTAGATGCTCTAGTAGAGGGAGAGGGTAGAGTCTCAGCAGGGGTGACAAAGACTGGATCAGTTTTGACAGGAGTGCCAATCGCATCAGTGAGAGGAACATCAGGAGACTGTAGCTCTCGGCTGACTACCTCATAACCATCAGAACCATCATCACTGTCACTGCCATCATCAAGAACATCTGTAGCTCTATCCTTAATCCCATCTGTACGATCACCACCCTCCATGGTATCATCAGGGTCATCCTGGTGGTCATCATCATCATCATCATCACCAGCAGGTGGATTAGCAGGAGCAACTGGAGGAAGCAGGGATCTAAGAAAATCCTCAATGCGAGCAAATCTTGCCTCCATAGTCTAACGAATCTCAGCATGCTCTGAAGCTGTATGAGCTCTAAGGCTCTCTATCTCAATCCATAGCTGAGTCGTCCGAGCTCCAAGACTAAAGAGCTCACCTCTAACCTCTACGAACTGCTCACGAGAAAACTCCTCAAAATGTAAACCAGTAGATGCTGGAGGAGCTGCAGAAGGAGTGGCCGAAGGTGTCGTAGGCTCAGTCTCAGATGCATGAGCTGCCTAAGCAAGAAGACTGACTGGCCGAGATGGCCCTGCCTCTACCACACGTACCTCGTCCTCCTCATCTAGCTTCTAGCCGACTCCCTCTTAACCCATCTACCTGCAACCAATCTGTACCCCATGCGAAGGAGTGATCTCTCATCGTATACATCTGTGTTCAAGATCTCCTTGGGGATCTCCCCCTCCAAGGATACTCCACACGCTCTGAAAAGCCGGGTCAGCCCCATATCATATGGCAGACAGTGTCATTGCTGGCTCGCTGCATCTCTCATCTGTACCAACATCATAGAAGGAATATCTACCTTGGTCCTCTTTGTCAAGAAAACCATGAGCACTAGCTCCCTCTCTATGATGAAGTCAAAGCACCCTATCTTCGGAAGCAGTATCCGAGCCATGATATGATGCAAAAGGCGCATCTCAACTGACAGCTGATTCGCGGTGACCACTGTCATTCCGTGAACATCCTCGTGCTCTAGAATACATTGGAAGGTGGCCTCTCTATCCTCCACAGAGAAAATACTGATACCCCGGTATGGAATCTCCCAAACCCTACTCAAAAGCTTCTGAGTCAGAAGAATCTCAACACCCCGAACAGAAGTCCTCCGTAACAACCGACGACAGTCCAAAGCTCCATAAAACTCTCATACAAGGTGGGGGTAATACCTCTCCTGCATGGTGCAGAAGGGTACCAATCCCGCATTCGTGAGGGTCTGACGAATCTGAAAGTGCTGCCTGTCGAAGAACTTGAGGTCAATCCGTCGACTAGAGGCTATAGACTTCCCTGCCATCCTCTCTACAGGGGATCCTGGGGCAACTGAGCTATCGACTCTCCTATGTCATGTCAAGTCTTGGTCCTCTTCTCTGATCTCTGACTAGGTCACCTAACTACTAATCATTTTCTTGGACCCATTTCAATCAAGCTGAATAGGAAAGAAGGAAGATAGGTTCAATTAGGCTTAGAACTATAGGACTGGCTATAGGATGAGCTAAAGAGAAATGTTTTTCTTAAGAGGTGCTAAGACAAGTTTTGAAAACTTGGATTAATACAATTTTAGGTTGTAAAATGCCTTTAACTAGAAAAATCTTAAGTAATCTACCAATAGTTTGAAATTGAGAATTTTGCAAACTACATTTAGATTAAAGACATTACCCCGTATATATAGAATATGTTTATGGTTGTAAAAATTATATTTGAACGTTGTAAAATACATTTTATAAGTCCAAAATACAAAAAATTTGGGTTAAAATAAATTAGGGTTTTAGCAAAGTGGTGAAAATAAGGAAAATTGTCACGAAAACATCATAAATAATCTTTCTAAAACAATGATATAGCAATAAAAAGGTTTTAGAACACTGGATTTTAAATGAAAACCCAAATTATTTCGGCCAAAATCAATCCAACATTAATTTTTTGAAGATCGGATGAAATAAGCATGAAAACGGCCAAAAAATCCATGGGAAATCCGAGAAAAATCCTTTTAACCATGATTCCCTAAAATGGAGTTTTAGAAATCCATCAAAACTCATGAAATTCCAATCAAAATCCCTTAAAAAGGTCAGAAAAACCCTATTCTAGGTTACACGGTTTGATGATAACAAAAAGAAAATGATAATAAGAGAAATAAAATGAAAACAAAAGAGGAAAATACCTGAAATTTGTTGGGGTAAACTAGAAAAGAGAAGATTTGGAGCTTGGAGGGACCATTGTTGCCTGAGTGTGATGGGGAAAACAAAAAACAAAACCCTCGGTCCATCCTTTAAAAATAGATTTTTCCCGCAAGTGTCGACACTTAGGATTTCTCAAGTGTCGACACTTGGTCAGGTGTCGACACTTGACAAAATCTTGGCATCGACACTTGACAAAAAATAAGTGTCGACACTTGGCCAAGAAAAATCCCAAAAAAATCAAGAAATTTTCAAAAAATTTAAGAAAGTATTTAAAAGTTTTTGGGATTTAAAGCAAGTTTTTTTATAGTAAAATACCTTGGGTAAGATGATGTTTGAGGGAGTTCTAGGAGAATGGGTCAATGATACCTAACTCTCTCTTTTAATCAGACAGAATCTTTCTTCACTCAATGATTTGGTAAACACATCGGCTAATTGATCATCATTATACACTAATTCAAGAATAACATTAGAGTTTTGTACATGATCTCTTATGAAATGATATCTTATTTCAATATGTTTACTTCTTGAATGTTGCACAAAATTCTTAGTTAGATTGATTGCACTAGTATTGTCACATCTTATGGGTGTCTTAGTTAGTTTAATGCCAAAATCTTCGAGTTGTTGTTTGATCCAAAGGATTTGAGCACAACAGCTTCCAACTGCTATATATTCAGCTTCCGTCGTAGATAGAGCGACTGAATTCTGTTTCTTGCTACTCTAAGAGATAAAATTTATTCCAAGAAATTGACAGGTTCCACTAGTACTTTTACAATCAAGTTTACACCCAGCAAAGTCAGCATCAAAATAAGCAATTAATTTAAATGAAAAATCTCTAGAGTACCACAAACCAATTTCAATTGAGCCAGATAGATATCTAAGTATGCGTTTAACAACCAAGAGATGAGACTCTTTAGGATTAGATTGATATCTAGCACACATACAAACAGTAAACATGATATTTGGCCTAATGGCAGTAAGATATAGCAATGAACCGATCATGCCACGATATAATTTTTGGTCAATAGATTTACCTGATTCATCCTTGTCAAGTTTACAAGTAGAACTCATAGGGATTCCTAAAGGCTTGGTATTCTCCATCCCAAATATTTTCAGTATTTCTTTTATGTACTTCGCTTGGTTGATGAAGATCCCCTCTTTGGTTTGCTTTATTTGTAGTCTGAGGAAGAAATTCAGTTCTCCCATCATGCTCATCTCGAACTTACCCTGCATTAACTTTACAAATTCTTGACAAAGAGATTCGTTAGTAGCACCAAATATGATATCATCTACATTTGCACTACTAAGAGATCACCATTCATTTTCTTCAAAAACAAGGTTTTGTCTACATTACCTCTAGCAAAATTATTTCTGAGTAAGAAGGAACTTAAATGATCATACCAAGCTCTAGGAGCTTGTTTCAAACCATACAAAGTTTTATGAAGTTTGAAAACATGATTTGGAAAATCAGAATTTTCAAAACCAGGAGGTTGTTCAACATAAACCTCTTCTTCGATAAAACCATTTAAAAAGATATTTTTAACATCCATTTGAAATAATTTAAAATTCATAAAGCAATAAAAAACCAACAATAGCCTAATTGCCTCAAGTCTAGCCACAGGAGCATTGATTTCATCAAAATCTATACCTTCCTCTTGATTGTATCCTTTGGCAACTAGTCTAGCCTTATTTCTTGTAATAATACCATTTTCATCAAGTTTATTTCAGAAAATCCATTTTGTGCCAATAATTGAGATATTTGAAGGCCTATCTACTAATGTCCAAACATTATTTCTTTTGAATTGGTTAAGTTCATCTTGCACAGCATTTACCCAATTAGTATCACATTTTGCTTCCTCAATAGTTTTAGATTCAATTTGAGAAATAAAAGCTAAATAATCACAGATATTTCTATGGGATGATCAAGTACGTACACCTTTAGATGGATCACCAATAATTAGTTGTTTTGGGTGTCCATGAGTATACCTCCATTCTTTTGGTAGTGGATCAACTGTAGATGTGTTTTCATCACCTTGTGCTTGATCTCCTTCAGTGTTTTGATCATCTTCTTATTCCTTGGTAGGTTCTTCGATGTTGTTGATGCTTTCAGTTTTCCTTGTACCTATTTCATCAGAAAGTACATCTTCTTTTCTAGAAGATTTCTGGTCAGATTAATCAAATACTACATGTATGGATTCTTCAACAACAAGTGTTCTTCAATTGAATACCCTGTATGCCTTACTAGATGTGGAGTAGCTTAAAAAGACTCCCTCATCTGATTTGGCATCAAATTTGCTCAAATTATCCTTACCATTGTTTAAAATGGAACGAAGGCATCCAAAAACATGAAAATAATGAATTGAGGGTTTTCTATCCTTCCAAAGTTTATATGGTGTTTTCTTTAAAATTGGTCAGATCAAAACTCGATTTAAAATATAGCATGCAATATTTATAGCTTCCATCCAAAAATATATAGGTAAGTCATTTTCACAAAGCATGGTGCATGCCATTTCTTCAAGAGTTCTATTTTTCCTTTCTACCACCCCATTTTGTTGAGGTGTCCTAGGTGCTGAAAAATTGTGATGAATGCCATTTTCAATACAAAATTTATCAAAATCAGCATTTTCAAATTTGGTTCCATTATCACTTCTCAAAGATATGATTTGTTGGGGTATCCTGGTTCAGCTATAGATCAGGCTCCGGTTCGACTTATCGAAGCCCCAGTTCTCAGGACTATGGACTTCGGACTAAGTGAAGGCCAATTGTAAGTAACTCAAGGCTTCATACCAAACTACAACATCCGAAGGCCAGTCCTTCGGGTAGCACCTTCGACCCCGGCCGAAGTCTGAACTACTCATCGACTTTCGAAGACACGAACTTTGGTTCCCACCGTAGACATGATCTCCGGGGAAATATCAAGCCTTCGGCCCATGCAAGGGAAAACCCGAAGCTTGAACCACAATCTGTTCCAAAATGGAAATTGTAACCAACGGTTACAATCGACACCCATCATGCCATGATCATGGCGCGTAATTCCTGCAGCCACGCCTCTGATCTAGCCAAAACCGCTCATTGACAACCCACGATCAACTATCATGGGAGTGAATGGCTTCCCATGATCTCTGTAAAAAGAGCGGGCCACAGACTGGAGGCCTTCTTTTAAATATTGGTAAGGAGAATGGCTCGAGAGGTACACGTGAATAATCTCGCACATACGCCTTTCTAATCTCCAAGAACACTTTTTCTCATCCACTCTCGACATCTTTCACATTCTATGGCTAGAATCCTCCACTGACTTAGGCATCAGTGTGTCCTCCACCGAAACAACTCCGACAAGAGACCTATTTTGCAGGTAAACCAGGGAGTAGTCCTGCGATGCAGTGGCTTTGACCGACCGATCCATGGACTCCATGCCAACAGATTGGCATGCTAGGAAGGGGGAGTGGGCAGTTTTACCTACATTTGATTAAGATCCCTCTCAAACAAGGGGAAGAAATAAAGAATTCTTTGATGGCAAGAAGAAAAGCCCAAAATGCTTCTACAAGTCAGAGTCGTGCTCCGTCTCAGGGGGCTGCCCCCCCAAAGGTGAATGATGTTCCACCTCCCATGGTTAGTGTGGGAACATAGCAGTTCGAAGCTCTTTTGAACCAAGTCACAATCCTGACGGCCTGGTTCAGAAGTTTCAAGACAGAGCCTTCCCGGTCGCAAATCCATCGGCTGTTTCTAGACATAGCTCTCGATCCCGAAGAAGGAGAGCACTACGGGAGGATTCATCACATCCCTCCCCCCATCTCGGCTCTCTCCCGAAGGCCGAACTTCAAGATTGCCTAGGTCCGGCGATTCCCCACAAAAAAGGAAAAGGCCTAGGCAAACTTCCTCCTCCTCCTCCAAAGACTCCACTCCGGTGGATAAAGCATCCAAGCAAACTCCCGATTATGATGGGAGATTCAGGGCCATCAAATCAAAGATGGCAAGGACGCGAGAGTAGAGAATGCGGGATCAAAGAGATCCCGAGGACCTGATTGTGGATGATCTACGCCCACCCTACACCGACCGCATTATGGTTGAGGACATTCCTCGGCATTTCAGGGTTCCCCAGATGGAACCTACGACAGCACCACCGACCCCTTCGATCATCAGGGCAGCTTCAAAGCCCATATGATGATTCAAGGAGCTTCGGATGCGACGTAC
Source organism: Areca catechu (assembly GCA_021397845.1). Classification (NCBI taxonomy): domain Eukaryota; kingdom Viridiplantae; phylum Streptophyta; class Magnoliopsida; order Arecales; family Arecaceae; genus Areca; species Areca catechu. The sequence continues at coordinate 74,965,166 of CM038041.1, forward strand.
TGTTTGGCATTCCTGGCTACATTGAAGAAGTCTGCTCGGATATGGTACTCGAGCCTGCACCCAGGTACCATCGATTCCTTTTTCAAGTTTAAAAAATTATTTGTCTTGCATTTCAGCACCTACCGCAAGACTCCTTGAAATATGGACACACTCTTCCTCATTCACCGAAGTGAAGGAGAGAGCCTGAGAGATTACATCTCCAGGTTCAATGCGGCCACACTTGAGATCCCCGATCTCAACGAGCACGTGGCCATGCTAGCTCTAAAGAAGGGACTTCGAACCTCCAGGCTTACTTTTTTCCTAGACAAGAAGTCCCCCAAAAGCTATATTGAGCTCCTATAAAGGGCTCAGAAATACGTCGATGATGAAGAGCAGGCGGCGAATCAATATTTGATTGAAGGGAAACCCCCTTCAAAGAAGAAGAATAATAGGGGGCAAGGTCCCCAAACTTCTAATAATAACGGCGTTAAATATGTAGACTGCCGAAGAAGCCCTCCCAAGCCCAGAGCATTGGGAGGAAGATTCAACTCATACACCCCCCTTAACCTTCCTCGAGAAAAGATCCTCATAGCGATAGAAAAAGAAAACTATCTCCAACTACCCTGTCCCATGAAGGCCTCCTCTTCCGCAAGGAACATGAACAAATTATGCAGATTCCACCAGGACCACGGCCACAACACAGAAGAATGCATCCAGCTAAGAGATGCAATTGAGGATCTCATCAAGAGGGGGTACCTGGGACGGTACATCGGTCACCAGGGGCCCCGATCGGAAGCAATTGTTTCCTAGCCACCTCCCGAAGAGGCCGAATTGCCAAACCAAAGGCCCACCAACGGAGGTGTAGGGATGATACACCGTCCCGCCAACTGGAGAAGGGATGAAGATGAAGCTTCAAAGCGACTGAAAGATAACAACTCCATCCTCTTATCCGACGATGACCTTGCGTGAGTCCGGCTCCTGCATGACGACCCCCTTGTAATTTCGACTGTAGTGGCCAATTATGATGTATAGAGAGTTCTTAATGATAATGGAAGTTCGATTGATGTCTTGATGTACGATGCATTCTTCAAAATGTGTTTGCATAGACATCAACTACAGAGATCCCCCATACCACTTTCCGGTTTTGGGGGTAACCAAGTTTATGCCGAAGGGGAGATAGTGTTGCCTGTAACCCTCGGCTCCGAGCCTCGATAAAAGACATTGCCGATCAACTTCACGGTGGTCCAGATCCACTCTGCATACAACATTATACTGGGGAGGCCCGCCTTGAATAGGTTCCGGACCGTGATCTCCTCTCAATATCTCTTAGTACGCTTCCCCACCAGGAATGGTGTTGGAGAAGTTAGAGGGAACAAGAGGATGGCATGGCAATGTTTAATGATTGAAGACAGGCACTTTAAAGATTCGACTACCACGGATCAGCTGGATCCAAGGGATTCAACCACCAACCTTGGTGAACCCATGGAGAGGACCATCCCGATACCTTTGAAAGAGGAAAATCCCTCAAGAGTTGTGCAAATCAGGAGTGCCCTTGACGAGGAAACTAGAATGAAGCTGATCCGTTTCGTCAGGGACAACATGATGTCTTCACCTGGTCGGCTTCGGATATACCCGGGATTCCAGCTGAAGTGATTACTCATCGACTGGAAGTGACCCCTGGGTTCAAGCCGGTGTGATAGAAGTAGAGGAGCTTCGACCCTGAAGGACAGCAAGCTATTGATGAAGAGGTTGGCAAGCTCTTAAAGGCAGGGTTCATCAGAGAGGCACGCTACCCCGAGTGGCTGGCCAATGTGGTAATGGTGAAGAAAGCTAGCGACAAGTGGAGGATCTACATCGACTATACAGATCTCAACAAGGCTTGCCTAAAAGATAGCTTCCCTCTCCCAAAGATTAATCAACTGGTCGACGCTACTGCCGGCCACCAGTTGCTGAGCTTTATGGATGCCTTCTCTGGCTACACCAGATCATAATGGATCTGCAAGATGAGGAGAAGACAGCATTCATCAATGACAAAGGTCTTTACTTCTAAAAGATGATGTCGTTCAATCTCAAGAATGCCGAAGCAACATTTCAAATACTCATCAATAAGGTGTTTGAAAGTAACTGGGAAGGAATATGGAGGCCTATGTTGACGACATGATCGTCAAGAGTCTCCATCAGAGAGACCACATCCGCGACTTGGAGGAGTCATTCAGCGCTCTCTGGCGTTACAAAATGAAGCTAAACCCGACGAAGTTCGCCTTTGGGGTCGTGTCCGGTAAATTCCTAGGCTTCCTTGTCACCAAACGAGGGATTGAGGCCAACCCCGAGAAGATCTTGGCCTTGAAGGATATGCGACATCCCACCTATAAAAAGGAAGTCCAACTGTTGACAGGGAGGATTGACTCCCTAAGCAGATTTATCTCTTGGTCTGCCTAGAAATGTCTTTCGTTCTTCAAGGTACTTCGACAATCAAAGGGCTTTGAATTGTCCGAAGACTATTGTGCTGCCTTTGAGGAATTAAAGAAGTATTTGGAGACCCTGCCATTGCTCTCCAAGCCAAAAGAAGGTGAGGTCCTCTACCTGTTGCTCTCTATTTCAAACGAAGCGGTGAGCTCGGTTCTTATCCGGAAAGAGTAAGACGGGTCCCACAAGCTAATCTACTACATCAGCAAGATCGTGCATGATGTAGAAACATGGTATGCAAGGATGCAAAAGCTGATCTACTCTTTAGTGATTGCGGCAAAGCGACTACATCCATATTTCTAGGCCCACGCTATTGTGGTGCTGACTGATCAACCTCTTAAGGCCGTTCTCCAATCTCCAAACACTTTTGGAAGGATAGCCAAGTGGGCTGTGAAGCTAAGCAAATTTGACATTAGCTTCCAGTCCTGAGCGGCTATGAAGGCCCAGGTGCTCTCTAATTTTCTGGCCGAGTGCACCTGGAAGTCCGAAGATGAAGCCTCTTTGGATGAAAAAGAAGCCCTGAAGGAGATGAAGTCTGTTTGGGTGCTTCATGTGGATGGAGCTTCCATAGCTACTGGGTGCGGAGTTGGACTCATGTTGGCCGAACCTAATGGCCAGATTATAGAGTATGCACTCCATTTCTCCTTCCACGCCTCTAATAATCAGGCCGAATATGTGGCCCTACTCGCCAGACTTCATATCGCTAAAGATCTAGGAGTTCGGCAACTCCGAGCCTTCTCCGACTCTCAACTAGTTATGAATCAAGTCAATGGAGAGTACGTAGCCAAAGATCAAACCATGGTGTAATACCTGGAGAAGGTTCAGGCCTTATCTTCATAATTGGAACATTTTGAAATTGTCCATGTTCCCCGATCAAAGAACTCCCGGGCAGATGCACTATCTCGACTGGCAACTACAGCACCGGAGTCTCTCGGGCGCACCTTTGTTGAACATCTTGAAACTCCAAGCATTGCCAAAGAGGCTGCAGAGGTGCGCTAGATTGATGCTGAGCCAAGCTGGATGGATCCTATCATCAGATTCTTGAATGAAGGAGAACTACCCAAAGATAAGGTAGAGGCCAAGAAGATCTGCTGGATGGCATCTCAGTACGTCATCCTAGACGGAACCCTCTATGAGAGATTGTTCTCCCAACCACTATTGAAATGCCTCGGACCCACCGATGTAGATTATGCATTGAGAGAGGTCCACGAGGGCATATGCGGGGTTCACTTAGGAGATAGGTCTCTATCATACAAGATTATTCGATAAGGGTATTTCTGGCCCTCCATCCAAAAAGACTCAGCTGATTTCATGCAGAAGTGCGACCAATGCCAGAGGTTTGCCAATTAGCAGAGACAACCTGTGAGTCACCTGACTTAGTTGGCAGCCCCATTGCCCTTTGCCCAGTGGGGGATGGACATTCTTGGCCCTTTCCCACTAGCATCAGGGCAAAGGAAGTTTCTCCTAGTGGCCATCGACTATTTCATGAAATGGGTGGAAGCCGAACCATTGGCCCAAATCACAGAGAAAAAGGTGGAGAGTTTTGTGAAAAACTCCATCATCTTCAGGTTCGATATTCCACACGTCATCATCATGAACAACGGGAGACAATTCGACAATCCAAAGTTCATGGACTTTTGTGCTTGGTACCATATCCAGCATCGGCTAACATCCGTTGCACATCCACAGTCCAACGGAGAAGCGGAAGTCACGAACCGGACCATCCTCCATGGTCTAAAGACATGGTTGAACGCCACCAAAGAGCTTTGGGCCGAAGAACTGACCTCTGTTCTTTCAGCGTACCAAACTATCCCAAGAACAGCCACCGGTGAATCTCCGTTCAACCTAGCCTACAATACCGTAGCCGTACTACCAATCGAAGTCTTCCTACAGTCCCTGAGAATTGACAACTATGAAGAGCTTGAGAATTCTGATCGCAGGAGGATCGATCTAAATCTGCTATCAAGCACTAGGCTACAGGCCCAGATAAGAATGGCGGTATACCAGCAAAAGGTCACCAAGTACTACAATGCAAGGGTGAAGGAGAAAACTTTTCGCACGGTGGACATGGTATTGTGAAGAGTAGAAGTGTCCAGGCTAACAGAATAGGGTAAACTCTCCCCTAACTGGGAAGGCCCATATCAAGTCGAAGAAGTCATTCGACCAGAACATATCGACTCATGACCCTGGAGTGGAAGACCCTATCTCGGCCATGGAATGTACAAAACCTTCGCAAATACTATCAATGAAAAAGTTCCAAAAAACTCCTGGGCAAAGCTCCTCAACCCAACTCGACTCAGAACGTCTAGTTGCATCGACTGAACGACAACAGTCCAAAAAACCTGATCTGAAAATCGGTCAACTACACAAAGGAGAGTCTGATCCACTCACCTTATCGGTATTCCTGACGAGCACATTGGATGGCCCAACCAGGCCACCAAAAAGATAAAAGGCACAGGGATGGTTTTCATAACCTACCCTACAGTGAATCCGAACATGCACCGAGGCGGGCCTGAACAGCCTACCTTAATTACGACAGAAATTGCACAAGGACAGTTTTCGTAACCTACCCTATGGTAAATCCGAACACGTGCCTAAAAGGACCATTGTCGTCCTCTCTGTCAACAACAAACACTCTCAGAACGGTCCAACGGATCCTAATTCTTTCCTACAAACTGCAAGTGGTTTATGAAGTCTACATTATGGACAAATCGTGATGCAATACATCGCAGAAAATACACGGGAAGATGGTGCGGGCACCAGACTCAGAAGAAAACTTCAGAGCTCCATCTGGATCTCTGATTAACCTTGTGTGAAGAATTAGGGTTTTTTGGCTTGTAATAAGGGTTGACTTGATCAACTCAATTTTAGCTTGAGTCTATATTACCTGCATTTTATTTTGTTGAGTCATGTTGACTAAGTAGTGGACTAGGGTTTCAACCTGGGGTGTTACATTTTCTTCCAAGGCCAAGCAAGTGGGCACCACACTCCCAGCCATACGCCTGAGTCCAGGGGGTGCCACATCTCCATCCAGCAGGCTTTGGTCCCCACACCACAGTCAGCAGCTCCCTTCTCTCATGCACCAATTGAGGAGAAATCCACCAGGGGTCCACAAATCAAGGGGGTGGCCCAAGACATTCCCAAAAGAACCAAACTATGAAAGGGAAGAAATTCTCTTGGAGAGAACTTCAAGGAGGCGCCCATTACCTGCCAAAAATACTCAAAACAAAGTTAGAAAGAGCCATAACTTGGGGAGAAAGAAAAGGAGGTATCCAAAAAGGGTTGAGCCATGGAAGGAAGGAGATTTCTCTTGAAGAGCAAGGTTAGGAGGTGCCCTAGTCATTCCAACTAAAGCCAGATATAAAAGGAAACAAATTTTCTCTTGGAGGGCAAGGTTAAGAGGTGCCCAAACACTTCCAGATAAGGCCAAGCATAGAAGGAAAAAAAAATAGTTTTCTTGGAGGTCAAGACAAGGAGGCGCCACCCACTTTCCTTTTTTGAAGCCTCAATCATCTTTGGAATTATTTGGCCGGCCATATGAGTAGGGATTGATCCCACAATCCTAATTTGAAGATCCTCTCCTTTAGTCCCACATGGGAAGATGTAAAACCCTACTATCTTCTAATATCCTATAAATTAAAACTCCTTTGTAAGTTCTAAGGAATCAGATGAATGAAACCAAATTTTTTTGTGAGCAAAACATTGTGTTTTCTCTCTTTCGCACTTGCATCCTGGTGTTGAGCTCCATGAGGGAGTAAATCTAGGTTCCCCAGAAACCTTGAGGATGTGTGAGATCTCCAAAACCCCAAACCCTAGGTTAGCCACTTCTACTCCAAAACCCTAGCCGCCCACCATCCACTTCAATCCACCAAACCCTAGCCTATCACACCACCCACGGCCTCTCTCTCCAAGTCCAGGCCGACCACCAGCATCCAGCTCCAGTCCGGATACTTCAGATCCAAAGCTCTTTCCAGAGGGAGTCGAATTAGCCTTCAAGAGAATCCGGATCTCAGCGACATCAGCCTTCAAGTTCTTCGAACTAGTAAATCCTTCCTTGAGTCTCTGAATCCATCACTTGTTTTTCTTCTTCCCAGATCTTGAGTTCAGGAGAAGCCGACCCAGCCACGAGGCCAGTGTTGGAGGATCCATTGCGAAGATAGCCGAATCCGAGGATCCAACAATCTGCTCGAGAGAGTTCTTCCATCCAAATTCTGTGAAGATCACATTTGGTTGGTAAACCATCTCTTCTCTTTATTTTTGTCCTGTTGAAAGTTCAGAGCGAAACCCTAGGTCTGGGAGTTTCTCAATCCCCAGCAATCCGTTACTTCTGAACTACTCTGATAACTTAGCTTCTTCTAAATTGTGCTTTCAATCCTTACCTAGTTTCCATCAACTTAGTTTAATTTTAGTTTGAGTCGAAGCCAATTTCTGGAATATAAAAAAAAAAAGAATTAATCTTAATTTTACTTCCGCATACGCTTCTTTGTTCTTTGTTCTGCATCATTTTTGGTATCAGAGCCCTATCTAGGGTTTCTGTTTTGATTGCTTATTTGAGTCTCTCTATTTTTACTTTGTCTGCTCGAAGTAGACTCCCCAGGACGTCCGGTCCTAGGAATGAAGTGAGGTGCAAACCTCCTCTTCCCATTCCACGGGGTGTTCCTAGGGCATGTAGGGGATCCGTTGGGTTACAACTTCGTAGCAGGAATTATAAACGGGGAAGTACTCTGTTTTCAGCCCGTAATTGCCTTGTTACAGGAATTATTTCTCACTGCAGGTAACTCCAAATCTAGTGATTTTTATTTTTCTGAAACCAATATAATTGAAACTATTTTGCATAATTCTCCTGTGATTTATTGGTTTCCATGAGATTTCTGAGAATTAAATTACTGCAACTCTATTTTTGTATTTCTGCAATTCAATTATTTTTGAGTGATCATCTCTTAATTCATCTTAACGGCATTTGAGCATCTAAGATAAGGGAATGAGTTGATTACCTCTCCTTAGCCCAAAACCACCACCCACTCATTCGAACCTAAGCCTTTAATCTTAAAATTCATTAGACCTAATTTACCCTAGTGGGCTAGGGACATCAACAAGTCGGGTCAAGGCTAGTGTTGAGTCAGTTTGTCTGGTTACTCTATGTGTGCTTTGTACTTAGTGTCTAGAATGGTGGTTCAGGAATTCTATCCCAAAGGGCTTGTGTGCTGGTCCGCCTACCTGGCCAATCACTGATTGGTGTCTAGGATTGGCATCTAGGGACCTAACACTCCCCTTACACCTGCCTGGCTGAGTCCCGAGTTACTACAGGCTAGCTTGCCACTCTGATTGGGCATCTAGTTTGGGCTCTAGGTTTAGTTAGCCCGTAGTCGATTCAGTTGAGTCTTATTTTGTGTGTTTGCTTGCATCATCATGTCTACCCGGAATGGAGTACCCTACCAACCTGGTCAAACCCAACCTGATTTAGAGGCCATGGTTAGAGCTCTTACTGAGAGTATGAACAAATTAAGTCAGGATATGAATGAGAATTTTGCCCAGCTTAGGGATCGAGTCCAAGTACTTGAGGAACCTAGGCATCGGAATTGGACTCCTGACCCAGATTTTAATGTGCCTCAACCTCACCCACACCAAGAGCCTAGAAGACCTTTATACCGAGATCCTGAACCTAATCATAGGAGGCCTGACCCAGAACCTAAAGATAGAGATGATAGGTTCATTCGGAACATCAAGTTTGATGCACCCGCTTTGATGGTAGCTTAAATTCTAAGGTGTATTCTGATTGGGAGGGTGAGATGGACCAGTACTTTGAGTGGTATACCATGTCTGAGGAGAGGAAATTCAAGTTTGCCAAGATGAAGTTAGTACGTCAAGCTAGGTTATACTAGAGGAACATTGAGCTGACCGCTAGAAGACGAAATGTAGAGCCCATAACAACTTGGCAGGGTATGAAAGAGAAGCTTAGAGACAAGTACCTACCCATTTCATACCAGCAAAATCTGTTAGACCAATGGCAGACTTTGAAACAAGGGAACCGATCTGTTTCATACTATATAACCACCTTTGATGAATACCTGATGAGATGTGATGTGAGTGAAGCCCATGAGGTCACTTTGTCTAGATTTAGGGCTGGACTTAGGGAAGACATTAAGAGAGAGTTATTTCTGAGAGAGGTTACTGACCTAGACCAAGCCTATCAGATTGCACTGAACACTGAGAAGTTTCAAAGAGGACCCATGCCTTCTAGGGTTAGTGCCCCAATCCAAAGAAATGGACCTAGCCAGGTTACCCCTAGCAAGCCTAATCAAGGTATTCCAACCCCTAGGCCCATGGACAAAGGTAAGGCACCTGACACCTAGAGAACCCCTAGTATCATCTGTTTTAAGTGCCAGAAGCCCGGTCATATCTCAAACTAGTGCACAGCCATAGCTTGTTTTAAGTGCCATAAGGTAGGTCATGTTTCTAGCTAGTGCCCTCGTAGATCCCTTTATATAGAAGAGGGAGGAGAAGAGAATTTCGAGCCCAATGATGAGTTTGAAGAAGAAGTTTATGAGGCCGGAATGAATTTGGTCGATGAGTATGAAGGAGAGGAAGAATCTATAGAGTCTAACCAATTAGGGGTTGTGAGATGCATCCTGTCCCAGACTAAAGTTCAGGAAGATTGGCGTAGGACTAACATCCTACAGACTTTCCTTAAACTAGGGGATAAGGTATATAAAATCATCATAGATAGTGGGAGCTGTGTGAATGCCATTTCTACTAGCACTGTCAAAATGTTAGGCTTAACCCCAGTCCCCCACCCTGACCCCTATAAGGTTTCTTGGGTAGACTCTACCTCTATACCCATCCAGTCTAGATGTCAGGTCCAAATCCAAATGCAATCCTATCAAGAGAAGATTTGGTGTGATGTCCTGTCCATGGAGGTGAGCAGTATAATTCTTGGAAGACCTTGGTTGTATGATCATGATGCCACCCTCTTAGGAAAATCCAACACCTGTGTCTTTAGTTTCAATGGGAAGAAAATCACAATCCATTCAGTCCCTCCTAAGGACAAGGTAGCTAAAGGAACCAATAAGGTCTGAGAAGTGAAGACTGGAGTAAACCTAATTAGTGCCAAGGATCTAGAACAAGAAATTCATAGTGGTTCACTCATTTGGATGTTGACTGCTAAGGAACTTAGGACTCCTACACCCTCAGAGCCTCCTCAGGAAGTTAAGCCTTTATTAGAAGAATTTGAGGATGTTTTTCCCGAGGATCTGCCATACCATCTTCCACCTCTTAGGGATATTCAGCATTCCATTGATTTAGTCCCAGGAGCTACTTTAACCAACTTGCCCCATTATAGGATGAATCCATCTGAGAATAAAGAACTGCAAAAGCAGGTTGGCGAATTGTTGAGGAAAGGGTTCATTAGAGAGTGTCTTAGCCCTTGTGCAGTCCCTGCACTTCTAACCCCGAAGAAGGATGGCACGTGGAGGATGTGTGTTGATAGTCATGCCATCAACAAAATCACAATCAAGTATAGGTTCCCCATCCCTAGACTAGATGATATGCTAGATATGATGGCCGGTGCCATGGTTTTTTCTAAAATTGATCTCAAGAGCGGCTATCATCAGGTTAGGATTAGACCAGGGGATGAGTGGAAAACCGCCTTCAAAACTAAGGATGGTCTCTTTGAATGGGTTGTTATGCCTTTTGGGTTGTCCAATGCCCCTAGTACTTTCATAAGGATTATGACCCAGGTACTTAGAGCTTTCATAGAAAGGTTTGTAGTGGTCTATTTTGATGACATCCTGATCTATAGTAAGATCCCTGCAGATCACCAAGGCCACCTTAGACAAGTCTGCCAAGTTTTGAGGAATGATAGTCTCTACGGTAATCTCAAAAAGTATGAATTTATGACCAGTAGAATTATCTTCCTTGGTTTTGTTGTAACCCCTGACGGCGTGGCTGCCGATCCAGAAAAGATTAGGTTGATAATAGAATGGCCAGAGCCAACCAGTGTGCATGAAGTTAGAAGTTTCCATGGCTTGGCTACCTTCTATAGGCGATTCATCAAGGGGTTTAGTACTGTAGTTGCTCCTATCACAGACTGTATTAGGAAGGGAGAATTCCAATGGACTAGAGCAGCCCATAAAGCCTTCCTAGATCTTAAGGATAGGATGACCCAGGCACCCGTTTTGAGGTTACCGGACTTTTCAAAGGTATTTGAGGTTGCCTGTGATGCTTCAGGAGTAGGTATAGGTGGAGTCCTAAGCCAAGAGAACCATCCCGTAGCATTCTTTAGTGAGAAACTTAATGATGCTAAGCTTAGGTATTCTACCTATGATAAGGAATTTTATGCGGTAGTGCAAGCTTTGCGTTACTGGAGACATTATTTGCTACCGCAAGAATTTGTTCTGTTTTCGGACCACGAGGCTCTTAGATTCTTGAATTCCAAGAAGAAGCTTAACCCTAGGCATGCTAAGTGGGTAGAGTATATCCAGTCCTATACTTTTGTTTTGAAGCATAAGGCTGGGTCTAAAAATAAGGTAGCTGATGCCCTTAGTCGTCGATCTTTGTTGTTGAATTCTGTTAGGGCTGAAGTCATAGGGTTTGAGCAAATCAAAGAAGAATATGAGTCATGTCCGGATTTTAAGACTGTGTACCAGGATCTAACTCAAGGACCATCTAGTGAACATAAGGATTATTCCCTTTTAGATGGCTTTCTGTTCTTTAAGAATAGGCTTTACATCCCTAGAACCTCTCTTAGGGAATTTTTGATTTGGGAAACTCATGCTGGAGGTTTAGCTGGCCATTTCGGAAAAGATAAGACCACCCTGGCTATTGAAGACCATTTTTTCTGGCCTAGCTTAAAAAGAGATGTAGCACACATTGTGGCTAGGTGTCAAACCTGCGCTGTTGCCAAACAGCGAAAACAGAACACCAGCCTTTATACCCCACTCCCTGTCCCAGATCGTCCTTGGCAAGATGTGAGCATGGACTTTGTGTTAGGTTTGCCTAAGACCCAGAGGAGGCATAACTCCATTTGCGTTGTAGTAGACCGATTTTCCAAGATGGCCCATTTCTTGCCTTGTTCCCAAATATTTGATGCGTCTAAGGTAGCCACCCTGTTCTTTAATGAGATAGTTCGACTCCATGGCCTACCCAAGACCATTGTTTCAGATAGGGACGTTCGGTTCACCAGCTATTTCTGGAAAACCCTTTGGCATAAGTTAGGGACAAAACTTAAGTTTTCAACTGCCTATCATCCCCAGACTGATGGCCAAACCGAAGTAGTGAACCGTAGTATAGGCAATCTGTTAAGGTGTCTTGTTGGTGAAAACATTAGGAACTGGGATTTGTACTTACCTAGAGCTGAATTTGCATATAATGACTCGGTCAATAGGTCTATGGGTAAGAGTCCATTTGAAATTGTGCATGGTTACAAACCTCACACACCTCTTGACCTAGCTCCTTTACCAGTCCACAAACGGGTCTCCGAGTCTGCCGAAGTTTTTGCACAGCATATAAAAGACTTGCATAAAGAAATTCAAGCCAAAATAAATTTATGTAATGAAACTTATAAGAAGTTGGCTGATTCTCAAAGGCGAGTCAAAACTTTTGACGAAGGAGACTATATAATGATTAGGTTAAGGCCTGAACAATTTCCTCCTGGAACCGTTAGAAAGTTACATGCTAGAGGAGCTGGACCATTTAGAGTGGTGAAGAGAGTAGGATCCAATGCCTATGTGCTCGAGTTACCTCCAGAACTAGGCATTAGCTCCACTTTCAACATTACAGACCTAGTAGAGTATAGAGAGCCAGCTGTGATTCCCAGCGAGGCTTTTGAACCTAATCCTGCTCTTGAGAGTGAACCTGACCCTGTGTGTCCACCAACAAACTAGCCTGTGAGGAAAGAGCAAATTGAAAAGATCCTGGATGATCAGGTTATCTCTACTCGTAATCGAGGATACCAAAGATACCTGGTCTGCTGGCAAGGAAGGCCAGATTTTGATAACTCTTGGATCTCCCGAGAAGAATTACAAGAATTGGACCCAGACCTCTTGGAGAGATACCAGAGCCAACTTGATCCATACTCGACAGGGTCGAGTTCCTCCCACCCTGGGAGAATTGGTGTGGGCACCAGACTCAGAAGAAGACTTCAGAGCTCCATCTGGATCTTTGATTAACCTTGCCCGAAGAATTAGGATTTTTTGGCTTGTAATAAGGGTTGACTTGATCAACTCAATTTTAGCTTGAGTCTATATTACCTGCATTTTATTTTGTTGAGTCATGTTGACTCAGTAGTGGACTAGGGTTTCAACCTGGGGTGTTACATTTTCTCCCAAGGCCAAGCAAGTGGGTGCCACCCTCTCAGCCATACGCCTGAGTCCAGGGGGTGCCACATCTCCATCCAGCAGGCATTGGTCCCCACACCACAGATAGCAGCTCCCTTCTCTCATGCGCCAATTGAGGAGAAATCCACCAGGGGTCCACAAATCAAGGGGGCGGCCCAAGACATTCCCAAAAGAACCAAACTATGAAAGGGAAGAAATTCTCTTGGAGAGAACTTCAAGAAGGCGCCCATTACCTGCCAAAAATACTCAAAACAAAGTTAGAAAGAGCCATAACTTGGGGAGAAAGAAAAGGAGATATCCAAAAAGGGTTGAGCCATGGAAGGAAGGAGATTTTCTTGAAGAGCAAGGTTAGGAGGCGCCCTAGTCATTCCAACTAAAGCCAGATATAAAAGGAAACAAATTTTCTCTTGGAGGGCAAGGTTAAGAGGCGCCCAAACACTTCCAGATAAGGCCAAGCATAGAAGGAAAAAAAAATAGTTTTCTTGGAGGTCAAGACAAGGAAGTGCCACCCACTTTCCTTTTTTGAAGCCTCAAGCATCTTTGGAATTATTTGGCCGGCCATATGAGTAGAAATTGATCCTACAATCCTAATTTGAAGATCCCCTCCTTTATTCCCACATGGGAAGATGTAAAACCCTACTCTCTTGTAATGCCCTATAAATTAAAACTCCTTTGTAAGTTCTAAGGAATCAGATGAATAAAACAAAATTTTTTTGTGAGCAAAACTTTGTGTTTTCTCTCTTCCGCACTTGCATCCAGGTGTTGAGCTCCGTGAGGGAGTAAATCCGGGTTCCCCAGGAACCTTGAGGAGGTGTGAGATCTCCAAAACCCCAAACCCTAGGTTAGCCACTTCTACTCCAAAACCCTAGCCGCCCACCATCCACTTCAATCCACCAAACCCTAGCCTATCCCACCTCCCACGGCCTCTCTCTCCAAGTCCAGGCCGACCACCAGCATCCAGCTCCAGTCCAGATACTTCAGATCCAAAGCTCTTTCCAGAGGGAGTCGAATCAGCCTTCAAGAGAATCCGGATCTCAGCGACATCAGCATTCAAGTTCTTCGAACTGGTAAATCCTTCCCTGAGTCTCTGAATCCATCACTTGTTTTTCTTCTTCCCAGATCTTGAGTTCAGGAGAAGCCGACCCAGCCACGAGGCCAGTATTGGAGGATCCATTGCGAAGATAGCCAAATCCGAGGATCCAACAATCTGCTCGAGAGAGTTCTTCCACCCAAATTCTGTGAAGATCACTGTCTGGTTGGTAAACCATCTCTTCTCTTTATTTCTGTCCTGTTGAAAGTTCAGAGCGAAACCCTAGGTCTGGGAGTTTCTCAACCCCCAGCGATCCATTACTTCTGAACTACTCTGATAACTTAGCTTCTTCTAAATTGTGCTTTCAATCCTTACCTAGTTTCCATCAACTTAGTTTAACTTTACTTTGAGTCGAAGCCAATTTCTGGAATATATATAAAAAAAAAAAAGAATTAATCTTAATTTTACTTCCGCATACGCTTCTTTGTTCTTTGTTCTGCATCAGAAGAGGTAACAGAAAAGCTCTTTCATTTCTTTCAATTTTTCTTACAAAAGAAAAGAAAAGAAAGAAAAAAAAAAGAGAAAAACTCTCCAAAAGAGAGATACAAAAAAAAAAAAAAGAATAATCGAGGGTCAAATAACTCTCAAGACAAAGGAGGCGGTGGTAGTCATACATGTTGCAGGGCGGCAAAGCCAGAATCGGACACTTTGTGAAAGCTCCAGTTTCGGAGAATTGCTAGGCTACGAGGCTGTATCGTACCCTTCAATGCTTGTCTGGCCTCCTCCGTGACCAGCAGCTCTCCCATAGGCAGGGGCTCCGAAGAGTTCGTCGGGCGACCTCTGGCTGAAGAAGCTCCGCAGACAGACATTCCTTCGACTTGCTATGCCTTGCCCCTATTAGCGACCGAGGGGCAAACCAACAGCACATCCGCTCCTTAAGGCGGGCCCCCCATTGTGTCAATTAGGGAGGCGACCGCCGCTGGAGCCTTGACTGGGCAGGGCCTCACTGGAACCTCTTCCGCGGTCGCTGCATTTTCCCCCGAGATGCCTAGGGAAGGCGAATTGCTTTGGTCCCCTTTGGGACCATCTCTCCGAGCTTTCTTCCGAGCTACAGACCAGGTGGAAGGGGCCTGTGCCACCCTCCTCTCCGAAGTCTGGCAAAGCCAGCTCAGATTGGACTTCATCCCACCACCTGCAGGCAAAGTGGATCACCTCAGTTAAATGAGCTACAAAGAAACCTAAAGAAGAAGTGCAGAAATTTTCATTGCTATACCTAGTGAGAGGAATTTACTGATTCCCGCTTCATTGCTATACCTAGTCAGAAGATAATAATTTGACTGATCGGCCGCCAAGACTTTCTTTCTGTCATTGGTGATCAAGCGAGGCTTCTTTCACTCAATGTCGAAGCCCTATGGATCAAAGGATAATACAAATAAAAAGGCGAGTTTCCAATTATGGATGGCGCTGGGCATATCCTTAATCACCCTATGACCCGATCTGGGACCAATCACCCACCATCCATTACTGTAGAAGTCCCTCTTGAGGACGAAATGGGCTGAGAACAAGTTGGTATTAGGCTCTACATTGGTGATGCTACACATGACCAGGAACCCGCAGATGTTCCTGATGCTGTTTGGGGTTAACTGCGCTGGCACCACTTGGTACAAGTTAAAAATCTCAACAAAGAAGGGGTGCAGGGGAAATCGAAGACAGGCCTTCAGGTGATCTTCGTATATAGCTAGGCACCCAGGGGGAGCTTCGTTCGCCCGCTCCTCAGTCATGGGGAGGATGAAGGGAAACTACTCAGGAAATGCGGTAGCGTTCCCAGAGAAGGGTTGCCTTGCTCTGAGAAACTGAGCTGGGGACTGACTCCGGACCTACTATATCTCTGGCCCTCGATGGCCCAACCTGATTTCCCTGACTCTCTACAGTCTCTTCCATGACAAAAGAATGAAGCAAAGGGATGGAAAGAAGATTCTACCAAAGGACTAGACTGGTACTCCAGAATGGTTTGGGCTGAGAATGAGATGAGGTTGAAGAAGCTTCCTTGCCCAGACCTTCACTCTTCCCCAAAAGAAAAGTAAGGTCTATGGATCCCCGCAAAGTGTTAATTTGACTCAAGGTTACCCTGGGAGGTAACCCACTTATGACTGACCGCCAGGATAAGATCTATCCTTCATCCAACGGGCAGAGAGCATCCACCACAACTATCCAAATTCCAACCAAAAGATTGCCTCAACCACTGTGCAACGGGATGAGGAGAGATAGCTTCAGGGCCACCTACTCTTTCCCAATCATGGAATGGCACCTGTCCACCATCTGATTCTCAGATCTTGATGGGCAGCTCAATAGAGGTCCCATAATCACTTACTGCCCCGTCTCTTCAAGAGGGAATGTTGATAAAACTCTTTTCATTAAAAAGAAAGAAAATGATATATTAGTTGTACAAATTTATGTTGATGATATTATTTTTGATGCAACTAATGAAAGTTTCTGTGAAGAATTTGCTAAGCTAATATAGGAAGAATTTGAAATGAGCTTAATGGATGAACTTAATTACTTTCTTGGATTTTAAGTAAAGCAAACAAAGGAAGGAATCTTCATCAACCAAGCCAAATACACTAAGGAAATAATCAAGAAGTTTGGCTTGGAGACAAGCAAACAAATGAGCACACCCATGAGCCCATCTTGAAAATTGGACAAAGATGAGAGTAGATCCAAAGTTGATCAAAAGTTATATAGAGGTATGATTGGATCTTTATTATATTTAACTACAAGTAGACCAGATCTCTTGTATAATGTATGCGTATGTACTAGATTTCAATGCAATCCTAAAGAAACACATATGCTTGCTGTTAAAAGTATTCTCAAATACTTGAAAGGTACAAGTAATCTAGGTCTATGGTTTTCAAAAGAATCATCTTTAAATTTAATTGGATTCTCTGATGCTAACTATGCTGGTTGCAAAATTGATAGAAAGAGCACTAATGGTACATGTCAATTTTTAGGATTGAATTTAATCTCATGGCACTACAAGAAAGAAAACTTGGTTGTACTATCTACTGCTGAGGCAGAGTATGTTGCTATAGGAAGTTGTTGTGCACAAGTATAGTGGATTAAACAACAACTAAAAGATTTTGGTGTTAAACAATGCAAAATTCCTATCAGATGTGATAACACAAGTTTTATAAATCTAACAAAAAATCCTATTCAGCATTCTAAGACTAAGCATATAGATATTAGATACCATTTTATTAGAAACAATGTTTCGAATGGTGACATCAAACTAGAATTTATCCCAACTGAAAAACAATTAGCTGACATCTTTTCTAAGCCACTGAATCAGGATAGATTTGATTTGCTCAGAGGAGAATTAGAGCTTTGTGATCCTATATAGATTTAGTTAACCTAATTTCCCTCAAAAGTTAAGGAAAAATTATCAAGAAAACCTCCTACAATTATTCATGATTTCTTGAACATCTTTCCTTGAATTTTCAACTATATCAATTTCAATTTCTGAATCATTTGATTCTATGTGAAAAGTTTCTATTCGAGTCGACTCGAGCAATCTTGCACTTGTCGAGCTGGCTCGAATGTCTGAGTTCTCTATATATCTTTCTGGTTGAGCCGACTAAGTCTTTGCCTAGCTGACTCGGTGTTCTAATTACAATGAGTTCGCTCTGGGCGAGCCAACTCGGGCATTTCTAGGGTTGGGCGAGGTGACTCAAAAATTGGGAAAATGTTATTTAGGTAGATCTGAACTATTTTTTCTAAGTACATCACTCTTCTCACTTTACTTCAAACTCACTCCACTTCTAATGGAAACTTTACCAAACTCCCAAAAATCATTCCTTATAGCCTAAAACTCTTTAATCCCTCAGCAATAGTTTCTCGAAGATCTGCAAAGAAGGTTCTTCAGATCAGTGAATCAAGTGCTCACAGTGAAGATGTAAAAGAAAAAGGGAAAAAGAGAAAAAGATCTGCTCCAGTGCATCAAGATGAAGAAATTCATTCTCCTCTAGAACAGCATGTCTCAAGGGTCAACCGACCTATCACTTGCGGAAGAAGAATCGACTTTGCATTCCTAGAAGAAATGGGAATGAAAATTAGAAATTGGATAGGGAGTCAAGGCTGGAAGTACTTCTACTCTTTGGACATCTTGACACACCCTTCACTGGTATGGATTTTTTATAAAAACATTATTATCAAGGAATTTCACTTGGAATCTACTGTCAAGGGAAAAGTAATAATAGTGGATGAAGAGAAATTGGGCAATTTGCTGCAAATGCCTATGAACAGTGCCACTGAGCTTCTTCTACCGGACAAGGAACATATTTTAAGACTGATTTTGGAAAAAGAAAATGTGAGAATAGTCCAGCATGTACATGCCAATTTACTATCAAAGGAAATGAGGCTTCTACACAGCAAGATCAGTAGGATATTTATTCCCAGAACTAGCCACTTTGATTGGGTCAGTGAGAAAGACATGATCTTTTTGGGACCCTAGATTTAAGAAAGGCCTCTCAACCTTCCTTATATAATGATGTTCTAGATGACTGAAGTAGCAAGAAAGTCAAAGCCTGTTTACCCTACGGTTTGGTTTTCACTCTGTTGTTTGAAGAAGCAGGAGTTGACTTGAACAATGAAATAGGCAAGCCATTACATCACTTTGATATTTACTCTTTCAATTCTTTGAAAAGAATGGGCTACAAAAAACAAGAAGGAACATGGATTAAAGGAATGCCTAGTCAGGTTGCTGCTACCTTTTTAGATGATGAAGCTGTTGCTGAAGAAAGGATTGAAGGCACTAGGATTACTCCATCTGACCTCAAGATGTTAATATTTCAAAAGATGGAAACAATTTCAAATTTATTAACAGATCATATGAATTCTACAATTGAGGAAATAAGAAAATTAGTTATCATCAACTTATAGGATTTGAGGTTTGAACAAAAGCTTCACGAGCAGAAAATTGAAAAAGAAGTGGACTTCAAGGAAGAGATAAGAAGCATCCTACTGCAAAAGAAAACTATTCCCACTGAAGATGCCCCTGAATAGATCATTAAGGTGTCACTTGACTTCCCTGCTCCTATGCCTTCATCTAATCTACCCAAACCTATTAAGACCAAAAAAGATACCAAAACCAAAAAGACTAATACTTTTAGAGCCCCTGTTAGAACTAGATTCAGGGATTTAAGGTTAAAACCCTTGAAAACTAAGGCCTCTGATAAGGTTATAGAGGTAGGCTCTTCTTCTTCAATTGAAGAAGAAGAAGAATAGTTTAGTTGGTTAGTCTTTTGGGTGTAGTCTTTTGTTAATGTTCTACATATTATCTTTTACAATTACAATGTACTTCTTTCATATTTTGTATGCAAAACTTATCAATGAAATGAAAGTTTCTTTAGCAATTTCATTTGTTGTTATATGATATGATAAAACTATGATAAAATTTTAATTAGAATTTCAAATATGAGAATGTAAAATTATCTCAAACAAATATTAAAGATTTTCTCAATCTATTTTAAAACTTGAGCCTAATTTGAAACCACCTTTTTGATTAATTGACAAAAAGGGGGAGAAATATGAAGAATGTGAGATATGAAAAATGGGAGAAATATGAAAATAATGTAAGAAATGGGAAATTAGTATATATGTTGAGTTTCATATCAACCATTCTTAAAGTGTATAAAAAGAATGAAAAAGGGAGAGCACAAAAATGATAGTATTGCTTAATTTAACTTTAAAACCTAACGAAAGGCGGAGATTCTTTTGAATCATTTTTCTTTGATTTATATTCAAATTAATCTTAATGCTCTGATTACTATTGTAATTTTTTTTTATTATTCTCTGATACTCCATGTTTTGCGCTAATTATAATATTATGAAACATGAAAAGTTTAATACTTTGATGATATACAATGATATCATCTCTTGAGCTATGTTTTTCTTTTTCAAATCTAATTAGCTCTGATACATATGAATATTCAACTTTTAAATACTGTCATACATATAAAGTATAAAGAATTTTTCATACCTAGTATTTTATCATCATCAAAAAGGGAGAGATTGTTGACCCTGTAAGTGATTTTGATGATAACCAAATATTGGAGCATGTGTATTTATTTCTGGCAACTCTTCAAGTATCTTACAAGTTTTTGTATGATGGATTAAATATTCAAACTTCAACTCCTACACCTCTGTTTTCTTATTTGACTTGTGTTGTAATGAGTTTTGTAAAGAAGAACCCAATGAAAAAGCTAAGAAAAATTATATAAAAAGGGCTTCTTCTATGTATGTGTGCCTTGAAATTAGTTTTGAGTTGGTATGCTTGAAAATGTAAAGAGTTGCTAAGAGTTTTTTCTTTAACTTCAAGTGTAAAAATCTTGAAGAAGATACTCGAGCCGATCCAACTTGTTGAAGAGCCGACTCCTCCTACTGGCATGCAGCACGGATTCTGGAATGCTGCAATACAAGCCAACTCGAAGGTAACCGAGTCAACTCTAATGAATCTGAGTCGACTTTAATCAGTCCGATCCGACTCTTCCATAGTCTAATTTTTTAAGATTTTTGAGAACAGCCAGGCGAGCCAACCCGAACTGCATCAAACCGACTCTTCCAGAGTAAGGATTTCTGAACATGAGAAAAAGATCCAATCCAAGCTGAAAAGAGCCGACTCCTCGAGTTCAAGTTTTTCAAAGAAAGAAGTTCGAGCCGACCCAAGCTATCAAGAGCCAACTCGTTCAGAGTGATGTTTTATGCCTTGAGACAAAGAGTCGACTGTACTGAAAATTTGGTGACTCGACCTATTGACTAGAAGGATCTGAGCCGACTCGAGCGAATCCGAGCCGACACGAACATCATTTCCACGTATCTAACAGCCAGTTCCAGAATTTGTTTTTGAATGCCAAAAAGTGCTCCAACGATCATAAGTCATATCCTAATGGTCAAAAATGTCTCTAACTGCCTTGGAGTGATGGAAGACTTTATATTTGAAGGATTTGAATTTCCTTAAAGAGAAGAGATAAGAGAGTTCTTAAAAGAAAAGAGAGCTTCATTGAATATTCTACCGGCCAATAGCAAAAGAGCATAAGAGTATTCAAGCTAGACTTAAAGACTTCACCAACTCTGATTTGAAGTTTGAAACAATTTTGGGAAGAAGCCACTGAAACAATTAAAGCTTATTCAAGTGCATTCAAGTGGACTTCCATCAACCTGCACTGGCAACTATCCGATAAATTGAGTTTGTCATTTTTGTTGCATTTCTTTCGATTCATTTTTGAATTGTTGGGTTATTGGTGAGCCTGATTGAAAAACCAAATAGGTTCTTGGTGAGCCTTGATAAAAACCAAGTGTTGGGTTCTTGGTGATCCTGGTAAAACCAAGTTAGGTTTCTTTTGTGAGCCTGTTAAAACCAGAGGGAGTTGGGTTTTCTTTGGTGATCCCGTAAAACCAAAGTGTAGAGGTTTTGGATTGTGATCCTGTAAAACAATCTTACTGTATTCGGGTGTGAATATAGTGGAAATCCCAAGTGGTATCTTGGATAGTGGACGTAGGAGCTGGGTTGCTCCGAACCACTATAAATTTGGTGTGTTTGTGTTGTGCCTCTTTACTCTTTTTTAGCTTCTGCAATTTATAACTCTGTCACAGCAGCTAACATCTTCTAAGGGATTTGCAATTGCACATTACTAGCTTTAAATTTTTAAATTTCCAATTTACCCTCCTCTTGGGTAGCCACCTGGGCAACAAGACATAACCCAATGCTCGTACATTAAGGTCAGTCTCTATAGTCCAGAATGAGTTCCTAATTCCCCTTCCTATTTTTTACCCTTCTCTGAGTCATCTCATGTGTCTAGAACCATTAGGTTCCATTTTATTGCTATTACCAAGCTACATGAATCCTTAGAGCCCATCCTATTTGCCACCTACTTTTGAAAGACCCTTTGGCTTCTATTAGGAGTACCTAGCAAATTTTCTTCTACATGTCATCCATCAACCATGACTCATGCCCCATGCCCAAGTTGTAGTTAAGACCTAATAAACCTCTTTCAATAGCATACATAGTCGAATCCATTAGGTGTTAGTATGAGTCATTTACATCACCTATTTGGAGTCTACATGTGCCCAGCATGTCCACACCTATACTGAGCACCGCACAGCATATGCATCAGGATATTAGCCATAAGAGTAATTTATGTAATGAAACATCTAACAAACTAACTAATTCCTGAATAAGGGCCAATGGAGTCAATGTAGTGGATTCTGTCATGATTAGGCTTAGGCCTAAGTGATTCTCACCCGGGACCGTTAAGAAACTTCATGCTCGCGGAGCTATACCTTTTAAAGTGATAGAGAGGGTTGGACCAAATGCCTATGTGTTAGATTTGCCTATGGATCTGGGCATCAATTCTACCTTCAATATCGTAGACTTGGTTAAGTATAGGGAACCGACAGCGATACCCAGTGAGTTCTTTGGATCTATTCCTTGCATTGCGAGTGACCTTAGCCCAGAGTGTCCACCAATAAATTGGCCCGAGAGAGGAGAACGGATCGAGCGTATCCTAGATTATCGAGCCATCATGAATGGGGGCTGTGGCTATCAACGCTACTTGTTCCGATGGCAAGGCCGGCTAGAGTCGGATGATTCATGGATATCTAGAGAGGACTTGCAGTACCTCGACCCAGACATTCTCGAGAGATAAGTGAGCCAGTGCGATCCTCACTCGACAGGAACGAGTTTGATGGGGATCTTGGGCAGGTCCCGATATTTTTCCATTTTTCTCTTATTTTCTCGCATTTTTTCATTTTTTCTATTCCCGCTATTCCACTTATTCCTGCAATTCCACCTTTATCCCGATCTTATTCCTGATTTATTACTACACTATTCCATCTTCTCCCGTGAATTTTTTTAAAACTTTTGAACCCTAGCCGCCACCCCCTCTAGCCCCAGATCCGGGCTACCCGACCCCCGGCCACCCCCGTCGGGCCGCCGTCGACGCTCGCCGGACCCCGCCCTCGCCGGAGAAGCCGCTCCGCCACCCACGCCCATGGGAAGATGAACGGACAAGGAGGCATCCGCCCGCCACGGCCCACAGCCGCCGCTGCCATCGCCACCACCGGCCTTCTGCCCGCCGCCGTTCCCACCTCTCGCCGGCCCTCACCCGGCCACCGGTGGGGTCCGCCGCCGCCCATGCTCATGGGAAGACGAACGGACGCGGGAGGCGTCCGTCCGCCCACGTGCGCCCCTACACCGCCACTGCCGTTGCCGCCTGCCATCGCAGCCAGCACGTCCGTCGGCCCCGGCCTTCCTCGCCGTCCACCGGCTATGCCGGCGCTCTAAGGTCTCCCATGGTCGTGGGAGACCAAACGGCATGCCCTGGGGCATGCCGTGCCATTCTTGAGGCACCTCACACGCAGCCCGTCGCCAGCCGTCCGCCGCTGGCCATCCACCACCCGCTTCCCGGTCGTCCGATGGTGCCTTGCCGGAGACCGTTCTTCCCTTCCACGACCATGAGTTATTATTTGCACGGATTTCAAAGCAGTCCAATTTTCAGTGCAGCATGCTTTCTGGAGCATATCATCAAGCCGACATGCTTCTCAGAGCAGATCAGCACCACTTTTGATGCAACATGAATTTTGATGTAATTTATTTTTCTTTTTTTGTTTTCTTAGAGGCTAAGAAACTAAGGGTTTTGGTTTTCCTATATAAAGGCCCCCTCTCCCCTTGTAATAATAAGAGATGATTTGATATAAATTTTTGGTTCTCCATTGGTTCCGGTTCAGGTTCTGGGCTGAGGCCCATTTGCCTTCGTTCCCTGCTGTGTGCATTATGGGTTCGATGAGGGGTGTGAGGCGTTCCATGCTGTGTGCATTATGGGTTTGGTGAGCACCCTGGTTATCCCCTATCTCGTCTTCTTTATTCCCTTGTGTCCTTTGAGAGTCATCCTGACATATCTATCTGAGAGCCCTGCTATGTGCATTACAGGTTCGATGAGAGCTCAGGGTAGCTGGTGCTGTGATCCTTCGGGAGGGTAGCATTATGCTCAAGGTAGCTGGTGCTGCAATCCCTCAAGAGGATAGCATTAGGCTTTGACCCCTGACTTTCTGTGTGCATCCCCCGCTAGAGTGAGTCTCTGGGCCATGATTTCCACTTCCCGGTCCCCCATCTTCATCCTTCCTTCACCACATCCACCCAGAAAATTGAAAACAAAAGAGATCAGTTGTTTTACGGTTTTAGTTTCAATGTCACTCTAGTCCCGGGAGGCTTCTTAGCACTCCCAAGATCATAGTTTGTTTAGTTATTTCCCTTTCACAAATAATTCAGGGTTACACCGATTCTCGTCCCGCATCAATTTTGGTATCAGAGCGAGCTGTGGATTAGGGTGTAATCCATTTTTCGAACTCGACAGTGTCGAGTTCTTTGCGGTCGAGGACAATGATGGGGATCCAGGGCAGGTACGAATATTTTTCCATTTTTCTTTTATTTTCTCGTATTTTTTTATTTTTCCTATTCCCACTATTCCACTTATTCCTGCTATTCCACATTTATCCCGATCATATTCCCAATTTATTCCTACACTATTCCATCTTCTCCCATGAATTTTTTTTAAAGCATTCGAACCCTAGCCGCCGCCCCCTCCAGCCCCAGATTCGGGTCGCTCGACACCCAGCCACCCCAACCGGACTGCTGCCGACGCTCGCCGACCCCCGCCATCATCGGAGAAGCCACCGCCGCCGCCCACGCCCATGGGAAAATGAACGGACATGGAGGTGTCCGCCTCCCTCGGCCCACGATCGTCGCTGCCACCGTCACCGCCGGCCTGCTGCCCACCGCCATTCCAGCCGCCCGCCGTCCCTCGCCCGGTTGCCGGTTGGGTTCGCCCACGCCCGTGGGAATACGAACTGACGCGGGAGGCATCTATCCACCCACGTGCACCCCTGCGTTGCCACCGCCATTGCTGCCTGCCGCCCAGCCCGCACATCCATCGGCCACCATCCCGCCAGCCCCGGCCTCCCCCGCCATCCACCGGCAATGCTGGCGCTCTGAGGTCTCCCATGGCCGTGGGAGACCAAATGGCATGCCCTGGGGCATGCCGTGCCATTCTTGTGCCACCTCGCCTGTAGCCCACCGCCAGCCATCCGCCGCTCACCGTCCAGCATCCCGTCTGCAACCCACTTCCCGGTCGTCCGCTGGTGCCTTGCCGGAGACCGTTCTTCCCTTCAATGGCCGTGAGTTGGTGTTTGCATAAATTTTAGAGCAATCCAATTTTTAGAGCAGCATGCTTTCCATAGCAGATCATAAAGCCGACACGTTTCTCAGAGGAGATCAGCACCACTTTTGATGCTACACTAATTTTGATGTAATTTATTTTTCTTTTTTTATTTTCTTAAAGGCTAAGAAATGAGGGTTTTGGTTTTTTTATATAAAGGCCCCCTCTAACCCTATAATAATCAGAGATTATTTGATATAAATTTTTGGTTCTCCATTTGTTCCGGTTATTATTCTGGGCTGAGGCGTGTTTGCCTTCGTTCCCTGCTGTGTGCATTTTGTGTTCAATGAGGGGTGTGAGGCGTTCACTGCTATGTGCATTATGGGTTCAGTGAGCACCCTAGTTATCCCCTATCTCGTCTTCTTTATTCCCTCGTGTCCTTTGAGAGTCATCCTAACGCATCTATGTGAGAGCCCTGCTATGTGCATTACGGGTTCGATGAGAGCTCACGGTAGCTGGAGCTGTGATCCTTCGGGAGGGTAGCTTTACGCTCGGGGTAGCTAGTGCTGTGATCCATCATGAGCATAGCTTTAGGCTTTGACCCCTGACTTTTTGTGTACGTCCCCGGCTAGAGTAAGTCTCAGGGCCATGAGTTCCACTTCCCAGTCCCCCATCTTCATTCTTCCTTCGCCACATCCACCCAGAAAATTGAAAACAAAAGAGATCAGCTGTTTTAGGGTTATAGTTTCAGTGTCACCCAAGTCCCGGGAGGCTTCATACCCAACCCATGGTCCTAGTTTGTTTAGTTGTTTCCCTTTCCCAAATAATTTAGGGTTACATCGATTCTTGTCCCGCATCAATTTTGGTATCAGAGCGAGTTGTGGATTAGGGTGTGCTCCATTTTTCGAACTCGATGGAGTCGAGTTCTTTGCGATCGAGGAGAAAGATGGGGATCCACGGCAGGTCCGGATATTTTTTCATTTTTCTCTTATTTCCTCGCATTTTTTTATTTTTCCTATTCCCTCTATTCCACTTATTCCTGCTATTCCACGTTTATCACAATGTTATTCCCAATTTATTCCTACGCTATTCCATCTTCTCCCGTGATTTTTTTTTAAAACATCCGAACGCTAGCTATCGCCCCCTCCGGCCCCAGATCCGGGCCGCCCGACACCCGGCCGCCCCAATCGGACCATCGCCGATGCTCGCCGTCCCCCGCCCTTGTCGAAGAGGTCACCGCCACAGCACATGCCCGTGGGAAGACGAACAGACGCGGTGGCGTCCGCCCGCCACGGCCCATAGCTGCCGCTGCCATCGTTGCCACAGGCTTGCTGCCCACCGCTATTCTAGCCGCCCGCCGGCCCTCGCTCGGCTGCCGAGGGTGTCCACCGCCGCCCATGCCCGTGGGAAGACGAACGGACGTGGGAGGCGTCCGTTCGCCCACGTGTGCCCCTGCGGTGCCGCCTCCGCCCGCACATCCGCCGGCCACTATCCCGCCGGCTCCGGCCTCCCCCGCCTTCCACCGCCCACGCCGGCACTCTGATGTCTCCCATGGATGTGGGAGAACAAACGGCATGCCTTGGGGCATGTGTGCCATTCTTGTGCCACCTCGCTCACAGCCCACCACCAGCTGTCCGCCGCTCACCGTCCGCCGGCCCGTCCGAAATCCACTTCCCGGTCGTCCGCTGGTGCCTTGCCATAGACCGTTCTTCCCTTCCACCGCCATGAGTTAGTGTTTACATGGATTTTAGAGCAATCCAATTTTCAGAGCAACATGCTTTCTGGAGCAGATCATCAAGCCGACATGCTTCTCAGAGCAGATCAGCACCACTTTTGATGCTACACGAATTTTGATGTAATTTATTTTCCTTTTTCTTCTTAGAGGCTAAGAAACTAAGTGTTTTGGTTTTTCTATATAAAGGCCCCCTCTCCCCCTGTAATAATAAGAGATGATTTGATATAAATTTTTGGTTCTCCATTGGTTCCGGTTCAGGTTCTGGGCTGAGGCCCGTTTGCCTTCGTTTCCTACTGTGTGCATTATTGGTTCGATGAGGGGTGTGAGGCGTTCCTTGCTATGTGCATTAAGGGTTCGGTGAGCACCCTAGTTTCCCCTATCTCGTCTTCTTTATTCTCTCGTGCCCTTTGAGAGTCATCTTAACGCATCTATGTAAGAGCCCTGCTATGTGCATTATGGGTTCGATGAGAGCTCAGGGAAGCTGGTGCTATGATCCTTCGGGAGGGTAGCATTATGCTCAAGGTAGCTGGTGCTGCGATCCCTCAAGAGTATAGCATTAGGCTTTGACCCTTGACTTTCTGTGTGCATCCCCCGCTAGAGTGAGTCTCAGGGCTATGAGTTCCACTTCCCGGTCCCCCATCTTCATCCTTCCTTCGCCATATCCACCCAAAAAATTGAAAACAAAAGAGATCAGCTGTTTTAGGGTTTTAGTTTCAGTGTCATCCTAGTCCAGGGAGGCTTCTTAGCACTACCACGGTCATAGTTTGTTTAGTTGTTTCCCTTTCCCAAATAATTCAGGGTTACATCGATTTTCGTCCCGCATCAATTTTGGTATCAGAGCGAATTGTAGATTAGGGTGTGCTCCATTTTTTGAACTCGATGGAGTCGAGTTCTTCACGGTCGAGGAGAATGATGGGTACCCAAGGTAGGTTTAGATATTTTTCCATTTTTCTCTTATTTTCTCACATTTTTTTATTTTTCCTATTCCTGCTATTCCACTTATTCCTGCTATTCCACCTTTATCCCGATATTATTCCTGATTTATTCCTACACTATTCCATCTTCTCCCTGATTTTTTTTTAAAACTTTCGAACCGTAGCCGTGACCCCCTCTGACTCCAAATCCGGGCTGCCCGACCACCGGCCGCCTCAGCCTTACCATCGCCGATGATCGTCGGCAGCCGCCCACGTCCGTGGGAAGACGAATGGATGAGGAAGCATCCGCTCGCCACGACCCACGACCGTCGCTGTCGCCGTCGCCATCGGCCTGCTACCCACCGCCGTTACTGCCACCCGCCAGCCCTCGGCCGACCACCGGTGGAGTCCGCCTCCACCTATGCCCATGGGAAGACGAACGGACGCGGGAGGCGTCCGTCCGCCCACGTGCGCCCCTGTACCACCACCACTGTTGCCTCCTGCCGCGGCCGCCCGCACTTCCGCCGGCCGCCATCCCGTCGGTGCTGGCCTCTCCCACCGTCCACCGGCCATGCCGGCGTTCTGAGGTCTCCCATGGCCGTGGGAGACCAAACGACATGCCCTGGGGCGTGCCGTGCCATTCTTGTGCCGCCTCGCCCGTAGCCCTTCGCCAGCCGTCTGTCGCTCACCATCCAATGGCCCGTCCCCCACCCACTTCCTGGCCATCAGCTGGTGCCTTGCCGGAGACCGTTCTTCCCTCCCACGACCATGAGTTGGTGTTTGCACGGATTTCATAGCAGTCCAATTTTCAAAGCAGCATGCTTTCTGGAGCAAATCATCAAGTCGACATGCTTCTCAGAGCAGATCAGCACCATTTTTTATGCAACATGAATTTCGATGTAATTTATTTTCCTTTTTTAGTTTTCTTAGAGGCTAAGAAATTGAGGGTTTTGGTTTTTCTATATAAAGGTCCCCTCGCCCCCTATAATAATCAGAGATGATTTGATATAAATTTTTGGTTCTCCATTGGTTCCGGTTCTTGTTCTGGGCTAAGGTCCGTTTGCCTTCGTTCCTTGCTGTGTGCATTATGGATTTGATGAGGGGTGTGAGGCGTTCCCTGCTGTGTGCATTATGGGTTCGGTGAGAACCCTAGTTATCTCCTATCTCGTCTTCTTTATTCCCTCATGTCCTTTGAGAGTCATCCTAGCACATCTATGTGATGGCCCTGCTATGTGCATTATGGGTTCGATAAGAGCTCAGGGTAGCAGGTGCTATGATCCTTCGAGAGGGTAGCTTTATGCTTAGGATAGTTGGTGCTGTGATCCCTCAGGAGTGTAGCTTTAGGCATTGACCCCTGACTTTCTGTGTGCGTCCCCTGCTAGAGTGAGTCTCAGTGCCGTGAGTTCCACTTCCAATCCCCCATCTTCATCCTTCCTTCGCCACATCCACCCAAAAAATTGAAAACAAAAGAGATCAGCTATTTTAGGGTTTTAGTTTAAGTGTCACCCTAGATCTAGGAGGCTTCTTAGACCTCCCACGGTCCTAGTTTGTTTAGTTGTTTCCCTTTCCCAAATAATTCAGGGTTACATCGATTCTCGTCCCGCATTAGAGTTCCTCCCACCCTTGAAGAATTGGTGCGGTCACCATAGGCACCAGAATAAGACAGAGATTTCTCAACCCTCTATGGATTACTTAGTAGCTTTTGAGTCCATTTATAATAAAGGCTTAGCCTATTTGAGTTGTCTTTTATTATTTGAATCCTGTACTGGTCAGCTCATATTGAACTAGTCTTATTCTTGAGTCCTGTACATGTCAGTCCAAGTACAAGTGAAGACATGTCAGCCTAAGTACAAGTGAAGACCGAGCCAGTACAAGTAAAGATCAACCCAGCCTGAAGTTATGAAGATCATGGAATGCTTAGTAGAAGAAATCAGAAGCCTTGGAGTCAAGTTGAAAGCCTTGAAGCCCTAAGTCGCAGGCTGAAGCAAGTTGGGCCAGCAAAGGCCCAGGAGGGGAGCTAGGGCACCGTCCACCCTGTGGTCACCACCCCTTGGTCGGCCACTAGGGTCACCTCCCTTGGCCGACCAAGGCAAGAGAGGGGAGAGCGTTTTGAGGGATTTTAAATCCTAGACCTAACATTTATTCTAGCTAGGGTTTCGGTGTGATTCAAATTCCTAGGTAATGGCTATTGTAACCTTGCTTGGGGACCAAGATTTAGAGTCTATTTAAGAGACTCTACTCTCTTGTATCTAGACACTTTTATTCATGAAATATAACTGAGTTCTTCCAATTACTGTGTGCTACCTGCTGTGTGCTAAGGGTATTCTGTGTGAGCCCCTCCTTCTTCCCGGTGTCCTGCACCCAGTCTCCAGCCGCCATCCATCTCTACAAGCCTTAGCTACCCACCCTCAAACCTTTCTTTCCCTTGCTATTTTTTAATTAATCCTCCATCCTTGCTTTGTTTTCTAATCCTTGAAAGGCTATTTGTAGGTCCCTCGGCTTCTACGATTCCAACGACTCCAGCCGGGCAGCAAGTAGATCACCAGGTTGAAAGCCGAGAATCCGTGGGTCTCTATCTTGATTTTCTAGGCCACATCCAAAAGCGAGAGTGATCCCTTCGCCTATGATCTGCACTGAGTATATCAACCATCATCAGGTACACCTCCTCTGCCTGCCAGTCGCATTATTAGAGATGAAATAGCCCAACCGAGACTTCTCAGCCCCGGCGATCCACTTTTTAAATTGCTTTTAGGTCCTATTTTTCATGCTTTAGCTTCTTATCTTGCATAGATTTTCCTACTTAGGTTCTTGGTCTATTCTTCTGGATTTAGATTCATCACTTAACTTTAAAAAATACAAAAATAACTTATGCATGCATTTTAGGTTCTGCATCATTGAACCCGAGCCGACTCTTCTCCCTGCAATCATGCCGTGACAACCATTATAGTCGGCTCAAACTAGAACCGAGCTGACTCCAATGCCTAGACTGACCAAAACTCAATCTAACATCTAGGAATTTTCCCAGACACAATCCTAATCCTAGATACATCATGAGAGACCATGATAATTGGAACAAATTTAACCTTGTCCCAACCCCCGTGAAATCTTGGATACACCACCTAAGACTCAATACTGACTAGGCTGAGCACTTTGCTCCTTCTTATTCTTTTTTTTCTTCTTCCCCTTCTCGAAGGGATGACATCCTGCTCCAGAACCTCCCACCAGATTCACTAATCTCTTGTTGAGATTGTGCTTGCTCTCATAGGTCTGCAGTAACCCTAACATCTTATGATTGTTTACTGCAGGCCTATTCATTTGGAAATTATCAAGAAAGACCTGGTAGGAAGGAGGCAGAGAATTCCGTATCACATCCTTGTCGAGCTACTCATGCAAAGGATATCTAAGTTTGCCAAATACTTAAATAACTCAATCATGTACATTACATGATTAGTCATCGAAGCTCTATCATGCATACACATGTTATAGATTATGGAAGAGTGATGTGGGATGATTCTAGGATTGCAAAACATGCATGAAAATAGTAAACTATTTTTTTTTATTTTTCTCAAATTTAATTTGTATGCTAAATTCTCAAATAAAATAAGAACTAGAATAAGGATTAGTAATGCAAAGAATCATCGTATCGCAGGCAAACTCATGCAAAATAATAAATTACCAAGACCCGAGAATTGATAAACTTCTAGATTAGGATAGCTTATCTTCATCAAATTAAAAATTAATAGAAGGAAAGGATGTTACCAATCAGTGATTTGAAGAACTTCCAATGAACAGATCACACAGCACTCTGATTGGAGCCTGGATGATGAAGCTCGGTTCCCTTGATTTGATGACTGATTTGGGTGGTCTTGGAGGCAAGAAAATCCTCCTCTCAGGAGGTTCAACATCTCGGGGATCCTGCAAAATGTCAGGGATAAATCAAAATAGCAAGTAAGAAAAAAAAGGGAACTAGGTTTAGAAAGAATCAGGTTAGGGTTTAGAAGTGGGGCAGCTTGAAGCTTGATGAAGATCTCCTTGCTTGGCAGCCTAGGGCACTCCTTCTTGGACGTGTGAAGGCTTGGATGGTAGTTAGTTAGGATGTGGAAGGATGCTAAGGCAGCAAGGAATTCGGCCAAGCACAAGAACACAAACGCAAACCAAAGAATCTAAAGAACAAAGTAACATACAAGTTTGCAAGCTCAAATAAATTTACCAGGGTTTTGATATCATGAATAAAAATTAAGTTATAAGAGGGGGAGGGGTGGGGTTTATATAGAGCTCCCATGTTCTCTAACTATGGTTACACACTTGGGTTACAAGTCCTTAAGAGGTTCGGAAAAGAAAACCTAAAAAGGTTAGGAACTTTGACTTTTCTTCTCCATCTCCTCTCTTCATCATGCTTTGACTTGGTCAAGGATGCCTTCTCTTGCTTTGAATGGTGTGTGGGCTTCAAGGATAGCAAGTGGGTCGGTCCAATAGGTGGATGGTGCATTGGCTGGGCCTCCTGGAACCTGGGGTGGCCTGGTAAAAATATTCTATGGGATCAAAGTGGAATCTTGCTTCATTATGGGTCTGGACTTGGCACCTAGGCTTGATGTCCTTCGGTTGGGGTGTAGATGGACCTCTGAAATCATAGATGGCCTAGTTTAGGAATATGCTCTGGCATCTAGACTAGAATCTGGGCATCTGGAAAACATCTGGAAGGAATCAAGGTTTCAAGAAGGAATCTTGGTCCTGGGTTGTCACACAAAATCTAATAGGCTGATGTAGTAGCTTCTGACTCCTGGATGTGGCCTGTTAGAATTCCAAAATAAGGTAACCTCCTCTCTTGTATAAAAATTAGGCTCATACTGGACTCATAATTGGAGTACAGGACTCAATATACTGACTAGGGTTGAGGGTTGAGACAATCAACTAACCTTAACTTATTACAGGACTCAATCTTAACTGATTACAAAATTTTCAAAACTTTGACAAATGACTAAGTAAATCATCTTTGATCCAGTAATAAGTGTTTGATCATGGTGTTCCCACCAATTCTCCCGGGGCAGGAGGAACTCGACCCCATCGAGTAAGGGTCAATTTGGCATAAGTAGGGTCTGGGTTGAGGCGCTGCAGATCCTCACAAGCATTCCACAAGTCCTCAGATTCTGGCCGACCTTGCCACCGGACCAAATATCGCTGACAGTCTCTATTCTAGGTGTCGATAGCTTGATCGTCTAGAGTTCTCTCAATCTTTATCTCACCAAAAGGCCAAATTGTATGTGGTCACTCTAGGATGGGTTCACTCACAAAGAAAGGGAGTGGCTCAAGGGGCTCGCTGGGTATCACTATTGGCTCCCTAGACTTTACAAAGTCTAAGATGATGAAGGTGGAGCTAATACCTAAATCAGGTGATATCTCAATCACATAGGCATTGGGTCCACTACTATTCATTATTTTGGATGGGCCAGTTCCACGAGTAGAAAATTCTTTGACAGTCACATATTCCTCTGCATAAAAATCTTTATCTTTCTCTTGGGAATTAGCTAAGTTATTATTTAGTTCGTTAATTATGTTCAGCTCTTCACTAATTTCATGATGCATATATTATGTGGAGGCTAGTGTAGGTGTAGATCTGTGATTTAGTACTGTGAATTTTATTGGACTCAAGACTAACACCTAAAAGACTCGACTAGACATCATTTTGAAGGAAATTTATTGGACTCTACGGGACAAAACCTAATAGATTATAGACTCTTTAGGTTTGACCCTAGCATGGCATGCACATGTGAACTTACTATATACTCCTACTAAGTGCCTTAGGGTTCTCCTAAAGTAAGATGAAAATATGACATGGTTAAAGAATTAATGCATCATGCAAATTCCTATAAAATGCAACCTAATAGTAAAGAAAATAGAAGAAGTTTTCGAAAATGATAGAAAATAAGAGCTGGGTTCAGGGTTAGTCTGATTGGATGGAAAGTAAGAAAAGGGTTCGTGGTTAATTGGATAGACTAGGAGACAAGAAGGTGTTTTAGTGATAAGTCCTATACTAATGAGGTTGATCTTATGAGGTTGAGGTATATCTACTGGGTTGGCATAATGAAAAAATGGGTCACTAATTTCGGGGAAGATATTAATGGGAGTCAAAAGAGTGAATTCATTCTGAGGGTACTGATAAAAAACCAAGTCTTTAATAAATTCTTTTGGCTCAGGAAATTTAGGACTAGGCTCTATAATTAGATTATCTTCTTATAACTGGTCTTCTACTACTGGTTCAGCTTGGGTGTGGTCAGGTTCAACTAATATTGGGTGGTCTTCTACTTGGTCAATTAACTCTAAGTCTTCTATGGGAAATTCCTCTTCTTCCTCCTCATACTGTTCCATTAAGCTTGGGTCAGCCTCATATATCTCCTCTTCAAGGTCATTTTGGTGAACCAATGAGGTGGTAAAAGGGGGTAGGCTAAGAAAAAATTGACTAATAACTGGGGTGACAAGGGTGGGTTGGCTAAGATGCTCCTGACTAACACTGGATTCATATCTATGGGTACAAATCCTATTGGGCTAGGGCTGACTAAGGGTTATGGATTCATAGATTATGGGTTCTATCCTATGGGTCTTGTCTAGGGTTCCTAATCAATCTCCTACTAGGTCAAAATTAGTGGTTAACTGGTTGATCCTAGTGGTTTCCTGGTCAAATTATTGGTCTATTTGGTTGAATCTATGGTTCATTTGGATTATCTGGTCATTGGTTTGGTCAAGCTTAGTATTAATTTGCGTATTGGATTGGTTTAGTTGGGTAAACTAGTTTTGAGATTGGATATTCGCTTGGTTCATTTGGATAGTTAACTGGGCAAGCTAGTTCATGATGGCTTCAAAATTGGGATCCATGGCTGAGTTCGATTTAGGGTTTAGTCTTATGGTATTGGGTTCCTGATCTAGTGGTCATACACTCAATCAAGCAATCAGAATGGAATGGTGTAGCCAAGCATGCAAAATAGGTTAGCTTAATCTAGGGTTTCTTAGACCTAGAGCCAAAACTAGGTGGGTCAGCTCAACTTACACTTAACCCAGTAGCTAATCTTTCGTCTAGCCAGGTAGAGGGTGGGAGTGTGGGAGGCCCCCCTGCATTCACATGTATCCAATTAAAAACCACAACACCACTTAGGTCATTTGACTCTGGACCCTCAGCCTTAGACTCTAGATTTTTGTAATAGCCATAGGATTAAATATACTAGTTGGCCCACACAATTCGGACCCGACTTGTTGGTGTCACCTAGCCCACTAGGGCAAATTAAGTCTAATCAATTTTAATTAAGGCTTGGATGGAAATGCTGGGTGGTTGTTTTGGGCCCAGGACAGGTTATGACCTCCTGCCCTGATGTTATATTGATTGCCCTAAAGATTAGATTAGAGAGATGATGGCATTCAGTGGTCCTGATGCAATCTAAAACAATCAGAAAAAAAAAAATATTTTATGTATGTTATATGGAATGACAAATTAGGTGTAGGTTGATTAAGTTAGCAATCAAATTTGGCTTGGGATTGGGGTGTGTGGAAGTTGGTTAGGTTTGGTTGAGTTAAGTGTGCAGAATTAGCAGAATTCAGAAAATTAGTGTTTCAAATGATGCAGGTTTTGACATAGATATAGATGTAGAAAAAATTCAAAAAACATCTAAGACAGAGGACGGATGGTGATGATGACCACTACCAAATTTGATTCAAAATTAAAATCAAATGATAATGTAAATCCTAGGGGTTTCAGACTGCTACAGAAATCTCATGATTTTATTAGGGTTTCTAATATGCTGAATTTTAATGATTTAAATTTTCTATAAAATTAATTAAAAATTATGATAAATCATAGGACATGAAAAGGAATAGTTCACGCAAATTTCATGGAAAAATAAAATTCTTAGGTGGTTGAAATCAGATAAGGAACAGATACCTAATGTAGTGG
Source organism: Areca catechu (assembly GCA_021397845.1). Taxonomy (NCBI): domain Eukaryota; kingdom Viridiplantae; phylum Streptophyta; class Magnoliopsida; order Arecales; family Arecaceae; genus Areca; species Areca catechu. The sequence continues at coordinate 75,000,770 of CM038041.1, forward strand.
ACAGGATGTAGAAAATTTAGAAATTAAGGTTTTGTGAATCTAATGCAAATAAACACTATCCTAAACCCGCTATGATACCAAACTAATGAGGGATGACTCTAGGATTGCTAAACATGCATGAAAATAGTAAACTATTTTTTTTTCAAATTTAATTTGAAGGCTAGATTCCTAAAATAAAATAAGAACTAGCATAAGGAGTAGCAATGCAAAGAATCATCGAATCACGGGCAAACTCATGCAAAATAATAAATTATCAGGACTTGAGAATTGAGAAACTCCCGGATTAGGATAGCTTATCTTCATCAAATCAGAAATTAAAAGAAGGAAAGGATGTTACCAATCAGTGATTTGAAGAACTTCTGATGAAGAGATCACACAGCACTCTGATTGAAACCTAGATGACGAAGCTCGGTTTCCTTGATAAGATGACTGATTTAGGTGGTCCTGGAGGCAAAGAAAGCCTCCTTTGGGGAGGTGAAACACCTCGGAAATCCTACAAAATATCAAGGGTCAATCAAAATAGTAAGTAAGAAAAAGAAAGGGAACTAGGTTTTGAAGGAATCAGGTTAGGGTTTAGAAGTAGGGTAGCTTGAAGCTTGATGAAGATCTCCTTGCTTGGCAGCCAAGGGCACTCATTCTTGGATGATTGAAGGCTTGGATGGTAGTGTGTTAGGGCATGGAAGGATGCTAGGGCAGCAACGAATTTGGCCAAGCACAAGAACACAAACACAAACTAAAGAATCAAAAGAACAAAGTAACACACAAGCTCGCATGCTCAAAAAATTTACCAGGGTTTTGATATCATGAATAAAAAATTAAGTTACAAGAGGGGGAGGGGTGGGGTTTATATAGAGCTCCCATTCCCTCTAACTTGGGTTACACACTTGGGTTACAAGTCCTTAAGAGGTTAGAAAAAGAAAACCTAAAAAGTTTAGGAACTTTGACTTTTCTTCTCCTTCTCCTCTCTTCTTCATGCTTTGACTAGGTCAAGGATGCCTACTATAGCTTTGATTGACATGTGGGCTTCAGGGGAAGCAAGTGGGTCGGCCCAATCGGTGGATGGTGCATGGGCTTGGGCCTCCTGGAAGCGAGGGTGGCCTGGTGGAAATATTTCATGGGATCAAATAGGAATCTTGCTTTTTTATGGGCCTGGGCTTGATCTCGTTGGGCTGAGGCATAGATGGATCTCTGGAATCATGGATTCCCTAGTTTAGGAATATGTTCTAGCATCTAGACTGGAATATAGACATTTAGAAAATATTTGGAAGGAATCAGGGTTTCTTGAATGCATTTTGGATCTGGGATGTCACACAAAATCCAATAGGCTGATGTAGTGGCTTCTGACTCCTGGATGTGGCCTGATGGAACTCCAAAATAGGGTAACCTCTTCTCTTGTACAAAAATTAGGCTCATACTGGACTCATAACTGGAGTACAGGACTTAATATACTGACTAGGGTTGAGGGTTGAGACAAATCAACAAACCTCAACTTATTATAAGACTTAATCTTAATTGATTACAAAATTATCAAAACATTGATACATGACTAAGTAAACCATCTGGGATCCAGTGTTCTGTGTCTGATCCTGGTGTCCCCACCAAAGTGGTCCAGTATCTCTCCGTATCATCCGGAGTGTCAAAAGACTCCTTTAACTTTTGAAGAATCTCCTCAGGCTAGGCCTCCTCAAACTTGTGATTGAACTCATCGTTCATCACAGCCAACATAATGCATTGCACCATGGTGTGGTTAGAGATCCACTTTTGGTAAGTGTCCCTGATAATGCCACGAGCATTGGGGGCTTGGATTTCAGGTGCTGGATTCGTTATCACATAAAGGATCCGCTCATGTTCTATGACTATCCTATGTTTTCGATACCAGCTATCAAAATTGGATCCAGAAAGTTTGTCATTATCTAATAATGACTAGCGATAAAGTGGTTGGCAAGACCTATCAGTATTTGAATTATTTAAGAAAACTTAAAGACATGGATTTTAGTCTAAAGGTTTCTCTCACTATTTTATTCAGATTGGTAGCCTCTACACTCCAATCTGAAGAATAACATTTATCCTTTAGTAGGTACTAGGATCCAATAGGCTACATAAGAGCCCGACATTGGTCGGCCAACCCAGATGCATATAATGGTAGATACAATACCAATAGCTTCTCTAAGCAACTCCTAGTAATCGATTTGCCCAAGGGGTCCTCACAATTGGCCTTTGGGCCTCCTATTGAAGGTCCTGGTTAAGTCCAACCATTAACATGATCAAATTCAATACTTCTAACTAATCCATGATCAAGCCTGACTTTAGCCGGCCCACCTGACAACGTGTTAAGATAGTCGCACTGAGCCATCATATGTTGAATGGTAATCTGTTGCCCAGTAAGCAACCTAATAGGGTGGGTAAATTGAGTCTCTAAAAGTAATTACTTGATGTAATGCTATAGTATGTGTTGCTGTGTCAACTCCTGGACTGGGAACTAAGATGGCTGGATCAGCTTAAGCGCTCCTCTCCTGGGCGAACCTGCAGAAAAGTCCCCAAGGGCACCGTTGGTGTTCTGGTGGGGGACCCTCCGATGCTTAAGTTAGCAGGAGATTGAAGGCAACATAATGGAGGAACTAAATGATCCAACAGCGTAAGGAGAGGGAAGAGTTCTCGTACCTCCAAAACGGGGTCCCCTAGGTACCTTATATAGGCAAGGAACAGTCTAAAATCCATTAGGGGAGAGGTTAAGGAAGACCGATCTGCCTCTATGAGAATCTGGAGAGTGGCCACGTGGCGTGTAGATACAGCGACACCATGGAAGTAGTGGAGCAGGGTCATTGGGATAAAGAATCCCGCCATAATAGAAAGATATTTCTGGAGTACCCTGGATGCCAAGGCTTGCCCGTCGGACGTCGGCCACAAGGCGGACAGTCGGTCGGGTCAAAGGCCGAACTCCCGAAGAAGAGTGGCAGGCCGGACCCCAGCAGGAGAGGGTCATTTGGACTTTGGCTCCAGTGGATCGGACCACGGGCAGAGGATGGTGGGCCGAAACCCAGCAGGAGAGGGTCGTTCGGGCCTCAGCTCTAGTGGATCAGACCCCGGGCAGAGGATAGTGGGCCGGACACCAACAGGAGAGGGTCATTCGGACCTCAACTCTAGTGGATCGGACCCCTCGTGGTTGGAGCAACCGGATCAGATTGTAAAAATGGACCGGTTCTGATGAAGGATGAGCCATCATGGTATAACAATATGTAATCCAATCCAACAGTTAATCAAAGTACTATGATTTGAATATAATGCTCTAAAGTAAATGTGTAGCGAAAATATAGAGTAATAAAAGTAAGAGCAATAAAAGGAGACAATCAATCACAAAGATAAAAAAGTATAGTGGTTCGGTGCTATCCAATGCACCTACATCCACTCCCCAAGATTCCCTTAGGAATTCACTATAATCTCAACCAATTATAGCCAATTAGTTTTCTAGGCTCACTAATCAAAACCTGACTTGTTTTCACAATGCTATCAAGTTAAAACCTCACTTGGTTTTACGGGTTAACCAAGAACCTAAATGGTTTTAAGGCTCACCACCAACCTTCCTTGTTTTTTTAGGGTTAACCAAGATTCTAAATGCTTTTCAAAGTCTCACCAATAACCTCCCTTGATTTTGCTATAGGCTAACCAAGAACCCTTACAACAAATAATAATTTGAAATAAAGAGAATAAAAGCTTTCTAATAAAAAGTGGGTATCTCTTTGAAGTTCGAAGTTGTGATACTTTTGAACTTGATGAAGCCTCTTTGATTGCTCAAGAATGGTTGATCATTAACGCTCTTGAAAGATCTTGATGCTTGGAAGCTTGCTTTTGCTTGAGAGTGGTTGAACTTCAATGAATAGGAGTGAATGCTCTCTTTTCTTCGCTCTTGGATATTTTTATTTCATTCTCATGTCTTTTGATTTGATTTGAACCATATAAATACCTTTCCAAGGCCTAAAATCTAGTTTCTAGCTTTTATACTCGAAAATCTAGCCATTGAGGTGAAAAGAAATAAGTTCTGTGTTTAAAAATCTAGCCATTACTGTTCCCAGAACTTCATGTGTCGACAGTTCAGGCTGTGAGTTGACACTTCAGGTCGATACTTGAACTTCTTAAGTTGACACCCAGTTCAAATATCTTCAATCTGGCTTTCTGAAAATCTCAGATGTGTCGACACTTCCTCAAGTAAGTTGACACATTGAGTCGACACATCGCATCCATGTGTCGACAATTTTGCAGTTCTTCATCTTCAGCAAGTTCTGTGACTTAAAAATCTCAGGCGATGAGCTGATCCATGTGTCAACACTTTGAGTCGACACTTCAAGTCCATGTGTTGATACTTCAGCCATGCCATTTGAAACATTCTTTGTGTATTGGCTTGAGTTGACACTTCACTATCATGTGTCGATACTTGTTGTCATGTGTCGATACTTATTGTCATGTGTCGACACTTTGAATCGACCCTTTACTGAGATCTTAACAAAAATACTTGAACTTGTGCCGAATCAAATTTTTATCTTACTCAAGTATCCATTCAAGCAAACTTTGACTGTCCAAGTCTTCTTTGAGCATATCTTTCATCTAAACTTGGCTTCTTCAATCAAATAAACTTTTTTAAATTGATGAGCACCTTTTTCGATAAAAACATACTTCAAAGAAATCATTAGTACTCAAGTTATACTTCACCATTTTGCTTATCATCAAAATCAATAATGGATTCAACAATCTCCCCCTTTTTGATGATGACAAATCTTTCAAGTATAAATTGCTTAAAAAGCTTTTAAAAGAATTTGTCAATGTGCAAAGAGCTAAATGCAATAGGTGTATCAAAATAATTTGTAATATTGACATGATGTATCAGAGCAAGTGTGATATAATGATCAAGAGTGTCAAAGCTTGTTATAATGATTAAGAGTATCAGAGCTTTGGGATATCTAAGACATAAACTCATGTATCATGATACTCTATAAGAAAATATGTTTAGGAGAGACAAAAATTCAGTAATAGACAAGGCTCCCCCTGAATCGATGATTCATAAAAGAGTTCATAAATATCTTTTCAAATATTTAAAGAACGGATTTAAGATGAAATTCAATTCATACAAGATTTTCAATGTAAAGAAAGTATTGCTTCCCCTTACTTAAGGAATTTGTAAACAATTTTCATTTCAAGTTCAACTAAGTTTTCAGAATAATTTTCAATTTACACTGTTTTATTACTCCCATGCACATTTATACTCTAGTCTTATTACTCCCCATTTTTGTTATCATTAAAATGGTAAAAAAAAAAAAAAAGGCAAGTCATTCAAGATATAGCATTGAATTACAATAAAAATTCATTCATTCATTAATGAAGATGATGAGGTACTAAAGGAAAGTTAAAGCATTTCATTCATTTGAAGTCATAATGATGAAGTACAACACAATAGTCCATTTAAATTCAGAATTTGTACAACAACAAAACATACAAAAGATGTATAAAAGTAAACTATCTAAAGATACAAAGATATCCTAATCCTCATCCTCATCATCATCAGAAGATCCAATCTCAATCGGTCCAGTATCAATAAAATAGCAAGCTCGAGGCCATATCGATCTGAGATCTCGAAGGTGGTTCCTGGTCGGTCGTGGAGGAGTACGACGACCAAGTCCTCTGCATCGAGCATACGTCTGACCTTTAGCTAGAGTAGAAGAGGTGGAGACTATGTCCTCAGCAGGAATAGAAAAGATCGGGGTGACAGTCTCTGCGACTGTCGGAAGTGGTGTACAATCAAAAGATGGACCAGAATCAAGATACTGAAAGCTAGGTGTGTAAAAACCTAGCTCTTGAATAAGAGATGATGTATGGATGGTAGGTGTATCAAGAGTGGGTGTATCAAAAATAGGTGTATTAGTTGATGAAATGATAGGTGTATCAATGATAGGCGTATTAGCTAAGGAATGAATGGGTGAATCTACAAACCGTGAGTCAATAATAGAAGTGTCAATAATGGGTGTATCAATAATGGGCGAATCAACAACAGGCGAATCAACAATATGTGAAAGAATAGGAATCGAAACATGATCATATGATCTGGATGGTGGAGTAGATAGGACAGGAGTCTGAGTAGGTGAACTGGAAGGGTCACAAATGGGACTCCTAGGCAAGTCTGTTGTCACCTCTGCCACTAGCTCTGAAATCGAATCTGGGAAGTCGAATCCAACAGAGTCAGTCTCCTCATCATCACCATCATCATCACTATCATCAACAACTGGTGCTAGAGTAGGTGGAGCTATATCAAAAACTGGAGTACTCCCTATAGGTCTGGACAGTGTGGTCAGAATAGCTGAGATGCCATCACTCAGTCCACTGTGGCTCTCTTTGGTCTCAGTAATGAAATAATCAAGAGATGTCTAATGATCAAAACATCTATCTCAATGCGCCTGACTCTGTCTAATAGACTCTTTGTACCTCCTGGAGTATCCGACTGAACTGGCTAAGGCTGAGATGAAGGCTCAGACTGAGAAGCATTCTCTGGCTGTGTTGCTGTCTCAGGCTGATTCTCTGGAAGAGGCACCTCCGTAGGTCCCGCCTCACCGAAAAGTATGTGCTCTTCCTCTATAGCGTCATCATCATCTCTGTCATCGGCCTGACCAGATACTCTGCATCTCCACTTGTCTCTGAATAGATGATAACCCATCTGATGTAATGACCTGAGTCATAAACATCAGTATGTAAGAGCATATGGAAGGGCTCGTCATCGAAACTAACACCGTACTCCCTGAACAATAAAATTAACCCCAACCTATAGGGTAAGCAGAGTCGCTGACTCGTCGAAGCCTCAATAATCTGATGAACCATGAGCACCGGAAGGTAGATGGGTGTGCGCTGTACCAATGAGACCATCATGAGCAACTCTCACTCAATGATATAATCAAAACATCCAGTCTTCGGCAGAAGGATCCGGGCAACAATATGGTGTAATAGTCTCATCTTCGTAGATAAACAGGATGCAGGCACGGTGGCTTCCTCAGGCAACATGTCTGACTCGAATACACATTGGAGACCAATCACTTTATTAATCAAACTGTCAACAACTAACCCAGTCATAGGAATATCCCATACTCTGCTCAATATCTCTGAAGTAAAGGGGATATCCCTGCCTCTGACCTAAGCCAGCCAACCATCACTCCCATGGGCTAATGATCCGTAGAGCGCTCGTATAAGCCCTGGGTAGTATCTCTCGCTCAGAGAACAGAAGGATGTCAGACCAGCATCTCGAATCCACTGACTGATCCTGAAGTGCTACTGGTCGACGAAACTGAAGTCTACATAGCATCCTCCGACAATCATCTTCGAACTCATCTGGCTAGAAGCTGCAAATAAGGGTCGAATAGGCAGATTTGGAGCTCTAGGTTCATGTCTGGCCTTTGTTCTTCATTCTTCTTCCTGATTGGACGGCCGAGGGTGATGAACTATTTGTTTCTGGGGTCCCATTGCACAGAATAAAGATTTGAACAAATTTGAAGGAAAAACCTAGGGTTTCTAGGATTCAAATTGGAAATGGAAAGCAGAAAGTCATTCAATCCAAGCCAAAAAGCATCGCAAATGAAGAATCAAAGGGTTTTGAGCATGAATTGGATGGAAGAAACTATTGGGAGTGAGTTAGGGTATGTGTCGGCTCGAGTGGGGTGGTGAAATGATGGAAAAAATACTTCAAAAAGCCCTTATCCTCAATCTACTGCCGTTCATGTGTCGACTCATGAATGTGTCAATGAAAGGATTATGCCCTAAAGGCCAATCGAAATGTTATATTTTGATGGGAGTTTCTTTTGTATAAAGCCCTTATCCTCAATCTACTGCCGTTCATGTGTCGACTCATGAATGTGTCAATGAAAGGATTATGCCCTAAAGGCCAATCGAAATGTTATATTTTGATGGGAGTTTCTTTTGTATCCCAAACCAGTGTATTGACATTATCAATTAATAAAGGTATTTTATTTTCATCATACGCTGTATCTTATTAATTTTATTAAGATATGATGAACCCCATAGATTAGGGCTATGGTTCTAGGGTTATGAAGAGATCATACTAGTGAGACCTAAAGCCTTAAAACCATAATCTAGAATATTCCTGGTCGATGGGATATTGAGCAGGGGATCAATGTTTCCGGTAAGACCAGCACATCCTATGTATGCTTGGTGAAGAGGGTGATTGATCTCACAGTCACTTGTGTTTGACACTAATACAAGGATATGTATGCTCATTAGAAAATGAGTTCACTGAATGGATCTAGCTTGAGAACATCTAATGGAACCTTATATGTTTGTCAAAAGATAGTTCTCATAGTGTGAGTGGTGCATGTGGTCCTTTGACCTGAGACTGCCATGGTACCTTGTATGCATGAATCCATACTTTGGTTAACACTCAATCATGACACTGAGTCATGCATGGGGTGATGCTGGGTATGGTGGATTACGTATGGAGGTTGTGAGTAGGTCAAAAAGGAATCGATCAATCCTAGTAAGAGGGAAGCGCATCCAGAAAATTTCAATCAAACGAAGATTCGGGAAATCTTTGACCAAAGTATGAGCATTTGAAATAGTTTCTAGTGGTTCATTAAAGAATCATCATTATCAGATTAAGCAAGGAATGAATATGAAACTAGATTTGACAAGTATCCATATCCATAGTCATATTCAGGGTGCAAGTAGATCGAAGGACTGAATTGCTCTATAACTCACCACTAAAGGGTATTTTGGTAAATCAACCAAAATTCCTCATCTTCCGGGTAGGCATGATATGTTGCTAGACATAAATCTTGTCTTGTAGGTCTTCATGAACCAATTGATTTGGTACATGAGTCAATTCGATGTGTGATTCGAATTGGACAATTAGGTGAGCCAATTTGACCAAATTAGGTCAATCAGGTTGGATCGGATCGAATTGACTCAAATCTAAACCTACTGCTGGCTAAATGTTGAACCCAATGGATCACACACAATAGAGACTTGGCCAAGGAAGTCATTCATGATTTAATTAGGGTCATAGGATCCTAATAGGTTAGCCGGATTACATACTAGCATATGTAGGCTAACCAAATTCCTAACCCAATTGGATTGGATCTGGTTGCTTGCTAATTGGGCTAACATAATTATAGAAAACCTAAATTAGGTTGAGTCCTAAGTGGGGATACCCTAATCAAAGCTAAATCTGATTTTAATTTGGGTTTAAGGACATTTTAGGCACCATACATGAAGAGTCCCAATGGCTTGGGACTCTTGGTACCTAAATGATACCTTAACTTCAAAAGGACACAGAATGAGCTATAGATCTCTGATTTGAATATAATTTATATGGTCAGAAAGAAAATTTTATGCTCTTTCCAATGACACCCATATTTCATATGTTTTGGCTGGTCAACATTTTTTGAATTTGCGTGGAAGAAGGATGGCGCGCGCGGTGCATGAAGAGTCGCAACTCTTCATGTGGCATGCAGTTCTGATGGAGAGTCCTTATGCTATCAGGACTATTCATAATCTATGATTTTTGGAGATTGAAGAGGCACCTCTTGGTTTCATAGGTACCAGTAATTGACATGTGGCAAGTTCGAATTCGTCCAGAAAAAAGAAGGGATGTGAATAAGGCCTTCGGTGCATGAATGGGCTTATTAGATATGATTTTTCAAGCCAGAAAACTTCTCTTTGATCTTGAAAAATCATATCTAATAAGTTGATTGGAGGACATATCACACGCCCCTCTTGTATTTATAAATAGGGGGCGGTGAAATGAGTCTGATATAAGAATTCCACCGAAGTATTATTCTGAGTGTCTCTCTCTCCCTCCTTTCTTTAAGACAAGAATTGTCTTGTTAAGGCAAGGCCTTTTCTAATAGGACAAGGCTTTGTTTTAGGACATAAGCCTAAGAGGTCCTAGAGGAGGGTTGTCCTAAAACTAAGAGTGGTTTATGAGAGTGTCTTTAGTGCCCTACAGTAAGACAGGGTGTCCTACAGTGGTTAATAGACCAAAGGCTATCGAAAGAGTTCTATTTATCCAAGCAACTTGAAGAAGGAGTTCTTCGTTGGTCTGAGATTCATGTGGATCACCGTTGGAGGGCTAACGTTTGGGTGCCTGGTGGAGAAGAAGGCTGAATCAGGGTTTTCTTTATCAGATTGGATACTAGCGATTCAGGTTGGTGCCTAAACTCTAGTTTATATTATAGATGCATGTTTGTATGTTTTAATTCCTAGTAGGGAGGTCTTGGATTAAGGGTTTGGTAGTGGTTTCATGATAAATTTTTGAAATCCATGCTTCTGCCCTGGTCACCAAAACCCTTACAGTGGTATCAGAGCCACCTTATGATGGCTAAATCATACAAAATTTGAAGTTGCCCAATTTTGTAGGACTCTTGAGGTTGACCATTTTGGTAGGACTATACAAAATTTGATGTTGCCCAATTTTGTAGGACTCTTGAGGTTGCCCATTTTTGTAGGACTACAAAATTTGAAGTTGCCCAATTTTGTAGGACTCTACAAAAGTTTAGAGTTACATATGATTGAAATGTTTATGTATATACGTATGTCACTGGTTAGGGTTTTTACTTAAATCTTAACCAATATAGAGATATGTTTAGCTTTCTAGTCATCATTCTGAAATAAGGTTGCCCTGGCATAATGGTGGATCCATTATATGATAGATGGTTGTCCTAGTATCATGACACACTTGGCACATTATAAAATGTTATATGATGCATGGTTGATGAATGGTAATATTAAAATGTGCTTCTGTTTGAATTGCCATCTATTAAAATTATATTAAGTTGTAGTGTCATATACCAAAAGCAAAATAATCAAGATGATTAGTTGATCATTCGGTGTATAGGAAAAGTGGTTCATGATCGGTAAAGAGGACGTGGTTTTTAATTGGTTCCGTTGATTGACTTGGCCAATTTTTAATGGTGTCTAGGAAAGCAACGGGGGGACTTCCTCTACTCTCCCACTTACCTGGCCAATAAGATTAACTTAATTCTTGATTGATATGCTTAGTGTAATATTCACTACATTAGGCCTTTCTTCATGCTAGGTCATTATTATGTTATGATCTGTATTAGGTTTGTTGTATACACACAAGGCCTATTATGGTAAATAACACAATTTTGGCCTGGTGCATTTGATACTTATGGCTTGATTTAATATAATACTTTGTTGAGAACACACAAGGGTATTATTATTATAATCATGACAATTAAGGAATGAAGGGTCTTACTTAACTAAAAATATTATAGTTTGTTGTGCACACACAAGGCTATTAATATTTTAGAGGACAGGTTTTGTTGAGAATTGTATGAGATACAATTGGAAAGAGTTTTCCTACCTTTAAACTTATAAAAGATTTGTTGTATACACACAAGGTCTTTTATAAGGAATTAGGATCTCAACCCCACTAAAAAAACCAAATAGGGTTTCTCGATCACCATATAGAGGGTTATGATGCTTGATAAAATAGTGGAAGACTTAATTAAGTTAAAGTCCTAATTTAATTATATTTTATCAACATTGGTTGTTTGCTTATGTTATGTTCTTTGTTAATGTAGATTAAATGGCCTCTTCACTCTCACTCCATAGTATACTTGATGCCAATAGATCTACTAGACCAAACTATGTTGACTGGTTGAGAAACCTAAAGATAGTACTCAGCCAGAAAAAACTTTCTTACATTCTTTATACCCCTACCTTGGAACCTTTAGGGGAAGATGCCTCGCAAGAGGAAAAGACCACATAAAAGATGTGGCAAAATGACTCACTCACTGTCAAATGTATCATGCTTGCCTCTATGACCAAAGAGTTGCAGAGGCAACATGATAGCATGGACACTAGCTCCATACTGCTCAATCTAAAAGAGCTATATGGAGAACATAGTCAAATTGCTAGATATGAGATATCTAAGCAGTTGTTCCATGTGAGAATGACAAAAGGTACATCCGTACAAGATCACATACTGATGGTTATTGACCTGATCACTTGATTAGGTCAATTTGGTTTTGTTATGGATGGGGAGTTGAATCAGGATTTGATCCTGCAATCACTCCCAGAGTCATTTTCATAGTTTGTTCTTAATTATCATATGAACAAACTTAACACTTCCTTACGTGAGTTGTTAAACATGTTAAAAATAGCAGAGAGCCATTTAAAGAAAAATAAGGCTCCACTTCTTCTTGTGGATGGGATCAACAAGAAGAAGTCAGACAGAAAGGGTTATAAGAAGAGATTGAACCCAAAAAGGGGCATCAAGAAGAAGAAAGGAAAGAATGCCTCCTAACAGATGTCCTGCTTTCACTGTGGCAAACCGAGTCATTGGAAGAGGAACTGCAAGGCTTACCTTGCAGGTGTGAAGCCTGGTGCATCGGATGCACCAAAAGGTATGAAGGAAGTTCATACTATTTTGTCATTTGATTCTTCCATTTCAAATACTTGGGTATTGGATTCTGCCTGTGGTCATAGTATCTACAAATTAATGCAGGGGCTGCAGAGGCTTAGAGTATTGAAGGAAGAAGACTTCGAGCTCTACGGTGCTGGAGGAGAGTCCATCCAAGCTGAGGCCGTATGGACTTATATCTTGAAGTTACCTTCGTGAAGGATTTTAGAGCTGAGAGATTGTTACTATATGCCTAAGGTCATTAGAAATATCATTTCTGTACCCTTGTTACTTAGACAAGGTTATACTATGAATGTGATGAGCAATGGTTGCTCAATCAGCTTTTCTAATGAAATTATATGTTGTGGCATATTTTGCAATGATCTTTTAACTCTATCCACTAAAGATAATATACTTCATGTAAGTAACAAAAGAAAGAGAGATGATGTAAGCAATACTTTACTCTGGCACTATCGGCTTGGACATATTAGTGAGACTAGGTTTAGCAAGTTATACAAGAAAAACTTTTTTAATCCTTTTGATTATGAATCATTAGGAACTTGTGAATCATGTCTCATGGATAAAATGGCCAAGACTCCATTTAGTGGACATAAGCTGAATGCTAGAGTAGATAAGTATCTATTTGTATGATATCCTAAAGATAGTATAGGATATCTGTTCTACCATCCTACTGAACAAAAAGTTTTTATCAGTAGGCATGCAACTTTTCTGAAGAAAGAGTTCATCCTACAAAAGGGCAGTAGGAGAAATATTAAACTTGAAGACGTTCAATAAATAGATACATCTCAATCATATGATAACATAGTTAGTATAGAACCAGAACATACCACTCCTATCCATAGGTCTGATAGGGTGCATCATGCATCTGAGAGGTATGGGTTCATTATTGAAAATAATGAAGCCCGGATCATTGAAAATGATGAGGCTCTAACCTATACAGATGCTGTCATGAGTAGGGACTTAGACAGATGGCTGGAAGCCTTGAGATCTGAAATGAATTCCATGTATGTCAACCAAGTGTGGACTTTGGTTGATGCACCAGAGAGTGTTAACCCTATTGGATGCAAATGGGTCTATAAGAAAAAGATTAGGGCAGATGACCAAGTCGAAACTTATAAAGCCAGATTAGTGGCTAAGGGTTTCAAACAGAAACAGGGAATAGATTATGATGAAACATTTTCTCCTGTTGCAATGCTCAAATCAATTCGGATCGTGATTGTTATAGCAGCATTTCATGATTATGAAATCTGGCAGATGGATGTGAAAACCGCATTCCTTAATGGTTTCCTTGAGGAAGAGGTCTATATGTCGTAGCCAGAAGGTTTTATCTTAGAGACTAAACGTAATCAGGTATGTAGGTTGAAGAAATCCACTTATTGATTAAAGCAAGCATCCCGGAGTTGGAACATCCGATTTGATAAGAAAGTCTAAGAGTTTGACTTTATCAAAAATGAGGATGAACCTTGTGTGTACAAGAAGACTAGTGGTAGTGCCATAGTTTTCTTGGTTCTGTATGTGGATGACATACTTCTCATTGGGAATGATATCCCAAGGTTACAATCAGTCAAGGTATGGTTATCTAAATAGTTTTCCATGAAAGACTTGGGAGAAGCATCCTATATACTGGGTATCATGATTTATAGAGATAGATCTAGGAGGATGCTAGGCTTATCCCAGTCTAGGTACATTGACCAAGTGCTAAAGAGATTTAGCATGGAGGGAAGTAAAAGAGGTTACTTGCCCATTGGTCATGGCATACATCTTTCTAAGATGATGTCTCCTAAGACACCTGAAGAAAGAAATAGATTGAATTCTATACCTTATGCTTCAGTTGTAGGATCTATAATGTATGCTATGTTATGTACCAGGCCTGATGTGGCATATGCCTTGGGTATGGCCAGTAGATTTTAGGCTGAACCAGGAGAGGATCACTGGAAGTCTGTGAAAAATATTCTTAAGTACTTGAGAAGGACTAAGGATATTTTTCTGATATACGAAGAATCTGATCTTAAATTGGAAGCTTATTCAGATTCTAGTTTTCAATCAGATCCAGATGATAGCAAATCTATTTCAGGATATGTTTTTACCCTAAATGGAAGAGCTGTAAGCTGGAAGAGTTCTAAACAGTAGACTGTAGCTGACTCAACAACTGAGGCAGAATACATTGTTGTTAGTGAAGCTGCCAAGGAAGCTGTCTAGATGAAGAAGTTCATCTCAGAGTTGGGCATTGTTCCGGAGATTGAAGGTCCAGTACCACATTATTGTTATAATACTAGAGTCGTCGCTCAAGCTAAGGAACCTATAGCTCATCACAAATCAAAGCACATTCTAAGACGCTTCCATCTCGTTTGAGAGATTATTAAAAGACAAGAAGTCTGCATTAAAAGAGTAGAAATGAAGAACAACATAGCAGACCCGTTCACTAAGGCTCTACGATAGCGGGAGTTTGATAGCCACCTCGATTGTATGGGGTTAAAATTTAAAGGCGATTGGCTTTAGTGCAAGTGGGAGATTGAAAGGATTATGCCCTAAAGGCCAATCGAAATGTTATATTTCGATAAGATTTTCTTTTGTATCCCAAACCAGTATATTGACATTATCAATTAATAAAGATATTTTATTTTCATCATACGCTGTGTCTTATTAATTTTATTAAGATATAATGAACCTCATAAATTATGGTTATGAAGATATCATACCAGTGAGACCTAAAGCCTTAAAACCCTAATCTAGAATATTCCTGGTCGATGGGATATTGAGTAGGGGATCAATGTTTCCGATAAGACCAGCACATCCTATAGATGCTTGGCGAAGAGGGTGACTGATCTCACAGTCACTTGTGTTTGACACTAATACTAGGATGCGGGTGCTCATTAGAGAATGAGTTCACTGAATAGATCCAGCTTGAGAACATCTAATGGAACCTTATCTGTTTGTCAATAGATAGTTCTCATAGTGTAAGTAGTGCATGTGGTCCTTTGACTTGAGACTGCCATGGTACCTTGTATGCATGAATCCATACTTCGGTTCACACTTAATCATGGCACTGAGTCATGCATGAGGTGATACTGGGTATGGTAGATTGCATATGGAGGTTGTGAGTAGGTCAAAAAGGAATCGATCAACCCTAGTAAGAGGGAAGCGCATCCAGATGATTTCAATTAAATGAAGATTCGGGAAATCTTTGATCAAAGTTGAACATTTGAAATAGTTTCTAATGGTTTATTAATGAATCATCATTATCAGATTAAGCAAGGAATGAATATGAAATTAGATTTGACAAGTATCCATATCCATAGTCATATTCAGGGTGCAAGTAGATCGAAGGACTGAATTGCCCGGTAACTCACCACTGAAGGTTATTTTGGTAAATCTACAAAAATTCCTCATCTTTTGGGAAGGCATGACACGTTGCTAGACATCAATCTTGTCTTGTAGGTCTTCATGAACCAATTGATTTGGTTAATGAGTCAATTCGATGTGTTATTCGAATTGGACAATTAGGTGAGCCAATGTGACCTAATTAGGTCAATCTGGTTGGATCGGATCGAATCAGCTCAAACCTAAACCTACTGCTGGCTAAATGTGGAACTCAATGGGTCACACACAATAGAGACTTGGCCAAGGAAGTCATTCATGATTTAATTAGGGTCATAGGATACTAATTGGTTACTCGGATTACAGACTAGCATATGTAGGTTAACCAAATTCCTAATCCAATTGGATTGGGTCCGGTTGCTTGCTAATTGGGATAACCTAATTATGGAAAACCTAAATTAGGATGAGTCCTAAGTGGGGCTAGCCTAATCAGAGATAAATCTAATTTTAATTTGGATTTAAGGGTATTTTAGGTGCCATACATGAAGAGTCCCGATGGCATGGGACTCTTGTTTCCTAAATGATATCTTAACTTCAAAAGGGCACAGAATGAGCTATAGATCTCTAATTTGATTATAATTTATATGGTCAAAAAGGAAATTTTATGCTCTTTCAAATGACACCTATATTGCCTATATTTTGACTGGTTAACATTCTTTGAAATTTGCATGGAAGAAGGATGGCATGCGTGGTGCATAAAGAGTTACAATCTTCATATGGCACACGGTTCTGATGTAGAGTCCTTCTACTATCAAGACTCATCATAATCTTCAATGTTTGGAGATTGAAGAGGTGCCTCTTGGCTTCCCAGGGACTAGTAATTGACATGTGGCAAACAAGAATTTGTCTAGAAAAAAGAAGGGATGTGAATAAGGCCTTCGGTGCATGAATGGGCTTTTCATATCTGATTTTTCAAGCCAGATAACTTCTCTTCGATCTTGAAAAATCATATTTGATAAGTTGATGGGAGGACATATCACATGCCCCTCTTATATCTATAAATAGGGGGTGGTGAAATGAGTCTGTTATAAGAATTCCACCGAAGTATTATTCTGAGTGTCTCTCTCTCCCTCCTTTCTTTAAGAGAAGACTTGTCTTGTTAAGACAAGGTCTTTTCTAATAGGACAAGGCTTTATTTTAGGACATAAGCCTAAGGGGTCCTAGAGGAGGGTTGTCTTAAAACCAAGAGTGGTTTAGGAGAGTGTCTTTAGTGAACTACAGTAGGACAGGATGTCCTACAGTGGTCAAAAGACCAAAGGCTGCCGAAAGAGTTCCACTTATCCAAGCAACTTGAAGAAGGAGATCTTCCTTGGTTCGAGTTTCGTGTGGATCATCGTTGGAGGGTGAACGTTTGGGCGCCTGGTGGAGAAAAAAGCTGAATCAGGGTTTTCTTCATTGGATTGGATATTAGCGGTTCAGGTTGGTGCCTAACTCTAGTTTATATTATATATGCATGTTTGTATGTTTTAATTCCTAGTAAGGATGTCTTGGGTTAAGGGTTTGGTAGTGGTTTCATAATAAATTTTTGAAATCAATGCTTCCACCTTGGTCACCAAAACCCTTACAGTCAACACATTCAAGTGTCGATACATTCATGTGTCGGCACATCGACTTAAAACCAAAAATTAAGAGGCAGAAAAATTGATCAAATACACTGGAAATTCAATGAAATTTGTGATAAATGAATATGAGTTTGTTAAATTGATCTATTTGAGTCAATGATTGGATGATTTAAATCAAAAGAATTAATGATCCCGAGCTCTCTTCTAATAATACAGAACCGATCTTCTAGAAGAGGCTTAGTCAAAATATCAGCTAATTGAAATTCAGTATAAATAAATTCAAGCACAACATCATTTTTTTCAACATGATCTTTAATAAAATAATGTCTAATTTTAATATGTTTACTCCTAGAATGTTGAACAGGATTTTTAGTCAAGCAAATAGCACTGGTATTATCATACTTTATAGGTGTACTAGTCAACCTGATTCCAAAATCTTCAAGTTGTTGCTTAATCCACAAGATTTGAACACAACAACTTTCTGCCGCAATATATTCAGCATCAGCTGTGGATAATGCAACTGAAGTTTGTTTCTTGCTAAACCAGGAGATTAAGTTAACCCCAAGAAATTGGCAAGTATCACTAGTACTCTTTCTATCCAATTTACAACCAGCAAAATCAGCATCAGAATACCAACTAATTTAGCAGATGAATCCCTAGAATACCATGAGCCAATATCAATTATACCAGATAGATATCTAATAATGCGCTTAACAGCCAATAGATGTGATTCTTTAGGTTCAGATTGATATCTAGCACACATGCATACACTGAACATTATATCTGGTCTACTTACAGTTAAGTATAATAAAAAGCCAATCATACCTTTATATAATTTTTGATCTATAGATTTGCCATGCTCTTCTTTATCAAGTCTACAAAAGGGGCTCATTGATGTACCTATTAATTTAGTTGTCTCCATCCCAAACTTCTTTATAATCTCCCTTATATACTTAGCTTGGTTGATGAAGATTCCATCTTTAGTTTGCTTGATCTAGAGTCCTAGAAAGAAATTGAGTTCTCCCATCATGCTCATCTCGAACTCACCCTACATTAGTTTAGCAAACTCTTGACAAAGAATTTTATTAGTAGCACTAAAAATAATATCATCAACATATATTTGTACTACTAATAAATCATTATCTTTCTTCTTCAAAAACAAGGTTTTATCAACATGGCCTCTAAAAAATTCATTTTCAATCAAAACATTGCTGAGTCTTTCATATCAGGTTCGAGGTGCTTGCTTTAATCCATAAAGTGCTTTATATAATTTAAAAACATAGTCAGGATGTGCATGATTTTCAAATCTAGGTAGTTGTTTATCAAAAACTTTTTCTGTTATAAAACCATATAGAAAAGCACTCTTAACATCCATTTGAAATAGTTTGAAATTCATAAAACAAGAAAATGCTAATAGTAGTCTAATTGCTTCAAGTCTAGCAACAGGAGCAAAAGTTTCATCAAAATCAATTCCTTCCTCCTAATTATAGCCTTTAGCAACTAGACTAACTTTATTTCTAATAACAATTCCATTTTTATCTAATTTATTCCTAAATACCCTTTTTGTGCCAATAATAGAAACATTAGTTAGTCTTTCTATTAATGTTCAAACATTATTTCTATCAAACAGAATTAGTTCATTTTGCATTGCATTTATCCAGTTAGGATCTTTTTCAGCATCTTCAAAATATTTAGGCTTAACTTGAGAAACAAAAGCTATATAGTCACATTCATTTCTATTTGAGGCTCGGGTTCTTACCCTTTTAGATGGATCACCTAGGATTAATTCCTTAGGATGTCCATGAGCATACCTCAACTCCTTAGGTAGACTTGGTGCTTTGGAGTGTCTTCTTCTTCACCTTTCTCACTTTTATCTTGATATTCTTCACTTGGCTGAGGGGGTTGATCATTCAGTGACAACTTTCGAAGCTTATCAGTACCTGCACATGCATCAGAAGTATCCTCTTTTCTAGAGAATTTGTTAGTAGATTTTTCGAAAACAACATGTACACACTCCTCTACAACTAAGATTCTTTTATTGAAAACTCTATTTGCCCTACTTAATGTGAAGTATTCTAAAAAGATACCTTCATCAGACCTGGTATCAAAATTTTCAAGATTATCTTTGCCATTATTTAAGATAAAATATTTACAACCAAAAACTTGGAAATACTTTAAAGTTGATTTTCTTTGATTCCAAAGTTCATAAAGAGTTTTCTTTAAAATAGGGTGGATTAAAACTCGATTCAAAATATAACATACAATATTAATAGCTTCAGCCCAAAAATATCATGGTAAATCATTTTCACAAAGCATAGTGCATGCAATTTCTTCTAAAGTGCATTTTTTTTTACTACCCCATTCTGCTAAGGTGTCCTAGGTGCAAACAAATTATGTCCAATACCTTATTCATTACAAAAGCTTTTGAAATCCTAATTTTAAAATTCAGTTCCATTATCACTATGAATGCATACAACTGAAACACCTTTTTCATTTGAAACTTTTTTATAAAACTTTATAAATACAGAAAATGACTCATCTTTATGTGCTAGAAAGAAAACCCATGTACATCTCGAAAAATCATCCACTCTAACTAATCCATATCTCTTGCCTCCTAGACTTGATGTTCTAGTTGGAGAAAACCCATGTACATCTCGAAAAATCATCCACTCTGACAAATCCATATCTCTTGCCTCATAGACTTGATGTTCTAGTGGGTCCAAAGAGATCCATATGAAGTAGTTCTAGTGACCTACTAATAGTAACAAAACCTTTAGGCTTGAAAGAAGTTTTAACTTGTTTTCCAAATTGACATGCTTGGCAAACTCTATCGTTTTTATAACAAAGTTTATGTAAATCTCTAACTAAGTTCTTTTTCCAGAGTTTTGAAAGTAGATATATACTACCATGCCCTAATCTTTTATTCCAAAGCCAACTAGACTCATCTTTAGTAGAATTCATTATAATAAGGCATTCTCCATCAAGTAAAGATGGATCATCTAAATCTACTAAGTAAATGTTACCATGCCTTTTTCAATGAATTATACTCCATTTATATCCGGACTAGCAATCATATAATAAGATGATTTAAAAACAACTTGAAAACCTTTATTGCAAAATTGACTAATACTTAAAAGATTATGCTTTAAACCTTTAATTAAGAGTACATTTCTAATACAACTAGGAGTTATGTGAACCTTACTAATACCAATAATTTTTTCTTTACCATTATCCCCGAAGGTCACACTCCCTCCATTCATTGCTTCAAGAGAATTGAATTGCTTCACATCTCCTGTCATGTGCCTTGAGCAACCACTATCAAGATACAAAAGTTTTTTGTTCTCTTTGGTTGTAAGACACACCTGCAATAAAAATTAAACTTTGTTTTTAGATACCCAAGCCAACTTGGGTCCTTTACGGTTAGCACTTAAAATGGTTTTTTTTATAACCCAAACTTTTCCAAAAGAATTATTTTTTCTCAAATTACATTGAAAAGATTTATGACCTTATTTTTTACATGAAAAATATGTTATGTGCTAGATGATGGAGGTGTAAACATGTTTTTAAAGTACTTTTATTATTTTTGGGGTCCATAGCCTAATCCTGTTTTATTGAAAATGGCTCTTTCGCTATTTAAAAATAGGTTTAGTCTTTCTGAACTATAGATAAATTTTTCAATAAAGGGCTTCATTTTATCAAGTTCATTTTTGTACTTTACATTTTCTAATTCTAAATCCTTATTTTTCTTTAAAAGATCAACATTAGAAATAATAGTTTTGGGTCTTTTTAAAATTTCATTTTTCATTGTCAAAGCATTGTTTTTCTTTTCTAAAATATCTAGTTTTATTTTGAAATCACTAATCTCATTTAATAAAGAATTATTTTCATGAGAAAACTTGTTTGCATACCTTTTTAACTTTTATTTTCAGATAAAATCAATTTATAATCATGCAGAAGTTTATCAAAAGCATTTCTTAACTCATCAAAAGTGAAATCTATTTCAGTATCAGATATTACATCATCTAGATCTTGATGTGCCATAAGACAAAGATTTGCAACTTCTGTCTGCCCTTCTTCAGAACTGGAGTCCTCACTATCACTCCAAGTGGCCATCATTGATTTCTTTCTTAACTTCTTCTTTGACTTCTTTAGGAAAGGGCAGTCGAATTTATAGTGACCCGGCTTCTTGCACTCGAAGCATATATGTATTTCTTTCTCCTTTTCTTTCTCTTTCTCTTTTCCCTTTTCTTTATTTGATTAAGATTTCTTCTTGTAATGGAACTTCCTCCTTTTCATGAATCTTCTAAATTTTGTAGCAAGGAGAGCTTCTTCACTTTCATCTTCTTCTTCTTCGGACTCATCGATTGAGGATTCTTCTTATATATTTGATTTGAATGCAATTCCCTTTTTCTTTTTATCCATGTCCATTGACTTTTGCTTCAAATTTAGCTCATAAGTCATGAGCGATCCAACCAACTATTCTAATGGTAGCTTGTCAACGTCCTTTGCTTCATGGATGGCGGTCACCTTCGGATCCCATGATGTTGGAAGTGACCTAAGGATTTTATTCACAAGATCAGTGTTAGACATTTTCTTTCCTAGACTTCTCATTCTATTTATAATATTTGTAAATCTTGTGTACATGTCAGTGATAGACTCATTAGGTTTCATTCGGATTATTTTATAAGTATGCACTAACATGTTCACCTTAGTAATTTTCACTTGATCGATACCCTCATGGGTAACTTCAAGTATGTCCCATATTTCTTTGGCTGAAGTACAAGTACATATCATATTGAATTCACTAGGATCTAATGCACAATAAAGGAGATTCATTGCCTTAGCATTGATCTCGGATTGTTTAATATCATTTTTATACCAATCCTCTTCGAGCTTTGGGATGGAAACACAATTAACCACAACCGAAAGAATATGAGGACCTTTATCAACTACTCTCCATAAGTTATAATCAATAGAATGCATATAAATTCTCATCCTAGTTTTCCAATATATATAATTTGATCAATTGAAAAATAGAGGTCTATTTGAGGCTTGATCCTTAACTACACTAGTACCATTATAGGTTGCCATAGATCTTTACTCAAGGCGGTAAAGCCTAAAAATAAAGAGTAGGCTCTGATACCTCTGATACCATTTGTTGCCCAATAAGCAACCCAAGAGGGGGGGTGAATTGTGTCTCTAAAAATAATTACTTGGTGCAATGCAATAGTATGTAATCCAATCCAACAATTAATCAAGGTACTATGAATTTAAATATAATGCTCTTAAATAAATGTGCAACGAAAATATAGATCAATAAAAGTAAGAGCAATAAAAGGAGACAATCAATCACAAAGACAAAGAAGTATAGTGGTTCGGTGCTATCCATTACACCTACAACAACTCTTCAAGATCCCCTTAGGAATTCACTATAATCTCAACCGATTATAGCCGATTAGTTTTTCGGGCTCACAGATCAAAACTCAATTTGTTTTCATAAGGCTCACAAGTCAGAACCTCACTTGATTTTACAGGCTAACCAAGAACATAAATGGTTTTAAGGCTCACCACCAACCTCCCTTTGATTTTTGGGTTAACCAAGAATTTAAATGGTTTTCAAAGGCTCACCAATAACCTCTCTTGGTTTTGTAATAGGCTAACCAAGAACCCTTACAACAAATAATAGTTTAAAGTAAAGAGAATAAAAGATTTCTAATAAAAAGCAGGTATCTCTTTGAAGCTTGAAGTTGTGATGCTTTTGAACATGATGAAGCCTCTTTGATTACTCAAGAATGGTTGATCTTTATCACTCTTGAAAGCTCTTGAATGCTTGGAAGCTTGCTTTTGCTTGAGAGTGCTTGAACTTCAATGAATAAGAGTGAATGCTCTCTTTTCTTCTCTTTTGAATATTTCTATTTCATTTTCATGTCTTTTGATTTGAATTGAACCATATAAATACCTTTCCAAGGCCTCAAATCCAGTTTTTAGCCATTAGACTCGAAAATCTAGCCGTTAGGGGTGAAAAAAGACAAGTTCTGCATTTGAAAAACTAGCCGTTACTTTTCCCAGAACTTCATGTGTCAATCTTCAGGCTGTGAGTCGACACTTTAGGTCGACACTTGAACTTCTTTAGTTGACACCCAGTTCAAATATCTTCAATCTGGCTTTCTGAAAATCTCAAATGAGTCAACACTTCCTCAGGTGAGTCGATACTTTGAGTCGACACATCGCATCCATGTGTCGACACTTATGCAGTTCTTCATCTTCAGCAAGTTCTGCGACTTAAAAATCTTAGGCGATGAGCTGATCCATGTGTCGACACATTGAGTCGACACTTCAAGTCCATGTATTAACACTTCAGTCATGCCATCTGAAACTTTCTTTGTGTACCGTCTTGAGTCGACACTTCACTATCATATGTCGATACTTGGTTTCATGTGTCGACACTTTGAGTCGACACCTTTCTGAGATCTTCATAAAAATACTTGAACTTATGCTGAACCAAATTTTTATCTTACTCGATCATGAGGACTCAGCTGATGACTGATTAGAAGCCACTTCTAATCTCATCCTACTTTGCAAAGATTCCTTGAGTCACTCATCAAAGAGATTATACGGGATAACATATCTTCTTACCAGGATTGATCAATTTCTTGTTGGTCCACTCCATCCTTCGTACACCTTCCACCATACCCAGAACACCCCGTACATGTCACAATGCCATGAATGATTATGAACCAAAGTATGGCTTAGTGTGCATAAGGAACCATGGTGACCTCAGGTCTGAAGATCACATGCACAACTTCTACTTTGGGACCTATCTTTTGACAATGAGTAAGACTTCCATAATATATTCCCGGTACGGATCAGTTCAGTATACTCATAACCTAATGAGAACCCTTATACTTATATTAGTGTCTTTGCACAAGTGGCTGTGAGACCAACCATCCTCATCAACTAAGCATACATAGGATAAGCTAGTCTTACCGGATTCATCGATCCCCAAACCAATGGTCCAATGACTAGGAACATTATAGATTAGGGTTTATAGGAAATTAGATCTCACTGTTATGAACTCCATCATAATCCTAATTCCATTGCTCTACTCTATGGGGTTCATCATAATCAATAAAAATGTGACACTGCAGTATATGATGAATCAAATGCCTTTATTAATATGAAAGTATGTCATACATGAGCTAAATGTATACAAAAAGGCCCTCATAATACTTGGCTATTAGGACATTTTTCTGTCAAACTCCCACTTGCACTAATAAAGATAATCACCCTTGTATTTTATGCCCATACAATCTAAGTGACGATCTAACTGCTGCTTGGCTAAAGCTTTAGTGAATGGGTCTGCTATATTGTTCTTTATGTCAAATTGTTCAACAACAATATCTTGTCTTTCTATAATCTCTTGAATGAGATGGAACTGTCTTAGAATATGCTTGGACTTGTGATGCTTGTGCAACAGCCCCAGTGTTATCACAGTATAAAGGCACTAGATATTATACATCATGAACCACATCCAATTCTATGATGAATTTCTTTATCCAGACAGCTTCCTTTAGGCTTTACTAGCAGTTATGTACTCTGCCTTAGTGACTGAGTTAGCTACTATTGGCTGCTTTGTACTCTTTCAACTCACTGCACCACCATTCAGGGTGAAGACATTCCCTGACATGGATTTGCTATCATCTAGATCTGATTGAAAACTAGAATCTATATAGCCTTCTAGTTTCAACTCAGATCCTTCATATACTAGAAAAATATCTTTTGTCCTTCTCAGGTACTTAAGAATATTTTTCATAGCTTTTCAATGATCCTCCCCTGGATCTACCTGAAACCTGCTCAGTATGCCCAAGGCATAAGCAACATCATGCCTGGTACATAACATGGCATACATAATTGATCCTATAGCAGAAGCATAAGAAATCATAGCCATCCTCTCTCTTTCTTCTGATGTCTTAGGAGACATCTTCTTTGAGAGTTGTATGCCTTGACTCATTGGCAAGTAACCTTTCTTACTTCCATCCATATTGAATCTCTTCAACACTAAGTCAATGTACCTAGATTGGGATAAGCCGAGCATCCTTTTGGATCTATCTCTAAAGATCCTTATACCTAGTATATAGGATGCTTCTCCTAAATCTTTCATGAAAATCTTTGATGATAGCCAAGTTTTAACCAACAGCAACATTAGGATATCATTTCCAATGATCAGTATGTCATCCATATACAAAATTAAAAAATAAAGGCATTCCCACTTGTCTTCTTATACACACATGGTTTATCCACATTTTTGATAAAACCAAATCCTTTAATTGTTTCATCAAAATGGATGTTCCAACCCCTCGATGCTTGTTTAAGTCCATAAATGGACTTCTTTAACTTGCATACTTGGTTTGGTCTCCCACTTGAGACAAACCCCTCTAGCTATGATATATAGACTTCTTTTTCAAGGTTTCCATGGAGGAAAGAAATCTTTACATCCATTTTCCAGATCTCATAATCATGGTATGCTGCTATGGCAAGCAGTATCTAAATGGACTTGAGCATGGCTACTGGAGAAATGGTTTCATCATAGTCTACACCATGTTTTTATCTAAAACCTTTTGCTACCAGCCTAGCCTTATAGGTCTCAACTTGACCATCTACTCCAATCTTCTTCTTGGAGACCCATTTACACCCTATTGGGTTAATTCCTTCAGGTGGATCAACCAAGGTCTAAACTTTATTGGAATACATGGAGTCTATTTTAGATTTCATGGCACCAAGCCACTTGTCGGAGTCCCTACTCTTGACATCTTCTGAATAGGTCGTAGGATTATAATCCTTTATGATACTGGCTTCATTGTCATCCCCGATGACAAAGCCATATCTGAGAGGTGCTCCCCGCACCCTCTATGACCTTCGGAGAGGAGGTGTGTATTGTGGCTATTCTTGATCCACAAGAACATCTGGCTAAGGAACTTCACTTGAAGGCTCATCGGTTTGTTGGTTCTGCTCTTCACACAACTTAAGTGAAGAATCACTACATCTTTCTTGGATAAACTCTTGTTCCAAGAGTGTAGCATGCCTACTGACGATTATCTTTTGCTCAGTAGCATTATAAAAGAGGTATTCCTTACCTTCTTTTGGATAACCAACAAACCTATACTTATCAGCCCTAGCACTTAACTTATGTCCAAAATTATTCTTGGCATAAGCATGGCAACCCCAAATCTTTAAGTACTTAAGACCTGGTTTTTTACCATTCCATAACTCAAATAGAGTACTACTTACTGACTTAGATGGAACCCTGTTTAATATATATGCAACAGTCTCCAAGGCATGTCCCCAAAAGAAAATGGAAAGATCTGTTAATGTCATCATGGACCTCACTATATCCAACAAGGTGCGATTTCTCCTTTCTGCCACTCCATTTAACTAGGATGTTTAAGGAGGGGTCCATTCAAAAATAATGCCTTTGTCTTTGAGATGGTTCAAAAACTTATTTGACAAGTATTCCCCTCCTCGATCAGACCAAAGAGCTTCAATACTAAGCCCAATTTATCTTTCAACCATACTCTGATTTTCTTTAAACTTATCAAAGGCTTTGAACTTGTGCTTCATAAGATAAACATAACTAAACTTTGATAAATCATCAATAAAAGTGATGAAATAAGAATATCCTCCTCTTGCCTGAGTTGACATAGGTCCACATACATCAATATGCACTAGACTTAACAATTCAGTTGCCCTTTCTCCATGTCCAGTGAATGAAGACTTGGTTATTTTTCCTTTGAGGCAAGACTCACAGGTTTCTAATGATTGAAAATCATCAGGGTCAAAGTAATCCTCTTTGACTAACTTGTTTATCCTTGACTCACTGATATGACCTAACAGGCAATGCCAAAGATATGTGACATTGACATTATCTCTTTTCTCTTCTTGTCATCTACAAGAAGTATTTCATCATTGAGTATTAAAGTTAGAAGACCATTCACAAAGCAACCATGCCCAAATATTGTATTATTATGAAGAATAGAGCATCCACTACTCTTTACACTTATTTCATATCCTTGTTGTAACAACAAGGGTATAGAAATAATGTTTCTTACAATATTTGGCACATAGTAGCATTCTTCCAACCTTATGATATTACTCGAAGGTAATAACGAAAGATAGGTTCCCATAGCTTCAGCATATATGGGTTCTCCACTTGCCCCATATAATTTGAAGTCACTTTTCGTCAAATTTCTAATTCTGTGGAGTCCTTGTAAAGATTTACAAATATGTGACCCATATGCGGTATCCAATATCCATGAATTAGAAATAGATTTACTCAATGATAAATTGGTTTGTATCATATACAAACCCCTAGATGCACCACTTGCATCTAGCTTCACATTTGCAAGACAAGTCTTGCAATCCTTCTTCCAATGTCAAAAAATGCTGCAATGGAAACAGGCTCCATCAGCCTTCTTCCTCAACTAGTCCATATAGTTTGAATTGGTTAACTTGTTGGCATCCAAGATGCCATGCAATGATAAATTTGAAGCCACAAAAATATATGTCCTAAGAACAATATTAGCAGACCACACAAGATGACATCCATAACTAGATAAGGACTTTCTATCTAATTATGTCTCTCACTATTTTATTCAAATACCATAACCCTTAACTATGGTAAGCAAGAAACCTTTCCTGGTTTTCTTAGTGGGGTTGAGATCGTTATTCTTCATGAGTGCCTTGTGTATGCACAACAAACACATATGAGCTCAAAGGTAGGACAACCTTTCCATTTGCAACCTGTGCAATTCTCAACAATTATCTTTGCTTTTAAGACACTTATGGCCTTGTATATGCATAACAAACCATAATGTCTTAGTTTAGTCAGACCCTTCATTTTCATATAGCCATGATTGAATAATGTTATCCTTGTGTATGCACAACAAAGTAACATTTCCAACCATGCCATAAAGCACTAAGTGCACCAAGACAAATCTTATATCAAACCCTAAAGTAGGCCTTGTGTATGCATAACAAATCTACTATAGTCTTGACATAAATTTGGCTTAGCATGAAGGAAGGAAAAATATAGTACACTTAACCAATTAGCATTACCAAATTAAGATTTAGATATGATCAAATTGGCCAGGTGAGTGGAAGGGGTGAGGGGGTCCCCCCGTTGCTTTCCTTAGACACCATTTAGATTGGCTAGGTCAGTCAATGGAATCAATTAAAAATCTCATTTCCTTTACCTTCTCAGAACCACTTGCCTAGACACCAATCGGCTGATCAAACCCTAATCAGTTTTGCATCATGACTAAGTTTTCTACTATGACTAAATATGATTTCTATGAGGGCTTTGATGGTCTCAAAAATACATTCTAAATTATCATGATTACTATGCTTATAACATATATAAACATGTAACATATCATCATAACATAACATCATAACATAACATGTTATGTTAAACAAGCATATTTTAACTAATATGCAAATCATGGCATGATAGATATATAAAAATACCTTTCACCTTACTTTTTCAAAGGATATGGCCATAGCAGCACCCCTATATGCCATAGGAGACTCATTGAATGGGAGGAGAGAGCCATTAAACCCTACTTGGCTCCTATGACCGGACGGCCATGGTGACTAACCCAATCCAAAGTAGTTACTAGGTACAATCAACATGCATAATTTCATACTTGACATAATATCATGCATTTCATAAAAACTTGAAATTAAACTTATTACCCTAATATGCAAAATTTCATACAATTGAATGATCATGTCATTTCATAAAGAAACCAGAAATGATACACATGAGTTTATTCGGGTCGACTCGATAGGGTTCGGGTCGGCTCGACAGGGTCCGAGTCGACTCGATAGGGTTCGGGCCGGCTTGATAGTGGAGTTTCATAAAACTCCAAAAATGATTCATAATTGGTATGCCACAAGGATGGCTCTGATACTACTGATGGGAATTCTCCCGGGGTGCCAGGAATCATGTAGCATACAGAAGTGAATTTTGAAACAAAATTCTAAACATGAAACCCTAATATGGCTAAAAAATCATAATTCCCGGGAACCCCTTTTGCAATACCAATCAACGAAACATAAATGATGTTAGAATACATACCTGGATTGCTAAAATCCAATCCTTTCCATGAGGCTCACAAGTGAAATCCCTCCAACGGTGATCCACACAAGAATGGTACCAAGGAAGAATCCCTACCAGGGTTGCTTGCTTCAACAAAACTCTTTTGTCAGCCTTTTGACCTTCTACCACTGTAGGACACCCTATCCTACTGTAGGGCACTTTGGACACAGTCCTAAACCACTCATAGTTTTAGGATAACCCTCCTCTAGGACCCCTTAGGCTTATGTCCTAAAACTAAGCCTTGTCATAGTAGAAAAGATATTGTCTTAACAAGACAAGTCTTGTCCTAAAGTAAGAAGGAGGGAGGGAGAAGTGGAAGAACACTCAGAATATCTTTACGGTGTAAAGAAAATCTAAAACTCATATCACCACCCCTATTTATAGTTTTAAGAGGGGCGTGTGATATGTCCTCCAACAGGTTATCAGATATGATTTTTCAAGACTGAAAAATCATATCCAATATGTCTCCTCATGCGCTAAAAGACATATTGGCATATGTCCATTTTCCTGGACAATCTGTGACATGCCACATGGTAAGTACTGGTCCCTGGGAAGCTAAGAGGCATCTCTTCAATCTCCAAACACCAGAGAATATGAAGAGTCCTAAAGCAGGACTCTGCTTCAGGGCGCACGCCACATGAAGAGACGCGTCACTTCATGCACGCTTTTGCTTCTATCCCTTTTTCATGCCCTTTCAAAAGGCCTTGACCGGTCAAACATGTTCAAGAGGAATGGGGTAAGATGGGAAGGCACCCCCTTGAAATGAAACAATCTAGTGTTACATCTGCAGATGGATTTTTGTCCTTTTGCATGCACCCTAATCTCCTGCACATGCTAAGAGGCACCAAGAATCTCATGGTCAACATTATCCACATCCCGTGCATCCTTTGACTATTCAATGCATATTCAATATGGATGTCAAAAGAAAGAGCATTAGGTCCTCTTTCCATCAATATAAATATTTTTCAGATCAGAGGGCTATAGACTCTTCTAGGCCTTTATGAATGCCAAGGTGTCATATTGGCATCTAGAGTCCCAACTCAAATGGACTCTTCAATAAGACATCCAAAATACCAAAATAAAATCAGATGAAGCTCTGATTTGGCAATCCCCACCTAGGACTCAACCTAATTTTGGTTTCCCTTAATTAGGTTAGCCTAATTAGCAAACAACCGGACCCAATCCAATTGGGTTAGCTTACATATGCTGGTATACAATCTGGCTAACCAATTAGGATCCCATGACCCTAATTAAACAATGAGTGACTTTCATGGCCAACACTCTATTGTGTGTGTCCCATTGGGTTCGACATCTAGCCAGTAGTAGGTTTAGGTTTGAGCTGATTCAATCCGATCGAATCCGATTGACCTAATTAGGTCAAATCGGCTTACCTAACTGTCCAATTCGAATCACACATCGAATTAACTCATGAAACCAATCCAATTGGTTCATGAAAATCCACAAGACAAGATTGATGTCTAGCAACATGTCATGCCTACCTGAAAGATGAGAAATTTGGTTGAGATTAACAAAATACCATTCAGTAGTAAGTTACCATGAAATTCAATCTTTCGATCTCCCATTATCCTGATTAAGTGATGGGTATGGATAAAAGTCAAACCCTAACACTTAATCATAATGATTCTCAGCTTGATCATGAGGACTCAGCTGATGATTAATTAGAAGCCACTTCTAATCTCATCCCACTTTACAAAGATTCATTGAGTCACTCATCGAAGAGATTACACAAGATAACATATCCTCTTACTAGGATTGATCAATTCATTGTTGGTCTACTCACATCCTTCGTACACCTTCCACCACACCCAGAACACCCTGTACATATCACAATGCCATGAATGAGTATGAACAAAAGTATGGCTTAGTGTGCACAAGGAACCATTGTGACCTCAGGTCTGAAGATCACATGCACAACTTCTACTATGGGACCTTTATTTTGACAAGGAGTAAGACTTCCATAAGATAGTCCTGGTACAGATCAGTTCAGTATACTCATAACCTAAAGAGCACCCTTGTCCTTGTATTAGTGTCTCTACACAAGTGGCTATGAGACCAACCACCCTCATCAACTGAGCATACATAGGATAAGCTAGTCTTATCAGATTCATCGATCCCCGAATCGATGGTCCAATGACTAGGAACATTCTAGATTAGGGTTTATAAGATATTAGGTCTCATTATTATGAACTCCATCATAACCCTAATTCCATTGCCCTACTCTATGAGGTTCATCATAATTAATCAAAACATGGCACGGCAGTATATGATGAATCAGATGCATTTATTAATATAAAAGTGTCATACATGAGCTGGAAGTTTATAAAAAGGCCCTCATAATGATTGGCTCTTAGGGTACTTTTCTATCATAGATTAGGTGGCATAATTTTGTGGATTATGAGAGTTGAAAAGAAAGTGGTTTAGAGTAATCTTAACCTCATCTCAATGATGGATCATTGTGTTCCTCGGTACTTGTCATCGCTTACCCTAGTGTTTGGAATAAGGACCTGTGGGATATCGATGATGGGGGTTCTACCCCACATCAATTACCCTTACTCTTTAGGCCAGGCGCAAAGCATCCCAGTCTGATGAGTATACTTGACTTCAATCCATGGAATCCCAAATCTGAGCAGAAATTGCAACTTGTGTTGGGTATGAATAGTTGCACCTAGTGTTGGGCATGAATAGAATATTGGTGAGACATTTGGCATGCATTTATAGTGCTTGTCAAAAAATGTGGCCCATTAATAGCCATCTCTCTTGCACTAGGAGAGATTTGGAATCATGGGAGGGTGATTTCTAGTGCTTGGTCAATTTTCGTTGCTATTTCCGACAAGCCATTGGTAGTGCAATTTTTGCATAATAGATAGAGCTAGTGGAATTTAGAAAGATTTGGAAGATTACCAAGAAGCTTTGGATGCCAGGAATTTCTAGCATGGTAGACCACCTTCAAAAGCAAAAAAGATGAGGGTGCCCACTTCGGGCACATCTTTTCTATGTTTTGTCAAGGGATTCAAGGAGGCAATGAGTCTGGTATGGTCCTTGCCATTGCCCATCAACATCGAGTCAATGCAGGCCATGGACATCGAGTCATATAGATATGGAGTCTTTGAATTGATAATTCAGGTGCAATAAACATATTTTACTTTTAAGTATTTTATTTCAATATTGATGATGTTACATTGTAGTTGGGTTGACATTTGTATTTTGTTATGAAGTTTGCCGAGGCTGTAGAGAAAAGGGCTATAGCATTAGAAGAGAATGTAGAGGTTGAGAAGGAATTGTGCAAGGCCCTTTTTCATACATCTAAGGTAGAGTAAGAATTTTAGGATCTAAGGGAACGAGCGGACAGTTTTTCATGTAGCTCTATCCATTCAATCATAAAACTTGGAGAAATGCACTTGAGAATGATTGAGACTCATAATGGAGAGGCTCAAGCCATCAAAAATACTGAAGTTGAAGTGACAAACATGAAGAGGGATCTTAATGCCGAAATTAAAGATTTGAGGGAATAGGCTAACACCCAAACAAATTAGTTTTAGGAGGTACTCTGATTGGCCAAGTATCAAAATGATGGTTTTGGGAGTAACACCACCTTTCCCAATCATCTTCAAGGTGATGGGCCTTTTGGCCAGGCCTTAAAAATGATTTGACAAGTTGAGTAGGCTCGGGATGAGGCTTTGGCCAAGGCACATTTCTTCCAGGAAGTGTTAGAGGAGGAAAAGAAGAGGATCATTGAAGCATTCCAATGGATCCAAGGTCATCATTGATGAACACATAATTATATGCTAGAAGCATTAAATGTTTTATTAATTAACTTTTACTGACTAAAATTTGATACATTTTATTTTATTTTGTAGGTAATTGAAAGATTAGGTCAATGTAATCAACCTAAGCTCAAATTGGCCGGAACTCAAGAGAATCAAGCAACATATTGAAGATGCCAAAGGCCCAGGGATACTAAGAAAAGAACTCGAGTCTGAATCTAAGCTATAAATACATCCAAGCAGACCAAATGGAGGATCCAATCTCAATTCTAGTTGGTGAAGGCTTACAGTTGTATAGTGGAAGACTGGATTTTAAAATTTTAAACCACAAAACCCTAGTCAATTGAAACCCTAGACCCAGGACTCCTTTGATTATTATAATAAATAGGATAAAATATTTGGAAATGGAAGAATACCTGTAATATTAATATCCTTTTCTTTTTACTAGGAACACAAGTGTATACCCTCCAAAGGTGATCCATATAGGAAGCACTCCTCTTGCTTGCTTGACTCCTTTCGATAGCTTGCTTCTTTCAATAGTCTTTTTTCCCATCTTGGATATTTTTCCTTGTCCAAAAGCTCTATTACTATCATATTATCCTTTTTAATTCTCTTCCTAAGCCCTTATCTTAAAATGGTGGACTTTTCTTAAAATAATAGACTTGTCCTAACAAGAGAAGGAATAGAATTATCAAGATAAATTATTAGATCCCTGGCTTCAATCACCGAAGCTTGTAAATAAGAAGAGAGGAGGCATCTAATACACCCTTTCATCAATCCCTTATCTGATATTTAACATATCAGATAAGAGCCTTTAATCAGAAAGAGTCCCTTTGTAGAGAAGGTGCAAAGTGAACATCGTTTCACTAATTATTTATGCCAAGTGTTGCTTATCACAACTATTCAAAAAAAATATAAAATTAATATTTAATTTCAGAATTAAAGACATGATCCCACACCCTAATAAGCATATCATGTAGTGAGCTTATCTAAAAAAAATTTGATTAAAAAGCAGAAGGACTCATAGCCTATCCATGCACCATATATATGAAGCATCGCGTCCCTTCATTATTCAAACCCTTTCTTATATCAATTGATCTGCCAATTCCAGTCAATCTGGGCATCTAATAGATAGAATAGGCGCTAAGCCTTATCACCTAAAAGGTGATTAATTTGTAGGACTCTTGGTCCTTTTGTGCCCCTTATTTTATGCGCATGCTAAAATGGTGACAAGAGTCCCATGCCCTTGGGACTCTTGGTTTAATTAAACTCTTAGTTTAACTAATGGATAAGGCTAATAAATTAGGATAAATCCTAATTTGGCTACCCCACTTAAGGCACAATCCAATTTAAATCCCACTCAAATTGGTTAGCCCAAATAGTAAGCATTTAAACCCAATCTAATTAGGTTAGGAGTTGGCAAGCCAACATATGCTAGTATGCATATTAGCTAGCAATTTAGGATCCTATGATACTAATAAAAATATAAATGACTTCCTTGATAAATTCCATAACATGTGTAACTCTTTGGGCTCCTCATCTAGCCAGCAATAGTGTTGGAAATTCTTTGTGTGGTATGCAATCATGGATTTTAAAACATTGATCATTATGAAACCCAAAGACACCAAAAACCCTAATCCAAGATCTCCTTTCTACATTTCAAAAGTAAATCAACCAAATAAACATAAATAAATGATCATGTGACATACCTAGATTGTTGAAATCAAGAAATTCTACTAGGCACATAAATATATGCCCTCCAAAGGTGATCCACACAAGAGTCTATCCAAAGAAGTACTCCGTGATTGCTTGATTCTTTCTGGCAGCCTTTCCTTCAAGTGCAGCCTTTTCCACTTTATTTGGACCTTTCCCACTTCAAGAGCACTCCAAATGCTCTCTAATGATGTCTTACTTCCTTATAAATCCTTCTTCTAACTCATTTTGTAGTATTGTCTTAAAGTAGAGGACTGGTCCTAATGGATGGACTTTGTCCTGACAAGGAAACAGAGTAATTAGAAGGCTTTGGACTTCTTTTTAGATGCATAAACCCATGCTGGCCCATCTTTAAATAGAGAATGAGGGGGCAGGAATTTGTGGTGTCAGATGAAGAGGAGAGGTGTCATCAAGGGTTGCATATGTTGAACGGGCATGATGAGAAGTGGGGCACGATGAAGAGTTGCATTCACTTCTTTAAAAGAAAAATTGCAATGCCTCTTGGTCTACTATCTCGAAGAACACAGGTTCGATCCCAAGCCCTATCAATTTATTTAAGTAAATAACTATTTTATGGTTAATTCAGGGAATGACATGTGGTGCCTCCTCATGGAATTATGTGCACATAGAAGTGGACACGCCTTATCATTTCACCTTCTCATTTCATCGTCTATGGGGTGCCAATGAGTCCAAGGTCACGTGTTTAAATCCCAACTAGCCCATAAATTAATTATTTATTTAAATAAAAAATTTATTAAGGAATTAAAAATATATAAATGAAATTTAATCTATTTTAAACTCAAATAAACTTGTCCAAAATAGACTGCAAGCCCGTGTCAACCTAAACTTGCCAAATTAGGCTGAATTTGAATCCAATTCAAATTAAAATACATAGAAAAATCTGAAAAATTCTATAAAATTAGAATTAATTTTAGATAAGCTACCTAACACATGGATAATCTTAATTTAAGTCCATCTTAAATTAATTATTCCAATAAGCAAGCAATCAAACCTAAATCGATTAGGTCAAGAGTTCCGGTTAGCCCATATATGCTAGTATGTGAACCTGGCTAACATATTTAGGATCCAAAAATCATAACAAATTAAAATTAACTTCTTCAGTGAGTTCTGTAATGTGTGTGGCCCTCTGGGTTCCTCATCTAGCAAGTAGTAGGTTTATGTTTAGCCCAAATTGATTAATTAGGCAACCGACTAGCCAAATCGAGTCAATTTGAGTTAACCAAAACTGTCAATTTGAACCAACTTTCAAATTGACTCAAGAAATCAATTAAATTGATTCATGAAAAATCTATAAGATAAAATTAATATCTAGCAATATATCATGTCTACCTGGAAGATGTGGAATTTGGTAAAAATTATCAAAATACCCTTCAGTAGTAAGTTACCATGTAATTCAATCCTTAGATCTTTCTTTATCTCGATTAAATAATGGGCATGGATAAATGTTGGTGGGGACACCAAGATCAAACATAGATCCCTGGATCCCATATAGTTTAATTAGTCATGTGTCAAAGTTTTGAAAATTTTGTAATCAATTAAGATTGAGTCCTATAATAAGTTGAGGTTAGTTGATTTGTCTCAACCCTCAACCTAGTCAGTATTTTGAGTCCTGTACAAAAAATATGAGTCTAGTATGAGCCCAATTTTTGTACAAAAGACGAGGTCACCCTATTTTGGAGTTCCACCAGGCCACATCCAGGAGTCAGAGGCCGCTACAACAATCCATTGGATCTTGTGTGACAACCCAGGATCCAAGATGCTTCCAGAAATCCTGATTCTTTCCAGATGTCCTCCAGATGCCCAGATTCCAATCCAGATGCCAGAGCATATTCTCAAACTAGGACATCCATGATTCCAAAGGTCCCTCTACATCATAGCCTAAAGAAATGAAGTCCAAGTGCCAAGCCCAAGCCCTAAAGAAGCAAGACTCTATGGAATATTCCAGCTACCAGGCTACCAGGCCACCCCAGCTTTTAGAGGCCCAAACCCATGCACCCAAGCCCCTTTGGGCTAGCCACTTGCTGCCCATAGAAGCCCAACACACCCGTATCAGTATCCTTGAAGTGTTGACCAGGTCAAAGAGGTGTCCTTCAATGGAATAGTGAAAGCATGAAGGAAAAAGAAGAAGACTTGGTCAATTCCTAGCCTAATGGGGATTTGTTTTTCTAACCAAGCTAGGAAAGGACTTGTATTCCAATTTGGAAGAGGACTTGTAACCCAAGTGTAACCATGGTTAGTGAGGGCATGCGAACTCTATAAATACCCCATCCCTTCCCTCTTGTAATAAACTTTTATTCATGATATCAAAACCATGGTGAATTTATTTTGAGCTAGCGAGCTTGTGTTACTTTGTTTTTTCTTGGTTCTTTGGTTTGTGTTTGTGTTTTTTTGCTGCCCTAGCATCCTTTCAGACACTAACTCCCTGCCATCCAAGCCTTCATACGTCCAATATGGATTGCCCTAGGCTGCCAAGCAAGGAGATCTTCAACAAGCTTCAAACAGCCCAGCTTCTAAACCCTAATCTGATTCCTTCTAAACCTAATCCCTTTTCTTTTTCTTACTTGCTATTTTGATTGACACTTGACATTTTGCAGGATCCCCAAGGAGTTTCACCTCCTTAGAGGAGGATTTTCTTGCATCCAGAACCATCCAAATCAGCCATCTAATCAAGGGAACCGAACTTTATCATCTAGACTCCAATCAGAGTGCTGTGTGATCTCTTCATCGGAAGTCCTTCAAGTCACTGATTAGTAACATCCTTCAATTCTTTTAATTTCTGATTTGATGAAGATAAGATATCCTAATCCAGGAGTTTCTAAATTCTCGGGTCTTGGAATTTATTATTTTGATTGAGTTTGCTTGCGATACGATGATTCTATGCATCGCTCTTCTTCTTGCTAGTTCTTACTTTTATTTGAAAATTTAGCTTACAAACTAAATTATAAAAATAATAAAAAATTATTTTACTATTTTCCTATATGTTTAGCAATCATCAAGTCATTCCTGCATCAGTTTGGTATCAGAGCGGGTTTAGGATAGTTTTCTATTTGCTTTGCATTCACAAACCCTAATTCAGCATTCTGTCCACTACATTAGGTGTCTAGTTTTTATTTAATTTTGGCATCCTAAACATTTAATTTTTCCATGAAATTTACACTGCATATCCTTTGTTTTGTCCTAGTAATTATCATAATTTTTAATTATTTTTATAGAAAACCTAATATCCTAAAAGTCAGCATCACAGGAACCCTAATAGAATCCTAAAAATCTCTATAGCAGTCCAAAACCCCTAAAATTTGCATCATTATTTGATTTTTTTTCTACATAAAATTTGGTATGTAGAATCAACACCATCCATTTTCTGTTCCTAAATATTTTTGATTTATTTTTGCATCGAAATTTGTGTCAAATTCTGCATCGATTGAAACCCTAATATCCTGAATTCTGCTATTTCTGCATTTTGACTCAACCTAACCTAATCAACTTCCAAACCCCCCAATGCCAAGCCAAATTTTGTTTGCTAACCCTGGTAAACTTAAACTTAACTTGACATCTCTTAAATTAATTAAAAATCATTTTATTTTTTGATTGTTTTAGATTGCATCAGGACCATTGAATGTTCATCATCTTTTAATCTAATCTTAAGGGCAATCAATATAATATCAGGGCAGGAGGTCATAACCTATCCTCGACCCAAAACAACCATCCAGCATTTTCACCCAAGCCTTAATTAAAATTAATTACACTTAATTTTCCCAAGTGGGCTAGGTGACATCCAACAGGTCGGGTCCGAACCGTGTGGGCCAACTAGTGCATTTAATCCTTTAGTTATTACTGAATGCTGGTGTCTAAGGCTGGGGCTCCAGTGTCAAATGGTCTAAGTGGACTGGTGGTATATAATTAGGACCCTGTGACAAGCAGGGGGAGCCTCCCACCACCCCACCCCCTACCTGGCTAGTAGAAGGATTAGCTACTGGGTTAAGTGTAAGTTGAGCTGACCCATTAAGTTTTGACTCTAGGTCTAGCAAGCCCTAGATTACACTAACATTTTTCTTTTGCATGCTTGGCTGCATCATTCCACTTTGATTGTTTGATTTATTGCATGACCACTAGATTAGGAACCCAATACCATAAGTCTACACCCCAACCCAACTCAACCATGGATCCCAATTTTGAGGCTTTTATAAAAGCTATGAATGAATAGATGGTTGCCTAATTAACCACCCAGATCCACCAATCCAACACCCAAACCCAAAATCAGTTAGCTCAGATGGACCTCAAACTTGATCAAACCCAAAATCAGCTTGTCCAGTTGACCACTCAACTCAACCATATAACCCATGCAAACAACCAAACAACCACTAGGATCGACCAATTAACCACTAGATTAAACCAAGAAGAGAATCGACTAGATACTATAGAGAAAACCCAAGACTCCAATGCTGAACCTAATCATGACCCATCGTGTTCCACCTCTCAAAACCTTAGGGGAATCTTAAATCCAGATCAAGTTATGGAACACAACCCTAGGAGGACCCAAACCCAGGTTCAATTCATGAAACCCAATCCTAATAGAACCCAAACTCAAGAACCATCCCAAGAGGCTAACCATAGAAGAGTTCAACCTTAGGAGACATACCAAGAGCCCAACCATAGGGAAGTCCACATCCCTGACCCTATCCAAGACCCAAACCATAGAAGGCCCCAACATGAAGCCCATGATCGGGATGAAAGGGCCATAAGAAATATTAGGATAGAAGCACACACCTTTGATGGAAGTCTTGAACCAAAGGTCTATGTAGATTGAGTAGGTGATATGGATTATTATTTCAAATGGTATGAAATGAGTGAAGGGATGAAATATAAATTTGCCAAGATGAAGTTGATTCATCAAGCTAGATTACATTGGGCTAATCTTGAGCGTACTAGGAGACAACAAGCACTTCCACCTATAACTACTTGGCAAGAGATGAAATTGCAACTCAAAGAGAAATACCTACCAGAATCCTACAATCAACAGCTCTTAGACCAATGGAACAAAATTCATCAACGGAATAGATCAGTGTCAAATTATATTGCTGAATTTGATGAGTTTGCTGTTAGGTGTAATGTAACCGAGTCCTTAGTCCAAACCCTATCCAGGTTTCGAATCAGATTGTGTGAGGACATTAAAAGGGAAATATACAAGAGAGAGGTCTATGATTTGGAACAAGCCTATCAAATAGCTAGACATTATGAACAATTCCAAAGAGGACCTACCTATCAGAAATCTGAACCTGTTAGGAACAATACCCAATTCCCAAGATCAAAGCCATACCAGGTATCCCAGGGTAGACCAAATCCTAACCCTAACCCAGGTCGATTTAACTCCAACCCAGTTAGGCCAAACCCTAACCCAGTCAGACCCAGCCCTAATCCAACCCGA
This sequence comes from Areca catechu, assembly GCA_021397845.1. Taxonomy (NCBI): domain Eukaryota; kingdom Viridiplantae; phylum Streptophyta; class Magnoliopsida; order Arecales; family Arecaceae; genus Areca; species Areca catechu. The sequence continues at coordinate 75,041,244 of CM038041.1, forward strand.
TTCAATCCAAACCCAAATCGTCCCAATCCTAACCCATCTCGACCTAACTCAAGTCTGAGTCCATCTAGTTCAAGTAATTCTACACTTGCTAGAATCGATAAGGATAAGGCACCCATGTTTCAGAAAGCCCCAATCACAAGCCCCAATGCTTGGTTTAGGTGTAATAAGGTAGGTCACTATGCTAGTCAGTGTCCCACCAGGTCATTACACATAGGGGAGCTTGAAGAACAAGAGACTGAACCCAATGTCGATGACCTAGAAGAAGAAGTTTATGAGGATGAACCAGACTTGATAAAGTAATATGAAGGAGAAAAGTATGAATTTGATCAAGTAGGGGTAGTTAGATGTAATTTAACCCAAACCCAACCTGAGGAAGATTGGTGTAGGACTAGCATCCTACAAACTTTTGTTATATTTGGAAATAAAGTATGTAAGATTATAATTGACAGTGGTAGTTGTGTCAATGCCATTGTTACTGAGAAAGCTAAATATTTAGGCTTGACCCTAGTTCTACATCCCGACCCCTATAAAGTATCATGGGTAGATTCCACCTCTATGCCAATCAAGTCTGGGTGCCAAATCTTAATTAAATTGCAATCATACAAAGAAGAGATTTGGTTTGATGTCCTTCCCATGAAGGTTAGTAGTGTCATTCTAGGTCGACCGTGGCTATATGATCATGATGCTATCCTATCAGGTCGAACCAACATCTGTACCTTTCATTATCATGGGAAGAAGTTTGTGATTTACCCCACTCAGCCTAGGAATCCAAGAAATTCTAGTAGCCTTAGAGCAAAACCAAGAGTAAATCTAATTAAGGCTAAAGAATTAGAGGTAGACTCTTCTGAACCCACTAAGAAATTCATGAGAATTGATCCTGAACCCACTTTAACAATTAAAAAAGTAATTAAGCCAGGATTAAACTTTATGGGTGAAACTAATAATTTACAATAGTTGTTCATAGAGGAAGCCCAAGATCAAATCCTTAAAGAACAACCTAAAGAAATAGGTGTATCTGAATGTGAGTCCATAGACTCAATCTATATGCCTGCACCTACACTAGCCTCTGCACAGCATATGCATCATAAAATTAGTCAAGAGCTAAACAAAATTAATGAACTAAATAATAACTTGGCTAATTCCCAAAAGAACCATGAAGAATTTTCTACAAGGGAATATGTGACTGTTTGAGAATTTTCTGCTCGCGAAGTTGGCCCATCCAATATAATGAATAGTAGTGGACCCAATGCCTATGTGCCTGAGATATCACCTGATTTCGGTATTAGCTCCACTTTCATCATCTAAGACTTTATAAATTCTAGGGAGCCTGCAGAGATACCCAGTGAGCCCCTTGAAACACTCCTGTTCTTTGAGAGAGAACCCACCCTAGAGCGACCATATATAATTTGGACTTATGGTGAGGAAAAGATTGAAAGAGCACTAGATGATCACGCTATCAGTAGCTAGGATATAGACTGTCAGCAACATTTGGTCCTGTGGAAAGGTCAGCCAAAATCTGAGGACTTGTGGAATGCTGGTGTAGATCTGCAGCGTCTCAACCCAGACCCTCCTTAAGCCAAATTGACCCATACTCGATGGGGTCGAGTTCTTCCCGCCCCGGGAGAATTGGTGGGGACACTAGGATCAAACACAGATCCCTAGATCTCATATGGTTTAATTAGTCATGTGTCAAAGTTTTGAAAATTTTGTAATCAATAAGATTGAATCCTGTAATAAGATGAGGTTAGTTGATTTGTCTCAACCCTCAACCTATTCAGTATTTTGATTCCTGTACATAAATTATGAGTCTAGTATGTGCCCATTTTTATACAAGAAAGGTGGTCACCCTATTTTGGAGTTCCACCATGCCACATCCAGGAGTCAGAGGCTGCTACATCAATCCATTGGATCTTGTTTGACAACCCAGGATCCAAGATGCTTCCAGAAATCTTGATTCCTTCTAGATGTCCTCCAGATGCCCAGATTCCAGTCCAGATGCCAGAGGATATTTCCAAACCAGGACATCCATGATTTAAAAGGTCCCTCTACATCCTAGCCCAAAGAAATTGAGTCCAAGTGCCAAGCCCAAGCCCTAAAGAAGCAAGATTTTATGAAATATTCCTGCTACCAGGTTAGGCTATTAGGCCACCCCAGCTTCCAGAGGTGCAAACCCATGCACCCAAGCCCCTTTGGGCCAGCCCATTGATGCCCCTAGATTCCCAACAGGTCCTCCTAGGACTCCTTGAAGTGTTGACCCAGTCCAAGAGCTGTCCTTGAGTGGAATAGTCAAAGCATGAAGGAAAAAGGAGAAGACTAGGTCAATTCCTAACCTAATGGGGATTTATTTTTCTAACCTAGCTAGGAAAGGACTTGTATTCCAATTTGGAAGAGAACTTTTAACCCAAGTGTAACCATGGTTAGTGAGGGCATGGGAACTCTATAAATACCCCATCCCTCCCCCTCTTGTAATATACTTTTATTCATAATATCAAAACCCTGGTGAATTTATTTTGAGCTTGCGAGCTTGTGTTACTTTGTTTTATTTGGTTCATTGGTTTGTATTTGTGTTTCCTTTCTGCCCTAGCATCCTTCCACACCCTAACTCACTACCATCCAAACATTCACACGTCCAAGAAGAAGTGCCCTAGGCTGCCAAGCAAGGAGATCTTCAACACACTTCAAACAGCCCAGCTTCTAAACCGTAACCTGAATCCTTCTAAACCTATTCCCTTTTCTTTTCCTATTTGCTATTTTGATTGACCCTTGACATTTTGTAGGATCCTCGAGATATTTTACCTCCCCAAAGGAGGCTTTCCTTGCATCCGGAACCATCCGAATCAACCATCTAATCAAGGGAACCAAACTTCATCATCCAGACTTCAATCAAAGTGCTGTGTGATCCTTTCATCAAAAGTCCTTCAAATCACTGATTGGTGACATCCTTTCCTTCTTTTAATTTTTGATTTGATGAAGATAAGTTATCCTAATTCGAGAGTTCCTCAATTCTCGGATCCTGGAATTTATTATTTTGCATGAGTTTGCCTACGATACAATGATTCTATGTATTGCTCTTCTTCTTGCTAGTTCTTACTTTTATTTGGGAATTTAGCTTACAAACTAAATTATAAAATCATAAAATAAATTATTTTACTATTTTTCTTGCATGTTTAGCAATCATTGAGTCCATCTTGCATCAAAAGTCAAACCTTTACACTTAATCTATTCAAATCTCTAATCATTATTGAAGACTCAACTGATGATAAATTAGAAAACCATTTCTGATTTTATCGTGCTTTTATCAAAGACTTCCTGAGTTGTTATTCGATGAGATCATACGATATAACTTGTTCCCTTACTAGGAGTGATTTTTTCCTTGTTGACCTACTCATTACCTTCCTACAAAATTTACCATATCTAAAAGCACCCCATACATATATTAATTGCCATGAATGAGTATGCACCAAAATGAATTCATGTGCACAAGATACTATGGTGATCTCAGGTCTAAAGATCACATGCATAACTCCTACCAAGAGAACATTCTTTTTGAAAAGTAAGACTTCTTTTAGATATTCTCTTGTTGGATCAATTTAGTGAACTCATAATCTATTGAGCACCCACATCCTTGTATTAGTATCACAACATAAGTGGTCGTGAGACCAACAACCCTCTCCATCGAACATACATAGTATTGCCACCAGGATCATTGTTAGCTGTAGCTCCGGCATGTCACCAATACATCAGGTGCCTCCTCCCATCAGGAGCACTCCCTCCTCTTCAGGTGTCGGCTTTTCGGTCTGATCGGCCTACAAAATAGAGGAGACAGGCCAAGGATTCGGCAAGGATACTTTGATGATCAAGTCAGTGGGATGATTGAGTAGAACAAAACATCTGAGATAGAGAGCTTGGGGGACTCCCTCCCCCTAGGGAGTGATAAGATGATAATGATCAAATAGCAAAAAGAAAGAGGGAATAGAGAGCGAGGAGCAGGGAGGGTCCCTCTAGCAAATCCCTTAGTCGTTGAGCGTTTGGCTGCTTGCTCACCTCTCTCCCCTTCTCGCTCACCTCTCTCCCCTTCTTTCTTACCTTCCTCCTAATTTCTGGCTGTCCTGGTGTCCTTTTTAGTGTGCCCTCTTGCGATGTCTTCCCTAGAGGAGCTTGTCAATACTCATGGCATCTCCTTCCTCCCCCCTCTCGGACTGGTCCTTCCGAAGGAGGAGGCAATCCGAGGGCCTCCCAGAGCCCTCTCCAAATAAGTCCACCTTCGAGTCCTCTTTAGACTGGTCCTCCTCTAGAGGGGGAGGTGATCCGTTGGCCCCCCGGAGCCCTCTCCCAAGTCCTCTCTCTCCTTTCTATTGGGGGTGTTGTTTTTTGCTTAAGAGGGGCAGGTGCTGTGTCACTGAGCCTCATGCCATGATGGAAAGTTTCCATTCCTAGAGGGACCACCTGAACATTGCAGGGCATATGGCCTTGATAGGATTCTCTTTTTGGGAGAACTCTAGATCTCACGCCACGTGGGTTAGCATCCTCCAATCGTACGATAGTGGATGTTTACAGGGCCCTAGGTCTGACGAGGCTTACTTTGTGCAGAGCGTGCGGGTGGCATGTCATGGAGCTAGCATTGGTGGTAGGGCATGCACCACCTTCTGGGGGTTGCAGGTGGATAGGGACCTTAGTGCCATGGTTTAAATTCTTGTTGATCTTTCCCTCCTTCACCGCTTGCAAGAATTTTGGCCTTCGTATGGTAGGGAAGGACCTCCATTCAGGAGGTTCACCTTCTACTGCATGAGCATGACCCTGTCTAGGAGCTGATATCAGATGGAGGGCTCGCCCCATGAGCTGGACCCCAGCTGGGAACTGACCTCGACAGGAGGGCTCGCTTTACGAGCTAAACCTTGGCTAGGAGCTAACCTAGGTAGGAGGGCTAGCTTCGGCAGCATAAGCATGACCCCGTCCAGGAGCTGACCTTAGACGGAGGGCTCACCTTATGAGCTTGACCCTGATTGAGAGCTAACCTCAATAGGAGGGCTTATTTTGGCATTCCACTTGGGGGGCACATCTAGGTGGAAGTCCCCACCCATACAGCTACCGGTAGGTGGCGTGTAGGCTCCACGTCAATGGATGTTGCCATATCAGATGCCTCCCACTCTCGAGCCTGGGGAACGAAGCATTGCTCAGTGTGATGGGAGTAAGGACCATTCAAACATGGAGGGAATCACCTTCTGCACCATCAATGCTTCGACTGGCCATGCCTCGAAGACCACACCTTAGTATTAATGGGGTGCTGCACTCAGTTTTCTAATGGAGAGATCATCAATGCCCTGGTTAGATCAATGTGTCCATTCTACGAACCGAAGCATCGGGGGGCACCTGGTGATGAAATGTGGTGGCCTCCAGTTGGCTATGTAGCTTTTAAAGGGCCATCGGGCACAGGTGCCTATGGTTGAGCAAAGCTTCCTTCCTCTTTCAGCCCCCTTTTCATTCCAGCGTTGGCCTCCATGTTCTCCTTCTTTGATCCCTCTCCTTCAGCCTGTGCTAAGTGAGGGCTCTTAGTGGATTTCAAGGTTTCAGCTCAAAACCCAGAGGGCCAAATGAAGGCTCTCCATGAGCGAACGGCCAGCATCAAGATGAGGGTGCTTGGTTCGAAGAAGAAATCCATTGAGCTCGAAGCATCCCTCGTAGATCTAAAGGGGAGAGCCTCCGGTTATGCAACAGGGGAAAAGAAAAAGGCTGCCTCAAAGATGGGGAGTGTCTGGAGCCACCTCTCGATTCACAAGACTTAAGATCTTACAAGAGGAGGTGGTGGACCCGGTTGTGGTTGCTGCAGAAAGGGCCAAGACCACTGTGGTGCTAACAGGAGTATCATTTTGTGGAGCTGCTACAGCTACCCCTGGAATCAGTAGATCGATGAATTCTAAGGAGGAGAGGTAGAGCTGATGCCGAACTCTGAGATCTGGCAAACTCTTGTGGAAGGGCACTTGTATGCTTGGGATAAGGGATCGGCATGTCCCAAGCTACTCTTTAAGGGTAGAGTGCGGGGCTGACTTGCCATACCAGTGCCTCCTACATCGATCATGGAGGTTATGGTCAAAGCCCTCCGATGGGCACTGCACCAGCATTGAGGGGACCTGCCCACTGATCAGGCAAGGAGCAGAGATGGGGCTTCAGTATGTCTTCCTTTCATCTTGTATCTTAGGATTTTAGGTCTCTCAGCTTTTCGGGAGCCTCAATATGATGTAAAAGACTTTTGACCAATAGAGGTACCTCTTCCTTTACGACTGTTATTCTCTTTCCTTTTTTTTTTGAGCTTGAATCTGCTGTACAGCCTCCCAATTTGTTGGGAGCCTCTCTCCTCTTTGGTTGCTATTTTTCTTTTCTTCAGCTTGGATTGCTTTCGAAAAATCTTCTTAGTTTCCCAAGTAGTGAGTCAGACGGTCAACAGTGAGAGTTCAATGATTTCCTATCGACATTCCCGGGCCGTGAGCAAGGCAACTGGATGTAGGGACTCCAAAATATCCCGGCTGAGTTTGCCATGCTATGAGTCAAGCTACAGATGGTGGGACTTCTAGAGTTTCTTGATGGACATCTCTGGACTGTGAGTAAGGTAGTGGGTGCGGTGCTTCATGAGTTTCTTGGCATATAGGTGCTAAAATGTGAGTCATGTGGTAGATGGTGGGGTTCCAGGAATCCCCAACTACTCCTCAAGACTGTGAGCGGGGTCACTGAGTGTGGGTCTATCAGAAAGACATGGCTCAAAGATTGCCTAGCTGCGGGCCTCATCGTAGATTGCGGGTTAGACTATTGCCGCTTCAGGGTTATGAGTTCGGCTGAAGAGTGCGGGCTCGATGGAGTGAGCTCGGCTTAAGAGTGCTGAACTATGAGTCAAGTGATAGATGGCAGGTTGCCCTGCCACCACCTCTGGACTGTGAGCATGACAAGGAGTGTGGGCTAGATGGAGTTGGCCCGACTTGACGATGTCGAATTATGAGTCATGCGATAGATGGCGGGTTGCCCTGCCACCACCTCTAGGTTGTGAGCTTGGTTGATGAGGGCAAGCCTGATGGTGTGGGCCTGGCTTGAGGATGAGCAGTTACTATGCTATGAGTCACACGGTAGATGGCATCCCGCTACCGCCTCCGGGCTATGAGTAAGGCTGGGGGTGCCAAGCTTCTAGATTCGCCATGCTGTGAGTCACGTAGTAGACGGCATCTTGGTGCCGCCTCCAAGCTATGATCACGGCCATAAGTGCGGGCCTGATAAGGGGCCTGGCTTAAGGGTGCCACACTATGAGTCAAGCAATAAAAGACAGGTTGCCCTACCGCCACCTTCGGACTGTGAGTATGGTGAGGAGGGCGAGCCTGATGGAGTGGACCCGGCTTGTTGTTGAGGATGCCAAACTGTGAATCATGTGGTAGATGGTGGGTTTCCTTGCTGCCACCTCTGAGCTATGAGCTTGGCTTATGAGCATGGGCCTGATGCGAGGCCCGACTTGAGGGCAATGCATTATGAGTCAAGAGGTAGATTGTGGTTGCCCTACCACCACCTTCGGACTATGAGCATGGTGAGGAGCGCCTACAAGAGTATGCTTGCCTAATTATTGAGGAGCTGCACACTGTGAGTCATGTGGTAGATGGCATACAGCTACCGCCTCCAGGCTATGAGCATCGTGAGGGGGGCACTAAGCTTCTCGATTCGCCTTGCTATGAATCATGCGATTGATGGCATCTTGGTGTCGTCTATGGGCTGTGAGTGCAGCCATGATGCTATGGGGAACTAAGCTTCTCGATTCTTCGTGCTGTGAGTCACATGGTAGATAGCATCTTGGTGCTGCCTCCTGGCTGTGAGCATAGCCATGAGGCTATGGGGCACCAGACATATGGGTGAGCCAAGCTATGCATCACATGGCAAACGGCACCCTGGTGCTGCCTTCGAGCTGTGAGCTCGGCGGATGAGGATGGGCTTGATGGAGGGCCCAACTTATTGATGAGGAGTTGCCACACTATGAGTCACGCGGTAAACGGCATCCAGCCGCCATCTCCATGCTATGAGCGAGGCTTGGGGTGTCGAGCTTCTCGATTTGCCACACTGTGAGTCATGCAGTAGATGGCATCTTTATGCCACCTCCAGGCTATGAGCGTAGCTGATAATAATGGGCCTGATGAGGGGCCCGGCTTGAGGGTGCCACACTATGAGTCAAGCGGTATATGGCGGGTTGCCTTGCCGCCACCTCTGGACTGTAAGCATGGCCAGGAGTGCGGACCTGCTAGGGGGCCCGGCTTGAGTTCGCTAGACTTTGAGTCGGATGGAGATGTCCCTGCATAGGTGAAAGACAATGTTGCATGAAAAAGGGACTTAGATAATTGAGAGGAAGTTTTACATCACTGGTATGAAAGATTGTGCCCTGAAAGCCAATTGAAATATTGTAATTTTGATCCCAAAATCAATGAATTGACATTTTATAAAGGCATTATTTTCATCATTTGCTGTGTCTTTTCGATTTTATGATGAACCCCATAGATTAGGGCTACGGTTCTAGGGTTATGATGAGATCATACCAGTGAGACCTAAAGCCTTAAAACCCTAATCTAAAATATTCCTGGTCGATGGGACATTGAGTTGGGGATCAATGTTTCCGGCAAGACCAGCACATCCTATATATGTTTTGTAATGAGGGTGACTGATCTCACAGTCACTTGTGTTTGACACTAATACTAGGATGTGAGTGTTCATTAGAGAATGAGTTCACTGAATTGATCCAGATTGAAAATATCTAATGGAACCTTATCTGTTTGTCAATAGATAATTTTCATAGTGGGAGTAGTGCATGTGGTCCTTTGACCTGAGACTACCATAGTACCTTATATATATGAATCCATACTTTGGTTCGCAATCAATCATGACACTGAGTCATGCACGAGGTGATACTGGTTATGGTGGATTGTATATGGAGGTTGTGAGTAGGTCAACAAGGAATTGATCAGCCCTAGTAAGAGGGAATAGCATCCAGCTAATTTCAAATGATGGATTCAGGAAACCTTTGATCAAAGTATGAACATTAGAGTTATTTTCTAATGGTTAATTAATGAATCATCATTATAAAGATTGAGCTAGGGATGAATATGAAATTGGATTTGACAAGTATCCATATTCATAATCATATTCGGGGTGCAAGTTGATCAAAGGACTGAATTGCCCGGTAACTCACCACTGAAGGGTATTTTGGTAATTCCACCAAAATTCCACATCTTCCGGGTAGACATGATACGTTGCTAGACGTCAATCTTGTCTTGTAGGTATATGATTGAGTCATGATAATTCAAATCAGTTAATTTGAATTACATTCTAATTGACCGAGTCGAGCTAGTTTGAGTCGACCTAAATCGGCTTAGTTGAGATCTAACCGAATTAAGTCGAATAGAACTCGGACCTACTGCTGGCTAGGTGTGGAACCCAATGGGTCACACACAAAAGAAAATTGATGAAGAATTTAATTTGGAATTAAATCATGTTTGCAGGATAAACACACTAGCATGTGTTGCAGACCAAATTTCTATTCGAATCTGATTCGAATTTGGTTCCGAATTGGGCTTAATTGGGTTTTAATTGAACCAGATTAAGGTCCAATTTAATTTTTAGGACATTGGGCTAACCCATGGCTGAACCCAAGTGAATTTAGTTCACTGAGACCCTCTCTCCAAGCCGCCCCCTCCCATTTCTCACCCGCGCGCGCCAAGAAAGAGAGTCCACGCGCGTGGACTTCTCTTAAAACGCGTGAGAAGGAAAATGTCGGAGAAAAATCTGAAAAAAAGGGGGCATTTCAGATCCTTGTTTGGCACCCTTGGATCTGAATCTGATGGCCCGAAAAAATTAAGGAAAAGATCCGTCGCTTTTCGGTCGCAAATCCGTCTCCAAAAGTCGCGATTCTTCCTGAAGTTTTTCCGAGAGTCCTCCTCGTCAGAAAAACGAAAATTAAATCAGAGAATCATGATTTTTGGTTGAGGGGATGCGTGAGGAATGAAGGATCATGATCCCTGGGGTTTCAGAGGGTTGCGTTGTTTCGAGATGACACCCCTCTGAGATCTATAAATAGGGTTAGGTTCTCGGGGGCTTTCACGTAACATAATTCAGAGATCCAATTCCCTTTCCTCCTCTCCAGGATACTCCTTCCCCTTGTTCTTGTTGGGTATTGTTTCCCTTACAGAGGTATCCTCTGTCGAAACTCTGACCCTAAACAAGAATAAGAAGAAGGTCTTGAACGGTAAAGGAAAGAAAAAGGAAAGGATCTGTTCTTCTTCTTTTCCTTCTTGAATTAAGACATTGCCTGTCTTAATTTTTTTTCTTCCAATTCAATTCAAGAAAAGGGATTCAAGAAAGGGAATTCTTGAAGAAAATTCAAGAAGAGGAAAGAAGGAAGAAAAGAAATTTTCAAGAAAGAAAATTTCAGCCTAAAAGTCCAAGAATTGAATTCTTGAAAAAGAATTTAAGAAGAGGAGCCAAGAACTAGGAATTGTTGTCTTCATCTTTTTCTGTGTGGATCACCATTGGAGGGTGAACATTTGGGCACCTGGTGGAGATTCAGAGTTTGGATTTTGCGATACAGGTTAGTATCTTACTTTGAGATTAAATCTTATATATTTGCATTTTATATGTTTTAATTCTTTTAAGGAGATCTTGGGTTAAAGGTTTGGTGAAGATTTCAAAAGATAAAATTAAAAATTTAGAAATTTATGTTTCCGCCTTGCCATCAAACCCTACATGGTAGTGCTCTCTTAAATTGCTTGTGCTCCAAGTTTGCGAGCATCGGGAGGTGTCGAGACTGGCAAGGTAGTAGGCTTCGCCTGGGTAGGCTTCAACCCCCTCGCTAGGGTCCTTTTTCAAAGGTTGCATGCCATCCTTTATCGGCAGGCAGCTCCCCGGGATCAGGCCCTGTCTCTTGTTAGTTTTCCCCATTATGAGTCATGCGATGGGTGGCATCTCGCTACCACCTCAGGGCTATGAGCAAGGTGGTGGTGCTCGCCATAGATGGTGATACAGGGGCTTCTTGTGTAGACCTATAACACAGTTTTCGTATTGCAAAGATGGCGAGGAAGGGAGTTACCCATTAGGCAGCCCCAAGCATAGGGGAATGCCTGGATCCTGGGTCTAACTGAAGAGTGTCATGAAAGAAGGTAGGTGTTCAAAAACACAACAAACACAAGCACCTCTCTCTGCTATCATTAGACCCCTCTCTTCTTATTCATTGGCTAGGCCCCCAAGAGGGAGCTCTCGTGTCCCCCACCTGCCCCCCAGGAAGGTGGCAACTATCATTCCATTGATTGTAGAGCCTTGATCCTCAGCCTTGGCCGAGATCCCCTTAGCTCCTGAATCATCTGTCGCTCACCCCTTCCTGGCATGCCAATCTGTTACCATCTGGATCATCATGGCCGGTAGCTTCGGTGCATCGCCGTTGGATCGGGTGCCTCCTCCCACCAAGAGCGCTCCCTCCTCTTTGGAGGTCGGCTTGTCTGTCCGATCAGCATATAAAATAGAGGAGACATGGGCCAGGGATTCTAGTGAGGACACTCCGATGATCAAGTCACTGGGATGATCAAGAGAAATAGAACCTCTGAGGTGGAGAGCTTGGGAGACTCCTTCGCCCCAAGGGGTGACAAAACAATAATGATCAAATGAAAAAAGAAAGAGGGAATAGAGAGCGGGGAACGGGAAGGATCCCTTTGGCTGGTCCCTTGGCCACTGAGATTTTTGTTTCTTGCTCACCTCTCTCCCCATCCTGCTCACTTACATTCATACTTACCTTCCTCCTCTTTTCTAGCTGTGTCCTGGTGTCTTTCTTAGTACGCCCTCTAACGGTGTCTTCCCCGGAGGGGCCTGCAATTGCTCATGGATTCTCCTTCCTCCACCCTCTCAGACTGGTCCTTTCGAAGGTGGAGGCGATCCGAGGGCCTCCCGAAGCCCTCTGTAGATAGGTCCTCCTCTGAGTCCTCTTTAGACTGCTCCTCCTCTATAGGAGGAGGCGATCCGTGGGCCTCCCGCATCCCTTTCTTAAGTCCTCTCTCTCTTTCTTTCTGTTGGGGGTGTTATTTTTTGCTTAAGAGGGGCAGGCACTGTGCCATTGAGCCTCATGCCACGGTGGAATGTTTCCATTCCTGGAGGGACCCGAGCATTGTAGGACCTATGGCCTTGATAGGATTCTCCTTTTGGGAGAACTCTGGGTCTCGCACCGCGTCGGTCAGCATCCTTCGACTGTACAGTAGTGGATGTGGCGGCATGTTACAAGGCCCTAGGTTTGATGGGGCTTACTTTGTGTAGATCATGCATGGGCGTGTCACAGAGTTGGCATTGGTGGCAGGCCATGCATCTCCTTCTAGGGGTTGTAGGTGGACAGGGACCTTTGTGCCATAGTTTGAATTCCTGTTGATCTTTCCATCCTTCATCACTGTCAAAAATTCTGGCCTTCGTATGGCAGGAAAAGACCTCTATTCAGGAGGTCTACCTTTGGCAGCATGAGCATGACCCAATTCGGGAGCGAAGTTAGATGGAGGGCTTGCCCCATGAGCTTGATCCCGGCTGGGAGCTGACCTCGACCGGAGGGCTCACTTTATGAGCTCGACCTCGGTAGGGAGCTTGTTGGGAATTATGTCCCAAAGCCAATCGCCTGGGTTGTAGGCGGTTATGTTGAGTATTGTATTCATTTTATGAATTAATAAATTTATCATTTTGGCAGCTCATCACATATTGTATTTCCCTGTAATGAACTCTTTCCATGTGATGAAGTCCTTAGGGCTACACTATTTTCGATACAGAGAGGATGTATCGACTGGTCCTTAAACCTTGTTCACAATGAAAGGATATGTTGTACTGGACGATAATATATCAAGTATAGGTTGTTGCAGTTTACATCGTTTGGTTGTCCTCTTGACCAAATGAATGTGCTGACACAGATGTGATCTGCAAGTGGGATATATGATATCTCATTGAACGTGACTCCGTGAAGCCCCTTTCTGCCAAAGGGATACTCACGATAGGATATGGGTTTATGTGTCCCTATGACCTGAGGTCATCACGATTGCTTGCAAGCAACTCCCTGTGCTATGGTACTGGACTACCCGGATTTTTAATCCGGTGATCGAAGGTTTTTGGGTACAGACAAGTACTTGTGGAGCAGTGATGGACCAAGATGGAATTGACCTGTCCGAATAGTTTGGATTGAATGTCTCGCAGTATCTCAATTTAGCAAATCCTCGACCGGGGTAGCCCTAGTGAAGAGTCACTGGGCTTGCAAGATTGAGACACGTAGTCGACTGACTCAGTCTGGGTTGGCAGCCCAATATCAGTCGTCCTGAGCATTAGAGATCAAAGGGATGAATTATACAGTAACCATATGCCTGAGGTTCGATAGTATGCTCCCGCATCTTCGACCTATTCAGACGCCGGGACCCATTGCTAGATAGTTTCCTGTGCTGGTACTGGAATTGTTCCAGTGCTACCGTTTAGGTTCGAACCTATGAGGTCACATGCCACAGAGGATAACTCTCTGATCTGGATACTGATTATGATTGGGAATCGTCTCGATTTTATGATCATGATATTTTTTTTTAGCACTCTTTTCCCGGACTTGGCCTTGTTTGCGATAACCGAAAATTGTTCCGGGCAGAGCAGGTCTGCGCCAAGATTTTTCTGAATCAATTTTGAACTGATTCGGAGCTAAATTCGGCCTCCAATTGGTTGTGAATCAATTGAACCAAATTTAATTGGGCTTGGACCGTTTCAATTAGATTGAACCGAAAACTTTGGGATTGAACCCATCTGGTTTTATTGGGTTGGATCGGTTTTTCTTTTGAACCATTGGGTTTAATTGATTTGAACCCAAAATTCATTGAACCATTGTTTTTCTTCCAGTAACTGGTTTACACGGTGATTTCACGCTGGGCGAATTCCAAGCATCGGAAGCTATTTGGCGTCTTCTCGTCTCCCTTCCACCCGATAACCTTAAACCCATTTTATTAGTCCCAATGGTTGTTTATTGGTATTAAGCCACCGACGTCTTTTGGCCTCCCAACGATTTCATATTCTCCTCCGCTGCTGGTTCTTTTTAATAACCTGCAGTCCCCTGGTTCAAATGGCCTTGACGTCACCGTGTGAGAGGTGTTTATGTTGTGAGAGTTCTTCTTTCCTTGCAGAAATTCCTCTCCTTTCCATTGGTGATATTGAGGGCTGGGTTTTGGTGAGTGAAAGGAAGAGAGAACCACCCCTAATCCCTGTTTTCTGGTGCTCATAATTGAAGGAAGAAGAAACTCTGTTTTGCTGAAAAATAGTTTCAGAAATTCTGTTTCATTCCCTCTTCCCTCCCACCATTCCATGTCTTCCAGCGACTAGCATCGACCGAGAGATGGATCAGAGCTAGCCCCTGGCGTGTTCCCCCTCTTGAGAGTGTTCAACCGAGCATTTGGAAGCCGGATCGACCTCCTTGTAGCTGTTTTTGTGCTCTATTTTTCTGGTTGCAGGTTTTTCAGGTTGCTGAAATTCTGGTGCTGTTTTGGTTGAAAGGAAGGGCACCAAAACATTGAATCATCTTCTCCCCTTTTGAAGGAAGATTAACCAACTTGTACCCTAACTTTTGGTGCTGGAAGGGAGATCCATACGTTGGCAAAATCCTCTATTTTGCAGCAGTTTTTGGTGATAAAAGAAGCACCCTGTTAACGTGCTGGAAGTGGAAGACAACAGGAATAAATTTATTCCTATTATCCCAGCTATTCCAGCCTTATACCAAGGCTATTCCAGGCAGGAATAAGGTATAACTTTTTTTTTATTTTTGATGCATGTATAGATCTAGGTTTTTTAACTGTTTATAAATATTACATGGTATTGTACATGCCCTGTATTGCCTATACATGCATCCGAAATTTGTTAGATCCTATGCGGAGCAGGTATTTTTTTGCTGTGAATTTAATTTTTTAAAATTCAAGCCTGCTCCCTGCCTTGCAGGCTTAGCGTAGGCACTTGCAACCGCGCTTCCTTTTCTTTCAGAGATAACCTCGGTAGGAGTGCTCGCATCGATAGCATGAGCAAGACTCCGACCGGGAGCTGACCTCAGACAGAGGGCTCACCACATGAGCTTGACCCGAGCTAGGAGCTGACCTCGATAGGAGGGCTCGCTTCGGCCTTCCACCCGGGGGCCGCATCCAGGTTGTAGTCCCCACCCATGTAGCTACTGACTGGTGACTGTGTAGGCTCCACATCAATGGATGTTTCCATATCACATAGATATGCTAGTCTATCTGGATTCATCGATCCCCAAATCAATGATCCTATGACTAGGAATATTTTAGATTAGGGTTTATAGGTTTTAGGTCTCATTGTTATCCCTTTAACCCTAAAATAATTGTCCTGATCTATGGGGTTCATCATAATCTTATAATTAAAATACAAGACAAATCATATGATGAATCAAAAATTGCCTTTATTTTCATTCATGAGTTGGAAGAAATTATAAATTTGCCACTAAACATTAAACGT
Source organism: Areca catechu (assembly GCA_021397845.1). Classification (NCBI taxonomy): domain Eukaryota; kingdom Viridiplantae; phylum Streptophyta; class Magnoliopsida; order Arecales; family Arecaceae; genus Areca; species Areca catechu. The sequence goes on from CM038041.1 coordinate 75,056,760, forward strand.
GATTGACTCTTAAGGCACAATTCTTTCAATCTTTCACTTGCACTAAAGTTAATCACTCTTGTATTTAATATCCATACAATCTAGATGTCGATCTAACTGCTATAGAGGAAGTGCCTTAGTGAATGGGTCTGCTATGTTTTTTTTGTATCAACTTGTTCTACCACCATATCATTTCTTTTGATGATTTCTCAAACAAGATGGAAGTGATGCGGGACTAATATGCATGCAATTCTTTTTGTATATTTTATATATGGGGTTAGGTGATTAATTCCCAAATTTCAGATCAAAATTTGTTATAGGGAATTTTGTATGAATTTTTGAAGCCAAGCATGCAGATTAGAATCTAGAAAAGTACAAAAGAAGGATCGCCGGGGCTGAGAAGCCTCGGTTAGGGCAAGTTCTCCTACAATAATAAGACTGGAGGTAGAGGGGGTGTACCTGACAATGTTTGAAGTGCCCGATGAAGATCGCGGTGAAAGGATCTCTCGTTCCTCGATGGATGCGGCCTGGAAAATCGAGCCAAAGACCCGCGGATACCCGGCTTTCTGCTCGGTGGTCCGATTGAGGCGTGGCTGGAGTCGTTGGATTCGTAGGAACTCGGGGACCTACAAACAACCTATCAGGGGTTAGAAAACTCAGAGGAAATCAAGAAAACAAAGAAAAATAGCAAAGGGAAGAAAGTTTTGGAGGGGCTGGAAGGATGGTTGGCGGCAGGAAGATGGTTGCAAACACCGGGAAGAAGAACTCTCAAATCCCTTTATGCACACAGCAGGGTAATCACACAAAGCAATTGAAGAACTCAAGGTTTATTTCATATCAAAAATCTCCCTTCATACAAGAGGCTAGGGTCCTTTAAATAGACCCTTAACCTTGGGCTCCAAGTAAGGGCACATAAGTCTTTACATAAGAATCCTTTTCCCTCCCAAACCCTAGCTAGAAATAAGGAAATATTAGGTAGAAAAAATCTCTAAAAATTCTCTTGACTTGGCCAACACTCCAAGGATGCCTATGGGGGCGTGTTGGGCTTCTAGGAGCAGCAAGAAGCCGGCCCAAAGGGGCTCGAGTGCATGGATTTGGGCCTTTGAAAGCTGGGGTGGCTTGGTAGCCAGGTAGCAGGAATATTCCCTGGTATCTTGCTTCTTAGGGGCTTGGGCTTGGCACCTGGGCTTGATTTCTTTGGGCTAGGATGTAGATGGACCTCTAAAATCATGGATGCCTTGGTCTATGAATATATTTTGGCATCTAGAAGGGAATCTGGGCATCTGGAGGGTATCTGCAAGGAATTAGCATTTTCTGAATTTTTCCTCCTGGGGTCTTCAAATCTTCAAGCTGGGTTGGACTTGGGATATACTTTCATGTCTTCAATCTGGTTGGACTTGGTCTTCACTTGTATGATGTGGTCTTGAGTATTCAATATGGTTGAATAGGACTCAAAAAAATAAAATTTCCTCGACATGAGCTGACTAACACTGGACTGAACTAGCTAAACATGAGCTGACTAGTACAGAACTGAAACTCAAAAGACTCAAATAACAACTAAAATGGACTCAGATGGGCTAAGCCCTAATTACAGATGGACTCATAAATTATTGATCAATTCACAGAGGGTTGAAAAGCCTCTGTCTTATTCTGGTGCCTCCGGTGTCCCCACCAATTCTCCCGGGGTGGGAGGAACTCGACCTTGTCGAGTGAAGATCAAGCTGGCTCATATATCTCTCGAGGAGGTCTAGGTTGAGGTGCTGCAAGTCCTCTCGAGAAATCCATGAATCGTCCGACTCTGGCCGGCCTTGCTATCGGACCAGGAAGCGTTGATAACTATGGCCCCGGGTCATAATGGCTTGATCTTCCTGGATACGCTCGATCCGTTCTCCACTCTCAGGCCAAATTTATTAGTGGACACTCTGGGTTATGGTCACTCACAATGAAAAGGAATAGGTTCAAAGGTCTCACTAGGTATCGCTGCCGGTTCCCTGTACTCAACCAGGTCTATAATATTGAAGGTAGAACTAATGCCCAAATCCGAAGGAATGTCTAACACCTAGGCATTTGATCCAACCTTCTCTATCACTTTAAAAGGTCTGGCTCGACGAGCATGAAGCTTCTTTTAGGCCTAAGCCTATCCAAGATAGAATCCACTACATCAAATTCTTTGATCCATCTTCGGGAATTAGCCAGTTTGTTTAAAATTAGTGTAGGTGGTGAACATGCTAGGCACAAGCAGACTCCTAACAAATGATTCAAAGGACTCATACTAATACCTAACATACTTGACTATGCATTCCTATAGAAAAAAATCTTATTGAACTCTTTGGATCTAAACCTAATAGATTATAGGTTCCGTAGGTTTGATCCTAACTTGACATGCACATGAAAATTTATAGTGAACTCCTAGCAAATTCCAAAGAGTATGCCAGAAGTAAGATGCAAACATAACATGCGTGATGAATGCATGCAGTATGCTAATCTCAGTTAAATGCAATCTAATAATCCTAGAAATGCTGGAGGTGTCAGGAAAGGGCAGAAAATAGGAAGTGGGTTCAGAATTAGTTTGGTATGGTAGGGAAAAAGGTTCAAGGTTAGTTGGATAAAGTTCGATATAAGAAGGCATGTCAGGGACTAATCCTAGACTAATGAGGCTAACCTTACGAGGTTGCGGTATATCTATGGGGTTTGCATAATGGAATGATGGGTTACTAATCTCAGGGAAGAGGTCCCTAATGGAAACTATGGGAGGAGGCTCATCCTGAGGGTACTGACTCAAAGAGATCAGGTCCTTAATAAATTCTTCTAGTTCTTGTATTTTAGGACTAGACTCTATAATTTGGCTCTCCTCTTCAGTTTCCTCAGGTAAGGCTCTAGTAGTAGTACCTAGGTTCTCTTCCTCTATTTGTTCTTCCACTATAGCTTTAGGTTTGATGTGGTCAAGGTCAACTATCGCTAGGTTGGCTTCTACCTGGGTATCTATTGGGTCAACTAATTCTAGGTCATCTAAAGGTGTCTCCTCTTCTCCCTCATACTCATCCACTAGGCTCACATCATCTTCATACACTTTCGCTTTAATGTAAGCCTTGTGAATCTCAGGAATGGTTGGAGAAGGTCGGCTAGCATGAAATTGGTTAGGTTCTGGTCTCTGATTATGGGTACTACTCCTAGTAGGTTTAGGTTGTATAAGGGGTAGTGGCTCACTACTGGGTTTATATTTAGGGATACTAATACTATGGGGTTCAAGTTGACTAGGGGAAGCATGACTAGTACTAGGCTGATACTTAGGGGTTATGGGTTCTCTGAGCTCATAGGACAAGGGTGCAGATCTATGGGTCATGGGATTATAGGATCTGGGAACATAGGATTTTGGGTCAGCTCTATGATCAGGTTCTAAGGATGGATCATGGTATGGGGTCCTCCTAAGGTTAGGCTCCCTATATGGGTCAGGATATTCGGTTCTCCTAGGGTTGGACTCCCTATATGGGTCAGAATATTGGGTTCTCCTAGGGTTGGACTCCCTATATGGGTCAGAGTATTGGGTTCTCCTAGGATTGGACTCCCTATATGGGTCAGAGTATTGGGTTCTTCTGGGTTCAGTATCATAATAAGGGTCATGGTAAGGGGTTCTTCTAAGTTCAGTATCATAATAAGGGTCATGGTAAGAGGTTCTTCTAGGTTCAGTATTATTGTATGGGTTAGGCTGAGGGGCTCTCCTTGGTTCAACCTCTCAGTATGGATCAGGGTTTGGGGTCCTCCCAGGTTGAGGATTGTAGTACGGGTCAGGATAAGGGGCTCTCCTAGGTTCAACCTCTCAGTATGGATCAGGGTTTGGTGTCCTCCTATGTTGAGGATTGTAGTACGGGTCCGGATAAGGGGCTCTCCTAGGTTCGACCTCATGGTATAGATCAGGGTTTGGGGTCCTCCTAGGTTGAGGGGACTCAAGATCTGGCTTAGACTGTGACCCATGGGTTCTTTGTATGGTCCCTACATGGCCTTCTAACTGGTCAAACCTATTGGCAAGATGGTCAATTCTATTATTGGTTTGGGTACCAGACTGAGTTAACTGGGCCATGTATTGGGTAAGTTGCTCAGTGAGTGCTTTTATTTGGGCTTGCAAATTTTTCATGGGTTCAGACATTTGTGAAGGAGGTGGGTGATATGAAACCCCCTGATCTAGTGCTCTTGCAAGGCTCGATCAGACCGAATACAGCTGACTAGACCTAGAGTCCAAACTAGATGCTCAATCGGGGTGGCAAACTAGCCTATAGTAACCCTATACTCAGCCAGGCAGGTGTAAGGGGAGTGTTAGGTCCATGATTGCCAATCCTAGACACCAATCAGAGATTGGCAAGGTAGGCGGACCAGCACACAAGCCCTTCAGGATTGAATCCCTAAACCACCATTCTAGACACTGAGCACAAAGCACACACGGGTTAGCTTAACACAATGATCTGACACTTAGTCCGGAACTGACCAGTTGGTGTCCCTAGCCCACTAGGGCAAATTAAGTCTAGTTAATTTTAGGTTAAGGCTTAGAACTGAATACAAGGAAAGTGGTTTTGGGCTAAGGAGAGGTGATCAAATCCTCCCCCCATCTGATATAGCAAGAGTGCCCTTAAAAGTAAATTATGCAATGATGGCAGGCAAATGAGGATGCAAATTAGGGTTTAGATGTTTTTGGTATTTTTGGAGAATATGTAATTTTTTTTTGGTATTTTCTTAAATAGAAGAAAACTTGCAAATTATGGCCTAATATGCAGGAAATATACTAAAATTAAAAGATATGCAAAAAATTCTAAACAAAACCCTAAAACATCCAAACTTGTCTTGCTGAATAAAAAGAATAAAGCAGAAAGTTTGCAGGCTATATTTCGGCTTGCAAAAAATTCACAGGCCATAATAAAATCTACAAAAATTTTGAAAATTATTGTGAATCATGATTATCTATTAAAATAAATTTCAGAATTTTTAGAGTTTTTATCAATGAGAAATAATTTAAAAAATAGAGCATATATGGACTGGGAAATTGCAGAAAACAAGCCCTAATCTAAGCTCTGATACCAAATGATGCGGGACTAATATGCATGAAATTCCTTTTGTATATTTTATATATTGGGTTAGGTGATTAATTCCCAAATTTTAGATCAAAATTTGTTGTAGAGAATTTTGTATGAATTTTTGAAGCCAAGCATGCAGATTAGAACCTAGAAAAGTACAAAAGAAGGATCGCCGGGGCTGAGAAGCGTCGGTTAGGGCAAGTTCTCCTACAATAATAAGATTGAAGGTAGAGGGGGTGTACCCGACAACATCTAAAGTGCCTAGTGAAGATCGTAGTGAAGGGATCTCTCGTTCCTCGATGGATGCGGCCTGGAAAATCGAGCCAAAGACCCACGGATACCCGGCTTTCTGCTCGGTGGTCCGATTGAGGCTTAGCTGGAGTCGCTGGATTCGTAGGAACTCGGGGACCTACAAACAAACTATCAGGGGTTAGAAAACTCAGAGAAAATCAAGAAAACAAAGGAAGATAGCAAAGGAAAGAAAGTTTTGGAGGGGCTGGAAGGATGGTTGGCGGCAGGTAGATGGTTGCAAACACCGAGAAGAAGAACTCTCAAACCCCTTTATGCACATAGCAGGGTAATCACACAAAGCAATTAAAGAACTCAAGGTTTATTTCATATCAAAAATCTCCCTTCATACAAGAGGCTAGGGTCCTTTAAATAGACCCTTAACCTTGGGCTCCAAGTAAGGGCACATAAGTCTTTACATAAGAATCCTTTTCCCTCCCAAACCTTAGCTAGAAAAAAAGGAAACATTAGGTAGAAAAAATCCCTAAAAATCCTCTTGACTTGGCCAACACTCCAAGGATGCCTAGGGGGGCGTGTTGGGCTTCTAGGAGCAGCAAGAGGCTGGCCCAAAGGGCCTCGGGCACATGGGTTTGGGCCTCTGGAAGTTTGGGTGGCCTGGTAGCTAAGTAGCAGGAATATTCCCTGGTATCTTGCTTCTTAGGGGCTTGTGCATGGTGCCTGGGCTTGATTTCTTTGGGCTAGGATGCAGATGGACCTCTAAAATCATGGATGCCTTGGTTTATGAATATATTTTGGCATCTGGAAGGGAATCTGGGCATCTGGATGGCATCTGCAAGGAATCAGGGTTTTCTGAATTTTTCCTCCTGGGGTCTTCAAATCTTCAAGCTGGGTTGGACTTGGGCTACACTTCCATGTCTTCAATCTGGTTGGACTTGGTCTTCACTTATATGATGTGGTCTTGAGTCTTCAATATGGTTGAATAGGACTCAAAAAAATAAAATTAGCTCGACATGTGCTGACTAACACTGGACTGAACTAGCTCAACATGAGCTGACTAGTACAGAACTGAAACTCAAATGACTCAAATAACAACTAAAATGGACTCAGATGGGCTAAGCCCTTATTACAGATGGACTCATAAATTATTGATCAATTCACAGAGGGTTGAAAATCCTATGTCTTATTCTGGTGCCTCCGGTGTCCCCACCAGGAAGTGTCTCAAGATGTGCTTGAACTTATGGTGAGACCTTGGTTCATTCAATTGTGCAACAGCTCCGGTGTTATCACAATATAATGGCATTGATTTTTGTATTGCAGGAACTACGCCCAATTCAGGGATGAATTTCTTCATCCAAACTGCTTCCTTAGCATCTTCACTCACAGCTATGTACTTTACCTCACTGACTAAGTCAGTTATAATTGGCTGCTTGGTACTCTTTCAACTCACTGCTCCTCCATTCAATGTAAAGACATATCCTAATATATATTTACTATCATCTGGATCATATTGAAAACTAGAATCTGTAAAGCCTTCTAGTTTTAGATCTGATCCTTTATATATTAGAAAAACATCCTTAGTCCTTCGTAGGTACTTAAAAATATTTCTCACAGCTTTCCAATGATCCTCTCTTGGATCGACCTAGAACTTGAATGCTATGCCTAAAGAATAAGGGACATCAAGCCTGGTACATAGCATTGCATACATTATTGATCCTACTACCGAAGCATAAGGGATCTTATTCATTCTCTCTTTCTTCTAGAGTCTTAGGTGACATCCTTTTAGATAGGTATATTATTGGCTTTGGCTTCTTGATCTTGATGAATACCAAAATATTGAGTATGTGTTTGGACTAATGTTTCAAATTGAACATGAATTTCAAGTCATAGGTACATAAAATTCTCCATTATCGAAGCAAGATATTTTCCTAATGTTTGAGTGATTCCCTAACCTTGGAACATTCTTTTTGGCCTTTATGGAGAAGCATCTAAAGGATTTTTGGATAAGATCATGAATACTTTAGAGTTTGGCATAGATTTTTTACTAGGCACAAAGCAAGTGTCAACTCATGGATCAAGTGTCGACACTTCAGAAGACAGGCACATAGAAATTTCAGATAGCATGGCAAGTATCGACTCAAGGTGTCGACTCATGGTCAATGTCAATACTTCAAAGATCGACTCATCACCTGAGAACAAAATAGACAGAACTTATATTTTCTAAAGTTTCTCAAGTGTCGAGTCAATGTGTTGACTTACAATCCAAGTATTGATTCAAAGTGTCGATTCATAGCCTGAGACTGCAAGTGGAGTAGAGCACAGGAAATTCAAATTTTGCCTTGAGCTTATCCAAGTGTTGACTCATGAAGAACTCAAGTGTCGACACTTGGTGCAATGGCTAGTTTTACAAATTTTCATATTTGTTTCCAAACAGCTTCAAATGGCTAGTTTGATCCCTCCAACGGTCTCCAACGACTTTTTAAGTGGATTTGTGCTATTTAACACTAACCAAACCTCTTAAAGTTAACAAGAAAGGGAAAGAATCAAGAAGAGACAAGTTCCAATCATTTGAAAAGAAAAAGAGAGCTTTTAAAGAGATTCCACCTGAAAAAGGCTTCTACTTTTGAGAGTTTGAGCTTTCAAGTCTTTAGCCAAAAGTGCGTATTCAAGAGATTCCAAGAAGAAGTCAACTCAAGCAACCAAGAGAGGTTCAATGACATTTATTTCTGCTCATTAAGGAGATAATTCTTCTGTTTACTTTCTATACACTTGATTTTATTTATTTGTTCTAGTTTCAAAGGTATTGAAACTAGTATTAAAGGTTGTTGGAGAGCCTAAGAGACAAAACCATCTTTGTTGGCCAGGGATGATGATGCAACCCTAGAGGGGGGGTGAATTGGACTTTAAAATTTTTTTTTGCAATACTTCACATAATATGCGAATTCAAAAATGAGTTTCTGAGCATGATAATAATGTGCAGTGAAAATAAAGAAATAAATGCAAGAATAAAAGTAATCACAAACAAATGAAGATTTATAGTGGTTCGGTGCACTCCAAGGTACCTTCATCCACTCCCCAAGTTTTTCTTGGGAATTCACTATAATCACCAAGATTATAGCTAACTTGTTTTCCGGGCTCACAAGTCAAAAACCCTTGACTTTCACGGGCTCACCAAAAATTTCTTGGTTTTCATGGGCTCACCAAAAACCCCTTGATTTTCATGGGCTCACCAAAACCCCCTTGTTTTTGCTGGCTCACCAACAACCTAGTTAGTTTTACGGGCTCACCAATAACCTTGATGGTTTTTCGGGCTAACCAATAATCCAACTTATTATTTTCATGGGCTCACCAAAACACCTTGTTGGTTTTTATCATATAGGCTCACCAACAACCTAGATACTAGTTTTAATTCCATTGAAACTTGTAAATAATACAAGTACAAATTCAACAATGGAAATATAAAAGCTTTCTTACAAAAAGCTGATTTATCTTTGAAGCACTTGATTATTGTTTTTGAGCTTGTCTCCATGTTGTAGAAGCTTCTATGGATGCTTGAAGATGCCACTCTTGGAAGCTCCCTCTCCACTTTGAATCATTGGATGCTCAACGCTCTTAATATTGAATCCTTAAAAATCCTTCACATATTTTTACTTGCAAACCAAACGATTTATTATTCAAACCATGGATTCTCTTGTTCCCAAGAGCTTGGTGGTATATAAATAGCCCTCCATATCTTTATGAACATTTGTGACCGTTGGAGGAGAAATTATAACCATTGGAGTCAAGTTGAAGAAGTTCTACAATTCAAAAAAACTAGTCGTTACAGCAAGTGTCGATACTTGATCTTCGTAAGTTGACACCTTGAGTCTACACTTGACAAAAAATATCTTTTGAAGTCTTCTGCTCTGCATTGTGAGTCGACACTTCATTTGGAGAGTCGACACCTTGAGTCAATACCTTGAGTCGACACTTTAGAAACGTGAATCGACACTTGACCAAACTCCTAAAATCACCATGTTGTGTATCCAGTTTGGTCTCAAACCATGAGTCGACACTTCACTGCTCATGAGTCGACACATGGATTTCATGAGTCGACACTTGGCTGCACCAATGCTGAAACTTCTCTAAATTCAAATCTTGAGTACCTATATCTGATTTACACATTTAATGCATAATTAGTACTCAAATATACTTAAGTGTTTTGTCATAATCAAAATCAGAGTCAACAATCTTGGGTTTGACATTTTAGCCTGGATTAAAATAAGTTGTAAAGGTTGTTGGTGAGCCTAAGTGATAAAACCAACTTAGGTTTTGACTTGTGAGCCTTGGAGAACAAGTCGGCTGTAATTTGAAGAGATTATAGTAAAATACCCAAGGAAAAGCATGGAAAGTGGACGTAGGTGCTTGGAATGCACTAAACCACTAGAAACCTTTGTTTTCATGTATGATTGTCTCCTTTATTTCTTGATCTTTATTACTATGCATTTAATTTTTTATTTCTGCTGCATATATGCTTGGCACAATCACTTAGTTACATAAACACTAAAAGTGAAGCATATAACTATTTAAATTTTTCAAAATATCCAATTCACTTCCCCTCTTGGGGTACCTTACTGGGCAACAAGTGGTATCAGAGCATGGTACTCTGCTTGTAGGTCCAATGATCTTAAGTTAATGATCATGGTAGCTCAAATTGGTGTGGATATTGTAGAAGGACAAACCTCTAACCGTTCTCCATTGTTTAATGGCACAAACTATGCATATTGGAAGACATGCATGCACATATACATTCAAGCTATTGATTATAATATTTGGAGAATAAATGTTAAAGAACCTCATCAGCCCAATCTCTTGATTAATAGCATTCCCACTTCCAAGCTAGAAGAAGATTGGGATGAGAATGACATTACGCAAGCTGAGCTTAATGCAAAGGCCATGAATTTACGATTTTATGCACTTAACCTAAGTGAATTCATTAGAATATCAAATTGTACTTCTGCTATAGAGATTTGGGATACACTTGAAGTTACCTATGAGGGTACACATCAAGTGAAGACCACCAAAGTAAACATGCTCATTTATACTTATGAGATGTTTAGGATGGAACCAATTGAAACTATTAGTGAAATGTATACTAGATTCACTAATATTGTTAATGGTATGTTGAGTTTAGAAAAAGTGATTTCTGATGCTGAACTTGTTAACAAAATCCTTAGGTCTCTTCTGCCTTCTTGGGATCCAAATTTCACAGCCATTGAAGAAGCCAAAGATGTCAATACACTCCCACTTGAACAGCTTCTTGGTTCATTGATGACATACGAACTGTCCTTGAAGCATAAAACTATGGACAATGATAAGAAGAAGAAAGCCATTGCATTCAAGTCCACTACCAAGGAAGAATCAAGTGATGAATTGATAAGGAGGATGAAGAAGATGAAACAGCCCTCATTACAAGAAAGTTCAAAAGATTTGTGAGGAAAAAGAATTTTTACAAGAAAAAGCCTAAAAAAGGATATCATAGTAAGAAGAAAGGAAAAAAAAAGGAAAGGGAGCAACCAATATGTTTCGAATGCAAGAAACTGGGTCATTACAAGTTGGATTTCCCCACTCTCAAGAAAGGCAAAAATAAATTTAAGAAAAAGGCTATGATGGCAATGTGGAGCGAAAGTGAAGACTCAAGCTTCGATGAAGAACAACAAGAGGTGGCCAACCTTTGTTTTATGGCCAATGAAGAAGAGGTAAGCCTTGTACCTTAAAATGACTTTATATTCGATGAATTACATGTTGTTTTTGATGTGCTTGTTGTGGAATATCAAAAACTTAAATTAAAAAATAAAGATTTGAAAAAGAAACACCTAGAGCTTGCAAAATCAACAAATGAGTTCTTGATAGAAAATGAAAACTTGATTCATGAAAACAAAAACTTAAGTGAGCAAATCAATATTTTGAAAAATGAAAAAGAAGACCTTTTAAAAGAAAAAGACTCTTTGAAGAAGGACAAAGTTTTTGCTACGAATGAAAAACTTGCAAAACAAAATAGGGAGTTTTTATTAGAAAATAAGAAATATAAAGAAGAACTTGAAAAAGTAAAGCCTTTTGTTGAAAAGTTTACATATAGTTCTAAAAAGATAATTATGCTTTTGAATAACCGAAGGATAGTTTTTAACAAAGCTGGGTTAGGATTTAAACCATAAAAGCAACAAAAGTTCTTTAAAAATTTCTTTATACCTACTTCCTCTAGTTTTACTTGTTGTGCATGTGGTAAAGCAGGATACAAATCTTATATGTGCAACACAAAAAAAAATTAAATGCTGTTAGAAAAGTTTAGATTCCAAAAGAAACAAATTCAACTAACCTTAAAGGACCCAAGATGACTTGGGTACCTAATGTTTCCACTTGATTTATGTTGTAGGTGTGTCTTGCAACCAAGTATAAAAGAAGAATGTGGCATCATGACAGCGGTTGCTCGACACATGACCGGGGATGTGAGACAATTCTCATCTCTAGAAGCCTTGAATGGAGGAAATGTGACATTTAGTGATAATGAAAAGGGAAAAATTATTGGTATCAGTAAAGTCCATATCACCCCTACTACTTATGTTGATAATATTTTGTTTGTTAATGGTTTAAAGCATAATTTGTTTAGCATAAGTCAATTTTGTGATAAAGAATTTAAGGTAGTTTTTGAATTTTCTTTGTGCATGGTATCTAGTCTAGATGATAATGGCATCAAGTTCATTGGTCATAGGCATGAAAACATTTACATGATTGATCTTGATGATATACCCATGGAAAATAGTCAATGCTTAGTGGCAAATGAAGCCAAGACAAATGAAACTAGTTGGCTTTGGCATCGTAGGCTAGGGCATGAAAGTATGTATTTGATTTCAAAATTTTATAAAAAGAATCTAGTAAAAGATTTGCCAAAATTCACTTTTGAAAAAGATAAGATTTCTAGTGCATGTCAACATGGAAAATAAACAAAATCTTCTTTCAAATCTAAAGAAGTAGTATCTACCACTAGACCATTAGAATTGCTTCATATAGACCTCTTTTGATCAACTAGAACAACTAGCTTGGAAGGTAAGAAGTATGGTTTTGTGATTATAGATGACTATTCACGTTTTACATGGGTTATATTATTTGCATACAAGGATGAAACTTTTTCTGCATTTATCAGGTTTCATAAAAAGGTTTTAAATGAAAATGGTGTTTCAATTATTTCTTTACGCAGTGATCATGGTATAGAGTTTGAAAATCATGATTTTGAAATATTCTGTAATGAAAATGGTATTGATCATAATTTCTCTGCACCTAGGATACCTTAACAAAATGAGATGGTAGAAAAAAAAATAGGACTCTTGAAGAAATGGCACGCATAAAAATTTATAAAAATGATTTACCTAGATATTTTTGGGCAGAAGCCATAAATAATGTATGTTATATTTTAAATCACGTTTTAATCCAACCTATTTTAAAGGAAACACCATATAAATTTTGGAAAAAAAGAAAACCTACTATTAAATATTTTTATGTTTTTGGATGCCGTTGTTTCATTCTAAACAATGGTAAAGACAATCTCAAAAAATTTGATGCCAAGTCATAAGAGTTTATCTTCTTAGGATACTCTACTTCTAGCAAGGCATACAGGGTCTTCAACAGAAAAACTCTTCTAGTTGAAGAATCAATCAATGTAGTGTTTGATGAAATTAATGAAAAATCTTCTAGAAAAGAAGACACTCTTGATGATGAAATAGGTGTTCAAAAGTTTAGAAAAATGATAATCAATGAGGGAGCTTCCAAAGAACAAGATGGTGATCAAGGAAATGAAGAACAAGTACAAGAAATTAGAGCATCAACACCCAAGCCATCGTCTAAAGAATGGAGGTATGCCTATAGACATCCTAAAGAGCTTATCATTCGTAATCCATTGAAAGGGGTACGTACTCATTCTTCAATAAGAAATATTTGTGATTACTTAGCATTTGTTTCTCAAATAGAACCAACATCAATTGAAGAAGCTGAAAATGATAGCAATTGGATAAATGCCATGCAAGATGAATTGAATTAATTTAAAAGAAATAAAGTTTGGACTTTAGTTGAAAGACCATCAAATATTTCAATAATAGGAACAAAATAGGTTTTCAGAAATAAACTTTATGAAAATGGTATTGTAACAAGAAATAAAGCTAGGCTAGTTGCTAAAGACTACAAGCAGGAGGAAGGGATTGATTTTGATGAAACCTTGCTCCTATTGCTAGACTTGAGGCAATTAGGCTATTATTAGCATTTTCATGTTTTATGGATTTCAAACTATTTCAAATATGGTGTGGGCACCAGGATCCAACAGAGGCTCCTCAACCCTCTATGGATCTCAGATTAGGGTTCCACTTCTATGAGTCTTGTAATAAGGCTATGAGCCAGTGCAATTTCATAATTTCTAGTCATGTAACTAGTCTAAGTTTGTTTAGTCTTGTACCTTGACCAATTTGGGTCAAGTTAGGTCATGAGTCTTGTATTTATTTTTGGTTCGAGTCTGAGTTTGGATTGGGTCCAAGCCCAATTGAAGTCAACCTGTCTTTCAAGACCAAGTCAAGTTCCTTGTGGGCCAACCCATCTCTTTCACTTAGAGAGATGCCAACTCATGTGCCACCTCAGCTACCTATATGGTGCCACATCAGTTGCCACTTGGGCATCCAAGGAGGGAAACAAGGTGGCGCCCTCATGCATTCCACACGCCCTCTCCATGCCTTTTTCTCTTGGGCAACCTTGGAAGGAGCAGACATCGTCCCCCTCTTCCCTCCCCCACATCACGCCATGATCCATCAATAAATGGGGCGTTGAAGATTCTTGAAGAGACCAAGCCACAAAGCAAGCCATTTTCCTAGCCTTCTTCCCAAAGTAGTCACACAAGAAAGGAAGGTCAAGGAGCACATTCCCCATTCCAAGCCATCAAATTTGCAACGCCCAAAAGCTCCCTCCTTGGTCGGCCATGACTCACTCCATCTAGGCATGGAAGAAATCAAAGGGGGACACATCCCTTGAAGTAAGCCTTGCTCCATGTTTTCTTCCCTAAGTAAGCATGCAAAGAAGGAAGTCTAAAGGCCAATCCCCCTATCCAAGCCCTCCCACATGCCACGCTAATCTCCTCTTCCCTTTTGGTCGGCCATGAAGATCTTGCCACATCTATGTGGGCGGCAACTTTTGGGGTGTAATTTGGGTTCAAGGGTTTTGAATTATTTTGAATTCAAATGGGTCTTGGGTGCCTATTTAAAGGACCCAATCCCTCCATTGTAAAGCTATTGAATGTTGATTGTAAAAAAGAAAAGCTTGAGTCTTCTATCTTCCAACCCTTGTCTCTTAGACTAGGTTGAGTGAAGTTGCCTTCGTCCCCAGGGATGTCGAGTGGTGTGAGGCCACCTGTCCGTCGCCCCAGGGCGTCGCGAATCCTTCATCCTCCTAGACGTCACATGGTGTGAGGCCATAATCCTTCATCCTCCGGGATGTCGCGGGGTGCGAGGCCCCAAGTTATCCCCAACTTCGACTTCGGAATCCAGCCGGACATCGAGCTCGAAGCCCCTTCTCAACTCCATCTCAGTTCCTTTCCATGCATCTCCACATCTCGCTGATCCTTCTTTTATTTGCCTATAGTGGTGCGGGCACCAGACTCAGAAGAAGACTTCAGAGCTCCATCTGGATCTCTTATTGACCTTGCTCGAAGAATTAGGATTTTCTGGTTTGTAATAAGGGTTGACTTGATCAACTCAATTTTAGCTTGAGTCTGTATTCCCAGCAATTTATTTTTGTTGAGTCATGTTGCCTCAGTAGTGGTCTAGGACTTCAACCTGGGGTGTCACATTTTCTCCCAAGGCCAAGCAAGTGGGCGCCACACTCCCAGCCACACGCCTGAGTCTAGGGGGTGCCACACCTCCATCCATTATGCTCTGGTCCCCACACCACAAGATAGCAGGTCCCTTCTCTCATGCACCATTTGAGGAGAAAGCAATCTGGGATCCACAATTCAAGGGGGCGGCCCATAATATTCCATAAGAGCCAAGCTATGAAAAGAAAGAAACTCTTCTTGGAGAGTACTTCAAGGGGGCGCCCATTCCATGCCAAAAATGCCCAAAGCAAAGATGGGAAGAACCATGACTTAGGGAGAAAGAAAAGGAGGAGTCCAAAAGAGTTGAGCCATGGAAGGAATGAAATTCTCTCTTGAAGAACAAGGCTAGGAGGCGCCACTTACCTGCCTTTTAAAACCTCCAATCCACTTCTTTGGAACCTTTGGATGGCCATATGTGTGTGGATTGATCCTACAAACCTAATTTGAAGATCCCTTCCTTTAGTCCCACATGGGAAGATGTAAAACCCTACTCTCTTGTAAAGTCCTATAAATTAAACCCCTCTTATAAATTTTAAAGTAATCTGATGAATGAATTCAAGTTTTTGTGTGAGCAAACTCTGTGTTTTCTCTCTTCCGCACTTGCATCCAGGTGTTGAGCTCCATGAGGGAGTAATTCTGGGTTCCCCAGGAACCTTGAGGAGGTGTGAGATCTCCAAACCCCAAACCCTAGGTTAGCCACTTCACTCCCAAACCCTAGCCGCACATCATCCTCTTCTTTCCACCAAACCCTAGCTTATCCCACCTCTCACGGCCACTCTCTTCAAGTCAAGGCCAACCCCAGCATCCGGGTCCAGTCCGGATACTTCAGATCCAGAGCAATTTCTAGAGGAAGTCAGATCAGCCTCCAGGAGAATCTGGATTTCAGCAACATCAACTTTCAAGTTCTTCAATCTGGTAAGTCCTTCCTTGAGTATCTGATTCCATCACTTGTTCTTCTTCTTTCCCAGATCTTGAGATCAGGAGAAGCCGACTCAGCCACAGGACCAGTATTGGAGGATCCATTGCGAAGATATCCGAATCCGAGGATCCAACAATCTGCTCGAGAGAGTTCTTCCACCAAACTTTGTGAAGATCACTGTCTGGTCGGTAACCCATCTCTTCTCTTTATTTCTGTCCTATTGAAAGTTCAGAGTGAAACCCTAGGTCTGGGAGTTTCTCAACCCCCAGTGATCCGTTACTTCTGAACTACTCTGATAGCCTAGTTTTATTTAAATTGTTCTTTCAATTATTACCTAGTTTCTTTCAATTTAGTTTAACTTTCCTTTGAGTCAAAGCCGACTTCTGAAAATATTTAAAAAAAAAAAACAAAAAAAAAAGAATTAGTCTTAATTTACTTCCGCATCTCATCATCTCCCTTTTGTTCTGAATCATTTTTGGTATCAGAGCCCTGTCTAGGGTTTCTGTTTTGCTTGCTTGTTTTTAGTCTCTCTTTTTACTTTGTCTGCTCGAAGTAGACTCCCCAGGACGTCCGGTCCTAGGAATGAAGCGAGGTGCAAACCTCCTCTTCCCATTCCATGGGGTGTTCCTAGGGCGTGTAGGGGATCCGTTGGGTTACAACTTCGTAGCAGGAATTGTAAACGGGGGAAGCACTCTGTTTTCAGTCTGTAACTTCTTTGTTACAGGAATTGTTTCTCATTGCAGGTAACTCTAAATTGCATTATTTTTATTTTGATAGAACCATTATAATTGAAGCTATTTTACATAATTTTTTTGTGATTTATTGGTTTCCGTGAAATTTTTGAAAGTTAAATTACTGCAACTCTATTTTCTATGTTTCTGCAATTCAATTTTTGAGTGATCATCTCCTAATTCATCTTAAGTGCATTTGAGCATCTAAGATAAGGGGAGGAGTTGATAACCTCTCCTTAGCCCAAAACCACCACCCACTCATTCGATCCTAAGCCTAATTTTAAAATTTATTAGACTTAATTTGCCCTAGTGGGCTAGGGACATCAACAAGTCGGGTCAAAGCTAGTGTTGAGTCAGTTTGTCTAGTTACTCTGTGTGTGCTTTGTACTCAGTGTCTAGAACGGTGGTTCATGGATTCTATCCCGAAGGGCTTGTGTGCTGGTCCGCCTACCTGGCCAATCTCTGATTGGTGTCTAGGATTGGCATCTAGGGACCTAACACTTCCCTTACACCTACCTGGCTGAGTCCCGAGTTACTACAGGCTAGCTTGCCACTCTGATTGGGTATTTAGTTTGGGCTCTAGGTCTATTTAGCCCGTGGTCATTTCAGTTGAGTCTCATTTTTTGTGTTTGCTTGCATCATCATGTCCACCCGGAATGGAGTACCCTACCAACCTGGTCAAGCCCAACCTGTTTTAGAGGCCATGGTTAGAGCTCTTACTGAGAGTATAAACAAATTAAGTCAGGATATGAATGAGAATTTTGCCCAGCTTAGGGATCGAGTCCAAGTACTTGAGGAACCTAGGCATCAGAATTGGACTCCTGACCCAGATTTTAATGTGCCTCAACCTCACCCACACCAAGAGCCTAGAAGCCCTTTATATAGAGATCCTGAACCTAATCATAGGAGGCCTGACCTAGAACCTGAAGATAGAGATGATAGGTTCATTCGGAACATCAAATTAGATGCACCCACTTTTGATGGTAGCTTAAACCCTAAGGTGTATTCTGATTGGGAGGGTGAGATGGACCAATACTTTGAGTGGTATGCCATGTCTGAGGAAAGAAAGTTCAAGTTTGCCAAGATGAAGTTAGTACGTCAAGCTAGGTTATACTAGGGGAACATTGAGCTGACCACTAGAAGACGAAATGTAGAGCCCATAACCACTTGGCAGGGTATGAAAGAGAAGCTTAGAGATAAATATCTACCCATTTCATACCAGCAAAATCTGTTAGACCAATGGCAGACTTTGAAACAAGGGAACCGATCTGTATCAGACTACATAACCACCTTTGATGAGTACCTGATGAGATGTGATGTGAGTAAAGCCCATGAGGTCACTTTGTCTAGGTTTAGGGCTGGACTTAGGGAAGACATAAAGAGGGAGTTGTTTCTGAGAGAGGTTACTGACCTAGACCAAGCCTATCAGATTGCACTGAACACTAAGAAGTTTCAGAGAGGACTTATACCTTCTAGGGTTAGTGCCCCAATCCCAAGAAATGGACCTAGCCAAGTTACCCCTAGCAAGCCTAATCAGGGCATCCCCACCCCTAGGCCCATGGACAAAGGTAAGGCGCCTGACACCTAGAGAACCCCTAGTATCATGTGTTTTAAGTGCCAGAAGCCCGATCATATCTCCAACCAGTGCACAGCCATAGATTGTTTTAAGTGCCACAAGGTAGGTCATGTTTCTTGCCAGTGGCCTCATAGATCCCTCTACATAGAAGAAGGAGGAGAAGAGAATTCCGGACCCAATGAAGAGTTTGAAGAAGAAGTTTATGAGGCCGGAATGAATTTGGTCGATGAGTTTGAAGGAGAAAAGGAATCCACAGAGTCTGACCAATTAGGGGTTGTGAGATGCATCCTATCCCATAATAGAGTTCGGGAAGGTTGGCGTAGGACTAACATCCTACAGATGTTCCTTAAACTAGGGGATAAGGTATGTAAAATCATCATAGATAGTGGGAGCTGTGTGAATGCCATTTCTGCTAGCACTATCAAAATGTTAGGCTTAACCCCAGTCCCCCACCCCAACCCCTATAAGGTTTCTTGGGGACACTCTACCTCTATACCCATCTAGTCTAGATGTCATGTCCAAATCCAAATGCAATCCTATCAAGAGAAGATTTGGTGTGACATCTTGCCCATGGGGGTGAGCAGTATAATTCTTGGAAGACCTTGGTTATATGATCATTATGCCACCCTCTTAGGAAAATCCAACACCTGTGTCTTTAGTTTTAATGGGAAGAAAATCACAATCCAATCAGTCCCTCGTAAGGACAAGGTAGCTAAAGGAACCAATAAGGTCAGAGAAATGAAGACTGGAGTGAACCTAATTAGTGCCAAGGATCTAGAACAAGAAATTCATAGTGGTTCACCTATTTGGATGTTGACTGCTAAGGAACTTAGGACTCCTACACCCTCAAACCCTCCTGAGGAAGTTAAACCTTTGTTAGAAGAATTTGAGGATGTTTTTCCCAAGGATCTGCCAGACCACCTTCCACCTCTTAGGGATATCCAGCATTCCAAAGATTTAGTCCCAGGAGCTACTTTACCCAACTTGCCCCATTATAGGATGAATCCATCTGAGCATAAGGAACTGCAAAAGCAGGTTGGAGAATTATTGAGGAAGGGGTTCATTAGAGAGAGTCTTAGCCCTTGTGCAGTCCCTACACTTCTAACCCCGAAGAAGGATGGCACGTGGAGGATGTGTGTTGACAGTCGTGCCATTAATAAAATCACAATCAAGTATAGATTCCCCATCCCTAGACTAGATGACATGCTTGATATGATGGCCGGTGCCATGGTTTTTTCTAAAATTGATCTTAAGAGCGGCTATCATCAGGTTAGGATTAGACCAGGGGATGAGTGGATAACCGCTTTCAAAACTAAGGATGGTCTCTATGAATGGGTTGTTATGCCTTTTGGGTTGTCCAATGCCCCTAGTACTTTCATGAGGATTATGACCCAGGTGTTTAGAGCTTTCATAGGGAATTTTGTAGTGGTCTATTTTGATGACATCCTGATCTATAGTAAGACCCCTGCAGATCACCTAGGCCACCTTAGACAAGTCTGCCAAGTTTTGAGGAATGATAGTCTCTACGGTAATCTCAAAAAGTGTGAATTCATGACCAGTAGAATTATCTTCCTTGGTTTTGTAGTAACCCCTGATGGCGTGGCTGCCGATCCAGAAAAGATTAGGTCCATAGAAGAATGGCCAGAGCCGACCAATGTGCATGAAGTCAGAAGTTTCCACAGCTTGGCTACCTTCTATAGGCGATTCATCAAGGGGTTTAGTACTGTAGTTGCTCCTATCACAGACTGTATTAGGAAGGGAGAATTCCAGTAGACTAAAGCAGCCCATAAAGCCTTCCTAGATCTTAAGGATAGGATGACCCAGGCACCCATTTTGAGGTTACCCAACTTTTCAAAGGTATTTGAGATTGCCTGTGATGCTTCAGGAGCAGGCATAGGTGGAGTCCTAAGCCAAGAGAACCATCCCGTAGCATTCTATAGTGAAAAACTTAATGATGCTAAGCTTAGGTATTCTACCTATGATAAGGAATTTTATGCGGTAGTGCAAGCTTTGCGTTACTGGAGACATTATTTGCTACTGCATGAATTTGTGCTGTTTTCGAACCATGAGGCTCTTAGATTCTTGAGTTCCTAGAAGAAGCTTAACCCTAGGCATGCTAAGTGGGTAGAGTATATCCAGTCCTATACTTTTGTTTTGAAGCATAAGGCTGGGTCTGAAAATAAGGTAGCTGATGCCCTTAGTCGTCGATCTTTGTAGTTGAATTCTGTTAGGGCTGAAGTCATAGGGTTTGAGCAAATCAAAGAGGAATATGAGTCGTGTCCGGATTTTAAGACTGTGTATCAGGATCTAACTCAAGGACCATCTAGTGACCATAAGGATTATACCCATTTAGATGGCTTTCTGTTATTTAAGAATAGGCTTTGCATCCCTAGAACTTCTCTTAGGGAATTTTTGATTTGGGAAAGTCATGCTGGAGGTTTAGCTGGCCATTTCGGAAAAGACAAGACCACCCTGGCTATTGAAGACCACTTTTTCTGGCCTAGCTTAAAAAGAGATGTAGCACACATTGTGGCTAGGTGTCGGACCTGCGCTGTTGCCAAACAACGAAAATAGAACACCGGCCTTTATACACCACTCCCTGTCCCAGATCATCCTTGGCAAGATGTTCGCATGGACTTTGTGTTAGGTTTGCCTAAGACCCAAAGGAGGCATGACTCTATCTGTGTTGTAGTCGACCGATTTTTCAAGATGGCCCATTTCTTGCCTTGTTCCCAAACATTTGATGTGTCTAAGGTAGCCACCCTGTTCTTTAA
The DNA here is from genome assembly GCA_021397845.1 of Areca catechu. Classification (NCBI taxonomy): domain Eukaryota; kingdom Viridiplantae; phylum Streptophyta; class Magnoliopsida; order Arecales; family Arecaceae; genus Areca; species Areca catechu. The sequence continues at coordinate 75,077,931 of CM038041.1, forward strand.
TGAGATAGTTCGACTCCATGGCCTACCTAAGATAATTGTTTCCGATAGGGATGTCCCGTTCACCAGCTATTTCTGGAAAACCCTTTGGCATAAGTTAGGGACAAAACTTAAGTTTTCAACTACCTATCATCCCTAGACTGATGGCCAAACCAAAGTAGTGAACCATAGTTTAGGCAATCTGTTAAGGTGTCTTGTTGGTGAAAACATTAGGAACTGGGATTTGTACTTACCTAGAGCTGAATTTGCATACAATGACTCGGTCAACAGGTCAACGGGTAAGAGTCCATTTGAAATTGTGCATGGTTACAAACCTCACACACCTCTTGACCTAGCTCCTTTACCAGTCCACACACGAGTCTCCAAGTCTGTCGAAGTTTTTGCACAGCATATAAAAGACTTGCATAAAGAAATTCATGCCAAAATAAATTTAAGTAATGAAACTTATAAGAAGTTGGCTGATTCTCAAAGGCGAGTCAAAACTTTTGATGAGGGAGACTATGTAATGATTAGGTTAAGGCCTGAACGGTTTCTTCCTGGAACCGTTAGAAAGTTACTTGCTAGAGGAGCTGGACCATTTAAAGTGGTGAAGAGAGTAGGATCCAATGCCTATGTGCTCGAGTTACCTCCAGAACTAGGCATTAGCTCCACTTTCAACATTACAGACCTAGTAGAGTATAGAGAGCCAGCTGTGATTCCCAGTGAGCCTTTTGAGCCTAATCCTGCTCTTGAGAGTGAACCCAACCCTGTGTGTCCACCAACAAACTGGCCTATGAGGAAAGAGCAGATTGAAAAGATATTGGATGATCAGGTTATCCCTACTCGTAATCAAGGATACCAAAGATACCTGGACCGCTGGCAAGGAAGGCTAGATTCTGATGACTCTTGGATCTCCCGAGAAGAATTACAAGAATTGGACCCAGACCTCTTGGAGAGATACCAGAGCCAACTTGATCCATACTCGACAGGGTCAAGTTCCTCCCACCCTGGGAGAATTGGTGCGGGCACCAGACTCAGAAGAAGACTTCAGAGCTCCATCTGGATCTCTGATTGACCTTGCCCGAAGAATTAGGGTTTTCTAGTTTGTAATAAGGGTTGACTTGATCAACTCAATTTTAGCTTGAGTCTGTATTCCCTGCAATTTATTTTTGTTGAGTCATGTTGACTCAGTAGTGGTCTAGGACTTCAACCTAGGGTGTCACATTTTCTTCCAAGGCCAAGCAAGTGGGCGCCACACTCCCAGCCACACTCCCAGCCACACGCCTAAGTCCAGGGGGTGCCACATCTCCATCCAGTATGCTCTGGTCCCCACACCACAAGATAGCAGGTTCCTTCTCTCATGCGCCATTTGAGGAGAAAGCAATATGGGATCCACAATTCAAGGGGGCGGCCCATAATATTCCATAAGAGCCAAGCTATGAAAAGAGAGAAACTCTTCTTGGAGAGTACTTCAATGGGGCGCCCATTCCATGCCAAAAATGCCCAAAGCAAAGATGGGAAGAAGCATGACTTAGGGAGAAAGAAAAGGAGGAGTCCAAAAGAGTTGAGCCATGGAAGGAATGAAATTCTCTCTTGAAGAACAAGGCTAGGAGGCGCCACTTACCTTCCTTTTAAAACCTCCAATCCACTTTTTTGGAACCTTTGGATGGCCATATGTGTATGGATTGATCCTACAAACCTAATTTGAAGATCCCCTCTTTTAGTCCCACATGGGAAGATGTAAAACCCTACTATCTTGTAAAGTCCTATAAATTAAACCCCTCTTGTAAATTTTAAAGTAATCTGATGAATGAATTCAAATTTTTGTGTGAGCAAACTCTGTGTTTTCTCTCTTCCATACTTGCATCCAGGTGTTGAGCTCCGTGAGGGAGTAAATCCGGGTTCCCCAGGAACCTTGAGGAGGTGTGAGATCTCCAAACCCCAAACCCTAGGTTAGCCACTTCACTCCCAAACCCTAGCCACCCATCATCCTCTTCTTTCCACCAAACCCTAGCATATCCCACCTCTCATGGCCACTCTCTTCAAGTCAAGGCCGACCCCAGCTTCCGGGTCCAGTCCGGATACTTCAGATCCAGAGCAATTCCCAGAGGAAGTCAGATCAGCCTCCAGGAGAATCTGGATTTCAGCAACATCAGCTTTCAAGTTCATCAATCTGGTAAGTCCTTCCTTGAGTATCTGATTCCATCACTTGTTCTTCTTCTTTCCCAGATCTTGAGTTTAGGAGAAGCCGACTCAGCCACAGGACCAGTATTGGAGGATCCATTGCGAAGATATCCGAATCCGAGGATCCAACAATCTGCTCGAGAGAGTTCTTCCACCAAACTTTGTAAAGATCACTGTTTGGTAGGTAACCCATCTCTTCTCTTTACTTCTGTCCTGTTGAAAGTTCAAAGCGAAACCCTAGGTCTCGGAGTTTCTCAACCCCCAGCGATCCGTTACTTCTGAACTACTCTGATAACCCAGTTTTATTTAAATTGTGCTTTCAATTATTACCTAGTTTCTTTCAATTTAGTTTAACTTTCCTTTGAGTCAAAGCCGACTTCTGAAAATATTTAAAAAAAAAAAAAACAAAAAAAAAAGAATTAGTCTTAATTTACTTCCGCATCGCATCATCTCTCTTTTGTTCTGCATCATACAGGTCCTCCCTGTCATCTCGGGCATTGAAGAAAGTCAGCTTTGCCATCGTGACCTCCCGACCCAAAGCCAGTGCTTCCATGGGTTTGACTGCTCGGGCATCTAGGCCGCATCCGCCGAGTTGAGCGATCTCTGCACCGGGCGCTTCAGAAGTGTGAGGTTTGCTTTCTCTCTATCTCCTAAGTAGGTATTGTATGTCGAGCTAGTCCTACCGGGATTTCTTAATCCCGGAGTCCTATTCTCGTTCTCACTTTTAGGGCTTTGAATTGCTAGTGTAAGCTTCCATTACTCATCTTTCGTATTTCTTGCCTTTGCTTGTGATCGAGAATTGAAACCCTAAGAAAAAAAAAATAACAAGAAACATAAAAAAAAACTCAACAACCTTAAAAAGAATTCCTTTGCATCGTAAGCATCCTTACTAGCATCTAGCATCCCTAGCCCTACCCCCTTGTACCACATCAAAATGGATGTCAAAAGTGCTTTTGAATGGATTTATTGAAGAAGAAGTTTATATTGAACAGCCTCCAAGTTTCAAAAATCATGAATGCCCTGATTATGTTTTTAAACTTTATAAAGCTTTGTATGGTTTGAAATAAGCTCTGAGAGCTTGATATGATAGATTGAGTAGATTTCTGCTTGAAAATGGTTTTTCTAGAAGAAATGTAGACACTACATTATTTTTGAAAAAGAAAAATGATGTCTTATTAGTAGTTCAAGTATGTGTTGATGATATCATTTTTGATGCTACTAATGAGATTCTTAGCCAAGAGTTTGCCAAGCTTATGGAGGGAGAGTTCGAGATGAGTATGATGGAAGAACTTAATTTCTTCTTCAGATTATAAATCAAGCAAATAAAAGAAGGAATATTCATCAATCAAGCTAAGTATACAAGAGAAATCTTAAAGAAGTTTGGAAAGGAGACTACCAAGCCATTAGGTTCACCTATGAGCTCTTTTTGTAAATTAGATAAAGATGAATCAAGTAAAAATGTAGATCAAAAATTATATAGAGGTATCATTGGTTCTTTGTTATATTTGACTGCAAGTATGCCAGATATAATGTTTAGTGATGTATGTGTGCTAGATATCAGTCTGCTCTTAAAGAGACTCATTTATTTGCTATTAAACGCATACATAGATATTTGTTTGGCACTATTGATATTGGACTATGGTATTCTAGAGATTCATCTCTTGAACTGATTGCATATTCTGATGCTGATTTTGCTAGGTGTAAACTTGATAGAAAAAGTACAAGTAGAACTTGTCAATTTCTTGGAGTTAATTTGATTTCATGATTTAGCAAGAAACAGAATTCAGTTGCTCTATCTATGGTGGAAGTCGAATATATAGTAGCTGGAAGCTATTATGCTCAAGTCTTATGCATCAAACAATAACTCAAAGATTTTGGTATCAAATAGACAAAGACATCCATAAGATATGATAATATTAGTGCAATCAATTTAACTAAAAATCCTGTACAACATTCAAGAAACAAACACATTGAAATAAGACATCACTTCATAAGAGATCATGTACAAAATGGTAATATAATGCTTGATTTTGTATGTACTGATAGTCAACTTGCTGATATTTTCATAAAATCCCTATGTGAAGATAGATTTTGTGTGATTAGAAAAGAGTTAGGAATCATTACCCTTTTGTCTAATCTCTTCCAAGTCTTGATGAAATCCTCCATAAATGATTCAAATACTTTTAAATATCACTTAGAATGACCTCTTTACTCTTCAAGAGTTTTATTGGATTTTATTCTGATTTTCTGAGGTCAGGTGTCAACACTTATAAATTGTCCAAGTGTCGACTCACGCGAAGTGTTGACACATAAACAATTTCGATGTGTCGACTCACGATCGTCGGATCTGACATTTTTAGGACATCTCGAAACCTTTTTTTGACCATTCTTTTTCAATTCCTTAGGTTCTTGCGGTCCCAAAAATCCCCCTAACTCCCATGAACAGTAGATTTCCAGCCCTAACCCTTCATTTTCAAGTAATCTTCTTCCTTCTCCTCTCTTTTTGTCTTCAATCCATGCAATTTCTAACCATTCTTCACAGTTTTTCTGTGGTTTGGCCATGTTTTTTCCTTGTTTCGTCCATGGGTTTTTCATTCCTATGAACACTTTCTACCTCTTTGGTCCACTTTTCGTATAGTTTAAGCTTGGGTCCGTCCTTCTTCCCACCGAGTTTCTCCATCTTTGGTCCATTCGTCTCCATTTTGTTCCACCTTTTGTCCATTTTCTTCCCTTCTTGGTTCACTATTGGCCGACACTTCCTTTCTTCCCTCTTTCCTTCCCTAGTTCACTCCTTCTTCCTACTCTACATTGTGGGCAATGGCTTCACGGAAGCAATTAGCTTACCATAAGAGGAGGTCTGAGTGGGGTGAGTCCAATAGAGAGAGAAGGACTAAAGCCCGTCAGGACCACACTGGTCAGCATGAGCAAGAGCCACATGATCCGCCTCCACAAGTTTCCCCAGGAGCAGCACAAGTGGCCGAGAAGGCTATTGCCTCTGGTAGGAGAGTAGATGCGCAGTTCTGGGACTCAAAGAGTTTTATTATTGGAGTAATGCTTAGAGGATGGTGCGGGAACCCTTTATGGATTTCTGATTAGGTTTCTAAGTCTTTATTGAGTCCTGTAATAAGTTTTAAGATATTTAAGCCTAAATAATTTACTTTCGAGTCATGTAATTAATATCAAATTAGTTTCAATTTTAATTTAGTCTTGTAATTAGCCAAATTGAATTAATTTGGTCAAGTCAGGATTAATTGGTCCTGTAATTAGCCAAGTAGGTTCATAATTTTATGTCAATTTAAAGATGGGTTCACACATTCAAGCTAATTTGAAGATGGGTCCACAAATGAGCAAACAAGTCAAGTCTAATTGAAGAAGAATCAAGCCACTTCTCCTCCATGCCAAGTTGGATTGCCAACTCATCTTCTAAGCCATGGGGAATGCCACATCACTAATGCCACATATCATGAGAGGTGCCACATTACCAAGACAAAGTCAAGCACCTTGGACGGCCAAGCTCCATGAAGAAATTTCAAATTCAAACTCTAAGTTGGGCACCCACTAACTTTCGTTGATTCATGCAAGGTACCATCCTCATTCCACTCCACAAATCAAGCTTGTAACCTCTTTCAATTTGAAGTCAAATGAAGACTTGGGAGCTTATAAATATGGCCCTAACCCTCTTGAAAAGACTTGATGATCTATGAATAAAATTCTGAAATTTTTTAGCCCTTGTCTTGTGACGTGGAGCACTATGAGAGAGTGAGCCTTTGCTACTTAGCATCGAGGGGTGTGAGATCCTAGGTATCTTCTTCCCACACAAGCCAGCAACCCACCTCCCAAGCTTGGACGCACCACTAGAAGCCCCTCCAGGTCCACAAGAAGGATCTCCTCCAGACCGCCACCCTCAACTTCCCCCTCTTCATTGTTATTATCTTATTTTCCATAATTCCCTTGATGGGGATGTCGACCAGCCTAGCCCAGAATCCAGCCCAGCTTGAATCTTGAAGCCAGCCTAACCGAAAACCTGAAGTTAGCCCAGCTTAAACACTGAAGCCCTAAATCCTAAAGACAATGTAGCACATATCCCTGAGTAGCATGGATCCCGAAGTAGCATGAATCTCGAAGCACATGCACATGAAGATAAGCATAATTTTTTTTATGGGTGTACGAGGGATTGTGATATCTTATTTTAGGAATAATTACTGTATGTTGTTTTAGAATTTATTTTTATCATTGTTTAAGGTTTTAGTTGGATTAGTTTATTTTAATAGTTTGAATGTATTATGATTAAGGTTGAGGGATCAAGATATCGGATATCTCGGAGTAGCTTATTTATTATTTTATCGATCAAATAAAATCGTACAATGAATTTTTGTGATGGAAAAATAAGAACTCCTGGTCAAGGAGGGTGCTGATGCCCTACTTGGTCACTCTGGTTAAGAGTGGGCGCTGAAGCTTGGGTGGGGAACCCAACCATGATTATTATTTTTTTTCTTCCTAAATTTATCATTCGATCTTTCTTCTCCAACTCTTGTTCTTCATCCCTGCTCCCCTATTGATGCGAGATGATCCTAAGACTACCATGATTATAGGAAAACTAAAACTAATTTTTTTTATAATTTTTAGAATTTTAATTTGTAGGCTAGAATCCCGAAATTAAGTAAAGAATCAGTAGAAAAGTATGAAATGAAAGAAAACATCATACTTGCATATGAACTCATGCCAAAATAATAAAAGAAAGGATCTCGGAGATTGAGAAACCCCCAGTTAGGATATCATACCTTCAACAAATCAAAAATTAGGAGGGGGAAGGATTTTTACAAAGCACCGATTCGAAGATCCTGTCAATGAAGGGGTCACACAGCTCTCGAGATCATCGCCTGGAAGACAAGCCTTCAGTTCCTCAATTAGAACAGCTATCTAGGATCAGTCCTGGAGGCAAAGAGGGCCTCCTCCTTGGAGGGGAAACACCACGGGGATCCTGTAAGCGTCAGATGTCAGCAAGTAAACAAGTTAGAAAGCAAAAGAAACGAACTCGGGTTTGGGAAAGAGGGAATTAGGGTTTCAAAAGCTGGTGATTGGAGGGGGAAGATGGCCACTTGCTGATGGATGGCTTAGGGTTCTTCTCCTTGGCTTGTTTGGGTTTGGATGAGAGTGCTTTAGGATGGCTAGAGCTTGGATTAATTAGGGCTCACAAACAAAACTCACGCACCTCAACACAAGATCCCAAGAACACAACTTAATACAAAATTTCAGTAGCATTTTGATTCATGAATAAAAGATTACTTACAAGAGGGGGAGGGGTGGGGTACTTTTAGATGTTTTTCAAATTCTCTCCTAGTTAGGATAGGATTACAAAGTTGGATTACAAAGTTGAGTAGAAGCGGGATTACAAGTTTGCTTAAAATTAGGAGAATACAATTTGAGTGAAAATAAAACTAGATCTCCTTTTTTGAATTGAATTTCTCCCTTCCTTGGACATGGTCAAAGGCACCTTGGGCTTGGTCTCCTGTGCTTGGATCCCTAAAGTAGAGTTGGCCTTGTCTTAAGTGTGGCAAGGGACATCCTCCATTTGTTTGGCGCAAGGGCTTATGGGCCTTGGAAGTTGGGGCGCCATGGTATCAGCATGTTCCTTGGAATCTTAGTTCTAAGGCTCATGGGCTTAACTCCAGGACTTTGAATCTCTTGGCCTGGGGTGCTGGCATATTGGTGGGGACACCGGAGGCACCAGAATAAGATAGAGGCTTTTCAATCCTCTGTGAATTGATCAATAATTTATGAGTCCATCTATAATAAGGGCTTAGCCCATCTGAGTCCATTTTAGTTATTATTTGAGTCTTTTTAGTTGTTATTTCAGTTCTGTACTAGTCAGCTCATGTTGAGCTAGTTCAGTCCAATGCTAGTCAGCTCATGTTGAGCTAATTTTATTTTTTTGAGTCCTGTCCAAGCATACTGAAGACTCAAGACTATATCGGATTGAAGACATGGAAGTATATCCTAAGTCCAACCCAGCTTGAAGATTTGAAGACCCCAGGAGGAAAATTCAGAAAACCCTGATTTCTTGCAGATGCCCTCCAGATGCCCATATTTCCTTTCAGATGCCAAAGTATATTCATTGATAAGGGCATCCATGATTCCAGAGGTCCATCTACATCCTAGACCAAAGAAATCAAGCCCATGTGCCAAGCCCAAGCCCTAAAGAAGCAAGATACCAGGGAATATTCCTGCTACATGGCTACCAGGCCACCCCAGCTTCCAAAGGCCCAAACCCATGCACCCGAGCCCCTTTGGGCGGGCCTCTTGCTGCTCCTAGAAGTCCAACACGCCCCCCTAGGCATCCTTGGAGTGTTGACCAAGTCAAGAGAGTTTTTAGGGATTTTTCTACCTAATATTTCCTTATTTTCTAGCTAGGGTTTGAGAGGGAAAAGGATTCTTATGTAAAGACAAATGTGCCCTTACTTGGGGCCCAAGGTTAAGGGTCTATTTAAAGGACCCTAGCCTCTTGTATGAAGGGAGATTTTGATATGAAATAAACCTTGAGTTCTTATATTGTTTTGAATGATTACCCTGTTGTGTGCATAAAGGGGTTTGAGAGTTCTTCTTCCCGGTGTTTGCAACCATCTTCCTACCGCCAACCATCCTTCCAGCCCCTCCAAAACATTCTTCCCTTTGTTATTTTTCTTTGTTTTCTTGATTTCCTCGGAGTTTTCTAACCCCTGATAGGTCATTTGCAGGTCCCCAAGTTCCTACGAGTCCAACAACTCCAACCACACCTCAATCGGACCACCGAGCAGAAAGTCGGGTATCCGCGGGTCTTTGGCTCGGTTTTCCAGGCCGCATCCATCGAGAAACGAGAGACCCCTTTGCTGAGATCTTCACAGACATTGTCAGGTACACCCCCTTTACCACCAGTAGTTTTATTGTGGGAGAACTTGCCCTAACGGAGGCTTCTCAGCCTCGGCGATCCTTCTTTTCTACTTTTCTAGGTCCTAATCTGCATGCTGGTCTTCTAAAATTTATATAAAATCCCTACAACTTATTTTAATCTAAAATTAAGGAATTAATCACTCAACCCCACATATAAAATATACAAAAAGAATCGCATGCATATTAGTCCCCCATCATTTGGTATCAGAGCTTAGATTAGGGCTTGTTTTCTTCAATTTTTTAATCCGTATATCCTTTGTTATTTTAATTATTTGTTCCTGATAAAAACTCCAAAAATCCTGAAATTTGTTTTTATAGATTTATAATAATTCTCCATAATTTTAAGAATTTTTTTAGATTTTATTATGGCTTGTGAAGTTTCTGCAAGCCGAAATACAGCCTGCAAATTTTTGGCTATGTTTTTTTTCAGCAAGACAAGTTTGGAAGTTTTAGGGTTTTGATTAGTATTTTTTGCATATCTTTTAATTTTAGTATATTTCTTGCATATTAGGCCATAATTTGCAAGTTTTATTCTATTTAAGAAAATACCAAAAAAAAATACATATTCTCCAAAAATACCAAAAAATATCTAAACCCTAATTTGCATCCTCATCTGCCTGCCATCATTGCATAATTTACTTATGGGCTCTCTTGCTATATCAGATAAGGGGAGGAGTTGATAACCTCTCCTTAGCCCAAAACCACATCCCTTGCATTCGGTCCCAAGCCTTAACCTAAAAATTAACTAGACTTAATTTGCCCTGGTGGGCTAGGGACACCAACTGGTCGGGTCCGGGTTACGTGTTAGATCACTATGTCAAGCTAACCTGTGTGTGCCTTATGCTTGGTGTCTAGAATGGTGGTTTAGGGATTCAATCCTGAAGGGCTTGTGTGCTGGTCCGCCTGCCTGGCCAATCTCTGATTGGTGTCTAGGTTTGGCAATCAGGGACCTAACACTCCCCTTACACCTGCCTGGCTGAGTACAGGGTTACTATAGGCTAGTTTGCCACCCTGATTGAGCATCCAGTTTTGGACTCTAGGTCTAGTCAGCTATAGTTGGTTTGATCGAGTCTTGCATGAGCACTAGATCAGGAGTTTCATATCACCCACCTCCTTCACAAATTTCTGAACCCATGGAAAATTTGCAAGCCCAAATGAAAGTCCTAGCTGATCAAATGGTGACCCAGTTAACTCAGTCTGGTATTCAAACCAATGATATAATTGACCATCTTGCTAATAGGTTTGATCAGTTAAAAGTCCGGGTAGGGACCCCAAGAAAAACCCATGGGTCACAGTCTGAGCCAGATCCTGATTCTCCTCAACCGAGGAGGACCCCAAACCTTGATCTATATCATGAGGTCGAACCTAGGAGAGCCCCTTATCTTGACCCGTACTACAATCCTCAACCTAGAAGGACCCCAAACCCTGATCCATACCTTGAGGCTGAACCTAGGAGAGCCCATCGTCATGACCCAATCCCTAAGGTTAGTCGTAGAAGACCCAATCAGGATTTTATAGACCAGGAAGATAGATCCTATTTACCCTCTCCCTATAAGCCTAGTATACCCAAAACCTATAGATCTTATGACTCCAAATCCTATGAACCTAGAACCTATGAATCCATAACATATGAACCTAGATCCTATGACTCTAGATCCCATGATCATAGATCCTATGCACCCACACCCTATGAGCCTAGTAGACCCAACACCTAATATTCTGACCCATATAAAGAGTCCAACCCTAGGAGAACCCAGTATTCTAACCCATATAGGGAGTCCAACCCTAGGAGGACCCAATATCCTGACCCATATAGAGAGCCCAACCTTAGGAGGACCCCTTACCATGATCCATCCTTAGAACCTGACCATAGAGCTGACCCAAAATCCTATGACCCCAGATCTTATAATCCCATGACCCATAGATCTGCACCCTTGTCCTATGAGCCCAGAGAACCCATAACCCCTAAGTATCAATCTAGTACTAGTCAGGTTTCCCTTAGTCAACTTGAACCCCATAAGATTAGCACCCCTAAATATGAGTCCAGTAGTGAGCCACTACCCCTTAGGCAACCTGAACCTACTATGATTAGTGTCCATAATCAGAAACCAGGACCTAGCCAATTATCCCCTAGCCGACCTTCTCCAACCATTCCTGAGATTGACAAGGCTTATATTAACGCGAAAGTGTATGAAGCTGATGCGAGCCTAGTGGATGAGTATGAAGGAGAAGAGGAGACACCTTTTGTAGACCTAAAATTAGCTGACCCAGTAGATACCCAGGTAGAAACCAACCCAGAGCTAGTTGACCTTGACCACATCCAACCTAAAGCTATAGTAGAAGAACAACTAGAAGAAGAGAACCTAGGTACTGCTGCTAGAGCCTTACCTGAGGAAACCATAGAGAAGAGCCAAATTATAGAGTCTAGTCCTAAAATACAAGAACCTGAAGAATTTATTAAGGACCTGGTCTCTTTGAATAAGTACCCTCAGGATGAGCCTCCTCCTATAGTTCCCATTAAGGACCTCTTCCCTAAGATTAGTAACCAATCCTTCCATTATGCAAATCCCATAGATATACCACAACCACATAAGGATAGCCTCATTAGTCTAGGATTAGTCCCTGACATGCCTTCTTATATCGAACTTTATCCAACTAACCTTGAACCTTTTTTCCTACCCTACCAGACTAATTTTGAATCTACTTCCTATTTTCAGCCCTTTCCAGATACCTCCAGCATTTCTAGGATCATTAGATTGCATTTAGCTGAGATTAGCATACTGCATGCATTCATCACGCATGTTAGGTTTGCATCTTACTTCTGGCATACTCTTTGGAATTTGCTAGGATTTCACTGTAAATTTTCATGTGCATGTCAAGCTAGGATCAAACCTAGAGAACCTATAATCTATTAGGTTTAGATCCAAAGAGTTCAATAAAATTTCCTTTGATAGGAATGCATAGTCGAGTCTGTTAGATGTCAGTATGAGTCCTTTGCATCATTTGTTAGGAGTCTGCATGTGCCTAGCATGTTCACCACCCGCACTAATCTTAAAACAACTAGCTAATTCCCGAAGAAGGGTCAAAGAATTTGATGTAGTGGATTCTATCTTGGTTAGGCATAGGCCTAAAAGAAGCTTCATGCTCGTAGAGCTAGTCCTTTTAAAGTAATAGAGAAGGTTGGATCAAATGCCTAGGTGTTAGACATGCCTTCGGATTTGGGCATTAGTTTTACCTTTAATATTATAGACCTGGCTGAGAATAGGGAACCGGCAACTATACCTAGTGAGGCTTTTGAACCTATTCCTTTTCATTGTGAGTGACCCTAACCCAGAGTATCCACTAAAAAATTTGGCCTGAGAGAGGAGAACGGATCGAGCGTATCCTGGACGATCAAGCCATTATGACCCGGGGTCACGGTTATCAACGTTTCCGGGTCTAATGGCAAGGCCGGCAAGAGTCGAACGATTCATGGATTTCTTGAGAGGACTTGCAGCACCTCAACCTAGACCTCCTCGAGAGATATGTGAGCCAGCTAGATCTTCACTCGACAGGGTCGAGTTCCTCCCACCCTGGGAGAATTGGTGGGGACACCGGAGGTACCAAAATAAGATAGAGGATTTTCAATCCTCTATGAATTGATCAATAATTTATGAGTCCATCTGTAATAAGGGCTTAGCCCATCTGAGTCCATTTTAGTTATTTTTTGAGTCTTTTAAGTTGTTATTTCAGTTCTGTACTAGTCAGCTCATGTTGAGCTAGTTCAGCCCAATGCTAGTCAGCTCATGTTGAGCTAATTTTTTTTTTTGAGTCCTGTCCAAGCATACTGAAGACTCAAGACTATATTATACAAGTGAAGATCAAGTTCAACTAGATTGAAGACATGGAAGTATAGCCCAAGTCCAACCCAGCTTGAAGATTTGAAGACCCGAGGAGGAAAATTCAGAAAATCCTGATTTCTTGCAGATGCCATCCAGATACCCAGATTCCCATCCAGATGCCAAAGTATATTCATAGATAAGGGCATCCATGATTCCAGAGGTCCATCTACATAGTAACCCAAAGAAATCAAGCCCAGGTGCCAAGCCCAAGCCCTAAAGAAGCAAGATACTAGGGAAAATTCTTGCTACATGGCTACCATGCCACCCGAGCTTCCAGAGGCCCAAACCCATGCACCTGAGCCCCTTTGGGCTGGCCTCTTGCTGCTTCTAGAAGCCCAACATGCCCCCTTAGGCATCCTTGGAGTGTTGACCAAGTCAAGAGAATTTTTAGGGATTTTTCTACCTAATATTTCCTTATTTTCTTGCTAGGGTTTGAGAGGGAAAAGGATTCTTATGTAAAGACTAATGTGCCCTTACTTGGAGCCCAAGGTTAAGGGTCTTTTTAAAGGACCCTAGCCTCTTGTATGAAGGGAGATTTTGATATGAAATAAACCTTGAGTTCTTATATTATTTTGTGTGATTACCCTGTTGTGTGCATAAAGGGGTTTTAGAGTTCTTCTTCCCGGTGATTGCAACCATCTTCCTGCCGCCAACCATCCTTCCAGCCCCTCCAAAACTTTCTTTCCTTTGCTGTTTTCCTTTGCTTTCTTGATTTTCTCTGAGTTTTCTAACCCCTGATAGGTCGTTTGCAGGTCCCCGAGTTCCTACGAGTCCAACAACTCCAGCCACGCCTCAATCGGACCACCGAGCAGAAAGCCGGGTATCCGTGGGTCTTTGGCTCGATTTTCCAGGATGCATCCATCGAGGAACGAGAGAGCCCTTTGCTGAGATCTTCACAGACATTGTCAGGTACATCCCCTCTATCTCCAGTAGTTTTATTGTAGGAGAACTTGCCCTAACCGAGGCTTCTCAGCCCCGGCGATCCTTCTTTTCTACTTTTCTAGGTCATAATCTGCTTGCTGATCTTCTAAAATTCATATAAAATTCCCTACAACTTATTTTAATCTAAAATTTGGGAATTAATCACTCCACCCCATATATAAAACATACAAAATAATCGCATGCATATTAGTCCCCCATCACATATTCTTGGAATCATGAGGTACCATGGTTTGGGAATATTCTTTGGCATTTGGAGGGTGTCAGGGCATCTGGAGGGCATCTAAGGCATTTTGAAAGAATCATGGACCCTGGGGTGGCAAACAAGGCCCTATAAGCTGATGTGAAGACCTCTGTATCCTAGATGAGGGTTGGTGGAACTCTAAAATAGGGTATCCTCTTCTCTTATACAAAAATTGAACTAGTATTGGACTAATACTCAAGTAGAAGACTCAAAGACTGGACTAGGGTTGAGATAATCAACTAGCCTCAACTTTTTACATTACTCAATCTTACTTGATTACAAAATTTGATACATGGCTAAGTAAACCAGATAGGGCCCAGTAATCTATCTGATTTTGCTGCCCCCACCAATTCTCCTGGGGTATGAAGAACTCGACCACATCGAGTATGGGTCAACATGGCTCTTATACTGCTCAAGAAGGTATGGATTGAGGCACTGCAGATCCTCATGGATGATCCATGAGTCCTTAGATTCTGGCTGACCTTACCATCTGACCAAATATAGTGGATAGCCTTTGTTTCGAGTACTGATGGCTTGATCATCTAGGATGTGCTATATCCTTTTCTTTGATACAGGATGATCCTAAGACTACCATGATTCTAAGAAAATTGAAACTAATTTTTTTTATAATTTTTAGAATTTTAATTTGTATGCTAGAAACCCGAAATCAAGGGGTCACATAGCTCTCATGCCAAAATAATAAAAGAAAGGATCTTGGAGATTGAGAAACCCCCGGTTAGGATATCATATCTTCAACAAATCAGAAATTACATGGGGGAATGATTTTTACAAAGCACCAATTCGATGATCCTATCAATGAAGGGGTCACATAGCTCTCATGATCGTCTTCTGGAAGACAAGCCTTCCGTTTCTCAATTCGAACAGCTATCTGGGATTAGTCCTGGAGGTAAAGAGGGCCTCCTCCTTGGAGGGGAAACACCATGGGGATCTTACAAGTGTTAGAGGTCAGCAATTAAACAAGATAGAAAGCAAAAGAAGCAAACTAGGGTTTGGGAAAGAGAGAATTAGGGTTTCAGAAGCTGGCGATTGGAGGGGGAAGGTGGCCACTTGCTGATGGACGGCTTAGCGATTTTTCTCCTTGGCATGTTAGGGTTTGGATGAGAGTGCTTTGGGATGGCTAGGGCTTGGATGAATTAGGGCTCATAAACAAAACTCACGCATCTCAACACAAGAATACAAGAACATAAATAAACACAACATTTCAACAGGGTTTTGATTCATGAATAAAAGATTACATACAAGAGGGGGAGGGGTGGGGTATTTATAGATATTCCCTAAGTCCTCTTCTAGTTAGGATAGAATTATAAGGTTGAGTGGGAGAGGGATTACAAGTTTGCTTAAAATTTGGAGAATACAATTTGAGTGAAAATAAAACTCGATCTCCTTGTTTGAATTGAATTTCTCCCTTCCTTGGATTTGGTCAAAGGTACATTGGGCTTGGTCTCTTTGGCTTGGATGCCTAAAATAGAGTTGGGCATGGCTTTAGGGCAGCAAGTGGAGTCCTCCATTAGTCTGGCGAGCATAGAAGTCACCAGGGATTAGAGTTTGCAGGGGTTCAGACAGATTCCCCTAGAAGGACAAGCACATAGCAAAGGGCTCACACAGATGCCCTAGGGATCACATAGATATCCTGAAAAGAGGGGGAAGTGATCACACAGATTCCCTTAAGAACGATAGGGATCACACAGATACCCTGCGCTCACACAGAAACCCTGGGCTCACACCGATGCCCTTCATACAGGAAAATCAGGGATCACATAGATCCTTCACACAGAACTCAAGAAATTTTATTCATCCATAGCATAAAAAAAATACAAGAAGGGGTGGGGTATTTATAGATTCACTCCAAGGTACATGACTTGAGGGCTAAGAAACCCTAACTTGTGGGCCAAGAAATCTTGGTAGACCTGGTCAACAGTGGGCCTTTGTCTTGGATTGGAGCTCTCTCTTTTGGGCTTGGCAGCATGAAAAGGGGCCAAGTGCATGAAGTCCAGCTCTGGTTGAGTGGGCCTGGTGAATCTCTCGGTCTGCTTAGTCTCCTCTTGGATCATGACAAGAATGAAAATTACAGGACTCGATCTAACTCACTTGATTGGACTGAAAATAATTGGACTCAACTAAATGGACTCAACTGGACTTAAAATAAAATATACTAGACTCTCGGGTCCCCATCATTCTCCTGGAGTGGGGGTTTGATAGAACCGAAACTAATAAAAAAAAGGACTCCGAGGCTGGGTTCACCCATTTTTATTTTTTTATTTTTTTTCAACTTCTTTTCTTTTTTTCATCTTTGCTCTAAAAATTGTGCAACATTGGAAGCCGTGCGGTGCTAAAATCCATGCTACTCCAGAAACCATGCTGCTTCAGAAAAACATGCACTAAAGTCAACAACAGGGAATGGCACTGCTTTCAAGTTAGTGCTGTCCCCTTTCTTCCTCATGGACCAAACCAGGGAGCAGAAGAGCGATGGAGGAGTTCACCGACATCGAAGCTGGGTGGTGACCATCTGGTAGGGTCGCAGTGGAGTTGGCGGTGACTGGCAATGACAGTGGGGGGGAGTTTCTGTTGGGAATCCGGTGCACCGCAGTGGAAGTGTAATTTCAAAATGATGAAATTTGCACCATAATCCCTTAGCCAATATCTCCTTATTCAGGATTAAAACATATAATAAACATACAAACTTACATTGTTAGAATTAGGGTACCAACCTGTAATCACTAATTCCAACAAAATTTGATGTTGAAGGGGCTGATTGAATTCACCAGGCGTCCAAATGTCCACCCTCCAATGGTGATCCACAAGATGATTGATCAAGATGCTAGCTTCTTCAAATTTCCTTCACTTGAATTCTTATCCTAGAACTCAAGAGGACTATGGCTTTAAAACTCCAGGGTAGGGGCTCCTTACTTCCTTTCTTCTTCCTCTCCCTTTCTTAAGACCTTGTCCTAAGAATAAAACTCTTGTCTTGAAGGAGGAGGAGGATTTAAGACACTAATGTCTTAATATAAAAGGAAATAGTAACAGAGTAGTATTTCTTTTCTTTTACCGATTGAGAGATTCTTCCTATCTCTTGTTTTGGACTTGAGTTTCAACAGAGAAGAGAACTTTGTAAAAGAGAAACTCTCTGTGTCCTAAATAAGCTAAGGAGGAATCAGTTTCCTAGAAAGAAAAGAAAAATAAAAACCTCTGTCGTACATTAGTCAAACACCCGAGACCTCTATTGTTTAAATAGATTACAGAGAGATGTCTTCTCAAAAGAACACAACTCTCCGTAAACACCATTCCACTTTGTCTCACGCCCCTTCCCTTTTTCTCACGCCCCATCCTCTCATCTCATAGCCTTCCAGATTAAATCCCATGGCTTTTCTTAAAGGAAAAACCGCGGTGTTTTAAAAGGAAAGGGGTCGCGACTTTTCATCTCCGAAGAGATGTTATTTCGCGCGCCCGGGAAGAGACAGCGATTTTCTTCTTTCTTAAAAACCAATC
The DNA here is from genome assembly GCA_021397845.1 of Areca catechu. Taxonomy (NCBI): domain Eukaryota; kingdom Viridiplantae; phylum Streptophyta; class Magnoliopsida; order Arecales; family Arecaceae; genus Areca; species Areca catechu. The sequence goes on from CM038041.1 coordinate 75,095,589, forward strand.
AGCCATTGGATTCCAATCCAAGGGGGGGTATGTGAGGCACTATTTCTTAAGAAAGGAGGCCACCCCATCTTAATTCATCGAAGAATTAAGTGGGGTGCACCAAGAGTCCATGCACCATGGACTCTTCCAAATGGCGCGCCAAGAGTCCATAAGTGCATGGACTCTTGGCATTTGGCATGGAAAAATAAAGGGGGTGGGTGGGGAGGCTAGCCTAGTTACATGGCTAGCCAATAGGGTTAGCAATAAACCAAATTAACTTAATTAGGATCTAATTAGATCCAATTAGAACCCAATTTGAACCAATCCGGAACCCTAATTCGAATCCGATTCGAATAGAAGCTAGGGTTTGCAACACCTGCTAGAGTGTTATCCTGCAAAGATGATTTAATTCCAAATTAAACTCTTGATCAATCCTCTTAAGTGTTTGACCCATTGGGTTCCACATCTAGCCGGCAGTTGGTTCGAATACAAGTTGACCTAATTTGATTAGAACTTTTTCTAATCGATTTAGGTCAAACCGGGCTTAACCGATTTGATCAATTAGAACTCTTCCTAATAAATGATCTTTGAATTTGATCAATCCACAAGACAAGATTGACGTCTAGCAACGTGTCATGTCTACCTGGAAGATATGGAAATTCTGGTGAAATACCAAAATTACCCTTCAGTAGAGAGTTACCGTACAATTAAATCTTTCGATCAACCTGCACCAAAATATAACTACGGATATGGATATATGTCAAATCCAATATTATATTTATTTCTAGCTCAATCTTATATTGATGATTCAATTATCTTGATATTAGAAACCATCTCTAATATCTTTACTTTGATCAAAGATTCCCTGAATCATCATCCGATTGTTAACTAGCTGGATGCAATCTCCTCTTACTAAGAGTGATCGATTCCTTGTTGACCTACTCATTACCTTCATATCCAATTCACCATTCCCAGTATCAATCCTGTGCATGACTTAGTGTCATGATTAGTATTGAACCAAAGCATGGGTTCATGTACATAAGGTACTTATTGCAGTCTCAGGTCAAAGGATTACTTGTACCACTCCCACTATGAGAACCTTCTATTGACATGTAGCTAAGACTCCATTAGATGTTCTCAAGTTGGATCATATCAGTGAACTCATTCTCCAATGAGCACCCACATCCTAGTATTAGTGTCATACACAAGTGACTGTGAGAGCAGTCACCCTTTCCAGTATACTTGGGATGTGCTAGTCTTACCGGAAAACCATGATCCCCTACTCAGGGTTCCTTTGACAAGGAATATTTTAGATTAAGGTTTTAAGACTTTAGGTCTCACTGGTATGATCTCATCATAACCCTAAAATCATAGCCCTAATCTATGGGGTTCATCATATAATATAAAAAATAGCGTATGATGAAAAATAATGCCTTTATTTAGAAAATTGTCAATTACAATGGTTTGGGAGATACAACATAGATTGGCTTGTAGGGCATATCCCTTTCAATCTCCCACTTGCACTAAAGCCAATCGCCAATAAATCTTAATCCCATACACTCGAGGTGGCGATCAAACTCTCGCTGTGGTAGAGCCTTAGTGAACGGGTCTACTACATTGTTCTTTGTATCAAGTCTATTTATGTAGACATCTTGTCTCTCTACTATTTCTCGGACGAGATGGAAGAGTCTTAGAATGTGCTTGGACTTATGATGAGCTCTTGGTTCCTTAGCTTGAGCAACAGCCCCAGTGTTGTCACAGTAAAGTGGCACTGGGTTTTCAATTTCAGGAACAACACCCAACTCTGTGATGAACTTCTTCATCCAGACTGCTTCCTTGGCGGCTTCACTAACAGCTATGTATTCTGCCTCTGTGGTTGAGTCAGCTACAGTCTGCTGCTTGGTACTCTTCCAACTTACTGCTCCACCATTTAGGGTAAAAACATATCCCGAAATGGATTTGCTATCATCAGGGTCTGATTGAAAACTAGAATCAGAATAAGCTTCTAGTTTAAGATCATAACCATCATAAACCAGAAAATTATCCTTAGTCCTTCTTAGGTACTTAAGAATATTTTTAACTGCTTTCCAATGATCCTCTCCTGGATCAGCCTGAAACCTACTGATAATGCCTAAAGCATATGCCACATCAGGCCTGGTACATAACATGGCATACATTATGGACCCTATTGTCGAAGCATAGGTTATAGAATTCATTCTATTTCTTTCTTCAGGTGTCTTAGGAGACATCCTTTTAGAAAGATGTTTGCCTTGACTCATAGGAAGATAACCTCTTTTACTTCCATCCATGCTGAATCTTTTCAGCACTAAGTCAATGTACCTAGATTGGGATAAACCTAGCATCCTCTTAGATTTATCTTTATAGATCTTAATACCAAGTATATAGGATGCTTCTCCCAAATCTTTCATGGAAAACTGGTTTGATAGCCAAACCTTGACTGATAGCAACATTGGGATATCATTCCCAATGAGGAGTATGTCATCTACATATAGAACCAAGAAGACTATGGCACTCCCACTAGTCTTCTTATAAACACAGGGTTCATCCACATTTTTGATAAAACCAAAACATTTAATAGTTTCATCAAAGCGGATGTTCCAACTCCTGGAAGCTTGCTTTAATCCATAAATGGATTTCTTTAGCTTGCATACTTGATTAGGTTTATTCTTTGAAATAAAACCTTCTGGCTATGACATGTAGACTTCTTCCTCAAGGAAACCATTGAGGAATGCAGTCTTCACATCCATCTGCCAGATCTCATAATCGTGGTATGCTATTATAGCAAGTAAAATCCGAATTGATTTGAGCATGGCAACAGGTGAGAATGTTTCATCATAATCAATTCCCTGTTTTTGTCTAAAACCTAGCCACTAATCTGGCTTTACAGGTTTCAACTTGGCCATCAGCCCCAATCTTTTTCTTATAGACCCATTTGCACCCAATAGGATTAACACCCTCTGGTGCTTCAACCAAAGACCATACTTTGTTTACATACATAGAGTCTATTTCGGATTCCATGGCTTCTTGCCATCTATCTGAATCAGTACTCAAGATAGCTTCCGTATAGGTCAAAGGTTCAGCATTTTGAATGACTTGGGCTTCATTATTTTCAATAATAAACCCATACCTCTTAGGTGCCCGTGGCACTCTATCAGACCTACGGGGAGGAGTTTTGTGTTCTGGTTCTGTCCTAACTATATGTTATAATGGTTGAGAATTGTCTATCTGTGTTTCTTGTACTTCTCCAAGTTCAACAGTTCTACCATTGCCCTTTTCTAAAATGAACTCGTTTTCTAGAAAAGTGGCATGCCTGCTGACAAAAATCTTTTGTTCAGTAGGATGGTAGAACAAATATCCTCTACCCTCTCTAGGATATCCTACAAATAGACACTTATCCGCTCTATGTTCCAACTTATGTCCAAAATTTCTTTTAACATAAGCTGGACATCCCCATACCTTAAAATATTTAAGATACGGTTTCTTTCCACTCCAAATTTCATATGGATTACTAACAACGGATTTAGAAGGTACCTTGTTCAGAATGTAAACAGCAGTTTCTAGGGCATGACCCCAGAAGGAAATGGATAAATTTGTGAAGCACATCATGGATCGTACCATATCTAATAAGGTACGATTCCTCCTTTCAGCTATACCATTTAGATGTGGTGTATAAGGAGGGGTCCATTCAGAAAGAATTTCATTAACTTTAAGATAGTCTAAAAACTCCGTGGATAAGTATTCTCCTCCTCGATCAGAATGAAGAACTTTAATACTTTTCTCGGTTTGTTTTTCGACCATACTTTGATACTCCTTAAATTTATCAAAGGCTTCAGATTTATGTTTCATAAGATACACACATCCGAACCTAGATAAATCATCTGTAAAATTGATAAAATATGAGTATCCATCTCTGGCCTGAGTTGTCATTGGACCACATACATCAGTATGTATAAGTCCTAATAACTCAGTTGACCTTTCTCCATGTCCAGTAAATGGAGTCTTGGTCATCTTACCCATTAGACATGATTCGCAAGTTCCTAATAATTCATACTCATAAGGATCAAGGAATTTTTTCCTGTATAACTTGCTTATCCTAGACTCATTAACATGACCAAGTCGATGATGCCAAAGTAAAGTATCATTAAAGTCTTTTCTTTTTCTTTTATTATTGACATGAAAAACACTATCATTGGAAGAAAGAGTTAAGAGCCCATTGCTAAATATGCCAGAACAAATAATTTTATTAGATAACATTTTCGAGCAACCAGTGCTCGTTACATCCATTACATATCCTTGTTTTAATAACAAAGGAATAGATATAATGTTCCTAATAATCTTTGGCATATAGTAACAATTTTCTAACTCTAAGATCTTCCCTGAAGGCAACTTCAAAATATAGGTCCCTACAGCTTCTGCTTGGATGATATCACCACCAGCACCGTAGAGATTGAAGTCACCTTCCTTCAATACTTTAAGCTTGTGGAGGTCCTGCAAAGATTTGCATATATGGTAACCACAAGCGGTATCCAATACCCAAGTATTTGATTTAGACAAATTTAATGTCAATATAGTATGTATCTCATACATACCTTTTGGTGCATCTAACGCACCAGGCATCATAGTTGCAAGGTAAGCCTTGCAATTCCTTTTCCAATGTCCTGCTTTGCCACAAAAGAAACAGGTTGACTGTTTTGAGGCCTTCTTTCCTTTCTTATTCTTATTGATGCTACCCTTAGGGTTTAGCCTCCTATTAAAACCCTTTTTGCCTAATTTTTTCTTATTGGTCTTTTCAACAAGAAGTGGAGCCTTTTCTTTCTTAATGTGGCTCTCTACTATTTTTAACATATTTAACAGCTCAGGCAAGGAAGTGTTTAGTTTGTTCATGTGATAATTCAAGACAAACTGAGAAAATGACTCCGGGAGTGATTGCAGGATTAAATCCTGATTCAGCTCCCCATCCATAATAAACCCTAATTGACCCAATCTGGTGATTAAGTCAATTACCTTCAAATCATGATCCTGAACGGATGTTCCCTCTGTCATCCTAGCACGGAATAACTGCTTAGAAATTTCGTATCTAGCAGTTCTGCTTTGTTCTCCATAAAGCTCTTTTAAATTGAGCATTATGGATTGAGTATCCATGCTTTCATGCTGCCTCTGTAACTCATTGGTCATAGAGGCCAGTATGATACACTTGACAGTGAGAGGGTCATTCTGCCACATTTTATATTTGGCCATATCTTCCTGTGTGGCATCATCCCCTAGTGGATTAAGACTAGGGGTATCAAGAGTATAAGAAAGTTTTTCTGAACTCAGTACAATGTTTAAATTTCTCAACCAGTCCACACAGTTTGGACCAGTCAGTTTGTTGGTATCTAAGATACTTCACAGTGATAATGAAGATGCCATTTATCTACATTTAATACAGAACAATACATAAGCAAACAACCATGAAATGACTTACAAAATTAAATTAGGTCTTCAATTTAATTATGTCTCCCACTATTTTATCAAAAATCATAGCCCTCACTATGATAATCGAGAAGAACCCTGATCGATTTTTCTTAGTGAGATTGAGATCCTAATAACTTATAAAAGATCTTGCAGAAAACTCAACAAATCTTTTATAAGCTCAAAGGTAGGAAACTCTTCCAATTATATCTCATATAATTCTCAAAAATAACTTGGCCTCTAGAACATTATTAGTCTTGCAGAAAACATAACAAACCATAATGTTCTAATTAAGTCAAGACCCTTTCATTTCAATACAGTCAGTACTCAAATATAATGCCCTTGTAGATAACACAACAAAGCATTATACTGAATATACTGTAAGCATATCTATGCACTAGACTAGTATTATGTCAATCACCATATTAGGTCTTGCAGATAACACAACAAACCTAATGTGGTTCATAACACAATAATGATCCAGCATGAAGGAAGGCCAATATATAGTATTTTTAACACTAAGCATTTTAGTCAAGATTTAAATATAATCAAATCGGCCAGGCAATTGGAAGAGATGTGGGAGTCCCCCCGTTGCTTTCCTAGACACCAATAAAAATTGGCCAGGTCAGTCAACGGAACCAATTAAAAACCACAATTCCCTTTACCTTCCCAGAACCACCTTTCTAGACACCGAATGATCAATTGTTCATCATGACTAGTGATGCTTATTAGTTAAATATACTATGACTTAATATAATTTTAAGAGGAGGGCTTTATAAAATTGCCAGCACATTCTTATAGATCATATCACAATCATATCAATCTGATAAACATATATATGCTAAGTGTGTCATCATACTAGGACAACCATTTACCACATAATGGATCCACCATTATGCCAGGGCAACCTTATTTCAGTATGATGACTTCAAAACTAATCATATCTCTATAATAATTAGGGTTTGAGTGAAAAATCCTAACTAGTGGCATACATCAAAACATTAATTATCATAAATGCATCCCATAAATATGCTAAGTGTATCAGCATTCAAGGGTTTAAAACTACAACCAGAAACACATATAAATAATTTTCATATGTTTTAACAACAATAAGGGTGGCTCTGATACCACTGTTGGGAATCCGGTGCACCGCAGCGGAAGTGTAATTTCAAAATGATGAAATTTGCACTATAATCCCTTAGCCAAGATCTCCTTATTCAGGATTAAAACATAGAATAAACATACAAACTTACATTGTTAGAATTAGGGTACCAACCTGTAATCGCTAATTCTAACAAAATTTGATGTTGAAGGGGCTGATTGAATTCACCAGGCATCCAAATGTCCACCCTCCAATGGTGATCCACAAGATGATTGATCAAGATGCTAGTTTTTTCAAAATTCCTTCACTTGAATTCTTATCCTAGAACTCAAGAGGACTATGGCTGTAAAACTCCAGGGTAGGGGCTACTTACTTCCTTTCTTTCTTCTTCCTCTCCCTTTCTTAAGATCTTGTCCTAAGAATAAAACTCTTGTCTTGAAGGAGGAGGAGATTTAAGACACTAATGTCTTAATATAAAAGGAAATAGTAACAGAGTAGTATTTCTTTTCTTTTACCGATCGAGAGATTCTTCCTATCTCTTGTTTTGGACATGAGTTTCAACAGAGAAGAGAACTCTGTAAAAGGGAAACTCTCTGTGTCCTAAACAAGCTAAGGAGGAATCAGTTTCCTGGAAAGAAAAGAAAAATAAAAACCTCTGTCGTACATTAGTCAAACACCCGAGACCTCTATTGTTTAAATAGATTACAGAGAGATGTCTTCTCAAAAGAACACAACTCTCCGTAAACACCATTCCACTTTGTCTCACGCCCCTTCCCTATTTCTCACACCCCATCCTCCCATCTCACGGCCTTCCAGATTAAATCCCATGGCTTTTCTTAAAGGAAAAACCATGGTGTTTTAAAAGGAAAGGGGTCGCGACTTTTCATCTCCGAAGAGATGTTATTTCACGCACCCGGGAAGAGACAGCGATTTTCTTCTTTCTTAAAAACCCATCAGCCGTTGGATTCCTATCCAAGGGGGGGTATGTGAGGCGCTATTTCTTAAGAAAGGAGGCCGCCCCATCTTAATTCATCGGAGAATTAAGTGGGGCGCGCCAAGAGTCCATGCGCCATGGACTCTTCCAAATGGCGTGCCAAGAGTCCATAAGCACTTGGACTCTTGGCATTTGGCATGGAAAAGCAAAGGGGGCGGGTGGGGAGGCTAGCCTAGTTACATGGCTAGCCAATAGGGTTAGCCATAATCCTAATTAACTCAATTAGGGTCTAATTAGATCCAATTAGAACCCAATTTGTACCAATCCGGAACCCTAATTCGAATCCGATTCGAATAGAAGCTAGGGTTTGCAATACCTGCTAGAGTGTTATCCTGCAAAGATGATTTAATTCCAAATTAAACTCTTGATCAATCCTCTTAAGTGTGTGACCCATTGGGTTCCACATCTAGCCAGCAGTGGGTTCGAATACAAGTTGACCTAATTTGATTAGAACTCTTTCTAATCGATTTAGGTCAAACCCGGCTTACCCGATTTGAACAATTATGACTCTTCCTAATAAATGATCTTTGAATTTGATCAACCCACAAGACAAGATTGACGTCTAGCAACGTGTCATGTCTACCTGGAAGATATGAAAATTCTGGTGAAATACCAAAATTACTCTTCAGTATAGAGTTACCGTATAATTAAATCTTTCGATCAGCATGCACCCAAAATATAACTATGGATATGGATATATGTCAAATCCAATATTATATTTATTTCTAGCTCAATATTATATTGATGATTCAATTATCTTGATATTAGAAACCATCCCTAATATCTTTACTTTGATCAAAGATTCCCTGAATCATCATGCAATTGTTAACTAGCTGGATGCAATCTCCTCTTACTAAGAGTGATCGATTCCTTGTTGACCTACTCATTACCTTCATATCCAATTCACCATTCCAACTATCAATCCTGTGCATGACTCAGTGTCATGATTAGGATTGAACCAAAGCATGGGTTCATGTACATAAGGTACTTATGGCAGTCTCAGGTCAAAGGATTACTTGTACCACTCCCACTATGAGAACCTTCTATTGACATGTAGCTAAGACTCCATTACATGTTCTCAAGTTGGATCATATCAGTGAACTCATTCTCCAATAAGCACCCACATCCCATTATTAGTGTCATACACAGGTGACTGTGAGAGCAGTCACCCTTTCCAGTATACTTGGGATGTGCTAGTCTTACCGGAAAACCCTGATCCCCTACTCAGGGTTCCTTTGACTAGGAATATTTTAGATTAAAGTTTTAAGACTTTAGGTCTCACTGGTATGATCTCATCATAACCCTAAAATCATAGCCCTAATCTATGTGGTTCATCATATAATATAAAAAATAGCGTATGATGAAAAATAATGCCTTTATTTAGAAAATTGTCAATTACAATGGTTTGGGAGATACAACATAGAATGGCTTGTAGGGCATATCCCTTTCAATTTCGTGGGCTGGCTGGGGATGACTCCAAGCAGAGGGCGGGGTTGAGGAGATAGTGTCACAGTCGAAGGGGGCTAGATCGGATCGAAGGGAGGAGGAGGCCACGGTGGGAATTTCGGTCATGACTTGTTCCGGTGACCGGCGGTGGCATAGTTGTGAGGAAGGCCGCCACAGTAGTCGACATGGATCGATGGCGCAGGGGACTCAGTTCTGAGGCCTTGTTGCATAGATCGGCTCACCATGGGAGGGTGCATAAGCGATGAAGATGGAGGTGGAGCTAGCATCTCTAGCAGCAGGGCATCGTTGGCTTCCGGCAGGGGAACAGGGAGGATCCAGCGGGGAGGAGGAGAAGGACATGATCTGGGTGCTGAGGACGATGATGGCTCAAAAGGTGTTGGTGACGTTGATCGGGAAGGAAGGGGGGCTTTGGAGGTAGAGATCAGCAAGGCCGTGTGGGGGCATCGATGACAATAGGAGGAGTTGAGACCAAGCGGTAGATCCGTGTGGGTATGGGCACAGCATCGATATGGTTGCCTGGGGTAGTTTTGGTCAGTGAAGACAAATTGAGTCCAACACATCAATGGGGCATTGACGGTGAAGATGAACTAGGGCCAGAGCGGAGGCCAAGGCAATCACAGGAGGGAGGTGGAGCTTGCTCGGTCGCCTGGGGTGTAGTGGAGGTGGATCTTTCCGAGAGGTAGATCTTCTTGGTTGAGCTCTCCGATAAGAAGGGGTCCAGTTGGGGTCCCATGGACGATAGGGAGGAGGAGGTGGTGGACGTTGCATCTGGTTGGATCTAGCTTGGTGGTGGTAGGATTTGTCATGGAGGCTGCAGAAGCTTCGGATGAACATGGAGGCTGCAGAATCTTTGGATGAACTGGTCCAGCATGGAGGATGAAGCATACACTAATCTTTCGTTCTCTGATACCAAGTTGATGCGGGACAGATCGCTGGGATGGATCGCTGGCAAGCATAGAAGTCACCAGGGATTAGAGTTTGCAGGGGTTTACATTGATTCCCCTATGAGGACAAGCAAAAAGCAAAGGGCTCACACAGATGCCCTAGGGATCACATAGATACCCTAAAAAGATGGGGAAGGGTCACACAGATACCATTAGGAACGATAAGGATCACATAGATACCCTGGGCTCACACAGATGCCCTCATAATAGGGATCACACAGATACCCCTGGGCTCACATAGATGCCCTCTACACAGGAAAATCAAGGATCACACAGATCTCAAGAAATTTTATTCATCCATAGCATAAAAAAAATACAAGAGGGGGTGGGGTATTTATAGATTCACCCCAAGGTACATGACTTGAGGGCTAAAAACCTTAACTTGTGGGCCAAGAAATCTTGGTGGAACTGGTCAATAGTGGGCCTTTGTCTTGGACTGGAGCTCTCTCTTGTGGGCTTGGCAGCATGAAAAGGGCCCAGGTGCAAGAAGTCCAGCTCTATTTGAGGTGTCTGGTGAATCTCCGGGTCTACTTACTCTCCTTTGGATCTTGACATGGATGAAAATTACAGGACTCGATCTAACTCACTTGATTGGACTGAAAATAACTGGACTCGACTAAATGGACTCAACTAGACTCAAAATTAAATATACTAGACTCTCGGGTCCCCATCACTTATAGGCCATAGAAGCTTGGGCGCCCTGGTATCAGCATTTTCCTTGGAATCTTGGTTCTGGTGATCATGGGCTTAACTCCTGGGCTTGGAATCTCTTGGCCTGGGATGCTGGCATATTCCTGAAATCATGAGGCACCCTGGTCTGGGAATATACTTTGGCATCTGGATGGTTACAAGGCATTTGGAGGTCATCTAGGGCATCTAAAAGGAATCTTGGACCCTAGAATAGCAAATAAGGCCCAATAAGCTAATGTGAAGGCCTCTGGCTCTTAGATGAGGCTTGGTGGAACTCTAAAATAGGGTATCCCATTCTCTTGTTCAAAAATTGAACTGGTACTTGACTAAAACTCAAGTACAGGACTCAAAGACTGGACTAAGGTTGAGACAAATCAACTAGCATCAACTTATAACAGGACTAAATCTTACTTGATCACAAAATTTGACACATGGATAAGTAAACTAGATAGGGCCCAAAAATCTGTGTCTGATCCAGGTGCCCCCACCACCTATTTCTCTAGATAACCAAACTCTTCTCTCTTCGCCTCACTATTCCAATCTCGACCCCTCACCATTCTCTTTCTCCAATCTGTGAATCACCCAACCGAAGCATCCACCCTGTGACCCCCATGTTCCACCACCTCCGTCAGGATCTCCAAATCCGCAACCACCTCAATCGGGCCCCTTATACAATTCTGCCACTCCACTGATCTCTGAAATCATGGAAATCTAGGTCATCGCTATCAAACCTATGCCACCGAACCTCCCTCCCTCCAGTCGTTCTCTGCCTACCGCCTTCATGAAGCCTCCTTGCTCCATTACCTATAGCCGACGATTGGGAATCAATAGTCAAGCCTCTATCTCTACCCGATCTTGTGTTGTGTGTGTCGTTTCACCTTCAATCGGCCCCATTGCCAACCACCCCTGATATTGGGGACACCTGATCAACCTGACCAGAACCACCATCGGCCTGCACTCCTCCGATCGGCATTTCCATAGCCACCACCCATGACCGAAGTTTTCACCTTGGGCCCCCCCTCCCATCGGTCCGACGCAGCCAAGATCTGCTCGTGCCCCACCGAATCTCCTTACGCCTTCTCGTTAGTAACCTATTCCCTTCACCAACCATGACGATCTCCATGCCGGTCATCATCCCGTCCCTTCTCTGTTCCGCCCTTCATCAATCCATGGAGAAGGGAGAAGACCCTACACGAACATGAAAGCATCTCCCACCCTTATTATCGATTTCAAGTTCTGTATGCTTATCATAGCTGCATGGATTCCAAAGCGATCACCAACCAGTAGATCAAAATATAACATAGATCTCAAAGCATGGGGTTTATTTGGCTTAAAATTGATTTATTTATTTGGGATTGACAAAAAAGTTGCTTGTTTTTTATTTGAATAACTTGGGATTGGTTCACCTACCCTAGAGTCATTTTTAATGACCAACAATCTGATCATCTAGAATAAAAATTGATGCGAGGACCTCTCTCGTTTCCATCCATCCATGCAGAGATTTGCACAAGAATAAACCATCAAATATCTCCCCGGATTTGCCTGATCGAGCAAACCACCCCATCGCTCGTCATCATTGCTGTCCCCCGATGCTGTCATCGTCCTATTTTGCCCGACCACCATCTTCTGGATCGCCGGTCACCACCACTTTTGTCCATGAAAAACCATCGCTTGGCTGCACCACGATCGGATCCTGTTGCATCCATCACTGTCGAATCTCATGCCCGGAGTTGCCCACGGCCAAAATGACATCCATAGGCCCTGATGGGTTTTGACCGTCCGTCTCCTCTACTCCCCATCTCCAATCGCAACACCATGCCAATGCCTGCCCAGCTCCCTACTGCCATGATGCATGTCATCCCCCGTAGAGCCGCATCGCCATCTTCCCGAGTCGCCATCTTCTTTCCTTGCCGGCATCATCGATGGAGAGCCCACTGGAATTCTCGCGAAAGACCTCCCCTATTTCAATCCATAGAGGGGAGCTTCCGCATGATTGTGAATGCGTATGATCGTGAAGGTAAAGCCGGCTTCCCAATGTCGACTTCAAGCCAGGAAAAAAAAAGTGAAAAAAAAAGAGGAGAGAAAATATGGAAAAAAAAGTTTATTTGAATAAAAAAAATTTGATTTAACCTAGCCTAGGGTCATTTCTTAATGACCAATGGTCCGATATCCTAGACTAAATATTGATCGGGGTCTATCCCGCATCATAGAAGCACCCACCTTTGATGGAAATCTAGATCCTAAGGCTTACATAAATTGAGAGGGAGACATGGAGCAATACTTCGAGTGGTATGCGATTTTGGAGGAGACGAAGTTCAGTTTTGCCAAACTTAGATTAGTCCACCAGGCAAGGTTATATTGGAGTAGTATTAAGAGGATGATCAGACAAAGAGGACATGAACCCATAGCAACCTAGAGGGCCATAAAAATTAGGCTTAGAGAAAAGTACCTCCCAATGTCTTACCACCAGAGTTATTGGAACAATGGAAAAGGTTGACTCAGGGGAACAAGAGCGTGACTGAGTACATTGCAAGGTTTGATGAGTTTGTCATGCAATGTGACATAGAAAAATCTGAATCAGTGACCCTATCTAGGTTTAGGGCTAGCCTACATGAGGATATCCAAGGAGAGCTTTATTTTAGAAATGACTATGACTTAGAGCAGGCTTACAAAGTTTGTAGGAATTATGAGTGATTCCAAAGGGCACCCACATATCGTAGACTTGAACCCATTAGAAACCCTAGCTGAATCCCAGGATCTAGTCAAGCCTACCCGAGTCGACCCAGTCCAAGCCGACCCAGTCCGAGCCGACTCGATCCAAGTCAACCCAGTTTCAGTAGAAAGGATAAGGGTAAGTTAATTGAGGTCTAGAAAAGCCCCAATCCTCATAACACATGCTTTAGATACCACAAACTTGGACATTATGCTAGCCAATGCACATCCAAAGCCCTATATATAGGATAGCTAAACGAAGATGAGTTAGAACCCACTGCTGAACCAGAAGGAGAGGTTTATGAAGTGGAGGATCAATTATTAGAAGAGTATGATGGAGAGGAGGAAGTGCTTGAGCCTGAAGACCTATTAGGAGTGGTTAGGTGCATCTTGATCTAAACCCAAACTAAGGAAGACTAGCGTAGGACTAACATCCTACAAACCTTTGTCAGGTTAGGAGGTAAGGTGTTCAAGATCATAATACATAGTGAGAGTTGTGTTAATGCCATCTTTACTAGTACAGTCAAATCTTTAGGATTGACCATAGTGCCCCATCCTAGCCCTTATAAGGTATCTTAGGTAGATTCTACCTCCATCTTGATCAAGTCTCAATCAAGTCTAGGTGCCAAATCTTGATTAAACTGCAATCATATGAGGAGAAGATTTGGTATGATGTCCTTCCCATGGGAGTCAGTAGTATCATCTTTGGTGTGGGCACCAAGATCCGACAGAGGCTCCTCAACCCTCTATGGATCTCAGATTAGGGTTCCCCTTCTATGAGTCCTGTAATAAGGCCTTGAGCCAAAGCAATTTCATAATTTCTTGTCAAAGTTTGTTTAGTCCTCTACCTTGACCAATTTGGATCAAGTTAGGTCATGAGTCCTATATTTGTTCGATTCTGAGTTTGGACTGGGCCCAACCCAATTGAAGTCACCCTGGCTTTCATAACCAAGTCAAGTCCTGGTGGGCCAACCCACCCCTTCTACTTGGAATAATGCCAACTCAGGTGCCACCTTAGCTACCTACGAGGCGCCACATCAGTTGCCTCTTGGGCATCCAATGAGGGAAACAAGGTGGCACCCTCATGCTTGCCACACGCCATCCCCTTGCCATCTCTCTTGGGCGACATTGGAAGGTAGAAACACCATCCCCCTCTTCCCTCCCCCACATCATGCCTTGTTCCATCAAAAGAGGGGCGTTGAAGATCCTTGAAGAAACCAAGCCACAAAGCAAGCCCCCTTCCAAGCTTTCTTCCCAAAGTGTTCATGCAAGGATGGAAGGTCAAAGGACACACTCCCCTCTTCAAGCCCTCAACCATGCAACACCTAAGGAGCTCTCCACTTGGTCAGCCTTGAATCAATCCAAGAGATGCATTGAAGAGTCCAAGGGAACACATCCCTTCAAGCAAGCCATGCCCCACTCTTTCTTCCCAAAATGAGCAAGCTAAGGAAGGAAGTCAAGAGACCAATCCCCCTCTCCAAGCCTTCCCACATGCCACGCCCAACCCAAGTCTTTTGGTCGGCCAAAGAGAGGAGAAGATGGAGAATTTTGGGCGCCAGCATGAAAGTTTGTAATTTGAATTTCAAATGGGCCTTGGGTGCCTATTTAAAGGACTCAATCCCTCCCTTGTAGAACTATTGAATGATTGAATGATTAATGAAAAAAAGAGTTTGAGTATTCTATCTTCCAACCCTTGTCTCTTAGACTAGGTTGAGTGAAATTGCCTTCGTCCCCGGGGACGTCGAGTGGTGTGAGGCCACCTGTTCGTCGTCCCAGGGTGTCATGAATCCTTCGTCCTCCTGGATGTCGCATGGTGTGAGGCCACATTCCATCATCCTCCGGGATGTGGTGGGGTACGAGGCCCCAAGTTATCTCCAACATCGACTTCAGAATCTAGCCGGTCACCGGGCTCGAAGCCCCTTCCCAACTCCATCTCAGTACCTTTCCGTGCATCTCCACATCTAGCTGATCCTTCTTTTGTTTACCTACAGGTCCTCCCTAGCATCTCAGGCATCGGAGATAGTCAGCTTTGCCATCATGACCTCCCGACCAAAAGCCAATGCTTCAACGGGTTCGACTGCTCGGGCATCCAGGCCATATCCGCCAAGTTGAGCGATCTCTGCATCGGGCGCTTCAGAAGTGTGAGGTTTGCTTTCTCTCTACCCTAAGTAGGTATTGTATGTCGAGCTAGTCCTACCGAGGTTTCTTAATCCCGGGGTCCTGTTCTCATTTTCACTTTTAGGGCTTTGAACTGCTAGCGTAAGCTTACATTACTCTTCTTTCGTATTTCTTGCCTTTGCTTGTGATCGAGAATCGAAACCCTAAAAAAATATCTAAAACTCATCAAACATAAAAAAAAAAAAATTCCTTGCATCATAAGTATCCATCCCATCATCCCTAGCCCCCCCCCTCTCCACATCAATCTTGGTATCAGATCAAGGCTAGGACTAGTGCATTTTGTTTCATTTTCTGCATTCTGGTTAGTCCGTATATGGTCTGATCGTTGGATTGTTTCTCTTTGCAAAGACATCCAAATTTTGTGATTTCTAATTTGTTAGATCGCAATAAATTCAAAGTATTTTTTTTATTTTCTCAAATTTTATTTCAGTTTGTAGAATTTCTACAAGCCGAAATACTACCTGAAAAAATCTCAGATCTAAAATTTCTACAAGCATCTCATCTTTTGATTCATTCATCCATCTACCTTGCTTCTTGCATGTTTTAATTCCTGCATTTTGTTTAGCACTTACCCATCTAAAAGGCACAAAAAAACAAGAAAAATTTTAAGTCATTTCATTTGTCATTATTGTGCTTCATTTTACATAATTTATCTTAAGGGCGTCAATTTAACATAGGGTCAGGATTTCATTACCTGTCCCTAGCCCAAAAACCACCCCCCAACATATCTAACCCTAGCCATTAACTAAAATCGATTAGACGTTTAATCTGCTCTAGTGAGCTAGGGACACCCATGAGTCGGGTCGACCCAAGTGCCGAGCCAAGCTAGATTGCTTATTGGTGTGTGCTTGAGTAGCTGGTGTCTAGGCAAGTGGTTCAAAGACTAGAGCCCGAAGGGAAGTGGGTTGGTTCGCTTACCTGGCCAATTTTTAATTGGTGTCTAGGCAAGCAAAGAGGAACCTGCACTCACCTTACACTTACCTGGCCAGGTGCCAAGTTACTACTTCCAGGTTCACCTTTTTGACTTTACATTTGGAGAGATCTCCTAGGTCTAGCAAACCGTAGCATCGTTTTGTTACATGTGCACTAGATCAGGAACCTCTTTTCACCCACCTTCTCCACCCTCTACCAACACCATGGACCAACTGCGAGCTGACATTGGAGCCTTAACCCAATCCATGACTGAATCCATGACCCAGCTAGGCTACCAGTTAAACAATAGACTGGATCAGATAGAGGCCAGACTGAGACCCCTAGAGGAAGCTGCTAGGCCATGACCTGAACCCAGTCCTGAGTCTCCTCATCCCAGGAGAAACCTGCCATAAGACCCTTACTTAGAGGATGACTTTGGGAGAGACCCTGACCCCTTTGTTAATACCCATCCTAGGAGACCCAATCTGGAGGACCGTGAGGAAAGAGCCCTTAGGAGCATCAAGCTTGAGGCACCCACTTTCGATGGTAGCTTAGATCCCAGGGTGTATGAAGATTGGGAGTCTGCTATGGAGTAGTATTTCGAATGGTACTCTATGTCTGAGAGAACTAAGTTTAAGTTTGCCAAGCTTAGGTTGGTTCACCAAGCTAGGTTGTTCTGGAACAGTGTTGAAAATTACATAGAGCAGAAAGGTCAATTACCCATAACCGCCTGGGGGGAGATGAGAGATAAGCTTAGAAGGAAATACTTACCTGCATCCTACACCCAGAAACTGTTGGACCAATGGCAGACCTTAAGTCAAGGGAGTAAGAGTGTGGCCGATGACATCGCCAAGTTTGATGAATATGTTATGTGATGTAAGGTTGTTGAATCACCTGAGGTAACCCTGTCTAGGTTTAGGGCTGGCCTACACCCAGACATCCAGAGAGAGCTATATTTTAGATCAAACAGAACCTTTGAAGAAGCTTACCAAGTTGTTAGGCTCTATGAGCATTTCCAGAGAGCTCCCACCTATAGAAGACCTGAGCCCTTTAGAAACCCGAGCCATATCCTTGGATCCACCCAAGGTTATAATCAAGCTTACCCGAGTCGACCAAACCCAAATCAAACTAACCCATGTCAACCAAACCTAGCCCGACCCAGTCCTAGTCATCCCAGCCTGAACCGATCCCAGTATAGTAGAGAGGAAAAGGGTAAGGCTGTTGAAGTCTAGAGGAGACCTGATCCCCAAGGTAAATGCATTAGGTGTCATAAACCTGGTCATTTTGATAGCCAGTGCACCGCCCCTACCCTACTCATAGAAGAACCAACTGAGACTGAACCCGAACCAACCGTAGAACCTGAAGAGGACATCTATGATCCCGAAAATCAGTTATTTGAAGGGTACGAGGGAGAGGAAGAAGTATATGAATCTGAAGACCTTGTAGGGGTAGTCCGATGCATTCTAGCCCAAAACATAGTGCAGGAAGACTGGCATAGGACCAACATCTTACAGACCCTTATCAAGCTAGGAGATAAGGTTTGTAAGGTCATCATTGATAGTGGAAAATGTGTTAATGCCCTTTCCTAGAGTACAGTTAAATCTTTAGGACTAGCCACAGTTTCCCACCCCAACCCTGGCAAAGTCTCCTGGATAGATTCAACTTCAATCCCCGTAAAATCTAGGTGCCAAATCAAGATAAAAATGAGTTCCTATGAAGAATCGATTTGGTGTGACGTCTTACCCATGGGTGTGGGTAGTATCATTCTAGGACGACCCTAGCTTTTCGACCATGATGCCACCCTTTATGGTCAATCCAATACCTGTGTCTTTTTTCACCATGGGAAAAAGATTACGATCAACCCAATCCAGCCAAAGGACCCAGTCAAGAAAGGATCAAGTAGCCTTAAAGAAAAAAAGCCTGAAGTTAACCTAATCAAGGACAACGGGTTAGAAGAAGAGATTTCTGGGAATGGATCCTTTAAAGAGTTTCATGGAGAGAAGGATGAACATTCTGAGAATTTGAATACAAAAATCCCTGAGCCCATTGAAGACTTTAAGGTTGAACCCATTGAAAATCAAGGGAAAGAAACTCCTGAGCCCTTTAAAGAATTGAAAGAAAGCTTCTATGAGTCAAGTTTAGTAGAAGATGGGCCCGAGGGTGAAATCATTGAGGAATCCAAGGAGAGTGATCCTGAACCCACTATAAAATCTGAAGAGGAAATGACCAAGCCAGGATCACATCTAGTAAATGAACATGTGGATTCACCAGTCTTTTCCACAGGAGTTTAGGAACCAACCCTTAATGAACCGATCCAAAAAGAACATCCTCAAGAGATGGTTGAAGCTCGATAAGAAATTGAGGATGAAGTTCCCGATGAGTTACCTGATCAACTTCCACCCCTGAGAGACATCCATCATACTATAGACGTGGTCCCAGGATCCTCTTTAACAGACCTTCCTCACTATGGGATTGACCCTAGCAAACACCAAGATCTATCGGAACAAGTGGACCATATGACACCTATAGAACGATGCCCAAATTTTAAGGTCATCTTGAATAACCCAGGTCTGTTTTATGTTTTCCATAAGCCACCCCAAGACTTCGATTCCTATTTCCTACCCTTCCCTGAACCCTCTCACATTTCTAGAGCCAAGGGGTTACTTTTTATTGAGATTACCAGAATGCGTGACTCCTTAGAGCCCATCTCTTTTGCCCTCCACTTCAGTATACTTTATGACATTTGCTAGGGATCCTTAATAATTTTTCTTGTGCATACCAGACTAGGGTCAAACCTAGAGAGTCAAAAGTCTATTAGGTCTAGACCCTAGGAGTCCAATAAAATTTTTTTATCGATAAGATTGCATAGTTGAGTCTGCATTTTGCATCATGTTAGGATTATGCATTAAATACAATTTTTAAAATAATTTGGCTGATTCCCGAAAGCGAGCCAAAGAGTTTGAGATAAGAGATTTTGTAATGATTAGGCTTCGGCTTGAACGATTTCCACCGGGAACCATTAAGAAGCTTCATGCTCGTGGGGCGGGTCCTTTTAAAGTGATTAGGAGAATGGGCCCTAACGCCTATGTGCTGGAATTACCTCTGGATTATGGAATTAGCTCGACATTCAATATATCTGACTTAGTCGAGTATAGGGAACCCGCAAACATACCTAGTGAGCCGTTTGGGCCTGACCTCCCTTTTGAGAGTGAACCTGAACTTGAGTGTCCACCTCCAAATATATGTGAGAGAGGAGAGCGGATCGAGCATGTCCTGGATGACCAAGCCATCACTACCCGGGGCAAGGGCTACCAGCGTTACCTGGTCTGATGGCAAGGCCGACTCGAATCCGATGACTCGTGGATTACACGGGAGGACTTGCAGCGCATCGACCCCGACATCCTAGAGAGGTATCAAAGCCAAGCTAACCTTTACACGACAGGGTCGAGTTCCTCCCATCCCGGGAGAACTGGTGTGGGCACCAGGATCCGACAGAGGCTCCTCAACCCTCTGTGGATCTCAGATTAGGGTTCCCCTTCTATGAGCCGTGTAATAAGGCCTTGAGCCAAAGCAAATTCATAATTTCATGTCAAAGTTTGTTTAGTCCTGTACCTTAACCAATTTGGGTCAAGTTAGGTCATGAGTCTTGTATTTGTTCGAGTCTGAGTTTGGACTGGGCCCAAGCCCAATTGAAGTCACCCTGGCTTTCATAACCAAGTCAAGTCCTGGTGGGCCAACCCACCCCTTCCACTTGGAATAATACCAACTCAGGTGCCACCTCAGCTACCTACGTGGCGCCACATCAGTTGCCACTTGGGCATCCAAGGAGGTAAATAAGGTGGCACCCTCATGCTTTCCACACGCCATCCCCTTGCCTTTTTCTCTTGGGTGACATTGGAAGGAAGAAACACCATCCCCCTCTTTTCTCCCCCACATCACGCCTTGCTCCAACAAAAGAGGGGCGTTGAAGATCTTTGAAGAAACCAAGCCACAAAGCAAGCCCCCTTCGAAGCTTTCTTCCCAAAGTGTTCATGCAAGGATGGAAGGTCAAAGGACACACTCCCCTCTTCAAGCCCTCAACCATGCAACGCCCAAGGAGCTCTCCACTTGGTCGGCCTTGAATCAATCCAAGAGATGGCATTGAAGAGTCCAAGGGAACACATCCCTTCAAACAAGCCATGCCCCACTCTTTCTTCCCTAAATGAGCATGCTAAGGAAGTAAGTCAAGAGACCAATCCCCCTCTCCAAGCCTTCCCACATGCCATGCCCAACCCAAGTCTTTTGTTCGGCCAAAGAGAGGAGAAGATGGAGAATTTTGGGCGCCACCATGAAAGTTTGTAATTTGAATTTCAAATGGGCCTTGGGTGCCTATTTAAAGGACCCAATCCCTCCCTTGTAGATCTATTGAATGATTGAATGATTAATGAAAAAAGTTTGAGTTTTCCATCCTCCAACCATTGTCCCTTAGGCTAGGTTTGAGTGAAGTTGCTTTCGTCCCCAGGGACGTCGAGTTGTGTGAGGCCACCTATCCGTCACCCCAGGGTGTCAAGAATCCTTCGTCCTCCAGGATGTCGCCTGGTGTGAGGCCACATTCCTTCGTCCTCCGGGATGTCACGGGATGCGAGGCCCCAAGTTATCTCCAACTTTGACTTTGGAATCCAGCCGGACACCGGGCTCCAAGCCCCTTCCCAACTCTATCTCAGTTCCTTTCCGTGCATCTCCACATCTCGCTGATCCTTCTTTTGTTTGCCTACAGGTCCTCCCTAGCATCTCGGGCATCGGAGACAGTCAGCTTTGCCATCGCGACCTCCTGACCCAAAGCCAGTGCTTCCATGGGTTCGACTACTCGGGCATCCAAGCCGCATCCATCGAGTTGAGTGATCTCTGCACCGGGCATTTCAGAAGTGTGAGGTTTGCTTTCTCTCTACCCTAAGTAGGTATTGTATGTCGAGCTAGTCCTACAGGGGTTTCTTAATCCCGGGGTCCTGTTCTCGATTTTACTTTTAGGGCTTTGAATTACTAGCGTAAGCTTACATTACTCTTCTTTCGTATTTCTTGCCTTTGCTTGTGATCAGGAATCGAAACCCTAAAAAAATATCTAAAACTCATCAAACATAAAAAGAAAAGAAATTCCATGCATCATAAGCATCCATCCGAGCATCCCTAGCCCCCCTCCTCTCCACATCAATCTTAGGTCGACCATGACTTTACGATCATGATGCAACCCTATTTGGTCAAACCAATATTTGTGCCTTTAGTCACCATGGGAACAAGTTTGTGATCCATCCAACTCCACTCAGAGATCCAGTTAAGAAAGGTTATAGCAGCCTTAAGGAAAAGAAATCAGGAGTTAATCTGATTAAGGCTAAGGAATTTGAGAAGGAAATTACTGAGGGTAACCCTATTTGGTTCTTGACCACCAAAGAAATTCATGAGAAGACCCAAAAGGAACAAACTCCAAAAGTAGTTGAGGCCCTAAATGAGTTTACAGATGTCTTTCCTGATAAATTACCTAATTAATTACCACCACTTAGAGACATCCAGCATGAGATAGACTTGGTCCCCGGAGCTACTTTACTAAACCTTCCTTAATACAGGATGAACCCCACTAAGCATCAAGAGTTATAAAAATAAGTGAGAGAATTGCTTAGGAAGGGTTTCATTATGGAGAGCTTAAGTCCATGTGTGGTCCCTACTCTTCTGACCCCTAAGAAAGATGGTACCTAGAGGATGCACGTAGATAGTAGAGCCATCAACAAGTTTATGGTGAAGTATAGGTTTACCATCCCTCGATTGGATGACATTCTAGATATGATGGCCAGTGCTACAATTTTCTTAAACATCGATCTTAAGAGTGGCTATCATCAGGTTAGGATTAGATCTAGGGATGAGTGAAAAATCTCGTTCAAAACTAAGGATGGCCTATTTGAGTGGGTTGTGATGCCTTTTGGACTTTCGAATGCACCAAGTATGTTCATGAGGATCATGACCCAAGTCTTGAAGGAATACACTAAAAAATTTGTTGTGGTCTATTTCGTTGATATACTAATCTATAGGAGGACTAAAAAGGACCACCTTAGTCATGTCATGTTAGTGTGTCAGACCCTTAGGGAGAATAGCCTATATGCCAACCTCAAGAACTATGAGTTCATGACATATAGGGTTATCTTCCTAGGTTTTGTTGTCACCCCAGATGGAGTTTCCGCAGACCCTGAAAATGTTAGGTCCATTATCGAGTGGCCTGCACCCTCTAGTGTCCATGATGTTCGTAGCTTCCATGGCCTAGCAACCTTTTACAGAAGATTATTAGGGGTTTTAGAACCATCATCGCACCCATTACAGACTGCATTAGGAAGGGCACTTTTGAATGGACCAAAGCTACTAATAAGGCCTTCCTAGAAATTAAGGATAAGATGACCAATGCACCTATTCTTAGATTACCAGACTTCTCGAAGGTGTTTGAGGTCGCATGCAACGCATCAGGAGTAGGAATAGGTGGGGTACTGAGTCAAGAAAATCATCCAATAACATTCTTTAGTGAGAAGCTTAATGAGGCAAAACATAAGTACACTACCTATGACAAGAAATTCTATGCGATAGTCCAGGCCCTCAGATATTGGAGACACTACTTATTGCCGCAAGAGTTTGTTTTATATTCTGACCATGAAGCACTCCAGTTCCTAAACTCCCAAAAGAAGCTCAACCCTAGGCATGGTAAATGGGTCGAGTTCATCCAGGATTACACCTTTGTCCCAAAACACCATGCCAAGATAGAGAACAAGGTAGTAGATGCCATTAGCCGTAGGTCTTTGCTTTTGAGTTTAGTCAGCACTAAAGTCATAGGGTTTGATCAATTAAAGGATGAGTATGAAGCTTACCCTGACTTCGATGACGTTTACCAGACCATTAGTGTTGACCCCTGGAATGATTTTGATGATTACAAAATATTGGAGCATGTATTTGATACTAATTCTTTCAATTACCTGAGAAGTTTTTGTAGAAAATTAGTTAACTTTAGTTTAAATTGGTTTTCAAATTGATGGAGAGGTAATTCAATTATGTATGGACTCTTATGAACTTTAACTTGTGAAAGCCCTAATTTTGTCAATCTTGTAATCTTGTAAAATGGACTGAAAATTATAAAATTGAGAGTATGTAGATTAGCTCTTGTTTGATTCAACTGTTGAAGAGTTTTGTAGAAGTTTGAAGCAACAATTGAAGCCTTGGCAAGAGCTGATTCATGGATCAAGAGCCAGCTCCTTATGGCACAGCATGGTGAAAATTTTAGAGTTTCAGTATCAAGAGCCGACTCCTATCCCAAGAGCTGACTCATGGATGAATACTTGTTTCTGAAGCCTGAGAACTTGAGCCGACTCGAGCCCCAAGAGCTGACTCATCCAAAGTTATGAATTTTTGGTGACTGAGAACTCGAGCAGACTCTGCCCTGAAGAGCCGACTCTAGGTATTTATTATTTTGAAGTGATTGAAGGCAGGAGCTGACTCCAGCTTGAAGAGTCAATTCTTATAGAAATTTATTTTGGGCTGTCTGAGACTTTGAGCCGACTCAAGTAGCCATTTTCTACACTCTAATGGCTAGTTGCTGAAAGTAATTTTTGAATTTCATTTCATCTCCAACAGCTCTTTTATGAATCTCTAGGCCCTACAATGGCCATATCTCATGGAAAACTATAAAAGGGATCATTCTTGAGGGATTAAAAATTTTTTTAGAAGATTATTATTGATTTATCTTGAGAAATCAAAGAGCCTTCAAGTCTTTCACCTACCTACTTCAAGAGCTTTCAAGTTAGGATTCAAAGCTTCACCAACTCTACTTCATCATTAAATCCACTCATTGAAGAAGCAAAGAAGCAACTTGAATAGCAACTAAAGAGCATTCAAAGCTAGGCTTCATCTTGATCTACATCAACAACATTTAAATAAACTCTATTTGTTATAGTTGCTTGTTTATTTCTCTCAATCTTTGTTTTCTTCTAAGAACAGCAAGGGGCTATGTCTTAAGAGAGGATTGAAGGTTTTTAGATGAGCCTTGTAAAAACCTAAGTTGGGTTGTTGTTGATCCCGGTATAAAGCCAAGTGTTAGGTTTCTTTGGTGATCCCGTCTAAAACTAAAGGGAGTTTTGGTTTCTTTGGTAATCCTGGTAAAACCAAAGTGTATAGGTTTGGGTTGTGAGCCTGGTAAAATAATATGACTATATTCTGGTTGGGGGATATAGTGGAAACCCCAAGTGGTGCTTGGGTTGTGGACTTAGGAGCCTGTTGCTCCAAACAACTCTAAATCTCTTTGTGTTTGTACTTGTTTTTTTATTGTCTTATTGCATTTATTTACTTTCGCATTGCATATTGCACCACAATACTAAAGAAATTTCAAAGTGCACAAAATTGTGAAAAGTTTTTTAGTCACAATTCACCCCTCTTTTGGGAAGCCACCTGGGCAATAAGTGGTATCAGAGTAGAGTCTCTGATCGTTACTTAGAGTAAAGATAGATGGCACATTCCATGAGCACATCATTGGCCAAAGGTCAATCCACAAATTGACCTCCACTTTTTACCGGAACCAATTATATATATTGGAAGGCAAGAATGAAAATATACATTCAAGCCGTAGATTTTCATTTATGGAAAATTATCTTGAAAGGACCTCACACACCCACTGTTAGAGTTAATGATGTAGAGGTTCCTAAACCAGAAAAAGATTGGGATGAAAATGATATAAAATTAGCTGAACTGAATGCTAAAGCGATGAATTTATTGTATTGTGCTTTGGATCCAAATGAGTTAAACAGAATTTCAACTTGTAATTCTGCTAAAAAAATTTGGAACAAGCTAGAAATTATGCATGAAGGCACATTACAAGTTAAAACATCAAAAATCAATCTTCTTGTACATAACTATTAGTTATTTAAGATGGATCCTAGTGAGACTATATCTGCTATGTATACTCACTTTACTGATTTTATAAATGGTCTCAAAAGTCTTGAAAGAACTTACAATAATGCTAATCTTATCCAAAAAGTTTTGAGATCCTTGCTAGATAAATATGAAGCTAAGGTGACAGCTATTCAAGAGGCGAAGGACCTGAACACCTTATCACTAGATGAATTGTTTAGAACACTAATCACACATGAATTAGCTATGCAACAAAGGACTGATGTAGATACCAAAAGAAAGAAAGCTATAGCATTTAAAGCTATAGAAGATGACAAGAATGAAGACTCAGACTCATCAGATAATGATGATTTAGAAATTGATAAGATAGCCCTTGTAATGAGAAGATTTAAAAGGTTTATGGGTAGAAGAAAAACAAATAGATGGAGAAAGTAATTTAGAAAATGAGATTTTGGAAAAGAAAAAGAAAGAGATAAAGAAAAGGAGAAGGATAAAGATAAAGATTAAGTACCAATCTGCTATGGATGCATGAAGTCGGGACACATTCGTCCTGACTATCTTAAAGCAAAGAAAAGATGATTACCAGAAAGAAGAAGAAGGCAATGCTTGTAGCATGGAGGACAGTGATGAATCTACATCCACTGAAGAGGATGAAGGGACAACAAAGACTGCACAAATCTATCTTATGGATTTGGAGGATGAGGTAACTACTTCTAAACCTATCTTAGAATTTATATATGATGAGCTACATAATGCATTCTGTGAATTATTAGTAGAATATAAGAAAGCTAGTTTGAAAATGAAAACTTTGAAAAATCATTGTGATACAATTGAAAAAGACAAAATGAATTTGGTAAAAGAAGTAAGATTTTGTAAAGGGAATTAAACCTAGTTTGTGAAAGACTTAAGATCACACAATTTGAAAAAGAAGAGATTCTTAAGAAAACAAAGGTTTGAAAAATGAAAATGATAATTTAAAGAAAGAAGTTCAAAAGCTCAAGCCTTTGGTTGAAAAACTAATCCTAAGTTCCAACAAGCATGAATTAATTTTGAAAATTCAATGAGAAACAAATAATAAATTTGGAATTGGTTACAAAGGATCAATTTCAAACAAATTTTCTGCATCTACATCATATGGTTCTAAGTTTACTAATTCAAAACAAGTTAGATCAAAATTTGCATCATCTCATTCTTATTATTCAAAGTCAAGGATTATATGCTATGCATGTAATAACTTTGGTCATAAAGTATTTGAATGTCATTTGAAATATAATGACAAAAAGAAAATTAAGTTTGGGTTCCAAAAGGAACCATTTCTACTAACTTGCAAGGATCCAAGAAAGCTTGGGTACCTAAATTCATTAAATGATTGTTTTGCCGGGATGTCTTGCAGCCACAAATATATAAAAAAGATGGTATCCGGATAGCGACTGTTCAAGACACATGATGGGTGATGTTGATCAATTCTTCATCCTAAAGCAAAAAGATGGTGGAATGGTAACATTTGGTGATAATCGAAAAGGAAAAAAAATCGGTATCGGTAAAATCAGAATTACTCCTACATTTATTAAAAATGTGTTACTTGTAGAAAAGCTAAAACATAATCTTTTAAGTATTAGTCAGCTGTGTGACATTGGTTTTAATGTTTTCTTCAAGTCATCAATGTGTATAGTAGTTGATCAACTTGACTCTTGTACTAAATTCGTTGGACATAGACTTGGTAACATTTACGTAGTAGATCTTAATGATCTAGCTATGTCAAGCAACACAAGTCTAGTAGCAATGAATGATAAGAGCAAGGAATCAAGTTTACTATGGCATAGGTGACTTAGACATGCTAGTATGGATACTATAGATAAACTTATTTCAAAATATTTAGTTAAAGGATTGCCAAAATTTAATGTTAATTTTGATTATGTTTGCGATGCTTGTCAATTAGAAAAACAAGTAAGGTGGAGTTTAAAATCCAAAAACATCGTTTCTACTACTAGACCCTTAGAGCTACTTCACATGGACTTATTTGGACCTACTAGGACTACCAGAATAGGTGGGATGAAATATGGCCTTGTGAATATAGATGATTTTTCAAGATACACATGGGTTTTGTTTATTGCACATAAAGATAAAACTTTCAAAGTATTCAAAAAATTTTATAAAAGAGTCACAAATTTGAAAAATCTATCTGTTATTTCAATTCGTAATGATCATGGCACCGAGTTTGAAAATCAATATTTTGATCACTTTTGCATAAAGTACGGTATTGATCATAACTTCTCTACACCTAGAATACCACAGCAAAATGGTGTTGTAGAAAAAAAGAATTATACTTTGGAAGAGATGTCCAGAACAATGCTTTGTTAAGGAAATCTTCCAAAATACTTTTGGACAGAAGCTGTAAATATTGCTTGCTATATTTTGAATAGAGTTTTGATTAGACCTATCATTAGAAAAACCCCCTATGAACTTTGGAACAATAGAAAGCCTAATATCAAATATTTTCATGTTTTCAGCTGTAAGTGTTTTGTTCTTAACAATAAAAAAGATAATATCGGTAAATTCGATGCAAAATCTGATGAGGCTATTTTTCTTGGATATTTTTTAAATAGTAAAGCCTATCAAGTTTTCAATAAAAGAACTTTGATTGTAGAAGAATCAATATATGTTGTTTTCAATGAATATGACATTACATCTTCTAGAAAAGAAGATCTTGCTGATGATGATGCACGTACTCTAGAACATGGACTAAAGGATTTGACTCTCAAAGATAAATAATCAAGTGAACAACATGAAGAAGAGGTAAGCAAAATCATGATGATATACCCAAAGAATGGAGGTGTGTGCAATCACTCCCCAAAGAATTAATTATAGGAGACCCATCTCAAGGTGTTAGAACTAGGGCTGCACATACAGATACACATGAGTTGATTACTTTTGTTTCTCATGTAGAACCACACACTATAGAAGAAGATGAAACTGATCCTAATTGGATGTTAGCCATGCATGATGAATTAAACCAATTTAGGAGAAATAATGTTTGGATCCAAGTAGAAAGACCTAATGACTATCCTGTTATAGGTACTAGGTGGGTTTATAGAAATAAACTAGATGAAGAAAGAAATGTAATTAGAAATAAGGCTAGACTTGTAGCACAAGGATATAATCAAGAAGAGGGAATAGATTTTGATGAAACCTATGCACCAGTAGCTATATTAGAAGCCATTAGATTAGTATTAGTGAAACCTATGCACCAGTAGCAAGCCTTTATGAATTTTAAGTTATTTCAAATGGACGTAAAGAGTGCATTTTTGAATGGTTTTTTATCTGAAGAAGTTTTTGTTGAGCAACCACCGGGTTTTATTGATCATACTTTTTCAAATTAAATAAAGCTTTGTACGGTCTAAAACAGGCACCTAGAGCCTGGTATGACAGACTAAGTAAGCTTTTAAATTCAAATGATTTTGTATGAGGTAGTGTTGACACTACACTATTTATTAAAAAAAAAATAATGATATTTTAGTTGTTCAAATTTATGTTGATGATATTATTTTTGGATCTACTGATGAATCATTGTGTCAAGATTTTGCTAAGCAATGCAGGAAGAATTCGAAATGAGCTTGATGGATGAGCTAAGTTACTTTCTTGGACTTCAAATCAAACAAACTAAAGAAGGTATCCTGATCAACCAGGCCAAATATATCAAGAAAATTATCAAAAAATTTGGCATGGAATCAAGCAAAGAAATTTGAACATCCATGAGTCCTGCATATAGACTTGATAAAGTTGAGAATGGTACAAATGTTGATCAAAAGCTATACCGAGGTATGATCAGTTCATTACTTTATTTGATAACTAGTAGACCTGATATTTTATTTTGTATTTGCATGTGTGCTCAATTTCAATCTAATCCAAAAGAATCATATATCATAGTTGTTAAAAGAATCATTAAATATCTCAAAGGCACATGCAATGTAGGTTTACGGTATTCTAAGCACACATCTTTGAAATTAATTAGTTATTATGATGCTGATTATGGAGGCTGTAAGATTAATAGAAAAAGCACAAGTGGCACCTGTCAATTTCTGGGGGTTAATTTGATTTCATGGCACTGTCGCAAGCAGAACTATGTAGCACTATTTACTACTGAGACAGAATATATGGCTATTGGGAGCTGATATGCTCAAGTGTTATGGATCAAGCAACAACTAGAAGATTATGGTGTTGTCCAATCTAAAATTCTTATTAAATGTAACAATACTAGTACTATTAATTTATCCAAAAATACAATTAAGCATTCATGAACTAAGCACACAGAAATTAGACATCATTTTATTCATGATCATGTTTTAAATAATGTTGTTGAGCTAGAACTTGTACCTACTAAAGATCAACTTGCTGACATTTTTACTAAACCTCAGTCAAGATAAATTTGAGAAGATTAGAGGCGAATTAGGACTGTGTGAACCAATCTGAACAATTTTGACCTAATTTTTAAAAAATAAGGAAAAATTATCTAAATATTTCAAATTTCACTCTAGAGCTTAGGACAATCTATTTTAGTATCTAGAAATCCAAAGAAATTGATTTTAACCTTTTTTCAAATTTTAGGTTAAATTTTGGCTCGAGCCAACTCGAGAGTCGGGCCGAAGGTTTTCTAAATAGGATTTCATAAGTTTGTATTCACTATGTTTTTCCATTCTTCTCTCTTCCACTTAGCCGACTCCTTTTTCCATCCTAGGAAATAATCCTAGAACACTTCCTAAACCATCTAAACTCCTAATCCAAGCTAGATGGCTCCTCGTAAGGCCATAGCTAGAAAACCTAGGAGACTGGTTCGAACGGTTATGGAGAAAAGAAGGACGAAACAATGTTTGGATACCTCGAATCCGGAAGAAGAACAACGAATAGAGCATGAAGAAGAGCAAGAGGCACCCAAGCAGGTTATTTTAATGGGTAATAGACAAGTTACTCCTGGTTGATGTATTGATTTCAATTTCTTGGAACAAGAGCATTTGCACATTAGGGATTGGTTGGATAAATAGGGTTGGAGAGATTTCTGTTTGTTAAATGTACCCACTTATCCAAATCTTGTCACGCAATTTTTTGAAAGTATGTCCTTAGGTGCATTTCATATTGAAGGGACTGTAAAGGGAAAATATATTGAAATTAGTGAACAAAAATTGTCAAGCATTCTTCATATTCCAAAAGAAGGTGAATGTTACTTAGTTCTGAAGGAGAAGAAGAAGACCCTAAGATTAGTATTAGAAAGGTCAAATGTAAAGGGTGTTATTCATGTTAGTGCAAGTCAATAATCATTGGAAATGAGATTATTGCACAGCATCATTAGCCATATCTTCTTGCCCCGGATAGGATGCTTTGATTGGGTCCGTGAGCGCAACTTGGTTTTTATGGGATGTCTGATTGAGGGGGAGGCCCTCAATCTACCATTCATTATGCTTTCACAGATGAGAGAGGCTGCTTTTAGGGCACGGGCATGTCTACCATATGGCATGGTTTTTATGCTTTTATTTCAGGATGCCCTAGTTGACATGACTGGTGAGGACAGCCAGCTACTTTTACACACAGACAGAAACAATCTAAAATCTCTTACTCGAATGGGGTTTATTAAAGTAGACGGTCACTGGATTCGAAAAACTTCAGGTCTTCCAATAGATCACTTAGAGGATGACTCAGATGAGAACATTCAGGCAGTAGAGGGACATGGTACGGAGGCAGATGCACATATTGATGAGGCTGGACCCTCAGAGCCAGTTCCTACCACTCCTTGTTCACCATTCAGGGGATCTACAGATGTTGGACTTGATGCTGATGACTGATTACAGTGGGTATTAGATAAGATATCTTGACTCAGATCTGAGATTGATACCAGGATAGCTCTACTTCAATCGAAGATGCACCAGGGATTTCAAGATATCATGACTATTTTTCGATAGCTTACTGTAGCCAGTCAGTCTGTACTGACTACTTCCATAGTAGCACCTGACACTGGCACTGGCACTGATTGCGAGCAAGGACAGGTGGCACATTTCAGTGACATTTCTTCTCAGGCCACTCTTGCTTAGGCTGAGGCTGGTATCGAGGTTCTAGGATCTGACATTGGACAGACTCCAGCTACAGTGATATTGTCTTCCACCAGCACTTTGGCTTTGTCCTTTGATCCTCCCACTGCCATACCCACTCCCATTATCATTTCTTCAGAGTCCAAAGTAAAAGCTAAAGCCAAAACCAAAGCTTCTAGGACTACCACACCTACTAGGACTAGACTCAGGGACCTTAGGCCTAGGTTCCCTAAGTTCTGGCCTACTCCAGGCATCTTAGAGGTCGATTCCTCCTCTAGTGAGGAAGACCTTAGTGTTGATGATCCTAGTCCATCCTTTTAAGATTTTTAGTCTTTCATTTTGATGTTTTTAGGACTCTATGCTTATTATGTTTTGTTGTTGTGATACTATTTTGTCGTGCCAAGGCACATTTGTAATGTATCACTTATGTACTAAATTTTCATATATATACATATGATCTTTTATGAAACATGTCTCTCTATCATATACATTGTGAATGATTTTCTATAAATGTATGTTCTCATATTCTATATACGTTTTGTTGATGACTAAAAGGGGGAGATGGGAGAATGTGCATGAAAAGGCTATGATATGATTGTTAAATTATAAAGACATTAATGTTAAATTATAAATGTGTATAAATGTTTATATGTTTATATGAGAATTTATGAAAATTTGATGAAAACAAAAAGAAATGCTATTAGAATAGTAAGGGGGAGCTTATATCTAGTTTTTGTTATGTTTTAATGAAATTCGCTTCAAATACCAGTTAAAGCTAAAGTTTTGATACTCAATGTATAGATGATACATTTGATACATTATGTGTTGATACATTAGGTTTTGATACTCGATACATATTGATACATATGATACACTATTACACACTGTGTTCATACCTTGATACTCAATTAGTCTGATACACACTATGATCAATATCATTTGATAATTGTGAATATGATACATTTAAATTCTGCTCATGCCCAGTGTTTTGTCATCATCAAAAAGGGAGAGATTGTTGACCCCTGGAATGATTTTGATGATCACAAAATATTGAAGCATGTATTTGATACTAATTCTTTCAATTACTTGAGAAGTTTTTGCAAGAAATTAGTTTTCTTTAGTTTAAATTGGTTTTCAAATTGATGGAGAGGTAATTCAGTTATGCATGGACTCTTATGAACTTTAACTTGTAAAAGCCCTAATTTTATCAATCTTGTGATCTTGTAAAATGGGCTGAAAGTTATAAAATTAAGAGTATGTAGATTAGCTCTTGTTTGATTCAAGTGTTGAAGAGTTTTGGAGAAGTTTGAAGCATCAATTGAAGTCTTGGCAAGAGCTGACTCATGGATTAAGAGCCGACTCCTTGTCGCACGGGATGGAGAAAATTTCAGAGTTTCAATATCAAGAGCCGACTCCTATCCCAAGAGCTGACTCATGGATGAATACTTGTTTCTGAAGCCTGAGAACTTGAGCCGACTCGAGCCCCAGAAGCTGACTCATCCAGAGTTATTAATTTTTGGTGACTAAGAACTCGAGCCGACTCTACCCTGAAGAGCCGACTCTAGGTATTTTTTATTTTGAAGTGATTGAAGGCAAGAGCCGACTCCAGCTTGAAGAACCGACTCTTACAGAAATTTATTTTGGACTGTCTGAGACTTCGAGCCGACTCATGGACCTCGAGTCGACTCGAGTATCCATTTTCTGCACTCCAATGGCTAGTTATTGAAAGTGATTTTTGAATTCCATTTCATCTCCAACAGCTCTTTCATGAATCTCTATGCCCTACAATGGCCATATCTCATGGAAAACTATAAAAGGGATTGTTCTTGATAGATTAAAAAGTTTTTGATAAGATTATTATTGACTTATCTTGAGAAATCTAAGAGCCTTCAAGTCTTTTACCTACCTACTTCAAGGGCTTTCAAGTTAGGATTCAAAGCTTCACCAGCTCCACTTCATCATTGAATCCACTCTTTGAAGAAGCAAAGAAGTAGCTTGAAGAGCAACTAAAGAGTATTCAAAGCTAGGCTTTGTCTTAATCTATATTGACAACATTTAAGCAAACTCGGTTTGTTGTAGTTGCTTGTTTATTTGTCTCTATCTTTGTTTTCTGTCTAACAATTGTAAGGAGCTGTGTCTTAATAGAGGGTTGAATGTTTTTAGGTGAGCCTTATTAAGTTGGGTTCTTGGTGATCCCGGAATAAAACCAAGTGTTAGGGTTTCTTTAGTGATCCTGTCTAAAACCAAAGAGAGTTTGGGTTTCTTTAGTAATCCCGGTAATGTCAAAGTATATAGGTTTAGATTGTGAGCTTGGTAAAATAATCCGACTGTACTCCGATTGGGGGATATAGTGAAAATTCCAAGTGGTGCTTGGGTTGTGGATGTAAAAGATGGTTGCTCGAACCACTCTAAATCTCTTTGTGTTTGTGCTTGTGCTTTTATTGTCTTATTGCATTTATTTACTTCCGCATTGCATATTTCACCACAACACTAAAGGAATTTTAAAGTGCACATAATTGTGAAAAGTTTTTTAGTCCCAATTCACCTCTCTCTTGGGAAGCCACCTGGGCAACAATTAGGTTTGGACCATCTAATACCTATACCGAGTATACCATTCAAGATTGCTACCTATTCAAGAACAATAGGCTCTGTATCCCTAGAACTTCACTTAGAGAATTCCTGATTTGGGAGACCCATGCTGGAGGATTAGCTGGTCGCTCTGGCAAGAATAAGACCATCTTAGCGATAGAGGACTAGTTTTATTACCTAGGACTAAAAAGGCATATTCCCAAATAGTAACCAGGTGTAGAACTTATGCTGTTGCAAAATAGCAAAAGCAAAACACTGGTCTCTATACACCTTTTCCAGTGCTTGATCGCCCATGGTAGGATCTCAGTATGGACTTCATATTAGGATTACCTAAGACCTACAAGAGACACGATTCCATCTTTGTATTGGTCAATATGTTCTCTATGATGGCTCACTTCATCCCTTGCTTCCAGACCCTTGATGCATCCAGAGTAGCCAACATTTTCCTAGACAACATGGTTAAACTCCATGGCCTACCCAAGACCATCGTATCCGATATGGATGTTAGGTTCACTAGTTATTTTTGGAAGACCCTCTATCACCTATGGGGACCAAACTCAAGTTTTCTACATCCTACCACCCCCAAACAGATGGCCAAACCAAAGTGGTGAACCATAGCCTAGGAAATCTCCTTTGATGCCTGGTAGGTGAACACACAGGAAACTGGGACATATTATTGCCCTGAGCAGAGTTTGCCTATAATAGCTCAATGAATATGTCCACGGGCTAGAGTCCTTTTATGATAGTCCATGGGTATAAGCCTAATCGCCCCATCGACCTGATTCCCTTACCTATCCATGCACGAGTCTTAGAGTTTGCAGAGTCATTCGCACAATATATTAGAGACTTGCATAACGACATTAGCCAAAAGATTAATCAAAATAATGAAATATATAAGAAACTGGCTAATTTCTAAAAGTGAGCCAAGGAATTTAATATAGGGGATTCTGTTTTGATTAGGCTTAGGCCTGAGCGATTCTCACCAGGGACTGTTAAGAAGCTTAATGCACTAGGAGCTGGACCCTTTAGAGTGATAAAGATAGTTGGCCCTAATGCCTATGTGCTTGAGTTACCACTAGACTTTGGCATTAGCTCAACTTTCAATATCTCAGACTTAGTTGAGCACAGAAAACCAATAGTAATACCTAGAGAGCCATTTGGACCTGACCCATCCTTTGGGAGTGAACCCAACCCTGAGTGTCCACCTCTAAATTTACCTAGGAGAGGAGAACGCATCGAGCATATCCTAAACAATCGTAATATCATGACTCGGGGAAAAGGCCATCAGTGCTACCTAGTCTATTGGCAAGGTCCACCAGAATCAAATGACTCATGGATTATCAGAGAGGACTTGCAGCCCCTCGACCCAGGCCTCCTTGAGCACTACCAGAGCCAGACACACCCTTACTCGATGGAGTCAATTTCCTCCTACTCCAGGAAAATCGGTACGGGTACCAGGATTAGATAGAGGCTTCACAATCCTCTATTGATTTCTAATTAGGACTTTAAGTCTTTATTGAGTCCTGTAATAAGGCTTAAGACATTTAAGCCTAAGTAATTTGCATTTGAGTCATGTAATTCATATCTAATCAGTTTCAATTTTAATTTAGTCTTGTAATGTGGCCAAATTGAGTTAATTTGGTCAAGTTAGGATCAATTGGTCCTGTAATTAGCCAAGTAGGATCACAAATTCAAGTCAATTTAAAGATGGGCTCACACATTCAAGCTAATTTGAAGATGGATCCACAAATGAGCAAACAAGTCAAGCTCAATTGAAGAAGAATCAAGCCACTTCTCCTCCATGACAAGTTTGATTGCCAACTCATCTTCCAAGGCATGGGGAATGCCACATCACCAATGCCATATGTCACAAGAGGTGCCACATCACCAAGAACAAGTCAAGCACCTTGGGTGACCAAACTCCATGAAGAAATTTCAAATTCAAACTCTAAGTTAGGCACCCACTCCACAAATCAAGCTTATAACCTCTTTCAATTTGAACACAAATAAGGACTTAGGAGCTTATAAATATGGCCCTAACCCTCTTATAAAGACTTGTTGATCTATGAATGAAATTCTGAAATTTCTTAGCCCTTGTCTTGTGACATGGAGCTCTGTGAGAGATGTTGGGGTTTGGTGACCAGGACGGAAGCATGGATTTCAAAAATTTATTACGAAACCACTACCAATCCTTAATCCAGGACCTCCTTACTAGGAATTAAAACATATAAACATGCATATATGATATAAACTAGAGTTTAGGCACCAACCTGAACCTCTAGTATCCAATCTGATGAAGAAAACCATGATTCAGCCTTCTTCTCCAACAAGCGCCCAAACTTTCGCCCTCCAATGGTGATCCACACGAGGCTTGACAAAGACACCAGCACCTTTTAAGAACATGGTTCCACCAATTAGACTTTCAAACTAAAGCCTAATAGGATTTGGGCAAACTCCAATCCAATTGGACTAACTCTTCTTTGAATCAGCCTTTCTACTCCTTCCCTTCTTCATCCTCTTCTTCTCTTCTTTACTTTTTCCTAATTACTCTCCTGATTTGAACACTCCTAAGCCTTCCAAAGACCTTGTCATAAATGTGCTAGAGTGTTTAGGACAAGAGGATAGGATGTAATAAAATAAGAAAGAAAGAAGTCTTCGGGATCAATTTTTTATTAACACCAGGAGAGGCTATGCTATTTATAGCGCACCAAGGGGCTTCTGAGATATCCATTCATGCTAGAGGACATGACTTTTTTGTTAGGACATGAAGCTTGGCAAGTATTGCGATCCTTGGATTCAAAACTTTCGAGAAAAGGAAGCATAGTGACTCTTTAAATCAAGAGTCGCTTCTCTTCTAAAATCCAAACGCCATACTTTAAACCAAGCAACTTCTGGATTTTTAATCTGCACCCAAGAGGTGTTAAGACATGCACCAGAGGAGTCCATGCCATTTATCTTTCTCAAAATGTGCATGAAAAAGAGGAGACGCCACTCTTAGCACCAAGAGTCCCAAGGGGCATGGACTCTTCTTCTTTTGGCGTGAAGATGTGTCCAAAGGGGCGTGGAAGACTCCAAGAGGCATGAAAGTGTGTTTGTCTTGGTCCTCGGCTTAATGCAGAAGGACTCTTGGCCAAGCAGCACCTCTGGATTATTTTCTCATGCAATTTTTATGTAGAAAACATGTTGGCGCCCAAGAGTCCCATTTAGTCCAAACATTTCACATGCCCAACTTAGCCCAATTGCTAAATGGATAATCTCAGGTTAATTAATCCAAATTGGCTGACTTAATCCTTGGTCTTCTAGCCAAGGACTGACCCAACACTTGAGCCAAATTTAATTTTACTTTAATTAAGCCAAATTAGCCCAAATTGGAACCTTATTCGAAACCGATTCGAATCTAGGTGCTAGGATTTGCAACCTAGCATGTTCACCTGCAAACATTGTTTAATCCAATTAAACCATTGATCAGAACCCTTTGTGTGTGATCCATTGGGCTCCACATCTAGCTAGTAGTGAGTCCGGGTGTAACTTGACCTAATTCGATTGGATCACATCCAAACCGATTTAGATCAACTCAAGCAAGCCCGACTAGGTCAATTAGAATCCAATTCTAATTAACTGATCGAACTACCACAATTCAATCAAATCCCCACAAGGCAAGATTGACATCTAGCAACGTATCATGCCTACCCGAAAGATGTGAAATTTTGGTGGCATTACCAAAATACCCTTCAATGGTGAGTTACCGGGCAATTCAGTCCTTCGATCAGCTTGCACCCTGAATATTACCACAGATATTGATACTTGTTAAATCCAATTTCATATTCATTCCTAGCTCAATTTGATAATGATGATTCAATAATGAACCATTAGAAACTATTTCTAATGTTCTTACTTTGATCAAAGATTTTTCGAATCTTTATTTGGTTGAAATCAGCTGGATGCGATTCCCTCTTACAATGGTTGATTGATTCCTTTTTTGACCTACTCACAACCACCATATGCAATCCACCATAGCCAGTATCACCCCATACATGACTTAGTGTCATGATTGAGTGTGAACCAAAGTATGGATTCATGCATACAAGGTACCATGGCAATCTCTGGTCAAAGGACCACATGCACTACTACCACTATGAGAACTATCTATTGACAAATAGATAAGGTTCCATTAGATATTCTCAAGCTGGATCCATTCAGTGAACTCATTCTCTAATAAGCACCCTCATCCTAGTATTAGTGTCAAACACAAGTGACTGTGAGATCAGTCACCCTCTTCACCAAGTATACATAGGATGTGCTGGTCTTGCTAGAAACATTGACCCCCTACTCAACGTTCTATCAACCAGGAATATTTTAGATTAGGGTTTTAAGGCTATAGGTCACACTGGTATGATCTCATCATAACCTTAGAACCATAATCCTAATCTATGGGGTTCATCATTTAATAATAAAATAATTAAGACACAACGTATGATGAAAATAAAATGCCTTTATTAATTGATAATGTCAAAACATTGGTATGGGATAAAAAGGAAAATCCCATCAAAAAACAACATTTCGATTGGCCTTGAGGGCATAATCATTTCAATTTCCCACTTGCACTAAAGCCAACCACCTTTAAATTTTAGCCCCATACAATCGAGGTGGCGATCAAACTCCCGCTATGATAGAGCCTTAGTGAATGGGTTTGCTATATTGTTCTTTGTTTCTACTCTTTTAATGCAGACTTCTTGTCTTTCGACAATCTCTCGAACAAGATGGAAGCATCTCAGAATGTGCTTTGATTTGTGATGAGCTCTTGGTTCCTTAGCTTGAGCGACAGCTCCAGTATTATCACATTAAAGTGGTACTGGACCTTCAATCTCTGGAACAACGCCCAACTCTGAGATGAATTTCTTCATCCAGACAGCTTCCTTGGCAGCTTCACTAACAGCAATGTATCCTACCTCAGTTGTTGAGTCAGTTACAGTCTGTTGTTTAGAACTCTTCCAGCTTACAGTTCCTCCATTTTGGGTTAAAACATATCCTAAAATAGATTTGCTGTTATCTGGATCCGATTGAAAACTAGAATATGAATAAGCTTCCAATTTAAGATCAGATCCTCCGTATATCAGAAAAATATCTTTTGTCCTTCTTAAGTACTTAAGAATATTTTTCATAGCCTTCTAGTGATCCTCTCCTGGATCAGCATGAAATCTGCTGGCTATACCTAAGGCATATGCCACATCAGGCCTGGTACAAAACATAGCATACATTATAAACCCTACAACCAAAGCATAAGGTATAGAACTCATTCTATTTCTTTCTTTAGGTGTCTTAGGAGACATCTTCTTAGAAAGATATATGCCATGACCAATGGGCAAGTAAACTCTTTTACTTCCGTCCATGCTAAATCTCATTAGCACTTGGTCAATGTACCTAGACTGGGATAAGCCTAGCATCCTCCTAGATCTATCACTATAGATCTTGATACCCAGTATATAGGATGCTTCTCCCAAGTCTTTCATGAAAACTGTTTAGATAACCATACCTTGACTGATTGTAACATTAGGATATCATTCCCAATGAGGAGTATGTCATCCACATACAGAACCAAGAAAACTATGGCACTCCCACTAGTCTTCTTGTATACACAAGGTTCATCCTCATTTTTGATAAAGTCAAACTCTTTGACTGTATAATCAAATTGGATGTTCCAACTCCTGGATGCTTGCTTTAATACATAAATAGATTTCTTCAGCCTACATACCTGATTAGGTTTAGTCTCAAAGACAAAACCTTCTGGTTGTGACATGTATCCTCTTCCTCAAGGAAACCATTAAGGAATATGATTTTCACATCCATTTGCCAGATTTCATAATCATGATATGCTGCTATAGCAAGTATGATCCGAATAGATTTTAGCATAGCAACAGGAGAAAATGTTTCGTCATAATCTACTCCCTGTTTTTGTCCGAAACCCTTAGCCACTAATCTGGCTTTATAAGTTTCTACTTGGCCATCTACCCCAATCTTTTTCTTATAGACCCATTTGCATCCAATAGGGTTAACACCCTGTGGTGCATCAACCAAAGTCCACACTTGGTTGACATACATGAAGTGCCAATCTTTTTCTTATAGACCCATTTGCATCCAATAGGTTTAACACCCTCTGGTGCATCAACCAAAGTCCATACTTAGTTGACATACATGGAGTCCATTTCGGATCTCATGGCTTCTAGCCATCTATCTGAGTCCCTACTAATGACAGCATCCGTATGGGTCAGAGGCTCATCATTTTCAATGATCCGGGCTTCATTATTCTAAATAATGAACCCATACCTCTCACGTGCATGACGCACCCTATCAGACCTACGGATAGGAGTAGTGTGTTCTGGATCTATACTAACTATGTTATCATTTGGTTGAGGTGTAACTATTTGTTGTACTTCTTTAAGTTCATATTTCTCCCACTACCCTTTTGTAGGATGAACTCTTTCTCCAGAAAAGTGGCATGCCTACTGACAAAAATTTTTTGTTCAGTAGGGTGGTAGAACAGATATCCTATACTGTCTTTATGATATCCTACAAATAGACACTTATCTGCTCTAGCATCAAGCTTATGTCCAAAATTTCTTTTGACATAGGCTTGACATCCCCATATCTTAAGATACCTAAGATTGGATTTCTTATCCCTCCATATCTTATATGGAGTGCTAGAGACAGATTTAGATGGTACTCTATTTAAGATATTAGCCGTGGTTTCCAAGGCATATCCTCAAAAGAAAATAGGTAACTCTGTGAAGCACATTATGGACTGTACCATATCTAATAATGTACGATTCCTCCTTTCAGCAACACCATTTAAGTATGGTATGTAAGGACGGGTCCATTCAAAGATAATCTCCTTTTCTTTGAGGTGATCGAGATACTCGGTGGATAAGTATTCACCTCCTCGATCTGATCGAAGGATTTTAATACATTTCCCCGTTTGTTTCTCTACCATACTTTGATACTCTAAAAATTTATCAAAGGCTTCAAACTTATGTTTCACAATATACACAAATCCGTACCTTGAAAAATCATCAGTAAACGTGATGAAATAAGAGTATCCACCCTTTGCCTGAGTTGTCATAGGCCCACATACATCTATATGTATGAGTCCTAATAACTCAGTTGTCCATTCTGTATGTCTACTAAATGGAATCTTGGTCATTTTACCCATGAGACATGATTCACAAGTTCCTAATGATTCATAATCATAAGGATTAAGAAAATTTTTCTTGTATAACTTGCTAATCCTAGTCTCACTAATATGTCCAAGCTGACAGTGCTAGAGTAAAGTATTATTAACATCATCTCTCTTTCGTTTGTTACTTATATGAAGTATATTGTCATTAGTAGATAGAGTTAAAAGACCATTGCAAAATATGCCATAACATATAATTTCATTAGAAAAGTTGATTGAGCAACCATTGCTTATTACATTCATAGTATATCCTTGTCTAAGTAACAAGGGTACATATATGATATTTCAAATGACCTTAGGCATATAGTAACAATCTCTCAGCTCTAAGATCTTCCTCGAAGGTAACTTCAAGATATTTGTCCCTACGGCCTCTGCTTGGATGGACTCTCCTCCAGCACCTTAGAGATCGAAGTCTCCTTCCTTCAATACTCTAAGCCTCCGCAGCCCCTACAATGATTTACAGATATTATGACCACAGGAGGTATCCAATACCCAAGTATTTGAAATGGAAGAATCCAATGACAAAATAGTATGAACTTCTATCATACCTTTTGGTGCATCCGATGCACCAGGCTTCACAGCTGCAAGGTAAGCCTTGCAGTTCCTCTTCCAATGACCCGGCTTGCCATAGTGAAAGCAGGTCATCTGTCCGGAGGCCTTCTTTCCTTTCTTCTTCTTGATGCCCCTTTTTGGGTTCAATCTCCTCTTGGAACCCTTTCTGCCTGACATCATCTTGTTGATCACATCCATAATAAGAAGTGGAGCCTTATTTTTCTTTAAATGGCTCTCTGCTATTTTTAACATGTTTAACAGCTCAGGCAAGGAAGTGTTAAGTTTGTTCATATGACAATTAAGAACAAACTATGAAAATGACTCCGGGAGTGACTACAGGATCAAATCCTGATTCAACTCCCCATCCATAACAAAACCCAATTGACCTAATCGAGTGATCAGGTTAATACCATCAGTACGTGGTCTTGTACGGACGTACCTTCTATCATTCTCGCACGGAACAACTACTTAGATATCTTATATCTAGCAGTTAAACTATGTTCTCCATATAGCTCTTTTAGATTGAGCAGTATGGAGTTAGTGTCCATGCTATCATGTTGCCTCTGCAACTCATTGGTCATAGAGGCAAGCATGATACATTTGACAGTGAGAGAGTCATTTTGCCACATCTTGTATGTGGTCTTTTCCTCTTGAGAGGCATCTTCCCCTGAAGGTTCCAAGGTAGGGGTATCAAGAATGTAAGAAAGTTTTTCCTGGCTGAGTACTATCTTTAGGTTTCTCAACCAGTCAACATAGTTCGGTCCAGTCAATTTATTGGCATCATGTATAATATGGAGTGAGAGTGAAGAGGCCATTTAATCTACATTAACAATGAACATAACATAAGCAATCAACCAATGTTGACAAAACATTATTAAATTAGGACTTTAACTTAATTATATCTCTCACTATTTTATCAAGCATCATAACCCTCTATATGTTGATCGAGAAACCCTAATTGGTTTTCTTATGGGGTTAAGATCCTAATTCCTTATAAAGACCTTGTGTATTCACAACAAATCTTATATAAGTTCAAAGGTAGAAAAACTATTTCCAATTATAACTCATATATTTCTCAACATATCCTGGCCTCTAAAATATTAATAGCCTTGTGTGTGCACAACAAACCATAAAATTTTAGTTAAGTAAGACCCTTCATTCTTTAATAGTCATGATTGTAATAATAATACCCTTGTGTGTGCACAACAAAGTATTATATTAAATCATGTCATAAGCATCAAATGCACCAGGCCAAAATTATGTTAGTCACCATAATAGACCTTGTGTGTACACAACAAACCTAATACGGATCATAACATAATAATGACCTAGCATGAAGGAAGGCCTAATGCAGTGAATATTACACTAAGCATATCAATCAAGAATTAAGTTAATCTTATCGGCCAGGAAAGTGGAATAGTAGTGGGAGTCCCCCAGTTGCTTTCCTAGACAACAATAAAAATTGGCCAGGTCAGTTAACGGAAACAATTAAAAACCGCGTCCTCTTTACCGATCATGAACCACTTTTCCTAGACTCCGAATGATCAACTAATCATCTTGATTATTTTGCTTTTGGTATATGACACTACAACTTAATATAATTTTAATAGAGGACAATTCAAATAGAAGAACATTCTAATATTACCATTCAATCAACCATGCATCATATATCATTTTATAATGTGCCAAGTGTGTCATCATACTAGGACAACCATCTACCACATAATGGATCCACCATTATACCAGGGCAACCATATTTCAGCATAATGACTAGAATGCTAAACATATCTTTATATCGGTTAAGGTTTAAATAAAAACCCTAACCTGTGACATACATATATGCATAAACATATCAAACATATGTAACTTTTAAACTTTTATAGATTCCTACAAAATTCGGCAACTTCAAATTTTATAGAGTCCTACAAAAATGAACAACCTCAAGTGTCCTACAAAATTGGGCAACTTCAATTTTGTAGAGTCCTATGAAAAAGGGAAACCTCAAGAGTCCTACAAAATTGGGCAACTTCAATTTTGTAGAGTCCTACCAAAATGGGCAACCTCAAGAGTCCTACAAAATTGGACAACTTCAATTTTGTAGAGTCCTACCAAAATGGACAACCTCAAGAGTCCTACAAAATTAGGCAACTTCAATTTTTTAGAGTCCTACCAAAATGGGCAACCTCAAAAGTCCTACAAAATTATGCAACTTCAATTTTGTAGAGTCCTACCAAAATCGGCAACCTCAAATTTTGTATGATTTAGCCCTAATAACCTGGCTCTGATACCACTGTTGGGGTTTGGTGATCAGGGCGGAAGCGTCGATTTCAAAAATTTTTTATAAAACCTCTACCAAACCCTTAACCCAAGACCTCCTTACTAGGAACTAAAATATATAAACATGCATATATGATATAAACTAGAGTTTAGGCACCAACCTGAACCGCTAGTATCCA
Organism: Areca catechu; assembly: GCA_021397845.1. NCBI lineage: Eukaryota > Viridiplantae > Streptophyta > Magnoliopsida > Arecales > Arecaceae > Areca > Areca catechu. The sequence goes on from CM038041.1 coordinate 75,139,851, forward strand.
ATACGATGAAGAAAACCCTGATTCAGCCTTCTTCTCCACCAGGCACCCAAACGTTCGCCCTCCAACGGTGATCCACACGGGGATTGACCAAGACACCAGCACCTTGTAAGAACTTGGTTCCACCAATTAGACTTTCAAACTAAAGCCTAATAGGATTTGGGAAAACTCTAATCCAATTGGACAAACTCTTCTTTGAATCAGCCTTTCTATTCCTTCCCTTCTTCTTTATCTTCTTCTCTTCTTTATTTTTCCCTAATTCCTCTCCTGATTTGAACACTCCTAAGCCTTCCAAAGACCTTGTCCTAAAAGGGCTAGAGTGTTTAGGAAAAGAGGATAGGATGTAATAAAATAAGAAAGAAAGAAGTCTTCGGGATCAATTTTTTATTAACACCTCGAGAGGCTACGCTATTTATAGCGCACCAAGGGGCTTCTGAGATATCCATTCACACCAGAAGAGATGACTCTTCTATTAGGACACAAAGCTTGGCAAGTATTGCGATCCTTGGATTCAAAACTTCCGAGAAAAAGAAGTAGAGTGACTCTTTAAATCAAGAGTCACTTCTCTTCTTAAATCCAAACTCCATACTTTAAACCAAGCGACTTCTGGATTTTTAATCTATGCCAAAGAGGTGTTAGGACGACACACACCAGAGGAGTCCACACCATTTATCTTTCTCAAAATGTGCATGAAAAAGAGGGGACGCCACTCTTAGCGCCAAGAGTCCCAAGGGGCGTGGACTCTTCTTCTTTTGGCATGAAGATGTGTCCAAAGGGGCGTGGAAGACTCCAAGAGGCATGAAAGTGTGTTTGACATGGTCCTCTGCTTAATGCAGAAGGACTCTTGGCTAGGAGGTGCCTCATGATTATTTTCTCATGTAATTTCTACGTAGAAAACATGTAGGTGCCTAAGAGTCCCACTTAGTCCAAACATTTCACACGCCCAACTTAGCCCAATTGCTAAATGGATAATCTCAGGTTAATTAATCCAAATTGGCTGACTTAAATCTTGGTCTTCAAGCCAAGGACTGACCTAACACTTGAGCCAAATTTAATTTGACTTTAATTAAGCCAAATTAGCCCAAATCGGAACCTGATTCGAAATCGATTCGAATCTTGGTTCTAAGGTTTGCAACACGTGCTAGCATGTTCACCTGCAAACATGGTTTAATCCAATTAAACAATTGATCAGAACACTTTGTGTGTGACCCATTGGGTTCCACATCTAGCAGTAGTGATTCCGGGTGTAACTTGACCTAATTCGATTGGATCACATCCAAACCGATTTAGATCAAGTCAAGCTAGCCTGACTATGTCAATTAGAATCCAATTCTAATTAACTGATCGAACTACCATAATTCAATCAAATCCCCACATGGAAAGATTAACGTCTAGCAACGTATCATGCCTACCCGGAAGATGTGAAATTTTGGTGGCATTACCAAAATACCCTTCAGTGGTGAGTTACCGAGCAATTCAATCCTTCGATCAGCTTGCACCCTGAATATTACTATGGATATGTATACTTGTCAAATCCAATTTATTATTCATTCCTAGATTAATCTGATAATGATGATTCATTAATGAACCATTAGAAACTATTTCTAATGTTCATACTTTGATCAAAGATTTCTCGAATCTTCATTTGATTGAAATCAGCTGGATGCGATTCCCTCTTACTAGGGTTGATCGATTCCTTTTTTGACCTATTCACAACCTCCATATGCAATCCACCATACCCAGTATCACCCCATGCATGACTCAGTGTCATGATTGAGTGTGAACCAATGTATGGATTCATGCATACAAGGTGCCATGGCAGTCTCAGGTCAAAGGACCACATGCACTACTCCCACTATGAGAACTATCTATTGACAAACAGATAAGGTTCCATTAGATGTTCTCAAGCTGGATCAATTCAGTGAACTCATTCTCTAATGAGCACCCTCATCCTAGTATTAGTGTCAAACACAAGTGACAGTGAGATCAGTCACCTTCTTCACAAAGTATACAAAGGATGTGCTGGTCTTACCAGAAACATTGATCCCCTACTCAACGTCCCATCGACCAGGAATATTTTAGATTAGGGTTATAAGGCTTTATGTCTCATGGTATGATCTCATCATAACCCTAGAGCCATAGCCCTAATCTATGGGGTTCATCATATAATAATAAAATAATTAAGACACAGCTTATGATGAAAATAAAATGCCTATATTAGTTGATAATGTCAATACATTGGTTTGGGATACAAAGGAAAATCCCATCGAAATACAACATTTCGATTAAACCAGGTTCTTCAGTTCTGAGCATTGGTAGTTTCAAGGTATGAATCAAAAGAAGGTTGGAAAGCTCATCACGGTAAGTCCATAATCATTAGCCCCGATTATCTAAATCTTCTTCCTTCTTAGTTTAGGATTGTGTCTAATCAAGTAAAAGTTCCATTTCATGTAATTCTTAAGTCTTATTATGATGAGTACAATGCTAGTGTAATTAGGTTTCATTGCTCTACAAACCATAATCTAAATATTAATCATATGCTTGCCGCATCATGTGTGTTATAGTTATACCTAATCAACTGGTACTTCTCGTTGATGAACTTGAGTTTGTTCATTTTGAACTTCACTGATGTGGGATGACTCTAAGATTGCTAAACATGTAAGAAAAATAGTAAACTAAGTTTTTTAGAATTTCTTATAATTTTAATTTGCAAGCTAAACTCCTAAAATTAAGTAAAGACTAGCAGGATGAATAGCAATGCAAAGAATCATCATAATCGCAAGGCATATTCATGCAAAATAATAAAAGTCAGGATTTGAGAATTGAGAAATTCCTGGCTTAGGATAGCTTATCTTCAGCAATTGAAAAGAAGGGAGGGATGTAACTAGTCAGTGATTGTAGATTCAGTAATTGAATAGATCACTCACACTCTGATTGAAGCCTGGATGATGTAGCTTCCATTCCCTTGGATTAGATGGCTGATTTGGGCGGTCCTGGAGGCAAAGAAGGCCTCCTCTAGGGAGGAAAAATACCTCGGGGATCCTGCAAGTATCAGAGTATTATTAGAAAACAACAACAAAATAATAAAAGGAGATTAGGGTTTAAAGAAGGTGGAATCAGGGTTTGGAGTGGGCGGCTTGGTGAAGGATGATGAACTCCTTGCTTGGGCATTCTAGTGCACTCTTCTCTTGGGTGTATGAAGGCTTGGATGGAAGCAAGCTAGGGCGTGGAAGAATGCTAGGGCAGCAGGGATGTCTAGGGCACACAAAGCAACCAACAAATACCAAAACACCAACACCAACATAAGAGCACAAATCAATTAACTCAAAATTTCAGCAAAGCTTAATTCATATGATAAAAAGATTGATAACAAGAGGAAGAGAGGTGGAGTATTTATTGAGCTCCCATGCCCTTTCCTAAAGGGATTACAAGTCTTCTCATAGTTAGAATAGGTTTACACAATTTAAGTGGGAGAAAGATTTCAAAATAAACCTAGAACTAGGAGTATACAAGTAGAATGAAATAAAAACTCAAACTCCTTGCATTTGAACTCTTCCACCATGTTTGGGCTTGGTCAACCATTAAGGATGTCCCTCTGGGCATTTTAGGCTTCATGGGGGGTAGCAAGGGCCGGCCAAGGGCTTGGGGCACATGGGCTTTGGGCCTCCTAGAAGCTGGGGTGCCTAGGCTGGTATATTCTTGGCATCAGACTAGAATCTTGGTTCCTAAAGGCTTGAGCCTGGCACTTAAGCTTGATTTTGCCTAGGCTGGGTGTAGATGGACCTTTGGATTCATCATATGCCCTAGTCTGGGAATATACTCTGGCATCTAGAGAGAATCTGGGCATCTGGAAGGAATCCCAGAATTTAGAAAGGCATCTTGGATCCTAGAGTATCATGCAAAATCCAATAAGCTGATGTAGTGGCCTCTAACTCCTAGATGAGGCCTGGTGGAACTCCAAAATAGGGTAACCTCTTCTCTTGTACAAAAATTAGACTCATACTGGACTTATACTGAAATACAGGACTCGATACTGGACTGGGGTTGAGACACAATCAAATAGTCTCAACTTCTTACAGGACTCAATCTTACTTGCTTACAAAATCATGACACATGACTAAGGTTCTAAAACACTAATCAGTAAACCATATGGGATCCAGTGATCTATGTTTGATTCTGGTGTCCCCACCATTCACTTATTTCAATTATTCTCTGACTACCTTCTTCTTAGATAAATTCTTTTTCCAAAAAATGGCAAGCCTACTAACAAAGATCTTTTGTTCAGTAGGTTGATAAAATATATACCCAATACCCTCTTGAGAATAACTTATAAACCTACATTTCTCAGTCCTAGCATTTAGCTTATGTCCAAATTCCTTTTTAACATAAGCTGGACAACTGCAAATCTTAAGAAGTTTAAGACTTGTTTTCTTGCCATTCCATAATTCATATGGAGTGCTAGGTACAGATTTTGATGGTACCATATTTAATTCATATGTAATAGTTTCTAAGACATATCCCTAGAAAAATATTGGAAGATCTATGAAGCACATTATGGACCTTACGATGTCAAACAATGTATGATTCCTCCTTTCTGTTACACCATTTAGTTATGGTGTATATGGAGGGGTCCATTCAAAGAGAATACCGCTTTTCTTAAGATGTTTACAAAATTCACTAGATAAGTATTCTCCTTCTTGATCAGTCTGAAGGACTTTATACTTTTTCTAGTTTGTTTCTTAACCATATTTTGATACTCTTTAAATTTATCAAAGGCTTCAGATTTATGTGTCATGAGATACACATATCCGAACCTAGATAAATCATCAATAAATACAATGAAATAAGAGTATCCTCTTCTAGCCTGAGTTGACATAGGTCCACATATATCTGAATATATTAACCCTAACGACTCAGTTGCCTTTTCTCCATGTCCAATGAATAGAGACTTGGTCATTTGACCCATGAGGTAAGATTCACAAGTTCCTAATAATCTGTAATTATAAGGGCCAAAGAAGTCATCTTTGTATAACTTGTTAATCCTTGACTCACTTATATGACCTAATCTGTAATGCCAAAGGAATGTTTTATTGGTATCATGTCTTTTTCTTTTCTTATTTTCTACAAGCAATACTTTATCATTGAGTGATAGAATTAAAAGACATTCACAAATTTATCGATTCCATAAAAATCATTAGAATGAAAGATGGAGCAATCATCACTCTCAAGTTTTATTTCAAAACCTTATTTTAATAATAAAGGTACAGAAATAATATTTCTAACAATACTTGGAATGTAATAACAATCTTTTAATTCCAATATCTTGCCCGAAGGCAACAATAACATGTAGGTTCTAACAGCTTCAGCATGAATGGCCTCTCTACTCGTGATAAAAAGCTTGAAGTCACCTTTCTTCAATCTTCTAATCTTGTGGAGTCCCTACAAAGATTTGTATAAGGAGACCCACATGCGGTATCCAATACCCATAATCAGAAGTTGAAGAACACAATGATAAGCTTGTTTGTATCATAAACAAACCTCTTGATGCTCTACTAGCATCTTGCTTTAGACTTGCAAGGTATGTCTTGCAGTTCTTCTTCCAATGTTTTTTCTTGTCTTCTTCCTCTTTTTTATGCTCTTTTTTGGATTCAACTTTCTTTTTAAACCCTTCTTCATTACTATTTTTTTCTTCCCATTAACTAAAAGAAGATGGTGAGCCTTATCACCTTTGAAGTGGCTCTCAGCAATCTTAAGCATGTTAAGCAACTCTGGTAATGAAAGGTTCAATTTGTTCATGTGGTAGTCCATGATAAATTAAGAGAAAGAATCTAGGAGTGATAATAGGATCAAATCCTGGTTGAGCTCTTTGTCCATGACAAAGCCTAATTGACCTAATTGGGTTATTAAGTCAATTATCTTGAGAACGTGGACTTGTATGGGTGAGCCCTCACTCATATATGCTGGAAACAACTACTTTGATATTTTATATCAGTAGTCCTACCATGCTATCCATACAGCTCTTTGAGATTGAGCAGTATGGACTGAGGTTCCATATCATCATGTTGCCTTTGTAGCTCGTTGCTCATCGAGTCTAACATGAAGTACATGATAGTCAAGCTATCATTCTGTCACATCCTATAAGTTCCCTTTTCCTCCTCTGTCGCATCATCTTCGATCAGATCTAGATATGGAGAATCAAGCATGTAGGATACTTTTTTTTGAGCAAGCACTATTCTCAGGCTTTTTAACCAGTTCACATAGTTTGGTCCAATCAGTTTATTGGCATCTAATATGCCCCGTAGTGATAATGATGAAGCCATTTATTTAAGTCTACAATCAAACAAGAATAATACATAAGTAAACCACTCAAGATGAAAATCATAATTAGATAAAGACTTTAAATCTAATTGTGTCTCCAACTATTTTTCTCGAATACCATAACCCTTAACTATGGTAAATAAGAAACCAATATCCAGTTTTTTTAGTGGGGTTGAGATCTCAATTCCTTATAAATACCTTGTGCTTGCACAATAAACATTTATAAGTTCAAGGATAGGAAGTTCCTTTTCCAATTGCATCCCTTGCAATTCTAAACATAATCCTTGCCTTTAAGGTACTTACAGCCTTATGTTTGCACAACAAACAATAATGTCTTAGTTTTATTGGATCCTTCATTTTATATAGTCATGATTGAATAATGTCACTCTTGAGTTTGCCTAACAAAGTAACATTATCAAGCATACCATAAAGCATAAAATGCACCATGTCAAATTTTTATTAAACCCTAATAGTAAGCCTTGAGTTTGCTCAACAAACCTACTATAGTTTTAATACAAATTTGGCATCGCATGAAGGAAGGTAATTTGTAGTGTGCTTAAACAATTAGCATTTCTAGTTTGAGATTTAGATATAACCAAATTGGCCAGGTATGTGGGAGAGATGAGGGGGTCTGCACATTTCTTTCCTTAGACACCAAATGAAATGGTCAGGTCAGACAACGGAACCAATTAAAAAACCTCATTCCTTTTGTCCTCTCAGAACCACTTACCTAGACACCAATTGGCTAATCAAACCCTTAACATATTTGCATTATGTTTAACTTACACTATGACTAATGATAATTTTTATGAGGATTTTTACCATCTCGAGCACATCCTAATGTTTCTAAAGATAATTTTTATGAGGGTTTTTACCATCTCAACCACATCCTAATGTTTCAATCTATCATTACTTAGGCATATTTCATTTTATGTGCCATGTGTGTCATCATTCTATGACAACCTTACAACATATCGATCATGTACTGATTGTTAGGATAACCTTATATCAAAATGATGACTAACAACATCTAAACATATCTTTATATCGATTAGGGCTTTAGTAAAAACCCCTAATCGGTGGCATACAACAATCAACATATTCCAGCGAATCAGCATATTAATCCTAATATGCATAACCATAGCATGATTAAAACAACAATCCATTTACCTCATTTGTTTATGGGATAAGGTTACAGCGGCACACCAACACATCATAGTAGATCCTATTAAATGGGAAGTGAATGTCTTTAAACCCTACTTTGCTCTTATGACCGAACGGCCATGGTGACTAACCCAATCCATGGCAGTTACTAGGATCATAACATATCACATATGTAATATGAACTAATCATGCAAGAGTCAAAGCAAAACAAGCAATGACTACTAGTTTGAACATTTATAATCATTTTGATTACTAATTGAATGCATGAATGATGCTTTGATACCATTGTTGGGAATTCTTAGTATGGTATGTAATCAAGGATTTCAAAACTTTGATCATTATGAAACCCAAACACACCAAAAACCCTAATCCAGGATCTCTTTTTTGTATTTCAAAAGTAAATCATCTAAATAAATATAAATAAATGATCATGTGACATACCTGGATTGCTAAAATCAAGAAATTCTACTAGACACATAAATGTATGCCATCCAAAGATGATCCATACGATAATCTATCCGAAGAAATGCTCCTTGATTGCTTGATTCTTCCTAGTAGCCTTTCCTTCAAGTGTAGCCTTTTCCTCTTTATTTATCCCTTTCCTTATTTACGAGCACTCCAAATGCTCTCAAATGATACCCTCCTTCTTTAAAAAACCTTCTTCTAACTACTTTTGTATTCTTGTCTTAAAGTAGAGGACTTATCCTAATGGATGGACTTTGTCATGCCAAGGAAATAGAGTAACCAGAAGACTTCAAACTTCTTTGTAGATGCATAAACCCATGCCGCCCCCCCTTTAAATAGAGAATGATGGGGAATGAATTTGGTGCATCAGATGAAGAGGAGAGGTGTCATCAAGGGTCGCATATGATGATAGGGCATGATGAGAAGTGGGGCACGATGAAGAGTTGCATTCACTTCTTCGAAAGAAAAAATGCGGTGCCTCTTGGTCTACTATCTAGAAGAACACAGGTTTGACCAAGCCCCATCAATTTATTTAAATAAATAATGATTTTATGGTTAATTTAGGAAATGAAATGTGGTGCCTTCTCATGCGGAGGTGCCTCTTGGAATTACATGCACACAGAAGAGGATGCACCTTCTCATTTCACCATATCTGGGGTGCCAATGAGTCCAAGGTCACGTGTTCAAACACCAACTAACCCATAAATTAATTAATTATTTAAATAATAAATTTATAAAAAAATTAAAATAGATAAATAATTTTTTTTTTAAAACTCAAATAAATTGATTCACAAGAGACTACGAGCCGGGTCAACCCAAACATGCCAAATTAGGCTGAATTCGAATCCAATATGAATTAGAATTCCTAGAAAAACTTGAAAAATTATATAAAATCACAATTAACTCCAAATAAGTTTAAGTCCATCTTAAATTAATTATCTCTATTAGTAAGCAATCGGACCTAAATCAATTAGGTCAGGAGTTCTAGTTAGCCCACATATGCTAGTATGTGAACCTAGCTAACCAATTTAGGATCTAAAAATCCTAATAAATTAAAATTAACTTCTTCGTTAAGTTCTTTAATGTGTGTGACCCTCTGGGTTCTTCATCTAGCCAGTAGGAGGTTTATGTTTAGCTTGAATTGATTTAATTAGACAATCGACTAGCCAAATTGAGTAAAATTGAGCTAACCCAAACTATCAATTTGAACCAACTTTCAAATTGACTCACGAAATCAATCAAATTGATTCATGAAAAATCTACAAGACAAGATTAACGTCTAGCAACATATCATTCCTATCCAAAAGATGAGAAATTTGGTAGAAATTATCAAAATATCCTTCAGTAGTAAGTTATGACGTAATTCAATCCTTCATTTTTTCTTTATCCCAATTAAGTAATGGGCATGGATAAATGTCAAACCCTTATACTTAATCAATTTGAATCTCTAATCACTAATGAAGACTCAACCGATAATAAATTAGAAAATCATTTCTAATTTTATCATGCCTTGATCAAAGACTTCCTGAGTTATCATTCGATGAGATCACATGGGATAAATTCTCTCCTTAGTAGGAGTGATTGATTCCTTGTTTACCTACTCATTACCTTTATACACAATCCACCATATCGAGAAGCTCTCCATACATGATTTAATTGCCATGAATGAGTATACACCAAAACAAGGGTTCATGTGCATAAGATATCATGGTGATCTTAGATCTATGGATCACATGCACAACTCCCACTAAGAGAACATTCTTTTTAACAAGACTTCTATTAGATGTTATCTTGTTGGATCAATTTAGTGAACTCATAACCTAATGAGCACCTACATCCTTGTGTTAGTATCACTATACAAGTGGTCGTGGGACCAACCACCCTCTCCATCGAGCAAACATAGAATGTGCTAGTCTATCTACATTCATCAATCCCCAAATCGAAGATCCTACGATCAGGAATTTCTAGATTAGGTTTATAGATTTTAGGTCTCACTGTTATCCCTTTAACCCTAAAACCATTGTCTTAATCTATGGAGTTCATCATAATCTTATAATTAAAACACAAGACATAGCATATGATGAGGCTTCACACCTCAAGCAAAAGAAGGCATCTCACCCTCTCCACACAAGAGAACTCAAGAGAACTTTTAGCAAGAAGAAAATCCTTTCATCACTCAACCTAAGATGCTTTACAAGAGGGGCTTGGGGCCCTATTTATAGGCCAAGCAAACTATAATTTCGGCAAAACTAATCCCCAACTAATCTCTTGATTAGTTATACTAATTGATAGATTAGGTAGATCCAACTAAAAGTTGTTCCAACAATATTTTCTTTTAGAATTTGTTACAACTAATCTCATGTGGTGCCTAAGTGTCATCCATGTGGCTTTCTTGCTGATGTAGTGGTCTTGGTGGCTGATGAAGTGGAGGACCAATTAGCATCCCACATGTCAAGTTAGTTGGAGATTTGTTGGGAAAAAGTTGAAGGTAGTTTATTCTTTCCATGTGACCCCCAAAATAGTCTTGATGAAGTGGCCTCCATGTGGCAGCTAAGGAGGGTTTGTGTTGGCTTCAAGAAGGCTTCCAAATGGCCTTCAAAGAGTTCTTCCAAGTGGCTTCAGAGGAGGGCTTGCAAGTGGTATAAGAAAAGATTTTGCTTGACCAATGGATCGACTCAAGAACAAGTTGAGCTGACTCAAAGAACTTGAGTTGACTCATGAGGTTGATGCCTTTTCTTCTTGAGTCAACTCATGGAAAAATAGGCTTCCTTCATTGAAACATTGGGCATAATCCCTTTAGATGTTCTCCTTGATTAATCATTCTGGGCTTCAATGTTGAGTCAACTCCCATCCAAACGTCCCTTGTCCTCTTTGCTTATTCCATAAGGAACTTGGTTGAAGCTTGAATTCTCTTTCCAATGCTGATGTCCCCTCATCTTTTGTATCTTTAGTTAAGGGATTCGAGGAGGCTGTGAGTTTGGTATGGTCCTTGCCATTACCCATAAACATCGAGACAAAGTAGGCTATGGACATCGAGTCATACAGATGTAGGGTCTTTAAATTGATAATTCAAGTACAATAAACATGCTTTACTTTTAAGTATTTTATTTCAATATTGATGATGTTTTATAGTAGTTGGGATGACACTTATATTTTGCTATGGAGTTTGCCAAGGCTGTAGAGAAGAGGGTTATAGCATCATAAGAGAAGGTTATAGAGGCTGAAAAGGAATTGTGCAAGGCCCTTGCTCGTACATCTAAGGTAGAGCAAAAATTTTAGGATGAAAGCGAATGAGGAAACAATCTTTCATGTAGCTCTATCCATTCAGTCATAAAGCTTGGAGAAATGCACCTGAGAATGATTGAGACTCATAATAGAGAGGCTCATGCCATCAAAAATACTGAAGTTGAAGTGGCAAACATGAAGAGGGTTCTTAACATCAAGATTAAAGATTTGAGGGAATAGGCTAACACCCAAATAAATTAGTTTTGGGAGGAACTCTGATTGGCCAGGGATCAGAATGATGGTAATGGTAGGAACTCCACCCCTCGCAATCATCTTCAAGGTGATGGGCCGTTTGGCCAGGCCTTAAAGATGACTTGACAAGTTAAGCAGGCTTGGGATGAGGCTTTGGCCAAGGCACATTTCATCCAGGAAGTGTTAGAGGAGGAAAAGAAGAGGAACGTTGCAGCATTCCAATGGGTCAAAGGTCATCATTGATGAACACATAATTTATTTGCTATAAGCATTAAATGTTTTATTAATTAACTTTTATTAATTACAATCTGATACTTTTTTTTTTTTTTTGTAGGTAATTGGAAGATTAGTTCAATGTAATCAACCTAAGCTTAAATTGGCCCAAACTCAAGTGAATCAAGCAACCTATTAAAGATGCCAAAGGCCTAGGGATACTAAGAAGGGAACTCGAGTATTAATCTAAGCTATAGATACATCAAAGCAAACCAAATGGAGGATCCAATCTCATTTCTTCTTAGTGAAGGGTTACGGTTGCATAGCGGAAGACCTGATTTCAAAATTTTAAACCTTGAAACCCTACACCCAAGACTCCCTTGATTTTATCAATTAACAAGATAAAATATTTAAAAATAGAAGAATACCTGTAATGCTAATATCCTTTTCTTTCCATTAGGTACATAAGTGTATACCCTTCAGAGATAATCCACATAGGAACCGAACCAAGGAAGCACTCTTGCTTGTTTGACTCTGGTCAATAGCCTTTCTTCCTTCAGCAGTCTTTTTTCCCTTCTTAGACATTTTTCCTTCCGAAGAGTAACTTAGTATCTCTCCAAAAACTCTCTTACTATCCTATTATCCTTTCTAATTCTTTTCCTAAGCCTTTATCTTAAAATAGTGGACTTGTCTTAAAATAATAGACTTATCCTAACAAGAGAAGGAAGAGAATTATCAGGACAAATTATCGGATCCCAGGCTTCAATTGCCGAAGCTTTTAAATAGGAAGAGATAAGGAATCTAATACACCCTTTCATCAAACCCTTATCTGATATTTAACATATCAGATAAGAGCCTTTAATCATAAATAGTCCCTTCATAGAAAGGTTTCAAAGTGAAACATCGTTTCACTAATTATTTGTGCCAAGTGTTGCTTATCACAACTTTTTAGAAAAAAATAAAAATTAATCATTAATTTTAGAATTAAAGACATGGTCCCACACCCTAATAGGTGTATCAAGTAGGGAGCTTATCTAAAAAATAAATGATTAAAAAGCAAAAGGACTCTTAGCCTATCCATGAACCATATACATGAAGCATTGCATCCCTTCATTATTCAAACCCTTTCTTACATCAACAGGTCGGCCAATTCTAGTCAATTTGGGCATCCAATAAATAGGATTGGAGCTAAGGCTTATCACCTAAATGGTAATTAATTTGTAAAAGGACTCTTGGTCCTTCTGCTCCCCTTATCTTATGCACATGCTAATATGGTACCAAGAGTCCCATGCCCTTGGGACTCTTGGTTTAGTTAATGGATAAAGACTAATAAATTAAAATAAATCCTAATTTGGCTACCTCACTTAAGGCTCAATCCAATTTAAGTTCCACTCAAATTGGTTATCCCAAATAGTAAGCATTTAAAACCAATCTAATTAGGTTAGGAGTTAGGCTAGCAAATATATTCTAGTATGCTAATTAGCTAGCCAATTAGGATCCTATGACTCCTCATCTAGCTAGCATTAGTGTTGGAAATTCTTTGTGTGGTATGTAATCATGGATTTCAAAACTTTGATTATTATGAAACCCAAAGACACCAAAAACCCTAATCTAGGATCTCCTTACTGCATTTCAAAAGTAAATCAACCAAATAAATATAAATAAATGATCATGTGATATACATAGATTGCTGAAATCAAGAAATTTCACTAGGCACAAAAATGTATGCCCTCCTAAGGTGATCCACACGAGAGTCTATCTGAAGAAGTACAACTTGATTGCTTGATTCTTCCTTGTAGTCTTTCCATTATGTGTAGCCTTTTCCTCTTTATTTGGACCTTTCCCTCTTCAAGAGCACTCCAAATGCTCTTTAATGATGCCCTACTTTCTTATAAATCCTTCTTCTAACTCTTTTTATAGCCTTGTCTTAAAGTAGAGGACTTGTCCTAATGGATGGATTTTGTCATGACAAGGAAACAGAGTAATCGGAAGGCTTTGGACTTCTTTTTAGATGCATAAACCCATGCCTCCCCCCCTTTAAATAGAGAACGAGAGGGCATGAATTTGGGGCATCAGATGAAGAGGAGAGGCATCATCAAGGGTTGCATATGTTGATAGGACATGATGAGAAGTAGGGCACGATGAAGAGTTGCGTTTACTTCTTTGAAAGAAAAAATGCAGTGCCTCTTGGTCTTCTATCCAAAAGAACACAGGTTCGATCCCAAGCCCCATCAATTTATTTAATTAAATAACTATTTTATGGTTAGTTTAGGAAATGACATGTGGTGTCCCCTCATGGAATTAGGCGCACACGGAAGTGGACACGCCTTCTCATTTCATTGTATTTGGGGTGCTAATGAGTCCAAGGCCATGTGTTCAAATACAAACTAGCCAATAAATAAATTATTTATTTAAATAATAAATTTATAAAGAATTCAAAATGGATAAATAAAATTTAACCTATTTTAAACTCAAATAAATTGATTTAAAAGAGACTACAAGCCCGGGTCAACCCAAACATGCCAAATCAGGCTGAATTCGAATCTAATTCAAATTAGAATACTTAGAAAAATCTAAAAAAATTGTAAAATCAAAATTAATTTTATATAAGCAACCTAACATGTGGCTAATCTTAATTTAAGTCCATATTAAGTTAATTAGCCCCATCAGAAAGCAATCAAACATAAACCAACTAGGTCAAGAGTTCCGGTTAGCCCACATATGCTAATATGTGAAGCTAGCTAACCTATTTAGATCCAAAAATCATAATAAATTAAAATTAACTTTTTCAACAAGTTCTCTAATGTATGTGACCCTCTGGATTCCATATCAAACCAGTAGTATGTTTATGATTAGCCCAAATTGATTTAATTAAGCAATTGACAAGCCAAATTGAGTCAAATTGAACTAACCCAAACTATTAATTTGAACCAACTTTCAAATTGACTCATAAAATCAATCAAATTGATTAATGAAAAACCTACAAGACAAGATTGACATCTAGCAACATATCATGCCTACTCGAAAGATGAGGAATTTGATAAAAATTATCAAAATACCCTTCAATAGCAAGTTATCGTGCAATTCAATCCTTCGATCTTCCTTTATCCCGATGAAGTGATGGGCATGGATAAATGTCAAACCCTTAAACTTAATCTATTCAAATCTCTTATCACTAATGAAAACTCAACTGATGATAAATTAAAAAACTATTTTTAATTTTATCATGCTTTGATCAAAGACTTCCTGAGTCATTATTCGATAAGATCACGCGAGATAACTTCTCTTCTTACTAGGAGTAATCGATTCCTTGTTGACCTACTCATTACCTTCATACACAATCCACCATATCTAGAAGCACCCCGTGCATGACTTAATTTCCATGAATGAGTTGCACCAAAATATGGGTTCACATGTACAAGATACTATGGTGATCTCAGGTCTAAGGATTACATGCACAACTTCCACTAAGAGAACATTCCTTTTGACAAGTAAGACTTCCATTAGATGTTCTCTTGTTGGATCAATTTAGTGAAATCATAATCTTACGAGCACTCACACCCTTGTATTAGAATCATTATATAAGTGGTTGTGAGACAAACAAACCTCTCTATCGAGCATACATAGGATGTGCTAGTCTATCTAGATTCATTGATCCCTAAATCGATGATCCTATGACTAAGAATATTCTAGATTAGGGTTTCTAAGTTTTAGGTCTCACTGTTATCCCTTTAACCCTAAAACCATTGCCATAACCTATGGAATTCATCATAATTTTATAATTAAAATACAAGACACATTATACGATGAATCAAAAATTGCCTTTATTATCATTCATGAACTAGAAGAAATTATAAATTTGCCATTGAAACATTAAATGTGATTGGCTCTCATGGCACAATTCTTTTAATCTCCCACTTACACTAAAGCCAATTGGCCTTGTATTTAATACACATACAATCTAGATGGAGATCTAACTACTATAGAGGAAGTTGCTATGTCATTCTTTGTATCAACTTGTACTACCACCACATCATTTTTTTCGATGATTTCTTGAACGAGGTGAAAGCATCTCAAGATGTGTTTAGACTTGTGGTAAGACCTTGGTTCCTTCACTTATGAAACAGCTCTAGTGTTACAACAATACAATGGCACTAGTTGTTGTATTACTAGAACTATGTCCAATTCAATGATGAATTTCTTTATCAAGGTTGCTTCCTTGGCGACTTCACTAGTGGCTATGTACTCTGCCACAGTAACTGAGTTAGCTATAGTTGGCTACTTGGTACTCTTCCAACTCACTGCTCTTCCACTCAAAGTAAAGAAATATCCTAATATGGATTTACCATCATCTGGATCAGAGTGGAAACTATAATCTGTATAGCATTCTAGTTTTAGATCTGATACTCTATATATTAGAAAAATATCCTTAGTCCTTGTTAGGTATTTAAGAATATTTTTCATAGCTTTTCAATGATCCTCCCATGGATCGACCTGGAACCTGCTTACTATGCTTAGAGCATAAGCAACATCATGCCTAGTACATAGCATTGCATACATTATTAATTATACTGCCAAAGTATAGGAGATCTTATTCATTCTCTCTTTCTTCTGGAGTCATAGGTGCCATTGTTTTAGATAGGTATATGCCTTAACTCATGGGCAAGTAACTCTTCTTACTTCCTTCCAAATCGAATCTCTTCAATATTAAGTCTATGTACCTGGATTGGGATAAACCTAGCATCCTTTTAAATCTATCTCTATAAATCTGTATTCCTAGAATATAGGATGCTTCTCCCGAATCCTTCATGAAAAATTATTTTGATAGCCATGTTTTAACTGACTGCATCATTGGAATATCATTTCCAATGACGAGTATGTCATCGACGTACAAGATCAAAAAGAAAAGACAATGACACTCCCACTTATCTTCTTATACATACATGACTCTTCCGTATTCTTGATGAAACCAAATTCTTTAGTAGATTCATCGAAACGAATGTTCCATCTACCTGATGCTTGTTTCAATCCATAAATGGATTTTCTAAGATTGCATACTTGGTTTGGTTTCCCACTTGAGACAAAATCCTCTAGCTTTGACATATAGACTTCTTCCTTAATATTTTCATTGAGGAATGTAGTCTTAACATCTATTTGCCAAATCTCATAATTATAGTATGCAGCTATGGCAAGTATTATCCTAATGGACTTGAGC
This sequence comes from Areca catechu, assembly GCA_021397845.1. NCBI lineage: Eukaryota > Viridiplantae > Streptophyta > Magnoliopsida > Arecales > Arecaceae > Areca > Areca catechu. The sequence continues at coordinate 75,156,700 of CM038041.1, forward strand.
ATGGCAACTAGTGAAAGAGTTTCATCACAGTCAATACCATGCTTTTGCTTGAAACTTTTTGCCACCAACCTAGCCTTGTAGGTTTCTATTTGCCCATCTGCTCCAATCTTCTTCTTGAAGATCCATTTGCACCCTATTTGGATAATCCCCTCAGGTGGGTCAACCAAGATCCAAACATGGATGTCATACATGGAATCCATTTCAGATTTCATGGCAGCAAGCCATTTGTTAGAATCCTTACTCATGACTACTTTTGTATAGGTCAGTGGGTCATCATCTTCAATGATGCTGATTTCATTATTATTTTCAATCATAAAACCATATCTACAAGGTGCTTCCTGTACTCTTTTTGACCTATGGAGAGGAGGTGTGTGTTGTGGTTATACCTGATTAGCTGGTACTTCTGGTTGAGGAACTTAAGTTTGTTCATTTTGAACTTCACTCATTTCAATTATTCTCCCACTACCTTCTTCTTGGATAAATTCTTTTTCCAAAAAAATGGCATGCCTACTAATAAAGACCTTTTGTTCAGTAGGTTGATAAAATAGATATCTAATACCCTCTTGAGAATAACCAATAAACCTACATTTCTCAGCCCTAGCACTTAGCTTATGTCCAAATTCCTTTTTAACATAAGCTGGACAACCACAAATCTTAAGATGTTTAAGACTTGGTTTCTTGCCATTCCATAATTCATATGGAGTGTTAGGTACTAATTTTGATGGTACTCTATTTAATACATATGCAATAGTTTCTAAGGCATATCCTTAGAAAGATATTGGAAGATCTATGAAGCACATCATGGACTTTACTATGTCAAACAAGGTACAATTCCTCCTTTCTATTACACTATTTAATTATGGTATATATGGAGGGATCCATTCAGATAGAATATCACTTTTCTTAAGATGATTAAGAAATTTACTAGATAAGTATTCTCCTTCTTGATCAGACCGAAGGACTTTAATATTTTTTTTGATTTGTTTCTTAACCATATTTTGATACTCTTTAAACTTATCAAAGGCTTCAGATTTTTATTTTATGTGATATATATATCCAAACCTAGATAAATCATCAATGAAAGTGATGAAATAAGAGTATCCTTCTCTAGCCTGAGTTGACATAAGTTCACATACATCTGAGTGTATTAAACCTAACAACTCAGTTCCCCTTTCTCCATGTATAGTGAGCGAAGACTTGGTCATTTTACCCATGAGGCAAGATTCACAAATTGCTAATGATTTATAATCATAAGGGCCAAAGAAATCATCTTTGTATAACTTGTTAATCCTTGACTAACTTATATGACCTAATCTGCAATGCCAAAGGAATGTTTTATTGGTATTATCTCTCTTTCTTTTTTTTATTTTCTACAAGCAATACTTCATCATTGAGCGATAGAATTAAAAGACCACTCATAAATTTATCCATTCTATAAAAGCCATTAGAATGAAAGATGGAGCAATCATCACTCTCAAGTTTTATTTCAAAACCTTGTTTTAATAACAAAGGTATAGAAATAATATTCCTAATAATATTTGAAATATAATAACAATTTTTTTAATCCAATATCTTGCCTGAAGGCAACAATAACATGTAGGATCCAACAGCTTCAGCATGAATAGCCTCTCCACTCGTGTCAAAAAGCTTGAAATCACCTTTCTTCAATCTTCTAATCATGTATAGTCCCTGCAAAGATTTGCATATGTGAGACCCACAAGCAGTATCCATTACCCAAAATCAGAAGTTGAAGAACTCAATGATAAGTTTGTTTGTATCATAAACAAACCACTTGATGCTCCACTAGCATCTTGCTTTGGACTTGCAAGGTATGTCTTGCAATTCTTCTTCGAATGCCCTTTCTTGCCACCGAAGAAACAGGATCCATCATCTAAAGACCTCTTTGCCTTCTTCTTCTTTTTGATGCTCTTTTTTAGGTTCAACTTTCCTTTTGAACCCTTCTTCATTACTCCATTCTTTTTCCCATCAACTAAAAGAAGATGATAAGCCTTATCACCTTTGAAGTGGTTCTTAGTTGTCTTAAGCACTTTAAGCAACTCTGATAATGAAAGGTTCAGTTTGTTAATATAGTTCATGACAAACTGAGATAAGGAATCTAGGAGTGATTGTAGGATCAAATCCTGGTTGAGCTCTCTGTCCATGACAAAGCCTAATTGACCTAATCAGGTGATTAAGTAAATCATCTTGAGAACGTGGACCTGTACGGGCAAGCCCTCACTCATACGTGACCGAAACAACTATTTCAATATTTCATATCAGTAGTTCTATGATGCTCTCCACACAGCTCTTTGAGATTGAGTAGTATAGACCGAGGTTCCATATCTTCATGTTGCCTTTGTAGCTCGTTGCTCATCGAGGCTAACATGATGCACTTGATAGTCAAGCTATCATTCTGCCACATCCTATAAGTAGCCTTTTCCTCCTCTGTCACATCATCTTCAATCAGATCGAGATCTAGAAAATTTAGGATGTAAGATACTTTTTTCTAAGCAAGTACTATTCTTAGGTTTTTCAACCAGTCCGCATAATTTTGTCCGGTCAATTTATTGGCATCTAATATGCCCCGCAGTGATAATGATGAAGCAATTAATTTAAGTCTATAATCAAATAAGAATAATATATAAGTAGACCACACAAGATTATCATCATAATTAGATAAAGACTTTAACTCTGATTGTATCTCCCATTATTTTCTTCGAATAGCTTAACCCTCTATTATGGTAAACGAGAAACCAATATCTTGTTTCTTTATTGGGGTTGAGATTTCAATTGCTTATAAATATTTTGTGTTTGCATAACAAATATTTATAAGTTCAAGGATATGAAATTTCTTTTCCAATTGCATCCCTTGCAATTCTTAACATAATCCTTGCCTTTAAGATACTTACAGCCTTATATTTGCACAACAAACCATAATGTCTTAGTTTAATTAGATCTTTTATTTTATATAGTCATGATTGAACAATGTCACCCCTGAGTTTGCTCAACAAAGTAATATTGCCAAGCATTCCATAAAGCATGAAATGCACCATGTCAAATTTTTATCAAACCCTAATAGTAAGCCTTGAGTTTGCTCGACAAACCTACTATAGTTTTGATACAAATTTGGCATGGCATGAAGGAAGGAAATTTGTAGTGTGCTTAATCAATTTGCATTTCTAGTTTGAGGTTTAGATATAACTAAATTGGCCAGGTAAGTGGGAGAGATGAGGGGGTCCCCCCGTTGCTTTCCTTAGATTCCAAATTGATTGGTCAGGTCAGACAACGGAACCAATTAAAAAATCTCATTCCCTTTACCTTCTAAGAACCACTTTCCTAGGCACCAATTAGATAATCAAACCCTCAATGGATTTGCATTATTATTAACTTACACTATGACTAAAGACAATTTTTATGATGGCTTTTACCATCTCGAGCACATCTTAATGTTTCAATCTATCATTACATCGGCATATTTCATTCTATGTGCCATGTGTGTCATCATTCTAGGACAACCTTATAACATATCGGTCATGTACCGATTGTTAGGACAACCTTATGTCAGAATGATGACTAACAACATCTATGTTGATCCCTGGAATAATTTTAATAATAACCAAACATTGGAGCATGCATTTAATTACTACCTCTTTTCAAGTGTTTTCTAAGTTTTTGTAGTATGTTTTAAATGAATGACCACTCTTCCTACAACCTTGGTGTATGACAAGTTTATTTTCTAGAACGGTATTATGTATTGTATAGCCCAAAGAAAAATTAACTATATATTTATGAAAATGGGCTATCTCTATGTAATTTTCTTGTTCAAATCTCTTAGAATTAGTCTTGATGAAGTTGGAGAGCTTCTGGACTTGATTGAATATCTTTGGAAGAATTCTGTGAAGTTTGGAAAGTTTTTGGAGACAGGTCACTAGAGATTGAATGCCTTTGGAAGAATTATGTGAAGTTTGGAAGTTTTTGGGACATGTCACTAGAGCTGACTCATTGCTGAAGAGCCAACTCGAAGTTTGGCATGTCATTTAGTATTCTGACATGTAGACATTCGAGCTGACTCGAGATTGAAGAGCCAACTCTGGTAGAGTGGGATTTCTGAAGTTCTATGGATTCGAGCCGACTTGAGGGAACCGAGCTGACTCGACCAGAGTGAAAGTTTCTACACCTAGACTATTTGATCCTACCCCTCTTGCTTCACAGCCCCTTGTTCCACCTATTGATGTTAAAGTAGAGCCTACCCCATCTAGTGCCAAACACAAATCTACGCCTAGGCTAAAATCTAAAGCTTCTAAGGCCCCAACTAGGACTAGAAATCAAGATCTTAGATTCAAACCTTTGAAGACTAAGACCTCCTCTGTTGTTATAGAAATTGGGTCTTCCTCGAGTGAGGAAGAACAATAGTGGGTGTATTTGTTTGTTGTATCTTTTTGTTATAATATCTTGTATGAAGAACACTTCTTGAACTTTGATGCATTGTACTTCCTTTTATAGTAATAAAATGTCTTTTTTGCGAAGCAATTTGTAATGAAATATTGTTATATCATGTTTGATCTCTTTCATTATCCTAATAAGGGGGAGAATTTTAATGAAGAATAGCAATTGTAAAAATTCTATGAGAAAGTGAGATTATCTCAAACAATATTATTGATCTTCATATCCTATCTAAAAAAGAGAATGTAATTTTCTTTTGAACCCTTTTTGATTAATGAAAAAAAGGGGAAGTAATTGTATGTGCATGGAAAATGCATGAAAAAGAGCAGCATGTAATGGTTATGCATTGCAAATTTTTTTGACAAATCTATTGAAAATGTGCATGATTATGCATGAAACATGTAAAGATATCCCTGTTACTCTCAGTTTATTTAAGTTTGCTCAGATCATAACTTGCTCTGATCCATCTTTAGATTCTAATAGCTCTAATGCATTCCTGCTAACTCTGAGCTCTGATACATTTTTGCTACCTTTAATAACTTAAATAATAATAGCTCTGATAGTAGCTCTGATACATTCTTGCTAAATATCATTTGCTACTTTAAACTCTGATACATTTTGATATTCAACTTACCTTGATACATTATTGACTTCATTTCATAATAGGCAAAAATAGCTTTTGATATACATTAACTCAGATACACATTAGATCTAAATCAAAAGCTTTGACACTTTGTTAATAAGCTCTGATACTCTTCGATACATACTGATATATATCTGTTTAAAGTCATACACAAGTTACTTTGATATATTTAAATATTTATATACTCATAACTGTAGAGTTTTTTCATACCCAATATTTTTTCATCATCAAAATGGGGGAGATTGTTGACCCCTAAATTGATTTTGATGGTAACCAAACATTGGAGCATGCATTTAATTACTAACACTTTTCAAGTGTTTTCTAAGTTTTTGTAGTATGTTTTAAATGAAAGACTACTCTTCCAACAACCTTGGTGTATGACAAGTTTATTTTCTAGAACTGTATTATGTACTGTATAACCCAAAGAAAAATCAACTATATATTTATGAAAATGGACTCTCTCTATGTATTTTTCTTATTTAAATCTCATAGAATTAGTCATGATGAAGTTGGAGAGTTTCTGGACTTGATTGAACGCCATTGGAAGAATTTTGTGATGTTTGGAAAGTTTTTGGAGACAAGTCACTAGTGCCGACTCATTACTGAAGAGCCGACTCGAACTTTCGCACAACATGCAGTATTCTGGCACGCAGACTTTCGAGCCAACTCAAGATTGAAGAGCCGACTCTAGCAGAGCATGATTTCTAAAGTTCTGAGGATTCGAGCCAACTTGAGGAAACCGAGCTGACTTGACCAGAGTTAAAGTTTCTTAAATAGATAGCTAAGCCGACTCGAGTCAGAAGAGCTGACTCTTCTAGAGTTCAGAAAATCTTAGTTATGAAGAACCAGTCAGGCATACTGACTTGAAGCAAAAGAGCCAACCTGACCAGAGTGAAGTTTTGACCTACTTGAGGAATCGAGCCAACTTGACCCATCGGAGCTGACTGAATGACAGTTCCAAGTGAGTAATACTAGTTCCAAAACATTCTATTTGAATCCAAAATGGTTTCCAACAGTCACTTTTCAAATCCCATTGGTTTACAATGGCTTTATCCTCTTGAAATCAGTTAAGGGGAATATATTAAAGGGATTTGAATCAATGTTAAAGAAATAGATGAGCAGTGAATGAGAATTTAATGAGTTTGAGAAAGAACACTCAAGAGAGCATTCAAGAGCACACCTAACTTTCACCTGTATTCTTGAGGCATTTATTGAAGAAGGAAGATGCCTTGAGAGGATTCAAAGAGAAATCAAGAGAGCTTCTCAAGTGCTACAACTGCAGCCATTCGACAACTTCGATTTGACATAGAGTTGCTTTGAATTTTTTACTCTTTGTTTAAATTATTCCCAGTATAGCAGGTGCTATAACTTGGATTTGTAAATGTTTTTGGTGAGCCTTTGAAAACCAAGAGTCGGTTGTTAGTGAGCCCAGATAAAACTAACATTGTATTGGATTTTTGGTGAGCCCAGGAAAAAACCCAGTTTGGGTTTTGGATTATGAGCCCATGAAAACAATCCGGCTATATTCCGAGGGTGAATATAGTTGAAATCCCAAGTGGTATCTTGGGTAGTGGACGTAGGAGCTAGGTTGCTCCGAACCACTATAAAATCTATTATGTTTGTGACTATCTTTCTTGTGTTCTTACTTGCACTGCATTATTCATTTAACTCAAAGCACATACCATAGTAAGAACTTAGAACAGGAGCATATATCTGCAAAAATCTTAATTACCCAATTCACCCCCCCTCTTGGGTAAGCCACCTGGGCAACAATCTAAACAAATCTTCATATCGATCAAGGCTTTAGCGAAAAATCCTAATCAGTGGCATATAACAATCAACATATTCCAACAAATTAGAATATTAACTCTAATATGCATAACCATAGTATGATTAAAACAATAATCTATTTACCTCACTTGTTCATGGGATAAGGCCACAGCAGCACCCCAACACATCATAGGAGACCCTATTGAATGAGAAGAGAAGGCCTTCAAACCCAACTTTGCTCCATGACTAGATGGCCATGGTGACTAACCCAATCCGAAGCAATTACTATGTTCATAAAATATCACAATGTAATATGAACAAATCATGCAAGACTCAAAGCAAAGCAAGCAATGACTACTAGTTTGATCATTTATAATCATTTTGATTACTAATTAAATGCATGAAGGATGCTTTGATACCACTATTGAGAATTCTTGGTGTGGTATGTAATCATTGATTTCAAAACTTTGATCATCATGAAACCCAAAGATACCAAAAATCCTAATCAAGGATATCCTTTCTATATTTCAAAAGTAAAACAACAAAATAAATATAAATAAATGATCATGTGACATACCTGGATTGCTGAAATCAAGAAATTCTACTAGGCATAGAAATGTATACCCTCCAAAGGTGATCCATACCAGAATCTATCTGAAGAAGTTCTCCTTCTTGATTGCTTGATTCTTCCTGGTAGCCTTTCCTTCTAGTGTAGCCTTTCCTTATTTATGAATACTCCAAATTCCCTTTAATGATGCCCTCCTTCCTTATAAAACCTTCTTCTAACTCTTTTTGTAGCCTTATCTTAAGGTAGAGGACTTACTCTAATGGATGGACATTGTCTTGACAAGGAAATAGAGTAACCAGAAGGCTTCGGACTTCTTTTTAGATCCATAAACCCATGCCACCCCCACATTAAATAGAGAATGAGGGGGAATGAATTTGGGGCATTAGATGAAGAGAAGAGGCATCATCAAGGGTTGCATATGTTGATAGGGCATGATGAAAAGTGGGGCGTGACGAAGAGTTGCATTCACTTCTTTGAAAGAAAATATGTGGTGCCTCTTGGTCTACTATCTAGAAGAACACAAGTTTAATCCCAAGCCCCATCAATTTATTTAAATAAATAACTATTTTATGGTTAATTTAGGAAATGACATGATTAGGAGGTGCCTCTTGGAATTACGTGCACACAGAAGCAGACGTGCCTTCTCATTTCACCGTATCTGGGGTGCCATTCAGTCCAAGGTCATGTGTTCAAACCCCATCTAGCCAATAAATTAATTATTTATTTAAATAATAAATTTATAATAAATTTAAAATGGATGAATAAAATTTTATCCATTTAAATTGGTCCAAAAGAAACTGTGAACCCAGGTCAACTCAAACATCCCAATTCATGCTGAATTCGAATCCAATTCGAATTATAACACCTAGAAAAATCTGAGAAATTCTACAAAATCAGAATTAATTCCACATAAGCTACTTAACATGTGGCTAATCTTAATTTAAATCCATCTTAAATTAATTAACTCTATTAGTAAGCAATCGGACCTAAATCGATTAGGTCAGGAGTTTTGGTTAGCCGACTTATGCTAGTATGTGAACCTAGCTAACCTATTTAGAATCTAATAATAAAAATAAATTAAAATTAACTTCTTCATTGAGTTATCTAATGTATGTGACCCTCTAGGTTCTTCATCTAGCCAGCAGTAGGTTTATGTTTAGCCTAAATTGATTTAATTAGGCAAAACCGACTAGCCAAATCGAGTCAAATTGAGATAACCCAAATTGTCAATTTGAACCAACTTTCAAATTGACTCATAAAATCAATCAAATTGATTCATGAAAAATCTACAAGACAAGATTGACATCTAGCAACGTGTCATGCCTATCCAAAAGATGATAAATTTGGTAGAAATTATTAAAATACCTTTCAATAGCATGTTACCATGTAATTTAATCCTTCAATCTTCCATTATCTCGAGTAAGTAATGGGCAAGGATAAATGTCAAACCCTTATACTTAATCTATTTGAATCTCTAATCACTAATGAAAACTCAACCAATGATAAATTAGAAAATCATTTCTAATTTTATCATGCTTTGATTAAAGATTTCCTGAGTCATCATTTGATGAGATCACACAGGATATATTCTCTCCTTAATAGGAGTGATTGATTCCTTGTTGACCTACTCATTACCTTCATACACAATCCACCATATCCAGAAGCACTCTGTACATGACTTAATTGCCATGAATGAGTATGCACCAAACTATGGGTTTATGTATACAAAATACTATTGTGAACTTAGGTTTAAGGATCACATGCACAACTCCCACTAAGAGAACATTCTTTTTGACAAGTAAGACTTCCATTAGATGTTCTCTTATCGGATCAATTTAATGAACTCATAACCCAATGAGCACCAACATGATAATATTTTTGTTTTAGTGTCACTATACAAGTGGTTGTGAGACCAACCACCCTCTCCTTCGAGCATACACAGGATGTGCTAGTCAATCCGGATTTATCAATCCTCGAATAGATGATCCTATGACTAGGAATATTCTAGATTAGAGATTATAGATTTTAGGTCTCACTGTTATCCCTTTAACCATAAAATCATTGTTCTAATTTATGGGGTTCATCATAATCTTATAATTAAACACAAAACACAGCAAATTATAAATCAAAAATTGCCTTAATTGTAATTCAAGAGTTGGAAGAAATTATAAATTTGCCACTAAAACATAAATGTGATTGGCTTTTAGGGCATAATTTTTTCAAGTAGGTCAAGGTTCATGTCAATTTAGTTCAACTTAAAATCAACTAATTGAATTAAATCAAATCGAGCTAAACCTAGCAGCCAATTTGAACCATCTTTCAAATTGACTCATGAATTCAATCAACTTAATTCATGATAACCTACAAGACTTGATTGATGTCTAGCAACATATCATACCTATCCAAAAGATGAGGAATTTAGTAAAAATTATCGAAATATACTTTAATGGCAAGTTACCATGCAATTCAATTCTTCGATCTCCCCTTATCCCGAAAAGTGATGGGTATGAAAAATTGTCAAACCGTCACACATTATCCATTCAAATCTCAAATGACTAATAAAGACTCGATCAATGAAAAATTTGAAATCAATTTCTAATTTCATCTTATTTTGATGAAAGACTTCTATCGTCATCATTTGATGAGATTGCATGGGATAAATACTCTTCTTACTAGGAGTGATCGATTTTTTGTTGACCTACTCATAACCTTCATACACAATTTACCATATCCATGAACATCCTATACATGACTAAGTCATAAATGAGTATAACAAAAATATGGTTTCATGTGTATAAGATACCATGGTGATCTCAGGTCTAAGGATCACTTGCACAACTTTCACTAAGAGAATCATCTTTTAACAAGTAAGACTTCCAAAAGAGACGGATCAATTTAGTGAACTCATACCTTAATAAATACCCACATCATTGTATTAGTGTTCCTATATAAGTAGTCATGAGACCAACCACTCTTTTCATTGAGCATACATAGGATGTGCTATTCTTTTCAGAAACATTGATCCTTAACTCGATAATCCTATAACAAGGAATATTTTAGATTAGAGTTTATAAGATCTTAGGTCTCACTGTTATAAACTCTATAATAACCCTAAAATCATTATCCTAATTTATGGGGTTCATAATAATCTTAAAATAATAAAGTATAATACATAGTATATATTGAAATAAAATACCTTTTATTAATATCATACTTAAGTTAGGAGAATTTATAGATAAGCCCCTATTTCATATAAAATATGATTGGCTTTAAGGATACTATTCTTTCAGTTGGACTTCAAATGCAATTAAAGAGTTGGCATATGCTAAGAATATATTTGGAAGATTTTAAAGAGAGCTCCTCATGGAGTCTCATCAAACCAAATTCAAAAAGAAATCAAGGTTGGTGCGCAATGTTAATAAAGAAAGGAAGAAATCTAGAGTCCTCATCCTTGTGGACTCTAGATGAATTATTTGTGCATGAAGCAAAATAAGAAATGGGACATGAGGCTTGGGTTGCCAAAACAAGAAATAGTTGCATAGATTTTTTTAGAGGCTAGGTTCTTTGGACGCATGGCATACAATCCTAACTTTATGGGATTCCTAAGTTGGGCGATAAAGATCTTTGTGGCATGGAGAAAAAATTAAGAAGTAATGCTGATTTGAGGAGGTGTGCACTATGAAAACTCCTAAGTTGGACACCAAACTAAATCAGGAAACAAAAGGGGTGCAAATTTCTTAAGGCATAAGATTTGAAGAATCATGCTAATTTTGAATTATGGCATGTGAAAGAATCATAAAGTTGGCATAAAGAATATTTATGGCATGAAAAATCATTCAAAGTTGGCAAGGGAAATCAGATTTTATTTTGGGGCACCATTTATGCGTGATATGAAAAAGATCTTAGAGGGAGCTTTTAAAAGGAGGGGAACAAGAATACATGATGCCTTATTCCACCCTCTCCCAAATCCTAGCTAGCTTCCATGCCATCACCATCTTCTTTCTCCATGCCTTCCTACCTTTTATAATCCATAGCCATCAAGCCATCCACCTTCCTCCATCAAAAACTATTATCCTATCACAACCCTAGTCCACCATTCTTTCATTACCTTTCTCCCTTCCAAGCTGTTGCTAAGACCTTGTTCCAGTATGAAGATGACAGCAAATAACTACTCCATGGAAGGCTAAACCCCACTATCTTGAAAAATCCCTGCGATGTTTGTAATTGGCAGTTTGTTGATTTTTGCTTTATCTTTTGTACATCTTCCTACTATAAAATAAAGAGTGACTTTTATTTCTATATCTTGTTATGTCTTTCATTTGAACTCCTACTTAGAATAATCTATGGTCTTGAGACGAGACATGATATAGGTATATATTTCGTGCTTTAGGGATAGAGTATCTTTAAGTAGGGTTCCAAGTACCTTGTATGCACTTTATTTTGACTAGCCTATACTTTAAAGGGATGGGCTATAATCCAATGGGTATGGGCCATACTTTTATTAGATAGGCTATATCTTGATAGGTGGCATATGGATCGATTGCATAGTAAGAGAGTACTTGCTGCTTGCCAAGTAATCAAGCAAAATCCCATGATACTTCTATCATATTTGAATCTAATAATAATTAGTATTTCTTTTACTTTGCTATTACTTGTTTATTTTCCTTTAAGCAAAGAATCATCACTTATTACTCCATGAATCTATTACTCGAATACAACTCAGCCCATAGTCCTCTTGGATATGAACCTCACTCATAGCTATCTCCATAGTGTTGAGTTAGAGAATTATTTTTGATGCCTTCTACAAGTGACCAGTCATGCTATTGAGATGGAAGAGACATAGGCTGCAAAGAGACAGTTAGTGGTTTCTGAGTCTACCATCGAGGGATTAAGAAAAAAAAACAAGCCCTCGATAAGGAGATCATTAAGCTTGAGAGCAAATTATCCTTAGCCAAGATCCATATGAAGGCTGCCGACACTTGGCTCAATCTTGCTAAAAGGAGGGCATATGAAGCAGAGTTCAAAAAGTGTAGGACCTTGGTGATCTAGATTCTCCAATCAGATAATGTGCATCTACTTCAGGTCCTAATTGATGCACAATCTTTGGTAGCTAATTTGTCGGGTCAGAGCTAAGGGCGAGAGTGATAAATGCATATGTGCTAATTACATGCTTTGTACTTTTGTATGTTTGCAAAATCAATAGAATGGAATTATCGCTTTCTCTTTAGATGGATGTATTTCTTGGGATTTTGCTTGTTCTTTTCTTCTAAAAGATGACATTCAAAATTAGATATGTGCTTCTCACCTCGGCTCAAAAGGATCTCTCGGATTTTCTTTAGATGCTAAGGGTTGTTTTGTTCAAGATGGGATGGAGGTTGCCTCATTAACGAGACATGATGTTTGAAGAGGCATCTCATGATGGGTTTCATGGAAATCAGGAAGCCTTAAATGCTTTGCATCATTTCATGAAGGTGCAGCACTCGAAGTCGAATCGGGTGCCCATCCTTAGTAGAAATCAAAAAGTCGAAAGATTACATTTAGACATTGGCTACCCCAATTTATGAACTTTAGTTGCCCACTCTGGGCCTACCACGTGTCAAGTATCAGATGGAGGTGATCGCTCTTTTAGAAGATAGGAGCCATCAAGAAACTTTAAAAATAGTGGGTTCTCTCTAATCTCTCAAAGATTTTATTTTAGGCTTTCTTCTTCCTTTCATTTTCCCATTTCTTGCTAAGAGTTTGCTAGGAGCCTATTCTCCCACTGGTGACCTTCTCTAGTAGTCCTTTTCTTCCTTAGTCGAGTGATCAAAAGTCTTCCCTCTTTCTTTTTTCTTCTTTATTGGCTAGTTTCCTTTATCTTCCTTCATTCTTCATTCTATTCACTTTTGGTTTCATAGAGAGTTTATTTATAAAAGTTCTTTTCTATCAATTTTTCTTTGATTTTCTTAGTCTTGTTCTTGGAGATGGAAGGATCTCCTAATTCTACTAGCTCGTGGCCTTCAGATGTAGGTCAATCTAAACCTTCTACCTCGATTGAGGCTTGTGTTTCGATCGAGGCAATGCCTCTGACTAGGACTTCAGTTGTTCCTTTAGAGTTCAAGGGCTCGGAACCAGGGGAGTTCCCTCTAATGGAGGTTCAGTTTGAACTTTTCAAGGTAGTCTTGGATGACCTTTAGTATAAATACCATGTTCCCTTAGAGTTTGTAATGGAGGTTCCATTACCTATGGATCGGATTTGTAACCCTCTGCTAGTTTACATCATACGTTATGAAGAGTGTCTAAAAGCTAGTCTCTAACTCCCTTTGTTTTGTTTTTACCTAAAGATTTTAAAGTTTTTTGGGATTTAGCTTTTCACGGTAGTCCTGAACTGCTAGCACTATATTTGTGATTTCATGGCAAAGTGCATTTCGGTAGGCATTAAGCTAACTCTTTATCTTTTTAGGACTATTTTCTATTTTGCCAAACATTCTTGATTCAAAGGGTGGTACTATGTATTCCCTCAGAAGAAGTAAGGAATAACCCTTTTCTTTGGGGCATTCCTTCCATGGTTCATCACCAGAAGGAATGCTTCCTCTTTATTAAACACAATACAAGTGACTGGGGTTTAGAACCATGGGGGGCCCCTTAGTGCCTAGTGACTCTACCCTCAATACTAAGCAAGGAGGAGAAGGCACAATATGAGGCTCTTCTCTGCTATGAAGTCTTCAGTGTGGACATTTTATTATTTGATGAAACTCTCACCCGATTGGGTCTATGATAGATGCAGCCAAAAGGTGTGAGAAGAGCATCGTTACTTCATCTCCTCTCTTAGTGTTGAGTCATATATTTCTACATTTTTAATAATTGATTTTCCTTTTTGTAAGAATGGAACCTGTGGAGGCAAAGTAATTGAAGTAGATAGCTATGTCTAGCCCAAGGAATCTTTCTCTGGGAAGCCCAAAGAGATTTGCTTCACATTCCACTAAGGTTTGATAGGTGGCACCACTTTTGAGGCTAGGGCCTCACAAACTAATGGTAGTGTTCCATTGGTACCTTCAGAGGTTCCAACCACCAAAAGAAATATTCGGGCCTCATCTTCGATAGTGGGTGCTTTTGGGTCTGCTCCTAAGTTTGACACTCAAGCCAAGGTTTCTTGGGAGTAGGGGTCTTCTATTACCTCACTTGCTAGCATCAGTGACTGGGCCACCTCACTGAGAGCTTTCAGGAGCATCCTTTTCCCTGCTGATGTTGAAAGATTTGTTGTGGCTTAAGCTAGTTATTGCCTATAGGATGCAATTCATATCTTCCACCAGGTAAGCAACACTTGTTTTGGATGGTTATCTCATCTTCTTAAATTATTTTATTTATGCTTCCCTCTTTCAAAGATGAGCCACTATGTCAATGATTACTCCAAGCTATGGAATTATACTAGAGGATTGGAGAAGGAGAAGTTGGTGCTTAGCACCTCCAAATCTTCAGTCAAGACAAGGTCATTCATGTAAATAGGATAATTTCTAAAGAAAGGAAGAAATGGGAGGATTAAAAAAAGGGCTGGATAGTGCACTTACAAAGGTCTATTATGAGCTATCTAAGGCTAAGGATTGGCTGGGCATAGTTGCTCAAGAAAGTGTGGAGGCTTATAAGGCACTCAGAGGAGTGCGCCCAAGATAAAAGGAAATATGCTACAGTGTCCTACCTTTATAGTAGAGATGAGATCTGATCCAAAGTATTACCGAAGTATCTACATCTTTAGAAGATTTTTTAAATGAGGTGTTTGATGAGGACAATGCTTCTGAGGATGCTGCTAGCCCCTTAGATGGTTACGATCTACCCCCGACTGCCTAGGGTTTTTCCTTTTCTTTGTACATAGCTTCATTCCATCCTTGGGTGGACCGTTTTTGTAATGGCCTTAATGCCTTTTTCCAGATGTTAATGAATTTTTCTTGCATTTAAACATTATGTGTTTTTAATTCTTCTACATCTCATCTTTTATGGCTTTAATTAGTTAGCTATCAATACTATAGAATATCGAGTCTAAAGGATAAAGTATCTTTTGTGCTTGCCAGCATTTTAGAAAAATTATAAGGGTGGCTAGTAATCACTAGAATCTATAGCATAATTACTCGATTTTTAATGCTACATGTTGGGATTTCATGGTCCACCCAATAGGTTAAGAGACTTTATAGTTAATCCTATAGGTCAAGGGATGAGGGGCTTTATAGTTAGCCCTCACCATTGAGCCAGGATTTCATAGTTAACCTGACATGCTAAGGGGTAAGGGACTTTATAGTTAACCCTTGACCCTGAACAAAACTTCATAGTTAAACTAGCTAGCTGAAGGATGAAGCACCTTTTTATTGGCCCTCATCATTGATCTAGGACTTCATAGTTAACCCGATAGGCCATGGGGCAAGGGGCTTTATAGTTAACCCTAGACCCTATACTGGGACTTCATAGTTAACCCAACTGGCTGAAGGATGAGGGACCTTTTAGTTAGCCCTCATCATTGAGCTAGGACTTCATAGTTAACCTAACAAGCTGAGGGGCTTTATAATTAACTCTCAATCCTATACTAGGACTTCATAATTAATCCAGTTGGTCAAAGGACAAGGGACTTTTTGTTTAGCCCTTGTCATTGAGCTGGGACTTCATAGTTAACCCAATAGGCCAAGGGGTAAAGGGCTTTATAATTAGCTCTCAACCTTGCACTAGACTCCATAGTTAACCTAGCTATTCAAAGGATGGGGAACTTTTTGGTTAGCCCTCATCTCTCTAGAAAGGTTTCAAAGGTTGTTTCGAGACAAATGGAAGTTCTCCAAAAAAACAAGATATAAGTTTGGCCTCGTATAATAAATTAGTAGAAGAGGATGTCTTGGAAAGTAAATACAATGAGGATAAGATTATGCCTATTAGAAGATTTAAATGCATGTCAAGCCATTAACTACATCTTAAATAATGACCCCCATGGGTCCTGTTTAACCAATAGGGCTATACCTCTTTTGGCTATTGAGCCATGTCCTAGATTCCCCAATCCATTTTTGCCTTTTGACAGTTTTTAACATTTCCACATGGCAAATATCCTAATGTTGCTCCATTCTTGGGTTGTAGGATGCTATGTGTTGGGATGATGGTGTGTTTGGGTATAATCCATAGGCAGGTTTTGTTCTCATGAGTTATGAATGTCTTCATGGCACTATCCGGGTAATAACCCCAAGAAGTGGTCATGGTAACTTTAAGAAGATAAGGGAAATTGACTCGAGAGACCTGCAACTTGAACGCACCATCCTGAAGGTGCTCAATTGGTGGGGAAAGGATGCAGGTCCATTGAAAGTGGTTCATGGATAGAGCCAAGGACACATGTCTAACATGAATTTGGCTCAAATATGCCCAATTCCCATTTAATTCCCTTATAAATAGGGGCCAGTGATGTGTATTTTCACTACATTAGTTTAAAATATGCCCAGCTCCCATCTAACATGAATTTGGCTCAAATATGCCCAGTTCCCATTTAACTCCCCTATAAATAGGGGCCAGTGATGTGTGTTTCCACTACATTATTCTTTTTATTACTAGTTTCATCCCCAGACTTTGCAAGATGTCCCTGGTAGCCTCTAGCTTAGGCATCTACAATTGAAGAGGTAGGAGTTGACTTGTCAAATGAGATAGGCAAGCCACTACATCACTTTGATATCTACTCCTTCAACTCTCTAAAAAGAATGGGATACAAGTTACAAGAAGGAGAGTGGATTAAAAAGATGCCTAGTCGAGTTGATGCTACCTTTTCTGTTGAAGACGAAGCTGCTAATGAAGAAAGAACTGAGGAAACAATGGTTACTCCCTCAAACCTAAAAATTTTGATATTTCAAAAGATGGAAAATATCTCTAATTCTCTGACTGATCATATGAATTCTGCAGTTGAGGAAATCAGAAAAATAGTTGACATCAAATTGCAGGAATTAAAATTTGAACAAAAGCATCACCAGTAGAAAGTGGAAAGAGAAATGAAGGATTTCAAGGATGAAATTAGAAGCATTTTACTACTACAATCCCAGAAGGAAACGCTTCCATTGAAGATGTTCCAGAACAGATCATCAAAGAGTCACTTGACACTCTTATTCCTTCATCTGATCCACCTAAACCCACTAAGACCAAGAAAGAACCCAAAGCCGAGAAGACCAAAGTTTTTAGAGCCCCTGTTAGAACTAGATTCAGGGATTTAATGTTCAAACCCCTGAAAACTAAGACCTCTGATAGAGTCATAGAGGTAGGCTCCTCTTCTTCAATTGAAGAAGAAGAAGAAGATTAGATTGCTTGGTTAGTCTTTTTGAGTGTAATTTCGTTGTTCCACTTGTTATCTTTTATAGTTAGATTGTATTTTCTTATTGTATCTAGCAAACTTTTTAATGAAATGAAAGTTGTCTGTTTAGCAATAGAATTTGTTATAGTACAACTGTAATGGAATTTTAATTAGAATTTCAAATTTGAGAATATAAAATTATCTCAAACAAATATTAAAAACTTTTTCATTCTTTTTTAAATTTTGAGCTTTATTTGAAATTACCCTTTTGATTGATTGACAAAAAGGGGAAGAAAGTAATATGGGCTAATATGAAAAATGAGAATAAGAGCTTACAGTGAAAATGAGAGAGATTAAGCTAATAGCAAAATTGGTAATAATTTTTGATATATGGTTGAGCTTATTACCTACTACTCTTGAAGTGCATGAAAATAACAAAACAAGGGGAGCACAAAAATAACAGCACTTCTTAAATTACTTTAAAATCTAGAGAAAGGGAGAGATTCTCTTGGATAATTTTGATCTGAGTTGTAGTCAAATTAATCTTAATTCTCTAATTACGATTGCATATTTTAACTCTCTAGTACTCTATATTTGGTGCTAATGATAATTCATTTTAAAGCATGAAAAGTTTAACACTTTAATGATTTATAGTGATATCATCTCATGAGCTCTAATACTCTTTCAAATCCAATTAGCTAGGATACATGTGAATATTTATGTTTCAAATATTGTTATACATGTAAAGTGTAAAGGATTTTTCATTCCTGGTATTTGTCATCATCAAAAAGGGGGAGATTGTTGACCCCACAAGTGATTTTGATGATAACCTGATGCGGAACTAATATGCTTGCAATTTTTTTTATATGTTTTATATATGGGGTTGGGTGATTAATTCCCGAATTTTAGATTAAAATAAGTTATAGGGAATTTTATATGAATTTTAGAAGATCAGCATGCAGATTAGGACCTAGAAAAGTAGAAAAGAAGGATCGCCGGGGCTGAGAAGCCTCGGTTAGGGCAAGTTCTCCTACAATAAAACTACTGGAGGTAGAGGGGTGTACCTGACAACGTCTGTGAAGATCGCAGCAAAAGGGTCTCTCGTTCCTCGACGGATGCGGCCTGGAAAATCGAGCCAAAGACCCGCGGATACCCGGCTTTCTGCTCGGTGATCCGATTGAGGCTTGGCTGGAGTCGTTGGATTCGTAGGAACTCGGGGACCTGCAAACGACCTGTCAGGGGTTAGAAAACTCACAAAGGAACAAGAAAACAAAGGAAAAACAGCAAGGGAAGGCTTCTTTTGGAGTGGGCGTCCAGGGATCTGAGATGCTTGTTGGTAGCAGGAAGATGATTGCAGCACTGGGAAGAAGAACTCTCGCAAACCCCTTTATGCACACAGCAGGGTATCACACAACTCAATAGAAGAACTCAAGGTTTTCATTCATCAAAAATTTCCCTCATACAAGAGGCTAGGGTCCCTTAAATAGACCCTTAACCTTGGGCTCCAAGTAAGGGTACATAAGTCTTTACATAAGAATCCTTTTCCCTCTCAAACCCTAGCTAGAAAATAAGGAAATATTAGGTAGAAAAATCCCTAAAATTTTTCTTGACTTGGTCAAGACTCCAAGGACGCCTAGGGGGGCGTGTTGGGCTTCTAGGAGCAGCAAAAGGCCGGCCTAAAGGGGCCCGGGTGCATGGGTTTGGGCCTCTGGAAGCTGGGGTGGCCTGGTAGCCAGGTAGCAGGAATATTCCCTGGTATCTTGCTTCTTAGGGGCTTGGGCTTGGCACCTGGGCTTGATTTCATTGGGCTAGGATGCAGATGGACCTCTGGAATCATGGATGCCCTAATTTATGAATATACTTTGGCATCTGGAAGGGAATCTGGGCATCTGGAGGGCATCTGCAAGGAATCAGGGTTTCTGATTTTTCTCCTGGGGTCTTCAAATCTTCAAGCTGGGTTGGACTTGGGCTAAACTTCCATGTCTTCAATCTGGCTGGACTTGGTCTTCACTTGTATAATATAGTCTTGAGTCTTCAGTATGCTTGGACAGGACTCAAAAAAAATAAAATTAGCTCAACATGAGCTAACTAGCATTGGACTGAACTAGCTCAACATGAGCTGACTAGTACAGAAGTGAAATAACAACTAAAAATACTCAAATAACAACTAAAATGGACTCAGATGAGCTAAGCCCTTATTACAGATGGACTCATAAATTATTGATCAATTACAGAGGGTTGAGAAGCCTCTGCCTTATTCTGGTGCCTTTGGTGTCCGCACCAATTCTCCCGGGGTGGGAGGAACTCGACCCTGTCGAGTGAAGATCAGACTGGCTCACATATCTCTCGAGAAGGTCTGGGTTGAGGCATTGCAAGTCCTCTCGAGAAATCTATGAATCGTCCGACTCTGGCTGGCCTTGCCATCGGATCAGGAAGCATTGATAGTCACGGCCCCGGGTCGTGATGGCTTGATCGTCCAGGATACGCTCAATCCGTTCTCCTCTCTCAGGCCAATTTGTTAGTGGACACTCTAGGTTAGGGTCACTCACAATGAAAAGGAATAGGTCCAAAGGCCTTACTAGGTATCGCTGCCGGTTCCCTATACTCAACCAGGTCTGTAATATTGAAGGTAGAACTAATGCCCAAATCCGAAGGCAAGTCTAACACCTAGGCATTTGATCCAATCCTTCTCTATCACTTTAAAAGGTCCGGCTCTGCGAGCATGAAGCTTCTTTTAGGCCTAAGCCTAACCAAGATAGAATCCACTACATCAAATTCTTTGACCCTTCTTCGGGAATTAGCCAGTTGTTTTAAGATTAGTGCGGGTGGTGAACATGCTAGGCACATGCAGACAAATGATGCAAAGGACTCATACAGACACCTAACAGACTCGACTATGCATTCCTATCGAAGGAAATTTTATTGAACTCTTTGGATCTAAACCTAATAGATTATAGGTTCTCTAGGTTTGATCCTAGCTTGACATGCACATGAAAATTTACAGTGAACTCCTAGCAAATTCCAAAGAGTATGCCAGAAGTAAGATGCAAACCTAACATGCGTGATGAATGCATGCAGTATGCTAATCTCAGCTAAATGCAATCTAATGATCCTAGAAATGCTGGAGGTGTCAGGAAAGGGCAGAAAATAGGAAGTGGGTTCAGAATTAGTTTGGTAAGGTAGAGAAAAAGGTTCATGGTTAGTTGGATAAAATAGGATAAAAGACGGGGTGTCAGGAACTAATCCTATACTAATGAGGTTAACCTTATGAGGTTGAGCTATATCTACAGGATTTGCATAATGGAAGGATGGGTCACTAATTTCGGGGAAGAGGTCCTTAATGGGAACTATAGGAGGGGACTCATCTTGAAGGTATTGATTCAAAGAGATCAGGTCCTTAATAAATTCTTCTGGTTCTTGTATTTTTGGACTAGACTCTATAATTTGGCTCTCCTCTATGGTTTCCTCAGGTAAGGCTCTAGCAGCAGTACCTAGGTTCTCTTCCTCTATTTGTTCTTCCATTATAGCTTTAGGTTGGATGTGGTCAAGGTCAACTAGCTCTGGGTTGGAATCTACCTGGGTATCTACTGGGTCAGCTAATTCTAGGTCTACTAAAGGTGTCTCCTCTTCTCCCTCATACTCATCCACTAGGCTCACATCAGCTTCATACACTTCCATGTTAATGTAAGCCTTGCGAATCTCAGGAATGGTTGGAGAAGGTCGGCTAGCAGGAAATTGGTTAGGTTCTGGTCTCTGATTATGGGTACCACTCCTAGTAGGTTCAGGTTGTATAAGAGGTAGTGGCTCACTATTGGGTTCATATTTAGGGATACTCATCCTATAGGGTTCAAGTTGACTAGGGGAAGCATGACTAGTACTAGGCTGATACTTAGGGGTTATGGGTTCTCTAAGCTCATAGGACAAGGGTGTAGATCTATGGGTCATGGGATTATAGGATCTGGGGTCATAGGATTTTGGGTCAGCTCTATGATCAGGTTCTAAGGTTGGATCAAGGTATGGGGTCCTCCTAAGGTTGGGCTTTCTATATGGGTCAGGATATTGGGTCCTCCTAGGATTGGACTCCCTATATGGGTCAGAATACTGGGTTCTCCTAGGGTTGGACTCCCTATATGGGTCAGAATATTGGGTTCTCCTAGGGTTTGACTCCCTATATGGGTCAGAATATTGGGTGTTGGGTCTACTAGGCTCATAGGGTATGGGTGTATAGGATCTATGATCATGGGATCTAGAGTCATAGGATCTAGGTTCATAGGTTATGGATTCATAAGTTCTAGGTTCATAGGATTTAGAGTCATAAGATCTATAGGTTGTGGGTATACTAGGCTTATAGGGAGAGGGTAAATAGGATCTATCTTCTTGGTCTATAAAATCCTGATTGGGTCTTCTAGGACTAACCTTAGGGATTGGGTCAGGATGATGGGCTCTCCTAGGTTCAGCCTCAAGGTATGGATCAGGGTTTGGGGTCCTCCTAGATTGAGGATTGTAGTACGGGTCAGGATAAGGGGCTCTCCTAGGTTCGACCTCATGGTATAGATCAGGGTTTGGGGTCCTCCTAGGTTGAGGGGAGTCAGGATCTGGCTCAGACTGTGACCCATGGGTTTTTCTTGGGGTCCCTACCCGGACTTTTAACTGACCAAACCTATTGGCACGATGGTCAATTCTATCATTGGTTTGAATACGAGACTGAGTTAACTGGGTCATCTGGATAGTTATCTGGGCAATTTGATCAGCTAGGGCTTTTATTTGGGCTTGTAAATTTTCCATGGGTTCAGACATTTATGAAGGAGGTGGGTGATATGAAACTCCTGATCTAGTGCTCATGCAAGACTCGATCAGACCGACTATAGCTGACTAAACCTAAAGTCCAAACTAGATGCTCAATCAGGGTGGCAAACTAGCCTATAGTAACCCTGTACTCAGCCAGGCAGGTGTAAGGGGAGTGTTAGGTCCCTGATTGCCAATCCTAGACACCAATCAGAGATTGGCCAGGTAGGCGGACCAGCACACAAGCCCTTCGGGATTGAATCCCTAAACCACCGTTCTAGACACTAAGCACAAGGCACACACAGGTTAACTTGACACAGTGATCTAACACTAGCCCGGACCCGACCAGTTGGTGTCCCTAGCCCACTATGGCAAATTAAGTCTAATTAATTTTAGGTTAAGGCTTGGGACTGAATGCAAGGGTTGTGGTTTTGGGCTAAGGAGAGGTGATCAAATCCTCCCCCCATCTGATATAGCAAGAGTGCCCTTAAAAGTAAATTATGCAATGATGGCAGGCAGATGAGGATGCAAATTAGGGTTTAGATATTTTTTTTTTTGGTATTTTTGGAAAATATGTATATATATATATATATATTTTTTTTTGTATTTTTTTAAATAGAAGAAAACTTGCAAATCATGACCTAATATACTGGAAATATACTAAAATTAAGAAATATGCAAAAACTCCTAAACAAAACCCTAAAACTTCCAAACATGTCTTGCTAAAAAAAATAGAGCCGAAAATTTGCAGGCCCTATTTCGGCTTTCAGAAAATTCACAGGCCATAATAAAATCTGAAAAAAGTTTTAAAATTACTGTGAATTATGATAAATCCAGGAAAATAAATTTCAGAATTTTTGGAGTTTTTAACAGGGAGAAATAATTAAAATAACAGAGTATATATGGACTGAAAAATTACAGAAAACAAGCCCTAATCTAAGCTCTGATACCAAATGATGCGGAACTAATATGCATGCAATTTTTTTTATATGTTTTATATGTGGGGTTGGGTGATTAATTCCCGAATTTCAGATTAAAATAAGTTATAGGGAATTTTATATGAATTTTAGAAGATCAGAATGCAGATTAGGACCTAGAAAAGTAGAAAAGAAGGATCGCCGGGGCTGAGAAGCCTCGGTTAGGGAAAGTTCTCCTACAATAAAACTACTGGAGGTAGAGGGGTGTACCTGACAATGTCTGTGAAGATCGCAGCAAAAGGGTCTCTCGTTCCTCGACGGATGCGGCCTGGAAAATCGAGCCAAAGACCCGCGGATACCCGGCTTTCTGCTCGGTGATCCGATTGAGGCTTGGCTGGAGTCGTTGGATTCGTAGGAACTCGGGGACCTGCAAACGACCTGTCAGGGGTTAGAAAACTCACAAAGGAACAAGAAAACAAAGGAAAAACAGCAAGGGAAGGCTTCTTTTGGAGTGGGCGTCCAGGGATCTGAGATGCTTGTTGGTAGCAGGAAGATGATTGCAGCACTGGGAAGAAGAACTCTCGCAAACCCCTTTATGCACACAGCAGGGTATCACACAACTCAATAGAAGAACTCAAGGTTTTCATTCATCAAAAATTTCCCTCATACAAGAGGCTAGGGTCCCTTAAATAGACCCTTAACCTTGGGCTCCAAGTAAGGGTACATAAGTCTTTACATAAGAATCCTTTTCCCTCTCAAACCCTAGCTAGAAAATAAGGAAATATTAGGTAGAAAAATCCCTAAAATTTTTCTTGACTTGGTCAAGACTCCAAGGACGCCTAGGGGGGCGTGTTGGGCTTCTAGGAGCAGCAAAAGGCTGGCCCAAAGGGGCCCGGGTGCATGGGTTTGGGCCTCTGGAAGCTGGGGTGGCCTGGTAGCCAGGTAGCAGGAATATTCCCTGGTATCTTGCTTCTTAGGGGCTTGGGCTTGGCACCTGGGCTTGATTTCATTGGGCTAGGATGCAGATGGACCTCTGGAATCATGGATGCCCTTATTTATGAATATACTTTGGCATCTGGAAGGGAATCTGGGCATCTGGAGGGCATCTGCAAGGAATCAGGGTTTCTGATTTTTCTCCTGGGGTCTTCAAATCTTCAAGCTGGGTTGGACTTGGGCTAAACTTCCATGTCTTCAATCTGGCTGGACTTGGTCTTCACTTGTATAATATAGTCTTGAGTCTTCAGTATGCTTGGACAGGACTCAAAAAAAATAAAATTAGCTCAACATGAGCTAACTAGCATTGGACTGAACTAGCTCAACATGAGCTGACTAGTACAGAAGTGAAATAACAACTAAAAATATTCAAATAACAACTAAAATGGACTCAGATGAGCTAAGCCCTTATTACAGATGGACTCATAAATTATTGATCAATTACAGAGGGTTGAGAAGCCTCTGCCTTATTCTGGTGCCTTTGGTGTCCGCACCATAACCAAACATTGGAGAATGTATATTTATTTCTGACAACTCTTTAAGTATTTGACAAGTTTTTGTAGGATGTACAACATGTTCAAACTTCAACTCCTACACTTCTACTTTCTTGTTCGAGTTGTGTTGAAAATATTCTTGTAAAGAAGAACCCAATGAAAATGCTAAGAAAAATCAAGTAAAAAGGGGTACTTCTGTGAGGATGTGTATGCCATGAATTTTAGTTTGAGTTGGTTTGTGTGAATTTGTAAAAGAGTTGGTGAGAGTTTTCTTTTAGTTTAATTATAAAAGTCCTGAAGAAGACACTCGAGCCGACCCCAAGAGATGAAGAGCTGACTCTGCTTGCTGGTACGTAATAAGGATTCTATATCGCAGCAATCCGAGCTGACTCGATAGAAAGTGAGCCGACTCTAGTGGATCCGAGTCGACTGGAATCAGTCCGAGCTAACTCCTCCAGAGTCCATTTCCTTAAGTTTTCTAAGAACAACCAGGCGAGCCGACCCGAGCCAAAAAGAGTTGACTCTGCCAGACCTAATTCTTAAAGCCTGAGAAAGCGAGCTGACCCGAGCTACATCGAGCTGACTCTTCTAGAGTATGGTTTTTCAAACTTGAGAAGAAGAGCTGACCCAAGGTTAAAAGAGCCGACTCCTCGAGTTCAAGATTTTCAAGATTTAATTTCGAGCCGACCCGAGTGACAAAGAGCCGACTCGTCCAGAGTGAGGTTTTGCATCCAAGACAAAGAGCTGACTTGATGCAGAATGGATGCTCTGATACCAAAATGATGCAGAACAAAGAACAAAGAAGCGTATGCGGAAGTAAAATTAAGATTAATTCTTTTTTTTTTTTTTATATATATATTTCAGAAATTGGCTTCGACTCAAAGTAAAGCTAAACTACGTTGAAGGAAACTAGGTAAGGATTGAAAGCACAGTTTAGAAGCAACTAAATTATCAGAGTAGTTCAGAAGTAACGGATCGCTGGGGATGAGAAACTCCCAGACCTAGGGTTTCGCTCTGAACTTTCAACAGAACAGAAATAGAGAGAAGAGATGGTTTACTAACCAGACAGTGATCTTCTCAGGATTTTGGTGGAAGAACTCTCTCAAGCAGATTGTGGGATCCTTGGAGTCGGCAATCTTCGCAATGGATCCTCCAATACTGGTCTTGTGGTTTGGTCGGCTTCTCCTGGACTCAAGATCTGGGAAAGAAGAGGAACAAGTGATGGATTTCAGATACTCAAGAAAAGATTTACCAGGTTGAAGAACTTGAAAGCTGAAGTTGCTGAAATCAGGATTCTCCTGGAGGCCGATCTGACTTCCTCTTAGAACTGCTGTAGATATGAAGTATCTGGACTGGAGCTGGATGCTAGTGGCCGGCCTGGAATTGGAGAGGGTGGCCGTGAGAAGTGGAATAGACTAGGGCTTGGTGGAAAGAGAAGGGTGATGGCAGCTAGGGTTTGGGAGTGGAGTGGCTAACCTAGGGTTTGGGTTTTGGAGATCTCACACCTCCTCAAGGTTCCAGGGGAACCCGGATTTACTCCCTCATGGAGCTCAACACCTGGATGCAAGTGCGGAAGAGAGAAAACACAAAGTTTGCTAAAAAATAATTGGCATCATTCATCTGATTTTTTTCAAGAGTTACATAGAGTTGAATATATAGACATAACAAAGAAATAAAATTTCATACACTTTCCATGTGGGACTAATAGGACTAACCCACACTTTAGGCATCAAATTCTCTTAACAAGACTCCTTCCATGAGTGGGCAGCCCAAAAACTCCAAGAAAACTTGAAAATCAGCTCCAAATGGCAGGTTATGGGGTTGTCTCATAGTATCTCTCCATGAATCAAGGATTTTCCTTTCATGGTTTGGCTCTTTTGGACACCTCCTAGTCTTGCTCCACAAGTTTAGGCTTCTTCCTTTCATGGCTTTGGCACTTTAGGAAACTTTTGGGTGCCTCCTTGATTTTCTCCCCAAGACATGCTCTCTTCCCATTTATAACTTGGGTTTTTATGGAACATTGTGGGGCTCCTCCTTGATCCTCTCTTCAAGAAAAATTCTTGCCATCCTGGCTTGGGTTTTTCTGGAAAGAAGTTGGCTCCTCCTTGGATTGAGGTATCTTGATGGATATCTCCCTCAAGTGGCGCATGAAAGAAGGGACCTGCTTTCTTGTGGTGTGGGGACCAAGGCACACTGGATGGAGATGTGGCACCTCCTGGACTCTGGCATGTGGCTGGGAGTGTGGCGCCCACTTGCTTGGTCCTGGGAGAAAATGTGGCACCTTGGAGAAGACCTAGACCACTACTAGGACTTGTATTGAGTCAACATGACTCAACAAAATTTAAATTGCAGGGAAATACAGACTCAAACTAAAATTGAGTTGACCAAGTCAACCCTTATTACAAAACCAGAAAACCCTAATTCTTCGGGCAATGTCAATCAGAGATCCAGATGGAGCCCTGAAGTCTTCTTCTGAGTCTGGTGCCCGCACCAATTCTCCCGGGGTGGGAGGAACTCGACCTTGTCGAGTATGGATCAAGCTGGCTCTGGTATCTCTCCAAGTGGTCTGGGTCCAATTCTTGTAATTCTTCTCGGGAGATCCAAGAGTTATCAGAATCTGGCCTTCCTTGCCAGCGGACAAGGTATCTTTGGTATCCTCGATTACGAGTAGAGATAACCTGATCATCCAGGATCTTTTCAATCTGCTCTTTCCTCACAGGCCAGTTTGTTGGTGGACACACAGGGTTGGGTTCACTCTCAAGAGCAGGATTAGGCTCAAAAAGGCTCACTGGGAATCACAGCTGGCTCTCTATACTTTACTAGGTCTGTAATGTTGAAAGTGGAGCTAATGCCTAGTTCTGAAGGCAACTCGAGCACATAGGCATTGGACCCTACTCTCTTCACCACTCTAAATGGTCCAGCTCCTCTAGCATGTAACTTTCTAATAGTTCCAGGAGGAAACCGTTCAGGCCTTAACCTAATCATTACATAGTCTCCCTCAATAAAAGTTTTGACTCACCTTTGAGAATCAGCCAACTTCTTATAAGTTTCATTACTTAAATTTATTTTGGCATGAATTTCTTTATGCAAGTCCTTTACATGCTATGCAAGTGCATCAAGAGACTTGTGTGTGTGGACTAATAGTGAAATCAGATCAAGTGGTGTGTGAGGCTTGTATCCATGAACAATTTCAAAGGGACTCTAGCCTATAGACCTATTGATCGAAACATTATATGCAAATTTAGTCCTGGACAAAATACAAATTCCAATTCCTGGTGCTCTCAATCAAACCAAAATCAGAGCCAAAGCCTAGTAAAGGGTCAAAAAAAACAAAATTAGACTGACGACGCATTCCTAAAGAATGGAATTTATTCCAAAGGAACCCTAGGTCTAAACCTAACAAATTAAGGCTCTCTAGGTTTGACCTTGGGTCGGAGGAGGGCATGCAGAGCATTAAAACTTATTATGGATGCCTAGTAGGTGCCATAAGGTCTTCCAGAAGTAGGTGGCAAACCTAATAGGTTCTAAGGAGTCTTATAACCGAGAGATCTTAGTAAAGTATAATCCCATTGCTCTAGAAATATGAGAAGATTCAGGGAAGGGTAGGAAATAAGAATCAGAGTTTTGAGGTGGCTTATTAGAAACAAGAAACAAACCTTGGTTATTCAGGATGACCTTAAAATGAGGACATTGTTCTATAGGTGCACTCATCCAAACCTCATGATTTGCTCTAGGAGGGTCTACAAGTGCAAGTTCTAGGGTAGGCTGGGTGCTCCTAGAAGGTGGAAGTTTATCAGGAAGGTCTTTGGAATGTTTATCTAAAAAGTCCTCTAAGCTACTATCTTTTTCTTGTTCTTGGACCTTCTCAATGAGCAATTCTTGTGAACCCCTTCCTTCTTCACACTTCTCTACCAGATTTGACTCAGGGGTGTCTTCTTTGGATTCCTCAATGAGTTCAGGGGTATTCTCACTTAAACTTTCATTTGGTATAATTTCCTCTTCCTGAACTTCCTCAAAAGGGTCTTCTCTTAGGGTTAGCTCCTGAATTCCTTGAGTGGCAGGGGTCCCCTCAATAACCCCATTAGGTAGGAGTTGGTTAATTGAATTATCGGGAGAGATATCCTCAAATTCTTCTTCTTCATATTCATCTATCAAACTTATGTCAGGCTCATATATTTCTTCCTTAATCTCACTGAAATGTTCTAATCTATTCTCCTTTGATTCCCCTTTAAGTACGGCTCTGGTCAGGTCAACTAATTTTGGGCTGGCCATGCCTAACTCCTTCTCAGTGTTATCCTTCTGGTCAAGAGGTGACACAAGTGGGAATTGACAAACAAAAGTCTGGTTCACTACGGGTGTCGGATCAATCAGAACTTGACTCAAGTTGGTAGAGGTTGGCTTTAACTCCAATGTACTTGATTGGTTATATCTTAAAGACCACTCATAGTCTTGGGCTTCTTGGTAGGCTCGGTCTAACTTATTGGTTATTTCAAGGCATAGCTTCCTATAAATGTCTGGCTGTAACCCAACCCTAAACCTCGAAGTGATCTGAGCTTCGGTCTCAATGGTATTGCATTTCATGTCGTACCACTGGAAGTCCTCGATATATTTAGACACAGGCCTATTACCTTGTCGCAATTGGTACCATTGGTCTAAAAGTCTTTTCTCATAGGATCTATCTAGGTACCTATCTCTCAACTTACTTCTCATATCTCTCTAAGTATATATTTCCTCTTTTCTTTGATAACACTCATGCTCAATAGCATACCAATGCAACCTAGCATGTTTGGTGAACTTGGTTTTGGCCAACCTAATTTGTCCTAATTTCGATATGTTAGTGCACTCAAAATACCGATCCATTTGTTCTTCCCACTTAATATATGTCTCTTGTCTTCCATCAAAAGTGGGTGCATAAGGTTCGGTGTTCCTAACAGGTCCCTTTTCTGAGTCAACCAAGTATGGATATAGGCTCCTAGGGTTATGCTCGAGATCACGGTATAAGGTCCTCCTAGGCTCCTGGCATGGGTGAGGTTGGGGACTATTAAATTTTGGATCAGGGGTCCAATTTTGATGTCTACGTTTCTCAAGTCCTTGGGCTCGGTCTCTAAAATGTGCAAAACCCTCATTCATATCCTGACTCAATTTGGTCATACTTTCGGTAAGAGTTCTAATAATGGCCTCTAAATCAGGTTGGGTTTGATCAGGTTGGTAGGGTACTTCGTTCCGGGTGGACATGATGATGCAAGCAAGCACACCAAATGAGACTCGACTGAAATGACTACGGGATAACTAGACCTAGAGCCCAAACTAGATGCCCAATCAGAGTGGCAAGCTAGCCTGTAGTAACTCGGGACTCAGCCAGGCAGGTGTAAGGGGAGTGTTAGGTCCCTAATTGCCAATCCTAGACACCAATCAGAGATTGGCCAGGTAGGCGGACCAGCACACAAGTCCTTCGGGATAGAATCCCTGAACCACCATTCTAGACACTGAGTACAAAGCACACACAGAGTAACTAGACAAACTGACTCAACATTAGCCTAGACCCGACTTGTTGGTGTCCCTAGCCCACTAGGGCAAATTAGGTCTAATTAATTTTAAGATTAAAGGCTTAGGTTCGAATGAGTGGGTGGTGGTTTTGGGCTAAGGAGAGGTTATCAACTCCTCCCCTTATCTTAGATGCTCAAATGCCCTTAAGATGAATTAAGAGATGAACACTCAAAAATAATTGGATTGCAGAACACAAAAATAGAGTTGCAGTAATTTAATCCTCAGAAATCTCACAGAAACCAATAAATCACAAAAAAATTATGCAAAATAGTTTCAATTACACTGGTTTCAGAAAAATAAAAATCACCAAATTTGGAGTTACCTGCAATACGAAATAATTCCTACAACAGGGCAATTACGGGCTGAAAATAGAGTACTTCCCCGTTTACAATTCCTGCTACGAAGTTATAACCCAACGGATCCCCTACACGCCCTAGGAACACCCCGTGGAATGGGAATAGGAGGTTTGCACCTCGCTTCATTCCTAGGACCGGACGTCCTGGGGAGTCTACTTCGAGCAGACAAAGTAAAAAGAGAGAGACTCAAGCAAGCAAACGAAACAGAAACCCTAGACAGGGCTCTGATACCAAAACTGATGCAGAACAAAAGCTCTGATACCAAAAATGATGCAGAACGGATGCTCTGATACCAAAATGATGCAAAACAAAGAACAAAGAAGCGTATGCGGAAGTAAAATTAAGATTAATTCCTTTTTTTTTTATTTTTTTATATTTCAGAAATTGGCTTTGACTCAAAGTAAAGTTAAACTAAGTTGAAGGAAACTAGGTAAGGATCGAAAGCACAATTTAGAAGAAGCTAAGTTATCAGAGTAGTTCAGAAGTAATGGATCGCTGGGGGTTGAGAAACTCCCAGACCTAGGGTTTCGCTCTGAACTTTCAACAGAACAAAAATAGAGAGGAGAGATGGTTTACTAACCAGACAGTGATCTTCTCAGGATTTTGGTGGAAGAACTCTCTCAAGCAGATTGTGGGATCCTCGGAGTCGGCAATCTTCGCAATGGATCCTCCAATACTGGGCTTGTGGTTTGGTCGGCTTCTCCTAGACTCAAGATCTGGGAAAGAAGAGGAACAAGTGATGGATTTCAGATACTCAAGAAAAGATTTACCAGGTTGAAGAACTTGAAAGCTGAAGTTGCTGAAATCAGGATTCTCCTGGAGGCCGATCTGACTTCCTCTTAGAACTGCTGTAGATCTGAAGTATCTGGACTGGAGCTGGATGCTGGTGGCCGGCCTGGACTTGGAGAGGGTGGCCGTGAGAAGTGGAATAGACTAGGGCTTGGTGGAAAGAGAAGGGTGATGGCGGCTAGGGTTTGGGAGTGGAGTGGCTAACCTAGGGTTTGGGTTTTGAAGATCTCACACCTCCTCAAGGTTCCAAGGGAACCCGGATTTACTCCCTCACGGAGCTCAACACATGGATGCAAGTGCGGAAGAGAGAAAACACAAAGTTTGCTAAAAAATAATTGGCTTCATTCATCTGATTTTTTTCAAGAGTTACATAGAGTTGAATACATAGACATAACAAAGAAATAAAATTTCATACACTTCCCATGTGGGACTAATAGGACTAACCCACACTTTAGGCATCAAATTCTCTTCCCAAGACTCCTTCCATGAGTGGGCAGCCCAAAAACTCCAAGAAAACTTGAAAATCAGCTCCAAATGGCAGGTTATGGGGGTGTCTCCTAGTATCTCTCCATGAATCAAGGATTTTCCCTTCATGGTTTGGCTCTTTTGGACACCTCCTAGTCTTGCACCACAAGTTTAGGCTTCTTCCTTTCATGGCTTTGGCACTTTAGGAAACTTTTGTGTGCCTCCTTGATTTTCTCCCCAAGACATGCTCTCTTCCCTTTTATAACTTGGGTTTTTATGGAACATTGTGGGGCACCTCCTTGATCCTCTCTTCAAGAAAAATTCTTGCCATCCTGGCTTGGGTTTATCTGGAAAGAAGTTGGCTCCTCCTTGGATTGAGGTATCTTGATGGATTTCTCCCTCAAGTGGTGCATGAAAGAAGGGACCTGCTTTCTTGTGGTGTGGGGACCAAGGCACACTGGATGGAGATGTGGTGCCTCCTGGACTCTGGCATGTGGCTGGGAGTGTGGCGCCTACTTGCTTGGTCCTGGGAGAAAATGTGGCACCTTGGAGAAGACCTAGACCACTTCTAGGACTTGTATTGAGTCAACATGACTCAACAAAATTTAAATTACAGGGAAATACAGACTCAAACTAAAATTGAGTTGACCAAGTCAACCCTTATTACAAAACCAGAAAACCCTAATTCTTCGGGCAATGTCAATTAGAGATCCAGATGGAGCCCTGAAGTCTTCTTCTGAGTCTGGTGCCCGCACCAATTCTCCCGGGGTGGGAGGAACTCGACCCTGTCGAGTATGGATCAAGCTGGCTCTAGTATCTCTCCAAGAGGTCTGGGTCCAATTCTTGTAATTCTTCTCGGGAGATCCAAGAGTTATCAGAATCTGGCCTTCCTTGCCAGCGGACCAGGTATCTTTGCTATCCTTGATTACGAGTAGAGATAACCTGATCATCCAGGATCTTTTCAATCTGCTCTTTCCTCACAGGCCAGTTTGTTGGTGGACACACAGGGTTGGGTTCACTCTCAAGAGCAGGATTAGGCTCAAAAAGGCTCACTGGGAATCACAGCTGGCTCTCAATACTTTACTAGGTCTGTAATGTTGAAAGTGGAGCTAATGCCTAGTTCTGAAGGCAACTCGAGCACATAGGCATTGGACCCTACTCTCTTCACCACTCTAAATGGTCCAGCTCCTCTAGCATGTAACTTTCTAACAGTTCCAGGAGGAAACCGTTCAGGCCTTAACCTAATCATTACATAGTCTCCCTCAATAAAAGTTTTGACTCGCCTTTGAGAATTAGCCAACTTCTTATAAGTTTCATTACTTAAATTTATTTTGGCATGAATTTCTTTATGCAAGTCCTTTACATGCTATGCAAGTGCATCAAGAGACTTGTGTGTGTGGACTAATAGTGAAATCAGATCAAGTGGTGTGTGAGGCTTGTATCCATGAACAATTTCAAAGGGACTCTAGCCTATAGACCTATTGATCGAAACATTATATGCAAATTTAGTCCTGGACAAAATACAAATTCCAATTCCTGGTGCTCTCAATCAAACCAAAATCAGAGCCAAAGCCTAGTAAAGGGTCAAAAAAAACTAAACTAAACTGACGACGCATTCCTAAAGAATGGAATTTATTCCAAAGGAACCCTAGGTCTAAACCTAACAAATTAAGGCTCTCTAGGTTTGACCTTGGGTCGGAGGAGGGCATGCAGAGCATTAAAACTTATTATGGATGCCTAGTAGGTGCCATAAGGTCTTCCAGAAGTAGGTGGCAAACCTAATAGGTTCTAAGGAGTCTTATAATCGAGAGATCTCAGTAAAGTGTAATCCCATTGCTCTAGAAACATGAGAAGATTCAGGGAAGGGTAGGAAATAAGAATCAGAGTTTTGAGGTGGCTTATTAGAAACAAGAAACAAACCTTGGTTATTCAGGATGACCTTAAAATGAGGACATTGTTCTATAGGTGCACTCATCCAAACCTCATGATTTGCTCTAGGAGGGTCTACAAGTGCAAGTTCTAGGGTAGGCTGGGTGCTCCTAGAAGGTGGAAGGTTATCAGGAAGGTCTTTGGAATGTTTATCTAAAAAGTCCTCTAAGTTACTGTCTTTTTCTTGTTCTTGGACCTTCTCAATGGGCAATTCTTGTGAACCCCTTCCTTCTTCACACTTCTCTACCAGATTTGACTCAGGGGTGTCTTCTTTGGATTCCTCAATGAGTTCAGGGGTATTCTCACTTAAACTTTCATTTGGTATAATTTCCTCTTCCTGAACTTCCTCAAAAGGGTCTTCTCTTAGGGTTAGCTCCTGAATTCCTTGAGTGGCAGGGGTCCCCTCAATAACCCCATTAGGTAGGAGTTGGTTAATTGAATTATCGACAGAGATATCCTCAAATTCTTCTTCTTTATATTCATCTATCAAACTTATGTCAGGCTCATATATTTCTTCCTTAATCTCACTGAAATGTTCTAATCTATTCTCCTTTGATTTCCCTTTAAGTACGGCTCTGATCAGGTCAACTAATTTTGGGCTGGCCATGCCTAACTCCTTCTCAGTGTTATCCTTCTGGTCAAGAGGTGACACAAGTGGGAATTGACAAACAAAAGTCTGGTTCACTACGGGTGTCGGATCAATCGGAACTTGACTCAAGTTGGTAGAGGTTGGCTTTAACTCCAATGTACTTGATTGGTTATATCTTAAAGACCACTCACAGTCTTGGGCTTCTTGGTAGGCTCGGTCTAACTTATTGGTTATTTCAAGGCATAGCTTCCTATAAATGTCTGGGTGTAACCCAACCCTAAACCTCGAAGTGATCTGAGCTTCGGTCTCAATGGTATTGCATTAAAGAAATGGCGACTCGACCTATCGACTCGAAGGATCTGAGCCGACTCGAATGTCGCTTTCAGGTATCTAACGGCTAGTTCAGAATTTATTTTTGAATGCCAAAAAGTACTCCAACGATCATAAATCATTCCCCAATGATCTACAATGACTAGAACTACCTTGGGATGATGGAAGCCTTTAAATTTGAAGGACTTGGACTACCTTAAAGCAATCAAGAAAAGAGTTCTTCAAAGAAGAGATAGATTCATTGAATATCCTACCAACTAACAGCACAAAGCATAAGAGCATTCAAGTCAAGCTTTCAAGTCTTCACCAACTCCAATTTGAAGCTTGAAGAAATTTTTGGGAAGAAGCCACTGAAGTAAATAAAGCTTATTCAAGTGCATTCAAGTGGACTTCCAACAAGCTGCACTAGTAACTATCCTACAACTTGAGTTTGTCATTTCTTGTTGCATTTACTTTCAATTCAATCTTTGAATTATTGGGTTATTGGTGAGCCTGGATGAGAAACCAAATAGGTTCTTGGTGAGCCTTGTGAAAACCAAGGGTTAGGTTCTTGGTGATCCTGTGAAAACCAAGTTGGGTTTTATTGGTGAGCCTGTTAAAACCAAAGGGTGTTGGGTTTTCTTTGGTGATCCCGTAAAACCAAAGTATAGAGGTTTTGGATTGTGATCTTGTAAAACAATCCTATTGTATTCGTGTGTGAATATAGTGGAAATCCCAAGTGGTATCTTTGATAGTGGACGTAGGAGCTGGGTTGCTCCGAACCACTATAAATTTGGTGTGTTTATGTTATGCTTTCTTTACTCTAGTTAGCTTTTGCATTTTATAACTCTATCATAGCACCTACCACTTGTAAAGGATTTTGAATTGCACATTACTTGATTTAATTTTTCAAACTCATAATTCACCTCCCTCTTGGATAGCCACCTGGATAACAAGAAGGACTCTGCTTCAGGGCACGTGTCACATGAAGAGACGCGTCTCTTCATGCATGGTTTTGCTTCCATCCCTTTTTTATGCAATTTCAAAAGGTATTGACCGGTCAAACATATTCAAGAGTCATGAGGTAAGATGAGAAGGCACTCCCTTGAAATGAAACACTCCAGTGTTTCATCTGCAGAAGGACTTTTGTCCTTCTGCATGCACCTTCATCTCCCGCATGCGCCAAGAGGCGCCAAGAATCTCGTGGTCAACTTTATCCATACCCCAAGCAACCTTTTACTAGTCAAAGCATATGCAATATGGGTGTCAAAAGAAAGATCATTAAGTCCTCTTTCTATCCATATAAATATTTTTTAGATCAAGGAACTACAGATTCCTCTAGGCATTTTTGAATGCCAAGGTGTCATTTTGGCATCTAGAGTCCCAACTCAAATGGACTCTTCAATAAGACAACCAAAATACCAAAAGAAAATCAGATCAAGCTCTGATTTTGCTATCCCCACTTAGGACTCAACCTAATTTAGCTTTTCATTTTTTAGGTTATCCTAATTAGCAAGCAACCGGACCCAATCCAATTGGGTTAGGAATTGGGTTAGCCTACATATGCTAGTATGCAATATGGCTAAACAATTAGGATCCCATGACCCTAATTAAACCATGAATGACTTCCTTAGACAACTCTCTATTGTGTGTGATCCATTGGGTTCCACATCTAGGCAACAATAGATTTAGGTTTGAGCCGATTCGATCCGATCGAACCAGATTGACCTAATTAGGTCAAATCGGCTCATCAAATTGTCCAATTTGAATAACACATCGAATTGACTCATGAAACTAATCCAATTGGTTCATAAAAACCCACAAGACAAGATTGATGTCTAGAAATGTGTCATGTCTACCGAGAAGATGATAAATTTGGTTGAAATTATCAAAATACCCTTCAGTAGTAAGTTACCGTGCAATTCAATCTTTCGATCTCCTATTATCTCGATTAAGTGATAGGTATGGATAAATGTCAAACCCTAATACTTAATCATATCAAATCTCAACTCGATCATGAGGACTCAATTGATGACTGATTAGAAGCCACTTCTAATCTCATCCCACTTTGTAAAGATTCCTTGAGTCACTCATCGAAGAGATTACACGTGATAACATATCCTCTTACCAGGATTGATCAATTTCTTGTTGGTCCACTCATATCCTTCATACACCTTCTACCATACCTAGAACACCCCGTACATGTTACAATGCCATGAATGAGTATGAACCAAAGTATAGCTCAGTGTGCACAAGGAACCATGGTGACCTCAGGTCTGATGACACATGCACAACTTCTACTATGGGACCTATCTTTTGACAAGGAGTAAGACTTCCATAAGATAGTCCCGATGTAGATCAGTTTAGTGTACTCATAACATAATGAGCACCCTTATCCTTGTATTAGTGTCTCTACACAAGTGGCTGTGTGACCAACCACCCTCATAAACTGTGCATAAATAGGATAAGCTAGTCTTACCGGATTCATTGATCCCCAATTCAATGGTCCAATGACTAGGAACATTCTATATTAGGGTTTATAAGAAATTAGATCTCACTATTATGAACTCCATCATAACCCTAATTCCATTGCCCTACTCTATGGGGTTATCAATAAAAATGTGACAGCAGTATATGATGAATCGGATGCCTTTTTGAATATGAAAGTATGTCATACATGAGATAAAAGTTTACAAAAAGGCCCTCAGAATAATTGGCTCTTAGTACACTTTTCTATCAAACTCCCAGTTGCACTAAAGCCAATCGCCCTTGAATTTTATGCCCATACAATCTAAGTGACAATCTAACTGCTACTTGGCTAAGCTTTAGTGAATGGGTCTGCTATATTGTTGTTTATGTCAGCTAGTTCGACGACAATATCTTGTCTTTCTATAATCTCTTGAATGAGGTGGAACCATCTTAGAATGTC
Source organism: Areca catechu (assembly GCA_021397845.1). NCBI lineage: Eukaryota > Viridiplantae > Streptophyta > Magnoliopsida > Arecales > Arecaceae > Areca > Areca catechu. The sequence goes on from CM038041.1 coordinate 75,194,502, forward strand.
CTTGGACTTGTGATGAGACCTTGGTTCCTTAGCTTGGGCAACAGCCCCAGCATTATCACAGTATAATGGCACTGGCTATTGTGCATTAGGAACCATGTCCAATTCCGTGATGAATTTCTTCATCCAGACAGCTTTCTTCAGGCTTTACTAGCAGTTATTACTCTGCCCCAGTGACTAAGTCAGCTACTGTTGGCTGCTTTGTACTCTTCCAACTCAATGCACCACCATTCAGGGTGAAGACATACCCTAATGTGGATTTGCTATCATCTGGATCTGATTGAAAACTATAATCTGTATAGCCTTATAGTTTTAACTCAGATCCTTCTTATACTAGAAAAGTATCTTTAGTCTTTCTCAGGCATTTAAGATTATCTTTCATAGCTTTCCAATGATCCTCCCGTGGATCTACCTGAAACCTGCTTATTATGCCCAAGGCATAAGCAACATCAGGCCTGGTACATAACATGGCATACATAATCGATCCTATAGCCAAAGCATAAGGAATCATAGCCATCCTCTCTCTTTCTTCTGATATCTTAGGAGACATCTTCTTAGAGAGTTGTATGCCTTGACTCATTGGCAAGTAACCTTTCTTACTTCCATCCATGTTGAATCTCTTCAACACTAAGTCAATGTACCTAGATTGGGATAAGCCCAGAATCCTTTTGGGTCTATCTCTATAGATCTTTATACCTAGTATATAGGATGCTTCTCCCAAATCCTTCATAAAAAACTTTGATGATAGCCAAGTTTTAACCGACTGCAACATTGGGATATCATTCCCAATGATCAGTATGTCATCCACATACAAAATTAAAAAAATAATGGTACTCCCACTTGTCTTCTTATGCACATATGGTTCATCCACATTTTTGATAAAACCAAATCCTTTGATTATTTCATCAAAATGGATGTTCCAACTCCTCGATGCTTGCTTAAGTCCATAAATGGACTTCTTTAACTTGCATACTTGGTTTGGTCTCCCACTTGAGACAAACCCCTCTAGTTGTGACATATAGACTTCTCCCTAAAGGTTTCCATTGAGGAAAGTAGTCTTTACATCCATTTGCCAGATCTCATAGTCATGGTATGCTGCTATGGCAAGCAGTATCCGAATGGACTTGAGCATGGCTACTGGAGAAAAGGTTTCATCATAGTCTACACCATGTTTTTATCTAAAACCTTTTGCTACCAGCCTAGCCTTATAGGTCTCAACTTGACCATCTACTACAATCTTCTTCTTGAAGACCCATTTACACACTATCGGGTTAATTCCTTCAGGTGGATCTACCAAGGTCCAAACTTGATTGGAATACATGGAGGTCATTTAAGATTTCATGGCACCAAGCTACTTGTCGGAGTCCCTACTCTTGATAGCTTCCAAATAGGTCATAGGATCATCGTCTTATATGATACTGGCTTCATTGTCATCCCTGATGACAAAGCCATATCTAAGAGGGTGCGCCCCGCACCCTCTCTGACCTTCAGAGAGGTGTGTATTGTGGCTATTCTTGATCCACAAGAACCTTTGGCTAAGGAACATCACTTGAAGGCTCATCGGTTTGTTGGTTCTGCTCTTCACACAACTCAAGTAAAGAATCACTACATCCTTCTTGGATAAACTATTGTTCCAAGAATGTAGCATGCCTACTAACAATTATCTTTTGCTTAGTAGCATTATAAAAGAGGTATCCCTTACCTTCTTTTGGGTAACCAACAAACTTATACTTTTCAGCCCTAGCACTTAACTTATGTCCTAAATTATTCTTGACATAAGCATGGCAACCCAAAATCTTTAAGTACTTAAGACTTAATTTTTTATCATTCCATAACTCAAATGGAGTGCTACTTACTGACTTAGATGGAACCCTATTTAATATATATGCAGCAGTCTCCAAGGCATGTCCCCAGAAGGAAATGGAAAGATTTGTGAAGCTCATCATGGACCTCACCATATCCAACAAGGTGCGATTTCTCCTTTCTGCCACTCCATTTAACTAGGATGTATAAGGAGGGGTCCATTCAAAAATAATGCCTTTGTCCTTGAGATGGTTCAAAAACTTACTAGACAAGTATTCCCCTCCTCGATCAGACCGAAGAGCTTTAACACTAAGTCCAGTTTATCTTTCAACCATACTCTGAGATTCTTTAAACTTATCAAAGGCTTCGGACTTGTGCCTCATAAGATACACATAACCGAACCTTGATAAATCATCAATAAAAGTGATAAAATAAGAATATCCTTCTCTAGCCTATGTTGACATTGGTCCACATACATCAATATGCACTAGACTTAATAATTCAGTTGCCCTTTCTCCATGTCCAGTGAATGGAGACTTGTTCATTTTTTCTTTGAGGCAGGACTCACAAGTTCATAATGATTGAAAATCATCTGGGTCAAAGTAATCCTCTTTGAATAACTTGTTTATCCTTGACTCACTGATATGATCTAACAGGCAATGCCAAAGATATGGAACATTGACATTATCTCTTTTTCTCTTTTTGTCATCTACAAGCAGTATTTCATCATTGAGTACTAAAGTTAGAAGACCATTCACAAAGAAACCATGCCCAAATATTGTATTATTATGAAGAATAGAGCATCCACTACTCTTAACACTTATTTCATATCCTTGTTATAACAACAAGGATATAGAAAAAATGTTTCTTACAATATTTGGCACATTGTAGCATTCTTCCAACCTTATGATATTACCCGAAGGTAATAACAGAAGATAGGTGCCCACAGCTTCAGCATATATGGGTTCTCCACTTGCCCCATATAATTTGAATTCACTTTTCTTCAAATTTCTAATTCTGTGGAGTCCTTGTAAAGATTTACAAATATGTGACCCACATGCATTATCCAATACCCATGAATTAGAAATAGATTCACTCAATGATAAATTGGTTTGTATCAAGTACAAACCCCTAGATGCACCACTTGCATCTACCTTCACATTTGCAAGACAAGTCTTGCAATCCTTCTTCCAATGCCTAAAAATGCTACAACGGAAACAGGCTTCATTAGCCTTCTTCCTCAACCAGTCCACATAGATTAAATTGGTTAACTTGTTGGCATCCAAGATGCCATGCAATGATGAATTTGAAGCCAAAAAAATAAATGTCCTAAGAACGATTTCAGCAGACCACTCGATGACATCCATAACAAGATAAGGACTTTCTATCTAAATATGTCTCCCACTATTTTTTTCAAATACCATAACCCTCAACTTTGGTAAGCAAGAAACCTTTCCTGGTTTTCTTAGTGGGGTTGAGATCGTTATTCGTCATGAGTGCCTTGTGTCTACACAACAAACACACATGAGTTCAAAGGTAGGACAACCTTACCAATTGCAACCCATGCAATTCTCAACAATTATCTTTGCCTTTAAGACACTTATGGCCTTGTATATGCATAACAAACCATAATGTCTTAGTTTAGTCGGACCCTTCATTTCCATATAGCCATGATTGAATAATATTACCCTTGTGTATGCACAACAAAGTAACATTTCCAACCATGCCATAAAGCACTTAGTGCACCAAGACAAATCTTATATCAAACCCTAGAGTAGGCCTTGTGTATGCACAACAAACCTACTATAGTCTTGATGTAAATTTGGCTTAGAATGAAGGAACGCAAAATATAGTACACTTAACCAATTAGCATTACCAAATTAAGATTTAGATATGACCAAATTGGCCAGGTGATTGGAAGGGGTGAGGGGGTCCCCCCGTTTCTTTCCTTAGACACCAATTAGATTGGCTAGGTCAATCAATGGAATCAATTAAAAATTTCATTCCCTTTACCTTCCCAGAACCACTTGCCTAGACACCAATCGGCTGATCAAACCCTAATCAGGTTTGCATCATGACCATGTTTTCTACTATGACTAAATATGATTTTTATGAGGGCTTTGATGGTCTCAAAAACACATTCTAAATTATCTTGATTACTATGCTTAAAACATATATAAACATGTAACATATCATCATAACATAACATGTTATGTTATACAAGCATATTATAACTAATATGCAAATCAAGGCATGATAGATATATAAAAATATCTTTCTCCTCACTTTTTCAAAGGATATGGCCATAGCGGCACCCCTACATGCCATAGGAGACTTATTGAATGGGATGAGAGGGCTTTTAAACCCTACTTGGCTCCGATGACCAGACGGCCATGGTGACAAACCCAATCCAAAATAGTTACTAGGTACAATCAACATGCATAATTTCATACTTGACATAATATCATGCATTTCATAAAAACTTGAAATTAAACATATTACCCTAATATGCAAAATTTTATATAATTGCATTATCATGTCATTTCATAAGGAAACCAGAAATCATACATATGAGTTTAGTCGGGTCAACTCGATAGGGTTCGGGTCGGCTCGATAGGGTCCGGGTCTACTCAATAGGGTTCGTGTCGGCTTGACAGTGGAATTTCATAAAACTCCAAAAATGGTTCATAACTGGTATGCCACAAGGATGGCTCTGATATCACTGATGGGAATTCTCCCGGGGTGCCAGGAATCATGTAGCATGTGGAAGTGAATTTCAAAACAAAATTCTAAACATGAAATCGTAATATGGCTAGAATACCCTAATTCCCAAGAACCCCTTATGCAATACCAATCAACGAAACATAAATGAAGTCAGAATACATACCTGGATTGCTAAAATCCAATCCTTCCCATGAGGTTCACAAGTGCAAGCCCTCCAACAGTGATCCACACGAGAATGGTACGGAGAAAGAATCCCTATCGGGGTTGCTTGCTTCAACAAAACTCTTTTGTCAGCCTTTTGACCTTTTACCACTCTAGGACACCCTGTCCTACTGTAGGGCTCTTTGGACACAGTCCTAAATCACTCTTAATTTTAGGACAACCATCCTCTAGGATTCCTTAGGCTTATGTCCTAAAACTAAGCCTTGTCCTAGTAGAAAAGAACTTGTCTTAACAAGACAAGTCTTGTCCTAAAGTAAGAAGGAGGGAGGGAGAAGTGGAAGATCACTCAGAATATCTTTATGGTGTGAAGAAAATCTAAAACTCATATCACCACCACTATTTAAAGTTTTAAGAGGGGCGCGTGATATGTCCTCCAACAGGTTATCGGATATGATTTTTCAAGACTGAAAAATCATATCCAATATGTCTCCTCATGCACCAAAAGACATATTGGCATCCATCCATTTTCCTGAATAATCTGTGACTTGCCACATGGTAAGTACCTGTCCATGGAAAGCCAAGAGGCACCTCTTCAATCTCCAAACACCAGAGAATATGAAGAGTCCTAAAAGTAGGACTCTACTTCAGAGTGTGTGCCACATGAAGAGATGCGTCTCTTCATGTGCGCTTTTGTTTCCATCCCTTTTTCATGCCATTTCAAAAGGCCTTGATCGGTCAAACATATTCAAAAGGCATGGGGTAAGATGGGAAGGCACCCCCTTGAAATGAAACACTCCAGTGTTTCATCTGTAGATGGATTTTTGGCCTTCTGCACGCACCTTCATCTCCCGCGCATGCAATGTGGTGCCAAGAATCTCATGGTAAACTTTATCCACATCTTGTGCGACCTTTGTCTATTAAAACCATATTCAATATGGGTGTCATAAGAAAGAGCATTAGGTCCTCTTTCCAATGATATAAATATCTTTTAGATCAGATGACTATAGGCTATTCTAGGCCTTCATGAATGCCAAGGTGTCATATTGGCATCTAGAGTCCCAACTCAAATGGACTCTTCAATAAGACATCCAAAATATCAAAATAAAATTAGATGAAGCTCTGATTTGGATATCCCCACTTAGGACTCAACCTAATTTAGGTTTCCCTTAATTAGGTTATCCTAATTAGCAAATAACCTGACCCAATCAAATTGGCTTAGGAATTGAGTTAGCTTACATATGCTAGTACGAAATCTAGCAAACCAATTAGGATCCCATGACCTTAATTAAACCATGAGTGACTTTCTTGGCCAACTCTATATTATGTGTGACCCATTGGATTCCACATCTAGCAAGCAGCAGGTTTAGGTTTGAGCTGATTCGATCCGATCGAACCCAATTGACCTAATTTGGTTAAATCGGCTCACCTAATTATCTAATTCGAATCACACATCAAATTGACTCATGAAACCAATCCAATTGATTTATTAAAATCCACAAGACAAGATTGATGTCTAGCAACGTATCATGCCTACCCGAAAGATGAGGAATTTGGTTGAAATTATCAAAATATCCTTTAGTAGTAAGTTACCGTGCAATTCAATCTTTCGATCTCCCATTATCGAAATGTCAAACCCTAACACTTAATCATAATGAATCTCAGCTCGATCATGAGGACTCAGTTGATGACTGATTAGAAGCCACTTCTAATATCATCCCACTTTGAAAAGATTCCTTGAGTCACTCATCGAAGAGATTACACATGATAACATATCCTCTTACCAGGATTGATCAATTTCTTGTTGGTCCACTCACATCCTTCGTACACCTTCCACCATACCCAGAACACCCTGTGCATGTCACAATGTCATGAATAAATATGAACAAAAGTATGGCTTAGTGTGCACAAGGAACCATGGTGACCTCAGGTCTGAAGATCACATGCACAACTTCTACTTTGGGACCTATCTTTTGACAAGGAGTAAGACTTCCATAAGATAGTCCTAGTATGGATCAGTTCAATGTACTCATAACCTAAAGAGCACCCTTATCCTTGTATTAGTGTCTCTTCACAAGTGGCTGTGAGACCAACCACCCTCATCAACTGAGCATACATAGGATAAGCTAGTCTTACCGGATTCATCGATCCCCGAATCGATGGTCTAATGACTAGGAACATTCTAGATTAGGGTTTATAAGAAATTAGGTCTCACTATTATGAACTCCATCATAACCCTAATTCCATTGCCATACTCTATGGGGTTCATCATAATCAATCAAAACATGACATAGCAGTATATGATGAATTAGATGCCTTTATTAATATGAAAGTATGTCATACATGGACTGGAAGTTTATAAAAAGGCCCTCATAATGATTGGCTCTTAGGGCACTTTTCTATCAGAGAATAAGTGGAATAATTTTATGGATTATGAGAGTTGAAAAGAAAGTGGTTTAGAATAATCTTAGCCTCATCTGTTTAGGCTAGGTGCACAGCATCCCAGGCTGAAGAGTATACTTGACTTCAATCCATGGAATCCCAAGTCCGAGCAGAAGTTGCAACTTGTATTGGGTATGAATAGTTGCACCTAGTGTTGGGTATGAACATAATATTGGTGAGACATTTGGCTTGCATTTGTAGTGCTTGTCAAAAAATATGGCCCATTAATAGCCATCTCTCTTGCACTAGGAGAGATTTAGCATCATGGGAGGGTGATTTCTAGTGCTTGGGCAATTTTCGTTGCTATTTCCGACAAGCCATTGGTAGTGCAATTTTTGCATAGACAGAGCTAGTGGAATTTAGGAAGATTTAGAAGATTACCAGGAAGCTTTGGAAGTCAGGAATTTCTAGCATGGTAGATCACCTTCAAAAGCAAAAAAGTTGAGGGTGCCCACTTCAGGCACATCTTTTCTATGTTTAGTCAAGGGATTCGAGGAGACAATGAGTTTGGTATGGTCCTTGCCATTGCCCATCAACATCGAGAGAAAGCATGCTATGGACATCGAGTCATATAGATGTGGAGTCTTTGAATTGATAATTCAGGTGCAATAAACATATTTTACTTTTAAGTATTTTATTTCAATATTGATGATGTTACATTTTTGTTGGGATGACATTTGTATTTTGTTATGAAGTTTGCAGAGGCTGTAGAGAAAAGGGCTATAGCATTAGAAGAGAAGGTTATAGAGGTTGAGAAGGAATTGTGCAAGGCCCTTGCTCGTACATCTAAGGTAGAGTAAGAATTTTAGGATCAAAGGGAATGAGCGGACAATCTTTCATGTAGCTCTATCCATTCGATCATAAAACATAGAGAAATGCACTTGAGAATGATTGAGACTCATAATGGAGAGGCTCAAGCCATTCAAAATACTGAAGTTGAAGTGACAAACATGAAGAGGGATCTTAATGCCGAGATTAAAGATTTGAGGGAATAGGCTAACACCCAAACAAATTAGTTTTTGGAGGTACTCCGATTTGCCAGGGATCAAAATGATGGTTATGGGAGGAACTCCACCCTTCCCAATCATCTTCAAGGTGATGGGCCTTTTGGCCAGGCCTTAAAAATGATTTGACAAGTTGAGTAGGCTCGGGATGAGGCTTTGGCCGAGGCACATTTCATCCAAGAAGGGTTAGAGGAGGAAAAGAAGAGGAACATTGAAGCATTCCAATGGATCCAAGGTCATCATTGATGAACACATAATTTATATGCTAGAAGCATTAAATGTTTTATTAATTAACTTTTACTAACTAAAATTTGATGCTTTTTATTTTATTTTGTAGGTAATTGAAAGATTAGGTCAATGTAATCAACCTAAGCTCAAATTGGCCCAAACTCAAGTGAATCAAGCAACCTATTGAAGATGCCAAAGGCCCGGGGATACTAAGAAGGGAACTCGAGTCTGAACTTAAGCTATAAATTCATCCAAGCAGACCAAATGGAGGATCCAATCTCACTGCTTGTTGGTGAAGGCTTACAGTTGTATAGTGGAAGACCGGGTTTTAAAATTTTAAACCTTAAAATCCTAGTCAATTGAAACCCTAGACCCAGGACTCCCTTGATTATTACAATTAATAGGGTAAAATATTTGTAAATGGAAGAATACTTGTAATATTAATATCCTTTTTTTTTACTAGGAACACAAATGTATACCCTCCAGATGTGATCCATATAGGAAACGAATCAAGGAAGCACTCCTCTTGCTTGCTTGACACCTTTCGACATCCTTTCTTCTTTTAGTAGTCTTTTTTCCCTTTTTGGATATTTTTCCTTGTCCAAAAGCTCTCTTACTATCGTATTATCCTTTTTAATTCTCTTCCTATGCCCTTATCTTAAAATGGTGGACTTGTCATAAAATAGACTTGTCCTAACAAGAGAAGAAATAGAGTTATCAAGATAAATTATTAGATCCCTGGCTTCAATCACTGAAGCTTGTAAATAAGAAGAGAGGAGACATCTAATACACCCTTTCATCAATCCCTTATCTGATATTTAACATATCAGATAAGAGCCTTTAATCAGAAAGAGTCCCTTCGTAGAAAAGCTGCAAAGTGAACATCGTTTCACTAATTATTTATGCCAAGTGTTGCTTATCACAACTCTTCAAAAAAAATATAAAATTAATCTTTAATTTCAGAATTAAAGACATGATCCCACACCCTAATAAGCATATCAAGTAGTGAGCTTATCTAAAAAGTAAATGATTAACAAGCAGTAGGACTCATAGCCTATCCATGCACCATATATATGAAGCATCACGTCCCTTCATTATTCAAACCCTTTCTTACATCAATTGATCTGCCAATTCCAGTCAATCTGGGCATCTAATAGATAGGATTGGGGCTAAGCCTTATCATCTTAAAGGTGATTAATTTGTAGGACTCATGGTCCTTCTATGCCCCTTATTTTATGCACATGCTAATATGGTGACAAGAGTCCCATGCCCTTGGGACTCTTGGTTTAATTAAACTCTTAGTTTAACTAATGGATAAGGCTAATAAATTAGGATAAATCCTAATTTGGATAACCCACTTAAGGCTCAATCCAATTTATGTCCCACTCAAATTGGTTAGCCCAAATAGTAAGCATTTAAATCCAATCTAATTAGGTTAGGAGTTGGCAAGCCAACATATGCTAGTTTGCTAATTAGCTAGCCAATTAGGATCCTATGATCCTAATAAAAATATACATGACTTCCTTGATAAATTCCTTAATGTGTGTAACTCTTTGGGCTCCTCATCTAGCCAGCAATAGTATTGGAAAGGATTTTAAAACTTTGATCATTATGAAACCCAAAGACACCAAAAACCCTAATCCAAGATCTCCTTTCTACATTTCAAAAGTAAATCAACCAAATAATTATAAATACATGATCGTGTGACATACCTAGATTGCTGAAATCAAGAAATCCTACTAGGAACATAAATATATGACCTCCAAAGGTGATCCACACAAGAGTCTATCCAAAGAAGTACTCTTTGATTGCTTGATTCTTCCTGGCAGCCTTTCCTTCAAGCACAGCCATTTCCTCTTTATTTGGACCTTTCCCTCTTCAAGAGCACTCCAAATGCTCTCTAATGATGTCCTACTTCCTTATAAATCCTTCTTCTAACTCATTTTGTAGTATTTTCTTAAAGTAGAGGACCTGTCCTAATGGATGGACTTTGTCCTGACAAGGAAATAGAGTAATTAGAAGGCTTTGGACTTCTTTTTAGATGCATAAACCCATGTTGGCCCCCCTTTAAATAGGGAATGAGAGGGAAGGAATTTGGGGCATCAGATGAAGAGGAGAGGTGTCATCAAGGGTTGCATATGTTGATAGGGCATGATGAGAAGTGGGGCATGATGAAGAGTTGCATTCACTTCTTTGAAATAAAAAATGCAATGCCTCTTGGTTGACTATCTCAAAGAACACAGGTTCGATCCCAAGCCCTATCAATTTATTTAAATAAATAACATTTTATGGTTAATTTAGGGAATGAAATGTGGTGCCTCCTCATGGAATTATGTGCACATAGAAGTGGACACACCTTATCATTTAACCTTCTCATTTCACCGTATTTGGGGCGCCAATGAGTCCAAGGTCACGTGTTCAAATCCCAAATAGCACATAAATTAATTATTTATTTAAATAATAAATTTATTAAAGAATTAAAAATATATAAATAAAAGTTAATCTATTTTAAGCTCAAATAAATTGATCCAAAATAGACTGCAAGCTCATGTCAACCTAAACTTGCCAAATTAGGCTGAATTTGAATCCAATTCAAATGAAAATACCTAGAAAAGTTTGAAAAATTTTATAAAATTAGAATTAATTTTAGATAAGCTACCTAACACATGGATAATATAAATTTAAGTCCATCTTAAATTAATTATCCCAATAAGCAAGCAATCGAACCTAAATCGATTAGGTCAAGAGTTTTGGTTAGCCTATATATGCTAGTATGTAAACCTGGCTAACTTATTTAGGATCCAAAAATTATAATAAATTAAAATTAACTTCTTCAGTGAATTCTCTAGTGTGCGTGGAACTCTGGGTTCCTCATCTAGCCAGTGGTAGGTTTATGTTTAGCCCAAATTGATTTAATTAGGCAATCGACTAGACAAATCGAGTCAAATTGAGTTAACCCAAACTGTCAATTTGAAGCAACTTTTAAATTGACTCAAGAAATCAATTAAATTGATTCATGAAAAATCTATAAGATAAAATTGAAATCTAGCAATGTATCATGCCTACTTGAAAGATGTGAAATTTGGTAAAAATTATCAAAATACCCTTCAGTAGTAAGTTACCATTTAATTCAATCCTTCGATCTTTCTTTATCTTGATTAAAAATGGGCATGGATAAATGTTGGTGGGGACACCAGGATAAGACATAGATCCCTGGATCCCATATATTTTAATTAGTCATGTGTCAAAGTCTTAAAAATTTTGTAATCAATTAAGATTGAGTCCTGTAATAAGTTGAGGTTAGTTGATTTGTCTCAACCCTCAACCTAGTCAGTATTTTGAGTCCTATACAAAAATTATGAGTCTAGTATGGGCCCAATTTTTGTACAAAAGAAGAGGTCACCCTATTTTGGAGTTCCACCAGGCCACATCTAGGAGTAAGAGGTCACTACATCAATCCATTGAATCTTGTGTGACAACCCAGGATCCAAGATGCTTCCAGAAATCCTGATTCTTTTCAGATGTCCTCTAGATGACCAAATTCCAATCCAGATGCCAGAGCATATTCCCAAACTAGGACATCCATGATTCCAAAGGTCCCTCTACATCCTAGTCCAAAGAAATCAAGTCCAAGTGTCAAGCCCAAGCCCTAAAGAAGCAAGACTCTATGGAATATTCTTGCAACCAGGCTACCAGGCCACCCCAGCATTCAGAGGCCCAAATCCATGCACCCAAGCCCCTTTAGGCCGGCCCCTTGCTGCCCCTAGAAGCCCAACACACCCTCCTAGGCATCCTTGAAGTGTTCACCAAGTCCAAGAGGTGTCCTTGAGTGGAATAGTCAAAGCATGAAGGAAAAAAAAGAAGACTAGGTCAATTCCTAGCCTAATGGGGATTTGTTTTTCTAACCTAGCTAGGAAAGGACTTGTATTCCAATTTGGAAGAGGACATGTAACCCAAGTGTAACCATGGTTAGTGAGGGCATGGGAATTCTATAAATACCCCATCCCTCTTCCTCTTGTAATAAACTTTTATTCATGATATCAAAACCCTGGTGAATTTATTTTGAGATTGTGGGCTTGTTACTTTGTTTTTTTTTGGTTCTTTGGTTTGTTTTTGTGTTTCTTTGCTGCCCTAGATTCCTTCCACACCCTAACTCACTACCATCCAAGCATTCACACATCCAATAAGGAGTGCCCTAGGCCGCCAAGCAAGGAGATCTTCAACAAGCTTCAAACAGCCCAGCTTCTAAACCCTAACCAGATTCTTTATAAACCTAATCCCTTTTCTCTTTCTTACTTGCTATTTTGATTGACAATTGATGTTTTGCAGGATCCCCGAGGTATTTCACCTCCCCAGAGGAGGCTTTCCTTGAATCTGGAACCATCCAAATCAGCCATCTAATCAAGGGAACCGAACTTCATAATCCAGACTCTAATTATATTGCTGTGTGATCTCTTCATCGGAAGTCCTTCAAGTCACTGATTGGTGACATCCTTTCCTTCTTTTAATTTCTGATTTGATGAAGATAAGTTATCCTAATCCAAGAGTTTCTCAATTCTTAGGTCCTGGAATTTATTATTTTGCATGAGTTTGCCTGCGATACGATGATTCTATGCATTGCTCTTCTTCTTGCTAGTTCTTACTTTTATTTGGGGATTTAGCTCACAAACTAAATTATAAAAATCACAAAAAAAAATTATTGTACTATTTTTTCTACATGTTTAGCAATCATCAAGTCCATTCCGCTTTAGTTTGGTATCAGAGCGGGTTTAGGATATTTTTCTACTTGCTTTGCATTCACAAACCCTAATTTAGCATTTTGTCCACTTCATAAGGTGTCAAGTTTTCATTTGATTTTGGAATCCTAAACATTTTATTTTACATGAAGTCTGCACTACATCTCCTCTATTCAGTCTTAGTAATTATCATAATTTTTAATTATTTTTATAGAAACCCTAAAGTCTTAAAAGTCAGCATCATAGGAACCCTAACGGAATCCTAAAAATCTCTGTAGCAGTCCAAAACCCCTAATATTTGCATCACTATTTGATTTTTTTTATGCAAAAATTTGGTATGTAGAATCAAAACCATCCATCCTCTTTTCTAGAATTTTTTTGATTTTTTTTTGCATCGAAATCTATGTCAAATTATGCATCGGTTGAAACCCTAATTCCTGAATTCTACTATTTCTGCATTTTGACTCAACCTAACCTAATCAACTTCCAAACCCCCCAATCCCAAGCCAAATTTTGTTTGCTAACCCCGGTAAACTTAAACTTAACTTGACATCTCATAAATTAATTAAAAATAATTTTATTTTCTAATTGTTTTAAATTTCATCAGGACCATTAAATGTTCATCATCTTTTAATCTAATCATAAGGGCAATCAATATAATAACAGGGCAAGAGGTCATAACCTATCCTGGGCCTAAAACAACCATCCAACATTTCCACCCAAGCCTTAATTAAAATTAATTAGGCATAATTTACCCTAACGGCTAGGTGACACCCAACAGGTCGGGTCCAAACCGTGTGGGCAAACTAGTGCATTTAATCCTTTAGCTATTACTTAAAGCTGGTTCTAAGGCTGGGGGTCCAGAGTCAAATGATCTAAGTGGACTAGTGGTTTATAATTAGGATCCTATGACAAGCAAGGGGAGCCTCCCACCACCCCACCCCTTACCTGGCTAGTGGAAGGATTAGCTGCTGGGTTAACTGTATGTTGAACTGACCCATTCAGTTTTGACTCTAGGTCTAGCAAGCCCTAGATTGTACTGACATTTTTCTTTTGCATGCTTGGCTACATCATTCCACTTTGATTGTTTGATTTGTTGCATGAACACTAGATTAGGAACCCAATACCATAAGTCTACACCCCAACCCAACTCAACCATGGATCCCAATTTTGAGGCTTTTATAAAAGCCATGAATGAACAGATGGCTGCCCAATTAACCACCCAGATCCACCAATCCGATAGCCAAACCCAAAATCAATTAGCTCAGATGGACCTCAAACATGATCAAACCCAAAATCATCTTGTTCAGTTGACCACTCAACTCAACCAGATAACCCACGCAAATAATCAAACAACCACTAGGATCGACCAATTAACCACTAGATTAAACCATGTAGAGAATCGACCAGAGACTATAGAGAAAACCTAAGACTCCAATGCTAAACCTAATCCTGACCCATCCTGTTCCACCTCTCAAAACCCTAGGGGAATCTTAAATCCATATCAAGTTATGGAACTCAACCCTAGGAGGACCCAATCCCCGGTTTAATTCATGAAACCCAAACTCAAGAACCATACCAAGAGCCTGACCATAGAAGAGTTCAACCTCATGAGACATACCAAGAGCCCAACCATAGGGAAGTCCACATCCCTGACCCTATCCAAGACCCAAACCATAAAAGGCCCCAACATGAAGCCCATGATCGAGATGAAAGGGCCATGAAAAATATTAGGATAGAAGCACCCACCTTTGATGGAAGTCTTGAACCAAAGGTCTATGTAGATTGAGTAGGTGATATGGATTATTATTTTGAATGGTATGAAATGAGTGAAGGGATGAAATATAAATTTGCTAAGATGAAGTTGATTCATCATGCTAGATTACATTGGGCTAATCTTGAGCATACTAGGAGACAACGAGCACTTCTACCTATAACTACTTGGCAAGAGATGAAAATGCAACTCAAAGAGAAATACCTACCAGAATCCTACAATCAGCAGCTCTTAGACCAACGGAACAAAATTAATAAAGGGAATAGATCAGTGTCAGATTATATTGCTGAATTTGATGAGTTTGCTGTTAGGTGTAGTGTAACCGAGTCCTTAGACCAAACCCTATCCATGTTTAGAATTGGATTGCATGAGGATATTAAAAGGGAACTATACATGAGAGAGGTCCTTGATTTGGAACAAGCCTATCAAATAGCTAGACATTATGAACAATTCCAAAGAGGACCTACCTATCAGAAACCTGAACCTATTAGGAACAATACCCAATTCCCAAGATCAAAGCCAAACCAAGTATACCAGGGTAGACCAAATCCTAACCCCAACCCAGGTCGATTTAACTCCAACCTAGTTAGGCCAAACCCTAACCCAGTCCGACCCAACACTAATCCGACCCGATTCAATCCCAACCCAAACCATCCCAATCCTAACCCATCTCGACCTAACTCGAGTCCGAGTCCATCTAGTTCAAGTAATTCTGTACCTGATAGAATCGACAAGGGTATGGCACCAATGTTTCAGAAAGCCCCAAGCCCTAGCTCCAATGCCTGCTTTAGGTGTAATATGGTAGGTCACTATGCTAGTCAGCGTCCCACCAGGTCATTACACATAGGGGAGCATGAAGAACAAGAGACTGAACCCAATGTCGATGACCTAGAAGAAGAAGTTTATGAGGCTGAACCAAACTTGATAGAGGAATATGAAGGAGATGAGGATGAATTTGATCAAGTAGGGGTAATTAGATGTAATTTAACCCAAACCCAACTTGAGAAAGATTGGCATAGGACTAGCATCCTACAAACTTTTGTTATGTTTAGGAATAAAGTATGTAAGATTATAATTGACAGTGGTAGTTGTGTCAATGCCATTGCTACTGAGACAGCTAAATCTTTAGGCTTGACCCTAGTTCTACATCCCGACCCCTATAAAGTATCATGGGTAGATTCCACCTCTATGCCAATCAAGTCTAAGTGCCAAATCTTAATTAAATTGCAATCATATGAAGAAGAGATTTGGTATGATGTCCTTTCAATGAAGGTTAGTAGTGTCATTCTAGGTCGATCATGGCTATATGATCATGATGCTATCCAATCTGGTCAAACCAACATCTGTACCTTTTATTATCATGAGAAGAAGTTTGTGATTTACCCCACTCAGCCTAGGAATCAAAGAAATTCTAGTAGCCTTAGATCAAAACCAAGAGTAAATCTAATTAAGGCTAAAGAATTAGAGGTAGACCCTTTTGAACCCACTAAGGAATTCATGAGAATTGATCCTGAACACACTTTAATAATTAAAAAAGTAATTAAGCCAGGATCAAACTTTATGGGTGAAACTAATAATTTACAAGAGTTGTTCATAGAGGAAGCCCAAGATCAAATCCCTGAAGAACAACCAAAAGAAATAGGTGTATCTGAATGTGAGTCCACAGACTCAATCTATATGCCTGCACCTATACTAGCCTCTGCACAGCATATGCATCATGAAATTAATCAAGAGCTGAACAAAATTAATGAACTAAATAACATCTTGGCTAATTCCCAAAATAAATATGAAGAATTTTCTGCAGAGGAATATGTGACTGTCAGACAATTTTCTGCTCGCGAAGCTGGCCCATCCAATATAATGAATAGTAGTGGACCCAATGCCTATGTGCCTGAGATATCAACTGATTTAGGTATTAGCTCCACTTTCATCATCTCAAACTTTATAAAGTCTAGGAAGCCAACAGTGATACCCAGCGAGCCCCTTGAACCACTCCCGTCCTTTGAGAGAGAACCCACCCTAGAGCGACCACATATAATTTGGCATTATGGTGAGGTAAAGATTGAAAGAGCACTGGATGATCAAGCTATCGGTACCCAGGATAGAGACTGTCAGCGATATTTGGTCCGGTGGCAAGGTCAGCCAGAATCTGAGGATTTATGGAATGTTTGTGCGGATATGCAGCACCTCAACCCAGACCCTCCTTGAGCCAAATTGACCCACACTCGACGGGGTCGAGTTCCTCCCGCCCCGGGAGAATTGATGGGGAAACCAGGATCAGACATAGATCCCTAGATCTCATATGGTTTAATTAGTCACGTGTCAAAGTTTTGAAATTTTGTAATCAATTAAGATTGAGTCCTCTAATAAGTTGAGGTTAGTTGATTTGTCTCAACCCTCAACCTAGTCTATATTTTGACTCTTGTACATAAATTATGAGTCTAGTATGAGACCAATTTTTGTACAAGAAAAGAGGTCACCCTATTTTGGAGTTCCACTAGGCCACATCAGGAGTCAGAGGCTGCTACATCAATCCATTGGATCTTGTATGACAACCCAGGATCCAAGATGCTTCAAGAAATCATGATTTTTTCCAGATGTCCTCCACATGCCCAGATTTCAGTCCATATTCCAATCCAGATGCCAGAGCATATTCCCAAACTAGGGCATCCATGATTCCAAAGGTCCCCTTACATCCTAGCCCAAAGAAATCAAGTCCAATTGCCAAGCCCAAGCCCTAAAGAAGCAAGATTCTATGAAATATTCCTACTAGCAGGCTATTAGGCCACCCCAGGTTCCAGAGGCCCATGCACCCAAGCCCCTTTGGGCCGGCCCATTGCCACCCGTAGAAGCCCAACAGGCCCTCCTAGGCATCCTTGAAGTGTTGTCCACGTCCAAGAGGTGTCCTTGAGTGGAATATTCAAAGCATGAAGGGAAAAGGAGAAGACTAGGTCAATTCCTAACCTAATGGGGATTTAATTTTCTAACCTAGCTTGGAAAGGACTTGTATTCTAATTTGGAAGATGACTTGTAACCCAAGTGAAACAATAGTTAGTGAGGGCATGGAAACTCTATAAATATCCCATCCCTCCCCCTCTTGTAATAAACTTTTATTCATGATATCAAAACCCTGGTGATTTTATTTTGAGCTTGCGAGCTTGTGTTACTTTAATTTTTTTGGTTCTTTGGTTTGTGTTTGTGTTTCTTTGCTACCCTAGCATCCTTCCACACCCTAACTCACTATCGTCCAATCCTTCACATGTCCAAGAAAGAGTGCCTTAGGCTGCCATGCAAGGTGATCTTCAACAAGCTTCAAACAGCCCAGCTTCCAAACCCTAACTTGAATCCTTCTAAACCTAATCCCTTTTCATTTTCTTACTTGCTATTTTGATTGACCCTTGACATTTTGCAGGATCCCCAAGATGTTTCACATTCCCAAAGGAGGCTTTCCTTGCATCCAAAACTATCCAAATCAGCGATCTAATCAAGGAAACCAAACTTCATCATCTAGACTCCAATCAGAGTGCTGTGTGATTTTTTCATTGGAAGTCCTTCAAATCACTGATTGGTAACATCATTCTCTTCTTTTAATTTCTAATTTGTTGAAGATAAGCTATCCTAATCCAGGAGTTTCTCAATTCTCGAGTCCTATAATTTATTATTTGGCATGAGTTTGCCTGCGATATGAT
Source organism: Areca catechu (assembly GCA_021397845.1). NCBI lineage: Eukaryota > Viridiplantae > Streptophyta > Magnoliopsida > Arecales > Arecaceae > Areca > Areca catechu. Next base: position 75,213,058 of record CM038041.1, read on the forward strand.
GATTCTATGCATTGCTCTTCTTCTTGCTAGTTCTTACTTTTATTTAAAAATTTAGCTTACAAACTAAATTTTAAAAATCACAAAAAAATTTATTTTACTATTTTTCTTGCATGTTTAGCAATCATCAAGTCCATCCCGCATCAAATGTCAAACTTTTACACTTAATCTATTCAAATCCCTAATCATTATTGAAGACTCAACCGATGATAAATTAGAAAACCATTTCTGATTTTATCGTGCTTTGATCAAAGACTTCCTGAGTCATAATTTGATGAGATCACATGATATAACTTCTCCCCTTACTAGGAGTGATTGATTCCTTGTTGACCTACTTGTTACCTTCATACATAATTAAACTATAGGGTTCCGGTGCAACGCAGCGGAAGGGTAATTTCAAAAATTAAAATTAATATGCACCAAAATCCTAAAATAGGAATGCTTAATAAGACTAGAATGTATGAAGACAAACATTTCTATGCAAATTGAATTAGAATACCAACCTGTAATCGCTAATTCCAATTTATGAAGACTTAAAACTTGAAGATCAACGGGCTATTTGAATTCACCAGGCGTCCAAGTATCCGCCCTCCGATGGTGATCCACACAGAGCAATGATCAAGAACACTATCTTCTTGTTCAATGGTTCCTCCTATTGAGTTCTTCTTCCTAGAACTCAAATCTTCGGATTATGGCCAGAATTCTTCCATATAAGAGGTTGCCTTCCTTTCTTTTATCTCTTCTCCTACTTCCACTAAGACCTTGACCCTCTAAGACACTCTTGTCTTGAAGATAAGACTTTGTCCTAAGGGTATTTAGGCTTGTCTTAAATTAGAGGAGAAATTAAGACAAGAATGTCTTAATGTAAGAAGGAAAGAACAAAATCAGAACTCCTTCTTTCCTTTACCGTCGGAGACTTTCGCTCTTGTTCTTGTTCAGTAGTAGAGTTTCGACAGAGGTGTACTCTGTAAAAAAAATAGTGCAAGAACAAGAAAAGAGTGAAAGAGTCTTTAGGAGAGGAAGAAGGATTAAAAACATTACCGAGTTTTGATTTTCCTGACCCCTTAAATAGATCTCAGAGAGGCGCCCACACATCTCTTCATGAAAAACTTCTCACGCCCTTTCTCATTTTCTCACGCCCCATCCTTCATTCTCACGGCCTTCCGGATAAATCCCATGGCTTTTCTTAAATAAAAAATCATGATTTTTTTAAAAGAAAGGAGTCGCGACTTTTAATCTCCGAAGAGATGTTATTTTGCGCAACCGGGAAGCAACAAATGCCTTCTGCCTTTCTTAAAAAAAACATCAACCCTTGGATTCCAATCCAGGGGGGGACAATTGAGGCGCTAAAAGAGAAAAGGAAAAGCCGCCCCATATAAAACACCGGAGTTTTTTTTCTTCTTGTTTTTTTTTTTTTTTTTTTTTTACGGAGTGCACCAAGAGTCCATGCGCCATGGACTCTTCCAAATGGTGTGCCAAGAGTCCATTAGCGCATGGACTCTTGGCATTTTTGGCGTGAAAATGCTAAGGGGCGGGTGGGGGGCTAACTTAGATACATGGTTAGCCAATAGGGTTAGCCATAATCCCTATAACCTCAATTAGGGTCTAATTAGATCCAATTAGAACCCAAATTGAACCAATCCAGAACCCTAATTCGAATCTAATTCAAATAGAAGCTAGGATTTGCAACACCTGCTAGAGTGTCATCATGCAAAGATGATTTAATTACAAATTTAAACCCTTGATCAATTCTCTTAAGTGTGTTACCCAAAGGGTTCCACATCTAGCCAGCAGTGGGTTCGAATACAAGTTGACCTAATTTGATTAGAACTCTTTCTAATCGATTTAGGTCAAACCGGGCTTACCCGATTATGATCAATTAGTACTCTTCCTAATAAGTGATCATTCAATTTAATCAACCGTCAAGACAAGATTGACGTCTAGCAACGTGTCATGTCTACCCAGAAGATATGGAAATTCTGGTGAAATACCAAAACTACCCTTCAGTAGAAAGTTACCGTACAATTAAATCCTTCGATCAGCCTGCACCCAAAATATAATTATGGATATGGATATATGTCAAATCCAATATTATATTTGTTTCTAGCTCAATCTTATATTGATGATTCAATTATCTTGATATTAGAAACCATCTCTAATATCTTTGCTTTGATCAAAGATTCCCTGAATCATCATCCGATTGATAACTAGCTAGATGCAATCTCCTCTTACTAAGAGTGATCGATTCCTTGTTGACCTACTCATTACCTTCATATCCAATTCACCATTCCCAGTATAAATCCTGTGCATGTCTCAGTGTCATGATTAGGATTGAACCAAAGCATGGGTTCATGTGCATAAGGTACTTATGGTAGTCTCAGGTCAAAGGATTACTTGCACCATTCCCACTATGAGAACCATCCATTGACATGCAGCTAAGACTCCATTAGATGATCTCAAGTTGGATCATTTCAGTGAACTCATTCACTAATGAGCACCCACATTCTAGTATTAGTGTCATACATAAGTGACTGTGAGAGCAGTCACCCTATTTAGTATACATAGGATGTGCTAGTCTTACCGAAAAACACTGATCCCCTACTCAGGGTTCCTTTGACTAGGAATATTTTAGATTAAGGTTTTAAGACTTTAGGTCTCACTGGTATGATCTCATCATAATCCTAAAATCATAGCCCTTATCTATGGGGTTCAACATATAATAATAATCACAGCGTATGATGAAAAATAATGCCTTTATTAAAATATTAATAATTACAATGGTTTGGGAGATACAACATAGATTGGCTTGTAGGGCATATCCCTTTCAATCTCCCACTTGCAATAAAGCCAATCGCCTTTAAATCTTAATCCCATACTCTCGAGATGGCCATCAAACTCTCGCTGTGGTAGAGCCTTAGTGAATAGGTCTGCTACGTTGTTCTTTGTATCAACTCTATTTATGTAGACATCTTGTCTTTCTACTATATCTCGGACGAGATGGAAGCGTCTCAGAATGTTCTTGGACTTATGATGAGCTCTTGGTTCCTTAGCTTGAGCAACAGCTCCAGTGTTGTCACAGTAAAGTGGCACTGGGTTTTCAATCTTAGGAATAACACCCAACTCTGTGATGAACTTCTTCACTAGACTGCTTCCTTGGCGGCTTCACTAACAGCTATGTATTCTGCCTCTATTGTTGAGTCAGCTACAGTCTGCTGCTTGGTACTCTTCCAACTCACTGCTCCACCATTTAGGGTAGAAACATATCCCGAAATGGATTTGCTATCATCAGGGTCTGATTGAAAACTAGAATTAGAATAAGCTTCTAGTTTAAGATCAGAACCACCATAAACCAGGAAAATATCCTTAGTCCTTCTCAGGTACTTAAGAATATTTTTAACTACTTTCCAATGATCCTCTCCTGGATCATCCTGAAACCTACTGACAATGCCTAAAGAATATGCCACATCAGGCATGGTACATAACATGGCATACATTATGGACCCTATTGTCGAAGCATAAGGTATATAATTCATTCTATTTCTTTCTTCAGGTGTCTTAGGAGACATCCATTTGGAAAGATGTATGCCTTGACTCATAGGAAGATAACCTATTTTACTTCCATCCATGCTGAATCTTTTCAGCACTAAGTTAATGTACCTAGACTGGGAAAAACCTAGCATCCTCTTAGACCTATCTCTATAGATCTTAATACCTAGTATATAGGATGCTTCTCCCAAATCTTTCATGGAAAACTGGTTTGATAGCCAAACCTTGACTGATTGTAATATTGGGATATCATTCCCAATGAGGAGTATGTCATCTACATACAGAACCAAGAAGACTATGGCACTCCCACTAGTCTTCTTATAAACACATGGTTCATCCACATTTTTGATAAAACCAAACCTTTTAATAGTTTCATCAAAGCAGATGTTCCAACTTTTTGAAGCTTACTTTAATCCATAAATGGATTTCTTTAGCTTGCATACTTGATTAGGTTTATTCTTTGAAATAAAACCTTCTGGTTGTGACATGTAGACTTCTTCCTCAAGGAAACCATTGAGGAATGCAGTCTTCACATCCATCTGCCAGATCTCATAATCGTGGTATGCTGCTATAGCAAGTAAAATCCGAATTGATTTGAGCATGGCAACAGGTGAGAATATTTCATCATAATCAATTCTCTGTTTTTGTCTAAAACCTTTTGCCACTAATCTAGCTTTATAGGTTTCAACTTGGTCATCAGCCCCAATCTTTTTCTTATAGACCCATTTGCACCTAATAGGATTAACACACTCTAGTGCATCGACCAAAGAGCATACTTGGTTGACATACATAGAGTCTATCTCGGATTCCATGGCTTCTTGCCATCTATCTGAATCAGTACTCAAGATAGCTTCCATATAGGTCAGAGGTTCATCATTTTGAATGACTTGGGCTTCATTATTTTTAATAATAAACCCATACCTCTCAAGTGCCCGTGACACTCTATCAGACCTACGGGGAGGAGTTTTGTGTTCTGGTTCTGATCTAACTATACGTTCTATTGATCGAGAATTGTCTATCTGTGTTTATTGTACTTCTCCAAGTTCAATAGTTTTACCATTGCCCTTTTCTAAAATAAACTCTTTTTCTTGAAAAGTGGCATGTCTGCTGACAAAAATCTTTTTTTCAGTTGGATGGTAAAACAGATATCCTCTACCCTCTCTAGGATATCCTACAAATAGACATTTATCCGCTCTAGGTTCCAACTTATGTCCAAAATTTCTTTTAACATAAGCTGGACATCCCCATACCTTAAAATATTTAAGATACGGTTTCTTTTCACTCCAAATTTCATATGGAGTACTAACAACGGATTTAGAAGGTACTTTGTTCAGAATGTAAACAGCAGTTTCTAGGGCATGACCCCAGAAGGAAATGGGTAAATTTGTGAAGCACATCATGGATCGTACCATATCTAATAAGGTACGATTCCTCCTTTCAGCTATACCATTTAGCTGTGGTGTATAAGGAGGGGTCCATTCAGAAAGAATTCCATTAACTTTAAGATAGTCTAAAAACTCCATGGATAAGTATTCTCCTCCTCGATCAGACCGAAGACTTTAATACTTTTCTCGGTTTGTTTTTCGACCATACTTTGATACTCCTTAAATTTATCAAAGGCTTCATATTTATGTTTTATAAGACACACATATCCGAACCTAGATAAATCATCTATAAAAGTGATAAAATATGAGTATCCACCTTTGGCCTGAGTTGTCATTGGACCATATACATCAGTATGTATAAGTCCTAATAACTCAGTTGACCTTTCTCCATGTCCAGTAAATGGAGTCTTGGTCATCTTACTCATGAGACATGATTCGCAAGTTCCTAATGATTCATACTCACAAGGATCAAGGAATTTTTCCTTGTATAACTTGCTTATCCTAGACTCATTAACATGACCAAGTTGATGATGCCAAAGTAATGTATCATTAGAGTCTTCTCTTTTTCTTTTATTATTGACATGAAAAACACTATCATTGGAAGAAAGAGTTAAGAGCCCATTGCTAAATATGCTAGAACAAACAATTTTATTAGACAACATTATCGAGCAACCAGTGCTCGTTACATCTATTACATATCCTTGTTTTAATAACAAGGGAACTGATACAATGTTCCTAATAATCTTAGGCATATAATAACAATTTTCTAACTCCAAGATCTTCCCTGAAGGCAACTTCAGAATATAGGTCCCGACAGCTTCTGCTTGGATGATATCACCACTAGCATCATAGAGATTGAAGTCACCTTCCTTCAATACTTTAAGCTTGTGGAGGTCCTGCAAAGATTTGCATATATGGTAACCACAAGCAGTATCCAATACCAAAGTATTTGATATAGATGAATTTAATGTCAATATAGCATGTATCTCATACATACCATTTGGCGCATCTGATGCACCAGGCTTCACAGTTGCAAGGTAAGCTTTGCAATTCCTTTTCCAATGTCCCGCTTTGCCGCAAAAGAAACAGGTCGACTGTTTGGAGGCCTTCTTTCCTTTCTTATTCTTTTTAATGCCACTCTTAGGGTTTAGCCTCCTATTAAAACCCTTTTTGCTTGATTTCTTCTTATTGGTCTTATTAATAAGAAGAAGTGGAGCCTTTTCTTTCTTTATGTGGCTCTCCGCTGTTTTTAACATATTTAACAGCTCAGGCAAGGAAGTGTTTAGTTTGTTCAAGTGATAATTCAAGACAAACTGAAAAAATGACTCCGGGAGTGATTGCTGGATTAAATCCTGATTCAACTCCCCATCCATGATAAAACCTAATTGACCCAATCTGGTGATCAAGTCAATTACCTTTGAAACATGATCCTGAACGGATGTACCCTTTGTCATCCTAGCACGGAATAACTGTTTAGATATTTCATATCTAGCAGTTCTGCTATTTTCTCCATAAAGCTCTTTTAAATTGAGCATTATGGATTGAGTATCCATGCTTTCATGCTGTCTCTGTAACTCATTGGTCATAGAGGCTAGTATGATACATTTGACAGTAAGGGAGTCATTCTGCCACATTTTGTATGTGGCCATATCTTCTTCAATGGCATCATTCCCTAGTGGATTAAGACTAGGGATATCTAGAATATACGAAAGTTTTTCTGAGCTCAGGACAATCTTTAAATTTCTCAACCAGTCCATATAGTTTGGACTAGTCTGTTTGTTGGTATCTAAGATACTTCGCAGTGATAATGAATATGCCATCTATCTACATTTAACAAAGAACAATACATAAGCAAACAACTATGAAATGACATACATAATTAAATTAGGTCTTTAATTTAATTATGTCTCCCACTATTTTATCAAAAATCATAGCCCTCACATTGATAATCGAGAAGAACCCTGATCGATTTTTCTTAGTGAGATTGAGATCCTATAACATATAAAAGATCTTGCAGAAAACACAATAAATCTTTTATAAGCTCAAAGGTAGGAAACTCTTCCAATTATATCTCATATAATTCTCAAGAAGTAACTTGGCCTCTAGAACATTATTAGTCTTGTAGAAAACACAACAAACCATAATGTTCTAGTTAAGTCAAGACCCTTTCATTTCTTTATAGTCAATATTTAAATATAATGCCCTTGAAGATAACACAACAAAGCATTATACTGAATATGCTAAAGCATCTCTATGCACTAGACTTGTATTATGTCAATCACCATATTAGGTCTTGCAGATAACACAACAAACCTAATGTGGTTCATAACATAATATTGATCCAGCATGAAGGAAGGCCAATATATAGTATTTTTAACACTAAGCATTTTAGTCAAGATTTAAATTTAATCAAATCAGCCAGGCAAGTGGTAGAGATGTGGGAGTCCCCCCGTTGCTTTCCTAGACACCAATAAAAATTGGCCAGGTTAGTTAACGGAACAAACTAAAAATCACAATTCTCTTTACCTTCCCAGAACCACCTTTCTAGACACCGAATGATCAATTGTACATCATGACTAGTGATGCTTATTAGTTAAATATACTAAGACTTATGTCTAAGATGTGGGATTTATAAATTGCCAGCACATCCTTATAGAATGTATCACAATCAACATATCACTTTTATAAACAAATATGTGCTAACTGTGTCATCATACTAGGACAACAATTTACCATATAATGGATCCACTATTATGCCAAGGCAACCTTATTTCAGTATGATGACTTAAAAACTAAACATATCTCTATAATAATTAGGGTTTGAGTGAAAGACCCTAACTAGTGGCATACATCAAAACATATATGCAATCAAAGATATGCTATGTGTAGTAACATATTAGGATTTAAAAATCCTAAGATGTGACACACAAACTATCATAAATTATAGTCCTAATTAAGGTGGCTCTGATACCACTGTAGGGTTCCAGTGCAACGTAGTGGAAGGGTAATTTCAAAAATTGAAATTAATATGCACCAAAACCCTAAAACAGGAACTCCTTAATAAGACTAGAATGTATGAAGACAAACATTTCTATGAAAATTGAATTAGAATACCAACCTGTAATCGCTAATTCCAATTTATGAAGTCTTAAAACTTGAAGATCAATGGGCTATTTGAATTCACCAGGCGTCCAAGTGTCCGCCCTCCGATGGTGGTCCACATAGAGCAATGATGAAGAACACTATCTTCTTCTTCAATGGTTCCTCCTATTGAGTTCTTCTTCCTAGAACTCAATTCTTCAGATTATGGCTGGAATTCTTCCACACAAGAGGTTGCCTTCCTTTCTTTTATCTCTTCTCCTCCTTCCACTAAGACCTTGACCCTTTAAGACACTCTTGTCTTGAAGATAAGACTTTGTCCTAAGGGGATTTAGGCTTGTCTTAAATTGGAGGAGAAACTAAGACAAAAATGTCTTAATGTAAGAAGGAAAGAACAAAATCGGAACTCCTTCTTTCCTTTACCATCGGAGACTTTCGCTCTTGTTCTTGTTCAGTAGCAGAGTTTTGACAGAGGTGTACTCTGTAAATGAAACAGTCCAAGAACAAGAAAAGAGAGAAAGAGTCTTTAGGAGAGGAAGAAGGATTAAAAACATTACCAAGTTCTAATTTTCCTGACCCTTTAAATAGATCTCAGAGAGGTGCCCACACATCTCTTCGTGAAAAACTTCTCACGCCCTTTCTCATTTTCTCACATCCCATCCTTTCTTCCCACGGCCTTCTGGATAAATCCCATGGCTTTTCTTAAATGAAAAATCGTGATATTTTTTAAAAGAAAGGAGTCACGACTTTTAATCTCCGAAGAGATGTTATTCCGCGCAACCGGGAAGCAACGAATGCTTTCTGCCTTTCTCAAAAAAACATCAACCCTTGGATTCCAATCCAAGTGGTGACAATTGAGGTGCTAAAAGAGAGAAGGAAAAGCCGCCCCATATAAAACACCGGAGTTTTTTTTCTTCTTTTTTTTTTTTTTTTTTTTTTTTACGGAGCGCACCAAGAGTCCATGCACCATGGACTCTTCCAAATGGCGTGCCAAGAGTCCATTAGCGCATGGACTCTTGGCATTTTTGGCATGAAAATGCTAAGGGGCGGGTGGGGGGCTAGCCTAGATACATGGATAGCCAATAGGGTTAGCCATAATCCCTGTAACCTCAATTAGGGTCTAATTACATCTAATTAGAACCCAAATTGAACCAATCCGGAACCCTAATTCGAATCTAATTTGAATAGAAGATAGGATTTGCAACACCTGCTAGAGTGTCATCATGCAAAGATGATTTAATTACAAATTTAAACCCTTGATCAATTCTCTTAAGTGTGTGACCCATTGGGTTCCACAACTAGCCAGCAGTGGGTTCGAATACAAGTTGACCTAATTTGATTAGAACTCTTTCTAATTGATTTAGGTCAAACCGGGCTTACCCGATTATGATCAATTAGGACTCTTCCTAATAAATGATCATTCAATTTAATCAACCCACAAGACAAGATTGACGTCTAGCAACGTGTCATTTCTACCCGGAAGATATGGAAATTCTGGTGAAATACCAAAACTACCCTTCAATAGAAAGTTACCGTACAATTAAATCCTTCGATCAGCCTGCACCCAAAATATAATTATGGATATGGATATATGTCAAATCCAATATTATATTTGTTTTTAGCTCAATCTTATATTGATGATTCAATTATCTTGATATTAGAAACAATCTCTAATATCTTTACTTTGATCAAAGATTTCCTGAATCATCATCCGATTGATAACTAGCTAGATGCAATCTCCTCTTACTAAGAGTGATTGATTCCTTGTTGACCTACTCATTACCTTCATATCCAATTCACCATTCCCAGTATCAATCCTGTGCATGTCTCAGTGTCATGATTAGGATTGAACCAAAGCATGGGTTCATGTGCATAAGGTACTTATGGCAGTCTCAGGTCAAAGGATTACTTGCACCACTCCCACTATGAGAACCATCCATTGACATGCAGCTAAGACTCCATTAGATGTTCTCAAGTTTGATCATTTCAGTGAACTCATTCACGAATGAGCACCCACATTCTAGTACTAGTGTCATACACAAGTGACTGTAAGAGCAGTCACCCTATTCAGTATACATAGGATGTGCTAGTCTTACCGAAAATCCCTGATCCCCTACTCAGGATTCCTTTGACTAGGAATATTTTAGATTAAGGTTTTAAGACTTTAGGTCTCACTGGTATGATCTCATCATAACCCTAAAATCATAGTCCTAATCTATGGGGTTCATCATATAATAATAATCACGGCATATGATGAAAAATAATGCCTTTATTAGAATATTGTCAATTACAATGGTTTGGGAGATACAACATAGATTTGCTTGTAAGGCATATCCCTTTCATAAACATATCTAAAAGCACCCCATACATATATTAATTGCCATGAATGAGTATGCACCAAATATGGATTCATGTGCAGAAGATACTATTGCGATCTCAGGTCTAAGGATCACATGCACAACTCCTACCAAGAAAACATTCTTTTTCAAAGTCAGGACTTCTATTAGATGTTCTCTTGTTAGATCAATTTAGTGAACTCATAATCTATTGAGCACCCACTTCCTTGTATTAGTATCATAACATAAGTGGTCGTGAGACCAACCACCCTCTCAATCGAGCATACATAGTGTTGCTGCCAGGATCATCGTGGGCTGTAGCTTCGACATGTCGCCACTACATCAGGTGCCTCCTCCCACCGGGAGCACTCCCTCCTCTTTGGGGGTCGGCTTGTCGGTCGGATCGGCCTACAAAATAGAGGAGACACAGGCCAAGGATTCTGGCAAGGATACTTTGATGATCAAGTCAGTGGGACGATTGAGTGGAACATAACCTCTGAGATAGGGAGCTTTGGGGACTCCCTCCCCCCAGCAGGTGATAAGATGATAATGATCAAATAGCAAAAAGAAAGAGGAAATAGAGAGCGGGGAACAGGGAGGGTCCCTCTGGCCAATCCCTTAGTCACTGAGCTTTTGGCTGCTTGCTCACCTCTCTCCCCTTCTCGCTCACTTACCTTCTTACTTAACATCCTCCTCTTTTCTGGCTATGTCCTGGTGTCCTTCTTAGTGTGCCCTCTTGCAATGTCTTCCCAGGAGGGGCTTGTCGCTGCTCATGGCTTCTCCTTCCTCCTCCCTATCGGACTGGTCCTTCCAGAGGAGGAGGCAATCCGAGGGCCTCCCAGAGCCCTCTCAAGATTGGTCCTCCTTCGAGTCCTCCTTGGACTGGTCCTCCTCTAGAGGAGGAGGCAATCCATCGGCCTCCCGGAGCCCTCTCCCAAGTCCTCACTTTCCTTTCTATTGGGGGTGTTATTTTTTGCTTTAGAGGGGCAGGTACTATATCACCGAGCCTCGTGCCATGATGGGAATTTCCATTCCTAGAGGGACCACCCAAACATTGCAGGGCATATGGCCTTGACAAGATTCTCCTTTTGGGGGAACTCCAGATCTCATGCCACGTGGGTTAGCATCCTCCAATCGTACTGTAGTGGATGTTTACGGGGCCCTAGGTCTGACGGGGCTTACTTTGTGCAAAGCATGCGGGTGGCATGTCACAGAGCTAGCATTAGTGGCAGGGCATGCACCACCTTCTGGGGGATGCAAGTGGATAGGGACCTTAGTGCCATGGTTTGAATTCATGTTGATCTTTCCCTCCTACACTGCTTGCAAGAATTTTGGCCTTCGTATGGTAGGGAATGACCTCAATTCAGGAGGTTCACCTTCTACAACATGAGCACGACCCCGACTGGGAGCTGATATTATATGAAGGGCTCGCCCCATAAGCTAGACCCTAGCTGGGAGCTGACCTCGACAGAAGGGCTTGCATTACGAGCTTAACCCTGGCTAGGAGCTGACCTAGATAGGAGGGCTAGCTTTGGCAGCATAAGCATGACCCTGGCCAGGAGCTGACCTTAGATGGAGGGCTTGCCTTATGAGCTTGACCCTGACTGAGAGCTGACCTTGACAGGAGAGCTCATTTTGGCCATCCACCTGGGGCCCACGTCCAGGTGGCAGTCCCCACCCATAGAGCTACCGGTAGGTGGTGTGTAGGCTCCACGTCAATGGATGTTGCCACATCAAATGATGGGAGTAACAACCATGCTAAAGTGGAGGGATTTACCTTCTCCACCTTCAATGCTTCGACTGGCCATTCCTAGAAGACCACGCCTTAGCATTAATGGGGTGCTGCGCTCAGTTTTTTAATGGAGAGATCATCAATGCCTTGCTAGATCAAGGTCTCCATTCTATGAACCGAAGCATCGGGGGGCACCTAGTGATGACACGTGGTGGCCTCCAATTGGCTATGTAGCTTTTAAAGAACCATCGGGCACAAGCGGCTATGGTTTTGCAAAGCTTCCTTCCTCCTTCAGCCCCCTTTTCATTCCAGCATTGGCCTCCATGTTCTACTTCTTTGATCCCTCTCCTTCAGCCTGTGCTAAGTGACGGCTCTTATTAGATTTCAAGGTTTCAGCTCGAAACCCAGAGGGCCAAATGAAGGCTCTCCAGGAGCGACCGGCCAGCAACAAGACGAGGGCGCTTGGTTTGAAGAAGAAATCCACAGTGCTCGAAGCTTCCCCCCTATATCTAAAGGGGAGAGCCTCCGATCTTGCAATTGGGGCAAAGAAAGATGCTACCTCAAAGACGGGGAGTGTCTGGAGCCACCTCTAGATTCAAAAGACTAAAGATCTTACAAGAGGAGGTGGTGTCCCCGGTTGTGGTTGCTACGGAAAGGGCCACAGCCACTATGGTGCTAACAGGAGTATCCTTATGTGGAGCTACTACAGTTACCCTTGGAGTCACAAGATCGGTGAATTCCAAGGTGGGGGCGGTAGAGCCAATGCCGAACTCTAGAGATCTAGCAAACTCTTGTGGAAGGGCACTTGTATGCTTGGGCATAGGGGATCGGCAAGTCCCTAGATACTCTTTGAGGGTAGAGTGCAGGGCTGACTTGCCCAATCAGTGCCACCTACATCAATCATGGAGGTTATGGTCAAAGCACTCTAGCAGGCACTGCACCAGCACTGAGGGGACCTGCCCACCAATCGGGCAAGGAGCGAAGATGGGGCTTCAGTTTGTCTTCCTTTCATCTTGTATCTTAGGATTTTAGGAGGTCTCTCAGCTTGTCGGGAGCCTCCATATGATGTAAGAGTCTTTTGACCAATAGAGGTACCTCTTCCTTTACGACTGTTATTCTCTTTCTTTTTTTTTTTTGAGCTTGAATCTACTGTACGGCCTCCCTAGCTATTGGGAGCCTGTCTCTACTTTGCTTGCTATTTTTCTTTTCTTTGGCTTCGATTGCTTTTGGAAAATCTTATCATTTTGCCAAGCCATGAGTAAGACGACCGACAGTGAGAGTTCAAGGATTTTCCACCGACATCCTCGGGCCGTGAGCAAGGCAACTAGATGCAGGGGCTCCAAAATATCCCAGCTCAGTTTGCCATGCTATGAGTCAAGCTGCAGATGGTGGGACTTCTAGAGTTTCTCGATGGACATCTCTAGACTATGAGTAAGGCAGTGGGTGCGGTGCTTCATGAGTTTCTTGGCTTATAGGTGCTAAAATGTGAGTCATGTGGTAGATGGTGGGGTTCCAGGAATCCCCAACTACACCTCAAGACTGTAAGCGGGGTGACTGAGTGTGGGTCTATCAGAAAGACATGGCTCAAAGATTGCCTAGCTGCAGGCCTCATCATAGATGGCGGGTTACACTATTCTCGTTTTGGTGTTATAAGTTCGGTTGAAGAGTGTGGGCTCGATGGAGTGAGCTCGTCTTAAGAGTGCTGAACTATGAGTCAAGCGATAGATGGCAGGTTGCCCTGCCACCATCTTTGGACTGTGAGCACGGCAAGGAGTGTGGGCCAGATGGAGTCTACCCGACTTGAGGATGTCGAATTATGAGTCACGCGATAGATGGCAGGTTGCCTTGCCACCACCTACGGGATGTGAGCTTGGCTGATGAGGGTAGGCCTGATGGAGTGGGCCTGGCTTGAGGATGAGCAGTTGCTATGCTATGAGTCACACGGTAGACGGCATCCCGCTACCGCTTATGGGCTGTGAGTGAGGCTGGGGGTGGCAAGCTTCTCAATTCGCCATGCTGTGAGTCACATAGTAGACGGCATCTTGGTGCCTCCTCCAAGCTATTATCACGACCATAACTGCAGGCCTGATGAGGGGCCCGGCTTGAGGGCACCGCACCATGAGTCAAGCGATAGATGACGGGTTGCCCTACCACCACCTTCGGACTGTGAGTATAGTGAGGAGGGCGAGCCTGATGGAGTGGACCCGACTTGTTGGTGAGGATGCCAAACTATGAATCATGCGATAGATGGTGGGTTTCCCTGTTGCCACCTCCAAGCTATGAGCTTGGCTGATGAGCATGGACCTGATGCGAGGCCTGACTTGAGGGAAATGCTTCGTGAGTCAAGCGATAGATAGTGGTTGCCCTACCACCACCTTCAGACTATGAGCATGATGAGGAGTGCAGGCCTACTAGAGTATGATCGCCTTATTATTGAGGAGTTGCACACTGTGAGTCACGTGGTAGATGGCATACCGCTACCGCCTCTAGGCTGTGAGCATCGTGAGGGGGGCATCGAGCATCTCGATTCGCCATGCTGTGAATCATGCGGTTGATGGCATCTTGGTGCCACCTCTGGGCTGTGAGTGCAGCCATGAGGTTATGGGGCACTGAGCTTCTCAATTTGTCATGCTATGAGTCACATGGTAGACGGCATCTTGGTGCCGCCTCCTAGTTGCGAGCATAACCATGAGGCTATGGGGCACCAGACTTACGGGTGAGCCAAGCTGTGAGTCATGCAAGCACTGTGGTGCCGCCTTCAGGCTGTGAGCTCGGCTGATGAGGATGGGCTTGATGGAGGGCCCAGATCATTGATGAGGAGTTGCCATGCTATGAGTCACGCAGTAAACGGCATCCCGCCACCACCTCCATGCTATGAGCGAGGCTTGGGGCACTGAGCTTCTTGATTTGCCACATTGTGAGTCATGTAGTGGATGGCATCTTTGTGCCACCTCCGAGCTGTGAGCGTAGCTGATAAGCATGGGCCTAATGAGGAGCTCGGCTTGAGGGTGCCACACTATGAGTCAAGAGGTAGATGGCGGGTTGCCCTACCGCCACCTCTGGACTGTGAGCATGGCCAAGAGTGCGGACTTGCTCGAGGGCCCGGCTTGAGTCTGCTAGACTTTGAGTCAGATGGAGATGTCCCTGTATAGGTGAAAGACAAAGTTGCATGAAAAAGGGACTTAGATAATTGAGAGGAAGTTTTACATCACTGGTAGTGCTCAATTAAATTGCTTGTGCTCCAGGTTTGTGAGCATCGAGAGATGCCTAGATTGGCAAGGTAGTAGGCTTCGCCTGGCTGGGCTTTGACCCCCTCGATAGGGTCCCTTTTCAAAGGTGGCATGCCATCCTTTATCGACATGCAGCTCCCCGGGATCAGGCCCCGTCTCTTGTTAGTTTTCCCTATTGTGAGTCATGCGGTAGGTGGCATCTCGATACCACCTCCGGGCTGTGAACAAGGCAGTGGAGCTCGCCATCGATGGTGATACAGGGGCTTCTTGTGTAGACCTATAACACAGTTTTCGTATTGCAAAGATGGCAGGGATGAGAGTTACCCATTAGGCAGCCCCATGCATAGGGGAATGCCTAGATCTTGGGTCTAACTACAGAGTGTCATGAAAGGTGGCAGGTGTTCGAAAACACCACAAACACAAGCCCCTCTCTCCACTATCATTGGACCCCTCTCTTCTTATTCTTTGGCCGGGCCCCTAAGAGGGAGCTCTCGTGTCCCCCACCTGCCCACCAGGAAGGTGGCAACTATCAGTCCATCGGTTGGAGAGCCTCGAACCTTAGCCTTGGCCAAGATCCTCTTAGCTCCTAAATCATCTGTCGCTCGCCCCTACATGGCATGCCAATCTGTTACCATCTGGATCATCATGGCCTGTAGCTTCGATGCATCGTCATTGCATCGTGTGCCTCCTCCCACCAGGAGCGCTCCCTCCTCTTCAGGGGTCTGCTTGTCGGTCCGATCAGCCTATAAAATAGAGGAGACATGGGCCATGGATTCTAGTGAAGACACTCCGATGATCAAGTTAGTGGGATGATCAAGAGAAATAGAACCTCTGAGGTGGAGAGCTTGGGAGACTCCCTCGCCCTAGGGGGTGACAAGACGATAATGATCAAATAAAAAAAGAATGAGGGAATAGAGAGCGGGGAATGGGGAGGATCCCTTTGGCCTGTCCCTTGGCGACTGAGCTTTTGGTTTCTTGATCACCTCTCTCCCCATCCTTCTCACTTACCTTCATACTTACCTTCCTCCTCTTTTCTGGCTATGTCCTGGTGTCCTTCTTTGTACGCCCTCTCACGGTGTCTTCCCCAGAGGGGCTTGCCGCTGCTCATGGCTTCTCCTTCCTCCCCCCTCTCAGACTGGTCCTTTCGGAGGATGAGGCGATCTGAGGGCCTTCCGGAGCCCTCTCTAGATAGGTCTTCCTCTGAGTCCTCTTTAGACTGCTCCTCCTCTAGAGGAGGAGGTGATCCGTGGGCCTCCTGGAGCCCTCTCTTAAGTCCTCTCTCTCCTTCTTTCTGTTAGGGGTATTTTTTTTTGCTTAAGAGGGGCAGCCATGGTGCCATTGAGCCTCGTGACACGATGGAATGTTTCCATTCCTGGAGGGACCCGAGCATTGCAGGGCCTATGGCCTTGATGGGATTCTCCTTTTTGGAGAACTCTGGGTCTCACACCGCGTCGGTCAGCATCCATCGACTGTACAGTAGTGGATGTGGCGGCATGTTACAAGGCCCTAGACTTGATGGGGCTTACTTTGTGTAGATCATGCATATGGCGTGTCACAAAGTTAGCATTGGTGGCAGGCCATGAATCACCTTCTGGGGGTTGCAGGTGGACAGGGACCTCTGTCCCGTGGTTTGAATTCCTGTTGATCTTTCCATCCTTCATTACTGGCAAAAATTCTGGCCTTCGTATGGTAGGAAAAGACCTCTATTCGGGATGTCTGCCTTTGGCAATGTGGGCATGACCTAGGTCAGGAGCGATGTCAGATGGAGGGCTTGCCCCATGAGCTTGATCCCGGCTAGGAGCTGATCTCAGCAGGAGGGCTCGCTTTATGAGCTCGACCTCGGCTGGGAGCTGACCTTGGTAGGAGGGCTCGCTTTGATAGCATGAGCATGACCCCAGCCGGGAGCTGACCTCAGATAGAGGGCTCGCCCCATGAGCTTGACCCCAGCTGCGAGCTAACCTCGGTAGGTGGGCTCGCTTCGGCCTTCCACCCGGGGGCCGCATCTAGGTGGTAGTCCCCACCCATGTAGCTACTGGCTTGTGACTATGTAGGCTCCACATTAGTGGATGTTTTTACATCACATAGATATGCTAGTCTATCCGGATTCATCGATCCCCAAATTAATGATCCTATGACTAGGAATATTCTAGATTAGGGTTTATAGGTTTTAGGTCTCATTGTTATCCCTTTAACCCTAAAATCATTGTCCTGATCTATGGGGTTCATTATAATCTTATAATTAAAATACAAAACACATCATATGATGAATCAAAAATTGCCTTTATTTTCATTCATGAGTTGGAAGAAATTATAAATTTGCCACTAAACATTAAATGTGATTGCCTCTCAAGGCACAATTCTTTCAATCTCCCACTTGCACTAAAGCCAATCGCTCTTCATTTTAATATCCATACAATCTAGACATCGATCTAACTGCTATAGAGGAAGTGCCTTAGTGAATGGGTCTGCTATGTTGTTCTTTGTATCAACTTGTTCTACCACCACATCATTTCTTTTGATGATTTCTCAAACGAGGTGGAAGTGTCTCAAGATGTGCTTGGACTTATGGTGAGACCTTGGTTCCTTCAATTGTGCAACAGCTCCGGTATTATCACAATATAATGGCACTGATTGTTGTATTGCAGGAACTATGCCCAATTCAGGGATGAATTTCTTCATCTAGACTGCTTCCTTAGCAGCTTCACTCGCAGCTATGTACTTTACCTCAGTGACTGAGTCAGCTATAATTGGTTGCTTGGTACTCTTTCAACTCACTACTCCTCCATTCAATGTAAAGACAAATCCTAATATAAATTTACTATCATCTGGATCATATTGGAAACTAGAATCTGTATAGCCTTCTAGTTTTAGATCTGATCCTCTATATATTAGAAAAACATCCTTAGTCCTTCATAGGTTCTTAAAAATATTTTTCACAGCTTTCCAATGATCCTCGCTTGGATCAACCTGGAACCTGCTTACTATGCCTAAAGCATAAGCGACATTAAGCCTGCTACATAGCATTGCATACATTGTTGATCCTACTACCAAAGCATAAGGGATCTTATTCATTCTCTCTTTCTTATGGAGTCTTAGGTGACATCCTTTTAGATAGGTATATTATTGGCTTTGGCTTCTTGATTTTAATGAATAACAAAATATTGAGTATGTGTTTGGACTAATGTTTCAAATTGAATATGAATTTCTAGTCATAGGTACATAAAATTCTCCATTATCGAAGCATGATATTTTCCTAATGTTTGAGTGATTCTTTAACCTTGGAACATTCTTTTTGGCCTTTTTGGAGAAGCATCTAAAAGATTTTTGGATAAGATCATGAAAATTTTAGAGTTTGGCATAGATTTTTTACTTGGCACGAAGCAAGTGTCAACTCATGGATCAAGTATCGACACTTCAGAAGACAGGCACACAGAAATTTCAGACTGGCATGGCAAGTATCGACTCAAGGTGTCGACTCATGGTCAATGTCAATACTTCAAAGATCGACTCATCTCCTGAGAACAAAAAAGACAGAACTTATATTTTCTGAAGTTTCTCAAGTGTCGACTCAAAGTGTTGACTTACAATCCAAGTGTTGACTCAAAGTATCGACTCATAGCCTGAGATTGGAAGTGGAGTAGAGCACATGAAATTCAAATTTTTCCTTCATCTTATCCAAGTGTTGACTCATGAAGAACTCAAGTGTCGACGCTAGCGCAATGGCTAGTTTTACAAAAATTCAGATTTGTTTCCAAAAAGCTTCAAATGGCTAGTTTGATCCCTCCAACGGTCTCCAATGACTTTTTTAGTGGATTTGGGCTATTTAACACTCACCAAACCTCTTAATGTTAACAAGAAAGGGAAAGAATCAAGAAGAGACAAGTTCTGCTCATTTGAAAAGAAAATGAGAGCTTTTAAAGAGATTCCACCTGAAAAAGGCTTCCATTATTGAGAGTTTGAGCTTTCATGTCTTTAGCCAAAAGTGTGTATTCAAGAGATTCCAAGAAGAAGTCAACTCAAGCAACCAAGAGAGGTTCAACGACATTTATTTCTGCTCATTAAGGAGATAATTCTTCTGTTTACTTTCTATACACTTGATTTTATTTATTTGTTCTTGTTTCAAAGGTATTGAAACTAGTATTAAAGGTTGTTGGTGAGCCTAAGAGACAAAACCATCTTTGTTGGCCAGGAATGATGATGCAACACTAGAGGGGGGGTGAATTGGACTTTAAAAAAAAATTTGCAATACTTCAAATAATGTTCCAATTCAAAAATGTATTTCTGAGCATGATAATAATGTGTAGTGGAAATAAAGAAATAAATGCAAGAATAAAAGCAATCACAAACAAATGAAGATTTATAGTGGTTCGGTGCACTCCAAGGTACCTTCACCCACTTCCCAAGTTTTCCTTGGGAATTCACATAATCACCAAGATTATAGCTAACTTGTTTTCCAACCTCACAAGTCAAAACCCCTTGATTTTCATGGGCTCACCAAAAATTCCTTGGTTATCATTGGCTCATCAAAAACCCCTTGGTTTTCATGGGCTCATAAAAAACCCCTTGGTTTTGCAGGCTCACCAACAACCTAGTTAGTTTTACGGGCTCACCAATAACCTTAATGGTTTTTCGGGCTAACAAACAGTCCAACTTAATTTTCCAGTCTCACAGGTCAAACACCTTATTGGTTTTTATCATATAGGCTCACCAACAACCTAGATACTAGTTTTAATTCCATTGAAACTTGTAAACAATACAATTACAAATTCAACAATGAAAATATAAAAGCTTTCTTACAAAAAGCTGATTTATCTTTGAAGCACTTGATTGTTGTTTTTGAGCTTATCTCCATGTTATAGAAGCTTCAATGGATGCATGAAGATGCCACTCTTGGAAGCTCCCTCTCCACTTTGAATCCTTGGAGGCTCAACGCTCTTAATATTGAATCCTTAAAAATCCTTTACATATTTTTACTTGCAAACCAAAGGATTTATCATTCAAACCATGGATTCTCTTGTTCCCAAGAGCTTGGTGGTATATAAATAGCCCTCCATATCTTTATGAACATTTATGACCGTTGAAGGAGAAATTATATGATGCAGAACAAAGAACAAAGAAGCGTATGCGGAAGTAAAATTAAGATTAATTCTTTTTTTTTTTTTTTTTATATTACAGAAATTGGCTTCGACTCAAAGTAAAGTTAAACCAAGTTGATGGAAACTAGGTAAGGATTGAAAGCACAATTTAGAAGAAGCTAAGTTATCAGAGTAGTTCAGAAGTAACGGATCGCTGGGGGTTGAGAAACTCCCAGACCTAGGGTTTTGCTCTGAACTTTCAACAGGACAGAAATAAAGAGAAGAGATGGTTTACCAACCAGATAGTGATCTTCACAGAATTTGGTTGGAAGAACTCTCTCGAGCAGATTGTTGGATCCTCGGAGTCGGCAATCTTCGCAATGGATCCTCCAATACTGGTCTCGTGGCTGGGTCGGCTTCTCCTGGACTCAAGATCTGGGAAGAAGAAAAACAAGTGATGGATTCAGAGACTCGAGGAAGGATTTACCAGTTCGAAGAACTTGAAGGCTGATGTCGCTGAGATCCAGATTCTCTTGAAGGCTGATTCGACTCCCACTGGAAAGAGCTTTGGATCTGAAGTATCCGGACTGTGGCTGGATGCTGGTGGTCGGCCTGGACTTGGAGAGAATGGCCGTTAGAGGTGGGATATGCTAGGGCTTGGTGGAAAGAGAAAGGTGATGGGCGGCTAGGGTTTGGGAGTGAAGTGGCTAACCTAGGGTTGGGGTGTTGGAGATCTCACACCTCCTCAAGGTTCCTGGGGAACCCGGATTTACTCCCTCATGGAGCTCAACACCTGGATGCAAGTGCGGAAGAGAGAAAACTCAAAGTTTGCTCACAAAAAAAATTTGGTTTCATTTATCTTATTTTTTTCAAACTTACATGGGGGTTTAATTTATAGGCCATTACAAGAGAGTAGGGTTTTACATCTTCCCATGTGGGACTAAAGGAGGGGATCTTCAAATTAGGATATCAATCCCTACTCATATGGCCGGCCAATTAATTTCAAAGTTGATTGAAGCTTCAAAAAGGAAAGTGGGTGGCGCCTCCTTGTCTTAACCTCCAAGAAAATATTTTTTTCCTTCTATGCTTGGCCTTATCTAGAAGTGTTTGGGCGCCTCTTAACCTTGCCCTCCAAGAGAAAATTTGTTGCCTTTTATATCTGGCTTTAGTTGGAATGATTAGGGCACCTCCTAACCTTGCTTTTCAAGAGAAATCTCCTTCCTTTCATGGCTCAACCCTTTTTGGATACCTCCTTTTCTTTCTCCCTAAGTTATGGCTCCTTCTAACTTTGTTTTGAGTATTTATGGCAGGTAATGGGCGCCTCCTTGAATTTCTCTCCAAGAGAATTTCTTCCCTTTCATAGTTTGGTTCTTTTGGAAAGTCTTGGGCCGCCCCCTTGATTTGTGGACCCCTGGTGGATTTCTCCTCAATTAGCACATGAAAGAGGGGAGCTGCTATCTGTGGTGTGGGGACCAAAGCCTGCTGGATGGAGATGTGGTGCCCCCTGGACTCAGGCATATGGCTGGGAGTGTGGCTGGGAGTGTGGCGCCCACTTGCTTGGCCTTGGGAGAAAATGTAACACCCCCATGTTGAAGCCCTAGTCCACTACTGAGTCAACATGACTCAACAAAATAAAAATGCAGGTAATATAGACTCAAACAAAAATTGAGTTGATCAAGTCAACCCTTATTACAAGCCAAAAACCCTAATTCTTCGGGCAAGGTTAATCAGAGATCCAGATGGAGCTCTAAAGTCTTCTTCTGAGTCTGGTGCCCACACCAATTCTCCCAGGGTGGGAGGAACTCGACCCTATCGAGTATGGATCAAGTTGGCTCTAGTATCTCTCCAAGAGGTCTGGGTCCAATTCTTGTAATTCTTCTCGGGACATCCAAGAGTTATCAGAATCTGGCCTTCCTTGCCAGCGGACCAAGTTTCTTTGGTATCCTCGATTACGAGTAGAGATAACCTAATCATCCAGGATCTTTTCAATCTGCTCTTTCCTCACAGGCCAGTTTGTTGGTGGACACACAGGGTTGGGTTCACTCTCAAGATCAGGATTAGGCTCAAAAGGCTCACTGGGAATCACAGCTGGCTCTCTATACTCTGCTAGGTCTGTAATGTTGAAAGTGGAGCTAATGCCTAGTTCTGAAGGCAACTCGAGCACATAGGCATTGGACCCTACTCTCTTCACCACTCTAAATGGTCCAGCTCCTCTAGCATGTAACTTTCTAATGGTTCCAGGAGGAAACCATTCAGGCCTTAACCTAATCATTACATAGTCTCCCTCAACAAAAGTTTTGACTCGCCTTTGAGAATCAGCCAACTTCTTATAAGTTTCATTACTTAAATTTATTTTGGCATGAATTTCTTTATGCAAGTCCGTTACTTGCTATGCAAGTGCATCAAGAGACTTGTGTGTGTGGGCTAATAGTGAAATTAGATCAAGTGGTGTGTGAGGCTTGTATCCATGAACAATTTCAAAGGGATTCTAGCCTATAGACCTATTGATCGAAACATTGAATGCAATTTCAGCCCTAGACAAAATACAAATCCCAATTCCTGGTATTCTCACTCAACCAAAATTTGAGACAATGTCCTAAACTCGACTGACGATGCATTCCTAAAGAATGGACTTTATTCAAAGGAACCCTAGGTCTAAACCTAACAAACTACGGCTCTCTAGGTTTGACCTTGGGTCGGAGGATGGCATGCTGAGCATGAAAACTTATCATGGATGCCTAGTAGGTGCCATAAGGTCTTCCAAAAGTAGGTGGCAAACCTAATAGGTTCTGACACGTGGTTCACTCTAAAGACTTCGACAAAGTATACTTGGATGGTGTAAGAAGCATTGGAAGTCCTAGAGAAAGGGAGGAAATATGAGGTGGAGTCTCGAATTACCTGCTGACTAAAGGTGGTGACCTGAAGGTTTGAATGGTGATCTATGAGTGTCAACTGGTCATCCTTACGAAAGGGAAAGTTTGCTACTCCTAGGAATGGATCAAGAGATGGTTCGGGGAGTAGCCTAGGACATGTGATTGCAACAGTTAAGGTTTGTTCTCTAAGCAAATAATGATCCACTTTCTCAAGAGATGGATTAGAGAATGATTCATGGAAGGGTCTATGGATGATGACCTCAAGACTTGAAATTTGACCTATGGGTGAGGAAAGGTATACTCTATAGAAGGGTAGCTCAGTCATGCGAAGGAATGGGTCTGGGGCCAAAAGGAAGACTTCTACAGGACTGGGTGAATCAATCCACTCAAGAAAAGGATGTCCAACTGAGATTACGGGAGAGACCTTAGTGGTTGAGCATGGGACAAGGTCTAATTGTAAGAGGCTTGATTCAGTCATCCTAAGGAGAGGATCTACCATAGGGTGGGCAAACTTAAATAGTTTAGTGCAAAGATCTTCAATTGGTACTTGGGGAATGACTGTCATTAGAGGATACGAACTGATAGCTCGGGCTAACACTATGAGTTCTTCCTGGGGGTATTTGACTAAAGGAACCTGGTTCTCACAAATCTCTTGAATTTCTGAACTAGGTCCTACCACTTGGTTGCTCTCCAAGGTCTCCTCAGGTAAGGAACCAATAGTATCGATGTCACATTCTTCTAGTTCTTCCCCCTCATATTCATCAACTAGACTCAAGCCAGCATCATATACTTCCTCGATGCCATCTTCAATGGGTTTCGGGTCAGTGGTGATCGGGTCAACTGATTCTAGGCTTGTCATACCTAACCTTTCTTCCTCATTGGTAGGCTTGGTTTCTCCCTCATTAATATCATCCTTAGGATTCTTACCACTTAGCTGTGCACAAGCCAGTCCTATGCATGGGCACTGACTAAATTTATGGCCTCTTTCTCTACAAAATAAACATTCTTGAGATATAGGAACCTGGGTCACACTGGGTTTCAAGCTAGTAGAGACCTTACTTGGGCATGGGTGTGGATCTAAATGGTTTGATCTAGAAGACTGGGGTTGTTGAGTGACTGGTCTAGAATATTGTAAGGACCTCTCATAGACACGATCCATACTATAGATATCATGGTTAGGCTTCCTAAGGTTATGCTCGGGATCACGGTATAAGGTCCTCTTAGGCTCCTGGCATGGATGAGGTTGGGGCCTATTAAATTTTGGATCAGGGGTCCAATTTTGATGTCTATGTTTCTCAAGTACTTGGACTCGATCCCTAAGCTGGGTAAAATTCTCATGGACTTGTTCTTTACACTGGGTAATAGTAGCAGTCATATCTTGACTCAATTTATTCATACTTTCAGTAAGAGCTCTAACCATGGCCTCTAAATCAGGTTGGGTTTGACCAGGTTGGTAGGGTACTCCATTCCGGGTATACATGATGATGCAAGCAAATACACAGAATGTAACTAGACTAAAGCGACTACTGGCTCACTAGACCTAGAGTCCCAAACTAGATGCCCAATCAGAGTGGCAAGCTAACCTGTAGTAACTCAGGACTCAGCCAGGCAGGTGTAAGGGGAGTGTTAGGTCCCTGAATGCCAATCCTAGACACCAATCAGAGATTGGCTAGGTAGGCGGACCAGCACACAAGCCCTTCGGGATGGAATCCCTGAACCACCGTTCTAGACACTGAGCACAAAGCACACACAGAGTAACCAGACAAACTGACTCAACACTAGCCTTGACCCGACTTGTTGATGTCCCTAGCCCACTAGGGCAAATTAGGTCTAATCAATTTTTAGATTAAAGGCTTAGGTTCGAATGAGTGGGTGGTGGTTTTGGGCTAAGGAGAGGTTATCAACTCCTCCCCTTATTTTAGATGCTCAAATGCCCTTAAAATGAATTAAGAGATGAACACTCAAAAATAATTGGATTGCAGAACACAAAAATAGAGTTGCAGTAATTTAATTCTCAGAAATCCCACGGAAACCAATAAAACACAGGAAAATTATGCAAAATAGTTTCACTTATACTGGTTTTAGCAAAATAAAAATCACCAAATTTGGAGTTACCTGCAGTGAGAAATAATTCCTGCAACAGGATAATTACGGGCTGAAAATAGAGCACTTCCCCGTTTACAATTCCTGCTACGAAGTTATAACCCAACGGATCCCCTACACGCCCTAGGAACACCCCATGGAATGGGAAGAGGAGGTTTGCACCTTGCTTCGTTCCTAGGACCGGACATCCTGGGGAGTCTACTTCGAGCAGACGAAGTAAAAAGAGAGAGACTCAAACAAGCAATCAAAACAGAAACACTAGATAGGGCTCTGATACCAAAAATGATGCAGAACAAAGAACAAAGAAGCGTATGTGGAAGTAAAATTAAGATTAATTCTTTTTTTTTTTTTTTATATTTCAGAAATTGGCTTCGACTCAAAGTAAAGTTTAACTAAGTTGATGGAAACTAGGTAAGGATTGAAAGCACAATTTAGAAGAAGCTAAGTTATCAGAGTAGTTCAGAAGTAACGGATCGCTGGGGGTTGAGAAACTCCCAGACCTAGGGTTTCACTCTGAACTTTCAACAGGACAGAAATAAAGAGAAGAGACGGTTTACCAACCAGACAGTGATCTTCCCAGAATTTGGGTGGAAGAACTCTCTCAAGCAGATTGTTGGATCCTCGGAGTCGGCAATCTTCGCAATGGATCCTCCAATACTGGTCTCGTGGCTAGGTCGACTTCTCCTGGACTCAAGATCTGGGAAGAAGAAAAACAAGTGATGGATTTAGAGACTCGGGGAAGGATTTACCAGTTCGAAGAACTTGAAGGCTGATGTCGCTGAGATCCGGATTCTCTTGAAGGCTGATTCGACTCCCACTGGAAAGAGCTTTGGATCTGAAGTATCCAGACTATAGCTGGATGCTGGTGGTCGGCCTGGACTTGGAGAGAATGGTCGTGAGAGGTGGGATATGCTAGGGCTTGGTGGAAAGAGAAAGGTGATGGGCGGCTAGGGTTTGGGAGTGAAGTGGCTAACCTAGGGTTGGGGTTTTGGAGATCTCACACCTCCTCAAGGTTTCTGGGGAACCCGGATTTACTCCCTCATAGAGCTCAACACCTGGATGCAACTGCGGAAGAGAGAAAACTCAAAGTTTGCTCACAAAAAAAATTTGGTTTCATTCATCTTATTTTTTTCAAACTTACATGGGGGTTTAATTTATAGGCCATTACAAGAGAGTAGGGTTTTACATCTTCCCATGTGGGACTAAAGGAGGGGATCTTCAAATTAGGATATCAATCCCTACTCATGTGGCCGGCCAATTAATTCCAAAGTTGATTGAAGCTTCAAAAAGGAAAGTGGGTGGCGCCTCCTTGTCTTGACCTCCAAGAAAATATTTTTTTTCTTCTATGCTTGGCCTTATCTGGAAGTGTTTGGGCGCCTCTTAACCTTGCCCACCAAGAGAAAATTTGTTGCCTTTTATATCTTGCTTTAGTTGGAATGATTAGGGCGCCTCCTAACCTTGCTTTTCAAGAGAAATCTCCTTCCTTTCATGGCTCAACCCTTTTTGGATACCTCCTTTTCTTTCTCCCCAAGTTATGGCTCCTTCTAACTTTGTTTTGAGTATTTCTGGCAGGTAATGGGCGCCTCCTTGAATTTCTCTCCAAGAGAATTTCTTCCCTTTCATAGTTTGGTTCTTTTGGGAAGTCTTGGGCCGCCCCCTTGATTTGTGGACCCCTGGTGGATTTCTCCTCAATTGGTGCATGAAAGAGGGGAGTTGCTATCTGTGGTGTGGGGACCAAAGCCTGCTGGATGGAGATGTGGCGCCCCCTGGACTCAGGCGTATGGCTGTGAGTGTGGCTGGGAGTGTGGCACCCACTTGCTTGGCCTTGGGAGAAAATGTAACACCCCCAGGTTGAAGCCCTAGTCCACTACTGAGTCAACATGACTTAACAAAATAAAAATGCAGGTAATACAGACTCAAACTAAAATTGAGTTGATCAAGTCAACCCTTATTACAAGCCAAAAACCCTAATTCTTCGGGCAAGGTTAATCAGAGATCCAGATGGAGCTCTGAAGTTTTCTTCTAAGTCTAGTGCCTGCACCATTATATCCATTGGAGCCAAGTTGAAGAAGTTTTGTAATTCAAAAAAACTAGCCATTACAGCAAGTGTCGACACTTGATCTTCGTGAGTTGACACCTTGAGTCTACACTTGATAAAAAATATCTTCTGAAGTCTTCTACTCGGCATTGTGAGTAGACACTTCATGTGGTGAGTCAACACCTTGAGTCGATACTTTAGCTCCGTGAGTCGACACTTGACCAAACTCTTGAAATCACCATGTTGTGTATCCTGTTTGGTCTCAAACCTTGAGTCGATACTTCACTGGTCAAGAGTCGACACATGGATTTCATGAGTCAACACTTGGCTGCACCAGTGCTGAAACTTCTCTAATTCAAATCTTGAGTACCTATATCTGATTTACACATTTAATGCATAATTATTACTCAAATATATTTAAGTGTTTTGTTATAATCAAAACCAGAGTCAAAAATCTTGGGTTTGACATTTTAGCCCAGATTAAAACAAGTTGTAAAGGTTGTTGGTGATCCTATGTGATAAAACCAACTTAGGTTTTGACTTGTGAGCCTTGGAGAACAAGTTGGTTGTAATTTTGAAGAGATTATAGTAAATTACCCAAGGAAAAGCTAGGGAAGTGGATGTAGGTTCTTGGAATGCACCGAACCACTACAAACCTTTGTGTTCGTATATGATTGTCTCCTTTATTTCTTGATCTTTATTACTATGGATCTAATTTTTTATTTTAGCTGCATATATTCTTGGCATAATCACTTAGTTACATAAACACTAAAAGTGAAGAACATAACTATTTAAATTTTTCAAAATACCCATTTCACCTCCCCTCTTGGGCTACATAACTGGGTAACAAGTGGTATCAGAGCTTGGTACTCTGCTTGTAGGTCAAATGATATTGAGTTAATGATCATGGCAGCTCAAATTAGTATGGGTATTGTAGATGGACAAGCCTCTAACCGTTCTCCATTGTTTAATGGCACAAACTACGCATATTGGAAGACATGCATGCACAAATACATTCAAGCTATTGATTATAATATTTGGAGAATTAAAGTTAAAGAACCTCATCAGCCTAATCTCTTGATTAATAGCATTCCCACTTCCAAGCTAGAAGAAGATTGGGATGAGAATGACATTAAGCAAGCTGAGCTTAATGTAAAGTCCATGAATTTACTGTTTTATGCAATTAACCCAAGTTATTTCAATAGAATATCAAATTGTACTTCTGCTAAAGAGATTTGGGATATACTTGAAGTTACCTATGAGGGTACACATCAAGTGAAGTCCACCAAAGTAAACATGCTCATTTGTACTTATGAGATGTTTAGGATGGAACCAATTGAAACTATTAGTGAAATGTATACTAGATTCACTAATATTGTTAATGGCATGAGGAGTTTGGAAAAAGTTATTTCTGATGTTGAACTTGTTAACAAAATCCTTAGGTCTCTTTTAGCTTCTTGGGATCCAAATTTCACAGCCATTGAAGAAGCCAAAGATGTCAATACACTCCCACTTGAACAACTTCTGGGTTCATTGATGACATATGAACTGTCTTTTAAGCATAAAACTATGGACAATGATAAGAAGAAGAAAGCCATTGCATTCAAGTCCACTTCCAAGGAAGAATCAAGTGATGAATCCGATGAGGAGGATGAAGAAGATGAGACAGTCCTCAATACAAGAAAGTTCAAAAGATTTATGAGGAGGAAAAAAAAATTTTACTATAAAAAGCCTAAAAAAGGATATCATAGTAAGAAGAAAGAAAAAAAAAAGAAAAGGGAGCAACCAATATGTTTCGAATGCAAGAAACTGGGTCATTACAAGTTGGATTGCCCCACTCTCAAGAAAGGCAAAAAGAAATTTAAGAAAAAGGCTATGATGGCAATATGGAGTGAAAGTGAAGACTCAAGCTCCAATGAAGAACAACAAGAGGTGGCCAACCTTTGTTTTATGGCCAATGAAGAAGAGGTAAGCCTTGAACCTTAAAATGACTTTATATTCAATTAATTATGTGATGTTTATGATGAGTTTGTTATGGAATATAGAAAACTTAAATTAAAAAATAAAGATTTGAAAAAGCAAAACCTAGAGCTTGCAAAATCAACAAATGAGTTCTTGATAGAAAATGAAAACTTGATTCAAGAAAACAAGAACTTAAGTGAGCAAATCAATGTTTTGAAAAATGAAAAAGAAGACCTTTTAAAAGAAAAAGACTCTTTGAAGAAGGACAAAATTTGTGATACAAATGAAAAACTTAAAAAACAAAATAGGGAGTTTTTACTGGAAAATAAGAAATACAAAGAAGAACTTGAAAAAGTAAAGCCTTTTGTTGAAAGGTTTACATATAGTTATAAAAAAATAATTATGCTTTTGAATAACCAAAGGATAGTTTTTAACAAAGCTGGGTTAGGATTTAAACCGCAAAAGCAACAAAAGTACTTTAAAAAATTTTTTTACCTGCTTCCTCTAGTTTTACTTGTTATGCATGTGGTAAAGTAGGATACAAATCTTATATGTGCAACAAAAAAAAAAAAAAATGCTGTTAGAAAAGTTTGGATTCCAAAAGAAACAAATTCAACTAACCTTAAAGGACCCAAGATGACTTGGGTACCTAATATTTCCACTTGATTTATGTTGTAGGTGTGTCTTGCAACCAAGGATAAAAGAAGAATGTGGTATCTCGACAGCGATTGTTTAAGACACATGACTGGAGATGTGAGACAATTCTCATCTCTAGAAGCCTTGAATGGTGGAAATGTGATATTTGGTGGTAATGAAAAGGAAAAAATTGTCGGAATCAGTAAAGTCCATATCATCCCTACTACTTAGTTGATAATATTTTGTTTGTTAATGGTTTAAAGCATAATTTGTTTAGCATAAGTCAATTTTGTGATAAAGAATTTAAGATAGTTTTTGAATCTTCCTTGTGCATGGTATCTAGTCTAGATGATAATGGCATCAAGTTCATTGATCATAGGCATGGAAACATTTACATGATTGATCTTGATGATCTACCCATAGAAAATGATCAATGCCTAGTGGAAAAGGGAGCCAAGAAAAATGAAACTAGTTGACTTTGGTATCGTAGGCTAGGGCATGAAAGTATATATTTGATTTCAAAATTTAATAAAAAGAATCCAGTAAAAGATTTGCCAAAACTTACTTTTGAAAAAGATAAGATTTGTAGTGCGTGTCAACTTTGAAAATAAACAAAATCTTCATTCAAATCTAAAGAAGTAGTATCTACCACTAGACCATTAGAATTGCTTCATATGGACCTCTTTGGACCATCTAGAACAACTAGCTTGGAAGGTAAGAAGTATGGTTTAGTGATTGTAGATGACTATTCATGTTTTACATGGGTTATATTATTTGCACACAAGGATGAAATATTTTTTGCATTTATCAGGTTTCATAAAAAGGTTTCAAATGAAAAAGGTATTTCAATCAATTCTTTACGTAGTGATCATGGTACAGAGTTTAAAAATCATGATTTTGAAATATTCTGTAATGAAAATGGTATTGATCATAATTTCTATGCACCTAGGACACCTTAACAAAATGAGTTGGTAGAAAAAAAAATAGGACTCTTGAAGAAATGGCACACATAAAAATTTATGGAAATGATTTACCTAGATATTTTTTGGCAGAAGCCATAAATATTGTATGTTATATTTTAAATCACATTTTAATCCAACCTATTTTAAAGGAAACACCATATGAATTTTGGAAAAATAGAAAACCTACTATTAAATTTTTTTGTATTTTTGGATGCCGTTGTTTCATTCTAAACAATGGTAAAGATAATCTTAATAAATTTGATGCCAAGTCAGATGAGGGTATCTTCTTAGGATACTCTACTTCTAGCATGGCATATAGGGTCTTCAACAGAAAAACTCTTCTAGTTGAAGAAACCATCCATGTAGTGTTTGATGAAATTAATGAAAAATCTTCTAGAAAAGAAGATAGTCTTGATGATGAAACAAGTGTTCAAAAGTTTGGAAAAATGACAATCAATGAAGGAGTTCCAAAGAACAAGATGGTGATCAAGGAAATGAAGAACAAGTACAAGAAACTGGAGCATCAACACCCAAGCCATTGTCAATAGAATGGAGGTATGCCTGTGGACATCATAAAGAGCTTAACATTGGTAATCCATTGAAAGGGATAAGTACTCATTCTTCAATAAGAAATATTTGTGATTACTTAGCATTTGTTTCTCTTATAGAACCAAAATCAATTGAAGAAGCTGAAAATGATAGCAATTGGATAAATACCATGCAAAGATGAATTGAGTTAATTTAAAAAAAATAAAGTTTGGACTTTAGTTGAAAGACCATCAAATATTTCAATAATAGGAACAAAATTGGTTTTCAAAAATAAACTTGATGAAAATGATATTGTAACATGAAATAAAGCTAGGCTAGTTGCTAAAGACTACAAGCAGGAGGAAGCGATTGATTTTGATGAAACCTTGCTCCTGTTGCTAGACTTGAGGCAATTAGGCTATTATTAGCATTGGCATATTTTATGGATTTCAAACTATTTCAAATGGATGTCAAAAGTTCTTTTGCATGGATTTATTGAAGAAGAAGTTTATATTGAACAGCCTCTAGGTTTCGAAAATTATGAATGCCCTAATTATGTTTTTAAACTTTATAAAGCTTTGTGTGGTTTGAAATAAGCTCCAAGAGTTTGGTATGATAGATTGAGTAGATTTCTGCTTGAAAATGGTTTTTCTAGAAGAAATGTAGACACTACATTATTTTTGAAAAAGAAAAATGATGACTTATTAGTAGTTCAAGTATATGTTGATGATATCATTTTCGATGCTACTAATGAGATTCTTTGCCAAGAGTTTGCCAAGCTTATGCAGGGAGAGTTCGAGATGAGTATGATGGAAGAACTTAATTTCTTTCTCAGACTCTAGATCAAGCAAACAAAAGAAGGAATCTTCATCAATCAAGCTAAGTATACAAGAGAAATCTTAAAAAAATTTTGAAAGGAGACTACCAAGCCATTAGGTATACTTATGAGCTCTTCCTGTAAATTAGATAAAGATGAATCAGGTAAAAATGTAGATCCAAAATTATATAGAGGTATCATTGATTCTTTGTTATATTTGACTGCAAGTAGGCCATATATAATGTTTAGTGATGTATGTGTGCTAGATATCAGTCTGCTCTCAAAGAGACTCATTTATTGGCTGTTAAATGCATATTTAGATATTTATTTGGTGTTATTGATATTGGACTATGGTACTCTAGAGATTCATCTATTGAACTGATTGCATATTCTGATGCTAATTTTGACGGGTGTAAACTTGATAGAAAAAGTACAAGTAGAACTTGTCAATTTCTTGGAGTTAATTTGATTTTATGGTTTAGCAAGAAACAGAATTTAGTTGCTCTATCTATGGTGGAAGTTGAATATATAGCAGCTGGAAGCTATTATGCTCAAATCTTATGGATCAAACAATAACTTGAAGATTTTGGTATTAAATAGACAAAGACACCCATAAGATATGATAATACTAGTGCAATTAATTTAACTTAAAATCTTATACAACATTCAAGAAGCAAACACATTGAAATAAGACATCACTTCATAAGAGATCATGTACAAAATGGTAATATAATGCTTGATTTCGTATGTACTGATAGTCAACTTGCTGATATTTTCACAAAATTCCTAAGTGAAGATAGATTTTGCATGATTAGAAAAGAGTTATGAATCATTATCCTTTTGGCTAATCTCTTCAAAGTCTTTATGAAATCCTTTAAAAATGACTCAAATCCTTTTAAATATCACTTAGAATGACCTCTTTACTCTTCTTGAATTTTATTTGATTTTATTCTGATTTTGTGAGGTCAGGTGTCAACACTTACAAATTGTCCAAGTGTCGACTCATGCGAAGTG
The DNA here is from genome assembly GCA_021397845.1 of Areca catechu. Lineage (NCBI taxonomy): Eukaryota > Viridiplantae > Streptophyta > Magnoliopsida > Arecales > Arecaceae > Areca > Areca catechu. The sequence goes on from CM038041.1 coordinate 75,246,391, forward strand.
TCGACACTTAAACAATTTCAAAGTGTCAACTCACGATCGTCGGATCTGACATTTTTAGGACATCTCGAAACCTTTTTTTGACCATTCTTTTTCCATTCCTTAGGTTCTTGTGGTCCCAAAAATCCCCCTAACTCCCATGAGCAGTAGATTTCCATCCCTAACCCTCCATTTTCAAGTAATCTTCTTCCTTCTCCTCTCTTTTTGTCTTCAATCCATGCAATTTCTCACCATTCTTCACGATTTTTCTGTAGTTTGGCCAAGTTTTTTCCTTGTTTCTTCCATTGGTTTTTCTTTCCTTTGAACCCTTTCTCCCTCTTTGGTCCACTTTTGGTACAGTTTGAGCTTAGGTCCATCCTTCTTCCCATCATGTTTCTCCATCTTTGGTCCATTCCTCCCCATTTTGCTCCACCTTTTGTCTGTTTCTTCCCTTCATGGTCCACTATTGGCCGACACTTCCTTTCTTCCCTCTTTCCTTCCCTAGTTCACTCCTTCTTCCTACTCTACTTTGTGTGAAATGGCTACAAGGAAGTAGTTAGCTTACCACAAGAGGAGGTCTGAGCAGGGTGAGTCTAGTAGAGAGAGAAGGACTAAAGCCCGTCAGGACCCCACTGGTCAGCATGAGCAAGAGACACATGATCTGCCTCCACAAGTTTCCCAAGGAGCAGCACAAGTGGCCCGAAAGGCTAATACCACTAGTAGGAGAGTAGATGCACAGTTCTGGGACTCAAAGAGTTTTATTATTGGAGTAATGCTTAGAGGATGGTGCGGGAACCCTCTATGGATTTTTGATTAGGGTTCTAAGTCTTTATCGAGTCCTGTAGTAAGGCATAAGACATTTAAGCCTAAATAATTTGCATTCGAGTCATGTAATTAATATCTAATTAGTTTCAGTTTTAATTTAGTCTTGTAATTAGCCAAATTGAATTAATTTGGTCAAGTCAGGATCAATTGGTCCTGTAATTAGCCAAGTACGTTCACAATTTCAATTCAATTTGAAGATGGGTTCACACATTCAAGCTAATTTGAAGATGGGTCCATAAATGAGCAAACAAGTCAAGTCTAATTGAAGAAGAATCAAGCCACTTCTCCTCCATGCCAAGTTGGATTGCCAACTCATCTTCCAAGCCATGGGGAATGCCACATCACTAATGCCACATATCATGAGAGGCACCACATCACCAAGACCAAGTCAAGCACCTTGGGCGGCAAAGCTCCATGAAGAAATTTCAAATTCAAACTCTAAGTTGGGCACCCACTAACATCCCTTGATTCATGTAAGGTACCATCCTCATTCCACTCCAGAAATTAAGCTTGTAACCTCTTTCAATTTGAAGTCAAATGAAGACTTGGGAGCTTATAAATATGGCCCTAACCCTCTTGAAAAGATTTGATGATCTATGAATAAAATTTTGAAATTTTTAGCCCTTGTCTTGTGACGTGGAGCTCTGTGAGAGAGTGAGCCTTTGCTACTTAGCATCGAGGGGTGTGATGCCCTAGGTATCTTCTTCCCACCCAAGCCAGCAACCCACCTCCCAAGCTTGGACGCTCCACTGGAAGCCCCTCAGATGTTCCACAAGAAGGATCTCCTCCAGACCGCCACCCTCAGCTTCCCCCTCTTCATTGTTATTATCTTATTTTCCATAATTCCCTTGATGGGGACATCGACCAGCCCAGCCCAGAAGCTAGCCCAGAATCTAGCCTAGCTAGAAACCTGAAGCCAGCCCAACCCAAAACCTGAAGATAGCCCAGCTTAAACCCTGAAGCCCTAAATCTTGAAGATAATGTAGCACATATCCCGGAGTAGCATGGATCCCGAAGTAGCATGAATCTCGGAGTACGTCCACCTGAAGATAAGCATAATTTTTTTTATGGGTGTACGAGGGATTAGGATATCTTATTTTAGGATTAGTTACTGTATATTATTTTAGAATTTATTTTTATCATTGTTTAAGGATTTAGTTGGATTAGTTTATTTTAATAGTTTGAATGTATTAGGATTAATGTTGAGGTATCAAGATATCGGATATCTCAGAGTAGCTTATTTATTATTTTATTGATCAAATAAATTCGGACGATGAATTTTTTTGATAGGAAAATAAGTACTCATTGTTAAGGAGGGTGCTGATGCCCTACTTGGTCACTCTGGTTAAGAGTGGGCACTGAAGCTTGGGTGGGGAACCCAACCATTGTTTTTATTTTTTTTTCTTTCTAAATTTATCATTCTATCTTTCTTCTCCAACTCTTGTTCTTCATCATTGCTCCCCTGTTGATGCAGGATGATCCTAAGACTACCATGATTATAGGAATACTAAAACTAATTTTTTTTATAACTTTTAGAATTTTAATTTATAGGCTATAAACCCAAAATCAAGTAAAGAATCAGCAGGAAAGTATGTAATAAAAGAAAACATCATACCCGCATATGAACTCATGCCAAAATAACAAAAGAAAGGATCTCGGAGATTGAGAAACCCCCGGTTAGGATAGCATACCTTCAAAAAATCAGAAATTAAAAGGGAGAAGGATTTTTATAAAGCATCGATTAGAAGATCCTGTCAATGAAGCGGCCACATAGCTCTCGAGATCGTTGCCTGGAAGACAAGCCTTCAGTTCCTTGATTCGAACAGCTATCTAGGATCAGTCCTGGAGGCAAAGTGGGCTTCCTCCTTGGAGGGGAAACACCACGGGGATCCTGTAAGCATCAGATGTCTGCATGTAAACAAGTTAGAAAGCAAAAGAAGCAAACTGGGGTTTGAGAAAGAGGGAATTAGGGTTTCAAAAGCTGGCAATTGGAGGGGGAAGATGGCCACTTGCTGATGGACGGCTTAGGGTTCTTCTCCTTGGCATGTTAGGGTTTGGATGAGAGTGCTTTGGGATTGCTAGGGCTTGGATTAATTAGGGCTCACAAACAAAACTCACGCACCTCAACACAAGAACCCAAGAACACAACTTAACACAAAATATCAGCAGGGTTTTGATTCATGAATAAAAGAGTACTTACAAGAGGGGGAGGGGTGGGGTACTTCTATATGTTTTTTTAAGTTCTCTCCTTGTTAGGATAGGATTATAAAGTTGAGTGGGAGAGGGATTACAAGTTTGCTTAAAATTAGGAGAATACAATTTGTGTGAAAATAAAACTAGTCTCCTTTTTTGAATTGAATTTCTCCTTTCCTTGGACATGGTCAAAGTCACCTTGGGCTTGGGCTCATGGGCTTGGATGCCTAAAGTATAGTTGGGCTTGGCTTTAGGGCAGCAAGGGGCATCCTCCTTTGGTTTGGCGCATGGGTTTTTTGGCCTTCGAAGGTGGGGTGCCCTGGTATCAGCATGTTCCTTTGAATCTTGGTTCCGAGGCTCATGGGCTTAACTCCTAGACTTTGAATCTCTTGGCCTGGTGTGCTTGCATATTCCTGGAATCATGAGGAACCCTGGTTTGGGAATATTCTTTGGCATTTGGAGGGTATCAAGGCATTTGGAGGGCATCTGGGGCATCTTGAAATAATCATGGACCCTGGGGTGGCAAATAAGGCCCAATAAGCTGATGTGAAGGCCTCTGGCTCATGGATGAGGGTTGGTGGAACTCTAAAATAGGGTATCCTCTTCTCTTATACAAAAATTGATCTGGTATTGGACTAATACTCAAGTAGAAGACTCAAAGACTGGACTAGGGTTGAGATAATCAACTAGCCTCAACTTTTTACAGGACTCAATCTTACTTGATTACAAAATTTGACACATGGCTAAGTAAATCAGATAGGGCCCAGTAATTTGTGTCTGATTTTGCTGCCCCCATCAATTCTCCTGGGGTAGGAAGAACTCGACCTCGTCGAGTATGTGTCAACTTGGCTATTATACTGCTCAAGAAGGTCTGGGTTGAGGCACTGTAGATCCTCACGAATAATCCACGAGTCCTTAGATTCTGGCCAACCTTGCCATCTGACCAAATAAGTGGATAGCCTTTGTTCCGAGTACTGATGGCTTGATCATCCAGGATGCGCTCTATCCTTTCCTTTGATACGGGATGATCCTAAGACTACCATGATTGTAGAAAAATTGAAACAAATTTTTTTTATAATTTTTAGAATTTTAATTTGTATGCTAGAAATCCAAAATCAAGTAAAGAATCAGCAAACAAGAATGTAATGAATGAAAACATCATACCCGCATATGAACTCTTTCCAAAATAATAAAAGAAAGGATCTCAGAGATTGAGAAATACCCGGTTATGATAGCATACCTTCAACAAATCAGAAATTACGTGGGGGAAAGATTTTTACAAAGCACCAATTCGAAGATCCTATCAATGAAGGGGTCACACAGCTCTCGACATCGTCGCTTGGAAGAGAATCCTTCAGCTCCTCAATTCGAATAGCTATCTGGGATCAGTCCTGGAGGAAAAGAGGGCCTCCTTGGAGGGGAAACACCACGGGCATCTTGCAAGCATCAGAGGTCTGCAAGTAAACATGTTAGAAAGCCAAAGAAGCGAACTAGGGTTTGGGAAAGAGGGAATTAGGGTTTTAGAAGCTAGCGATTGGAGGGGGAAGATGGCCACTTGTTAATGGACAGCTTAGGGATTCTTCTCCTTGGCATGTTAGGGTTTGGATGAGAGTGCTTTGGGATGGCTAGGGCTTGGATGAATTAGGGTTCACAAACAAAACTCACGCACCTCAACACAAGAATACAAGAACACAAATAAACACAAAGTTTTAGTAGGGTTTTGATTCATGAATAAAAGATTACTTACAAGAGGGGGAGGGGTGGGGTATTTATAGATGTTCCCCAAGTCCTCTTCTAGTTTGGATAGGATTACAAGGTTGAGTGGGAGAAGGATTACAAGTTTGCTTAAAATTTGGAGAATACAATTTGAGTGAAAATAAAACTAGATCTCCATGTTTGAATTGAATTTCTCCCTTCCTTGGACTGGGTCAAAGGTAGCTTGGGCTTGGTCTCTTAGGCTTGAATGCCTAAAATAGAGTTGGGCTTGGCTTTAGGGCAGTAAGGGGAGTCCTCCATTGGTTTGGTGCATGGGCTTATTGATGTGGGACAAAAGCAGGGATGGATCGCTGGCGAGCGTAGAAGTCACCAGGGATTAGGGTTTGCAGGGGTTTACACAGATTCCCCTAGGAGGACAGGAACATAGCAAAGGGCTCACACAGATGCCTTAGGGATCACACAGATGTCCTGAAAATAGGGAGAATGGATCACACAGATACCCTTAAGAACGATAGGGATAACAAAGATACCCTTCGCTCACACAGATACCCTGGGCTCACACAGATGCCCTCCACACAGGAAAATCAGGGATCACATAGATCCTTCACACATAACTCAAGAAATTTTATTCATCCATAGCATAAAAAAAATACAAGAGGGGGTGGGGTATTTATAGATTCACTCCAGGGTACATGACTTGAGGGCTACGAAACCCTGACATGTGGGCCAAGAAACCTTGGCGGACCTGGTCAATAGTGGGCCTTTGACTTGGACTGGAGCTCTCTCTTATGGGCTTCGCAGCAAGAAAGGGCCAAGGTGCATGATGTCCAGCTTTGTTTGAGGGGGCCTGGTGCATCTCTGGGTCTGCTTACTCTCCTCTTGGATCTTGACATGAATGAAAATTACAGGACTCGATCTAACTCACATGATTGGACTGAAAAAAACTGGACTCGACTAAATGGACTCAGCTGGACTCAAAATAGAATATACTAGACTCTCGGGTCCCCATCATTCTCCTGGAGTGGGGGTTTGATGGAACCAAAACTAATCAGAAAAAGAACTCTGAGGCTGGGTTCACCTATTTTTATTTTTTTATTTTTATAACATATTTTCTTTTCTTTTCATCTCTGCTCTAAAAATTGTGTAACTTTGGAATCCTTGCAGTGCTGAAATCCATGCTACTCCAAAAATTGTGCTGCTTCAGAAAACCATGCACTGAAGTCGGCAACAGGGGATGACACTACATTCATGTTCGTGCTGTCCCCTTTCTTCCTCATGGACCAAACCAAGAAGCAGAAGAGCGATGGAGGAGTTCGCCGACATCGAAGCTAGGTGGAGATCGTCTGGTAGGGTGGTAGTGGAGTCTGCGGTGATTGGCGATGACAGCGGGGTGGTGTTTCGTGGACCGACTGGGGACGACTCCAGGCAGATGGCAGGGTTGAGGAAATGGTGGCATGGTCGAAGGGGGCTGGATCCGATCGAAGGGAGGAGGTGGCCGGGGCGGGAACTTAGATCATGACTTGTTCCGGTGATTGGCGGTAGCACAGTTGGGAAGAAGGCCAGCACGGTAGTTGGGATGGATCGATGGCGCAGGGGACTTAGTTCCGAGGCACTGTTGAATAGATCGGCTCACCGTGGGAGGGTGCACAAGCGATGAAGAAGGAGGCGGAGCTGGCATCTCTAGTGGCAGGGCATCATTGGCTTCCGACAGGGGAACAGGGTGGATCCGGCGGGGAGGAGGAGGCGGACACGATCTGGGGGCTGAGGATGATGATGGCTCAAAAGTTTTCAGTGGCGTTGATTGGGAGGGAACTGAGGCTTTGGAGGTGGAGATCAGCAAGGTCATGGTGGGGTTCATCGGTGTCGACGACAGTGGGAGGAGGTTGAGACCAGGCGGCAGATTCATGTGGTTGTGGGCGCGGCATCGATCTGGTGGCCTGGGACGGTTCCGGTCGGTGAAGACGAACTAATTCCAAGACATCGATGGGGCATTGATGGTGATGATGAACTGGGGCTAGAGCGGAGGACAGGGCATTCACAGGAGGGAGGTGGAGCAGGCTCGGTCACCTGGGGCAGAGAGGAGGTGGATATTTTTGAGAGGTAGATCTTCTCGGTTGAGCTCTCCAATGAGAAGGGGTCCGATTGGGGTCCCACGGATGATAGGGAGGAGGAGGTGGTGGACAGTGCATCTGGTTGGATCTGGCTTGGTGGTGGCAGGATTTGTCATGGAGGCTGCGGAACCTTCGGAAGAACAGGGAGGCTGTGGAATCTTTGGATGAGCTGGTCCAGCATGGTGGATGTAGCATACACTAATCTTTCATGATCTGAAACCAAGTTGATGCGGGAAAAATGCGTTGGGATGGATTGCTGGTGAGCCTAGAAATCACCAGGGATTAGGGTTTGCAGGGGTTCACATAGATTCTCCTTGGAGGACAATCACATAGCAAAGGGCTCACACAGATGCCCTAGGGATCACATAGATATCCTGAAAAGAGGGGGAATGGATGACATAGATACCCTTAGGAACGATAAGGATTGCATAGATACCCTGGGCTCACATAGATGCCCTCATAATAGGGATCACACAAATACCCCTGGGCTCACACAGATGCCCTCCACACAGGAAAATCAAGGATCACACAGATACCCTAGGATCACACAGATCCTTTACACGGAACTCAGGAAATTTTATTCATCAATAGCATAAAAAAAATAAAAGAGGGGGTGGGGTATTTATAGATTCACCCTAGGGTACATGACTTGATGGCTAAAAACCCTAACTTGTGGGCCAAGAAATCCTGGTGGACCTGGTCAACAGTGGGCCTTTGTCTTGGACTGGAGCTCTCTCTTATGGGCTTGGCAGCATGAAAAGGGCCCAGGTGCATGAAGTCCAGCTCTAGTTGAGGGGGCCTGGTGAATCTCCGGGTCTGCTTACTCTCCTCTTGGATCATGACATGAATGAAAATTACAAGACTCGATCTAACTCACTTGATTGGATTGAAAATAACTGGACTCGACTAAATGGACAAAACTTGACTCAAAATAAAATATACTAGACTCTCGGGTCCCCATCACTTAGTGGCCCTAGAAGCTTGGGCTCCCTGGTATCAGCATATTCCTTGGAATCTTGGTTTTGGAGATCATGCGCTTGACTCCTGGGCTTGGAATCTCTTGGCCTGGGATGCTGGCATATTCTTGAAATCATGAGGCGCCCTAGTCTGGGAATATTCTTTGGCATCTGGATGGTTACAAGGCATTTGGAAGGCATCTGGAGGTCATCTAGGGCATCTGAAATGAATCTTGGACCCTAGAGTAGCAAACAAGGCCCAATAAGCTAATGTGAAGGCCTCTAGCTCTTAAATGAGGCTTGGTGGAACTCTAAAATAGGGTATCCCATTCTCCTGTTCAAAAATTAAACTGGTACTTGACTAATACTCAAAGACTGGGCTAGGGTTGAGACAAATCAACTAGCATCAACTTTTTACAGGATTCAATCTTACTTGATTACAAAATTTGACACATGACTAAGTAAACCAGATAGGGCACAAAAATCTGTGTCTGACCCTGGTGCCCCCACCCCTGTTTCTCTAGATAACCAAACTCTTCTCTCTTCGCCTCACTGTTCCAATCTCGCCCCCTCACTGTTCTCTTTCTCCAATCTGTGAATCACCCAACCGAAGAATCCACCCCATGACCCCCATGTTCCACCACCTCTGTCAGGATCGCCAAATCTGCCACCACCTCGATCTGGCCCCTTAAAAATTCAGCCACTCTATTGATCTCCGAAATCATTGAAATCTAGGTCATCGCTGTCAACCCTATGCCACCGAACATCCCTCCCTCTAGCAATTCTCTGCCTACAAACTTCGTGAAGCTTCCTTGCTCCATTACCTACAGCCGACGACTGGGAATCCATAGTCAAGCCTCTATCTCCGCCTGATCTTGTGTCGCCTGTGTCGTTTCACCTTCAATCGGCCTCATTGCCAACCACCCATTATATTGGGGACACCAGATCAACCTGACCGGAACCACCATCGGCCACCACTCCTACGATCGTCATTTCCATAGCCACAACCCATGACCGAAGTTTCCACCTTGGGCTCCTCCTCCCATCGGTTTGACGTAGCCAAGATCTGCTCATGCCCCACCGAATCTTGTCAATGTTTCCCGTCAGTCGCCTATTCCCTCCACCGACCATGATGATCTCCATGTCGATCATCATCCCGTCCCTCCTCCGTTCCATCCTTCATCAATCTGTGGAGAAGGGAGAAGACCCTAAACGAACGTGAAAGCATCTCCCACCCTTATTACCGATTTCAAGTTCTGTATGCTTATCATAGCTGCATGGATTCCAAAGCGATCACCCACCAGTAGATCAAAATATAACACAGATCTCAAGGCATGGGGTTTATTTGGCTTAAAATTGATTTATTTATTTGGGATTGACAAATTAGTTGCTTGTTTTTTATTTGAATAACTTGGGATTGGTTCACCAACCCTAGGGTCATTTCTTAATGACCAACGGTCTGTTCTTCTAGAATTAAAATTGATGCGAGGACCTCTCTCATTTCCATCCGTCCATGCGGAGATCTGCACGAGAATAAACCATCAAACATCTTCCTGGATTTGCCCGACCGAGCAAACCTCCCCATCGCCCATTATCATTGCCGTCCCCCGATGCTGTCGTCGTCCTATTCTGCCCAACCACCATCTTCTGGATCACCGATCACCACCACTTCTGTCCATGAAAAACCATCGCTCGGTTGTACCATGATCGGATCCCGTTGGATCTATCGCTACCGAATCTCGTGCACGGAGTTGCCCACGACCAAACTAACATCCACAGGCCCTGATGGGTTTCGATCATCCGTCTCCTTTGCTCCCCGTCTCCATTTGCAAAACCATGCCGATGCCGATGCCTGCCCAGCTCCCTGCTGCCATGATGCATGTCACTCGCCAGAGAGCCGCATCGCCATCTTCCCGAGTCGCCGTCTTCTTTCCCCGCTGCCATCGCCGGTGGAGAGTCCACCAAAATTCTTGTGAAAGACCTCCCTATTTCAATCCATAGAGGGAAGCTTCTGCATGATTGTGAATGCGCATGATCATGAAGGTAAAGCCGGCTTCCCAATGTCGACTTCAAGCCAGGAAAAAAAAAGTGAAAAAATAAGAAAAAAAAGAGGAGAGAAAAAATGGAAAAAAAAGTTTATTTGAATAAAAAAAAATGGATTTAACCTAGCCTAGGGTCATTTCTTAATGACCAACGGTCCGACCTCCTAGACTAAATATTGATCGGGGTCTGTCTCGCATCATAGAAGCACCCACCTTTGATGGCAATCTAGATCCTAAGGCTTACATTGATTGGGAGGGAGACATGGAGCAATACTTCGAGTGGTATGCAATGTCGGAGAAGACGAAGTTCTGATTTGCCAAACTTAGATTAGTCCACCAAGCTAGGTTATATTGGAGTAGTATTGAGACGATGATTAGACAAATAAAACATGAACCCATAGCAACGTAGAGGGCCATAAAAATTAGGCTTAGAGAAAAGTACCTCCCAATGTCTTACCACCAGAAGTTATTGGAAAAATGGAAAAGATTGACTCAGGGCAACAAGAGCGTGACCGAGTACATTGCAAGGTTTGATGAGTTTCTCATGCAATGTGACATAGATGAATCTCAATCAGTGACCCTGTCTAGGTTTAGGGCTAGCCTACATGAGGATATCCAAGGAGAGCTTTATTTTAGAGAGGTCTATGACTTAGAGCAGGCTTACCAAGTTGCTAGGAATTATGAGCGATTCCAAAGGGCACCCACATATCATAGACTTGAACCCATTAGAAACCCTAGCCAAATCCCAGGATCTAGTCAAGCCTGCCCGAGTCAACCCAACTTGAGCCGACCAAGTCCGAGCCGACTCGACCCAAGTCAACCCAGTTTCAGTAGAAAGGATAAGGGTAAGTCAATTGAGGTCTAGAGAAGCCCCAATCCTCACAACATGTGCTTTAGATACCACAAACCTGGACATTATGCTAGCCAATGCACATCCAAAGCCCTATATATAGGATAGCTAAATGAAGATGAGTTAGAACCCACTGCTGAACCAGAAGGAGAGGTTTATGAAGTGGAGGATCAATTATTAGAAGAGTATGATGGAGAGGAAAAAGTGCTTGAGCCTGAAGACCTATTAGGAGTGGTTAGGTGCATCTTGATCCAAACCCAAACTAACGAAGACAAGCATGGACTAACATCCTGTTGGGTTCGTGAACCATTGCGGAAGCGTGGATTTCAAAATTTTATGAAATCAGGTCCGAACCCTAATCCCAAAATCCCCTTATTTGCAATTAAAACTTATGACTACATGCATGTCCAAAATTTAAACATAGTTTAGATACTAACCTCAGATCGCTATATCCAGTCTGATGTAGAAATAAACTCCAAATTGAGTAACCTTTTGAACACACCAGGCATCCACTTGTCCGCCCTCCGATGGTGATCCACACGGGCAGATGATCAAGACAGTAACTCCTTAATTGGGTTCCTTCCAATCAAGTTCTACCCCAAGAACTTGATATATGGGCTATTGGCTAGGACTCCTCTAGCCAAACTGGGACTAAACCTTCTCTCTTACCCTTCTCCTAGTTTTTAGCAACTTTGGCCCCTTAAGACACTCTTGTCTTAAGAATAAGCCCTTGTCCTAAAATGAGACAAGGCTTGTCTTGGAGGGAGAAGAAAATTAAGACAAAATTGTCTTAATGTAAGAAAGAAAGAAAAAGAGGCGCCTTCTTCCTTTACCGTCGGAGAGTTTCTCTCTCTGACTCTCCTTCCGTTCTGAGATTCGACAGAGCCTAGGCTCTGTAAAGGAATCAAAGAGGAAAGAGAGGAGGGGGAAATAGTCTTCTGGAGAGGGAGAGGGAAAAAGAAGTAAGGCTTTGCCATAGAAAATCTGGAATAAATTTTCACGGTGAAGTCTTCTCCTTAAATAGGCGACAGAGAGGCGCCTTCTCACCTTTTAATCATCCTCTCACGTCCCTCTCTCCCTTCTCACGTCTTCTCTCTTTATCTCACGGCCCTTGGGATTAATCTCACGGCCTTTGGGATGGGAAGACGCGAAGAAGGATCGCGAAAAACACAGAAGGGCGCGCGCAGAAAGAAGAGTCGCACCCCTTCGGTGTTTTTCCTTTTCTTTTCATGGTATTTTCCCCTTTTTTTGGAGAGTCCATGCCTAGGTGGACTCTCTTCCACGCCTCTTCAAAAAACACCGGCCCTTTTTTCTTTCTTTTCATGCAAAGACGCGACTTGGAAAGAGTCCACGTGCACGTGGACTCTTCTCCTTGCGCGCGCGCGTGGAAAAAAAGGGGAGGGACTTAGGCGATGTGGGAAAGGGGTTTAGCCTCTTAGGTTAGCCCAATTGCTAGCCTATTATTAGCCCAATGTGTTGAATCTTCAATTAGATTCAAACCGGAATGAATTTGGATCTAAAAAAGACCAAATCGGAACCCTAACTCGAATCCGATTCAAGTAGAAGCCATGGTTTGCAACACATGCTAGTGTGTTCATCTGCAAACGAGATTTAATTCCAAATTAAAACCTTGATTATCTGTCCTAAGTGTGTGACCCATTGGGTTCCATACTTAGCCAGCAGTGGGTCCGAGTGCAAGTTGACCTAATCTGATCAGAACTCATTCTAATCGATTTAGGTCAAATTGAGCTAACTCGAGTCAGTCAATTAGGACTCCTCCTAATTAGTGATCCAATTAAACCATTTAATTTGATCAACCCACAAGACAAGATTGACGTCTAGCAACGTGTCATGTCTACCCGGAAGATATGAAAATTCTGGTGTAATTCCAAAACTACCCTTCAGTGGAAAGTTCCCGTACAATTCGATCCTTCAATCATCTTGCATCCCGAATATAATTATGGATATGGAATCATGTCAAATCCAGTTTATACTCATTCCCAGCTCAGTCATACACTAATGATTCAATTAATTCGATATTAGAAATCATTTCTAATATCTGTACTTTGATCAAAGATTTCCTGAATCATCATCTGACCTAATTTGGCTGGATGCAATCTCCTCCTACTAGGAGTGATCAATTCCTTGTTGACCTACTCATTTCCTTCATATACAATTCACCACACCCAGCGTCAACCTTGTGCATGACCCAGTGTCATGAATGAGATTGAACCAAAGCATGGGTTCATGTACATAAGGTATTATGGCAGTCTCAGGTCATAGGACTACTTGTACAACTCCCACTATGAGAAATATCTATTGACAAGTAGCTAAGGCTCCATTAGATGTTCTCAAACTGGATCTATTCAGTGAACTCATTCGCTAATGAGCACCCACATCCTTGTATTAGTGTCCTACACAAGTGACTGTGAGAGCAGTCACCCTTTTCAGCATACATAGGATGTGCCAGTCTTACCGGAAACCCTGATCCCCAACTCAGGGTTCCTATGACTAGGAATATTCTAGATTAGGGTTTTAAGGCCTTTAGATCTCACTGGTATGATCTCATCATAGCCCTACAACCATAGCCCTAATCTATGGGGTTCATCATATAATGACACAGCGAATGATGAAAAATTATTGCCTTTATTAATTTGTCAATTTACAATGGTCTGGGAGATACAGATATTGGCTTATAGGGCAAAATCCTTTCAATCTCCCACTTGCACTAAAGCCAATCGCTCTTATTCTTTAACCCCATACAATCGAGGTGGCGATCAAAATCCCGCTGTGGTAGAGCCTTAGTGAACGGGTCTGCTATGTTAAACTTTGTATCCACTCTATTGATGCAGACTTCTTGTCTTTCGATTATCTCTCGGACAAGATGGAAGCGTCTCAGAATGTGCTTGGACTTGTGATGGGCTCTCGGTTCCTTAGCTTGAGCAACTGCTCCAGTGTTATCACAATAGAGTGGCACCGGGTTCTCAATCTCAGGAACTACTCCCAACTCTGTGATGAATTTCTTCATCCAGACAGCTTCCTTGGCGGCTTCACTAATAACTATGTACTCTACCTCGGTAGTTGAGTCAGCTACAGTCTGCTGTTTAGTGCTCTTCCAACTTACTGCTCCACCATTCAAGGTAACGACATACCCTGAAATGGATTTACTATCATCTAGGTCTGATTGAAAACTAGAGTCTGAATAGGCTTCTAGTTTAAGATCAGATCCTCCGTATATAAGAAAAATATCCTTAGTCCTTCTCAGGTACTTAAGAATATTTTTCACAGCCTTCCAGTGATCCTCTCCTGGATCAGCCTGAAATCTACTGGTTACACCCAAGGCATATGCCACATCAGGCCTGGTACATAACATAGCATACATAATCGACCCTATATTCGAAGCATAAGGTATAGAATTCATTCTATTTCTTTCTTCAGGTGTCTTAGGAGACATCCTCTTAGAAAGACGTATGCCATGACCAATAGGTAAGTAACCTCTTTTACTTTCCTCCATGCTAAATCTCTTTAGCACCTGGTCAATGTACCTAGACTGGGACAAGCCTAGCATCCTTCTTGATCTTTCTCTATAGATCTTTATACCCAGTATATAGGATGCTTCTCCCAAGTCTTTCATGGAAAACTGTTTCGATAACCACACTTTGACTGATTGTAGCATTGGGATATCATTCCCAATAAGAAGTATATCATCAACATATAGAACTAAGAAAACTATGGCACTCCCACTAGTTTTCTTGTACACACAAGGTTCATCCTCATTTTTGAAAAAATCAAATTCTTTGACTGTTTTATCAAATCGGATGTTCCAACTCCTGGATGCTTGCTTTAATCCATAAATGGATTTCTTTAGCCTACATACCTGATTAGGTTTAGTCTCCAAGACAAAACCTTCTGGCTGTGACATATAAACCTCTTCCTCAAGGAAACCATTGAGGAATGCAGTTTTTACATCCATTTGCCAGATCTCATAATCATGATATGCTGCTATAGCAAGCATAATCCGAATAGATTTGAGCATGGCAACAGGGGAAAATGTTTCATCATAATCTATTCCCTGCTTTTGTCTGAAACCCTTAGCCACCAATCTGGCTTTATAAGTTTCAACTTGGCCATCTGCCCCAATCTTCCTTTTATAGACCCATTTACACCCAATAGGGTTAATACCCTCTGGTGCATCAACCAAAGACCATACTTGGTTGACATACATGGAGTCCATCTCGGATCTCATGGCTTCTGGCCATCTGTCTGAGTCTCTACTCATGATTGCTTCCGTATAGGTTAGAGGCTCATCATTTTGAATGATTTGGGCTTCATTATTCTCAATTATGAACCCATACCTCTCAGGTGCTTGTCGCACCCTATCAGACCTACGGATAGGAGTGTGTTCAGGTTCTATATTAACTATGTTGTTACTTGACTGAGATGTGTCTATTTGTTGAATTTCATTAAGTTCGATATTTCTACCAGTGCCCTTTTGTAGGATGAATTCTTTTTCCATAAAAGTGGCATGCCTACTGACCAATACATTTGCTCAGTAGGGTGGTAGAACAGATATCCTATACTATCTCTAGGATATCCGATAAATAGACATTTGTCTGCTCTAGCATCTAGTTTATGTCCAAAATTTCTTTTTACATAGGCTGGACATCCCCATATCTTAATATACTTAAGATTGGGCTTCTTACCTCTCCATAATTCATATGGAGTGCTAGAGACAGTTTTAGATGGTACTCTATTCAAGATATAAGTTGCTGTTTCCAAAGCATATCCCCAGAAGGAAAAAGGTAACTCCGTGAAGCACATCATGGACCGTACCATATCCAATAAAGTACGATTCCTTCTTTCAGCAACACCATTTAATTGTGGTGTGTAAGGAGGAGTCCATTCAGAGATGATCCCCTTATTTTTAAGGTGATCAAGAAACTCAGTGGATAAGTACTCACCTCCTCTATCTGATCGGAGGATCTTTATACTTTTTCCTGTCTGTTTCTCTACCATACTTTGATACTCTAAAAATTTTTCAAAAGCATCGGACTTATGTTTCATTAGATACACAAATCCATACCTTGAAAAATCATCAGTAAATGTGATGAAGTATGAGTATCCACCATAGGCTTGAGTTGTCATAGGCCCACATACATCTGTGTGTATGAGTCCTAATAACTCTTTTGTCCTTTCTCCATGTCCACTAAATGGAGTCTTGGTCATCTTACCCATGAGACATGATTCACAAGTTCCTAATGACTCATAGTCATAAGGATCAAAGAAATTTTCTTTGTATAACTTGTTAATCCTAGTCTCACTAATATGTCCAAGTCGACAATGCCAAAGTAAGGTATTGTGAACATCATCTCTTTTCCGTTTGTTAGAAACATGAAAAATATTGTCATTAGTGGAAAGAGTTAATAGACCATTGCAGAATATGCCATAACATATAATTTCATTAGATAAAGAAATTGAGCAGCCACTGCTCATTACATTCATAGTATATCCTTGTTAAAGTAACAAGGGTACAGATATGATATTTCTAATGATTTTTGGCATATAGTAACAATTCCTTAGCTCCAAGATCTTCTCTGAAGGTAACTTCAAAACATAAGTCCCTACAGCTTCTGCTTGGATGGGGTCCCCTCCAGCACCGTAGAGCTCAAAGTTACCTTCCTTCAATACTTTAAGCCCCTGAAGTCCCTGCAATGATTTGCAGATGTTATGACCACAGGCGGTATCCAACACCCAGGTATTTGAAATGGAAGAATCCAATGACAAAATAGTATGAACTTCTTTCATACCTTTTGGTGCCTCTGATGCACCAAGCTTCACACTTGCAAGGTAAACCTTGCAGTTCCTTTTCCAATGACCCGGCTTGCCACAATGAAAGCAGGTCATCTGTCCGGAGGCCTTCTTTCCTTTCTTCTTCTTAATGCCCCCTTTGGGATTCATCCTCTTATTGGAACCCTTTTTGCCTGTCTTCTTCTTATCCACAAGAAGAACTGGAGCCTTATTTTTCTTTACATGGCTCTCTGCTGTCTTCAACATATTCAACAGCTCAGGCAAGGAAGAATTAAGTTTGTTCATATGGTAATTAAGAACAAACTGTGAAAATGACTCTGGGAGTGATTGCAAGATCAAGTCTTGATTCAACTCCCCATCCATTACAAAACCTAATTGACCTAATCGAGTGATTAGATCAATTATCTTTAATACATGGTCTTGTACTGATGTACCTTCTGTCATCCTTGCACGGAACAACTGCTTAGATATTTCATATCTAGCAGTTCTACTGTGTTCTCCATAAAGTTCTTTTAAATTTAGCAGTATGGAGTTAGTATCCATGCTATCATGCTGCCTCTGCAACTCGTTGGTCATAGAGGCAAGCATAACGCACTTGACAGTAAGTGAGTCATTTTGCCACATATTATATGTGGTCTTCTCCTCTTGCGAGGCATCTTCCCTTGGTGGTTCCAAAATTGGGGTATCAAGAATATAGGAAATTCTTTCTTGACTGAGTACTATTTTAAATTTCTCAGCCAATCAACATAATTAGGCCCAGTCAATTTGTTGGCATCTAAAATACTACGGAGTGAGAGTGAAGAGGCCATTTATCTACATTTAAACAAAGAACAATACATAAGCAAACAACCATGAAATGACAACACATAATTAAATTAGGACTTTAATTTAATTATATCTCCCACTATTTTATCGAGCATCATAACCCTCTATACGATGATCGAGAAAACCTTAATTGGTCTTTCTTAGTGGGGTTGAGATCCCAATTCCTTATAAAAGACCTTGTGTGTACACAACAAATCTTATATAAGTTCATAGGTAGGAAAACTCTTTCCAATTGTAACTTGTACAATTCTCAACTTATCTCGGCCTCTAAAATATTAATAGCCTTGTGTATACACAACAAACTATAATATTTTAGTTAAGTAAGACCCTTCATAGCCATATAGTCATGACTTTAATAGTAATACCCTTGTGTGTACACAACAAAATATTACTTTAAATCATGCCATAAACAAATAATTGTATTAGGCCAAAAATTGTGTTAGTCACCATATTAGGTCTTGTGTGTACACAACAAACCTAGTATAGATCATAACACAATGATGACCTATCATGAAGGAAGGCCAATAAAAGTATTTTAACACCAAGCATGTTAGTCAAGAATTAAATCAATCAGATCGGCTAGGCTAGTGGAAGAGATGTGGGGGTCCCCCCGTTGCTTTCCTAGACACCAATTTAAAATTGGCCAGGTCAGTCAACAGAACCAATTAAAAACCACGATTCCCTTTACCTTCCCAGAACCACCTTTCTAGACACCGAAATGACTAATTATCCATCATGACTAATAATGCTTATCGGTTAACTATACTACCACTTAATATAATTTTAAGAGGGGTTCATGCAGTGCCAGCACATTCAATTAAAAGCTATCACATATATTAATACATGCTTTAAACTAAGCAAATATGTGAAATGTGTGCCATCATACTAGGACAACCATTTACCACATAATGGATACACCATTATGCCAGGGCAACCTTATTTCAGTATGATGGCTCCAGGGCTAATCATATCTCTAAGACAATTAGGGTTTCAGTGGAAAACCCTAACTGGTGGCAATCATCAAACTCATGTTCAATCAAAGACATGCATTGTGCATCAATATAATAACTTTAACATGATACTACATCATGAATTGAACTGCATAAGTTTTAATCCTAATAAGGATGCTCTGATACCACTGTTGGGTTCGTGAACCAGTGCGGAAGCGTGGATTTCAAAATTTTATGAAATCAGGTCCGAACCCTAATCCCAAAATCCCCTTATTAGCAATTAAAACTTATGACTACATGCATGTCCAAAATTTAAACATAGTTTAGATACTAACCTCAGATCGCTATATCCAGTCTGATGTAGAAATAAACTCCAAATTGAGTAACCTTTTGAACACACCAGGCGTCCACTTGTCCGCCCTCCGATGGTGATCCACACGGGCAGATGATCAAGACAGTAACTCCTTAATTGGGTTCCTTCCAATCAAGTTCTACCCCAAGAACTTGATATATGGGCTATTGGCTAGGACTCCTCTAGCCAAACTGGGACTAAACCTTCTCTCTTACCCTTCTCCTAGTTTTTAGCAACTTTGGCCCCTTAAGACACTCTTGTCTTAAGAATAAGCCCTTGTCCTAAAATGAGACAAGGCTTGTCTTGGAGGGAGAAGAAAATTAAGACAAAATTGTCTTAATGTAAGAAAGAAAGAAAAAGAGGCGCCTTCTTCCTTTACCGTCGGAGAGTTTCTCTCTCTGACTCTCCTTCCGTTCTGAGATTCGACAGAGCCTAGGCTCTGTAAAGGAATCAAAGAGGAAAGAGAGGAGGGGAAACAGTCTTCTGGAGAGGGAGAGGGAAAAAGAAGTAAGGCTTTGCCATAGAAAATCTGGAATAAATTTTCACGGTGAAGTCTTCTCCTTAAATAGGCGACAGAGAGGCGCCTTCTCACCTTTTAATCATCCTCTCACGTCCCTCTCTCCCTTCTCACGTCTTCTCTCTTTATCTCACGGCCCTTGGGATTAATCTCACGGCCTTTGGGATGGGAAGACGCGAAGAAGGATCGCGAAAAACACAGAAGGGCGCGCGCAGAAAGAAGAGTCGCACCCCTTCGGTGTTTTTCCTTTTCTTTTCACGGTATTTTCCCCTTTTTTTGGAGAGTCCATGCCTAGGTGGACTCTCTTCCACGCCTCTTCAAAAAACACCGGCCCTTTTTTCTTTCTTTTCATGCAAAGACGCGACTTGGAAAGAGTCCACGTGCACGTGGACTCTTCTCCTTGCGCGCGCACGTGGAAAAAAAGGGGAGGGACTTAGGCGATGTGGGAAAGGGGTTTAGCCTCTTAGGTTAGCCCAATTTCTAGCCTATTATTAGCCCAATGTGTTGAATCTTCAATTAGATTCAAACCGGAATGAATTTGGATCTAAAAAAGACCAAATCGGAACCCTAACTCGAATCCGATTCAAGTAGAAGCCATGGTTTGCAACACATGCTAGTGTGTTCATCTGCAAACGAGATTTAATTCCAAATTAAAACCTTGATTATCTGTCCTAAGTGTGTGACCCATTGGGTTCCATACTTAGCCAGCAGTGGGTCCGAGTGCAAGTTGACCTAATCTGATCAGAACTCATTCTAATCGATTTAGGTCAAATTGAGCTAACTCGAGTTAGTCAATTAGGACTCCTCCTAATTAGTGATCCAATTAAACCATTTAATTTGATCAACCCACAAGACAAGATTGACGTCTAGCAACATGTCATGTCTACCCGGAAGATATGGAAATTCTGGTGTAATTCCAAAACTACCCTTCAGTGGAAAGTTCCCGTACAATTCGATCCTTTAATCATCTTGCATCCCGAATATAATTATGGATATGGAATCATGTCAAATCCAGTTTATACTCATTCCCAGCTTAGTCATACACTAATGATTCAATTAATTCGATATTAGAAATCATTTCTAATATATGTACTTTGATCAAAGATTTCCTGAATCATCATCTGACCTAATTTGGCTGGATGCAATCTCCTCCTACTAGGAGTGATCAATTCCTTGT
Source organism: Areca catechu (assembly GCA_021397845.1). Lineage (NCBI taxonomy): Eukaryota > Viridiplantae > Streptophyta > Magnoliopsida > Arecales > Arecaceae > Areca > Areca catechu. The sequence goes on from CM038041.1 coordinate 75,266,689, forward strand.
TGACCTACTCATTTCCTTCATATACAATTCACCACACCCAGCGTCAACCTTGTGCATGACCCAGTGTCATGAATGAGATTGAACCAAAGCATGGGTTCATGTACATAAGGTATTATGGCAGTCTCAGGTCATAGGACTACTTGTACAACTCCCACTATGAGAAATATCTATTGACAAGTAGCTAAGGCTCCATTAGATGTTCTCAAACTGGATCTATTCAGTGAACTCATTTGCTAATGAGCACCCACATCCTTGTATTAGTGTCCTACACAAGTGACTGTGAGAGCAGTCACCCTTTTCAGCATACATAGGATGTGCCAGTCTTACCGGAAACCCTGATCCCCAACTCAGGGTTCCTATGACTAGGAATATTCTAGATTAGGGTTTTAAGGCCTTTAGATCTCACTGGTATGATCTCATCATAGCCCTACAACCATAGCCCTAATCTATGGGGTTCATCATATAATGACACAGCGAATGATGAAAAATTATTGCCTTTATTAATTTGTCAATTTACAATGGTCTGGGAGATACAGATATTGGCTTATAGGGCATAATCCTTTCACATCCTACAAACCTTTGTCAAGTTAGGAGGTAAGGTGTTCAAGATCATAATAGATAGTGGGAGTTGTGTTAATGCCATCTTTGCCAATACAGTCAAATCTTTAGGATTGACCATAGTGCCCCATCCTAACCCTTATAAGGTCTCTTAGGTAGATTCTACCTCCATCTTGATCAAGTCTCGACCAAGTCTAGGTGCCAAATCTTGATTAAACTGCAATCATATGAGAAGAAGATTTGGTATGATGTTCTTCCTATGGGAGTCAGTAGTATCATCTTAGGTCGACCATGACTTTATGATCATGATGCAACCCTATTTGGTCGAACCAATATCTATGCCTTTAGTCACCATGGGAACAAGTTTGTGATCCATCCGACTCCACTCAGAGATCCAGTTAAGAGAGGTTCGAGTAGCCTTAAGGAAAAGAAATCAGGAGTTAATCTGATTAAGGATAAGAAATTTGAGAAGGAAATTACTGAGAGTAACCCTATTTGGATCTTGACCACCAAAGAAATTCATGAGCCAACCCAAAAGGAACAACCTCCAAAAGTAGTTGAGGCTCTAAAAAAGTTTAAGGATGTCTTTCCTGATGAATTACCTAATTCATTACCACCCCTTAAAGACATCCAGCATGCCATAGACTTGGTCCCAGGAGCTACTTTACCAAACCTTCCTCACTATAGGATGAACCCCACTAAGAATCAAGAGTTACAAAAATAAGTGAGAGAATTGCTTAGGAAGGGTTTCATTATGGAGTGCTTAAGTCCATGTGTGGTCCCTGCTCTACTGACCCCTAAGAAAGATGGTACCTAGAGGATGAGCGTAGATAGTTGAGCCATCAACAAGACTACGGTGAAGTATAGGTTTACCAACCCTCGATTGGATGACATGCTAGATATGATTGCCGGTGCTACAATTTTCTTAAAGATCGATCTTAAGCGTGGCTATCATCAGGTTAGGATTAGACCTAGGGATGAGTAGAAAATCGCGTTCAAAACTAAGGTTGGCCTATTTGAGTGGGTTGTGATGCCTTTTGGACTTTCGAATGCACCAAGTACGTTCATGAGGATCATGACCCAAGTCTTGAAGGAATACACTAGAAAATTTGTTGTGGCCTATTTCATTGATATACTAATCTATAGGGGGACTAAAAAGGACCACCTTAGTCATGTCATGTTAGTGTGTTAGACACTTAGGGAGAATAGCCTCTATGCCAACCTCAAGAAGTGTGAGTTCATGACATATAGGGTTATCTTCCTAGGTTTTGTTGTCACCCCAGATGGAGTTTCCGCAGACCCTGAAAAGGTTAGGTCTATTATCGAGTGGCCTGCACCCTCTAGTGTCCACAATGTTTGTAGCTTCCATGGACAAGCAACCTTTTACAGGAGATTCTTAGGGGTTTTAGCACCATCATCGCACCCATTACAAACTGCATCAGGAAGGGCACTTTTGAATAAACCAAAGCTGCTGATAAGGCTTTCCTAGAAATTAAGGATAAGATGACCCATGCACCTATTCTTAGATTACCAAACTTCTCGAAGGTGTTTGTGGTTGCGTGCAACGCATCGGGAGTAAGAATAGGTGGGGTACTGAGTCAAGAAAATCATCCAATAGCATTATTTAATGAAAAGCTAAATGAGGCAAAACTTATGTACTCTACCTATGACAAGGAATTATGTGAGGTAGTCCAGGCCCTCAGATATTGGAGACACTACTTATTACTGCACGAGTTTGTTTTATATTCTGACCATGAAGCACTTCGGTTCCTAAACTTCCAAAAGAAGCTCAACCCTAGGCATGGTAAATGGGTTGAGTACATCCAGGATTGCACCTTTGTCCTAAAACACCATGCCAGGATAGAGAATAAGGTAGTAGATGCCATTAGCCATAGGTCTTTGCTTTTTGGTTTAGTCAGCACTAAAGTCATAGGGTTCGATCGATTAAAGGATGAGTATGAAGCCTGCCCTGACTTCGATGACATTTATCAGACCATTAGTTTTCACCCTTAGAATGATTTTGATGATTACAAAATATTGGAGCATGTATTTGATACTAAATCTTTCAATTACTTGAGAAGTTTTTGTAGGAAATTAGTTACCTTTAGTTTAAATTGGTTTTCAAATTGATGGAGAGGTAATTCAATTATGTATGGACTCTTATGAACATTAACTTGTAAAAGCACTAATTTTGTCAATCTTGTAATCTTGTAAAATGGACTGAAAATTATAAAATTGATAGTATATAGATTAGCTCTTGTTTGATTCAAGTGTTGAAGAGTTTTGGAGAAGTTTGAAGCATTAATTGAAGTCTTGGCAATAGCTAATTCATGGATCAAGAGCCAATTCCTTGTGGCACGGCACGGAAAAAATTTCAGAGTTTCAGTATCAAGAGCCGACTCCTATCCTAAGAGCTGACTCATGGATGAAAACTTGTTTCTGAAGCCTAAGAACTCGAGCCGACTCGAGCCCCAAGAGCTGACTCGTCCAGAGTTATGAATTTTTGGTGACTGAGAACTCTAGCCGACTCTGCCCTGAAGAGCCGACTCTAGGTATTTTTTATTTTGAAGTGATTGAAGGTAGGAGCAGACTCTAGCTTGAAAGAGCCGACTCGTATAGAAATTTATTTTGGGCTGTCTAAGACTTTGAGCCGACTTGTGGATCTCGAGCCCACTCGAGTAGCCATTTTCTGCACTCTAATGTCTAGTTGCTGAAAGTTATTTTTGAATTTCATTTCATCTCCAACAGCTCTTTCATGAATCTCTAGGCCCTACAACGTCCATATCTCATGGAAAACTATAAAGGGGTTATTCTTGAGGGATTAAAATTTTTTTTAGAAGATTATTATTGATTTATCTTGAAAAATCAAAGAGCCTTCAAGTCTTTCACCTACCTACTTAAGGAGCTTTCAAGTTAGGATTCAAAGCTTTACCAACTCTAATTCATCATTGAATCCACTTATTAAAGAAGCAAAGAAGTAGCTTGAAGAGCAACTAAAGAGCATTCAAAGCTAGGCTTCGTCTTGATCGACATCGACAACATTTAAACAAACTTTATTTGTTATAGTTGCTTGTTTATTTCTCTAAATCTTTGTTTTGTCTTTAAGAACAACAAGCGGCTATGTCTTAAGAGAGGGTTGAAGGTTTTTAGGTGAGCCTTGTAAAAACCTAAGTTGGGTTCTTGGTGATCCCGGTATAAAACCAAGTGTTAGGGTTTCTTTGGTGATCCCGTCTAAAACAAAAGAGAGTTTGGGTTTCTTTGGTAATCCCGGTAAAACCAAAGTATATAGGTTTGGATTGTGAGCCTGGTAAAACAATCTGACTGTATTCCGATCGAGGAATATAGTGCAAATTCCAAGTGGTGCTTGGGTATTGGACATAGGAGCCGATTGCTCCAAACCACTCTAAATCTCTGTGTTTGTACTTGTGATTTTATTATCTTATTGCATTTATTTACTTTAGCATTGCATATTGCACCACAACACTAAAGAAATTTCAAAGTGCACATATTTGTGAAAAGTTTTTTAGTCCCAATTCACCCCTCTTTTGGGAAGCCACCTGGGCAACAAGTGGTATCAGAATGGAGTCTCTGAAAGTTACTTAGAGTAAAGATAGATGGCACATCCCTTGAGAACTTCATTGGCCATAGGTCAATCCATAAATCGACCTCCACTTTTCATCAGAACAAATTATATATATTGGAAGGCAAGAATGAAAATATACATTCAAGCCATAGATTTTCATTTATAGAAAATTATCTTGAAAGGACCTCACACACCCACTGTTAGAGTTAATGATATAGAGGTTCCTAAACTAGAAGAAGATTGAGATGAAAATGATATAAAATTAGCTGAACTGAATGCTAAAGCGATGAATTTATTGTATTGTGCTTTGGATCCAAATGAGTTTAACATAATTTCAACTTGTAATTCTGCTAATGAAATTTGGGACAAGCTAGAAATTATGCATGAAGGCACATCACAAGTTAAAACATCAAAAATCAATCTTCTTGTGCATAACTATGAGTTATTTAAGATGGATCCTAGTGAGACTATATCTACTATGTATTCTCACTTTACTGATATTATAAATGGTCTCAAAAGTCTTGGTAAAACTTACACTAATGCTGATCTTGTCCAAAAAGTTTTGAGATCCTTGCTAGATAAATGGGAAGCTAAGGTGACACTTTTCAAGAGGCGAAGGACCTGAACACCTTATCACTGGATGAATTGCTTGGATCACTAATCACACATGAATTAGCTATGCAACAAAGGACTGATGAAGATACCAAAATAAAGAAAGCTATAGCATTTAAAGCTACAGAAGAGGACAAGAATGAAGACTCAGACTCATTCAGATAATGATGATTTAGATATTAATGAGATAGCCCTTGTAATGAGAAGATTTAAAAGATTTATGGGCAGAAGAAAAATAAATAGATGGAGAAAGCAATTTAGAAAATGAGATTTTGGGAAAGAAAGAGAAAGAGATAAAGAAAAGGAGAAGGATAAAGATAAAGATCAAGTACCAATCTGCTATGAATGCAAGAAGCCAGGACACATTTGTCCTGACTGTCCTGAAGTAAAGAAAAAGATGATTACCAGAAAGAAGAAGAAGGCAATGCTTGCAGCATGGAGTGACGGTGATGAATCTACATCCACTGAAGAGGATGAAGAGACAACAAAGACTGCACAAATCTATCTTATGGGTTTGAAGGACGAGGTAACTACTTCTGAACCTAACTTATAATTTATATATGATGAGCTACATAATGCATTCTTTGAATTATTAGTAGAATACAAGAAAGCTGGTTTGAAAATTAAAACTTTGAAAAATCATTATGATACAATTGAAAAAGACAAAAATGAATTTGGTAAAAGAAGTAAGATTTTGCAAAGGGAATTAATCCTAGTTTGTGAAAGACATAAGATCATACAATTTGAAAAAGAAGAGCTTCTTGAGAAAAACAAAGGTTTGAAAAATGAAAATGATGATTTAAAGAAAGAAGTTCAAAAGCTCAAGCCTTTGGTTGAAAAACTAATCCTGAGTTCCAACAAGCTTGAATTAATTTTGAAAGATCAAAGAGAAACAAATAATAAATTTGGAATTGGCTATTATGGTTCAATTTCAAACAAATTTTCTGCATCTACATCATATGGTTCTAAGTTTACTAATTCAAAACAAGTTAGACCTAAATTTGCATCATCTCATGCTTATTATTCAATGTCAAGGATTGTATGCTATGCATGTAATAACTTAGGTCATAAGGCATTTGAATATCATTTGAAACATAATGAAAAAATAAAAAATAAAAATGTTTGGATTCCAAAAGGAACCATTTCTACTAACTTGCAAGGATCCAAGAAAGCTTGGGTATCTAAATTTATTAAATGATTGTTTTGTAGTAATGTCTTGCAGCCATAAATATAAAGAAAAGATGGTATCTGGATAGTGGCTGTTCAAGACACATGACGAGTGATATTGATCAATTTTTCACAGTAGAACAAAAACATGGTGGAATGGTAATATTTAGTGATAATCGAAAAGGAAGGATAATTGGTATCAGTAAAATCAAAATTACTCCTACATTTATTGAAATTGTATTACTTATAAAAAAGCTAAAACATATTCTTTTAAGTATTAGTCAGCTGTGTGACGTTGGTTTTATGTTTTCTTCAAGTCATCAATGTGTATAGTAGTTGATCCACTTGACTCTAGTACTAAATTCGTTGAACATAGACTTGGTAACATTTACGTAGTAGATCTTAATGATCTAGCTATGTCAAGCAATACAAGTCTTGTAGCAATGAATAATAAGAGCAAGGAATCAAGTTTACTATGGCATAGGTGACTTAGATATGCTAGTATGGATACTATAGCTAAACTTATTTCAAAAGATTTAGTTAAAGGATTGCCAAAATTTAATGTTAATTTTGATTATGTTTGTGATGCTTGTCAATTAGGAAAACAAGTGAGGGTGAGTTTTAAATCCAAAAATATCATTTCTACTACTAAACCCTTAAAGCTACTTCACATTGACTTATTTGTACCTACTAGGACTACCAGCCTAGGTGGTATGAAATATGGCCTTGTGATTGTAGATGATTTTTCAAGATACACATGGATTTTGTTTATTACATATAAAGATGAAACTTTCAAGGTATTCAAAAAGTTTTATAAAAGAGTCACAAATTTGGAAAATCTATCTGTTATTTCAATTCGTAATGATCATGGCACCGAGTTTGAAAATCAATATTTTGATCACTTTCGCACAAAGCATGGTATTGATCATAAATTCTCTACACCTGGAACACCACAGCAAAATGGTGTTCTAGAAAAAAAGAATTGTACTTTGGAAGAGATGTCCAGAACAATGCTTCGTGAAGGAAATCTTCCAAAATACTTTGGGATAGAAGCTGTAAATAATGCTTTCTATATTTTGAACAGTGTTTTGATTAGACCTATCATTAGAAAAACCACCTATGAACTTTAGAACAATAGAAAGCCTAATATAAAATATTTTTATGTTTTCAGCTGTAAATGTTTTGTTCTTAAAATGGAAAAGATAATCTTGTTAAATTTGATGAGGCTATTTTACTTAGATATTCTTTAAATAGTAAAGCCTATCAAGTTTTCAATAAAAAAACTTTAATTGTAGAAGAATCAATATATGTTGTTTTCAATGAATTTGATATTACATCTTCTAGAAAAGAAGATCTTTCTGATGATGATGCATGTACTCTAGAACATAGACTGAAAGATTTGACTCTCAAAGACAAACAATCAAGTGAATAACATGAAGAAGAGGTAAGCAAAAATCATGATGATATACCCAAAGAATGGAGGTATGTACGATCACACCCCAAAGAATTAATTATAGGAGACCCATCTCAAGGTGTTAGAACTAGAGCTGCATATACAGATACACATGACTTGATTGCTTTTGTTTCTCATATAGAATCACACACTATAGAAGAAGATGAAACTGATCCTATTTGGATATTAGCTATGCATGATGAATTAAACCAATTTAGAAGAAATAATATTTGGATCCTAGTAGAAAGACCTAATGGCTATCCTGTTATAGGTACTAGGTGGGTTTATAGAAATAAACTAGATGAAGAAGGAAATGTAATTAGAAATAAGGCTATACTAGTAGCACAAGGATATAATCAAGAAGAGGGAATGCATTTTGATAAAACTTATGCACCAGTAGCTAGATTAGAAGCCATTAGATTACTACTTGCTTATGCATGCTTTATGAATTTTAAGTTATTTCAAATAGACGTAAAGAGTGCATTTTTGAATGGTTTTCCATCCGAAGAAGTTTTTGTTGAGCAACCACCGGGTTTTATTGATCACACTTTTTCAAATTATGTTTTCAAATTGAATAAAGCTTTGTACAGTCCGAAACAGGCACCTAGAGCATAGTATGACAGACTAAGTTTTAACTTCAAATGATTTTGTAAGAGGTAGTGTTGACACTACACTATTTATTCAAAAAAAAATAATGATATTTTAGTTGTTCAAATTTATGTTGATGATATTATTTTTGGATCTACTGATGAATCTTTGTATCAAGATTTTTCTAAGCTAATGCAGGAAGAATTCGAAATGAGCTTGATGGATGAGCTAAGTTACTTTCTCGGACTTCAAATCAAACAAACTAAAGAAGGTATCCTGATCAACCATGCCAAATATATCAAGAAAATTATCAAAAGATTTGGCATGGAATCAAGCAATGAAATTGGAACACCCATGAGTCCTGCATATAGACTTTTTAAAGTTGTGAATGGTACAAATGTTGATCAAAAGCTGTACCGAGGTATGATTGGTTCATTACTTTATTTGATAGCTAGTAGACCTGATATTTTATTTAGTATTTGCATGTGTGCTCGATTTCAATCTAATCCAAAAAAATCAAACATTATAGCTGTTAAAAAATCATTAAATATCTTAAAGGAGCATGCAATGTAGGTTTATGGTATTCTAAGCACAGATCATTGAAATTAATTAGTTATTATGATGCTGATTATGGAGGCCGTAAGATTGATAGAAAAAGTACAAGTGGCACCTGTCAATTTCTTGGTGTTAATTTGATTTCATAGCACTGTCGCAAGCAGAACTCTGTAGCACTGTCTACTGCTGAGGCAGAATATGTGGCAACTGGGAGCTGTTATGCTCAAGTGTTATGAATCAAGCAATAACTAGAAGATTATGGTGTTGTCCAATCTAAAATTCCTATTAAATGTGACAGTACTGGTGCTATTAATTTATCCAAAAATCCAATTCAGCATTCACGAACTAAGCAAATAGAAATTAGAAATCATTTTATTCATGATCATGTTTTAAATAATATTGTTGAGCTAGAATTTGTACCTACTGAAGATCAACTTGCTGACATTTTTACTAAACCTCTTAGTCTAGATAGATTTGAGAAGATTAGAGGCGAATTAGGACTATGATGGGGGACTAATATGCAAGCAATTCTTTTTGTATGTTTTACATGTTGAGTTAGGTGATTAATTCCCGAATTTCAGATCAAAATTCTTTGTAGAGAATTTTGTATGAAATTTTGAAGATCAGCATGCAGATTAGGAACTAGAAAAGTAGCAAAGAAGGACTGCCGGGACTGAGAAGACTCGGTTAGGGCAAGTTCTCCTACAATAAAACTACTGGAGGTAAAGGGGTGTACCTGACAACATCTGTGAAGATCGCAGTGAAGGGGTCTCTCGTTCCTTGATGGATGCTGCCTAGAAAACCGAGCCAATGACCCGCGGATACCAGGCTTTCTATTCGGTGGTCTGATTGAGGCTTGGCTGGAGTCGTTGGATTTGTAGGAACTCAGGGACCTGCAAATGACCTATCAGGGGTTAGAAAATTCATAAAGGAACAAGAAAATAAAGGAAAAATAGCAAGGGAAGGCTTCTTTTGGAGTGGGCGTCCAGGGATCTGGAGGGTTTGTTGGCAGCAGGAAGATGATTGCAAACACCGGGAAGAAGAACTCTCTCACAAACCCATTTATGCACAAAGTAGGGTATCACACAACTCAACAGAAGAACTCAAGGTTTTAATTCATATCAAAAGTCCCTTCATACAAGAGGCTAGGGTCCTTTAAATAGACCCTTAACCTTGGGCTCCAAGTAAGGGCACATTAGTCTTTACATGGGAATCCTTTTCCCTCTCAAACCCTAGCTAGAAAATAAGGAAATATTAGGTAGAAAAAATCTCTAAAAATTCTCTTGACTTGGCCAACACTCCAAGGATGCCTAGGGGGGCGTGTTGGGCTTCTAGGAGCAGCAAGGGGCCAACACAAAGGGGCCCAGGTGCATGGGTTTGGGCCTCTGGAAGCTGTGGTGGCCTGGTAGCCAGGTAGCAGGAATGTTCCCAGGTATCTTGCTTCTTAGGGGCTTGGGCTTGGTGCCTGGGCTTGATTTCTTAGGGCTAGGATACAGATGGACCTCTAAAATCATGGATGCCTTGGTCTATGAATATATTTTGGCATCTGAAAGGAAATCTGGGCATCTGGAGGGCATCTGTAAGAAATCAGGGTTTTCTGAATTTTCCTCCTAGGGTCTTCAAATCTTCAAGCTTGGTTGGACTTGGGCTAAACTTCCATGTCTTCAATCTAGTTGGACTTGGTCTTCACTTGTATGATGTGGTCTTGAGTCTTCAGTATGCTTGGACAGGACTCAAAAAAATAAAATTAGCTCAACATGAGCTGACTAGCAATGGACTGAATTAGTTCAACATGAGCTGACTAGTACAGAACTGAAATAACAACTCAAAAGACTCAAATAACAACTAAAATAGACTCAGATGGGCTAAGCCCTTATTATAGATAGACTCATAAATTATTGATCAATTCACAGAGGGTTGAAAAGCCTCTGTCTTATTCTGGTGCCTCCGGTGTCCCCACCAATTCTCCCGGGGTGGGAGGAACTCGACCCTGTCGAGTGAAGATCAGACTGGCTCACATATCTCTCGAGAAAGTCTAGGTTGAGGCATTGCAAGTCCTCTTGAGAAATCTATGAATCGTCCGACTCTGGCTGGCCTTGCCATCGGACCAGGAAGCATTGATAGTCACGGCCCCGGGTCATGATGGCTTGATCATCCAGGATACGCTCGATCCGTTCTCCTCTCTCAGGCCAATTTGTTAGTGGACACTCTGGGTTAGGGTCACTCACAATGAAAAGGAATAGGTCCAAAGGCCTCACTAGGTATCACTGTCGGTTCCCTATACTCAACCAGGTCTAAAATATTGAAGGTAGAACTAATGCCCAAATCCGAAGGCAAGTCTAACACCTAGGCATTTGATCCATCATTCTCTATCACTTTAAAAGGTCCGGCTCTACGAGCATGAAACTTCTTTTAGGCCTAAGCCTAACCAATATAAAATCCACTACATCAAATTCTTTGACCCTTCTTTGGGAATTAGCCAGTTGTTTAAAAATTAGTGCAGGTGGTGAACATGCTGGGCACATGCTGACTCCTAACAAATGATACAAAGGACTTATACTGACACCTAACAGACTCGACTATGCATTCCTATTGAAGGAAATTTTATTGAACTATTTGGATCTAAACCTAACAGATTATAGGTTCTATAGGTTTGATCTTAGCTTGACATGCACATGAAAATTTACAGTGAACTCCTATCAAATTCTAAAGAGTATGCCAGAAGTAAAATGCAAACCTAACATGCGTGATGAATGCAAGCAGTATGCTAATCTTAGTTAAATGCAATCTAATAATCCTAGTAATGCTGGAGGTGTCAGGAAAGGGCAGAAAATAGGAAGTGGGTTCAGAATTAGTTTGGTAGGGTAGGGAAAAAGGTTCAAGGTTAGTTGGATAAAGTTCGATATAAGAAGGCATGTCAGGCACTAATTCTAGACTAATGAGGCTAACCTTACGAGGTTGCGGTATATCTATGGGGTTTGCATAATGGAAGGATGGGTTATTAATCTCAGGGAAGAGGTCCTTAATGGGAACTATAGGAGGAGGCTCATCCTGAGGATACTGATTCAAAGAGATCAAGTCCTTAACAAATTCTTCTGGTTCTTGTATTTTAAGACTAGACTCTATAATTTGGCTCTCCTCTATGATTGCCTCAGGTAAGGCTCTAGTAGCAGTACCTAGGTTTTCTTCCTCTATTTGTTCTTCCACTATAGCTTTAGGTTGGATGTGGTCAAGGTCAACTACCTCTAGGTTGGCTTCTACCTGGGTATCTATTGGGTCAGCTAATTCTAAGTCATCTAAAGGTGTCTCCTCTTCTCCCTCATACTCATCCACTAAGCTTGCATCAGCTTCATACACTTCTGCATTAATGTAAGCCTTGTGAATCTCAAGAATGGTTGGAAAAGGTTGTCTAAGGAAAAATTGGTTAAGTCCTGGTTTCTTATTATGGGCACTACTCCTAGTAGGCTCAGGTTGACTAAGGGGTAGTGGCTCACTACTGGGTTCATATTTAGGGGTACTAATCCTATGGGATTCAAGTTGGTTAGGAGAAACCTGTCTAGTACTAGATTGATACTTAGGGGTTATGGGTTCTCTGGGCTCATACGACAAGAGTGCAGATCTATGGGACATGGGATTATAAGATCTGGGGTCATAGGATTTTGGGTCAGCTCTATGATCAGGTTCTAAGGATGGATCATGGTATGGGGTCCTCCTAAGGTTGGGCTCTCTATTTGGTCAGGATATTGGGTCCTCCTAGGGTTAGACTCCCTATATGGGTCAGAATACTGGGTTCTCCTAGGGTTGGACTCCGTATATGGGTCAGAATATTGGGTTCTCCTAGGGTTGGACTCCCTATATGGGTCAGAATACTGGGTGTTGGGTCTACTAGGCTCATAGGGTATGGGTGCATAGGATCTATGATCATGGGATCTAGAGTCATAGGATCTAGGTTCATAGGTTATGGATTCATAGGTTCTAGGTTCATAGGATTTGGAGTCATAAGATCTATAGGTTATGGGTATACTAGGCTTATAGGGAGAGGGTAAATAGGATCTATCTTCCTGGTCTATAAAATCCTGATTGGGTCTTCTAGGACTAACCTTAAGGATTGGGTCATGATGATGGGCTCTCCTAGGTTCAGCCTTAAGGTATGGATCAGGGTTTGGGGTCCTCCTAGGTTGAGGATTGTAGTACGGGTCAGGATAAGGGGCTCTCCTAGGTTCGACCTCATGGTATAGATCAGGGTTTGGGGTCCTCCTAGGTTGATGGGAATCAGGATCTGGCTCAGACTGTGACCCATGGGTTTTTCTTGGGGTCCCTACGCGGACTTTTAACTGATCAAACCTATTGGCAAGATGGTCAATTCTATCATTGGTTTGAATACCAGACTGTGTTAACTGGGTCATCTGGGTAGCCATCTGGGCCATTTGATCAGCTAGGGATTTCATTTGGGCTTGCAAATTTTCCATGGGTTCAGACATTTGTGAAGGAGGTGGGTGATATGAAACTCCTGATCTAGTGCTCATGCAAGACTCGATCAAACCAACTATAGCTGACTAGACCTAGAGTCCAAAACTGGATGCTCAATCAGGGTGGCAAACTAGCCTATAGTAACCCTGTACTCAGCCAGGCAGGTGTAAGGGGAGTGTTAGATCCCTGATTGCCAAACCTAGACACCAATCAGAGATTGGCCAGGTAGGCGGACCAGCACACAAGCCCTTCAGGATTGAATCCCTAAACCACCATTCTAGACACCAAGCACAAGGCACACATAGGTTAGCTTGACATAGTGATCTAACACGTAGCCCGGACCCGAACAGTTGGTGTCCCTAGCCCCCTAGGGCAAATTAAGTCTAGTTATTTTTTAGGTTAAGGCTTGGGATCGAATGCAAGGGATGTGATTTTGGGCTAAGGAGAGGTTATCAACTCCTTCCCTTATCTGATATAGCAAGAGTGCCCTTAAAAGTAAATTATGCAATGATGGCAGGCAGATGAGGATGCAAATTAGGGTTTAGATGTTTTTTGGTATTTTTGGAGAATATATATATATATATATTTTTGGTATTTTCTTAAATAGAAGAAAACTTGCAAATTATGGCCTAATATGCAAGAAATATACTAAAATTATAAGATATGCAAAAAATACTAAACAAAATCCTAAAACTTCCAAACTTGTCTTGCTGAAAAAAAATAGAGCCGAAAGTTTGTAGGCTGTATTTAGGCTTTAGGAAAATTCACAAGCCATAATAAAATTTGAAAAAATTCTTAAAATTACTGAGGATTATGATAAATCCACAAAAATAAATTTTATAATTTTTGGAGTTTTTATCAGGATGAAATAATTAAAATAACAGAGTATATACAAACTAAAAAATTACAGAAAACAAGCCCTAATCTAAGCTCTGATACCAAATGATGGGGACTAATATGCATGCAATTCCTTTTTTATGTTTTACATGTTGCGTTAGGTGATTAATTCCTGAATTTTAGATGAAAATTATTTGTAGGTAATTTTGTATGAATTTTTGAAGATTAGCATGCAGATTAGGACCTAGAAAAGTAGCAAAGAAGGACCGCCGGGGCTGAGAAGCCTCGGTTAGGGCAAGTTCTCCTACAATAAAACTACTGGAGGTAAAGGGCTATACCTGACAATGTCTGTGAAGATCACAGCGAAGGGGTCTCTCATTCCTCGATGGATGCGGCCTGGAAAACCGAGCCAATGACCCGCGGATACCCGGCTTTCTACTCGGTGGTCCGATTGAGGCTTGGATAGAGTCGTTGGATTCGTAGGAACTCAGGGATCTGCAAACGACCTGTCAGGGGTTAGAAAATTAACAAAGGAACAAGAAAACAAAGGAAAAACAGCAAGGGAAGGCTTCTTTTGGAGTGGGCATCTAGGGATCTGGAGGGTTTGTTGGTAGCAGGAAGATGATTGCAAACACCGGGAAGAAGAACTCTCTCACAAACCCCTTTATGCACACAGCAGGGTATCACACAACTCAATAGAAGAACTCAAGGTTTTAATTCATATCAAAAGTCCCTTCATACAAGAGGCTAGGGTCCTTTAAATAGACCCTTGACCTTGGGCTCCAAGTAAGGGCACATTAGTCTTTACATGAGAATCCTTTTCCCTCTCAAACCCTAGCTAGAAAATATAGAAATATTAGGTAGAAAAAATCCCTAAAAATTTTCTTGACTTGGCCAACACTCCAAGGATGCTTAGGGGGGTGTGTTGGGCTTCTAGGAGCAGCAAGGGGCCAGCCCAAAGGGGCCCGGGTGAATGGGTTTGGGCCTTTGGAAGCTGGGGTGGCCTGGTATCCAGGTAGCAGGAATATTCCCTGGTATCTTGCTTCTTAGGGGCTTGGGCTTGGCGCCTGGGCTTGATTTCTTTAGGATAGAATGTAGATGGACCTCTAAAATCATGGATGCCTTGGTCTATGAATATATTTTGGAATCTGGAAGGAAATCTGGGCATCTGGAGGGCATCTGTAAGAAATAAGGGTTTTCTGAATTTTCCTCCTGGGGTCTTCAAATTTTCAAGCTGGGTTGGACTTGGGCTAAACTTCCATGTCTTCAATCTAGTTGGACTTGGTCTTCACTTGTATGATGTGATCTTGAGTCTTCAGTATGCTAGGACTGGACTCAAAAAAATAAAATTAGCTCAACATCAGCTGACTAGTGTTGGACTGAATTAGCTCAACATGAGCTGACTAGTACAGAACTGAAATAACAACTCAAAAGACTCAAATAACAACTAAAATAGACTCAGATGGGCTAAGCCCTTATTACATATGGACTCATAAATTATTGATCAATTCACAGAGGGTTGAAAAGCCTCTATCTTATTCTGGTGCCTCCGGTGTCCCAACCAGACTGTGTGAACCATTCTGAACAATTTTGACCTAATTTTTGAAGAATAAGGAAAAATAATCTAAATATTTCAAATTTCACTCTTCAGCTTATGACAACCTGTTTTAGTGTCTAGAAACCCATAGAAATTGATTTTAACCTTTTTCGAATTTTAGGCTGAATTTTGGCTCGAGCCGACTTGAGTCATCAGGCTATTCGACGAGCCGACTCGAGAGTCGGGCCGAAGGTTTCTTAAATAGGGTTTCGTAAGTTTGTATTCACTATGTTTTTCCATATTTTTCTCTTCCACTTAGCCGACTCCTCTTTCCGTCATAGGAAATAATCCTAGAACACTTCTTAAACCGTCCAAACTGCTAATCCAAGCTAGATGGCTCCTCATAAGGCCATAGCTAAAAAACCTAGGAGACTGGATCGAATGGTTATGGAGAAAAGAAGGACGAAACGGTGTTTGGGTACCTCGAATCCAGAAGAAGAACAGTGAATAGAGCATGAAGAAGAGCAAGAGGCACCTAAGCAAGTTATTTTAATGGGTAATAGACAAGTTACTCCTGGTTGATGTATTGATTTCAATTTCTTGGAACAAGAGCATTTACACATTGGGGATAGGTTGGATAAATAGGGTTGGAGAGATTTCTGTTTGTTAAATGTACCCACTTATCCAAATCTTGTCAGGCAATTTTTAAAAGTATGTCCTTAGGTGCATTCCATATTGAAGGGACTGTAAAGGGAAAATATATTGAAATTAGTGAACAAAAATTGTCAAGCATTCTTCATATTCCAAAAGAAGGTGAATGTTACTTTGTTCTGAAGGAGGAGCAGAGGACCCTAAGATCAGTACTGGAAAGGTCAAATGTAAAGGGTGTTATTCATGTTAGTGCAAATCAATTATCATTGGAAATGAGATTATTGCACAACATTATTAGTCTTTTCTTCTTGCCCCAAACAGGAATGTTTGATCGGGTCAGTGAGTGCGACTTGGTTTTTATGAGATGTCTGATTGAGGGCGACGCCCTCAATCTACCATTCATTATGCTTTCACAAATGAGAGAGGCTGCTCGCAGGGCACGGGCATGTCTACCATATGGCATGGTTTTTATATACTTTTGTTTTAGGATGCCCTAGTTGACTTGACTAGTGAGGATAGCCGGCTACTTTTACACACTGACAGATACAATCTAAAATCTATTACTCAAATGGGATTTATTAAAGTAGACGGTCACTAGATTTAGAAAACTTTAGGTCTTCCAGTAGCTCACTCAGAGGATGACTCAGATGAGGACAGTCAAGCAGTAGAGGGACATGGTACGGAGGCAGATGCATATACTGATGATGCTGGACCCTTAGAGCCAGCTCCTACCACTCCTTGTTCACCATTCAGGGGATCTATAGATGTTGGATCTGATGCTAATGACTGATTATAGCAGGTATTGGATGAGATATCTTATCTCAGATCTGAGACTGATACCAGGATAGCTCTACTTCAATCGGAGATGCACTAGGGATTTCAGGATATCATGACCATTCTTCGATAGCTTACTACAGCCAGTCAGTCTGTACCGACTACTTCCATAATAGCACCTGACACAGACACTGTGTTGGAGATCTGGTGCACCGCAGCGGAAGTGTAATTTCAAAAATGATGAAATTTGCACCATAATCCCTTAGCCAAGATCTCCTTATTCAGAATTAAAACATACAAACTAACATTGTTAGAATTAGGGCACCAACCTTTTAACGCTAAGTCCAATTTTGATGTAGAATCAGAACTTGGTGTTGAATGCTTCTTTTGATTTCACCAGGCATCCAAATGTCCACCCTCCAATGGTGATCCACAAGATGATTGATCAAGATGCAAGCTTCTTCAAAATTCCTTCACTTGAATTCTTATCCTAGAACTCAAGAGGACTATGGCTTTAAAACTGCAGGGTAGGGGCTCCTTACATCCTTTCTTTCTTCTTCCTCTCCCTTTCTTAAGACCTTTTCCTAAGAATAAAACTCTTGTCTTGAAGGAGGAGGAGGATTTAAGACACTAATGTCTTAAAGTAAAAGGAAATAGAAACAGAGTAAGAGTTCTTTTCTTTTACCGATCAAGAGATTCTTCCTATCTCTTGTTTTGGACTTGAGTTTCAACAGAGAAAAGAACTCTGTAAGAGGGAAACTCACTGTGTCCTAAACAAGCTAAGGAGGAATCAATTTCCTGGAAAGAAAAGAAAATAAAAGACTCTGTTGTTCATTAGTCAAAACACCCGAGACCTCTGTTGTTTAAATATATTACATAGAGATGTCTTCTCAAAAGAACACAACTCTCCGTAAACATCATTCCACTTTGTCTCACGCCCCTTCCCTATTTCTCACGCCCTATCCTCCCATCTCACGGTCTTCCAGATTAAATCCCACGGCTTTTCTTCAAGGAAAAACCCCGGTGTTTTAAAAGGAAGGAAGTCATGACTTTTCATCTCCGAAGAGATGTTATTTCACGCGCCCGGGAAGAGTTAGCGCATTCCTTCTTTCTTAAAATCCCATCAGCCATTGGATTCCCATCCAAGGGGGGACAGATGGTGCGCTAATCACTAAGAAAGGAGGCCACCCCAAATAAAATCATCGGAGATTTAAGTGGGGCGCGCCAAGAGTCCATGCGCCATGGACTCTTCCAAATGGCGTGCCAAGAGTCCATATGCGCATGGACTCTTGGCATTTGGCATGAAATTGCAAGGGTGGCGGGTGGGGAGGCTAGCCAAGTTACATGGCTAGCCAATAGGGTTAGCCATAATCCTATTTTCATAATTAGGGTCTAATTAGGTCCAATTAGAACCCAATTTGAACCAATCTGAAACCTTAATTCGAATCCGATTCGAATAGAAGCTAGGGTTTGCAACACCTGCTAGAGTGTTATCCTGCAAAGATGATTTAATTCCAAATTAAACTCTTGATCAATCCTATTAAGTGTGTGACCCATTGGGTTCCACATCTACCCAGCAGTGGGTTCGAATACAAGTTGACCTAATTTGATTAGAACTCTTTCTAATCGATTTAGGTCAAACCGGGCTTACCCGATTTGATCAATTAGGACTTTTCATAATAAATGATCTTTGAATTTGATCAACCCACAAGACAAGATTGACGTCTAGCAACGTGTCATGTCTACCCGGAAGATATGGAAATTCTGGTGAAATACCAAAATTACCCTTCAGCAGAGAGTTACCGTACAATTAAATCTTTCGATCAGCCCGCCCCCAAAATATAACTATGGATATGGATATATGTCAAATCCAATATTATATTTATTTCTAGCTCAATCTTATATCGATAATTCAATTATCTTGATATTAGAAACCATCTCTAATATCTTTACTTTGATCAAAGATTCCCTGAATCATCATCCGATTGTTAACTAGCTGGATGCAATCTCCTCTTACTAAGAGTGATCGATTCCTTGTTGACCTACTCATTACCTTCATATCCAATTCACCATTTCTAGTATCAATCCTGTGCATGACTCAGTGTCATGATTAGGATTGAACCAAAGAATGGGTTCATGTACATAAGGTACTTATGGCAGTCTCAGGTCAGGAGATTACTTGTACCACTCCCACTATGAGAACCTTCTATTGAAATGTAGCTAAGACTCCATTAGATGTTCTCAAGTTGGATCATATCAGTGAACTCATTCTCCAATGAGCACCCACATCCCAGTATTAGTGTCATACACAAGTGACTGTGAGAGCAGTCACCCTTTCCAGTATACATGGGATGTGCTAGTCTTACCAGAAAACCCTGATCCCCTACTCAGGGTTCCTTTGACAAGGAATACTTTAGATTAAGGTTTTAAGATTTTAGGTCTCACTGGTATGATCTCATCATAACCCTAAAATCATAGCCCTAATCAATGGGGTTCATCATATAGTATAAACATAGCGTATGATGAAAAATAATGCCTTTATTTAGAAAATTGTCAATTACAATAGTTTGGGAGATACAACATAGATTGGCTTGTACGGCATATCCCTTTCACACTGGCAATTATTGCGAGCAGGGACAGGCAGCACACTTCAGTGGCATTTCTTCTTAGGCCACTCCTGCTTAGGCTGAGGCTGGTATCGAGGTTCTAGGATCTGACGTTGGATAGACTTTAGCTACAGTGATATTGTTTACCACTAGCACTTTGGCTTTGTCCTTTGATCCTCCCATTGCCAGACCCACTCCTATTATCATTTCTTCACAGTCCAAAGTAAACGCTAAAGCCAAAACCAAAGCTTCAAGGACTACCACACCTACTAGGACTAGACTCAGGGACCTTAGGCCTAGGTTTTCTAAGTTCTGGCCTGCTCCAGGCATCTTAGAGGTTGGTTCCTCCTCTAGTGAGGAAGACCTTAGTGGTGATGATCCTAGTCCATCCTTTTGAGATTTTTAGTCTTTCATTTTGATGTTTTTAGGACTCTATGCTTGTTATGTTTTGTTGTTGTGATACTAATTTGTCATGCCAAGGCACATTTATAATGTATCACTTATGTACTAACTTTTCATATATATACATATGATCTTTTATGAAACATGTCTCTTTATCATATACATTGTGAATGATTTTCTATAAATGTATGTTCTCATATTCTCTATACCTTTTGTTGATGACAAAAATGGGGAGAAGGGAGAATATGCATGAAAAGGCTATGATATGAATGCTAAATTATAAAGACATGAATGTTAAATTATAAAGACATGAATGTTAAATTATAAAGACATGAATGTTAAATTATAAATGTATATAAATGTTTAAATGTTTATATGAAAATTTATGAAAATTTGATGAAAACAAAAAGAAATGCTATTATAATTGTAAGGGGGAGCTTATATCTTGTTTTTGTTATGTTTTAATGAAATTCACTTCAAATACCAGTTAATGCTAAAGTTTTGATATGCAATGTATAGATGATATTCTTGATATATTATGTGCTGGTACATTATGTTTCGATACTCGATACATATTTGATACATATGATACACTATGACACACTGTGATGATACCTTGATACTCAATTAGTCTGATACACACTATGATCAATATCATTTGATAATTGTGAATATGATACATCTAAATTCTGCTCATGCCCGGTATTTTGTCATCATCAAAAAGGGAGAGATTGTTGACCCTTGGAATGATTTTGATGATCACAAAATATTGAAGCATGTATTTGATACTAATTCTTTCAATTACTTGAGAAGTTTTTGCAGGAAATTAGTTACCTTTAGTTTAAATTGGTTTTCAAATTGATGGAGAGGTAATTCAATTATGCATGGACTCTTATGAACTTTAACTTGTAAAAGCCCTAATTTTGTCAATATTATGATCTTGTAAAATGGGCTGAAAATTATAAAATTGAGAGTATGTAGATTAGCTCTTGTTTGATTCAAGTGTTGAAGAGTTTTGGAGGAGTTTGAATTATCAATTGAAGTCCTGGCAAGAGCTGACTTATGGATCAAGAGCCGACTCCTTGTGGCATGAGATGGAGAAAATTTTAGAGTTTCAGAATCAAGAGCTGACTCTTGTCCCAAGAGTTGACTCATGGATGAATACTTATATCTGAAGCCTGAGAACTCAAGCCGACTCGAGCCCCAAGAGCTGACTCATCTAGAGTTATGAATTTTTGGTGGCTGAGAACTCGAGCCGACTCAGCCCTGAAGTGCCGACTCTAGGTATTTGTTATTTTGAAGTGATTGAATGAAAGAGCCAACTCCAGCTTGAAGAGCCGACTCTTACAGAGATTTATTTTAGACTATCTAAGACTTCGAGCCGACTCAAGTATCCATTTTCTGCACTCCAATGGCAAGTTGCTGAAAGTGATTTTTGAATTCCATTTCATCTCCAACAGCTCTTTCACGAATCCCTATGCCCTACAACGGCCATATCTCATGGAAAACTATAAAAGGGATTGTTCTCGAGGGATTAAAATTTTTTTAGAAGATTATTATTGACTTATCTTGAGAAATCAAAGAGCCTTCAAGTCTTTTAACTAACTACTTTAAGAGCTTTCAAGTCAGGATTCAAAGCTTCACCAACTCCACTTCATCATTGAATTCACTCTTTGAAGAAGCAAAGAAGCAGCTTGAAGAGCAACTAAAGAGCATTCAAAGCTAGGCTTCGTCTTAATCTACATTGACAACATTTTAACAAACTCTGTTTGTTGTAGTTGCTTGTTTATTTGTCTCTTTCTTTGTTTTCTGTCTAAGAATAGTAAGGGGTTGTGTCTTAAGAAAGGGTTGAAGGTTTTTAGATCAGCCTTGTTAAGTTGGGTTCTTGGTGATCCCGGTATAAAACTAAGTGTTAGGGTTTCTTTAGTGATCCTGTCTAAAACCAAGGGAGTTTGGGTTTCTTTGGTAATCCCGGTAAAATCAAAGTGTATAGGTTTAGATTGTGAGCCTGATAAAATAATCCGACGGTATTCCGATTGGGGGATATAGTGGAAATCCTATGTGGTGCTTGGATAGTGGACATAGGAGCTGGTTGCTCCGAACCACTCTAAATCTCTTTGTGTTTGTGCTTGTGCTTTTATTGTCTTATAGCATTTATTTACTTTCGCATTGTATATTGCACCACAACACTAAAGGAATTTCAAAGTGCACATAATTATGAAAAGTTCTTTAGTCCCAATTCACCTCCCTCTTGGGAAGCGACATGGGCAACAATTGGTTAGGACCATCTAATACCTATAGCGAGTATACCATTCAAGATGGCTACCTGTTCAAGAACAATAGGCTATGTATCCCTAGAACTTCACTTAGAGAATTCCTGATTTGGGAGACCCATGCTGGATGATTAGCTGGTCGCTTTGGCAAGAATAAGACCATCTTAGCGATAGAGGACCTGTTTTATTAGCCACGACTAAAAAGGCATATTGCCCAGATAGTAACCAGGTGTAGAACTTATGCTGTTGCAAAATAGCAAAAGCAAAACACTGGTCTCTTTACACCTTTGCCAATGCTTGATCGTCCTTGGCAGGATCTCAGTATGGACTTCATATTAGGATTTCCTATGATGTAGAAGAGACACGATTCCATCTTTGTAGTGGTTGATAGGTTCTCTAAGATGGCTCACTTCATCCCATGCTCCCAGACCCTCGATCCATCTAGAGTAGCCAACATTTTCCTAGACAACGTGGTTAAACTCCATGGCCTACCCAAGACCATCATATCCGCTAGGGATGTTAGGTTCACCAGTTATTTCTGGAAGACCCTCTATCACTTGTGGGGACCAAACTCAA
Source organism: Areca catechu (assembly GCA_021397845.1). Classification (NCBI taxonomy): domain Eukaryota; kingdom Viridiplantae; phylum Streptophyta; class Magnoliopsida; order Arecales; family Arecaceae; genus Areca; species Areca catechu. The sequence goes on from CM038041.1 coordinate 75,289,331, forward strand.
GTTTTCTACATCCTACCACCCCTAAACAGATGGCCAAACCAAAGTGGTGAACTATAGCCTAAGAAATCTCCTTAGATGCCTAGTAGGTGAACACACAGGAAACTGGGACTTATTGTTGCCCTGAGCAGAGTTTGCCTATAATAGCTCAATGAATAGGTCCATGGGAAAGAGTCCTTTTATGATAGTCCATGGGTATAAGCCTAATCGCCCCATCGACCTGATTCCCTTACCCATCCATGCACGAGTCTTAGAGTCCGCAGAGTCATTCGCACAGCATAGTAGAGACTTGCATAAGGACATTAGCCAAAAGATTAATCTAAATAATGAAACATATAAGAAACTGGCTAATTTCTAAAAGTGAGCCAAGGAATTTAGTGTAGGGGATTTTGTTATGATTAGGCTTAGGCCTGAGTGGTTCCCACAAAGGACCATTAAGAAGATTCATGCACATGGAGCTGGACCCTTTAGAGTGATAAAGATAGTTGGCCCTAATGCCTATGTGCTTGAGTTACCACCATACATTGGCATTAGCTCAACTTTCAATATCTCAAACTTAGTTGAGCATAGAAAATCAACAGAAATACCCAGAGAGCGATTTGGACCTGACCCATCCTTTGGGAGTGAACCCAACCCTGAGTGTCCACCTCTAAATTTACCTAGGAGAAAAGAACAAATCGAGCGTATCCTGGATGATCAAGCTATCATGACTCAGGGCAAAGGCCATCAGTGCTACCTAGTCCGTTGGCAAGGTCGACCGGAATCAGATGACTTGTGGATTACCAGAGAGGACTTGCAGCTCCACGACCAAGGCCTCCTTGAGCACTACCAGAGCCAGACACACCCTTACTCGATGGAGTCGAGTTCCTCCCACTATGGGAGAATCGGTACGGGAACCAGGATTAGATAGAGGCTTTTCAATCCTCTATTGATTTCTGATTAGGGTTCTAAGTCTTTATTGAGTCCTGTAATAAAGCTTAAGACATTTAAGCCTAAGTAATTTGCATTTGAGTCATGTAATTCATATCTAATTAGTTTCAATTTTAATTTAGTCTTGTAATTTGGCCAAATTGAGTTAATTTGGTCAAGTTAGGATCAATTGGTCCTGTAATTTGCCAAGTAGGTTCACAAATTTAAGTCAATTTGAAGATGGGATCACACATTCAAGCTAATGTGAAGCTGGATCCATAAATGAGCAAACATGTCAAGCTTGATTGAAGAAGAATCAAGCCACTTCTCCACCATGACAAGTTCGATTGCCAAATCATCTTCCAGGGCATGGGGAATGCCACATCACCAATGCCATATGTCATAAGAGGTGCCACATCACCAAGACCAAGTCAAGCAGCTTGGGTGACCAAGCTCCATGAAGAAATTTCAAATTCAAACTCTAAATTGGGCACCCACTAACCTCCCTTGATTCATGCAAGCTACTACCCTCATTCCACTCCACAAATCAAGCTTGCAACCTCTTTCAATTTGAATACAAATAAGGACTTGGGAGCTTATAAATATGGCCCTATCCCTCTTGTAAAGACTTGATGATCTATGAATGAAATTCTGAAATTTCTTAGCCCTTGTCTTGTGACGTGGAGCTCTGTGAGAGACTGAGCCTTTGCTACTTAACATCGAGGGGTATGAGGCCCTAGGTATCTTCTTCCCAAACAAGCTAGCAGCCCACCTCCCAAGCTTGGATGCCCCACTGGAAGCCCCTCCAGGACACCGCACAAGAAGGATCGGTCCTACTTTATCTCTATTTTGGGTTTATTTCTGCATGCTATAGTTTCTTGATCATTATGTGACTCTTCATATTTCTTCTTAGTTTGATTTTGGGAATGTGCCAACTCATTAAAATATAAAACAACGAAATAATCACTTACATGCTTTTAGTCCCATATCAGAGGAGCTGGACTTGTCCCATTCTGCACATTGATTGAGAGATACTATCCATAGCTCATCAAGGAGTTCTACGGGTCCTTCGTATTGATGGTTTGAGATGGTTTGCTGAGGTTGGGGGTGTTCGGATCCCAGTGACCCTGGGCTTATTAGTAGAGTGTGGCAGATTCAACATCGTGATAGGGACGTGATTTGTGTTGGAGACAGGGTTGCTACATTCCGATGTATACTTGAGAGGGAGGATGTCAGCATGGTATCAGTTGTTTCTGCAAATCAGCAGTCAATAAAGATAAGGGTCTTACATCATATTATTGCTCGGATTTTGGTATCGAAGATCGGTAGGATTGATTTCATTACCAAGCGAGAGCTTGTATTGATGGTATCCTTGAGACAGCAGATTCCCATCAATTTGCTGATGATCATAATTCACCAGATGAGTGAGGCCACCACCCATTGTCATCTATGATTACCCTACGGCATGGGGCTAACTAAGATCTTTTGTGAGTTCGGTATCCCACTAGAGGGAGAGCCCTCCAAAGAGATGCTCCATATGGACACATATGGAGAAAAATCACTTCATAGGATGGGTTACAGGAGAGTGGCTGGGCGATGGGTGTGCAGAGAGTCTGGTCATGAGCCAGACGAGGAGGATGAACTTCGTGTAGCCGAGGCAGGGCCATGTAGACCTGCTGAGCATACTACCCCTCTGAGACCTGCACCTGTCATTGTATCAGGTTCTGAGCCAGCTACTCTAGCATCTGCATAGACTCCAACTGCTACTCCTCGCATTGCTTCAAAGACTGTATCTACCTTCGAGGAGAGAATTAAAGCATAGATAGTTGATGTCAAAGAGGAGGTTATTGGACTGGCTATTCGGGCTACTAGACTTCAGATGGAGATTCATGGACTGAGGGCTCATACGGATGAGCAGCTCTTAGGTATCCGATAGTTGATGGAGGCGGGCTTCATTGAGATACGAGATCTATTGAGATCCTTATTGCCTTCGGCAGGACCTTCAGGACCTCCACCTTCGCCAGCAGATGATGACGATGATAGTGATACACATGATGCCTCTCCTGATGGTGGTACTCTTCCTGATCATGGTGATGCAGCGGTAGATGGTGATGGCATAGCTCATGGTGATAAGGGTGGTGACACTGATGTTGTTGACTTTGATAGTGACGATAGTGGTGGAGCAGCAAACTTTCAGATTATCAGTACAGAGGGATAGACTTCGGATACTCATGATCACACTACAGTCACTCCCAGTGACTTTCAGCCTAACAATGCTTCAGCATTTCAGACTCCTATGGAGACCTTTCCCTCACATTCTACTAGGACTTCTAGGATTTTTCCTCGCTCTGGCCCTTCACTTTGGACTAGAAGCCTGACCCACAAGACCCCTAGATCTTCAAGCACTAGGATCATGTAACCTATATTCTTTGAGCTTCCATCTGATAAGGAGTAGCCTCACAGACTATGTATGCCTATCTTAGATTTTGTTTTTCTTATGTTTCAGCTTATGTATGTTTATGTTTCAGTTTATGTATGCTTATGATGTACTGAAACCTTTGTTAAATGAAAGTACAGTTTATGTATGCTTATGTTTCTTTCATTTTTTCTCTTCCTTTTGTCAAAATGAATGTTGCATTATAATGAAAGCATTGTCTTAGGGGGAGAAATTTTTCTTTTCATGCTTAATGTTCAATGTTTAATGATGACAAAAAGGGGGAGTAGATACGTGGTTTAAAAGGTTATGAGTTATGGAGTTATGGTATAAACTATTTCATAAGCAAATTCAAATGTTTTTCAAATGTTACTTAAGACAGGGGGAGTTTTTGAATCTTTTTACCTTTGCAACTCTTGAAATTTTCCTAAACAAACTGTGAACTTTGTTGAAAAACAAATGTAGAATTACTTTTGATAAAATCATTCAATTACAAATCTATTGATACTATACTAGATTATTTTTTGGAACTTAATTTCTTTTATACTCAAAGTTTTTTCATCATCAAAAAGGGGGAGATTGTTGGCTTTGGCTCCTTGATTTCGATGAATAACAAAATATTGAGTATGTGTTTGGACTAATGTTTCAAATTGAGTATGAATTTCAAGTCATAAGTACATAAAATTTTCCATTATCGAAGAAAGATATTTTTTCAATGTTTGGTGATTCCCTAACCTTGGAACATTCTTTTTGGCCTTTATGGAGATTATCTATAAAATTTTTGGATAAGATCATGAAAATTTTAGAGTTTGGCATAGATTTTTGACTTGGTACAGAGCAAGTGTCGACTCGTGGATCAAGTGTCAACACTTCAGAAGACTGGCACGTAGAAATTTTAGATTGGCATGGCAAGAATCGACTCAAGGTGTTGACTCATGGTCAAGTTCAACACTTCAAAGATTGACTCATCGCTTGAGAGCAAAATGGACAGAACTTGTGTTTTCTAATGTTTTTCAAGTGTTGACTCACGATCCAAGTATCGACTCAAAGTATCAACTCATAGCCTGAGACCAAAAGTTGAGCAGAGCAAAAGAAATTCAAATTTTGCCTTGAGTAGCAGAGCATAAGAAATTCAAATTTTGCCTTAAGTTGATCCAAGTATTGACTCAAAGTATCGACTCATGAGGAACTCAAGTGTTGACACTTGGTGCAACGGCTAATTTTTCAGAAATTCAGTTTTATTTCTAAACGTCTCCAAACAGCTAGTTTGATCCCTCCAACGGTCTCCAATGACTTTTTCAGTGGATTTGAGCTATTTAGCACTCACCAAACCTTGTAAAGTCAACATGAAAGGGAAAGAATCAAAAGAGACAAGTTCCAATCATTTGAAAAGAAAAAGAGAGCTTTTAAAAAGATTCCACCTATAAAAGGCTTCCATTTTTGAGAGTTTGAGCTTTCGATTCTTTAGCCAAAAGTGTGCATTCAAAAGATTCCAAGGAGAAGTCATCTCAAGCAACCAAGAGAGCATCAACGACATTTATTTTTACTCATTAAGGGATAATTCTTGTGTTTACTTTTTGTACACTTGATTTCATTTATTTGTTCTAGATTCAAAGGTATTGAACTAGTGTTAAAGGTTGTTGGTGAGCCTAAGAGATAAAACCATCTTGGGTTTGACTTGTTAGTCCGGATTAAAACAAGTTATAAAGGTTGTTGATGAGCCTAGGTGATAAAACCAACTTAGGTTTTGACTTGTGAGCCTTGGAAAACTAGTCGGCTATAATCTTGAAGAGATTATTGTGAAATACCCAAGTGAAAGCTTAGAGAGTAGATGTAGGTGCTTAGAGTGCACCAAACCACTATAAACCTTTTGTGTTTGTTTGTGATTATCTCCATTTTTTCTTGCTCTTTATTACTCTACATCTAATTTGTTATTTTTGCTACGTATATTCTTGGGACAATCACTTAGTTACACAAACACTAAAAGTGAAGCACATAAATGTTTAAATTTTTCAAAATATCCAATTCATCCCTCCTTTTAGGCTACCTTGCTGGGCAACATATATGCCTTGACTCATGGGCAAGTAAACCTTCTTACTTCCTTCCATATTGAATCTCTTCAATATTAAGTCTATGCACTTGGATTGGGATAAACCTAGCATCCTTTTAGATCTATCTTTATAGGTCTTTATTCCTAGAATATAGGATGCTTCTCCTAAATCCTTCATGAAAAACCATTTTGATAGCCATGTTTTAACAGACTACATGATTGGAATATCAATATCAATGATGAGTATGTCATCGACAAACAAGACCAAAAAGATAATGGCACTCCCACTTGTCTTCTTATACTGACATGGCTCATTCGTATTCTTAATGAAACCAAATTCTTTAATAGTTTCATCAAAAAGAATGTTCCATCTTCCTGATGCTTTTATCAATCCATAAATGGATTTTCTAAGCTTGCACACATGGTTTGGTCTTCCACTTGAGACAAAATCCTATGATTGTGACATATAAACTTCTTCCTTAAGATTTCCATTGAGGAATGTAGTCTTAACATCCATTTGCTAGATCTCATAATCATAGTATACTGCTTTTGCAAGCATTATCCTAATGGACTTGAGCATGGCAATTGGCAAAAAAGCTTCATCATAGTCAATACCTTGCTTTTGCTTGAAACCATTTGCCACCACCCTAGCCTTGTAAATTTCTATTTGCCCATCAACTCCAATCTTCCTCTTGAAGATCCATTTGCACCCTATTTAGATAATTGCCTCAGATAGGTCAACCAAGATCCAGACATGGATGTCATACATGGAATCCATTTTAGATTTCATGACACTGAGCCATTTGTCAGAGTCCTTACTCATGACTACTTCTGTATAGGTCAGTGGGTCATCATTTTTAATGATATTGGTTTCATTATTGTTTCTACTCATAAACCATATCTAAGAGGTGCTTCATATACTCTTTCTGACCAATGGAGAGGAGGTGTATGTTATGGTTATACCTGATCAACTGGTACTTCTTGTTGAAAAACTTGAGTTTGTTCATTTTGAACTTCACTGATGCGGGATGACTCTAATATTGCTAAACATGTAGGATAAATAGTAAACTAATTTTTTTAGAATTCTTTATAATTTTAATTTGCAAGCTAAACTCTTAAAATTAAGTAAAGACTAGCAGGATAAATAGCAATGCAAAGAATCATCATAATCACAGGTATACTCATCCAAAATAATAAAAGTCAGGATCCAAAAATTGAGAAATTCCTGGCTAAGGTAAGCTTATCTTCAGCAATTGAAGAGAAGGGAGGGATGTAACCAGTCAGTGATTGTAGATTCAGTAATTGAAGAGATCACTCACACTCTGATTAAAGCTTGGATGATGAAGTTTCCATTCCCTTGGATAAGATGGTTGATTTGGATGGTCCTGGAGGCAAAGAAGGCCTCCTCTGGGGAGGGAAAACATCTCGGGGATCCTACAAGCATCAGAGGATTTTTAGAAAGCAACAACAAAATAATAAAAGGATATTACGGTTTAAAGAAGGTGGAATCAAGGTTTGGAGTGGGTGGCTTGGTGAAGGATGATGGACTCTTTGCTTGGGCATTCTAGTGCACTCTTCTCTTGGGTGTATGAAGGCTTGGATGGAAGCAAGCAAGGGTGTGGAAGAATGCTAGGGCAGCAGGGATGGCGAGGGCACATAAAGTAACCAACAAATACCAAAACACCAACACCAACACAAGAGCACAAATCAATTAACTCAAAATTTCAGAAAAGCTTAATTCATATGATAAAAATATTGATTACAAGAGGAAGAGGGGTGGGGTATTTATAGAGTTCCCTTGTCCTTTCCTAAAGGGATTACAAGTCTTTTCCTAGTTAGAATAGGTTTACATAATTTAAGTGGGAGAAAGATTTCAAAATAAACCTAGAACTAGGAGTATACAAGTTGAATGAAATAAAAACTCAAACTCCTTCTTTCATTTTAACTCTTCCACCATGTTTGGACTTGGTCAACCATTAAGGATGATCCTTTTGGTATGTTGGGCTTCATGGGGGGTAGAAAGGGCTGGCCAAGGGCTTAGGGCCCATGGGCTTCGGGACTCCTGGAAGCTGGGATTCCTGGGCTGGTATATTCCTGGCATCAGACTGGAATCGTTGTTCTTAAAGGCTTGGGCCTAGCACTTAAGCTTGATTTCTCTTAGGCTGTGTGTAGATGGACCCTGGATTCATCATATGCCCTAGTCTGGGAAAATAATCTGGCATCTAGAGAGAATCTGGGCATCTGGAAGGAATCCGGGTATATGGAAAGGCATTTTGGATCCTGGGGTGTCACATAAAATCTAATAAGCTGATGTAGTGGCCTCTGACTCATAGATGAGGCCTGGTAAAACTCCAAAATAGGGTAACATCTTCTCTTGTACAAAAATTGGACTCATACTTAACTTATAATCAAATATAGGACTCGATAGTGGACTGGGATTGAGACACAAATAACTAGTCTCAATTTATTATAGGACTCAATCTTACTTTCTTACAAAATTGTAACACATAACTAAGGTTCTAAAATCCTTATCAGTAAACCATATAGGATCTAGTGATTTGTGTTTGATCCTGGTGTCCCCACCAATTCTTCTGGAATGGGAGGAACTTGATCCCTTTGAGTAAGTGTCAATTTGGTTGCTCAAGGTGGGTTTGGGTTGAGGCATTGCAAATCCATACGAGCATTCCACAAGTCCATAGATTCTGGCCGACCATACCACCGGACCAAGTATCGCTGACAGTCTCCATCTCAGGTTCTGATGGCTTGATCATCAAGGGTTCTCTCAATCTTTTCCTCACCAAAAAGTCAAATTGTATGTGGCCGCTCTGGGGTGGGTTCACTCACAAAGAAAGGGAGTGACTCAAGGGGCTCGCTGGGTATCACTGCTAGCTCCCTAGACTCTACAAGATTTGAGATGATGAAGGTGGAGCTAATACCTAAATCAGGTGATATCTCAAGCATATAAGCATTGGGTCCACTGCTCTTCATTATTTTGGATGGGCTAGCTTCGTGAGCATAAAATTCCTTTGCAATTACAGAATTCTCTGCAAAAATTTCTTTATCTCGCTTTTAGAAATTAGCCAAGTTTTTATTTAATTCATTACTTATGTTTAGCTTTTGACTAATTTTCAAATGCAAATGTTATGCAAAGGCTATTGTAGGTGCAGACAGATAAATCAGATTGTGGGTTTATTAGACTCAACTAACACCTAATAGACTCGAATAGGCTTCCATATTAAAGGAAACTTATTGAACTCTTCGGGTCAAGACCTAACAGATTATAGACTCTCTAGGTTTGACCCTAGCATGGCATGTACATGAAAATTTATCATGGACTCCTACTATGTACCATAGGGTTTTTCATAAGTAAAATGCAAACAAGACATGCTCAATGAATGAATGAACATGCAATCTCCTATAAAATGCAACCTAACAGTGAAAGAAATAGAACAAGTTTTAGGATATGGTAGAAAATAAGATGTGGGTTTAGGGTTAGTCTAGCAGGATGAGAAATAAGAAGATGGCTCAGGGTTAATTAGAAAGAGTAGAATACTATAAGGGGTTTCAGGGATGAGTCCTAGACCAATGAGATTGATCTTATGGGTTCGAGGTAGTCCTACAGGGTCTGCAGTATAGAAGAATGGGTCATTAATTTCAAGAAAATGATCAGTTAGAGGCAAAGGAGTAACTTCATCCTAAGGGCACTAATTTAAAGAGATCAAGTTCCTAATAAACTCTTCTGGTTCAAAAATCAAAGGACTGCGTTCTCTAATTGGATTTTCTTCTAGTGGCTCCTCGGATTGGATTCTAATTGTAGGATTGGGTTCCCAATGATCTTCTTCCTTTAAGGCTTCTTCCATTACAGGTTGGGTGTGGTTAAGGTTAGCTAACTCTAGGATGGCTTCTACCTGGGTATCTACTGGATCAATTAACACTAGATTGGCTTCTACCTGGTCCAGCCTTTTGGTTACTTGGTTATTGGTTTTGTTGCCCAGATATGGTGCCCAAGAGGGGGGGTGAATTGGGTATTTTAAAAATTAAAGCAATATATGTGCTATCAAGTTCAAAAGTGAAGAGTGATAGTGCTCAAGTAATTGTGCAACGGAAGCAATGAAAGATAACAACAATTAAAGAGCAAAAGAAGAGTAAAGCAATGCAAACATACAAGAAGTATAGTGGTTTGGTGCACCTAGCACCTACATCCACTCCCCAAGCTCCACTCGAGAATTTTCACTATAATCTTTTCTAGATTACAGCCGACTTGTTTTCTAAGGATAACAAGTCAAAACCTTACACACTTGTTTTGGCTTCGGGCTTACAAGCAACCCTAGTTGGTTTTATCAATTGGCTCACCAACAAACCTCACTCACTTGTTTTGACTTCGGGCTTACAAGCAACCCTAGTTGGTTTTATCAATTGGCTCACCAACAAACCTCACACTAGTTTCAAATTCCCTTGAAACTAGCCTAGGACAAAAAGAATATGAATACAATGAATAAAACAAGACAAACTCCTTTTTAGCAAAAAGTAATTCGATGTAGCTCTTGATGGAGACTCTTCAAGCCTTTCTCTTGGAATCTTGGACCTCACTAAATGCCAAACACTTGAAAGTTGGATTCCTCAAAGATGGAAAGCTTTTGGCTAAGGAATCTCTTGGTTTTCTCATTCTTTTTGGCTTAGAAATGATTGAAGGCTTTGTACTTTCACTCTCTTTTTTTTCACTTTATCTCCTTATCTTTTTTGATGTTAGGTGGAGGTTAAATACTTCATTCAAGCTGAAACAACTCCACAAGACCATTAGAATCAAAAAAATGGCCGTTTATGGCCGTTAGAAATCAAATCAAAAGTTTAGAAAAACTATCCGTTATGCCATGAGTCGACCTCTGGATCAAGTGTCGACCTTATGAGTCGACCTCCAGTTTATCTTAGGCAAAAATCCAGAAAACCATAGTTCTGCCCAGTTTGAATTCTCAGGCGATGAGTCGACCTCTGGTATCGACCTCTGGACAGGTGTCGACCTCTGGTGGTTGACCTCTGGAGCGTGCCACTGAAATTTTGCCGTGCCGGCCTAGCTGAACTTTTCTTTTCTTCATGAGTCGACCTCTGGTGGTCGACCTTTGGCAAGGTGTCGACCTCTGGTGGTCGACCTCTGGTCTGAATTTTTCTGAAACTCTTGGAGAGGTGCGTGCCATGCTTGAGTTTCTCTAAGCCTTTGTTTCTTTTGTGAATTGCTTCTTAATAAGAAAGTCCATTATGAGAAATTTGATTTTGTTCAAGGTAGAAGAGCTCTTTCCCAAATCAGGCAAGCTTGGTTTCATCATTGTACTCTTGATACTCTTTTTGAATAACCTAAATCCTAAAACTTTATCTTGAAATGAAACATTAGTCCAAACAAATACTTAACCTTTTGTTAATCATCAAAACTAAGGAGCCAAAGCCAACAATCTCCCCCTTTTTGATGATGACAAAACCTTGAGTATATATGCAATTAAGTCCAAAAGCAAAATATATCACTAATAAAAATTTTCAAAGAATCCTCACATGCATGAGTATATCATAAAAATTTACTTTTCATCTACTATTTTTTTTTTGTGAAAACATTCTCATGATTCAAAAAGTTAAGAACCATAATAGCTTTACTATACTCTATGAAAGAGTCATAAGAACCATATATACTTTACTATACTTTACCACTTTTCATCTACTTCTTTCTTTTTGTGAAAACATTCTCATGAGTCAAAAAGATAAGAACCATAATAGCTTTACTATACTCTATGAAAGAGTCATAAGAACCATATATACTTTACTATACTTTACCACTTTTCATCTACTTCTTTCTTTTTGTGAAAACATTCTCATGAGTCAAAAAGATAAGAACCATATATACTTTACTATACTTTACCATATATACTTTACAAACTTTACCATACTCCCCCTTTTTGTCAAGAATCAAAAAGTGCATTCTTTGTAGTAAAAGATATATTAAAGAAAATTATGTTCCATTACAATAAAGTACTTAGTTGCATAAGATACATGCTCCGCCTTAATTTATGCATTCGATATTACAAAGATATTCTTATTTGAGGGTTTAAAAAGATAAATGCTAAGAGCTGGTATCAGACAGTAAAATATCACAATTTAGATAAGTATATAAATGAGTGTATTCAGTTACAAAATTGCTTACATAGTAAGCACAAAACACTGATATATCAGAATATACAAAGCAAACTAGTGCATCATACATCAAATCTATGAGGTTACTCCTCATCAGAAGGTATATCAAAAGAGATAGGAGCCGAAATCCTAGATGTGGATTTTGGAGTCCTATGAGTGAGACTCCGATTCCTCAGAGAGGGACCAAACTTAGGGGTAGTCCTACGAGATCTATAGGTCCGAGGAAAAGGCTCCACAGGTGTCCTAACAGAAGCAGTAGCAGAAGGAGTAGATGGATCAGTATGCTAAGTAGACTGAGCTGGAGTGTTCCTGCTGACTAGCTCATAAGCAGTGGGATCATCAATATCTGTCTCTGTATGCTCATCTCTATCATCCGGAATCCCTGTAATAGTCTCAAAAAGTGACTCAGTAAACTCAGTATCTATTGGCACATCTGTAGCTGGAGGATCTGCACTGGGAAGAACAGTAGAAGGAGGATCAGTAGAAGGGGGAATCTCTGGAATCGGATCTGCAGGTGGAACATCAGAGCTACCTGCTCCAGGCTGATCTCCATCACTATCACTGTATCCACTAGAGTCATCATCATCATCATCAGAATGTGGAGGAGGTACTGTCAGATCTACAGTCCCTGATGGCAATGCTAATCTCAATAGGCTGAGGATCTGTTGGAATCCTGCATCTACACTAGCTGAGAGAGCTTTAATGTGCATATCTATGTGGATCCGCAGACCATGTAGCTCCTGTCGTACACCAGCAATCTCTGTCCGGACCTCTAAAATGTGATCAGTCACTCTTTGCTCAAAGTCCGATATGCTCGCTATAGTCCTCCGTGGTGTAGCAGTAGTAGTAGGTGCTGGAGCTGATGAGGGTGGTGGCGTGAATGGCTCAGGCTCTGCAGTCTCTGACTCTGGTGCTGGGCGAGGAGGTGTACCATGATCAGTAGGCTCTGAAGGCCCTGCCTCAGTAGCTCGAATCTCATCCTTCTCATCTGGCTCCTGGCCAGACTCTCGTCGCACCCAACGGTCACCAATCAGTCGAAATCCCATCCTATGCAGGGATTTCTCTCCATATATATCAGTATGCTGCAGCTGACTGAAGGGTATACCATCAAAAGAATCTCCATGCTCCCTGAATAGCTGTGTCAGCCCCATGCCATATGGCTGAACTAGTCTCCTGTGAGATGCTGCCTCACCCATCTATTGAAGCATGATCCTGGGATGGTTGAAGAGAGTCCGCTGTCTCAGGGACACCATCAACACTAGCTCACGCTTAGTGATAAAGTCGAACCTCCTGCTCTTCGAAATCAAGATACGGGCGATGATATGATGCAGCACTCTCATCTCCAGTGAAAGCTGGTTAGCGGCTACTGTGGAAATGCCGCTAACATCCTCATGCTCTAGAATACATCTGAAGGCATGCTCTCTGTCGCTGATCGAAGTGGCAGCTGTGCCATGAAGTGGAATCCTCCAAACTGACTGATGACCTCCGGTGTCACTGGAATCTTGATCCCATGAACAGTAGCTGACCATCCAATGCCATCAGTGGCCATGGATGCATAGAACTCCCTGATGAGGTCTGGGTAGATCTCTCAGTCATCGTGCAGAAGTGAACCAGCCATGCATCTCTCAGCATATCTCCTATAAAAAAGTGATACTGATCCCAGAAAGGTATGTCCACACGCCTCCCACTCGCAATGCTCTTCCGCACTAAGCTGGCTGGCACTGGTGCAGATGGCTCTGGGGTCGGCTCACGCTCATGACTGACCTTTCTTCATCGCTCAGTGCTACCTTGGCCTTGTTCCATTCTCCTTTTTCTTACTGCCAAGTGCTTTCTTGGACCCATATGGATGGAAGAGGGGTAAAGTTGGATAATGCAAGGCTAAGAGTGAAGGAACCAAGAAAAGGGAGGAGAAGAGAGGTTCACGAGTTGAGCAAAAGAAGAAATGGTGAAATGGTAAGATAGGGTTTGTGAAAATGGAGAAAATCGAGATTAAATGGAGGAAATGCAAGAAATGGAGGAAGGAAATTAGTAATTTCAATTGAAAAACAACCGATATTAGAGGGTGGATAGAGGCAAAAGCTTTTGGTTATCCAAAAACAAAGTATACGGTCAAAAATGGTTTGGTTCACAGGCGAACAAGAGGAGAGGAGAAGATTACCCAAAAAGATGAAGGAGAGGGTTGGAAATCCACTGTTTAGAGGTTTAGGAGCATTGGAGGGGGACCACACGAAGGAGAAAAGGAAGGAAATGGAAGAAAAAAGGCTTGCGGACGGGTTTTAAAAAACAAAATTTCCGTTCAAGTGTCGACCTCTAAAAACTCTCAGGGGTCGACCTCAAGTGTCGACCTCTAAAAATCTCAGGGGTCGACCTCAAGTGTCGACCTCCGAAAACTTAAGTGTCGACCTCCAAAAATAAATTAGCCAAAATAAAATTCGGTAAAATTTAAAAAATTGATAAAATTTAGAAAAATAAGCTTTAAACATATTTGAGAATTTATAAATCATTTTTGAGGAATTTTGATGAAAATTGAATAGTTTCAAGCAAAAAGATCAATGACTCCCAGTTCTCTTCTGATCATACAAAATCTATCTTCATTCAATGGTTTTGTGAATATATCAGCCAATTGATAATCAGTACAAATAAATTCTAACAACACATTAGAGTTTTGAACGTGATCTCTTATGAAGTGATGTCTTATTTCAATATGTTTGCTTCTTGAATGTTGTACAGGATTTTTCGTTAAATTGATTGCACTAGTATTATCATATCTTATGGGCGTCTTAGTTAGTTTGATGCCAAAGTCCTCGAGTTGTTGTTTGATCCATAGAATCTGAGCACAACAGCTTCCAGCTGCTATATATTCGGCTTCCGCCATAGATAGAGCAACCGAATTCTGTTTCTTGCTGCTCCATGAAATCAAATTAACTCCTATGAATTGACAAGTTCCACTAGTACTTTTACGATCAAGTTTACACCCAGCAAAATCAGTATCAGAATATGCAATTAATTCATATGATGACTCTCTAGAGTACCAAAGACCAATTTCAATTAACCCAGATAAGTATCTAAATATACGTTTTACAGCTAAGAGATGTGATTCTTTGGGAATAGATTGAAAACGTGCACACATACAAACACTAAACATTATATCTGGTCTACTGGCAGTTAGATATAGCAATGAACCAATCATGCCTCTATATAATTTTTGGTCTACTGATTTACCACATTCATCTTTGTCTAATTTACATGAAGAGCTCATAGGGGTACCTATTGGTTTGGTAGTCTCCATCCCAAACTTTTTCAATATTTTCTTTGTGTACTCTGCTTGGTTGATGAAGATCCCCTTTTTGGTTTGCTTAATTTGGAGTCCAAGAAAGAAGATGAGTTCTCCCATCATGCTCATCTCGAACTCGCTCTGCATTAGCTTTGCAAACTCTTGACAAAGACATTCATTAGTAGCACCAAAATAATATCATCTATATAGATTTGTACTACTAAGAGATCATCATTTTTCTTTTTCAAAAACAATGTATTATCTACATTATCTCTAGAAAAATCATTCTTCATCAAAAATGAACTTAATCTATCATACTAAGCTCTAGGAGCTTGCTTTAAACCATACAATGCTTTATGCAATTTAAAAACATGGTTAGGAAATTCATGATTTTCAAAACCAGGAGGTTGTTCAACATAAACTTCCTCTTCAATAAATCCATTTAAAAAGGCACTTTTAACATCCATTTGAAATAACTTGAAATCCATAAAACAAGCAAAAGCAAGTAAAAGTCTAATTGCTTCTAGCCTAGCAACAGGAGAAAAGGTTTCATCAAAGTCAATCCCTTCTTCCTGGTTGTAGCCTTTAGCAACAAGTCTAGCTTTGTTTCTAGTTACAATACCATGTTCATCAAGTTTATTTCTAAAAACATATTTTGTACCAATTACAGAAACATTTGGGGGTCTTTCAGTTAAAGTCCAAACATTATTTCTTTTAAATTGATTTAGTTCATCTTGCATAGCATTAATCCAGTTCCAATCTTTTTCAGCTTCTTCAATTGAATTAGGCTCTATCTGAGATACAAAAGCTAAATAATCACAAACATTTCTAATAGAAGAGCGTGTACTTACTCCACTTTGAAGGATCACCAATTATTAGCTCTTTGGGGTGTCCGTGTGCATACCTCCACTCTTTAGGTAAAGGTTTCGGTGAAGTTGCATTGATCTCTTGAGTTTGATCTTCATTTTCTTGATCATCATCTCCTTTGGGCTAATCTTCATTGATTGTCAATTGTTCAAGCTTCTTTGTACCTGTTTCATCATCAATAGAATCTTCTTTTTTAGAAGATTTTTCATTAGATTCATCAAACACTACATGAATTGATTCTTCAACCAGAAGAGTTCTTCTGTTGAAGACCCTGTATGCCTTTCTAGAAGTAGAGTATCCTAAGAAGATACCCTCATCTGACTTGGCATCAAATTTACTGATATTATCTTTGCCATTGTTTAATATGAAATAGCGGCAACCAAATACACGAAATTACTTGATATTAGGTTTTCGATTTTTCCAAAGCTCATATGGTGTTTTCTTCAAAATAGGTCGAATTAAAACACGATTTAAATGTAACAGGAAGTATTAATGGCTTCTGCCAAAAAATATCTAGGTAAATCATTTTCGCAAAGCATTGTGCATGCCATTTCTCCAAGAGTCCTGTTTTTTCTTTCTACCATCCCATTTTGTTGAGGTGTCCTAGGTGCAGAAAAATTATGACTAATGCCATTTTCATTACAAAAAGCTTCAAAATCATGATTGTCAAATTCAGTTCTATGATCACTACGCAAAGAAATAATAGTGAGATCTTTTTCATTTGAAACCCTTTTATGAAATTTAACAAAATCTGAAAACGTTTCATCTTTATGAGCTAAAAACATTACCCAACTAAATCGTGAGTAATCATCTACAATTACTAGCCCATATTTTTTACCTCCCAAACTAGTTGTTCTGGTTGGTCCAAAGAGGTCCATATGCAATAATTCAAGGGGTCTAGTAGAAGATACTACTCCATTAGGTTTGAAAGTAGATTTAGTTTGTTTTCCAAATTAACATGCAGCACAAATCTAATCTTTTTCAAATGTGAGTTTTGGAAATTCTTTTAAAAGATTCTTTTTGCTTAATTTTGAAATCAACTGTATGCTAGCATGCCCTGGCCTACGATGCCAAAGCCAACTTGTTTCACTTGCCTTGGCTTCCCTAGCCACTAGGCATTGACAACTTTCCATGGCTAGAGCATCAAGATCAACCATGTAAATGATTCCATGCCTATGACCAGTGAACTTGATGCCATCGACATCAAGACTAGATACCATGCATAAAGATGATTCAAAAATAACTTTAAAACCCTTGTCACAAAACTGACTAATGCTGAAAAGATTATGCTTCAAGCCATCAATAAATAATACATTATCTATATAAGCATTAGGGGTGATATGGATTTTACCAATTCTAATAATTTTGCCTTTTCCATTATCACCAAAAGTAACGTTTCCACCATCAATAGCTGCTAGTGATGAGAATTGCTTCACATCCCCAGTCATGTGCCTTGAGCAACAACTATCCAGATACCACATTCTTCTTTTATTTTTGGTTGCAAGGAACACCTGCAAAAATTAATCAAGTTGAAACTTTAGGTATCCAAGTCATCTTGGGTCCTTTAGGGTTAGTCAAATTGGTTCCTTTTGGAACCCAAATCTTTCCAAAGGTATTTAATTTTCTTCTATTACAAATATATGATTTATGTCCTAACTTACCACATGCATAGCAGGTAATATTAGAAGATGCAGGTATGAAAATGTTTTTGTAAAGTTTTTGCTGATTCTATGGCTTAAATCCAAGTCCAGCTTTGTTAAACACTGCATGTTGACTATTTAAAAGCATACTTAATTTTTTTGAACTATAAGTAAACTTTTCTATAAAAGGTTTTACTTTTTCTAACTCTTCTTTGTAATTCTTGTTTTGAAGCAATAGTTCTTTGTTTTGTTTTTCAATTTTCTCATTAGTTTTAAGACTTCTATTATTTTTCAAAGAATCATTTTCTTTTAAAAGATTGTCCTTATCATTTTTCAAGTTCTTTACATGTTCAGTAAATTTCTTGTTTTCTTGAATTAAATCTTCAATTTCAGTTGAAAACTTTTCTGAATTTTTGGTAAGCTCAAGATTTAGCTTTCTTAATTTCTTATTTTTCAGTTTTAATTTTTCATATTCCATAACTAAATCATCAAAAGCATCATGTAATTCATTAAAAGTAAATTCAATTTCAGGTTCAGAATTTACCTCATTATCTTCATTGGCCATGAAACACAGGTTGGCAACTGCCTGCTGCTCTTCATCACTGCTGGAGTCCTCACTCTCACTCCAGGTAGCCATCATGGATTTCTTTCTCAACATCCTTCGACTCTTCTTAAGCAAAGGGCAATCCGTTTTATAATGTCCAGGCTTCTTACACTCGAAGCAGATGGGTGGATCCCTTTCTTTTTCTTTCTCTTTATCTTTATTGTGATCACCTTTTTGTGGCCTTTTCTTGTAGAAGCCTTTCTTCTTTCTTATGAGTTTTTTGAATTTTCATGTAATGAGAGCTGTCTCATCATAATCAGCTTCTTTTTCTGATTCATCACTTGACTCTTCCTTTGTAGTGGACATGAAGGCTATGGCTTTCTTTTTCCTGTCATTGTCCATTGTCTTCTGCTTTAGTGAAAGCTCATAAGTCATCAGTGATCCAAGAAGCTGCTCAAGAGGTAGAGTATTAACGTCCTTGGCTTCTTCTATGGCTGTTACTTTCGCATCCCATGAAGCCAGAAGAGACCTGAAAAGTTTGTTAACCAATTCATCATTAGATATAATTTTTTCCAAACTTCTCATACCATTTACTATATTGGTAAATCTAGTATACATTTTACTGATACTTTCAGTTGGTTCCATCTTGAACATCTCATACGTATGAATGAGCATGTTCACCTTTGTGGTCTTCACTTGGTGTGTACCCTCATGGGTAACCTCAAGTGTATCCCAAATTTCTTTAGCGGAAATACAATTTGATATTCTGTTAAATTCACTTGGGTCAAGTGCACAGAATAGCAAATTCATCGTCTTATCATTTAACTCAGCTTGTTTGATGTCATTGTCATCCCAATCTTCTTCAGATTTTGAGGTGATAATGCCATTAACCAAGTGAGTGGGCTGATGAGGCCCTTTAGTAATTACTCTCCATATATTATAATCTACAGCTTGTAAGTAAATGAACATACGAGTTTTCCAGTAAGTGTAGTTTTTGCCATTAAAGAAAGGAGGGCGATTTGATGCTTGACCTTCAACTACACCCATTCCAATTGGGGCGGCCATGATCTTTCACTCAAGATCGTTGGACCTACAAGAGAGTACCGGTGCTCTGATACCACTTGTTGCCCAGATATGATGCCCAAGAGGGGGGGTGAATTGGGTATTTTAAAAATTAAAGCAATATATGTGCTATCAAGTTCAAAAGTGAAGAATTATAGTGCTCAAGTAATTGTGCAATGGAAGCAATGAAAGATAACAACAATTAAAGAGCAAAAGAAGAGTAAAGCAATGCAAACACACAAGTATAGTGGTTTGGTGCACCTAGCACCTACATCCACTCCCCAAGCTCCACTTGGGAATTTCCACAATAATCTTTTCTAGATTACAGCCGACTTGTTTTCCAAGGATCACAAGTCAAAACCTTACACACTTATTTTGGCTTCGGGCTTACAAGCAACCGTAGTTGGTTTTATCAATTGGCTCACCAACAAACCTCACTCACTTGTTTTGACTTCGGGCTTACAAGCAACCCTAGTTGGTTTTATCAATTGGCTCACCAACAAACCTCACACTAGTTTCAAATTCCCTTGAAACTAGCCTAGGACAAAAAGAATATGAATACAATGAATAAAACAAGACAAACTCCTTTTTAGCAAAAAGTAATTCGATGTAGCTCTTGATGGAGACTCTTCTAGCCTTTCTCTTGGAATCTTGGACCTCACTAAATGCCAAACACTTGAAAGTTGGATTCCTCAAAGATGGAAAGCTTTTGGCTAAGGAATCTCTTGGTTTTCTCACTCTTTTTGGCTTAGAAATGATTGAAGGCTTGTACTTTCACTCTCTTCTTTTTCACTTTGTCTCCTTGTCTTTTTTGAAGTTAGGTGGAGGTTAAATACTTCATTAAAGCTGAAACAACTTCACAAGACCGTTAGAATCAAAGAAATGGCCGTTTATGACCGTTAGAAATCAAATCAAAAGTTCAGAAAAACTAGCCGTTATGCCATGAGTCGACCTCATGAGTCGACCTCTAGATCAAGTGTCGACCTCATGAGTCGACCTCCAGTTTATCTTAGGCAAAAATCCAGAAAACCATAGTTCTGCCCAGTTTGAATTCTCAGGCGATGAGTCGACCTCTGGTATCGACCTCTGGATAGGTGTCGACCTCTGGTGGTCGACCTTTGGAGCGTGCCACTGAAATTTTGCCATGCCGGCCTAGCTGAACTTTTTTTTTCTTCATGAGTCGACCTCTGGTGGTTGACCGTTGGCAAGGTGTCGACCTCTGGTCTAAGTTTTTCTGAAACTCTTGGAGAGGTGCGTGGCATGCTTGAGTTTCTCTAAGCCTTTGTTTCTTTTGTGAATTGCTTCTTAATAAGAAAGTCCAATATGAGAAATTTGATTTTGCTCAAAGTAGAAGAGCTCTTTCCCAAATCAGGCAAGCTTGGTTTCATCATTGTACTCTTGATACTCTTTTTGAATAACCTAAGTCCTGAAACTTTATCTTGAAATGAAACATTAGTCCAAACATATACTCAACCTTTTGTTAATCATCAAAACTAAGGAGACAAAGCCAACAGGTTTGGGTCATTTGGTTGGTTTGAGTGGTTGATTGCATAAACTGACTTTTGGATTGAGTGATTATCTGGTCAAGTTGGGCTTGGTTTTGGTTAATGGATTGGTCAAGCTTGAAGTTCATTTTGGTCAATTATTTAATCATGGCCTTAAAGAGGGTTTCTAGATTGGACTCCATGGTTGAACATGGTTGGTTGCTCTGGTCTTCCGACTCAACTAATTCTGGGTTGGTTTTTATCTGGGTTTCCACTAGGTCAACTATTTCGGGGTTGGTTCTAACTCAAGGTCACCTATAGGTATCTCTTCTTCTAGGTCATTCTGGTGAACCAATGGGGTGATAAGAGGGGGCTGGCTAAGAAAAAAATGACTAAGATTTGGCTCAAATCCAGGGGTATTAATATTATAGGGTTCCGGTTGACCGAGGGAAACTTGACTGGCACTAGGCTGATAGCTAGGGGTACTAATCCTATTAGGCTCATAGGATGTAGGCATAGATCTATAGGTTGTGGATCTCCTGGATTCAGTTCTATAGGTTATGGGTTCCTTGGGCTCGTAGGTTCTAGAGTCATAGGATCTAGAGTGGGATCTAGGGTCATAGGATCTGGAGTCATAGGTTCTCGGGTCATAGGATTTAGGTAGGTACTTTTCCCTAAGTTTGCTTTTCATGGCTGTCCAAGTAGTTATGGGTTTTCATTCTAGTCTAGCCATTCTCTTAACTTCATTCCAGTATATCTTAGCCTGGCGAACTAACTTAGGCTTTGTGAAATTGAATTGTCTTCTTTCAGAATAGAAATCATTATGATCTTCAAAATACAGATCCATATCTCTTTCCCACCTAAGATAATCGTCAAACATAGCATCATTACCAAATTTATCTACTTGTAACATAATGTACCTAGTGGTTCTCCTAGGGATGGGCTCCATGGTTACATTATGTTGGATTGGGTTGAGGCTAATGGTATTGGGTTCCTAATCTAATGATCATGCAAACAATCAAACAAGGTGTCATGATGTACTCAAGCATTCAAAAGGCTAATACAAGCTAGGGTTTCCTAGACCTAGAGCCAAAACTAAGTGGGCCAGCTCAACTTACACTTAATCCAGCAGCTAATCCTTCCATTGGCCAGGTATGGGGTGGGGTGGTGGGAGGCTCTCCCTGTTTGTCACATGGTCCTAATTTTAAACCATCAGTACACTTAGGTCGTTTGACTCTAGAGCCCCAGCCTTAGACACCAGCTTTCAGTAATAGCTAAATGATTAAATGCATTAGTTGGCCCACATGGTTCAAACCCAACCTGTGAGTGTCACCTAGCCCACTAGGGCAAATTAAGTCTAATTAATTTTAATTATGGTTTGGGTGAGAATGCAAGTAGATTGTTTTGGGCCCAAGATAGGTTATGACCTCCTACCTTGATCTGAGATAGAGAAGTGCTCTTAAGATTAGTTTAATGTAGATGATGTGATGCAGGACAGAGCGGCGGGGAGGATCGCTTGTGAGCGTAGAAGTCACCAGAAGAATAGGGCTTGCACTCAAGAACCAGGAACCTGGGCATCACACCCACTCCAATCCGAAGAAAACTCAAAACTCAGACAAAATAACTTTTTAAGTTGTATTAATGAGAAGAAGATGTTTAATACAAGAGGGGAGGGGTAGTATTTATCGATTCACCCCAGGATACATTACTTGAGGGCTAAGAAACCCTAACTTGTGGGCCAAGAAATCCTGGTGGACAGGTCAACAGCGGGCCGGTCTTAGACTAGAGCTCTCTTTTGCGGGCTTGGCGGCATAAAAGGGTCCTGGTGCATGAAGGCCAGCTCTGGTTGGAGGGATCTGGTGAATCTCCTAGCTGCTGATGACTTTCCTCATGACTTAACAACATAACTGGACTCTTGACTGAACTAAAACGACTGGACCTGACATAGTGGACACAGTTGTCTCATTTTATTACAGGACTCAATTGGCTCACTTTGACTCAAGTGACATAGGATTAATGGACACAAATAAAATATAATAAAATTGGTTTTTGGGTCCCCATCATTCCCCTACGGTGGGGAGAACTCGACTCCGTTGAGTCAAGCTTAGCAGGGTTGATGGAACCGAAACCAATCAAAAAGGGATTCTAAGGCTGGATTCACCTATTTTATTTTTCTTCTTCTTTTTTTAACTTCATTTTTTTTAATCTCTGCACTAAAAATTGTGCAGCTTTGAAAGCTGTGTAATGCTGAAATCCATGCTGCTCTGGAAATCGTGCTGCTCCAAAAACTATGCACCATTGAAGTTAGCAATAGTGAATGCATTTTCCTTCATGTTCGTGCGGTGGAGCATCCCTTCTCAATGAACTAAAAAATAGGGGAGGCTCATGGAGGGGGAGGGAGGTCCGATGAGCTTCATCAGTGGCAGTGCTGGGGTGGAGACGGTGGCACGGATGGGAGGATGCTAGCATAGAGGTCGTCCTGGCCGATCATGGGTAACTCTGATCATGGGACGGTAGCGAATGAAGAGGTTTGGCTTGGGCGTGCATCCGGAGGAGCTCAGCTTTGTTGGTAGTTGCAGGAGGCAAGGAGGTGGTCCGGTGGGTGACACGGGCGAGAAGATCTTGGCGGGGATGTCCAACGTGGTGGCGATCACCATCACCATGTTCGAGTGGTTCTGCTTTGTGCCCTTGAAGACGAGTGTCTCCGCCATGGCTTCTTCACCATGCTGACATGACGGTGGGGATAAGTGTGATGCGATCGGGCTTGAGGGTTGGAGGCATCGATCTGGTAGCTCGGGGGGGGAGAGAAGGTGGATCCCCGGTCGTCGGCTGTAGGCAATGGATCCGGTGGGAGGCGCCATTCGGGTCTGGGCTTGAACGAGTGGGTGAATGGGATGCTACTGCTGGCCGTGCGGTATGGGGATCGACCATGCCGGAGGGTGCATCGACCACTATTGGAGGCTTTGGAGGTGCTGGTCATGGGAGTCACGGCCATAGAGGGTCCGACAGGAGGTGCCAATCGGGTGCTGTGATATATCTAGTAGGAGGGGTGGATTGGATGTCGCGACCGGCCGGGCGACCGAGGTGGGGGTCGAAGATGGCGGAGGCAGTGGCCAGGGCCTTAGCGCTGGACTCGTCTGCTGGATGTTGGGTTGGGTCATGGGATGGAGGCGGAAGGTTGGAGACAGACTTCAATGGTTGGATCTTCTGGATCGGCATCAGTGGTGCGTGCTTCACAGGCGATGGCAGCATGGGAGAGGAGCTCGGGTGTAGGGCTTTGACGAACGTCGGTGGCTGACCGAGGATTGAGAAGCCTTGCACCGGAAGATCTGGACACAAGGAACGATGGGAAGTCGGGAAGGAAGAGAAGACCCTAATATGTTGTGCTCTGATACCAAGTTGATGTGGGACAGAGCGGCAGGGAGGATCGCTGCGAGCGCAGAAGTCACCAGAAGATTAGTGCTTGTACTCATGAACTAGGAACCCGGGCGTCACACCCACTCCAATCCGGAGGAAACTCAAAACTCAGATAAAATTACTTTTTAAGTTGTATTTGTTAGAAGAGGATGTTTAATACAAGAGGGGAGGGGTGGTATTTATAGATTCACCCAAGGGTACATTACTTGAGGGCTAAGAAACCCTAACTTGTAGGCCAGGAAACCCTGGTGGATCGTTCAACAGTGGGCCTGTCTTAGACTGGAGCTCTCTCTTGCAGTCTTGGTGGCATAAAAGGGTCCTGTTGCATGAAGGCCGGCTCTGGTTGGAGGGGTCTAATGAATCTCCTAGCTGCTGATGACTCTCCTCTTGACTTAACAACTTAACTGGACTCTTGACTGAAGTAAAATGACTGGACCTGAATAAGTGGACTCGGTTGTCTCACTTTATTACAGGACTCAATTGGCTCACTTGGACTCAAGTGACACAAGACTAATGGACACAAATAAAATATAATAAAGTAGGTTTTCGGGTCCCCATCATGATGGCAATCGATGGTCCTAATGCAATCTAAAACAATCAGAGAAATAAAAAATTTGATGCATGTTTTATGAGGTGGCAAGTTAATTTTAAGTTGATTAGGTTAGCAAATAAATTGGTCTTGGGATTGGGGTGTGTGGAAGTTGGTTAGGTTTGGTTAAGTAAAAATACAGAGATAGCAGGATTCATGAAATTAGGGTTTCAGAAGATACAGGATTTGACATAGCTAGAAATGTAGAAAAAAATCATAAAAGTTCTAGGACAGAGGATGGACGGTGGTGATGACCTCTACCAAATTTGATGCAAAAAGAAAATCAGATGATGATGCAAATCCTAGTATTTTTGGACTGATGCAGAAATCTCAAGTTTTCAATTAGGATTTCTAATATGCTAAATTTTAGTGAATTAGGGTTTCTATAAAATTAATTAAAAATTATGATAAGACATAGAATAATCATGCAAATTTCATGGAAAAATAAAATTCTTAAGTGGTCGAAATAAGATGAAAGACAGAAACCTAATGCAGCTAGCAGGATGTAGAAATTAGGGTTTGTGATCCTAATACGGATGAATGCTATCCTAAACCAGCTCTGTTACCAAATTGATGTGGGATGACTCTAAGATTGCTAAACATGTAGGAAAAATAGTAAACTAATTTTTTTAGAATTTTTATAATTTTAATTTGCAGGCTAAATTCCTAAAATTAATTAAAGACTAGCAAGATGAATAGCAATGAAAAGAATCATCATAATCACATGCATACTCATGCAAAATAATAAAAGTTAGGACCCAAGAATTGAGAAATTCATGGCTTAGGATAGCTTATTCTCAACAAATCAGAAATCAAGAGAAGGGATGGATGTAACCTGTCAGTGATTGAAGATTTTACAATTGAAGAGATCACTCATACTCTGATTGGATCTTGGATGATGAAGCTTCCATTCCCTTGAATTAGATGGCTGATTTGGACGATCTTGGAGGCAAAGAAGGCCTCCTCTAGGGAGGGAAAACACCTCGGGGATCCTGCAACCATCAGAGGATTGTTAGAAAGCAACAACAAAATAATAAAAGGAGATTAGGGTATGTAGATGGTGGAATCAGGGTTTGGAGTCGGTGGCTTGGTGAAGGATGATGGACTCCTTGCTTGGGCAGCCTAGGGCACCTTCTCTATGCCGTATTAAGGCTTGGATGGCAGCAAGCTAGGGTATGGAAGAATGCTAGGGCAGCAGGGATGGCTAGGGCATACAAAGCAACCAACAAATAGCAAAACACCAACACCAACACAAGAGCACAAATCAATTAACTCAAAATTTCAGCAAAGCTTAATTCATTTGATAAATGATTGATTACAAGAGGAAGAGGGGTGGGATATTTATTGAGCTCCCATGCCCTCTCCTAAAGGGATTACAAGTCTTCTCCTAGTTAGTATAGGTTTACACAATTTAAGTGGGAGAAAGATTTCAAAATAAACCTAGAACTAGGGGAATACAAGTAGAATGAAATAAAAACTCAAACTCCTTTCATTTGAACTGTTCCACCATGTTTAGGCTTGGTCAACCATTAAGGATGCCCCTCTTGGCATGTTGGGCTTCATGGGGGGCAGCAAGGGCCAGCCAAGGGCTTAGGGCACATGGGCTTTGGGCCTCATGGAAGCTGGGGTGCCTAGGCTGGTATATTCTTGGCAACATACTAGAATCTTGGTTCTTAAAGGCTTGGGCCTGGCACTTAAGCTTGATTTCACCTAGGCTAGGGGTAGATGGACCTTTGGATTCATCATATGCCCTAGTCTTGGAATATACTTTGGCATCTAGTGAGAATCTGGGCATCTGGAAGGAATCCAAGTATCTGGAAAGGCATCTTGGATCCTGGGGTGTCATGCAAAATCCAATATGCTAATGTAGTGGCCTCTAACTCCTGGATAAGACCTGGTGGAACTCCAAAATAGGGTAATCTCTTCTCTTGTACAAAAATTAGACTCATACTAGATTTATACTGAAATACAGGACTCGATACTGGATTGGGGTTGAGACACAATCAAATAGTCTCAACTTATTACTGGACTCAATCTTACTTGCTTAAAAAATCGTGACACATGACTAAGGTTCTAAAACACTAATTAGTAAACCATATGGGATCTAGTGATCTGTGTTTGATTCTGGTGTCCCCACCATTCACTCATTTCAATTATTATCTGACTACCTTTTTCTTAGATAAATTCTTTTTCCAAAAAAATGGCATGCTTACTAACAATGATCTTTAGTTCACTAGGTTGATAAAATAGATACCCAATACCCTCTTGAGAATAACCAATAAACCTACATTTCTCAGTCCTAGCACTTAGCTTATGTCCAAATTCTTTTTTAAGATAAACTGGACAACTGCAAATCTTAAGAAGTTTATGACTTGGTTTCTTGCCATTCCATAATTCATATGGAGTGCTAGGTACTGATTTTGATGGTATCCTATTTAATACATATGTAATAGTTTCTAAGGCATATCCCTGGAAAGATATTGAAAGATCTATGAAACACATCATGGACCTTACGATGTCAAACAATGTATGATTCCTCCTTTCTGTTACACCATTTAATTATGGTGTATATGGAGGTGTCCATTCAAAGAGAATACCACTTTTTTTAAGATGTTTACAAAATTCACTAGATAAGTATTCTCCTTCTCGATCAATCTGAAGGACTTTATACTTTTTCTAGTTTGTTTCTTAACCATATTTTGATACTCTTTAAATTTATCAAAAGCTTCAGATTTATGTGTCATGAGATACACATATCCGAACCTTGATAAATCATCAATAAATGTGATGAAATAAGAGTATCCTCCTCTAGCCTGAGTTGACATAGGTCCACATATATATGAATATATGAACCCTAACAACTCAGTTGCCTTTTCTCCATGTCCAATGAATAGAAACATGGTCATTTGACCCATGAGGTAAGATTCACAAGTTCCTAATGATCTGTAATCATAAGGACCAAAGAAATAATCTTTGTATAACTTGTTAATCCTTAACTCACTTGTATGACCTAATCTGTAATGCCAAAGGAATGTCTTATTGGTATCATCTCTTTTTCTTTTCTTATTTTCTACAAGCAATACTTTATCATTGAGTGATAGAATTAAAAGACATTCACAAATTTATCCATTCCATAAAAATCATTAGAATGAAAGATGGAGCAATCATCACTCTCAAGTTTTATTTCAAAACCTTATTTTAATAATAAAGGTATAGAAATAATATTTCTAACAATACTTGGAATGTAATAACAATTTTTTAATTCCAATATCTTGCCCGAAGGCAACAATAACATGTAGGTTCCAACAGCTTCAGCATGAATGGCCTCTCCACTCGTGATAAAAAGCTTGAAGTCACCTTTCTTCAATCTTCTAATCTTGTGAAGTCCGTACAAAGATTTGCATAAGTGAGACACACATGCGGTATCCAATACCCATAATCAGAAGTTGAAGAACTCAATGATAAGTTTGTTTGTATTATAAACAAACCTCTTGATGCTCCACTAGCATCTTGCTTTAGACTTGCAAGGTATGTCTTGTAGTTCTTCTTCCAATGTCCTTTCTTGCCTTCTTCCTCTTTTTGATGCTCTTTTTTGGGTTCTTCATTACTCTTTTTTTCTTCCCATTAACTAAAAGAAGATGGTGAGCCTTATCACCTTTGAAGTGGCTCTCATCATTCTTAAGCATGTTAAGCAACTTTGGTAATGAAAGGTTCAATTTGTTCATGTGGTAGTCTATGATAAATTGAGAGAAAGAATCTGGGAGTGATAATAGGATCAAATCCTGGTTGAGCTCTTTGTCCATGACAAAGCCTAATTGACCTAATTGGGTTATTAAGTCAATTATCTTGAGAACATGGACCTGTACAGGTGAGCCCTCACTCATACATGCCCGAAACAACTACTTTGATATTTCATATCAGTAGTCCTACTATGCTCTCCATACAGCTCTTTGAGATTGAGCAGTATGGACTGAGGTTCCATATCTTCATGTTGCCTTTGTAGCTCGTTGCTCATCGAGGCTAATATGAAGTACATGATAGTCAAGCTATCATTCTGTCACATCCTATAACTGCCCTTTTCCTCCTCTGTCACATCATCTTCGATCATATCTATATATGGAGAATCAAGCATGTAGGATACTTTTTTTTGAGCAAGCACTATTCTAAGGTTTCTTAACCAGTTCACATAGTTTGGTCCAATTAGTTTATTGGCATCTAATATGCCCCGTAGTGATAATGATGAAGCCATTTATTTAAGTCTACAATCAAACAAGAATAATACATAAGTAGACCACTCAAGATGATAATCATAATTAGATAAAGACTTTAAATCTAATTGTGTCTCCCACTATTTTTCTCGAATACCATAACCCTCAACTATGGTAAACGAGAAACCAATATGCAGTTTTTTTAGTGGGGTTGAGATGTCAATTCCTTATAAATACCTTGTGCTTGCATAATATACATTTATAAGTTCAAGGATAGAAAATTCCTTTTCCAATTGCATCCCTTGCAATTCTCAACATAATCCTTGCCTTTAAGGTACTTACAGCCTTATGTTTGCACAACAAAAAAAAATGTCTTAGTTTTATTGGATCCTTCATTTTATATAGTCATGATTGAATAATGTCATTCTTGAGTTTGCTTAACAAAGTAACATTATCAAGCATACCATAAAGCATAAAATGCACCATGTCAAATTTTTATTAAACCCTAGTAGTAAGACTTGAGTTTGCTCAACAAACCTACTATAGTTTTAATACAAATTTGGCATGGCATGAAGGAAGGAAATTTGTAGTGTGCTTAATCAATTAGCATTTCTTGTTTGAGATTTAGATATAACCAAATTGGCCAGGTATGTGGGAGAGATGAGGGGGTGCCCCCATTTCTTTCCTTAGACACCAAATGAATTGGTCAGGTCAGACAATGGAACCAATTAAAAAACCTCATTCCCTTTACCCTCTCAGAACCACTTGCCTAGACACCAATTGGCTAATCAAACCCTCAACATAATTGCATTATGTTTAACTTACACTATGACTAAAGATAATTTTTTTGAGGATTTTCACCATCTCGAGCACATCCTAATGTTACTGAAGATAATTTTTATGAGGGTTTTTACCATCTTGACCACATCCTAATATTTCAATCTATCATTACTTAGGCATATTTCATTCTATGTGCCATGTGTGACATCATTCTAGGACAACCTTACAACATTCGGTCGTGTACTGATTGTTAGGATAACCTTATATCAAAATGATGACTAACAACATCTAAACATATCTTTATATCGATTAGGGATTTAGTAAAAAATCCTAATTGGTGGCATACAACAATCAACATATTCCAGCAAATCAGCATATTAATCCTAATATACATAACCATAGCATGATTAAAACAACAATCCATTTACCTCATTTGTTTATGGGATAAGGTTACAGTGGCACCCCAACACATCATATGAGACCCTATTAAATGGAAAGAGAATGTCTTTAAACCCCACTTAGCTCCTATGACTAGACAACCATGGTGACTAACCCAATCCGAGATAGTTACTTGGATCATAACATATCATATATGTAATATGAACTAATCATGCAAGAGTCATAGCAAAGCAAGTAATGACTACTAGTTTGATCATTTATAATCATTTTGATTACTAATTGAATGCATGAATGATGCTTTGATACCATTGTTGGAAATTCTTAGTGTGGTATATAATCATGGATTTCAAAACTTTGATCATTATGAAACCCAAAGACACCAAAAACCATAATCCAGGATCTCTTTTCTATATTTCAAAAGTAAATCATCTAAATAAATATAAATAAATGATCATGTGACATACCTGGATTGCTAAAATCAAGAAATTCTACTAGGCACTCAAATGGATGCCATCCAAAGGTGATCCATACGATAATCTATCCGAAGAAATGCTCCTTGATTGCTTGATTCTTCCTAGTAGCCTTTCCTTCAAGTGTAGCCTTTTCCTCTTTATTTATACATTTCCCTATTTAAGAGCATTCCAAATGCTCTCTAATGATGCCCTCCTTCTTTATAAAACCTTCTTCTAACTCTTTTCGTATTCTTGTCTTAAAGTAGAGGACTTATCCTAATGGATGGACTTTGTCCTGCCAAGGAAATAGAGTAACCAGAAGGCTTCAAACTTCTTTGTAGATGCATAAACCCATGCCGCCCCCCCCTTTAAATAGAGAATGATGGGGAATGAATTTGGGGCATCAGATGAAGAGGAGTGGTGTCATCAAGGGTCCCATATGTTGATAGGACGTGATGAGAAGTGGGGCGCGATGAAGAGTTGCATTCACTTCTTCGAAAGAAAAAATGCGGTGCCTCTTGGTCTACTATCTAGAAGAACACACGTTCGATCCCAAGCCCAATCAATATTTTTAAATAAATAATGATTTTATGGTTAATTTAAGAAATGACATGTGGTGCCTTCTCATGCGGAGGTGCCTCTTGGAATTACATGCACACAGAAGAGGATGCAGCTTCTCATTTCACCATATCTAGGGTGCCAATGAGTCCATGGTCACGTGTTCAAACACCAACTAGCCCATAAATTAATTAGTTTTTTGAATAATAAATTTATAAAAAAATTAAAATAGATAAATAAAATTTTATTTATTTTAAGCTCAAATAAATTGATTCACAAGAGACTACGAGCCGGGTCAAACCAAACTTGCAAAATCAGGCTGAATTCGAATCCAATATGAATTCGAATGCCTAGAAAAATTTGAAAAATTATATAAAATCAGAATTAACTCCAAATAAATTTAAGTCCATCTTAAATTAATTATCTCTATTAGTAAGCAATCGGACCTAAATCAATTAGGTCAGGAGTTCTGGTTAGCCCACATATGCTAGTATGTGAACCTAGCTAACCTATTTAGGATCTAAAAATCCTAATAAATTAAAATTAACTTCTATATTAAGTTATTTAATGTGTGTGACCCTTTAGGTTCTTCATCTAGTCAGTAGGAGGTTTATGTTTAGCTTGAATTGATTTAACTAGACAATCGATTAGCCAAATTGAGTCAAATTGAGCTAACCCAATCTATCAATTTGAACCAACATTCAAATTGACTCATGAAATCAATCAAATTGATTCATGAAAAATCTACAAGACAAGATTGACATCTAGCAATGTATCAAGCCTATCAAAAGATGAGAAATTTGGTAAAAATTATCAAAATACCCTTCAGTAGCAAGTTACAACGTAATTCAATCATTCGATCTTCCTTTATCCCAATTAAATAATGGTCATAGATAAATGTCAAACCCTTATACTTAATCAATTTGAATCTCTAATCACTAATGAAGACTCAACCGATGATAAATTAGAAAATCATTTCTAATTTTATCATGCCTTGATAAAAGTCTTCCTGAGTTATCATTCGATGAGATCACATGGGATAAATTCTCTCCTTACTATGAGTGATTGATTCCTTGTTTACCTACTCATTACCTTCTTCATACACAATCCACCATATCAAGAAGCACTCCTTACATGATTTAATTGCCATGAATGAGTATACACCAAAACAAGGATTCATGTGCATAAGATATCATGGTGATCTTAGGTCTATGGATCACATGCACAACTCCCACTAAGAGAACATTCATTTTAACAAGACTTCTATTAGATGTTATCTTGTCAGATCAATTTAGTGAACTCATAACCTAATGAGCACCTATATCCTTGTATTAGTATCACTATAAAAGTGGTCGTGGGACCAACCACCCTCTCCATCAAGCATACATAGAATGTGCTAGTCTATCTAGATTCATCAATCTCCAAATAGATGATCCTATGATTAGGAATTTCTAGATTAGGGTTTATAGATTTTAGGTATCACTATTATCCCTTTAACCCTAAAACCATTATCTTAATCTATGGAGTTCATCATAATCTTATAATTAAAACACAAGACATAGCATATGATGAATCAAAAATACCTTTATTATCATTTATGAGTTGGAAGAAATTACAAATTTGCCACTAAAACATTAAATGTCAATCTAGTTTGATTTAAAATCAACTAATTAAATTAGGTCAAATCGAGCTAAACTGAGCTGCGAATTTGAACCATCTTTCAAATTGACTCATGAATTCAATCAACTTAATTCACGATAACCTACAAGATATGATTGATATCTAATAATATGTCATACCTATCCAAAAGATGAGGAATTTAATGAAAATTATCAAAATACCCTTTAGTGGTAAGTTATCATGAAATTCAATTCTTCGATCTCCCTTAATCTTGAAAAGTGATGGGTATGAAAAATTTTCAAACCATTATACTTTATCCATTCGAACCTCAAATCACTAATAAAGACTCGATTGATGAAAAACTATAAATCATTTTCTAATTTCATCTTGCTTTGATCAAAGACTTCCAAAGTCATCATTTGATGAGTTGCATCGGATAAATACTCTCTTACTACGAGTGATCAATCCCTTGTTTACTACTCATAACCTTCATACACAATTCACCATATCCATGAACATCATGTACATGACTAAGTCATGAATGAGTATGAACCAAAACATGGATTCATATATATAAGATACCATGGTGATCTCAAGAAAATGGATCACTTGCACAACTTCGATAAAGAGAATCATTTTTTAACAAGTAAGACTTCTATAAAAGATAAATCAATTTAGTGAACTTATTCCTTGATAAGTACCCATATCATTATATTAGTGTCCCTACATAAGTGGTCTTGAGACCAACCACTTTTTTCATTGAGCATACATAGGATGTGCTAGTCTCTCCAGAAACATCGATCTTTGACTCGATGATCCTTTGACTAGGAATATTTTAGATTATGGTTTATAAGATCTTAGATCTCACTGTTATGAACTCTATCATAACCCTAAAATCATTACCCTAATTTATGGGATTCATAATAATCTTAAAATAATAACATATAAGACACAGCATATGATGAAATAAAATATTTTTTATTAATATCATACTTGAGTCAAAAGAATTTATAGATAAGCTCCTATTTCATATAAAATATGATTGGCTTTTAGAGCACTATTTTTTCAGTTAGACTTCAAATGCAATTAAGGAGTTGCCATATGCTAAGAATAGATTTGGAAGATTTTAAAGAGATCTCCTCATGGCATCTCATCAAACTAGATTCAAAAAAAATCATGGTTGGTGTGCAATGTAAAAAAAGAAAGGAAAAAATCTAGAGTCCTCAACCTTGTGGACTCTAGATGAAGCCTTTGTGCATGAAGCAAAACAAGAAATGGGACATGAGGCTTGGGGTGCCAAAACAAGAAATAAGTTGCATAGATTTTCTTAAAGGCCAAATTCTTTGGAAGCATGGAATACAATCCTAACTTTATGGGATTCCTAAGTTGGGCGACAAAGATCTTTGTGGCATGGAAAAAAAATTAGGAAGGAAGTAATGCTGATTTGAGGAGGTGTGCACTATGAAAACTCCTAAGTTGGACACCAAACTAAATCAGGAAACAAAAGGGGTGCAATTTTTTTAATGCATGAGATTTGAAGAATCATGCTAATTCTGTATTATTGCATGGGAAAAAATTATAAAGTTGGCATAAAAAATATTTATGGCATGGGAAATCATTCAAAGATGGCGAGGAAAATTAGATTTTATTTCGGGGTAGCATTCATGCATGATATGAAGAAGATCTTATAGGGAGCTTTTAAAAGGAGGGGAGCAAGAATCCATGAAGCCTTATTCCACCCTCTCCCAAATCCTAGCTAGCTTCTATGCCATCACCATCTTCTATATCCATGCCTTCTTAGCTTTTATAGTCCATAGCCATCAAGCCATCCACCTTCATCAAAACTTATAATCCTGTCACAACCCTAATCCACCATTCTTTCTCCACGTTCCTCCCTTCCAAGCTATTGCTAAGACCCTGTTCCAGTATGAAGATGATAGCAAAGAACTACTCCATGGAAGGCTAAACCCCACTATCTCGAAAAATCCGTGTGATGTTTGTAATAGGCAGTTTGTTGATTTTTGCTTTATCTTTTGTACATCTTTTGACTATAAAATAAAGTGTTAATTTTATTTTTGATCTTGTTATATGTCTTTCATTTGAACTCCTACTTAGAATAATCTATAGTCTTGAGACGAGCCATGATATAGGGATATATTTCGTGCTTTAGGGATAGAGTATCTTTAAGAAGGGTTCCTAATACCTTGTATGCACTTTATCTTGACTAGCCTATACTTTAGTGGGATGGGCTATAATCTAATGGGTATGGGCCATACTTTTATTAGATAGGCTATATCTTGATAGGTGGCATACGGATCGATTGCATAGTAAGAGAGTACTTGCTGCTTGCATGTAATTAGGCAAAATCCCATGGTACT
This sequence comes from Areca catechu, assembly GCA_021397845.1. Classification (NCBI taxonomy): domain Eukaryota; kingdom Viridiplantae; phylum Streptophyta; class Magnoliopsida; order Arecales; family Arecaceae; genus Areca; species Areca catechu. The sequence goes on from CM038041.1 coordinate 75,324,167, forward strand.
TGTATTATTTTTGAATCCAATAATAATTAGTATTTCATTTACTTTGCTATTACTTGTTTATTTTCTTTAAGCAAAGAATCATCATTTATTACTCCATGAATCTATTACTCGAATACAACTCAGCCCATGGTCCTTATGGATACAAATCGGACTCACTGCTATCTCCATAGTGTTGAGTTAGAGAATTATTTTTGATGCCTTCGACAAGTGATCAGTCATGCTATTGTGATAGAAGAGACATAGTCTGCGAAGAGATAGTTAGTGGTTTCTGAGTCTACCATCAAGGGATTGAGAAAAAAAACCAAGCCCTCGACAAGGAGATCATTAAGCTTGAGAGTGAATTATCTCTAGCCAAGATCCATATGAAGGCTATCGACACTTGGCTCAATCATGCTAAAAGGAGGGCATATGAAGTAGAGTTCAAAGAGTGTAGGACCCTGGTGATCTAGGTTCTCCCATCAGATAAGGTGCATCTACTTCAGGTCCTAATTAATGCACAATCTTTGGTAATTAATTTGTCGGGTCAGAGCTAAGGGCGAGAGTGATAAATGTATATGTGCTAATTAGATGCTTTGTACTTTTGTATGTTTGCAAAATCAATGGAATGGAATTATTGCTTTCTCTTTAGATGGATGTATTTCTTGGGATTTTGTTTAATCTTTTCTTCTAAAGGATGATGTTCAAAATTAGATATGTGCTTCTCACCTCGGCTCGTAAGGATCCCTCGAGTTCTCTTTAGATGCTAAGGGTTGTTTTGTTTGAGATGGGATGGAGGTTGCCTCATTAATGAGACATGATGTTTGAAGAGGCATCTCATGATGGGTTTCATAAAAATTAGGAAGCCTTAAATGCTTTCCTTCATTTCAGGAAGGTGCAGCACTCAAAGTCAAATCAAGTGCCCATCCTTAGCAGAAATCAAAGAGTCGAATGATTACATTTAGACTTCCGCTACCCCAATTTATGAACTTTAGTCTTGCCCACTCTCGGCCTACCACGTGTCAAGTATCAGATGGTGGTGATCACTCTTTTAGAAGATCTGAGCCATCAAGAAACTTTATAAATAGCGGGTTCTCTCTAATCTCTTAGAGATTTTATTTTAGGTTTTCTTCTTCCTTTCATTTTCCCATTTCATGCCAAGAGTTTGCTAGGAGCCTGTTCTCCCACTGGTGACCTTCTTCGGTAGTCCTTTTCTTCCTTAGTCGAGTGCTTGAAAGTCTTCCCTTTTTCTTTTTTCTTCTTTATTGGCTAGTTTCTTTTATGTACCTTCATTCTTCAATCAATTCACATTTGGTTTCATAGAAAGTTTATCTATAAAAGTTCTTTTCTATTAGTTTTTCTTTGATTTTTTAAGTTTCACTCTTGGAGATGAAAGGATCTCCTAAATCTACTAGTTCATGGCCTTTAGATGTAAGTCAGGTCAAACCTTCTACCTCGATTGAGGCTTGTGTTTTGATTGAGGTAGAGCCTTTGACTAGGACTTTGGTTGTCATTTTAGAGTTCAAGGGCTCGAAACCAAGGGAGTTCCCTCTAAGGGAGGTTCAGTTTGAACTTTTCAAGGTAGTCTTGGATGACGTTTTGAATAAATACCATGTTCTCTTAGACTTTGTAATGGAGGTTCCATTACCTATGGACCGGGTTTGTAACCCTCTGCTAGTTTAGATGATACTTTATGAAGAATGTCTAAAAGCTGGGATCTAACTCCCTTTGTTTTTTTTTTACATAAAGATTTTGAAGTTTTTTGGGATTTCTCCTTTCATGGTAGTTCTGAACTACTAGCACTATATTTGCGATTTCATGGCAAAGTGCATTTTAGCAGGCATTGAGCTGACTCTTAATCTTTTTAGGTCTATTTTCAATTTTGCCAAACATTCTTGATTCCAAGGGTGGTACTTTGTATTCCCTTAAAAGAAGCAAGGAATAACCCTTTTCTTTGGGGCAATCCTTTCGTGGTTCATCACTAGAAGGAATGCTTCCTCTTTATTAAACACCATACAAGTGACTGGGGTTTAGAACCATGGGAAGCCCCTCAGTGCCCAGCAACTTTACCCTCGGTACTAAGCAAGGAGGAGAAGGCACAATATGAGGCTCTTCTCCGCTATGAAGTTTCTAGTGTGGACATATTATTATCTGATGATACTCTCACCTGACTAGGTCTATGCCAGATGCAGCCAAAAGGTGTGAGAAGAGCATCGTTACTTCATCTCCTCTCCCCGAGTTGAGTCATATATTTCTACATTTTTAATAATTGATTTTTCTTTTTGTAGGAATGGATCCCGTGGAGGCAAAGAAATTGAAGTAGATAGCCATGTCCAATACCAAGGACCCTCTCTCTGGGAAGCCCAAAGAGATTCGCTTCACCTTCTACTAAGGTTTGATAGGTGCACCACTTTTGAGGCTAGGGCCTCACAAACTGAGGGTAGTGTTCCCTTGGTACCTTCAAAGGTTCCAACCACCATGGGAAACATCTGGGCCTCATCTTCGATAGTGGGTGCTTTTGGGTCTGCTCCTCAGTTCGAGACTCAAGCCAAGGGTTCTTGGGAGCAAGGGCCTTCTATTACCTCACTTGCTAGCATTAGTGATTGGGCCACCACACTGAGAGCTTTCAGGAGCATCCTTTTCCCTGCTAACATTGAAAGATTTGTTTGGGCTGAAGCTACATGTTGTCTATAGGATGCAATTCATATCTTCCTCTAGATAAGCAACACTTGCTTTGGATGGTTCTCTCATCTTCTTAAATTATTTTATTAATGTTCCCTCCTTCAAAGATGGGCCACTATGTCAATGATTACTTCAAGCTTTGGAATTATACTAGAGGATTGGAGGAGAAGTTGGTGCTTAGCACCTCCAAATCTTCTCTCAAGACCAATTCATTTAAATGGGATAATTTCTAAAGAAATGAAGAAATGGGAGGATTTAAAAAAGAGCTGGATAGCACACTTACAAAGGTCTGTTATAAGCTATCTAAGGCTAGGGATTGGGCAAGCGTAGTTGCTCAAGAAAGTGTGGAGGCTTATAAGGCACTCGGAGGAGTGCTCCCAGGATAAACGGGAATATACTTTAGTGTCCTACTTTTATAGTAGAGATGAGATCCGATCCAAAGTGTTGCCGAAGTATCTATAGCTTTAAATAGATTTTCTATATGAGGTGTTCGATGAGGACAATGCTTCTGAGGATGCTGCTGGCCCCTCAGATGATTACGATCTACCTCCGACTGCCTAGGGCTTTTCCTTTTCTTTGTAAATAGCTTTAGTCCATCCTTGGGTGGACCATTTTTGTAATGGCCTTAATGCCTTTTTCCAGATGTTAATGAATTTTTCTTGCATTTAAATATTATGTGTTTTTAATTCTTCTACTTCTCATCTTTTATGGCTTGAATTAGTTAGCTATCAATACTATAGAATATCGAGTCTAAAGGATAAAGTATCTTTTGTGCTTGCCAGCATTTTAGAAAAATTATAAGGGTGGCTAGTAATCAACATAATCTATAGCACCATTACTCGATTTTTAATGCTACATGTTGGGATTTCATGGTCCACCCACCCAATCGGTTAAGGGACTTTATAGTTAATCCTATAGGTCAAGGGATGAGGGGATTTATAGTTAGCCCTTACCGTTGAGCTTAGATTTCATAGTTAACCTAACAGGCTAGGGGGTATGGGGCTTTATAGTTAACCCTTGACCTTGCACAGGGACTTCATAGTTAACCTAGCTAGTCGAAGGATGATGAACTAATGGGGTCATCAAAACCCATCCGGGTTTTTTATTTTTTCTTCCAGATTTTTTTTATTATTTCTCCCGCTATTCCACTTATCCCTAATATTCCCATTTTGTTCCATGCTTATCACCGACTTATCACTGAGTTATCCCTGTCCTTTTCTTTCTCCAGCCATAACCCAGATCGGCCGTGATAGCAGATCACCTTTGATCCAGCATCACGGCCGATCCATCAACACTGCCACCTTCCCTATGCTAGATCTCCACCCTTCCCTACGCTAGCCGCCCAACCTGCTATTCCACCGGTCATCTCTGCCCGTGCCACCGTCCACCTCCCGCCGATGCCCTGCTGCCATGGTGACTGCATCCCCTCACCACGAAGACCTCCACCATCCATTTCACCATCTCCATCTAGCATCGCTGCCAATTTCCTATCCGTGCCGCTTACTCCCAACCACGCACCACCAATTGCTGGATCTCATCTCGTTTGGAGAAGATGACATCCACCATCTGATCAAGACTACCGATGCCCTATCATCGTCTCCGCAGATGCCCTTCCACCATCTCTGTCGATGCCCTGTCGCCGTCTCCGCTGCCTCTCCCAGCATTGACGCCAACAAAGCCTCCCTGCAAGCCCCTCTTCCGGTCTGCCACCTCCCTCTGTTCCACAGTCACAGAGAAGAACCTATGTAGATCTCAAAGTAGAACAACTTTACATGGATGTCAAAGTTGCATGCTTATTAGAGCAAGAATTCATCAACATAGTTATCAGGCCTCCACAGATTTCAAAGTAGCTCAGCATGGATCTTGATACGAACCTTTTTTGATACAGATCTTGATGCATTCGGATTATGTTTTATTTATTTAAATTTTTTTAATCTGGATATATTGATTAGTTTGAAGCTATTTTAATTTCAAGTTTGTTTAGATTAGGATTATTAGTTTGAAGTCTATTAGTATTATTAGTTTAGAGAGTTTAGGATTCCTAAAAAATTCCATGTATACCCGTACTTGGTTCCTAAATTTTGTAAGCCTATACAATGGCATCCCCTCTTGTATTTGACAATTGGTGAAAAAAGATGAGTTTTTAAAAGAGAGATTCTTCTGCCTCTGTAAAGGAGTGGGTGTGATGACCATTTTTCCTTCGCATTTGGGCATCGAGGGGTGTGAGACCCTATTCCTTCACTTTCGAGTATCAAGGGGTGTGAGAGCCTATGCCTTCACTTTCGAGCATCGAGGGGTGTGAGACCCTATTCCTTTACTTCCGTGCGTCGAGGGGCATGAGGCCATAGTTTTCCTTTGTTCTTCAGAACATCACAGGGTGTGAGACCCTAGTTATCTTTTCTTGACCTTAATCCCTGGAGACTTCTCAGCTCTCCAACAATCCTCCTAGCCTTATCCCCCATCAGGGACCTTTTGGTTGGCATTCATCATTGAGCTGGGACTTCATAGTTAACCTGGTAGGCCATGAGGCAAGGGGCTTTATAGTTAACCCTCGACCCTATACTGAGACTTCATAGTTAACCCAACTGGCCAAAGGATGAGGGACCTTTTGGTTAGCCCTCATCATTGAGCTTGGACTTCATAGTTATCTCAACAAGCTAAGGGGCTTTATAATTAACCCTCGATCCTATACTAAGACTTCATAGTTAATCTAGTTGGTCGAACGACAAGGGACCTTTTGTACAGCCCTCGTCATTGAGCTAGGACTTCATAGTTAGCCCAATATGCCAAGGGGCAAGGGGCTTTATAATTAGTCCTCGACCTTGCACTAGGACTTCATAGTTAACCCAGCTATTCAAAGGATGGGGAACCTTTTGGTTAGCCCTCATCTCTCTTGCATGGTTTCAAAGGTTATTTTTGAAAGGAAACTAGTGCATCGGACTCCTACCCTAGGCATGCTACACTAGGGAGTAGGTATTGCATAATTAAAAAATTTTAACATGCAAACAGAAAAACCTACTCATGCACATGGTTTAACATAAACATGATGAACGCAACTAACACATAGGCATGTATACGCAAGTGCAATAATTATATAAAATATGATAATTTCTAGATCTAAACATGCATGATAACAAAAATAAATAACATACCTTATAGAGCTTCCTTTAACATTAAATCAAGGCAGCCAGTTGAACTCCTTCAACAGCAAATAAGATCTGGAAGAGATCGATCCAATATCTTGAGGTGTCCTAATGTCCATCCTTTAGATTATCCACGTGCGGGCTCTCGCTGATCCAACTCCTGGATGGATGCTAGTCCTCTGGGAATCAAAGACAAGTGACGGATAGGTGGAGCAGGGAAAAACAAAAAAATCTTCATGCATGGTCTTCTCCAAGACTGCACAAACTCCATAAAAAGTACACACCGGAAAACATAAAAACAGCGGAGGAAAGCATTGGATTTCAACAAAATTCTGCACTCAGAATATCATCCCAAAAGCTCTTTGCTCCTCTTTTATCACGTTCCTTCTCCCTCTCTTTCACATGCTTTATTTTTTTTTCTCCTCTCTTATAGATCGCTCTGTTTCTTCCCCTCTCTCTCTTGCATGTCCTGCTTTCTTCCCTCTTCACGCACCTCATGGCCTGCATCCCAAAAATGAATATTAGGTAATGAAAACCCATGAAGGAAAGGGAAACATGGTGAGAGAGTGCAGATAAAACCAAACTCTAAGGGTTAGGCACTTGATCGGTTAAATTATTGGGAACTGCTGGCCGGATGAGAACAAAGTGGCTGAAACACTATAAAAATCAAGACTGAGTGGAAGGAAAGACGTGCATGAAAAAATCAAATGAAACCCCTTGCCAATCACGATGCTAAGGATCATAATCTGATATCTAAAGCTTCAAACAAATTTCAAGCTGATCTTATCCCATTCAATCGGTAAAAAATAGGGGAATGGATAACAGGCAACGAAGAACCAAAAACACCGTGAATGTTGGGAGAAAATACCGTGAGAAATAAACCATGTTGAACCAAAAAATGTGTAAACAATCACATGATAAAACCGGTTCAACAAAACCAAAAACTAGTTCACCAATCCCGATCAATAAGAAAACTGGGTCCAGTCCTGGTCTACCAGGAACAATTCCTGGTTGACCCAAACCAATCCTAGTCGATCCAAATTAGACCAGGTGGACTAGAATAAATCCAATGTATGCTCAATCAGACTGTTTGACCTTAATACCAAAATGATTTCTAATCATTGATCGGCTCCCAGATCAGGAAGAAATCCTCTATGGCATGTGACCTCATAGGTTCGTACCAAAATGGTAGCACTGGAACACTTCCAGTACCAGCACAAGATACCATCTAGCAATGGGTCCCGACGTCTGAATAGGCCAAAGTTACGAGTGCAATCTATCGAACCTCTGGTATATGGTTACTGTGTAATTCATCCCTTTGACCTCCAATGCTCAAGATGACCTAGGGTTAGACTACCAACCCTAGCTGAGTCATTCCACAACATGTCTCAACCTCGCAAGTCCAGTGACTCCTCACTAGGACTACCCCGATCGAGGATTTTCTAAATTAAGACACTGCGAGATATTCAATCAAAATAATTTGGACAGGTCAATTTCATCTTGATCCACCACTGCTCCACAAGTACTTGCCTATATCCAGAAACCTTCCATCACCGGATTAGAAATCCGGGTAGTCCGGCACCAAAGCAAAGGGAGTTGCTTGCAATCTACCATGGTGACCTTAGGTCGGAGGGATACAAATACCCATATCCAATCACGAGCAATGCTTTGGCTGAAAGGAGCTCCACGGAGTCACGTTCAATGAGATGTCACACATCCCACTTGCAGATCACATCAATGTCACCATAGTTCTTTGGTCAAGAGGACAACCAAACGATGCAAACCATAACAACCTATACTTGATACATTACCATCCTATACAATGTATCCTTTGGTTGTGAACCTTTTTAAAGGACCACTCGATATATCATCTCTATATCAAAGTTAGTTCAGTCCTAAGGACTTCATCACATAAATTGAGTTCATTACAGGGAAAATGAATAATGTGATGATCTGCCAAAATAAAGTTTTATTAATTTATATAGAAATTACAATACTAGCACAACCACCAATAGCCTAGGTGATTGGCTTCGAGACACAATTCCCAACAACTCCCACTTGTATTAAAGCTAATCAGAACAGTATCTAATACCCATTTTCCTTTTACAATAGTCGAACTCTTTGATTCTGAGGGCTTTAGTGAAGGGGTCGGCCAGATTCTCTTTTCCATCGATCTTCATAAGATTGATGTTGCCTTGTTCCACGATCTCTCGCACGAGGTGATAGCCACAGAAAAAGTGCTTAGTGTGGTAATGAGACTTTGGCTCCTTAGCTTGAGCAATGGCTCCTGTGCTTTCACAATACACTGGAACATGACCATCTAGGGAAAGAACCACCCCTAGCCCTCCTAGGAACTTCTGCAATAACACAACTTCCTTTGCTGCATCTGATGCTGCAATGTACTCTGCTTCGCATACCGAGTTAGCAACTGTTGCCTACTTGGAACTCTTCCAGCAGATCGCTCCTCCATTCAGGGTAAAAGCAAACCCTGACACACTCTTGCTATCATCTCTGTCTGGCTGGAAACTGGAGTCAGTATAACCCACAAGTTTCAAGTCAGGTTCTCCATAAATCAGCCATTGGTCATTTGTATTTCTCAAATACTTCAACATGGTCTTAACCACCTTCCAATGCGACTCACCTGGGTCAGACTGGTATCTGCTCACCACTCCTAGTGAGTATGCCATGTCTGGTCTAGTACATGATAGAGCTCACTGCAGAAGCATAAAGAACTCTACTCATGCGCTCTCTTTCCTCAGGAGTTGTTGCAAATCCTTCTTAGAAAGAGTAATTTCAGAACCTATCAAGAGATAGCCTTTCTTAGAATTCTCCATGCTAAACCATTTCAGCATGTTATCAATGTACATAGAATGGGACAATCCAAAAGCCTCATAGATCTATCTCTAAGATCTTCATACCCAGTATGAAAGAAGCTTCACCCAAGTCCTTCATGGAGAACTAAGATGATAACCAGACCTTTATTTCTTGCATTGCTATGATGTTATTCCCGATTAAGAGAATGTCATCAACATACAGCACCAGTAATATAATCACAGAACCATTAACCAACTTATAAATGCAGGTTCCTCTCCATTCATAATGAAGCCATAAAATTTGATACACTTATCAAATAGCAGGTTCCAACTTCGAGATGCTTGCTTGAGTCCATAAATGGACTTCTGCAATTTGCACACTTTTGACTCATCTGTGGATGTGAACCCTATAAGATGTATCATATACACCTCATCCAGCTCCCCATTCAGGAAAGCGATTCGGACATCCATCTGCCAGATATCATAGTCAAAATGTGCTACCAAAGCAAGCATGACCCGAATGGACTTGAGCATTACCACAGGGAAGAATGTCTCATCATAATCGATACCATATCGTCGATGATATCCCTTGGCAACCAGACAGGCATTATAGGTCTCCACCTTCTCATCTACGCCCCTTTTTCTCTTGAAAATTCACTTGCACTAAAGCCAATTGCCTTTAAAATTTAACCCCATACATTTGAGGTGGCGATCAAACTCTCGCTGTGGTAGAGCCTTAGTGAACGGGTCTGCAATGTTGTTCTTCATTTATACTCTTTTAATGCAGATTTCTTATCTTTCAACAATCTCTCGAATGAGATGGAAGCATCTTAGAATGTGCTTTGATTTGTGATGAGCTCTAGGTTCCTTAGCTTGAGTGACGGCTCCAGTGTTATCATAGTAAAGTGCATCTGGACCTTCAATCTCTGGAACAATGCCCATCTCTGAGATGAACTTCTTCATCCAAACAGCTTCCTTGGCAGCTTCACTAACAGCAATATATTCTGCCTTAGTTGTTGAGTCAGCTACAGTCTGCTGTTTAGAACTCTTCCAACTTATAGCTCCTCCATTTAGGATAAAAACATACCCTGAAATAGATTTGCTATCATCTGGATCTGATTGAAAACTAGAATCTGAATAAGCTTCCAGTTTAAGATCAGATCATTCGTATATTAAAAAAATATCATTTGTCCTTCTCAAGTACTTAAGAATATTTTTCACAGCCTTCCAGTGATCCTCTCCTGGATCAGCCTAAAATCTGCCGGCTATACCTAAGGCATATGCCACATCAGGCCTGGTACATAACATAGCATACATTATAGATCCTACAGCCGAAGCATAAGGTATAGAACTCATTCTATTTCTTTCTTCAGGTGTCTTAGGAGACATCTTCTTAGAAAAATGTATGCCATGACCAATGGGCAAGTAACCTCTTTTACTTCTCTCCATGCTAAATCTCTTTAGCACTTGGTCAATGTACCTAGACTGGGATAAGCCTAGCATCCTCCTAGATCTATCTCTGTAGATCTTGATACCCAGTATATAGGATGCTTCTCCTGCCTTTCATGAAAAACTGTTTAGATAACCATACCTTGACTGATTGTAACATTAGGATATCATTCCCAATGAGGAGTATGTCAACCACATACAGAACCAAGAAAACTATGGCACTCCCACTAGTCTTCTTGTACACACAAGGTTCATCCTCATTTTTGATAAAGTCAAACTCTTTAACTGTCTTATCAAATCGGATGTTCCAACTCCTGGATGCTTGCTTTAATCCATAAATGGATATTTTCAGCCTATATACCTGATTAGGTTTATTCTCCAAGACAAAACCTTCTGGCTGTGACATATAGACTTTTTCCTCAAGGAAACCATTAAGGAATGCTATTTTCACATCCATCTGTCAGATTTCATAATCATGATATGCTGCTATAGCAAGCATGATCCGAATAGATTTGAGCATGGCAACAGGAGAAAATGTTTCATCATAATCTATTCCCTGTTTTTGTCTGAAACCCTTAGCCACTAATCTGGCTTTATAAGTTTCGACTTGGCTATCTGCCCCAATCTTTTTCTTATAGACCCATTTGCATCCAATAGGGTTAACACCCTATGGTGCATCAACCAATGCCACACTTTGTTGACATACATGGAGTCCATTTCAGATCTCTTGGCTTCCAGCCATCTATTTGAGTCGGACTCATGACAGCATCCATATAGGTTAGAGGCTCTCATTTTCAATGATCCAGACTTCATTATTTTCAATAATGAACCCATACCTCTCAGGTGGATGACGCACCCTATCAGACCTATGGATAGGAGTTGTGTGTTCTGGTTCTATACTAACTATGTTATCATTTGGTTAAGATGTATCTATTTGTTGAACTTCTTCAAGTTAAATATTTCTCCCACTGCCCTTTTGTAGGATGAACTCTTTCTCCAGAAAAGTGGCATGCCTACTGACAAAATCTTTTTGTTCAGTAGGGTTGTAGAATAGATATCCTATACATTCTTTATGATATCCTACAAATAGATACTTATCTGCTCTAGCATCCAGCTTATGTCTAAAATTTCTTTTGACCTAGGATGGACATCCACATATCTTAAGATACTTAAGATTGGGTTTCTTACCCATCCATATCTCATATGGAATGCTAGAGATGGATTTAGATGGTACTCTATTTATGATATTAGCCACGATTTCAAAGGCATATCACCAGAAGAAAATAGGTAACTCTGTGAAGCACATCATGGACCGTACCATATCAATAAGGTATGGTTCCTCCTTTCAGCAACATCATTTAATTATCGTGTGTAAGGAGGGGTCCATTCAGAGATAATCCCCTTTTCCTTAAGGTGATCGAGAAACTCAATGGATAAGTATTCACTGCCTTGATCTAATCGAAGGATTTTAACATTTTTTCCCGTTTGTTTCTCTACCATACTTTGATACTCTAAAAATTTATCAAAGGCTTCGGACTTATGTTTCATAAGATACACAAATCCGTACCTTGAAAAATCATCAGTAAACGTGATGAAATAAGAGTATCCACCCTTGGCCTGAGTTGTCATAGGCCCACATACATCTGTATGTATGAGTCCTAATAACTCAGTTATGCTTTTTCTATGTGCACTAAATGGAGTCTTGGCCATTTTACCCATGAGACATGATTCACAAGTTCCTAATGATTCATAATCATAAGGATTAAGAATATTTTCCTTGTATAACTTGCTAATCCTAGTCTCACTAATATGTCCAAGCCGATAGTGCCAGAGTAAAGTATTGTTTACATCATCTCTCTTTCGTTTGTTACTTACATGAAGTATATTGTCATTAGTGGATAGAGTTAAAAGACCATTGCAAAATACGCCACAACATATAATTTCATTAGAAAAGCTGATTGAGCAACCATTGCTCATCACATTCATAGTATAACCTTTTCTGAGTAACAAGGGTACAGAAATGATATTTCTAATGACCTTAGGCATATAGTAACAATCTCTCAGCTCTAAAATCTTCCCCAAAAGTAACTTCAAGATATAAGTCCCTATGGCCTCTGCTTGGATGGACTCTCCTCCAGCACCGTAGAGCTCGAAGTCTCCTTCCTTCAATACTCTAAGCCTCTGTGGCCCCTACAATGATTTGCAGATATTATGACCATAATCGGTATCCAATACCCAAGTATTTGAAATGGAAGAATCAAATGACAAAATAGTATGAACTTGTTTCATACCTTTTGGTGCATCCGATGCACCAAGCTTCACACTTGCAAGGTAAGCCTTGCAGTTCCTCTTCCAATGACCCAGCTTGCCACAGTGAAAGCAGGTCATCTGTCCAGAGGCCTTCTTTCCTTTATTCTTCTTAATGCCCCTTTTTGGGTTCAATCTTTTCTTGGAACCTTTTCTGCCTGACTTCTTCTTGTTGATCCCATCCACAAGAAGTAGAGCCTTATTTTTCTTTAAATGGCTCTCTACTGTTTTTAACATGTTTAACAGCTCAGGCAAGGAAGTGTTAAGTTTGTTCATATGATAATAAAGAACAAACTGTGAAAATGACTTTGGGAGTGACTGCAGGATCAAATCCTGATTCAACTCCCCATTCATAACAAAACCCAATTGACCAAATCGAGTGATCAGGTCAATAACCATTAGTATGCGATCTTGTATGGATGTACCTTCTATCATTCTCGCATGGAACAGCTGCTTAGATATCTCATATCTAGCAGTTCGACTATGTTCTCCATATAGCTCTTTTAGATTGAGCAGTATGGAGTTAGTGTCCATGCTATCATGTTGCCTATGCAACTCATTGGTCATAGAGGCAAGCATGTTACATTTGACAGTGAGTGAGTCATTTTGCCACATCTTGTATGTGGTCTTTTCCTCTTGTGAGGCATCTTCCCCTAATGGTTCGAAGGTAAGGGTATCAAGAATGTAAGAAAGTTTTTCCTGGCTAAGTACTATCTTTAGGTTTCTCAACTAGTCAACATAGTTCGGTCCATTCAATTTATTGGCATCAAGTATACTACGTAGTGAGAGTGAAGAGGCCATTTAATCTACATTAACAAAGAACATAACATAAGCAAACAACCAATGTTGACAAAACATAATTATATTAGGACTTTTACTTAATTATGTCTTTCACTATTTTATCAAGCATCATAACTCTCTATATGATGATCGAGAAACCCTAATTGGTTTTCTTAGTGGGGTTGAGATCCTAATTCCTTATAAAAGACCTTGTATATACATAACAAATCTTTTATAAGTTCAAAGGTAGGCAAACTCTTTCCAATTTTACCTTAAACAATTCTCAACAAAACCTGGCCTCTAAAATATTAATAGCCTTGTGTGTGCACAACAAACTATAATATTTTTAGTTAAGTAAGACCCTTCATTTCTTTATAGTCATGATTGTAATAATAATACCCTTATGTGTTCACAACAAAGTATTATATTAAATCATGCCATAAGCATCAAATGCACCAGGCCAAAATTATGTTATTTACCATAATAGGCCTTGTGTGTACACAACAAACCTAATACGGATCATAACATAATAATGACCTAGCATGAAGGAAGGCCTAATGTAGTGAATATTACACTAAGCATATTAATCAAGAATTAAGTTATTCTTATCGGCCAGGTAAGTGGGAGAATAGTGGGAGCCCCCCGTTGCTTTCCTATACACCAATAAAAATTGGCCAGGTCAGTCAACGGAACCAATTAAAAACCGTGTCCTCTTTACCAATCATGAACCACTTTTCTTAGACACCGAATGATCAACTAATCATCTTGATTATTTTGCTTTTGGTATATGACACTACAACTTAATATAATTTTAATAGAGGGCAATTCAAACAGAAGTACATTTTAATATTACCATTCATCAACCATACATCATATATCATTTTATAATGTGCCAAGTGTATCATCATTCTAGGATAACCATCTACCACATATTGGATCCACCATTATGCCAGGGCAACCTTATTTTAGTATGATGACTAGAAAGCTAAACATATCTCTATATCAGTTAAGGTTTAAGTGAAAATCATAACCAGTGACATATATATATGCATAAACATATCAATCATATGCAACTTTAAACTTTTGTAGAGTCCTACAAAATTGGTCAACTTCAAATTTTGTAAAGTCCTACAAAAATGGGTAACCTCAAGAGTCTTACTAAAATAGGCAACTTCAAATTTTGTAGAGTCCTACCAAAATGGGCAACCTCAAGATTCCTACAAAATTGGGCAACTTCAAATTTTGTAGAGTCCTACCAAAATGGGTAATCTCAAGAGTCATACAAAATTGGGCAACTTCAAATTTTGTATGATTTAGCCATAATAAGGTGGCTCTGATACCATTATAATGGTTTTGGTGACCAGGGCTGAAGTGTGGATTTCAAAATTTTTTTATGAAAACACTACCAAACCGTTAACCCAAGACCTCCTTACTAGGAATTAAAACATACAAACATGCATATATAATATAAACTAGAGTTTAGGCACCAAATGAATCGCTAGTATCCAATCCAATGAAGAAAACCCTAATTCAGCCTTCTTCTACACCAGCCGCCCAAACGTTAGCCCTCCAATGGTGATCCACATGAAACTCAGACCAAGGAAGAACACCTTCTTCAAGTTGCTTGGAGATGTGGAACTCTTTCGGCAGCCTTTGGTCTATTGACCACCATAGGACACCCTGTCCTACTGTAGGGTACTAAAGACACTCTCCTAAACCACTCTTGGTTTTAGGACAACCCTCCTCTAGGACCCCTTAGGATTATGTCCTAAAACAAAGGCTTGTCCTATTAGAAAAGACCTTGTCTTAACAAGACAAGTGTTGTCTTAAAGAAAGGAGGCAGAGAGAGACACTCAGAATAGTACTTCGGTGGAATTATTATTTTTTTTTTTGTTTATAAGACTCATTTCACTGCCCCCTATTTATAGATACAAGAGGGGCGTGTGGTATGTCCTCCCATCAACTTATCAGATATGATTTTTCAAGATCGAAGAGAAGTTATCTGGCTTGAAAAATCATATCTAATAAGCCCATCCTTGCACCGAAGGCCTTATTCACATCCCTGCTTTTATCTGGACGAATTCTCACTTGCCATGTGTCAATTATCGGTCCCTAAGAAGCCAAGAGGCACCTCTTGAATCTCCAAACATCGGAGATTATGAAGAGTCCTGATAGCAGAAGGACTCTCCATCAGAATTGCGTGCCACATGATGAGTTGTGACTCTTCATGAACCACGCGCGCCATCCTTCTTCTATGCAAATTTCAAAAAATGTTGACCAGTCAAAACATAGGAAATATGGGTGTAATTGGAAAGAGCATAAAATTTTCTTTTTGACCATATAAATTATATTCAAATCAGAGATCTATAGCTCATTCTATGCCCTTTTGATGTTAAGGTATCATTTAGGTACCAAAAGTCCCATGCCTTTAGGACTCTTCATGTATGGCACCTAAAATGCCCTTAAATCCAAATTAAAATAAGATTTAGCTCTGATTAGGCTAGCCCCACTTAGGACTCAACCTAATTTAGGTTTTCCATAATTACGTTAGCCCAATTAGCAAGCAACCGGACCCAATCTAATTCGGTTAGGAATTTGGTTAGCCTACATATGGTAATATGTAATCTAGCTAACCAATTATGATCCTATGACCCTAATTAAATCATGAATGACTTCCTTGGACAAGCCTCTATTGTGTGTGCCCCATTGGGTTCCACGTCTAGCTAGTAGTAGGTTTAGGTTTGAGACGATTCGATCCGATCGAACCCGATTGACCTAATTAGGTCAAATTGGCTCACATAATTATCCAATTCGAATCACACATCGAATTGACTCATGAAACAAAATCAATTGGTTCATGAAGACCTACAAGACAAGATTGACGTCTAGCAACGTGTCATGCCTACCCGGAAGATGAGGAATTTTGGTGGATTTACCAAAATACCCTTTAGTGGTGAGTTGCCGGGTAATTCAGTCCTTCGATTTACTTGCACCCTGAATATGACTATGGATATGGATACTTGTCAAATCCAATTTCATATTCATTCTTTGTTCAATCTGATAATGATGATTCATTAATGAACCATTAGAAACTATTTCTAATGTTCATACTTTGATCAAAGATTTCTTGAATCTTCATTTGATTGAAATCATCTAGATGCGCTTCCCTATTACTAGGGTTGATTGATTCCTTTTTGACCTACTCACAACCTCCATATGCAATCCACCATACCCAGTATCACCCCATGCATGACTCAGTTTCATGATTGAGTGTGAACCAAAGTATGGATTCATGCATACAAGGTACGATGGCAGTCTCAGGTCAAAGGACCACATGCACTACTCCCACTAAGAGAACTATCCATTGATAAACAGATAAGGTTCCATTAGATGTTCTCAAGCTGGATCCATTTAGTGAACTCATTCTTTAATGAGCACCCACATTCTAGTATTTGTGTCAAACACAAGTGACTGTTAGATCAGTCACCCTGTTCACCAAGCATATATAGGATGTGCTGGTCTTACCAGAAACATTGATCCCCTACTCAATATCCCATCGACCAGGAATATTCTAGATTAGGGTTTTAAGGCTTTAGGACTCACTGGTATGATCTCATCATAATCCTAGAACCATTGTCCTAATCTATGGGGTTCATCATATCTTAATAAATTTAATAAAACACAGCGTATGATGAAAATAAAATGCCTTTATTAATTGATAATGTCAATACACTAGTTTGGGATACAAAAGAAAATCCCATCGAAATACAACATTTCGATTGGCTTTTAGGGCATAATCCTTTTAGTTTAACTAAGTCTAAATGCTTTACATAAGCCAGACAACCCCAGACCCGAAGGTTTGAAATTGAGGGCTTACATCCAGTCCATAACTCATATGGAGTGGAGACAATAGACTTACTCGGAACATCATTCAGCAAATAATAAGCTGTCTCAAGTGCATATCCCCAGAAGGACAACGGCAGAGTGACAAAACCCATCATGGATCGAACCATGTCCAACAGGGTTTGATTCCTCCTTTCGGACACACCATTCAACTAGGGTGTTCCTAGAGGAGTTCACTGAGAGATAATCCTATTCTCCTCAAGATATGTCATGAACTCACCGGATAGGTATTCACCGCCTGGATCAGATCAAAGGGTTTTAATACTCTTTCCTGTTCATTTCTCTACTTCAATACGATATCATTTAAACATTTCAAATGACTCAGATTTATGTCTCATTAAGAAGACATAACCATACATGGAAAGATTGTCTGTAAATGTAATGAAATATCTGTATCCACCTCTAGCACTAACTGACATGGGCCCGCATACATCAATATGTATGAGACACAGAAGTTCTATAGCTCGTTCACCTTTTCCAGTAAAAGGTGACTTGGTCATTTTACCAAGCAAATAGGATCACGAGTTGGCAGTGAGTCAGAATCACTAACCTCGAGGAGGCTTTCTCCTTGCAACATGTTTATCATATTCTAGTTAACATGACCTAGCCAAAGTGCCATAGATACAGGTCACTGAAATTTTCTATCCTTGGTTGTTTGCTTGGCATGTACATTACATTAACAGGTCGTGTTAAAACATAAATACCATTATTTAACTTAGCTTTCATTATCATAGAGTTATTCATTATAACTTGGCAAAAATCTCCTTTTAATAACCATAATTGGACAATAGGCCTACAGAGATAGTGCTCATAATAAAACTAGGGACAATATTGACAGTCAACTCATTCGACAGTACTAGACTCAAAAACAAAACTCAGAACTCCGACCACCAGCACAAGAACACGATTTCCATTTTCGACCCTCAGGAACTGCTCCCCATCCTGAATCTCTTGCTAACCTATAGTCCCTGCAACGAATTGTAAACATAAATATAACTACCAGTATCCAATATCCAGTTAGTAGTGTCACAAATAGAGAAATTACAAGATTTTATCATATATATACCTTGTCCAGCATCCTGCTGCATCCCCTTCCTTGGCCTGTTCGGGTCTAAGGATGCTTGATAAAGAGGACAGTTCCTCTTCCAAAGTCCCTACTTCTTACAATAGAAGCACTATGCACTAGCTTGATCAGCTTTCACTTTCTTAGCTTGACATGGGCCAGGAGCACTCTGCACCTTCTTTCCCTTACTTTCTTCTTCCCAATCTTAAAGGGGAAATGACCTCTAAAACCTCTCACTAAATCCACCACCCCCTATTCAGTTGGTGGTCCTTCTCATAATTCTGCAGCAACCCCATCAAACCATGGTAATTGACTGTAGGCTTATTCATTTTATAATGATCGAGAAAGTCAAGATAGGAGGAGGGTAGAGAATTCAAGATCACATCCTTGCAGAGTTGGTCATGCAAGGGACATCCGAGCTTACCCAATTGTTCGATCATCTTGATCATGTATAATACATGATTAGTGACTGAAGTGCCATTCTATATTTTGGCATTGTAGATGGCATAAGACACTTTGTACCGCTCCACATCATCTAGCATGCTGAAAGATTCCTTCTACTTTTGAAGGATCCCGTCTGGCTGGGCCTCGTCAAATTTGCGACTGAACTCGTCGTTCATCACTGCCAACAATATGCATCTGACAGTAGTCCGATCAACAACGCACTTCAAACAAGTATCCCTGACTGAACTTCGAGCATTGATAGGAGGGATTTCGAGTGCTGGATCCATTATCACATAAAGGATCAGCTCATGCTCCAAGACTATCCTCAATTTTTGATAACAGCTATCAAAATTGGGACCATTTAACTTCTCGCTATTGAGAAGTGACCAGAGCCAAAAGTTTGAAGACATCTAAAAGGAAAATTAGGACACCATTACTAACCCACTTAATGGGAGGCTAAGACACCATCAACTCATTGACTTAGTCTTTTTTCAGGACCTAATAATTTTAAAGGATTTTAATTAAATTGTGACAGAAAAATAGAGAGAAGAATATGGATCAACCACCCACTGAAAAAATTAATTCTCAGGAGGGTTGAATTAAATTCAACAAGTTGGTCCATGGGCACCTTAAGATCAAACAGGCTAATCAACTTGGGTGATAGGGGTTAACTTGAATCAATAAGCTTTTCTAATCAGTTCTGGTTAAGCAGATTGGCCAGGTAGGTGAGATCATGGGTGAGTATCTACCATTAACCATCTTTCCTAAAGACCAACCAAGTTGGCTAGGTAAGAGGTAGCCTCATGCAGCCATGATCAAAAATGCCAAACCTACCTATACACCAATCGATTTACCAGACTCGATTAGACCAGCCGAAGAACTTAGGCTTACCACAGAGCCACTAGTTTGATCCATTTTAGAAGAATGGACTAACCCATCTAACTATTAAATAGATACTAAAGAGAAGGTCCTTAATCAACATTTGATTAGTTCTGTTTAGTCCAATTCAACTAACCTTATGTCTAACCCAATTAACGGATCCAATCAGATAGCTAACCCAATTAACCTGGATGGCTTATTCAAATGACATTAGGTATCATAAATTCTAATCTAGCTTGTCATTTAATTAATCTTTCAATTCATAATTATTAGATTATAAGCCAACTTTTAATTAAATTCACGTAAAACCCTTTTACATCTTTCATGCATCATATCTAGTCTTATCATATCAATTTATAATATTGCAAGCCTTAATAATTATAGACATGCCAATTTATAATCATGTATCAGGATTAAAATATTTTTAAAACCATAGGTTTCCTTTAAGGTTCCTCTGGAGAGGCTAACACAAATGAACCGCCTCGTGCCATAGAAAATTAGGGATTTTAAACCTTGATTAATCTCTACGGACACACGACAATGGTGAAGGTCTCAACTAGGTTCCTAAGAGTAATCCCTAAACAAGATACAGATCCAATAATACATGCAATCATGATATGCTACACAGGAACCTACTTTGATACCACTGAAAGGAAACTAGTGCATCGGACACCTACCCTAGGCAAGCTGCACTAGGGAGTAGGTATTGTATAATTAAAAATTTTTTACATGCAAACAAAAAAATCTACTCATGCACAGGATCTAACATAAACATGATGCATGCAACTAATACATAGGCATGTATAGGCAAATACAATAATTATAAATAATATGATAATTTCTAGATCTAAACATGCATGATAACAAAAATAAATAACATACCTTATAGTGCTTTTTTTAACAGCAAATCAAGGCAGTTAGTTGAACTCCTTCAACAGCAAATCAGATCTGGAAGAGATCGATCCAATCTCTCGAGGTGTCCAAATGTCCACCCTCTAGAGTGGTGCGGACACTAGAGGCACCAGAATAAGGCAGAAACTTCTCAACCCTCTGTGGATCACTTAGTTAATATTTGAGTCCCCTGTAATAAGGCTTAGTCCAGCTACATTTGAGTCCTATAATTAGTCTAGCTCTTATTGAGCTAGTTCAATTCGTTTAGTACTAGTCAGCTCATGTTGAGCTAATTTTAATTTTTGAGTCCTGTCCAATCAAATTGTGATGCATAACGAAAAAGATGATGTGATGCGGAAGTAAATTAAAATTAATATATATATATTTTTATATATATTTTCAGAAGTCGGCTTTGACTCAAAGGAAAGATAAACTAATGTTGGAAAAAACTATGAAATGACAGAAAGCACAATTAAAAGGAGTGGATTATCAGAGTAACTCAGAAGTAGGATCGCTGGGGATTGAGAAACCCCTAGATCTAGGGTTCGCTCTGAGTTTCAACGAAACAGACAAAGTGAGAAGGGAAGGTTCTTGTTACCTAGCAGTGATATCTCTCCATTTGGTGGAAAAAGACTCTCTCGAGCAGATTATTGGATCCCGGGAGTCATGTATCTTCATAATGGATCCTCCGATAATGGGCCTTGGCAAAGTTGGCCTCTTCTTGAACCCTGGATCCTAGAGAGAAGAAGAACAAGGTTAGGAATAAGAGACTCAGGGAAGAGAGTTACCAGAGTAGAAGAAAGGATGGGATCCGAAGGTCTTCAGCTGATCTGGAACTCCTAGGCTGCGAATTTGGGACTTCTTCTCCTGGATCTGCTAGATGGACTCTGAAGCAGTGGTAGCTGACTTGAAGATGGCTGGACTGGGGTCCTGGTGGTTGGCCACCCTTTGGAAGAAGAACCTTGGAGATGGTGTAGAGGCTAGGGTTTGGTGGTGGTGGAGTAGAGATGGGTGGACTAAGCTAGGGTTTTGCGGTTGGAGATCTCACACCTCCTCAAGGTTCCTAGGGAACCCGAATTTACTCCCTCATGGAGCTCAACACTCAAAATAAGTGCGGAAGAACAAGACTTTGCTGAAAAACAAAGGGATTTCATTCATAAGATTTCATAAGATAAGTTCAAGTTACAAAAGGGGTCTAATATATAGACCTATAAGAAAAATCAAAACCATACAAGTTCCCATATGGGACTAATAGGACTAATCTACACTTTAGGCATCAAATTCTCTTCCCTTGGCCAACCAAGACTCCTTCCATGAGTGAGCGGCTCAAAAACTTCAAGAAAACTTGAAAATCAGCTCCAAATGGCAGGTTATGGGGGTGTCTCCTAGTGTCTCTCCATGAATCAAGGATTTTCCCTTCATGGTTTGGCTGTTTTGGACACCTCCTAGTCTTGCTCCACAAGTTTAGGCTTCTTCTTTTCATGGCTTTGGCACTTTAGGAAACATTTGGTTGCCTCCTTGATTTTCTCCCCAAGACATGCTCTCTTCCCTTTTATAACTTGGATTTTTATGGAACATTGTGGGGCACCTCCTTGATCCTCTCTTCAAGAAAAATTCTTGCCATCCTGGCTTGGGTTTATCTGGAAAGAAGTTGGCTCCTCCTTGGATTGAGGTATCTTGATGGATTTCTCCCCCAAGTGGTGCAAGAAAAATGGGAACTTACTTCTTATGGTATGGGGACCAAAGACACTGGATGAAGATGTGGCAGGGAGTGTGGCACCCACTTGTAGCTGGACCATGGAAGAAAAAATGTGGCACCCTATGGCAAAGGGAATGGCACCAACCTGGACCTGGACTTGGACTGAGTCAATATGACTCAACAAAATTGAAATGACAAAATTATAGACTCAAAATTGGGTTGATCAGGTCAATCCTTATTACGAACCCTAATTTTCTTGGGCAAGGTCAATCAGAGATCCAGATGGAACCCTGAAGTCTTCTTCTGATTCTGGTGCCCGCACCAAATTGAAGACTCAAGACCACATCATACAAGTAAAGTACAAGTTCAACCTAATTGAAGACAAAAAAAGTTTAGCCCAAGTCCAACCCAGCTTGAAGATTTGAAGACCCCAGGAGGAAAAATTCAGAAAACCCTAATTCCTTGCAAATGCCCTGCAGATGCGCAAATTCCCTTCCAGATGCCAAAATATATTCATATACCAAGGCATCCATGATTTTAGAGGCCCATCTGCATCCTAGACCAAAGAAATCAAGCCCAGGCACCAAGCCCAAGCCCCTAAGAAGAATGATACCAGGGAATATTCCTGCTACCTGGCTACCAAGCCATCCCAGCTTCCAGAGGCACAAACCCATGCGCCCGAGCCCCTTTGGGCCAGCCTCTTGCTGCTCCTAGAAGCCCAACACACCTCCCTAGGCATCCTTGGAGTGTTGGCCAAGTCAAGAGAATTTTTAGAGATTTTTTCTGCCTAATGTTTCCTTATTTTCTAGCTAGGGTTTAAGAAGGAAAAGGATTCTTATGTAAAGACTTATGTGCCCTTACTTGCAGCCCAAGGTTAAGGGTCTATTTAAGGGACCCTAGCCTCTTGTATGAAACATAATTTTTTATATGAATTAAAACCTTGATTTCTTCTATTGAGTTGTGTGATACCCTGCTGTGTGCATAAAGGGGTTTGTGAGAGTTTTTCTTCCCAGTGTTGCAATCATCTTCCTGCTGCCGACAAGCCTCTCAGATCCCTAGACGCCCACTCCAAAAGAAGCCTTCCCTTGCTATTTTCCTTTTATTTTCTTGTTCCTTTGTGAGTTTTCTAACCCCTGACAGGTCGTGTGCAGGTCCCCGAGTTCCTACGAATCCAACGACTCCAGCCAAGCCTCAATCGAATCACCGAGCAGAAAGCCGGGTATCCATGGGTCTTTGGCTCGATTTTCCATGCCGCATCCATCGAGGAATGAGAGACCCCTTTGCTGCGATCTTCACAGACATTGTCAGGTACACCCCCTCTACCTCCAGTAGTTTTATTGTAGTAGAACTTGCCCTAACCGAGGCTTCTCAGTCCCTGCGATCCTTTTTTTCTACTTTTCTAGGTCCTAATTTGCATGCTGATCTTCTAAAATTCATATAAAATTCCCTACAACTTACATTAATCTGAAATTCGGGAATTAATTACTCAACCCCACATATAAAATATACAAAAAGAATTGCATGCATATTAGTCCCGCATCATAGAGTATCCACATGGTGGCTCTCGCTAATCCGACTCCTGGATGGATGCTAGTCCTCCAGGAATCAAAAACAGGGCATAGATAGGTGGAGCATGGAAAACCAAAAAAATATTCATGCACGGTCTTCTTCAAGACTGCACAAACTCTACCAAAAGCATACACCAGAAAACATAAAAATAGGGGAGGAAAGCATGGGATTTCAGCGAACTTCTGCACTCAGAAAATCATCCAAAAAGCTCTCTGCTCCTCTCTTATCACGTTCCTTCTCCCTCTCTTTCATGAGCTCTATTTTTTTTCTCCTCCCTTACAGATCGCTCTGTTTCTTCCCCTCTCTCTCTTGCACACCCTATTTTCTTCCCTCTTCACGCACCTCATGGCCTGTAACCCAAAAATGAATAATAAGCAAAGAAAACCCGTGAAGTAAAGGGAAACACCGTGAGAGAGTGCAGATAAAGCCAAACTCCAAGGGATAGGCACTTGACTGATTAAATTGCTGGGAACTGCTGACCGAATGATAACAAAGTGGCTAAAACATGGTGAAAGCTAAGATCGAGTGGAAGGAAAGATGTGCGAGAGAAAATCACATGAAACCCCTTCCAAATCATGGTGCTAAGGATCATAATCTGATATCCAAAGATTCAAACAAATTTCAAGCTAATCTTATCCCATTCAATCGGAAAAAAATAGGGGAATGGATAGCTGGCAATGAAGAACCAAAAACATCGTGAATGCTGGGAGAAAATATCGTGAGAAATAAACCACGTTGAACTAAAAACATGTAAACAATCACATGATAAAATTGGTTCAACAAAACCAAAAACTGGTTCACCAAACTTGATCAATAAGAAAATTGGATCCAGTCATGGTCTACCAGGAATAATTCTTAGTTGACCTAAACCAATCCTAGTCGATCCAAATCAGACCAGGTGGACCAGAAAAAATCCAATGTGTGATCAATCAGACTGTTTGACCTTAATACCGAAATGATTTCCAATCATTGATCAGCTACTAGATCAGGAAGAAATCCTCTATGGCATGTGATCTCATAGGTTCGA
This sequence comes from Areca catechu, assembly GCA_021397845.1. Classification (NCBI taxonomy): domain Eukaryota; kingdom Viridiplantae; phylum Streptophyta; class Magnoliopsida; order Arecales; family Arecaceae; genus Areca; species Areca catechu. The sequence goes on from CM038041.1 coordinate 75,348,792, forward strand.
ACCTAAATAGTAGCACTAGAACACTTCCAATACTAGTACAAGATACCATCTAGTAATGGATCCCAGTGTCCAGATAGGCCAAAGTTGCGAGAGCAATCTATCGAATCTCTGGCATATGGTTACCATATAATTCATTTCTTTGACCTCCAATGCTCAAGATGACCTAGGGTTAGACTGCCATCCCTAGCTGAGTCAATCCACAACATGTCTAAGCCTCTCAAATCTAGTGACTCCTCACTAGGACTACCCCGATCGAGGATTTGCTAAATTGAGACACTATGAGAAATTCAATCAAAATAATTTGGACAGGTCAATTCCATCTTGGTCCACCACTGCTCCATAAGTACTTGCCTGTACCCAGAAACCTTCCATCACTGGATTAGAAATCCGGATAGTCCGGCACCAAAGCATAGAGAGTTGCTTGCAAGCTACCATGGTGACCTCAGGTTGAAGGGACACATATATCCATATCCAATCACGAGCAATCCTTTGGTAGAAAGGAGCTCCATGGAGTCACATTCAATGAGATGTCACACTTTCCACTTGCAGATCATGTCAGTGTCACCACACTCCTTTGGTCAAGAGGACAACCAAATGATGCAAACCATAACAACCTACATTCGATACATTGCCGTCCTATACAATATATCCTTTGGTTGTGAACCTTTTTAAAGAACCACACAATATATCCTCTCTATATCGAAGTCAATGTAGTCCTAAGGACTTCATCACATAAATTATGTTCATTATAGGGAAAATGAATAATATGATGAGCTACCAAAATAAAGTTTTATTAATTCATATAGAAATTACAATACTGATCACAACTACCTACAGCCTAGGCAATTGGCTTTGGGACACAATTCCTAACAGTTTTGAGACAAAAGGAAGTTCTCTAAAAAAAATAGATATAAGTTGGGGCTCATATAAAAAATTAGTAAAAGAGGATGCCTTGGAAAGTAAATACAATGAGGATAAGATTATGCTTATTCGAAACTCTAATTGCATCTCAAGCCATTACCCACATCCTAAATACTGACCCCCATGGGTCCTCTTTAATCAATAGGGCTATACCTCTCTTGGCAATTGTGCCAAGTCTTAGATTCCCTAATCCATTTTTGCCTTTTGAGAATTTTAACATTTTCACATGGCAAATATCCTGATGTTGTTCCCTCCTTGGGTTGTATGATGCTATGTACTGGGATGATGGTGTGTTTGGCTATAATCCCTAGGCAGGTTTTGTTCTCTTGAGTTATGTATGTCTTCATGGCACTGTCCGGGTAATAAAAGTAGGAGGTGGTCATGGTAACTTTAAGAAGATAAGGGAAGTTGACTCGAGAGACTTGCCACTAGAATGCACCTTCTTGAAGGTGCTTGATTGGTCGGGAAAGGATGCATGTCCATCGAAAGTGGTGCATGGATAGAGCCAAGGACACATGTCTAACATGAATTTGGCTCAAATATGCCTAGTTCCCATTTAATACCCTTACAAATAGGAGCCAATGATGTGTGTTTTCACTACATTTTTCTTTTTGTTACCAGTTTCATCCCCAGACTTTGCAAGGAGAAGTCCCTGGTAGCCTCTAGCTTAGGCATCGACAACATGGGGTCCCCATTTCTAATGAATGGATTTTTCCTAAAAAAGTGCTCAAATGGAATAAAAAGTGTAGTCATGGATGCTTACCTTGGCTTGGGAGGTGTCAGAAATAGCCAGTGGTTTGACTATGTTGTTGCTACCCTCGCTAAGTAGGGAATTGAACTGAAGATGGTACACTTCCTTGGGGCTTTCACTATGATCTATAAGCTGTTGGAGGCTTGTAGGGTGTTCCTTTCTCTCTCTTATAGCAAGTAGAGTCATCGGTCCATGTTGGTTTTCTTCTTCCTCATCTGCTTATGGACCGATAAGGACCTTTTTGTTGCATTAACTCCATGCAATGAATGTCTATGTTCATCATCCATCAGTTTCATCTGCTTTGCCTACATAGTGCCCCTCTTGGTTGCAGTTGGATCCTTATGCATGATAGGGGGCAATATCCACTTCCAGGATACAATATGGATTTTTGGCTCCTCAAAATGGGGTCTCACTACCTTGGAGGATCAACACTTAGTCTCCACACTCTTGTTAGTGTGGAACTTGGAGTCATAAGTTGACTTTTCAAAATTTATTTGTGCTTTAGCTTTATTTTATGAAAGATCCTTGGAACATGTGTAACTTAGAAGGGATCAAGAGCACAAGTAACCAGATAATTTATGAATAAAATGATTTTTTACTTCTTCAAATTTGTGGTTGCTTGTTGTTCATGAAATTTTGGAGAGAACAATTGCATTCTATGTTGTCTTCCACATTTTCACTGAGGGGTTAGGCCTTGGCTTTATGGATTTTGGCACAGGCTTTGCTTTGGCTCAAACTTTGGTTTAGTACCTAACGAGCTTAAGGTTCAGAGATCTTCATTATCAAGACTTAGCTCCCACTCTTATTTAGAATAGAAGTAATTTCAAAAGAGAAACTTTCATCTGACAAGGTGAAGAGATGTCACATTATTGATTGTACACCTATAGATTTTCAGACTTCCATGTGAGAGGTAGGAGCTTGTCATTCAATTGTGCCTAGTGATAAGTCTCAGGTCAGATAACTTCCTTTACCCAGTATGGCTCCTTCCAGTTTGGGGATAGCTTTCCTTGGGCAATCGGTTGGGAGACTTCAGTGCACCGAAGCAAGAGGTCTCCAACCTAGATGAACTTGCCTTAGACTTTTGCATTGTGATATCTAGCAACTCTTTGCCGATAGGCCACCTTTCTTACCATCGCTCGCTCCCAGACTTCTAATAGATCCAGATGCACTTGTTGGTACTTAGAGTTACTATCCTCATAGAAGTTCTTGACTAGGAAAGAAGGAAGGCCTAGCTCTAGTGGTACTACTGCCTTAGTCCTTAAGGGAAGGTTGAAAGGAGTTTTACCAATCAGGATCCTTTGTGTGGTTCAATAGGTCTAAAGAACATTAAGCTAAGCCTCTTTTTCTCGATCGAGTTAGGATTTTAATCCTTGCAAAAGAGTTTTGTTAGCGATCTCAAACACCACAATAGCTTGGGGATGAAATATAGAAGTAAGAAATGCTTTATGCCTAAATCATCATAAAACATAGCTAACCTAAAGCCACTAAACTATTGACCATTGTTTGTGATAATGACCCTGGGAAGGCCAAAGTAGTAGATGATAGACTTTCATATAGAGTCCTTCACCTGGGCTTCAGTAATTTCGATGAGAGGCATAGATTCGACCCACTTCATGAAGTAGCCAATGACCACTAGTTGAAACTTTCATTGCCCCAAATCATGAGAGAAAGGACCAAGTTTGTCCATCTCCAATTGGGCAAAGGGCCATGGTGCACTGATTTAGGTTTGCAGAGTTGCCAGCTATCACTACACATTGGAATATCATTGACACTAGTTGCATTTTCTGACATAGTCCATGGTATCTTGGTAGATGGTAGACCAATAATAACCTTGGCATGGAATTTTAAAAGAGAGAGATTTGCCCCCTAAGTGGTTCTTGAACAGTACCTCATGGACTTTTTAGAGGGTGTACTCTTCCTCCGACAAACATAAGAACCTCAACAAAGATAGGGAAAAAGATCTTTTATATAATTTTTATTCATAAAGGACTTATTGTTAGGCCTTATGCTTTAATTTTTAGGCTTCTTTTCAGTCAAGAGGGAGTGTTCCATCTCGAAGGTAATAGACTAGTGGGTCAATCCAGCAGGGCTTGGAGTTGAGCTACAATATTGATGCTGAATCTTGGATACTAGATTCTTCCACTACTTCGAAGAAGACTTGAGCATGTAAATCAATTAGTGTGCATGTTGCCAATTTTGCAAGGGCATCAGCTTGAGCATTCTTTATTTAGGGGATTTGCTAGATATCAAAACTTCGGAAGGCATTAATCAAATCCTTCACCTTTGAGAAGTACTTCATATTTTTTTCGTAGGCTTCATATTTATTGTATACATGGCTAACGATGACTTAGGAATCACTTCTAGCCTTTAGATGCTGAATGCCCAACACATTGGATATCCTGAGGCCAGTAATCAAAGCCTCATATTTAGCCTTATTATTAGTAAAATAAAATCCAAAGTGGAGTGCATACTGGAAAAATGCCTCCTTCGGGGCTGACGAGGATTAATCCTGCCCCTGAGCCATTAGCATTCGATGATCCATCTATGTACTACAGCTATTGGCTCTCTAGGTTTTCCTTTGCTAGGCTATCAATCCTTGCATGCTCTTCCTTTAGGATCATCCACTTGGTCACAAAGTCCATCAGTACTTGTGCCTTAATGTAAGGTTGAGGTTGAAATACAAGATTAAACTCCATAAGCTCGAGGGCCTATTTGGCCATCTGACCTGCAGTGTCTAGATTAAGTATGGTGGCTCTAGATAGTTGATCTGTTAAGACCACCATAGTATGAGCATAGAAATATGGCCAAAGCTTCCTGGTGAGACTACGAGGATAAAGATTCGCTTCTCTAGCCAAGCATACTGAGTCTTTGCATTATGTAGCACTTTACTAATATAGTAAACTAGTTTTTGGATTTAGTTCTCCTCTTGAACTAGCATGGATTTGATGGAAAAGGAAGACATCACTAAATATAAATATAGCTCCTCACCTACCTCAGGCTTGTTAAGGAGTGGGGGAGTGCTGAGGTAGACATTTAGTTATTCGAATTCCTTCTAGAAGTTTTCAGTCCATTTGAAGTCCTTTAGCTTCTTAAAAGTTTGGAAGAAAGGTTGACACCACTTAGCTAACCTAGAGATGAATCGGTTGAGGGTAGTTATACTTCCAATGAGTTTCTATACCTCTTTCACTATCTTCAGAGCTGCCATTTACCTCATTGCATAGATCTTCTCTAGATTGGCTTTAATCCCCCAATGCGATACCATGAACCTGAGGACCTTGGTGGAGGTCATCCTGAATGCACACTTAGTAGGATTCACCTTCATCTAGTACTTGCACAGAGTGGCAAAAGTTTCCTCCAAGTCATCGACATGGTTTCTGGATGCATGGCTTTTAACAAACATATTATCGACATATATCTCCATATTGTAGCTAATTTATTTTTTGAATTCTTTATTTACTAATTGATGGTAAGTTAGTCTTGCACTTTTTAGGCCAAAGGGCATTATCCTATAGCAAAACAAATCATGGTCAGTAATAAAGGCAATTTTTTCCTCATCTTCTAGTGGCATGCAGATTTTGTTATATCCAGAGAAGGCTTCCATGAATGATAAAAGCTTATGGCCTGCGATCACATCCACCAGTTGGTCAATTCAGGAAAGCAGGTAATTGTCTTTTGGATAGGCAATGTTCAAATTGGTAAAGTCAATACACATCCACCACTTTTCATTGGCTTTCTTCAATAGGATGATGTTGGCTAGCCATTCAAGGTAATTGACCTCCCTAATGAAGCCGGCACTCGATAACTTACTACCCTCTTCATTAATTGCCTTCTATCACTAAGGAGTGAAGTTACTCTTTTTCTACTTTACTGGTTGATGGAGGGAGTCCACTTTTAGGTGGTGCACCATCACTTGGTGGCTGATACCTAGCATGTTTGTTGGAGACCAAGCAAAAATGTTACCATTTGTTCATAAAAAAATTGACATGTTGCTGCCTTGAAGTTTCATCTAGCTTCGAGTGGATGTAGAAGATGTGTTGAGGGTTGCCATCATGTAAAGGGACAGTTAGAAAGTCATTAATATGTTTGCCTCACTCTTCAATTAACTTATGATGAGTGTCTAGACCCTTGACGGGGATGGTACTAGATGCACGAGCTTGGAGAGAGACCTTGTAGTAGCATTTTACCAAGGCCCAATTCCCTTGGACTTTCCCAATCCCTTGTGCTATTGAAAATCTTATGAGTAGATAATAAGTTGAAAGACATTTCATCCTGGTCAGCCAAGTATGGCATTGTATGCTGATGGAGCTTTGATGACGATGAAGGTTAGATGCCCCAGGACCACCAAAGGGCTTGCCCTACTATCATAGGCAATACAATGGTACCCTGAATGGGTACCGATTCCCCTAAAAACCCTAATAGCGATTCTCACATTCTTTTTAGCTATGCTAGTAAGATATTCAGTTTTAAGAGGGCATCATAAAACAAAACATCCATAGAGTTTCCATTATCGACAAGCACATGATTTACACATAGTTTGTGATATTCAAAGTTACAACCACTGCATCATCAAGTGGATATTGTATTCGCTCAACATCAGTCCAAGTGAAAGTGATGGCTTCATCAGCTCCCTTGGACTTCTACCTCTTACCGGGGTTGCTCAGAACTACCCTGCCAAAAATATTGCCAACATTGCCTAAAGCAAGATGATCGACATGTTCTTCTAGCCTCGGGGGTGGTTTTGGTAGGTGCTATAGAGCTTCTATGGTGTTGCATCTTTCTTGTCATTTTAGAAAGAACCTATCCAAATGGTTATGTCGAATGAGTTTCTTGATTTCATCCTGAAGTTGCATGCATTCTTTTATGTCATGATTATGGTCATGATGGTGAAAACAATATTTGTGCTTGTTGCATCACTCTGGTGCTATCTTCATCCTTTTAGCCTCAGACAGTTTTCCCTAACCTACATTGAAACTTTGGCTTCAGGAGCATTCAAAAGAGTATAATTGTCAAATCTCTTGGGTGGTGGGATGCCTGGTTAATCTTAGGGGTTTAGATAATATTGAACCCGAGGAGTCCTTTGGCATCATGGGGAGCAGCTTCTATGCCATTTCTTCCCTCGATCACCCTTCATTGGTAGGAATTCATGGTCTAAGGGCTTTTCCTTAAGCATCAGGATGGATGATGAGGTGGAGAGTGGAGCAGGTGCTAAAGCAGTCAAGACAACTAATGGGACATAGACACTCTATGTCATACAGGTAGGAGGAATGATTAGTAGAACATGAGTGTCGAATCCTTCCTCATCACATGCATATTTCTTTGCCCTTATAAGCAATTCAAAGAAATCTATAGGTGGTCACTTTTCTAAAGAGAAGAGGAAAGGACATTGTTGAAGACCATTCTTCATAGTAGTCATAGTAATAGAATGGTCCAGGTTATTCACTTCCAATGTCATCTCATTAAATCGGCTCATTTAGGATCACAAGGACTCTCCCTCCTATTTCATGTGGATCAAGGAGTCAAAACTCTAGCATAGTTTTCTACTGCTACCAAAATGATAAATGAATGTCCGACTTAATTAGTCAAAGGAATGAATAAACAAGGCTTTAAGCTGAAATACCAATATCGAGCAAACTTTCTGAGAGTAGAAGGGAAGGTCTGATACAGTACTCCATCAATAGCTCTGTGAATAAGTATCAAGGTTTTAAAACATTCCAAATGATCCACCAGATTAGTGGATCCCTCGTAGATGTCCAACTATGACATTTTGAAATACCTTGGTAATTGTTCCATCATGATATGGGCTTTGAATGGTGTGCCAGTGATAAAGCCAAGACCTTCATCTCTGACTAGGGCTAGACTTCATAGCATCTCAATGTGTTGATCCAAATCTCTAAGCATCTTGTCAACTTCAGCTTTTCAAGACAATTGTCCATCTAATGAATGAGCAGGTGATCGTGATGGCATCGATCCTTCATTAGACAAACATAAGTGAGGAAGCCACCTACCACACCTAGGACTTTGTGTTATACCAAGGTAAGCAGGCTCCTTGCACTCTAGACTTTGTGGGATGGAAAGTCAGCTCCACTCCTTCTACACTAATCCCAATGCTACTAGTGTATGGGGTGAAACTGCTTTGTCCTCCTCTGGTGGTGTTGCTACTATGGTGTCGCTAACACTACTCGGTGTTGGATTGCTTGAACAGTGACTGCTAGCAATTGGACTTATTGGGAAAGATGTTCTGTTGACCCCTAAAGTGATTTTGATGATAACAAAACATTGGAGCATACATTTGGTTATCTAACAACTCTTCAAATGATTAACAAGTTTTTGTAGGACAACTACATTGACACACTTTCTAAACCCTACAATCTTTATTACGTTGTGTTGAGTTGTAAAGTGTTTAGAATCTTGTAAAGAAGAACCCGACAAAAATTTCCTACTTAAATCAAGATAAAGGGTTACTTCTAGTAGTTTTCAAGCTTCAATTTTTCTTTAATTTATTATAAGAAGACCTTGAAGAAGTCTTCAAAGCTTGGCACAAGAGTTCTGGAATATTGAATTTGATTTAGCTAAAGAACAAATTTCGAGCCGACTGGATGGAGGAACCAACCGACTCTGGCATAGACACAGGAAAGAAGTTCTTTGGCATATAGATCCAGTTGACTGGCACCAAAGCCCAGTCGACTCATCTAGAACATGGTTGAGAACGTTCTGAGATTCTCAGGGATCCAAGCCGACTACATTTTAGCCTAGCCGACTCATCTAGAACTTGGTTGAGATTGCTCTGAGAGCCTTTGAGATTCAAGCCGATTGGAATTCAGCCTAGCCAACTCGTCCAGAGCGACCCATTTTCTCAACTATGGAAGCTAGTCGACTGGCGTTCAGCCCAGCCGACCCGAACTTGATCTGAACTGACTCGAAGATTATCTGAGCCGATTGGAATGACGGGATCACCTCCAACAACTAGTTCCAGTTTTCAGTTTTTGAATTCCAAAAGTGCTCCAATGTTAACTTGTCACCTTCCAATGGTCTACAACATTCAAAATCAAGGGAAGGCAGTTGAAGTATCTATAAATGAGGTGTGAGAACTTCCTTGGAGAGACTAATGAGTTAATGAACATTTTTTGAACACTTATTGATGTTAGAAGAGAGAGAGCACTTGAGCTTTGAAGTCAGCCTTTAAGCCTTCACCAACTCTTACCAGAAGCTTGAAGCACCTTTTGAGGAAATCAAGGAAGCCATTGAAGTGCATTGAAGAGCATTCAACTGATTTTCACTCGAGCTACATTGGCAACCACCATACAATAGAGTTTGTCATTATTGTTGCTTGTTTATTAAATTTGTAGAATACTTGGTTTATTGGTGAGCCTGGCTGTAAAAACTAAATAGGTTTCTTTGGTAAGCCTTTTCAAAACCAAAGTGTAGAGGTTTTAGGTGAGCCTGTGAAAAACTAGAGTGGGTTTCTTTGGTGGTCCCGGTTTAAAAACCAAAGTGTAGAGGTTGGGATTATGGGCCTGTAAAACAATCCGAATATATTCCGGTTTGGGGGATATAGTAGAAATCCTGAGTGGTGAACTTCGGTAGTAGATGTAGGAGCTGGGTTGCTCTGAACCACTATAAACCTGCCTTGTTTGTGTTATGCTTGATTTACTTTTTGCTTATACATTTATTCTTTGATTAACAGAGCACTTATCCACTAAAAGGAATTACTTGTGCACATACTTGTGAAAATTTTGTAATTCCTAATTCACCTCCCTCTAAGGAAAAGCCACCTGGGCAACAGCTGGTATCAGAGCAGTGTCTCTAATTAATTGAGTAAAGATTGATGGCTCATCCCATGATTACATCCTTGGCCAAAGGCCAGTCAACAAATAAACCTCCACTATTCACAGGCACTAATTATTCATATTGGAAAGCACGAATGAAGATTTACATACAAGCTGTAGATTTTCAATTATGGAAAGTCATCTTAAAAGGGCCACACATTTCCATAATTAAAGTTGATGGCGTGGACATCCCTAAGCCTGAAGAGGACTGGGATGATCATGACATGAAGATGGGGGAATTAAATGCCAAAGCAATGAATTTACTATATTGTGATTTGGATGCAAACGACTTCAACCGAATTTCCACTTGCTCTTCAGCAAAGGAAATCTGGGACAAACTCGAAGTAACCCATGAGGGTACTTCCCAAGTGAAAACCTCAAAGATAAATCTTTTAGTCCATAATTATGAATTATTTAAAATAGAACCTTCTGAAATAATTTCTGTCATGTTCTCTAGATTTACAGATATTTTTAATAGTTTGAAGAGTCTTGGCAGGGTATACTCCAATGCAGATCTAGTTCAGAAGATACTCCATTCTCTTCCTGACAAATGGGATCCCAAAGTGACTACAATCCAGGAAGCCAAAGATCTCAACACACTTATACTGGATGAACTGTTGGGATCGCTCATCACCCACGAGCTGATAATGCAGCACAGAGTGAAAGATGAACATAAGAAAAAGAAGACAATAGCCTTCAAAGCTGCTTCCGAATCAAAGAGAGATGATGAAGAATCAGAAGAAGAAAGTACCTCCTCCAATGATGACCCAGAAGACGATAACATTGCAATGGTTGTGAGGAGATTCAGAAAATTTATTGGAAGAAAGAAAGGAAGATACAACCAGAAATTTCATAAGAAGGATTATGGAAAGGAAAAAGAGAAGGACAGAGAGAAAGATAAAGAAGTAGTCCCCACATGCTACGAATGCAATAAGCTGGGGCGCATATGTCCAGACTGTCCACTATTGAAGAAATCCTTAAGACAGAAGAAGAAAAAGAAAGCCATGGTTGCCACTTGGTCCGACAGTGAAGAATCATCTTCATCTGAAGAAGAAGAGACCACCAAGACTGCAAATCTATGTTTAATGGGTCTCGAAGATGAGGTAACATCCCTTAACAATTCCACCGAATTCATATTTGAAGAATTAAATTTTGCTTTTCATGATTTACTATCTGAATTTAAGAAAGATGGAGTAAAGATAAAATCATTGAAAAATATGAATGACTTTTTACTCAAACAAAAAGATGAAATTTCAGAAAAGAATCTTTTATTATAAAAAGAACTACATGACTTTTATGAAAAATTTGAAAAGCTGAAAAATGAAAATCTTTTATGTGTAAAGAAAAATAGTGATTTACTTGCTAAAAAAAATGAATTGAAAAAGGAGGTTACAAAACTCAAGCCTTTAGATGAAAAACTCACTTTGTCTTCAAATAAGCTTGAGTTGATTTTAAAAGAACAACGGATTTTAGGAAACAAAGCTAGAATTGGTTTTAAAACTTCTTTTACAAATGGAATTTCAGCAACTACTTTGTGTAATTTAAAATACCTATTCAAAATGTTTTATCACAAAAGGTTCTAACTAAACCCAAAACTGTTTCAACTTCAAATTCATTATTATATGTTCCTAAAAATTTGAGCAAAAATGCATACATATCAAAAAGTTCAAAATCTACATCAAGTGCATCAACATTTAGAGCTTCAAATTCTGCTTCTATTAAAAATTCTAAAGTTGTATGCTATGTTTGTAAAAGAATAGGATATAAAGCTTTTGAATGCAATAATTCTAGAAATGTCCTTAAGAAAGTAAGAAAGATTTGGGTTCCCAAAGAAACCACCTCTGCTGACCTGCAAGGACCCAAGGTAGCTTGGGTACCTAAAAGAATTCATTGACTGTTTTGCAGGAATGTCTTGTAGCCCAAAAATTGAAGAAAATGTGGTACTTGGATAGTGGCTGCTCAAGACATATGACGGTTGACAAGGACCAATTTATCACCCTTGAAATGAAAGAAGGAGGCTTGGTCACCTTTAGAGACAATGGCAAAGGAAAAATAATCGGTATTGGTAAGATCAAAATAACTCCCTTCACTTTTATTGAAAATTTTTTTCTAGTAGACAAGTTGAAGCATAATCTCTTAAGTATAAGTCAATTATGTGATAAAGGCTTCAAGGTTGTCTGTGAATCTTTTATGTGTATAGTAACCAACTCTTTAGATTCTAGCAATAAGTTTATTTGACATAGACTCGGGAATATCTATGTGGCAGACTTAATGATCTTGCTATGTCAAGTAGCCCTAGTCTAGTTGTAATGAATGCTAAGACCAAAGAGTCAGGCTTACTATGGCTTAGACGATTAGGTCATGCTAGCATGCATACTATTGCCAAACTAATTTCTAAAGATCTTGTTAAAGGCATGCCTAAGTTTAAAGTTGATTTAAATCATGTTTGTGATGCATGCCAGATGGGTAAACAAACTAGGGGGAGTTTTAAATCAAAGAATATAGTTTCTACAACAAGACCGCTTCAACTGCTTTACATGGATCTTTTCGGACCTACTAGGACCATAAGCCTAGGAGGTATGAAATATGGTCTTGTGATAGTAGATTATTTTTCAAGATTTACTTGAGTTTTTTTTATTGCTTCGAAAGATGAAACTTTTCATGTTTTCAAAAAATTTCATAAAAATGTTTCAAATCAAAAGAACTTATCTTTGATTTTAATTAGAAGTGATCATGGAACAGAATTTGAAAATCATTTTTTTCAAGATTATTGTACTGAATTTGGCGTTGATCATAACTTCTCCGCTTCTAGAACACCTCAACAAAATGGTGTTGTAGAGAGGAATAATTGGACATTGGAAGAAATGGCTCACACAATGTTTTGTGAAGGCAATCTTCCAAAGTACTTTTGGGCAGAAGCGGTGAACACTGCATGTTATATTTTAAACCGCATTTTGATCCGTCCTATTTTAAAGAAAACTCCCTATGAGCTTTGGAATGATAGAAAACCCAATATTAGTTATTTTTATGTGTTTGGATGCAAATGCTTTGTGTATAACAATGGAAAAGATAATTTAGAAAAATTTGATTCTAAAGCTAATGATGCAATTTTCCTAAGTTATTCATTACATAGCAAAGCATATCAGGTTTTTAATAAAAGGACTCTTATTGTTGAAGAGTCAATTCATGTTGTATTTATAGAAACTAACCCTACACCTTCTAGACAAGAAGAGTGCATAGATAATGATGCAGGTACATTGAAAAAAAGGAATGGATGACTTGAGCATTCAAGACAAAGGCACTCAAGATGGAGAAGAAACGGTATGTAAGGATCACAATGATCTACCGAGAGACTGGAGGTATGTTACATCTCACCCTAAAGAATTAATTATAGGAGATCCTTCGCATGGTGTTAGGAATTGGTTGGCACATCAGGATGCACATAATTACCTTGCCTTTGTATCTCAAATAGAACCCCATAGCTTAGAAGAGGCTGAAACTGACCCAAACTAGATGATGGCAATGCATGAAGAATTAAACCAGTTTGAAAAAAATAAGGTATGGACAGTTGTAGATAGACCTACTGACCATCCAATAATAAGAACCAAATGGGTCTATAGAAATAAATTAGATGAGCAAGGAAACATTATAAGAAACAAAGCTAGATTAGTGGCTAAGGGATACAACCAAGAAGAAGGTATTGATTTTGATGAAACATATGCACCCGTAGCAAGACTAGAAGCCATTAGATTACTACTTGCATTTGGTTGCTACATGAACTTTAAACTCTTTCAAATGGATGTAAAAAGTGCATTTCTTAATGATTTTATCTTTGAACAAGTTTTTGTGGAACAACCACCAGGTTTTGAAAATCACACTTTTCCAAACCATGTATTTAAATTAAACAAAGCATTGCAAGGTTTGAAACAAGCACCAAGGGCCTGGTACGATAGACTTAGCATTTTCTTAATTGAAAATGATTTTTCAAGAGGAAATGTAGACAAAACTCTATTTATCAAAAAGAAGAATAATGACATCTTAGTTGTACAAATATATGTTGATGATATCATTTTTGGTGCAACTAACGAATCTCTATATAAAGATTTTGCTAAGCTTAAGCAGGGAGATTTTGAAATGAGCTTAATGGGCGAGCTAAACTACTTCCTTGGACTTCAAGTAAAACAAACAAAGGAAGGCATCTTCATCAACCAAGCCAAATACATCAAGGAAATCATCAAAAAGTTTGGTATGGAGAGTAGCAAAACAATGAGCACACCCTTGAGCCTAGCTTGCATATTGGACAAAGATGAGAATGGATCCAATGTTGACCTAAAGCTATATAGAGGTATGATCGGATCCTTATTATATTTGATTGAAAATAGACCTGACATATTATATAGTATATGTGTATGTGCTAGATTTCAATCATCTCCAAAAGAAACACATATGCTTGCTGTTAAAAGAATAATTCAATATTTGAAAGGAACAAGTAATTTAGGAATTTGGTATTCTAAACATTCTACCCTGAATTTGATTGGATTCTCTGATGTTGATTATGTTGGTTGCAAAATAGATAGAAAAAGCACTAGCGGTACATGCCAATTTCTAGGGTTGAATTTAATTTCATGGCAATATAAGAAGCAGAACTCCGTAGCCTTGTCCACAACTGAGGCTGAGTACGTGGTTGCTGGTAGTTGTTGTGCTCAAGTGTTGTAGATTAAACAACAACTAGAAGACTTTGATGTATCACAATCTAAAATTCCAATTAAATGTGATAACACAGGTACTATCAAATTGACAAAGAATCCAATCAACACTCTAGAACCAAGCACATTGAAATTAGATATTATTTTATTAGAGATCATGTTTCAAATAATAATATTGTGCTTGATTTTGTTCCTATTGAAGATCAATTAGCTGACATATTTACTAAGCCACTTAATCAAGATAGATTTAAGCTAATTAGGAGCGAATTAGGACTTTGCGATCCTTTCTAAATTCTCCAACCTAATTCCTTCAAATTTAAGGAAACATTATCTAGAGAACCTCCTGATTTCATTCTATATCATAAAGTCTTAATTTCCTTTGACATTCTCTTCAAAATCTTTCTAATTTATAATCAATTTTTCTAAAACTCTATTTTCTCTATTCGAGTCGACTGGATCTTAATCCGAGTTGACTGGATTTTCTGAGAGTTTTGAGTGAGTTCTGGACTAGCCGACTCGAGAATTTTCAAGTCGAATAGATCTTCTGATGGTTTTGGTAGAGCTCTGGCCGAGCCGACTCGAGCCTTTTTTGGGCTATTTGAGTCGACTGGAATTTCACACCTAAGTGTTTTGCCTTGGGTTATAAACCATTCTCTGAGCCGTTCAACCTCTATTTTGTCTTCTCTAACGGTTCGTTGCTCTCCAAAAACTACTCCAAAGACTTCTATCTATTTTCCAAACACTCCAATCTCTCGGTTTTCCATCTTCACTAGCAAATGGATCCCAAGCAAGCAACGGGTAAACACTCCATTAGGGCTGCTCCAACTATTGAAAGGGAAAGGAGGACCAAAAGGCGTCAAGAAGAGCCAAGTAGCACCGTTCACAGTGAGGAACCTGTAGAAGAAGTCACGAGGGATGCTCCAACTATTCATAGTCAAGTGCCCTCGATGTCTACATGACCAGTAACCTCTGGCCGATGCATTAACTTTGAATTTATCAAGGAGATTGGGTTGAAAATAGGAGATTTGATTGAAGATCAAGGATGGAGGAAATTTTGTTCTTTGAATGAAAAGACTTATCCCTCTCTTGTTAGAAGTTTTTATGAAAATCTATGATTGGGAGCAAATCATGTTGAGTCCACTATTAAAGGAAAGAGGATTATTGTCAATGAGGAATTTCTCCATGGTTTACTAGACATACCTTCTGATGGAGTGAAATTTCTAGTGATTGACAATAGGAAAAATACTTTAAGAACAATATTGAACAAAGAAGATGTTGGAGGAATTGGAACTATATTTGCTAACACCCTATCTTTGGAAATGAGATTGCTTCACACTTTTATTTGCAGAATATTCTTGCAAAGAACAGGAAGATTTGATTGGATGAGTGAAAAAGATTTATGCCTTATGGAACACATTTTAGAGAAAACTCCTGTAAATCTATCCTACATTATAATTATTCAAATAAAGGAGACAGTTAGAAAGGCTAAATCTTGTCTACCCTATGGAATGATGCTTACCCTACTGTTTAAATCTCAAAGAGTGAGTTTGGAGGGTGAAGATGGAATAGAACTCCATACAGATGTCTACACTTCCAAATCTCTAGAGATAATAGGGTATTTCCAAGTGGAAGGAGTTTGGAGGAAAAAAGGCACAAATGTCAGGGCAATAGGCAGCTCAAGTAGTGAAGAGGAAGAAAAGGAAGAGAATGTAGAAATAGCTGGAACTTCTTCTGCACCAGTACCTGAGCCTGAGTCTCATATTTCTGAGCCTGCTACTACTATTGAGGAAACTAGAACACCTTCTCCTATGTTTGATATGCTTGCAGCGGAGTTTGATTTGCCTGCACCCAAGTTTGACTTGCCTGCAGCTAATATTCTTTTACCTGACTACCCTCCTGCAGCATCACAACCTCCAATCTTTCAAAGTCAGATTGAAGAACATATGAGAAGCTTGACAAGTGCACTGATAGGTACAATTACTTCTCTATTTAGTGATATGAGAAGGTCAGTGGACAGCATATTGGATAGATGAGAAGAGCATGTTTCAAATATACAAGGAAAGGTTGA
This sequence comes from Areca catechu, assembly GCA_021397845.1. Lineage (NCBI taxonomy): Eukaryota > Viridiplantae > Streptophyta > Magnoliopsida > Arecales > Arecaceae > Areca > Areca catechu. The sequence goes on from CM038041.1 coordinate 75,365,064, forward strand.
AGCTATGGAAGCTTCAAGATCGACACCTCAAATAGAACTTCAACCAATCTTAAATTGTACCTCCTCTAGTTCTGAAGCTATTTTGAAAAACATGGATGTAACATTGAAGGAATACAGAACTGAACTGAATGAAGCCAAATGTACATTAGAAACTATTATAGAAACTAGACAGATGGCTGATGACTATACTAAAGGCATTGGGATCATCAGGTCAGAGCTTGGAAGACTTCGAGGATCAGTTGAGGCATTTGCCAATGTCCAAGCTTCTGAGCTTATATCAATGCAGAAAGAAATCGGTGAGATGAAGGAGGCAGTGAACAAAGTGACAGCAAGCCTCAATGATATGGAGCAACAACTAGGAGCAATCTGGATGGAGATGGTTTCTATCTATGGCACTGTCAGATCCTTGGAGGTCACTACTAGGACCAGACCCTTGTATGATCCACCTCCTATTTCCACTAGGGCTTCTAGTACCTCTCATCACCCTAGGGCACCTCCTCCTCATTCTTCCTCTAGCAAACATCCTAGACCTACTTCTTGGCATGGTGCCAATGTACCTAAGGATGATTTTGAGTAGATCTTTAATAGGTTCAGTACTTTTTTGAAGCTTTTTGAAATTTATGTAATGGTTGATGTACTATTTTTTTTTTATATAAATGAAATGAACATCTTTTTGGACACTATTGTGTATTTGTGTTTTCTTGTTTATACTCTTTATATTGTTTAAATAGAATTCTCTCTCTTATCTGAGAAAGTAAAATTATCTCAAACAAATCTTGAAACTTTCTCAATCTATAAAAAAATCTAATCTTAACTGTTTAATCCTTTTATTTTGATGACAAAAAGGGGGAGAACCATAGAGTGCATGAAAGAAGAAACTCAATGAACTACAATAGACAGGGGGAGCTTTATTATTTTTGAATGATTTTTGCATACTTTTTTGTTGAAATGTTCAAATGAATGATAAAGGGGGATGAAATTTAAAGATATCTCATATTATTTATAAATTTTATAAAAAGGAAGAGATATTCATGTTTAATTTACATGCTGCAATGACTACTATGATGCTCTCTACTTATTACATCTATCTGTCAATACTTAATACTGCTTGATACATACAAGCAATCATTCTCTAATACTTACAATTTATAAATTTGACCTTGTGTATAACTGTATAGCATATATTGATACACATTTGAGAATACAGCTGATGTTATGATTTTTCAAACAAGTGTAAATGCTTACTATGATATACATCCATAATTGTGAATAGAATGGATTCTTTTCATGCCCAGTATTTTGTCATCATCAAAAAGGGGGAGATTGTTGACCCCTAAATTGATTTTGATGATAACAAAACATTGGAGCATACATTTAGTTATTTAACAACTTTTCAAATGATTGAAAAGTTTTTGTAGGACAACTGCATTGACACACTTTCTGAACCCTACAATCTTTATTGCATTGTGTTGAGTTGTAAAGTGTTTAGAATCTTGTAAAGAAGAATCCTACAAAAATTTCCTACTTAAATCAAGATAAATGGTTACTTATAGTAGTTTTCAATGTTCAATTTTTCTTGAATTTATTGTAAGAAGACCTTGAAGAAGTCTTCAAAGCTTGGCACAAGAGTTCTAGAAGATTTAATTTGATTTGGCTGAAGAACAAATTTTGAGCCGACTGGATGGAGGAACCAGCCGACTCTGGCACTGGCACAGGAAAGAAGTTCTCTGGCACATAGATCCAACCGACTGGCACCAAAGCCTAGCCGACTCGTCCAGAACATGGTTGAGAACATTCTGAGATTCTCAGGGATACGAGCCAACTGCATTTTAGCCTAGCTGACTCATCCAGAACTTGGTTGAGATTTCTCTGAGAGCCTCTGAGATCCGAGCTGACTATAATTCAGTCTAGCCGACTCGTCCAGAGTAACCCATTTTCTCAACTGTGGAAGCTAGCCAACTGGCATTTAGCCCAGCCGACCCGAACTTGATCTGAGCTGACTCGAAGATTATCCGAGCCGACTGGAATGATGGGATCACCTCCAACGGCTAGTTTGAATTTTTAGTTTTTGAATTCCAAAAGTGCTCCAACGGTAACCTGTCACCGTCCAACGGTCTACAACATTCAAAATCAAGGGAAGGCAGTTGAAGTCTCTATAAATTAGGTATGAGAACATCCTTTGAGAGACTAATGAGTTAATGAACATTTATTGAACACTTATAGATGTAAGAAGATTGAGAGCACTTGAGCTTTGAAGTCAGCCTTTAAGCCTTTACCAACTCTTACCAGAAGCTTGAAGCACCTTTTGAGGAAAGCAAGGATGACATTGAAATGCATTGAAGAGAATTCAACTGAGCTTCACTCAAGCTGCATTGGCAACCACCAGACAATAGAGTTTGTCATTATTGTTGCTTGTTTATTCTATTTTTAGATTACTTGTGTTATTGGTGAGCCCAGTTGTAAAAACCAAATAGGTTTCTTTGGTTTCCTTTTCAAAACCAAAGTGTAGAGGTTTTAGGTGAGCCTGTGAAAACCTGGAGTGGATTTCTTTGGTAAGCCTAGTTTAAAAACCAAAGTGTAGAGGTTGGGATTGTGAGCTTGTAAAACAATCTAACTGTATTGCAGTTTGGGGGATATAGTGGAAATCCCGAGTGGTGAACTTATGTAGTGGATGTAGGAGCTGGGATGCTCCGAACCACTATAAACCTGCGTTGTTTGTCTTGTGCTTGATTTACTTTTTGTTTCTGCATTTATTCTCTGATTAACACAGCACCTATCCACTAAAAGGAATTACTTGTGCACATACTTGCGAAAATTTTGTAATTCCCAATTCACCACCCTCTTGGGAAAAGCCACCTAGGCAACATGTTCTGAGCGATTATGTTGGCTTCTCTATTGGCTGGTACCAACTTGAGGCTATAGAGCAAGACTTCGAACAGGTCCACCAGCCTACCACGAAGTAGTACTAGAGCACTAGGTTGACAAGCCTTTAGGTAGCATGATAACCCCACTCGATGTTTCTTCCCAGAAATTGGCAAAACAAAGATAAACCTTTAGGTAATGCCCTTCCTTTATCTATTTTTGCTAGCTCGCCCTTGGAGTATGCAGGAGGAGGGGTGCTCACGGGTTGTATGGCTTTAGTGAAGGCACTCCGATGCTCAAGTCATTATTAGATAATAGCAGGTAAGAAATAGAGCGAGAGAGGATAATAGTTCATGGGAATGTACCTTAGCGGCTATCAAGGAGCCATCTTTTATAGGCAAAATGATAGGAGTACTTTAGGAATATTGAAACCATTAGGGGGTTGGTGGGATTTGACTAGGTATAAAATCATGTCAAAGGATCGAGCAAAAAGTTGTACTACCATTTTGTCCCCCTAATAATGAGGCCTTTGTCTTATTTGCATTGCCAACATTTTCTTTAATTGCTATTTGGATTGTAGACTAGAGTAGGTCATGTCCCTTTTAATTAGGGAGATATACTAGAGATTACAGGATGCGATCTCCTGATCACGCCTTTAAGCTGATGGGGATAAGCATCAGATAACCTTTCCTTTATGTTGTTTCATAGTGCTTTACTAGAAAATTTCCCTCTTTCTAAAGGTAAACCAGGTTAAGTATAAACTAGGTTAAGGGTAATCTAGGCAAGGCTCAATTAGGCAAGGCTTAATGATAAGTATATTAAATATCCCAATTTAAGTATTAAAATATATACATTAATTGATCTTTATTCATTAAGAAGTGATACTTTTTTTCATGTTTAATAAAAAGAAGTATACAGATAGAAAGAGCTAAATCTGTAGAATCCAAAGAACCAAATGACATTCAAATCAAAGTTCAAATAGGCCTAGAATGAATAAGATTTATGTCTAGCATAGATCTTAGTGCAGCTGGTCCACCATGGGTAACCACTCGGTCCACAGCCCCTATTCCATGGACCAGCACTATCTTCCTTCTTAGCCCATGCCACCTTCACCTGTTTTGAGCCATCGACACTGCCATAGGCTACCCGCTATCGCCTGTCACCATAATTGCTAGCCTGAGACACTATCAACCTCTCCATCGTGGTCGTCTTCCCATAGCTACCATCATCTTCCCTAACCAAATCTGTTGCCCAGTTGGCCAACCCAAGAGGGGGGTGAATTGGGTTTGAAAAATTTTTGAGCAAGCATGTGCCTTTCTTTAAACAATTACAATATATGTATTATGAGCCTTGTATTGTCTGTAGAGTGGAAGCAAGTAAATCAACAAAATAAACAGCAATCACACAAATATAACAATGTATGGTGCTTCGAAGCAACCCACAGCCCCTACATCCACTATCCAAGGTACCACTTCGGTTTTCCACTTTATTCACCAATGAATATAGCCGTTTTGTTTTACACCGAGCTCACAAATCAAAACCCAATCTTGGTTTTACACCAGAATCACCAAGAACCCAACCTTTGGTTTTCATGGGCTCACCAAAAAACCCACTCTTATTTTTACACCAGGCTTACCAAGAACCCAACCTTTGGTTTTCACGAGCTCACCAAAAACCTACTACAAAAATAACGAAAACAAACAAGTAAACAATGCAACTTATACAAACTCCTTGAGTATAAAAGTTGCAGCTTTAGCCCATTGAATGTTGCTCTTCTATGCTCTTTCTCTTCTTTACAAGATGCCTCAAGAGTTGTAGTAGAATGCTCTTGAATCTCACTTGAGTGTGGAAGATGAAACTCACTTGATTCTCTAAAAGATTTTTTTTTTGAAGCTCATTCTTTCTTCTCTAACTCCAAAACTATTCCATTCCTCAAAAAAACTTTATTCTTCAATCTCTTTTCTCCTCTTAAAAAAAATCTCTCTTCTCTTCACTTTGATCCATCACATATATGTTTTGGAAGTGTTCCCAAGTTGTTTGGACCATTGGAGTGCCTTGGAAAATGAAATATGACCATTTGGAACCATTGGAAGGAAGAAAAATAATTTCTGCAACTAGCCATTGCTGTTTGAAAGTGCAGAACTCGAGTCGGCTCAAGCCATCCGAGTTGACTCAAAGTCAAATTGAATTCTAGCATAAATGGCTGGCAGATCTTGAGTCAGCTCGATATCATAGTATAGAAAAAATAAGTTTCTATTCAAGTCAACTCATTTCATCTCGAGTCGACTTGAGCAAACGAGTTGTGTCAATCTATAGAACTTCTTTCTTGTGCTATGCCATGCCAGGATTTGAGTTGGCTCATCCAAATTTTGTCCAAAAGCTTTCAAACTTCTCCAAACTTTTTCGAACATCTTCCAAACTACATCAAACATCTTTTAAACCTATGATACTCTACAAAAACAATCTTTACAAGGATAATTAGTAACATAATCGTGCATCAATATTTTGTAATCATCAAAATCAATCCTATGGTCAATAAAATCTAAGCCACCTCCATCTCTGCCATCTCCATAGCAATCGCCACCATCACCTCCTTCTTGCTCAACACCATATCTCGAGTCACCTTTGCCACCACTAGCCATTACTTCTTCTGCCCATCTCTGCCATAGTTGTTGTCACAATCCTTCTCATCCCTTCTCGTTGTCTTATTTTTGCCATCACAACTGCAAGCCACCTCCTCCTTGAAATTGCCAGCTATCAAGACCTTCTTCCCTGTTGGCAACGATCATCCCCACTGATGGAGGTGGGTGTTGGGCTATTGCATTTGGGTCCAATCATGTGGCCCAAAAACCATATAGCTAAAGTCAATGGCTCATATTGAATCTGATTGAGAGAGGAAGGCTAGATCATGATCTTTAGCTTGATTTCCACTAATTAATAGACCATAATCCATCCATATGAAGATCTGATGACTCTCTTCTAATCTGACATAGATTAGGACATACAATAGTAGATTTGGCATGGATTTTGATAGGATTTCAGCCCTGTGATGTAGAATAGATGGCTGAGAAATTTTCTCACAATATAAAGCTAATTCTAACTCAAATTCACTCCAAATTTGACTAGAAGAAAGCCCTCACTGAGCTCTATAAAAGAAGTATCCTAGGTCATTAGTTCAATAGTAGTTCTTTATTTTATTTTTAATTTATTTAGATCTTGTTTTAGGTTTTCGGAAGAAAGGAAAATATAGAGAAAGTCTTGGCGATCAACATCATGAGTATCTAAAAGCCTGGTTCTCAAAAAGATAGAGTCAATTTTTAATTTTTAATCTTGTAGTACTTATTTTGTGCTATCTTGTAAGCTTTTCTTTGAATTTAATGAATATCCTTTATTCAAGATTACTTGCAAGTTTTTATACTTTATGTGATTGATCTTTAAATAATTTTTATATGCAAGGGATGGACCATTATCGGAAGATATGCTCTATGCTCAAACAATATAAATTATCTTAAGAAATTATTCGTGTATTTGACTATTTCTTCTAGATCTTTATGATTCGACTTTGAATAGCTTACACTCTAAGGAGATAGATCATGATCAAGAGATACAGTTCAAGCTCAAAGTGAGATAAGTAATAATCAAATCTAATTATAAAATATGTTGATCGATTATCATTGTTGCAATAATTAATAGTACCAATATTGAAATTAAAATTTGATTTGAAATCTCAGGACCTCGTTATAATATCATTTTTCCTATTTTTATCATTTAGTTATTATTTTCTTATTCCATAAAATTTTTTAAAGTAAAATTATTAATAATAATTTTTCTATCTTTTTGTGAAACAATTACCCTTGATCCCCAAGGATATGATCCCTACTTATCCTAGCTATAGTAGTGAGATAGGTTTTATTTTTGATAGCCCTTACAATAAGTGATCACTTAACAAGGATAAAGATCGAGCGACCAAAGATCTATTATGTTGTTCATCTAGTATGAGGGTCTGCCAGGCCAAGGGCCGAGTCATTATCAAGTTGAGGGTTGAGACTCATATTTTGACATGTTCAAAGGGGACTGCTCTAGTTATTAAAGAGGTGAAGGTTACTTATCAGGATTGAGAGGGATCCAATATTATAATTCCACCCTCAAAGTGAAGGAAAACCAGTGCATCGGATGCCTACCCTAGGCATGCTACACTAGGGAGTAGGTATTGCATAATTAAACTTTTTAAGCATGCATATGGAAAAAACCTACTCATGCACAAGATCTAACATAAAATGATGCATGAAATTGAAACATAAGCATGTATAGGAAATTGCAATAATCATAAATAACATGATATAATCTAGATCTAAGCATGCATGATAACAAAAAATAAATCACATACCTTTGTAGAGCTTCCTTTAATAGCAAATCGAAGTAGCCGGTTGAACTCCTTCAATAGCAAATCAGATTTGCAATAGCAAGAAGAAGAGATCGATCCAATCTCTCGAGGTGTCCAAAAATCTACCATCTAGAGTATCCATGCATGGGCTCTCATTGATCCAACTCCTGGCTGGATGCTAGTCCTCCAGGAATCAAAACACTAGGTCATGGAAATGTCCAGCAAGAAAAACCAAAAGATCCCCTCAGACGGTCTTCTCCAAGACATCCCAAACTCAATGAAGAGCACACAAAGGAAAACTCAAATAGAGAAAGGTTTTCACGGAATGCTAAACAAAATTCCATGCTAAGAAAACCATCCCAAAAACTCTCGTTCTCTGCTCTTATTCCATCCCCTATTTCATCCCCTCATAAACTGAAAGCCATCGGGTTGAAGAAACCCACTCAAAGATCAGAGGTGCTCAGTCTCTGAACAAAATGGAACAAAAAACACAGAGCAGCTTTGCCACAGAAGAGGATTGGCAAACACCAAGACTCATCGATGGCTGGAACACAACCAAGCCAAGGGGGATCAAGCAAGACAAACCGAGGGGACCAAGAGCGGTGAACCTCCTCCCTTCTCACAGTAAGCCATGTTTTCTTCTTCTCTCTTGCTCAAACCCTCTCCCTTCATCTCTCCATCGCACGGCCTGCAACATGGAATATCTTTAATCGATGAAGAATGCTGAGATAACCTGTGAGGGAAAAAATGGAGGACACCGTGAGAAGTCAATATAAAACCTGATCTATATGCTGCTAAGAATACCCGTGACAGCTACCAGGACATCGTGAGAAAAGCCACATAAATCCAAAACTCTTTTGAAATGCACTTGATTGGATAAAAGACTCCTAGAACCACCAGCTAGGAGAGGCAAAAAATGAATGAAAACTGAGGGACCCAATCTAGCTTGCTGAGCAATGGATAATCCCAAGCGCATTCTAACAACAAGCTAATCTTATCCAACGCACATGGTAAAAACAAGGGAATGCAAGATAGAGCGGAAGAGGGAGAAACCGTGTAAAATAAGCCATGATTTAAACCATTTAAATCACCATGTAAAATATCCTATGATAAAACCCAGTTCAATAAAACCAAAAATTGGTTCACCAAGAAAACCCCGGTCTGACCAAACCCAATCAATAAGAAAATTGGGTTCAGTCCTGATCTACCAGTATCAATTCCTGGTTGACCCAAACTAATCCTGGTACATCGAAATCAGACCAGGTGGACTAGAAAAAATCCAATGTGTGCTCAAGAGACCATTTGACCTTAATACCGAAATGATTTCCAATCATTGATCAATTCCTAGATCAGAAAGAAATCCTTTATGGCATATGTCCCCATAGGTTCGAACCTAAATGGTAGCACTGGAACACTTCCAGTACCAGCACGAGATACCATCCAGCAATGGGTCCCGATGTTTGGATAGCTCGAAGATATAAAAGCAATCTATCAAACCTCGGGCATATGGTTACCCTATAATTCATCCCTATGACCTCCAATGCTCAAGATGACCTAGGGTTAGACTGCCAACCCTAATTGAGTCAATCCACAACATGTCTCAACCTCGCAAGTCCAGTGACTCCTCACTAGGACTACCCCGATCGAGGATTTGCTAAATTGAGACATTGCAAGACATTCAATCCAAACAACTTGGACAGGTCAATTACATCTTGGTCCAGCACTACTCCATAAGTACTTGCCTATACCCAGAAACCTTCCATCACCGGATTAGAAATCCTGATAGTCCGGCACCGAAGCACAGGGATTGCTTGCAAGCTACCATGGTGACCTCAGGTCAGAGGGACACATATACCCATATCCAATCGCGAGCAATCCTTTAGCAGAAAGGAGCTCCAGGAGTCATGTTCAATAAGATGTCACACATCCTACTTGCAGATCACATTAGTGTCACCACACTCCTTTGGTCAAGAGGACAACCAAATGATGTGAACCACAATAACCTATAATTAATACATTGCCGTCTTGTATAATGTATCCTTTGGTTGTGAACCATTTTAAAGGACCACTCTATATATCCTCCCTAAATCGAAGTCAGTGCAGTCCTAAGGACTTCATAACATAAATAGAGTTCATTACAGGGAAATTAATAATATGATGAGCTGCCAAAATAAAGTTTTATTAATTCATTTACAAATTACAGTATTGAGCACAACCATCTACATCCAAGGCGATTGACTTTGGGACACATTCCCAACACAAAGATAGAGAGCAGGCCTTGGGTAGGACCATTTGAAGATCTTTCATATAGTTAACCTATAACTAGTGTTGTTTTGTCTATCTCTTGAGGTATGCCATAGCTAACCCGTTTTCCTCTTTGATTGGTTAATGATCAAGGGCTGAAGGTTGACGGTTGAGGGTTGTGGATTACGGATTATGGGTCAGCTGATCTCTCTCCCTCGTAGATGTTTGGTTGGTGTTCCACCTGAGATAGTGCCTTATACATAAACAACATGAGAATAGGTGGCATGATTTTATGGATTACAAGAGTCAAAAAAAAAGTGGGTCGGAGTAATCTCTACCTTATCTTAGAGACAAATCACTGTGTTCCTCGATACTCATCGCCGCTTGCCTTAGAACCCGGCAAGAACCCCACATTATTCATTAGGGATATGTTTACATAACTCAGCTTATCTATTTAATTAGATTCATCTTAAATATATTCTTACCTTACGTATATAAGATATAGCATGGTAAGAAGCTGAGTCTTGATCATTTCAAGATTGCAAGATGTTCCACCTATGTTAAACAACTATAGGTAGACAAGTTAGAGATTAGGTTATTAATGGCCTGTATGTTGGGTTACCTAGGTCAAGTGCAGCAGAAGACTAGGTTTCAAAAATTTCATATTTGAAACCCTAACCGGCTAGAACCCTAAACCCTGGGATCACTTGTGTATAACAACTAATAAAACAAATCATTAGGATTATAGAGGAATACCTGGAATGCCGTATTCCTTAATTTTCAGGAGGCACACAAGTGCATGCCCTCTAGAGGTGATCAACACTAGAATGGAACCAAGGAAGCACTCCTACGAAGGTTGCTTGTTTGCTTGGTACTCTTCCGGCAGCCTTTCGGACATTCCATCTTTACTGGATCCCCTACTCTCCTATATGGTTCTTAGAGAATACTTTGAATCCACTCTCAATTTTTTAATACCCCTTCTATTTTTCTCCCTAGGCTCTTGTCTTAATTAGACTAGCCTTGTCTAGATAGAACAAGTAATGTCTTAAAGAGATAAACTTGTCTTAAGGGAGCGGGAGAAAAAATAGCAGTAATATTCTAATGGGAGTCTCATCTACCATGGCATCAGATTACCAACATCATTATATAGAGTGGGATGGGGTGCCTGATATGTCTATCTATCAGCCAGTTGATAAGACCCTTCAAACAGAAGGAGTCTTATAAGGATAGAAAAACATATATGGATAAGACCTTTCATGCGCCAAGAGACAAGTCTTTATCTCTTCAGTTTCTTGCAATTTTTCTCCTTCTACCACATGGCATTGATTGGTTATTGGAAGCCCACGAGGTATGATTTAAGATATGAGGCATCAGAGAAACACGAGCCTTCAAATAGAAGGACTCTTCTTTCAAATTAGTGCCAAAATGAAGAGACGCAACTCTTCATTTTGCGCCAATCCCTTCCACACCAAATTCTACCCTTTTGACCAGTCATATGCTTCCAAAAAAGGCATGGAGATGTGGATGAAGTCCTTTGGAATTTTTCTACCCTTGATGACTGATTGACAGAAGGACTCTTGGTCCTTCTACACACATGCATTTTGGCGCACAAGAAGAATTGGCGCCAAGAGTCCATGCCTTGTAGGACTCTTTAATTTGACCAAGATAAATGCCAAATAAACTTAGAAGAATATTGAATTAGGCTGCCCCACTTAGGAGTCAACCCAATTTAAATATCACTTAAATTAGTTTGCCTAATTAGCAAACAAGCTAACACAATTCAATTGAGTTAGGAGTTGGGCTAGCCAATATATGCTAGCATGTCAATTAGCTAGCCAATTAGAATCCCATGATCCTAATAAATATACAATAAACTTACTTGGCCAATTCCCTGATGTGTGTGACCTATTGGGTTCCATATATAGCAAGCAATAGGTCTAGATCCAAGCCAATTCGATCCAATCAAACTCAATTGACCTAATTTGGTCAAATTGAACTGACTAAGTTGCCAATTCGAACCAACTTCCGAATTAACTCATAAATCCAATCAAATTGATCTATGAATACCCATAAGACATGATTGACATCTAGCAACATGTCATGCCTACTTGAAAGATAAGGAATTTTTAAAAATTACTGAAATATCCTTCAGTGAAAAGTTACCATGCAATTTAATCATTCGATCTCTCTTTATCCTAATTAAGTGATGGGCATAGATAAATGTCAAACCCTAGCACTTAATCCTTTTAAATCTTAAATTGATAATGAAGACTGGATCGATGAAAGATTAGAAATCCTATCTAATCTCATCATGCTTTGATCAAAGAATTCTTGAGTCATCATTCGAAGAGATCACATGGGATATCTTCTCTTACTAGGAGTGATCGATTTCTTATTGACTTACTCATTTCCATCATACACAATCCACCATATCTAGAAGCACCCCGTACATGACTTAATTATCATGAATGAGTATACATTAAAACATGAGTTCATATACATAAGGTACTATGGTAGTATCAGGTTTAAGGACCACATGCATAACTCCCACTAAGAGAACATTTTTATGACAAGTATGTAAGATTTTCATTTGATGTTCTCTTGTCGAATCAGTTCAGTGGACTCATAACCTAATGAGCACCCACATCCTTGTATTAGTATCTTTACACAACTGGCTGTGAGACCAACCACCCTCTACATCAAGCATACATAGGATGTACTAGTCTTTCTAGATTCATCGATCCCCGAACTGATGATCCATCGACTAAAAATATTTTAGATTAGGATTTATAGGAACTTAGATGTCACCATTATGATCTCCATCAAAATTCTAATTCTATTACCCAGAACTATGGGATTTATCATAATCTTATAATCAAAATATAAGATACAAGAAATGATGAATCATAAATTACCTTTATTAATATCAATCTTGAGTTAAGAGAATACAAAATGCCACTGAAACAATAACTATGATTGACTTTCAGGACATAACTCTTTCAATCTCCCACTTGTACTAAAGCCAATCGTCCTAGTATTTAATACCTATACAATCTAGATGGCGATCTAACTGCTATAAAGGAAGGGCCTTAGTGAATGGGTCTGCTATGTTATTCTTCGTATCAACTTATTCTACTGTGATATCATGTTAACTCCTGTCTTGATTTTGATGAATAACAAAATACTTATGTATATATGAGTACTAATTATATGTTAAAAGTATGTTTATCAGATTTAGGTACTCATTAAGGTTAGTTTGTATTGTAAGATCGAAATGTTTGTCATTCAGTTGAAGAAGTCAAATAAGATAATGGATTTTCAAGCTACATGGACTTTGGAACATGAGAAAGACTTTGAAAAGATCAAAATCTCAATTTGGACTAGTTTTAGCACCATTTCAATCAAGTGTCAACTCAAGTGTCAACTAAGATATAACTCATAAAGGCTTGAGATGATATACAGAAAAAGTTCAGTTGGCATGTAGTAGTGTCGACTCATGAATAGCTAACTGTCGACTCAAGTGTCAACTCATGTATCGACTCAAGTCCTGAGACCAAACAGAATACAAAATATGCTGATTTCAAGAGTTTGGTCAAGTGTCGACTCATGAAGATGAATTGTCAACTCAAGTGTTGACTTACCAGAAGAAGTGTCGATGTATTAGTGCATTCCAAAGAGCTTTAGAAGACTTACTTGAACTAGTATCGATGCAAGTGTCGACTCATAGACTGAAGTGTTGACACTTGTAGGTTTGATAGCATAGTAATGATTAGTTTTTTGAAGTGCAGACATTTTTATTTCATGTCTAATAGCTAGTTTCTCCTCTCTAATGACTATAAATAGATTTTTAAGGGTTGGAAAGCTATTTAAACTTCACCAAACACAAGAGGAAAGCAATCCATTGAAGAATTAATTGCATACACCTTAAGGATTCAATACTTTTGAGAGAGTTAAACCTTAAGCACTCAAATTTCAGAAAGAGCATTCAAGTCCACATCATCAAGCATTATTTGAGACTTCAACAACTTGAAGACAAGTTTTTCGATGACATTCAAGAGCTTCATCGACACATTTGCTTTTTTTTAGAAAGCTATTTGTATTTTCACACTTGTACTTGAGTTTTTTATTGTTACTAGTTTTAAGGGGATTGAAACTAGTATTGAGATTTATTGGTGAGCCTTTGTATGAAAACTAACTGAGGTTGTTGGTTAGCATTATGTGAAAACCAACAAGGTTGTTGGTGAGCCTTTATGTAAAAACCAACTTGGTTTGTTGGTAAGCCAAGAGTAAAAAACCAACTAGATTGTTGGTGAGCCTAAGTGACAAAACCAACAAGAGTTTGACTTGTGAGCCCGGTTAAAACAAGTTGGATTTTGACTTGTGAGCCTGGTTAAAATAAGTTGGGTTTTGACTTGTGAGCCTGGTTAAAACAAGTTGGGTTTTAACTTGTGAGCCTGGTTAAAATAATTTCGATTTTGACTTGTGATCCTGGTTAAAATAAGTTGGCTATAATCTTTGAAGATTATAGTAAAATTTTTAAGGGATACTTGGAGAGTAGATGTAGGTGCTTTGAGTGCACTGAACCACTATAAATTTCTGTATTTGTGATTGCTTATTACTCTTTCTGTATTTACTTCATTACAACTACTGCATATTATTATTGAGCATACAAATACTTTGGAAACACACTAGCACCTGATTTAATTTCTTGTAAAAAATTTTTGAAACCCAATTCACCCCCCCTCTTGGATTGCTTCACTAGGCAAAAAGTAGTGTTAGAGCTTGGTACTCAGCGAAGAGGTCTAATGATCTTAGGTAAAAGATCATGGTAGCCCAATATGGTGCTTGTATTGTCAAAGGGAAGCTTCAAACCGACCACCATTGTCTAATGGGATAAACTACACTTATTGGAAATCATGCATGCACATTTACATATAATCTATTGATTATAATCTTTGGAGAGTAGTAGTTAGAGGTCCCCATATTCGTTCATAAATGTTTATGGCATTCCCACACCCAAACTTGAAGAAGATTGGGATGAGAATGACATTAAATAAGTAGAATTAAATGCTAAGGCTATGAATTTGCTATTTTGTGCTTTAGGTCCTAGCGAATTCAATAGAATCTTAGCTTGTAATCCAGCTAAGGAGATATGGGACACACTTGAAGTTACTCATGAGGGTACCCATCAAGTGAAGAATTCTAAGATTAATATGCTTGTACATACTTATGAAATGTTTAGAATGGAGCATTATGAATCCATAATTGATATGTATACAAGATTTACTAACATTGTAAATAGTATGAGAAGTCTTAGCAAAGTTTTGACTAATGCTAACCTTGTTAATAAAATTCTTAAGTCTTCGCCATCATTTTAGGACCCAAAGGTGATGGCCATTTAAGAAGCAAAAGATATTGAAATCCTACCTTTAGAGGAACTCATCGATTTACTCATGACTTATGAGTTGAACCTAAAGCAAAAGGAAATAGATGCTAATAAGAAGAAAATGAAAGTAATTGTCCTCAAGGCCTCAACGATTAAAGAAGAATCAAGTAAGGATTCAGAAGAGGGAGAAGAAAAAGATAAGAAAGCTCTTGTAGCTAGAAAATTCAGGACATTCATAAGAAAGAAGGCTAAAAAGAAGTTCAAGAAGAAGGCAATAATGGCCACATGGATTGAGATTGAGGACTAAAGCTCTGAGGAGGAACAAGCACAGAAAATAGCCAATCTTTGTCTCATGGCAAATGAGGAAGAGGTAAATTCTAAACTTGACTTTACCCTTGATGAATGAAGAGATGCTTTTGAAGATCTTGTGCATGAATATAAAATATTAAAAATTGAGCACAAGTAATTAAAGAAGTAAGTTGATACTTTTTCTTTTGAAAATAATAATCTTAGAAATGAAAACAAAGAATTAAAAGCCAAGGTTGCTATTTTCGAAAAGGAAAAGAATGATCTCTCAAAAGAGATAAAAATTTTAAAATGATCCAAGATTTTTGTTTCAAATAATGAGCTTATGAAGAAGAACAAAGACTTTAAGTTGGAGAACAAGAAGTTTAAAGAAGCGCTTGATAGAGTCAAGTCTTTTGTTGAAAAATTCATTTTTAGTTCTGAAAAATTGAATCTATAATTGAATAGTTAATGTGCAGTTTTCAACAAAGCCGGTTTGGTGTATAAACCTCAAAAATAATAAAAGTATTTCAGAAACTTCTTTGTTCCTTCATCTTCTAGTATTACATGCTATTGTTATGAAAAACTGGGACATAAAGTAATATGTGTAACAAAAGAAAACTGAATACTTCCAATAGGATTTGGGTTCCAAAAAGAACCATGAACACTAACCCAAAAGGACCCAAGAAAGCTTGGGTACCAAAACTGTCCACTTGATATGTTTTGTAGGAATGTCTTGCAACCCAACAAGAAGAAAGGAAGATGGTACTTGAATAGTGGCTATACAAGACATATGAAGAGTGGACCAGCTATATTTTGGACATAATAGTAAAGGAAGGACATCTATATTGGTAAAATCTAAATATCTCTTTCCATGTTTATTAAAAAAGTATTAGTTGAAACAAAACTTATTGAGTATTAGTCATTTTATGATAAATGTTTCAAGGTTACACCTAAATATTCTCTGTGTCACTAGTAGCTTTGACAATTGTCTTAACTGCTTAATTAGAATCAAATCAAGACTTATAGCCAATGGATGTGATCATGAACAAGAGATTGATTTTGATGAATCTTATCTATAATGATTAGACTTGTGGCTATAAGACTTTCACTTACTTTTGGTTGATATATTTTTAGCTATTTCAAGTGAATGTGATGATTTCTACTTCTTGACTCTCTTCTCCATGTTTATGCCAAAATTATATGGTTTCCATTAATTATACTCAATTTTGTATTATATGATATCTAAGCTTGAGCTAGAAATGGTATTATAATTAGGAACAAGGCTAGACTAGTAGCTAAAGGTTACAATCAAGAAGAAGGAATTGATTTTGATGAAACCTTTGCTCTAGTAGCTTGTCTTGAAGCTATTAGATTACTTCTTGTATATATATATTTTATGGATTTTAAACTATTTCAAATGGATGTTGAAAGTGCAATCAGTTTAACTAAAAATCCTGTGCAACATTTTAGAAGTAAATACATAGAGATTAGACATCATTTTATTAGAGATCATGTTCAAAATAATGATATTTTGCTTGAATTTGTTTGCATTGAAAAGCAACTAGCTGATATAGTGACCATGCCACTTAATGAAGATAGGTTCTGTATGATTAAAAAAGAATTAGGGATCATTATCCTTCTGATCAGATCTTCAGCCCATGTGGCCACGACCTCGTCCTTCTAAGACTACTAGACCTATAGTATTAGAGATTGGATCTTCCTCTGATGAGGACAAAGCCTACTAGAAGTGGTCAATATATGAGTTAGTTATATATTTTGTTTTATATGTGTTTCGTATGTATGCTCTGTCTGTATCAGTGTATCAGATTTAGTATGTATGTTTGTATTAGTGTATTATTATATATATCATTTTATGATGCTCTCTTGTTTGGAGTATATTTTATCCTATATCATAAAATGTTTAGAGTTATATATATATAAATGATGCTTTCAGTATTTTCACTTGTGTGTTCATGCTTCATTTTTATTTGTATTGCTTTTGGTACTCTTCTTACTGTTCTTTCCACTTTATCCCTACCTTGATAGGGAGGTTTGTTACTTATTTCTCTACTTTGTATTGCTTTTCACCTTTTTCATGATGACGAAAAGGAGAAGAAAGTACAAAAAGGAGGCGGAAGAAAATAAAAAGTAATACATATAGAGAGAAGAACAAGTAAGGGGGAGAAAGTATTAAAGAGGGAGATTTCTAAACTTTTTAGATATATTTTTGAAAAATGCTAATACATCTGAGCCATATTTCAAAAGTTCTGAAAAATATTTTCAGATCATGTGTTGCGGGAGAGCTCTATTTTTATATTATATGCTTTGATATATTCTTACCCTAGATCTGATATACTAGGTTAAGTATCGATTCATTGTAGATACATGAATTTAATTCATTCAAGTTACATGCTAAAAGATGAGACTTTGCTCTATGATAGTCATTACAACATTGCTCTGATACTTATAGCCAATTGTTCTAATACTTATTGCTAATCTTTTGAGCTTATCATGTTTATATACTTAAAGGTTTTGTCATCATCAAAAAGGGGGAGATTGTTGACTCCTCTCTTGACTTTGATGAATAACAAAACACTTAAGTATATATGAGTACTAATTATGTGTTAAAAGTATGTTTATTAGATTTAGGTACTTATCAAGGTTAGTTTGTGTTGTAAGATCGAAATGTTTGTCATTCAATTGAAGAAGTCACTTAAGATCATGAATTTTCAAGCTACATGGACTTGAGAACATGAGAAACACTTTGAAAATCTCAAAATTTCAATTTGGACAAGTTTCAGTACTGTTTTAGTTATGTGTTGACTCAGGTGTTGACTCGGAGAGGCTTGAGCTGATATACAGAGAAAGTTTCAGCCAGCACACAGAAGTGTCAACTCATGAATAGCCAAGTGTCGACTCAAGTGTGAACTCATGTGTGACTCAAGTCCTGAGACCATGCAAAATACAGAACATGCTGATTTCAAAAGTTTGATCAAGTGTCAACTCATGAAGATGAAGAGTCGACTCAAGTGTCGACTCATGGAGATGAAGTGTTGATTCAAGTATCGACACACCAGAAGAAGTGTCAATACACCAGTGCATTCTAGAGAGCTTCAGAAGACTTATTTAAACTAGTATTGATGCAACTGTGGACTCATATGTCGACTCATGGACTGAAGTGTCGACACTTGCAGGTTTGACAACACAGTAACGACTTGTTTTTTGAAGTGTAGAACTTCTCCATTTCATGTCTAACGGCTAGTTTTTCCTTCCAATGGTTATAAATAGATTTTTAAGTGTTGGAAAGCTATTTAAACTTCAGCAAACACAAGAGAGAAGGAATCCATTAAAAAATTAATTGCATACACCTTAAGGATTCAATACTTTTGAGAGAGTTAAACCTTTAAGCACTCATATTTTAGAAAGAGCATTCAAGTCCACAACTTCAAGCATTATTTGAGGCTTCAACAACTTGAAGACAAGTTTTCCGATGACATTCAAGAGCTTCATCGACACATTTGCTTTTATTTAGAAAGCTATTTGTATTTTCACACTTGTACTTGAGTTTTTTGTTGTTGCAAGTTTCAAAGGGCTTGAAATTAGTACTGAGGTTTATTGGTGAGCCTTTGTGTGAAAATCAACTGAGGTTGTTGGTTAGCATTATGTGAAAACCAACAAGGTTGTTGGTGAGCCTTTATGTGAAAACCAACTTGGTTTGTTCGTAAGCCAAAAGTGAAAACCAACTAGGTTGTAGGTGAGCCTAAGTGACAAAACCAACAAGGGTTTGACTTATGAGCCCGGTTAAAACAAGTTGGGTTTTAAATTGTAAGGCTGGTTAAAACAAGTTAGGTTTGACTTGTGAGCTCGGTTAAAAAGATTTGAGTTTTGACTTATGAGCCTGGTTAAAACAAGTTGGGTATTAACTTGTGAACCTGGTTAAAATAAGTTGGGTTTTGACTTGTAAGTCCGGTTAAAACAAGTTAGGTGTAATCTTTGAGGATTATAGTAAAATTTTCAAGTGGTACTTAGGGAGTGGACTAAGTATTTAGAGTGCCTCAAATCATTATAAATTTTTGTATTTATGATTGCTTATTACTTCTTCTGCATTTACTTCATTACTTCTACTGCATATTATTATTGAGCACACAAATACTTTGGAAACACACTAGCACCTGATTTACTTTCTTGGAAAAATTTTTTGAAATCCAATTCATCCCCCCATTAGGTTGCTTCACTGGGCAACACATCATTTCTTTCATTGATTTCTCGAATGAGGTTGAAGCATCTCAAGATGTGCTTGGACTTATGATGAGACCTCGGTTCCTTCGCTTATGCAATAGCTCCACTATTATCACAATGCAATGGTAATGGTTGCTTTATTTTAGGAACCACTCCCAATTTCATGATGAACTTCTTCATTTAGACAGCTTCCTTAGCGGCTTCACTAGCAGCTAAGTTTCTGCCTTAGTGACTAAGTCAGCTATAGTTGGCTTCTTGGTACTCTTCCAACTCAATGCTTCTCCATTCAGAGTAAAGAAATATCCTGATATAGATTTACTATCATCTAGACTAGATTGAAAACTAGAATCTATATTACCTTCTAGTTTCAATTCTGATCCTCTATATATCAGAAAAATATCTTTAGTCCTTCTTAGATACTTAAGGATGTTTTTCACAGGTTTCAAATGATCCTCCCCTAGATTAGCCTGGAACCTGCTTACTATGCCTATGGCATAAGCAACATCAAGCCTGGTACGTAGCATTGCATACATTATTGATCATGCAATCGAAGCATAAGGGATCTTATTCATCCTATCTCTTTATTCCAGAGTCTTGTGTGACATCCTTTAAGATAGGTGTATGCCTTGACTCATGGGTATGTAACCATTCTTACTTCCTTCCATATTGAATCTCTTCAATATTAAGTCTATGTACCTAGATTGGGATAATACTAGCATCCTTTTAGATCTTTCTCTATAGATATTTATTCCTAGAATATGTGATGCTTTTCTCAAATCCTTCATGGAAAACTATTTTGACAGCCATATTTTAACTGACTGCATCATTGGAATATCATTTCCAATGATAAGTATATCATCAACATACAAGACAAAAAAGATAATGGCACCCCCACTTTTCTTCTTATACACACACGGCTCATCCATATTCTTGATGAAACCGAATTCCTTAATAGTTTCATCGAAATAAATGTTCCATCTCCTTGATTCTTGCTTCAATTCACAAATAGATTTCCTAAGCTAATATACTTGGCTTGGTTTCCCACTTGAGACAAAACCCTCTGCCTGTGACATATAGACCTCTTCCTAAAGATTTCCATTGACGAATATAATCTTAACATCCATCTACCAAATCTCATTATCATAGTATATAGCAATGGCATAATCCTAATGGACTTGAGCATGACAACTGGTGAGAAGGTTTCATCATAGTCTATACCATGTTTTTGCTTGAAACCTTTTGCCACTAACCTAGCCTTGTAGATTTCTATTTGCCCATCTGCTCCAATCTTTCTTTTGAAGATCCATTTGCACCGTATTGGGAAAACTCCCTCAAGTGAGTCAACCAAGGTCCAAACCTGTTTGTCAAACATGGAGTACATTTCAGATTTCATGGCACTTAACCATTTATCAGAGTCCTTACTCGTGACAGCTTCCATATAGGTCAGTGGATCATCTCCTTCAATAATACTTGTTTCATTATTGTTCCCAATTATAAAACCATATGTTAGAGGTGATGCTCGCACTCTTTCTGACCTATGGAGAGGAGGTGTATGTTGTGGTTGTACTTGATCAACTGGTACTTCTGATTAAGGAACTTGAGTTTGTTCATCTTGAACTTCAATCAATTCAATTATTCTCCCATTACCTTCTTCTTGGATAAATTCTATTTCCAAGAATATGGCATGCCTACTAACAAGAACCTTTTGTTCTATAGGATGATAGAACAGGCATTCAATACCATCTTGAGAATAATCAATAAACCTATATTTCTTAGCCTTAGTACTCAGCTTATGTCCAAATTATTTTTTAACATAAGCTGGACAACCCCAAGTCTTAAGATGTTTAAGACTTGGTTTCTTGCCATTCCATAATTTATATGGAGTACGAGGCACTAATTTTGAATGTGCCCTATTGAATACATATGTAGCCATTTCTAGATCATATCCCTAGAAGGATATTAGAAGATCTGTGAAGCACATCATGGGCCTTACCATGTCAAACATGGTACGATTCCTCCTTTCTGCTACACCAATTAATTGTAGAATATATGGAGGGGTCTACTCAAAGAGAATACCATGTTCTTTAAGATGATTAAAAAATTCACTAGATAAGTATTCTCCTCCTCGATCAGATCAAAGGACTTTAATACTTGTTCTAGTTTGTTTCTTAACCATACTTTGATACTCTTTAAATTTATCAAAGGTTTCGGATTTATGTTCCATAAGATATACATATCCGAACCTAGACAAATCATCAATGAAAGTGATGAAATAAGAGTATCCTCCTCTAGCCTGAGTTGATATAGGTCCACATACATTTGAGTATATTAAACATAACAAGTCTGTTGCCCTTTCTCCATGTCTAGTGAATGGAGACTTGGTCATTTTTCCCATGAGACAAGACTCACAAGTTCTTAATGATTTATTATCATAAGGACTAAAGAAATCATCTTTATATAACTTGTTAATCCTTGACTCATTAATACGACCTTCTCGGCAATGCCAAAGAAATGTTTCATTTGTATCATCTCTCTTTCTTTTTTTGTTTTCTACAAGCAACACTTCATCATTGAGCTATAGAATTAAAAGACCATTCATAAATTTTTTCATTCCAAAGAAGTCATTAGAACAAAAAATGGAACAACCATTTTTCTCAACTTTTATTTCATAACCTTGTCTTAATAATAGAGATACAGAAATAATATCTCTAATAACATCTGGAATGAAATAATAGTCTTTCAATTCCATTATCTTGCCCGAAGGTAATAATAACATGTAGGTTCCAACAATTTCAGCATGAATGGCTTCTCCACTTGCACCATAAAGCTTGAAGTCATCATTCTTCAACCTTCTAATCTTATGGAGTCCGTACAAAGACTTGCAGATATGAGACCCACATGTGGTATCCAATACCCATGAATTAGAAGTTGATGAGCTCAATGATAAGTTTGTTTGTATCATAAACAAACCTTTTGATGCTCCACTGGTTTCTTGCTTCAAACTTGCAAGATATGTCTTACAGTTCTTCTTCCAATGTCTCTTCTTGCCATAGAAGATACATGATCCATTATTTGAAGGCCTCTCTGCCTTCTTTCTCTTATTGATGTTGTTCTTAGAGTTCAGCTTTTGCTTTGTACCCTTCTTCATTACCCCTTTCTTCTTTCCATTAACTAGAAGAAGATGATTAGCCTTATCTCCTTTGAAGTGGCTCTTAATTTTTTTAAGCATGTTAAGTAGCTCTGGTAATGAAAGATTTAGTTTGTTCATATGATAGTTCATGACAAACTGAGAGAAGGAATCTAAGAGTGATTGCAGGATCAAATCCTAATTAAGCTCCCCATCCATGACAAAGCTTAATTGACCTAATCGAGTAATTAAGTCAATCATCTTAAGAACATAGAGCTATACAGGCAAGCCATCACTCGTTCATGCCTGGAACAACTGCTTAGATATTTAATATCTAGCAGTCCTACTTTGCTCTCTATATACCTCTCTGAGATTGAGCAGTATGGACTGAGGTTCCATATCTTCATGTTGCCTTTGTAGCTCGTTGCTCATCGAGGCTAACATAATGCACTTGATAGTTAAGCTATCATTCTGCCACATTCTATAAATGGCCTTTTCCTTCGCTGTAGCATCATCTCCAATTAGATCTAGATCCAGAGAATCGAGGATGTAGGAATTCTTTTTTTGAGCAAGTACTATTCTCAGGTTCCTTAACCAATCCACATAATTGGGTCCGATCAGTTTATTGGCATCCAGGATGCCCTACATTAAAAGAGAAGCCATTTAATTTTAAATCTATGAAGAACAAGAACAATACATAAGCAGACCACTCAAGATGATAACCATAATTAGATAAGGACTTGAATCTAATTGTCTCCCATTATTTTCTTCGAATACCATAACCCTCAACTATGGTAGATTAGAAACCAATATCTGATTTCTTTAGTAGGGTTGAGATCCCAATTCCATATAAATGCCTTGTGTTTGCACAACAAACACTTATAAGTTCAAGAGTAGGACATTCCTTTCCAATTGCATCCCTTGTAATTCTTAACATCATACTTGCCTTTAAGACACTTATAGCCTTGTATTTGCATAATAAACTATAATATTTTAGTTTAGTCGAGCCCTTAATTTTATATAGTCATGATTGAATAATGTTATCCTTGAGTTTGCTCAACAAAGTAGCATTATCAATCATACTATAAATCATAAAATGCACCATATCAAACTTTGTTTTAAACCCTAATAGTAAGCCTTGAGTTTGCTCAACAAACCTACTATAGTTTTGATACAAATCTATCATAGCATGAAGGAAAGCAATTTCTAGTGTGCTTAATCAATTAGCATTTCTAATTTAAGGTTTAAATGTAACCAAATTAGCTAGGTATGTGGGAGAGATGAGAGGGTCCCCCCATTGCTTTCCTTAGAGACCAATTAAATTAGTCAGGTCAGACAACAGAACTAATTAAAAATCTCATTTCTTTTACCTTCCTAGAACAACTTTGCCTAGACACCAATTGGCTAATCAAACCCTAATTGGATTTGCATCATGATTAACTTATACTACAACTAAATATAATTTTTATAAGGCCTTTGATGGTCTCTAACACATCCTAATTAATCATGTCAACATAACATTCATTCCAACAATCAAGCATATTAACACTAATATGCATACCATAAGCATGATTACAACATCAATCCATTCACATCACTTGTTCATGGTATATGGCAATAGCGGCACCCCTACACACTAAAGAAGATCCCATTGAATGGGAAAGAGGGCCTTTAAAACCTATTTGGCTCCTATGACCAGATGGCCATGGTGACTAACTCAATCCGAAGTAATTACAAGGATATAACATATCACATGTGCAATTTAAGCTAATCATGCATCGATTCATAGCATAGTAAGCAATCAACACTAAAAAGTTTACCCAGGCCAGGCATAGTGGAAGTCTAGATTTCAAAGTTTTCATATTTAAAAACCTAACCGGCCAGAACCCTAAAACCTAGGACCACTTGTGCATAACAACTAATAAAATAGATCTTTAGGATTATAGAGGAATACATGGAGTGCTATATTCCTTAATTTCCATGAGGCACACAAGTGCATGCCCTCCAGAGGTGATCCACACAGGAATGGGACCAAGGAAGCACTCCTACAAAGGTGCTTGTTTGCCTGGTAGTCTTCTGATAGCCATTCGAACTTTCCTTCTTTGCTGGATTCACCACCCTCCTATAAGGCGCTCAGAGTATACTCTGAATCCACTCTCAGTTCTCTAATATCCCTTCTATCTTTTTTCCCTAGGATCTTGTCTTAATTAGACTATCCTTGTCTAGAAATAAAAAGATATGTCTTAAAGAGACAAACTTGTCTTAAGGGAGAGGGAGAGAAAATAACAGTAGTATTTTGATGGGAGTCTCATCTGCCTTGGCATCAGATTACCAATGTAATTATATAGAGTTGGATGGGGCACCTAATATGTTTATCCACCAGCCATTTGATAAGACCCTTCAAATAGAAGGAGTCTTAAAAGGATAGAAAAACATATATGGATAAGACCTTTAATGCACCAAGAGACAAGTCTTTGTCTCTTTGGTTTCCAGCAAATTTCCTGTTTCAACCACATGGCCATGACTGGTTATGAAAAGCCCAATAGGTGTGATTTCAGATGTGAGACATCAGAGAAACATAGGAGCTTTCAAACAGATGGACTCCTGGTCTCAAATTAGCACCAAAATGAAGAGACGCAACTCTTCATTTTGTGCCAATCCCTTCCATATCGAATTCCACCCTTTTGATTGGTCAATGATCTTCCAAAAGGGACATAGAGATGACGATGAAGTCCATTGGACTTTATTTGGCCTTGGTGATAAACAGGTAGAAGGACTCTTGGTCCTTCTATGCACATGCATTTTGGCACACACCAAGAATTGGTGCCAAGAGTCCAAGCCTTGTAGGACTCTTTAATTTATCCAAGATAAATGTAAAATAAATTTAGATAAATACTGAATTAGGCTGCCCCACTTAGGACTCAACCAAATTTAAATACCACTTAAATTGGTTAGCCTAATTAGCAAACAAGCTGACCCAATTCAATTGAGTTAGGAGATGGGCTAGCCAACATATTCTAGTATGTCAATTAGCTAGCCAATTAGGATCCCATGAACCTATTAAATATAAAATTGACTTTTTTGGCCAATATCCTTATGTGTGTGACCCTTTGGGTTTTATATCTAGATAGCAGTTGGTCTTGGTCTAAGCCAATTCAATCTAATCGAACCCGATTGACCAAATTAGGTCAAATTGAGCTGACCTAAGTTGCCAATTCGAACCAACTTCAAAATTGACTCATGAATCCAATCAAATTGATCAATGAAAACTCATAAGACATGATTGACATCTAGGAATGTATCATGCCTACCAGAAAGATGGCAAATTTGATAGAAATTACTAAAATACCCTTTAATGAAAAGTTACCATGCAATTCAATCCTTTGATCTCCCTTTATCCCGATTAAGTGATGGGCTTGGATAAATGTCAAACCCTAGAACTTAATCCTTTTGAATCTCAATTTGATAATGAAGACTCGACTGATGAAAGATTAGAAATCCTATCTAATCTCATCATGCTTTGACCAAATACTTCCTGAGTTATCATTCAAAGAGATCACACGTGATAACTTCTCCTCTTACTAGGAGTGATCGATTTCTTGTTGACCTACTCATTACCTTCATACATAATCCACCATATCCAGAAGCACCCCATACATGACTTAATTGTTATGAATAATTATGCACCAAAACATGGGTTTGTATGCACAAGGTACTATGGTAGTCTCAAGTCTAAGGACCACATGCACAACTCCCACTAAGAGAACATTCTTTTAACAAGTAAGACATCCATTTGATGTTCTCTTGTCAGATCAGTTTAGTGAACTCATAGCCTAATGAGCACTCATATCCTTGTATTAGTATCTCTACACAGTGGCTGTGAGACCAACAACCCTCTCCATCGAGCATACATAGGATGTGCTAGTCTTTCTGGATTCATCAATCCCCGAACCGATGATCCATCGATTAGAAATATTTTAGATTAGGATTTATAAAAACATAGGTCTCACTATTATGATCTCCATCATAACCATTATTTCATTGCCCAAACCTATGGGGTTCATCATAATCTTATAATTAAAATATAAGACACAGCAAAGGATGAATCATAAATTACCTTTATTAATATCAATCTTGAGTTGGAAGAATACAAAAATACCACTGATACAATAACTATGATTGACTTTCAGGCATAATTCTTTCAAGGTATCATAAAGAATTGTTAGGATACTACTTCTAAGTAGATCACAACTTGTTGTGACTCAATAACTATATTTATGATTAAATGTTTACCTTAAATATAGTAGTGGGAAGATAATTATGCTTGAAAAAAGAGTTTCTGAAGAGGAACAGGCTACAGAACCTATAGAACCCATTCAAGCAAAGCTAGTGCATATAGTTCCTCCTCCACCTCATTGATTTAGTAGGATCTCCTATCTTCTAAAAGATACATGGGTATGATTATAGATGATGTAGAGGAATTGTTTTTTGTGCAAGATAGGGAACATAGAGATGATCCCAGAATCCTAAAATATGGTGATGTTTGACATCATTCCTATAAATGATTGAATGCCATGGAGTCAAATTTCATATGCTCCAACCTATTATGGACCTCAATAAATCATACAAAAGGTATAGTACCTAATGGATGTAATGGATCTACAAAAGAAATATAGATGGATATTTATAAGGTAAGGCTTAGGTAAAAATTTATAATCAGTGCTAGGGCATTGCCTATTAGAAGACCATTTCACCAAAGACCATGTTGAAATTTGAAAATTATTAGAAATATATTAATTAATTCAACCTTATTTAACTAAAATTGATACTTTTATGTAGTGTTTTGAAGGAAACAATTCTATGAATGTAAAGAGCTTGATTTTAGAAGTCCAATGGTGCAAACAACACTCAAATTAGACTAGAAATGAGCTCAAAATCAAATTTTAAAGATTTAAGAAGGAATTGCAAAGATTTTAAAGTGTTGGTCCACCATAGACTAGCTGCTTTGTTCACGAGATGCTTGCTTGGTCCACAGCAACCATTGCTACCGGTCCATAGAACAAATCCATGGACCATAGGCCTCCCTAAGTTGATTCTTCACCAAAAATGTTACCTGTGGCCTTCCTCCTGTTGCTAAGAAGCCACCCATGGCTGGAAAACCACTGTGCAACCATTCTTCAGCTGGAAAAAGCAACTGGAAGCTGTCATCTTTCATCTTCTTACCTCTTCCACCAGTGACCAAAATCTGCCCATTTTTTTTCATGGGATTCACTGAGCATCATCCAGCCACCACCTGTGCCACTTCCCCATCGTTGGAGGAGACACCTACTCCATTCAAAGTCACCTCCAAAACCACTAGTCACCGCCTGTCTTCCATGTGCTTCCCCATCTTGATCTTCCTCCCATGCTAGCCATCACCCTCGCCTCTGCTCGTGGCTGACCCTCCATTGGCTCCTCCTCCTCTCTGCCATCTAGCATGAGGATTCCAAGTTCACCAGCAAGAAGAGCATGTTTGCCATCATCTTTTGCAAGGTCCTCACCCAAATCACTACCACCGAAGCCACTATCACCTTGTTTGATCACCCATCATCTCCATCGTTGCAGTGCACCACCTTGTTGTCGGTCTAGAAGATGTTAAGAGTTGGACTAGGATGTCCGAATGAGAAATGTTTTCGAAGGAAGATCAACCACTCTGGATGGATGTGGAGTTTGAAGCGGGGATAAGAATGCAAAATGGAATACGAGAGTTATGGCGAGTGCAGGGATGAGGATAAAAAATCAGAGGTTTATAAGGTTGATAGAGATGGAAACCGATGCAGTTCTTACGCGGGCTTGACATGTTGCTTTCCACCTATAAAAAGCTTCAATATCTCTCGATCTCTCCATTACAATTCCATTTCTATTCCTTATTTCTTTATTTTTCCCTGCCTAAAAATCTTTCCGCATTCCTTGATCCTTTCCACTTCGATTCCCTCACTCTCACCTAACTTCTCTTCTAATACCATTTCCACTACCTGGTCCCTTGTTTCCACCATACAACTATTCCATCTGCTGAACCTTCCGGTTCCACCAGCTTTACCTTCTGATCGGCTGTCGGATCTTCCTGGCATGATCTCTAATCAGGGTAGGAGAAGGGAAATTTTTATTCCAACAAATTGTTTCATTTCATTTAAGAGATGTACTCCTTATTTTATGAAATGAAAAGGATTTTTTTTTTATTTCATATTGATTCATCTTCTTTTCTTTATCTTGTTTGAAGTAGCTTATAATTTAGGATAATTTATGATCAAAGGATACGAGTTGTGATTTTGAGTTAAGTTCCTTTAAGTGAAGATAACCTTTGACTGGTCTATACCTAAAAGGGATGGGCCATGATCTATGGGCACAGGTCGTTCTTTTGTTAAGATTGATTACATCTTGATTATCTTCATAGGTAGTTTTCAATTTAAACTTTTTATTCTCATTTGGATTTCTATTATTTTTTTTATTACTTGTCTCATTTAAAAAAATATTAGTTATCTAGTTATCAAAACATTATCATTATCCTAATTTTGAAATAACTGCAAAGGACCATGAGGATTTGACCATTACTCCCACTACTCTACCTACGAATAGTGGAATTAAGATATTAAAATCGGTGTATAGCAACGCACATTAGATTTTTGACACCGTTGCTAGAACTTTTGACATTATTTTAAAAAAAATAAAAAAATAAATTAAAAATTAGTAGTTAGTATTTTTTCAATCGTACGTATCCTGATATAAGGTTGCTATGGTATAATTTTATGTCATGTTGAATGGTTATCCTAGGATACAAAAAGATTGAACGGACATAAAAAAAATAAAAAAAATTAAAAAAAGTATGCTGATTTAAACTAAATGAAAATATCATCTAACCATTCCACTTAACATACTGGAATAAAAAAATAAATCAGATCTGAAATCTAATAAAATTATAAGATAAAGGATTCAACTCACCTTTATTGCTAAAATCCTTCTTCTTATAGTAGATCTATTGGATCAATTGGATCAGATGGGATTTATCGAAGCCATGCATATGCCTGGTCTCTGCCGGTATCCAAATGGAGCCTTTTTAATTGAATCACAAAGACCCATGGACTGCTAGGTCCTTGCAGGTCTTTTTTCAAACAAGGAGACAAATCTTCTTTTTCAAGTCAAAGATCTAGAACCCTAGCAACCTCTCTCTTCTTAAAAAAGAATTAAATTTTAGAAAATTAAAAAAAATTTCTAATTATTTTTCTATCTGAAAACTTGACTTGCTTAGCATTCTTTTGATGTATATTATTAGATATGTCATAGAAGAAAAATAGATGGAACAAGAGGAATAATGGATATGTGACAACAAAACATCTATGCGACCTCTTTCAATCCCTTCTTAAAGTGCATACTAAATCCCTTCTTGATGCCACCGTAAAATCTAGATAAATTATGATTCTAATTTGATTTTTAATGACATTCAAATCAAATATGAGTATCAATTTACTTGTAAGAGAAAGAGTCCTACATAAGGAAGAGAGGCACCAACTCGGCACCTCTCTCTTCTCACCATGCATGCCAAGAGGAGGCACGCAATTTCCACAATCCCTATTGAAATTTATATGAGAAAATGAAAGAGAGACCTAGTCAACTGGGTCTCTTAGTTGCTGGTATAGTTTACTCAATTATTGACTAATTTTGAAATTGTTTCACACCTAAATTGAACCAGACTCAATAAGGATACTGACCCAATTCAATTAGGTCAAGAATTCAAGTCCAACTTGAATTAACAATCTAATTAACTTTAAATTAAGTTAATAATTATTAAATATGATTTAATTAAGTCAAATAATAAAGTCAAATATTATTTCAATATTTGTAACTTGGTCCATCATGCTAAAATTAGCAAGTTCCAATATTAGTAGGTACCAATTTTAGCAGGTGCTAAAATTGGTAGGTGCCAAAATTAGCAAATAATAATTATGTAACTATTACATAGATCCATGCTTTGGCTAGGTCAAACTCCTTTAGTGTGTGACCCCTCAGGTTGTATTATATCTATAGTGAGTTATACCATATTCTCTATCATAGTGTCATTAAAACTCTTTCGATGGACTGAAATAATTTTAGCACAAACCTAACTTGGATTGGTGATCCAAAAATGATCCTACTGAGCTCTCACAATCCACTAGTGATACCTAGCAATATATAGTGATAACCCATTAGAATAAAAATAAACCCTTAGGTCTAGTTATTATGTGTTCAAATTCCTTTATCAAAAATCATGATAGGATGTAGGTCATTGAAACTCGTCAAATCCTAAGCATCCATCATATGCTAGACTTTATTAGCTTGAGTCTAATTATGATTTCCTTGATAACTCCTTTCCAATATCACACTACTATGGCCAAAGATTTAAGGACTTAACCTGTAAGGCCATATAAGACTATACCTTATCTACCAAGGCTGATAGATCTCATAAAAGTATACTCCCTACTCCTACAGTGAAGCTACTGTAGCCAATGAACACCACAAGGTTCTAAATAGCTAGGGACCATGTTCATATCCTATCAAACCAGAGAAACCTCGCTATCAGAGTCGAGACATCGCTGGTCAAGGAAATACTCATATAACTATAGCATATAAGAAGTCATTAATAAGTGAGTAGACATCCATATGACTTCTCAGACTTGGTCATGCTCAGCACCATTATTCTCTAACAACCACTTGTACTCTCACTCTAGTGTCTTTACATTGATTCAAGACTCATCTACCTAGAAGGGAGGTGATTCATGCACTGATCTTGATGGATCAATCACTATTCTCATGACGATCCAATGATTGGAAGCTATTAGGAGTTAATCTATAATGACACATATCTTAAATATTTAACTCATAAGAATATATGTCATTATCCATTAACTCCATGGATGATTCATAGACACATTAAATATGAATGAAAAAATTTTAATTATTTTAATTTAATAAATTAACTATAAAATTATGTCCTAGAATAGATACAAAGTGTCATGACAACTTGGCTTCTAGGACATACATCTAACAAAAATAAGAGGGGTGATATGTTAGTACCTGATGTTGACATCCATAAAAGAATATATACTTTGATTTTGATTAACTCACTTTGTTTTTACAGCTATAGTGAATAAAGATTTTAAAGCAAGTTACAAATTTTCTTGAAACATGTTCATAAGCCAAATTTTCTTGAAGCATGATTTGGCTCATAAACCAACACATAGAAGAAGCCCATTAATTTTCTTGAAGCATGTTTATAAGCCAAATTTTCTTTAAGCATGATTTGGCTTATAAGCCAACACATGGAAGAAGCCCATTCAGCTCAAGCCCAAAGCATGATGGAGGGCATCCTCTTCAAGTCCAAGACCAACCATTCAAGCCTCTTCAAGACCAAGTCCAAGCCCAATTCATGCCAAGATTTGAAGCACATGGGGGAACAACTCATCAAACAATATTGGGAGAGAAGGAATTACACTACATCAAGAGCTTTATGGGGAACATAAAGATTCCTTCTACTACCCCAACAATATTTGACATGTGGGATGCCATAACTTATGACACCTAAGTCTCCACATCAGTATTTGGAAGCCACATTAGGATCTTCTAGATATCACACGTCAAAGTGGTTATAACTTTCTACCAATAATTTATTTTTAGTTGAAACCACTTACCTAAAAATTGTTGGAGCCAACTAAACCATCCTTATCCCCTTCTCTCCACCCTTGGACAAAATTCCTAGCATTGGTGCCTATAAATAAGGCTGCTAGGCTCTCATTATATTCATTCTATGCTATATTTTGAATTAATGAAAGGATTGTTTCCTTGTATTCTAGTTTTCTTGAGTTCTTGTTTGGAGTGAATGTTTTCTAGCTAGTTTGAGTGTGTAGATCCTTATTCAAGGAGAGAATGAAAATTTTATAAGTTTGAGTTTTAGAGTGAAGAGTGCTCTTACAGGGAGTAAAGGATGGGATGCCCATTGATGGATCTACGATCAAGCTCCAAGTCCCAAGCCATCGGACACATTCTTCTTCTTCCTTTTTTCTTTGTTTCCATTCCAACTCCAATTCTTCTTTCAAATCTAATCCCAAATTTCTTTGTAGGTTCTCTCATATTCCTAGGTCAAGGATGAAGGTCTCCATGCCATAGATCAATGCCAAGGTGAGTCTCAAAGTAGAGAGTGCAAATCTTGACTTCTAGTTCTCAATCCTTAAGTGATGAGAGCTCCTTCTTCCACCAAATAATTAGCCATCATTGTTGATAGGAAAACTCTTCCTAAACTTCATTAAATATGATCATTTGAAGGTTAACATGTCCTAGTAATGATAGTTTCATTTCCTTGAAGATCCAAATCCTTATTTTGAACTAGATCTACATTACTGGTCTTAAAAATTAGATCAACTAGTCTCAATAAATTCTTTTATGTGATTAATTTAGCCCATTTATTTTATAATTAATTGCTCAAGTTTGCTTTCTAGTTATCTTGCTAAAACTCTCCATTCATCATTTTATTTTCATCCCTCATCAGTACCCTCTCATCACTATTTGATTCCAAAATAGAAAGAAAGGTAAGAGAGTCCCAGTAGATTGGGACTTTGGCTTCCTAGCTCAAATTGGATCAATTTGGAATCTAATTCAAACCTAATTTGAGCTAAATTTGAAAGGCTATCAACCCTAATAAAATTAGGATTACAATTCAAGTCTAACTTTAATTATTAAACCTAATTAGCCTAATTGTATTGCAACTCTTGCAATGATGTCCCTTGTGCTAACAATTAGCAGGTACCAAAAATAATAGGTGCCAAAATTAGTAGGTGCCAAAAATAATATGTTCTTAATATGTAACTTTTATATATATTGATCCAACCATATGATCAGGTAAAGCTCCTATTGTGTGTGATCCGTTAGGTTTTATTATATCCGGTAGTGAGATATATAATGATCTCCATCATAGTATCATCAAAACTCTTTTCAATAAACTAGAATAATTCTAGCTTACTTTATCAAGGATTGTTAATCTAAAATGATCCTAGTAAGTTTTCATAATCTATCAGTGATGCCTAGTAGTATGTAGTGGTATCACAGTAAAATAAAAGAATGAAGCTCTAGGTATGTTACTATATGATTGAGTTCTTCTATCGAGAGTCCTAATAAGATGCAGGTTATGGAAGCTTGCCAAATTCTAAGCATCTATCATATGCTAAATTTAATTAGCCTAAGTCTAATGTGGAGCTCACAAAAACTTTTTTTCCATCCTTTACCTAAGATGGCCATGGATTTTTAGACTTAGCTTCTTAAATTACAAAGAATTATACCTTAACTATTAAGGTCAATAGATCTCCCATAAGTGCACTACCACTTCTAAAGTAAACTTACTGTAGCTAATGAATATCACAAGGCATTGAATGGCTAGGGTCAATATTTTGTATTATCAAACTATAACAATCCTACTATGACTGGCCGAGATATCGTAGGTCAAAGAACCACTCACACAGCTATGGCATTGAGAAACTCATTGATGAGTGAGTAAACATCCATGTGACTTCTTGTGATGGTCATGCTCAGGATCATTTTTCTCTACAATGACATGCACTTTAATTTTAGTGTCCTTATACTGTAGACTCGAGACTCATCTACTTAAAAGAAAACAATCCATGCACCAATTAAATTGGATCAATCATCGTCCTTATGATATCCTATAATCGAGAGAATTTAGAAATTAATCTATAATGACACATATCTCAAATTCTAAACTCTTGAGAATTTGTATCATTGTCCATTAATTTCTTAGATGATACATGGATAAATGTATAAAGAAGTAATATAATTTTAAATATTAAATATTATTTTATGACAGAAATAAAATATATGTCAATCAGATTGGCTTTTAGAGCATATATCTAATAATACCATGGTTTGCCAGGGTTACTGCAAACTTATGAGAACGATCACCAGCTCCACAAAGACCCAATGAATATTATGGCTGGGTCTTCATTTGGATATTATCCCTTTAAAAAAGAAGAGAAAAAGAATAAAAATTAAAAGGTACAACGTACTGGGATATCTCAACCCTCTCAGATCGAGAAGCCCAAAGTTTATAAGAGTTAGGCAATGTTCTTTTATTGTAAGAAGCATAGTCATTGGAAGATTAACTATCCTCTCTATATTGCTACCTTTGACCCAAATAGGTTGAATAAGAGAAAGAAGCAAGCTATTCCTAAATAAGGTAATAATATGATAATACCTTGTAACTTCACTATTTGTGATACTACTATCTAGGTATTAGGTACCGGAAG
Organism: Areca catechu; assembly: GCA_021397845.1. Taxonomy (NCBI): domain Eukaryota; kingdom Viridiplantae; phylum Streptophyta; class Magnoliopsida; order Arecales; family Arecaceae; genus Areca; species Areca catechu. The sequence goes on from CM038041.1 coordinate 75,399,917, forward strand.
TCTAATTAATATTTATAATTCATTGCAGAAACTTCAAGTTAGTAGGAGATTTGAAGATGATGAGAGATTCCTGAATGTAGGAGATGGCAGTCAAGTTCCAGTCCTAGCTTTATAAATTATCAAGCTTGCTTTAAATTCATGTAATGTCATTTTGAGTAATTGTCACCATTGTCCATTATTCTTATTAAATGTTATTTCTATAGGCCTTTTGGCCAAAGATGGATTTGAATTCTTAATAAAGAACAATTTTTGTGATATCAATATAAATGGTGTTACTTTAATGAATGGACAATTGAGAAATGGAATCTATATATTTTCATAGCCTATTGGTATAATGTAGACTTCTAATAAATATCCTAGATTGGATAATGTCATTGATGCCTATCTTTGGCACTATAGGCTAGGGCATAGTAATGAGAATAAGTTAAACAGGATAACTAAAAAGAATATCATCGATGTCAATGATTGTGAATCATTGCTAACCTATGAATCCTATGTTCTTAGCAAGATAACTAAGCCCTTTTTTTAGAAATGGTGAACAAGCCAATGAAGTTCTAAGTCAAATACATACTGATGTATGTATACCGATGAATACTAGTGCCAGAGGTGGGTATTATGACTTTATTATGTTTATTAATGACCTATCTAGGCATTGGTATGTCTATTTTATGAAGTATAAATTTGAATCATTTAAAATATTCAAACTTTTTTATAATAAGTTTGGAAAGTAAACTAGAAAGAGTATTAAAACTTTTCTTGCAGATCGATGAGGAGAATGCCTTACTGGTGAGCTTATGACATCTAAAAGAGAATAGGACTCTCTCATAATGGCACCTCCTGAGACACCTCAACATAATGGAGTGTCAAAAAGGAGGAATCAAATACTATTAGACAAGGTTCAGTCCAGGATGCTCTTTGCTAGTCTACTGATCATTTTTTGGGGATATGCTTTTGAGATAGCTTGTTACTTAATAAGGTTCCAAGCAAATTTATCGATAAAATACCACATAAGATATGGACAGGATGTAGGTCGGTACTCTCTCACCTTAGGATCTAGGGATGCCCACTTATGTTAAACATTTAAAGATAGATAAGCTTGGACCAAGGTTGGATAAATATCTTTCTGTTAGATATCCTTAAAAAACTAATGGTTATTACTTTTACCTTGCTGAAGAATAAAAGGTGTTCGTCTATCTTAAGGCTATCTTTTTGAAAAAGGGGTTCCTTGGAGAAGGAACTAAAGCTACTAAGGTCGAACTTGGTTTAGTTTGATAGGTAGAAGAATCAACACAAATAAGTTAGATAATAGAACCACATTTGATTAGATCAAACCAAGAGCCCATTATAAAGGCACCTTTGAGGAGATCTAGTATGGTGCCACATCAACTAGATAGATATTACAGTTTCTTAGTCTGTGATAGTGATCCTATTGAATTTGATGTGAACAATGAGGATTTGATCAGCTATTTAAATGCCATGTAGAGATCTGACTCTGATAAGTGACTTAAAGCCATGAAATCCAAAATAGAGTTTATGAAGATCAATGATGTATAGACACATTGATCTGCTTGAAAGAATAAAATCCATTAAATGCAAATGGATATTCAAAAGGAAAAGGGATGCAGATGGGATGGTGGAGACCTATAAAGCCCATTTAGTTGTCAAAGGATATCATCAATGTCATGGTATTGACTATGAAGAGATATTTTTTTCTATGGCAATGCTGAAGTCCATTCAGATTATGCTTGCGATAGTGATATACTTTGATTATAAAATCTAGTAAATGGATGTCAAGATAACTTTGCTAAATGGAGAGCTAGATAAAGAGGTGTATATGATACAACCTAAAGGATTCATATACATAGATGAATCAAAGATATGCAAGCTTCAGAGATCCATTTATAGATTAAAGTAGGCATCACAGAGTTGGAACATGTATTTTGATAAGATGATCAAAATATATGGCTTCGTTAAAAATAGAGAAGAACCTTGTATCTATAAATGGGCTAATGGTTCTGTAATTGTATTTCTTGTATTGTATGTCGATGATATTCTCTTAATTAGGAATGATATCACTACATTACAAGAAATAAAAGTTTAGTTGACATCTCTGTTCTCCATGAAAGATTTGAGGAAAGCATCCTATATCCTAGAAATGAATATCCATAGAGATAGATCTAAAAGGCTATTCTATAATCATATTTCTATTGTTGTATATGGATGACATTCTCTTAATTAAGAATAACATCCCTGCATTATAGAGAATAAATGTTTGGTTGTCACCTCAATTCTCCATGAATGAATTTGGAAGAAGCATCCTACATTTTAGAGATGAAGATCCATGGAGATAGATCTAAAGGATTGATTTAATTATCTCAATCCAAGTACATTGATACAATGCTAAAATGGTTCAGCGTGGAGAATTCCAAGAAGGGCTATCTATCGATAGGCCGTGGAATTACTTTCTTTAAGAAGGATAGTACAATAACTCCTCAAGAAAAGAGCATATGAGTAGAATCCCATATGCCTCAATAGTGGGATCTATCATGTATGCAATGACTGGTAAGGACACCAGAGCTAGAAAGAGACATCAGACCCCTCCAAGCTCATTATGGATCACCAATGAGTAGTCTTTCAGTCATGAGTAATTTAGTCCTTATAATTAATTGAGTCATGTAACTAAAATTAGTCTACTTTGATTGCCAATTGGTCAAGTTAGGTTTGCTTGGATTGAGTCTTATAATTAGTACTTGATTTAGTTCAGGGGATTCATAAGTTAGCCAGGTTCAAGCCCAATTGTTGATGCCATATCATCATGCCACATCATCACTTCATGGAGCCTTGTCCCCTGCAACTTGGAGTAGTATGCCATGCCACAACACCATGGTTGGCCACACATGAGTGTTTTTCAAATTAAAAAGGAGTTGAAATGAAGCACATGAAGAGTTATCAAGACATCAAGATATCAAGATATCAAGACATTAGGGCATCTTTGAGATTCAAGCTTATCCAAAAGAGGGCACCCACAATTTTCATCTCATTTTCTCACCCAAATTCAAGGGAGCGCCATGCTACTTCAAGGAGTCTATGGAAGATGGGAGTCCAATCTTATCTATCTACTTCGAAGGAGTCCAAAGAAAATAGAAGTCCAACCTTATCTTAGAGTTCAAATGCACAAAGAGTTAGCACCAAGAGGGAATTGTCGCCCATGACTTCCTTTCTTTGTCGCCCAATTTTTTTTACTGAAAACAAAGAAGAGTGCCTCATCTTAACTTAATTTTGTTGCCCAACATAAAGGAGTTTTAGCTATTCAAGGAGTTTTATCCAATCCAAGAAGCTTTCAAGATCGAGTCTTATCCATTCCAAGGTTCATCCAAGATTCAAAAGAAGGTTACAACAAGAAGGGCACCCAAGTCAAAGGTGCTTTATCTTATCAAGAAACAATATCTCATTTCAATGCCAAGAAGCAATCTAAGCCAAGAAATGTCACCCATCCTCTTCTCATTTATTTGTCGCCCACTCCTAAAAATGTTGGCTAAGAAAATGGGATGCATGTTGGGGAGCATTCAACATCAAATGGGTTCTTATCTATCCTATCAAGATTGAGTTTGAATTCAAGAAAAAAAGATTAGAAACCATTCTATCTACACTTATCTTGTACTCAAAAGCATTTTAATCTTATATTGCTATTATATATGGAGGGTCTATAAATACCACTCCATTTCATCCCATTGTAACTAGCTTATGCTTTGTTAATGAAACTCTGTTATTTTGTCTAATTGCTCTACTGGGTAAGTATTGTATTTATTGTTGGGAATTGTATCCCAAAGCCAATTATCCAGGCTGTAGACGGTTGTGATAATTTTATAATTGTATATGAATTTCTTGATAAGTAAAAGTTATCCTTTTTTGGCTGTTCATCACGTATGCATTTTCCTGAAAAGAACTCTTGTGTGTTGGAGTCCATAGAACTATATTATATTTGATATAGAGAGGATATATCAAGTAGTTCTTAATCTGGTTCACAACCAAAGGATACATTGTTATAGGACGATGATGTATCAAGTATAGGTTATTATATCTCACATTGGTTGGTTATCCTCTTGACCAAGGAGTGTGGTGACACTGATGTGACATATAAGTAAAATGTGCGACATCTCACTAAACATGACCATCTGCAGAGCTCCATAATGCCAAAGGGTTGCTCGCGAAAGGATATGGGTATATGTGTCCCTCAGACCTAAGGTCACCATGGTATCTTGCAAGCAACTCACTATACTTTTGTATCGAACTACCTAGATTTCTAATCCAGTGGTGAAAGATTTCTAGGTGCAGTCAAGTACTTGTGGAGCGGTGGTGGATAAAGATGGAATTGTCCCCTCAAAATAGTTTGGAGTGAATGACTTGCTGTGTCTTAATTTTGCAAAATCTTGGCAAAAGTAGTTCTTATGAGGAGTCACAGAACGTGTAAGGTTGAGACACGATCTGGATGAACCAAATTAGGGTTGGCAGTTGAATCCTAGGTCATTTTGAGCATTATGAGTTCAAAGGGATAAATTATGCGGTAACCATATGCCAAAGGTTCTAGTATATTGCTCTGCAATCTTTGACATATCTGGATATCGGGTATCATTGCTAGATGAGAACTTTGACTGGTATTGGAAGTGTTCTAGTACTACCAGCTTAGTCTTCAAACTGATGGTGTCACACAGCATATGGTTTTCTATCTGATCTAAAGGTTGATCGATGATTGAGAATCGTTTGCCATCACTGGAGGTCAATGTGATTGATCATGTTCTAAGTGTCGACACTTAGGTCTTTTTAAAGTGTCAACCCTTGACTGATGAGCAGAATTTCTGGGAAGAATTTTTGGAAATATTTGACTTCAAATTTTGAATTGAAATTTTGATTTTTGAGCATTTTTGGCTCCAAGCTTTCTTGGTATGATAGTCGTACTTGCTTTTTTTGTTTTGGATCCATTTGGTGTGATCCTCAACCTTCTCCCCTAATCACTCCTCCTTCCTCTTTTTCTCTCTCATGGCTACCGCTATAAATAAAGGTTATTCTATAGGGCTTTGGTTGATTTTGGTTCTTAGTTTTGTTTTGTTGGCCAGTTACAAGGTCTCCAAGCCACAAGAGGAAAAGAGAGAAAAGGGTTTGTGAGGTCTTTGGGATTGGGTGTGAGAAACCTAGCATTTAAGCTAGGTCTTGGGAAGAGAGATTCTTAGGAAGGGTTCTACCTCTCCTCCTTGCCTTCTTGAAAGAAGAAGATCGGCCTAAAGGATCTCGAAGAGCTAGCAATCAAAGGGAGTTGGTCAGTTTCAAGCCCTAGTGTGAACTACTCGTAGAAGCCAGATGCGTGTGTGGCTTGAGAGCATTTTCACCACCTCCATCCTAAAGGTATAGTGGTAAGGTACCCTTATGCCTCCATCCTCTTTTCCATTGATGTTGATGTTTTTTGTGGCATACTTCATTATTATACTAGATACTGTTGCAGGCAGATTGATAGATCATTTTGTTCTATCTACCGAGCCTTCTACTACTTATTTTAAAATCATTTTAAAATACTTTTATTCTACCTAGCATGTTTTTCCCTTCATTTATGAGAGTACTCTGCTGGGTAAGCACTTTATTCATAAGAGTGGGGTGCTGAAGCCCAAGTTATCATCCAGGTTCCAAGTTCCACGTTCCAAGTTCCAAGAACCAAGATCCAAGACACCTTCTACCCTCCTCTTTCCTTTTTCCATTCTTTCTAATGATTTCTCCTCCCTCCAAGTTTTGATTGCTATTCTTTTGCAGGATACCCGATGTTCCAGATCTAAAGAGAAGTTTTCCTTTCCATACAACCATCTACTGAAAGATTTGCTCTGAACGAACTGAAGTTTGAAATCCTTCCACGAGATCTTGAGAGTTGAATCCAGATCTGCTACAAACGAGGGAAAAATCATTTTTGGTAAGTAAACCAATCCGAATCTCATTACATCTGATTAGTTGAAGCAAGAAAGTTCTAGTTTTGGTGGTTTCTTAATCATCGAATCCAGGGTTCTTTATGTGATTGCATGAAAATATATTGTGGGTAGCTATTAGTAATCTTCTTGTCTATCTTTCTTAGATTATTTGATAGCTTTACTTGAGTTTGCTACTGTTGGCGTGGAGTCCCTGAATCGATCGGTCAGAGCCGCTGTGCCGCAGGACCGCTCTCTGGTTCACCTGCAAAAAAGGTCCCTTGCCGGAGTTGTTTCGGCGGGGGACACTCCGATGCCTATGTCAGTGGTGGATCCCAGCCACGGAATGGGGAAGGGTGTCTAGAGTATGAGAGAAAAAACTCTTAGAATATGTGTGAGCCTATGTGTGCGTACCTCTTTAGCCATCCTTCTTACCATTATTTAAAAGAAGGCCTCTGGCCTATTGCTTGCTCTTTTTTCGATGAGCATGGGAGTTAATTTCTCCCATGATTAGTGATCGTGGGTTGTCACTGAGCGATTTCGGCCAGATCGGAGGTTTGGCAGCTGAAGTTGTGTGCCATGATCGTGGCATGGAGAATGCTTATTGTAATCGTTGATTACAGTTGCATATTTGGACCAGATTATGGTCCAATCTTCGGGTTTCCCCTTGCATGGGCCGAAGATTGGTATTTTTTTCGGAGCTGGAGATCGTGTCTACGGCAGGGACCAAATAGTGTGTCTTCAGAAGTCGATGAGAAACTTGGTCCTCGATTAAGGTCGAAGATGTTATCCAATGGACTGGCCTTCAGATGTTGTAGTCCGGTGAGAAGCAGTGAGTTGCCTACAGTTGGCCTGGCCATTTTCCTGGTTTGAAGTCCGTGGTCTGGAGAAAAGGGCTTCGACAAGTTAAGCTGGAGTTTGGTTCGTAGCAGAACCGGGATATCCCAATAGTTCTCCCCCTACTCTTAGTTTTCGAAGTGAAGATTTTTCTCGAGAAGTGAGAGTATTAGTGCTTTGTCGTTTTCCTCCCGTGAGAAAGTATAGTATATTATTACAAGATCTCTGATTGGACTGTCCATCATGATCTAGGGATCAGATGGTGGATAGCTATCACTCCTAGGTTGGGGAAGAGGAAAAAAGTGGGTGACCCTGGGGCCGTCTTTCCTTTTCTCGTTGCACGATGGTTAAGCCAATCTGTTGGTTGAGATTTGGATGGTTGTGGCGGCTTTCCCCCATCCGTTGGATGATGGGTGTGCCTCATCTTGGCGGTTAGTTGAAGGTGGGTTACCTCCCAAGGTATCCTTGGGTCCAATCAACCATGGCGGGGCCTCAGAGACCCTTGCTTTTCTTTTGGGGAAGGGCGAAGGTCCAGCCAAGGAAGCTTCTTCAACCTTGTCTCATCCTCCGTCCACCTTGTTCTGGACCACCAGTCTATTTTACAGGTAGAATCTTTTTTCTGCTCCCTTGCTTCATTCTTTTGTCAAAGAAGAAATTGTAGATAGTTAGGGGGAACAGGTTGGGCCCTCAGGGGCTGGTGACATAGTAGGTCCGGAGTCGATTCCCAGCTCGGTTTCTCAGGATAAGGCGGCCCATCTCTGAAAGGGATATGCCCTACAAGCCAATCTATGTTCTATCTCCCAAACCATTGTAATTAACAATTTTCTAAATAAAGGCATTATTTTTCCATCATACGCTGTGTTTATACTATATGATGAACCCCATAGATTAGGGCTATGATTTTAGGATTATGATGAGATCATACCAGTGAGACCTAAAATCTTAAAACCTTAATCTAAAGTATTCCTAGTCAAAGGAACCCTGAGTAGGGGATCAGGATTTTCCGGTAAGACTAGCACATCCCATGTATACTGGAAAGGGTGACTGCTCTCACAATCACTTGTGTATGATACTAATACTGGGATGTGGGTGCTCATTGGAGAATGAGTTCACTGATATGATCCAACTTGAGAACATCTAATGGAGTCTTAGCTACATGTCAATAGAAGTTTCTCATAGTGGGAGTAGTACAATTAATCTATTGACCTGAGACTGCCATAAGTACCTTATGTACATGAACCCATTCTTTGGTTCAATCCTAATCATGACACTGAGCCATGCACAGGATTGATACTGGGAATGGTGAATTGGATATGAAGGTAATGAGTAGGTCAACAAGGAATCGATCACTCTTAGTAAGAGGATATTGCATCCAGCTAGTCAACAATCGCATGATGATTTAGGGAATCTTTGATCAAAGTAAAGATATTAGAGATGGTTTCTAATATCAAGATAATCGAATCATTATTATAAGATTGAGCTAGAAATAAAAATAATATTGGATTTGACATATATCCATATCCATTGTTATATTTTGGGTGCAGGCTGATCGAAAGATTTAATTATACGGTAACTCTCTACTGAAGGGTAATTTTGGTATTTTACCAGAATTTCCATATCTTCCGGGTAGACATGACACGTTGCTAGACGTCAATCTTGTCTTGTGGGTTGATCAAGTTCAAAGATCACATGTTAGGAAGAGTCCTAATTGATCGAATCGGGTAAGCCCGGTTTGACCTAAATCAATTAGAAAGAGTTCTAATCAAATTAGGTCAACTTGTATTCGAACCCACTGCTAGCTAGATGTGGAACCCAATGGGTCACACACTTAAGAGGATTGATCAAGAGTTTAATTTGGAATTAAATCATCTTTGCAAGATAACACTCTAGCAGGTGTTGCAAACCCTAGCTTCTGTTCGGATCGGATTCGAATTAGGGTTCCAGATTGGTTCAAATTGGGTTCTAATTGGACCTAATTAGACCCTAATTGAAAAAATAGGAATATGGCTAACCCTATTGGCTAGCCATGTAGCTTGGCTAGCCTCCCCACCCACCCCCTTTGTTTTTCCATGCCAAATGCCAAGAGTCCATGCGCTTATGGACTCTTGGCGCGCCATTAGGAAGAGTCCATGTCGCATGGACTCTTGGCGCGCCCCAAATATTTCTCCGATGATTTTATTGGGGCAGCCTCCTTCTTACTCATTAGCGCCTCATCTGTCCCCCCTTGGATGGGAATCCAATGGCTGATGAGATTTTAAGAAAGAAGGAGTGCGCTAACTCTTCCCAGGCGCGCGAAATAACATCTCTTCGGAGATGAAAATTCGCGACTTCCTTCCTTTTAAAACACCGCAGTTTTTTCTTCAAGAAAAGCCAAGGGATTTAATCTGGAAGGCCATGAGATGGGAGGATAGGGCATGAGAAATAGGGAAGGGGCGTGAGACAAAGTGGAATGGGGTTTACGGAGAGTTGTGTTCTTTTGAGAAGACATCTCTCTGTAATCTATTTAAACAACAGAGGTCTCGGGTGTTTGGGCTAATGAACGACAGAGTTTATTTATTGTCTTTTCTTTCCAGGAAACTGATTCCTCCTTAGCTTGTTTAGGACACAGAGAGTTTCCCTCTTACAGAGTTCTCTTCTCTGTTGAAACTCAAGTCCAAAACAAGAGATAGGAAGAATCTCTTGATCGGTAAAAGAAAGGAACTCCTACTCTATTTCTATTTCCTTTATTTTAAGACATTAGTGTCTTAAATCCATCTCCTCCTTCAAGACAAGAGTTTTATTCTTAGGACAAGGTCTTAAGAAAGGGAGAGGAAGAAGAAAGAAAGGAAGTAAGGAGCCCCTACCCTACAGTTTTAAAGTCATAGTCTTCTTGAGTTCTAGGATAAGAATTCAAGTGAAGGAATATTGAAGAAGCTTGCATCTTGATCAATCATCTCGTGGATCACCATTGGAGGGTGGACATTTGAATGCCTGGTGAAATCAAAAGAAGCATTCAACACCAAGTTCTGATTCTACATCAAATTGGACTTAGCGTTAAAAGGTTGGTGCCCTAATTCTAACAATGTTAGTTTGTATGTTTTAATTCTGAATAAGGAGATCTTGGCTAGGGGATTATGGTGCCAATTTCATCATTTTTGAAATTACACTTCCGCTGTGGTGCACCTGAATCCCCAACAGTGGTATCAGAGCCATCCTTATTACAGTTAAAACATATGAAAATTATTTATATGCATTTTTGTTGTAGTATCGTAATTAGGGTTTTAAACCCTTGAATGCTGATACACTTAGCATAATTTAAGGGATGCATATATGATAATTAATGTGTTGATGTATGCCACTAGTTAGGGATTTTCACTCAAACCCTAATTATTATAGAGATATGATTAGTTTTGAAGTCATCATACTGAAATAAGGTTGCCCTGGCATAATGGTGGATCCATTATGTGGTAAATAGTTGTCCTAGTATGATGACACACTTAGCACATATATGTTTATCAGTGTGATATGTTTTATAAGAATTTGCTGGCAATTTTATAAAGCCCTCTTCTTAAAATTATATTAAGTCATAGTATATTTAACTAATAAGCATCACTAGTCATGATGAACAATTGATCATTCGGTGTCTAGAAAGGTAGTTCTGGGAAGGTAAAGAGAATCGTGGTTTTTAATTGGTTCCATTGACTGACCTGGCCAATTTTATTGGTGTCTAGGAAAGCAAAGGGGGGACTCCCACATCTCTTCCACTTGCCTGGCCGATTTGATTATATTTAAATCTTGACTTAAATGCTTAGTGTTAAAAAAAAAAAATGATATATGTTGGAATTCCTTCATGCTGGATCATTACTGTGTTATGAACTACATTAGGTTTGTTGTGTTATCTGCAAGACCTAATAGGGTGATTGACATAATATTGGTCTAGTGCAAAAATATGCTTACAGTATATTCAGTATAATGCCTTGTTGTGTTAACTACAAGGACATTATATTTGAATACTGACTGTATAGAAATGAAAGGGTCTTGACTTAACTAGAACATTATGGTTTGTTGTGTTTTCTGCAAGACTTATAATGTTCTAGAGGCCAAGTTATTTTTGAGAATTATATGAGATATAATTGGAAGAGTTTGCTACCTTTGAGGTTATACAAGATTTGTTGTGTTATCTACAAGATCTTTTATAAATTATAAGGATCTCGATCTCACTAAGAAAATCGATCAAAGTTCTTCTCGATTATCATAGTGAAGGCTATGATTTTTGATAAAATAATGGGAGACATAATTAAATGAAGACTTAATTTAATTATGTAAGTCATTTCATGGTTGTTTGCTTATGTATTGTTCTTTATTAAATGTAGATAAATGGCATCTTCATTATCACTGAGAAGCATCTTAGATACCAACAAATTGACTGGTCCAAACTATGTGGACTGGTTGAGAATCTTAAAGATTGTACTGAGTTCAGAAAAACTTTCTTATATTCTTGATACCCCTAGTCTTAATCCACTAGGGGATGATGCCACACAGGAAGATATGGCCACATGCAAAATGTGGCAGAATGACTCCCTCACTGTCAAGTGTATCATACTGGCCTCTATGACCAATGAGTTACAGAGGCAGCATGAAAGCATGGATACTTAATCCATAATGCTCAATTTAAAGGAGCTTTATGGAGAACAAAGCAGAACTGCTAGATACGAAATATCTAAGCAGTTATTCCATGCTAGGATGACAGAGGGTACATCCGTTCAGGATCATGTCCTGAAGGTAATTGACTTAATCACCAGATTGGGTCAATTAGGATTTATTATGGATGGGGAGCTGAATCAGGATTTAATCCTGCAATCACTCCCGGAGTCATTTTCTCAGTTTGTCTTGAATTATCACATGAACAAACTGTACACTTCCTTGCCTGAGCTGTTAAATATGTTAAAAATAGCAGAGAGCCATGTTAAGAGAGAAAAGGCTCCACTTCTTCTTGTTGATAAGACCAATAAGAAGAAATTGGGCAAAAAGGGTTTTAGTAGGAGGCTAAACCCTAAGGGTGGCATCAATAAGAATAAGAAAGGAAAGAAGGCCTCAAAACAGTCAACCTGTTTCTTTTGCGGCAAAGCGAGACATTGGAAAAGGAATTGCAAGGCTTACCTTGCAACTGTGAAGCCTGGTGCGGCAGACGCACCAAAAGGTATGTATGAGATACATACTATATTGACATTAAATTCGTCTATATCAAATACTTGGGTATTGTATACCGCTTATGGTTACCATATATGCAAATCTTTGCAGGACCTCCACAAGCTTAAAGTATTGAAGGAAGGCAACTTCAATCTCTACGGTGCTGGTGGTGATATCATCCAAGCAGAAGCTGTAGGGACATATATTCTAAAGTTGCCTTCAGGGAAGATCTTGGAGTTAGAAAATTGTTACTATATGCCAAAGATTATTAGGAACATTATATCTATTCCTTTGTTATTAAAACAAGGATATGTAATGGATGTAACGAGCACTGGTTGCTCGATGATGTTATCTAATAAAATTATTTGTTCTGGCATTTTTAGCAATGGGCTCTTAACTCTTTCTTCCAATGATAGTATTTTTCATGTCAATACTAAAAGGAAAAGAAAAGACTTTAATGATACCTTACTTTGGCATCATAGACTTGGTCATGTTAATGAGTCTAGGATTAGCAAGTTATACAAGAAAAAATTCCATGATCCTTATGAGTATGAATCATTAGGAACTTGCGAATCATGTCTCATGGGTAAGATGACAAAAACTCCATTCACTGGACATGGGGAAAGGTCAACTGAGTTATTAGGACTTATACATACTGATGTATGTGGTCTAATGACAACTCAGGCCAGAGGAGGATACTCATATTTTATCACTTTTACAGATGATTTATCTAGGTTCGGATATGTGTATCTTATGAAACACAAATCTGAAGCCTTTGATAAATTTAAGGAGTATCAAAGTATGGTCGAAAAACAAACCGGGAAAAGTATTAAAGTTCTTCGTTCTGATCGAGGAGGAGAATACTTATCCATGGAGTTTTTAGACTATCTTAAAGTTAATGGAATCCTTTCTAAATGGACCCCTCCTTATACACCACAGCTAAATGGTATAGCTGAAAGGAGGAATCGTACCTTATTAGATATGGTACGATCCATGATGTGCTTCACAAATTTATCCATTTCCTTCTGGGGTCATGCCCTAGAAATTGCTGTTTACATTCTGAACAAGGTACCTTCTAAATCCGTTGTTAGTACTCCATATGAAATTTGGAGTGGAAAGAAACCATATCTTAAATATTTCAAGGTATGGGGATGTCCAGCTTATGTTAAAAGAAATTTTGGACATAAGTTGGAACCTAGAGCGGATAAATGTCTATTTGTAGGATATCCTAAAGAAGGTAGAGGATATCTATTCTACCATCCTACTGAACAAAAGATTTTTGTCAGCAGGCATGCCACTTTTTTAGAAAAAGAGTTCATTTTAGAAAAGGGCAATGGTAGAACTATTGAACTTGGAGAAGTACAAGAAATACAGATAGACAATTCTCAACCATTAGAACATATAGTTAGGACAGAACCAGAACACAAAACTCCTCCTCGTAGGTCTGATAGAGTGCCACGGGCACCTGAGAGGTTTGGGTTTATTATTGAAAATAATGAAGCCCAAGTCATTCGAAATGATGAACCTCTGACCTATATGGAAGCTATCTTGAGTACTGATTCAGATAAATGGCAAGAAGCCATGGAACCCGAAGTAGACTCTATGTATGTAAACCAAGTATGGTCTTTGGTTGATGCACCAGAGGGTGTTAATCCTATTGGGTGTAAATGGGTCTATAAGAAAAAGATTGGGGCTGATGGCCAAGTTGAAACCTATAAAGCCAGATTAGTGGCTAAAGGTTTTAGACAAAAATAGGGAATTGATTATGATGAAACATTTTCACCTGTTGCCATGCTGAAATCAATTCGGATTTTACTTGCTATAGCAGCATACCACGATTATGAGATATGGCAGATGGATGTAAAGACTGCATTCCTCAATGGTTTCCTTGAGGAAGAAGTCTACATGTCATAGCCAGAAGGTTTTATTTCAAAGAATAAACCTAATCAAGTATGCAAGCTAAAGAAATCCATTTATGGGTTAAAGCAAGCTTCCAGGAGTTAGAACATCCGCTTTGATGAAACTATTAAAAAGTTTGGTTTTATCAAAAATGTGGATGAACCCTGTGTTTATAAGAAGACTAGTGGGAGTGCCATAGTCTTCTTGGTTCTATATGTAGATGACATACTCCTCATTGGGAATGATATCCCAATGTTGCAATCAGTCAAGGTTTGGCTATCAAACCAGTTTTCCATGAAAGATTTGGGAGAAGCATCCTATATACTAGGTATTAAGATCTATAGAGATAGATCTAAGAGGATGCTAGGTTTATCCCAATCTAGGTACATTGACTTAGTGCTGAAAAGATTCAACATGGAAGGAAGTAAAAGAGGTTATCTTCCTATGAGTCAAGGCATACATCTTTCTAAAAGGATGTCTCCTAAGACACTTGAAGAAAGAAATAGAATGAATTCTATACCCTATGCTTCGGCAATAGGGTCCATAATGTATGCCATGTTATGTACCAGGCCTGATGTGGCATATGCTTTAGGCATTGTCAGTAGGTTTAGGCTGATCCAGGAGAGGATCATTGGAAAGCAGTTAAAAATATTCTTAAGTACCTAAGAAGGACTAAGGATATTTTTTTGGTTTATAGTGGTTCTGATCTTAAACTAGAAGCTTATTCTGATTCTAGTTTTCAATCAGACCCTGATGATAGCAAATCCATTTCGGGATATGTTTTTACCCTAAATGGTGGAGCAGTGAGTTGGAAGAGTACCAAGTAGCAGACTGTAGCTAACTCAACCACGGAGGCAGAATACATAGCTGTTAGTGAAGCCGCCAAGGAAGCAGTCTAGATGAAGAAGTTCATCACAGAGTTGGGTGTTGTTCCTGAAATTGAAAACCCGGTGCCACTTTACTGTGACAACACTGGGGCTGTTGCTCAAGCTAAGGAACCAAGAGCTCATCATAAGTCCAAGCACATTCTGAGACGCTTCCATCTCGTCCGAGAAATAATAGATAGACAAGATGTCTACATAGATAGAGTTGATACAAAGAACAATGTAGCAGACCCGTTCACTAAGGCTCTACCACAGAAAGATTTTGATCGCCACCTTGAATGTATGGGATTAAGATTTAAAGGCGATTGGCTTTAGTGCAAGTGGGAGATTGAAAGGGATATGCCCTACAAGCCAATCTATGTTCTATCTCCCAAACCATTGTAATTAACAATTTTCTAAATAAAGGCATTATTTTTCCATAATACGCTGTGTTTATACTATATGATGAACCCCATAGATTAGGGCTATGATTTTAGGGTTATGATGAGATCATACCATTGAGACCTAAAATCTTAAAACCTTAATCTAAAGTATTCCTAGTCAAAGGAACCCTGAGTAGGGGATCAGGGTTTTCCGGTAAGACTAGCACATCCCATGTATACTGGAAAGGGTGACTGCTCTCACAGTCACTTGTGTATGACACTAATACTGGGATGTGGGTGCTCATTGGAGAATGAGTTCACTGATATGATCCAACTTGAGAACATCTAATGGAGTCTTAGCTACATGTCAATAGAAGGTTCTCATAATGGGAGTAGTACAAGTAATCTTTTGACCTGAGACTGCCATAAGTACCTTATGTACATGAACCCATTCTTTGGTTCAATCCTAATCATGACACTGAGCCATGCACAGGATTGATACTGGGAATGATGAATTGGATATGAAGGTAATGAGTAGGTCAACAAGGAATCGATCACTCTTAGTAAGAGGAGATTGCATCCAGCTAGTCAACAATCGCATGATGATTCAGGGAATCTTTGATCAAAGTAAAGATATTAGAGATGGTTTCTAATATCAAGATAATCGAATCATCAATATAAGATTGAGCTAGAAATAAATATAATATTGGATTTGACATATATCCATATCCATAGTTATATTTTGGGTGCAGGCTGATCGAAAGATTAAATTGTATGGTAACTCTCTACTGAAGGGTAATTTTGGTATTTCACCAGAATTTCCATATCTTCTGGGTAGACATGACACATTGCTAGATGTCAATCTTGTCTTGTGGGTTGATCAAGTTCTAAGATCACATGTTAGGCAGAGTCCTAATTGATCGAATCGGGTAAGCCCAATTTGACCTAAATCGATTAGAAAGAGTTCTAATCAAATTAGGTCAACTTGTATTCGAACCCACTGCTGGCTAGATGTGGAACCCAATGGGTCACACACTTAAGAGGATTGATCAAGAGTTTAATTTGGAATTAAATCATCTTTGCAAGATAACACTCTAGCAGGTGTTGCAAATCCTAGCTTCTATTCGGATCGGATTCGAATTAGGGTTCCGGATTGGTCCAAATTGGGTTCTAATTGGACCTAATTTGACCCTATTTGAGAAAATAGGAATATGGCAAACCCTATTGGCTAGCCATGTAGCTTGGCTAGCCTCCCCACCTGCCCCCTTTGTTTTTCCATGCCAAATGCCAAGAGTCCATGCGCTTATGGACTCTTGGCGCACCATTAGGAAGAGTCCATGGCGCATGGACTCTTGGCGCGCCCCAAATTTTTCTCTGATGATTTTATTTGGGGTGGCCTCCTTCTTACTCGTTAGCGCCTCATCTGTCCCCCCTTGGATGGGAATCCAATGGCTGATGGGATTTTAAGGAAGAAGGAGTGCGCTAACTCTTCCCGGGCGCGTGAAATAACATCTCTTCGGAGATGAAAAGTTGCGACTTCCTTCCTTTTAAAACACCACGATTTTTCCTTCAAGAAAAGCCGTGGGATTTAATCTGGAAGGCCGTGAGATGGGAGGATAGGGCGTGAGAAATAGGGAAGGGGCGTGAGACAAAGTGGAATGGGGTTTACGGAGAGTTGTGTTCTTTTGAGAAGACATCTCTCTGTAATCTATTTAAACAACAGAGGTCTCGGGTGTTTGGGCTAATGAACGACAGAGTTTATTTATTGTCTTTTCTTTCCAGGAAACTGATTCCTCCTTAGCTTGTTTAGGACACAGAGAGTTTCCCTCTTACAGAGTTCTCTTCTCTGTTGAAACTCAAGTCCAAAACAAGAGATAGGAAGAATCTCTTGATCGGTAAAAGAAAGGAACTCCTACTCTGTTTCTATTTCCTTTACTTTAAGACATTAGTGTCTTAAATCCATCTCCTCCTTCAAGACAAGAGTTTTATTCTTAGGACAAGGTCTTAAGAAAGGGAGAGGAAGAAGAAAGAAAGGAAGTAAGGAGCCCCTACACTACAGTTTTAAAGCCATAGTCTTCTTGAGTTCTAGGATAAGAATTCAAGTGAAGGAATTTTGAAGAAGCTTGCATCTTGATCAATCATCTTGTGGATCACCATTGGAGGGTGGACATTTGGATGCCTGGTGAAATCAAAAGAAGCATTCAACACCAAGTTCTGATTCTACATCAAATTGGACTTAGCGTTAAAAGGTTGGTGCCCTAATTCTAACAATGTTAGTTTGTATGTTTTAATTCTGAATAAGGAGATCTTGGCTAGGGGATTATGGTTCCAATTTCATCATTTTTGAAATTACACTTTCACTGCGGTGCACCGGAATCCCCAATAATCTCTAGGAATGCTATCACATTCTCGGGAGTTCCCATTCGTTCTCCCCGCACTCGAAGAACGAGTGAACAAACCTTTCCTTAGGTGTTTAGCCATGTACGAAGATCATCTAAAAGCTGGTCTTCGATTTCCCTTGCACCCCTTCTTCGTCAAGATCTTTTGCTTGTACCAAGTGGTGCCGGTGCAGTTGATCCCGAACAGCATCCAAAACATTTGTGAGTTCCTGGTCATGTGCAGCATCATAAACGTAGAGCCTAGGACCAATTTGTTCATGGCCCTCTTCGTTCTCAAGAGGGATTTCCACAGTAATGGATGGTGGGTGATTGGCCCTAGATCAGGCTGCAAGGTCATCAAGGACATGCCCAGCGCCATCCAAGGGTGGAAACCCGTCTTCGTGTTTGTGTTGTTTTTTGATCCATGGGCCTTCGACACTGTGTGGAAGAAAACTCGTCTAACCGCCAATGATGGAACGAAGGTCTTGGTGGCTGATCAGTCGAACTATGATCTTCTAGTCAACTCCGGAGTTGCCCGCATCCGGGAACTATTAGAGGAGAGAAATCTCCATCGAGCGAGAATTAGCAGATTCCCCTCATTAGGTATAGCAATGAGAATTTCTGCCCCCCTATCCTGGTTTCATTGTGGCTCAGTTAATTGAAGTGGACTCTTTTGCTTGTAGGTGGCGGGATGAAGCCCGATATTAGCTAGCTCTATCAGACTTCGGAGAAGAGGGTAGCATAGGCCCCTCTCACCAGGTCTATAGTTCGGAAGAGGGCTCGAAGGGATGGCCCCGAGGGGGACCAAAGTACTTCGTCTTCCCGGGGCACCTCAGGGGAAGATGCAGCAGTCACGGAGGGAGCTCTGTCGAGACCCTGCCCAGTCGAAACTCCACCGGTGGTATCTTCCCGGTTCGTACAACGGGGAGTCCGCCTCATGGAGTGAATGTGCTACCGTTTTGCCCCCTGCAGTTGGTAGGGGTAAAGCTCAGCAAGTCAAGGGGGAGTTCGCCCGTGGGGCTTCTTTAGCTGAAGGCCATTCGATGAACTACTCAGAGCTTTCACCTATGGGGGGACTACTGGTCCCGGCCGTAGCCAGGCTGGCATTGAAGGGCACGCTGCTACCTCATGACTTGGCAGTTCATTGAAATTGGAACCTTCCCAGGGTGTCCGATTCTGCCTTCTCCGCCCTGCAACAGGTATGATCCTCGCCGTTCTCTTTGTCCTGAGAGTGGTTCGGTTCATGACCCCTCACTTTTGATGCAGTTGGTCTATGACCTTACCTTCATGGAGGAGGGCCTGGGGAACGTCAACAACCTCATCCATGGCCTCAAGGTGGAGCTTCATACTATCCAGAGCTTCAAAGGAAGTTGCCGAAGAGCTGAGGCAATCTATGGAGGACCGCCTTGTCTGGGTGAACAATGAAGTTCGCGAACTGAAGGGCGAACTAAAAAGTACCCATCTGACAAGTGCGGGACAGGAGGTAGGGTTGAGATGGAGCAGGAAACAAGTCGACTCCCTGGAGCAGCCTGCTAGGGAAGATCAAGAGAAGATAGAATGCTTGACTAAGGTGGTGCAGGAGGCTTCCAAGAGGGCTGAAGAGGCGATCTCGAGTCTGAAGCCACCAAGACGGAGTCCGTTTCTTAGAGTAAGTGAGTAGACGATGTTCTGATAGACTTCAGAGTGTCTTCACAATTTCAGGTGGAGATCAATGAAGCATCTTTGTACGGCTACCAGCACGGCTTTAACGACAGACTCTCCAAGGTAAAGGAGGCCTTCCCCCAACTTGACCTTTCCGGTATTCCTCCCTTCGACATAGCTGGAGAAGAAGAGGAAGTGGAGGAGGCCAAAGCCATAGTAGAGGCCGAGGAAGTGTCAAGTCTGGATAAGGAGGCTGCTACCTCAATCGAAAATCTGGAGGTGACCCCAATTCTGATTCTGGTCCAGGAAGAAGCTCAAGCTGGAGGAGTCCAAGCCGAAGGTTCTCCGATCCCGGCCCAGATTGACGAGGTCCTCTCATAACAGGTTGAGAGGTTGCTTCATTCCTGTGGTGTAGAGTCTCCTCCTGTCGATGTTGAGTGACTTGAGTCACTTTGGATGTATTTTCTTTCTTTCTCCTTTGTGTTATCAATGAATTTTGTATGATAATTCCTCCAGATTTTGAAATGAATTATCCTTTCTTTGCATATACAATGTTATGCTTCGTATGTAGCTTGAACTAGGTTTACCGTTATTTCCTTCTGCTTAGTCAGACAGTCGTGGTCGAAGGCTGTTTAGTCGATAATTGACAAAGACGAACTCTGGAAAGGATCAGGACTCCGTTATCGAAGGCCGTCTATGGTTGGTCAGGCAGGTATCACCTTCCTTTTGATATTAAACATGTCCGTTGGGGAGGACAAGCATCATCTCCCCGTCAATCAGTGATTAGGGAGATTTGATTGTGATCTTTATTGTCCACATGGCATGTCGATATTTATACAGTCATGATTTTTTGCACCTTGTGGGCTGCCAGCTCTCCTTTTTCCAAAAAGAAGCCATAAATGATACCGTCGCATGATGAGGATTTCTCCTGATTCGAAGCAAAGATAGTTGCTATCCTGGGGATGGCTTCCGAGCAACCTTCTGGTTCTCGAAGTGTCGCCCGGACACGTGGCGCTCTCTGATACGGCTGGGAAGGACGTGGAGCACGCCTCCTTGTAGTCGGTCATGGGTGCAGGGTCTCTATAAATAGGACCCTGCCTTCTGCTATCAGGGCTCTTTCCTTCCATTAGAAATGAGGTTCAGCACTTCTGAACTCCGCCGAGCCACAAAGAGATGGGCCATTGATCCAAAATGGAAGAGAAGTCCAGAGTCCTTTGAGATGGGTGACGACGATGAGGAGCCTCTCCTAGGCTGTCTTGAAAAGAGGGTTCGCTTGTTGGAGGCCCAACTGATGGAGGCTCGGGCCAATGTCGCCGTGGCAACCACGGAGGTGGAGGAAGCAAGGAGGGAGGCAGCGAATGCCATCTTAGATTTTAGCACTTTTGCTGCCTTTAAGGAGGAAGTCACCGAGGCGGCTCTGGACTCCTTCCATCAGGGGTTCCGCGAATGCAGGAGAAAGGCCTTCAAGTTTTATTACTTGAAGGGCCTAGACAACATCGAGCCCTCCATTCCCTTTCCCGGACATGAATTTGATTCCGACTCCGATGAGGGGTCAGATTCTGGTTCGGACAGGAACCCTGGGGGCCCTTCGTCATCCCTTTAGATCTCTCCCCACCGGTACGGGAAAAACTTGGTAGGGGGTTATTCAAAATTTCCCACATCTTTCTGATGCTACTTCTTTTTTTTTTGTATCTCTCTTTATGAGAGTTCCTTTTTCTTTTCTTGTTCTCTCTTTGTGAGAGTTTTTCCTTTCTTTTTCTTTTCATTTTTTTTGTAAAAAATTGAAAGAAATGAAGTATCTTTTTGTTACCTCTTCCAATGCATTCTTTGCAATATGTTGCATCATAATTGGTCTGAAATGTAGACTTTGCAGACCATTTTTGGTCTACAGGGAAGGGATGAGGTCGGTTGGACCGTTCTTGTAATGTCTGTTATCGACTGAAAGGATGATAGTGGTCCTTTTAGGCACGTTTTTAGATTTACCGTAGGGTAGGGTGTTTACACCATCCCTGTGCACTTCTGCTGTGATTAAGGTAGGCTGTTCAGGCCTGCCTCGACGCGTCTTTGGATTCACCATAGGGTAGGTTAAGAAAACCATCCCTACACCTTTGATCTTCTTGGTGGCTTGGTTAGGCCATCCATTGCGCTTGTCGGGCATACCAATAAGGTGAGTGGATCAGACTCTCCTTTGCTCAGTTGATCGATTTTTCAGATCGGGTCACTCAGGCTGTTGTCATTCAGTCGATGCAACTAGCCATTTTGAGTTGAGCAGGGTTGAGAAGCTTTGCACAGGAATTTTAGGAACTCATTTATTGATAGTATTTGCGAAGGTTTTGTACATTCCATGGCCGTGATAGGATCTTCCCCTCCAGGGTCTTCAGTCGATATGTTTCTGGTCGAATGACATTGCGACTTGGTATGGGACTTCCCAGTTGGGGTAGAGTTTACCCTGCTCCGTTGGCCTGGATACCTCTGTCATTCGTAATACCATGTCCCCTGCACGAAAAGTTTTCTCTTTCACCCTTGAGTTGTAGTACTTGGTGACCTTTTGCTGGTACGGCGCCATCCTTATCTGGGACTAGAGCCTGGTACTTGATAGCAAGTGCAGATCAATCATTCTTCGATCAAAGTTCTTATGCTCTTCATAGTTATCAATTCCTAGAGACTATAGGGAGACTTCAATAGGTAGCACGGCTATGGTACCATATGCCAGGTTGAATAGAGGCTCGCTGGTGACCGTTCTCGGGGTAGTTCGGTATGCCCAGAGAATGGAGGTCAGTTCTTCGGCCCAAAGCCCTTTGGCGGCATTCAACCTTGTATTCAGACCATGGAGGATGGTCCGATTAGTGACTTCGACTTCTTCGTTGGACTATGGATGAGCAACGGATGTCAGCCGATGCTGGATATGATACCGAGCGCAGAAGTCCTTGAACTTTGAATTATCGAATTGTTTCCCGTTGTCCTTGATAATGACATGTGGGATGCCGAACCTAAATATGATAGAATTTTTTACAAAATTTTTCACCTTGCCTTCTGTGATCTGGGCCAGCGGTTCGGCTTCTACCCACTTCGTGAAGTAGTCGATGGCCACTAGGAGGAACTTCCTTTACCCTGATGCTGGTGGGAATCAGCCAAGAATGTCCATTCCTCACTGGGCAAAAGGCCACGGGGCTGCCAGTTAAGTCAGGTGACTCGCAGACTATTTCTGTACATTGGCATACCTCTGGCACTGGTCGCACTTTTGCACGAAGTCAGCCGAGTCCTTCTGGATGGAGGGCCAGTAATACCCCTATCGAATGATCATGTACGCCAATTATCTACCTCCCAAGTGATCATCGCATATGCCCTCGTGGACCTCTCTCAGAGCATAATCTGCATCGGTGGGTCCTAAGCATTTTAGCAGTGGCTGAGAGAACAATCTCTTGAAGAGGGTTCTGTCTAAGATGACATACTGAGATGCCATCCAGAGGATCTTCTTGGCCTCTGTTTCATCTTTTGGTAGCTCTCCCTCGTTCAGGAACTTGATGACAGGATCCATCCAGCTTGGCTCAGCATCGATCTAGCATACCTCTGCAGCCTCTTTAGCTATACTTGGAGTCTCAAGATGTTCAATAAAGATGTGCCCAAGAGATTCCGGTGCCATAGTTGCCGGTCGAGATAGTGTATCCACCCGAGAGTTCTCTGATCGTCGAACATGGATGATCTAAAAATGTTCCAATTGAGAGGATAAAGCCCGTACCTTCTTCAGATATTGCATCATGGTTGGATCCTTTGCTGCATATTCTCCATTAACTTGATTCATAACCAATTGGGTGTCTGAGAAGGCTCGGAGTTGCTGGACTCCCAGATCCTTGGTGATCCGAAGTATGGCAAGCAAGGCCTCGTATTCATCCTGGTTCTTAGAGGCATGGAAGGAGAACCGGAGTGCGTACTCTATTGTGTGGCCATCAGGTTCGGCCAACATGAGTCCAGCCCCACATCCAGTAGCATTGGAAGCTCCGTCTACATGAAGCACCCAGACGGACTTCGTCTCCTTCGGAACTTCATCTTATACCGAAGATACTTCGTCGTCGAACTTCCAGGTACACTCAGCCAAAAAATCGGAGAGCACCAGGGCCTTCATAGCCGTTCGGGGCTGGAAGCTGATGTCAAATTTACTTAGCTTCACAGCCCACTTGGCTATCCTTCCAGAGGTGTCCGGAGATCGGAGAATGGCCTTGAGAGTTTGATCGGTAAGCACCACAATAGCATGGGCATGGAAATATGGCCGTAGTAGCTCTGCCGCAATCACCAAAGAGTAGATCAGCTTCTGCATCCTTGCATATCATGTCTCGGCATCATGCAGGACCTTGCTGATATAGTAGATCGGCATATGGGATCCATCTTTATCTCTCCGGATGAGAACTGAACTGATTGCTTCATCTGAAGCAGAGAGATACAAGTAGAGGACATCACCTTCTTATGGCTTGGAGAGCAATAGTGGGGTCTCCAGGTACTTCTTCAGCTCCTCAAAGGCAGTGCGATAGTCTTCGAACCTTCAAAGTCCTTTGACTGCCGGAGTACCTTGAAGAATGCAAGGCATTTCTCGGCTGACCGAGAAATGAATCTGCTGAGGGAGGCAATTCTTCCTGTCAACTGCTAGACTTCATTTTTACAAGAGGGATGTCGCATATCTTTCAAAGATTGAATCTTCTCATGATTTGCCTCAATCCCTCGTTTGGTAACAAGGAAGCCCAAAAATTTGCCAGAAGTGACCCTGATGGCACACTTTGCCGGGTTCAGCTTTATATGATAGCACCTTAGAGCACTGAATGATTCCTCCAACTCATGGATGTGGTCTTTCCGGAGGAGGCTCTTGACGATCATGTCATCAACATAGGCCTCCATGATTCTCCCTAGATGCTTTTCGAATGCCTTATTGATAAGCCTTTGAAATGCTGCTCAGGCGTTCTTGAGGACGAACAGCATCATCTTGTAGTAGTAGAGACCTTTATTAGTGATGAATGCCATCTTCTCTTTGTCTTGCAGGTCCATTCTAATTTGGTTGTAGCTGGAGAAGTCATCCAAGAAGCTCAGCAACTGGTGGCCGGCAGTAGTGTCGACCAGCTGATCAATCTTCGAGAGAGGGAAGCTATCTTTAGGGCAAGCCTTATTAAGGTCAATATAGTCGATGCAGATCCTCCACTTGCCATTAGCCTTCTTGACCATTACCATATTGGCCAACCACTCGGGGTAGCGGGCCTCTCGGATGAACCCTGCTTTAAGGAGCTTGACAACTTCTTCGTCCACAACTTGATGTCTTTCAGGAGCGAAGCTCTTTTTCTTTTACCGTACCGACATGTACCAAGGAATATCTTCCAGTTGATGAGTGATTACTTCGGTAGGGATCCCTGGCATATCCGAAGCCGACCAGGCGAAGACGTCGGCATTGTCTTTGAGAAAATGGATCAACTCCGCTCTGGTTTCCTTATCAAGCGTGCTTCTGATCTGCACAACTCTGGTGGGATCATCCTTTGTAAAGATACTGTGATGGTCCTCTCCATGGGCTCACCAAGGTTTGTGGCTGCATCCCTTGAATCCAGCTGATCTGGAGTCGTTGAATCATTGAGATGCCTATCTTCGATCATCAGGCATTGTCGTGCTGTCCTCTAGTTTCCTCTAACTTCTCCGACACCATTCATGGTGGAGAAGCGAACCAAGAGGTAGTGAGAGGAGATCACGATTCGGAACTTATTCAAGGCAGGCCACCCGAGAATAATATTGTATGCTAAGGGGATCCGGACCACCGTGAAGTTGATCAGTTGTATCTTTTATCGACGTTCAGTGCCAAGGGTTACAGGAAACACTATTTCTCCCTCGACATAAACTTGGTTGCCCCCAAAACTGGAGAGCGGTATGGGTGATCGTTGTAGTTGATGTCTAGGCAAACACATTTTAGAGAATGCATCATACTTCAAGACTCAATCGAACTTCCATTATCAACAAGGATTCGCTGTACATCATAATTGGCCTCTACAACCAATATTACAAGGGGATCATCATGTGGGAGCCGAACTCCTACAAGGTCATCGTTGGAGAAGAGGATAGAGTTGTTGTCTTTAAGTCGCTTTGGAGCATCATCCTCATCCCTTCTCTAGTTGGTGTGATGGGGAACTAATATGCATGCAATTTTTTTTTATGTTTTATATGTGGGGTTGAGTGATTAATTCCTGAATTTTAGATTAAAATAAGTTGTAGGGAATTTTATATGAATTTTAGAAGATCAGCATGCAGATTAGGACCTAGAAAAGTAGAAAAGAAGGATCGCCGGGGCTGAGAAGCCTCGGTTAGGACAAGTTCTCCTACAATAAAACTACTGGAGGTAGAGGGGGTGTACCTAACAACGTCTATGAAGATTGCAGCAAAGTGTCTCTCGTTCCTCGATGGATGCGGCTTGGAAAACCGAGCAAAGACCCGTGGATACCTGGCTTTCTGCTCGGTGATCCGATTGAGGCTTAGCTGGAGTCGTTGGATTCGTAGGAACTCGGGGACCTGTAAACGACCTGTCAGGGGTTAGAAAACACACAAAGGAATAAGAAAACAAAAGAAAAACAACAAGGAAAGGCTTCTTTTGGAGTTGGCATCCAGGGATTTGAGATGTTTGTTAGCAGCAGGAAGATGATTGCAGCACTGTGAAGAAAAAACTCTCACAAACCCCTTTATGCACACAGCTGGGTATCGCACAACTCAATAGAAGAACTCAAGGTTTTCATTCATCAAAAATTCTCCCTTCATACAAGAGTCTTGGGTCCCTTAAATAGACCCTTAACCTTGGGCTCCATGTAAGGGCACATTAGTCTTTACATGGGAATCCTTTTCCCTCTCAAACCCTAGCTAGAAAATAAGGAAACATTTGGTAGAAAAAATCCCTAAAATTTCTCTTGACTTGGCCAACACTCCAAGGACACCTATGGGGTGTGTTGGGCTTCTAAGAGCAGTAAGGGGCTGGCCCAAAGGGGCCCGGGTGCATGGGTTTGGGCCTCTGGAAGCTGGGGTGGCCTGGTAGCCAGGTAGCAGGAATATTCCCTGGTATCTTGCTTCTTAGGGGCTTGGGCTTGGCGCCTGGGCTTGATTTCGTTGGGCTAGGATGCAGATGGACCTCTAAAATCATGGATGCCATGGTATATGAATATATTTTGGCATCTGGAATGGAATCTGGGTATCTGGAGGACATCTGCAAGAAATCAGGGTTTTTTGAATTTTCCTCCTAGGGTCTTCAAATCTTCAAGCTAGGTTGGACTTGGGCAATACTTCCATGTCTTCAATCTAGTTGGACTTGGTCTTAACTTGTATGATATAGTCTTGAGTCTTCAGTATGCTTGGACAGGACTCAAAATAATAAAATTAGCTCAACATGAGCTGACTAGCATTGGACTGAACTATCTCAACATGAGCTGACTAGTACATAACTGAAATAACAACTAAAAATACTCAAATAACAACTAAAAATACTCAAATAACAACTAAAATAGACTCAGATGAGCTAAGCCCTTATTACAGATGGACTCATAAATTATTGATCAATTTATAGAGTGTTGAAAAAGCCTCTGTCTTATTATGGTGCCTCAGGTGTCCCCACCATGGTGGGTCGGTGTATCATCCCTACATCTCCGTTGGTGGGCCTTTGATTTGTTAATTCGGCCTCTTCGGGAGGTGGCTGAGAAATAGTTGCTTCCGACCGGGGGCCTTGGTGACTGATGTACCACCCCAAGTACCCTCTTTTGATGAGATCCTCAATTGCATCCATCAGTTGGATGCACTCTTTTGTGTTGTTACCGTGGTCCCGGTGGAATCGGCAGTATTTGTTCCTATTCCTTATGGAAGAGGAGGCCTTCATGGGACAGGGCCGTTAGAGATAGTTCTCCTTCTCTATCTCCATGAGGATCTTCTCTTGAGGGAGATTGAGGGGGGTGTAGGAGTCGAATCTTCCTCCCAAAGCTCTGGACCTAGGAGGACTTCTTCGAAGGTCTATATATTTGCCACCATTGTTATTAGAAGTTTGGGGACCTTGTTACCTGTTATTCTTCTTTTTTGAAGGGGGTTTCCCTTCGATCAGTCATCGATTTGCTGCCTACTCTTTAGCATCGGCATATTTCTGAGCCCTTGACAAGAGCTCAGCATAGCTTTAAGGGAACTTCTTATCTAGGAAAAAAGTAAGCCTGGAGGTACGAAGCCCCTTCTTCAATGCAGACATGGCCACGTGCTCGTTGAGATCAGGGATCTCAAGCGTGGCCACATTAAACCTGGAGATGCAATCATGCAGGCTTTCTCCTTCATTCTGGTGAAGCAGGAATAGTTTGTCGTATTCCGTGGAGTCTTGTGACAGGTCCAGAAATGCAAGACAAACAATTTTTCTAACTCAGAAAAGGAGTCGATGGTACCTGGGCACAGACTTGAGTACCACATCGGAGCGGACTTCTTCAAGGTAGCCGGGAATGCTAGGTAGTACATTACATCTAAAGCTCCTTTGATCATCATATGGGCCTTGAAGCTACCCAAATGGTCGAGGGGGTTGGAGGTGCCATCGTAGGATTCCATCTAGGGAACCCTGAAGTGCCGGGAAATAACCTTGGCCATGATACTGTCGGTGTATAGTGGGCATAGATCGCCCATAATCAAGTCATCAGGATCCTTTAGATCCCGCATTCTCTATTCTCATGCCTTCGCCATCTTTAATTCGATGGCTCCGAATCTCCTGTCGTAATCGGGAGTCAGCTTTGGCGCTCTCTCCATAGAAGTGGAGTCTTCGGAGGAGGGCGAGGGAGTTTGCCTAGGCCTTTTCCCTTTTTGCAAGAAATTGGTGGACCTAGGCAACCTCGAAGTTCGGCCTTCGAGAGAGGGCCGAGAATGGGGGGAGGGATGCATGGAATCCTCCCGTGGGGCTCTCTTCCTTCGAGATCAAGAGCTATGTCTGGATGTGGCCGGTGGATTTCCCATCGGAAAGGCTCTGCTCTGGAAGTCCTGAACCATGGTCGTGAGATTGGTGACCTAGTTCACAAGGGCTTTGAATTGCGTAGTCCCACGACAACCCCTGGGGGTGCGCCCCTCTGGGATGGAGCATGACTTTGGCTCGAGGAAGCTATTTGAGTCTTTCCTCTCGCCATCAAGAACTTTTTACTTCCCCATAACTAGGATGGAGCTTAAAAAGTGCTTGCCCCCCTTCCTGGTGCACCAATCTGTTGGTGTGGAGTCCCTGAATCGGCCAGTCAGAGCTGCTGTGCCGCTGGATCGCTCCCTGGGGACACTCTGATGCCTAAGTCAGTGGCGGATCCCAACCATAGAATGGGAAAGGGTGTTGAGAGTATGAGAGAAAATCCTCTTAGAATATGTGCGACCCTATGTGTGTGTACTGCTCTAGCCATCCTTCTTACCATTATTTACAAGAAGGCTTCCAACATGTGGCCCGCTCTTTTTCCGGTGATCATGAAAGTTAATTTCTCCTATGATTGGCGATCATGGGTTGTCACTGAGCGGTTCCGGCCAGATCGGAGGTGTGGCAGCTGAAGTTGCATCCCATGATCGTGGCCTAGAGAATGCTGGTTGTAACCATTGATTACAGTTGCCTATTTGGACTAGATTGTGGTCCAATCTTCGGGTATCCCCTTGCGTGAGCTGAAGATTGGTATTTCCCCCGAAGCCGGAGATCTTGTTTATGGCAGGGACGGAAGAGTGTGTCTTCGGAAGTCAATGAAAATCTTGGTCTTCGATTAAGGCCGAAGACATTATCCGAAGGACTGGCCTTCAGATGTGGTAGTATGGTGAGAAGCAGTGAGCTACCTGCAGTTAGCCTGGCCTTTTTCATGGTCTGAAGTCCGTGGTTCGGAGAAAAGGGCTTTGATCAATTGAGCCAGAGTTCGGTTCATAGTTGAACCAGGATATCCCAACAGCTACCATTGCTCATTAAAATTAAAATTCTACTTCTTATTTATTATATTAGTCTTGTATCAATCCCGCATCATCTTTGGTATCAGAGCCAAAGGCTAGACTAGGACATATAGTTACTTGCTAAAATTTCTACATCATTCTAGCATTAGATCTGGAAAGCTCATTTATAGCTCTTCAGATCTTAGTCTCTTTTTCATTAATTTTAGTGATTTTTCCAAATTAAAACCATATCTATAATCTTCTCTCATAATTTTAGATCTAAAATTTTTTGAAAAAAAAATTGCATTATTTTCTTAGTACTTTCTGGCGGAAGGAAATCACACCTCCTGAGTGGGTATACGAAAGTATACTGTCATGACCCATGGGAGTAATGAGCTATAGCTATACATGATAACCCAATATCGAAAATTAGTTGTGCTTAATGTATGCATATTTGAATTGTAAATTGCTTGAAAGATTGGATGTTAATCTTCTGAGCACAACTTAGAATAAGATTCTGACATGCTTAGAATTCTAAAACTATCCAACCTAATCTCCAAAAAAAATTAAAATTGAATTTTTGCAATTTAAAATCTGAAATCCAATCTTGAAATTTAATGTTTAAATTTTGAGTTGCAAGTTTTATCTTTATCTTATCCTGTTAGCTAGTTTGTTTGTTTGTGCATTCATCTTATCTGAAATCACTTAAGGGCACGCTATCATAAGATAAGGGAAGGATTTCATCACCTTTCCTTGGAACAAAAACAACCAACCTCATCTTGCATTGTCCTATCCCTAATCTAAAACTGAGTAGCAACCTAATACAGCTTAAAGACACTTAATAGGTCGGGTTCGAGTCTTATGAGAAATCTAGTGCACTCAATCCTCTAATTATTACTGGAAGCTAGTGTCTAAGGCTAGAGGTCCAGTGGCAAATGCCCTAAGCTACTGGTGGTTTTTAATTAGGATCCTGTGACAAGCAAGAAGAGACTCCCACCACCCTACCTCTTAACTGGTCAGTGGAAGGACTAATTATTGAGTTGGGTGTAAATTGAGTTCACTCATTCTACTGAGATCTAGGTCTAGGAGCCCTAGAAGCTAGGATTGTATTACATGGCCACTAGAGCAGGAACTCCATATCAATAACCCCAAATCCAAACCAGTCCCAGCATGGACAAAAATCTGGAAGCTTTAATGAGGACTATGACTAAATAGTTTAGGCAACTCAACACTAGGTTTGACTGACTAGATGAGCGATTCGAAAACTTAGGAAAAACCATAGGACTTGTACTAACCCTGGTTCACCTAAACCAACTCCCCTAGGCCCTAGAACCCATCAACCTGAACCCACTAGGATCAGTGCACCGAGTCAAGACCCCGGAATTGGTCAATCTTTTCTTTGCCGACCCACCCCTACTATCCCAGATACTAGTCAATATTTCCTTAGTCGACCCACTCCTACTACCTCATTGGTTCATAAGGATGACATTAAAGGGGAAATATATGTAACCAACTCAGAGTTAGTTGACTATGAAAACACCCAAGCCATATTGGAAGGACAAGTGGACAATGAGAACCATGAAGAGCCTAACCCTATTACTAGAGCTCTACTTGAGGAAACACTAGAAGAGAGCCAAGCTATAAAGCCTAGTCTTGGAATTCAAGAACTCGAAGCAATTAGTGAGGACATGATTTTTTCAATCCAGCACCTTTAGGTTGAATTCACTCAATTAGTCCCAGTTGAAGATCTCTTTCCTAAACTATTGACTTATCCTTCCATAGAGCAGACCTTTTGTTGCCTGTTGATATAACTCTATGTCTGAACCTTAGTGTCACCCCCATCCATCAAGAACCATTCCATGAATCCTCTTCTTACTTCCTGCCTTACCCCAAGGTCTGCAATGCTTATAGAACCATTCAATTTCACTTTATTGAAGTTAGCAGGTTGCATCAATTCTTTGAGCCCATTAAATTTCCTACCTACTTTTGGAAGACCATCTGGCACTTGCTAGGAACCAAGCATAAATTTTCTGCATCCTAACTCCCACAAGCTGATGGCCAGACTAGAATAGTGAACCAAAATCTGAGAAATTTGTTAGGATATTTAGTAGTCAAAATTATTGGAAATTAGGACCACCTAATACTTTGAGTTGAGTTCGCATACTATAAGTCCATAGGCAAGAGCCCATTCGAGATTGTCCATGGGTATAAACCTAGAAAGCCTTTAGATCTTATTCCCCTGCCCATGCATGTATGCATTTCTAGGTTTGCAAAGTCAAATACACAACATATTAAGGAATTGCATAAAGAAATAAGTTAAAAGATTAATGAAAACAATGAATCTTATGAGCATATGGCTAACTCACGTAAACATTTTAAAGAATTTAATGAAGGAGACTTTGTCATGATCAGGCTTCAACCTAAATGATTCCCACCGGGAACCATGAAGAAACTACATGCCCGCAGTGCAAGACCATTTAAGATCATAAAAAAAATTAGATCTAATACCTATGTGTTAGAGTTACCACTTGAATTAGGAATTAGTCCAACCTTTAATGTACCAGATCTTATTGAGTATGAGGAGCCAAAAATGATACCTAGTGAGCTATTTAGGCCTGATTCCATTTTTGAGAGTAACCCTAATCCTGAGTGTCCACTAGCCAAATTACCAGAACGGAGAGATAAGATTGAGCATATTTTGGATGACAAAACTATCACCACTATGAGTAAAGATTATCAACGTTACCAAGTTTGATGGCAAAGTAAACCAAAATCTAATGATTTGTGGATCACTCGAGAAGATCTGCAAAGAACCAACCCAAACTTGCTAGAACATTACTAGAGTAGAGTTGACCCATACTCGATAGGATCGAGTTCCTCCTACCGTGGAAGAATTGGTGAGGACACCAAAGCTAGGAAGAGATGTCAGACCCCTCCAAGCTCATTATGGATCATCAATGAGTAGTCTTTCAGTCTTGAGTAATTGAGTCCATGTAATTACTTGAGTCCTATAATTAAAATTAATCTACTTTGATTGCCAATTGGTCAAGTTAGGTTTGCTTGGATTGAGTCTTATAATTAGTACTTGATTTAGTTAAGGGGGTTCATAAGTTAGCCAGATTCAAGCCGAATTCTTGATGTCATGTCATCATGCCACATCATCACCTCATGGAGCCTTGTCACCTACCACTTAGAGTAGTATGCCATGCCACAACACCTTGGTTGGCCACACATGAGTGATTCTCAAATTAGAAAGGAGTTAAATTGGAGCACATGAAGGATTATCAAGACATCAATACATCAATACATCAAGACATCAGGACAACTTTGAGATTCAAGCTTATCCAAAAGAGGTAGCCCATAATTTTCATCTCATTTTGATGCCCAAATTCAAGGGAGCACAAAGCTACTTCAAGGAGTCTATGGAAGATGGGAGTCCAATCTTGTCTATCTAATTCAAAGAAGTCCAAAGAAAATAGAAGTCCAAACTTATCTTAGAGTTCAAATGCACAAAGAGTTAGCGCCAAGAGGGAATTGTTGCCCATGACTTTCTTTCTTTGTCACCCAATTTTTTTTACTGAAAACAAAGAAGAGCGCCTCATCTCAACTTAATTTTGTCACCCATCATAAAAGCATTTTACCTATTCAAGGAGTTTTATCCAATCCAAGAAGCTTCCAAGATCGAGTCTTATCCATTCCAAGGTTCATCCAAGATTTAAAAGAAGGTTACAACAAGAAGGGCACCCAAGTCAAAGGTGATTTATCTTATAAAAAAATAATATCTCATTTCAATGCCAAGAAGGAGTCTAAGCCAAGAAATGTCGCCCAACCTCTTCTCATTTATTTGTCGCCCACTCCTAAAAATGTCGGCCAAGAAAATGGGATGCATGTTTGGGAGCATTCAACATCAAATGGGTTCTTATCTAACCTAACAAGATTGAGTTTGAATTCAAGAAAAAAGGATTAGAAACCATTCTATCTACACTTATCTTGTATTCAAAAGCATTTTAATCTTATCTTGCTATTATGTATGGAGGGTCTATAAATACCACTCCATTTTCCCCCATTGTAGCTAGTTTATGCTTTGTTAATGAAACTCTGTTATTTTCTCCAATTGCTCTGCTGGGTAAGCATTGTATTTATGAGAGTACTATACTGGGTAAGCATTGTATTCATGAGTGTAGGGTGCTGAAGCCCTAGTTATCATCCAGGTTCCAAGTTCCATGTTCCAAGTTCCAAGTTCCAAGTTCCACGAACTAAGATCCAAGACACCTTCCATCCTCCTCTTTTTTTTTTCCATTCTTTCAAATGATTTCTCCTCCCTACAAGTTCTGATTGCTGTTATTTTGCAGGATCCCTGGTGTTCCAATTTTGAAGAGGAGGTTTTCCATTCCATATAATTATTTACAAGAAGTCTGCTCTGAAGAAACTGAAGCTTGAAATCCTATCGCGAGATCTTGAGTTTTGAATCCAAATTTGCTACAAAGGAGGGAAAAGTTATTATTGGTAAGTAAACCGATCCGAATCTCATTAGATCTGAGTAGTTGGAGCAAGGAATTCTTAATTTCGATGATTCTTAATCATTAGATCTAGTGTTCTTTATGTGATTGCATGCGAATACATTGCGGGTATATATTAGTAATCTTCTAGTCTATCTTTCTTAGATTCTTTGATAGCTTTACTTGAGTTTGCTGCCATTGCTCATTAAAATTAAAATTCTAATTCTTATTTATTACATTAGTCTTGCATCCATCCCGCATCATGACATGTATAAGATTGGATGTGAACAACTCACTAAGGATAGTGATTAGATACCAATTTGATCCAAGTAAGAACTATTAAAAAATTATAAGAAAGATCCCTAAGTATTTGAGAATACTAAGGACCAATGGCTCATATATGAGGATAGTGACTTAAAACTTATGGGATATACTAATTCCAATTTTTAGTCAAATCGGGATGATACCAAAAGTATGTCTAGTTTTGTATTTACCCTGAATGGTGGGGCAATATGCTAGAAAAGTTTCGAGTAGCATACTATAGTCGATTATGTTTGCAAGGCAGAGTATTTGCAGTATTCAATGCTATAAAGGAAACTATTTGGTTGTGGAAGTTATGTAGTGTGATGGGGATCCAAGGCAGGTCCAGGTATTTTTCTATTTTTTCTTATTTTCTAAGAATTTTTTTATTTTTCTATTCCCACTATTCTAATTATCCCCACTATTCTGGTTTTGTTCTTGGTTTATCCTCGAGTTATCCCAGTTTTATTCAATCTTCACTGTCTTTCTCCCATGGTTTTAAAATGAATTTCAAAACCCTAGCCTCCACCCTGCCGGTCCCAGATCCGGGCCGCCCGACGCCCGGCCGCCACAGTTGAACCGCTGCAGGTGCTCGCCGGCCCCCGCCCGTGGGCCATGGCGGCGGACCCCACCGTCGAATCGCCGTAGGTGCTCGCCGGAGAAGCCGCCGCCGCCGCCCCACGCCCATGGGAAGACGAACGGATGTGGAGGCGTCCGCTCGCCATGGCCCACGGCTATCACTGCCGGTGCCGCCGCCGGCCCGTTGCCCGCCGCCGTTCCTGCCACCCGCCGGCCCTCGCCCGGCCACCGATGGGGTCCACCACCGTCCATGCCCGTGGGAAGACGAACGGATGCGGGAGGCGTCCGTCCGCCCACGTGCACCCCTGCACCGCCGCCGCCGCCCGCACGTCCACCGGCCATCATCCCACCGACCCCGGCCATCCCCGCCGTCCACCGGCCATGCCGGTTCCCTGAGGTCTCCCATGGCCAAGGGAGACCAAACGGCAAGCCCTGGGGCATGCCGTGCCATTCTTGTGCAGCCTCACCCGCAGCCCATCTCCAGCCGTCCGCCGGCCCGTCCTTCACCCGCTGGTGTTCCACCGGAGACCGTTCTTCCCTTCCACGACCATGAGTTTGTGTTTGCATGGATTTCAGAGTGACCCATATTTTAGAGCAGCATGCTTTCTGGAGAAGATTATCAAGCCAACACGCTCTTCAAAGCATATCAGCACTATTTTTGATGCAACACAAATTTTGATGTAATTTATTTTCCTTTTTTAGTTCTCTTAGAGGCTAAGAAATTGAGGGTTTTGGTTTTTCTATATAAAGTCAACCTCTCCCCATGTAATAATCACAGATGATTTGATATAAATTTTTGAGTTGGTTCCGGTTCTGGTTCTAGGCTGTGGCCCATTTTTCTTCGTTCCCTGCTATGTGCATTATGGGTTCGATGAGAGGTGTTAGGCATTCCCTGTTGTGTGCATTATGGGTTCGATGAGCACCCTAGTTATCCCCTATCTCATCTTCTTTATCTCCTCGTGTCCTTCGAGAGTCATCCTAGCGCATCTATGTGAAGCCCTGCTGTGTGCATTATGGGTTCGTTTGGAGCTTAGGGTAGCAGGTGCTGTGACCCCTTCGGGAGGGTAGCTTTATGCTCAGGGTAGCTGGTGCTGTGATCCCTCTGTAGGGTAGCTTTAGGCTTTGACCCCTGATTTTCTGTGTGCGTTCCCTGCTAGAGGAGTCTCAAGGCCATGAGTTCCACTTCCCGGTCCCCTATCTTCATCCTTCCTTCGCCACATCCACCATAAAAATTGAAAACAAAAGAGAT
This sequence comes from Areca catechu, assembly GCA_021397845.1. Classification (NCBI taxonomy): domain Eukaryota; kingdom Viridiplantae; phylum Streptophyta; class Magnoliopsida; order Arecales; family Arecaceae; genus Areca; species Areca catechu. The sequence continues at coordinate 75,435,562 of CM038041.1, forward strand.
CAGCTATCTTAGGATTTTAGTGTCAGTATGCCATAGTCCCGGGAGGCTTCTTAGCCCTCCCACGGTCCTAGTTTGTTTAGTTGTTTCCCTGTTTTCCAAATAACCAGGTTACATGGATTTTTTGTCCCGCATCAATTTGGTATCAGAGCGAGTTATGGATTTGGGTGTGCCCCATCTTTCGAACTCGACGTAGTCGAGTTTTTTGCGATCGAGGAGAATGATGGAGATCCAAGGCAGGTCCGGGTATTTTTCTACTTTTTTCTTATTTTCTAAGAATTTTTTTATTTTTCTATTCCCGCTATTCCGACTATCCCCGCTATTCTGGTTTTGTTCTTGGTTTATCCCCGAGTTATCCAAGTTTTATTCCATCTTCACTGTCTTTCTCCCGTGGTTTTAAAACGAATTTCAAACCCTAGCCACCACCTCGCCGGTCCCAGATCCGAGCTGCCCGACCCCCGGCCGCCACCGCCGAACCGCCGCTGGTGCTCGCCGGCCCTCGCCCTCGCCGGAGAAGCCACCACCACCGCACTACACCCATGGGAAGACGAACGGACACGGAGGCGTCCGCTCGCAATGGCCCACGGCCGCCACCGTCGCTGCCGCCGCCGGCCCTCTGCCCACCTCCATTCTTGTCGCCCGCCGGCGCTCGCCCGGTCGCCGGTGGGGTCCGCCACCATCCATGCCCGTGGGAAGACGAACGTACGCGGGAGGCGTCCGTCCGCCCACGTGCACCCTTGCACCACCGTCGCCGTTACCACCGTCGCCCGCACGTCCGCCGGCCACCATCCCACCATCCCCGGCCGTCCCCGCCGTCCACCGGCCACGCCGGTGCCCTGAGGTCTCCCACGGCCGTGGGAGACCAAATGGCATGCCCTAGGGCATGCCATGCCATTCTTGCACCACCTCGCCCGCAGCCCGTCCCCAGCCATCCGCCGGCCCGTCCTCCACCCGCTGGTGTTCCGCCGGAGACCGTTCTTCCCTTCCATGACCGTGAGTTTGTGTTTGCACCGATTTCAGAGTGGCCCATATTTTAGAGCAGCATGCTTTCTGGAGCAGATTATCTAGCCAACATGCTCTTCAGAGCATATCAGCACTATTTTTGATACAACACGAATTTTGATTTAATTTATTTTCCTTTTTTAGTTTTCTTAGAGGCAAAGAAACTGAGGGTTTTGGTTTTTCTATATAAAGGCCCCCTCTCCCCCTATAATAATCAGAGAGAGTTGATTTAGATTTTTGGGTTGGTTCCGGTTGTGGTTCTGGGCTGAGGCCCATTTTTCTTCATTCCCTGCTATGTGCATTATGGGTTCGATGAGGGGTGTGAGGCATTCCCTGCTGTGTGCATTATGGGTTCGTTGAGCACCCTAGTTATCCCCTATCTCGTCTTCTTTATCTCCTCGTGTCCTTTGAGAGTCATCCTAGCGCATCTATGTGAGAGCGCTGCTGTGTGCATTATGGGTTCGATGGGAGCTCAGGGTAGCTGGTGCTGTGACCCCTTCGGGAGGGTAGCTTTATGCTCAGGGTAGCTGGTGCTGTGATCCCTCTGGAGGGTAGGTTTAGGCTTTGACCCCTGACTTTCTGTGTGCGTTCCCCGCTAGAGTGAGTCTCAAGGCCATGAGTTCCACTAACCAGTCCCCCATCTTCATCCTTCCTTCGCCACATCCACCCAGAAAATTGAAAACAAAAGAGATCAGCTGTCTTAGGATTTTAGTGTCAGTATGCCCTAGTCCCGGGAGGCTTCTTAGCCCTCCCATGGTCCTAGTTTGTTTAGTTATTTCTCTGTTTTTCAAATAACCAGGTTACATCAATTTTTCGTCCCGCATCATAGTGAGCTTTGAGTAGCACCCTCTATTGGTGGTACAGTTCTTTTGTATTGTGATAGCACTAGAAGCATATCCCAAGCAAGAGAACCAAATTCCTATCAAAGAACCAAGCAATTCTTCATCGCTATGACCTTGTATAAGAGATCATGGATTGAGGTGACATTAAGCTTCAGATAATCGATAAAAAAACTTGCTTGACCAATTTACTAAAATCTTCGGAATCAAAGAGTTTGAGGATCACAAATAGATGATGGGTTTTATATAATGTTCCGATTGGCTTTAGTCCAAGTAGGAGTTGTTAGTAATTATGTTTTATAGCTAATCATCTAAGTTGTAGATGGTTGTGCTCTTTATAATTTATATATAAATCATTAATTAATAAAAATTATTCAATAATTCATTATAATCAATGCATCATCATTTTATGCACTCTTTTGTGATGAAGTCTTTAGAGCTACTTCCATTCTATAAAGAAAAATTTATGTAGTTCTTAAACTTGTTCAAGACCAAATGATATGTTATTAAAGATCATAACATTTATCAAGTATAGGTCATTGTGTACTATATGTGTTGGTTATCCTCATAACTAGGAAGTGTAGAGACACTAGTATGGCATATAGGTGAAATGTAAGAGTACATTTCATTGAATGAAAGCTACCTATGGAGAACTATATTATTAAGTATTGCTCACGAAGGATATGGATATAGGTATCCCTTAGATCATAGATCACCATGGTGACTTGCAAGCAACTCATTGTGCTTTGATAATGGACTACTTGAATTTCTAATTTAGTGATGGAAGGTATTTGGGTACAACCAAGTACTTGCAAAATCTGTATACTTAAGATGGGTGGACCACTCGATATTATTGCAGATGATGCTTCTCCGTATTTCAATTTAGCAAAACCTTAGCCAGGATAGCTTTTGTGAGGAGTCATAGAATTTATAAGGTTAAGATATGATATGGATGTACTAATAAAGGGTTGATAGTTTAACCCTGAAGTCATCCTAAGCATTGAAGGTCAAATGGATGAATTATGATTAATTATAGGTAACCATATGCCAAAGATTCTTAAATGTTATTTTGTAACTATTGGACCTATCTAGACATCGGGTCGCATTACTAAATAGTCACTTTGATTATTATAAAAATTTGTTCTTATGACACTGGCTTAGTATTTGAACCTATGGAGTCACACACAATAGAAATTCCAGACTAATATGATGGTTGATCAATGATTATGAATTGTTCAACGGTTTAATCATCAATATGATTGATGATTAACACTTAGTCGACTCATTTGTATTATCAATGAATCGACTCAATAGTGATTCACTAAGAGTTAGCGAATTATGGGAGGATTAAATAAAAATTAGATTGTTGTTTAGCTCAATTTGATTGAGCAATGAGTTTTGGATAAGTCTAAACGAACTAGAATCAATTAGGTTATAAGATAACCTAATCACTAAGGATGTTTGATTCCTAATTAGATTAAGACATTGGCTTAATGATGGGGGACAAAGATGGATAGGATCATTGGCGAGCCTAGAAGTCACCAAAATTAGGGTATCATATTTTTTTGGGATTTGTTTATATAAGGGATAGCGAAGGAATAGTGGGGATGTAAGATAAGGATCTGGATCTCATGGACTTTGGAACTCACCCTAACGAAGAGACCTCTCATCTCTAGGGCATTACACCCTCCTCGATACTTGGAGGTGCTAGGATGGATCTAAAAGACCACGAGGGGATAGAGAAGATGGAATGGGAAGGGGGATAACTAGGGCATCACACCCATGCCCGAAGGCAAGAAGAATCACTCTTCTAAGAACTCAAAATTTTTTTCTCCAAAAACTATCTTTTTACAAAGGACTGAGGGTGGTATTTATAGACTTGTCCAACCCTCGTTTGAATTTGAATACAGGATAAAAAGATAGAGATGACTAAAATTCAAATACAAGATAGGATAAGATAAGCCTATCCATTTCTCAATCCTAACCAACCAAATCTTAATTCAAATTAAAATAAAAGATAAATTCCAAACTAATTTATTAAAATCTGTGCTACTCCAGGATCGGTGCTGCTCTAAAATCAGTGCTGATCTGGGATCAGTGCGGCTTCAAGATCAGTGCTGCTCCGAGATCAGTGTGCTCTAAGATCTACATCATTCTCCTGGGATGGAGAAAACTCGACTCCGTCGAGTCAGGATCAACGGGGAGCGTTGATGAGCCCATCCAAAGGCTCTGCTCTGAGATCCATGTAGCTCTGAAATAGTGCATCTCTGGAAACTATCCCAAATTATTTTTTTCTCCTTTTTTTTTCATTTTTTTTCTCTCCTTTTTTTAATTTTTTTTTTATTTCCAGCATAATCCTAAAGTTGGAAAAATCGGCCAGACGAAATGACTTCACTTTGCGGAATGTTTGCCCTTGAAGTCGGCAAAGAAAGCCAATTTAGCTTTCATGTTCGTATATATGCGACTCCTCTGTGGATCGACGGACCATGATACAGAGGAGGGACTTCGGCAGACTCTCGCCGGTGATGGTGCTAGATTGAAGGCGGTGGCACATGGAGACGATGGTGCGATAGCAAGGGGCATCGATCATTGATTACTGGCAGTGAAAAGATGTTAACTCTGATCGGATGAGCTCTTCTTGGAAGGGACGACTATATTGATGGTGGCATGGAGGTTGTGGGCTGGTAACAAGGAGGCACACTCAGTTCGGGCACGACTTCCATGGAGAGGAGATCGGGAGCTGTTGACGGTGTTGCGGCAGACCGAAGAAGGAGATCCAACGATGGGAGGACTGGAGGGGGAAAGTTGGCGATGGTGGTGGAGCAGCAGTGGAATGGGCGTCCGGACATGACTGAGGGTGCGGTAGTAGGGAGGAAAGGATCTGCAGCCTGGTGGATTCCCGATGGGGCAGTAGTGCGGAGAGTGGATGGTAGTGTGGCAATCTCCAGGGGAGGGTAGTTTGGAGGAAGAAGGTTGTGGGCGACGAAGAACCGGAGGAGGTTTGGATGACATGAGATCGGAGGGGGTTTGGAGGTGGAGACCGGCCGGGCAGTGTCAATTTGCTATTGGGATGGATGGCATCGCAGATCTAGGGCTGGTTGATTGATGTAGTTTTCTGCATAGATGGGAGGGAGGCGAAAGGCTTCACGTGGGAGATTCGGTAGTAGTCTACGATTCCATTCCAGTGATGGCGGACAGATGAGATGGGCATCAGTCATTGGTTACTGGCAGTGAGATGATCAGGTCAGAGGAGCTTGGCTGGAGATGGGGCTTCACAAGAGGTAGAGAAGAGGGGGGCGTTTGGCTTGGGCGGAGGCTGACGGAGAGAAGATCGGTTGGATCTGGCTCGATGGTGGCGAGATCTGATGGACTGGGGGTGATTTCAATCGGTGGGAGGACGACGGTAATAGAGGAGTGTTGGGCCTGGACCTTGATTCAGGTGTGGTGGTAGACGGTTGTGATTTCCTCACAGGCAGAGGGGGGAATCGGGCGGATCTATGCGGTTGGTTGCTTCCGGTTATAGGCTGAAGGGACCGACGAGGGTTGCTGCTCATCCGGTGGGCAAGGGGCCACGTTGTGTAGGGCTTCCGAGGAACCAACGGGCAAGGGGGATGCCGGCTGTAAATTCCGCCTTGATGGAGGGAGCGGAGTGACAACGGCGATCGCGACAGAGGGGAAGGCATCGCCAGAGATCTGTGCATGGGAAGTTCCGATCGGCATTGGTGGTGATGGCAATAGAGAGGCGACGGTGGCAGTGGGCAGTGGATCATAGAGGAGGGCAGACACTGGTTGGGAGATTTTTTTTTTTTTTTTTTTAAAATGGTGTTGAATCTGAAAAAAAAAGAATCGGTGTGGTATGAAGTGGATGGACTCATTAGAGCTAGTGGGAAAGAAGGAGAATATGGGATACCCTAATTTTTCTTGGCTCTGATACAAAAATTGATGGGGGACATAGGTAGTATCGTTGGTGAGCCTAAAAGTCACCTAAATTAGGGTACTATTTTTTTTTTGATATTTTTCTCTAGGGGTGGCGAAGGAATAGTGGGGATGTAGGATAGGAATCTAGATATCATGGACTTTGGGACTCACCCTAATGAAGTGACCTCTCACCTCTAGGGCATTACACCCTCCTTGATACTTGGAGGCGCTAGGAGGATCTCAAAGGTCATGAGGGGATAAAGAAGATGGAATGGGAAGGTGAATAACTAGGGCATCACGCCCATGCCCGAAGGTGAAGGCAAGAAGAATCACTCTTATAAAAAACTCAATTTTTTTATCCAAAAACTATGTTTTTACAAATGATTAAGGGTAGTATTTATAGACCTGTCCAAACCTCGTTTGAATTTGAATATAGGATAAAAAGATCGAGATGACTCAAATTCAACTACAAGATAGGATAAGATAAGCCTATCCATATCTCAATCCTAACCAACCAAATCTTAATTCAAATTCAAATAAAAGAAAAATCCCAAACTAATTTATTAAATTCTGTGCTACTCCGGAATCAGTGCTGCTCTAGGATTAGTGCTACTCCGAGATTAGTGCAGCTTTGAGATCAGTGCTGCTTCGAGATCAGTGCTGCTTTGAGATCCCCATCACTTAATTAATTTCTAATTCGAGATCAGTTTTGAATTCAAAATGAGTTGCTTTTGATTTTGAATCAAAACAAAATCAAAACCAGCTGACCACATCCTAACCCTCCTAACTCCCTAACCTCTCTTGGATGCCATATTTTAATAGGGATTAAGAGTGGGCATGTGGGAGTGTGAGAATTCTGAAAAGAGTGTTTTTATGAAAAGAAAAAAGGGTGTGGGGCGTGGGGTCTTCTAAGAGGAATAGCTCTTAGGCATGGGATCTTAGAGTTGTTCTACTAGGGTTGGGAAGAGGGAGAAATGATTTCTAGTCTCTTCTTGACTTTCTTCCATGTCCTCATTTCTTTTAAGGTATATTTATTTGTCAAGGTTATCTAAAGGAGTGATTAGCCATCAAAGGGTCCTACATGGTGCTAGCACTCTAGGAAGATCGATCAGTATATTGCTTCATGTGGACATTCTATAGAGGCCATACACATGTGTGGCTTGGAAGAATCTTTATTATTTGAAAATCATCTATAAAGCTCTTCGACCTATATCATAGATGTGATCTACAATGTAATACTTTTCACATAGATATGACCTATATGTGCTATTCTTATTTTCAAATTATATATATATGCATTATCATGTCATAGATCCTATAATAGGCTATTTTTAGATTTGACCTTATACATGATAGATTAATTAGATTAAACTTTATATCTTTACTATGTAAAATTTTAAAAAAGTTTTAAAAAACATGCATGAAACTACCTATCATTCCCTTCATCCTATTGGACATGGTTCAATCCATTATGAGAGTTATTAATTTACCTTTGTTATGGCTAAAATTTGGCTCACATCAGAGTATGCTTGAGGAGAGGTGCTTATAGGCTGTACCTATAAAAATCTCCATCAGAGATGGCTCTATGAAGGCATTCCGATGCTCAAGTCAATATTAGACAATAGTGGAGAAGAAATAGAGCAAGAGAGGGTAATAGTTCATGGAAACGTACCTTAGGGGCTCTAAAGGAGCCCCCTTTTATAGGCTAGATGATAGGGCTATTTAGGAATATTGAAGCATCTAATAGGTTGGTGGGATTTGACCAGGTGTCAAATTATATCAAAGGATGTCTATGGATCAGGTGAAAAGTTGATGTGGGACAGGATGCGGGGATCAGATCGCTGGCGAGCATAGAAGTCACCTGGGATTAGGGCTTCTTGGAACAAGAAAGAATAGGGCGGCTAGGGCTTCGTTGGAGCTTTGGCGGCAAGGTGCAGGAGGGTGGGGCAGCGAAGGGATCACACTGATACCCTTAGAAACAATAGGGATCACACGAATACCCTTCACACAGAACAATAGGGATCACACAGATACCCTCACATAGTAAATCACATAATAAGTTAAGAAAACTCAAGAAATTTTATTAATCCATGGCATGAAAAAAGTACATGGGGGTTGGGTATTTATAGATTCACCCAGGTTACATAACTTAAGGATCAAGAAACCCTGACTTGAAGTCTATGAAATTTCAAGTGTTGGGCTTGGGCTATGATGCTGGGCTGGGGCGGCTGGGATTGGGGCGCCATCTTCATGGGTTGGAGGGGGTGATCCCTTGTCGGCTTGGTGGCATGAAAGGGCCCAGGGGCCTGGCTGGGGCTTGAGTAGGAGCCCAGGTGCATGAAGGCCAGCTCTATTGGGGTGTCCTGATGATTCTCCTAGTCTGCTGACTCTCCTCTTGAGCATGACTTGAATTAAAACTACATGGACTCAATTGGACTTGACTGGATTAAAATGACTGGACCTAACCAAGTGGACTCAACTAGACTTAGTTGTCTCACTTTGTTACAGGACTCAATTCGCTCATTTTAATACAAGTGACTCAGTTCTAATGGACTCAAATAGACTCTCAGGTCCCCATCATTCCCCTGGAGTGGGGAGAACTTGACATCATCGAGTCAAGCTCAGTAGGGGCTTTGATGGGATCGAATCCAAGCATATCCAAAGAGATAAATCCATAAAATAGATCCCATCAAATAAACCAAAATTTACCTAAATAAGCTTGGAATAAAGAAGAGGCTCTACTTTGAGAATCGTGCAACTCTAAAATTTATGCATTTCTAAAATCTGTGAGACTTTGAAACCCATGCAGCATTGAAATCTGTGTTGCTTTGAAGAGCGTGCAGCTTTGAGGAGCATGCAGGCTTGAAGTCGGCAACCATGAAAGGCAACTGATTTGACATTCATGCAGCTAGGTTTCTTCTCCACGGACTGAAGGGTAACAGAATAAGGGATCTTCCAGCTGGATCTCATCGGCAATGGCACCGGAGAGCAGGCAGCGGTGCGGAGAAGTAGAGACACAGTCTCCTCCGGCTACTAGTGGCAGCATAGATGGAAGGATGGCAGTTCCGATGGTTGTTAGCGACTGTGGAAGGAGAGGCCGGACTGTAGGATATCTTGGATGGAGGTCGGTGTAGAAGTGATTGACAGTGGCATGCTAAATGGAAGTGGGATTCGGTGGCCTCGCAAGTGATGGAAAACAAAAGGTCAACGGCGATCAGAGATGAGCAAGATGGAGGCTTGGCAGTGGAGCCCCAATCATCGGCTACTAGCGATGGAGCTGGGAGGATCTAGCAGAGGTGATCAGGTGTTCCCGGTTGCAGGTGTAGGAATGGCACTTCGGGTGGGAGCATCGATGAGCTTGATCCTATAAGAGGTGAGGGAGATGGAGGTGCATCTTCCGATGGGGGGCCACGGGCAGCCTGATCTACGACAAGGAGTTCCATCGACTACCAAGCATTGATGGGCTAGGAGTAGTGGTTAAGGGCGGCACAGCAATGGATGACGTTGCCGAGGAGGGAGACCTGCTTCTGATTGACCCAGTCACGAGTGTAGGGGCTGTCGGTGTCTAGGAGATCTGGTGGAGACGTCAATCGGATCTGAACAGTTTGGATGAGAGAGAGACTATAACGAAAGAGGTTCCGAGATGCTGTGGTGACGAGGTTTTAGGATGCTTGATGATTGTTTGATAACAGGCTTGGGAGGAAGAAGAAAATATCCTAATCCTCTGGCTCTGATACCAAACTGATGCGGGATTGGATGCGGTGATCGGATCGCTGGCGAGCATAGAAGTCACCATGGATTAGGGCTTCTTGGAAGAAGAAAGAAGAGGGTGGCTAGGGCTTTGTTGGAGCTTTGGAGGCTGGGGCAGCGATGGGATCACATAGATATCCTTAGGAATAATAGGGATCACACAAATACCCTTCACACAGAATAATATGGATCTCACAGATACCCTCAGACAGTAAATCACATAGTAAGTTAAGGAAACTCAAAAAAATTTATTAAACCATGGCATGAAAAAATACAAGAGTTGGGTGGGGTATTTATAGATTCACCCAGGTTACATGACTTGAGGGTCAAGAATCCGTGACTTGAGGACCAAGAAACCTCATGTATTGGGCTTAGGATAGGGTGCTGGGCTAAGATGGCTTGGACTGGGGTGCCATCTTCATGTGTTGGAGGGGGTGCTCCTTTATGGGCTTGGCGGCATGAAAGGGCCCAGGCGCCTGGCTGGGGCTTGAGTAGGAGACCAAGTGCTGAAAGGCCAGCTCTGTTGGAGGGGCTTGGTGAATCTCCTGGTCTGCTGACTCTCCTCTTGAACATGACTTGAATGAAAACTACATGGCCTCGATTGGACTTGACTGGACTAAAATGACTAGACCTGACTAAGTGGACTCAACTGGACTCAAAAGTCTCACTTTGTTATAGGACTCAATTGGCTCACTTTAGTACAAGTGACTCAGTACTAATGGAGTCAAATAGACTCTCGGGTCCCCATCAAATGTCATATCGCTAATTTGTCCTCCTAATAATGAGGACTTTGTCTTATTCACATTCCTAATCACTTTGTTTAATAGCTTTTTGGACTGTATTCTAGCATAGGTCATGTCCCTTTTAATTACTGGGATTTGTTGGAGATTACAGAATGTGATCACCTAATCACACCTCTATGCTTATGTGGATATGTGTCGAATAACCTTTCCTTTGTATTGTCTAATAGTGCTTTACTAGGGGATTTCCCTCTCCTAAAGGCAAACTAGGCTAAATATAAATATAGGTTATGGGTCTTCTTCTATCGAGGCTTAACTAGGATGAAGATCAATTGGCAAAAGATTCGTCATGCTGTTGATCTAGTATAGGGTCTACTACGTTGAGGGCCGAGGCTCTGGTGGGGACACCAGGATCAGACACAGATCCCTGGATCCTATATGGTTCAATTAGTCATGGGTCAAAGTTTGAAAATTTTTTTATCAATTAAAATTGAGTCCTGTAATAAGTTGAGGTTAGTTGATTTGTCACAAACCTCAACTTAGTCAGTTTTGAGTCCTATACATCAATTATGAGTCTAGTATGAGCCCAATTTTTGTACAAGAGAAAAGGATACCCTATTTTGGAATTTCACCAGGCCACATCTAGGAGTCAGAGACCACTACATCAGCCTAGTGGATTTTGGGTTACAACCTAGGATCCATGATGCTTCAAGAAATCCTGATTTCTTCCAGATGCCCAGATTCCAGTACAGATGCCAGGACAATTCCCAAACTAGGGCATCTATGATTCCAGAGGTCTACCTACATCCCATCTCAAGGAAATCAAGCCCAGGCCCTAAAGAAGCAAGATTCCTTCAAATATTCCTGTACCAGGCTACCAGGCCACCACAGCTTCCGGGAGGCCCAAGGCCATGCACCAAGCACCTTTAGGTCGACCCCTTGCTGCCCATAGAAGCCCAACACACCCCCCTAGGTGTCTTTGAAGTGTTGACCATGTCCAAGAGGTGTCCTTGAGTGGAATAGTCAAAGCATGAAGGAGAAGATGAAGACTAGGTCAAATCCTAATCTAGTTGGGACTTATACTCCTAATTGTTTTAAGATTTGTTTTTCTAACCTAGCTAGGAGAGGACTTGTAACCCAAGTGTGTAACCCTAGTTAGAGGAAATGGGAACTCCATAAATACCCCACCCCTCCCCCTCATGTAAGCAATTTTTATTCATGATATCAAAACCCTGGTAAATTTATTTGAGCTTGCGAGCTTGTGTTATTTTGCTTTAGTTCTTTGGTTTGTGTTTGTGTTATCTTGCTTGGCCAAATTCCTTGCTGCGCTAGCATCCTTCCACACCCTAACTCATTGCCATCAAAGCCATCACAGGTCCAAGAAGGAGTGTCCCAGGCTGCCAAGCAAGGAGATCTTGATCAAGCTTCAAGCCGCCCCGCTTCTAAACCCTAACCTGATTCCTTCTAAACCTAGTTCCCTTTTTTCTCTTACTTGTTGTCTTGATTGACCCCTGACATTTTGTAGGATCCTCGAGGTGTTTCACCTCCCTAGAGGAGGCTTTCCTTGCCTCCAGGATCACCAAAATCAGTCATCAATTCAAGGGAAACCAAGCTTCATCATCCATACTCCAATTTGAGTGTTGTTTGATCTCTTCATCGGACGTTCTTCAAATCAATAATTGGTAACATACATTCCTTCTTTTAATTTATGATTTGATGAAGATAAGCTATCCTAATTTGAGAGTTTCTCAATTCTCAGGTCCTGGCTAGTTCTTACTTTTATTTAGGAATTTAGCATACAAACTTAAATTATAAAAATTTAAAAAAAAATAGTTTACTATTTTCCTTGCATTTTTAACAAGCTTAGAGTTGTCCTGCATCATTTTGGTATTAGAGCAGGTTTAGGATAGTTTTTATTTGCATTAGATTAACAAAACCCTAAGCTCTGAATTTTTTGCATCTTGTCCATTGCATCAGGTGTCTGTTCTTCATCTGATTTAGACCACCTAGGAAATTAATTTTTTTATGAAATTCTCATGCACTATTCTCTATCTTGTTCTATAATTTATCAAAATTTTTAATTAATTTTATAAAAAATTTAAATTTTTAAAACTTGGTATATTAAAAACCTTAACAAAATCCTAAGAATTTTGCATCAGTCTCATAACCATTGGATTTGCATAATCATTTGTTCTTATTTTTTCATCAAATTTAGTAGAGGTCATCATCTCCTCTAGTCCTCTGCCTTGAATTTCTTTCATTTTTTTTCTACATTAAAATCTTTGTCAAAATCTACATCTTCTGAAACCCTAATTCTGATATTTTTGCACTTGACTCAACCTAACGTAATCAACTTCCACACACCCCAATCCCAAGCTCAATTTGATTGCTAACCTAATCAACATAAATCTAGTTTGTCATTCCATAAAATATACATAAAATATTTTATTTTTTCATTATTTAGATTGCATTAGGACAATTGAGTGCCATCATCTTTAATATTATCTTAAGGGCAGTCAATATAACATCAGGGCAGGATTTCATCACCTGTCTTGGGCCCAAAACAACCATCCAGCATTTCCACCCAAGATTAATTAAAATTAATTAGACTTAATTTTCCCTAGTGGGCTAGATGACACCCAACAGGTCGGGTCCGAACGTTGTGGGCCAACTAGTGCATTTAATCTTTTTGCTATTACTGAAAGCTGGTGTCTAAGGCTAGGGGTTCACAATCAAACGACCTAAGTGGACTGGTGGTTTATAATTAGGACCCTGTGACAAGCAGGGTTAGCCTCCCACCACCCCACCTCCTACCTGGCCAATGGAAGGATTAGTTGCTGGGTTAAGTGTAAGTTGAGCTGACCCATTCAGTTTTGGCTCTGGGAATAGGAAATCCTAGATTATACTAGCCTAGTTTGTTTTGCATGCTTGGCTGCACCATTCCATTCTGATTGCTAGATTGATTATTACATGACCACTAGACTAGGAACCTAATACCAGAAGTCTGCACCCCAACCCAACGCAACCATGGATTCTAATTTTGAGGCCATCATGAACCAGTTTGCCTGACTAAACCAAGCCAACACCTAAATCCAAAATCAGTTAGCTCAGATGGACCTCAAACATGATCAAACCCAAAATCCGCTTGTCTAGTTGACCACTCAACTCAACCAGATAACCTAAGCACATAACCAAACAACCACTAGTATCGACCAATTAGCCACTAGTTTTGACCAAGTAGGAGATCGGTTAGGAACCCTAGACAAGACCCATAAGACTGAACCCATAACCCATAGTCATCCTGAGCCCAATAGGATTAGTACCATTAGATATGAACCCAGTGTTAGTCAAGAACACCTTAGCCAACCCACCCTTGTCACCCAAGTCATTAGTCAGTTTTTCCTGAGTCTAGCCCCTCTTACCACCTCATTGGTTCATCGAAATGACCTTGAAGAGGAGATATATGAGGCTAGCCCAAGCTTAGTGGAACATTATGAGGAGGAAGAAGAGGAATTTCCCATAGAAAACTTAGAGTTAGTTGAATCATTAGATGACCTTGTAAAAGACCACCCAACATTAGTTGAACCAGACCATATGCAAGTAGGAGCTGACATAGATTTAGATAACCCTCGCCATACACAAACAGACCTTGTAAAAGACCACCCAACATTAGTTGAACCAGACCATATGCAAGTAGGAGCTGACATAGATTTAGATAACCCTCGCCATACACAAACAGTAACCAACATAGAGTTAGCTGACCATGTAGTGGAAGAATCATTAGAGGAAGAAAGCCCAATAAGAGAGCCCAGTCCTTTGATTTATGAGCCAGAAGAATCTATTAAGGACTTGATCTCTTTAGATCAATACCCTCAGGGTGAAGTCACCTCTTTGACACCATTTGATCTCTTTCCTAATATCAATGACCCTTTCTTCCATAATGCAGACCCTGTAAGAATATCCCAAACCCATAAGGTAAACCTCATTGGTCTAGGATTAATTCCTAAAACCCCTTCTTACATCCTATTCTATCCGATTAACCCTGAACCCTTTTCTTACTATCCATCCAGTCAGACTAACCCTAAACCCACCTCTTATTTTCTACCATTTCCAAAATGTTCTTCTATTTTCTTTACTATTAGGTTGCATTTTATAGCAATTTGCATGATGCATTCATTCTTTTAGCATGTCATATTTGCATCTTACTTTAGGAGAATCCTATGGCACCTAGTAGGAGTACATAGTAAGTTCTCATGTGCATGCCATGCAAGGGTCAAACCTAAAGAGTTTATAGTCTGTTAGGTTTTGTCCATTAGAGAGTCCAATTAATCTCCTTTGATAGGGAAGTCTAGTCGAGTCTATTAGATGTTAGTCTTAAGTCCAAAAAATTTACAGACCCAATCTACCTGTCCACACATGCACTAGCCTCTGCACGACATATGCATCATGAAATTAGTTAAAAGTTGAACATAATTAATGAACTAAATAATAACTTGACTAATTCACAAAAGAAAGATGAAAAATTTTCTGTAGAGGAATATGTGACTGTCAAAGAATTTCTGCTCGTGAAGCTGGCCCATCTAAAATAATAAATGGTAGTGGATCTAATGCCTATGTGCCTGAGATATCACTTGATTTAGGTATTAGCTCCACCTTCATCATCTCAGACTTTGTAAAGTCTAGGGAGCCAGTAGTGATACCCAGCGAGCCCCTTGAAACACTCTCGTTCTTTGAGAGAGAACCCACCCCAAAGTGACCATATATAATTTTGCCTTATGGTGAAAAAATGATTAAGAGGGCTCTGGATGATCAAGCTATCGGTACCCAAGATAAAGACTATCAGTGGTATTTGGTCCGTTGGCAAGGTCATCTAGAATTTAAGGACTTGTGGAATGCTGGTGCGGATCTGAAGCGCCTCAACCGAGACCCTCCTTGAGCCAAATTGATCCATACTCGATGAGGTCGAGTTCTTCTTGCCTCGGGAGAGTTGGTGGTGACACTAAGATCAAACACAAATCCCTGGATCCCATATGGTTTAATTAGTCATGTGTCAAAGTTTTGAAAATTTTGTAATTAATTAAGATTGAGTCCTGTAATAAGTTGAGGTTAGTCGATTTGTCTCAACCCTCAACCTAGTTAGTATTTTGAGACCTATACATAAATTTTGAGTCCAGTATGAGTCCAATTTTTGTATAAATGAGGATGTTACACTATTTTGGAGTTCCACTAGGCCACATCCAGGAATCAAAGGCAACTACATCAGCCCAATAGATTTTGTGTGACAACCTAGGATCCAAGATGCTTTCAGAAACCCTGATTCCTTTTAGATGCCCTCCAGATGCCTAGATTCCAGTCCAGATGCCAGAACATATTCCCGAACCATGGCATCCATGATTCCAGAGATCCACCTACATCCCAACCAAAGGAAATCAAGCCCAGGCACCAAGTCTAAGCCCTAAAGAAGCAAGATTCCATGGAATATTTCTGCTACCCGGCTACCAGTCCACCCCAGCTTCCAGGAGGACCAAGCCCATGCACCAAGCAGCTTTGGGCCGAACCCTTGTAGTCACTAAAAGCCCAACATGCCCCCCTAGGTATCCTTCAAGTGTTGACCAAGACCAAGAGGTGTCCTTGAGTGGAATAGTCAAAGCATGAAGGGAGAAGGAGTAGACTAGGTCAAATCCTAACCTAGTTAGGACTTATACTCCTAATTGTTTTAAGATTTGTTTTTCTAACCTAGCTAGGAGAGGACTTGTAATCCAAGTGTATAACCCTAGTTAGAGGACATGGGAACTCTATAAATACCCCACCCATCCCCTCTTTTAAGGAATTTTTATTCATGATATCAAAACCCTGGTAAATTTATTTGAGCTTGCGAGCTTGTGTTATTTTGCTTTTGTTCTTTGGTTTGTGCTTTTGTTCTCTTCCTTGGCCAAATTCTTTGCTGCCCTAGCATCCTTCCACACCCTAACTCACTGCCATCCAAGCCATCATAGGTCCAAGAAGGAGTGCCCTAGGCTGCCAAGCAAGGAGATCTTCATCAAGCATCAAGCTGCCCCGCTTCTAAACCCTAACCTGATTCCTTATAAACCTAGTTCCCTTTCTTTTTCTTACTTACTATTTTGATTGACCCTTGACATTTTCCAGGATCCCCGAGGTGTTTCACCTCCCTAGAGAAGGATTTCCTTGTCTCCAGGACCGCCCAAATCAATCATCAGTTCAAGGAAAACCAAGCTTCATCATCCAGACTCCAATCAGAGTGCTGTGTGATCTCTTCAATGGATGTTCTTCAAATCATTGATTAGTAACATCCTTTCCTTCTTTTAATTTCTGATTTGATGAAGATAAGCTATCCTAATCTGAGAGTTTCTCAATTCTTAAGTCCTGGTAATTTATTATTTTGCATGAATTTGCCTACTATACGATGATTCTTTGCATTGCTACTCTTTATGCTATTTCTTACTTTTATTTGGAAATTTAGCCTACAAACTTAAATTATAAAAATTACAAAAAAATTACTTTACTATTTTCCTTGCATTTGTAGCAATCTTAGAGTCGTTGTGCATCATTTTGGTACTAGAGCAGGTTTAGGATATTTTTTATTTGCATTAGATTCACAAAACTCAAAGTTCTGAATTTTCTGCATCATATCCACTACATTAGGTGTATGTTATTCATCTAATTTCGACCATCTAGGGATTTTATTTTTTCTTGAAACTTGCATGAAATGTTCTTTATATTGTCCTATGATTTGCCAAAATTTTTAATTAATTTTACAAAAAATTTAAATCATTAAAATTTAGCATATTAGAAATCCTAACAAAATCTTAAGAATTCTGTATCAGTTTGAAAACTGTTGAATTTGCATAATCATTTGATTTTATTTTTGTATCAAATTTGGCATAGGTCATAAAAACCGCCCTTCCTCTATCCTCAAATTTTTTGATTTTTTTCTTCTTCAAAATCTATGTCAAAATCTACATCTTTTGAAACCCTAATTCTAATATTTTTGCAGTTGACTCAACCTAACCTAATCATCTCCCACACACCCCAATCCCAAGCCCAATTTGATTGCTAAACAAATCAACCTAAACCTAATTTTTCATTCCATAAAAAATACATAAAATATTTTATTTTTTGATTGTTTAGATTGCATCAGGACCATTGAGTGCCATCATCTTTAATCTAATCTTAAGGGCAGTCAATATATCATCAGGGCAGGATTTCATCTCCTGTCCTGGGGCCAAAACAACCATCCAGCATTCCACCCAAGCTTAATTAAAATTAATTAGACTTAATTTGCCCTAGTGGGCTAGGTGACACCCAGCAGGTCGGGTCTGAACCATGTGGGCCAACTAGTGCATTAAATCCTTTAGCTATTACTGAAAGCTGGTGTCTAAGGCTGGGGGTCCATAGTCAAACGACCTAAGTGGATTGGTGGTTTATAATTAGTCCCTGTGACAAGTAGTGGGAGCCTCCCACCATCCCACCCCCTACATGGCCAGTGGAAGGATTAGTTGCTAGGTTAAGTGTAAGTTGAGCTGACCCATTCAGTTTTGGCTCTAGGTCTAGGAAATCATAGATTGTACTAGCCTAGTTCTTTTTGCATGCTTGGCTGCACTATTCCATTATGATTGCTAGATTGATTATCGCATGACCACTAGACTAGGATCCTAATACCAGAAGTCTACACCCCAACCCAACTCAACCATGGATTTCAATTTTGAGGCCATCATGAACTAGTTTGCCAAACTAAACCAAGCCAACAACCAAACCCAAAATCAGTTAGCTCGGATGGACCTCAAACATGATCAAACCCAAAATCAGCTTGTCTAGTTGACCACTCAACTCAACCAGATAACACAAGCACACAACCAAACAACCACTAGGATTGACCAATTAGCCACTAGTTTTGACCTAGTATGAGATCGGTTAGGAACCCTAGACAAGATCCAAAGGTCTGAACCCATAACTTATGAACCCATAACCCTTAGTCAGCCTCAGACCAATAGGATTAGTACCCTTAGATATGAACCCAGTGTTAGTCAGGAACACCTTAGCCAACCCATCCTTGTCACCCAAGTCATTAGTCACTTTTTCCTTAGTCTACCCCCTCTTACAACCTCATTGGTTCACTTAAATGACCTTGAACAGGAGATATATGAAGCTGACCCAAGATTAATGGAATAGTATGAGGAGGAAGAAGAGGAATTCCACATAGAAAACTAAGAGTTAGTTGAATCATTAGATGACCTTGTAAAGGACAACCCAACATTAGTTGAACTTGACCATACCCAAGTAGTAGCAGACCTAAATTTAGCTAACCCTAGCCATGCCCAAATAGTAACCAACATAGAGTTAACTGACCATGTAGTGGAAGAAACATTAGAGAAAGAAAGCGCAATTAGAGAACCGATTCCATTGATTTATGAGCCAGAAGAATTTATTAAGGACTTGATCTCTTTAGATCAATACCCTTAGGGTGAAGTCACCTCTTTGACTCCACTTGATCTCTTTCCTGAAATCAATGACCATTTCTTCCATAATGCAGACCCTATAGGAATATCCCAAACCCATAAGGTAAACCTCATTCGTCTAGGATTAATTCCTGAAACCCCTTCTTACATTTTATTCTACCCGATTAACCCTGAACCCTTTTCTTACATTCCACCCAATCAGACTAACCTTGAACTCACCTCTTATTTTCTACCATTTCCAAAAACTTCTTCTATTTTCTTTACTATTAGGTTGCATTTTATAGGAATTTGCATGATGCATTCATTCTTTAAGCATGTCATATTTGTATCTTACTTTAGGAGAACCCGATAGCACCTAGTAGGAGTATATAGTAAGTTCTCATATGCATGCCATGCTAGGGTCAAACCTAAAAAGTTTATATTCTGTTAGGTTTTGTCCCTTAGAGAGTCCAATAAATTTTCTTTGATAGGGAAGTCTAGTCGAGTCCACTAAACGTTAGTCTTGAGTCTAATAAATTTACAGACCCAATCTACCTGTCCACACATGCACTAGCCTCTGCACAGCATATGCATCATGAAATTAGTCAAAAGTTGAACATAATTAAAGAACTAAATAAAAACTTGGTTAATTTCCAAAAGAAAGATGAAGAATTTTCTGTAGAGGAATATGTGACTGTCAAAGAATTTTTTGCTTACGAAGCTAGCCCATCTAAAATAATGAATAGTAGTAGACCCAGTACCTATGTGATTGGGATATCACCTGATTTAGGTATTAGATCATCCTACATCATCTCAGACTTTGTAAAGCCTAGGGAGCCAGCAGTGATACCTAGCGAGCCCCATGAAACACTCCCATTCTTTGAGAGAGAACCCATCCCAGAGCAACCACATTTAATTTTGCCTTAAGGTGAGAAAATGATTGAGAGAGCTGTGGATGATCAAGCTATCTGTATCCAAGATAGAGACTGTGAGCGATATTTGGCTCGATGGCAAGGTCAGCCAGAATCTAAGGACTTGTGGAATGCTGGTAAGGATCTGCAGCGCCTTATCCCAGACCCTCCTTGAGCCAAATTGATCCATACTCGACGTGGTCGAGTTCCTCCCGCACCAGGAGAATTGGTGGAGACACCAGGATCAGACACAAATCCCTGGATCCCAAATGGTTTAATTAGTCATGTCTCGATGTTTTAAAAATTTTGTAATAAATTAAGATTGAGTCCTGTAATAAGTTGAAGTTAGTTGATTTGTCTCAACCCTCAACCTAATTAGTATTTTGAGTCCTGTACATCAATTATGTATCCAGTATGAGACCAATTTTTGTACAATAGATAAGGTTACCCTATTTTGGACTTCTACCAGGCCACATCCAGGAGTCAGAGGCTAGTACATCAACCCAGTGGATTTTGTGTGACAACCCAGGATCCAAGATGCTTCCAGAAACCCTGATTCCTTTCAAATGCCCTCCAGATTCTAGTCCATATGCCAGAGAATATTCCCAAACTAGGGCATCCATGATTCCAAAGATCCACCTACATCCCAGCCCAAGGAAGTCAAGCCCAGTCACCAAGCCCAAGCCCTAAAAAAGCAAGATTCCATTGAATATTCTTGCTACCAGGCTACCAGGCCACCACAGCTTCCAGGAGGCCCAAGCCCATGCGCCAAGCCCCTTTGGGCCAACCCCTTGCTGCCCCTAAAGGCGCAATCGGCCCCCTAGGCATCCTTGAAGATTTGACCAAGTCCAAGTGGTGTCCTTCTGTGGAAGAGTCAAAGCATGAAGGGAGAAGGAGAAGCTAGGTAAAATCCTATCCTAGTTGGGACTTATGCTCCTAATTATTTTAAGATTTCTTTTTTTAGCCTTATTAAGAGAGGACTTGTAACCCTAGTTAGAGGACATGGAAACTATATAAATACTCCACCCCTCCCCCTCTTGTAAGAAATTTTTATTCATGATATCAAAACCCTAATAAATTTATTTGAGCTTGTAAGCTTGTGTTATTTTGCTTTTGTTCTTTGGTTTGTGTTTGTGGTCTCTTGCTTGGCCAAACTCCTTGCTGCCCTAGCATCCTTCCACACCCTAACTCACTTCCATCCAAGCCTTCACACATCTAAGAAAGAGTGCCCTAGGCTACCTAGCAAGGAGATCTTCATCAAGCTTCAAGCTGCCCTGCTTCTAAACCCTAACCTGATTCCTTCTAAACCTAGTTCCCTTTCTTTTTCTTACTTGCTATTTTGATTGACCTCTGATGTTTTGCAGGATCCCCGAGATATTTTACCTCCCTAGAGGAGGCTTTCCTTGCCTCCAAGACCGCCCAAATCAGTCATCAGTTCAAGCAAAACCAAGCTTCATCATCAGACTCCAATCAGAGTGCTGTGTGATCTCTTCATCAGACATTCTTCAAATCACTGATTGGTAACATCCTTCCCTTCCTTTAATTTATGATTTGATGAAGATAAGCTATCCTAATCTGGGAATTTCTCAATTCTCGATTCCTAGTAATTTATTATTTTGCATAAGTTTGCCTTCGATACGATGATTCTTTGTATTGCTACTCCTTATGCTAGTTCTTACTTTTATTTAAAAATTTAGCCTACAAACTTAAATTATAAAAATCATAAAAAAATTTGTTTATTTTTTTCACTGCATGTTTTGTAATCTTAGAGTCATCATGCATCAGGCTTTTATCTTGACCTATTCAAAGAGGGATACTCTAGTTATTGAATAGGTGGAGGTCACTTTTTAGGATCGAGAGGGATCCAATGGTATAATTTTGCTCTCAAAGGTTGAGGGCAGGCCTTTGGTACAATCATTTATAGAGCTTTCACATAGTTAGCCTATAGCTGGTGTTGTTCCATCTATCATCCGAGGGATGCCTTTGCTAAACCAACTTCCTATTTGACTGCCATGAATCAAGGGCCAAGGGCTGAGGGTCGAGGGTCGGCTAACCTCTCTCCCTCCTTGTAGATGTTTAGTTGGTGTTCCACCTAAGATAGTGCCCTATACATAAATAACTGGAGAATAGGTGGCACAATTTTGTGGATTACAAGAGTTGATAAGAAAGTGGTTCCGAGGAATCTTTTCCTCACCTCAGAGATGGATCATTGTGTTCCTCGGTACTCGTCGCCGCTTACCCCAGTGTTTGGCATAAGGGCCTTTGGGATATCGATGATGGGGATTCTACCTCACATTAATTGCCCCTACTCTTTAAGCTAGGTGCACGGCGGCCTAGGCTGAAGAGTATACTTGACTTCAATCGATGGAATCCCAAGTCAGAGCAGAAGTTGCACCCTGTGTTGGGTATGAATAGTTATACCATGTGTTGGGTATGAACAGAATACTGGTGAGACATTTGGCATGCATTTATAGTGTTTGTCAAGAAATGTGGCCCATTAATAGCCATCATTCTTGCATTAGGAGAGATTTTGCATCGTGGGAGGGTGATTTCTGGCACTTGGCTTTTTGTTTCTATTTTTGACAAGCCATTGGTAGCATGGTTTTTGCATAGATAGATCCAGTGGAATTTAGGAAGATTTAGAAGATTTCCATGAAGCTTTGAAAGTCAGACATTTCTATCATTCTAGACCACCTTCAAGAGTGAAAAAGCAAAGGGTGCCCACTTTAGGCACATCTTTTGATACAGGATGGGAAGAGATCATGCATTCATGATGGATGGAGATTCAAGCAAGATAATTAATAAGCTAAATTGAGCAATAAATCTTCACACAAATGAGCTAAATTAATCCAAGGAAAGAATTTTCATGAAAGAGACTAGTTGATCTAAGGTACAACACCAACAATGTAGATCAAACCTAGAATAGGATCTTCATGGCAAGGAAACCATCTTTACTAGGGCAAGTTAACCTTCAAATGATCAGATCCAAAGAGCTTTGGAATGGTTCTCCTACCAACAATGATGGCTAAAATTACTTGGTAGAAGGGTTCACTCAACACTCTAGGAAAGAGGCTTGGATCATATGATCTACACCTCTATCCTTGTGGACTCACCTTGTAGATGGTTCATGGCTTGGAAACTTTCCTCTTCAACAGGAGATCCCTGAGAGAACCTGCAAAGAACCCATTATGAGGTATGGAAATGAAATCAAAAGGAGGAAATGAAGAAGGGAAAAAAAGGAAGAGAAGAAGAAAGCTTGGCATGGAGCTTGATGGACTTGAGCATGGAACCGGATAAAGGGCATCCCACCCTCTTCAAAATGAAATCAAGGGCATCCCACCCTTTTCAAAATAAGGCTTCATACCTCAAGCAAAAGAAGGCATCTCACCCTCTCCACATAAGAGAACTCAAGAGAACTTTTAGCAAGAAGAAAATCCTTTCATTACTCAACATAAGATGCTTTACAAGAGGGGCTTGGGGCCCTATTTATATGCCAAGCAAACCATATTTTCGGCCAAACTAATCCCCAACTAATCTCTTGATTAGTTATACTAATTGATAATTAGGAAGTCCAACTGCAAGTGGTTCCAACAACATTTTCTTCTAGAATTTGTTACAACTAATCTCATGTGGTGCCTAAGGGTCATCCATGTAGCTTTCTTGCTGATGTAGTGGTCTTGGTGGCTGATGAAGTGGAGGATCAAGTAACATCCTACATGTCAAGTTAGTTGAAAATTTACTAGGAGAAAGTTGTAGGTAGTTTATTCCTTCCATGTGACCCCCAAAATAGTCTTGATGAAGTAGCCTTTATGTGGCACCCAAGGAGGGGTTGTATTGGCATCAAGAAGGCTTCCAAATGGCCTTTAAAGAGTGCTTCCAAGTGACTTCAGAGGAGGTCTTACAAGTGGCATCAGAAATGATTTTGCTTGACCAATGGATTGGCTTAAGAGCAGGTTGAGCAGACTCAAAGTGCTTGAGTCGACTCATGAGGTTGATGCCTTTTCTTCTTGAGTCGGCTCATGAAAAATAGGCTTCCTTCATTGACACATTGGACTTAATCTCTTTAGATATTTTCCTTGATTAACTTTTTATGGCTTCAATGTTGAGTCAACTCCCATCCAAATGGCCCTGGTCCTCTTGGCTTATTCCATAAGGAACTTGGTTAAAGCTTGAATTCTCTTTTCAATGCTAATGTCCCCATCAATTATCCCGGGGTGAAAAAAAAAACTCAACCCTATAGAGTAAGTGTCAAGTTAACTTTGGTGAGGTTCTAGTAGGTCTGATTTATTATTTTATAGATCCTCTCTAGTGATCCATGAGTGTTTTGATTCAGGTCGACCTTGCCAATGAACCAAATAGTATGGATAGTCCTTGTTTTAGGTAGTGATAGTCTTATTATCCAAATTCTCTTAATCCTATCTCACCATTTTTGGTAATGTGGCTGGTGGATGCTCAAGGGTTGGTTCACTCTTAAAAATTGGATCAAATCCAAAAGGCTCACTAGGTATCGTTGTTGGTTCCTTTACTAGGTCTGAAACTTTTGAAAGTGGAACTGATACCAAAGTCAGATGTTAATTCAAGCACATGAGTATTAGGGTCCAAATTTCTTTAGTATTTTGAAAAGACCTACACCACGGGTATGCAACTTTTTCATATAGTCTTTTTCATAAAAGTTCTTTGACTCTTTTATAAAATTTAACCATATGCTTGTTAGTTCTGTTGCATAAATTTTCTTACTAATCATACTATGCATATAACTCTCGCAGACTTGGACACTTATGCATGGATGACATGATCAAATGACACCAATTAACAAAACAAACTCAAATGATATCAAAAAGAAAGTCAAGCTCAAATGGGCTTTATTATCTAATGACTGAATTTATTGTTAGCTTGAAAATAAATGTTCTTAATTTCCAATATTCCCCTTAAAAGGCTTCTAAAACTCTTGCACATAGCTTCAGGTAAGTGGCGGTAAATCTTAATTTAGTTCTTAACATGTGCTATAGAGTCTTAAAAAATAACTATTGAATAACACTGGGACCAGGTTGATGGTATGGTGGATGTCCAAAAATGATGAAATGGGATGGGAAAAATAATCGGAGGGTACATATTGAAAGTCCTTTGCATATTCTACAACTTCTTGGGGTTGACCCTTTTGGATTGGTTCCTGGGCTTCCTTAGTGGTCATTACCCCAATTAGTGATTCCTCAATGATCTCTTGTTTTGAACCCTTAACATTGATTAACATTAATTCTAGGTCCTTTTCTTTTTTGAACTCTATCATCTCCTTGGGTTGCTCTTCATGATTTTGTCCCTGAAGTTCATTTTCTTCATGTTGATTATTCCCATTTTTAATTTAATTAGGCTAGGTAACTATTCCAAGCAATTGTTTATGTTCATATTCATCCACTAAGTTGACCTAATTTCATAGGCTTCTTCCTTATGTTTTTCAACGGGTTTAGGATCTTCTCTTTCTATTTCTTTATTTGGACAAGATTTTGATTCTGCTTCATCTTTAAATTCTTCAATAGGTTCAGGAGATTTTTTCTCTAATTCATCAGTGGATTTAATCTCTTCTTCATCTTCTTCATATTCATCTATTAAAATTGGTTTGGCTTCAAATATTTTTACTTTTGGCTCTTCAATGAGTTCAAGGATTTCTTCCTCACAAACTACTGGGATAATAAGAGTTGACTTGTTTAAAGGAATCTGACTAGAACTAAACTTATATCCAGATGTATTACCCCTATTGGACTTAGGTCGATAGTGCAGGCACCAGAATCAGAAGAAGGCATCAGGGTTCCATCTGGATCTCTGAATGACCTTGCCCGAAGATTAGGGTTTGTAATAAGGGTTGACCTGGTCAACCAGATTATTTTATTTCTTTGAGTCTGCATTTCATTTTCTTGAGTCATGTTGACTCAGTCTAAGTCCAAGTCAAGTCCTGGTTGGCGCCATTCCCTAGGGCGACAATTTTCTTCCAAGGCCAAATGCAAGTGGATGCCACACTCCCAACCACACTCCCAGGACCAGTTGGCACAACATTTTATCCCAGTGTCCCTGGTCCCCACGCCCAAGAGAGCAAGAAAATTTTCTTTGGAGAAGTCAAGGAAGGCGCCCACAAGCTGCCAAAAGTAACCAAGCTAAAGGAGTAGTGGATTTTCTTGGAGAGGACTTCAAGGTAGGCACCCACACCTGCCTAAAGTACCTGGCTATGAATGGAAAGATCCTAGTCTTGGGGAGAAAGACTAGGAGATGAGTATTTTCTTCCAAGAAAGAGCAAGTCATGGAAGGAAAACCCATGACTTAAGGAGAAGAACTAGGAGGTGCCCCACATACCTGCCATATGAAGCCATCACCTTGCATTTGAGGCCGCCCACTCCAAGGAAAGAAGCCTGGTCGGTCAAGGGAAGGTTTTTCATGCTTAGGATAAATGTTTAGTCCCTAATGGGATGTAGTGTAATTTTGTTTCTCTTGCAAGGTCTATATATTGGACCCTTATGTAATCTTTTGATTTTAATGAATGAGTAAATGAAATCTTTTCTTGTGTTGATCAACCTTGTGTTCTCTTCTTCCGCACTTCTTTGAGTGTTGAGCTCCATGAGGGAGTAAATCTAGGTTCCATTGGAGCCTTGAGGAGGTGAGAGATCTCCAAAGTTACCAAAACCCTGCCCCGCTTTCATCCCTGGCCGCCAACCCTAATTTCCTTTCATCATCCTAGCCGCCAACACCCAAATTCCTAAACCCTATTCCCACTTCATTCAAGGCCACCATCTCCTTCTCCAAGCCACCACCCACTATATCAAGCCCTAGGTCCTTTTCATCTGCAAGCCGCCACCCTACCAGCCAAACACTAAATCCACTCCATCTTCCACCGCCACCTCCATACTCTTACCTCATCTTCAAAGTTCGAGTAGTCCGGAGCTATCCAAGGTAAAGGTCTCTTCCTTGAGTTTCTTACATTCTTATCTTGTTCTTCATCTTTTCCAAATCCAGAGTACGACAAGAATGCCAACCTTGCCATAGGACTACAATCTGAGGATCCATTGCGAAGATACCCCGTCTCCAAGGATCCTACAATCTGCTCGAGAGTGTCCTTCAATTGAAGCAAAGAGAGATATCACAGTCAGGTATAAAACCTTCTCTTCTCTCTTCATCTGTTTCTTGAAAGAGGAGTAAACCCTAGGTCTGGGGGTTTCTCAATCCCCAGCGATCCTACTTCTTTGTTACTCTGATAATCTACTCTTTTGAATTGTGCTTTCTTTCAGTGCATATTTTCTTTCAATATTAGTTAGCCTTGTTTTTGAGTCAAGCCAACTTCTAACAAAACAAAAAAAATTAGTCTTAATTTACTTCTGCATCACATCATCTTATTTGTTCTGCATCATTTTTGGTATCAGAGCCCTGTCTAGGGTTCTTGCTTGTTTGATTATTTTTTCGTTCCTTTTTACTTTTGCTACCTGGAGTAGACTCCCCTGGCCGTCCAGTCCTAGGAACAAGCGAGACGCAAGCCTCCTCCTCCCATTCCATGGGGGTTCCTAGGGCGTGTAGGGGTGCCGCTGGGTTATAACTTCTAGACAAGGATTGTAAACAGGATACACGTTCTGTTTTCTACCAGTAACTATCCTGTTATTCAAATTGTTTCTCCCTGCAAAAAAGTCCAAATTAAGTAATTCTTCTTTTGCTGGAACCAGTATAGTAATTTACATAAAATGTTCATGATTTATTAATTTCTGTAGATTTTTTGAGATCAATTTTACTGCTGTTCTGCTTCTTTTATTCTCTGCAAGCTGTTTTTTTATTTGAGTGTGCATAAATTTAATCTATCTTAAGGGCACCAAATTTGCAACATAAGGGGAGGATTGAGACCCTCTCCTTAGCCAAAAACCACCTCCCGTGCATTCAAACCTAAGCTTTTAATCTTAAAATTAATTAGACCTAATTTGCCCTAGTGGGCTAGGGACACCAACTGGTCGGGTCTAGGCTAGTGTTGAGTCAGTTTATCTAGTTACTCTGTGTGTGCTTTGTACTCAGTGTCTAGAATGGTGGTTCATGGATTCTATCCCGAAGGGCTTGTGTGCTGCTCCGCCTACCTGGCCAATCACTAATTGGTATCTAGGATTGGCAATTAGGGACCTAACACTCTCCTTGCACCTACCTGGCTGAGTCTTGAGTTACAACAGGCTAGCTTTGCACTCTGATTGGGCATCTAGTTTAGGCTCTAGGTCTAGTCAGCCCGTAGTCATTTCAGTCGAGTCTCATTTGGTGTGCTTGCTTGCATCATCATGTCCACCCGGAATGGAGTACCCTACCAACCTGGTCAAACCCAACCTGATTTAGAGGCCATGATTGAAACTCTTACCGAAAGTATGACCATATTGAGTCAGGATATGACTGATACTGTTGCCCAGTTTAGGAATCAAGTCCGTAAGGATCTTACCCAGCTTAGGGATCGAGTCCAAGTACTTGAGGAACCTAGACATCAGAATTGGACTCCTGACCCAGATTTTAATGTGCCTCAACCTCACCCACACCAGGAGCCTAGAAGACCTTTATACAGAGATCCTAAACCTAATCATTGGAGGCTTGACCCAGAGCCTGAAGATAGAGATGATAGGTTCATCCGGAACATCAAATTTGATGCACCCACTTTTGATGGTAGCTTAAACCCTAAGGTGTATTTTGATTGGGAGGGTGAGATGGACTAGTACTTTGAGTGGTATACCATGTCTGAGGAAAGGAAGTTCAAGTTTGCCAAGATGAAGTTAGTGCATCAAGCTAGGTTATACTGGGGGAACATTAAGCTAACCACTAGGAGACGAAATGTTGAGCCCATAACCACTTGGCAGGGAATGAAAGAGAAGCTTAGAGATAAGTACCTACCCATTTCATACTAGCAGAATCTGTTAGACCAATGGCAAACCTTGAAACAAGGGAACCGATATGTCTCAGACTACATAGCCACCTTTGATGAGTACTTGATGAGATGTGATGTGAGTGAAGTCCATAAGGTCACTTTATCTAGATTTAGGGCTGGACTTAGGGAAGACATTAAGAGGGAGTTGTTTCTAAAAGAGGTTACTAACTTAGACCAAGCCTATTAGATTGCACTGAACACGGAGAAATTTCAGAGAGGACCTATACCTTCTAGGGTTAGTGCCCCAATCCCAAGAAATGGACCTAGCCAAGTTACCCCTAGCAAACCTTTTCAGGGTATTCCAACCCCTAGGCCCATGGATAAAGGTAAGGCACCAGACACCCAGAGAACCCCTAGTTCTAGTATCACCTGTTTTATGTGTCAGAAACCAGGTCATATCTCCAGCCAGTGTATAGCCATAGCCTGTTTTAAGTGCCATAGGGTAGGTCATGTTTCTAGCCAGTGCCCACGTAGATCCCTTTACATAGAAGAGGGAGAGGAAGAGAATTCAATGCCCAATGAGGAATTTGAAGAAGAAGTTTATGATGCTGGAATGAACTTGGTTGATGAGTATGAAGGAGAGAAGGAACCCACAGAGTCTGACCAGTTAGGAGTTGTGAGATGCATCCTGTCCCAGAGTAGAGTTCAGGAGGATTGGCTTAGGACTAACATCCTACAAACTTTCCTTAAATTAGGGGATAAGGTATGTAAAATCATCATAGATAGTCGGAGTTATGTGAATGCCATTTCTGCTAGCACTGTCAAAATGTTAGGCTTAACCCCAGTCCCCCACCCCAACCCCTATAAGGTTTCTTGGGAAGACTCTACCTCTATACCCATCCAGTCTAGATGTCAGGTCCAAATCCAGATGCAATCCTATCAAGAGAAGATTTGGTGTGATGTCTTACCCATGGGGGTGAGCAGTATAATTTTTGGGAGACCTTGGTTATATGATCGTGATGCCACCCTCTTTGGAAAATCCAATACATGTGTCTTTAGTTTTAATGGGAAAAAGATCACAATCCATTGAGTCCCTCTTAAGGACAAGGTAGCTAAAGGACCTAATAATGTCAAAGAGATGAAGACTAGAGTGAACCTAACTAGTGCTAAGGATCTAGCTCAAGGACCATCTAGTGATCATAAGGATTATACCCTTTTAGATGGCTTTCTGTTCTTTAAGAATAGGCTTTGCATCTCTAGAACTTCTCTTAGGAAATTTTTGATTTGGGAAATTCATGCTGGGGGTCTAGCAGGCCATTTTGGAAAAGACAAGACCACCCTGGCTGTTGAAGACCACTTTTTCTGGCCTAGCTTAAAAAGAGAACTAGCACACATTGTGGCTAGGTGTCTGACCTGCGCTGTTGCCAAATAGCGAAAACAGAACACCGGCCTTTATACCCCACACCCTGTCCCAGATCGTCCTTGCAAAGATGTGAGTATGGACTTTGTGTTAG
Source organism: Areca catechu (assembly GCA_021397845.1). Classification (NCBI taxonomy): domain Eukaryota; kingdom Viridiplantae; phylum Streptophyta; class Magnoliopsida; order Arecales; family Arecaceae; genus Areca; species Areca catechu. The sequence goes on from CM038041.1 coordinate 75,465,549, forward strand.
GTTTGCCTAAGACCTAGAGGAGGCATGACGCTATCTGTGTCGTAGTCAATCAATTTTCTAAGATGGCCCACTTCTTGCCTTGATCCCAGACTTTTGATGCGTCTAAGGTAGCCACTCTATTATTTAATGAGATAGTTTGACTCCATGGCCTACCTAAGACAATTGTTTCAGATAGGGATGTCCGGTTCACCAGCTATTTTTGGAAAACCCTTTGGCATAAGTTTTCAACTGCCTATCATCCCCAAACTGATGGCCAAAATGAGGAAGTGAACCGTAGCTTAGGCAATCTGCTAAGATGTCTTGTTGGTGAAAACACTAGGAATTGGGATTTGTACTTACCTAGGGATGAATTTGCATACAATGACTCGGTCAATAGGTCTACAGGTAAGAGTCCATTTGAAATTTTGCATGGGTACAAACCTCACACATCTCTTGACCTAGCCCCTTTACCAGTCCACACACGAGTCTCCAAGTCTGCTGAAGTTTTTGCACAGCATATAAAAGACTTGCATAAATAAATTCATGCCAAAATAAATTTAAGTAATGAAACTTATAAGAAGTTGGCTGATTCTTAAAGGCGAGTCAAAACTTTTGTTAAGGGAGACTATGTAATGATTAGGTTAAGGCCTGAATGGTTTCCTCCTGTAACTGTTAGAAAGTTACATGCTAGAGGAGCTGGACCATTTAGAGTGGTGAAGAGAGTAGGATCCAATGCTTATGAGCTCAAGTTGCCTCAAGAACTAGTCATTAGCCCCACTTTCAACATTACAGACCTAGTAGATTATAGAGAGCCAGCTGTGATTCCCAGTGAGCCTTTTGAGCCTAATCCTATTCTTGAGAGTGAACCCAACCCTGTGTGTCCACCAACAAACTGGCCAGTAAGGAAAGAATAGATTGAAAAGATCCTGGACGATCAGGTTATCTCTACTCGTAATCGAGGATACCAAAGATACCTGGTCCGCTGGCAAGGAAGGCCAGATTTTGATGACTCTTGGATCTCTCGATATGAATTACAAGAGCTGGATCCAGATCTCTTGGAGAGATACAAGAGCCAACTTGAGCCTTACTCGACAGGGTCGAGTTCCTCCCACCCTGGGAGAATTGGTGCGGGCACCAGAATCAGAAGAAGACTTCAGGGTTCCATCTGGATCTCTGAATGACCTTGCCCGAAGATTAGGGTTTGTAATAAGGGTTGACCTGGTCAACCAGATTATTTTATTTCTTTGAGTCTGCATTTCAATTTGTTGAGTCATGTTGACTCAATCTAAGTCCAAGTCAAGTCCTGGTTGGCGCCATTACCTAGGGCATCATTTTTCTTCCAAGGCCAAATGCAAGTGGATGCCACACTCCCAGGACCAGTTGGCGCCACATTTCATCCCAGTGTCCCTGGTCCCCACGCCCAAGAGAGCAAGAAAATTTTCTTAGGAGAAGTCAAGGAAGGCGCCCACATGCTGCCAAAAGTAACCAAGCTAAAGGAGCAGGGGATTTTCTTGGAGAGGACTTCAAGGTAGGTGCCCACACCTGCCTAAAGTACTTGGCTATGAATGGAAGGAGCCTAGTCTTCAGGAGAAAGACTAGGAGATGAGTATTTTCTTCCAAGAAAGAGCAAGTCATCGAAGGAAAGCACATGATTTAAGGAGAAGAACTAGGAGGTGCCCCACATACCTGCCATATGAAGCCATCACCTTGCATTTGAGGCCGCCCACTCCAAGAAAAGAAGACTGGTCGGTCAAGGGAAGGTTTTTCATGCTTAGGATGAATGTTTAGTTCCACATGGAAAGTAGTGTAATTTTGTTTCTCTTGTAAGGTCTATATATTGGACCCTTATGTAATCTTTTGATTTTAATGAATGAGTAAATGAAATCTTTTCTTGTGTTGAGCAACCTTGTGTTCTCTTCTTCCGCACTTCTTTGAGAGTTGAGCTCCATGAGGGAGTAAATCTAGGTTCCATTGGAGCCTTGAGGAGGTGAGAGATCTCCAAAGTTACCAAAACCCTGCCCCGCTTTCATCCCTAGCCGCCAACCCTAATTTCCTTTCATCATCCTAGCCACCAACACCCAAATTCCTAAACTCTATTCCCACTTCATTCAAGGCCACCATCTCCTTCTCTAAGCCACCGCCCACTATATCAAGCCCTAGGTCCTTTTCATCTGCAAGCCACCACCCTACCAGCCAAACCCTAAATCCACTCCATCTTCCATCGCCACCTCCATACTCTTCCCTCATCTTCATAGTTCGAGCAGTCCGGAGCTATCCCAGGTAAAGGTCTCTTCCTTGAGTTTCTTACATGCTTATCTTGTTCTTCATCTTTTCCAGATCCAGAGTACGAGAAGAAGGCCAACCTTGCCATAGGACTACAATCCGAGGATCCATTACGAAGATACCTCGTCCCCAAGGATCCTACAATCTGCTCGAGAGTGTCCTTCAATTGAAGCATCGAGAGATATCACGGTCAGGTATAAAACCTTCTCTTCTCTCTTCATCTGTTTCTTGAAAGAGGAGTAAATCCTAGGTCTGGGGGTTTCTCAATCCCCAGCGATCCTACTTCTTTATTACTCTGATGATCTACTCTTTTGAATTGTGCTTTCTTTCAGTGCATATTTTCTTTCAATATTAGTTAGCCTTGTTTTTGAGTCAAGCCAACTTCTAACAAAACACAAAAAAAATTAGTCTTAATTTACTTTCGCATCGCATCATCTTATTTGTTCTGCATCAGTCGAGTGATCAAGTGTTCCCTCTGATATGTCTCGAATTTCATAGTAATTTGGTAGGCTTCTAGGTCATGAATTTCACATTGAAATAATTCTCACTGGATGTCCTTTCGTAGGCTAGCTTGAAATCTAGATATAACCATTGCCTCAGATTCGGTTGTGCTACATCTCCTGACAAATTCATTGAATTCGGTAATATATTCAGACATGATTTTATCATCTTTCCTCAATCTATACCATTGGTCTAAAAGTTTTTGCTCATAATATCTACCTAGGTACTTTTCTCTAAGCTTACTTTTCATATCTTTCCAGGTAATTATTTTATCTCCACTATAATAACATTCATGCTCAACATCTTTCCAATATAGCTTTGCATGTCAGACTAACCTATGTTTGGTAAATTGGAACTTCTTTTTTTTCGACACTTCATCCCACTCAAAGTATCGATCCATTCTTTTCTCCCAATCGATGCACACTTCAGGATCTAAATTTTCATCAAAAGTGGGTGCATAGGGTCGATTGTTCCTAAAGGATCTTACCTTTGAATCATCAAAATATTGGTAGGGGCATCTAGAGTTGTATTCAGGGGTGAGATCATGATAATGTGCTCTTAGACCAAGGGGAGGTGGACTAGGTGACTTAGGTTTAGTAAGGGTCAAGCAATTTTCTTCGAGATTCCCGATTTGATTATCCACTTGTCCTAACTCTTTGTTTATTTATCCTAATTGTTTAGTTTGGATATCAAACTTTTCAGCTATGGTCCTTATAAAGAATTCAAGATTAGGATCCATGGATAAACCAGACTGAGTGTAGGACTGTTGATATAGGGCTTTAGACTAATTGGACAAGCAATACAATCCTAGCTTCTAGGGCTCCTAGACCTAGAAGTTCAAAATACAGTAATTGACTAAGTACTAGTTAAGGATGCAATTACTCTTTTCACTAGCTAAGTAAGAGGTGGGGTTGCGGGAGGCTCCCCTCGCTTTCATGAGGACCTAATTAAATACCACAAGTCTACTTAAGGCGTTTGCCATTGAACCTCTAGCCTTAAACACCAATTTCAAAAAGTAAATACAAACACAAATAATACTTTGCCTCATCTTGCACTTGAACTTGACTTATGGATGTCGCTAGTTTTAATTTCCTACTTGACTTTAATTATGGCTTAGGTCAATGCAAATTTGGTGATTGTTTTGGGCCAAGGAAAGATAATGACCTCCTTTCCTTATGTTATATTGAATGCCCCTAAATGGAATTAGAAATGGATGCACAAACAATTCATCAACTAGTTAGCACAATCAAATGATTCAAAGTCCAAATTTCAAAATTTCAAAATTCAAAATTTAAATTGGGAATTGCAAACCTGGAAATTCTAGATTTCAAAACTCAAATTTTAAATTTTAAATTTCAAATTTTAGTTAGAAAATTTGTTTTTGGAAATAAAAGTTGTTGTAAGAAAAAGTTCAGCTACTAACTAGTTTTATAAATTCAAAATTAAAATTTTAAAATTTTAAAAATTATAATTTTAAATTGGATTTATCAGATTTCAAAGTCCAAATTTAAAATTTAAAATTTTGAAAATAAATTTTCAAATTTTGGTTAGGAAATTCGTTTATGAAGGCTTATAACTAAAGTTTGTTGTAAAAAGCTTCCAATTAACAAACCTTTAACCATAAAACACTCAAAATTCAAAATTCAAATCCAAAAAATTTCAAAATTTAATTTTTTTTGAGGTGTAGATATTTGATTTTAAATTTAGAATTTTTAAATTTCAAATTATGGTTGAAAATTTATTTTGGAGGGATGTAACCCAAAGTTGTTGTAAGAAACATCCAACTAACAACCTTCTAACCAAAAATTTGAAATTCAAATTTTAAATTCTCAAAAATTCAAATTTTAAGTTGTAATAATTGGATTTCAAAGTTTAGGCTTCCAATTTTAAATTTTGAATTTTAAAATTTTGAATTATGGGTTGGAAATTTGTTCTTGAAGTATAGGAAAATTTCAGTAACTAGCTAACCTCCAATTGACTAGATTCAATATTCAAAATTTAAATTTAAAAATATTAAAGATTTGAGATTTAAATTGAAACTTTGAGATCTTAGAGTTAATATTTTAGATCCCAAATTCTAAAATTTAAATCCCAAATTTTGGCTTTGAATTTTGGACTTGAAGACAAGCAACACATAAAGGAACAAAATTTCAACAACATGACCTAGTAAACCATAGGCTCTGATACCAAAAATTGATGCACGACGGGAAGAGATCATGCATTTATGATGGATAGAGATTCAAGCAAGATGATTAATAAGCTAAGTTGAGCAATAAATCCACACACAAATAAGATAAATTAATCCAAGAAAAGAATTTTCATGAAAGAGACTAGTTGATCTATGTTACAACACCCACAATTTAGATCTAGTTCAAACCAAGAATACGATCTTTATGACAAGGAAAATATCATTACTAGGATAATTTAACCTTCAAATGATCAAATCTAAAGAGCTTAGAAATGGTTCTCCTACCAGCAATGATGGCTGAAATTATTCGGTAGAACGGTTCACTCAACACTCTAGGAAAGAGACTTGGATCATAAGATGTACACTCCCTAACCTTGTGGACTCACCTTGTAGATGGTTCATGCCTTAGAAACCTTCCACTTCAACTCGAGATCCCTAAAAGAACCTGCAAAGAACCCATCATGAGGCATGGAAATGAAATTAAAAGGAGGAAATGAAGAAGGGAAAGAAAGGAAGAGAAGAAGAAAGCTTGGCATGGAGCTTGATGGACTTGAGCTTGGAATCAGATCAAGGGCATCCCACCCTCTTCAAAATGAAATCAAGGGCATCCCACCCTTTTCTCACACAAAGGCATCCCACCCTTCTCAAAATGAGGCTTCACACCTTAAGCAAAAGAAGGCATCTCACCCTCTCCACACAAGAGAACTCAAGAGAACTTTTAGCAAGAAGAAAATCCTTTCATTACTCAACCTAAGATGCTTTACAAGAGGGGCTTGGGGCCCTATTTATAGGCCAAGCAAACTATAATTTTGGCCAAACTAATCCCCAACTAATCTCTCGATTAGTTATACTAATTAATAGATTAGGAAGATCCAACTAAAAGTGGTTCCAACAATATTTTCTTTTAGAATTTGTTACAACTAATCTCATGTGGTGCCTAAGCGTCATCCATGTGGCTTTCTTGCTGAGTAGTGGTCTTGGTGGCTGATGAAGTGGAGGACCAAGTGGCATCCCATATGTCAAGTTAGTTGGAGATTTGTTGGGGAAAAGTTGAAGGTAGTTTATTCCTTCCATGTGACCCCCAAATTAGTCTTGATGAAGTGGCCTCCATGTGGCACCCAAGGAGGGGTTATGTTGGCTTCAAGAAGGCTTCCAAATGGCCTTCAAAGAGTGCTTCCAAGTGGCTTTAGAGGATGGCTTACAAGTGGTACAAGAAAAGATTTTTCTTGACCAATGAATCGACTCAAGAACAGGTTGTGCCGACTCAAAGAGCTTAAGTCGACTCATGAGGTTGATGCCTTTTCTTCTTTAGTCAGCTCATGGAAAAATAGGCTTCCTTCATTGACACATTGGGCTTAATCCCTTTAGATGTCCTCCTTAATTAATCCTTCTGGGCTTCAATGTTGAGTCAACTCCCATCCAAACGGCCCTTGTCCTCTTTGTTTGTTCCATAAGGATCTTGGTTGAAGCTTAAATTCTCTTTCCAATACTAATGTCCCCATCATCTTTTGTATCTTCAGTTAAGGGATTCGAGGAGGCTGTGAGTTTGGTATGGTCCTTGCCATTACCCATCAACATCGAGACAAAGCAGCCTATGGACATCGAGTCATACAGATGTAGGGTCTTTTAATTGATAATTCAGGTATAATAAACATGCATTACTTTTAAGTATTTTATTTCAATATTGATGATGTTTCATAGTAGTTGGGATGACACTTGTATTTTACTATGGAGTTTGTCGAGGCTATAGAGAAGAGGGCTATAGCATCATAAGAGAAGGTTATAGAGGCTGAAAAGGAACTGTGCAAGGCCCTTGCTCGTACATCAAAGGTAGAGCAAAAATTTTAGGATGGAAGGGAATGAGCAAACAATCTTTTATGTAGCTCTATCCATTCAGTCATAAAGCATGAAGAAATGCACCTGAGAATGATTGAGACTCATAATAGAGAGGCTCATGCCATCAAAAATACTGAAGTTGAAGTGGCAAACATGAAGAGGGATCTTAACACTGAGATTAAAGATTTAAGGGAATAGGCTAACACCCAAATAAATTAGTTTTGGGAGGAACTCCGACTGGCCAGGGATCAGAATGATGGTAATGGGAGGAACTCCACCCCTTGCAATCATCTTCAAGGTGATGGGCCTTTTGGCCAAGCCTTAAAGATGATTTGACAAGTTGAGCAGGCTTGGGATGAGGCTTTGCCCGAGGCACATTTCATCCAGGAAGTGTTAGAGGAGGAAAAGAAGAGGAACGTTGCAGCATTCCAATGGATCCAAGGTCATCATTGATGAACACATAATTTATATGCTAGAAGCATTAAATGTTTTATTAATTAACTTTTATTAATTATAATCTGATACTTTTTTTTTTTTTCGTAGGTAATTGAAAGATTAGTTCAATGTAATCAACCTAAGCTCAAATTGGCCCGAACTCAAGTGAATCAAGCAACCTATTAAAGATGCCAAAGGCCTAGGGATACTAAGAAGGGAACTCGAGTACGAATCTAAGCTATAGATACATCCAAGCAAACCAAAATGGAGGATCCAATCTCATTGCTGCTTAGTGAAGGGTTACAGTTGCAAAGTGGATGACTGGATTTCAAAATTTTAAACCTTGAAACCCTAGTCAACCGAACTCTAGACCCAAGACTCCCTTGATTGTATCAATTAACAGGATAAAATATTTAAAAATAGAAGAATACCTGTAATGCTAATATCCTTTTCTTTCCACTAGGTACATAAGTGTATGCCCTTCAGAGATGATCCACATAGGAACCGAACCAAGGAAGCACTCCTCTTAAATGTTTGACTCCGTTCAACAGCCTTTCTTCCTTCAGCAGTCTTTTTTCCCTTCTTAGACATTTTTCCTTCCGAAGAGTAACTTAGTATCTCTCCAAAAACTCTCTTACTATCCTATTATCCTTTCTAATTCTTTTCCTAAGCCTTTATCTTAAAATAGAGGACTTGTCTTAAAATAATAGACTTATCCTAACAAGAGAAGGAAGAGAATTATCAGGACAGATTGTTAGATCCCAGGCTTCAATTGCTGAAGCTGTTAAATAAGAAGAGATAAGTAATCTAATACACCCTTTCATTAAACCCTTATCTAATATTTAACATATCAGATAAGAGCCTTTAATCAGAAATAGTCCCTTCATAGAAAGGTTGCAATGTGAAACATCGTTTCACTAATAATTTGTGCCAAGTATTGCTTATCACAACTCTTCAGGAAAAATAAAAAATTAATCTTTAATTTTAGAATTAAAGACATGGTCCCACACCCTAATAGGTCTATCAAGTAGGGAGCTTATCTGAAAAATAAATGATTAAAAAGCAAAAGGACTCTTAGCCTATCCATGAACCATATACATGAAGCATTGCATCCCGTCATTGTTCAAACCCTTTCTTACATCGACAGATCGGCAAATTCTAGTCAATTTGGGCATCCAATAAATAGGATAGGAGCTAAGCCTTATCACCTAAATGGTAACTAATTTGTAAAAGGACACTTGGTCCTTTTGCATCCCTTATCTTATGCACATGCTAATATGGTACCAAGAGTCCCATGCCCTTGGGACTCTTGGTTTAATTAATGGATAAAGACTAATAAATTAAAATAAATCCTAATTTGGCTACCTCACTTAAGCCTCAATCCAATTTAAGTCCCACTCAAATTGGTTATCCCAAATAGCAAGCATTTAAAACTAATCTAATTAGGTTAGGAGTTAGGCTAGCCAATATATGCTAGTATGCTAATTAGCTAGCCAATTAGGATCCTATGACTCCTCATCTAGCCAGCATTAGTGTTGGAAATTCTTTGTGTTGTATGTAATCATGGATTTCAAAACTTTGATTATTATAAAACCCAAAGACACCAAAATCCCTAATCTAGGATCTTCTTTCTGCATTTCAAAAGTAAATCAACCAAATAAATATAAATAAATGATCATGTGATATACCTAGATTTCTAAAATCAAGAAATTCCACATGGCACATAAATGTATGCCCTCCTAAGGTGATCCACATGAGAATCTATCTAAAGAAGTACTACTTGATTGCTTGATTCTTCCTGGCAGTCTTTGCATTAAGTGTAGCCTTTTCCTCTTTATTTGGACCTTTCCCTCTTCAAGAGCACTCCAAATGCTCTCTAATGATGCCCTACTTCCTTATAAAACCTTCTTCTAACTCTTTTTATTGCCTTGTCTTAAAGAAGAGGACTTGTCCTAATGGATGGACTTTGTCCTGACAAGGAAACAGAGTAATCGGAAGGCTTTGGACTTCTTTTTAGATGCATAAACCCATCCCTCCCCCGCTTTAAATAGAGAATGAGAGGGCATGAATTTGGGGCATCAGATGAAGAGGAGAGGCATCATCAAGGGTAGCATATGTTGATAGGGTATGATGAGAAGTAGGGCACGATGAAGAGTTGCGTTTACTTCTTCGAAAGAAAAAATGCAGTGCCTTTGGGTGTTCTATCCAGAAGAACATAGGTTCGATCCCAAGCCCCATCAATTTATTTAATTAAATAACTATTTTATAGTTAGTTTAGGAAATGACATGTGGTGCTTCCTCATGGAATTATGTGCACACGAAAGTGGACACGCCTTCTCATTTCATTGTATTTGGGGTGCTAATGAGTCCAAGGTCATGTGTTCAAATCCAAACTAGCCCATAAATTAATTAATTATTTAAATAATAAATTTATAAAGAATTCAGAAAGGATAAATAAAATTTAACCTATTTTAAACTCAAATAAATTGATTTAAAAGAGACTACAAGCCCGGGTCAACCCAAACTTGCCAAATCAGGCTGAATTCGAATCTAATTAAAATTAGAAGACTTAGAAAAATCTAAAAAGATTTGTAAAATCAAAATTAATTTTAGATAAGCAACCTAACATGTGGCTAATCTTAATTTAAGTCCATATTAAATTAATTAGCCCCATCAGCAAGCAATCAAACCTAAACCAATTAGGTCAAGAGTTCTGGTTAGCCCACATATGCTAATACGTTAACCTGGCTAACCTATTTAGATCCAAAAATCATAATAAATTAAAATTAACTTTTTCAATAAGTTCTCTAATGTATGTGACCCTATGAGTTCCATATCTAACCAGTAGTAGGTTTATGTTTAGCCCAAATTGATTTAATTCAGCAACCGACAAGCCAGATCGAGTCAAATTAAACTAACCCAAACTGTTAATTCGAACCAACTTTCAAATTGACTCATAAAATCAATTAAATTGATTAATGAAAAACCTACAAGATAAGATTGACATCTAGCAACATATAATACCTACTTGAAAGATGAGGAATTTGGTAAAAATTATCAAAATATCGTTCAGTAGCAAGTTACCGTGCAATTAAATCCTTCAATCTTCCTTTATCCAGATGAAGTGATGGGCATGGATAAATGTCAAGCTCTTAAACTTAATCTATTCAAATCTCTTATCACTAATGAAAACTTAACTAATGATAAATTAGAAAACTATTTTTAATTTTATCATGCTTTGATCAAAGACTTCCTGAGTCATCGTTCGATGAGATCATGCGAAATAACTTCTCTTCTTACTAGGAGTGATCGATTCCTTGTTGACCTACTCATTACCTTCATACACAATCTACCATATCTAGAAACACCCCGTACATGACTTAATTTCCATGAATGAGTTCCACCAAAATATGGGTTCATATGTATAAGATACTATGGTGATCTCAGTTCTAAGGATCACATGCACAACTCCCACTAAGAGAACAATCATTTTGACAAGTAAGACTTCCATTAGATATTCTTTTGTTGGATCAATTTAGTGAAATCATAATCTTATGAGCACCCACATCCTTGTATTAGTATCATTATATAAGTGGTTGTGAGACAAACTACCCTCTCTATCGAGCATACATTGGATGTGCTAGTCTATCTAGATTCATCGATCACCAAATCGATGATCCTATGACTAAGAATATTCTAGATTAGGGTTTCTATGTTTTAGGTCTCATTGTTATCCCTTTAACCCTAAAACCATTGCCTTAACCTATAGGGTTCATCATTATTTTATAATTAAAATACAAGACACATTATACGATGAATCAAAAATTGCCTTTATTATCATTCATGAAGTGGAAGAAATTATAAATTTGCCATTGAAACATTAAATGTGATTGGCTCTCAAGGCACAATTCTTTTAATCTCCCACTTGCACTAAAGCCAATTGCCCTTGTATTTAATACACATACAATCTAGATGACGATCTAACTACTATAGAGGAAGTTGCTATGTCGGTCTTTGTATCAACTCATTCTACCACCACATCATTTTTTTCGATGATTTCTTGAACGAGGTGAAAGAGTCTCAAGATGTATTTGGACTTGTGGTAAGACCTTGGTTCCTTCACTTATGCAACAACTCTAGTGTTACAACAATACAATGGCACTAGTTATTATATTACTAGAACTAAGTCCAATTTGATGATGAATTTCTTTATCTAGGTTGCTTCCTTGGCGGCTTTACTATTAGCTATGTACTCTGCCACAGTAACAGAGTTAGCTATAGTTGGCTACTTGGTACTCTTACATCTCACTGCTCTTCCATTCAAAGTAAGGAAATATCCTGATATGGATTTACCATCATCTGGATCAGAGTGGAAACTAGAATCTGTATAGCCTTCTAGTTTTAGATCTGATCCTCTATATATTAGAAAAATATCCTTAGTCCTTGTTAGGTATTTAAGAATATTTTTCATAGCTTTTCAATGATCCTCCCATGGATCGACCTGGAACCTGCTTACTATGCTTAAAGCATAAGCAACATCAGGCATGGTACATAGCATTGCATACATTATTAATCCTACTGCCAAAGCATAAGAGATCTTATTCATTCTCTTTTTCTTCTGGAGTCTTAGGTGCCATTGTTTTAGATAGGTATATGCCTTGACTCATGGGAAAGTAACTCTTCTTACTTCCTTCCATATTGAATCTCTTCAATATTAAGTCTATGTACCTAGATTGGGATAAACCTAGCATGCTTTTAAATCTATCTCTATAAATCTGTATTCCTAGAATATAGGATGCTTCTCTCGAATCCTTCACGAAAAATTATTTTGATAGCCATGTTTTAACTGACTGCATCATTAGAATATCATTTCCAATGATGAGTATGTCATTAACATACAAGATCAAAAAGACAATGACACTCCCACTTATCTTCTTATACATACACGACTCATTCATATTCTTGATGAAACAAAATTCTTTAATAGTTTCATTAAAATGAATGTTCCATCTCCCTGATGCTTATTTCAATCCATAAATGGATTTTCTAAGATTTTATACTTGGTTTGGTCTCCCACTTGAGACAAAATCCTCTAGCTATGACATATAGACTTCTTCCATAAGATTTTCATTGAGGAATGTAGTCTTAACATCTATTTGCCATATCACATAATTATAGTATGCAGCTATGGCAAGTATTATCCTAATGGACTTGAGCATGGCAACTAGCGAAAGAGTTTCATCATAGTTAATACCATGCTTTTGCTTGAAACATTTTGCCACTAACCTAGCCTTGTAGGTTACTATTTGCCCATCTGCTCCAATCTTCTTCTTGAAGATCCATTTGCACCCTATTTGGATAATCCCCTCAGGTGGGTCAACCAAGATCCAAACTTGGATGTCATACATGGAACCCATTTCGGATTTCATGGCATCAAGCCATTTGTTAGAGTCCTTTCTCATGAACTTTTGTATAGGTCAGTGGGTCATCATCTTCAATGATGCTGATTTCATTATTATTTCTAATCATAAAACCATATCTACGAGGTGCTTCCCATACTCTTTCTGACCTATGGAGAGGAGGTGTGTGTTGTGGTTATACCTGATTAGCTGGTACTTCTGGTTAAGGAACTTAAGTTTGTTCATTTTGAACTTCACTCATTTCAATTATTCTCCCACTACCTTCTTCTTGGATAAATTCTTTTTCCAAAAACATGGCATACCTACTAACAAAGACCTTTTGTTTAGTAGGTTGATAAAATAGACATCCAATACCCTCTTGAGAATAATAAAAAAACCTATATTTCTCAGCCCTAGCATTTAGCTTATGTCCAAATTCCTTTTTAACATAAGCTGGACAACCACAAATCTTAAGATGTTTAAGACTTGGTTTCTTGCCATTCCATAATTCATATGGAGTGTTAGGTACTAATTTTGATGGTACTCTATTTAATACATATGCAACAGTTTCTAAGGCATATCCTTAGAAAGATATTGGAAGATCTATGAAGCACATCGTGGACTTTACCATGTCAAACAAGGTACAATTCCACCTTTCTATTACACTATTTAATTATAGTATACATGGAGGGATCCATTGAGAGAGAATATCACTTTTCTTAAGATGATTAAGAAATTTACTAGATAAGTATTCTCCTTCTTGATCAGACCGAAGGACTTTAATATTTTTTTGATTTGTTTCTTAACCATATTTTTATACTCTTTAAACTTATCAAAGGCTTCAGATTTATATTTCATGAGATATACATATCCAAACCTAGATAAATCATCAATGAAAGTGATGAAATAAGAGTATTCTTCTCTAGACTGAGTTGACATAAGTTCACATACATCTGAGTGTATTAAACCTAACAACTCAGTTGCCCTTTCTCCATGTCTAGTGAATGGAGACTTGGTCATTTTACCCATGAGGCAAGATTCACAAATTCCTAATGATTTATAATCATAAGGGCCGAAGAAATCATCTTTGTATAACTTGTTAATCCTTGAATAACTTATATGACCTAATCTGCAATGCCAAAGGAATGTTTTATTGGTATCATCTCTCTTTCTTTTTTTTTTTTTTCTACAAGCAATACTTCATCATTAAGTGATAGAATTAAAAGACCACTCATAAATTTATCCATTCTATAAAAGCCATTAGAATGAATGATGGAGCAATCATCACTCTCAAGTTTTATTTCAAAACCTTATTTTAATAACAAAGGTATAGAAATAATATTCCTAATAATATTTGAAATATAATAACAATCTTTTTAATTCCAATATCTTGCCTGAAGGCAACAATAACATGTAGGTGCCAACAGCTTCAGCATGAATGGCCTCTCCACTCGTGTCAAAAAGCTTGAAGTCACCTTTCTTCAATCTTCTAATCTTGTGTAGTCCCTGCAAAGATTTGCATATGCGAGACCCACATGCGGTATCCATTACCCATAATCAGAAGTTGAAGAACTCAATGATAAGTTTGTTTGTATCATAAACAAACCACTTGATGCTCCACTAGCAACTTGCTTTGGACTTGCAAGGTATGTCATGCAGTTCTTCTTCCAATGCCCTTTCTTGCTACCGAAGAAACAGGATCCATCATTTGAAGACCTCTTTGCCTTCTTCTTCTTTTCGATGCTCTTTTTCAGGTTCAACTCTTTTTTTGAACCCTTCTTCATTACTCCTTTCTTCTTCCCATCTACTAAAAGAAGATGATGAGCCTTATCACCTTTGAAGTGGTTCTCAGTTATCTTAAGCATGTTAAGCAACTCTGATAATGAAACGTTCAGTTTGTTAATGTGGTAGTTCATGACAAACTGAGATAAGAAATTTAGGAGTGATTGTAGGATCAAATCCCGGTTGAGCTCTCTATCCATGACAAAGCCTAATTGACCTAATCAGGTAATTAAGTCAATCATCTTGAGAACATGGTCCTATATGGGCGAGCCCTCAGTCATACGTGACCGGAACAACTATTTCAATATTTCATATCAGTAGTTCTACTATGCTCTCCATACAGCTCTTTGAGATTGACTAGCATGGACTGAGGTTCCATATCTTCATGTTGCCTTTGCAGCTCGTTGCTCATCGAGGCTAACATGATGCACTTGATAGTGAAGCTATCATTCTGCCACATCCTATAAGTAGCCTTTTCCTCCTCTATCGCATCATCTTCAATTAGATCTAGATCTAGAAAATTAAGGATATAGGATACTTTTTTTCTAAGCAAGTACTATTCTTAGGTTTTTCAACCAGTCCACATAATTTGGTCCGGTCAGTTTATTGGCATCTAATATGCCCCGCAGTGATAATGATGAAGCAATTAATTTATGTCTGCAATCAAACAAGAATAATATATAAGTAGACCACTCAAGATTATAATCGTAATTAGATAAAGTCTTTAAATCTAATTGTATCTCCCATTATTTTCTTTGAATAGCATAACCCTCAACTATGGTAAATGAGAAACCAATATCTGGTTTCTTTAGTAGGGTTGAGATTTCAATTGCTTATAAATATTTTGTGTTTGCATAACAAATATTTATAAGTTCAAGGATAGAAAATTTCTTTTTCAATTGCATCCCTTGTAATTCTTAACATAATCCTTGCCTTTAAGATACTTATAGCCTTATATTTGCACAACAAACCATAATGTCTTAGTTTAATTAGATCTTTCATTTTATATAGTCATGATTGAACAATGTCACCCTTGAGTTTGCTCAACAAAGTAACATTACGAAGCATTCCATAAAGCATAAAATGCACCATGTCAAATTTTTATCAAACCCTAATAGTAAGCCTTGAGTTTGCTCAACAAACCTACTATAGTTTTGATACAAATTTGGCATGGCATGAAGGAAGGCAATTTGTAGTGTGCTTAATCAATTTGCATTTCCAGTTTGAGGTTTAGATATAACCAAATTGGCCAGGTAAGTGGGAGAGATAAGGGGGTCCCCCTATTGCTTTCCTTAGATACCAAATGAATTGTTCAGGTCAGACAATGGAACCAATTAAAAAATCTCATTCCCTTTACCTTCCCAGAACCACTTGCCTAGGCACCAATTAGATAATCAAACCCTCAATGGATTTTCATTATTATTAACCTACACTATGACTAAAGAAAATTTTTATGATGGCTTTTACCATCTCGAGCACATCTTAATGTTTTAATCTATCATTACTTAGGCATATTTCATACTATGTGCCATGTGTGTCATCATTCTAGGACAACCTTACAACATATCGGTCATGTACCGATTGTTAGGACAACCTTATGTCAGAATGATGACTAACAACATCTATGTTGACCCTTGGAATGATTTTGATAATAACCAAACATTAGAGCTTGCATTTAATTACTACCTCTTTCCAAGTGTTTTCTAAGTTTTTGTAGTATGTTTTAAATGAAAGACCACTCTTCCTACAACCTTGGTGTATGACAAGTTTATTTTCTGGAACGGTATTATGTATCGTATAGCCCAAAGAAATATCAACTATATATTTATGAAAATGGGCTATCTCTATGTAATTTTCTTGTTCAAATCTCTTAGAATTAGTCATGATGAAGTTGGAGAGCTTCTAGACTTGATTGAATGCCTTTGGAAGAATTCTGTGAAGTTTGGAAAGTTTTTGGGATAGGTCACTGGAGCTGACTCATTGTTAAAGAGCCAACTCAAAGTTTGGCATAGCATTTAGTATTCTAACATGTAGACATTCGAGCCAACTCGAGATTGAAGAGCCAACTCTGGTAGAGTGGGATTCCTGAAGTTCCGAGGATTCGAGCCGACTTGAGGGAACCAAGCTAACTCGACTAGAGTGAAAGTTTCTCAGACAGATAGGTGAGCCAACTCAAGTCAGAAGAGCTGACTCATCCAGAGTTCAAAAATTCTCAGTTTTGAAGAACCAGCCAGGCGAGCTGACACGAAGCAAAAGAGCTGACTCAACCTGAGTGAAGTTTTGACCTACCTAAGGAACCGAGCCAACTCGACCCATCCGAGTCAACTCGAATGAGAGTTCTAGGTGAGTAACGGCTAGTTCTAGAACTTTTTGTTTGAATCCAAAACGATCTCCAACTGTCACTTTTTAATTTCTAATGGTCTACAATGGCTATAACCTACTGAAATCAGTTGTGGAAAATATATTTAAAAGATTTGAATCACTTTTAAAGTAATAAATGAGCAGTGAATGAGAAATTAATGAGTTTGAGAAAGAACACTCAAGAGAGCATTCAAGACACCTAACATTCATTTATATTCTTGAGGCATTTATTGAAGATGGAAAAATCTTTGAAGAGGATTCAAAGAGAAATCAAGAGAGCTTCTCAAGTGCTTTAATTGCAACCATCCGACAACTTCAATTTGTCATAGAGTTGCTTTGAGTTTTCTACTCTTTGTTGAAATTATTTCAAGTCTAGCAGGTGCTGTAACTTGGGTTTGTAAATATTTTTAATGAGCCTTTAAAAATCAAGAGTGGGTTGTTAGTGAGCCCGGATAAAACGAACATTGTATTGGGTTTTTTGTGAGCCCGGAATAAAACCAAGTTTGGGTTTTGGATTATGAGCCCGTGAAAACAATTCTGCTATATTCCAAGGGTGAATATAGTAGAAACTCCAAGAGGTATTTTGGATAGTGGACGTAAGAGATAGGTTGCTCTGAATCATTATAAAATCTGCTATGTTTGTGATTATGTTTCTTGTGTTCTTACTTGCTTCAGCATTATTCAACTCACAGCACATACCATACTAAGAACTTAGAAAAGGAGCACATACTTGCAAAAATTTTAATTACACAATTCACCCCCCCTCTTGGGTAAGCCACCTGGGCAACAACTGATTTTAGAGCAGTGTCTCTGAATTTACTTAGAGTAAAGATCATATGGCAAACCCTATGAGTACTTCTTTAGCCAAAGGCCAATCCACAAATAGACCTCCACTGTTCATAGGCACTAACTACACCTACTGGAAAGCATGAATAAAAATATATATTCAAGCAGTAGACTTTCAATTATGGAAGGTAATTCTTAAGGGACCTCACACATCCATGAAAAATGTTGATGGCGTGGATGTCCCAAAATCTGAAGAGGAATGGGATGAACATGACATGAAAATGGGTAAGCTGAATGCCAAAGCCATGAACTTGTTATATTGTGCTTTGGATGCCAATGAGTTCAATCAAATTTCTTCTTGCACATCAGTAAAGGAAATTTTGAATAAACTTGAGATAACCCATGAAAAAACTTTCCAAGTGAAAACATCTAAAATTAATCTTCTTGTACATAACTATGAACTATTTAAGATGGAGCCAAATGAGACTACATCTACCATGTTCTCATATTTACAGATATTATTAACAGTTTAAAAAGTCATAGCAGGACTTATTCTAATACGGATCTCGTGCAAAATATTTTAAGATCACTTACAAACAAATGGAACCTAAAAGTGACTACAATTCAAAAGGCCAAGGATCTCAACACATTACCACTGGATGAACAATTAGGATCCCTGATCACACATGAGCTAACTATACAGCATAGAAATGAAGATGATATCAAGAAAAAGAAGTCAATTGCCTTCAAAACTACTACAAAGTTGAAGAAACAAGAAGTGGAAATTGATGAAGAAAGCCCCTCCTTCAAAAATGAACTAGAAGACGAAGATATTGCACTTATAGTGAGAAGATTTAAAAAATTTATGGGCAAGAAAAAGGGAAGTCATTGGAGAAAGTTTTATAGAAAAGGTGAATACAGAAAGGACAAGGAAAAAAAAAAGATAAAGATAAAGAGCAACAGCCCATTTGCTATGAATGCAAGAAACCAAGGCACTTCAGATCAGATTGTCCAAACTTGAAAAAAACTTATAAGTAGTAGAAGAAGAAAGCAATGGTTGTAACTTGGAGCGACAGCGAGGAGTCAACATCAAACGAAAAAGAGGAGACCACGAAAATAGCGAACATATGTCTAATGGGTCTTGAAGATTAGGTAATGTCCCCTAAAGCTCATGATGAATTTACATTCGAGGAATTAAATACTGATTCCATGAATTATTAACTGAGTACAAAATGGCCAATTTGAAAATAAAGTCTTTGAAAAATAGCAATGATATTTTGATGAAAGAAAAAGAAGAAATTTTAGAAAAGAATAACATTTTACAAAAAGAATTGACTACCTTTTCTGAGAAACATAATGCTTTGGAAATTGAAAAGAATGATTTTCTTGAGAAAAATAAAGCTTTGCATGAAGAAAACATTCACTTGCAAAAAGAAGTTAAAAAACATAAATCTTTGGTTGAAAAGCTAACATTAAGATCAAACAAACTAGAATTGATTTTAAAAGATCAAAGAGATTCAAGTAGCAAAGCTGGGATTAGTTATAATCCTTTGCATACAAATGGAATTTCAGCTACTAGATTTATACCTTCAAAAACCAATGTTCCTAAGTTTTCAAATAAAAAGTCTTTCGCATCAAGTGTTTCTACTTCTGTATATAGAACTTCTACATTTGAATCTTTTAAAAAATTGAGAATTATTTGTTACTCTTGCAATGGGGTTGGTCATAAGTCTTTTCAATGTAATATGAAAAAAAAGAATAAAAGTAAGATTAGAAAGATTTGGATTTCTAAAAGAACCAATACTATTGACCTGCAAGGACCCAAGAAAGCTTAGGTACATAAAAGAACTCCATGATTATTTTGCAGGAATGTCTTGCAGCCCAGAATACAAAGAAAAGATGATATCTAGACAGCGACTGTTCAAGACATATGATGGGTGACAAGGAACAATTTATCACCCTAAAGATGAAGGATGGAGGAATGGTCAATTTTGGTGGCAATGGTATGAGAAAGATAATTGGCTTCAGTAAGATCAGAATAACCCCTTCTATATTCATTGAAAATGTATCGCTAGTTAACAAATTGAAGCACAATTTTTTAAGTATTAGTCAATTATGTGATAGAGGCTTCAAGGTTGTCTTTGAATCTTCAATGTACATTGTAACTAACTCACTTGATTCTAGTACTAAGCTCATTGGACATGGACTTGGAAACATATATGCGATAGATTTGAATGATCTAGCCATGTCTAGTAGTACAAGTCTTGTTGCAATGAATGCTAAAACTAAGGAGTCTAGCTTACTTTGGCATAGGAGACTAGGTCATGCTAGCATGCATATAATTGCTAAATTAATTTCTAAAGATCTAGTTAGAGGTTTATCAAAACTTAAAGTTGATTTTGAACATGTTTGTGATTCATGTCAATTGGGTAAACAAACTAGGGAGAGTTTTAAATCATAAAATTTGGTTTCTACTTCTAGACCACTTAAGCTACTACACATGGACCTATTTGGACTAACTAAGATTACAAGCCTAGGTGGTATGAAATACAGACTTATGATAGTAGATGATTTTTTGAGATTTAATTGGGTTTTATTCATTGCACAAAAGGACGAAGCTTTTAAAGTTTTCCAAAAACTTTACAAGAAAGTTTCAAACCAAAAAAATCTTTTAGTTATTTCAATTAGGAGTGATCACGGTACAAAATTTGAAAATTAGTATTTTGATGATTATTGTACTGAGCACGGTATTGATCATAACTTCTCTTCTCCTAGAACACTACAGCAAAATGGTATTGTAGAACGGAAGAATAGGACTTTGAAAGAGATGACCCGAATAATATTATGTGAAGGCAATCTCACAAGATACTTTTGGGCAGAAGTGGTGAACACTACTTGTTTCATTTTGAATCATGTTTTGATAAGACTGATTTTAAAGAAAACCCCCTATGATCTTTGGAATGATAGAAAAACAAGCATTCATTATTTTCATGTATTTAGTTGTAAATGCTTTGTGTTAAACAATGGAAAGGATAACCTAGAAAAGTTTGATGCAAAATCTGTTGAAGCTATATTTTTGGGTTATTCAATTAATGGCAAAGCTTATAGAGTGTTTAATAAAAGAACATTAACAGTAGAAGAATTTATTCATGTTATTTTTGAAAAATCTAACCCCTCACCTTCTAAGAAAGAAGAGTGTATAGACAATGATGCAGGTACACTTGAACAAGCAATGGAAGATATGAGCTTGAAGGACAAACCAACTCAAGAAGGAGAAGATTTGGTAAGTAAAGATCATGGTAATCTACCAAGAGAATGGAGGTATGTAACTTTACACCCTAGAGATTTAATTATAGGTGATCCCTCGCAAGGTGTTAGGACTAGGTCATCACTTAGAGAAGCACATGATTACCTAGTATTTGTTTCACGAGTAGAGCCACATAGAATAGAAGAAGCTGAAAATGATCCTAATTGGATGATGGCCATACTCAAAGAACTTAACCAATTTGATAGAAATAATGTATGGACCTTAGTGAACAGACCATAAAATCATTTTGTAATAGGAACTAAATGGGTTTATAAAAATAAGCTAGATGAACAAGGAAAAGTAATTAGAAATAAAGCAAGATTAGTGGCTAAATGTTATAATCAAGAAGAAGAAATAGATTTTGATGAAACCTATGCACCTGCAGCAAGATTAGAAGCCATTAGATTGTTACTTGCATTTGCTTGCTACATGAATTTCAAATTATTTCAAATGGATGTAAAAAGTATTTTTTTGAATGGATTTATTTTTGAAGGAGTTTTTGTAGAACAACCACCAGGTTTTGAAAATCATGCTCTTCCAAATCATGTTTTTAAACATAATAAAGCATTGTATGGATTAAAACAGGCACCAAGAGCATGGTATGATAGATTGAGTAAGTTCTTACTTGAAAATAACTTTGTTAGAGGCAATGTAGATACAACTTTATTTATTAGAAAGAAAATGAATGATATGTTAGTTGTATAGATTTATGTAGATGATATTATTTTTGGTGCAACTAATGAGAATCTTTGTAGTGAATTTGCTGAGTTGATGCAGGGTGAATTTGAAATAAGCATGATGGGTGAACTAACCTACTTTCTTGGACTCCAAATTAAGCAAACAAAGGAAAGAATTTTTATCAACCAAGCAAAGTAAATCAAGGAGATCATTAAGAAGTTTGGTATGGAGTCATCCAAAGAAATTAGCATACCCATGAGTCCCTCCTGTAGATTAGATAAAGATGAAGATGGCAGCAACATTGATCAAAAGCTTTATCAAGGTATGATTGGATCATTGTTGTATTTAACTGCAAGTAGGCCTAATATATTGTTCAGTGTATGTATATGTACTATATTTCAATCAAATACAAAAAAATCACATATAATTGCTATTAAAAGAATCGTAAAATATTTTAAAGGAACAAGTAATCTTGGTCTATGGTATTCTAAGCAATCTTCATTAGATTTAATTAGTTTTTCTAATGCCGATTATGGTGGATGTAAAATTGATAGGAAAAGCACTAGTGGTACTTGCTAGTTTCTAGGGTTGAACTTAATTTCATGGCACTGTAAGAAACAAAACTCTGTATCACTATCCATTGCTGAGGCAGAATATATAGCCACCAGAAATTGTTGTGCATAAGTCTTATGGATTAAGCAACAACTAGAAGGCTATGGTGTTATTCAAACAAAAATTATTATCGAATGTGATAACATAAGTGCTACTATTGACAAAAAATCCAATTCAACATTCTAAAACAAAGCATATAGAAATTATACATCACTTTATTAAGGATCATGTACAAAATTGAGAAATTGAACTTGAATTCATTCCAACTGAAAACCAACTTGCTGACATTTTTACTAAACCACTTAATGAAGAAAGATTTGAAATGATTAGAGGATAATTAGGATTATGTGACCTTTTTTAGAATTTTTGACATATTTTTTTTCTAAATTAAGAAAAAATTAACCAGAAGGCCTCTTATATCAATTTAAGAACAATGGCTACCTTAAATAGTATCCTTCTATCATTTGAAACCTTTTAAAGCAAGTTAGAACCTTTTCTGAGTATTTTTGCTCAAGCTGACTCGAGTAGTAATACTTCTAGCTAAGCCAACACAGATGTCTGGCTAGGCATTTTTATATAACCTATATGACAAAACCTAGAGCTTTTATTTCCTGTTGAATCTTAGCCAAACCACCAAAAAACCCTTCCAAAGCCTAGGGACCACTCTCTCTACCCCACCTTGAATTTCATCCTCTCCTACCTTTGATTTCCTGTTATAGCTCTAAGGATGGTAGTACGAAAGAGAGCAAGGCATGTGGAATCTAATGCACAGCGGGAAACAAGGTCAAAACACAGAGAAGAACAGTCAACCCCTATTCAAGAATAAGTGGAAGAAAGGAATGAGTCACCTTCTCCGCCGAGACAGGTAATTTTAATGGCGAACCGCCCATTTACAAGTGGAAGAAGAATAGTTTTCTCATTTTTGGAAGAACTACGGCTAAGAATAGGATAATGGATTGAGGCTCAAGGGTGGACTAACCATTGTTCTTTGGATGGTCTGACTTATCCCAATTTGGTTAGAACATTCTATGAATATCTCACCCTGGGAGAGTACCACATTGAATCAACTTTTAAGGGTGTTAGATTAGTTGTGGATGAGGAAAGATTGAGCAATGTTCTGCACATGCCAAATGAAGGACTGAATCACTTAATGTTGAAAGTCAAGAGGAAAACCCTTAGACTGATCTTTTACAGAAGAGATGTAGATGAAGTGGGGAATGTACAGGCTAATATGTTGTCGCTGGAAATGAGATTGTTGCACAACATGATTAGCAGGATTTTGTTGCTTAGGACAAGCCAATTTGATTAGATGAGTGAGCAAGATCTAGCCTTTATGAGATGCTTGATTGAGGGGGAGGCCCTCAATCTCCCATACATTATGCTGCTTCAGATGAAGGAAGCAGCAAGGAGGGTGAAAGCCTGCCTTCCCTATGGCATGGTTTTCATATTACTGTTTTAGGACTTTGGGATTGACCTCAATGGAGAGGACGGTAGACTACTGCATCGTACTAATACCTACTCGACGAAGTCCCTTTAGTGGATGGGTTACAATCTAGTTGAAGGAGTCTGGTCTAAGAGGATATCAAGATAGAGGATGGCACACCCTTCTTCAGATGATGAGGATTATGATGATCAGGTAAGGCACCACATGGCTGAAACTGAGACTATTGCTGATAGGGGATATGATGATGCTCATGTTATAGAGGCTGAGACTGATGGGCATAGACCGATAGAGAGGTAGCACGGTAGTCCTAGGACTCCACCAGGACCTTCAGTGGCTCCTTCAGCACCTTCAGTGTCGACTAGTGTTCTGATTATTTCACAGGACTTCATAGCACAATAGCTGAGACAGCTTTCAGAGTCCCTGACAAGCACCTTCTCATCGATGTTTGGCGAGCTTCGTCAAACAGTTGATACTAGACTTCAGGAGATCAAGACTGAGCTGAGTCAGTTATATTCTAGAGTGCAGGGAGTTGAGAGTCAAGAGCACTCATAGGATGACATTCAATATGATATTAGAGACCTGTGCACTGATTTTGGTCGATTGAGAGGAGCAGCAGATGCTCTTTGTACCTAGCATATTGTAGAGCTTCATGTCTATAGAAGGGAGTTCAGGGTATCTCTACCGAGCTTCGGACTATCCGGGTATTCTTATCAAGATTTTCTTCAGCTGTTGATGCTTCAGGAGCTTCAACATCTAAAGAGCCTGCTCAGTCACCACCTCCTTCTACACCTAGACTGTTTGATCCTACCCCTCTTGCTTCACAGCCCCTTGTTCCACCTACTGATGTTAAAGTATAGCCTACCACATCTAGTGCCAAACCCAAATCTAGGCCTAGGCTAAAATCTAAAGCTTCTAAGGCCCCAACTCGGACTAGAAATCGAGATCTTAGATTCAAACCTTTGAAGACTAAGACCTCCTCTGTTGTTTTAGAAATTGGATCTTCCTCTAGTGAGGAAGAAGACTAGTGGGTGTATTTGTTTGTTGTTTCTTTTTGTTATATCTTGTATGAAGAACACTTCTTGAACTTTGATGCATTGTACTTCCTTTTATTGTAATGAAATGTCTTTTTTGCAAAGCAATGTGTAATGAAATATTGTTATATCATGTTTGATCTCTTTCATTATCCTAATAAGGGGGAGAATTTTAATGAAGAATAGCAATTGTAAAAATTCTATGAGAAAATGAGATTATCTCAAACAATATTATTGATCTTCATATCCTATCTAAAAAAGAGAATGTAATTTGCTTTTGAACCCTTTTTGATTAATGACAAAAAGGGGAAGTAATTGTATGTGCATGGAAAATGCATGAAAAAGAGCAGCATGTAATGGTTATGCATTGCAAAGTTTTTTGGCAAATCTATTGAAAATGTGCATGATTATGCATGAAACAGGTAAAGTTATCCCTGTTACTCTCAATTTATTTAAGTTTGCTCTGATCATAACTTGCTCTGATCCATCTTTAGATTCTAATAGCTCTAATGCATTCCAGCTAACTCTGAGCTCTGATACATTTGTGCTACCTTTAATAGCTTAAATAATAATAGCTCTGATAGCAGCTTTGATATATTCTTGCTAAATACCATTTGCTACTTTAAACTCTGATACATTTTGATATTCAACTTGCCTTGATACATTATTGACTTCATTTCATAATAGGAAAAAATAGCTTTTGATATGCATTAACTCTGATATACATTAGATCTAAATCAAAAGCTGTGACACTTTGTTAACAAGCTCTGATACTCTTCGATACATACTAATATATATCTGTTTAAAGTCATACACAAGTTACTTTGATATATTTAAATATTTATATACTCATAACTGTATAGTTTTTTCATACCCAATATTTTGTCATCATCAAAATGGGAGAGATTGTTGACCCCTAGACTGATTTTGATGGTAACCAAACATTGGAGCATGCATTTAATTACTAACTTTTTCCAAGTATTTTCTATGTTTTTGTAGGATGTTTTAAATGAAAGACTACTCTTCCTACAACCTTGGTGTATGACAAGTTTATTTTCTAGAAATGTATTATGTATTGTATAACCCAAAGAAAAATCAACTATATATTTATGAAAATGGACTATCTCTATGTATTTTTCTTGTTTAAATCTAGTAGAATTAGTCTTGAAGAAGTTGGAGAGCTTCTGGACTTGATTGAATGCCATTGGAAGAATTTTGTGAAGTTTGGAAAGTTTTTGGAGATAAGTCACTAGTGTCGACTCATTTCTGAAGAGCCGACTCAAAGTTTGGCACAACACGCAGTATTCTAGCATGCAGACATTTGAGCCAACTCGAGATTGAAGAGCCGACTCTGGCAGAGCGTGATTTCTGAAGTTCTGAGGATTCGAGCCGACTTGAGGAAATCGAGCTGACTCGACCAGAGTTAAAGTTTCTTAAACAGACAGGTGAGCCGACTCGAGTCAAAAGAGCTGACTCTTCTAGAGTTCAGAAAATCTCAGTTCTGAAGAACCAGCCAGGCATACCGACTTGAAGCAGAAGAGCCAACTCGACTAGAGTGAAGTTTTGACCTACTTGAGGAATCGAGCCGACTTGACCCATCCGAGCCGACTGAATGACAGTTCCAAGTGAGTTATAACTAGTTCCAGAACTTTCTATTTGAATCCAAAATGGTTTCCAACAGTCACTTTTCAAATCCCAATGGTTTACAATGGCTGTAGCCTCTTAAAATTAGTTAAGGGGAATATATTTAAGGGATTTGAATCAATTTTAAAGAAATAGATGAGCAGTGAATGAGAATTTAATGAGTTTGAGAAAGAACACTCAAGAGAGCATTCAAGAGCACACCTAACTTTCATCTGTATTCTTGAGGCATTTACTGAAGAAGGAAGAAGCCTTGAAAGGATTCAAAGAGCAATCAAGAGAGCTTCTTAAGTGCTATAACTGCAGCCATCCGACAACTTCGATTTGTCATAGAGTTGCTTTGAGTTTTTTACTCTTTGTTTAAATTGTTCCAAGTATAGCAGGTGCTATAACATGGGTTTGTAAAGGATTTTGGTGAGCCTTAGAAAACCAAGAGTGGGTTGTTAGTGAGCCCGGATAAAACTAAAATTGTATTGGATTTTTGGTGAGCCCAGGATAAAACCCAGTTTGGGTTTTGGATTATGAGCCCATGAAAACAATCCAGCTATATTCCGATGGTAAATACAGTGGAAATTCCAAGTGGTATCTTGGGTAGTGGATGTAGGAGCTTGGTTGCTCCGAACATCTATAAAATCTGCTGTGTTTGTGACTGTGTTTCTTGTGTTCTTACTTGCTTCTGCATTATTCATTTAACACAAAGCACATACCATAGTAACAACTTAGAAAAGGAGCATATACCTGCAAAAATCTTAATTACCCAATTCACCCCCCCTCTTGGGTAAGCCGCCTAGGCAACAATCTAAACAAATCTCCATATTGATCAGGGCTTTAGTGAAAAACCATAATCAGTGGCATACAACAATCAACATATTCCAGCAAATTAGCATATTAACTCTAATATGCATAACCATAGTATGATTAAAACAATAATCCATTTACCTTACTTGTTCATTGGATAAGGCCACAACAGCACCCCAACACATCATAGGAGACCCTATTGAATGAGAAGAGAAGGCCTTCAAACCCTACTTAGCTCATATGACCAGACGGCCATGGTGACTAACCCAATCCGAAGTAATTACTAGGATCATAACATATCACAATATAATATGAACAAATCAAGCAATAGTTAAAGCAAAGCAAGCAATGACTACTAGTTTGATCATTTATAATCATTTTGATTACTAATTAAATGCATGAAGGATGCTTTGATACCACTATTGAAAATTCTTTGTGTGGTATGTAATCATGGATTTCAAAACTTTGATCATCATGAAACCCAAAGATACCAAAAATCCTAATCAAGGATCTCCTTTCTATATTTTAAAAGTAAATCAACCAAATAAATATAAATAAATGATCATGTGACATATCTGGATTGCTGAAATCAAGAAATTCTACTAGGCATAAAAATGTATGCACTTCAAAGGTGATCCATACCAGAATCTATCTAAAAAAGTGGTCCTTCTTGATTGCTTGATTCTTCGTGGTAGCCTTCCCTTCAAGTGCAGCCTTTCCTTATTTATGAGTACTTCAAAGCTCTTTAATGATGCCCTCCTTCCTTATAAAACCTTCTTCTAACTCTTTTTGTAGCCTTATCTTAAAGTAGAGGACTTACTCTAATGGATGGACTTTGTCTTGCCTAGGAAATAGAGTAACCAGAAGGCTTCAGACTTCTTTTTAGATGCATAAACCCATGCCACCCCCACATTAAATAGAGAATGAGGGGGCATGAATTTGGGGCATTTGATGAATAGGAGAGGCATCATCAAGGGTCGCATATATTGATAGGGCATGATGAGAAGTGGGGCGTGACGAAGAGTTGCATTCACTTCTTCGAAAGAAAAAATGTGGTGCCTCTTGGTCTACTATCTAGAAGAACACAAGTTTAACCCTAAGCCCCATCAATTTATTTAAATAAATAACTATTTTATGGTTAATTTATAAAATGACATGATTAGGAGGTGCCTCTTGGAATTACGTGCACATAGAAACATTCGTGCCTTCTCATTTCACTGTATCTGGGGTGCCAATGAATCCAAGGTC
This sequence comes from Areca catechu, assembly GCA_021397845.1. Lineage (NCBI taxonomy): Eukaryota > Viridiplantae > Streptophyta > Magnoliopsida > Arecales > Arecaceae > Areca > Areca catechu. The sequence continues at coordinate 75,493,858 of CM038041.1, forward strand.
ACGTGTTCAAATCCCAACTAGCCAATAAATAAATTATTTATTTAAATAATAAATTTATAAAAACTTTAAAATGGATGAATAAAATTTTATCCATTTAAATTGGTCCAAAAGAGACTGCGAACACGGGTCAACCCGAACTAGCCAATTCAAGCTGAATTCAAATCCAATTCAAATTAGAACACCTAGAAAAATTTGAGAAAATGTAAAATCAGTATTAATTCCAGATAAGCTACTTAACATGTGGCTAATCTTAATTTAAATCCATCTTAAATTAATTAACTCTATTAGTAAGCAATCAGACCTAAATCGATTAGGTCAAGAGTTTTGGTTAGCCCACATATGCTAGAATGTGAACCTGGCTAACCTATTTAGAATCTAAAAACACTAATAAATTAAAATTAAATTCTTCATTGAGTTATCTAATGTATGTGACCCTCTGGGTTCTTCATCTAGCTAGCAGTAGGTTTATGTTTAGCCTAAATTGATTTAATTAGGCAACCGACTAGCCAAATCGAGTCAAATTGAGCTAACCCAAATTGTCAATTTGAGCCAACTTTCAAATTGACTCATAAAATCAATCAAATTGATTCATGAAAAATCTACAAGACAAGATTGACATCTAGCAATGTGTCATGCCTATCCAAAGGATGATAAATTTTGTAGAAATTATTAAAATACCCTTCAATAGCAAGTTACCATGTAATTAAATCCTTCAATTTTCCTTTATCTCGAGTAAGTAATGGGCATGGATAAATGTCAAACCCTTATACTTAATCTATTTGAATCTCTAATCACTAATGAAGACTCAACCAATGATAAATTAGAAAATCATTTCTAATTTTATCATGCTTTGATTAAAGACTTTCCGAGTCATCATTCGATGTGATCACATGGGATACATTCTATCCTTACTAGGAGTGATTGATTCCTTGTTGACCTACTCATTACCTTCATACACAATCTGCTATATCCAAAAGCACTATGTATATGACTTAATTGCCATGAATGAGTATGCACCAAAATATGGGTTTATGTACACAAAGTACTATTATGATTTTAGGTCTAAGGATCACATCACAACTCCCACTAAGAGAACATTCTTTTTGACAAGTAAGACTTCCATTAGATGTTCTCTTATCTGATCAATTTAATGAACTCATAACCTAATGAGAACCCACATGACCACATCTTTGTATTAGTGTCATATTACAAGTTGTTGTGAGACCAACCACCCTCTCCATCGAGCATACACAGGATGTGCTAGTCAATCCGGATCTATCAATCCTCAAATAGATGATCCTATGACTCGGAATATTCTAGATTAGAGTTTATAGATTTTAGGTCCCACTGTTATCCCTTTAACCATAAAATCATTGTCCTAATCTATGGGGTTCATCATAATCTTATAATTAAACACAAAACACAGCAAATGATAAATCAAAAATTGCCTTTATTGTAATTCAAGAGTTGGAAGAAATTATAAATTTGCCACTAAAACATTAAATGTGATTGGCTTTTAGGGCATAATTTTTTCAAGTAGGTCTAGGTTCATGTCAATTTAGTTCAACTTAAAATCAACTAATTGAATTAAATCAAATCGAGCTAAACCTAGCTGCCAATTTGAACCATCTTTCAAATTGACTCATGAATTCAATCAACTTAATTCATGATAACCTAAAAGACTTGATTGATGTCTAGCAACATATCATACCTATCCAAAAGATGAGGAATTTAGTAAAAATTTTCAAAATATCCTTTAATGGCAAGTTATCGTGCAATTCAATTCTTCGATCTCCCTTTATCCCGAAAAGTGATGGGTATGAAAAATTGTCAAACCGTCACACTTTATCCATTCGAGTCTCAAATGACTAATAAAGACTCGATCAATGAAAAATTTGAAATCAATTTCTAATTTCATCTTATTTTGAACAAAGACTTCTAGAGTCATCATTTGATGAGATTGCATGGGATAAATACTCTTCTTACTCTGAGTGATCGATTTCTTGTTGACCTACTCATAACCTTCATACACAATTCACCATATCCATGAACATCCTATACATGACTAAGTCATAAATGAGTAGAACCAAAACATGGATTCATGTGTGTAAGATACCATGGTGATCTCAGGTCTAAGGATCACTTGCACAATTTCCACTAAGAGAATCATCTTTTAACAAGTAAGACTTCCAAAAGAGATGGATCAATTTAGTGAACTCATACCTTAATAAATACCCACATCATTATATTAGTGTCCCTACACAAGTAGTCATGAGACCAACCATTTTTTTCATTGAGCATACATAGGATGTGCTAGTCTCTCCGGAAACATTGATCCTTAACTCGATAATCCTATAACTACGAATATTTTAGATTAGAGTTTATAAGATCTTAGGTCTCACTGTTATAAACTCTATAACAACCCTAAAATCATTATCCTAATTTACGGGGTTCATAATAATCTTAAAATAATAAAGTATAATACATAGTATGTAATGAAATAAAATATCTTTTATTAATATCATACTTGAGTCAGGAGAATTTATAGATAAGCCAGATAAGCTCCTATTTCATATGAAATATGATTGGCTTTTAGGACACTATTATTTCAGTTGGACTTCAAATGCAATTAAGGAGTTGGGATATGCTAAGAATATATTTGAAAGATTTTAAAGAGATCTCCTCACGGAGTAACATCAAACCAGATTCAAAAAGAAATCAAGGTTGGTGTAAAATGTAAATAAATAAAGGAAGAAATCTAGAGTCCTCATCCTTGTGGACTCTAGATGAATTATTTGTGCATGAAGCAAAATAAGAAATGGGACATGGCCTTGGGGTGCCAAAACAAGAAATAAGTTGCATAGATTTTCTTAGAGGCTAGGTTCTTTGGATGCATGGCATACAATCCTAAGGTTATGGGATTCCTAAGTTGGGCGATAAAGATCTTTGTGGCATGAAAAAAAAATTAGGAAGTAATGATGATTTGAGGAGGTGGGCAATATGAAAACTCCTAAGTTGGACACCAAACTAAATCAGTAAACAAAAGGGGTGCAAATTTCTTAATGCATGAGATTTGAAGAATCATGCTAATTTTGAATTATGGCATGTGAAAGAATCATAAAGTTGGCATAAAGAATATTTATGGCATGAAAAATAATTCAAAGATGGCAAGGGAAATCAGATTTTATTTTGGGGCACCATTCATGCATGATATGAAAAAGATCTTAGAGGGAGCTTTTAAAAGGAGGGGAACAAGAATACATGAAGCCTTATTCCACCCTCTCCCAAATCCTAGCTAGCTTCCATGCCATCACCATCTTCTTTCTCCATGCCTTCCTACCTTTCATAATCCATATCAATGAAGCCTTCCACCTTCCTCCAAAAACTATTATCCTGTCACAACCTTAGTCCACCATTCTTTCACCACCTTTCTCCCTTCCAAGCTATTGCTAAGACCTTGTTCCAGTATGAAGATGACAGCAAAGAACTACTCCATGAAAGGCTAAACCCCACTATCTCGAAAAATCCCTGTGATGTTTGTAATTGGCAGTTTGTTGATTTTTGCTTTATCTTTTGTACATCTTCCTACTATAAAATAAAGAGTTACTTTTATTTCTATATCTTGTTTTATGTCTTTCATTTGAACTCCTACTTAGAATAATCTATAGTCTTGAGACGAGCCATGATATAGGGATACATTTCATGCTTTAGGGATAGAATATCTTTAAGTAGGTTTCCAAGTACCTTGTATGCACTTTATTTTGACTAACCTATACTCTAAAGGGATGGGCTATAATCCAATGGGTATGGGCCATACTTTTATTAGATAAGCTATATCTTGATAGGTGGCATATGGATCGATTGAATAGTAAGAGAATACTTGCTGCTTGCTAAGTAATCAAGCAAAATCCCATGATACTTTTATCATATTTGAATCCAATAATAATTAGTATTTCTTTTACTTTGCTATTACTTGTTTACTTTCTTTTAAGCAAAGAATCATCATTTATTACTCCATGAATCTATTACTCGAATACAACTCAGCCCATAGTCCTCCTAAATTTGAACCTCACTCATTGCTATCTCCATAGTGTTGAGTTAGAGAATTAATTTTGATGCCTTCTACAAGTGACCAGTCATGCTATTGAGATGGAAGAGACTTAGGCTGCAAAGATATAGTTAGTGGTTTCTGAGTCTACCATCGAGGGATTGAGAAAAAAAAACAAGCCCTCGATAAGGAGATCATTAAGCTTGAGAGCAAATTGTCCTTAGCCAAGATCCATATGAAGGCTGCCGACACTTGGCTCGATCATGCTAAAAGGAGGGCATACAAAGCATAGTTCAAAAAGTGTAGAACCTTGGTGATCTAGGTTCTCCCATCAAATAAGGTGCATATAATTCAGGTCCTAATTGATACACAATCTTTGTTAGCTAATTTGTCGGGTCAGAGCTAAGGGTGAGAGTGATAAATGTATATGTGCTAATTAGATGCTTTGTACTTTTTTATGTTTGCAAAATCAATAGAATGGAATTATCACTTTCTCTTTAGATGGATGTATTTCTTGGGATTTTGTTTGTTCTTTTCTTCTAAAAGATGACATTCAAAATTAGATATGTGCTTCTCACCTCGGCTCAAAAGGATCTCTCGGGTTTTCTTTAGATGCTAAGGGTTGTTTTGTTCAAGATGGGATGGTGGTTGCCTCATTAATGAGACATGATGTTTAAAGAGGCATCTCATGATGGGTTTCATGGAAATCAGGAAGCCTTAAATGCTTTGCATCATTTCATGAAGGTGCAGCACTCGAAGTCAAATCAGGTGCCCATCCTTAGCAGAAATCAAAGAGTCGAATGATTACATTTGGACTTTGGCTACCCCAATTTATGGAACTTTAGTCTTGCCCACTCTCGGCCTACCACATGTCAAGTATCAGATGGAGGTGATCGCTCTTTTAGATGATCTGAGCCATCAAGAAACTTTATAAATAGTAGGTTCTCTCCAATCTCTCAGAGATTTTAATTTAGGCTTTCTTCTTTCTTTCATTTTCCCTTTTCCTACCAAGAGTTTGCTAGGAGCCTATTCTCCAACTGGTGACCTTCTCTGGTAGTCCTTTTCTTCCTTAGTCGAGTTCTCAAAAGACTTCCCTCTTTTTTTTCTTCTTTATTGGCTAGTTTTTTTTATCTTCATTCATTCTTCATTCTATTCACATTTGTTTTCATAGAGAGTTTATTTATAAAAGTTCTTTTCTATCAATTTTTCTTTGATTTTCTTAGTTTTATTCTTGGAGATGGAAGGATCTCCTAATTCTACTAGCTTGTGGCCTTTAGATGTAAGTCAAGATAAACCTTCTACCTCGATTGAGGCTTGTGTTTCGATCGAGGCAATACCTCTGACTTGGACTTCGGTTGTTCCTTTTGAGATCAAGGGCTCGGAACCAGGGGAGTTCCCTCTAAGGGAGGTTCAGTTTGAAGTTTTCAAGGTAGTCTTGGATGACGTTTAGTATAAATACCATGTTCCCTTAGAGTTTGTAATGGTGGTTCCATTACCTACGGATCGGGTTTGTAACCCTCCGCTAGTTTAGATCATACATTATGAAGAGTGTCTAAAAGCTAGTATCTAACTCCCTTTGTTTTGTTTTTACATAAAGATTTTGAAGTTTTTTGGGATTTAGCTTTTAATGGTAGTCTTGAATTGCTAGCACTATATTTGAAATTTCATGGCAAAGTGCATTTCGGTTGGCATTGAGCTAACTCTTTATCTTTTTAAGACTATTTTCAATTTTGCCAAACATTCCTGATTCCAAGGGTGGTACTATGTATTCCCTTAGAAGAAGTAAGGAATAACCCTTTTCTTTGGGGCATTCCTTCCATGGTTCATCACTAGAAGGAATGCTTCCTCTTTATTAAACACAATACATGTGACTGGGGTTTAGAACCATGGGGGGGCCCTTAGTGCCTAGTGACTCTACCCTCGGTACTAAGTAAGGAGGAGAAGGCACAATATGAGGCTCTTCTCTGCTATGAAGTCTCCAATGTGAACATTTTATTATTTGATGAAACTCTCACCCAACTGGGTCTATGACAGATGCAGCCAAAAGGTGTGAGAAGAGCATCGTTACTTCATCTCCTCTCCTAGTACTGAGTCATATATTTCTACATTTTTAATAACTGATTTTCCTTTCTATAAGAATGGAACCTGTGGAGGCAAATAAATTGAAGTAGATATCAATGTCTAGCCCAAGGACCCTTTCTTTGGTAAGCCCAAAGAGATTCGCTTCACCTTCCACTAAGGTTTGATAGGTGGCACCACTTTTGAGGCTATGGCCTCACAAACTAATGGTAGTGTTCCATTGGTACCTTTAGAGGTTCCAACAAGCATGAGAAACATTCTGGCCTCATCTTCGATAGTGGGTGCTTTTGGGTCTGCTCCTAAGTTTGAGACTCAAGCCAAGGTTTCTTGGAAGTATGGGTCTTCTATTACCTCACTTGGTAGCATCAGTGACTGGGCCACCGCACTGAGAGCTTTCAGGAGCATCCTTTTCCCTGCTGATGTTGAAAGATTTGTTGGGGCATAAGCTACTTGTTTCCTATAGGATGCAATTCATATCTTCTTCCAGGTAAGCAACACTTGCTTTGGATGGTTATCTCATCTTCTTAAATTATTTTATTTATGGTTCCCTCTATCAAAGATGAGCCACTATGTCAATGATTACTCAAAGCTATGGAATTATACTAGAGGATTGGAGAAGGAGGAGTTGGTGCTTAGCACCTCCAAATCTTCTCTCAAGAAAAGGTCATTCATGTAAATAGGATAATTTCTAAAGAAAGGAAGAAATGGGAGGATTAAAAAAAGGGCTGGATAGTGCACTTACAAAGGTCTGTTATGAGCTATCTAAGGCTAAGGATTGGCTGGGCGTAGTTGCTCAAGAAAGTGTGGAGGCTTATAAGGCACTCAGAGGAGTGCGCCCAAGATAAAAGGGACAATGCTACAGTGTCCTACCTTTATAATAGAGATGAGATCTGATCCAAAGTATTACCGAAGTATCTACATCTTTAGATAGATTTTTTAAATGAGGTGTTCGATGAGGACAATGCTTCTGAGTATGCCACTAGCCCCTTAGATGATTATGATCTACCTTCGACTGCATAGGGTTTTTCCTTTTCTTTGTACATAGCTTCAGTCCATCCTTGGGTGGACCATTTTTGTAATGGCCTTAATGCCTTTTTCCATATGTTAATGAATTTTTCTTGCATTTAAACATTATGTTTTTTTAATTCTTCTACTTCCCATCTTTTATGGCTTGAATTAGTTAGCTATCAATACTATAGAATATCGAGTCTAAAGGATAAAGTATCTTTTGTGCTTGCCAGCATTTTCGAAAAATTATAAGGGTGGCTAGTAATCACTAGAATCTATAGCACAATTACTCGATTTTTAATTCTACATGTTGGGATTTCATGGTCCACCCAATAGGTTAAGAGACCTTATAGTTAATCCTATAGGTCAAGGGATGAGGGGCTTTATAATTAGTCCTCACCGTTGAGCCAGGATTTCATAGTTAACCTGATAGGCTAAGGGGTAAGGGACTTTATAGTAAACCCTTGACCCTGCACAAAGACTTCATAGTTAACCTAGCTAGCTGAAGGATGAAGCACCTTTTTGTCGGCCCTCATCATTGAGTTAGGACTTCATAGTTAACCCGATAGGCCATGAGGCATGGGGCTTTATAGTTAACCCTCAACCCTATACTGGGAATTCATAGTTAACCCAACTAGCTGAAGGATGAGGGACCTTTTAGTTAGCCCTCATCGTTGAGCTAGGACTTCATAGTTAACTTGACAAGCTGAGGGGCTTTATAATTAACCCTCAATCCTGTACTAGGACTTCATAATTAATCCAGTTGGTCGAAGGACAAGGGACCTTTTGTTTAGCCCTTGTCATTGAGCTGGGACTTCATAGTTAACCCAATAGGCCAAGGGATGAGGGGCTTTATAAATAGCTCTCAACCTTGCACTAGACTTCATAGTTAACCTAGCTATTAAAAGGATGGGGAACCTTTTGGTTAGCCCTCATCTCTCTAGAAAGGTTTCAAAGGTTGTTTCGAGATAAATGGAAGTTCTCCAAAAAAATTAGATATAAGTTGGGCCTCATATGATAAATTAGTAGAAGAGGATGTCTTGGAAAGTAAATACAATGAGGATAATATTATGCCTATTAGAAGCTTTAAATGCATGTCAAGCCATTACCTACATCCTAAATAATGACCCCCATGGGTCCTCTTTAACCAATAGGGCTATACCTCTCTTGGCTATTGAGCCATGTCCTAGATTCCCCAATCCATTTTTGCCTTTTGAGAGTTTTTAACATTTCCACATGGCAAATATCATAATGTTGCTCCCTCCTTGGGTTGTAGGATGATATGTGGTGGGATGATGGTGTGTTTGGGTATAATCCATAGGCAGGTTTTGTTCTCTTGAGTTATGAATGTCTTCATGTCACTATCCGGGTTATAACCCCAGGAAGTGGTCATGGTAACTTTAAGAAGATAAGGGAAATTGACTCGAGAGACCTGCCACTTGAACGCACCATCCTGAAGGTGCTCAACTGGTGGGGAAAGGATGCAGGTCCATCGAAAGTGGTTCATGGATAGAGCCAAGGACACATGTCTAACATGAATTTGGCTCAAATATGCCCAATTCCCATTTAATTCCCTTATAAATAGGGGCCAGTGATGTGCATTTTCACTACATTAGTTTAAAATATGCCCACTTCCCATCTAACATGAATTTGGCTCAAATATGCCTAGTTCCCATTTAACTCCCCTATAAATAGGGGCCAGTGATGTGTGTTTTCACTACATTATTCTTTTTGTTACTAGTTTCATCCCCATACTTTGCAAGATGTCCCTGGTAGCCTCTAGCTTAAACATCTACGACATGGGGTCCCCATTTTTAATGAAAGATTTTTTTTCTAAAAGAGTGCTCAAATGGAACAAAGAGTGTAGTGATGGATGCTTACCTTGGCTTGGGAGGTATCAGAAATACCTAGTGGTTTGACTATGTTGTTGCTACCCTCGCTGACTAGGTGATTAAACTGAAGATGGAATGCTTGATCATCTAGTTCCTTCTCACTATCTAGTTCCTTCTTTAGTAGGAACTAGGTTTGAGGGAGAGGAGGAAAATGCCTCCCTTGGGCTTTCACTAAGATTTACAGGTGGTTGGAGGGTTCTAGGTTGTTCCTTTCTCTCTTATAGCAAGCAGAGTCATCGATCCATGTTGGTTTTCTGCTTCCTCATCTGCTTGTGGACCGAGAAGGACCTTTTTGTTGCATTAACTCCATGCATTTAAGGTCTATGTTCAACATCCATCGTGTTGCCCAGGTGGCTACCCAAGAGTGGGGTGAATTGGAAATTTAAAAATTTAAAGCAAGAAATGTGCTATTCAAAATCCTTTGCAAGTGGTAGGTGCTGTGATAGAGTTATAAAATGCAGAAGCTAAACATAGTAGAAAAAGCACAATACAAACACACCAAATTTATAGTGGTACAGAGCAACCCAGCTCCTATGTCCACTACCCAAGATACCACTTGGGATTTCCACTATATTCACACCCAAATATAGTAGGATTGTTTTACAGGATCACAATCCAAAACCTCTACACTTTGGTTTTACGGGATCACCAAAAAAAACCCGACACCCTTTGGTTTTAAACAGGCTCACCAATGAAAACCAACTTGGTTTTCACAGGATCACCAAGAACCTATTTGGTTTTTCAGTCGGGGTCACCAATAACCCAATAATTCAAAGATTGAATTGAAAATAAATGCAACAATAAATGACAAACTCAAGTTATCGGATAGTTGCCGGTGCAGCTCATTGGAAGTCCACTTAAATGCACTTGAATAAACTTTAATAACTTCAATGGCTTCTTCTAAAGATGATTCAAGCTTTAGATCAGAGTTGTTGAAGGCTTGAATGTAGACTTTAATGCTCTTTTTCTTATGCTTGGTTTGATATTCATTGAAGCTCTTTTCTTAGAAGAACTCGTTTATTGATTTCTTCAAGGAAGTCCAAATACTTCAAATTTAAAGTCTTCCATCATCCCAAGCCAGTTCAAGTCATTATAGACCATTGGGGAATGATTTTTGACCGTTGGAGCACTTTTGAGAATTCAAAACAAATTTTAGAACTAGCCGTTAAATTCCTGGAAGTGACATTCGAGTTAGCTCCGATTCCTTCGAGTTGGCTCAGATCCTTCAAGTCGATAGGTCGAGTCACCATTTCTTCAATTCAGTTGGCTCTTTGTCTCAAGGAGCAGAATGTCACTCTAGACAAGTCGGCTCTTTTCAACTCGAGTCAGCTTGAACTTGAATCTTAAAAAACTTGAGCTTGAGGAGTTGGCTCCTTTTAGCTTGGGTCTGCTCTTCTTCTCAGGTTCAGAAAACCTTACTCTGGAAGAGTCGACTCGATGCAGTTCAGGTCAGCTTGCTTTCTCAGGCTTTCAAAATTAGGTCTAGCAGAGTTGGCTCTTTCTAGGTCAGGTCGGCATGCTTGGCTGTTCTCAGAAACCTTTAGGAAATGGATTATAAAGGAGTCAGCTCGGACTGATTCTAGTCATCTCGGATTCACTAGAGTCAGCTTGCTTTCCATCGAGTCAGCTTGGATTGCTACGTTCCAAAATCCTTGCTGCGTGCCAGTAAGTAGAGTCTACTCTTCTTTTCTTGGGTCGGCTCGAGTGTCTTCTTCAGGATTTTTTGAACTTAAAGAAAACTCTCACCAACTCTTTTATAATTTCGCACAAACCAACTCAAAACAAAATCTAAGGTACACAAACCTATAGAAGTAACCCTTTTTACTTGATTTTTCTTAGCATTTTTGATTGGGTTCTTCTTTACAATAACACTTACAACACAACTCAAACAAGAAAGTGAAAATATAGTAGTTGAAGTTTGAACATGCTATACATCCTACAAAAACTTGTCAAATACTAGAAGAGTTGTCAGTAAAAAATGTACATGCTCCAATGTTTGGTAATCAACAAAATCACTTATGGGGTCAACACATCGTCTTCGTCTGCTTTGCCTACATAGTGCCCCTCTTGGTTGTCGTTGGATCCTTATGCATGACAAGGGGGCACTATCCACTTCCAGGATACAAGAGGGATTTTTAGCTCCTCGAAATGGGGTCTCACTACCTTGGAGGATCAACACTTAGTCTCCACACTCTCGTTAGTGTGGAACTTGGAGTCTTAAGTTGACTTTTCAAAATTTATTTGTGCTTTAGCTTTATTTTATGAAAGATCCTTGGAACATGTGTAACTTGGTAGGGATCAAGAGCACATGTAACCAGATAATTTATGAATAAAATGCTTTTTTGCTTCTTTTAATTTGTGCTTGCTTGTTGTTCATGAAATTTTGGAGAGAACAATTGCATTCTATGTTGTCTTCCACATTTTCACTAAGGGGTTAGGCCTTGGCTTTATGGATTTTGGCATAGGTTTTGCTTTGGCTCAAACTTTGGTTTAGTAGCATACAAGCTTAAGGTTCAGATATCTTCATTATCAAGACTTAGCTCCCACTCTTATTTAGAATTGAAGTAATTTTGGAAGGGAAACTTTCATTTGACAAGGTGAAGAGGTGTCATATTACTAATTGTACAGCCATAGATTTTTAGACTTCCTTGTGCAAGGTAGGAGCATGTCTTCCAATTGTGCCAAGTGATAAGTACCAGGTTAGATAACTTTTTTTACCCAGTTTGGCCCCTAATAGTTTGGGGATAGATTTCTTTGGGCAGTCGGTTGGGAGAGTTCAGCTCATCGAAGCACGAGGTCTCCAACCTTAATAAACTTGCCTTGGACTTTTGCATTGTGATATTTATCAACTCTTTGCTGATAGGCCACCTGCCTTACCACCACTCACTCTAATGCGGGACAGGGAAGCAGGGATCTCTGGTGAGCATAGAAGTCACCAGGAATTAGGGTAGGTTTGGGGCTTGTGAGATGATGATGACGGCTAGGGCTTTTTTGGGAGAGTGGGAGCAGGACAGCTAGGGCTTGCACTTAAGAACAGGGAACACGGGTCTCACACCCACTCCAATCTAGAAAAAAACTCAAGCAAAATAACTTTTAATTTATATTCATGAGAAAAAAGATGTTTCATACAAGAGGGGAGTAGTGGGTATTTATAGATTCACCCCAGGGTTCATGACTTGAGAGCTAAAAAATCCTGACTTGTGGGCCAAGAAACACTGGTGGACCTGGTCAATAGTGGGCCTTTGTCTTGGACTAGAACTCTCTTATGGGCTTGGTGACATGAAAGGGCCTAGGTGCATGAAGTCCAGCTCTGGTTGAGGGGGCTTGGTGAATCTCCTGGTCTGGTGGCTCTCCACTTAGATCTTGACATGAATAAAAATTACAAGACTCAATTTAATTCACTTGACTGGACTGAAAATAAGTGGACTCAACTAAGTGAACTCAATTGGACTCAGTTGCCTCACTTTATTACATGATTCAGGACTCAATTGGCTCACTTCAGTACAGGACTCAAGTGATTTAGGACTAATGGACTCAAATAGACTCTCGGGTCCCCATCATTCCCCTACGGTGGGAAGAACTCGACTCCGTCGAGTTTGGGTTAGCGGGGGTTTGATGGAACCGGAACCAATCACATAAAAAGAGGCTAGGTTCACTTGTTTTTCCTTATATTTTTTTTATTTGCTACTCTAAGATCTGTGCAACTATGAAATTCCTATTGCTTTGAGAATCGTGTGCTTTGAAAATCGTGCAGCTCCAAAAATCATGCAGTGCTGAAGTTGGCAATAAAGAGGGGAATATGCATTCACATTCATGTTGGCCTTGGCGCCTTCACATTCATACTGTGCTGGAACGGGGGTCTTCATGGAGGGAATTCGTTGAGGCTTCGCCAGTGATCTCGAAGGAGCAGGTGCCTGGGGTTGAAGACAAGTGGCTGGTGATGTCACTAGGGAGGAAGACGGTGGCACAACTGAGAGGTAGGCACAGTTCCATTATGGTGTCTGGCAATGGTGATCTCCTTAGATGATCATGGATCTCTCCGATTGGGGAAGGTAGCGAACGATAAGGCTTGGCTTGGGCATGCGTCCGGAGTCAGCAGCTGCAGGAGCAGGGAGGATCCAGCAGGAGGGAGTGACTCTAGGGCTCCAATTTGGAATGGCGCAGGGATGGTCGCAGGTCGGGTGAGAGTTGGTGTTGCTGACTCTTCCCGGGTGTCCGATCAGTAGGGAAGGGGGCGATCCGGTGGAGGCACCGATCAGAGGAGTGGAGGGCAGCGATGGTTCTGGTCGGGATGATCAGGCATTCATGATTGCAAGGAGCATTGGTAGAGCTTTGACATGGGTGGGGGTGCTGTGCGACAGTGGAATGGCGGTGATCGTGCAACAGGGATGGTGGTGTTGAAACAAGGGAGAGAGAAAATGGTGGGTCTGGCAAGGGGGGGATTTGGATGAGAGGAAAGAGATGGAGCCGAGGAGGAAGAAGATTAATGCTAATCCTCTGGGCTCTGATACCTAGTTGATGCGGGACGGGGAAGCGGGGATCGCTTGTGAGCATAGAACTATCAGGGATTAGGATAGGTTTGGGGATTATGAGAGGATGATGGAGGCTAGGGCTTGCTTGGAAGAGAGGGAGCAGGGCAGCTAGGGCTTGCACTCAAGAATAGGGAACAGGGGTCTCACACCCAATCCAATTTGGAGAAAAACTCAGACAAAATATCTTTTAATTTGTATTCATGAGAAGAAAGATGTTTTATACAAGAGAGGAGTGGTGGGTATTTTAGATTCATCCCAATGTACTTGACTTGAGGGCTAAGAAACCCTGACTTATGGGCCATGAAATCCTGGTGGACCTGGTCAACAATTGGCCTTTGTCTTGGACTGGAGCTCTATCTTGTGGGCTTGGCAGCATGAAAGGGCCCAGGTGCATGAAGTCTAGCTCTAGTTAACGGGGCCTGGTGAATCTCCTAGTCTGGTGGCTCTTCTCTTAGATCTTGACATCAATGAAAATTACAAGACTTGATTTAATTCACTTGATTGGACTGAAAATACATGGACTCGGCTAAGTGAACTCAACTGGACTCAGTTGTCTTACTTTAATACATGACTCAGTACTCAATTGGCTCACTTCAGTACAGGACACAAGTGACTCAGGACTAACAGACTCAAATATACTCTCGGGTCCCCATTACACCCCCAGACTTCTAATAGATCCATTTTGCTTGTAGATGTTCATTGTTACTATCCTTCTTGAAGTTCTTGACTAGGAAAGAGGGAAGGCCTAGCTCTAGCGGTACTACTACCTTAGTCCAAAAGGAAAGGTTGAAACAAGTTTTACCAGTCAGGATCCTTTGTGTGGTTCAGTAGGCCAAAAGAACATGATGTAGTTCATCATGTTAGGCCCCTTTTGCTCGATTGAGTTAGGTTTTTAATCCCTGCAAAAGAGTTTTGTTAGTGATCTTAGACTCCCCAATAGCTTGGGAATGGCCTATAAAAGTAAGAAATGCTTTATGCCTAAATCCTCGTAAAACTCAGCTAACTTAAAGCCACTAAACAATTGGCTATTGGTTTTGATAATGACCTTGGGAAGGCCAAATGATGCAGAACAAAGAACAAAGAAGCATATGCGGAAGTAAATCTAGGATTAATTTCTTTTTTTTTTTTTATTTCGGAAATTGGCTTTGAATCAAAGTAAAGCTAAACTAAGTTGAAGGAAACTAGGTAAGGATTGAAAGCACAATTTAGAAGAAACTAAATTATCAGAGTAGTTCAGAAGTAACGGATTGCTGGGGGTTGAGAAACTCCCGGACCTAAGGTTTCGCTCTGAACTTTCAACAGAACAGAAATAGAGAGGAGAGATGGTTTACCAACCAGACAATGATCTTCTCAGAATTTGGGTGGAAGAACTCTCTCGAGCAGATTGTTGGATCCTCGGATTCGGCTATCTTCGCAATGGATCCTCCAATACTGGTCTTGTGGTTTGGTCGGCTTCTCCTGGACTCAAGATCTGGGAAGAAGAAAAACAAGTGAGGGATTTAGAGACTCAGGGAAGGATTTACCAATTCGAAGATCTTGAAGGTTGATGTCGTTGAGATCCGGATTCCCTTGAAGGCTGATTCAACTCCCACTGGAAAGAGCTTTGGATCTGAAGTACCCGGACTGTAGCTGGATGCTGGTGGTCGGCCTGGACTTGGAGAGCGAGGTCGTGGGAGGTGGAATATGCTAGGGTTTGGTGGAAAGAGAAGGGTGATGGTGGCTAGGGTTTCGGAGTGGGGTGGCTAACCTAGGGTTTGGGTTTTGGAGATCTCACACCTCCTCAAGGTTCCTGGGGAACCCGGATTTACTCCCTCACGAAGCTCAACACCTAGATTCATGTGCGGAAGAGAGAAAACACAAAGTTTACTCACAAAAAAAAATTTGGTTTCATTCATCTGATTCCTTTAAACTTACAAGAGGGGTTTAATTTATAGGGCTTTACAAGGGAGTAGGGTTTTACATCTTCCCATATGGGACTAAAGAAGGGGATCTACAAATCAGGACAATCCATACACATATGGTCGGCCAAGGTACCAAAAAAAATTTGATTTGGGTTATAAAAGTCAGGTAGATGGCGCCTCCTTGCTTGGGTCTTCAAGAGAGGATTTCCTTCCTTCCATGGATCAACTCTTTTGGACTCCTCCTTTTCTTCCTCCCTAAGTCAAGGCCCTTCCCATCTTTGTTTTGGATATTTTTGGCAGTTAGTGGGCGCCTCCTTGAAGTTCTCTCCAAGAGAATTTCTTCCCTTTCATAGTTTGGTTCTTTTGGGAAAGACTTGGGCCGCCCCCTTGATTTTTGGACTCCTGGTGGATTTCTCCTCAACTGGCGCATGAGAGAAGGAAGCTGCTATCTATGGTGTGGGGACCAAAGGCTGCTGGATGTAGATATGGCACCCCCTGGACTCAGGCGTATGGCTGGGAGTGTGGCTGAGAGTGTGGCGCCCACTTGCTAGGCCTTGGGAGAAAATGTAACACCCCAGGCTGAAGCCCTAGTCCACTACTGAGTCAACATGACTCAACAAAATAAAATGCAGGTAATGCATACTCAAGCTAAATTGAGTTGATCTAGTCAACTCTTATTACAAACCAAAAACCCTAATTCTTCGGGCAAGGTTAATCAGAGATCCAGATGGAGCTCTGAAGTCTTCTTCTGAGTTTGGTGCCCGCACCAATTCTCCCAGGGTGGGAGGAACTCGACCCTGTCAAGTATGGATCAAGTTGGCTCTGGTATCTCTCCAAGAGGTCTGGATCCATCTCTTGTAATTCTTCTCGGGAGATCCAAGAGTCATCAGAATCTGGCCTTCCTAGCCAGCGGACCAGGTATCTTTGGTATCCTCGATTATGAGTAGAGATAACCTGATCATCCAGGATCTTTTTAATCTACTCTTTCCTCACAGGCCAATTTGTTGGTGGACACACAGGGTCAGGTTCACTCTCAAGAGCAGGATTAGGTTCAAAAGCCTCACTGGGAATCACAGCTGGCTCCCTATACTCTACTAGGTCTGTAATGTTGAAAGTGGAGCTAATGCCTAGTTCTGGAGGTAACTCGAGCACATAGGCATTGGATCCTACTCTCTTTACCACTCTAAATGGTCCAGCTCCCCTAGCATGTAACTTTCTAATGGTTCCAGGAGGAAACCGTTCAGGCCTTAACCTAATCATTACATAGTCTCCTTCGTCAAAAGTTTTGACTCGCCTTTGAGAATCAGCCAATTTCTTATAAGTTTCATTACTTAAATTTATTTTGGCTTGAATTTCTTTATGCAAGTCTTTTATATGCTATGCAAAAACTTCGACAGACTCGGAGACCCGTGTGTGGACTGGTAAAGGAGCTAGGTCAAGAGGTGTGTGTGGTTTGTAACCATGCGCAATTTCAAATGGACTCTTACCCGTAGACCTATTGACCGAGTCATTATATGCAAATTCAGCTCTAGGTAAGTACATATCCTAGTTCCTAATGTTTTCACCAACAAGATACCTTAGCAGATTGCCTAAACTACGGTTCACTACTTCGGTTTGGCCGTCAGTCTGGGGATGATAGGCAGTTGAAAACTTAAGTTTCGTCCCTAACTTATGCCAAAGGGTTTTCCAGAAATAGCTGGTGAACCGAACGTCCCTATCTGACACAATGGTCTTGGGTAGGCCATGGAGTCGAACTATCTCATTAAAGAACAGGGTGGCTACCTTAGACGCATCAAATGTTTGGGAACAAGGCAAGAAATGGGCCATCTTGGAAAATCGGTCTACTACAACACAGATAGAGTCATGCCTCCTCTGGGTCTTAGGCAAACCTAACACAAAGTCCATGCTCACATCTTGCCAAGGACGATCTGGGATAGGGAGTGGGGTATAGAGGCCGGTGTTCTATTTTCGCTCTTTGGCAATAGCACAGGTTCGACACCTAGCCACAATGTGTGCTATATCTCTTTTTAAGCTAGGCCAGAAAAAATGGTCTTCAATAGCCAGGGTGGTCTTATCATTTCCGAAATGGCCAGCTAAACCTCCAGCATGAGTTTCCCAAATCAAGAATTCCCTAAGAGAGGTTCTAGGGATGCAAAGCCTATTCTTAAAGAACAGAAAGCCATCTAAAAGGGAATAATCCCTATGTTCACTAGATGGTCGTTGAGTTAGATCCTGGTACACAGTCTTAAAATCCGGACACGACTCATATTCTTCTTTGATTTGCTCAAAAACTATGACTTCAGCCCTAACAGAATTCAACAATAAAGATCGACGACTAAGGGCATCAGCTACCTTATTTTCAGACCTAGCCTTATGCTTCAAAACAAAAGTATAGGACTGGATATACTCTACCCACTTAGCATGCCTAGGGTTAAGCTTCTTCTGAGAATTCAAGAATCTAAGAGCCTCATGGTCCGAAAACAGCACAAATTCTTGCGGTAGCAAATAATATCTCCAGTAACGCAAAGCTTGCACTACCGCGTAAAATTCCTTATCATAGGTAGAATACGTAAGCTTAGCATCATTAAGTTTTTCACTAAAGAATGCTACGGGATGGTTCTCTTGGCTTAGGACTCCACCTATACCTACTCCTGAAGCATCACAGGCAACCTCAAATACCTTTGAAAAGTCCGGTAGTCTCAAAATGGGTGCCTGGGTCATCCTATCCTTAAGATCTAGGATGGCTTTATGGGCTGCTTTGGTCCACTGAAATTCTCCCTTCCTAATGCAGTCTGTGATAGGAGCAACTACAGTACTAAACCCCTTGATGAATCGCCTATAGAAGGTAGCCAAGCCATGGAAACTTCCGACTTCATGCACACTGGTCGGCTCTGGCCATTCTACTATGGACCTAATCTTTTTAGGATCGGTAGCCACGCCGTTAGGGGTTACAACAAATCCAAGGAAGATAATTCTACTGGTCATAAATTCACACTTTATGAGATTACCGTAGAGACTATCATTCCCCAAAACTTGACAGACTTGTCTAAGGTGGCCTAGGTGATCTGCAGGGGTCTTATTATAGATCAGGATGTCATCAAAATAGACCACTACAAACTTTCCCATGAAAGCTCTAAGTACCTGGGTCAAAATCCTCATGAAAGTACTAGGGGCATTGGACAACCCAAAAGGCATAACAACCCATTCGAAGAGACCATCCTTAGTCTTGAAGGCTATTTTCCACTCATCCCCTGGTCTAATCCTAACCTGTTGATAGCCGCTCTTAAGATCAATTTTAGAAAAAACCATGGCACCGGCCATCATATCAAGCATGTCATCTAGTCTAGGGATGGGGAATCTATACTTGATTGTGATTTTATTAATGGCACGACTGTCAACACACATCCTCCACGTGCCATCCTTCTTCGGGGTTAGAAGTGTAGGGACTGCACAAGGGCTAAGACTCTCTCTAATGAACCCCTTCCTCAACAATTCGCCAACCTGCTTTCGCAGTTCTTTATGCTCCGATGGATTCATCCTATAATGGGGCAAGTTGGGTAAAGTAGCTCCTGAGAATAAATCTATGGAATGCTGAATATCCCTAAGAGGTGGAAGGTGGTCTGGCAGATCCTCGGGAAAAACATCCTCAAATTCTTCTAATAAAGGCTTAACTTCTTGAGGAGGCTCTGAGGGTGTAGGAGTCCTAAGTTCCTTAGCAGTCAACATCCAAATGGGTGAACCACTATGAATTTCTTGTTCTAGATCCTTGGCACTAATTAGGTTCACTCCAGTCTTCATTTCTCTGACCTTACTAGTTCCTTTAGCTACCTTGTCCTTAGGAGGGACTGAATGGATTGTGATTTTCTTCCCATTGAAACTTAAGACATAGGTGTCGGATTTTCCTAAGAGGGTGGCATCATGATCATAGAACCAAGGTCTTCCAAGAATTATACTGCTCACCCCCATGGGCAAGACATCACACCAAATCTTCTCTTTATAGGATTGCATTTGGATTTGGACCTGACATCTAGACTGGATGGATATAGAGGTAGAGTCTACCCAAGAAACCTTATAGGGGTTGGGGTGGGGGACTGGGGTTAAGCCTAACATTTTGACAGTGCTAGTAGAAATGGCATTCACATAGCTCCCACTATCTATGATGATTTTCCAAACCTTATCCCCTAGTTTAAGGAAAGTCTGTAGGATGTTAGTCCTATGCCAATCTTCCTGAACTTTAGTCTGGGACAGGATGCATCTCACAACCCCTAAGTGGTCAGACTCAGTGGATTCTTCCTCTCCTTCATACTCATCAACCAAATTCATTCCGGCCTCATAAACTTCTTCTTCAAACTCCTTATTAGGCTCGGAATTCTCTTCTCCTCCCTCTTCTATATATAGGGATCTACGAGGGCACTGGCTAGAAACATGACCTACCTTATGACACTTAAAACAAGCTATGGCTGTGCACTGATTGGAGATATGATCGGGCTTCTGGCACTTAAAACAGATGATACTAGGGGTTCTCTGGGTGTCAGGTGCCTTACCTTTGTCCATGGGCCTAGGGGTGGGAATACCCTGATTAGGCTTGCTAGGGGTAACCTGGCTAGGTCCATTTCTTGGGATTGGGGCACTAACCCTAGATGGCATGGGTCCTCTCTGAAACTTCTTAGTGTTCAGTGCAATCTGATAGGCTTGGTCTAGGTCTGTAATCTCTCTCAGAAATAATTCTCTCTTAATATCTTCCCTAAGTCCAGCCCTAAATCTAGACAAAGTGACCTCATGGGCTTCACTCACATCACATTTCATTAGGTATTCATCAAAGGTGGTTATGTAGTCTGAAACAGATCGGTTTCCTTGTTTCAAAGTCTGCCATTGGTCTAACAGATTTTGCTGGTATGAAATGGGTAGGTACTTGTCTCTAAGCTTCTCTTTCATACCCTGCCAAGTGGTTATGGGCTCTACATTTCGTCTTCTAGTGGTCAGCTCAATGTTCCCCCAGTATAACCTATCTTGACGTATTAATTTTATCTTGGCAAACTTGAATTTCCTCTCCTCAGACATGGCATACAACTCAAAGTACTGGTCCATCTCACCCTCCCAATCAGAATACACCTTAGGATTTAAACTTCCATCAAAAGTGGGTGCATCTAACTTGATGTTCCGAATGAACCTATCATCTCTATCCTCAGGTTCTAGGTCAGGCCTCCTATGATTTGGTTCAGGATCTCGGTATAAAGGTCTTCTAGGCTCTTGGTGTGGGTGAGGTTGAGGCACATTAAAATCTGGGTCAGGAGTCCAATTCCGATGCCTAGGTTCCTCAAGTACTTGGACTCGATCCCTAAGCTGGGCAAAATTCTCATTCATATACTGACTTAACTTGTTCATACTCTCAGTAAGAGCTCTAACCATGGCCTCTAAATCAGGTTGGGTTTGACCAGGTTGGTAGGGTACTCCATTCCGGGTAGACATGATGCAATCAAGCACACAAAATGAGACTCAACTAAATGACTACGGGCTAACTAGACCTAGAGCCCAAACTAGATGCCCAATTAGAGTGGCAAGCTAGCCTGTAGTAACTCAGGACTCAGCCAGGCAGGTGTAAGGGGAGTGTTAGGTCCCTGAATGCCAATCCTAGACACCAATCAAAGATTGGCCAGGTAGGTGGACCAGCACACAAGTCCTTCGGGATGGAATCTCTGAACCACCGTTCTAGACACTGAGTACAAAGCACACACAGAGTAACCAGACAAACTGACTCAACACTAGCCTTGACCCGACTTGTTGATGTCCCTAGCCACTAGGGCAAATTAGGTCTAATCAATTTTTAGATTAAAGGCTTAGGTTCGAATGAGTGGGTGGTGGTTTTGGGCAAAGGAGAGGTTATCAACTCCTCCCCTTATCTTAGATGCTCAAATGCCCTTAAGATGAATTAAGAGATGAACACTCAAAAATAATTGGATTGCAGAACACAAAAAATAGAGTTGCAGTAATTTAATTCTCAGAAATACCACGGAAACCAATAAATCACAGAAAAATTACAAAAAATATAATCAATTATACTAGTTTCAGCAAAACAAAAATCACCAAATTTGGAATTACCTGTAGTGAGAAATAAATCCTACAACAAGGCAATTACGGGCTGAAAACAGAGAACTTCCCCGTTTACAATTCCTGCTACGAAGTTATAACCCAACGTATCCCCTACACGCCCTAGGAACACCCCATGGAATGGGAAGAGGAGGTTTGCACCTCGCTTCGTTCTTAGGACCGGACGTCTTGGGGAGTCTACTTCGAGCAGACAAAGTAAAAAGAGAGAGACTCAAACAAGCAATCAAACAGAAACCCTAGACAGGGCTCTGATACCAAAAATGATGCAGAACAAAGAACAAATAAGCGTATGCGAAAGTAAATCTAGGATTAATTTTTTTTTTTTTTTTATTTCAGAAATTGGCTTTGACTCAAAGTAAAGCTAAACTAAGTTGAAGGAAACTAGGTAAGGATTGAAAGCACAATTTAGAAGAAACTAAATTATCAAAGTAGTTCAGAAGTAATGGATCGCTGGGGGTTGAGAAACTCCCAAACATAGGGTTTCGCTCTGAACTTTCAACAGAATAGAAATAGAGAGGAGAGATGGTTTACCAACCAGACAGTGATCTTCTCAGAATTTGGGTGGAAGAACTCTCTCGAGCAGATTGTTGGATCCTCGGATTCGGCTATCTTCGCAATGGATCCTCCAATACTGGTCTTGTGGTTTGGTTGGCTTCTCCTGGACTAAAGATCTGGGAAGAAGAAAAACAAGTGAGGGATTTAGAGACTCAGGGAAGGATTTACAAGTTCGAAGATCTTGAAGGTTGATGTCGCTGAGATCCGGATTCCCTTGAAGGCTGATTCAACTCCCACTGGAAAGAGCTTTGGATCTGAAGTACTCGGACTGTAGCTGGATGCTGGTGGTCGGCCTGGACTTGGAGAGCGAGGCTGTGGGAGGTGGAATATGCTAGGATTTGGTGGAAAGAGAAGGGTGATGGCGGCTAGGGTTTGGGAGTGGGGTGGCTAACCTATGGTTTGGGTTTTGGAGATCTCACACCTCCTCAAGGTTCCTGGGGAACCCGAATTTACTCCCTCTCGGAGCTCAACACCTGGATTCAAGTGAGAAAGAGAGAAAACACAAAGTTTACTCACAAAAAAAAAATTTGGTTTCATTCATCTGATTCCTTTAAACTTACAAGAGGGGTTTAATTTATAGGGCTTTACAAGGGAGTAGGGTTTTACATCTTCCTATGTTGGACTAAAGGAGGGGATCTACAAATCAGGACAATCCATACTCATATGGTCGGCCAAGGTACCAAAAAAAATTTGATTTGGGTTATAAAAGGCAGGTAGATGGCGCCTCCTTGCTTGGGTCTTCAAGAGAGGATTTCTTTCCTTCCATGGATCAACTCTTTTGGACTCCTCCTTTTCTTCCTCCCTAAGTCAAGGCCCTTCCCATCTTTGTTTTGGATATTTTTGGCAGGTAGTGGGCGCCTCCTTGAAGTTCTCTCCAAGAGAATTTATTCCCTTTCATAGTTTGGTTCTTTTGGGAAAGACTTGGGCCGCCCGCTTGATTTGTGGACTCCTGGTGGATTTCTCCTCAACTGGCGCATGAGAGAAGGAAGCTGCTATCTGTGGTGTAGGGACCGAAGGCTGCTGGATGTAGATATGGCACCCCCTGGACTCAGGCGTATGGCTGGGAGTGTGGCTGGGAGTGTGGCGCCCACTTTCTAGGCCTTGGGAGAAAATGTAACACCCCAGGTTGAAGCCCTAGTCCACTACTGAGTCAACATGACTCAACAAAATAAAATGTAGGTAATGTAGACTCAAGCTAAATTGAGTTGATCTAGTCAACTCTTATTACAAACCAAAAACCCTAATTCTTCGGGCAAGGTTAATCAGATATCCAGATGGAGCTCTGAAGTCTTCTTCTGAGTCTGGTGCCTGTACCACCAAAGTAGCAGATGATGGACTTTCATATAGAGTCATTCACCTGGGTTTCAGTAATTTCAATGAGAAGCTTAGATTCGACCCACTTTGTGAAGTAGCTAATGGCCACTAGTAGAAACATTCGTTGCCCCAAAGCCTAAGAGAAAGGACAAAGTATGTCCATCCCCCATTGGGCGAAGGGCCATCGTGCACTGATTTAGGTTAGCAGAGTGGCTAGCTATCATTACACATTAGAATATCATTGACACTGATTGCATTTTCTGACATAGTCCCTGGTATCTTGGTACACTGTAGGCCAATAATAACCTTGGCATGGAATTTAAAAAGAGAGAGACTTGCCCCCTAAGTAGTTCTTCCACAGTCCCTCATGGACTTTCCAGAGGGTGTATTCTACCTCCGACAAGCACAAGCACCTCAACAAAGATAGGGAAAAAGATCTTTTATATAATTTTTATTCATAAAGGATGTATTGTGAGGCCTTATGCTTTAATTTTTGGGGTTCTTTCCGATCAATAGGGAGAATTCCATCATGAAGGTAACAGACTAGTGGGTCAATCCAATAGGGCTTAGAGTTGAGCTACAATATTGATGCTGATTCTTGGATACTAGGTTCTTCCACTACTTCGAAGAAGACTTGAGCATGTAAATCAAGTGGTGTGCATGTTGCCAATTTTTCAAGGGCACCAGCTTGAGAATTCTTCATTTAGGGGATTTGCTAGATATCAAAGCTTCAGAAGGATTTAATCAAACCCTTCATCTTTGATAAGTACTTCTTCATATTTATCTCTCAGGCTTCGTATTCATTGTATACATGGCCAACGATGACTTAGGAATCACTACTGGCCTTTAGATGCTAAATGTCCAATACTTTGGATATCCTGAGGCTAGTAATCAAAGCCTCATATTCAGCCTTATTAATAGTAGAGGAAAATCCAAAGTAGTGGGCATACTAGAAAATGCCTCCTTTGGGGCTGACGAGGATTGATCCTGCCCCTAAGCCAATAGCATTCGATGATCCATCTCTTTACTTCACCCATTGGCTCTCTAGGTTTTCCTTTGCTGGGCTGTCAATCCTTGCAGGCTCTTCCTTTGGGATCATACACTTGGTCATGAAGTCCACCAGTACTTGTGCGTTAATGTACGGTTGAGGTTGAAATATAAGATTAAGCTCCATAAGCTTAAGGGCCTATTTGGCCATCTGACCTACAGTGTCTAGCTTATGTAGGGTGGCCCTAAATAGTTGACCTATTAAGACCACCATAGTATGAGCTTGGAAATAGGGTCGAAGCTTCCTGGTCAAGACTACAAGGATAAAGATTAGCTTTTCTAGCCGAGCATACTATGTCTTTGCATTATGTAGCACTCTGCTGATATAGTAAACTAGTTTCTGGATTTAGTTCTCCTCCTAAACTAGCATGGATCTAATGGAAAATGGAGACATCACTAAATATAAATATAGCTCCTCACATGCCTCGGGCTTGTTAAGGAGTGGGGGACTGCTGAGGTAGACCTTGAGTTATTCGAATGCCTTCTGGTTGTTGTCAGTCCATTGGAAGTCCTTCAGCTTCTTCAAAGTTTTGAAGAAAGGTTGACACTGCTCAGCTAACCTAGAGATGAATCGGTTGAGGGTAGCTGTACTTCCAATAAGTCTTTATACCTCTTTCACTACCTTCAGAGCTCCAATTTACCTTGTTGCATGGATCTTCTCTGGAATGGCTTTAATCCCTCAGTGCGATACCATGAACCTAAGGAACTTGGTGGAGGTCATCCAGAATGCACACTTAGTAGGACTTAGTAGGATTCAACTTCATCCGGTACTTGAATATAGTAGCAAAAGTTTCCTCTAAGTCATCTATTGACTCCATTATTGATTTTCATGATAAGCAAAATGGTTAAGTATACGTTGAGTACTAATGATCTCCTTGAAGTGTATTTTTATACAAAAATATGGTCACAAATTTGAAAAAGTTTGTTTGATTGAAGAAAGCCAAATTTAGATAAAAAGATATGCTTAAAGAAGACTTGGACAATCAAAGTTTGCTTGAATGGTTAATTGAGTGAAGCATATATCTGTTTCAGCACAAGTTCAGACATTTCAGTGAAGATTTCAGTGAGGTGTCGACTCAAAGTGTCAACACATGACACCAAGTGTCGACACATGAAAATGAAGTATCGACTCAAGCCGGTATGCAAAGAATGTTTTAGATGGCATGGCTGAAATGTCAACACATGGACCTGAAGTGTTGACTCAAAGTGTCGACACATGTATCAGCTCATCGCCGAGATTTTCAAGTCACAGAACTTGCTGAAAATGAAGAACCTCAGAAGTGTCGACACATGGAAGCAAAGCGTCAACTCAAAGTGCCGACTCACCAATTTTTGACATATATGAGATTTTTATAGAACAAGATTGAAGATTTTTGAACTGGGTGTTCACTCATGAAGTTCAAGTGTCGACCTAAAGTGTCGACTCATAGCCAGAAGTGTCGACACATGGAGTTCTGGGAACAGTAACTGCTAGTTTTTCAAACATAGAACTCGACCCTTTTGCCCTCTAACGGCTATGTTTTCAAGTCTAACGGCTATAAAATAGATTTGAGACCTTGGAAAAATATTTATATGCTCCAAATCAAATCAAAACAATGATTATTAAACATTATTCTTGAGAATGAAATAGAAGCATTCAAGAGAGAAGAAAAGAGAGCATTCACTCCTACTCATTGAAGATTCAACTACTCTCAAACAAAAGCAAGCCTCCAAGCATTCAAGAGCCTTCAAGAGCATTAAAGATCAACCATTCTTGAGCATTCAAGAGGCTTCCACAAGTTCAAAAGTACCACTACATCGAGCTTTAAAGAGATACCCGCTTTTTATTAGAAAGCTTATATTATATTTCTACTTCAAACTTTATTTGTTGTAAGGGTTCTTGGTTAGCCTATTGTAAAACCAATGGAGGTTATTGGTGAGCCTTTGAAAACCAATTAGGTTCTTGGTTAGCCCGGAAAACTAAGGGAGGTTGGTGGTGAGTCTTAAAAAAATTTAGGTTCTTGGTTAGCCCGTAAAACCATGTGAGGTTTTGACTTGTTAGCCTTGTAAAAACAAGTTGAATTTTTATTAGTGAGCCCGGAAAACTAATCAACTATAATCGGTGTGATTATAGTGAATTTCCAAGGAGATCTTGGGGAGTGGATGTAGGTGCATTGGATAGAACTGAACCATTATATTTCTTGATCTTTGTGGTTGATTGCTCTCTCTACCTGCTTTTCATTCAATGCTCTTTATTTCCGCTGCACTTTTATTTAAGAGCATTACATTTGAATTCTTAGTACCTTGTTTAATTGTTGAATTGGATTGCATTGCATCAAGTAATTAATTTTTTGAGACCCAATTCACACCCCCTGTTGGGTTGCTTACTGGGCAACAAGTGGTATTAGAGCCCTGTTCTCAGTGTATTGGCTTTACCACCTTGAGTAAAGATCTTTGGCAACCCATATTGGTACTAGCATAGTTGAGGGTCAAGCCTCAAATAGACCTCCATTTTTCAATGGATCAAATTATACATATTAAAAAACTAGGATGAGAATTTATATGCATTCTATTGATTATAATTTGTGGAGATTAGTAGATAAAGGTCCTCAAATTCTTTCGATATTGGTTAATGGTGTTTCTATCTCGAAACTCGAAGAGGATTGGAATGAAAATGACATTAAACAATCTGAGATCAATGCTAAGGCAATGAATCTCTTTTATTTTGCATTAGATACTAGTGAATTCAATAAGATATCTAATGCACTTCTACCAAAGAAATATGGGACACACTTGAAGTTACCCATGATGGTACTGATCAAGTGATGAATACTAAGGTGAACATGTTAGTGCATACTTATGAAATATTTCGAATGGAACCTAATGTGTCAATCACTGACATGTACATTAGATTTAAAAATATTGTAAATGGTATGAGAAGTCTAGGAAAAGTAATGTCTAACATTGATCTTGTGAATAAAATCCTCATGTCACTTCCAACATCGTGAGATTCGAAGGTGACAGCAATTCATGAAGCCAAGGACGTTGACAAGCTACCTTTAGGGTAGCTTGTTGGATTGCTCATGACTTATGAGCTGAATTTGAAACAAAAGTCAATGGACATGGACAAAAAGAAAAAGGGGATTTGATGCAGAATGAAAGCTCTGATACCAAAAATGATGCAGAACGAAAGCTCTGATACCAAAATGATGCAGAACGAAAGCTCTGATACCAAAATGATGCAGAACGAATGCTCTGATACCAATTGGTGCGGGCACCAGAATCAGAAGCCCTGTCTAAGGTAGTAGAGCATTCATTCTCCATCATTTTTAGTATCAGAGCATTCGTTCTGCATCATTTTGGTATCAGAGCTTTCATTCTGCATCATTTTGGTATCAGAGCCCTGTCTAGGGTTCTTGCTTGTTTGATTATTTTTTCGTTCCTTTTTACTTTTGCTGCTTGGAGAAGACTCCCTGGCCATCCGGTCCTAGGAACAAGCAAGACGCAAGCCTCCTCCTTCCATTCTATGGAGGTTCCTAAGGCGTGCAGGGGTGCCGTTGGGTTATAACTTCTAGGCAGGGATTGTAAACGGGACACACGTTCTATTTTCTGCCAGTAACTATCCTGTTATTCAAATTGTTTCTCCCTACAAAAAATCCAAAATTAAGTAATTCTTATTTTACTGGAACCAATATAATTGATAGTAATTTACATAAAATTTTCATTATTTATTAATTTCTGTAGATTTTTTGAGATCAATTTTACTACTGTTCTGATTTTTATTTTTTGCAAGCTATTTTTTTTATTTAAGTGTGCATAAATTGAATCTATCTTAAGGGCAACGAAGTTGCAACATAAGGGGAGGATTGAGACCCTCTCCTTAGCCCAAAACCACCTCCCGTGCATTCAAACCTAAACCTTTAATCTTAAAATTAATTAGACCTAATTTGCCCTAGTGGGCTAGGGACACCAACTGGTCGGGTCTAGGCTAGTGTTGAGTCAGTTTATCTAGTTACTCTGTGTGTGCTTTGTACTCAGTGTCTAGAACGGTGGTTCAGGGATTCTATCCCGAATGGCTTGTGTGCTGGTCCGCCTACCTGGCCAATCACTGATTGGTGTCTAGGATTGGAAATTAGGGACCTAACACTCCCCTTACACCTGCCTGGCTGAGTCCCGAGTTACTACAGGCTAGCTTGCCACTCTGATTGGGCATCTAGTTTGGGCTCTAGGTCTAGTTAGCCTGTAGTCGTTTCAGTCGAGTCTCATTTGGTGTGTTGCTTGCATCATCATGTCCACCCGGAACGGAGTACCCTTCCAACCTGGTCAAACCCAACCTGATTTAGAGGCCATGATTAGAACTCTTACCGAAAGTATGACCAAATTGAGTCAGGATATGAATGAGGGTTTTGCCCAGTTTAGAGACTGAGCCCAGGGACTTGAGAAACATAGACATCAAAATTAGACCCCTGATCCAAAATTTAATAGGCCCCAACCTCAACCATGCCAGGAGCCTAGGAGGACCTTATACCGTGATCCCGAGCATAACCCTAGGAAGCCTAACCATGATATCTATAGTGTGGATCGTGTCTATGAGAGGTCCTTACAATATTCTAAACCAGTCACTCAACAACCCAAGTCTTCTAGATCAAACCATTTAGATCCACACCCATGCCCAAGTAAGGTCTCTACTAGCTTGAAACCCAGTGTGACCCAGGTTCCTATATCGCAAGAATGTTGGTTTTGTGGAGAAAGAAGCCATAAAACTAGTCAGTGCCCATGCATAGGACTGGCTTGTGCACAGCTAAGTGGTAAGAATCCTAAGAATGACATTAATGAGGGAGAACCCAAGCCTACCATTGAGGAAGAAAGGTTAGGTATGACAAGCCCAGAATCAGTTAACCCGATTACCACTGACCCGAAACCCATTGAAGATGGCAACGAGGAAGTATATGATGCTGGCTTGAGTCTAGTTGATGAATATGAGGGGGAAGAACTTGAAGAATGTGACATCGATACTATTGGTTCCTTACCTGAGGAGACCTTGGAAAGCAACCAAGTGGTAGGACCTAGTTCAGAAATTCAAGAGATTTGTGAGAACCAGGTTTCTTTAGTCAAATACCCCCAGGAAGAACTCATAGTGTTAGCCCGAGCTATCAGTTCGTACCCTCTAATGACAGTCATTCCCCAAGTACCAATTGAAGATCTTTGCACTGAACTATTTATGTTTGCCCACCCTATGGTAGATCCTCTCCTTAGGATGACTGAATCAAGCCTCTTACAATTGGACCTTGTCCCATGCCCAGCCACTAAGGTCTCTCCCGTAATCTCAGTTGAACATCCTTTTCTTGAGCATATTGATTCACCCTGTCCTGTAGAAGTCCTCCTTATGGCCTCAGACCCCTTCCTTTACATGACTGACCTACCCTTCCATAGAGTATACCTTTCCTCACCCATAGGTCAAATTTCAAGTCTTGAGGTCATCATCCATAGGCCCTTCCATGAATCATTCTCTAATCCATTTCTTGAGAAAGTGGATCATTATTTGCTTAGAGAACAAACCTTAACTGTTGCAATCACATGTCCTAGGCTACTCCCCGAACCATCTCTTGATCCATTCCTATGAGTAGCAAACTTTTCCTATCGTAAGGATGACCAGTTGACACTCATAGATCACCATTCAAACCTTCAGGTCACCACCTTTAGTCAGCAGGAAATTCAAGACTCCACCTCATATTTCCTCCCTTTCTCTAGGACTTCCAATGCTTCTTACACCATCCAAGTATACTTTGTCGAGGTCTTTATAGTGAACCACATGTCAGAACCTATTAGGTTTGCCACCTACTTCTGGAAGACGTTATGGCACCTACTAGGCACCCATGATATGTTTTCATGCTCTGCATGCCATCCTCCGACCCAAGGTCAAACCTAGAGAGCCTTAGTTTGTTAGGTTTAGACCTAGGGTTCCTTTGAATAAAGTCCATTCTTTAGGAATGCGTCGTCAGTCGAGTTTAGGACATTGACTCAGATTTTGGTTGAGTGAGAATACCAGGAATTGGGATTTGTATTTATCCAGGGCTGAATTTGCATATAATGACTCGGTCAATAGGTCTATAGGTAAAAGCCCTTTTGAGATTGTTCATGGGTACAAGCCTCACACACCACTTGACCTAGTTGCTTTGCCAGTCCACACACGAGTCTCCGAGTCTACTAATGACTTTGCACAGCATGTAAAGAACTTGCATAATGAAATTCATGCCAAAATAACTTTAAGTACTGAAACTTATAAGAAGTTGGCTGATTCTCAAAGGCGAGTCAAAACTTTTGTTGAGGGAGACTATGTAATGATTAGGTTAAGGCCTGAGTAGTTTCCTCCTAGAACCATTAGAAAGCTACATGCTAGAGGAGCTGGACCATTTAAAGTGATGAAGAGAGTGGGACCCAATGCCTATGTGCTTGAGTTGCCTCTAGAGCTAGGCATTAGCTCCACTTTCAACATTATAGACCTAGTAGAGTACAGGGAGCCAGCTGTGATTCCCAGTGAGCCTTTTGAACCTAATCCTGTTATTAAGAGTGATCCCGACCCTATGTGTCCACCAACAAACTAGCCTGTGAGGAAAGAGCAGATTGAAAAGTTCCTGGATGATCAGGTTATCTCTACTCATAATCGAGGATACCAAAGATACCTGGACCGCTGGCAAGGAAGGCCAGATTCTGATGACTCTTGGATCTCCTGAGAAGAATTACAAGAATTAGACCCAGACCTCTTGGAGAGATACCAGAGCCAGCTTGATCCATACTCGACAGGGTCGAGTTCCTCCCACCCCGGGAGAATTGGTGATGCAGAACAAAGAACAAAGAAGCGTATGTGGAAGTAAATTTAGGATTGATTTCTTTTTTTTTTTTTTTTTTTTTTATATATTTCAGAAATTGGCTTTGACTCAAAGTAAAGCTAAACTAAGTTGAAGGAAGCTAGGTAAGGATTGAAAGCACAATTTAGAAGAAACTAAATTATCAGAGTAGTTCAGAAGTAACGGATCGCTGGGGTTGAGAAACTCCCAGACCTAGGGTTTCGCTCTAAACTTTCAACAGGACAGAAATAGAGAGGAGAGATGGTTTACTAACCAGACAGTGATCTTCTCAGAATTTGAGTGGAAGAACTCTCTCGAGCAGATTGTTGGATCCTCGGAGTCGGCTATCTTCGCAATGGATCCTCCAATACTGGTCTTATGGTTTGGTCAGCTTCTCCTGGACTCAAGATCTGGGAAGAAGAAAAACAAGTGAGGGATTCAGAGACTCTGGGAAGGATTTACTAGTTCGAAGAACTTGAAGGCTGATATCACTGAGATCTAGAATTTTTTGAAGGCTGATTCGACTCCCACTGGAAAGAGCATTGGATCTGAAGTACCTGGACTGTAGCTGGATGCTGGTGGTCGGCCTGGACTTGGAGAGAGAGGCCGTGGGAGGTGGAATATGCTATGGCTTAGTGGAAAGAGAAGGGTGATGGCGGCTAGGGTTTGGGAGTGGAGTGGCTAACCTAGGGTTTGGGTTTTGGAGATCTCACACCTCCTCAAGGTTCCTGGGGAACCCGGATTTACTCCCTCATGGAGCTCAACACCTGGATGCATGTGCGGAAGAGAGAAAACACAAAGTTTGCTCACAAAAAAATTTGGTTTCATTCATCTGATTTTTTAAACTTACAAGAGGGGTTTAATTTATAAGGCTTTACAAGGGAGTAGGATTTTACATCTTCCCATGAGGGACTAAAGGAGGGGATCTAAAAATCAGGATAATCCATACACATATGGTCGGCCAAGGTACCAAAAAAAATTTGATTTGGGTTATAAAAGGCAGGTAGATGGCGCCCCCTTGCTTGGGTCTTCAAGAGAATTTCTTTCCTTCCATGGATCAACTCTTTTGGACTCCTCCTTTTCTTCCTCCCTAAGTCAAGGCCCTTCCCATCTTTGTTTTGGATATTTTTGGCAGGTAGTGGGCACCTCCTTGAAGTTCTCTCCAAGAGAATTTCTTCCCTTTCTTAGTTTGGTTCTTTTGGGAAAGACTTGGGCCGCCCCCTTGATTTGTGGACTCCTGGTGGATTTCTCCTCAACTGGCGCATGAGAGAAGGAAGCTGCTATCTGTGGCGTGGGGACCAAAGACTGCTGGATGTAGATATGGCACCGCCTGGACTCAGGCGTATGGCTGGGAGTGTGGCTGGGAGTGTGGCGCCCACTTGCTAGGCCTTGGGAGAAAATGTAATACCCCAGGTTGAAGCCCTAGTCCACTACTGAGTCAACATGACTCAACAAAATAAAATGCAGGTAATATAGACTCAAGCTAAATTGAGTTGATCTAGTCAACTCTTATTACAAACCAAAAACCCTAATTCTTCAGGCAAGGTTAATCAGAGATCCAGATGGAGCTCTGAAGTCTTCTTCTGAGTCTGGTGCCCGCACCAATTCTCCCAGGATAGGAGGAACTCGACTCTGTCGAGTATGGATCAAGTTGGCTCTGGTATCTCTCCAAGAGGTCTGGGTCTAGCTTTTGTAATTCTTCTCGGGAGATCCAAGAGTCATCAGAATCTGGCCTTCCTAGCCAGCGGACCAAGTATTTTTGGTATCCTCGATTACGAGTAGAGATAACCTGATCATCCAGGATCTTTTCAATCTGCTCTTTCCTCACAGGCCAATTTGTTGGTGGACACACAGGGTCAGGTTCACTCTCAAGAGCAGGATTAGGTTCAAAAGCCTCACTGGGAATCACAGCTGGCTCTCTATACTCTACTAGGTCTGTAATGTTGAAAGTGGAGCTAATGCCTAGTTCTGGAGGTAACTCGAGCACATAGGCATTGGATCCTACTCTCTTTACCACTCTAAATGGTCCAGCTCCCCTAGCATGTAACTTTCTAACGGTTCCAGGAGGAAACCGTTCAGTCCTTAACCTAATCATTACATAGTCTCCTTCGTCAAAAGTTATGACTCGCCTTTGAGAATCAGCCAATTTCTTATAAGTTTCATTACTTAAATTTATTTTGGCTTGAATTTCTTTATGCAAGTCTTTTATATGCTGTGCAAAAACTTTGGCAGACTCGGAGACCCGTGTGTGGACTGGTAAAGGAGCTAGGTCAAGAGGTGTGTGGGGTTTGTAACCATGCACAATTTCAAATGGACTCTTACCTGTAGACCTATTGACCGAGTCATATATGCAAATTCAGCTCTAGGTAAGTACAAATCCCAGTTCCTAATGTTTTCACCAACAAGACACCTTAGCAGATTGCCTAAACTACGGTTCACTACTTTGGTTTGGCCGTCAGTCTAGGGATAATAGGCAGTTGAAAACTTAAGTTTCTTCTCTAACTTATGCCAAAGGGTTTTCCAGAAATAGTTGGTGAACCAAACATCCCTATCTGAAACAATGGTCTTGGGTAGGCCATGGAGTCGAACTATCTCATTAAAGAACAGGGTGGCTACCTTAGACGCATCAAATGTTTGGGAACAAGGCAAGAAATGGGCCATCATGGAAAATCGGTCTACTACAACACAGATAGAGTCATGCCTCCTCTGGGTCTTAGGAAAACCTAACACAAAGTCCATGCTCACATCTTTCCAAGGGCTATCTGGGACAGGGAGTGGGGTATAAAGGCCGGTGTTCTATTTTCGCTGTTTGGCAACAGCGCAGGTCCGACACCTAGCCACAATGTGTGCTACATCTCTTTTTAAGCTTGGCCAGAAAAAATTATCTTCAATAGCCAGGGTGGTCTTATCTTTTCCGAAATGGCCAGCTAAACCTCCAGCATGAGTTTCCCAAATCAAGAATTCCATAAGAGATGTTCTAGGGATGCAAAGCCTATTCTTAAAGAACAGAAAGCCATCTAAAAGGGAATAATCCTTATGTTCGCTAGATGGTCCTTGAGTTAGATCCTGGTACATAGTCTTAAAATCTGGACATGACTCATATTCTTCTTTGATTTGCTCAAACCCTATGACTTCAGCCCCAACAGAATTCAACAATAAAGATCGACGACTAAGGGCATCAGCTACCTTATTTTCAGACCCAGCCTTATGCTTCAAAACAAAAGTATAGGACTGGATATACTCTACCCACTTAGCATGCCTAGGGTTAAGCTTCTTCTGAGAATTCAAGAATCTAAGAGCCTCATGGTCCGAAAATAGCACAAATTCTTGCGGTAGCAAACAATGTCACCAGTAACGCAAAGCTTGCACTACCGCATAAAATTCCTTATCATAGGTAGAATACCTAAGCTTAGCATCATTAAGTTTTTCACTAAAGAATGCTACGGGATGGTTCTCTTGGCTTAGGACTCCACCTATACCTACTCCTGAAGCATCACAGGCAACCTCAAATACCTTTGAAATGTCCGGTAGTCTTAAAATGGGTGCCTGGGTCATCCTATCCTTAAGATCTAGGAAGGCTTTATGGGCTGCTTTGGTCCACAGAAATTCTCCCTTCCTAATGCAGTCTGTGATAGGAGCAACTACAGTACTAAACCCCTTGATGAATCGCCTATAGAAGGTAGCCAAGCCATGGAAACTTCTGACTTCATGCACACTGGTCGGCTCTGGCCATTCTACTACGGACCTAATCTTTTCAGGATCGGCAGCCACGCCGTCAGGGGTTACAACAAATCCAAGGAAGATAATTCTACTGGTCATAAATTCACACTTTTTGAGATTACTTCCTCAAAACTTGACAGACATGTCTAAGGTGGCCTAGGTGATCTGCAAGGGTCTTACTATAGATCAGGATGTCATCAAAATAGACCACTACAAACTTCCCTATGAAAGCTCTAAGTACCTGGGTCATAATCCTCATGAAAGTACTAGGGGCATTGGACAACCCAAAAGACATAACAATCCATTCAAAGAGACCATCCTTAGTTTTGAAGGCTGTTTTCCACTCATCCCCTGGTCTAATCGTAACCTGATGATAGCCGCTTTTGAGATCAATTTTAGAAAAAACCATGGCACCGGCCATCATATCAAGCATGTCATCTAGTCTAGGGATGGGTAACCTATACTTGATTTTGATTTTATTGATGGCACGACTGTCAACCACATCCTCCACGTGCCATCCTTCTTCGGGGTTAGAAGTGCAGGGACTGCACAAGGGCTAAGACTCTCTCTAATGAACCCCTTCCTTAACAATTCGCCAACCTGCTTTTGCTGTTCTTTATGCTCAGATGGATTCATCCTATAATGGGGCAAGTTGGGTAAAGTAGCTCCTGGGACTAGATCTGCACACTTGTCCTATGAGTCCAGAGAACCCATAACCCCT
Source organism: Areca catechu (assembly GCA_021397845.1). NCBI lineage: Eukaryota > Viridiplantae > Streptophyta > Magnoliopsida > Arecales > Arecaceae > Areca > Areca catechu. Next base: position 75,529,610 of record CM038041.1, read on the forward strand.
GAGTATCAATCTAGTACTAGACAGGTTTCTCCTAACCAACTTGAATCCCATAGGATTAGTATCCCTAAATATGAACCCAGTAGTGAGCCACTACCCCTTAGTCAACCTTAGCCTACTAGGAGTAGTGCCCATAATCAGAAACCAGGACTAAGCCAATTTTTTCTTAGCCGACCTTCTCCAACCATTCTTGAGATTCACAAGGCTTACATTAATGCATAAGTGTATGAAGCTGATGAAAGCTTAGTGGATGAGTATGAGGGAAAAGAGGAGACACCTTTAGATGACCTAGAATTAGCTGACCCAATAGATACCCAGGTAGAAACCAACCTAGAGGTAGTTGACCTTGACCACATCCATCCTAAAGCTATAGTGGAAGAACAAATAGAGGAAGAGAACCTAGGTACTGCTACTAGAGCCTTACCAGAGGAAATCGTAGAGGAGAGCCAAATTATAGAGTGTAGTCCTAAAATACAAGAACCAGAAGAATTTATTAAGGACTTAATCTCTTCGAATCAGTACCCTCAGGATGATCCTCCTCCTATAGTTCCCATTAAGGACCTCTTCCCTGAGATTAGTAACCCATCCTTCCATTATGCAAACCCCATAGATATACCGCAACCTCGTAAGGTTAGCCTCATTAGTCTAGGATTAGTCCCTGACATGCCTTCTTATATCGAACTTTATCCAACAAACCTTGAATCTCCCTACCCTAACAAACTAATTCTGAACCCACTTCCTATTTTCTGCCCTTTCCTGACACCTCCAGCATTTCTAGGATTATTAGATTTCATTTAACTAAGATTAGCATACTACATGCATTCATCACGCATGTTAGGTTTGCATCTTACTTCTGGCATACTCTTTGGAATTTGCTAAGAGTTCATTGTAAATTTTTATGTGCACTTCAAGCTAGGATCAAACCTAGAGAACCTATATTCTCTTAGGTTTAGGTCTAAAGAGTTCAATAAAATTTCCTTCCATAGGAATGCAGAGTCGAGTCTATTAGGTGTAGGTTTGAGTCCTTTGCATCATCTTGTTAAGAGCCTGCATGTGCCCAGCATGTTCACCACCTGCACTAATTTTGAAACAACTAGCTAATTCCCGAAGATGGACCAAAGAATTTGATGTAGTGGATTCTATCTTGGTTAGTCTTAGGCCTAAAAGAAGCTTCATGCTCACAGAGCCGGACCTTTTAAAGTGATAGAGAAGGTTGGATCAAATGCCTATGTGTTAGACTTGCCTTTGGATATGGGGATTAGTTCTACCTTCAATATTACAGACCTAGTTAAGTATAGGGAACCGGCAGCGATACCTAGTGAGGCCTTTGGACCTGTTCGTTTTCATTATGAGTGACCCTAAACCAGAGTGTCCACTAACAAATTATCCCGAGAGAGGAGAACGGATCGAGTGTATCCTGGACGATCAAGCCATCACAACCCGGGGCTGTGACTATCAACGATTCCTGGTCCGATGGCAAGGCCGGCCAGAGTCGGACGATTCATGGATTTCTTGAGAGGACTTGCAGCACCTCAACCCAGACCTCCTTGAGAGATATGTGAGCTAGATTGATCTTCACTCGACAGGGTCGAGTTCCTCCCATCCCGGGAGAATTGGTGGGGACACCGGAGGCACCAGAGTAAGACGAGGCTTTTCAACCCTCTATGAATTGATCAATAATTTATGAGTCCATCTGTAATAAGGGCTTAGCCCATCTGAGTCCATTTTAGTTGTTGTTTGAGTCTTTTGAGTTGTTATTTCAGTTCTGTACTAGTCAGCTCATGTTGAGCTAGTTCAGTCCAATGCTGTCAGCTCATATTAAGCTAATTTTATTTTTTTGAGTCCTGTCCAAGCATACTGAAGACTCAAGACTATATCATACAAGTGAAGACCAAGTCCAACTAGATTGAAGACATGGAAGTATAGCCCAAGTCCAACCCAGCTTGAAGATTTGAAGACCCCAGGAGGAAAAATTCAGAAAATCCTGATTCCTTGCAGATTCACTCCAGATGCCCAGATTCCCTTTCAGATGCCAAAATATATTAATATACCAAGGCATCCAGGATTTTAGAGGTCCGTCTGCATCCTAGCCTAAAGAAATCAAGCCCAGGTGCCAAGCCCAAGCCCCTAAGAAGCAAGATACCAAGGAATATTCCTGCTACCTAGCTACCAGGCCATGCAGCTTCCAGAGGCCCAAACCCATGCGCCCGAGCCCCTTTGGGCTGGCCTCTTGCTGCTCCTAGAAGCCCAACACACCCCCTAGGCATCCTTGGAGTGTTGTCCAAGTCAAGAGAATTTTTAGGGATTTTTCTACCTAATGTTTCCTTATTTTCTAGCTAGGGTTTGAGAGTGAAAAGGATTCTTATGTAAAGACTTATATGCCCTTACTTGCAGCCCAAGGTTAAGGGTCTATTTAAAGGACCCCAGCCTCTTGTATGAAGTGAGATTTTTGATATGAAATAAAACTTGAGTTCTTCAATTTCTTTGTGTGATTATCCTGCTATGTGCATAAAGGGGTTTGAGAGCTCTTCTTCCCGGTGTTTGCAACCATCTTCCTGGCACCAACCATCCTTCCAGCCCCTCCAAAACTTTCTTCCCTTTGCTGTTTTCCTTTATTTTCTTGATTTTCTCTGAGTTTTCTAACCCCTGACAGGTCGTTTGCAGGTCCCTGAGTTCCTACGAATCCAACGACTCCAGCCACGCCTCAATCGAACCACAGAGCAGAAAGCCGGGTATCCGCGGGTCTTTGGCTTAGTTTTTCAGGCCGCATCCATCGAGGAATGAGAGATTCCTTCGCTGCGATCTTCACCGGGCACTTCAAATGTTGTCAGGTACACCCCCTCTACCTCCAGTCTTTATATTGTAGGAGAACTTGCCATAACCAAGGCTTCTCAGCCCCGGCGATCCTTCTTTAGTACTTTTCTAGGTTCTAATTTGCATGCTTGGCTTCAAAAATTCATATAAAATTCCCTACAATTAATTTTGATATGAAATTCAGGAATTAATCACCTAACCCCACATATAAAACATACAAAAAGTATTGCATGCATATTAGTCCCGCATCAAAGGTGGAGACGGAACTAACATGGTTCCCTGGTTTTCTAAGAGGGGCTAAAGCAAAGAGGGAGGAAGCTGCCTTCTCTTCAAGCACAAGCACGGTGGAAATCTCCTTCTGGGCACTGCCACCCCACTTTTATAGGCACCCGGGGGTAGCTTCCCAATGCCTCCCCCCACATGCCACGACCTGATGGCTGGCACCTCGATCATCGAGTTGGATGAGAATCCGAGGGGATGTGCCGGATCATATTCGGTCGCGATCTGCATGATAGTCAAAGCTGCGGTGGATGGATCACTCTAAGAAGTGCACCAAAAGCTCTGATGAAGCCACATGCACCATGTGGCATTAGGAATTCAAAAGGGCAGCAGCTATGCACCGTACTAGTAATAACTGCTCCCCTTATCTTCACCAACCAGATGCTGACACCTGTCCAGGAGCAAAAATTAGAGCAGAAGGTACCCGATCGCAGCACGTCGAATCGGATTCACCATCATTATAACGACTGATGCATTTATTGCCATTTAATGCCCTCACCCTTCAAGCCTATGGGCTTGCTCGAAGCACAAGGGCAAGGGGGACAATTATTGTACCTTGACCGCTCACCCTCAGCCAAAACTGTCCCATTATTGCGATCCGACCGGGCCACCCCTTCAAGGCTCTGACCGCTACTCCTTCAGAGGTCCGACCCATCGAGCACAGGTCCAAACGACCCTCTCCTGCTGGGGTCCAGCCCATCGCTCTCCTTCAGAGCTCTGACCCACCGGAGCAGAGGTCCAACCTTCTCCTATTGAGGTCTGGCTCGTCTCTCTCCTTCAAAGATCTGACCCACCGAAGTAGAGGTCCGACCCTCTCTAGATGGGGTCCTGCCCGTCGCACTCCTTCAGAGGTCTGACCCACCGGAGCAGAGGTCCGAACGACCCTCTCCTGCTGGGGTCCGACCCATCGCTCTCGTTTAGAGGTCCGACCCATTGGAGCAGAGGTCCGAATGACCCTCTCTTGCTTGGGTTCGGCCCATCGCTCACCTTCAGAGGTCCGACCCACCCTCTCCTACTGGGGTCCGGCCCATCGCTCTACTTCAGAGGCCCGATCCACCGCATCGGCGCCTCCGATGACCATCTCCAGCTGGGGTCTGGCCCATCGCTCAACTTCAGAGGTTTGGCCTTTGGTCTGGCCGACCAGCTTTCTCTCAGCCGACATCCGACAAGCATGCCTTAGCATCCAGGGACTTGTAGAAGCACCTTTCTGTTACTGCGGGATCTTGCCATCCCAACAGCCCTGCTCCACTACTTCCACGATATCACCGTATTTGTGCACCACGTTGCCACTCTCCAGATTCTCCTAGGGGCAGACCGATCTTTCTCAGCCTCTCTCCTAACAGATTTTTGACTCTTCCATGCCTATATAAGGTACTCCGGGGACCCAATTTGAAGGTAGAAGTACTCTTCCCTCTCCATACGCTGTTCTTTCGTTGATTCCTCAATTCTGTTGCCTTCAACCTCCTGCTGACTTAGGCATCGGAGGGTCCCCTGTCGGAACACCACCGACGCCCTTGGGGACTTTGTTTCAGGTTCACCCGGGAGAGGAGCACTCCAGCATATCTAGCCGACCCCAGTCAAGGAGTTGACACCGCAACAGAACCCATTTGAATCTAAGATTATTTAATTCAGTTCTGAATTCTTCAAGTGTATTACTAACAAAGCTTTTAATGGATTTAGAACTAGATGAAATCAATTCAAATATGGGTTGAAGGTCAAGTTATGATGCACTTTTGGAGGTCTCCAGAATTTCCATTCTGGTATGCAGGTCACTTATTTCTCCTCCAGTTTGTCTAATCTTGCCTCTACAAACTGGCGAAGTTTGTCAAACATGTTGGACATAGTGCAAGTAAGTGATTCAGATATAGTGCTCAACTACTGAGATATAAAAGTTTGTAGAACTGATGTATCAACTGATGATATATGTGGTCTAGGAGCAGTAGGTGCTAATGGAGATGTAGGTAAAGAAGTTCCAATGAGCACAGTCTCCATTGCTTCAAGTGAAGTAGGCTCAGACCTAGTAGATACAAATTTTGTCTCAGCTGGTACAGAAAAATGTTCAATAGAAGTCCCAAACTCACCAATAGGAATGTTGAAAATCTGCTCTATGCTGGGAACAGCTTCCTCAGGTGCTGCTGGTGATGTAGTGGAGATTTCCATAGGAGTTTCTTCACTGCTGTCTCCTGAACTACTATTGCTGTTGCTTGCAACTGCTCTTTCATTTGATCCCTTTTTCTTCCATATTCCTTCATTACATACATAACTCATTCTCATTAGTGATTTGGAAGTGTATTTGTCTGTATGGTGCAAGGGCTTTCAATCCTCTGCTTCCAAATTAACTCTGGAGGCTTGAAACAGTAGTGTTAGGACCATTACATAAGGAACATAGGCTTTTACCTTATGGACTACCTCTTTCATTTGCATGATCATAATAAATGGTAAATTGATTGATTCTCCTTGAATGATAAGCTTCATGAAACTCAGATCCCTTTCACTGACCTAGTCAAATCTCCCCAATCCTTGGAAGAAATATTCTACCTATAAAATTATGTAATAATCTCATTTCTAATGATAGAGTGTTGGCTAATACAGTATTAATTCCATCAACTTCTTCTCTGCCAAGAATTGTCTATAGAGCCTTTTCTCTATCTTTTAAAATTAGATGCTTGATTCCATTAGTAGGCATTTCCAGTAAATTGCTTAAACTTTCTTCAGTTACTATAATTATTTTTCCTCTCACTGTTGATTCAATGTGATTTGCCTCTAATCTGAGATTTTCATAAAATGTTCTTACAAGTGAAGGATAGGTGGTAACATTTAATGAACAGAAATAAACCCATCCTTATGTTTCAATCAGATTTCCAATTCTCAACCCAATTTCTTCTAAAAAGTTTTATAGAATTCTTTTGCCGCTAGTTACAGGTCTGTTTGAAAAAGAGACTACCTGTCTCGGAGATGAAGCTGCAGACATTGGTTCACTTTCTTCTTCTTCTTCTGTTCCCGAGTCAGCTCTTCCTGTCGATGCTTCGTTCTTCTTTCTGCCTCTATAGAGGGAGCAGCTCGTTTAGATCTCTTTCCCATAGCTATTTTTGGAACCATTGCAGCAAATTTGCAAGAAATAGGAAATCAAGGTTTTGGAGAAAGGTTTTCGGAGTATTGGTGAAGGTTCCGAGTAGAGTGATAGAGTTTAGAGTGAAAATGAAAGCACAAGAAGTGAAAAAGTGTTTACTCGGCTTTATTAAAAAAGTATTTTCCCAACATCCGAGTCGGCTCACTTAGCCCTAAAATCAACCGAGTCTGCTCGACCAGAGTGAACTCAAAATAAACAGAAATTCGAGTCGGCTAGGCAAACCATAAATTGACCTAGTCGGCTCGACCAGAGCAAAAGCAAAAAAATCAAAGATTCGAGCCACGTCGACCAAAGCGAAATTGCTCAAGTCGACTCGAACATAAACTTTCAACAAAAGTTGAAATGATTCAAAAATTAACTTTAATTCAATGAAATCTCAACGAAAGTTGTTCAAAATACTTTAATAGTTGTAGGAGGTTTTCTAGATAATTTTTTCTTAATTTTGAAGGAAATTAGGTTAGGAAAATCTAGAAGGGATCACAAAGACCTAATTCTCCTCTAAGCAGTTCAATCTATCCTGATTCAGTGGCATAGTAAAAATGTTAGCTAATTGGTTTTCAGTTGGGATAAATTCTAGTTCCATGTCACCATTCAAAACATGATCTCTAATAAAATAATGTCTAATTTTTATATGCTTAGTTATAAAATGCTGAATAGGATTTTTGGTCAAATTAATAGCACTTGTGTTATCACCCTTGATTGGAATTTTAGATTGCGTAATACCAAAGTTGTCTAGTTGTTGTTTAATCCATAATACTTGTGCACAACAACTCCTTGCAGCAACATACTCTACCTCAGCAGTGGAAAGTGCTACCGAGTTTTGTTTCTTACAATACCATGAGATTAAATTCAACCATAGAAATTGATAAGTGCCACTAGTGCATTTTCTATCAATTCTACAACCAGCATAATCAGCATTCAAAAATCCAATTAAATTCAATGAAGAATGTTTTGAAAATCAATGACCTAGATTACTTGTACCTTTTAAATATCTGATAATTCTTTTAACAGCAAGCATATGTGATTCTTTAGGATTAGATTGGAATCTAGCACATACACATATGCTATACAAGATATCAGGTCTACTTGCAATCAAATATAATAGGGATCCGATCAACCTCTATAAAGATTTTGGTCAACATTGGATCTATTTTCATTTTGTCCAATCTGCAAGTTGTGCTCATGGGTGTGTTCATTTGTTTTCTTGTCTCCATCTCAAACTTTTTGATTATTTCCTTGGTGTATTTGGCTTTATTGATGAAGATCCCTTTCTTTGTTTGTTTCACTTGAAGTCCAAGGAAGTAGTTAAGTTCACCCATTAGGCTGATTTCAAATTCTCTACAAAGTGTTTCATTAGTTGCACCAAATATAATATCATCAACATAAATCTGTACAACTAATATATCATTAATTTTTTTCTTGATGAAAAGAGTTTTATCAATATTTCCTATTGAAAAATCATTTTCAATCAAGAAAGTGCCAAGTCTATCATACCAGGCTCTAGGTGCTTGTTTCAAACTATATAATGCTTTATTCAATTTAAACACAAGGTTTAGAAAAACGTGATCTTCAAAACACAGTGGTTGTTTTACAAAAATTTGTTCAGAGATATTTAAAAATACACTTTTTACATCCATTTGAAAAAGTTTAAAATTCATGTAGCAAGCAAATGCAAGAAGTAATCTAATGGCTTCTAGTCTTACTACGAGCACATATGTTTCATCAAAATCAATACCCTCTTATTCGTTAAATCTTTTAGCCACTAATCTAGCTTTATTTCTCACTACATTTCCTTGTTCATCTAATTTGTTTCTATAGATCTATTTGGTTCCTATGATTGGATGGTCTGAAGGTCTATCAATTAATATCCAAACCTTATTTCTTTCAAACAGGTTCAATTCTTCATGCATGGCCATTATCCAGTTTGGGTCATTTTCGGCTTCTTCTAAGGTATAAGGTTATATTTGTGATACAAAGGCTAGGTAGTCATGTGTAGTTTTGTATGATGACCTAGTCCTAATACCTTGTGAAGGATCACCAATAATTAATTCTCTATGATAGGAAGTTACATTCCTCCAATCTCTTGGTAGATCTCCATGATCGTTACTTACCGTCTCTTCTCCTTCTTCAATTAGTTTTTCTTGTATGCTCATGTCATCCATCTCTTTTTGAATTGTACCTGCATCATTATCTATGCACTCTTCTTTCTTAGAAGGTGAAGGGTTAGTTTCATCAAAAATAACATGCATTGACTATTCTACAGTAAGAGTTATTTTATTAAATACTCTATATGATTTGCTATGTAATGAATAACCAAAAAAAATTGCTTCATCATATTTAGTATCAAATTTTTCTAGATTATCTTTACCATTGTTAAGCACAAATCATTTACATCCAAAACTTGAAAATAATTAATATTGGGTTTCTTTTCATTCCAAAGCTCATAGGGGGTTTTCTTCAAAATATGATAGATCGAAACGCGGTTTAAAATGCAACAAGCAGTGATCACCACTTCTGCCCAAAAGTACCTTAGAAGATTACCTTCACATAACATCATTCGGGCTATTTCTTTCAAATTCCTATTTTTCCTCTATACAACACCATTTTATTATGGTATCCTAGGAGTGGAGAAGTTATGATCAATGCCATTTTCTATGCAATATTCATCAAAATATTGATTTTTAAATTCAGTGCCGTGAGCACTTCTAATTGAAATTATTGAAAGATTTTTTTGATTTGAAACCTTTTTGTAAAATTTTTAAAATACTTTGAAGGTTTCATATTTGTGAGCAATAAGCAAAACCTATGTAAATCTTGAGAAATCATCTACAATTACAAGGGCATATTTCATTCCTCCTAGGCATGTAGTCTTAGTTGGTCCAAATAAGTCCATGTGAAATAGTTTTAGAGGTATAGTAGTTGAAATCATATTTTTAGATTTAAAGCTCCCCTAGTTTGTTTACCCATTTGGCATGCATCACAAACATGATCAAAGTCTACTTTTAACTTAGGCATGCCTCTAACTAAGTTTTTGGAAATTAACTTGGCAATAGTATGCATGCTAGCATGTCCTAATCGTCTATGCCAAAGTAAACAAGACTCCTTGGTCTTGGTATTCATTGCAATTAGACTTGAACTACTTGACATAGCAAGATCATTATAATCAACCATATAAATATTTTCAAGTCTATGTCCAATGAATTTGCTAGTAGAATCAAGAGAGTTTGTTACAATGCATATAGATGATTCAAAGATAACCTTGAAGCCTTTATCACACAATTGACTGATACTCAATAAATTATGCTTCAATTTATTTACTAGCAATACATTTTCAATAAAAGTACAAGGGGTTATTTTGATCTTACCGATTTTAATTATTTTTCCCTTGCCATTATCTCCAAAAGTAAACATACCTCCTTCTTTCATTTCTAGGATGATAAACTGATCTTTGTCACCCATCATATGACTTGAATAGCCACTATCGAGATACAAATTTTTTTCAAATTTTGGGCTGCAAGACATTCCTGCAAGACAATCAAGAAGTTCTTTTAGGTACCCAAGCTAACTTGGGTCCTTGCAGGTTAGTGGAGGAGGTTCCTTTGAGAATCCAAACCTTTCTTGATTTATTTTGGATATTTCTAATAATATTGCATTCAGAAGCTTTATGTCCTAACCCTTTGCAAGCAAAACATTTCATTCTAGGATTCTGAAAATGTGTAGATTTTATAGTCATAGATGTTGATGCATGAGATGTAGATATAAAAGATTTTCTATTCAAGTTCTTAGAAACATACAATGTAGCTTTTGAAGTGGAAGCAGAAACATTTGTAACAAAAGCATTTTGAGATACTAATTTTGGAACATAAGCTTTTGATTTCATAAAAGTAGTTGCTGAAATACTATTTGAATTGAAAGTGTTAAAATAAATTCCAGCTTTGTTACCATAAACTTCTTGTTCTTTAAGAATGAACTCAAGCTTGTTAGAAGATAAAGTAAGTTTTTCAACAAGTGGCTTGAGTTTTTCAACCTCCTTTTTCAACTCATTATTTTCATTCAACATAGCTTTGTTTTTGTCAAGATAATCACTATTCTCAGTTTTCAAAGCTTTACAATTTTCAGAAAAGACATGTAGTCCTTTTTGCAATAAAATATTCTTTCTTGAAATCTTCTCTTTTTCTTTGAGTAAAAAATCATTGACATTCTTTAAAGATCTAATCTTTACACCAGCCTTTTTATATTCAGATAAAAGATTATGAAATGTAGAATTTAATTCATCAAATATAAATTCAATTTGAGCACTAGGGGATCTTACCTCATCCTCAAGACCCATTAGATATAAATTGGTAGTTTTTGTGGTCTCTTCTTCTTCGGTTGAGGTCGATTCCTCACTGTCACTCTATGTGGCAACCATCGCTTTATTTTTCTTCTTCTTAAAAAATTTCTTCAATAATGGACAATCTGGATGAATGTGTCACAGTTTCTTACATTCATGGTAGGTGGGGACTTATTCCTTTTCCTTTTCCTTGGAATGCTCTCCTTGTTTATAGAATTATCTATTGAATCTTCCTTTCTTCCTTCCCATTAACTTTCTAGATCTCCTCATGACCATTACGATGTCTTCGTCTTCTAGATCATCTTCTGAGGAGGTGGAGTCATCTTCTGATTCCTCATCTATCTTTGATTCCAATGCAGCCTTAAAAGCAATTCTCTTTTTCTTCTTTAGATCATCATTAGTTCTATGCTGCATGAGTAGTTCATGTGTGATGAGCGAACCCATTAATTCATCCATAGGCAAGGTGTTTAAATCTTTAGCTTCCTAGATGGCGGTCACTTTAGGGTCCCATTTTTTCAGAAGTGATCTCAAGATCTTCTGTACCAAGTCAGCATTTGAGTAAACCCCGCCATGACTTTTCAAATCATTAATAATATCTATAAATCTAGTATGCATGGCAGAGATATTTTCAGTAGGTTCCATTTTAACCAATAAGTTCATCGATTTAAATTATGTAGATTGGTTGAGGAACCTCAGAATTATATAAGCTCAGGGGAAAATTGCCTATATCCTCGATTCTCCTGATCCACTTTTGGCAGGAGAGGATGCTACTAAGGAGGAAAGGGCCACATATAAAATTTGGCAAAATGACAGCATGAGTGTCAAGTGCATCATGTTGGCCTCAATGAGTAATGAGTTACAAAGGCAACATGAGAAAATAGAGCCTCAATCCATATTACTCAATCTTAAGGAGCTATATGGAGAGCATATCGGACTGCACGATATGAAATATCGAAGTAGTTGTTTCAAGCATAAATGAGTGAGGGTTCTTCTATCTAGGCTCATTTCCTTATAATGATTGACTTGATCACTCGATTAAGTCATTTAGGGTTTGCGATGGATGGGGAACTGAATTATGACTTGATCCTAAAGTGGTGTGGGCACCAGGATTCGACAAAGGCTCCTCAACTCTCTGTGGATCTTAGATTAGGGTTCCACTTCTTTGTGTCTTGTAATAAGGCTTCAAGTCTCAAATTTGTAATTGTCTTTTTCTTTGAATTGAGTATGTACCTTGACCAATTAGGTCAAATTGAGTCCTGTACTAAGTCGAGTCGTAAATCAAGTCCTGTCTGAATCTATTAGAAGTATGGGTCCATCAACAGAGGCTCCTCAACCCTCTGTGGATCTCAGATTAGGATTCCACTTCTTTGTGTCTTGTAATAAAGCTTCAAGCCTCAAATTTGTAATTGTCTTTTGCTTTGAACTAAGTCTGTACCTTGACCAATTAGGTCAAATTGAGTCCTGTACTAAGTCGAGTCGCAAATCGAGTCCAGTCTGAGTCTATTAGAAGTATGGGTCCATCGATAGAGGCTCCTCAACCCTATGTGGATCTTAGATTAGGGTTCCACTTCTTTGTATCTTGTAATAAGGCTTCAAGCCTCAAATTTGTAATTATCTTTTGCTTTGAATTAAGTCTGTACCTTAACCAATTAGGTCAAATTGAGTCATGTACTAAGTCGAGTCGCAAATCGAGTACAGTCTGAGTCTATTAGAAGTATGGGTCCATTGCAAGAGTGGGTCTTAAAATTTAGTCTCCTTGGAAGCAAGTAGGGAAAGAATCCAAGTCAACTCAGGGCTCACTTATGCATCCTACATGGTGCCATGTGGACAGCACACTTCGCATGCAAGGACACCCAATGGGGAGAACCACTTCACTTGGTTCAAGCCTTTTTCCCTCCCCCCCATCAAGCTCATTACCATGTAAGGGTGGTCGGCCAAGGAAGAAGTCAATGGAAGATAATGGAGGGAATTCAAATCCCTTACTTCAACCTCTCTAATCAAGCCTTCTTCCCAATTTGCTTCAACCTCTTTGGAAGGGAAAGACAAGAGCCTTGGATGCCTCCACCTTACACTCCCCTTGTCAAGCCTTGTACCAAAGAAAGAACACCAACGAAGGAAGGAGGAAGAACACATGCCTTGCTCCAAGCCCCTCTTCATGCCTTCTTCCAAAACCAAGAAGATTCTTACCATGCTCAACGTGCCAATAACCTCACTCTAAGCCATGCATCATGCCACGCCCAAACCAAGCTACCTATGGTCGGCCAAAGAGAAGAGAAGGTCAATGCTTTTGGTTCCAACCCAAGAAATTTGTAATTTTTTTCATTTGAAATTCGAATGGGCATTCGGTGCCTATTTAAAGGACCCAATCCCTCCATTGTAAGGGAATTGAATGATTAAATGAAAAAGAGAGCTTGAGTTTTGTTTCTCCTCCAACCATTGTCTCTTAGACAAGGTTTGAGTGAAGTTTCCTTCGTCCCCAGGGACGTCGAGTGGTGTGAGGCAACCTTTCGGTCGCCTCAGGGTGTCGCAAGTCCTTCGTCCTCCTGGACATCGAGTGGTGTGTGGCCACAATCTTTCGTACTCCGAGACATCGCGGAGTGCGAGGCCCCAAGTTATCTCCTTCTTCGACTTCAGAATCCAGCCGGACACCAGGCTCGAAGCACCTTCTCAACCCTATCTTAGTCCATTTCAATACATCTCTCCACTTCGTTAATCCCTACTTTGCTTTTCTACAGGTCCTCCTTGGTATCTCGAGCACCAAAGACAGTCTGCTTTGCCATCGTGACCATCTGACCAAAAGCCAGTGAATCTGCAGGTTCGATTGCTCGGGCATCCAGGCCGCATCCGCCGAGTTGAGCGATCTCTGCATCGGGCGCTTCGGACGTGCGAGGTTTGCCCCTATCTCCTAAGTAGGTATTGTGTTTCGAGCTTAGTCCTATCGGGGTTTCTTAATCCCGGGATCCTGTTCTCGTTTTCACTATTTAGGGACTTGAATTGCTATTGTAGGCTTCTATTATTCAACTTCTCTTATTTCAAGTCTTTGTTTGTCATCGGGAATCAAAAACCTAAGAAAATCATCTAAAACTCATCAACTATAAAAATTCCTTTGTATCATAAGCATCCATACTAGCATCTCTAGCCCTATCCCCCTACTTCATTAGTGGTATTTGAGCTCTATTCCAAAAATAACAAGTGGGAGAGTTGCTTAGGATGGGTTTTCTTAGGGAGAGTTTATGTCCCTGTGCCATCCCTGCCCTACTTATCCCTAAGAAAGATAGGACCTGGAGAATGTGTGTTGATAGCAGTGCTATCAACAAAATTACAATCAAATATAAGTTTCCTATTCCTCGCCTGGATGATATGCTCGATATGATGGCCGATGCCATTATCTTTTCCAAGATAGACCTCAAGAGAGGTTACCACCAAATTAGGATTCGACCAGGGGATGAATGGAAGACGACTTTTAAGACTAAGGATGGTCTGTTCGAGTGGGTAGTGATGCCTTTCGGGTTGTCTAATGCACCCAGCACCTTTATGAGAGTCATGACCCAAGTCTTGCACGAGTTCATTGGAAAATTATTAGTAGTATATTTTGACGACATCTTGATATATAGCAAGACCAAAGAGGACCATCTTAACAACTTAAGGTTTGTTTGCCAAACCCTTAGGGAGAATAGCCTTTATGCCTACCCTAAGAAGTGTGAATTTATGACAACTAGGGTTATCTTCTTAGGCTTTGTAGTTACCCCTAAAGGAGTTTCCGCCGACCCCGAAAAAGTTAAAGCTATAGTTGAGTGGCCTGTCCTTGCTAGTATCCATGATGTACGTAGTTTCCATGGCCTAGCCAAATTTTATAGATGTTTCATTCAGGGATTTAGTTCAATTGTAGCACCTATAACTGACTGCATCAGGAAGGGAGGTTTTCAATGAACTAAAGCTGCAGACAAAGCCTTCCTTGAAATTAAGGATAGAATGATACAAGCACCTGTCCTAAGATTGCCAAATTTTTCTAAAATTTTTGAGGTTGCTTGTGATGCTTCGGGAGTTGGAATCGATGGGGTACTTAGTCAGGAAAATCACCCCATGGCCTTTTTTAGCAAAAAATTTAATGGGGCCAAAATTAAGTACTCGACTTATGATAAAGAGTTTTATGCAGTCATCCAAGCCCTTAGTTACTTGAGGCACTACCTGTTATCCCATGAGTTTGTTCTTTTTTCAGACCATGAAGCCCTACGATACCTGAACTCCCAGAAAAGATTGAACCCTAGGCACGCTAAGTGGGTTGAGTATATCCAAGCTTATACCTTTGTGCTTAAACATCGTGCTGGTACTGAGAATAAGGTAGCTAATGCCCTTAGCCGTCGTGCCCTGTTGTTAAACATAGTTAGGACTGAGGTTGTAGGATTTGACCGACCTAAGGAGCTGAAAAATAAATAGTGCAGGTGGTTTGACATGATCCTACACTAGGCAAGCAAACAACTGCGGGAGCAGATTGGATTTTAAAAATATTTTTAAAAATTCGCACAGCGAAAATCTGCTCCGCCCAGAAACTAATCTAATTCTAGTTGCAAATAGGCATGTAAGATGATATAAAATATTTATATAATGTTTGAATTAAAAATTCAAATCATGCATGAAAAAAATATATTTTTTTCAGACCTTATTCTGACTGGAATAACTCTGGGATAAAGCTGGAATAGGCTGGAATAAGTGGGATAAACTTATTCCAGTCTTCTTCCTCCTTGGACCGTTGAAAATTCTGTTTTGGGCTTTCAAAACGTCATCCAAATGGTAGCTTCCGGAGCTCCGTTTCCTTCCGAATCGAAGTAGCAGCAAGGTGGAGGTCTTCTTTGATCTCCAACAAAGAACTGCAAGAAAAAGTTAGCCAAAAAAATATAGAAATTCGCCAAAGTCTGCTGCCAGAAATTCTATAGCAGAACTGTAACAGCAACTTGTTCTTCATGTTGGGAGATGCAGCAGCGATCCCGGCTCGCGTGGCTTGTTCCCAGGAGTAGAAGAATACTCCCTCTAGAGGGGAGACATGCCGGGGGCTCACCGATCCCTCTCCACATGCGGTGCTAGCCACTGGAAGTGAGTAACACGGTCATAGGTAGCAGCAGATTTCTTTGCTCCAGTGCAAGAACTTTGAGCACCAGAAACAATGGGAAAAGAGTTTGGTTTCTCTCCCTCACACCCTCCAAAACCCAGCCTATAAGAGCAAACTCTAAGCTCTAAACCAGGGTGTCTCACAACATCTCAAAGAAGAACGCCCAGGTGCTATATTCACGGTGTTTTCACGGCTGAAAACTCTTTTTGAAACAGGGGACTGCTGGAGTTTATATAGGATAGCAGGGAGAGAGGGAGGTGGAGAGACGGGGAGGCTAAGAGGCAACAGCTGCCATTCCATTTAACCAGCAATTAAACGGGGGAAAAAGATAACGGGTGGAGGAGATGAAGAGGCACCCACAGCCAGCGTCGAACGTTTGGGATGTTTGGATTTCTCTTTGGTCGTTTGGCCTCATCCAGCGCATGTTTTTCCCAGCAAATGAACCGTGTTAAATGGTCAAGAAGAGAGAAAAACTGGTCCAAACATAACCGGTCCAAAACCATTTAAACCAATTTGGTTCAAACCCATTGGTTCAAATAACCAACGGTGGTTCAATTCAATTAAACCGGTCCGAGCCCAATAAAATTGGTTCAATTGGTTCACAACCAATTGGAGGCCGAAACGAACTCTGAATCAGTTCAAAACTGATTCAGAAAAATCCTGGCGTAAAGCTGGTCAACCCGGAATAATTTTCGGTTGACACAGACAAGGGCAAGATGGGAAAAAGAGTCCTCAAAAATACTGTGACCATAAAACCGAGACGATTCCCTATCATAATCGGTATCTGAATCAGAGAGTTATCCTCTGTGGCATGTGACCTTATAGGTTCGAACCTAAACGGTAGCACTAGAACAATTCTAGTACCAGCAAAGGAAACCATCTAGCAATGGGTCCCGGCATCCGGATAGGTCGAAGATGCGGGAGCAAACTATCAAACCTCTGGCATATGGTTACCGTATAATTCATCCCTTTGACCTCTAATACTCAGGACGACTGAGATTGGGCTGCCAACCCAGACTGAGTCAGTCGACTACGTGTCTCACCCTCACAAGCCTAGTGACTCTTCACTAGGGCTACCCCGGCCGAGGATTTGCTAAATTGAGATACTGCGAGACATTCAATCCAAACTGTTTGGATAGGTCAATTCCATCTTGGTCCATCACTGCTCCACAAGTACTTGCCTGTACCTAGAAACTTTCTGTCACCGGATTAAAAATTCAGGTAGTCCGGCACCAAAGCATAGGGAGTTGCTTAAAATCTACCGTGATGATCTCAGGTCGGAGGGACACATATACCCATATCCAATGTGAGTATCCCTTTGGCAGAAAGGGGCTGCACGGAGTCACGTTCAATGAGATATCACACATCCCACTTGTAGATCACATCAGTGTCACCACAATCATTTGGTCAAGAGGACAACCAAACGATGTGAACTACAACAACCTATACTTGATATATTGTCGTCCAGTACAATATATCCTTTGGTTGTGAACAAGGTTTATGGACCACTCGATACATCCTCTCTATATCGAAGTCAGCGTAGTTCTAAGGACTTCATCACATGGAAAGAGTTCATTTTAGGGAAATACAATATGTGATGAGCTGCCAAAAATAATATTTTATTAATTCATAAAAAGAATACAATACTTAGCACAACCGCCTACAACCCAGGCGATTGGCTTTGGGACATAATTCCCAACAACTCCCACTTGTACTAAAACCAATCAGAAGAGTATCTAATACCCATTTCCCATTTACAATAGTCGAACTCTTTTATTCCGAGGGCTTTAGTGAAGGGGTCGGCTAGATTTTCTTTTTCATTGATCTTCAGAAGATTGATGTTGCCTCGTTCCACGATCTCTCGTACGAGATGTTAGCGCCGCAAAATGTGCTTGGTGCGGTGATGAGCTTTAGGCTCCTTAGCTTGAGCAATGGCTCCAGTGTTGTCACAATACACCGGAACTGGACTATCTAGGGAAGGTGCCACCCCTAGATCTCTAAGGAACTTCCGCAACCACACAGCTTCCTTTGCTGCATCTGATGCTGCAATGTATTCTGCTTCGCATACCGAGTCTGCAACTGTTGCCTGCTTATAACTTTTCCAGCAGATCGCTCTTCCATTCAGGGTAAATACAAACCCTGACACACTCTTGCTATCATCTCTATCCGACAGGAAACTGGAGTCAGAGTACCCCACAAGTTTCAAGTCAGGTTCTCCATAAATCAGCCATTGATCTTTAGTATTTCTCAAATACTTAAGGATGGACTTAACCACCTTCCAATGTGCCTCACCTGGGTCAGACTGGTATCTGCTCACTACTCCTAGTGAGTATGCCACGTCTGGTCTAGTACAAGTCATAGCATACATGATAGAGCCTACCGCAGAAGCATAAGGTACTCTACTCATGCGCTCTCTTTCCTCAGGAGTTGTCGCACAATCCTTCTTGGAAAGAGTAATTCCAGAACCTATCGGGAGATAGCCTTTGTTGGAATTTTCCATGCTGAACCGTTTCAGCATGGTGTCAATGTACGTAGACTGGGACAATCCCTAAAGCTTCTTGGATCAATCTCTATAGATCTTCATACCTAGTGTGTAAGAAGCTTCACCCAAGTCCTTCATGGAGAACTGAGATAATAACCAGACCTTTATTCCTTGTAATGCTGCGACATCATTCCCGATTAATAGAATGTCGTCAACATACAGTACTAGGAATACAATCACAGAACCATTAACCCATTTATAGATGCACGGTTCTTCTCCATTCCTAACGAAGCCATACGATTTGATACACCTATCAAACCGTAAGTTCCAACTTCGAGATGCTTGCTTGAGTCCATAAATGGACCTCTGCAACTTGCATACTTTTGATTCATCTATGGATGTGAACCCATCAGGCTGTATCATATACACCTCCTCTTTCAGCTCCCCATTTAGGAAAGCGGTTCGGACATCCATCTGCCAGATCTCGTAATCAAAATATGCTGCCAAAGCAATCATGATCCGAATGGACTTGAGCATTGCCACAGGGGAGAAAGTCTCGTCATAATCGATACCATATTGCTGACGATACCCCTTGGAAACCAGACGGGCTTTATAGGTCTTTACCTTCCAATCTGCGCCCCTTTTCCTCTTAAAGATCCAATTACACCCGATGGGTTTTATTCCTTCAGGTGGATCAACCAATGTTCAAACATTGTTGATTTTCATGGACTCCATTTCAGATCGCATGGCTCCAAGCCATGCCTCATAGTCGGATCTCTAAAGTGCATCCATATAGGTGATCGGATCCTCATTGTTCTCATCGAGCTCAATGGGATCGCCGTCCCGGACCAAGAAACCGTAGTATCTGTCTGGCTGACGCGGTATTCTACCAGATCTCTTAATGGGTTCTGGGTGTGATTCAATCACAGCCGGTTCTACGATGTCCTTAGAGTGTGCAGGTTTTTCTATTGGCTGAACTTCATCAAGTTCAATTTTAGAAGCTATAGTTCCTTCTCCAAGGAACTCCTTTTCCAAAAAGATAGCTCTAAGAGCAACGAACACCTTTTGTTCATTTTCTAAATAGAAGTAATACCCTTTGGTTTCCTTAGGATAACCAATGAATAAACACCGATCAGACCTTGGACCAAGTTTGTCTTAGTCTAAACGTTTTACGTAAGCTGGACAACCCCAGACCCGATGGTGTGAGATTGAGGGTTTACATCCATTCCACATCTCATATGGAGTGGAGACAACAGACTTACTTGGAACATCATTTAATAAGTAACAGGCTGTTTGAAGCGCATATCCCCAAAAGGATAGCGGCAGAGTTGCAAAGCCCATCATGGATCGAACCATGTCCAACAAGGTTCGATTCTTCCTTTCGGACACACCAATCAACTATGGTGTACCTGGAGGAGTCCACTGAGAGAGAATTCCATTCTCCTCAAGATATGTCAAAAATATACCAGATAAGTATTCTCCACCTCGATCAGATCGAAGGGTTTAATACTTTTTCCAGTTTGCTTTTCTACGTCGTTACGGTATCGTTTGAACATTTCAAACGACTCAGACTTATGTCTCATTAAAAAGACATAACCAAACCTTAAAAAGTCATCTGTAAAAGTAATGAAATATTTGTATCCTCCTCTGGCACTAACTATCATCGGTCCATATACATCAATATGTATTAGACTTAGAAGTTCTATAGCTCGTTCACCTTTTCCAGTAAAAGGTGACTTGGTGATTTTACCTAGTAAACAGGATTCACAAGTGGGCAGTGATTCAGAATCACCTACCTCGAGGAGTCCATCTCCTCGCATCTTGTTTATCCTATTTTGGTTAATATGACCTAGCCTACAGTGCCAAAGATAAAAATCATTGACATTATCTAATCTTGGGCATTTGCTAGAAGTGTAGATTACACTAACAGGCCTTGATAGTACGTATATGCCATTATTTATTCTAGCTTTCATTATAACAGAGTTATTCAAAATAATATTGCAAAAATCTCCTTTTATTGATAGTTCAAAACCATAATTGGGCAAAAGGCCTACAGAGATTATGCTCATATGAAACTAGGACAATAGTGACAGTCGACTAGTTCGACAGTACAAGACTCAAAGACAAGATGCAAGACTCCGACCGCCAGTACTGGAACACGATTTCCATTCCCGACGCTTAGAAACTGTTCTCCATCTTCAAATCTTTTGCTAACTAGAAGTCCCTGTAACAAATTACAAACGTTAATTGGACTACCAGTATTCAATACCCAGTTAGCAGTATCAACAATTGAGTAACTACAAGGTTTTATTATATAAATACCTCGTTTAGCAAACTTCTGCTTCCTTGGCCTATTCGAATCAAGGGACGCAATATAAAGAGGACAATTCCTCTTCCAGTGTCCATTCTTCTTGCAGTAGAAACACTATGCAGAAGATTGATCAGCCTTGTACTTCCTGGTCTGACTATGGCCAGGAGCATTCTACACCTTCTTTCCCCTTTTATTTATTTTCTTCTTCCCTTTCTTAAAGGGACGACGACCTCTACTACCTCCCACTAAATTCACCACCCCCTTATTCAGTTGGTGGTCTTTCTTGAAAGTCTACAACAAACCCAAAAGACCATGGTAGTTGACTGCAGGCTTGTTCATTCTATAATGATCGAGAAAATTAAGATAGGAAGAGGGAAAAGAATTCAGGATCGCATCCTTGCCGAGCTGATCGTGCAAGGGGCATCCGAGTTTTTCCAGTTTTTCAATTAACTCGATCATGTACAATACATGATCGGAGACTGAACCACCATTCGGCATCTTGGAGTTGTACATGGCACAAGACACTTTGTACCATTCTACATCATCCGGGGTGCCGAAGGATTCCTTCAACTTTTGAAGGAATTCATCAGGATGGGCCTCCTTGAATTTGCGACTGAACTCGTCGTTCATCGCCGCAAACATAATGCATCGGACAGTTGTGCGATCAGAAACCCACTTCAGATAAGTGTCTCTAATCGCACTCCGTGCATTAGTGGGAGGGATTTCAGGTGCCAGATCCGTTATCACATAGAGGATCCGTTCATGCTCCAGAACTATTCTTAATCTTCGATACCAACTATCGAAGTTGTTATCCTTTAACTTCTCGTTATCGAGAAGTGACCGGAGTGATAAATTAGAAGACATCTGAAAAGAAAATTAGACCAAATTAGTGTATGAATTAATAATTTAACCAAAAGTCTTGGATTTTAGCCTAAAGGTTTCTCCCACTAATTTTTCAGATTGGTAGCCTCTAACTCCAATCCGTGAAAACACTTTTTCAAGTGGGTACTGAAATCCAATAGGTCATGCACGAGCCCAACTTTGGCCAGCTCACCCATACGAGCCTAAAGGTAGGTTCGTAAACTAATTGTTTTCCTAAACAATTTTCAGTATTTCATTTTGCCCCAGAGAACACCCCAATCGGCCTTGGGGCCTCCTATTGCGGGTCTTTGGTTAGGTCTAACCATTAAAATGACAAATCCAATGCTTCCAGCTAACTAAAGACCAAGCCTGACTTTGGCCGGCCCACCTGGTCCCATTAAGGAGGTTGCACTGAACCATCATTGATCAGATAGAAATTCCAATCGCCGGATGTACACCAGTTCTATGGAACTGTCGATGCACACCAAGCTAGTGGACATATTTCTATCCAACTTAATGAGAGGCTAAGACAATGTCAACTCCTTGACTTAGTCTTTTTAAGGACCTAATAATTTTAGAGGATTTTTAATTATGACAGAAGAAAAAGACAAGGACATGGATCATCCTCCCACTGAATTAATCAGATTCCAGGAGGGTTGATTTAAATCAACAAATGATCCATGGGCACCTATAGATCAGTCAGACCGATCAACCTGGGTGACATGGGTTAACTCGAGTCATTGAGCTTTTCCAATCAGTTCTGGTCGACTCGACTAGCCAGGTAGGTGAGACATGGGTGAGTATCCGCCATTAACCATCTTTCCTAGACACCAACCAAGTTAGCCAGGAAAGAGGTAGCATCATACAACCATGATCACAATGCCAAACCTACCTCGACACCAGTCGTTTTACCAGACTCGATCAGACTAGCTTGAGGACTCGGGCATCCATTGAGCCACTAATTGGATCCATTTTAGATGAACGGATCAACTAATCTAACTATTAGATAGTTCTAAAGAAGGACCTTAAACAACTTTTGTTTAATCTTCTTGTTATCCGATTCAACTAAACTTAGGTCTAACCCATCAATGGACCCAACTAGTCAGCTAACCCATTTAACCCAAAATGGCTTATGCAAATTTGATTAGATTTAATAAACCTAAAAAAAAAATTTTAATAAGACAAACACTTAATTAAAATAATTTTTAATTAAGCCTTTATGTAAAACATTTTTTACATACCAAATCATGCATCAAGATATTTTACAAATATTTTATATCCAATATAAAACATGCCTAAAATATGTATCACCAAATTAAAACAATTTTTAATTTTTAACATTCTTTAAGGATCATTCTGAAGAGGCCAACACAGACAATCCGCATCGTGTCAAAGAAACACGGTCATAGTGAAGGTCTCAACTAGGTTCTAAAAAAAAATTTGGATACATTTTAGATTAAACCAATTTTAATCTATTAAACATGCATACTAGATTAGATTACAAATGCAACCTGACTCTAATACCATTGAAAGAAAAAAAAGTGCAGGTGGTTTGACATGATCCTACACTAGGCATGTGAACAATTTTGGGAGCAGATTGGATTTTAAAAATATTTTTAAAAATGCGCAACGAAAATCTACTCCGCCCAGAAACTAATCTAATTCTAGTTGCAAATAGGCATGTAAGATGATATAAAATATTTATAAAATGTTTGAAATAAAAATTCAAATCATGCATGAAAAAAAATAATTTTTTTCATACCTTATTCTGGCTGGAATAACTCTGGGATAAAGCTGGAATAGGCTAGAATAAGTGGGATAAACTTATTCCAGTCTTCTTCCTCCTTGGACTGTTGAAAACTCTATTTTGGGCTTTCAAAATGTTGTCCAAATAGGCTTTCAAAATGTCGTCCAAATGGCAGCTTCCGGAGCTCCGTTTCCTTCCAAATCAAAGCAGCAGCAAGGTGGAGAAGTCTTCTTCGATCTCCAACAAAGAACTGCAAGAAAAAGTTAGCCAAAAAAATATAGAAATTCAGCAAAGTTTGCTGCCAGAAATTTTGCAGCAGAACTGAAACAGCAACTTGTTCTTCGTGTTGGGAGCTGCAGCAGCGATCCCGGCTCGCATGGCTTGTTCCCAGGAGTAGAAGAATACTCCCTCTAGAGGGGAGACATGCCGGGGGCTCACCGATCCCTCTCCACATGTGGTGCTAGCCGCTGGAAGTGAGTAACACGGTCACAGGTAGCAGCAGATTTTTTTGCTGCAGTGCAGAACTTTGAGCACCAGAAATAATGGGAAAAGAGTTTGGTTTCTCTCCCTCACACCCTCCAAAACCCAGCCTATGAGAGCAAACTCTAAGCTCTCAACCAGGGGGTCTCTCAACCTCTCAAAGAAGAACGCCCAGGTGCTTCATTCATGGTGTTTTCATGGCTAAAAACTCTTTTTGAAACAGGGGATTGCTGGAGATTATGTAGGAAAGCAGGGAGAGAGGGAGATGGAGAGATGAGGAGGCCAAGAGGCAGCAGCTGCCATTCCATTTAACCAGCAATTAAACGGGGGAAAAAGATCACGGGTGGAGGGGAGGAAGAGGTGCCCACAGCCAGCGTCGAACATTTGGGACGTTTGGATTTCTCTTCGGTCGTTTGGCCTCCTCTAGTGCAAGTTTTTCCCAGCAAATGAACTGTGTTAAACGGTCAAGAGGAGAGAAAAACCTGTCCAAACATAACCGGTCCAAAACCATTTAAACCAATTTAGTTCAAACCCATTGGTTCAAATAACCGACGGTGGTTCAATTCAATTGAACCGGTCCGAGCCCAATAAAATTGGTTTAATTGGTTCACAACCAATTGGAGGCCGAAACGAACTCCGAATCAGTTCAAAACTGATTCAGAAAAATCCTGGCGCAGAGCTGGTCAGCCCGGAACAATTTTTGGTTGACACAGAAAAGGGCAAGACAGGAGAATGAGTAACCATAAAACCGAGATGATTCCCTATCACAATCGATATCCGGATCAGAGAGTTATCCTCTGTGGCATGTGACCTCATAGGTTCGAACCTAAACGGTAGCACTAGAACAATTCTAGTACCAGCACAGGAAACCATCTAGCAATGGGTCCCGGTGTCCGAATAGGTCGAAGATACGGGAGCAAACTATCGAACCTCTGGCATATGGTTACTGTATAATTCATCCCTTTGATCTCTAATGCTCAGGACGACTGAGATTGGGCTGCCAACCCAGACTGAGTCAGTCAACTACGTGTCTCAACCTCGCAAGCCCAGTGACTCTTCACTAGGGCTACCCCAGCCGAGGATTTTCTAAATTGAGATACTGCGAGACATTCAATCCAAATTGTTTGGATAGGTCAATTCCATCTTGGTCCATCACTGCTCCACAAGTACTTGCCTGTACCAAGAAACCTTCCATCACCGGATTAAAAATCCGGGTAGTCCAGCACCAAAGAACAGGAAGTTGCTTGCAAGCTACCGTGATGACCTTAGGTTGGAGGGACACATATACCCATATCCAATCATGAGTATCCCTTTGGCAGAAAGGGGCTGCACGGAGTCACGTACAATAAGATATCACACATCCCACTTGTAGATCACATCAGTCTCACCACACTCATTTGGTCAAGAGGACAACCAAACGATGTGAACTACAACAACCTATACTTGATATATTGCCATCCAGTACAATATATCCTTTGGTTGTGAACAAGGTTTAAGGACCACTCGATACATCCTCTCTATATCGAAGTCAGTGTAGTCCTAAGGACTTCATCATATGGAAGGAGTTCATTTCAGGGAAATACAATATGTGATGAGTTGTCAAAAATAATATTTTATTAATTCATAAAAAGAATACAATACTTAGCACAACCACCTACAACCCAGGCGATTGGCTATGGGACACAATTCCCAACAGGAGTAATATGAATCTTGTCCTGACTTTAGTGAGATCTTTCAGTCTAATCTTCAAGAACCATCTAGTTCCCATAGTGACTATACCTTACAGGATGGTTATCTCTTCAAGGGTAATAAGTTATGCATTCCCACGACTTCACTCCGAGATTTTTTAGTGTGGGAAACCCATGCGGGAGGCCTAGCTGGTCACTTTGGTAGGTAGAAGACCACTTTAGCTATTGAAGACCAGTTATTTTGGCCTGGCCTTAAGAAAGATGTCATCAACATTGTCTCTAGGTGCCGGACCTGTGCTATGGCCAAGCAGCAGAAATAAAATACTGGCCTTTACACACCCTTGCCCGTACCTAGTCACCCTTAGCAAGACCTCAGTATGGATTTTGTGGTTGGATTACCCAAGACTACAAGGAAGAATGATTCTGTCTTTGTAGTAGTGGATAGGTTCTCCAAAATGGCTTATTTTATACCCTGCTCCCAGACCCTAGATACTTCTAAGGTTGCCAAGCTTTTTCTGGAACATGTGGTTAAGTTACATGGCCTACCCAAGACCATAGTGTCTAATAGGGATGTCAGCTTCACTAGCTATTTCTGGAAAACCCTTTGGCACCTCTTAGGCACCAAGCTCCAGTTCTCCACTGCCTACCACGTGCAAATCGATGGACAAACTGAGGTAGTCAACCATAGCCTAGGAAACCTTCTTAGATGGTTGATAGGCGAACATACGGGAAATTGGGATCTTCTTTTTGGTGCGGGCACCAGAATCAGAAGAAGACTTCAGGGTTTCATCTGGATCTCTGAATGACCTTGCCCGAAGATTAGGGTTTGTAATAAGGGTTGACCTGGTCAACCAGATTATTTTATTTCATTGAGTCTGCATTTCATTTTGTTGAGTCATGTTGACTCAGTCTAAGTCCAAGTCAAGTCCTGGTTGACACCATTCACTAGGGTGTCATTTTTTCTTCCAAGGCCAAATGCAAGTGAACACCACACTCCCAGCCACACTCCCAGGACCAGTTGGGGCCACATTTCATCCTGGTGTCCCTTGTCCCCACGCCCAAGAGAGCAAGAAAATTTTCTTAGGAGAAGTCAAGGAAGGCGCCCACAAGCTGCCAAAAGTAACCAAGCTAAAGGAGCAGGAGATTTTTCTTGGAGAGGATTTCAAGGTAGGCGCCCACACCTGCCTAAAGTACCTGGCTATGAATGGAAGGAGCCTAGTCTTGGGGAGAATGACTAGGAGATGAGTATTTTCTTCAAAGAAAGAGCAAGTCATGGAAGGAAAACCTCCATGACTTAAGGAGATGAACTAGGAGGTGCCCCACATACCTGCCATATAAAGCCATCACCTTGCATTTGAGGCCGTCCACTCCAAGGAAAGAAGCTTGGTCGGTCAAGGGAAGGTTTTTCATGCTTAGGATGAATGTTTAGTCCCACATGAGAAGTAGTGTAATTTTGTTTCTCTTGCATGGTCTATATATTGGACCCTTATGTAATCTTTTGATAATGAATGAGTAAATGAAACCTTTTCTTGTATTGAGCTTGTGTTCTCTTCTTCCGCACTTCTTTGAGTGTTGAGCTTCATGAGGGAGTAGATCCGGGTTCCATTGGAGCCTTGAGGAGGTGAGAGATCTCCAAAGTTACCAAAACCCTGCCCTGTTTTAATCCCTGGTCGCCAACCCTAATTTTCTTTCATCATCCTAGCCGCCAACACCCAAATTCCTAAACCCTATTCCCACTTCAATCAAGGCCACCATCTCCTTCTCCAAGCCACCGCCCTACCAGCCAAACCCTAAATCCACTCCATCTTCCACCGCCACCTCCATACTCTTCCCTCATCTTCAAAGTTCGAGCAGTCCGGAGCTATCCCAGGTAAAGGTCTCTTCCTTGATTTTCTCACATCATTATCTTGTTCTTCATCCTTTCCAATCCATAGTACGAGAAGAAGGCCAACCTTGCCATAGGACTACAATCCGAGGATCCATTGCAAAGATACCCCGTCTCCAAGGATCCTCCAATCTGCTCGAGAGTGTCCTTCAATTGAAGCAAAGAGAGATATCACAGTCTGGTATAAAACCTTCTCTTCTCTCTTCGTCTGTTTCTTGAAAGAGGAGCAAACCCTAGGTCTGGGGGTTTCTCAATCCCCAGCGATCCTACTTCTTTATTACTCTAATAATCTACTCTTTTGAATTGTGCTTTCTTTCAGTGCATATTTTTTTTCAATATTAGTTAGCCTTGTTTTTGAGTCAAGCCAACTTCTAAAAAAATACAAAAAAAAAATTAGTCTTAATTTATTTCCGCATCGCATCATCTTATTTGTTCTGCATCACTTTTACCTCAAGCTAAATTCGCCTACAACAGTTCTGTGAATAGGACCACCAAGATGAGTCCTTTTGTAGTTGTCTGTGGATACAAGCCTAACCGACCTCTTTACCTAATTCCCCTACCCATCCATGCACGTGTCTCCAAGTCCATTGATTCACTTGTACAGCATATTAGGGACATGCATAAAGAAATTAGCCAGAAAATTAATATAAGTAATAACATATATAAAAGACTGGCTGATTCTCGAAAGCGAGCAAAAGAGTTTGAAATAGGGGATTTTGTAATGATTAGGCACTGACCTAAACAGTTTCCACTGGGAACCGTTAAGAAGCTTCATGCTCGTGGGGCGGGTCCCTTTAAAGTGATTAGGAGAATGGGCCCTAATGCATATATGCTAGAATTACCTCTGGATTATCGAATTAGCTCGACATTCAATATCTCTGACTTAGTCGAGTATAGGGAACCGGCAAACATACCCAGCGAGCCATTTGGGCCTTACCTTCCTTTAAAGAGTGAACCTGAACCTGAGTGTCCACATCCAAATATACCTGAGTGAGGAGAGCAAATCGAGCGTGTCCTGGATGACCAAGCTATCACTACCCGGGACAAAGCCTATCAACGTTACTTGGTCCGATGGCAAGGCCGACCCAAATCTGATGACTCGTGGATCACACGGGAGGACCTGCAGTGCATCGACCTCGATAACCTGGAGAGGTACCAAAGCCAAACTAACCCTTACTCGATAGGGTCGAGTTACTCCTACCCCAAAGAACTGGTGTGGGCACCATGATCCGATAGAGGCTCCTCAACCCTCTATGGATCTCAGATTTGGGTTCCACTTCTTTGTGTCTTGTAATAAGGCTTCAAGCCTCAAATTTGTAATTTTGTTTTGCTTTGATTTGAATCCGTACCTTGACCAATTAGGTCAAATTGAGTCCTGTACTAAGTCGAGTTGCAAATCGAGTCCAGTCTGAGTCTATTAGAAGTATGGGTCCATCGACAGAGGCTCCTCAATCCTCTGTGGATCTCAGATTAGGGTTCCACTTCTTTGTGTCTTGTAATAAGGCTTCAAGCCTCAAATTTATAATTGTCTTTTACTTTGAATTGAGTCTGTACCTTGACCAATTAGATCAAATTTAGTCCTGTACTAAGTCGAGTTGCAAATCAAGTCCAGTCTGAGTCTATTAAAAGCATGGGTCTATTGCAAGAATGGGTCTTAAAATTTAGTCTCCTTGGAAGCAAGTAGGGAAAGAATCCAAGTCAACTCAGGGCCCACTTATGCATCCTACATGGCACCATGTGGGCAGCACACTTGGCATGCAAGGATGCCCAATGGGGAGGACCACTTCGCTTGGTTCAAGCCTTTTTCCCTACCCCCCATCAAGCTCATTACCATGTAAGGGTGATCGGCCAAGGAAGAAGTCAATGGAAGATAATGGAGGGAATTCAAATCCCTTACTTCAAGCTCTTTAATCAAGCCTTCTTCCCAATTTGCTTCAACCTCTTTAGAAGGGAAAGACAAGAGCCTTGGATGCCACCACCTAACACTCCCCTTGTCAAGCCTTGTACCAAAGAAAGAACACCAACCAAGGAAGGAGGAAGAACACATGCCTTGCTCCAAGCCCCTCTTCTTGCCTTCTTCCAAAACCAAGAAGATTCTTGCCAAGTTCAAGGTGCCAAGAACCTCACTCCAAGACATGCATCATGCCATGCCCAATCCAAGCTGCCTTTGGTCAGCCAAAGAGAGGAGAAGGTCAATGCTTTTGGCACCCACACAAGAAATTTGTAATTTTTTTCATTTGAAATTCGAATGAGCCTTAGGTGCTTATTTAATGGACCCAATCCCTCCATTGTAAGGTAATTGAATGATTAAATGAAAAAGAGAGCTTGAGTTTTGTTTCTCCTCCAACAATTGTCTCCTAGACTAGGTTTGAGTGATGTTTCCTTCATCCCCAGGGACGTCGAGTGGTGTGAGGACACCTTTTCATCGGCCCAGGGCATCGCAAGTCCTTCGTCCTCCTGGACGCCGAGTGGAGTGAGGCCATAATCCTTCATCCTCCGGGATGTCACGGGGTGCGAAGCCCCAAGTTATCTCCTTCTTCGACTTCAAAATCCAGTCAGACACCAGGCTCGAAGCCCCTTCTCAACCCTATCTTAGTCCATTTCAATACGTCTCTCCACTTCGTTAATCCCTACTTTGCTTTCCTACAGGTCCTCCTTGGTATCTCGGGCACCGGAGACAGTCTGCTTTGCCATCGCGACCATCCGACCGAAAGCCGGTGCATCAGTGGGTTCGACTGCTCGGGCATCCAGGCCGCATCAGCCAAGTTGAGCGATCTCTGCATCGGGCGCTTCAAACGTGTGAGGTTTGCCCCTATCTCCTAAGTAGGTATTGTGTTTCGAGCTTAGTCCTACCGGGATTTCTTAATCCCGAGATACTGTTCTCGTTTTCACTATTTAGGGACTTGAATTGCTAGTGTAGGCTTCTATTGATCAACTTCTCTTATTTCTAGTATTTGTTTGTGATCGGGAATCAAAAACCTAAGAAAAACATTTAAAACTCATCAACTATAAAAATTCCTTTGCATCATGAGCATCCATACTAGCATCTCTAACCCTATCCCCCTGCTTCATTAGTGGTATCTGAGCTCTATTCCACATCATAAAGTCCCTCTCAGATTTCTTCTCATATTTTATCATGAATTATCACATGAACAAGCTAAATTTATCATTGCTTGAGCTGCTGAATATGCTTAAAATTTCAGAGAGACACTTTAAAGGTGATAAGGCTCAGCTTCTTCTAGTTGATGGAAAGAAAAAGCAGGCAAAAAATAAGAGTTCAAAGAGGAAAAGGAACTCTAAGAGTAGGTTCTAGAAAAGGAAGAAGGCAAGGAAGCCCTCTACTAGTGGAACCTGCTATCATTGTGGAAAGCAAGGGCACTAGAAGAAGAATTGCATGTTATATCTTGCAAGTTAGAAGCAGGATGCTGTTGGTGCATCCAAAGGTTTGTACATGATACAAACAAACTTGTCATTGAGTTCTTCAACTTCTGATTCATGGGTACTAGATACCGCATGTGGAACTCATATCTGCAAGTTATTGCAAGGGTTACAGAGACCTAGAGGATTGAAGAAGGATGACTTCGAGCTGTTCGGTGTAAGTGGTGAACCCATTTATGCTGAAGCTATTGGCACCAATCTGATGTTATTGCCATCGGGCAATATTTTTGAATTAAAAGATTGTTATTATGTACCCAACATTATAAAGAATATTATTTCTATACCTTTGTTGTTGAAACAAGGTTATGAAATAAATATTTCGAGCCATGAGTGCTCAATCTTCTTTCCAAAGATGTTTTTTGATTGTGGTACATTTCTTAATGGTCTTATGATTCTATCACTCAATGAAGAAGTTATGCTTGCTGAAAACAAGAAGAGAAAGAGAGATAATATAAATGTAACATATCTTTGGCATTGCTGTTTGGGTCATATTAGTGAGTCTAGGATAAACAAGTTGTACAAAGAAAATTTCTTTGAGCCTTTTGATCATGAATCATTAGGAATTAGTGAGTCCTATCTTATGGGTAGGATGACCAAATCTCCATTCATTGGACATGGAGATAGGGCAACTGAGTTGTTAGATCCAGTACACATCGATGTGTGTGGTCCTATGATAACTCAAGCCAGAGGAGAATACTCTTATTTCATCAGTTTTACTAATGACTTATCGAGGTTCAGATATGTGTATGTCATGAAACACAAGTCTGAAGCCTTTGATAAATTCAAAGAGTATCAAAGTGAGGTCGAGAAACAAATTGGGCATAGTATTAAAGTCCTTCGGTCTGATTGAGGAAGAGAATACTTGTTTAGTTAATTTCTTGATCATCTTAAAGACAAAGGAATTCTCTCTAAATGGACCCCTCCAGATATGCCATAGTTAAATGGTGTAGCAGAAAGGAGGAATCGTACCTTATTAGATATGGTATGGTCCATAATGTACTTCACAAATCTTCTAGTATCCATCTAGGGTTATGCCCTGGAGACTACTACCCACATACTAAACAGGGTGCCATCAAAGGCAGTTAAGAGCACTCCATATGAATTATGGAAAGGAAAAAGGCCAAGTCTTAAATATTTTAAGATTTGGGATTGCCTTGCTTATGTTAGGAATGTTTTTGGACATAAGTTAAGTACTAGGGCTAATAAATGTAGGTTTGTAGGTTATCTTAAAAAAGGAATAGGATATCTTTTCTACCATCTTACTGAGCAAAAGATCATTGTCAATAGGCATGCCACATTCTTGGAAAGAGAATTTATCCAATAAGGGGCAGTGGAAGGATATTTGAACTTGAAGAAGTTCAACCTACACCTGAAGTAATCCCTCAACCAGATGTTTTTAAGGTTCAGGAACAACCACAACACACACCTCCTCTCTATAGGTCAAAGAGAGTGCGAAATGTACCTCCCAGATATAGTTTTGTCATTGGAAATGATAATGAAGCCAGTACCATACAAGATGATGATTCTGTGACCTGTACGGAAGCTATCATGAGTAAAGACTCTGGCAAATGGCTGGAAGCCATGAAATCTGAAATAGAATCAATGTACTCTAATCAGGTTTGGACTTTAGTAGATCCACTTGAGGGAGTAAACCCAATTGGGTGTAAATAGATCTTCAAGAAGAATATAGGAGTAGATGGTCAAGTTGAGACCTATAAGGCAAGGCTGGTAACGAAAGGTTTCAAACAAAAACATGGCATTGACTATGATAAGACTTTTTCACCAGTAGCCATGCTCAAGTACATTCGGATATTGCTTGCTATAGCTGCAAACTATGATTATGAGATATGGCAAATGGACGTAAAAACTGCTTTCCTTAATGGATACCTTAAAGAAGAAGTCTATATGTTACAGCTAGAAGGGTTTGTCTCGACTGAGAGACCAAACAAAGTATGTGGGCTTAAAAAATCCATTTATGGGTTAAAGCAAGCATCAAGGAGTTGGAACATCTACTTTGATGAAACAATCAAAGATTTTGGTTTCGTCAAGAATGTGGATGAACCCCGTGTGTACAAGAAGACAAGTAGGAGTGCCCTTGTTTTCTTAGTTTATTTATGTCGATGACATACTCATCATTGGGAATGATATCCCAATGTTACAATCAATCAAATCTTAGCTATCCAAGTACTTTTCCATGAAGGATTTTGGAGAGGCATCTTATATACTGGGTATAAAGATCTACAGAGATAGATCTAAAAGGATGCTAAGCTTATCCCAATCTAGGTACATTGACTTAATGTTGAAGAGATTCAAGATGAAGAGAAGTAAAAGAGGTTACTTGCCTATGAGTCAAGGCATACATCTCTCTAATAAGATGTTTCCTAAGACACCAGAAGTGAGAGAAAGAATGAGTATGATTCCATTGGCTTCGATTATAGAATCAAAGATGTTTTTCTCCTATATGGTG
This sequence comes from Areca catechu, assembly GCA_021397845.1. Taxonomy (NCBI): domain Eukaryota; kingdom Viridiplantae; phylum Streptophyta; class Magnoliopsida; order Arecales; family Arecaceae; genus Areca; species Areca catechu. The sequence goes on from CM038041.1 coordinate 75,562,629, forward strand.
GATCATAGTTGAAACTAGAAAGGTATATAGATTCTAGTTTTCAATCAAATCCGGATGATAGCAAATCCATATCAGGGTATGTCTTCACCCTATATGGTGGTGTAGTGAGTTGGAAGAGTACAAAGCAGCAAACCATAATTGACTCAATTACTGAGGCAGAGTACATAGCTGCTAGTGAAGTCGTAAAGGAAGTGGTGTGGATGAAGATGTTCATCACGAAATTAGGCGTGGATCCTACTATACAACAACTAGTGCCACTTTATTATGATAACACTAGAGCTGTTGCACAAGCAAAGGAACTAAGGTCTCATTATAGGTCTAAGTACATCCTAAGATGCTTCCACCTCGTTTGAGAGATCATAGAAAGACAAGATGTGATTATCGAATGGGTAGATACAAATAATAATATAGTAGACCCATTCACTAAAGCACTACCATAATTGCAGTTTGATCGCCACTTAGATTGTATGGGTATAAAATACAAAGACTATTGGCTTTAGTGCAAGTGGGAGATTGAAAGAATAATTCCCTAAAAGCCAATCTTTACAAGGAAATTTCTATGATCTTCCAACTCATGTATGATAATATTTATCAATAAAAGGTATCTGTTGATTCATCATACTACTGTATCTTATCTAAGATTATGATGAACCCTATAGGTTAGGACAATGGAATTAGGAAAATGATGGAGATCATAATAATAAGACCTAAGTTCCTATAAACCGTAATCTAAAATATCCATAGTCATTGGAATGTCGATTCGGGGATCGATATTTTTGAAAAGACTAGCACATCATATGTATGCTCAAAGGGAGGGCGGTTAGTCTCACAGCCACTTGTGTTGGAACACTAATACAAGGTTATGGGTGCTCATAAGGGTATGAGTTCACTGGACTGATCTGTATTGAGAACATCATATGGAATTCTTACTACTTGTCCAAAGATGGTTCTTATAGTGGGAGTTATGCAAGTGATCCATATAACTGAGATCACCATGGTTCCTTATGCATATGAAGCCATATTTTGGTTCATACTCACTCATGATAATGAGTCATGTACGGGATGTTCTTGAATATAGTGAATTGTGTATGAAAGATGTGAGTGGGTCAATAATGAATTGATCACTCCTAATAAGAGGACTTATCCCATAAAATTTCTTCAAATGATGACTCAAAAAGTCTTTGATCAAAGAATGATGAGATTAGATAGGATTTCTAATCTTTCATCAGTCGAGTCTTCGTTATTGAATTGAGATTCAAAAGGATTGAGTGCTAGGGTTTGACATTTATCAATGCCCATCACTTAATCAGGATAAAGGGAGATCGAATGATTGAATTGCATTGTAACTTTTCACTGAATGATATTTTGATAATTTCCATCAAATTTCTCATCTTCTAAGTAAGCATGACACTTTGCTAGACGTCAATCATGTTTTATAGATTTTGATGAATCAAATTGATTGGATTCATGAGTCAATTTTATATTTTTATTAGGGTCATGGGATACTAGTTGGCTAGCTAATTAATATACTAGTATATGTTGGCTAGCTTAACGCCTAACCCAAATAGATTGGATTTGTTTGCTTAATATTTGGGCTAACCAATTTAAGTAAAATTTATTTTGGTTATAGTCCTAAGTAGGGTAGCCTATATAGAGATTCTTAGGCACTAATACCACTTGTTAGGAGAATTCGGACCAACGCCTACGTAGCAGAAGTAACTTGTTCTTGGATTCAAGATTCATAAAGAGATAGAAGAGAGATATAGGAGAAAAAGAGATATTGTTTTATTCCTTTGGAGAAGAACCTTGTTACAAGACAAGACAATAGCACCCCGGCACCCCTTCTGAAATCTAGAAGCTTCTCGCTATCACCCTTCTCAAAATCGAGAAGAAGCTCCACCTGTAGACAATCCCTCATGTAGGTTCTCTTCTCAACATCCGGTGGAACAACCCATGGTCCAAGCCCTCCATGTGAAACTCCTCCATGTGCGCCCTCTTGCAGCCCATCAATCGTGGCCCTCTCTAAAACCAAGAGAGTCTCCCCACGATCATGCCCCCAAGGGGTGATCACTCATAGTCCAAGACCATGAGAAGTCCTCATGTACTCCCCTCTCGATTTCATGCACGCCCCTTTGATTTTATAGCACATGGGGTGGTGGTCTTCTCTTGGTCTCAAGCATCTTGATCTTGGACTTCTTGTTGGACTACATCTTCTTGGATGGTTAGGACTTGGATAGTCCAACATCGAACCTATTAGAACTCCTTAGGTGGTTGGGTTTCCTAATTGGTTACAACCAACTAACTAACATCCAACCAACTATGCTAACCACCTAACCAACCTGGACCCAACCCCATGACCTAACTAGGTTATGTTACAATCTCGTAAAAAAACTCCCCCTAACAAGTCAATGTGAGAAAACCCTCAACCCTAGGTCAAGCCCCTTGACTTAACCTGCCATGATCCAAATTGACTCAAAGCCCTGGAACACCTCCAGGAACCGCTTGGCATGCCTCCAAGCTCCAAGGGATCTCCTTGAACATCCCTGCCATGGCCTCCTAAGTCTCTCCAAGGCTAGGGAGCACCATGCAAAACCCTATAATCTCCACATTGGTGCCCCCAAGCCTTAGCAAACCTGGTAATGTCCTCCTGCATAACCCCACTGTATCTGCGTGTCCTGACAACTCCTTGTACAGATCTCCTTGCCTCTGCCAACATCCTTCAGCTACTGTGCACTCTTGGAGGCCTTTGGGATGACCACCTCCTCAGTTGAAGATCTTTGCTTGTACCTTGGCACCACCATTGTAGCCTTCTTTTTGCTTGGCAGTTGCATCAGTCTTTTCCTTGGACTTCCCTGGAGAGACCCCAGTGAACTTGAACCAGCACTCACTACAACTGAAGCTCTACTTGACACCATTTCCTTAGAGCCATGCCTCGCTACGATGTGACTCCTCCCCGTGCACCCCTCTACTCTGATCTCGTGTCAAATCCAACTCCATCCGTGAAGCCACCTCTCCCTAGTGCTCCACTTGAGTCGAAGTCCCCCTAATTGCATAAAAAGAAATCCCAAGGCCAACCACTCAATGTGCCCGGCTGAGCCTGTCGCTACACCTCATACTCCATCGCTGCCTCCTCAGACACTTTGCATCCCGTAAACCTCTCCAAGACCATTTTGGATACAATAAACCATCGCAGGCTCCTCCAAATCAAAGAGCTCATCCAACTCTTTGTCTGACCCAACAACAAAACCTAAGAAATCTATGCTTTTCCTTTTCCCATCCCTGCACTCTGCATGACCGTCTACACCCTTCCTGCTATCACCAGAGCTAACATCTTCCTATCGAGGCCACCACACCTCCCTAGCTAGAACATCGACCCATGCTCCACAACTCTTGAGACTCGTGCTCCACCACACTCCTGACCTCAAACTGATATCTTCTTGCTCTGTCCCCATGATAGCAACACCAACCTATGCTTTTGCAATGCACCTAGACAACTGTGAAAACCTAACACCAATGTCAGAACTCTTCAACAAAGCCTCCTTGCCTTGAATCCTCTTCTCCCAACACTTGAACAAGGCTCTGATACCAATTATAAAGATTCCTAGGCACTGATACCACTTGTTTGGAGAATCTGGGCAAGCGCCTATGCAGCAAAAGCAACCTATTCTTGGATTCAAGTTTCATAAAGAGATAGAAGAGAGATATGGGAGAAAAAGAGAGTTTGTTTCCTAGGTGGCTTCCCAAGAGGGGGTGAATTGGGATTAAAAACATTTTGCAGGTATGTGCACTTTGAAATTCTTTCAGTGTAGAAGTGAACTGTGCAAAGTAGAAATAAACAAATTAAAGCAATCAAGCAATGAAAGCACAATCATAAACACCAAGAAGTAGAGTGGTTCAGAGCTACCGGCTCCTACATCCACTATCCAAGGATCACTTGGGATTTCCACTATATCCCCCAACCGGAATACGGTTAATTTGTTTTACTAGGCTCACAATCCAAACCTATACAATTTGGTTTTACCGGGATCACCAAAGAAACCTAAACTCCCATTGGCTTTACACGGGATCAACAAAGAAAACCCAAACACTTGGTTTCAAACTCGAAAAACCAAGAGCCCAAACTTAGGTTTTACAAGGTTCACCTAAAACCTTCAACTCTCTCCCTAGATTCAGCCCCCTTGCTGTTCTATGAGAGCAAACCAAGATAAAGAATGTAAAATAAGCAACTACAACAAACCAAGTTTATTTTGATGTTGCCGGTGAAGATCAAAATGAAGTCAAGCCTTAAGTGCTCTTCAATGCTCTTTGATGCTACTTCTTCCCTTCTTCAATGAGTGGATTCAATGATAGAGTGGAGTTGGTGAAGCTTTGAATCTCACTTGAATGCTCTTTGAGGTAGGTAGAGAAATAACTTAGAAGCTCTTTCAAGAATATTCAGCAATAAATCTCCATTAATTTATTAATCCTTCAAAAATAATCCCCTTTATAGTTCTTCATGTGATATGGTCATTGTAGGGCCTTGGGAATCGTGAAATGTTCATTGGAGGTGATTTGGCATTCAAATTTCAATTTCTGTAGCTAGTCGTTGAAGTGCAGACAATGGCTCTACGAGCTGGCTCGAGCTTCAGGAGTCAGCTCAAAATCTCATACATGCCAAAAACAAACTTCTGTAGGAGCCGGCTCTTGGACTAGGAGTCGGCTCTTGCCTTCAAGCTTTCAGTCTTGACAAACATGCATACCTGGAGTCTGCTCTTGATCTGGGAGTCGGCTCTAATTCTTAGAACTTCAAAAGCTATACTTCTGTAAGAGTCAGCTCTTGAGCTGGGAATCGACGGCTCTAATTCTTAGAACATCAAAAGCTATACTTCTGTAAGAGTCAGCTCTTGAGCTGGGAATCGGCTCTTACTTCTGAAACTCTAAATCTTCCTCCGTGCCTTGCCATTTTGAGTCGACTCTTACAAGTCTTTAAAATTTTGCTTCAAGCATCCCAAAAACTTTATCATTGAAACAACTAGAAGCTAATTTACATACTTTATCAAATTATTTACACTTTTAAGCCCATTTTTCATGATTACAACATTCATAACTTAGGGTCTTTACAAACTCAATTGAATTTCCTTAAGTGAATTTGAATACCATTTTAAAACCAAGGTAATTCATTCCTGCAAAGACTCTTAAAATTTTTTAAAGAGTTAGTATCAAATACATGCTCCAATGTTTTGTGATCATCAAAATCATTCCAGGGGTCAACAATCTCCCCCTTTTTGCTGATGACAAAACACTGGCCATGATCAAATAATTGAAATCTCTTTATAATTGCAGTATTTTCAAGTCTATACGTATCATATAGGTTAGGTATTAGTGTATCAATACAATGTGCCATAATGTATCAAATGTATATAACTGAATACCGAATATTATGTATCAAGAGTATCGAAACATGAACTTTCATATGTATCATAACATGATGTATCGATACATGATGTATCAAAGATATTAACTATACAAAGCATATCGAAACTTATAGAATTTTCAAATTTTTGAAGTAAACTTAAGTTTCATCATCTTTCTATGAATCAAACATTCATTTTATCAAAATTTCATAACATTCAATTATCCATATAGCTTTTGTAACCAATTTTTAAATAATTTTCATGAATCAAAAGCATTTTTTATGAAATCAATAGCAATTTTCATGCCTATACATACATAGTCTACATTCTCCCCTTTTTTGTCATCAACAAAAGGTATATGAGAAATGGACATACATTCGCAACATATATTCATAACAAACAAGAAATATTGATTCAATCATAGAATTAATTCAAGTGAATATGTATCATAAGAAGAGATATATATATATGAGAAAGAAGTCAATACATAGTATATGTGATACTTTACAAACGTGCCACGGCACAACAAAATAGTATCACATAACCAAAATACAATAAGAAAATTCTTAAAAGAGAAAATCTAAACATCAGAAAGAAGTGCTAGGACCACTATCAAATTCTTCCTCATCAGAGGAGGAACCAACCTCTAGAATACCTGGACTGGGCTTGAATTTGGGGAACCTAGGGTGGAGATCACTAATCGTAGTCCTAGTGGGTGTGGAAGTCCTAGTAACTTTAGATTTAGGTTTAAGTTTGGTTTTTGATTCAGATGAAATAAAGATGGGTGTAGGTTTGGCAGAAGGTGGATCAAGAGATAGGGCCAAAGTGCTGGAGGATGAAAGCATCTGATTGGCAGGAGTCACTCTAACATCAGCAGATCCAGCTGCCTTCATAGTATCCTGAGGCTCACCAACAGCAGGTGTGGCATGATAAGGTGCATCAGTACAATGTGTCTCCCATCCCTGCTCAGCATGTGTGCCAGTATTAGTCTCAGTGCCCATGCCAGTCGATGTGCCAGTAGCTGTGCTAGTAGAAGGTGCATGCTAGCTGGCCACGGATAATTGCCTCAATATAACCATTATGTCATGAAAGCCCTGCTGCATCTCGGACTGTAGAGAAGTAATCCTCCTATCAGTTTCAGTCCTGAGACAAGAAATCTTCTGTAAAACTTTGTGGAGTCTATCATCAATATCAGCTCTAGCAGCAATAGGAGTCCTGACTGGTGAATGTGGTGAAGTAGGAGCTAGCTCGGATGGTCCAGCCTCATCAGTATGTCGCTCAGTCTGCTCACCATGACCCTGTGTAGCCTGAATCTCATCACCTGAGTCCTCTGAGTGTGCTACAAGTACTCCTGAAGTCTTTCTGATCCAGTTCCCATCAACCTTGAAAAATTCCATCCTAGTCAGGGATTTCACTGTATACTTGTTGGTGTGCAGCAACACTTGATAGTCCTCTATTGTAAGATCTATGTTAGCATCTTGGAACAACAAAGTGAATACCATCCCGTAGGGCAAACAGGCTCGTGCCCTACGTACAGCCTCTCTCATCTGTGAGATCATAATGAATGGAAGGTTGCGGGGCTCCCCCTCAATCAGTCACCTCATGAATATAAGATCTCTCTCACTAACGTAGTCGAATATGCATGTCCTGGGTAGGAAAATCTGGCTAATAATGTGGTGCAACAGTCTCATTTCCAATGAAAGTTGATTTGCATGCACATGAATAACTCCTTTTACATTGGATATTCCCAAGATAAGTCTGAAAGTCTTCACTCTTTCCTTCATAACAAAATAATAGTCACCTTTTTTAGAAATATTCAATAGATTTGACAATTTTTGCTCCTTTATCTCAATCAGTTTTCCTTTTACTATTCCCTCGATATGAAAAGCTCCTAGGGACATATTCTCAAAGAATTATCTAACCAAATTTGGGAAAGTTGGAACATTTAATTGACAAAGCTCTTTCCAACCCTGTCTTTCAATCCACATTCCAATATTCAACTGTTCTTGCTCAATAAAATTGAAATCTATGCACCTACCGGGGGTCACTTGTCGATTTCCCATTGGAATAATTTGTCGGTGTGCTGGAACAACTTCTTCTTACTCAGGCTGTTCTCTTCTTGTGGAAATAATGTATCCAAACGCCTCTTGCTCCTCCTTTCCTCTGCTGTAGACCGAACAAAACGTGTTGTCTTCTTTGCCACCGCCTTGCGAGGCCCCATTCTCCAAAGATTAAGGATTTGAATAGGTAGAAAGGGTTTTTGGAGTGGTTTTTGGTGAAGAGTGAAGAGTCTGTTAGAGAGAAATGGTCGAAATCTCAAAAGTGTGAAGAATAGGGAAAGTGGAAACCCTATTTAAAAAGTTTTTGTCCGACTTGCGAGTCAGCTCGCCCAGAGTACTAAGAGTTCGAGTCGGCTCGAGCTAAAATCTATTCTAAAATTCAAAATGGGTCAAACTCAATTTCTAAGGGTTCCTAGAGTCTAAACTAGGTTCCCCTATGTTCTAAGGAGAAGTTTGAAATTTCTAGATAATTTTTTCTTAATTTTCAAAAATTAGGTCAGATAGGTTCAAAATGGGTCACATAACCTTAATTCTCCTCTAATTTTATCAAATCTATCTTGATTTAATGGTTTAGTAAAAATGTCCGCTAGTTGGTCTTCAATAGGTACAAATTCAAGTTCAACAACATTATTCAAAACATGATCATGAATAAAATGATGTCAAATTTCAATGTGCTTAGTTCGTGAGTGCTGAATTGGATTTTTTGATAAGTTAATAGCACTAGTATTGTCACATTTGATAGGAATTTTAGATTGGACAACACCATAATCTTCTTGTTGTTGCTTGATGCATAAAATTTGAGCACAACAGCTCCCAGCAGCTACATATTCTGCCTCAGCAGTAGATAAAGCTACATAGTTCTATTTGCGATAGTGCCAAGAGATCAAGTTAACACGTAGAAATTGACAGGTGCCACTTGTGCTCTTTCTATCTATTTTGCATCCTCTATAATCAGCATCAGAATAGCTAATTAGTTTCAGTGATGTGTATTTAGAATACCACAAACCTACATTACAAGTGCCTTTCAAGTATTTAATAATTCTCTTAACAGCTGTAATGTGTGATTCTTTAGGATTAGATTGAAAACGCGCACACATATAAACACTAAATAATATATCAAGTCTACTAGCTGTTAAATAAAGTAAAGATCCGATCATACCTCGATACAGCTTTTGATCAACATTTATGCCATTCTCATCTTAGTCAAGTCTACATGCAGGACTCATTGGTGTTCCAATTACCTTGCTTGATTCCATGCCAAATTTCTTGATTATATCTTTAATGTACTTGGCTTGGTTGATCAGAATACCTTCTTTAGTTTATTTTATTTGAAGTCCAAGAAAGTAACTTAATTCGCCCATCAAGCTCATTTCGAATTCTCCCTGTATTAGCTTAGCAAAGTCTTGACACAAAAATTCATCAGTAGATCCAAAGATAATGTCATCAACATAAATTTGATCAACCAAAATATCATTTTTCTTTCTTTGAATAAATAGTGTGGTGTCAACACTATCTCTAACAAATTCATTTACAATTAAAAATTTGCTTAGTCTATCATACCAGGCTCTAGGTGCCTGTTTCAGACTATATAAAGCTTTATTCAGTTTAAAAACATGATTTGAAAAAATATGATCGATAAAACTGGAAGGTTGCTCAACAAAACTTCTTCATATAAAAGACCATTCAAAAATGCACTCTTTACATCCATTTGAAATAACTTGAAATCCATAAAACATGCATAGGCTAGTAGCAGTCTAATGGCTTCTAATCTAGCTACTGGTGCATAAGTTTTATAAAAATATATTCCTTCTTCTTGATTATATCCTTGTGCAACCAATCTAGCCTTATTTCTAATTACATTTCCATCTTCATCTAGTTTATTTTTGTAAACCCACTTAGTGCCTATAACAGGATGATCATTGGGTCTTTCAACTAAGGTCCAAACATTATTTCTCCTGAATTGGTTTAATTCACCATGCATTGCTAACATCCAATTAGGATCAGTTTCGGCTTCTTCTATATTATGAGGTTCTACATGAGAAACAAAAGCAATTAAATCATGTGCATTTCTATGAGCAAATCTAGTTTTAACACCATGAGATGGGTCTCCTATAATTAATTTTTTAGGGTGTGAATGTACATACCTCCATTCTTTAGGTATATCATTATGCTTTATACTCACCTCTTCTTCATTTGGTTCACTTGATTGTTTGTCTTTAATTGTCAAGTCTTTTATTCCATGCTCTAGTGTACCTGCATCATCATCAGCAAAATCTTCCTTTCTCGAAGATGTAATGTCAGATTCATTGAAAACAACATACACAGATTCTTTAACAGTTAATGTTCTTTTATTGAAAACTCGATAGGCTTTCCTATTTAAAGAGTATCCAAGAAAAATAGCCTCATCAGATTTTGCATCAAATTTACCAAGATTATTTTTTCTATTATTGAGAACAAAACATTTACATCCAAAAACTTGAAAATATTTGATATTTGGTTTTCTATTATTCCAAAGCTCATAGGGGTTTTTCTGATAATAGGTCTAATTAAAACTCTGTTTAAAATATAGCATGCGATATTAACAGCTTATGTCCAAAAGTATTTTGGAAGATTTCCTTCACAAAGCATTGTTCTAGACATCTCTTCCAAAGTACGATTCTTTCTTTCTACAATACCATTTTGCTGTGGTGTTCTAGGTACAGAAAAGTTATGAACAATACCGTGCTTTGTGCAAATATGATCCAAATATTGGATTTCAAATTTGGTGCCATGATCAATATGCATTGAAATAATAGACAAGTTTTTTAAATTTGTAACTCTTTTGTAAAACTTTTTGAATACATTAAAAGTATCATCTTTATGTGCAATAAACAAAATCTATATGTATCTTGAAAAATTATCTACAATCATAAGTCCATATTTCATACCACCTAGGCTGGTAGTCCCAGTAGGACCAAATAGATCCATGTCAAGTAGCTCTAATGGTCTAGAAGTTGAAACTATGTTTTTAGATTTAAAACTCCCCCTCACTTGTTTTCCTAACTGATATGCATCACAAATATAATCAAAATTAACTTTAAACATTGGCAAACCATTGACTATATCTTTTGCAATAAGTTTAGCTATCATGTCCATACTAGCATGACTAAGTCGCCTATGCTATAGTAAACTTGATTCCTTACTTTTGTCATTCATTGCTACAAGACTTGTATTACCTGACATAGCTAGATCATTAAGATCTACCACATAAATATTACCAAGTCTGTGTCCAATGAACTTAGTACTAGAGTCAAGTGGATAAACTACTATACACATTGATGACATGAAGAATACATTATAACCAATATCACATAGCTGACTAATGCTCAAAAGATTATACTTTAATTTTTCTACAAGTAATACATTTTCAATAAATGTAGAAGGAGTAATTTTGATTTTACAAATATCGATTATCCTTCCTTTTCTATTGTCACCAAATGTTACCATTCCACCATCCTTCTGTTCTAGGGTGAAGAATTGATCAGCATCACCCGTCATGTGTCTTGAACAGCCGCTATCCAAATACCATCTTTTCTTTATGCTTGTAGCTGCAAGACATCCCTGCAAAACAATCATTTAATAGATTTAGGTACCTAAGCTCTCTTGGGTCCTTGCAAGTTAATGAAAATGGTTCCTTTGAGAACCCAAACTTTCTTAATTTTTCTTTTATCATTATATTTCAAATGACATTCAAAAGCTTTATGACCAATGTTATTACATGCATAGCATACAATCCTTGAATTTGAATAATAATTACGAGATGATGCAAATTTAGGTCTAACATGTTTAGAACAAATAAATTTAGGAGCATATGAAGTAGAAGCAGAAAATGTGTTTGAAATAGAGCTTTTATAACCAATACCAAATTTATTATTTGTTTATTTTTATCTTTTAAGATTAACTCAAGTTTGTTAGAACTTAGGATTAATTTTTCAATTAAAGGTTTCAATTTTTGAACTTCTTTCTTTAGGTCATCATTTTCATTTTTCAAATCCTTATTTTTATCGACAAGCTCTTCTTTTTCAATTTGAATAATCTTAAGTCTTTTACAAACCAAATTTAGTTCTCTTTGTAAGATTTTGTTTCTTTCAAAATATTCATTTTTATCATTTTCAAATACATCACATTTACAATTTAAATCTCTCAATTTCAAACCAGCTTTTTTATATTCTATCAATAGTTCACAAAAAGCATTATGCCATTCATCATAAGTGAATTCTAAGTTAGGTTCAGAAGTACTTACCTCATCTTCCAAACCCATAAGATAAATTTGCATTGTTTTTGTTGTCTCTTCGTCCTCTTCAATAGACGTAGTATCATCGCTGTCACTCCAAGCAGCTAGCATTGCTTTCTTCTTCTTTCTAGAAAATATCTTCTTCTTTCCTTCAGGGCAATCAAGACGGATGTGTCATGGTTTCTTACATCCATAGCAGATAGGTACTTGATCTTTATCTTTCTCTTTATCTTTTTTTTTATCTCTTTCCTTTTCTTTTCCAAAGTAACCTTTTCTGTAATGCTTTCTCCATCTTTTCATTTTTCTTCTGCCCATAAACCTTTTGAATTTCCTAATAACTAGGGCAATTTCTTCACTTCCAAGATCATCATCATCTGATGAATCAGAATCTTCATTCTTATCTTCCTCGGTTGCTTTAAATGCAATGGCTTTCTTCCATTTTGTATCTTCTTCAATTTTTTGTTGCATAGCAAGTTCATGTGTAATCAAGGATCCAAGCAGTTCATCAAGTAGCAGTGTATTCAGGTCTTTTGCTTCTTGAATTGTTGTCACTTTGGCTTCCCACTTATCTAGCAAAGATCTTAATACATTTTGGACAATATCAGCATTAGAATAAGTTCTACCCAGACTCTTGAGACTATTTTTAATATCAGTAAAACAAGTATACATGGCATATATAGTCTCACCAGGATCCATCTTAAACAACTCATAATTATGTACAAGCAAATTGATTTTTGATGTCTTAACTTGAGAAGTGCCTTTGTATGTGATTTCTAATTTGTCCCAAATTTTTTTAGCATAATTGCAAGTTGAAATTCTGTTAAACTCATTTGGGTCCAAAGCATAATACAATAGATTCATTGCTTTGGCATTTAACTCAGCTAATTTCATATCTTTCTCGTCCCAATCTTCTTCTGGCTTGGAAACCTCTACATCATTAACTTTAATTGTGGGTGTGTGAGGCCCTTTCATGATAATTTACTATAGATAAAAGTCTACGGCTTGAATGTATATCTTCATTCTTGCCTTCCGATAAGTGTAATTAATTCTGGTGAAAAGTGGTGGTCTATTTGTGGATTGACCTTCGACTAATGAAGTGCTCATGGGATGTGCTGTATGTCTTTACTCTAATTAACTTTCAGAGACTCTACTCTAATACCACTTGTTGCCCAGGTGGCTTTCCAAGAGGGGGGTGAATTGGGATTAAAAATATTTTACAAGTATGTGCACTTTGAAATTCTTTTAGTGTAGAAGTGAAGTGTGCAAAGTGGAAGTAAACAAATTAAAGCAATAAACCAATGAAAGCACAATCACCAACACCAAGAAGTAGAGTGGTTCGGAGCAACTGGCTCCTACATCCACTACCCAAGGACCACTTTGGGTTTTTACTATATCTCCTAACCGGAATACAGTCAGATTTTTTTACTAGGCTCACAATTCAAACCTATACACTTTGGTTTTACAAGGATCACCAAAGAAACCCAAACTCTCTTTGCTTTTACACGGGATCACCAAAGAAAACCCGAACACTTGGTTTCAAACTGGAAAAACCAAGAACTCAAACTTAGGTTTTACAAGGTTCACCTAAAACATTCAGCTCTCTCTAGATATAGCCCCCTTGCTATTCTATGAGAGCAAACCAAGATAAAGAATGTAAAATAAGCAACTACGACAAACCAAGTTTGTTTTGATGTTGCCAATGAAGATCAAAACGAAGTCAAGCCTTAAGTGCTCTTCAATGCTCTTCAATGCTACTTCTTCCCTTCTTCAATGAATGGATTCAATGATAGAGTGGAGTTGGTGAAGCTTTGAATCTCACTTGAATGCTCTTTGAGGTAGGTAAAGAAATAACTTGGAAGCTCTTGGTTCTTTCAAGAATATTCAGCAATAAATCTTCATTAATTTATTAATCCTTAAAAAATGATCCCCTTTATAGTTTTTCATGTGATATGGCCATTGTAGGGCCTTCGGAGTCATGAAATGACCGTTGGAGGTGATTTGGCATTCAAATTTTAATTTCTGTAGCTAGTCATTGAAGTGCAGACAATGGATCTACGAGCCGGCTCGATCTCTAGGAGTTGGCTCGAAATCTCAGACATGCCATAAACAAACTTCTATAGGAGCTGGCTCATAGACTAGGAGTCAGCTCTTGCCTTCAAGCTTTCAGTCTTGACAAACATGCAAACTTGGAGTCTGCTCTTAATCTGGGAGTCGGCTCTTGCCTTTAAGCTTTCAGTCTTGACAAACATGCATACTTGGAGTCTGCTCTTAATCTAGGAGTCGGCTCTAATTCTCAGAACTTCAAAAACTATATTTCTATAAGAGTCATCTCTTGAGCAGGGAGTCAGCTCTTGAGCAGGGAGTTAGCTCTTAGTTTTGAAACTCTGAATCTTCCTCCGTGCCGTGCCATTTTGAGTCGGCTCTTACAAGTCTTTAAAAATTTGCTTCAAGCTTTCTAAAAACTTCATCATTGGAACAACTAGAAGCTAATTTATATACTTTATCAAATTATTTACACTTTTAAGCCCATTTTTCTTGATTACAACATTCATAACTTAGGGTCTTTACAAACTCAATTGAATTTCCTTAAGTGAATTTGAATACCATTTTAAAACCAAGGTAATTCATTCCTGCAAAAACTTCTTAAACATTTGTAAAGAGTTAGTATCAAATACATGCTCCAAAATTTTGTGATCATCAAAATCATTCCAGGGGTCAACAGAGATTGCTTTATTCCTTTGTAGAAGAATCTTGTTACAAGACAAGACAATAACACCCCGGCACCCCTTCTGAAACCTAGAAGCTTCTCGCCATCACGTTTCTCAAAACTGAGAAGAAGCTCCACCTACGGACAATCCCTCACGTAGGTTCTCTTCTTCAAAATCCCATGGAACAACCCACTATCCAAGACCTCCACATGAAACTCCTCCATGTATGCCGTCTTGTATTCCTTCCTTCTACTGTGGCCCTCTCTAAAACCAAGAGTCTCTCCATGGTCATGCCCCCAAGGGGCAATCCCTCATGGTCCAAGACCATGAGAAGTCCTCATGGACTCCCCTCTTGATTTCACACACACCCCTCTGATTTTATAGCACATGGGGCGGTGGTCTTCTCTTGGTCTTGGGCATCTTGATCTTGGACTTCTTGTTGGACTGCATCATCCTGGATGGTTAGGACTTGGATGGTCCAACAACAAACCAGTTAGAACTCCTCAGGAGGTGGGGTTTCATAATTGGTTATAACCAACCAACTAACCTCCAACCAACTAAGCTAACCTCCTAACCAACCTGGACCCAACCCCATATCCCGACTAGGTTATGTTACAATCTCTAAAAAGACTTCCCCCGACAAGTCAATGTGAGGAAACCCTCAACCCTAGGTCAGGCCCCCTGACCCAACATGCCATGATCCAAATTGACTTAGAGCCCTGGAACACCTCAGGAACCGCTTGGCACACCTCCAAGCTCTTAGCAATCACCTTGAACATCTCTGCCATGGCCTCCCAAGTCACTCCAAGGCTAGGGAGCACCATACAAAACCTTATAGCCTATCAAGTATTTATCTAGATTTTATTAGGACTTATCTTGGATTTATGAAAGAGTCCATGTTAGCATGGACTCTTGGGCACCAAAATGCATTCACACATATTATGTGCAAGCAGAAGGACCAAGAGTCCTTCTGTAGATCAATCTCAAATCCCAAATTAATCCCAAAGGACTCCTACCTTATCTCCATACCCCTCTGCTATGGTTTGACATGTCAATAGGTGGCAATTGGCAAGAAATTTTAATGCACACAATGAAGGGACGCATCCCTTCATTGTTGGTGCCAATATGAAAAGTAGAGTCCTTCTGCTTCAAGTCTCTTAATTTTCTCCAATGCTTCCTTTCTCATTTCATGCCCCTTGGCTTTCCTACAACCGGTTAATGCCATGTGGCAGAAGGAAAAATTGGCTGGAAAAACCAAGAGACACTTATATGTCTTTGGGTGCATGAATGGGTGTTATCATGATATGTCTTTCCAATAATAAGACTCTTATGATTAAAGAGTCTTATCAGAATGCTGATGAATAGACATATCAAGCACCCCATTCCCCTCTATAAATTGGCATCAGTGATCTAATGCCAAAGTACTCTTTTTCCATCCAAATACTCCAACTTACTATTTTCTCTCTCTCCCCTTTAAGACAATGTTTGTCTTTTTAAGACAAGCCTTGTTCTTTCAAGACAAGGATAGTCTTTTAAGACAAGGGCCTAGGAAAAAAATAGAAGGGGTATTTGAGATCTGAGAGAGGCTATAGAGAGGTTTCAGAGTGCCCTACAGGAGGGTAGGGAGTCTAGCAAGAGAGAAAGTCTAGAAGGCTGCCAAAATGAGTCCCAATCAAACAAGCAACTATTGTAGGAGTGCTTCCGTTGTTTGGTTCCTGTGTGTATTATCCTTGGAGGGCATGCACTTGTGTACCTGGAAATAAAGGATAATAGGGCTCCAGGTATTCTTTTATAGCCCTAAAGTTTAGATTTATTGATTGTCATGATCAAGTGGTCCAAGGGTTTAGGGTTCCGGCCGGTTATGGTTTCAAAAATGAAGATTTTAAATTCCAAATTAGTTTTTGGTTCCTAACTGATTTTGGTCAAATCTTTGTCAAATCCTAATCGAGTCCAACTTATTTTTTTCCCTAAAAATTCTCCATGCTTTTCTAGAATTTGTCCAAGAATTCTCTACAAAAAAAATTATTTTTTTGTCCTCCATCATTTTCATTTAGATTAGGATTAGTTTGAGTTAAATTGAGATTTATTTAAATTTAATTGAAGGAGTTCTATTAGGTATAGAACTCCTAGTCCTATTTAAATTGCATCACCTTATCCTAATATAATTTCTCATCTAATAAATGAAATTTCACTTCAATTTGTTATCATATGTGCAATATTAAGATACTAATTATTGTACAAAGTCTGAAATTAAATTGCCAAAAATCAAAGGGATTGGGCATGAAAATCAAGATGGGCATGAAGGGCTTTTTCTTGAGTACTAGTGATAGGTCTTTTAAGGAGAGAGAAAAAGAAAATAAAAGAGTCTTTTAAATTTTATTTTTCTTTCACCCTTGATCCTTTTTGTCCTCCAATTCTTTATTTTCTTGGAGGGTTTAAAAGATCTAATAAATATTTTATATTCAGCCATCTAGTGGCCTTCACGTAGATCTAGCAATCGTGAAGGTTGCTCACATCGGGGCTTCATGAGGATAACTCGTAGAGGCCTGATATCTTATGTAGCTATGAAGTGATATAGAGAGCCCTTACCATGTATCATCAATAGCAACAATTATCGACTTTATCGACTCATGATCAAGTATGGGATTCAATTTCATAGTTATTTGTAGATTAGATCTCCAGCATGCATCAACTAGATTAATGCATGATAATTTTATTTTCTTTATTACATATCATATCATAATCTTTACCAAGTTTATTAGATATGATCTATATACATATTTATTTTATTTAAAATAGTTTTATAAAAGATTATCTTCCACTATAAATTATAAAAAAATTATGTATGAAACCCTAGGCGATTCCCATCAGTAGTATCAGAACTAGATTGCATAACATGATATGTAGATGTAGAAATATACATATTTGATATATTTTGAATCCGAGTAACTACATCGGATTGGGTTGATTACCATGGACATCTAGTCATAATAGTAAAGTAGGATTTAAAAGCCATTTCTTCCCATCCAATTGGATCTCCTATGGCTTTTAGCGGTACCACTATGATTATGTTCCATGAACAAGTGAGATGAAAGGATAATTTTATTAAAATTATTTTAATAATTTGGATCTAATTTTTAGTAACCTAATCTTGATTATTTTATTATTATTGAACAAAAATTAAGTTATTTATATCAGGTTTTATGTTTAGAATATAAATTATAAATTTAATTTCAATGATTGCACTGTAGCATGTAGTCTAGATCTAAAATTATTTTATTTGTATATGATGCATATAAAAATATTTAGATCATGTTTTTAGCAAAAAGATCTTGATTAATTTCTACAAATAAGAGTTGATTAGATTAGATCTAGAATTATGGATTAATGATTTAATGTTAATTCATAAAACATGGATTTCAGGTTAGCTCGAATCAGGTCAAATAATTGGGTTAGAACTAAGGTTAGAATTTGATAAATATGGACCTAAGAGAAATTAGATTAACCTAACAAAAGTTAATTAGGATTAGTTTAATGAGTCTCTAGATCAATTCTATAGTGATAGGTTGATCAAGTCTACGTCATCAAATGAATCTGATTATGGCTCAGTGGTCAGACCGAAGTTACTAGGCTAGTCTAATCAAAGTTGATAAATAATTGATGTCTAAGGTAAGTTGGCATTAGATCATGGTCATTAATTAGAGTTACCTCCCATCTAGCTAACTTGTTGGTATCTAAGGAAAGAGGTTATTGGCAAAATCCTCGTATCGATCTCACTTACTTAGCTATTTGGTCAATCAAATTTTAATTAGATAGCTTATTGATTTGAATAAACCCATATCAGTAAAGTTGATCAGTTTAACTGATCTAGGTGCCCTTGGACCAATTTATATTCAACCCTTATCACAGACCTAGTAAGGTCAATGGAGGGATTATGGTGGGGGCATCGGAATTATACATAGATTACTAGGTCCCATATGGATTACTGATTAGGGTTTAGAGCCTTAGTCATGTGTCACAATTTTGTAATCAAATAAGATTGAGTCCTGTAATAAGTTGAGGCTAATTAATTTATCTCAACCCTAGTCAAGTCATTGAGTCTTGTACTTTAGTATTTGTCTAGTACTAGTTTAATTTTTGTACAAGAGGAGAGGATTCCCTATTTTGGAGTTCCACCAGGCCTTATCTAGGAGCCATAGGCCTTCACATTAGCCGATTGGATCTTGTTTGCCACCCTAGGGTCCAAGATTCTTTCTAGATGCCTAGATGCCCTCTAGATGCCTTCTAGATACCTTGATACCTTCCAGATGCTAGAGAATATTCCTAGATCAGGGTACCTCATAATTCTAGGAATATGCCAGCACCCAGGCAAAGAGATTATTCCAAGCCCAGGAGTCAAGCCCATGAGCCCTAGAACCAAGATTCCAAGGAATATGCTGATACTAGGGCATCCCAGTATTCAGGGCCCAAAGCCCATGTATCGAGGCTCAAAAGAGGATGCCCTCTTGCTTCCCATGAAGCCTTCATGCCCAAGCCCAATACATGTAGGCATCCAAGCCCTTTGACCAAGTCTAAGCCTTTGACCAATTCAAAGGAGGAAGGAAATCCAATTAGAATAAGGGGAACTAGTTTCATTCAAAGTGTATTCTCCCAATCTTAATCAAACTTGTAATCCCTTTCCCTCTCTACTTTGTATTCCTATCCTAACTAGGAGAGGACTTGGGGAACATCTATAAATATCCCGCCCATCATCCTCTTGTAAGTAATCATTATTCATGATATCAAAACTCTTGTGAATTTTATTTGAGATTGCTCTTGTGTTCTACTTTATGTGAAGTGAGTGTTTGGAGTTGTGTGCCCTAATCCTACCAAGCCCTAGCCATCCCAGGTGATCTTCATCCAAGCCCCAGCATGCCATCAGCAAGTTCCCTAGCCGACCTCAAACAAAGAGCATCCTTCTTCCACCTTCAAGCTGCCCACATCCAAAACCCTAATCTCTTCATTTCTAACCCTAGTTCTATAATTCCACTTTTTATTTATTCTCTAACTAATCCTCTGATGCTTGCAAGATCACCGTGGTATTCACCTACAAGGAGGAGGCCCTCATTGCCTTTAGACCGATCCTAGATAGCTAACTAATTTGAGGTCTGAAGGCATGCTTTCCTGGTGCCAATTCAGAGTGCTATGCGATCTCTTCATCGATCGAATCTTCAAATTCCTGCCTAGTACAATCCTTCCCCCTCCTAACTTTTGATTTGATGAAGGTATGCTATCCTAATCAAGGGATTCTCAATCTCCAGGGTCCTATCTTCTATTATTTTGCATGAGACTTATGCGGGTATGATAGTTTCTTTCATTACTAGTTTCCTAGTTATTCTTTACTTGATTACAGGAACTTTAGTCTGCAAATTGAAACCCTAAATAAATTCTTAAAATTAATTTCTATTATCCTGCATGCATATGAGTCTTAGGATCATCCCACATCAGATTGTTGATTGATTGATGCTGGACTAACTAGATGCTAGGATGATGCAGGTGATTTTTTCTTCTTTGTGATTTTTAGGTCTTTTAAAACGAGGTTAAGGATTTCTGAAGACAAGCAAGAGTAGATCCAAGGTTCTATAATAATAAGAACTTCAAACTAGCAAGTAAGCCCATAAATAGAATGAGAAGAGGACCCCGGGATTGAGAAACCCCGTAGGACTTAGCTCTTGGATCAACATCAACGTAGGAGTTAGGGTGGCAAACCTTATGAAATTCTGATGCACCCAATGCCGAGTTCACTCGCTCTCGCAAATGCAGCCTGGATGATCGAGCCTTCTACCATGTGGATGCATCAGCTTTCTGTCTGAAGGTCATGAAGGCAAGGGAGACTGACTCCGTATTCATGGCACCTGGAAGACCTACGAGCAAACAAGAGAGATGTTAGGAGTCAGTAAGAAATAAAATGCAATGAGGGAAGAAAAGTTGAAGATGGTGGTGAATCAGGGATCTTCTTGCTAGGCACAAAGATGGATCATACAGATGGCCTCCGAACTCGAAGATGGAAGATGGCTTGCATGGAAGAGAAGGTAACTTCAGGCCTCACACCTCTCGATGCCCGAAGGTGAAGGCACTCCTTCACAGAGATCGACATTCTTAAGGAACGATGGCAATAACTAGAAGAGTAGCACTCAAAATATTTTCTTTCATTCATCAAGATTAAATTTTACAAGGGAGGGGTAAGGCCCTTTATATAGGCACCTTAAAATCCATTCAAATTTCAAAAAAATATAAATCTTCATGAAGAGGGTGCCCAAATTCAGATTTTTTCTTCCTTTGGCTGACCAAGGTCTTGTGGCTTGATTTTGGGCTTGAAAGAAGGGAGTTGTCTTCTTGATTTGAGGGTCAATGCTTTTCTTGCAAAGCCGATCAAGCACTTTGGGAAGATGGCTTGATATGGGGCTTGAAACAAGGGAGTTGTCTTTTTGATTTAAGGGTCAATTCTTTTCTTCCATAGCCAACCAAGCACTTTGGGAAGAAGTCTTGATATGGGACTTGAAACAAGGGAGTTATCTTCTAGATTTGAGGGTCAATGTTTTTCTTCCATAGCCAACCAAGCACTTTGGAAAGAAGTCTTGATATGGGGCTTGAGAAAATGATCATGCCTTCATTGCCCATTGACCTTCCTTGGATGTCCATAGCTTCTTTGGAAAGATGATTCATATAGGGAGGGAAGGGAGGAAAGAATCAAGGAATGGCACCCAAAAATTCCAGCATTTCATTCTTTCCTTGGCCACCAACTTGTCAAGGTGATGTGGCACCACATGGGATGGATGAGGTGGCACCAAGTGGCATCTTTCATGGCTTGGGAGATGGCTTGACCCATTACAAATTTGACTAGACTCGAAGACCACTCCGGCTTGGGCCTAATCTTCAAACAGACTCGGACTTGAATCATTACAAGACCCATAGACACAAATTAACCAAATTGGTCAAAGTACATGACAAAAATAAAAGCAATTGAGACTAAATTCATGACTAAAAAAAATACAATTCTTAGGCTTGAAGCCTTATTATAGAACCTTAAATATGAAACCCTAATCCGAGATTCTTAAAGGGTTGAGGAGCCTCTGTCAGATCCTGGTACCCATACCAATTCTCTTGGGGTGGGAGGAACTTGACCCTATCGAGTAAGGGTTGATTTGGTTTTGATATTTTTCCAGAAGGTTGGGGTTAAGGTGCTGCAAGTCCTCTCGGGTATCCTACGAATCATCAGACTATGGTCGGCCTTGCAATCGAACCAAGTAATGCTGATAGCCTTTGCCCCGGGTGGTCATAGCTTGATCATCCAGGACAAGCTCGATCTGCTCTCCTATCTCAGGTAAAATTGGACGTGGACATTCTAGGTCAGGTTCACTCTCAAATGAAAAGTTAGGCCCATATGGCTAACTAGGTATGTTTACCGGTTCCCTATACTCGACTAAGTCTGGGATATTGAAAGTCGAGGTAATGCCATAATCCGGGGTAGCTCAAGCACGTAGGCATTAGGGCCAACTCTTCTTATCACTCTATAGGGGCTAGCTCCATGAGCATGAAGTTTCTTAATAGTTCCTGGTGGATACCAATCAGGCCTAAGCTTAATCATTACAGAATCCCATTGATCAAACTCTTTGGTTCTTTTTCGAAAATCAGCCAAATTATTTTAAAATTTGTACTTAATGCAGAATTTTAACATGATGCAAAATTCAGACTCAACAAAGCATTCCTATAGAGTGGGTTTTTATTGGACTCTCTAAGGTCTAAACCTAATACATTATTAACTCTCTAGGTTTAACCCTGGTCTGGTATGCACAAGAAAAATTACCATGGATCCCGAGCAAATGCCATAAAATATACCAGAAGTATATGGCAAAAGGGATGGGCTCTAAGGAGTCATGCAATCTGGTAATCTCAACAAAATGTAACCCATGGCTCTAAAAACATGAGAAGACACAGGGAAGGTTAGGAAATAGGAATCAGAGTCTTAGGGAAAACTTTGCGAAGCATGAAACAGACCTTGGTTGTTCAGGGTGATCATAAAATTGGGACATTGTTCTATAGGTGTCATTGGGTCCACTTGTTTCGGTAGTTCTTGGGGCTTGGTAGGGTCATTCCCATAGTGAGGAAGGTCTGTTAAAGAAGATCCTGGGACCAAGTCTACAGCATGCTGGATGTCCCTCAGGGGTGGTAATTGATCAGGTGAATCATCGGGTAAAACATCCTCAAACTCTCTTAGAGCCTCAACTACTTTTTGGTGGGGCTCTTTTTAGGTCGGTTCAAAAATCTCTTCAGTGGCAGGGGATCGTTCAGTAATCTCATCGAGAAATACATCTACAAATTATTTTAGAGTTTCAACTATCTCTTGAGGATGTTCTCTTATGGTTGGTTTATTAAAGGTTTGTTCCTGAACACCTTTTGTGGACAAGACTAGCGAACCCCCTTGTTCAATTATTAAATGTGATCCTAGCTCGATCATTTCTTCTTCAAATTTTGTAGTGGGTTCAGGATCTATTTTCTTTGATTCCTTAATGATTTCAACCTTGGGCCCATCTTCCCCATACTCCTCTACTAAACTTGACTCGTAGATGTTTTCTTTGGATTCTTTAATGGCCTCAAGAGTTCTCTCATTTAAATTCTAAAAATGTTTAACCTTTTCTCCTGGAAATTCTTTAAAGGGTTCTTCCTCAGTTTTATCTTTTTCTAACTCTTTGTCACTGATCGGGTTAACTCTAGGCTTCTTTTCCTTTAGGCTACTTGATCCTCTTTTAGCCTGGTCCTTAGGCTAAATTGGATTGATTGTAAATTTCTTCCCATGGTGGTTAAAGGTACGAGTATTGGTCGGACCATAAAGGGTGGCATCGTGATTGTAAAGCCATGGTCGACCTAAGATAATGCTACTGATGCCTATGGAAAGGACATCACACAAAATCTTCTATTCATATGATTGCATCTTGATCAAGACTTGGCATCTAGATTTGATAGGTATTGAGGTCGAATATATCCATGAGAACTTATAAGGGTTGGGGTGAGGAACTGGGGTCAATCCTAAGGATTTAACTGTACTTAAAGAAATGGCATTGACATAGCTCCCACTATCAATTATGATCTTGTACACCTTATCCCCTAGTCTAAAAAAGGTCTGTAGGATGTTGGTCCTACACCAATCTTCTTACAATATGTTTTGGGTAAGGATGAACCTAACTACTCCTAAAAGGTCTTCAAATTCAAACTGTTCTTTCTCTCCCTCATACTCTTCTAACAATTGATCTTCTGGCTCATCTTCTAAGGAAGGATCATGTTGATGGTATTCCCTAGGGTGGGGAGGTGACTCAGACTCAGGCTTGATAGATGGTCTAATGTTTTATTCTAAGGCTCCAAATCTATCTTCAAACTCATCAAGCCTTTTGTTTATCCTAGCTAACTGTTCAATGATGACCTTTAATTGACCCTTGCGATCATTCTCCATGGTTTCACTTGATTGGGAATGATGGGGGTGATAGGGGACTCCTAATCTAGTCAACATGCAACACACAACGAAAGGTGTTATGGGTTTGATAGACCTAGGAGTTTAATCATAATGAGTCTATGTAGAAGACACAGAACACAATCAACTAGCCCTTTCACCGACCTAGTAAAAGGTGAGAGTGTGGGAGGCCCCCCTTGCTTTTGCAAGGACCCAATTAGAGAACCACAACATCGCTTAGGTCATTTGATGATAGACCTCTTTCCTTAGACACCGGCTTTCCGGTACCAATTGAAGGGTTGTATGCAACTAGCTTCCTCAAAATGGTCAAACCCAACTTGTTGATGTCCCTAATCTATTAGGTTGCTACTAGATTTTAGATTAGGTTTGGGTTTGAAATGCAAGGGTGGTTGTTTCTGGGCTAAGGAAAGGTAATGACTTCCTTCCTTTATCTTATGATATTGACGCCCTTAAGTTAGCTATGAAAATGATGACATGCAAATGATCTAAAGAAATGTACCTAAATTTTGTTTTTGGATTTTTTTTTGATGTATTTTAGCAGAAATACGATGCTGGAAATTAAAAGTATGAACCTAAATGCAAAAAATAAACTATATGGAAAATGAAAATGGGATGAGATGCATTTCCTAGAATTTTTAGAGCAGAATTTTTCTCAGATGGTAATTAGCCGTGTAAAAATTCTATAGACTGAAATAAAATCTAAAAAAAAATTTAAAAATACTTCCTATTATGCAAAGTCCAACAAAATAAAAATCATAAAAATCTGACATACCAACATGTAGAAATAACTAAAATATCAGACTATGTACTGAAATAAAAAAAATGCAGAAATTAATAGAGGCTAGATTCTAATGATGCAAAACTATTCTTTAAGATTCAAAACTTATCACCTTGTGTTCCCCTTCAAAGGTTAATCACATCGGCACCCCTACATGCCATAGGAAATCCCCGTGGAATTGGAAGCGAGGGTCTTGCAGCCCTTCATTTTTTCTATGACCGGACGGCCATGGTGAAGCACCTAATCCAAGTACTTAAGAAGATGATAAGTCATAACCATGCTCTAATACTAGATGATGTGGGACTAACTAGATGCTAGGATGATGCAGGTGATTTTTTTTTCTTTGTAGTTTTTAGGTCTTTTAAAATGAGGTTAAGGATTCTCGAAGACAGGCAAGAATAGATCTAGGGTTCTATAATAATAAGAACTTCAAACTAGTAAGTAAGCTCCTAAACAGGGTTAGAAGAGGACCTCGAGATTGAGAAATCCCATAGGACTTAGCTCTCGGATCAATATCAACTTAGGAGTTAGGGTGGCAAACCTTATGAAGTTCTGATACCAGATGATGCGGGACTAACTAGATGCTAGGATGATGTAGGTGATTTTTTTTTTTTTGTTGTGATTTTTAGGTCTTTTAAAATGAGATTAAGGATTTTCGAAGACAAGCAAGAGTTGATCTATGGTTCTATAATAATAAGAACTTCAAACTAATAAGTAAGCCCCTAAATAGGATGACAAGATGACCCCAGGATTAAGAAACCCTGTAGGACTTAGCTCTCGGATCAATATCAACTTTGGAGTTAGGGTGGCAAACCTTTTGAAGTTCTGATGCACCCGATGCTGAGTTCACTCGCTCTCTCAGATGCGGCCGGATAATCGAGCCTTCCACCATATGGATGCACCAGCTTTCCATCTAAAGGTCACGAAGGCAAGGGAGACCGACTCCATATTCGTGGCACTTGGAGGACCTACGAGCAATCAAGAGAGATGTTGGGAGTTAGCAGGAAACAAGAAGCAATAAGGGAAGAAAAGTTGAAGATAGTGGTGAATGGGGGATCTTCTTGCTAGGCGCCAAGATGGATCATCCAAATGGCCTCCGAACTTGATGATGGAAGATGGCTTGCACGGAAGAGAAGGTAACTTGAGGCCTTACACCTCTCGATGCCCAAAATTGAAGGCGCTCCCTCACGGAGATCGACATTCTTAAGGAACGAAGGCAATAACTAGAAGAGTAGCACTCAAAATATTTTCTTTCATTCGTCAAGATTAAACTTTACAAGGGAGCGGTAAGGCCCTTTATATAGGTACCTTAAAACCCATTCAAATTTCAAAAAAATACAAAGCTTCATGAAGAGGGTGCCCAAATTTAGATTTCTTCCTCCTTTGGCTAACCAAGGTCTTGTGGCTTGATTTGGGGGTTGAAACAAGGGAGTTGTATTCTTGATTTAAGGGTCTATGCTTTTCTTCCATAGTTGACCAAGCACTTTGGGAAGATGGCTTGATATGGAGCTTGAAACAAGGGAGTTGTCTTCTTGATTTGAGGATCAATGCTTTTCTTCCATAACCGACTAAGCACGTTGAGAAGAAGTCTTGATATGCGGCTTGAAACAAGGGAGTTGTCTTCTTGATTTGAGGGTCAATGTTTTTCTTCCATAGCCAACCAAGCACTTTGGGAAGAAGTCTTGATATGGGGCTTCATACAAGGATCATGCCTTCATTGCCCATCGACCTTCCTTGGATGTCCATAGCTCCTGTGGAAAGAGGCTTGATAGGGGGAGGAAAAGGAGGAAAGAATCAAGGAATGGCACACAAAAATTCTAGCATTCCCTACTTGCCTTGGTCGCCCACTTGTCAAGGTGATGTGGTGCCATATGAGATGGATGAGGTGGCACCAAGTGGCATCTTTCATGGCTTGGGATATGGCTTGACCCATTACAAATTAGACTAGACTCGAAGTCCACTTCGACTTGGGCCCAATCTTCAAACAGACTCGGACTGGAATCATTACAGGACCCATAGACACAACTTAACCAAATTGGTCAAGGTACATGACTAAAACAAAAGCAATTGACACTAAATTCGTGACTAAAATAAAATGCAATGCTTATGCTTGAAGCCTTATTACAGAACCCAAAAGACGAAACCCTAATCTGAGATCCTCAAAGGGTTGAGGAGCCTCTGTCAGATCCTAGTGCCCACACCATTGATCCATGTGTTCTTCTCTTTTCTCTACTTAATCTAATTAAACTCTCTAAAATTATTAGATCCATAAAATGATAAAATTATGAAGATCATTGAGTCATTACCTCCCATTAAGAGAGTGGTAATGGGTCCAATAGTTAAGATAATCATTGGAGGTCCAAAGACCTAGTGCTTATCTGGCTATTGAAATTATCATTTACATTATGATGACTTAGTCACTTCTATTTAAATAATGGTCAGGTGGGACAGTCAAAGTCGAGCTTAGCTATTGTTAGCTAGAAGCACTCAATTATGTCATGTTAATGGTTGGACCTAACCAAGGCATCTAGTAGTAGCCCAAAGGCTTACTGATTAGTTCCTGAAGTAAAATTATTACCAAAAATTATTTAAAGAAATATTTGGTTAAGAACTTACTTTTAGATGCACATGAGTGAGCCAGCCAAAGTCAGGCTCATGTACAGTTTATTGGATTCTGGTACCTACTAAGGAATTAGTGTAATTCCTTGAATTAGAGGTAGAAGCTACCAAGTTGATCAAAATAGTGAGAGAAGTTTTAGACTAAAATCCAAGTCTTTGAAATTAAATGATTCATAAACTAATTAGGTCTTGTTATCTTTTTAGAGTAATATGGCCACCACTTTATCGCTCTATTCATTGTTAGATAATGAAAAGCTGATGACATCAAATTTTGATAGTTGGTATCAAAACTTAAAGATCATCCTTGAGCACGAATAGATCATGTACATATTGATAGATCTGGCACCTATCGAGCCTACTCACATTGTTCATGGTGCGGCATAGGATACTTATCAGAAGTGGCTCAATAACCAAACCATGGTTTGTTGCATTATGCAAGCATCCATGATTGATGAACTAAATCACAAATTTGAGAATGCTCATCTAGAGGACATGCTTCAAGTATTGAAAAATCCTTCGACACTCTCGACAACATTGAAAGGTACAAAATTTTTTGTACCATCTTCAATACTAGGATGAGGATCGAAGTGATCAAGTGCCTAAGCAAACTTGAATTTTTCCTATATGAATAATTGGGAAACGATGAAATCTTAGGTTTTTTATCAAAGTCCTACCTTAACTTCCTTAATCGTTCAAAATTACTAGGCCTGCAATCAACTACCATGGACTATTGGGGTTGCTGTAGACCTATGAAATGGATCATCAGCTCCATAAGGGATTATGAATGTAGTGGGGGTTTGATAGCGCATCATCCTCTAAGAAAGGAAAGAAGAAAGCTAATAAGAAAAAGGTGTATAGTGCTTCGGTGACTCGACCAAGTTAGTCCAAGGTGTTCATGTCTGACAAGACTCAAGCTGAATGCTTCTTTATAAGAATCAAAGACATTGAAAGAGGAATTGTCCTCTTTATATTTCCTCATTAGACCCTAATAGGCCAAGAAAGAAAAATCAGTAAGCTATTGCTAAATAAGGTACTTATATGATAATACCTTATAATTTTTCACCATGCGATATAACTACCTGGGTATTGGATGCCAGCAATCCGATTACTATTTGTAATTTATCATAGGGACTTCAAGTTAATAGAAGATTCGAATATGGTAAGAGATTTCTAAATGTTGGAGATGAAAAATCAGTTCCAATTCTAGCTTTATAAATTGTCAAGCTTGTTTTTGATTCTAGTATCATTGTTTTAGATTGTTAATACTATTGTTCTATTTTTGTGATGAATGTAATCTCTATCGACCTTTTGGTCAAGAATGGTTTTCATTTATCACTAAAAAGTAATTATTATAATATCATTAAAATGGTGCTACTGTAATATATGAATAACTGAAGAATGACATTTATATACTATCATAGCATATAAATATAATGTACACATCCAACAAACATCATAAGATAGAAAATGTATATGATATCTACTGTTGGCATTATAGGCTAGGTCATATCAATAAGAATAGGATGAACAAGTTATCTTAAGAGAAAATCCTTGAGGTCAATGATTTTGAATCATTACTGACCTATGAATCTTGTCTTCTTAGAAAGATGACTAAGTCATCTTTTACTAGAAAAGGTAAAAGAGCTACTGAGATTTTAAGTCTAATATATAATGATGGATGTAGACCCAAGAATACTTTAACCATAGGTGGATATTACTACTTCATCATGTTTATTGATGGACCATTGAGGTATGTGTATGTTTACTTAATGAGATATTAGTCTAAGTCATTTGAAATGTTCAAATAATTTTATAATAAAGTAGAGAAATAAACTGACAAGTATATCAAAACTCTTCGATCTGATCGAGGAGGTGAATATCTTATCGGTAAGTTTATGATATATTTAGAAAAGAATGGGATTCTCTCATAATGGACACTCCTAGGATATCTCAGTATAATGAAGTATCTGAAAGGAGGAATTGAACCCTAATAGATATGGTTTGGTCCATGATAGGGTTCGCAAGTCTGCCTATCTCTTTGTGAGGTTATGCACTAGAGTTGGCTTCTTACATTTTAAATAGAGTTCCTAGCAAGTCTATAGACAAAATGCCATATAAGATATGGACAGGGCATAAGCCAGTACTCTCACACCTTAGGATTTAAGGATGTTCAGCTTAGGTCAAACAATTGAAAATGGACAAGCTTGGGCCTAGGTCTTATAGGGGTACTAAGGATTATTTCTTCTACTTTATTAATAAATAAAAGGCATTTGTTAGTAATTAGGCAGTGTTTTTAGAAGAGTTCCTTGAAGAAGAAACTAATATCTTTAATGTTAAACTTGAAGAAGTTCGACATGTAGAAGAACCAACATAATTAACCGAACCAATACAATCAAATTTGATTAGATCAAATCCGAAGCTTGTTATAGAGATAACCTTAAGAAAATATGATATAGTACCTTATTAGTTGGATAGATACTATAATTATTTGGTCTAGAATGGTGATCTTGTTAAACATGATGAAAATAATAAGGATCTGATCACTTATATGGATGTGATCCAGAGTTTTGACTATAAGAAATGGCTTGAAGCCATGAAATCTGAAATAGAGTCAATGAAAATCAACAATGCATGGACACTCATTGATCCACCTGAAGGGGATAAATCCATAGGGTGTAGAGGATTTTCAAAAGGAAAAGGGGCATAGATGGGATGGTGGAGATTTATAAAGTCTGTCTAGTTGCCAAGGATTATCGTCAATGTTATGGTATTGACTATGATGAGACATTTTCACTTATGGCAATGCTCAAGTCTATTTAGATTATACTTGTGATAGTGATGTATCTTGATTTTCAAATCTTATAAATGGATGTCAAAATTGCTTTCCTAAATGGAGAGTTGGATAAAGAGGTGTATAACATACAACTTGAAGGGTTCACATCGATAGATGAATCAAAGGTGTGCAAGCTTCAAAGATCCATTTATGGATTGAAGCAGGCATCTCAGAGTTGGAACATGCATTTTGATAAGGTGATTAGAATGTATGGCTTCATTAAGAATGAAGAGGAACCCTACATATATAAATGGGCTAATAGTTTATTGGTTATATTTATTATGTTATAGGTGGATGACATTCACTTATTTGGAAATGACATTCTTACAATGCAAGAAATAAAGGTTTGGCTGTCACCCCAATTCTCCATGAATGACCTAGGAGAAGTGACCTACATTTTTGGGATGAAGATCTATATGGATAGATCTAAAGGTTGTTGGGTTATCTAAGTTAACTTAAATTGGTATTATGCTGAAGCTGTTCAGCATGGTGAGTTTCAAGAAAGGATATCTTCTAATAGGCCATGGAATTACTCTCTAAGAAGAATTGTCCGACGACTCCCAAAGAATGAGAGCTACAAGTAGAATCCCATATGCCTAGATAGTAAAATCTATTTATATGCCTTGACATGTACATAACTGAATGTGGTATAATCACTAGGGATAGTAAGTTGATACTAATCTGATCTAGGTGAGAACCATTGGAAGGTCATACAAACTATTCTTAGTATTTGAGAAATACTAAGGACCAATATTGATTTATAAAGATTCTAATTTGAAACTAGTCAATTATACTGACTCCAGTTTTTAGTCAGATTGGAATGATAGTAAAAGTGTGTTGAGTTATGTCTTTACCCTTAACAGAGGAGTTGTTTGCTAGAAAAGTTCTAAGCAGCATATTATGGCTGATTCAATATACATGGCAGAGTACATTATGGCATCTAATGCTGCAAAGGAAGTTGTGTGGTTATGGAAGTTCACCACCAAGCTTGGAGT
The DNA here is from genome assembly GCA_021397845.1 of Areca catechu. Classification (NCBI taxonomy): domain Eukaryota; kingdom Viridiplantae; phylum Streptophyta; class Magnoliopsida; order Arecales; family Arecaceae; genus Areca; species Areca catechu. The sequence goes on from CM038041.1 coordinate 75,593,793, forward strand.
GCCACCTTCATTCATGTTCCAATTGTTCTACATTGTGATAGCACTAGAGCCATGCTTAAGTAAAGGAAGCAAAGGCACATCAGTGTACCAAGCACGTTCTACATCGCTACCACCTTGTTTGAAAAATTATGGAATGAGATGATGTTGAACTTTAAAAAATTAATGGGAAGAAGAACCTGGCCAACCCATTTACTAAAGTAATCGAAATCAAAGAGTTCGACAATCACAAGTGGAAGTGGGTATGTGATACTATTCTAATTGGCTCTAGTCCAAGTGGGAGTTGTTAGAAAAAGTTTTCTAAAACCAATCATCTGAATTGTAGATGATTGAGATATCTTGTAAATATATATACATATTAATAAAATAAATATTATTTTTGGTAGCACAACACTATTTGTCATCTTTCTATGAACTGTAATATGTTGAAGTTCCTAGAACTGCATATATTAGATAAAGAAGGATTTATCAAGTGGTTCTTAAATTGGTTCATGATCAAATGATATATTGTTGTTATCTAGGATAATAATATTTACCAAGAATAGATTAGACCTTTCAAAATGGGCTAGAGCCCATGGGCCAGCCCATTTGGCCCTATAAATGGGCCGGGCCAGGCTATAAAAAATTGGCTCATTTATGTAAGTGGGCTTTTTGGCCCGGCCCCTGTAGCCCATGGGCTCAACAGGGTTAGGACCGGGCCAGCCCATGGTCCATGATATAATAATAATAATAATAAACATAGCCTTACGTATTAGGGCTCACTTAATCTGTTACTATTAGTCAACTCACCTACGGTCTTATGGTTTACTGGTTTAGGACTTACTAATTACTACTTACAGGGTGAAGATTGAAGGCATTATGGATTTTATTTACTCGACGATGATGGGAGACCAGGAGTCGGGACTCAGGACCCTCTATTAGGGTTAGGTCAAAGCCGTCGCCCTCCGTCGGATAGAACTAGTGAGTCCATGAGTGACTCACAGAGAGCCATCGAAGAATGGAGTCTCAAGTTTGACTGTTTGGGAGAACCAGAGATGGGAGAACGAAAAACCCCACCCCACGGTCGTCGTTCTTCTTTCACGAGACCATGATGCCGGCCAGAACCCAGGACTTCGACTGTTCGGTGGTGAGGACTTGTCATTCTACCATCTTTTTTTTTTGATTTCTCTCAACAGATCATTAGAGACAGTGACCAGTGAGACACGGGTCCGAGGGGGCTCGGGGTCGGGGGGTGCCACCGTCGCCATGCCGGCCTGCCATGAGGTCCCATAGGCTTTCCCTGATGTCGTGTTGATCCATCATTGAAAATAGTGTAGATTGGACAGGGAGAAGTTTGATCTCTGGGTTTCCCCTGCTTCCTGGCTCCCAACGGCCACCGTTTCGGCCTCCAGGATTGGGAGACCTCCGTGCGACCGTTCCAGCTTATGATTGATAGTTCTAGACTTCTAGTCTAGCCTCTTCTTTTTCTTGTTAGATTTATCTATTATAACATGCTTTTTTTGTCCTCCAAAGATGCCTCTTATCATTGCATCTCCTACCATAGTATCAGTACATATTTCTAGTCCCAAAATCTGCAGAAACGAATAGTATAAATTGATTCATTTTTTTCCTACATTATATTTTCAGCACGTGGATCCCTAGCCCACGGCCCATGGCCCTAGCCCATGGCCCCCATAGGGGGCTGGCCCGGCCCTAGCCCACGGCCCACATAGGGCTAGGCCTGGTTGGATTTTTTTGGCCGATTTGTATAAGTGGGCCTAGCCCAGCCTGGCCCACAAAATGCAAGCCCATATGGGTTAGGGCCGGGCTGGGCCGGCCCAGCCCATATTGACAACTCTAGAATAGATCATTATATACCATGTAAGTTGGTTATCCTCTTAACCAAGGAGTGTGGAGATAATGTTATGGTATGCAGGTGAGTGTAGGAGTACATCTCACTGACCAATGACCAACATTGTGGAGTACTATCTATCAAGAGTATCCAATATAAAGGGTATAGGTTTAATTGTCCCTCCGACCTAAGACTATCTTGGTAACTTAGTAAATAACTTACTATACTTTGGTACTGGACTACCCAAATTTCAAATCCAGTGATAAAAGGTTTCTGAATGCAATCAAGTACTTGTTAAGTTGGTGTTGAGTCAAGAAGAGATTGACCACTCCACATTATTAGAGTAGATGCTCGATAGTATTTTAATTTAGCAAAGCCTTGACCAGGGTAATCCTTATGAGGAGTCACATAATTTAGTAGGTTGAGATATATTTGGATGCATTATTTAGAGTTGACAATTAACTCTAAATTCATCTTCAAGAATTAGGTCAAAGGGATGAATTATACTGTAACCATAGCCTAGGTTCTTGAATGTTGCTTCACGATCATTCGACTATCCAGAAATCGGGTACCATTGCTAGATGGTCATATTGATTAGTTCAAGAAATCATTCCTAGGCTACTGATTTAGATTTCAAACCTACAAGGTCATACACATAAGAAGTTTATGATCGATCATGATGGCCGATTAACAATTAAGAATCATTCGATGACAAAATTATAAATATGATTAATAATTAACCCTATATAAATATTATAAATTAAAATTTAATTAATTATAAGATGATTAATTAATAATTGGATTGCTAATTTGTTTAATTTGATTGAGCAAAGAGGTTTAGGTTAGCCTAATTAAATCAAGTTCAATTGAGTTTTATTTGATTAGATTATTCGATGACTTAGTCGCTAAGGATTTTTAATTTTAGTTTGATTTAGATTTGGGATCAGATAATTTTATATTTAATTGAGATTCAAATAAGCCTAATTAATATATAATTGGATTGTGTTCGAGTTGGTTAAATTAGTTATAACTAAATTAGTATTGGTTCCTAACTAATTTTGGTCAAATCTTGGTCAAACCCTAAACTAGTCCAACTTGTTTTCTTTCCTAAAAACTTTTCATGCCTTTCTAGGATTTTATCATGAATTCTTTATTAAAAAAATAATTTTTTTCATCCTCTCTCATTTTTATTTAGATTAGAATTGGTTTGAATTAAATCTAGATTTATTTTAATTTAATTGGAATTCAATCAGGAATAAAACTCCTAGTCCTATTCAAACTGTATCACCTTATCATAATCTAATCCCTCATCTAATCAATAAGATTTTACTTTAGTTTTTCTTATATGTGCAACATTAAGAGAATAATTACCATGCAAGATCTGATGTAAAATTGCTGAAAAAATAAGAGGGAGGGGGCATGAAATTCAAGATAGGCGTGATGGGTTTTTTCTTAGGTTCTAGCATTAGGTCATCTTAGGAGAGGGGAAAAGGAAATAAAAGAGAGTCTTTTAGATTTTATTTTTTCTCCACCCTTGATCCTCTTTGTCCTTCAGTTCTTAATCTTCATTGATGGTTTAAGAAAATCTAAGAAATATTTTTTATTCAACCATCCAGTGGCCTTTGCATAGATCTAGCAGTCCAAAAAGGTTGATCATGTCGAGGCCTCATGTGGATGATTTGTAGAGGTTGGACACTTTGTACCACTGTGAAGTGATGTGAAGAGTCCATACCACATATCATCGATAGTGGTGATCATTGACCCATGATCAAGTATGGGATTCGATCTCAAAGTTATTTGTAAATTAGATCTATAGAATTCATCGACTAGATTGATGCATACAGATTTTATTTTCTATATTACAAATCACATTACAATCCTTGTAGAATTTATTAGATATGATATATATGCATGTTTCTCTATTTGAAATAGTTTTATAATAGATTATCTTCTACTATAAATTTTAAAAAAACTATGCATGAAATCCTAGGAGATTTTCATTGAAAAGGCCCTCTCTTCCTATTCCATGGGGTCTCCTATGGCATGTAGGAGTACCACTTATGATTATATCCCATAAACAAGTGAGGTAAAAGAATTACTATTAAAATTATTTTGATCATTTGATCTATTCTCTAGTGATTTAATCTTCATTAATTTGCTATGTGTTATTTGAAATTAATTTATTATGGCTTGATTTTATATTTACAACATGAAATATAATATTAATTTCAGCATATACCTATATCATATAGTTTAGATCTAAAAATGTTTAATTTATAAGAGATTCATGTAAATTATTATTTAGATCTAAATTTTAGTAAAATTAATCTTGATTAATTACTTGAATTAAGTAGTCTAAGATTAGATCTAGAATTATGAATTAAAGATCTATTCACATTTTATAAATCAAGGACTTTGGATTAGCTTGAATTAGGTCAATTAACCGGGTTATGAAAGAATGGTGCCCTAAAAGCCAATCATTGTAAGGGCATTTCTATGATCTTCCAACTCATGTATGATATTATTTATCAATAAAAGGCATTTTTTGATTAATCATACTGCTGCATCTTATCAAGATTATGATGAACCCTATATGTTAGGGCAAAGAAATTAGGGTTATGATGAAAATCATAATGGTGAGACCTAAGTTTCTACAAACCCTAATCTAAAATATTTCCCGTCGTTAGATAATCGATTCGGGAATCGATGAATCCGGAAAGACTAGCACATCCTATGTATGCTAATGGAGAGGGTCGTTGGTCTCACAACCACTTCTGTAGAGATACTAATATAAGGATGTGGGTGCTCATTAGGTTATTAGTTTACTAAACTGATCCGACAAGAGAACATCAAATTGAATCTTACTTGTCAAATAAATATTCTCTTAGTGAGAGTTGTGCATGTGACCCTTAGACCTGAGACTACCATAGTATCTTGTGCACATGAACCCATATTTTGGTGCATACTCATTCATGGCAATTAAGTCATGTACGGGGTGTTTCTGGATATGGTGGATTATGTACGAAGGTAACGAGTAGGTCAACAAGCAATCAATCACTCCTGGTTAGAGAAGAAGTTATCCACTGAGATCTCTTCGAATGATGACTTAAGAAGTCTTTGATCAAAGCAAAATAAGATTAGATAATGTTTTCTAATCTTTCATCAATCGAGTCTTCATTATCGAATTAAGAATCAAAAGGATTAAGTTTTAGGGCTTGACATTTATCCATGCCCATCACTTAATCAGGATATAGCGAGATCGAAGGATTGAATTGCATGATAAATTTTTGCTGAAGGATATTTTGGTACTTTCCACCAAATTCCACATCTTCCGAGTAGGCATGATATGTTGCTAGATGCCAATCATGTCTTTTAGGTTTCCATGAATCAATTTGATTGATTTCATGAGTCAATTCGAAAGCTAGTTCGAATTTGCTACTTAGGTCAGCTCAATTTGACCTTATTAGGTCAAATCAATTTTGATTGGATCAAATTGGCTTGAACCTAGAACAACTACTAACTATATGTAAAACCCAAAGGGTCACACACATTAGAGAATTGGCCTAAAAAGTTAATTGACATTTAATAGGGTCATGGGATCCTAATTGGTTAGCTAGATTTCACACTAGCATATGTAGGCTGACCTAATCTCCTAACCCAATTGAATTGGATCTAAAAGTTTGCTAAATAGACTAACCAATTTTTGGAAGACCTAAATTGGGTTGAGTCCTAAGTGTAAAAAAATTATCAAAATTTATCTGATAATTGATGGACATTTTTTGTGCCATATATCAAGAGTCCCAATGGAATGGAACTCTTGGCGGCAAAAGAAGTGGTTTGCAATTAAAGGGGTGCAAAAGGACCAAGAGTCCTTCTATTTGATAATCACTTATATGGTGATAAAGTACATTTAATCCCATTTCATTTGATGCCTATATTGGATTTACTTTGGCTGGTTAAAGGTAGCATATGGCATGGAGAAAGTTGACTGACAAGTGAAAAGTAGTGAATCTTTAGTATTGGCATGCAAAAAAGGACCTAGAGTCCTTCTACATTGGGGACTTGGTTTCCAGGTGGAAGGAGGCATCCCTTGTCTCATCTAATGTCTGATTATGATGGCTTATTACTGGTGGAAAGAAAGCTTGGGCGGTGAAGCAAGTTGGAGCGCTAAGTGAAGGGTTGCATCCCTTCACTTCGTTACCACAACATTTAAATCCAAGAGTCCTTCTCAGTGAAGGAACATGACTCTTGGATAAAGACACATTGTTTCCACACCTTCCGAGTAACTTCACTACCGGTTACATGCCACTAGGCATGAGGATAAGTAGGCCATATTATCCAGACAAGGCATATAAATCATTTAGCATAGGAAAGGTCTTGACCTTTCAAGATAAGACTCCTTCTTAATGAAGGGTCTTATATGATCTATTGATTGACAGATCAAGGGCAGACAAAGAGCCATAAATGGCACCTCCCAATCTCTTATAAATAGCCATCGGTGTTTAGGTCGATGGTAATCATAAATCCTTTCTTTCTTACACTTACACTCTACCACACTCTCCTTGTCTCTTCCCTTCCTTGTTAGAACTTAGGTCTTATCTTAAGATAAGTTCACTATTTTAAGACAATGGTTTAGAAAGGGAATAAGAAAGTGTTAAAGAGTGTGAAGAGAGGTTATGGAGATGGCTCGGAAGGCTCTACTGGCGGGCAAGGGTCTGAGCAAGGAAGGAGAGGCTACCAAAGGAAGAAAGGGCATCAAACGAGTCCCGGTAGTTTAAGCAACTTACTAAGGAGTGCTTCCTAGGTTCAATTCCTACATGGATTACCTCTATAGGGCATGCACTTATGTGCCTAGTGGAAAGAAAATGGAATTAGCATTCCAGGTATTTTTCCAAACCCTAATTGAATGACTTGTTAATTATGATGAAATAAGTGATCTTGGGCTTAGGGTTTCAAGTTGTTTGGAGTTTCAAAATGAAAGTTTTTTGAAATCCATGATTCCGCTGCATCACCAAAACCCAACAGTGGTACCAAAGCCCTCTTATTTCATTCAATTAATGGTCAATTGAATTTGCTTATGTGGTAGTGAAGATGATCATATATGGTAATTTGATGCATGCCACTAATTAGGGATCAGTTATATAATGAATGATAATATAATCATGTTTATAAATCATAGTATCATGCATACTATTGAAAGGATATACGATAGTGAATATTATAAAGTATGGTGCATGCAATTGTAATGATTGCTTATTATTCTATAAAGTGATGCATGATTGTTTTAAATTACATATGATATAAGTTAAATCCTAGTAACACCTTCGGATTGGGTTAGACACCATGGCCGTCCGGTCATAAGAGTAACTTAGGATTTCATGGCCCTCTCTTCCTATTCAATGGGGTCTCCTATGGCATGTAGGGGTGTCGCTGTGACCATATCGTATGAACACGTGAGGTGAATGGTTTTATATTACAATCATGCTTATGGTACGCATATTAGGGTTAATATGCTCGATTGTTAGAATGAATATCATATGTATATGTTTTTGTACATTATGATGTCATGAATGTAAGGTTGACATAATTTAGTAGGATGTGTTAGAGACCATCAAAGCAATCATAAAAATCATATTTAGTCATAGTGTAAGTTAATCATGATGCAAATCCGATTATGGGATGATCAGCCAATTGGTGTCTAGGCAAGTGCTTCTGGGAAGGTAAAGGGAATGAGGTTTTTAATTAGTTTCGTTGTCTTACGTGGCCAATTTAATTGGTGTCTAAGGAAAGCAATGGGGAGACCCCCTCATCTCTCCCACTTACTTGGCCAATTTGGTCACATCTAAACCCTAAGTTGGTAATGTTGATTGATTAAGCACACTACAAAATTGCCTTCCTTCATACTAAGCCAAATCCATGTCAAAAACTATAGTAGATTTGTTGTGTAACACAATGTCTACTTTAGAGTTTGATATGATATTTGTCTCGGTGCATGTTATGCTTTATAGCTTTATTGATGGGGTTGCTTTGTCGTGTAACACAAGGGCAACATTATTCAATCATGGCTATATGGAAATAAAGGATCTGACTAAACAAGGATATTATGGTTTGTTGTTTAGCACAAGGCTATAAGTGTCTTAGAGGCAATTGTTATGTTGAGAATTGCAAGGGATGCAATTGGAAAGGGATTTTCCTATCCTTGAACTCATGGGTGTTTGTTTTATAACACAAGGCATTCATGAGAAATTGGGATCTCAATCCTACTAAGGAAGCCCTGGGAGGGTTTTCCACTTACCATAGTTGAGGGTTATGGTATTCGATAGAAAATAGTGGAAGACATAATTAGATGTAAAAGTCCTTATCTAATTATGAATATCATCATGAGTGATCTACTTTTTGTTGTTCTTTACTTACTGTATATTGTTACATTATGGCTTCTACTTTTTCACCATGGGGCATCTTGGATATCAATAAGTTCACAGGTCCGAATTATGTGGATTGGTTGAGGAACTTGAGAATTATATTAGCTCAGGAGAAAATAGACTATATCCTTGATACTCCTGACCTACATTTGGTAGGAGAGGAAGTCACTGAGGAGGAAAGAGCCACATATAAAATGTGGCAAAATGACAGCATGACTGTCAAGTGCATCATGTTGGCCTCAATAAGAAATGAGTTACAGAAGCAACATGTGGAAATAGAACCTTAGTCCATATTGCTCAATCTTAAGGAGCTATATGGAGAGCATAGTCGGATAGCTCGATATGAAATATCTAAGCAGTTGTTTTAAGCACAAATGAACCCTAAGAGTAGCATCCATAAAAGGAAAAAAAAGGCAAGGAAGCCCTCTATTGGTGAAACCTGAAATCACTATGGAAAGCAAGGGCACTAGAAGAATAATTTTAAGTTGTATCTTGCAAGTCTGAAGCATGATGCTGATGGAACATCAAAAAGTTTGTACAAACAAACTTGTCATTGAGTTCTTCGCTTCTGATGCATGTGTATTAAATACCGCATGTGGGTCTCATATATGCAAGTTATTGCAAGGATTATAGAGACCTAAAAGCTTGGAGAAAGAGAGATGATCTAAATGTCTCATATCTCTAGCATTTTCATTTGGGTCATATCAGTGAGACTAGGATAAACAAGTTATATAAAAAAAATTTCTTTGAGCCTTTTGATCTTGAATCATTAGGAACTTGTAGGTCCTGTCTCATGGGTAAGATGACAAAATCTTCATTCAATGGACATGAAGATAGGGCAACTGAGTTGTTAGGTCTAGTACACACAGATGTGTATGGTCCTTTGACAACCCAGGCCAATGGAGGATACTCTTATTTCATCAATTTTATTGATGATTTATCAATGTTTGGATATGTGTATCTTATGAAACACAAGTTTGAAGCCTTTAAAAAATTCAAAGAGCATCAAAGTATGGTTGAGAAACAAACTATGCATAGTATTAAAATCCTTCGATTTGATAGAGGATGAGAATACTTGTTTAGTGAATTTCTCGATCATCTTAAAGAAAAAGGAATTCTCTATAAATGGACCCCTCCATATATGCCATAGTTAAATGGTATAGAAGAAAGGATGAACCGAACCATGTTGGACATGGTACGGTCCATGATGTGCTTCACAGATCTTCCAGTATCATTCAGAGGTTATGACTTAGAGACTGCTACCCACATACTAAACAGGGTGCCATGAAAGTTAGTTAAAAGCACTCCATATGAATTATGGAATGGGAAAAGGACAAGTCTTAAATATTTTAAGATTTGGGGTTGCCCTACTTATGTCAGGAATGTTTTTGGACATAAGCTAAGTGCTAGGGCTGACAAGTGTAGGTTTGTATGATATCCTAAAGAAGGTATGGTTTGCCTTTTCTACCAGCCTACCGAGTAAAAGGTCTTTGTCAGTAGGCATGCTACATTCTTAGAAAAGGAGTTTATCCAAGAAAGGGGTAGTGGAAGGATATTTGAACTTGAAGAAGTTCAACCTATACCTGAAAGGATTCCTCAACCAGATGTTCTTAAGGTTTGAGAATAGCCACAACACACACCTCCTCTTCATAGGTCAGAGAGAGTGCAAAGTGCACCTCTCAGATATGATTTTGTTATTGGGAATGATATTGAATCCAGTATCAAATAGGATGATGATATTGTGACCAACATGGAAGCTGTGATGTAACTATGAGGCCCAGTTCTTATTGGGCAGGATTTGGGCTGAAGTCGGCAGCCCTTGCCGACTTCAGTTCAAATTCCTTCAGGCTCGGAAGTTCGGATTTTCCGATGGGAAATCCGGGGAAAATTCGACGACGCCGCCGGAGGTGGGGGGGATAAGGCTCTCCTCTGGTTATTTAGAGGCATCAGTTGCCTCAGCTGATTCGGAATACCCCCCCTATCTATGGACGCCGACGGCATCTTCGAGTGTCCCTGCCCTCGCCGGAGCGCTCTCCACCGGTGATCACTGCGATCGGAGCCAGCCTCGCCGGTAGGTCCTTCCTCCTCAGAAAGGGTAGTGAGTGGTTTGGCTGGACGGGAGGGAGAATCCGGTTGATTCTTCCTCTCCGTTGAAGTCGTGTGATGTGGCCGGTAACAAAAAAAAAAAAAAAAGTCACTACCGGATTCCTCCTCTCTGGCAAACATCCTGGGCGGCCGATCACAGGGATCGCCGCCGTCCCTTCGCTTGCTTAGGGGAGGGGAGAGAGGGAGGGAGAGAGGGATTTTGATCATCGGGAAGTTCTGTTGAGCGGCATGCCTTCAGCTCGGTGCTTACCGGCCGACGGTCGGACGACCGCCGTAGGGGTCGCCAGACCTTCTTCTCCCTCTGGCAAGTACTCCGTATTGGTTGAACGGGAGGATCGCCGTCGATCCTCCCTGGTTCTTCCGTGGAATCGGGGAGGGGGCGGGTGCTGTGGCCGAAGAGGAGTTTCTTTTGGTCGGGCTTGGCTGAGCTGTGCCGAGCTGACTAGGCCGAGTTGGCTGGGCCGGGCTTGGCTGAGCTGGGCCGAGTTGGCTGGGCCAGGCTGGGCTGGAGTTGGCTGGGCCGGGCCTTGTAGGGCCAGACTCGTTTGAGCCATGCCCTGTTGGGCTAGGCCTATTATCTAGGATGGACCGACCCAGTAACGATAGGAAGGAAAGAGTCGTCTGGGGTTGTCCCAAGGGGAATTATTTTATGATTTTTTTTTAGAAATTGATGATATTAAATCATAAACAAAATGATTTGTGATGCAGGGTCGTCATCATCCTTGGAAAATTGGGTTTAGTGCTGAGTTAGTAAATTATAAGTTATCACTCACCAATATAATTTTGCCATGCATGATGTGAACCCATTATTTGATTTGTTATTGAATTTTTATTTTTTATGTTCATGCTATATACATATATCTTGACGTGTTATGAAATTTAAACCTAGACTAAGATGTAATGAGTCGTGGGGTAAATTGGTTTTAATTGCCCTTTAGTCCGACTATGATCACACGAGGATCTAGACTCTTTTTGGGCCTCCAGCGGGGCTATCGCTGGCACATGACCGATGTGCGGTATGTGACACAGGAGTTGTTGTTTTATTCTAGCACATGCTGGGAAGCATGTTTCTCGTGTGATACTTAGAGTTAGACTCCTTTTGGGCCTCCAGCGGGGTTATCGCTGGCACATGACCGATGTGCGGCATATGACACAAGGTCTAGACTCTTTTGGGGCGAGCCACGGACCGATCGTGGCCATAGTATGAAGGACTAAGTGAGTGTGTTTGGATGGCCATCCTAAAAATTTGTATGATGTCAAAAAAATAAAAAGAAGGTTAATACTGGAAAATGGCATATATATTATGGTTGCTCATATGCATGGAATTACTTTAGATTCCTGGTAAATTTTTATTCGTGATGTATGATGACTTACTGAGTTTAAGGGAAACTCATTCCATTCCCTTGCATTTTTTTTTTCAGGATCAGAGGAACACGTGGGCCAGGGATTCAATCAGTGAGGCTTAGGATCAAGTGGACACTATCATATTTTTATTTTATTTATTGTTTGAAATTTGATTATGATAAATGTATGACAGTTGGCTTTATGTTATTTAAATCTACTTGCCTACTTTTGAAGATATATTGCCTGGTTACTCATTTTATATAAGAAATGGTTGGTACAGGCCTGGTATGTCCCTGGGAAGATTGAATTCCCAGAACATATGGCCGTCTATCGCACTTCTGGCCCAGGTCTTGGGTTTGGGGCGCAACAGATTTAGTGGTATCAGAGCCAGGCTTGTCTCAGAAATTAAGATGTTTTAGATAGTGAGAGCGGGGTAGAGATAATTAGGGCAAGTTTAAACTAATAAAGTACAAGTAAGGTTATATTATTTAACTTACTAACTTTTGTGTCATAGGTTTAATGGCTCGAACCTGATCCATGAGGACATCGAATCAAAATGATCATGCTTCTCGAGCTCACGATACTTCGCAGGTAGCGGGTCCATCTTGGGCGGCCGGCGCTTTCATGACTCGTAGCCCATCACCTGATCACGGCGAGAGCCGAGCAGTTAGTCCTCCTCCTCTGCAGCATGATATGAGGACAGCCAACTCTGATGGTCAGGTGGTAGGTCTTATCCAGGCTCTAACTGGACTTGTGTAGGAAATGAGGCAGCAGGGGAGTAGGGGTGGTCAGTCTTCTAAAATGGATCGGGGGATCACTGAATTTAAGAAGTTGGCGCCTCTTAATTTTGAGGGTTCTACTGAACCTACTGAATCTTTGAAATGGCTGAAAGAAATGGAGAAGGTCTATGCCAGCATGGACTGTACAGATCGGGAAAAGGTTCGCTTTGTAGCTTTTTAATTTCATGGCGAAGCTTCAGAATGGTGGGATGCTGTCAGAAGACAATATGGTAATGAAGAACCAATAACTTGGGATATTTTTCGCCAAGAGTTTTTGGATCTGTATTTTCTTGAAAGTCTCAGATTTGAGAAAGCGAGTGAATTTACCAGATTAATTCAAGGAAGCTTGTCAGTGGCACAATATGAGGCCAAGTTTATTGAATCGTCCCGCTTCGCTCAAGAGTTGGTGGCCACGGACTATATCAAGGCTCGGAGATTTGAGAAAGGGCTTAAACCCATGATTCGTGCTGGAGTAAGACCCATGCAGCTGACCTCGTACCGGGACGTCGTTAGTAAAGCAAAAATTATGGAGCAGGAGGTTGATAATATGCAGCAGGAGAGGGAACGGCAGCTGAGGAAGAGATCCAGACCTGACGGGCAGCGAGGGAACCAACACTCTGGCAAACAACCTAGATAGAGGGGAAATCAAAGGCAAGATCCAGGTCTTCAGTAGGGTAATGGTCCTCGTTGCAGGAGATGTCAAGGTTTTCACCTGGAGCAGGATTGTCATTGGTTTTCTGGGGCTTGTTTTAATTGTGGTTAGCAGGGCCACAAAGCTATGGATTGCCCACGTCCTCAGAATCCTGGGAATCAACATACCTTCCAGAATGCACCGCGACCGCCAGCACCTCCTCCTTCAAATGTACCAACTTTTATCCAAGGACAACCTATAGTTTATTGATCTGGTGAGCGCTAGAAGAAGAAGACCCAGGCTCGTGTTTATGCTTTAACTCAGCAGGATGCTCAAGCATCGAATGCTGTGGTGACAGGTAATTTCGCAAAAATTTTTTTTTTTTTAAAAAAAGTTGATTTAATTGAGTGCATATAATCATAAGTTAGAATTATCTGGTAGGTACCATCAAAGTAGTCTCTTCTTATGCCCGTGTTTTATTTGATTCCGGAGCAACACACTCTTTTATCTCAACCGGATTTACTAAGAAGGCTGGTATGAAACCAGTACCTCTAAATTTTGAGATCGGAGTGTCCATTCCAAATGGGGGCATTATCATGGTCAACATGATTTGTCCATCCTGCACTCTAAGCTTTGGAAACCATGAATTTTCATCCAATCTAATGGTATTGGAAATGGAGGAGTTTGATATTATTTTGGGAATGGATTGGCTAGCTTCTTATCATGCCACAGTAGATTGTTTAGGGAAGAGAGTAGTCTTCTACCCTCCAGGTCAGGAACCTTTTGGTTTCTCTGGCAGTGAATGGAAGACCCCTATTAGAATGGTTACAGCTATGCAAGCAAACAGGATGCTAAGGTAAGGCTGTGCAGGATATTTGGCCAATGTTGTGGATTTTCGGCAGGAAGAAATAAAGTTGGAAAACATTCTGATTGTGAGGGAATTTCCAGATGTTTTTCCAGATGAATTGCCAGGATTGCCTCCTGATAGAGAAGTGTAATTTCTTGTTGATCTTATACCCAGAGCAGAACCTGTGTCTAAGGCTCCCTACAGGATGGCACCAGTTGAATTGAAAGAACTTAATGAACAACTCCAGGATCTGCTTTTAAGGGATTTATCAGGCCGAGTATCTCTCCGTGGGGTGCCCCGATACTTTTTGTCAGGAAGAAGGATGGAAGTTTGAGGTTGTGTATTGATTTTCGAGAATTGAACAAGTTGACAATCCGAAATAAGTACCCCCTTCCCAGAATTGATGATCTTTTTGACCAGTTGCAAGGTGCTCAGGTGTTCTCAAAAATCGACTTGCGGTCTGGATATTATCAGTTAAAAATTAAGAATGAAGATGTATCCAAGACAGCCTTTCGGACTAGATATGGGCATTATGAATTTCTGGTGATGCCTTTCGGATTGACGAATGCTCCGACAGCTTTCATGGACATGATGAATAGGATATTCAGATCGTATTTGGATCAGTGTGTGGTGGTGTTTATAGATGACATTCTGATATATTCTAAGAACCTGGAAGAGCATGAAGAACATTTGAGGAAAATCTTACAGGTACTAAAGGAGCAGAGGTTGTATGCAAAGCTGAAGAAGTGTCAATTCTGGCTTGATAATATTTCTTTTCTTGGCCACACAGTCTCTAAAGAAGGAATATCTGTTGATCCAGCAAAGATTGAAGCAATTGTTGAATGGATTAGACCAACTAATGTGACTGAAGTCCATAGTTTTCTGGGACTAGCTGGTTATTACAGAAGGTTTGTGGAGGGATTTTCCCGTATAGCTTTGCCTCTGACCCAGCTAACTCATAAAGGAATTAAATTTGTTTGGTCTGATGACTGTGAGAAAAGATTCCAAGAGTTGAAGAAGTGCTTGGTGTCAGCTCCTATCCTTACCCTACCATCTGGAAGTGAGGGTTATACTATTTATAGTGATGCTTCCAGAAAAGGATTAGGATGTGTTCTTATGCAAAAGGGGAAGGTGGTGGCCTACGCATCTAGGCAGCTTAAAACATATGAATTGAACTATCCTACCCATGATTTGGAATTAGCTGCCGTAGTTTTTGCCTTGAAGATTTGGAGACATTATCTGTATGGAGTATCTTGTGAGATTTTTACTGATCACAAGAGTCTTAAATATTTGTTTACCCAGAAGGAGTTAAACTTAAGGCAAAGAAGATGGTTGGAACTGATCAAAGACTATGATTTGAAAATAAGTTATCATCCGGCAAAAGCAAATGTAGTGGCTAATGCATTAAGCAGGAAGGTCGGAGGTAGCTTGGCAACCTTAATCACTTCTCAGGGAGAAATTCTTCAAGATTTTGGAAAGCTGAATTTGGAAATCCAGTTGCATAACTCTAAATTTTCACTTGCTACTCTTGAGATACATTCTACCCTGATTGATAGAATTAAGGCATCACAGATGAGTGATTCAGAATTTCAAAAGATTAAAGAGAAGATACAGTCTGGGATAATTTCAGGATTTTGAATTCATGAGGATGGATCCTTAAGGTTTGGAAACCGATTATGTGTTCCAAGGGATGCACGTCTAAAGAAGGAAATCTTGATCGATGCCCACAACTCTATTTACACTGTTCATCCTGGGAGTACAAAAATGTATAAAGACCTTAAAGAGAACTTCTGGTGGAGTGGTATGAAGAGGGAAATTGCCATGTTTGTGGCTCAATGCTTAACTTGTCAACAAATAAAGGCTGAGCATCAGAGACCAGCTGGACCTTTACTACCCTTAGCTATTCCTGTATGGAAATGGGAGAATATCACAATGGACTTTGTTACAGGATTGCCAAGGACTCTCAGAGGATTTGATGCAATCTGGGTTGTTGTCGATCGATTGACAAAGTTGGCTCATTTCTTACCGGTCAAGGTCAATTTCTCTATGGAAAGGATAGCTAAATTATATATTGATGAGATTGTTAGACTGCATGGTATTCCTGTATCAATTGTATCTGATAGGGATACTAGATTTGTTTCTCGATTTTGGAGGAGTTTGCATCAAGCTATGAAAACCAAGCTGGAGTTTAGTACAGCCTTTCACCCTCAAACAGATGGACAGTCAGAGAGAACAATCCAGACTCTGGAAGATATGTTGAGAGCATGTGTTTTTGATCTGAAAGGATCATGGGATGAACATTTGGCACTGGTAGAATTTGCATATAACAATTATTTTCAAGCAACCATCAAGATGGCACCTTTTGAAGCTTTGTATGGGAGGCGATGTAGGACCCCGGTATGTTGGGATGATGTTGGAGAGAGAAAATTATTGGGACCTATTATTGTGCAGCAGACCACAGATAAAATTCAACTTATTATGAAGCAATTGCTTGCAGCTCAGAGTCGACAAAAGAGTTATGCAGATAATCGAAGAAGGGAACTGGAGTTTCAAGTGGGAGATCATGTACTTCTTAAAGTGTCCCCTACTAAAGGAGTCATGAGGTTTGGAGTGTGAGGGAAGCTAAGCCCTCGGTATGTGGGTCCTTTTGAGATCCTAGAGAGGATTGGAGCTATGGCTTATCGGCTTGCTTTGCCACTTTCTCTTGCTGGTGTACATAATGTTTTTCATGTTTCTATGCTGAGGAAGTATGTACCTAATCCAAATCATGTAGTTGAATTGGGACCACTTCAATTCAAGGAAAATTTGTCTTATGAGGAACAACCAATGAAGGTGGTGGATAGAAAGGAACAAGTCTTGAGACGACGCATCATTCCTTATGTTAAAGTCCAGTGGAGTAATCATTCAGAACGAGAAGCCACTTGGGAGTTAGAAGAAATCATGAAAGTTAAATATCCTCAACTTTTCCAGGACCCAGGTATGTAAATTTCGAGGGCGAAATTTTTTTTTAGGTGGGGAGAATGTGAGGCCCAGTTCTTATTGGGCAGGATTTGGGCTGAAGTCGGCAGCCCTTGCCGACTTCAGTTCAAATTCCTTCGGGATCGGATGTTCGGATTTTCCGGCGGGAAATCCGGGGAAAATTCGACGACGCCGTTGGAGGTGGGGGGGATAAGGCTCTCCTCTGGTTATTTAGAGGCATCAGTTGCCTCAGCTGATCCAGAATACCCCCCCCTATCTATGGATGCCGACGGCATCTTCGAGTGTCCCTGCCCTCGCAGGAGCGCTCTCCACCGGCGGTCGCTACGATCGGAGCCAGCCTCGCCGGTAAGTCCTTCCTCCTCGGAAAGGGTAGTGAGTGGTTTGGCTGGACGAGAGGGATAATCCGGTTGATTCTTCCTCTCCGTTGAAGCCGTGTGATGTGGCCGGTAACAAAAAAAAAAAAAAAAGTCAATGCCGGATTCCTCCTCTCCGGCAACCGTCCTGGGCGGCCGATCACAGGGATCGCCGCCGTCCCATCGCTTGCTTGGGGGAGGGGAGAGAGGGAGGGAGAGAGGGATTTTGATCGACGGGAAGTTCTGTTGAGCGGCATGCCTTCGGCTCGGTGCTCACCGGCCGACGGTCGGACGACCGCCATAGGGGTCACCGGACCTTCTTCTCCCTCCGGTGAATACTCCGCATTGGTCAAACAGGAGGATCACCGTCGATCCTCCCTGGTTCTTCCGTGGAATCGGGGAGGGGGCGGGTTCTGTGGCCGAAGAGGAGTTTCTTTTGGCCGGGCTTGGCTGAGCTGGGCCGGGCTGACTGGGCCGAGTTGGCTGGGCCGGGCTTGGCTGAGCTGGGCCGAGTTGGCTGGGCCGGGCTGGGCTATAGTTGGCTGGGCCGGGCCTTGTAGGGCCAGACTCGTTTGAGCCATGCCCTGTTGGGCTAGGCCTATTATCTAGGATAGGCCGACCCAGTAACGACAGGAAGGAAAGAGTCGTCTGGGGTTGTCCCAAGGGGAATTATTTTATGATTTTTTTTAGAAATTAATGATATTAAATCATAAACAAAATGATTTGTGATGCAGGGTCGTCATCATCCTTGGAAAATTGGGATTAGTGCTGAGTTAGTAAATTGTAAGTTATCACTCACCAATATAATTTTGCCATGCATGATGTGGACCCATTATTTGATTTGTTATTGAATTTTTATTGTTTATGTTCATGCTATATACATATATCTTGACGTGTTATGAAATTTAAACCTAGAATAAGATGTAATGAGTCATGGGGTAAATTGGTTTTAATTGCCCTTTAGTCCGACTATGATCACACGAGGATCTAGACTCCTTTTGGGCCTCCAACGGGGCTATCGCTGGCACATGACCGATGTGCGGTATGTGACACAGGAGTTGTTGTTTTATTCTAGCACATGCTGGGAAGCATGTTTCTCGTGTGATACTCAGAGTTAGACTCCTTTTGGGCCTCCTGCGGGGCTATCGCTGGCACATGACCAATGTGCGGCATATGACACAGGGTCTAGACTCTTTTGGGGTGAGCCACGGGCCGATCGTGGCCATAGTATGAAGGACTAAGTGAGTGTGTTTGGATGGCCATCCAAAAATTTGTATGATGTCAGAAAAATAAAAAGAAGGTTAATACTGGAAAATGGCATATATATTATGGTTGCTCATATGCATGGAATTACTCTAGATTCCTGGTAAATTTTTATTCATGACGTATGATGACTTACTGAGTTTAAGGGAAACTCATTCCATTCCCTTGCATTTTTTTTTTCAGGATCAGAGGAACACGTGGGCCAGGGATTCAATCAGTGAGGCTTAGGATCTAGTGGACACTATCATATTTTTATTTTATTTATTGTTTGAAATTTTATTATGATAAATGTATGACGGTTGGCTTTATGATATTTAAATCTACTTGCCTACTTTTGTGGATATATTGCTTGGTTACTCATTTTATATAAGAAATGGTCGGTACAGGCCTGGTATGTCCCTGGGAAGATTGAATTCCCAGAACATACGGCCGTCTGTCGCACTTCTGGCCCAGGTCTTGGGTTTGGGGCGCGACAGTAACAAATGGCTAGAAGCCATAAAAATCGAGATGGAGTCCATGTACTCTAATCAGGTTTGGACATTAATTGATCCTCCTAAGGGAGTAAACCTAATCGTGTATAAATTGATCTTCAAGAAGAAGATTTGAGCAGATGGTCAAGAAGAGACCTATAAGGACAACCTACTGGTGAAAGGTTTCAAATAAAAACATGGCATTGACTATGATGAAACGTTTTCACCAGTAGCCATGCTCAGGTCCATTCAGATATTGCTTGCTATAGGTGCATACTATGATTATGAGATATTGTAAATAGATGTAAATACTACTTTCCTTAATGGATACCTTGAGGAATAAGTCTATATGTCATAGCTAGAAGGGTTTGTCTCGAGTTAGAGACCAAACTAAGTATGAAGGCTAAAGAAATCTATTTATGGATTAATGCAAGCGTTGAAGAGTTGGAACATCTGCTTTGATGAAACAATCAAAGAGTTTGGTTTCATCAAGAATGTGGATGAACCATATGTGTACAAGAAGACAAGTGGGAGTGCACTTGTTTTCTTGGTTTTGTATGTCGATGACATACTCATCATTGGGAATGATATCCCAATATGTTGCAATCCGTTAAGTCTTGGCTATCAAAGTAGTTTTCCATGAAGGATTTGGGAGAGTCATCCTATATACTGGGTATAAAGATCTATAAAAATAGATTTAAGAGAATGCTGAGCTTATCCCAATCCAGATACATTGAATTAGTGTTGAGGAGATTCAACATGCAGGGAAGTAAGAAAGGTTACTTGCCCATGAGTCAAGGCATACATTTCTCCAAGAAGATGTCTCCTAAGACACTGGAGGAAAGAGAAAGGATGAGTTTAATTCCTTATGCTTCGGTTATAGGATCAATTATATATGCCATGTTATGTACCATGCCTGATGTTGCTTATGCCTTGGGCATAGAAAGCAGGTTCCAGGCTGATCCAGGGAAGGATCATTGGAAAGCCATTAAAAATATTTTTAAGTACCTGAGAAGGACTAAAAATAATTTTCTAGCATATGGTGGATCATAGTTGAAACTAGAAGGATATACAAATTCTAGTTTTCAATCAGATCCAAATGATAGCAATTCTATATCAGTGTATGTCTTCACCCTATAAGGTGGTGTAGTGAGTAGGCAGAGTGCATAGCTATAAGAGAAGCCATAAGGAAAGCTGTGTCGATGTAGAAATTCATCACGAAATTGGGCATGGTTCCTATTATAGAATAACCGGTGTCACTTTATTATGGTAACACTAGAGTTGTTATGCAAGCTCAGGAACCAAGATGTCATAATAAACCCAAGCACATCCTAAGATGCTTCCACCTCGTTCGAGAAATCATTGAAAGAAATGATGTGATAATAGAATGAGTCAATACAAAGAACAATATAGCAGACCCATTCACTAAAGCACTACCAAAGTAACAGTTTGATCACCACTTAGATTGTATGGATGTAAAATACAAAGGTGATTAGCTTTAGTACAAGTAGGAGATTGAAAGAATGGTGCCCTAAAAGTCAACCATTGTAAGGGCATTTCTATGATCTTCCAACTCATGTATGATATTTTTTATCAATGAAAGGTATCTTTTGATTCATCATACTGCTGCATCTTATTAAGATTATGATGAATTCGATAGGTTAAGGCAATGAAATTAGGGTTATGATAAAAATCATAATGGTGAGACCTAAGTTTCTATAAACCCTAATCTAGAATATTCCTAGTCGTTGGATAATCAATTCGGGGATCGATGAATCCAGAAAGACTAGCACATCGTATGTTTGCTCAATAGAAATGGTGGTTGGTCTCACAACCACTTGTGTAGAGACACTAATATATGGATGTGGGTGCTCATTAGGTTATGAGTTCATTGAATTGATATGACTAGAGAACATCAAATGGAATTTTTACTTACTTCTCAAAAGAATGTTCTCTTAGTGGGAGTTGCGCATTTGACCTTTGAATTATGACTACCGTAGTATCTTGTGCACATAAACCCATATTTTAGTGCATACTCACTCATGGCAATTGAGTCATGTAAGGTGTGTTTCTAGATATGGTGGATTATGTATGAAGGTAATGAGTAGGTCAACAAGGAATCGATCACTCCTTGTAAGAAAAGTTATCCCCTGTGACATCTTCGAACGATGACTCAAGAAGAATTTGATCAAAGCAGGATGAGTTTAGATAAGTTTTTCTAATCTTTCATTGATTGAGTCTTCATTATCGAATTTAGATTCAAAGAATTAAGTGCTATGGTTTGACATTTAACCATGCCCATCATTTAATCCATATATAGGGAGATCGAAGGATTGAATTACACAGTAACTTTTTATTGAAGGGTTTTTTAGTACTTTTTACCAAATTCTACATCTTTTGGATAGGCATGATAGGTTGCCAGACATCAATCATGTCTTGTAGCTTTTTATGAATCAATTCGATTAAATTCATGAGTCAATTCGAAAGCTAGTTCGAATTGGCAACTTTGGTCAGCACAATTTGACCTAATTAGGTCAAATTGATTTTGATTGGATCAAATTAGCTTGGATCTAGGCCTACTATTGGCTAGATATGGAACCCAAAGGGTGACACACATTAGAGAATTTTCCTAGGAAGTTAATTGACATTTAATAGGGTCATGGGATCCTAATTGGTTAGCTAGATTGCATACTAGTATGTGTAGGCCGACCTAATCTCCTAACCTAATTGAATTGGGTCTAAAAGGTTGCTAAATAGACTAACCAATTTTTGAAGACCTAAATTGGGTTGAGTCCTAAGTGGGATGAAATTATTAGAATTTATCTCTTAATTGGTGGACATTTTATGCGCCATATATCAAGAGTCCCAATTGCATGGAACTCTTGGCACCAAAAGAAGTGGTCGACAATTAAAGAGGTGCAGAAGGACCAAGAGTCCTTCTACGTGATAATCACTTATATGGTGATAAAGTACATTTAATCCCATTTCATTTGACACCCATATTGGATATACTTTGACTAGTCAAAGGTAGCATATGGCATGGAGAAAGTTGACCGACAAGTGAAAGTAGTGACTCTTCACTATTGGCATGTAGAAAAGGACCTAGAGTCCTACTTTGGGGACTTGGTTTCCATGTAGAACAAGGCGTCACTTGCCTCATCTTGTCTGATTATGTTGGCTTATTACTGGTGGAAAAAATGCTTAGGTGGTGAAGCAAGTTGGCATGCTAACTGAAGGGTTGCATCCCTTCACTTGGTTACCGTAACATTTAAATCCAAGAGTCTTACTCAATGAAGGAACATGACTCTTAAATAAAGACACATTGTTTCCATGCCTTATGAGTAACTTTAGTATCGGTTAAATGCCACGTGTCATGAGGATAAGTGGGCCATATTATCCAGACAAGGCATATAAGTCATTTGGCACAGGAAAGGTCTTGACCTTTCAAGATAAGACTCCTTCTTAATGAATGGTCTTATGTGATCTATTGATTGATAGATCAAGGGCTGATGAAGAGCCATATATTGCACCTCCCCATCTCTTATAAATAGCAATCGGTGTTTAGGCTGATGGTTATCATAAATCCTTTCTTTCTTACACTTACACTCTGCTACACTCTCCTTGTCTCTTCCCTCCCTTGTTAGAATTTAGGTCTTGTTTTAAGTCAAGTTCAGTATTTTAAGACAAAAATTTTGGAAGAGAATAAGGAGGTGTTAAAGGGAGTGAAGAGAGATTTTAGAGAGGGCTTAGAGTGCTCTACTAGAGGGCAAGGGTCTGAGCAAGGAAGGAGAGGCTACCAAAGGAAGAAAGGCCAGAAGAGCCCTAATGGTTTAAGCAACCTACTAAGGAGTGCTTCCTAGGTTCAATTCCTGTGTGGATCACCTCTGGAGGGCATTCACTTATGTGCCTACTGGAAAAAAGAAGGAATTAGCATTCCAAGTATTTCTTCAAATCCTAATTGAATGACTTGTTAATTGAAATGAAATAAGTGATCTTGGACTTAGGGTTCCAAGTTGTTTGGAGTTTCAAAATGAATTTTTTTTGAAATCCATGCTTCCGCTGCATCACCAAAACCCAACAGTGGTATCAGTGCCCTCTTATTTCATTCAATTAATGGTCAATTGAATTTGCTTATGTGATAGTCAAGATGATCGTATATGGCTAATGCATGCCACTAATTAGGGATCACTTATATTATGAATGATAATATGATCATATTTATAAATCATAGTATGATGCATACAATTAAAAAAGTATATGATAGTGAATATTATCATGTATGGTGCATGCAATTAGTAAAGATTGCTTATTATGTTACTAAGTGATGCATGATTATTTTAAATTACGTATGATATATGTCAAATCCTAGTAACTACTTTGGATTGGGTTAGTCACCATGGCCATCCAGTCATAGTAGTTATTTAGGGTTTCATGGCCCCCTCTTCCAACTCAATGGGATATCTTATGGCATGTAGGGGTGCCGCTGTGGCCATATCCCATGAACAAGTGAGGTGAATGGATTTATATTACAATTATGCTTATGGTATGCATATTAGGGTTAATATGCTCGATTATTGGAATGAATGTCATATGTATATGTTTCTGTACATTATGATGTCATGAATTTAAGGTTGTCATGATTAATTAGGATGTGTTAGAGTCCATCAATGCCCTCAAAAAAATCATATTTAGTCGTAGTGTTAGTTAATCATGATGCAAATATGATTAGGGTATGATCAGCTAATTGGTGTCTAGGCAAGTGCTTCTGGGAAGGTAAAGGAAATGAGGTTTTTAATTGGTTCCGTTCTCTTACATGGCCAATTTAATTGGTATCTAAGGAAAGCAACGGGGGGACCCCCTCATCTGCCCACTTACTTGGCAAATTTGGTCACAATCTAAACCCTTTGATGGTAATGTTGATTGATTAAGCACACTACAAAATTGCCTTCCTTCATACTAAGCCAAAATCATGTCAAAAACTATAGTAGATTTGTTGTGTAACACAAGGTCTACTTAAGAGTTTGATATGATATTTGTCTTGGTGCATGTTATGCTTTATAGCATGATTGATGGGGTTGCTTTGTTGTGTAACACAAGGGAACATTATTCAATCATGGCTATATGGAAATGAAGGATCTGACTAAACTAGGATTTTATGGTTTGTTGTTTAGCACAAGGCTATAAGTGTCTTAGAGGCAATTGTTATGTTGAGAATTGTAAGGGATGCAATTGGAAAGGGATTTTCCTATCCTTGAACTCATTGGTGTTTGTTTTATAACACAAGGCATTCATGAGAAATTGGGATCTCAATCCTACTAAGGAAGCCCTGGGAGGGTTTCCCACTTACTATAGTTGAGGGTTATGGTATTCGATAGAAAATAGTGGAAGACATAATTAGATGTAAAAGTCCTTGTCTAATTATGAATATCATCATGAGTGATCTACTTATAGTTGTTCTTTACTAATTGTAGATTGTTACATTATGGTTTCTACTTTTTCACCACGGGGCATCTTGGATGCCAATAAGTTGACCAGTCCGAATTATGCGGATTGGTTGAGGAACTTGAGAATTGTATTAGCTCAGGAGAAAATAACCTATATCCTTGATAATCCTGACTTACTTCTGGTAAGAGAGGATGCTATTGAGGAGGAAAGAGCCACATATAAAATATGGCAAAATGATAGCATGACTGTCAAGTGTATCATGTTGGCCTCAATGAGTAATGAGTTACAAAAGCAACATGAGGAAATGGAACCACAGTCCATATTGTTCAATCTTAAGGAGCTATATGGAGAGCATAGTCGGACTGCTCGATATGAAATATTGAAGCCATTGTTCCAAGCACAAATGAACACTAAGAGTAGCTTCTAGAAAAGGAAAAAAAAGGCAAGGAAGCCCTCTATTGGTGGAACCTGCTATCACAATGGAAAGCAAGGGCACTAGATGAATAATTGCAAGTTGTATCTTGCAAGTCTGAAGCATGATACTGATGGAATATCAAAAGGTTTGCACAAATAAAGTTGTTATTGAATTCTTTAGCTTTCGATTCATGGGTATTGAATACCACATGTGGGTCTTATATCTACAAGTTATTGCAAGGGTTATAGAGACTAGAAGCTTAGAGAAAGAGAGATGATATAAATGTCACATAGCCCTAGCATTGCCATTTGGGTCATATTAGTGAGTCTAGGATAAACAAGTTGTAATCTTTGAGCCTTATGATCATGAATCATTAGGAACTTGTGAGTTCTGTTTCATGGATAAGATGACAAAATCTCCACTCACTGGACATAGAGATAGGGCAACTGAGTTGTCAGGTCTAGTACACACAGATATGTGCAGTCCTATGATAACCCAGGCCAGAGGAGGATACTCTTATTTCATCAGTTTTTCTGATGACTTATCAAGGTTTGGATATGTATATCTTATGAAATACAAGTTTGAATTCTTTAAAAAATTCAAAGAGTATCAAAGTATGGTTAAGAAACAAACTAGGCATAGTATTAAAATCCTTTGATTTGATAGAGGAGGAGAATACTTGTCTAGTGAATTTCTCGATCAACATAAAGAAAAAGGAATTCTCTCTAAATGGACCCCTCCATATACGCCACAGTTAAATGGTACAGTAGAAATGAGGGACCGAACCTTATTGGACATGGTACGGTCCATGATGTGCTTCATAGATCTTCTAGTATCATTCTAGGGTTATGCCCTAGAGATTGCTACCCACATACTAAACAGGGTGCCATGAAAGGTAGTTAAAAGCACTCCATATGAATTATGGAATGGTAAAAGGCCAATTCTTAAATATTTTAAGATTTGGGGTTACCCTGCTTATGTCAGGAATGCTTTTGGACATAAGCTAAGTGCTAGGGCTAACAAGTGCATATTTGTAGGATATCCTAAAGAAGGTATGGGTTATCTTTTCTACCATCTGACCGAGCAAAAGTTCTTTGTCAGTAGGCATGCCACATTCTTGGAAAAGGAGTTTATCCAAGAAGGGGGTAGTGGGAGGATATTTAAACTTGAAGAAGTTCAACCTACACCTGAAATGACTCTTCAACCAGATGTTCCTAAGGTTCAGGAACAACAACAACACACACCTCCTCTCTGTAGGTCAGAGAGAGTACAAAGTGTACCTCTCAGATATGATTTTGTTATTAGGAATGATAATGAAACAAGTATCATATAGGATGATGATCCTGTGACCTATACTGAAGTCGTACTTTACCAAATGGCTAGAAGCCATAAAATCTTAGATGGAATCCTTGTACTCTAATCAGGTTTGGACATTAATGGATCCACCGGAGGTAGTAAACCCAATTGGGTCTAAAAGGGTCTTCAAGAAGAAGATTGGAGAAAATGGTCAAGTAGAGACATATAAGGCCAGGCTGGTGGTAAAAGTTTTTAAACAAAAATATGGCATTGACTATGATGAAAATTTTTTACCAGTAGTCATTCTCAAGTCCATTCGGATATTGCTTGCTATAGCAGATTACTATGATTATGAGATGTGGCAAATAGATGTAAAGACTACTTTTCTAAATGAATATCTTGAAGAAGAAGTCTATATGTCATAGCCAGAAGGGTTTGTCTTGAGTGAGAGACCAAACCAAGTATGTAGGCTTAAGAAATCCATTTATAAATTAACGAAAGCATCGAGGAGTTGGAACATCTTCTTTTATGAAACAATCAAAGGGTTTGGTTTCATTAAGAATGTGGATGAACCATGTGTGTACAATAAGACAAGTGGGAGTGCCGCTGTTTTCTTGGTTTTGTATGTCGATGACATACTCATCATTGGGAATGATATCCCAATATTATAATCGATTATGTCTTGGCTATTAAAGCAGTTTTCCATGAATGATTTGGAAGAGGCATCCTATATACTTAGTATAAAGATCTATAAAAATAGATCTAAGAGAATGCTGGGCTTATCCCAATCCAACTACATTGACTTAGTGTTGAAGAGATTCAACATGCAGGGAAGTAAGAAAGGTTACTTCCCCATGAGTCAAGGCATACATTTCTCCCAGAAGATGTCTCCTAAGACAACGAAGGCGAGAGAAAGGATGAGTTTGATCCCTTATGCTTCAACTGTAGGATTAATTATGTATGCCATGTTATGAACCAATCCAGATGTTGTTTATGCCTTAGGCATAGAATGCAGGTTCCAGGCTGATCCAGGGAACGATCATTAGAAAGCTATGAAAAACATTCTTAGGTACCTCAAAATGACTAAAAATATTTTGTTAATATATGGTGGCTTAGAGTTGAAACAGGAAGGTTATACATATTCTAGTTTTCAATCAGTTTCAGATAATAGCAAGTCCATATCAGGGTATGTCTTCACCTTATATAGTGGTGCAGTAAGTAAGCAGAGTGCATAACTACAAGAGAAGCCATAAGAGAAGCTGTGTGGATGAAAAAATTCATCAAGGAATTGGGCATGGTTCCTATTATAGAATAACCGGTGTCACTTTAATATGGTAACACTAGAGTTGCTGTGCAAGCTCAGGAACCAAGATGTCATAATAAGCCCAAGCACATCCTAAGACATTTCCACCTCGTTCAAGAAGTCATTAATAGTATTGATGTGATAATAGAATGAGTTAATACAAAGAACAACATAGTAGAACCATTCACTAAAGCACTACCAAAGTAGCTGTTTGGTCACCACTTAGATTGTATGGGTGTAACATATAAAGGTGATTGGCTTTAGTGCAAGCAATAGATTGAAAGAATAGTGCCCTAAAAGTAAACCATTATAAGGGCATTTCTACGATCTTCCAACTCATGTATGATATTATTTATCAATAAAAGGCATCTTTTGATTCATCATACTGCTACATCTTATCAAGATTATAATGAACCCCATAGGTTAAGGCAATGGAATTTGGGTTTTGATGTAAATCATAATGGTGAGACATAAGTTTCTATAAACCCTACTCTAAAATGTTCCTAGTCGTTGGATATTCGATTCAGGGATTGATGAATCCGGAAAGACTAGCATATCCTATGTATGCTTAATGAAGAGGGTGGTTAGTCTCACAACCACTTGTGTAGAGGTACTAATACAGGGATGTGAGTGCTCATTAGGATATGAGTTCGCTAAACAGATCTTACAAGAGAACAACAAATGAAAGTCTTACTTGTCAAAAGAATGTTCCCTTAGTAGGAGTTGTGCATGTGATCCTTAGACCTAAGACTACCTTAGTATCTTGTGCACATGAACCCATATTTTGGTGCATAATCACTTATGATAATTAAGTCATGTACGGGGTATTTCTGAATATGGTGGATTGTGTATGAAGGTAACGAGTAGGTCAACAAGAAACTGATCACTCCTAGTAATAGGAGAAGTTATCCCCTGTGATCTCTTCGAATGATGACTTAGGAAGTCTTTAATAAAAGCAGGATGAGATTAGATAAGGTTTTATAATCTTTCACGATCAAGTCTTCATTATCGAATTGAGATTCAAAAGAATTGAGTGCTAGGGTTTGACATTTATTCATACCTATCACTTAATTAAGATACAGGAAGATTGAAGGATTGAATTGCACGGTAACTTTCCGCTGAAGGTTATTTTGATACTTTTCACCAAATTCCATATCTTCAAAGTAGGCATGACACATTGCTAGATGTCAATCATGTCTTGTAAGTTTTTATGAATCAAATCGATTGAATTCATGAGTCAATTCAAAAGCTAGTTTGAATTGGCAACTTAGGTCAGCTCAATTTGACCAAATTAGGTCAAATCGATTTCAATTGGATCGAATTGGCTTGGACCTAGACCTACTGCTGGCTAGATGTAAAACCCAAAAGGGTCAAGCACATTAGGGAATTGTCCTAGGAAGTTAATTGACATTTAATAAGGGTCATGGGAACTTAATTGGATAGCTAGATTGCACACTAGCATGTGTATGCAATCCTAATCTCCTAACCCAATTGAATTGGGTCAAAAAGGTTGCTAAATGGACTAACCAATTTATGGGATACCTCAATTGGGTTGAGTCCTATGTGGGACGAAATTATCAAAATTTATCTAATAATTTTTTGACATTTTATGTGCCATATATCAAGAGTCCCAATGGCATTGAACTCTTGGCGCCAAAAGAAGTGGTCAGTAATTAAAGCGGAGCAGAAGGACCAAGAGTCCTACTTGATAATCACTTATATAGTGATAAAGCACATTTAATCCAATTTCATTTGACACCCATATTGGATATACTTTGACTAGTCAAAGATAGCATATGGCATGGTGAAAGTTGATCGACAAGTGAAGAGTAGCGACTCTTCACTATTGGATCACAAAAATTTACCTAAAGTCCTTCTACTTTGGGGACTTGGTTTCCACATGGAACCTAGCACCCCTTGCCCCATCTATTGTATGATTATATTGGCTTATTACTAATGGAAATAAAGCTTGGGCGGTGAAGCAAGTTGGCGTGCTAAGTGAAGGGTTGCGTCCCTTCACTTGGTTACCTCAACATTTAAATCCAAAAGTCCTTCTCAATGAAGGAGCTTGACTCTTGGATAAAGATACATTGTTTCCATGCCTTCTAGGTAAATTCACTACTAGTTACATTCCATATGGCATGATGATAAGTGGGCCATATTATCTAGACAAGGCATATAAGTCATTTGGCACAAGAAAGGTCTTGACCTTTCAAGATAAGACTCCTTAATGAAGGGTCTTATATAATCTATTGATTGACAGATCAAAAGCTAATGAAGAGCCAAATATGGCACCTCCCCATTTCCTATAAATAGCCATCGATGTTTAGGATGATGGTAATCATAAATCCTTTCTTTCTTATACTTACACTCTGCCACACTCTCCTTGTCTCTTCCCTCCCTTGTTAGAACTTATGTCTTGTCTTAAGACAAGATCACTATTTGAAGATAAGGGTTTAGGAAGTGAATTAAGAAGTGTTAAAGAGAGTGAAGAGAGGTTTTGGAGGGGGCTCAGAGTGCTCTACTGGAGGGCAATGGTCTGAGCAAGGAACGAGAGGCTGCCAAAGAAATAAAGGCCATCAAAAGAGTCCCAGTGGTTTAAGCAACCTACTAAGGAGTGCTTCCTATGTTCAATTCCTATGTGGATCACCTCTAAAGGGCATGCACTTGTGTTCCTAGTGGAAAGAAGAAGGAATTAGCATTGCAAGTATTTTTCCAAAGCCTAATTGAATGACTTGTTAATTGTAATGAAATAAGTGATCTTGGGCTTAGGGTTTCAAGTTGATTGGAGTTTCAAAATGAAATTTTATTGAAATCCATGCTTTCGCTGCATCCTTGAAACCCAACAGGTTAGACCTAGAGTTATGATGTGGGACAAATAATTAAATCTAAATTATTAGAGAATAATAGAGAATATTTTTTAGATTTTTTTTAGATTTTTAAGGAAGACTCAAAATATGCAATTAAGGAAACTAGTTCTAGTTAACTACACGCACAAGTAATCCTATAAAGTAACTGGAAAGCTGGACTTGGTGGTTGAGAAATAATAAAAACTAGGGTTTACTTTCAACTAATCAAAAATTAAAGAGAATGGAATAAGTTTTCAGTTTTACCAATGCCGAATCATTCCTCTAAAGTAGATATGGCAGGACTCTCAAGATTCTTGCAGCAAGGTTTCAAGAACTAGATCACGAGCTCTGATCTTCTATGCGATGCTTGTTTCGAGGCAAGAATACCTGACTTTGATTCCTGATCACCTGCAAACACTCAACAATGAAAAGCACAAATTAGGAAGCAACAAAAGAAGAGAAAATAAGGGAAGGGAAGGGTTAGAAGTGATGGCTAGGATTTCTTGTAGGCTGGATAGGTAGGATAACTAGGACCTCGCACCCCGCAATGTTCCGAAGAACAAAGGAAAAGGGCCTCATACCCCGCGATACACACAGCTAAGGAAGAAATTTAGACAAAGTCTCTTTCTTGATGTATAATTGATAATAATTACAAGGGGGTTGATGGATATTTATAGACCCTCAACTAGTGGTGTAAGGGATTCAAATAGCAGACTTTTTCTCCCTTGGACTACAACTCCTAGAATTCTTGCTCTGGGCATGCTGGACTCTTGTCTCTGGATAGAAGAGGACTCGAGAGTTATGGTTAGACTCTTAAGTTCAAGAAACTTAAGCAGCTCTGAACCTATTTGATCCAAACATCTGTGATAGAGAACCATTGAACCTCCTCCATTTGTGTGATCAAATATTTTAGAACTCCTTGGAAGTTGGTGTGAAAAAAATGCTTGGCTGACTCTTGGAATTTTTGGCATGAAATTCTTGAGTGGAGGCACCAATTTAGAGTCCTTCACATTTACTTATCTTAAAATTAAGTTGGCGTGAAATCATGAGTGAGAGGGCACCAAGAATGAGACACCTTCTCATTTACTTCTCTTAAAAAGAAGTTGGCGCTAACTCCTTCTTAAGTGGCCAACCAAAGAGGATTTGTGATGCGGGACAGAAATCAGGTTGTATCGTTGGTGAGTGTGGAAGTCACCAGAGATTAGGGTTTGCAGGGGAGGAGGAAAGAAGAGGGCGCATGGTTTAGAAAAATACTGGGGTTCACACAGATTTCCTAAGAAGAACAAGCACACAGCAATGGGGCTCACATAGATGCCCTAGAGATCACACAGATACCCTGAAAAGAAGGAGAAGGGATCACACTTATACCTTGGGCTCACACAGATACCCAAATCACTGATCACACAGAAATCCTAGGAAGAAGGGGAAGGGATCATACAAATACCCTGGGCTCACACAGATGCCCAAATCAGGGATCACATAGTTCCTTCACACAGAACTCAGAAATTTTTTTTTGTTCATCCATAGCATAAAAATACAAGAGGGGGTGGGGTATTTATAGATTCACCCCATGGTACATGACTTGAAGGCTAAGAAACCCTGACTTGTGGACCAAGAAATCTTGCTGGACCTGGTCAACAGTGGGCCTATCTCAGACTGGAGCTCTCTCTCGCAGGCTTAGCGGCATGAAGGGCCCAGGTGCATGAAGTCCAACTCTACTTGAGGGACCTGGTGAATCTCCGGGTCTGCTTACTCTCCTATTAGATCTTGACATGAATGAAACTTACAGGACTCGATTAGACTCGACTGGACTGAAAATAACTGGACCTGTCTAAGTGGACTCAACTGGACTCAGTTGTCTCACTTTGTTGACTTTGGCTCCTTAGTTTTGATGATTAACAAAAGGTTGAGTATATGTTTGGACTAATGTTTCATCTCAAGATAAAGTTTCAGGACTTAGGTTATTCAAAAAGAGTATCAAGAGTACAATGATGAAACTAAGTTTGCCTGATTTGGAAAAGAGCTCTTCTACCTTGGACAAGATCAAATTTCTCATATTGGACCTTCCTGTTAAGAAATAATTATCAAAAGAAACAAAGGCTTAGAGAAACTCAAGCATGGAACGCACATCTCTAAGAGTTTCAAAAAATTTCAGATCAGAGGTCGACCACCAGAGGTCGACACCTTGTCAAAGGTCGACCACCAGAGGTCGACTCATGAAGAAAGGAAAAGTTCAGCATGGCCGGCATGGCAAAATCTCAGTGGCACGCTCCAGAGGTCGACCACCAGAGGTCAACACCTGTCCAGAGGTCGACACCAGAGGTTGACTCATAGCCTAAGAATTCAAAATGGGCAGAACTATGGTTTTCTGGATTTTTGCCTAAAACAAACTGGAGGTCGACTCATGAGGTCGACTCATGGCATAACGGCTAGTTTTTCTGAACTTTTGATTTGATTTCTAACGGCCATAAACGGCCATATTTTTGATTCTAACGGTCTTATGGAGTTGTTTCAGCATGAATGAGGTATTTAACCTCCACCAAACTTCAAAAAAGACAAGGAGACAAAGTGAAAAAGTTTAGAGTCAAAGTACAAAGCCTTCAATCAATTCCAAGCCAAAAAGAGTGAGAAAACCAAGAGATTCCTTAGCCAAAAGCTTTCCATCTTTGAGGAATCCAACTTTCAAGTATTTGGCATTTAGTGAGGTCCAAAGATTCCAAGGGAAAAGGCTTGAAGAGTCTCCATCAAGAGCTACAACGAATTTTTATTGCTCAAAAGGAGTTTGTCTAGTTTTATTAATTGTATTCATATTCTTTTGTCTTTAGCTAGTTTCAAGGGAATTTGAAACTAGTGTGAGGTTTGTTGGTGAGCCAATTGATAAAACCAACTAGGGTTGCTTGTAAGCCCGAAGCCAAAACAAGTGAGTGAGGTTTGTTGGTGAGCCAATTGAAAAAACCAACTAGGGTTGCTTGTAAGCTCGAAGCCAAAACAAGTGTGTAAGATTTTGACTTGTGAGCTTGGTAAAACAAGTCAGCTGTAATCTAAAGATTATAGTGGAAATTCCCAAGTGGAGCTTGGGGAGTGGATGTAGGTGCTAGGTGCACCGAACCACTATACTTCTTGTGTGTTTGCATTGCTTCTCTTTTTATCTTCTTTTGCTCTTTAATTGTTGATTTATTTCATTGCTTCCGTTGCACAATTATTTGAGCACTATCACTCTTCACCTTAAAACTTGGTAGCACATATATTGCTTTAATTTTTTAAATACCCAATTCACCCCCCCTCTTGGGCATCATATCTGGGCAACAAGTGGTATCAAAGCACCGGTACTCTCTTGTAAGTCCAACGATCTTGAGTTAAAGATC
The DNA here is from genome assembly GCA_021397845.1 of Areca catechu. Classification (NCBI taxonomy): domain Eukaryota; kingdom Viridiplantae; phylum Streptophyta; class Magnoliopsida; order Arecales; family Arecaceae; genus Areca; species Areca catechu. The sequence continues at coordinate 75,627,488 of CM038041.1, forward strand.
ATGGCCGCCCCAATTGGAATGGGTGTAGTTGAAGGACAAGCATCAAATTGCCCTCCTTTCTTTAATGGCACAAACTACACATACTGGAAAACTCGTATGCGTATTTATTTACAAGCTGTAGATTATCATATATGGAGAATAATTACTAAAGGGCCTCATCAGCCCACTCACTTGGTTAATGGCATTATCACCCCAAAATCTGAAGAAGAATGGGATGACAATGACATCAAACAAGCTGAGTTAAATGCTAAGGCGATGAATTTGCTATTCTGTGCACTTGACCCTAGTGAATTCAACAGAATATCAAATTATATTTCCGTCAAAGAAATTTGGGATACACTTGAGGTTACCCATGAGGGTACACACCAAGTGAAGACCACAAAGGTGAACATGCTCATTCATACGTATGAGATGTTCAGGATGGAACCAACTGAAAGTATAAGTGAAATGTATACTAGATTTACCAATATAGTAAATGGTATGAGGAGTTTGGAAAAAATTATATCTAATGGTGAACTGGTTAACAAACTTCTCAGGTCTCTTCCGGCGTCATGGGATGCGAAAGTAACAGCCATAGAAGAAGCCAAGGATGTCAATACTCTACCTCTCGAGCAGCTTCTTGGATCACTGATGACTTACGAGCTTTCACTAAAGCAGAAGACAGTGGACAATGACAAGAAAAAGAAAGCCATAGCCTTCAAGTCCACTACAAAGGAAGAGTCAAGTGATGAATTAGAAGAAGAAGCTGATGATGATGAGACAGCCCTCATTACAAGAAAATTCAAAAGATTCATGAGAAAGAAGAAGGGCTTCTACAAGAAAAGGCCACAAAAAGGTGATCACAATAAGGAAAAAGAGAAAGAGAAAGAAAGGGATCCACCCATCTGCTTCGAGTGCAAGAAGCCTGGACATTACAAAACGGATTGCCCTTTGCTTAAAAAAAGTCGAAGGATGTTGAGAAAGAAAGCCATGATGGCTACCTGGAGTGAGAGTGAGGACTCCAGCAGTGATGAAGAGCAGCAGGTAGTCACCAACTTATGTTTCATGGCCAATGAAGATAATGAGGTAAATTCTGAACCTGAAACTGAATTTACTTTCAATGAATTGCATGATGCTTTTGATGACTTAGTTATGGAATATGAAAAATTAAAACTGAAAAATAAGAAATTAAGAAAGCTAAATTTTGAGCTTACCAAAAATTCAGAAAAGTTTTCAACTGAAATTGAAGATTTAATTCAAGAAAACAAGAAATTAACTGAACATGTAAAGACCTTGACAAATGATAAGGATAATCTTTTAAAAGAAAATGATTCTTTGAAAAATAATAGAAGTCTTAAAACTAATGAGAACATCGAAAAACAAAATAAAAAAACTATTGCTTCAAAACAAGAATTACAAGGAAGAGTTAGAAAAAGTAAAACCTTTTGTAGAAAAGTTTACTTTTAGTTCAGAAAAACTAAATATGCTTTTAAATAGTCAACATGCAGTGTTTAACAAAGCTGGACTTGGATTTAAGCCACACAATCAGCAAAAACATTACAAAAACTTTTTCATACCTGCATCTTCTAATATTACCTGCTATGCATGTGGTAAATTAGGAAATAAATCATATGTTTGTAATAGAAGAAAATTAAATACCTTTAAAAAGATTTGGGTTCCAAAAGGAACCAATTTGACTAACCTTAAAGGACCCAAGATGACTTGGGTACCTAAAGTTTCAACTTGATCAATTTTTGCAGGTGTGCCTTGCAACCAAAAATAAAAGAAGAATATGGTATCTGGATGGTGGTTGCTCAAGGCACATGACTGAGGATGTGAAGCAATTCTCATCACTAGCAGCTATTGATGGTGGAAACGTTACTTTTGGTGATAATGGAAAAGGCAAAATCATCGGAATTGGTAAAATCCATATCACCCCTAATGCTTATGTAGATAATGTATTATTTGTTGATGGCTTGAAGCATAATCTTTTTAGCATTAGTCAGTTTTGTGATAAGGGTTTTAAAGTAATTTTTGAATCATCTTTGTGCATGGTATCTAGTCTAGATGTCGATGGCATCAAGTTCACTGGTCATAGGCATGGAAACATTTACATGGTTGATCTTGATGATCTAGCCATGGAAAGTGGTCAATGCCTAGTGGCTAAGGAAGCCAAGGCAAGTGAAACTAGTTGGCTTTGGCATCGTAGGCTAGGGCATGCTAGTATGCAGTTGATTTCAAAATTAAGCAAAAAGAATCTTGTAAAAGAATTGCCAAAACTCACATTTAAAAAAGATAAGATTTGTGCTGCATGTCAATTTGGAAAACAAACTAAATCTACTTTCAAACCTAAAGGAGTAGTATCTACTACTAGACCCCTTAAATTATTGCATATGGATCTCTTTGGACCAACCAGAACAACTAGTTTGGGAGGTAAAAAATATGGGCTAGTAATTGTAGATGATTACTCATGATTTACTTGGGTAATATTTTTAGCTCATAAAGATGAAACATTTTCAGCTTTTGTTAAATTTCATAAAAGGGTTTCAAACGAAAAAGATCTCACTATTGTTTCTTTGCGTAGTGATCATGGAACTGAATTTGACAATCATGATTTTGAAGCTTTTTGTAATGAAAATGGTATTAGTCATAATTTTTTTGCACCTAGGACACCTCAACAAAATGGGGTGGTAGAAAGAAAGAACGGGACACTTGAAGAAATAGCACGCACAATGCTTTGCGAAAACGATTTACCTAGATATTTTTGGGCAGAAGCCATTAATACTTCATGTTACATTTTAAATCATGTTTTAATTCGACCTATTTTGAAGAAAACACCATATGAGCTTTGGAAAAATCGAAAACCTAATCTCAAGTATTTTCGTGTATTTGGTTGCCGTTGTTTCATATTAAACAATGGCAAAGATAATATCAGTAAATTTGATGCCAAGTCAGATGAGGGTATCTTCTTAGGATACTCTACTTCTAGCAAGGCATACAGGGTCTTCAACAGAAGAACTCTTCTGGTTGAAGAATCAATTCATGTAGTGTTTGATAAATCTAACGAAAAATCTTCTAGAAAAGATGATTCTATTGATGTTGAAACAGGTACAAAGAAGCTTGAACAATTGACAATCAGTGAAGATGAGCCTAAAGGAGATGATGATCAAGAGAATCAAGATCAAACTCAAGAGATCAATGCAACTTCACCAAAACCTTTACCTAAAGAATGGAGGTATGCACATGGACACCCTAAAAAGATAATAATTGGTGATCCATCAAAGAAGGTAAGTACACGCTCTTCTATTAGAAATGTTTGTGATTATTTAGCTTTTGTATCTCAGATAGAGCCTAAGTCAATAGAAGAAGCTAAAAAAGATTGTAACTGGATTAATGCTATGCAAGATGAACTAAATCAATTTAAAAGAAATAATGTTTGGACTTTAACTGAAAGACCCCTTAATGTTTCTGTAATTGGCACAAAATGGGTTTTTATAAATAAACCTGATGAACATGTATTGTAACTAGGAACAAAGCTAGACTTGTTGCTAAAGGCTACAACCAGGAAGAAGGGATCGACTTTGATGAAACCTTTGCTCCTGTTGCTAGGCAAGAAGCAATTAGACTTTTACTTGCTTTTGCTTGTTTTATGGATTTCAAGTTATTTCAAATGGATGTTAAGAGTGCCTTTTTAAATGGATTTATTGAAGAGGAGGTTTATGTTGAACAACCTCCTGGTTTTGAAAATCATGAATTTCCTAATCATGTCTTTAAATTGCATAAAGCATTGTATGGTTTAAAGCAAGCTCCTAGAGCTTGGTATGATAGATTAAGTTCATTTTTGATAAAAAATGATTTCTCTAGAGGTAATGTAGATAATACATTATTTTTGAAAAAGAAAAATGATGATCTCTTAGTAGTACAAATATATGTACATGATATTATTTTTGGTGCTACTAACGAACGTCTTTGTCAAGAATTTGCTAAGTTAATGCAGAGTGAGTTCGAGATGAGCATGATGGGAGAACTCAACTTCTTCCTCGGACTCCAAATTAAGCAAACCAAAGAGGGGATCTCCATCAACCAAGCCAAGTACACAAGGGAGATATTGAAAAAGTTTGGGATGGAGACTACCAATCCAATAGGTACCCCTATGAGCTCTTCATGTAAATTAGACAAAGATGAATGTGGTAAATCAGTAGACCAAAAATTATATAGAGGCATGATTGGTTCATTGCTATATCTAACTGCCAGTAGACCAGATATAATGTTTAGTGTTTGTATGTGTGCACGTTTTCAGTCTGCTCATAAAGAATCACATCTCTTAGCTGTAAAACGTATATTTAGATACTTATCTGGGTCTATCAAAATTGGTCTTTGGTACTCTAGAGAGTCATCATATGAATTAATTGCATATTCTGATGCTGATTTTGTTGGGTGTAAACTTGATCGTAAAAGTACTAGTGGAACTTGTCAATTCCTAGGAGTTAATTTGATTTCATGGAGCAGTAAGAAACAGAATTCGGTTGCTCTATCTACGGCAGAAGCCGAATATATAGCAGCTGGAAGCTGTTGTGCTCAGATTCTATGCATCAAACAACAACTCGAGGACTTTGGCATCAAACTAACTAAGACACCCATAAGATGTGATAATACTAGTGCAATCAATTTAACAAAAAATCCTGTACAACATTCAAGAAGCAAACATATTGAAATAAGACATCACTTCATAAGAGATCACCTTCAAAACTCTAATGTGTTGTTAGAATTTATTTGTATTGATTATCAATTGGCTGATATATTCACAAAACCATTGAATGAAGATAGATTTTGTATGATCAGAAGAGAACTGGGAGTCATTGATCCTTTTACTTGAAACTCTTCAATTCTCATCAAAATTCCACAAAAATGATTTATAAATTCTCAAATATGTTTAAAGGTTATTTTTCTAAATTTTATCAATTTTTTTAAATTTTACATAATTTTATTTTGGGTAATTTATTATTGGAGGTCGACACTTGAGTTTTTCGGAGGTCGACACTTGAGATCGACCCCTAAGGCTTTTGGAGGTCAACACTTGAGGTCGACCCCTGAAAATTTTTAGAGGTCGACACTTGAACAGAAACCCTCTTTTTTAAAAACCCGTCCGCAAGCCTTTTTCCTCCACTTTTTTTCATTTCTCCTTCATGTGTTCCCCCTCCAACTTCCCTAAACCTCTAAACAGTAGATTTCCACCCTTCTCCTTCATCTTTTTGGGTAATCCTCTCCTCTCCTCTTGCTTTCCTTGGAATCAAACCTCTTTTTGACCGTGTTCTTGGTTTTGGACAACCGAAAGCCTTTGCATCTATCTACCCTCAAATCTCGGTTGTTTTTCAATTGAAATCACTTATTTCTTTCGTCCGTTTCTTACTTTTTCTTCATTTACTCTCGATTTCTACCCTCAAATCTCGGTTGTTTTTCAATTGAAATCACTTATTTCTTTCATCCGTTTCTTACTTTTTCTTCATTTACTCTCGATTTTCTCCATTCTCACAAACCCTATCTCACCATTTCACCTTCTCCTCTTTTTCTCATTCCGTGAACCTCTCTTTCCCTCTCCTTTCCTCTTAGCCTTGCCTCATTGCACTTCTCCCTAAGTTACCCCTCTTCTTTCATATGGGTCCGAGAAAGCAATTGGCAGTAAGGAAAAGGAGATTGGAACAAGGCCAAGGTAGCACTGAGCGACGAAGAAAAGTCAGACATGAGCGTGAGCCGACCCCAGAGCCACCTGCACCAGTGCCAGCCAGCTTAGTTCGGAAGAGCATTGCTAGTGGGAGGCGTGTGGATATACCATTCTGGGATCAGCATCACTTCTTTATTGGAGATGTACTGAGAGATGCAGGTCTGGTTCATTTCTATACGATGTCTGAGAGATTCTACCCAGACCTCATCAGGGAGTTTTATGGATCCATGGCCACTGATGGCGTTGGATGGTCTGCTACAGTACGTGGATCGAGATTCCAGTGACACCGGAGGTCATCTGTCGCGTTTGGAGGATTCCACTTCACGGCACTGCTGCCACTTCGATCAGCGATAGAGAGCATGCCTTCAGATGTATTCTAGAGCGTGAGGATGTTAGCGGCATTTCCACAGTAGCCGCTAACCAGCTTTCACTGGAGATGAGAGTGCTGCATCACATCATCGCCCGTATCTTGATTCCGAAGAGCAGGAGATTCGATTTTATCACTGAGCGTGAGCTGGTGTTGATGGTGTCCCTGAGATAGAGGACTCCCATCAACCTTCCCAGGATCATGCTTCAGTAGATGGGTGAGGCAGCATCTCACAGGAGACTTGTTCAGCCATATGGCATGGGGCTGACTCAGCTATTCAGGGAGCATGGTGTTTCATTTGACGGTATACCCTTCAGTCAGCTGCAGCATACTGATACATATGGAGAGAAATCCTTGCATAGGATGGGATTTCGACTGATTGGTGACCGCTGGGTGCGACGAGAGTCTGTCCAGGAGCCAGATGAGGAGGATGAGATCCGAGCAGCTGAGGCAGGGCCTTCAGAGCCTACTGATCATGGTACACCTCCTCGCCCAGCACCAGAGTCAGAGACTGCGAAGCCTGAGCCATTCACGCCACCACCCTCATCAGCTCCAGCACCTACTACTACTACTGCTACACCACAGAGGACTATAGTGAGGATATCGGACTTTGAGCAAAGAGTGACTGATCACATCTCAGAGGTCCGGACAGAGATTACTGGTATACAACAGGAGCTACATGATCTGCGGATACACACAGATACACGCATTGGTGCTCTCTCAGCTAGTATAGATACAGGATTCCGACAGATCCTCAGCCTACTGAGATTAGCACTGCCATCAGGAACTGAAGATCCGACAATATCTCCTCCACATTATGATGATGATGATGATGATGATGACTCCAGTGGTTACAATGACAGTGATGGAGATCAGCCTGGAGCAGGTAGTTCTGATGTTCCACCTGCAGATCCGATTCCAGAGATACCCCCTTCTACTGATCTTCCGAGTACAGATCCTCCAGCCACAGATGTGCCAGTAGATACTGAGCTTACAGAGTCACTGTTTGAGACTATTACTGGGATTCCGGATGATATAGATGAGCATACAGAGACAGATATTGATGATCCCACAACTTATGAGCTAGTCAGCAGGCAGACCCCAGTTCAGTCTACTCAGTATACTGATCCGTCTACTCCTTCTGCTACTGCTTCAGTCAGGACACCTGTGGAGCCCTTTCCTCGGACCTATAGATCTCGTAGGACTACCCCTAGGTCTGGTCCCTCTCTGAGGACTCGGAGTCACTCTCATAGGACTCCAAAATCCTCATCTAGGATCTTGGCTCCTATCTCTTTTGATATACCTTCTGATGAGGAGTAGCCTCATAGATTTACTTGTTGTACTTAGTTTGCTTTGTATGGTCTGTTGTATCAGTGTTTTGTGCTTACTATGTAAGCAATTTTGTAACTGAATACATTTGTTTTTATCTATATTATGATATTTTACTGTCTGATACCAGCTCTTAGCATTTATCTTTTTAAACCCTCAAGATAGAATATTTTTGTTATATTGAATGCACAAACTGAGGGGGAGCATGTATTTTATGCAACTAAATACTTCATAGTAATGGAACATAAGTTTCTTTAATATATCTTTCACTACAAAAATGGACTTTTTGATTCTTGACAAAAAGGGGGAGTAGTAAAGTATATATGAGACTCCTTCTTATGTGTAGTAAAGTATATATGATTCTTATGAGTAAAGCTTGTATGTTTCTTATTTTTTTGACTCATGAGAATGTTTTCACAAAAAGAAAGAAGTAAATGAAAAGTAAAATCTTTTTGACTCTTGAGAATGGTTTCACAAAAAGTAGATGAAAAGTAAATTTTTTATGATATACTCATGCATGTAAGGATTCTTTGAAAATTTTTATCATTGCTATATTTTGCTTTTGGACTTAATTGCATATATACTCAAGGTTTTGTCATCATCAAAAAGGGGGAGATTGTTGACTTTGGCTCCTTAGTTTTGATGATTAACAAAAGGTTGAGTATATGTTTGGACTAATGTTTCATCTCAAGATAAAGTTTCAGGACTTAGGTTATTCAAAAAGAGTATCAAGAGTACAATGATGAAACTAAGTTTGCCTGATTTGGAAAAGAGCTCTTCTACCTTGGACAAGATCAAATTTCTTATATTGGACCTTCCTGTTAAGAAATAATTATCAAAAGAAACAAAGGCTTAGAGAAACTCAAGCATGGCACGCACATCTCTAAGAGTTTCAGAAAATTTTAGATCAAAGGTCGACCACCAGAGGTCGACTCATGAAGAAAGGAAAAGTTCAGCATGGTCGGCACGGCAAAATCTCAGTGGCACGCTCCAGAGGTCGACCACCAGAGGTCAACACCTGTCGAGAGGTCGACACCAGAGGTCGACTCATAGCCTGAGAATTCAAAATGGGCAGAACTATGATTTTCTGGATTTTTGCCTAAAACAAACTGGAGGTTGACTCATGAGGTCGACATTTGATCCAGAGGTCGACTCATGAGGTCGACTCATGGCATAATGGCTAGTTTTTCTGAACTTTTGATTTGATTTCTAATGGCCATAAATGGCCATATTTTTTATTCTTACGGTCTTATGGAGTTGTTTCTGCATGAATGAGGTATTTAACCTCTACCAAACTTTAAAAAAGACAAGGAGACAAAGTGAAAAAGTTTAGAGTCAAAGTACAAAGCCTTCAATCAATTTCAAGCCAAAAAGAGTGAGAAAACCAAGAGATTCCTTAGCCAAAAGCTTTCCATCTTTGAGGAATCCAACTTTCAAGTATTTGGCATTTAGTGAGGTCCAAAGATTCCAAGGGAAAAGGCTTGAAGAGTCTCCATCAAGAGCTACAACGAATTTCTTATTGCTCAAAAGGAGTTTGTCTAGTTTTATTAATTATATTCATATTCTTTTGTCTTTAGCTAGTTTCAAGGGAATTTGAAACTAGTGTGAGGTTTGTTGGTGAGCCAATTGATAAAACTAACTAGGGTTGCTTGTAAGCCCGAAGCCAAAACAAGTGAGTGAGGTTTGTTGGTGAGCCAATTGAAAAAACCAACTAGGGTTGCTTGTAAGCCCGAAGCCAAAACAAGTGTATAAGGTTTTGACTTGTGAGCCTGGTTAAACAAGTCGGCTATAATCTAAAGATTATAGTGGAAATTCTCAAGTGGAGCTTGGGGAGTGGATGTAGGTGCTAGGTGCACCGAACGACTATACTTCTTGTGTGTTTGTATTGCTTCTCTTTTTATCTTCTTTTGCTCTTTAATTGTTGATTTATTTCATTGCTTCCGTTGCACAATTATTTGAGCACTATCACTCTTCACCTTAAAACTTGGTAGGACATATATTGCTTTAATTTTTTAAATACCCAATTCACCCCCCCTCTTGGGCACCATATCTGGGCAACACACTTTATTACAGGACTAATGGACTCAAATAAAATAAAATAAAATAGACTTTTGGTTCCCATCATTCTCCTGGAGTGGGGTGAACTCGACTCCATCGAGTCAGGCTCAGTAGGATTTGATGGAATCGAAACTAATCAAATCAAAGCAGGAGAGGTTTATCATTTTTTTTTTCACCTTTCTTTCTTTCCTTCCTTTTTCTTTCTCTGAATTTTTTTTTCTTTTTTTCACTGATTTTCTTTTTCTTTTTTTTATTGGCTGCATTGAGATCTATGCAACCTCAAAAATCCATGTCACTCTGAAATCCATGCGACCCTGAAGTCCGTGCGTATCTGAAGTCAGCAATAGTGAAGGCATTTGCCTTCATGTTCGTGCACGGGACTTCATCTTCTCCATGGTCCGACGTAGGGGGGAACAGAGCCTCTGGTGGGAGGCAGTGGTCGGATCGGTTATCTCTGGTTGTATGCAGAGTGGAAGGATGGCCGATGGAAACCATGGCAGAAATCCGGTGGGGCATCGGACGGACCTATGATGCAAGGTTTTATAGCGGTTGGGGCTGCAGGCAGTCATGGGGGAGGGCATCCCAGGCCTCAGTGGTGGCAGCGGGCTATGCCTGATCGGTGGTGGTGGCGGCACGGGGATGGGCGCGGGCTGTGCCCCTGGCCTGGCGATGACTTGCAAGGGTGCCGCAGGATGGCGGGCGCCCATGGGAGCTGGGCGAAATTCAGGCGGAGGGCAGGGCTGAGTAGATGGTGGCACGGTCGAAGCGGGCCGGATCAGACCGGAGGGGGGAGGAGGCCGGGGTGAGAACTTCAGCCATGGCTTATTTCAGTGACTAGCGGTGGCACAGTGATGTTAGGCTCGATCCCGAGGCTCTATTGCAGAGCTCGGTTCGCCATGGAAGAAAGCGAGCGAGACGAAGGGGATCTTTTGGTGGGCTCTCTAGTTGGGAAGGGTGGCGACAGGGCTCGGATGGCAAACGGCCATCGTTGTTTAGAACGGGAGGTCGCGAGGCCGGTCGGATGGGCTGCATGATGGGGAGCTCCGCTGCATCATCTTTCTTTCCGTGTTCGATCCCAAATTCCTCACCTTTGGATGAGGCATTGATGGTGCAGATATGGCTGATGGCGGTGTCCCTGGTTATCAAAACAGGAGGTTGCACAGGATGCTTGACCGTGATTTAATAACAAGCTCGGGGTGGAAGAAGAAGAAACCCTAATCCTCTATCTCTGATACAACTTGATGCGGGATAGAAATTGGGCAGGATCGCTGGCGAGCATGGAAGTTACTAGAGATTAGGGTTTTTAGGGTAGGAGGAAAGATGAGGGCTCCAGGTTTAGAAAAATATTGGGGTTCATACAGATTCTCCAAGAAGAACAAGCACACAGCAAAGGATCTCACACAGATGCCCTAGTGATCACACAGATACCCTGAAAAGAAGAAGGGATCACACAGATACCCTGGGCTCACATAGATGCCCAAATCAGGGATCACACAGAAACCCTACGAAGAAGGAGAAGGGATCACACAAATACCCTGGGCTCACACAGATGCCAAAATCAGTGATGACACAAAAACCCTAGAATCACACAGATCCTTCACACAGAACTCAAAAAAAAAAATTTTATTCATCCATAGCATAAAAATACAAGAGGGGGTGGGGTATTTATAGATTCACCCTAGGGTACATGACTTAAGGGCTAAGAAACCCTGACTTATGGGCCAAGAAATCCTGGTGGACCTGGTCAACAATAGGCTTGTCTCGGACTGGAGCACTTTCTCTCAAGCATGGCGGCATGAAGGGCCCAGGTGCATGAAGTCCAGCTCTACTTAAAGAAAAACTAAGTTAGCACAAGAGAGATTAAACCCTAGTTTAACCTGCTCTGAAACCAAAATTGATGCGGGACAAATAATTAAAGCCTAATTATCTGAGAATAGTAGAGAATAGTTTTTTTAGATTTCTTTTAGATTTTTAAGGAAGACTCAAAATATGTAATTAAAGAAATTAGTTCTAGTTAACTACCCGCACAAGTAAACCTACAAAGTAATTGGAACGCAGGACTTGGTGGTTGAGAAACCACCAAAATTATGGTTTATTTTCAACTAATAAGAAATTAAAAAGAAGAGAACAAGTTTTCAATTTTACCAATGCCAAATCATCCCTCTGAAGTAGATCTGGCAGGACTCTTAAAATTCTCACGACATGGTTTCAAGAACTCGATCCCGGGCTCTGATCTTCTGCGCGATGCTGGTTTTGAGGAAAGAATACCTAACTTTGATTCTTGATCACCTGCAAACACTCAACAATGAAAAGCACAAATTAAGAAGCAACAAAAGATGGGAAAAGAAGGGAAGGGAAGGGTTAGAAGTAATGGCTAGAATTTCTTGTCGACTGGATAGGTAGGATAACTAGGGCCTCGCACCCCACGATGTTTCAAAGAATAAAGAAAAAGGGCCTCACACCTCGCGATGCACACAGCAAAGGAAGAAATTTTGATGAAGTCTCTTTATTGATGAAAAATTGATAATAATTATAAGGGGGTTGACAGGTATTTATAGACCCTCAACAAGTGGTGCAAGGGATTTAAATAGCAGACTTTTTATCCCTTGGACTTTAACTCCTAGAATTCTAGATTTGGGCATCCTGGACTCTTATCTCTTGATAGAAGAGGACTCAAGAGTTATGGTGAGACTCTTAAGTTCTACAAACTTAAGCAGCTCTGAATCTGTTTAATCTAAACATCTGTGGTAGAGAACCATTGAACCTTCTCCATTTGGGTGATCAAATATTTTAAAAGTCCTTGGAAGATTGCAAGAAAAAAATGCTTGGCCGACTTTTGTAATTTTTGGCATGAAATTCTTGAGTGGAGGCGGCAATTTGGGAGAGTCCTTCACATTTACTTATCTTAAAATTATGTTGGCATGAAATCTTGAGTGAGAGGGCACCAAGGATGAGACTCCTTCTCATTTACTTCTTTTAAAAAGAAGTTGGTACTAACTCCTTCTTAAGTGGCTGACCAAAGAGGATTTGTGGCATGTGTTGTCATGTGATGATGTCGAAATAAAGTGATATGGAGTGTATTGGCATGACATGCCCAAACATGACGTGTTGATATCCAAATTCTTGAAAGGTGGCACCAAGAAAAGGTTTGCACATGCTAAGTTACTTGGGCTAGCAGATGGAGTCATATGGCTTGTCTTGGGCTAGCACATGGCTTGTCTTGGGCAAGCACATGGGTCTTTAATTTGGTGCACATGAAGTCACATGGATCTTCAATTAGGTTCCCCTTGTATTACAGGACTCAATACTAATTATTACAAGAATCAAAATCAAATAACTAAAGCCCAACTTGATCAATTGATCAAAAGGCGTAACATCATGTAATAAAAAAGAATAAATTGGTAAATAAGGATTGGCCTAATGGGGTTTTAACTCAATGTGGTAAAAACGGTTTAGCCCAAAAGGCTAAATAACAAATCCCTAGTTACAGTTGGTAAAAAGGGCTAATTTTAACTAATCCAAAATAACATAAATTAAAATAAAATATTTATATGATAAAAGGGGTTGGGTTCAGGTCTTTTTTCACAGGTGATCCATAGGGATGTGGGTTCATGATGGGGGACGAAAATGAAATAATGAATGGAGAGTTTTAGCAAGCTAACCAGCAAGCAAACTTAAGCAATTAATTATCAAATAAATGACTAAATTAATCTAAGAAAAAAAATTTTCATAAGGAGACTAGTTGATCTAATTTTTAAGAACCGTTATGTAGATCTAGTTCAAAATAAGGATTATGATCTTCATGGCAAGGAAACTATCACTACTATAGAAAGTTAACCTTCAAATGATAAGATCTAATGAATCTTAGAAAGTGTTTTTCTACCAACAATGATGGCTAATTATTTTGTGGAAGAATGAGCTCTCATCACTCAAGGATTGAAGCCTAGAAGTCAAGATTGGCACTCTCTACTTTGAGACTTACCTTGGTTTTGATCCATGGCATGGAGACCTTAATCCTTGACTTAGGAACCTGAGAGAACCTGCAAAGAAATTTGGATTTAGACATGGAAGAAGAATTGGAGTTGGAATGGAAATAAAGAAAAAAGAAAGAAGAAGAAAGTGGCCGGCGGCTTGGGACTTGGAGCTTGATCATAGATCCATCAATGGATGTCCCATCCTTTACTTCTTGTAAAAGCACTCTTCACTCTCAAACTCAAACTTAGAAAACTCTCATTCTCTCTTTAGATAAGGATCTACACACTCAAACTAGCTAGAAAACTTTCACTCCAAACAAGAACTCAAGAAAACTAGAACACAAGGAATCAATCCTTTCATTAACTCAAATCATAGCATAGAATGAATACAATGAGAGCCTAGGGGCCCTTTTTGTAGGCTCCAATGCTAGGAATTTCGTCCAAGGCTAGAGAGGAGGGGATAAGGTTGGCTTAGTCGGCTCCAATAACACTTAGGTAAGTGGTTCTAACTAGAAACAAATTATAGGTAGAAAGTTACAACCACTTTGACATGTGGCATCTAGAAGATCCTAATGTGGCTTTCAAATGCTGATGTGGAGGCTTAGGTATCATAAGTTGTGGCATCCCACATGTCAAATATTATTGGGGTAGTGGAAGGAATCTTTATGTTCCTCATAAAATTTTTGATGTAGTGTAATTCCTTCTCTCCAAAGGTTGTTTGATGAGTTGTTCCCCCATGTGCTTCAAATCTTGCCATGAATTGGGCTTGGGCTTGGTCTTGAAGAGGCTTGAATGGTTGGTCTTGGACTTGAAGAGGATGCCCTCCATCACACTTTGGGCTTGAGCTGAATGGGCTTCTTCCATGTGTTGGCATATAAGACAAATCATGCTTCAAGAGAATTTGGCTTATAAACTTGCTTCAAGAAAATTAATAGGCTTTTTTCATGTGTTGGCTTATGAGCCAAATCATACTTCAAGAAAATTTGGCTTATAAATATGTTTCATGAAAATTTTTAACTTGCTTCAAAAATTTTATTAACTATGCTTCAAAAACAAAGTGAGTTAATCAAAGTATATATTCTTATTATGGATGTCCACATCACTTCTCCCGGGGTGGAAAGAGCTCGACTCTGTCGAGTAGGAATTCATATGGTTTTGGTAATACTCTAGGAAGTTAGGATCAATTCTTTGTAAGACTCTCGAGTGATCCATGAGTCTTCAGAATCAGGACATCCTTGCTAGTGAACCAAGTAGCGCTGATAGTCTTTGTTTCGAGTATTGATAATCTTATCATCTAAGATTCGCTAAATCTTATCTTGCCACTTTGGTAATTTGGCTGGTGGACACTCAAGTGTTGGTTCACTCTCAAAGATGGAATTAGGCCTGAATAGCTCACTAGGTATCATTGTTGGTTCCTTATACTTTACTAGATCTGAAATGTTGAAAGTGGAACTGATACCAAAGCCAGATGGTATATCTAGCACATATTAGGTCTAATTTTTTTTACTATATTGAAAATGACCTACACCACGGGCATATAATTGTTCATGTTTGGTCTTACCATGACATAGTCTCCTTCCTGAAATTTTTTGGCTCTTTTATGTGAGTTGATCATATTCTTGTTCATTTCATTGCTCAAATTTTCTTGCTAATCATGCTATGCATATGACTCTCGCAGTCATGGACACTTATGCATGGGAAGGTCAAATGGCATCAAATGAAAAAACATAAATGACACCATAACAAAACAAGCTCTAATGGACTTTATTATCTATGAACTAAACTTTATTGTTGGGCTAGGAAGCAAAAGTTCCTAATTTTCAATATTTCCCTAAATGGCTTTGAAAACTCTGGCACACAACTTTATGTAGGTAGCAGTGAATCTTAATTTGGAGCCCAATAAATGCCAGAATGTCTTTCAAAAGTAATTGTTGAATATTATTGGGACCTGATCAATGCTATGGTGGATGTCCCAACTGGGTGGATTAGGATTGGGAATGTTCCAGAAGGGTGAATTAGGCTTAGGGCAATTATCAGGGAATCCAATTTCCATCTTCCTTCTCTTGCACTTCTATCTTTCAATTCCTACCATCTCTTCACTTCTAATTCTTATGTTAAATTCTTTTGCAGGTTCTATAATTTCTTGGGGTTGATCCTTTGGAATTGGTTCTGGATTTTTTCTGATGGTCAATACCTCATTAGGTGATCCTTCATTAATCTCTAGATGTAAATACTCAACAGTGATTAATTATAGGTCCTCTATTATCTCCTCGAATTGTTCTTCATGGCTTTATCCTTGGACTTCATTTTGATCATCCCCATTGTTGATTTCTTTAGGCTGGGTAATTAATTTATCTTCAAGTAATTGTTCTTGATCATATTCATCCATAAGGTTAGACCCAGCTTCAAAAACTTCTTCCTTAAGTTCTTCAATAGGTTCAGGATTTTCTCTTTCTAACCCTTCATTTGGATAAGACTTTGATTCTATTTCATCCTTAAATTCTTTATTAGGTTCAAGAGATTTTTTCTCTAATTTTTCAATGGGTTTTGTCTTTTCTTCTCCCTCAAACTTATTGAATTTGGTAATATAATCAAATACAGGTGTATCATCTTGTCCCAATTTATACCATTGGTCTAAAAGTTTTTGCTCGTAATATTTACCTAGGTACTTTTCCCTCAATGTACTCTTCATTTCTCTCCAAGTACTTAATTTATCCCTACTGTCATATCTTTTTTGCTCAACTTCTCCCCAACATGCTTTAGCATGTCAGATTAACTTTAATTTGGCAAATTGACACTTTGTTACTTCAGACATTTCATCAAATTCAAAGTATTGATCCATTTTCTCTTCCCAATCGACATACACCTTAGGGTTTCCATTAAAAGTGGGTGCATAGGATCGATTATTCTTAAAGACTCTCTCCTCCTGATCTAGAAAGTCTTGGTAAGGGTATCTGAAAGGAATATGCCCTAAAGGCCAATCGAAATTGTTGCCCATGTGGCTTAGTCCCAAGAGGGGGTTGAATTGGGAATTACAAAATTTTTGTAAATATGTGCACAAGTAATTCCTTTTAGTAGTTTGGTGCTATGTTAGTCAGAGTAAAAATGCAGAAGCTAAAACATAAAACAGACACAACACAAACAAACCAGGTTTATAGTAGTTCGGAGCAACCCAGCTCCTACGTCCACTACCCAAGTTCACCACTCGTGATTTCTACTATATCCCCAAAACCGAAATACAGTCGGATTGTTCTATAGGCTAACAATTCCAACCTCTACACTTTAGTTTTTGAAACCGGGCTCACTAAAGAAACCCAAGCTATGTTTTTACAGGTTCACCTAAAACCTCTACACTTTGGTTTTTAGGTAGGCTCACCAAAGAAACCTCTACACTCTTGTTTTTAAAAGGCTCACCAAAGAAACCTATTTGGTGTTTTACAACAGGGTTCACCAATAACCAAGATATTCTAAATGATAGAATAAAAAGCAACAATAAAGACAAACTTTGTTGTCTGGGTGGTTGCCAATGCAGCTCGAGTGAAGATCCACTGAATGCTCTTCAATGCACTTCAATGGCTTCCTTGCTTTCCTCAAAAAGGTGCTTTAAGCTTCTGGTAAGAGTTGTTGCAAGCTTGAAGACAGACTTTAAAGCTCTAGTTCTCTCTCTCATCAATTCAATAAGTGTTCAATAAATGCTCAATAATTCATTGGTCTCTTCGAGGATGTTCTCATACCTTATTTATAGAGACTTCAACTGCCTTCCCTTAATTTTGAACATTGTAGACCGTTGGGAGGTGACAGGATACCATTGGAGCACTTTTGGAATTCAAAATTTGAGATCTAGAACTAGCCATTGGAGGTGACCCCATCATTCTAGTCGGCTTGGACAAACTACGAGTCGGCTCGGATGAAATTCGGGTCGACTGGGTTGAGTGCCAGTCAGCTAGCTTCCAGAGTTAACAAAATAACTCACTCTGGATGAGTCGGCTGGGCTGATTTCTAGTTGGTTGGAATCTCAAAGTCTCTCAAACCATTCTCAACTAAGTTCTAGATGAGTTGGCTGGATCTAATTCCAGTCGGCTCGGATTCCTGAGAATCTTAGAACGTTCTCAACCATGTTCTGGACAAGTCAGCTGGGCCTTGGTGCCAGTCGGCTGGATTAGTGTGCTAGAGAACTTGTCTTCAGTGCCAGTGCCAGAGTCGGCTGGGTTATCCATCCAGTTGGCTCGAAGGTGGTTCTTTAACCAGATCAACTTCAAACTTCTAGAACACTTGTCCCATGCTTTAAAGATCTCTTCAAGACTACTTACAATAAATTCAAGAAAACTTGAAGCAAGAAGGACTACTAGAATTAACCCTTAAACTTGATTTTAGTAGGAAAGTTTTTTGTAGGGTTCTTCTTTACAAGATTCTAAATACTTTACAACTCAATACAAAATATTAAAGATTGTAGGAATTAAAAAGTGTGTCAATATAGTTGTCCTACAAAAACTTGTCAATCATTTGAAGAGTTGTTAGATAACCAAATGTATGCTCCAATGTTTTATTATCATCAAAATCACTTTAGGGGTCAACAGCAATGTTGTATTTCGATGGGATTTTCCTTTGTATCCCAAACCAATGTATTGACATTATCAAATAATAAAGGCATTTTATTTTCATCATATGTTGTATCTGAATTATTTTATTATTATATGATGAGCCCCATAGATTAGGGCTATGGTTCTAGGGTTATGATGAGATCATGCCAGTGAGACCTAAAGCCTTAAAACACTAATCTAATATATTCCTGGTCGATGGGATGTTGAGTTGGGGATCAATGTTTCCAGAAAGACCAGCACATCCTATGTATACTTGGTGAAGAGGGTGATTGATCTCACAGTCACTTGTATTTGACACTAATACTAGGATGAGGGTGCTCATTAGAGAATGAGTTCACTGAATGGATCCAGCTTGAGAACATCTAATGGAACCTTATCTGTTTGTCAATAGATAGTTCTTGTAGTGGGAGTAGTGCATGTGGTCCTTTGACCTGAGACTGCCATGGTACCTTGTATGCATGAATCCATACTTCGATTCACACTCAATCATGACACTGAGTTATGCATGGGGTGATACTGGGTATGGTTGATTGCATATGGAGGTTGTGAGTAGGTCAGAAAAGGAATCGATCAACCCTAGTAAGTTGGAATCGCATCCAGCTGATTTCAATCAAATGAAGATTCGAGAAATCTTTGATCAAAGTATGAACATTAGAAATAGTTTATAATAGTTCATTAATTAATCATCATTATCAGATTGAGCTAGGAATGAATATGAAATTGGATTTGACAAGTATCCATATCTATAGTAATATTTAGGGTGCAAGCTCATCGAAGGACTGAATTGCCCGGTAACTCACACTGAAGGGTATTTTGGTAATGCCACCAAAATTCCATATCTTTCGGGTAGGCATGATACGTTGCTAGATGTCAATCTTGCCTTGTGGGGATTTGATTGAATTATGGTAGTTCGATCATTTAATTAGAATTGGACTCTAATTGACCTAGTCGGGCAATCTTGAGTTAATCTAAATCAGTTTGGATGTGATCCAATCGAATCAGGTCAAGTTACACCTGGACTCACTACTGGCTAGATATGGAATCCAATGGGTCACACACAAAGGGTTATGATCAAGGGTTTAATTGGATTAAACCATGTTTGCAGGTGAACATGCTAGCACGTGTTGCAAACCCTAGCACCTAGATTCGAATTGGTTTCGAATTAGGTTCCGATTTGGGCTAATTTGGCTTAATTAAAGTCAAATTAAATTTGGCTCAACTGTTGGGTCAGTCCTTGGCTAGAAGACCAATGTTTAAGTCAGCCAATTTGGATTAATTAACCTGAGATTATCCATTTAGCAATTGGGCTAAGTTGGGCGTGTGAAATGTTTAAACTAAGTGGAACTCTTGGGTGCCAACATGTTTTCTATGTAGAAACTGCATGAGAAAATAATCCAGAGGCACCCCCTGGCTAAGAGTCCTTTTTCATTAAGTAGAGGACCAAGTCAAACACACTTTCACACCTCTTGGAGTCTTCCACGCCTCTTTGGACACATCTTCATACCAAAAGAAGAAGAGTCCACGCCCCTTGGGACTATTGGCTCTAAGAGTAGCGTCCCCTCTTTTTCATGCACATTTTGAGAAAGATAAATGGCGTGGACTCCTATAGCGCATGTCCTAAAACCTATTGGGCACAGATTAAAAATCCAGAAGTCGCTTGGTTTAAAGTATGACATTTGGATTTAAGAAGATAAGCGACTCATGATTTAAATAGTCACTCTGCTTCTTTTTCTCGAAAGTTTTGAATCCAAGGATCGCAATACTTTCCAAGCTTCATGTCCTAACATAAGAGTCATGGCTTCTAGCATGAATGGATATCTCAAAAGCCCCTTGGTGCACTATAAATAGCGTAGCCTCTCGTGGTGTTAAAAATAATTGATCCCGAAGACTTCTTTCTTTCTTATTTTTATTACATCCTATCCTCTTGTCCTAAACACTCTAGCCCTTTTAGGACAAGGTCTTTGGAAGGCTTAGGAGTGTTCAAATCAGGAGAAGAATTAGGAAAAAGTAAAGAAGAGAAGAAGAAGAAGAAGAATGGAAGGAGTAGAAAGGCTGATTCGAAGAAGAGTTAGTCCAATTGGATTGGAGTTTGCCCAAATCCTATTAGGCTTTATTTTGAAAGTCTAATTGGTGGAACCAAGTTCTTAAAAGGTGCTGGTGTCTTGGTCAAGCCCCGTGTGGATCACCGTTGGAGGGCGAATGTTTGGGCGCCTGGTGGAGAAGAAGGCTGAATCAGGGTTTTCTTCATCGGATTGGATACTAGCGATTCAGGTTGGTGCCTAAACTCTAGTTTATATCATATATGCATGTTTATATGTTTTAATTCCTAGTAAGGAGGTCTTGGGTTAAGGGTTTGGTAGTGGTTTCATAATAAATTTTTGAAATCCTCGCTTGCACCTTGGTCACCAAACCCCAACAGTATTTAGGGTTATACTTAGGGGTGAGATCATGACATTGGGCTCTTAGACCAAGGGAAGGTGGAATAGGTGATTCAGGTTTAGCATGGATCCTATGGGCTTCTTCTATGAAGTCATGGTGAAGTCGTCTTGAAAATTATTCAGTAGTGAATTCATGATGATGGACTCTTGGACCTCGAGGAATTGACCTAAGTGACTCAGGTTCAGTTGGGGTCATTGGGGTCTCTTCAAGTGTCCCAACATGGTCCTTCACTTGACCTAATTCCTTTCTCATTTGTCCTAATTGCCCATTTATGGTATCAAACTTTTTAGTTAGGGTTTTCAAAAAGAATTCAAGATTAGGATCTATGGATAAAAATAGATTGAGTATGGGACTATTTGTATGGAGCTTCAAAACAAGCAGTACAAACCTAACTTCTAAGGCTCGTAGACCTAAAAGTTCAAAATACAGGAATTGAATAAGTACTAGTTAAAGTTGTAATTACTTTTTCCACTGGCCAGGTAAGAGGTGGGGTTGCGGGAGGCTCCCCTCGCTTTCACGAGGTCCTAATTAAAAACCACAAGTCCACTTAAGGTGTTTGCCATTGGACCTCTTGCCTTAGACACCAATTTCAAAAAGTAAGCACAAACTCAACTAATATTTGATCTCATTTTGCACTTGAACCCGATTTGTGGGTGTCCCTAATTTTAGGTTCCTACTCGATTTCAATTATGGTTTAGGTCAATGCAAATGTGGATGATTATTTTTGGCCAAGGAAAGGTAATGAACTCCTTCCCTTATGTTATGATTGAATGCCCTTAATTAGATTTTGGAATGGATGCACATATAATTCACCAACAAGTTAACACAATAACTAGTATTAGCACAAACATGTGATTCAAACCTAAATTTTAAAAAATTAAAAATTAAAAAATTTATATTTTGAAGTCCAAATTTCAGAAATCAAATTTTAAAATTTAAATCTCAAATTAGGATTAAAATCTCGTTCTAGAAGTTAGAGTTGTCGCAAAATAGTTTCAGCCCTAACAACTTCTAGTCAACTAGTTTTAATATATTCAAAATTAAAATTTTAATATATTAGAATAAATAAAATTAAATTTTAATTGTTAGATCCCTTAGTGAAGATTCTAGATTCTAAATTTAAAAATTTAATTCCAGGAATTTGGTTAAGAAATTCGTTTTGAAAACTTGTTGTAAAAGAAAATTTCAGCAGGGAACAACTTTCAACAAGCTAGTTTTAAAAATTCAAAATTTAATCATTTAAAAATATAAAAATTCAAAATAAAATTAATTTGGTTAATTATCAGATAAGAATTCTTGGATTTTAAAGTTTTGAATTCAGATTAACTTGAGTTTTATTTGAGAAGGTAGTTTGAAAGCACTTGCTAGAAGGTTCCAGCAGTTTAGCTAACTCTTAACAACCTGAATTTAAATTTCAAATTCCTAACTCTAGAACCTTCTAAAATTCAAAATTCTGGTGGAAAATAACAAAACTCAAAGTTTAGATCTTAGATATAAAAATTAAAAATTTAGAAAAAATATTTTTATATTTTTTTGAAAATTAAATGAAATGGAAGTCAGAAACAGATTTCTGGATAGAACTTCAAAAATGATCTAAGAACTCATATTTTTAAATTTAGAAATCAATAAACAATATGTTTTTTGAATTTTATATTTCGAATTATAATGTACTATGATACTGGAAAAGTATTTTTTGTAGAGTTTTTTGAAATATAAAAAAATTACTAAAATTTATGAAAAATTTGAGTGAATACTAGAACAGAAATTTAAGCAATCGAACACTTGACCTAGTAAACCATAAGCTCTGATTCCAAAAATTGATGGGGGACGAAAATGAAATGATGAATGGAGAGTTTTAGCAAGATAACCAGCAAGCAAACTTAAGCAATGAATTATCAAATAAATGGTCTAAATTAATCCAAGAAAAAAAATTTTCATAAGGAGATTGGTTGATCTAATTTTTAAGACCCGCAATGTAGATCTAGTTCAAAATAAGGATTAGGATCTTCATGGCAATGAAACCATCACTAGTAGTGCAAGTTAACCTTAAAATGATTAGATCTAATGAAGCTTAGGAAGAGTTTTCCTACCAACAATGATGGCTAATTATTTGGTGGAAGAAGGAGCTCTCATCACTCCAGGATTGATTCTTGAAGTCAAGATTGGCACTCTCTACTTTGAGACACACCTTGGCCTTGATCCATGGAATGGAGACCATCCTTGACCTAGGAACTTGAGAAAACCTGCAAAGAAATTTGGATTTAGACATGGATGAAGAATTGGAGTTGGAATGGAAATAATGAAAAAAGAAAAAAGAAGAACGTGGCCGGCAGCTTGGGACTTGAAGCTTGATCATAGATCATCAATGGACGTCCCATCCTTTACTCCATGCAAAAGCACTCTTCACTCTCAAACTCAAACTTAGAAAACTCTCACTCTCTCCTTGGATAAGGATCTATATACTCAAACTAGCTAGAAAACTTTAACTCCAAACAATAACTCAAGAAAACTTGAACATAAGGAAACAATCCTTTCATTTACTCAAATCATAGCATAGAATGAATACAATGAGAGCCTAGGGGCCCTATTTATAGGCTCCAATGCTAGGAATTTTGTCCAAGGCTGGAGGGGAGGGGATAAGGTTGCTTAGTTGGCTCCAACAACTTTTAGGTAAGTGGCTCTAACTAGAAACAAATTATAGGTAGAAGTTATAACCACTTTGACAAGTGTCATATAGAAAATCCTAATGTAGCTTCTAAATGCTAATGTGGAGGCTTAGGTATCATAATTTGTGGCATCCCACATATCAAATATTGTTGGGGTACTGGAAGGAATCTTTATGTTCCTCATAAAACTCTTGATGTAATGTAATTCCTTCTCCCCTAAGGTTGTTTGATGAGTTGTTTCCCCATGT
Source organism: Areca catechu (assembly GCA_021397845.1). NCBI lineage: Eukaryota > Viridiplantae > Streptophyta > Magnoliopsida > Arecales > Arecaceae > Areca > Areca catechu. The sequence goes on from CM038041.1 coordinate 75,650,871, forward strand.
GCTTCAAATCATGGCATGAATTAGGCTTGGGCTTGGTCTTGAAGAGGCTTGAATGGTTGGTCTTGGACTTGAAGAGGACGCCCTCCATCATGCTTTGGGCTTGAGCCGAATTGGCTTCTTCTATATGTTGGCTTATGAGCCAAATCATGCTTCAAGAAAATTTGGCTTATGAACATGCTTCAAGGAATTGATGGGCTTCTTCCATGTGTTGGCTTATGAGCTAAATCATGCTTCAAAAAAATTTATCTTATAAACATGTTTCAAGAATATTTTTAACTTGCTTCGAAAACATTATTGACTATGCTACAAAAACAAAGTGAGTTAATCAAAGTATATATTCTTATTATGGATGTCCCCATCAGTTCAACCTATCAATATTTTCTGGCCCTAGTGTCCACACCAGATTAGGAATTTGATTAATATGGACCTAATAGAGAATTGGATTTAACCTAACCAAAATATGATTAGGATTTGGTTATGGATTCTCTAAATCAAATCTTTATTGATAGTTTTATCAAGTCTATATTATCTCAAATGGACCTGATTATGGTTCAACGATCAAACCTAAGCCTTTGGCTAGTCTAACTAAATCTAATGAATCGATTGGTATCTAAGACAATTTGGAATTTGATCATGATTATTAATTGGGGCTACCTCTTACCTGGATAACTTGGTTGGTGACTAAGGAAAGAGGTTAATGATAGAACCCTCCCATTGATCTTACTTCCCTGGCCAATATGGTTTGTCAGTTTTGGTTTAGATAGCTTATTGATTCGAGTTAATCCATTCTAGTAAGGATGATCAAACTGATCTAGGTGTCCTTAGACCAATTTTGTCTTTAACACTCGTCACAGAGTTGGTGAAATCGGTGAGAGAATTGGTCTGTCTTCTCTTCTAAACCATTAATAATAATCTCCAAATTATTAGGTCCCTAAAAATGACAATGTTATAAGGTAACTGAGTCATATCCTTCCATTAAGAGGATTGTCCTGGGCTTTATAATTAAGATGATCATGGAGGTCCAAAGACCTGGTGCTCATCTAGCCATTAGAATTGTCATTCGTATTATGATGATTCAGGTATAACTCTCTTAATGGTGATCAGGTGGACCGAGCCACACTCAGGCTTGGTTATTTGTTAGTTAGAAATATTGAATTATATCATATTAATGGTTGGACCTAACAAGGACTTTCAATGGATGCGTCACACACCTAATAAAAAGGTGTATAGAACAAAATTAAATACTAAAAGTTGTTCAAAGAAATAATTGGTTGAGAACCTATCTTAGATCAACATGGATAGGCCGTGCCACACTCAACTTATATGTAGTCTATAGGATTTTAGTACCTACTAGGAAATTAATGTAAATTCTTGAATTGGAGATAAAGGCTACTAATTTGAATAAAATAGTGGAAAGAAATTTAGACTAATGTCCATGTCTTTAGGATTAAATGAATCATATACTAAAAAGGTCTTGTTCTCTTTATTTTAGTTAAAAATGGCCAAAACATTGTTGCTTTGTTCATTGTCGGACAATGAAAAATTGACGGGATCCAATTTTGATAATTGATATCAAAAGTTGAAAATATCTTGGAGTACAAACAAATCTTGTATGTGCTAATAGATTCTACACTTGAGGAGCCCACTCCACATGCTCCAGGTCTAATTCAAGTACTTACCAGAAGTGGCACTATAACCAAAACATGGTTCGATAAATGATGCAAGCATCCATGAATGATGAACTCATTCACAAATTTGAGGATACTCAGTCCATGATATGCTTCATGTATTGAAATAATCCTTTGGCACTCCCAATGATGTTGAAAGGAACAAAATATCTTGTGCCATCTTTAATTCTAGGAAGAGCGAAGGGATGTCAGTCATTAATCATGTATTATACATGATCGAAGTTATCGAGTGCCCTAACAAACTTGGATTTTCCCTGCATGAGTAGCTTGGGAAGGATGTGATCATGAATTCCTTGTCTTAGTCCTACCTTGACTTTCTTTGTCATTATAGAATGACTAAGCTTGTAAACAATTATCACGATTTGTTGGAGTTACTATAGACTTACGAGAAGGATTGTCAGCTCTACAAAGGACCAATGAATATTGTGGGAGGATCTACTTCAATAGGGCATCATCCCTTTAATAAAAGGAAAAAAATAAGAAAAAGGTGCAACATACTTAGCCAAGTCAGACCAAGAAAAACAAGTCCGACCAGAGTTAAGTAGAGTGCTTCTGCTACAAAAAATAAGCTTGCTAGAAGAGGAACTGTCTTTTTTATGTTATTCGAATAGGCTAAGAAAGAAGAAGAACTAGCAAGTGGTTGCTAAACAAGGTACTTATATGATAATACTTTATAACTTCTCGATATATGATATTACTAACTAGGTATTAGATATTGGAAATCCTATTAATATTTATAATTCATTGCAGGAACTTCAAGTTAATAGAAGATTTGAAGATAGTGAGAGATTTTTGAATGTTGGAGATAGAATATCAGTTCCAATTCTAACTTTAGAAATGATCAAACTTGTCTTCAATGAAAATGTCATTATTTTAAATGATTATTATTATTATCCTAGTTTTATGATGAAAGTAATCTCTATTAGCCTTTTGACCAAGAACGGTTTTCATTTATCAATAAATAGAGATTATTGTGATATCATTGTGAATGATGTTACTATAATGCATGGACAATTAAAGACCAATATTTATATTTTATCATAGCCTATTAGTATAGTGTATACGTCTAGCAAATGCCCTATATTAGATAACGTTAGTGATACTTATCTTTTGCACTTTATGCTAGGTCGTACTAACAAGAATAAGATAAACAGGTTGAGACAAGAAGGTCTCCTTGAGTTTAATGATTATGAATCATTTCTAACCTATGAATCTTGCCTTCTTGGAAAATTAACCAAGTCGCCTTTTACTGGAAAAGGTGACTAAGCCACTTAGGTTCTGAGTCTAGTACATACTGATATATGCAGACCTATAAATGTCATTGCCATTAGTGGGTATTTTTATTTTATTACATTTATAGATGACCTTTCAAGGTTTGGTTATGTCTATTTTATGAGACCTAAATATGAATTGTTCAAAATGTTTAAACAATATCATAATGAGGTAGAGAAATAAATTGGAAAGTGTTTTAAAACCCTTCGATCAGATTAAGGAGGGGAATACCTTACTAGTGAGTTTCTAACTTATCTAGAAGAGAATGAGATTCTCTCTCAATAGACACCTCCCGGTACATCTTAATTAAATGAAGTGTCTAAAAGGGGGAATCGAACTTTGTTAGACATGGCTAAGTCCATAATAGGTTTTACATGTCTGTCGAACTAATACCTCTATGTTTCTTTAGAGTCACTACCTATACTAGAACTAAAACTGCTTCCTACTAAGCTCAAGTCTATATTTCTCAGATCCAATGATACCCTCCGAGTGATCATTGCATCAGACTTGACCCTTGACCAGGAAGAATAATTGGGTGGTATTCTGAAGAAACATAAAGAGGTCATCGACTAGTCCATTACTGATTTAAAAGGAATTGAACCCTCCATCTACATGCACCACATTCATTACGATGCAGATGCCAAACCACATAGGGACATGTAGAGAAGACTGAACCAGTCCCAGTAGATTGGGATTATAGCTTCCTGGTCCAATTAGGCCTTAATTTGGACCAATTTGAAAACCAATTCGAACCTGATTCAAGACAAATTCAAAAGGTTGAAAAGCTCAATACAATTAGGGCTGCAATTCGTGTCTAACTTGAATCATTAAACCCAATTAGCCAAATTAATAGTAAATGGGTCAACCCCACTCAAGTAGTGTGATGCGGAACTAATATACATGCGATTATTTTTGTGTATTTTATATGTGGGGTGAAGCAGTAAAATCCCAAATATCAGATCTAAATAAGATGTAGAGAATTCTATATGAGTTTTAGAAACTACGCATGCAAATCAGGACCTAAGAAAGCAGTAAAAGGGGATCGTCGGGACTGAGAAGCCTCAGTTAGGGCTACTTCACCTACAATAAAACTACTGGTGGTAGAGGGGATGTACCTGGTAGTGTCTGATGCACTTGGTGAAGATCGCAGCGAAGAGATCACTCATTCCACGATGGATGCAGCCTGGAAAATCAAGCCAGAGACCTGCGAATTCCTGACTTCCGATTGCGGCCCGGTTGGAGTCGTTGGATTCGTAGGAACTCAGGGACCTATGAACAACCATCAAGAGTAAAGAAAACAAGGCTAGAAATAATAAAAATTGAGAAAAAGATAGCAAGGGCGTGGGAAGAAAAAGCTTGGAGGAAGGTTAGTCGACTAGGATTTCTTCGAGCAGCACTTCAACAGGACTTCAGACTCACATAAGAACCCTTAATGCACATAATAGGGAGGCACACAATAGTTGTAGAAAACTCAATTATATTTCATAAATAAATTAACTTTTCATACAAGAGACTAGGGTCCTTTAAATAGACTCATAGTCTTGGGCTCCAAGTAAGGATAAAATGGACAATACATAGGAGTTTGAATCCCCACCCAACTCAAGCTAAAAAATAAGGAAAGAATAGGTAGAAAAATTTCTAAAACCTCTCTCCCTCTTCTTGCCTTGGTCGGCCAAGGGAGGTGACCCTAGTGGCCGACCAAGGGGGTGAGCATAAGTCTCTTTGGCACCACTTTCTTCTCTCTCGGGCCTGGGCTGGCCCATATTGCTTCAGGCTGCATTTCAGGGCTTCGGGCTTCTGATTTCTTCTCCTGAGGTCTTCAAATCTTTAGGCTGGGTTGGACTTGGGCTTCACTTCCATGTCTTCAAACTGGTTGGACTTGGTCTTCACTTGTATGATGTGGTCTTGAGTCTTCAATGTACTTGGATAGGAATCAAAAAAAAAAATAGCTCAACATGAGCTGACTAGACTGAATTAGCTCAACATGAGCTGACTAGTACAGGACTCAAGTAAAACAACCATAACTTAGATGAACTGAGCTTTATTATAGGGGACTTGAATGTAATTAAGTGATCCATAGAGGGTTGAGCGGCCTCTGTCTTATTCTGGTGCCTTTGGTGTCACCACCAATTCTCCCGAGGTGGGAGGAACTCGATCCTGTCGAGTGAAGATCAAGCTAGCTCACATATCTCTCAAGGACGGTTTGGGTTGAGGGACTGCAAGTCCTCTCAAGAGATCCACAAGTCGTCCGACTTTGACCGGCCTTACCATCATACCAGGAAGCGTTGGTAGCTATGGCCCCGGGTTGTAATGGCTTGATCATCCAGGATATGCTCGATCTGTTCTCCTCTCTCAGGCTAATTAATTGGTGGACACTCTAGGTAAGAATCACTCACAATAGAAGGGATAGGTCCAAAGGCCTCATTGGGTATCACTACTGGTTCCCTATAGTCAACCAGGTCTGTAATATTGAAGGTAAAACTAATAACCAAATCCAAAGGCAAATCTAACGCATAGGCATTTGGTCCAACCCTCTCTATCACCTTAAAAGGTCCGGCTCTGCGAGCATGAAGTGTTTTTTAGGCCTATGCCTAACCAAGATAGAAACCACTACATCAAAGTTCTTGGCCATTCTTTGGGAATTAGCCAGTTTCTGTCAAAATTAGTGTAGGTGGTGAACATGCTGGGCACATGCAAACTCCTAACAGGTGATGCAAAGGACTCATACCTACACCTAACAGACTCGACTATGCATTCCTATTAAAGAATTTTTTATTAAACTCTTTGGACCTAAACCTAACAAATCATAGGTTCTCTAGTTTTGGTCCTAGCTTGACATGCACATGAAAACTTACAATGGGCTCCTAGCCAATTCCATAGGGTATGCCAGAAGTATAATGCAAACCTAACATGCGTAATGAATGCATGCAGTACGCTAATCTCAACTAAATGCAATCTAATGATCCTAAAAATGTTGGAGGTGTCAGGAAAGGGTAGAAAGTAGGAACTGGGTTCCAATTTAGTCTGGTAGGGCAGGGAAACATGTTCAAGGTTAGTTGGATAAAGTAAGATAAAAGAAGGGGTGTCTGGGACTAATCTTAGACTAATGAGGTTAACCTTATGAGGTTGAGATATATCTACAGGGTTTGTGTAATGGAAGGATAGGTTGTTAATCTCAGGGAAGAGGTCCTTAATGGGAAATATAGGAGGGGGCTCATCCTGAAGGTATTGATTTAAAGAGATCAGGTCCTTAATAAATTCTTCTGGTTTTTGTATTTTAGAACTAGACTCTATAATTTGGCTCCCCTCTATGGTTTCCTCAAACAATGTTCTAGCAGCAATATCTAGGTTCTCTTCCACTAATTGTTCTTCCACTACAGCTTTAGGCTGGATGTGGTTAGGGTCAACTACCTCTAGGTTGGCTTCTACCTGGTTATGAATTGGGTCGGCTAATTCTAGGTCATCTATAGGTATCTCCTCTTCTCCCTCATACTCATCCGCTAAGTTCACATCAGCTTCATTCACTTCTGTGTCAATCTAAGCCTTTTCAATCAAAGGGATGGTAGGGAAAGGTCGGCTAACGGAAAATTGGCTAGGTCCTGGTTTCTGATTATGGGCACTACTCCTAGTAAGTTCAGGTTGCCTAAGGGGTAGTGGCTTACTACTGGGCTCATATTTAAGGGTACTAATCCTATGGGGTTGAAGTTGACTAGGGGAAACCTGACTTGTACTAGGCTGATACCTAGGGGTTATGGGCTCTCTAGGCTCATAGGACAAGGGTGAAGATCTATGGGTCATGGAATTATAGGATCTAGGGTAATAAGATTTAGGTTCAGCTCTATGGGTCTTGGGTCTACTAGGCTCATGGGATATGGGCTCAAAGGTTCTAGAGTCATAGGATTTGGAGTCATAAGATCTATAGGTTATGGGTCTCTTGGACTGATGGGACTTGGGTAGGTACTTTCTTTTTAGTTCAATTTTCATATCACTCCTGGTAGTTATGGGTTCGTGGCCTTCTAGCCTAATTATTCTCTCAACATTATCCCAGTCTAACCTGGCCTAGTGAACTAACTTAGCTTTAGCAAACTTGAACTGACATCTTTCAGAATCAAAACCCATATTTTGTTCAAAATACAGGTCCATTTCTCCTTCCCAAGCAAGATAATCCTCTCTCTCAAGATCACAAAATTTAGTTACTACCAACACAACGTACCTAGTGGCTCTCCTAGGGTTGGGCTCCAAATAGGGGTCATGGTAAGGGGTTCTCCTAGGGTTGGGCTCCCTATATGTGTCAGAGTATTGGGTTCTCCTCGGATTAGACTCCCTATATGGGTCAGAGTATTTGGTTCTCCTAGGGTTGGACTCCCTATATGGGTCAGAGTATTGGGTTCCTAGTCAGGCATCTAGTTGATCAAGTCTATGGGTCAACAGTGCATTTGATTGATCAAGCCTAAGATTGTTGGATCAGGCTATCCTTTCTCCAAGGGCATCAATTTTGGTGTCAAGATGATCCATGGGTTCAGGCATTTGTGAAGATGGTGGATGATATGAAACCCCTGATCTAGTTCTCATGCAAGACTCGATCAAACCAACTACAGCTCTTTAGACCTAGAGTCCAAAACTATATGCTCAATCAGGGTGACAAACTAGCCTATAGTAACCCTGTACTCAACCAGGAATGTGTAAGGGGAGTGTTAGGTCCCTGATTGCCAATCTTGGACACTAATCAATGATTGGCCAGGTAGGCGGACCAGCACACAAACCCTTCAGGATTGAATCCCTGAACCACCGTTCTAGACACTATGCACAAGGCACACATAGCTTAGCTTGATACATTGATCTGACACTTAGCCAAGACCCGACCAGTTGGTGTCCCTAGCCCACTAGGGCAAATTAGTCTAATAGATTTTAAGTTAGGCTTGGGACCGAATGTAGGGGATGTGGTTTTGGGCTAATGAGAGGTGTTCAAATCATTCCCCTATCTGATATAGCAAGAGTGCCCTTGAAGGTAGTTTATGCAATGAGGGCAGACAGATAATGAAAAATTAGAGTTTAGTGTTTTATTGGTGTTTTTGAATATATGTAATTTTTTTAAATTTTTTTGGGGAATTTTCTTAAATAGAATATATTTATAGATTATGATTTAATATGCAGGAAATATGCTAAAAATAAAAGATATACAAAAAAGATGCTAAACAAAACCCTAAACCTTCCAAAATTATCTTGCTGAAAAAAATAGAGCCAAAAATTTAAGGGCGGTATTTTGGCATGAGAAAACATCATCGACTGAAATAAAATTTGAAACAATTTTGTAAAATACTATAAATTAAAATGAATTCAGGAAAATAGAAATCAAATTTTTGATATACTGAAAAGGGAGAAACAATTAAAAGAACAGTGTACATACGGACTATGAAGGTTGCAGAAAATGAGCCCTAATCTAAGCTCTGATACCAGATGATGCGGAACTAATATGCATGCGATTATTTTTGTGTATTTTATATGTGGAGTTAAGTGGTTAAATCCTGGATATCAGATCAAAATAAGATGTACAAAATTCTATATGAATTTTAGAAACTACGTATGCTGATCAAGACCTAAGAAAGCAGTAAAAGGGGATCGTCGGGATTGAGAAGCCTCGGTTAGGGCTAGTTCACCTACAATAAAAATACTGGTGGCAGAGGGGGTGTACCTGGTAATGTTTGATGCACTTGGTGAAGATCACAATGAAGAGATCACTTGTTCCTCGATGGATGCGACCAGGAAAATCGAGCCAGAGATGCGCGGATTCCCGGCTTTCTGCTCGGTGGTACGATTGTGCCCTGGTTGGAGTCGTTGAATTCGTAGGAACTCGGGGACCTGTGAACAACAATCAAGGGTAAAGAAAACAAGGCTAGAAATAATAAAAATTCAGAAAAAGGCGGCAAGGGCATGGAAAGAAGAAGCTTGGAGGATGGTTGGTCGGCTATGATTTCTTTGAGCAGCACTTCAACAAAACTTCAGACTCACACAAGAACCCTTAATGCACACATCAGGGAGGCACACAGTAGTTGTAGAAAACTCAATTGTATTTCATAGATAAATTAACTTCTCATACAAGAGACTAGGATCCTTTAAATAGACTCATAGTCTTGGGCTCCAAGTAAGGATAAAATTGACAATACATTGGAGTTTGAATCCCCACCCAACTCTAGATAGAAAATAAGGAAAGAATATGAAAAAAAATCCTTAAAACCTCTATCCCTCCTCTTGCCTTGGTCGGCTAAGGGAGGTGACCCTAGTGGCCGACCAAGGGGGTGAGCATAAGTCTCCTTGGGGCCACTTTCTTCTCTCCTAGTCCTGGGCTGGCCCAGATTGTTTTAGGCTACATTTTAGGGCTTTAGGCTTCTGATTTCTCCTCCTGAGATCTTCAAATCTTCAGGCTGGGTTGGACTTGGGCTTCACTTCCATGTCTTCAAACTGGTTGGACTTGGTCTTCACTTGTATGATGTGGTCTTGAGTCTTCAGTGTACTTGGATAGGACTCAAAAAAAAATAAAATTAGCTCAACATGAGCTAACTGGACGTAATTAGCTCAACATGAGCTGACTAGTACAGGACTCAAGTAAAACAACCACAAATTAGATGAAATAAGCTTTATTACAAGGGACTTGAATGTAACTAAGTGATCCATAGAGGGTTGAGAGGCCTCTGTCTTATTCTGGTGCCTCTGGTATGCCCACTATAGTACCTAAGAAATCTTGTATTACTATGATGGAAAACAATGAAGATGAACTGCTCACTACCTATATAGCTGAAAGAGATATGCCCTACAAGCAATCTATGTTGTATCTTCCAAACCATTGTAATTGACTATATTCTAATAAAGGTATTATTTTTCATCATACGTTGTGTTTATTATTATATGATGAACCCCATAGATTAGGGCTATGATTTTAGGGTTATGATGAGATCATACCAGTGAGTCCTAAAGTCTCAAAACCTTAATCTAAAATATTCCTAGTCAAAGGAACCCTGAGTAGGGGATCAGGGTTTTTCTGGTAAGACTAGCACATCCCATGTATACTGGAGAGGGTGACTGCTCTCACAGTCACTTCTGTATGACACTAATACTAGGATATGGGTGCTCATTAGAGAATGAGTTCATTGATATGATCCAACTTGAGAACATCTAATGGAGTCTTAGCTACATGTCAATAGAAGGTTATCATAGTGGGAGTGGTACAAGTAGTCCTTTGACCTGAGACTGCCATAAGTACCTTATGTACATGAACCCATGCTTTGGTTCAATCCTAATCATGACACTGAGTCATGTATAGGATTGATACTGGGAATGGTGAATTGGGTATGAAGGTATGAGTAGGTCAACAAGGAATCGATCACTCTTAGTAAGAGGAGATTGCATCTAGCTAGTTATCAATTGGATGATGATTCAGGGAATCTTTGATCAAAGTAAAGATATTAGAGATGGTTTCTAAAATCAAGATAATTGAGTCATCAATATAAGATTGAGCTAGAAACAAATATAATATTGGATTTGACATATATCCATATCCATAATTATATTTTGGGTGCAGGCTGATCGAAGGATTTATTTGTAAGGTAACTTTCTACTGAATGGTAGTTTTGGTATTTCACCAGAATTTCCATAGCTTTCGGGTAGACATGACACGTTGCTAGACGTCAATCTTGTCTTGTGGGTTGATTAAATTGAATGATCACTTATTAGGAAGAGTCCTAATTGATCATAATCTGGTAAGCCCGGTTTGACCTAAATCGATTAAAAAGTGTTCTAATCAAACTAGGTCAAATTGTATTCGAACCCACTGCTGGCTAGATGTGGAACCCAATGGGTCACACACATAAGAGAATTGATCAATGGTTTAAATTAGTAATTAAATCATCTTTGCATGATGACACTCTAGCAGGTGTTGCAAATCCTAGCTTCTAATCGAATTAGATTCGAATTAGGGTTCCGGATTGGTTCAATTTGGGTTCTAATTGGATCTAATTAAACCCTAATTGAGGTTATAGGGATTATGGCTAACCCTATTGGCTAACCATGTATCTAGGCTAGCCCCCCACCCACCCCTTAGCATTTTCGCGGCAAAAATGCCAAGAGTCCAGGCACTAATGGACTCTTGGCATGCCATTTGGAAGAGTCCATGGTGAATGGACTCTTGGCGCGCCCACTTAATTCTCCGATGAATTAAGATGGGGCTGCATTCCTTCTCTCTTTTAGCGCCTCAATTGTCCCCCCTTGGATTGGAATCCAAGGGTTGATGTTTTTTTGAGAAAGGTAGAAAGCATTCGTTGCTTCCCGGTTGCACGAAATAACATCTCTTCGGAGATTAAAAGTCGTGACTCTTTTCTTTTAAAAACATCGTGATTTTTCATTTAAGAAAAGCCATGAGATTTATCCGGAAGGCCGTGAGAAGGAAGGATGGGGCGTGAGAAAATAAGAAAGGGCGTGAGAAGTTTTTCACGAAGAGTTGTGTGGGCGCCTCTCTGAGATCTATTTAAAGGGTCTGGAAAATCAGAACTCGATAATTTTTATTCTTCTTCCTCTCCTAAAGACTCTTTCTCTCTTTTCTTGTTCTTGCACTGTTTCCTTTACAGAGTACACCTTTGTCGAAACTCTGCTACTGAACAAGAACAAGAGCGAAAGTCTCCGATGGTAAAGGAAAGGAGTTCTGATTTTGTTCTTTCTTTCTTACATTAAGACATTCTTGTCTTAATTTCTCCTCCAATTTAAAACAAGCCTAAATCCCCTTAGGACAAAGTCTTATCTTCAAGACAAGAGTGTCTTAGAGGGTCAAGGTCATAGTGGAAGGAGGAGAAGATAAAAAAGAAAGGAAGGCAACCTCTTGTGTGGAAGAATTCCAGCCATAATCCGAAGAATTGAGTTCTAAGAAGAAGAACTCAATAGGAGGAACAATTGGACAAGAAGATAGTGTTTTTGATCATTGCTCTGTGTGGTTCACCATCGGAGGGCGGACACATGGACGCCTGGTGAATTCAAATAGCCCGTTGATCTTCAAGATTTAAGTCTTCACAAATTGGAATTAGCGATTACAGGTTGGTATTCTAATTCAATTTGCATAGAAATGTTTATCTTCATACATTCTAGTCTTATTAAGAAGTTCCTGTTTTAGGGATTTTATGCATATTAATTTCAATTTTTTGAAATTACCCTTCCGCTGCGTTGCACTGGAACCCTACAGTGGTATCAGAGCCACCTTAATTAGGACTATAATTTATGATAGCTTGTATGTCACATCTTAGGTTTTTTTAAATCCTAATATATTACTACACTTAGCATATCTTTGATTGCATATATGTTTTGATGTATGCCACTTGTTAGAGTCTTTCACTCAAACCCTAATTATTATAGAGATATGTTTAGTTTTTAAGTCATCATACTGAAATAAGGTTGCCTTGGCATAATGGTGGATCCATTATGTGGTAAATGGTTGTCCTAGTATGATGACACACTTAGCACATATTTGTTTATCTATAAGAGTGATATGTTGATTATGATACATTCTATAAGGATGTGCTGGCAATTTATAAATCCCTTCTTTTAAAAATTATATTGAGTCTTAGTATATTTAACTAATAAGCATCACTAGTCATGATGTACAATTGATCATTCGGTGTCTAGAAAGGTGGTTCTGGGAAGGTAAAGAGAATTGTGGCTTTTAATTGGTTCTGTTGACTGACCTGGCCAGTTTTTATCGGTGTCTAGGAAAGCAACGGGGGGACTCCCACATCTCTTCCACTTGCCTGGCCGATTTGATTAAATTTAAATCTTGACTAAATGCTTAGTGTTAAAAAATACTATATATTGGCCTTCGTTCATGCTGGATCATTATTGTGTTATGAACCATATTATTTTTGTTGTGTTATCTGCAAGACCTAATATGGTGATTGACATAATACTAGTCTAGTGCATAGATATGCTTACAGTAAATTCAGTATAATGCTTTGTTGTGTAATCTGCAAGGGCATTATATTTGAGTGTTGACTGTATAGAAATGAAAGGGTCTTGACTTAACTAGAACATTATGGTTTGTTGTGTTTTCTGCAAGACTAATAATGTTCTAGAGGCTAAGATACTTCTTGAGAATTATATGAGATATAATTGGAAGAGTATCCTAACTTTGAGCTTATAAAAGATTTGTTGTGTTTTCTGCAAGATCTTTTATAAGTTATTAGGATCTCAATCTCATTAAGAAAAACCGATCAGGGTTCTTCTCGATTATCATAGTGAGGGCTATGATTTTTGATAAAATAGTGGGAGACATAATTAAATTGAAGACCTAATTTAATTATGTAAGTCATTTCATGGTTGTTTGCTTATGATTGTTCTTTGTTAAATATAGATAAATGGCATCTTCATTATCACTGTGAAGTATCTTAGATACCAACAAACTGACAGGTCCGAACTATGTGGACTGGTTGAGAAATTTAAAGATTGTGCTGAGTTCAGAAAAACTTTCTTATATTCTTGATACCCCTAGTCTTAATCCACTAGGGGACGATGCCACACAGGAAGATATGGCCACATACAAAATGTGGCAGAATGACTCCCTTACTGTCAAGTGTATCATACTATCCTCTATGACCAATGAGTTACAGAGACAGCATGAAAGCATGGATACTCAATCCATAATGCTCAATTTAAAAGAGCTTTATGGAGAACATAGCGGAACTGCTAGATATGAAATATCTAAGCAGTTATTCCAAGCTAGGATGACAGAGGGAACATCCGTTCAGGATCATGTTCTGAAGGTAATTGACTTAATCACCATATTGGGTCAATTAGGTTTTATCATGGATGGGGAGTTGAATCAGGATTTAATCCTGCAATCACTCCCGGAGTCATTTTCTGAGTTTGTCTCGAATTATCACATGAACAAACTGAACACTTCCTTGCCTGAGCTATTAAATATGTTAAAAACAGTGGAGAGCCACGTTAAGAAAGAAAAGGCTTCACTTCTTCTTGTTGATAAGACCAATAAGAAGAAATCAGGCAAAAAGGGTTTTAATAGGAGGCTAAACCCTAAGAGTGGCATCAATAAGAATAAGAAAGGAAAGAAGGCCTCCGAACAATCGACCGTTTCTTTTGCGGCAAAGCAGGACATTGGAAAAGGAATTGCAAGGCTTACCTTGCAACTGTGAAGCCTGGTGCATCAGATGCGCCAAAAGGTATGTATGAGATACATGCTATATTGACATTAAATTCATCTATATCAAATACTTGGGTATTGGATACCGCTTGTGGTTACCATATATGCAAATCTTTGCAGGACCTCCACAAGCTTAAAGTATTGAAGGAAGGTGACTTCAATCTTTACGGTGCTAGTGGTGATATCATCCAAGCAGAAGTTGTAGGGACCTATATTCTGAAGTTGCCTTCAGGGAAGATCTTGGAGTTAGAAAATTATTATTATATGCCTAAGATTATTAGGAACATTATATCTATTCCCTTGTTATTAAAACATGGATATGTAATGGATGTAACGAGCACTGGTTGCTCGATAATGTTATCTAATGAATTTGTTTGTTCTGGCATATTTAGCAATGGGCTCTTAACTATTTCTTCCAATGATAGTGTTTTTCATGTCAATAATAAAAGAAAAAGAGAAGACTTTAATGATACTTTATTTTGGCATCATCGACTTGGTCATGTTAATGAGTCTAGGATAAGCAAGTTATACAAGGAAAAATTCCTTGATCCTTATGAGTATGAATCATTAGGAACTTGCGAATCATGTCTCATGGGTAAGTTGACCAAGACTCCATTTACTGGACATGGAGAAAGGTCAACTGAGTTATTAGGACTTATACATACTGATGTATATGGTCCAATGACAACTCAGGCCAGAGGTGGATACTCATATTTTATCACTTTTACAGATGATTTATCTAGGTTCGGATATGTGTATCTTATGAAACATAAATCTGAAGCCTTTGATAATTTTAAGGAGTATCAAAGTATGGTCGAAAAACAAACCGGGAAAAGTATTAAAGTTCTTCGGTCTGATCGAGGAGGAGAATACTTATCCACGGAGTTTTTAGACTATCTTAAAGTCAATGGAATTCTTTCTGAATGGACCCCTCCATATACACCACAGCTAAATGGTATAGCTGAAAGGAGGAATCATACCTTATTAGATATGGTACGATCCATGATGTGCTTCACAAATTTATCCATTTCCTTCTGGGGTCATGCCCTAGAAACTGCTGTTTACATTATGAATAAAGTACCTTCTAAATCCGTTGTTAGTACTCCATATGAAATTTGGAGTAGAAAGAAACCGTATCTTAAATATTTTAAGGTATGGGGATGTCCATCTTATGTTAAAAGAAATTTTGGACATAAGTTGGAACCTAGAGCGGACAAATATCTATTTGTAGGATATCCTAGAGAGGGTAGAGGATATCTGTTTTACCATCCAACTGAACAAAAGATTTTTGTCAGCAGACATGCCACCTTTCTAGAAAATGAGTTTATTTTAGAAAAGGACAATGGTAGAACTATTGAACTTGGAGAAGTACAAGAAACACAGATAGACAATTCTCAATCAATAGAACATATAGTTAGATCAGAACCAGAACACAAAACTCCTCCCCGTAGGTCTGATAGAGTGCCACGGGCACCTGAGAGGTATGGGTTTATTATTGAAAATAATGAAGCCCAAGTCATTCAAAATGATGAACCTCTGACCTATACGGAAGCTATCTTGAGTACTGATTCAGATAGATGGCAAGAAGCCATGGAATCTGAGATAGACTCTATGTATGTCAACCAAGTATGGTCTTTGGTCGATGCACCAGAGGGTGTTAATCCTATTGGGTGCAAATGGGTCTATAAGAAAAAGATTGGGGCTGATGGCCAAGTTGAAACCTATAAAGCTATATTTGTGGCAAAAGGTTTTAGACAAAAACAGGGAATTGATTATGATAAAACATTCTCACCTGTTGCCATGCTCAAATCAATTCGGATTTTACTTGCTATAGCAGCATACCACGATTATGAGATCTTGCAGATGGATGTGAAGAGTGCATTCCTCAATGGTTTCCTTGAGGAAGAAGTCTACATGTCACAACCAGAAGGTTTTATTTCAAAGAATAAACCTAATCAAGTATGCAAGCTAAAGAAATCCATTTATGGATTAAAGCAAGCTTCAAGGAGTTGGAACATCCGCTTTGATGAAACTATTAAAAGGTTTGGTTTTATCAAAATTATGGATGAACCCTGTGTTTATAAGAAGACTAGTGGGAGTGCCATAGTCTTCTTGGTTCTGTATGTAGATGACATACTCCTCATTGGGAATGATATCCCAATATTACAATCAGTCAAGGTTTGGCTATCAAACCAGTTTTCCATGAAAGATTTGGGAGAAGCATCCTATATACTAGGTATTAAGATCTATAGAGATAGGTCTAAGAGGATGCTAGGTTTATCCCAGTCTAGGCACATTAACTTAGTGCTGAAAAGATTCAGCATGGATGGAAGTAAAAGAGGTTATCTTCCTATGAGTCAAGGCATACATCTTTCCAAAAGGATGTCTCCTAAGACACCTGAAGAAAGAAATAGAATGAATTCTATACCTTATGCTTCGGCAATAGGGTCCATAATGTATGCCATGTTATGTACCAGGCCTGATGTGGCGTATGCTTTAGGCATTATCAGTAGGTTTCAGGCTGATCCAGGAGAGGATCATTGGAAAGCAGTTAAAAATATTCTTAAGTACCTGAGAAGGACTAAGGATATTTTCCTGGTTTATGGTGGTTCTGATCTTAAACTAGAAGCTTATTCTGATTCAAGTTTTCAATCAGACCCTGATGATAGCAAATCCATTTCGAGATATGCTTTTACCCTAAATGGTGGAGCAGTGAGTTGGAAGAGTACCAAGCAGCAGACTATAGCTGACTCAACCATAGAGGCAGAATACATAGCTGTCAGTGAAGCCGCCAAGGAAGCAGTCTAGATGAAGAAGTTCATCACAGAGTTGGGTGTTGTTCCTGAGATTGAAAACCCAGTGCCACATTACTGTGACAACACTGGAGCTGTTGCTTAAGCTAAGGAACCAAGAGCTCATCATAAGTCCTAGCACATTCTGAGACACTTCCATCTCGTCCGAGAAATAGTAGAAAGACAAGATGTCTACATAAATAGAGTTGATACAAAGAACAACATAGCAGACCCATTCACTAAGGCTCTACCACAGCGAGAGTTTGATCGCCACCTCGAGAGTATGGGATTAAGATTTAAAGGCGATTGGCTTTAGTGCAAGTGGGAGATTGAAAGGGATATGCCCTACAAGCCAATCTATGTTGTATCTCCCAAACCATTGTAATTGACTATATTCTAATAAAGGCATTATTTTTCATCATACGCTGTGTTTATATTATATGATGAACCCCATAGATGAGGGCTATGATTTTAGGGTTATGATGAGATCATACCAGTGAGATCTAAAGTCTCAAAACCTTATTCTAAAATATTCCTAGTCAAAGGAACCCTGAGTAGGGGATCAGGGTTTTTCCAGTAAGACTAGCACATCCCATGTATACTAGAGAGGGTGACTACTCTCACAGTCACTTGTGTATGACACTAATACTAGGATGTAGGTGCTCATTAGAGAATGAGTTCACTGATATGATCCAACTTGAGAACATCTAATGGAGTCTTAGCTACATGTCAATAGAAGGTTCTCATAGTGGGAGTGGTACAAGTAATCCTTTGACCTGAGACTTCCATAAGTACCTTATGTACATGAACCCATGCTTTGGTTCAATCCTAATCATGACACTGAGTCATGCACATGATTGATACTGGGAATGGTGAATTGGATATGAAGGTAATGAGTAGGTCAACAAGGAATCGATCACTCTTAGTAAGAGGAGATTGCATCTAGCTAGTCATCAATCGGATGATGATTCAGGGAATCTTTGATCAAAGTAAAGATATTAGAGATGGTTTCTAATATCAAGATAATTGAATGATCAATATAAGATTGAGCTAGAAACAAATATAATATTGGATTTGACATATATCCATATCCATAATTATATTTTGGGTGCAGGCTGATCGAAGGATTTAATTGTACGATAACTTTCTACTGAAGGGTAGTTTTGGTATTTCACCAGAATTTCCATATCTTCCGGGTAGACATGACACGTTGCTAGACGTCAATCTTGTCTTGTGGGTTGATTAAATTGAATGATCACTTATTAGGAAGAGTCCTAATTGATCATAATCGGGTAAGCCCGGTTTGACCTAAATCGATTAGAAAGTGTTCTAATCAAATTAGGTCAACTTATATTCGAACCCACTACTGGCTAGATGTGGAACCCAATGGGTCACACACTTAAGAGAATTGATAAAGGGTTTAAATTAGTAATTAAA
This sequence comes from Areca catechu, assembly GCA_021397845.1. Taxonomy (NCBI): domain Eukaryota; kingdom Viridiplantae; phylum Streptophyta; class Magnoliopsida; order Arecales; family Arecaceae; genus Areca; species Areca catechu. The sequence goes on from CM038041.1 coordinate 75,669,251, forward strand.
TCATCTTTGCATGATGACACTCTAGCAGGTGTTGCAAATCCTAGCTTCTATTCGAATTAGATTCGAATTAGGTTCTGGATTAGTTCAATTTGGGTTCTAATTGGATCTAATTAGATCCTAATTAAGGTTATAGGGATTATGGCTAACCCTATTGGCTAACCATGTATCTAGGCTAGCCCCCCACCCGTCCCTTAGCATTTTCACGCCAAAAATGCCAAGAGTCCATGCGCTAATGGACTCTTGGCACGCCATTTGGAAGAGTCCATGGCGCATGGACTCTTGGCGCGCCCACTTAATTCTTCGATGAATTAAGATGGGGCAGCATTCCTTCTCTCTTTTAGCACCTCAATTGTCCCCCCTTGGATTGGAATCCAAGGGTTGATGTTTTTTTGAGAAAGGCAGAAAGCATTCGTTGCTTCCCGATTGCACGAAATAACATCTCTTCAGAGATTAAAAGTCGCGACTCCTTTCTTTTAAAAACATAGTGATTTTTCATTTAAGAAAAGCCATGGGATTTATCCGGAAGGCCGTGAGAAGGAAGGATGGGGTGTGAGAAAATGAGAAAGGGCGTGAGAAGTTTTTCACGAAGAGTTGTGTGGGCGCCTCTCTGAGATCTATTTAAAGGGTCAGGAAAATCAGAACTCGGTAATTTTTATTCTTCTTCCTCTCCTAAAGACTCTTTCTCTCTTTTCTTGTTCTTGCACTATTTCCTTTATAGAGTACGCCTCTGTCGAAACTCTGCTACTGAACAAGAACAAGAGCGAAAGTCTCCGATGGTAAAGGAAAGAAGGAGTTCTGATTTTGTTCTTTCTTTCTTACATTAAGACATTCTTGTCTTAATTTCTCCTCGAATTTAAGACAAGCCTAAATCCCCTTAGGACAAAGTCTTATCTTCAAGACAAGAGTGTCTTAGAGGATGAAGGTCTTAGTGGAAGGAGGAGAAGAGATAAAAGAAAGGAAGGCAACCTCTTGTGTGGAAGAATTCCAGCCATAATCCGAATAATTGAGTTCTAGGAAGAAGAACTCAATAGGAGGAACCATTGGACAAGAAGATAGTGTTCTTGATCATTGCTCTGTGTGGATCACCATCGGAGGGCGGACACTTGGACGCCTGGTGAATTCAAATAGCCCGTTGATCTTCAAGTTTTAAGTCTTCATAAATTGGAATTAGTGATTACAGGTTGGTATTCTAATTCAATTTGCATAGAAATGTTTGTCTTCATAAATTCTTGTCTTATTAAGGAGTTCCTGTTTTAGGGTTTTTGTGCATACTAATTTCAATTTTTTGAAATTACCCTTTCTCTGCGTTGCACCGGAACCCTACAATAGCATCTAACTAGTGGGTATGTATAGATTATTGTAAATTAAACTCCGTCACTAGGAAAGATCACTTCAAAAAGGTCAAAAAAGTGAAGGTGGAAGCCTATTAAGGCGATAAAAGTGTTAAAAGTAGCATCTTCTCGAGGAAGAGATAGATATGTCAACATTACCATTTATTGATAAAATCCTAGAATAACTTACAAGATAAAGCTTCTTTTGCTTCTTAAATGGTTATTTTGGATATAATCAAATACCTATCTTTCTTGATGATCAAGAGAAAACCACCTTCACTTATCCCTTTGGCACATTTGCTTATCGGTGCATGCCTTTTGGCCTTTGCAACGCACTGGCTACATTCTAGTGGTGTGTACTAGCCATATTCTCTGATATGATAGATAAATTCTTATAAATTTTTATGGATGACTTTTAAGTATTTGGTACCATGTTTGAGGATTGTCTTCAAAACTTATCTGAAGTATTAGAGAAATGTAAGGAGACAGACCTTATCTTAAGTTGAGAAAGAGCTATTTTATGGTTCGAGAAGGTATTATATGAGGGCACATTGAATCTAAAATGGGGATTGAAGTAGATAAAGCTATAGTAGAGATAATATTAACACTACCACCCCTGATCTTGGTTGGACAAGTATGATCTTTTCTAGGTCATGCCAGATTTTATAGGTATTTCATCAAAGACTTTAGCAAGATTTTGAGACCCTAGTAAAATCTGCTGGCCAAGGACATACCATTTATCTTTGATGAAGACTACTTGAAAGCCTTCCATATGCTATGAATTGCTTTCATAATAGAACCCATAATAAAATCACTTAATTGGTTCATTCTATTTGAGATCATGTGTGATACCTCTTTTTTGCAATATTCAACGTCTTAGGCCAAAAACTCAATTATGAGCCACACATGATTTATTATGCTAGTAAAACTCTTTTCAATGTCCAAATGAACTATACCATAATAAAAAAAGAGTTGCTAGCAGTAGTGTTTGCCCTTGAAAAGTTTTGCTCATATCTACTAGGATCCAAGGTTCTAGTTTACTTTGATCATTCAACTTTGAAATATCTATTCTCAAAGAAAAATACTAAACCATGATTGATCAGATGGATCATTCTTCTACAAGAATTTGACCTAGAAATTTGTGATAAGAAGGGTTTCAAAAATGTGGTAGCTGACCACATTTCTAGAATCTTGGTTGAACACATGATGGGCACATATGTGGTCAAGGAGAAATTCCTAGACAAACTACTTTATGAAATCTTCTCTAACCAACCTCCATGGTTTGCACATATTATCAATTACTTGGCAACAAGATAAATACCTCTCCATTTGGACAAAATAGGAGAAAGTGTGATTCTTTTCACAAGTTAAACATTGCTTCTAGGAGGAACCTAAATTATTCAAATATTGTCCTGATCAGGTTATTCGATGTTGTATCCCCGAGAGTGAAGTCCAAAATATTCTCACTTTTTGCCACATTTTGGCATGCAAGGAACACTTAAGTAGAAGAAAAACTAAAGTAAAAGTGATACAGAGTGGGTTTTACTAGCCAACACCTTTTAAGGATGCACATAAGTTTGGCCAATACAATTTATGGTGCCAGCAAACAACCAATATATCAAGAAAGGATATGATACCATTAACCCTTGTATTAGTAATAGAAATCTTTGATGTTTGGGGATCGATTTCATGGGACCCTTTTTAATCTTCTTTGGGTTCGACTACATTCTATTAGTGGTAGACTATGTGTCTAAATCGGTGGAGGTGATAGCTACATGGATTAATGATAATAAGGTTGTAATTAGTTTAATCTAATTGAATATCATTAGTCAATTTGGTTTTCCTAGGGTGATCATTAGTGATGGGAGGACTCACTTTACGAATAGGCAATTTGAAGCACTTATGAAAAAGTATAATATCACATATAAAGTTGCCATGCCATATCCCTCCAGACTAATAGTCAGGTGAGGTGTCAAATAGGGACATTAAACTCATCTTAATAGAGATTGTTAGGCCTAATTGCAAGGGTTTGTTCCTATGCTTAGATGATGCACTATGGGCCTATCGTATAGCCTTCGAAACCCCTATGAGCATATCACCTTACCAAATAGTTTATGGTAAAGCATGTCATCTACCAGTTGAGTTAGAACACATGCATCTTGGGCCATTCGGACATTCAATTTTGACATGCACAATGCAGGTTCTAACTAGAGGTTGCAACTTAATGAACTCGAAGAGCTGTGCAATGATCCATATGAGAGTTCATGAATCTATAATGCTCGAACTAAAGCATTTCATGATAAATATATCTTTAAAAAATAATTCAAGCCAAACAAAAAATTATGGCTCTTCAATTCTAGATTACGCTTCTTTCTCGATAAACTCTACTCCAGATGGGATGGACCATTCATTATCACACATGTATTTGTTGGGAATTGTGTCCCAAAGCCAATCATCTAGGCTATAGATGGTTGTACTATCTTGTATTTTGTATATGAATTCTTTAATATATAAAATTTATTTTTGGCTGTTCATCATATTTACATTTTCCTAAAATAAACTCTTGTATGATATAGTCCTTAGAACTACATTGTTTGATATAGAGAGGATATATCAAGTGGTTCTTAAACTGGTTCACAACCAAATGATACATTGTTATAGGATGATGATGTATTAAGTGTAGGTTGTTGTATGTCACATTTGTTGGTTGTTCTCTTAACCAAGGAGTATGGAGACACAGGTGTGACATGCAAGTGAAATGTGTGACATTTCACTAAACGTAACCATCTACAGAGCTCCCTTCTGCCAAAGGGTTGCTTGCGAAGGGATATGGGTATATGTGTTTCTAAGACCTAAGGTCACCATGGCAGCTTGCAAGCAACTCACTATACTTTAGTGCCAGACTACGTGGATTTCTAATCCAGTGATGGAAGGTTTCTGGGTATGGTCAAGTACTTGCAAAGCGGTGATGAATCAAGATGGAATTGACCTCTCCAAATAGTTTGGAGAGAATGACTCACTATGTCTCAATTCAGCAAAACCTTGGCCAGGGTAGTTCTTGTGAGGAGTCACATAACTTGTGAGGTTGAGACATGATTTAGATAAACCAAATTAGAGTTGGCAATCGAACTCTAGGTCATCCTGAGCATTGTGAGGTCAAAGGGATGAATTATGCAGCAACCATATGCCAGAGGTTCATGTGAGGTGCTCTACATCTTCGACCTATCTGGACATTAGGTATCATTGCTAGATGAGGACTTTGACTAGTACTGAAAATATTTCAGTGCTACCGGCTTAGTGTTCGAACCTATGGAGTCACACACCATAGGGGATTTCTATATGATCTAGTGGCTAATTGATGATTGGGAATCGTTTATCATCACCAGAAGTCAATATGATTGACTTTGTTTCAAGTGTCAACACTTGAAACTTTGCAGGTGTCGATACTTGGTGAAGTGTCGACACTTGGCAATTTTTGGGTGTCGATACTTTTTGTGACGAACTAAAATTCTGGAAAGATTTCGTGGAAGGATTTTGAGCCTGTTTTGACCTGGTTTGAATTTTGAATTCAAACCAATTTTGGCTCCAAGGTTTTATGGTATGAAGGTCATACATACCTCTTTGGGTTGGACCCATTTGGTATGACCTTGATCTTCTCCCCCATTCTCCCCCCTCATCCTTCCTCCTTCCTTCTTCTCCCTATCATGACTACACCTATAAATGAGGGTCATTCTATAGGCTGCAAAGGTTAGAACAACAACAATAGTAAGAGAAAAACTTTGAGAGAGATAGAGAAGGTTTGTGAGAGGCTTTGGGGTTGGGTGTGAGTTACCTAGCAATCAAGCTAGGTCTTGGAAAAAGAGGTTTTGGGAAAAGGGTTCCTGCTCTCCTTCTAGTCTTCCCGGAAGAAGAAGATTGGCCCAAGGATCCCGAAGAGCTAGCACTCTTAGGGAGTTGGTCAGAGTCGAGCCCCGGTGTGGATCACCTGTAGAGGCCATACACATGTGCAGCTCAAGCACCCATTTCTTCCTCATAGCTTCTCTCCAGCACACTTTGAGGTATAGAGGCATGGTACTTTTATATTTTTGCTTATATTATGCATTGATGTTATGATACATGCTAGATCATTATGCTAGATCTTTTTGCAGGCAGATCGATAGATTATTTAGATCTATCTACCGAGCCTTCTATTGTGCATGCCTTAAAAATGTTTTAAAATGCATATTTTTCTGTCCTGTTCTGTGAATGCATGTTTGCATATTGGAAGGCTTCGTAGATGCACTTCACCTTCAATGGTATCAAAGCCATAGGTACCTTTTTGTAGTATAATGATGCTAGCATTCTAATAACATCTCTTTTCTTTCTTAAGTACTTGGATTGAGTACTTCACCATGGTCGTCCAGTCATAGGAGAGAAGTAGGGCTGCAAGACCCTCTCTTCCCATTCAATGGGGTCTCCTATAGCGTGTAGGGGTGCCCCTGTGATTGACTCTTGAAAAGAAAAATAAGAAGAAAGAAAATTGTAGGTTAAAAATATTTTAATCTAATGAAATGATCATAAAACAACTTTAGATAAGATCTAAAATGATTATTTTGATCTATTTTGATTGAATGTTTATAGAATCATTAGACTTGAAATCAATGTTTTTCATTGTTCATGCTGTGAGTCGACACTTGGCCTTTGAAGTGTCGACTCATTGAAAAATTTTCTGAGATCTGGTTTTTGTTTTTCTTCTGAGATAGGTTGAAGTGTTGACACTTTCTCCTGAAGTGTTGACAATTGACCCTGAAGTGGCGACACTTGACCTTAAAAGTGTTGACATATGAGCAAGTCCAGAAAATAGATCATTCTGGTTTCTTTTTCTCTTTCAGGCCTTGAGTCGACACTTGCTCCTGAAGTGTCGACACATGGGATAAAAATTCTAAAATACAATGAATTCAAATTTTGATTTGTTATAAAATTATTTTACATGATAAATTAAAATTTTTTTAATTTATTTGAGGCTATTGAACTTAATTGATAATGAAGAATGACTAAGAACTCTAGGAATATGATTCAAAAGATTTTAAGTCATTTCAATAAGCCTTAAGGGTCATGGGTTAGCTTCTATTCGGTCCTTAATTAGGTTAGACATAAGTTTAGATGCATTGGACTAATTAGAGAACTGATCTAATCAAAAGATGAGTTAGGATTTCTTCTCTATATCTATCTAATAGTTAGATTGATTAGTTCATAATCTAAATGGATTTAATTTGTGGCCAAGTGGAAAGCCCGAGTCTTTAGGATAATCTAATCGAGTCTGATGAATCGATTGGTGTCGAGGTAAGTTTGGCATTGTGATCATGGTTCTTTGGAGCTACCTCTTACTTGGCCAACTTTGTTGATGTCTAAGGCAAGATGGTTAATGATGGAACCCAATCCATGATCTCACTTACTTGGTCAACGTGGTCGATCAGGATTGATTAGATATCTCATTGACTCATGTTAACCCTTGTCACCCATGGTTAACTAGTCTTGACTGATTTTAGGTGCTCATGAATCATTAGTTATGTGCAACCCGCCTAGATTGTTGATGTGGTCAGTGGGAGGTGATCCATGTCTTCTCTTCTCTTCATCTATCATATTATTTAAAAACCCTCTAAATTATTAGATCCTTAAAAGGATAAAGTTATAGGGATAACCAAGTCCTAGCCTTTCTTTAAGCGGGATGGTTGTTGACTCCATTTTTGATTTTGATGATAAGCAAAATGGTTAAGTATAAGTTGAGTACTAATGGTTTCCTTAAAGTGTATTTTTGTTGAAAAAGGTGCTCACAAATTGAAGAAGCTTGTTTGTTTAAAGAAACCAAGTTTGGATGAAAAGAATTGCTCGAAAAGGACTTGGAAACTCAAGTATTGCTTGATTGGATGAATGAGTTAAGTAAAAATTTGTTTCAGCTTAAGTTCAGACTTTTTTATGAAGAATTCAGTGAAGTGTCGACTCAAAGTGTCGACACATGACACCAAGTATCGACACATGGAAGTGAAAAGTCGACTCAAGCCGATACCCAATGATGTTTCAGATGGCATGGTTGAAGTTTCAACACATGGACCTGAAGTGTCGACTCAAAGTGTCGACACATGGATCAACACATCGTCTGAGATTTTCAAGCCACAGAACTTGCTAAAATTGAAGGACTGCGAAGTATTGACACATGAAAGCAAGGTATTGACTCAAAGTGTCGACTCAACTAAGTTAGTGAAGACACATCTGAGATTTCTAGAGAACCAGATTGGAGATATTTGAATTGGGTGTCAACTCAAGAAGTTCAAGTATCAACAGGAATTGTCGACTCATAGCCTGAAGTGTCGACACATGGAGTTCTGGCAATAGTAACGGCTAGTTTTTCAAATGAAAAACTCACCTATTTTGCCCTCCAATGGGTAGTTTTTCAAGTCTAACGGCTAGAAATAGGATTTGAGGCCTTGGAGAAGTATTTATATACTCCAAATCAAATCAAAAGTGAAACTATTGAATATTATTGAAGAGAATAAAAAAAGAGCATTCAAGTGAGAGATTTAACTCCTATTCATTGAAGATTCAACCACTCTTAAGCAAAAGCAAGCCTCCAAGCATTTAAGAGCCTTTAAGAGCTTTGAAGATCATCCATTCTTGAGCATTCAAGAGGCTTCAACAAGTTCAAAGCACTTCTACATCGAGCTTCAAAGAGATACCTGCTTTTGTTTAGAAAGCTTACTTTGTTTCATTATTTCTAAACTTTAGTTGTTGTAAGGGTTCTTGGTTAGCCTATTGAAAAACCAAGGAAGGTTATTGGTGAGCCGTTGAAAACCAGTTATGTTGGTGGTTAGCCCATAAAACCACTTAGGTTCTTGGTTAGCCCGGAAAACCAAGGGAGGTTATTGGTTAGCCTTTGAAAACCATTTAGGTTCTTGGTTAGCCCGTAAAACCAAGTGTGGTTTTGACTTGTTGGTCTTGTAAAACAAGTTGGGTTTTTGATTAGTGAGCCCGCAAAACTAATCAACTGTAATCGGGTGTGACTATTGTGAATTCCTAAGGGGATCTTGGGGAGTGGATGCAGGTGCATTGGATAACACCGAACCACTATATCTTTTGGTCTTTGTAGTTGATTGATCTCTCTTCTTACTTTTTATTTATTGCTCTTTATTTATGCTACATTTTATTTTAGAGCATTACAATTGAATTCATAGTACCTTGCTTATTTAATTGTTGAATTGGATTGCATTGCATTGTATCAAGTAAAGTAATTTTAATTTTTTAGAGACCCAATTCACCCCCCCTCTTGGGTTGCTTACTGGGCAACAAGTGGTATCAAAGCCCTATTCTTAGTGTATAGGCTTTACTGCCTTGAGTAAAGATCTATGGCAGCCCCAATTGGTACTAGCATATTTGACGGTCAAGTCTCAAATAGATCTCCATTTTTCAATGAATCAAATTATACTTATTGAAAAACTAGGATGAGAATTTATATGCATTCTATTGAATATAATTTATGGAAAGTGGTAGATAAGGGTCCTCATATTCCTTCAGTAGTGGTTAATGGTGTTTCCATCCCAAAGCACGAAGAGGATTGGGATGAAAATGATATTAAGCAATCCGAGATAAATGCCAAGGCAATGAATCTCTTCTATTGTGCATTAGATCCTGGTGAATTCAATAGGCTATCTATATACACTTCTACTAAAAAAATATGGGACACACTTGAAGTCGTCCATGAGGGTACCGAACAAGTAAAAAATACTAAAATAAATATGTTAGTCCACACTTATGAGATGTTCCGAATGGAACCTAACGAATCAATCACTGATATGTACACAAGATTCACTAATATTTTAAATGGAATGTGAAGTCTTGGAAAGGTTATGTCTAACACTGATCTTTTGAAAAAAATCCTCAGGTCACTTCCAACATCATGGGATCTGAAGGTGACAGCAATCCAAGAAGCCAAGGACTTTGACAAATTATCTCTAGAGCAGCTGCTTGGATCGCTCATGACTTATGAACATAATTTGAAATAAAAACCAATGGACATGGACAAGAAGAAGAAGGGGATCACTTTCAAATCAAACATACAAGAAGAATACTTAATAGATGAGTCTGAAGATGAAGAAAAAGATAAAGGTGAAGAAGCCCTCCTTGCATGGAAATTCAGAAGATTCATGAAGAGGAGGAAATTTCTTTACAAAAAAAAATATCAATCAAAAGAAAAAGGAAAAGAGAAAGAGAAGGAGAAAGAAAAGGAAAAGGAGAACGAAATACCTACATGCTTCGAGTGCAAGAAGCCGGGATACTAAAAGTTTGATTGTCCACTCCTAAGAAGTCTAGCAAGAAATTAAGAAAGAAGGAAATGATGGCCACCTAGAGTGACGTGAAGACTCTAATTCAAAAGAAGAGCAGACCGAAGTAGCTAATCTTTGTTTAATGGTACATCAAGACAATGATGACATAAATTTTGATACCGAAATTGACTTTACATTTGATGAGCTTAGAAATGCTTTTGATGAACTCATGCATGATTATAAACTAATTTTAAGTAAAAATAAAAATTTGAAAAAGCATGCAAATAATTTTTCTTTTGAAAACAATTCTTTTCTAAATGAAGTTAGTGACTTGAAATCTAAATTGGATGTTTTTGAAAAGAAAAACAATGCTTTGTTAATGGAGAATGAAGTTTTGAAAAGATCTAAGAATGTTATTTCTAACAATGATCTTTTGAAGAAAAACAAAGACTTAGAACGTGAAATTATTAAGTACAAAAATGAACTTGAAAAGATAAAACATTTTGTCAAAAAATTTACTTATAGTTCAGAAAAATTAAACCTACTTTTGAATAGTCAAAAAAAAGTTTTCAATAAAACAGGTTTAGGTTTTAGACCACAAAAATAATAAAAGTATTTCAAAAATTTTTTTGTACCTGCATCATAAAAGGATTATGCCCTAAAGGCCAATTGAAATATAGTATTTCGATAGGATTTTTTTTTGGATCCCAATCCAGTGTATTAACATTATCAATTAATAAAGGCATTTTATTTTCATCATATGCTGTGTCCTATTAATTTTATTAAGATATGGTGAACATCATAGACTAGGGCTATGGTTCTAGGGTTATGATGAGATCATACCAGTGAGACCTAAAGCCTTAAAACCCTAATCTAAAATATTCTTGGTCGATGGGATATTGAGTAGGGGATCATTGTTTCTGGTAAGACTAGCACATCCTATGTATACTTGATGAAGAGGGTGACTGATCTCACAGTCACTTGTGTTTGACACTAATACTAGGATGTAGGTGCTCATTAGAGAATGAGTTCACTGAATGGATCTAGCTTGAGAACATCTAATGAAACCTTATCTATTTGTCAATAGATAGTTCTCATAGTGGGAGTAGTGCATGTGGTCCTTTGACCTGAGACTGTCATGGTACCTTGTATGCACGAATCCATACTTTGGTTCACACTCAATCATGACACTGATTCATGCATGGGGTGATACTGGGTATGGTGTATTGCATATGGAGGTTGTGAGTAGGTCAAAAAGGAATCGATCAACCCTAGTAAGAGGGAAGCGCATCCAGATGATTTCAATCAAATGAAGATTCGGGAAGTCTTTGATCAAAGTATGAACATTAGAAATAGTTTCTAATGGTTCATTAATGAATCATCATTATTAGATTGAGCAAGGAATGAATATGAAATTGGATTTGACAAGTATCCATATCCATAGTCATATTCAGGGTGCAAGTAGATCGAAGGACTGATTTCCCGGTAACTCACTACTGAAGGGTATTTTGGTAAATCCACAAAAATTTCTCATCTTTCTGGTAGGCATGACATATTACTAGATATCAATCTTGTCTTGTAGATCTTCATGAACCAATTGATTTGGTTTCATGAGTCAATTCGATGTGTGATTCGAATTAGACAATTAGGTGAGCCAATTTGACCTAATTATGTCAATCGGGTTCGATCGGATTGAATCGGCTCAAACCTAAACCTACTGCTAGTTAGATGTGGAACCCAACGGGTCACACACAATAGAGACTTGGCTAAGGAAGTCATTCATGATTTAATTAGGGTCATAGGATCCTAATTGGTTAGCTGGATTACATACTAGCGTATGTAGGCTAACCAAATTCCTAACCCAATTGGATTGGGTCCTGTTGCTTGCTAATTGGGCTAACCTAATTATGGAAAACCTAAATTAGGTTGAGTCCTAAGTGGGGCTAGCCTAATCAGATCTAAATCTTATTTTAATTTGGATTTAAGGATATTTTAGGTGCCATACATGAAGAGTCCCGATGGCATGAGACTCTTGGTACCTAAATGATACCTTAACTTCAAAAGGGCACAAATGAGCTATAGATCTCTGATTTGAATATAATTTATATGGTCAGAAAGAAAATTTTATCCTCTTTTTTATGAAATCCATATTGTCAATGTTTTGACTGCTCAACAATTTTTGAAATTTGCATGGAAGAAGGATGGCGCGCGGGGTGCATGAAGAGTCGCAACTCTTCATGTGGCGCACGGTTCTGATGGAGAGTGCTTCTATTATCAGGACTCTTCATTATCTCAGATGTTTGGAGATTGAAGAGGTGCCTCTTAGCTTCCTAGGGACCGGTAATTGACATGTGGCAAGTGAGAATTCGTCCAGATAAAAGAAGGGATGTGAATAAGGCCGTCGGTGCATGAATGGGCTTATTAGATACGATTTTTCAAGCCAGATAACTTCTCTTCGTTCTTGGAAAATCATATCTGATAAGTTGATGGGAGGACATATCACACGTCCCTCTTGTATCTGTAAATAGGGGGCGGTGAATGAGTCTGAAAAAAATAAAGAATTCCACTGAAGTACTATTCTGAGTGTCTCTCTCTCCCTCCTTCTTTCTTTAAGACAAGACTTGTCTTGTTAAGACAAGGTCTTTTCTACTAGGACAAGGCTTTGTTTTAGGACATAAGCCTAAGGGATCCTAGAGGAGGGTTGTCCTAAAACCAAGAGTGGTTTAGGAGAGTGTCTTTAGTGCCCTACAATAGGACAGGGTGTCCTACAGTGGTCAATAGACCAAAGGCTGCCGAAAAAGTTCCACTTCTCCAAGCAACTTGAAGAAGGAGTTCTTCCTTGGTCCAAGTTTTGTGTGGATCACTGTTGGAGGGCAAACGTTTGGGCACCTGGTAGAGAAGAAGGCTGAATCAGGGTTTTCTTCATCGGATTGGATACTAGCAATTCAGGTTGGTGCCTAAACTCTAGTTTGTATTATATATGCATGTTTGTATATTTTAATTCCTAGTAAGGAGGTCTTGGGTTAAGGGTTTGGAAGTGGTTTCATAATAAATTTTTGAAATCCACACTTCCATCCTAGTCACCAAAACCCTTATAGTGGTATCAGAGCCACCTTATTAGGGCTAAATCATACAAAATTTGAAGTTTTCCAATTTTGTAGGACTCTTGAGGTTGCCCATTTTGGTAGGACTCTACAAAATTGAAGTTGACCAATTTTGTAGGACTCTTGAGGTTGCCCATTTTGGTAGGACACTACAAAATTTGAAGTTGCCCAATTTTGTAGGACTCTTGAGGTTGCCCATTTTTGTAGGACTCTACAAAATTTGAAGTTTCCCAATTTTGTAGGACTCTACAAAAGTTTAAAGTTACATATGATTGATAAGTTTATGCATATATGTATGTCACTAGTTAGGGTATTCACTTAAACCTTAACCGATATAGAGATATGTTTAGCTTTCTAGTCATCATACTGAAATAAGGTTGCCCTGGTATAATGGTGGATCCATTATATGGTAGATGGTTATCCTAGTATGATGACACACTTGGCACATTATATAATGATATATGATGCATGGTTGATGAATGGTAATATTAGAATGTGCTTCTGTTTGAATTGCCCTCTATTAAAATCATATTAAGTTGTAGTGTCATATACAAAAAGGAAAATAATCAAGATGATTAGTTGATCATTCGGTGTATAGGAAAAGTGGTTCATGATCGGTAAAGAGGACGTGGTTTTTAATTGGTTCCATTGATTGACCTGGCCAATTTTTATTGTTGTATAGGAAAGCAACAGTGGGACTCCCACTACTCTCCCACTTACCTGGCCGATAAGATTAACTTAATTGTTGATTGATATGTTTAGTGTAATATTCACTACATTAGGCCTTCCTTCATGCTAGGTCATTATTATGTTATGATCCGTATTAGGTTTGTTGTGTACACACATGGCCTATTATGGTAACTAACACAATTTTGGCCTGGTGCATTTGATACTTATGGCATGATTTAATATAATACTTTGTTGTGAACACACAAGGGTATTATTATTACAATCATGACTATAAAGGAATGAAGGGTCTTACTTAACTAAAAATATTATAGTTTGTTGTGCACACACAAGGCAATTAATATTTTAGAGGCCAGGTTTTGTTGAAAATTGTATGAGATACAATTGGAAAGAGTTTTCCTACCTTTGAAGTTATAAAAGATTTGTTGTGTACACACAAGGTCTTTTATAAGGAATTAGGATCTCAACCCCACTAAGAAAACCAATTAGGATTTCTCGATCATCACATAGAGGGTCATGATGCTCGATAAAATAGTGGGAGACATAATTAAGTTAAAGTCCTAATTTAATTATGTTTTGTCAACATTGGTTGTTTGCTTATGTTATGTTCTTTGTTAATGTAGATTAAATGGCCTCTTCACTCTCACTCCGTAGTATACTTGATACCAATAAATTGACTGGACTGAACTATGTTGACTGGTTAAGAAACCTAAAGATAGTACTCAGCCAGGAAAAACTTTCTTATATTATTGATACCCCTACCTTGGATCCTTTAGGGGAAGATGCCTCGCAAGAGGAAAAGACCACATACAAGATGTGGCAAAATGACTCACTCACTATCAAATGTTTTATGCTTGCCTCTATGACCAATGAGTTATTGAGGCAACATGATAACATGGACACTAACTCCATACTACTCAATCTAAAAGAGCTATATGTAGAACATAGTAAAACTGCTAGATATGAGATATCTAAGTAGTTGTTCCATGCAAGAATGATAGAAGGTACATCCATACAAGACCATGTACTGATGGTTATTGACCTGATCACTCGATTAGGTTAATTGGGTTTTGTTATGGATGGGGAGTTGAATTAGGATTTGATCCTGCAGTCACTTCTGGAGTCATTTTCATAGTTTGTTCTTAATTATCATATGAACAAACTTAACACTTCCTTGCCCGAGCTGTTAAACATGTTAAAAATAGTAGAGAGCCATTTAAAGAAAAATAAGGCTCCACTTCTTCTTGTGGATGGGATCAACAAGAAGAAGTCAGGCAGAAAGGGTTCCAAGAGGACATTGAACCCAAAAAGGGGCATCAAGAAAAAGAAAGGAAAGAAGGCCTCCGGACAGATGACCTGCTTTCACTGTTGCAAGCCGGTTCATTGGAAGAGGAACTGCAAGGCTTACCTTGCAAGTGTGAAGCCTGGTGCATTGGATGCACCAAAAGGTATGAAAGAAGTTCATACTATTTTGTCATTGGATTCTTCCATTTCAAATACTTGGGTATTGGATACCGCTTGTGGTCATAAAATCTGCAAATCATTGCTAGGGCTGCAAAGGCTTAGAGTATTGAAGGAAGGAGACTTCGAGCTCTACAGTGCTGGAGGAGAGTACATCCAAGCAGAGGCCGTAGGGACTTATATCTTGAAGTTACCTTCGGGAAAGTTCTTAGAGCTGAGAGATTGTTACTATATGCCTAAGGTCATTAGAAATATCATATCTGTACCCTTGTTACTTAGACAAGGTTATACTATGAATGTGATGAGCAATGGTTGCTCAATCAGCTTTTCTAATGAAATTATATGTTGTGGCGTATTTTGCAATGGTCTTTTAACTCTATCCACTAATGACAATATACATCATGTAAGTAACAAACGAAAGAGAGATGATGTAAACAATACTTTACTCTGGCACTATCAGCATGGGCATATTAGTGAGACTAGGATTAGCAAGTTATACAAAGAAAATTTCCTTAATCCTAATGATTATGAATCATTAGGAACTTGTGAATCATGTCTCATGGGTAAAATGGCCAAGACTCCATTTAGTGGTCATAGAGAAAGGACAACTGAGTTATTATGACTCATACATACAGATGTATGTGGGCCTATGACAACTCAGGCCAAGGGTGGATACTCTTATTTCATCATGTTTACTGATGATTTTTCAAGGTACGGATTTGTGTTTCTAATGAAACATAAGTCCGAAGCCTTTGATAAATTTTTAGAGTATCAAAGAATGGTAGAGAAACAAACGGGGAAAAGTATTAAAATCCTTCGATCAGATCGAGGAGGTGAATACTTATCCACCGAGTTTCTCGATCACCTTAAAGAAAAGGGGATTATCTCTGAATGGACCCCTCCTTACACACCATAATTAAATGGTATTGCTGAAAGGAGGAATCGTACCTTATTAGATATGGTACATTCCATGATGTGCTTCACAGAGTTACCTATTTCCTTCAGGTGATATGCCTTGGAAATCGTGGCTAATATCTTAAATAGAGTACCATCTAAATTTGTCTCTAGCACTCCATATGAGATATGGAGGGGTATGAAACCCAATGTTAAGTATCTTAAGATATGGGGATGTCCATCCTATGTCAAAAAAAATTTTGGACATAAGCTTGATGCTAGAGCAGATAAGTATCTATTTATAGGATATCCTAAAGATAGTATAGGATATATGTTCTACCATCCTACTGAACAAAAGGTTTTTGTTAGTAGGCATGCCACTTTTCTGGAGAAAGAGTTCATCCTACAAAAGGGCAGTGAGAGAAATATTGAACTTGAAGAAGTTCAACAAATAGATACATCTCAACCAAATGATAACATAGTTAGTATAGAACCAGAATACACCACTCCTTTCCGTAGGTCTGATAGGGGGCGTCATGCACCTGAGAGGTATGGGTTCATTATTGAAAATAATAAAGCTCGGATCATTGAAAATGATGAGCCTCTGACCTATACGGATGCTGTCATGAGTATGGAAGATGGCTGGAAGCCATGAGATCCGAAATGGACTCCATGTATGTCAACCAAGTGTGGACTTTGGTTGATGCACCAAAGGGTGTTAACCCTATTGGATGCAAATGGGTCTATAAGAAAAAGATTGGGGCAGCTGGCCAAGTCGAAACTTATAAAGCCAGATTAGTGGCCAAGGGTTTCAGACAAAAATAGGGAATAGATTATGATGAAACATTTTCTCTTGTTTCCATGCTCAAATCTATTCGGATTATGCTTTCTATAGCAGCATATCATGATTATGAAATCTGGCAGATGGATGTGAAAACTACATTCCTTAATGGTTTCCTTGAGGAAGAGGTCTATATGTCATAGCCAGAAGGTTTTATCTTGGAGACTAAACTTAATCAGGTATGTAGGTTGAAGAAATCCATTTATGGATTAAAGCAAGCATCCAGGAGTTGGAACATCCGATTAGATAGGATAGTCAAAGAGTTTGACTTTATCAAAAATGAGGATGAACCTTGCGTGTACAAAAAGACTAGAGGGAGTGCCAAAGTTTTCTTGGTTCTGTACGTGGATGACATACTCCTCATTGGAAATGATATCCCAATGTTACAATCAGTCAAGGTATGGTTATCTAAACAGTTTTCCATGAAAGACTTGGGAGAAGCATCCTATATATTGGGTATCAAGATCTATAGAGATAGATCTAGGAGGATGCTAGGCTTATCCCAGTCTAGGTACATTGACCAAGTGCTAAAGAGATTTAGTATGGAGGGAAGTAAAAGAGGTTATTTGCCCATTGGTCATGGCATACATCTTTCTAAGAAGATGTCTCCTAAGACACCTGAAGAAAGAAATAGAATGAGTTCTATACCTTATGCTTCGGCTGTAGGATCTATAATGTATGCTATGTTATGTATCAGGCCTGATGTGGTATATGCCTTAGGTATAGCCAGCAGATTTCAGGCTGATCCAGGAGAGGATCACTGGAAGGCTGTGAAATATATTCTTAAGTACTTAAGAAGGACTAAGGATATTTTTTTGATATACAGAGGATCTGATCTTAAAATGGAAGCTTATCCAGATTCTAGTTTTCAATTAGATCCAGATGATATCAAATCTATTTCAGGATATGTTTTTACCCTAAATGGAGGAGCTGTAAGCTGGAAGAGTTCTAAAAGCAGACCGTAGCTGACTCAACAACTGAGGCAGAATACATTGCTGTTAGTGAAGCTGCCAAGGAAGCTGTCTGGATGAAGAAGTTCATCTCAGAGTTGGGCGTTATTCCAGATATTGAAGGTCTAGTACCACTTTACTGTGATAATACTAGAGCCGTCGCTCGAGCTAAGGAACCTAGAGCTCATCACAAATCAAAGCACATTCTAAGATACTTCCATCTCGTTCGAGAGATTGTTGAAAAATAAGAAGTCTGCATTAAAAGAGTAGAAATGAAAAATAACATAGCAGACCCGTTCACTAAGGCTCTACCACTGCAGGAGTTTGATCGCCACCTCGATTATATGGGATTAGAATTTAAAGGCGATTGGCTTTAGTGCAAGTGGGAGATTGAAAGGATTATTCACTAAAGGCCAATCAAAATGTTGTATTTCGATGGGATTTTCTTTTGTATCCCAAACAAGTATGTTGACATTATCAATTAATAAAGGCATTTTATTTTTATCATACGCTGTGTCTTTTTAATTTTATTAAGATATGATGAACCCATATATTAGGACTATGGTTCTAAGGTTATGATGAGATCATACCAGTGAGAACTAAAGCCTTAAAATCCTAATCTAAAATATTCCTGGTCGATGGGATATTGAGTAGGTGATCAATGTTTCCGGTAAGACCAGCACATCCTATATATGCTTGGTAAAGAGGGTGACTGATCTCACAGTCATTTATGTTTGATACTAATACTAAGATGTGGATGCTCATTAGAGAATGAGTTCACTGAATGGATCTAGCTTGAGACCATCTAATGGAACCTTATCTGTTTGTCAATAGATAGTTCTCATAGTGGGAGTAGTGCATGTGGTCCTTTGGCCTGAGACTGCCATGGTACCTTGTATGCATGAATCCATACTTTGGTTCACACTAAATCATGACACTGAGTCATGCATGGGGTGATATTGGGTATGGTGGATTGGATATGAAGGTTATGAGTAGGTCAAAAAGGAATCGATCAACCCTAGTAAGAGGGAAGCGCATCCAGATGATTTCAATCAAATGAAGATTCGGGAAATCTTTGATCAAAGTATGAACATTAAAAATAGTTTCTAATGGTTTATTAATGAATCATCATTATTAAATTGAGTAAGGAATGAATATGAAATTGGATTTGACAAGTATCTATATCCATAGTCATATTCAGGGTGCAAGTAGATCGAGGGACTGATTGCCCGGTAACTCACTACTGAAGGGTATTTTGGTAAATCCACCAAAATTCCTCATCTTCCGGGTAGGCATGACATGTTGCTAGATGTCAATCTTATCTTGTAGGTCTTGATGAACCAATTGATTTTGTTTCATGAGTCAATTCGATGTGTGATTCGGATTGGACAATTAGGTGAGCCAATTTGACCTAATTAGGTCAATCAGGTTCGATCGGATCAAATCGGCTCAAACCTAAACCTATTGCTGGCTAGATGTGGAACCCAATGGGTCACACACAATAGATACTTGGCCAAGGAAGTCATTCATGATTTAATTAGGGTCATAGGATCCTAATTGGTTAACTGGATTACATACTAGCATATGTAGGCTAACCAAATTCCTAACCCAATTGGATTGGATTCGGTTGCTTGCTAATTGGGCTAACCTAATTATGGAAAACCTAAATTAGGTTGAATCCTAAGTGGGGCTAGCCTTATCAGATCTAAATCTGATTTTAATTTGGATTTAAGGGCATTTTAGATGCCATACATGAAGAGTCCCGATGGCATGAGACTCTTGGTACCTAAATGATACCTTAACTTCAAAAGGGCACAAATGAGCTATAGATCTCTGATTTGAATATAATTTATATGGTCAGAAAGAAAATTTTATCCTCTTTCCAATGACACCCATATTGCCTATGTTTTAACTGGTCAACATTTTTTGAAATTTGCATGGAAGAAGGATGGCGCGCGCGGTGCATGAAGAGTCGCAACTCTTCATGTGGCGCGCTGTTCTGATGGAGAGTGCTTCTACTATTAGGACTCTTCATTATCTCTGATGTTTGGAGATTGAAGAGGTGCCTCTTAGCTTCATAGGGACCGGAAATTGACATGTGGCAAGTAAGAATTCGTTCAAATAAAAGAAGGGATGTGAATAAGGCCTTCGGTGCATGAATGGGCTTATTAGATATGATTTTTCAAGCCAGATAACTTCTCTTCGATCTTGAAAAATCATATCTGATAAGTTGATGGGAGGATATATCACACGCTCCTCTTTTATCTATAAATAGGGCGTAGTGAAATGAGTCTAAAAAAAATAAAGAATTCCACCGAAGTACTATTCTGAGTGTCTCTCTCTCCCTCCTTCTTTCTTTAAGACAAGACTTGTCTTGTTAAGACAAGGTCTTTTCTACGAGAGCAAGGCTTTGTTTTAGGACATAAGCCTAAGGGATTCTAGAGGAGGGTTGTCCTAAAACCAAGAGTGGTTTAGGAGATTGTCTTTAGTGCCCTACAGTAGGACAGGGTGTCCTATATTGGTCAATAGACCAAAGGCTGCCGAAAGAGTTCCACTTCTCCAAGCAACATGAAGAAGGAGTTCTTCCTTGGACCGAGTTTCATGTGGATCACCGTTGGAGGGCGAACGTTTGGGCGCCTGGTGGAGAAGAAGGCTGAACAGGGTTTTCTTCATCGGATTGTGTACTAGCGATTCAGGTTGGTGCCTAAACTCTACTTTATATTATATGTACATGTTTGTATATTTTAATTCCTGGTAAGGAGGTCTTGGGTTAAGGGTTTGGTAGTGGTTTCATAATAAATTTTTGAAATCCACGCTTCCGCCCTGGTCACCAAAACCCTTACACATCATCTAGCATCACTTGTTTCTCTTGCAAAAAGTGAGGTCATAAATCATTTCAATGCAATTTAAGAAAATCAACTCTTTTGGTAAAGTGTGGGTTCCAAAAGAAACAATTTTGAATGCTAACCGTAAAGGACCCAAGTTGGCTTGGATACCTAAAAACAAAGCTTGATGTTATTACAGGTGTGTCTTGCAACCAAGGAAAAGAAAAGACTTTGGTATCTTGATAGTGGTTGCTCAAGGAACATGACTAGAGATGTGAAGCAATTTACTTCTCTTGAAGCTTTGAATTGAGGGAGTGTGACCTTTGGTAATAATGGTAAAGAAAAAATCATTGATTTTGGTAAGGTTCACAAAACTCCTTCTAGTAATATTAGTAATGTACTTCTAGTTGATGGTTTGAAACACAATCTTTTAAGCATTAGTCAGTTTTGCGATAAAGGTTTTCAAGTAGTTTTTAAATCATCATATTGCATGACTGCTAGTTAGGATATAAATGGAGTACGATTCATTGGAAAAAGGCATGGAAATATTTATTTGATAGATTGGAAGATCTATCTTTCCTAAGAATAATGCCTTGTTTCAATGAATTCTACTAAGGATGAGACTAGTTGGCTTTGGCATAGAAGATTAAGGTATGCTAGTATGTATCTACTTTCAAAACTTTGCAAAAAAAATTTAGTTAGAGATTTACCCGAACTTTGTTTTGAAAAAGATAGAATTTGCCAAGCATGTGAACTTGGTAAACAAGTTAAAACTTGTTTCAATCCAAAAAGTTTTGTAACTACTAGTAGACCACTAGAACTACTTCGTATGGATCTCTTTGGACCAACTAGAATATCAAGTATAGGAGACAAGAGATATGGATTAGTCATAGTGGATGATTTTTCAAGGTTTACATGGGTTTTCTTTTTAGCACAAAAAGATGAATCTTTTTCTGCTTTCATAAAGTTTTATCAAAAAGTCTCAAATAAAAAAGGTGTTTCAGTTATTTGCATTCGTATTGATCATGGAACTAAATTTGAAAATCAAGATTTTAAAAATTTTTGTAATAAAAAAGGAATTGAACATAATTTTTCTGTACCTAGAATACCTCAGCAGAATGGGATAGTAAAAAGAAAAAATCATACTTTGAAAGAAATGGCACGCACTATGCTTTGTGAAAATGATTTATCAAGATATTCTTGGGCTGAAGCTATAAATATTGCATGTTATATTTTAAATCGAGTTTTAATCCATCCTATTTTGAAAAAAAATCCATATGAACTTTAGAACCAAAGAAAACTGACTTTAAAATATTTTCGAGTATTTGGTTGCAAATATTTTATTTTAAATAATGGAAAGGATAATCTTGAAAAATTTGGTGCCAAGTCTGATGAAGGTATATTTTTAGGATACTCCACATCAAGCAGGCATACAGAGTTTTTAATAAAAGAACGTTGGTTGAATAAGAGTCAGTACATATTGTTTTTGAAGAGTCTACTAACAAATCCTCTAGAAAAGAAGAATGTCTGATGAATGTGCAGGTGCTGGCAAGCTTCAAAAGTTGACACTGAATGATCAACCTCAATCAAGTAAAGAAGATCAAGAAAAGAATGAGAAAGGTGATGACACTCCAAAGCATTAAGATCTACCTATGGAGTGGAGGTATGCTCATGGACATCCTAAGGAATTAATCTTAGGTGATCCATCTAAAGGGATAGAACTCGAGCCTCAATTAGAAATGATTGTGATTATATAGCTTTTATATCTCAAGTAGAGCCTAAATGTTATGAAGAAGCTGAAAAAGACTCTAACTAGATTAATGCCATGCAAGATGAACAAATTCAGTTTGATAGAAATAATGTTTAGACATTAATAGAAAAACCATCTAATATTTCTATTATTGGCACAAAATGGGTATTTAGGAATAAATTAGATGAAAATAGAATTGTTGTTAGGAATAAAGCTAGACTAGTTACTAAAAGCTACAACCAGGAGGAAGGGATTGATTTTGATGAAACTTTTTCTCCTGTTACTAGACTTGAAGCAATTAGACTACTATTAGCATTTTCTTGTTTTATGAATTTTAAACTATTTCAAATGGATGTTAAGAGTGATTTTTTAAATGGTTTCATAACTGAAAATGTTTTTGTTGAACAACCACCTGGATTTGAAAATAATGCACATCCTGATCATGTTTTTAAATTACACAAAGCACTTTATGGATTAAAGCAAGCATCTCGAGCCTGGTTTGAAAGACTCAGCAAATTTCTGATTGAAAATGAATTTTCTAGAGGCAATGTTGATAAAACACCATTTTTGAAAAAGAAAGATAGTGATTTATTAGTAGTACAAATATATGTTGATGATATTATTTTTGGTGCTACTAATGAAATTCTTTGTCAAGAGTTTGCTAAGCTAATGCAGGGTGAGTTCAAGATGAGCATGATGGGAGAACTCAATTTCTTTCTCGGACTCCAGATCAAGCAAACTATAGACAGTATCTTCATCAACCATGCTAAGTATACAAGAGAAATTATCAAGAAATTTGGGATGGAGACTACTAAAGCAATAGATACGCCTATGAGCCCCTTTTGTAGACTTGATAAAGATGAGCATGGTAAATCAATAGATCAAAAGTTATACAAAGGTTTGATTGGCTCTTTACTATATCTAACAGCTAGTAGACCAGATATAATGTTCAGTGTATGCATGTGTGCTAGATATCAGTCTGAACCTAAAGAATCACATGTGATGGCTGTTAAGCGCATTATTAGATATCTATCTGGTACTATTGATATTGGTTTATGGTATTCTAGAAATTCATCTACTAAATTGATTGGATATTATAATGCTGATTTTGCTGGTTGTAAATTGGATAGTAGTACTAATAGTACTTACCAATTTCTTGGAGTTAACTTAATCTCATGGTTTAGCAAGAAACAAACTTCAGTTGCACTATCCATAGCTGAGGCTGAGCATATTGCAGCAGGAAGTTGTTGTGCTCAAATCTTGTGGATTAAGCAACAACTTGAAGATTTTAAAATCAAGTAGGCTAGTACACCTATTAAATGTGATTATACCAGTGCTATTTGCTTGACTCAAAATCATGTTCAACATTCTAGGAGTAAACATATTGAAATTAGACATTATTTTATTAGAGACCATATTGAAAACAAAAATGTTATGCTTGAATTTATCAGTACTGAATTTTAATTAGTTGATATTTTAAATAAACATATTCTAGAAGATTAATTTTGTATGATTAGAAGATATCTCGGGATCATTAATCTTTTTGATTAAATTTTTTCTATATTTGACTCAAAATTAGATCCTGATCTCATGGACTTTGGGACTCACCCTAATGAAGAGACCTCTCACCTCTAAGGCATTACACCATTTTCGATACATGGAGGTGCTAGGATGGATGTCAAAGGTCATGAGGGGATAAAGAAAATGAAATGGGAAGGGAGATAACGGGCATGACCTCACATCATGTCCTGGGGTTGGGCCACCCACCCTCTATTCACGGAGTAGAAGAAGAATCACTCTTCTCTAAAACAAAATTTTCATTCATCAATTCTTTTTTACAAGAAGGATTGGAGCCTATTTTATAGACACCAAGCCATTTTGAAATTCAAATTTTGAAATTCAAAAACAACAAAATAATGGGAGAAAATAGTAAGCGTTTCAATGAAGACGGGCGGCATTTGTGGAGAAAAATGTGGATCCATTCAAATTCGAATTCAGATTCTTCCTGTGCTCTAAGATCTGCACAAGAAATTCCCTGCTCTAAAATTTGTGCAGGTTATTTTTGCTCTAAAATTTGTGCAGAAGAAAACTCTTCACTGTGATGGTGGAACATGGTTGGACGGGGAAGAGCGATTGCAGGGTGGCTTTGCCAGTGTCAGTGCTGGGGAAAGGCAGTGGCATAGTGGTGGCACGGCCAAGATGACGGCAGGGAGGGAGGCGGCCATGGAGTGGATGGGGGCGGAGTAGGAGAGCGGGGTGACGGCCGAGTAGTGGAGGCTGCCGGTGGTGGAAGAGTGGCATGGCACGATGGCAGCAGGGGCGGCGGGGATGCATGGTCGTGGGCGATTCTGTGGGATTCGCTGGCGTTCCCATGAGGAATCGATGCTAGGGAGGAGGTGGATGGCCGTTGGGGTCAACGGTGGTCGGGCGTGGCAGATTCAGGATGAACGGGAAGAGAAAATGAAAAAAAATGGTGGTTTTGGGAGATTATAGGACGAAGAAGATGATAGGGATAAACATGGAATATGTCAGGAATAAACATGGAATAAAGTGAGGATAATAGGAATAGATGGAATAGCTGGGATAAATATTTTTAATCTAAAAATAAAAAAAAACTGGAAAAAGAAAAGGAAAACTTGAATGGGTTTTGATGTCCCGATCATTCCTCTGAGGTGGAGAAAACTCGACTCCATCGAATCAGGCTTGCCGCAATTTTTTTTTCTCTCTTTTTTTTCTCTTCTTTTTTTCGCTCTTCATTCTTTTTTAACTTTTTTTCAACCCTAATCCTAACCCGCTCTGATTCCAAAATTGATGGTGGACCCGTGGGTGAGCTAGGGAGGATCGAAAGGTGAGCCTAGAAGTCACCTAGATTAGAGTATCCTAATTTTCTTTTAATTTTCTAATTTGATGGCAAAGAAATAATGGGATGAAAGATAGGGATATGGATCTCATGGACTTTAGGACTCACCCTAACGAAGAGACCTCTCACCTCTAAGGCATTACACCCTCCTGGATACTTGGAGGTGCTAGGATGGATCTAAAATATCACGAGGGCATAAAAAAAATGGAATGGGAAGGAGGGAAACTAGGCATGACCTCACATCCTGTTCTGGGGTTGGGCCTCACACCCTCTCCTCACGGAGCAGAAGAAGAATTACTCTTTCCTAAAACAAAAATTTCATTCATCAATTCTTTTTTACAAGAAGGATTGGAGCCTATTTTATAGACACCAAGTCATTTTGAAATTCAAATTTTGAAATTCAAAAACAACAAAATAAGGGGAGAAAATAGTGGGCGTTTCCTTGAAGAGGGGCAGCATTTGTAAAGGTATATGTGGACCCATTCAAATTCGAATTCAAATTCTTCCTGTGCTCTAAGATCTGCACAAGAAATTCCCTGCTCTGAAATTTATGCAGGTTGTTTTTGCTTTGAGATCCGTGCAGAAGAAAACTCTTTACTGTGACCGTGGAACAGGGTCGGATGGGGAAGAGCGGCTATAGGGTGGCTTTGCCGGCATCAATGCTGGGCAAGGCGGTGGCACGACCGGTTGCTGGGGAAAGGCGGCGTCACAGCGGTGGCACAGCAGCGGCATGGTCGAGATGGAGGTAGGGAGGGAGGTGGCCATGGAGCGGATGGGGGCGGAGCTGGAGAGCGGGGTCGCAACCGAGTGGAGGAGGCCACAGGTGGTGGCGGAGGGGCGTGGCACAGTGGCAACAGGGGCGGCAGGGTCGGCTGCGCTGCGGAGAGGTGCGTGGCTTGGGTAGAGTAGTAGCATGGGGCAGACAGCCACGGGTGGAGCCGCAGGGGCGCACGGCCGTAGGCGGTTCCATGGGATTCGCCGGTGTTCCCACGAGAAGATCGATGCTAGGGCGGAGGTGGATGGCTATTGGGGTCACCGGTGGTCGGGCATGGCAGATTCAGGATGAACGAGAAAAAAAAATGAAGAACAATGGAGGTTTTGGGAGATTCTGGGAGGAACAAGATGGTAGGGATAAACATGGAATACATCAGAAATAAACATGGAATAAAGTTTGGATAACTGGAATAGGTGGAATAGCTGGAATAAATATTTTTAAACTAAAAATAAAAAAAATCTGAAAAGAGAAAAGGGAAACCCGGATGTGTTTTGATGTCCCCATCATTCCCCTAAGGTTGGAAAAACTCGACTCCGTCGAGTCAGGCTTGCCACAATTTTTTATTTCTCTTTTTTTTCTATTCTTTTTTTTCTCTCTTCTTTTTTTTTAACTTTTTTTTTCCAACCCTAATCCTAACCCGTTCTAATACCAAAATTGATGTGGGACCGGTGGGTGGGGCTAGGGAGGATCGAACGGTAAGCCTAGAAGTCACCTAGATTAGGGTATCCTAATTTTCTTTTGATTTTCTAATTTGATGGCGATGGAATAATGGGATTGAAGATAGGGATCTAGATCTCACAGACTTTGGGACTCACCCTAACGAATAGACCTCACCCCTCTAAGGCATTACACCCTCCTTGATACTTGGAGGTGCTAGGATGGATCTCAAAGGTCACAAGGGGATAAAGCAAATGGAATGGAAAGGGGGATAACTGGGCATGACCTCACATCATGTCCTGGGGTTGGTTCTCACACTCACTCCTCATGTAGTAGAAAAAGAATCACTCTTTCTTAAAACAAAAATTTCATTCATCAATTCTTTTCTACAAGAAGGATTGGAGCCTAATTTTTAGACACCAAGCCATTTTGAAATTCAAAATTTGAAATTCAAAAATAACAAAATAAGGGGAGAAAATAGTGGACGTTTCTATGAAGAGCGATGGCATTTGTGGAGGAAAATGTGGACCCATTCAAATTCGAATTCAAATTCCTCCTGTGCTCTGAGATCTGCACAGAAAATTCCCTGCTCTGAAATTTTTGTGGGTTGTTTCTTCTCCGAGATCCATGCAGAAGAAAACTCTTCATTATGAATGTGTAACAGGGCCGGATGGGGAAGAGCGGCTGTAGGGTGGCTTTGTTGGCGTCAACGCTGGGGAAGGCGGTGGCATGGTCGGTGGTAGGGAAAAGGCGACGGCATAGCATCGACATGGTCGAGATGGTGGCAGGGAGGGAGGCGGCCATGGAGCGGATGGGGGCGGAGTGGGAGAGTGAGGCGGCAACCGAGTGGTGGAGGCCATCTATGGTGGAGGAGGGGTGCGGCACGGTGACAGCAGGGGCGGTGGGGTCGACGGTGCGGCGAAGAGGGGCGTGGCATGGGTTGAGCAGCATGGGGTGGATGACCATGGGTGGAGTCGTAGGGGCGCACGGCCATCGGCGGTTCCATGGGATTTGCCGGCATTCCCATGAGGAGATCGACACCAGGGAGGAGGTGGACAGCCATTGGGGTCGCCGGTGGTTGGGCGTGGCAGATTCAGGACGAACGGGAAGAAAAAAATGAAGAAAAATGGAGATTCTGGGAGGAAGAAGATGATAGGAATAAACATGGAATACGTCGGTAATAAACATGGTATAAAGTGAGGATAACAGGAATAGGTGGAATAGCTGGGATAAATATTTTTAAACTAAAAATATAAAAAAATCTGAAAAAAGAAAAGGAAAACCCGGATGGGTTTTGATGTCCCCATCATTCCCCTGAGGTGGGAAAACCTCGACTCTGTCGAGTCAGGCTTGCCGCAATTTTTTTTTTTTCCTCTCTTTTTTTTCTTTTTTTTTTTCTCTCTTTTTTTTTTCAACTATAATCCTAACCCGCTCTGATACCAAAATTGATGGTGGACAGGTGGGGCTAAGAAGGATTAAACTGTGAGCCTAGAAGTTTAAGGATCGAACGGATGGGTTTTGTTGTCCCCATTAGCTTGGAAAAGATGCGATTTTGAATTCTCTCCCTTCCTCCTATCTAGACTTTCTCGATCATTATAGAATGAATAAGCCTGCAGTCAACTACCATGGTCTGTTGGGGTTGCTGCAGACATATGAAAAGACCCCCAATTAAATAAAGGGGTGGTGAATCTAGTGGGAGGTTCTTCGAGAGGGCGTCATCCCTTTAAGAAAGGGAAGAAGAAAAATAATTAAGGGAAAAAGGTTCTTAGTGCTTTTGGGCCCAGTCAGGCCAAGAAAGTAAAGGCTGATCAAGCCAGCCAGAGTGCTTCTGCAAGAAGCAGGGTCATTGGAAGTGGAACTGCCCTCTTTATATTGCATCGCTAGACCCAAACAGGTCCAAGAAGAGAAAGCTGCAGGATGGTCCTAGACAAGATATTTATATGATAACTCCTTGTAGTTTCTCTATTTGCGATACTGCTAACTTGGTATTGGATACAGGAAGTCTAATTCATATTTGCAATTCTTTGCAGGGACTTCAAGTTAGAAGAAGATTCGAGGACGGTGAGAGATTCTTGAACCTGGAAAATGGAAGCCGAGTTCTAGTTTTGGCGTTGGGAGTCCTTAAACTTGTTTTTGAGTCCTGTACTATCATTTTGAATGAGTATCATTTTTGTTCTTTGATTTTGAATGTCATTTCTGTAGGCCAATTGGCCATGTATGGTTACAAACTATCAATAAAGAATGGCATTTGCAAAATCATTTAGAATGCTTCTGTACTTTTGAATGTATAAATGAATGATGGCATTTATGTACTATTACGACCTGTTAATGTAATGTACACGTCTAGCAAACATCCTTGATAGATAATGTCAGCGATGCATACCTATGGCATTGTAGGCTTGGTCATATTAACAGGAATAGGATAAATAGGATGAAAATTAAGGGTCTCCTTAATTTTAGTGAAGATAGTTCACTTCCAACCTGTGTGTCCTGTCTTCATGGAAAAATGACAAAGTCACGTTTTACTAGAAAAGGTAAACGAGCCAATGAAATCCTAAGTCTGATATATACAGATGTATGAGGACCTATGAATGTTAGTGCTAGAGGTGGGTATGGTTATTTCATTACTTTAAAAGATGACCTTTCGAGGTATGGTTATGTCTTCTTGATGAGACAAATCTGAATCGTTTGAAATGTTCAAACGATTTCATAATGAAATAGAAAAACAAACCATAAAGTGTATCAAAACCTTTTGATCCGATTGAGATGGTGAATACCTTTCAGGTGAGTTTTTGACATATCTTGAGGAGAATGGGATTCTCTCTCAGTGGACACCTCCAGCGACACCTCAATTAAATGGAGTGTCTGAAAGAAGGAATCGAACCCTGTTAGACATGGTTCGGTCCATGATGGGCTTTGCTTCTCTGCTGATATCCTTTTGGAAATATGCTCTAGAATTAGCCTGTTACCTTTTGAATATGTCTCCAAATAAGTCGGTTAGTAAAACACCATATGAGATATGGACTTGACATATGCCGACACATCACACCTTCGGGTTTGGGATTGCCCGACTTATGTAAAATATTTGAAAATGGACAAACTTGGACCTAGGTCTTACTGGTGCCTATTTATTGTGTATCCAAAAGAGTCTAAGGGGTATTACTTCTACTTAGTTGAAGAACAAAAGTTATTTATCAATCTTAGGGCTATCTGTTTGGAAAAAGAGTTCTTTGGTGAATGGACTGTAGTCGCTAAGATTGAACTTAGTGAAGTTCAACAAGTAGAAGAATCGACAAATTTAAGAGAGAACATAGAACCGGCTATGATTAGATCACACCCCGAGCCTACTCAGGAAACATTATGGAGATCCGGTAGAGTACCAAGTCGACCAGACAGATACTATGGTTTCTTGGTCCGGGACAGCGATCCCATTGAACTCGATGAGAACAATGAAGATCTGATCACCTATATGGCTGAAATGTAGAGGTCCGAATCTAAATCATGGCTAGGAGCCATGAAATCCAAAATAGAGTCCATGAAGATTAACAATGTATGGATATTGGTTGATCCACCTAAAGGGATAAAATCTATTGGGTGCAAATAGATTTTCAAAAGGAAAATGGGCGCAAATGGATAGGTAGAGACCTATAAAGCCTGTCTGGTTGCCATGAGTTATCATCAACAATATGGTATTGACTATGATGAGACCTTTTCTCTTATGGAAATGCTCAAATCCATTCGGATTATGCTTGCTTTAGCAGTGCACTTTGACTATGAAATCTGGTAAATTGATATCCGAACAGCTTTCCTGAATGTTGAGCTGGAAAAGAAGGTTGATGGGGACATTGAGCCACTTTAGATCCAGCAAGTTCAGACCCCGCGCCAACCCAGATCTCGGTGCCAGCCTAGCACGGATCTTGATGTATTTTTTATTATTTTATTATGGGTGTACATGGGATTTGGGATATCTCCGAATCGGAGATTAGTTTTATTTGTGTTTAGAGTTATCAGAATCTCTTATAGTTCCGATTATTTTGAGATTGTTTAGGGATTTAGATTTATCGATTGTTTCTTATTTTAGGTTTGTTTAAGATCATTTTGATAAAAGAAAATTAGCAAAGATTATTTTTTGAGAAAACTCTGTCCCGACTCCTTCCCTCTTCTACTTCCTGGTGCTATTTCCTCTTCCCGGTTCTTCTCCTCTCCCTCTCCTCTGTGTTTTCCTCCTGGCTATTTCTCCTCTTCCCTTCCCTGTTCTTCCACTTACTCCATACTAATATCAAACATCTGGTTCCATCAAGTCATCGTCGAGAGCCCTAAAATCCATCTTCTATCATCCCATTTCTCCACGCTCCTCTGTCAACGGATCCTCCAATCGAGCGGCCACCGAACACCACCATCTCTCAGATCTGATAGACCGAGCAAACCAACAACTGGAAAGCCATCAGCCCTCCCTCTCTCTGACGACCGATCTTCCCCAAGGCCGTTGGCGAGCCTTGTCGGTCTCCTCCTCCTTTATCCCGTCCGAACGTCACTCGTTCACCATCACCGACATATGGTCCATAACCGAGTGCCCCACCCCAATGACCAACTTCCTCCAAACCGACATCGCACCGCCCGTGAAGCCTGCTACCGTGCCGTCCGCGACCACCGCACAGATCTCCGATCCAGCCACCGACCGGAAGCCATCTGGAAGTCTCCAACCGAGCCAAGCTGGCCATTCTGCTCGCCACCAACACCATCCGAGCCCCAGTGCTGAATCTGTGCAAGCCGCACGGCTTGCAGCCGCAGCCCTCCACGGTCGCCGCCCGTTCTGCCAAGTCCCTGCACCGGATCCACTGCAGCCGAAGGTCGCCTCCGTCGCACGCCCACCACCGTGACTACCACTGTCACAGCCCAGCCCCGTCACCGGCAACATCCTGCCGGATTTCCCCTCCGCCCAGTCCCCTATACCTCTTGGGGTGATCCGTGGAGAAGAAAAGTTCTAGCGCACGAACGTGAAAGCATTCACGTTCTATGCTGCCAACTTCTACAGTGCACGATTTTCAGAGCTGCCCAATTTTCAGAGCCACATGGATCCTAAAGCTACCCAGATTTTAAAGCTGCACATATATCAGAGTCTAACGGCTTCAGATCAATTTCGCCCGTGAACTACTGGTCTGGATTTTGGATGACCTCAGGACGATCTCCCTCTTCCAAATTTCGTGAGGTACCGTGTTTTCGGGTGAGATCCACTTTGATAACCTGATCTAATTGTTTGCTGGTTATTTCTATTTAATTAGATTTAACAGAATTAAATTGGACATCCTAATCTAGAAATCATTTCTTAATGATCAACGGTCCAACACCAGTCTGGTATAAGAGCATTCAGTCCCTCATCAAATATGGTATCAGAGCCAGGTTATGTTAGGGTCAATTTAATTTTGCATGACAACTAGGTCAGGAACCAAGTATCAATCAGAACATTCTTCCTTAGATAACAAAATGGATCCCAATTTAGAAGCTGCCTTTCAAGTAATCATGGATAGACTTGAAAAAATTGACAGCAAGTTAGGATCTTTAGATACAAGGGTATTAACCCTTGAAGAGGAATGACTAGTGAACACCAATTATCCTATTAGGAACTCTTCATCAAGAGTTACAGATCCTAGAGTTACAAATCCTAGAGTTCCAGATCCTAGAGACCTTAGAGACCGAAATGACTACCTAGATTATGATGGTGGTCGTACTCAAATCCTTCAACCTGATCCTAGGGATCAACATGATTATCCAGGTAATCATCCAACATTTAGGCCTTATCACAACCCAATTGATCAAGATGAACGAATCATGAGGAGTGTTAAGGTTGACACCCCAAGTTTTGTAGGTCGCCTGGACCCCAAAGAATATATTGACTGGGAAGCTGACATGGACCATTACATCTCCTCGTATGATATGTCTGAGGATAGAAAAGTTAGGTTTGCCCAAATAAGATTATTAGGTCAAGCAAAGCTATATTGGCACAATGTCCAGAGGTTAGCCATTCATAGGAGACAGGAACCCGTTGGAACATGGGAAGAGATGAAGGATAAGCTTCGAGAGAAGTATCTTCTTGCATCTTATCAACAGCGACTTTCGGACCAATGGCAAAGGTTGACCCAAGGAACTGGACTTGTAAATGATTACATCGATAAATTTGATGAATACCTTATGCGATGTAATGTGCGTGAAGACCCATCTGTCACTTTATCCCGGTTTAGAGCTGGTCTGAGAGTTGATATCCAAAAGGAATTATTTTTGAGAGAAGTTTATAGTCTAGAGCAAGCATATCAATTAGCTCAAGACTATGAAAGATTTCAGCAAATGTCTATCACTCGTAGATCTGAACTTTCTTGACCAGGAATTTTAGGTCCGAGGCCTAGCATGAACCAAGCCCCGACTGGTCCACAACCTAACATTAGTCAGACCCCTGGTAGTCGACCCCCGAGAGATGACAAAGGAAAAGGGATTATAGGAGAAACTTCCCGTGGGAGTAGCTCTAAGATCCACTGCTTTAGATGTAATGGGATAGGTCATGTAGCTAGCTAATGTCCATCTAGAACCTTGCATATAGGGACACTTGAAGAACAAGAAGATCTAGGTAATGTCCTTGAAGAAGAAGTTTACACTGCTGACCCAGGATTAGCCGATGCCTACGAAGAACAAGACCTTGAGGTTGGAGCTGAAAAACAATTAAGAGTTAATTTGATTAATAATTTGGATCTAATTGAATATAAAGAACCAGCATTTACACCTGGTGATGTATTTAAGCCTGCATTCTTTGAGAGTGATCCTCCTCTTGAGAGTCCACCTTTCCAAAAGAGAGGAAAACACGATGTGATTGAACGAATTTTGGACGAGAAGATCAAGTCTTCAAGGAGTCAAAATTGCTACCGCTACCTGGTTCACTGGCGAGGTAGACCGAAGTCAGAGGACTCCTGGATTACTGAAGAGGAGCTGCAGAACATTGATTCAAATTTATTTGAGCACCTCCAACCTGACTCGACAAAGTCGAGTTCTCCCCACCACAGGGGAAATGATGGGGACATTGAGCCAGTTCAGATCCAGCCAGTTCAGACCCCGCAGCCAGCCCAGATCTCGGTGCCAGCCAAGCACGGATCTTGATGTATTTTTTATTATTTAATTATGGGTGTACGTGGGATTTGGGATATCTCCGAATCGGAGATTAGTTTTATTTGTATTTAGAGTTATCGGAATCTCTTATAGTTCCGATTATTTTGAGATTGTTTAGGGATTTAGTTTTATCGATAGTTTCTTATTTTAGGTTTATTTAAGATCATTTTCATAAATGAAAATTAGCGAAGATTATTTTTTAAGAAAACTCTGTCCCGACTCCTTCCCTCTTCTTCTTCCTGGTGCTATTTCCTCTTCCTGGTTCTTCTCCTCTCCCTCTCCTCTGTGTTCTCCTCCTGGCTATTTCTCCTCTTCCCTTCCCTGTTCTTCCACTTACTCCATACTAATATCAAACATCTGGTTCCATCAAGTCATCGTCGAGAGCCCTAAAATCCATCTTCTATCATTCCATTTCTCCATGCTCCTCTGTCACCGGATCCTCCAATCGAGTGGCCAACGAACACCACCATCTCTCAAATCTGACAGACCGAGCAAACCAACAACTGGAATGCCATCGGCCCTCCCTCTCTCTGACGACCGATCTTCCCCAAGGCCGTCGGTGAGCCTTGCCAGTCTCCTCCTCCATTCTCCCGTCCGAACGTCACTCGTTCGCCATCACCGACGTAAGGTCCGTAACCGAGCACCCCACCCCAACAACCAACTTCTTCCAAACCGATGTCGCACCACCCGTGAAGCCTGTTACCGTGACGTCCATGGCCACCGTACAGATCTCCGATCCAACCACCGACCGGAAGCCGTCCGGAAGTCTCCAACCGAGCCAAGCCAGCCATTCCGCTCGCCACCAACGCCATCCGAGCCCCTGCGCCGAATCCGTGCATGCCGCACGGCCTATAGCCGCAACCCTCCATGGCCGCCGCCCGTTCCACCGAGTCCCTACATCGGATCCACTACAGTCAAAGGTCACCTCCGCCGCACGCCCGCCATCGTGACTACCACCATCACAGCCCAGCCCCATCACCGGCAACATCCCGTCGGATCTCCCCTCCGCCCGGTCCCCTGTTCCTCTTGGGGTGATCCGTGGAGAAGAACAATTCCAGCGCACGAACGTGAAAGCATTCACGTTCTGTGCTGCCGACTTCTACAGTGCACGGCTTTCAGAGCTACCCAATTTTCAAAGCCACACGGATCCTAAAGCTACCCGGATTTTAAAGCTGCACAGATATCAGAGTCCAATGGTTTCAGATAAATTTCGCCCGTGAACTGCTGGTCCGGATTTTGGACGACCTCAGGACGATCTCCCTCTTCCAAATTTACGATCTCCCTCTTCCAAATTTCGTGAGGTTCCATCTTTTCGGGTGAGATCCACTTTGATAACCTGACCAAATTATTTGCTGGTTATTTTTTTTTAATTAGATTTAACTTAATTAAATTGGACATCCTAATCTAGAGATCATTTCTTAGTGATCAACGGTCCGACACCAGTCTGGTATAAGAGCGTTCAGTCCTGCATCAAATATGGTATCAGAGCCAGCTTAGGTTAGGGTCAATTTTAATTTTGCATGACAACTAGGTCAGGAACCAAGTATCAATCAGAACATTCTTCCTTAGATAACAAAATGGATCCCAGTTTAGAAGCTGCCTTCCAAGTAATCATGGATAGACTCAAAAAAATTGATAGCAAGTTAGGATCTTTAGATACCAGGGTATTAACCCTAGAAGAGGAACGACTAGTGAACACCAATTATCCTATTAGGAACTCTTCATCAAGAGTTACAGATCCTAGAGTTACAAATCCTAGAGTTCCAGATCCTAGAGACCCTAGAGACCGAAATGACTACCTAGATTATGATGGTGGTCGTACTCAAATCCTTCGACCTGATCCTAGGGATCGACATGATTATCCAGGTAATCATCCAACATTTAGGCCTTATCACAACCCAATTGATCAAGATGAACGAATCATAAGGAGTGTTAAGGTTGACGCCCCAAGTTTTGTAGGTCGCCTGGACCCCAAAGAATATATTGACTGGGAAGCTGACATGGACCATTACTTCTCCTGGTATGATATGTCTGAGGATAAAAAAGTTAGGTTTGCCCAAATGAGATTGTTAGGTCAAGCAAAGCTATATTGGCACAATGTCCAGAGGTTAGCCATTCATAGGAGACAGGACCCCGTTAGAACATGGGATGAGATGAAGGATAAGCTTCGAGAGAAGTATCTTCCTGCATCTTATCAACAGCAACTTTTGGACCAATGGCAAAGGTTGACCCAAGGAACTAGACTTGTAAATGAATACATCGATAAATTTGATGAATACCTTATGCGATGTAATGTGCGTGAAGACTCATCTGTCACTTTATCCCGGTTTAGAGCTGGTCTGAGAGTGGATATCCAAAAGGAATTGTTTTTAAGAGAAGTTTATAGTCTAGAGCAAGCATATCAATTAGCTCAAGACTATGAAAGATTTCAGCAAATGTCTATCACTCGTAGATCTGAACTTTCTAGATCAGGAATTTTAGGTCCGAGGCCTAGCATGAACCAAGCCCCGACTGGTCCACAACCTAACATTAGTCAGACCCCTGGTAGTCAACCCTCGAGAGATGACAAAGGAAAAGGGATTATAGGAGAAACTTCCCGTGGGAGTAGCTCTAAGATCCACTGCTTTAGATGTAATGGGATAGGTCATGTAGCTAGCCAATGTCCATCTAGAACCTTGCATATAGGGATACTTGTAGAACAAGAAGATCTAGGTAATGTCCTTGAAGAAGTTTACACTGCTGACCCAGGATTAGCAGATGCCTATGAAGAACAAGACCATGAGGTTGGAGCAGAAAAATAATTAGGAGTTAATTTGATTAATAATTTGGATCTAATTGAATATAAAGAACCAGCATTGACACCTGGTGATGTATTTGAGCCTGCATTCTTTGAGAGTGATCCTCCTCTTGAGAGTCCACCTTTCCAAAAGAGAGGAAAACACGATGTGATTGAACGAATTTTGGACGAGAAAATCAAGTCTTCAAGGAGTCAAAATTGCTACCGCTACCTGGTTCACTGGCGAGGCAGACCAAAGTCAGAGGACTCCTGGATTACTGAAGAGGAGCTGCAGAACATTGATTCAAATTTATTTGAGCACCTCCAACCTGACTCGACAAAGTCGAGTTCTCCCCACCATAGGGAAAATGATGGGGACATTGAGCCAGTTCAGATCCAGCCAGTTCAGACCCCGCAGCCAGCCCAGATCTCGGTGACAGCCCAGCACGGATCTTGATGTATTTTTTATAATTTTATTATGGGTGTACGTGGGATTTAGGATATCTCCGAATCGGAGATTAGTTTTATTTGTATTTAGAGTTATCGAAATCTCTTATAGTTTCGATTATTTTGAGATTGTTTAGGGATTTAGTTTTATCGATAGTTTCTTATTTTAGGTTTATTTAAGATCATTTTCATAAATGAAAATTAGCGAAGATTATTTTTTAAGAAAACTTTGTCTCGACTCCTTCCCTCTTCTTCTTCCTGGTGCTATTTCCTCTTCCCGGTTCTTCTCCTCTCCCTCTCCTCTGTGTTCTCCTCCTGGCTATTTCTCCTCTTCCCTTCCCTGTTCTTCCACTTACTCCATACTAATATCAAACATCTGGTTCCATCAAGTCATCGTCGAGAGCCCTAAAATCCATCTTCTGTCATCCTATTTCTCCATGCTCCTCTGTCACCGGATCCTCCAATCGAGCGACCACCGAACACCACCATCTCTCAAATCTGACAGACCGAGCAAACCAACAAATGGAAAGCCATCGGCCCTCCCTCTCTCTGATGACCGATCTTCCCCAAGGTCGTCGGCGAGCCTTGCCGGTCTCCTCCTCCATTCTCCCGTCCGAACATCACTCGTACACCATCACTGACGTAAGGTCCGTAACCGAGCGCCCCACCCCAACGACCAACATCTTCCAAACCGACGTCGCACCGCCCATGAAGCCTGCTGCCGTGCCATCCGCGGACCCCGCATAGATCTCCGATCCAGCCACTGACCGGAAGCCGTCCAGAAGTCTCCAACCGAGCCAAGCCAGCCATTCTGCTCGCCACCAATGCCATCCAAGCCCCTGCACCAAATCCGTGCAAGCCGCATGGCCTGCAGCCGCAGCCCTCCACGGCCATCGCCCATTCCGTCGAGTCCCTGCACCGGATCCACTACAGCCGAAGGTCGCCTCCGTCGCACGCCCACCACCGTGACTACCACCATCACAGCCCAGCCCCGTCACTGGCAACATCCAGCCGGATCTCCCCTCCGCCCGGTCCCGTGTTCCTCTTGGGGTGATCCATGGAGAAGAACATTTCCAGCGCATGAACATGAAAGCATTCACGTTCTGTGCTGCCGACTTCTATAGTGCATGATTTTCAGAGCTACCCGATTTTCAGAGCCACACGGATCCTAAAGCTACCCGGATTTTAAAGCTACACAGATATCAGAGTCTAACGGCTTCAGATCAATTTCGCCTGTGAACTGCTGGTCCGGATTTTGGACGACCTCAGGACGATCTCCCTCTTCCCAATTTCATGAGGTTCCGTGTTTTCGGGTGAGATCCACTTTGATAACCTGACCCAATTGTTTGCTGGTTATTTCTATTTAATTAGATTTAACTTAATTTAATTGGACACCCTAATCTAGAGATCATTTCTTAACGATCAACGGTCCGACACCAGTCTGGTATAAGAGCGTTCAGTCCTGTATCAGAGGTGTAGATGATACAACCTGAAGGGTTCACATCCATAGATGAGTCTGTGGTGTGCAGGCTTCAAAAGTCCATCTATGGACTGAAGCAAGAATCATGGAGTTCGAACATGCGATTTGATAAGTGTATCAAGTCGTACGACTTCGTTAGGAATGGAAAAGAACCTTGCATTTATAAATGGGCTAATGGTTCTGTGATTGTATTTCTTGTGCTGTTGGTGGATGACATTCTCTTAAACAGGAATGACATTGCAGCATTGCAAGGAATAAAGGTCTTGTTATCATCTCAGTTCTCTCTGAAGGACTTGGGTGAAACCTCTTACATTCTAAGTATGAAGATCTATAAAGATAGATCTAAGAGACTTCTGAGACTGTCCCAGTCTACGTACATCGACACCATGCTGAAATGGTTCAGCATGAAAAATTCCAAGAAGGGCTATCTTCCGATAGGCACTGGAATTGATCTCTCCAAAAGGAATTATGCGACAACTCTCGAGGAGAGAGAGCGCATGAGTAGAATCCCATATGCTTCGGTAGTGGGTTCTATCATGTATGCCATAACATGTACTAGACCAGATGTGGCATACTCACTAGGAGTAGTGAGTAGATACCAGTCTGACTTTGGTGAAGCTCATTAGAAAGTAGTAAAAACCATCCTTAAGTATTTACGAGATTCTAAGGATCAATGGCTCATTTATGAAGAATCTTACTTGAAACTTGTGGGGTATACTGACTCCAGTTTCCAGTTAGATAGAGAAGATAGCAAGAGCATGTCAGGTTTTGTCTTTACCCTGAATGGAGGAGCTATCTGCTGGAAAAGTTCTAAGCAGCCTATTGTGGCAGACTCAGTATACGAAGCAGAGTACATTGCAGTATCAGATGCAGCGAAGGAAGCTGTGTGGTTGTAGAAGTTCCTTGGCAAGATAGGATTGGCAACACTGGAGCCATTGCTCAAGCCAAAGAGCCGAAGTCTCATCATCGCACAAAGCATATTCTACGGCGCTATCACCTTGTATGAGAGATCATGGAATGAGATGACATTGACCTTCAGAAGATTAATGGAAAGGAAAACCTGGCTGACCCCTTCACTAAAGCCATCGGAGTTCAAGAGTTTGATAGTTATAGATGGAAAATAGGAATGAGATTCTGTACCGATTGGCTTTAGTCCAAGTGGAAGTTGTTGGGAATTATGTCCCAAAGCCAATCATCTAGGCTGTAGATGGTTGTGATATCTTATATTTTGTATATGAATTCTTTAATAAATAAAAGTTATGTTTGGCTGTTCATCATATTTATATTTTTCTGAAATGAACTCTTGTATGATGGAGTCCTTAAAACTATATTATATGATATAGAGAGGATATATCAAGTAGTTCTTAAACTGATTCACAACCAAATGATACATTGTTATAAGACGACAATGTATCAA
Source organism: Areca catechu (assembly GCA_021397845.1). Classification (NCBI taxonomy): domain Eukaryota; kingdom Viridiplantae; phylum Streptophyta; class Magnoliopsida; order Arecales; family Arecaceae; genus Areca; species Areca catechu. The sequence continues at coordinate 75,708,955 of CM038041.1, forward strand.
GTGTAGGTTGTTGTATGTCACATTTGTTGGTTGTCCTCTTAACCAAGAAGTGTGGAGATACTGGTAAGACATGCAAGTGAAATGTGTGACGTTTTATTGAACGTGACCATCTACAGAGCTTCCTTCTGCCAAAGGGTTGCTCATGAAGGAATATGGGTATATGTGTCCCTCAAACCTGAGGCCACCATGATAGCTTGCAAGCAACTCTCTATAATTTGGTGCCAGACTACCTGGATTTCTAATCCAATGATAGAAGGTTTCTGGGTATGGTCAAGTATTTTAAAGCGGTGATGAGTCAAGATGAAATTGACCTCTCCAAATAGTTTGGATTGAATGACTCACTATATCTAAATTCAGCAAAATCTTGGCCAGGGTAGTTCTTATGAGGAGTCACAGAACTTGTGAGGTTGAGACATGATCTGGATAAACCAAATTATGGTTGACAGTCAAACCCTAGGTCATCCTGAGCATTGTGAGGTCAAAGGGATGAATTATGCGTCAACCATATGCCAGAAGTTCTTGTGAGGTGCTCTGCATCTTCGACCTATCCGGACATCGGTTATCATTGCTAAATGAAACTTTGACTGGTACTGGAAATGTTCTAGTACTACCGGCTTAGTTTTCGAACCTATGGAGTCACACACCATAGGGGATTTCTATCGGATCTTGTGGCTAATTGATGATTGGGAATCGTTTGTCATCACCAGAAGTCAATATGATTGACTTTGTTCCAAGTGTCGACACTAGAAATTTTGCAGGTGTCGACACTTGAAATTTTGCAGGTGTCGACACTTGAGATTTTGCAGGTGTCGATACTTGGTGATGTGTCGATACTTGGCAATTTTCGGGTGCCGACACTTCCTGTGACAAATTGAAATTCTGGGAAGATTTCGTGGGAGGATTTTGGAGAAGTTTTGACCTAGTTTGAATTTCAAATTCAAACCAGTTTTGGCTCCAAGGATTTTTGGTATGAAGGTCATACTTACCTCTTTGGGAAAGGGATTCCTGCTTTCCTCCTAGTCTTCCCGGAAGAAAAGGATTGGCCTAAAGATCTCGAAGAGCTAGCACTCCTAAGGAGTTGGTCAGAGTCGAGCCCAGGTGTGGATCACTTGTAGAGGCCAGACACGTGTGTGGCTCGAGCACCCTCCTCTTCCTCGCAGCTTCTCACCAGCACTCTTAGAGGAATAAAGGTATGGTACTTTTATATTTGTGCTTATATTATGCTTTGATGTTATGGCACATGCTAGATCATTATGCTAGATCCTTCTGCGGACTGATCGGTAGATCGTTTAGATCTATCTACCAAGCCTTCCGCTATGCATGCCTAAAAAATATTTTAAAATGCATAATTTTTTATCCTGTTCTGTGAATGCATGTTTGCACATTGGTATGCTTGGTAGATGCACTTCACCTTCAGTATTCTCACATGAAGCAATTGAAATAAAGGATACTCAAAATGGCACCACATTTAAGGTGAATAGCAATGCTTAAAGCCATATGTAGATGGAATTGCACATAAAGAATGAATTGACACCATCTATCTGGTGGATTCGGTTCATAATGAATAATGAGCCTGATGTATGGTTAAAGATATTTAACTTTGCACTGGTTGGGTGGCAACCCAACAATCTTATTTTCTCTTTTAAGATAGTTATAAGAACCTAGGAGGAAAGAACAACAGCCCAATAATGTATGAATATTTTTTCAACTTTCGAAACACACGTATTGGTGTTGGCACCAGGATTAGAAAGAGGCTGCATCAAAATCAGATCTCATTATGGATTGCTTAGGCATTTGAGTCTGTTAGTTTTTAAGTCATGTCAGTCTTGTTATATAGTTAAGTCAATTGAGCCCATATGTTTTCATTTTAAGTTCTGTAATTTTGTTTTCTCCAAGTCAAGTCCAAGAGGCGAGCCACTGGTCTCCCCTTAAACAAAGATTTCATGCACCACCTCCACTGTTCTGCACTGAAGCAAAGAAGGAAGACATCATATGGCACCTCGACTAGTCCCCACTTAAGCCGACCCAAGCAAAAGAAGAAACAAAGTGGCGTCCCCACCTTTCTCTACTTATTTCCATGAAATTCAAATGGGTACCCCACCTACTTCTCTCATCAACTTGGAAGCTTGTCAAATTTCAAAAGAGGCGCCCCACTTGGAAATCTTTGACAAAGCATGAAAGGAAAGATGCACCCCACTTGAAAGTCCTTGACCGCCCAAGCATGAAAGGTGCTCCCCATTTTTTTTTTCCTTGTTTTAGGCATATATTCAAATTTCAAAAGGGGTCATTGGTGATTAATAAGTACCCCCCACTGCTCTTATAAGACATGAATCTTGATGAATGAAAGAGTTTTTTTTTCTACTTCCTGTGCTATTTGCATTGATGCTCTATGAGGGAGAGGGTGTTAGGCCCAAACCAACTTAGTTCTCTATGTTCCAAACCCTAATCTCTCTTCCAAGCCCTAGCTGCTAAGAGTTCCTCCTCAAAGCCCTAGCCGTCAAGTGTTCCTCCTTCAAGTCTCTAGGCGACAAGCTTTTTCCTTACCAAGACTCTTCCATGCCAAGCCTCATCCACACCAAGATCCATCTTCCATCGCCATTCTCTACCCCTCTGTACTCAAAGTTTTTTTTTCCACTTCATTCTCTGTTATGATAGGTCTCTAACTCTATTGCTTGCAGATCCCCTGGGTATCTCGATCCGTAGAAGAGGTCATCCTTTCCTTGGAACCTCGTACCTGAAAGTTGATGAATTCTCTAGCATAATGCCTCCTTATCCAGGCACCAACCCCCTCGAGTGTTGAGAGATCCAACTACAGAGAAGAGATCATTGCATGGTACAAACCCACCTAATCTTAGGTCTGACTTGTTGAAGAAGGAACTAGTCCTAATCGTAAGTGGTTTCTCAACTCTTAGATCCTTTTTCTTTATCATTTGTGTGAGTTCAGTCTACGGGATAGTGCTCTTTACTCTTCTTGTAGTCAATCCTAGCATGTTCTTTACTCCTTCTCATGAAGAATAAGCCATATAGATCTAAATCATTGCTCATCCGAAATAGCTTTTCTTTTATGCTGATGTACTTCATGCACTTCATCCCCTATCAGTTTGGTATCAGGACATGGTTATTAGGACTAGTTCATGCATAGTGCTGAGATTTTTTGTATGCTAAAATTCTGCACATAAAGGATTGATCTGAAAGTTCTCCTCATAGCTTTCCAAATCCTAGTTTTCATTAGCATTTTTCATTAATTTTGTCAGTTCAAAAAAAATCAAGGCTGAAACCTTTCTCATAGAATTCAGATCTAAAATTTCAAAAAAAAAAATCTGCATTGTTTTCATTCTTTGATCTAGGGTTCACACCTCCTAAGCAGGTATACGGAAGTATACTGTCATGACCCATGGGAGTAATGAGCTATAACTGGACGTGATATCCTTAAATTAAAGGTTTGATGTGCTAATTAAATGCTCGATATGTGATTGCATGACTTGCCATAGTAATTCCTTGAAATGCATGATTTTCTTTTATTAGCACTTGAACATCCCAAAATTTTCTAGCACATTAAAAAACTGAATTGCTTAGATAATTTACCTTCCATGATGTGTAGAATTTGCTTGTGCATTCATATTTAAGATATCTAAGGGCAATTCTATCTAGGATATGAGAAGTATTTCATCACCTTTCCTTGGCCCACAAACAACCACCCCCATTTGCATCGATCCTAAGCCCTAATTAAAATCAAGTAGTAACCTAAAGCAAAGACTAGGGGCACCAACGAGTCAGGTTCAAGGTATTGTGTCGAGACTAGTGTAACTCAATTCTTCACTTACTCTTGAAAATTGGTGTCTAAGGCTAGGGGTCCAACGGCAAATGCCTTAAGTAAAACTGTGATTTTTAATTAGGACCCTACAAGAGCAGGGGGAGCCTCTGACACTCCCACCTCTTACATGGCTAGTTAAAAGGATAATTGTAGACTTGATTGTACTCAGTCAATTCATTCTACATTGAACTTCTAGGTCTAGGAAACCCCTAGAATGAGCCTCTGTGCTGCATGATCACTAGATCAGGAACCCCATACCAACATTTCCAAACCCAACCAAGTGTCACCATGGATCCAAATCTTGAAACTTTATTGAAAACCATGACTAAATAATTCAAACAACTAAATAATAGGTTTGACCAAATAGAGGAGCGAATTGTGGCCCTTGAAGAGACCCGTAAGGCATGTACTAAACTTGAATCATCTAGACCAACTCCCCTTGGTCCCAGAACCCATCACCATGATCCCATCCCTGAACATGACCATAGATACACACACCAAGACTTCACTGATTCGGAGGAAAGAGCCCTTAGGAACATTCACCACGATGCACCCACCTTTTATGGAAATCTAGACCCTAAGGTATACGTTGATTGGGAGAATGACATGGATCAATATTTTGAATGGTATGAGATATCAGAAGAGAGAAAGTTCAAATTTGCTAAACTTAGTTTAGTCTGATAAACTAGGTTGTGTTGGAGAAATGTTGAGCACATTTATTGTCAGAGGAGAGACATTGCCATGCCACATGGAGAGCCATGAAGATCGAACTTAGAAAAAAGTACCTACCCTTGTCCTATGAGTAGAGGGGACCCATAACCCATTGACCCGAAGCCAATAGGATTACTATCTCTGGATATAAGCCAAGTACTAGTCAAATTCTCCTTAGGCGACCCATCCCTACTACCCCATTTGTTCATAAGGATGTCATTGAAAAGAAAATATACATGGCAGACCCAGAACTAGTTGACCAGGAAAATACTTAGACTGAAGCTATATTGGAAAGATAATTAGAAGAAGAGAACTATGAAATGTATAACACTGCAACTACTAGGGCTTTACTTGAGGAAATACTAGAAGAGAATCACATTATAGAGACTAGTCTTGAAATTCATGAACAAGAGGAAATTAATGAGGACATGGTTTCATTAATTCAGTACCCTCAGGGAGAATTCACTCTTTTAGTCCCGTTTAAAAATCTCTTTCCTGAAATAGTTGACTCATCCTTCCATAAAGTGGACCTTTTATCACCTACTGATATAAATCAATGCCTGAACCTTAAGGTCATCCCCATTAATCAAGGACTATTCCACGAATCCTCTTCTTATTTCCTACCCTATCCTAAGGCCTCCAATGCTTTTAAAACCACTCGATTATACTTTGTTGAGGTTAACAGGTTGCATAAATTCTTTGAGCATATTAGATTTGCTACCTATTTCTGAAAGACCTTATGACATTTATTAGGAGTCCATGTAAACTTTTCATCTGCATGTCACCCACCAACCAAGGGTCAAGCACAAAGTTGTAGTCAAGGATTTAATAAATTTCTTTCGATAGAAATGCATAGTTGAACCTATAATTTATTAGGTGTTGGTATGAGTCACATGCACAACATGTTAAAAATTTGCATTTGAGCAATGAAAATTAAATCTTATGGCTAATTTTTGAAAGTGAGTTAAAGACTTTACTGAGGGAGACTACGTGATGATTATGATGCAGGATGACTCTATGACTAACATGAATGCAGGAAATAATAGTAACTAATTTTTTTATAATTTTTTTAAGAATTAAATTGGTGGCTAAAGTCTCAAAAAATAGAAAAGACTAGCAGGAAAACTAGTAATAAAAGAACTAAAGTACCCGCATATGAACTCATGCAAAATAATAAAAGAAGGACCTCGAGGGTTGAGAAACCCCCAGTTAAGATAGCTTTCCTTCAATGAAATCAAAAATCAGGAGCGGGATGGATTGTACCGAACAACGATTTGAAGATCCTATCGAAGACGGGTCACTTTACACTATAGATCGTCGCCTAGAAGATCAGCCTATTATTCCATGGATCAGTCAGCTTTCATCAGTTGGTCTAAAAGGCAAAAAGGGCCTCCTCCTTAGAGGTAAACACCACAGGGATCCTGCACACATCAGGGGGTCAGTATGAAAGAAAACAAGAAAATAAAATGAAATTAGGGTTTCGAAGGAAGATGAGAGCGGAGTTACCAATGCTGGCGGCTTGGGATGGAAGAAGAACTACTAGCTGGTAGTCGACTAGGGATCTTGCACTTGGGATTGTTAGGGCTTGGATGAAGAATTCTTTGGGCGGCAGGGTTGAGGGATTAGGGCACTCAAGTCTCACACTCACTTCAAAGAAGAACATAAACCAACACAAGATAAATTCCCCATAATTTATTTCATGAATAAGAGATATGATTATAAAAGGGGGAGGGGGTGGGTAATTATAGGCTCACCCAGGTCTTCTCCTTGTTAGGATTGGATTACAAATTTTGATTTGGAAGAGAATTACAAAGTGACTTAGGACTAGGAGTACATAATTTGAATAGAATTAAAACTTGATTCCTAGTAGGATGTGGACTTCTCTCTCCTTCTTGGACTTGGTCAAAGGACCCCTCATGAGCTAGGATGCCTCCTTGGATTGGGCTTGGACTTTGAGTGCCTTCTTGTGTACTTTTGGGCAGCAAATGGGTGCTCTTCAAATGGGCTTGGGCAGCCTCTAGATGGGCTTGGTGCATGGGCTGGGAATACCCTGGGTGCCCAATTCAATTTGGACTGGGGAAGGCCTGGGGCGCCACCTTCTTCTAGGCTTCTAAGCATAAGAGGGGTTCTTGGGTTGGGGTGCCTAAAAGAAAAAATATTCTCGGGGTGCCAAGTATCATCAAGTGTGGAGGTTTCATGGGCTTGGACTCTGCTCTAACTTAGGAGGGCCTGGTGAAGGCTTTGGTTGGTGATCCTCCTCTTGTTCAATACTGAACTAACACAAACTTACAGGACTCAACTAGACTCATGAGGTTAACATAGCTCAACTTATTATAGTACTCGATATGATACTTATTACATAACTCGGCTCACTTAAAATAAGTGACACATTATTAAAGGACTCGAAAAACCCTAATCAGTAAACCAAATTGGGCCCAGTAATCTTTGTCGGATCCTGGTGTCCCCACCAATTCTATCGAGGTGGGAGAAACTCAACCCTATCGAGTAAGGGTTAGCTTGGCTCTCATATTGCTCAAGAATGTTTGGATTGAGGCACTGCAGATCCTCTCGGGTGATCCACGAGTCCTTAGATTCTGGTCGACCTTGCCATCGGACCAAATACTATTGATAGCCTTTGTTCTGGGTACTGATGGCTTGATCATCCAGGATGCACATAATCTTTTCCTCACTTATAGGCCAATTTGTAGGAGGACACTCTTGGGTAGGTAAACTCTTAAGGGAAGGGATAGGTTCAAAGGGATCGCTAGGTATCGCTGCTAGCTCTCTGTACTCTACAAGGCCTAAAATATTGAAGGTTGAACTAATACCTAACTCAGGTGGCAACTCGAGCACATAGGCATTGGATCCAACTCTTTTTATTATTCTAAAAGGTCCAGCTCTACGAGCATATAGTTTCTTTAAAGTCCCTAGAGGGAACCACTCAGGCCTTAGCCTAATCATTACATAATCCCTTGTAGAAAACTCTATAGCTCTTTTTCGAAAATTAACCAAGTTTTTATAGAGTTCATTGATGCAGGACAATTATGAAAACCTAATTTACTGATTTTAAACTTAATTAATAGAGAAAAAATATAGATTATTTTTTTATAATTTTTAATTTTTTAGAGACTCAAAGGAAGCAATTATGGAAACTAGTCAACTAGTTATGCCCACACAAGTAGATCTAACAAAGCAACTAGAAAATTAGGATTTGGTGATTAAGAAATCACCTTAAACTAGGATCTACTTTCAAAGATTTAGAAATTAAGAGTAGGGTAGGGGTTTTAAATTTTACCAACGATGATACTCTCTCTCGATGTAGATCTGTTGGAACTCTCAGAATCTCATGATAGGGCTTCAAGATTTCAATCTTCTGTGATATCGATTCCAAGGAAGAACACCTGACTTAAGTTCCTGATCACTTGCAATCTTGCAACAAAGGAGATTGATCAATTAGAATGAAGCAAAGAAGGAAAAGGATGGAAAGTAAAAGAGAAGAGGGAAGGAAGTGGTCGACTAGGGTTTTGTGATATCTGGATAAGAAGGGCCTCACACCCCGCGATGTTCTGAAGAATAAAGGAAAGGGCCTCACACCCCGCGATGCACACTGTTGCCCAGGTGGCTTTTCCAAGAGGAGAGTGAATTAGGAATTTAAAAAGTTTAAGCAATTATGTGCTCATTGAAAATTCTTTGAAGTGTTGAGTGCTATGATTGAGATAATTAAAAGCAGAAGTAAGATATAAAAAGAATGCACAACATAAACACAGGAAATTTTATAGCGGTTCGAAGCAACCCAGATCCTACATCCACTACCGAAGATTACCACTTAGGATTTTCACTATATCTCCTACTGGAATACAGTCAGATTGTTTTAACAGGCTCACAATCCAAACCTCCACACTTTGGTTTTTAAACTGGGCTCACTAAAGAAACCCAACACTTGGTTTTAACAGGATCACCAAGAACCTAACACTTGGTTTTAATACAGGCTAACCAAAAACCTATTTGGTTTTTAAACCGGACTCACCAATAATCCAAAAATTGAAAAAGTATTATAAAGATATAGCAACAGAATGACAAATAAATTTTGTCGAATGGTTACCGATGCAGCTCAAATGAAGTTCAATTGATTGCACTTCAATGCACTTGGATGGCTTCTTCAACTTCTTCAATAAATGCTTGAAGCTTCAGATGTGAGTTGGTGAAGACTTGAAGACTATCTTGAATGTCAGTGGTCTCTTTCTCACAAGCTCAAGTAAGCATTAAATATTCAATCATTCTTTTAAAGTAGTTCAAATCCCTCAAGTATATAGTCTTGTACTCTTCTTAGATGATTTTAGTCATTGTAGAATGTTGGGATGTAATATTTGATCGTTGAAGTACCTTTTGGATTCAAATTCCAAGTTTTGGAACTAGCCATTATAGGCCTAAAATCGATCTTCGAGTCGGCTCGGATCCACAAAGTAGTTCTGGTGTAGTCGGCTCTCTTTAATTGAGTCGGCTAGGTTTCTCAGTAGCTTGATTTCTTACTATGGAGGAGTCGGCTCGTCTTACTTTGAGTCGGCTGGGATACTCAGGTGTTCAAAAATCTAATCTGGAAGAATTGGCTCTTTCTCTTTAGAGTCGTCTCGGTTGGCAGTAGTTCTCAAAACCCTTTTTCTAGACTCTGGAGGAGTCGGCTCAAATCTTTGAAGAGTCAGCTCAGATGTATGACAGTAAAATGTAGTCAGCTCGGATTCCCTTCGAGTCAGTTCGGTTGTCTAATTCAGAAAATCATGAATTAGACGAGTCAGCTCCGGTCCCTTAGAGTCTGCTTGGATGCTTGTGTGCCAGAAATCTTCATGCATGCCATGTGCCATAGTCGGCTATCTTCTCTTCGAGTTGGCTCAAATGAATTCTTCAGTGAATTACCAATTTTTCTCTAGAAATCATCTACCAATTTTGATAGAATTGCACAAGCTCAATTCATACACTGAAGATATGCCAAAAATGTATTCATTGCATTCATAAAGTTTTCATTACAAATTACAAATCACTAGGTATATCTACCTTAGTACTAGTGTGGTGTGGGCACAAGTATTAAACAGAGGCTCTTCAACCCTCTGTGGATCTCTGATTAGGATTCTTAATCTTTTGGATCATATAATAAGGCTTCAAGCCTAAGTAATTTACTTTTGAGTCATGTAATTAGTATCTAGTTGATTTCAATTTTTGGTAATTTGGCCAATTTGGCCAAGTTATGGTCAATTGGTCCTGTAATTAGCCAAGTTGGTCTACAAGCTCAAGTGAAATTGAAGATGGGCTCAAGCTAGTTTGAAGATGGGTTCACAGGTGGGCAAAAAAGTCAAGCCCAATTGAAGATAAGTCAAGCCACCTCTCCATGCTAGGTTAGGTGTGCCAACTCATGAGGAGTGCCACATCATTTGTGCCATGTGTCATGGTAGGCGCCGCCTTAGCTCATGGAGTGCCACATCATCAATGCCACATGGCACAGGAGGCACAACTTCATCAAGCACCTTGGGCAGCCAAGTAAAGCTAAAATTTCAAATTCAAATTCCATGGTTGACTCCCATTAATCTCCCCTTGATCCAAGCCAACAAGATCCTCACCCCACTCCACATATCAAGCTAGATCACCAACGATCAAGCCTAGTATTCATGGTTGGTCAAAGCTTCATGAGGAGGAGATTCAAAATTCAAAAGAGGCATCCCTTGATTCATGAAGACAACATCCTCTCTTCACTCCCCCAAATCAAGTCTTGTAACCCCTATTTCAAATTTGAATTCAAATGTCAAATGAGAACTTAGGTGCTTATAAAAAGGACACTAACCCTCTTGTAAACTAAAATTTTGATGAAATGAAAAAAAAAGAGTTCAAGTTTTCTTCCATTAACCCTTGTCTTCTTAAACTAGGAACTCTGTGAGAGACTGCCTTTGTCCTTCAGGACATCAAGGGGTGAGAGGCCCTGAGTTACCTTTCTCCTTCACAAGCCACTATCTATTTTCAAGTGGGGATGCCACCTAGAAGATCCACCTGGATGCCCAACAAGTAGAACCCTCTTCGACCACCATCTCCGATTCCTTTTCTCCTCCCATTTCACTTTCTCATATCCTTACTTGCTATTTTCTAACCCTTCTCTTGGTTGCTCACAGGTCCTCCAGGTACCACGGACAAAGTTTTCAGTCTCCCTTGCCTTCAGACCATTGGACGGAAAGCCAGCGAATCTATAGTATTGAAGTCTTGATCTTCCAGGCCGCATCCATGAGTGTGAGAGAACTCAGCATTGGGAGTAGCAGAAACTTTAAGGTTTGCATTCCATGGTCTCCTAAGTAGGTATTGATTTAAAGTTATGTCCTACGGGGTTTCTCAATCCCGGGATCCTCTCTTCATTATTATTTAGGGACTAAACTTGGATGCTAGATGTATCTTGTTTTTATAGAACCTCTAGATCTGTTCTTTGCTCAACTTCGAGAATCAGAAAATCACTTAAAACATAAAACACCAAAAATAAATTATTTGCATATCCATCTCATCATTAGTATAGTCTTGCATCATCCTAGGTCCCACATCATTTTCTGGTATCAAAGCATAGTTAGGGCTTAGTTCTCTTCAAGTACTATGATTGGGTGCTTCACCATGGCCGTCCAGTCATAGAAAAAAGTAGGACTGCAAGTCCCTCACATCCCATTCAAAGGGGATTTTCTATAGCATGTAGAGGTGCCGATGTGATTGACCCTTGAAGGTAAAAATAAGGAGATAGGTTTTAGATCCTAAAGAAAAAAATTTTACATCATTGATTTTAGCATCTTTAAAAATTTTGCAACTCAATATATGGTCTGATATTTTAGTTATTTCTATATGTAAAAGTCTCCAATTTTGGTGATTTTTTTTTTTTGGATTCCACATAATTAGAAGTAATTTTTAGTATTTTTTTAGATTTTATTTTTATCTATAGATTTTCTACACGTCGAATTACTATCTGAGAACAAATCTGCTCTGAAATTCCAGCAAGTGCATTTCATCATACTTTCATTTTCATATAGTTTAATTTTGCACTTTAGGTTCATATTTTTATTTCCATCATCTTATACTCTGCTATCCTATATCAAAAAAACTAAAAGGATACATTTCATTAGATTTCTTGTGCATGCCATCATCTACATAATTGACTTTAGGGCATCAATATCACAAGATAAGGGAAGGAGGTCATTACCATTCCATGGCCTGAAAACCACCAACATGCTTTTCGAACCTAAGCCTAATCTAAAATTAATTAGTAAACCTAATAGCTTAGGGACATCAACGAGTTGGGTTTAACCATTGTAGGGAAGCTAGTGCATGAAACCCTTCAATTAGTACCAGGAAGCTAGTGTTTAAGGCAAGAGGTCTAGTATCAAATGACCTAAGCGGGGTTGTGGTTCTTTAATTGGGTCCTTGTGAAAGCAAGGGGGGCCTCCCACACTCTCACCTCTTACCTGGCCAGTGAAAGGGCAAGTTGTCGTGCTGTGTGTCAACTAAGTTGACCCATTCAGTTTGAACTCCTAGGTCTAGCAAAATAACTATAGAACCCTCCATTGTGTGTTGCATGTCTAGTCAAGATTAGGAGTCCATTAGCCCATTAGTCCATATCCAGCCCAATGTAGTCATAGGGTCAAACCTTGAAATCCACTTGAGGGCCCTTAACAAGCAATTGGCCTAATTGAACCAAAAGATGGCCCAAGTATAGGCACGGGCAGAAGCCCGCAAGGACCAAGCCAAATTCAAATCCTCTAAGCCCAATTTCCTTCGTCCAAGAGCCTATTATCATGACCTGAGCCTAGCCCTGGAAACCCATACCCGTACTTGGTTGAATCAAAGGAAAGACCCATTAGGAACATTAGGACAGGAGCTCTATCATTTCGAGGCAGTCCTGATCCTCGAGTTTACATTACCTAGGAGGAAGATATGGATGATTATTTTAAGTGGAATGAAATGCCTAAGGATGGAAAGGTTAGGTTTGCCCGAGTGCATCTATGGGGTCCAGCCAAGTCTTATTAGAACAATGTTCAGGGAAGGAGAGTGTTTGAGAGACACAAACCCATTAGGACCTGGAAAGGAATGAAAAGCAAGCTTCATGAAAGGTATATCCCTGGGTCCTACTAACAAAATCTCCTAGACCACTTAGAGAGGTTGACCCAAGGTAATGGATCAGTCAGTAATTATATAGATAGATTCGAGCATCTAACATGCTATATTGTGAATATGGATCTATATGATATCCTAATCCGATTTGAAGAGGGTTTGAGGGAAGATATCCTGAGAGAATTGTTTAGATATAATATCTATAGTTTGGAGCAAGCCTACCGAGTAGCCCAAAACTATGAGTGGTCCTTGAGGCATGCTAGATCAAGTACATTGGACCTAAATCTGACCTCTACCAGCTTGAATCATTATCCCATTGGTCCGACACCTAGTGTGAGCCAGACTTTTGTTGATCAACCCTCATCTGTATCACCCCCAACCCAAAAGGATGACATTGAAAAAGAATTAGATATGGCCGACCAAGGATAAGTTGACCAGAATGAAGCCATACCGAAAGAACAATTAAAGGAGGAAGAATTAGAACCTATGATAGAAGTATATGAGGCTAACATGAGTTTGGTAGATGAATATGAAGGAGAAGACTTCGAGGAGGACAACTCTATTACCTTACTTGAGAAAATCCTTGTAGAAGAAAAGATTATTGAGCTTGGTCCTGAAACATTAGAATAACAGGAAATTAGTGAGGACATGGTTCCTGTAAGTCAATGCCCTTAGGAAGAGCCTACTCCTTTAGCCTTAACCCGAGACCTCATTCAGTTCCCTTATAAAGAGTACATTCCTCTAACCCCAGCGATGACCTTTTTCTGGAACTGACTAAGTCTTCCTTTCTTGAAAAACCTGCACTTGCAATGACCAAATTCTCTATTCTTCAATTTGACCTTATGTCACCAATAGACCAATGTTCAAATCTTAAGGTCATGCTGAGTAACCAAGGTCTATTCCAAGTTTTCAATAGATGGTCCCAAGACTTCGATTCCTATTTCCTGTCACACCATAAGGCTTCCAATGTTCTCCAAACTTTCAAACCCCATTATATTGAGGTCGTTCAGTTGCACCAGTTCTTCGAGTATGTTTGGTTTGTGACCTACTTTTGGAAGACCTTATGGCATTTGCTAGGAGTCCATTCTAAATTTTCACATGCATGCCAAACCAGGGTAAAACCTAAAGAGTCTATAGTCTATTAGGTGTAGGCTCGAAGAGTCAAATAAAATTCCTCTCAGTAGGAAAGCATAGTTGAGTTTACATTTTACATCATGTTAGAATCTGCATTAAGTACAAATTTTAAAATAATTTGGCTGATTCCCGAAAGAAAGCCAAAGAGTTTGAACAAGGGGATTTTGTAATGGTTAGGCTTTAGGCCTGAACAGTTTCTACAAGGAACTGTTAAGAAACATCATGCTCATGGAGCTGGCCCCTTTAGATTGATAAGGAGAGTTGGCCCTAATACCTATATGCTTGAGCTACCCCCAGAATATGGCATTAGCTCGACTTTCAATATCTCGGACTTAGTCGAGTATAGGGAACTAGCAAACATACCCAGTGATCCATTTGGGCCTGCCTTTCATTTGAGAGCGAACCCGACCCAGAGTGTCCACCTCCAATTTTACCTGAGAGAGGAGAACAGATCGAGCATGTCCTGGATGATCAAGCTACCACCACCCTAGGCAAAGGATATTAGCATTACTTGATCCAATAGCAAGGCCGACCAGAGTTCGATGATTCGTAAATTACTTGAGAGGACTTGTAGTGCCCCGACCTCAACCTTCTTGAGAAATACCAAAGCCAAATCAACCCTTACTTGACAGGGTCGAGTTTCGTCCAACCCTGGGAGAATTGGTGTCGACCCCAACATTAGACAGAGGCTCCTCAACCCTCTATGGATCTCTAATTAGGGCTTTTAATCTTTTGGGTCCTGTAATAAGGCTTCAAGCCTAAGTAATTTACCTTTGAGTCTAGTTGATTTTAATTTTTGGTAATTTGGCCAATTTGGTCAAGTTAGGGTCAGTTGGTCCTATAATTAGCCAAGTTGGTCCATAAGCTCAAGTCAATTTGAAGATGGGCTCAAGCTAGTTTGAAGATGGGTTCACAGGTGGGCAATCAAGTCAAGCCTAATTGAAGATGAGTCAAGCCACCTCTCCATGCCAGGTTAGGAGTACCAACTCATGAGGAGTGCCACATCATCAGTGCCCATGGCATGAGAGGCGCCACTTCAGCTCATGGAGTGCTACATCATCAATGCCACATGGCATGGGAGGTGCCACTTCATCAAGCACCTTGGGTGGCCATGTAAAGCTGAAATTTCAAATTCAAATTCAATGGTTGACTCCCATTAATCTCTTCTTGATCCAAGCCAACAAGATTCTCATCCCACTCCATATATCAATCCATATCACCAAGGATCAAGCATAGCATTCATGGTTGGTCAAAGCTTCATGAAGAGGAGATTCAAAATTCGAAATAGGCACACCCTGATTCATGAAGACAACATCCTCTCTTCACTCCCCCAAATCAAGTCTTGTAACCCCTATTTCAAATTTGAATTCAAATGTCAAATGAGAACTTAGGTGCTTATAAAAAGGATCCTAACCCTCTTGTAAACTAAAATTTTGATGAAATGAAAAAAAAAGAGTTCAAGTTTTCTTCCATTAGCCCTTATCTTCTTAGACTAGGAACTCTATGAGAGAGTGCCTTTATCCTTCAGGAGATCGAGGTGTGAGAGGCACTGAGTTACCTTCCTCCTTCGCAAGACACCAGTCCATCTTCAAGCTAGGACACAACCAGGAAGATCCACCTGGATGCCCAACAAGAAGAACCCTCTTTGACCACCATCTTCGATTCCTTTTCTCCTTTCTTTTCACTTTCTCATACCCCTACTTGTTATTTTTTAACCCTTCTCTTGGTTGCTCGTAGGTCCTCCAGGTGCCATGGACGAAGGATTCAGTCTCCCTTGCCTTCGGACCATCGAACGAAAAGCCAGATAATCCGTAAGGTTGAAGGGTTGATCTTCTAGGCTGCATCCATGAGTGTGAGAGAACATAACATTGGGTGCATCAGAAACTTCAAGGTTTTCATTCCTTGGTCTCCTATGTAGGTATTGATTTAGAGCTAAGTCCTACGGGGTTTCTAAATCCCAGGGTCCTACTATCTTCATCATTGTTTAGGGACTAAACTTGCATGCTAGAAGTATCTTGTTTTTATAGAACCCCTAGATCTGGTCTTTACTCAACTTCAGAAATTAGAAAATCACTTAAAACCTAAAACAACAAAAAGAAATCATTTGCATATCCATCTCATCATTAGTATAGTCCCGTATCATCCAAGGTCCCACATCATAGTGGATGGCCCAAAAGGTGGTACAAAAGATGGTCCAAAAGATTGCATAGATGCTATTGGGTCCACAAACTATGGCTCAGAATCCTGGGGCCTAAGCTAAGGAGCTGGCTACCTAGGATGTGGAGTAAAGGTAGGTCCAGGTTGAGGTACAGGTTGAGGTGTAGGTACAGGCTGAGGTCTAAGAGAGGCAAATGCTGTAATGATAATGGTTTTGAGCTGATCAAGTTGAAATTGAACTGTATCCATCTCTTCATGAAGCTTCTTCATCTCAGTGTTCAGTGCAATTAATTCAGTAGCTTAGGCATTCGCAAATGCTTCAATAGAACCTCTAAGTCTGCCAAAATCAGATCTAAGGATCCAGATGCCCTTGGTGTAGTCCTCCTCCATTCTTTTGCCTTGTTCCATACCTCCCATTATGAATCTTAACTCCCTCAGCTTTGTTCTAAATTCTTTTATGCTTTTTTCAACTGAACTTTTTGTAGTTTCAGAGGCAGATTGGAGTGTAGTAGCTATGGGCTGTGTGTCAAGCAGAGAGGCAGGTCTAGATGACTTAAGCGAGTCAACCCTAGTGCGTAGCTCTCTAGCCTTAGTGCTGAGCAAGTCTAATCTAGTGTCCACTGACCGGCGAAACTCGACAAACATACTAGTCAAGGAGTAGGTCAGTGTATCAGTCAGTCCTTTCATTTTCTTGGTAAAGAACTCCTAAGTTACTGAAATTCCTGTAGAGTGTGCAGATGGACCTGGAGCAATTATGTGTTGGTGGAGAAGTAGGTGAGGGAGTCTCATAATCAGTATGAACTATCTCCACAGCCTCGGTGAAACCAGTAGGCTCAGTCTCCATAGTAGCACGCTCAGTCTCAGTAGCCACAAACTCAGGTATAGCTGGCTCAGAAGTGGTGCCAAACTCAATAGAGGCAGAAATGGGAACATCAAAAACATGCTCTGAAGGCTCCAAAGTAGAGGGTTCAACAGTATCAGAAGTGATCTCTCTAGGTATTTTTGCACTCTCATCATCATCATCATCCTTTGTGATAGAAGTTTCTATGGCTCTTGCATTAGACCCTTTCTTCTTTCATACTCCTTCACTGCATACATATCCCATTCGAAGTAGAGATTTGGAAGAATAAGTATCAGTGTGCTGAAGAGGCTTTCCATCTTCCCCTTCAAGATTGATTCTGGAGGACTGAAATAATAGTGTTAACACCATTTTATAGGGTAATCATGCCTTCACTTTCCTCATAGCCTCTTTCATCTGCATAATTATAGTGTAGGGTAAATTCAATGCCTCCCCCTCAATAAAGTGCTCCATGAAACACAAGTCTCTCTCACTTAACCAATCAAACCTTCCTATTCTTTGGAGAAAGATCCGACTGAAAAATTATGGAGCAATCTCATCTCTAGGGATAATGTGTTTGCCATAATAGTTCCAACCCCACTAACATCTTCCCTACCTAGAATAGTTTTGAGAGTCTTCTCTCTGTCCTTTAGCACTAGATATTTATACCCTTCAATTGGGATTTCTAACAAACTACTCAACCTTTCTTCAGAAATAATTATCCTCTTTCCCTTGACTGTTGATCCTCAAGTCTTAGATTCCCATAAAATTTTATAACAAGGGTTGGATAAGTTGTTACATTTAAAGAGCAGAAAAAAGACCACCCCAGTTCCTGTATAGAATCACCAATTTTCAGCCCTAAATCCTTGAAAGAAGAGAAAATAATCCTTCGACCACTTGTTACTAGGCGAATAGACATGGATAAAACTTGCCTTGGAGAGGGAGTCGTAGAAGTTGTTCTTCCTTCAGTGAGTTCATGCGGTTCTTCTCTCTCCACAGCTCGAGTTGGCTTGTCATGCCAACGCTTAGTCCTTCTTTCAGTCTCGATAGAAGGAGCAGCCCTTTCTAAACTTTTCCTAACAGCAATTTTCGGTGCCATTGCAAGAATTTGGAGAAATTGGTAGATTGGAGCTCAAGGGAGATGATTTATGAGGTTTTGGAAGAGGTTTTGAGTGGAGTTCTAGGGTTTAGAGTGAGAGAAAAAGATAGAAAAATTTGGAAAAGGCTCTATGGCTCTATTAAAAAATAGTTTGCCTGATATTCAAGTTGGCTCGACTAATCCTAAAATTGTTCGAGTCGGCTCAATAAGAGCAAAAATAGAAACAAAAGAAATTCGAGTCGGCTCGACCTGAGCACAATCGCCCTTGTCGACTCGAACAAAAACTTTCCACAAAAGTTAAGAATTGATTAGAAATGATAATAAATTCAGGAAAATTGAATGGAAAGGTGCTCAAAGATGTTGAAATGATATAGGAGGTTCTCTAGATAATTTTTTCTTAATTTTGAAGAAATTAGGTATGAAAAATCTAAAAGGGATCACAAAGACCTAATTCTCCTCTAATCATCTCAAATCTGTCCTGATTAAGTGGCTTAATGAAAATGTCAGCATGTTGGCTCTCAATAGGGATGAATTCTAGTTTAATGTCACCATTCAAAACATGATCTCAAATAAAATGGTGTCTAATCTCTACGTGTTTAGTTCTTGAATGCTGAATTGGGTTTTTTGTTAAATTTATAGCACTTGTGTTATCACATTTGATAGGAATTTTAGATTGTGTAACACCAAAGTCTTCTAATTGTTGTTTAATCCATAATACTTATGTTGACCCCATAACTGATTTTGATGATAACCAAACATTAGAGCATGTACATTTATTTTTGACAACTTTTCAAGTATTTGACAAGTTTTTGTAGGATGAATAACATGTTCAAACTTCAACTCCTACACTTCTATTTTCTTGGTTGAGTTGTGTTGTAAATATTTTTGTAAAAGAAGAACCCATTCAAAAATTCTAAGAAAAATCAATTAAAAGGGTTACTTCTGTGAGTGTGTGTGCCATAAATTTTAGATTGAGTTGGTTTATGTAAAATTATAAAAGAGTTGGTGAGAGTTTTCTTTAAGTTCAATTGTAGAAATCCTGAAGAAGACACTCGAGCCAACCACAGGTGATGAAAAGCCAACTTTGCTTACTAGCACATAGCAAGGATTTTGGAACGCAGCAATCTGAGCTGACTCGATGGAAAGCGAACCGACTCCAGTGAATCCGAGTCGACTGGAATCAGTCCGAGCCCACTCCTTCAGAGTTCATTTTCTGAAGATTTCTAAGAACATCCATGATGCAGGATGACTCTAAGACTACTAAACATGCATGAAAAATAATAAAATAATTTTTTTATGATTTTTATAATTTTATTTGCAGGCTAGATTTTCAAAGTAAAGTAAAAACTAGTGGAAAGACTAGCAGTACGAAGAATCATCGAATCACAGGCAAACTCATGCAAACTAATAAAAGATCCAGGATCCAAGAGTTGAGAAACTCATGGTTTTGGATAGCTTTTCTTCATTAAATCAGATAAAAGAAGGGAAAGTTTCATACTAGTCAGAGATTAAAATTCAGTAGTAGAAGAGATCACTCACACTCTAATCGGAGCCTGGAAGAAGAAGCCTTGTTTCCCTCAAATTTGATGGCTGATTTGGGTAGTTCGAGCAGCAAAGAAAGCCTCTTCAGGGAAGGGGAAGCACCTCGGGGACCCTACAAGCATCAGGGTTAATCAAAACAGCAATTAAAAAATAAGAAAAGGAACTATGTGTTGAAAGGATTCAGGATTAGGGTTAGGAGATGGCTGTTTGAAGCTTATTGAAGATCTCCTTGCTTGGTAGCCTAGGGCACTCCTCCATAGACGTGTGAAGGCTTGGATGGTAGTGAGTTAGGGTGTGGAAGGATGCTAGGCCAGCAAGGAATTCATCCAAATACAAGAACACAACATAGAGAACCAAAGCAAAACACCAACACAAGGTAGTAACTCAAATTTTAGCAAATTGTATTTATAAGAAAGAGATGCTTACAAGAGGGAGAGGGGTGGGGTATTTATAGAGTTCTCAAGCCTTCACTAATCATGGTTATACTTGGGTTACAAGTCCTGTTCCCAAATGGAATACAATCCCTTTCCTAGCTAGGTTAGGAAAAACAAATCCCCATTATATTAGGAATTGACCTAGTCTTCTCCTTTTTCCTTCATGCTTTGACTATACCACTGAAGGACACCTCTTGGACTTGGTCAACACTTCAAGGATGCTTAGGGGGGTGTGTTGTGTCTATAGGAGCAGCAAGGGGCTGGCCCAAAGGGGCTTGGGTGCATGGGTTTGGGCCTTTGGAAGCTAGGGTGGCCTGTTAGCCTGGTAGCATGAATATTCCCTGGAATCTTGCTTCTTAAGGGCTTGCGCTTGGCACCTGGGCTTGATTTCTTTGGGCTTGGATGCAGGTGGACCTCTAGAATCATTGGTACCCTATTCTGTGAATATGCTCTGGCATATGGAAGGAAATCTGGGCATCTGGAGGGCATTTGGAAGGAATCAGGGTTTCCGGAAGCATCTTGGATCCTGGGTTGTCACACAAAATCCTATGGGCTAATGTAGTGTCCTCTGACTCCTGGATGTGGCCTGGTGGAACTCCAAAATATGGTAACCTCCTATCTTGTACAAAAATTGAGCTCATATTGGACTCATAACTGATATACATGACTCAAAATAATGACTAAGTTGAGGGTTGAGACAAATCAAGTAACCTCAACTTAATACAGGACTCAATTCTAGTTGATTACAAAATTTGACACATGGCTAAGTAAACCAAATAGGGTCCAGTAATCTATGTCTAATCCTGGTGCCCCCACCAATTCTCCCGTGGTGGGAGGAAATCGACCCGTCGAGTGTGGGATAACTTGGCTCTCATAGTGCTCGAGCAGGTTTGGGTTTAGGTGCTGCAGATCCTCACGGGTGATCCACGAATCCTCAGATTCTAGCCGACCTTGCCACCGGATCAAATACCTCTGATAGCCTCTATTCCAGGTACATATGACTTGATCGTCCAAGATTCTCTCAATCTTTTCATCACTATTTGGCCAATTGTTTGTGGTCACTCTAGGGTGGGTTCTCTCCCAAAGGAAGGGATAGGCTCAAGGTGCTCGCTAGGTATCGCTGCTGGCTCCCTAGACTCTATAAGATATGAAATGATGAAGGTGGAGCTAATACCTAAATCAGGTAGTATCTCATGCACATAGGCATTGGGTCCACAGATATTCATTATCTTAGATGGGCCAGCTTCACGAGCAGAAAATTCTTTACAATTACAAAATTTCCTGCAAAATCCTTTCTTTCTTTTCAGAATTAGCCAAGTTGTTAGTTAGTTCATTAGTTATGTTCAGCTTTTGACTAATTTTCATATGCATATGCTGTGCAGAGAGTAGTGCAGGTGTAGACATGTAATTTAGGACTATGAATTTTATTGGACTCAACTAATACCTATTAGACTCGACTAAACTTTCCTATCGAAGAAAATTTTATTGGACTTTATAGGGTCTAACCTAACACAATATAGACTCTCTAGGTGTAACCCTAGCATGACATGCACATGAAAACTTACTATGTGCTTCTAGTAAATGCCAAAGGGTATGCAAGAAGTATGATGCAAACCTAACATGTGCAAGGAATGAAGGTAACATGCAAACCTCTACATGATGCAGGTGAATGGTTAAAGAAATATAGAAAAACTCAAGAAAAGGCAAAAAATAAAAGGTGGATTCAGGGTTAGTCTGGCAGAAAAAGGGTTCGGGATTGATTGGATAGAATGGAATTCAAGAAGGTGTGTCATGAATTAGTCCTAGATTAATGAGGTTTACCTTATGGGGTTGATGGGTATTTACAGGGTTTACAGTATGGAAGAATGGATCACTAATCTCAGGAAAGAGATCGTTAATGGGAACTACAGGATGAGATTCTTCCTGAGGGTACTGATCAGCCAAATCCTTAATAAAGTCATCGGGTTCAAGAAATTTAGGACTAGGCTCTATACTTGGGTTTTCGTCTAGTGGCTCCTCAAGTAAGATGCTAATTGTAGGATTGGATTCCTCATGGTCTTCTCCCTTTAAAGGTTCTTCCATTATAGGTTGGATGTGGTTAAAGTCAGCTAACTTTAGGGTGGCTTCTACCTGGGTTTCAACTGGATCAACTAACACTGGGTTGACTTCTAATTGGTTTTCCACAGGGTCAAGTAATTCTCAGTTGACTCCTAACTCTAGGTCATCTATAGGTATCTCTTCTTCTAAATCTTCAATGGACTCATTATCCTCATACTCCTCTACCAAACTTGGATCAGCCTCATATATTTCTTCTTCTAAGTCATCTTGGTGAACCAATGGAGTGGTAAGAGGGGTTTGGTTAATGGGAAATTGACAAAGGATTGGGATAACAGGGGTGGGTAAACTAATGGTTATGGGTTCATATGTTTTGGATTTAAAGGTTATGGGTTCAAAGGTTATGAATTCAAATCTAGGGGTATCAATCCTATAGGGTTCAGGTCGACAAAGGGATAGTGGGTTCTTTTTGTGTTCATATCTAGGGATTATGGGTTCCTGGGGTTCAGCTCTATGGGTCTTGCCTAGGGTTCCTACTTGGTTGAGTCTATGGTTCATTTGGTCAAGCTGGTTTATTCGGGCGGCCAATTGGGCATTCATTTGGGCTAACTAATTGTGGGTCTGGATATTGGATTGGTTTATTTGGGTAAGCTGGGATTGGGTTTGGGTATTCATTTGGGCAAGCTGAGCTAGGATGGTTTCCAAAGTGGGTTCCATGGTTTGGCTGGGCTGAGGTTTGAAATTTTGATATTCGGTTCCTAATCTAGTGCTCATGCAACAAATCAATCAATCAAAATGAAATGACGCAATCAAGCATGCAAAAGGGGAGAAAAGTCTAGTATAATATAGGATTTCCTAGACCCAGTGCCAGAAATTGAGTGGGTCACCTCAACTTACACCTAACCCAATACCTAGTCCTTCCACTGGCCAGGTAGGGGGTGGGAATGTGGGAGGCCCCCCCTACTTTCGCAGGGAACCAATTAAAAACCACAACAACAGTTAGGTCTTTTGACTCTGGAACCCCAACCTTAGATACCAGCTTTCAGTAATAGCTAAGAGGTTAAATGCACTAGTTGGCCCACACAGCTTGGACCCGACCTGTTGATGTCTCCTAGCCCACTAGGGCAAATTAGGTCTAATCAATTTTAATTAAGGCTTGGGTGAAAATGCTGGATGGTTATTTTGGGCCCAGGATAGGTTATGACCTCCTACCCTGATGTTATATAGATTGCCCTTAATATTAGATTAACAGATGATGAACAAGCAATGGCCCTGATGCAATCTAAAACAATCAGAAAATAAAATGATTTATAGTTAATTTATGAGATGTCAAGTTAAGTTTAAGTTTACTAGGGTTAGCAAACAAGGTTTGGCTTGGGATTGGGAGGTTTGAAAGTTGATTAGGTTAGGTTGAATTAAGTATGCAGAATGTAGTAAAAATCAGTGAATTAGGGTTTCTATTATTACAGAGTTTGACACAGATCTCGATGCAGAAAAAATTCAAAAAAATCTACAATAGAGGATTGACAGTGTGATGATACCTACCAAATTTTATATAGAAATAAAATCATATGATGATGCAAATCTAGGTCTTTCTAGACTGCTACAGAAATTATTAGAATTCTGTTACGGTTTCTAATATGCCAGATTTTTTATAATTTATGTTCTTATAAAATTAATTAAAAATTTTTATAAAATAGAGGACTCAATAAAAAACAACTCATGTAAATTTAAAAGAGAAATAAAATTCTTAGATGGTTGAAAATTGATGCAAAACTGATACCAATGCAGTGGATAGAATGCTGAAATTAGGGTTTGTGATTGTAATGCAGATAAAAACTATCCTAAACCTGCTCTGCTACCAAACTGATGTGGGATGACTCTAAGACTACTAAGAATGCATGAAAAATAATAAAATATTTTTTTTGTAATTTTTATAATTTTATTTGTAGGCTAGATTCCCAAAGTAAAGTAAGAACTAGTGGAAAGACTAGCAGTACGAAGAATCATCGGATCGCAGGCAAACTCATGCAAACAAATGAAAGATCCATGACCCGAGAGTTGAGAAACTCATAATTTAGGATAGATTTTCTTCATTAAATCAGATAATAAGAGAAGGAAAGGTTTCATACCAGTCAGAGATTAAAATTCAGTAGCAGAAGAGATCGCTCACACTCTGATCGGAGCCTGGAAGAAGAAGCCTTGTTTCCCTCAAATCTGATGGCTGATTTGGGGGTTTCGAGCAGCAAAGAAGGCCTCCTCAGGGGAGGAGAAGTACCTCAGGGATACTACAAGCATCAGGGTTAATCAAAATAGTAATTAAAAAATAAGAAAATGAACTATGGGTTGAAAGGAATCAGGATTAAGGTTAGAAGATGGCTGTTTGAAGATTTTTGAAGATCTCCTTGCTTGGCAACCTAGGGCACTCCTCCTTGGATGTGTGAAGGCTTGGATGGCAGTGAGTTAGGGTGTGGAAGGATGCTAGGGTAGCATGGAATTCGTCCAAATACAAGAACATAACCTAAAGAACCAAAACAAATCACCAACACAAGGTGGTAACTCAAATTTCAGCAAATTGTATTCATAAGAAAGAGATGCTTACAAGAGGGGGAGGGGTGGGGTATTTACAGAGTTCCCAAGCCCTCACTAACCATGGTTACACTTCGATTACATGTCCTCTTCCTAAATGGAATACAAGTCCTTTCCTAGCTAGGTTAGAAAAAAATAAATCCCCATTAGGTTAGGAATTGACCTAGTCTTCTCCTTTTTCCTTCATGCTTTGACTATTCCACTCAAGGACACCTCTTGGACTTGGTCAACACTTCAAGGATGCCTAGGGGGGTGTGTTGGGCTTTTAGGAGCAGCAAGGGACCGGCCCAAAGGGGCTTGGGTGCATGGGTTTGGGCCTTTGGAAGCTAAGGTGGCATGTTAGTCTCGTGGAAGGAATATTCCCTAGAATCTTGCTTCTTAAGGACTTGGGCTTGGCACCTGGGCTTGATTTCTTTGGGCATGGATGTAGGTGGACCTTTGAAATCATGGGTGCCCTATTCTAAGAATATGCTCTGGCATCTGGAAGGGAATCTGGATGTCTGGAGGGCATCTGGAAGGAATCAGGGTTTCTAGATGCATCTTGGATCCTGGGTTGTCACACAAAATCCAATAGACTGATGTAGTGGCCTCTGACTCCTGGATGTGGCCTGGTGGAACTCCAAAATATGGTAACCTCTTCTCTTGTACAAAAATTGAGCTCATATTAGACTCATAACTGATATACAGGACTCAAAATAATGGCTAGGTTGAGGGTTGAGACAAATCAACTAACCTCAACTTATTACCGGACTCAATTCTAGTTGATTATAAAATTTGACACATGGATAGGTAAACCAAATAGGGCACAGTAATTTGTGTTTGATCTTGGTGCCCCCACCATGCCAAGAGAGCCGACCTGAACCAAAAAGTGCCGCCTCCTAGAGTTCAAAATTTTTAATATTCAAGTTCGAGCCGACCTGAGCTACAAAGAGCCGACTCGTCCAAAGTGAAGTTTTGCATCCTGAGACAAAGAGCCAGTTGCATTGAAGATTTGGCGACTCGACCCATCAACTCGAAGGATCCGAGCTGACTCGAACATCATTTTCAAGTATCCAATGGCTAGTTCCAGAATTTGTTTTTGAATGCTAAAAGGTGCTCCAACGGTCACAAATCATTCCCTAATGGTGTACAACGGCTAGAACTACCTTGGGATGATTAAAGACTTTAAATTTGAAGGATTTGAACTTCGTTGAAGCAATGAATTAGAGAGTTCTTCAAAGAAAAGAGAGCTTTATTGAATATCCTACCTACCAACAGCAAAAGGGCATAAGAGCATTGAAGTCAAGCTTTAAAGTCTTCACCAACTCCAATTTAAAGCTTGAAACAACTTCTAAAAGAAGCAACTAAAGTCATTAAAGCTTATTCAAGTGCATTCAAGTGGACTTCCAACAAGCTGCATCGGTAACTATTTGACAAATTGAATTTGTCATTCTTCTTGCATTTATTTTTAATTCAACTTTTGAATTGTTGGGTTATTGGTGAGCCCGGTTGAAAAACCAAATAGATTCTTGGTGAGCCTTGTTAAAACCAAGGGTTAGATTTTTGGTGATCCTTTGAAAACCAAGTTGGGTTATTGGTGAGCCTATTTGAAAAACCAAATAGGTTCTTGGTGAGCCTTGTTAAAACCAAGGGTTAGGTTCTTGGTGATTCTGTGAAAACCATGTTGGATTTCTTTGGTGAGCCTGTTAAAACCAAAGGGTGTTGGGTTTTCTTTGGTGATCCCGTAAAACCAAAGTGTAGAGGTTTTGGATTATGATCCCATAAAACAATCCTACTGTATTCGGGTATGAATATATTGGAAATCCCAAGTGGTATTTTGGATAGTGGACGTAGGAGCTAGATTGGTCCGAACAACTATAAATTTGGTGTGTTTGTGTTGTGCTTTTTTGACTTTATTTAGCTTCTGCATTTTAGAATTTTATCACAAGCACCTACCACTTGCAAAGGATTTTGAATTGCACATTACTTGACTTCAATTTTTTAAAAGATCAAATTTACTCCCCCTCTTGGGTAGCCATCTAGGCAACAACTGGTATCAGAGCTTTGTCTCTGATTATCTTAGAGTAAAGATTGATGGCTCATCCCATGAGTACATCTTTGGCCGAATGCCAGTCAACTAATAGACCTCCACTCTTCACAGGCACAAATTATTATTATTGGAAAGCATGAATGAAAATCTATATTCAAGCTGTTGATTTTCAACTGTGGAAGGTCATTCTCAAAGGGCCAAATATTATCATGACTAAAATTGATGGCATGGATGTTCCTAAGCCTGAAGAGGATTGGGATGAACACGACATGAAGATGGGAGAATTGAATGCCAAAGTAATGAACTTGCTTTACTGTGCTTAGGATTCAAATGAGCTTAATTGAATTTTCATCTACTCTTCAGCGAAAGAAATTTGGGATAAACTTGAAGTGACCCATTAAAAAACTTCATAAGTGAAAACTTCAAGGATAAATCTTTTAGTGCATAACTATGAATTGTTTAAAATGGAGCCAAATGAAAGTGTTTCTGCCATGTATACTAGATTTATTGATATTATTAATGGTTTAAAAAGTCTTGGTAAGGTATACTCAAATGCTGATTTAGTACAGAAGATTTTGAGATCACTTCCTGATAAATAGGATCCTAAAGTCACTGCCATCCAGGAAGCTAAAGATTTGAACATTCTATCAATAGATGAATTAATGGGATCTCTCATCACACACGACCTAGCCATGTAGCATAGAATGGATGATGATCAGAAAAAGAAGAAAACAATTGCATTCAAAGCTGCATCGAAATCAAAAGATGATGAAGAGACTGAAGATGACTCTACCTCCTTTGAAGATGATCTTGAAGATGAAGACATTGCAATGGTCGTGAGGAGATTCATAAAGTTTATAGGAAAGAAGAAAGGAAGATATAACAGAAAACTCCATAAACGAGGAGAACAATCATGAGAAAAGGACAAGGATAAGGAACAAGTCCTCACCTGCTATAAATGTAGGAAACCAGGATACATTCATCCAGATTGTCCTTAATTAAAGAAATTTTTCAAAAAGAATAAAAAGAAAGCGATGGTTTCCACGTGGATTGATAGTGAAGACTCCACTTCAATTGAAGAAGAAGAGACCACGAAAATAGCAAATTTATATCTAATGGGTCTTGAGGATGAGGTAAATTGCCCCAACTCACAAATTAAATTTATTTTTGAGGAATTAAATTCTACATTCCATGATCTATTACCTGAATTTAAAAAGACACGAGTAAAGATTAGATCATTAAAGCATATCAATAATTCTTTACTCAAAGAAAAAGATGAGATTTTAGAAAAGAACTATTTATTGTAAAAAGAACATCATACCTTTTCTGAAAAATATAATGCCTTGAAAATTAAGAATAGAGAATTTCATGACAAAAATAATATTTTGATGAAAGAAAACAATGAGCTGAAAAAGGAGGTTGAAAAACTCAAACCACTTGTTGAAAAATTGACTTTATCTTTTAATAAGCTTGAGTTAATTATTAAAGATCAAATAATTTCTAGAAATAAAGCTGGAATAGGTTTTAATACTTCAAATTCAAATTACATTTCAGCTACTACATTTCTGAAACAAAAAGATTATCTTCCCAAATTTACTTCTCATAAAACCTTTATTACAAAAGACTCTATTTCCATTTCAAAACCTACTTTATATGTTCCTATAAATTTAAATACAAAACATGCTATTTTTGCACTTCATGCATATAGAACTTCAAAGTCTAAATTATTTCAAAATTTTAGAATCCGATGTTTTGTTTGCAAAAAATTAGGACATAAAGCTTTCAATTGCAATATTATTAAAAATGTCCATAGAACATCAAGAAAAATTTGGGTTCTCAAAGGGACCACCTCAGCTAACCTGAAAGGATCCAAGTTAGCTTGGGTACCTAAAAGCAGTCCTTGACTTTCTTACATGAATGTCTTGCAGTCCAGAAATCAAAGAAAAGATGATATCTTGACAGTGGCTGTTCAAGGCATAACATGGGTGACAAGGATCAATTTATCACCCTGGAAATGAAAGAAGGAGGTATGGTTACTTTTGGAGACAATGACAAAGGAAAAATAATCGGAATTGGTAAGATCAAAATAACCCCCTTTACTTTTATTGAAAATGTATTGCTAGTAGATAAGTTGAAGCACAATCTATTGAGTATTAGTCAATTATGTGATAAAAGCTTCAAAGTCATCTTCGAATCATCTATGTATATAGTAACAAACTCTCTTGACTCTAGCAGTAAATTCATTAGACATAGACTAGGAAATATTTTTGTGGTAGATCTAAATGATCTTGCCATGTCAAGTAGCTCTAGTCTAGTAGCAATGAATGCTAAGACCAAGGAGTCTTGCTTAATATAGCATAGACGATTGGGTCATGATAGCATGCATACTATTGCCAAGTTGATTTCCAAAAATTTTGTCAGAGGCATGCCTAAGTTTAAAGTTGATTTCAATCATGTTTGTGATGCATGCCAAATGGGTAAACAAACTAGGAGGAGATTTAAATCCAAAAATCTGATTTCAACTTCTAGACCTTTAGAACTACTTCACATGGATTTATTTGGTCCAACTAGGACCACAAGCCTAGGAGGTATGAAATATGCCCTTGTGATTGTAGATGATTTTTCCAGATTTACATGGATTTTGTTTATTGCACACAAAGATGATACTTTCAAAATATTTTGAAAATTTTACAAAAATGTTTTAATTCAGAAAAATCTTTCTATAATTTTAATTAGGAGTGATCATGAAACTGAATTTCAAAATCAATTCTTTGATGAATATTGCACTGAGCATGGCATTGATCACAACTTCTCTGCTCCTATAATACCACAACAAATTGGTGTTGTAGGGAGGAAGAATAGGATTTTGGAAGAGATGGCCAGAATAATGTTATGTGAATGTAATCTTCCTAGGTACTTTTGGGCAAAAGCCATGAACACTACCTGTTATATACTAAATCGAGTTTTGATACGACCAATTTTAAAGAAAACACCCTATGAACTTTGGAATGAAAAGAAACCCAATATAAATTATTTTCATGTGTTTGGATGTAAATGCTTTGTACTTAACAATGGTAAGAATAATCTAGGAAAGTTTGATGCTAAATCTGATGTAGCTATTTTTCTTGGTTATTCACTACATAGCAAAGCATAAAAAATTTTTAATAAAAGGACTCTTACTGTTAAAGAGTCGATGCATGTCATTTTTGATGAAACTAACCCATCACCATCTAGAAAAGATGAGTGTATTGATAATGATGTAGATACCATTCAAAAAGAGATGGAAGATATGAGTATTCAAGAAAGTCAAATTGAAGAAGGAGAAGAAACGGTAAGTAAGGATCATACCGATTTACCAACTGAATAGAGGTACGCTACTTCCCATCATAAAGAATTAATTATTGGTGATCCTTCTCAAGGTATAAGGACTAGATCTGCAAATAGGACTATACATAACTACCTAGCTTTTGTATCTCAAATAGAGCCTCATACCTTAGAAGAAGCAGAAAATGATCCAAACTAGATGTTAGCCATGCATGAAGAACTGAACCAGTTTGAAAGAAATAAGGTTTGGACACTAGTTGATAGACCTAAAGACCACCCAATTACAGGAACCAAATGGGTCTATAGTAACAAATTAGATGAACAAGGAAATGTCATTTGAAACAAAGCTAGATTAGTGGCAAAGAAATATAGTCAAGAAGAAGGTATAAATTTTGATGAAACTTATGTACCTGTAGCAAGATTAGAAGCCATCAGATTACTCTTGCATTTGCTTGCTATATGAATTTCAAACTTTTTCAAAAGGATATGAAAAGTGCATTTTTAAATGGTTTTATCGCCGAACAAGTTTTTGTAGAACAACCATCGGGTTTTGAAAATCATGCTTTTCCAAACCATGTGTTTAAACTCAATAAAGCTTTATATGGTTTGAAATATGCTCCTAGAGCCTGGTATGATAGACTTAGCACTTTCATAATTGAAAATGATTTTTCAAGAGGAAATGTTGATAAAACTCTTTTAATTAAAAAGAAAAATCATGATATATTAGGTGTGCAAATTTATGTTGATTATATTATCTTTGGTGGAATTAATGAATATTTTTGTGAAGAATTTGCTAAGCTAATGCAGGGAAAATTTGAAATGAGCCTAATGGGTGAACTGAATTACTTCCTCGAACTTCAAGTAAAAAAGTCAAAGGAAGGGATCTTCATTAACCAATCTAAATACACCAGAGAATCATTAAGAAGTTTAGTATGGAGACGAGTAAACAAATGAACACACCCACGAGCTCAACTTGCAAATTGGACAAAGATGAAAGTGGATCCAATATTGACCAAAAGCTATATCGAGGTATGATTGGATCCTTATTATGTTTAACTACAAGTAGACCAGATATCTTGTAAAGTGTATATGTATGTGTTAGATTTCAATGTAATCCCAAAGAACCACATATGCTTGTTGTTAAAAGAATATTGAAATACTTGAAAGGTACAAGTAATCTGGGTTTTTGGTTTTCAAAAAATCAACATTAAATTTAATTAGATTTTTTGATGCTGATTATGCTGGTTGTGAAATAGATAGAAAAAGCATTAGTGGTACTTGTCAATTTCTAGGGTTGAATTTAATCTCATGGCACTGCAAAAAATAACACTCGGTAGCACTTTCTACTGCTGAGACAGAGTATATTACAGTAGGGAGTTGTTGTACGCAAGTGTTGTGTATTAAACAACAACTAGAAGATTTTGGTGTTTCTCAATGCAAACTTACTATTAAATGTGATAACACAAGTGTTATAAATTTATCTTAAAATCCTGTTCAGTATTCTATGACTAAGCACATAGAGATTAGACATCATTTTATTAGAGACCATATTTTGAATGGTGACATAGAACTAGAATTTATCTCAACAGATAAATAACTAGCTGACATCTTTACCAACACAATAAATCAGGATGGATTTGAGTTGCTTAGACAAGAATTAGGGCTATGTTATCCT
Source organism: Areca catechu (assembly GCA_021397845.1). Taxonomy (NCBI): domain Eukaryota; kingdom Viridiplantae; phylum Streptophyta; class Magnoliopsida; order Arecales; family Arecaceae; genus Areca; species Areca catechu. The sequence continues at coordinate 75,740,477 of CM038041.1, forward strand.
TTCTAGACTTAGTAAACCTAATTTCCTTCAAGAACTAAGAAAAAATTATCTAGAAAACCTCCTATAATTACTCATGATTTTTTGAACAACATTCCTTGAATCATTTAGTATATCGAATTAAATTTCTAGACCATTTGATTTCATGTGGAAAGTTTCTATTCAAGTCGACTCAAGCAATTTTGCTCTAGTCAAGCTAGCTCGAATATATGAGTCTTGTACTCTTGCTCTGGTTGAGTCGACTATGTCTTTGCTTAGTCGACTCAGTGTTCTGGTTGTTCTGAGTTCGCTCTGATCAAGTGGACTTGGATATATTTAGGTCTAAGTGAGCCGACTCGCATGTCAGAAAATTGCTATTTCGGAAGTTCTGAACTATCTTTTCTAAGTACTTCACTCTTTTACTTTACTTTAAACACACTCCACTTCCCATGAAAGCTTTACTATTCTCCCAAAAATCATTCCCTAGAGCTTAAAATTCTTTAATTCCTCTGTAATGGCTCCTCGAAGATCTACGAAGAAGGTTCTTCAAATCGATGAATCAAACAATCGAAGTATAGATGTAAGAAAAAGAAGGGAAAAGAGAAAAAGGTCTGCTCCAGTCCAGCAAGATGAAGAAACTCCTTCTCCTCCCGTACAGCATGTGTCAATGATCGATCGTCCTGTCACTTGTGGAAAAAGGATCAACTTTGCATTCCTAGAAGAAATGGGAATGAAAATCGGAAACTGGATAGAGAGTCAAGGGTGGAAGCATTTATGTTCTTTGGATACATTGACCTACCCTTCACTGTTATGGATTATTTATGAAAATATTATCATTAAAGAATTTCATTTGGAATCTATAGTCAAGGGGAAGATAGTTATAGTAGATGAAGAAAGATTGGGCAGATTGGTGCAAATGCCAACGAACGGTGCTGCTGAGCTTCTTTTACCAGACAAGGAACACATTCTAAAATTAATTTTGGAAAAAGAATATGTGAGCACAGTCCAACATGAACAAGCCAATCTACTATCGAAGAAAATAAGGCTGCTACACAACATGATCAACAGAATATTTCTTCCAAGAACTGGCCACTTTAATTGGGTCAGTGAGAAGGATATGACAGTTATGGGACACTTAATTGAAGAAAGGCCTCTCAACCTTTCCTACATAATGATGATCCAAATGACTGAAGCAACAAGAAAGGTCAAAGCCTGTCTACCCAATGGTATGGTCTTCACTTTGTTATTTGAAGAAGCATGAATTGACTTATCAAATGAAATAGGCAAGCCATTACACCACTTTGATATCTACTCCTTCAATTCACTAAAACGAATGGGATACAAGTTGCAAGAAGGAGAATGGATAAGAAAATGCCTAGTCATGTTGCTGCTACCATTTCTGAAGAAGATGAAGCTGTTAATGAAGGAGGGACTAAAGAAACAATGGTTACTCCATCTGAGCTAAAAAATTTGATACTTCAAAAGATTGAAACTATCTCCAACTCTTTAACTGATCATATGGATTCTATAATTGAGGAAATCAAAAAGTCAGTTGACATTAGATTGCAGAAATTAAGATCTGAATAAGAGCTTCACCAGCAAAAAGTGGATAAGGAAATGGAAGACTTCAAGGAAGAAATCAGAAGCATCATACTGCAATCACAAAAGGAAATTGTTCCCACTAAAGATACTCCTCAACAGATCATCAAGGAATCACTTGACATTCCTGCTCTTGTTCCTTTATCTGATCCACCTAAACCTACTAAAACCAAGAAAGAACCCAAAACCAAGAAGACTAAAGTTCTTAGAGCCCCTGTTAGAACTAGATTCAGGGATTTAAGGTTTAAACCCTTGAAAACTAAAACCTTTGATAGAGTTATAGAAGTAGGCTTCTCTTCTTCTAATGAAGAAGAAGAAGAATAGATCTTTTAGTTAGTCTTTTGGTTGTTTCTGAATTTATCAATGTTATACTTTTTATATTCTGCAATATGAATGTACTTCCATTTTAAACTTGTATGAAAATCTTATCAATGAAGTATCCTTTGATTTTCTTTACTATCGTGTACAATGATTCAATCTTTGCACTTGTTATAGTACAACTATAATAAAATTTTAATTATAATTTCTAAGTTGAGAATGTGAAATTATCTTAAACAAATATTAAAAACTTTCTCAATCTATTTCAAAATTTGAGCTTTATTCGAAATCACCTTTTTGATTGATTTACAAAAAGGGGGAGAATTATGTAAAATATGAAAAGAAAGATGGGAGAAATATGAAGACAATAGAAAATTAGTAAATATGTTGAGCTTCCTACCAACAACTCTTAAAGTGCATAAAATCAGTGAAAAAGGGTGAGCACAAAAATGATAGCAATGCTTAAACAACTTTAAAATCTAGAGAAAGGGAGAGATTCTCATGAAATGATCTTGCTCTAATTATTATCTTAATGCTCTGATTACTATTGCATGCTCTGATTTACAAATTGATGTTAATTCTATAAATTTTTTTTGGAACTCTGATACTCCATGTTTTGTACTAATTATAATATCATAAAGCATGAGAAGTTAAATACTTTGATGATATACTATGATATCATCTCTTGAGCTTTGATACTTATTTACTAATTCTATTTGCTTTTATACATGTGAATATTTAATTTTCAAATACTTTTATGCATGTAAAGTGTAAAGAATTTTTCATGCCCAGTATTTTGTCATCATCAAAAAGGGGGAGATTGTTGATCCCATTAGTGATTTTGAAGATAACCAAACATTGGAGCATGTACATTTATTTTTGATAACTCTTCAAATGTTTGAAATGTTTTTGTAGGATGAATAATATGTTCAAACTTCAACTCCTACACTTCTATTTTCTTGATTGAGTTGTGTTGTAAATATTTTTGTAAAAGAAGAATCCATTCAAAAATGCTAAGAAAAATCAATTAAAAGGGTTACTTCTGTGAGTGTGTGTGTTCCATGAATTTTAGTTTGAGTTGGTTTGTGTAAAATTGTAAAAGAGTTGGTGAGAGTTTCTTTTAAGTTCAATTGTAAAAATTCTGAAGAAAACACTCAAGCCAACCCCAAGTGATGAAGAGCCGACTCTACTTACTGGCATGCAGCAAGGATTTTGGATCGCAACAATCCGAGGTGACTCAATCGAAAGCGAACCAACTCCAGTGAATCCGAGTCGACAAGAAGCAGTCTAAGCCAACTCCTCCAGAGTCCATTTTCTGATGATTTCTGAGAATAGCCAGGTGAGCCAACCTGAACCAAAAAGAGCCGACTCCTCGAGTTCAAAATTTTCAAGATTCAAGTTCGAGCCAACCCGAGCTACAAAGAGTCGACTCGTCCAGAGTGATGTTTTGCACCTTGAGACAAAGAGCCAACTGCAATGAAGATTTGGCAACTCGACCCATCGACTCGAAGGATCCAAGCCGACTCGAAGGAATCCAAGCCGACTCGAATGTCATTTTCTGGTATCCATAGGCTAGTTCTAGAATTTGTTTTTGAATGCTAAATGGTGCTCCAACGTTCATAAATTATTCCTCAATGGTCTACAATGGCTATAACTATCTTGGGATGATAGAATACTTTAAGTTTGAAGGATTTGAACTTCCTTAAAACAATGAATTAAAGAGTTCTTCAAAGAAAAGAGAGCTTCATTGAATATCCTACCTACCAATAGCAAAAGAGCACAAGAGCATTCAAGTCAAGCTTTCAAGTCTTCACCAACTCCAATTTGAAGCTTGAAACAACATTGGGAAGAAGCCACTAAAGTCATTATAGCTTATTCAAGTATATTCAAGTGGACTTCCAACAAGCTACACCAGCAACTATCAGACAAATTGAGTTTTTCATTCTTGTTGCATTTATTTTCAATTCAATTTTTGAATTGTTGGGTTATTGGTGAGCTCGGTTGAAAAACCAAATAGGTTCCTAGTGAGCCTTGTTAAAACCAAGGGTTAGGTTCTTGGTGATCCTGTGAAAACCAAGTTGGGTTATTGGTGAGCCCGGTTGAAAAACCAAATAGATTCTTGGTGAGTCTTGTTAATACCAAGGGTTAGGTTCTTGGTTTTCCTTTGAAAACCAAGTTGGGATTCTTTGGTGACCCTGTTAAAACCAAAGGGTGTTAGGTTTTCTTTGGTGATCCCATAAAATCAAAGTGTAGAGGTTTTGGATTGTGTTCCTACAAAACAATCCTATTGTATTCGAGTGTTAATATAGTGAAAATGTCAAGTGGTATCTTGGATAGTGGATGTAGGAGCTGGGTTGTTCCGATCCACTATAAATTTGGTGTATTTGTGTTGTACTTTCTTGACTCTGTTTAGCTTCTACATTTTATAATTCTATCACAAGCACCTACCACTTGCAAAGGATTTTGAATTGCATATTACATGCCTTCAATTTTTTAAAAGATCCAATTCACCCCCCTCTTAGGTAGCCACCTACACAACAACTTGTGCACAACAACTCCCTACAGCAACATACTCTGCCTCAGTAATAGATAGTGCTACTGAGTTTTGTTTCTTACAGGGCCATGAGATTAAATTTAGTCCTAGAAATTGGCATGTGCCGCTAGTGCTTTTTCTATCAATTTTATGACTAGCATAGTTAGCATCCGAAAATCCAATCAAATTCAATGAAAAATATTTTGAAAACCATAGACTTAGATTGCTTGTTCCTTTCAGATATCTTATGATTCTTTTAACAGCAAGCATATGTGATTCCTTATGATTAGATTGTAATCTATCACATACGCATATACTAAACAAGATATCAGATCTACTTGTAGTTAAGTATAACAAGGATCTGATCATACCTTTATAGAGCTTTTGATCAATGTTGGATCCATCTTCATCTTTATCCAATCTGTAAGTTGGGCTCTTGGGTGTGCTCATTTGTTTGCTTGACTCCATACCAAACTTCTTGATAATTTCTTTGGTATATTTGGCTTGGTTAATGAAGATTCTTTCCTTTGTTTGTTTCACTTGAAGTCCAAGAAAGTAGTTAAGTTCATCCATTAGGCTCATTTCAAATTCTCCCTGCATTAACTTAGCAAATTCTCTACAAATATTTTCATTAGTTGCTCAAAATATAATGTCATCAACAAAAATCTATACAACTAATAAATCATTATCTTTCTTCTTAATGAAAAGAGTTTTGTTAACATTTTCTTTTGAAAAATAATTTTCAATCAAGAAGGTGCTAATGTTGACTCCATTATTGATTTTGATGATAAGCAAAATACTTAAGTATAAGTTGAGTACTAACCATTCCTTTGAAGTATATTCTTATAGAAAAAGGTGCTCATCAACTTAACAAAATATTGATTGGTTGAAAAGCCCAAATATGGATGAAAGATCTACTTAAAGAGAATTTTGGTAGTTGAAGAATGCTTGAAAGGATACAAGAAGTCAACACAATTCTATTTCAGCAAAAGTTTAGCTATTTTTGTAAAAATCTCAATGAAGTACCGACTCAAAGTGTCGACACATGACTATGGAAGTGTCGACTCATGCCGGTACATAAAGAGAGTTTCAAATGTCATGACTGAAGTGTCAATACATGGATGTCAAGTATCGACTCAAAGTATCGATACATGGATCAGCTCATCGCCTAAATCTTTTTGATTATAAAACTTGCTAAAGTTGAAGACTTGCCAGAAGTGTCGACACATGGATACTAAGTGTTGACTCAAGTGTCGACTCACCCGAGGAAGTGTCGACACATCTATGATTTCCAGAAAGCTTCATTAAAGATATTTGAACTAGGTGTTGACTCATGGATTGCAAGTGTCGACCCTATGTATCAGCTCACAACTTGAAGTGTCAACACTTGGAGTTCTAGGAATAGTAACGGCTAGTTTTTCAAACACAGAGCTCACTCCTCTTGGCTTCCAATGGCTAGTTTTTCATGTCTAACGGCTAGAAACTGAGTTTTAGGCCTTGGGAAGGTATTTAACTAATTCAAATCAAATCTAAACACAAAAGAATGAAAAGAGAATAACCAAGAGAACAGAAAGAAAAGCTTTCTTTCATATTCATTGAGTTCAACCACCTTCAAGCAAAAGAAGTCTCCAAGCATTCAAGAGCCTTCAAGAGCATTCAAGTTCAATCTTCTTTAGCATTAAGAGAGGCTTCATCAAGTTGAAGGCATTACTACAATAAAGCTTCAAAGAGATATCCACTTTTATTAGAAAGCTTTCATTGTTTCTTTACTTCAAACTTATATTTGTTGTAAAGGTTTTTGGTTAGCCTATTGGAAAACCAAAGAGGTTATTGGTGATCCTTGAAAACCATTTTGGTTTTCGGTTAGCATGCAAAACCGAGAAAGGTTGTTGGTGAGCCTTAAAACCATTTAGGTTCTTGGTTAGCCCGGAAAATCAAGTGAGGTTTTGACTTGTAAGCCTTATGAAAACAAGTCGGGTTTTGATTAGTGAGCCCGAAAAACTAATCAGCTATAATCAGTTGAAATTATAGTAAATTTTCAAGTGGGTCTTGGGGAGTGGATGTAGGTGCATTGGATAGTATCGAACTACTATATTTGGTTTATGTTTGCGATTGCTTGTCTCTTTCATTTGCTCCTCTTTTATTGCTTTTATATTTTTGCTGCATATTTATTGAAAGCAATTTGCACTGGAATATATAATACTTAGTTTGATTGTTGGATTGGTTCCTATACTTGCATTTAAATTTTTAGAGATCCAATTCATCCCCGCTCTTGGGTTGCTTATTGGGAAACAAGTGGTTTCAAAGCCCTATTCTCAGTTTATAGGTCTAACTGCCTTGAGTAAAGATCTATAGCAGCCCCAATTGGTACTACTATAGTTAAGGGACATGCCTCAAATAGACCTCCATATTTCAATGGAACAAATTATACTTATTAGAAATCTAGGATGAGATTTTACATGCACTCTATTGATTATAATTTATGGAAGGTTGTTGATAAGGGTGCACATATTCCTTCGATTCTAGTTAATGGTGTTTCCATCCCAAAGCTTGAAGAGGATTGAGATGAAAATGATATTAAATAATTCGAGATCAATGCAAAAGCAATGAATCTCATCTATTGTACATTAGATCCTAATGAGTTTAATAGGATTTCTACATGCACATCTGCCAAGAAAATATGGGACACACTTGAAGTTACCCATGAGGGTACCGATCAAGTGAAAAATACTAAAGTAAATATGTTAGTACACACTTATGAAACCTTCCGAATGGAACGAAATGAGTCTATCCCTGGCATGTAGACAAGATTCACAAATATTGTAAATGGAATGAGAAGTTTAGAAAAAATAATGTCTAATGCTGATCTTGTCAACAAAGTTCTCAGGTCACTTCCAACATCATGGGATCCGAAGGTGACAGCCATCCAAGAAGCTAAAGATGTAGACAAACTACCATTGGAGCAATTGATGGGATCGCTCATGACTTATGAGCTGAACTTAAAGCAAAAATCTATGGATATGGATAAAAAGAAAAGGGGGATAGCCTTCAAGTCTACTATTCAAGAAGAATCCATAAATGAAGAATCGAAAGAAGAAGAAGAAGAGAGAGTGAGGAAGCTCTTCTAGCAATAAAGTTCAGAAAATTAATGAAATGAAGGAAGTTTCCTTAAAAGAAAAAGTTCCAAAAAAACAAAGAGAAGGGAAAAGAAAAGGAGAAAGAAAAAGAAAAGAAGAAGGAAATACCTACATGCTTTGAGTGCAAGAAGCCTGGACACTATAAATTTGACTACCCTCTTCTAAAGAAGTCAAGGAAGAAGCTTAGGAAGAAAGCTATGATGGCAACCTGGAGTGATAGTGAAGACTCTAGCTCTGAAGAAGAACAAGCTAAAATTGCAAATCTATATCTCATGGCATATCAAGATCAAGAAGAGGTGTGTCTTGCAACCAAGGAAAATAAAAGGCTGTGGTATCTTGATAGTGGTTGTTCAAGGCACATGACAGGTGATGTGAAGCAATTCTGGTGAGGACACAAGAGCCAGGAAGAAGAAGCAAACCTTTTTCAATTCAATTTGGATCACCAATGAGTGAGTCCATGTGTTCTTCACAAAGAACACTCGAGTCCCAATTGTTCTGAGTTTGTAATTAAGTCAAATTGAGTTATAATTTGATCAAATTGAGTACAATTTGGTCAACTAGGATTGTTGAGTTATCAATTGAGTCCATTGAGTCCATCAATTGGTTTAAGAGTTTTGTAAATAGCATTAATTTGTTTTGTTTGGTGAATTATCCAATTTATGTCTTGTAATTAGTGCTTGAATAAGTCAAGGGGTATCATAAGTATCCAAGACCCAAGTCATCATCACCTTGGTGGATCAATTCTAGGTCAAAAAAGAGTTGTCCAAATTTTTCACCAGACAAGCGGACATCCAGACATCAAGACATCCGGACATCTGGACATTGAGACATCCAGACATTTGGACATCAAGACAAATTAAATTTCATTATTATCCAAGATAGGTGCCCTATCCAATTCCCTTTCATCACCAATTTGAGATTCCAAGGAGATGCCAATTGAGAGGAGTAAAGCAGAAGGACTCTTGCTTCTCATCTGGTGCCCTCCCTCATTCTCTCTTGTCGCCAACTCCAGATGATGCCCACCCATGGTTCATTCAAAGTTTAAATGGGAGGAAGTGTCCAAGATAAGTTGAGGTTCATCCAAAATTCAAAGGAGGAGTTATCTTCTATCTACTTTCAAATTCAAAGGAGGAGATATTTTCATCCAAATTCAAATTCAAAGAAGAGTTCCAAGGCTAAGGAAGAGTTCAGAATTCAAGTTTGATAGATGTCTTAAGATGAAGATAAAGTCTTGAAGTTTAAATGGAAGCCCCCTCATCCAAACCTCTTTCAAATTCAAATGAAGGGTTCAAATTCGAAACCTTTGAGGCTACTTCTTATCCCATGTTGCCGATCAAGGAGTTCAAAAAATTCAGATGTGATGCCAATTGAGATTTGCACCAAATGAGAAGAATGATTAGCTCCAAGAGAAGGATTAGCATGCCATCTCAATCTTAAATTTGTCGCACATTTTTTTCATGAAGCCAGAATATTTCATGTTGTCACGAAAGCCATGAAAGGTCTATTCAAAATTCAAAATTTCAAGGGGAAGCCAAGAAGCCAAGGAGTGTTTGAATTAGAATTTAAATTTAAATGTAATTTGAATTCAAAGGAGTCCTATGATATCTTCATGTATGAAGAACCCTATAAATAGGACCCCCTTGTAATTAATTTTTATTCATGAAATAAAGATGCATTCTTTCTTCCACAAAGTTGGGTTAGGTTTTAGTGTTTTACTCTAAGGGTGGGGAGGTCCTTAAGAGTTCAAGGCGGGGATGTCCATGAGAGCTCAAGGCAGTGAGGTCCTTGAGTGGAGGTTCTACAAGATTCGACAAGCTACTTCCGATCTTCTTCAAACTCTACACATCCAACCCTTCTTTTTTTCATTTTCAAACTGATTTACTTCATTATTAAAGTCTTGTTTGCTACTTTCTCTGTAAATCCCAGGTGTTCAAGGACTTTAGAGGATGGATCCTATGCTTCCGAACCGAGATCCGACGGTAGATCTAAAATCTGGAGTCCTGATCTTCATCGTGCTGCGAGATCTGAGCGACCAAGCAACCGATCTATACGAAGTCAAAGAGAATCTCTATTAAGGTAAGCAACCAATCCTTTCTCATTAGATTTGGTAGTTGAAGCATGGAATAGCCTAATCTTGGATGGTTTCCTAGCCATCAGGTACTTATTTTTTATAGCATATGGATCATATTGCAGGTAAGTAGTTAGTTTCTTTCTTTAATCTCTTTAGTCTATTATGTTTAGTTGCTTTACTGCTATGATCATTGCTCTTTAAAACATCTTAAACTAAAATTAGATCATCTTACACCGTATCGCATCGTTCCGCATCATCTTATTGGTATCAGAGCATTAGGTAGGATTAGGGTTTCATGCTTGTTGAATACTCTTTAGGTACTCGGATCGGGTGCTTCACCATGGCCGTCCGGTTATAGGAAAAAGTAGGGCTACAAAATCCTCACATCCCTTTCAAAGAAGATTTTCTATGGCATATAGGGGTACCACTGTGAATTGACCTTTGAAGAAGAAAACGAAGAGAAATGCATATTTAGGGTTAATTTTCTGCATCCCATTCATTCCAGTATATAGTTTGTTATTTTAATTGTTTCTACATAAAAGAAGATTGGAAAATTCTAATTTTTATTTTGTTTGATTTGCTAGATTTGTTTTTATTTTTTGATATTTTCTTAGAATTTAATACAGTATGTAGAATTTCTACAAGCCTGATTACTTCTTGAGAACATTTATGCTTCAGAATTTCAGCATATAGTTTAAATTCCATAAAAGTTTAATTTCTATAATTTAAAATTTAAAATTTAAAATTTTATAATTTAAAATCCAAATATGAAATATAAAATTAGAATTTGAAATTTAAAGTTTAAATTTTGAATTGCTAGTGCTATCTTATCTTATCTTGATTGTGCATTCATTTTACTTGAAAACACATAAGGGCAAGCAATATAACATAAGGGAAGGATTGAGACCCTTACCTTAGCCCAAAACAACCAACCCCATTTGCATAGTCCTAAGCCTTAATTAAAATTGAGTAGCACTTAAAGCTAGGGACAGCAACAGGTTAGGTTTTATATACGTGTTAACCCATTGTAGTACTCACTTCTATGTGTTCTTCTATGAATTGGTGTCTAAAGCTAGAGGTCCAGAGGCAAATGCCCTAAATAAACTGGTGGTTCTTTAATTAGGACCTCACAAAAGTGAGGGAAGCCTCCCACCACCTCACCTCTTACCTGGCCAATCGAGGAGTTACTACAGTCTTGGTTATTACCTTGACTAAGCACTATATTGGTGCTTAGGTCTAGGAACCCTAGACTTAGGTTGATTTGTATTGTTTGCACTACATGACTACTAGGGCAGGTACCCCATACCAAGATCAACAGGCTCAAGCCAGTACATCTGCATCTTTGGATTTCATTCCAGAAAACCTGATTCATAGTTTGACTGAATAGTTTAGGCATACTTTGACTGAATAGTTTAGGCAGTTGAGTGGTAGGCTAGACCAAATTGAGCATAGAATGGGAACCCTTGAGGAATCTCATGTGTCTCAGCCAGACATTATGCCTTCTAGACCTACTCCAGCTCATATTCCTAGAGCCCAATGTCCTGATCCTATTCCTAATCCAATTTATAGATGCCCAACTCAGGATGAAACTAAAGAAGATAAAGCCTCTAGGAGTGTCAAATTTGATGCACCCATGTTCGATGGAAACTTAGATCCTAAGGTCTATACAGATTGGGAGAGCGACATGGATCAATATTTTGAATGGTATGAAATGTCGAAGGAGCAAAAGGCAAAATTTGCAAAATTCAATTTAGTCCGACAAGCACGATTGTATTGGGGTAATACTAAAAGATTGACCCTTCAGAGAGGACACATGCCCATAGTTTCATGGAGGGATATAAAGGACAAGTTGAGAGAGAGGTATGTGCCATTAACATATCAACAAAGGCTATTGGATCAATGGCAGGACATGACCCAAGGTAGGAAGACCGTGATCGAGTACATTGTCAAGTTCGATGAGTTTGTTATGCAATGTGGTGTAGTCGAGCTAGAATTTGTGACACTATCTAGGTTTAGAAAAGGCTTGAATGAGGATATTAGAAGGGAACTATTTCTAAGGGAAGTATATGATTTGGACCATGCTTACCAGGTTGCTAGAGATTGTGAACGATTTCAAAGAAGACAACCTATCTATCGACCTGAACTCAATAGGTTTAGTAACCTAGAAATAGGTCAAGCCAAGTTCCTGTTAGTCGGCCTAGTCAACCCACACCAATAGGTCGAATGGATGATCGAGGAAAGGCACCAATTGGTCGAGTGGATGATCGAGGAAAGGCATCAATAGGTCATATGAATGATAGAGGAAGAGCACCTGTAGTACATGGAGAAGGAAGTCAGAATATAGAGTGTTATAGGTGTCATCAGGTTGGCCATTTTGCTAACAAATGCCCTGTACAGAACCTACACATTGGTGAGATGGGATAAGAAGAGGAACCTGAAGCAGATGAAGAGTGTGGAGAGGAAATATATGAAGCTAAGATTGATTTAGTAGAGGAGTATGAGGTAATGAGGAGGAAATAGAGTCACCTGACCTTGTAGGAGTTATTAGGTGTATTCTAGCTCAGACCAGGAAGGACGAGGACTGGCATATGACCAACTTCCTGCAAACCTTCATCAAATTAGGAGACAAAGTGTGTAAGATCATTATAGACAGTGGGAGCTGTATTATTGCCATTTCTTCCAATGCAGTCAAAAGTCTAGGTTTACCTACAGCACTCCATCCCAATTCCTATAAGGTTTCATGGATTAATGCAACCTCAATTCCCATTAAGTCGATTTGTCAGGTCACAATCTATTTCCAGTCATACCAAGAGAAGGTCTAGTGTGATGTGTTACCAATGGGAATTAGTAACATAATTTTGGGAAGACCCTGGTTATATGACCATGATGTTACCCTATTTGGAAGAGCAAATTCTTGTTCTTTTAATTATCAGGGTAAGAGGATAGTCATAAATTCAACCCCATTCAAGGATAACATTAAGAGGGGGTCCAATAATTTGAAAGAAGAGAAGCCAGGATTGAACCTAATTACTGCTAAGGAGATGGAAAAAGGAATCATTGGAGGTGCACCCATTGGAATTTTAGTGGTTAAAGAGACTCATGAACAACCTAAACCTGAACACCCTAAGGATGTTGTAGAGCTTTTGAAAGACTTTCAGGATGTGTTTCCTAAAGACTTGCCAAATGAACTGCCACCATTAAGGGACATCCAACATGCCATAGACCAAGTTCCAGGAGCTACATTGCCAAACCTCCAACATTATAGGATGAACCCTATGAAACACTTAGGGATGCAGAGACAAGTAGGGGAGCTTTTTCAGAAAGGATTCATCAGGGAGAGTCTTAGTCCTTGTGCAATTCCAGCCTTGTTAACCTCCAAGAAAGTTGGCACTTGGAGGATGTGTGTCGATAGTAAAGCCATCAATTAAATCACAGTTAAATATAGGTTTCCAATTCCCCATTTGGACGATATGTATGATATGATGGCTAGATCAACCATTTTCTTGAAGATTGACCTTAAAAGTGGCTATCATCAAGTTAGGATCAGAATTGGAAATGAATGGAAAATAGCCTTTAAGAATAAGGATGGTTTGTACGAATGGTTGGTAATGCCTTTAGGCTTGTCCAATGCTCCTAGCACTTTTATGAGGATAATGACCAAAGTATTAAGAGCCTTTATGGAAAAATTTGTGGTTGTATACTTTGATGATACCTCATATACAGTAGACAATGAAGGATCACTTAGACCATCTTTATCTAGTGTGTCAGACACTTAGGAAAGAGAACCTGTACACCAATCTTAAGAAGTGTAGCTTCATGACCACTAGGATAGTCTTTTTTGGTTTTGTTGTGACCCCAGAGGGAGTGTCAGTTGATCTTGATAAGATCAAATCAAAAGTTGAGTGGCCCATACCTAGGAATATCCATGATGATCGTAGTTTTCATGGAATAGCCACCTTCTATAGAAGATTTATCAAAGGATTTAGCACCATTGTGGCATCGATTATAGATTGCATTAAGAAGGGAACCTTTAAGTGGACTAAGAATGCTGATAGTACCATCCTAGAGATAAAAGAGAAGATGACACAAGCCCCGATCTTGAGACTTCCTGATTTTTCTAAAGTATTCGAAGTTGCTTGTGACGCTTCGGGTGTTGGCATAAGAGGAGTACTTAGTCAAGAGAGTCTTCCTGTAGCCTTTTTTAGTAAAAAATTAAACGAGGCTAAGTCCAAGTACTCAACCTATGATAAAGAGTTTTATGCGGTAGTATAAGCATTGAAATATTGGAGATATTATTTACTTCCACAGGAATTTATTTTGTACTCTGACCATGAGCACTTAGGTTTCTAAACTCTTAGAAGAAATTAAATCCAAGACATGCTAAGTGGGTAGAGTATCTCCAGTCTTATACTTTCGTGTTGAAGCTATTGGGGATTGTATCCCAAAGCCAGTCGTCTAGGCTGTCAATAGTTGTGCTATCTTTGTATTTGTATATGAATTCCTTTTAATAAATGAATGTTATTTATTTTGGCTATCCATCATATTTACATTTTCCTGTAAAGAACTCTTGTGTGATGGAGTCCGTAGAACTACATTGTTTGATATAGAGAGGATATATCAGGTAGTTCTTAAATTTGTTCATAATCAAAGGATACATTGTTATAGGATGATGATGTATCAGTGTAGATTGTTGTATGTCGCATTTGTTGGTTATCCTCTTAACCAAGGAGTGTGGAGACACTGGTGTGACATGCAAGTGAAATGTATGACATTTTACTGAACGTGACCATCTACGAAGTTCCCTTCTATCAAAATGGTTGCTCATGAAGGGATATAGATATATGTGTCACTCAGACCCATGGTCACCATGGCAGCTTGCAAGCAACTCACTATACTTTGGTTTCGGACTACCTGGATTTCTAATCCAGTGATGGAAGGTTTCTAGGTGTAGTCAAGTACTTGAGAAGCGGTGGTGGATCAAGATGGAGTTGACCTCTCCAAATAGTTTGGAGTGAATGACTCACTATATCTCAATTCAGCAAAACCTTGGCCAGGATAGTTTTTGTGAGGAGTCACAAAACTTGTGAGGTTGAGAAATGATCTGGATAAACCAAATTAGGGTTGGCAGTCGAACCCTAGGTCATCCTAAGCATTATGAGGTCAAAGGGATGAATTATACGACAACCATATGCCATAGGTTCTTGTGAGGTGCTCTACATCTTTGACCAATCCGGATGTTGGGTATCATTGCTAGATGAGGACTTTGACTAGTACTGAAAATGTTCCAGTGTTACCGGCTTAGTGTTCGAAGCTATGGGGTCACACACCATAGAGGATTTCTATTTGATCGTGAGGCTAATTGACAATTGAGAATCGTTTGCTATCACTAGTGATCAATGTGATTGATGATGTGTCGATACTTGAGGGTTTAACACTTGGCATTGACAAGAAGTATTTCTGGAAGACTTTTCTGGACGAGCCGACTCGACCCCTGCTTGAGCCAACTCAATTGAACAGTATGACTATTCTGTTCCCTGGACGAGTTGACTCAAATCTGTTCGAGTCGACTCATCTCTGCTCGACCAGAAATTCCTAGACTGTTATCTCGGAAGATTTTTTGGAAGGATTTTAGGTAAGGTTTGACCTGGTTTGAATTTCGAATTCAAACTAGTTTTGGCTCCAAGGTTATATGGTATGAAGGTCATACTTGCCTCCTTAGGTTGGACCCATTTGGTATGGCCTTGATCCTCTCCCCCATTCTCTACCCTTATCTCTCATCCTTCCTCTTTCTCCCTCTCATGGCTGCCCTTATAAATGAAGGTCATTGTAGTGCCTGCTAATGGTTACTAGAGAGACAACGGCAAAAGAAAAGAAAGAGAAGGGTTTGTGAGATTCTATGGATTGGGTGTGAGAATCCTAGCTTCCTAGCTAGGTCTTGGGAAGAGAGTCTTTGGGAATGGATTCCTGCTCTCCTCCTATTCTTCCTGAAAGAAGAAGATCAGCTAAGGATCCCGAAAAGCTAGCACTCCAAGGGAGTTGATCAGAGTCGAGCACAAGTGTGGATATCCTATAGAGGCTAGATGCGTGTATGGCTCGAGCATCCTCCTCCTCCTCATAGCACTTCCACTACTTCTCTCTTGGTATAAAGGTATGGTACTTTTATATTTATGTCCCTCTCTTGTTTTTGATGTTATATGCATGCTAGATCTTTATACTAGCTCCTGTTGTGGGCAGATTGGTAGATCATTTAGATTTTGTACCCAGCCTTCCGCTGTGCATGTTTTAAAATTATTTTAAAATGCATATATTTCTGCCCTATTTTCTTGCATATTGTATGCTTGGTGTAGGTGTTTTTCACCTTTAGAAACAACGAGCTGGTTTAGAGAATAAGGTTGTAGATGCCCTTAGTCACCGATCAATGTTGTTGAATTGTGTCAATACTGAGGTTGTTGGATTTGACAAGCTCAAGGAGCAGTATGAGTCTTGTCTAGATTTTTAGAAAATCTATGAGAAAATCAAGCAAGGACCATCTAGTTTGGATAGTGATTATACTTTGTGAGATGGTTATCTTTTTAAGAAAAATAAGCTTTGCATACCTAGAACATCCCTTAGAAAATTTCTGATTTGGGAGATCCATGTTGGAGGCTTAGCAGGACATTTTGAAAAAAATAAGACTATTCTAGCAATGGAGGACCAATTCTTCCGGCCAAGTCTTAAGAGAAATGTAGCTCAAATAGTGGCTAGGTGTAGAACTTGTGCTGTTGCGAAGCAGCAAAAGTAGAACACTGGCCTCTATACCCCTTTGCCTGCGCCCGACTACCCTTGGCAAGATCTAAGTATGGACTTTATTCTAGGTTTATCCAAAACCATGAGGTGACACGATTCCATCTTTGTCATGGTTGATAGATTTTCCAAAATAGTGCATTTCATTCCTTGTTCACAAACATTTGATGCCTCTAGAGTCACCAAACTTTTCCTAGATGAGGTGGTCATATTACATGGTTTACCCAAGACAATTGTGTCTGACAGGGATGTACGGTTCACTTATTTTTTCTGGAAAACCCTGCAGCATATGTTAGGGACTAAACTGAAGTTTCTACTACTTATCACTCTCAAACTGATGGCCAGACTGAGGTAGTGATTCGAAGTCTAGGAAACTTATTAAGATGTCTGGTAGGGGAGAATACTGGCAATTGGGACCTATTACTATCTAGAGTTGAATTTGCCTATAACAGTTCAATCAATAGGTTTACTGGTAAGAGTCCTTTTGAGATTGTATATGGGTACAAGCCATGAAAGCCATTAGATTTGATTCCATTACCCATGCATGCTCGCATTTCCGAATCAGCCGAGTCATTTGCACAACATGTCAAAGCATTGCATAAAGAAATCAGTAACAAAATTAAAAGGAGAAATGAATCATATGAGCACGAGGCTAACTTACATAAGAGATTTAAAAAGTTTAACGAAGGGGACTTCGTCATGATCAAGTTACACCCTGAACGCTTTCTAGTCGGAACCATGAATAAACTACATGCCCGTATTGCTAGACCGTATAGGATTATAAAGAAGATTGGACCTAATGCTTATATGCTAGATGATGCGGAACTATATATGCATGCAACTAATTTTTTTGTATTTTAAATATTGAGTTATATGTTTAATCCTGAAGATCAGACCAAGTAATGATGTAAAGAGTTTTATATAAAAATAAGAAACTAAAGCATGCATAACAGGACCTAAAAGCAATAGAAACGAAGGATCGCCAAGGCTGAGAAGCCTCAGTTGGGCTAGTTCACATAAAATAGGGCTATTGGCAGTAGAGGGGTAAACCTGGCAATGGTTGAAGTATCTGGTGTAGATCGTACATGAATAGGTCGCTCTCACTCGAGATGCGGCCTGGAAAATCAAGCTAGAGACCCGCGGATTCATGGCTTTCTACTCGGTGGTCCATTTTTGGCCCGGCTGGAGTCGTTGGATTCGTAAAAGCCAAGAGACCTACAAACAACCTTTCAGGGGTGAGGAAACAAAGTAAGGATGAAGTAGTAAAGGGAATATAGCAATGGGAAGAAGGTTTTGAGGTTAGGAGGCCAGGGTTTGAAGAGCTGGATGGTGGCTGGAGATTGGGCACAGAACACCGGGAAGAAGGATGGGCACACACAGAATCCCTTTTAGCACGCAGTAGGTAGCACACAGTTATTGAAGAATTTCAATATTATTTCATGATAAAAAGTTATTAAATTTTCATACAAGGGGACCCTTATATAGAGTCATGAGACTTAGGGCTCAAGCAAAAGAAAATAAGGAAAATAAGGGGTGACCACTTTCTTCCTAAAGTGTGTGGCTAAATATATGGGAGAAAATACTCTCCCACTTTCTTCCTAAAGTGTGGGGTTGAATACATAGAAGAAAACACTCTCATGCCATACAAAATCCCTCCAAATATGGTAGGTAGTGGGCAACCAGAGGGGAGAACCAAGCGGTGCCAACTTCTTACTTCTCTTGGCTTGGGGTGGACCACTTCTTTCCTAAGCAAGCTGGCATGAATCATAAGATTCATGTTTATCTATTTTGATTTTCTTTCTTATCATGCTGGCATGTGGAGTTGGTGTGCTTAGGGTGTGGAAGGGGTGTGCTGGCGTGTGGTCATCAACTCTTCAAGCATGGGCCGACTTCATGATCCTCCAGGTAATCCAAGGTGGTAAAATCCAGGGTGTGACTGGGACTCCCTGCGGTGCTGAGGTGGCATGCTAGGTGGCATCCTACACATGCTTGAGTCTCCTTCAACTGGGCTTGACTCAATACAGACTCAATACATGTGGACATGATTACGAGACTCGGAAAGAAAACTAGCTCAACATGAGCTGACTAGTACAAGACTCAAATAATTTTATAACAACTCGACTGGACTAATCCCTTATGACAAATGGACTCAAATACTACTAATTAATCAACAGAGGATTGAGAAGCCTCTATCTTATTCTGGTACCTCTGGTGTCCCCACCACTAGAACTACCATCTGAGTTAGGTATTAGTCTGACCTTCAATATATCTGATCTAATCGAGTTTAAGGAACCAATGGTGATACCTAGTGAGCCATTTTTGCCAGATCCCACCTTTGAGAATGACCCTATCCCAGAATGTCCACCAGCCAAATTACCAGAGAGAAGAGAAAAGATTGAGCAGATCATGGATGATAAGATCATAACTACTAGAAATAATAACTACCAAAGAAATCTAGTTCGTTAGCAAAGGAGACATGAGTCTAAGGATTCTTGGATCATAAGAGAGGATCTTCAAAAGTTGAACCCTGACTTGCAAGAACATTACCAGAGCCGAATTGACCCATACTTGATGGGGTCGAGTTCCTCCCACCCCAGGAGAATTGGTGAGGACATAAGAGCCAGGAAGAGGAAGCAAACATTTTCCAATTCAATAGGGATCACCAATGAGTATGTCCATGTATTCTTCCCAAAGAACACTCGAGTCCCAGTTATTCTGAGTTTGTAATTAAGTCAAATTCAGTTGTAATTTGATCAAATTGAGTGTAATTTGGTCAATTAAGATTGCTGAGTTACGAATTGTGTCCATTGAGTCCATCAATGGGTTTAAGAGTCTTGTAAATAGCATTAATTTGCTTTGTTTGGTGAATTGTCCAATTTGAGTCCTATAATTAGTACTTGAATAAGTCAAGGGGTATCATAAGTACCTAAGATCCAAGTCATCATCACCTTGGTGGATCAATTCTAGGTCAAAAAAGGGTTGTCCAAATTTTTTACCAGATATCCGGACATCCAGACATCCAAACATCAAGACATCTGGACATCCAGACATCGAGACATCCGAACATCTGGACATTTGGACATCCGGACATTTGGACATCAAGACAATTTAAATTTTATCATTATCCAAGAAAGGCGCTCCATCCAATTCTCTTTCATCTCCCATTTGAGATTCCAAGGAGGCACCAAATGAAAGAAGTAAAGCAGAAGGACTCTGCTTCTCATATAGCATCCCCCCTCATTCTCTCTTGTCACTTACTCCAGATGATGCCCACCCATGGTTCATTCAAAGTTTAAATGGGAGGAAGAGTCCAAGATAAGTCAAGGTTCATCCAAAATTCAAAGGAGTTATCTTTTATCTACTTTCAAATTTAAAGGAGGAGATATCTTCATCCAAATTCAAATTCAAATAAGAGTTCCAAGGCTAAGGAAGATTTCAAAATTCAAGTTTGAAAATTGTCTTAAGAAGAAGATAAAGTTTTGAAGTTTAAATGGAAGCCCCCTCATCCAAACCTCTATCAAATTCAAAACATTTGAAGCTGCTTCTTATCCCATGTTGCCGATCAAGGAGTTCAAAAAATTTAGATGTGACGCCAATTGAGATTAGCACTAAATGAGAAGAAGGATTATCTCCAAGAGAAGGATTAGCGCGCCATCTCAATCTTAAATTTGTCGCACATTTTTTTTATGAAGCCAGTATATTTCGTGTTGTCACCCAAGACATGAAAGTTCTATTCAAAATTCAAAATTTTAAGGGGAAGCCAAGAAGCCAAGGAGTGTTTGAATTAGAATTTAAATTTAAATGTAATTTGAATTCAAAGAAATCCTATGATATCTTCATGTATGAAGAACCCTATAAATAGGACCCCATACCAACCTTGTAATTATTATTCATTCATGGAATAAAGATGCATTCTTTCTTCCACAAAGCTAGGTTAGGCTTTAGTGTTTTTCTTTAAGGGCGAGGATGTCCTTAAGAGCTCAAGTCAGGGAGGTCCTTGAATGGAGGTTCAGCCGGATTCGATAAGTTGCTATCGATCTTTTTTAAACTCTATGCATCCAACCCTTCTTTTTTTCATTTTGAATCTAATTTACTTCATTCTTAAAGTCTTGTTTGCTTCCTTCTTTGTAGATCCCAGGTATTCAAGGACTTCAGAGGATGGATCCTTTGCTTCCAAATCGAGATCTGATAGTATATCTAATATCTATGTCCCGATCTTCACCTGCTACGAGATCTGAGCAACCAACCAGTCGATCTATCCCGAGTCAAAGAGAATCTCCATTGGGGTAAGCAACCAATCCTTTCTCATTAGATTTGGTAGTTGAAGCATGGAATATCCTAATCTTAGATGGTTTCCTAGCCATCGGGTACTTATTTTTTATAGCTTGCGAATCAGATTGTGGGTAAGTAGTTGGTTACTTTTTTTAATCTCTTTAGTCTGTTATGTTTATTTGCTTTACTGCTATGATCATTGCTCTTTAAAATATCTTAGACTAAAATTAGATCATCTTACACTGTATCACATCATTTCGCATCAAATTCACTTCTCTTGAAAAAATAAATGGAGGGAGTGTGACCTTTGTTGATAATTGTAAAGGTCAAATCATTGGTATAGGTGAAGTTCAAATTACCCTTTCTACATGTATTAATAATGTACTTTTGGCTGAAGGTTTAAAGCATAATCTTTTAAGTATTAGTCAATTTTACGATAAAGGTTTTCAAGTTATTTTTAAATCATCTTATTGCATGATTACTAGTCCTGATAAAAATGGAGTAAAATTCATTGTAAAAAGGCATGGTAATATCTATTTGGTAGATTTAGATGATCTATCCATGCCTAATGGGGAATGCCTAGTTACAATGAATTCTACTAAAGATGAGACTAGTTGGCTTTGGCATAGAAGACTAGGACATGCTAGTATGTAATTGCTTTCAAAACTTTGCAAAAAGGATTTAGTAAAAGATTTACCAAAACTTGTTTTTGAAAAAGATAGAGTTTGCCATGCTTACCAATTTGGAAAACAAGTTAAAACATCTTTCAAACCTAAAGGTTTTGTTACTACTAGAAGGCCACTAGAACTACTCCATATGGATCTCTTTGGACCAACTAGAACGTGTAGTCCAAAAGGTAAGAGATATGGATTAGTTATAGTGGATGATTTTTAAGATTTACTTGAGTTTTTTTTCTTGCTCATAAAGATGAATCATTTTCAGTATTTCTAAAATTTTACCAAAAAGTTTCAAATGTAAAAGGTACTTCAGTTATTTGCATACGTAGTGATCATGGTTCTAAATTTGAAAATCAAGATTTCAAAAAATTTTGTAACGAGAAAGGTATTGAACACAATTTTTCTGCACCTATGACACCTCAACAAAATGGGGTGGTAGAAAAGAGAAATCATACTTTAGAAGAAATGGCATGCATTATGCTTTGCAAAAATGATATACCAAGATATTTTTGGACTGAAGCTATTAATACTACTTATTATATTTTAAATTGAGTTTTAATCTGGCCTATTTTAAAGAAAACTCCTTATGAACTTTGGAATCAAAGAAAACCAACTTTAAAATATTTTCAAGTTTTTGGTTGTTAATGTTTCATTTTGAAAAATGGTAAAGTCAATCTTGAAAAATTTGTTGCCAAGTCTGATAAAGGTATCATTCTAGGATACTCTACATCAAGTAGGGCATACATAATTTTTAATAAATGGACCCTAGTTGTAGAGAAATCTGTACATGTAGTTTTTGAAGAGTCTACTAACAAATCCTGCAAAAAAGAGGATACTTCTGATACATGTGCAGGTGTTGATAAGCTATAAAAGCTGACATTGGATGATCAACCCTCTCAACAAAGTGAAGAAAATCAAGACAAAGATGAAAAAGGTGAAGCCATACAATCCATACCAAAGCACCAAGATCTACCTAAGGAGTGGAGGTATGCTCATGGACATCCTAAGGAATTAATCCTAGGTGATCCATGTAAAGGAGTAAGAACTCGATCCTTAATTAGAAATGAATATGATTATATTGCTTATATTTTTCAAGTAGAGCCTAAATATTTTGAAGATGCTGAAAAAGACCCCAATTGGAAAAATTCTATACAAGATGAACTAATTAAGTTTGATAGAAATAATATTTGGACATTAACAGAAAGACTATCTAATGTTTCTATTATTGGCACAAAATGGGTATTTAGAAATAAATTAGATAAAAATGGAATTGTAACTAAAATAAAGCTAGGCTAGTTGCCAAAGGCTACAATCAGGAGGAAGGAATTGATGTTTATGAATCTCAAACTATATCAAATGGATGTTAAAAGTGCTTTTCTAAATGGTTATATAGTAGAAGAAGTTTTTGTTGAACAACTGCCTAATTTTAAAAATCTTGAACATATTGATTATGTTTTCAAATTGCATAAAGCTTTTTATGGTTTAAAGTAAGCACCCGGAGCATGGTATGAAAGACTTTGCAAGTTTCTAATTAAAAATGAATTCTTTAGAGGTCATGTTGAAACAACTTTATTTCTAAAGAAGAAAAATGATGATTTATTAGTTATGCAAATATATAATGATGGTATTATTTTCGGTGCTACTAATAAAATTCTTTGTCAAGAGTTTGCTAAGCTAATGCAGGAAGAGATCGAAATGAGCATGATATAAGAACTTAATTTCTTTCTTGGAATCTAAATCAAGTAAACAAAAGATGAAATCTTCATCAACCAATTTAAGTATACAAGAGAAATCATAAAGAAGTTTGGGATGGAGACTACTAAGTTAATAGGTACACCTATGAGCCCCTCTTGTAAACTTGATAAAGATGAGCATGGTAAATCTATAAATCAAAAGTTATATAGAGGTATGATTGGCTCATTATTATATTTGATTGCTAGTAGATCAGATATAATATTCATTGTATGCATGTGTGCTAGATATCAGTCTGAACCTAAAGAATCTCATTTGTTGGCTGTTAAGTTCATTATTAGATACTTATCTAGTATAATTGATATTGGGTTGTAGTATTCTAAAGACTCATCTACTGATTTAATTGGATATTCTAATGCTGATTTTGCTGGGTGTAAACTGATAGAAAAAGTACTAGTGAAACTTGCCAATTTCTTAGAGTTAACATAATCTCCTGGTTTAGCAAGAAACAAACTTCAGTTGCACTATCCAAAACTGAGGCTGAGTATATTGCAGCAGGAAGTTGTTGTGCTCAAATCTTGTGGACTAAGCAATAAATTGAAGATTTCGGAATAAAATTAACTTGCACACCCATAAAATGTGATAATACTAGTGCAATACACTTAACTAAAAATCCTGTTCAACATTCTAGAAGAAAGCATATTGAAATTATTTATCATTTTTTTATCAATCATGTTAAAAATAATGATGTTGTGCTTGAATTTATTTTTATTGAATTGCAATTAGCTGATATTTTGACTAAGCCTCTCCAAGAAGATCGGTTCAGTATGATTAGAAGAGAACTTGGGGTCATTAATTTTTTTGATTGAGAATTTCTACTCTTTGATCCAAGAAAGATCAAATTTGATATCAATTACAATCAATTATCTTCAATTTCTCTGTAATACTAATAATTTTGATCAATACTTCATTTTTAGTTTTTAAATTTTAAGTCGAAGTGTCGACACTTGGCCATGTGTCATGAGTCGACACTTGAATGGCAACAGACCGAGAATAAAAGTGGCAACAAAGTATTTTCTTGGCACTTTTTCTCCTAATTCGAGCCGACACTTGCCCTCACACTATTTTATCAACTTCTTCATTCCAAATCTCGACTCAAACCCTCTCAAATTCCTATTTTGAATGGTTTTTGGTTCGATTTTTGCTGCAATCCCTCTCTTATTTAGTGTTGACCCCTAAAGTGATTTTGATGATAACAAAACATTGGAACATACATTTGGTTATCCAACAACTCTTCAAATGATTGACAAGTTTTTGTAGGACAACTACATTGACATACTTTCTAAAGCCTACAATCTTTATTGCATTGTGTTGAGTTGTAAAGTGTTCAGAATCTTGTAAAGAAGAACCCTACAAAAATTTCTAACTTAAATCAAGATAAAGGGTTACTTCTAGTAATTTTCAAGCTTCAATTTTTCTTGAATTTATTGTAAATAGACCTTAAAGAAGTATTCAAAGCTTGGCACAAGAGTTTTGGAGAAATAAATTTGATTTTGCTGAAGAACCACTCTCAAGCCGACTGGATGGAGGAACGAGCCGACTCTGGCACTGGCATAGGAAAGAAGTTCTCTGGCATATAGATCCAGCCGACTGGCACCAAGGCCCATCCAACTCATCCAGAACATGTTTGAGAATGTTCTAAGATTCTCAAGGATTTGAGCCGACTGCATTTTAGCCTTGCTGACTCATCCAGAACTTGGTTGAGATTACTCTAAGAGCCTCTAAGATTCGAGCTGACCGGAATTTAGTCTAGCCGACTCATCCAGAGTGATCCATTTTCTCAACTATGGAAGCTAGTCGACTGGCATTTAGCCCAACCGACCTGAACTTGATCCGAGCCGACTCGAAGATTGTCCGAGCCGACTGGAATGATGGGATCACCTCCAACAGCTAGTTCTAGTTTTTAGTTTTTGAATTCTAAAAGTGCTCCAACGGTAACCTATCACCTCCCAATAGTCTACAACATTCAAAATCAAGGGAAGGCTGTTGAAGTCTCTATAAATGAGGTATGAGAACATTCTTGGAGAGACTAATGAGTTAATGAACATTTATTGAACACTTATTGAAGTTAGAAGAGTGATAGCACTTGAGCTTTGAAGTCAGCCTTCAAGCATTCACCAACTCTTACTAGAAGCTTAAAGCATCGTTTGAGGAAAGCAAGGAAGCCATTGAAGTGCATTGAAGAGCATTCAATTGAGCTTCACTCGAGCTGTATCGGCGACCACCAAACAACAGAGTTTGTCATTTTTTTGTTGCTTATTTATTCTATTTTTAGATTACTTGGGTTATTGGTGAGCCAGGTTTTAAAAAACAAATAGGTTTCTTTGGTGAGCCTTTTAAAAACTAAAGTGTAGAGGTTCTAGGTGAGCCTGTGAAAACCTAGAGTAGGTTTCTTTAGCGAGCCCATTTTAAAAACCAAAGTGTAGAGGTTGGGATTATGAGCCTGTAAAACAGTCCGACTGTATTTCGGTTTAGGGGATATAGTGAAAATCCCGAGTGGTGAACTTAGGTAGTGGATGTAGGAGCTGGGTTGCTCCGAACCACTATAAACCTACCTTGTTCGTGTTGTGCTTGATTTACTTTTTAGCTTCTGCATTTAATCTCTGATTAACACAGCACCTAACCACTAATAGGAATTACTTGTGCACATACTTGCAAAAATTTTGTAATTCCCAATTCACCCCCCTCTTGGGAAAAGCCACCTGGGCAACAGCTTGTATCATAGAAGTGTTTGATTACTTGAGTAAAGATTGATGGCTCATCCCATGAGTACATCCTTGGCCGAAGGCCAGTCAACAAATAGACCTCCACTATTCACAGGCACTAACTATTCTTGTTGGAAAGCACGAATGAAAATTTACATACAAGCTGTAGATTTTCAATTATGGAAGGTCATCTTAAAAGGGCGACACATTCCCATAATTAAAGTTGATGGCATGGATATCCCTAAACCTGAAGAGAACTGGGATGATCATGACATGAAGATGGGGGAATTGAATGCCAAAGCAATGAATTTACTATATTGTGCTTTGGATGCAAACGAGTTCAACCGAATTTCCACTTGCTCTTCAGCAAAGGAAATCTGGGACAAACTCGAAGTGACCCATGAGGATACTTTCCAAGTGAAAATCACAAAGATAAATCTTTTAGTCCATAATTATAAATTATTTAAAATGGAACCTTCTGAAATAATTTCTGCCATGTTCTCTAGATTTACAAATATTATTAACGGTTTGAAGAGTCATGGCAGGGTATACACCAATGCAGATCTAGTTCAGAAGATACTCCATTCTCTTCCTGACAAATGGGATCCCAAAGTGACTGCAATTTAGGAAGCCAAAGTCTTAAAACACTTCTACTAGATGAACTGCTGGGATCGCTCATCACCCACGAGCTGACAATGCAGCACAGAACGAAAGACAAACAAAAGAAAAAGAAGACAATAGCCTTCAAAGCTGCTTCCGAATCAAAGAGTGATCATGAAGAATCTGAAGAAAAAAGCACCTCCTCCAATGATGACCTAGAAGACGATGACATTGCTATGGTTGTGAGGAGATTCAGGAAATTTATGGAAAGAAAGAAAGGAAGATACAACCGAAAATTTCATAGGAAGGATTATGGAAAGGAAAAAGAAAAGGACAGAGAATAAGATAAAGCGGTAGTCCTCACATGCTATGAATGCAAGAAGCTGGGGCACATATGTCTAGACTATCCACTATTAAAAAAATCCTTCAAACAAAAGAAGAAAAAGAAAGCCATGGTTGCGACATGGTCTGATAGTGAAGAATCATCTTCATCTGAAGAAGAAGAGACCACAAAGATTTTAAATTTATGCTTAATGGGTCTTGGAGATGAGGTAACATCCCCTAACAACTGCACTGAATTCACTTTTAATGAATTAAATTATGTTTTTCATGATTTATTATCTGAATTTAAGAAAGCTAGAGTAAAGATAAAATCATTGAAAAATATGAATGATTCTTTACTCAAACAAAAGGATGAAATTTCAGAAAAGAAATTTTTATTACAAAAAGAACCGCATGACTTTTCTGAAAAATGTGAAAAGCTGAAAAATGAAAATCTTTTATGTGGAAAGAAAAACAGTGATTTACTTGCTAAAAATAATGAATTGAAAAAGGAGGTTACAAAACTCAAGCCTTTAGTTGAAAAACTCACTTTATATTTAAATAAGCTTGAGTTAATTTTAAAAGAACAACAAATTTCAGGAAACAAAGCTGGAATTGTTTTTAAAACTTCTTTTATGAATGGAAGTTCAGCAACTACTTTTGTGAAATCCAAAGTACCTGTTCAAAATATTTTATCACAAAAGGTTCTTGCTGCACCAAAAACTGTTTCAACTTCAAAGTCATTATTATATGTTCCTAAGAATTTGAGCCAAAATGCATACATTTTAAGAAGTTCAAAATCTGCATCAAGTGCATCAACTTTTAGAACTTCAAATTCTATTTCTATCAAAAACTCTAAAGTTGTTTGCTATGTTTGTAAAAGAATAGGACATAAAGCTTTTGAATGCAATAATTCTAGAAATGTCTTTAAAAAAAGTAAGAAAGATTTGGGTTCCCAAAGGAACCACCTCTACTGACCTGCAGGGATCCAATGTAGCTTTGGTACCTAAAAGAATTCATTGACTGTTTTGTAGGAATGTCTTGCATCCCAAAGATTGAAGAAAAGGTGGTACTTAGATAGTGGCTGCTCCAGACATATGACGGGTGACAAGAACTAATTTATCACCCTTGATATGAAAGAAGGAGGAATGATCACCTTTGGAGATAATGGCGAAGAGAGAATAATCGGTATTGGTAAGATCAAAATAACTCCCTTCACTTTTATTGAAAATATTTTGCTAGTAGACAAGTTGAAGCATAATCTCTTAAGTATAAGTCAATTGTGTGATAAAGGCTTCAAGGTTGTCTTTGAATACTCTATGTATATAGTAACTAACTCTTTAGTTTCTATCAATAAGTTCATTAGACATAGACTTGGAAATATCTATGTGGTAGATCTTAATGATCTTGCCATGTCAAGTAGCCCTAGTCTAGTTATAATGAATGCTAAGACCAAAGAGTCAGGCTTACTACGGCATAGACGATTAGGTCATGCTAGTATATATATTATTGCAAAACTAATTTCTAAAGATCTTGTTAGAGGCATGCCTAAGTTTAAAGTTGATTTAAATCATGTTTGTGATGCATGCCATATGCGTAAACAAACTAGGGGGAGTTTTAAATCAAAGAATATAGTTTCTACAACAAGACCACTTGAACTACTTCACATGGATCTTTTCGGACCTACTGGGACCACATGCCTAGGAGGTATGAAATATGCTCTTATGATATTAGATGATTTTTCAAGATTTACTTGAGTTTTGTTTATTTCTTCGAAAGATGAAACTTTTCATGTTTTCAGAAAATTTCATAAAAAGGTTTCAAATCAAAAGAACTTATCTTTGATTTCAAATTAGAAGTGATCATGGAACTGAATTTGAAAATCAATTTTTAAAGATTATTGTACTGAATTTGGCATTGATCACAACATCTTCGCTCCTAGAACACCTCAACAAAATGGTGTTGTAGAGAGGAAAAATCGGACATTGGAAGAAATGGCTCACACAATGTTGTGTGAAGGCAATCTTCCAAAGTACTTTTAGGCAGAAGCGATGAACACTGCATGTTATATTTTAAACCACGTTTTGATCCCTCCTATATTAATGAAAAGCCCCTATGAGCTTTGGAATGATAGAAAATCCAATATTAGTTATTTTCATGTGTTTGGTTGTAAATGATTTGTGCATAACAATGGAAAAGATAATTTAGAAAAATTTGATTCTGAAGCTGATGATATAATTTTCTTAGGTTATTCATTACATAGCAAAGCATATCGGGTTTTTAATAAAAGGACTCTTACTGTTGAATAGTCAATTCATGTTGTATTCATTGAAACTAACCCTACACCTTCTAGACAAGAAGAGTGCTTAGATAATGATGCAGATATATTTCAAAAAGGAATGGATGACTTGAGCATTCAAGACAAAGACACTCAAGATGGAGAAGAAACGGTAAGGATCACACCGATCTACCAAGGGACTGGAGGTATGATACATCTCACCCTAAAGAATTAATAATAGGAGATCCTTCACATGGTATTAGGACTAGGTTCGCACATAAAGATGTACATGATTACCTAGCCTTTGTATCACAAATAGAACCCCATAGCCTTGAAGAAGCTTAGACTAACCCAAACTGGATGATGGCAATGCATGAAGAATTAAACTAGTTTAAAAGAAATAAGGTATGGACACTTGTAGATAGACCTACTGACCATCCAATAATAGGAACCAAATGGGTCTATAAAAATAAATTAGATGAGCAAAGAAACATTATAAGAATCAAAGCTAGATTAGTGGCTAAGGGATATAACCAAGAAGAAGGTATTGATTTTGATGAAACTTATGCACCCATAGCAAGACTATAAGCCATTAAATTACTACTTGCTTTTGCTTGCTACATGAATTTTAAACTCTTTCAAATGGATGTATAAAGTGCATTTCTTAATGATTTTATCTCTGAACAAGTTTTTATGGAACAACCACCAGGTTTTGAAAATCATACTTTTCCAAACCATATATTTAAATTAAATAAAGCATTGTATGGTTTGAATAAAGCACCTTGAGCCTGGTATGATAGACTAAGCACTTTCTTTATTGAAAATGATTTTTCAAGAGGAAATGTAGACAAAACCTTATTTATCAAAAAGAAGAATAATGACATCTTAGTTGTACAAATATATGTTGATGATATAATTTTTGGTGCAACTAACGAATCTCTATGTAAAGAATTTGCTAAACTTATGAAGGAAGAATTTGAAATGAGCTTAATGGACGAGCTGAACTGCTTCCTTGGACTTCAAGTAAAACAAACAAAGAAAGGCATCTTCATCAACCAAGCCAAATACAACAAGAAAATCATCAAAAAGTTTGGTATGGAGAGTAGCAAATCAATGAGCACGCCCATGAGCCCAGCTTGTAGATTGGACAAAGATAAGAATGGATCCAATGTTGACCAAAAGCAATATAGAGGTATGATTAGATCCTTGTTATATTTGATTGCAAGTAGACCTGACATATTATATAGTATATTTGTATGTGCTAGATTTCAATCATCACCAAAAGAAACACATATGCTTGCTGTTAAAAGAATAATTAAATATTTGAAAGGAATAAGTAATTTAGGAATTTGGTATTCAAAACATTCTACCCTGAATTTGATTGGATTCTCTGATGCTGATTATGCTGACTGTAAAATAGATAGAAAAAGCACTAGCGGTACATGCCAATTTCTAGGGTTGAATTTAATTTCATGGCATTGTAAGAAGCAAAACTCTGTAGCCTTGTCCATAGCTGAGGCTGAGTATGTGGCTGCTAGTAGTTGTTGTGCTCAAGTGTTATGGATTAAACAACAACTAGAAGACTTTGGTGTATCACAATCTAAAATTCCAATTAAATGTGATAACACAAGTGCTGTCAATTTGACAAAGAATCCAATTCAACACTCTAGAACCAAGCACATTTATATTAGAGATCATGTTTCAAATGGTAATATTGTGCTTGATTTTGTTCCTACTGAAGATCAATTAGCTAACATATTTACTAAGCCACTTAATCAAGATAGATTTGAGCTAATTATGAGTGAATTAGGACTTTGCGATCCTTTCTAAATTCACTAACCTAATTCCTTCAAATATAAGGAAATATCACCTAGAGAACCTCCTAAATTTATTCTATTTCATAAAGCCTTAATTTTCTTTGAAATCCTCTTCAAAATCTTTCTAATTTATGATCAAATTTTTCAAAACTCTATTTTCTTTGTTCAAGTCGACTGGATCTTAATCCGAGTCAACTGGATTTTCTGAGAGTTTTGAGCGAGTTCTGGCCTATCTGACTCGAGCATTTTCGAGTCAACTAGATCTTCTGATGGTTTTGGGAGAGCTCTGGCCGAGCTGACTCGAGCCTTTTCAGGGCTATTCGAGTCGATTGGAATCTCGCACCTAAGTGTTTTTGCCTTGGGTTATAAACAATTCTCCAGCCGTTCAACCTCTATTTTGTCTTCTCTAATGGTTCGTTCCTCTCCAAAACCTGCTCCAAAGACTTCTATCTCCCTTCCAAGCACTCCAATCTCTTAATTTTTCATCTTTCCTAGCAATGGCACCCAAGTGTGCAACGGGTAAACACTCCATTAGGGCTGCTCCATCTATTGAAATGGAAAGAAGGTCAAAAAGGCATCAAGAAGAGCCAAGTAGCACTGTTCACAGTGAGGAACTTGTAGAAGAGGCCGCAAGGGATGCTCCAACCGTTCCTGTCAAGTACCCTCGATGTCTACACGACCGGTAACCTCTGGCCGAAGCATTAACTTTGAGTTTATTAAGGGGATTGGGTTGAAAATAGGATATTTGACTAAAGATCAAGGATGGAGGAAGTTTTGTTCTTTGAATGAAAAGACCTATCCCTCTCTTGTTAGAAGTTTTTATAAAAATCTAAGATTGGGAACAAATCATGTTGAGTCCATTATTAAAGGAAAGAGGATTATTGTCTATGAGGAATTTCTACATGGTTTACTAGACTTACCTTTAGAGGGAGTGAAATTTCTAGTGATTGACAACAAGGAAAAGATTTTAAGAACAATCTTGAACAAAGAAGATGTTGGAGGAATTCGAACTGTGTTTGCAAACACCCTATCTTTGGAAATGAGATTGCTTCACAATTTTAGCTATAGAATATTCTTGCAAAGGACAGGAAGATTTGACTGGGTGAGTGAAAAAGATTTATGCCTTATGGAACACATTTTAGAGAAAACTCCCGAAAATCTATCCTACATTATAATTATGCAAATGAATGAGACAGTTAGAAATGCTAAATCATGTCTACCCTATGGAATGATGCTTACTCTACTGTTTAAATCTCAAAGAGTGAGTTTGGAGGGTGAAGATGGAATATAACTACACCATACAGATGTCTACACTTCCAAAACTCTAGAGAGGATGGGGTACTTCCAAGTTGAAGGAGTTTGGAGGAAAAAAGGCACAAATGTCAGGGCAATAGGCAGCTCAAGTAGTGAAGAGGAAGAAGAGGAAGAGAATGTAGAAACAGCTGGAACTTCTTCTGCACTAGTACCTGTGCCTGAGTCTCATATTTCTGAGCCTGCTACCAGTGTTGAGGAGACTAGAGCACCCTCTCCTATTTTTGACATGCCTACTGCTGAGTTTGATTTACCTACACCCGAGTTTGACTTGCCTGCAGCTGATATTTTTCTACCTGACTACCCACAACCTCAAATCATTCAAAGTCAGATTGAAGAACAAATGAGAAGCTTGACAGATACACTGACAGGTACAATTACTTCTTTATTTAGTGATATGAAAAGTTAGTGGATAGCAGATTGGATAGACTAGAAGAGCATGTTTCAAATCTACAAGGAAAGGTTGAAATAATGGAAGCTTCAATATATACTCCTCAAATAGAACTTCAACCAATCAAGAATTGTATCTCTTGAAGTTCTGAAGCAATTTTGAAGTCTGTGGATGCTACATTGAATGAATATAGAACTGAGTTAAGGGAGCTTAGATGCAAGATGGGAATTATTATAGAAACTAGGAATATGGCAGATGATTACACTAGAGGCATTTAGATCATCAGGTCAGAGCTTGGCAGACTTAGAGGATCTACTGAGGCATTTGCCAATGTCCAAGCTTCTGAGCCTATATTAATGTAGAAAGAAGTCCGTGAGATGAAAGAGGCAGTGAACAAAGTGCCAGCAAGCCTCAAGGATATGGAGCAACAACATGGAGCAATCTGGATGGAGATGGTGTCTATCTGTGGCACTGTCAGATCCTTAGAGGTCACTACTAGGACCAGACCCTTGTATGATCCACCTCCTATTTCCACTAGGGCTCCTAGTACCTCTCATCACCCTAGGGCACCTCCTCCTCATGCTTCCTCTAGCAGACATCCTAGACCTACTTCTTGGCATGGTGCCAATGTACCTAAGGATGATTTTGAGTAGATATCTAGTAGTTTCAGTACTTTTTGGAAGCTTTTTGAAACTTATATAATAGTTGATGTATTGAATTTTTGATGGAAATGAAATGAATACTTTTTGGTCTCTGTGTAATGTATGTACTTATGTTATCCTGTTTACGCTCTCTATTTTCTTAAATAGAATTCTCTCTCTAAGTTGAGAAAGTAAAATTATCTCAAACAAATCTTGAAACTTTCTCAATCTTTTTAAAAAATCTGAGCTTAACTGTTTAATCTTTTGATTTGATGACAAAAAGGGGGAGAACCATAGAGTGCATGAAAGAAGAAACTCAATGAACTGTAATAGATAGGGGGAGAGCTTAATTATTTTTGAATGATTTTTGCATACTTTTCTGTTGAAATGTTCAAATGAATGATAAAGGGGTAAGAAATTTAAAGAAATCTCATATTATTTAGCAATTTTATAAACAGGGGGAGATATACATGTTTAATTTACATGCTTCAATGATTACTATGATGCTCTCTACTTATTACATCTATCTGTCAATACTTAATGCTGCTTGATACATACAAACAATCATTCTCTGATACTTACAGGTTTTAAAATTGACTTTGTGCATAACTATATAGCATATATTAATACACATTTGAAAATACAGTTGATTTTATGAATTATCAAACAAGTGTAAATGCTTACTATGATATACATCCATACTTGAGAATATAATAGATTCTTTTCATGCCCAGTGTTTTGTCATCATCAAAAGGGAGAGATTGTTGACCCCTAAAGTGATTTTGATGATTACAAAATATTGGAGTATATATTTGGTTATCTAACAACTCTTCAAATGATTGACAAGTTTTTATAGGACAACTACATTGACACACTTTCTAAATCCTACAATCTTTATTGCGTTGTGTTGAGCTGTAAAGTGTTTAGAATCTTGTAAAGAAGAACCCTACAAAAATTTCCTACTTAAATCAAGATAAAGGGTTACTTCTAGTAGTTTTCATGCTTCAATTTTTCTTGAATTTATTGTCAGAAGACCTTGAAGAAGTCTTCAAAGCTTGGCATAAGAGTTCTGGAGAAATGAATTTGATGTGGCTGAAGAACCACTCTCGAGCCGACTGGATGGATGAACCAGCCGACTCTAGCACTGGCATAGGAAAGTTCTCTGGCACACAGATCCAGCCGACTGGCACCAAGGTCCAGCCGACTCGTCCAGAACATGGTTGAGAACATTTTGAGATTCTCAGGGATTCGAGCCGACTACATTTTAGCCAAGCTGACTCATCCAGAACTTGGTTGAGATTGCTTTGAGAGCCTCTAAGATCCGAGCTGACTGGAATTCAATCTAGCTGACTCATCTAGAGTGACCCATTTTCTCAACTGTGGAAGCTAGCTGACTGGTGTTCAGCCTAGCCAACCTGAACTTGATCCGATCCGACTCGAAGATTGTCCGAGCTGATTGGAATGATGGGATCACCTCCAATAGCTAGTTCTAGTTTTCAATTTTTGAATTCCAAAAGTGCTCCAACGGTAACCTGTCACCTCACAACGGTCTACAACATTAAAAATCAAGTGAAGGTAGTTGAAGTCTTTATAAATGAGGTATGAGAACAACCTTGGAGAGACTAATGAGTTAATGAACATTTATTGAACACTTATTGAAGTTAGAAGATAGAGAGCACTTGAGCTTTGAAGTCAGCCTTCAAGCCTTCACCAACTCTTACCAGAAGCTTGAAGCATCTTTTGAGGAAAGCAAGGAAGCCTTTGAAGTGCATTGAAGAGCATTCAATTGAGCTTCACTCGAGCTGTATCGGCAACCACCAGACAACAGAGTTTATCATTTTTTTGTTTCTTGTTTATTTTATTTTTAGAATACTTGGGTTATTAGTGAGCCCGGTTTTGAAAACCAAATAGGTTTTTTTGGTGAGTCTTTTAAAAACCAAAGTGTAGAGGTTCTATAAGAGCCTGTGAAATCCTAGAGTGGGTTTCTTTGTAGAGCCCGATTTAAAAACCAAAGTGTAAAGGTAGGGATTGTGAGCCTGTAAAATAATCCGACTGTATTCTTGTTTGGGGGATATAGTGGAAATCTCAACTGGTGAACTTGGATAGTGGATGTAGGAGCTGGGTTGCTCCGAACCACTATAAACCTGCCTTGTTTGTAATTCCCAATTCACCCCCCTCTTGGGAAAAGCCACCTGGGCAACATTTAGGTTTTGCATTGATTGAAACCCTAGTTCCATCTTTTCTTTTGTTCAAACCTTGAATCTATGGAATGGGATCTTGAAAACAAGTTGTTCGTCACCCTCGGCCATCTAACCAAGAAGAAGAAAGAAGGACAAAAGCTAGACATGAAGTTGGTGCACCTGATCCCCCTGTTCGGCCACTTTTTCCTGTATCTAGTCGCATGGGTTCGAAGATAGTTGTTGGAGGATGCTGTGTGGACTTTGGATTTGTTGACTAGCAGCACTTTCCGATGGACCAGTGGCTCGGAGATGCTGGTTTGGTTCCTTTCTATTCGGTGACAGAGAGTATCAATCCGGGCTTGATACAAGAGTTCTATGGATCCTTAGCCCATGGCAGTGATGGATGAATTGCATAGGTCCGTGGCAGAGATATCCAAGTGACTGCAGAGGTTATAAGTAGAGTATGGGATATACCCATGACAAGATCTATGGTTGACAGCTTATTCGACAGATTTAGTGGACACCAGTGCATTTTTGAGTTAGATGATCTACTTGAAGGAGCCACTGTTACTGCATCCAGGCTCTCTACTGAGATGAGGTTACTACATCATATTGTTGCCTAGATCCTTCTTCCAAAGACCAGCCATTTCGACTTCATCATAGAGAGAGAGCTGCTAGTGATGGTGTCTCTGGTACAGCATACACCTATTTGCCTTTTGGTACTTATGGTACATCAGATGACAGAGGCTTCTATCAGTTAGAGACTATGTTTGCTTTACGGGATGGGCTTGACCCTACTCTTCAGGGTATATGGAGTGGTATTGGATGATGAGCGCTACCGGATGTTACTACATACTGATGTCTATGACATCAGTCACTTCACCGGATGGGATATCAGTTGGTTAGATGCCAGTGGAGACGTCGAGTATCAGGTCAGGCTGTTGACAGAGATGAGGATGCTATGGAGGAGGAGAGCATATTTTTGGGTGAGGCAGGACCTTCAAAGACATATTTACCTGAGATTCAACCTGAGCCCTCAGCACAGATAGAGCCTGCTCCTCAGCTTGAGCCAGCATGACCAGATGTTTCAGGAGCTTCAAAGAGTGTTGTGGACATAGTCGCTCATATTAAGACAGAGATTATGATTGTTCGCCAGTGACTTGACTGCTTCATTATGGAGACCAGAAAGAGCCATCGAGGATTGAGAGATGGTATCTCTGTTATTTTGTCCGCATTGAGTGGACCCTCTTCTGGGAGTGTTCCCGATGATTTAGCTCTAGTTGATTCTGCTCTAGTTCTACCTGCTCCAGGACCAGACAGAGATGATAATGATGAGGTGACTGACTCTGATGAGTTCGACTTTCCAGATGTGATGACAGAGTCTATGCCGGAGACAGCAGCTGACCTACCTAGGAGTCCCATTCATGTTCCTTCGAGTTCATCCTTCCAGAATCCTATCCTACCTATACTTCCTTTAAGATCTGTTGATCATTCTACCATTCCTATACTTTCACCTGTTATTGATACACCTGTTGTTTATACACCTATCATTTCTTCAGTTGATACACTAATTTTTGATACACCTGTTGTTAGTACACCATCCTTGCATACATCTTCTCTTATCCAAGTGCTAGGATTCTATACTCCTGGTTTCCACCATCTTGATTTCGGTCCTTTATTTGATCATACACCACATTCGACAGCTATTGAGTCAGTCACTCTGATCAGATCTGCTCTTGCTATTGACATAGCTGCTACCTCTTTCGCTCCAGCTAGAGGGAGGAATTATGTTAAACATAGAGGACATGGTCATTATACTCCTTCCAGACTGACCAGGACTTGTCTTCGTGATCTTAGATCGATGTGGCCCCGATCTCATACTTTTACTGATACCAGACCGATCGAGATTGGATCCTCAGATGATGAGGATGATGATTAGGATATTTTTTTTAGATAGTTTTTATTTCTGCACTCCTTGTATATTTTGATGTTCACTTTTTCTATCAATCTTGCATCAAGTAAATGAAATGTTATGTTTTTCTTTATGTTATGACTTTAAATCAATACAATGTATCACTTATTTTCATAATTTCATTGTTCTTCTTCATGACTGCCTTATATTTATGTTTGAGTTTATTGCCTTCTTCATTCCCTTTTAATGATAACAAAAATGGGGAGAAATAAGATTAAGTAGTATAAATCAGTTTGAAAAGAAAATTTCATTAAGAGAGGGGGAGTAATACCTCCTTTAAATTTAAAAATCTATTTTAAATTGAAATTCATGCTTAATTCTTATCTTTGGATGTTTAAATTTTAGTCTTTTTGATATTAAAAGATGTTCAGAAATCAATTCTTTTGGTCATCTCTTTAGAGGGAGTATTTACACTCTTCACAGTGTCTTTTGCTGAATTTGCTACATTTGTTAGGGTATCATGATACCTGTTTTATCTCCTATATATTTTAAGCCCTGATACTCTTATCCATTGCGATACTCTCGATTTGATACATCTCTTTTAGTATTTCAATATCTATTACAATAAGCTCTATGCACCTTGAAAAGTTTCTTTGAAATCTTATTATGCAATTTATACTTAGAGGTTTTGTCATCATCAAAAAGGAAAAGATTGTTGACTCTATTATTGATTTTGATGATAAGCAAAATGCATAATTATAAGTTGAGTACTAACCATTTCTTTGAAATGTATTTTTATAGAAAAAGGTGATTATAAAATTAACAAAAGATTGATTGATTGAAAAGTCCCAAATATGGATGAAAGATCTACTTAAAGAGGACTTTGGTAGTTGAAGAATGCTTGAAAGGACACAAGAAGTCAACACAATTTTGTTTCAGCAAAAGTTCAGCTATTTTTGTGAAAATCTTAGTAAAGTGTCGACTAAAAGTTTCGACACATGACTCAAGTGTTAACACATGACTGAGGAAGTGTCGACTCAAGCGATACGCAGAAAGAGTTTCAAATGGCACGACTGAAGTGTCAACACATGGATGTCAAGTATCAACTTAAAGTGTCGACACATGGATCAGCTCATCGCCTAAGATTTTTGGGTTACAGAACTTGCTGAAGTTGAAGACTTGCCTGAAGTGTCGACACGTGGATACTAAGTGTTGACTCACCTGAGAAAATGTCAACAAATCTGAGATTTCCAAAAAACTTCATTGAAGATATTTGAACTAGGTGTCGACTCATGAACTGTAAGTGTGAACCCTAAGATCGACTCACAGCTTGAAGTGTCAACACTTGGAATTCTAGAAACAGTAACGGCTAGTTTTTCAAATGCAGAACTTACTCCTTTTGGCTCCCAACGGCTAGTTTTTCATTTGTAACAGCTAGAAACCGTGTTTGAGGCCTTGGGACGGTATTTAATTTATTCAAATCAAATCTAAATACAAGAGAATGAAAAGAGAATAACCAAGAGAAAAAAAAAAGAAGATTTCACTCCTATTCATTGAGTTCAACCACCTTCAAGCAAAAGAAGTCTACAAGCATTCAAGAGCCTTCAAGAGCATTCAGGTTCAATCTTCTTGAGCATTAAAAAAGGCTTCAACAAGTTGGAGGCAGCACTACAACAAAGCTTCAAAGAGATATCCACTTTTATTAGAAAGCTTTCATTATTTCTTTACTTCAAACTTATATTTGTTATAAAGGTTTTTGGTTAGCCTATTGGAAAACCAAGGAGGTTATTGCTAAGCCTTGAAAATAATTTAGATTCTTGGTTAGAGGTTGTTGGTGAGCCTTAAAACTATTTAGGTTCTTGGTTAGCCCAGAAAATAATGTGAGGTTTTGACTTATAAGCCTTATGAAAACAAGTCAGGTTTTGATTAGTGAACCCAAATAATTAATCTACTGTAATCAGTTGAGATTATAGTGAATTCCTAAGAGGATCTTAAGGAGTGGATGTAGGTGCAATGGATAGCATCGAACTACTATATTTGATTTGTTTTTGTGATTGCTTGTCTCTTTCATTTGCTCCTCTTTTGTTGCTTTTATATTTTCGCTGCATACTTATTGAATGCAATTTGCACTAGAATTTATAATACTTAATTTGATTGTTGGATTGGTTCTTATACTTGCATTTAAATTTTTAGAGACCCAATTCACTCCCCCTCTTGGGTTGCTTACTGGGCAACAGATAAGTCTATCATACCAGGCTCTAGGTGCTTATTTTAAACTATATAATGCTTTATTGAGTTTAAAGATATGATTTGGAAAAGCATGATTTTCAAAACCTGGTGTCTGTTCTACAAAACTTGTTCGGATATAAAACCATTCAAGAATGTAGTTTTCACATCCATTTGAAAAAGTTTAAATTCATGTAGTAAGCAAATGTAAGAAGTAATGTAATGGCTTCTAGTCTTGCTACAAGTGCATATGTTTCATCAAAATCTATACCTTCTTTTTGGTTATATCCCTTAGCCACCAATCTAGCTTTGTTTCTAATTACATTTCCTTATTCATCTAACTTGTTTTTATAGTCCCATTTGGTTCCGATGATGGGATGGTCTGATGGTCTTTCAACTAAAGTCCATACCTTATTTCATTCAAATAGTTTTAGTTCTTCATGCATGGCCATCATCCAGTTTGGGTCAGATTCAACTTCTTCTAAGGTATGAGGTTCTATTTGTGACACAAAAGCTAGGTAGTCATGTGTATCTCTATGTGATGACCTAGTCCTAATACCTTGTGAAGGATCACCAAATATTAATTCTCTTGGATGAGAAGTTACATACCTCCATTCCCTTGGTAGATCAGCATGATCCTAAC
The DNA here is from genome assembly GCA_021397845.1 of Areca catechu. Taxonomy (NCBI): domain Eukaryota; kingdom Viridiplantae; phylum Streptophyta; class Magnoliopsida; order Arecales; family Arecaceae; genus Areca; species Areca catechu. The sequence goes on from CM038041.1 coordinate 75,780,620, forward strand.
TTACTGTTTTTTCTCCTTCTTGAGTTAGTCTTTCTTGTTTGCTCATGTCTTCTATTTTTTTTTCAATTGTACCTGCATCATTGTCTATTTACTCTTCTTTCTTAGAAGGTGAGGGGTTAGTTTCATCAAAAATAACATGCGTAGATTCTTCTACAGTAAGAGTTCTTTTGTTAAATACTCTATATGCTTTGCTATGTAATGAATAACCAAGAAAAATTGCTTCATCAGATTTAGCATCAAATATTCCTAGATTATCATTACCATTGTTAAGCACAAAGTATTTACAACCAAATACATGAAAGTAATTAATAATGGGTTTCTTTTCATTCCAAAGCTCATAAGGGGTTTTCTTCGAAATAGGACAAATCAAAACATGGCTCAAGATATAACAAGCAATGTTCACTGCTTCTGTCCAAAAGTATCTTGGAAGATTGCCTTCACATAACATTATTCGGGCCATCTCTTCCAAAGTCAAATTTATTTTCTCTATAACACCATTTTGTTGTGGTGTCCTAGGAGTGGAGAAGTTGTGATCAAAGCTATTTTCTGTGCAATAATTATCAAAAAAGTGATTTTCAAATTCGGTGTTGTGATCACTCCTAATTGAAACTATTGAATGATTTTTTCTGATTAGAAACTTTTTTGTAAAATTTTCTAAAGACTTTAAATGTTTCATCTTTTTGAGCGATAAACAAATCCCAAGTAAATCTAGAAAAATCATCTACTATCACAAGAGCATATTTCATACCACCTAGGCTTGTGGTCATAGTTGGTCCAAATAAGTCCATGTGAAGTAGCTCAAGGAGTCTAGTAGTTGAAATCATATTTTTTGATTTAAAACTCTCCCTAGTTTGTTTATCCATTTGGCATGCATCACAAACATGATTAAGATCTACTTTAAATTTAGGCATGCCTCTTACTAGATTCATGGAAATTAGCTTGGCAATAGTATGCATGTTAGCATGACCTAATCATCTATGCCAAAGTAAGCAAGACTCCTTGGTCTTAGCATTCATTGCAACTAGACTGAAACTACTAGGCATGGTAAGATCATTAAGGTCTACCACATAAATATTTCCAAGTCTATGTCCAATAAAATTAATACTAGAATTAAGAGAGTTTGTTACAATATACATAGATGATTCAAAGACAACCTTGAAGCCTTTATCACATAATTGACAAATGCTTAACAAATTATGCTTCAATTTGTCCACTAGCAATACATTTTCAATAAAAATATAAGGGATTATTTTGATCTTACTCATTCCGATTATTTTTTCCTTGCCATTGTCTCGAAAAGTAACCATACCTCCTTCTTCCATCTCTAGGGTGATAAATTGATCCTTGTCACCCGTCATATGCCTTGAAAAGCCACTGTTCAGATACCAACATTTCTTCAATTTTTGGGTTGCAAGACAATCTTGCAAGACAATCAAGAAGTTCTTTTAGGTATCCAAGCTAACTTGGGTCCTTGTAGGTTAGCAGAGGTGGTTCCTTTAGGAACCCAAATTCTTTTAATTCTATTCTTAGAATATACATTTTTCTTTAGTGAATTACATTAAAAGAATTTATGTCCAACTCCATGACATGCATAATATATAATTCTAGAATTCTAAAAAGATGTACGAATTGAAGTTCTAGATATTGATGCAGATGTAAAACATTTTCTTATAAAAGATTTTCTATTTAAATTCTTAGGTACATACATTGTTGCTTTAGAAATGGATGCAGAAGGATTAGATACAAAAGCTTCATGAGATATTGATTTTGGTACATAAGCTTTTGGTGTCACAAAAGTAGTAGCTAAAATTTCATTTGAAATTAAAGAATTGAAACAAATTCCAGCTTTGTTTCTAGAAATTCTTTGATCTTTTAAAAGTAATTCAAGCTTATTTGAAGATAAGGTTAGTTATTCAACTAGTGGCTTGAGTTTTTCAACCTCCTTTTTCAAGTCATTATTTTCAACAGTTAAAGCTTTGTTCTTGTTAAGACATGCATTATTTTCAGTTTCCAAAACATTGTATTTTTCAAAAAAGACATGTAAATTCTTTTGTAATAGATTATTTTTTCTGAAATCTCTTCTTTCTCCTTTTTTAAAGAATCATTGATATTCTTTAAAATTCTTATCTTTACCCCAGCCTTTTTGAATTCAGATAGTAGATCATGAAAAGCATAATTCAATTCATCAAAAGTAAATTCTAATTGAGGTTCGGGGGATGTTACCTTATTATCGAGATCCATCGGACATAAGTTAGCAGTTTTCATGGTATCTTCTTCTTTTGATGAAATCAACTGCTCGCTGTCGCTCATAGCAACCATAGTTTTCTTTTTCTTTTTCTTGAAAGATTTCTTAAACAAAGGACTATTGGGATGAATGTGCCCTGGTTTCTTACTTTCATAGCATTTGGGCACTTGTTCTTTTTCTTTTTCTCTATCCTTGTCCTTGGCGTGCTCACCTCATTTATAAAATTTTTTATAGTATCATCATTTCTTCTTTCCCATAAACCTTCTAAATCTCCTCATGATCATAGTAATATCTTCGTCTTCTAGATCATCTTCGGAGGAGGTGTAGTCATCTTCCGATCCTCATCTTTCTTAGAATCCAATGCAGCTTTGAAAGCTATTATTTTCTTCTTCTTCTGATCATCATCAGTCCTATGCTGTATGGCTAGTTCATGTATGATGAGTGAACCCATTAATTCATCCAAAGGTAAGGCATTTAGATGTTTTGCTTCCAAGATGGCAATCACTTTGGGGTCCCGCTTATCCAGAAGTGATCTAAGGATCTTTTGTGCTAAGTCTGCATTTGAATAAACCCTGCCAAGACTTTTCAAATCATTAATAATATCTGTAAATCGAGTAAACAAGATAGAGATAGTTTCAGTTGGTTACATTTTGAAAAGTTCAAGTACAAAAATATTAATTTTCAAAGTCTTCACTTCGGAAGTTCCTTCATGGGTCACTTCGAGTTTGTCCCAAATTTTCTTTGTAGAATACCAAGTAGAAATTCGATTGAACTCGTTAGCATCCAAAGAACAATATAAAAAATTCATTGCTTTGGCATTTAATTCCCCCATCTTCATGTCATGTTCATCCCAGTCCTCTTCAGGCTTTGGGACATCCACGCCATTAATTTTGATCATGGGAATATGTGGCCCTTTTAGAATGACCTTCCATAATTGAAAATCGATAGCTTGAATATAGATTTTCATTCTAGCTTTTCAATATGAATAATTTATACCAATAACGAGTGGAGGTCTATTGGTAGATTGCCCTTCAGCCAAGGATGTACTCATGGGATGATCCATCAATCTTTACTCTAAATGTATTCAGAGGCATCGCTCTAATACCAGTTGTTGCCCATGTAGCTTTTCTAAGAGGGGGTGAATTGGAAATTTAAAAAGTTTAAGCAATTATGTGCTCTTTGAAAATTCCTTGAAGTGTTAAGTGCTATGATTGAGATAATTAAAAGCAGAAGCAAGATATAAAAAGAATAGACAACACAAACACAAAAAATTTTATAGTGGTTCGGAGCAACCCAGCTTCTACATCCATTACCCAAGATTATCACTTGGGATTTTCACTATATCTCCCATAGGAATACAGTCGGATTGTTTTAACAGGCTTACAATCCAAACCTCCACACTTTGGTTTTTAAACCGAGCTTACCAAATAAACCAAACACTTAGTTTTAACAGGATCACCCAGAATACAACACTTGGTTTTAACATAGGCTAACCAAGAACCTATTTGGTTTTTAAATCGGGCTCACCAATAACCCAACAATTCAAAAAGAATTATAAATAGAAAGCAATAGAATGACAAACAAATTTTGTCGAATGGTTGCTGATGCAGCTCAAGAGAAGCCCAATTGATGGCACTTCAATGCACTTGGTTGGCTTCTTCAACTTCTTCAATAAATACTTCAAGCTTTAGATGTGATTTGGTGAAGACTTGAAGACTATCTTGAATGATCTTCAGTGCTCTCTTGCTCACAAGCTAAAGTAAACATTAAATATTCAATCCTTCTTTCAAAGTAGTTAAAATCCCTCAAATATATAGTCTTATAATCTTCTCAAATGATTTTATTCATTGTAGAACATTGGGATGTGATATTTGACCGTTGGAGCACTTTTTGGATTCAAGTTTCATGTTCTGGAACTAGCCATTATAGGCCTAAAATCGATCTTCGTGTCAGCTCGGATCTACTCGAGTTGGCTCGGATTTATAGAGTAGTTCTGGTCCAGTCGACTCTCTTCAATTGAGTCGGCTAGTTTTCTCAGTAGCTTGATTTGTTACTCTGGATGGGTCAACTTGTCTTACTTCGAGTTGGCTTAGATACTCAGGCATTCAGAAATCCAGTTTGGAAGAGTCAGCTTTTTCTCTTTAGAGTCGGCTCGGTTGGCTGTAGTTCTCAAAACTCTTTTTCTGGACTCTGGAAGAGTAGGCTTGAATCTCTAAAGAGTCGGCTCGGATGTCTGATAGTACAATGTAGTTGGCTTGGATTTCCTTCGGGTCGGCTCGGTTGTCTGATTCAGAAAATCATGAACTCGACGAGACGGCTTGGGTCCCTTAGAGTCAGCTTGGATGCTTCTGTGCTAGAAATCTTCATACATGCCATGTGCCAAAGTTGGCAATCTTTTCTTCGAGTCAGCTAGGATGAATTCTTCAGTGAAATATCAATTTTTCTCCAAAAATCATCCACCAAGTCTTCAAAATCTCAAGATGCCTTCAAACTCTTCAAATCAATCTTTTCCAGAAAACATTGAGCTTGAAACACATCTAAAAGTAACCTATTTTCATGATTTTTACTTAACTTTTTTTTTGGGTTCTTTTTTACATGAATCACTTACAACACAACTCATTTCAAAACTAGGAAAGTAGGAGTTGAAATTAAACAATGAAATCATCCTACAAAAACTTGTAAAACACTTGAAGAGTTGTTAGTAAAACAAATGCATGCCCCAATGTTTTGTTATCATCAAAATCACTTATGGGGTCAACATACACAGCAAAGGAAAATTTTGACAGAATGTAATTGTATTTCATTAATAATCATAAATAATACAAGGAGGTTGATGGAGTATTTATAGACCAACAACCAGAGATGTAAGGGTTACAAGGACTAGTGTCTGTTTCCCTTAGGCAACAACTCCTGGAAACCTTGCTCTGGGCATCTCGGACTCCTGCTCTTAGGCTAATCTGGGACTCTCTCCAAGGTGGCAAATTCATGGGCCTCTCATCCAAAGTTCGCACCAGGGTGGAGAATTGGTGAAGTGTCATGATGAAAGGCCAAGATTGCTTCATAGGTTGCCTTGATTACTGGATTTTGGTGTTTGGATGATGAGGGCTCCTGCAGGATGATGGACTCTTTAGTCTAGATAGAAGAAAACTCAAGAGTTCTTATAGGGTTCTTGAGTTCTCTAATCTTGAGCAACTCGGAACCTATTTGATCAAAACACTGAAGGTAGAAAGACACTGAATTTCCTTCAGATTGGGTGATCAACTAGGATTGAAACTCTTGGAAGTTGGCGTCAAAGTGAGGAAGAGAAGCTTGGCCAACTCCTTGGAACTTTGGCATGATTTATTTGTGTTGGAGGGCACCAATTTGGAGACTTCTACTTTACTCTTCTTAAAAATAAGTGGCACCATTTAATTCATGAATGCATGCGGCCGACCAATGATAAATGACATGGCATATGGGATGTCCAAACATAAGTGACATGCCATGTGATGATGTCCTGGGTGATGTGGCTAGTGATGTCCAAAAGTCATGTGATGTTGTCCAAATTCTTAAAAAAGGTGGTGCCAAGAAGTGGTTACATATATGACAAGTGACTTGTGCTAGCACATGGAGTCACATGGCTTGTCTTGATTTAGGTGCACATGGGCCTTGATTTGAGTGCATATGAAATCACATGGGTCTTCAATTGGGTCCCCCTTGTATTACAAGACTTAATAATTAATTTAATAATTACATGACTCAAAACTAATAAAACCAACCAAATAACTAAAGTCCCACTTGATCAATTGGAACCCAATTTGATCAAAAGGCAAGACATGTAAACAAGTGGTTCAACATGGTAAAAGGTGTTTGGACCAAAAGGCTAAAAAATAAAAAACCCTAATTACAATTGGTAAAATGGGCTAAACCCAACTAACCCTAAATAACAAAATTTAAAATAAAATATTTACAGGTAAAAGGGGTTTGGGTTCAGGGCTTTATTCACAGGTGATCCATAGGGATGCGGGTTCGACCTGTCAATCTTATCTATCCCTAGTGTCCGCACCAATTCTTCCTGGGTGGGAGAAACTCAACCCTATCGGGTATGGGTCAACTTTGCTATGATAGAACTCTAGTAAGTCTGGATCAACTCTCTGCAAGTCCTCTATGGTGATCCAAGAATTATCAGTCTCAGGTTATCCTTTCCAACGAACCAGATATCGTTGATAATCTTTGCCCTCAGTAGCGATAATCTTGTCGTCCAAGATTCGCTCGATCCTGTCTCTCCGGGCTGGTGGTATGGCAGGTGGACACACATGGGTTGGCTCCCTCTCAAGGATTGGATCAGGCATAAAAGGCTCATTAGGAATCAACATTGGCTCCCTTACTCAATAAGGTCTGAAACGTTCAAAGTAGAACTAATGCCTAGTTCAGGTGGAAACATAAGCATGTAGGCATTAGATCTTTTCTAATTACTTTGTATGGTCCACTACTATGGCATGTAACATTTTCATGGTTCCAGGTGGGAACCGTTCAGGTTGTAGTCTAACCATGACAAAGACCCCTTCATTGTATTCTTTGAGTCTTTTTTCTCTTTTTTTTATTAACATGCATGTAAACCCTAAACTACAACTGAGTTTGACCCTTGGTTGATGGTGACATGTAGATAAGAATGGTGCATGAACTTCTACTAAATGGCACAGGATTTTCCAAATGTACGTGGCAAACCTAATATGTTCAATAAATGTATGTAATATGTTAACCTCTTTAAAATGCAAACTAATGATCAGAGAAACATAGGAAGCTTCAAGAAAAGGTAAAAAATAGGAAGTGGATTCAGGGTTAGCCTGGTAGGGTGAGAAATAAGAAAAGGGTTTGGAGATTTGTCCTGGACTAATGGGGTTGACCTTAAAGTTTAAACAATGAATTACATCTACAGGCACTAAAAGGTCCACTTGATGGAAGAATGGGTCAGTAATTTCAGGGAAGAGATCTTCAATTAGAGTCAAAGGTGTGATTTTATAGTGGGGACAATAGGATCAGACACAAATCACAGGATCCCATATGGTTTACGTAGTCATGTGTCAAAGTTTTGAAAGTTTTGTAATTGAGTCGTGTAATAAGTTGAGGTTAGTTATTTTGTCTCAACCCTCAACCTTAGTCCAGTTTTGAGTCCTGTACATCAGTTATGAGTTCAGTATGAGCCCAATTTTTATACAAGAGAGGAGGTCACCCTATTTTGGAGTTCCACTAGGCCACATCCAAGAGTAAGAGACCACTACATTAGTCAATTGGATTTTGTATGACAACCTAGGATCCAAGATGCTTCCAGAAACCCTGATTCTTTCTAGATGTCCACCAGATGCTAGAGCATATTCCTAAACCAAGGCATCCATGATTCCAGAGGTCCACCAACATCCCAGCCCAAGGAAATCAAGGCCAAGTGCTAAGCCCAAGCCGTAAAAAAGCAAGATTCCATGGAATATTTCTGCTACCAGGCTACCAAGCCACCCCAGCTTCCAAAGGCCCAAGCACATGCGCCCAAGCCCCTTTGGGCCAGGCCCTTGCTGCCCCTAGAAGCCCAAAATGCCCTCCTAGGCATACATGAAGTGTTGACCAAGTCCTGGAGGTGTCCTTGAGTGGAATAGTCAAAGCATGAAGGGAGAAGGAGAAGACTAGGTCAAATCCTAACCTAGTTGGGACTTATGCTCCTAATTGTTTTAAGATTTATTTTTCTAACCTAGCTAGGAGAGGACTTGTAACCCTAGTTAGAAAACATGGGAACCCTATAAATACCCCACCTCTCCCCCTCTTGTAAGCAATTTTTATTCATGATATCAAAATCCTAGTAAATTTATTTGCGCTTGCGAGCTTGTGTTACTTTGTTTTTATTTTTTTTTGGTTACTATTGTGCTTGGTCGAATTCCTTGCTGCCCTAGAATCCTTCCATGCCCTAACTCACAAACATCCAAGCATTTACACATTCAAGAAGGAGTGCCCTAGGCCGCTAAGCAAGGATATCTTTTTCAAGCTTCAAACCATCTTGCTTCTAAACCCTAACCAGGTTCTTTCTAACCTACTTTCCTTTCTTTTTCTTACTTACTATTTTGATTGATCCTTAATGTTTTGTAGGATCTCCTAGGTGTTTTACTTCCCCAGAGGAGGCTTTCCTTGCCTCCAGGACTGCCCAAATCAGTCATTAGTTCAAGGGAAACCGACCTTCATCATCCAGACTCCAATTAGAATGCCGTGTGATCTCTTCATCGGAAGTTCTTCAAATCACTGATCGGTAATATCCTTCCCTTCTTTTAATTTTTGATTTGATGAAGATAAGAGGAGTTTCTCAATTCTCGGGTTCTGGTAATTTATTATTTTGCATGAGTTTTCCTGTGATACGATGTTCTTTGCATTGCTATTCCATATGCTAGTTCTTACTTTATTTTGGGAATCTAGCCTACAAATAAAATTATAAAAATCACAAAAAAATTAGTTTAATAATTTCCATGCATGTTTAGCAATCCAAGAGTTATCCCACATTATTTTGGTATTAGAGCAGGTTTAGGATAATTTTCATTTGCATTAGGATCATAAACTCTAATTTCTGCATCCTGCAAGCTGCATTAGGTATCTATTTTTCATATGATTTTGACAACCTAGCAATTTTATTTTTCTTTGAAATTTGCATTAATTGTTCTCTGTCTTGTCCTCTAATTTATAAAAAAAATTAATTAATTATATAGAAAATTTAAATTTTTAAAATTTGGCATCCTATAAACCCTAACAAAATCCTAAAATTTCTATAGCTATCTGAAAACCCTATGATTTGCATCATTAATTGATTTTTTTATGCATAAAATTTGGTAGGTATCATCATCATCATCCATTTTCTGTCCTACAATTCTTTTGAATTTTTTCTGCATCTATATCTATGTCAAAACCTGCATCATCCAAAACCGTAATTTTTTGATTTCTGCTATTCCTGCATACTTAGCTCAACCTAACCTAATCAACTTCCACACATCCCAATCCCAAGCCCAATTTGATTGCTAACCTAATCAACCAAAACCTAATTTGTAATTCCATAAAATATACATAAAATATTTTTATTTTTTGGATTGTTTTAGATTGTATCAGGGCTCATTGTATGTTCATCATCTCTTTAAATTGATCTTAAGGGCAACTCAATATTTCAAATCAAGGCAGGAGGTCATAACCTATCCTGGGCCCAAAACAACCATCCAGCATTTTCACCCAAATTTTAATTAAATTTAATTAGACCTAATTTGCCCTAGTGGGCTAGGTGACACCCAATAGGTCAGGTCCGAACCGTGTGGGCCAACTAGTGCATTTAATCCTTTAGCTATTATTAAAAGCTAGTTTCTAAGGCTGGGGGTCCAGAGTCAAACGACCTAAGTGGACTGGAGGTTTATAATTAGGACCATGTGACAAGCAGGGGGAGCCTTCCACCACCCCACCCCCTACCTGGCCAGTGGAAGGATTAGCTGCTGGGTTAAGTGTAAGTTGAGTTAACCCATTTAGTTTTGGCTCTATGTCTAGGAAATCCTAGATTGTACTAGCCTCATTCTTTTTGCATGCTTGGCTGTACCATTCTATTATGATTGCTAGATTGATTATTGCATAACCACTAGACTAGGAACCCAATACCAGAAGTCTACACCCTAACCCAACTTAACCATGGATTCCAATTTTGAGGCCATCATGAACTAGTTTGCCCAACTAAACCAAGCTAACACCCAAACCCAAAATCAGCTTGTCCAGTTGACCTCTCAACTCAACCAGATAACCCAAGCACACAACCAAACAACCACTATGATTGATTAATTAACCACTAGACTAAACCAAGTAGGACCCCAGACCAGACCCATAGACCCTAGGAACCCATAGTCCCTATATATGAACCCAGTAGTAACCTACTATCCCTCAGTCACCCTGAACCCTATAAGATTGATAGCCCTAGATTTGAACCCATAACCTTTAAACCCATAACCCTTAGTTTACCCACCCTTGTTACCCCATACTCTAGTCAATTTCCTAATAGCCAAACCCCTCTTACCACCCCATCGGTTCACCAGGATGATCTAGAAGAAGAGATATATGAGACTGACCCAAGTCTGGTAGAGGAGTATGATGATAATGAGTCTATAGAAGATCTAGAAGAGTACCCTATAGAAGACCCATGATTAGTTAACTATGACCAAACTCAAGTAGAAATCAACCAATAATTAGTTGACCAAGTAGATAACCAAGTAAGAGACCACACAACATTTGTTGAACCTGACCACATCCAAGCTGAACCGGTAGTAGAAGACTAGTTAGAGGAAGAGAATCCAGTTGCAGAGCCTAGTCCTAAATTTCCTAAGCCAAAAGAATTTGTTAAGGACTTGATTTCTTATCAGTACCCTCAGGATGAATTCACTCTTTTGGCTCCCATTAATCTCTTCCCCGAAAATAGTGACCCATTTTTCCATCATGCCAACCCAGTAGATATACCTCAACCTTATAAGATCAACCTCATTAGTATAGAACTTATCCCTGAAAGACCTTCTTGTCTCCTAGACTATCCACTTAACCCTGAACCCTTTTCTTACATTCCACCCAATCAGACTAACCATGAACCCACCTCTTATTTTCTACCATTTCCAAAAAATTCTTCTATTTTTTTTACTATTAGATTGCATTTTATAGGAATTTGCATGATGCATTCATTCTTTAAGCATGCCATATTTGCCTCTTACTTTAGGAGAACCCTATGGCACCTGGTAGGAGTATATAGTAAGTTCTCATGTGCGTGCCATGCTATGGTCAAACCTAAAGAGTCTATAATCTATTAGGTTTTTTCCTCTTAGAGTCTAATAAAATTTACTTTGATAGGAAAGTCTAGTTGAGTCTAATAGGTGTTTATTGAGTCCAGTACGAATTATCTATCCACACATGCACTGACCTCTACACAGCTTTTGCATCCAGAAATTAGTCAAGAGCTAAACATAATTAATGAACTAAATAATAACCTGGCTTATTCCCAAAAGAAAGATAAATATTTTTATGTAGAGGAATGTGTGACTGTTAAAGAATTTTCTACTCACAAAGCTAGCCCATCTAAAATAATGAATAGTAGTGGACCCAATGCATATATGCTTGAGATATCACCTGAGTTAGGTATTAGCTCCACCTTCATCATCTCAGACTTTATAAATTCTAGGGAGCCAGTATGATACCCAGCGAGCCCCTTGAGCCACTTTCATTTTTTGAGAGAGAACCCAACACAGAGCGACCACAAATAATTTGGCCTTTTGGTAAGGTAAAGATTGAGAGAGCTCTGGATGATCAAGCTATCAATACCCAGGATAGAGACTATCAGCGATACTTGGTATGGTGGCAAGGTCAACCAAAATATGAGGACTTGTAGAATGCTAGTGCAGATTTGTAGGGCCTCAACCCAGACCCTCCTTGAGCTAAATTGACCCATATTCGATGGGGTTGACTTCCTCCTGCCCCGGTAGAATTGGTGGGTACACCAGGATCAGACATAGATCACTGGATCCCATATGGTTTACTTCGTCATGTGTCAAAGTTTTGAAAGTTTTGTAATTGAGTCCTATAATAAGTTGAGGTTAGTTGATTTGTCTCAACCCTCGACCTCAATCCAGTTTTGAGTCCTGTACATCAGTTATGAGTCCAGTATGAGCCCAATTTTTGTACAAGAGAAAAGGTCACCCTATTTTGGAGTTCCACTAAGCCACATCTAGGAGTCAGAGAACACTACATCAGCCCATTGGATTTTGTATGACAACCCAGGATCCAAGATGCTTCAAGAAACCCTGATTCTTTCTAAATGTCCTTTAGATGCCAAGATTCCTCCCCAGATGCTAGAGCATATTCCTAAACTAGGGCATCCATGATTCCAGAGGTCCACCTACATCCTAGCACGAAAAAACCAAGCCCAGGCACCAAGCTCAAGCACTAAAGAAGCAAGATTCCATGGAATATTCTTGCTACCAGGCTACCAGGCCACCCCAGCTTCCAAAGGCCCAAGCCCATGCACCCAAGCCCCTTTGGGCCGGTCCCTTGCTTTCCCTAGAAGCAAAACACACCCTCATAAGCATCCTTAAAGTGTTGACCAAGTCCAAGAGGTGTTCTTGAGTGGAATAGACAAAGCATGAAGGGAGAAGGAGAAGACTAGGTCAAATCCTAACCTAGTTGGGACTTATGCTCCTAATTATTTTACGATTTATTTTTCTAACCTAGCTAAGGGAGGATTTGTAACCCAAGTGTGTAACCCCAGTTAGAAGACATGAAAACTCTATAAATATCCCACCCCTCCCCCTCTTGTAAGCAATTTTTATTCATGATATCAAAATCCAAGTAAATTTATTTGAGCTTGTAAGCTCGTATGTTACTTTGTTTTTATTTTTTCTTTGGTTACTATTGTGCTTGGCCGAATTCCATGCTGCCCTAGCATCCTTCCATGCCCTAACTTACTGCCATCCAAGCCTTCACACATCCAAGAAGGAGTGCCCTAGGCTGCCAAGCAATGATATCTTCATCAAGCTTCAAACCGCCTCGCTTCTAGACCCTAACTTGATTCCTTTTAAACCTAGTTTCCTTTCTTTTTCTTACTTGCTGTTTTGATTGACCCTTGACATTTAGCAAGATCCTCGAGGTTTTTCACCTCCCCAGACGAGGCTTTCCTTGCCTCCAGGACTGTCCAAATCAGTTATTAATACAAGGAAAACCAAGCTTCATCATCCAGACTCCAATCATAGTACTGTGTGATTTCTTCATCAGAAGTTCTTCAAATCACTGATTGGTAACATCCTTCCCTTCTTTTAACTTTTGATTTGATGAAGATAAGCTATCCTAATTGTTGACCCCATAAGTGATTTTGATGATAACCAAATATTGGAGCTTGTACATTTTTTTCTAACAACTCTTCAAGTCTTTAACAAGTTTTTGTAAGATGGTTTATTTGTTCAAACTTCAACTCCTACATCTTTGTTTCATAAATGAGTTGTGTTGTAATTTGATTTGTAGAGAAGAACCCAATGATAAAGCTAAGAAAAAATTCATGTAAAAAGGTTTACTCTACTGGTGTGTGCCTTTAATTATTTTAAGTTGGTTTGCTTGAAAAATGTAAGAGTGTTGGTGATAGTTTTTCTTGAGTTCAATTGTAAAATTTCTGAAGAAGTTACTCGAGCCAACCCAGCATGTTGAAGAGCTGACTCCACTTCATGGCACGTAGCAAGGATTCTCGTACGTAGCAATTCAAGCCAACTCGAAGGCAATCGAGTCGACTCCAGTGAATTTGAGTCGACTAGAATATGTCCAAGTTGACTCTTCCAAAATCCAGTTTTTGAAGATTTTCGAGAATAGCCAGACGAGCTGACTCGAACCAGAAAGAGCTGACTCTAACAGACCTAATCTTGAAGACCTGAGAAAGAGAGCCGACCCAAAATGCATCAAGCCGACTCTTCTAGAGTGATGATTTCGATACCTGAGAAGAAGAGCCGACCCAAGCTGAAAAGAGCCGAATCCTCGAGTTCAAGTTTTTCAAAGATAGAAGTTCGAGCCGACTAGAGCTATCAAGAGTCGACTCATCCAGAGTGAAGTTTTGCACCCTAAGACAAAGAGCCGACTACACTGAATATTTGGTGACTCGACCTAATGACTCAAAGGATTCGAGCTGACTTGAAGGAATCCGAGCTGACTCGAATATTGCTTTTAGGTATCCAACAGCTAGTTCTAGAATTTATTTTTTAATGCCAAAAAGTGCTCCAACAATCACAAATCACTTCCTAATGGTCTACAATGGTTAGAACTTCCTTGGAGTTATGGAAGACCTTATATTTGAAGGATTTGAACTTCCTTGAAGCAATTATTAGAGAGTTCTTCAAAGTATTGAAAGCTTTATTGAATATCTTACCTACCAACAAGAAGAAGAGCACAAAAGCATTCAAGTCAGCCTTCATGTCTTCACCAACTCTCATCTGAAGCTTGAAGCAATTTAGGAAGAAGCCAATAAAGCAATTAAAGCTCATTCAAGTGCATTCAAGTGGACTTCTATCAAGCTGCACCAGCAACTATCCGATAAATTGAGTTTGTCATTTTTGTTGCATTTATTTCAATTGATTTTTTAATTGTTTGGGTTATTAGTGAGCTCGGTTGAAAAACCAAATAGGTTCTTGGTGAGCCTTGATTAAAAATCAAGTGTTGGGTTCTTGGTGATCCTAGTAAAACCAAGTTAGGTTCTTGGTGATATGTGAAAACCAAGTTGGGTTTCTTTGGTGAGCCTGTTCAAGATCGAAGGATGTTGGGTTTTCTTTGGTGATCCCATTAATACCAAAGTGTAAAGGTTTTGGATTGTGATCCTGTAAAATAATCCTACTGTATTCGGGTGTGAATATAGTGAAAATCCTAAGTAGTATCTTGGATAGTGGATGTAAGAGCTAGGTTGCTCCGAACCACTATAAATTTTGTGTTTGCGTTATGCTTATTTGAGTCTATTTAGATTCTGTAATTTTTAATCTTGCCACAGCACCTAAACCTTCTAAGGGATTTTTAATAACACATTATCCTGCATAATTTTTAAATTCCCAATTCACCCCCCTCTTGGATAGCCACCTGGGCAACAGCTAGTATCAAAGCAGTGTCTCTGAATACATTAGAGTAAAGATCGATGGCTCATCCAATTAGTACGTCCTTGGCAGAAGGCCAATCAACTTATAGACCTCCACTCTTCACTGGCATAAATTATGCATACTGGAAAGCTAGAATGAAAATTTATGTTCAAGTAGTTGATTTTCAATTATGGAAGGTCATTCTAAAGGGTCCTTATATCCCCATGGTTAAAATTGATGGAGTGGACATTCCAAAACCTAAAGAGGATTGGGACAAACATGACTTGAAAATGGGTGAGTTAAATGCCAAAGCAATGAATCTGTTATATTGTGTTTGGATAGTAATTAGTTTAATCAAATTTCCATTTGCTCCTCGGTAAAGGAAATTTGGGATAAACATGAAGTGACCCATGAAGGAACTTCTCAAGTGAAGTCTTCTAAAATTAATCTTCTTATGCATTGCTGAAAGGATTATGCCCTATATGCCAATATTTGTATCTCCCAGACCATTGTAAATTGACAAGTTAATAAAGGCAATAATTTTTCATCATTCGCTGTGTCATTATATGATGAACCCCATAGATTAGGGCTATGGTTGTAGGGCTATGATGAGATCATACCAGTGAGATCTAAGGCCTTAAAACCCTAATCTAGAATATTCCTAGTCATAGGAACCCTGAGTTGGGGATCAGGGTTTCCGGTTAGACTGGCACATCCAATGTATGCTGAAAAGGGTGACTGCTCTCTCAGTCACTTGTGTGGGACACTAATACAAGGATGTGGGTGCTCATTAGTGAATGAGTTCACTGAAAAGATCCAGTTTGAGAACATCTAATGGAGCCTTAGCTGCATGTCAATAGATGTTTCTCATAGTGGGAGTTGTACAAGTAGTCCTATGACCTGAGACTGCCATAATACCTTATGTACAAGAACCCATGCTTTGGTTCAATCTCAATCATGACACTGGGTCATGCACGAGGTTGATGCTGGGTATGGTGAATTGTATATGAAGGTAATGAGTAGGTCAACAAGGAATTGATCACTCCTAGTAGGAGGAGATTGCATCCAGCCAAATTAGGTCAGATGATGATTCAGGAAATCTTTGATCAAAGTACAGATATTAGAAATGATTTCTAATATCGAATTAATTGAATCATTAGTGTATGACTGAGCTGGGAATGAGTATAAACTGGATTTGACATGATTCCATATCCATAGTTATATTCAGGATGCAAGATTATTGAAGGATCGAATTGTACGGGAACTTTCCACTGAAGGGTAGTTTTGGAATTTCACCAGAATTTCTATATCTTTCGGGTAGACATGACACGTTGCTAGACGTCAATCTTGTCTTGTGGGTTGATCAAATTAAATGGTTTAATTGGATCACTAATTAGGAGGAGTCCTAATTGACTGACTCGAGTTAGCTCGATTTGACCTAAATCGATTAGAATGAGTTCTGATCAAATTAGGTCAACTTGCACTCGGACCCACTGCTGGCTAAGTATGGAACCCAATGGGTCACACACTTAGGACAGATAATCAAGGTTTTAATTTGGAATTAAATCTCGTTTGCAGATGAACACACTAGCATGTGTTGCAAACCATGGCTTCTACTTGAATCGGATTCGAGTTAGGATTCCGATTTGGTATTTTTTAGATCCAAATTCATTCCGGTTTGAATCTAATTGAAGATTCAAGACATTGGGCTAATAGTAGGCTAGCAATTGGGCTAACCTAAGAGGCTAAACCCCTTTCCCACATCGCCTAAGCCCTTTCCCCTCTTTTCCCACGCGCGCGCGCAAGGAGAAGAGTCCACGCGCGCGTGGACTCTCTCCAAGCGGCATTTCTGCATGAGAAAAGAGAGGAAGTCAGCATTTTTGGCTGAAGAGGCGTGGAAGAGAGTCCACCTAGGCGTGGACTCTTCAAAAAATTGGAATTATCGTGAAAAAGAAAGAAAAAAACATCGAAGGGGCGCGACTCTTCTTTCTGCGCGCGTCCTTCTGTGTTTTTCACGATTCTTCCTTGCGTCTTCCCATCCCAAAGGCCGTGAGATTAATCCCAAGGGCCGTGAGATAAAGAGAAAGGATGTGAGAAGGGAGAGAGGGACGTGAGAGGATGATTACAGATGAGAAGGTGCCTCTCTGTCGCCTATTTAAGGAGAAGACTTCACCGTAAAAAATTATATTTCCAGATTTTCTACGGCGAAGCCTTGCTTCTTTTTCCTTCTCCCTCTCCAGAAGATTGTTTTCCCCTCCTCTCTTTCCTCTTTGATTCCTTTACAGAGCCTAGGCTCTGTCGAATCTCAGAACAGAAGGAGAGTCAGAGAGAAACTCTCCGACGGTAAAGGAAGAAGGCGCCTCTCCTTTCTTTCTTACATTAAGACAATCTTGTCTTAATTTTCTTCTCCCTCCAAGACAAGCCTGGTCCCATTTTAGGACAAGGGCTTATTCTTAAGACAAGAGTGTCTTAAGGGGCCAAAGTTGCTAGAAGACGAGGAGAAGGGTAAGAGAGAAGGTTTAGTCCCAGTTTGGCTAGAGGAGTCCTAGCCAATAGCCCATATATCAAGTTCTTAGGGTAGAGCTTGATTGGAAGGAACCCAATTAAGGAGTCAGTGTCTTGATCATCTGCCCGTGTGGATCACCATCGGAGGGCGGACAAGTGGACGCCTGGTGTGTTCAAGAGGCTACTCAATTTGGAGTTCATTTCTGCATCAGACTGGTAATAGCGATCTGAGGTTAGTATTTAAACAATGTTTAAATTTGGACATGCATGTAGTCATAGTTTTAATTGCTAATAAGGAGATTTTGGGATTAGGGTTCGGACCTGATTTCATAAAATTTTGAAATCCATGCTTCCGCACTGGTTCCCGAATCCAAAGTGGTATCAGAGCCTCCTTATTAGGATTAAAACTTATGCAGTTCAATTCATGCTTTATTGAATGATGTAGTATCATGTTAAAGTTTTTATATTGATGCACAATGCATGTCTTTGATTGAACATGAGTTTGATGATTGCCACCAGTTAGGGTTTTCCACTGAAACCCTAATTGTCTTAGAGATATGATTAGCCCTGGAGCCATCATACTGAAATAAGGTTGCCCTGGCATAATGGTGTATCCATTATGTGGTAAATGGTTGTCCTAGTATGATGGCACATATTTCACATATTTGCTTAGTTTAAAGCATGTATTAATATATGTGATAGCTTTTAATTGAATGTGCTGGCATTGCATAAATCCCTCTTGAAATTATATTAAGTGGTAGTATAGTTAACCGATAAGCATTATTAGTCATGATGGATAATTAGTCATTTCGATGTCTTGAAAGGTGGTTCTGGGAAGGTAAAGGGAATCATGGTTTTTAATTGGTTCCGTTGTCTGACCTGGCCAATTTTTAAATTGGTGTCTAGGAAAGCAACGGGGGGACCCCCACATCTCTTCCACTAGCCTGGCCGATCTGATTGATTTAATTCTTGACTAACATGCTTGGTGTTAAAATACTATTATTGGCCTTCCTTCATGATAGGTCATTATTGTGTTACGATCTATACTAGGTTTGTTGTGTACACACAAGACCTAATATGGTGACTAACACAATTTTTGGCCTAATACAATTATTTGTTTATGGCATGATTTAATGTAATATTTTGTTGTGTACACACAAGGATATTACTATTAAAGTCATGACTATATGGCTATGAAGGGTCTTACTTAACTGAAATATTATAGTTTGTTGTGTATACACAAGGCTATTAATATTTTAGAGGCCGGGATAAGTTGAGAATTGTACGGGTTACAATTGGAGAAAGATTTCCTACCTATGAACTTATATAAGATTTGTTGTGTACACACAAGATCTTTTATAAGGGATTGGGATCTCAACCCCACTAAGAAAAACTAATTAGGGTTTTCTCGATCATCGTATAGAGGGTTATGATGCTCGATAAAATAGTGGGAGACATAATTAAATTAAAGTCCTAATTCAATTATGTATTGTCATTTCATGATTGTTTGCTTATGTATTGTTCTTTGTTTAAATGTAGATAAATGGCCTCTTCACTCTCACTCCGTAGTATTTTAGATGCCAACAAATTGACTGAGCCTAATTATGTTGATTGGCTGAGAAATTTAAAAATAGTACTCAGTCAAGAAAGAATTTCCTATATTCTTGATATCCCAATTTTGGAACCACCAAGGGAAGATGCCTCGCAAGAGGAGAAGACCACATATAATATGTGGCAAAATGACTCACTTACTGTCAAGTGTGTTATGCTTGCCTCTATGACTAATGAGTTGCAGAGGCAGCATGATAGCATGGATACTAACTCCATACTGCTTAATTTAAAAGAGCTTTATGGAGAACACAGTAGAACTGCTAGATATGAAATATCTAAGCAGTTGTTCCGTGCAAGGATGACAGAAGGTACATCAGTACAAGACCATGTATTAAAGATAATTGATCTGATCACTCGATTAGGTCAATTAGGTTTTGTAATGGATGGGGAGTTGAATCAAGACTTGATCTTGCAATCACTCCCAGAGTCATTTTCACAGATTGTTCTTAATTACCATATGAACAAACTTAATTCTTCCTTGCCTGAGCTGTTGAATATGTTGAAGACAGCAGAGAGCCATGTAAAGAAAAATAAGGCTCCAGTTCTTCTTGTGGATAAGAAGAAGACAGGCAAAAAGGGTTCCAGTAAGAGGATGAATCCCAAAGGGGGCATTAAGAAGAAGAAAGGAAAGAAGGCCTCCGGACAGATGACTTGCTTTCATTGTGGCAAGCCGGGTCATTGGAAAAGGAACTGCAAGGTTTACCTTGCAAGTGTGAAGCCTGGTGCATCAGAGGCACCAAAAGGTATGAAAGAAGTTCATACTATTTTGTCATTTGATTCTTCCATTTCAAATACTTGGGTGTTGGATACCGCCTGTGGTCATAACATCTGCAAATCATTGCAGGGACTTCAGGGGCTTAAAGTATTGAAGGAAGGTAACTTTGAGCTCTACGGTGCTGGAGGGGACCCCATCCAAGCAGAAGCTGTAGGGACTTATGTTTTGAAGTTACCTTCAGGGAAGATCTTGGAGCTAAGGAATTGTTACTATATGCCAATAATCATTAGAAATATCATATATGTACCCTTGTTACTTAAACAAGGATATACTATGAATGTAATGAGCAGTGGCTGCTCAATTTCTTTATCTAATGAAATTATATGTTATGGCATATTCTGCAATGGTCTATTAACTCTTTCCACTAATGACAATATTTTTCATGTTTCTAACAAACGGAAAAGAGATGATGTAAACAATACCTTACTTTGGCATTGTCGACTTGGACATATTAGTGAGACTAGGATTAACAAGTTATACAAAGAAAATTTCTTTGATCCTTATGACTATGAGTCATTAGAAACTTGTGAATCATGTCTCATGGGTAAGATGACCAAGACTCCATTTAGTGGACATGAAGAAAGGACAAAAGAGTTATTGGGACTCATACACACAGATGTATGTGGGCCTATGACAACTCAAGCCTATGGTGGATACTCATACTTCATCACATTTACTGATGATTTTTCAAGGTATGGATTTGTGTATCTAATGAAACATAAGTCCGATGCTTTTGAAAAATTTTTAGAGTATCAAAGTATGGTAGAGAAACAGACAGGAAAAAGTATAAAGATCCTCCGATCAGATAGAGGAGGTGAGTACTTATCCACTGAGTTTCTTGATCACCTTAAACATAAGGGGATCATCTCTGAATGGACTCCTCCTTACACACCACAATTAAATGGTGTTGCTGAAAGGAGGAATCGTACTTTATTGGATATGGTACGGTCCATGATGTGCTTCACGGAGTTATCTTTTTCTTTCTGGGGATATGCTTTGGAAACAGCAACTTATATCTTGAATAGAGTACCATCTAAAACTGTCTCTAGCACTCCATATGAATTATGGAGAGGTAAGAAGCCCAATCTTAAGTATATTAAGATATGGGGATGTCCAGCCTATGTAAAAAGAAATTTTGGACATAAACTAGATGCTAGAGCAGACAAATGTCTATTTATCGGATATCCTAGAGATAGTATAGGATATCTATTCTACCACCCTACTGAACAAAAGGTTTCGGTCAGTAGGCATGCCACTTTTATGGAAAAAGAATTCATCCTACAAAAGGGCACTGGTAGGAATATCGAACTTAATGAAATTCAACAAATAGACACATCTCAGTCAAGTAACAATATAGTTAATATAGAACCTGAACACACTCCTATCCGTAGGTCTGATAGGGTGCGACAGGCACCTGAGAGGTATGGGTTCATAATCGAAAATAATGAAGCTCAAATCATTCAAAATGATGAGCCTCTAACCTATACGGAAGCAGTCATGAGTAGAGACTCAGACAGATGGCTGGAAGCCATGAGATCCGAGATGGACTCCATGTATGTCAACCAAGTATGGTCTTTGGTTGATGCACCAGAGGGTATTAACCCTATTGGGTGTAAATGGGTCTATAAAAGGAAGATTGGGGCAGATGGCCAAGTTGAAACTTATAAAGCCAGATTGGTGGCTAAGGGTTTCAGACAAAAACAGGGAATAGATTATGATGAAACATTTTCCCCTGTTGCCATGCTCAAATCTATTCGGATTATGCTTGCTATAGCAGCATATCATGATTATGAGATCTGGCAAATGGATGTAAAAACTGCATTCCTCAATGGTTTCCTTGAGGAAGAGGTTTATATGTCACAGCCAGAAGGTTTTGTCTTGGAGACTAAACCTAATCAGGTATGTAGGCTAAAGAAATCCATTTATGGATTAAAGCAAGCGTCCAGGAGTTGGAACATCCGATTTGATAAAACAGTCAAAGAATTTGATTTTTTCAAAAATGAGGATGAACCTTGTGTGTACAAGAAGACTAGTGGGAGTGCCATAGTTTTCTTAGTTCTATATGTTGATGATATACTTCTTATTGGGAATGATATCCCAATGTTACAATCAGTCAAAGTGTGGTTATCGAAACAGTTTTCCATGAAAGACTTGGGAGAAGCATCCTATATACTGGGTATAAAGATCTATAGAGAAAGATCAAGAAAGATGATAGGCTTATCCCAGTCTAGGTACATTGACCAGGTGCTAAAGAGATTTAGCATGGAGGAAAGTAAAAGAGGTTACTTACCTATTGGTCATGGCATACGTCTTTCTACGAGGATGTCTCCTAAGACACCTGAAGAAAGAAATAGAATGAGTTCTATACCTTATGCTTCGGCTATAGGGTCAATTATGTATGCTATGTTATGTACCAGGCCTGATGTGGCATATGCCTTGGGTGTAGCCAGTAGATTTCAGGCTGATCCAGGAGAGGATCACTGGAAGGCTGTAAAAAATATTCTTAAGTACCTGAGAAGGACTAAGGATATTTTTCTTATATACGGAGGATCTGATCTTAAACTAGAAGCCTATTCAGACTCTAGTTTTCAATCAGACCCAGATGATAGTAAATCCATTTCAGGGTATGTCTTTTCCTTGAATGGTGGAGCAGTAAGTTGGAAGAGCACTAAACAGCAGACTGTAGCTGACTCAACTACCGAGGCAGAGTACATAGCTGTCAGTGAAGCCGCCAAGGAAGCTGTCTGGATGAAGAAATTCATCACATAGTTGGGAGTAGTTCCTGAGATTGAGAACCCGGTGCCACTCTATTGTGATAACACTGGAGCAGTTGCTCAAGCTAAGGAACCGAGAGCCCATCACAAGTCCAAGCACATTCTGAGACGCTTCCATCTTGTCCGAGAGATAATCGAGAGACAAGAAGTCTGCATCAATAGAGTGGATACAAAGAACAACATAGCAGACCCGTTCACTAAGGCTCTACCACAGCGAGAGTTTGATCGCCACCTCGACAGTATGGGGTTAAAGAATAAGAGCGATTGGCTTTAGTGCAAGTGGGAGATTGAAAGGATTATGCCCTATAAGCCAATATTTGTATCTCCCAGACCATTGTAAATTGACAAGTTAATAAAGGCAATAATTTTTCATCATTCGCTTTGTCATTATATGATGAACCCCATAGATTAGGGCTATGGTTGTAGGGCTATGATGAGATCATACCAGTGAGATCTATGGCCTTAAAACCCTAATCTAGAATATTCCTAGTCATAGGAACCCTGAGTTGGGGATCAGGGTTTCCGGTTAGACTGGCACATCCAATGTATGCTGAAAAGGGTGACAGCTCTCACAGTCACTTGTGTGGGACACTAATACAAGGATGTGGGTGCTCATTAGCGAATGAGTTCACTGAAGAGATCCAGTTTGAGAACATCTAATAGAGCCTTAGTTGCATGTCAATAGATGTTTCTTATAGTGGGAGTTGTACAAGTAGTCCTATGACCTGAGACTGCCATAATACCTTATGTACATGAACCCATGCTTTGGTTCAATCTCAATCATGACACTGGGTCATGCACGAGGTTGATGCTGGGTATGGTGAATTGTATATGAAGGTAATGAGTAGGTCAACAAGGAATTGATCACTCCTAGTAGGAGGAGATTGCATCCAGCCAAATTAGGTCAGATGATGATTCAGGAAATCTTTGATCAAAGTACAGATATTAGAAATGATTTCTAATATCAAATTAATTGAATCATTAGTGTATGACTGAGCTGGGAATGACTATAAACTGGATTTGACATGATTCCATATCCATAGTTATATTCGGGATGCAAGATGATTGAAGGATCGAATTGTACGGGAACTTTCCACTGAAGGGTAGTTTTGGAATTTCACCAGAATTTCCATATCTTCCGGGTAGACATGACACATTGCTAGACGTCAATCTTGTCTTGTGGGTTGATCAAATTAAATAGTTTAATTGGATCACTAATTAGGAGGAGTCCTAATTGACTGACTCGAGTTAGCTCGATTTGACCTAAATCGATTAGAATGAGTTCTGATCAAATTAGGTCAACTTGCACTCGGACCCACTGCTGGCTTAGTATGGAACCCAATGGGTCACACACTTAGGACAGATAATCAAGGTTTTAATTTGGAATTAAATCTCATTTGCAGATGAACACACTAGCATGTGTTGCAAACCATGGCTTCTACTTGAATCGGATTCGAGTTAGGGTTCTGATTTGGTTTTTTAGATCCAAATTCATTCCAGTTTGAATCTAATTGAAGATTCAAGACATTGGGCTAATAGTAGGCTAGCAATTGGGCTAACCTAAGAGGCTAAACTCCTTTCCCACATCGCCTAAGCCCTTTCCCCTCTTTTCCCACGCGCGCGCGCAAGGTGAAGAGTCCACGTGCGCGTGGACTCTCTCCAAGCGGCGTTTCTGCATGAGAAAAGAGAGGAAGTCAGCGTTTTTGGCTGAAGAGGCGTGGAAGAGAGTCCACCTAGGCGTGGACTCTTCAAAAAATTGGAATTACTGTGAAAAAGAAAGAAAAAAACACCGAAGGGGCGTGACTCTTCTTTCTGCGCGCACCCTTCTATGTTTTTCACGATTCTTCCTTGCATCTTCCCATCCCAAAGGCCGTGAGATTAATCCCAAGGGCCGTGAGATAAAGGGAAAGGATGTGAGAAGGGAGAGAGGGACGTGAGAGGATGATTAAAAATGAGAAGGCACCTCTCTGTCGCCTATTTAAGGAGAAGACTTCACCGTAAAAAATTATATTTCCAGATTTTCTACGGCGAAGCCTTGCTTCTTTTTCCTTCTCCCTCTCCAGAAGATTGTTTCCCCCTCCTCTCTTTCCTCTTTGATTCCTTTACAGAGCCTAGGCTCTGTCGAATCTCAGAACAGAAGGAGAGTCAGAGAGAAACTCTCCGACGGTAAAGGAAGAAGGCGCCTCTCCTTTCTTTCTTACATTAAGACAATCTTGTCTTAATTTTCTTCTCCCTCCAAGACAAGCCTTGTCCCATTTTAGGACAAGGGCTTATTCTTAAGACAAGAGTGTCTTAAGGGGCCAAAGTTGCTAGAAGACGAGGAGAAGGGTAAGAGAGAAGGTTTAGTCCCAGTTTGGCTAGAGGAGTCCTAGCCAATAGCCCATATATCAAGTTCTTAGGGTAGAGCTTGATTGGAAGGAACCCAATTAAGGAGTCAGTGTCTTGATCATCTGCCCGTGTGGATCACCATCGGAGGGCGGACAAGTGGACGCCTGGTGTGTTCAAGAGGCTACTCAATTTGGAGTTCATTTCTGCATCAGACTGGTAATAGCGATCTGAGGTTAGTATTTAAACAATGTTTTAATTTGGACATGCATGTAGTCATAGTTTTAATTGCTAATAAGGAGATTTTGGGATTAGGGTTCGGACCTGATTTCATAAAATTTTGAAATCCACGCTTCCGCACTGGTTCCCGAATCCAACAGTGGTATCAGAGCCTCCTTATTAGGATTAAAACTTATGCAGTTCAATTCATGCTTTATTGAATGATGTAGTATCATGTTAAAGTTTTTATATTGATGCACAATGCATGTCTTTGATTGAACATGAGTTTGATGATTGCCACCAGTTAGGGTTTTCCACTGAAACCCTAATTGTCTTAGAGATATGATTAGCCCTGGAGCCATCATACTGAAATAAGGTTGCCCTGGCATAATGGTGTATCCATTATGTGGTAAATGGTTGTCCTAGTATGATGGCACACATTTCACATATTTGCTTAGTTTAAAGCATGTATTAATATATGTGATAGCTTTTAATTGAATGTGCTGGCATTGCATAAATCCCTCTTGAAATTATATTAAGTGGTAGTATAGTTAACCGATAAGCATTATTAGTCATGATAGATAATTAGTCATTTCGGTGTCTTGAAAGGTGGTTCTGGGAAGGTAAAGGGAATCGTGGTTTTTAATTGGTTCCGTTGTCTGACCTGGCCAATTTTTAAATTGGTGTCTAGGAAAGCAACGGGGGGACCCCCACATCTCTTCCACTAGCCTGGCCGATCTGATTGATTTAATTCTTGACTAACATGCTTGGTGTTAAAATACTATTATTGGCCTTCCTTCATGATAGGTCATTATTGTGTTACGATCTATACTAGGTTTGTTGTGTACACACAAGACCTAATATGGTGACTAACACAATTTTTGGCCTAATACAATTATTTGTTTATGGCATGATTTAATGTAATATTTTGTTGTGTACACACAAGGATATTACTATTAAAGTCATGACTATATGGCTATGAAGGGTCTTACTTAACTGAAATATTATAGTTTGTTGTGTATACACAAGGCTATTAATATTTTAGAGGCCGGGATAAGTTGAGAATTGTACGGGTTACAATTGGAGAAAGATTTCCTACCTATGAACTTATATAAGATTTGTTGTGTACACACAAGATCTTTTATAAGGGATTGGGATCTCAACCCCACTAAGAAAAACTAATTAGGGTTTTCTCGATCATCGTATAGAGGGTTATGATGCTCGATAAAATAGTGGGAGACATAATTAAATTAAAGTCCTAATTCAATTATGTATTGCCATTTCATGATTGTTTGCTTATGTATTGTTCTTTGTTTAAATGTAGATAAATGGCCTCTTCACTCTCACTCCGTAGTATTTTAGATGCCAACAAATTGACTGGGCCTAATTATGTTGATTGGCTGAGAAATTTAAAAATAGTACTCAGTCAAGAAAGAATTTCCTATATTCTTGATACCCCAATTTTGGAACCACCAAGGGAAGATGCCTCGCAAGAGGAGAAGACCACATATAATATGTGGCAAAATGACTCACTTACTGTCAAGTGTGTTATGCTTGCCTCTATGACTAATGAGTTGCAGAGGCAGCATGATAGCATGGATACTAACTCCATACTACTTAATTTAAAAGAGCTTTATGGAGAACACAGTAGAACTGCTAGATATGAAATATCTAAGCAGTTGTTCCGTGCAAGGATGACAGAAGGTACATCAGTACAAGACCATGTATTAAAGATAATTGATCTGATCACTCGATTAGGTCAATTAGGTTTTGTAATGGATGGGGAGTTGAATCAAGACTTGATCTTGCAATCACTCCCAGAGTCATTTTCACAGTTTGTTCTTAATTACCATATGAACAAACTTAATTCTTCCTTGCCTGAGCTGTTGAATATGTTGAAGACAGCAGAGAGCCATGTAAAGAAAAATAAGGCTCCAGTTCTTCTTGTGGATAAGAAGAAGACAGGCAAAAAGGGTTCCAGTAAGAGGATGAATCCCAAAGGGGGCATTAAGAAGAAGAAAGGAAAGAAGGCCTCCGGACAGATGACCTGCTTTCATTGTGGCAAGCCGGGTCATTGGAAAAGGAACTGCAAGGTTTACCTTGCAAGTGTGAAGCCTGGTGCATCAGAGGAACCAAAAGGTATGAAAGAAGTTCATACTATTTTGTCATTGGATTCTTCCATTTCAAATACTTGGGTGTTGGATACCGCCTGTGGTCATAACATCTGCAAATCATTGCAGGGACTTCAGGGGCTTAAAGTATTGAAGGAAGGTAACTTTGAGCTCTACGGTGCTGGAGGGGACCCCATCCAAGCAGAAGCTGTAGGGACTTATGTTTTGAAGTTACCTTCAGGGAAGATCTTGGAGCTAAGGAATTGTTACTATATGCCAATAATCATTAGAAATATCATATATGTACCCTTGTTACTTAAACAAGGATATACTATGAATGTAATGAGCAGTGGCTGCTCAATTTCTTTATCTAATGAAATTATATGTTATGGCATATTCTGCAATGGTCTATTAACTCTTTCCACTAATGACAATATTTTTCATGTTTCTAACAAACGGAAAAGAGATGATGTAAACAATACCTTACTTTGGCATTGTCGACTTGGACATATTAGTGAGACTAGGATTAACAAGTTATACAAAGAAAATTTCTTTGATCCTTATGACTATGAGTCATTAGGAACTTGTGAATCATGTCTCATGGGTAAGATGACCAAGACTCCATTTAGTGGACATGAAGAAAGGACAAAAGAGTTATTGGGACTCATACACACAGATGTATGTGGGCCTATGACAACTCAAGCCTATGGTGGATACTCATACTTCATCACATTTACTGATGATTTTTCAAGGTATGGATTTGTGTATCTAATGAAACATAAGTCCGATACTTTTGAAAAATTTTTAGAGTATCAAAGTATGGTAGAGAAACAGATAGGAAAAAGTATAAAGATCCTCCGATCAGATAGAGGAGGTGAGTACTTATCCACTGAGTTTCTTGATCACCTTAAACATAAGGGGATCATCTCTGAATGGACTCCTCCTTACACACCACAATTAAATGGTGTTGCTGAAAGGAGGAATCGTACTTTATTGGATATGGTACGGTCCATGATGTGCTTCACGGAGTTACCTTTTTCTTTCTGGGGATATGCTTTGGAAACAGCAACTTATATCTTGAATAGAGTACCATCTAAAACTGTCTCTAGCACTCCATATGAATTATGGAGAGGTAAGAAGCCCAATCTTAAGTATATTAAGATATGGGGATGTCCAGCCTATATAAAAAGAAATTTTGGACATAAACTAGATGCTAGAGCAGACAAATGTCTATTTATCGGATATCCTAGAGATAGTATAGGATATCTATTCTACCACCCTACTGAACAAAAGGTTTCGGTCAGTAGGCATGCCACTTTTATGGAAAAAGAATTCATCCTACAAAAGGGCACTGGTAGGAATATCGAACTTAATGAAATTCAACAAATAGACACATCTCAGTCAAGTAACAACATAGTTAATATAGAACCTGAACACACTCCTATCCGTAGGTCTGATAGGGTGCGACAGGCACCTGAGAGGTATGGGTTCATAATCGAAAATAATGAAGCTCAAATCATTCAAAATGATGAGCCTCTAACCTATATGGAAGCAGTCATGAGTAGAGACTCAGACAGATGGCTGGAAGCCATGAGATCCGAGATGGACTCCATGTATGTCAACCAAGTATGGTCTTTGGTTGATGCACCAGAGGGTATTAACCCTATTGGGTGTAAATGGGTCTATAAAAGGAAGATTGGGGCAGATGGCCAAGTTGAAACTTATAAAGCCATATTGGTGGCTAAGGGTTTCAGACAAAAACAGGGAATAGATTATGATGAAACATTTTCCCCTGTTGCCATGCTCAAATCTATTCGGATTATGCTTGCTATAGCAGCATATCATGATTATGAGATCTGGCAAATGGATGTAAAAACTGCATTCCTCAATGGTTTCCTTGAGGAAGAGGTTTATATGTCACAGCCAGAAGGTTTTGTCTTGGAGACTAAACCTAATCAGGTATGTAGGCTAAAGAAATCCATTTATGGATTAAAGCAAGCGTCCAGGAGTTGGAACATCCGATTTGATAAAACAGTCAAAGAACTTGATTTTTTCAAAAATGAGGATGAACCTTGTGTGTACAAGAAGACTAGTGGGAGTGCCATAGTTTTCTTAGTTCTATATGTTGATGATATACTTCTTATTGGGAATGATATCCCAATGTTACAATCAGTCAAAGTGTGGTTATCGAAACAGTTTTCCATGAAAGACTTGGGAGAAGCATCCTATATACTGGGTATAAAGATCTATAGAGAAAGATCAAGAAGGATGCTAGGCTTATCCCAGTCTAGGTACATTGACCAGGTGCTAAAGAAATTTAGCATGGAGGAAAGTAAAAGAGGTTACTTACCTATTGGTCATGGCATACGTCTTTCTAAGAGGATGTCTCCTAAGACACCTGAAGAAAGAAATAGAATGAGTTCTATACCTTATGCTTCGGCTATAGGGTCGATTATGTATGCTATGTTATGTACCAGGCCTGATGTGGCATATGCCTTGGGTGTAGCCAGTAGATTTCAGGCTGATCCAGGAGAGGATCACTGGAAGGCTGTAAAAAATATTCTTAAGTACCTGAGAAGGACTAAGGATATTTTTCTTCTATACGGAGGATCTGATCTTTAACTAGAAGCCTATTCAGACTCTAGTTTTCAATCAGACCCAGATGATAGTAAATCCATTTCAGGGTATGTCTTTTCCTTGAATGGTGGAGCAGTAAGTTGGAAGAGCACTAAACAGCAGACTGTAGCTGACTCAACTACCGAGGCAGAGTACATAGCTGTCAGTGAAGCCGCCAAGGAAGCTGTCTGGATGAAGAAATTCATCACAGAGTTGGGAGTAGTTCCTGAGATTGAGAACCCGGTGCCACTCTATTGTGATAACACTAGAGCAGTTGCTCAAGCTAAGGAACCGAGAGCCCATCACAAGTCCAAGCACATTCTGAGACGCTTCCATCTTGTCCGAGAGATAATCGAGAGACAAGAAGTCTGCATCAATAGAGTGGATACAAAGAACAACATAGCAGACCCGTTCACTAAGGCTCTACCACAGCGGGAGTTTGATCGCCACCTCGACAGTATGGGGTTAAAGAATAAGAGCGATTGGCTTTAGTGCAAGTGGGAGATTGAAAGGATTATGCCCTATAAGCCAATATTTGTATCTCCCAGACCATTGTAAATTAACAAGTTAATAAAGGCAATAATTTTTCATCATTCGCTGTGTCATTATATGATGAACCCCATAGATTAGGGCTATGGTTGTAGGGCTATGATGAGATCATACCAGTGAGATCTAAGGCCTTAAAACCCTAATCTAGAATATTCCTAGTCATAGGAACCCTGAGTTGGGGATCAGGGTTTCCGGTTAGACTGGCACATCCTATGTATGCTGAAAAGGGTGACTGCTCTCACAGTCACTTGTGTGGGACACTAATACAAGGATGTGGGTGCTCATTAGCGAATGAGTTCACTGAAGAGATCCAGTTTGAGAACATCTAATGGAGCCTTAGCTGCATGTCAATAGATGTTTCTTATAGTGGGAGTTGTACAAGTAGTCCTATGACCTGAGACTGCCATAATACCTTATGTACATGAACCCATGCTCTGGTTCAATCTCAATCATGACACTGGGTCATGCACGAGGTTGATGCTGGGTATGGTGAATTGCATATGAAGGTAATGAGTAGGTCAACAAGGAATTGATCACTCCTAGTAGGAGGAGATTGCATCCACCCAAATTAGGTCAGATGATGATTCAGGAAATCTTTGATCAAAGTACAGATATTAGAAATGATTTCTAATATCGAATTAATAGAATCATTAGTGTATGACTGAGCTGGGAATGAGTATAAACTGGATTTGACATGATTTCATATCCATAGTTATATTCGGGATGCAAGATGATTGAAGGATCGAATTGTACGGGAACTTTCCACTGAAGGGTAGTTTTGGAATTTCACCAGAATTTCCATATCTTCTGGGTAGACATGACACGTTGCTAGACGTCAATCTTATCTTGTGGGTTGATCAAATTAAATGGTTTAATTGGATCACTAATTAGGAGGAGTCCTAATTGACTGACTCGAGTTAGCTCGATTTGACCTAAATC
Source organism: Areca catechu (assembly GCA_021397845.1). Taxonomy (NCBI): domain Eukaryota; kingdom Viridiplantae; phylum Streptophyta; class Magnoliopsida; order Arecales; family Arecaceae; genus Areca; species Areca catechu. Next base: position 75,811,903 of record CM038041.1, read on the forward strand.
GATTAGAATGAGTTCTGATCAAATTAGGTCAACTTGCACTCGGACCCACTGCTGGCTAAGTATGGAACCCAATGGGTCACACACTTAGGACAGATAATCAAGGTTTTAATTTGGAATTAAATCTCGTTTGCAGATGAACACACTAGCATGTGTTGCAAACCATGGCTTCTACTTGAATCGGATTCGAGTTAGGGTTCTGATTTGGTCTTTTTTAGATCCAAATTCATTCCGGTTTGAATCTAATTGAAGATTCAAGACATTGGGCTAATAGTAGGCTAGCAATTGGGCTAACCTAAGAGGCTAAACTCCTTTCCCACATCGCCTAAGCCCTTTCCCCTCTTTTCCCACGCGCGCGCGCAAGGAGAAGAGTCCACGCGCGCGTGGACTCTCTCCAAGCGGCGTTTCTGCATGAGAAAAGAGAGGAAGTCAGCGTTTTTGGCTGAAGAGACGTGGAAGAGAGTCCACCTAGGCGTGGACTCTTCAAAAAATTGGAATTACCATGAAAAAGAATGAAAAAAACACCGAAGGGGCGCGACTCTTCTTTCGGCGCGCACCCTTCTATGTTTTTCACGATTCTTCCTTGCATCTTCCCATCCCAAAGGCCGTGAGATTAATCCCAAGGGCCGTGAGATAAAGGGAAAGGACGTGAGAAGGGAGAGAGGGACGTGAGAGGATGATTACAGATGAGAAGGCACCTCTCTGTCGCCTATTTAAGAAGAAGACTTCACCGTAAAAAATTATATTTCCAGATTTTCTACGGCGAAGCCTTGCTTCTTTTTCCTTCTCCCTCTCCAGAAGATTGTTTCCCCCTCCTCTCTTTCCTCTTTGATTCCTTTACAGAGCCTAGGCTCTGTCGAATCTCAGAACAGAAGGAGAGTCAGAGAGAAACTCTCCGACGGTAAAGGAAGAAGGCGCCTCTCCTTTCTTTCTTACATTAAGACAATCTTGTCTTAATTTTCTTCTCCCTCCAAGACAAGCCTTGTCCCATTTTGGGACAAGGGCTTATTCTTAAGACAAGAGTGTCTTAAGGGGCCAAAGTTGCTAGAAGACGAGGAGAAGGGTAAGAGAGAAGGTTTCGTCCCAGTTTGGCTAGAGGAGTCCTAGCCAATAGCCCATATATCAAGTTCTTAGGGTAGAGCTTGATTGGAAGGAACCCAATTAAGGAGTCAGTGTCTTGATCATCTGCCCGTGTTGATCACCATCGGAGGGCGGACAAGTGGACGCCTGGTGTGTTCAAGAGGCTACTCAATTTGGAGTTCATTTCTGCATCAGACTGGTAATAGCGATCTGAGGTTAGTATTTAAACAATGTTTAAATTTGGACATGCATGTAGTCATAGTTTTAATTTCTAATAAGGAGATTTTGGGATTAGGGTTCGGACCTGATTTCATAAAATTTTGAAATCCACGCTTCCGCACTGGTTCCCGAATCCAACAATTGCTATGAATTATTCAAAATTAAACCAAATGAAACAATTTCTGCCATGTTCTCACATTTCACTGATATTATTAACGGATTAAAAAGTTTTGTCAGGGTATATTTAATACAGATCTTGTATAGAAGATTTTAAGATCTCTTCCAGATAAATGGGATCCGTAAGTGACTGCCATCCAGGAAGCAAAAGATTTGAATACCTTACTACTAGATGAACTGCTAGGATCTCTCATCACTCATAAACTGACCATGCTGCACCGAACTGAAGATGATCAAAAGAAGAAGAAATCTATTGCCTTCAAAGCTTCTATGGATTCTAAAAAGGATGAAGAATCGGAAGAAGAATGCTCCTTACTAACAGTGACATGGAAGACAAAGATATTGCCATAGTCGTTAGGAAATTCAGAAGGGTCTTAGGAAGACGAAAAGGAAGAAATTCTAGAAAATTCCATAATAACAAAGAATTCAATAAGTAAAAGGGCAAGGAAAAGGAAAAAGAAAAAGAAGTGCCCACTTGTTATGAAAGCAAAAAACCAGGGCACATCCGACCAAATTGTCCATTACTGAAAAGGGATTTAAGAAAAAGAAAAAGAAAAATATGGTAGTGACGTGGAGCAATAGCAAAGTGTCCTCATCTACTAAAGAAGAAGAGATCATGAAATTTGTGAATTTATGTCTGATAGGTCTTGAAAATGAGGTATCATCTCCTGAGCTTCAAATTGAATTTATATATGATGAATTGAATTCTGCATTTCATGATTAACTTATTAAATTCAAGAAAGCTGGGGTTAAAATCAATTCCTTGAAGAAATAAAATGATGTTTTACTAAAAGACAAGGATGAAATTTCTTAAAAGAATAACATCTTACAAAAAGAATTGAATATCTTTTCTGATAATGTTATTGTTTTGAAAAATGAGAAAAATGCTTTAAATGAGACAAACAGAGTTTTAGCTGCCGAAAATGTTGATTTAAAAAATGAGGTTGAAAAGCTTAAGTCCTTAGTAGAAAAACTTACTCTGAGTTCTAACAAGCTTGAGCTAATATTGAAAGAACAAAGAGATTCAAAAAGCAAAGCTGGAATTGGATTTATTGCCTTAAATTCTAAAGGAATTTCAGCAACAAAATTTGTATCTTTAAAAGCTTCAGCTTCAAATACAAAATTTCAAAAGGTTTTTCCAACAAATTCTATTTCAAATGGCTTGAAGTATGTACCTAAGAATTCTGTTCAAAAATCCTTCAAACCAAATATATCTATTTCTGCATCTTTTAAAGCTTCAAAGCATGGATCATTTAAAAAAGATAAAATTATTTGTTATGCATGTCATAGATTTGGGCATAAATCTTATTAATGCAATTCATTGAAAAACACCAAAATTGATACATTGAAATATAGAACCGTTTAGGTTCCAAAAGAAACCAATTTTGCTAACCCAAAGGGATCCATGTTAGCTTAGGTACCTAAAATCACTCATTGACTATTTTGCAGGACTGTCTTGTGGCCCACAAATCAAAGAAAAAATGGTATCTTGATAGTGGTTGTTCAAGGCATATGATGGGTGATAAGGATCAGTTCATCACCTTACAAATGAAAGAAGAAGGATTTGTTACTTTTGGCGATAATGGCAAGGGAAGAATAATCGGAATTGGTAAGATCAAAATAACTCCCTGTACTTTTATTGAAGATGTGCTGCTAGTAGATAAATTGAAGCACAATTTATTAAGAATTAGTCGATTTTGTGATAAAGGCTTCAAGGTTATCTTTGAATCATGTATGTGTATAGTAACTAACTCTCTTGATTCTAGCAACAAATTCATTGGTCATTGGCTTGGAAACATCTATGTCATAGATCTAAATGATCTAGTCATGATTAGTAGTTCCAGTCTAGTAGAAATAAATGCTAAGACTAAGGAGTCATGTCTATTATGGCATAGACGATTAGGTCATGCTAACATGCATACAATTACCAAATTAATTTTTAAGAATCTATTTGAAGGTTTGCCACGTTTTAAAGTTGATGTTGATTATGTATGTGATGCTTGTCAATTAGGCAAACAAACTAGGGAGAGTTTTAAATCAAAAAATATTATTTCAACAACTAAACCCCTTGAGCTACTTCACATGGATTTATTTAGACCAACTAGGACCACGAGCCTGAGAGGTATGAAATATGGCCTTGTGATTGTGGATGACTTTTCTAGAATTACATGGGTGTTATTCATTGCACATAAAGATGAAACCTTTGATGTATTTCAAAAATTTTATAAGAAAGATTCAAATGAGAAAAATCTTTCCATTATTTCTATAAGAAGTGATCATGGAACTGAAATTCAAAATCAATTTTTTGATGAATACTGTACTGAGCACGGCATTGATCACAACTTCTTCGTTCCTAGAACACCACAACAAAATGGTGTTGTTGAGAGGAAGAATAGGACTTTGGAAAAATGGCTTGAACTTGTTGTGTGTAGGTAATCTTCCAAGGTACTTTTGGATAGAAGCGGTGAACACTACCTGTAACATGTTAAACCTAGTTTTAATATGTTCAATTTCAAAGAAAACCCGCTATGAGCTTTGGAATGGAAGTAAACTGAATATTAATTATTTTCATGTTTTTGGGTGTAAATGCTTTGTGTTGAATAATGGTAAAGATAGCCTAGAAAAGTTTGATACAAAATTTGATGAATCTATATTCCTTGGTTATTTATTACATAGCAAAGAATATAGAGTATTTAACAAGAGGACTCTTACTGTTGAAGAGTCAATTCATGTTGTTTTTGATGAAGGTAACCCCTCATCATTTAGAAAAGATAAGGGCGTAGATAATGATGCAGGTACACTACAAAAGGAGATGAAAGATCTAAGCATTCAAGATAAGCTAACACAGGATGGAAATGAAGTGGTAAGTAAGGATCATACTAATTTACCAAAGGAATGGAGGTATGTAACTTCACATCCAAAAGATTTAATTATTGGTGATCCTTTTCATGGTGTTAGGACTAGGTCTGCACATAGAGATGCATATGACTACCTAGCCTTTGTCTCACAAATTGAACCACATAGTTTAGAAGAGGCTGAAACTGATCATAACTGGATGATGGCCATGCATGATGAATTAAACTTGTTTTAAAGGAATAATGTTTGGACACTAGTTAGTAGACCTACGGACCATCCCATCATAGGAACCAAATGGGTCTATAGGAACAAACTAGATGAGAATTGTAAGGTTATCAGAAATTAAGTAATGTTGGTATCAAAATGATACAATCAAGAGGAGGGCATTGATTTTGATGAAACATATGCTCGGATAGCAAGATTAGAAGCCATTAGACTACTTCTTGCATTTGCTTGCTACATGAACTTTAAACTTTTTCAAATGAATGTCAAAAGTGCTTTTCTAAATAGATTTATTTATAAACAAGTTTTTATAAAACAGCCACCAGGTTTTGAAAATCATGCTTTTCCAAATCATGTGTTTAAATTGGATAAGGCTTTATATGGTTTGAAACAAGCACCTAAGGCCTAGTATGATTGACTAAGAAAATTTTTACTAGAAAAAAATTTCAAAAGAGGAAATGTTGACAAAACTTTTTTTATTAAGAATAAAGAGAATGATATGTTTGTTGAACAAATTTACATTGATGACATAATATTTGGTGCAACTAATGAAAATCTTTGTGGAGAATTTGCTGAGTTGATGCAGGGTGAGTTTGAAATGAGTCTTATGGGTGGACTCAACTACTTTCTTGGATTACAAGTCAAACAAATGAAGGAAGGAATCTTTGTAAGCCATGCCAAGTATATCAAAGAAATAATTAAGAAGTTTGGCATGGAGACAAGGAAAGAGGTTAACACACCCAAGACCCCTACTTGTAGATTTGATAAAGATGAAAGCGGATCCAATGTTGACCAAAAGCTTTATAGAGGTATGATAAGATCCTTATTATATTTGACAGCCAGTAGACCTAATATCTTGTACAGTGTATGTGTTTGTGCTAGATTTCAATGTAATCCTAAAGAAATACATATGCTTGATGTTAAAAGAATCATTAAATATTTAAAAGGTACAAGTAACTTAGGTGTTTGGTATTCTAAAGAATCATCTTTCAATTTATTTGGTTTTTTCTGATGCTGACTATGCTAGTTGCATAATTGATAGAAAAAGCACTAGTGGTACTTGCCAATTTCTAGGGTTGAATTTAATTTTATGGCACTATAAGAAGCAAAACTCTGTAGCACTGTCCACTGCTGAGGCAGAGTACGTTGCTGCTGGTAGTTGTTGTGCTCAAGTGTTATTGATTAAACAACAGCTAGAAGACTTTGGTGTTACATAATCTAAAGTTCCAATTAAATGTGATAACACGAGTGCTATTAATTTGACAAAAAATATTGTTCAGCATTCAAGATCTAAGCACATTGAAATTAGGCACCATTTCATTAGAGATCATGTATTGAATAATGATATTATACTTGAATTCGTGCCAATTGAAAACTAACTTGCTGACATTTTTACCAAAGCTTTGAAGTTTGATAGATTTGCAATGATTAGAAGTGAACTAGGGTTATGTGACCCACTCTAAAAACATTCCTATAAACTTAAGTCTAGGTGACCTCCTTATCCAATTTTTATTAAAAAGACCTTGATTGAAAGTCCAAAAATCACTTTTGTGCTCCCTCTACTCTAGCCGACTTTAGTAGATGACCTATAGGTCAAGCCGGCTCGGATGTCGAGCTGTCTCTTTTTAGTTCGAGCCATAAGGTTTTTCATTCCCATTTCTATTATTCAACCATACACTATTTCCCTCCAAAAAAATATTCCTAAAACTTCCTCTTTCCAAAAACTGCTTTGGAACTTAGTGTATTTGTGTAATGGCTCCAAAGAAGGCAGTAGAGAAGAAATCTCGATGGGAAACTGAAGCTGCTCCACACGAAAGAAGAATAAAATTTCGTGAAGATAGTTCCTCTCAAATTCCACCTCAATTAGTTAAAGAACCAAGCCCTGTCTCACCAAGTCATCAGATTTCCTTGGGTATGCGACCTATAACTACTGGTGAATTCTATTTGAATACCTAAAGAAAATAGGGTTTGTTATTGGAGATTTCATTGAAAATCAAGGTTGGAGAAATATGTGTTCCTTGGATATCAAAACATACCCAAATATAGTTAGAACCATTTATGAAAATATGAGATTTGGAGAGAATTTTATTGAATCTCAGGTGAAAGGAAAAAGAATTATTATATCAGAAGAAATTCTTGGAAATACTCTAGAAATGCCTTTCGAAGGTACTGAGTACTTGGTCCTAAAGGATAGGACAAAAGCTTTGCAAATTGTACTTGAAAAGAATGAAGTTGATGAAGATGGGATCCATAAGGCTAGTTCATTGTCCATTGAAATGAGGATACTTCACAGCTTTATTAGCAGGATTTTCTACCCAGAAGAGGTCATTTTGACTGCATAAGTTAGGAAGATCTTTGTTTCATGGAGCTGCTGATACATGGGGACAAAATCAATTATCCTACAAAGGATGAAATAGGCAATTAGAAAAGTTAAGGCATGTTTGCCTTACGGAATGGTCCTCACTCTTTTCTTCCAAAATGCCAACATTAATTTATCAAGAGAAGACAGCAAAACCCTCCTTCACACCGATACCTATACAGCCAAAACCCTATAAAGGATGGGTTACTTATTATCTGAAGGTACTTGGAAAAAGAAGTCTAATGCTCCAATAACTGAAGAAACTGAAGAAGTACAAGAACAAGGTGAAATGGAAACTGGTGATGACACATCAATTCAAATTCCAAAGTCACAGCCACGGCTAGGGTCTCCAATCTAGACAGACTTTGATGCTCATTTTCCAGATGTTTCAGTGCCTGATATACCTCCTGGTATGCCTATCTATACTCAGACTACCACTGATATTCTTGTTCATAGTCCTGTTGCTACTGCTCCTGTTGTGGATACATCAATATTACAAAATATTATTACATAGCAGATAAGGAACTTGATTGAAACTATCAATTCCTCTATGGCTACTATGTTTGGTGAATTTCACCAGTATGTTAATAAGAGACTTGATCTGTTTGGAGGGTAGATTGATAATCTGCGCAGTAGAATGGATATCCAGAAGCCACCAAGACTTCAACTTGTGCAACAGATACAAATCTATAGCCTATTCTTTAGTTGATTTCTTCAAGTACTGAATCTATTAAGAAATTTGTCAATGAGATACTTAAAGCTTATAGAGTTGAAATGGATAACTTAAGAATCAAAGTGGGCTCAGTAGAAGTACGCAAAAGGATGGAAGAAGACTACACAAGAAGAATTGGAATACTGAGAAGTGAATTTGGAAGACTAAGAGGTTTGGCTGAAGCCTTTTGCAAATGCTCAAGCAACTGAATTGGTTGAAATACATAAAAGTATAAAAAAACTGGATGAAGAAGTGGATACAGTTCAGTTCAAGTTGGATCAACTCTCAAGCCGAGTCATTGCTGCACTTTGTGTTCTACACTCTAGACCTTGGCCTGGTCAGTCCGTTCATCCAAGACAACATGCTCCTCACTTTAGGCCACAGGGAACCCATACTACTCCATCTTCTCATGTCTTAGATCCCGACCCAATTGCTTCTATGCCTCCAGGCATTCAAATTCTTGGTCAATCCTCCAAGCCTAGAGTAGACATAGACAGTGACTAGATGTATTTTCTTTCATTTTGAACTTTGTATTGAACTTCTTCTAATGAAATGAAAGTTCTCATTTTGTCTCTTGAATTATTCTATCTCTTTATACAATGAATGTTTATGTGTTGCTCATGCATTGACTAATTTTTTAATTAGAATATCAGAATGAATATGAGAAAGTGAAATTATCTTAAACAAACTTTAAATACTTTCTCATTCTAGTTTAAAATATGAGCTTCACTCTTACTCTACCTTTTTGATTGATTGAAAAAAAGGGGGAGAAATTTATGAAGTTATTGCATGAAAAGGATAAGATGTGTTCATGTTTGTATGTTTGCTCTGATACATTAAGCTTGAAAGCTCTGATACATTATGTTTCGTTACCTTACATGAAACACAATATACCTTGACTCCTTTAAGTTCTGATATACAATATTTCAAGTTCTGATTTACAACATTTAAGCTCTGATATATAATGTTTTGAGCTTTGATATTTAATAGCTCTGATACTTAAAGTTCCGTTAGAAACTTTTGAGCTCTGAAATATGAAATTGCATAGAAAGTATGTCAAAACATGGAGTATCTTATTGAGGGAGAGATTACCTCTCAATACCCTAATTCTCCTTCCATAGTTTGATACTAATTAAAGTTTTTCTTTACTTGTTCATGCATTCTTGCAAATACAATTATACAAGTAAATGTAAAGTTTTATCTTGCTCTTTCATTTCCAGTGTTTTGTCATCATCAAAAAGGGAGAGATTGTTGACCCCATAAGTAATTTTGATGATAACCAAACATTGGAGATGTACATTTATTTCTATCAACTCTTCAAGTGTTTTACAAGTTTTTGTAGGATGGTTTATTTGTTCAAACTTCAACTCCTACATCTTTGTTTCTTGCTTGAGTTGTGTTGTAATTTGATTTTGTAAAGAAGAACCCAATGAAAAAGCTAAGAAAAAATTCATGTAAAAAGGGTTACTTCTATTGGTGTGTGCCTTAAATTATTTTGAGTTGGTTTGCTTGAAAAATGTAAGAGTGTTGGTGAGAGTTTTCCTTGAGTTCATTTGTAAAAGTTCTGAAGAAGTTACTTGAGTCGACCCAGCATGTTGAAAGATGACTCCACTTCATGGGACACAACAAGGACTCTGGTACGCAACAATCCGAGCCAACTCGAAGGCAATCGAGCCGATCCAGTGAATCTGAGTTGACTAGAATATGTCTGAGCCGACTCTACCAGAGTCCAATTTTTAAAGATTTCTGAGAATAGCCAAGCGAGCTGACACGAACCAAAAAGAGCCGACACTACTAGACCTAATCTTGAAGACCTGAGAAAGTGAGCTGACCCGAACTGCATCGAGTCGACTCTTCCAGAGTGATGATTTCAGAACCTGAGAAGAAGAGCCGATCCAAGCTAAAAAGAGCCGACTCCTCGAGTTTAAGTTTTTCAAAGACAGAAGTTCAAGCCGACCCGAGCTATCAAGAACCGACTAGTCTAGAGTGAAGTTTTGCACCCAGAGACAAAGAGCTGACTGCAATGAAGATTTGGTGACTCGACCTATCGACTCGAAGGATCTTAGCCGACTCAAAGGAATCTGAGCCGACTTGAATATCGCTTTCAGGTATCCAACGATTAGTTCCAAAATTTCTTTTTGAATGCCAAAAAGTACTCCAACGGTCACAAATCACTTCCCAATGATATAGAATGGCTAGAACTCCCTTGGAGTGATGGAAGACCTTATATTTGAAGGATTTGAACTTCCTTGAAGCAAGTATTAGAGAGTTCTTCAAAGTATTGAAAGATTTATTGAATATCTTACCTACCAATAAGAAGAAGAGGACAAGAACATTCAAGTCAACCTTCAATTCTTCACCAACACTCATCTGAAGCTTGAAGCAATTTAGGAAGAAGCCATTGAAACAATTAAAGCTCATTCAAATGCATTCAAGTGGACTTCTATCAAGCTACACCGACAACTATCCGACAAATTGAGTTTATCATTTTTGTTGCATTTATTTCAATTTATTTTTGAATTGTTTAGGTTATTGGTGAGCCCGATTGAAAAACCAAATAGGTTCTTGGTGAGCCTTGATTAAAAACCAAGTGTTGGGTTCTTGGTGATCCTGGTAAAACCAAGTTAGGTTCTTGGTGATCCTGTGAAAACCATGTTGGGGTTCTTTTGTGAGCCTATTCAAAACCAAAGGGTGTTGGGTTTTCTTTGGTGATCCCATTAAAACCAAAGTGTAGAGGTTTTGGATTATGATCCTATAAAAAAGTCCTTCTATAAATATAGTAGAAATTTCAAGTGGTATCTTTGGTTGTGGATGTAGGAGCTGGGTTGCTCCGAACCACTATAAATTTTGTTTGTTTGTGTTATGCTTATTTGACTCTATTTAGCTTCTACAATTTATTATCTTGCCACAACACCTAACACCTTCTAAGAGATTTTTAATTGCACATTATCCTGCATAATTTTTAAATTCTCAATTCACGCCCCTCTTGGATAGCCACCTAGGCAACACTAATCCAGGAGTTTCTCAATTCTTGGGTCCTGGTAATTTATTATTTTTCATAAGTTTGCCTGCGATACGATGATTCTTTATATTGCTATTCCTTATGCTAGTTCTTACTTTATTTTGAAAATCTATCTTATAAATAAAATTATAAAATTTACAAAAAAATTAGTTTACTATTTTTCCTGCATGTTTAGCAATCTTAGAGTCATCCCGCATCACTTCAGCTTGAGGGTATCGGACTGAAGCAATCATGTCCTTAATAGGATCTATGACTTGAGTCTCTTCTAGTGTTTCCTTTTGTAAAGTCTCAATAGTAAGGTTAGGTTCCTCTTGGATCTCTTATTCTAAGGATACTACCAGTACAGTTTCAGTCAGGGTATGGTCATGGTCAACTAACTCTAGGCTGGCTTCTGCCTGGGTGCCTACCAGGTCAGCTAATTCTAGGTCAGCCATATGTATTTCTTCTTCTTCCTCATACTCATCCACTAAGTTAACATTAGCTTCGTACACTTCTTCTTCAATGTTATCCTTATGAACCAATAGGGTAGTAGGAGTAGGTTGGTTAAGGAGAAATTGGCTAGGATCTGGGCTAGTAGGGGTAAGTCAGCTCGGATTAGGGTCGAGTTAGCTCGTGTTAGAATTGGATCGACTCTACTGAGGAATGGGTCTACTCGGGTGGATTTGACTAGATCCTAATTTTTGATAAGGAGCACTAATCCTAATTGGTCGGCCAACTATGGGAAACCTGACTAGCACTAGATTGATACCTAGGGGTTATGGGTTCCTTAAGTTCATAGGATATGGACTCATATCTATAGGTCATTGATCTGGGTTCGTAGGAGCTATGTTCAATGGATCTGGGTACATAGGAACTAGGTTTATATGATCTGTATAGGTACTTTTCTCTATGTTTAAGTTTTATGTTGCTTCAGGTAGTTATGGGTATGTCTCTTCTTTGTCTAATCATTCTTGCAACATCATCCCAGTGAATTCTAGCCTGGCATACTAACTTAAGCTTAGTAATCTTAAACTTTCTTTCATCAGATACTAGTTCCTCTCAAACTATAGATCCATACCTTCTTCCCAATCAATATAATTCTCAAAATCAAGATCACCACCAAATTTAGGTGATTCAACACTTAAATTCCTAGTGGCTCTCTCATACTGGTCTATAAAATCATGATTGGGTCTCCTATTGCTAGTCTCCCAGATTTGTTCCTAGTGTGGGGCTCTCCTAGGGTTGGGCTCCAGGAATGGGTTAGGGTGTGTATCAAATTTAGGCTTAGTACGGGTCTTTAGGGTTTTCTCTAGGTTTCCTAAACGATCATCTAGTCGGTCAAACCTATTGTTCATTTGGGTACATTGTTCAGTAATGAACCTCAAAAAGGTTTCAAGGTTGTACTCCATGGTCAAACTGGGTTGGGTTTGGGTGAGACTACTGGTATGATGTTCCTAATCTAGTATCCATGCAATGCAATCTCACAAGAAAATTGACCTAGAGTTTCCTAGACTTAGAACTCAAGTAGAATGGGTCAGCTCAAATTATAGCCAATTCAGTAATTATCGTGTCCACTGGCCAGGTAAGAGGTGGAGTTGTGGGAGGCTACCCCTGCTTTCATAGGGTCTTAATTAAAAACCACGAGTCCACTTAGGGCATTTGCCTTTGGACCTCTAGCCTTAGACACCAGTTTCAAGTGATAATCAAAGGATTTGGTGCACTAGCTTTCACACAATACATGGAACCCGACCTCTTGGTGTCCCTAGCTCACCAGAGCCAATTAAGTCAAATTGATTTTAATTAGATTGCGCTCAAATGCAAAGAAGGTTGTTGTGGGCCCAGGACAGGTGATGAGATTCTACTCTGATCTGTGATGCTCAAGTACCCTTAAGATTATGTTATTGGATGATGCAGTCACACAAATATGAAACCCTAGATGCACTGAAATTAAAATAATTAAAAATAATAGAAAAAATAAAAATTAATTAATTTTTTAATTATTTAAAAAATTAATTTCATATATGATGAATTTCAGATTTTTGATCTAGGGATATCATGTCCGGCCATAGCTCATTACTCCAATGGGTCGTGACAGTATACTTGCATACACCTGCTCAGAAGATATGATTTCCTTCCACCAGAAAAATAGTAACAAAAAATTTTTTTCTAATTTTTTACTAATATTAATAGAGGATTAACAAAAAATTTATTTATAATTTATTTATATTTTTTTAGGATGGTTTTTAAGCAGTTTAATTTCAGCCTAGTTCTAGGTATGCAAAAATTTCAGAACTAGCATTTAAACCCTAGTTTAACCTTCACTCTGATAACAAAACTGATGCGGGACAATTATGAAAACCTAATTTACTGATTTTAAACTTAATTGGTAGAGAAAAAAAGAGATTATTTTTTTTATAATTTTCAGTTTTTTAGATACTCAAAGGAAGCAATTATGGAAACTAGTCAACTAGTTTATGCCCGCACGAGTAGATCTAACAAAGCAACTAGAAAATCAAGATTTGGTGATTAATAAATAACTTTAAACTATGATCTACTTTCAAAGATTCAGAAATTAAGAGTAGGGGAGGGGTTTTAAATTTTACCAATGAAGATACTCTCTCTCGATGTAGATCTATTGGAACTCTCAGAATCTCGCGGCAAGGCTTCAAGATTTCAAACTTCGTGCTCCAATCTTTCGTGATATCGATTTTAAGGCAAGAACACCTGACTTTAGTTCCTGATCACCTACGATCACTCAACAAAAGAGATTGATCAATTAGAATGAAGCAATGAAGGAAAAGGATGGAAAGTGAAAGAGAAGAGGGAAGGAAGTGGTTGGCTAGGGTTTTCAGATGTCTGGATAAGTAGGGCCTCACACCCTGCGATGTTCCGAAGAACAAAGGAAAGGGCCTCAAACCCCACAATGGACACAGCAAAGGATGATTTTGACAGAATGTCATTGTATTTTATCAATAATCATTAATAATACAGGGAGGGTTAATGGTGTATTTATAGACCAACAACCAGAGATGTAAGGGTTACAAAGACTAGTGTTTGTTTCCCTTAAGCAACAACTCCCGGAAGCCTTGCTCTGGGCATCTTGGACTCTTGCTCTTGGGTTGATCTGGGACTCTCTCCAAGGTGGACAAATTCATGGGCTTCTCATCCAATGTTGGCACCAAGGTGGAGGATTGGTGAAGTGTCATGATGAAAGGCCAAGATTGCATCATGGGTTGCCTTGATTATTTGACTATGGAGTTTGGATGATGTGGGCTCCTGTAGGATCGTTGACTCTTCAGTCTGGATAGAAGAAAACTCAAGAGTTCTTATAGGATTCTTGAGTTCTATAATCTTGAGCAACTTGGAACATGTTTGATCAAAACACTAGAGGTAGAAAGATACTGAATTTCCTTCACTTTTGGCAATCAACTAGGCTTGAAACTCTTGGAAGTTGGCATCAAAGAGAGGAAGAGAATCTTGGCTGACTCCTTAGAATTTTTGCATGATTTATTTGAGTGGGAGGGTGGCAATTTGTAGACTCCTTCTGCTTTACTCTTCTTAAAAATAAGTGGCACCATTTAATATTTTAATGCATGTGGCCGACCAAAGATAAATGACATGGCATGTGGGAAGTCCAAACATAAGTGACATGACATGTGATGATATCCTGGGTGATGTGGCAAGTGATGTCCAAAAGTCATGTGATGTTGTCCAAATTCTTGAGAAAGGTGGTGCCAAGAAGTGGTTGCATATGATAAGTGACTTGGGCTAGCATATGGAGTCAAATGGCTAGTCTTGATTCAGGTGCACATGGATCTTGATTTTAGTGCACATGAAGTCACATGGGTCTTCAATTGGGTCCCCCTTGTGTTACTGAAAGTAAAAGATGCAGGTTGATTTACAAGATCCTACATTAGGCATGCAAACATCTGCGGGAGCAGATAGGATATTAAAATAATTTTTAAAATTCACGCAGCGGGTATCTGCTCCACCAGGAATTAATCTAAATCTAGTTGCATTTAGGCATGCATAATCATATAAAATATTTATAAAATTTTAAACAATGTAATCTATCCATGCATGATTAAAAAATTAGTTTTCCATACCTTTATTCTACCTGGAATAACCCTGGGATAAAACTGGAATAGGCTGGAATAAGTGGGATAAACTTATTCCAGTCTTCTTCTTTCTTGAACAGCAGAAAAACTCTGTTTTGGGGTGAAAAAAGGTTGCCGGAACGATGGCTTCCGGACCTCCATTTGCTCCCGAATCGAAGCAGCTGCAAGGTGGAGAAGTCTTCTTCGATTTGCCACTGAAAACTGCAACCAAATCACAGTGTACAGGATGTAAAAATTGCTCAAAAACTTGCTGCTGAAATTCTGGTTGCAGAAAAACAGCAACCAGCTTCGTTGTGTTCGGAGCTAAAGCAATGAATCCCGCTCGATCCTCTTGCTCCTAGGAGTAGAAAGGAACTCCCTCTAGAGGGGAGACATGCTGGGGGAACTCTGAACCTCTCTCATGAGCGGTGCTAGCCGCTGGAAGAGGACATGGTCATGGTGATTTTCAGCAACTTCTCTTTGCTGCTGAAATGATTTGAGCACAACCAAAAGGGAGGGATAAGGCCTGGTTTCACTCCCTCAAACTCTCCTAAACCCAACCCCAAGAACACTCAATGGAAGAAGGAATGAGGCTCCCAAAGAACAGCACTCATATCCTATTTCTTGATGTTGCACGGTGATGAAAAAAAGTTGGAACAGAGCACTCTCCTTTTTAATTCTTACATGGTGACCTCCTTTGTAAAACAGGGGACTGCAGGTTTTTAAAAGGGAGGAGCAGCCAGCAAAAAATGTTGGGAGGCCAAAGGATTTCGGAGGCTAAACCACCCATTAAACCAGCCATTAGGATAATTAAACGGGTTTAAGGGCTAATGGGTGGAAGGGAGATGAAGAGGCGCCGAATGGGCTTCCACGGCAAGGAAATCTCCAGCGAAAAAATAAGTGTGCTGACCGTTCAAAGGAGGAAAAAACGGTCCAAATAAAATCCGGTTCAATCCAATTATAACCGGTCCAAATAAATGGGTTCAAAATAATTTAACCCAAAGGTTGAATCCCAAAAATTGGTTTAATTCAATTTGAACGGTCCAAGCCCAATTAAATAACTCAATTGGTTCACAACCAATTGAAGGCCGAATTTAGCTCCAAATCAGTTCAAATCTGATTCAGAAAAATCCTGGCGCAGACCTGGTCAGCCCGGAACAATTTTCGACTGATCCAAACAAGGGCAAGACCTCGAAAAAAGTGCTCAAATAAATACCATGACCATAAAACCGAAGCGATTCCCAATCGTACTCGGCATCCGGATCAGAGAGTTATCCTCTGTGGCATGTGACCTCATAGGTTCGAACCTAAACGGTAGCACTGGAACGATTCCAGTACCAGCACAGAAAACCATCTAGCAATGGGTCCCGGCGTCCGGATAGGTCGAAGATGCGGGAGCATACAATCGAACCTCTGGCATATGGTTACTATATATTTCATCCCTTTGACCTTTAATGCTCAGGACGACTGATATTGGGCTGCCAACCCAGACTGAGTCAGTCGACAATGTATCTCAATTTTGCAAGCCTAGTGACTCTTCACTAGGACTACCCCGGCCGAGAATTTGCTAAATTGAGATACAGCGAGACATTCAATCCAAACTGTTCGGATAGATCAATTCCATCTTGGTCCATCACTGCTCCACAAGTACTTGCCTGTACCCAGAAACCTTCCATCATCGGATTAAAAATCCGGGTAGTCCGGTACCAAAGCACAGGGAGTTGCTTGCAAGCTACCGTGATGACCTCAGGTCAGAGGGACACATATACCCATATCCAATCATGAATATCCCTTTGGTAGAAAGGGGTTTCACGGAGTCACGTTAAATGAAATATCTTATATCCCACTTGCAGGTCACATCAGTGTCACCACACTCATTTGGTCAAGAGGACAACCAAATGATGTGAACCGCAACAACCTATACTTGATATATTGTCGTCCAGTACAATATATCCTTTGGCTGTGAACAAGGTTTAAGGACCAGTTGATATATCCTCTCTATATCGAAGTCAGTGTAGCCCTAAGGACTTCATCACATGGAAAGAGTTCATTTTTAGAGAAATTCAATATGTGATGAGCTGCCAAAATAATAATTTTATTAATTCACAAAATGAATACAATACTCAGCACAACCGCCTACAACCCAGGCGATTGGCTTTGGGACACAATTCCCAACAGTTACAAGAGTCAATAACTTATTTAATAATTACAGGACTCAAAACTAATAAAACCAACCAAATAACTAAAGCCCCACTTGATCAATTAGAACCCAATTTGATCAAAAGGCAAGACATGTAATCAAGTAGTTTAACTTGGTAAAATGGGTTTGGCCCAAAAGACTAAAAAATAAAAAACCATAATTATAATTGGTAAAAAGGGCTAAATCCAAAGTGACCAGCTAGGTCTCCTGCATGGATTTCCTAGATTAAGAATTCTATAAGTGATGTTCTGGAAATACATATTCTATTATTTTTAAATAGGTAACCGTCTTGGAGGGTGTATTCACTATGGGAACTAGATGGTCCTTGGTTAAGGGATTGGAAATTTTCACTAAAGTCTAGACATATCTCATATTCTCTTTTCAACCAGTCGAATCCGATGACTTCAGTGCTAACAGAGTTTAAAAGCACGGCATGTCGACTAAGGGCAAAAACTACCTTGTACTCAGTTTTAGCCTGATGTTTCAGTATAAAGGTATAGGCTTGTATAAACTCTACCCATTTGGCAAGCTTAGGATTTAACTTTTTTTGGATGTTTAGGAATTGGAGAGCTTCATGGTCAGAGTAAACGACAAACTCCTAGGGTAGTAGATAATGTCTCCAGTATCTAAGAGCTTGTACTACCGCATAAAACTTTTTGTCAAAGGTTGAGTATTTAAGCTTAGCCTCAAAAAGTTTTTCACTAAAGAAGGCTACTGGGTGATTTTTTTCTTGGCTCAGAACTCCTCCTGTGCCTATTCCCCATGCATCACAAGCTACCTCAAAGAATTTGGTAAAATCAGGTAATCTCAAGATTGGTGCTTGTGACATTTTATTCTTAATTTTTATGAAGGCTCTATTAGTTGCTTTGGTCCACTCAAAATTGCCCTTCCTAATACAATCAATTATGGGTGCCATAATGGTGCTAAATCCCTTGATAAATCTCTTATAGAAGGTGGCTAGACCATGGAAACTACGTACTTCATGGACAGTAGTAGGTACTGGCCACTCCACTATAGATCTGACATTTTCAGGATCAACTGATACTCCATCAAGGGTTACCACAAATCCTAGGAAGAAAACTCTATGGGTCATAAAATCACACTTCTTTAAATTGGCATAGAGACTCTTCTTCTTAAGGGTCTGGAAAATTTGTCTTAAGTGATCCAAGTGGTCTTCCTTAATCCTACTGTAGATTAGGATGTCATCAAAATAAACCACTACAAATTTTCCTGTGAACATCCTTAGGACTTGGGCCTTGATTCTCATAAAGGTGCTAGGGACATTAGATAACCCAAAAGGTATAACAACCCATTCATACAGACCATCCTTGGCTTTAAATGCAAATTTCCACTCATCTCCAAGTCTGATCCTAACTTGATGATAGCCACTCTTAAGGTCGATCTTTGAAAAGATGGTTGCACCGACCATCATATCTATTATATCATCCAATCGGGGAATGGGAAACCTATATTTCATAGTGATTTTGTTTATGGCATGGCTATTGACACAATCCTCCACGTGCCATCCTTCTTAGGGGATAATAGGGTTGATACAACACAAGGACTTAAGCTCTCCCTAATAAACCCTTTTCTAAGTAGTTCACCTACCTATCTTTGTAACTTTAAATGTTCAATTGGGCTCATTCTGTAGTGGGGCAGATTGGGTAGGGTAGCTCCTGGGACTAGATCTATGACATGTTGGATGTCCCTTAGGGGTGGTAGCTGGTCAGGTAAATCATCAAGAAATATATCATTAAATTTACTTAAGATCCCCTTAACCACTTGAGGGTACTCTTTATCAAATTGATCAGATACTTCTTTTACAGCTAACATCCATACTATAGTTCCCTCAGAAATCTCCTTCTCTAGCTCTTTAGCAGTGATTAAATTGACTCTAGACTTCTTTTCTTTTAGTGAGCTAGATCCTCTCTTAACTTTATTCTAAGGTGCGGTGGGGTTAATTATAATCTTCTTCCGATGAAAATTAAACATGCATGCATTAGACCGGCCGTGTAGGGTAGCGTCATGGTCATAAAGCTAGGGTCTACCTAAAATTATACTACTAACTCCCATGGGCATAACATCACACCACACTTTATCCTAATAAGACTGAAGCTGGATCTGGACTTTGCATTTGGACTTAATGGGTACGGATGTGGAATCTATCCAAGAAACATTATATAGGCTAGGATGGAAAACTAGGCTTAAGCCTAAAGTTTTGACTGCCTTAAGTGAGATGGCATTCACATAGCTCGCACTATCTATAATAATTTTGCATACCTTATCCCCGATTTTCACAAAGGTTTGTAGGATATTAGTCCTATGTCAATCTTCCTGTGTCTTGGTATGGGCTAGGATGCACCTAACTACCCCTACTAGGTCAGACTGATCAAAGTCCTCCTCATCTCCCTCATACTCATCTATCAAGTCTACCTCAGCTTTATAGACCTCTTCTCCATCTTCATCGTTGGGTCAGGCTCCTCCTCCTCAAGCTCCCCTATGTGTAAGGATCTGGTTGGGCATTGGCTGGCATAATGACCTACCTTATTGCATCTAAAACAAGTATTGGGGCTGGGACTTGGGGCCTTCTAGAATGCGGGTGCCTTACCCTTATCAGTCCTAAGAGGTGTGGAATTGCTAGAACTAGAATGACTCGGACCAGGGTTGCGTCAAAGTGGGTTAGGGTTGGGACGGGTTAGGTTGGGATTGAGTTGAGATGGGTTGGGGTTGGGTCGGACTAGGTTAGGATTCGATCAGACTGGGTTAAGGTTTGATCAACCCTAGTATTCCTGGTAGTGGGGGCACCAGAATTACACACAGATTACTGGATCCCATATTGTTTACTGATTAGGGTTTAGATCCTTAGTCATGTATCATAATTTTTTAATCAAGTAAGATTGAGTCCAGTAATAAGTTGAGGCTAGTTAATTTGTTTCAACCCTGGTCCAGTTATTGAGTCCTATACATGAGTATTAGTCCAGTATGAGTCCCATTTTGGACAAGAGGAGAGGTTATACAGTTTTGAAGGTCCACCAAAACTCATCCAGGAGCTAAAAGCCTTCATATCAGCTTATTGGGCCTTGTTTGCCAACCCAGGGTCCAAGATTTATTCAAGATGCCCTCCAGATGCCTTGATAACCTCCAAATGCCAGAGAATATTCCCAGATCAAGGCACCTCATAATTCCAGGAATATGACAGTACCTAGGCGAAGAGATTCCAAGCCCAGGAGTCAAGCCCAAGAGTCGCAGAACCAAGATTCCATGGAATATGCTGATACCAAGGCATCCCAGTTTCTAGGGCCCATAGCCCATGCATCAAGGCCCAAAGGAGGATGCCCCCTTGCTGCCCATGAAGCCCACACACCCAAGCCCAATACATGTAGGCATCCAAGCCCTTTGACCAAGTGTAAGCCTTTGACCAATACAAAGGATGAAGGAAATCCAAGTAGAATAAGGAGAACTAGTTTCATTCAAAGTGTATTCTCCCAATCTTAATCAAACTTGTAATCACTTTCCCTCTCTACTTTATATTTCTATCATATCTAGGAGAAGACTTGGAGAACATCTATAAATACCCCACCCCTCCCCCTCTTGTAAGTAATCTTTATTCATGATATCAAAACTCTGGTGAATTTTATTTGAGATTGCTCTTGTGTTCTACTTTGTGTGCCTAATAATTATCATGATTTTTAATTATTTTTACAGAAAAAAGATTATAAAATTCGGCATCCTAGAAACCCTAACCAGAATCCTCAACTTTCTGCATACAGTCTGATAACCCTAGGTTTTGCATCATCATCCAAATTTTGAATTACATGAAATTTGGTATGGATCATCAACATTGTTAGTCCTCTGTCATCATTTTTATCTGAATTCTTTATGCATCAGAAACTATGTCAAATTCTACAGTAAACCAAACCCTAAATTTCTATTATGCATACTTGTTCAAACCAAACCTAATTAACTTCCAAACTCCTCAATCCCAAGCCTAATTTTGATTGCTAACCTAATCAACTTAAACCTAACTTGCCATCTCATAAAACACCCAAAAATATTTTATTTTTTTGATTGTTAGAAGATTGCATTAAGACAATTGAATGCCATCATCTGTATTAAACTAATCTTAAGGGTACTTTCACTATCTCAGATCAAGGCAGGAGGTCATAACCTGTCCTGGGCCCAAAACAACCTCCTTGCATTCTCACCCAAGCCTTAATTAAAATTAATTAGACTTAATTTGCCCTAGTGGGCTCGGTGATAACAACAGGTCAGGTCCAAATTGTGTGGGCCAACTAGTGCATTCAATTCACCAACTATTACTAGAATATGGTGTCTAAAGTTGGGAGTCCAAAGTCAAACGACCTAAGTGGTGTTGTGGTTTTTAATTGGATCCCTGCGAAAGCAGGGGGGCCTCCGACACTCCCACCCCCTACCTGGCCACAGGAAAGATTGGTTGTTAAGTTGAGTGTAAGTTGAGCTAACCCACTCAATTTTGACTCTAGGTCTAGGAAACCCTAGCTTGTACTAACCCTTGCAAGCTTGACTGCATCATACCACCCTACTTGTTAAGTGCATGACCACTAGACTAGGAACCAAATAACAAAAGTACAATCCCCAGCCTAGCTCAACCATGGAACCCAACTTTAAGACTTTCATGAAATCCTTTATTGTTCAGTTAGCCTAGATGAACACCCAATCACAAAACTAGTTTGCCCAACTAAACCAATCCAATATCCAGAGCCAAAATCAACTTGCCCAGATTAACCAATCAAATACTCAAATAAATCGAAGAATTGACCAATTGACCCAAACAAAAAACCAAGCCACCAATAGGATCGACCAATTGACTCATAGGTTAGATCAGGTAGAAACCCGATTAGGTACCATAGAAAGAACCCATGAGCCCAATACCAAACTTGATCATGAGTCACACTGTTCCACCTCTCATAACCCTAGGAGAGTCCAAAACCCTGATCCTATCCAGGAACCCCAACAGGAACCCAATCCTAGGAGAGTCCAACAACCTGACCCTATCCAGGAACCCAACCATAGAAGGCCCCACCAAGAAGTTTGTGCTAAAGATGAAAGGGCCATGAGAAATATTATGGTAGAAGCACCCACCTTTGATGGTAGTCTTGAAGCAAAGGTCTATGTAGATTGGGTAGGAGGCATGGAGTACTATTTTGACTGGTGTGATATGAGTGAAGAAATGAAGTATAAATTTGCAAAGATGAGATTGATTTGTCAGGCTAGGCTATGTTGGGCTAACCTTGAGCGTAATAGGAGACAACGAGAGTTACCTCCCATAACCACCTGGCAAGAGATGAAACAAAAACTTAAGGAGAAGTACCTTCTTACATCCTATGATCAAAAACTCCTAGACCAGTGGATTAAGATACGTCAAAGGAATAGGTCTGTATCTGAGTACATCGCCCAGTTTGATGAATTTTTTATTAGGTATAATGAATCATAGTCTCTAGAACAAACCCTGTCTATGTTCAAAATCGGATTACGGGAAGTCATCCAAAGAGAGCTATACATGAGAGAGGTCAACGATTTGGAGCAAGCATACCAAATAGCAAGACATTATGAACAATTCAAAAGATGACCTTCAATTCTAACCTAGTTAGGTCAAGTCCCAACTTAGTTTGACCCAACCCTAACTCACTTCAACCCAATTCCAACCAGATTCATCTCAACCGTAACCCACTTCGACCTAACCTGAGTTCGAGTCAGTCAAGTTCTAAAAATTCTGCACCCTCCAGAATTGATAAGTGTAAGGCACCCATGTTTCAGAAAGCTCCAAGCCCCAGAAAGCTCCAAGCCCCAGCACCAGTACCTGCTTTAGGTGTAACAAGGTAGGTCATTATGCTAGTCAATGTCCTACCAGATCATTACATAAGGAAAGCTTGAGGAACAAGAGCTTGAGCCCAATAACAATAATGAGGAAGAAGAGGTTTATGAAGCATATGCAAACTTGATAGAGGCATATGAAGGAGAAGAGGAGGAATTTGATCAATCTGATTTAGTAGGGGTAGTTAGATGCATCCCTTCCCAGACCAAATCCCAGGAAGACTGGCATAGGACTGGTATCCTACAAACTTTTATAAAAATTGGGGATAAGGTATGCAAGATTATAGTGGATAGTGGGAGTTGTGTCAATGACATCTCTATCGATACAGTTAAATCATTATGATTGACCCCAGTTTTCCATCCTAGCTCCTATAAAGTCTCATGGATAGATTCCACATCCCTTCCAATCAAGTCTGGATGCTAAATCTTTATTAAATTGCACTCATATAAGGAGAAGATTTGGGGTGATGTCCTTCACATGGGAGTCAGTGGTATCATTTTATGTCGACCATGGCTTTATGATCATGATGCAACCTTGTCTGGTCGAACCAACATTTGTACCTTTAGTCATAATGGAAAGAAATTTGTAATTTATCTGACTCAACCCATAGGTTCTAGTAGCCTTAAGTTCGAGAAACCAGTAGTTAATCTAATTAAGGCTAAGGAATTAGAGATCGAACCCATTAAAGAATTAAAGGAGAATGATCCTAAACCCACAATAAAATTTGATGAAGAAATAACTAAGCCAGGATCAAACATTGAAAATTAGGGTTCTAAACCTGAGTCCAATAAATCCACATCCCTGAATCATCTATGTACACCTGCACTACCCTCTGCATAGTATTTGCATCAGGAATTTAGTCAAAAGTTATACATAAGTAATAAACTACATAAAAACTTGGCTAATTCCTGAAAATAAGTTAAAGAGTTGTATGCGATGGATTGTGCAATGGTCAGGCTTAGGCCTGAGTGGTTCCCTGCATGGACCGTAAAGAAATTTCATGCTCATATAGTGGACCATTCAAAATAATGAAGAGAGTTGGATCCGATGCCTATGTGCTATAGTTGTCACCCGAATTAGGTATTGCCTCTACTTTCAACATTTCAGACATTATGGAGTATCGGGAGCTAGCAACGATACTCAGAACACAGCTTATCACCAGTATTTGGTCTGTTGGCAAGGTTGGTTGGAATCTAAGGACTCATGGATCACCCATGAGGATCTACAGCATGTCAACCCAGACCTTCTTGAGCTATATGAGAGCCACATTGACCCTTACTCGACAGGGTTTAGTTTTTGCCCCCCTGGGAGAATTGGAGGGGGCACCAGGATCAGACACAGATTACTAGGTCCTATATGGTTTACTGATTTGGGTTTAGAGCCTTAGTGATGTGTCACAATTTTGTAATCAAGTAAGATTAAGTCCAGTAATAAGTTGAGGTAAGTTGAATTATCTCAACCCTGGTCCAGTTACCGAGTCCTGTACTTGAGTATTAGTCTAGTATGAGTCCTATTTTATACAAGAAGAGCGGTTATACAGTTTTGAAGTTCCACCATACCTCATTCAAGAGCCAGAAGCCTTCACAACAGCTTATTGGGCATTTTTTGCAACCCTAGGGTCCAAGATTCCTTCCAAATGCCCTATATGCCCTCCAGATACCTTCCAGATGCCTTGATACCCTCTAGATTCCAAGGAATATTTTTAGATCAAGGCATCTCATAATTCTAGGAATATGCCAGCACCCAAGCCAAGAGATTCTAAGCCCAGGAGTCAAGCCCATGAGCCCCAAAACCAAGATTCCAAGGAATCTGCTGATACCAGTGCATCCTAGTTTCCAGGGCCCAAAGCCCATGCATCAAGGCCCAAAGGAGGATGCCCCCTTGCTACCCATGAAGCCCACACACCCAAGCCCAATACATGTAGGCATCCAAGCCTTTTGACCAAGTCCAAGCCTTTGACCAATTCAAAGGAGGAAGGACATCCAAGTAGAATAAGGAGAACTAGTTTCATTTTAAGTGTATTCTCCCAATTTTAATCAAACTTGTAATCCCTTTCTTTCTCTACTTTGTATTCCTATCCTAACTAGGAGAGGACTTGGGGAACATCTATAAATATCCCACCCCTTCCCCTTTTGTAAGTAATCTTTAGTCATGATGTCAAAACTCTGGTGAATTTTATTTGAGATTGCTCTTGTGTTCAACTTAGCATGAAGTGAGTGTATGGAGTTGTGTGCCCTAATCCTACGAAGCCCTAGCCATCCCAGGTGATCTTCATCCAAGCCCCAAAATGCCATCATCAAGTGTGCCCTAGCTGACCTCAAACAAGGAGCATCCTTCTTCCACCTTCAAGCCGCCCACATCCAAAACCCTAATCTCTTCCTTTCTAACCTTAGTTTCATAATTCCAATTTTTATTTGTCCTTTAACTAATCCTTTGACACTTGCAGGATCCTCGTGTTATTCACCTCTGAAGAGGAGGCCCTCTTTGCCTCCAGGAGTGATCTCAGATAGCTTCCCAAACTAAGAAACTGAAGGATTATCTTCCAGGCATCGATTTTTAGTGCTGTGCAATCTCTTCATCGATCGAATCTTCAAATCCATGCCTGGTACAATCCTTCCCCCTCCTAACTTCTAATTTGTTGAAGCTATGCTATCCTAAATTAGGGATTTCTCAATCTCCGGGATCCTATCTTTTATTATTTTGCATGAGTCCTTATGCGGGTATAATGATTCTTGGCATTACTTGTTTCTTGATATGCTTCACTTGATTTTTGTGTTATTAGCCTACAAATTAAATTCTAAAGAAATACAAAACAAAAACTAGTTTCAATTTTTCCTACCATCATGGAAGCCTTAGGATCATCCTGCATCACCAGGCTAGAGTTCGATTTTGGTTAAGGGGTATTGCTCCTAGGAGGTTCGAGATGATGGTATGTAGGTCCCCTCTGAAATTGCTCATATTGCCTAGCTATCTGGTAGGCATTCTCCAAATCGTAGACCTCCCTCATATATAGTTCTCTCTAGATATCTCACGTTGTCTGGCTCTAAACCTAGATAAGGTCAGTGATGGAGACTTGGTTGCATTACACCTTATGGCAAACTCATCAAACTGGGCGATATAATATGATACAGGTCTATTCCTTTGACATAACTTATGCCATTGGTCTAGGAGCTTTTGATTGTAAGATGCAGGAAGGTACTTTTTCTTAAGTTTCTATTTCATGTGCTGCCAGGTGTTTATGGGAGGAAGTTCTTGTTGTCTCCTAGTATGCTCTAGGTTGGCCCAATGTTGCCTAGCCCGACGAACTAACCTCATTTTTGTAAATTTATACATCCTCTCCTCACTCATGTCGTACCATTCAAAATAATAGTCCATGTCTCCTTGCCAATCTATGAAAACCTTAGATTCTAGGCTGCCATCAAATGTGGGTGCATCTACCCTAATGTTCTTCATGGCTCTCTCATCTTAATCAAAACTTCATGGTGGGGCCTTCTTTGGTTGGGTTCCTGGAAAGGGTCAGGGTCTTGGGCTCCCCTTGGGTTGGGCACCATGAAGCGGTCATGGTTTTGGGCTCTCCTAGGGTTGGGCTCCCAAAATTAGTAATGATTTTGGGCTCTCCTAGGGTTACGAGAGGTGGAAAGGGGTGAATCAGAATCAGGTTTAGTATTGGACTCTTAGGTACATTATATGGTTCCTAATAGGTTTTCTACCTAATCAAACCTATTATTCATTTGGTTTTGGGTTTGGGTTAGTTGGTTTATCTAGGTGGTCAATTTGGCAAACTGGTCATTCATGGCCTTCATGAAAGTCTCAAAATTGAGCTTCATGGTTGAACTGGGTCGAGGTTTAGACTGGTTGGACTGGACTCCTGACCTAGTGGTCATGCAATCAATCAATGAAGGTGGTATGATGCAGTCAAGCACACAAGGTTAACATGTACTAGGGTTTGCTAGACCTAGAGCCAAAGTTAAATGGGTCTACTCAACTTACACCCAACTCAATAACTAATCCATCCAATGGCCAGGTAAGAGGTGGGGTGGTGGAAGGCAACCCTTACTTATGACATGGTCCTAATTAAATAACCACCAGTCCACTTAGGGCATTTTCCTCTGGACCTCTAGCCTTAGACACCAGTTTTCAGTAATAGTTGAGGAATTAAATACACTAGTTTACCCACATAACTCGGACACGACCTGTTGGTGTCCCTAGTTCACTAGAGAAAATTAGGTTGCTAGTTGATTTTAATTAAGATTGGGTACATATGCAAGGTGGTTGTTTTGGGCCTAGGACAGGTATTGAACTCCTGTCCTGATTTGAGATAGGAAATTGTCCTTAAGATTAGTTTATATGAGATGATGCATAATCAATGAACCTGATGCAGTCTAATAACAAAATAGAAAATAATTTTTTTTTTTGTCTTTTATGAGGTGGCAACTTAAATTTGAGTTAGTTAAGTTAGCAAATAAAAATGGCTTGGGTGAGGTGGGGTTTGATAGTTGATTAGGTTTTGTTTAGTCAGGCATGCAGAATTGAAATTGTGGGTCTATTTTGTGGTAGAAGTTAACATAGTTTTCAGAGCAGAAAAATTCCAAAAAATTTGAAGATAGAGAATCAACAGTGAAGATAATCCATACCAAATTCCATGTAGAACAAAACTCGAATGATGATGCAACACCTAGGGTTTTAGACTATGTGCGGAAAATCAGGATTCTCGTTAGGATTTCTAAGATGTAAATTTTTATATTTTTTTCATTTCTGTAAAAGTAATTAAAATTAGTGAAAATTATCAAGACCAAATAGAGAGAACGACATGAATATCTTAGAGAAAAATAAAATGCCTAAGATGGCAAAATAGAATTAAACTTAGACGTTTAATGCAGAAGATAGGATGCAGAAAATCAGAGATGAATGTTTTTGGTGTTTTGATGAAGATGTAAACTATCCTAAACAAGATCTAATACCAAACTGATACAGAATGACTCTAGGACTAACATGAATGTGAGAAATAATAGTAACAAATTTTTTTATAATTTTTTTAATAATTAAATTTGTGGCTAAAGTCCCGAAAAATAGAAAAGACTAGCAGGAAAACTAGCAATAAAAATACTAAAGTACACGCATATGAACTCATACAGAATAATAAAAGAAGGATCTCGAGGGTTGAGAAACCTCCAATTAGTATTTCTTACCTTCAATGAAATCAAAAATTAGGAGGGGGATGGATTGTAACGAACAACGATTTGAAGATCCTATCGAAGATGGGTCACTCTGCACTTTGGATCATCGCTTGGAAGATCAGCCTGTTGTTCCATGGATCAGTCGGCTTTCTTTAGTTGGTCTAGGAGGCAAAGAGGGCCTCTTCTTTGGAGGTGAACACGGGGATCCTGCACATGTCAGGGGGTCAGTATGAAAGAAAACAAGAAGATAAAATGAAATTAGGGTTTCAAAGGAAGATGAGAGCAGAGTTGCTGATGCTAGCGGCTTGGGGTGGAAGAAGAACTCCTGGCTGGGGGTTGGCTAGGGCTCTTGCACATGGGCATGTTAGGGCTTGGATGAAGAATTCTTTGGGCAGCAAGGGTTGAGGGATTAGGGCACTCAAGTCTCACACTCACTTCAAAGAAGAACAAAAACTAACACAAGAAATTTTCACCAGAGTTTATTACATGAATAAGAGATATGATTACAAGCGGAAGAGGGGGTGGGTATTTATAGGCTCACCCAGGACCTCTCTTTGTTTGGATTGGATTACAAAATTTGATTAGGAAGAAAATTACAAAGTGACTTAGGTCTAGGAGTACATAATTTGAATAGAATTAGAACTTGATTCCTAGTAGGATGTGGACTTCTCTCTCCTTCATGGACTTGGTCAAAGGACCCCTCAAGGGCTAGGATGCCTCCTTGGATTGGGCTTAGACTTTGGGCACCTTCTTGTGGACTTTTGGGTAGCAAATGGGTGATCTTCAAGTGGGCTTGGGCGGCCTCCAGATGGGCTTGGTGCATGGGATGGGAAAACCCTTGGCGCCCACTTCAATTTGGATTGGGGAAGGCCTAGGGCGCCATCTTCTTCTGGGCTTCTAGGCTTGAAAGGACTTTTGGTCTAGGGCACCTGGAAGAAAGAATATTCTTGGGCTGCCAGGTATCTTCAAGTGTGGAGGCTTCACCGGCTTGGACTCTGCTCTGACTTGGGAGGGCCTGGTAAAGGCTTTGGTTAGTGATTCTCCTCTTGTTCAAGACTAGACTAACACAAACTTACAAGACTCTACTAGACTCGTGAGATTGAGATAGCTCAACTTATTATAGGACTCGATATGATACTTATTACAAACCTTGGCTCACTTAAAATAAGTGACACATTATTAAAGGGCTCAAAAAATCCTAATCAGTAAACCAAATTTGACCCAGTAATCTTTGTCAGATCTTGGTGCCCCCACAAGATTAGGCTTAGACCTGAACGGTCTCCCCCAAGAACCATGAAAAGGCTACATGCCTGTGGAGCTAGACCTTTCAAAGTGATAAAGAAAGTTAGACCTAATGCCTATGTGCTCAAGTTACTACCTGAATTTGGCATTACCCCAACCTTCAATATTTCAAATCTACTTGAGTATAGGGAGCCAGCAATGATACCTAGTTTGCCATTTGGACTTGACCGAATTCTTGATAGAGAACCTTCACTCAAGTGTCCACTAATCAATTTACCTGAGCAACAATAATGGATTGAGCATATTCTGGATGACCAGGTTGTTACTACACAGAACAGAGGCTACTAGTGTTATTTGGTTCGTTGGCAAGGTTAACCAAAATCTGAGATTCATGGATCACTCGAGAAGATCTATAATGCATCGACCTGAACCTATTAGAGCATTACTAGAGTCAGACTGACCCTTACTTGGTAAGGTCGAATTCCACCCACCCCAGGAGAATTTGTGCAGCCACCAGGATCAGAAAGAGGCTACATTCAAATCAGAGCTCATTATGGATTGCTTAGACATTTGAGTCCATTAGTTTTTGAGTCCTGTAAGTCATGTAATATAGTTAAGTCAATTGAGCCTATTTGTTTTCATCTTGAGTCCTATAATTTTATTTTCTTCAAGTCAAGTCCAAGAGGAGAGCCACTGATCCCTACTTAAACAAAGATTTTATGCACCATCTCCACTGGTCCCCATTGAAGCAAAGAAGGAAGACATCTTATGCCACCTCGATTGGTCCCCACTTAAGCCACCCCAATCAAAGGAAGAAACAAAGTGGCACCCCCAACTTTCTCTCCTTATTTCCATGAAATTCAAATGGGTGCCCCACAATCTTCTCCCACCAACTAGGAAGCTTTTCAAATTTCAAAAGAGGCACCCCACATGAAAATCTTTGACAAAGCAAGAAAGGAAACAGGTGCCCCACTTGGAAGTCTTTGACCGCCCAAGCATAAAAGGTGCTCCCCTTTTTTTCTATTCATGTTTTAGGCATGTATTCAAATTTCAAAAGGGATCTTTGGGGATTAATAAGTACCCCCCCTCTCCTCTTGTAAGACATGAATCTTGACGAATGAAAGAGTTTTTCTTTTTACTTCCTATGCTATTTGCATTGACACTCCATG
This sequence comes from Areca catechu, assembly GCA_021397845.1. Lineage (NCBI taxonomy): Eukaryota > Viridiplantae > Streptophyta > Magnoliopsida > Arecales > Arecaceae > Areca > Areca catechu. The sequence continues at coordinate 75,842,265 of CM038041.1, forward strand.
AGGTAGAGGGTGTGAGGCCCAAACAACTTAGTTCTCTAAGTTACAAACCCTAATCTCTCTTCCATGCCCTAGCTGCAAATAGTTCCTCCTCCAAGCCCTAGCCGTCAAGCATTCCTCCTTCAAGTCTTTAAGCGACAAGCTTCCTCCTCACCAAGACTCTTCCATGCTAAGATCCAACTTCCATCGCCATTCTCTATCCCTCTCTACTCAAAGTTTCCTTTCCATTTCATTCTTTGCTATGATAGGTCTTTAACTCTGTTGCTTGCAGGATTCCTTGGGTATCTCGATCAACAGAGGAGGTCATCCTTGCCTTGGAACTCCAGACCTGAGAGCCGACGAATCTGCCAGAGTAACACCTCCTCATCTAGGTGCCAACCCCCTCGAGTGTTGAGAGATCTAACTACGGAGAAGAGATCATTGCATGGTACAAACCCCCCTAGTCTTAGGTCTAACTTGTTGAAAAAGGTACTAGTCCAAATCATAAGTGGTTTCTCAACCCTTAGATCCTCTTTCTTTATTATTTGGATGAGTTCAGTCTATAGGATAGTGCTCTTTACTTTTCTTATAGTCAATCCCAGTCTATGGGATAGTGCTCTTTACTATTCTTATAGTCAATCCTAGCATGTTCTTGACTCCTCAGGTTGAATAAGCCATATAGATTTGAATTGTTGCTTATCCGAAATAGCTTTTCTTTTATATAGACGTTCTTCATGCATTTCATCCCACATCACTTATCCCAAGTGCACCCTCTCCTTTTCTTTTATTTACCTATTTTAATTCCCTACTCCATTAAGGACAAAGTTGATTATTGCTGCCTAGATCGTCGTGGCCCATAGCCTTGACATGTCGTGGGTGCATCAGGCTCCCTTTGGGTGCTTGGTCTTCTCTCCGGTCAGCTCGTGGGTCTATGTGATTTGTAAAAAAGAGGACTCCTGGGCTGGGGATTCTGGTAGGGATACTTCAATGATCAAGTCAATTAAGATGATCAAGGAAAACAAAGCATCGGTGATGGAGAGCTTTAAAGCTTCTCCATCTAAAGGAGTGAGAATGAGATCTCAGAGGTGAAAAAATGAGAAGTGGAGAGTAGAGAGCAGGGAGGTTCTCCTTACTTGTTTCTTGCCCATTTGCTCTCTTATCTTACTAGTTGTCTCTCTCTTGCCAGAGATCCCTTCTTTGGTTTTATATGAGAGGAATGGCCCAGACCAAGTCCGGGGCTTCATCGAGATGTCACTTTCTTGATGCCGCTTTCGAGAAGAACTTTTCTTTGTCTGTGGTCTCTCCCCTATCGGACTGGTCCTTGGAAGGAGATCCTTCTATTGGGGGTGTTTACTAGTGTAGTACTGATCATGTCCCTCTAGTGGTGCAGTTTCCAATGGGAGGTGCAGGCACCATGCCACTGAGTCCCGAGCCATAGTGGGGCATTTCTATTTCAAGAGGGATCGTCGGAGTGTTGTAGGGCCTGGGGCCTTAATGGAATACTCATCTTGGAAGAGGTATAGATTTCGTGTCCTGAGGACTGGAGCCCATGGTTGCATGGCCATAGACATGGTGGCGCACTACAAGGCCTAGAGCTTGGCAGAGCATGCATTGTGTAGAACGTTCGGGTGGCATGTTGCAGAGCTTTGAATCTCCAGTAGGGTATGTGCCACCTCCTCAAGGTTGCAGGTAGCTGGGAGCGTCCATGCCATGATCTGAACATTTGCTGATCCTCCCATTTTTGCTACTGGCAAGAACTTCGGTCTTGGCAAGAGGGGGGAGCTCTATCTCAGGAGCTCAACCCCGGATAGTGAGAGCATGACCTTAACAGAGACCTTGACCTTGGATGGAAGCTAACCTCGGTCAGGGGCTTGTCCTCGGATGGTGGGAGCACGACCTTACCGGGAGCTCGACCCTAGATGGAAGCTGACCTTGGCCGGGGGCTCAACCTCAGATGATGGGAGCATGACCTCTGGTGGGGGCACCATGATCAGACATAGATTACTGGGTCCCATATGGTTTACTGATTAGGGTTTAGAGCCTTAGTCATGTATCACAAATTTGTAATCAAGTAAGATTGAGTCCTGTAATAAGTTGAGGCTAGTTGATTTGTCTCAACACTAGTCCAGTTATTGAGTCTTGTACTTCAGTATTAGTCCTGTACCAGTCCAATTTTATACAAGAGAGGAGGATACCCTATTTTGAAGTTCCGCCAAGCCTCATCCAGGAACCTGAGTCTTTCACATCAACCAATTGGGCCTTATTTGCCACCCAAGGGTCTAAGATTCCTTCTAGATGCCTAGATGCCCTCCAGATGCCATCTAGATGTCTGGATACCCTCTAGATGCTAGAGTATATTCCAGATGCCAGGCCCCAATTGATTCCAAAAATATACCAGCACCTTAGGCCAAGAGATTCTAAGCCTAGGAGTTAAGCCCATGAGCCCCAGAACTAGGATTCCAAGGAATATGCCGATACTAGGCCATCATAATTTCCAGGGCCCAAAGCCCATGCATCAAGTCCCAAATGATGCGGCAAGCATATGATTAATATTTAGATTATGGTTTGTAGAGCAAAGAAACCTAATTACACTAGCATTGTACTCTTCATAATAAGACTTAAGGATTACAAGAAATGGAACTTTTACTTGATTAGACACAATCCTAAACTAAGAAGGAAGAAGATCTAGATAATAGGGGCTAATGATTGTGGACTTACCGTGATGAGGTTTCTAACCTTCTTTGATTCATACCTTGAAACTACCAACGCTCAGAACTGAAGAACCTGGATAACAGAGATCAGAACCCTGGACTCGGGCTTCAGCTTGTTGGTTCCTTGTCAAGGAAGACCTTGCTTGCAACTCGAAAACCTCGAAGGACCCTGCACATAAAGAATAAGAGTTAAGGAAGAAGCAAGGCATGCATATGGAAGGGATGGAAAATTTGTGAGCAAAGAAATAGATTTGAGATGGCTTGGCCGACACCAAGGCCTTCTTCTTGACTTGCGCATTGGATGCTTGGAAGAGAGAATAGTTTGGTGTGGAAGAGGGGCTTAGAGACAATCACTCAAAACATAAAACTTCAATTCAACTTCAACTTTCATTAATCTCCAAAAAATCAAATCCCCTTTACAATAGGGCGTCCAAGGCTTTTTAATAGCCTTACAAAACTTTTGAAATTTGAACCTCCCCAAATTGTGGAGGATTACAAGGGAGGTTGGAGGATATGGGGCCTTGTTACATGGGATAAGGAGAAATTCATGGAGATTGGCCGGTTTCTTTGAATTTAAAATGCTTGGTCGATCTCCCCTTTAGGCGCCCATTTGAAGGTGATGTGGCTGATGATGTGGCATCCCTGGTGGCTGCTTTATTAGCATGGTGATGTGGAATTCCAGCTTGGTGGACCAAGGTCTTGATTTGGAAGCTCCAAGTGGTTTGGTGAACCTCAACTTGAAGTCGCTTGAACTTGATTTAAATAAACCTAATGGAACTCTAATTGAGTTCTTATTTGAACCCAGATTGAGACAGGACATAATTACAGGACTCGATTGGACATAGTTACAGGATTCATGAAATTGAAACTAAGTAATTACAGGACTCTTGAAAGTAAATTACCCTTTACAAGAAAAATTTAACCTATTATTCTTCGATCCAAAGTGGAATCAGGTTAACCTTATTTGAGTGGGGTTTTATTCTGCTTCCGCTTCTGGTGCCCACACCAATTCTCCTAGGGTGGGCAGAACTCTACCCAGTCGAGTATGGTTCAGTTTTGCCCTGGTAATGCTCGAACAAGTCTGGGTTAAGTCTTTGCAGGTCCTCTCTAGTAATCCAAGAGTTGTCGGACTTAGGTCGACCTTGCCATTGAACCAGGTATCGCTGATAGTCCTTATTCCTGGTAGTAATGGTCTTGTCATCCAGGATACTCTCAATCCTCTCTCTCCGCTCAGGTAGGGTTGGTGGTGGACACTCGAAAATATGCTCTATCAATGAAAGTTTCTGGCCCAAAAGGCTCACTTGGTATTAGTACTGGTTCTTTGTATTCTACTAGGTCTGAAACATTAAATGTTGTACTGATACCCATATCAGGTGGAAGTTCCAAAACATATGCATTAGGCCCTATTTTCTTTAAGATCTTGAAAGGTCCCGCTCTGCGGGCATGCAGCTTCTTTATGGTTCCAGAGGGGAACCGTTCAGGGTTGAGCCTAATCATCGCATAATCCCCTTCATATAATTCTTTAGCCCTCTTATGTGAGTCAGCTAAGTGTTTGTAAGTTTCATTGCTTAGGTTGATCTTATTACTGATTTCTTTATGCAGATTTGTGACATGCTGTGCAAAAGACTCAGCAGACTCAGAGACTCGTGTATGAATAGGTAGTGGGATTAGATCTAAAGGCTTCCTAGGCTTGTAACCATGGACTATCTCAAAGGGAATTTTGCCCATAGATCTATTGACCGAACTGTTGTAAGCGAACTCAGCACGTGGCAATAACAAATCCCAGTTCCCTAGACTTTCTCCCACTAGGCATCTCAGCAAGTTCCCTAGACTTCTATTTACAACCTCGGTTTGTCCATCAATCTAGGGATGGTAGGCAGTGGAGAATTTTAGTCTGGTTCCTAATAGGTGCCAAAGGGTTTTCCAGAAATAACTTGTGAAGCAGACATCCCTATCAGAAACAATGGTTTTCGGTAACCCGTGGAGTCTGACTACTTGATCAAGAAAGAGTTTGGCTATCCTAGAGGCATCGGAAGTTTGGGAGCAAGGTATGAAATGGGCCATTTTTGAAAACCGATCGACCACCGCAAAGATTGAATCATGTTTTCGAATGGTCTTGGGTAATCCTAGAATAAAGTCCATGCTTAGATCCTGCCATGGACACTCAGGTACAGGTAATGGAGTGTATAGTCCGGTATTCTTCTTTAACTGCTTTGCAACAGCACATTTCCTACATCGGGCTACAAGGTTTGCTACTTGTTTCTTAAGGCCTGGCCAGTAAAATTGTTCCTCAACATCCAAGATAGTCTTGTTTCGTCCGAAGTGGCCAGCCAAACCTCCCGCATGTATCTCCCAAACTAAAAAATCTCTTAAGGAGGTTCTTGGGATGCAGAGTCTATTCTCTCTAAAAAGATAACCATCTAGAAGGGTATAGTCACTATGATCACAAGATGGTCCTTGATGCAAAACCTGATAAATTTCACCAAAATCTGGATAGGTTTCGTACTGCTCCTTAAGTCTTTCAAAACCTATGACTTCAGTACTGACTGAAGATAAAAGTAATGTTTTATGACTTAGAGCATCAGCTACCTTATTGTCAGTTCCTGATTGATGTTTTAGGACAAAAGTATAGGATTGGATGTATTCTACCCATTTGGCATGCCTAGGGTTTAGTTTCTTTTGGGAACTCAAAAACCTAAGGGCTTCATGGTCTGAAAATAAAACAAATTCTTGCGGTAGGAGATAATGCCTCTAATACCTTAATGCTTGCACTACCGCATAAAGCTCCCGATCATATGTGGAGTATTTTTTCCTGGCTTCATTCAATTTCTCACTAAAGAATGCTACGGGATGGTTCTCTTGACTCAAAACTCCACCAATCCCTACTCCCGAAGCATCGCATGCTACTTCAAAGACCTTAGAAAAATGGGGTAGTCTTAAGACTAGTGCTTGGGTCATCTTATCCTTGATGTGAAGGAAGGCCTTATCAGCTGACTTCGTCCATTCAAAGTGGCCTTTCCTAATACAATCCATGATAGGAGCAACTATGGTGCTAAACCCTCTAATAAGTCTTCGATAAAACGTAGCGAGGCCATGAAAACTTCTTACTTCATGAATATTATTGGGTGTTGGCCACTCTACAATTGCCTTAACTTTCTCAGGGTCAGCAGATACTCCTTCAAGGGTCACAACAAATCCTAGGAAGATAACTCTAATAGTCATGAAAGCACATTTATTTAGGTTGGCATAGAGGTTATCTTTCCTAAGTGCTAAACAAACCTACCTCAGATGTTGTTGATGATCTTCTCTAGTCCTACTATAGATAAGTATGTCATCAAAGTAAATGACAACAAATTTCCCAATAAAGGCCCATAGGACTTGATTCATGATTCGCATAAAAGTGCTAGGGGCGTTTGATAACCCAAAAGGCATGACTACCCATTCAAATAACCCGTCCTTAGTTTTAAAGGCAGTCTTCTATTCATCACCTGGTCTGATCCTAACTTGGTGATAGCCGCTCTTCAGGTCAATCTTAGAAAATATAGTTGCACCGGCCATCATATCTAACATATCATCCAAGCGGGGGATGGGAAACCTATACTTCATCGTGATTTTATTTATGGCACGACTATCAACACACATTCTACATGTGCCATCTTTCTTAGGGGTAAGTAAGGTTGGGACTGCGCATGGACTCAAACTTTTCCTAATGAATACTTTCATTAGGAGTTCTCCTACTTGTCGTTGTAATTCTTGGTGCTCGGTAGGGTTCATTCTATAATGGGGAAGGTTTGGTAGGGTTGCTCTGGGGACTAAATCTATCGCATGTTGTATATCCCTAAGAGGTGGGAGTTGGTTGGGTAAGTCATCGGGGAACACGTCTTTGAACTCCTCTAGCACTTCACTGACTTCTGGAGGTTGTTCTTTTGAAAGAGGTTCTTGATGATCCTTAATGGTCAAAATCCAAACAGGTGATCCATTGCTAATTTCTTGCTCCATTTCTTTAGCAGTGATCACGTTTATCCCTTTTTTCTTATCACTCAATTAGCTTGATCCTCTCTTAATGGGGTTCTTAGGTGGAGAAGAATGGATTACGATCTTCTTTCCATTATGAGTAAACGAGCACGAATTAGAACGACCATAGAGTGATACATCAAGATCGTACAACCACGGTCGGCCTAGGATTATGCTACTTACTCCCATTGGAAGTACATCACTCCATACTTTCTCTAGGTAAGATTGGAACTGAACGGTTACTAGGCACCTAGACTTAATGGAAATCGTGGTTGATTCTATCTAGGATACCTTATAGGGATTGGGGTGGGGTACGTGGGCAATCCTAGGTTTTTTACTGTGTTGGCAGATATGGCGTTGACACAGCTACCGCTATCTAAAATGACTTTACATACTTTCTCACCTATCTTAATGAATGTCTGTAGGATGCTAGTCCTACGCCAATCTTCTTGGGTTTTAGCCTGGGTGAGAATACACCTAACCACTCCTATCAGATCTTGATCTACCAGGACTTCCTCTTCCTCATACTCTTCAGCCAAGTTCTCATCTGCCTGGTATACTTCCTCCTCAAATTCACCTTGGGATTCTATGGCTTCCTCTTCTACTTCCCCTATGTGTAGGGCTCTATTGGGACAATTGCTAGAATAGTGACCCACTTTGTTACACTTGAAACAGGCATTTGCAGTTCTTTGGGTCTCAGGTGTTTTCTCCTTATCATCTCTTCGGGTCACAGGCACATTAGGATTGGGTCGGTTGAATCTAGGCTGATTGGATCCTGACTGCTGGTAAGGTGCACCAGTCCTAGGGGCTTCGGGCCTACGATAGACTGGACCTCTATGGAATCTATCAGCATCCCTAGCTATCTGATAGGCCAATTCTAGGTCATGTACCTCTCGCATGAACAATTCTCTTTGAATTTCTTCCCTCAGTCCGGCTCGAAATCTAGACAAGGTCACCGACTCAGATTCATCAACATTGCACCTCATAATGAATTCGTCAAACTTTGCTATGTACTCTGCAATACTCCTATTTCTTTGAGTGAGTCTTTGCCATTGATCTATGAGTCTTTGGTGGTAGGACATAGGAAGGTATTTCTCCCTAAGCCTAAGTTTAGTAGCTCGCCAGGTCACTATGGGCACATCACCTCTCTGTCTAGTGAGTCTCTCAACATTTCTCCAATATAACCTAGCTTGACGCACAAGTTTAAGCTTTGCAAACTTACACTTGTGCTCTTCACTCATCTCAAACCAGTCAAAATACTGGTCTATCTCACCTTCCCAATCAATGTAGATCTTAGGATCTAAAATTCCATCAAAGGTGGGAGCTTCCAGCCTAATGTTCTTCATGGTTCGGTCATCTTGATCAAAGTGAATTGGGGTGGGTCTCCTGACATTGGGTTCATAGTTAGGCTCATGATGGAACCTCCTTGGGTTGGGATCGATGGTTTGATCAGGGTGGGGTCCTCTAGGAATTGGATCATAAAATTGATCTTGGGGAGCTCTCCTAGGGTTTGTTTCGTAGAGAGGATTTTGATATGGAATCCTTCTAGGGTTCAATGGGATCTCGAGTTCAGGTGCAAGACTAGGCTCAGGCTCAGTCTGGGCTTCATGATTGCTTTCAGGGGTTCTAGCCTCTAACTGATCCAACCTAGTAGTGATGTGGGTTAACTGCTCATTCATGTCTTGGTTGGTTTGTGCCACATTCTGATTTGTTTGGGCCAAATGCTCAGTTAAACTCTTAGTCAGTTGGGCCACTTGATCATTTAGGCCTTTGATCAAATTCCCTAAGTTTTGGTCCATGGCTACACTTGATTGGGCTTGGATTGGTGAATATGGTGTCCCTGCTCTAGCTGTCATGCATGCAAATGGACTCAAGTTCGGGCTAAGGTTTCCTTGACCTAGAGCACAAATTAGAAGTCTAATTAAGTGAACCAAATAGCTAGTAGTACTTATGGGACTTAGCCAGGTAGGTGGAGGGGAGTGAAGGTCCCGGATTGCCAACCATAGCACCAATCTGAGATTGGCCAGGTAGGCGGACCAAATCACAAGCCCTGATGCACCAATCTTAGACACCAAGCCAGAAAGCACACACCAATTAGCTGACACAGTTAACTTGACCCTAACCTGAACCCAACTTGTTGGTGTCCCTAACCCACTAGGGCAATTAACGTTCTACTCAATTTTAATTAATGGGCTACGATCGATATGCTGGTTGGTGATTTTTTTGGGCTAGGGATAGGTGATGAAACCTTGACCCTATGTCAAATTGATGCCCTTAATTTGATTTCTCATGAGATGAATGAAATGCAAAGGTGCTGCAGAAGTGTGTTGCAGTTTGAAAGTGGTTTGAAAAACATGTTGAAAAAAATGTCCAAAAATTCTAAAAAATTTACAAAGGATTCCTAACTTATATGTTTCAATGCAAATGAAAGAAATTTTAAAACTAAAATCTGTACTACTCTAAGCAGATCCTAAAAATGAAGATAAATAAAAAGGACATAACAAAACCCTAATGATAGTATCAAACTGCAAAAATTTTTATTTTTTTTATAATTTTTTTCTAATGATGAAATTTAATATGGTGATAACTGACTTAAAAAGGAACATGAAAAAAATATTTCAACAAAAAAAATTAGTGACTTGCCTATGAAGCTGCAGACGGATTACAGTAAATAGATGCAAATTTTCAGAAAACAGAACCTAATCAAACAAGTGCAATGGCTTACCCAAACTTCAATCTAAAAAATTCACGTCCGGCCAGGGCCTCATTATTCCCATGGGTCGTGACAGTGTACTGGAGTACACCCGCTTAGGAGGCATGAATTTTAGATCTTGCTTGGATTTAAAGAAAACTATTCTACCCTAATGCAACCATGCTTTGATACCAAGATGATGCGGCAAGCATATGATTAATATTTAGATTATGGTTTGTAGAGCAATGAAACCTAATTATACTAGCATTGTACTCATTAGAATAAGACTTAAGGATTACAAGAAATGAAACTTTTACTTGATTAGACACAATCCTAAACTAAGAATGAAGAAGATCTAGATAATAGGGGCTAATGATTGTAGACTTACCGTGATGAGCTTTCCAACCTTCTTTGATTCATAACTTGAAACTACCAATGCTCAGAACTGAAGAACCTGGATAACAGAGATCAGAACCCTGGACTTGGGCTTCAGCTTGTTGGATCTTTGTCAAGGAAGACCCTGCACATAAAGAATAAGAGTTAAGGAAGAAGAAAGGCACGCATATGGAAGGGATGGAAAATTTGTGAGCAAAGAAAGAGATTTGAGATGGCTTGGCCGACTCCAAGGCCTTCTTCTTGACTTGGGCATTGGATGCTTGGAAGAGAGAATAGTTTGGTGTGGAAGAGGGGCTTAGAGATAATCACTCAAAACATAAAACTTCAATTCAACTTCAACTTTCATTAATCTCAAAAAAATCAAATCCCCTTTACAATGGGGCGTCCAAGGCTTTTTAATAGCCTTACAAAACGTTTGAAATTTTAAAACTCCCCAAATTGTGGAAGTTTACAAGGGAGGTTGGAGGATATGGGGCCTTGTTACATGGGATAAGGAGAAATTCATGGAGATTGGCCGGTTTCTTTGAATTTAAAATGCTTGGTCGATCTCCCCTTTAGGCGCCCATTTGAAGGTGACATGGCTGATGATGTGGCATCCCTGGTGGCTGCTTTGTTGGCATGGTGATATGGAATTCTAGCTTGGTGGACCTAGGTCTTGATTTGGAAGCTCCAAGTGATTTGGTGAACCTCAACTTGAAGTAGCTTGGACTTGATTTAAATAAACCTAATGGAACTCTAATTGAGTTCTTATTTGAACCCAGATTGAGACAGGACATAATTACAGGACTCGATTGGACATAATTACAGGAATCATGAAATTGAAACTAAGTAATTACAGGACTCTTGAAAGTAAATTACCCTTTACAAGAAAAATTTAACCTAGTGTTCTTCGATCCAAAGTGGAATCAGGTTAACCTTATTTGAGTGGGGTTTTATTCTGCTTCTGCTTCTGGTTCCCACACCACCAAAGTAGGACACCCCTTGCTGCCTATGAAGCCCACATGCCCAAGCCCAATGCATTAAGGCATCTAAGCCCTATGACCAAGTCCAAGCCTTTAACTAATTCAAAGGATGACGGAAACCCAAGTAGAATAAGGAGAACTAGTTTCATTCAATGTGTATTCTCCCAATCTTAATCAAACTTATAATCCCTTTCCATCTCAACTTTGTAATCCAATCCTATCTAGGAGAGGACTTAGGGAACTTGTATAAAAACCCCACCCCTCTCCCTCTTGTAAGTAATCTTTATTCATGATTTCAAATCTCTAGTGAATTTTATTTGAGAATGTTCTTGTGTTCTTGTGTTACTTTACTTTTGTGTTGAGGTGTGAGTATCCTTGAGTACCCTAGTCTTCCAAGCCCTAGCCGAGCAAGCTTGCTGCCTTCAAGCCCTAAGATGTTAAGGAAAAGGAAGCCCTAGGCCGCCCAAGCTTAGCATCTTTCTTCCACCTTCAAGCCGCCCACATCCAAAACCCAAATCTCTTCCTTTCTAACCCTAGTTCCATAATTCCACTTTTTATTTCTTCTCTAACTAATCCTCTGACGCTTGTAGGATCCCCGTGGTATTCACCTCCAAGGAGGAGACCCTCTTTGCCTCAAGGACCAATCCTAGATAGCTGACAGATTCGAGGTGTAAAGGCTTGTCTTCCACCAGTTGATTCAGAGTGTTTTGGATCTCTTCATCGATCGAATCTTCAAATCGCTGGCTGGTACAATCCTTCCCCCTCCTAACATCAGATTTGCTGATGGTATGCCATCCTAAATAGGGGTTTCTCAATCTTTGGGATCCTATCTTTTATTATTTTGCATGAGTCCTTATGTGGGTATAATGATTCTTAGCATTACTAGTTTCCTGCTATACTTTACTTGAATAATAGGATATTAGCCTTTAAATTAAATTCTAAAAAAATACAAAAAAAATTAGTTTCTATTTTTCCTACCATCATGGTATCCTTAGGATCATCCTGCATCAACCTCGACTGGGAGCTCGACCTTGGATGGGAGCTGACCTCGACCAGGGGCTAAACCTCGAATGGTGGGAGCACGACCTTGACCAGGAGCTCAACCCTGGAGGGGAGCTGACCTCAGCTGGGGGCTTGACCTCGAAAGATGGGAGCATGACCTTGGCCGAAAGCTTGACCCTGGATGGGAGCTGACCTCGGTCAGGGGCATGACCACAGATGGTGGGAGCATGACCTTGACCGGGAGCTGACCTCGATAGAGGGCTCGACCTAGGATGGTGGGATCATGACCTTGACCGGGAGCTCAACCCTGGATGGGAGCTGACCTTGGTGGGGGCTTAACCTCGGATGGTGAGAGCACGACCTTGTTAAGGAGCTCGATCCTGGATGGGAGCTGAACTTGATTGGGGGCTCGACCTTGGATGGCAGGAGCACAACCTCAACCGAGAGCTCGACCCTGGATGGGAGCTAACCTCGGCCGAGGGATTGACCTCAGATCTTTATTTGGTCACCATGTATAGGTGGCATCTTCTGCCCGGATGGCCGCCAGCTGGGCCTGATGCTGGTTCCATATTAGCAATCGTGCCACATCAAATGCCCTCCACTCTCAAGTCTAAAGCATGATGACGAAGGGAGTAATGATCATGATGACATGGAAAGATGCTCTTCTTGTATTATTAATGCCTCAAGCATCAGCACCCCAGAGATCGTGCTTCCGTACCAACAAAGAGACACCACGTCAACCCTTTCAAAGGCGACCTAGTGGAGACACTAGGATCAGATATAGATCGCTGGATCCCATTTGGTTTACCTAGTCATGTGTCAAAGTTTTGAAAATTTTGTAATCAATTAAGATTGAGTCCTGTAATATGTTGAGGTTAGTCGATTTGTCTCAACCCTCAACCTAGTCAATATTTTGAGTCCTGTACATCAGTTATGAGTCCTATATCAGCTCAATTTTTTTACAAGATAAGAGGTTACCCTATTTTGGAGTTCCATCAGGCCACATCCAGGAGTTAGAGGCCACTACATCAGCCCATTAGATTTTGGGTGACAACCCAGGATCCAAGATGTCTCCAGAAACCTTGACTCCTTCTAGATGCCCTCCAGATGGCCAGATTCCCTCCAAATGCTTTTGGAATATTTTATATGCTAGGAGCCCATGTTTTCCAGGTTATCCAAGCACTCCAAGCCTTCAAATTCATGTCCAAGCACCAAGCCCAGGTCCATTAAGAAGCAAGATTCCAAGAATATTCCCCCATCAGGCCATCCCAGCTTCCAAGGCCCAAAGCCCAAGCACCCAAGCCCCCTTTGGCTGGCCCACTTGCTGCCCATGAAGCCCAACACACCATCCCAAGTGGGCTTAGGCATCCTCACATGTTGACTTGATCCAAAGCCAAGTGGGGAGAGGAAAGAATAGAAGACTAGGTCAAATTCTAACCTAGTTGGGATTCCTAATCCTTTTAAGCCTTATAATTCTAACCTAGCTAAGAAAGGACTTGTAGTCTAACTAGGGAGAGGACTTGTAACCTAAGTATAACCATGGTTAGAGAGGGCATGGGAACTTTATAAATACCCCATCCCTCCCCCACTTGTAATCATCTCTTTCTTATGAATACAACTTGCAAAAATTTTGAGTCATTGCCTTGTATTGGAGTTTTGTTTTGGTTCTTTACTTTGAGTGCTCTCCTTATGTGTCCTAGCCAAATCACTGCTGCCCTAGCATCTTTTTGCATCCTCGGAGACTAGCCACACCCAAGCAAAGGAAGCCCTAGCTGCCATCCAAGACAAGGAGCTTCTTCCTTCCCAGCTTCCATCTCCTAACCCTAATCTCGATTCCTTCAAAATCCTATTTCTTTTTCTCTTTTTTTATTTTATATTTTGATTGACCCTGATGCTTGTAGGATCCCCAAGGTGGTTCACCTCCACTAAGCAGGCCTTTTTTGCTTCCAGGACCACCCAGATCAGTCATCAGATTCAAAAAATTGAGGCTTCTTCATCCAGGCTCCAATTAGAGTGTGAGTGATCCTTTCCACTGCAAAATTTCAATCTCTGACTGGTAAGAAACCTACCCTTCTCTTATTATCTGATTTAATGAAGATAAGCTATCTTAAACTAGATATTTTTCAACTCTTGAGTCCTGGCTACTTATTATTTTGCATGAGTTCTTTGCGAACATGATGATTTTATACATTGCTACTCATGCTATTTCTTACTTTTATTTAAAAATTTAGCCTACAAATCTAAATTATAAAAATAAAAAAAAATTAGTTTACTATTTTTCCAACATATTTAGCATTCTTAGAGTCATCCCATATCAGTTTGGTATCAGAGAGGGTTTAGAATAGTTTTATCTACTTTGCATTCACAAACCCTAATTTCTGCATCCCGTCCACTGCATTAGATATCTATTTTGTATCTGATTTTGACCATCTAGGAATTTTATTTTTCTGTGAAATTTGCATGAATTGTTTTCTGTCATGTACTCTATTTTATAAATTTTTTTTATTAATTTGAAAGAAACCCTAAATCATTAAAATTTTGCATATTAGAAACCCTAACTGAATCCTAAAAACTTTTGTAGTAGCCCAAAAATCCTAGGATTTGTATTATCTTTTGATTTTTGTTCTATTTAAAATTTGGTAGTATCATCATCACCATCCATGCTCTATTCTAGAATTTTTTTGAATTTTTTCTACATTGGTAACTATGTCAAATTCTGTATCATCTGAAACCCTAATTCTTTGATTTTTGCTGATTTTGCACTTGACTAACTCAAACCTAATTAACTTCCAAAACCCCAATCCCAAGCGAAACTTTGTTTGATAACCCCAGTTAACTTAAATTTAACTTGACATCTCATAAATTAATTAAAAATTATTATTTTTTGATTATTTTAGATTGCATCAGGACCATTGAATGTTCATCATCTTTTAATCTAATCTTAAGAGCAATCAATATAACATCAGGGCAGGAGGTCATAACTTGTCTTGAGCCCAAAACAACTATCCAGTATTTCCACCCATGACTTAATTAAAATTAATTAGACTTAATTTGCCCTAGTGGGCTATGAGATACCCAACAGGTTGGGTCGAAACCGTGTGGGCCAACTAATGCATTTAATCCTTTAGCTATTACTGAAAGCTGCTATCTAAGGCTGGCGGTCCAGAGTCAAATGACCTAAGTGGTGTTATGGTTTTTAATTGGGTCCCTACAAAAGCACGGGGGCCTCCCACACTCCCACCCCCTACCTGGCCAGTGGAAGGATTAGCTACTGGGTTAGGTATAAGTTGAGATGACCCACCGAGTTTTGGCTCTAGGTCTAGGATATCCTAGATTAAGTTAACCTATTTTGCATGGTTGGCTGCACCATTTCATTTTGGCTGATTGCTTGATTGTATGACCACTATATTAGGAACCTAATACCAGAAGCCTAAAACCCAAACCGATTCAGCCATGAATCCCAAATTGGAGGCCATCCTGAACTAGCTTGCCCAATTAACTACCCAACCCAAACCCAATTTGCCCAACTAACCCAATCCAATATCCAGACCCAAAATCAACTTACCCAAATGAACCAAGCCAATACCCAAACCAAAGCCTAGCTTGCCCAAATGAATGCCCGATTGGCTGCCCAAATAAATTAGATGACCCAAATGAATAATATGTTTGATCTGCGATTCAATCCAGTGGCCTGAAAACTTACAGATTGGAATCCTGGATTTGTGAACTCTGAGGGACTTGCAAATCAGCTAACAAGGGTTAGAAATTAGAGAAGAAACAAGTTTGAAGGCTTAAGAAAGCAAAGGGAAGGAAGGCTTAGAAGTGGGTAGCCAAGAGAAGAAGAGGCACGCGGCTTGGAGGAAGGGTGCAGGGATCACACAGATACCCTGAGGGATCACACAGATACCCTTAATCACATAAATTCACTCAGAATTCATACCAAGAGTAGAGAAGAACTCAAGAAAGTTTTCATATTCATTAACATCCCATATTGGTGGGGACACTAGGATCAGACACAGATCACTTGATCCCATGTGGTTTACTGATTAAGTTTTAGAGTCTTAGTCATGTGTCATAATTTTCTAAGCAAATAAGATTGAGTCCTGTAATAAGTTGAGACTAGTTGATTTGTCTAAACCCTAGTTAGTCATTGAGTTCTGTACTTGAGTATTAGTCCAGTGAGAGTCTAATTTTTATACAAGAGAAGAGGTTATCCTATTTTGGAGTTTCACTAGGCCTCACCCAGGAGCCAGAGGCATTTACGTTATCTTTCTAGATCTTGTTTGACACCCCAGAGCCCTAGATACACTCTAGATGCTCTCTAGATGCCCTGATTCTGTGCATATGCCATTCCAGATGCCAGGTTCCTTCTAGATGCTATGGAATATCATCAACCTAGGGCACCCCTTGATTCTATGAAAGATACCAACATCTTAGTCTAAGAAATTCAAGCCCAGGAGAAAGGCCCAATCCTTTAAGAACCAAGATTCCAGTCTGATACCCGGAATATATCAACCCAGGCACCCTAGCTTCCAGGATGCCCAAATCTCATGCACCCCACTCTTGGCCGGCCTCTTGCTGCCCCTTGAAGCCCAACATGCCTAGGATAGGTGTCCTTCATGAGTTGACCAAGTCCAAGCAAGTGGAAGAGTACAAATGAAAGAAAGAAAGCTAATTTTTATTTCATTCAACCTTGTAATCCTAGTTCTAGGTTTATTTTGTAATCTTTCTCCCACTTAAATTGTATAAACCTTTCCTAACAAGGAGAGGACTGAAATCCTAACAAGGAGAGGGCATGGAAACTTTATAAATACCCCACCCCTATTCCTCTAACTTCAATCTTATGAAATAAAACCCTGCAGAAATTTTGAGCTTGCGAGCTTATTTTGTGTTCTTGTGTTGGTGTCCTTGTGTTTTGTGGTTGTTCTTGTGTGCCCTAGCTGACCCTTGCGGCCAAACCAAAGTCTTCATCAGCCACAACTAAGGAGAAGAAGCCCTAGCTGCCCAACAAGCAAAGGATCATCTCCTTCCCCAGGCCGCTAGATTTTCTAACCCTATTCCTGATTACCTCAAAACCCTAGTTTTTTTCTTTGTTTATTTATTTCTTTGATTAACCTCTAATGCGTGCAAGATCCCCGAGGTGTTTCCCTTCCCCAGAGGAGGTTTTCTATGCCTTTAAGACTGCCCAGGTCAGCCTTCTACTTCAAGGGAACTAAAGCTTGATCATCCAGGCTCAGTGTTGAGTGATCTCTTCAATGGCTAGTTCTTCAATCTCTGACCGATACAAACTTCCATACTCTTAATTTCAATTTTGATTGAAGGTTAGCTATCCTAATCTAAGAATTTCTTAATTCTCGATCCTGATTTTTATTATTTTGCATGAGCATGCCTACGATTATGATGATTCTTTGCATTGCTACTCTTCCTGCTAGTCTTTACTTGATTTTAAAAATTTAGCCTACAAATTAAAATTATAAAAAATACAAAAAAATTATTTTACTATTTTTCCTATATATTTAGAAATCTTAGAGTCATCCTACATCAGTTTGGTATCAAAGCAGGTTTAGGATAGCATTAATCTGTATTAGGATCACAAACCCTAATTTTTTCATCCTTCTAGCTGCATTAGGTGTCAGTTATTCATCTGATTTTGACCACCTAAAAATTTTATTTTTCTATAAAACTTGTAGGACATGTTCTCTATCTTGTCCTCTATTTTATCATAATTTTATATTAATTTTAAAAAAAACTTAAAGCCCTATGATTTGGCATATTAGAAACCCTAACTATAATCTTGATAATTCTGCATTAGTCTGAAAATCCTATAATTTGCATCAATATTTGAATTCTTTTTTGCATCAAATTTGGTAGAGGTCATCACCACCATCCATCGTCTATCATAAAATTTTTATGAATTTTTTTTGCAAAGGAATCCATGCCAAATCTTGCAGTAATCTGAATCCTAAATCTCAGAATTCTGTGAACTCTGCACACTTGACTCAGCCAAACCTAGCCAACTTCCACACACCCCAATCCCAAGCCCAATTTGTTTGCTAACCTAATAAACTTAAACCTAACTTTCAATCGCATAAAATACCCAAAATAATTTATTTTTTTGATTGTTAGTAGATTGCATCAGGACCATCAAATGTCATCATCTGCATTAAACTAATCTTAAGGGCACTTTCACTATCTCAGATCAAGGCAAGAGGTCATAGTTTGTCCTGGGCCCAAAACAACCCCCTTGCATTCTCACCCAAGCCTTAATTGAAATTAATTAGACTTATTTTGTTCTAGTGGGCTAGGCGACACCAACAGGTCGGGTATGAATTGTGTGGGCCAACTAGTGCATTCAATTCTCCCACTATTACTGGAATCTGGTGTTTAAGGCTAGGGTTCCAGAGTCAAACGACCTAAGTGGTGTTGTGATTTTTAATTGGGTCTCTGTGAAAGCAGGGGGGCCTCCTATACTCCCACCCCGTACAGGGCCAGAGGAATGAATAGTTGTTTAGTTGGGCATAAGTTGAGTTAACCTACACAGTTTTGGCTCTAGGTCTCTGAAACCCTAGATTGTACTAGCCCTTGTATGCCTGGCTGCATCATACCACCCTGCTTGTTGAGTGCATGACCACTAGACAAGGAACCCAATACCAAAAGTCCAAACCCCAACCCAATTCAACAATGGAGCCCAGTTGTGAAATGCTATAATACACTAGGGATACTATTGGTCCACATTCAAAAGGATTCAGCCAACTTTGTCCGAAGATATGATCAATGCTAGAGGTACGCCAATGTCCAAAGACAACCAGCAAGCTAATTGATTCAACTAATAGCTCCCTGGCCCTTTTGCCTAGTGGGGCATGGACATCCTTGGCCCGTTCCCACTAGCATCTGGGCAAAGAAAATTCCTCATCATTGCCATTAACTACTTTACCAAGTGGGTTGAGGCCAAACCACTAGCTCACATCATAGAAAGGAAAGTCAAAAGTTTCATCAGGAATTCTATCATATTATAGTTCGAAATTCCGTGCACTATAATCACTAACAATGGAAGGCAATTTAACGACTCCAAATTCAAAGACTTCTGCGCTTAGTACGACGTGCAGCACAAGTTGACATTTATCGACCACCCGCAATCTAATAGGGAGGCTGAAGTGACAAATCGAAGCATTCTCCATGGTTTGAAGACCTGACTGATAATGCCAAGAGACTTTGGATAGAGGAGCTAACCTCTATTCTTTGGGCATACCGGACGACCCCAAGAATGACCACTGGCGAGTCCCCATTCAACCTACCATACAGTACCGAAGCAGTTCTCCCCATTGAAATCACCCTGTAGTCTTTGAGGATCGACACGTACGAGGATCCTTGGAACTCTGAACACAGAAGGGTGGACTTGGATCTACTACCAAGTACCAGACTCCAAGCTCAAATGAATATGGTAGCATATCAACAAAAAGTTGCCAAGTGTTACAACACAAGGGTAAAAGAGTAGGCCTTCCACACCGGGGACATGGTATTGCAAAGAACCGAAGTATCCAGGCCGATGGAGCAAGGCAAGATTTCCCCCAAATGGGAGGGACCATACCAAATCAAAAAAAATATGCATCCAAGAACATATTGACTCGAAACCCTGGATGGCATTTTGCTACCTCGGCCCTGGAATGTACAAAATCTCCACAAGTACTACCAATAAACATGCCCAAAAGTTTTCATAGAACTCTGTTCAAGAATAAGTCTAAACAACCCACCATGCTAGTGGTGCAACAATGGTCTTAATAATCCACCCAACAGAATTGACCAAAAGCACAAAGGTGAGTCTGATCCACTTACCTTATTGGTATGCCCGACGAGTGCAAAGGAAAGCCCAACCAGGCTGCCAAAAGATCAAAGGCGCGGGGATGGTTCACATAACCTACCCTACTATGAATCTGAAGATGCATCGTGGTGGGCCTAATTAGCCTACCTTAATTACAAAAGAAGGTACAAGGATGGTTCACACTACTTATCCTACGGTAAATCCGAAGACACATCGGGGCAGGACTAATCAGCCTACCTTAAGTTCAATAGAAAGGCACAGGGATGGTCTAGATGCCTTACCCTACAGTAAACTTGAAGACGTGCCGAAGTGAGTCCAAATCACTCACCCTTTCAACAACAGACACCCTAAGGGATGGCTTAATCGGGCCCATCCTATCGACAAGTCCCAAATGGCTCTACAAGTTCATTTCTCGGCTATCACACTGATGAATCCATGCTCTGCAATGTTCTGAGATATGCCTTTCATAGAGAAAGAAAAGAAAAAAGAGGATACTTTCATTTCATGAAGGGACCTTTACAAAAGAAAAAAATAAAAAACAAAAAACAAAAGAGAGCAACAGACAATGGAAAGGCAGATCCAAGGATTTAAAGACCACCTGCGTACCCTTTCCATGTCGGCGGGGGGTGTCGAATCTCTGGGAGGTGCTCGGAGAGGCTCTGAACTTCCCTTCCGATTCAAACTCTGACTCTTCTTCGAAGTCGGAATCATATTCATGACCAGGGAAGGGGACAGAGGGCCTAATGTTCTCCAGGCCCTTCAAGTCATAGTAACGGAGGGCCTTGTCCCTATGCTTCCAGAACCCCCAACGGTAGGAGTCCAGGACTGCCTCGGCAACCTCATCCTTGAAGGCCGATGATGCCAACAACTTCGTGACGGCCACTGCCACCTCTATTTTGGCCTCTTCCGCCCTCGCAATGGCCTCCACAACTTGATCCCTGGCTTCCTCTAATTGATCCTCCAGGACCCGTATCATCCTCTCTACGTAGGCTATGACCCCAGGCTGGTGGTCATCATCGTCACCTCGGTGAGCCTTCCTGCTAGGCTCACCCTCTACTCTAGAACCAGAGGCCCTCTTCTGGGCCATTTTTCGGAGTTTTGCAACGTTAAACTTCATCTCCATGGTATACTGAGAAGAAGAGGGAAGACAACCTTTGGAATAAGGGCTTGCCCCTCTGATATCTCAATGTTATCCAAAAAAAAATGAATTGGGTCCTATTAAATGAGATCTCATACCCATGGATGACTGTAGGGAAATGTGCCCCATGCCTTTTCCAAAACTAGCCAGAGGGCACCACGTGTCGAAATGATGCATCGAAACCTGAACGACCAATCTGGGGATGGTATGGTAACTAGTAATTGCTCTCGAGGATAGGAGCCGGCGGTGCATCGAGTCTGGGGCAATCTCCCTCAGATGGTTATAACCTTAATGATCGCTTTTCAGGAAAAAAGAGCTTGGCGGCACCCAGGATGCACGGGGATGCGATCGTTCGAATACCAACACACTCAACACAGACAACAAAAAATGTGCTCGATGTTCCCCTACCAGCTGCCAATTATGGGATGACATATGTCTGCCACACTGCCACTAGTGCAAAAAAGATAATTATGGTGGACAATCAACATCGGTCCAATTGAGGTTAACCCTAGTCCAAAGCCGGTCAAGCCCTTTCTGAACCAGTCAAATGCACTAGAGAAATTAGCGACGGCATTATGATTCTGCCTCGGAGTTCGTCTTCGACTTGGGACGAAGACATCGGCCCTCAACTAGTTGGTCTTCTGCTCACCCACCAGAAGGGAATCGACTCAAAAGAGACTAGTTTAAAGAGAATTAGTCATTTATTTCAAAGAGGGAAAACACTCATCCAGAAAGGAGACATTATAATTCGTTGACAGAAAAAAAATATAACAGTTTTAATCTCTGTCAACCCCTTCGATAGCCGAAACAGGAGTAGGGATCGAGCCTCTCCAGTGACCATTCCACCACCTTCAACAGGGCATGCCGATGCCGCTTCGGCCTGACCCTCTAAGTCCTCAGCTCCGTCTCCTAGAACAGTGGCCAAAGAAAAGTCCAAGCTAGGGTAAAGCTTCCTAACTTTGCCCAGGCCGTCAGAATGACCCAGGAGGTAACTCTCCAGCACGGCTTCATGCACTTCATCTTTGAAGGCCTGAGAACTTTTATAAGCCTCGACGACCTCAGAAGACCTCCCCTTGGCTTTCACGGCCCTTTGGTTGGCCGCTGAAAGACCCGTCTTCATTTCATCGATCGTCCTTTCTAATTCGGCCTGTTAGGACTTCAGTCCCTTAGTGTCCCGAAGGCTTTCCCTCAGCAGCAGCTCGAGAGAGATCACCTTCCCTCTCTTCTTCTATAAATCAATCACCATATTATTTGCCTGCGCATGAAGCATCCTCAGTTGTCTTCTCAAGATGTCATTGGAGGCGACAACCTTACCTAATTCCTCTTCTGCGGTAGTCCAAAGCCTTTCAGCAACATATTTCTTAACTACAGCTAAAACCACTTGACTTTGAAGGCCCTCACCGAAGCTGATGGATTCGTGGGCGCCTCTCTGAAGCAAAGAAAGGCCATGAGAAACCTATCAAAAGGGGAGCACACGCAAAGTCAATCTAGCCAATACACATAGACATGCAGCACACATGCCGGAGTCTAACTGTTGTATTCCAAGAAGGACAGCAGGAAAAGGATCCCCGGACTCCTACCTCCCAGTTCCAGTGGCAGGTATATCATACCCCACGGGACTCCTTTCTCCTGTAGCCAGAGCCATAGTCTTGACATCTTCAACACACGAGGGAACCTCGCCATCGTCTCGCAGGCTTGACCTCCTAGATGGTCTAGCCAGCATGGCTCTCCCAAGAGAGGTCGGTTCCTCCACTGAGGAAGAACCTATCTCGATTAGGGCACTACTACCAACCTGAATGCATGGCAATGCCAACACACACCTCCTCTGATCTGATCTCCTCACTTGGAAGCCTCTCACCGGCCTCCCCCATGCCGCCCATCTGAGTTGTGCTGCGTCCGGCCTCATATCATAACAAGTCCTTCGAGTCACATGGAGATGAGGAGATGGAAATGGTGTTGGGAGCAACTTTGCTAGGAGTAGACGACATTCGATCCAAGAAAGTCCTCTTTCTTATATCAAGGCTATCAAAACTCAGGTCAAATGCCCTCATTTACAACAAGCCACTGGGCACGCCATGCGTGCTTGCCCTAATTAACAAGGGACCCTACTTACGCACTGGAGGGGACAACTGGGGAGAACTATTCCATGTTGGGAGGGACAACTAAAAGGCTGCAGCCTTGATCATCCCTTTTTTCGAGCATAGTCATTATGATGCTGATCACCATTCTCTCCCCAGGTGACAGCATGATGATTGCCAAACCCCCGGTGGACCAAAAGTTTCACTCATATAAAGGTTTCCCTACAAATTTTAAAGTCTAAGGGATCAGCCCGCATTTGGAAAGGATCGACTCAACAAGGAATTGCATGACTCAGCCCGTTGCTGAAATCGATGGCCCTACCAAAGCCAAGTCTGAAGACTCCACACTTAGGGAGTCCCCTAGAATCCATAAAAAGAAAAAAAGGAAAATATTCATTAATCCAGGAGAAATCATTGATTACATGCTAAGAAAGAAAAAAGGAGTAAAAAGCTCGAAGCCTATCGAGCCCCTACGGATCTACCAAGAGAGCCCCAGAGTCAACAGAACGGAGTATCTCATCAATTTGGGTAGGGAGGATTTCCTCAATCTGAGCCAAGGCAGAGGAACCTTCAGCCTGAAACTCCTATTCAGTTTGAGCTGACACTGCCTGATCGATAACTGCCGGATCGGCCATGGCCAATTCCTCGGCTACGACCGGGACTTCTTCATTTCGGCTCCGCATCTCCTCAGCCTTAGCAAGGGCCCCGACCTCTTCTTCTATTTCCTTCTCAATATCATACGTAGGGACACCGAAAAGGTCAAGATCAGGGAAGGCCTCACCAACCTTAGTGAGTCTGTCATTGAAGCCATACTGATAACTGAACAGGCTTGCTTCAGTTACTTCCATCTTAAACTGCGAAGACTTTTTAAAGTCTTCGACGGCTTTAGCTGCCTGCTCCCTCAAGGCTTCGGACTCTCTCGTAGCCACTTTGAACTTCAGAGTTGCCTCTTCGACCGTCGAAGATGCCTCTTTGACCCTCTTGACTACCTCCTCAGCTATCCTAGCCAAGCCTTTGGCCTTATCTTAGCTTTCCTTGACAAAATGCTCCAAGGAATGGATTTGCTTTTTCTTCCTCCTTAGCTTCGCTTCCTGCTCAGAGATCGTCGAATGAGCGTTCTTCAGTTTGCTCTTCAGACCCTGAACCTCGGCATCCATACGAGTGAGCTGATTCTCCATAGATAAATTTAGCTCCTCGACCACCTCCCTTTCGGCTTTAGCCACTTGGAGCTCCTCCTTCAAACAATGAATGAGGCTATCGACACTCCCCAGACCCTCTTCCAGGAAGGTGACGTTGTAAAGTAGTTGTACCAATAAAACAAGGCATGTGACCAGTCATGAACCAAATAGCCCACTGGACACAAAAGAAACAATGGAGACCCTACCTGCAACAAAGAGGAAAAAGTGGAATCGAACACCTTGGTGAGGCTGCGACCCCGGATGACTGCAAAATCATGGGGCAGTAAAGTGTCTTTCAGAACCCGCCTAGCTACGGCAAGAACTGAATGACCCCCTATGATTGAAAGCTCCGAGATATCTGCAGGACAACCTCCACTCAGAGGAGGCCTCCAAGCAGACTCATCTTCGACTTGCGGTGCCTTGCCCCTATCCACCGCAGGGGGCAAGGCGAAGGTGTATCAGCCATCAAGGACAGACTCCCTCTAATCTGAATCGAAGAGTCGATCGTTCGCAGAGATTCAGCCGGCGGAGGCCCTCCCGAAGCCTCCATCATCGGTACCCCATCCCCTCCAGACATTCCTCTAGAGGATGAAGCACTTCTACTTCTACCGGGATCATCCCTCGGGACATTCTTCTGGACTTCTGATCCCGAAGGGGGAGCCTGGGCTGCCTTTCTCTTAGAAGACTGACAAAGCCAGCCCAAGTCAGGCCTCATCCTGCCACCTGCAAACAAAAACACCCTTCGGATTCAACTGGACCACAGAGCTACTAAAAGAGGAAAGCCAAAAACCTCTACCGCTTATACTTAACACGGGAAACTCACTGATCCCTGCAAGATGGAGATTCCTTTCCTCCAATAGTTCACAGTTGGAAACGGCCTCCAAATCAGACAGTAAGTCATAATCAGATTGATTGGCCATTAGAATCTTCTTACCAGCATTAGCATCCAGGCGTGGCTCCCTCCACTCACTACTAAAACCACATGGTTGGGTGGAAGAAATAAAAACAAAATTAGGCATCCACCCATGGATGGTGCTGGGCATGTCCCTCGTAATTTTGCGACCAGGGCGAGGGCCAATAACCCACCATCCGTGACCGTGGAAATCCCTCTTGAGAACAAAATAAGAAGTGGATAAATTTGTCCCAGGCCTCACGTTAGCTATGTGGCACTGGACCAAGAACCCACAGATATTCCAAAAATTATTCGGAGTCAATTGCATAGGCATGATCTGATACATGTGAAAGACTTTGACAAAGAAAGGATGCAGTGAAAAAGGAAGACCAGCCTTTAAATGATCTTCATACATAGCAATACACCCAATGGGAGGCCTATTTATCTGCTCTTCAGATGTCAAAAGTATCAGAGGAAGCCATTCGGAAACATGGTACCACTCCCGAAGGTGAGCTATCTTCCCCAGCAAAATGGAGCTAGAAATTAGCTCTGGACTTATCGCATCACCAGTACCAAAAGGCCCAACCTCCACCCCTCGAACACCTACATACTTAGCCTTGATAAACAAAAGAAACAGGGAAGGAATAGAAGGGTCCTACCTACGGAAGAGACTGATAGCCCGAAGCAAGAAAAGCTGGGCCAAAGGTAGATGTGAACAAAGGTGAAGAAGCTTCCTCAGCCAATCCTCCCTTTCTCCTCATAAAATGACAAGGAGACTCCAGGATGCCACCTCGATAGAAGAGACCATCTCTTTCTGAGTCCACCACGAAACTCCAAACAGCACCTAGCTAATTTGACATGAAAAGGACCGAAGGTCATAATCTGCGTGATGCCAATCAACGGCGAAGACGAAGCTCACGTCTCTTTCAAGGGACAGGAAGGGGCCAGGACCTCCACCCAAATCCAAATGAAAAGATCAGCTAAACTACCACAAAGCAGAAAAGGAAGAGGCGACCTCCTAATCGACCCGTTCATTTTCCACACTCCAATTAGGGAATGACAACTATCCTCTACCTGATCCCCAAATTTACCGGTAGTTATGGCAAGCAACCAAATCAGAGATTTTGCAATCATTAGCCACACCTCTTCCCAAGGAAAAATGATAATTCGGTGGTACTCTCACTCTTCGAGGCAAATCGCTGCTTCGAAAACTAAAACTGAGGGGCAACTGTTAGGATATGTTAGTTCAGGCATAAATCAACCATTGGATTGATCGCTCGTGCACTCCCTCCTGAACTAGACACCTCGAACCAAAGAACCCGAAAGAAGCTGAATGATTAACAGGCAAGGCGACGATGTGACCTTTTGATCTAGCTGAAGACGTAACCCTTAGCCCCAGCCAAAGACATGACCTTCGATCTCGACCGAAGACATGATCTTCGGCCCCAGTCGAAGACACGATCTTCGGCCTCAGCCATGGTACCGGTCAGAAGATGAAGACACCTCGAAATGAAGACATCTCTCCAGCCAACCTCAAACACACATGAACGTGGGTGCAACGGTTACAATCGACTGCCTGACTATCACCTCTAAAGAACAACTATGTCGAAGCAGCCACGTGGCCATTAACTTCAATGGTAACATCCCTGGCCTGACTGGAACCATTCAGTAACCGCCACCGGTTATGGTCAGAGGGGAATCAATTAGCCCCCATCGTAATCGTAGGAGAGAGGACGAAACCGCAGGCCAGGCTAACCAATATAAATACTGGTAAGAGGGGACACTCAAGGTAGGCACAACAAAACCCTGAAAAAATCAGAGTTCCTTTTTTTGCCATCTTCCTCCTCATAATCTTTTCCATTCTATTGCTGGAACCCACCTCTGACTTAGGCATCAGAGTGTCCCCCGTCTAAGAACATCCGGCCAGGGATCTATTTTGCAGGTGAACCAGGGGAGCAAACCTGCGATCTGGCAGCTCCTCCAGGTCAGAAAAGGGATTCTACACCAATAGCTTGCTTAGAGATTTCATATCCCATAACAAAAGGACTAAATCTTTCATTTTTGTCAATTGCATCATTTACTTAAGGCTTGTTGTCCTTCAAAGTATGATACAAGTCGAGGGAATGTCAACTGCATCAATATAGTTATTAACAAAAATTAGAGTATTTTTTAGAACTCCATTGAAACACTCTGATATATTTATTATCATTATTCCATACAATCAAGCACTATCATGTGTACATGTCCATTTCTCTAAAGGGATATCATTCAGCTATTGAACAGCTTTTGGATTCATTTTCTTAATGTTTCTCATATATTTCCAAAATTTTTTAGGTTGCGTTTGTATTTCAGCTTTTTTACCATATCCCATAATTTTGGATCATGAAATCTTGAATTAAAATTACTTGTCACATGATGCAAGCAATAAACATGATAAGCATTCGGTGGTTACCAACCTAGATGCTTATTTTGCATTACACTTAGTATACCAAAATGTTGATAAAAAATTAAACAAATATTTTGATGTGAGATAATAAATTTTTTTATGCAAGCTAGGAACCAACCCCACGTATCAGCTGACTCTTCAACAACAATACCAAATGCAAGTAGAAATATTTGATTATTTTCATCAACTATAGTTGTAATCATCAACTTCTCCTTATACTTTCCATATATGAAAATAGCATCAACACTTATGACCGGTCAACAAAACTTAAATCCTTCAATCGAGAGTGAAAAGGCCTAGAAAACAAGATCAAATTGGGCACAAGCTGGAATATCAGTAGGACTACTAATTAATTTCACCTAAGAGCCAGGATTAAATTTTTCTATAACACGTAACCATTTCAACAGTAATTCATATAACATATCCCAATCCCCGAACAGCATGATATTGCCTTTTGCTTGGCATCTCATAATTTTTTATAACTAAGTATATAATTATATTTATTCTTTTTCACTGCACCAAGTCCAATAATAGAAATTATAGGAATTTCTTTTACCAGGTCATGTATTTCATTCACAATTAATGTAGAGTCTAGCCTAGAATGATCCCGAGACATCATTGCAGATATGCATATATAAGGACCAATATATCATGAGATCTCAAAATAATCATACCGTTTAATAGTTCTCTGATGGGGATATCCATAATAAGAATATATACCTTGATTAACTCACTTTGTTTTTGCAACTATAGTCAATAAAGTTTTCAAAGCAAGTTACAAATTTTCTTGAAATATGTTCATAAGCCAAATTTTCTTGAAGCATGATTTGGCTCATAAGCCAACACATGAAAGATGCCCATTAATTTTCTTGAAGTATGTTCATAAGCTAAATTTTCTTGAAGCATGACTTGGCTCAAAAGCCAACACATGGAAGAAGCCCATTCGACTCAAGCCCAAAGCATGATGGAGGGCATCCTCTTCAAGTCCAAGACCAACCATTCAAGCCTCTTCAAGACCAAGCCCAAGCCCAATTCATGCCAAGATTTGAAGCACATAGGGGAACAACTCATCAAACAACTTTTGGGGAGAAGGAATTACACTACATCAAAAGTTTTATGGGGAACATAAAGATTCCTTTCACTACCCTAACAATATTTGACATGTGGGATGCCACGACTTATGACACCTAAGCCTCCACATCAGTATTTAGAAGCCACATTAGGATCTTCTAGATGCCACATGTCAAAGTGGTTGTAACTTTCTACCAATAATTTATTTTTATTTAAAACCACTTACCAAAATATTGTTGGAGCCAACTAAGCCACCCTTATCCCCTCCTCTCCACCCTTGGACGAGATTCCTAGCAATGGAGCTTATAAATAGGGCCCCTAGGCTCTCATTATATTCATTCTATGCTATGATTTAAATTAAAGAAAGGATTGTTTCCTTGTGTTCTAGTTTTCTTGAGTTCTTATTTGGAGTGAAAGTTTTCTAGCTAGTTTGAGTGTGTAGATCCTTATCCAAAGAGAGAATGAGAGTTTTCTAAGTTTGAGTTTGAGAGTGAAGAGTGCATTTTGAAAGGAGTAAAGGATGGGATGCCCATTGATGGATCTATGATCAAGCTCCAAGTCCCAAGCCGCCGACCACTTTCTTCTTCTTCCTTTTTTTTTGTTTCCATTCCAACTCCAATTCTTCTTCCATGTCTAATCCAAAATTTCTTTGCAGGTTCTCTCAGGTTCCTGGGTCAAGGATTGTTGCCCAGGTGGTTTCCCAAGAGTGGGGTGAATTGGGATTAAAAACTTTTCACAATTATATGCACTTTCAAATTCTTTTTGTGTTATAGTGAAATATGCAATGCAAAAGTAATTAAGTAAAAGCGATAAAGCAATAAGAACACAATCCAAACACAAAGAAGTTTAGAGTGGTTCGGAGCAACCAGCTCCTACGTCCACTACCCAAGCACACTTGGGATTTCCACTATATCCCTCAAACTGGAATAAAGTCAGATGGTTTTACCAGGCTCACAATCCAAACCTATACACTTTGGTTTTACCGGGATCACCAAAGAAATCCTAGATCCCTTTGGTTTTAAACGGGATCACCAAAGAAAACCCAAACACTTGGTTTTATACAAAGATCACCAAGAACCTGACTTAGGTTTTATAAGGTTCACCTAAAAACTTTCAACCTTCTCTTAAGACACAGCCCCTTGCTATTCTTAGAGAGAAAACAATGATAGAGAAATGATAAACAAGCAACTACAACAAACCAAGTTTGTTTAGGTGATGTCGATGTAGATCAAGATGAAGCCTAGCTTTGAATTCTCTTTAATGCTCTTCAAGCTGCTTCTTTCCTTCTTCAATGAGTGGATTCAATGATGGAGTAGAGTTGTTAAAGCTTTGAATCCTATCTTAAAGGCTCTTTTGAGGTAGGTAGGTGAAAGGACTTGAAAGCTCTTCAATATCTCAAGATAATTTCTCAATAATGCTCTAATAATTTTTTAATCCTTCAAAAATAATTTCTTTTATAGTTTTCTAAGAGATATAGCCATTGTAGGGCCTAGGGATTCGTGAAAGAGCTGTTGGAAATGAATTGGAGTTCAAAAATCAACTTCAGTAACTAGACGTTGGAGTGCAGAAAATCGCTCCACGAGTCGGCTCGAGGTCCACGAGTCGGCTCAAAATCTTAGACCTTCAAAATTCATGACTCTAGATGAGTCGGCTCTTGGGGCAGGAGTCGGCTCAAGATCTCACGCTTCAAAAAAATGCTTTCTTCCATGAGTTGGCTCTTGGGATAGGAGTCGGCTCTTGATGCTGAAACACTGAAACTTTCTCCGTGCCATGCCACAAAGAGTCAGCTCTTGATCCAAAAGTCAGCTCTTGCGAATCTTCTAAAAAAAAAATGCTTCAAGCTTCTCCAAAACTCTTCTACATACCTTTAATTTTTATAATTTTCAGCCCATTTTACAAGATAACAAGATTAATAAAATTAGGGCTTTTATAAGTTCAAGTTCATAAAACTTTATACAAAATTGCATTACCCTCAAATCAGTTTGAAAACTTTTTTAAACAGAAGATAACCAATTTCCTGCAAAACCTCTTAAACAATTTGAAAGAGTTAGTATCAAATACATGCTCCAATGTTTTGTGATCATCAAAATCATTCCAGGGATCAACAATCTCCTTCTTTTTGATGATGACAAAACACTAGGCATGATTAACACTTTACAATTACAGTATATTCAAATTTATCAAATGACATTGGACATGATATGTATCACATAAATTAAGTATCAATTATATCAACACAGTGTGCCACAATGTATCATATGTATCAAATATATAGAATTGAACACTATTCACACCAAGTATCATATGTATCGATACATTGTATTATCTACATCATATGAGCAATAAGTATCGAAACATAATGTATTAATACATAATGTATCAGGAGTATCATCTATACAAAGAGTATCGAAACTTATAAAATTACCAAATATTTGAAGTAAATTTTATAATAATTTAACAAGAAACTTAACAAAAACTCTCCCTTACTATTGTCATTCCTTTTAAGTTTCATCAAATTTTCATGAATCACCTGAATCAACATTCATATTTTCATAACATTCATATAAGCTTGTATTATAAGTTGAAAACATTCATATTATGGCTTTTTCATCATGCATAATCTCCATTCTCTCCCTTTCTGTAATCAACAAAAGACATAGAAGAGATTATTCATTCATAATAATTCAATCATAACAAGAATGGACATGTAGCATAAAGTGATATATATATATATATATATGAAAATGAGTACATAGGGGATACATTATAGATATGCCTTGGCACTACAAAATTGTATCACAACAACTAAAATACAACAAGCATAGAGTCCTAAAACATCAAGATAAAAGCCTAAAAATCAAAAAGATGGGCTAGGATCATCACTAGTAGGTTCTTCCTCATCAGAGGAGGAACCAACTTCTAAGATTCCTGGACTAGGCTTGAACTTAGGAAATCTGGGTCTAAGATCTCTAATCCTATTCCTAGTAGGAGTGGTAGTCCTAGACACTTTAATTTTAGCTTTGGCTTTGGATTCTGAAGATATAATGATGAGAGTGGTTCTAACAGTCGGTGGATCAAAGGATAACGCCAAGGTGCTAGTGGTAGAAAGTATCTGTGTAGCTAGAGTCTTTCCAACCTCAAATCTTATAGCCTCAATACCAGCCTCGGGCTCAGCATCCACAGGTGTGGTGTGAGAAGGTACGTCAC
This sequence comes from Areca catechu, assembly GCA_021397845.1. NCBI lineage: Eukaryota > Viridiplantae > Streptophyta > Magnoliopsida > Arecales > Arecaceae > Areca > Areca catechu. Next base: position 75,873,847 of record CM038041.1, read on the forward strand.
TAGAATATGCCACATGTCCCTACTCTTGATCAGTGATAGTGCCAGTGCCAGGTGCTGTGGAAGTCGATGGTACATGCTGGCTGGCTGATGAAAGCTATCTCAGTAAGGTCATAACATCATGAAATCCTTGCTGCATCTCAGACTGTAGTAGAGTAATCCTGCTATCAGTGTCTAATCTTAGACATGATATCTCCTCCAAGACTCTCTGAAGTCTATCATCTGCATCAGGTCCAATAGCTGTAGATCTCATAACTGGTGACTAAGGTGTGGTAGGAGCTGGCTTTAACGGTCCAGCCTCATTAGCCTGTGTATCTGCCTCCTCACCAAGTCCATGTCCTGCCTGAGTGCCATCCTCTGAATCATCCAAGTGTGCAACCGGAACACCTGAGGTCTTTCGAATCCAATGGCCATTTACTTTAATGAATCCCATGTTGGGAATTGTGTCCCAAAGCCAATCGCCTGGGTTGTAGGCGGTTGAGCTAAATGTTGTACTCTTTCTTTGAATTAATAAAATATTTTTTTTGGCAGCTCATCATAGATTGTATTTCCCTGAAATGAACTCTTTCCATGTGATGAAGTCCTTAGGACTACACTGACTTCGATACAGAGATGATGTATCGACTGGTCCTTAAACCCTGTTCACAACCAAAGGATATATTGCACTGGACGGTAATATATCAAGTATAGGTTATTATAGTTCACATCGTTTGGTTGTCCTCTTGACCAAATGAGTGTGGTGACACTGATGTGATCTACATGTGGGATATGTGATATCTCATTGAATGTGACTCCGTGCAGCCCCTTTCTACCAAAGGAAAACTCACGAATGGATATGGGTATATGTGTCCCTCTGACCTGAGGTCATCACGGTAGCTTGCAAGCAACTCCCTGTGCTTTGGTGCCAGATTACCCGGATTTTTAATCCGGTGATGGAAGGTTTCTGGGTACAGGCAAGTACTTATGGAGCGTGATGGACCAAGATGGAATTGACCTGTGCAAACAGTTTGGATTGAATATCTCATAGTATCTCAATTTAGCAAATCCTCGGCCGGGGTAGCCATAGTGAAGAGTCACTGGGCTTGCGAGGTTGAGACACATAGTGGACTGACTCTATCTGGGTTGGCAGCCCAATCTCAGTCGTCCTGAGCATTAGAGGACAAAGGGATGAATTATACGGTAACCATATGCCAGAGGTTTGATAGTTTGCTCCTGCATCTTCGACCTATCCAGATGCCGGGACCCATTACTAGATGGTTTCCTGTGCTGGTACTGGAATTGTTCCAGTGCTACTTTTTAGGTTCGAACCTATGTGGTCACACGCCACAGAGGATTACTCTCTGATCCGGATACCGATTATGATTCGGAATCATCTCAGTTTTATGGTCACAGTATTTTTTGAGCACTTTTTTTCCTGTCTTGCCCTTGTCTGTGTCAACCGAAAATTATTACAAGCTGACCAGCACTGTGCCAAGATTTTTCTGAATCAGTTTTTAACTGATTCGGAGTTCGTTTCGGCCTCCAATTGATTGTGAACCAATTGAACCAATTTATTGGGCTTGAACCGGTTCAATTGGATTGAACCAAGTGATTTAATGGGATTGAACCAATTTTTGGGTTTGGACCAGTTTTCCTTTGAACCGGTGTTTTATTTTTCTGTGTAAATGGTTTACACGTTAGATTTTCTCATGCTGGAAGGAGAAATCCAAGCGTCCGAAGCCCAAACGTCCGCAGCTCCTCTCCCTGCGGTGTCCCTTCTTCTTCTCCACCCGATGGCCTTCACTCCCTTTTAATCTGCTGTTAATTGGTGTGATTGCAGCTGCTGCCTCTTCCTCTCCCTATGTCTCCATCTCCCTCTCCCTGCTGCCCTATAAAACCTTGCTGCGGTCCCCTGTGAAGAAGAGAGTTGTTTTAGCCATGAAGAACCTGAAACTCTTTACCTGATGTTCCTTCTTTGAGAGGTTGAGAGATCCCCAGATTGAGAGCTTAGACTCTCCTCTTATAGGCTGGGTTTTGGAGGGTGAGAGGGAGAGTTTCAAGGACGTTTTCCTTGTCCCTTTGAGTGCACAAATCAAAGTCTGTAGCAAAACAGAGTTGCTGAAATTCCCTGTGGCCGAATTCACTTCCAACGGCTAGCACCGCGTGTGGAGTGGGATCCAAGAGCCCCTGGCATGTCTTCCCTCTAGAGGGAGTATCCTTCTACTCCTAGGAGCAAGCCACGCGAGCCGGGATCGCTCCAGCTGCTCCAAATCGAAGGCCAAAGTCTGCTGCCCAGTTCTGCTGCAGAAATTATGGCAGCAGACTTTGGTGATTTTTTATAAATTTTTGGCTGACCTTTTCTTTCAGTTTTCAATTGGAGATTGAAGAGCACTTGTCCAAGTTGCTGCTGCTGAATTTTGGGAGCAAACGGACGTCCAGAAGCCATCGTTCCGGTGACGTTTTTCAAGCCAAAAACAGAGCTTCTTTCAGCCCAACGAGGAAGAAGGCTGGAATAGATTTATTCCAGCTATTCTAGCCTATTCCAGGTTTATCCCAGAGTTATTACAGCCGGAATAAGGTATTAAAAAATTATTATTTTTTTTTAATCATGCATGATTTGAATTTTTAATTCAAATATTTTACAAATATTTTGTATTATCTTACATGCCTAATTGCAACTAGAATTAGATTAGTTTCTGGGCGGAGCAGTTTTCCACTGCACGGATTTTTAAAATTATTTTTAAAATCCATTCTGCTCCCGCTGTTGTTTGCATGCCTAGTGTAGGAACATGTCAAACCTCTAGCACCTGTTTTCTTACATCCCATTCTAGTAAGGGATTTCATAGTATACTTGTCAGTGTGCAGTAGTAGTCGACTATCCTCTCCTGTCAGATCTACCAGGGCATCCTAAAATAATAGTATAAAGACCATCCCATATGGTAGACAGGCTCATGCCATACGAGTTGCCTCCCTCATCTGTGAGAGCATGATAAACGGTAAGTTGAGGGCCTCCCCCTCAATCAGACATCTCATAAACACAAGGTCATGCAAGCTGACCCAATCAAATTGCTCGGTCCGGGACAAGAAAATCCTACTGATAATGTTGTGCAACAGCCTCATCTCCAATGATAACTGATTGGCACTAACATACACAACACCCTTCACATTAGATCTTTCTAGTATGAGTCGAAGGGTCTTCATCTTCTCTTTTAAAACCAAATAGCATTCACCTTCCTTTGGAATATTCAAAATATTTGATAGTTTGTATTCACTAATCTCTATATGCTTCCCTTTAACAGTTCCTTCCAAATGAAATGCACCCAACTACATATTTTCAAAGAATTGTCGAACTAAGTTAGGATATGTAGGAACATTCAATAGACAAAAACTTTTCCAACCCGATTTCTCTATCCAATCCCCAATATGCAATTGTTCTTGCTCCAAGAAGCTAAAATCAATGCACCTACCCGGGTTTACCTGATGATTTCCCATAAGAATCACTTGTCTAGGTGCTTGAGGCTCTTGTTCTTGCTCAATCGGCTGTTCCTCTTCCAGATTTGAGGTATCTAAGCACCTTTTGGTTCTCCTTTTTTCCACGACTGTCCGAATCACCTACAAGGGTTTCTTGGCAACGGCTTTGTGGGGTGCCATCTAGCTCGGATTAAGAGATTGGAGGGGTTTGAGAGTGTTTTTGGAAGTTTTCCTAGGATGGAATGTGGAGTCGGCTAAGTGGAAATGGCCAAAACCTAAAAACACAATGAAACCAAAACACGGAAACCCTATTTAAAAATGTTCGGCCCGACCTTCAAGTCAGCTTGCCGAGCACCGTGTTGACTCGAGTCGGCTCGAGCCAAAAAGCAATCTAAAAGTCAAAAAGGGCCAAAACCAGTTTCTATAGGTTTCTAGACATACAAGTAGGTTGTCCTATGATCTATAGAAAAATTTGAAACATCTAGATAATTTTTTCTTATTTTTCAAAAATTAGGTCGATAAGTATTCAGAATGGGTCATATAGCCCTAATTCATCTCTATTTTTTTCAAATCTATCTAAACTAAGTGGTTTAGTAAAAATGTTTGCAAGTTGATCTTCAATGGGTACAAATTCTAGCTCAATAACATTATTTAAAACATGATCATGAATAAAATGATGTCGAGTTTCAATATGCTTAGTTTGTGAGTGCTGAATTGGATTTTTGGATAAATTAATAGCACTAGTATTATCATATTTGATAAAAATTTTAGATTGGACAACACCATAATCTTTTAGTTGTTGCTTGATCCACGATACTTGAGCACAACAGCTCACAGCAGCCACATATTCTGCCTTAGCATTAGATAGTACTACAGAGTTCAGTTTGCAGCAGTGCCAAGAGATCAAGTTAACACCTAAAAATTGATAGGTGCCACTTGTGCTTTTTCTATCTATTTTACATTCTCCATAATCAATAATAAAATAACTAATTAATTTCAATGATGTGTGCTTAGAATACCATAAACCTACATTACATGTGCCTTTCAAATATTTAATGATTCTTTTAACAGCTATGATGTGTGACTCTTAAAGATTAGATTGAAAATGTGCACACATACAAACACTAAATAATATATCAGGTCTACTAGCTGTCAGATAAAGTAATGAACCGATCATACTCGATACAGCTTTTGATCAACAATTGTGCTATTTTCATCTTCATCAAGTCTACATGCAGGACTCATGGGTGTTCCATTTTCTTTGCTTGAATCCATGTAAAATTTTTTGATAATCTCTTTGATGTACTTGGCCTGATTGATTAGGATACCTTCTTTAGTTTGTTTGATTTGATGTCCAAGAATGTAACTCAGCACACTCATCAAGCTCATTTCGAATTCTCCCTATATTAGCTTAGCAAAATCTTGACACAAAGATTCATCAGTAGATCTAAAGATAATATCATCAACATATATTTAACAACTAAAATATCATTATTCTTTCTTTGAATAAATAATGTGGTGTCAACACTACCTCTTACAAAATCATTTGCAATTAAAAACTTACTTAGTCAATCATACCAGGCTCTAGGTGCCTGTTTCAGACCATACAAAGCTTTATTCAGTTTGAAAATGTGATTTGAAAAAGTGTGATCAATGAAACCCGATGGTTGCTCAACAAAAACTTCTTCGGATAAAAAACCATTCAAAAATGCACTCTTTACATCCATTTGAAATAATTTAAAGTTCATAAAACATGCATAAGCTAGTAGAAATCTAATGGCTTCTAATCTAGCTACCGGTGCATAAGTTTCATCAAAATCTATTCTCTCTTCTTGATTATATCATTGTGCAACCAGTCTAGCCATATTTCTAATTACATTTCCATCTTCATCTAATTTATTTCTGTAAACCCACCAAGTACCTATAACAGGATAGTCATTAGGTCTTTCTACTAGGGTCCAAACATTATTTCTCCTAAATTGGTTTAATTCATCATGCATTGCTAACATCCAATTTGGATCGGTTTCAGCTTCTTCTATATTGTGTGGTTCTACATGCAAAACAAAAATAATTAAATCATGTGCATCTCTATGTGCAGATCTAGTTTTAACACCTTGAGATGGGTCTCCTATAATTAATTCTTTAGAGTGTGATTGTACATACCTCCATTCCTTGGGTATATCATCAGGATTTTTGCTTACCTCTTCTTCATGTGATTCACTTGATTATTTGTCTTTGAGAGTCAAGTCTTTCAGTCCATATTCTAAAGTACCTGTATCATCATCAGGAAAATCTTCCTTTCTAGAAGATGTAATATCATATTCATTGAAAATAATATATACAGATTCTTCAACAGTTAAAGTTCTTTTATTGAAAACATGATAGGCTTTACTATTTAAAGAATATCCGAGAAAAATAGTCTCATCAGATTTTGCATCGAATTTACCAAGATTATCTTTTCCATTGTTAAGAACAAAACATTTGCATCCGAAAACATGAAAATACTTAATATTAGGTTTTCTATTATTCCAAAGTTCATAGGGGGTTTTTCTGATAATTTGTCTAATTAAAACTCTATTTAAAATATAGCATGCGGCATTAACAGCTTCTGCCCAAAAGTATTTTGGAAGATTTCATTCACAAAGCATTGTTCTGGACATCTCTTCCAAAGTGCGATTCTTTTTCTCTACAACATCATTTTGCTGTAGTGTTCTAGGTGTAGAAAAGTTATGATCAATATCGTGCTTTGTGCAAGTGATCAAAATACTGATTTTCAAATTCTGTGCAATGATCACTATGAATTGAAATAACAGGTAAATTTTTCAAATTTGTAATTCTTTTATAAAACTTTTTGAATACATTGAAAGTTTCATCTTTATGTGCAATAAATAAAATTCATGTGTATCTTGAAAAGTCATCTACAATCACAATGCCATATTTCATACCACCTAGGCTAGTAGTCCTAGTAGGTCTAAATAAGTCCATGTGAAGTAGCTCTAAGGGTATAGTTGTAGAAACAATATTTTAGATCTAAAACTACCCCTCACTATTTTCCTAATTGACATGCATCACAAAAATAATCAAAATTGACTTTGAATTTTGGCAAACCTTTGTCTAAGTCCTTCGAAATAAGTTTAGCTACAGTGTCCATACTAGCATGACCAAGTCGTCTATGCCATAGTAAACTTGATTTCTTGCTCTTATCATTCATTGCTATAAGACTTGTGTTGCTTGTCATAGCTAGATCATTAAGATCTACTATGTAAATGTTACCAAGTCTGTGTCTAATGAATTTAGTACTAGAGTCAAGTGGATCAACTACTATACACATTAATGACTTGAAGAAAATATTAAAACCAATGTCACATAGCTGACTAATACTCTAAAGATTATGCTTTAATTTCTTTACAAGTAACACATTTTCAATAAAAGTAGGAGTAATTTTAGTTTTATCAATATCAATTATCCTTCCCTTTCGATTGTCACCAAATATTACCATTCAACCATCCTTCTATTCTAGGTTGAAGAATTGATCAATATCACCCGTCATGTTTCTTGAACAGCCGCTGTCAAGATACCATCTTTTCTTTATATTTGTGGCTGCAAGACATCCCTGCAAAACAATCATTTAACAAATTTAGGTATCCAAGCTTTCTTGGATCCTTGCAAGTTAGTGAAAATAGTTCGTTTTGGAACCCAAACTTTTTTAATTTTCTTTTTGTCATTATGTTTTAAATGACACTCAAATGCTTTATGACCAAAGTTATTGAAAGAATAACATACAATCCTTGATTTTGAATAATAAGCTTGAGATGATGCAAATTTGGGTCTAACTTGTTTTTAACTAATAAACTTAGGAGCATATGAAGTAGATGCAAAAAAATTATTTGAAATAGAACCTTTATAACCAATTCCAAATTTATTATTTGTTTCTCTTTGATCTTTCAAAATTAATTCGAGTTTATTAGAGCTTAAGGTTAGTTTTTCAACCAAGGGTTTGAGTTTTTGAACTTCCTTCTTTAAATCATCATTTTCATTTTTCAAATCTTTATTTTTCTCAAAAAGCTCTTCTTTTTCAAATTGAACAATTTTAAGTCTTTTACAAACTAAATTTAATTCTCTTTGTAAGATTTTGTTTCTTTCATCAAATTCATTTTTATCTTTTTCAAATATATCACATTGATTTTTCAAAGTTTTCATTTTCAAACTAGCCTTTTTGTATTTTACCAATAGTTCACAAAAAGCATTATGCAATTCATCATAAGAAAATTCTAAATTGCATTCAGATGTATTTACCTCATCCTCCAAACCCATAAGATAGATTTATACAATTTTTGTTGTCTCTTCATCCTCTTCGGTGGATGTAGATTCATCACTATCGCTCCAGGCTACAAGAATTTCCTTCTTCTTCCTTTTGGTGAACATCTTTTTCTTTGCTTCAGGACAATCAGGATGGATGTGTCCTGGCTTCTTGCATCTGTAGCAAATTGGAACTTGATCCTTATCTTTATCTTTATCTTTCTCTTTATCTTTTTCTCTTTCTCTCCTAAAATCTCCTTTTCTGAATTGCTTTCTTCATCTGTTTGATTTTCTTCGACCCATAAACCTTTTGAATTTTTTTATGACAAGGGCAATTTCATCATTTCCTAGATCATCATTATCTGATGAATCTGATTCTTCATTCTTATCTTCTTCTATAGCTTTAAATGCAATGGCTTTCTTTCTTTTGGTATCTTCCTCAGTTCTTTGTCCATAGCCAATTCATGTGTGATCAGTGATCCAAGCAGTTCATCTAGTGGCAGAGTATTTAGATCCTTCACCTCTTGAATTGCTGTCACTTTGGCTTCCCACTAATCTGGTAAAGCTCTTAAAACCTTTTGGATAAGATCAGCATTAGAGAAAATTCTACCAAGACTTTTGAAACCATTTATAATATCAGTAAAGCGAGCATAAATTTCAGATATAGTCTCACTAGGATCCATTTTAAATAGCTCATAATTATGCACAAGAAGATTGATTTTTGATGTTTTAACTTGTGATGTGCCTTCATGTATGATTTCTAGCTTGTCCTAAATTTTTTTAGCAGAATTGCAAGTTAAAATTCTATTAAACTCATTTGGATCCAAAGAACGATATAATAAGTTCATTGCTTTGGCATTCAGCTCAGCTAATTTCATATCATTCTCATCCCAATCCTCTTCTGGTTTGGAAACCTCTACATCATTAACTCGAATTATGGGTATGTGAGGTCCTTTTAAGATAATCATCCATAAACAAAAATCTATGGCTTGAATGTATATTTTCTTTCTTGCCTTCTAATAAGTGTAATTGGTTCCGGTGAAAAGTGGAGATCTATTTATGGATTGACCTTCGACCAATGAAGTGCTCATGGGATGTGCCATATATCTTTACTCTAAGTAACTTTTAGAGACTATGCTCTGATTCCACTTGTTGCCCAGGTGGCTTCCCAAGAGGGGGGTGAATTGGGGTTAAAAATTTTTTAGAATTATGTGAACTTTCAAATTCTTTTTGTGCTATAGTGCAATATGCAATACGGAAGTAATTAAGTAAAAGCAATAAAGTAATAAGAACACAATCACAAATACAAAGATGTTTAGAGTGGTTCGGAGCAACCGGCTCCTATGTCCACTATCCAAGCACACTTGCGATTTCCACTATATCCTCCAAATCAGAATATAGTCAAATTATTTTACCAGGCTCACAATCCAAACCTATACACTTTGGTTTTACCAGGATCACCAAAGAAACCCTAACTCCCTTTGGTTTTAAACGGGATCACCAAAGAAAACCCAAATACTTGGTTTTATACAGGGATCACCAAGAACCCAACATAGGTTTTATAAGGTTCACCTAAAATCCTTCAACCTTCTCTTAAGATACAGTCCCTTGCTGTTCTTAGAGAGAAAATAATGATAGAGAAATGATAAACAAGCAACTACGATAAACCAAGTTTGTTTAGGTGTTACCGATGTAGATCAAGATGAAGCCTAGCTTTGAATTCTTTTTAATACTCTTCAAGCTGCTTCTTTCCTTCTTCAATGAGTGGATTCAATGATGGAGTAGAGTTGTAAAGGCTTTGAATCCTATCTTGAAGGCTCTTTTGAGGTAGGTAGGTGAAAGGACTTGAAAGCTCTTCAATATCTCAAGATAATTCCTCAATAATGCTCTAGTAATTTATTAATCCTTCAAAAATATTATCTTTTATAGTTTTCCAAGAGATATAGCCATTTGTAGGGCCTGGGGATTCATGAAAGAGCTGTTGGAGATGAATTGGAGTTCAAAAATCAACTTCAGCAACTAGCCGTTGGAGTGCAGAAAATGGCTCCACAAGTTGGCTCGAGGTCCACGAGTCGGCTCGAAATCTCAGACCTTTAAAATTCATGACTCTGGACCAGTCGGCTCTTGGGGCAGGAGTAAACTCGAGATCTCAGGCTTTAGAAAAATTCTTTATTTCATGAGTCGGCTCTCGGGATAGGAGTCGACTCTTGATGCTGAAACACTGAAACTTTCTCCGTGCCGTTCCACAAAGAGGTAGCTCTTGATCCAAGAGTCAACTCTTGCAAATCTTTAAAAAATATATATATATACTTCAAGCTTCTCCAAAACTCTTCAACATTGAATCAAATAAAAGCTAATCTACATACCTTTAATTTTTACAATTTTAGTCCATTTTACAAGATTATAAGATTAATAAAACTACGAGTTTTACAAGTTCATGTTCATAAAACTTTATACAAATTGCATTACCCTCAAATTAGTTTGAAAACTATTTTAAACTGAAGATAACCAATTTTTTACAAAACCTCTTAAACAATTTGAAAGAGTTAGTTCAAATACATGCTCCAATATTTTGTGATCATCAAAATCATTCCAAGGTCAACAAGGATGAAGGTCTCCATGCCATAAATCAAGGCCAAGGTGAGTCTCAAAGTAGAGAGTGCCAATCTTGACTTCTAGGTCTAAATCCTTGAGTGATGAGAGCTCTTCTTCCACCAAATAATTAGCCATTATTGTTGGTATGAAAACTCTTCCTAAGCTTCATTAGATCTGATCATTTGAAGGTTAACTTGCCCTAGTAGTGATGGTTTCCTTGCCATGAAGATCCTAATCTTTATTTTGAACTAGATCTACATTGCGGATCTTAAAAAATTAGATCAACTAGTCTCCTTATGAAAATTATTTTCTTGGATTAATTTATCCCATTTATTTGATAATTAATTGCTCAAGTTTGCTTGCTAGTTAGCTTGCTAAAACTCTCCATTCATCATTTTATTTTTGTCCCCATCACTTTCGACATCCATTGACATCCTAACTCCTTATTCTTATATTTTACAAACCATAGATTAGGGCTAAACTTAATAACTTTGATTTCATGATGTCTTTCAATAGAATATTGCTTTACTATAGTCTATAATTCTGCCTTATCTATAAAATGAAGCCCTTTACATAATTCTTTATCTCTTTGCCATATAATATATTATTCCTATAATGTGGAATACATTGACACATTAGCAGCAATCCAATCAACCAGATTGAATGTTCTAGAAGGAGACTCAAATATAGTATAATTTAGAATGGAGGTGTCTTATGGACTTCCTACAGATTGTGACGTACATGTTTCATTAGGTTCATCACCCACATCATCTTCACTTTCTACATCATTTTCATGAAAATGTTGATTATCTGCATGCATCATATCATCAACAACTGTGTATAGTGATGCTTGTCTAATAATACTCTCTAGCATGTCACTATCCACTACATGTAACAGGTCTTCTATAAATCTTGAACTAGTATTTTCTAGAATATTATGAATGATGTTTGGACTACAATATGAAATAACCTGTTCATTTACATGAGTTGTTACTATATTTCAAATAACTACTTCATAATCATCCTACTCAAGCTTCAATGATTTGCACATTTATGTACAACTCTACAACCAATAAACATATATATGAACTGATAGTTAAAAATATTATCTCCATGTCTTCATCATCGATTAGTGGAACATATTCATATTTTATAAATATCGACAGGAGAACTTGTAAATATCTATAAATAATTAATATTTTTTTTAATTCTATCTATATGGAAGACTCTACATATTTTATTCTCTAACTCTTCAAATATCAAACCATTTTTAATTCTAATTACCTATTTTGATCCCTAATTGTAATCAATACCACATGTTTCATTAATGATAGAACTATTAATATAACATAAGGTTGTGATTATGTTTTTATTTTACCCTACATGTTTAATAAACAAAGTATATTTAGATATTACTTTCTTAAAATTTATAATGACATCATTAAGAAAATAATTAAATAAAATAAAAAATCTGATTGTGAAATTAGAAAAATAATTATCTTATTAAGTAGGAGAATATAGGATGCAACATATTTTGGAATTAATGTCTACATACAGAGTTTAAAATGACTTACATGATAAATATATCCTATCACCAACTAGTATGTAAAGATAGGTCCTATTTCATTCAAAAATTATATTAATTTTACAAGTAAATTTCTAAAAAATAAACAATGTGTAATGAAGATCGAACAAAATTTTAGTAGCATTTTTCTTAGTTCTCCATAAACAAATAATTATATATGCAGAGAACTAAAGAAAAATGCTGCTCAAAAATTAATTCAATTTTCATTACATATCATTTGTTTACTGTAAATTGATCTATATAATTAATTATAATTTTATAATTGTCCAAATTGGATAATCAATTGATTAATGTACATAATTCTTAGACCCATACAAAAATATAAAAATTTATAAATACTATAGAATATGCATATTAATTAATTAACGGGTCTACAGTTTAATGCAATAAGTTGAGGTTAGTTGAAAATGGAGTACAATTCATTGGAAAATGGCATTGAAATATTTATTTGGTAGGTTTAGATGATCTATCTTTGCCTAATTGAGATTGCCTAGTTGCAATGAATTCTACTAAAAATGAGATTAGTTGGCTTTGGCATAAAAGACTAGGTCATGCTACTATGTATCTACTTTCAAAACTTTGTATCTACTTTCAAAACTTTGCAAAAAAAATTTAGTAAGAGATTTACCAGAACTTAGTTTTGAAAAGATAGAGTTTGCCAAGCATGTCAATTTGAAAAATAAGTTAAAACTTCTTTTAAACCTAAAGGTTTTGTTACTACTAGTAGGCCACTAGAACTACTTCTATGGATCTTTTTGGACAAACTAGAACATCCAGTCTAGGAGGCAAGAGATATGGATTGGTTATAGTGGATGATTTATCAAGATTTACTTGGATTTCTTTCTTACTCATAAAGATGAATCATTTTCTGTATTTGTAAAGTTTTATCGAAAAGTTTCAAATGAAAAAGGTGTTTCAGTTAATTACATATGTAGTGATCATGGTTTTGAATTTGAAAATCAGGATTTCGAAAGCTTTTGTAGTGAGAAAGGTATAGAACACAATTTTTCTGTACCTAGGACACCTCAGTAGAATGGGATAGTAGAAAGAAAAAAATGCATATTAGAAGAAATGGCACGCATTATGCTTTGTGAAAATGATTTACCAAGATATTTTTGGGCTGAAGATATTAATATTGCATGTTATATTTTGAATCAAGTTTTAATCCATCCTATTTTAAAGAAAACTCTTTATAAACTTTGGAATCAAAGAAAACTAATTTTAAGATATTTTCGAGTTTTTGGTTGTCAATGTTTTATCTTTAATAATGGCAAAGACAATCTTGAAAAATTTGATGCCAAGTCTGATGAAGGTATCTTTTTAGGATACTCTACATCAAGCAGGAGGAAGCTAGGCTAGTTACCAAAGGCTACAATCAGGAGGAAGGAATTGATTTTGATGAAACTTTTGCTCATGTTGCTAGACTTTAGGCAATTAGACTACTATTAGCATTTATTTATTTTATGAATTTCAAATTCTTTCAAATGGATGTTAAAAGTGATTTTCTTAATAGTTTTATAGTCGAAGAAGTTTTTGTTGAGTAACCACTTGAATTTGAAAATCATGCACATCCTGATGATGTTTTTAAATTACACAAGGCACTTTATGGTTTAAAGCAAGCACCCTAAGCATGGTATGAAAGACTCAACAAATTTCTGATTGAAAATAACTTTTCTAAAGAACATGTTGATAAAACTTTGTTTCTAAAGAAAAAAATATGATGATTTATTAGTAGTGCAAATCTATGTTGATGATATTACTTTCGGTGCTACTAATGAAATTCTTTGTCAAGAGTTTGCTAAGCTAACACAGGATGAGTTCGAGATGAGCATGATGGGAGAACTTAATTTCTTTCTTGGACTCCAAATCAAGCAAACTAAAGATGAAATCTTCATCAACCAAGCTAAGTATACAAGAGAAATTCTAAAGAAGTTTGAGATGGAGACTATTAAGTCAATAGGTACACCTACGAGCCCCTCTTGTAAACTTGATAAAGATGAGCATGGTAAATTTGTAGATCAAAAATTATACAAACGTATGATTGGCTCTTTATTGTACTTAATTGCTTGTAGATCGGATATAATGTTCAGTGATACATGTGTTCTAGATATCAGTCTGAACCAAAGGAATCACATCTGTTGGCTGTTAAGCACATTATTAGATACCTATCTGGTATAATTGATATTGGCTTACAGTATTCTAGAGATTCATCTGCTAAATTAATTGGATATTCTTATGCTGATTTTGTTGAATGTAAATTAGAAAGAAAAAGTACTAGTGAAACTTGCCAATTTTTTGGAGTTAACTTAATCTCCTGGTTTAGCAAGAAACAAACTTCAGTTGCACTATCCACAGCAGAAGCTGAGTATATTGCAGTAGGAAGTTGTTGTGCTCAAATCTTGTGGTTTAAGCAATAACCTGAAGATTTTGGAATCAAGTTAACTAGTACACCTATAAAATGTGATAATACCAGTGCTATTTGCTTGACTAAAAATCATGTTCAACATTCTAGAAGTAAACACATTGAAATTGGACATCATTTTATTAGAGATCATGTTGAAAATAATGATGTTGTGCTTGAATTTATTTGTACTAAATTGCAATTAGCTAATATTTTAACTAAGCCTCTCCAAGAAGATCGATTCAGTATGATTAGAAGAGAACTCAAAAACATTAATACTTTTGATTAAAATTTTCCAATCTTTGACTCAAAATAGATCAAATTTGACATTAATCTTATTAAATTTCATTATAGTTCTCTTGATTTTGATCTGCACTTCATTCATTAGATTTTTGATTTTAAGTCGATATGTCGACACATGCATGTGTTGACACATGAATGTGTCGACACATTCATGAGTCGACACATGAACGGTTATAGACCGAGGTTAAGGACAAACCGAAGTATTTTTTCTTCCATTTCTCCTCCCCACTCGAGCCGAAACATGCCTTAACTCCTTCCAAACTATTCCTTCCCTCCAATCTTAGCTCAAACATCCTCGATTATTCATTTTAAATGGTTTTTGGTCTGGATTGTGCGACATTCCCTCTCCCATTTCTATTTTGAACCGTAGAAACCCTAGGTTTCTTCTCCATTATTATTCAAACCACTCTTCTGTGCAATGGGACATAGGAAACAAGTTGTCCGTCGCCCTCGACCATCCAATCATGAAGAAGAGAGAAGAACCAAAGCAAGACATGAGGTCGCAGCTCCAAATCCACTTGTTCGACCACTATTCACTGCTTCTAGTCGGATGAGGTTGAAGATGGTTGTCGGAGGATGCCATGTGGATTTTGATTTCGTCGACCAGCAGCATTTAAGGATTGGTCAGTGGATTAGAGATGCTGGTCTGATGTCATTCTTTTCTCTGAGTGAGGAGATACTACCCGGGCCTTATTCGAGAATTCTACAGATCCTTAGCTCATGGCAGTGACGGATGGATAGCTCAGGTCCGAGGCAGAGATATCCCTGTGACTTCAGAGATATTGAGTAGAGTATGGGATATACCCTTGACCGGATCAGTAGTTGACAGTCGGATTGACAGAGTGAGTAGACTCCAATGTATCTTTGAGTCAGATATTTTACCTAAGGGAGCCACTAATCCTACATCCTGTCTTTCTGCCAAGATGATACTTCTGCATCATATTGTTGCCTGGATTCTTCTACCAAAGACCAAACATTATGATTACATCACTGAGAGAGAGTTGCTTGTGATCTTCTATGAATATTATAAATTTTTTTGAATATGTTACATTGCACTTTTCCACCACTTTAGAACTGAAACACACTAATTTTGCACCTGAAATTTGGATCCATATGTTTGATGCATTCATTTCGTCGTAAACCAAATTAAGGGCATCAAATTGACATAGGGTCAGGATATTATTACCTGTCCCTAGCCCAAAAATCACCAACTTGCATAATAAACCCAACCCTAATTAAAACGAATTAGATATTTAATTGCTCTAGCGAGCTAGGGACACGCACAAGGTAGGGTCGAGTCAAGTGTCAAGCCAACTTTGACACCATGTTTGTGTGTGCTTGTATCAGGTGTCTAGGCAAGTGGTTCAAGGACAAGAGCATGAAGGAATGTGGGTTGGTTTGCTTATCTGGTCAATTTTTAATTGGTGTCTAAAGCAAGCAGAGAGGAACCTCCACTAACCTTACACTTACCTGGCTAGGTGCCAAGTTACTACAACCCAGATTGTCAATTTGACATTACATTTGATTTGTACTCTAGGTCTAGCAAAACCCCTAGTCCGAGTTGAGTTCGTGTGCATGGTAACTAGATCAGGAGCATCTTATCAGCAAACCCAAGCCCAATGTAGTGTAACCATAGAATAAAACTTTGAGAGTCTGATGAAATCTATGAATGACCAAATGACCAGGCTGAACCAAAACTTAACTGATCAATTAGCCCAGACCAATCAAAACTTGACTGATCAGATAACCCATATCACTGCTAGACTTGATCGATTAGAAGCTCGAACCCCTGGAGGAAATCATATAGTCTAGAATGAGTTAGAGCCAGAATCTGAGTTTGAGACACCCAACAACCCTAGAAGGGCTCTTCATCAAGACCACTTCTTTGAGCCAAATCCTAGGAGACCCAATCCCGATCGAGTCCATGACCCGAACCTTATGATAGCACACCATGATCTAGTCTATGAGCCAAACCCTAGGAGACACAATCAGGATCAGGCAGACTATGATGAGCGAACCCTTAGGAGTATTAGGTTTGAAGCACCAACATTTGATGGAAATCTGGATCCTAAGGTTTACATAGATTAGGAGGGAGAGATGGATCAGTACTTTGATTGGTATGACATGACGGAGGAGAGAAAATGCAAGTTCGCGAAGCTTAGGTTAATTCGTCAGGCTAGGCTTTACCGGGAAAACATCGAGAGGTTCATTAGACAAAGAGGTGATGTTCCCATAGTAACCTGGAGGGCAATGAAACTTGGGCTTAGAAAGAAATACCTTCCCATGTTCTACCACCAGAGACTTCTAAATCAGTGGAAGAGATTAACTCGGAGAACCAAGAGTGTTGCCGAATACATTGCCGAAATTTGATGAATTTGTAATGAGATGCAATGTAGATGAGTCTGAGTCAGTTAATTTGTCTAGATTTAGGGTAGGATTAAGAGAGGAAATCCAAAAAGAGTTATTTTTGAAAGAAGTCCATGACTTAGAGCTAGCTTACCAGGTAGCACAAGATGCCGAGAGATTTCATAGGGGACCATTTTATCGCAAACCCGAACCCCCTAGAACTAGTGCACCTAGTCAGCAACCAGGATCAAATCAGATGCGACACAGTCGACACAACCCTAGCACCCTTCTGACCCATAGAGATGATAGGGGTAAAGCACAAGAAGTTCAGAGGACTCCAAATTCTAATGTGGCTTGCTATAGATGTCATAAGTTAGGCCATTATGCTAGCAATTGTCCAACTAGGGCCTTCCACATAGGAGAATTATAAGAAAGTGAGTTTGAACCCAAAGAACCCCTAGGTGATAATGTCGAGAAAGTATATCAGGCTAAGGACAATTTGGCTAAAGAGTGTGAAGGAGACGAGGAACAAATAGAGCCTAATATGTTGGGAGTAGTTAGATGCATCCTTACCCAAAACGCGACACAGGAAGATTGGAATAGGACTAACATCCTACAAACATTCATCAAGTTAGGGGATAAGGTATGTAAAATAATCATAGATAGTGGGAGTTGTGCAAATGCCATATCCACCAGTGCAATCAAAACTTTAGGCTTGTCCACAGTTCCCCATCTGACTCCCTATAAGTTTTTTGGAAAGACTCCACTTCGATTCCTATCAAACATAGGTGCCTAGTCCAGATCCAGTTACAGTCCTATCAGGAGAAAGTGTGGTGTGATATCTTACCAATGGGAGTGAGCAGTATCATCCTAGGTCGACCCTGGTTATTTGACCATGACGCAACCCTATACGACCGATCAAATTCCTGCTCATTCATGCACCTGGGAAAGAAGTTTGTGATCAACCCAACACCACCTAAGGACACTGTTAAGAGAGGATCAAGCCACCTAAAGGAAAAGAAAATGGGAGTCAATTTGATCACTAAAAAGGAAATTAAGAAAGAACTCACTGAGGGTACACATGTTTGGATTTTAACCACTAAGAAAATTTAGAAGCCTTCCCAGAAAGAATGACCTCATGAAGTGGCTAAAGTGTCAGAAGACTTTACGGATGTATTTCTAGATGTCCCTATGTCTTAACCACATAGGGACATTTAGCATGCCATTGACTTAGTCCCAGGAGCCACCCTACCCAACCTTCCACACTATAGGATGAACCCTACCGAACATTTAGAGTTATAAAGACAAGTAGGTGATCTCCTTAGGAAAGGATTTATTAGAGAGAGATTGAGTTCTTGTGCAGTACCCACATTACTGACCCCTAAGAATGATGGCACTTGGAGGATGTACAGTACCCTGCACGTAGATGGAGCTTCCAACCTCTCGGGGTGCGATGCAGGCTTAATCCTAGCTGACCCCGATGGGCAATGTTTGGAGTATGCCCTACATTTTGCATTCCAGGTGTCGAACAACCAGGCGGAGTATGAAGCTCTGCTTGCGGGTTTGAAGGTAGTGAATGAACTAGGCATCGGTAGGATCCATGCCTTCTCCGACTCCTAGCTGGTGGTTAATCAGGTGAAGGGCGAGTTTGAAGCGAGGGATTCATCTTTGGCCAAGTACTTAGACATGGTACGAGACCTGGTGTCACAGCTTAAATTCTATGAGATTCTCCATATACCCCGGTAGCGAAACTCCTGGATAGATGCCTTGTCGCGGTTGGCTACCGTTGCGGTCGGCACCTCCGACCGGACCTTCGTAGAACATCTCTAATGTCCATGTATTACTGATGAGCCGATGGAGATCCATCAGGTTGAGCAAGAGGCCTCATGGATGGACCCAATCCGCAGATTCTTGGTGCAAGGGGTCCTTCCGGACAATCTGACGGAAGCCAGGCACATCCGATCCACATCCTCCATCTACGTCATCCTTGATGGGGCTCTCTACAAGCGCTCATTTTCCTAACCCTTACTGAAATGCTTGGGGTCGACCGATGCGAACTACGCACTTCGGGAGGTGCACGAGGGCATCTGTGGTGATCATCTTGGAGGAAGGTCTCTGGCTTACAAAATCATTCACCAATGGTATTACTGGCCTACAATCCAGAAGGACACCTTGGACTTCGTATGAAGGTGTGATCCTTGCCAGAGGTTCTCTGGCATCCAAAGGAGGCCAGCCAGTTAGCTGACCCCGCTCACAGTGCCTTGGCCATTTGCACAGTGGGGGATGGATATCCTGGGACCTTTTCCCCTAGCCTCCGGTCAGCGAAAATTCCTCCTCATGGCCATTGATTACTTCACCAAGTGGGTGGAAGCAGAGGCATTGGCGCAGATAACCGAGGCCAAAGTGGAGAACTTCATCCAGAACTACATTATCTTCCCGTTTAGGATTCCGAAGACGATCATCACTGACAATGGAAGACAGTTCGACAACTCCCAATTCCGGGACTTTTGTTAACAATACCACATCGCCCATCGACTCACGTCGGTCGCCCATCCTCAGTCCAATGGGGAGGCCGAGGTCACTAATAAGACAATCCTGCATGGATTGAAGACCCGACTAAATGAAGCCAATGGGCTCTGGGCGGAGGAGCTCCATTCAGTGCTTTGGGCCTATCGAATGACCGCACAGTCGGCAACAGGGGAAACCCCGTTCAACCTGACCTATGGAAGTGAGGCTGTCATCCCCGTGGAGGTCTCTCTACTATCTTTACGGACTCACCAATTTGCCGAGCTGGTCAACTCGGAGCAACGAAGGGCTGACCTAGATCTGCTGGATGAAACCTGACTCCGGGCAAGTATGAATATGGTGACCTACCGTCAAAGGATGGCCAGGTATTACAACTCGCGGGTTAAAGTGCGCACCTTCCAAGTTAGAGATCTGGTCCTGTGGAACACATAGGTCTCGAGGCCAACCGAATAAGGGAAGCTCTCCCCCAATTAGGAAGGCCCCTATCGGGTTATCGAGATAGTTCGGGCTGGAACTTAAAGCCTAGCACACTTGGATGGGCAACAGATGGTACGCCCGTGGAATGTAGACAATCTTTGCAAATATTATTAATGAAGTCTACAAATTTCTTCAAACTCCTTCAACTCCTGCCAGCCCACTCCAAAAGTTCGGCCCCGATTGGCAAAGGCTCTAGGGCAGCCCACTCTGAAAGTCCGGCCCCGGTTGGCAGAGGCTCTAGGGTAACCCACTACGAAAGTCTGGCCCCGGTCGGCAGAGGCTCTAGGGCAGGGCTCCTGTCCTTTTATACCACGAGGCCCCACAATGCCCAGGAGCAGGGAGGCAACTGATGCACCCCTTCGACTAGCCCCCGGTCGGACCGGCCCCGGCGTCTGATCGGCTGGTCCCGGTGCGGAGTCTGACTCCATAGTCGGCTTTCCCAAAGAGCCGACCTGGGGGCTTTGGGAGCTGATAAGTGCCTCGCCACCCGAGCAGCGCCCCTTTGATCGCTATGGTCGGCCCCCTTTGACCCCACTAAGCACCCCGGTCAGCTTCATGGAAGCCAGCCGATCAGTCACTGAAGGAATCACCGAAGCTTCCAGGAACCCTTCCACTCCGATTGTTCTGACATTCTGTTATAACAAACTCCACCGCATGGCCACTACTCTGACACACCTATCACGCCGCCACCCACGATCTTGCCGCCATGCCTATTCTCATGGAGGCATTTCTGGACTTTTTCAGCCTGCCCCCCAACAGAATTTGACAGTGCTCCATGCCTATAAAAGGCTCCCGGGGGACTTCGTGAGGGATAACGTTCTTCTTCCCCATTCTGATTCCTCTTCCCGAGTTCTTCTCTTTCTGTTGCTCCAATCCTCCTCTAACTTAAGCATCGGAGTGTCCCCCACCAAAGCCCCCTTTAGTGCTTAGGGACATTTTGCAAGTTGCCCGGTCGAGGAGCCCTCCAGCGCATCCACCGAGCTTGGTTCAGAAGGAAGAGCGGCAACAAATATCTTAGTCATTTAGTACTTCTTGAGTGTCCTTTTCCTCATTTCAAAATATTAACACCGGATAACCATCTTAATCTTCCTTCAGATCTGAAATAGTGAGTAAGTTAACCCTAATCTATGTGGTTTCCTAACCACGACGATCCCTTTTTTTAGTTATTTTGATAGAGTCTTATCTTGTCTAGTTTATTTCATTATGTTCCTTTCATGTAATCCTGTTCCTTTTACGTAGAATAGCTACTTGTTTATCTGTTTCATTTTTGTTTATTCCCTCTAATTCCTAGAAATGCATCATTCAATACTTGTCCCCCATCATATTTGGTATCAGAGCATGGTAGGTTAGGGTTACTTTTGAATTTGTGTATATAGGAAGGTTGCCGAAATTTTCTACATGCATAGCATTCATACATGCTACCTAGTTATTGTTTTTAAAATCCAATCTAGATCTAAAATTCATGGCTCCTGAGCGGGTGTACACTAGTACACTATCATGACCCATGAGAATAATGAGCCCCTGGCTGGACGTGAATTTTTAGGTTGAAGTTTGGCATGTAAATGCCTTTGTTTGTTTAAATTCTGCTTGCTGTATTTCTGAGTAGGTTGACTGAGATTTGCATAAAATTCTGAATGAAAGTAGTTAATTTTTTATTTAGATAATTTTTTCCTACTCCATATACATTAGTTATCAAAATGTAAAATTTCATCTTCAAAAAAAAATTTAAAAAAAATGAAAATTTTGCATTCCATCACTATCGCTGAAAATCCTTTATGTTCAGTCCTATTTTTTTTCTCATTAACTAGTTTTCAGTATCTGTTCAGCATAGTATAGATTTTATTTTTAAATTTTCTTTTGTATGAAATATCATCTAGAAGTTAGCAATCTTCTGTGAATTTTTTAAGTTTTTTTGAATCTGTTACATTGCACTTTTCTACCACTTTAGAACTGCAACACACTAATTCTGTACCTGAAATTTGGATCCATATGTTTGTAGCATTCATTTCATGGTAAACCAAATTAAGGGCATAAAATTGACATAGGGTCAGGATTTCATTACCTGTCCCTAGCCCAAAAATGACCAACTTGCATAAAGAACCCAACCCTAATTAAAATGGATTAGACATTTATTTGCTCTAGCGAGCTAGGGACACCCACAAGGTCGGGTCGAGTCAAGTGTCAAGCCAACTTTGACACCCTGTTTGTGTGTGCTTGTATCTGGTGTCTAGGAAAGTGGTTCAGGGACAAGAGCCCGAAAAAAAGTGGGTTGGTTCACTTACCTGGCCACTTTCTAATGGGTGTCTAAGGCAAGCAAAAAGGAACCTCCACTAACCTTACACTTACCTGGCCAGGTGCCAAGTTACAACAACCCAAATTGTCAATTTGACCTTACATTTGATTTGTACTCTAGGTCTAGCAAAACCCCTAGTTCGAGTTGAGTATGTGTGCATTGCAACTAGATCAGGAGCACCTTATCAGCAAACCCAAGCCCAATCTAGTGTAACCATGGAACAAAACTTTGAGAGTCTGATGAAATCTTTGAATGACCAAATGACCAGGCTGAACCAAAACTTAACTAATCAATTAGCCCAGACCAATCAATACTTGACCGATCAGATAACCCATATCACTGCTAGACTTGATCGATTAGAAGCTTGTACCCTTGGAGGAAATCATGAAGTCCAAAATGAGTTAGAGCCTGAATCTGAGTTTGAGACACCCAACAACTCTAGAAGGGCTCTTCATCAAGACCACTTCTTCGAGCCAAATCCTAGGAGACCCAATTCTGATTGAGTCCATGACCCAAACCCTAGGATAGCACACCATGATCCAGTCTATGAGCCAAACCCTAGGAGACACAATCAGGATCAGGCAGACCATGACGAGCAAACCCTTAGGAGTATTAGGTTGGAAGCCCCAACATTTGATGAAAATCTAGATCCTAAGGTTTACATAGATTGGGAGGGAGAGATGGATCAGTACTTTGATCGGTATGACATGATGGATGAGAGAAAATGCAAGTTTGTGAAGCTTAGGTTAATTCGTCAGGCTAGGCTTTATTGGGGAAACGTCGAGAGGTTCATTAGACAAAGAGGTGGTGTTCCCATAGTAACCTAGAGGGCAATGAAACTTAGGCTTAAAGAGAAATACCTTAACATGTCCTATCACCAGAGACTTCTAGATCAGTGGCAGAGATTAACTCAGGGAACCAAGAGTGTAGCCAAAAACATTGCCAAATTTGATGAATTTGTAATGAGATGCAATGTAGATGAGTCTGAGTCAGTTACTTTGTCTAGATTTAGGGCAGGATTGAGAGAGGAAATCTAGGAGTTATTTTTGAGAGAAGTCCATGACTTAGAGCTAGCTTACCAGGTAGTACGAGATGCCGAGAGATTTTATAAGGGACCATTTTATCGCAAACCCAAACCTTGTAGAACTAGTGCACCTAGTCAGCAGCCAGGATCAAATCAGATGCGACCCAGTCGACCCAAACCTAGCACCCCTCTGACCCATAGAGATGGTAGGGGTAAAGCACCAGAAGTTCATAGGACTCCAAATTCTAATGTGGCTTGCTATAGATGTCATAAGTTAGGCCATTTCGCTAGCAATTGTCCAACTAGGGCCTTACACAAAGGAGAATTAGAATAAAGTGAGTCTAAACAAAAAAGAACCCCTAGGTGATAATGTTGAGGAAGTATATCAGGCTAAGGACAATTTGGCTAAAGAGTATGAAGGAGACGAGGAACAAATAGAGCCTGATATGTTGGGAGTAGTTAGATTCATCATTACCCAAAACGCGACACAGGAAGATTGGCATATAACTAACATCCTACAAACATTCGTCAAGTTAGGGGATAAGATATGTAAAATAATCATAGATAGTGGGAGTTGTGTAAATACCATATCCACTAGTGCTGTCAAAACTTTAGGCTTGTCCATGGTTTTCCATCCGACTCCCTATAAGGTTTCTTAGATAGACTCCACTTTGATTCCTATCAAACATTGGTGCCTAGTCCAAATCCAGTTACAGTCCTATCAGGAGAAAGTGTGGTGTGATGTCTTATCAATGGGAGTGAGTAGTATCATCTTAGGTCGACCCTGGTTATTTGACCCTGACATGACACTATACGGCTGATCAAATTCCTGCTCATTCATGCACCTAGGAAAGAAGTTTGTGATCAACCCAACACCACCTAAGGACATTGTTAAGAGAGGATCAAGCCACCTAAAGGAAAAGAAAATGTGAGTCAATTTGATCACTGAAAAGGAAACTGAGAAAGAACTCACTAAGGGTACACATGTTTGGATTTTAACAACTAAAAAAATTCAGGTGCCTTTCCAGAAAGAACGCCCTCAGGAAGTGGCTAAAGTGTTAGAAGACTTTAAGGATATATTTCTAGATGACCTACCTAACCAGCTTCCACCACTTAGGGACATCCAGCATGCCATTGACTTAGTCCCAGAAGCCACCCTACCCAACCTTCCACACTATAGGATGAACCCTACCAAACATTTAGAGTTACAAAGACAAGTAGGGAATCTCCTTAGGAAAGGATTTATTAGAGAGAGTTTGAGTCCCTATGTAGTACCCGCATTAATGACCCTTAAGAAAGATGGCACTTGGAGGATGTGCATTGATAGTCATGCCATTAATAAGATCACAACAAAATATAGGTTTTCCATACCCCGTTTGGACGACATGTTAGATATGATGGCCGAAGCAACAATATTCTCAAAGATTGACCTTAAGAGTGGTTATCATCAGGTTAGGACTAGACTTGGGGATGAGTGGAAAACCGCGTTCAAGACCAAGGAGGGTCTTTTTAAGTGGGTAGTAATGCCATTCGGACTGTCCAATGCTCCTAGTACCTTTATACGGATTATGAATCAAGTCATACAGTTATTTATAGGAAAGTTTGTCGTAGTTTACTTCGACGACATTCTTATGTATAGTAAGACCAAGAAGGATCATTTGGATCATTTGGACCATTTTTATATATGGTTACAGACCTAGGAGACCTATCGACCTTATCCCATTACCCACACACTCACGGGTATCTGAGTCTGTCGAGTCATATGCACAGCATCTTAAAGAATTACATAAGGAAATTAGTAAGAAAATTCAAATGAGTAATGAAGTTTATAAGCATGTGGCTGATTCACGAAAACGGATAAAAGAATTTAATGAAGGGGACTCAGTCATGATAAAACTTAGACCTGAAAGGTTTCCACCGAGAACTATGAAGAGATTGCATGCCCGGGAAGCTGGACCTTTCAAAATAATTAAGAAAATAGGATCTAATGCATATGTGTTAGAGTTACCACCTGATTATGTCATTAGCTCCACTTTTAATATTTCTGATCTGAAAGAATTTAAAGAACCGGCATTAATTCCTAGT
This sequence comes from Areca catechu, assembly GCA_021397845.1. NCBI lineage: Eukaryota > Viridiplantae > Streptophyta > Magnoliopsida > Arecales > Arecaceae > Areca > Areca catechu. The sequence goes on from CM038041.1 coordinate 75,899,228, forward strand.
AAGCCTTTTGGACCTCACCCTGCCTTTAAGAGCGAAACCCTACCTGAATGTCCACCAGCAATTCCACTAGACCAGAGAGACAAGATTGAACATATCTTTGATGACCAAGTAATTACTACTAGAAATAATGGTTATCAACGTTATTTGGTTCGTTGGCACGGTCGATCAGAATTTGAAGACTCCTGGATTACCTGAAAGGATCTACAATAAATTGACCCAGACATATTAGAAAAATACTACAGTCAAACCAATCCTTACTCGACAGGGTCGAGTTCCTCCCACCCGGAGAGAATTGGTGTGAGCACCAGGCTCAAGAAGAGGCTTCAAGTAATGCCAAGCTCTTTATGGTTAGAAGACTAGGAATTTAAGTCATGTAATAAGTCTTTGAGTCATGTATTTATTTTATTTGAATAATTGAGTTTTGTTTTATTTTAATTTGGGTCCAATTAGAGTTTAATTAGGCTTTGTATTAAGTTGGGTTCAAAAGCTACTTGAAGTTGGGTTTCAATTAAGCCAGATTAAGTGCAAGCAGCTTCACCAACTGCTTGGAGCACCACATCATCATTGAACCATGCCACCTTGGAAGACAAGTCATGCCACTCGGAGGAGAGAACATGCCACATCACCAAGACAAGTCAACCAGGGATTCACACCCAAGAAAAATTCAAATGAAGCTCCACTCTTCATGGGATGCCACCTTGCAAGAGCCATTCCACCTTCTTTGGGACGCCCTTGATTTTCTCCCTTGTAAGTAGGAATTTCAAATATGAAAGGGCCCTCCTCTCTTCATGGGATGCCCCTTGATTTTCTCCATGAAAGGAGGTGTAGTTTGAATTTTGAAAGGAAGCTTAAAGTCTATAAAAGCTCCTAAGTTCTCTTGTAATGGGGATGATGAATGAAATGAATTTTTTTCCTAAGAAACCTTTCTTCCTTTGCTAGCCAAAGACCCTTGAGAGAAGGTAGGTGTGAGACCTCGGATACTTAACCAAACAAGCTACTAATCCCTCTTCCAATCCCCTTTGGCCACCCTTGAAGAACCCTCTTCAAGCTTCTCCAAATTCATCCATCCCACCTTCCAAAGGAGATCATCTGCAATGGAGTTCCCCATGCCAACAAGCAAAGCAGATTCAAGCTATGGACGCCAAATTGGATCTACTTCATTCCAAGCCTAAACCTCTTCTTCTATTCCTAATTTTCCACTTCCATTCCTCCAACCTTCCTTAACCATTTAATGTTTCAATCTATTTGTGCAGGATCCCCAGGTGTCATGGTTTCCAAGATGAAGGTCTACTATGCCAAAGATTCAAATACGGAGTGCCTTGAAACCTAGAGTAATCTCTTAGTCATTTAGTACTTCTTCTTGAGTGTCCTTTTCCTCATTTCAGAATATTAATGCCGGATAGCCATCTTAATCTTCCTTCAAATATGAAATAGTGAGTAAGTTAACCCTAATCTGTGTGGTTTCCTAACCACGAAGATCACTTTTTTTAGTTATTTTGATAGAGTCATTTCTAGTCTAGTTTATTTCATTATGTTCCTTTCATGTATTCCTGTTCCTTTTACATAGAATAGCTGCATGTTTATTTGTTTCATTTTCATTTAGTCCCTCTAATTCCTAGAAATGCATCATTCGATACTTGTCCCCCATCATTGATTGTTAGACAATGACTTGACTATTTCATTATTGAGACGAGAGAGAGCCATAGAGGATTGAGTGATGGCATATCAGCTATTTTGTCCGCACTATCCAGACCCTCTTCTGGGAGCGTTAACGGCTCACCTGCTCTAGCTCCACCTGCTACAGCACCAGTCATGGATGATATTGATGATGATGATAAGGAGGAGACTGACTCTAATGGTTTTGACTTTCTAGAATTGATGTCAGAGCTAGCGATAGAGGTGACAGTAGACTTGGCTAGGAGTCCCATTCAAGATCCTTCTAGTTCACCCATTTAGACTTCTGTTCTATCTACTCCATCTAGATCTAATGATCATACTACCATTCATATCCTTTCATCTATCATTGATACCCCCATTATTGATACTCCCATTGTTGACACATCGATTACAGATACACATTCTATTTCTTCAGCTAATACGCCTATCGTTGATATGCCTATCATTTTTTCAGCTAATACACCGATTTTTGATTTACCTATAGTTGATACACCTCTAGTTCATACATCCTCTCTTATTCGGGAGCTAGGTTTTTACACACCTAGTTTTCATTATATTGATTATGGTCCTTCATTCGATCGTACACCACATATAATAGTTGTAGAGACTGTCGCTCTAATTTGCTCTATTCCTACTGATGACATAGCCTCCACCTCTTCTGCTCAGCTAGAGGTAGGACATATGTTCAATACAGAGGACATGATCGTTGTACTCATTCACGACCGACCATGACCCGTCTTCATGATCTCAGATCGATGTGGTCCCGTGCTCGTTCTTTCACTGATACAGGATCGATAGAGATCGGATCCTTAGAGGATGAAGATTAGGATACATTTTATGTTTAGTTAGTTTGCTTTTCTATACTTTTTATATGTTTTGTTGTTCTATTTATGTACAAAATTTTGACTTTGAATGAAATCTTATGTTGTACTTCATGTTATGAATTCAAATGAATGAAATGCATTAATTTCCTTCAGTACTTCATTGTCTTTGTTAATGAATGAATGAATGAATTTTTATATTATACTTCAATGTTTTATCTTGAATGACTTACTCTTCCTTCCTTCCTTTTTAATGATAACAAAAAGGGGGAGTAATAAGAATATGACTAAAGTATAAATGTGATAAATGTGCTTGAAAATTCGTGTTGAAAATTCTTTTAAGAATTCTTTGAGCTTAAATTGAAAATTCTTTACAAATACATTAAGGGGGAGTAATACCTCCTTTGTATTGAAAATCTATTTTTAATTGAATTTCATGTCAAATCTTTTCTTTAGATGTTTAAAAAGATGTTTACAATTTTTTTACGAATCATATATTCAGGGGGAGTCTAGTCTATTATGGAATTTATCTCTCATGAGCATGTTTTCTTTTAGAGTATCACGATACATTAATTTATATCTAATATATTCCAAGTTCTGATACTCTTAGCCATTATAATACTCTTGCTCTAATACATCTTTTTCAATATCTCAACACTTATTGCAATTAGCTCTTTGCACCTTGAAAAGTTCTTTTGAAAGCTTTTTATGCAATTTATACTTAAAGGTTTTGTCATCATTAAAAAGGGGGAGATTGTTGACTCTGTTATTGATTTTGATAATAAGCAAAATGCTTAAGTATAAGTTGAGTACTAATGAATTCATTGAAGTATATTTTTTAAAAAAAGGTTCTCATCAATTTGACAAATGTTGTTTGATTGAAGAAGTCCAAATTTAGATAAAAGATTTACTCAAAGAAGACTTGGACTATTAAAAATTGCTTAAATGGATACTTGAGTTAAATACAGACTTGATTCAGCACAAGTTCAGATATTTTAAGAAAAATCTCAGTGATGTATCGACTCAAAGTATCAACACATAACACCAAGTATTGACACATGATAGTGAAGTATCGACTCAAGCCGGTATGCAAAGAAAGTTTCAGATAGCATGACTAAAGTGTCAACACATGGTCTTGAAGTGTTGACACATGGGTCGCTCATCGCCTGAGATTTTTGGTTACAGAACTTGCTGAAGTTGAACATTTGGTAAAGTGTCGATACATGAATACCAAGTGTCAACTCACAGTGTCGACTCACTTGAAGAAGTGTCGACCCATCTGAGAGTTCCAGAAAGCTACCTTGAAAATATTTGAACTAGGTGTCGACTCAAGGAGTACAAGTGTCGACCTGAAGTGTCGACTCACAGCCTGAAGTATCGATACATGGAGTTCTAGGAACAGTAACGGCTAGTTTTTCAAATGCAGAACTCGTTCCTCTTAGCTCCCAAAAGCTAGTTCTTCGTGTCTAATGGCTAGAAACCAAATTTGAGACCTTAGAAAGGTATTTATATGATTCAAATCAAATAAAAACACATGGAAATGAAAAAGGAATAACCAAGAGAAAAGAAAAGAGAGCATTCACTCATATTCATTGAGTTCAACTACTTCCAAGCAAAAAGAAGCCTTCAAGCATTCAAGAGCCTTCAAGAGCATTCAAGATCAATCCTTCTTGACCAATTAAAGAGGCTTCATCAAGTTGAAAGCATCACAATAATGAGCTTCAAAGAGATACCCACTTTATATTAGAAAGCTTTCATTGTTTGTTTACTTCAAACTATATTTGTTGTATGGGTTCTTGGTTAGCCTATTGCAAAACCAAGGGAGATTATTAGTGAGCCTTTGAAAACCAATTAAGTTCTTGGTTAGCCTGCAAAACCAAAGGAGGTTATTGGTCAGCCTTTGAAAACTAATTATGTTCTTGGTTAGCCTGTAAAACCAAGGGAGGTTGGTGGTGAGCCTTAAAACTATTTAGGTTCCTAGTTAGCCCACAAAATCAAGGGAGGTTGGTGGTGAGCCTTAAAACCATTTGGGTTCTTGGTTAGCCGGCAAAACCAAGGGAGGTTGGTGGTGAGCCTTAAAACTATTTAGGTTCTTAGTTAGCTCATAAAATGAAGTGAGGTTTTGACTTGTGAGCCTTGTAAAAATAAGTCGGGTTTTGATTAGTGAGCCCAAAAAACTAATCGGCTGTAATCGATTGAGATTATAATGAATTTCTAAGGGGATCTTGGGGAGTAGATGTAGGTGCATTGGACAGCACTGTACCACTATATTTCTTTATATTTGTAATTGCTTCTCCTCTATTTGCTCTTACTTTTATTGCTTTATATTTTCGCAGCACACTTATTTAAGAGCACTTTATTTGCATTCATAGTACTTAGTTTAATTGTTGGATTAGATCATACACTCTTACATTCCATCAAATAATTTTTAGAGACCTAATTCACCCCCTCTCTTGAATTGCTTATTGGGCAACAGTCGCATGTCTACTCATAATCACATTATGATCTTCTGGAAGGTAAAAGTAATATCCTAAAGTTTCTTTAGGATATCCTATAAACCGAGCATTCACAGATCTAGATTCCAAATTGTCCGTCATTAGTCTTTTGACATAAGCTGGACATCCCAAATTCTTTAAATGAGTAAGACTTGGTTTCTTACCATGCCAAATCTTATATGGTGTGGCAGGAACAGATTTAGATGCAACCTTATTTAGAATATAAAATGAAGTTTGTAGGACATCTCCCCAAAGAAATAAAGGCAAGTCAGTGAAGCTCGTTATGGATCGGACCATATCTAATAATGTCATGTTTCTCCTCTCAAATACCCCATTAAGCTAAGGTGTACCTGGTGGAGTCCATTATGAGACTATGCCATTGTCCTTAAGATAACCAAAAATTCCCTACTAAGATATTCTCCTCCCTGATCTGATCGAAGAACCTTAAGAGTTTTACTTGTTTGTTTTTCTACCTCATGTCTGAATTCCTTGAACTTTTCAAAAGATTCAGATTTGTGTCTCATAAGAAATACATAACCATACCATGAACAATCATCAGTAAATGTTATGAAGTAGTAAAAACCACCCCTGGACTGCACATCAAATGGACCACACACATCAATGTGTACCAGGGCAAGTAATTCTGTAGCCCTCTCCCCATGTCCTACAAAGGGTAACTTGGTCATTTTGCCTTGAAGACATGACTCACAAGGTGGGTATGATTCAGAATTAACTGAATCTAGAATCCCATCCCTTTCCAGTTTATTAATTCTATCCTCATCTATACGACCGAGCTTTAGGTGCCACATGTATTTTTCATTTAGGTCGTTTGTAGGACGTTTATGTCCTATGGCATTGACTTTAATTTTCTCGTTAATGTTCAAAGATGCATCGACATGCGAATGATAGAGACTATATATTAAAATAGCTTTTGCAACCAATTTATTTTTCAAATAAATACTACAAAAGTCTATATTGAATATAAATTCAAATCCTTCCTGTGCTAGCATAGAGACATAAATCAAATTTCTACTAGCTCCAGGCACAAAATAATTGACACTAAAAACTAATTTTCATTTAGGTCATCTCTAGGATGTTTATGTCCTATGGCATTGACCTTAATTTTCTCGTTAATGTTCAAAGATGCATCGACATGTAAATGATAGAGACTGTCTATTAAAATAGCTTTTGCTATCAATTTATTTATCAAATAAATATTACAAAAATCTTTATTGAATATAAATTCAAATCCTTCCTATGCTAGCATAGAGACATAAATCAAATTTCTACTAGCTCCAAGCACAAAATAACAGTCACTAAGAACTAATCTAAACCCTAAAGGTAACACTAGAGAATATGATCCAACAGCTTGAGCAGCAACTTTTGCTCCATTTTTTATACATAGGACTATCTCACCTTCTCTCGGCATTCTACTTCTTTCCAGACGCTACATTGAAATGCATATATAAGCACTAGAGCTAGAGTCTAAAATCCAGCTGGAAGTAGATGAAACCGTTAGGTTAGATTCAATAATGAGTGTTGGCTTACATTCTGAAAGCACATCCTCTTTCTGTTTCTTTAGGCTTTCCAGGTAGAGAGGACAATTCCTTTTCTTTTGTTTGTTCTCCTTCTTCTACTTCTTCGCAAGTTTTTTCTTCTTCCAAGTAGACTTTCTTTAGGAGGAACACTGCTCCACAAAGAAAATAGAGCCCCTTGAACTCTTCAAGGTCCCCTCATTACTTACCAGCATGTTCAATAATTAAGGCAAAGTGTAATTTAACTTGTCCATATTATAGTTCATTACAAACTAAGCATATGAACTAGTCAAGGACTGGATGATCAAATCCACCTGAAGCTCCTTATGAATAGGAATGCCCAGCTTCTCAAGCTATTCAATATCCTTGATCATTGTCAAACAATTATCATGCATTGGCTGCCCTTCATGCATCTTGTTGTTGAAAAGCCTTTTAGACACTTCGAAGCATGCAATCCAACTTTGTTCACCATATAACTCTTGTAGGTGAATTAGAATCGATTTAGTTGTTCGCATATCCTCATATTAGCTTTGCAATTCATTTGACATTGAGGCCAACATATAACACTTAACCTTATTATCATCTTCCATCCATTTCTCATATGTAGTTATTTGATGAGGATTTGGATGTCAAGTAAGACAGGGGGTTCCTGGTCAAGTACATAGCCTAACTTCTTAGAACTCAAAACAATTTCGAAGTTTCTCAACCAATCTTTAAAATTGAGGCCTACAAGTTGGTTTGTCTCTAGAATACGGACTAAAGGATTTGTAGTAGACATAGTTAACTGCAAGAGTAGAAGATTCAAATTAGATGCTTTATACTTAATTATAAAAATTATTCTTAGGTCTTTAAGAAATAATTTTAGAACTCCCACTATTTTCTCGGATCTCTCACACTCCCCGTGGAGATGAGAAAACCCTACAACTCTAGGTTTCTAGTGGGTTCTATGGTCCCATCGATGTGTAGCACCTCACCATATCCGATTATTGGTAACATGCTACACCAATAAGTGGCCAACTCTTATCCGATGTATCTAATACAAATTGTAGCTCTTGGTCTCTAAATCATGGAACCTCAACGTGCCCATTTATTGGTCCAATCATTAGTTAAGTCAAACCCACTATTCTTGCTAGACAAAGCCATCATTGAGTCCCTCAACATGCCCGTTTATTGGGCCCAACCCCATCAATGCCTACAACATCTCATGCCTAATAGGGTGGTTGTGTCTTCCCGATGCAACTAGACCACTGTAACCAGTCGAGAATAATCAACACTAGTAGGACACCCGTACACCTACAATGGTGGAAGACCTATGACTTAATATTTATTAGGAGCTTAGGTTCAGGTCTCTTCTAAATTGATTAGCCAAATCATGACTAACCAATTACATTAAGTTAGTATAATCTCATGTCTGACTAATTACATTAAGTCAGCACAATCTCATGTCTGACTTAATATAACTAGCATGGAAGTGACCCTTTTGAAAACTTAATCAACCAAATTGGTCAGGTCAGTTTGATCCATGGGAGGGTTCTGCTAATTTATGCTCTTTCCACCAAACTAGTTGGTTAAGAAAGAGTTAGCCCCAATTAGCAAACCATGACTGAAACCTTCCTTAGACACTAATTAACTGACAATATTCAATTAGGTTATCTAATAATCTGGGCTTATCACTGAGCCAAATTAGGTATTAATTTATCGATTCACTATCGTGAATCGATAAATGACCAGACTACATCTAAAATCAATATTGAGCACACTTAACCTAACCTTAATCATTATCCAATTAGGTTAAGTCACTTGCTCGAAATCATATTAGGGTTACTAATTGATATAATCAAGCCCTAATCACACAACCCAATCACTAGACCGAATTTGTTTAACCCAAACCCTCATGTACCAAATTTAATTTTCTAGATCAAATCAATTTTAAAATTAGGTTCAAGTGCATGATTTTAATTGCTTATGATCATGAATCACATTTAAGATCTAAATCCTAAATTGGTGCATCGCATACATCAATATCAATAATCATAAACCAATCAAAACCCTTTTGAAAATTCTTTTTCAAAACCGGTATACACCAAAGTAGGACAAGTTTTGCACTATAAGCGGTAAACCCTATAGCCTGACAACCTTATGTCACTTTGTACAATATTCAATCAATTTAATTTTTGATTATTAAATTTAATTTTAGATCCAAAAATTATGATTTTAATTTTAAAAATAATTTTTCAAAACATAAAATTCTATGCTAGAACAATCTCATGTTCAACATAGATCTAATACAATCATAATTTTTCTAACTGATATGAATATTTTTCAAATCTGATTCTCATGCATGCATGTTAAAAGGACAACCGTGGCTCTAATACCACTATTGGAGTTCTCCCAGTAATAGGAAAGTATGTTGCATAAAATCAGGCATCAAAAACCTGACCAGCATAAGCCGATATAAAAAATATTTTATATCTCATCATGCAAAACATAAATAAATTTAATTTATTTATCATAAATTTTTAATATGCTGAATAACATGAAAAAAATATTAGATCTAAAATAAAAATTATTTTAAGCATAAAATACTTACCTGGATCGCTATTCAGGCCTTCTTTGAAAAGGATGCAGATCCGCTACTAAAATACCAGGATTTTATCAGAGCCACGCAATTGCCCAGCCTTTGCTGGTATCCATACAAAGCTCTCACAACCAAGTTGTAAAGGGCATCAGACTGCTAGATCCTTGCAGCCCTCTCCTCTTTTAGCAAATCGCCCGCTTTAAAAACTATGTCGATCCGAATATGGACTGGCTTTCAGCTTCTATCTTGCAATCAAACTATGCAAGATCTTTGGACCCTTTCCTCTCTTCTTTCTCTAGTAGAGCATCTCTCTAGATCTCATAGAAGGAAGAAGGAATCTCATAAAAGGAGAGAAGAACACTAGGCGCTAGGAGAGAGACTCTCAGATAGAATGCCCAAAAGGAAATCATGCCAAAAACAAAACCATGTCTTCGGCCACCCCTTTCTCCCTTGTTTTATTGATTTTCATGGTAAATCTCTCCAATTCTACATGCCATAAAAAGGAGTTTGGTCTAATCTGGTTTAGGTTTGAATTTTAAGAAGAGTGGAAGAGAAGGACTCTTCCCTCTCTTATTTTCTCCATGCCTAACCTCTATTACCGCCCACCTAATTCATGCCCCATCATGCTTTGTCGCATAAAATAAATGGGACCCATCCTTTGGCATGTGGAGGGAAGGGGAGACAAAAAGAGAGAGTCCCAATCTAACTAGACTCTAGGTCTTGGACCAAATGTATTGATTTTACAGTCAAACTGAAGCTGATTTTAAATCTGATCCAACCATTTTGAAACAAACATTGACCCGAATCAATTAGGATTAATTAATTGAGTCTAACTAAATTAAATTGAATTGAATTTAAATTAATTAATAATTAATCCATAATCAATTAATTGTAACATTTATAATTAGGTCAAATATTAATTGTAACACTTACAATTATGTCCAAATTGATTTGCTGATTAGTTACTTGAGCTCCTAATGTGTGTGACCGCTTAGGTCCTATCCTGTCTAGTAATGAGACATGTTATAATCTTCATTATACATCATTGAAACTTCTTTCGATAGACTGAAATAATTTCAGCTCAACCCTAATTAGGATATCGATCCGAGAATGATCTTGATGGGCTCTCATAATCCACTAGTGACACCTAGCAGTATATAGTGGCAACCCAGCAGAATAAGATTGGAATGCCTAGGTATAGTTACCATGTGATTCGGTTCCTCTATCAAAATCCTAACATGATGTTGGTTATGGATACTCGTCAAACCCATCAGTCATATGCTTAACCTAATTGACTCAAGTCCAATTGTGATACTAATTCAAGCACCTTTTCATTATCACCTTGCTATGGCCATAGACTTCTGGACTTATTCTCAATAAGCTTGCATAGGATTATACCTTACTACTAAGACTAATAGTTCCCTACAAGTGAACACCATACTCCTATAATAAACTTACTGGAGCCAACGAACATCGCAAGGTCCCGTATGGATAGGTACCATATGATTGTGCTGTCAAACTACAGCAACCTTATTGTAAGTAGTTGAGATACTCTAGGTCAAGAAACTATTCACACTACTACAGCATCAGGAAGTTATCAACGAGTGAGTAGTCATCCTATAACATCCTATACTTAGTCATGCTCAGTATCATTGATCTCTATCAACTACCTGCACTCTCACTCCAGTGTCACCACACTGTAGGTCAGAGACTCATCTATCCTAAAGGAAAGTAATCTATGCACCAATTTTAACGGATCAATCACCATCCTCATGATATTCCAATAATCGAGAGCCTTTAGGAGTTAATCTATAAAGACACATGCCTTAGATTCTCAACTCTTAAGAATATGTGTCATTGTTCATTAACTCCATGGACGATTCATAGACATAACAATATGAATAAAATTAATGCCCTTTTAATTAATAAGAAAAATTAAGTATAAAGTTCATGCCCTAAAATTAAAATGTATCAAGCCAACATGGCTTTCAAGGCATACATCTAATAGTGGGGACCCAAGCATCCGACGGGAACCCGACATGTCAAAGTTACAGGCCACGATGATCTTGATGGCAACAGTTCTAAAGATAAGAATTTAAAGAATCCTAAAGCTAAGAGATGATAGAGAAGATTATTTTAATTAGGTTGATGTTTTGATAGCAAACAAGTTATACAAGCAATTAAAATCTATCTAATATTAACCTAAATTTAGATAGCTCTTAATTACCATGACCATGTTAGAGCACTCTAAGTCAGAAACTAACTAGCCAACTAGCCAGGTAAGGGTAAGGTCTATGGAGATCCCTCGTTGCTTTCTTTAGACAGAAATAAATTAGCCAGGTCAATCATTGGAACCAATTAAAAAATCACCTTCCTTCAAGGCTATATCATCTTTGAACCCATTTCTTATACACCAGTCAATAATCTAATCCTGACTCGGCTCAACTTTTTCAGGTGCCTTATCCTAATGAGCTTAAATATGCTAGGGCCAACATCTAATTAATTTGAAATTAATGGTTTATATCAATACAATATGATGGGTGGTGGATTGTGAGCCAAGGAATGGTGATGAACTTTCCACCTTATCTTGTTTTATAGGTTAAGTACCCATAAAGTATTTTATGAATATACAAGGCAAATAAAGCATAGTATCCAAATAAACTAAAACCTTTTAAAAGTTTTTTTATTACTCTACATTAATTAAATGTTATGAGGTGTGTATTATTTTTTTCTTTTATATTAGACATATAAAATAAGTTTTAAGTTTAGTTATGTAATCTAACCAAAAAGTAGTAAATAATAGGTGACTACATAATTCAAATAAAAGCAAAGAAATCTAATTTACTAGAAAGCAGGAAATTCTATATATATAAAGTAGTAAATTATTATAGCTATAGAAAGTAGTAAATCATTAATTATTTAGAATAGTAAATCATTTATACAAAATAAAGTAACTACTTAAGTATGCAAATAAAATAATTTAGTTATAAAGTAATAAATTTACTATATATGAAAAGTAATATAAAATAGAAATAAAAATAGTAAATCAAAATAGTAAATTAAAAAGTAATTAAATATAAAGTAAAACAGAAAATTAGATAAGCAACAAATAAAAAAAACTAAATATAAAGTAAAACGAGAAAGTAGAGGGCAATAATTAAATAAATTATAAAGTAATAATTTAAAGAAAGTAGTAAATAAAAAACACTTTTTTATATTTTTTAACATAACCATGTCAAAGATCCTGACAATATGCCAAAATTTGATCGCTTATTGCAGGGTGGTCAAAAATAAAACGTAACTCGCTACTATATAGATAGGGTGAGTAATGATCTTATTTTCAAGAATCTTGGATATTTATGTTAACAAAATAAAAAGATAAAAATTTAAATCTTTAAAGATAGGAAATAGTTTAATTAAAACTAACTAATTTAAATTAAATATGAAATCAAGAAATTTATATGCTAAAAAGATATCTTCGGATTTTTAAATAATTACAAACATAAATTATGTATTCATTCTAATTTGAATAATCAAAGTCAGTACTTGTTTAGGAGGCTTGTAAAATAATTCCTAGTATAGGCTATCTTACTGAGTACAAACTATATCATATTAAGATCATGACCCATCCCATAAGTATAGGCTATCCAATGATTTAGTTGAATAGATCCAAACACAATATATAAATAAAATCTTTAAATTGATTATCCATGCTGAACATGGACTATATCGTGTCAGGATCATGATCCATCATACTTATAGGTAATTTATCTAAGAAATTAAAAATAAAAAATTAAATAGAAATTAAAAGCATGTATTCAATTATAGATAATAGAAAATAAATATAAAATATAGTTAAGGATACTTGTACTTCCTTTTAGATTGTACCTTAGTCGAGCATGGTTCCTGGATATATTTTCTTAAAAACTTGGAGCTACTTCCAGTGATCTTCCCTTAGTAGGAATTGGATTGATGATTGGCCATTGAATCATGCTGAAACACAGCCCAAATAAGGTGTAGGTATCCTCTTGCCGCCTGTGGGATCAACGCAGGATGCTTCCTCAACATCAGCCTTTTTTTTTTTGGTGAATCATTGCATTCAGATTAAGATCAAACATGAATAAAATCTAGAAAGTCCGAAAGTACAATATCCCTGAGTGTCAGCCTTTAACCATTAGATAATACCCAGGATGCCACTTAACCACTCGATAGCTCATCCCAGAGCCATGTGAAAAAGGGAAGGTGGACTACTAAAGACTCTCCTATGCACCAGGATGAATCATGAGTTTTTATTCAAAATAATATTATTTTAATAAATATTTATTAAAATAAAATTATTTAAATTTTATTTATAAAATTAAGATTGTTCGGTTGTGTTTCCCAGGTGGCTTTCCAAGAGGGGGTGAATTGGGATATAAAACTTTCTTGCAAATATGTGCACTTTGAAAATCTTTTAGTGTTAGTATTGTGATAGATTATGCAATGCGGAAGCAAGTAAATTAATTAACACAAAGAAGTCAATCAACACAATCATAAACACAAGAAATTAGAGTGGTTTGGAGCAACCTGCTCCTACGTCCACTACCCAAGCACCACTTGGGATTTTCACTATATCTCCCACCGAAATACAGTCGGATTGTTTTAACAGGCTCATAATCCAAACCTTTACACTTTGGTTTTTAAACTGGGCTCACCAAAGAAACACAAACTTAGTGTTGGATTCTTGGTGATCCCGGTAAAACCAAAGTATAGAGGTTTGGATTGTGAGCCTGTTAAAACAATCCGATTATATTCCAATGAGGGATATAGTGGAAATCCTAAATGGTAATCTTGGATAGTGGATGTAGGAGATGGGTTGCTCTGAACCACTATAATTTGCTTGTGTTTGTGTTGTGTATTTCTTATTTGATTATGCTTCTACATTTAATTATCCTATCACAGCACTTAACACTTATAAGGGATTTCAAGAGCACATATATGCTTAAATTTTTTAAATTTCCAATTCACCACCCTCTTGGGAAAGCCACCTGGGCAACAACTGGTATCAGTGCAGTGTCTCTGATTACATTAGAGTAAAGATTGATGGCTCATCCCATGAGTACATCCTTGGCCAAAGGCTAATCTACTAATAGACCTCCACTCTTCAATGGCACAAATTATTCTTATTGAAAAGCAAGAATGAAAATCTATGTACAAGCTATTGATTTTTAATTATAGAAGGTCATTCTTAAAGGGCCACATGTTCCCATGTTCAAAATTGATGGTGTGGTTGTCCCTAAGCCTGAAGAGGACTGGGATGAACATGACATGAAGATGGGGGAATTAAATGCCAAAGCAATGAATTTGCTATACTGTGCTTTGGATTCAAACGAGTTTAATCGAATTTTTACTTGCTCTTCAGCAAAGGAAATTTAGGATAAACTTGAAGTGACCCATGAAGGAACTTCCCAAGTGAAGACTTCAAAAATAAATCTTCTAGTACATAGCTATGAATTGTTTAAAATGGAACCTACTGAAAATATCTCTGCCATATATACTAGATTTACATATATTATTAATTGTTTGAAAAGTCTTGGCAGGGTTTACTCAAATGCTGACTTGGTATAGAAGATCTTGAGATCACTTCCAGATAAATAGGACCCTAAAGTGATGGCCATCTAGGAAGCTAAACATTTAAATACCTTGCCTATGGATGAATTAATGAGTTCACTCATCACACATGAACTAGCCATGCAACACAGAACTGATGATGATCTAAAGAAGAAAATGATAACTACTTTCAAGGCTGCATTAGAGTCAAAGAAAGATAAGGAATCGGAAGATGACTCCACCTCCTTAGAAGATGATCTAGAAGACGAAGACATCGCAATGGTCATGAGGAGATTTAAAAAGTTTATGGGAAGGAAGAAAGGAAGATTCAATAGAAAATTCTATAAACGAGAAGAGCATTCCAAGGAAAAGGACAAGGACAAAAAAAAGAAAAAGGAACAAGTCCCCACCTGCTATGAATGTAAGAAACAGGGGCACATTCGTCTAGATTGTTCATTATTAAATAAATTCTTCAAGAAGAAGAAAAAAAAGCGATGGTTGCCACACTGAGCGATAGTGAGGAATCCACCTCAACTGAAGAAGAAGAAGAGACCACAAAAACTACCAATTTATATCTAATTGGTCTCGAGGATGAGGTAACATCCTCCAATGCTTAATTGAATTTATATTTGATGAGTTAAATTCTACATTCCATGATCTCTTATCTAAATTTAAAAAGGCTAGAGTAAAAATTAGATCTTTAAAGAATATCAATGATTGTTTACTCAATGAAAAAGAGGAGATTTCAGGAAAGAGTATTTTATTACAAAAAGAACATCATGTCCTTTCTGAAATTTGTAAAGCATTGAAAACGGAGAATAGTGATTATCTTGACAAAAACAAAGCTTTGTTGAATGAAAATAATGAGTTGAAAAACTCAAGCTACTTGTTGAAAAACTTACTTTATCTTCTAACAAGCTTGAGTTGATTCTTAAAGAACAAAAAATTTCTAGTAACAAAGCTGGAATTAGTTTTAATACTTCAAATTCAAATAGTATTTCAGCAACTACTTTTATGAAATCAAAAGATAATGTTTCAAAATTAGTATCTCAAAAAGCTTTTGTTACAAATGTTTGTGCTTCCACTTTGAAAGCTACATTGTATGTTCCTAGGAACTTGAATAGAAAATCTTTTCTTTCTGCATCTCTTGCATCAACATCTATGACTTTAAAATCTGCACATTTTTGGAATCCTGGAATGAAATGTTTTGCTTGCAATGGGTTAGGATATAAAGCTTTTGAATGCTATTTTATTAAAAATGTCCAAAGTAAATCAAGAAAGATTTGGGTTCCCAAAGGAACCTCCTTCACTAACCTGCAAGGACCCAAGTCAGCTTGGGTACCTAAAAGAACTTCTAGATTGTCTTGCAGGAATGTCTTGCAGCCCAAAAATTGAAGAAAAGATGGTATCTCGATAGTGGCTGTTCAAGGCATATGATGGGTGACAAGGATCAGTTCATCACCTTGGAAATGAAAGCATGAGATATGGTTACTTTTGGAGATAATGGCAAGGAGAAAATAATCAAAATCGGTAGGATCAAGATAACCCCTTATACTTTTATTTAAAATGTATTGTTAGTAGATAAATTGAAGCATAATTTATTGAGTATCAATCAATTATGTGATAAAGACTTCAAGGTTATCTTTGAATCATCTATGTGTATTATAACGAACTCTTTTGATTCTAGTAGCAAATTCATTAGACATAGACTTGGAAATATTTATGTGGTTGATCTTAATGATCTTGTCATGTCAAGTAGTTCAAGTATAGTTGCAATGAATACTAAGACCAAAGAGTCTTATTTACTTTGGCATAGATGATTAGATCATGCTAGCATGTATACTATTACCAAGTTTATTTCCAAAAACTTAGTTAGAGGCATGCCTAAGTTTAAAGTAGACTTTGATCATGTTTGTGATGCATGCCAAATGGGTAAACAAACAAGAGGGAGCTTTAAATCCAAAAATATGAATTCAACTACTAGACCTCTAGAACTACTTCACATGGACTTATTTGGACCAACTAGGACTACAAGACAAGGAGGAATGAAATATGCCCTTGTGATTATAGATGATTTTTTAAGATTTACATGGATTTTGTTTATTGCTCACAAAGATGAAACCTTCAAAGTATTTCAAAAATTTCATAAAAAGGTTTCAAAACAGAAAAACCTTTCAATAATTTCAATTCGGAGTGATCACGGTACTGAATTTGAAAATCAATTTTTTGATGATTATTACACAGAAAATGGTATTGATCTTAACTTCTCTGCTCCTAGGATATCATAACAAAATGATGTTGTAGAGAAGAAAAATAGGACTTTGGAAGAGATGGCCCGAACGATGTTATGTGAAGGTAATCTTTCAAGATACTTTTGGGCAGAAGTGGTGAACACTGCTTGTTATATTTTAAATCGCGTTTTGATCCGTCCTATTTTGAAAAAAACCTCCTATGAGCTTTGGAATGAAAAAAAACCCAATATTAATTATTTTCATGTTTTTGGATGTAAATGCTTTATGCTTAACAATGATAAAGATAATCTAGGAAAATTTGATGCTAAATTTGATAAAGCAATTTTTCTTGGTTATTTATTACATAACAAAGCATATAGAGTATTCAATAAAAGAACTCTTACTATAGAAGAGTCAATGCATGTTATTTTTGATGAAACTAACCCTTCACCTTCTAAGAAAGAAGAGTGCATAGACAATGATGCAGATATAATTCAAAAAGAGATAGAAGACATAAGTATACAAGAAAGACCAATTGAAGAAGGAGAAAAAATGGTAAGTAAGGATTATGCAGATCTACCAAGAGAATGGAGGTACATAACTTCCCATTCTAGAGAATTAATTATTGGTGATCCTTCACAAGGTATTAGGGCTAGGTTATCACAGAGAACTGCACATGACTATCTAGCCTTTGTATCACAAATAGAACCTCAAACCTTAGAAGAAGCTGAAAATGACCCAAACTGGATGATGGCCATGCATAAAGAATTGAACCAATTTGAAAGAAATAAGGTTTGGACATTAGTTGATAGACCTTCAGACCATCCAATCATAGGAACCAAATGGGTCTATAGAAACAAATTAGATGAACAAGAAAATGTAGTAAGAAATAAAGCTAGATTAGTGCCTAAGGGATATAACCAAGAAAAGGGCATTGATTTTGATGATGCATATGCACTCATAGCAAGACTGGAAGCCATTGGATTACTTCTTGCATTTGCTTGCTACATGAATTTTAAACTTTTTCAAATGGATATAAAAAGTATATTTTTAAATTGTTTTATCTTTGAACAAGTTTTTGTAGAATAACCACTGGGTTTTGAAGATCATGTTTTTCCAAACCATGTGTTTAAACTGAATAAAGCATTGTATGGTCTGAAATAAGCACCTAGAGCCTGGTATGATAGACTTAGCACTTTCTTGATTGAAAATAATTTTTTAAGAGAAAATGTTGATAAAACTCTTTTCATCAAGAAGAAAAAAAATGATATATTAGTTGTACATATTTATGTTGATGATATTATATTTTGTGCAACTAATGAAACTCTTTGTAGAGAATTTACTAAGTTAATGTAGGGAGAATTTGAAATGAGCCTAATGGGTGAACTTAACTACTTCTTTAGACTTCAAGTGATACAAACAAAGGAAGGAATCTTCATCAACCAAGCCAAATTCATCGAGGAAATAATCAAAAAGTTTGGGATGGAGACAAGCAAACAAATGAACACACCCATGAGCCAAACTTGTAGATTGGACAAAGATGAAAATGGATCCAATGTTGACCAAAAGCTTTATAGAGATATGATCAGAAATCTATTATATTTGACTACAAGTAGACCTGATATCTTGTATAGCGTATGTGTATGTGCTAATTTCCAATCTAATTCTAAAGAATCACATATGCTTGTTGTTAAGAGAATTATCAGATATTTGAAAGGCACAAGTATTCTAGGTCTTTGGTTTTCAAAATATTCTTCATTGAACTTAATTGGATTTTTGAATGCTGATTATGCTGGTTGTATAATTGATAGAAAAAATACTAGCGGCACATGTCAATTTCTAAGGTTGAATTTAATCTCCTGGCATTGTAAGAAACAAAACTCGATAGCACTTTCTACTACTGAGGCAAAGTATATTGCTGCAAGGAGTTATTGTGCACAAGTGTTATGGATTAAACAACAACTAGAAGACTTTGGTATTATACAATCTAAAATTTCAATCAAGTATGATAATACAAGTGCTATAAATTTGACCAAAAATCCAATTCAGCATTCTAGAACTAAGCATATAAAAATTAGACACCATTTTATTAGAGATCATGTTTTGAATTGTGACATTAAACTAGAATTTAACCCAATTAAGAACCAATTAGCTGACATTTTTACTAAGCCACTGAATTAGGATAGATTTAAGTTGCTTAAAGGAGAATTAGGTCTTTGTGATCCTTTCTAGATTTTCCTAACCTAATTTTCCAAAAACTAAGAAAAAATCATCTAGAAAACCTTCTACATCTATTCAAGATTGTTGAACAACTTTCCTTGAGATTTCATTGAATTAGACTCAATTTTTGAATCATTTCAACTTCTGTGGAAAGTTTTTATTTGAGTCGACTCGAGCAATTTTGCTCTGGTCGAGCTGGCTCAAATCTCTAATTTTTTCTGCTCTTGCTCTGGTTGAGCCGACTAGGTCAATTTAGGGTTTACCTAGCCGACTCGAATTTCTGTTTGTTCTGAGTTCCTCTGGACGAGCCGACTCGGATGATTTTAGGGCTAAGTGAGCCGACTCAGATGTCGGGAAAAAGCTTTTTTAATAGAGTCGAGTAAACTCTTTTTCACTTCTTATGCTTTCATTTTCACTCTAAACTCTATTATTCCACTTAGAACTTTCACCAAAACTCCAAAAACCTTTCCCCGAAGCCTTGATTTCCTATTTCTTGCAAATTTGACACAATGGCTCCAAAAACAGCCATGGGAAAGAGATCTAAACAAGCCACCCCCTCTATTGAGGTAGAAAGAAGAATGAACCATCAGCAAGAAGAGCTGACTCGTGTAGTAGAAGAAGTAGAAGAAGAAAGTGAACCAATGGCTACAGCTTCATCTCCGAGACAGGTAGTCTCTTTGTCAAATAGATCTATAACTAGCGGAAGAAGAATTCTATTTAACTTTCTAGAAGAAATTGGGTTGAGAATTGGAAATCTGATTAAAACACAAGTATGGGTTTATTTCTGTTCATTAAATGTTTCCACCTATCCTTTACTTGTAAGAACATTTTATGAAAATCTCATATTAGAGGCAAATCACATTGAATCTACGGTGAAAGGAAAAAGAATTTTTGTAACAGAAGAAAGTTTAAGCATTTTACTAGACATGCTTACTAACGGAATCAAGCATCTGATTTTAAAAGATAGAGAAAAGGCTTTGCAGACAATTCTCGACAGAGAGGAAGTTCATGGAATTAATATTGTGTTAGCCAACACTCTGTCATTAGAAATGGGATTATTACACAATTTTATAAGTAGATTTTTTTTCCCTAGGACCGGGAGATTTGACTGGGTCAGTGAAAGGGATCTGAGTTTCATGGAGCTTATCATTCAAGGAGAATCAATCAACTTACCATTTATTATGATCATGCAAATGAAAGAGGCAGTCCGTAAGGTAAAAGCCTGTCTTCCTTATGGAATGGTCCTAACACTACTGTTTCAAGTCTCCAGAGTTAATTTGGAAGGAGAGGATGGAAAGCCCTTGCACCATACAGACACATATACTTCCAAATCACTAATAAGATTGGGCTATGTATGCAATGAAGGATTATGGAAGAAAAAGGGAACAGATGAAAGAGCAATTGCAGGCAACAGTAGCAGCAGCAGTTCAGGAGACAGCAGTGAAGAAATTCCTACGGAAATTTCCACTACAACACCGGCAGCACCTGAGGAAGCTGTTCCCAGCTCAGAGTAGATTTTCAACATTCTTATTGGTGAGTTTGGGACATCTACTAAACATTTTACTATACTAGCTGAGATAGAATTTGCATCTACTAGGTCTGAGCCTACTTTACTTGAAGCAATGGAGACTGTGCACATTGGAACTTCTTTACCTACATCTCCATTAGCACCTACTGCTCCTAGACCACAAATATCTTTAGTAGATACATCAGTTCTACAAACTTTTATATCTCAGAAGTTGAGCACTATATCAGAAACTCTTACTTGCACTATGTCCAACATGTTTGGCAAGCTTCGCCAGTCTGTAGAGGCAAGGTTAGACAGATTTGGAGGAGAAATAAGTGACCTGCGCACCAAAATGGGAATTCTTGAGACCTCCAAAAGTGCATCACAACCTGACCTTCAACCCATATTTGAATTGATAACATCTAGTTCTGAATCCATTAAAAGCCATGTTAGTAATACACTTGAAGCATTCACAACAGAAGTGAATGAACTAAGATTTAAAATGGGTTTAGTGGAAGAAGGAAGAAGAATGGAAGAGAACTATACTAAAGGAATTGGCATCTTGAGAGCAGAATTTGGAAGGTTAAGGGGATCTGTAGAGGCATTTGCAAATGAACAAGCATCTGAACTAGTCCAATTGCACAAAGATATAAAGAAACTAGATGAAAAAATTGACTATGTGCAATTCAAGTTAGATCAGTTGTCAAACTGAGTGATTGCAGCACTTGCAGTTCCATAATCTACACCTAGGCCTCAACTTTATACCTTTGCTGGTTAGTATGCTCACCCCAGACAGCCAGCTCCACACCTTAGGCCTCAAGGATCTCATTCTACTCTTGCACCCTTTGATGTATTAGATCCAGATCCTCTAGCTTCTATGCCTCCTGGCATTAAAATTCCTAGACGTTCAACTAGCACTAGAGTAGATCTAGATAGTGATTGATTATACTGGTATCAGTTCTTTCATATTTTGTACCTTGTATTGAACTTTTCTAAATGAAATGAAAGCTCTTTTGATATTTACTGTCTTGAATTATTTTGAGCTGATGCAATGTCTTCAATTCAACTATGATGAGTTTTAATTAGAATATCCAAATGAATTTGAGAAAGTGAAATTATCTCAAATAAATATTAAAAACTTTCTCATTTTGTTTAAGAATTAAACTTTATTGTAAATACCTTTTTGAATGTTTGACAAAAAGGGGGAGAACATTGAGCAGTCATGAAAAATTTGAATGAAAAATCTAAGCTAACAAGAGAATTTTGTGCTTCCTATTCATAAAGTGCATAAAAAAAATGAAAAATGAGGAGCATATAAGGGATTATGAAATAATTGTGATTAACTGAGCCTAATTGTTTCAAAATTTAAAAACCTATAGAAAGGGGGAGAAATTTTATTGAAATCAAATGGCTTTAGCTCTAAACCCTATCTTTTGCTCTGATTGTTCTAAAATTAGCTTTAATTCTTTCAATTTTAAACTCTGATACTTTATGTTTGTGCTACTTCTGATACTCTGAAGCATACAAAGCTTATTACTTTGATACATACTAAAGCACTAACATTGACACTATAAAGTTTCCTTACAAGAGTCTAAGACTTATTGACAAATAAAATTAGCTCTGATACATGTGCATCTTACTTTCAAATACTATTATACATGTAATTGTAAATAACTTTTCATGCCTAGTGTTTTGTTATCATCAAAAAGGGGGAGATTGTAGAACCCATAAGTGATTTTGATGATAACCAAATATTGGTACATGCATTTATTTTACTAACAACTCTTCAAGTAGTTCACAAGTTTTTGTAGGATGAATTCTTTATTCAAACTTCAACTCCTACATTTGTATTTCTTGTTTTGAGTTGTGTTGTAATTGAAATTTGTAAAGAATCCAAAGGAAAAATTAAGAAAGATCATAAATTTAGGTTACTTCTAAATGTGTTTCAAGCTTTGTGTTTCTTGAAACTTGTTGGAATTGAACTTCTAAATCTTGAAGCTTGTTTCTTGAAACTTGTTGGAATTGAAGACATCTTGAAGCTTGAAGACTTGCCGGAAATATGGAGAAAGACTAAAAAAAATCCTTGAAACTTTCATCCGAGCCGACTCAAGGAGAAAAGAGCCGACTCTAGCACATGGCATGCATGAAACTTTTGGCATGCAGATATTCGAGCCAACTCTAAGAGACCCTAGTCGACTCATCCAGAGTGCTGCTTCTTGAATCAGACAGGCGAGTCGACCTGAAGGAACTCCGAGCCAACTCTATCACATGGTTAGACATTCGAGCTGACTCTTCAAAAGATCAAGCCGATTCCTTTAGAGTCCGGAAATTGGTTTCTGAGAAGAACAGCCATTTGAGTCGACTAGAATGCAAGCAAGCCAACTCGACCAGACTAACATTTTGAAGGCCTGAGGATCTGAGTTGACTGGAATCAAGTCGAGCCGACTCTTATAGAGTGAAGAATCAAGACACTGTGCAAGCGAGCTGACTAGATTGAAGAGAGTCGACTCAACCAGAACTCCTCTGTAGATCCGAGCCAACTCGAGTGATCTGAGTTGACTCGAAGTTCATTTTCAGACTTGTAATGGCTAGTTCCAGGACTCAGAATTTGAATCAAAAAGTGCTCCAATAGTCATATGTCACATCCCAATGGACTACAACAACTTAAACTGCCTTAGAATGATGAAGGCCATATATTTGAGAGATTTGAACTTCTTTATAAGAGAGTTAGAGAGTTTTCAAAAGAAAAAATGGATGCTTTATTGAATATCCAACCAACCAACAAGGAAGAGAGCACTAAGAGCATTCAAGACAGCCTTCAAGTCTTTACCAACTCATATCTAAAGCTTGAAGCACTTAGTAAAGAAGCAAAAGAAGTCATTAAAGTGCATTCAAGTGCATTCAAGTGGGCTTCTCTCAAGCTGCATCGGTAACCACTCGACAATATTTAGTTTGTCACTTTGTTGCATTTATTTTCAATTCATTCTTGAATTATTGGGATATTGGTGAGCCCGGTTGAAAAACTAAATAGGTTCTTAGTGAGCCTTTGTTAACAACCAAGTGTTGGGTTTTTGGTTATCCTGGTAAAACCAAGTTGGGTTCTTGGTGATCCTGATAAAACCAAGTTGGGTTTCTTTGGTGATCCCGATAAAACCAAAGTGTAGAGGTTTGGATTATGAGCCTATTAAAATAATCCGACTATATTCCAATGGGGGATATAGCGGAAATCTCAAGTGGTAATCTTGGGTAGTGGATGTAGGAGCTGGGTTGCTTCGAACCACTATAATTTGTTTGTATTAATATTGTGCATTTCTTATTTGATTATGCTTCTGCATTTAATTATCCTATCACAGCACTTAACACTTATAAGGGATTTCAAGAGCACATATCTGCTTAAATTTTTTAAATTCTCAATTCACCCCCCTCTTAGGAAAGCCACCTAGGTAACAGAAAGAATTAGTAATATATACATGTTCCAATATTTTGTAATCATCAAAATCATTCCAGGGGTCAACAATCTCCCCTTTTTAATGATGACAAAATACTGGGCATGAAAAGCTTTAAAACACTTTACAATTACATGTAATGATATATTTTGTATCGATATTCACATGTAGTATGTATAAGAACAAAAGAAGTATCAAGATGTTAAAATGACTTAGTATCAAGACAATGTATCAACATGTATCAGGGTAATAAGGTTACTATACTATTCATGCACTAAAGTTGTAAGCAAGTATCTGATTATATACAAGTTACCAATATACTAATTTCCAGCTTAGTTAGGAGAACTTTTCACTTTATATTTGAAAGAAATTTTAATAATTGCTCCACCTTTCTCATATAATATAAATTTCAATAATAGCTCCCCCTTTCTTAGTAGTGTATCATTGCTTCCCCATTTTATCATACTTTTTATCATACTCATCTATTCATTTTCATGCACTTCTCCGCCTTTTTGTCATCAACAAAACATATACATTTTAGTGATCACATTCATTCATAATAATTCATACATATGTATCAATCAAAACACAAAATTTTCAAAATAAACATATATATATATAGATATGTAATGTCAATACAGGATGTGATACGGTACAAAAGTGGTAAGCACCATAAAATAGTATCACATACATGAAAAAATGCAGAAAAAAAAATAAAGACCTAATGCTCAGAAAGAAGCACTAGACTTATCTTCACTGGAAGAAGAGACAACTTCTAAAATGCCAGGTTGAGGTCTAAATTTAGGAAACCTAGGCCTAAGGTCCCTAAGTCTAGTCCTAATTGGAGCAGTACGAACTCTAAGTTTAGGCCTGGAAAGAGGTTTTGAAGAGATCTGGATGGAAGTTGGTTGCATAGAAGGAGGATCAGACGAGGCTAAAGTGCTGGTGCTTAAAAGAATCTGAGTCACTAGAGTGTCTGATACACCAGTGCTCCATCCCTCAGTGCCTTGTGCACCAGTACCATCCCCAACTGTAGGAGTATTTGCAATAGGTGTGCCAGTAGAAGTCTTAGTCATTCCCTGTGCAATATCAGCATCATCATCTGGTCCTGCAGGAGGTGGAAGAGGTGCTGATGGGTCAGTTGCACTGATCTTCTGAAGAACTGTCAAGATCTACTGAAAACCATCTCGCATCTCGGTCTATAGAGCAACTATCTTGGCATCAGTCTCTGCCCCGCCTCGCTGCAAAGTAGAGAGCTCATCCAAGATAACCTGCAATCTCCAATCATCTCTCGAACCACTAGTATCAGTCTCTCTCACAGGTGACTGAGGTAGAGTGGGTGTTGGCATAGAGGGTCCAGCCTCATCGTAAATAGCTCTGCCTCAATGCCCTAAGGCTTGGTGCGGGCACCAGACTCAGAAGAAGACTTCAGGGCTCAATCTGGATCTTTGATTGACCTTGCCTGAAGAATTAGGATTTTCTGGTTTTGTAATAAGGGTTGACTTGGTCAACTCAATTTTAGTCTTGAGTCTGTATTTCCCTATAATTTAAATTTTGTTGAGTCATGTTGACTCAGTACAAGTCCTATTAGTGGTCTAGGTCTTCTCCAGGTTGGTGCCACTTTTATTTCAGACAAGTCAAAGTCCAGGGTGCCACATTTTTTTCTCCCAGGCCCAAGCAAGTGGGTGCCACACTCCCAGCCACAAGCCAGAGTCCAGGAGGCGCCACATCTCCATCCAGTGTCTTTGGTCCCTACACCACAAGAAGTAAGTTCCTTTTTTTTCTAGCACCACTTGGAAGAGAAATCCATCAAGATACCTCAATCCAAGGAGGAGCCAATTTCTTTCCAGATAAACCCAAGCCAGGATGGTAAGAATTTTTCTTGAAGAGAGGATCAAGGAGGTGGCCCACAATGTTCCATAAAAATCCAAGTTATAAAAGGGAAGAGAGCATGTCTTGGGGAGGAATTCAAGGAGGAGGTGACAAAGCCATGAAAGGAAGAAGCCTAAACCAAGACTAAGGTGTCCAAATGAGCCAAACCATTCCTTGATTCATGGAGAGATACTAGGAGACACCCCCATAACCTGCCATTTGGAGCTGATTTTCAAGTTTTCTTGGAGTTTTTGGGCTGCCCACTCATGGAAGGAGTCTTGGGAAGAGAATTTGATGCCTAAAGTGTGGGTTAGTCCTATTAGTCCCAAATGATAAATGTATAAAATTTTATTTCTTTGTTATGTCTATATATTCAACTCTATGTAGCTCTTGAATTTAATGATGAATGAAATCAATTTCTGTGTGAGCAACTTTGTGTTTCTCTCTTCCGCACTTGTATTCAGGTGTTGAGCTCCATGAGAGAGTAAATCTGGGTTCCCTGGGAACCTTGAGGAGGTGTGAGATCTCCAACCCCAAAATCCTTCAAAAACCCTAGGTTAGCCACTTCAATTCCAAACCCTAGCCGCCCATCATCTTCTTCATTCCACCAATCATCCAAATCCTAATCTACCTCATCATCTCACGGCTTCTCTCTTCCAAGTAGAGGCCGACCACCAGCATCCGGGTCCAAATCAGCTACTTCGAATACAGAGCAAATCCTAGAGGAAGTCAGATCAGCATCCAGGAGGATCAGGATTTCAGCAACATCAATTTCAAGTTCTTCTTATCTGGTAAATCCTTTCTTTGAGTATCTGGTTCCTTAACTTGTTCTTCTTCTTTCCCAGATCCTGAGTTCAGGAGAAGCCAACTCTGCCAAAGGACCAGTATTGGAGGATCCATTACGAAGATATCCGAATCCGAGGATCCAACAATCTACTCGAGAGAGAGTCCTTCCACCAAACTCTGTGAAGATCACTGCCTGGTACATAACCCTTCCCTTCTCTTTAGTTCTGTCCTGTTAAAAGTTCAGAGCGAAACCCTAGGTCTGGGAGTTTCTCAACCCCCAGTGATCCTTTACTTCTAAACTACTATGATAATCTAGTTTCTTTGAATTGTGCTTCCAATTATTATATAGTTTCTTTCAATTTAGTTTAACTTTCCTTTGAGTCAAAGCCGACTTCTGAAAATATATATAAAAAAATAAAATAAAATAAATACATTAATTTTAATTTACTACCGCATCGCATCATCTCTTTTCTTCTGCATCATTTTTGGTATCAGAGCTTTTGTTCTACATCAATTTTGGTATCAGAGCCCTGTCTAGGGTTTCTGACTTGCTTGCATGTTTTGAGTGTCTCTCTTTATTACTTGGTCTGCTCAAAGTAGACTCCCCAGGATGTCCGGTCCTAGGAATGAAGCGAGGTGCAAGCCTCCTCTTCCCATTCAATGGGGTGTTCCTAGGGCGTGTAGGGGATCCGCTGGGTTACAACTTCGTAGCAGGAATTATAAACGGGGGAAGCATTCTATTTTCAGTCTGTAACTATTCTATTACAGGAATTGTTTCTCATTGTAGGTAACTCTAAATTGAGTGATTTTTAATTTACTGGAACCAATATAATTGAAACTATTTTACATAATTTTACTGTAATTTATTGGTTTCTATAAAATTTCTGAGAGTTAAATTATAGTAATTCTGTTTCTGTGTTTCAGCAATTCAATTTTTTTTGAGTGATCATCTCCTAATTCATCTTAAGGGCAATTGAGCATCTTAGATAAGGGGAGGAGTTGATAACCTCTCCTTAGCCCAAAACCACCACCCATTCATTCGATCCTAAGCCTAATTTTAAAATTTATTAGACTTAATTTGCCCTAGTGGGCTAGGAACACCAACTGGTCAGGTCCAGCCTAGGGTTTAGTCAGTTTGTCTGGTTACTCTATGTGTGCTTTGTACTCAGTGTCTAGAATGGTGATTCAGGGACTACGTCCCGAAGGGCTTGTGTGCTGGTCCGCCTACCTGGCCAATCACTAATTGGTGTCTAGGATTGGCAATTAGGGACCTAACACTCCCCTTACACCTGCCTGGCTGAGTCCCGAGTTACTACAGGCTAGCTTGCCACTCTAATTGGGCATCTAGTTTGGACTCTAGGTCTAGTGAGCCAGTAGTCGCTTTAGTCTAGTCACATTCTATGTGCTTGCTTGCATCATCATGTCCACCAGGAACGGAGTACCCTCCCAACCTGGTCAAATCCAACCTGATTCAGAGGCCATGGATAGAACTCTTACCGAAAGTATGAACAAATTGAGTCAGGATATGACTGCTACTGTTGCCCAGTTTAGGGAACAAGTCCATGAGGATATTACCCAGCTTAGGGATCGAGTCCAAGTACTTGGGGAACCTAGACATCAGAATTGGACTCCTGACCTAAATTTTAATGTGCCTCAACCTCACCCACACCAGGAGCCTAGGAGGACCTTATACCGTGATCCCGAGCATAACCCTAGGAAGCCTAACCATGATATCTATAGTGTGGATCATGTCTATGAGAGGTCCTTACAATATTCTAGACCAGTCACTCAACAACCCAAGTCTTCTAGATCAAACCATTTAGATCCACACCCATGCCCAAGTAAGGTCTTTACTAGCTTGAAACCTAGTGTGACCGAGGTTCCTATATCGCAAGAATGTTGGTTTTGTGGAGAAAGAGGCCATAAATCTAGTCAGTGCCCATGCATAGGACTGGCTTGTGCATAGCTAAGTGGTAAGAATCCTAAGGATGACATTAATGAGGGAGAACCCAAGCCTACCAATGAGGAAGAAAGGTTAGGTATGAAAAGCCCAGAATCAGTTGACCCGATTACCACTGACCCGAAACCCATTGAAGATGGTATCGAGGAAGTATACGATGCTGGCTTGAGTCTAGTTGATGAATATGAGGGAGAAGAACTTGAAGAATGTGACATCGATACTATTGGTTCCTTACCTGAGGAGACCTTGGAGAGCAACCAAGTGGTAGGACCTAGTTCAAAAATTCAAGAGATTTGTGAGAACCAGGTTCCTTTAGTCAAATACCCTCAGGAAGAACTCATAGTGTTAGTTCATATCCTCTAATGACAGTCATTTCCCAAGCAATTGAAGATCTTTGCGCTGAACTATTTAAGTTCTATAGTATCCTCTCCTGGAGGATGACTAATGACAGTCATTTCCCAAAGTACCTTGTCCCATGAAGCCCTTTGCGCTGAACTATTTAAGTTTGCCCACCCTATAGTAGATCCTCTCCTTAGGATGACTGAATCAAGCCTTTTACAATTGGACCTTGTCCCATGCCCAGCCACTAAGGTCTCTCCCGTAATCTCAGTTGAACATCCTTGTCTTGAGCGGATTGATTCACCCAGTCCTGTAGAAGTCCTCCTTATGGCCCCAGACCCCTTCCTTCGCATGACTGACCTACCCTTCTATAGAGTATACCTTTCCGCACCCATAGGTCAAATTTCAAGTCTTGAGGTCATCATCCATAGGCCCTTCCATGAATCATTCTCTAATCCATTTCTTGAGAAAGTGGATCATTATTTGCTTAGAGAACAAACCTTAACTGTTGCAATCACATGTCCTAGGCTACTCCCCGAACCATCTCTTGATCCATTCCAGGGAGTAACAAACTTTTCCTTTCGTAAGGATGACCAGTTGATACTCATAGATCACCATTCAAACCTTCAGGTCACCATCTTTAGCCAGCAAGTAATTCGAGACTCCACCTCATATTTCCTCCCTTTCTCTAGGACTTCCAATGCTTCTTACACCATCTAAGTATACTTTGTCGAAGTCTTTAGAGTGAACCACGTGTCAGAATCTATTAGGTTTGCCACCTACTTCTGGAAGACCTTATGGCACCTACTAGGCACCCATGATAAGTTTTCATGCTTTGCATGCCATCCTCCGACCCAAGGTCAAACATAGAGAGCCGTAGTTTGTTAGGTTTAGACCTAGGGTTCCTTTGAATAAAGTCCATTCTTTAGGAATGCATCGTCAGTCGAGTTTAGGACATTGTCTCAGATTTTGGTTGAGTGAGAATACCAAGAATTGGGATTTGTATTTACCCAGGGCTAAATTTGCATATAATGTTTCGATCAATAGGTCTATAGGCTAGAGTCCTTTGAAATTGTTCATGGATACAAGCCTCACACACCACTTGATCTGATTTCACTATTAGTCCACACACACAAGTCTCTTGATGCACTTGCATAGCATGTAAAGGACTTGCATAAAGAAATTCATGCCAAAATAACTTTAAGTAATGAAACTTATAAGAAGTTGGCTGATTCTCAAAGGCGAGTCAAACTTTTGTTGAGGGAGACTATGTAATGATTAGGTTTAGGCCTGAGCGGTTTTCTCGTGGAACCGTTAGAAAGCTACATGCTAGAGGAGCTGGACCATTTAGAGTAGTGAAGAGAGTAGGATCCAATGCCTATGTGCTCGAGTTGCCTCCAGAACTAGGTAATAGCTCTACTTTTAACATTACAGACTTAGTAGAGTATAGGGAGCCAGCTGTGATTCCTTGTAAGCCTTTGAAACCTAATCCTGTTATTGAGAGTGATCCCGACCCTGTGTGTCCACCAACAAACTGGCCTGTGAGGAAAGAGCAGATTGAAAAGATACTGGATGATCAGGTTATCTCTACTCGTAATTGAGGATACCAAAGATACCTGGTCCACTGGCAAGGAAGGCTAGATTCTGATGACTCTTGGATCTCCCGAGAAGAATTACAAGAATTGGACCCAGAGCTCTTGGAGAGATACTAGAGCCAGCTTGATTCATACTCGACAGGGTCGAGTTCCTCCCACCCTAGGAGAATTGGTGCGGGCACCAGACTCAGAAGAAGACTTTAGGGCTCCATCTGGATCTCTGATTGACCTTGCCCGAAGAATTAGGGTTTTCTGGTTTTGTAATAAGGGTTGACTTGGTCAACTCAATTTTAGTCTTGAGTCTGTATTTCCCTGTAATTTAAATTTTGTTGAGTCATGTTGACTCAGTACAAGTCCTATTAGTGGTCTAGGTCTTCTCCAGGTTGGTGCCACTTTTTTTTTAGTCAAGTCAAGGTCCAGGGTGCCACATTTTTTTCTCCCAGGCCCAAGCAAGTGGGCGCCACACTCCCAGCCACACGCCAGAGTCCAGGTGGCGCCACATCTCCATCCAGTGTCTTTGCTCCCTATACCACAAGAAGTAAGTTCCTTTTTTTTCTTGCACCACTAGGAAGAGAAATCCATCAAGATACCTCTATCAAAGGAGGAGCCAATTTCTTTCCAGATAAACCCAAGCCAGGATGGCAAGAGTTTTTCTTGAAGAGAGGATCAAGGAGGTGCCCCACAATGTTCCATAAAAATCCAATTTATAAAAAGGAAAAGAGCATGTCTTGGGGAGGAATTCAAGGAGGTTCCCAAAAGTTTCCAAAAGTGCCAAAGCAATGAAAGGAAGAAGCCTAAACTTGTGGAGCAAGACTAGGAGGTGTCCAAATGAGCCATGAAGGGAAAATCCTTGATTCATGGAGAGATACTAGGAGATACCTCCATAACCTGCCATTTGGAGCTGATTTTCTAGTTTTCTTGGAGTTTTTGGGCTGCCCACTCATGGAAGGAGTCTTGGAAGAGAATTTGATGCCTAAAGTGTGGGTTAGTCCTATTAGTCCCAAATGGTAAATGTATAAAATTTATTTCTTTGTTATGTCTATATATTCAACTTTATGTAACTCTTGAATTTAATGATGAATGAAATCAATTTCTGTGTGAGCAACATTGTGTTTCTCTCTTCCGCACTTGTATTCAGGTGTGAGCTCCGTGAGGGAGTAAATCCGGGTTCCTTGGGAACCTTGAGGAGGTGTGGATCTCCAATCCCATATCCTACCAAAACCCTAGGTTAGCCACTTCAATTCCAACCCTATCCGCCCATCATCTTCTTCATTCCACCAATCATCCAACCCTAATCTACCTCATCATCTCACGGCCCCTCTCTTCCAAGATAGCAGGATGCTTCATTCCACCAATCATCCAAACCCTAATCTACCTCATCATCTCACGGCCCTCTCTTCCAAGTAGAGGATGACCACAGCATCGGGTCCAGATCAGCTACTTCGAATACAGAGCAAATCCCAGAGGAAGTCAGATCAGCATCCAGGAGGATCAGGATTTCAGCAACATCCTTTCAAGTTCTTCTTATCTGGTAAATCCTTTCTTTGAGTATCTGGTTCCTTAACTTGTTCTTTTCTTTCCCAGATCCTGAGTTCAGGAGAAGCCAACTCTGCCAAAGGATCAGTATTGGAGGATCCATTGCGAAGATATCCGAATCTGAGGATCCAACAATCTGCTCGAGAGAGAGTCCTTCCACCAAACTCTGTGTAGATCACTGCCTGGTACATAACCCGTCCCTTCTCTTTAGTTCTGTCTGTTAAAAGTTCAAAGCGAAACACTAGGTCTGGGAGTTTCTCAACCCCCAGCGATCCTTTACTCTGAACTACTCTGATAATCTATTTTCTTTGAATTGTGCTTTCAATATTATATGTTTCTCAATTTAGTTAACTTTCCTTTGAGTCAAAGCCGACTTCTGAAAATATATATAAATAATAAATAAATAAATACAATTAATTTTAATTTATTCCGCATCGCATCATCTCTTTCTTCTCTGCATCATTTTTGGTATCAAGCTTTCGTTTGCATCATGGCTGACCAGTCTTGTCATCCTCATCGGACTCCTCATCAGAATGTGTAGCTCTTTGCCCAGTAGGTATCCGAATCCAATGTCCATCACTTTAAGACCCCAGTCTTGATGGGGACGGGATCAAGATAAGATCGTCATAAGCTGAGAAGTCAATCGAAGAGTAGGGTATCCGATTTTTTGGGATTTTTAATTTTTTTTTCTATAGTGGTGGAAAGGAAAAATAGGGATGGAGGGAGGAAAATTGGACACTCTAGGACTGGGGGACTTATATTATGGAGAGACATCTCACTCTAGGGCATCTCACCCATCCCATTACATGTAGCCTAGGGCATCCCACCCACTCACTACAGGTGGAGCCTAGGCATCCCCCCAAGCGCTACCTAGGGCCATAAAGAAAAACCCCAAAAATCATAGAGGGGACTCGACGATAAAGGGGTAACTAGGGTCCACACCTCGATGCTCGAAAAGTGAAGGACTAGGGTCTCTCACCCCTCGCGCCTGAAGGTGAAGGATAGACGGGCCTCTCACCCTTCCCATACGGGGCGAACGAAAAGAAAAACTCTTTTCTAAAAACACTCTGATTAACCAAACTGATTTTTTACAAAGGACTGAGGGTGGTATTTATA
Organism: Areca catechu; assembly: GCA_021397845.1. Lineage (NCBI taxonomy): Eukaryota > Viridiplantae > Streptophyta > Magnoliopsida > Arecales > Arecaceae > Areca > Areca catechu. Next base: position 75,932,531 of record CM038041.1, read on the forward strand.
GACCTATCCAACCCTCGTTTGAATTTGAATACAGGATAAAAAGATAGGGATGACACAAATCAAATACAAGATAGGATAAGATAAGCCTATCCATATCTCAATCCTAATCAACCAAATCCTAATTCAATATTTAAAAAAAAATAAATCTCAAATTAATTTATTCTAGATATCCTCCAAGATTCGTGCAACTCCAGGATTTGTGCTTGCTCCAGGATCCATGCTGGCGATGTCCCATCATTCCCCTGAGGTGGGGAGAACTTGACTATGTTGAGTCAGGTTCAAGCACCAACTGAAGCTTGATTTCAGCTCATAGGACTCCAACTTGACTTGTCAATAGCTTGGATTTTTTTTTTGTTTTGGCTCTTTTTTTATTTTTTTTTTCTTTTTTTTCCCTATTTTTTATTTCCTCCTGCTCTTGCAGACAGCAACGGGTGGGCGTCTTGCTTTAAGAAGCAGGTAGAAGGAGTCTTGCTTTGAAATTCATGTGCTTTCATGTTCATGAAGCTTCTTCATCTCCCTTCTCCACGGACCGAAACCAAGGATAGACTTCATCGACGATTTTGATGTGCTGATGGTCTTCACCGGCAGGCTCCCCAGTGAAGGCGCTGGGCAGAGACTGCGGATGGACCAAATGATGGCAGTCATGAAGATCGTCACAACCGATGGGGGGATGGGTGGCCAACGAGGAGTCGGAAGGAAATGGAATCGGCAACATGGAGGGGAAGGTGGCCAGCATGGTGCTTTCCACAGGCGGATGAGGTGGTGGCCAGCTTGCTTGGGGCAATGGCCGGTGGAGCCTCGGTCGGTGATCGGAGGTGGATGGACGATCTTTTGCACAGGGGGCTCTGGCGGCGTAGGGGCATCGATTTGCATGGAATGGCTTCGATGGGTGGGCGGAATGGTGGTTCTGTGGTGCAAGCAGAGGATTGAGGGATGAGATGTCAGACGTGTCGTCGAAATGGGTGGATCGCGAGGAGATCCGGATAGGAGACATGGGAGCTTCTTCTCCTCAGTCGGTGACTGGGATTGGGGATGGAGGCCGATGGCTGAGTAGACTTCATGGGCGGCAGTGAATGGAAGAGGAGGGGATTCGGGCAGAGGGAGTCGAGAAAAGGAGGCATCGCTGAATACCGGTAGTAGGCGGAGAAATGATTCATAGCCAGGGTCCAAGAGTAACGCGATCTAGATGACGCCGGATAAATTCTCATACACGAAAAGGAGCGGAATGCCAGAACAAGCTTTGAACGACAGAAACCCTCTCACCCTTGCCATATAGTGTGAACAAAAAGAAAAACTCTTTTCTTAAAACTCACTTGATTAACCTAATTGATTTTTTTACAAAGGACTGAGGGAGGTATTTATAGACCTGTCAACCCTCGTTTGAATTTGAATACAGGGTAAAAAGATTTGGATGACTCAATTCAAATACAAGATAGGATAAGTGATGCCTATCCATATCTCAATCCTAACCAACCAAATCCTAATTCAAATTTAAAAAAAAAAATCCCAAACTAATTTATTCTGGATATCTCCGAGATTCATGCAGCTCAAGGATTTGTGATTGCTCGGAGATCCATGCTGGCGATGCCCACCAATTCTACTTAAAGATTTCATATGTACCTGTCAGTGTGTAGCAAGGGCCTACTGTCCTCACCTGATATGTCAACCTCAGCATCCTGAAAAAGAAGGGTAAACACCATACCATAGTGAAGGCAGGCTCGTGCCCTAGCTGCTTCCCTCATCTAAGAGATCATAATGTAGGGCAAGTTGAGAGCTTTTCCTTCAATTAAACATCTCATAAACATCAAATCCCTTTCACATACCCAGTTGAATCTTCTTGTTCTAGGTAAGAACACTCTACTAATGATGTATGAGTTAGCCTCGTCTCCAAAGATAAAAGATTTGCCCTGACATGAACAATCCTAGAAACATCACTCCTCTCTAAGACTTTTCTTAGTGTCCCTTGTTTTTTCTTCAACACCAAATAACTTTCCTCTTCTGAGAATTTGAAGAATGCTGCTCAATTTTGTTCATTCAGCATAAATAATGTTTACCTTTAATAGTGGATTCCAACGAAAGGTGCCCAGGGATATGTTTCAAAGAACTGTCTACTAGGGTTGGATATGTGGGCAAATCAAGCATACAAAATGATTTCCAACCCTAAGCATTTAACCATTCTCTTATCCTTAGGTTTTCTTACTCTAGAAAGTTGAAATCCACAAATCTTCTGGATGTTACCTGTCTATTTCTCATAAGAACGATCTGCCTGGGGGCTTCCGGGGCTTTGGATTGCTGCTCTTCATGCTACTTTCCATGAATGTGTAGCTGAAGCATCCAACCTTCTCTTTGTCCTCCGTTCCTCCGCAACCAATCGCACAACCCTCTTCGGTCTCTTTGCAACAACCTTCCTAGGACCCATCATGCTTGGATTGAAGATTTGAAAGGGTTCTAGAGGTTTTTCTAAGGCTTAAGAGAGGGAACGGTTGGAGTTCAATAGTAGAAATGGAAAGAAAATGGGTTTGAAAACATACGGAACCCTATTTAAAAAGCTTCAAGCTATCCTTCAAGTCGGCTCGAGCAAAAACATAGGAAAAGGCTCAAATAGTCCAAGTTCACCTCTAATCTTTTCAAATCTATCTTAGTTAAGAGGTTTGGTAAAATTATTAGCTAATTGGTTCTCAATTAGTACAAATTCTAATTCTACAACATTATTTAAGATATGGTCTCTAATGAAATGATGTCTAATTTCTATATGCTTTGTTCTAGAATGCTGAATTAGATTTTTTGATAATTAATAGCACTAGTGTTATCATATTTGATAGGATCGTAGACTGGATAACACCATAGTCTTCTAGTTATTGCTTGATCCATAACATTTGTGCATAATAGCACCCTGCAGCCATATCTTCTACCTTAGCAGTAGACAGTGCAACAGAGTTCTGTTTTATGGCAGTGCAATGAAATCAAGTTGATATCTAGAAATTGGCTTGTGCTACTGGTGCTCTTTCTATCAATCTTACAGCCACCATAATCAGCATCAGAATAACTAATTAACTTAAATGAATGCTTGGAATACCATAATCCTATATTACATATGCTTTAAGATATTTGAAAATTTTTTTAATAGCAATAATGTGTGATTTTTTTGGATTTGACTGAAAACATGCACACATATACAAATAAATATAAATATTAAGTCTACTAGTAGTTAAATGAAGTAAGATTAGGATCCCTTCCTTCGATTATTTGATTTGAAGCAAAAGGAAGTAGTTTAACTCACCCATTAGACTCATTTCAAATTCACCCTGCATTAACTTAGCAAAATCTTGACACAACGATTCATCATAGATCCAAATTTTATATCATCAACATGAATTTGAATAACCAAGATATCAATTTTTCTTTTGAAAACAATGTGGTATCAAACTACCTCTTACAAAATCATTTCCAAGCAAACTTGCTTAATCTATCATACCGGCTCTAGGTGCTTGTTTAGACCATATAAAGCTTTATTCAACTTAAAACATGATTAAAAAAGTATGATCGATAAACCAAGTAGTTGTTCTACAGAACTTCTTCGGATAAAAATCATTTAGAAAAGCACTCTTTACATCCATCTGAAATAATTAAGTTATGAAATATGCATATGCCAAGAGTAATCTAATAGCTTCTAGCCTAGCTATTGGTGCATTGGTCTCATCAAAAATCTATTTCTCCTTTTTATTGTACCTTGAGCACCAGTCTAGTCTTATTCTTAATTACATACCTTATTCATCTAGCGTGTTTCTGTAAACCCATCTAGTACTAACAGGGTAGTCAACTGGTCTTTCTACAAGTATCCAAACATTTTTTCTCCTAAATTGGTTTAACTCATTATGCTAGCTAACATCCAATTAGGGTCAGTTTCAGCTTCTTCTATGGTGTGTGGTTCTACATGGAAACAAAGCAATCAGATCATGCATCCCTATGTGAAGCTCTAGTTCTAACACCTTGTGATGGATCTTCTATTATGAGTTCTTGGGATGTGAATGTACATACCTCCATTCCTTAGGTATATTCTTCATGATTCTTGCTTACAATTTCTTCTTGTGGTCACTTTGCTTGCTTATCCTTGATAGTCTGTCCTTTAATCCATGTTCAAAGTGTACTTACATCATCATCACCAATCTTCTTTTCTAGAAGATGTTATGTCAGTTTCATTGAAATAATATAATCGATTCTTCCACAGTTAAAGTTCTTTTATTGAAAACATGATAGCTTTACTATTTGTAAAGTAACCAAGATAGCCTCATCAGATTCAGCATCAAACTTACTAAGATTATCTTTACCATTATTAGTTACAAACATTGCAACCAAAAACATGAAAATAATTAATGTTAGGCTTTCTATTATTCCACAGTTCATAGAGGGTTTTTCTTATAAGAGGTCTGATTAAAACTCTATTCAAATATAACAAAGGTATTTACAACTTCTGCCCAAAAGTATCTTGGAAGATTTTTCTTCACAAGCATTATTTTTGATATTTCTTCTAAGTTTTTATTCTTTCTCTCTACAACACCATTTTGCTGTAGTAATTTAGGAGCGAGAGTTGTGATCATACTATGTTTTATGCAAAAATGATGAAATGTTGATTTTCGAATTTATACCATGATCACTACGAATAGAAATAACAGAAATTTTTTTAAGTTTAAAACTCTTTTGTAAAACTTTTTGAATGCTTTAAAGTTTCATCTTTGTATGCATAAATAAAATCCAAGTGTATCTTGAAAAGTCATCTACAATCACAAGACCATACTTCATACCACCTAGGCTTGTTATCCTAGTGGGTCCGAATCGATCCATGTGAAGTAGCTCTAAAGGTCTAGTGGTAGAAACCAATATTCTTGGATTTAAAACTCCCTCTCACTTATTTTCCTAATTGGCATGCATCACAGATTTAATCAAAATCAATTTAAACTTTAGAAAATCTTTAATTAAATCTTTTGAAATAAGTTTTGTAATAGTCCAATTAGCATGTCCCAGCGTCTATTCCATAGTAGACTTAATTCATTGCTCTTATCATCACTACCACAAGATTGTATTACTTGATATAGCTAGATCATTAAAATTTACTACTATATATTTTCATGTCTATGTTCAATGAACTTCGTACTAGAGTCAAGAGGATCAACTACAAAATACATTAAAGACTAAAAAAAATATTAAAGCCAATATCACATACTGACTGATACTCAATAGATTATGATTTAATTTTTTTATCAATAGTGTATTCTTAAAAAGGTGGAAGGAGTAATTTTAATTATACCATACCAATTATTCTTCCTTTACGATTGTCACCAAAAGTTTCCATGCCACCATCTTTTTGTTCCAGGATGAAGTATTGATCTATATCACCCGTCATATGTCTTGAACAGCCGCTATCAAGGTACCATCTTTTTTTTGCATTTATGGCTGCAAGACATCCTTGCAAAACATCAGGTAGTAGATTTAGGTACTATTGACCCCTTAAGTGATTTTGATGATAACAAAACATTGGTGCATGCATCTGTTTTATTAACAACTCTTCAACTAGTTTACAAGATTTTGTAGGATGAATTCATTGCTCAAATTTCAGCTCCTACGTTCATACTTCTTATTTTGAGTTGTGTTGTAATCGAATTTTGTAAGAACCCAAAGAAAAAGTTAAGGAAGATCATAAAGAAATGGGTTACTTCTATGAGTGTTGTGCTGTTTTATTTTAATTTGAGTTGGTTTGTATCAAAAGTTTGAGAGTGTTGGTGAGAGTGTTCTTGAGTCAATTTGTAAATTTTCTAAAGAAGTCACTCGAGCCGACCCAGCCAGACAAAGAGTTGACTCTATCTCATGGAACGCACTGAAGATTCTGGCACACAGTAATCTAAGCCGACTCGAGTGGAATCGAGCCGACTCGTCTAGAGTCCATTCCTAATATTTTCTGAGAACAAGCCAAGCGAGTCGACCCAACAAGAATGAGTTGACTCTGCTAGAATAATTTTGAAGATCTGAGAAAGCGAGCTGACCCGATCTGCAACGACATGACTCTTCCAGAGTAAAGATTTCTGATTCAAAGATGAAGAGTCGCCCCAGTAGAAGCGAGCCGACTCCTCGAGTTCAATGATTTCAATGATTGAAGTTCGAGCTGACCCGAATGATCATGAGGTGACTCGTCTAGAGTAAGGTCTCTGCTCTCTAAGACAAAGAGCCGACCTTGCTGAAGAAATGGTAACTTGACCTACTAACTCGAAGGATCTGAGCTGACTCAAAGAATCTGAGCTGACTCGAGTATCAATTTTAGGTACACAACGCTAGTTCTAGAATTATTTTTTGAATGCTAGAAAGTGCTCTAACAGCTAGTTTTCGAATCCAACAATCCTTAATGGTCATAACCCTTCAGAGAAAGGTACAAGACTAAATATTTGAGGGATTTGATCATTTAAAAACATTATTTTTTAGAAGACAAAGAGAGTTTTGAAAAAGAGAGGAGATTTTATTGATATCCACCAACCAAAAAAAATAAGTGAGCACAAGTGAGCATTCAAGGTAGTCTTCACTCTTCACCAACTCCTATCTAAAGATTGAAGCATTCATTGAAGAAAGAAAGGAAGTCTCTCAAGTGCATTAAAGAGAAGTTAAAGAAGGCTTGATCAGTGCTACAGCGGCAATTATCCGACAAAGAGAGTTTGTCATTTATTGTTACATTTATTTTCAATTCATTCTTGAATTGTTGGGTTATTGGTGAGCCCAGTTGGAAAACCAATTAGGTTTTTGGTGAGCCTTAGCTAAAGCTAAGTGTTGGGTTCTTGGTGATCCAGGTAAAACCAAGTTGGGTTTCTTTGGTATTCCTATTTAAAATCAAAGGGTGTAGGGTTTTTTGGTGATCCCTATAAAACCAAGTATAGAGATTTTGGATTGTGAGATTGTAAAACAATCCTACTGTATTCGGGTGTGAATATAGTGAAAATCCCAAGTGGTATCTTAGGTAGTGAACGTAGGAGCAGGTTTGCTCCGAACCACTATAATCCTTGGTGTTTGTATTGCTGCCTTTGTCTTTCCATTTAACTTGTTCTTTACATCCATAATCCAGCACCTTTCACTAAAATAAGTTAATTTCTAAAAGCATATATCTGCAGCTATAATTTTTGAAATCCCAATTCCAATCACCCCCCTCTTGGGTATCCACCTGGGCAACAACTGGTGTCAGAGCAGTGTCTCTGAATACATTAGAGTAAAGATGATGGCTTATCCAATGAGTACATCCTTGACTGAAAGGCAATCAACAAATATACCTCCACTCTTCACTGTTACAAATCATGCATACTAGAAAGCTAGAATGAAAATTTATATTCAAGCTGTTGATTTTCACTTATGGAAGGTCATTCTGAAGGGTCCATATATCCCTATGGTAAAAATTGATGGAGTGGACATTCCAAAACCTGAAGAGGATTGGGATGAACATGACATGAAAATGGGTGAGTTAAATGCCAAAGCAATGAATTTGCTATATTGTGCTTTAGACAATAATGAGTTTAATCGAATTTCCATTTGCTCTTCTACAAAGAAAATTTGGGATAAACTTGAGGTGACCCATGAAGAAACTTTCCAAGTGAAGTCCTCAAAAATAATCTTCTTTTACATAGTTATGAATTATTTAAAATGAAACCTAATGAAATATCTCTGCCATGTTTTCATGCTTTACTGATATTATTAATGGCTTAAAAAATCTTGGCAAGGTATATTCCAATGCTGACCTTGTGCAGAAGATTTTAAGATCTCTTTCAGACAAACGGGATCCAAAAGGACCGCCATCTAGGAAGTAAAATATTTAATTATTTACTGCTGGATGAACTGCAAGGATCTCTCATCACTCACGAACTGACCATGCAGCATAGAATTGAGGATGATTAAAAAGAGAAAAAATCTATTGCCTTCAAAGCTGCTATGGATTCAAGAAAGGATGATGATGAATCGGAAGAAGAATGCTCCTCCACTGAAAGTGACATGGAAGATGATGATGTTGCCATTGTTGTTAGGAGATTCAAAAGGTTCTTGGGAAGACAGAAAGGAAGAAACTATACGAAATTCCACAAGAACAAAGAATACAACAAAGAAAGGGACAAGAAAGAAAAAAGAAAAAGAAGTGCCGGTCTGCTACGAATGCAAAAAATCAAGGCACATTCGACCAGACTGTCCTTTGCTGAAAAAGAGCTTCAAGAAAAAGAAAAAGAAAGCTATGGTAGTGACATTGAGCAACAGCGAAGCGCCCACATCTACTGAAGAAGAAGACCACAAAATCTACGAACATTGTTTAATGGTCTTGAGAATGAGGTATCATCCCCTGAGCTTCAAACTGAATTTTCTTATGATGAACTGAATTATGCTTTTCAAGATTTGCTTGTTGAATTCAAGAAAGCTGGGTTAAAATCAAATCCTTGAAAAACAAAATGATTTTTTTCTAAAGACAATGATGAAATTTTAGAAAAGAGTAACATTTTGTAAAAAGAACTGAATGTCTTTTCTAATAATGTTATTACTTTGAAAACTGAAAAGAATATTTTAATTAAGATAAACAAAGCTTTAGTTACCGAGAATAATGATTTAAAAAAGGAGGTTAAAAAGCTTAAGCCTCTTGTAGAAAACTTACTTTGAATTCTAATAAGCATGAGCTAATTCTGAATGAGCAAAGAGATTCAAAAAGCAAAGCTGGAATTGGATTTATGCTTTAAATGCCAAAGGAATTTCAGCAACAAAATTTTATCTTCAAAAGCTTCAGCTTCAAATACTAAATCTCAAAAAGCTTTTGGTTCATTTCCTTCAAATTCTATTTCAAAAGGCTTAAAGTATATTCCTAAGATTTCTGCTCAAAAATCTTTCATACCAAACATTTTCATTTTTGCATCTGTTAAAACTTCAAAGCATGCATCATTCAAATATGATAAAATTGTTTGCTATGCATGTCATAGATTTGGGCACAAACTTTTTCAATGCAATTCTTTGAAAATTCCAAGATTGGTGCATTGAAATATAGAACTGTTTGGGTTCTAAAAGGAACCAATTTTGCTATCTTGAAAGGATCCAAGTTATCTTGGGTACCTAAAACCACTCCTTGATTGTTTTGTAAGATTGTCTTGCAGTGCTGAATACTAAGAAATGATAGTATCTAGACTGTGGCAATTCAAGGCATATGACCAGTGATAAAGAGCAGTTTATCATCCTACAAATGAAAGAAGGAGGATCAATTACTTTCAGTGATTATGGCATGGAGAAAATAATAAAAATCGGTAAGATCAAGATAACCCCCTGTATTTTTATTGAAGATGTGATGCTAATAGATAAATTGAAATATAACTTATTAAGTATTAGTCAACTTTGTGATAAAGACTTCAAGATTATCTTTGAATCATCTATGTGTTTATTAACTAACTCTTTTGACTCTAGGAACAAATTCATTGATCATAGACTTGAAAACGTCTATGTGATAGATCTAAATGATCTAGCCATGACTAGTAGTTCTAGTCTAGTAGCAATGAATGCTAAGACCAAGGAGTCTTGCTCATTGTGGCATAGATGATTAGGTCATGCTAGCATGCATACAATTGCTAAATTAATTGCAAAGAATCTAGTTAAAGGTTTGCCACATTTTAAAGTTGATCTTGATTATATATGTGATGCTTGTCAATTAGGAAAACAAACTATGAGGAGTTTTAAATCAAAAAATGTTATTTCAACTACTAAACCCCTAGAGCTACTTCACATGGACTTATTTGGACCAACTAGGACCACAAGCCTAGGTGGTATGAAATATGACCTTGTGATTGTAGATGACTTTTCTAGATTCACATGGATATTGTTTATCGCACATAAAGATAAACCTTTTTCTATAAGAAGTGATCACGGGACTGAATTTCAAAATCAATTTTTTGATGAATATTGCACTGAGCATGGCATTGATCATAACTTCTCCGCTCCTAGAACACCACAACCAAATGGTGGTGTAGAGAAAAAGAATAGGACTTTGGAAGAAATGGCCCAATCTTGTTATGTGAAGGCAATCTTCCAAGGTACTTTTGGGTAGAAGCAGTGAACACTATCTGTTACATATTGAACAGTATTTTAATACGCCCAATTTCAAAGAAAACCCCTATGAGCTTTGAAATAGAAGAAAACCTAATATCAACTATTTTCATGTTCTTGGGTGTAAATGCTTTGTGTTGAATAATGGTAAAGATAACCTAGAAAATTTGATGCAAAATCTGATGAATCCATATTCCTTGGATATTCACTGCACAGCAAAGCATATAGAGTATTTAATAAAAAGACTCTTACTATTGAAGAGTCAATTCATGTTATTTTTTATGAAGCTAACCCCTCACCATCTAGAAAAGATGAGTGTGTAGACAATGATGCAAGTACACTACAAAAGAAAATGGAAGATCTAAGCATACAAGACAAGCCAACACAAGATGGAAATGAAGTGGTAAGTAAGGATCATACTGATTTACCAAAGGAATGGAGGTATGTATCTTCACATCCTAAACATCTAATTATTGGTGATCCTTCTCATGGTGTTAGGACTAGGTTTGCACATAGAGATGCACATGACTACCTAGTCTTTGTTTCACAAATTGAACCACATAGTTTAGAAGAAGCTGAAAATGATCCAAACTGAATGATGGCCATGCATGAAGAATTAAACCAGTTTGAAAGAAATAATGTTTGGACTCTTGTTAGTAGATCTCTAGACCATCCCATCATAGGAACCAAATGGATCTATAGGAACAAATTAGATGAGAACGGTAAGGTTATAAGAAATAAAGCAAGGTTGGTAGCTAAGGGATACAACAAGAAGTGGGCATTGATTTTGATGAAACTTATGCTTTGTTAGTAAGACTTGAGGCCATTAGATTACTTCTCACATTTGCTTGCTACATGAATTTTAAACTATTCCAAATGGATGTAAAAAGTGCTTTTCTAATGGATTTATTTCTGAACAAGTTTATATGGTTTGAAACAAGCACCTAGGGCCTGGTACGATAGACTTAGTAAATTTCTGCTTGAAAATGATTTCAAAAGAGGAAATGTTGACAAAACTCTTTTCATTAAGAAAAAAGGTAATGATATGTTAGTTGTACAAATTTATATTGATGATATCATATTTGATGCAACTAATGAAAATCTTTATAAAGAATTTGCTAAGTTGATACAGGGAAAGTTTGAAATGAGCCTTATGGGTGAACTCAACTACTTCCTTAGATTACAAGTAAAAACAAAGGAAGAGATTTTCATAAACCAAGCCAAGTATATCAACGAAATAATCAAAAAGTTTGGCATAGAGACAAGCAAAGAGGCAAGCACACCCATGAGCCCAACCTGCAGACTAGACAAAGATGAAGATGGTTATAACATCAATCAAAAGCTCTATTGAGATATGATTGGATTGTTGTTATATTACTGCCAGTAAATCTAATATCTAGTGTCTATGTGTGTGCTCCTTTTTAGTCAAATCCTAAGGAATCACACATGCTTGCTATTAAAGGAATTCTCAAATATCTAAGAGGTACAAGTAATTTAGGTCTTTAGTATTCTAAAAAATCTTCTTAAAATTTAATTGGTTTTTTAGATGCTGACTATGATGGATGTAAAATTGATGGAAAGAGCACTAGTGGTACATGCCAGTTTTTAGGGTTGAATTTAATCACATGGCACTGTAAGAAATAAAACTCCGTAGCATTATCCACTGCTGAGGCAGAGTATGTTGCTGCTGGTAGTTGTTGTGCTCAAGTGCTTTGGATTAAGCAACAGCTAGAAGATTTTGGTATTACACAATCTAAAATTCCAATCAAATATGATAATACAAGTGCTATAAACTTAACTAAGAATGCTGTTCAGCATTCAAGAACTAAGCACATTGAAATTAGGCACCATTTTATAAGAGATCATGTATTGAATAATGATATTGTACTTGAATTCATGCTAACTGAAAACCAACTTGCTAATATTTTTACCAAACCTTTAAATTATGATAGGTTTGCAATAATTTGATATGAACTAGGTTTGTGTGACCCTCTTTAGAAACCTCAACCTAAGTTTCTACAAACTTCTTTAGAAACCTCAACCTAAGTTTCTACAAACTTAAGGAAACATTATCTAGATAACCTCTACATCCCATTTTTTTTAAAAAAAGTTTTGAATAAAGGCTTCAATTCATTTTTGTGCTCCCTCTGCTTGAGCCGACTCATGCAGAAGACTTGTTAGTTGAGCCAGCTTGGATGTCGAGCCGACTCTTTCTTAAGTCGAGCCGTCGGGTTATTTCGTTATAATTCATTCTTTGGCTCTTTGTTCTTTCCCTCCAAAACATCTTTTCCAAAAAATCCTTCCCTTCCAAATCCTTTGGATCACTGTATTTTACGGGAATGGCTCCAAGAAAGGCTGTTGGAAAGAGATCTCATCAAGAAATTAAGTAAGCTCTGCAGGAGAGGCGTCCAAATTCCGGGAAGAAACCTCCTCATGGAATCCAGCTCAATCAGTTGAAGAACCAAGCCTTCCCTCTCCTCATTAGCTAATATCTTTGGCAATGAGACCCGTCGCAACAGGTAGATGGATCCTACTTGAGTTTCTCAAAAAAATAGGGTTAATTGTTGGAGACTTAATTGAGAATCAGGGTTAGGATTTTATGTGCTCTTTGAATATTCTTACTTACCCTAGCATAGTTAGAATGTTTTATGAGAATTTAAGACTTGGAGAGCATCACATTGAATCAGTTGTAAAAGGGAAAAGAATTATAATTTCTGAAGAAAGTCTGGGCGGTATGTTAGAAATGCCTTTTGAAGGAATTGAACACTTAGTTCTAAAAGATAGAACAAAGGCACTTCAAACAGTTATGGAACAAGAAAATGTGAATGAGATTGGCACTCTGAAAGCTAGCTTCCTATCTATGGAAATGAGACTCTTTCATAGCTTTATCAGTCGAATCTTCCTACCTAGAATAGGTTGCTTCGATTCGGTTAGTGAAAGAGATTTGTATCTTATGGAGCTAATGATACATGGAGATACGATTAACCTTCCTGAAATAATGTTATCCCAAATGAAGGAAGCTATTAGAAAAGTAAAAGCTTGTTTGCCATATGGAATGATTTTGACAATATTCTTCCAAGCTGCACATGCGTACTTATCTGCTGAAGATAGCAGACCTCTTCTACACACTGATATATACATAGCCAAAACATTAAAAGAATGGGTTATATGTTTTCCGAAGGTGTCTGGAAGAAGAAGTCTGATAATCCTGTTGACATTGAAGAACTTGAAGAAGAAGGTGATATGTAGGCTGGTGAGGACATTATAATGCTTATTCCTAAGCCACAGCCCTTGACAGACTCACCTGATCTAACAGGTTTTGATGTTCCTGTACATGATGCTTCTATACTTGACTTGACTCCTACTGCACCTGCTTCTGTTCAAACAGCTTTTGATATTCCTTTACCTTGCACTGCTGCTCTGCACCTACTATTGACACATCAGTTTTGCAAGACTTTATTTCACAACAAATGGGTACTCTAACTGACTCACTCAATTGCACAATGACTAACATGTTTGGTGACTTTCGCTAGTCAGTTGAGATAAGACTAGATCAGTTTGGAGGATAAATTAATGATCTGCGCAGCAGAGTGGATGTTCTTGAAGCCTCCAAAGATGCAACCAGTGCAACTCAGCCAGACATTCAACCCATACTTGAATTGATTTCATCCAGTTCTGAATCCCTTAAAAGCTCTTTTAATACTACACTTGAAGCATTCAGGACTGAAATGGATAATCTGAGATTTAAAAGTTCAATGGAAAAAGGAAGAAGAATGGAAGAAGATTATACCAAGGGGATTGGAATATTGAGAGCTAAATTTGGAAGATTAAGGGGATCTGTAGAGGCAGTTGCAAATGAACAAGCATCTGAATTGGTCCAACTGCATAAAGAACTAAAGAAATTAGATGAAGAAGTGGACTCTATACAATTCAAGATAGACCAACTATCAAGCCGAGTGATTGCCGCATTTGAAGTTCCTCAATCTAGATGTAGGCCTCAGCCTTCAACATTTGCTAGTCAGTCTGCCCATCCCAGACAGCCAGCTCCACACCATAGGCCTCAAGGATCTCATTCTACTCCACCTTCCGATGTATTAGATCCAGACCCCATAGCTTCTATGCCTCCTGGCATTCAAATTTCTAGTTGTTCTACCAACACTAGAGTAGATTTAGATAGTGATTAAATGTACTATCTTTCATATTTTGCACCTTGTATTAGAAATTTCCAAATGAAATGAAAAATCTTTTGGTATTTACAAGACTTCTCATGAATTATTCTTTATGCTTATGCAACGTTTGAATTTTAAATAGAATATCAAAATGAAATTGAGAAAGTGAAATTATCTCAAATAAATTTTAAATACATTCTCATTCTATTTCAAAATCCGAGCTTCATTATAAATTCCTTTTTGATTGTTTGACAAAAAGGGGAAGAAATTTATGAAGATGTTCTTGCATGAAAAGGATAAAACCTTATGCTTCTTTTTTTTATGCTCTAATACATGAAACATAATATGCTTCATTGATATGTTCAGAAATCTGAACATTAATCTTTCAAAATATGATCCAATTTATGAAAGATATGCTCTAATACTTGAAAATTTCTTTAGCACACATGCTTTGATACATAAAGTTCTTTTTAAACTTTGATACATAAAGTTTTCTTAGAAACCTTAATACATGGGCTCCGAATAATGAAATTTTCCTGAAATTCTTAAGAAAAACATTGTCTTGCATGGAAAGTTTGTTAAAACATGGAGTATCTTATTAAGTGGGAGATTTCATCTCACTGCCATAATTCTCATTCCATGGTTCGACATTAATGAAAGTTGAGCATATCATAAAAATGTATTGTTCAAAATTAGAGTCAATTCTTTCTACTTGTATATACATTCTTGCAAATATAATTATATAAGTAAATGTAAAGTTTTATCTTTTGTTCATGCCCGGTGTTTTGTCATCATCAAAAAGGGGGAGACTGTTGACCCCTTGAGTGATTTTGATGATAACAAATATTGGTGCATGCATCTGTTTTACTAACAACTATTCAAGTGGTTTACAAGTTTTTGAAGGATTAATTCATTGCTCAAATTTTAGCTCCTACGTTCATACTTCTTCTTTTGAGTTATGTTGTAATCAAATTTTGTAAAGAAGAACCCAAAGAGAAAGTTAAGGAAGATCATAAAGAAATGGATTACTTCTGTGAGTGTTGCGCTTTAAATTTAATTTGAGTTGGTTTGTATCAAAAGTTTAAGAGTGTTGGTGAGAGTGTTCTTGAGTCTATTTGTAAATTTCCTAAAGAAGTCACATGAGCCGACCCAGCCAGACAAAGAGCTGACTCAATCTCATGGCATGCACTGAGGATTCTCTGGCAAGCAGCAATCCGAGCTGACTCGAGTAGAACTGAGCTGACTCGTCTAGAGTCCATTCCTAATATTTTTTTAGAACAAGCCAAGCGAGTCGACCCCAACAAGAATGAGCCGACTCTGCCAGAACAAATTTTGAAGATCTGAAAAAGCAAGCCGGCCTGATCTGCAATAAGTTGACTCTTCCAGAATAAAGATTTTTGATTCTAAGATGAAGAGTCGACCCAAGTAGAAGCGAGCCAACTCCTCGAGTTCAATGATTTCAACGATAAAAGTTCGAGCCGACCCGAACGATCATGAGCCGACTCAAATGATCATGAGCCGACTAGTATAGAGTAAGGTTTCTGCACTCTAAGACAAAGAGCCATCCCTGCTGAAGAAATGGCGACTCGACGTACTGACTCGAAGAATCCGAGCCAACTCAAGTATCATTTCCAGGTACACAATGACTAGTTCCATAATTCTTTTCTGAATACTAAAAAGTGCTCCAATGGCTAGTTTTTGAATCCCAACAATCCTCAATGGTCATAACCTTCAAAGAAAGGTACAAGACTATATATTTGAGAGATTTGATCATTTAAAAAAGTTTTTTCTTAGAAGACAAAGAGAGTTTTGAAAAAGAGAGGAGATTTATTGAATATCCACAAACCAAAAAAAACAAGTGAGCACAAGTGAGCATTCAAGGTAGTCTTCACTCTACCAACTCCCATCTGAAGATTGAAGCATTCATTGAAGAAAGAAAGGAAGTCTCTCAAGTGCATTAAAGAGAAGTTAAAGAAGGCTTCATCAGTGCTATATTGGCAACTATCCGACAAAGAGAGTTTGGCATTTATTGTTGCATTTATTTTCAATTCATTATTGAATTATTGGGTTATTGGTGAGCCCGGTTGAAAAACAAATTAGGTTCTTGGTGAGCCTTAGCTAAAAATCAAGTGTTGTGTTCTTGGTGATCCAGGTAAAACCAAGTTGGGTTTCTTTGGCGCTCCCGTTCAAAACCAAAGGGTGTAGGGTTTCTTTGATGATCCCTGTAAAACCAAAGTGTAGAGGTTTTGGATTGTGAGCCTGTAAAACAATCCTACTATATTCAGGTATGAATATAGTGAAAATTCCAAGTGGTATCTTGGGTAGTGGATGTAGGAGCGGGTTTGCTCGGAACCACTATAATCTTTGGTTTTTGTATTGCTGCCATTGTCTTTTCATTTAACTTGTGCTTTACATCCATAACCACAACACCTTTCACTAAAATAAGTTAATTTCTAAAAGTACATATCTGCAGCAGTAATTTTTAAAATCTTAATTCACCCCTTTCTTGGGTAGCTACATGGGCAATAGGTACCCAAGCTCTCTTAAGTCTTTGCAAGTTAGTAGGATTG
Source organism: Areca catechu (assembly GCA_021397845.1). Lineage (NCBI taxonomy): Eukaryota > Viridiplantae > Streptophyta > Magnoliopsida > Arecales > Arecaceae > Areca > Areca catechu. Next base: position 75,949,359 of record CM038041.1, read on the forward strand.
GTTCCTTTTGGAACCCAAATTTTTTTAATTTTCTTTTTGCCATTATATTTCAAATGACATTCAAATGCTTTGTGACCTATATTATTGCAAGCATAGCAAATAATTCATGACTTTGAATAAGAAGCATGTGATGCAAACTTAGGTCCAAATTACTTTGATGTAATGAACTTTGAAACATAAGAGGTGGATGCAGAAAATTTATTTGTATTTGTGCCTTCATAACCAATTCCAAACTTGTTACTAGAATCTCTTTGATTTTTCAAAATCAATTCAAGTTTGTTAGAGCTTAAAGTTAATTTTTCAACTAATGGTTTAAGCTTTTGAACATCCTTTTGCAAGCTAGTATTTTCTTTTTGTAAAAATACATTCTTTTCAAGAAGTTCTTCATTTTCAAATTGAATAGTTTTAAGTCTTTCACAAGTCATACTTAATTCTATTTATAACATCTTCTTTCTTCCACAAACTTTATTTTTATCATTTTCAAAAGTATCACAATTATTTTTTAAACTCTTCATTTTTAAACCAACCTTTTTATATTCAATCAACAATTCACAAAAAGTATTATGAAGCTCATCATAAGTAAAATCTAAATTTAGTTCATAAGTTGTTACCTCATCCTCCAAACCCATAAAGCAAATTTGAGCTGTCTTCATTGTATCTTCTTCTTCTTCTGTTGATGTAGATTCATCACTGTCACTCCATGCTGCAAGCATTGCTTTCTTTTTCTTCCTTTTAAACAATTTTTTCTTAGCTTCTGGACAATCGGGGCATATGTGTCCTAGTTTCTTGCACTCATAACAAATTAGAATTTGATATTTGTCCTTGTCTTTGTCTTTTTCTCCTTCCTTTCCATAGTCTCTTCTTCTGAGTTGCTTTCTCCATCTATTTGATCTTCTTCTACCCATAAATTTCTTAAACTTTCTCATTACTAAGGCAATTTCATCATTCTCCATATCATTATCATCAAATGTATATGAATCTTCATCTTTATCCTCTTCAGTTTCATTAAATGCAATGGCCTTTTTTTTTAGAGTCTTCTTCTATTCTTTGCTGCATGGCTAGCTCATGAGTAATCAATGACCCAACCAGCTCGTCTAATGGTAATGTATTTAAGTCCTTTGCCTCTTGAATAGTTGTAACCTTTGCTTCTCATTTTTCTGGCAAATATTTCAAAACTTTTTGCACTAGATCAGCATTAGTATAGGTCCTACCAAGACTTTTAAGACTATTTATAATGTCAATAAATTGTGAAAACATAAAAGATATAGTTTCATTGGGCTTCATTTTGAATAACTAATAATTATGCACAAGAAGGTTAATTTTAATAGTTTTTACTTATGATGTGCCCTCGTGTGTGATTTCGAGCTTATCCCAAATTTCTTTAGCAGAATTACACGTGGAAATTCTATTAAATTCGTTTGGGTCTAAAGCACAATAAAGTAAATTCATGGCCTTGGCATTTAACTCAGTCTTTTTCATGTCATTCTTGTCCCATTCCTCTTTAAGTTTGGGAACCTCAACATCATTAATCCTGATAGTGGGTGTGTGAGGTCCTTTTTGAGTTATCTTCCATAATTAAAAGTCTATGGCTTGAATGTATATCTTTATCCTAGCCTTCCAATATGTGTAGTTAATTCCAGTGAAAAGTAGAGGTCGGTTTGAGGATTGGCCTTCGGCCAAAGAGGTGCTCATGGGATGTGCCATCGATCTTTACTCTAAGGAATTTCAGAGACACTACTCTGATATGACTTGTTGCACAGGTGTCTTCCCAAGAGAGGGGTGAATTGGGATATAAAATGATGCGGGCACCAGAGTCAGAAGAAGACTTCAGAGCTCCATCTAGATCTCTGATTAACCTTGCCCGAAGAATTAGGATTTTTGGCTTGTAATAAGGGTTGACTTGATCAACTCAATTTTAGTTTGAGTCTGTATTACCTGTATTTTTATTTTGTTGAGTCATGTTGACTCAGTAGTGGACTTGGGCTTCAACCTGGGGTGTTACATTTTCTCCCAAGGCCAAGCAAGTGGGCGCCACACTCCCAGCCACACTCCCAGCCATACGCCTGAGTCCAGGGGGCGCCACATCTCCATCCAGCAGGCTTTGGTCCCCACACCACAGATAGCAGCTCCTCTCTTTCATGCACCAATTGAGGAGAAATCCACCAGGGGTCCAAAAATTAAGGGGGCGGCCCAAGACTTCCCAAAAGAACCAAACTATGAAAGGAAAGAAATTCTCTTGGAGAGAAATTCAAGGAGGCGCCCATTACCTGCTAGAAATACTCAAAACAAAGTTAGAAGGAGCCATAACTTGGGGAGAAAGAAAAGGAGGTATCCAAAAGGGTTGAGCCATGGAAGGAAGGAGATTTCTCTTGAAAAGCAAGGTTAGGAGGCGCCCTAATCATTCCAACTAAAGCCAGATATAAAAGGCAACAAATTTTCTCTTGGAGGGCAAGGTTAAGAGGCGCCCAAACACTTCTAGATAAGGCCAAGCATAGAAGGAAAAAATATTTTCTTGGAGGTCAAGACAAGGAGGCGCCACCCACTTTCCTTTTTGAAGCTTCAATCAACTTTGGAATTAATTGGCCGGCCATATGAGTAGGGATTGATATCCTAATTTGTAGATCCCCTCTTTTTAGTCCCACATGGGAAGATGTAAAACCCTACTCTCTTGTAATGGCCTATAAATTAAACCCCCATGTAAGTTTGAAAAAAATCAGATGAATGAAACCAAATTTTTTTTGTGAGCAAACTTTGTGTTTTCTCTCTTCTGCACTTGCATCCAGGTGTTGATCTCCGTGAGGGAGTAAATCCGGGTTCCCCAGGAACCTTGAGGAGGTGTGAGATCTCCAAAATTCAAACCCTAGGTTAGCCACTCCACTCCCAAACCCTAGCCGCCATCACCCTTCTCTTTCCACTAAGCCATAGCATATTCCACCTCCCACGGCCTCTCTCTCCAAGTCCAAGCCGACCACCAGCATCCAGCTATAGTCCAGGTACTTCAGATCCAAAGCTCTTTCCAGTGGGAGTCGAATCACCCTTCAAGAGAATTCAGGATCTCAGCGACATCAGCCTTCAAGTTCTTCGAACTAGTAAATCCTTCCAAGAGTCTCTGAATCCCTCACTTGTTTTTCTTCTTCCCAGATCTTGAGTCCAGGAGAAGCCGACCAAACCATAAGACCAGTATTGGAGGATCCATTGCGAAGATAGCCGACTCCGAGGATCCAACAATCTGCTCGAGAGAGTTCTTCCACTCAAATTCTGAGAAGATCACTGTCTGGTTAGTAAACCATCTCTCCTCTCTATTTTTGTCCTGTTGAAAGTTCAGAGCGAAACCCTAGGTCTGGGAGTTTCTCAACCCCCAGCAATCCGTTACTTCTGAACTACTCTGATAATTTAGTTTCTTCTAAATTGTGCTTTCAATCCTTACCTAGTTTCCTTCAACTTAGTTTAGCTTTACTTTGAGTCAAAGCCAATTTCTGAAATATAAAAAAAAAAAAAAAAGAAATTAATCCTAAATTTACTTCCGCATACGCTTCTTTGTTCTTTGTTCCGCATCATTTTTGGTATCAGAGCCCTGTCTAGGGTTTCTGTTTGATTGCTTGTTTGAGTCTCTCTCTTTTACTTTGTCTGCTCGAAGTAGACTCCCCAGGACGTCCGGTCCTAGGAACGAAGCGAGGTGCAAACCTCCTCTTTCAATTCCACGGGGTGTTCCTAGGGCATGTAGGGGATCCGTTGGGTTACAATTTCGTAGCAGGAATTGTAAACGGGGAAGTACTCTATTTTCAGCCCGTAAATACCCTGTTGCAGGAATTATTTCTCACTACAGGTAACTCCAAATTTGGTGATTTTTATTTTGCTAAAACCAGTATAATTGAAACTATTTTTCATAATTTTCCTGTGATTTATTGGTTTCCGTGAGATTTCTGAGGATTAAATTACTGAAACTCTATTTTTGCATTTCTGCAATTCAATTATTTTTGAGTGATCATCTTTTAATTCATCTTAAGGGCATTTGAGCATCTAAGATAAGAGAAGGAGTTGATAACCTCTCCTTAGCCCAAAACCACCACCCACTCATTCGAACCTAAGCCTTTAATCCTAAAATTAATTAGACCTAATTTGCCCTAGTGGGCTAGGGATATCAACAAGTCGGGTCAAGGCTAGTGTTGAGTCAGTTTGTTTGGTTACTCTGTGTGTGCTTTGTACTCAGTGTCTAGAACGGTGGTTCAGGGATTCTATCCCGAAGGGCTTGTGTGCTGGTCCGCCTACCTGGCCTATCTCTGATTGGTGTCTAGGATTGGCATTTAGGGACCTAACACTCCCCTTACACCTGCCTGGCTGAGTCCCGAGTTACTACAGGCTAGCTTGCCACTCTGATTGGGCACTAGTTTGGACTCTAGGTCTAGTGAGCCAGTAGTCGTTTTAGTCTAGTGACATTCTGTGAGCTTGCTTGCATCATCATGTCTACCCGGAATGGAGTACCCTACCAACCTAGTCAAACCCAACCAGATTTAGAGGCCATGGTTAGAAATCTTACCGAAAGTATGACCAAATTGAGTCAGGACATGAATGAGGATTTTTCCCAGTTTAGGGATCGAGTCCAAGTACTTGAGAAACGTAGACATCAAAATTGGACCCCTGATCCAAAATTTAATAGGCCCCAACCTCACCCATGCCAGGAACCTAGGAGGACCTTATACCGTGATCCCGAGCATAACCTTAGGAAGCCTAACCATGATATCTATAGTGTGGATCGTGTCTATGAGAGGTCCTTACAATATTCTAGACCAGTCACTCAACAACCCAAGTCTTCTAGATCAAACCATTTAGATTCACACCTATGCCCAAGTAAGGTCTCTACTAGCTTGAAACCCAGTATGACCCAGGTTCCTATATCTCAATCAACATAATCACAAATATAAGAAATTGGAGTAGTTCAGAGCAACCCGCTTCTACGTCCACTATCCAAGCACCACTTAGAATTTCCACTATATCCCCCATCGGAATACAGTCGAATTATTTTAACAGGCTCGCAATCCAAACCTTTACACTTTGGTTTTTAAACCGGGCTCACCAAGGAAACCCACACTTGGTTTTAACACAGGCTAACCAAGAACCTAAATCCCTTTGACTTTTAAACTGAGCTCACCAAAGAAATCCAAACTTAGGTTTTAATAAGCTTACCTAAAAACCTTTCAACACTCATAAGACATAGCCCATTGCTGCTCTTGGAGAGAAAATAAGATATATCAAATGAAAATAGTAACTTTACAACAAACCCAATTTGTTTGGTAGTTACCGATGAAGTTCAAATTGAAGCCTTACTTTAGATGCTCTTGAATACACTTAAAGCTACTTCTTACTTCCTCAAAAGTTGGATTCTTGAATCCTTTCCTCACTTGAAGTTAGTTGGTGAAAGTCTTGAAATTCCCTTGAATGCTCTTTTCCTCCCAATGAATAATCAATGTTTAATTGTTTAATCCATCATAAATACTCCCTTTTATAGTCTTCAAGCAAAACTAGCTATTGTAGGGCATAGGAAACTAAAATATAGATGTTGGAGGGCCTTTTGAATTCAAAATTTTGATTCAGCAACTAGCTGTTAGAAAGCCAGAACCCGTCAATCGAGTCAGCTCGAGAACCTTGAGTTGGCTCGATGTCATAGATAGACCAAAAACAAACTCTGGACGAGTCGGCTCTTCTGGGATGAGTCGGCTCTTCTGGGTCGAGTCAGCTCTTCTGGGATGAGTCGGCTCTTCTGGGTCGAGTCAGCTCGAAGTCTCAATCAAGAAAATATAAACTCTAGACGAGTTGGCTCTTCTAGCTTGAGTCGGCTCGTGGCTCTGAGTTTTTGAAACTTGTGAATTGCATACTCTGGGCAAGTCGGCTCACTATCCTTGAGTCACCTCGAACTTCTGAAAATCTGAAACTCTTTGTGCCATGCCAGATCATGAGTCAGCTCTTGGTCCATGAGTCGGCTCGAGGACTATGAGTCTGCTTGAGGTCTTTGAGTCGGCTCAAGCAGAACTTCTTCAAAGCAATTTTTCATCAAGAGCAAGTCTTCCAAACACTTCAAAAAAACTTACCATAGATGTCCAACCTATTTAAACTCACTTTATACTAATTTTTAGCCATTTTTACAAGATTACAAAGATAAAAATTAGGGCTTTACAACTTAAGATATACAAAAGTTCATACAATATTGAAATACACTTTAACTGAGTAGAAAACTAAATGTACAATGATAAATATTTCTTGCAAAAACTTCTTGAGTACTTGAAAGAATTAGTAATATATACATGCTCCAATATTTTGTAATCATCAAAATCATTCCAGAGGTCAACAAGTTGGTTTAATGCCATGTCATAAATTATAGATTACGACTATCACTTAATTTTAAATGAAATTACAGGTATGATAATTAATTTTAAATTTTAAAATAAAAATTTTAAAATATTTAAAATATTAGTAAAATATTTTTTTAAAAAAAATTAAGTGAAGTTGTTGGATGTACCTACAACTTTATCTTATTTCTATATTTCTGTATTTCTTTTCAAACAAAAAGTTTAGAAAATATTAAAAAAATAAATAATATAAATAATAAGCAACATCATAGGTTGTTATATTAATAATATTATAAAATATTAATATTATAAAATAAATCTTATTATAATATATAATAAATATTATAAATATTATAATAAATATATTATAATATATTATATTATAAAATGTTGCCGCGTCAACTCCTGGACTGAGAACCGGGATGGCTGAATGGGCTGGAGAGATCCTCTCTCGGGCGAACATGCAATAAAGTCCCCAAGGGTGTCGGTGGTTTTCCGACGGGGGACCCTCCGATGTTTAAGTTAGCAAGAGATTGAAGGCAACAGAATGGAGGAATCAAGAAAAGAACAGTCTTTGAAGAGGGAAGAGTTGTTCTACCTTCGAACGGGATCTCTTGGGTACTTTATGTAGGCGCAGAACAGTCCAAAATCCGTTAGGGGAGAGGCTAAGAAAGATTGATCTGCCCCTAGGAGAATCTGGTGAGTGGCCACGTGGCATGCATATACGGCGGCATCGTGGAAGTAGTGGAGAAGGGCCATTGGTATAGCAGGACCCTACAGTAATAGAAAGATGCTTTTAGAATACCTTGGATGCTAAGACTCGCTTGTCGGATAGCAGCCATGAGACATTCGGTCGATCGGACCAAAGGCCAAGCCTCCGAAGGAGAGAGATGGGCCGGACCCCAACCGGAGAGGGTTGTTCGGACCTCAGCTCCAGTGGGTTGGACCCTCAGACGGAGAGCGGTGGGCCGAACTCCAATAGGAGAGGGTCGTTCGGACCTCACCTCTAGTGGGTCGGACCTCTGATGGAGAATGGTGGGTCAGACCCCAGCAAGAGAGGGTCGTTCGGACCTCAGCTCTGGTGGGTCGGACCTCTGATGGAGAATGGTGCGCTGGGCCCTAGCAGGAGAGGGTCGTTCGGACCTCAGCTCTGATGGATCAGACCCCCCTAGTTGGAGCCTTGAGAAGGGCAGCCGGGTCTGACAGCAGGACTGGGCCGGTTCCGGTTGAGGGTGAGCTGTCATGGTACAATAGTTGTCCCCCTTGACCTAGTGCTTCGAGCGAGTCCGTAGGCTCGAAGGGCGAGGGCATTAAATGGCAGTAAATGCGCCAGCCTTTCAAATGATGGCGAATCCGATTCTATGTGCTGCTTCCGGTCGCTTCCTGCTCCGATTTTTGCTCCGGGACAGGTGTTAGTACCTGGTTGGCGAGGATTGTGGGAGCAGTTATGGCCGGTACGGCACGTGGCAGCTGCCCATTCTGATACTTGATGCGATGTGGGACATGTGGCACCATCAGGGTGGTTGGTGCACTTGCCGAAGTGGCCCATCCGCCATTGCTTCGACTGGCATGCGGATCATGGCCGGATACGATCCATCCCCTCGAATTCCTATCCAACCCAGGAACCGAAGCAGCAGCCATCGGATCTCATCACATGGGGAGTACGTTGGAATGCGACCCCCGGATGCATATAAAAGGAGGAGGGCAGCACCTAGAAAGAACCAGTTACCGCATTTGTGCTGGAAGTGAAAGTCGCCTCCTCCCTCCCTGCGCTACTTTTAGGCTCCTTTAGGGACCCAAAGAATCATGTTAGTCCTGTCTTCATCTTCCCCCACCTCCTTCCTTCTCTGCAACCCATTTTAGGATGGCTGTGGCTCGCAGTCATAGGGAACCTGGGCCCTTTGACATCCCATCGGCCATGACCCGAGAGAGGGTCGAGAACCTTAGAATCATATATAACGTCCCTTCCACCATACACCTAACCATCCCCAGCCACGAGGGTAGGGTGAACGGACCTCTGAACTTAGGAGCCCTCCCCATGTACGAAGACCACCTGAAAGTCGGTCTTCGTTTCCCGATTCATATCTTTTTCATCCAGGTCTTCAATACTTATAGGATCACACCTTACCAGCTGACGCCGAACAGCATTAGGGTCCTGTGCAGCTTCGTGTTCCTTTGTCGAGAGGCTGACATAGAGCCTAGGGTATCCCTATTCTCGAACTTCTTTCTACTGAAACAGGACTTCCGAAGCCAGGAGTGGTGGATGTTCAGTCCACGCCCTGGCCAGAAGATTCTAGGGGGGCTTCCATCCATAATTCATGGATGGAAGTCCCAATACTTTTTTGTAGATAGCCTTGAGCCATGGGGATTTGAGGCGGCATGGAGGGAGCTGAGGCAGAACGCTCTGAATGGAAGGAAAGTCTCAAGCGCTGACGTGGCTGACTTCCATAAGTTGGAGGGGGAGGATCCAAAGTTCATCGGCTTTATGCTTTTTGAGGAGGGCCTTCTCCAGGCCAGACTCAGCCGGCAGCCAAGGCTAGGTAGGACGAGAGTCATGTAGAGAGAGAGATCAGCTTTTCTTTTTTATTTTCTGTCGGCTTGACGACTGCCACTAACTCTGACTTTGGTTGTTGATAGGCGGAGAGATGAAGCCGGATCGGGCGGTCCTCTCGGCATGATTTGCACAATAGAGAGCCATCCGCATTGCAGAGCTGACACCGAAAGAGCTGAAGAAGCGGGTGGCTGAACCGGCACCCGAAAGGCCGAAGAAATGATGGATGGCAGAACCGTCCACCGTGGTGGTGTCGATCGAATCAGGGGACGACATGTCCCTGACTGAGCACCGAAGGCTGATCACTTCCGAGAGATCTTCTTCGGTCGGACAGTCGAGCACCCAGACGGAAGAGAGGTGCTCGATGTCGACAGGGGCGAGAGCAGCCCCTGCATCCTCGCCGTTGGAGGCGACTACACCGATCCCCTCGATGACCCAGAGAACCCCTATGGGAGAGGGGCCGTCGGCCGTTGGCGAGAGGGCCGCCGGTGCCCTGGGGGAGGAGGAGGAGCACCTACTGTGGTGCGCTGCTGAGGAAGCGAAGGAACAGCTTCAGAGTGCCACCCCCGATACTGATGGGCGGTCGGTGAACAAGGGAGCTAGAAGTTCTCTCCGCCATCTTCTGGGGGTAAGTTTCACTCTTCCCACCCTCACTTAGAATTTATGACTGGTAATTCTCTAACCGTGAGTGTTTGTCGGCTGCTCGTCAAGGACAACCTTCTGATGGATGAGGGGCTGGGTGAGCTGCTCTATATAAAAGAGCTGTTAACCCGTTAACCCAGAGGGCCTAAGAAGCCGAGCTAGCGAGGGACACAGCCTGGAAAGCACTAACGGCTTCCAGAGAAGCGCTGACGGCTTCCAGGGAAGAAGTGCTTGTCTTGAGGGCCGTAGTGGCAGAGGTGTCCCCCTGCGGGCCGAACTGGAGGCCCAGAAGAAATAGGTAGAAGACTTGCTTGCCCAGAAGGTGGATCGGGAGGCAAGGCTGAAGAACAAGCAGAAGAAGATTAAGACCCTGGCTCTTCAATTGGCCGTCGAGGAGGGTTGTCTGACCAATCTCGATATCCGTGCAAAGGGGTATCAAGCATCGACAAAGAGATACAAGGGCTTGCTGAAGACAACCTAAGATCTATTGGAGATGGCCGGCGAGAAGGCCATTGCAGAGTACAAGGCCTCCGAGGACTACACGGAGGAGATGAACGAAGCCGGGATGGTCGGCTTCGACTACGGGTATGACGAGTGCCTGGAAAAGGTAAGTGTCGCCTTCCCAGAACTCGATCTGGCATTCCTTCAGCCACCAAAGCCGGCAGAAGCAGAAGCTCTGGGTGGGATGGACCCGACTGCCCAAGCAGCCGACGCCCCTACGGATGTCATCGTGGAAGTAGCCAGAGCGGATGCCCCAGCTGGTGCCGAGAAGGAGCAGCCGAAGGGGCCAAAGAGGCCGAAGCGGTAGCTGTCATTAAGGGGCTGCCCTAGAGCCTTTGCCGACCACAGTTGGACTTTCGGAAGTGGGCTGCCCTAGAGCCTTTACCGACCGGAGTTGGACTTTCAGAAGTGGGTTGCCCTAGAGCCTTTGTCGACCAGAGTCGGACTTTCGGAAGTAGGCTGCCCTAGAGCCTTTGCCGATTGGAGTCAGACTTTCGGAAGTGGGCTACCCTAGAGCCTTTGCCGATCGGAGTCAGACTTTCGAAAGTAGGCTACCCTAGAGCCTTTGCTGACCGGAGTCAGACTTTCGGAAGTGGGCTGCCCTAGAGACTTTGCCGACCAGAGTCGGACTTTCGAAAGTGGGCTGCCCTAGTGCCTTTGCTGACCGGAGTCCGACTTTCGGAAGTGGGCTGCCCTAGAGCCTTTGCCAACCGTAGTTTGACTTTCGGAAGTCGGCTGCCCTAGAGCCTTTGCCGACTGGAGTCAGACTTTCGGAAGTGGTTTGTAGAATAAATATGAACTTCATTGATAGTACTTGCAGAGGTTGTCTACATTCCACGGACGCGCCAACTGTCGTCCGTCCAAAAATTCAAGTCGATAGGTGCCAGCTCGAACCACTTCGATGACCCGATAAGGTCCTTCCCAATTTGGGGAAAGCTTGCCTTGCTCAGTCGGCCTCGAGATTTTGACCTTCCGCAGGACTAAGTCTCCGACTCAGAAAGCTCGCACCTTGACTCACGAGTTGTAATATTTCGCCATCTTTTGGCGGCATACCACCATCTTCATGCTTGCCCGAAGTCTAGTTTCCACAAGCAAGTCTAGGTCAGCACTTCACCACTCAGAGTTGGCCGATTCGGCGTAGTGGTCAATCCGGAGGGATTCAAGAGAAGTCTCAATGGGGATGACATCTTCACTTCCATAAGTGAGGTTGAACGGAGTTTCGCCGGTCGACGCTCTGGCAGTCGTCCGATATGCCTATAATACTGAATGGAGTTCCTCTGCCCAAAGTCTCTTTGCTTCATTAAGCCGGGTCTTCAGCCCGTGCAAGATTGTTCGGTTGGTGACTTCGGCCTCTCTGTTGCACTAAGGGTGGCCGACTGAAGTAAGTCGATGAGAGACATGATATTGCTGACAAAAGTCCTGAAACTTGTTGTTGTCAAATTGTCTCCCATTGTCAGTAATAATCATCCGGGGAATGCTGAATCGAAAGATGATATTGTTCCGGACGAAGTACTCCACCTTAGTCTCCGTTATCTATGCTAGTGGTTCAGCTTCCACCCACTTAGTGAAATAGTCGATAGCCACAAGCAAAAATTTTCGTTGCCCGGAGGCCGAGGAAAAGGGTCCTAGGATATCCATCCCCCATTGTGCGATCGGCCATGGGGTGGTGATCGGAGTCAGCTCACTGGCAGGTCTCCATGGAATGACGGAGTATGTTTGACATGCATCGCACCTTCAGACGAAGTCCGACGTATCATTCTGAATGGTGGGCCAGTAATATCCCTGTTGGATGATCTTGTAAGCTAAGGATCTCCCTCCGATCGAGGTGGTCGCCACAAATGCCTTCATGGACTTCTCTGAGGGCGTAGTCGGCATCCGCCAGCCATAAGCACTTCAATAGCGACTGCGAGAATGACCGCTTATAAAGGACGCCGTCAAGGATGACGTACCTAGGGGCTGTCAGGCGCACCCGCTTGGCCTCCGCCGGATCTTATGGAAGAGTTCCCTTGGCCAGGAAAGTAAGGATCGGATCCATCCAAGAAGCTTCATGTTCCACCTGGTGGACCTCGGTCGGCTCTTCGATAATGCTAGGGTGCCACAAATACTCCATAAAGGTTCGGTTAGAAGTCCCACCGGCTACCGTAGCCAACCTCGACAAAGCATCCGCCCGAGAGTTCTGCAGACGAGGTATGTGGAGGATTTCAAAAATTTTTAGTCGAGGAATGAGGTTTTGTACCTTATTTAAATATTTTGCTAGGGTCGGATCCCTAGCTTCAAACTCCCCCTTTACTTGATTGTCCACCAGCTACGAATCGGAGAAAACTCTGAGTCAGCTGATGCCCAGTTCGTTGGCGATCCGTAGCCCCGCGAGGAGGGCTACGTACTTCGCTTGATTATTTGACAGCTAAAATAAAAAATGTAATGCATACTCCAAGTTCTCCCCGTCCTAGTCAGCCAGAATCAGTTCGGCTCCATAGCCTGCGAGGTTGGACACTCCGTCCACATGGAGAGTCCACGCTGGCTCTACTTCATAGACAGCATCAGCTTCAGGTACTTCGGCCATTCGAGGAGGCATCTCTTGTCTCCACGTGCACTCTGCAATGAAGTCAGTAATTACCTAGGCCTTCAAAGCAGAGCATGGCTAGAAAGAGATGTCGAACTCCCCTAACTTGATGGCCCACTTGGCGAGCCAACCGAATGTATTTGGGCTCTGAAGGATTGCCTTGAGGGGTTGGTCGGTCAGCACTATAATCGGGTGCACTTGGAAGTACGGTCGGAGCCGCTTAGCAGATATGACCAAAGAGTATATTAACTTTTGCATCTTTGGGTATCTTGTTTCGGCATCATGGAGGACTTTGCTGATATAATAGATACACTTTTGCTGTCCGTCCTCTCCGACTCGCACAAGGACGGCGAAATCACTTCGTCTGATGCCAAAAGATAGAGGTACAAAGGCTCCCCCTCCATTGGCTTGTTCAGCAACGTAGGGTTCATCAAGTACTCCTTCAATGTTTCAAAAGTGGTCCGACACTCATCAGTCCAAAGAAAACCCTCCGACCGGTGCAAGATCTTGAAGAATGGCTGGGACTTCTCAACTGAACGGGAGATAAAATGATTGATAGAGGCGATTCGGCCGGTAAGCTCTTGGACTTGCTTTTTGTTGGTTGGGTGCGCCATCTCCGTGATGGCTTTATCTTGTTGGGATTCACTTCAATTCCCCTCTGTGTAACTAGAAAACCAAGGAATTTGCTGGAGGTTACCCCAAAAGTGCATTTCATGGGGTTCAGCTTCATCCGATGGTGCCAGAGTGCATCAAAGGATTCCTGCTGGTCCTTGATGTGGTCAGCCTTACGGAGACTCTTCACTATCATGACGTCCACATAAGCCTCCATGTTCCTGCCCAGCTATCCTTTGAACACCTGGTTGATCAACTTTTGAAAAGTGGCACCAGCGTTCTTCAAGCCGAAGGGCATCATCCAATAATAGTACAGACCCTTGTCAGTGATGAAGGTGGTCTTCTCCTCATCTTCCGAATGCATCTTTATTTGACTGTAGCCGGAAAAGCCATCCATAAAGCTGAGAAGTTGGTGGCCGGCCGTGGCATCCACCAACTGATCAATTTTGGATACCGGGAAGCTGTCCTTCAGACAGGCCTTGTTGAGGTCGGTTTAATCCACACAGATCCACTATTTCTCATTGGACTTCTTCACCAAAACCACATTCGCTAGCCACTCAGGGTAGTGGACTTCCCTGATGAAGCCGGCATCACGGAGCTTCTTTACTTCCTCATTAATGGCTTTCTGTTTTTCGGTAGTGAAGCTCCTTTTATTCTGTCGAACAGGTCGGTAAGTCGGATCAACCTTGAGTTGGTGACTTGAGGTCCTCACTAAGGGAGCCTTCAATCTGAAGGACTTTGGTGGGATCATCCTCTCGAAAGGGAACAAATAGAATCCTTTCCCCTAGCTGACCGAGGCCATCGGCTTCAACCCTTGGGTCGAGTTGCTCTAGAGTGGGATGGCCTTCTGACTATTGATTCATAATGGTCAAACACTACCTAGCCATCCGACGGTCTCCCTTCATCACTCCGACCCCGCTCCTGGTCGGAAATTTCACCAACAGATGGTAAGTGGATACGATGGCTCTGAATTTTTTGAGGGCCGGTCAGCCCAAGATAGCATTGTAAGGCAAGATCGTCTGAACGACCACAAAATTGATGTGGGTTTCCTAGAGAGGCTCCGTCCCAATTATCACAGGGAGAACTATTTCTCTTTCCACTCTGACGGAGTTGCCCACGAAGCCCATCAGCGATGCGGGGGATTCCCGTAGCATGGATCTAGATAGATTCATTCTTACAAAAGCATCATACAGCAATACCTCTGTCGAGCTTCTATTATCAACAAGTATTCTCCTTACATCGTAATTGGCAATCACTGCCGACACGACTAAAGGATCGTTCTCAAAAACATGAGTTTCCAGGAGATCTTCATCAGAGAAAGTGATGGCATTAGAGCCCCGGGACCTTTTAGCAATATTGGTCCTGTCCTCACAACTTCCTCCGGATCGCCGATGCAGCATGCCGACATCCCCCCTAGTTGGCCTCTGATTAGGCAGCTCCATCTCCTCTGGAGGTTTCGGGCGTTTGATGCTTCTGCCTGGTCCCGATGGGGTCGGACATACTTGCACATGTATCCCCTCCGGATGAGGTCTTCAATGGCGTCCTTCAGCTGCAGGCACTCTTCAGTACTATACCCATGATCCCCATGGAAGCGACAGAATTTATCTTTGTTCTTTAGGGCAGGAGGGCCCCTCATCAGCCGAGGCCTTTGTAGAAAGGTCTCATTCTCGATCTCCATCAGGATCTTCTCTCCTGGCAGGGACAGAGGCCTATAAGTCTCAAACCTTCGGGGGAAGTCCCTCGGCATCAGACTTTGGTCTTGGGTCGATCGCCGACTATCGCTTGGAGGTCGGACTTCAGGAGCCTTATCGCTCCGCTTCTTGAGGGCCGACCTTCCTTCAGCTTGACGTCAGCCGGCCGCTTGTTCTTCTGCTAGAGCGTACTACTGTGCTCTGGCCAATAGTTCACTATAGCTTATTGGAAGTTTCTTGTCCATGGAGAAGGTCAGCCTGGATGAGCGAAGCCCTCACTTGAAGGCTGACATCACTATAGCCTCATTCAAATCCAGGACTTCCATGGCTGCTGAGTTGAAATAGGCCATGAAATCTCGAAGGGTCTCTCCCTCCTTTTGCAGCACGAGGAAGAGGCAATCGGTATTAGCCGAGGTCAGACTGTTAGTCCTGAAATGGGAAAGAAAAAGTGATTCAAGTTAAGAGGAGTGAATCGTACCTGGCCAGATGGCGGAGAACCACATCCAGGCAGTCTTCTTGAGGGTTGCAGGGAAGGCGATGCAATGGAGCGTCAGAGGCACCTTGGACCATCATATGGGCTTTGTACGTGCTCAGATGGTCCATCGATCAGTGGTACCATCATAGGGGTCCACTTGTGGGATCTTGAAGTGGCGGGGGATCGTCTCCATCAGAATCTCCTTAGTGAATGGGGGATGGGAGTCGTATACTTGTCCCCCTTCGGCATTCTGTCGGAGGGCGATTTCCGCAATGAGATCCTCCATGCGCATGATCTTGCTAGCGTAGTCCTTCGGAGGTTCAGCGGCAAGCTGACCGCCGAACGGAATGGACTCGATATAGGAAGGCAAAGCAGACCTCACCCTCTTGCCGTCGGCACGATCACCCAAGGACCTCCGGGGCTCCATGGCGGTGTAAGAACCAGGCTGAGGGATCTCTGGCCATCGACCTCTTTCAGCAGCAATTGGAGGATTGGTGCAGGAAGTAGCTGGTAGTTGCTGTCGATTGTCGGAAGCTTCCTGGAAACATTGAACCGTAGCCGTTAGTGTTTCAATGTGATTCACTAAGGTTTGGAACTGTTGCAACCCCAACGTGATGATAGGTTCTGCAGCAGTAGGGGCGGTAGTAGCAAAATCATTCTCCTTAAGAGGCTCCTCAGACCTGGATGGAGAGATATCCCTCCTGGTAGTGGCATTTGGAGCTCTTCCCTTAGCCATTTTCTTGCTGGGATGATAGATTCTGCCTTTTAGAAGAAAGCGCCCTCCTTCTAGTGCCAATCTGTTACCGTGTCAACTCCTGGACCGGGAACCAGGATGGCTGAATGGGCTGGAGAGCTCCTCTCCTGGGCGAACCTGCAATAAAGTCCCCAAGGGTGCCGATGGTGTTCCGGTAGGGAACCCTCCGATGCTTAAATTAGCAGTAGATTGAAGACAACAGAATGGAGGAATCAAGGAATAAACAGTCTTTGAAGAGGAAAGAGTTGTTCTATCTTCGAACGGGGTCCCCTGGGTAACTTATATATGCACGGAACAATCCAAAATCCGTTAGGGGAGAGGCTGAGAAAGACTAATCTGCCCCTAGGAGAATCAAGAGTTGGCCACATGACGCGTAGATATGGCGACATCGTGGAAGTAGTGGAGTAGGGCCTTTGGGATAGCAGGATCCCATAGTAACAGAAAGGTGCTTCTGGGATACCCTAGATGCTAAGACTCGCCTATCGAACGTCGGCCGTGAGATAGTCGGTCGGTCGGACCAAAGGCCAAGCCTCCGAAGGAGAGCGATGGGCTGGACCCCAACCGGAGAGGGTCGTTCGGACCTCAGCTCCGGTGGGTCGGGCCCTCAGATGGAGAGCGGTGGGCTGGATCCCAACAAGAGAGGGTCGTTCAGACCTCAGCTCCGATGGGTCGGATCTCTGACGGAGAATGGTGGGCCGGACCCCAGCAGGAGAGGGTCGTTCGGATCTCAGCTCCGGTGGGTCGGACCTCTAACGGAGAATGGTGGGCTGGGCTCTAGCAGGAGAGGGTCGTTCGGACCTCAGCTCCGGTGGGTCGGACCCCCCCTAATTGGAGACTTGAGAAGGGCGGCCGGGTCGGACCACAGGACTGGGCCGGTTCCGGCTGAGGGTGAGCCGTCATGGTACAATATAAAATATCTATTATATTTATTATATTTTATAATATAATTTATAATTTATAATTTATTATATTGTAATATATTTATTATATTTATTATAATATTTATTATATTAATTATATATTATGATGAATTTTATTTTATAATATTAATATTTTAAATATTATTAAGATAACAATATATGATTTTACTTATTTTTTAATTTTTTATATTTTAAAATACTTTTTACATTTTTTGCTAAGAAAAGAAAAGACCAGGGATAAAGTGAAGCCACATGTATTCTTTACATAATTAAAGCTGCAAGTTGTACATGGTTTTATTCAAAATGAAGTCACAGGTTACCTGCGACATCTAATGTGACTTTCAAATTAGCTAAATAATCTTAATTTTATAAATAAAATTTAAATAATTATATTTTAATAAATATTTATTAAAATAATATTTTTTTTTAAAACTCGATAAATCAGTCTTCCTAGTCCCCGTTGAATGCTTGGAAGTGGACAGCATGATTGGGGTGTTACGTGGTGTTTATGGAGCTGGATAATAGAATTTGGCTAAGTGGCGTTTAAAGCTTGTAGATGTTTTTGTTTGGACCAAGTGGTAAGTGGAATTCAGGTTTGAAGAGACACGTGAAGTCCAATGAAGTATTGCTTGGAAAGTGGATACGTGAAGGCTTAATTTGTTAATCACTTTAAACATACCTTGAATGTTAAACACATTTGACCAAAATCTTGGGATTCATGTCAACTAAATTCTATAGCTCCTGGTTTAATTATATTTAAACTTTATTTTGAATTCTGTTTGAACCCTATTAACCTGCGGATTGGACTCTTTTTATTAACGATCATTTTTCTGGTAATAAACAAATAAAAATATTAATTTTTAAATAAGAAGTATTAATTAATATATAAAATAATATTTTTATTAATATATTTATAGAACTCACCAATCATTTTGTAAGAGCTACAAATTTAACGGTTGTTAATGATTAGCCCAAGAGACTTAGCTACAAGTATTATAATATAATTAAATTAAATTAAATTATGAATCAAGTCCTCATTAATTTAAATTAGATTTAATTTAATTAAACTTGATTTAATGAAAGGCTAATTGGTTTAATTATCAAAGTTGGATTTGGATTACAACTCTAATTGGATTATGACTGAGAACATTTTTGAATTCGATTCGAATTTAATTCAAATTGGACTCAAATTGAACTTGAATTGAAATTCAATCAAAATAGGTCACCTTGATTCAAGAGGATTGGGTTTTCTCTCTCTTTTAGGCATGTAAAATGGGGGTGGGGCACTGATTTTGGTGCTTCCTCATTTGTATGCACAAGAAAAGAAGAGGTGCAAACTTTAGCCTCCCTTATTTTGGGACTCTATAGATAAAACCTGTCCTAAACATATTTCATATTTGAAATAGAGGTGGTTTAGATTGCTTCTTATCAGATCGTAGGTATCGGATTAGTGATGCTTATGCGACAAACATATAAAGCAGAAGAGAGGGGCCGGTGCACAAAGTTATTATTCTCATTATAGAATTTTTTGCGTTACTCTCTTCTAACCATCCCTCCTATTCTCTTTCTTCCTTTCATTTACATATCCAAAAATCTGAGAGAAGAATCTAGAGAGAGAGAGGATCAGGGAGAAGAAAAGAATTTTCTTCTTCCCTTGGCATCCTTGAAAAATATCCCATTGATCTGCATGAAGGGTTTGCGCAAAAGCTACAGATTTTTTTCAAGATCTAAAAGAAAAGATCAAATTCAAGCCCAAAAGGTAGTGCTTGCAAGATACTAGCACACCGATAGCACTTGAGGTTCGATCAGTGTCATGCCCAATATGGATACTACTAAAGGTCGGGCATGTATAAAGCTTTGATAGAAATGCTGAGAATCCACCAGATCTGACATAATCAAGATAGAAAAAGGAAAGTTGATGCGGGACAAACTGTGAAAAAAAATATATATATGAAAAAAAAGAATTTATTTGAATAAAAAAATTAGAAAAAATAACTTGGGCCTGGTTGAACCTAGCATGAAGGTAATTTCTTAGTGACCAATGATCCACCCCTCTAAAATAATCCTGATCAGGGTCCGTCACGCATCAATTTTTGGTATCACAGCGAGGGTTAGTCTAGGTTAGTTAATTTTATTTTAATTATATTATTTGTAAAAAAAATATTCAGTCTGCAGATGATGTGCGTAATGGAGCCAGTAGATTGCTGAAGCTTGACTCGATTTAGTCGAGTTCTCCCCACCTCAGGGGAATGATAGGGACATCGACCAGCCCAGCCTAGAAGCAAGCCCAGAACCTGAAGCCCAG
This sequence comes from Areca catechu, assembly GCA_021397845.1. Classification (NCBI taxonomy): domain Eukaryota; kingdom Viridiplantae; phylum Streptophyta; class Magnoliopsida; order Arecales; family Arecaceae; genus Areca; species Areca catechu. Next base: position 75,968,717 of record CM038041.1, read on the forward strand.
CCCAAAATCCAACCTAGCATAAAACCTGAAGGCCAGCCCAGCCCAAACCTTGAAGCCCCAGAATTTGAAATCGATGCAGCACATATCCCGGAGCAACATGGATCCCAGAGCACATCCAAATGAAGATATGTATAATTTTTTTATGAGTGTACAAGGGATTGGGATATCTTGAAATTTTAGGATTAGTCTCCATATATTTTTATTGTTGTTTTAGAATTTAGATGTATTAGTTTATTTTTTTTAAAATAAATAGTTTGAATGTGTTAGGATTGAGGTTGAGGTATCTCAAGGATAAAGGATATCTCATATTAGCCTATGTATAATTATTTTATTGATCAAATAAAAGGAGACGATGAATATTTGGGAAGAGAAAAAATGAAAACTCTTGATTAAGAAGAGGGTGCATCACTCCTGGTTAAGAAGAGGGTGCTGATACCCTACATGGTCGCTCTGGTTAAGAGTGGGCACTGAAGCCTGGGTGGGAAACCCAACCATGGTTTCTACTTTTTCTTCCTAAATTTTTATTGTCTTTCTTCTACAACTCATGTTCTTAATCTCTGATCACCTGTTTCTTTGGATTACCGAACTCTTCTCTCTTCCCCATGCTGTTCTAATCCCGAACAGTACAATTGTCGAATACTCCAGCCCATCGTCAATCAACCACCGAGTAATCTTTCCCTAATCTGCCCGACCACCATCTTCCCGGATCTGCCCGACCAAGCCACAGACCCATCAAACGCCTTCCCTGAAGTCTTCCCCGATTCTTCCTTCCACTACCATGGAGAAGCCATCATCCGCCAATCCTTCCTTAAAACCATCGCCTCCATCGACCACCGCTGCTCTCTTCATCCTGTGACAAGGATCGCCGATCATCAGCGATCCATAGCCGCCAGTCTATCACCAATTCCATCACCATTCTGCCCTCTTCCGTCTGGAGCCCCACAGCCGCCTTCTCCACCTCACTCATCTCTGGTCATTCCATCTCTGAATCCGGCATCATCCCCTCTAAGCCACAGCAGCCGACGACCATGCACCGTCTGCCCAGATTCAAGCCTGCACCAACCATCGACCTCTTATGCCCCCAGCGAAAGATCCACCTATGCCACTGCCGGCCGACCGCGGGTGATGCTCCTGCCCGAAGCCCACTCCACCGGCATGTCTGATCCCTCATCTCTCCATCGGATCGATGCTGTGCCACCAACCGGATCTCCTCGATCACAAGCAGCCAATGACCGAGATCCACTATCAAGCCTCAGTCTCTGCCCGATCCCATGTCACGCATGCTATTCTGCAGCCGCAGATCATCACAACGCCCATCCCACCAAAATGACACCCTACCACTATATTCCTCCCAAGTACCTCCATTGGAGAGCGTGCTAGTGAACTCGTCCAAAGTCCCTCCTCTGCTCCCTGATTTTGATCCATGGAGAAGAAGGAGAAACCTTCACGTGAAAGGGATATGCCCTACAAGCCAAACAATATTGTATCTCCTAAATCAATGTAATTGACAATATTTTAATAAAGGCATTATTTTTCGTCATACGCTGTGTTTTATTATGATGAACCCCATATATTAGGGCTATGATATTAGGGTTATGATGAGATCATACCAGTGAGACCTAAAGTCTTAAAACCTTAATCTAAAATATTCCTAGTCAAAGGAACCCTGAGTAGGGGATCAGGGTTTTTCCGTTAAGACTAGCACATCCCATGTATACTGGAAAGGGTGACTGCTCTCACAGTTAATTGTGTATGACACTAATACTAGGATGTGGGTGCTCATTAGTGAATAAGTTCACTGATATGATCCAACTTGAGAACATCTAATGGAGTCTTAGCTACATGTCAATGGAAGGTTCTCATAGTGGGAGTGGTACAAGTAATCCTTTGACCTAAGACTGCCATAAGTACCTTATGTACACGAACCCATCCTTTGGTTCAATCCTAATCATGACATTGAGTCATGAACAGGATTGATACTAGGAATGGTGAATTGTATATGAAGGTAATGAGTAGGTCAACACGGAATCGATCACTCTTAGTAAGAGGAGATTGCATCCAGCTAGTTATCAATCGGATGATGATTTAGGGAATCTTTGATCAAAGTAAAGATATTGGAGATGGTTTCTAATATCAAGATAATTGAATCATCAATATAAGATTGAGCTAGAAATAAATATAATATTGGATTTGACATATATCCATATCCATAATTATATTTTGGGTGCAGGCTGATCGAAAGATTTAATTGTATGGTAACTTTCTACTGAAGGATAGTTTTGGTAGAATTTCTATATCTTCCGGGTAGACATGACACGTTGCTAGACGTCAATCTTGTCTTATGGGTTGATCAAATTTAAAGATCACTTATTAGGAAGAGTCCTAATTGATCAAGTCAGGTAAGATCGTTTTGACCTAAATCAATTAGAAAGAGTTCTAATCAAGTTAGGCCAACTTGTACTCAGACCTACTGCCGGCTGGATATGGAACCCAATGGGTCACACACTTAAGAGGATTGATCAAGAGTTTAATTTGTAATTAAATCATCTTTGCAGGATAACACTCTAGCAGGTGTTGCAAACCATTGCTTCTATTCGAATTAGGATTCCAAATTGGATCAATTTGGGTTCTAACTGGACCAAATTAGACCATAATTGAATATATATAGGACTTTGGGCTAACCCATGGCTAAGACTATATCTTAATTAACACCCAAGCCCATCCATATAGGCCGCCCAAGATTTTGTGGACGTGGATAAGAGGAAAGACTCCACGCGCACATGGACTCTTCATGCGCGCGTGAAGTCTTCTTATTTCACTGCATTTTTTTCTTCTTGGCCGGTTATTCCCTATTAGCGCATCTCCTAATGACCATTAGATGGTCATCTAACGGTTTGGGGGATTTTGAGAAAGAAAGAAGGCGCTAACTCTTCTTGGTTGCGTGAAATAACGTCTCTTCGGAGACTGAAACATCGCGACTTCTTTCTTCTTAAAACTTCACGACTTTTCTTTTAGGAAGAGCCGTGAGTTTGAATCTGAAGGGCTGTAAGAAGGAAGGAGAGGGCGTGAGAAATGTGGAAAGCCGGGAGAAATAGTTTATGGAGAGTTGTGAAGACATCTTTTTGTAGTCTATTTAAGAAACAGAGGCTTCAAGTGTTTTTCTGATGTACGACAGAAGTCTTTTTATTTTTCTTTCCTTTCCAGGAGATTGATTCCTCCTTAGCTTGTTTAGGACATAAGAGTTTCCCTTTTACAGAGTTCTCTTCTCTATTGAAACTCAAGTCTAAAACAAGAGATAGGAAGAATCTCTCGAACGGTAAAAGAAAAGAAGATATACACCTTTTATTCCTTTTTTTTTTTTACATCAAGACATTAGTGTCTTAAATCCTCCTCCTCCTTCAATACAAGAGTGTATTCTTAGGACAAGGTCTTAAGAAAGGGAGAGGAAGAAAAAGAAAGGAAGTAAGAAGTCCCTGCCGTGGAGTTTTTCAGCCATAGTCCTCTTGAGTTCTAGGGGAAGAATTCAAGTGAAGGAACTTTTGAAGAAGCAAGCATCTTGATCAATTTTCTTGTGGATCACCATTCTAGGGTGGACATTTGCACTCCTGGTGAATTCAAAAGGGTCATTCAACATCAAGTTTCGATTCTACATCAAAATTGGATTTAGCGATAACAGGTTGGTGTCCTAATTCTAATAGTGTAGGTTTGCATGTTTTTCATATGTTTTAATCCTGAATAAGGAGATCCTGGCTAAGGGTTTTGGTGTAAATTTCATCATTTTGAAATTATCTTTTCCACTGTGGCGCACTGGAACCTTTCAGTGGTATCAGAGCCACCCTTTATTACAGTTAAAACATATGGAAATTAATTATATGTGTTTTTGTTGTAGTGTCGCATGTTAGGGTTTTAAACCATTGAATGCTGATACACTTAGCACATTTATGTGATGCATGTATGTTTGATAATTTATGTATGATGTGTGTCACTAATTAGGGTTTTTCACTCAAACCCTAATTATTATAGAGATATGTTTAGTTTTGAAGTCATCATACTGAAATAAGGTTGCCCTGGCATAATGGTGGATCCATTATTTGGTAAATGGTTGTCCTAGTATGATGACACACTTAGCACATATTTTCTTTTTTATAAGAATGATATGTTGTTATAAATTTTATTAGGATGTGCTGGCAATTTATAAATCCCTCCTCTTAAAAATTATATTGAGTCTTAGTATATTTAACTGATAAGAATCACCAGTCATGATGAACAATTGATCATTTCGGTGTCTAGAAAGGTGGTTCTGGGAATGTAAAGAGAATTGTGGTTTTTAATTGGTTCCGTTGACTGACCTGGCCAATTTTTATTGGTGTCTAGGAAAGCAACGGGGGGACTCCCACATCTCTTCCACTTGCCTGGCCGATTTGATTAAATTTAAATCTTGACTAAAATGCTTAGTGTTAAAAATACTATATATATTGGCCATCCTTCATGCTGGATCGTTATTGTGTTATGAACCACATTAGGTTTGTTGTGTTATCTGTAAGACCTAATATGGTGATTGACATAATACTAGTCTAGTGCATAGAGATGCTTACAATATATTCAGTATAATTCTTTGTTGTGTTGTCTGCAAGGGCATTATATTTAAGTATTGACTGTAAAGAAATTAAAGGGTCTTGACTTAACTAGAACATTAGGGTTTGTTGTGTCTTCTGCAAGACAAATAATTTTCTAGAGGCCAAGTTACTTTTTGAGAATTATATGAGATATAATTGGAAGAGTTTCCTACCTTTAAGCTTATAAAAGATTTGTTGTATTTTCTACATGATCTTTTATAAGTTATTAGGATCTCAATCTCACTAAGAAAAACCTATCAGGGTTTTTTCTCGATTATCATAGTGAGGGCTATGATTTTCGATAAAATAGTGGGAAACATAATTAAATTAAAAACCTAATTTAATTATGTATGTCATTTCATGATTGTTTGCTTATGTATTGTTCTTTGTTAAATGTAGATAAATGGTATCTTCATTATCACTACGAAGTATCTTAGATACCAACAAACTGACTGGTCCAAACTATGTGGACTGGTTGAGAAATTTAAAGATTGTGCTAAGTTCAGAAAAACTTTCTTATATTCTTGATATCCCTAGTCTTAATCCACTAGGGGACGATGCCACACAGGAAGATATGGCAACATACAAAATGTGGCAGAATGACTCCCTCACTGTCAAGTGTATCATACTAGCCTCTCTGACCAATGAGTTATAGAGACAGCATGAAAGCATGGATACTCAATCCATAATGCTCAATTTAAAAGAGCTTTATAGAGAACAAAGCAGAACTGCTAGATATGAAATATCTAAGCAGTTATTCCGTGCTAGGATGATAGAGGGAACATCCGTTCAGGATCATGTTCTGAAAGTAATTGACTTGATCACCAGATTGGGTCAATTAGGTTTTATTATGGTTGGGAAGTTGAATCAGGATTTAATACTGCAATTACTCCCAGAGTCATTTTCTCAGTTTGTCTTGAATTATCACATGAACAAACTGAACACTTCCTTGCCTGAGCTGTTAAATATGTTAAAAACAGCAGAGAGCCACATAAAGAAAGAAAAGGCTCCACTTCTTCTTATTGGTAAGACCAATAAGAAGAAATCAGGCAAAAAGGGTTTTAATAGGAAGCTAAACCCTAAGAGTGGCATCAATGAGAATAAGAAAGGAAAGAAGGCCTCCAAACAGTCGACCTGTTTCTTTTATGGCAAAGCGGGACATTGGAAAAGGAATTGCAAGGCTTACCATGCAACTATGAAGCCTGGTGCATCAGATGCGCCAAAAGGTATGTATGAGATACATGCTATATTGACATTAAATTCATCTATTTCAAATACATGGGTATTGGATACCGCTTGTGGTTATCATATATGCAAATCTTTGCAGGACCTCCACAAGCTTAAAGTATTGAAGGAAGGTGACTTCAATCTCTACGGTTCTAGTGGTGATATCATCCAAGCAGAAGCTATAGGTACCTATATTCTGAAGTTGCCTTCAGGGAAGATCTTGGAGTTAGAAAATTTTTATTATATACCTAAGATTATTAGGAACATTAAATATATTTCCTTGTTATTAAAACAAGGATATGTAATGGATGTAACGAGCACTGGTTGCTCGATAATGTTATCTAATGAATTTGTTTGTTCTGGCATATTTAGCAATGGGCTCTTAACTCTTCCTTCCAATGATAGTGTTTTTCATGTCAATAATAAAAGAAAAAGAGAACACTTTAATAATACTTTACTTTGGCATCATCGACTTGGTCATGTTAATGAGTCTAGGATAAGCAAGTTATACAAGGAGAAATTCCTTGATCCTTATGAATATAAATCATTAGGGACTTGCAAATCATGTCTCATGGGTAAGATGACCAAGACTCCATTTACTGGACATGGAGAAAGGTCAACTGAGTTATTAGGACTTATACATACTGATGTATGTGGTCCAATGACGACTTAGGCCAGAGGTGGATACTCATATTTTATCATTTTTACATATGATTTATCTAGGTTCAGATATGTGTATGTTATGAAACATAAATCTGAAGCCTTTGATAAATTTAAGGAGTGTCAAAGTATGGTCGAAAAACAAACCGGGAAAAGAATTAATGTTCTTCGGTCTGATCGAGGAGGAGAATACTTATCCACGGAGTTTTTAGACTATCTTAAAGTTAATGGAATTCTTTCTTAATGGACCGCTCCTTATACACCACAGCTAAATGGTGTAGCTAAAAGGAGGAATCAAACCTTATTAGATATGGTACGATCCATGATGTGCTTCATAAATTTATCCATTTCCTTCTGGGGTCATGCCCTAGAAACTGCTGTTTACATTCTGAACAAAGTACCTTCTAAATCCGTTTTTAGTACTCCGTATGAGATTTGGAGTGGAAAGAAATCATATCATAAATATTTTAAGATATGGGGATGTCCAGCTTATGTTAAAAGAAATTTTGGACATAAGTTGGAAGCTAAAGTGGATAAATGTCTATTTGTAGGATATCCTTGAGAGTGTAGAGGATATCTGTTTTACCATCCTACTGAACAAAAGATTTTTATCATCAGGCATGCCATTTTTCTAGAAAAAGAGTTTATTTTAGAAAAAGGCAATGGTAGAACTGTTAAACTTGGAGAAGTATAAGAAACACAGATAGACAATTCTCAACTATTAGAATATATAGATAGGTCAGAACCAGAACACAAAACTCCTCCCCGTAGGTCTGATAGAGTGCCACGGGCACCTGAGAGGTATGGGTTTATTATTGAAAATAATGAATCCCAAGTCATTCAAAATGATGAACCTCTGACCTATACGAAAGCTATCTTGAGTAGTGACTCAGATAGATGGCAAGAAGCCATGGAATCCAAGATAGACTCTATGTATGTCAACCAAGTATGGTCTTTGGTCGATGCACCAGAGGGGGTTAATCCTATTGGGTGCAAATGGGTCTATAAGAAAAAGATTGGGGCTGATGGCCAAGTTGAAACCTATAAAGCCAGATTAGTGGCAAAAGGTTTTAGACAAAAACAAGGAATTGATTATGATGAAACATTCTCACCTGTAGCCATGCTCAAATCAATTCGGATTTTACTTGCTATAGCAACATACCACGATTATGAGATCTGGCAAATGGATGTGAAGATTGCTTTCCTCAATGGTTTCCTTGAGGAAGAAGTCTACATGTCACAACCAAAAGGTTTTATTTCAAAGAATAAACCTAATCAAGTATGCACGCTACAGAAATCTATTTATGGATTGAAACAAACTTCAAGGAGTTGGAACATCCATTTTGATGAAACTATTAAACGGTTAGGTTTTATCAAAAATGTGGATGAACCCTGTGTTTATAAGAAGACTAGTGGGAGTGCCATAGTCTTCTTGGTTCTGTATGTACATGACATACTCCTTATTGGGAATCATATCCCAATGTTACAATCAGTCAAGGTTTGGCTATCAAACCAGTTTTCCTTGAAAGATTTGGGAGAAGCATCCTATATACTAGGTATTAAGATTTATAGAGATAGGTCTAAGAGGATGCTAGGTTTATCCCAGTCAAGGTACATTGACTTAGTGCTGAAAAGGTTCAGCAGAGGTTATCTTCCTATGACTCAAGGCAAACATCTTTCCAAAAGAATGTCTCTTAAGACACCCGAAGAATGAAATAGAATGAATTCCATACCTTATGCTTCGACAATAGGATCCATAATGTATGCCATGTTATGTACCAGGCCTGATGTGGCATATGCTTTAGGCATTGTCAGTAAGTTTCAGGCTGATCCAGGAGAGGATCATTGGAAAGCAGTTAAAAATATTCTTAAGTACCTGAGAAGGACTAAGGATATTTTTCTGGTTTATGGTGGTTCTGATCTTAAACTAGAAGCATATTCTGATTCTAGTTTTCAATCAGACATTGATGATAGCAAATCCATTTCGGGATATGTTTTTACCCTAAATGGTGGAGCGGTGAGTTGGATGAGTACTAAGCAGCAGACTTTAGCTGACTCAACCACAGAGGCAGAATACATAGCTGTCAGTGAAGCCGTTAAGGAAGCAGTCTGGATGAAGAAGTTCATCACAGAGTTGGGTGTTGTTCCTGAGATTGAAAACCCAGTGCCACTTTACTGTGACAACACTGGAGCTATTGCTCAAGCTAAGGAACCAAGAGCTCATCATAAGTCCAAGGACATTCTGAGACGCTTCCATCTCATCCGAGAAATAGTCGAAAGACAAGATGTCTACATAAATAGAGTTGATACAAAGAACAACATAGCAGACCCATTCACTAAGCCTCTACCACAGCAAGATTTTGATCGCCACCTCGAGGGTATGGGGTTAAGATTTAAAGGCGATTGGCTTTAGTGCTAGTGGGAGATTGAAAGGGATATGCCCTACAAGCCAATCAATATTGTATCTCCCAAAACAATGTAATTGACAATATTCTAATAAAGGCATTATTTTTTGTCATACGCTGTGTTTTATTATGATGAACCCCATAGATTAGTGCTATGATTTTAGGGTTATGATGAGATCATACCAGTGAGACCTAAAGTCTTAAAACCTTAATCTAAAATATTCCTAGTCAGAGGAACCCTGAGTAGGGGATCAGGGTTTTTCCAGTAAGACTAGCACATCCCATGTATACTGGAAAGGGTGATTGCTCTCACAGTCACTTGTGTATGATACTAATACTAGGATGTGGGTGCTCATTAGTGAATGAGTTCACTGATATGATCCAACTTGAGAACATCTAATGGAGTCTTAGCAACATATCAATGGAAGGTTCTCATGGTGGGAGTGGTACAAGTAATCCTTTGACCTGAGACTGCCATAAGTACTTTATGTACATGAACCCATACTTTTGTTCAATCCTAATCATGACATTGAGTCATGCACAGGATTGATACTGGGAATGGTGAATTGTATATGAAGGTAATGAGTAGGTCAACAAGGAATCGATCACTTTTAGTAAGAGGAGATTGCATCCTGCTAGTTATCAATCGGATGATGATTCAGGGAATCTTTGATCAAAGAAAAGATATTGAAGATGGTTCCTAATATCAAGATAATTAAATCATCAATATAAGATTGAGCTAGAAATAAATATAATATTGGATTTGACATATATCCATATCCATAATTATATTTTGGGTGCAGGCTGATCGAAAGATTTAATTATACGGTAACTTTCTACTGAAGGGTAGTTTTGGTATTTCACCAGAATTTCCATATCTTCCGGGTAGACATGACACGTTGCTAGACGTCAATCTTGTCTTGTGGGTTGATCAAATTTAAAGATCACTTATTAGGAAGAGTCCTAATTGATCAAGTCAGGTAAGCTCGTTTTGAGCTAAATCAATTAGAAAGACTTATAATCAAGTTAGGTCAACTTGTACTCAGACCTACTGCCGGCTGGATATGGAACCCAATGGGTCACACACTTAAGAGGATTGATCAAGAGTTTAATTTGTAATTAAATCATCTTTGCAGGATAACACTCTAGCAGGTGTTGCAAATCCTTGCTTCTATTCGAATTGGATTCGAATTAGGGATCTGAATTGGATCAATTTGGATTCTAATTGAACCTAATTAGACCCTAATTGAATATATATAGGACTTTGGGCTAACCCATGGCTAAGACTACATCTTAATTAACACCCAAGCCCATCCATATAGGCCGTCCAAGATTTTGTGCGCGTGGATAAGAGGAAAGACTCCACGCGCGCATGGACTCTTCATGCGTGCGTGAAGTATTCTTATTTCACCTCATTTTTTTTCTTCTTAGCCGGTTATTCCCTATTAGTGCATCTCCTAATGACCATTAGATGGTCATCTAACGGTTTGGGAGATTTTGAGAAAGAAAGAAGGCGCTAAATCTTCCCGGTTGCACGAAATAACATCTCTTCGGAGACCGAAACATCGCGACTTCCTTCTTTTTAAAACTTCATGACTTTTCTTTTAGGAAGAGCCATGAGTTTGAATCTAAAGGGCTGTGAGAAGGAAGGAGAGGGCATGAGAAATGTGGAAAGCCGGGAGAATTAGTTTACGGAGAGTTGTGAAGACATTTTTTTGTAGTCTATTTAAGGAACATAGGCTTCGGGTGTTTTTCTGATGTACGACAGAAGTCTTTTTATTTTTCTTTCCTTTCCAGGAGACTGATTCCTCCTTAGCTTGTTTAGGACACAAGAGTTTCCCTTTTACAGAGTTCTCTTCTTTGTTGAAACTCAAGTCTAAAACAAGAGATAGGAAGAATCTCTCGAAAGGTAAAAGAAAAGAAGATATTCTCCTTTTATTCCTTCATTTTTTTTACATCAAGACATTAGTGTCTTAAATCCTCCTCCTCCTTCAAGACAAGAGTGTATTCTTAGGACAAGGTCTTAAGAAAGGGAGAGGAAGAAAAAGAATGGAAGTAAGAAGACCCTGCCATGGAGTTTTTCAGCCATAGTCCTCTTGTGTTCTAGGAGAAGAATTCTAGTGAAGGAACTTTTGAAGAAGCAAGCATCTTGATCAATTTTCTTGTGGATCACCATTGGAGGGTGGACATTTGGATGCCTGGTGAATTCAAAAGGGTCATTCAACATCAAGTTTTGATTCTACATCAAAATTGGATTTAGCGATAACAGGTTGGTGTCCTAATTCTAATAGTGTAGGTTTGCATGTTTTTCATATGTTTTAATCCTGAATAAGGAGATCCTGGCTAAGGGTTTTGGTGTAAATTTAATCATTTTGAAATTATCTTTTCCACTGTGGTGCACTGGAACCTTTCAGGGGTATCAGAGCCACCATTATTACAGTTAAAACATATGGAAATTATTTATATGTGTTTTTGTTGTAGTGTCGCATGTTATGGTTTCAAACCCTTGAATGCTGATACACTTAGCACATTTATGTGATGCATGTATGTTTGATAATTTATGTATGATGTGTGTCACTAATTAGGGTTTTTCACTCAAACCCAAAATATTATAGAGATATGTTTAGTTTTGAAGTCATCATACTGAAATAAGGTTGCCCTGGCATAATGGTGGATCCATTATGTGGTAAATGGTTGTCCTAGTATGATGACACACTTAGCACATATTTTCTTATTTATAAGAATGATATGTTGTGATAAATTTTATTAGGATGTGCTGGCAATTTATAAATCATTCCTCTTAAAAATTATATTGAGTCTTAGTATATTTGACTGATAAGAATCACCAGTCATGATGAACAATTGATCATTTCGATGTCTAGAAAGGTGGATCTGGGAAGGTAAAGAGAATTATGGTTTTTAATTGGTTCCGTTGACTGACCTGGCCAATTTTTATTGGTGTCTAGGAAAGCAACGGGGGGACTCCCACATCTCTTCCACATGCCTGGCCGATTTGATTAAATTTAAATCTTGACTAAAATGCTTAGTGTTAAAAATATTATATATATTGGCCTTCCTTCATGCTGGATCGTTATTGTGTTATGAACCACATTAGGTTTGTTGTGTTATCTGCAAGACCTAATATGGTGATTGACATAATACTAGTCTAGTGCATAGAGATGCTTACAGCATATTCAGTATAATAATTTGTTGTGTTGTCTGCAAAGGCATTATATTTAAGTATTGACTGTAAAAAAATTAAAGGGTCTTGACTTAACTAGAACATTATGGTTTGTTGTGTCTTCTGCAAGACAAATAATTTACTATAGGCCAAGTTACTTCTTGAGAATTATATGAGATATAATTGGAAGAGTTTCCTACCTTTAAGCTTATAAAAGATTTGTTGTGTTTTCTGCAAGATCTTTTATAAGTTATTAGGATCTCAATCTCACTAAGAAAAACCTATCAGGATTTTTTCTTGATTATGATTGTGAGGGCTATGATTTTTAAAAAAATAGTGGAAAACATAATTAAATTAAAGACCTAATTTAATTATGTATGTCATTTCATGATTGTTTGCTTATGTATTGTTCTTGGTTAAATGTAGATAAATGGCATCTTCATTATCACTATGAAGTATCTTAGATACCAACAAACTGACTGGTCCAAACTATGTGGACTAGTTGAGAAATTTAAAGATTATGCTGAGTTCAGAAAAACTTTCTTATATTCTTGATACCCCTAGTCTTAATCTACTAGGGGACGATGCCACACAGGAAGATATGGCCACATACAAAATGAGGCAGAATGACTCCCTCACTGTCAAGTGTATCATACTAGCCTCTCTGACCAATGAGTTATAGAGACAGCATGAAAGCATGGATACTCAATCCATAATGCTTAATTTAAAAGAGCTTTATGGAGAACATAGTAGAACTGCTAGATATGAAATATCTAAGCAGTTATTCCGTGCTAGGATGACAAAGGGAACATCCATTCCGGATCATGTTCTGAAAGTAATTGACTTGATCACCAGATTGGGTCAATTAGGTTTTATTATGGATGGGGAGTTGAATCAGGATTTAATCCTGCAATCACTCCCAGAGTCATTTTCTCAGTTTCTCTTGAATTATCACATGAACAAACTGAACACTTCCTTGCCTGAGCTGTTAAATATGTTAAAAATAGCGGAGAGCCACATAAAGAAAGAAAAGGCTCCACTTCTTCTTATTGATAAGACCAATAAGAAGAAATCAGGAAAAAAGGGTTTTAATAAGAAGCTAAACCCTAAGAGTGGCATCAATGAGAATAAGAAAGGAAAGAAGGCCTCCAAACAGTCGACCTGTTTCTTTTACCGCAAAGCGGGACATTGGAAAAGGAATTGCAAGGCTTACCTTGCAACTGTGAAGCCTGGTGCATCAGATGCGCCAAAAGGTATGTATGAGGTACATGCTATATTGATATTAAATTCATTTATTTCAAATACTTGGGTATTGGATACCGCTTGTGGTTATCATATTTGCAAATCTTTGCAGGACCTCCACAAGCCTAAAGTATTGAAGGAAGGTGACTTCAATCTCTACGGTTCTAGTGGTGATATCATCCAAGCAGAAGCTATAGGTACCTATATTCTGAAGTTGCCTTCAGGGAAGATCTTGGACTTAGAAAATTGTTATTATATGCCTAAGATTATTAGGAACAATAAATCTATTCCCTTGTTATTAAAACAAGGATATGTAATGGATGTAATGAGCATTGATTGCTAGATAATGTTATCTAATGAATTTGTTTGTTCTGGCATATTTAGCAAAGGGCTCATAACTCTTCCTTCCAATGATAGTGTTTTTCATGTCAATAATAAAAGAAAAAGAGAACACTTTAATAATACTTTACTTTGGCATCATCGACTTGATCATGTTAATGAGTCTAGGATAAGCAAGTTATGCAAGGAGAAATTCCTTGATCCTTATGAATATAAATCATTAGGGACTTGCAAATCATGTCTCATGGGTAAGATGACCAAGACTCCATTTATTGGACATGGAGAATGAAAGGATTATGCCCTATAAGCCAATATCTGTATCTCCCAGACCATTGTAAATTGACAAATTAATAAAGGCAATAATTTTTTCATCATTCGCTGTGTCATTATATGATGAACCCCATAGATTAGGGCTATGGTTGTAGGGCTATGATGAGATCATACCAGTGAGATCTAAGGCCTTAAAATCCTAATCTAGAATATTCCTAGTCATAGGAACCCTGAGTTGGGGATCAGGGTTTCCGGTAAGACTGGCACATCCTATGTATGCTGAAAAGGGTGACTGCTCTCACTGTCATTTGTGTAGGACACTAATACAAGGATGTGGGTGCTCATTAGTGAATGAGTTCACTGAATAGATCTAGTTTGAGAACATCTAATGGAGCCTTAGCTGCATGTCAATGGATGTTTCACATAGTGGGAGTTGTACAAGTAGTCCTATGACCTGAGACTGCCATAATACCTTATGTACATGAACCCATGCTTTGGTTCAATCTCAATCATGACACTGGGTCATGCACGAGGTTGATGCTGGGTATGGTGAATTGTATATGAAGGTATTGAGTAGGTCAACAAGGAATTGATCACTCCTAGTAGGAGGAGATTGCATCCAGCCAAATTAGGTCAGATGATGATTCAGAAAATCTTTGATCAAAGTACAGATATTAGAAATGATTTCTAATATCGAATTAATTGAATCATTAGTGTATGACTGAGCTGGGAATGAGTATAAACTGGATTTGACATGATTCCATATCCATAGTTATATTCGGGATGCAAGATGATTGAAGGATCGAATTATACGGGAACTTTCCACTGAAGGGTAGTTTTGGAATTACACCAGAATTTCCATATCTTCCGGGTAGACATGACACGTTGCTAGACGTCAATCTTGTCTTGTGGGTTGATCAAATTAAATGGTTTAATTGGATCACTAATTAGGAGGAGTCCTAATTGACTGACTCGAGTTAGCTCGATTTGACCTAAATCGATTAGAATGAGTTCTGATCAGATTAGGTCAACTTGCACTCGGATCCACTGCTGGCTAAGTATGGAACCCAATGGGTCACACACTTAGGACAGATAATCAAGGATTTAATTTGGAATTAAATCTCGTTTGCAGATGAACACACTAGCATGTGTTGCAAACCATGACTTCTACTTGAATCGGATTCGAGTTAGGGTTCCGATTTGGTCTTTTTTAGATCCAAATTCATACCGGTTTGAATCTAATTGAAGATTTAAAACGTTGGGCTAACAATAGGCTAGCAATTGGGCTAACCTAAGAGGCTAAACCCCTTTCCCACGTCGCCTAAAACCCCTTCCCCTCTCTTCCCACGCGCGCGCGCAAGGAGAAGAGTCCACACGCGCGTGGACTCTCTCCAAGTCGCGTCTTTGCGTGAAGAGAAATAAATTGACCGGCGTTTTTGGCTGATGAGGCGTGGATCAGAGTCCACCTAGGCGTGGACTCTTCAAAATTTGGAATTACCGTGAAAAAGAAAGAAAAAACTCCGAAGGGGCGCGACTCTTCTTTCTGCGCGCGCCCTTCTGAGTTTTTCACGATCCCTCTTCGCGTCTTTCCATCCCAAAGGTCGTGAGATTAATCCCAAAGGCCGTGAGATTAATCCCAAGGGCCGTGAGATTAAGAGAGAAGACGTGAGAAGGGAGAGAGGGATGTGAGAGGATTTTTCAGAAGGAGAAGGCGCCTCTCTGTCGCCTATTTAAGAAGAAGGCTTCACCGTAAAAATTAATTCCAGATTTTCTACGGCGAAGCCTTGCTTCTCTTTCCTTCTCCCTCTCCAGAAGACTGTTTCCCCCTCCTCTCTTTCTTCTTTGATTCCTTTACAGAGCCTAGGCTCTGTCGAATCTCAGAACAGAAGGAGAGTCAGAGAGAGAAACTCTCCGACGGTAAAGGAAGAAGGCGCCCCCTTTTTCCTTCTTTCTTACATTAAGACAACTTTGTCTTAATTTTCTTCTCCCTCCAAGACAAGCCTTGTCTCACTTTAGGACAAGGGATTATTCTTAAGACAAGAGTGTCTTAAGGGGCCAAAGTTGCCAAAAACTAGGAGAAGGGTAAGAGAGAAAGTTTTAGTCCCTGTTTGGCTAGAGGTGTCCTAGCCAATAGCCCATATATCAAGTTCTTGGGGTAGAACTTGATTGGAAGGAACCCAATTGAGGAGTCACTGTCTTGATCATCTGCCCGTGTGGATCACCATCGGAGGGCGGACAAGTGGACGCCTGGTGTGTTCAAAAGGTTACTCCATTTGGAGTTTATTTCTACATCAGATTGGATATAGCGATCTGAGGTTAGTATCTAAACTATGTTTAAATTTGGACATGCATGTAGTCATAAGTTTTAATTACTAATAAGGAGATTTTGGGATTAGGGTTCGGTCCTGATTTCATAAAGTTTTTGAAATCCACACTTCCGCACTGGTCACCGAACCTAACAGTGGTATCAGAGCCATCCTTATTAGGATTAAAACTTATGAAGTTCAATTCATGATGTAGTATCATGTTAAAGTTTTTATATTGATGCACAGTGCATGTCTTTGATTGAACATGAGTTTGATGATTGCCACCAGTTAGGGTTTTCCACTGAAACCCTAATTGTCTTAGAGATATGAGTAGCCCTGGAGCCATCATACTGAAATAAGGTTGCCCTGGCATAATGGTGTATCCATTATGTGGTAAATGGTTGTCCTAGTATGATGGCACACATTTCACATATTTGCTTAGTTTAAAGCATGTATTAATATATGTGATAGCTTTTAATTGAATGTGCTGGCATTGCATGAACCCCTCTTAAAATTATATTAAGTGGTAGTATAGTTAACCGATAAGCATTATTAGTCATGATGGATAATTAGTCATTTCGGTGTCTAGAAAGGTGGTTCTGGGAAGGTAAAGGGAATCGTGGTTTTTAATTGGTTCCGTTGACTGACCTGGCCAATTTTAAATTGGTGTCTAGGAAAGCGACGGGGGGACCCCCACATCTCTTCCACTAGCCTGGCCGATCTGATTGATTTAATTCTTGACTAACATGCTTGGTGTTAAAATACTATTATTGGCCTTCCTTCATGATAGGTCATCATTGTGTTATGATCTATACTAGGTTTGTTGTGTACACACAAGACCTAATATGGTGACTAACACAATTTTTGGCCTAATACATTATTTGTTTATGGCATGATTTAAAGTAATATTTTGTTGTGAACACACAAGGGTATTACTATTAAAGTCATGACTATATGGCTATGAAGGGTCTTACTTAACTAAAATATTATAGTTTGTTGTGTATACACAAGGCTATTAATATTTTAGAGGCCGAGATAAGTTGAGAATTGTACAGGTTACAATTGGAAAGAGTTTTCCTACCTATGAACTTATATAAGATTTGTTGTGTACACACAAGGTCTTTTATGAGGGATTGGGATCTCAACCCCACTAAGAAAGATCAATTAAGGTTTTCTCGATCATCGTATGGAGGGTTATGATGCTCGATAAAATAGTGGGAGACATAATTAAATTAAAGTCCTAATTTAATTATGTGTTGTCATTTCATGGTTGTTTGCTTATGTTTTCGTTCTTTGTTTAAATGTAGATAAATGGCCTCTTCACTCTCACTCCGTAGTATTTTAGATGCCAACAAATTGACTGGGCCGAATTATGTTGATTGGCTGAGAAATTTGAAAATAGTACTCAGTCAAGAAAGAATTTCCTATATTCTTGATACCCCGATTTTGGAACCACCAAGGGAAGATGCCTCGTAAGAGGAGAAGACCACATATAATATGTGGCAAAATGACTCACTTACTGTCAAATGTGTTATGCTTGCCTCTATGACTAACAAGTTACAGAGGCAGCATGATAGCATGGATACTAACTCCATACTGCTAAATTTAAAAGAGCTTTATGGAGAACACAGTAGAACTGCTAGATATGAAATATCTAAGCAGTTGTTCCGTGCAAGGATGACAGAAGGTACATCAGTACAAGACCATGTATTAAAGATAATTGATCTAATCACTCGATTAGGTCAATTAGGTTTTGTAATGGATGGGGAGTTGAATCAAGACTTGATCTTGCAATCACTCCCAGAGTCATTTTCACAGTTTGTTCTTAATTACCATATGAACAAACTTAATTCTTCCTTGCCTGAGCTGTTGAATATGTTGAAAACAGCAGAGAGCCATGTAAAGAAAAATAAGGCTCCAGTTCTTCTTGTGGATAAGAAGAAGACAGGCAAAAGGGGTTCCAATAAGAGGATGAATCCCAAAGGGGGCATTAAGAAGAAGAAAGGAAAGAAGGCCTCCGGACAGATGACCTGCTTTCATTGTGGCAAGCCGGGTCATTGGAAAAGAAACTGCAAGGTTTACCTTGCAAGTTTGAAGCCTGGTGCATCAGAGGCACCAAAAGGTATGAAAGAAGTTCATACTATTTTGTCATTGGATTCTTCCATTTCAAATACTTGGGTGTTGGATACCGCCTGTGGTCATAACATCTGCAAATCATTGCAGGGACTTCAGGGGCTTAAAGTATTGAAGGAAGGTAACTTTGAGCTCTACGGTGCTGGAGGGGACCCCATCCAAGCAGAAGCTGTAGGGACTTATGTTTTGAAGTTACCTTCAGGGAAGATCTTGGAGCTAAGGAATTGTTACTATATGCCAAAAATCATTAGAAATATCATATCTGTACCCTTGTTACTTAAACAAGGATATACTATGAATGTAATGAGCAGTGGCTGCTCAATTTCTTTATCTAATGAAATTATATGTTATGGCATATTCTGCAATGGTCTCTTAACTCTTTCCACTAATGACAATGTTTTTCATGTTTCTAACAAACGGAAAAGAGATGATGTTAACAATACCTTACTTTGGCATTGTCGACTTGGACATATTAGTGAGACTAGGATTAACAAGTTATACAAAGAAAATTTCTTTGATCCTTATGACTATGAGTCATTAGGAACTTGTGAATCATGTCTCATGGGTAAGATGACCAAGACTCCATTTAGTGGACATGGAGAAAGGACAAAAGAGTTATTAGGACTCATACACACAGATGTATGTGGGCCTATGACAACTCAAGCCTATGGTGGATACTCATACTTCATCACATTTACTGATGATTTTTCAAGGTATGGATTTGTGTATCTAATGAAACATAAGTCCGATGCTTTTGAAAAATTCTTAGAGTATCAAAGTATGGTAGAGAAACAGACAGGAAAAAGTATAAAGATCCTCCGATCAGATAGAGGAGGTGAATACTTATCCACTGAGTTTCTTGATCACCTAAAAGATAAGGGGATCATCTCTGAATGGACTCCTCCTTACACACCACAATTAAATGGTGTTGCTGAAAGGAGGAATCGTACTTTATTGGATATGGTACGATCCATGATGTGCTTCACGGAGTTACCTTTTTCTTTCTGGGGATATGCTTTGGAAACAGCAACTCATATCTTGAATAGAGTACCATCCAAAACTGTCTCTAGCACTCCATATGAATTATGGAGAAGTAAGAAGCCCAATCTTAAGTATATTAAGATATGGGGATGTCCAGCCTATGTAAAAAGGAATTTTGGACATAAACTAGATGCTAGAGCAGACAAATGTCTATTTATCGGATATCCTAGAGATAGTATAGGATATGTGTTCTACCACCCTACTGAACAAAAAGTTTTGGTCAGTAGGCATGCCACTTTTATGGAAAAGGAATTTATCCTACAAAAGGGCACTGGTAGAAATATCGAACTTAATGAGATTCAACAAATAGACACTTCTCAGTCAAGTAACAACATAGTTAATATAGAACCTGAACACACTCCTATCCGTAGGTCTGATAGGGTGCGACAGGCACCTGAGAGGTATGGGTTCATAATTGAAAATAATGAAGCCCAAATCATTCAAAATGATGAGCCTCTAACCTATACGGAAGCAGTCATGAGTAGAGACTCAGACAAATGGCTGGAAGCCATGAGATCCGAGATGGACTCCATGTATGTCAACCAAGTATGGTCTTTGGTTGATGCACCAGAGGGTATTAACCCTATTGGGTGTAAATGGGTCTATAAAAGGAAGATTGGGGCAGATGGCCAAGTTGAAACTTATAAAGCCAGATTGGTGGCTAAGGGTTTCAGACAAAAACAGGGAATAGATTATGATGAAACATTTTCCCCTGTTGCCATGCTCAAATCCATTCGGATTATGCTTGCTATAGCAGCATATCATGATTATGAGATCTGGCAAATGGATGTAAAAACTGCATTCCTCAATGGTTTCCTTGAGGAAGAGGTTTATATGTCACAACCAGAAGGTTTTGTCTTGGAGACTAAACCTAATCAGGTATGTAGGCTAAAGAAATCCATTTATGGATTAAAGCAAGCATCCAGGAGTTGGAACATCCGATTTGATAAAACAGTCAAAGAATTTGATTTTTTCAAAAATGAGGATGAACCTTGTGTGTACAAGAAGACTAGTGGGAGTGCCATAGTTTTCTTAGTTCTATATGTTGATGATATACTTATTATTGGGAATGATATCCCAATGTTACAATCAGTCAAAGTGTGGTTATCGAAACAGTTTTCCATGAAAGACTTGGGAGAAGCATCCTATATACTGGGTATAAAAATCTATAGAGATAGATCAAGAAGGATGCTTGGCTTGTCCCAGTCTAGGTACATTGACCAGGTGCTAAAGAGATTTAGCATGGAGGAAAGTAAAAGAGGTTACTTACCTATTGGTCATGGCATACGTCTTTCTAAGAGGATGTCTCCTAAGACACCTGAAGAAAGAAATAGAATGAGTTCTATACCTTATGCTTCGGCTATAGGGTCGATTATGTATGCTATGTTATGTACTAGGCCTGATGTGGCATATGCCTTGGGTGTAGCCAGTAGATTTCAGGCTGATCCAGGAGAGGATCACTGGAAGGCTATGAAAAATATTCTTAAGTACCTGAGAAGGACTAAGGATATTTTTCTTATATACGGAGGATCTGATCTTAAACTAGAAGCCTATTCAGACTCTAGTTTTCAATCAGACCCAGATGATAGTAAATCCATTTCAGGGTATGTCTTTACCTTGAATGGTGGAGCAGTAAGTTGGAAGAGCACTAAACAGCAGACTGTAGCTGACTCAACTACCGAGGCAGAGTACATAGCTGTCAGTGAAGCCGCCAAGGAAGCTGTCTGGATGAAGAAATTCATCACAGAGTTGGGAGTAGTTCCTGAGATTGAGAACCCGGTGCCACTCTATTGTGATAACACTGGAGCAGTTGCTCAAGCTAAGGAACCGAGAGCCCATCACAAGTCCAAGCACATTCTGAGACGCTTCCATCTTGTCCGAGAGATAATCGAAAGACAAGAAGTCTGCATCAATAGAGTAGATACAAAGAACAACATAGCAGACCCGTTCACTAAGGCTCTACCACAGCGGGAGTTTGATCGCCACCTCGATTGTATGGGGTTAAAGAATAAGAGCGATTGGCTTTAGTGCAAGTGGGAGATTGAAAGGATTATGCCCTATAAGCCAATATCTGTATCTCCCAGACCATTGTAAATTGACAAATTAATAAAGGCAATAATTTTTTCATCATTCGCTGTGTCATTATATGATGAACCCCATAGATTAGGGCTATGGTTGTAGGGCTATGATGAGATCATACCAGTGAGATCTAAGGCCTTAAAACCCTAATCTAGAATATTCCTAGTCATAGGAACCCTGAGTTGGGGATCAGGGTTTCCGGTAAGACTGGCACATCCTATGTATGCTGAAAAGGGTGACTGCTCTCACTGTCATTTGTGTAGGACACTAATACAAGGATGTGGGTGCTCATTAGTGAATGAGTTCACTGAATAGATCCAGTTTGAGAACATCTAATGGAGCCTTAGCTGCATGTCAATGGATGTTTCACATAGTGGGAGTTGTACAAGTAGTCCTATGACCTGAGACTGCCATAATACCTTATGTACATGAACCCATGCTTTGGTTCAATCTCAATCATGACACTGGGTCATGCACGAGGTTGATGCTGGGTATGGTGAATTGTATATGAAGGTATTGAGTAGGTCAACAAGGAATTGATCACTCCTAGTAGGAGGAGATTGCATCCAGCCAAATTAGGTCAGATGATGATTCAGAAAATCTTTGATCAAAGTACAGATATTAGAAATGATTTCTAATATCGAATTAATTGAATCATTAGTGTATGACTGAGCTGGGAATGAGTATAAACTGGATTTGACATGATTCCATATCCATAGTTATATTCGGGATGCAAGATGATTGAAGGATCGAATTGTACGGGAACTTTCCACTGAAGGGTAGTTTTGGAATTACACCAGAATTTCCATATCTTCCGGGTAGACATGACACGTTGCTAGACGTCAATCTTGTCTTGTGGGTTGATCAAATTAAATGGTTTAATTGGATCACTAATTAGGAGGAGTCCTAATTGACTGACTCGAGTTAGCTCGATTTGACCTAAATCGATTAGAATGAGTTCTGATCAGATTAGGTCAACTTGCACTCGGACCCACTGCTGGCTAAGTATGGAACCCAATGGGTCACACACTTAGGACAGATAATCAAGGATTTAATTTGGAATTAAATCTCGTTTGCAGATGAACACACTAGCATGTGTTGCAAACCATGACTTCTACTTGAATCGGATTCGAGTTAGGGTTCCGATTTGGTCTTTTTTAGATCCAAATTCATACCGGTTTGAATCTAATTGAAGATTTAAAACGTTGGGCTAACAATAGGCTAGCAATTGGGCTAACCTAAGAGGCTAAACCCCTTTCCCACGTCGCCTAAAACCCCTTCCCCTCTCTTCCCACGCGCGCGCGCAAGGAGAAGAGTCCACACGCGCGTGGACTCTCTCCAAGTCGCGTCTTTGCATGAAGAGAAATAAATTGACCGGCGTTTTTGGCTGATGAGGCGTGGATCAGAGTCCACCTAGGCGTGGACTCTTCAAAATTTGGAATTACCGTGAAAAAGAAAGAAAAAACTCCGAAGGGGCGCGACTCTTCTTTCTGCGCGCGCCCTTCTGAGTTTTTCACGATCCCTCTTCGCGTCTTTCCATCCCAAAGGTCGTGAGATTAATCCCAAAGGCCGTGAGATTAATCCCAAGGGCCGTGAGATTAAGAGAGAAGACGTGAGAAGGGAGAGAGGGATGTGAGAGGATTTTTCAGAAGGAGAAGGCGCCTCTCTGTCGCCTATTTAAGAAGAAGGCTTCACCGTAAAAATTAATTCCAGATTTTCTACGGCGAAGCCTTGCTTCTCTTTCCTTCTCCCTCTCCAGAAGACTGTTTCCCCCTCCTCTCTTTCTTCTTTGATTCCTTTACAGAGCCTAGGCTCTGTCGAATCTCAGAACAGAAGGAGAGTCAGAGAGAGAAACTCTCCGACGGTAAAGGAAGAAGGCGCCCCCTTTTTCCTTCTTTCTTACATTAAGACAACTTTGTCTTAATTTTCTTCTCCCTCCAAGACAAGCCTTGTCTCACTTTAGGACAAGGGATTATTCTTAAGACAAGAGTGTCTTAAGGGGCCAAAGTTGCCAAAAACTAGGAGAAGGGTAAGAGAGAAAGTTTTAGTCCCTGTTTGGCTAGAGGTGTCCTAGCCAATAGCCCATATATCAAGTTCTTGGGGTAGAACTTGATTGGAAGGAACCCAATTGAGGAGTCACTGTCTTGATCATCTGCCCGTGTGGATCACCATCGGAGGGCGGACAAGTGGACGCCTGGTGTGTTCAAAAGGTTACTCCATTTGGAGTTTATTTCTACATCAGATTGGATATAGCGATCTGAGGTTAGTATCTAAACTATGTTTAAATTTGGACATGCATGTAGTCATAAGTTTTAATTACTAATAAGGAGATTTTGGGATTAGGGTTCGGTCCTGATTTCATAAAGTTTTTGAAATCCACACTTCCGCACTGGTCACCGAACCTAACAGAGAAAGGTCAACTGAGTTATTAGGACTTATACATACTGATGTATGTGGTCCAATGATGACTCAGGCCAGAGGTGGATACTCATATTTTATCAATTTTACAGATGATTTATCTAGGTTCGGATATATGTATCTTATGAAACATAAATCTGAAGCCTTTGATAAATTTAAGGAGTATCAAAGTATGGTCGAAAAACAAACCAGGAAAAGTATTAAAGTTCTTCGGTCTGATCAAGGAGGAGAATACTTATCCATGGAGTTTTTAGACTATCTTAAAGTTAATGGAGTTCTTTCTGAATGGACCCCTCCTTATACACCACAGTTAAATGGTGTAGCTAAAAGGAGGAATCGTACCTTATTAGATATGGTACGATCCATGATGTGCTTCCCAAATTTACCCATTTCCTTCTGGGGTAATGCCCTAGAAACTTTTGTTTACATTCTGAACAAAGTACCTTCTAAATCCATTTTTAGTACTTCGTATGAGATTTGGAGTGGAAAGAAACCATATCTTAAATATTTTAAGATATGGGGATGTCCAGCTTATGTTAAAAGAAATTTTGGACATAAGTTGGAAGCTAAAGCGGATAAATGTCTATTTGTAGGATATCCTAGAGAGTGTAGAGGATATCTGTTTTACCATCCTACTAAACAAAAGATTTTTATCATCAGGCATGCCATTTTTCTAGAAAAAGAGTTCATTTTAGAAAAAAGCAATGGTAGAACTGTTAAACTTGGAGAAGTACAAGAAACACAGATAGACAATTCTCAACCATTAGAACATATAGCTAGGTCAGAACCAGAACACAAAAGTCCTCCCCGTAGGTCTGATAGAGTGCCACGGGCACCTGAGAGGTATGGGTTTATTATTGAAAATAATGTAGCTCAAGTCATTCAAAATGATGAACCTCTGACCTATACGGAAGCTATCTTGAGTAGTGACTCAGATAGATGGCAAGAAGCCCTGGAATCCGAGATAGACTCTATGTATGTCCACCAAGTATGGTCTTTGGTCGATGCACCAGAGGGGGTTAATCCTATTGGGTGCAAATGGGTCTATAAGAAAAACATTGGGGCTGATGGCCAAGTTGAAACCAATAAAGCCAGATTAGTGGCAAAAGGTTTTAGACAAAAACAAGGAATTGATTATGATGAAACATTCTCACCTGTAGCCATGATCAAATCAATTCGGATTTTACTTGCTATAGCAGCATACCATTATTATGAGATCTGGCAAATGGATGTGAAGACTGCTTTCCTCAATGGTTTCCTTAAGGAAGAAGTCTACATGTCACAACCAGAAGGTTTTATTTCAAAGAATAAACCTAATCAAGTATGCAATCTAAAGAAATCCATTTATGGATTGAAACAAGCTTCAAGGAGTTGGAACATCCATTTTGATGAAACTATTAAAAGGTTTGGTTTTATCAAAAATGTGGATGAACCCTGTGTTTATAAGAAGACTAGTGGGAGTGCCATAGTCTTCTTGGTTCTGTATGTAGATGACATACTCCTCATTGGGAATGATATCCCAATGTTACAATCAGTCAAGGTTTGTCTATCAAACCAATTTTCATGAAAGATTTGGGAGAAGCATCCTATATACTAGGTATTAAGATCTATAGAGATAGGTCTAAGAGGATGCTTGGTTTATCCCAGTCAAGGTACATTGACTTAGTGCTGAAAAGGTTCAGCATGGATGGAAGTAAAAGATGTTATCTTCCTATGAGTCAAGGCATACATCTTTCCAAAAGAATGTCTCCTAAGACATCTGAAGAAAGAAATAGAATGAATTCCATACCTTATGCTTCGGTAATAGGGTCCATAATGTATGCCGTGTTATGTACCAGGCCTGATGTGGCATATGCTTTAGGCATTGTCAGTAGGTTTCAGGCTGATCCAGGAGAGGATCATTGAAAAGCAGTTAAAAATATTCTTAAGTACCTGAGAAGGACTAAGGATATTTTTCTGGTTTATGGTGGTTCTGATCTTAAACTAGAAGCATATTCTGATTCTAGTTTTCAATCAGACATTGATGATAGCAAATCCATTTCAGGATATGTTTTTACCCTAAATGGTGGAGCGGTGAGTTGGATGAGTACTAAGCAGCAGACTTTAGCTGACTCAACCACAGAGGCAGAATACATAGCTGTCAGTGAAGCCGTTAAGGAAGCAGTCTGGATGAAGAAGTTCATCACAGAGTTGGGTGTTGTTCCTGAGATTGAAAACCCAGTGCCACTTTACTGTGACAACACTGGAGCTATTGCTCAAGCTAAGGAACCAAGAGCTTATCATAAGTCTAAGCACATTCTGAGACGCTTCCATCTCGTCCGAGAAGTAGTCGAAATACTAGATGTCTACATAAATAGAGTTGATACAAAGAACAACATAGCAGACCCATTCACTAAGGCTCTACCACAACGAGATTTTGATCGCCACCTAGAGGGTATGGGGTTAAGATTTAAAGGTGATTGGCTTTACCCATGTGGGAGATTGAAAGGGATATGCCCTACAAACCAATCAATATTGTATCTTTCAAATCAATGTAATTGACAATATTCTAATAAAGGCATTATTTTTCGTCATACGTTATGTTTTATTATGATGAACCCCATAGATTAGGGCTATGATTTTAGGGTTACGATGAGATCATACCAGTGAGACCTAAAGTCTTAAAACCATAATATAAAATATTCCTAGTCAAAGGAACCCTAAGTATGGGATCAGGGTTTTTCCGGTAAGACTAGCACATCCCATTTATACTGGAAAGGGTGACTGCTCTCACAGTCACTTGTGTATGACACTAATACTAAGATGTGGGTGCTCATTAGTGAATGAGTTCACTGATATGATCCAACTTGAGAACATCTAATGGAGTCTTAGCTACATGTCAATGGAAGGTTCTCATAGTAGGAGTGGTACAAGTAATCCTTTGACCTGAGACTGCCATAAGTACCTTATGTACATGAACCCATCCTTTGGTTCAATCCTAATCATGATATTGAGTCATGCACAGGATTGATACTGGGAATAGTGCATTGTATATGAAGGTAATGAGTAGGTCAACAAGGAATCGATCACTCTTAGTAAGAGGAGATTGCATCAAGCTAGTTATCAATCGGATGATGATTCAGGGAATCTTTGATCAAAGTAAAGATATTGGAGATGGTTTCTAATATCAAGATAATTGAATCATCAATATAAGATTGAGCTAGAAATAAATATAATATTGGATTTGACATATATCCATATCCATGATTATATTTTGGGTGCAGGCTGATCGAAAGATTTAATTATACGGTAACTTTCTACTGAAGGGTAGTTTTGGTATTTCACCAAAATTTCCATATCTTCCGGGTAGACATGACACGTTGCTAGACGTTAATCTTGTCTTGTGGGTTGATCAAATTTAAAGATCACTTATTAGGAAGAGTCCTAATTGATCAAGTCGGGTAAGCTCATTTTGAGCTAAATCAATTAGAAAGAGTTATAATCAAGTTAGGTCAACTTGTACTCAGACCTACTGCCGGCTGGATATGGAACCCAATGGGTCACACACTTAAGAGGATTGATCAAGAGTTTAATTTGTAATTAAATCATCTTTGCAGGATAACACTCTAGCAGGTGTTGCAAACCCTTGCTTCTATTCGAATTGGATTCGAATTAGGGATCTGAATTGGATCAATTTGGATTCTAATTGAACCTAATTAGACCCTAATTGAATATATATAGGACTTTGGGCTAACCCATGGCTAAGACTACATCTTAATTAACACCCAAGCCCATCCATATAGGCCGCCCAAGATTTTGTGTGCGTGGATAAGAGGAAAGACTCCACGCATGCATGGACTCTTCATGCGCGCGTGAAGTGTTCTTATTTCACCGCATTTTTTTTCTTCTTGGCCGGTTATTCCTTATTAGCGCATCTCCTAATGACCATTTGATGGTCATCTAATGGTTTGGGGGATTTTGAGAAAGAAAGAAGGCACTAACTCTTTTCGGTTGCGCGAAATAACGTCTCTTCGGAGATCGAAACATCGTGACTTCCTTCTTCTTAAAACTTCACGACTTTTCTTTTAGGAAGAGCCGTGAGTTTGAATCTGAAGGGTAGTGAGAAGGAAGGAGAGGGCGTGAGAAATGTGGATAGCCGGGAGAAATTGTTTACGGAGAGTTGTGAAGACATCTTTTTGTTGTCTATTTAAGGAACATAGGCTTCGGGTGTTTTTCTGATGTACGGCAGAAGTCTTTTTATTTTTCTTTCCTTTCCAGGAGACTGATTCCTCCTTAGCTTGTTTAGGACACAAGAATTTCCCTTTTACAGAGTTCTCTTCTCTGTTGGAACTCAAGTCTAAAACAAGAGATAGGAAGAATCTCTCAAACGGTAAAAGAAAAGAAGATATACTCCTTTTATTCCTTTTTTTCTCTTACATCAAGATATTAGCATCTTAAATCCTCCTCCTCCTTCAAGACAAGAGTGTATTCTTAGGACAAGGTCTTAAGAAAGGGAGAGGAAGAAAAAGAAAGGAAGTAAGAAGTCCCTGCCATGGAGTTTTTCAGTCATAGTCCTCTTGAGTTCTAGGAGAAGAATTCTAGTGAAGGAACTTTTGAAGAAGCAAGCATCTTGATCAATTTTCTTGTGGATCACCATTGGAGGGTGGTCATTTGGATGCCTGGTGAATTCAAAAGGGTCATTCAACATCAGGTTTTGATTCTACATCAAAATTAGATTTAGCGATAACATGTTGGTGTCCTAATTCTAATAGTGTAGGTTTGCATGTTTTTCATATGTTTTAATCCTGAATAAGGAGATCCTGGCTAAGGTTTTTGGTGTAAATTTCATCATTTTGAAATTATCTTTTCCACTATGGCGCACTGGAACCTTTCAGGGGTATCAGAGCCACCCTTGTTACAGTTAAAACATTTGGAAATTATTTATATGTGTTTTTGTTGTAGTGTCGCATGTTAGGGTTTCAAACCCTTGAATGCTGTTACACTTAGCACATTTATGTGATGCATGTATGTTTGATAATTTATGTATGATGTGTGTCACTAATTAGGGTTTTTCACTCAAACCCTAATTATTATAGAGATATGTTTTGTTTTGAAGTCATCATACTGAAATAAGGTTGCCCTGGCATAATGGTGGATCCATTATGTGGTAAATGGTTGTCCTAGTATGATGACATACTTAGCATATATTTTCTTATTTATAAGAATGATATGTTGTGATAAATTTTATTAGGATGTGCTGGCAATTTATAAATCCCTCCTCTTAAAAATTTTATTGAGTCTTAGTATATTTAACTGATAAGAATCACTGGTCATGATGAACAATTGATCATTTTGGTGTCTAGAAAGGTGGTTCTGGGAAGGTAATGAGAATTGTGGTTTTTAATTGGTTCCGTTGACTGACCTGGCCAATTTTTATTGGTGTCTAGGAAAGCAACGGGGGGGCTCCCACATCTCTTCCACTTGCCTGGCCGATTTGATTAAATTTAAATCTTGACTAAAATGCTTAATGTTAAAAATACTATATATATTGGCCTTCCTTCATGCTGGATCGTTATTGTGTTATGAACCACATTAGGTTTGTTGTGTTATCTGCAAGACCTAATATGGTGATTGACATAATACTAGTCTAGTGCATAGAGATGCTTACAGCATATTCAGTATAATGCTTTGTTGTGTTGTCTGCAAGGGCATTATATTTAAGTATTGACTGTAAAGATATGAAAGGGTCTTGACTTAACTAGAACATTATGATTTGTTGGGTCTTCTGCAAGACTAATAATGTTTTAGAGGCCAAGTTACTTCTTGAGAATTATATGAGATATAATTGGAAGAGTTTCCTACCTTTAAGCTTATAAAAGATTTGTTGTATTTTCTGCAAGATCTTTTATAAGTTATTAGGATCTCAATCTCACTAAGAAAAACCTATCAGGGTTTTTTCTCGATTATCATAGTGAGGGCTATGATTTTTGATAAAATAGTGGGAAACATAATTAAATTAAAAACCTAATTTAATTATGTATATCATTTCTTGATTGTTTTCTTATGTATTGTTCTTTGTTAAATATAGATAAATGGCATCTTCATTATCACTATGAAGTATCTTAGATACCAACAAACTTACTGGTCCAAACTATGTAGACTGCTTGAGAAATTTAAAGATTGTGCTGAGTTCAGAAAAGCTTTCTTATATTCTTGATATCCCTAGTCTTAATCCACTAGGGGACGATGCCACACGGGAAGATATGGCCACATACAAAATGTGGCGGAATGACTCCCTCACTATCAAGTGTATCATACTAGCCTCTATGACCAATGAGTTACAGAGAAGCATGAAAGCATGGATACTCAATCCATAATGCTCAATTTAAAAAAGCTTTATGGGGAATATAGCAGAACTGCTAGATATGAAATATCTAAGCAGTTACTCTGTGCTAGGATGACAGAGGGAACATCCGTTCAGGATCATGTTCTGAAAGTAATTGACTTGATCACCAGATTGGTTCAATTAGATTTTATTATGGATGGAGAGTTGAATCAGGATTTAATCCTGCAATCACTCCCAGAGTCATTTTCTCAGTTTGTCTTGAATTATCACATTAACAAACTGAACACTTCCTTGCCTGAGCTGTTAAATATGTTAAAAACAGTGGAGAGCCACATAAAGAAAGAAAAGGCTCCACTTCTTCTTATTGATAAGACCAATAAGAAGAAATCAGGCAAAAAGGGTTTTGATAAGAAGCTAAACCCTAAGAGTGGCATCAATGAGAATAAGAAAGGAAAGAAGGCCTCCAAACAGTCGACCTGTTTCTTTTACCGCAAAGCGAGACATTGGAAAAGGAATTGCAAGGCTTACCTTGCAACTGTGAAGCCTGGTGCATCAGATGCGCCAAAAGGTATGTATGAGGTACATGCTATATTGATATTAAATTCATCTATTTCAAATACTTGGATATTGGATACCGCTTGTGGTTATCATATATGCAAATCTTTGCAGGACCTCCACAAGCCTAAAGTATTAAAGGAAGGTGACTTCAATCTCTACGGTTCTAGTGGTGATATCATCCAAGCAGAAGCTATAGGTACCTATATTCTGAAGTTGCCTTCAGGGAAGATCTTGGACTTAGAAAATTGTTATTATATGCCTAAGATTATTAGGAACATTAAATCTATTCCCTTGTTATTAAAACAAAGATATGTAATGGATGTAATGAGAACTGATTGCTCGATAATGTTATCTAATGAATTTGTTTGTTCTGGCATATTTAGCAAAGGGCTCATAACTCTTCCTTCCAATGATAGTGTTTTTCATGTCAATAATAAAAGAAAAAGAGAACACTTTAATAATACTTTACTTTGGCATCATCGACTTGGTCATGTTAATGAGTCTAGGATAAGCAAGTTATACAAGGAGAAATTCCTTGATCCTTATGAATATAAATCATTAGGGACTTGCGAATCATGTCTCATGGGTAAGATGACCAAGACTCCATTTACTGGACATGGAGAAAGGTCAACTGAGTTACTAGGACTTATACATACTGATGTATGTGGTCCAATGACGACTCAGGCCAGAGGTGGATACTCATATTTTATCAATTTTACAGATGATTTATCTAGGTTCGGATATGTGTATCCTACGAAACATAAATCTAAAGCCTTTGATAAATTTAAGAAGTATCAAAGTATGGTCGAAAAACAAACTGGAAAAAGTATTAAAGTTCTTCGGTCTGATCGAGGAGGAGAATACTTATCCATGGAGTTTTTAGACTATCTTAAAGTTAATGAAATTCTTTCTGAATGGACCCCTCCTTATATACCACAGCTAAATGGTTTAGCTGAAAGGAGGAATTGTACCTTATTAGATATGGTACGATCCATGATGTGCTTCACAAATTTACCCATTTCCTTCTGGGGTCATGCCCTAGAAACTGCTATTTACATTCTGAACAAAGTACCTTTTAAATCTATTTTTAGTACTCCGTATGAGATTTGCAGTGGAAAGAAACCATATCTTAAATATTTTAAGATATGGGGATGTCCAGCTTATGTTAAAAGAAATTTTGGACATAAGTTAGAAGCTAGAGTGGATAAATGTCTATTTGTAGGATATCCTAGAGAGGGTAGAGGATATCTGTTTTACCATCGTACTGAACAAAAGATTTTTGTCAGCAGGCATGCCATTTTTCAAGAAAAAGAGTTTATTTTAGAAAAAGGCAATGGTAGAACTGTTAAACTTGGAGAAGTACAAGAAACACAGATAGACAATTCTGAACCTTTAGAACATATAGCTAGGTCAGAACCAGAACACAAAACTCCTCCCCGTAGGTCTGATAGAGTGCCACGGGCACCTGAGAGGTATGGGTTTATTATTGAAAATAATGAAGCCCAAGTCATTCAAAATGATGAACCTCTGACCTATACGGAAGCTATCTTGAGTAGTGACTCAGATAGATGGCAAGAAGCCATGAAACCGAGATAGACTCTATGTATGTCAACCAAGTATGGTCTTTGGTCGATGCACCAGAGGGGTTTAATCCTATTGGGTGCAAATGGGTCTATATGAAAAAGATTGGGTCTGATGGCCAAGTTGAAACCTATAAAGCCAGATTAGTGGCAAAAGGTTTTAGACAAAAATAGGGAATTGATTATGATGAAACATTCTCACCTATAGCCATGCTCAAATCAATTCGGATTTTACTTGCTATAGCAGCATACCACGATTATGAGATCTGGCAAATGGATGTGAAGACTGCTTTCCTCAATGGTTTCTTTGAGGGGAAGAAGTCTACATGTCACAACCAAAAGGTTTTATTTCAAAGAATAAACCTAATCAAGTAATCAAGCTAAAGAAATCCATTTATGGATTGAAACAAGCTTCAAGGAGTTGGAACATCCGTTTTGATGAAACTATTAAAAGGTTTGGTTTTATCAAAAATGTGGATGAAACCTGAGTTTATAAGAAGACGAGTGGGAGTGCCATAGTCTTCTTGTTTCTGTTTGTAGATGACATACTCCTCATTGGGAATGATATCCCAATGTTACAATCAGTCAAGGTTTGGCTATCAAACCAGTTTTCCATGAAAGATTTGGGAGAAGCATCCTATATACTAGGTATTAAGATCTATAGAGATAGGTCTAAGAGGATGCTAGGTTTATCCCAGTCAAGGTACATTGACTTAGTGCTGAAAAGGTTCAGCATGGATGGAAGTAAAAGAGGTTATCTTTCTATGAGTCATGGCATACATCTTTCCAAAAGAATATCTCCTAAGACACCTGAAGAAAGAAATAGAATGAATTCTATACCTTATGCTTCGGCAATAGGGTCCATAATGTATGCCTTGTTGTGTACCAGGCCTGATGTGGCATATGCTTTAGGCATTTTCAGTAGGTTTCAGGCTGATCCAGGAGAGGATCATTGGAAAGCAGTTAAAAATATTCTTAAGTACCTGAGAAGGACTAAGGATATTTTTCTAGTTTATGGTGGTTCCGATCTTAAACTAGAAGCATATTCTGATTCTAGTTTTCAATCAAACATTGATGATAGCAAATCCATTTCGAGATATGTTTTTACCCTAAATGGTGGAGCGGTGAGTTGGAAGAGTACTAAGCAGCAGTCTGTAGCTGACTCAACCACAGAGGCAGAATACATAGCTGTCAGTGAAGCCGCCAAGGAAGCAGTCTGGATGAAGAAGTTCATCACAGAGTTGAGTGTTGTTCCTGAGATTGAAAATCCAGTGCCACTTTACTGTGACAACACTGGAGCTGTTGCTCAAGCTAAGGAACCAAGAGCTCATCATAAGTCCAAGCACATTCTGAGACGCTTCCATCTCATCCGAGAAATAGTCGAATGACAAGATTTCTACATAAATAGAGTTGATACAAAGAACAACGTAGCAGACCCGTTCACTAAGGCTCTACCACAGCGAGATTTTGATCGCCACCTCGAGGGTATGGGGTTAATATTTTAAGACGATTGGCTTTAGTGCAAGTGGGAGATTGAAAGGGATATGCCCTACAAGCCAATCAATATTGTATCTCCCAAATCAATGTAATTGACAATATTCTAATAAAGGCATTATTTTTTTTTATACGCTGTGTTTTATTATGATCAACCCCATAGATTAGGGCAATGATTTTAGGGTTATGATGAGATCATACCAGTGAGACCTAAAGTCTTAAAACCTTAATCTAAAATATTTCTAGTCAAAGGAACCCTGAGTAGGGGATCAGGGTTTTTCCGGTAAGACTAGCACATCTCATGTATACTGAAAAGGGTGACTGCTCTCATAGTCACTTGTGTATGACACTAATACTAGGATGTGGGTGCTTATTAGTGAATGAGTTCACTGATATGATCCAACTTGAGAACATCTAATGAAGTCTTAGCTACATGTCAATAGAAGGTTCTCATTATGGGAGTGGTACAAATAATCCTTTGACCTGAGACTGCCATAAGTACCTTATATGCATGAACCCATCCTTTGGTTCAATCCTAATCATGACATTGAGTCATGCACAGGATTGATACTGGGAATGGTGAATTGTATATGAAGGTAATGAGTAGGTCAACAAGGAATCGATCACTCTCAGTAAGAGGTGATTGCATCCAGCTAGTTATCAATCGGATGATGATTCAGGGAATCTTTGATCAAAGTAAAGATATTGGAGATGGTTTCTAATATCAAGATAATTGAATCATCAATATAAGATTGAGCTAGAAATAAATATAATATTGGATTTGACATATATCCATATCCATAATTATATTTTGGGTGCAGGCTGTTCGAAAGATTTAATTGTATGGTAACTTTCTACTGAAGGATAGTTTTGGCATTTCACCAGAATTTCCATATCTTCCGGGTAGACATGACACGTTGCTAGACGTCAATCTTGTCTTGTGGGTTGATCAAATTTAAATATCACTTTTTAGGAAGAGTGCTAATTGATCAAGTTAGGTAAGCTCGTTTTGACCTAAATCAATTAGAAAGAGTTCTAATCAAGTTAGGTCAACTTGTACTCAGACCTACTGCCGGCTGGATATGGAACCCAATGGGTCGAACACTTAAGAGGATTGATCAAGAGTTTAATTTGTAATTAAATCATCTTTGCAGGATAACACTCTAGCAGGTGTTGCAAACCCTTGCTTCTATTCGAATTGGATTCGAATTAGGGTTCCGAATTAGATCAATTTGGGTTTTAATTGGACCTAATTAGATCCTAATTTAATATATATAGGACTTCAGGATAACGCATGGCTAAGACTACATCTTAATTAACACCGAAGCCCATCCATATAGGCCGCCCAAGATTTTGTGCGCGTGGATAAGAGGAAAGACTCCACGCGTGCATGGACTCTTCATGCGCACGTGAAGTCTTCTTATTTCACCTCATTTTTTTTCTTCTTAGCCGGTTATTCCCTATTAGCGTATCTCCTAATGACCATTAGATGGTCATCTAACGGTTTGGGAGATTTTGAGAAAGAAAGAAGGCGCTAAATCTTCCCGGTTGCGTGAAATAACGTCTCTTCGGAGACCGAAACATCGCGACTTCCTTCTTCTTAAAACTTCATGACTTTTCTTTTAAGAAGAGCCATGAGTTTGAATCTGAAGGGCCGTGAGAAGGAAGGAGAGGGCATGAGAAATGTGGAAAGCCGGGAGAAATAGTTTACGGAGAGTTGTGAAGACATCTTTTTGTAGTCTATTTAAGGAACAGAGGCTCTGGGTGTTTTTCTGATGTACGACATAAGTCTTTTTATTTTTCTTTCCTTTCCAGGAGTCTGATTCCTTCTTAGCTTGTTTAGGACATAAGAGTTTCTCTTTTATAGAGTTCTCTTCTCTGTTGAAACTCAAGTCTAAAACAAGAGATAGGAAGAATCTCTTGAACGGTAAAAGAAAAGAAGATATACTCCTTTCATTCCATTTTTTTTTTTACATGAAGACATTAGTGTCTTAAATCCTCCTCCTCCTTCAAGACAAGAGTGTATTCTTAGGACAAGGTCTTAAGAAAGGGAGAGGAAGAAAAAGAAAGGAAGTAAGAAGTCCCTGCCGTGGAGTTTTTCAGCCATAGTCCTCTTGAGTTCTAGGAGAAGAATTCAAGTGAAGGAACTTTTGAAGAAGCAAGCATCTTGATCAATTTTCTTGTGGATCACCATTGGAGGGTGGACATTTGGACGCCTGGTGAATTCAAAAGGGTCATTCAACATCAAGTTTTGATTATACATCAAAATTAGATTTAGCGATAACAGGTTGGTGTCCTAATTCTAATAGTGTAGGTTTGCATGTTTTTCATATGTTTTAATCCTGAATAAGGAGATCCTGGCTAAGGGTTTTGGTGTAAATTTCGTCATTTTGAAATTATCTTTTCCATTGTGGCACACTGGAACCTTTCAGCACGAACGTGAAAGCAGTCCCTCCTTTGTATGGTTCTCAAAGTATAGCCGGCTACCCAATGTGGACTTTAGAAAAAGCAGAGAAAAAAATTCATGAGAAAAAAAGTGAAAAAAAAAGAGAAAATATGAAAAAAAATGTAAAAAAATATATATATGAAAAAAACTGATTTATTTGAATAAAAAAATTATGGAAAATAATTTGAGCATGGTTGAACCTTATCTAAAGGTCATTTCTTAGCGACCAACGATCCTCTAAAATAATCCTGATCGGGGTCTATCCTGCATCAATTTTACAAGAGAAGGGATGGCGGATGCGGCGACGATGAAAACTAAGAAGCCACGGGTAGCAGGTGGTGAGGGCCTGTGTCCGGCGATGGGCGATGGTGGAAGCGAGGCGATCCTGTGGAGGCACCAATCTGATCTGGAGGGAGGTGATGGTTCTGGTCGGGATGATCGGCTGTTCGCGACAACAGGGGGTTATTGATGGCACACTTGGTTGGCCGGACAATGGGGTTTGGCGGTGTCCTCTGGTCGATGAGGCATGTACGGAGATGAACAGAGGATCATCTTTTAGGATGGATGTCTACAGTGTGGGAGATCATGCAGCAGGAGTCCAGAAGTGTCTGAGTGGAGGTCATGGTGGATCGGAGATGAGATGGTGGCCGGTGGTCTCGGGAAGGGTTGATCGTTGTAGAAAATGAAGTTTTGTTGGCACAGGGGTTGTCGGCGTCTGGAAGATCTGGTGGAGGCGCCAATCTGAGGAACTTTGGCCATAGAGGAAGATGGTGGCTGTGGGCAGTGGAGCAAGAACAAGGAAGAAAGAAAACGACAGAACCGGTGGGGTGAATCTAGGATGATTCGGGAACATGAAATGTACCCTAATTCTCAGGCTTTGATACCAAATTGATGGGGAACGGGATCATGGTAGGATCGTTGGTGAGCTGAGAGGTCATCGATGATTAGGGTACTACTATTTTTTTTTTTTTTGAAATTTTTCTATGGGTGGCAAAAGAACAATGGAGATAGGGTAAGAAAATTGGACACTCGGACTGGGACTTACATTCATGGAGAGACCTCTCACCTCTAGGGCATCTCACCCACTCCACTACATATAGCTTTGGGAATCCTACCCATCTCACTACATGTGCAGCCTAAGGCATCCTACCCAAATCGCTACCTGGGGCCATGAAGGAAAATCTCTAAGACCATAGAGGGAACTCAACGGGGAAGGGGATAACTAGGGCCTCATGCCCGTCGATACTCGAAAGCGAAGGCATAGGGTCTCACACCCCTCGATACCCGAAGGCAAAGGCAAGGCAGGTCTCATGCACAAAATTCCCTAAAAACTCATCTTCATTAACCAGAGAGGAGTTGCAGAGTGTTGACCCAGACTTACTAGAGCGCTATCATAGCGATGTTGATCCATACTTGACAAGGTCGAGTTTCTCCCACCCGGGAAGAATTGGTGTGGACATCAGGACCAAAAAATATCGACAGGTTGAACCCACATCCCTGTGGATCACCTATGAATAAAGTCCTGAACCCAACCCTTTTACCAACTATAAATATTTTATCTTTAAATTTTGTAATTTTAACTTAGCTGGGTTTAGTCCTAAATCCTAAAATTGAGTCCCTGTCAAAACCCCTAGATCCAAAATTGAATTTGTAAAAAATCTCCAATTTCAATTGGGTTATAAATGATCTAGTGTCAGTTAGCCCTTTATACAAATTAGGGTTTGTATAAAAACCCCATTTATCAGTTGTGTCAAACCCTATTGGGCCAAACCCTGTTTACCAAATTTATTCTTTTTTGTTACATGAGGTTATGCCTTTTGATCGATTGATCAAGTGGGGCTTAGTTATTTTGTTGGTTTAATTTTGAGTCTTGTAATAATTAGTTATTGAGTCTTATCATACAAGGGGGACCCAATTGAAGACCCATGTGACTTCATGTGTACTCAAATCAAGATCCATGTGCACCTAAATCAAGATTCTATATGACCCCATGTGCTAGCTTAAGACAAGCCATGTAACTTCATGTGCTAGCCCAAGTCATTTGTCATGTGTAACAAAGTCTTGGCACCACCTTTTCAAGAATTTGGACAACATCACATGACTTTTGGACATCACTCGCCACATCACCCAGGATATTATCACATGGCATGTCACTTATGTTTGGACATCCGACATGCCATGTCATTTATCTATGGTCAGCCACATGAATTCAAGAATTAGCACCAACTTAAGAGGAGTAAATGCGAAGGAGTCCAAGGCTTATTTGCACCAAGAGTTAAATGTCACCAGTTACTTTTAAGAAGAGTAAAGCAGAAGGAGTCTTCACTCTTAGCACCATTCATCTGAAATAATTGTCACCAAATTCAAGGAGTCTCCAATTCCATCATAAAGACTTCTATTCCAAGTGGATGCCCATCAAAGAAAGGTTTAAAGGAGTTCTTGCTTATCAAGTCCCAAGTAATCAACAAATCAAGAACTCTAGGGTCCCATTTGAATTTCAAAGGAGGAAGATGGGATGCCAAAATTCATCCATATTGTCGCCCAATTAAGAAGTGGTTTATCATAGATTTTAAGATGAGTAAACCAAAAAGACTCCTCACCTCATCACCCATCTCATTTTCTCATGTTGTTGCCCACTTTGTTGAAGCAATCCAAGTTGTCGCACATTTTAAGAAGAGTCAACAAGAAGGTCTCCTCATTTATTGTCGCCCAACCTATGAAGACTATTTCTTATTATCGCCCACCTTGAAGAGAGTCCCAAATTAGCCCAAGAGCAAGAGTCCAAGACCCAGAGCAAGGTTTCTAGGAGTCATTACCTAAGAGAAACAAATGCTAGTTTTTGTAACCCTTACATCTCTAGTTGTTGGTCTATAAATACTCCATCAACCCCTTCTATATAATTAATGATTATTGAAGAAATACAATGACATTCTGTCAAAATTTTCCTTTGCTATGTGCATCGCGGGGTGTGAGGCCCTTGTCCTTTGTTCTTAGAAATATCACGGGGTGTGAGGCCCTACTTATCCTACTTATCCAGACATCAGAAAAACCCTAGCCGACTACTTCCTTCCCTCTTCTCTTTCACTTTCCCATCTTTTCCCTTCTTTGTTTTTTTTAACTGAAATCTTCTTTCGTTGAGTGATTACAGGTGATCAAGAACTAAAGTCGAGGTGTTCTTGCCTTGGAACCGATATCGTGGAAGATCGGAGCTCGAAGGTCGAAATCATGAAGCCTTGTTGCGGAATCCTGAGAGTTCCAACATATCTACATCAGAAGGAAAAATTCAACATTGGTGAAATTCAAGAAAACCTTTTCCAACTCTTTAGTTTCTAATATTTGAAAGTAGACCCTAGTTTTAGGTGATTTCTTAATCACCAAATCTTGATTTTCTAGCTGCTTTGTTAGATCTACTCGTGCGGGTATAAACTAGCTGACTAGTTTCCATAATTGCTTCCTTCGAGTCTCTAAAAAACTAAAAATTATAAAAAAATTAATTTCTATTTTTTCTCTACTAATTAAGTTTAAAATCAGTAAATTAGGTTTTTATAATTATCCTGCATCATTTTGGTATCAAAGCTAGAAAATTAGGATACGCTCATATTCCCCAATCATCCCAAATTCCCCCCACCGGTTCTGCCATTCTCTTTCTTCCCTATTCTTGCTCCACTGCCCACACCCACCTCTTTCTCTGTGGCTGAAGTTCCTTAGATCAGTGCCTCCACTAGATCTTCCAGATATCGATAACCCCTATGCCAATGGAACTTCCTTTCCTACAGCAATCAACCCTTCCCGAGACCACTGGCCACCAACTGATCTCCAATCCACCATGGACCACCACCTAGACACTTCCGGAATCCTACCGCACGATCACCCGCATTGCAAACATCCATCCCAGAAGCTGATCCTCTGTTCATATCCACATGCAATGCCTCACCG
Organism: Areca catechu; assembly: GCA_021397845.1. Taxonomy (NCBI): domain Eukaryota; kingdom Viridiplantae; phylum Streptophyta; class Magnoliopsida; order Arecales; family Arecaceae; genus Areca; species Areca catechu. The sequence goes on from CM038041.1 coordinate 76,008,973, forward strand.
ACCAGAGGACACCGCCAAGCCCCATTGTCTGCCCAACGGAGCATGCCATTCGAAACCCCCTACTCCATGAACACCAGATCATCCCGAATGAAACCATTGCCACCCTCTACATCCAATCGGTGCCTCCACATGATCGCCTCGCTTCCACCGTTGCCCATCACCGAACATAGGCCCTAGCCACCTGCTATCAGTGGCTTCCTAGTTTCCGTTGTCACCGCCTCCACTGTCCCTTCTTTTATGATGGCCCATGGCCATCGTATCGAGTCCATCCACGAGCATCCCCTCGTCATCTCTGATTTCACCGAGGCCATCGAGAAGACCTCCTCTGCCATCAAGATGCTGAAGGAGATCGATGCCTACCTCAATGACGAGAAGGCTAAGGACTCCTGTCAGATCCTCTCTAGCAAGGGGAATGGCTCTGATATCCAATCTCACAGCACTGACTCCCTCTCCGAATCCGCCGCCTCTCTGGATCCGCTTGTGCCACCACACGGATCTCCACCATTGCTAGCTACCATCAACTTTGTCGTGACCACCACTGCCCTACCGTGCCACCACCTTCAGTGCTTCACCTTCTCCAGCGAGAACCTACTGGATCTACCCTTCGAAGACCTACCCTACATCAGTCGGTCTATGGATAGCAAAGTTACCAATGCACGAACATGAAAGTAGATACTCCACCCTGTTACCAACTTCACATTCTGCATGGTTCTCAAAGTTGAACATATCTCAAAGTCACACAAATCTCAATGTGCATGATTTTCAAAGAAGAGTTGGAAAAAAAAAATTCATGGTTATCTCAAGCTGCAGTCTGCAGTCCCAGGGAAAACATATCAAATAGAAGATTGGAGACTTGAAACCTGACTCGATGGAGTCGAGTTCTTTCCACCTTAGGGAAATGATGGTGACATTGCTAGCATTGATCCCAAAGCAGCACAGATCTCGAAGCAGCATTGATATTGGAGTTGCATTGATCCTGGAGTAGCACGGATCTCGATGCTTATCCAGAATAAGTTACTTTTAGGATCGAGTTTTAGTTTTTAGTATTTATCTTTATTTTAAAATTTGTTAGTTGGTTAGGATTGAGATATCTAGTTGTTAGGATAGGGATAGATCTCATCTTACCTTGTATTTGAATTTGAACCATTCTTATCTTTTTATCTTGTATTTAAATTCAAATGAGGGTTGGAAAGGTCTATAAATACCACCCTCATTCCATTGTAAATGATTTTTTAATGAAGATGAGTTTTTAGGGAATTTGGCGCATGAGGCCTATCTTGCCTTCGCCTTCGGGCATCGAGGGGTGTGAGACCCTATGCTTTTGCTTTCGAGCATCGAGGGATGTGAGGCCAAAGTTATCCCCTTCCCGTCGAGTCCTCTCTATGATCTTAGAGATTTTCTTTCATGGCCCCAGGTAGCGATTTGGGTAGGATGCCCTAGGCTCCGCATGTAGTGAGATGGGTGGGACGTCCTAGGCTACATGTAGTGGGGTGGGTGAGATGTACTAGAGGTAAGAGGTCTCTCCGTGAATGTAAGTTCCAAGTCCGTAGGGTATCCAATTTTCCTGTCTTCCATCTTCATTTTTCATTCACCACCTCCATATATAAAATATATATATAAAAATCTAGGGTACTCTAATCAACGGTGACTTCTCAGCTCGCCGACGATCCTTCCTCTGATCCGTCCTGTATCAAAAGTGGTTGAGGTAAAGTCCAATATCTTTCTTTTTGATTTTCATGAGTTTAGATCTGAATTATTTTGTTGATTTCAGCATGTTAGATAGATCTGTAGGTGATTAAATTGGTTGGATCATGCATGCTAAGAGTAAAATAGTTTTAATCTGTCTCTGCTTCTAGGGTTTTAAAAACATGAAAAATTTTTAGCATGCTACCAGCTATGAAGTCTATCAGAGGTGACCAAGCTTTAGCCAAGCAGTGTTATATGGCTAATCTTAAAGGCAGGAGGTCCTAGGAAACACTACCTATTTATAGGCTTAATATTAAAGATGAGCAGATTGAGCAGCGAGGTCACCTAGAAGAAGAGCTTCTCTTAGTTTCTTTGGATGACAACGACCCAACTCGGAAGGTCTAGATTGGGTCACAACTGGAAGAGGTCTCTCATGATTAGCTCCTCACCTTCTTGAGAGCCAATGCTAACATCTTTGTGTCGACTATCTCTGACATGCCCGGTATAGATCCAAAAGTTATGGTGCACCAACTACATGTCTACCCTTCGTACAAGCCCATGAAGTAGAAGAAGCAATGCTTTAGCCCTGAATGCCTTGAGCCATTAAGTAAGAAACTGGTAAGTTGTGTGTTGCCGGATTCATCTACAAGGTCAACTATCCTGAATGGCTGGTGAACGAGCTACTCATCAAGAAGGAAAGTGATAAAAAGTTGGTATGTATTGATTTTACTAATTTCTATAAAGCCCACCTGGAAGATAGCATCTATCTACCTTGAATAGACTAGTTCGTTGACTCAATGTTGGGAAATGAGTTGCTTATTTTCATGGATGCTTTCTTTTATACAACCAAATCTAGATAGCCTTGGAAGATGAGAAAATATATCCTTTATCATAGACCAAGGACTCTACTATTACAAAGTGATGCCTTTTTGTCTAAAGAATATAGGAGCCACGTACTAGCATCTTGTCAACAAGGTCTCTAAAGACTAGATCAAGTGCAATGTCGAAGTGTACGTTGATGACATCCTAGAAAAAAAATTAGAAAATAGAGCATTATATGGAGGACCTCGAGAAAACTTTCCAAACCTTAAGGAAGTACTAGATGAGTCTCAACCCAGCAAATGTGCCTTCGGTGTATCCTCTGAATAGTTCTTGGATTTCATGGTCTCGAACCATGAAATCGAAGACAACCTGGAAAAGCTCTGAATTGTCCTGGAAATATCATTGCTCAGAACTTGGAAGGAAGTATAGCCCTAGCAGGGTGGATAGTCGCACTAAGTAGGTTCATCACCCGATCAAGTGACAAGTGCATACCTTTATTCAAAGTCCTGAGACAAATCAAGGACATTCACTGAATGGAGGAGTGCCAGACCACATTTGAAGTGCTTCAAACATACCTAGCCACCGATCTACTTCTGACCAGGCCGGTAGAAGAAGAAATGCTACACTATATCTGGCCATGTCCCTAGTCATGGTAAGCTTGATCCTTGTTCAGAAAGATGAAGGCATGTAAAAGTTGGTGTACTACACCAACAAGCTATTGAAGGACATGGAGACACACTACCTAAAGATAGACAAGGTCACCTATTCTCTCTTGATCTCATCTTGGTGGCTCCGGCCCTACTTCCAGAGCACCCCATTACTATTTTGATTGGTAAGCCCTTTAGGTCAGTCCTACAAAAGTTGGACACCTCTGGGAGGGTTGCTAGGTAGGCAGTGAAGCTTGAAGAGTTTGATATCTACTATCGGTTGCTACCCTCCATCAAAGCTTAGGCACTGGCTAACTTTTCTGTGGAGTGCATACTCTCTAAAGAGGTCAAAGTAGAAGTAAAAGTAGCAGCCCCCATCTTGGTGGGTGATGTTTAGATGCTGCACATCGATGGAACATCCAATGTAGGAGGCTCTAGAGTAAGGATAATCCTTGCTAGCCTAGATGGCAACATTGCCGAACAAGCCCTCCATTTCAGCTTTAAAACTTTGAATAATGAAGCTGAGTACAAAGCACTTTTGGTGAGGCTGAGACTAGCCTACAAGTTTGGGATACATCATCTAATAGCTCTTAGAAACTCTCAACTAATCATAGGCCAGGTTCACGGTGAGTACGAAGCCATGGCACCCACCATGGAGAAGTATTTAGAGAAGGTATAGAAAATAATCCATTCTTTTCTCTCTTTTGAGATTGTGTGGATATTGAGGATGAAGAACTCTCAGGTCAACCTCTTATTAAGACTGGAAACCATGGAGTATCCAAAAATCCATAGAGAAGTATACATGGAAACCCTGGAATAGCCTAGCATTGAGGACGAGCCAACCTTGGTGATGCAAATGAACAGCGAGCCATGCTAGATGGACCCATTGATATGGTACTTGAAGGATGGACAACTGCCTGAGGATTAGGCTAAGGCTCACTGAATCAAGAGCTACTCGGTCCTGTACATGATGATTGAGGGAAAGCTATATAGGTGATCATACTCGATACCACTTCTTCATTACCTCTGACTCATGGAAGCTAACTATGCCCTATGCAAGGTCCACGAAGACATCAACGGGAGTAACCTTGAAGGATGGTGTAGGTGCAAGTGTGGTGCTCCCAAGCCTTAGGAGGCCAGGAGAGAATGGTGATGCTCCAAGAGTCTAGGATCAATTTGGATCTGAGGACTAGGATCATTTGGATCCTAGTGCTAGGATCGATTTGGTCCTAAGATGGAGGTTTGACCCTCCACAAGCTTGAGATCTAGGATTTTGGATCTTGAAAGAACTAATCCATATTGGATTAGGTTTGGCTCCAGGTGGCTATGAGAGTGGGTCAAGTCATAGGTGTACATGGGCTTGAATGAGGGCTCTCCTAATTAGATTAGCCTTGAAAGATTTTGAGATAGAGTTTAGGTTTATGTTACTAGTCCTATTTGGATTAAACATAAGTTGAAGGAATTAATATGAACTCTCTTCTTCCTAAATCCCCCTCTCTCTCTCCTCATGCCACCAAGAAGGCTACACACCAAAAGGAATCATGCCGAAGACAAAGGTAGCGCTAAAAGAATATTAGCGCTAAGAGTCCCTAGTTCTTGGGGCTCTCTCTCTTCCACCTTGAATCCCAAATCCTAGGTGTTTTGCACATAGGTCGAAGCAACATAAGAGGCCTTCTTTATGTGAAGTCCTCACACAGAAAGGCTTATCCAAAGGTGTGCCCAAAGGTCTGTAGGAAGAGGGACTTCTTCATGCCAATTGTTGGAGTGCTACAAAATTAGTGCTAGGAATATTTTGATAAAGACATCACCTAGCATGGATTCTGATGCACATCTAGTATTTCTTTGAGCAGATACAAGTATGTATTTTTATTTTTACCTAGGTATATGAAAATTATACTTATTTTTATTTTTTTATTATTATATATCTAGCTCATGCATAGATCACAGAGCAAGAAATTGGATTAGTTTAGAGTTTGGATTAATTTAGAGTTTAGAGCCGGACCTTTTAAAGTGATAGAGAGGGTTGGACCAAATGCCTATGTGTTAGATTTGCCTTCGAGTTTGGGCATTAGTTTTACCTTCAATATTGTAAACCTAGTTGAGTATAGGGAACCGGCAGCGATACCCAGTGAGACCTTTGGACCACTCCTTCCATTATGAGTGACCTTAGCCCAAAGTGTCCACCAACTATTTGGCCTGAAAGAGGAGAACGAATCAAGCATATCCTGGATGATCAAGCCATCATGACCCGGGGACATGGCTATCAATGCTACCTGGTCCGATGGCAACGCTGGCCAGAGTTGGACGATTCATGGATTTCTCGAGAGGGTTTACAGTGCCTCGACCCAGAGCTTCTCGAGAGATATGTGAGCGAGTGTGACCCTTACTTGACAGGGTCAAATTCCTCCCACCCCGGGAGAATTGGTGGGGACACCAAAGGCACCAGAATAAGACCTCAACCCTCTACGGATTACTTAGCAGTATTTGAGTCAATTTATAATAAGGGCTTAGCCTATTTAGGTTGTCTTTTTATTATTTGAGTCTTGTACCAGTCAGCTCATGTTGAGCTAGTCTTCTTTCTGAGTCCTGTACATGTTAGTCCAAGTCCAGTGAAGACTCACACAAGTGAACACCCGGATACTACAAGTAAAGACCAACCCAACTGGAAGCTATCTTACCATTGAAGGTCCAACAAAAGAAGCTCAAAGCCCCGGAACCCTGGAGAGTAGCTTGAAGTCCTGGACCATAGCCGGAAGCAATTTGGGCCAGCCCAAGCCCATGAGAAGAACCATGGGGCGCCATGTCTTATGATCACCACCTTTTGGTCGGCCACTTGAGTCACCACCTTTGGCCGACCAAGGCAAAAGAGAGGAAAGTAATTTGAGAGATTTCAATCCTAAGACCTACCATGTATTCTAGCTAGGGTTTGGGTGAGATTCAAATTCCTAGGAAATGTCTTTTATAACCTTACTTGGGGGCCAAGTTAGTGAGTCTATTTAAGAGACTCCATTCTCTTATATGAAGGAACTTTTTTCATGAATATTATTGAGTTTACAAAATACTGCTGTGTGCTTTACTGTGTGCTAAGGGAATTCTGTGTGAGCCCCTTCTTCTTCCCAGTTCCCTGCACCCAGTCTCCAGCCATCAACAAACCCTAGAAGCTTTCTCCAACCTTGGCTACCAACATCAAAACTCCTTCTTCCCTTGCTATTCTTCCATTTATTTCTCCATCCCTTCATCAATCTCTAACCCTTGAAAGGCTGTTTGCAAGTCCCTCGACTTCTACGAATCCAACAACTCCAGCTAGGTAGCAATCGGATCACCAAGTACAATGTCGAGAATCCACAGGTCTCCGACTTGATCATCCAGGCTGCATCCAGGAGCGAGAGCGACCCCTTCATCTACGGTCTTCATCGAGCGCTTCCACCATTGCTAGGTACACACCCTCTGCCTTCCAGTAGCCTTATTGGAGGTGAACTAGCCCAACCGAAACTTCTCAGCCTCGGCAATCCTCTTTCTTATTGCTTTTTAGGTTCTACTTTGCTTGCTTTAGTTTCTTTCTTGCATAGAACCCTCTACTTAGGTTCTTGGTCTGTTCTTTGGGATTCAAACATATAACTTAATATATAAAAACATAAAAATAATATGCATGCATATTTAGTCTTGCATCATTCTGTCCATTCCATGCTAAACATGTTGATGTATATCATGATCATATAATTTGGAATGTCTGTTAGACCGAGATCCATAACTATAATATGCAATCAATTAAAGTAAATCTATTATGTAAGCACAAACTCCACTTAATGAACAAGTTTTTTAAACATAATAATTAAAGTACATACAATGAAAATATGAATAAGAAATCCTTAAACAAACAAATGCCATATATATTGAAACAATATTACATGCCAAGATAGAAATAAGAATTCTTCAAAATCCATACAATAGAACTACACTCATTTAAACATAATACATAATCATGATGTAAACCAATAAAATATGAAAGCATTCCCGAAGTTGCAATGACCTCCTATCCTGACATATCAATAAAATGTAAACAACATGAAGATATTAGTCTAGTAGATGTCATAATCAATAAATAAACATCACATAAAAAAGAGAATAAGATGATGTATCTAAAAATACCTATAAAATATAGCCTATATAACATAACTAACCTGCATGTAAAACTCTTGGACAGAATTGTCTATCTTGTCCTTTCTCCTTGTAGATTGTACACCTGAGTTTATTGTCAGTTTCTCTCATAACTATGTCATTCCTAATTCTGGTGGAACGTGGCCTACCCTTTTATCATAACCTAGTTTTATAAGGTATAATGATATCTTCGCGGCTTTGTTGTGACAAATATTCTTGGTACGGAATTGGTTGAAACTGAGGTGCATAAGTTTGATGATAGTCATGTAAAATATAGCATCGATCAAGATATCTATGAAAATCAATTGCAACATGTGCACATGCAGCCATGACGTGAGAGCAAGGTAAATGATAGTACTGCCATTTCTAGCATGTACATATACATTATGATAGTCGCATGACCTATAATTTAAGATAGCATAAGTCAACATATAAATTACATACAATAAAATACTTTTTAAGAAAATAGATAAAGATATAGTCACCTATGTGTTGCTGCCTCTGTTCATGTTTGGACAATGCCTCGTGATTTAGACTTGAAATAAGCCACTAGCTCTATCGAATCTTGTAACAGTATGCGATGTAGCTTTGGCTTGTGTTGGGATATGTCAATTCAGGCATAAATCAACCTCGATTTGACTGCTCATGCACACCCTCCCGAACCAGACACCTCGAACCAAAGCACCCAGAAGAAGCTGAATGATTATGGGCAAGGTGACGATGTGACCTTCGGATCTAGCCTAAGACGTAATGCTCAACCCTGACCGAAGACATGACCTTCGGCCCCGATCGAAGACACAGTCTTCGGCCTCAGCCGTAGGTACCAGTCTGAAGATGAAGACATCTCGGAATGAAGACAACTCTCCAACCAACCTCAAACCAACATGAACGTGGGTGCAACGGTTATAATCGGCTGCCTAACTATCACCTCTAATGTACAACTATATCGAAGCGGCCACATGGCCATTAACTCCAATGGTAACACCCATGGCTTGACTGTAACCATTCAATAACCACCCCCGGTTATGGTTAGAGGGAAACCAATTAGCCCCCATCGTAATAGTAGGAGAGAGGATGAAACCGCAGGCCAGGCCAGTCGATATAAATATTGGAAAGAGGGGACACTCGAGGTAGGCACAACGAAACCCAAAAAAAACCAGAGTTCTTTTCATCGCCATCTCCCTCCTCAGAATCTTTCCGATTCTATTGCTGGAACCTGCTTTTGACTTAGGCATAGAAGTGTCCCGTGCCGGAGAACATCCGGCCAGGGATCTATTTTGCAGGTGAACCAGTGGAGCGAACCTGTGATTTGACAACTCTGCCTGGTCGAAAAAGGGATTCTATGCCAATATATTGGCATGCCAGGTAGGAGGCATCCATTAAGCATCCAATGTTAGCTCCCCTCCTTAGAGAAGGGGAAGTGTAAGGAGGCCTTAATGGTGAAGGAAAAAATTCAGAATGCCTCGATAAGCAGAAGTTGCATTCCCTCCTAGAGGGGTGAACCCCTGGCAAGGAATGACATTCTGCCTCCAATGCTTGACGTTGGACAATAGCAATTTGAGACTCTCCTGAACTAGGTCAATGCTCTCACGACTATGGTTTAGAATTTTCAGGATAAAGCCTTTCAGGCGGGACATCCGCCAGCCACCTCTAGACATAGCCATCAATCCCGGAGGAAAAAAGTCCCTCAAGATGGGTCCACCCATCTTTCCCTTCATGACCGACCCTCTTCCGAGGGCCGAAACTCTCAAATTCCAAGACCAACTGATTCACTGTGAAGAGGAAAGAAGCCCAGGCAATCTCTCTCTGCTTCCTCCAAAGACTCCACTCCCGAAAGGTACCTATCGACGGAAGTCCACCCCAATTACGAGGGAAAGCTTGAGGCCCTCGAATCGGAGGTTGTGAAGCTTTAGGAGTAGAGGAACCATGGTGACCTCGTGGAGTGTGAGCTGCACCCTCTATTCACCTCTTGCATCATGGCTAAAGTTGTCCCCCAGCACTTTAGGATCCCTTAGATGGAGCCCTATGATGGTACCACTGACCCGCTTGATCACCTGGGCAGTTTCAAAGCCCAAATGATGATTCAAGAGGGTTCAGATGTGCTGTATTGCCTCACCTTCCTAGCTACTTTGAAGAAAGTCACTCGAATATGGTACTCAAGCATAAATCCAGGTACCATCTTTTTTTTTCGAGCTAGAGAAATTGTTTATCTTTCATTTCAGGACCTGCCACAAGACACCCCGAAACACGGACACCCTGTTCCTCCTTCACCAGAACGAAGGAGAAAGTCTACGGGATTACACTCCAGATTCAACTCGACTATGCTTGAGATCCCTGATCTCAACGAGCACGTGGCCATGTCTGCATTAAAGAAGGAGCTTCGAACGTCTAGGCTTACTCTTTTCCTGGAGAAAAAGTTTCCCTAAAGCATGCTAAGCTCCTGTCAAGAGCTCAGAAGTACACCGATGTCGAAGAGCAAGCGGCAAATCGATAGCTAGTCGAAGGGAAGTCCCTCCCAAAGAAGAAGAATAGTAATGGACTAGGCCCCCCTGCACCCAACAACAACAATAACAACAAATACTCTGATCGACGATGAAGTCCCAGGCCCAGAACATTGAGTGGGAGATTAGATTCCTACACCCCCCTCAACCTCCCTAGAGAAAAGATCCTACTGGAGATAGAAAAAGAAAGCTACCTCTAGCGGCCGTGCCCCATGAAGGCATCCTTTTCTGTGAGGAATAGGAACAAATATTATCGATTCCACCAGGACCATGGCCACGACACTGAAGAGTGCATCCAACTTAGAGATGATATTGAGGATATTATCAAGAGAGGTTACCTAGGGCGGTACATCGATCACCAAGGACCTCGGTTGGAGGCTATAATTCCTTAGAGGGCTCCTAAAAAAGTCGAATTACCAAACCAGAGGTCCACTAGTGGGAACGTGGGGATGCTGCATCGGCCGACTGCTAGAGAAGTAGCTCACAGATGACAACACCATTCTCTTCTCCGACGATGACCTCATTGGGGTCCAACTCTTGCACGATGACCCTATTGTAATATCGGCCATTGTGGCCAATTATGATGTAAGGCATATCTTAGTCGATAATGGAAGCTCTGTTAACGTCTTACTCTATGATGCATTCTCTCGAATGTGTCTACCTAAAAATAAACTACAAAGATCCCTTGTGCCGCTCACTGGTTTCGGAGGCAACCAAGTCGACGTTGAGGATGAGATAGTACTGCCTGTAACCCTTGGCACTGAACCTCGATAGAAGACACTACCGATTAACATCACAGTGGCCTGGACCCCCTTGACTTATAACATGATTTTGGGATGGCCCGTCCTGAACAAATTTCGGGCCATAGTGTCAACTTATCACCTCTTGATGCATTTTCCCACCAAGAGCAGAATCGGAGAAGCAAAGGGAGATCAGAGAACAGTGCATCAATGCTTGATGATACAGGACAAGCATTCCAATGACCCCATAACTTGGGATCAGTTGGATCCGAGGGACCCAATCATAGACTGTGGTGAGCCCATGGAAAGCACCGTTCCGATACAGCTAACTAAGGAGGACCCCACCAAGGTTGTACAAATTGGAAGCCTACTCGATGAAGAAACCAGGGAAAGGCTAATTTATTTTCTCAGAAACAATGTTGATGTTTTTACCTGGTTAGCCTCGGATATGCCTGAGATCCCAGCCGAAGTGATTACTCATCGGCTAGAAGTTGCCCCTAAACACAAGCCGGTTTGGTAGAAGAAAAGGAACTTCATCCCTGAATGACAAAAAGTGATTGATGAAGAAGTAAACAAGCTCATCAAGGTGAGATTCATCCAAGAAAAACTACCCTGAATGGCTAGCCAACGTAGTAAAGGTAAAAAAAGCTAGTGGTAAGTGAAAGATCTGTATTAACTACACAGACCTCGATAAAGCCTGCCCAAAAGATAGCTTTTCCCTTCCAAAAATTCATCAACTGGTTGATGCCACTACGGGCCATAAGCTATTAAGTTTCATGGATGCCTTCTCTGGATACAACCAGATCCAAATGGATCCCCAGGATGAGGAAAAGATGGCCTTCATCACCAAAAAAGGTCTTTACTGTTACAAAATGATACCATTTGGATTGAAGAATGTTGGGGCGATATTCCAAAGGTTGATTAATAAGGTATTCAAAAAATAATTGGGAAAGAACATGGAGGCCTATGTCGATGACATGATCGTCAATAGCCTCCTTAAAGAAGACCACATCAAAGATCTGGAAGAGTCATTCAATACCCTACAACACCACCACATGAAGTTGAGCCCAACAAAGTGTGCCTTCAGAGTAACTTCAGGCAAGTTCTTGGGGTTTCTCATTACTAAACAAGGAATTGAGGCAAACCCCAAAAAAATCCAGGCTCTTAAGGATATGAGACACCCTTCTTACAAGAAGGAGGTACAACGGCTGACAGGAAGGATCGCCTCCTTGAGCAAATTCATCTCCCGGTCGGTCAAGAAGTGCCTCCCTTTCTTCAAGGTACTCCGACAATCCCGAGGTTTCAAATGGATCAAGGACTGTCGCCTTGCTTTTGAAGAATTTAAGAAATACTTGGAGACCCCACCCTTGCTCTCCAAACCTCAAGATGGGGAAACCCTCTATCTGTACCTCTCTGCTATGGACAAAGCAGTCAGTTCAGTCCTCGTCTAAAGAGAGGAGGACGACCTCCATAAGCCGATCTACTACATTAGCAAAGTCTTGCACGATGCTGAGACAAGATATTCGAGGATGTAGAAGCTGATTTACTCATTGATAATTATCGCAAAGTGACTACGGCCTTATTTTCATGCCCATACCATCATGTTTTTGACTGACCAGTCCCTTAAGGCTATTCTTCGATGTCCCGATACTTCGGGGAGAATAGCTAAATATGCCGTATAGTGGAGTGAGTTTGACATCAGCTTCTAACCCCGATCAGCTATGAAAACTCAAGTACTATCTAACTTCTTAGCTGAGTGCACTTGGAAGTCCGAAGATGAAGTATGACCAACCAAAAAGGAGTCACTTTGAAAGATGCAGAGTCCATCTAGGTACTCCATGTAGATGGGGCCTCCAACTCTGCTAGATGCCGAGCGAGCCTCATACTAGCCAAACCAGATGGACACACAATGGAGTACGCACTCTGATTTTCCTTCCATGCTTTGAACAACCAAGCCAAATACGAAGCCCTATTTGCAGGACTCTGAATCATCGAGAACTTGGGAATTCGAAGATTCCAGATCTTCTCAGATTCCCAACTGGTGGTAAACCAGGTCAAAGGAAGTTTGAGGCCAGAGACTCTACGATGATCCAGTATCTAGAGAAGGTGCAAGCCTTATCCTCTCGATTGGAGTTTTCTGAAATCATCCATGTCCCCTGATCGGAGAACTCCCGGGTAGATGCACTATCTAGGCTCGCCACCACCACTCTGGAGTCCCTCAGTTGTACCTTCACCGAGCATCTCGAAGCTCCAAGTATAGCCGAAGAAGCTTTAGAGGTGCACCAAATTGAGACTTAGCCCAGTTGGATGGATCCTATCCTTAAGTTCTTAAATGAGGGCATGTTACTAGAAAATAAAGCAAAGGCCAAAAAGACCCACTGGATGGCATCTCAATACATCATTTTAGATTGAACCCTCTATAAGAGATCGTTCACCCAACATTTGCTGAAGTGTTTAGGTCATCAGACATCGACTATGTCCTAAGAGAAGTCCATGAAGGCATATACAGAGATCACCTGGGGGTCGGTCTTTAGAGCATAAAATAATACACCAGGGATACAATTGGTCCACATTCAAAAGGATTCAGCCAACTTTGTTCGAAGATATGATCAATGCCAGAGGTACGCCAATGTCCAAAGACAACCAACAAGCTAATTGACTCAACTAATAGCTCCCTGGCACTTTTGCCCAGTGGGGCATGGACATCCTTGGCCCGTTCCCACCAGCATCTGGGCAAAGAAAATTCCTCATCATTGCCATCGACTACTTTATCAAGTGGGTTGAGGCCAAACCACTAGCTCACATCACAGAAGGTAAAGTCGAAAGTTTCGTCAGGAATTCTATCATATTCTGGTTCAAAATTTTGCACACTATAATCACCGACAATGAGAGACAATTTAACAACTCCAAATTCAAATACTTTTGTGCTTGGTACCATGTGCAGCATAAGTTGACATTTATCGACCACCTGCAATCTAATAGGGAGGCGGAAGTGACAAATCGAACCATTCTCCATGGTTTGAAGACCCGACTGAATGATGCCAAGAGACTTTGGGTAGAGGAGATGACCTCCATTCTTTGGGCATACCGGACGACCCCAAGAATGACCACTAGCGAGTCCCCATTCAACTTACCATACGGTACCAAAGTAGTTCTCCCCATTGAAATCACCCTGTAGTCTTTGAGGATCGACAAGTACGAGGATCCTAGGAACTCTAAACACAGAAGGGTGGACTTGGATCTACTACCAAGTACCAGACTCTAAGCTTAAATGAAAATGGTAGCATATCAACAAAAAGTTGCCAAGTGTTACAACTCTAGGGTAAAAGAGCAGGCTTTCCGCACCGGGGACATGGTATGTGAAGAACCAAAGCATCCAGGCCGATGGAGCAAGGCAAGCTTTTCCCCAACTGGGAGGGACCATACCAAATCAAAGAAATTATGCATCCAAGAACATATTGACTCGAAACCCTGGAAGGCGTTATGCTACCTCAACCCTAGAATGTATAAAATCTCTGCAAGTACTACCAATAAATATGCCCAAAAGTTTTCATGGAACTCTGTTCAAGAATAAGTCTAAACAGCCCTCCATGCCAGTGGTGCAATAATGGTCTCGATAATCTACCCAACAGAATTGACCAAAAGCCCAAAGGTGAGTCTGATCCACTTACATTATCGGTATGCCCGATGAGTGCAAAGGAAAGCCTAACCAGGTTGCCAAAAGATCAAAGGCACAGGGATGGTTCACATAACCTACCCTAATATGAATCTGAAGATGCATCGGGGTGGGCCTAATTAGCCTACCTTAATTACAAAAGATGGCACAAGGATGGTTCACACAACCTACCCTACGGTAAATTCGAAGACACATCGGGGCAAGACTAATCAACCTACCTTAAGTTCAACAGAAAGGCATAGGGATGGTCTACATGCCTTACCCTATGGTAAATTTGAAGACGTGCCGAAGTGAGTCCAAATCATTCACCCTATCAACAACAGACACCCTAAGGGATGGCTTAATTAGGCCCATCCTATCGACAAATCCCAAATGGCTCTACAAGTTCATTACTCGGCTATCACATTGAAGAATCCATGCTCTGTAATGTTCTGAGATATGCCTTTCATAGAGAAAGAAAAGAAAAAAGAGGATACTTTCATTTCATGAAGGGAGCTTTACACAAAAAAAAAAGAAAAAAGAAAAAACAAAAGAGAGCAACAGACAATGGAAAGGCAGATCCAAGGATTTGAAGACCACCTATGTACCCTTTCCATGTCAGTGTGGGGTGTCGAATCTCTGGGAGGTGCTCGGAGAGGCTCTGAACTTCCCTTCCGATTCAAACTCTGACTATTCTTCGAAGTCGAAATCATATTCATGACCAGGGAAGGGTATAGAGGGCCTAATGTTCTCCAGGCCCTTCAAGTCATAGTAACGGAAGGCCTTGTCCCTGTGCTCCCGGAACCCCCAATGGTAGGAGTCTAGGACTGCCTCGGCAACCTCATCCTTGAAGGTCGATGATGCCAAGAACTTCGTGATGGCCTCTGCCACCTTTATTTTGGCCTCTTCCGCCCTCGCAATGGCCTCCATAACATGAGCCCTGGCTTCCTCCAATTGATCCTCCAGGACCCGTATCCTCCTCTCCAGGTGGGCTATGTCCATAGGCTGGTGGTCATCATCGTCGCCTCGGTTAGCCTTCCCGCTAGGCTCACCCTCTACTTTGGAACCGGAGGCCCTCTTCCGGGCCATTTTTCAGAGTTTTGCAATGTTAAACTTCATCTCCATGGTATACTAAGAAGAAGAGGGAAGACAACCTTTAGAATAAGGGCTTGCCCCTCTGATATCTCAATGGCATCCAAAAAAATAAAATTGGGTCCTATTTAATGAGATCTCGTACCCATGGATGACCGTAGGGAAATGTGCCCCATGCCTTTCCCCAAACTAGCTAGAGGGCACCACATGTCGAAATGATGCATCGAAACCTGAACGACCACTCTAGGGATGGTATGGTCACTGGTAATTGCTTTTGAGGATAGGAGCCGGTGGTGCTTCGAGTCTGGGGCAATCTCCCTCAGATGGTTATAACCTTAATGATCGCTTTTTAGGAAAAAAGAGCTTGGCGGCACCCAGGACACATGGGGATGCGACCGTTCGAATACCAACACATTCAACATAGACAACAAAAAATGTGCTCGATGTTCCCCAACCAGCTGCCAATGATGGGATGACATCTATCTACCACACTGCCACTAGTGCAAAAAAGATAATTATTGTGGACAGTCAACATCGGTCCAATTGAGGTTAACCCCAGTCCAAAGAACCGGTCAGGCCCTTTCTGAACCAGTCAATTGCACTAGAGAAATTAGCGACGGCATTATGATTCTGCCTCAGAGTTTGTCCTCGACTTGGGATGAAGACATCGACCTTGAACTGGTCGGTCTTCTGCTCACCCACTGGAAGGGAATCGACTCAAAAGAGACTAGTTTAAAAGGAATTAGTCATTTATTTTAAAGAGGAAAAAGCCTCATCCAGAAAGGAAACATTATAATTGGTTGACAAAAAAAATATAACAGTTTTATTCTCTATCAACCCCTTCGATAACCGAAATAGGAGTAGGGATCGAGCCTCGCCAGCAACCATTCCACCACCTTCAACAGGGCAGGCCGATGCCGCTTCGGCATGAACCTCTAAGTCCTCAGCTCCGTCTCCTATAACAGTGGCCAAAGAAAAGTCCAAGCTAGGGTAAAGCTTCTTAACTTTGCCCAGGCAGTCAGAATGACCTAGGAGGTAACTCTCCAGCACGGCTTCATGCACTTCATCTTTGAAGGCCTAAGAACTTTTATAAGCCTCGACAACCTCAGAAGACCTCCCCTCGGCTTGCGCGGCCCTTTGGTTGGTCGCTGAAAGACCCGCCTTTATTTCATCGATCCTCCTTTCCAATTCGGCCTGTTAGGACTTCAGTCCCTTAGTGTTCCGAAGGCTTTCCCTCAGCAGCAGCTCGAGAGAGATCACCTTCCCTCTCTTCTTCTGCAAATCAATCACCATATTAGCTGCATGCACCTAAAGCATGATCAGTTGTCTTCTCATGATGTCATTAAAGGCGATAGCCTTACCCAACTCCTCTTTTGTGGCAGTTTGAAGCCTTTCGGCAACATCTTTTTCAACTACAGCTGAAACCACTTGACTTCAGAGGCCCTCAACGAAGCTGATGGATTCGTTGGCGCCTCTCTCCAGCAAAGAAAGGCCATGAGAAACCTGTCAAAAGGGAAGCACACGCAAAGTCAATCTAGCCGATACACATAGACATGCAACACGCATGCCGGAGTCTAAATGTTGTATTCCAAGAAGGATAGCAGGAAAAGGATCCCCGGACTCCTACCTCCCAGTTCCAGTGGCAGGTATATCACACCCCACGAGAATCCTTTCTCCTGTAGCAAGAGCCATAGGCTTGACATCTTCGACACATGAGGGAATCCCGCCAGCGTCTCGCAGGCTTGACCTCCTAGATGGTCTAGCCAACACGGCTCTCCCAAGAGAGGTCGGTTCCTCCCCTGAGGAAGAACCTATCTCGATTGGAGCACTACTCCCAACTTGAATGCACGACAATGCCAACACACACCTCCCCCAATCCGATCTCCTCACTTGGAAGCCTCTCACCGGCCTCCCCCTTGCCGCCCATCTGAGTTGTACTGCGTCCGGCCTCATATCACAACAAGTCCTTCGAGTCTCATGGAGATGAGGAGACAAAAATGGTGTTGGGAGCGACTTTGCTAGGAGCAGACGACATTCGATCCAAGAAAGCCCTCTTTCTTATATCAAGGCTATCAAAACTCATGTCAAATGCCCTCATTTACAAAAAGCCACTGGGCACGCCATGCGTGCTTGCCCTAATTAACAAGGGACCCTACTTACACACTGGAAGAGACAACTGGAGAGAACTATTGCATGTTGGGAGGGACCATAAAAGGCTGCAGCCACGATCATCCCTTTTTTCGAGCGTAGTCATTATGACGCTGATTGCCATTCTCTCCCCAAGTCATAGCATGATGATTGCCAAACCCCCGGTGGACCAAAAGTTTCACTCACATAAGGGTTTCCCTACAAATTTTAAAGTCTAAGGGATCAGCCCGCATTCCGAAAGGATCAACTCAAAAAGGAATTGCATGACTCGGCCCGTTGCTAAAATCGATGGCCCTACCAAAGCCAAGTCTGAAGACTCCACACTTATGGAGTCCCCTAAAATCCATAAAAAGAAAAAAAGGAAAATATTTATTAATCCAGGAGAAATCATTGATTACATGCCAAGAAATGAAAAAGAAGGAGTACAAAGCTCGAAGCCCATCGAGCCTCTACGGATTTTCCAAGAGAGCCCCAGAGTTAGTAGAATGGAGTATCTCATCAATTTGGGCAGGGAGGATTTCCTCAATCTGGGCCAAGGCAGAGGAACCTTCAGCCTAAAACTCCTCTTCAGTTTAAGCTGACACTACCAGATCAGCAACTGCCGGATCGGCCATGGCCAATTCCTCGGCTATGACCGGGACTTCTTCATTTTGGCTCGGCATCTCCCCAGCCTTAGCAAGGGCCCCGATCTCTTCTTCTTTTTCCTCCTCAATATTATACATAGGGACACCAGAAAGGTCAAGATCAGGGAAGGCCTCACCAACCTTAGCGAGTCCGGCATTGAAGCCATACTGATAACTGAACAGGCTTGCTTCAGTTACTTCCATCTTAAACTGCGAAGACTTTTTAAAGTCTTCGATGACTTTAGATGTCTGCTCCCATATGGCTTCGTACTCTCTCACAACCACTTTGGCCTTCAGAGTTGCCTCTTCGACCTTCGAAGATGCCTCTTCGACCCTCTTGACTGCCTCCTCAGCCATCCTAGCCAAGCCTTCGACCTTATCCTGGCTTTCCTTGACAAAATGCTCCAGGGAATGGATTTGCTTTTTCTTCCTCCTTAGCTTCGCTTCCTGCTCAGAGATCTTCAAATGAGCATTCTTCAGTTCGCTCTTCAGACCCTGAACCTCAACATCCATATGAGTGAGCTGATTCTCCATAGATAACTTCAGCTCCTCGGCCACCTCCCTTTCGACTTTGGCCACTTGGAGCTCCTCCTTCAAACCATGAATGAGGCTATCGACACTCCCCAGACCCTCTTCTAGGAAGGTGACATCGTAAAGCAGTTGTACCAATAAAACAAGGCATGAGACCAATCATGAACCAAATAGCCCACCAGACATAAAAGAAACAATGGAGACCCTACCTGCAACAAAGAGGAAAAAGTGGAATCGGACACCTTGGTGAGGCTCCGACCCCGGATGACTGCAAAATCATGGTGCAGTAAAGTGTCTTTCAGAACCCACCTAGCTACGGCAATAACTAAATGACCCCCCATGATGGAAAGCTTCGAGGGGTCTGCAGGACAACCTCCACTCAGAGGAGGCCTCCAAGCAGACTCCTCTTCGACTTGCAGTGCCTTGCCCCTGTCCGCCGCAGGGGGCAAGGAGAAGGTGCATCGACCATCGGGGATAGACTCCCTCTAATCTGAATCGGAGAGTCGACCATTGGCAGAGATTCATCCGGCAGAGGCCCTCTCGAAGCCTCCATCATCGGTACCCCATCCCCTCCAGACATTCCTCTAGAGGATGAAGCACTTCTACTTCTACTAGGATCATCCCTCTGGAACATCTGCCAGACTTCTGATCCTGAAGGGGGAGCTTGGGCTGCCTTTCTCTTAGAAGACTGACAAAGCCAGCCCATGTCAGGCCTCATCCTGCCACCTGCAAACAAAAACACTCTTCAGATTCAACTGGACCACATAGCTACTAAAAGAGGAAAGCCAAAAACCTCTATCGCTTATACCTAACACGGGGAACTCACTGATCCTTGGAAGATGGAGATTCCTTTCCTCTAATAGTTCATGGTTGGAAATGGCCTCCAAATCAGATAGTAAGGCATAATCAAATTGATTGGCCACCAGAATCTTCTTACTAGCATTAGCATCCAGGCGTGGCTCCCTTCACTTACTACTGAAACCACATGGTAGGATGGAAGAAACAAAAACAAAATCAGGAATCCACCCATGGATGGTGTGGGCATGTCCCTCATAATTTTGCGACCAGGGCGAGGGCCGATAACCCACCATCCATGACCATGGAAATCCCTCTTGAGAACAAAATGAGAAGTGAATAAATTGGTCCCAGGCCTCATGTTAGCTATGTGGCACTGGACCAAGAACCTGCAGATATTCATAATATTATTCAGAGTCAATTGCACAGGCATGATCTGATACATGTAAAAATCTTTGACGAAGAAAGGATGCAGCAAAAAAGGAAGACCAACCTTTAAATGATCTTCATAGATAGCAATACACCTGGTGGGAGGCCTATTTATCCGCTCTTCAGATGTCAGAAGTATCAGAGGAAATCCTTCGGAAACATGGTAGCACTCCCGAAGGTGAGCTATCTTCCCTAGCGAAACGGAGCTAGAAATTAGCTCCAGACTCATAGCATCACCAGTACCGAAAGGCCCAACCTCCCCCCCCTCGAACTCCTATAGACTTAGCCATGATAAAAAAAAGAAATAGGGAAGGAATAGAAGGGTCCTACCTATGGAAGAGACTGATAACCGAAAGCAGGAAAAGCTAGGCCAAAGGTAGAAGTGAACAAAGGTGAAGAAGCTTCCTCAGCCAGTCCTCCCTTTCCCCTCATAAAATGACAAGGAGACTCCAGGATGCCACCTCGATAGAAGAGACCATCTCTCTCTGAGTCAACCATAAAACTCCAAACAGCCCCTAGCTAATTTGACATGAAAAGGACCGAGGTCATAATCCGCGTGATGCCAATCAATGGCGAAGACGAAGCTCACATCTTTTTCGAGGAACAGGAAGGGGCCAGGACCTCCACCCAAATCCCAATGAAAAGATTGGTTGAATTACCACAAAGCAGAAAAGGAAGAGGCAACCTCCTAATCGACCCGTTCCTTTTCCACACTCCAATTAGGAAATGACAGCTGTCCTCTACATGATCCCCAAATTGACCAGCAGTTATGGCAAGCGACCAAATCAAAGATTTCGCAATCATTAGCCACACCTCTCCCCAAGGAAAAATGACAATCCGGCAGTACTCTCACTCTTCGAGGCAAATCGCTAATTCAAAAACTAAAAGAGGGGTCAACTATTAGGATATGTTAGTTCAGGCATAAATCAACCATTGGTTCAACCGCTCGTGCTCTCCCTCCCGAACCAGACACCTCGAACCAAAACACCTGGAAGAAGCCAAATGATTAACGGGCAAGGCGATGATGTGACCTTTGGATCTAGCCGAAGATGTAACACTCAGCCCCAGCTGAAGACATGACCTTCAATCTTGACCGAAGACATGATCTTGGGCCCCAATCGAAGACACGATCTTCGACCTCAGCCGTAGGTACCGATAAGAAGACAAAGACACCTCGAAACGAAGACATCTCTCCAACCAACCTCAAACCCACATGAACGTGGGTGCAATGGTTACAATCGGATGCTTAACTATCACATCCAAAGTACAACTATGTCGAAGCGGCCATGTGGCCATTAACTCCAACAGTAACACCCCCAGCCTGATCAGAACCATTCAATAACTGCCCCTAGTTACGGTCAGAGGGGAATCAATTAGCCCCCATCGTAATCGTAGGAGAGAGGATGAAACTGCATGCCAGGCTAACCAATATAAATACTGGTAAGAGGGGACACTCGAGGTAGGCACAATGAAACCCTGAAAAAACTAGAGTTCCTTTCCTTGCCATCTCCCTCCACAGAATCTTTCCCATTATATTGCTGGAACCTACCTCTAGCTTAGGCATCAGAGTGTCCCCCGCCAAAGAACATCCAGCCAGGGATCTATTTTGCTGGTGAACCAGGGGAGCAAACTTGCGATTCGCAGCTCCGCCAGGTCAGAAAAGGGATTCTACACCAATATCTTGCTTAGAGATTTCATATCCCATAACAAAAGGACTAAATCTTTCATTTTTGTCAATTACATCATTTACTTAAGGCATGTTGACCTTCAAAGTATGATACAAGTCAAAAGAAAATCAACTGCATCAATATAGTTATTAACAGGAATTAGAGTATTTTTTAGAGCTCCATTGAAACACTCTGATATATTTATTGTCATTATTCCATATAATCAACCACTATCATGTGCACAAGTCCATTTCTCTAAAAGGATATCATTCAACTATTGAACAGCTTTTGGATTAAATTTTTTAATGTTTCTCATATATTTCTAAAATTTTTTAGGTTGCATTTGTATTTCAGCTTTTTTACCATATCCCATAATTTTGGATCATGAAATCTTGAATTAAAATTACTTGTCACGTGATGCAGGCAATAAACATGATAAGCATTTGGTGGCTACCAACCTAGATGCTTATTTTGCACTACGCTTAGTATACCAAAATGTTGATCAAAAATTAAACAAATATTTTAATGCAAGATAATCATTTTTTTTATGCAAGCTATGAACCAACCCGACGTATCAGCTGACTCTTCATCAACAATACCAAATGCAAGTAGAAATATTTGATTATTTCCATCAACTATAGTTGTAATCATCAACTTCTCCTTATAATTTCCATATATGAAAGTAGCATCAACACTTATGACCGGTCGACAATACATAAATCCTTCAATCAAGAGTGCAAAGGCCTAGAAAACATGATCAAATTTAGCACAAGCTGGAATATCAGCAGGACTACTGATGAATTTCACCTAAGAGCCAGGATTAAATTCTTCAATAACACGTAACCATTTCGACAGTAATTCATATAACATATCCCAATCCCCAAACAGCATGATATTGCCTTTTGCTTGGCATCTCATAATTTTTTATAACTAGGTATATAATTATATTTATTCTTTATCATTGCACCAAGTCCAATAATAGCAATTATAGGAATTTCTTTTAGCAGGTCATGTATTTCATTCACAATTAATGTAAAGTCTAGCCTAGAATGATCCTGAGACATCATTACAGATATGCATATATAAGGACCAATATATCATGAGATCTCAAAATAATCGTGTCGTTTAATAGCTCTCTGATGGGGATATCCATAATAAGAATATATACCTTGATTAACTCACTTTGTTTTTGCAACTATAGTCAATAAAGTTTTCAAAGCAAGTTACAAATTTTTTTGAAATATGTTCATAAGCCAAATTTTCTTGAAGCATGATTTGGCTCATAAGCCAATACATGGAAGAAGCCCATTAGTTTTTTTGAAGCATGTTCATAAGCTAAATTTTCTTAAAGAATGACTTGGCTCAAAAGCTAACACATGGAAGAAGCCCATTCGACTCAAGCCCAAAGCATGATGGAGGGCATCCTCTTCAAGTCCAGGACCAACCATTCAAGCCTCTTCAAGAATAAGCCCAAGCCCAATTCATGCCAAGATTTGAAGCACATAGGGGAACAACTCATCAAACAACATTGGAGAAGAAGGAATTACACTACATCAAAAGTTTTATGGAGAACATAAAGATTCCTTTCACTACCCCAACAATATTTGATATTTGGGATGCCATAACTTATGACACCTAAGCCTCCACATCAATATTTGGAAGCCACATTAGGATCTTCTAGATGCCACATGTCAAAGTGGTTGTAACATTCTACCAATTATTTACTTTTAGTTAAAACAACTTACCTAAAAATTGCTGTAGCCAACTAAGCCACCCTTATCCCCTCCTCTCCATCCTTGGACAAGATTCCTAGCATTGGAGCTTATAAATAGGGCCCCTAGGCTCTCATTGTATCCATTCTATGCTATGATTTGAATTAATGAAAGGATTGTTTCCTTGTGTTCTAGTTTTCTTGAGTTCTTATTTGGAGTGAAAGTTTTCTAGCTAGTTTGAGTATGTAGATCCTTATCCAAGGAGAGAATGAGAGTTTTCTAAGTTTGAGTTTGAGAGTGAAGAGTGCTTTTTGAAAGGAGTAAAGGATGGGATGCCCATTGATGGATCTATAATCAAGTCCAAGTCCTAAGCCGCTGGCCACTTTCTTCTTCTTCCTTTTTTCTTTGTTTCCATTCCAACTCCAATTCTTATTTCATGTCTAATCCCAAATTTCTTTGCAGGATCTCTCAGGTTCTTGGGTCAAGGATTGTTGCCCAGGTGGCTTCCCAAGAGGGGGGTGAATTGGGATTAAAAACATTTCACAATTATATGCACTTTCAAATTATTTTTGTGTTGTAGTGCATTATGTAATGCAGAAGTAAGTAAGTAAAAGCAATAAAGCAATAAGAACACAATCACAAACACAAAAAAGTTTAGAGTGGTTTGGAGAAACCAGCTCCTACGTCCACTACCCAAGCACACTTGGTATTTCCACTATATCCCCCAAACCGAAATACAATCGAATTATTTTACTAGGCTCACAATCAAAACCTATACACTTTGGTTTTACCAGGATCACCAAAGAAACCCTAACTCCCTTTGGTTTTAAACGAGATCACCAAAGAAAATCCAAACACTTGGTTTTATATAGGAATCACCAAGAACCCAACTTAGGATTTATAAGGTTCACCTAAAATCTTTCAACCTTCTCTTAAGACACAGTCCCTTGCTATTCTTAGAGAGAAAACAATGATTGAGAAATGATAAACAAGCAACTACAACCAACCAAGTTTGTTTAGGTGTTGCCGATGTAGATCAAGATGAAGCCTAGCTTTGAATTCTCTTTAATGCTCTTCAAGCTGCTTCTTTCCTTCTTCAATGAGTGGATTCAATGATGGAGTAGAGTTGTTAAAGCTTTGAATCCTATCTTAAAGGCTCTTTTGAGGTACGTAGGTGAAAGGACTTGAAAGCTCTTCAATATCTCAAGATAATTTCTCAATAATGCTCTAATAATTTTTAATCCTTCAAAAATAATTTCTTTTATAGTTTTCCAAGAGATATAACCATTGTATGGCCTAGAAATTCATGAAAGAGCTGTTGGAGATGAATTGGAGTTCAAAAATCAACTTCAGCAACTAGCCGTTGGAGTGCAGAAAATGGCTCCACGAGTCAGCTCAAGGTCCACGAGTCGGCTCAAAATCTCAGACCTTCAAAATTCATGACTCTGGAGGAGTCGATTCTTGGGGCAGGAGTCAGCTCGAGATCTCAGGCTTCAGAAAAATGCTTTCTCCATGAGTCGGCTCTTGGGATAGGAGTCGACTCTTGATGCTGAAACACTGAAACATTCTCCGTGCTGTGCCATAGAGGGTCAGCTCTTGCAAATCTTCAAAAAAAAAAAAAAAGCTTCAAGCTTCTCCAAAACTCTTCAACATTGAATCAAATAGAAGCTAATCTATATACCTTTAATTTTTAAAATTTTTAGCTCATTTTACAAGATTACAAGATTAATAAAACTAGGGCTTTTACAAGTTCAAGTTCATAAAACTTTATACAAAATTGTATTACCCACAAATCAGTTTGAAAACTATTTTAAATTGAAGATAACCAATTTTTTGCAAAACCTCTTAAACAATTTGAAAGAGTTAGTATCAAATACATGCTCCAATGTTTTGTGATCATCAAAATCATTTCAGGGGTCAACAATCTCCCCCTTTTTGATGATGACAAAACACTAGGCATGATTAACACTTTACAATTATAGTATTTTCAAATTTATCAAATGATATTGGATATGATATGTATCACACAAATTAAGTATCAATTATATCAACACAGTGTGCCATAATGTATCATATGTATCAAATGTATAGAATTGAATACTATTCACAAGAAGTATCATATGTATCGATACATTGTATTATCTATATCATATGAACAATAGGTATCGAAACATAATGTATTAACACATAATGTATCAGGAGTATCATCTATACAAAGCATATCGAAACTTATAAAATTACCAAATATTTGAAGTAAATTTTATAATAATTTAACAAGAAACTTAACAAAAAGTCTCCCTTACTATTGTCATTCCTTTTAAGTTTCATCAAATTTTCATGAATCACGTGAATCAACATTCATATTTTCATAACATTCATATCAGCTTGTATTATAAGTTGAAAACATTCATATTATGGCTTTTTCATCATGCACAATCTCCGTTCTCCCCCTTTTTGTCATCAACAAAAGGCATAGAAGAGATTATTCTTTCATAATAATTCAATCATAACAAGAATGGACATGTAGCATAAAAAGTGATATATATATATATATATATATGAAAATGAGTACATAGGTGATACATTATAGATGTGCCTCGGAACTACAAAATTGTATCACAACAACTAAAATACAACAAGCATAGAGTCCTAAAACATCAAGATAAAAGCCTAAAAATCAAAAAGATGGGCTAGGATCATCACTAGTAGGTTCTTCCTCATCAAAGGAGGAATCAACTTCTAAGATTCCTGGACTAGGCTTGAACTTAAGAAATCTGGGTCTAAGATCTCTAATGATAGTCCTAATAGGAGTGGTAGTCCTAGACACTTTAATTTTAGCTTTGGCTTTGGACTCTGAAGATAAAATGATGGGAGTGGGTCTAACAGTCGGTGGATCAAAGGATAATGCCAAGGTGCTGGTGGTAGAAAGTATCTGTGTAGCTAGAGTCTGTCCAACCTCAAATCTTGTAGCCTCAATACTAGCCACGGCTCAGCATCAACAAGTGTGGCATGAGAAGGTACATCAATGGAATGTGCTGCCTGTCCTTGCTCTCGATCAGTGCCAGTGCCAGTGCCAGTGCCAGGTGCTATGGAAGTCGATGGTACATGCTGGCTGGCTACAGAAAGCTATCTCAGAAAGGTCATAACATCATGAAATCCCTGTTGCATCTCAGACTGTAGTAGAGTAATCCTACTATCAGTGTCTAATCTGAGACATGATATCTCCTCCAAGACTCTCTGAAGTCTATCGTCTGCATCATGTCCAACAGCTGTAGATCTCATAACTGGTGACTGAGATGTGGTAGGAGCTGGCTCTGACGGTCTAGCCTCATCAGCCTATGTATCTACCTCCTCACCAAGTCCATGTGCTACCTGAGTGTCGTCCTCTGAATCATCCGAGTGTGCAACCAGAACACCTGAGGTCTTCCAAATCCAATGGCCATTTACTTTAATGAATCCCATTCTAGTAAGGGATTTCATAGTATACCTATCAGTGTGCAGTAGTAGTCGGCTATCCTTTCTTGTCAGATCTACCAGGGCATCCTAAAATAACAGTGTAAAGACCATCCCATATGGTAGACAGGCTCATGCCCTACGAGCTGCCTCCCTCATCTGTGAGAGCATGATAAACGGTAAGTTGAGGGTCTCCCCCTCAATCAGACATCTCATAAACACAAGGTCATACTCGCTAACCCAATCAAATCGCCCTGTCCAGGGCAAGAAAACCTAATGATAATATTGTGCAATAGCCTCATCTCCAATGACAATTGATTGGCACTAACATGCACAACACCCTTCACATTAGATCTTTCTATTATGAGTCTAAGGGTCTTCATCTTCTCTTTTAAAACCAAATAGCATTCACCTTCCTTTGGAATATTCAAAATACTTGATATTTTTTGCTCACTAATCTCTATATGCTTCCCTTTAACAGTTCCTTCCAAATGAAATGCGCCCAACTACATATTTTCAAAGAATTGTCGAACTAAGTTAGGATATGTAGGAACATTCAATAGACAAAAATTTTTCCAACACTGTTTCTCTATCCAATCCCCAATATGCAACTGTTCTTGCTCTAAGAAGCTAAAATCAATGCACCTACCCGGGGTTACCTGATGATTTCCCATAAGAATCACTTGTTTAGGTGCTTGAGGCTCTTATTCTTGCTCAATCGGCTGCTCCTCTTCCGGATTGGAGGTGTCTAAGCACATTTTGGTTCTCCATTCTTCCATGACTGTATGAACCACCTACAAGGGTTTCTTGGCAATGGCTTTGCGGGGTGCCATCTAGCTCAGATTAAGAGATTAGAGGGGTTTGAGAGTGTTTTTAGAAGTTTTCCTAGGATGGAATATGGAGTCGGCTAAGTGAAAATGCCAAAACCTAAAAACATAATGAAACCAAAACATGGAAAACCTATTTAAAAACGTTCGGCCCGACCTTCGAGTCGGCTCGTCGAGCACCCTATTGACTCGAGTCGGCTCGAGCCAAAAAGCAATCTAAAAGTCAAAAAAGGTCAAAATCAGTTTCTATAGGTTTCTAGACATACAAGTGGGTTATCCTATGCTCTAGAAAAGAATTTGAAACATCTAGATAATTTTTTCTTATTTTTCAAAAATTAGGTCGATAAGTATTCAGAATGGGTCATATAGCCCTAATTCGGCTCTAATTTTTTGAAATCTATCTAGACTAAGTGGTTTAATAAAAATGTTTGCAAGTTGATCTTCAATGGGTATAAATTCTAGCTTAACAACATTATTTAAAACATGATCATGAATAAAATGATGTCGAATTTCAATATGCTTAGTTCGTGAGTGCTAAATTGGATTTTTGGATAAATTAATAGTACCAGTATTGTCACATTTGATAGGAATTTTAGATTAGACAACACCATAATCTTTTAGTTATTGCTTGATCCACAACACTTGAGCACAACAGCTCCCAGCAGCCATATATTCTGCCTCAGTAGTAGATAGTGCTACAGAGTTCTGTTTCCGGTAGTGCCAAGAGATCAAGTTAACACCTAGAAATTGACAGGTGCCACTTGTGCTTTTTCTATCTATTTTACATCCTCCATAATCAACATCAGAATAACTAATTAATTTCAATGATGTGTGCTTAAAATACCATAAACCTACATTACATGTGCCTTTCAGATATTTAATGATTCTCTTAATAGCTATGATGTGTGACTCTTAAAGATTAGATTGAAAACGTGCACACATATAAACACTAAATAATGTATCAGGTCTACTAGCTATCAAATAAAGTAATGAACCGATCATACCTCGGTACAGCTTTTGATCAACATTTGTGCCATTTTCATCTTTATCAAGTCTACATGCAGGACTCATGGGTGTTCCATTTTCTTTGCTTGATTCCATGCCAATTTTTTTGATAATCTCTTTGATGACTTGGCCTGATTGATTAGGATACCTTCTTTAGTTTGTTTGATTTGAAGTCCAAGAAAGTAGCTCAGCTCACCCATCAAGCTCATTTCGAATTCTCCCTATATTAACTTAGCAAAATCTTGACACAAAGATTCATCAG
The DNA here is from genome assembly GCA_021397845.1 of Areca catechu. Lineage (NCBI taxonomy): Eukaryota > Viridiplantae > Streptophyta > Magnoliopsida > Arecales > Arecaceae > Areca > Areca catechu. The sequence goes on from CM038041.1 coordinate 76,037,726, forward strand.
TTGATCCAAAGATAATATCATCAACATATATTTGAACAACTAAAATATCATTATTCTTTCTTTGAATAAACAATGTGGTGTCAACACTACCTCTTACAAAATCATTTGCAATTAAAAACTTACTTAGTCTATCATACCAGACTCTAGGTGCCTATTTTAGACCATACAAAGCTTTATTTAGTTTGAAAAGTGATTTGGAAAAGTGTGATCAATGAAACCCGGTGGTTGCTCAACAAAAACTTCTTCGAATAAAAAACCATTCAAAAATGCACTCTTTACATCCATTTGAAATAATTTAAAGTTCATAAAACATGCATAAGCTAGTAGCAATCTAATAGCTTCTAATCTAGCTACCGGTGCATAAGTTTCATCAAAATCTATTTTCTCTTCTTGATTATATCCTTGTGCAATCAGTCTAGCCTTATTTCTAATTATATTTCCATCTTCATCAAATTTATTTCTGTAAACCCACCTAGTACCTATAATAGGATAGTCATTAGGTCTTTCTACTAGGGTCCAAATATTATTTCTCCTAAATTGGTTTAATTCATCATGCATTGCTAACATCCAATTAGGATCGGTTTTAGCTTCTTCTATATTGTGTAGTTCTACATACAAAACAAAAGCAATTAAATCATGTGCATCTCTATGTGCAGATCTAGTTTTAACACCTTGAGATGGGTCTCCTATAATTAATTCTTTAGAATATGATTGTACATACCTCCATTCCTTGGATATATCATCATGATTTTTGCTTACCTCTTCTTCATGTGGTTCACTTGATTATTTGTCTTTGAGAGTCAAGTCTTTCAGTCCATGTTCTAGAGTACCTGTATCATCATTAGGAAAATCTTCTTTTCTAGAAGATGTACTATCATATTCATTGAAAACAACATATACAGATTCTTCAAATAGTTAAAGTTCTTTTATTGAAAACATGATAGGTTTTACTATTTAAAGAATATCCAAGAAAAATAGCCTCATCGAATTTTGCATGGAATTTATCAAGATTATCTTTTCCATTGTTAAGAACAAAACATTTGCATCTGAAAACATGAAAATACTTTATATTAGGTGTTCTATTATTCCAAAGTTCATAGGGGATTTTTCTGATAATTGGTCAAATTAAAACTCTATTTAAAATATAGCATGCAGTATTAACAACTTCTGCCCAAAAGTATTTTGGAAGATTTCCTTCACAAAGTATTGTTCTGGACATCTCTTCCAAAGTATGATTCTTTCTCTCTACAACACCATTTTGCTTGGTATTCTAGGTGCAGAAAAGTTATGATCAATACTGTGCTTTATGCAAAAGTGATCAAAATACTGATTTTCAAATTCTGTGCCATGATCACTATGAATTGAAATAATAGGTAAATTTTTCAAATTTGTAATTATTTTATAAAACTTTTTGAATACATTGAAAGTTTCATCTTTATATGTAATAAACAAAATCCATGTGTATCTTGAAAAGTCATCTACAATCACAATGCCATATTTCATGCCACCTAGGCTAGTAGTCCTAGTAGGTCCAAATAAGTCCATGTGAAGTAGCTCTAAGGGTCTAGTTGTAGAAACAATATTTTTAGATTTAAAACTCCTCTTACTTGTTTTCCTAATTGACATGCATCACAAACATAATCAAAATTGACTTTGAATTTTGGCAAACCTTTAACTAAGTCCTTTGAAACAAGTTTAACTACAGTATCAATACTAGCATGACCAAGTAGCCTATGCCATAGTAAACTTGATTCCTTGCTCTTATCATTCATTGCTACAAGACTTGTGTTGCTTGTCATAGCTAGATCATTAAGATCTACTATATAAATGTTACCAAGTTTGTGTCTAATGAATTTAGTACTAGAGTCAAGTGGATCAACTACTATACACATTGATGACTTAAAGAAAATATTAAAACCAATGTCACATAGCTGACTAATACTCAAAAGATTATGTTTAAATTTCTCTACAAGTAACACATTTTCAATAAAAGTAGGAGTAATTTTAATTTTACCAATACCGATTATCCTTCCCTTTCGATTATCACCAAATGTTACCATTCCACCATCCTTCTATTCTAGGATGAAGAATTGATCAATATCACCCGTCATGTGTCTTGAACAGCCGCTGTCCAGATACCATCTTTTTTTTATATTTGTGGCTGCAAGATATTCCTACAAAATAATCATTTAACAAATTTAAGTACCCAAGCTTTCTTGGATCCTTGCAAGTTAGTGGAAATGGTTACTTTTGGAACCCAAACTTTCTTAATTTTTTTTTTATCATTATATTTTAAATGACACTCAAATGCTTTATGACCAAAGTTATTGCAAGAATAGCATACAATCCTTGATTTTGAATAATAAGCTTGAGATGATGCAAATTTAGGTCTAACTTGTTTTGAACTAATAAACTTAGGAGCGTATGAAGTAGATGTAAAAAATTTGTTTGAAATAGAACCTTTATAACCAATTCCAAAATTATTATTTGTTTCTCTTTGATCTTTCAAAATTAATTCGAGTTCATTAGAGCTTAAGGTTAGTTTTTCAACTAAGGGTTTAAGTTTTTGAACTTCCTTCTTTAAATCATCATTTTCATTTTTCAAATCTTTGTTTTTCTCAAAAAGCTCTTCTTTCTCAAATTGAACAATCTTAAGTCTTTCATGAACTAAATTTAATTCTCTTTATAAGATTTTATTTCTTTCATCAAATTCATTTTTATCTTTTTCAAATATATCACATTGATTTTTCAAAGTTTTCATTTTTAAACTGGCCTTTTTATATTTTACCAATAGTTCACAAAAAGCATGATGCAATTCATCATAAGTGAATTCTAAATTAGGTTCAGATATATTTACCTCGTCCTCCAAACTCATAAGATAGATTTGTACAGTTTTTGTTGTCTCTTCATCCTATTCAGTGGATGTAGATTCATCACTATCACTCCAGGTTGCAAGCATTGCCTTCTTCTTCCTTTTAGTGAACATCTTTTTCTTCGCTTCAGGACAATCAGGATGGATGTGTCTTGGCTTCTTGCATCCGTAACAAATTGGAACTTGATCATTATCTTTATCTTTATCTTTCTCTTTATCTTTTTGTCTCTCTCCTAAAATCTCCTTTTCTAAATTGCTTTCTCCATCTGTTTGATTTTCTTCGACCCATAAACCTTTTGAATTTTTTTATGACAAGGGCAATTTCATCATTTCCTAGATCATCATCATCTGATGAATCTGATTCTTCATTCTTATCTTCTTCTGTAGCTTTAAATGCAATGGCTTTCTTTCTTTTGGTATCTTTCTCAGTTATTTGTTGCATAGCCAATTCATGAATGATCAGTGATCCAAGCAGTTCATCCAGTGGCAGAGTATTTAAGTCCTTTGCCTCATGAATTGCTATCACTTTAGCTTCCCACTTATATGGCAAAGATCTTAAAACCTTTTGGACAAGATCTGCATTAGAGAAAATTCTACCAAGACTTTTGAGACCATTTATAATATCAGTAAAGCGAGTATACATTATAGATATAGTATCACTAGGATCCATTTTAAATAGCTCATAATTATGCACAAGAAGATTGATTTTTGATGTTTTAACTTGTGATGTGCCTTCATGTATAATTTCTAGCTTGTCCCAAATTTTTTTAGCATAATTGCAAGTTCAAATTTTGTTAAACTCATTTGGATCCAAAGCATAATACAATAAGTTCATTGCTTTGGCATTCAACTTAGCTAATTTCATATCATTCTCGTCCCAATCCTCTTCTAGTTTGGGAACCTCTACATCAGTAACTCTAATTGTGAGTGTGTGAGGTCCTTTTAGGATAATCTTTCATAAATGAAAATCTACAGCTTGAATGTATATTTTCATTCTTGCCTTCCAATAAGTGTAATTGGTTCCGTTGAAAAGTGGAGGTCTATTTATGGATTAACCTTCAGCCAATGAAGTGCTCATAGGATGTGTCATATATCTTTACTCTAAGTAACTTTCAGAGACTTTGCTCAGATACCACTTGTTGCCCAGGTGGCTTCCTAAGAGGGTGGTGAATTGGGATTAAAAACATTTCATAATTATGTACACTTTCAAATTCTTTTTGTATTGTAGTGCATTATACAATGCAGAAGTAATTAAGTAAAAGCAATAAAGCAATAAGAACACAATCACAAACACAAAGAAATTTAGAGTGGTTCAGAGCAACCAGCTCCTACGTCCACTATCCGAGCACACTTGGGATTTTCACTATATTCCCCAAACCAGAATACAGTCAGATTGTTTTACCAGGCTCACAATCCAAACCTATACACTTTGGTTTTACCGGGATCACCAAAGAAACCCTAACTTTCTTTGGTTTTAAACGGGATTACCAAAGAAAACCCAAACACTTGGCTTTATACAGGGATCATCAAGAACCCAACATAGGTTTTATAAAGTTCATCTAAAAACCTTCAACCTTTTCTTAAGATACAGCCCCTTGCTGTTCTTAGAGAGAACAATGATAGATAAATGATAAACAAGCAACTACAACAAACCAAGTTTATTTAGGTGTTGTCGATGTAGATCAAGATGAAGTTTAGCTTTGAATGCTCTTTAATGCTCTTCAAGCTGCTTCTTTCCTTCTTCAATGAGTGGATTCAATGATGGAGTAGAGTTGTTAAAGCTTTGAATCCTATCTTGAAGACTCTTTTGAGGTAGGTAGGTGAAAGGACTTGAAAGCTCTTCAATATCTCAAGATAATTCCTTAATAATGCTTTAATAATTTTTTAATCCTTCAAAAACAATTCCTTTTATAGTTTTCCAAGAGATATAGCCATTGTAGGGCCTAGGAATTTGTGAAAGAGCTGTTGGAGACGAATTAGAGTTCAAAAATCAACTTCATCAACTAGCCGTTGGAGTGCAGAAAATGCCTCCATGAGTCAACTCGAGGTCCACGAGTCGGATCGAAATCTCAGACCTTCGAAATTCATAACTCTGGACAAGTCGGCTCTTGGGGCAGGAGTCGGTTCGAGATCTCAGGCTTTAGAAAAATGCTTTCTTTCATGAGTCGGCTCTTGGGATAGGAGTCGGCTCTTGATACTGAAACATTGAAACTTTCTCCGTGCCGTGCCATAAAGAGTCAGCTCTTGCAAATCTTCAAAAAAAAAAAAAAAATACTTCAAGCTTCACCAAAACTCTTCAACATTGAATCAAATAGAAGCTAATCTACATACCTTTAATTTTTATAATTTTCAGCCCATTTTACAAGATTACAAGATTAATAAAACTAGGACTTTTACAAGTTCAAGTTTATAAAACTTTATACAAAATTGCATTACCCTCAAATCAGTTTGAAAACTATTTTAAACTGAAGATAACCAATTTCCTGCAAAACCTCTTAAACAATTTGAAAGAGTTAGTATCAAATACATGATCCAATATTTTATGATCATCAAAATCATTCCAAGGTCAACAAGGATGAAGGTCTCCATGCCATTGATCAAGGCCAAGGCAAGTCTTAAAGTAGAGAGTGCCAATCTTGACTTCTAGGTCTAAATCCTTGAGTGATGAGAGCTCTTCTTCCACCAAATAATTGGCCATCATTGTTGGTAGGAAAACTCTTTCTAAGCTTCATTAGATCTGATCATTTGAAGGTTAACTTGTCCTAGTAGTGATGGTTTTCTTGCCATGAAGATCCTAATCTTTATTTTGAACTAGATCTACATTGCGGATCTTAAAAAATTAGATCAACTAGTCTCCTTATGAAAATTCTTTTCTTGGATTAATTTAGCCCATTTATTTGATAATTAATTGCTCAAGTTTGCTTGCTGGTTAGCTTACTAAAACTCTCCATTTATTATTTTATTTTTGTCCCCATCATTCTCATCATCCATTGACATCCTGACTCTCTATTCTTATATTTTACAAACCATAGATTAGGGCTAAACTCAATAACTTTGATTTCGTGATGTCTTTCAATAGAATATTGCTTTACTATAGTCTATAATTCTGCCTTATCTATAAAATGAAGTCCTTTACATAATTCTTTATCTCTTTTCCATATAACATATTATTCCTCTAATGTGGAATACATTGACACATTAGCAGCAGTCCAATCAACCTGAGTGAATATTTCAGAAGGAGATTCAAATATAGTATAATTTAGAACTGAGGTGTCTTATGGACTTCCTATAGATTGTGACGTACCAGTTTCATTAGGTTCATCATCCACATCATCTTCACTTTCTACATCATTTTCATGAAAAAGTTGATTATCTGCATGCATCATATCATCAACAATTAGGTATAGTGATGCTTGTCTAATAATACTCTCTAGCATGTCACTATCCACTATATGTAACAGGTCTTCTATAAATCTTGAACTAGTATTTTCTAGAATATTATGAATGATGTTTGGACAACAATATGAAAAAACTGGATTACAATATGAAATAACATGTTCATTTACATGGTTGTTACTATATTTCAAACAACTACTTCATAATCATCCTACTCAAGCTTCAACGGTTTGCACATCTTTGTACAACTCTACAACCAATAAACATATATGTGAACTGATAGTTAAAAATATTATCTCCATGTCTTCATCATCGATTAGTGGAACATATTCATATTTTATAGATGTCGACCGGAGAACTTGTAAATATCTATAAATAATTAATATTTTTTTCAATTCTATCTATATCGAAGACTCTACATATTTTATTCTCTAACTCTTCAAATGTCATACCATTTTTAATTCTAATTACCTATTTTGATCCCTAATTATACTCAATACCCCATGTTTAATTAATGATAGAACTATTAATATAACATAAGGTTGTGATTATTTTTTTATTTTACCCTACATGTTTAATAAACAAAGTATATTTAGATATTACTTTCTCAAAATTTATAATGACATCATTAAGAAAATAATTAAACAAAATAAATAATCCAATAGTGAAATTAGAAAACTAATTATCTTATTAAGTAGGAAAATATAGGATGCAACATATTTTGGAATTAATGTCTACGTAGAGAGTTTAAAATGACTTACATGATAAATATATCCTGTCACTAACTAGTAGGTAAAGATAGGTCCTATTTCATTCATAAATTATATTAATTTTACAAGTAAAATTATAATAAATAAATAATGTGTAATGAAGATCGAACGAAATTTCAATAGCATTTTTCTTAGTTCTCCATATACAAATAATTATATATGCAGAGAACTAAAGAAAAATGCTACTCAAAAATTAATTCAATTTCCATTACATATTGTTTGTTTACTATAAGTTGATCTATATAATTAATTACAATTTCCTAATTTTCCAAATTGGATAATCAATTGATTAATGTACATAATTCTTAGACCCATACAAAAATATATAAATTTACAAATACTATAGAATATGCATATTAATTAATTGACGGGTCTACAGTTTAATGCAATAAGTTGAGGTTAGTTGAAAATGGAGTACAATTCATTGGAAAATGGCATGAAAATGTTTATTTAGTAGGTTTAGATGATCTATCTTTGCCTAATGGAGAATGGCTAGTTGTAATAAATTCTACTAAAGATGAGACTAGTTGGCTTTGGCATAGAAGACTAGGTCATGCTACTATGTATCTACTTTCAAAACTTTGTAAAAAAAAATTTAGTAAGAGATTTACCAGAACTTAGTTTTGAAAAAGATAGAGTTCGCCAAGCATGTCAATTTGGAAAATAAGTTAAAACTTCTTTCAAACCTATAGGTTTTGTTACTACTAGTAGGCCACTAGAACTACTTCTATGGATCTCTTTGGACAAACTAGAACAACCAGTCTAGGAGGCAAGAGATATGGATTGGTTATAGTGGATGATTTTTCAAGATTTACTTGGATTTTCTTTCTTGCTCATAAAGATGAATCATTTTTTGTATTTGTAAAGTTTTATCGAAAAGTTTCAAATGAAAAAGGTGTTTCAGTTATTTGCATACATAGTGATCATGGTTTTGAATTTGAAAATTAAGATTTTGAAAGCTTTTGTAATGAGAAAGGTATAGAACATAATTTTTCTGCACCTAGGACACCTCAGCAGAATGGGATAGTAGAAAGAAAAAATTGTACTTTAGAAGAAATGGAACGTATTATGCTTTGTGAAAACGATTCACCAAGATATTTTTGGACTGAAGATATTAAAATGCATGTTATATTTTGAATCGAGTTTTAATCCATCCTATTTTAAAGAAAACTCCTTATGAACTTTGGAATCAAAGAAAACTAACTTTAAGATATTTTCGAGTTTTTGGTTGTCAATGTTTTATCTTAAATAATGGCAAAGATAATCTTGAAAAATTTGATGCCAAGTCTGATGAAGGTATCTTTTTAGGATACTTTACATCAAGCAGGAGAAAATTAGGCTAGTTACCAAAGGCTACAATCAGGAAGAAGGAATTGATTTTGATAAAACTTTTGCTCATATTGCTAGACTTGAGGCAATTAGACTACTATTAGTATTTGCTTGTTTTATGAATTTCAAACTCTTTCGAATGGATGTTAAAAGTGCTTTTCTAAATGGTTTTATAATAGAAGAAGTTTTTGTTAAGTAACCACTTGAATTTAAAAATCACGCACATCCTTATGATGTTTCTAAATTGCATAAGGTACTTTATGGTTTAAAGCAAGCACCCCGAGCATGGTATGAAAGACTCAGCAAATTTCTGATTGAAAATAAATTTTCTAGAGGACATGTTGATAAAACTTTGTTTTTAAAGAAGAAAGATGATGATTTATTAGTAGTGCAAATCTATGTTGATGATATTATTTTCGGTGCTACTAATGAAATTCTTTGTCAAGAGTTTGCTAAGCTAATGCAGGATGAGTTCGAGATGAGCATGATGGGAGAACTCAATTTCTTTCTTGGACTCCAAATCAAGTAAACTAAAAATGGAATCTTCATCAACCAAGCTAAGTATACAAGAGAAATTATAAGGAAGTTTGAGATGGAGACTACTAAGTCAATAGGTACACCTATGAGCCCCTTTCGTAAACTTGATAAAGATGAGCATGGTAAATCTGTAGATCAAAAATTATACATTGGTATGATTGGCTCTTTATTGTACTTAACTGCTTGTAGAACAGATATAATGTTCAGTGTTTGCATGTGTTCTAGATATCAATCTAAACCAAAGGAATCACATCTGTTGGCTGTTAAGCAAATTATTAGATAACTATATGGTATAATTGATATTGGCTTACGGTATTCTAGAGATTCATCTGCTGAATTAATTGGATATTTTGATGATGATTTTGTTGAATGTAAATTAGAAAGAAAAAGTACTAGTAGAACTTGCCAATTTCTTGGAGTTAACTTAATCTCCTAGTTTAGCAAGAAACAAACTTCAGTTGCACTATCCACAGCTGAAGCTGAGTATATTGCAGTAGGAAGTTGTTGTCCTTAAATCTTGTGGATTAAGCAACAACCTGAAGATTTTGGAATCAAGTTAACTAGTACGCCTATAAAATGTGATAATACCAGTGCTATTTGCTTGACTAAAAATACTGTTTAACATTCTAGAAGTAAACACATTGAAATTAGACATCATTTTATTAGAGATCATGTTGAAAATAATGATGTTGTGCTTGAATTTATTTGTACTGAATTGCAATTAGCTAATATTTTAACTAAGCCTCTCCAAGAAGATCAGTTCAGTATGATTATAAGGGAACTTGGGATCATTAGTCCTTTTGATTAAAATTTTCCAATCTTTGACTCAAAATAGATCAAATTTGACAATAATCTTATTGAATTTCATTGTATTTCTCTTGATTTTGATCTACACTTCATTCGCTAGATTTTTGATTGTAAGTCGATGTGTCGACCATGCATGTGTCGACACTTGAATGTGTCGACATGTTCATGAGTCGACACATGAACGGTCATAGACCGAGGTTAAGGACAAACCAAAGTATTTTTTCTTCCATTTATCCTCCCCACTCGAGCCGACACATGCCCTAACTCCTTCCAAACTATTCCTTCCCTCCAATCTTATCTCAAACCTCCTCGATTCTTCATTTTAAATGGTTTTTGGTCTAGATTGTGCGACATTCCCTCTCCCATTTCCATTTTTAACCCTAGAAACCCTAGGTTTCTTCTCCATTATTATTCAAACCACTCTTTTGTGTAATGGGACCTAGGAAACAAGTTGTCTGTCACCCTCGGCCATCCAATGAGGAAGAAGAGAGAAGAACCAAAGCCAGACATGAGGCCACAGCTCCAAATCCATCTGTTCAGCCACTATTCACTGCTTCTAGTCGGATAAGCTTGAAGACGGTTGTCGGAGGATGCCGTGTGGATTTTGGTTTTGTCGACCAGCAGAATTTCAAGATTGGTCAGTGGATTAGATATGCTGGTCTGATGTCATTCTTTTCTCTAAGTGAGAGATACTACCCGAGCCTTAATCGAGAGTTCTACAGATCCTTAGCCCATGGCAGTGATGGATGGATTTTCAGGTCCGAGGCAGAGATATCCCTGAGACTTCAGAGATATTGAGTAGAGTATGGAATACCCTTGACCGGATCAGTAGTTGACAGTCTGATTGACAGAGTGAGTGGACTCCAGTGTATCTTTGAGTCAGATATTTTATCTGAGGGAGCCACTGTTCCTGCATCCTATCTTTCTGTCGAGATGATACTTCTGCATCATATTGTTGCTTGGATTCTTCTATCGAAGACCAGATGTTTTGATTACATCACTGAGAGAGAGTTGCTCGTGATCTTCTTTGAATTTTATAAAATTTTTTGAATCTGTTACATTGCACTTTTCCACCACTTTAGAACTACAACACACTAATTCTGCACCTAAAATTTGGATCCATATGTTTGTTGCATTCATTTCATGGTAAACCAAATTAAGGGCATCTAATTTACATAGGGTCATAATTTTATTACTTGTCCCTAGCCCAAAAATCACCAACTTGCATAACGAACCCAACCCTAATTAAAATGGATTAGATATTTAATTGCTCTAGCGAGCTAGGGACACCCACAAGGTCGAGTCGAGTCAAGTGTCAAGCCAACTTTGACACCCTGTTTGTGTGTGCTTGTATATGGTGTCTAGGCAAGTGGTTCAGGGACAAGAGCCCGAAGGAAAGTGGGTTGGTTCGCTTACTTGACCAATTTCTAATTAGTGTCTAAGGCAAGCAAAGAGGAACCTCCACTAACCTTACACTTACCTGGCTAGGTGCCAAGTTACTACAACCCGGATTGTCAATTTGACCTTACATTTGATTTGTACTCTAGGTCTAGCAAAACCCCTAGTCCAAGTTGAGTCCGTGTGCATGACAACTAGATCAGGAGCACCTTATCAGCAAACCCAAGCCCAATCTAATGTAACCATGGAACAAAACTTTGAGAGTCTGATGAAATCTTTGAATGACCAAATGACCAGGCTGAACCAAAACTTAATTGATCAATTAGCCCAGACCAATCAAAACATGACCGATCAGATAACCCATATCATAACTAGACTTGATCGATTAGAAGCTCGTACCGCTGGAGGAAATCATGAAGTCCAGAATGAGTTAGAGCCTGAATCTAAGTTTGAGACACCCAACAACCCTAGAAGGGCTCTTCATCAAGACCACTTCTTTGAGCCAAATCCTAGGAGACCCAATCTCGATCGAGTCCATGACCCAAACCCTACGATAGCACACCATGATCCAGTCTATGAGCCAAACCCTAGAAGACACAATCAAGATCAGGCAGACCGTGACGAGCGAACCATTAGGACTATTAGGTTGGAAGCACCAACATTTGATGGAAATCTAGATCCTAAGGTTTACATAGATAGGGAGGGAGAGATGGATCAGTACTTTGATTAGCATGACATGATGGAGGAGAGAAAATGCAAGTTCGCGAAGCTTAGGTTAGTTCGTTAGGCTAGGCTTTACTGGGAAAACGTTGAGAGGTTCATTAGACAAAGAGGTGATGTTCCCATAGTAACTTGGAGGGCAATGAAACTTAAGCTTAGAGAGAAATACCTTCCCATGTCCTACCAACAGAGACTTCTAGATCAGTGGTAGAGATTAACTCAGGGAACCAAGAGTGTAGTCGAAAACATTGCCTAATTTGATGAATTTGTAATGAGATGTAATGTAGATGAGTCTGAGTCAGTTACTTTGTCTAGATTTAGGGTAGGATTGAGAGAGGAAATCTAGAAGGAGTTATTTTTGAAAGAAGTCCATGACTTAGAGCTAGCTTACCAGGTAGCACGAGATGCCGAGAGATTTTATAAGGGACCATTTTATCGCAAACCCAAACCCCGTAGAACTAGTGCACCTAGTCAGCAGCCAGGATCAAATCAGATGTGACCCAGTCAACCCAACCCTAGCACCCCTCTGACCCATAGAGATGATAGGGGTAAAGCACCAGAAGTTCAGAGGACTCCAAATTCTAATGTGGCTTGCTATAGATGTCATAAGTTAGGCCATTATGCTAGCAATTGTCCAACTAGGGCCTTACACATAGGAGAATTAGAAGAAAGTGAGTCTAAACCCAAAGAACCCCTAGGTGATAATGTCGAGGAAGTATATCAGGCTGAAGACAATTTAGCTGAAGAGTATGAAGGAGACGAGGAACATTTAGAGCCTGATATGTTGGGAGTAGTTAGATGCATCCTTACCCAAAATGCGACACAAGAAGATTGGCGTAGGACTAACATCCTACAAACATTCATCAAGTTAGGGGATAAGATATGTAAAATAATCATAGATAGTGGGAGTTGTGTAAATGCCATATTCACTAGTGCTGTCAAAACTTTAGGCTTGTCCACAGTTCCCCATCCGACTCCCTATAAGGTTTCTTGGATAGACTCCACTTTGATTCCTATCAAACATAGGTGCCTAGTCCAAATCCAGTTACAGTCCTATCAGGAGAAAGTGTAGTGTGATGTCTTACAAATGGGAGTGAGTAGTATCATCCTAGGTCGACCCTGGTTATTTGACCATGACGCGACCCTATACGGTAGATCAAATTTCTGCTCATTCATGCACCTAAGAAAGAAGTTTGTGATCAACCCAACACTACCTAAGGACACTGTTGAGAGAGGATCAAGCCACCTAAAGGAAATGAAAACAGGAGTCAATTTGATCACTGAAAAGAAAATTGAGAAAGAACTCACTGAGGGTACACATGTTTGGATTTTAACGACTAAAAAAATTCAAGAGCCTTCCTTAAATGAACGCCCTCAAGAAGTGGCCAAAGTGTTAGAAGACTTTAAGGATGTATTTTCAGATGACCTACCTGACCAGCTTCCACCACTTAGGGACATCCAGCATGCCATTGACTTAGTCCCAGGAGCCACCCTATCCAAATTTCCACACTATAGGATGAACCCTACTGAACATTTAGAGTTACAAAGACAAGTAGGTGTTCTCCTTTGGAAAGCATTTATTAGAGAGAGTTTGAGTCCCTGTGCAGTACCCGCATTACTGACCCCTAAGAAGAATGGCACTTAGAGGATGTGTATTGATAGTCGTGCCATTAATAAGATCACAACAAAATATAGGTTTTCCATATCCCGTTTGGATGACATGTTAGATTTGATGGCCGGAGCAACAATATTCTCAAAGATTGACCTTAAGAGTGGCTATCATCAGGTTAGGATTAGACCTGGGAATGAGTGGAAAACTATGTTCAAGACCAAGGAGGGTCTTTTTGAGTGGGTAGTAATGCCATTCGGACTATCCAATGCTCCTAGTACATTTATACGGATTATGAATCAAGTCCTACGGTTATTTATAGGAAAGTTTGTCGTAGTTGACTTCAACGACATTCTTATATATAGCAGGACCAAGAAGGATCATTTGGACAATTTGAATCAAGACTGTTTAGCTCTTAGGGAAAATAGTCTCTTTGCAAACCTTAAGAAATGTGATTTTTTTACCCAAAGAGTCATTTTTAGCTCTTAGGGAAAATAGTCTCTTTGCAAACCTTAAGAAATGTGATTTTTTTACCCATAGAGTCATTTTCCTAGATTTTGTAGTCACACCTAATGGAGTTTCTGCTGACCCCGAAAAGATTAAGTCAATTATAGAGTGGCATGTGCCCAAAAATGTTCATGAAGTATGAAGTTTTCATGGCCTTGCTACTTTCTATTGAAGGTTCATTCGAGGGTTTAGTACCATAGTTGCACCAATCACGGATTGCATTAGGAAAGGCCAATTTGAATGAACAAAAGCTACTGATAGGGCCTTCCTAGATGTTAAGAATAAAATGACACAAGCACCTATCTTAAGATTGCCTGATTTTTCCAAGGTTTTTGAGGTTGCTTGTGATGCATCAGGAGTTGGAATAGGCGGAGTTTTAAGCTAGGAGAGCCACCACATATCTTTCTTTAGTGAAAAATTAAATGAAGCCAAATTTAAGTATTCTACCTATGATAAGGAGCTCTATGCGGTAGTGCAAGCTTTAAGGTATTGGAGGCACTATCTACTATTGCATTAATTTGTCCTATTTTCTGATCATGAGGCCCTTAGATTTTTTAGTTCCCAAAAAAAGTTGAATCCTAGGTATGCCTAGTGGGTCGAATACATCCAGGCCTACACGTTTGTCCTGAAACACCGTGCCAGAACTGAGAATAAGGTTGCCAATGCATTAAGTCGTAGAGCCCTACTTCTGAACTCGATTAGCATTGGAGTCGTTGGATTTGAAAGACTTACAGATGAGTATGATAATTGTCCAGACTTTAGTGAAGTTTACCAAACCATGAAATTGGGACCATCTAGTGACCATAGTGAGTACACCCTTTTAGATGGTTATCTATTTAAGGAAAACAAGCTTTGTGTCCCAAAGACTTCCCTGAGAGATTTTTTAATTTGGTAAACCCATGCTGGAGGTTTGGCTAGCCATTTCGGAAGAAACAAGACCATATTGATAATTGAGGAGAAATTTTACTGGCCAGGCCTTAAGAGATAGGTAGCCAATGTTGTTGCCTGATGTAGGACATGTGCGGTTGCCAAACATCAAAAACAAAACACCGGGTTATACACTCCTTTACCTGTGCCGGATTATCCATGGTAGGATCTTAGCATGGACTTCATTTTAGGACTGCCCAAGACCGTTAGAAAACACGATTCTATCTTTGTAGTTGTCGACCGATTTTTGAAAATGGCCCATTTTCTACCTGCTCCCAAACATTTGATGCCTCCATGGTAGCCAAGCTTTTTCTCTATCAAGTAGTCAAGTTACATGGGTTACCTAAGACCATTGTTTCTGATAGGAATGTCCGATTCACAAGCTATTTTTAGAAAACCCTTTGGCACCTATTAGGAACAAAACTGAAATTCTCAACTACTTACCACCCTCAGACTGATGGACAAACTGAAGTTGTAAATAGAAGTCTACGGAACTTATTAAGGTGCCTTATTGGAGAGAGTTTGGGAAATTGGGATTTACTTCTACCTCGTGTTGAGTTCGTATACAACTGCTCGGTCAATAGGTCTACCTGTAAAAGTCTCTTTGAGATTGTCCATGGTTACAGACCTAGGAGACCTATCATCCTTATCCCATTACCCACACACTCACATGTATCTGAGTCTGCCGAGTCATATGCACAGCATCTTAAAGATTACATAAAGAAATTAGTTAGAAAATTCAAATGAGTAATTAAGTTTATAAGCATGTGGCTGATTCACGTAAACGGATAAAAGAATTTAATAAAGGGGACTCGGTCATGATAAAACTTAGACTTGAAAGGTTTCCACCAGGAACTATGAAGAAATTGCATGCCCGGGGAGCTGGACCTTTCAAAATAATTAAGAAAATAGGATCTAATGCATATGTGTTAGAGTTACCACCTGATTATGGTATTAGCTCCACTTTTAATATTTCTGATCTAAAAGAATTTAAAGAACCGGAATTAAGTCCTACTGAGCCTTTTGGACCTCACCTTGCCTTTGAGAGTGAAACTCTACCTGAGTATCCACCAGCAATTCCACTAGACCGGAGAGACAAGATTGAACGTATCTTAGATGACCAAGTGATTACTACTAGAATAAGGGTTATCAGCATTATTTGGTTCGTTGACACAGTCGACCGGAATTTGAAAACTCCTGGATTACCCGAGAGGATCTACAATAAAATGACCCAGACATATTAGAAAAATACTACAGTCAAACCAATCCTTACTCGACAGGATCGAGTTCCTCTCACCTGGGGAGAATTGGTGTGGGCACCAGGCTCAGGAAGAGGCTTCAACTAATGCCAAGCTCTTTATGGTTAGAAGACTAGAAATTTAAGTCCTGTAATAAGTCTTTGAGTCCTGTATTTATTTTATTTGAATAATTAAGTTCTATTTTATTTTAATTTAGGTCGAATTAGAGTTCAATTAGGCTTTGTATTAAGTTGGGTTCAAAAGCTACTTGAAGATGGGTTTCAATTAAGCTAGATTAAGTGCAACCAGCTTCACCAACTGCTTGGAGCACCATATCATCATTGAACCATGCCACCTTGGAAGACAAGTCATGCCACTTGAAGGGGAGAACATGCCACATCACCAAGACAAGTCAACCATGGATTCCCACCCAAGAAAAATTCAAATGAAGCTCCACTCTTCATGGGATGACACCAAGCAAGAGCCATTCCACCTCCTTTGGGACGCCCTTGATTTTCTCTCTTGTAAGTAGGAATTTCAAATTTGAAAGGGCCCTCCTCTCTTCATGGGACGCCCCTTGATTTTCTCCATGAAAGGAGGTGTAGTTTGAATTTTAAAAGGAAGCTTAAAGTCTATAAAAGCTCCTAAGTTCTCTTGTAATGGGGATGATGAATGAAATGAAATTTTTTCCTGAGAAAGCTTTCTTCCTTTGCTAGCCAAAGACCCTTGAGAGAAGGTAGGTATGAGACCTAGGATACTTAACCAAACAAGCTACTAATCCCTCTTCCAATCCCCTTCAGCCACCCTTGAAGAACCCTCTTCAAGCTTCCCCAAATTTGTCCATCCCACCTTCCGAAGGAGATCATCTACAATGGGGCTCCCCACGCCAACAAGCAAAGCAGATTCAAGCTATGGGTGCCAAATTGGATCTACTTCATTCCAAGCCTAAACCTCTTCTTCTATTCCTAATTTTCCACTTCCATTCCTCCAACCTTCCTTCTTAACCATTTAATGTTTCCATCTATTTGTGCAGGATCCCCGAGTCTCATGGTTTCCAAGATGAAGGTCTACTGTGCCAAAGATTCAAATACGGAGTGCCTTGAAACCTAGAGTAATCTCTTAGTCATTTAGTACTTCTTCTTGACTGTCATTTTCCTCATCTCAGAATATTAATGTCGGATAACCATCTTAATCTTTCTTTAGATCTAAAATAGTGAGTAAGTTAACCCTAATCTGTATGGTTTCCTAACCACGAAGATCCCTTTTTTTAGTTATTTTGATAGTCTTTTCTAGTCTAGTTTATTTCATTATGTTCCTTTCATGTAATCATGTTCCTTTTACGTAGAATAGCTGCATGTTTATCTATTTCATTTTTGTTTAGTCCCTCTAATTCCTAGAAATGCATCATTCGATACTTGTCCCCCATCATTGATTGTTAGACAATGACTTGACTATTTCATTGTTGAGACGAGAGAGAGCCATAGAGGATTGAGTGATGGCATATCAGCTATTTTGTCCGCACTATCCAGAGCCTCTTCTGGGAGGGTTAACGACTCACCTGCTCCAGCTCCGCCTGCTCCAGCACCAGTCATGGATGATATTGATGATGATGATGAGGAGGAGACTGACTCTGATAGTTTCGACTTTCTAGACTTGATATCAGAGCTACCGATAGAGGTGCAGTAGACTTGCCTAGGAGTCCCATTCGAGATCCTTCCAGTTCACCCATTTAGACTTCTGTTCTATCTACTCCACCATCTAGATTTGATGATCATACTGCCATTCCTATCCTTTCACCTATCATTGATACCCTATTATTGATACTCCCATTGTTGACACACCGATTATAGATACACATTCTATTTCTTCAGCTGATACGCCTATTGTTGATATGCCTATCATTTCTTCAGCTGATACACCGATTTTTGATTTACGTGTAGTTGATACACCTCTAGTTCATACATCCTCTCTTATTTTGGGGCTAGGTTTTTACACACCTGGTTTTTATTATCTTGATTATGGTCCTTCATTCGATCGTACACCACATCCGATAGTTATAGAGACTGTTGCTTTGATTTGCTATATTCCTGCTGATGACATAACCTCCACCTCTTCTGCTTCAGCTAGAGGTAGGACATATGTTCAACACAGAGGACATGGTCGTCGTACTCCTTCATGATCGACCATGACCCGTCTTCATGATCTCAGATCGATGTGGCCCCGTGCTCGTTCTTTTACTGATACAGGATCGATAGAGATCAGATCCTCAAAGGATGAAGATTAAGATATTTTTTATGTTTAGTTAGTTTACTTTTTTACACTTTTTATATGCTTTGATGTTCTCTTTATGTACAAAATTTTGACTTTGAATGAAATCTTATGTTGTACTTCATGTTATGAATTCAAATGAATGAAATGCATTAATTTCCTTCAGTACTTCATTGTCTTTGTTTATGAATGAATGAATGAGTTTTTATATTATACTTCAATATTTCATCTTGAATGACTTACTTATTCTTCCTTCCTTCCTTCCATTTTAATGATAACAAAAAGGGGGAGTAATAAGAATATGACTAAAGTATAAAAGTGATAAATGTGCTTGAAAATTCGTGTTGAAAATTCTTTTGAGAATTCTTTGAGCTTAAATTGAGAATTCTTTACAAATTCATTAAGTAAGGGGGAGTAATACCTCCTTTGTATTGAAAATCTATTTTGAATTGAATTTCATGTCAAATCTTTTCTTTAGATGTTTAAAAAGATGTTTACAATTTTTTTACGAATCATATATTTAGGGGGATTCTAGTCTATTGCTGAATTTATCTCTCCTAAGCATGTTTTCTTTTAGAGTATCATAATACATGAATTTATATCTTATATATTCCAAGTTCTAATACTCTTAGCCATTATAATACTCTTGCTCTAATACATCTTTTTTAATATCTCAACACTTACTGCAATTAGCTCTTTGCACCTTGAAAAGTTCTTTTGAAAGCTTTTTATGTAATTTATACTTAAAAGTTTTGCCATCATTAAAAGGGGAAGATTGTTGACTCCGTTATTGATTTTGATGATAAGCAAAATGCTTAATTATAAGTTGAGTACTAATGATTTCTTTGAAGTATATTTTTATAAAAAAAGATGCTTATCAATTTGATAAATATTGTTTGATTGAAGAAGTCCAAATTTAGATGAAAGATCCACTCAAAGAAGACTTGGACAGTTAAAAATTGCTTAAATGGATACTTAAGTTCAATACAGACTTGATTCAGCACAAGTTCAGATGTTTTAAAAAAAATCTCAGTGATGTGTCGACTCAAAGTATCGACACATGACACCAAGTATTGACACATGACAGTGAAGTATCAACTCAAGCCAGTATGCAAAGAAAGTTTCATATAGCATGACTAAAGTGTCAACACATGGACTTGAAGTGTCGACTCAAAGTGTTGACACATGGATCAGCTCATCGCTTGAGATTTTTGGTTACAGAACTTGCTGAAGTTGAACATTTGGTATTGTGTCGACACATGAATACCAAGTATCGACTCACAGTGTCGACTCACCTGAAGAAGTGTTGACTCATCTAAGAGTTCCAAAAAGCTACATTGAAGATATATGAACTGGGTGTTGACTCAAGAAGTACAAGTGTCGACCTGAAGTATCGACTCATAGCCTGAAGTATCGATACATAGAGTTCTGAGAACAGTAACGGCTAGTTTATCAAACGCATAACTCATCCCTCTTGGCTTCCAATGGCTAGTTCTTCGTGTCTAACAGCTAGAAACCGAATTTGAGACCTTGGGAAGGTATTTATATGATTCAAATCAAATCAAAACACATGAAAATGAAAAAGGAATAACCAAGAGAAAAGAAAAGAAAGCATTCACTCCTATTCATTGAGTTCAACTACTTCCAAGCAAAAAGAAGCCTTCAAGCATTCAAGAGTCTTCAAGAGCATTCAAGATCAATCCTTCTCGAGCAATTAAAAAGGCTTCATCAAGTTGAAAGCATCACAACAACGAGCTTCAAAGAGATACCCACTTTTTATTAGAAAGCTTTCATTGTTTCTTTACTTCAAACTATATTTGTTGTAAGGGTTCTTAGTTAGCCTATTGCAAAACTAAGGAAGATTATTTGTGAGCCTTTGAAAACCAATTAAGTTCTTGATTAGCCCGCAAAACCAAAGGAGGTTATTGGTGAGCCTTTGAAAACCAATTAGGTTCTTGGTTAGCCTGCAAAACCAAGGGAGGTTGGTGGTGAGCCTTAAAATCATTTAGGTTCTTGGTTAGCCCACAAAATCAAGGGAGGTTGGTGGTGAGCCTTAAAATCATTTAGGTTCTTGGTTAGCCTACAAAATCAAGGGAGGTTGGTTGTGAGCCTTAAAATCATTTAGGTTATTGGTTAGCTCGTAAAACCAAGTGAGGTTTTGACTTATGACCCTTGTGAAAATAAGTCAGGTTTTGATTAGTGAGCTTGGAAAACTAATCAACTGTAATCGGTTGAGATTAAAATAAATTCCCAAGAGGATCTTGGGGAGTGGATGTAGGTGCATTGGATAGCATCGAACCACTATACTTCTTTGTGTTTGTGATTGCTTGTCTCCTCTATTTGCTCTTACTTTTATTGCTTTATATTTTCACTGCACACTTATTTAAGAGCACTTCATTTGCATTCATAGTACTTAGTTTAATTGTTGGATTGGATCACACACTCTTAAATTTCATCAAATAATTTTTAGAGACCTAATTCACCCCCCCTCTTGAGTTGCTTACTGGGCAACAGTGGCATGTCTGCTCATAACACATTATGATCTTCTGGAAGGTAAAAGTAATATCCTAAAGTTTCTTTAGGATATCCTATAAACCAAGCTTTCACAGATCTAGATTCCAACTTATTCGCCATTAGTCTTTTGACATAAGCTAGACATCCCAAAATCTTGAAATGAGCAAGACTTGGTTTCTTACCATGCCAAATATCATATGGTGTGGTAGGATTAGATTTAGATGGAACCCTATTTAGAATATAAATCAAAGTTTGTAGGACATCTCCCCAAAGAAATAAAGGCAAGTCAGTGAAGCTCATCATGGATCAGACCATATCTAATAATGTCTTGTTTCTCCTCTCAGATACCTAGTTAAGCTGAGGCCTGGTGGAGTCCATTATGAGACTATGCCAATGTCCTTAAGATAACCAAAAATTTCCTACTAAGGTATTCTCCTCCCCGATCTGATCGAAGAACCTTAAGAGTTTTACCTGTTTATTTTTCTACCTCATGTCTGAATTCCTTGAACTTTTCAAAAGCTTCAGATTTGTGTCTCATAAGAAACATATAACCATACCATGAACAATCATTAGTAAATGTTATGAAGTAGTAAAAACCACCCCTGGACTGCACACAAATGGACAATACACATCAATGTATACCAGGGCAAGTAATTCTGTGGCCCTCTCCCCATGTCCTATAAAGGGTAACTTGGTCATTTTGCCTTGAAGACATGACTCACAAGGTGGGTATGATTCTGAATTAACTGAATCTAGAATCCCATCCCTTTCCAATTTATTAATTCTGTCCTCACCTATATGACCGAGCTTTAGGTGCTACATGTATTTTTCATTTAGGTCGTCTCTAGGACGTTTATGTCCTATGGCATTGACTTTAGTTTTTTTGTTAATGTTCAAAGATGCATCGACATGCAAATGATAGAGACCGTCTATTAAAATAGCTTTTGCAACCAATTTATTTTTCAAATAAATACTACAAAAGTCTATATTGAATATAAATTCAAATCCTTCCTGTGCTAGCATAGAGACATAAATCAAATTTCTACTAGCTCCAGGCACAAAATAACAATCACTAAAAACTAATTTTCATTTAGGTCATCTGTAGGATGTTTATATCCTATGGCATTGACTTTAATTTTCTCGTTAATGTTCAAAGATGCATCGACATGCAAATGATAGAGACTGTCTATTAAAATAGCTTTTGCAACCAATTTATTTCTCAAATATATATTACAAAAGTCCTTATTGAATATAAATTCAAATCCTTCCTGTGCTAGCACAGAGACATAAATCAAATTTCTGCTAGCTCCAAGCATAAAATAACAGTCACTAAGAACTAATCTAAACCCTAAAGATAACACCAGAGAATATGATCCAATAACTTGAATAGCAACTTTTGCTCCATTTCTGATACATAAGACTATCTCACCTTCTCTCAGCATTCTACTTCTTTCCAGACCCTGCATTGAAATGCATATATGAGCACTAGAGCCAGAGTCTAAAATCTAGCTGGAAGTAGATGAAATCGTTAGGTTAGATTCAATAACGAGTGTAGGCTTACCTTCAGAAGGCACATCTTCCTTCTGTTTCTTTAGGCTTTCCAGGTAGAGAGTACAATTCCTTTTCTTTTGTTTGTTTTCCTTCTTCTGATTCTTCACAGGATTTTTCTTCTTCCAAGTAGACTTTCTTTTGGAGGAACACTGCTCCATAGAGAAAACAGAGCCCCTTGAACTATTTAGGGTCCCCTCATTACTTACCAGCATGTTTAATAATTCAGGCAAAGTGTAATTTAACTTGTCCTTATTATAGTTCATTACAAACTGAGCATATGAACTAGTCAAGGACTCGATGATCAAATCCACCTGAAGCTCCTTGTGTATAGGAATGCCCAGCTTCTCAAGCTGTTCAATATCCTTGATCATTGTCAAACAATGATCATGCATTAACTGCCCTTCATGCATCTTATTGTTGAAAAGCCTTTTCAACACTTCGAAGCATGCAATCCAACTTTGTTCACCATATAACTCTTGTAGGTGAATCAGAATCGATTTAGTAGTTGGCATATCCTCATATTGGCTCTGCGATTCATTTGACATTGAGGCCAACATATAACACTTAACCTTATTATCATCTTCCATTCATTTCTTATATGTAGTCATTTGATGAGCATTTAGATGTCAAGTAAGACAAGGGGTTCCTGGTCAAGCACATAGCCCAACTTCTCATAACTCAAAACAATTTTGAAGTTTCTCAACCAATCTTTAAAATTGAGGCCTACAAGTCAGTTTGTCTCTAGAATACGGACTAAGGGATTTGAAGCAGACATAGTTAACTGCAAGAGTAGAAGATTCAAATTAGATGCTTTATACTTAATTATAAAAATTATTCTTGGGTCTTTAAGAAATAATTTTAGAACTCTCACTATTTTCTCGGATCTCTCACACTCCCCGTGGAGATGCGAAAACCCTACAACTCTAGGTTTCTATTAGGTGCTATGGTCCCATCAATGTGTAGCACCTCACCATATCTAGTTATTGGAAACACGCTACACCAATAAGTGGCCAACTCTTGTCCAATGTATCTAATACAAATTGTAGCTCTTGGTCTTTAAATCATGGAACCTCAACATGCCCGTTTATTGGTCCAATCATTAGTTAAGTCAGACCCACCATTCTTGCTAGACAAAGCCATCATTGAGTCCCTCAACTTGCCCATTTATTGGGCCCAACCCCATCAGTGCTTAGCAACATCTCATGCCTAATAGGGTGGTTGTGTCTTCCCGATGCAACTAGACCACTGTAACCAGTCGAGAATAATCAATACCAGTAGGACACCCGTACACCTACAATGGTGGAAGACCTATGACTTAATATTTATTGGGAGCTTAGGTTCAGGTCTCTTCTAAATTGATTAGCCAAATCATGACTAACCAATTACATTAAGTCAGTACAATCTCATGTCTGACTAATTACATTAAGTCAACACAATCTCATGTCTGACTTAATATAACCAGCATGGGTGAACTCAAATCAAAAGTGACCATTTTGAAAACTTAATCAACCAAATTGGCCAGGTCAGTTTGATCCATTGGAGGGTTCT
This sequence comes from Areca catechu, assembly GCA_021397845.1. NCBI lineage: Eukaryota > Viridiplantae > Streptophyta > Magnoliopsida > Arecales > Arecaceae > Areca > Areca catechu. Next base: position 76,061,717 of record CM038041.1, read on the forward strand.
GCCAATTTACGCTCTTTCCGCCAAACTAGTTGGTTAAGAAAGAGTTAGCCCCATTAGCAAACCATGATCGAAACCTTCCTTAGACACCAATTGACTGACAATATTCAATTAGGTCATCTAATAATCTAGGCTCATCACTGAGCCAAATTAGGTCTTAATTTATTGATTCACTATCATGAATCGATAAATGACCAGACTACATCTAAAATCAATTTTGAGCACACTTAACCGAACCATAATCATTATCTAATTAGGTTAAGTCACTTGCTCGAAATCATATTAGGGTTACTAATTGATCTAATCAAGCCCTAATCACGCAACAAAATCACTAGACCTAATTTGTTTAACCCAAACCCTCATGCACCAAATTTAATTTTCTAGATCAAATCAATTTTAAAATTAGGTTTAAGTGCATGATTTTAATGTCTTATGATCATGAATCACATTTAAGATCTAAATCCTAAATTGGTGCATCTCATACATCAATATCAATAATCATAAACTGATCAAAACCCTTTTGAAAATCTTTTTTCAAAACTGGTATACATCAAAGTAGGACAAGTTTTGCATTATAAGGGGTAAACCCTATAGCATGACAACCTTATGTCACTTTGTGCGACATTTGATCAATTTAATTTTTGATTATTAAATTTAATTTCAGATCCAAAAATTATGATTTTAATTTCACAAATAATTTTTCAAAACATAAAATTCTATGCTAGAACAATCTCATGTTCAACATAGATCTAATACAATCATAATTTTTCTAACTGATCTGAATATTTTTCAGATCTGATTCTCATGCATGCATGTTAAAAGGAGAACCGTGGCTCTAATACCACTATTGAAGTTCTCCCAGGAATAGGAAAGTATGTTGCATAAAATCAGGCATCAAAAGCCTGACCAGCAAATCATAAATAAATCTAATTTATTTATAATAAATTTCTAACATGCAGAAAATATTAGATCTGAAATAAAAATTATTTTAAGCATAAAATATTTACCAGGATCTCTATTTAGGCCTGCTCTAAAAAGGGGGCAGATCCGCTACTAAAATGCCGGGATTCTGTCTGAGCCATGCAATTGCCCGGCCTCTACTGGTATCCACACAAAGCTCTCACAACCAAGTCATAGAGGGCACTGGACTACTAGATCCTTCTAGCCCTCTCCTCTTTTAGCAAATCGCCCGCTTTAAAAACTATGCTGATCCGAATATGGACCGGCTTTCAGCTTCTATCTTGGAAATCAAAATATGCAAGATCTTTGGACCCTTTCCTCTCTTCTTTCTCTAGTAGAGCATCTCTCTAGATCTCACAGAAGGAAGAAGGAATCTAATAAAAGGGGAGAAGAACACCAGGCACTAGGAGAGAGACTCTCAGATAGAATGCCCAAAAGGAAATCATGCCAAAAACAAAACCATGTCTTCAGTGTTGGGTTTGTTGACCAAGGTGGAAACATAGATTTCAAAATTTTTATCTTATGAAATCTATACCAAACCCTTTAGCCCTAGATCTCCTTAAAAAAAAAAAATTAAAATATATATCATTCATATACATGATTTAAATATATATATATGTAAGTACTAACCAGAACTACAATATCCAAAATGCAAATCTCCACCAGGTGCCCAAATGTTCACCCTCCAATGGTGATCCACATGGAGAAGAGATGAAGACAACAACTTCTTGATCTTGGATCCTCTTCTTGAATTCTTTTTCAAGAATTCAATTCTTGGACTTATAGGCTGGAATTTTCTTTCTTGAAAATTTCCTTTCTTCCTTCTTTCCTCTTCTTGATCCTTTCCTCAACTTCAATCTTTGTAGAAAATTCTTATTTGAAGTGAAAGAAAAATTAAGACAAGTAATGTCTTAATTCAAGAAAGAAAAGAGACCCTTCCTATTTCTTTCCTTTACCGTTCAAGACCTTCCTCTTATTCTTGTTTAGGGTCAGAGTTTCGACAGAGGATACCTCTGTAAGGAAAATAATACCCAACAAGAACAAGGGAAAGGAGTATTCTGGAGAGGAAGAAATGGAATCTGATCTCTGAATTATCTTACATGAAAACCCCTAAGAACCCAACCCTATTTATAGATATCAGAGGGGTGTCTTTTCAAAAACAACGCAACCCTCTGCTATCCCAAGAATCATGTTCTTTCCATCCTCACGGATCCCCTCAGATTTTTCATGCCTTTCCTGATTTATTTCAAGATTTTCTGATGAAGAAAAACCTCGGAAGAAACCTCAGAAAAGTCGCGATGTTCTGAGACGGAGTTGCGACCGAAAAGCAACGGATTTCTTCTGGCCATCTGATCTTGATCCAAGGGACTCCAGATGAGATTCTTAAAAAAAATATTTCCGCCCCCTCCCATCTGGTTTTCACGGTAAAAGAAGTCCCCATGCACGTGAAGAGGAGTCCACGCGCGTGGACTCTTCCTTTGGTGCGCGCGCGTGGGAAAGATGGCTTGGGCGGTCTAGGGAAAAGGGTTTAAATTGATTTTTAATCAATGGGTTCAGCCACGGGTTAGCCCAAAGTCCCAAAATTTAAATTATACTCTAATTAGGTTCAATTAGAACCCAATTAAGCCCAATTCAGAACCAAATTCGAATCCAATTCGAATAGAAGTTGGGTCTGCAACACATAATAGTGTGTTTGTCCTGCAAACATGATTTAATTCTAAATTAAATCCATAATTGACTCTCTTTTGTGTGTTACTCATTGGGTTCCACATCTAGCCAGCAGTAGGTCTGAGTGCTATTTGACTTAATTCGGTTAGATCTCACTAAGCTGATTTAGGTCAACTCAAGCTAGCTCGACTTGGTCAATTAGAATCTAATTCTAATTAACTGATTTAAATTATCATAATTTAATCATTTCCCTACAAGACAAGATTGACATCTAGCAACATGTCATGTCTTCCCGGAAGATGTGGAATTTTGGTGGAATTACCAAAAGATCCTTCAGTGGTGAGTTACCGGGCAATTCAGTCCTTTGATCAACTTGCATCCTGAATATGATTATGGATATGGATACCTTGTCAAATCCATTTTCATATTCATCCCTAGCTCAATCCTTTTAATGATGATTCATTAATGAACTATTAGAAATTACTTCTAATGTTCATACTTTGATCAAAGATTTCTCGAATCATCATTTGATCGAAATTGGCTGGATGCAATATCCTCTTACTAGGGCTGATCAATTCCTTGTTGACCTACTCACAACCTTCATATACAATCCACAATATCCAATATCACCTTATGCATATCTCAGTGTTATGATTGAGTGTGAACCAAAATGTGGATTCATGTATATAAGGTACCATGGCAGTCTCAGGTCAAAGGACCACATGCACTACTCCCACTATGAGAAATATCTATTGACAAACAGATAAGGTTCCATTAGATATTCTCAATCTAGATCTATTCAGTGAACTCATTCTCTAATGAGCAACCACATCCTAGTATTAGTGTCAAACACAAGTGACTGTGAGATCAGTCACCCTCATACATAGGAAGTGCTGATCTTTACCAGAAATATTGATCCCCTACTCAATGTCCCATTGACCAGGAATATTTTAGATTAGGGTTTTAAGGCTTTAGGTCTCACTGGTATGATCTCATCATAACCCTAGAACCATAGCCCTAATCTATGGAGTTCATCATATAATAATTAAGACACAGCGTATGATGAAAATAATGCCTTTATTGAATGATAATGTCAATACATTGATTTTTGGGATGGAAAAGGAAAAATCCCAACGAAATATAATATTTCGATTAGCCTTTAGGGCATAATCCTTTCAATCTCCCACTTGCACTAAAGCCAATCGCCTTTAAATTTTAACCCCATACAATCGAGGTGGCGATCAAACTCTCGCTGTGGTAGAGCCTTAGTGAACGGGTCTGCTATGTTGTTATTCATTTCAACTCTTTTAATGCAGACTTCTTGTCTTTCGACAATCTCTCGAACAAGATGGAAGCATCTCAGAATGGGCTTTGATTTGTGATGGGCTCTTGGTTCCTTTGTTTGAGCAATAGCCCCAGTATTATCACAGTAAAGTGGTACTAGACCTTCAATCTCAGGAACAATGCCCAACTCTGATACGAACTTCTTCATCCAGACAGCTTCCTTGGTAGCTTCAGTAACAGTAATGTACTCTGCCTCAGTTGTTGAGTCAGCTACAGTCTACTGTTTAGAACTCTTCCAACTTACAGCTCCTCCATTTAGGGTAAAGACATACCCAGATATAAATTTGCTGTCATCTAGATCTGATTGAAAACTAGAATCTGAATAAGCTTCTAATTTAAGATCAGATCCACCGTATATTAGAAAAATATCGTTAGTCCTTCTTAAGTACTTAAGAATATTTTTCACAGCATTCCAATGATCCTCTCCTGGATCAGCCTGAAATCTACTGGCTATACCTAAGGCATATGCCACATCAGGCCTGGTACACAACATAGCATACATAATAGACCCTACTACCAAAGCATAAGGTATAGAATTCATTCTATTTCTTTCTTCAGGCGTCTTAGGAGACATCTTTTTAGAAAGATGTATGCCATGTCCAATAGGTAAGTAACCTCTTTTACTTTCCTCCATGCTAAATCTTTTTAGCACTTGGTCAATATACCTAGACTGGGATAAACCTAGCATCCTCTTGGATCTATCTCTATAGATATTTATGCCCAGTATATAAGATGCTTCTCCCAAGTCTTTCATGGAAAACTATTTAGATAACCACACCTCGACTGATTGTAACATTGGGATATCATTCCCAATGAGTAGTATGCCATCTACATACATAACCAAGAAAACTATGGCACTCCCACTAGTCTTCTTATACACACAAGGTTCATCCTCATTTTTGATAAAATCAAATTCTTTGACTGTCTTATCAAATCGGATGTTCCAACTCCTTGATGCTTGTTTTAATCCATAAATGGATTTCTTCAGCCTACATACCTGATTAGGTCTAGTCTCAAAGACAAAACCTTCTGGCAGTGACATATAAACCTCTTCCTCAAGGAAACCATTGAGGAATGCGATTTTCACATCCATCTGCCAGATTTCATAATCATGATATGCTGCTATAGCAAGCATGATCCGAATAGATTTGAGCATGTCAATAGGAGAAAATGTTTCATCATAATCTATTCCCTGTTTTTGTCTAAAATCCTTAGCCACTAATCTGGATTTATACGTTTCGACTTGGCCATCTGCCCCAATCTTTTTCTTATAGACCCATTTGCATCCAATAAGGTTAACACCCTTTGGTGCATCAACCAAAGTCTAGACTTGGTTGACATACATGGAGTCCATTTCAGATCTCATGGCTTCTAGCCATCTGTCTGAGTCACTACTCATGACAGCATCCGTATAGGTTAGAGGCTCATCATTTTCAATGATTCGGGCTTCATTATTTTCAATAATGAACCCATACCTCTCAGGTGCATGTCGCATCCTATCAGACCTACGGATAGGAGTGGTGTGTTCAGGTTCTATACTAACTATGTTATGATTTGGTTGAGATGTACCTATTAGTTGAACTTCTTCAAGTTCAATATTTCTCCCACTGCCCTTTTGTAGGATGAATTCTTTCTCCATAAATGTGGCATGCCTACTGACTAAAACCTTTTGTTCAGTAGGGTGGTAGAACAGATATCCTATACTATCTTTAGAATATCCTACAAATAGACACTTATCTGCTCTAGCATCTAGCTTATGTCCAAAATTTCTTTTGACATAAGCTGGACATCCCCATATCTTAAGATATTTAAGATTGGGTTTCTTTCCCCTCCATAATTCATATGGAGTGCTAGAAACAGATTTAGATGGTACTCTATTTAAAATATTAACCTCGATTTCCGAGGCATATTCCCAGAAAGAAATAGGTAACTCAGTGAAGCACATCATGGACCATACCATATCTAACAAAGTATGAATTTTCCTTTCAGCAACACCATTTAATTGTGGTGTATAAGGAGGAGTCCATTCAAAGATGATCCCCTTTTCTTTAAGGTGATCAAGAAACTCGGTGGATAAGTATTCGCCTCCTCTATCTGATCGAAGGATCTTAATACTTTTCTCCGTTTGTTTCTCTACCATACTTTGATACTATAGAAATTTTTCAAAAGCTTCGGACTTATGTTTCATTAGATACACAAATGCATACCTTGAAAAATCATCAGTGAATGTGATGAAATATGAGTATCTACCCTTGGCCTGAGTTGTCATAGACCCACATACATCTGTGTGTATGAGTCCTAATAACTCAGTTGTCCTTTCATTATGTCCACTAAATGGAGTCTTGGTTATTTTACCCATGAGACATGATTCACAAGTTCCTAATGATTCATAGTCATAAGGATTAAGGAAATTTTTCTTGTATAACTTGTTAATCCTTTGCTCACTAATATGTCCAAGACGACAGTGCCAAAGTAAAGTATTGTTCACATCATCTCTCTTTCATTTGTTACTAACATGAAGTATATTGTCATCAGTAGATAGAGTTAAAAGACCATTGCAAAATATGCCATAAAATATTATTTCATTAGAAAAATAGATTGAGCAGCCACTGCTCATTACATTCATAGTATAACCTTGTTTAATTAACAAGGGTACAGATATGATGTTTCTAATGACCTTAGGCATATAATAACAACTTTTCAACTCTAAAATTTTCCCAGAAGGCAGCTTCAATATATAAGTCCCTACAGCTTCTGCTTGGATGGAATCTCCTCCAGCACCGTAGAGCTCAAAGTCTCCTTCCTTCAAAACTCTAATGTTCCGCAGTCCCTACAATGATTTGCAGATATGATGACCACAAGCTGTATCCAATACCCAAGAGTTTGAATTAGAAGAGTCTAATGACAAAATTGCATGTATCTCATACATACCTTTTGGTGCATCACTAGCACCAGGCTTCACACTTGCAAGGTAAACCTTGTATTTTCTTTTCCAATGACCCGACTTGCCATAATAAAAGCAGGTCATTTGTCTGGAGGCCTTCTTTCCTTTCTTTTTCATGATGCCCCCTTTAGGGTTCATCCTCCTCTTGGAACCCTTTTTGCCTGTTTTCTTCTTGTTTATTCCATCCACAAGAAGAAGTGGAGCCTTATTTTTCTTTAAATGGCTCTCTACCATTTTCAACATATTCAATAGCTCAGGCAAGGAAGAATTAAGTTTGTTCATATGATAATTGAGAACAAACTGTGAAAATGACTCTGGGAGTGACTGCATGATTAAATCCTGATTCAACTCTCCATCCATAACAAAACCCAATTGACCTAATCGGGTGATTAGGTCAATAACCTTTAATACATGGTCTTATACAGATGTTCCTTCTGTCATCCTTGCACGGAATAACTACTTAGATATTTCATATCTAGCAGTTCGACTATGTTCTCCATAAAGTTCTTTTAGATTGAGCATTATGGAGTTAGTGTCCATGCTTTCATGTTGCCTCTGCAACTCATTGGTCATAGAGGCAAGTATTATACATTTGACAGTAAGTGAGTCATTTTGCCACATATTATATGTGGTCTTTTCCTCTTGCGAGGCATCTTCCCCTAATGGTTCCAAGGTAGGGGTATCAAGAATATAAGAAAGTCTTTCTTGGCTGAGTACTATCTTCATGTTTCTCAACCAATCAACATAGTTTGGTCCAATCAACTTATTGGCATCAAGAATGCTACAGAGTGTGAGTGAAGAGGCCATTTAATCTATATTAACAAAGAACATTACATAAGCAAACAACCAATGTTGACAAAACATAATTAAATTAGGACTTTAACTTAATTATGTCTCCCACTATTTTATCAAGCATCATAACCCTCCATATGATGATCGAGAAAATCCTAATTGGTTTTCTTAGTGGGGTTGAGATCCTAATTCCTTATAAAAGACCTTGTGTGTACACAACAAATCTTATATAAGTTCAAAGGTAGGAAAACTCTTTCCATTTGTAACTATTACAATTCTCAACTTATCTTAGCCTCTAAAATATTAATAGCCTTGTGTGTGCACAACAAACTATAATATTTTAGTTAAGTCAGACCCTTCATTGCTATATAGTCATGATATTAATTATAATACCCTTGTGTGTACACAACAAAATATTATATTAAATCATGCCATAAACTTCAAATGCACCAAATTAAAATTATGTCAGTCACCTTAAGAGGCCGTGTGTGTACACAACAAACCTAATATGAATCATAACATAATAATGACTTGGCATGAAGGAAGGCCACATGTAGTGAATATTATGCTAAGCATATCAATCAATAATTAAGTTAATCTTATCGGCCAGGTAAGTGGGAGAGTGGTGGGAGTCCCCCCGTTGCTTTCCTTAGACACCAATAAGAATTGGCCAGGTCAGTCAACAGAACCAATTAAAAACCACGTCCTCTTTACCGATCATGAACCACTTTTCCTAGACACCGAATGATCAATTAATCATATTGATTATTTCGCTTTTGGTATATGACACTACAACTTAATATAATTTGAAAGAGGGCTTTATTAAAACAAAGCACATTCTATATATATAACTAAGCAAATAGGTGCCAAGTGTGTCATCATACTAGGACAACCATTTACCACATAATGGATCCACCATTATGCCAGGGCAACCTTATTTCAGTATGATGATTGGAAGGCTAAACATATCTCTATACAAATTAAGGTTTGAGTGAAAACCATAATTAGTGGCATACATCAAACATATATGCACAATTAACACAATTATGTGATTAGTGTGTCATCATCCTAGGACAACCATTTACCACATAATGGATCCACCATTATGCCAGGGCAACCTTATTTCAGAATGATGACTGGATTACTAAACATATCTCTACAACAATTAGGGTTTATGTGAAATCCCTAATTGGTGACAATACATCAAACACAAACCACATCATATGTAAATTATCTACATTTGCCTATAAAAATCAGCATATATATTTTAATCTTGATAAGGAGGCTCTGATACAAATGTTGGGTTTGTTGACCAAGGCGGAAACATAGATTTCAAAATTTTTATCTTATGAAATCTATACCAAACCCTTTAGCCCTAGATCTCCTTAAAAATATATATATATATATATATCATTCATATACATGATTTAATATATATATATATACGTAAGTATTAACCAGTACCGCAATATCCAAAATGCAAATCTCCACCAGGTGCCCAAATGTTCACCCTCCAATGGTGATCTACACGGAGAAGAGATGAAGACAACAACTTCTTGATCTTGGTGTAAGAAAATGGTGCAGGTGGTTTGACATGATCCTACACTAGGCATGCAAACAGCTACGGGAGCAGAATGGATTTTAAAACTTTTTAAAAAAAAAAAAAAATTGCGCAGTAGAAATCTGCTCCGCCCAGAACCTAATCTATTCATGCTGAATGTAGGCATGTATCAAGACATAAAATATTTGCAAAAATATTAAAAAAATAAATCTACTTATGCATGATTAAAAAAATAAATTTTTTTTATACCTTTATTCCGCCTGGAATAACTCTGGAATATCTGCTGGAATAGCTGGGATAACAGGAATAAGTTTATTCCTGTTTTCTTCTTCCAGCAAGCTTTTGAACTTTGTTTTTTCTTCTCTCCAACAGCAGCAATGGCCAACCACAAATGACCAATCCTTGGTCTCTTCTCCTTCACCAACAGCAAGGGATCTTCTTGCTTCAAAGGAGAGGTAGATGTTGTTTCAAAGTGAGTCTTTGGATGGATCGTTCTCTTCCTCTTTTGCTGCAGAAATTCAGAAAACCTGCAACCAAAAATAGGGGAGAGAAAAGGTAGCAGCAAGGAGGTTGATCTGGCTCCCAGGTGCTCAAGTGAACACCCTCTAGAGGGGGAACACGCCTGGGGCTCCTCTGATCCTGCCTCTCGCGCGATGCTAGTCGCCGGAAACCTTGGAACGGTGGGAGGGAGGAAGGAAGAAACAGAACTCTAAATCTGAATTTGTTTTCACCAAAACAGAGCTTCCTTCTTCCACCAATTGAGCTCAAACAACAGGGAATTCAAAGAACACTTTCTCTCCCAATCTCTCACAAGAAATTAGGCTCTAAACCACCGATTCAAAGAATGGAAGAAGCACTCACTCAAGAAGAGCACCCCCACGGTTTTCAGCACCCAGAATATATAACAGTGTGAAACCCATTCAAACGATGCATTGGGAGGAGAACAGACTGGCTGCGTTACACCCTTTAACCAGTAATAAACATGAGGTTAAAGCCAGCGGGTGGAGGGAGGAGAAGAGACGTCGATTGGCCTTCAACCGGACATTTGGCCTCTTCATTTCATCCAGCGTTTGGTCTTCTTCGAAAGGAGTTCCAACCAACATTTTACCATGTAAAATGGTCAATGAAGAGGAACACTGGTTCAATTAACCGATCCAAGCAAAATGGTTCAAACCCATTTAAACCAAACGGCGGATCAATCCAATTGAATTGGTTCAAGACCAAAAAAATTGGTTCAATTGGTTCACAACCAATTGGAGACCGAAACGAACTCTGAATCAGTTCAAAACTGATTCAGAAAAATCCTGGCGCAGACCTGGTCAACCCAGAATAATTTCTGGTTGACACAGACAAGGGTAAGATGGGGAAAAGAGTGCTCAAAAAAAATACCGTGACCATAAAATCGAGACGATTCTTAATCGTAATCGGTATCCGGATCAGAGAGTAATCCTCTATGGCGTGTGGATTCATAGGTTCGAACCTAAACAGTTGCACTAGAAAAATTCTAGTACCAGCACAGGAAACCATCTAGCAATGGGTCCCGGCATCCGGATAGGTCGAAGATGCAGGAGCAAACTATCGAACCTCTGGCATATGGTTACCATATAATTCATCATTTTGACCTCTAATGCTCAGGACGACTGAGATTGGGCTGCCAACCCAGACTGAGTCAGTCGACTACATGTCTCAACCTTGTAAGCCCAGTGACTCTTCACTTGGACTACCCGGTCGAGGATTTGCTAAATTGAGATACTGCGAGACATTCAATCCAAACTGTTTGGACAGGTCAATTCCATCTTGGTCCATCACTGCTCTACAAGTACTTGCCGGTACCTAGAAACCTTCCATCACCAGATTAAAAATCCGGGTAGTCCGGCAACAAAGCACAGGGAGTTGCTTGCAAGCTACCGTGACGACCTCAGGTCAGAGGGACACATATACCCATATCCAATCATGAGTATCCCTTTGGCAGAAAGGGGCTGCACGGAGTCACGTTCAATAAGATATCACATATCCCACTTGCAGATCACATCAGTGTCACCACACTCATTTGGTCAAGAGGACAACCAAACGATGTGAACTACAATAACCTATACTTGATATATTGTCGTCTAGTACAATATATCATTTGGTTGTGAACAAGGTTTAAGGACCACTCGATACATCCTCTCTGTATCGAAATCAGTGTAGTCCTATGGACTTCATCACATGGAAAGAGTTCATTTCAGAGAAATACAATATGTGATGAGCTGCCAAAAATAATATTTCATTAATTCATAAAAAGAATACAACACTTAGCACAACCGTCTACAACCCAGGCGATTCGCTTTGGGACACAATTCCAAACACTTGGATCCTCTTCTTGAATTCTTTTTCAAGAATTCAATTCTTGGACTTATATGCTAGAATTTTCTTTCTTGAAAATTACCTTTCTCCCTTCTTTCCTCTTCTTGATCCTTTCCTCAACTTCAATCCTTGTAGAAAATTCTTATTTGAAGTGGAAGAAAAATTAAGACAAGTAATGTCTTAATTCAAGAAAGAAAAGAGACCCTTCCTGTTTCTTTCCTTCACCGTTCAAGACCTTCCTCTTATTCTTGTTTAGGGTCAGAGTTTCGACAGAGGATACCTTTGTAAGGAAAGAAATACCCAACAAGAACAAGGGGAAGGAGTATTCTGGAGAGGAAGAAAGGGAATCTGATCTCTGAATTATCTTACATGAAAACCCCCGAGAACCCAACCCTATTTATAGATATCAGAGGGGTGTCTTTTCAAAAACAACGCAACCCTCTGCTATCCCAAGAATCACGTTCTTTCCATCCTCACGCGTCCCCTCAGATTTTTCATGCCTTTCCTGATTTATTTCAAGATTTTTCAATGAAGAAAAACCTCAGAAGAAACCTCAGAAAAGTCGCGATGTTCTGAGACGGAGTTGCGACCGAAAAACAACGGATTTCTTCTGGCCATCTGATCTTGATCCAAGGGACTCCAGATGAGATGCCTAAAGAAAAGGTTTTTGCCCCCTCCCATCTGGTTTTCACGGTAAAAGAAGTCCCCATGCGCATGAAGAGGAGTCCACGCGCGTGGACTCTTCCTTTGGTGCGCGCGCGTGGGAAAGATGGCTTGGGCGATCTAGGGAAAAGGGTTTAAAATGATTTTTAATCAATGGGTTCAGCCACAGGTTAGCCCAAAGTCCCAGAATTTAAATTAGACTCTAATTAGGTTCAATTAGAACCCAATTAAGCCCAATTCAGAACCAAATTCGAATCCAATTCGAATAGAAGTTGGGTCTGCAACACATGCTAGTGTGTTTGTCCTGCAAACATGATTTAATTATAAATTAGATCCCTCATCGACTCTCTTTTGTGTGTGACCCATTGGATTCCATATCTAGCCAGCAGTAGGTCCGAGTGCTATTTGACTTAATTCGGTTAGATCTCAACTAACCCGATTTAGGTCAACTCAAGCTAGCTCGACTTGGTCAATTAGAATCTAATTCTAATTAACTAATTTAAATTATCATAATTTAATCATTTTCCTACAAGACAAGATTGACATCTAGCAACGTCTCATGTCTACCCGGAAGATATGGAATTTTGGTAAAATTACCAAAATACCCTTTAGTGGTGAGTTACCAGGCAATTCAGTCCTTTGATCAACTTGCATCCTGAATATGATTATGGATATGGATACCTTGTCAAATCCAATTTTCATATTCATCCCTAGCTCAATCCTTTTAATGATGATTCATTAATGAACTATTAGAAACTACTTCTAATGTTCATACTTTGATCAAAGATTTCCCGAATCATCATTTGATCGAAATTGGCTGGATGCAATACCCTATTACTAGGGCTGATCAATTCCTTGTTGACCTACTCACAACCTTCATATACAATCCACCATATCCAGTATCACCTCATGCATATCTCAGTGTTATGATTGAGTGTAAACCAAAATGTGGATTTATGTATATAAGGTACCATGGCAGTCTCAAGTCAAAGGACCACATGCACTACTCCCACTATGAAAAATATCTATTGACAAACAGATAAGGTTCCATTAGATATTCTCAATCTGGATCTATTCAGTGAACTCATTCTCTAATGAGCACCCACATCCTAGTATTAGTGTCAAACACAAGTGACTGTGAGATCAGTCACCCTCATACATAGGAAGTGTTGATCTTTACCAGAAACATTGATCCCCTACTCAATGTCCCATTGACCAGGAATATTTTAGATTAGGGTTTTAAGGCTTTAGGTCTCGCTGGTATGATCTCATCATAACCCTAGAACCATAGCCCTAATCTATGGAGTTCATCATATAATAATTAAGACATAGTGTATGATGAAAATAATGCCTTTATTGAATGATAATGTCAATACATTGATTTTTGGGATGGAAAAGGAAAAATCCCAATGAAATATAATATTTCGATTGGCCTTTAGGGCATAATCCTTTCATTCGGCCACCCCTTTCTCCCTTCTTTTATTGCTTTTCATGGTAAATCTCCCTAATTCTACATGCCATAAAAAGGAGTTTGGTCTAATCTGGTTTAGGTTTGAATTTTAAGAAGAGTGGAAGAGAAGGACTCTTCCCTCTCTTAATTTATCCATGCCTAAAATCCATTACCGCCCACCTAATTCATGCCCCATCATGTTTTGTCACATAAAATAAATGGGACCCATCCTTTGATGCATGGAGGGAAGGGGAGACAAAGAGAGAGAGTCCCATTCTAACTAGACTATAGGTCTTGGTCCAAATGTATTGATTTTACAGTCAAACAAAAGCTGATTTTAAATCTGATCGAACCATTTCGAAGCAAACACTGACCCAAATCAATTAGGATTAATTAATTGAGTCTAACTAAATTAAATTGAATCTAATTTAAATTAATTAATAATTAATCCATAATCAATTAATCGTAACATTTATAATTAGGTCAAATATTAATTGTAACACTTACAATTATGTCCAAATTGATTTGCTGATTAGTTATTTGAGCTCCTAATGTGTGTGACCCCTCAGGTCCTTTCTTGTCTGGTAATGAGACATGCTATAATCTCCATTATACATCATTGAAACTCCTTTCGATAGACTGAAACAATTTCAGCTCAACCATAATTAGGATCATCAATCCGAGAATGATCCTGATGGGCTCTCATAATCCACCAGTGATACCTAGCAATATATAGTGGCAACACAGCAAAAAAAGATTGGAATCCCTAGGTATAGTTACCATGTGATTTGGTTCCTCTATCAAAATCCTGACATGATGTTGGTTACTGATACTCGTCAAACCCATCAGTCATATGCTTAACCTAATTGACTCAAGTTCAATTGTGATACTAATTCAATCACCTTTTCATTATCACCCTGCTATGGCCATAGACTTTTGGACTTAGTCTCAATAAGCTTGCATAGGATTATACCTTACTACTAAGGCTAACAGTTCCCTACAAGTGAGCACCATACTCCTACAATAAATTTACTGCAGCCAACGAATACCACAAAGTCCCATATGGATATGTACCATATGATTGTGCTGTCAAACTACAACAACCTTATTGTAAGTAGTTGAGACACTCTAGGTCAAGGAACTATTCACACAACTACAATATCAGGAAGTTATCGACGAGTGAGTAGTTATCCTATAACATCCTATACTTAGTCATGCTCAGTACCATTGATCTTTATCAACTACCTGTACTCTCACTCTAGTGTCACCACACTGTAGGTCAGAGACTCATCTATCCTAAAAGGGAAGTGATTTATGCACCAATTTTAACGGATCAATCACCATCCTCATGATATTCCAACAATCGGGAGCCTTTAGGAGTTAATCTATAAAGACACATGCCTTAGATTCTCAACTCTTGTGAATATGTGTCATTGTCCATTAACTCCATGGACAATTCATAGACATAATAATATGAATGAAACTAATGCTCATTTAATTAATAAGAAAAATTAAGTATAAAGTTTATGCCCTAAAATTAAAATGTGTCAAGCTAACCTGGCTTTCAAGGCATACATCTAATAGTGGGGACCCAAGCATCCGAAAAGAACCTGATAAGTCAAAGTTACAGGCCACGATGATCTTGATGGCAACAGTTCTAAAGATAAGAATTTAAAGAATCCTAAAGCTAAGAGATGATAGGGAATATTATTTTAATTAGGTTAAAGTTTTGATAGCAAACAAGTTATACAAACAATTAAAATCTATCTAAGATTAAACTAAATTTAGATAGTTCTTAATTGCCATGACCATGTTAGAGCCCTCTAAGTCAGAAAATAACTAGCCAACTAGCCAGGTAAGGGTAAGGTCTATGGAGATCCCTCGTTGCTTTCTTTAGACACAAATAAATTAGCCAGGTCAATCAATGGAACCAATTAAAAAATCACATTCCTTCAAGGCTATATAATCTTTGAACTCATTTCCTAGACACCAGTCAACAAGCTAATCCTGACTCGGTTCAACTTTTTCAGGTGCCTTATCCTAATGAGCTCAAATATGCTAGGGCCAACGTCTAATTAATTTTAAATTAATGGTTTATATCAATACAATATGATGGGTGGTGGTTTTTGAGCCAAGGAATGGTGATGAACTTTCCACCTTATCTTGTTTTATAGGTTAAGTACCCATAAAGTATTTTATGAATATACAAGGCAAATAAAGCATAGTATCCAAATAAAGTAAAAACTTTTTAAAGTTTTTATTACTCTAAATTAATTAAATTTTATGAGGTGTGTATTATTTTTTTCTTTTATATTAGACATATAAAATAAGTTTTAAATTTAGTTATGTAATCTAACCAAAAAGCAGTAAATAATAGGTGACTACATAATTCAAATAAAACGAAAGAAATCTAATTTACTAGAAAGCATGAAACTCTAAATATATAAAGTAGTAAATTATTATAGCTATAGAAAGTAGTAAATCAATAATTATTTAGAATAGTAAATCGTTTATACAAAATAAAGTAACTACTTAAGTATGCAAATAAAATAATCTAGTTATAAAGTAATAAATTTACTATATATGAAAAATAAAATAAAATAGAAATAAAAGTAGTAAATCAAAATAGTAAATTAAAAAGTGATTAAATATAAAGTAAAATAGAAAATTAGATAAGCAACAAATAAAAAAAACTAAATATAAAGTAAAACGAGAAAGTAGAGGGCAATAATTAAATAAATTAGAAAGTAATAATTTAAAGAAAGTAGTAAATAAAAAATACTTTTTATATTTTTTAACATAACCATGTCAAAGATCCTGATAATATGCCAAAATTTGATCACTTATTACAGGGTGGTCAAAAATAAAATGTAACTCACTATTATATAGATAGGGTGAGTAATGATCGTATTTTCAAGAATCTTGGATATTTATGTTAACAAAATAAAAAGATAAAAATTTAGATCTTTAAAGATAGGCAATAGTTTAATTAAAACTAACTAATTTAAATTCAATATGAAATCAAGAAATTTATATGCTAAAAAGATATCTTTGGATTTTTAGATAATTACAAACATAAATTATGTATTCATTCTAATTTGAATAATCAAAGTCAGTACTCGTTTAAAAGGCTTGTAAACTAATTCCTAGTATAGGCTATCTTGCTGAGTACAAACTATATTTATTAAGATCATGATCCGTCCCACAGGTATAGGATATCCAATGATTAAGTTGAATAGATCCTAACACAATATATAAATAAAATCTTTAAATTGATTGTTTATGCTGAACATGGACCATATTGTGTCAGGATCATGATCCATCATACTTATAGGTAATTTATCTAAGAAATTAAAAATAAAAAATTAAATAGAAATTAAAAGCATGTATTCAATTATAGATAATAGAAAATAAATATAAAATATATTTAAGGATACTTGTACTTCCTTATAGATTGTACCTTAGTCGAGCATGGTTCTTGGATATATTTTCTTAAAAATTTGGAGCTACTTCCAGTGATCTTCCCTTAGTAGGAATTGGATTGATGATTGGCCATTGAATCACGGTTAAACACAACCCAAATAAGGTGTAGGTATCCTCTTGCCGCCCGTGGGATCAATGCAGGATGCTTCCTTAACATCGGCCTTTTTTTTTGTGAGTCATTGCATTCAGATTAAGATCGAACATGAATAAAATCCAGAAAGTTCGAAAGTACAATATCCCTGAGTGTTGGCCTTTAACCATTAGATAATACCCAGGATGCCACTTAACCACTCGATAGCTCATCCCAGAGCCATGTGAAAAAGGGAAGGTGGACTGCTAAAGACTTTCCTATGCACTAGGATGAATCATGAGTTTTTATTCAAAATAATATTATTTTAATAAATATTTATTAAAATAAAATTATTTAAATTTTATCTATAAAATTAAGATTGTTCAGTTGTATTGCCCAGGTGGCTTTCCAAGAGGGGGTGAATTGGGATATAAAATTTTCTTGCAAATATGTGCACTTTGAAAATCATTTAGTGTTAGTATTGTGATAGATTATGCAATGCGGAAGCAAGTAAATCAATCAACACAAAGAAGTCAATCAACACAATCGCAAACACAAGAATTTAGAATGGTTCGGAGCAACCCGCTCCTACATCCACTACCCAAGCACCACTTGGGATTTCCACTATATCCCCTACCGAAATACAGTCAGATTGTTTTAACAGGCTCATAATCCAAACCTTTACACTTTGGATTTTAAACTGGGCTCACCAAAGAAACACAAACTTAGTGTTGGGTTCTTGGTGATCCTGGTAAAACTAAGTTCAGTTTCTTTGGTGATCCTGGTAAAACCAAAGTGTAGAGGTTTGGATTGTGATCCTGTTAAAACAAACCGATTATATTCCAATGAGGGATATAGTTAAAATTCCAAGTGGTAATCTTTGGTAGTGGATGTAGGAGATGGGTTGCTTCGAACCACTATAATTTGCTTGTGTTGTGTTGTGCATTTCTTATTTGATTATGCTTCTGCATTTAATTATCCTATCACAGCACTTAACACTTATAAGGGATTTCAAGAGCACATATCTACTTAAATTTTTTAAATTTCCAATTCACCCCCCTCTTAGGAAAGCCACCTGGGCAACAACTGGTATCAGAGCAGTGTCTCTAATTACATTAGAGTAAAGATTGATGGCTTATCCCATGAGTACATCCTTGGCCGAAGGCTAATCTACTAATAGACCTCCACTCTTCAGTGGCATAAATTATTCTTATTGGAAAGCAAGAATGAAAATCTATATACAAGCTGTTGATTTTCAATTATAGAAGGTTATTCTTAAAGGGCCATATGTTCCCATGTTCAAAATTGATGGCATGGATGTCCCTAAGCCTGAAGAGGACTGGGATGAACATGACATGAAGATGGGGAAAATAATGCCAAAGCAATGAATTTGCTATACTGTGCTTTGGATTCAAACGAGTTTAATCGAATTTTCACTTGCTCTTCAGCAAAGAAAATTTAGGATAAACTTAAGGTGACCCATGAAGGAACTTCCCAAGTGAAGACTTCAAAAATAAATCTTCTAGTACATAGCTATGAATTGTTTAAAATGGAACCTATTGAAAATATCTCTGCCATATATACTAGATTTACAGATATTATTAATGGTTTGAAAAGTCTTGGCAGGGGTTACTCAAATGCTGACTTGGTACAGAAGATCTTGAGATCACTTCTAGATAAATGGGACCCTAAAGTGACGGCCATCTAGGAAGCTAAAGATTTAAATACCTTGCCTATGGATGAATTAATGGGTTCACTCATCACACATGAACTAGCCATGCAGCACAGAACTGATGATGATCTAAAGAAGAAAAAGATAATTGCTTTCAAGGCTGCATTGGAATCAAAGAAGGATAAAAAATTGGAAGATGACTCCACCTCCTTAGAAGATGATGTAGAAGACGAAGACATCACAATGGTCATGAAGAGATTTAGAAAGTTTATGGGAAGGAAGAAAGAAAGATTCAATAGAAAATTTTATAAATGAGGAGAGAATTCCAAGGAAAAGGACAAGGACAATGAAAAGAAAAAGGAACAAGTCCCCACCTGCTATGAATATAAGAAACCGGGGCACATTCGTCTAGATTATCCATTATTAAAGAAATTCTTCAAGAAGGAAAAAAAAAAGCAATGGTTGCCACATGGAGCGACAGTGAGGAATCCACCTCAATTGAAGAAGAAGAGATCACAAAAAGTGCCAATTTATATCTAATGGGTCTCGAGGATGAGGTAACATCCTCCAATGCTTAATTGAATTTATATTTGATGAGTTAAATTCTACATTCCATGATCTCTAATCTGAGTTTAAAATGGCTGGAGAAAAAATTAGATCTTTAAAGAATATCAATGATTCTTTACTCAAAGAAAAAGAGGAGATTTCAGGAAAGAATATTTTATTGTAAAAAGAACTTCATGTCTTTTCTGAAAATTGTAAAGCATTGAAAACTGAGAATAGTGATTATCTTGACAAAAACAAAGCTTTGTTGAATGAAAATAATGAGTTGAAAAACTCAAGCTACTTGTTGAAAAACTTACTTTATCTTCTAACAAGCTTGAGTTGATTCTTAAAGAACAAAAATTTTCTGGTAACAAAGCTGGAATTAGTTTTAATACTTCAAATTCAAATAGTATTTCAGCAACTACTTTTATGAAATCAAAAGCTAATGTTCCAAAATTAGTATCTCAAAAAGCTTTTGTTACAAATGTTTATGCTTCGACTTTGAAAGCTACATTGTATGTTCCTAAGAACTTGAATAGAAAATCTTTTATTTCTGTATCTCTTGCATCAACATCTATGACTTTAAAATCTACACATTTTCAGAATCCTAGAATGAAATGTTTTGCTTGCAATGGGTTAGGATATAAAGCTTTTGAATGCAATTTTATTAAAAATGTCCAAAGTAAATCAAGAAAGATTTGGGTTTCTAAATGAACCTCCTTCGCTAACCAGCAAGGATCCAAGTCAGCTTGGGTACCTAAAAGAACTTCTTGATTGTCTTGCAGGAATATCTTGCAGCCCAAGAATTGAAGAAAAGATGGTATCTTGATAGTGGATGTTCAAGGCATATGATGGGTGACAAGGATCAGTTCATCACCTTAGAAATGAAAGAATGAGGTATGGTTACTTTTGGAGATAATGGCAAGGAGAAAATAATTTAAATAAGTAAGATCAAGATAAACCCCTATACTTTTATTGAAAATGTATTGCTAGTAGATAAATTGAAGCATAATTTATTCAGTATCAATCAATTATATGATAAAGACTTCAAGATTATCTTTGAATCATCTATGTGTATTATAACAAACTCTTTTGATTCTAGTAGCAAATTCATTGGACATAGACTTGGAAATATTTATGTGGTTGATCTTAATGATCTTGCCATATCAAGTAGTTCAAGTCTAGTTGCAATAAATACTAAGACCAAAGAGTCTTATTTACTTTGGCATAGACGATTAGATCATGCTAGCATATATACCATTGTCAAGTTAATTTCTAAAAACTTAGTTAGAAGCATACCAAAGTTTAAAGTAGACTTTGATCATGTTTGTGATGCATGCCAAATGGGTAAACAAACTAGAGGGAGCTTTAAATCCAAAAATATGAATTCAACTACTAGACCTCTAAAACTACTTCACATGGACTTATTTAGACCAACTCGGACTACAAGCCAAGGAGGAATGAAATATGCCCTTGTGATTATAGATTACTTTTCAAGATTTACATGGATTTTGTTTGTTGCTCACAAAGATGAAACCTTCAAAGTATTTCAAAAATTTTACAAAAAGGTTTCAAATCAGAAAAATCTTTCAATAATTTCAATTCGGAGTGATCATGGTACTGAATTTGAAAATTAGTTTTTTGATGATTATTACACAGAAAATGGTATTGATCAAAACTTCTCCGCTCCTAGGATATCATAACAAAATGGTGTTGTAGAGAAGAAAAATAGGACTTTGGAAGAGATGGCCCAAATGATGTTATGTAAAGGTAATCTTCCAAGATACTTTTGTGTAGAAGCGGTGAACACTGCTTGTTATATTTTAAATCGCATTTTGATCCATCCTATTTTGAAAAAAACCTCCTATGAGCTTTGGAATGAAAAGAAATCCAATATTAATTATTTTCATGTTTTTGGATGTAAATGCTTCATGCTTAATAATGGTAAGGATAATCTAGAAAAATTTGATGCTAAATCTGATGAAACAATTTTTCTTGGTTATTTATTACATAGCAAAGCATATAGAGTATTTAATAAAAAAACTCTTACTATAGAAGAGTCAATGCATGTTATTTTTGATGAAACTAACCCTTCACCTTCTAAGAAAGAAGAGTGCGTAGACAATGATGTACATACAATTCAAAAAGAGATAGAAGACATGAGCATACAAGAAAGACCAATTGAAGAAGGAGAAGAAATGATAAGTAAGGATCATGCAGATCTACCAAGAGAATGGAGGTACGTAACTTCCCATCCTAGAGAATTAATTATTGGTGATCCTTCACAAGGTATAGGACTAGGTCATCACATAGAACTGCACATGACTACCTAGCTTTTGTATCACAAATAGAACCTCAAACCTTAGAAAAAGCTGAAAATGATCCAAACTGGATGATGGCCATGCATGAAGAATTGAACCAGTTTGAAAGAAATAAGGTTTGGACATTAGTTGATAGAACTTCAGACCATCCAGTCATAGGAACCAAATGGGTCTATAGAAACAAATTAGATGAACAAGGAAATGTAGTGAGAAATGAAGCTATATTAGTGCCTAAGGGATATAACGAAGAAAAGGGCAATGATTTTGATGAAGCATATGCGCTCATAGCAAGACTGGAAGCCACTAGATTACTTCTTGCATTTGCTTGCTACATGAATTTTAAACTTTTTCAAATGGATATAAAAAGTATATTTTTAAATGGTTTTATCTTTGAACAAATTTTTGTAGAACAACCACCGGGTTTTGAAGATCATTTTTTTCCAAACCATGTGTTTAAACTGAATAAAGCATTATATAGTTTGAAATAAGCACCTAGAGCCTGGTATGATAGACTTAGCACTTTCTTGATTAAAATATTTTTTAAGAAAAAATGTTGATAAAACTCTTTTCAATCAAGAAGAAAAATAATGATACATTAGTTGTACATATTTTTGTTGATGATATTATATTTGGTGCAACTAATGAAACTCTTTGTAAAGAATTTGCTAAGTTAATATAGGGAGAATTTGAAATGAGACTAATGGGTGAACTTAACTACTTCCTTAGACTTCAAGTAAAACAAACAAAGGAAAGAATCTTCATCAACCAATCCAAATTCACTGAGGAAATAATCAAAAAGTTTGGGATGGAGACAAGCAAACAAATGAACACACCCATGAGCCCAACTTGCAGATTAGACAAAGATGAAAATGGATCCAATGTTGACCAAAAGCTTTATAGAGGTATGATCGGATCCCTATTATATTTGATTGCAAGTAGACCTGATATCTTGTATAGCGTATGTGTATGTGCTAGATTCCAATCTAATTCTAAAGAATCACATAGGCTTGCTGTTAAGAGAATTATCAGATATTTGAAAGGTACAGGTAATCTAGGTCTTTGGTTTTCAAAACATTCTTCATTGAACTTAATTGGATTTTTGGATGCTGATTATGCTGGTTGTAGAATTGATAGAAAAACACTAGCGGCACATGTCAATTTCTAGGGTTGAATTTAATCTCATGGCATTGTAAGAAATAAAACTCGATAGTACTTTCTACTACTGAGGCAAAGTATGTTGCTGCAGGGAGTTATTGTGCACAAGTGTTATGGATTAAACAACAACTAGAAAACTTTGGTGTTACACAATCTAAAATTCCAATCAAGTGTGATAACACAAGTGCTATAAATTTGACCAAAAATCCACTTCAGCATTCTAGAACAAAGTATATAGAAATTAGACACCATTTTATTAGAGATCATATTTTGAATGGTGACATTGAACTAGAATTTATCCCAATTGAGAACCAATTAGCTAACATTTTTACTAAGCCACTGAATCAGGATAGATTTGAGTTACTTAAAGGAGAATTAGGTCTTTATGATCCTTTCTAGATTTTTCTAACCTAATTTCTCAAAAACTAAGGAAAAATCATCTAGAAAACCTCCTACATCTATTCAAGATTGTTGAACAACTTTTCTTGAGATTTCATTGAATTAAACTCAATTTTTGAATCATTTCAACTTCTGTGGAAAGTTTTTATTCGAGTCGACTCGAGCAATTTTGCTTTGATCAAGCTGGCTCGAATCTCTAATTTTTTTGCTCTTGCTCTGGTCAAGCCGACTAGGTCAATTTAGGGTTTACCTAGCCGACTCGGATTTCTGTTTGTTCTGAGTTCGCTTTGGTCGAGCCGACTCGGATGATTTTAGGGCTGAGCGAGCCGACTCGGATGTCGGGAAAAAGCTCTTTTAATAAAGCCGAGTAAACTCTTTTTCACTTCTTATGCTTTCATTTTCACTCTAAACTCTATCATTCCACTCAGAACTTTCACCAAAACTCCAAAAACCTTTCCCCGAAGCCTTGATTTCCTATTTCTTGCAAATTTGATATAATGGCTCCAAAAATGGCTATGGGAAAGAGATCTAAACAAGTCACTCCCTCTGTTGAGATAGAAAGAAGAATGAAGCATCAGCAAGAAGAGCCGACTCGGGCAGTAGAAGAAGTAGAAGAAGAAAGTGAACCAATGGCTGCAGCTTCATCTCCGAGACAGGTAGTCTCTTTGTCAAACAGACCTGTAACTAGCGGCAGAAGAATTCTATTTAACTTTCTAGAAGAAATTGGGTTGAGAATTGGAAATATGATTAAAACACAAGGATGGGTTTATTTCTATTCATTAAATGTTTCCACCTATCCTTCACTTGTAAGAACATTTTATGAAAATCTCAGATTAGAGGCAAATCACATTGAATCTACAGTGAAAGGAAAATGAATTTTTGTAATAGAAGAAAGTTTAAGCAGTTTACTAGACATGCTTACTAACAGAATCAAGCATCTGATTTTAAAAGATAGAGAAAAGGCTTTGCAAACAATTCTCGGCAAAGAAGAAGTTAATGGAATTAATACTATGTTAGCCAACACTCTGTCATTAGAAATGGGATTATTACACAATTTTATAAGTAGAATATTTCTCCCTAGGATCGGGAGATTTGACTAGGTCAGTGAAAGGGATATGAGTTTCATGGAGCTTATCATTCAAGGAGAATCAATCAACTTACCATTTATTATGATCATGCAAATGAAAAAGGCAGTCTGTAAGGTAAAAGCCTGTCTTCTTTATGGAATGGTCCTAACACTACTGTTTCAAGCCTCCAGAGTTAATTTGGAAGGAGAGGATGGAAAGCCCTTGCACCATATAGACACATATACTTCCAAATCACTAATAAGAATGGGCTACGTATGCAATGAAGGATTATGGAAGAAAAAGGGAACATATGAAAGAGCAATTACAGGCAGCAGCAGCAGCAGTTCAGGAGACAGCAATGAAGAAATTCCAAGGAAAATTTCCACTACATCACCAGCAGCACCTGAGGAAGCTATTCCCAGCTCAGAGAAAATTTCCAACATTCTTATTGGTGAGTTTGGTACTTCTACTGAACATTTTTCTGTACCAGCTAAGATAGAATTTGCATCTACTAGGTCTGAGCCTACTTCACTTGAAGCAATGGAGACTGTGCACATTGGAACTTCTTTACCTACATCTCCATTAGCACCTACTGCTCCTAGACCACAAATATCTTCAGTTGATACATCAGTTCTACAGACTTTTATATCTCAGAAGTTAAGCACTATATCTGAATCTTACTTGCACTATGTCCAACATGTTTAGCAAGCTTCGCCAGTCTGTAGAGGCAAGGTAAGACAAATTTAGAGGAGAAATAAGTGACCTGCGCACCAAAATGGAAATTCTTGAGACCTCCAAAAGTGCATCACAACCTGACCTTCAACCCATATTTGAATTGATAACATCTAGTTCTGAATCCATTAAAGTTGTGTCAGTAATACACTTGAAGCATTCACAACAGAATTGAATGAACTAAGATTTAAAATGGGTTCAGTGGAAGAAAGAAGAAGAATGGAAGAGGACTATACTAAAGGAATTGGCATCTTGAGAGTAGAATTTGGAAGGTTAAGGGGATCTACAGAGGCATTTGCAATGAACAATCATCTGAACTGGTCCAATTGCATAAAGATATAAAGAAACTAGATGAAAAAATTGACTCTGTGCAATTCAAGTTAGATCAGTTATCAAACTGAGTGATTGCAGCACTTGCAGTTCCACAATCTACACCTTGGCCGCAACTCTCTACCTTTGCTGGTTAGTATGCTCACCCCAGACAGCCAGCTCCACACCTTAGGCCTCAAGAATCTCATTATACTCTTGCACCCTTGATGTATTAGATCCAGATCCTCTAGCTTCTATGCCTCCTGGCAATAAAATTCCTAGACGTTCAACTAGCACTAGAGTAGATCTAGATAGTGATTGATTATACTAGTATTAGTTCTTTCATATTTTGTACCTTGTATTGAACTTTTCTAAATGAAATGAAAGCTCTTTTGATATTTACTATCTTGAATTATTTTGAGTTGATGAAATGTCTTCAATTCAACTGTGATGAATTTTAATTAGAATATCCAAATGAATTTGAGAAAGTGAAATTATCTCAAACAAATATTAAAAACTTTCTCTTAATTGTAAATACCTTTTTTGTTTGACAAAAAGGGGGAGAACATTGAGCAGTCATGAAAAATCTGAGTGAAAAATCTAAGCTAACAAGAGAATTTTGTGCTTCCTATTCATAAAGTGCATAAAAAGAATGAAAAAGGAGGAGCATATAAGGGATTGTGAAATGATTGTGATTAATTGAGCCTAATTGTTTCAAAATTTAAAGTCCTATAGAAAGGGGGAGAAATTTTATTGAAATCAAATGGCTTTAGCTCTAAACCCTATCTTTTGCTCTGATTGCTCTAAAATTAGCTTTAATTCTTTCAATTTTAAACTCTGATACTTCATGTTTGTGCTACTTCTGAAACTCTGAAGCATACAAAGCTTAATACTTTGAAACACACTAAAGCACTAACATTGACACTGTAAAGTTTCCTTACAAGAGCACTGAGACTTATTGACAAATATAATTAGCTCTGATACATGTGCATCTTACTTTCAAATATTGTTATACATGTAATTGTAAAGAATTTTTCATGCCTAGTATTTTGTTATCATCAAAAAGGGGGAGATTGTTGAACCCATAAGTGATTTTGATGATAACCAAATATTGGTGCATGCATTTGTTTTACTAACAACTCTTCAAGTGGTTTACAAGTTTTTGTAGGATGAATTCTTTGTTCAAACTTCAAATCCTACATTTGTATTTCTTGTTTTGAGTTGTGTTGTAATTGAAATTTGTAAAGAACCTAAAGAAAAAATTAAAAAAGATCATAAAATTGGATTATTTCTAAATGTGTTTCAAGCTTTGTGTTTCTTGAAACTTGTTGGATTGAAGACATCTTGAAGCTTGAAGACTTGCCGGATGAAATCTGTAGAAAAACTGAAAAAAATCATTAAAACTTTCATCCGAGCCGACTCGAGGAGAAAAGAGCCATCTTTAGCACATGGCATGCATGAGACTTTTGGCATGCAGATATTCGAGCTGACTCTAAGGGACCCTAGCCGACTCATCCAGAGTGCTGTTTCTTGAATCAGACAAGCGAGCTGACCCAAAGGAACTCTGAGCCAACACTATCACATGGTCAGATATTTGAGCTGACTCTTTAGAAGATCGAGCAGACTCCTTTAGAGTCCAAAAATTGGTTTCTGAGAAGAACAGCCATTTGAGTCGACTAGAATGCAAGCAAGCCGACTCGACCAGACTAACATTTTGAAGGCCTGAAAATTCGAGTCGACTGGAATCAAGGCGAACCGACTCTTACAGAGTGAAGAATCAAGACACTGTGCAAGCGAGCCAACTAGATTGAAGAGAGTCGACTCAACCAAAACTCTTCTATGGATCCGAGCCAACTCGAGTGATCCGAGTCGACTCAAAGTTCATTTTCAGACTTGTAATGGCTAGTTCCAGAACTCAGAATTTGAATCCAAAAAGTGCTCCAATAGTCATATGTCACATTCCAATGGACTACAACAACTTAAACTACCTTAGAATGATGAAAGCCATATATTTGAGGGATTTGAACTTCTTTATAAGAGAGTTAGAGAGTTTTCAAAAGAAAAAAATGATGCTTTATTGAATATCCAACCAACCAACAAGGAAGAGAGCACTAAGAGCATTCAAGACAGCCTTCAAGTTTTCACCAACTCATATCTGAAGCTTGAAGCACTTAGTAAAGAAGTAAAAGAAGTCATTAAAGTGCATTCAAGTACATTCAAGTGGGCTTCTCTCAAGCTGCATCAGCAACCACTCGACAAAATTTAGTTTGTCACTTTGTTACATTTATTTTAATTCATTCTTGAATGTTGGGTTATTGGTGAGCCCGATTGAAAAACCAAATAGGTTCTTAGTGAGCCTTTGTTAAAAACTAAGTGTTGGATTTTTGGTTATCCTGGTAAAACCAAGTTGGGTTCTTGGTGATCCTGGTAAAACCAAGTTGGGTTTCTTTGGTGATCCCGGTAAAACCAAAGTGTAGAGATATGGATTATGAGCCTATTAAAATAATCTGACTGTATTTCAATGGGGGATATAGTAGAAATTCCAAGTGATAATCTTGGGTAGTGGATGTAGGAGCTGGGTTGCTCCGAACCACTATAATTTGCTTGTATTAATATTATGCATTTCTTATTTGATTATGCTTTTGCATTTGATTATCCTATCATAGCACTAAACACTTATAAGGGATTTCAAGAGCACATATCTGCTTAAATTTTTTAAATTCTCAATTCACCCTCCTCTTGAAAAAGCCACCTAGGCAACAGAAAGAATTAATAATATATACATGCTCCAATATTTTGTAATCATCAAAATCAATCCAGGGTCAACAATCTCTTCCTTTTTGATGATGACAAAACACTGGGAATGAAAAGCTTTAGAACACTTTACAATTACATGTAATGATATATTATGTATCGATATTCACATGTAGTATTTATCAGAACAAAAGAAGTATCAAGATGTTAAAATGACCTAGTATCAAGATAATGTATCAACATGTATCAGGGTAATAAGGTTACTATACTATTCATCACTAAAGCTGTAAGCAAGTATCTAATTATATACAAGTTACCAATATACTAATTTCCAGCTTAGTCAGGAGAACTTTTCACTTTATATTTGAAAGAAATTTTAATAATTGCTCCCCCTTTGTCATAATATATAAATTTCAATAATAGCTCCCCTTTTCGTAGTAGTGTATCATTGCTTCCCCATTTTATCATACTTTTTATCATACTCATCTATTCATTTTCATGCACTTCTCCACCTTTCTGTCATCAACAAAACATATACATTTTAGTGATAACATTCATTCATAATAATCTATACATATGTATCAATCAAAACACAAAATTTTCAAAGTAAACATATATATATATATGTAAAGTCAGTACAGGATGTGATACGGTACAAAAGTGGTAAGCACCATAAAATAGTATCACATACATGAGAAAATGCAGAAAAAAAATAAAGACCTAATGCTCAGAAAGAAGCACTAGACTTATCTTCACTGGAAGAAGAGACAACTTCTAAAATGTCATGTTGTGGTCTAAATTTAGGAGACCTAGGCCTAAGGTCCCTATGTCTAGTCCTAATTGGAGCAGTAGGAACTCTAAGTTTAGGCCTGGAAGGAGGTTCTGAAGAGACTTGGATGGGAGTGGGTTGCATAGAAGGAGGATCAGATGAGGCTAAAGTGCTGGTGTTCGAAAGAATCTAAGTCGCTGTAGTGTCTGATACACTAGTGCTCTATCCCTCAGTGCCTTGTGCACTAGTACCATCCCCAACTGTAGGAGTATCTGCAATAGGTGTGCCAGTAGAAGGCTTAGTCACTCCCTGTGCAATATCAGCATCATCATCCTGTCCTGCAAGTGGTGGAGGAGGTGCTAATGGGTCAGCTGCACTGATCTTCTGAAGAATTGTCAAGATCTGCTGAAAACCATCTCGCATCTCGGTCTATATAGCAACTATCTTGACATCAGTCTCTGCCCCGCCTCACTGCAAAGTAGAGAGCTCATCCAAGATAACCTGCAATCTCCGATCATCTCTTGAACCACTAGTATCAGTCTCTCTCATAGGTGACTGAGGTAGAGTGGGTGTTGGCACAGAGGGTCCAGCCTCATTGTAAATCGCTCTGCCTCAATGCCCTATGGCTGACTAGCCTGGTCATCCTCATCGTACTCCTCATCAGAATGTATAGCTCTCTGCCCGGAGGTCTTCCAAATCCAATGTCCATCAACTTTAAGAAACCCCATTCTTGATGGGGGACGGGATCAGGATAGGATCGTCAGTGAGCTGAGAAGTCACCGAAGTTAGGGTATTCTATTTTTTTGGGGTTTTTTTAATTTCTTTCTATGGTGGTGGTGAAGGAAAAATAGGGATGGAGGGTAGGAAAATTAGACACTCTAGGACTGGGGACTTATATTCATGGAGAGACATCTCACCTCTAGAGCATCTCACCCATCCCACTAAATGTAGCCTAGGGCATCCCACCCAACTCACTACATGTAGAGCCTAGGGCATCCTACCCAAATCGCTACCTGGGGCCATAAAGAAAAATCCATAAAATCATAGAGGGAACTCAATGAGGAAAGGGGGTAACTAGGGTCTCACACCCCTCGATGCTCGTAAGCGAAGGACTAGGGCCTCTCACCCCTCGATGCCCGAAGGTGAAGGATAGACAAGCCCATATGGGGTGAACAAAAAGAAAAACTCTTTTCTAAAAACTCACTTGATTAACCAAACTGATTTTTTTACAAAGGACTGAGGGTGGTATTTATAGACCTGTCCAATCCTCGTTTCAATTTAAATACAGGATAAAAAGATAGGGATGACACAAATTCAAATACAAGATAGGATAAGAAAAGCCTATCCATATCTCAATCCTAACCAACCAAATCCTAATTCAAATTTCAAAAAAAAATAAATCCCAAACTAATTTACTTTGGATATCCTCCAATATTCGTGCAGCTCCAGGATTTGTGCTTGCTCCGGGATCCATGCTGGCGATGTCCCCATCATTCTCCTAAGGTGGAGAGAACTTGACTCCATTGAGTCAGGGTCAGACTCCAACTGAAGCTTGATTTAAGGCTCCTAGGACTCCAACTTGACTTATCAATAGCTATGGATTTTTTTTTTTTATTTTGGCTTTTTTTCTATTTTTTTTCTTTTTTTCACCTATTTTTTTATTTCCCTACTGCTCTTGAAGTCGGCAAATGGGTGGGCGTCTTGCTTTAAGAAGCTGTAGAAGGAGTCTTGCTTTGAAATTTGTGTGCTTTCACGTTCGTGTAGCTTCTTGGTCTCCCTTCTCCACGGACCGAAACCAAGGATAGACTTCACTGATGATTTTGACGTACCGATGGTCTTCACTGGTAGGCTCCCCGGCGAAGGTGCTGTGCGGAGACCATGGATGGACGGAATGATGGCCGGCGTGAAGATCGTCACAACCGGTAGTGGGATGGGTGGCCAACGGGGAGCCAGAAGGACATGGAATCTGCGGCATGGAGGGGAAGGTGACTAGCATGGTGCTTTCCACAGGAGAAAGAGGTGGTGGCCAGCTTGCTTAGGGAAATGGCCGATGGAGCCTTGGTTGGTGATCGGAGGTGGATGGACGATCTGCTGCACAAGGGGCTCCTGCGGTGTCGGGGCGTCGATTTGCAAGGAAAGGCTTCGGTGGGTGGGCAGAATGGTGGTTCTATGGTGCAAGCAAAGGATTGAGGAATGAGATGTCAGACGTGCTGGAGGAAACGAGCAGATCCGGAGCAGATCTGGATAGGAGGACAGGGGAGCTTCTTCTTCCTCGGTCGGTGACTGGGATTGGGGATGGAGGCCGATGGCTAAGCAGACTTCACGGGCGGCAGCGAATGGAAGAGGAGGTGGGATTCGGGCAGAGGGAGTCGAGAAAAGGAGGCATCGCCGAATACTGGGTAGGAGGCGGAGAAATGATTCATAGCCGGGGTCTAGGAGGAACGTGATCCAGATGACGTCGGAGAAATTCTCATACTCGAAAAGGAAAAAGAATGCCAGAACAAGCTTTGAATGACAGAAACCCTCTCACCCTCTCCATATGGGGTGAACGAAAAGAAAAACTCTTTTCTAAAATCTCACTTGATTAACCAAACTGATTTTTTTACAAAGGATTGAGGGTGGTATTTATAGACCTGTCCAACCCTCGTTTGAATTTGAATACAGGATAAAAAGATAGGGATGACTCAAATTCAAATACAAGATAGGATAAGATAAGCCTATCCATATCTCAATCCTAACCAACCAAATCCTAATTCAAATTTCAAAAAAAAATAAATTCCAAACTAATTTATTCTGGATATCCTCCAAGATTCATGCATCTCCAAGATTTGTGCTTGCTTCGAGATCCATGCTGGCGATGCCATTAATTCTGATTAAAGATTTCATATTGTACCGTCAGTGTGTAGCAGGGGCCTATTGTCCTCACCTGATAAGTCAACCTCAGCATCCTGAAAAAGAAGGGTAAACACCATACCATAGGGAAGGCAGACTCATGCCCTGTGAGCTGCTTCCCTCATATGAGAGATCATAATGTAGGGCAAGTTGAGAGCTTTTCCTTCAATTAAACATCCCATAAACATCAAATACCTTTCACTTACCCAGTCAAATCTTCCTGTTTTGGATAAGAACACTCTACTAATGATGTTATGAGTTAGCCTCATCTCCAAAGATAAAAGACTTGCCCTGACATGAACAATCCCATAAACATCACTCCTCTCTAAGACTTTTCTTAGTGTCCCTTGTTTTTCCTTCAACACCAAATAACTTTCCCTTCTTTGGGAATTTGAAGAATGCTGCTCAATTTTTGTTCATTCACCACAATACTTTTACCTTTAATAGTGGATTCCGAACGAAAGGTGCCCAGGGATATGTTTTCAAAAAACTGTTTCACTAGGGTTGGATATGTGGGCAAATCAAGCATACAAAATGATTTCCAACCCTAAGCATTTAACCAATCTCCTATCCTTAGGTTTTCTTACTCTAGAAAGTTGAAATCCACAAATCTTTTGGATGTTACCTATCTATTTTTCATAAGCACGATCTGCTTGGGGGCTTCTGGAGCTTCGAATTGCTGCTCTTCATGCTGCTCTTCCATGAAATGTGTAGCTGAAGCATCCAACTTTTTCTTTGTCCTCCATTCCTCCGCAATCGATTGCACAACCCTCTTCAATCTCTTTGCAACAACCTTCTTAAGACCCATCTTGCTTGGATTGAAGATTCGAAAGGGTTCTAGAAGTTTTTCTAAGGCTTAAGAGAGGGAACAGTTGGAGTTCAATAGTAGAAATGGAAAGAAAATGGGTTTGAAAACTTACGAAACCCTATTTAAAAAATATTCAACCTATCCTTCAAGTCAGCTCGACATGATAGGGGATTGCTCGAGTCGGCTCAAGCAAAAGCACAGGAAAAGGCTCAAACGGTCAAAGTAATGGTTTCTATGGGTAAATCAATATTGGATCAAGCGGTGAAAAGCTCTAAATTGACTTTTAAAAACTCTAGATAATTTTTTCTATTTTTTAAAAATTAGGTCAATAATTTTAATAAGGGTTATACATACCAAGTTCATCTCTAATCTTTTCAAATCTATCTTAGCTAAGAGGTTTGGTAAAAATATTAGCTAATTGGTTCTCAATTGGTACAAATTCTAATTCTACAACATTATTTAAGACATGGTCTCTAATGAAATGATGTCTAATTTCTATATTCTTTGTTCTAAAATGCTGAATTGGATTTTTTGATAAATTAATAGTTCTAGTGTTATCACATTTGATAGGAATCTTAGACTGGATAACACCATAGTCTTCTAGCTATTGCTTGATCCATAACACTTGTGCATAACAGTACCCTGCAGCCATATATTCTGCCTCAGTAGTAGACAGTGCAACAGAGTTCTATTTACGGCAGTGCAATGAAATCAAGTTGATACTTAGAAATTGGCATGTGCCACTGGTGCTCTTTCTATCAATCTTACAGCCACCATAATCAGCATCAGAATAACTAATTAACTTTAAAGATGAATGCTTGGAATACCATAATCCTATATTACATATGCCTTTAAGATATTTGAAAATTCTTTTAACAGCAATAATGTGTGATTCTTTTGGATTTGTTTGAAAACATGCACACATACAAACACTAAATAGAATATTAAGTCTACTAGTAGTTAAATGGAGTAGAGATCCAATCATACCTCTATACAATTTTTGATTAATACTTATGCCATTTTCATCTTTATATAATCTGCAAGCAGGACTCATGGGTGTTCCAACTTCTTTGCTTGATTCCATGCCAAACTTTTTGATAATTTCTTAATATATTTGGCTTGATTGATTAGGATCCCTTCCTTCGATTATTTGATTTGAAGCCTGAAGAAGTAGTTTAACTCATCCATTAGACTTATTTCAAATTCACCCTGCATTAACTTAGTAAAATCTTGACACAACAATTCATCAATAGATCCAAATATTATATCATCAACATGAATTTGAACTACCAAGATATCATTATTTCTTTTGAATAAACAAGGTGGTATCAACACTACCTCTTACAAAATCATCTTCTTGATTGTAACCTTGAGCAACCAGTCTAGCTTTATTCTTAATTACATTACCTTATTCATCTAGCTTGTTTCTGTAAACCCATCTAGTACCTATAATAGGATAGTCAATTGGTCTTTCTACAAGTATCCAAACATTATTTCTCCTAAATTGGTTTAACTCATATGCATAGCTAACATCCAATTAGGGTCGGTTTCAGCTTCTTCTAGGGTGTGGTTCTACATGAGATACAAAAGCAATCAGATCATGTGCATCCCAATGTGAAGCTCTAATTCTAACACCTTGTGATGGATCTCCTATTATGAGTTCTTTGGGATGTGAATGTACATACCTCCATTTTTTAGGTATATCTTCATGATTCTTGCTTACAATTTCTTCTTGTGGTTTACTTGCTTGCTTATCCTTGATAGTCATGTCCTTTAATACATGTTCAAGTGTACTTGCATCATCATCAGCACAATCTTCTTTTCTAGAAGCTGTCATGTCAGTTTCATTGAAAATAATAAAATCGATTCTTCCACAGTTAAAGTTCTTTTATTGAAAACATGATAGGCTTTACTATTTGTAAAGTAACCAAGGAAGATAGCCTCATCAGAATCAGCATCAAACTACCAAGATTATCTTTAATTATTAAGTACAAAATATTTGCAACCAAAAACATGAAAATAATAATGTTAGGCTTTCTATTGTTCCACAGTTCATAGAGGGTTTTTCTTATAATAGGTCTGATTTAAACTCAATTCAAAATATAACAAGCGGTATTTCAACTTCTACCCAAAAGTATCTTGGAAGATTTTCTTCACAAAGCATTATTCTGGACATTTCTTCTAAGTTTCTTCTTTCTCTCTACAACCATTTTGCTGTGGTATTCTAGGAGCGGAGAAGTTGTGATCAATACCATGTTTTGTGCAAAAATGATCAAAATGTTGATTTTCGATTTTTGTACCTTGATCACTACGAATAGAAATAACAGAAAGATTTTTAAATTTGAAACTCTTTTGTAAAACTTTTTAATGCTTTAAAAGTTTCATCTTTGTATGCAATAAATAAAACCAGGTATCATGAAAAGTCATCTACAATCACAAGACCATACTTCATACCACTAGGCTTGTTGTCCTAGTGGGTCCGAATAGATCCATGTGAAGTAGCTCTAAAGGTCTAGTAGTAGAAACAATATTTTGGTTTAAAACTCCCCCTCACTTATTTTTCTAATTGGCATGCATCATAGATTTAATCAAATCTACTTTAAACTTTAGCAATCTTTACCTAAATCTTTTAAAATAAGTTTGCAATGGTATCCATACTAGCATATCCAAGTCATCTATACCATATAGACTTAATTCATTGCTCTTATCATTCACTACCACAAGACTTGTATTACTTGACATGCTAGATCATTAAGATCTACTACATATATATTTCCAAGTCTATGTTCAATGAACTTTGTACTAGAGTCAAGAGGATCAACTATAAAATACATTGAAGACTAGAAGAAAACATTAAAGCCAATATCATATAACTGACTGATACTCAACAGATTATGATTTAATTTTTCTACTAGTAGTATATTCTCAATAAAGGTGGAAGGAGTAATTTTAATTTTAACAATACCAATTATTCTTCCTTTACGGTTGTCACCAAAAGTTTCCATGCCACCACCATTTATCCCAAGGTGAAGAATTGATCAATATCACCCGTCATATGTCTTAAATAGCCGCTATCAAGGTATCATCTTTTCTTTGCATTCATGGTTGCAAGACATCCTTGCAAAACATCAGGTAGTAGATTTAGGTACTATTGACCCCTTAAGTGATTTTGATGATAACAAAATATTGGTACATGCATCTATTTTACTAACTCTTCAACTAGTTTACAAGTTTTTGTAGGATGAATTCATTGCTCAAATTTCAGCTCCTACGTCCATACTTCTTGTTTTGAGTTGTGTTGTAATCGAATTTTGTAAGGAAGAACCCAAAGAAAAAGTTAAGGAAGATCATAAAGAAATGGGTTACTTCTATGAGTGTTGTGCTTTAAATTTAATTTGAGTTGGTTTGTATCAAAAGTTTAATAGTGTTGGTGAGAGTGTTCTTGAACCTATTTGTAAATTTTTTAAAGAAGTCACTCGAGCCGACCCAGCCAGATAAAGAGCCGACTCTATCTCGTGGCATGCACTGAAGATTCTGGCATGCAGCAATAAGAGCTAACTTGAGTAGAATTGAGCCGACTCGTCTAGAGTCCATTCCTAATATTTTCTAAGAACAAGCCAAGCGAGTCGACCCCAACAAGAATTAGCTAACTTTGCTAGAATAAATTTTGAAGATCTGAGAAAGCAAGCCGACCCGATCTGCAATGACCCGACTCTTCCAGAGTAAAGATTTCTAATTCAGAGATGAAGAGTCGACCCAAGTAGAAGCGAGCCGACTCCTCGAGTACAATGATTTCAACGATGAAAGTTCGAGCCGACCCGAATGATCATGAGTCGACTCATCTAGAGTAAGGTCTCTTCTCTCTAAGACAAAGAGCCAACCTTGCTGAAGAAATGGTGACTCGACCTACTAACTCGAAGGATCCGAGCCGACTCAAAGAATCCGAGCTGACTCGAGTATCATTTTAGGTACACAACGGCTAATTCCAGAATTATTTTCTGAATGCTAAAAAGTGCTCTAATAGCTAGTTTTCGAATCCCAACGATCCTCAACGATCATAACCTTCAGAGAAAGGTCAAGACTATATATTGAGGGATTTGATCATTTAAAAATATTTTTTTAGAAGACAAAGAGATTTTTGAAAAAGAAGAAGAGATTTTATTGATATCCACCAACCAAAAAAAACAAGTGAGCATTCAAGGTAGTCTTCACTCTTCACCAACTCCAATCTGAAGATTGAAGCATTCATGAAGAAAGAAAAGAAGTCTCTCAAGTGCTTTAAAGAAAAGTTAAAGAAGGCTTGATCAATGCTACAGCGGCAATTATCCGACAAAGGAGTTTGTCATTTATTGTTGCATTTATTTTCAATTCATTCTTGAATTGTTGGGTTATTTGTGAGCCCAGTTGAAAAACCATAGGTTTTTGGTGAGCCTTAGCTAAAAACAAGTATTGGGTCTTGGTGATCCAAGTAAAACAAGTTAGGTTTCTTTGGTGTTCCTATTTAAAACCAAAGGGTGTTGGGTTTCTTTGGTGATCCCTATAAAACAAAGTATAGAGGTTTTGGATTGTGAGCTTGTAAAACAATCCTACTATATTCGGGTGTGAATATAGTAAAAATCTAAGTGGTATCTTAGGTAGTGGACGTAGGAGCGGGTTTGCTCCGAACCACTATAATACTTGGAGTTTGTATTGCTGCCTTTGTCTTTCCATTTAACTTGTGCTTTACATCATAATCAGCATCACTTCAGCACCTATTCACTAAAATAAGTATAAGTTTCTACAAAGCACATATTTGTAGCAGTAAGTTTATGAAATTGCCCAATTCACACCCCCTCTGGGTAGCCACCTGGGCAACAACTGGTATCAGAGCAGTATCTCTGAATACATTAGAGTAAAGATGATGGCTTTTCCAATGAGTACATCCTTGGCCGAGGAGGTGTAGAATGTAAAATG
Organism: Areca catechu; assembly: GCA_021397845.1. Classification (NCBI taxonomy): domain Eukaryota; kingdom Viridiplantae; phylum Streptophyta; class Magnoliopsida; order Arecales; family Arecaceae; genus Areca; species Areca catechu. The sequence continues at coordinate 76,099,372 of CM038041.1, forward strand.
AAACTATGCAACCCTAATGGAGATTAGCAAATGATTAACAAAGCAATTCCTTATTTGCATATAAACAACTCAACATAACTATCAAAGTGATCTAGTGAAGAAGCTCGAAAGATCTAACATAAACCTAGTGATCGAGACTCTCAGAATAAGAAAGGAATAGGACCAGAAGAGAACCATGCAAGCTAAGCTAGATCTAATTTAACATTGCAGACTTAATCAACACTAGACATACCTGACATTGGCCCTTTAATTAGAATAGATTCACTCTTGAAGAGGTCTCCCGGATGACATGAACATAATACCACTGAAGGCTCCTCTTGTTTTTTGGATCTATGGCAAGTAAACCTTCCTCTTGAAGCTGGAATCCCGGAGAACCCTGCAACAAAGAAACCCTAAGATGAGTGACTTAACAAGAAATCAACTAGAGAAATGAAAGAAGGGTGGAAGAGGCATTGAAGGAGATCCATCTTGGCATCATGGTGGAATGCTTGAAGTGGAGTAGGTTGGTCGCCTTGTGATGATCTTCTTGATTCACCCTTAAACGCTGGAGCTAGTTTGAAGTTATGAAAGAAGAGGAAGTCTTTGGCGTTGGGAATGGAAGAAGAAAGATTAGGGTTGGTGTGGAGGAAGAGAAAGGCTAAGCTACCACATAGACACACAGAAAAAAATACATAGAATAAAAAATACCAACTTCATTCATTAACCATCCTTTTCACAATGGGGCATCCCATAACTTAACTAGAAGCCTTACAACATTTTTAAAATTTGAAAACCCATAGGATTAGGAGGATTACAAGGGGGGGTTGGAGGATATGGTGGCATTTGTTGCTTGAAATGTGGGGAGTTGGAGGATATGGTGGCATTTGTTGCTTGAAATATGGAGTGTTGGAGGATATGGTGGCATTTGTTACTTGAAACTCCTTCAAAGCTTGACATGTGATGCAAGGTGGGGATCACTTGATGAGTGGCGGTGTCCTTTGGAGCTCTTGACATGTGGCATAAAGTGGGGACCACTTGTTGAGATGGCGACATCCATTGGAGCTTTTGACATGTGGCACAAGGTGGGGGTCACTTGATGAGGTGGCTTCTTCTTGTCTTGATGCTTCATGGACTTATGGTTGGGCTTGATTTAACTGGATTGGGCTTGATTTAACTGGATACAACTTTCATTGCAGGGTTATAACTAAGATATTAAAAACAGACCAACATGGACTCGAAATTATAACTACAAGATATTTGGACTCAAAAAAAGAAAATTACAGGAGATTCTCTTTTTACTACTCCAACCACAAGGACTCGGACTTGACCTGAATTGGTTGGAGTCTTTTCCTGATTCTAGTGCCCACATCAATTCTCCCGGGGTGGGAGGAACTCGACCCTGTCGAGTAAGGATTAGCTGATAAGCTTCTAATGCATCTGGATCGATTTGTTGTAGGTCCTCTCGGGTGATCCAGGAGTCTCAGAATCAGGACATCCTTGCCTCTAACCAGATAACGTTGGTAGCCATTATTTCTAGTGGTAAGATCTGGTCATCCAAGATCCTTTCAATTTTCTCCCTTCGCTCAAGAACACTCGGTGGTGGGCATTCTTTTGGGGCTTCACTCTCAAAAGAAGTATTAGGACCAAAAAGCTCACCAGGTATCAATGCATGTTCTTTGTATTCTTTTAAGTCTGAACTGTTAAATGTTGAACTAATGCCATAACTTGGTGGTAATTCTAATACATAAGCACTAGGTCCAATTTTCTTTATTTTTTTGAAAGGTCCGGCTCCCCGGGCATGGAGTTTCTTCATAGTTCCTGGCGAAAACCTTTCAGGTTTAAATTTGATCATAACAGAGTCCCCTTCATTAAATTCTTTTAACCATTTATGTGAATTAGTCATATGCTTATAGAGTTCATTGCTCGATTGGATCTTTTAGCTAATCTTATGCAATTCCATAATAGCTGTGCATATGACTCAGCAGACTCAGACACTCGTGCATGTGTGGGTAATGGAGCTAGGTCTAAAGGTTTCCTAGGTCTGTATCCATGGACCACTTCGAACGGACTTTTCCCAATAGACTTATTAACTGAGCTGTTGTAGGCAAATTCAGCATGAGGAAGTAATAGGTCCCAGTTTCCCAAGTTGTCACCAACTAAACATCTCAACAGATTTCCTAAGCTTCGGTTTACTACCTCTGTATGGCCATTGGTTTGAGGATGATAGGCAGTAGAGAATTTCAGCTTGGTACTGAACATTGTGCCAGAGGGTTTTCCAGAAATAGCTAGTAAATTTGACATCTCTATCGGACACAATGGTTTTGGGTAAACCATGAAGCCTAACGACCTGATCGAGAAAAAGCTTGGCCACCTTCGAAGCATCTAAAGTTTGAGTACAAGGAATGAAGTGAGCCATCTTGGAGAAACGATCGACAACCACAAAGACAGAATCATGCTTCCTAGACATCTTAGGGAGGTCTACTACAAAATCCATGCTGATATCCTGCCATGGACAATCAGGGACAGGTAAGGGTGTGTACAGACCGGTGTTCTGTCTTTGCTGTTTTGCAACAGCACAGGTACGGCACTGAGCTACAATCTGGGCCACATTTCTTTTGAGACCAGGCAAAAGAGATTGGTCTTCTATTGCCAAGATGGTCTTATTCCTACCAAAATGTCTTGACAAGCCTCAAGCATGAACTTCCCAGATCAGAAATTCCCTAACAAAGGTCTTGGGAATACACAACTGATTTCCTTTGAAAAGGTATCCATCTAAAAGGGTATAATCACTATGCTTACTAGATGGTCCTTGTTGAAGGGATCGATAGATGTTACCAAAATTAGGGCATGTAGGATACTCCTCTTTCAATCTATCAAACCTACTACCTCAGTGCTCACTGAAGTCACAACATGGAATGACTCACACATCAGCAACCCTATTTTCAGTACTGGCACGATGTTTCAGTACGAACGTATAGCTTGTATGAACTCTACCCATTTTCCGTGCCTAGGGTTCAATTTCTTTTGAGAACTAAGGAACTAAGAACTTCGTGGTCAGAAAATAGGACATGTCAAGAGCTCCAAAGGACACCACCACCTCATCAAGTGGTCCCCACCTTGCACCACATGTCAAGCTTTGAAGGAGTTCAAGTAACAAATGCCAACAAATCCTCCAACTCTCCACATTTCAAGCAACAAATGCCCCCATATCCTCCAACTCCCCATATTTCAAGCAACAAATGCCACCATATCCTCCAAACCCCCTTGTAATCCTCCTAATCCTATGGGTTTTCAAATTTAAAAATGTTGTAAGGCTTCTATTTAAGCTATGGGATGCCCCATGTGAAAAGGATGGTTAATGAATGAAGTGGTATTTTTTTCTTCTATGTATTTTTTTCTGTGTCTATGTGGTAGCTTAGCCTTTCTCTTCCTCCATGCCAACCCTAATCTTTCCTTCTTCCATTCCCAACGCCAAAGACTTCGTCTTCTTTCATAACTTCAAACTAGCTCCAGCGTTCAAGGGTGAATCAAGAAGATCATCACAAGGCGACCAACCTACTCCACTTCAAGAATTCCACCATGATGCCAAGATGGATCTCCTTCAATGCCTCTTCCCACCCTTCTTTTTTCTCTAGTTGATTGCTTGTTAAGTCACTCATCTTAGGGTTTCCTTGTTGCAGGGTTCTCCGGAATTCCGGCTTCAAGAGGAAGGTTTACTTGCCATAGATCCAGAAAATAAGAGGAGCCTTCAGTGATATTATGTTCATGTCATCCGGGAGACCTCTTCAAGATTGAATCTATTCTAATTGAAGGGCCAATGTCAGGTATGTCTAGTGTTGATTAAGTCTGCAATGTTAATTAGACCTAGCTTAGCTTGCGTGGTTCTCTTCTGGTCCTATTCCTTTCTTATTCTGAGAGTCTCGATCACTAGGTTTATGTTTGATCTTTCGAGCTTCTTCATTAGATCTCTTTGATAGTTTATGTTGAGTTGTTTATATGCAAATAGGGAATTGCTTGGTTAATCATTTGCTAATCTCCATTAGGGTTGCATAGTTTCATTTTACATTCTACCCCATTCTTTTCATAATGGGGCATCCCATAGCTTAAATAGAAGCCTTACAACATTTTTAAAATTTGAAAACCCATAGGATTAGGAGGATTACAAGGGGGGGTTGGAGGATATGGTGGCATTTGTTGCTTGAAATATGGGGAGTTGGAGGATATGTGGCATTTGTGCTTGAAATGTGGAGAGTTGGAGGATATGGTGGCATTTGTTACTTGAAACTCCTTCAAAGCTTGACATGTGGTGCAAGGTGGGGACCACTTGATGAGGTGGGGTATCCTTTGGAGCTCTTGACATATGGCATAAAGTGGGGACCACTTGTTGAGGTGGCGACATCCATTGGAGCTTTTGACATGTGGCACAAGGTAGGGGTTACTTGATGAGGTGGCTTCTTCTTGTCTTGATGCTTCATGGACTCATGAATTGGGCTTGATTTAATTGGACCCAACTCTCAATTGCAGGGTTAACTAAGATATTAAACCAGACCCAACATGGCCTCGAAATTAACTACAAGATTATTTGGACTCAAAAAAAAAAAATTATAGGACTTCTCTTTTGCTACTCCAACCACAAGGACTCGGACTTGACCTGAATTGGTTGGAGTCTTTTCCTGATTCTAGTGCCCACATCAGAAGGGCAATCAACCAATAGACCTCCACTCTTCTCTGGCAAAAATTATGTATACTAGAAAGCTAGAATGAAAATTTATATTCAAGCTATTGATTTTTAGTTATGAAAGGTCATTCTGAAGGTTCCATATATCCCCATGGTTAAATTGTTGGAGTGGACATTCCAAAACCTAAAGAGGATTGGGATGAACATGACATGAAAATGGGTGAGTTAAATGACAAAGCAATGAATTTGCTATATTATGCTTTGGACAGCAATGAGTTTAATCAAATTTCCATTTGCTCTTCTACATAGAAAATTTGGGATAAACTTGAGGTGACCCATGAAAAAACTTCCCAAGTGAAGTCCTCAAAATTAATCTTCTTTTACACAGTTATGAATTATTTAAAAAAAACCTAATGAAATAATCTCTGCCATGTTTCCATGCTTCACTGATATTATTAATGGCTTAAAAAATCTTGGAAAGGTATATTCCAATGCTGACCTTGTGCAGAAGATTTTAAGATCTCTTTCAAACAAATGGGATCCAAAAGTGATCACCATCTAGGAAGTGAAAGATTTAATTATTTACTACTGGATGAACTGCAAGGATCTCTCATCACTTATGAACTGACCATGCAGCATAGAACTGAGGATGATCAAAGAAAAAAAAATCTATTGCCTTCAAAGATGCTATGGATTCAAGAAAGATGATGATGAAACGGAAGAAGAATGCTCCTCCACTGAAAGTGACATGGAAGATGATGATGTTGCCATGGTTGTTAGGAGATTCAAAATGTTCTTGGGAACACAGAAAGGAAGAAACTATAAAAAATTTCACAAGAACAAAGAATACATCAAAGAAAGGGACTAGAAAAAAGAAAAAGAAAAAGAAGTGCCGGTTTGCTACGAATGCAAAAAATTAGGGCACATTCGACCAGACTGTCCTTTGCTAAAAAAGAGCTTCAAGAAAAAGAAAAAGAAAGCTATGGTAGCGACATGGAGCAACAACGAAGCGCCCACATCTACTGAAGAAGAAGAGACCACAAAATCTACAAACTTATGTTTAATGGGTCTTGAGAATGAGGTATCATCCTTTGAGCTTCAAACTGAATTTATTTATGATGAATAGAATTCTGCTTTTCAAGATCTACTTGTTGAATTCAAGAAAGCTGGGGTTAAAATCAAATCCTTGAAGAAACAAAATGATTTTTTTCTAAAAGACAATGATAAAATTTCAAAAAAGAGTAACATTTTGTAAAAAGAACTGAATGTCTTTTCTAATAATGTTATTACTTTGAAAACTAAAAAGAATATTTTAATTAAGATAAACAAAGCTTTAGTTATCGAGAATAATGATTTGAAAAAAGAGGTTAAAAAGCTTAAGCCTCTTGTAAAAAAACTTACTTTGAGTTCTAATAAGCTTGAGCTAATTCTGAATGAGCAAAGAGATTCAAAAAGCAAAGCTGGAATTGGATTTAATGCTTTAAATGCCAAAGGAATTTCAGCAACAAAATTTGTACCTTCAAAAGCTTCAGCTTCAAATACTAAATCTCAAAAAGTTTTGGTTCATTTCCTTCAAATTCTATTTCAAAAGGCTTAAAGTACATTCCTAAGATTTCTGCTAAAAAATCTTTCATACCAAACATATCCATTTCTGCATCTGTTAAAACTTCAAAGCATGCATCATTCAAATATGATAAAATTGTTTGCTATGCATGTCATAGATTTGGGCACAAGCTTTTTCAATGGAATTCTTTGAAAATTTCAAGATTTGTGCATTGAAATATAGAACTGTTTGGGTTCCAAAAGGAACCAATTTTGCTAACTTGAAAGGACCCAAGTTATCTTGGGTACCTAAAACCACTCCTTGATTATTTTGTAGGATTGTCTTGCAGCGCTGAATCCTAAGAAATGATGGTATCTAGACTGTAGCTGTTTAAGGCATATGACCAGTGATAAAGAGCAGTTTATCACCTTACAAATGAAAGAAGGAGGATCATTTACTTTCAGTGATAATGGCAAGGAGAAAATAATCAAAATCGATAAGATCAAGATAACCCCCTGTATTTTTATTGAAGATGTGCTGCTAATAGATAAATTGAAACATAATTTATTAAGTATTAGTCATCTTTGTGATAAAGGCTTCAAGGTTATCTTTGAATCATCTATGTGTATAGTAACTAACTCTTTTGACTCTTGCAACAAATTCATTGATCATAAACTTGGAAACATCTATGTGATAGATCTAAATAATCTAGCCATGACAAGTAGTTCTAGTCTAGTAGCAATGAATGCTAAGACCAAGGAATCTTGTTTATTGTTGCATAGATGATTAGGTCATGCTAGCATGTATACAATTGCTAAATTAATTTCAAAGAATCTAGTTAAAGGTTTGCCGTATTTTAAAGTTGATCTTGATTATATATGTGATGCTTGTCAATTAGGCAAACAAACTAGGAGGAGTTTTAAATTAAAAAATATTATTTCAACTACTAGACCCCTAGAGCTACTTCACATGGACTTATTTGGACCAACTAGGACCACAAGCCAAGGTGATATGAAATATGGCCTTGTGATTATAGATGACTTTTCTAGATTCACATGGGTATTGTTTATCGCACATAAAGATGAAACCTTTGATATATTTCAAAAATTTCATAAAAATGTTTCAAATGAGAAAAATCTTTCTATTATTTCTATAAGAAGTGATCACGGGACTGAATTTCAAAATCAATTTTTTGATGAATATTGCACTGAGCACGGCATTGATCATAACTTCTCCGCTCCTAGAACACCACAACAAAATGGTGTTGTAGAAAGAAAGAATATGACTTTGGAAGAAATGGCCCAAACCATGTTATATGAAGGCAATATTCCAAGGTACTTTTGCGCAGAAGTAGTGAACACTATCTGTTACATATTGAACAGTGTTTTAATATGCCCAATTTCAAAGAAAACCCCTTTTGAGCTTTGGAATGGAAAAAACCTAATATCAACTATTTTCATGTTCTTGGGTGTAAATGCTTTGTGTTGAATAATGGTAAAGATAACCTAGAAAAATTTGATGCAAAATCTGATGAATCCATATTCCTTGGTTATTCACTGCACAACAAAGCATATAGAGTATTTAATAAGAGGACTCTTACTGTTGAAGAGTCAATTCATGTTATTTTTTATGAAGCTAACCCCTCACCATCTAGAAAAGATGAGTGTATAGACAAGGATGCAGGTACACTATAAAAGAAAATGGAAGATCTAAGCATACAAGACAAGCCAATACAAGATGGAAATGAAGTGGTAAGTAAGGATCATACTGATTTACCAAAGGAATGGAGGTATGTAACTTCACATCCTAAAGATCTAATTATTGGTGATCCTTCTCATAGTGTTAGGACTAGGTCTACACATAGAGATGCACATGACTACCTAGTCTTTGTTTCATAAATTGAACCACATAGTTTAGAAGAAGCTGAAAATAACCCAAACTGGATGATGGCCATGCATGAAGAATTAAACTAGTTTGAAAAAAATAATGTTTGGACTCTTATTAGTAAACCTCTGACCATCCCATCATAGGAACCAAATGGGTCTATAGGAACAAATTAGATGAGAATGGTAAGGTTATGAGAAATAAAGCAAGGTTGTTAGCTAAGGGATACAACCAAGAAGAGGGCATTGATTTTGATGAAACTTATACTTTTGTAGCAAGACTTGAGGCCATTAGATTATTCTCACATTTGCTTCTACATGAATTTTAAACTATTCCAAATGGATGTAAAAAGTGCTTTTCTAAATAGATTTATTTCTGAATAAGTTTATATGGTTTGAAACAAGCACCTAGGGCCTGGTATGATAGACTTAGTACATTTCTGCTTGAAAATGATTTCAAAAGAGAAAATGTTGACAAAACATTTTTCATTAAGAAAAAAAGCTAATGATATGTTAGTTATACAAATTTTCATTGATGATATCATATTTGGTGCAACTAATGAAAATCTTTACAAAGAATTTACTGAGTTGATACAGGGCAAGTTTGAAATGAGCCTTATGGGTGAACTCAACTACTTCCTTAGATTACAAGTAAAACAAAGGAAGAGATTTTCATAAACCAAGCCATGTATATCAACGAAATAATCAAAAAGTTTGGCATGAAGAAAAGCAAAGAGGCTAGCACACCCATGAGCCCAACCTGCAGACTAGACAAAGATGAAGATGGTTATAACATCGATCAAAATCTCTATCGAGATATGATTGGATCGTTGTTATATATTACTGCCAGTAAATCTGATATCTTGTATAGTGTATGTATGTGTGCTCCTTTTCAATCAAATCCTAAGGAATCACACATGCTTGCTATTAAAAGAATTATCAAATATGTAAGAGGTACAAGTAATTTAGGTCTTTGGTATTCTAAAGAATCTTCTTTAAATTTAATTGATATTTCGGATGCTGACTATTCTGGATATAAAATTGATAGAAAGAGCACTAGTGGTACATACCAGTTTCTAGGGTTGAATTTAATCACATGGCACTGTAAGAAACAAAACTCCGTAGCATTATCCACTGCTGAGACAAAGTATGTTGCTGCTGGTAGTTGTTATACTCAAGTGCTTTGGATTAAACAACAGCTACAAGATTTTGGTATTATACAATCTAAAATTCCAATCAAATATAGTAACACAAGTGCTATAAACTTAACTAAGAATCATGTTCAGCATTCAAGAAATAAGCATGTTGAAATTAGGCACCATTTTATAAGAGATCATGTATTGAATAATGATATTGTACTTGAATTCGTGCCAACTGAAAACCAACTTGCTAATATTTTTACCAAACCTTTAAATTATGATAGGTTTGCAATGATTAGATATGAACTAGGTTTGCATGACCCTCTTTATAAACCTCCACCTAAGTTTCTACAAACTTAAGGAAACATTATCTAGATAACCTCTACATCCCATTTTTTTTTAAAAAAAGTTTTGAATAAAGGTTTCAATTCATCTTTGTGCTCCCTCTGCTTGAGCCGACTCGAGCAGAAGACTTGTTAGTTGAGCCAGCTCGGATGTCAGGCCATCGGGTTATTTCTTTATAATTCATTCTTCGGCTCTTCGTTCTTTTCCTTCGAAACATCTTTTCCAAAAAATCCTTCCCTTCCAAATCCTTTGGACCACTGTATTTTGCGGGAATGGCTCCAAGAAAGGTGTTGGAAAGAGATCTCATCAAGAAATTAAGCAAGCTCCGCAGGAGAGGCGCTCCAAATTCTGGGAAGAATCCTCCTCATGGATTTCGGCTCAATAAGTTGAAGAACCAAGCATTCCCTCTTCTCATTAGCAAATATCTTTGGCAATGAGACCTGTCGCAACAGGTAGATGGATCCTATTTGAGTTTCTCAAAAAATAGGGTTAATTATTGGAGACTTAATTGAGAATCAGGGTTGGGATTTTATGTGCTCTTTGAATATTCTTACTTATCCTAGCCTAGTTAGAATGTTTTATGAGAATTTAAGACTTGGAGAGCATCACATTGAATCAGTTGTAAAATGGAAAAGAATTATAATTTCTGAAAAAAGTCTGGGCAGTATGTTAGAAATGCCTTTTGAAGGAATTGAACACTTAGTTCTAAAGGATAGAACAAAGGCACTTCAAACAGTTTTGGAACAAGATAAAGTGAATGAGATTGGCACTCTAAAAGCTAGCTCCCTATCTATGGAAATGAGACTCCTTCATAGCTTTATCAGTCGAATCTTCCTACCTAGAACAAGTTGCTTTGATTTGATTAGTGAAAGAGATTTGTATCTTATGGAGCTAATGATACATGGAGATAAGATTAACCTTCCTGCAATAATGTTATCCCAAATGAAGGAAGCTATTAGAAAAGTAAAAGCGTGTCTGCCATATGAAATAATTTTGACAATATTCTTCCAAGCTGCACATGTGGACTTATCTGATGAAGACAGCAGATCTCTTCTACACACTGATACATGCATAGCCAAAACATTACAAAGAATAGGTTATCTATTTTTTGAAGGTGTCTGGAAGAAGAAGTCTAATAATCCTGCTGACATTGAATAACTTGAAGAAGAAGGTGAGATGCAGGCTGGTGAGGACATTATAATGCCTATTCCTGAGCCACAGCCCAGACAAACTCACCTAATCTGACAGGTTTTGATGTTCCTGTACATGATGCTTCTATACTTGACTTGACTCCTATTGCACCTGCTTCGATTCAGACATCTTCTGATATTCCTTTACCTTGCACTGCTGCTATGCACCTACTATTGACACATCAGCTTTGCAGGACTTTATTTCATAACAAATGGGTACTCTAACTGACTCACTCACTTGCACAATGTCTAACATGTTTGGTGACTTTCGCCAGTCAGTTGAGATAAGACTCGATCAGTTTGGAGGATAAATTAATGATCTGCACAGCATAGTGGATGTTCTTGAAGCCTCCAAAGATACAACCAGTGCAACTCAGCCAGACATTCAACCCTTACTTGAATTGATTTCATCTGGTTCTGAATCCCTTAAAAGCTTTGTTAATTCTACACTTGAAGCATTCAGGACTGAAATGGATAATCTGAGATTTAAAATGGGTTCAATGGAAGAAGGAAAAAGAATGGAAGAAGATTATACCAAGGGGATTGGAATATTGAGAGCTGAATTTGGAAGATTAAGGGGATCTGTAGAGGCATTTGCAAATGAACAAGCATCTGAATTGGTCCAACTACATAAAGAACTAAAGAAATTAGATGAAGAAGTGGACTCTATACAATTCAAGATAGACCAACTATCAAGCCGAGTGATTGCCGCATTTGAAGTTCCTCAATCTAGACCTAGGCCTCAGCCTTCAACCTTTGCTGGTCAGTCTGCCCATCCCAGACAGCCAGCTCCACACCTTAGGCCTCAAGGATCTCATTCTGCTCCTTCACCTTTTGATGTATTAGATCTAGACCCCATAGCTTCTATGCCTCCTGGCATTCAAATTCCTAGTCGTTCTACCAACACTATAGTAGATTTAGATAGTGATTGAATGTACTATCTTTCATATTTTGCACCGTGTATTAGAAATTTTCAAATGAAATGAAAACTCTTTTGGTATTTACAAGACTTCTCATGAATTATTCTTTATGCTTATGCAATGTCTAAATTTTAAATAGAATATCAAAATGAAATTAAGAAAGTGAAATTATCTCAAATAAATTTAAATACTTTATCATTCTGTTTCAAAATCTGAGCTTCATTGTAAATTTTTTTTTGATTATTTGACAAAAAAGGGAAGAAATTTATGAAGATGTTCTTGCATGAAAAGGATAAAACCTTATGCTTCTTTTTTTTATGCTCTGAAACATGAAACATAATATGCTTCATTGATATGTTCAGAAATCTGAACATTAATCTTTCAAAATATGATCCAATTTATGAAATATATGCTCTAATACTTGAAAATTTCTTTAGCACACATGCTTTGATACATAAAGTTCTTTTTAAACTCTGATACATAAAGTTTTCTTAGAAACCTTGATACATGGGCTCCGAGCAATGAAATTTTCCTGAAATGCTTGAGAAAAACATTATCTTGCATGGAAAGTTTATTTAAACATGGAGTATCTTATTGAGCGGGAGATTACCTCTCACTGCCCTAATTCTCATTCCATGGTTTGACATTAATGAAAGTTGAGCATATCATAAAAATGTATTGTTCAAAATTAGAGTCAATTCTTTCTACTTGTTTATACATTCTTGCAAATATAATTATACAAGTAAATGTAAAGTTTTATCTTTTGTTCATGCCCGATGTTTTGTCATCTCAAAAAGGGAAAGATTGTTGACCCCTTGAGTGATTTTGATGATAACAAAATATTGGTGCATGCATCTATTTTACTAACAACTCTTCAAGTGGTTTACAAGTTTTTGTAGGATGAATTCATTGCTCAAATTTCAGCTCCTACGTTCATACTTCTTGTTTTGAGTTGTGTTGTAATCGAATTTTGTAAAGAAGAATCCAAAGAAAAAGTTAAGGAAGATCATAAAGAAATGGGTTACTTCTATGAGTGTTGTGCTTTAAATTTAATTGGAGTTGGTTTGTATCAAAAGTTCGAGAGTGTTGGTGAGAGTGTTCTTGAGTATATTTGTAAATTTTCAAAAGAAGTCACTCGAGCCGACCCAGCCAGACAAAGAGCCGACTCTATCTCATGGAACGCACTGATGATTCTGGCATGCAGCAATCTGAGTCGACTCGAGTAGAATTGAGCCAACTCGTCTAGAGTCCATTCCTAATATTTTTTTAGAACAAGCCAAGCGAGTCGACCCCAACAAGAATGAGTCGACTCTGCCAGAACAAATTTTGAAGATCTGAGAAAGCGAGCCGACCCGATCTGCAACAACCCGACTCTTCCAGCATATAGATTTCTGATTTAAGATGAAGAGTCGACCCAAGTAGAAGCGAGCCGACTCCTTGAGTTCAATGATTTCAACGATGAAAGATCGAGCTGACCCAAACGATCATGAGCCGACTCAAATGATCATGAGTCGACTCGTCTAGAGTAAGGTTTCTGCTCTCTAAGATAAAGAGTCGACCCTGCTAAAGAAATGGCGACTCGACCTACTGACTCGAAGAATCTGAGCCGACTCGAGTATCGTTTCCAGGTACACAACGACTAGTTCTAGAATTCTTTTCTGAATAATAGAAAGTGCTCCAATGGCTAGTTTCCGAATCCCAACGATCCTCAACGGTCATAACCTTCAAAGAAAGGTACAAGACTATATATTTGAGGGATTTGATCATTTAAAAAAGTTTTTTTTTTATAGGCAAAGAAAGTTTTGAAAAAGAGAGAAGAGATTTTATTGAATATCCATCAACCAAAAAAAAAACAAGTGAGCATTCAAGGTAGTCTTCACTCTTCACCAACTCCCATCTGAAGATTGAAGCATTCATTGAAGAAAGAAAGGAAGTCTCTCAAGTGCATTAAAGAGAAGTTAAAGAAGGATTCATCAGTGCTACAGTGGCAACTATCCGACAAAGAGAGTTTGGCATTTATTGTTGCTTTTATTTTCAATTCATTCCTGAATTGTTGGATTATTGGTGAGCCCGGTTGAAAAACTAATTAGGTTCTTGGTGAGCCTTAGCTAAAAACCAAGTGTTGGGTTCTTAGTGATCTAGGTAAAACCAAGTTGGGTTTCTTTGGCGCTCTCATTCAAAATCAAAGGGTGTAGGGTTTCTTTGGTGATCCATGTAAAACAAAAGTATAGAGGTTTTGGATTGTGAGCCTGTAAAACAATCCTACTGTATTTGAGTATGAATATAGTGGAAATCTCAAGTGGTATCTTGAGTAGTGGACGTAGGAGCGGGTTTGCTCCGAACCACTATAATCTTTGGTGTTTGTATTGCTGCCTTTGTCTTTTCATTTAGCTTGTGCTTTACATCCATAACCACAGAACCTTTCACTAAAATAAGTTAATTTCTAAAAGTACATATCTGCAGCAGTCATTTTTGAAATCCCAATTCACCCCCCTCTTGGGTAGCCACATGAGCAATAGGTACCCAAGCTCTCTTAAGTCTTTGCAAGTTAGTAGGATTGGTTCCTTTTGGAACCCAAATTTTTTTAATTTTCTTTTTGCCATTATATTTCAAATAACATTCAAATGTTTTGTGACCTAAATTATTGCAAGCATAGCAAATATTTCTTGACTTTGAATAAGAAGCATGTGATGTAAACTTAGGTCCATATTGCTTTGATGTAATGAACTTTGAAACATAAGAGGTGGATGCAGAAAACTTGTTTGTATTTGTACCTTCATAACCAATTCCAAACTTGTTACTAGAATCTCTTTGATTTTTCAAAATCAATTTAAGTTTGTTAGAGCTTAAAGTTAATTTTTCAACTAATGGTTTAAGCTTTTGAACATCCTTTTGCAAGTCAGTATTTTCTTTTTGTAAAATTACATTCTTTTCAAGAAGTTCTTCATTTTCAAATTGAATAGTTTTAAGTCTTTTACAAGTCATACTTAATTCTCTTTATATGATCTTATTTTTTCACAAACTTCATTTTTATCATTTTCAAAAGTATCACAATTATATTTTAAACTCTTCATTTTTAAACCAACCTTTTTGTATTCAATCAACAATTCATAAAAAGTATTATGAAGCTCATCATAAGTAAAATCTAAATTTGATTCAGATGTTGTTACCTCATCCTCCAAACCCATAAGGCAAATTTGAGCTGTCTTCGTTGTTTTTTCTTCTTCTTATGTTGATGTAGATTCATTACTGTCACTCCATGCTGCATGCATTACTTTCTTTTTCTTCCTTTTGAACAATTTTTTCTTAGCTTCTAGACAATCAAGGCATATGTGTCCTAGTTTTTTGCACTCATAACAAATTAGAATTTGATATTTGTCCTTGTCTTTATCTTTTTCTCTTTCCTTTCCATAGTCTCTTCTTCTGAGTTGCTTTCTCCATCTATTTGATCTTCTTCTGCCCATAAATTTCTTAAACTTTCTCATTACTAGGGCAATTTCATCATTCTCCATATCATCATCATCAAATGTATATGACTCTTCAACTTTATCCTCTTCAGTTGCTTTAAATGCAATGGCCTTTTTCTTTTTAGAGTCTTCTTCTATTCTTTGCTGCATGGCTAGCTCATGAGTAATCAATGACTCAACCAGCTCATCTAATGGTAATGTATTTAAGTCCTTTGCCTCTTGAATAGTTGTAACCTTTGCTTCTCATTTTTCTGGCAAATATTTTAAAACTTTTTGCACTAGATCAGCATTAGTATAGGTCCTACCAAGACTTTTAAGACCATTTATAATGTTAGTAAAGCGTGAAAACATAACAGATATAGTTTCATTGGGCTCTATTTTGAATAACTCATAATTATGCACAAGAAGGTTAATTTTAGAGGTTTTTACTTGTGTTGTTCCCTCGTGTGTGATTTTGAGCTTATCCCAAATTTCTTTAGCAAAATTACACGTGGAAATTCTGTTAAATTCATTTAGGTCCAAAGCACAATAAAGTAAATTCATGGCCTTGGCATTTAAGTCAGTCTTTTTCATGTCATTCTTGTCACATTCCTCTTTAAGTTTGGGAACCTCAACATCATTAATCTTGATAGTGGGTGTGTGAGGTCCTTTTTGAGTTTCTTCCATAATTGAAAGTCTATGGCTTGAATGTTTATCTTTATCCTAGCCTTCCAATATGTAAAGTTAATTCCAGTGAAAAGTAGAGGTCGGTTTGAGGAATGGCCTTCGGCCAAAGAGATGCTCATGGGATGTGCCATCAATCTTTACTCTAAGGAATTTCAGAGACTCTGCTCTGATACGACTTGTTGCACAGGTGGCTTCCTAAGAGGGGGGTGAATTAGGATATAAAACTTTCTTTCAAATATATACACTTTGAAAATCTTTTAGTGTTGGTGTTGTGATAGATTATGCAATGCGGAAGCAAGTAAATCAATCAACACAAAGAACTCAATCAACACAATCACAAACACAAGAAATTAGAGTGGTTCAGAACAACCCGCTTTTACGTCCACTATCCAAGCACCACTTAGGATTTTCACTATATCCCCCATCGAAATACAGTCGAATTATTTTAACAGGCTCACAATCTAAATCTTTACACTTTGATTTTTAAACCGGGCTCACCAAAGAAACCCACATTTGATTTTAACACAGGCTAACAAAGAACCTAACTCCCTTTGACTTTTAAACCGAGCTCACCAAAGAAACCCAAACTTAGATTTTAATAGGCTTACCTAAAAACGTTTCAACACTCATAAGATATAGCCCATTGCTGCTCTTGGAGAGAAAACAAGATATATCAAATGAAAATACCAACTTTACAATAAATCCAATTTGTTTGGTAGTTACCGATGAAGTTCAAATTGAAACTTTACTTTGGATGCTCTTGAATACTCTTAAAGCTACTTTATTGACTTCCTCAAAAGTTAGATTCAATGAATGAAGATGAATTGGAGAAGTTTTGAATCCTTTCTTGAATGCTCACTTGAAGTTGGTTGGTGAAAGACTTGAAATTCCCTTGAATGCTCTTTTCCTCTCAATGAATAATCAATGATTAATTGTTTAATCCATCATAAATACTCCCTTTTATAGTCTTCAAGCAAAACTAGTTGTTGTAGGGCCTAGGGAACTGAAATATAGCTATTGGAGGGCCTTTTGAATTCAAAATTTTGATTCAGCAACTAGCTGTTAGAAAGCCAAAACCCGTCAATCGAGTCAGCTCGAGAACCTTGAGTTGGCTCGAAGTCACACATAGACCAAAAACAAACTCTGGATGAGTCGGCTCTTCTGGGATGAGCCGGCTCTTCTAGGTTGAGTCGGCTCGAAGTCTCAGTCAGGAAAAATACAAACTCTAGATGAGTCGGCTCACTATCCTTGAGTCGACTCGAACTTCTAAAAATCTGAAACTCTTCGTGCCGTGCCAGATCATGAGTCGGCTCTTGGTCCATGAGTCGGCTCGAGGTCTATGAGTCGGCTTGATGTCTATGAGTCGGCTCAAGCAGAACTTCTTCAAAGTAATTTCCCAACAAGAACAAGTCTTCCAAACACTTCAAAAAACCTTACCATAGATGTCCAACCTATTTGAACTCACTTTATACTAATTTTTAGCCATTTTTACAAGATTACAAAGATAAAAATTAGGGCTTTACAACTTAAGATGTATAAAAGTTCATACAATATTGAAATATACTTTAACTGAATAGAAAACCAAATGATACAACGATAAATACTTCCTGCAAAAACTTCTTAAGTAATTGAAAGAATTAGTAATATATACATGCTCCAATATTTTGTAATCATCAAAATCATTCCAGAAGTCAACAAGTTGGTTTAATGTCACGTCATAAATTATAGATTACGACAATCACTTCATTTTAAATGAAATTACAGGTATGATAAATAATTTTAAATTTTAAAATAAAAATTTTAAAATATTTAAAATATTATAGTAAAATATTTTTTTAAAAAAAAAATAAGTAAAGTTGCTGGATGTACCTACAACTTTATCTTATTTCTGTATTTCTGTATTTCTTTTCAAACAAAAAATTTAGAAAATATTAAAAAAATAAAAAATAAAATAATAAGTAACATCATAGGTTGTTATCTTAATAATATTATAAAATATTAATATTATAAAATAAATCTTAGTATAATATATAATAAATAATATAAATATTATAATAAATATGTTATAATATATTAAATTATAAATTTTATATTATATTATAAAATATCTATTTTATTTATTATATTTTATAATATAATTTATAATTTATTATATTGTAATATATTTATTATATTTATTATTATATTTATTATATTAATTATATATTATAATGAATTTTATTTTATAATATTAATATTTTATAATATTATTAAGATAACAATATATGATTTTACTTATTTTTAATTTTTATATTTTAAAATATTTTTTAAATTTTTGCTAAGAAAAGAAAAGATCGGGGATAAAGTGAAGCCACATGTATGCTTTACTTAATTAAAGCTGCAAGTTGTACATGGTTTTATTCAAAATGAAGTCACAGGTTACCTGCGACATCTAATGTGGCATTCAAATTAGCTAAATAATCTTGTTTTTATAAATAAAATTTAAATAATTCTATTTTAATAAATATTTATTAAAATAATATTATTTTTAAAAACTCGGTAAATCAGTCTTCCTAGTCCATATTGAATGCTTGAAAGTGGACGGCATGATTGGGGTGTTACGTGGCGTTTATGGAGCCGGATGATAGAATTTGGCTAAGTGGCGTTTAAAGCTTGTAGATGTTTTTGTTTGGATCAAGTGGTAAGTGGAATTCCTGAGAGGTTTGAAGGGACACGTGAAGTCCAATGAAGTATTGCTTGGAAAGTGGATACGTGAAGGCTTAATTTGTTAATCACTTTAAACATACCATGAATGTTAAACACATTTGACCAAAATCTTGGGATTCATGTCAACTAAATTCTATAGCTCCTGGTTTAATTCTATTTAAACTTTATTTTGAATTCTGTTTGAACCCTATTAACCTGCGGATTGGACTCTTTATATTAACGGTCATTTTTCTGGTAATAAACAAATAAAAATATTAATTTTTAAATATGAAATATTAATTAATATATAAATTGATATTTTTATTAATATACTTATAGAACTCACTAATCATTGTGTAAGAGCTACAAATTTAACCATTGTTAATGATTAGCCCAAGAGACTTAGCTACAAGTATTATAATATAATTAAATTAAATTAAACTATGAATCAAGTCCTCATTAATTTAAATTAGATTTAATTTAATTAAACTTGATTTAATGTAAGGCTAATTGGTTTAATTATTCAAGTTGGATTTGGATTGCAATTCTAATTGGATTATGACTGACAACCTTTTTGAATTTGATTCGAATTTAATTCAAATTGGACTCAAATTCAACTTGAATTGAAATACAATCAAAATAGGTCACCTTGATTCAAGAGGATTGGGTTTTCTCTCTCTTTTAGGCATGTAAAATGGGGGTGGGGCACTGATTTTGATGCTTCCTCATTTGTATGCATAAGAAAAGAAGAGGTGCAAACTTGAGCCTCTCTTATTTTGGGACTCTTTAGATAAAAGCTATTCTAACCATATTTCATATTTGAAATAGAGGCGGTTTAGATTGCTTCTTATCATATCGTAGGCATCGGATTAATGACGCTTATGCGACAAACATATAAAGCAGAAGAGAGGGGACGGTGCACAAAGTTATTATTCTCATTGTAGAATTGTTAGCGCTACTCTCTTCTAACCATCCCTCCTATTCTCTTTCTTCCTTTCATTTACATATCCAAAAATCTGAGAGAAGAATCTAGAGAGAGAGAGTGGATCAGGGAGAAGAAAAGAATTTTCTTCTTCCCTTGGCATCCTTGAAAAATATCCCATTGATCTGCATGAAGGGTTTGCGCAAAAGCTACAGATTTTTTTTCAAGATCTAGAAGAAGAAGATCAAATTCAAGCCCAAATGGTAGTGCTTGCAAGATACTAGCACACCGGTAGCACTCGATGTTCGATCAGTGTCATGCCCTATGTGTATACTACTAAAGGTCGGGCATGTATACGGCTTTGATAGAAATGCTGAGAGTCCACCAGATCTGACATAATCAAGATAGAAAAAGGAAAGTTGATGCAGGATAGACTATGAAAATATATATATATATGAAAAAAAAGGAATTTATTTGAATAAAAAAATTAGAAAAAATAACTTGGGCCTGGTTGAACCTAGCCTAAAGGTCGTTTCTTAGCGACCAATGATCCACCCCTCTAAAATAATCCTAATCAGGGTCTGTCTTGCATCAATTTTTGGTATCAAAGCGAGGGTTAGGCTAGATTAGTTAATTTTATTTTAATTATATTATTTGTAAAAAAAATATTCAGTCTGCAGATGATGTGCATCATGGAGCCAGAAGATTGCTGAAGCTTGACTCGATTTAGTCGAGTTCTCCCCACCTCAAGGGAATGATAGGGACATCGACCAGCCAAGCCAAGAACTTGAAGCCCAGCCCAGAATCCAGCCCAGCCTAAAACCTGAAGGCCAGCCCAGCCCGAAACCTAAAGGCCAGCCCAGCCCAAACCCTGAAGCCCCAGATTCTGAAGTTGATGCAGCACATATCCCGGAGCACATCGAAATGAAGATAAGTATAATTTTTTTATGGGTGTATGAGGGATTGGGATATCTTGAAATTTTAGGATTAGTCTCCATACATTTTAGTTATTGTTTTAGGATTTAGTTGTATTAGTTTGTTTTTATTAGAATAAATAGTTTGAATGTGTTAGAAAATAGAGCATTATATGGAGGACCTCGAGAAAACTTTCCAAACCTTAAGGAAGTACTAGATGAGGTTAACCCAGCAAATGTGCCTTCGGTGTATCCTCCGAAAAGTTCTTGGATTATATGGTCTCGAATCATGAAATCGAAGCCAACCTAGAAAAGCTCCGAACTGTCCTGGAAATATCATTGCTCATAACTTGGAAGGAAGTATAGCACCTAGCAGGGTGGATAGCCGCACTAAGTAGGTTCATCACCCGATCAGGTGACAAGTGCCTACCTTTATTCAAAGTCCTGAGACAAATCAAGGACTTTCACTGGATGGAGGAGTGCCAGACCACCTTCGAAGTGCTTCAAACATACCTAGCTGCCGCTCTGCTTCTGACCAGGCCAGTAGAGGAAGAAATGCTATACTATATCTGGCCATGTCCCTAGTCATGGTAAGCTTGATCCTTGTTCAGAAAGATGAAGGCATGTAGAAGCTGGTGTACTACACCAGCAAACTGTTGAAGGACATGGAGACACACTACATAAAGATAGACAAGGTCACCTATTCTCTCTTGATCTCATCTTGGTGGCTCTGGCCCTACTTCCAGTGCACCCCATTACTATTTTGATTGGTAAGCTCTTTAGGTCAGTTCTACAAAAGTTGGACACCTCTGGGAGGGTTGCTAGGTAGGTAGTGAAGCTTGAAGAGTTTGATATCTACTATTGGTTGCAACCCTCCATCAAAGCTTAGGCACTGGCTGACTTTTCTATGGAGTGCACTCTCTAAAGAGGTCAAAGTAGAAGTAGAAGTAGTAGCTCCCATCTCAGTGAGTGATGTTTAGATGCTGCACATCGATAGAGCATCCAATGTAGGAGGCTCTAGAGTAAGGATAATCCTTGCTAGCCTAGATGGCAACGTTGCTGAGCAAGCCCTCCATTTTAGCTTTAAAACTTTGAATAATGAAGCTAAGTACAAAGCACTTTTGGTGAGGCTGAGACTAGCCTACAAGTTTGGGATACATCATCTAATAGCTCTTAGCAACTCTCAACTAATCATAGGCCAGGTTCACGGTGAGTACGAAGCCCTGGCACCCACCATGGAGAAGTATTTAGAGAAGGTATAGAAAATAATCCATTCTTTTCTCTCTTTTGAGATTGTGTGGATATTGAGGATGAAGAACTCTCAGGTCGACCTCTTATTAAGACTAGCAACCATGGAGTATCCAAAAATCCATAGAGAAGTATACATGGAAACCCTGGAATAGCCTAGCATTGAGGACGAGCCAACCTTGGTGATGCAAGTGAACAGCGAGCCATGCTAGATGGACCTATTGATATGGTACTTGAAGGATGGAAAACTGCCTGAGGATTACGCTAAGGCTCGCTGAATCAAGAGCTGCTCGGTCCAGTACATGATGATTGAGGGAAAGCTATATAGGTGATCATACTCGATACCACTTCTTCACTACCTCAGACTCACAGAAGCTAACTATGCCCTATGCAAGGTCCATGAAGACATCTACGGGAGTAACCTTGAAGGATGGTGTAGGTACAAGTGTGGTGCTCCCAAGCCTTAGGAGGCCAGGAGAGAAGGGTGATGCTCCAAGAGTCTAGGATCAATTTGGATCTTAGGACTAGGATCATTTGGATCCTAGTGCTAGGATTGATTTGATCCTAGGATGGAGGTTTGACCCTCCACAAGCTTGAGATCTAGGATTTTGGATCTTGAAAGGGCTAATCCATATTGGATTAGGTTTGGATCCAGGTGCCTATGAGAGTGGGTCAAGTCATAGGTGTACATGGGCTTGGATGAGGGCTCTCCTAATTAGATTAGCCTTGAAAGATTTTGAGATAGAGTTTAGGTTTATGTTACTAGTCCTATTTTGATTAAACCTAAGTTGAAGGAATTAATATGAACTCTCTTCTTCCTAAATCCCTCTCTCTCTCTCCTCATGCCACCAAGAAGTCTAGACACCCAAAGGAATCATGCCAAAGACAAAGGTAGCGCTAAAAGAATATTAGCGCTAAGAGTCCTTAGTTCTTGGGGCTCTCTCTCTTCCACCTTGAATCCCAAATCCTAGGTGTTTTGCACATAGGTTGAAGCAACAAAAGAGGCCTCCTTTATGTGAAGTCCTCACACAGAAAGGCTTATCCAAAGGTGTGCCCAAGAGTCTATAGGAAGAGGGACTTCTTCATGCCAATTGTTGGAGTGCTACGAAATTAGTGCTAGGAAGATTTTGATAAAGACATCACCCAGCATGGATTCTGATGCACATCTAGCATTTCTTTGAGCAGATATAAGTATGTATTTTTATTTTTACCTATGTATATGAGAATTATACTTATTTTTATTATTTTATTATTATATATCCAGCTCATGCATAGATCTCAAAGCATGATATTCGATTAGTTAAGAGTTTGTTTTAGATTAGTTTCATTGTTTTAGATTAGTTTGGAGTCTTATAGTTTTGGTTAATTTGGTCTCCAATTTGTTGGAAAGTCCTAGAGTTTTGGTTGGGTTAGTCTCCAATTTGTTGGGGACTAGAGCCTATATAAAAAGGACTCGGTATTGGAATAGATGATCGACAAAGTTAATAAAAAAATATTTTGGATTTTCCTGACTCCTTCTCCCAAGTTCTCTTTCTTCTCCTCTTTTCTTCTTCTTCCTTCTCTTCTCTTCTCTTCCTCTTTCCTTGCTTCTCGCTTCCCCTTCTTCTTTCCCTGCTATTCTTAAGTCTTCTAAGAACCTAAACCACCATCTAAGCTTACATAATTGGCCACTCTAATCAACTCTATCAACTTATCCACCGCCGCCCGTCTCTCACCACTGGACAGCCACCAACCCCTAATCCACCTCATCACCACCCATCTTCCAACATCTCCCATGCCACCGACACCATCTCCCCTACCCGAGCCATGCATGCCACCCCTTAATACGGCCTCTCCTCTGACATCGGTGACAACCCACCACCAATCACCATCATCTGCCTTCCCTATAGGCCATCCACCCACTATTCCACCTCCCGTCCATTGACCTCACCTAAGAATGCTGCCAACTCTACCACCTCTCTCCTATTCGGAGAGCCTATGGCTGATCTCATCTTCCATATGTGAGAAGATCCTCACCAGCACGAGCTTCTCATCAAGGTGATTCTTGCTCCCTATTGCTGCTGACACCATCATCTATGCTACCCCATCCTTCTAATTGTGCCACACCTGAGGCCACCCTGCCTAATGCCATCGTGTGACTGTGGCACAGCCGCCCATGTGAACCATTCATGAACTTCACCATCACCCCATTCTCTTACCACTAGTGAGCCTCATCGTCGACTTCCCTACTGCCTACTCCATCGATGTCCACTCCAGTCGAGCGACCACCTCAAGATCATCAATGATTGTCCATTGTCCATGGCAATTCTTTCCCCATTCCAACCATTCCCCATTTTTCCCCTCCTCAGCCCGAACGTGAAAGTAATAACCTTTCACACTATCAACTTCAAGCTAGTTTGGGAAAAAAAGACTTAGGTTATATAATTAATTGGTTCCACCACCATTTGATCTCTAGGTACGTATCTTGATCACATGATTACCAAAGCATGCACCCGAATGAGGAATCCGCACACTTTTAGAGCAAATCCAGAAGCCATGCTGACATCTAATTTTTAGATTTTTTGGGCAATATTGAACTTTGCTCTTATTTGGAAATAATCTTGACTACTATTAATTTGTGTTGGTATTCTAGATCGAAAGGCTTAACCGGACTCGACATCCAACTAGGATCGCAAACCAACTTGGTCAACACCTCCTTTTCCAGATTCAACCAAAATCAAGTTTATGAGTAGCCTTTCCATTTAAATATATTTAATTGATATTGGTAGAGAGCATAATTCTTTGATTTTTTTAGATTTATATATTAACAGCTTGTAATGAGTGATCACTGTTATAGATGGTCAAAAATAAAACATACTCACTACTATAGCATGGATGAGTCGGGATTGTATCCTCGGGGATCAAGGGCAATTATTTTATAAAAAGGACAAAGAAAAGAGATAATTATTTAGATGTTTAGAAAATAAATGATGGGTTAATCAAAATTGATCAATTAAAACTAAACATGAGATCGAGGGATTTATATGATAAAAAGATTATTGATTCCTGTATTGATTTTGATGTATAACAAAATACTTAAGTATATTTGAGTACTAACTGTGTGTTTAAAGTGTGTTTTATCAGAACAGGATACTTACCAAAGCTATTTTGTGTTGAAAGATTGATTGCTTGTTAACTTGTTGAATAAGTCTATTTCATGGGTAAAATTTCAAGTTAAATGGACTTAAGTACATAAGAATGACTTGGAAGAACTCAAGGTTAAAGTTTAAAGAAGTTTCAGTAGAGTTTTATTTGAGTTTCAAAAAGTTTCAACCAAGTATCGACTCATGGAATTCAAGTGTTGACTCACATTGTCGACTCACAGAGACTTGAGCTAATACACAGAAAAATTTTTAGATAGCACGCCTGAAGTGTCCACTCATGGAGCTCAAGTGTCGACTTAAGTGTCAACTCAAAGGTCGACCTAAGGCCTGAGACAAAAATTATATAGAACATGATGAATTTCAAGATTTTTCTTAAGTGTCGACTCATGGAAGCCAAGTGTCGACTCTTTTAAAATTTCCAAAGAGCTTCAGAAAATTTTTGTTGAACTAGTGTCGACTTATGAAGATGAAGTGTTGACTCAAAGTATCAACTCATAACCTGAAGTATCAACACTTGAAGTTCTAATGAATAGTAATGACTAGTTTTTTAAAGCATAGAATCGGTCCTTTTTGCCCTCAATGGCTATTTTCTTTTCTCCAATGGTCAAATACTGTTATTTGAAGCTTGGAAAGATATTTAAAGTGGACCAAACTTAAGAAGGATGGAAGAGATAAGAAGTTAAGTGCATTTACTCAAATATTCATTGAAAAACAACTACTTTCAATATAAGTTGAGCCTTCAAGCATTCAAAGTATTCAAGAGTATTCAAGTCCAACCATTCAAGCATTGATTAAAACTTCAACAACTTGAAGACAAGCATCTTTAATAGCAATCAAAGAGCTTCAAAGAGATATTTACTTTTAGTTAAAAGCTTTTTGTATTTCATACATTATACTTGAATCTTGTTATTGTTTTCTAGTTTCAAGAGAATTGAAACTAGAGTTGAGATTTGTTGGTGAGCCTTTATGTTAAAACCAACGAAGGTTTTTGGTTAGCCTATGTGACAAAATCAATGAGCTTGTTGGTGAGCCTAAGTTATAAAATCAACTAGATTTTTGGTTATCTCGTACAACCAAAGAGGTTTTGACTTGTGTTCCTAGTGAAAATAAGTTGGGTTTTGATTAGTAAGCCCAGAAAACTAATCGGCTATAATCAAGGAAGATTATAGTAGAATTCCTAAGTGGACATTGAAAAGTGGATGTAGGTGCTTTGGTGTACACCAAACCAGTATATATTCTTATGTTTGTATTGCTTGCTTTTTCATTACTTGCTCTTACTTACTTTGCATTTACTTATTTATTTTTGCTGCATAATCTTGAATAGCATACAAGTACTTGGAAATCACTAGCACCTAAATTATTTTTGAATTGGCACATACTTGCAAAAGTTTTCAAAAGTATTTTTTTAAAACCCAATTCACCTACCCTCTTGGGTTGCTTGCTGGGTAACAAGTGGTATCAGAGCCACATTCTCAGTTTATAGGTCTAACCACCTTGAGTAAAGATTTATGGCAGCCCCACTTGGTTCTAGTGTTGTTGAGGGACAAGCCTCAAATAGACTTCCTTACTTGAATGGCACAAACTACACATATTGAAAAACATGCATGAGAATTTATATACATTATATTGATTATAATTTATAAAAAGTAGTTAATAAAGGTGCACATATTCCTTCTATCATTGTTAATGGCATTTCCATACCAAAACTTGAAGAGGATTGGGATGAAAATGATATTAAACAATCCGAGATAAATGCTAAAGTAATGAATCTACTTTATTGTGCATTGGATCCTAGTGAGTTCAATAGGATTTCCACATGCATCTCTATGAAGAAAATATGGGACATACTTAAGGTTACTCATGAGGGTACCATTCAAGTGAAAAATACTAAAGTTAATATGCTTATATATACATATGAGATGTTTAAAATGGAGCCAAAAAAGTCAATTACTGAAATATATACAAGATTTACAAATATTGTTAATGGCATGAGAAGTCTTGACAAGATTATGTCTAATGCTGATCTTGTGAATAAAATTTTCAGGTCATTGCCGACATCTTGGAATCCAAAAGTAACAGTAATTCAAAAAGTCAAAGATGTCGAGACACTTCCATTGGAATAACTTGTAGGTTCACTCATGACTTATGAGTTGAACTTTAAGCAAAATATAATGGATGTTGATAAAAAGAAGAAGACCATAGCATTCAAATCTACCACGCAAGAAGAGTCTTCAAGTGAAGAAACCAAAGAAGAAGAAAATGAAGATAAAGAGGCACTCATTGCTAGAAGATTCATAAAATTTATGAGAAAGAAGAAATTTCTTTACAAGAAGAAACCTCAACTAAGTAAGGAAAAGAAAAAAGAAAAGGAAAAAGAAAAGGAGAAGAAACAACCAATTTGCTTCGAATGCAAGAAGTTGGGACACTTCAAAGCTGATTGCCCTCTCCTAAAGAAGTCCAAAAAGAAGTTTAGAAAGAAGGCAATGATGGCTACCGGGAACGACAGTGAAGATTCAAGCTTGAAGAAAGAGCAACAAGAAGTAGCCAATCTTTGCTACATGGTTCAAGAAGATAAGGTACAATCTGACTTTGAACTTGAATTTACATTTGATGAACTTAGAGATGAATTTGATGAGCTCATGCATGAATATAGATTGCTAAAGATTGAAAATAAAAAGTTGAAAAAGCATGCAAATTCTTTCTCTCATGAAACCACCAATCTTACAAATGAAAACATTGATTTAAAGACTAAGATTGATATTTTAGAAAAATAAAAGAATGCTTTGTCAATGGAAATTGAGGTTTTGAAAAGATCCAAGGTTGTTATTTCAAATGATCATCTTTTAAAGAAAAATAAAGACCTTGAGATAGAAAATAAGAAATTCAAAGATGAACTTGACAAATTTAAACCATTTGTTGAAATATTTAATTATAGTTCTGAAAAGTTAAATTTGGTTTTGAACAATCAAAGAGCAGTCTTCAACAATGCTGGTTTAGATTTTAAACCACAAAAATAGCATAAATTTTTCAAAAAATTTTTTATACTAGCATCCTCTAGCATTACATGCTATTCTTAGAGAAAGTTAAGTCATAAAGCACACCAATGTAATCTTAGAAAAATAAATAATTCTAGAAAGATTTGGGTTTCAAAATGAACAACTCTTAGAACTAATCCTAAAGGACTCAAGATGGCTTGGGTACCTAAAATAAAAACTTAATTTATTTTGCAGGTGTGTTTTGCAACCAAAGAAAAGAAGAGATTATGGTATCTAGACAATGGTTGCTCAAGACACAGATAGAAGATGTGAAGCAATTCACTTCTCTTGAGGCACTAAATGGAGGGAGTGTAACTTTTGGAGATAACAGTAAAGAAAAAATCATTGGTATCGGTAAAGTTTACATCTTCCCTTCACATTTATTGATAATGTTTTATTAGTTGATGGATTGAAACCTAATCTTCTTATAATTAGTCAGTTTTGTGATAAAGATTTTAAAATTATTTTTGAATCACCTCTATGCATGGTTACTAGTCCTGATAATAATGGAGTGAAATTCATTGAAAATAAGTATGGAAACATCTATCTTGTTGACCTTGACAATTTATCATTACATGATGGTGAATGTCTAGTTGCAATGAATTCAATAATTAATGAGACTAGTTAGCTTTGGTATCGTAGATTAGGTCATGCAAGCATGCATGTACTTTATAAGCTATGCAAAAATGATTTAGTAAGAGATTTATCAAAAATCTAATTTTGAAAAAGATAAAATTTGTAAAGCATGTCAGTTTGGAAAACAAGCAAAAACATCCTTTAAACCAAAAGATTTTGTTTCAACTTCTAAGCCATTAGAGCTACTCCATATGGATCTCTTTGGACCAACTAGGATTACAAGCCTAGGAGGGAAGAGATATGGATTAGTTATGGTGGATTATTTCTCTCGATTTACATGGATTTTATTTTTGGCTCATAAAGATGATTCGTTTTTAGCTTTCTTGAAATTTTATCAAAATGTTTCAAATGAAAAAGGTACTTCAGTTATTTATATTCGAAGTGACCATGATACTAAATTTGAAAATCAAGATTTTAAAAAT
This sequence comes from Areca catechu, assembly GCA_021397845.1. Lineage (NCBI taxonomy): Eukaryota > Viridiplantae > Streptophyta > Magnoliopsida > Arecales > Arecaceae > Areca > Areca catechu. Next base: position 76,128,187 of record CM038041.1, read on the forward strand.
TTCTATAATGAAAAAGGAAATAAACATAATTTTTTTGCACCTAGGACACCGTAGCAGAATGGGGTGGTAGAAAGAAAAAATTATACTTTAGAAGAAATGGCATGCACAATACTTTGTGAAAATAATTTACCTAGATATTTTTGGATAGAAGCTGTTAATACTACCTGTTATATTTTAAATCATATTTTAATTCGACCTATTTTGAAGAACACACCTTATGAACTTTGGAAATAAAGAAAACCTACTTTGAAATATTTTCGAGTTTTTGGTTGTCTATGTTTTATTTTGAATAATGGAAAAAATAACTTAGGAAAATTTGATGCCAAATTAGATGAAGGTATCTTCTTAGGATACTCTACATCTAGCAAGACATACAGAGTTTTTAATAAAAGAACACTAGTAGTAGAAGAATAAGTGCATGTAGCATTTGAAGAGTCTATTGTTGCCCAGTAAGCAACCCAAGAGAGGGGGTGAATTGAGTTTCTAAAAAATAATTGGAAATGTGTGAACTAATTCAATAAACAATCTAAGTACAATGAAATGCAAGTGTAATGTGCTCTTAAAGAGTATGCAGCAAAAATCTAAAAGCAATAAAAGTAAGAGCAAAAGAGAAATACAAATAATCACAAACATAATACAAGTATAGTGGTTCGGTACTTTTCAATGCACCTACATCCACTTCCCAAGGACCACTTGAAAATTTACTATAATCTCCATCGATTACAGCCGATTAGTTTTCTTAGCTCACAAATCAAAATTTGACTTGTTTTCACAAGGCTCACAAGACAAAATCTCCCTTGGTTTTATGGGCTAACCAAGAACCTAATTGATTTTAAGGCTCACCAACAACCTCCTTGGTTTTCAAGGCTAACCAATAACCTCCTTGGTTTTCAAGGCTAACCAATAACCTTTACAACAGGTATAAAGTTTGAAGTAAAACAACAATAAAAGCTTTCTAAATAAAAGCAGATATCTCTTTGAATCTTTAAGAAATTGCTTGTCTTCAACTTGTTGAAGCCTCAATTAATGCTCAAGAATGTTGGACTTGAAGGCTTTGAATGCTTGGAGACTTCCTTTTGCTTGAAGGTGGTTGCTCTCAATGAATGGGAGTGAATGTACTTACTTTTCCTTCTTTATTATTGATCCTTTTGTGTTTAGATTTAATTTCAATCACTTAAATAAATTTCCAAGGCCTCAAAGTCGGTTTATGGCCATTAGACATGAAAAATTAGCCATTGGGAGCCAAGAGGGCCGAGTTTTGTGTTTAAAAAACTAGCCATTATTATTTCCAGAACTCCAAGTGTCAACACTTCAACATGTGAGTTGGCACTTAGGGTCGACACATACATTCCATGAGTCAACACCTAGTTCAAATTTCTTCATTGAAGCTTTCTGGAATTCCCATGTGAGTCGACACTTCTTCTGGTGAGTCAACACTTGACATCCATAAGTCGACACTTTAAGCAAGTCTTTAATTTTAGCAAGTTTTGTATCAAAAAATTTCTCAGTCGATGAGCCGATCCTTGAGTTGACATCTTGAGTCGACACTTGACTCGCATGAGTTGATGCTTAAGTCATGCCATCTGAAATTCTTTCTACGTGCCGACTTGACTCGACATTTCCACTATCATGAGTCGATACTTGAGTTATGAGTCGACACTTTGAGTCAACACTTGCTGAGATTTCTTCAAAAAAACTACTGAACCTCTGCTAAAACCAATTTATGTTAAACTCTTTGCATTATCTCAAGCAATCTTCAAGTGCTTAAGTATATTTAAGACTGATCTTTCATTCATGGAGGGGACTTCTTCATTTCTTTGACAAGCAATCAAAACTGTTGGATTGATGAGTACATTTTCCTATAAAAACATACTTTAAAGAAACAATTAGTACTTAACTTATACTTAAGTATTTTGTTTATCATCAAAATCAATAACGGAGTCAGCAATCTCTTCCTTTTTGATGATGACAAAATCTTTAAGTAGAAATCACATAATGAGCTCTTAAAAATTTTTTGAATATGCATAAGGCTTATCGAAGTATGTATTCAAATAGAGAAAGAAAGTTTAAAGACTCATTTGAATCAAATTTGGACTAAGAGTATTAGAGCTAAAAAAGAAATTCATGTATCATGATACTCTAAAGAGAACATGCTCAAGAATAATAAATTTAGCAATGAAACAAGGTGAAAGTAGTCAAAAAGAATTTTGAATAATAGATTGAAGAGTACAAATACTCCCCCTCAAGAGGTGATTTGAAAATTTTATTTTCAAAGATCTTTCAATGACATAAAGCTGAAATTAAATATCTAAAATAAAGAATTGGGCATAAAATTTTAGCAAAATAGATTTTGCAATTCAAAGGAGGAATTACTCCCCCTTACTCAATGCTTAAAACATTTTTCTCGAATAAAATAAAGTTTTCATTTCATCTTCATTTTAAAACTTATCTTCATTGCACAAGAAATATATATATACTTTTATCTCTTATTTATACTTACTTATTTTTCAAAACTTATCTCTCATTTATACTTATATCTTTTATACTTACCACTCCCCCTTTTTGTCAACATTAAAAAAAAATAGAGAGAAATAAACACTGAAAATCAAACACTAAAATTCATTCATTCATTCAGACGTGACAACATCCAAAGTTATAACATGAAGAGAACAATTCAATCATTCATTATATTGCATTCATTGATACATGTTTGATACAAAAGAGTAAGTAAACATAAAAACTATCTAAACAGCATACAGGGAGTACATAAATGTAAACTATCTAAACATAAAGACTATCCTAAGCACTATCCTCATCATCCGAGGATTCAATCTCGATCGGTCTTGTATCAGTAGAAGCACGAGATCGAGGCCATATAGATCAAAGATCACGAAGATGGGTCCTGGTCAATCTCGATGGAACACGACGGCCTCGTCCTCTGCGTTTAACATAAGTCCTGCCTCTAGCTGGTGCAGATGAGATAGAAGCTATGTCAGTAGCAGGAGAAGAACGGATTGAAGTGGCAATATCAATAACTGTATGGAAAAGTGTATGAATATAGGACCTGAATCAAGATGATAGAAACCAGGGGTATAAAATCTTAGTTCCCTGATAAGAGAAGATGTATGCAATGTGGGAGAATCAATGATAGGTGTATCAGTAACTGAAGGTATAATAGGTGTAGGTGCAGGAATGCAAGTGTGATTAGCTGGTCTGGAAAGCAGAGTGGGTAGAATAGGAGTCTAGAAAGATGAACTAGATGGTTCATGAATGGGACTCTTAGGAAGGTCAGCTGCTATCTTCGGCACTGGCTCTGTCATCAAATCTACCATGTCAAACTCATCAGAGTCAGTCTCATCATCATCATCCAAACTGGTCCCAGAGTAGGTGGTACTAGAATTGAATTAGATGGAGCAAAAGTATCAAGAACACTCCTAGAAGAGGGTCCACTCAAAGCAGAGATCCCATCTCTCAGTCTTCGATGGCTCTCTCTCATCTCCATATGAAATGTGTCAACTCGCTGACGAATGATCATCAACTCAGTCTCAATACGAGTGACCCTATCCTCTAGACTCTCAGAAACTCTAGGGATATCAGACCATGCTAGCTCAAGCTAAGGAGCTGGCTCTAGCTATGCTGAAGACTCGGGCTATATCTCAAGCATATCAGTAGGTGGCTCTAAGGGCCCTGCCTTACCCGAAAAGATGCGCTTTTTCTCTGCTATATCCTCATCTCTGTCAGTGGCTTGACCAGATATTGAAAGGTTCCAGTGCGCCACAGTGGAAAAGATAATTTCAAAATGATGAAATTTACACCAAAACCCTTAGCCAGGATCTCCTTATTCAGGATTAAAACATATGAAAAACATGCAAACCTACACTATTAGAATTAGGACACCAACCTGTTATCGCTAAATCCAATTTTGATGTAGAATCAAAACTTGATGTTGAATGACCCTTTCGAATTCACCAGGCATCCAAATGTCCACCCTCCAATGGTGATCCACAAGAAAATAGATCAAGATTCTTGCTTCTTCAAAAGTTCCTTCACTTGAATTCTTCTCCTAGAACTCAAGAGGACTATGGCGGAAAAACTCCACGACAGGGACTTCTTACTTCCTTTCTTTTTCTTCCTCTCCCTTTCTTAAGACCTTGTCCTGAGAATACACTCTTGTCTTGAAGGAGGAGGAGGATTTAAGACACTAATGTCTTGATGTGAAAAAAAAAAAGGAATAAAAGGAGTATATCTTCTTTTCTTTTACCGATCGAGAGATTCTTCCTATCTCTTGTTTTGACTTGAGTTTCAACAGAGAAGAAAACTCTGTAAAAGGGAAACTCTTGTGTCCTAAACAAGCTAAGGAGGAATCAGTCTCCTGGAAAGGAAAGAAAAATAAAAAGACTTCTGTCGTACATCAGAAAAACACCCGAAGCCTCTGTTCCTTAAATAGACTACAAAAAGATGTCTTCACAACTCTCCGTAAACTATTTCTCCCAGCTTTCCACATTTCTCACGCCCTCTCCTTCCTTCTCACGGCCCTTCAGATTCAAAGTCATGGCTCTTACTAAAAGAAAAGTCGTGAAGTCTTAAGAAGAAGGAAGTCGTGATGTTTCGGTCTCCGAAGAGATGTTATTTCGCGCAACCGGGAAGAGTTAGCGACTTCTTTCTTTCTCAAAATCCCCTAAACTGTTAGATGACCATCTAATGGTCATTAGGAGATGCGCTAATAGGGAATAACTGGCCAAGAAGAAAAAAAATGCGGTGAAATAAGAAGACTTCACGCGCGCATGAAGAGTCCATGCGCGCGTGGAGTATTTCCTCTTACCTACGCGCACAAAATCTTGGGCGGCCTATATTGATGGGCTTGGGTGTTAATTAAGATGTAGTCTTAGCCATGGGTTAGCCCAAAGTCCTATATATATTCAATTAGGGTCTAATTAGGTCCAATTAGAACCCAAATTGATCCAATTCGGAACCCTAATTCGAATCTAATTCGAATAGAAGCAAGGGTTTGCAACACCAGCTAGAGTGTTATCCTGCAAAGATGATTTAATTACAAATTAAACTCTTGATCAATCCTCTTAAGTGTGTGACCCATTGGATTCCATATCCAGCCGGCAGTAGGTCTGAGTACATGTTGACCTAACTTGATTAGAACTCTTTCTAATCGATTTAGGTCAAATCGAGCTTACCCGACTTGATCAATTAGGACTCTTCCTAATAAGTGATCGTTAAATTTGATCAACCCACAAGACAAGATTGATGTCTAGCAACGTGTCATGTCTACCCGGAAGATATGAAAATTCTGGTGAAATACCAAAACTACCCTTCAGTACAAGGTTACCGTATTATTAAATCTTTCGATCAGCCTGCACCCAAAATATAATTATGGATATAGATATATGTCAAATCCAATATTATATTTATTTATAGCTTAATCTTATATTGATGATTCAATTATATTAATATTAGAAACCATCTCCAATATCTTTACTTTGATCAAAGATTCCTTGAATCATCATCCGATTGATAACTAGCAGGATGCAATCTCCTCTTACTAAGAGTGATCGATTCCTTGTTAACCTACTCATTACCTTCATATACAATTCACCATTCCCAGTATCAATCATGTGCATGACTCAATGTCATGATTAGGTTTAAACCAAAGGATGGGTTCATGTACATAAGGTACTTATGGCAGTCTCAGGTCAAAGGATTACATGTACCACTCCCACCATGAGAACCTTCCATTGACATGTAGCTAAGACTCCATTAGATGTTCTCAAGTTGGATTATATCAGTAAACTCATTCACTAATGAGCATCCACATCCTAGTATTAGTGTCATACACAAGTGACTGTAAGAGCAGTCACCCTTACCAGTATACATGGGATGTGCTAGTCTTACCGGAAAAACCCTGATCCCCTACTCAGGGTTCCTTTGACTAGGAATATTTTAGATTAAGGTTTTAAGACTTTAGGTCTCACTGGTATGATCTCATCATAACCCTAAAATCATAGCCCTAATCTATGGGGTTCATCATAATAAAAACACAGCGTATGACGAAAAATAATGCCTTTATTAGAATATTGTCAATTACATTGATTTGGGAGATACAATATTGATTGGCTTATAGGGCATATCCCTTTCAATCTTTCAATTGCACTAAAGCCAATCGCCTTTAAATCTTAACCCCATACCCTCGAGGTGGCGATCAAAATCTCACTGTGGTAGAGCCTTAGTGAACGGGTCTGCTACGTTGTTCTATGTATCTATTCTATTTATGTAGACATCTTGTCTTTCGACTATTTCTCGGACGAGATGGAAGCGTCTCAGAATGTGATTAGACTTATGATGAGCTCTTGGTTCCTTAGCTTGAGCAACAGCTCCAGTGTTGTCACAGTAAAGTGGCATTGGGTTTTCAATCTCAGGAACAACACCCAACTCTGTGATGAACTTCTTCATCAAGACTGCTTCCTTGGCGGCTTCACTGACAGCTATGTATTCTGCCTCTGTGGTTGAGTCAGCTACAGTCTGCTGCTTAGTACTCTTCCAACTCACAGCTCCACCATTTAGGGTAAAAACATATCCCGAAATGGATTTGCTATCATCAATGTCTGATTGAAAACTAGAATCAGAATATGCTTCTAGTTTAAGATCAGAACCACCATAAACCAGAAAAATATCCTTAGTCCTTCTCAGGTACTTAAGAATATTTTTAACTGCTTTCCAATGATCCTCTCCTGGATCAGCCTGAAACCTACTGACAATGCCTAAAGCATATGCCACATCAGGCCTGGTACATAACATGGCATACATTATGGACCCTATTGCCGAAGCATAAGGTATAGAATTCATTCTATTTCTTTCTTCAGGTGTCTTAGGAGACATTCTTTTGGAAAGATGTATTCCTTGACTCATAGGAAGATAACCTCTTTTACTTCCATCCATGCTGAATCTTTTCAGCACTAAGTCAATGTACCTTGACTGGGATAAACCTAGCATCCTCTTAGACCTATCTCTATAGATCTTAATACCTAGTATATAGGATGCTTCTCCCAAATCTTTTATGGAAAACTGGTTTGATAGCCAAACCTTGACTGATTATAACATTGGGATATCATTCCCAATGAGGAGTATGTCATCTACATACAGAACCAAGAAGACTATGGCACTCCCACTAGTCTTCTTATAAACACAGGGTTCATCCACATTTTTGATAAAACCAAACCTTTTAATAGTTTCATCAAAACGGATGTTCCAACTCCTTGAAGCTTGTTTCAATCCATAAATGGATTTCTTTAGCTTGCATACTTGATTAGGTTTATTCTTTGAAATAAAACCTTTTGGTTGTAACATGTAGACTTCTTCCTCAAGGAAACCATTGAGGAAAGCAGTCTTCACATCCATTTGCCAGATCTCATAATCGTGGTATGCTGCTATAGCAAGTAAAATCCGAATTGATTTGAGCAAGGCTACAGGTGAGAATGTTTCATCATAATCAATTCCCTATTTTTTGTCTAAAACCTTTTGCCACTAATCTGGCTTTATAGGTTTCAACTTGGCCATCAGCCCCAATCTTTTTCTTATAGACCCATTTGCACCCAATAGGATTAACCCCCTCTGGTGCATCGACCAAAGACCATACTTGGTTGACATACATAGAGTCTATCTCGGATTCCATGGCTTCTTGCCATCTATCTGAGTCACTACTCAAGATAGCTTCCGTATAGATCAGAGGTTCATCATTTTGAATGACTTGGGCTTCATTATTTTCAATAATAAACCCATACCTCTCAGGTGCCCGTGGCACTCTATCAGACCTACGGGGAGGAGTTTTGTGTTCTGGTTCTGACCTAGCTATATGTTCTAATGGTTGAGAATTGTCTATCTGTGTTTCTTGTACTTCTCCAAGTTTAACAGTTCTACCATTGCCTTTTTCTAAAATGAACTCTTTTTCTAGAAAAATGGCATGCCTGCTGACAAAAATCTTTTGTTCAGTAGGATGGTAAAACAGATATCCTCTACCCTCTCTAGGATATCCTACAAATAGACATTTATCCGCTCTAGCTTCCAACTTATGTCCAAAATTTCTTTTAACATAAGCTGGACATCCCCATATCTTAAAATATTTAAGATATGGTTTCTTTTCACTCCAAATCTCATACGGAGTACTAAAAACGGATTTAAAAGGTACTTTGTTCAGAATGTAAACAGCAGTTTCTAGGGCATGACCCCAGAAGGAAATGTGTAAATTTATGAAGCACATCATGGATCGTACCTTATCTAATAAGGTACGATTCCTCCTTTCAGCTACACCATTTAGCTGTGGTGTATAAGGAGGGGTCCATTCAAAAAGAATTCCATTAACTTTAAGATAGTCTAAAAACTCCATGAATAAGTATTCTCCTCCTCGATCAGACCGAAGAACTTTAATACTTTTCCCGATTTGTTTTTCGACCATACTTTGATACTCCTTAAATTTATCAAAGGCTTCATATTTATGTTTCATAAGATACACATATCCGAACCTAGATAAATCATCTGTAAAAGTGATAAAATATGAGTATCCACCTCTGGCCTGAGTCGTCATTGGACCACATATATCAGTATGTATAAGTCCTAATAACTCAGTTGTCCTTTTTCCATGTCCAGTAATGGAGTCTTAGTCATCTTACCCATGAGACATGATTCGCAAGTCCCTAATGATTTATATTCATAAGGATCAAGGAATTTCTCCTTGTATAACTTGCTTATCTAGACTCATTAACATGACCAAGTCGATGATGCCAAAGTAAAGTATTATTTAAGTATTCTATTTTTCTTTTATTATTGACCTGAAAAATACTATCATTGGAAGGAAGAGTTAAGAGCCCATTGCTAAATATGCCAGAACAAATAAATTCATTAGATAACATTATCGAGCAACCAGTGCTCGTTACATCCATTACATATCCTTGTTTTAATAACAAGGGAATAGATATAATGTTCCTAATAATCTTAGGCATATAATAACAATTTTCTAACTTCAAGATCTTCCCTGAAGGCATCTTCAGAATATAGGTCCCTACAGCTTCTGCTTGGATGATATCACCGCTAGCACCGTAAAGATTGAAGTCACCTTCCTTCAATACTTTAAGCTTGTGGAGGTCCTGCAAAGATTTGCATATATGGTAACCACAAGCGGTATCCAATACCCAAGTATTTGAAATAGATGAATTTAATGTCAATATAGCATGTATCTCATACATACCTTTTGGCGCATCTGATGCACCAGGCTTCACAGTTGCAAGGTAAGCCTTGCAATTCCTTTTCCAATGTCCCGTTTTGTAGCAAAAGAAATAGGTCGACTGTTTGGAGGCCTTCTTTCCTTTCTTATTCTTATTGATGCCACTCTTAGTGTTTAGCTTCCTATTAAAACCCTTTTTGCCTGATTTCTTCTTATTGGTCTTATCAATAAGAAGAAGTGGAGCCTTTTCTTTCTTTATGTGGCTCTCCGCTGTTTTTAACATATTTAACAGCTCAGGCAAGGAAGTGTTCAGTTTGTTCATGTGATAATTCAAGACAAACTGAGAAAATGACTCTGGGAGTGATTGCAGGATTAAATCCTGATTCAACTCCCCATCCATAATAAAACCTAATTGACCCAATCTGGTGATCAAGTCAATTACTTTCAGAACATGATCCTGAACGGATGTTCCCTCTGTCATCCTAGCACGGAATAACTGCTTAGATATTTCATATCTAGCAGTTCTGCTATGTTCTCCATAAAGCTCTTTTAAATTGAGCATTATGGATTGAGTATCCATGCTTTCATGCTGTCTCTGTAACTCATTGGTCATAGAGGCTAGTATGATACACTTGACAATGAGGGAGTCATTCTGCCACATTTTGTATGTGGCCATATCTTCCTGTGTGGCATCGTCTCCTAGTGGATTAAGACTAGGGGTATCAAGAATATAAGAAAGTATTTCTGAACTCAGCACAATCTTTAAATTTCTCAACCAGTCCACATAGTTTGGACCAGTCAGTTTGTTGGTATCTAAGATACTTCGTAGTGATAATGAAGATGCCATTTATCTACATTTAACAAAGAACAATACATAAGCAAACAATCATGAAATGACATACATAATTAAATTAGGTCTTTAATTTAATTATGTTTCCCACTGTTTTAATAAAAATCATAGCCCTCACTATGATAATCGAGAAAAAACCCTGATAGATTTTTCTTAGTGAGATTAAGATCCTAATAACTTATAAAAGATCTAGCAGAAAACACAACAAATCTTTTATAAGCTTAAAGGTAGGAAACTCTTCCAATTATATCTCATATAATTCTCAAGAAGTATCTTGGCCTCTAGAATATTATTAGTCTTGCAAAAGATACAACAAACGATAATGTTCTAGTTAAGTCAAGACCCTTTCATTTCTTTACAGTCAATACTTAAATATAATGCCCTTGCAGACAGCACAACAAAGCATTATACTGAATATGCTGTAAGCATCTCTATGCACTAGACTAGTATTATGTCAATCACCATATTAGGTATTGCAGATAACACAACAAACCTAATGTGGTTTATAACACAATAACGATCCAGCATGAAGGAAGGCCAATATATATAGTATTTTTAACACTAAGCATTTTAGTCAAGATTTAAATTTAATCAAATCGGCCAGGCAAGTGGAAGAGATGTGGGAGTCCCCCCGTTGCTTTCTTAGACCCCAATAAAAATTGGCCAGGTCAGTCAACGGAACCAATTAAAAATCATAATTCTCTTTACCTTTCCAGAACCACCTTTCTAGACACCGAAATGATCAATTATTCATCATGACTGGTGATTCTTATCAGTTAAATATACTAAGACTTAATATAATTTTTAAGAGGAGGGATTTATAAATTGCCAGCACATCCTTATAAAATTTATCACAACATATCATTCTTATAAATAAAAAAATATGTGCTAAGTGTGTCATCATACTAGGACAACCATTTACCACATAATGAATCCACTATTATGCCCGGGCAACCTTATTTCTGTATGATGACTTCAAAACTAAACATATCTCTATAATAATTAGGGTTTGAGTGAAAAACCCTAATTAGTGACACACATCAAACATAAATTATCAAACATAAATGCATCCCATAAATGTGCTAAGTGTATCAGCAATCAAGGGTTTAAAAACCCTAATATGCGACACTACAACAAAAACACATATAAATAATTTCCATATGTTTTAACTGTAATAAGGGTGGCTCTGATACCACTGAAAGGTTCCAGTGCAGCACAGTGGAAAAGATAATTTCAAAATGATGAAATTTACACCAAAACCCTTAGCCAGGATCTCCTTATTCAGGATTAAAATATATGAAAAACATGCAAACCTATACTATTAGAATTAGGACACCAACCTATTATCGCTAAATCCAATTTTGATGTAGAATCAAAACTTGATGTTGAATGACCCTTTTGAATTCACCTGGCGTCCAAATGTCCACCCTCCAATGGTGATCCACAAGAAAATTGATTAAGATGCTTGCTTCTTCAAAAGTTCCTTCACTTGAATTCTTCTCCTAGAACTCAAGAGGACTATGGCTGAAAAACTCCATGGCAGGGACTTCTTACTTCCTTTCTTTTTCTTCCTCTCCCTTTCTTAAGACCTTGTCCTAAGAATACACTCTTGTCTTGAAGGAGGAGGAGGATTTAAGACACTAATGTCTTGATGTAAAAAAAAAAGGAATAAAAGGAGTATATTATCTTTTCTTTTATCGTTCGAGAGATTCTTCCTATCTCTTGTTTTAGACTTGAGTTTCAACAGAGAAGAGAACTCTATAAAAGGAAAACTCTTGTGTTCTCAGTAAGTTAAGGAGGAATCAGTCTCCTGGAAAGGAAAGAAAAATAAAAAGACTTCTGTCGTACATCAGAAAAACACCCGAAGCCTCTGTTCCTTAAATAGACTACAAAAAGATGTCTTCACAACTCTCCGTAAACTCTTTCTCCCGACTTTCCACATTTCTCATGCCCTCTCCTTCCTTCTCATGGCCCTTCAGATTCAAGTTCACGGCTCTTCCTAAAAGAAAAGTCATGAAGTTTTAAGAAGGAAGTCGCGATGTTTCGGTCTCCGAAGAGACGTTATTTCGTGCAACCGGGAAGAGTTAGCACCTTCTTTCTTTCTCAAAATCCCCCAAACCATTAGATGACCATCTAATGGTCATTAGGAGATGTGCTAATAGGGAATAACCGGCCAAGAAGAAAAAAAATGTGGTGAAATAAGAAGACTTCACACGCGCATGAAGAGTCCATGCGCGCGTGGAGTCTTTCCTCTTATCCACGCGCACAAAATCTTGGGCGGCATATATGGATGGGCTTGGGTGTTAATTAAGATGTAGTCTTAGCCATGGGTTAGCCCAAAGTCCTATATATATTCAATTAGGGTCTAATTAGGTCCAATTAGAACACAAATTGATCCAATTCGGAACCCTAATTCGAATCCAATTCGAATAGAAGCAAGGGTTTGCAACACTTGCTAGAGTGTTATCCTACAAAGATGATTTAATTACAAATTAAACTCTTGATCAATCCTCTTATGTGTGTGACCCATTGGATTCCATATCCAGCCGGCAGTAGGTCTGAGTACAAGTTGACCTAACTTGATTAGAACTCTTTCTAATCGATTTAGGTCAAATTGAGCTTACCCGACTTGATCAATTAGGACTCTTCCTAATAAGTGATCTTTAAATTTGATCAACCCACAAGACAAGATTGACGTCTAGCAACGTGTCATGTCTACCCGGAAGATATGGAAATTCTGGTGAAATACCAAAACTATCCTTCAGTAGAAAGTTACCGTACAATTAAATCTTTCGATCAGCCTGCACCCAAAATATAATTATGGATATGGATATATGTCAAATCCAATATTATATTTATTTCTAGCTCAATCTTATATTGATGATTCAATTATCTTGATATTAGAAACCATCTCTAATATCTTTACTTTGATCAAAGATTTCCTGAATCATCATCCGATTGATAACTAGCTGGATGCAATCTCCTCTTACTAAGAGTGATCGATTCCTTGTTGACCTACTCATTACCTTCATATACAATTCACCATTCCCAGTATCAATCCTGTGCATGACTCAATGTCATGATTAGGATTGAACCAAAGGATGGGTTCATGTACATAAGGTACTTATGGCAGTCTTAGGTCAAAGGATTACTTGTACCACTACCACTATGAGAACCTTCTATTGACATGTAGCTAAGACTCCATTAGATGTTCTCAAGTTGGAACATATCAATGAACTCATTCACTAATGAGCACCCACATCCTAGTATTAGTGTCATACACAAGTGACTGTGAGAGCAGTCACCCTTTCCAGTATACATGGGATGTGCTAGTCTTACCCGAAAAACCCTGATCCCCTACTCAGGGTTTCTTTGACTAGGAATATTTTAGATTAAGGTTTTAAGACTTTAGGTCTCACTGGTATGATCTCATCATAACCCTAAAACCATAGCCCTAATCTATGGGGTTCATCATAATAAAAACACAGCGTATGACAAAAAATAATGCCTTTATTAGAATATTGTCTATTACATTGATTTGGGAGATACAATATTGATTGGCTTATAGGGCATATCCCTTTCAGATATGCATTGTCTCCACTGGTCTCTGACAAGCTGGTACCCCATCCGGTGAAGAGATCTGATGTCATAAACATTAGTGTGCAGTAGCTGCCAGTAGGGCTCATCATCCATCACTACACCATAATCTCTGAAAAGTAAAGTCAAGCCCATCCTATAGGGTAGACACAATCTCTGGCTAATAGATGCCTCCATCAACTGATGTACCATGAGTATCGATAGGCATACAAGAGTGTGCTGTACCAGAGAAACCATCACCAACAGCTCCTGCTCTATGATGAAGTTGAAACAACCGGTCTTCAGTAGAAGAATCTGGGCTATTATATGATGCAGCAACCTCATCTCAGCTGATAGTCTCGAAGCAACCACAGTGGCTCCCTCAGGTAAGTCATCTATCTCGAAAATACAATGAAGACCACTAAATCTATCCACTAGACTATCCATGACAGATCATCTCATAGGTATGTCCCATACTCTACTTAGAATCTCTGCTATCATTGGGACATCTCTGTCTCACACTCTGCTTAGAATCTATCCACTAGACTATCCATGACAGATCATCTCATAGGTATGTCCCATACTCTGCTTAGAATCTCTGCTATCATTGGAACTTCTCTGTCTCACACTTGAGCAACCCATCCATCACTACCTTGGGCTAGTAAACCATAGAACTCTTGAATCAAACCCAGGCAGAATCTCTTAGTCAAAGAACAAAATGGCACCAAGCCTGCATCCCTAAGCCACTGACCTATCCTAAATTACTATTGATCAATGAACTCGAAGTCCACATGACATCCTCTGATGATGGTCTTCGATCCTATTCGACTAGCCACAGGAAAGAGAGGTCTAGCAGGAACATCGGGTGCAACTACTGCTCTGGCTTCATGCCTAGCCTTAGTTCTCCTTTCTTCTTCTTGATTGGATGGTCTTGGATGCCGAACAACTTGCTTCCTAGGCCCCATTCCAAAGATGCAAGATTGAATTGCAAGAGGGGAAGAAACCTAGGGTTTCTATGATTCAAAATCAACATGAAGGGAGAAAATGGTAGAAATCGAAGCTAAAACCATCCCAAACAAAAATTTGAGAAGGTTGGAGGAGCAATTTGGAGGGAAGAAGTGAGTAGAACAGTATTAGGGGTGAGTCAGCTTAATTTGGAAAGAAAATGATGAAGAAAACACTTCATTTTCCTATTTTTATTTCAGTCTATCACCGTTCAAGTGTCGACACTTCCAAGTGTCGACACTTCGACTTAAAACCCAAAAAAAAAAGGAAATGAAGCCTTGATAAAAAAGAATAGAATTTCAATGGGATTCAAAGAAATTAAACAAAATTAATAGTAGATTTGATTAATCAAGGGTCAAAGGATATGAAGAGATAGAAATTTATAATCAAAAGGGTTGATGACTCCAAGTTCTCTTCTAATCATATTGAACCGATCTTCTTGGAGAGGCTTAGTCAATATATCAGCTAATTGCAGTTTAGTAGAAATAAATTCAAGCACAACATCATTATTTTCAATATGATTTCTAATGAAATGATGCCTAATTTCAATATGTTTACTTCTAGAGTGTTGAACAGGATTTTTAGTTAAGCATATTGCACTAGTATTATCATATTTTATGGGTGTCTTAGTTAGTTTGATTCCAAAATCTTCAAGTTGTTGCTTAATCCATAATATTAGGGCACAATAACTTCCTGCTGCAATATACTCAGCCTCGGCTATGAATAGTGCAATCAAAGTTTATTTCTTTCTAAACCAAGAGATTAAGTTAACTCCAAGAAATTGGCAAGTTCCACTAGTACTTTTTCTATCAAGTTTACACCTAGCAAAATTAGCATCAGAAAATCCAATTAAGTCAATAAATGAATCTCTAGAATACCATATTCCAATATCAATTATACCATATAAGTATCTAAATATGTGCTTAACAGTCAATAGATGAGACTCTTTAGGATCAGACTGATATCTAGCATACATACATACACTAAACATTATATCTGGTCTACTAGCAGTCAAATATAATAAAGAGCCAATCATACCTCTATATAATTTTTGATCAATAGATTTACCATGTTCATCTTTATCAAGTTTACAAGAGGGGCTCATAGGTGTACCTATTGACTTAGTAGTCTCCATCCCAAATTTTTTTAACATTTCTCTTGTATACTTTGCTTGGTTGATGAAGATCCCATTCTTAGTTTGCTTGACTTGGAGTCTGAGGAAGAAATTGAGTTCTCTCATCATGTTCATTTTGAATTCTCCCTGCATAAGCTTGGCAAACTCTTGACAAAGAATCTCATTAGTAGCACCAAATATAATATCATCAACATAAATTTATACTACAAATAAATTATTTTTTTTTCTTTAGAAATAAAGTTGTGTCAACATGGCCTCTAGAGAATTCATTTTCAATCAAAAACTTGCTGAGTCTTTCATACCATGCTGAGGGTACTTGCTTTAAACCATAAAATGCTTTGTGCAAATTAAAAACATGATCATGAAGCACATGATTTTCAAAACAAGGTGATTGTTCAACAAATACTTCTTCTGCTATATAACCATTCAAAAAAGTACTTTTAACATCCATTTGAAAAAGTTTGAAGTTCATAAAATAAGCAAATGCTAATAGTAGTCTTAGTTGCCTCAAGTCTAGCAACAAGAGCAAAGGTTTCATCAAAATCAATTACTTCCTCTTAATTGTAACCTTTGGCAACTAGCCTAACTTTATTTCTAGTTATAATTCTATTTTCATCGAATTTATTCCTAAATATCCATTTTGTGCAAATAATAGAAATGTTAGATGGTCTTTCTATTAATGTCCAAACATTATTTTTTTCAAACTGAATTAGTTCATCTTGCATAGCATTTATCCAGTTAGGATCTTTTTCAACATCTTCAAAACACTTTGGCTCTATTTGAGAAACAAAAGCAATATAATTACATTCATTTCTAATTAAAGATCGAGTTCTTACTCCTTTTGATGGATCACCTAGGATTAACTCCTTAGGATGTCCATGAGTTACCTCCACTCCTTGGGTAGATCTTGATGCTTTGGTGTGGATTGTATGGCTTCATTTCTTTCATATTTGTCTTGATCTTCTTTACTTTATTGAGAGTATTGATCATCCAATGTTAGCTTCTTTAACTTTTCAGCACCTGCACATGCATCAGACATATCCTCTTTTCTAGAGGATTTGTTAGCAGACTCTTCAAAAACTACATGTATAGACTCCTCTACAACTAGGGTTTTTTTGTTAAAAATTATATATGCCCTGCTTGATGTAAAATATCCTAGAAAGATACCTTCATCAGACTTGGCATCAAATTTTTCAAAATTATCTTTACCATTATTCAAAATGAAATATTGACAACCAAAAACTCGAAAATACTTTAAAGTTGGTTTTCTTTGTTTCCAAAGTTCATAAGGAGTTTTCTTTAAAATAGGACGAATTAAAACATGATGCAAAATATAACAAACAGTATTAATTGCTTCAGTCCAAAAATATTTTGGTAAATCATTTTCATAAAGCATAGTGCAAATCATTTCTTCTAAAGTATGATTTTTTCTTTTCACTACCCCATTCTGCTGAGATGTCCTAGGTGTAGAAAAATTATGTTCAATACCTTTTTCATTGCAAGAATTTTTGAAATCTTGATTTTCAAATTCAGAACCATGATCACTATGTATACAAATAACTGAAGTACCTTTTTCATTAGATACCTTTCGATAAAACTTTATAAATATTGAAAATGATTCATCTTTATGAGCGAGAAAGAAAATCCAAGTAAATCTTAAAAAGTCATCCACTATAACTAATCTATATCTCTTACCTCCTAGACTAGATGTTCTAGTTAGTCTAAAGAGATCCATATGGAGTAGATCTAATAGCCTACTAGTAGTAACAAAGACTTTAGATTTGAAAGATATTTTTACTTATTTTCCAAGCTGGCATGCTTCACAAACTCTATCTTTTTCAAAACTAAGTTTTGGAAAATCTCTTACTACATTTTTTTTGCAATGTTTTGAGAGTAAATACAAACTAGCATGTCCTAGTCTATGATGCCACAGCCAACTAGTCTCATTTATAGTAGGATTCATTGCAACTAGGCATTCTCCATTAAACAAAGATAGATTATCCAAATCTACCAGATAATTATTACCATGCCCTTTTCCAATGAATCTCACTCCATTTTTATCAGGACTAGCAATCATGCAATAGGATGATTTGAAAACAACTTGAAAACCTTTATCACAAAATTGGCTAATACTTAAAAGATTATGCTTTAAACCTTCAACTAAAAGTACATTATTAATGCAAGTAGAAGGGGAGATATGAACCTTACCAATACCAATAATTTTTTCTTTACCATTATCATCGAAGGTCACACTCCCTCTATTTATTGCCTCAAGAGAGGTGAATTATTTCACATCTCCTGTCATGTATCTTGAAGAACCACTATCAAGATACCATAGCCTTTTGTTTATCTTGGTTGCAAGACACACCTATAAAATAAATCTAGTTTTGTACCCAAGTCAACTTGGGTCTTTCACAGTTAGTGCTTAAATTTGTTCCTTTCAGAACCCAAATATTTCCAAAATTATTGATTTTTCTCAAATTGCATTGAAAAGCTTTATGACCTAGTTTTATGCATGAAAAACATGTAATGCTTGATGATGCAGGTACAAAGAAATTTTTAAAATAACTTTACTATTTTTGAGATTTAGATCCTAATCCTACTTTATTAAAAATAGCTCTTTGATTATTTAAAAGAAGATTTAGTTTTTCAGAACTATAAGTAAACTTTTCAACAAAGGATTTTATTTTATCAAGTATATTTTTATAGTTATTGTTTTCTATCTCTAGATCTTTTTTTTCTTTAAAAGATCACCATTTGAAATAATAGCTTTAGATCTTTTTAAAACTTCATTTTTAATTGTTAATGCTTTGTTTTTCTATTCTAAAAAATCAAGTTTGCTTTTTAATTCATTAACTTCATTTATAAGAGAATTATTTTCATGTGAAAAACTATTTGCATGCTTTTTCAATTTTTTATCTTTAGATAACATTAATTTATAATCATGCATCAATTCATCAAATGCATTTTTCAATTCATCAAAAGTAAAATTCTGCTTCAGAGTCAAAAATTACCTCTTCTTGTTCTTGTTGTGCCATGAAACATAAATTGGCAATTTCAGTTTGTTCTTCATCTGAGTTGGAGTCCTTGCTGTCACTCCAGGTCGCCATCATAGCTTTCTTCCTAAGCTTCTTTCTTGATTTCTTTAGGAGAGGACTGTCAAACTTGTAATGTCCAGGCTTCTTGCATTCAAAGCATGTTGGTATCTCATTCTCGTTTTTTTTTCCCTTGTCTTTACTTGTTTGGAACATTTTCTTGTAAGGGAAGTTTCTTCTTTTCATAAATCTTCAAAACTTCCTTGCTAGAAGAGCTTCCTCACTCTCATCCTCTTCTTCTTCTTCTAATTCTTCATTTGAGGATTCTTCTTGAATTGTAGACTTGATGGCTATCCCCTTTTTCTTTTTGTCCAAGTTCATAGATTTCTATTTTAGATTTAGCTCATAAGTCATGAGAGATCCCACTAATTATTCCAAGGATAATTTGTCAACATCTTTGACTTCTTGTATGGTGGTCACCTTTGGATCCCAATGAAGTTAGAAGTAACCTGAGAATTTTGTTGACAAGATCAGCTTTAGACATGATTTTTCCAAAACTTCTCATGCCATTGATAATGTTTGTGAATCTAGTGTATATGTGAGTGATAGATTCATTTGGTTCCATTCAAAACATCTCATAAGTGTGCACTAACATGTTTACTTTTGTGTTCTTCACTTGATCAGTACTCTCATGGATAACTTCAAGTGTATCCCATATTTTCTTAGTAGATGTGCATGTAGAAATCCTATTAAACTTACTAAGATCTAGTGCATAATAAAGGAGATTTATTGCTTTCAAATTAATCTTGGATTGTTTAATGTCATTTTCATCCCAATCCTCTTCGAGCTTTGAGATGAAAACACCATTAACTATAATCGAAGGAATATGTGGACCTTTATCAACAACTTTTCATAAATTATAATTTATTGAATGCATATAAATTCTCATTCTAGTTTTTCAATAAGTATAATTTGTTTCATTAAAATATGGAGGTCTATTTGAGGCTTGTCCCTCAACTACACTAGTACCAACGGGGATTGCCATAGATCATTACTCAAGATGGTTAGACCTATATACTGAGAATATGGCTCTGATACCACTTGTTGCCCAGTAAGCAACCCAAGAGGGGGGATGAATTGGGTTTCTAAAAATTAATTACAAGAGCGTGAACCAATTCAATAAATAATCTAAGTATAATGAAATTCAAGTGTAATGTACTCTTAAAGAGTATGCAGCAAAAATTTAAAAGTAATAAAAGTAAGAGCAAAAGAGAGAGACAAACAATCACAAATACAATCCAAGTATAGTGGTTCGGTGCTTTCCAATGCACCTACATCCACTCCCCAAGGACCACTTAGGAATTCACTATAATCTCCATCAATTATAGTAGATTAGTTTTCCAGGCTAACTAATCAAAACCCAACTTGTTTTCACAAGGCTCACTAATCAAAACCTGACTTGTTTTCACAAGGCTCACAAGTCAAAACCTTCCTTAGTTTTGAGGGCTAACCAAGAACCTAATTGGTTTTAAGGCTCACCAACAACCTCCTTGGTTTTCAAGGCTAACCAATAACCTCCTTGATTTTCAAGGCTAACCAATAACCTTTACAACAAGTATAAAGTTTGAAGTAAAACAATAATAAAAGCTTTCTAAATAAAAGCAGATATCTCTTTAAAGTTTTGAGGAGTCGCTTGTCTTCAACTTGATGAAGCCTCAATTAATGCTCAAGAATGTTGGACTTGAAGGCTTTAAATGCTTGGAGACTTCTTTTTGCTTGAAGATGGTTGCTCTCAATTAATAGGAGTGAATGCACTTGCTTTTCCTTTTCTATTGTTGATTTTCTTGTGTTTAGATTTGATTTTAATCACTTAAATACCTTTCCAAGGCTTCAAAGTCAGTTTATGGCCATTAGACATGAAAATCTAGCCGTTAGGAGCCAAGAGGGTCGAGTTTTGTGTTCTAAAAACTAGTCATTACTGTTTCCAGAACTCCAAGTGTCGACACTTCAAGCTATGAGTCGGTACTTAGGATCGACACTTACATTTCATGAGTCAACACCTAGTTCAAATTTCTTAATTGAAGCTCTCTAGAATTCTCAAGTAAGTCAACACTTCTTCTGGTGAGTCGACACTTGAGTCGATACTTGACATCCATGAGTCACACTTCAGGAAGTCTTCAATTTCAGCAAGTTCTATATCAAAAAATTTTTCATGCGATGAGCCAATCATTGAGTCGACACCTTGAGTCGACACTTGACTAGCATGAGTCGACACTTCAGCCATGCCATCTAAAATTCTTTCTACGTGCCGGCTTGAATCGATACTTTCACTGTCATGAGTTGACACTTGCTGAGATTTCTTCAATAAAACCATTGAACCACTACTGAAACTAATTTGTGCTGAACTCTTTGCATTATCTCAAGCAATCTTCAAGTGCTTAAGTCCATTTAAAACTGATCTTTCATTCATGGAGGGGACTTCTTCATTTCTTTGACAAGCAATCAAAACTATTGGATTGATGAGTATATTTTTCTATAAAAACATATTTTAAAGAAATAGTTAGTACTCAACTTATACTTAAGTATTCTGTTTATTATCAAAATCAATAATGGAGTCAACATCTACTAACAAATCCTCTAGAAAGGAGGATAATTCTGATGCATGTGCAGGTACTGAAGGACTAAAGAAGCTTACTTTGGATGATCCCCCTTCCAAAGAAGATGAAGAAGATCGGAACAAGAAGGATGGAGAAGAAGCTACAAGATCCTCACCAAAGCATAAAGATCTACCAAAAGAATGGAGGTATGCTCATGGACATCCTAAGGAATTAATCTTAGGTGATCCATCAAGAGGGATAAGAACTAGATCATCTATTAGAAATGAATGTGATTACATTGCTTTTGTTTCTCAAATTAAATCTAAATATATTGAAGAAGCTAAAAAAGATCTTAATTGGATAATTGCTATGCAAGAAGAATTAAATCAATTTGAAAGAAACAAAGTTTGGACACTAATAGAAAGACTATCTAATGTTTCAATAATTGGTACAAAATGGGTGTATAGGAATAAACTAGATGAAAATGAAATAGTTACAAGAAACAAGGCTAGACTGGTAGCTAAGGGTTATAATCAAGAAAAAGAAATTAATTTTGATGAAACCTTTACTCTAGTAGCTAGACTTGAAGCTATTAGATTACTTTTAGCATTTGCACGTTTCATGAATTTTAAATTATCTCAAATGGATATTAAAAGTATATTTTTAAATGATTATATTGCTGAAAAAATTTTTGTTGAACAACCACCTGGTTTTGAAAATCATGCACATCCTAATCATGTTTCCAAACTGTACAAAGTACTTTATGGTTTAAAATAAGCACTCCATGCATAGTATGAAAGACTTAGCAAATTTTTGATTGAAAATAATTTTTCTAGAGGCCATGTTGATACTACCCTATTTTTAAAAAAGAAGGTGATCTCTTAGTAGTACAAATTTATGTTGATGATATCATTTTCAGTGCTACTAATGAAATACTTTATCAAGAGTTTGCCAAGATTATACAGGGAGAGTTCAAGATGAGTATGATGGGTGAACTAAACTTCTTTCTCGGACTTCAGATCAAGCAAACTAAAGAAGGGATCTTCATCAACCAAGCTAAGTATACAAGAGAAATCTTAAAGAAGTTTGGGATATAGATAACCAAGCCAATAGGTACACCTATGAGCCCTTCTTGTAAACTTGATAAAGATGAATGTGATAAAAATATTGATAAAAATTTATATAGGAGTATCATTGGTTCATTACTGTACTTGACTGCTAGTAGACCAGATATTATATTTAGTATTTGAATATGTGCTAGATATTAGTCTATTCCTAAAGAATCTTATTTAATGGCTATTAAGCGCATTCTTAGATATTTATCTGGTACTATTGATTTTAGACTATGCTACTCTAAAGATTCATCAATTTAATTAATTAGCTATTCTAATGCTGACTTTACTGGATGTAAATTAGATAGAAAAAGCACTAGTGAAACTTTCCAATTTCTTGGAGTTAACTTAATCTCATGGTTTAGCAAGAAACAAACTTCGATTGCATTATCTATAGCTGAGGCTAAATATATTGCAGTTGAAAGTTGTTGTGCTTAAATTTTATGGATTAAATAGCAATTTGAAGATTTTGGAATCAAATTAACTAAGACACCCATAAGATGTGATAACACAAATGCTATAAATTTCACTAAAAATCTTGTTCAGCACTGTAGGAGTAAGCATATTGAAATTAGATACCATTTTATTAGAGATCATGTTGAAAACAATAAATTATACTTGAATTTGTGTGCACTGAAATGCAATTGGCTGACATTCTGACCAAACCTCTTCAAGAAGATCGATTCTACATGATTAGAAGAGAATTAGGGATCATTAATCCTTTCAATTGAGTTTAGATCTCTTTATGATCTTTCAAATTTCCTCATAATTTGATCAAATATTCTTGAAAACCTCAATTAATCATTCAATATCCTTTGAAATGAAATTCTATATTTTTCTATGTTTTTTCCTTATTTTTTTTTGGATTTTTGCTGAATTGTCAACACCTCCAAGTGTTGACACTTGACCTGGTGTCATGTGTCGACACTTGAATAGCAGGAACCTAAGAATAAATAGGGAAATCCAAGCATTTTCTTTCCAAATTTCTTCCAAAATCCCTGAGCCGACTCATCCATAAGCCATATCTTGAACTCCATTCGACTCAAATCATTGTTCCTCCCTCTTGATTTCTTGTTTGAAGTAATTTCTTCCCATCTTTTCACCATCCCTTCACCATTTTTTTATGGTTTCATTGTGAAATCCCATTTCTTTTTACCAAAGATCGTTTCTATTCTTCCTTTCTAGAAATGGGTCCTCGAAAGCAAGTTGTGAGGAGACCTCATCCATCAGTTCAGGAGGTCAAGCGATGCATAAAGGCACGGCATGAGGATCCAGTGGCATTGGAGCCCCAGGTTCAGCAGAGCACTCCAGTAAGACCACCCATCTTAGGAGCTAATAGGATGGCCTCCAAGGCCATAATTGGAGGATAATGGGTTGATTTCGACTTTTGGGACCAGCAGCATTTTCATATTGGGGACTGGCTGAGGGATGCTGGGTTGGCACATTTCTACTCTTTGATTGAGAGATTTTATCCTGGTTTGATTAGAGAGTTCTATGGTACTCTAGCCAGAGGAGCAGATGATCGGATCATTGAGTTTTGAGGTATTGAGATTCCATATACAGCTGAGGTGTTGAGCAGAGCTTGGGAGATCCCTATGAGAGGTTCAGTGGTAGACTCCTTAGTGGACAGATTCAGCAGACTCAGGTGTTTCTTTGAGACTGATGAGTTGAGAGAGGGAGATATAATAGTTGCATCTAGACTCTCACCGGAGATAAGGTTGTTACATCATATCATCGCTTGGATTCTTCTATTGAAGACCGAATGTTTTGACTTCATCATAAAGGGAGAGCTGTTGGTTATGGTTACACTAATTCAGCGCACTCCAATATGCCTCCTGGTTTTGATGGTGCATCAGATGACCAAGGCATGACAAGTTGGAGACTTTGTTTTCCCTATGGTATGGGCTTGACTATCCTGTTTTGAGCTTATGGTGTCATTGTAGATGGAGAACCTTATCGGCAGTTGCTACATTCAGATGTCTACGACGAGCATTCTTTACATAGGATGGGATTTCATCTGCATGGAGGACATTAGAGATGGAGGATCTCTAGTCAGGCTACTGAGGCAGATGAGGATGCCGCTGAGGAGCAGATTTATGTTGATGAGGCTGGGCCATCAGAGCCACAGAGAGGGATACCTAATACTCAGCCCCAGCCATCTATTCTGGCACAGGCTGAGGTGCCACCTCTAAGAGACTCTATTGAGGATAGGTTTGCCCGATTGGAGACAGACACTATGATTATCAGATAGTGGGTTGACGTGATTCATTTGGAGGTGAGGGCAGATCGCCAAGGTTTCAGAGAGAGTATTACTGCTATCCTGGCTGCACTTAAGAGGATGTCTTCTACCATAGCACCCTCACCTCCTTCATCATCAGATTCTCCTCCAGTAACTCCAACACCTCCAGCCCCAGGACCAGACACAAGAGATGGCCATGGTGTCTCATTTGTAGAGTTTAACGTTGCAAATTTTATGGTGGAGCCAGAGCCGGATGTTGCTGAGGATGTTTCGAGGACTCCTATTCTGGATCCTTCTAGGTCATTTGTCCATACTCCAGTCCTATACAGTTCATCAACCAATCCTGACCCACCTTGTACTCTTGCTATCACACCTATACTTCACACAGACCCACTTGACATAGATTTACCCACACCCATTCTTAGTATTCCTAGTAGGACTCCACTTGTTCCTTCCACTTCTACCTTGATTCGGGAACTAAGTTTTTATGTACCTAGTTTTCATATTCATGGTTCAAGTCCCATTTTTGATAACACACCCCCGATCACTGACACAGCTATTGTTTCCATCACAGCTGATGCTCCTGCACTTGATGTTGCCTCATCCTTTCAGCACTAACTATAGGACGAGCATATGCCAGATGCAGAGACAAGACTGTGGTGATGCACCCAGACCTTTTTGAACTAGACTTTCTTATCTTCGGTCGATATGGCTGTGACCGAGACCTTCTAGGGTTACTAGGCTAATTATTCTTGAGATCGGGTCTTCCTTTGATGAGGAAAGTAACTTCTAAGGTTGGTCTGTATGCTAGCCAATTTGTATTTCAGTGTTATTTATGTTATCTATAGTAGTTTTGTATCTATATATCAAATTATGTCATATGTATCAATTTATGAATCAATTGTATCAAATCTTAGAAGTTTATATATGTATATATTGATTTCTTTTACATTTCATGTGTGCACTTTTACTGGAATGAAATGTTTCATATCTGCTTCATTCTCCTTCTTATCTTTTTAATGATGACAAAAAGGAGGAGAGAGAGAGAAAAATAATAATTGGAACAGTATTGGGGAGAATTAATGAAGAAAAGAAGGGAGTAATGAGTAAGGGGGAGAGTAAGAAAGAAAGTAAGAATTTTTGAAAATTTTTTCTCAATATTTTTTTTTCAAATCATATATTGATGGGGAGTTTTTATTTTTTTATCCTTAATTTCTACCCTTTAATTCAATGCTCTGATACTTATTCACTTACCTTTTATGCTCTAATACTTATCACTTTCTATATACTCCAATACTCTTTGATTTCATACTTTGATACTCTTTATGATCTATTAATTTTTGCTCTAGTATTATCTATTCTCTTAGTATATGTTTCAAGTATTGATACTCTTAAAGCTTTTCTATGTTGATTTCGTTCTAATACTCTTCATGCTGAAATATATGTCTTTCAAGTATGTTCTAGCTCTGGTACAATTATTGAGCATCATCATTATATGTATATACATACATCTCAACTCTGATACTTTTCAATCATAGCTCTAACACTTCATAATCTCTAGCTCTGATACATTACAATTACAGTTCTGACATTAAAGCTATATAAATTTAAATTTCTCCATACATATATTTATAGCTCTGATACAATGTAAATGAGTCTTAGCTCTTGATAATCTTTATAAGTTTAGACTCTGATACTTTTCATCACTAGCTCTAATAAATTAAGCCAAAAGCTCTATAATGAAAATATATACTAATGCTTTCATACTTATTGTAAATCTTTTAAGCTCACTATATGTAAATACTTAAAGGTTTTGTCATCATCAAAAAGGAAAAGATTGTTGACTCTTGTATTAATTTTGATGAATAACAAAATACTTAAGTATATTTGAGTACAAATTATGTGTTTAAAGTGTGTTTTATTAGAATAGGGTACTCACCAAAGCTGTTTTGTGTTGAAAGATTGATTGCTTGTTAACTTGTTGAAAAAGTATGTTTCATGGATAAAATTTCAAGTTAAATGGACTTAAGTACATAATAATGACTTGGAAGAACTCAAGGTTGAAGTTTGAAGAAGTTTCGGCAGAGTTTCAATTGAGTTTCAGAAAGTTTCAACCAAGTGTCGACCCATGAAATTCAAGTGTCGACTCACAGTGTCGACAAACAGAGGCTTAAGCTAATACGTAGAACAAGTTTAAGATGGAACGCTTGAAGTATCGATGCATGGAGCTCAAGTGTTGACTCAAGTGTCGACTCAAGGATCGACTCAAGGCCTGAGACAAAAATTATACGAAACATGTTGAACTTCAGGATTTCTCTCAAGTGTCGACTCATGGAAGCCAAGTGTTGACTCTAGTATTGACTCGCCAGAGAAATTGTCGACTCACCTAAGATTTCTAGAGAGCTTCTGAAGACTTTTTTTGAACTAGTGTCAACTCATAAAGATGAAGTATCGACTCGTGACCTGAAGTGTCGACACTTGAAGTTCTGATGAATAGTAATGGCTAGTTTTTTGAAGCACAAAATCGATCCTTTTCACCCCCAATGGCTATGTTCTCTGCTCCAATGGACAAAAACTACCATTTGAAGCTTGGAAAGCAATTTAAAGTGGACCAAACTCAAGAGGAAAGGAAGAGATGAGAAGTTAAGTGCATTTACTCAAATATTCATTAAAGAACAACTACTTTCAAGATAAGTTAAGCCTTCAAGCATTCAAATCATTCAAGAGCATTCAAGTCCAACCATTCAAGCATTGATTATGGCTTCAACAAAAATTTTTTACAGTCCCTGGCGGGAACTACTCAGGTCTAATCCTAAACATCACATAATCTCCTGCATAAAACTCTTTAACTTGTTTTCAAGATTTAGCCAAGTTTTTATATAGTTCATTAATTATGTTTAACTTTTGACTAATACCTTGATGCAAATGCTATGCAAAGGTTAGTGCAGGTGTGGATAGGTGATATAGGGCTGTGGATTTATTGAACTCAAAACTAACACCTAATAGACTCGACTAGGCATCCCTATTGACGGAAATTTTTTGGACTCTTTGGGTCAAAATCCTAACACACTATAGGCTATCTAGGTTTAATCCTGGTTTGATATGCATATAAAAATTTACAATGGACTCCTAGCAAATGCCATTAAGTATACCAAAAGTAAGATGCAAACCTAACATGCACAATAAATGTATGCAACATGAAAACTTCTATAAAATGCAAATAAATGGTTAAAGAAATATGAGAAAAATCAAGAAAAGGCAGGAAATACGAGGTGAATTCTGGGTTAGTTTGGTGGGATAGAAAGTAAAAAAAGGATTCAAGGTTGATTGGATAGAATAGGATGTAAGAAGGGGTGTCAGCAGTTAAATCTAGGCTAATAAGGTTGACCTTATGGGATCGATATCTATGTATAAGGTCTACCTTATATAAGAATGGGTCACTAATATCAGGGAAGAGATCAATTGAAGTCAAAAAAATGACTTCATCCTGAGGGTACTAATTTACAATGATTAGGTCCTTAATAAATTATTTTGGTTATTGAATCTCAGGACTAGACTTGATAATTGGGCTTTCTTTTAGTAGCTCCTCAAGTAAAATTCTGACTGAAATATCTAGATTCTCTACCTCTAACTGGTCTTCCACTACAGCTTGGGTGTGATCAAGGTCATCTAATTCTAGGGTGCCTTCTACCTGGGTGTTTATTGATTCAACTAACTATAAATCTTCTATGGAGAGCTCCTCTTCTTCTTCCTTATATTCATCCATTAAGCTCATATCAGCTTCATACACTTCCTCTCAAGGTCATCCTTGTGAACTAGTGGGGTGGTAAGAGGGGTTTGGCTAAGAAAAAATTGACTAGTGGCTGGGGTAGTAAAGGTGGGTCGACTAAGGGTTATGAGTTCATAGATTATGGTTTCATAGGTTATGGGCTCAGATCTATAGGTCAAATGGTCAAACCTTTGGGTTGCTTGATGATTAGATTGGGTCAATTGGTCAAATCTTTGGTCTACTTGGCCGAACCTGTGGTATATTTGGTTTTGGGATTGGGTCAATTGGTTCATCTGGGTATTGGTTTGGTCAAGCTTATGATTTAATTGTTCATTCATGGTTCTTATGAGAGTTTCAAGACTCGACTCCATGGTTGAACTGGGTTGGGGTTTGGGCTTTTGGTATTGGGTTCCTAGTCTTGTGGTCATGCACTCAACAAACAGACAATCAAGGTGAAATGATGCAACCAAGCATGCAGGGGATAGCACAAGCTAGGGTTTCCTAGACCTAGAGCCAAAACTGAGTGGGTTGACTCAACTTATACCCAACTCAATAACTAATCATTCCTCTGGCCAGGTAGGGGGAGGGAGTGTGGGAGGCCCCCTGCTTTTATAGGGACCCAATTAAAAACCACAACACCACTTAGGTCATTTGACTCTGGACCCCCAGCCTTAGACACCAGATTCTAGTAATAGTTAGTGAATTGAATGCACTAGTTGGCCCACACAATTCGGACCTGACCTGTTGGTGTCACCTAGTCTACTAGGATAAATTAAAGTCTAATTAATTTTAATTAAGTCTTAGGGGAGAATGTAAGGAGGTTGTTTTGGGCCCAAGATAGGTTACAACCTCCTGCCCTGATCTGAGATAGTGAAAGTGCCCTTAAAATTAGTTCAATGCAGATGATGACATTCGATGGTCCTGATACAATCTACTAACAATCAAAAAAAAAAAATATTTTTGTATTCTTTTATGAGGTGGGAAATTAGGTTTATGTTTATTAAGTTAGCAAACAAAATTAGGGCTTGTGTGAGGTAGGGTTTGGATGTTGATTAGGTTTGGTTTGATCAAGTATGCAAAACAGAATTTAGGGTTTGTTTGGAAGTACACTTTGATTCAGTTTTTGGTGCAGAAAAAATTCAGAAAAATAACAGGATAGGAAAATAACAATGCAAATGACCCCTACCAAATTTCATGCAATGAAAAATTTGGATGTTGATGCGAAACCTAGGGTTATCAGACTGTATGCAAAAAGTTCAGGATTCTGGTTAGGGTTTCTATGATGCCAATTTTAATAATCTTTTTGTTTCTTTAAAAATAATTAAAAATTATGATAATTATAATAACTAAATATATTACATGTCATGCAAATTTAAACAAAAAGTAAAGCCCCTAAGATGATTAACAAGACCAAATATTAGACACTTACTACAGTTGACAGGATGCAGAAAAAATAGAAATGCATATTTTTGTGTTTTTTTGTGAAGATGCAAGCTATCCTAAACTAGCTCTAATACCAAACTGATGTGGGATAATCCTAAGGATACCATGATGGTAGGAAAAATTAAAACTAATTTTTCTTATACATTTTTAGAATTTAATTTGTAGGCTAATAACCCGAAAATCAAGTAAAGCATAGTAGGAAACTAGTAATGCCAAGAATCATTATACCCGCATAAGGACTCATGCAAAATAATAAAATATAGGGTCCTGGAGATTGAGAAACCCTTGATTTAGGATAAAATACCTTCAATAAATCAGAAGTTAGGAGGGGGAAGGATTTTACCAAGCACCGATTCGAAAATCTGTTCGAAGCCGGGGTCACATAGCACTTGGGATTGTCGCCTGGAAGACAAGCCTTCAGCTCATCAATTATAGCAGCTATTTAGGATCAATCTTGGAGGAAAATAGGGCATCTTACTTGGAGGGGAAACACCATGGGGATCCTACAAGCATCAGAGGTCAGCAAGTAAACAAGTTAGAAAGCAAAATAAGCGAACTAGGGTTTGGGAAAGAGGAAATTAAGGTTTCAAAAGCTGGTGGTTGGAGGGGGAAGATGGCCACTTGATGATGGATGGCTTAGATCTTATTCTCCTTGGCATGTTAGGGTTTGGATGAGAGTGCTTTGGGATGGCTAGGTCTTGAATGAATTAGGACTCACAAACAAAACTCACGCACCTCAACACCAGAACATAAGAACACAACTTAACACAAAATTTCAGCAGGGTTTTGATTCATGAATAAAAGATTATGTACAAGAGGGAGAGGGGTGGGGTATTTATAGATGTCTCTCAAGTCCTCTCCTAGTAAGGATAGGATTACAAAGTTGAGTGGAAGAGGGATTACAAGTTTGCATAAAATTAGGAGAATACAATTTGAGTGAAAATAAAACTAGATCTCCTTTTCTTGAATTGAATTTCTCCCTTCCTTAGACTTGGTCAGAGGCACCTTGGGCTTGGTCTCTTGGGCTTGGACGCCTAAAATATAGTTGGGCTTGGCTTTAGGGTAGCAAGGGTCATCGTCCATTGATTTGGCACATGGGCTTATGGGCCCTGGAAGCTGGGGCACCCTAGTATCAGTATATTCCTTGGAATCTTAGTTCTGGAGCTCATGGGCTTGACTCCTGGGCTTGGAATCTCTTGGCCTGGGGTGCTGCCATATTCCTGGAATCAAGGGGTGCCTGGCATCTGGAATATACTGTGGCATCTGGAGGGTATCAAGGCATTTGGATGGCATGTGGGCATCTAGAAGGAATCTTAGACCCTAGGGTGGCAAACAAGGCCCAATTAGCTTATGTGAAGGCCTCTGGCTCCTGGATGAGGCCTGGTGGAACTCTAAAACTGTGTAACCTCCTCTCTTATACAAAATTGGATTGGTACTGGACTAATATACAAATACAGGACTCAATGACTGGACTAGGGTTGAGACAAATCAATTAGCCTCAACTTATTATAGGACTCAATCTTACTTGATTACAAAATTGTGAAACATGACTAAGTAAACTAGATAGGGCCTAGTAATCTGTGTTTGATCCTGGTGCCCCCACCACTCCTCTTGGTTCTTGACTTGAATGAAAATCAAAATTACAAGACTCAATGGACTGGACTGAAACACAAAAGGACTCAACCCAATGGACTAAGTGGACTTAATTAACTCAATTAACTAAGTGGACTCAATTGACTCAATTGATCACAAGACTCAATCTTTATTGCGAGACTCAATGGACTCAAATGGACTACAAAACTCGAGATATAATATACTACACTCTCAGGTCCCCTTCATTCCCCTAGAGTGGGGAGAACTCGACTCTGTCGAGTTTGGGTTAGCAGGGCTTCGATGGAACTGAATCCAAACAAAAAAGAGGCTTTGCTCTGAGATCTGTGCAACTCTGAAATCCCTACAGCTCTGAAATCCATGTAGCTCTAAAATCTGCATAGCTTTGAAATCCATGTGAAGCTTGAAGTCGGTAATAGTGAAAGGCAACTGCTTTCATGTTCATGCAGGCCTCCATCTCTCGACCTAACACACGATGAAATAGGGGAGGGACTCCTAGCAGGCTTTGTCGGCAACAGCACTGGGTGGAGGGGATGGCTAGACTCAGAGGAGGTGATGCTAGATTCGGAGAGGGACTGACTGGCAGGGACTCGATGGAGATGCCACGATTGGCTTGGTACGGGAGACTTCAAGGGGCACCGGCATGGAGCCGATGTGGGTGGCACAGGATTGTCAGCTCGGAGAAGACACGGGCAAAATAGGGGCATCGGCATGGTCATGAGCCGAGGAGATGGGCAGTGGAGCAGTGGGTTGGTGTTTGGCTGGAGGAGGGATCTGATCAGTGCTGTGAGGGGAGGAGAGGGCAGAGGGCTTGATGCTGTGGAGGGAGCGAAGGTGGTTCTGGCTGTTGAGACGAAGCCGGGAGGAGATCCGATGGTGTCGAGTGGATCTAGGCGAGGTTCTTCTCGGGGGTCAAGGAGAAATAGTGAAGGTTCTCCTTGAGGAGGGCGACCTTCTGCTGGACCGCAGCCCGCTACTTCTCCATCAAGGGTTTCTTCCACTTGCCGAATGATTTCCGGGAGTCAATTGAGTCCACTTAGTCAATTGACTCAATTGATCACAGGACTCGATCTTTATTACGGGACTCAATGGACTCAAATGGACTACAAGATTCGAGATAAAATATACTAGACTCTCAAGTCCCCATCACCGAGGGGAAAGACAATCCTTTTCTCTTCTTTGCCTTCCCGGGTCCCTTCATAGGAGATGGGGAATGTACCCTTTTCTCCTTCGAATCACCTGAAGGAGGCAGAGAAGGCTCACTAGCGACTATCACCTGTTAATGAGGACATTGGCAAGAAGAAAAAACTACAAACTAACAATTTTTGGTTTTAGTCCAATCATTTTTTTGGGTTCCCACCATGTTTGAAGAAGAAATCCAACTTCATGAAGCACCTCTTAAAGACTTCTAATTCCATTTGAATGAAGCAAGTATGAAGTGTTCAAGTCCACAAATAAAACTATTGAAGACCCCTTCATTTCCAAGTCCATGGGCTGGCCAAGATCATCTACATTGAAGCCCATCTTGGATTGGCCAAGCTATGAAGCATTCATCTACTTTGGAGCCTATTGAAAGACCAAACTTAAAAGGACATGTGGAAGGATTGGATGAAGACAAATGTTTCAAGGAGATAGCGCCACATGGAGCTTCTAGGACTTTCTCTTGTTTGGATTAGTTAGACTAGGAACTAACCATGTAATTAATTACCAACTAAATCTGAATTAGTTGGCTCCTTAACCAGCCCTTTTACTATTCATTGTGGCTGCCCTTGGCTTATAAATAGGACCAAGGCCTCCTCTTGTAATGCATGCAATATTTGAGTTGAATGAAAGCTTGCTAATTTGTCTTCTCTTTCACCTTGCCAAGTTCATGAGTTCTTCTTGGAGTTTTGAGTGTTTCTCTTGAAGTTTGAGTTGGAGTATTGAGTTTGAGTGAGTGCCTTGGTTTGAGAGACCTTAGTTCCATTTCAAAGCTTTTGTACCTAGGATTCAAGTAGTTCAAGAAGGAGGGGAAGTGCTGCCCAAGAATTTAGCAACCTTCTTCAAATCCCTTCACTTTTGTTTGTTGAATCATTCAGTTTCTTTCAATTCTTCATCACCACGATCTCACTTTGGATCATTTGCAGGTTTTTCTTGATGATTTGAAGCTGATGATAAAGGCTCCATGCCAAGGACCAAGCTCCAATGGAGAGTTCTAAGTAGGGAGTGTAGATCTTGTCTTTAGCCTTCAAATTCTTAAGTGATGAGTGCCTTCCTTCCAATTGAGCTTTCATTTCTCTTCATTGTTGGGAAAAGACCCTCTTGATCCTTAGATCTGAGATTCTTAAAGGTAGCTTAGCCTAGTTTGAGGGATTCTATGCCCTTAGTCCTACTTTTTATTTCCTTGAAAAAAAGCTTGCACAAGGGTGTTCAGAATTCTGCTCACCTAGTATTTAGATTAAAGTTCTTCATCTCTTCTATGCATGATTTTGGTCATATCTGGAGCTCTAATGCTAGTATGTTATTTCTAAGTGAGTAGATCACACCTCCACACACCCATCTCACCAAATTCATCTCCTATCAATTTTGGGTATCAGAGCTTTGTTTCTAGGTTAAGATTTGCAAGCTGCTAGAGTTCTATCTCACTATCTTCCGAGAATTCTATGATTTTTTGTATTTTTTATATTGATCAAAAAAATCCAAGAAAAATATTTTTCTAGTACCTTTGTGCTAAGATTTGAAATATAAAGTTCAAAAAAAATATTTCCTTTTTTTTTTGGATTTTAAAATATGAGTTCTTAGGTCATTTCTAAAGTTCTTTCCAGAATTATGTTTTTGCCTTCCATTTCATTTAATTGTCAAAAAAATACAAAAATATTTTTAGAAATTTAAAATTTTATATATGAGATCTAGATTCAAATTTTTATCATTTTCCATCAGAATTTTGAATTTTATAGAGGTTTATAATTTGGAATTTGAAATTTGAATTCAGGTTGTTAAGAGTTTGCTAAACTGTTGGAACCTTCTAACAACTGTATTCAAACTTCCTTCTCAACTAAGATTCAAATTAATTTGAAGTCAAAAGTTAAATCCTGAGATTTTAGATCTGAGATCTAACCAAGTCAGTTTTATTTCACATTTTTTGGGTTTAAAAATTTTAAATTTTGAATTTTCAAATTCAGGTTAGCTAGAGGTTAGTTGGATGCTGAAAATTATATTTTAACCACTTTGCCTCCAAGGATGAATTTTCTAATCAAATTTCAAAATTCAAAATTTTAAAATTGGTTGTTGGGATATAGGCTTCAATATTTGAATTAGCCAATTTAAATTTACATTATTTGAAATCTCAAAATTGGGTTAAAAAAACTCGTGTATTTGTGCTAAGTCTAGTTGATTGTGCTCCTTGTCTTGCTAAAATTGTTTGCATCCAATTTTAAACTATCTTAAGGGAAATCAATATTACATAAGGGAGGGAAGTCATTACCTTTCCTTAGCCCAAAACAATCACCCACATTTGCATTGACCTAAGCCATAAGTAAAATAAAGTAGGAACCTAAACTAGGGACACCCACGAGTCGGGTTCAAGTGCAAGGTAAGACAAAGTATTATTTGAGTTTGTACTTATTCCTTGAAATTGGTGTCCAAGGCTATAGGTCCAATGGCAAATGCCTTAAGAAAACTTGCGATTTTTAATTAGGATCTCACAAAAGTGAGGGGAGCCTCACACAACCCCACCTCTTACCTAGCAAGTGGATAGGATAATTACATACTTAAGTAATACCTAGTTAAGTTTTGTATTTTGCACTTTTAGGTCTAGGAACCCTAGAATTAGTTCTTGTTTGCTTGTCCATTGTATTGCTTACCCTTGTACTATGTACTATAAGCTAAGTCCACCCTCAGTCTGGTTATTAACCATGGACCCCAATCTTAAATTCTTTATGAGGACCCTAACTGAAAAATTTGATCATGTAACTGAGCAATTAAGGCAAATTAACAAGGAACTAGGTCAAGTCAAAGAGAGAATTGGGACCCTTGAAAAGACCCCCACTGAACTCGAGTCATCTAGGTCAATCCCAAGAGGACCAAGAGCCCAACATTTTGAGCACACCCTTGAGTACAACCCAAGAAGACTTCACCCTGATTTTATGGAGGAAGCTCGTAGAGCCCACTTCGAGCATGAGTCACCTAGGCCTACTCACCAAGCCTATCGACCTGATTTCACCCATGATCACACTCCTAGGCAACCCTAGCAGGACCGCTTCGATCAAGATAAAAGGATGATGAGGAACATTAGATTAGAGGCTCCTATCTTTGATAGAAGCTTGGACCCTAAGATTTACATTGATTGAGGATAGGAAGTACAGGTTTGCCAAACTTAGATTGGTCCGACAAGTTAGGTTATAATAGGGGAATGTCAAGAGAATAATTAGACAAAGGGGAGACATGTCCATAACCACCTGGAGAGCAATGA
Organism: Areca catechu; assembly: GCA_021397845.1. Lineage (NCBI taxonomy): Eukaryota > Viridiplantae > Streptophyta > Magnoliopsida > Arecales > Arecaceae > Areca > Areca catechu. The sequence goes on from CM038041.1 coordinate 76,164,235, forward strand.
AAGCTAAGCTTAAAGAAAAGTACCTTCCTATGTCCTACCATCAGAGATTGTTAGACTAATGGAAAAGATCATATCAGGGTACTAAGACTGTATCAAAGTACATTGCCAAGTTCGATGAATTTGCGATGAGGTGTAATATTGATGAATTAGAAGCTATGACTTTGTCCAGGTTTAGAGCTGGTATGAGAGGAGATTAAAAGGGAATTGTTTTTGAGAGAGATTATAGACCTAGACCAAGCTTACCAGATAGCCAGAGACTGTGAGAGGTTTCATAAAGGACCACTAGCCAGGTGATCCGAACCAAGTAAGGTTAGCACCCCTACTCAGAAACCAGGATTCAATCAGATGCGACTCAATAGACCCCTTCCTAGTACTCTAATAGGTCAAGCAAGTGATAAAGGTAAAGCCCCTCTAATTCAAAAGAGTAGTAACCCTAATGTTCAACGCTTTAAATGTAACAAAAAGGGACACTACTCCAACCAATGCCCTACCCATTCATTACACAGGAGAGATAGTTGATGAGAAGAACAAACCCATTAAGGAAATTGAAGAAGAAGTGTATGAGGCTGAGTCTAACTTGATCAATGAGTATGTTGAGGAAGAGGAAGATAATGATTATGAAGAGAATTTGGGTGTTGTTAGGATTTTAACCCAAATTAAGGAGGAGGATTGGAGAAGAACAAATATACTTCAAACATTTATCAAAATAGGGGATAAAGTTTATAAATTCATCATAGACAATGGAAGTTGTGTAAATGCCATATCCACTAAGGCCCTTAAGACCTTAGGTTCGACCCCTGTTCCCCATCCCAACCCGTACAAAGTTTCTTGGATAGATGCAATATCCATTCCAATCAAATCTAGATGTCAAGTTCCCATTCAAATTCAATCCTATCAGGAACAAGTCTGGTGTGATATTCTTCCCATGGAGGTAGGTAGTATCATGTTGCATAGACCATGGTTATATGACCATGATGTAACTTTATATGGTCAATCCGATTGTTGTGCCTTCACCCATCTAGGAAAGAAGCTTGTCATTAACTCGACCCCACCTAAGGACAATATCAAAAGAGGGTTTAGTGACTTGAAAGAGAAGAAGCAAAGGTTAAATTTAATTAATGACAAGGATGTGGAGAAAGAAATCAAGGAAGGATCATCCATGTGGATTTTGACCCTCAAGGAAGCCCAGAGACAAAATCATGAAGAACAACCTGAGGAGATAAAAGAAGGGGACCTAGAATTAATGTTAATCAATGATAAGGGTTCAAGACAAGAAATCATTAAGGAATCATCAATTGGAGTGATGACCTGTTAGGAAGTCCAGAAGCAAAACCTTAAGGAACAAATCCAAGAAGTCATAAAAAGTTTAGAGGAAATACAAGACAAACTTCCTGAAATTTTTTTTGATCACTTTTCATCTAGGGACCACCAGCATGCTATCAATTCAGTCCCACGATATAGGATGAACCCAATACAACATTCCAAGATGGCACACTTTTTACCCTGTTCATGAATTTTTGATATTTCTAAAGTGGCCAAACCATTTCTAGAAGAAGTGGATATGCTGTAGAACCTACCAAACCCTGCTATGTCAAATAGGGTTATCCGAGTCATCAGCAATTTTAGAAAGGCCTATGACACAAATCTAGAGACAAACTGAATTCTTTCATCCACCATTAGAAATTAGTAACCTTTAGAGTTTTTTTAGTATCATTTGAGTTTATTTTTATTTGAGCTTGTCATGCATAAGTGTCCAAATCAGCAAGAGTCATATGCATAGCATGATTAGCAAGAAAATCCGTTTGAGTAATGAGAGTTACAAGCATATGGCTGATTCTCATAGAAGGGCCGAAGAATTGAAGTAGGGAAGTAGGGAACTTTGTGATGATCAGGCTAAAACTTGAATAGTTTCCACCGAGAACTATGAAGAAACTCCACGCCCAAGGTGCAGGTCCTTTCAAAATAATAAAAAGAATAGGACCTAATGCTTATGTGCTGGACCTACCTTCTGACTTTGGCATTAGCTTTTAATATTTCAGATCTGGTAGATACAAGAAACCAACAATGATTCCCAATGAGTTCTTAGAACCTTATCCATCCCTTGACAGTGAACCAACCCAAAGTGTCCATCAGCCATACTACCAAAGTGGGGACAAAGAATTGAAAGGATATTAGATGACAAGATTGTCACTACCCGAAATAAAGATTACCAATGATACTTGGTCTATTAGCAAGGTAGACTTGATTCTGAAGATTTATAGATCACTTAAGAAGAACTACGAAGGATCAATCTAGATCTACTTGAATACTAACAAAGCCAAAATGATTCATACTCGTCAGGACCGAGTTCTTTTCACCCGGGGAGATTTAATGAGGATATTGGCAAGAAGAAGAAACTACAAACTAACAATCTTTGATTTTAGTCCAATCTTTTTTTAGGTTCCCACCAATGTATGAAGAAGAAATCCAACTTTATGAAGAACCTCTTAAAGACTCCTAATTCCATTTGAATGAAGCAAGTATGAAGTGTTCAGTCCACAAATAAAACTAGTGAAGACCCCTTCTTTTCCAAGTCCATGGGCTAGCCATGATCATCTACATTGAAGTCCATCTTGGACTGGCCAAGCTATGAAGCATTCATCTACTTTGGAGCCTATTGAGAGACTAGACTTTAAAGAACATGTGGAAGGATTGGATGAAGATAAATGTTTCAAGGAGATGGCGCCACATAGAGCTTCTAGGACTTTCTCTTATTAGGATTAGTTAGACTAGTAACTAATGATGTAACTAATTACTAACTAAATCTGAATTAGTTGGCTCCTTAACCCACCCTTTTTCCTCCCATCATGGCTACCCATGGCCTATAAAAAGGACCAAGGCCTCCTCTTATAATGCATGCAATATTTGTGTTGAATGAAAGCTTGCTAGTTTGTCTTCTCTTCCACCTTGCCAAGTTCATGAGTTCTTCTTGGAGTTTTGAGTGTTTCTCTTGAAGTTTGAGTTGGAGTGTTGAGTTTGAGTATAAGTTTGGGTGAGTGCCTTGAGTTTGAGAGACCTTAGTTCTATTTCTAAGCTTTCCTACCATGGATCCAAGCAGTCCAAGAAGGAAGGGAAGTGCTGCCCAAGAATTCAGCAACCTTCTTCAAATCCCTTCACTTTCCTTTGTTGAATCATTCAATTTCTTTCAATTCTTCATCACCATGACTTTACTTTGGATCATTTATAGGTTTTTCTTGATGATTTAAAGCTGATGATGAAGGCTCCATGCCAAGGACCAAGCTCCAATGGTAAGTTCTAAGTGTGGAATTTAGATCTTGTCTCTAGCCTTCAAATTCTTGAGTGATGAGTGCCTTCCTTCCAATTGAGCTTTGATTTCTCTTCATTGTTAGAAAAAGACCCTCTTGATCCTTAGATCTGAGATTCTTAAAGGTAGCTTAGCCTAGTTTGAGGAATTCTATGCCCCTAGATCCTACTTTTATTTTCTTGAAAGAAAGCTTGCACAAAGGTGTTCAGAATTCTGCTCACCTAGTTTTCAGATTGAAGTTCTTCATCTCTTCTATACAGGATTTTGGCCATATCCAAAGCTCTAATGCTAGTATGTTGTTGCTAAGTGAGTAGATCACACCTCCACACACCCATCTCATCAAATTCATCCCCCATAACCTATGGCTCATCATGGATCATCAAGCTTATACTAGAATATAGAGTCACTCTGATCAAAAAAAGCGAGGGTCAATTCATCAAATAGATGGTGAGGGAGACCTACCACAGGATAAAGAAATTCTTGTCATATAAAGGGCCTCCAACCAACTCTTCAATAGGAGAATGTCAATAAGGTGGGACCTATATGGTGTAGGCACCAGGATCAGACTGAGGCCCCTCAACCCTCTATGGATCTCAAAGTAGGATTTCAAGTTCATTTCGAGTCCTGTAATAAGGGTTTAACACTTGTAAGCCCAATTGAGTCCATTTAAGTCCTGTGATTAGACTTTAATTCATTTGAGTCCTGTATTCAAGGTTGATTCATACTATTAGGGTTTGAGAAAGTTTGAGTTATGTTAGCTCAATTGAGCCCTAAGTCAGTTTGTGTCTTGTCTTGTCTTGTAAATTTTGTTTTGAGTCAAGTCAAGTCCAAGAAGAAGAAAAGACTCAAGACCATGAAGGACCCAAGCCAGTGTGCCACCTCAGCAACCACATAGATTCCTAGTCAACCATCAAACTAGAGCATCCAGGGTTTTATAAAGCCGATCCAAGCCAAAAAAGGAAGCATGTTGCCGCCCCATATGGATAAGGATGGATCCCTACTCTTGTGCATGCCCATGAAGAAAGTTTTGGTCAGTCAAAGAGGATAAGCATGAATCCCCTAATTCATTCACAACATTCAAGGAAGGTTTTGAGCAACCCAAGCCCATTAAAGAATATTTTTGGCACCCCATGTTTGCCCCCTTGGCCACCCCCCTTGCTTCCTTATTTTTCTCAAGTTTTTTGGAAAATTATATGACACCTACCATGCATTCAAGAAGCACAATAGTAAGGGTTAGGGTGCCCCTTTTCATGAGAATTTATCATGTATTTTTTATTGTGCCCCAAGTATTTGGTCCCTACATAAGGACCCCTCTCTTGTAAGAATTTTTCAATTTTGATGAATGAAAGAATTAAGTTTTCTCTTCTAATTGCCTTTGTTCTTTGAGAACATCGACTTCCATGAGGGAGTGGATGAGAACCCTGGGTTCTATCCAACAATCAAGACCAGCATGTAGTCCACCTCCAAACCCTAGTCGTCTGCTCCAAACCCCAAGCTAGCCGCCCCATCCAAGGATCCCTTCCTTGGCCACCCCTTCTAACCCCTCCTTCCCTCCTTCCTTTCTTCAATCCCTTATTTTCCTATCTTCCCCATCTCTAATCTAGTGTGTGCACAGGTCTCTCAAGTGCCATAGCCTTTGGAGAAGGTTTGCCTTGACTTCGAGACCAGCAGATAAAATGCCGGCGCACCCGTGGGGTAACGAGCTTGTCTTCCAAGCACCTATTTGAGAGCTTGTGCGAACCCTTCATGGGAATGCCCTCATCATTGCCAGGTACGCACCCCCCTTCTTCCTAGTTCTAACATATTGAAAGAAAACTTGTCCTACTCAGGTTTCTTAACCCGAAGGTCCTATTTTATCTCTTTGAGGGTCTATTTCTCATGTTAGTAGCTTCGTAATTATTACTTGATCCATCTCCTGTCATCTTTACCTGTTTTTGGGAATTTAGGATCATTAAAATATGCAATATACTCCTACTAATCTTCGACATCTAGTTTGTCCCTCATCAGTTTGGTATCAGAGCGAGGTTTAGGACATGCTCTTGCGTGCTTTGATCTTAAAACTCAAGTATCTTGAGTGGGTATATGAAAGTTGTTGGCTTTGGCTCCTTAATTTTGATGATTAACAAAAGGTTGAGTATATGTTTGGACTAATGTTTCATCTCAAGATAAAGTTTCAGGACTTAGGTTATTCAGAAAGAGTACTAAGAGTAAAATGATGAAACCAAGCTTGCCTGATTTTGGAAAAGAGCTCTTCTACCTTAAACAAGATCAAATTTCTCATATTGAACCTTCTTGTTAAGAAGTAATTGACAAAAAAAACAAAGGCTTAGAGAAACTCAAGCATGGCACGCACCTCTCTAGAGTTTCAGAAAATTTCAGATCAGAGGTCGACCACCAGAGGTCGACACCTTGTCAAAGGTCGACCACCAGAGGTCGACTCATGAAGAAAAGAAAAGTTCAGCAAGGCCGGCACGGCAAAATTTCAGTGGCACGCTCCAGAGGTCGACCACCAGAGGTCAACACCTGTCCAGAGGTCGACACCAGAGGTCGACTCATAGCCTGAGAATTCAAACTGGGCAGAACTATGGTTTTCTGGATTTTTGCCTAAGATAAACTGGAGGTCGACTCATGAGGTCAACACTTGATCCAGAGGTCGACTCATGAGGTCGACTCATGGCATAACGGCTAGTTTTTCTGAACTTTTGATTTGATTTCTATCGGCCATAAACAGCCATATTTTTGATTGTAACGGTCTTGTGGAGTTGTTTCAGCTTGAATGAGGTATTTAACCTCCACCTAACTTCAAAAAGACAAGGAGACAAAGTGAAAAGGAATAGAGTGTAAGTACAAAGCCTTCAATCAATTCCAAGCCAAAAAGAGTGAGAAAACCAAGAGATTCCTTAGCCAAAAGCTTTCCATCTTTGAGGAATCCAACTTTCAAGTGTTTGGTATTTTGTGAGGTCCAAGATTCCAAGAGAAAGGCTTGAAGAGTCTCCATCAAGAGCTACATCAAATTTTTTTTTGCTCAAAAGGAGTTTGTCTTGATTTATTCATTGTATTCATATTCTTTTTGTCTTAGGCTAGTTTCAAGGGAATTTGAAACTAGTGTGAGGTTTGTTGGTGAGCCAATTGATAAAACCAACTAGGGTTGCTTGTAAGCCCGAAGCCAAAACAAGTGAGTTAGGTTTGTTGGTGAGCCAATTGATAAAACCAACTATGGTTGCTTGTAAGCCCGAAGCCAAAACAAGTGTGTAAGGTTTTGACTTGTGAGCCTGGTAAAACAAGTCGGCTGTAATCTAGAAAAGATTATAGTGGAATTTCCCAAGTGGAGCTTGGGGAGTGGATGTAGGTGCTAGGTGCACCGAACCACTATACTTCTTGTGTGTTTGCATTGCTTTACTCTCTATCTTCTTTTGCTCTTTAATTGTTGTTATATTTCATTGCTTCCGTTGCACAATTACTTGAGCACTATCACTCCTCACCTTTGAACTTGATAGCACATATATTGCTTTAATTTTTAAAATACCCAATTCACCCCCCCTCTTGGGCACCATATCTGGGCAACAAGTGGTATCAGAGCACCGGTACTCTCTTGTAGGTCCAACGATCTTGAGTGAAAGATCATGGCCGCCCCAATTAGAATGGGTGTAGTTGAAGGACAAGCATCAAATCGCCCTCCTTTCTTTAATGTCACAAACTACACATACTGGAAAACTCGAATGCGTATTTATTTACAAGCTGTAGATTATCATATATGGAGAGTAATTACTAAAGGGCCTCATCAGCCCACTCACATGGTTAATGGCATTATCATCCCAAAATCTGAAGAAGAATGGGATGACAATGATATCAAACAAGCTGAGTTAAATGCTAAGGCGATGAATTTGCTATTCTGTGCACTTGACCCTAGTGAATTTAACAGAATATCAAATTGTATTTCTGCCAAAGAAATTTGGGATACACTTGAGGTAACCCATGAGGATACACACCAAGTGAAGACCACAAAGGTGAACATGCTCATTCATACGTATGAGATGTTCAGGATGGAACCAACTGAAAGTATAAGTGAAATGTATACTAGATTTACCAATATAGTAAATGGTATGAGGAGTTTGGAAAAAATTATATCTAATGGTGAACTAGTTAACAAACTTCTCAGGTCTCTTCCGGCTTCATGGGATGCGAAAGTAACAGCCATAGAAGAAGCCAAGGATGTCAATACTCTACCTCTTGAACAGCTTCTTGGATCACTGATGACTTACTAGCTTTCACTAAAGCAGAAGACAGTGGACAATGACAAGAAAAAGAAAGCCATAGCCTTCAAATCCACTACAAAGGAAGAGTCAAGTGATGAATCAGAAGAAGAAGCTGATGATGATGAGACAGCCCTCATTATAAGAAAATTCAAAAGATTCATGAGAAAGAAGAAGGGCTTCTACAAGAAAAAGCCACAAAAAGGTGATCATAATAAAGATAAAGAGAAAGAAAAAGAAAGGGATCCACCCATCTGCTTCGAGTGCAAGAAGCCTGGACATTATAAAACGGATTGCCCTTTGCTTAAAAAGAGTCGAAGGATGTTGAGAAAGAAAGCCATGATAGCTACCTGGAGTGAGAGTGAGGACTCCAGCAGTGATGAAGAGCAGCAGGTAGTCGCCAACCTGTGTTTCATGGCCAATGAAGATAATGAGATAAATTCTGAACCTGAAATTGAATTTACTTTCAATGAATTGCATGATGCTTTTGATGATTTAGTTATGAAATATGAAAAATTAAAACTGAAAAATAAGAAATTAAGAAAGCTAAATCTTGAGCTTACCAAAAATTCAGAAAAGTTTTCAACTGAAATTGAAGATTTAATTCAAGAAAATAAGAAATTAACTGAACATGTAAAGACCTTGAAAAATGATAAGGATAATCTTTTAAAAGAAAATGATTCTTTGAAAAATAATAGAAGTCTTAAAACTAATGAGAAAATTGAAAAACAAAACAAAGAACTATTGCTTCAAAACAAGAATTACAAAGAAGAGTTAGAAAAAGTAAAACCTTTTGTAGAAAAGTTTACTTTTAGTTTAGAAAAATTAAGCATGCTTTTAAATAGTCAACATGCAGTGTTTAACAAAGCTGGACTTGGATTTAAGCCACACAATCAGCAAAAACTTTACAAAAACTTTTTCTTACCTGCATCTTCTAATATTACCTGCTATGCATATGGTAAGTTAGGACATAAATCATATATTTGTAATAGAAGAAAATTAAATACCTTTGGAAATATTTGGGTTCCAAAAGGAACCAATTTAACTAACCCTAAAGGACCCAAGATGACTTGGGTACCTAAAGTTTCAACTTGATTAATTTTTGCAGGTATACCTTGCAACCAAAAATAAAAGAAGAATGTGGTATCTAGATAGTGGTTGCTCAAGGCACATATGACTGGGGATGTGAAGCAATTCTCAACACTAGCAGCTATTGATGGTGGAAACGTTACTTTTGGTGATAATGGAAAAGGCAAAATCGTCAGAATTGGTAAAATCCATATCACCCCTAATGCTTATGTAGATAATGTATTATTTGTTGATGGCTTGAAGCATAATCTTTTAGCATTAGTCAATTTTGTGATAAGGGTTTTAAAGTAATTTTGAATCATCTTTGTGCATGGTATCTAGTCTAGATGTCGATGGCATCAAGTTCACTGGTCATAGGCATGGAAACATTTATATGGTTGATCTTGATGATCTAGCCATGGAAAGTGGTCAATGCCTAGTGGCTAGGGAAGCCAAGGCAAGTGAAACTTGTTGGCTTTGGCATCATAGGCTAGGGCATGCTAGTATGCAGTTGATTTCAAAATTAAGCAAAAAAATCTTGTAAAAGAATTACCAAAACTGACATTTGAAAAAGATAAGATTTGTGCTGCATGTCAATTTGGAAAATAAACTAAATCTACTTTCAAACCTAAAGGAGTAGTATCTACTACTAGATCCCTTGAATTATTGCATATGGACCTCTTTGGACCAACCAGAACAACTAGTTTGGGAGGTAAAAAATATGGGCTAGTAATTGTAGATGATTACTCACGATTTACTTGGGTAATGTTTTTAGCTCATAAAGATGAAACATTTTCAGCTTTTGTTAAATTTCATAAAAGGGTTTCAAACGAAAAAGATCTCACTATTGTTTCTTTGCGTAGTGATCATGGAACTGAATTTGACAATCATGATTTTGAAGCTTTTTGTAATGAAAATGGCATTAGTCATAATTTTTCTGCACCTAGGACACCTCAACAAAATGGGGTGGTAGAAAGAAAGAACAGGACACTTGAAGAAATGGCACGCACAATGCTTACAAAAATGATTTACCTAGATATTTTTGGACAGAAGCCATTAATACTTCCTGTTACATTTTAAATCATGTTTTAATTTGACCTATTTGAAGAAAACACCATATGAGCTTTGGAAAAATCGAAAACCGAATCTTAAGTATTTTCGTGTATTTGGTTGCCGTTGTTTCATATTAAACAATGGCAAAGACAATATCAGTAAATTTGATGCCAAGTCAGATGAGGGTATCTTCTTAGGATACTCTACTTCTAGCAAGGCATACAGGGTCTTCAACAGAAGAACTCTTCTGGTTGAAGAATCAATTCATGTAGTGTTTGATGAATCTAATAAAAATCTTCTAGAAAAGAAGATTCTATTGATGATGAAATAGGTACAAAGAAGCTTGAACATTTGACAATCAATGAAGATGAGCCCAAAAGAGATGATGATCAAGAAAATGAAGATCAAACTCAAGAGATCAATGCAACTTCACCAAAACCTTTACCTAAAGAGTGGAGGTATGCTCACGGACACCCCAAAGAGCTAATAATTGGTGATCCATCAAAGGGAGTAAGTACACGCTCTTCTATTAGAAATGTTGTGTTTATTTAGCTTTTGTATCTCAGATAGAGCCTAAGTCAATTGAAGAAGCTGAAAAGATTGTAACTAGATTAATGCTATGCAAGATGAACTAAATCATTTAAAAGAAATAATGTTTGGACTTTAACTGAAAGACCCCTTAATGTTTCTGTAATTGGCACAAAATGGGTTTTAGAAATAAACTTGATGAACATGGTATTGTAACTAGAAACAAGCTAGACTTGTTTCTAAAGGCTACAACTAGGAAGAAGGATTGACTTTGATGAAACCTTTGCTCCTGTTGCTAGGCTAGAAGCAATTAGACTTTTACTTGCTTTTGCTTGTTTTATGGATTTCAAGTTATTTCAATGGATGTTAAAAGTGCTTTTTAAATGGATTTATTGAAGAGGAAGTTTATGTTGAACAACCTCCTGGTTTTGAAAGTCATGAATTTCCTAACCATGTTTTTAAATTGCATAAAGCATTGTATGGTTTAAAGCAAGCTCCTAGAGCTTGGTATGGTAGATTAAGTTCATTTTTGATGAAGAATGATTTTTCTAGAGGTAATGTAGATAATACATTGTTTTTGAAAAAGAAAAATGATGATCTCTTAGTAGTACAAATCTATGTAGATGATATTATGTTTGGTGCTACTAACGAATGTCTTTGTCAAGAATTTGCAAAGTTAATGCAGAGTGAGTTCGAGATGAACATGATGGGAGAACTCAACTTCTTCCTCGGACTCCAAATTAAGCAAACCAAAGAGGGGATCTCCATCAACCAAGCCAAGTACACAAGGAAATATTGAAAAAGTTTGGATGGAGACTACCAAACCAATAGGTACCCCTATGAGCTCTTCATGTAAATTAGACAAAGATGAATGTGGTAAATCAGTAGACCAAAAACTATATAGAGGCATGATTGGTTCGTTGCTATATCTAATTGCCAGTAGACCAGATATAATGTTTAGTGTTTGTATGTGTGCACGTTTTCAGTCTGCTCCTAAAGAATCACATCTCTTAGCTATAAAACGTATATTTAGATACTTATCTGGGTCAATTGAAATTGGTCTTTGGTACTCTAGAGAGTCATCAATGAATTGATTGCATATTCTGATGCTGATTTTGCTGGGTGTAAACTTGATCGTAAAAGTACTAGTGGAACTTGTCAATTCCTAGGAGTTAATTTGATTTCATGGAGCAGCAAGAAACAGAATTCGGTTGCTCTATCTACGGCGGAAGTCGAATATATAGCAGCTAGAAGCTGTTGTGCTCAGATTCTATGGATCAAACAACAACTCGAGGACTTTGGCATCAAACTAACTAAGACACCCATAAGATGTGATAATACTAGTGCAATCAATTTAACGAAAAATCCTGTACAACATTCAAGAAGCAAACATATTGAAATAAGACATCACTTCATAAGAGATCACATTCAAAACTCTAATGTGTTGTTAGAATTTATTTGTACTGATTATCAATTGGCTGATATATTCACAAAACCATTGAATGAAGATAGATTTTGTATGATCAGAAGAGAACTAGGAGTCATTGATCCTTTGCTTGAAACTCTTCAATTTTCATCAAAATTCCTCAAAAATGATTTAAAAATTTCTCAAATTTGTTTAAAGCTTATTTTCTAAATTTTATCAATTTTTCATATTTTACCGAATTTTATTTTGGCTAATTTATTTTTGGAGGTTGACACTTAAGTTTTCGGAGGTCGACCTTGAGGTCGACCCCTGAGATTTTTAGAGGTCGACACTTAAGGTCGACCCCTGAGAATTTTTAGAGGTCGACACTTGAACGGAAATCATCTTTTTAAAACCCGTCCGCAAGCCTATTTCTTCTCCATTTCTTTCCATTTCTCCTTCGTGTGGTCCCCCTCCAACTTCCCTAAAGCTCTAAACAGTGGATTTCCAACCCTCTCCTTCATCTTTTTGGATAATCTTCTCCTCTCCTCTTGTTCTCCTTTGAACCTAACCGTTTTTGACCGTGTTCTTGGTTTTGGACAACCGAAAGCTTTTGCTTCTATCTACCCTCAATATCAGTTGTTTTTCAATTAAAATCACTTATTTCCCTCCTCCGTTTCTTGCATTTCCTCCATTTACTCTCGATTTTCTCCATTTTCACAAACCTATCTTACCATTTCACCATTTCTTCTTTTGCTCAACCCGTGAACCTCTCTTCTCCTCTCTTTTCTTGGTTCCTTCCCTCTTAGCCTTGCATTATCCTACTTCTCCCTAATTTACCCCTCTTCCATCCATATGGGTCCAAGAAAGCACTTGGCAGTGAGAAAAGGAGAATGGAACAAGGCCAAAGTAGCACTGAGCGATGAAGAAAGGTCAGACATGAGCGTGAGCCGACCCTAGAGCCACCTGCACCAGTGCCAGCCAGCTTAGTATGGAAGAGCATTGCGAGTAGGAGGCGTGTGGACATACCTTTCTGGGATCAACATCACTTTTTTTATAGGAGATGTGCTGAGAGATGTAGGTCTGGTTCACTTCTGCACGATGACTGAGAGATTCTACCCAGACCTCATCAGGGAGTTCTATGCATCCATGGCCACTGATGGCATTGGATGGTCAGCTACTGTACATGGGATCGAGATTCCAGTGACACCAGAGGTCATCAGTCGTGTTTGGAGGATTCCACTTCATGGCACAGCTGCCACTTCGATCAGCGACAGAGAGCATGCCTTCAGATGTATTCTAGAGCGTGAGGATGTTAGTGGCATTTCCACAGTAGCCGCTAACCAGCTTTCACTAGAGATGAGAGTGCTGCATCATATCATCGCCCGTATCTTGATTCGGAAGAGCGGGAGGTTCGACTTTATCACTGAGCATGAGCTGGTGTTGATGGTGTCCCTGAGACAGCGGACTCCCATCAACCTTCCCAGGATCATGCTTCAGCAGATGGGTGAGGCAGCATCTCACAGGAGACTAGTTCAGCCATATGGTATGGGACTGACACAGCTATTCAGGGAGCATGGAGTTTCATTTGATGGTATACCTTTCAGTCAGCTGCAGCATACTGATACATATAGAGAGAAATCCCTGCATAGGATGCGATTTCGACTGATTGGTGACCGTTGGGTGCGACGAGAGTCTGGCCAGGAGCCAGATGAGGAGGATGAGATCCGAGCAGCTGAGGCAAAGCCTTCAGAGCCTACTGATCATGGTACACCTCCTCGCCCAGCACCAGAGTCAGAGATTGCGGAGCCTGAGCCATTCATGCCACCACCCTCATCAGCTCCAGCACCTACTGCCATTGCTACACCACGGAGGACTACAGCGAGGATATCGGACTTTGAGCAGAGAGTGACTGATCACATTTCAGAGGTCCGGACAGAGATTGCTGGTGTACGACAGGAGCTACACAGTTTGCGGATCCACACAGATATGCGCATTGGAGCTCTCTCAGCTAGTGTAGATGTAGGATTTCGACAGTTCCTCAGCCTACTGAGATTGGCATTGCCACCAGGGACTATAGATCCGACAGTATCTCCTCCACATTCTAATGATGATGATGATGATGGCTCCAGTGGATACAGTGACAGTGATGGAGATCAGCCTGGAGCAGGTAGCTCTGATGTTCCACCTGCAGATCCGATTCCAGAGATTCCCCCTTCTACTGATCCTCCTTCTATTGATCTTCCCAGTATAGATCCTCCAGCTACAGATGTGCCAGTAGATACTGAGTTTACTGAGTCACTTTTTGAGACTATTACAGGGATTCTGGATGATAGAGATGAGCATACAGAGACAGATATTGATGATCCCACTGCTTATGAGCTAGTCAGCAGGCACACTCCAGCTCAGTCTACTCAGCATACTAATCCATCTACTCCTTCTGCTACTGCTTCTGTTAGGACACCTGTGGAGCCTTTTCCTCGGACCTATAGATCTCGTAGGACTACCCCTAGGTCTGGTCCCTCTCTGAGGACTCGGAGTCTCACTCATAGGACTCCAAAATTCTCATCTAGGATCTCGGCTCCTATCTCTTTTGATATACCTTCTGATGAGGAGTAGCCTCATAGATTTACTTGATGTATGTTGTACTTAGTTTGCTTTGTATGATCTGATGTATCATGTTTTGTGCTTACTATGTAAGCAATTTTGTAACTGAATACATTATATACTTATCTACATTGTGATATTTTACTGTCTAATACCAGCTCTTAGCATTTATCTTTTTAAACCCTCAAGTTAGAATGTTTTTATATTGAATGCACAAATTGAGGGGGAGCATGTGTTTTATGCAACTAAGTACTTCATTGTAATGGAACATAAGTTTCCTTAATATATCTTTCACTACAAAAAATGGACATTTTGATTCTTGACAAAAAGGAGGAGTAGAGTATAAGTAAAGTATATATGAGATTCTCATGACTCTTTCTTATGAGTAGAATATGTATATATAGTATGTATATATGGTTCTTATGATTCTTATGACTCTTTCATGGAGTAGAGTATAGTAAAGTATATATGATTCTTATGAGTAAAGCTTGTATGTTTTTTAACTTTTTGACTCATTAGAATGTTTTCACAAAAAAGTAGATGATAGGTAAAATTTTTATGGTATACTCATGCATGTAAGGATTCTTTGAAAATTTTTATTATTGCTATATTTTGCTTTTGGACTTAATTGCATATATACTCAAGATTTTGTCATCATCAAAAAGGGGGGATTGTTGGCTTTGGCTCCTTAATTTTGATGATTAACAAAAGGTTGAGTATATGTTTGGACTAATGTTTCATCTCAAGATAAAGTTTCAGGACTTAGGTTATTCAAAAAGAGTACTAAGAGTACAATGATGAAACCAAGCTTGCCTGATTTTGGAAAAGAGCTCTTCTACCTTAAACAAGATCAATTTCTAATATTGGACCTTCTTGTTAAGAAGTAATTGACAAAAGAAACAAATGCTTAGAGAAACTCAAGCATGGCACGCACCTCTCTAGAGTTTCAAAAAATTTCAGATCAGAGGTTGACCACCAGAGGTCGACACCTGTCAAAGGTCGACCACCAGAGGTCGACTCATGAAGAAAAGAAAAGTTCAGCAAGGCCGGCATGGCAAAATTTCAGTGGCACGCTCCAGAGGTCGACCACCAGAGGTCAACACCTGTCCAGAGGTTGACACCAGAGGTCGACTCATAGCCTGAGAATTCAAACTGGGCAGAACTATGGTTTTCTGGATTTTTGCCTAAGATAAACTGGAGGTCGACTCATGAGGTCGACACTTGATCCAGAGGTCGACTCATGAGGTCGACTCATGGCATAACGGCTAGTTTTTCTGAACTTTTGATTTGATTTCTAACGGCCATAAACTGCCATATTTTTATTCTAACAGTCTTGTGGAGTTGTTTCAGCTTGAATGAGGTATTTAACCTCCACCTAACTTCAAAAAAGACAAGGAGACAAAGTGAAAAGGAATAGAGTGAAAGTACAAAGCCTTCAATCAATTCCAAGCCAAAAGAGTGAGAAAACTAAGAGATTCCTTAGCCAAAAGCTTTCCATCTTTGAGGAATCCAACTTTCAAGTGTTTGGCATTTAGTGAGGTCCAAGATTCCAAGAGAAAGGCTTGAAGAGTCTCCATCAAGAGCTACATCAAATTTCTTTTTGCTCAAAGGAGTTTGTCTTGATTTATTCATTATATTCATATTATTTTTGTCTTAGGCTAGTTTCAAGGGAATTTGAAACTAGTGTGAGGTTTGTTGGTGATCCAATTGATAAAACCAACTAGGGTTGCTTGTAAGTCCGAAGCCAAAACAAGTGAGTGAGGTTTGTTGGTGAGCCAATTGATAAAACCAACTAGGGTTGCTTGTAAGCCCGAAGCCAAATAAGTGTGTAAGGTTTTGACTTGTGAGCCTGGTAAAACAAGTCGGCTGTAATCTAGAAAAGATTATAGTGGAATTTCCCAAGTGGAGCTTAGGGAGTGGATGTAGGTGCTAGGTGCACCAAACCACTATACTTCTTGTGTGTTTGCATTGCTTTACTCTCTATCTTCTTTGCTCTTTAATTGTTGTTATATTATTTGCTTCCGTTGCACAATTACTTGAGCACTATCACTCTTCACCTTTGAACTTGATAGCACATATTGCTTTAATTTTTAAAATACCCAATTCACCCCCCTCTTGGGCACCATATCTGGGCAACAAAAGTATACTGTCACGGCCCATGGGAATAATGAGCTTTGGCCGGACATGAGTCCCTTGGATTCAAAAGCTTCATCATCTTAATTTCTGCATACTTTAATTTCTACATTTATTAATTTCTGCATAAGTAATTTCCGCATATATAATTCAGCTCATACTAATTTCAGCATATATTAATTTCAGCATACTTAATTCCTGAATAGTATAATTCAGCATCTTCAATTTCTGCATCTTAGGTTCTGCATATTAAAATTCCAGCAAGATTAATTTCTGCATATTAGGACAAAAACAGAAAAATATGAAAACATTGCTTGCTTCATTAGGGTTCATATGTGTTTGCATCATCTTGCATAAAACACCTTAAGGGCACTTCTACTATGTCAGATTAGGGGAGGATTTGATTACCTTTCCTTAGCCCAAAACAACACCCTGCATTCGATCCAAGCCTAAACAAAATCGAGTAGCAACCTAATACATCTTAGGAACACTAACAGGTCGGGTTCGAGTCTTGTGAGAAAACTAGTGCACTCAATCCTTCAATTATTACTGGAAGTTGGTGTCTAAGGCTAGAGGTCCAATGGCAAACGCCCTAAGCGGACTGGCGGTTTTAACTAGGATCCTGCGACAAGCAGGGGGAGCCTCCCACCACCCCTTCTCTTACCTGGCTAGTAGAAGGATTAATTATTGAGTTGGGTGTAGTTTAGTTGACTCACTCTACTTGGGCTCTAGGTCAAGCAAACCCTAGAATGCATAACTCTATGCATTGCATGACGACTAGATCAGGAGTCCACTATCATCAGTCCCACCCCAACTGGTTTACCATGGACAAATCTCAAAGCTCTGATGAGGACCATGACTGAACAATTTGCCCAACTAAACAATAGGTTTGACTAACTGGATAAGCAATTTGAAAACCTAGAGAGAATCTGTAGGACCCGTACTAACCCTGGTTTACCTAAACCAACTCCCCTTGAACCATAACCCATCGACCCGAACTCAATAAGTCCCGTTTCTTTTCAAGGCAAACATTGAAGAGGAAATACCATTGGGCAGGACCAGAATTGGTTGGCCAAGAAATTACTCAAATTGAGATATATTGGAAGGACAATTAGAAAAGATCCTGAACCCACTAATGAGTATGAAGAAGAAGTGTATGAAGCTAAACTCCACTTAGTGGATAAATATGAAGAACAGTTAGAGGAAGAGAGCCATGACACTGACACTATAATGGCTTTACTTGAGGAAACCCTAGAAGAGAACTAAATTGTAGAGCCTAGTCCTAAAATTCAAAAACCGAGGAGTTTATTAAGGACATGGTTTCTTTAATCCAGTATCCTCAGGTAAAGCCAGTCCTTTAGCCACACTTGAAGATCTCTTTCCTGAAATTACCGATTTATCCTTCCATATAGTGGAACTTTTGTTACCGTAGATCAATGTCCACACCCTAAGGTCATCCTCATGAGTCAAGAGCCAGTCGATGACTCCTCCTATTTCTTACCCTTTCTTGAGCCTTCCAATGTTTCTAGGATCATCAGGCTACATTTTGTTGAAGTTAATAGGTTGCATCAATTCCTTGAGAATGTTAGTTTGCTACCAACTTCTGGAAAATGCTGTGGCATCTATTAGGAGTATATGTCAAATTTTCATCTACATGTTACCCACCAACCAAAGGTCAAACCCACAGCTATGGTTAAAGGCTTAGTTTTTTACCTGCATGTCATTAGGTGTTGATATGAGTCATTTACCCTTCATGTTAGAGATGCATAAGAGATTAGCCATAAGATTAACTTAAGCAATGACATTTATAGAATTTGGCTAACTCCTGAAAACGAGCTAAGAAATTTGCAGAGGGGGATTACACAATGATTAGGCTTAGGCATGAGTGGTTTCCATCGAGGATCGTGAAGAAGTTACATACTCATTGAGCTGGACCCTTCAAAGTGATAAAAAGAGTTGGTCCTAATGCCTATGTGCTCGAGTTACCACTCGACTTTGGCATTAGCTCAACTTTCAATATCATAGACCTAGTTGAGTACAGGGAGCCAGCAATGATACCCAATGAGACTTTTGGACCTAACCCCACCCTTGAAAGTGAGCCCATCCCTGAGTGGCCTCCCATAAATTAGCCTGAGAGAGGAGAAAAGATTGAGCGTATCCTGGACGATCAAGCCATTACCACTTGAGGCAAAGGCTATCAATGATATCTGGTTCGTTGGCAAGGTCAACCCGAGTCCGAGGATTCATGGATCACTCGAGAAGACCTGCAGTGCCTTGACCTAGACCTTTTGGAGCAATACCAAAGCTGAATCGACTCATACTCAATAGGGTTGAGTTCCTCCCACCCGGAGAGAATTGGTGCGAGCACCAGGATCAGTGTTGGGGACATCGAATAGCCCAGAACTTGAAGTTAGCCCAGCCCAGAACCTGAAGCCAGGCCAGCCCAGAACCTGAAGCTAGCCCAGCCCATAACTAGAAGCTAGCCTAGCCCAGAACCTAAAGCCAGCCCAACCCAGAACCTGATGTCAGCGCCAGCACGAATCTTGAAGTCATCATCAGCATGGATCCCGGAGCAACATTGATCCTGATGCAGCACCACTCTTGTATTTAAATTTAAGAATAAGTTATCAGAATTTTTAGGATAATTTAGGATTTATCTTATCTTATCGATTGTTTAGTTTATTTTAGGATTTATTTTATCCCTTAGTTGGACTAGTTTGTTTTTTTTAAACAAATAGTTTGAATTTGTTAGGATTGGGATTGAGATATTTGAGATCAGGATATCGATATCTTAGATTAGTCTTTTTAATTGGTTTATCGTTCGAATAAAGAATGGCAAAGAAGATTATTTTTGAGGTGTGAATTGTCGCTCCGTAAAGGAGTTGTTTCTCCGAGAAGGAGAAGGGCGAGATGCGCAACCTTTGTTTCTCCGGGAAGGAGAAGGGCCGGAAGCCCAACCTTTGTTTCTCTGGGTAGGAGAAGGGCATGAAGCCCCAACCTTTATTTCTCTGGGTAGGAAAAGGGTGGGAAACCCTACATTTTTTTTCTCTTGCCAGATTGTTCTTCGTCTTTCCTTTTCATCTGTGTTCTTTCCATTTTCCCCCTCTCTGTTCCCTTTCTCCTTCCAATCTGTGAATCACCACCGAGCCATCCCCCGGATCCGTTTGAACACCATTGCCCGGCAAGCCTACGCCCATGCCGAAGGAGCATGCCCTCCTCTTCGTCACCATCATCCCAATCCTACCAGAGACATCTCCGTCCCATGTGTTCCCATGAAGGCCCCATCTTCATGCCGACCTTCTTCCACTCGAGAGCAGATCTCCACACGATGCCCACAACCATCACCTTGTGCCACCAACACCGATTCGAAAGATTTAAGCCCCGCGGTCGAAGTTCTCGTGGTGTGGACACCAGGGCTAGAAAATATCAACAGGTTGAACCCACATCCTTGTGGATCACCTGTAAATAAAGCCCTGGACCCAACACCTTTTACCATGTAAATATTTTATTTTAATTCTATTATTTTGGGTTAGTTAGGGTTAGTCCCTTTTTACCAACTGTAATTAGGATTTTGTTATTTAGCCTTTTGGGCTAAACCCTTTTTACCATATTGATCAAAACCCATTAATTGGTTTTGTCAAACCCTATTGGGCCAAACCCTATTTACCAATTTATTCTTTTTATTACATGAGGTTAAGCCTTTTGATCAATTGATCAATTAGGCTTTAGTGATTTGGTTTCGAGTCTTATAAAAATTAGTTATTGAGTCCTGTATTACAAGGGGGAACCAATTGAAGACCTATGTGACTTCATGTGCATCCAATTGAAGACCATGTGCTAGCCTAAGACAAGCCATGTGCTAGGCCAAGTCAATTTGTTTTTGGTGCCACCTTTCAAGAATTTGGACAACACCTACCACATCATCAGGGCACATCAACACATGTCTTATTTGGACATGTCATTTTGAGACAAGAATACATGCCATGTCACTTTATATTGGACATCCCACATGCCATGTTTTTTTTGGCCACTTGAGAAGTAATTGGCACCCACATGAGAAGACTTCATTCCAGCTTTTTTTAAGATGAGTAACTAAGAAGGTTTCTTCCTAATTAGCACCATCCACTTCATGCATTCCATGCCAAAATAAGAGAAGTTGCCAAGCACTCTAGCCTCTTCCTTGATGCTATATTCTAAATAATTTCAACCAAATTATGTAAAGTGTTGGAGGTCCAGGGTTTCTACTTCCAATATTTCAATCAAATAGGTTGCCAGCTGCTTAAGTTCCAAGAAACTCAAGAGTTCACAAAAACTCTTGAGTCTTTTCCTATGCAGACTGAAAAATCCACTCACCTATAGAAGCCCATGTCATCCAGACTCCAAGAGTCCAGCAACCAAGGCCAAGTGATGAAGCATCTTGACCCTACATCAGGCCAGATCACCCTATCTCCATTTTGGCACCCATTTTGGATGAGAAGCTCATGGTTGTCACCCACTTTTGAAAGGAGTCCAGATCAGCCCAACAAGCATGAGTCCAGGCCACCTAGACAAAAATTCCAGGAGTTGTAGTCCAAGGGAGAAAAAGTCTACTGTTTGAATCCCTTACACCACTGATTGTGGGTATATAAGTACCCATCAACCCCTTATAATTATATTCATTCATTCATAAAGAAAGAAAGTTATTCTGCCAAAATTTTTTCGTTTGCTGTGTGCATCGTGGGGTGTGAGGCCCTTCTTTTGTTCTACAAAACATCGCATGGTGCGAGGCCCTACCTATCCAGCCGACAAGAAACCCTAACCATCGCTCCTAACCCTTCCCCTTCCTTCTTTTCTTTCTTTGCTGATTCCTAAATTAAGTTTTCTTTGTTGAGTGTTTAAGGTGGTCAGGAATCGAAGTCAAGTATTCTTGCCTCGAAACCAGCATCGCGCAGAATATCAGAGCCCGGGATTGAGTTCTTGAAACCCTGCCATGAGAATCTTGAGAGTCCAGCCAGATTTGCAACAGAAAGATGACCTTACATTAGTAAAACTTAAAACCTATTTCCTTCTCTTTGATCTCTAAATAGTTGATAAGTAATCCCTAGTTTACGGTGTTTCTCAACCACCAAGTCATGTTTTCTAGTTACTTTGTAGGTTTACTTGTGCGGGTAGTAAACTAGAACTAGTTTCCTTAATTGCATATTTCGAGAGTCTTCTTTAAAAATCTGAAAATACATAAAAAAAAATTATTCTCTGCTAATTAGGTCTTAATAACAGTAATTTATGTTTAATTATTTTTCCCACATCATCTCGCCCTGGCCTCCTCCTTCCATCGATCCGACACAGCTCAGATATGCTTGTGCCCCACCGGATCTCCTCCCTGCCTCCCGTCGGCCACCCGTTCCCTCCACCATTTGCCAGACCATGTCCATCGCTGGCCAAGCCACCCAATCACCGGACTATCACCATCAATGGAGTCACACCACTACCTTCATGCTGCCACCGCCTTCCCAACACCGTCACCGACGAAACCCACCGAACTTCCCTCCGAAGGCCCCCTCATTGGTCCGCACGATCGTGAAAGCATTCACACGATGGTTAATGCAAAGCCAGCTTCCCAATGCCAACTTCAAGCATAGGAAAAAAAAGAATAAGAAAAGAGAAAAAAATAGAAAACAAAGTGAAAACAAAATATGAAAGAAAAATATAAAAAAAGGGCCTTTATTTGAAGAAAAAGGGATTGTTTGGCCTAGCTTAAGGGTCATTTCCTAGTGACCAATGATCCACCCTCTAAAATAATCTTGATTAGGGTTTGTCTCACATTAGTTTTGGTGTCAGAGCGAGGTTTAGGTTAGGTTAGTAAATTTTATTTTAATTGTGTTTGCATTATTCGTATAAAAAAAAAATCAATCTACAGGCCATGCACATCCTGGAGCCAGAAGATTGCTGAAGCCTCACTCAATAAAGTCAAGTTCGCCACATCTCAGAAAAATGATGGGGACATCGACTAGCCCAG
Organism: Areca catechu; assembly: GCA_021397845.1. Classification (NCBI taxonomy): domain Eukaryota; kingdom Viridiplantae; phylum Streptophyta; class Magnoliopsida; order Arecales; family Arecaceae; genus Areca; species Areca catechu. Next base: position 76,186,581 of record CM038041.1, read on the forward strand.
AACTTGAAGCCAGCCCAGCCCAGAACCTGAAGCCAGCCCAGCCCAGAACCTGAAGTCAGCCCTAGCACGAATCCTGAAGTCATCATTTGAATGTATCCTGGAGCAACACTAATCTTGATGCAGCACCACTCTTGAATTCAATTTCAAGAATAAGTTATCAGAATTTTTAGGATAATTTAAGATTTATCTTATCTTATCGATTATTTAGTTTGTTTTAGGATTTATTTTATCCCTTAGTTGGATTAGTTTGTTTTTTTAAACAAAAGTTTGAATTTGTTAGGATTGGATTGAGATATCTGAGATCAGGATATCGATATCTCAGATTAGTCTATTTAATGGTTTATCGTTCAAATAAAGAATGGTGAAGAAAATTATTTTTAAGGTGTGAATTGTCGCTCCATAAAGGAGTTGTTTCTCCAGGAAGGTGAAGGGCAGGAAGCCCAACCTTTGTGTCTCCGAGAAGGAGAAGGGCATGAAACCAACCTTTATTTCTCCGGGTAGGAGAAGAGTGTGAAGCCCAACCTTTATTTCTCCGGGTAGGAGAATGGTGGGAAACCTACATTTTTTTCTCTTCCCAGATCGTTCTTTGTCTTTCTTCTTCATCAGTGTTCTTTCTTTTTTCCCCCTCTCTGTTCCCTTTCTCCTTCCAATATGTGAATCAACCACCGAGCCATCTTCCCGAATCCGTTCGAACACCATCGCCTAGCATGCCTATGCCCATGCCGAAGGAGAGTGCCCTCCTCTTTATCACCATCATCCCGATCCCACCGGAGACATCTCCATCCCCTATTTCTCGTGAAGGCCCCATCTTCGCATCGACCCTCTTTCGCCCGAGAGCAGATCTCCACGCGATGGCTGCCACCATCGCCTTGCACCACTAACACCGATATGGAAGATGCAAGCCATGGCCGAAGTTCTTGCCCTGGCCTCCTCCTGCCATCGGTCCAACACAACCTAGATCAGCTCATGCCCCAATGGATCTTCTCCCTGCCTTCCGTCAGACACCCATTCCTTCGCCATCCATTAGATCAAGTCCGTCGCTACCCAAGCCACCCAATTACTAGACTGTCACCATCAATGGAGTCACGCCACTGCCTCCATCCTGCCACCGCCTTCCCAACATCATCACCAGCGAAACCCGCCAGGCTTCCCTTTGAAGGCCCCCCCATTGGTCCACATGATCGTGAATGCAAAGCTAACTTACTAATGCTGACTTCAAGTGTAGGAAAAAAAGAATAGGAAAAGAATAAAAAAATAGAAAAAAAAAGTAGAAAAAAAATATGAAAGAAAAATATTAAAAAAGGGCTTTCATTTGAATAAAAAGGGATTGTTTGACCTAGCCTAAGGGTCATTCCAAGTGACCAACGATTCACCCTCTAAATAATCCTGATCAGGGTTCATCACACATCAATTTTGGTATCAGAGTAAGGGTAACGGTTAGGTTAGTCAATTTTATTTTAATTACATTTGCATTATTTGTATAAAAAAAATCAGTCTACAAGCCTTACGCATCCTAGAGCCAAAAGATTGCTGAAGTCTAACTCGATGGAGTCGAGTTCTCCCTACCTCAAGGGAATGATGGTGACATTGACTAGCTTAGAACATAAAGCTAGCCCAGCCCAGAACCTAAAGCAAGCCTAGCCCAAAACCTGAAGCCAGCCCAGCCAAGAACTTGAAGCTAGCCCAGCCAGAACCTGAAGTCAGCCCCCGCATGAATCCTGAAGTCATCATCAGCATGGATCCTGGAGTAGCATTGATCCTAATGCAGCACCACTCTTGAATTCAAATTCAAGAATAGGTTATCAAAATTTTTAGGATAATTTAGGATTTATCTTATCTTATCGGTTGTTTTTTTTGTTTTAGGATTTATTTTTTTCTTAGTTGGATTAGTTATTTTTTAAAACAAATAGTTTGAATTTGTTAGGATTGGGAATGAGATATCCAAGATCAGGATATCGATATCTCAGATTAGTCTATTTAATTGGTTTATCGTTAGAATAAAGAATGGCGAAGAAGATTTTTTTTGAGGTGTGAATTGTCGCTCCATGAAGGAGTTGTTTCTTCGGGAAGGAGAAGGGCGAGAATTCTAACCTTTGTTTCTCCAGGAAGGAGAAGGGTGGGAAGCCCAACCTTTATTTCAACGGGGAGGAGAAGGGTGTGAAGCCTCAACCTTTGTTTCTCTAGGTAGGTGAAGGGTGGGAAACCCTACATTTTTTTTCTCCTATCAGATTGTTCTTCATCTTTCTTCTTCATCTGTGTTCTTTCCTTTCCCCCCCTCTCTATTCCCTAACTCCTTCCAATATATGAATCAACCACCGGGCCATCTCCCGGATCTATTTGAACTCCATCGCCCGGCATGCCTATGCCCGTGCTGAAGGAGCATTTCCTCCTCTTCGTCACCGTCATCTGATCCTGATCCCATCGGAGACATCTCCATCCCCTATTTCTCATGAAGGCCCCATCTTCATGCCGACCCTTTTCTACCCGAGAGCAGATCTCCATGCGATGCCTACAACCATCACCTTGCACCACCAACACTGATCCAGAAGATGCAAGCCACGGTCAAAGTTCTCATCCCGGCCTCCTCCTCCCATTGGTCTGACACAACTGAGATCTACCCATGCCCCATCGGATCTCCTCCCTACCTCCCGTTGGCCACCCGTTCCCTCCGTCATCCATCAAATCAGTCTGCTGCTACTCGAGCCACCCAATTACTGGACTGCCACCATCAATGGAGTCACACCACTACCTCCATGCTGCTGCCACCTTTCCAACACCGTCATCGATGAAACCCACCGGACTTCCCTCTAAAGGCCCCTGTACTGGTCTGCACGATCGTGAAAGCATTCACACGATTGTGAATGCAAAGCCAGCTTTCCAATGCTAACTTCAAGCATAGGGAAAAAAAAAATAGAAAAAAAAGTGGGAAAAAAATATAAAGAAATATAAAAAAAAAGGCCTTTATTTGAATAAAAAGGGATTGTTTGACCTAGCCTAAGGGTCATTTCATAGCTACCAATGATCCACCCTCTAAAATAATCCTGATCAGGGTTCATCCCACATCAATCAGACAGAGGCACCAAACCCTCTATGGATCTCATAGTAGGATTTCAAGTTCATTTCGAGTCCTGCAATAATGGTTTAACTCTTGTAAGCCCAATTGTGTCCATTTGAGTCTCGTGATTAGACTTTAATTCATTTGAGTCCTGTATTCAGGGTTGATTCATACTATTAGGGTTTGAGTAAGTTTGAGTTATGTTTGCTCAATTGAGCCCTAAGTCAGTTTGTGTCTTGTCTTGTCTTGTAAATTTTGTTTTGGGTCAAGTCAAGTCCAAGAAGAAGGAAGACTTAAGACCATGAAGGACCCCAGCCAATATGCCACCTCAGCAGCCACATAGATTCCCAGTCAACCATCAAACTAGAGCATCCAGGGTTTCATGAAGCTGATCCAAACAATAAGGAAGCATGTTGCCGCCCCATATGGATAAGGATGGATCCATACTCTTGTGCATGCCCATGAAGAAAGTTTGGTCGGTCAAAGAGGATAAGCATGAATCCCCTAATTCATGCATAGCATTCAAGGAAGGTTGTGAGCAGCCCTAGCCCATTAAAGAATATTTTTGGCACCCCATGGTTCCCCCCTTGGCCGCCCCCCTTGCTTCCTTATTTTTCTCAAGTTTCTTTGGAAAATTACATGACACCTACCATGTATTCAAGAAGCATAATAGGAAGGTTTAGAGTGCCCCTTTTCATGAGAATTTTTCATGTATTCTTTACTTGTGCTCCAAGTAATTGGTTCCTACTTAAGGAACCCTCTCTTGTAAGAATTTTTCTATTTTGATGAATGAAAGAATTGAGTTTTCTCTTCTAATTGCCTTTGTTCTTTGAAAACATCGACCTCCATAAGGGAGTGGGTGAGAGGCCCGGGTTCCGTCCAGCAATCAAGACCAGCACACCAATCCACCTCCAAACCCTAGCCATCCCCTCCAAAACTCCAAGCTAGCCGCCCCTTCTAACCCCTCCTTCCCTCCTTCCTTTCTTCAATCCCTTATTTTTCTATCTTCCCCATCTAAAATCTATAATGCGTGCAGGTCTCTCAAGGGCCACAGCATTTGGACAAGGTTTGCCTTGCCTTTGAGACCAATGGATAGAAAGCCAGGGCACCCAGGGGGTAATGGGCTTGTCTTCCAGTCGCCTATCTGAGAGCTTGTGAAACCCCTTCATTGGAATGGCCTCATCATTGCCAGGTATGCTGATGAGGGACGAAACTCTAACATGATGCATGCAGATGAATGACATGAAAAGTATAAGAAAATCAGATTAAAATAAACAATGATTTCAGATTATGTTATTAATTTATTCCCCAAAAAATGACTAGACTAGGTTAGGGTTTCATGCAACAGTTAGAATTCCTACCCACATGCTAGAACTATCAAAGAAATAAAGCAAGTAAAGCATCCAAGGTCTAAGAAGGCCATTAGGAGCATGTTCACCTTCAATAAATCAAACAAAAAGAGATGAAAATTAGGTTTAACATACCAGGCAATGATTTCTAGTTGCTATGGAAGAGATCGCTCTGCTCAGATCAGTGGCTATATGATCCGGGCACTTCCCTGCAAATCCACCAGCTTTTTATCAGCTTCGTTTGAGGGCAAAGAAGAATTCATCTAGAGGGTTTGGCACTGGAGGGATGCTGCAAATGTCAAAGGTTAGAGGTGAACAAGAAGGAAAAAATAAGAAACTTGAGATCGGGTTGAAGGATGATTGGAAGATGGAGTTGTAGGGGGTTGGCGGCCTTGGAGGAAGCTTCGGGCATCTGGATCTTAGAGAGGGCTGATGGTTCATCTTAGGGCTCTTGCTTAGATGGACAATGGATAGGGTTTAGGGGAAGAGCAAAGGAGGTTTGGCGGTTAGGGTTTGCTCATAAGAAAATAACTCAAGTCTCTCACACACTTCCAAAGAACACAAATTGTCACAAGAAAAATTCACCAGAGTTTTAATTCATGAATGAGATTAGATTACAAGAGGGAGAGGGGTGGGGTATTTATAGATTCACCAGGGCCCTTCCCTATCAAATGGATTACAAGTTTGTATGAGACAAGGAGTACAAGGTTTAACTAGAATTAGGGTACAAAGTTGATGAAATTAGGAGGCCTTAATTCTAATAGGACTTGGACTTGGACTCCTGTAGAACTTGGAAGCTTGACTTTTCTCCATGGGCTTGGCTGGGATGAAATCCTCTTGAGCTGCTTTGACTTTTCCACTTCCTGGTGGGCTTGGATGAAATCTTTGATTGGGTCAAAGCCTAGGCATCTTGGACTGGTCAAAGGCTTGGGCGCCAATTTCAATGGGCTTAGGAGAGGAGGGCGCCATGGGCTTGAAGGCTTGGATTGGGCACCACTTCTTTGGGGATCTAGACTAGGCACCATTCAACATGTGAGCTTGTGGGCTTGAGGCACCTAGGGCCTGGTATGCTAGGGTGCCATCTCCTAGAGGACTTGGGCGACATGTAGGGAGTCCAGATGTTGGGTTTGTGACTTGAGTGTGGGTCCAAGGGTCCTCCTCTTAAATAAAATTATATAGACTCAAAAAGGGCTAACTAACAAGACTCAAAATAGGCCTAAATAAATAAATGGACTCACTAAACAGATAAACAAGACTCAATGGACTAAACAAGGAACTTTCACTGACTTAATGAACTCAATGGCTCACTTTATTACAGGACTCACAAAATTTGGACTTCATTACAGGACTTCACAAAAGTTGACCAATACATGACTTAGAGAACAAATTGAAGCTTGAAGTCTATGTCTGATCTGATGTCCTCATCATATGTACCCCCCTTCTTCCTAGTTCTAACATATTGAAAGAAAGCATGTCCTACTCGGGTTTCTTAACCTGAAGGTCCTATTTTATCTCTTTGAGGGTCTATTTCTCATGTTAGTAGCTTCATAATTATTACTTGATCCATCTCCTGTCATCTTTACCTATTTTTGGGAATTTTGCATCATTAAAATCTGCAACATATTCCTGCTAATCTCTGGCATCTAGTTTGTCTCTCATCACTATATAGGTGATGGCTTATCCACCATGATCTACTCTGACTCTTGCAACATCGAAGGATCTAGCAATCGTGAAGGCTCCGCCTCACCCTAGCATGTAGGAAATATTCATGACGATGGAAACTGCAAAGAATAACCAGACTTCTAACCCTGCTGTTTCATTGGATTAGCTAGGAAGCTAACCCTTTGTGAGGGGAGATGTAGCACTATCCTTAGAAGGCCTTTACTTGAAAGAAAAAGAGGAATACTCTCGCCTTGGGCTCCATGCGGTAATGGACCATCTAGCTAAAAACCACCATGGCCCTCTAAGCATTGGGACCATGTTGCCTAGTGGCCTTTCCAAAGAGGGGGGTGAATTGGGAATTTAAAAAAATTTAAGCAAATAAGTGCTCTTTTAGTGTGGAAAGTGCTGTGATTAGAATAATTAAAGTAGAAGCAAGTAACAGCAAAAAAGGCACAATCACAACACAGCAAGTTTATAGTTGTTCAGAGCAACCTCATTCCTACCTACTACCCAAGATACCACTTGGGATTTCCACTATAGTCACCCGAGGAATATAGCCGGATTATTTTACCAGGCTCAAAACCCAAAACCAACTTGGCTTTTCAACCGAGCTCACCAAAAACCCAACTTGATTTTGAACAGGATCACCAAGAACCTACACTTGGTTTTTAAACAGGCTCACCAAGAACCTACACTTGGTTTTTCAATCGGGCTCACCAAAACCCAACTTGGATTTACAACCGGGCTACCAAAAACCCAACAAACTCACAAAGGAGTAGAGAAAAACCAGCAACTAATTGACAAACCAAAGTTATCTAATGGTTGCAGTTGCAGCTCAAAGGAAGCCTTCTTAATTGCACTTGAATGCTTCTTGATGGCTTCTAGGATTCCTCAATGAATGCTTCAAGCTTCATATGAGAGTTGGTGAAGACTTGAAGGCTAACTTGAATGCTCTTTAGTGCCCTCTTTGCTCACAAGCTCATTTGAACATTAACTGCTCATTAACCTCTTCAAAGGTGTGTCCAAATCCCTCATTTATAGAGTCGTGTACTCTTCTCTGGTATATATAGCCATTGTAAACCGTTGGGATTCAAAATATGACCGTTGGAGATTGATTTGATTTTAAAAAGCAAGTTCTACAACTAGCCATTACATGCCTGGAATCGAAGTTTGAGTCAGCTCGGATGATTTGAGTTGGCTCGAATCCTCAGAGTAGTCGAGTCTCACTATGGTCGAGTCACCTCGCCTTAGTCAAGTCAGCTCAGATTCTCAGGGTCATTGATTCCTTACTCTGGTTGAGTTAGCTCACCTCAGTCGAGTCGGCTCGGATTTTCAAGTCTTTGAAATTGTACTCTGGAGGAGTCGGCTCGTCTTAGTAGAGTCGACTAGCCTAGCTTGTTCTTTCAAAACTGATTTTTCCTGGACTTTGGAGAAGTTAGCTCGGATTACTAAAGGATTGACTCAGATTCCTGATTGAATGGTTAAGTCAGCTCAGATTGCTTTTGGGTTGTTTGCTTGTCTGATTCAAGAAATGATGCTCTGGATGAGTCAGCTCGGGTTTCTTCGAGTTGGCTCGAATCTCTGTATGCCAGAATCCTTCATGCATGCTAAAACTAGAGTCAGCTCTCCTTACTCGAGTCAGCTCGAATGAGTTTTCCATAAGATCTTCAACTCTTCTCCAGAAATCATCCAGCAGCTTTAATCACTCAAGACACTTTCCAACTAAACTAATAACAGATTCTAAAGAATTTTGAGCTTGAAAAATACATAGAAGCAACCCATTTTTATGAATACTACTTTAATTTTTCTTTGGGCTCTTCTTTACATGATACATTTACAACACTACACATGACATATAACAAGATTGTAGGAGTTGTGATTAAGCATTAAAATCATCCTACAAAAACTTGTAAAGCACTTAAAAAGTAGTTAGTAACTCAAGTGCATGCTCCAATGTTTTGTTATCATCAAAATCATTCAAGGGGTCAACAATCTTCCCCTTTTTGATGATGACAAAACACCAGGCATGGATAAAACTTTATAGTTACTGTATGAGTATATTTGGAAGTAAGTATCAACATGTATAAGTTGTATACCGAGAATGTATTTGAAAGAATTAGAACATATTGATAATGTATCAGAGCCTTTGAAATAAGTTCAACATGTATCATAGCCTATTCAGAGCTAATAGTAGTAGATAGCCATTAAAATTATATCAGAGCAATTTGAAAAATTATAAAGATGCTTATCAGAGCAAATATGAGCAAATATCTCCCCCTATTTCATTCATTAATTGGCAATGTATCCATGCATATACAATTCAATAATATCATTCTCCCATTCAATATTTCCATGCATTATTCTCCCCCTTTTTTTCATTAATCAAAAAGGTATTCAATTAATTGCTTAAATTTTGAAATAGAATGAGAAGATTATAAGCATTGTTTGAGATAATTTCACTTTCTCATAAAAATTGTGATAATCTAATATAAAATCATCAATGCACAGATAACATGCAAACACAATAAGTACGAAATAGATACTTTCATTGCTTTCTAAGTTTTCATTACAATTATAGAAGTTTAGAAGCAGAAACACTAAAAACTTGCCTACTCACTATCACTAGGTTCTTCTATAAATGGGTTCAGAACTACCATACCAAGATCTAGGATGACTAGAAGAACCCCTACCCTAGTAGAAGGTCCAGTATAGTGACGTGATGGCTGTGTAGAATGAGGTGGTGGCTATCTTGGAGTGGAAGAACAGGCTCCTCTAGTAGAAGAAGAGAACTGAGACAAGAATACCCAAACTGTGCTAAGCTCAGTCTGAATCTTCTTTAATCCCTCATGGAGTGCAATGATCTCCACTAGTGGAAGAACAGGCTCCTCTAGTGGTGGCTGGTTTTTGCCTGAGCATTGGCAAAAGCCTCTGCTGAACCTCTCAATCTACCAAACTCAGCCCAATGAATCCCCAGACCTTTAGTGTAGTCATCCTCCATCTTCCTGGTCTCTTCTAATGATCCCATCTGATAAGATAGCTCCCACAACTCAGATATGAACTCCTCAATGCTATGAGCTGCAGTCTATTGGATATCATCAGATACTGACCTGAAAGAATCTGTAAGTGACTGTATGTCAATCTGTGGCTCTGGTCTGGCAGACTCAACTGTGTCCACCCTGGAATGTAGCTGTCTCAGCTCTCCATAGATCTCCTCAAGTCTAGTATTGATGGTTTGATGAAGCTCGCCAAACATCGATCCAAAAGTGCTCATCAGGGTCTGAGATAGCTGTCTCATCTGCTATGCAAAGAAGGCATGAGACACAGATGGTCCTATGGTATCTCTAGACGATCTCGGAGTAGGTGTAGTAGTCAATATAGGTGCTGGTACTGCTACTGATGGTATTGGTGAAGCATGATATGCTGATGGTGCTGGTGCTGGTGAAGTCCTAGGATCCCAGCTCACTCTATAACTGTCCATCCACATCAGTTCGTATGTCCTCATTACCTCTATCAATTGTATCAGTACCAATAATAGAGTCCACTGTCTGATCATCACCCTCATCCTCATTTGAAGTGGCTCCAGCTCTTTGATCTGATGCCTTCTTCAACCAAACTCCTTCAACCTAATGGTAACCCATCCATTGAAGTGATTTAGCTAAATAAGTATCAGTATGATGTAATAACCTACTGTCCTATCCATTAAGCTCAACACCAAAATGTCTGAATATGAGTGTGAAGGCCATACCATATGGTAAACAAGCTTTGGCCTTCCTAGCTGCATCTCTCATCTAAGTCAGCATGATGTATGGTAGATTGAGGGCCTCCCCCTCAATCGTATACCTCATGAAGACTAAATCTCTCTCACTGAGCCAATCAAATCTACTGGTACGAGGCAAAAAGATTCTACTTATTATGTTATAAAGTAGCCTCATTTCTAGGGATAAGACATTCACCTTTACATTAGAAACTGATAGAAAAATGCCCTAAGAGCCAATCATTGTGTGGGCCTTTTTATAAACTTCCAACTCATGTATGACATCATTATTTATAATAAAGGCATTTGATTCATCATATACTGTTGTATCATGTTTTTGACTATGATGAACCCCATAGAGTAGGGCAATGGAATTAGGGTTATGATAAAATAACAGTGAGACCTAATTCCTATAAACCCTAATCTAGAATGTTCCTAGTCATTGGACCATCGATTCGGGGATCGATGAATCTAGTAAGACTAGCTTATCCTATGTATGCTCAGTTGATGAGGGTGGTTGGTCTCATAGCCACTTGTGTAGAGACACTAATACAAGAATAAGGGTGTTCATTAGGTTATGAATACACTGAACTATCTGCACCGAGACTATCTTATGGAACTCTTACTCATTGTCAAAAGATAGGTCCCAGAGTAGAAGTTGTGCATGTGATCTTCAGACCTAAGGTCACCATGGTTTCTTGTGCACACTAAGCCATACTTTGGTTCATACTCATTCATGGCATTGTGACATGTACGGGGTGTTCTGGGTATGGTGGAAGGTGTACGAAGGATGTGAGTGGACCAACAAGGAATTGATCAATCCTGGTAAGAGGATATGTTATCCCGTGTAAATTCTTTGATGAGTGACTCAAGGAATCCTTGCAAAGTGGGATGAGATTAGAAGTAGCTTCTAATCAATCATCAACTGAGTTCTCATGATTGAGCTGAGATTCAATATGATTAAGTACTAGGGTTTGACATTTATCCATATTCATCACTTAATTGGGATAATAGGAGATAGAAAGATTGAATTGCACGGTAACTTACTACTGAAGGATATTTTGATAATTTCTACCAAATTTCTTATATTTTAGATAGGCATGATACATTGCTAGACATCAATATTATCTTGTGGGTTTTCATGAACCAATTAGATTGGTTTCATGAGTCAATTCGATATGTGATTCGAATTGGATAATTAGGTGAGCCGATTTTACCTAATTAGGTCAATCGAGTTCGATCGGATCGAATCGGCTCAAACCTAAACCACTAATAGCTAGATGTGGAACCCAATGGGTCACACACAATAGAGAGTTGGCCAAGGAAGTCACTCATGGTTTAATTAGAGTCATGGGATCCTAATTGGTTTGCTAGATTGCATACTAGCATATGTAGGCTAACCCATTTCCTGACCCAATTAAATTGGGTCCTATTGCTTGCTAATTATGCTAACTAATTAAGGAAAACCTAAATTAGGTTGAGTCCTAAGTGGGGATAGCCAAATCAGAGCTTGATTTGATTTTATTTTGGTATTTTGGATGTCTTATTGAAGAGTCCATTTAAGTTGGGACTCTAGATGCCAAAATGATACCTTGGCATTCAAAAAGGCCTAGAAGAGTCTATAGTCCTCTGATCTGAAAAATATTTATATGGATGGAAAGAAGACTTAATGCTCTTTCTTTTGACACCTATATTGCATGTACTTTGACTAGTCAAAGGTTGCATGGGGTGTGGATAAAGTTGACCATGAGATTCTTGGTGCGCGCGGTAGATGAAGGTGCATGCAGAAGGACAAAAGTCCTGCAGATGAAACACTATAGTGTTTCATTTCAAGGGGGTGCCTTCTCATCTTACCCCATGACTCTTGGACATGTTTGACCAATCAAGGCCTTTTGAAAGGGCATGAAAAAGGGATGAAAGAAAAAGCGCGCGTGAAGAGACATGTCTCTTCATGTGGCGCGTGCCCTAAAGCTGAGTCCTTCTGCTTTCAGGACTCTTTATATTCTTCGATGTTTGGAGATTGAAGAGGTGCCTCTTGGCTTCTTAGGGACCAGTACTTGCTTTGTGGCAACTCACAAATTGTACAGGAAAATGGACGGATGCCAATATGTCTTTTGGTGCACGAGGAGACATATTGGATATGATTTTTCAATCTAATAGCCTGTTGGAGGACATATCTAATAACCTGTTGGAGGACATATCACACGCCCCTCTTAAAATAATAAATAGGGGTGGTGATATGAGTTTCAGATCTTCTTTACATCGTAAAGATATTCTGAGTGTTCTTCCACTTCTCCCTCCCTCCTTCTTACTTTAGGACAAGACTTGTCTTGTTAAGACAAGGTCTTTTCTACTAGGACAAGGCTTAGTTTTAGGACATAAGCCTAAGGGATCCTAAAGGAGGGTTGTCCTAAAATCAAGAGTAGTTTAAGACTATGTCCAGAGAGCCCTATAGTATGACAGGGTATCCTACAGTGGTCAAAGGTCAAAAGGTTGATAAAAGAGTTCTATTGAAGCAAGCAACCCCGGTAGGGATTCTTCCTTGGTACCATTCTCATGTGAATTATCGTTGGAGTGCTTGCACTTGTGAGCCTCATGAAAAGCATTGGATTTTAGCAATCCAGGTATGTATTATGAATTCATTTATGTTTCATTGATTGGTATTGCATGAGGGGTTCCTGGATATTAGGATTTTCTTGCCAATTAGGGTTTCATGCTTAGAATTTCAGTTTTGAAATTCACTTCCGCATGCTGCATGATTCCCGGCACCCTGAAAGGGATATGCCCTACAAGCCAATCTATGTTGTATCTCCCAAACCATTATAATTGACAATATTCTAATAAAGGCATTATTTTTGTCATACGCTGTGTTTATATATATGATGAACCCCATAGATTAGGGCTATGATTTTAGGGTTATGATGAGATCATACCAGTGAGACCTAAAGTCTTAAAACCTTAATCTAAAATATTCCTAGTCAAAGGAACCCTGAGTAGGGGATCAGGGTTTTTCCGGTAAGACTAGCACATCCCATGTATACTGGTAAGGGTGACTGCTCTTACAGTCACTTGTGTATGACACTAATACTAGGATGTGGATGCTCATTAGTGAATGAGTTTACTGATATAATCCAACTTGAGAACATCTAATGGAGTCTTAGCTACATGTCAATGGAAGGTTCTCATGGTGGGAGTGGTACATGTAATCCTTTGACCTGAGACTGCCATAAGTACCTTATGTACATGAACCCATCCTTTGGTTTAAACCTAATCATGACATTGAGTCATGCACATGATTGATACTGGGAATGGTGAATTGTATATGAAGGTAATGAGTAGGTTAACAAGGAATCGATCACTCTTAGTAAGAGGAGATTGCATCCTGCTAGTTATCAATCGGATGATGATTCAAGGAATCTTTGATCAAAGTAAAGATATTGGAGATGGTTTCTAATATTAATATAATTGAATCATCAATATAAGATTAAGCTATAAATAAATATAATATTGGATTTGACATATATCTATATCCATAATTATATTTGGGTGCAGGCTGATCGAAAGATTTAATAATACGGTAACCTTGTACTGAAGGGTAGTTTTGGTATTTCACCAGAATTTTCATATCTTCCGGGTAGACATGACACGTTGCTAGACATCAATCTTGTCTTGTGGGTTGATCAAATTTAACGATCACTTATTAGGAAGAGTCCTAATTGATCAAGTCGGGTAAGCTCGATTTGACCTAAATCGATTAGAAAGAGTTCTAATCAAGTTAGGTCAACATGTACTCAGACCTACTGCCGGCTGGATATGGAATCCAATGGGTCACACACTTAAGAGGATTGATCAAGAGTTTAATTTGTAATTAAATCATCTTTGCAGGATAACACTCTAGCTGGTGTTGCAAACCCTTGCTTCTATTCGAATTAGATTCGAATTAGGGTTCCGAATTGGATCAATTTGGGTTCTAATTGGACCTAATTAGACCCTAATTGAATATATATAGGACTTTGGGCTAACCCATGGCTAAGACTACATCTTAATTAACACCCAAGCCCATCAATATAGGCCGCCCAAGATTTTGTGCGCGTAGGTAAGAGGAAATACTCCACGCGCGCATGGACTCTTCATGCGCGCGTGAAGTCTTCTTATTTCACCGCATTTTTTTTCTTCTTGGCCAGTTATTCCCTATTAGCGCATCTCCTAATGACCATTAGATGGTCATCTAACAGTTTAGGGGATTTTGAGAAAGAAAGAAGTCGCTAACTCTTCCCGGTTGCGCGAAATAACATCTCTTCGGAGACCGAAACATCACGACTTCCTTCTTCTTAAGACTTCACGACTTTTCTTTTAGTAAGAGCCATGACTTTGAATCTGAAGGGCCGTGAGAAGGAAGGAGAGGGCGTGAGAAATGTGGAAAGCTGGGAGAAATAGTTTACGGAGAGTTGTGAAGACATCTTTTTGTAGTCTATTTAAGGAACAGAGGCTTCGGGTGTTTTTCTGATGTACGACAGAAGTCTTTTTATTTTTCTTTCCTTTCCAGGAGACTGATTCCTCCTTAGCTTGTTTAGGACACAAGAGTTTCCCTTTTACAGAGTTTTCTTCTCTGTTGAAACTCAAGTCTAAAACAAGAGATAGGAAGAATCTCTCGATCGGTAAAAGAAAAGAAGATATACTCCTTTTATTCCTTTTTTTTTTTCACATCAAGACATTAGTGTCTTAAATCCTCCTCCTCCTTCAAGACAAGAGTGTATTCTCAGGACAAGGTCTTAAGAAAGGGAGAGGAAGAAAAAGAAAGGAAGTAAGAAGTCCCTGTCGTGGAGTTTTTCCGCCATAGTCCTCTTGAGTTCTAGGAGAAGAATTCAAGTGAAGGAACTTTTGAAGAAGCAAGAATCTTGATCTATTTTCTTGTGGATCACCATTGGAGGGTGGACATTTGGATGCCTGGTGAATTCGAAAGGGTCATTCAACATCAAGTTTTGATTCTACATCAAAATTGGATTTAGCGATAACAGGTTGGTGTCCTAATTCTAATAGTGTAGGTTTGCATGTTTTTCATATGTTTTAATCCTGAATAAGGAGATCCTGGCTAAGGGTTTTGGTGTAAATTTCATCATTTTGAAATTATCTTTTCCACTGTGGCGCACTGGAACCTTTCAATATCTGGTCAAGCCACTGACAGAGATGAGGATATAGCAGAGAAAAAGCGCATCTTTTCGGGTAAGGCAGGGCCCTTAGAGCCACCTACTGATATGCTTGAGATATAGCCCGAGTCTTCAGCATAGCTAGAGCCAGCTCCTTAGCTTGAGCTAGCATGGTCTGATATCCCTAGAGTTTCTGAGAGTCTAGAGGATAGGGTCACTCGTATTGAGACTGAGTTGATGATCATTCGTCAGCGAGTTGACACATTTCATATGGAGATGAGAGAGAGCCATCGAAGACTGAGAGATGGGATCTCTGCTTTGAGTGGACCCTCTTCTAGGAGTGTTCTTGATACTTTTGCTCCATCTAATTCAATTCTAGTACCACCTACTCTGGGACCAGTTTGGATGATGATGATGAGACTGACTCTGATGAGTTTGACATGGTAGATTTGATGACAGAGCCAGTGCCGAAGATAGCAGCTGACCTTCCTAAGAGTCCCATTCATGAACCATCTAGTTCATCTTTCTAGACTCCTATTCTACCCACTCTGCTTTCCAGACCAGCTAATCACACTTGCATTCCTGCACCTACACCTATTATACCTTCAGTTACTGATACACCTATCATTGATTCTCCCACATTGCATACATCTTCTCTTATCAGGGAACTAAGATTTTATACCCCTGGTTTCTATCATCTTGATTCAGGTCCTATATTCATACACTTTTCCATACAGTTATTGATATTGCCACTTCAATCCGTTCTTCTCCTGCTACTGACATAGCTTCTATCTCATCTGCACCAGCTAGAGGCAGGACTTATGTTAAACGCAGAGGACGAGGCCGTCGTGTTCCATCGAGATTGACCAGGACCCATCTTCGTGATCTTTGATCTATATGGCCTCGATCTCGTGCTTCTACTGATACAAGACCGATCGAGATTGAATCCTCGGATGATGAGGATAGTGCTTAGGATAGTCTTTATGTTTAGATAGTTTACATTTATGTACTCCCTGTATGCTGTTTAGATAGTTTTTATGTTTACTTACTCTTTTGTATCAAACATGTATCAATGAATGCAATATAATGAATGATTGAATTGTTCTCTTCATGTTATAACTTTGGATGTTGTCACGTCTGAATGAATGAATGAATTTTAGTGTTTGATTTTCAGTGTTTATTTCTCTCTATTTTTTTTAATGTTGACAAAAAGGGGGAGTGGTAAGTATAAAAGATATAAGTATAAATGAGAGATAAGTTTTGAAAAATAAGTAAGTATAAATAAGAGATAAAAGTATATATATATTTCTTGTGCAATGAAGATAAGTTTTAAAATGAAGATGAAATGAAAACTTTATTTTATTCGAGAAAAATGTTTTAAGCATTGAGTAAGGGGGAGTAATTCCTCCTTTGAATTGCAAAATCTATTTTGCTAAAATTTTATGCCCAATTCTTTATTTTAGATATTTAATTTCAGCTTTATGTCATTGAAAGATCTTTGAAAATAAAATTTTCAAATCACCTCTTGAGGGGGAGTATTTGTACTCTTCAATCTATTATTCAAAATTCTTTTTGACTACTTTCACCTTGTTTCATTGCTAAATTTATTATTCTTGAGCATGTTCTCTTTAGAGTATCATGATACATGAATTTCTTTTTTAGCTCTAATACTCTTAGTCCAAATTTGATTCAAATGAGTCTTTAAACTTTCTTTCTCTATTTGAATACATACTTCGATAAGCCTTATGCATATTCAAAAAAATTTTTAAGAGCTCATTATGTGATTTCTACTTAAAGATTTTGTCATCATCAAAAAGGAAGAGATTGCTGACTCCGTTATTGATTTTGATGATAAACAAAATACTTAAGTATAAGTTAAGTACTAATTGTTTCTTTAAAGTATGTTTTTATAGGAAAATGTACTCATCAATCCAACAGTTTTGATTGCTTGTCAAAGAAATGAAGAAGTCCCCTCCATGAATGAAAGATCAGTCTTAAATATACTTAAGCACTTGAAGATTGCTTGAGATAATGCAAAGAGTTTAACATAAATTGGTTTTAGCAGAGGTTCAGTAGTTTTTTTGAAGAAATCTCAGCAAGTGTTGACTCAAAGTGTCGACTCATAACTCAAGTATCGACTCATGATAGTGGAAATGTCGAGTCAAGTCGGCACGTAGAAAGAATTTCAGATGGCATGACTTAAGCATCAACTCATGCGAGTCAAGTGTCGACTCAAGATGTCAACTCAAGGATCGGCTCATCGACTGAGAAATTTTTTGATACAAAACTTGCTAAAATTAAAGACTTGCTTAAAGTGTCGACTTATGGATGTCAAGTGTTGACTCACCAGAAGAAGTGTCGACTCACATGGGAATTCCAGAAAGCTTCAATGAAGAAATTTGAACTAGGTGTTGACTCATGGAATGTATGTGTCGACCCTAAGTGCCAACTCACATGTTGAAGTGTTGACACTTGGAGTTCTGGAAATAATAATGGCTAGTTTTTTAAACACAAAACTCGGCCCTCTTGGCTCCCAATGGCTAATTTTTCATGTCTAATGGCCATAAACCGACTTTGAGGCCTTGGAAATTTATTTAAGTGATTGAAATTAAATCTAAACACAAAAGGATCAATAATAAAGAAGGAAAAGTAAGTACATTCACTCCCATTCATTGAGAGCAACCACCTTCAAGCAAAAGGAAGTCTCCAAGCATTCAAAGCCTTCAAGTCCAACATTCTTGAGCATTAATTGAGGCTTCAACAAGTTGAAGACAAGCAATTTCTTAAAGATTCAAAGAGATATCTGCTTTTATTTAGAAAGCTTTTATTGTTGTTTTACTTCAAACTTTATACCTGTTGTAAAGGTTATTGGTTAGCCTTGAAAACCAAGGAGGTTATTGGTTAGCCTTGAAAACCAAGGAGGTTGTTGGTGAGCCTTAAAATCAATTAGGTTCTTGGTTAGCCCATAAAACCAAGGGAGATTTTGTCTTGTGAGCCTTGTGAAAACAAGTCAAATTTTGATTTGTGAGCTAAGAAAACTAATCGGCTGTAATCGATGGAGATTATAGTAAATTTTCAAGTGGTCCTTGGGAAGTGGATGTAGGTGCATTGAAAAGTACCGAACCACTATACTTGTATTATGTTTGTGATTATTTGTATTTCTCTTTTGCTCTTACTTTTATTGCTTTTAGATTTTTGCTGCATACTCTTTAAGAGCACATTACACTTGCATTTCATTGTACTTAGATTGTTTATTGAATTAGTTCACACATTTCCAATTATTTTTTAGAAACTCAATTCACCCCCTCTCTTGGGTTGCTTACTGGGCAACAATAGACTCTTCAAATGCTACATGCACTTATTCTTCTACTACTAGTGTTCTTTTATTAAAAACTCTGTATGTCTTGCTAGATGTAGAGTATCCTAAGAAGATACCTTCATCTAATTTGGCATCAAATTTTCCTAAGTTATTTTTTCCATTATTCAAAATAAAACATAGACAACCAAAAACTCGAAAATATTTCAAAGTAGGTTTTCTTTATTTCCAAAGTTCATAAGGTGTGTTCTTCAAAATAGGTCGAATTAAAATATGATTTAAAATATAACAGGTAGTATTAACAGCTTCTATCCAAAAATATCTAGGTAAATTATTTTCACAAAGTATTGTGCATGCCATTTCTTCTAAAGTATAATTTTTTCTTTCTACCACCCCATTCTGCTACGGTGTCCTAGGTGCAAAAAAATTATGTTTATTTCCTTTTTCATTATAGAAATTTTTAAAATCTTGATTTTCAAATTTAGTATCATGGTCACTTCGAATATAAATAACTGAAGTACCTTTTTCATTTGAAACATTTTGATAAAATTTCAAGAAAGCTAAAAACGAATCATCTTTATGAGCCAAAAATAAAATCCATGTAAATCGAGAGAAATAATCCACCATAACTAATCCATATCTCTTCCCTCCTAGGCTTGTAATCCTAGTTGGTCCAAAGAGATCCATATGGAGTAGCTCTAATGGCTTAGAAGTTGAAACAAAATCTTTTGGTTTAAAGGATGTTTTTGCTTGTTTTCCAAACTGACATGCTTTACAAATTTTATCTTTTTCAAAATTAGATTTTTGATAAATCTCTTACTAAATCATTTTTGCATAGCTTATAAAGTACATGCATGCTTGCATGACCTAATCTACGATACCAAAGCTAACTAGTCTCATTAATTATTGAATTCATTGCAACTAGACATTCACCATCATGTAATGATAAATTGTCAAGGTCAACAAGATAGATGTTTCCATACTTATTTTCAATGAATTTCACTCCATTATTATCAGGACTAGTAACCATGCATAGAGGTGATTCAAAAATAATTTTAAAATCTTTATCACAAAACTGACTAATTATAAGAAGATTAGGTTTCAATCCATCAACTAATAAAACATTATCAATAAATGTGAAGGGAAGATGTAAACTTTACCGATACCAATGATTTTTTCTTTACTGTTATCTCCAAAAGTTACACTCCCTCCATTTAGTGCCTCAAGAGAAGTGAATTGCTTCACATCTTCTATCTGTGTCTTGAGCAACCATTGTCTAGATACCATAATCTCTTCTTTTCTTTGGTTGCAAAACACACCTGCAAAATAAATTAAGTTTTTATTTTAGGTACCCAAGCCATCTTGAGTCCTTTAGGATTAGTTCTAAGAGTTGTTCATTTTGAAACCCAAATCTTTCTAGAATTATTTATTTTTCTAAGATTACATTGGTGTGCTTTATGACTTAACTTTCTCTAAGAATAGCATGTAATGCTAGAGGATGCTAGTATAAAAAATTTTTTGAAAAATTTATGCTATTTTTGTGGTTTAAAATCTAAACCAGCATTGTTGAAGACTGCTCTTTGATTGTTCAAAACCAAATTTAACTTTTCAGAACTATAATTAAATATTTCAACAAATGGTTTAAATTTGTCAAGTTCATCTTTGAATTTCTTATTTTCTATCTCAAGGTCTTTATTTTTCTTTAAAAGATGATCATTTGAAATAACAACCTTGGATCTTTTCAAAACCTCAATTTCCATTGACAAAGCATTCTTTTATTTTTCTAAAATATCAATCTTAGTCTTTAAATCAATGTTTTCATTTGTAAGATTGGTGGTTTCATGAGAGAAAGAATTTGCATGCTTTTTCAACTTTTTATTTTCAATCTTTAGCAATCTATATTCATGCATGAGCTCATCAAATTCATCTCTAAGTTCATCAAATGTAAATTCAAGTTCAAAGTCAGATTGTACCTTATCTTCTTGAACCATGTAGCAAAGATTGGCTACTTCTTGTTGCTCTTTCTTCAAGCTTGAATCTTCACTGTCGTTCCCGGTAGCCATCATTGCCTTCTTTCTAAACTTCTTTTTGGACTTCTTTAGGAGAGGGCAATCAGCTTTGAAGTGTCCCAACTTCTTGCATTCGAAGCAAATTGGTTGTTTCTTCTCCTTTTCTTTTTCCTTTTCTTTTTTCTTTTCCTTACTTAGTTGAGGTTTCTTCTTGTAAAGAAATTTCTTCTTTCTCATAAATTTTATGAATCTTCTAGCAATGAGTGCCTCTTTATCTTCATTTTCTTCTTCTTTGGTTTCTTCACTTGAAGACTCTTCTTGCGTGGTAGATTTGAATGCTATGGTCTTCTTCTTTTTATCAACATCCATTATATTTTGCTTAAAGTTCAACTCATAAGTCATGAGTGAACCTACAAGTTATTCCAATGGAAGTGTCTCGACATCTTTGACTTTTTGAATTACTGTTACTTTTGGATTCCAAGATGTCGGCAATGACCTGAAAATTTTATTCACAAGATCAGCATTAGACATAATCTTGTCAAGACTTCTCATGCCATTAACAATATTTGTAAATCTTGTATATATTTCAGTAATTGACTTTTTTGGCTCCATTTTAAACATCTCATATGTATATATAAGCATATTAACTTTAGTATTTTTCACTTGAATGGTACCCTCATGAGTAACCTTAAGTATGTCCCATATTTTCTTCATAGAGATGCATGTGGAAATCCTATTGAACTCACTAGGATCCAATGCACAATAAAGTAGATTCATTACTTTAGCATTTATCTCGGATTGTTTAATATCATTTTCATCCCAATCCTCTTCAAGTTTTGGTATGGAAATGCCATTAACAATGATAGAAGGAATATGTGCACCTTTATTAACTACTTTTTATAAATTATAATCAATATAATGTATATAAATTCTCATGCATGTTTTTCAATATGTGTAGTTTGTGCCATTCAAGTAAGGAAGTCTATTTGAGGCTTGTCCCTCAACAACACTAGAACCAAGTGGGGCTGCCATAAATCTTTACTCAAGGTGGTTAGACCTATAAACTGAGAATGTGGCTCTGATACCACTTGTTACCCAGCAAGCAACCCAAGAGGGTAGGTGAATTGGGTTTTAAAAAAATACTTTTGAAAACTTTTGCAAGTATGTGCCAATTCAAAAATAATTTAGGTGCTAGTGATTTCCAAGTACTTGTATGCTATTCAAGATTATGCAGCAAAAATAAATAAGTAAATGCAAAGTAAGTAAGAGCAAGTAATGAAAAAGCAAGCAATACAAACATAAGAATATATACTGGTTTGGTGTACACCAAAGCACCTACATCCACTTTTCAATGTCCACTTAGGAATTCTACTATAATCTTCCTTGATTATAGCCGATTAGTTTTCTGGGCTTACTAATCAAAACCCAACTTATTTTCACTAGGAACACAAGTCAAAACCTCTTTGGTTGTACGAGATAACCAAAAATCTAGTTGATTTTATAACTTAGGCTCACCAACAAGCTCATTGATTTTGTCACATAGGCTAACCAAAAACCTTCGTTGGTTTTAACATAAAGGCTCACCAACAAATCTCAACTCTAGTTTCAATTCTCTTGAAACTAGAAAACAATAACAAGATTCAAGTATAATGTATGAAATACAAAAAGCTTTTAACTAAAAGTAAATATCTCTTTGAAGCTCTTTGATTGCTATTAAAGATGCTTGTCTTCAAGTTGTTGAAGTTTTAATCAATGCTTGAATGGTTGGACTTGAATACTCTTGAATACTTTGAATGCTTGAAGGCTCAACTTATATTGAAAGTAGTTGTTTTTCAATGAATATTTGAGTAAATGCACTTAACTTCTTATCTCTTCCATCCTTCTTAAGTTTGGTCCACTTTAAATATCTTTCCAAGCTTCAAATAACAGTATTTGACCATTGGAGAAAAGAAAATAGCCATTGAGGGCAAAAAGGACCGATTCTATGCTTTAAAAAACTAGTCATTACTATTCATTAGAACTTCAAGTGTTGATACTTCAGGTTATGAGTTGATACTTTGAGTCAACACTTCATCTTCATAAGTCGACACTAGTTCAACAAAAATTTTCTGAAGCTCTTTGGAAATTTTAAAAGAGTCGACACTTGGCTTCCATGAGTCGACACTTAAGAAAAATCTTGAAATTCATCATGTTCTATATAATTTTTGTCTCAGGCCTTAGGTCGACCTTTGAGTTGACACTTAAGTCGACACTTGAGCTCCATGAGTGGACACTTCAGGCGTGCTATCTAAAAATTTTTCTGTGTATTAGCTCAAGTCTCTGTGAGTCGACAATGTGAGTCAACACTTGAATTCCATGAGTCGATACTTGGTTGAAACTTTTTGAAACTCAAATAAAACTCTACTGAAACTTCTTTAAACTTTAACCTTGAGTTCTTCCAAGTCATTCTTATGTACTTAAGTCCATTTAACTTGAAATTTTACCCATGAAATAGACTTATTCAACAAGTTAACAAGCAATCAATCTTTCAACACAAAATAGCTTTGGTAAGTATCCTGTTCTGATAAAACACACTTTAAACACACAGTTAGTACTCAAATATACTTAAGTATTTTGTTATACATCAAAATCAATACAGGAATCAATAATCTTTTTATCATATAAATCCCTCGATCTCATGTTTAGTTTTAATTGATCAATTTTGATTAACCCATCATTTATTTTCTAAACATCTAAATAATTATCTCTTTTCTTTGTCCTTTTTATAAAATAATTGCCCTTGATCCCCGAGGATACAATCCCGACTCATCCATGCTATAGTAGTGAGTATGTTTTATTTTTGACCATCTATAACAGTGATCACTCATTACAAGCTGTTAATATATAAATCTAAAAAAATCAAAGAATTATGCTCTCTACCAATATCAATTAAATATATTTAAATGGAAAGGCTACTCATAAACTTGATTTTGGTTGAATCTGGAAAAGGAGGTGTTGACCAAGTTGGTTTGCGATCCTAGTTGGATGTCGAGTCCGGTTAAGCCTTTCGATCTAGAATACCAACACAAATTAATAGTAGTCAAGATTATTTCCAAATAAGAGCAAAGTTCAATATTGCCCAAAAAATCTAAAAATTAGATGTCAGCATGGCTTCTGGATTTGCTCTAAAAGTGTGCGGATTCCTCATTCGGGTGCATGCTTTGGTAATCATGTGATCAAGATACGTACCTAGAGATCAAATGGTGGTGGAACCAATTAATTATATAACCTAAGTCTTTTTTTCCCAAACTAGCTTGAAGTTGATAGTGTGAAAGGTTATTACTTTCACGTTCGGGCTGAGGAGGGGAAAAATGGGGAATGGTTGGAATGGGGAAAGAATTGCCATGGACAATGGACAATCATTGATGATCTTGAGGTGGTCGCTCGACTGGAGTGGACATCGATGGAGTAGGCAGTAGGGAAGTCGACGATGAGGCTCACTAGTGGTAAGAGAATGGGGTGATGGTGAAGTTCATGAATGGTTCACATGGGCGGCTGTGCCACAGTCACACGATGGCATTAGGCAGGGTGGCCTCAGGTGTGGCACAATTAGAAGGATGGGGTAGCATAGATGATGGTGTCAGCAGCAATAGGGAGCAAGAATCACCTTGATGAGAAGCTCGTGCTGGTGAGGATCTTCTCACATATGGAAGATGAGATCAGCCATAGGCTCTCCGAATAGGAGAGAGGTGGTAGAGTTGGCAGCATTCTTAGGTGAGGTCAATGGACGGGAGGTGGAATAGTGGGTGGATGGCCTATAGGGAAGGCAGATGATGGTGATTGGTGGTGGGTTGTCACCGATGTCAGAGGAGAGGCCGTATTAAGGGGTGGCATGCATGGCTCGGGTAGGGGAGATGGTGTCGGTGGCATGGGAGATGTTGGAAGATGGGTGGTGATGAGGTGGATTAGGGGTTGGTGGCTGTCCAGTGGTGAGAGACGGGCGGCGGTGGATAAGTTGATAGAGTTGATTAGAGTGGCCAATTATGTAAGCTTAGATGGTGGTTTAGGTTCTTAGAAGACTTAAGAATAGCAGGGAAAGAAGAAGGGGAAGCGAGAAGCAAGGAAAGAGGAAGAGAAGAGAAGAGAAGGAAGAAGAAGAAAAGAGGAGAAGAAAGAGAACTTGGGAGAAGGAGTCAGGAAAATCCAAAATATTTTTTTATTAACTTTGTCGATCATCTATTCCAATACCGAGTCCTTTTTATATAGGCTCTAGTCCCCAACAAATTGGAGACTAACCCAACCAAAACTCTAGGACTTTCCAACAAATTGGAGACCAAATTAACCAAAACTATAAGACTCCAAACTAATCTAAAACAATGAAACTAATCTAAAACAAACTCTTAACTAATCGAATATCATGCTTTGAGATCTATGCATGAGCTGGATATATAATAATAAAATAATAAAAATAAGTATAATTCTCATATACATAGGTAAAAATAAAAATACATACTTATATCTGCTCAAAGAAATGCTAGATGTGCATCAGAATCCATGCTGGGTGATGTCTTTATCAAAATCTTCCTAGCACTAATTTCGTAGCACTCCAACAATTGGCATGAAGAAGTCCCTCTTCCTATAGACTCTTGGGCACACCTTTGGATAAGCCTTTCTGTGTGAGGACTTCACATAAAGGAGGCCTCTTTTGTTGCTTCAACCTATGTGCAAAACACCTAGGATTTGGGATTCAAGGTGGAAGAGAGAGAGCCCCAAGAACTAAGGACTCTTAGCGCTAATATTCTTTTAGCGCTACCTTTGTCTTTGGCATGATTCCTTTGGGTGTCTAGACTTCTTGGTGGCATGAGGAGAGAGAGAGAGGGATTTAGGAAGAAGAGAGTTCATATTAATTCCTTCAACTTAGGTTTAATCAAAATAGGACTAGTAACATAAACCTAAACTCTATCTCAAAATCTTTCAAGGCTAATCTAATTAGGAGAGCCCTCATCCAAGCCCATGTACACCTATGACTTGACCCACTCTCATAGGCACCTGGATCCAAACCTAATCCAATATGGATTAGCCCTTTCAAGATCCAAAATCCTAGATCTCAAGCTTGTGGAGGGTCAAACCTCCATCCTAGGATCAAATCAATCCTAGCACTAGGATCCAAATGATCCTAGTCCTAAGATCCAAATTGATCCTAGACTCTTGGAGCATCACCCTTCTCTCCTGGCCTCCTAAGGCTTGGGAGCACCACACTTGTACCTACACCATCCTTCAAGGTTACTCCCGTAGATGTCTTCATGGACCTTGCATAGGGCATAGTTAGCTTCTGTGAGTCTGAGGTAGTGAAGAAGTGGTATCGAGTATGATCACCTATATAGCTTTCCCTCAATCATCATGTACTGGACCGAGCAGCTCTTGATTCAGCGAGCCTTAGCGTAATCCTCAGGCAGTTTTCCATCCTTCAAGTACCATATCAATAGGTCCATCTAGCATGGCTCGCTGTTCACTTGCATCACCAAGGTTGGCTCGTCCTCAATGCTAGGCTATTCCAGGGTTTCCATGTATACTTCTCTATGGATTTTTGGATACTCCATGGTTGCTAGTCTTAATAAGAGGTCGACCTGAGAGTTCTTCATCCTCAATATCCACACAATCTCAAAAGAGAGAAAAGAATGGATTATTTTCTATACCTTCTCTAAATACTTCTCCATGGTGGGTGCCAGGGCTTCGTACTCACCGTGAACCTGGCCTATGATTAGTTGAGAGTTGCTAAGAGCTATTAGATGATGTATCCCAAACTTGTAGGCTAGTCTCAGCCTCACCAAAAGTGCTTTGTACTTAGCTTCATTATTCAAAGTTTTAAAGCTAAAATGGAGGGCTTGCTCAGCAACGTTGCCATCTAGGCTAGCAAGGATTATCCTTACTCTAGAGCCTCCTACATTGGATGCTCTATCGATGTGCAGCATCTAAACATCACTCACTGAGATGGGAGCTACTACTTCTACTTCTACTTTGACCTCTTTAGAGAGTGCACTCCATAGAAAAGTCAGCCAGTGCCTAAGCTTTGATGGAGGGTTGCAACCAATAGTAGATATCAAACTCTTCAAGCTTCACTACCTACCTAGCAACCCTCCCAGAGGTGTCCAACTTTTGTAGAACTGACCTAAAGAGCTTACCAATCAAAATAGTAATGGGGTGCACTGGAAGTAGGGCCAGAGCCACCAAGATGAGATCAAGAGAGAATAGGTGACCTTGTCTATCTTTATGTAGTGTGTCTCCATGTCCTTCAACAGTTTGCTGGTGTAGTACACCAGCTTCTACATGCCTTCATCTTTCTGAACAAGGATCAAGCTTACCATGACTAGGGACATGGCCAGATATAGTATAGCATTTCTTCCTCTACTGGCCTGGTCAGAAGCAGAGCGGCAGCTAGGTATGTTTGAAGCACTTCGAAGGTGGTCTGGCACTCCTCCATCCAGTGAAAGTCCTTGATTTGTCTCAGGACTTTGAATAAAGGTAGGCACTTGTCACCTGATCGGGTGATGAACCTACTTAGTGCGGCTATCCACCCTGCTAGGTGCTATACTTCCTTCCAAGTTATGAGCAATGATATTTCCAGGACAGTTCGGAGCTTTTCTAGGTTGGCTTCGATTTCATGATTCGAGACCATATAATCCAAGAACTTTTCGGAGGATACACCGAAGGCACATTTGCTGGGTTAACCTCATCTAGTACTTCCTTAAGGTTTGGAAAGTTTTCTCGAGGTCCTCCATATAATGCTCTATTTTCTAACACATTCAAACTATTTATTCTAATAAAAACAAACTAATACAACTAAATCCTAAAACAATAACTAAAATGTATGGAGACTAATCCTAAAATTTCAAGATATCCCAATCCCTCATACACCCATAAAAAAATTATACTTATCTTCATTTCGATGTGCTCCGGGATATGTGCTGCATCAACTTCAGAATCTGGGGCTTCAGGGTTTGGGCTGGGCTGGCCTTTAGGTTTCGGGCTGGGCTGGCCTTCAGGTTTTAGGCTGGGCTGGATTCTGGGCTGGGCTTCAAGTTCTTGGCTTGGCTGGTCGATGTCCCTATCATTCCCTTGAGGTGGGGAGAACTCGACTAAATCGAGTCAAGCTTCAGCAATCTTCTGGCTCCATGATGCACATCATCTGCAGACTGAATATTTTTTTTACAAATAATATAATTAAAATAAAATTAACTAATCTAGCCTAACCCTCGCTTTGATACCAAAAATTGATGCAAGACAGACCCTGATTAGGATTATTTTAGAGGGGTGGATCATTGGTCGCTAAGAAACGACCTTTAGGCTAGGTTCAACCAGGCCCAAGTTATTTTTTCTAATTTTTTATTCAAATAAATTCCTTTTTTTTCATATATATATATATTTTTCATAGTCTATCCTGCATCAACTTTCCTTTTTCTATCTTGATTATGTCAGATCTGGTGGACTCTCAGCATTTCTATCAAAGCCGTATACATGCCCGACCTTTAGTAGTATACACATAGGGCATGACACTGATCGAACATCGAGTGCTACCGGTGTGCTAGTATCTTGCAAGCACTACCATTTGGGCTTGAATTTGATCTTCTTCTTCTAGATCTTGAAAAAAAATCTGTAGCTTTTGCGCAAACCCTTCATGCAGATCAATGGGATATTTTTCAAGGATGCCAAGGGAAGAAGAAAATTCTTTTCTTCTCCCTGATCCACTCTCTCTCTCTAGATTCTTCTCTCAGATTTTTGGATATGTAAATGAAAGGAAGAAAGAGAATAGGAGGGATGGTTAGAAGAGAGTAGCGCTAACAATTCTACAATGAGAATAATAACTTTGTGCACCGTCCCCTCTCTTCTGCTTTATATGTTTGTCGCATAAGCGTCATTAATCCGATGCCTACGATATGATAAGAAGCAATCTAAACCGCCTCTATTTCAAATATGAAATATGGTTAGAATAGCTTTTATCTAAAGAGTCCCAAAATAAGAGAGGCTCAAGTTTGCACCTCTTCTTTTCTTATGCATACAAATGAGGAAGCATCAAAATCAGTGCCCCACCCCCATTTTACATGCCTAAAAGAGAGAGAAAACCCAATCCTCTTGAATCAAGGTGACCTATTTTGATTGTATTTCAATTCAAGTTGAATTTGAGTCCAATTTGAATTAAATTCGAATCAAATTCAAAAAGGTTGTCAGTCATAATCCAATTAGAATTGCAATCCAAATCCAACTTGAATAATTAAACCAATTAGCCTTACATTAAATCAAGTTTAATTAAATTAAATCTAATTTAAATTAATGAGGACTTGATTCATAGTTTAATTTAATTTAATTATATTATAATACTTGTAGCTAAGTCTCTTGGGCTAATCATTAACAATGGTTAAATTTGTAGCTCTTACACAATGATTAGTGAGTTCTATAAGTATATTAATAAAAATATCAATTTATATATTAATTAATATTTCATATTTAAAAATTAATATTTTTATTTGTTTATTACCTAGGCTAGCCCCCACCCGCCCCTTAGCATTTTTCATGCCAAAATGCCAAAAGTCCATGCGCTAATGGACTCTTGGCGTGCCATTTGGAAGAGTCCATGGCGCATGGACTCTTGGCGCGCTCCATAAAAAACTCCGATGTTTTTATATGGGGTGGCTTCCTTTCTCATTATTAGCGCCTCACATGTGTGCCCTTGGATGGGAATCCAATGGCTGGGAAATTTTTGAGAAAGACAAAAGGCGCTGACTCTTCCCGGTTGCGCGAAATAACGTCTCTTCGGAGACCGAAACATCGCGACTCCCTTCTTCTGAAATCTCACGACTTTTCTTTTAGGAAAGGCCGAGAGTTTGAATCTGAAGGGCCGTGAGAAAGTGGGAAGGGGCGTGAGAAAATGAGAAGGGCATGAGATGGGTGTTTACGGAGAGGTGTGTGGGCGCCTATCTGAGATCTATTTAAAGGGTCAGGAAATCATAACTCGGTAATGTTTTCTTTTATTCCTTCTTCCTCTCCTAAAGACTCTTTCACTCTTTTCTTGCTCTTGCATTGTTTCCTTTACAGAGTACACCTCTATCGAAACTTTGCTACTGAACAAGAATAAGAGCGAAAGTCTCCGACGGTAAAGGAAAGAAAGGAGTTCTGATTTATTCCTTCTTTCTTACATTAAGACATTATTGTCTTAATTTCTCCTCCAACTTAAGACAAGCCTATATCTTCTTAGGACAAGGTCTTTTCTTCAAGACAAGGGTGTCTAAAGGGCCAAGGTCTTAGTGGAAGGAGGAGAAGAGATCAAGGAAAGGGAGGCTACCTCTTTTGTGGAAGAAATAAAGCCATAATCTGAAGAATTGAGTTCTAGGAAGAAGAACTCAAAAGGAGGAACCATTGGACAAGAAGATAGTGTTCTTGATCATCACTTTGTGTGGATCACCATCGGAGGGCGGACACCTGGATGCCTGGTGAATTTAGTTAGCCCCTTCAACTTCAAGTTTGTTGGAATAAGCGATTATAGGTTGGTATCCTAATCCTAATTTGCATAGATATGCTTGTCATATGTTCTAGTCTTATTTAAGGAGTTCCTGGTTTAGGGTTTTTGGTGTGAATTTAGTTTCAATTTTGAAATTACACTTCCGCTGCATTGCACCGGAACCCTACACACCCTGGAAGAATTCCCATCAGAAATTTCATCCATATTGTTTGTTTCTAAAATTAACCTCAAAGTCCTTTGTCTTTCCCTCATAACTAGATAGCAGCTTCCTCTACTCGGCATTTGAAGAACTTGGCTCAGACAGTCTTCATTCACAATCAGTCTAACCCCTTTAATAGTTGAAATAACATTATTTTTCTCTAGGGTTAGGTTTTCGAAAAATGTTCTGACAAGGCTAGGGTATGTAGGTAAATCCAATGTGCAGAATAATACCTAGCCCTGAGATTTTATCCACTCATCAATCAAGAAACCCTGGTTTTCTAAGAATGCAAAATCGATTTTCCTACTAGTAGTCACGGGTCGGTTCCCCATTAAGATGATCTGTCGTGCTGCACGGGTGATGGATTTCGGTCTTCCTCACTATCTTCATGTTCTTCTACTTCATCTATTCGTGTCGGCTCTTCTTGTCTTCCTTTTATTCTTCTTTCTCTTTCAGCAATTGGTTCAATTCGTCGAGATCTCTTGTCGACAGCCTTCTTCGGAGCCAATAGGATCTAATAGGTTTAGATAGAGTGGATTTTGGGAGAGTGTAGGGTAGTAATTTATGATTCTAATCTTGGAGAGAATAAACAAGAGCTCAGCAAGGATTTGAATGGACTTAAGGCTCTAAGAAGGGTTCTGTGAGTTTTATATAATGCCTAACCCAAAATTCGAGTCGGCTCGACTTGAGCACCGTAGCTCGAGTCGACTCAAACCAAAACTCCATAAAAGTTCCAAACAGTTCAGAAATGGTCTCAAATGAAAGATATACACTAGAGAGATGGTCATTATTCTTAATTTGATGTAGGAGGCTTTTTAGATATTGTTTCCCTAATTTTGAAGAATATAGATCATAAGTTTTCAAAAATGGGTCACATAAACCTAATTCTCCTTTAATCAACTCAAATCTCTCTACATTAAGTTGCTTAGTGAAAATATCAGCAAGTTAGTTTTTAGTAGGAACAAATTCAAGTATAATATTTTCATTTTGAACATGATCCCTAAGAAAATGATGTCTAATTTCTATATGCTTTGTTCTAGAATGCTGAATAAAATTTTTTCACAAATTAGTGGCACTTGTGTTATCACATTTGATAGGAATTTTAGATTGTGTAATATCAAAATCTTTTAATTGCTGTTTAATCCAAATCACTTGTGCGCAATAACTTCCTGTAGCTACATACTCTGCCTCAATAGTAGATATTACAATGCCATGAGATTAAATTCAATCCTAAAAATTGGCAAGTACCGCTAGTGCTTTTTCTATCTATTTTGCATCCACCATAATCACCATCTAAAAAATTAATTAAATTTAATGAAGCTTGCTTTGATACCATAGACCTAGATTATTTGTTCCTCTTAGATATTTTATGATTCTTTTTACTGCAAGCATATGTGACTATTTAGGATTAGATTGAAATCTAGCACATACACATACACTAAACAAGATATCAGGTCTACTAGCAGTTAAATACAATAGTGATCCGATCATACCTTGATAGAGCATTTGATCAATGTTGTTGCCATCTTCATCTTTATCCAATATGAAAGTAGGACTCATAGGTGTACTTGTTTCTTTGCTTGACTCAATACCAAACTTTTTAATGATCTCCTTGATGTACTTTGCTTGGTTTATAAAGATTCCATCATTTGTTTGCTTAACTTGGAATCTAAAGAAATAATTTTGTTCACCCATTAGGCTCATTTCAAATTCACCCTGCATCAACTCAGCAAATTCTCTACAAAGAATCTCATTAGTTGCACCAAATATAATATCATCTACATAAATTTGTACAACTAATATATTATAATTCTTCTTTTTAATAAATAATGTTTTATCAACATTTTCTCTTACAAAATCATTTTCAAGAAAGAATTTACTTAATCTATCATATCAGGCTCTAGGTGCTTGTTTAAGTCCATACAATGCTTTATTAAGTTTAAAATCATGATTTGGAAAAGCATGATCTACAAAACCTAGTGGCTATTCTACAAAACCTTGTTTTGATATAAAACCATTTAAAAATACACTTTTTATATCCATTTAAAATAGTTTGAAATTCATGTAGCAAGCAAATGCAAGTAGTAATCCTATAGCTTCTAGTCTTGCTACGGGTGCATAGGTTTCATCAAAATCTATTCCTTCCTTTTGATTGTATCCTTTAGCTACTAATATAGCTTTGTTTCTAATTACATTACCCTGTTCATCTAGTTTATTTTTATAGACCCATTTGGTTCCAATAATGGGATGGTCTGATGGTCTATCAACTAGAATCCAAACATTATTTCTTTCAAACTGGTTTAGTTATTCATGCATGGCCGACATTCAATTAGGGTCATTTTCAGCTTCTTCTAAGCTCTGTGGCTTTATTTGTGATACAAATGCTAGGTAATCATGTGCTTCTCTATGTGATGACCTAGTCCTAATATCTTGAGATGAATCATCAATAATTAGATCTCTTGGATGAGAAGTTACATACCTCCATTCCTTTGGTAGATCAGCATGATCTTTACTTACCACTTCTTCATCTTGAGTTGGTTTCTCTTGTAGGCTCATATCTTCCATTTCCTTTTCAAGTGTACCTGCATCATTATCTATAAATTCTTCTTTCTTTGAAGGTGACGGATTAGTTTTATCAAATATAACATGTACAGATTCTTCTACAGTTAGTGTTCTTTTATTGAACACCCTATATGCTTTGCTATGTATTGAATAACCAAGGAATATAGCTTTATCTGATTTAGCATCAAATATTACTAGGTTATCCTTTCCATTATCCAACACAAAGCATTTACAACCAAAGACATGAAAGTAATTAATGTTTGATTTCTTTTCATTCCAAAGCTCATAAGGGGTTTTCTTTAAAATTAGTCGTATCAAAACATGGTTTAAAATATAATAAGTAGTGTTCACCGGTTTTACTCAAAAGTACCTTGGAAGATTGCCTTCACATAGCACTGTTCGGGCCATTTCTTCCAAAGTTCTATTCTATTGCCCAAGTGGCTACCCAAGAGGGGGGTGAATTGGGACTTTTAAAAATTTAAACAAGTAATGTACTATTTTAAAATCCTTTGCAAGTGGTAGGTGCTGTGATAAGGTTATAGAATGCAGAAGCTAAACAAAGTAGAAAAAGTACAACACAAACACACCAAATTTATAGTGGTTCAGAGCAACCTAGCTCCTACGTCCACTACCCAATATACCACTTGGAATTTCCGTTATATTCACACCCGAATACAGTAGGATTGTTTTACAGGATCACAATCCAAAACCTCTACACTTTGGTTTTACAGGATCGCCAAAGAAAACCCAACACCCTTTGGTTTTAACAGGCTCACCAAAGAAACCTAAACTTGGTTTTCACAGGATCACCAAGAACCTAAACCTAGGTTTTGATAAGGCTCACCAAAAATCTATTTGGTTTTTCAACCGGGCTCATCAATAACCCAATAATTCAAAGATTGAATTAAAAATAAATACAACAATAAATGACAAACTCAAGTTGTCAGATAGTTGCCGGTGCAGCTCGTTGGAAGTCCACTTGAATACACTTGTATAAGCTTTAATGACTTCAATGGCTTCTTCCAAAGATGATTCAAGCTTTAGATCAGAGTTGTTAAGGGCTTGAATGCAGACTTGAATGCACTTGTGCTCTATCTCTTGTGGTTGGTTGGATATTCAATGAAGCTCTCTCTTTTTTCTTTTTGAACTCTCTTCTTAATTAATTGCTATAAGGTAGTTCAAATCCTTCAAATTTAAAGTCTTCCATCATCCCAAGGCAGTTCTAGCCATTGTAGATCGTTGGGGAATGATTTGTGACCATTTGAGCACTTTTTGGCATTTAAAAATAAATTCTAGAACTAGCCGTTAGATATCTGGAAGTGACATTTGAGTCGGCTCGAATTCCTTCGAGTCGGCTCGGATCCTTCGAGTCAATAGGTCGAGTCACCATTTCTTCAATGCAGTCACTTCTTTGTATCAGGGTGCAGAATGTCACTCTGGACGAGTCGACTCTTTACAGCTCGGGTTGGCTCGAACTTGAATCTTGAAATTCTTGAACTCAAGGATTCGGCTCTTTTCAGCTTGGGTTGGCTCTTCTTCTCAGGTTCGGAATACCTTACTCTGGAAGAGTCGGATCGATGCAGTTCGGGTAGGCTCGCTTTTTCAGGCTTTTGAAATTAGGTCTGGCAGAGTCGGCTCTTTCTAAGTCGGGTCGGCTCGCCTGGCTATTCTCAGAAAACTTTTAAGAAATGGACTTAGGTGGAGTCAGCTCGAACTGATTCCAGTCGACTCGGATTCATTAGAGTCGGCTCGCTTTCCATTGAGTCTGCTCGGATTGCTGCATTCTAGAATCCTTGCTGCGTGCCAGTAAGCAGAGTCGGCTCTTTTTTTCTTGGGGTCGGCTCGAGTGTCTTCTTCAAGATTTTTACAATTTTAACTTAAAGAAAACTCTCACCAACTCTTTTACATTTTCACACAAACCAACTCAAGGCAAAATCTAAGGCACACACACTTATAGAAGTAACCCTTTTACTTGATTTTTCTTAGCATTTTCATTGGGGTTCTTCTTTGCAAAAACACTTACAACACAACTCAAGCAAGAAAATAGAAATGTAGGAGTTGAAGTTTGAACATGTTATACATCCTACAAAAACTTGTCAAACACTTGAAGAGTTGTCAGTAATAAATGCACATGCTCCAATGTTTGGTTATCATCAAAATCACTTATGGGGTCAACATATTTTTTCTTTCTACAATACCATTTTGTTATGGTATTCTAGGAGCGGAGAAGTTGTGATCAATGCCATTTTCTATGCAATAATCATCAAAAAATTGATTTTCAAATTTTGTGGCATGATCACTTCTAATTGATACAATTGAAAATTTTTTCTGGTTTGAAACTTTCTTGTAAAATTTTTAAAAAAATTTGAAAGTTTCATCTTTATGTGTAATAAATAAGATCCATGTAAATCTAGAAAAATCATCTACTATCACAAGTGCATATTTTATACCACCTAGGCATGTGGTCCTAGTTGGTCCAAATAAATCCATGTGAAGTAGCTTATGGGGTCTAGAAGTTGAAACCATATTTTTAGATTTAAAACTTCCCTTAATTTGTTTATCCATTTGACAAGCATCGCAAACATGTTCCAAATCAGCTTTGAATTTAGGTAAACCTCTAACTAGATTTTTAGAAATCAATTTGCCAATTGTATGCATGATAGCATGATCTAATCATCTATGCCAAAGTAAACAAGACTCCTTGGTCTTAGCATTCATTGCTACTAGACTGGAACTACTAGACATGGCTAGATCATTCAGATCTACCACATTAATATTTTCAAGTCTATGCCCAATGAATTTGTTGCTAGAATCAAGTGAGTTAGTTACTATACACATAGATAATTCAATGACAACCTTGAAGCCTTTATCACACAATTGACTAATACTTAACAAATTGTACTTCAATTTGTCTACTAGTAATACATTTTCAAGAAAAGTAGAGGGGGTTATTTTGATCTTACCAATTCCGATTATCTTTTTCTTGTCATTATCTCCAAAAATTACCAATCTTCCTTTCATTTGTAGGGTGATGAATTTCTCTTTATCACCCATCATATATCTTGAATAGCCCTGTCTAGATACCATCTTTTCTTCATTTTCTGGGCCGCAAGACATTCCTGCAAGACAATCAAGAAGTTCTTTTAGGTATCCAAGCTATCTTGGGTCCTTGCAGGTTAGTTGGATTGGTTCCTTTGGAAATCCAAATCTTTCTTATTCTATTTCTAACAAGTCCATTTTTCTTTGATATGGTGCATTGAGAAAATTTGTGTCCAATCCCATTACATGCATAACAGATAACTCTAAAATTTTGAAAAGATGTAAATTTTGAGGTTTTAGAAGTAGAAGCATGAGATGCAAAAATAATTGATCAAAAAGATGTTTGATTTGAAATCATATGTACATACATTGAAGCTCTAGAAATAGATATAGAAGCATTTGACACAAAAGCTTTTTAAGATATAAAATATGGTACAAATGCTTTTGAGATACAAATCTGGTAGCTAAAATTCTATTTGTATTTGAAGAGTTATAACTGATTCCAGCCATGTTACTTGAATTTCTTTGCTCTTTCAAAATCAACTCAAGCTTATTTGAACTTAAAGTTAGCTTTTCAACCAAAGGCTTAAGCTTTTCAACCACCTTTTTCAAATCAATATTTTCATCATTTAAAGCTTTGTTTTTCTCAATATACACCTTTTTCTCAACTTCCAAAGCTTTAGCTTTATTTTTTAGAAACGGTAATTAATTCCTTTTACAATAACTTATTCTTTTCTGAAATCTCTTACTTTTCTTTTAATAAAGAATCATTGTTATTCTTTAAAGTTCTAATTTTTATCCCAGCTTTCTTAAATTCAGATAATAAATCATGGAATGCAGTGTTCAACTCATCAAAAGTAAATTCAACTTGAGGTTCAGGGGACATTATCTCATCTTCGAGACCTATAAGATATAGATTGGTAGTTTAGTGGTCTCTTCCTCTTCAGTTGAAGATGACTCCTCACTGTAACTCCAAGTAGCAACCATCGCTTTCTTCTTCTTTTTCTTAAACATTTTCTTTAACAAAGGATAATCGGGATGGATATGCCCAAGTTTCTTACACTCATAACAAATGGGCATTTAATCTTTTTCTTTTTCTTTTTCCTTGTCCTTGTCCTTACTGTATTCGCCTTTCTTGTAAAATTTTTTGAAGTGCCTTCCCTTCTTCTTTCCCATAAATTTCCTGAATCTCCTTATGACCATAGCTATATCTTCATCTTCTAAGTCATTTTCGAAGGAAGAGCAATCATCTTCCGATTCCTCTTCTTGTTTCTTCATTTTTGATTCAGCTTTAAAGATAATAGTCTTTCTTTTTCTAATCATCTTCATTCCTGTGCTGCAAGGCCAACTCATGTGTTATCAAAGAACCCATCAGTTCATCCAAAGGTAGAGTGTTTAAGTCTTTTGCTTCCTGGATGGCAGTTACTTTAGGGTCCCACTTGTCTAGAAGGGATCTTAAGATCTTCTACACTAAATCTGTATTAGAATAAACTCTGCCAAGACTTTTCAAGATGTTAATAATATCTGAAAAATGTGTAAACATGGCAGAGATATTTTCATTTTGTTCCATCTTAAATAGTTCATAGTTGTGCATAAGAAGATTAATTTTAAAAGTCTTCACTTGGGAAGTTCCTTCTTGGGTTACCTCGGGTTTGTCCCAAATTTCTTTTGCTGATAAGCAAGTAGAAATTTGATAGAACTCATTTGCATCCAAAGCATAATATAACAAATTCATGGCTTTGGCATTTAACTCATCCATTTTCATGTCGTGTTCATCCCAATCCTCTTCAAGTTTTGGGACATCCATGCAATCAACTTTTATCATGGGTATATGACATCCCTTGAGAATGACCTTCCATAATTGAAAGTCAACAGCTTGAATATATATCTTCATTCTAGCTTTCCAATAAGAATAGTTCGTGCTAGTGAATAGTGGCGGTCTATTAGTGGATTGGTCTTCGGCCAAGGAGATACTCATGGGATGAGCCATTAATCTTTACTCTAATTGAAATTCAGAGACTCTGCTCTGATACCAGTTGTTGCCTGGGTGGCCTTTCCCAAGAGGGGGGTGAATTAGGAATTTAAAAATTTTAAGCAAATATGTGCTCTTTTAGTGTGGAAAGTGCTGTGATTATAATAATTAAAGTGGAAGCAAGTAAAAGCAAAAAAGGCACAAACACAAACATAGCAAGTTTATAGTGGTTTGGAACAACCTCGCTCTTACATCCACTACCCAAGATACCACTTGAAATTTTCATTATATTCACCCAAGGAATATCGCTGGATTGTTTTACCAGGATCACAATCCAAAACCCGACTTGGATTTTCAATCGACCCCACTAAAAACCCAACTTGGTTTTGAACAGGATCACCAAGAACTTACACTTGGTTTTCAAACAGGCTCACCAAGAACCCACACTTGGTCTTTCAACTGGGCTCACCAAAAATCCAACTTGGTTTTACAACTGGGCTTACCAAAAACCCAACAAACTCACACAGGAGTATAGAAAAACAAGCAACTAATTGACAAACCAAAGTTGTCTGATGGTTGCAGTTACAGCTCAAAGGAAGCCTTCTTAATTGCACTTGAATGCTTCTTGATGGCTTCTAAGATTCCTCAATGAATGCTTCAAGCTTTAGATGAGAGTTGGTGAAGACTTGAAGGCTGACTTGATTGCTCTTTAGTGCTCCCTTTGCTCACAAGCTCATTTGATCATTAACTGCTCATTAACCTCTTCAAAGGTTATCCAAATCTCTCATTTATAGAGTCTTGTACTCTTCTCTGGTGGATATAGCCATTGTAGACCATTGGGATTTGAAATATGATTGTTAGAGCTTGATTTGATTTCAAAAACCAAGTTTTGAAAATAGCCATTACATGCCTGGAATCAACGTTCGAGTCAGCTCGGATGATTCGAGTCGACTGGGATCCTTAGAGTAGTCAAGTCTTCACTCTTGTCGAGTCACCTCACCTTAGTCGAGTCGGCTATTCTCAGGGTTTTTGATTCCTTATTCTGGTTGAGTCGGCTCTCCTCAATCGAGTTGGCTCGAATTCTTAGGCCTTCGAAATTGTACTCTAGAGAAGTCGGCTCGTCTCAGTAGAGTCAACTTTCCTGGCTTATTCTTTCAGAATTGATTTTTCCTGGACTCTGGAGGAGTCAGCTCGGATTACTGAAGGGTCGACTTGGATGCCTGACTAAATGGTTGAGTTAGCTTTGATTTTTTTCGGGTCGACTCGCCTGTCTGATTCAAGAAATGATGCTCTGGATGAGTTGGCTCGGGTTCCTTCGAGTCGGCTCGGATCTCTGCGTGCCAGAATCCTTCATGCATGCCAAGAACTACAGTCGGCTCAAGTAAATTTTCCATAAGATCTTCAACTCTTCTCCAAAAATCCCAGCAGCTTTTAATCACTCAAGACACTTTCCAACTCAACTAACAATAGATTTTAAAGAATTTTGAGCTTGAAAAACATATAGAAGCAACCCATTTTTATGAATACTACTTTAATTTTTCTTTGGGCTCTTCATTACATGATTCATTTACAACACTACACATGACATATAACAAGGTTGTAGGAGTTGTGATTGAGCATTAAAATCATCCTACAAAAACTTGTAAAGCACTTAAAAAGTAGTTAGTAACTTAAGTGCATGCTCCAATGTTTTGTTATCATCAAAATCATTTAAGGGGTCAACAAACCAATTGTGCCAAACACAGGTTATACCACCATAGCAAGTCTGCCATATTGGGAGCATGGGAATCTTGAGACCTATGTTCAGTGATTCCTCATGAAGGGTGACCTTCGTTGCCATCCCTCTATCATCCATCCATTCTTTTCAAGAACCTCCATGCGAATGCCTACTGCAAGGACAAACTTCTCCCCCAATTGGAGGACTTTCTCCTCCATCAAAAAAGAGAATACAGTTTCAGGTGTCAAGCCTGGCTCCTCCACTCCCATGATCGTTGTGTGTTGTATATAAGAGTAGAAGAAAGAAAGAAGAGGCAAGGAAGGATAGGGAAACCTATCGTAGATAGTTGCTAGTATGCCTCTCTGACCAGTTAAAAACTCCTCTCATCTTTCTTACTACTTTACCACTTGGAATCCATGAGAATGCAGGGGCCCAATTGACCCCCATATGATCATATATTTCTCATTAGAAGGACCGATCCATTCCTTAATGAAAGGGCACTGGTTTCAGCCTTGGCAATCTATGCATCCCATGTCGATTCAGCATTACAGGTGCCATCCCAAGGGGCA
This sequence comes from Areca catechu, assembly GCA_021397845.1. Taxonomy (NCBI): domain Eukaryota; kingdom Viridiplantae; phylum Streptophyta; class Magnoliopsida; order Arecales; family Arecaceae; genus Areca; species Areca catechu. The sequence goes on from CM038041.1 coordinate 76,226,424, forward strand.
TGTCATAACATCTAAAATGCCTAAACTATCATGGCAACTTTTGATACTGCCACTACTTCAGATGATATCACCTCCTCGGAAGTCGCGCCTGATCCCAGCATAGACCTTGGCAAACTGCTTTGCCTAGCATAGTTGACATCTTTATCATGAGCTACCTTGCCCAGCACAGCCTCATCATCTTTGCCATGAGCTACCTCACCTAGCATAGCCTTGCCATTTTTGCCATGAGCTGCCTCATCTAGCATAAACTCACCATCTTTGTTATGACTGCCTTTTCCAATTCAGCCTCATCATCTTTACCATGAGCTAGCTCACCCAATGTAGTCTTGCCATCTTAGCCATGAGCTACCTTACCCAGTGCAACCTCCCATCTTTATCACAAGTTGTTTTACCTAGTGTAGCCTCACCATCTTTGCCTTGAGTTGCATTAATGCAAGCCTTGCACAATGCCTGCCAAAAGTGCTTCACCCAAGCAATTGTTGGACCCCATTCCTTACTGAACCAATGGAGTCTCTACTTCCTTCATCCAAAATCTTGGAGGCGATACCACTTAGGCAAAGACATGGGGGGCATCTGATATGTCAAGGTTTGGTGGCCCAGTATGGCAACTAGGCTCCAACCCGCTCCAAACACATGTCAACTTGCTCAAGTGATGGGGCTGCCTCCCAACACCTCACCACATAGACATAAAGGTTCATGCTTGTCAGTTTCCTACAAGCAAGTCAACCAATGCCAAGCTTGCCCTATCCACCCAACTATGCATGTTCTAGGTGTGGTGGTCATTAATGTTTACCATCTAAGGGATGCCCTACCATAGGGACACGTCGTACCTACCATTACTTCCTACCTCACCTACCATGGCATGATCTCCCATCTTGAGCATGCTTACAATAGTCAAAACATTCTATCCATAATTTCCTATCCTTAGGCATTAAGTATACGTCTATAAATTGGTTTCCTAAGACCCTCCAGATAAATTGAAAAGGAGCACGGTAAAGACATAAGGAGAAGAATAAAAGAAGATAATGGAGATATAATTGAGAGCCCATTCTCTTCAAGAGCTACTTCCTTCCACCATAAAGGAACCTTCTTCTTGCTATCACCTAAAAATGCACACCCAAAGCTCCTTGAATTGAGTCTTTCATAGCTTGCCACATGAGTGAGATCCTTACATGCCATCCCATGCACTCGCCATTGCTTATAAGTTTTAGGGCCTTTGTGACTCTACTCATCCATGTGTCGACCCTAGGGAAGTGGGACTCATATGCAACAAGATTTCCGTCTTCCACAGATCTTATTCTATCTCTCTTTTGCTTCTTCTTTGGCTCCTCTCTAAATCCTTCTCTAGAATTAAAGGGGAGTCCAAGCTTCTTCTATTTGTATCTCTAGAAGACTGACTTAGGCATCAGAGGGTCCATCACCAAGAATCCACCCATGGTGTGTTGAGTTTTTTGGTCTTTTCTATCTTGTAGGATTGACTCCTAGCAATAGGACCCTACGAAGCCCGACTTTGCTTCAGTAGACACTCCTACTCTAACCCTGTCTGAGCCGACCCCAAGTTAGCATCACCTCTCAAAGATTTGCATCATTCACCTTTAGTCCAAAGAATTTTTTGAAGATTGCCTTCACTCAACATAGTTCGAGCCATCTTTTCTAAGATTCTATTCTTTCTCTCAACAACATTATTTTTTTGTGATGTTCGTAGAGATAAAAAGTTATGATTTATCCCATTTTCATTATAAAATTCTTCAAAGCTTTGGTTTTCAAATTTTATACCATGATCACTTCTAATTGAAATAATAAAGAGATTTTTTTGATTTAAAACTTTTTATAAAAATTTAGAAAAATACTAAAAGCCTCATCTTTATATGTCAAAAATAAAATCCATATAAATCTTGATAAATTATCTATTATCATAAGTCTATACTTTTTTTCTCCTAAGCCTGTGGTCCTAATAGGCCCAAATAAGTCTATATGAAGTAGTTCCAATGGTTTAGATATTGAAACAATATTTATAGATTTAAACGTCCCCTTATTTTGTTTACCAAATTGACAAGTATCACATACATGATCTTTTTCAAAATTTATTTTTGGCAAATCTCTAACTAGTTCTTTAAAAATCAATTTAGAAATAGTGTGCATGCTATCATGTCCTAGTCTTCGATGACAAAGCTAACTAGTTTCTTTTATCCTAGCATTTATGACCACTAGATTTGTACTACTCTTCATGGCTAGATCATTTAAATCTACCATATATATGTTTTAAAGTCTATATCCTGTAAATTTAATGATTGCAACAAGTGAATTAGTGACTATATACATAGAAGATTCAAATATAACTTTGAAACCTTTATCCTGTAATTGACAAATGCTCAATAGATTATTCTTTAAGTTATCTACTTGAAGACATTTTCAATAAAAGAAGAAGGGGTGACTTTGATTTTACAAATTTTAATGATTTTTTCTTTATCAACATCTCCAAAAGTAATAACACTTTATTTTTAGGAAGAAGAATTGTTCTTTCTCAGTTATTGTATGCTTTGAACAGCTACTATCCAAATACCATCTCGATTTAGTTTCTTGGGCTACAAAATATTCCTACAAAATAGATCAAGTAACATTTCCAGATACCTAAGCTTTTTTGGATCCTTTAGGATTAGTGACTATGGTTCCTTTGGGAACCCAGATTTTATTGACTTTATTATATATTTCTTTCTTAAATTATATTCATGTATTTTATGTCCAATCCTTTTATAGCAAAAACAAATAATATCTGACTTTGAAGAGGTAGTAGGAGCTGAGAACTTATTTGCAGAAAATCTATTTTTTATAACTTGTGTTATATCCAATTCTAGCTTTGTCATATGTTTTTCTTTGATTTTTAAGAATTATCTTAAGTTTATTAGAGCATAAGGTCAATTTATCTACCAAAGATTTTAGTCTTTGAACTTCCTTTTATGAGTTCTCATTTTCTTATTTCAAAGATTCATGTTTTCATAATTATTCATTTTTTCTTTTTCAATTGATTTGTTTCTTTGAAGCATATTATACTAAATCTTTTTACAAAGCTTCATTTTTCTTTAGAACATCATCTTTGTCTTTAACAAGATATCATTAGCTTGTTTAAATGTTTTGTTTTCAAACCAGCTTTTTAAAATTCAGCAAGTAGATCATAAAAAAACTATATGCAACTCGTCAAATATAAATTCAATATTGGGTTTTGCACTTACCTCATTTTCTAATGCCATTAGACAAAGATTGGTTGTCTTCCCTTATTCTTCTTCTTCATTGGAGCATGTGTTTTCACTATTTCTCCAAGTCGTAACTATCACCTTCTTCTTACTCTTTTGAAAGATTTCTTTAATATAGGACAATTGGATCTATAATGCCCCAGTTTCTTACACTCATAGCATATGGTTGGTCTTTGTCCTTTTCTTTCTCTTTTTCTTTCTCCTTGCTTGGTTCCTCCTTAGCCAAGTTCCTTCTTCTGTATTTGCAACTTTCCTTGCCATAAAACTTCCAAACTTTCTAGTTACAAGGGCCATGTCCTCATCTCCTAACTCTTCTTCGAATGAGGGACCTTCTTCTTCTTCCTTTTCTTCAACCACTGATATATGAACTATAGTTTTTTTCTTTCTTCTCCCTTCTTCATTGTAACATTTCATAGTCTACTCATGTATCATCAAGGATCCAACAAGCTCTTTAAGAGGTAGGTTGTCGAGGTCCTTTGCTTCTTGTATTGCAGTGACCTTCACATCCTAGTTACTTGGCAATGATCAAAGGACTTTACAAACTAGGTCGCTGGTGGAATGTCCTGCCAAGACTTTTGAGACTATTAATAATATTAATGAAGTGTATAAATATTTCTTTGATAGTCTTAGTGGATTTCATTTTAAATAGTTTATAATAATGCACAAGTATGTTAATCTTTGATTTTTTGAATTCATTAGTACCTTCATGAGTCACTTCAAATGTATTTCAATTTTTTTTGCTGAATTGCAAGTAAAAATCTGGTTGAATTTAGTGGGGTCAAGTATATAATACAAATCATTCATGGCATTTGCATTCAATTTAGCCATCTTCACATTATGATCATCCCATCCATCCTCGGGTTTTGGGACATCAACACCATTTACTTTCATTATGGGTGTATGAGAACCTTTAATTATCACTTTCCATAATTGATAATCAAGTGCTTGAATGTATATTCTCATCCTAGCTTTCTATTATTTATAATTAATACCATTAAATAGTGGTGGTATGTTTCTTAATTACCATTCGGCAATTGAGGTGCTCATGTAAGTTGTCATGATATTTTTCTCTTAATCATAAGATCAATGGCACTGAGAACATGGCTCTAATACCACTTGTTATCCAAACCAACAATCTAAGAGGGGGTTGAATTGAGTTTTCAAAAATTTAAGGCAAATATATGTACTTTGAAAACTTAAATTATATGAACCAAGTGTTGTGTAATATGCTAAAAGCTATGTAAGAGAAAGAGAGCAACAATCACACACAAACATAGCAAATCTATAATATTTTAGAGCAATCCAATTCCTATGTCCACTACCCAAGGATCTCTTGGGATTTTTACTATATTCCATCAAGAATATAGCTAGATTATTTTTTCTTGTGCTCACAATCCAAAATTCAATACAACATTTATTTTCTAGGCTCACAAACTAATCCAATTAACTTTCCAATGATAGCCAATCAAAACCTTACAAAAAAAACCAAGTTTTAGATCTTATTGAAATAAAAAATAAGTAAAAATTAAAGCAATAGGATAAACTTCCAAAAGAGCTAAAAGTTATCGATGAAGCATGACTTGTAACTACTTGAAAGCTTCAATGGTTGATCTTTATTGCTCTTTTAGTTGCTCACCAATAGCTGTTAAAAATTGGGGTAGGGTTTCATGTATGCATTTTAATTTTTAATCAAAAGCATTTCAAATTAAAACATTTTTAATCAAAAAAATATATTAGAATAAATTTAAAATTACCTACCAAGGATTTAGATGAGATATTCATAGGAAGTAAAAGCTAAAATTTAAAAATCAACATGCATCGAATCTCATACCTTAGCATGGGTCACTGAGCTCTACTGTTGATGAATGTAGTAATGAGTTCTTCAAGTCACTTTGTAGTTGCACAGCATATCCAACCTCTATAGCAAGTCCACATGAAGCCTTGAAGCAGATCATCCTTCTAGGATTGCTAGCTCCTCATGAAGGCCACTAGATGGTTGATTTGTCTCCTTCTTCAAAATTCCTTGGACCCTTCAAGAAGTAGAAGAGATGAAGATCTAGGAGGATTAAAAGGTGAAAGAAAATAAAAACAATGGAGACCATCCTTTATTTTTTTCTCTCTTTCTCCCTAAAACCCTAGTGCTAAGAACTACCCATGACCACAAACTTTTTCACACCAACTCTTCCTATTTTTTTGCTGATTTTCTTTCACAAAACCCATGGTAATCCTTCATAAAATGTGCACATGTCCATCATGAAAAATTAAATAAAAATAGTTGCTGAGAGGGATAGAGAGATTAGCATAGAATAAGATAAAGATAAAATTAGGAGTTTGAATCCCATTTAAACTCTATCAAATTGAATTCAAAACTAATTAAAATTTAAACAAGACTTAATCTTCATCTAATCCTCATCAAAATGAGAGAAAGGGTGGGTGATAAAGAGGATTTGGCATGGGAAAAGTTATGATAAAAGTGAATTTGGCATGGAGAAAAAATAGGTGGTGCTAGGAATGAAATTTGAATTTGATTTGATCTAGCTTAAGTGTAACCAATTTAAAATTGGTTTGATACAGTTAAGATATCTGAACCAAATCTAATTAGATTCCTAATAGCTTAATTAAATCTTAATCAAATCAGGAATTAATCAAGCCCAGAGCCTAATCAAATCAGAACTAAAACTTCTTAGCAATTAGGTCAACTAAACCTAAACGGGTCAGACCTAATTTAACCCAATTCAATTTTATTGACCTAAACCTCTTTACTCAATTAAATTGATCCAATTAGTAATCTAATTAATAATTAATCCTTCTATAATTTATTAATACTTATTGAATTATTTCTTTACAATACTTGTATAAGATTAATTATCAATCATATTAATAATTATACCCCTAAACAATTTTAGTTGTTAATTAGCCATCATGATCAATCAAAAATTTCTATTGTGTGTGACTCCATAGGTTTACACATTAAGCTGGTAGCACAAGAATAAATTCTTGAACTAATCAATATGACTATCTAGCAATCATATCCAATATCTAGATAGATTGAATGATGCAAAGCAACATTCAAGAACCTAGGCATATGATTACCATATAATTTATTCCTTTAACCCAATGCTTAGGATGACTTGAGAGTTAACTACCAACTCTTAATTATTATATCCAAAAGTATCTCAACCTAATAAATCCTATGACTCCTCACAAGGATTACTCTAGCCAAGATTTTAAATTAAAACATAGCAAAGCATTATGTAAAACACCTTGCAGTGGTCAATCCCATCTTGATTTGTGCATTGATCTTACAAGTACATGATTGCACCTAGAAACCTTTTGTTACTATATTAGAAAATAGATAGTCTGATACAAAAGTATAGTTAGTTGCATGCAAGTTACCGTGGTGATCTCAGGTTATAAGGATACTTGTACCCGTATCCTTCTATGAGATACTTTTGATATCAAAGTATTTTACAAAGTATGTCACATTCAGTGAAATATACTCCTACACTCACCTGCATGCCATACTAGTATCTCTACACTTCTTGATTACGAGGATAACCAACCCATATGGAGCACAACAATCTATACTTGATAGACATTATCATCTTAAATAATAATGTACCATTTGGTCATGAATAGGTTTAAGAACTATACGATAAATCCTCCTTTATGAAAAAGAAGTAGTTCTAAGGTCTTCATAAAAGAGTTCAAAGGAAGACACATAAAATATAATGAATTGTCAAAATAATATTTATTTAATAATAATTTATATATAAATTATAATGAACTCAACCATCTATAATTAAGATGATTTTCTTTAGAATACATTTCTTAATAACTCCCACTTGGACTAGAGCCAATCGAAATAGTATCAAATATCCATCCTTTACTTGCGATCATCAAACTCTTTGGTTTTCGATAGGGCAAGTTCTCTTTTCCATCGATCTTCTAAAGTCAACATTAACTTGATCCACGATTTTTCAGATAAGGTGATAGCAACATAGAATATGCTTCATCCGCTAATGTGACTTTGGTTCCTTTGCTTGAGCTATAGCTCCAGTACTATCACAATATAGTAAAACTAGACCATTAATAAAGGATGCTACTTCAACCTCACTGATGAACTTCCATAACTAAATAACTTCCTTTACAGTATTAGATGTTGTAATATACTCCATCTCACAAACTGAATCTGTTACAGTATGTTGTTTGGGACTTTTCTAGCATATTGCTCTTCCATTCAAGGTAAAAATATATCCTAACATACTCTTGCTATCATCCCTATCTAATTGAAAATTGAAATTAGTATAACCCATTAATTTCAAATCAGAATCTCCATAAATGAATAATTGATCCATAGTATTTCTCAAATACTTAAGAATAGTCTTTAAGACCTTCCGGTGGTTCTCATCTACATTAGACTAGTATCTACACATTATCCCTAGCAAGTATGCCAGATATGGTCATGTATATATCATGGCATACATAATATATCCTAGTATTGAGGTATATGGAATCCTACTCATACGCTCTCTCTATTGAGTAGTTGTCAGACAATCTTTTTTAGAGAGTAATTCTATGGCCTATCCAAAGATAGCCGTTCTTCGAATTAACCATGCTTCACTTCATCATGGTTTCAATGTACATGACTAGGATAACCTTAGCAACATTTTAGATGTATCCCTATAAATCTTCATCCCAAGGATGTAAGATGTTTCTCCAAAGTCCTTCATAAAGAATTGAGATGACAACCATACTTTTATCCCCTGTAGTGTAGGAATGTCATTTCTGATTAAGAAAATATCATCCACATAATAAATAAAAAATATGACCATTGACCATTTGCCTATTTGTATATACAAGATTCTTCTCCATTCTTAATGAAGCCATACATTTTGATCACCTTATCAAAATGCGTGTTCCAACTCAGAGATGCCTACTTCAATCCATAAATGGATCTTTGAAGCTTGCATAACTTTGATTCATCTACAGATGTGAACCCTTTAAATTATATTATATACACCTTTTTTTCTAGCTCTCCATTTAGAAAAGTGGTTTTAACATCCATTTACCATATTTTTAAATCAAGACGTGCCACTATCACAAACATAATCTAAATGGACTTGAGCATTGCCACAAGTAAAAACATCTCATCATAGTCAATACCATAATGTTAATGATATCCCTTGGTAACCAGATGGGCTTTATAAGTTTTCACCTTCCCATTTATTCCCCTTTTTCTTTTGAAAATCTACTTACACCTTATGTGCTTAACCCATTCAGGTGGATCAATGAGTGTCTATATATTGTTAACCTTTATGGAATCCATTTCAGATTTCATGGCTTCAAGCATTTATTAGAGTCGAAACACTGCACGGCATCCATGTAGGCAATCGAATCCTCATTATTTTCATTAAGTTCAATAGGATCACCATCCCAGACCAAGAAACTATAGTATATATCTGACTGATGTAGTACTCTACTGGATCTTCTTAAGGGTGCACCTATAACGGGCTTTGGGTTTGATCTAATCAAATCCGGTTCAAAAGGTTCAATTATTTGTGTTAGCTTAAACCTTAGTGGCATTAGTTCCTTCTTCAAAGAACTCCTTTTCTAAAAAGACTGTCCTATTATTGACGAACACCTTTTACTCATTAGCTTGGTAGAAGTACTATCCTTAGTTTCTTTCGGGTACCTATAAAATTATATTTGTCAAACCTAGGTCCAAGCTTGTCCATTTTTAAATGTTTGACATAAACCGAACATCCCCAGACCTAAGGTATAAGAGTCTAGGCTTATACCCTATCCATATCTCATATGGTATTTTATCTAAAGACTTGCTAGGAACTCTATTGAGAATGAACAAGCTAACGTGAGTGCATATCCCCAAAAGAAGATTAACAAAATTTCAAATCCCAACATGGACCGAACCATGTCTAACAAGGTTTGATTCCTCCTTTTTGACACTATTATATTAGGATGTTCTAGGAGGTATTCATTGTAAGAGAATTCCATTCTTTAAGAATGAAATTATATTAGGAATGAAATTTGAATTTAATTTGATCTACATTAAGTGTAACCAAATTAAATTTTATTTGATTTGATATAATTAAGACATCTGAACCTGAAATAATTAGATTCTTAATAGCATAATTAAATCCTAATCAAATCAAGAATTAATTGAGCCCAAAGCCTGGTCAAATCAGAATTAAAACTCTTTAGCAATTAGGTCAATATAACCTAATTAGGTTAGACCTAATTGAACCTAATTAAATTTAACTTGATAAAAACATCTTTGCTCAATCAAACTGAGCTAATTATAATCTGATTGCTAATCAATCTTCTATAATTTATTAACACTTAATGAATTATTTCTTTACAACACTTGTGAAAGGTTAATTATCAATCATATTGATAATTATATCCTTAAACAATTCTTAATCATTAATTAACCATCATGATCAGTTAGAAATTTTTATTATATGTGACCACATATAGGTTCTAATACTAAGCTAGTAGTATAGAAATAAATTCTTGAACTAATCAATGTGACCATCTAGCAGTGGTACCTAACATCCGGATTGGTTGAATGATTAAAAAGCAACATTCAAGAACCAAGCAAATGGTTACCGTATTATTCAACCCTTTAATCCAAAACTTACGATAACTTAAGAGTTAACTACCAACCCTTAATCAGTGCATCTAAAAATATCTCAACCTAATAAATCCTTTGTCTCCTCTCAAGTATTAAACTGGCCAAGGTTTTGCTAAATTAAAATATAGCAAAGCATGTCTCTGATAAGTCCTATAGATATGTTTATAAAAGCATCAATTTATAAATTAGTTTATTTTTAATCTCTAGAAATTGATATTTTTATCTATTTTTTGAAGAAAAGATACATGCCAACTTAAAAAGCTTGATTTATGGATTAAAAGGAAGTGAACCAAACTCGAATTGGAGTTCAAATGAGCCCAAAATCTATTAAAAATCTAATTCAGGATAGTTTTTGGAGCAACCAGTCTACTATGAACAAGCTACTTGGTCTATAGCCCATTCCAATGGATCGATCATCTTATCCAAATGCCACTATCTCCATCGTCAGCCACGCTACCCCCTTTCAACTCGATCCATCGTCTCCACCCCATCTCGAGATGCTTGGAGCCACCGTGCCATCATCGATCACCACCGCCCATCACCATTCATTCCGAGGCACCACCATCCCTCCTTCATCGCTGTCAACATCTCAATTCTACCACCATGATTTGCCACCATCACTGGTTCTCATCTTTGCCACTCACCATCCTTTCCATCGTAGTCCCAAGATGCCCACCATCTCCATAAAGCTGCTGCTTCCTCCCCTGTTCACGAGCCATCATAGCCTTCCCATCATCATCAGAGTTGCCATGCCTGCCACCAACAGTGCAGCCTATGCCACCACCCAGTCGCACATCATTGTCACTTCCCTTGCCGATGTCACTATCGACCCTTTCTCTGTTTACAGCCTTCTTCCTTCCTCGATGTCGAGCAATCTGCCATGACTCATCCACCGCATTCCTCCTCCATGTTCACTACTGCATAGTCTGTGATGCTGCCTACCGCTCGAAGCCTACTAATTGCATAGTCTGGTATCAGCTCTTTAAATTAATGCTAGAGGAAGATCTCCAAAAATTTTTATAGTCAGCACTTAACTACTAATTGGTTTAACTTAGTGATCTAATAAAATACCTCTTTAATGGTCTAGCTTGGTATCAGCTACCTTTAGGACTACTCAAGATAACTTTTAATTCAATGATGAGTTTATGCATACTACTTATTTATCTTCTTTGCTCAAGGACAAGCAAAGTTCAAGTTGAGGGATATGATAAGTCCTATAAAAATGTCTATAATAGCATTAATTTATAAATTAGTTTATTTTTATTCTTTAGAAATTGATGTTTTTATCTATCTTTTATAGGAAAGATACATGCCAACTTAAAGAGCTTGATTAATGGATTTAAAGGAAGCAAACCAGATCCGAATCGGAGTTCAAATGAGCCCAAATCAATCAAAAACCCAATTTAGCATAATTTTTAGAGCAACCGGTCCATCATGGACTAGCTGCTTGGTCTATAGCCCATTTCCATGGACCGGTCATCTTTCTCAAATGCCATCATCTCTGTCATCGACTACGTAGCCCCCTCTCAGTGCAATCCATCATCTCCACCCCATCCTAAGATGCTTAGAGCCACCATGCCATCATCGATCACCACCGCCTATTATCATTCATTCTGAGCCACCACCATCTGTTGACCCCATAAGTGATTTTAATGATAACCAAACATTGGAGCATGCATTTATTTTACTAACAACTCTTCAAGTGTGTTACAAGTTTTTGTAGGATGATTCTAATGCTCAATTACAACTCCTACATCCTTAGTTTTGAAAATGAGTTGTGTTATAAGTGATTCATGTAAAGAAGAACCCAAAGAAAAGGTTAAGTAAAAATCATGAAAATGGGTTACTTCTAGATGTGTTTCAAGCTTAAAATTCTTTAGAAATATGGTTCAAAGAGTTTGAAGGCATCTTGAGACTTTGAAGACTTGCTGGATGATTTCTGGAGAAAAACTAATAATTCACTGAAGAACTCATCTAAGCCGACTTGAAGAGAAGAGAGCCGACTCTATTACATGGCATGCATGAAGATTCTAGCATGCAGATATCCGAGCTGACTCGTCCAGAGTACCATTTCCTGAATCAAATAGGTGAGCTAACCCAAAGAAAGTTTGAGCTGATTCTATCATTTAGTCAGACATCTGAGTCAATCCTTCAGAAGTTCAAGCCAACTCCTTCAGAGTCAAGAAAAAGAGTTCTGAGTGAATAGCCAACCGAGCCAACTCTAATGAGATAGAGCCCACTCTTCGAGACTAGATTTCTGAATGCTTGTAAATTCGTGCCAACTCAAAATAAGTTGAGCCAACTCTTTTAGAGTAAGGAATCAAGCTACTGAGAAACCTAGCTGACTTAATTGAAGAGAACCGACAAGACCAGAACTACTCTATGGATCCGAGCTGACTCGAAGATCAATTTCAGGCCTATAATGGCTAGTTCCAGAACTTGAAATTTGAATCCAAAAAGTGCTCTAATAGTCAAACGTCACATCCCAACATTCTACAACGACTTAAATCATCTGAGAAGAGTACAAGACTATATATTTAAGAAATTTGAACTACTTAAAAAGAAGGAATGAATATTTAATACTTACTTGAGCTTGTGAGCAAGAGAGCACTGAAGATCATTCAAGATAGTCTTCAAGTCTTCATCAACTCACATCTGAAGCTTGAAACATTTATTGAAGAAGTTGAAGAAGCCAACCAAGTGCATTGAAGTGCAATCAATTGAGCTTCTCTTGAGCTGCATCGCCAACCATTCAACAAAATTTGTTTGTCATTCTGTTGCTTTCTCTTTATAATTCTTTTTGAATTGTTGGGTTATTGGTGAGCCCGATTTAAAAACCAAATTGGTTCTTGGTTAGTGGTGCAGGGCGGATGTCAAATGCCTGCAGCGACCAAAACCCTGGCTCTGCGAGAACGGGTTCTGAGAATTCTTGGATGCTAGGATTAAGCAAGATGTGGAAGATCCCTTTGAAACCTGCAACGATCAAGCGCTGGAAGGGCAGCATGATTCCTCACATTGCCAGCCCTCTACCAGATTTCAATCCCGGTCTTCACGAACGGAAGTGACGAATGGTGGGTTTCTCACCATGAATCCCTATTTCTTTTCTTTTTTTTTTATCAAGAACTTGGAACGGAAGGAAGAGATTCCTCACGGAATCATCCTCTCCCAACCAGGTTTGCGACCTGGTACGCGCGCGGGGAAGAAGAAGAGCCGGCGGCCTTCCATGGTAACACCCAAAAACCATCCAATATTTCATAAAAAAATGCTAACTTTATTTTCCTTCGTTCGGTATTTTAAAGAATTCAATACAACTATTCAAGAAATTGTGCCACTAATAAAATTATAATAAAACTAAAGACTCCAGTGTTTTCCCGGATCCGAAACTCCATGGGCGCTAATAGTGTATTGGGCCTTCGGCCCAATTCCCAATTAATTATTTTCATCCCATAAACGGGTCAGATTTGAAACTTGCTTCCCTTGAAGGCGTCTGGACCTGCGTACGTTTCCTGCTGGCGAGGCTGGCAGCCCCAAATCATCATGGGCCAGAAGCTGAACCGAAATGTCTGGGTTGGGCTTCGCCGAACTATCACCGGGCTATCCTGATATATGAGTCAGCTGATCAGGTTCAATATTCATCTCAATGTCTGCATCACTCTCCCCTTCCTCTGAAAAGCTTGTCCTCAAGCTTGAATTATCACCTGCATAAGGGGTTAGATGTCGAATATTGAATACATCAGAAATAAGAACATCGTCTGGTAATTCAACTCGGTAGGCATTGTCACTAAATTTCTCCAACACCTGACAAGGACCAATTTTCTTTGGTTTGAGTTTGGTGTAGGCCCCCTGTGGATATCATTCTCTTGGCAAGAATACCCATACCAAATCACCAACCTCAAAAGTCTGCTATCGACGCGTCTGATCAGCCTTAGCCTTATACTTGGCATAATTTTGCTGTAGATTGGCTTTAACAGTTGCATGCACCTCACGTAGATCAGCCACTCGATCTTCTATCTTCTTACTTGATTTGTTTGGCACATCAACAGGTAAAATGTCAAGTGGTCCTCTTGGCAGAAATCCATACAATACCTGAAAGGGTGCAAAACCAATAGAACGGTTTACTGAAGAATTGAACTCAAACTCAATCTTTGGCAAGCATACATCCCAGTTTTTAAATTCTTGCACATTGGCTCTCAACAAGTTACTAAGACTTCGATTGATAGTCTCGGTTTTCCCATCGGTCTGAGGATGATAGGGACTACTGAATTTTAATTTTGTACCCAACTTTTTCCATAATTCTCGCCAGAAATGCCCCATAAACTTGCTATCTCGATCCGAAACAATCGACGATGGTAACCCATAATGTCGAACTACTGCAGAAAAATAAAGATCAGCTACTTTTGACGCATCAAATATCGTTTTGCATGGCAAGAAATAAGCCATCTTGCTGAACTGATCTATGACTACCATAATTGAGTCTAGACCTCTCATTGTCCGCGGTAAACCTACAACAAAATCCATAGATACCTCTCGCCATGGCTCATCTGGAATCGATAAAGGGGTATATAAACCTTGATTTGTATCTGATCCTTCAGATTCCTGACACAAACGGCATCTCTTCACAAAGGTTTTGATATCTCGGTCAAGCCCAGGCCAATAAAACCGTTGACAAATTAACCATGCAGTTTTCTCTCTTCCAAAATGTCCTTGATTATGCAGCTCCTGAATAATCAATACACATAGTGAAGTGTTAGGAATACAGAGGCAATTACCACGGAACAAATATCCATCATGTAGGACGAAGTCAGATCGACCTCCAACTTCCAATTCAGTCACAATGCTCTGGAAATGCTTATCTGCACGGATATCATCCTTCATGCTTTCAAACCCAAGGGTATATACTTGCATAGCACCAATCAATAAACTCCATCTACTTAAAGCATCTACTACTTTGTTCAAAGTGCCTGACTTATGCTTGATGCTGAAAGTATACTCCTGTAGAGTACTTACCCATTTTGCATGTCTGGAGCTCAACTTATGCTGTCCCTGTAGAAATTTTAATGCTTGATGATCTGAGTACAGCACAAATTCTCGCTGGATCAAGTAATGTCGCCAATGTTGCAATGACCTCACAATGGCGTATAGCTCCAAATCATAAACCGAATACAACAGTTTGGCACCTCCATGCTTCTCACTGTAGAAAGCAACGGGTCTCCCATCTTGGCAGAGTACTGCGCCAATCCCAGTCTTCGAAGCATCACAATCCACTTCGAATACCTTGTCAAAATCTAGAAGAACCAATAGTGGTGCTTGGGTCAACTTGACTTTCATCTCATCAAATGCTGCCTGAGCAGAGTCATTCCATCCAAACTGATTTAATTTCAACAAGTCTGTTAAGGGTGCAGCAATCTCACTATACCTCTTCACAAACCTTCTGTAAAAAACCCGCAAGACCCAAAAAGGATCTTAATTCAGTCAAAGTAGTAGGTGCTGGCCAGTCCACTATCGCTCGCACCTTACTTTCATCTGGAAGAATTCCATCACCAGTAACAACATATCCCAGAAAAATTAATTTGTCTACCATCCAAATACACTTCTCTGGGTTAGCAAAAAGCTGGTTTTCACGTAATACTGTTAGAACTTGTGAAACATGCTCAACATGCTCTTGTGTTGTCTTACTGTATATCAATATATCATCAAAGTATGCAACAACAAAAGAACTAAGGAATATACGCAAAACCTGGTTCATTACTTGCATGAATGTACTAGGCACATTAGATAGCCCGAATGGCATCACCAACCATTCATACAGGCCTTCCTTTGTCTTGAAGGCTGTCTTCCATTCATCACCTGGCTTCATTCTGATCTGATGGTACCCACTTTTCAAATCAATCTTAGTAAAGAACAGGCACCACTCAACTGATCTAGCATATCATCCAGCCTCGGTATTGGAAATCTATACTTCACAGTAATTATGTTTATTGCCCAGCTGTCAACACACATATGCCATGAACCATCCTTTTTCGGCACCAAAAGTGCTGGTACCGCGCACGGGCTAATGCTTTCCCGTACAAAGCCTTTGTCTAAAAGATCTTGAACCTGCCTCTTTAGTTCCTCATGCTGCTGTGGGGTCATTCGATAATGAGCCTTATTCGGCAACATAGAACCAAAAATTAGATCAATCTCATGCTGAATATCTCAAAGTGGTGGCAAACCTGCAGGAAGCTCACTCCGTACAACATCCTGAAATTCCTCCAAAACTGACACCAACTCCTGAGGAAGATCATGTAGCTCCTGCTCCCCATTCTGGCCAAACTCTTTTGGCTTACTAACCAGGGCAAAACAGAAATTTTCTCCCTCTAAACTCGCCTCAAACTCCCTGCTTGGCAAACAAATTATTACCTTCTGTTCAGCCATGTCCTGTAGCAGTTTCAAGATCACTTTTCTCCCATCTGGTCACAGCATATAAGTATAAGTGTAACCATTATACACTGCTTTATTATCAAACAGCCAAGGTCGTCCCAAAATGATGTGTGTCACATCCATCGGTACAACATCAGCTAATATTGACATCTCAAGCTGAGGACCAAAAGACAATGCCAACCTACAGCATCGACTGACCTGAATATCTGCATCCCGATTCACCCAGCCGAGCTTGTATGGTTGAGGATGGGGCTCAGTCATCTACTCTAATTTCTTCACAACTTCCTCAGCAATCACATTCTCTTAACTTCCAGAATCAATAATAACCTTGCATGTTTTACCAGCTACAGTGCACTTTGTTGAGAAAATATCGTGCCGACGCCAATCTCCACCAGCTCTTGGTGCAAGACACCTCCTCTTAATGATCAGACTCTCTCCCTGGATGTGGTCTAGGTCAATCACATACATCTCATCCTCGAACTCCTCATCCTCGGGAAATTCAACTTCCTGCTCCTCCTCCATAAGTAACTGGGTACACGCCTTGGGGCACTCATTGGCATAATGTCCTAGGTCATGACACCGATGGCAGCGAACATTGGCTCGATTGCTACCCACCCTCTGGTGGGGACCTGAAGCCCCACTCGGCACTGTAGGTCTCGGAGGAACTACCGAAGTTTGTTGCCTTACCACAGGAGGTGCACTCCTACTACCAGAACTCTGCCCCGAAAACTGACCAGATAATTTTCCTCTACTCTGGAACCCTCTATTCCGCATCAGGCTCCGCTCCACTGCTTGCGCCCGCATGTGCGCATCACCAACACTATCAATCCGATGCGGAGCCAACGCATCCTGGATGGGGAATCGCAGTCCAAGCAAATACATAGCTACCAACCTCGGTTCTGACTCCATCAATCGGTTTCGAGCCACCAATCGATAGAACTCTGTAGTATAATCTTTCATGCTTCGATTTCCTTGTGTTAAACCATGTAATTTAGAATAAAGGACCTATTCATGGTTCTGAGGAAGGAACTCCCGATTCATCTCCTGCTTCAAGGTTGCCCATGATTCAATTGGTGGCCTCCCATCCATATACCTTCGGTAGTGCTGTGCATGCCACCAAGCCGTTGCTCGATCTCGGAATTGGATTGTGATAAGCGGCACTTGCTTGTCCAAAGGCACTTCTTTCAGCCGAAAAATATCATCAACCTGCAGGGTCCAATCCACATACTCATCAGGATTCAAACCACCTCTGAACTCTGGTATTTCAATCCGAAACCCGGACTCCCAACGAGTCTGATTGTCATGCATAGGCGGCGGTCCAAAATCCCTGGGAAGCGCTACATCACGCCGCGGTTGCTGCCCTCTTTGCAATGGTGGAGGATATTCAATATTCTGGAAAGGGTCAGCATCACCTTCTCGATGTTCGTCAGGTACATTGCGATCTTGATGAGGTATAGCACGATCTTGAGCCTCCAACCGTGCCATCATTGCTTGCAAAACAGCCATCATCTACTGCTGGGTCACCACAACGTCACGAAGAGAAGGCTCCTCGTTGTTCCGCTCCATGGTTGCAAGCAGAAATTTTTTTTTTTTTTAATCAAGAACGGATCAAGGACAGATCAAGAACAGATCAGGGACAGATCAAGAACGGATCAAGGCCCTGATCAAGAATGGATCAAGGCTATGATCAAGAACGGATCAAGGCTCTGATCAAGAATGGATCAAGGCTCTGATACCAAGCTGGTGCAGGGCGAATGTCAAATGCCTGCAGCAACCAAAACCCCGGCTCTGCGAGAACGGGTTCTGAGAATTCTTGGATGCTAGGATTAAGCAAGATGGGGAAGATCCCTTTGAAACCTGCAACGATCAAGTGCTGGAAGGGCAGTGTGATTCCTCACGTTGCCAGCCCTCTACCGGATTTCAATCCGGGTATTCACGAACGGAAGGGACGAACGGTGGGTTTCTCACCGTGAATCCCTATTTCTTTTCTTTTTTTTTTTATCAAGAACTTGGAACGGAAGGAAGAGATTCCTTACGGAATCGTCCTCTCCCAACCAAGTTTGTGACCTGGTACGCGCGCGGGGAAGAAGAAGAGCCGGCGGCTTTCCACGGTAACACCCAAAAACCGTCCAATATTTCACAAAAAAAATGCTAACTTTATTTTCCTTCGTTCGGTATTTTAAAGAATTCAATACAACTATTCAAGAAATCATGCCACTAATAAAATTATAATAAAACTAAAGACTCCGGTGTTTTCCCGGATCCGAAACTCCACGGGCGCTAATAGTGTATTGGGCCTTTGGCCCAATTCCCAATTAATTGTTTTCATCCCATAAACGGGTCAGATTTGAAACTTGCTTCCCTTGAAGGCGTCTGGACCTGCGCACGTTTCCTGCTGGCGAGGCTGGCGATCCCAAATCGTCATGGGTCGGAAGCTGAACCGAAATGTCTGGGTTGGGCTTCGCCGAACTATCACCAAGCTGTCCTGATATATGAGTCAGCTGATCAGGTTCAATATTCATCTCGATGTCTGCATCACTTAGCTTGTGTTAAAACCAAATGTTGGGTTTCTTCGGTGAGCCTAGTTTAAAAACCAAAGTACAGAGGTTTGTATTGTGAGCCTATTAAAACAATCCGACTGTATTCCAGTGGGGGATATAGTGAAAATCCGAAGTGATAATCTTGGGTAGTGGATGTAGGAGCTGGGTTGCTCCGAAGCACTATAAAATTTCCTGTGTTTGTGTTGTGCATTACTTTTATATCTTGCTTCTACTTTTAATTATCTCAATCACAGCACTTAACACTTCAAGAAATTTTCAAAGAGTACATAATTGCTTAAACTTTTTAAATTCCCAATTCACCTCCCTCTTGGGAAAGCCACCTGGGCAACACCATCCCTCCATCACTACCGATGTCTTGGTCTCGCCACCATGATTTGCCACCATCATCAATTCTCATCTTCACCACTTACCATCCTCTCCATCATAGTCCCGAGATGCCCACCATCTCTATCAAGCCATTGCTTCCTCCCCTATTCATTAGCCATCATAGCCTTCCCATCACTGTTAGAGCTACCTGCCTACCACCACCTGTGCAGCCCGTGTTGTTACCCAGCCACTCATCGCCATCGCTTCCCACACTGACATCACCATCACTCCTCTGTCTACAGCCTTCTTCCTCCCCGATGCTGAGCAATCTTCCATGACTCATCCACTGCCTTCCTCCGCCTTGTTCATAGCCACATAGTCCAAGACACTGCCTACCACTCGACACCACCATCATCACTGGCCATCTCCCTCTTCGCCATCACCAGTTTCGCCACCTCCCTATTGCAATGCCTAGGCACAATCCTTGGATGATCATAGCCATCCATTGTATTGATCAAATAGTGTACGAAGAGGCTTATATTAATAGGATTCTAGGAATTGTTTGAGGTACAATCCAAAGATCTAAAGAAAAATTGCTTGACTAGATTTGGGTTTGATCTGACATAATGCAATAAAATTGAATCTTCCGATCAAGATCCAATGATAGAAAAGCTCTAGTCAGTTAATTGATAATTGGAGTAGGATTTTATGTCTATTTCAACTGAAATTTGATTTACCATCCATCTATTGATTTTATGAGAAGTAAATCATAGCCGATCCTATGATCTCTTTCTTTAGTCCCATATCAAAAAGTTATGAAAACCTCTCATTTGTTAATACCTATAAAAAGACTCCCCTACCTCTATCTAAATGCATCAACTCTTGGATCCTTTAAGAGCCTTGCATAGAGGGAGAGGAAGGGAAGATCATGCATAGCTAAAGAGCTTCATCTTTAGGAAGTAGATGAGGTTTTTGGTATTTATATTTTATAATTTTTTTATATAATTAGTGCTTGATTGTAATGGTTTGCTTTTTATGAATAAAATTATTTTTCATTACTTCAAGTTGTGTTCTTCATGTCTAGACTATAATTAGATTTTAGAATAGCCTACAACTAAATAGAGATGACTCATGAACCCAAGATATGATTCGCACTCAACGAAAAGGATATGCTTGAAATCTGATTATAAATAACTTTTTTTTTATGATTAGAGACTTTGAATAGTCTATGGCTATTTAAGAGTGGATCAAGATCCATATCTAGCAAGATAGGCTATGCTTGAGGATTAATCATAATTTAATAATTATATATTGAATAAATACTTAATATAATATTAAATACTGAATCAAAATCCAAGACATCTTTCATATTTTTATTAATCTTTTGCTTATTAGTTTAATTTAATTTATATTCCGAGTTATAGACATATTCTCACTCTTTTATCTTTTTGACCTAATTGAAACTCTAACACAAAAATTCTAAAAGTGGACATAACCTTAACTGATCCCTGAGATTGCAATCCCAACTCACCCTAACTATAATTTGAGCTGATAAAATTATTTTTGACCACCTATGATAGAGATCAATCTCTAACACCTTGTTGTGGTCAATCCCATCTTGACTCATACACCAACCTTACAAGTACTTAATTGCATCCAAAAACCTTTTGTAACTATATTAGAAATATAAAAAGTCCGATACCAAAGTATAGTGAGTTGCTTACAAATCACCATGGTGATCTTAGGTTGAAGGGGTATGTATACCCATATCCTTCTATGAGATACTCTTAATAATCGAGTATTTTATAGAGTTGGTTATGTTCAGCGAAATGTATTCCTACACTCAACTACATGCCATACTAGTATCTCCACACAACCAACCCATATAGTACATAATGATCTATACTCAATAAATGTTGGTGTGGACACCAGGGCCAGAAAATATCGATAGGTAGAACCCACATCCCTGTGGATCACCTGTGAATAAAGCCCTGAAACCAATCCCTTTTTACCAATTATAAATATTTTATCTTTAATTTTTGTTATTTTAGCTTAGCTGGGTTTAGTCCTAAACCCTAAAATTGAGTCCCTGTCAAACCCTGGACCCAAAATTGAGTCTGTAAAAAAGCCCAATTTCAATTGGGTTATAAATGGTCCAGTGTCAGTTAGCTTTTTTTACCAATTAGGGTTTGTATAAAAATCTCATTTATCAATTATGCCAAACCCTATTGGGCCAAACCCTATTTACCAAATTTATTTTTTTTTGTTGCATGAGATTATGCCATTTTGATCAATTTGATCAAGTTGGGCTTAGAGTTGGTTTTTAGTTGGTTAAATCATGTGATTAGTTAGTTATTGAGTCCTATAATACAAGAGGAACCCAATCGAAGACCGATGTAACTTCATGTGCACTCAAATCATGATCCATGTGCACCTAAATCAAGATTCCATGTAACCCCATGTGCTAGCTTAAGACAAGCCATGAGACTCCATGTGCTAGCCCAAGTCACTTATCATATGTAACCAAGTCTTGGTGCCACCTTTTCAAGAATTGGGACAACATCACATGCTATGTTTGGACATCATTTGACACTTCATCGGGACAACACCACTTGCCATCTCATCAGGACAACACAACACTTGCCATGTCATTCTTTTGATCAGCCAAATGAAAGCAAGAATTGGTACTCCTTTTTAAGAGGAGTAAAGCAGAAGGAGTCCTCCAATTGGCACCCTCCTACTCAAGTATTTGATGCCAAAAATTCCAAGGAGTCGGCCAACATCTCTTCCTCTCTTTGACACCAACTTCCAAGAGTTTCAAGCTTTTCTAGTTTGTGAGCCGGCTCTTCTGGTTACTTGAAAAATTTTTACTTACTATTTTCCTGGGAGAGTTGGCTCTTGCTTTGCAAGAGTCAACTCTTCTGCCTGAGATAAAAAATTGTCCTTCAATCCAACTGAGAGAGTCAGCTCGTCCATCCTATGAGTCAGCTTGTTTTTGTGCTAAACTTGTATCTCACTTTCAGAATGTGCCAAAGTTGGCTCTTTCTTTTGTGAGTCAACTCTTCACTCCAAACTTGAATTCTAACTTTTATTTCACTTAAAATTAAGTACAATTAAGCTATCAAAACATCCAAATTCCTTCCAGTGATATATATGAGCTCTCTAACCATATAAGGGATCTCTTAAAGCATTTAAAGGATTTTAAATGATACATAGAAGCTTATTGACTATTCAAATGACTTCATGAGTAATTCCTTAAAATTATTTGATCTCTACAAAAATATTCTTAAACCATTTGAAAGATAATAGTATACTTTTCATGCTTCAATATTTTATAATCATCAAAATCATTCCTGGGGTCAACATAAACTATCGAGCTCTAGCATAAGGGTTTGGTGAGCCTCCTCGATCATGCTTTGCTCTTGCTCTGCTAGAGCTCAGCCTTCTTTAACAGTCCCCTTCGCTCACTCCAAGTGGGCAACCTTCTCTACAATCATTACTTCATGGTTAGTAATGGAATACTCCAGTTCCTTAGTGTAGAAGCCCGCTTACAACACCAAACTGTTAGCTCCTAATAAAGGTCATGAATATGACCTCGGGGACAAGTGCCACTTGCCCCAATGGCATAGTGGTACATGCACGCCAACACCTCCTCAATCGATATACATCATAGTAGTGAAACATCCACAAGAGGAGTGGTGCCCAGAAGTAGACCCTTGGCCTTCATACTATCTAGGAGACCAAAACCATCCTACCTAATCGACTAGTAGAGGGAAGATCTTGAGTGATGAGCCCTATGAAGAAATGATAGAAGGATTGACAAGCTCGACAACTATTGGTGCCTCCTCTACTAGTGTCAAACCCTCTACCAAAGACTGTAGTATCTTTACTACCATTGAAGATGTTGCCTCTTCAACTACCTCCACCAGTAAGACCTCCATGACTATGCCAGCCGTATTGCATTGGTACGAAGCCTCAATCAGAACATTGACACCCTCTAGTTATGTTTCCCCCATGTCCATAGCCAAATCTACCTTCAAAAGAGCCTCCTTAATATTATGTAGGGATGAAGGTGCTTCCTTGATAGGTTGATCATCGACCCTCACCTTTGCTTCAAGACCTACACCAACCTTCACGAGATGGTCATCGGCCCTCATCTTCATCTCAATATCTACCCCTGCCTTGAAGAGCTGGTCTCCAACCTCCATTTCTACTTTAAATCTCACCTTGACTACTCTGAAGAGGGATGCCATAGTTAGAGTTGCCAAAATAAGGCTCATAGGAGTGGGCTATACCACCCGCTCTTGTATGGTCTTGGCCCCTATCTTCTTAGTGACCACCTCATGACTACTGCCCCTTTTCCTCTTCCTAGATGGCTTGGCCTTCAATATTTTAACATGTAGTTCCCTCACTGAGAACTTCATTTCTTGTTCAAGCATTAAACAAAGTATAGAAACCCACATCAGAACTTTTAAAAAGAAAGACACATAAAAGGAAGATGAAGGCAAAAATCTCTTCATTTCATCTTAAATAAATGTCTTTATAGAGGACTTGGCCATCTCTATATAAAATGAAGAAAAAAGTAAAACAAAAATCAGAAGGTAGGTGATGTTGCCTCTCCACCCTCATCTACACTATAGCTACCTGAATTGCTACCAAAAGATGACCTTCCTAAGCATAACATGTCGAGGTCAAGTTTGGGGTAGTGTTTTGCAACCTTCCTTTTGCACCACTGGGCACCCATGGTGTAGGTGTTTTGGTAGGAATCCAACAACTCTTGGCAAGAGTCCTGTCCTTTTCGAAAAGCATCCATGGCCTTAATAGCAGCCTCTAAGGCCCGGTGCTCAAAAAGGGAGGCCCTCTCCTGAACTTCGAACAATGGCCTTCTCAGCATGATCATATCCTCTTCCATCTCGATGAGTGAGACTCTTATCTGGTCACCTCTCCCTCTATCTCAGCAAGAAACACTTTTAGCATCACTGCCTCACCCTCAGTCCTGGCTAGTCCATTTTGTAGCTAGGTAGCCTCATCCCACCATCGGGTGGCATCATCTTTTAGCACAGTGACCTCAATTTGGAGATCTTCAACCTGTATTAACTCCGTATCAACTCCATCGCCAGTTTGGCCTCGATCATCTCCATGCAATTTTTCATAGAGGTCAACTACTCGGAGATGACACTCAGCTCCTTCATAGCATCATCTTGTTCGCCCTCCAATGCTAAAATGCATTGATGCTGAATCTATCCCCATACCATGAAGTTGCTCTACAAAAGCACCGCCAGTCAGATTTCAAATGAAGCCTTTCGAATGAAGGAGAATCAGGGTTCAGCGATGTTACCATTGCTAATGCATCGAGAAATCATCAAGCACTATTTGTGAAAGCCTCATGAAGAAGCTCCTCCACATAACTAGGAGGCACATATTCCTCCAATAGTAGGTTGCAAGTCTCCATGTTGGGAATTTTAATGCCAAAAGGAGCCAACCACCTTGCCTTCACCACTTTCGAGTAGAATCTCTTGATAGCCTTGCCCTTCCATACTGGCGACCTAGCAATGTCCTCTACATTTTCATTGTAGTCATTCCTAGCATTGCTCAGAACCTCATGAACCCTGCTTGTGACCTGCTGATGGCTGCGATAATGTCCTAGCCTACTTCCACCATTTCAACAACTTCACCGATGGCCCCAAACCTTCACCAGGAGCCTTCAGAGTCTCTCCAGCAACCTTGGTAGGCTCGGATCGGCTATCCCTATAGCCCCACCAGTAGTTCTCACTACCTTTCTACCACCATCTACTGCTTCATCGATCGAGATGTCTATGGCCTTATGTGAGGCCTCAACTACCCTGGGGGCAAGGTTATCCTTTAGGCACCATTGCTATTTTTCAACCCTTAGAGCTTTCTCCAGCTCAACTAGTACCCGCTTCCCCTTCCTGTCCTCCACAAGTGAAGTAGGTCATTAGGTCATTGACCCACTTTTTGAAGTGATAAACGTACTAGATGATAAATTATTATCCTTTCTTTTAAAAGGGCGAGTCAAGTCATATAAAGCCAAGAGAAGTGTTTACCATAAGTGTTTACCAGTAACATGTGGGTCCCTATGACACAATACCGCCAGGAGATCCTCTCATAGGAGATCCTCTAGGATAGGGACCATAGTTGCCTCCACCCTCTTCACCTTCTCCTTCTCTAGAAGCTGCAATTTTGAGGTGTCATGCACCCTCCTCCTATCTAGTGACCCCCATATGGTTGGAAATAGGAGGAAACTATAAAGAAGAATTGCCCCTTCCACTAGCATACCTTGGTCGGATCCTTAGGAAACTAGTATCCTTTTCTTGGTAAGGCATACCACCAACCCTATGAACTAGACTTCAATTGGAAGAAAGTCTTGAAGACCTTAGCATGGGGCAACTCCTCATGAAGCACCAAGTGATAGAAGAATTCCAAAATCAACTGCCACAGATTGGGGAACAACTGGATGGGACACACCTAATGCCATTAGAGCAGCTCAGCAATGATAGCAAGAAGAGGGAGCCTTACCCAAGCCTTGAATGCCTCTTCGTATAGGGCCATGTGAGTAACCAATCCCATAGCCTCCCTTTTAAAAGGGGCCCGACAGATCGAGTTTGATTGACAAAGGGATGCCAAATTCTTCTCAGATCCTGGCCAGGTCCTCTTCATCCATAATAGACTGGAATTCTTGAGAAGTATCCTTGACTACCATTGATCCCATCACAGGATCTATGGAAGATATTAAAAGAATAAAGAAGAAAAGAGAGAGAAAAGAAAAATCAAGGAGACCCACCACTCCCATTGCAATAGCAGTAGCGGACTCTGTTGACTCTTATCTTGATTTTGATGAATAACAAAATACTTAAGTATATTTGAGTACTAACTATATGTTAAAAGTATGTTTACCAAAATAAGGTACTTATCAAAGCCATACTACGAAGAAAAATGCAAATGCTTGCCAAACTATTGAAGAAGTCACCTAAATTAATGGAATTTTAAGTTATATGGACTTTGGCACATAAGAATGACCTTGAAGGAGTCAAATCTTAAATTTGGACAAGTTTCAGTAAGGTTTCAGCCAAGTATAGACTCATGAATATGAAGTATCGACTCAAGGTGTTGACTCATAGAACCCTGAGCTAATATACAGAAAGAGTTTCAGCTAGCACGCATGAAGTGTTGACTCATAGAAACCAAGTGTTGATACATGAGTCAACTCATGGTCAAGTAAGTGTCGACTCAAGGCCTGAGACCAAAATGAAGATAGAACATGCTAATTTCAGGATTTTATCCAAGTGTCGACTCATGAATATGAAATGTCAACTCAAGTATTGACTCACCAGAAGAAGTGTTGATGTACCAGAATACTCCAGAGAGCTTTAGAAAATATTTTTGACCTGGTGTAAACTCAAATATCAATACATGAGTCAACTCATGACCTGAAGTGTTGACATCTCAGGTCTGGATGAACAGTAATGGCTAGTTTTTTAAAGCACAGAATTGGTCCTCTCCAATGATCATAAATGGTCATTTAAGGCTTGGAAAGGTATTTAAAGTACACCAAATACAAGAGGGAAGCAACAAATGAAAACTTGATTGAAAACTAATGAGCATTCATTGAGTATTCATTACTTTTGAGTGAAGTTGAGCCTTCAAGCATTCAAGAAGCATTCAAGTCCAATTCTCAAGCATTGATTAAGACTTCAACAACTTGGAGACAAGCTTCTCAACAACAATCAAAATGCTTCAAAAAAATATTTTCTTTTATTTTAAGAAAGCTTATTATATCTTACATTGTACTTGAATTGTTTTGTTGTTCCTAGTTTCAAGTAAATTGAAACTAGTGTTTGGATTGTTGGTGAGCCTTGTTTGAAAAACCAACTAGATTGTTGGTGAGCCTTGTTTGAAAAAACAACTAGGTTGTTGGTGAGCCTTGTTTGAAAACCAACTAGGTTGTTGGTGAGCCTTGTAAAAACCAGCTAGGTTTTTGGTTAGCCTTGTGAAAACCAAAGGGGTTTTGATTAGTGAGCCCGGAAAAACTAATCTACTATAATCAAGGAAGAATTACAGTGAAATATGCAAGTGGACCTTGAAGAGTAGATGTAGGTACTTTGTATGCACCAAACCACTATAAATTCTTATATTTGTGATTGCTTATCATTCTTTTCTTGCATTTACTTTACTACTTCTACTGTATAATTTTGTTAAGTACACAAATACTTTACAAACATACTAGCACTTATCTTTAATCTTTGTAAAATGTTTTGAAACCTAATTCACCCTTCCTCTTGGGTTGCTTTAACTAGGTAACAGACTCCCTTAGCAAAGAAGGCTCTGGTCTCTTTCTATCCATAGTAGATAGTAGGAATGAGAGAGTGGGCACCCCACTCCACTCTTATTTATGGCCTTCCACCAAGGATAGCAGCCTAAAATTTACAACATTAGGCAATGGTTTGCTAGTGGATGCATGCCTGCCTCTCATTAGGCACACCGTATCGCATAAATCACCAACCACTTTAGAGCCATGAACTACCATCATGACTCCTTGATTATTTCGAATCATTGTACATTCCTCATAATATGGCTAGGGTGCATGATCTGACTGAACCTGACACTCTAGATTCTGTCTAGGCTCACATGTAGCTCACAGCACCAATAACTAGTGCCTCATCCAGTGCAAGGTGAAACATTCCAAAATGCTTCACCCACTGGGACTAGGGATGAACCATCTAGACTTCAACAAGAATAGATTTAATGTTGAGCCATGCAATCTCCAAACTCTACTTCCTATGCCCAAGGCAAAGGACATGCCTTGTCCTAGGAAGTGGGGACAACTAATATGCCTAAAAATGGTCAAGCCTACGGGAGTCCAACATGGCTCACTATATCACCTACCATCTCTGTATAGAAAGTAGACTCCTCAAATCTTGTTGTGTGTTTCATAGAAGCAATGCTGGAAGAAGGCCTACATCCTCTTTCCTCTATAGGGGAGCGACAACCCAACATCACAACTCTTTGACACTAGCCACTCCAACAGGGGCACATTCCCTATGAAAGCACACCTGCCATGAAGACAAGCTTTGTGCCATCTCCAGCCACACCAATCATTCCTCTAGGGGCATGCATTTTCTAAAGACATGCCAGCTACCACTCCGTGCACAATAAATATCCCTTAGGAATCAAGTACTCTATATACCCACCTATAAAAACCATTCCATGGGACCCTCTAGACATGTCCTTCTATAAGGATAAGCTTTTTTTAGGTTCTCTTTACTTTCAGAATCAGCCCTCGAGAGTCTTGAAAGTTCTCTTAGAGTCACCCGAAGCCTTAGGTCAAAGCTTGGGTGAAGGACCAGGACTAGAGGATTCCAAGTGAGGTGAAGGAGGTGAAGCTTGAGGAACCTAGAGGGGAATGCACTGAGCTTCCACCACACTCTTGTAAGTTTTGCCAGATTTCTCGGAAGCCTCACCTTCACCTTTATTGGCCTTGCCTATCTTGCCTAAGCTTCGCCGACCCTTCCATGTGCATCATTTACACTCCACCGCATCCATCTACCACCTCATGACTTTACCTGCTTCCACTCTATCTCTATACTGCAATCCTCCACCACTCTATCCACCTAAAATCTATAGACCCCTCTCTTCTATTTGCTTCCATGGGAGATTAACTTAGGCATCAGTGCTAGATTTCAACATAGATGACTAGCAAGCAAAATTAGGTTCGAAACCCTAAGCATAATAAAAGTAATATTTATGAAAATCAATTTTCATAAGAGCATGCTACTTTAAAATTAATCATATAATCACATATACATGCCTCTAATATGTTGGAATAGATAAAATAAATCAGACCTGAAATAAAAAAAATTAGAAGAAGAAGAATTTAACTTATGTTAGCTTTAGCCCTTGATTTTGATGAATAACAAAATGTTGAGTACATATTTTGTACTAATGTTTCAATTGGAGTAATAAATTCTAGGTCACAAGCACATCAAATTCCTTACACAAAAGCATAAAAGTCATTGACATCAAAGCAAGATGAATTTCAAAGTTTTAAAAGTCTTCTCATCTTGGAAAGCCATGAAATTGATCACTTTGGGCATTATGAAGAAGAAACTGAAAGTTTATTGGATAAATTTTAAAGTTTCGGAGCTTGGCACAAAGTTTGGAATTGGCACAAATCTAGTGTCGACTCATGAAGTCTCAATTGTCCAAACTTTTGAAGAACTAGCACAAAGAACCTCAGCTGGCATGCCAAGTATCGACCCAAGTATCGACTTAAGCGTCGACTCACAAGTCGACTCATAAAATGACTCAAGGCCTGAGAATAGAAATGAACAGAACATGATTTTTGGACTTCAATGAAGTGTTGACCCAACTATCAACCCAAGTGTCGACTCAAGTGTCAACTCACAAATCGACTCATGGCCTGAGATAAGAAAGTTACAAAATAGTATAATTCCTAGATCTTTTTGTCAAGTGCTCACCTAAGTGTCGACTCACAAGACTCAAGTGTCGGCTCACAAGATTCAAGTATCGACTCACAGAATGACTCATAGCCTGAGACCAGAAATGAAGCAGAACCATGAATTTTTAAGAATTGCACCTAGTGTTGATCCAAGTGTCAAATTATGAAGACTCAAGTGTCGACTCATAGGTCGACTCACACGTTTTGACAACAATAATGACTATATTTTTAAAAGTTCAAAATTGGCTTAAACAGTCTAAAATGATTAGTTTATCCACTCTAATGGTCATAAATGATTTTTTAAAGGTTTTTGAAGTATTTATCACTCACCAAACTCATTGAAGACATAAGAGAAAAAAAAAGAGACACAAGAGATAAAGCTTATCTTTTGAGAAAGCTATTGAAAAGACAAGAGTGAACCAAAAAAAAGATTTTACCTGAAAAAGCCTTCATTCTTACTATTGAGACTTCAAATCATTATCTAAAAGTGTTCATTGCAAGCTTCCATGAAGAAGAAGATAACTCAAGCATTCAAGAAGAGCTTCATCGATTTTATTTTTGCTCTTTTGAGAGTTTTATTCTTGTGCTCTAATATGTACCTTTGGTTTTATTTATTGTAATTAGTTTCAAGGCTATTGAAATTAGGGGTTAGGCCCTTCCAAGCTGTGAATTGAAATTCAAGCCAAGGATAGGCTTGAGAGAAAGGTTATTGGTGAGCTTAAATGAGAAAATCAATAATGGGTTTGACTTGTGAGCCCTTGAAAACAAGTTGGTTGTAATCTTTGGTAGATTATAGTGGAATTCTCAAAAGATAGCTTGAAAAGTAGATGTAGGTGCTTGGAGTGCACCAAACCACTATAAACTTCTAATGTTTGTGTGTGTGCTTTATCTTCTTTTTTTTTTTCCTTGCATTGATGCTTATTCTTCAAAGCACAGCATCTAGTTTATATTCAGCACATTCACATTATTTCATAAACATATTAGTTCAGCATATACTTGTTTAAATTTTTAAAAATCTAATTCACCCCCCTCTTGGGTTGCTACATTGGGCAACAAGTGGTATCAGAACTTGGTACTCAGTACATAGGTCTAACAATCTTGAGTCAAAGATCTAATGGCAGCCCAAATTTGTGTGGTATTGTTGAGAGTCAAGCCTCAAAACATCTCCCACTTTTTAATGGCACAAATTACATGTACTGGAAGACACACATGCATATCTACATTCAAGCCATAGATTACAATATTTGGAAGACCATAGTTAAAGGTCCTCATCAGCCTAGTATCTTGATTAATGGCATTCCCACTTCCAAATTAGAAGAAGATTGGGATGAGAATAACATTAAGTAAGCTGAGCTTAATCCAAAGGCTATGAATTTGTTATTTTGTGCATTAGATTTTTAATAGAATATCTAATTATTCCTCTGTCAAGAAAATATGGGACACACTTGAAGTTACCAATGAGGGTACACATCAAGTGAAGACTACCAAAGTTAACATACTCATCCACACTTATGAGATATTTAGGATGGAACCAAATGAATCAATTAGTGAAATATACACTACGTTTACTAACATTGTTAATGGTAGGAAGAGTTCAGAAAAAGTTTTATCTAATGCTGAACTTGTCAACAAAATCCTTAGATCTCTTCCATCAACATGGGATCCAAAAGTCACCGCTATTGAAGAAGCCAAGGATGTCAACACTGTTCATCTAGAGCAGCTCTTGGGATCACTTATGACATATGAGCTATCCCTAAAGTAGAAGGTTAGGGACAATGATAAGAAAAAGAAGACTATTGCATTCAAGTCCACAAACAAGGAGCATTCTAGTGATGATTATGATGAGAAAGATGAGAAAGATGAAATGGCTCTTATCTTAAAAAAATTCAAGAGATTCATGAGAAAGAAAAGGCACAACAACAAGAAGAAGCCACAAAAGGGAGAGCCCAATAAGGAGAAGGAAAAAGAGAAGGAGAAGGAAAGGGAGTAACCAATATGTTTTGAGTTTAAAAAGCTTGGTCATTATAAAATGGATTGCCCCACTCTCAAGAAGGCCAAAAAGAAATTCAAAATGAAATCGATGATGGCAACGTAGAGTGAAAGCAAAGATTCAAGCTTCGATGAAGAGTAGCAAGAGGTTGCCAATAATTACTTTATTGAAAATGAAAAAGAGGTAAGGTTTGAACCCGAAAAATGAATTTGTTTTTTAAGAATTATGTGATGTTTTTGATGAACTTGTTGTAGAATATCAAAAACTTAAAATGAAAACAAAGAATTGAAAAAGCAAAACTTGGAGCTTTCTAAAATAAATCATAAGCTTTTGATAGATAATGATAGTTTACTTTAAGAAAATAGAAATTTGAATGATCAAATTATCTCTTTGAAAAATGAAAAGGATGATCTTTTGAAAGAAAAAACTTTGAAAAAGGATAGAGATTTTGTAACAAATGAGAAACTTATCAAACAAAACAAAGAACTTTTGCAAGAAAACAAGAAATACAAAGAAGAGATTGAAAAAGTAAAACCATTTATTGAAAAATTTATCTATAGTTCAGAAAAACTTAATATGCTTTTGAATAGTCAAAGAGCAGTTTTCAACAAAACAGACTTAGATTTTAAACCTTAAAAATAATAGAACTATTTCAAAAATTTCTTTATGCCAGCATCTTCTAGCATTACATGTTATTCTTATGGTAATCTGGGACATAAATCTTACATGTGTGATAAAAGAAAATTAAATAATGTTACAAAAGTTTGGGTTCCAAAAGGAACCACATGAACTAACTCTAAAGGACCCAAGATAACTTGGGTATCTAAAGTCTCCACCTGATTTATTTTTGTAGGTGTGTCTTGTAACCAAGGAAAAAAGAAGATTATGGTACCTTGATAGTGGTTGCTCAAAATACATGACCAGAGATGTAAGGCAATTCACATCTCTTGAGGCTTTAAATGATGAAAATGTGATATTTGGTGATAATGAAAAGGATAAAATTATCGATATGGGTAAAGTCCATATCACCCCCTCTACTTTGTTGATAATGTTCTACTTGTTGATGGTTTAAAATATAATTTACTTAGCATAAGTCAATTTTGTGGTAAAGGTTTCAAAGTTGTTTTTGAATCTTCTATGTGCATTATATATAGTCTTGATGACAATGGCATTAAATTCATTGGTCATAGGCATAGGAACATTTACGTGGTTGATCTTGATGATCTACTTATACAAAATGATCAATGCCTA
This sequence comes from Areca catechu, assembly GCA_021397845.1. Classification (NCBI taxonomy): domain Eukaryota; kingdom Viridiplantae; phylum Streptophyta; class Magnoliopsida; order Arecales; family Arecaceae; genus Areca; species Areca catechu. The sequence goes on from CM038041.1 coordinate 76,259,335, forward strand.
GTGGCAATGGAAGCCAAGATCAATGAAACTAGTTGACTTTGGCATCGTATACAAGGACATGCAAGTATGCATTTACTTTCAAAATTGAATAAAAAAAATCTTATAAAAGATTTGCCAAAACTTGCTTTTAAAAATGATAAGATTTGTAGTGCATGTCAACTTGAAAAACAAACAAAATCATCTTTCAAATTAAAAGTAGTCTCTACATCTAGACCCTTAGAATTACTTCATATGGACCTCTTTGGACCTACTAGAACAACTAGTTTAGGAGGCAAGAAGTATGGTCTAGTAATTGTAGATGATTTCTCACGTTTTATAAGGATAATGCTTTTAGCTCATAAAGATGAAACATTTTCTACATTCATCAAGTTTCATAAGAAAGTTTCAAATGAAAAAGGTGTTTCAATTATTTCTTTATGTAGTGATCATGGTACCAAGTTTGAAAATCATGATTTTGAAATGTTTTGCAATGAAAATGAAATTCATCATAACTTTTCTTCACCTAGGACATCTCAACAAAATGGGATGGTAAAAAGAAAGAATATGATACTAGAAGAAATGACATGCACCGCTTTGTAAAAATGATTTACCTAGATATTTTTGGATGGAAGCCATGAACAATGCTTGTTATATTTTAAATCATATTTTGATCCGACCGATTTTGAAGAAAACACCTTATAAGCTTTGAAAAGGTAGAAAACCAATCATTAAATATTTTTATATTTTTGGATACCGTTGTTTCATTCTAAACAATGGCAAAGACAACCTAAGTAAATTAGATACCAAGTCAGATGAGGGTATCTTCTTAGGATACTCTACTTCTAGCAATGCATACAGGGTCTTCAACAGAAGAACACTTCTTATTGAAGAGTCTATTCATGTTATTTTTTATGAAACTAATGAAAAATCTTCTAGAAAAGATGTTCTTGATGATGAAATAGGTATCCAAAGGGTTAAAAATTGTCAATCAATGAAGGACTTTCCAAAGAGCAAGAAGGTGATCAAAACCATGAAGAAGAACAAGTACAAGAAGTTGGAGCTTCAGCAACACCCAAGCCTTTACCTGAAGAATGGAGGTATGCCTATGATCATCCTAAAGAACTCATAATTTGTGATCCATCGAAAGGGATAAGTACTCTTTCCTCACTATGAAATGTGTATGATTATTTAGCATTTGTATCACAAGTTGAACCCAAATCAATAGAAGAAGCTATAAAAGATGCTAATTGGATAAATGCCATGTAAGATAAATTAATTTAATTCAAAAGAAATAAAGTTTGAACTTTAGTTGAAAGATCTTCTAATGTTTCAATAATTAAAACAAAATGGGTTTTCAGAAATAAACTTGATGAAAAAGGAGTAGTAACTAGAAATAAAACTAGATTGGTAGCAAAAGGTTATAATCAAGAAGAGGGCACTGATTTTGATAAAATCTTTGCTCCAATTGCTAGATTAGAAGCAATTAGATTATTACTTGCTTTTGCTTACTTTATGGATTTTAAATTATTTCAAATGGACATCAAAAGTATATTTTTAAATGGTTTTATTGAAGAAGTGTATGTTGAATAGTTTCCTAGTTTTGAAAATCATGAATATCCTAACCATGTTTTCAAACATCACAAGGCTTTGTATGGTTTAAAACAAGCTCCAAGAGCTTGGTATGATAGGTTAAGTAAATTTCTACTTGAAAATGATTTTTCTAGAGGCAATGTAGATACTATACTATTTTTAAAAAGAAAAAATGATGATCTCTTAGTAATACAAGTTTATGTTGATGATATCATTTTTGGTGCTACTAATGAAATACTTTATTAAGAGTTTGCCAAGCTTATGCAGGGTGAGTTCGATATGGATATGATGGGTGAGCTAAACTTCTTTCTCGGACTCCAAATCAAGCAAACTAAAGAAGGGAACTTCATTAACCAAGCCAAATACACAAAGAAAATCTTAAAGAAGTTTGGGATGGAGACAACCAAGCCATTAGGTACACCTATGAGCCCTTTTTGCAAACTTGACAAAGATGAATCAGGTAAAAATGTTAATCAAAAACTATATAGGGGTATCATTGGTTCATTATGATACTTAACTACAAGTAGGCCAGATATTATGTTTAGCATATGTATGTATACTAGATATCAGTTTGCTCCTAAAGAATCTCATTTACTAGCTGTTAAACGCAAACTTAGATATTTATCTAGCATGATTGATATTGGATTATAATATTCTAGAGATTCATCAATTGAATTGATTACCTATTCTGATGCTGACTTTGCTGGTTGTAAATTAGATAGGAAAAATACTAGTGAAACATGTCAATTTCTTGAAGTTAATTTGATTTCATGGTTTAGCAAGAAATAAAATTCAGTTGCTTTATCTACGGGAGAAGTCGAATATGTAGTAGCTAGAAGTTGTTGTGCTCAAATCTTATGGATCAAACAACAACTCGAAGACTTTGGCATTAAGTTAAATAAAAGTACCATAAGAAGTGATAACACAAGTGCAATCAATTTAACTAAAAATCTAGTTCAACATTCAAGAAGTAAACACATTGAAATAAGATATCATTTCATAAGAGACCATGTGCAAAATGATGATGTAATGCTTGATTTTGTGTGTACTGATAGGCAATTAGCATACATTTTTTCTAAGCCCTTGAACGAAGATAGGTTTTTCATGATTAGGAGAGAATTAGGTATCATTGACACCTTTGATTAAAACACTTTCAAATTCTTCATTGAATTCTTTCAAATATTCCAAATCCTCTCAAATAATGCTTAGTATAATCCTTAGACACCCCCTTGATTTTTTACTTGAATTTTATTTAATTTTTTCCTGAATTTTCTAACCAAGTATCGACACTTGCAATTTGTCCAAGTGTCAACACTCATCGAAGTGTCGACACTTGAGCAAATCACAAGTGTTGACTCATGACCGATTGGACTGTTTAACTAGGGCTTCATCAAGCAGCCTTTCCCATTTGTTTTTCACTCTTTTTTCTTCCTAGTGGTCACTAATCTTCTCCTATCTCCCTCAAATAGTGTTTTCACCTCTCTAACCTTCCATTTTTGGTTAAGTCCCCATCCTCTCCCTTCATTCCCATCCGTTCCTCGTAGTTTTGGTGGCAATGGGTCTGAGAAAGCAAGTTGCTTTTCACAAGAAGAGGTCTCATTTCGAGAGAGGGGTAGCTAGCTTAGGAAAAAGAAGATCTAAGGCCCAATAGGATCCATTTGAGCAGCATGGTTAGCCCGAGGCTTAGGCAGCAGCTAGGGCAACCCCTCCATAGCTATTCCCCGTAGTCGAGCAAGTGGCATCCATAGCTATTCCCCACAGTCGAGGAGGGTTGATCTACCTTTTCTAGATTCCAAGGGATTATCATTGGAGATCTACTGAGAGCTACTGGTTTGGTACCATTCTACATTATGAGAGAGCGATATTACCCTGATTTGATGAGAGAGTTCTATGGTAGTATGGCTACTGATGGCATCAAATGGACTGCTCAGGTCAGAGGAGTATAGTTCTTGGTCACACCTGAGACTCTTAGCCAAGTTTGGGAGATCCCACAATGAGGTTTGGTAGCTAACTGTGTTGGAGATAAAGATGCCACTTTCATATGTATATTAGAGCGGGATGATGTTAGAGGAGTATCCACTCTCTCAGCCAATCAGTTATCCATGGAAATGAGGTTGCTGCACCATATCATTGCACAGATTCTGCTTCCGAAGATGGGCCACTTTGACTTTATTATGGAGCATGAGCTAGTGTTGATTGTTACCCTGACTCAGAGGATGGCCATCAACCCACCTGCATTGATGGTTCACCAGATGGGTGAGGCAGCCACCCAGAGGAGACTATGTTTACCCTATGGGATGGGTCTGACCTGTGTCTTTCAAGTTTATGGGATACCCTTGAAGGGCAAGGCCTCCAAAGAGATTCTTCATACAAATATTTATGGGGAGAAATCACTACACCAGATAGGCTTCAGAAAGGTAGCAAGCAAATGGACTAGGAGGGAGTCAATCTAAGAGCCTAATGAGGAGGATGAGATCAGGGCAGTAGAGGCGAGACCTTCTGCACCTACTTTATAAATGACTTCTTCCAGGCCTGCTCTAGTTGCCACATCAGAGTTTGAGCCTGTCACACCTCCTTCTACTCCAACTCCTCGAGATTCTTCAGCAACAAGTTCTACATTCAAGGAGAGATTAAGGGAGCAGATCATTGTAGTTTGTGAGGATATTTTGAGCATATCAGTCAGGACCAGTCGATTGCAGATTGAGCTACATGGACTAAAAGCTCATACTGATGACCAGCTCACTTCTATCAGATAGACTATGAAGGTAGGGTTTGCTGAGATTAGAGATTTGCTGAGATCCCTATTACCACCTCCTGCTACACCAGGATCTTCAGTTCCACCTCTTCCTCCTCTGTTAGCTGATGGCAATGATGCTGATAGTGATGATGTATGCAGTGGTGCTGATGGTGATGATCTGACACTTGGTGGCAATGCAGTTCATGAGGATCAACCTCTAGTTGGTTCTATAGATGGTTCTGCTCAGGCATCAGATCCTGCTTTTGATGTTCAGCATGTCACTGATTCCGCTTTCTTCACTCCAACAGATTCTCTTAAGACTCGTGCCACCAGGACTACCAAGACTTCTAGGATTGCAGTTCGCTCTAGCCCATCCTTAGGACTAGAAGTCGACCCATAAGACTTCTAGACCTTTGGCATCTAGGATTATGGCACCTGTAGTTCTAGAGTTTCCATATGATGAGGAGTAGCCTCACAGATACTATGTATTTCATGTACTTTCCATAGTGCATTTTCAATTTATGTATGAGATTTTCTTAGTGTACTAAAACTCTTCTATATATGAAAGTTATGTTTCCTATTATTACTCGCCTTATTCATCTTATTAACATTCTATTTTGACAAACGCACTAGTTAAGGAGGAGAAAATCCTTTTAATTTTTTAATGATAACAAAAAGGGAAAATAAGATAAGATAAGATAGATTATATAAGCAACAATCCAAAATTTTCAACAATTCACACTCTACTTAAGATAGGGAGAGAAAATTTTAACTTTGTTTGACTTACTAACCTTAAAAATATTGTTGCATGAAATAAAGAGACAATATATCTTCATCTAAATACCCTTATGAACTTTGATATGCTAACAAATGTGAAGTTTGCATGATGAATTTGTTCAATTTACAATGTCTTTTGAATATATGCTTACTTGAAAGCTTAATACAAATAGCCAAATTTGAATTCAAATGCTTATATACTCAAAGTTTTGTGATCATCAAAAAGGGAGAGATTGTTAGCTTTAGCCCTTGATTTTGATGAATAACAAAATGATAAGCATATATTTTGTACTAATATTTCAATTGGAGTTATGAATTCTAAGTCACTGGTACATCAAATTCCTTACACAAAAGCATCAAAGTCATTGACATCAAAGCAAGATGAATTTCAAAGTTTTAGAATTCTTCTCATCTTAGAAAGCCATGAAATTGATCACTTTGGACATTATGAAGAAGAAACTAGAAGTTTATTGGACAAATTTTAGAGTTTTGGAGATTGGCACAAAATTTGGAATTGACACAAATCAAGTGTTGACTCATGAAGTTCAAGTGTTGACACTTCTAAAGAACTGGCACGCACAACCTCAACTGGCATGCTAAGTGTCGATCCAAGTGTCGATCTAAGTGTCGACTCACAAGTTGACTCACAGAATGACTCAAGGCTTGAGAATAGAAATGAACAGAACATGGTTTTTGGACTTTAGTGAAGTGTTAACCCAAGTGTCAACCCAAGTGTCGACTCATAGATCGACTCATGGCCTGAGATAAGAAAGTTATAGAATGATGTCATTCCTGGATCTTTCTGTCAAGTGCTCACTCAAGTATCGACTCATAAGACTCAAGTGTTGACTCAGAAGATTCAAGTGTCGACTCATAAATTGACTCATAGCTTGAGACCAGAAATGAAGCAGACCATGAATTTTCAAGAATTACACCTGGTGTTGATCCAAGTATCGACTCATGAAGTTCAAGTATCGATCCAAGTGTCGACTCACAGGATGACTCACAAGTTTTGATAACAGTAATGGCTATATTTTTTTAAGTTCAAAATTTGCTCAAACAATCTAAAATGGCTAGTTTGTCTACTCCAACAAACACAAACAGTTTTCTGGAGTTTTTGGAGTATTTATTACTCACCAAACTCACTGAAAACATAAGAGAAAAAGAAGAGATACAAGAGACAAAGCTTATCTTTTAAGAAAGCTATTAAAAAGACAAGAGTGAGCCAAAAAGAAGATTCCACCTAAAAAAGCCTTCATTCTTGTTGTTGAGACTTCAAATCATTATCCAAAAGTGTTCATTGAAAGCTTCCAAGAAGAAGAAGATAACTCAAGCATTCAAGAAGAGCTTCATCGACTTTATTTCTGCTTTTTTGAGAGTTTTATTCTTGTGCTCTAATCTATACCTTTGATTTTATTTATTGTAACTAGTTTCAAGGCTATTGAAACTAGGGGTTAGGCCCTTCCAAGCCGTGAATTGGAATTCAAGCCAAGGGTAGGCTTGAGGGAAAGGTAGTTGGTGAGCCTAAGTGAGAAAACAAATAGTTGGTTTGACTTGTGAGCCCTTGAAAATAAGTTGACTATAATCTTTGATAGATTATAGTGGAATTCTCAAGAGATAGCTTAGAAAGTGGATGTAGGTGCTTGGAGTGCACTGAACCACTATAAACTTTTTGTGTTTGTGTATGTGCTTTATCTTCTTATTTTTTTCCCTTGCATTGCTGCTTATTCTTTAAAGCATAGCATCTAGTTTATATTCAGCACATTCACATTGTTTCACAAATACATTAGTTCAGCACATACTTGTTTAAATTTTTAAAAACCCAATTCATCCTCCTCTTGGATTGCTATGCTGGGCAACAACTTACCTTAATCATTAAACTCCTTCTTTAGTTGGATTTATCTGATCAATCGGATCTCTAGGGATTTGTTAGAGCCATGCACATGCTTAGCCTCTGTTGGTATCCACACAGAACCTTTCTAACCGAATCACCAAGACCCCGAGACTACTAGATCCTTCTAGGTCATTCTTCAAATACGAAGATGAATCTTTCTCTTCAAGTCGAAGATCTAGAACCCTTGTAGCATTTTCTTCTCTTCTAAAGGAATTAAACCCCAAAAGAATTAAAAATCCTTTCCTAGTTTTTTCCTATCTAAAAACCTAACACTCTTAGCTTTCTTTTGATGTATAGAACATATATGGTATAGAAAGGAAAAGAGAATGAATGGATGGAAGAAGGATATGAGACAATATTCTTATGCACAGCCTTATTTCACCACTTTTTAATGTCCACACCAAAATCAATTCCCTCGCCTCCTAAAATCTTGAAAAATTAGGATTCAAGTCTAATTTGAATAACATTCAAATCAAATAAGAGTCCAAATAAATCTGGAAAGAGAGAAAGTCCCAGATAAGGAAGAAAGATGCCAACTTTGGCTTCTATCTTCGCATCACGCATGTGATGCAGGACAGGGATCGGGGATGGATCGCTGGCGAGTGTAGAAGTCACCAGAGAATAGAGTTTGCAGGGAAGAGGAAAGAAGAGGGCGAAGGATAACTAGGGTTCACACAAATTCCCCGCAGAGGACAAGCACATAACAAAGGGCTCACACAGATGCCCTAGGGATCACACAGATACCTTGAAAAGTTCACACATAACTCAAGAAATCATATTCATTCATATCATTAAAAAAATACAAGAGGGGGTGGGGTATTTATAGATTCACCCAAGGGTACATGACTTGAGGGCTAAGAAATCCTGACTTGTAGACTAAGAAACCCTGGTGGACCTGGTCAACAGTGGGCATTTGTCTTGGACTGGAGCTCTCTCTTGTGGGCTTGGCGGCATGAAAGGGTCTAGGTGCATGTAGGCCAGCTCTGGTTGGAGGGCTTGGTGAATCTCCTAGCTATGAACTCTCCTCTTGTACATGACCTGAATGAAAACTACATTGACTCGACTAGACTTGACTGGACTAAAAGACTGGACCTGACTAAGTGGACTTAACTAACTCAGTTATCTCAATTTATTACAGGACTCAATTGGCTCACTTTGACTCAAGTGACACAGGACTAATGGACTCAAATAAAATAAAATAAAATAGACTCTAGGTCCCCATCATTCCCCTGGAGTAGAGAGAACTCAACTCCATCGAGTCAGGCTCAGCGGGGTTGATGGAACCGAAACTAATCAAATCAAAGCAAAAAAGGCTAGGTTCAATTTTTCTTTTCCACCTTCTTTTCTATTTTTCTTTTTTTTTCTTTTTTTATGAATTTTTTTCACTGATTTTTCTTTTTTTTATTGGTTACTCTAAGATTTGTGTGGTTTTAAAGATTGTACAGCACTGAGATCCGAGCTGCTCTAGAAACCTGCTACTCCAGAAATCATGCACTGAAGTCGGCAACAGGGGAAGAATATGCATTCACGTTCGTGCTGGCCTTGGTACCTTCATGTTCGTGCCATGCCAGAATAGGGTCTTCATGAAGGGAATCCGATGAGGCTTCGCCGGCGATCTCGAAGGAGCCGGTGCCTGGGGGTGAAGATGGTGGCCGACGACATTGTTCGGGAGGAAGGCGGTGGCACGACCGAGAGGCAGCGAACGATCATGTACCTCTCTGATCGTGGACCTTAGCCAATCTTGGACCTCTCCGATTGGGGAAGGCAGCGACCGATGAGGCTCGACCTGGGCATGCATTCAGACAAGTCCAGCATTGTCGGCGGCTACAAGAGCAGGGAGGATCCGGTGGGAGGGCGTCACATGGACCTGCAACACAGGGGTTTCCAATAGTTGGGGCGAGAAGGCATGAAGGGGTGGGGCTCAAGCACCAGCGGAAGCTTTGATCCGAGGTCGAAGGATGACAGTGAATCAGGCAGCGGATTGGGTTTCCGGTGGTCGTTGGCTGCCAGCAGGGGAGCAGGGAGGATGGGATGATTTCATGGATGGAGGAAGGGCCGGCTTGCAAAGGTTGTTTCCAATGGATCTGAAGAGGGAGATTGCAATCGGTGGTATTGGTGAGGAAGCTTGCAGCAAGGGAGATCCGAGGCGAGGGGACTGGTGGGGGGGCCTCATGATGGCTGAGCTTCATGACAGAGGTGGCAATGAAGATCAGGTAAAGGGCTTGATGTTGTTGGTGAGGGCAAGGATGAGCCGGCAGTCGAAGATCCGGTGGGATAAGCATCGCAATGCCATGGGTGTGACATGGTTACAGGCTCGATGGTTTGGTGGCACAACAGTGGCACGGTGTTGTGGCGACAAGGAGATGGGATGACATCGAAGGCTGGAACTTCTAGATCGGCATCGGTAGAGACGTGATCGGTGGCATTCCCGGTTGCAAGAGATGTGGAGATGGGCTTCACGAGTGATGGCAGCAAGGGTGTCAGCACAGAGAAAAGTCGAGAAGAAGAGTCAAGAAGAAAAAACATACTCTAATCCATCTGGGCTCTGATACCATTTGATACGAGATAGGGATCGAGGACGGATCGCTGGCGAGCATAGAAGTCACCAGAGATTAGGGTTTGCAGGGGAGAGAAAAGAAGAGGGCAAAGGATAACTGGGGTTCACACAGATTTCACACGGAGGACAAGCACACTGCAAAGCGCTCAAACAGATGCCCTAGGTTTCACACAGATACCCTGAAAAGTTCACACATAACTCAAGAAATCATATTCATTCATATCATTAAAAAAATACAAGAGGGGGTGGGGTATTTATAGATTCACCCCAGGGTACATGACTTGAGGGCTAAGAAACCTTGACTTATGGACTAAGAAATCCTGGTACACCTGGTCAACAGTGGGCCTTTGTCTTGGACTAGAGCTCTCTCTTGTGGGCTTGGTGGCATGAAAGGGTCCAAGTGCACGAAGGCCAGCTCTAGTTAGAGGGCCTGGTGAATCTCCTGGCTACGAACTCTCCTCTTGTACATGACCTGAATGAAAACTACATTGACTCGACTGGACTTGACTGGACTAAAAGACTGGACTTGACTAAGTTGACTCAACTGACTTAGTTGTCTCACTTTATTACAGGACTCAATTGGCTCACTTTGACTCAAGTGACACAAGACTAATGGACTCAAATAAAAAAATTAAAATAAACTCTCGGTCCCCATCAGCATGCCAAGAGGAGGTGCAACAATTCTAGCACCCCTTCTTAGTTTTTGCATGAGATAGGAGAGAGAGACCCAGTCAACTGGGTCTCTTAGCTATTGGTTTAGTTTGACTCAAATTTGAATTGATTTCAAAACCGTTTTACACCTGAATCAAATCAACTTTGGAAAGATTGCTGACCCTATTTAATTAGGCCTAGAATTTAAGTCCAACTTGAATTATCTATCTAATTAAGTTAATATTTATTAAATCTTGGAATAAAGTCAAATATTATTGCAACATTTGTTAATAGGTCTATCATGTTAAAATTAGTAAGTGCAAAAATTAGCAGGTATCAAAATTAATAGCTACCAAAATTAGTAGGTACCAAATATGTAACTCTTACATAGATTTGTTTTTTGATCAAGTCAAACTTATTTTGTATGTGACCTTTCAGGTTCTATTCTATCTAGTGTAAGATATACCAAGATCTCTATCATAGTATCATCAAAACTCTTTTGATGGACTGAAATAATTTGAATTAAATCCTACTTGGGTCATTGATTCGAAAATGATCTTAGTGAGCTCTCACAATCTACTAGTGATACCAAATAGTATATAATGGCAACTCAGTAGAATAAAAAAGAACTTCTAGGTGTAATTACTATGTGATTAAATTTTTCTATCAAAAATCTTGACATGATGCAGGTCATAAAAACTCATAAAATCCTAAGCATCCGTCGTATATCAGACTTAATTATCTTGAGTCTATTATGATTTTCTTGAAAGTTCTTTTCCAATATCACACAATTAGGTTCAGAGATTTAAAGACTCAACCTATTAGGCCACGTAGGACTATACCTTAACTACTAAGGTTGAAAGATCCCTTATAAGTGTACTCTCTACTCCTATAATGAAGCTACTACAGCTAACAAACATTACAAAATTTTGAATGGCTAGGGACCATGTTCATATACTGTCAAAAAAAAGTAACCTCACAATGAGTAGCCGAGACACTGCAAATCAAGGAATTACTCACACAACTACAACATTTAAAAAGTCACCGACAAGTGAGCATAGACTATAGACTGCAAATCAAGGAATTCTTTAACAATGACTTACACTCTCACTCCAATGTCTCTATACTATAGACTTAAGACTTGTCTACCTAGAAGGGAGGTGATCCATGTACAATCTTAACGGATCAATCACTATCCCCATAATGTCCAATAATCGAGAGCTTTTAGGAGTTAATCTATAATGACAAATGTCTCAATTCTCAACTTTTAAGAATATGTGTCATTGATTTCAATAAATTAAATACAAAAATATGTCCTAGAAAATATAATGTATCATGCCAACTTAGCTTCTAGGATATATATCTAACAATCTCCTACTTGCACTAAAGCTAATTGACCATATATCTAAATCCCATCTTTTCAAAGTGGACTTTAGTATTCTGTTGGCTCAACTGCTTCATTAGTGGATCTACCATGATCTGTAGTCTACTCTTCATACCTCAGCATACTTTTTCTCAAGATAGTCGTATATGATATGGAACCACTGCTGATGTTCTTGGACTTTTGGTAAGACCTAGGCTCCTTAGCTAGGGTTATGGCATAGTTGTTATCATAATATAATGGAATGTCATGTAATAGCATCCCTCTAAGCTTCGCAATGAATTTCTTGTACTAGAAGACTTCCTTTGTAGCTTCAAAGGTGGCAATGTACTTGGCTTTTATAGTAGAATCAGTAATAATGGGTTACTTAGAAATTTTCTAGCTAGTAGAACTACTATTGCAAAGAAATACACATCTTGATATAGGCCTTCTATCATCAAGATCAAACATAAAGTCTGAATCAGTGTATCCCTCTATCCACAAATCAGGACTTCTTTCAAATATCAAGACTAAATCTTTTGTTTTTCTTAAGTACTTAAGGATATTCTTCATAGTAGTCTAGTGCTCTTTGCCTGGATTCAACCGATATCTACTCATGACACCATAGTTAAGGTAATATCAGGTCAAGTACACAACATGGCATATATGAGGCTACCAATTACTGAAACATATGGGATCTTAATCATGCATTGTATCTCCTCAAGTGTGCTAGGACATATTTTTTTAGAGAGATTAATACCATGTCTAAGAAATAATAATCTCCTCTTAGATTTCTCCATGCTAAACCTTTTTAGTACTTCTATGTACATTTTTTGTGAAAGGCCAAGCATCCTATCGATCTATCTCTATAGACCTTAATTCCTAGAATATAAGATGCTTCACCTAGGTCATTCATGAAAAATTTATTAAATAACTAACTTTTAATAGAAGTTAACATGAAAATATCATTCCCAATTAGGAGGATATCATCCATATACAATACAAGAAATGCCATAGCCATTCCATTAAACTTCTAGTATACACAAGGCTCCTCCTCATTCTTGATGAAATCAAATAATTTAATCACATCATTAAAATGAGTATTCCAGTTCCGAGAAGCTTACTTTAATCCATAAATGAACCTATACAGCTTATAGACTTTATGATCTCCATCATTGGAAGTGAAACCCAAGGGTTGCTCCAATAGATATCTTCCCTAAGATATCTATTAAGGAATATAGTTTTTACATTTATCCACCATATTTTATCATCATAAAATGCTGCAATGGTAAGTAATGTGTGGATGAATTTTAGCATAGCTATCGGTGAAAAAGTATCTTAATAGTTAATGCTTTCATGCCGACTATACCCATTTACCACCAACCTAGTTTTATAGGTCTCTACCTTACTATCTTCACCCATCTTCCTTTTATTGATCCATTTATACCTAATAAATACTATCCCCTCAGGTGTATCCACTATGGAGCAGACCTGGTTTGAATGCATTGAGTCAATTTCTGACTTCATAGCACTAAACCATTTCTCAAAGTTGATGTCTAACATCACCCATTATAGGTCTTAGGATCAATTATTTGATCCTTGTCTCCTTTAAGAAACATTTCCTCTATCTCGTCTGTAAGCATACCTTAGTACCTTTCAGGAGAACAGGAGACTGTACTTGACCTACAAGGTGGTAGAGCAACTACATCTACTGATTCCCTAGGTTCAACTTGATCTCTAGTTGGCTACTCTTTAAAGACTTTCTCGCTAAGCTCAATTAACCTCCCACGACCACCATCTTGAATAAATTATTTTTCTAGGAATGTGGCATGCCAACTAATAATTATATTATGATTCTTAATGAAGTAAAAGTAGTATCCTACAGATTCTTTAGGATACCTTATGAAGTGAGCTTTTCATAGATCTGGACTCTAATTTTTTTTTCATTAGTCTCTTAACATAAGCTGGATATTTCCAAATCTTGAGATAGCTAAGACTTGGTCTCTTACCAAGCCACATTTCACATTGAGTGGTAGAAATGGACTTAGAGGGAACCCTATTTAAAATATAAATGAAAGTTTGCTGGGCATGTCCTCAAAGAAACATAGGTAGGTCGATGAAGCTTATCATGGATTGAACCATATCTAATAGGGTCCTATCCCTCCTTTTAAATATCCTGTTGAGTTGAGGCATGCCAAGAGAAGTTCATTGTGAGACTATGGCATTATTCTTTGTTGCCCAGCAAGCAACCCAAGAGGGGGGGTGAATTGGGTTTTTAAAAAAAATGTTTGAAAACTTTTGCAAGTATGTGCCAATTCAAAAACAATTTAGGTGCTAGTGATTTGCAAGTGCTTGTGTGCTATTCAAGAGTATGCAGCAGAAATAAATAAGTAATACAAGGTAAGTAAGAGTAAGTAATGAAAAAGTAAGCAACACAAATACAAGAATATATAATGGTTCGGTGCACACCAAAGCACCTACATCCACTCCCTAAGGTCCACTTGAAAATTCCACTATAATTTTTTTTAATTACAGTCGATTAGTTTACCAGGCTCACTAATCAAAATCCAACTTGTTTTCATCAGGAACACAAGTTAAAACCCGTTTGGTTTTACTAGAAAACCAAAAACCTAGTTGATTTTGTAACTTAGGCCCACCAACAACCTCCTTGGTTTTGTCACTTAGGCTAACCAAAAATCTCCGTTGGTTTTAACACAAAGGCTCACTGACAAACCTGAACTCTAGTTTTAATTTCCTTGAAACTAGAAAATAATAACAAGATTCAAGTATAATGTATGAAATACAAAAAGCTTTCAACTAAAAGCAAATATCTCTTTGAAGCTCTTTGATTGCTGTTGAAAATGCTTGTCTTTAAGTTATTAAAGCTTTAATCAATGCTTAAATGGTTGGACTTGAATGCTCTTGAATACTTTGAATGCTTGAAGGCTCAACTTGTCTTGAAAGTAGTTATTCTTTAATGAATATTTGAGTAAATACACTTAACTTCTCATCTCTTCCTTCCCTCTTGAGTTTGGTCTACTTTAAATACCTTTCCAAGCTTCAAATGGTAGTTTTTGACCGTTGGAGAGGTGAAAATAGCTGTTAGAGGCAAAAAGGACCGATTCTATGCATCAAAAAATTAGCCATTACTGTTCATCAAAACTTTAAGTGTCGATACTTCAGGTCATGAGTCGATACCTTGAGTCGATACTTCATCTTCATGAGTTGATAATAGTTCAACAAAAGTCTTCTGAAGCTCTCTAAAAATCTCAGATGAGTCGACACTTTCTCTGGTGGGTCGACACTTAGCTTCCATGAGTCAACACTTGAGGGAAATCCTGAAATTCAGCATGTTCTGTATAATTTTTTTCTCAGGCCTTGAGTCAACCCTTGAATTGATACTAAGTCGATACTTAAGCTCCATGAGTCGACACTTCAAGCATACCATCTGAAACTTCCTCTATATATCAGCTCAAGCCTCTATGAGTCGACACTTGAATTCCATTAGTCGACCTTGGCTAAAACTTTCTGAAACTCAATTGAAACTCTACTGAAACTTCTTCAAACTTCAACCTTGAATTCTTCCAAGTCATTCTTATATACTTAAGTCCATTTAACTTGAGATTTTATCCATGAAACAGACTTCTTCAACAAGTTAACAAGCAATCAATCTTTCAACACAAAACAACTTTGGTGAGTACCCTATTCTGATAAAATACACTTTAAACACACAGTTAGTACTTAAATATATTTAAGTATTTTGTTATTCATCAAAATCAATATAGGAGTTAACAATCTCTCCCTTTTTGATGATGACAAAATCTTTAAGTATATTCATATAGTAAGCTCAAAAGATTTACAATAAGTATCAGAGCATTAGTATAGATTTTCAATATAGAGCTTTTGGCTTCAAGTATTAGAGCTAGTGATGAAGAGTATCAGAGTCTAAGTTTATAAATATTATCAAGAGCTAAGACTCATTTACATTGTATCAGAGCTATAGATATATGTATGGAGAAATTTAAATTTATATAGCTTCAATGTCAGAACTATAATTGTAATGTATCAGAGCTAGAGATTATGAAGTGTTAGAGCTATGATTGAAAAGTATCAGAGCTGAGATGTATGTATATACATGTAATGATGATGCTCAATAGGTGTATCAGAGCTAGAACATACTTGAAAGACATATTTCAGTATGAAGAGTATCAGAATGAAATCAACAAAGAAAAGCTTTAAGAGTATCAATACTTGAAACATGTACTAAGAGAATAGATAGTATCAGAGCAAAAATTAATAGATCATAAAGAGTATCAAAGTATGAATCAAAGAGTATCGGAGCATATAGAAAGTGATAAGTATTAGAGCATAAAAGGTAAGAGTGAATAAGTATTAGAGCATATAAATGAAGGATAAAAGAACAAAAACACCCTCTCAATATATGATCCAAAAAAAAATATTGAGAAAAAAGAAAAAAAAAATTCAAAAATTCTAACTTTCTTTCTTACTCTCCCACTTACTCATTACTTCCTTTTTTTCTTCATTAATTCTCCCCAATACTGTTCCAATTATTATTTTCTCTCTCTCTCCACCTTTTTGTCATCATTAAAAAGATAAGAAAGAGAATGAAGTAGATATGAAACAATTTATTCCAATAAAAGTGCACACATGAAATGTTAAAAAAAGTCAATATATATATAAACTTCAAAGATTTGACACATTAGATTCAGAAATTGATACATATAATAGAATTTGATAAACGGACAGAGAATTAATATAGATAAATAAAGAGCACTAAAATATAGACTGACTAGCATATAGACCAACCCTAGAGGGTACTTTACTCATCAGAGGAAGACCGATCTTAAGAATAATTGGCCCAGTAACCCTAGAAGGTCTGGGTCGCGGCCGCATCGATCGAAGATTAGAAAGTCTAGTCTGGATAGGTCTGGGTGCATCACCACGACCTCATCTTCTGTGTCTGGTATATGCTTGTCCTGTAGTTGGTGCTGAAGAGGATGAGGCAACATTAGGTGTAGGAGCATCAGCTATGATGGAAACAACAGCTGTGTCAGTGATCGGGGGTGTGTCATCAAAAATGGGACCTAAACCATGAACATGGAAACAAAGTCATAAAAACCTAGTTCCCAGATCAAGGTAGATGTGGAAGGAACAGGTGGAGTCCTACAGAGAATACTAAGAATGGGTGTAGGTAAATCTATTTCAAGTTGGTCTATGTGAAGTATAGGTGTGATAGGAAGAGTGCCAGGTGGGTCAGGAATGGTGGATGAGCTAGATATGACTGGAGTCTGGACAAATGACCTAGAATGATCTGGAACAGGAGTCCTAGAAACATCCTCGGCAACATCCAACTCTGGCTGCGCCATAAAATCTGCAATGTCAAACTCTATGGATGAGACATCCTGGCCATCTCTTGTGTCTGGTCGTGGGGCTGGATGTGCTGGAGGTGATAGAAAAATGCCCTAAGAGCCAATCATTGTTTGGGCCTTTTTGTAAACTTCCAACTCATATATGACATCAGTATTTATAATAAAGGCATTTGATTCATCATATACTGCTATGTCATATTTTTTGACTATGATGAACCCCATAGAGTAGGGCAATGGAATTAGGGTTATGATAAAATAACAAGGAGACCTAATTCCTATAAATCCTAATCTAGAATGTTCCTAGTCATTGGACCATCGATTCGGGGATCGATGAATCAGGTAAGACTAGCTTATCCTATGTATGCCTAGTTGATGAGGGTGGTTGGTCTCACAGCCACTTGTGTAGAGACACTAATACAAGGATAAGGGTGGTCATTAGGTTATGAGTACACTGAACTGATCCGCACCGGGACTATCTTATGGAAGTCTTACTCCTTGTCAAAACATAGGTCCCAAGTAGAAGTTGTGCATGTGATCTTCAGACCTAAGGTCACCATGGTTCCTTGTGCACACTAAGCCATACTTTGGTTCATACTCATTAATGGCATTGCGACATGTACGGGGTGTTCTGAGTATGGTGGAAGGTGTACGAAGGATGTGAGTGGACCAACAAGGAATTGATCAATCCTGGTAAGAGGATATGTTATCCCATGTAATCTCTTCGATGAGTGACTCAAGGAATCTTTGCAAAGTGGGATGAGATTAGAAGTGGCTTCTAATCAGTCATCAGCTGAGTCCTCATGATCGACCTAAGATTCGATATGATTAAGTGTTAGGGTTTGATATTTATCCATACCCATCACTTAATTAGGATAATGGGAGATCAAAAGATTGAATTGCATGGTAACTTACTACTGAAGGATATTTCGATATTTTCAACCAAGTTCCTCATCTTCTGGGTTGGTATGACACATTGCTAGACGTCAATCTTGTCTTGTGGGTTTTCATGAACTAATTGGATTGGTTTCATGAGTTAATTCGATGTGTGATTCGAATTGGACAATTAGGTGAGCCAATTTGACCTAATTAGGTCAATTAGGTTTGATCGGATCGAATTGGCTCAAACCTAAATCTACTGCTAGCTAGATGTGGAACCCAATGGGTCACACACATTAGGGAGTCAGCCTTGGAATTCAATTGGCATTTAGTTAGGGTCAAGGGATCCTAATTGGTTAGCTAGATTACACACTAGCATGTGTAGGCTGACCTAATCTCCTAACCCAATTGGATTGGGTCTAAAAGTTTGCTAAATGGACTAACCAATTTATGGGAGACCTAGATTGGGTTGAGTCCTAAGTGGGATAAATTTATCAGATTTTATCTAATATTTTTTGAATATTTTATGCGCCATATATGAAGAGTCCAAAAGGCATGGGACTCTTCACGCCTACGTGACACCTCTACATTCAAAAGGGCACACAAGGACTAATTGACCTCTGATATAAAAACAAATTATATAGTTGGAAAGTAGACTTAATGCCCTTTCATATGACACCCATATTGCATATACTTTTACTAGGTCAAAGGTGTCATATGGCATGGATAAGTTAGCACAAAGTAAAGAGTCGCGTCTCTTCACTTTGGCGCTAATTCAAGTATGCAGAGTCCTTCTGCTTTAAGTCCTTTTGAATCACTGATGCTTCTCATTCATAAGTCACGTCCCTTGGCTTCATTTTAATAAGAATTGCCAAGTGGCAAAGGGAGAAGTCGGATAAAATAGTGAAGGGACTTGAATTAGGCGGTTGGCGCATAAAGGGACACGATATTTCATGATAAGACTCCTTCTTAGTGAAGGGTCTTATTTGATTTGTGTTTAGATAGATCAAAGGCTGATGGAAAGGCTTATCTGGCACCTCCCACTCTCCTATAAATAGCCATCGGTATTTGTTCCGATGTGATGATATTTTTTTTTGGTTTTCTTTCTTACACTCTTACATCTATCCACCTTGTCTCTTCCTTCCCTTGTTAGGACATAGGTCTTCCTTTAAGACAAGTCCGTTATTTTAAGACAAGGATTTAGGAAGAGAATTAGGAAGTGAAAGAAAGAGAGAAGAGAGATTTTGAAGAGGGCTTAGAATGCTCTACTGGAGGGCAAAGGTCTAAGGAAGGAAGGAGAAGCTGCCGAAGGAAGAAAGTCCATCGGAAGAGTCCCAATTGATCAAGCAACCTACAAGGGAGAGATTCCTAGGTTTGATTCCTGTGTGGATCACTGTTTGAGGGCTTGCACTTGTGAGCCTCATGGAAAAGATTGGATTTCAGCGATCCAGGTATGTATTGTGACTTCATTTATGTTTTGTTGATTGGTATTGCATAAGGGGTTCCTAAGAATTAAGGTTTTCTAGCCATATTAGGGTTTCATGCTTAGAATTTTGTTTTGTAATTTACTTCCGCATGCTGCATGATTCCCGGCACCCTGGAAGAATTCCCATCAGTGGTATTAGAGCCCTCCTTGTGGCATACCAATTATGAATCATTTTTTAAGTTCATGATTTCCACATATCGAGTCGACCCGACTAGTGATCGAGCCAACTCGAACCCTGTCATGTCGACTCTACCAGAATCTTGTGATAAAAATGCATGTTATGGTTAATATGTCAAATTTCTGGTTTCTTCATGAAAAAGGCATGTTAATGCATTGATATGAAATTTTGCATATTAGGGTAATATGTTTAATTTCTATTTTTCATGAAATGCATGTTATCATTTCAAGTATGAAATTATGCATGTTGATTGAACCAAGTAACTGCTCTGGATTAGGATTGCCATAGTCGTCTAGTCATAGGAGTAAAGTAGGGTGTAAAAAGCCCACTCTGTCCATTCTATGGATTTCCTATGGCGTGTAGGGGTGCAACTTTGTGGTAATTCCCATGAATGAGTGAGGTGAACGGTATTTTACATTAATCATGTCATGTTTTGCATATTAGGGTAATATGCTTGTTATCATGCTATGCATATTAGGGTAATATGCTTGTTGTCATGTAATGCTTTGCATATTAGGGTAATATGCTTGATGACATGAATGTTCTACATATGTTAGAGTTATATGCAATATGTTTATATTTGTTATAAACATAGTTATCATGTTTATGTTTATACTTGTAGTTATAAATGTAATTATCATGATAGTATTTAGAATGTGTTTTTGAGACCATCAAAGCCCTCATAAAAATCATATTTAGTCATAGTAAAAAACTTAGTCATAATGCAAAATCGATTAGGGTTTGATCAGCCGATTGGTGTCTAGGCAAGTGGTTCTGGGAAGGTAAAGGGAATGAGGTTTTTAATTTGTTCCATTGTCTAACCTGGCCAATTTAATTGGTGTCTAAGGAAAGCAACGGGGAGACCCCCTCACCCCTTCCACTTACCTGGCCAATTTGGTCATATCTAAACCTTAACTTGAGAATGCTAATTGATTATGTATACTATAATTTTCCTTCCTTCATGCTAAGTCAAATTAATATCAAAACTATAGTAGGTTTGTTGTGTAACACAAGATCTATTCTAGGGTTTGATATAAAATTTGTATTAGTGCACTCAGTGCTTTATGGCATGGTTGAAATTGTTGCTTTGTTGTGTAACACAAGAGCAACAATCTTCAATTATAGCTATATAGAAATGAAGGGTTTGACTAAACTAAGACATTATAGTTTGTTGTGTAACACAAGATTATAAGTGTCTTAGAGGCAAAGATAATTGTTGAGAATTGCACAGGTTGCAATTGGAAAGTAAGTCCTACCTTTGAACTTATTAGTGTGTGTTGTGTAACACAAGGCACTAATGAGGAATTAGGATCTCAACCCCACTAAGGAAATCGGAAAGGTTTCTCTCTTACCATAGTTGAGGGTTATGGTATTTGAAGAAAATAGTGGGAGATATAATTAGATAGAAAGTTCTTATCCAGTTATGGATGTCATCTTGAGTGGCCTGCTGATATTATTCTTTAATTAAATATAGGACATTTATTTTTATGGCTTCAAATTTATCATTGCATGGCATCTTAGATGCTAATAAGTTAACCGATTCAAAATATGTGGACTGTTTGAGGAAGAAGGCTGATGGAGCCTGTTCCCATTGTAGTATGTTTGGGCATTGGAAGAAGGATTGCAAGACTTGTCTTGCAAATGTGAAGCTAAATGCAAGTGGTGCATCTAGGAGTTTGTACATGATATAAACCAATTTATCATTGAGTGAATCTATTTCTAATTCATGGGTATTGGATACCGCATGTGGGTCATATATTTGTAAATCTTTACAATGACTCCACAGAATTAGAAATTTGAAGAAAGGTGACTTCAAATTATATGGGGCAAGTGAAGAACCCATATATGCTGAAGCTGTGGGCACCAATCTTCTGTTATTACCTTTGGGTAATATCATAAGGTTGGAAGAATGCTACTATGTGCCAAATATTGTAAGAAACATTATTTCAATACCCTTGTTGTTATAACAAGGATATGAAATAAGTGTAAAGAGCAGTAGCTGCTCTATTCTTTATAATAATATAATATTTGGGCATGGTTGCTTTATGAATGGTCATCTAACTTTAGTACTCAATGATGAAATACTTCTTGTAGATAACAAGAAGAGAAAAAGAGATAATATCAATGTCACATATCTCTGGTATTGCCGGTTAGGTCATATCAGTGAGTCAAGGATAAACAAGTTAGTCAAAGAGGATTACTTTGACCCTGATGATTTTCAATCATTAGGAACTTGTGAGTCTTGCCTCAAAGGGAAAATGACCAAGTCTCCATTCACTGGATATGGAGAAAAGGCAACTGCATTGTTAGGTCTTGTACATACTGATGTGTGTGGACCTATGTCAACTCAGGCCAGAGGAGGATATTCTTATTTCATCACTTTTATTGATGATTTATTTAGGTTCGATTATGTGTATCTTATGAAACACAAGTTTGAAGCTTTTGATAAGTTTAAAGAATATCAGAGTATGGTTGAAAGGCAAACTGGACTTAGTATTAAAGCTCTTCGATCTGATCAAGGAAGGGAAAACTTGTCTAGTGAGTTTTTGAACCATCTCAAGGACAAAGGCATTATTTTTGAATGGACCCCTCCTTATACATCCCAGTTAAATGGAGTGGCAGAAAGGAGAAATCACACCTTGTTTGACATGGTGAGGTCCATGATGAGCTTCACAGATCTTCCCATTTCCTTCTAAGGACATGCCTTGAAGACTGCTGCATATATATTAAACAGGATTCTATCTAAGTCAGTAAGTAGCACTCCATTTGAGTTATGGAATGGTAAAAGACCAAGTCTTAAGTACTTAAAGATTTGTGGTTGCCATGCTTATGTCAAGAATAACTTTGGACATAAGTTAAGTGCTAAGGTTGACAAGTGTAGGTTTATTGGTTACCCAAAAAAAAAAAAAAGGTAAGGGATACCTCTTTTATAATGCTACTGAGCAAAAGATAATTGTCAGTAGGCATGCTACATTCTTGGAACAAGAGTTTATCCAAGAAGGATGTAGTGATTATTCACTTGAGTTATGTGAAGAACAGAACCAACAAACTGATGAGCCTTCAAATAAAGTTCCTCAACCAAAGGTTCTTGTGGATCAAGAACAGCCACAATACACACCTCCTCTCCAAAGGTCAAAAAGGGTGCGAGGAGCATCTCTCAGATATGGCTTTGTCATCGGGGATGACAATGAAGCCAGTATCATACATGATGATGATCCTGTGACCTATTCAGAAGCTATCGAGAGTAGGGACTCTGACAAGTGGCTTAGTGCCATGAAATCTGAAATGGACTCCATGTATTCAAATAAGGTTTGGACCTTGGTAGATCCACCTGAAGGAATTAACCCGATAGGGTGTAAATGGATCTTCAAGAAGAAGATTAGAGCAGATGGTCAAGTTGAGACCTATAAGGCTAGGCTGGTAGTAAAAGGTTTTAGACAAAAATATGGTGTAGACTATGATGAAACCTTTTCTCCAGTAGCCATTCTCAATTCCATTTGGATACTGCTTGCCATAGTAGCATACCATGATTATGAGATCTGGCAAATGGATGTAAAGACTACTTTCCTCAATGAAAACCTTGAGGAAGAAGTCTATATGTCACAGCCAGAGGGGTTTGTCTCAAGTGGGAGACCAAACCAGGTATGCAAGTTAAAGAAGTCTATTTATGGACTTAAGCAAGCATCAAGGAGTTGGAACATCCATTTTGATGAAACAATCAAAGGATTTAGTTTTATCAAAAATGTGGATGAACCATATGTGATAAGAAGACAAGTGGGAGTGCCATTGTTTTCTTAGTTTTGTAAGTGGATGATATACTGATCATTGGGAATGATATCCTAATATTGCAATCGGTTAAAACTTGGCTATCATCAAAGTTTTCCATGAAGGATTTGGGAGAAGCATCGTATATACTAGGTATAAGGATCTATAGAGATAGATCCAAGAGGATGCTGGGCTTATCCCAATCTAGGTACTTGACTTATTATTGAAGAGATTCAACATGGATGGAAGTAAGAAAGGTTACTTGCCAATGAGTCAAGGCATATAACTCTTTAAGAAGATGTCTCCTAAGACATCAGAAGAAAGAGAGAGGATGGCTATGATTCCTTATGCTTCGACTGTAGGATCGATTATGTATGCCATGTTATGTACCAGGCCTGATGTCGCTTTTGCATTGGGCATGTGAGTAGGTTTCAGGCAGATCCAAGAGAGGATCATTGAAAAGCTGTGAAAAATATTCTTAAGTACCTAAGAAGGACTAATGATATTTTTCTAGTATATGAAGGATCTGAGATAAAACTAGAAGTTTATACATATTCTAGTTTTCAATCAGATTCAGATGATAGCAAATCCACATCAGGGTATGTCTTCACCCTGAATGGTGGTGCAGTGAGTTGGAAAAGTATAAAGCACCCTACAGTAGCTGACTCAGTCATTGAGGCAGAGTACATAGCTGCTAGTGAAGCCGCAAAAGAAGTTGTCTGGATGAACAAATTCATCATGAAATTGGACGTGGTTCCTAATGTACAACAGTCAGTGCCATTATACAATGATAACACTGGGGCTGTTGCACAAGCTAAGGAACCAAGGTCTCAGTACAAGTCAAAGTACATTCTAAAATAGTTCCACCTCGTTCGAGAGATCATTGAAAGACATGATGTTACCATTGAACGAGTTGACACAAAGAACAATAAAGCAGACCCATTCACTAAAGCATTAGCCAAGCAGTAGTTAGATCGCCACTTGGATTGTATGGGCATAAAGTATAAGGGCGATTAGCTTTAGTGCAAGTGGGAGTTTGATAGAAAAATTCCCTAAGAGCCAATCATTGTTTGGGCCTTTTTGTAAACTTCCAACTCATATATGACATCATTATTTATAATAAAGGCATTTGATTCATCATATACTGTTGTGTCATATTTTTTGACTATGATGAACACCATAGATTAGGGCAATGGAATTAAGGTTATGATAAAATAACAGTGAGACCTAATTCCTATAAACCTTAATCTAGAATGTTCCTAGTCATTGGACCATCGATTCGGGGATCGATGAATCCGGTAAGACTAGCTTATACTATGTATACTCAGTTGATGAGGGTGGTTGGTCTCACAGCCACTTGTGTAGAGACACTAATACAAGGATAAGGGTGCTCATTAGGTTATGAGTACACTGAACTGATCCGCACCGGGACTATCTTATGGAAGTCTTACTCCTTGTCAAAAGATAGGTCCCAGAGTAGAAGTTGTGCATGTGATCTTCAGACCTGAGGTCACCATGGTTCCTTGTGTACACTAAGCCATACTTTAGTTCATACTCATTCATGGCATTGCGACATGTACGGGGTGTTCTGGGTATGGTGGAAGGTGTACGAAGGATGTTAGTGGACCAACAAGGAATTGATCAATCCTGGTAAAAGGATATGTTATCCCATGTAATCTCTTCGATGAGTGACTCAAGGAATCTTTGCAAAGTGGGATGAGATGGGAAGTGGCTTCTAATCAGTCATCAGCTGAGTCCTCATGATCGAGCTGAGATTCGATATGATTAAGTGTTAGGGTTTGACATTTATGCATACCCATCACGTAATCGGGATAATGGGAGATCAAAAGATTAAATTGCACAATAACTTACTACTGAAGGATATTTTGATAATTTCAACCAAATTTCTCATCTTCTGGGTAGGTATGACATGTTGCTAGATGTCAATCTTGTCTTGTGGGTTTTCATGAACTAATTGGATTGGTTTCATGAGTCAATTCTATGTGTGATTCGAATTGGATAATTAGGTGAGCCAATTTGACCTAATTAGGTCAATTGGGTTCGATCGGATCGAATTAACTCAAACCTAAACCTACTGCTGGCTAGATGTGGAACCCAATGGGTCACACACATTAGGGAGTCAGCCTAAGAATTCAATTGGCATTTAATTAAGGTCATGGGATCCTAATTGGTTAGCTAGATTACACACTAGCATGTGTAGGCTGACCTAATCTCCTAACCCAATTGGATTGGGTCTGAAAGTTTGCTAAATAGACTAACCAATTTATGAGAGACCTAGATTGGGTTGAGTCCTAAGTGGGATAAATTTATTAGATTTTATCTGATATTTTTTGAATATTTTATGCGCCATATATGAAGAGTCCAAAAGGCATGGGACTCTTCATGCCTACGTGACACCTCTACATTCAAAAGGGCACACAAGGACTAATTGACCTCCGATATGAAAACAAATTATATGGTTGAAAAGTAGACTTAATGCCCTTTTATATGACACCCATATTGCATATACTTTTACTAGGTCAAAGGTCTCATATGGCATGGAGAAGTTAGCGCAAAGTAAAGAGTCGCATCTCTTCACTTTGGCGCTAATTCAAGTCGCATTCTTCTGCTTTAAGTCCTTTTGAATCACCGATGCTTCTCATTCATAAGTCACGTCCCTTGGCTTCATTTTAACCAGAAATGCCAAGTGGCAAAGGGAGAAGTCAGATAAAATAGTGAAGGGACTTGAATTAGGTGGTTGGTGCATAAAGGGACACGGTATTTCATGATAAGACTCCTTCTTAGTGAAAGGTCTTATTTGATCCGTGTTTAGACAGATCAAAGGCTGATGGAAAGGCTTATCTAGTGGCCTGGTATTTGTTCAATGTGATGATATTTTTTTTTTTGTTTTCTTTCTTACACTCTTACATCTATCCACCTTGTCTCTTCCTTCCCTTGTTAGGACATAGGTCTTCCTTTAAGACAAGTCCGTCATTTTAAGACAAGGGTTTAGGAAGAGAATTAGGAAGTGATAGAAAGAGAGAAGAAAGATTTTGGAGAGGGCTTAAAATGCGCTACTGGAGGGCAAAGGTCTAAGCAAGGAAGGAGAAGCTGCCGAAGGAAGAAAGTCCATCGGAAGAGTCCCAATTGATCAAGCAACCTACAAGGGAGAGATTCCTAGGTTTGATTCCTGTGTGGATCACTGTTGGAGGGCTTGCACTTGTGAGCCTCATGGAAAAGATTGGATTTCAGCGATCCAGGTATGTATTCTGACTTCATTTATATTTTGTTGATTGGTATTGCATAAGGGGTTCCTGGGAATTAAGGTTTTCTAGCCATATTAGGGTTTCATGCTTAGAATTTTGTTTTGTAATTCACTTCCGCATGCTGCATGATTCCTGGCACCCTGGAAGAATTCCTATCAGGAGGAGCTGGAGGAGAATCTGATTATGAAGGAGGTGAGGGTGCTCTAGCAGAAGACATCCTCTCAAGTGCAACCAAGATAGTAGTAATACTCTCTCTAAAGCCCTGGTGATCTACCCTCATCTCCAAATGAATCTGGTCAACCCGCTATTTGGATAATCATAGTGTTTGTCTCCAGTTGGGTGATCCTATCCTCAATAGAGTCTCTGGGAGGTGGCACCTCAGTCTGTGCCGGAATAGTGGCTTGGGTTGAGCATCAGGTATCTCTCTCTATGGCTCAGACGGCCAGGCCTCATCAGTATAAATTCGCTCCTCCTTAGCGGCATCCTCATCTACCTTAGTAGCCTGACCAGAGATCCTCCATCTCCAATGTCCTCCATGCAGATGAAATCTCATCCTATGTAAAGAATGCTCATCATAGATGTCTGAATGTAGCAACTGCCGGTAAGGCTCTCCATCTATAGTGACACCATAAGCTCGAAATAGGATAGTCAAGCCTATACCATAGGGCAAACAAAGTCTCCGACTCATCACAACCTCGGTCATCTAATGCACCATCAAAATCAGGAGGCATAATGGAGTGCGCTAAATCAGTGAAACCATAACCAACAACTCTTACTTCATGATGAAGTCAAAATGTTCAGTCTTCAACAGAAGAATCCGGGAAATGATATGATGTAACAGCCTCATCTCCGATGAGAGTCTGGATGCAACTACTGTATCTCCCTCTCTCAACTCATCAGTCTTAAAGATACATCTAAGTCCACTAAATCTATCCACTAAGGAGTCCACCACTGAACCTCTCATGGGAAACTCCCAAGCTCTGCTCAACACCTCAGTTGTAAGTAGAATCTCAATACCTCGAACCTCAATGATCCAACCATATGCTCTTCTGGATAGAGTACCGTAGAACTCTCTAATCAAGCCAGGATAAAATCTCTCGATCAAAGAGTATAAATGTGCCAACCTAGCATCCCTTAGCCAGTCCCCAATATGGAAATGCTGCTGATCCAAGAAGTCAAAATCAACCCGTCATCATCCAACTATGGCCTTGGAGGCCATCCTATCAGCCCGTAAGATGGGTGGTCTGACTGGAGTGCTCTGCTACACCTGGGGCTCCACTACCGCTAGATCCTTATGCTATGCCTTTGTGAATCGCTCAGCCTCCTGAACTGATGGATGAGGTCTCCTCACAACTTGCTTTCGAGGACCTATTTCCAAAAAGGAAGAATAGAAATGGTCTAGGGTAAAAAGAAATAGGGATTTCATGGTGAAACAATGAGAAAATGGTGAAGGGATGGTGAAAAGGTGCGAAGAAATTGCTTCAAATAGGGAATTAAGAGGGAGGAATAGTGATTAGAGTCGAATGGAGTTCGGGATATGGCTTATGGATGAGTCGACTCAAGGTTTTTGGATGAAATTTGGGAAGAAAATGCTTGGATTTCCCTATTTGTTCTTGTGTTCCTGCCATTCAAGTGTCGACTCACGATACCAGGTCAAGTGTCGATAGTTGGAGGTGTCGACACTTCAGCAAAAATCAAAAAAAAAATTGCAAAAACTCAAAAAAAATTATAGAAATTAATTTCAAGAGATTATGAATAATTAAACATGATATTCAAGAACATTTGGTTAGAAAAAGTTCAAGGAGAATTTGAAAGATCATTGAGATTTAGTCAAAAGGATTGATGACCCTTAATTCTCTTCTAATCATACAGAACCATTCGTCTTGAAGAGGTTTGGTCAAAATGTCAGTTAATTGTATTTCAGTGCACACAAATTCAAGCATAATATCATTATTTTCAACATGATCTCTAATAAAATGGTGTCTAATTTCAATGCACTTACTCCTAGAGTGCTGAACAGGATTTTTAGTCAAATTTATAACACTTATGTTATCACATCTTATGGGTGTCTTAGTTAATTTGATTCCAAAATCTTCAAGTTACCACTTAATCCACAAGATTTGAGCATAACAACTTATAGCAGCAATATATTCAGCCTCAACTATAGATAATGCAACTGAAGTTTGTTTCTTGTTAAACCATGAGATTAAGTTAACTCCAAAAAATTGGCAAGTTCCACTAGTGCTTTTTCTATCAAATTAACACCCAGAAAAGTCAGCATTAGAATAGCCAATTAATTCAATTGATTAATCTCTAGAGTACCACAATCCAATATCAATAGTACCAGATAAATATCTAAGAATGCACTTAACAGTCATTAAATTAAATTCTTTAGGAACAAACGATATCTAGCACACATGCAAACACTAAACATAATATCTAGTCTACTAGCGTCAAGTACAGTAATGAACCAATGACACCCCTATATAATTTTTGATCAACTTTTTATTACATTCATCTTTATCAAGTTTATAAGAAGGGCTCATAGGTGCACCTATTGGCTTGGTTATCTCCATCCCAAACTTCTTTAAGATATCTCTTGTATACTTAGCTTGGTTAATAAACATCCCTCCTTTAGTTTGCTTGATCTGGAGTTCGAGGAAGAAGTTTAGTTCACCCATCATACCCATCTCAAACTCTTTCTACATAAGCTTGACAAACTCTTGACAAAGTATTTTATTAGTAGCACCGAAAATGATATCATCAACATAAATTTATACTACTAACTACTAAGAGATCATCTTTCTTCTTTTTCGAAAATAGGGTAGTATTAACATGGCCTCTAGAAAAATCATTTTCAATCAAAAATTTGCTAAGTCTTTGATGGGGACATCATATCAGATATAGACTTCAAGCTCCAATTTGTTCTCTAAGTCATGTGTTGGTCAATTTTGCTAAGTCCTGTAATAAAGTCTATCAATTGAATCCTGTAATAAGTTGAGGTAAGAAGTCCAATTGAGTCCAGTGAATCCCTTGTCTCAATCTCATAAGTCCCTTGAGTCCTATTATTTGAGTCCATTTGTAAATTAAGTGAGTCCACTTGTCCAAGTTTAGTGAGTTTACTCGAGTCCTATAATTTTCAAATATAAGAGAGGAGAATTCCCAGATCAGGAGTTTATCAGGCCTCACCCAGAAGCTGGAGACCTTGCATCTATGCCTGGCTCAAGCAACCTTGGGCCTTTCATGCCACCCAAGACCATGCCACCCCCTATATTTGAAGATACCTAGCACCCCAGGGGAATATTCTTTCTTCCAAGTGCCCCAGTCCAGAAGCCCATCAGGAGCTGGCACCCCTCATGCCCACTCTTGTAGTTGGCACCCATCCTAGTCCAGGTCCACCAAGGTTGGCACCCAAAACCAAGTCCAAGCCAAGCAGGGAGTGGAAAAGTCAAAGCAGCCCAAGAGGATTTCATCCCAGTCCAAGTCCATGGAGAAAAGTCAAAGCTTCCAAGTTTTACAAGGAGTCCAATGTCCAAGTCCTATTAGAATTTAGGCCTCCTAATTTAAATCAAACTTTGTACTCCTAATTCTATTTAAACCTTGTACTCCTTGTTCCATACAAACTTTAATCCAGTTTTGATAGGGAAATGGCCCTGGGTGAATCTATAAATATCCCACCCCTCCCCCTCTTGTAACATAATCTCTTATTCATGAATTAAAACTCTGGTGAATTTTCATGTGACAATTATGTACTTTGGAAGTGTGTATGTGAGATTTGAGTACCCTAGCTTTACAAATCCTAGCCATTGCCCAACCAAGCAAGAGCCCAAGACACTCACCATCAGCCCTCCAAGATCCAGACACCCAAAGCTTCCTCCATGGATGCCAACCTGTGCAACTCTATCTTCCAACCATCCTTCAACCTGATCTCCAGCTTCTTTTTTTTCTTCTTGTTCACCTTTAACCTTTCATGTTTGCAGGATCCCTCTGGTGAAACCATCCTTGGATGAAGTTTTCCTGGCCTTCAAACAAAGCTAATAAAAAGCCAGCAGATTCACAAGAATGTGACTGGATCATCTAGGCACCGATCTGAGTGGAGTGATCTTTTTAATAACAACTAGAAATCATTGCCTGGTATGTTAAACCTTATTCCCATCTCTTTTTGTCTGATTTCTTGGAGTTGAACATGCTCCTAATAGGCCTTCTTAGATCTAGGACCCTGATTTTCTTTTCTCTTTGATTGATCTAGCATGTGGGTAGGATGCTAATTGATACAGGATAACCCTAACCTAGTCTTGTCTAGTTTCAAGAATTAAACTATAAACAAATCTAAAATATTTTCTTGCTTTAATATGATTTTCTTCATGTTCGTCCCTTGCATATCATCCTGCATCATATTAGAATCCTGTCCCTCATCAGTCTTTCATACCATGCACAAGGTGCTTGTTTTAAACCATAAAGCACTTTGTGCAGTTTGAAAATATGATCAGGATGTGCATGATTTTCAAAACCAGGTGGTTGTTCAACAAAAACTTTTTCAATAATACAACCATTTAAAAATGCACTTTTAGTATCCATTTGAAATAGTTTGAAATTCATGAAACATGCAAATGCTAAAAGTAATCTAATAGTTTCAAGTCTAGATACCGGAGCAAAGGTTTCATCAAAATCAATTCCTTCTTCTTGATTATAATACTTAGCTACCAGTCTAGCCTTGTTTCTAGTAACTATTTCATTTTCATCTAGTTTATTCTATTACACCTATTTTGTATCAATTATTGAAATATTAGATAGTCTTTCTATTAGTATCCAAACTTTGTTTCTTTCAAATTGATTTAATTATTCTTGCATAGCAATTATCCAATTAGGGTCTTTTTCAGCTTCTTTAATATATTTAGTTCAATTTAAGAAATAAAAACAATATAATCATATTCATTTTTAATAGATGATCTAGTTCTTATCCCTCTCGATGGATCACCTAAGATTAATTCCTTAAGATGTCCATGAGTATACCTCTATTCTTTTTGTAGATATTTGTGCTTCGGTAAGGATCTTGTAGTCTCCATCCTACTTGTTCTAATCTTCTTCATCTTCTTTGGAAGGGGGATCATCCAAAGTAATCTTCTTTAGTCCTTCAATACCTGCACATGCATCAGAAGTATCTTTTTTTCTAGAGGATTTGTTAGTGGATTCTTCAAATAGTACATGCACTGATTCTTCTACTACTAGTATTCTTTTATTAAAAACTCTGTATGCCTTGCTAGATGTAGACTATCCTCATCTAACTTGGCATCAAATTTGCTTAAGTTATCTTTTTCATTATTCAAAATAAAACATCAACAACCAAAAATTCGAAAATATTTCAAAGTAGATTTTCTTTCTTTCCAAAGTTCATAAGGTATTTTCTTCAAAATAGGTTGAATTAAAATATGGTTTAAAATATAACAGGCAGTATTAATAGCTTCTGCCCAAAAATATTTAGGTAAATCATTTTTACAAAGTGTTGTGTGTGCCATTTCTTCTAAAGTATGATTTTTTCTTTCTACCATCCCATTATGTTGAGGTGTCTTATGGGTAGAAAAATTATATTCAATTCCTTTTTCATTATAAAAATTTTTAAAATCTTGATTTTCAAATTCAGTACCATGGTCACTTTGAATATAAATAATTGAAGTACCTTTTTTATTTGAAACTTTTCGATAAAATTTCAGGAAATTTGAAAATGATTCATCTTTATGAGCTAAAAATAAAACCCATGTAAATCAAAAGAAATCATCTACTATAACTAATCTATATCTCTTCCCTCCTATGCTTGTAGTCCTAGTTGGTCCAAAGAGATCCATATGGAGTAGCTCTAATGGCCTAGAAGTTGAAACAAAACCTTTTGGTTTAAAAAATGTTTTTGCTTGTTTTCTAAACAGACATGCTTCACAAATTTTATCTTTTTCAAAACTAAGTTTTGGTAAATCTCTTACCAAATCCTTTTTTCATAGCTTATAAAGTAGATGCATGCTTGTATGACCTAATCTATGATGCCAAAGCCAACTACTCTCATTAATTATGGAATTCATTGTAACTAGACATTCACCATCATGTAATGATAAATTGTCAAGGTCAATAAGATAGATGTTGCCATGCCTATTTTCATTGAATTTCACTTCATTATTATCAAGACTAGCAACCATGCAAAGAGATGATTCAAAAATGACTTTAAAATCTTTATCACAAAACAGACTAATACTAAGAAGATTATGTTTCAATCATTTAACTAATAAAACATTATCAATAAATATAGAAGGAAAGATGTAAACTTTATCGATACCGATGATTTTTCATTTACCATTATCTCCAAAAGTTACCCTCCCTCCATTTAGTGCCTCAAGAGAAGTGAATTGCTTCACATCTCCTGTCATGTGTCTTGAGCAACCATTGTTTAGATACCACAATCTCTTCTTTTCTTTGGTTGCAAGACATACTTGCAAAACAAATTAAGTTATCATTTTAGGTACCCAAGTTATTTTGGATCCTTTAGGGTTAGTGCTAAGAGTGGTTCCTTTTGGAATCCAAATCTTTCTAGAATTATTTATCTTTCTAAGATCACATTGGTATGCTTTATGACCTAACTTTCTACAAGAATAGTATGTAATGCTAGAGGATGCAGGTATAAAGAAATTTTTGAAAAATTTTTGCTATTTTTGAGATTTAAAACCTAAACTAGCTTTGTTGAAGACTGCTCTTTGATTATTCAAAAGTAAATTTAACTTTTCAAAACTATAAATAAATTTTTCAACAAATGGTTTAAATTTGTCAAGCTCATCTTTGAATTTCTTATTTTTTGCCTCAAGATCTTTATTTTTCTTTAAAAGTTGATCATTTGAAATAACAACCTTGGATCTTTTCAAAATCTCAATTTTCATTGACAAAGCATTCTTTTATTTTTCTAAAACATCAATCTTAGTCTTTAAATCACTATTTTCATTTATAAGATTGGTGTTTTCATGAGAAAGAATTTGTATGCTTTTTCAACTTTCTATTTTCAATATTTAGCAATCTATATTCATGCATCAGCTCATCAAATACATCTCTAAGTTCAGCAAATATAAATTCAGGTTCAAAGTCAAATTGTACCTCATCTTCTTAAACCATGAAGCAAAGATTGGCTACTTTTTGTTGCTCTTCCTCCGAGCTTAAAGCTTCACTGTCGCTCTAGATAGCCATCATTGCCTTCTTTCTAAACTTTTTTTTGGATTTCTTTAGGAGAGGGCAATCAGCTTTGAAGTGTCCTGACTTCTTGCATTCGAAACAAATTGGTTGTTCCTTCTCTTTTTCTTTTTCCTTTTATTTTCCCTTTTCCTTGCTTGGTTGAGGCTTCCTCTTGTAAGAAAGTTTCTTCCTTCTCATAAATTTTATGAATCTTCTAGCAATGATTGCCTCTTTATCTTCATTTTCTTTTTCTTTGGATTCTTCACTTAAAGATTATTCTTGTGTAGGAGATTTGAATGCTATGGTCTTCTTCTTTTTGTCAACATCCATTGCCTTTTGCTTCAAGTTCAACTCATAAGTCATGAGTGAATCTACAAGTTGTTCTAATAGAAGTGTCTCAACATCTTTGGCTTCTTGAATTGCTACTACTTTTGGATCCCAAGATGTCAGCAATGACCTGAGAACTTTTTTTACAAGATCAGTATTAGAAATAATCTTACCAAGACTTCTCATGCCATTAACAATATTTGTAAATCTAGTATACATATCAGTAATTGACTCATTTAGCTCCATTCTAAACATCTCATATATGTATACAAGCATATTAACTTTTGTGTTTTTTACTTGAATGGTATTCTCATGAGTAATCTCAAGTGTGTTCCATATTTCCTTCGTAGAGGTGCATGTGAAAATTCTATTGAATTCACTAGGATCCAATGCACAATAAAGTAGATTCTTTGCTTTAGCATTTATCTCGAATTGTTTAATATCATTTTCATCCCAATTCTCTTCAACTTTTGGTATGAAAATGCCATTAACAATGACAGAAGGAATATGTGGACCTTTATCAACTACTTTCCATAAATTATAATCAATAAAATGTATATAAATTCTCATACGTGTTTTCCAATACATGTAGTTTATGCCATTAAAGTAAGGAGATATGTTTGAGGCTTATCTCTCAACAATACTAGAACCAAATGGACCTACCATAGATCTTTACTCAAGGTGGTTAGACCTAAAAACTAAGAATGTGGCTCTGATACCACTTGTTGCCCAGCAAGCAATCCAAGAGGGAGGGTGAATTGAGTTTTTAAAAAAAAACTTTTGCAAGTATGTGCTAATTCAAAAATAATTTAGGTGCTAATGATTTGCAAGTGCTTGTGTGCTATTCAAGAGTATACAGTGAAAATAAATAAGTAAATGCAAGGTAAGTAAGAGCAAGTAATGAAAAAGCATGCAACACAAACAAAGAATATATAGTAGTCGGTGCACACCAAAGAACCTACATCCACTCTCCAAGATCCACATGGAAATTCCACTATAATCTTCCTTGATTATAGTCGATTAGTTTTTTAGCCTTACTAATCAAAACCCAACTTGTTTTCACCAGAACATAAGTCCAAACCTCTTTGGTTTTATGGGATAACCAAAAACCTAGTTGGTTTTGTAACTTAGGCTCACCAACAATTTTCTTGATTTTGTCACTTAGGCTAACCAGAAACCTCCATTGATTTTAACACAAAGGCTCACCAACAAACCTCAACTTTAGTTTCAATTCCCTTGAAACTAGAAAATAATAACAAGATTCAAGTATAATGTATGAAATACAAAAAGCTTTCAACTAAAAATAAATATCTCTTTGAAGCTCTTTGATTGCTATTGAAGATGCTTATCTTCAAGTTGTTGAACCCTTAATCAATGCTTGAATGGTTGGACTTAAATGCTTTGAATGCTTGAAGGCTTAACTTGTCTTAAAAGTAGTTGTTCTTTAATGAATATTTGAGTAAATGCACTTAACTTCTCATCCCTTCCTTTCCTCTTGAGTTTGGTCCACTTTAAATACCTTTCCAAGCTTCAAATGGTAGTTTTTGACTATTGGAGAGAAGATGATAGCCATTAGGGATGAAAAGGATCGATTTTGTGTTTCAAAAAACTAGCCATTACTATTCATCAGAACTTCAAGTATCGATACTTTAGGTCATGGTCGACACCTTGAGTCGACACTTTATCTTTATGAGTCGACACTAGTTTAACAAAAGTCTTCTGAAGCTCTTTGAAAATCTCAGATGAGTCGACGCTTTCTCAAGTGAGTTGGTACTTGAGTTGATACATGGCTTCCATGAGTTGACACTTGAGGGAAATCCTGAAATTTAGCATGTTCTGTATAATTTTTGTCTTAGGCCTTGAGCGACCCTTGAGTCGACACTTGAGTCAACACTTGAGCTCCATGAGTCAACACTTCAAGCATGCCATCTAAAACTTTCTCTATGTATTAGCTCAAGCCTCTGTTAGTTGATACTTAAATTTCATGAGTCGACACTTGGCTGAAACTTTCTGAAACTCAATTATAACTCTGCTAAAACTTCTTCAAACTTCAACCTTGACTTCTTCCAAGTCATTCTTATGTACTTAAGTCCATTTAACTTAAAATTTTATCCATGAAATAGACTTCTTCAACAAGTTAACAAGCAATCAATCTTTCAACACAAAACAACTTTGGTGAGTATCGTGTTCTGATAAAATATGCTTTAAATACATAGTTAGTACTCAAATATACTTAAGTATTTTATTATTCATCAAAATCAATACAGGAGTCAATATTCTTAAGATAACCAAGAAATCTTTGCTAAGGTATTCCCTTCCCTGACTGATCAAAGAACCTTAAAAGATTTTTCTTTTTGCTTTTCTACTTCATGTCTGAACTCCTTTGGATTTTTTAAAAGCTTTAGACTTGTGTTTCATAAAAAAATACATACCCATATAGTAAGTAATTATTGGTAAAGATAATGAAGTATTATAAACCACCCCTAGCTTCTATATCAAATGGCCCACATACATCAGTGTGTTCTAAGGTAAGTAACTCAGTGGTCCCTCCCCATGACCTATAAAAGATAACTTGATCATTTTTTCTTGAAGGCATATTTCTCAAACTGGATATGACTCGGAGTTAATTAAGTCTATGATTCCATCATTTTTTAGTTTATTAATCCTATCTTCTCCAATGTGACCAAGCCTAAGGTGTCACATATACTTTTGGTTTAGGTCATCTCTAGGTCTTTTGAGTCTTATGGAATTCACTATTTACTCATTAATGTTTACAGATACATCAACATGAAAATAATATAAACTACCAATCAAGTGTACTCTTGTAATT
Organism: Areca catechu; assembly: GCA_021397845.1. Classification (NCBI taxonomy): domain Eukaryota; kingdom Viridiplantae; phylum Streptophyta; class Magnoliopsida; order Arecales; family Arecaceae; genus Areca; species Areca catechu. Next base: position 76,296,201 of record CM038041.1, read on the forward strand.
AATTTATTTTTAAAATAAATTAAACAAAAATCTTTATTGAAAATAAATTTATAACCTTCCTGTATGAGCATAAAGATAGAAATTAAGTTTTTGCTAGCTACAGGTATATGATAATAGTCTTTTAAAATTAAACTAAATTCTAATGGTAATGATAGAGGGTATGCTCCAATGGTGACTGTAGCAACTCTTGCTCCATTACCAACATGCAAGATCATCTCACCTTCTCTCAACACACTACTTCCTACTAAACCCCGTATTGATGTACAAATATGAGCACTTAAACCAGAGTCTAATATCCAACTCAAAGTAAAAGATACCATAAGGTTTGTTTCAATAATGAGCATAGATATACCTTCTAAAGGTGCATTCACCTTCTATTTGTTTAGACACTTAAGGTACAATGGATAGTTTCTCTTCTAGTGCCCATCTGTGTTATAATGGAAACATTATTCTTTGCCTTCAATAGGCTTCTTTTGAGCATCCTTTTTCTTTAGCTTGCTATCCTTCTTCTGCTTCTTCATAGGCTTCTTCTTCTTCCAAGAAGACTTTCTCTTAGAGGAAGATGCCTGCTCCATAGCCAAAATAGAGTCCCTTGAACTCTTCAAGGTCCCCTCATTACTTGCCAGCATGTTTAATAACTCAAGTAAAGTGTAACTTAGTTTATTCATATTGTTGTTCTTGATAAACTAAGCAAATGAATTAGTTAAGGATTGAAGGATCAAATCGACTTGTAATTCCCTATGAATCGATATGCCTAGCTTCTCAAGATGTTCAATGTATTTGATCATTGTCAAGTAATGATCATGAACTAACTGTCCTTTGCACATTTTGGTATTAAAATATCTTTTAGAGACCTCAAAGTGCATGGTGCAACTTTGCTCACCATATAGTTCTTGTAGGTAAGTAATTATTGCCTTGGCAGTTAGCATATCCTCATGCTAGCTCTGTAACTCATTTGACATTGAAGCCAGCATGTAACACTTTACATTATTATCATCTTTCATTAACTTCTTATGTGCTACTATTTGGTGAGCACTATGATGGTCAAGTAAGATGGGGGGGTCCTGGTCGAGCACATAGCCTAACTTTTTGGAACTCAAGACTATTTTGAGATTCCTAAACCAGTCTTTATAGTTTAGGCCAATAAGTTAGTTGGTCTCAAGGTTACGGGCTAATGGATTGAAAGCTGACATTGTTTAGTTGCGAAAGTAGAATATTAAGTTAGACTTTTGTACTCAATTAAAAAAAATTGTTCTAAGGACTTTAAGTAACAATTTTGACCCTCACTATTTTTACAGATCTCTTACACTCTTTCATAGAGATATGAAAACCCCTACATGACCAAGGTTTCTCATGGGTATTGTGATCCCATCGATATGTGGTACCCACCATGCACGATTGTTGGTAACTCGCTATACCAATGAGTGGATAACTCTTGTCCAATGTAACTCATACATGTTATAGCACCTCGATCTTTAAGTCATGAGCCTCACCATGCTTGGTTATTGGCCCAATCCTTAGTTAAGTTAGACCCACCATTAATGCTTGGACAAAGTCATCATTGGATACCTTATTGTGCTTAATTATTGGGTCCAATCCCACTATACCTAGCAACATCTCATGCTAATAGGGTGGTTACATCTACCTGGTATAACCAAACCACTATAACCAGCTGGGAACAATCAATATCAGTAGGATGCCCGCATACCTACAATGGTGAAAGACCTATGACTTAATATTTATTGGAAGGTTTATGCTCAGGTCACATCTAAATTAGTCAAACCAATCACATATCTGACTGACCAGGTTTAGGTCAGCACAATCTCATGTTTGACAAACCTAGTTCGCATGGGTGAACTCAGATAAAAAAGTAACCTAATAAAAAAAATTAATCAACCAAGCTAGCCAAGTTAGATCAATGGAAGGGTTCTGCCATTTAACCTCCAAGTTAGCCAAGTTAGATCAATGGAAGGGTTCTGCCATTTAACCTCTTTCTTAGACACCAACTGAGTTAGCCATGTAAGAGTTAGCCCTAATTAATAACCATGATCAAGACTTGTCTTCAACACTAATTGGCCAATAAGTATTGACTAGGTCTTCCTAGCAACTAGGGCTCGGACCATTGAGCCAAATTAGGTCTTAAATTGATCAGCTCACATCAATATGAATTGATATGACCAAACTACATCTAAGAACAATTTTGAGCCCCTTTGATCAATCTTAATCAATCATTATTGGGTTCGATCAACTACTCAAATTTGAAATAGGGTTCTAGCTTGACCTAATCAAAATCCTAATGTATAGCCTAATCACAAGACCTAATTTAGAAACCCATACCCACATGCACAAACAGAAAATCAAATTCTAAAAACATGTACAAATAAAAAATTATATTCAAAAATATTTTTACATTAGGTTTAAGTGCATGCAATTAATAGTTTATGATCTTGGAAGTTATTTAGATTGAAACCTAGTCTATATGTCACATACATACAGTTTTAAATAAAATTGATTAACCTACATCTCATGCAATTAATTTTAGATCTAAAATATGAACCAAATTTTCTTACTCAAATTCTTCTTCATGAGTTAAATCATAAGCTACAACCCTACATATCATAAGAGACCGATTGAATTGGAAGAGAGGGCATTTAAACCCTACTTAGCTCTTATAACCTGGTAGCCATGGTGATTCACCCAATCTGAGTACTTGGTTAAGGAATTATAATAAATTAATCATGAAATTAATTTATGTTTAATTTTTATATCTTAAATAAAACCATGACACATCATATATATCAAACATTTTAGACCTAATCATTATGGATTCATGTTTCAAAAATAATTTTCAAAAACAACTAATCTTGCGATACAAAAACCTTTTCACTCACCACTAATTGATTAAATCCAATTGAGACCTTCATATCTAAAGAGGATTTAAATCTGAATATATTCTAAATAAATTAAAATCATGGCCCTGATACCACTATTGGATTTTGACATACATGACTAGCATGCAAAACTATGTTCAAAATCCTAAGCACAATGGAAGTAATATTTATGAAAAATAATTTTCATAAGAGCATGCTGATTTAAAATAAACCATATAATCACCTATATATGCTTCTAACATGCTAGAACAGATAAACTAAATCAGATCTTAAATAGAAAACAAAATTAGAAAGAGAAGAATTCAACTTACTTTAATTGCTAAACTCCTTCTTTAGTCAGATCTATCTAATCAATCAGATATCTAGGGATTTGTTTTAAGCCATGCATGTGCTTGGCCTCTTCTAGTATCCATACAAAGCCTTTCTGATTGAATCACTAAGACCTTTGGATTGCTAGATCCTTGTAGGTCTTTTTTCAAACATAGAGATGAACATTTCTCTTCTTATCGAAGATCTAGAAACCTTGCAGCCTTATCTCCTCTTCTAAAGGAATTAAACCCCTAAAAACTTAAAAATCATTTTCTAATTTTTCCCTATCTAAAAACCTATCCATTTCAGCTTTCTTTTGATATATAGAACATATATGGCATAGAAGGGAAAAGAGATAGAATGCATGGAAGAAGGATGTGCGACAATATTCTTATGCATAGCCTTATTTCACCTTTTCTTAAAGTCCATGCCAAAATCAATTTCCTCACCTCCTGAAATCCTAATAAATTATGATTCTAATCTGATTTAAATAACATTCAAATCAAATAAGTGTCTAAATAAATTTGGAAGGAGACAGAGTCCCAAATAAGGAAGAGATGACAACTTTGGCTTCTCTCTTCTCATCGTGTAGGTGCGACAATTCTAGCACCCCTTCTTAGTTTTTGCATGAGATAAGAGAGAGAGACCCAATCAACCAAGTCTCCTAGCTACTAGTTCAGTTTGACTCTAATTTGGATTAATTTTGAAATTGTTTCACCCCTGAATCAAACCAATTTTGAAGAGGCTACTAACTTAATTCAATTAGATCTAGAATTCAAGTCTAACTTAAATTATTAATCCAATTAAGTTAATATTTATTAAATTTAGTTTAATTAAATAAAGTCAAATATTATTATAATATTTTTAAATAGGTCTATCATGCTAAAATAAATAAGTACCAAAATTAGTAAGTACCAAAATCAATAGGTGCCAAAATTAGTAGGTACCAAAATCAATAAGTGCCAAAATTAGTAGGTACCAAAATTAGCTAGTACTAAATATGTAACTCTTATATAGATCCATATTTTGATCTAGTCGAACTTCTTTTGTGCGCTATTCTATTTGGTAGTGAGATATACCATGATCTTTACCATAGTATCATCAAAAGTCTTTCGATGGACTGAAATAATTTTAGCTCAACCCTAACTTGAATTATTGATCCAAAAATGATCCTAGTGAGCTCTCACAATCTATAAGTGATACCTAGCAATATATAGTGGCAATCCAGTAGAATAGAAATGAACCCCTAGGTATAATTACCATATGATCAAGTTCCTCTATCAAAAATCCTAATAGGATGTAAGTCATGGAAACTTGTCAAATCCTAAGTATCCATCATATGCTATACTTAATTAGCCTAAGTCCATTTGTAATTCCCATAAAAATCCCTTTTCATTGTTACATTATTGGAAAAAGTGTCCAAAGCCAATTATCCAGATTGTAAATGATTAAGCTATCTTGTAAATGTATATAAATTATCAATAAAATAAATATTATTTTTGATAGCTTCATACTATTTATCATCTTCTTGTGAATTCTACCATGTTAAAGTCCTTAGAACTATATTGATTCAATAAAAGAAGATTTATCGAGTGGTTCTTAAATCAGTTCATGATCAAATGATATGTTGTTACCTAGGATGACAATATTTATCAAGAATTGGTCATTATGTACCATATAGGTTGGTTGTCCTCTTAACAAAGGAGAGTGGAGATACTAGCATGGCATATAGGTGAGTGTAGAAGTAATCTCACTAAACAGTGACCAATTCTATAAAATACTCTACTATCAAGAGTATCTTATAGAAAGGGTATGGATAAGTATCCCTCCGACCTGAGACTATTATGGTTATTGACCCCTGGAATGATTTTAATAATTACAAAATATTGGGGCATGTATGCTTTACTAATTCTTTTAATCACTCAAGAAATTTTGCATGAAGTATTTATCTTTATATCAGTTGGTTTTCTATCCAGTTGAGATATATTCGAGTATTGTATGAGCTCATATACATTTCAAGTTGTAAAGCCCTAATTTTTCATCCATGTAATCTTGTAAAAATGGGCTTTAAATCAGTAAAAATGAGTGTAAATAGGATAGACATGTGTGGTAGGCTCTTTGAATTGATTGGAAGACTTGCTCTTGTTGGAATCTTGATTTAAAGAAGTTTGGAGAAATATGAAAGCATTAGAAGAATTTTTGCAAGAGCCGACTCGTGGACCAAGAGCCGACTCCTATTTTGGCACGGCACAAACATTTCAAAGTTTCAGAAGTTCAAGCCGACTCGATCCTTAAAAGCCGACTCGACCAAAACTTATATTTTTTGATGATTGAGACTTCGAGCCGACTCAGCCTTGAAGAGTCAACTCCTCCAGGATTTATTTTTGCATTGTCTAAGACTTCGACTGACTCATGATTCTCGAGCCGACTCGAGTGACGGGTTTTCGCTTGTAACGGTTAGTTGCTAAAATAGTTTTTTTGAATTCCAAAAGCCCTCCAACGGCTATTTTTCGGTTCCCTAGGCCCTACAATGGCTAGTTTTGCTTGAAAACTATAAAATGGAGTATTTATGAGGGATTAAATAATTATTCATAGATTATTCATTGATTATTCTTGGAACTTAAGGAGCATTCAAGTTGATTTCAAGTCTTTCACCAACCAACTTCAAGTGAGCATTCAAGAAAGGATTCAAAGCTTCACCAACTGATCTTCATTCTTGAATCCAACCTTTTGAGGAAGTTAAGAAGCAACTTGAAGAGTATTCAAGGGCATTTAAAGCTAGGCTTCAACTTGATCTTCATCGGCAACTATCAAACAAATTTGATCTATTGTAAAGTTGCTTTTTCTATTTGATATATCTTGTTTTCTCTCTAAGAATAGCAAGGGGCTGTGTCTTGAGAATGTGTTGGGTTTTTTTGGTGAGCCCAGTTCCAAAAATTAAAGGAAGTTAGGTTCTTGGTTAACCTATGTTAAAACCAAGTATGGGTTTTCTTTGGTGATCTTGTATTAAAATCAATGTGTAGAGGTTTGGATTATGAGCCTATGAAAATAATCTGACTGTATTTCGGTGGGAGATATAGTGGAAATCCTAAGTGGTGCTTGGGTAGTGGACGTAGGAGCAGGTTACTCCGAACCTTTCTAAATCTCTTGTATTTGTGATTGCCTTGATTATGTTTAATTGTTTGCTTCCACATTGCATATTTTACCATAACACTAAAAGGATTTTAAATTACGCATACTTACAAAAGCTTTTATAATCCCAATTCACCCCCCTCTTGAGAAGCCACCTGGGCAACAAGTGGTATCAGAGCAGAGTCTCTGAAAATTTCTTAGAGTAAAGATTGATGGCACATCCCATGAGCACCTCCTTGGTCGAAGGCCAATGCACAAATCGACCTTCACTTTTCACTGAAATTAATTACACATATTAGAAGGCTATGATGAAGATATACATTCAAGCCATAGACTTTTATTTATGGAAGATAATTCTAAACGGACCTCACACACCCACTATTAAAATTAATGATGTTGAGGTTCCCAAACCTGAAGAGGAATGGGACAGGAATGATATGAAATTGGCCGAGCTAAATGCCAAAGCCATGAATTTACTTTATTGCACCTTAGACCCAAATAAGTTTAGCAAAATTTTTACTTGCAATTCTGCTAAAGAAATTTGGGATAAGCTTGAGATCACACACGAAGGCATGTCGCAGGTTAAGACTTCAAAAATCAATCTTTTTGTGCATAATTATGAATTGTTTAAAATGGATCCAAATAAAACTATATATGCTATGTATACATGCTTTACTGATATTATAAATGGTCTTAAAAGTCTTGGTAGGACTTATACTAATACTGATCTAGTCCAAAAGGTTTTGAAATCTTTGCCAGAAAAATGGGAAGCAAAAGTTATAGCTATTTAAGAGGCAAAGGACTTAAAAACACTACCATTAGATAAGCTGCTGGGGTCATTGATCACTCATGAGCTAGCCATGTAGCAAAGAATAGAAGAAGATTCAACAAGGAAAAAGGCTATTGCATTTAAAGCTACTAAAGAAGAAAAAGATGGAAATTCATAAACCTCTGATGATGATATGGAAGATGATGAATTTGCCCTAGTCATAAGAAAGTTTAAGAGATTTATGTGTAGAAGAAGAATGAACAGATGGAGGAATCAATTCAGAAGAGTAGACTATGGAAAGGAAAAAGAAAAAGACAAAGAAAAGGATAAGGACAAATATTAAACTCTAATTTGTTATGAATGCAAGAAACCATGACACATACATCCTGATTGTCCAGAAATCAAGAAAAAGTTATTTAAGAGAAAGAAGAAGAAAGCAATGCTTGCGGCGTGAAGTGATAGTGATGAATCTACATCAACTGAAGAAGAAAAATATACAACAAAAATAACTCAAATCTGCCTTATGGGTTTGGAGGATGCGGTAACAACTTCTGAACCTAATCTAGAATTTACTTGTGATGAGCTTCATAATGCTTTTTATGAATTATTGATTGAGTATAAAAAGGCTAGTTTGAAAATGAAGAATTTAAAAAATAATTGTGATATGGTTGAAAAAGATAAAAATGAAATTTGTGAAAGAAACAAGATTTTACAAAGAGAATTAAGTTTGATTTGTGGAAGACTTAAATCTATCCAATTTGAAAAGGAAGAACTTCTTGAAAAGAATAGAACTTTACAAAAGGAAAATATTATTTTGCAAGAAGAAGTTCAAAAGCTAAAATCCTAGGTTGAAACATTAACTTTAAGCTCTAACAAACTTAAACTGATTTTGAAAGATTAAATAGATTCAAATAATATGTTTGGAATCGATTATAAAAGTTCAAATTCAAATAAATTTTTTGCATCTACATCTTATGCTCCCAAGTTCATTAGACCAAAGCAATATGGACCTAAGTTTGCATCACATGTTTTTTATTCAAAGTCAAAAATTATCTGCTATGCTTGCAACAACATTGGTCACAAAGCATTTGAATGTCATTTGAAATATAATGGCAAAAAGAACATCAAGAAAATTTGAGTTCCAAAAGGAACCAATCCTACTAACTTGCAAGGACTCAAGAGAACTTAGGTACCTAAATCAACTACTTGATTGTTTTGCGAGGATGTCTTATAGCCATGAATGCAAAGAAAAGATGGTACCTTGATAGCGGCTGTTCAAGATATATGATGGGTGATATAGATCAATTCTTCATCCTGGAACAAAAAGATGGTGTCATGGTAACCTTTAGTGATAAACGCAAATAAAGGATAATCGATATTGATAAAATTAAAATTACTCCTACTTTTATTAAGAATGTATTACTTGTACAGAAATTAAAGTAGAATATTTCAAGCATCAGTCAACTTTGTGATATTGGTTTTAATATTTTCTTCAAGTCTTTAATGTATATAATAGTTGATCCTCTTGACTCCAGTACAAAGTTCACTAGACATAGACTTGGCAATATATATATAGTAGATCTTAATGATCTAGCAAAATCAAGCAATACAAGTCTTATGGCAGTGACTGATAAGAGCAAGGAATCAAGTCTACTATGGCATAGACGTCTTGGGCATGCTAGTATGGATACTATTGCAAAGCTTATTTCAAACGATTTGGTTAAAGGTTTGCCAAACTTTAAAGTAAATTTTGATTATATTTGTGATGCATGCAAATTAGGAAAGTAAGTGAGGGAGAGTTTTAAATCAAAGAATATTGTTTCTACTACTAGACCTTTATATCTACTTCACATGGATCTCTTCGGATCTACTAAGACAACAAGCCTAGGTGGTATGAAGTATGGTCTTGTGATTGTAGATGAACTTTCAAGATACACTTGGGTTTTATTCATTGCACATAAAGATGAGACTTTTAAAGCATTTAAAAGTTTTACAAAAGAGTTTCAAATTTGAAAAATCTTTCTATTATTTCTATTCATAGTGATCGTGGTACAAAATTTGAAAATCAATATTTTGATCATTTTTGTACAAAGCATGGTATTGATCATAACTTCTCCACTCCTAGAACACCACAGTAAAATGGTGTTATAGAGAGAAAGAATAGAACTTTGGAAGAAATGTCTAGAACAATGCTTTATGAAGGAAATCTTTCAAAATACTTTTGGGCAGAAGCTATAAATACTGCTTGCTATATTTTAAATAGAGTTTTGATCAGACCTATTATAAGAAAAACCCCCTATAAACTGTGGAACAATAGAAAGCCGAATATAAATTATTTTCATATTTTTGGTTGCAAATGTTTTGTTCTCAATAATGGTAAAGATAATCTTGGTAAGTTTGATGCAAAATCTGATAAGGCTATATTTCTTGGTTATTCTAAAAATAGTAAAGCCTATCAAGTTTTTAATAAATGAACTTTAACTATGAAAGAATCAACTTATGTTGTTTTTAATAAAACTGACATGACAACGTCTAGAAAAGAAGATTATGCTGATGATGATGCAGGTGTACTTGAACTTGGACTAAAAGACATGACTATCAAAGATAAGCATACAAGTGAACAACATAAAGAAATGGTAAGCAAAGATCATGAAGATATACCTAAAGAATGGAGCTATGTACACTCACATCCTAAAGAACTTATTACAGGAGCAAAGGTTTCATCAAAGTCGATCCCTTCTTCCTGGTTGTAGCCTTTAGCAACAAGTCTAGCTTTGTTCCTAGTTACAATACCATGTTCATCAAGTTTATTTCTAAAAACCCATTTTGTGCCAATTACAGAAACATTAAGGGGTCTTTCAGTTAAAGTCCAAACATTATTTCTTTTAAATTGATTTAGTTCATCTTGCATAGCATTAATCCAGTTACAATCTTTTTCAGCTTCTTCTATTGACTTAGGCTCTATCTGAGATACAAAAGCTAAATAATCACAAACATTTCTAATAGAAGAGCGTGTACTTACCCCCTTTGATGGATCACCAATTATTAGCTCTTTAGGGTGTCCGTGTGCATACCTCCATTCTTTAGGTAAAGGTTTTGGTGAAGTTGCATTGATCTCTTGAGTTTGATCTTGATTCTCTTGATCATTATCTCCTTTGGGCTCATCTTCACTGATTGTCAATTGTTCAAGCTTCTTTGTACCTGTTTCAACATCAATAGAATCTTCTTTTCTAGAAGATTTTTCGTTAGATTCATCAAACACTACATGAATTGATTCTTCAACCAGAAGAGTTCTTCTGTTGAAGACCCTGTATGCCTTGCTAGAAGTAGAGTATCCTAAGAAGATACCCTCATCTGACTTGGCATCGAATTTACTGATATTATCTTCGCCATTGTTTAATATGAAACAGCGGCAACCAAATACACGAAAATACTTGAGATTAGGTTTTTGATTTTTCCAAAGCTCATATGGTGTTTTCTTCAAAATAGGTCGAATTAAAACATGATTTAAAATGTAACAGGAAGTATTAATGGCTTCTGCCCAAAAATATCTAGGTAAATCATTTTCGCAAAGCATTGTGCTTGCCATTTCTTCAAGTGTCCTGTTCTTTCTTTCTACCACCCCATTTTGTTGAGGTGTCCTAGGTGCAGAAAAATTATGACTAATACCATTTTCATTACAAAAAGCTTCAAAATCATGATTGTCAAATTCAGTTCCATGATCACTACGCAAAGAAACAATAGTGAGATCTTTTTCGTTTGAAACCCTTTTATGAAATTTAACAAAAGCTGAAAATGTTTCATCTTTATGGGCTAAAAACATTACCCAAGTAAATCGTGAGTAATCATCTACAATTACTAGCCCATATTTTTTACCTCCCAAACTAGTTGTTCTGGTTGGTCCAAAGAGGTCCATATGCAATAATTCAAGGGGTCTAGTAGTAGATACTACTCCTTTAGGTTTGAAAGTAGATTTAGTTTGTTTTCCAAATTGACATGCAGCACAAATCTTATCTTTTTCAAATGTGAGTTTTGGCAATTCTTTTACAAGATTCTTTTTGCTTAATTTTGAAATCAACTGCATACTAGCATGCCCTAGCCTACGATGCCAAAGCCAACTAGTTTCACTTGCCTTGGCTTCCTTAGCCACTAGGCATTGACCACTTTCCATGGCTAGATCATCAAGATCAACCATGTAAATGTTTCCATGTCTATGACCAGTGAACTTGATGCCATCAACATCTAGACTAGATACCATGCACAAAGATGATTCAAAAATTACTTTAAAACCCTTATCACAAAACTGACTAATGCTAAAAAGATTATGCTTCAAGCCATCAACAAATAATACATTATCTACATAAGCATTAGGGGTGATATGGATTTTACCAATTCCGACGATTTTGCCTTTTCCATTATCACCAAAAGTAACGTTTCCACCATCAATAGCTGCTAGTGATGAGAATTGCTTCAAATCCCCAGTCATGTGCCTTGAGCAACCACTATCCAGATACCACATTCTTCTTTTATTTTTGGTTGCAAGGCACACCTGCAAAAATTGATCAAGTTGAAACTTTAGGTACCCAAGTCATCTTGGGTCCTTTAGGGTTAGTCAAATTGGTTCCTTTTGGAACCCAAATCTTTTTAAAGATATTTAATTTTTTTCTATTACAAACATATGATTTATGTCCTAATTTACCACATGCATAGTAGGTAATATTAGAAGATGCAGGTATGAAAAAGTTTTTGTAAAGTTTTTGCTGATTGTGTGGCTTAAATCCCAGTCCAGCTTTGTTAAACACTGCATGTTGACTATTTAAAAGCATATTTAGTTTTTCTGAACTAAAAGTAAACTTTTCTACAAAAGGTTTTACTTTTTCTAACTCTTCCTTATAATTCTTGTTTTGAAACAAAAGTTCTTTATTTTGTTTTTCAATGTTCTCATTAGTTTTAAGACTTCTATTATTTTTCAAAGAATCATTTTCTTTTAAAAGATTATCCTTATCATTTGTCAAGGTCTTTACATGTTCAGTTAATTTCTTGTTTTCTTGAATTAAATCTTCAATCTCAGTTGAAAACTTTTCTGAATTTTTGGTAAGTTCAAAATTTAGCTTTCTTAATTTCTTATTTTTCAGTTTTAATTTCTCATATTCCATAACTAAGTCATCGAAAGCATCATGCAATTCATTGAGAGTAAATTCAATTTCAGGTTCAGAATTTACCTCATTATCTTCATTGGCCATGAAACATAAGTTGGCGACTACCTGCTGCTCTTCATCACTGTTGGAGTCCTCACTCTCACTCCAGGTAGCCATCATGGCTTTCTTTCTCAACATCCTTCGACTTTTTTTAAGCAAAGGGCAATCTGTTTTGTAATGTCCAGGCTTCTTGCACTCGAAGCAGATGGGTGGATCACTTTCTTTCTCTTTCTCTTTTTCCTTATTGTGATCACTATTTTATGGCCTTTTCTTGTAGAAGCCCTTCTTCCTTCTCATGAATCTTTTGAATTTTCTTGTAATGAGGGCTGTCTCATCATCATCAGCTTCTTCTTCTGATTCATCACTTGACTCTTCCTTTGTAGTGGACTTGAAGGCTATGGCTTTCTTTTTCTTGTCATTGTCCACTGTCTTCTGCTTTAGTGAAAGCTCGTAAGTCATCAGTGATCCAAGAAGCTGCTCGAGAGGTAGAGTATTAACATCCTTGGCTTCTTCTATGGCTGTTACTTTCGCATCCCATGAAGCCAGAAGAGACCTGAGAAGTTTGTTAACCAGTTCACCATTAGATATAATTTTTCCCAAACTCCTCATACCATTTACTATATTGGTAAATCTAGTATACATTTCACTTATACTTTCAGTTGGTTCCATCCTGAACATCTCATACGTATGAATGAGCATGTTCACCTTTGTGGTCTTCACTTGGTGTGTACCCTCATGGGTAACCTCAAGTGTATCCCAAATTTCTTTGGCGAAAATACAATTTGATATTCTATTGAATTCACTAGGGTCAAGTGCACAGAATAGCAAATTCATCGCCTTAGCATTTAACTCAGCTTATTTGATGTCATTGTCATCCCATTCTTCTTCAGATTTTGGGGTGATAATGCCATTAACCAAGTGAGTGGGCTGATGAGGCCCTTTAGTAATTATTCTCCATATATGATAATCTACAGCTTGTAAATAAATACGCATACGAGTTTTCCAGTATGTGTAGTTTGTGCCATTAAAGAAAGGAGGGCGATTTGATGCTTGTCCTTCAACTACATCCATTCCAATTGGGGCGGCCATGATCTTTAACTCAAGATCGTTGGACCTACAAGAGAGTACCGGTGCTCTGATACCACTTGTTGCCCAGATATGGTGCCCAAGAGGGGGGGTGAATTGGGTATTTAAAAAATTAAAGCAATATATGTGCTACCAAGTTTTAAGGTGAAGAGTGACAGTGCTCAAATAATTGTGCAACAGAAGTAATGAAATAAATCAACAATTAAAGAGCAAAAGAATATAAAAAGAGAAGCAATGCAAACACACAAGAAGTATAGTGGTTCGGTGCACCTAGCACCTACATCCACTCCCCAAGCTCCACTTGGGAATTTCCACTATAATCTTTAGATTACAGCCGACTTGTTTTACCAGGCTCACAAGTCAAAACCTTACACACTTGTTTTGGCTTCGGGCTTACAAGCAACCCTAGTTGGTTTTATCAATTGGCTCACCAACAAACCTCACTCACTTGTTTTGGCTTCGGGCTTACAAGCAATCCTAGTTGGTTTTATCAATTGGCTCACCAACAAACCTCACACTAGTTTCAAATTCTCTTGAAACTAGCCAAAGACAAAAGAATATGAATACAATTAATAAAACTAAACAAACTCCTTTTGAGCAATAAGAAATTCGTTGTAGCTCTTGATGGAGACTCTTCAAGCCTTTTTCCTTGGAATATTTGGACCTCACTAAATGCCAAATACTTGAAAGTTGGATTCCTCAAAGATGGAAAGCTTTTGGCTAAGGAATCTCTTGATTTTCTCACTCTTTTTGGCTTGGAATTGATTGAAGGCTTTTTACTTTGACTCTAAGCTTTTTCACTTTGTCTCCTTGTCTTTTTTGAAGTTTGGTGGAGGTTAAATACCTTATTCATGCTGAAACAACTCCATAAGACCGTTAGAATCAAAAATATGGCCGTTTATGGCCGTTAGAAATCAAATCAAAAGTTCAGAAAAATTAGCCGTTATGCCATGAGTCGACCTCATGAGTCGACCTCTGGATCAAGTGTCGACCTCATGAGTCGACCTCCAGTTTGTTTTAGGCAAAAATCTAGAAAACCATAGTTCTGCCCATTTTGAATTCTCAGGCTATGAGTCGACCTCTGGTGTCGACCTCTGGACAGGTGTTGACCTCTGGTGGTCAACCTCTGGAGCGTGCCACTGAGATTTTGCCATGCCGGCCATGCTGAACTTTTCTTCTCTTCATGAGTCGACCTCTGGTGGTCGACCTTTGACAAGGTGTCGACCTCTGGTGGTCGACCTCTGATCTGAAATTTTCTGAAACTCTTAGAGATGTGCGTGCCATGCTTGAGTTTCTCTAAGCCTTTGTTTCTTTTGATAATTATTTCTTAACAGGAAGGTCCAATATGAGAAATTTGATCTTGTCCAAGGTAGAAGAGCTCTTTTCCAAATCAGGCAAACTTAGTTTCATCATTGTACTCTTGATACTCTTTTTGAATAACCTAAGTCCTGAAACTTTATCTTGAGATGAAACATTAGTCCAAACATATACTCAACCTTTTGTTAATCATCAAAACTAAGGAGCCAAAGTCAACAATCTTCCCCTTTTTGATGATGACAAAACCTTGAGTATATATGCAATTAAGTCCAAAAGCAAATTATAGCAATGATAAAAATTTTCAAAGAATCTTTACATGCATGAGTATATCATAAAAATTTTACTTTTCATCTACTTTTTGTGAAACCATTTTCAAGAGTCAAAAAGATTTTACTTTTCATTTACTTCTTTCTTTTTGTGAAAACATTCTCATGAGTCAAAAAGATAAGAAACATACAAGCTTTACTCATAAGAATCATATATACTTTACGACACATAAGAAGGAGTATAAGAATCATATATACTTTACTCTACTCCCCCTTTTTGTCAAGAATCAAAAAGTCCATTTTTGTAGTGAAAGATATATTAAAGAAACTTATGTTCCATTATAATGAAATATTTGGTTGCATAAAATACATGCTCCCCCTCAATTTGTGCATTCAATATAATAAAAATATTCTATCTTGAGGGTTTAAAAAGATAAATGCTAAGAGCTGGTATCAGACAAAAAAAAATCACAATATAAACACAAATGTATTCAGTTACAAAATTGCTTACATAGTAAGCACAAAACACTGATACAACAGACCATACAAAGCAAACTAAGTACAACAAGTAAATCTATGAGGCTACTCATCAGAAGGTATATCAAAAGAGACAGGAGCCAAGATCCTAGATGAGGATTTTGGAGTCCTATGAGAGTGACTCCGAGTCCTCAGAGAGGGACCAGACCTAGGGGTAGTCCTACGAGATCCATAGGTCCGAGGAAAGGGCTCCACAGGTATCCCGACTGAAGCAGTAGCAGAAGGAGTAGACGGATCAGTATGTTGAGTAGACTGAACTAGGGTCTGCCTGCTTACTAGCTCATAAGCTGTGGGATCATCAATATCTATCTCTGTATGATCATCTATATCATCCAGAATCCTAGTAATAGTCACAAATAGTGACTCTGTAAGCTCAGTATCTACTGGCACATCTGTGGCTAAGGATCTGTACTCGGAAGATCAGTAGAAGGAGGATCAGCAGAAGGGGGTATCTCTGGAATCGGATCTGCAGGTGGAACATCAGAACTACCTGCTCCAGGCTGATCTCCATCACTATCACTGTATCCACTGGAGTCATCATCATCATCATCAGAATGTGGAGGAGATACTGTCGGATCTACAGTCCCTGGTGGCAGTGCTAATCTCAGTAGGCTGAGGATCTGTCGGAATCCTGTATCCATACTAGCTGAGAGAGCACCAATGCATGTATCTGTGTGTATCCGCAGATCATGTAGCTCCTGTCGTACACCAGTAATCTCTGTCCGGACCTCTGAGATGTGATCAGTCACTCTCTGCTCAAAGTCCGATATCCTCACTGTCGTCCTCCGTGGTGTAGCAGTAGTAGTAGTAGGTGCTGGAGCTGATGAGGGTGGTGGCGTGAATGGCTCAGGCTCCGCAGTCTCTGACTCTGGTGCTGGGCGAGGAGGTGTACCATGATCAGTAGGCTCTGAAGGCCCTGCCTCAGCTGCTCGGATCTCATCCTCCTCATCTGGCTCCTGGCCAGACTCTCGTCGCACCCAGCGGTCACTAATCAGTCAAAATCCCATCCTATGCAGGGATTTCTCTCCATATGTATCAGTATGCTGCAGCTGACTGAAGGGTATACCGTCAAATGAAATACCATGCTCCCTGAATAGCTGAGTCAGCCCCATGCCAAATGGCTGAACAAGTCTCCTGTGAGATGCTGCCTCACCCATCTACTGAAGCATGATCCTGGGAAGGTTGATGGGAGTCCGCTGTCTCAGGGACACCATCAACACCAGCTCACGCTCAGTGATAAAATCGAATCTCTCGCTCTTCGGAATCAAGATACGGGCGATGATGTGATGCAGCACTCTCATCTCCAGTGAAAGCTGGTTAGCGGCTACTGAGGAAATGCCGCTAACATCCTCACGCTCTAGAATACATCTGAAGGCGTGCTCTCTATCGCTGATCGAAGTGGCAGCAGTGCCGTGAAGTGGAATCCTCCAAACATGACTGATGACCTCCGGTGTCACTGGAATCTCGATCCCACGTACTGTAGCAGACCATCCTACACCATTAGTGGCCATGGATCCATAAAACTCCCTGATAACGTCTGGGTAGAATCTCTCAAACATCATACAGAAATGAACCAGACCTGCATCTCTTAGTACATCTCCAATAAAGAAGTGATGCTAATCCCAGAATGGTATATCCACACGCCTCCCACTAGCAATGCTCTTCCGAACTAAGCTGGCTGGCACTGGTGCAGGTGGCTCTGGGGTCGGCTCACGCTCATGTCTGACTTTTCTTCGTCGCTCAGTGCTACCTTGGCCTTGTTCCAATCTCCTTTTCCTTACTGCCAAGTGCTTTCTCGTACCCATATGAAAGAAGGAGGGGTAACTTAGGGTGAAGTGCAATGAAGCAAGGCTAAGAGGAAAGGAGAGGGAAAGAGAGGTTCACGGATTGAGAAAAAGAGGAGAAGGTGAAATGGTGAGATAGGGTTTGTGAGAATGGAGAAAATCGAGAGTAAATGAAGAAAAAGTAAGAAACGGACGAAAGAAATAAGTGATTTCAATTGAAAAACAACCGAGGTTTGAGGGTAGATAGATGCAAAGGCTTTCGGTTGTCCAAAACTAAGAACACGGTCAAAAAGAAGTTTGATTCCAAGGAAAGCAAGAGGAGAGGAGAGGATTACCCAAAAAGATGAAGGAGAAGGGTGGAAATCTACTGTTTAGAGGTTTAGGAAAGTTGGAGGGGGACAACACGAAGGAGAAATGGAAAAAAGTGGAGAAAAAATGGCTTGCGGACGGGTTTTAAAAAAGAGGGTTTTCGTTCAAGTGTCGACCTCTGAAAATTTTCAGGGGTCGACCTCAAGTGTCGACCTCCAAAAACCTTAGGGTCGACCTCAAGTGTCGACCTCCGAAAAATTAAAGTGTCGACCTCCAACAATAAATTACCCAAAATAAAATTCTGTAAAATTTAAAAAATTGATAAAATTTAGAAAAATAACCTTTAAACATATTTGAGAATTTATAAATCATTTTTGAGGAATTTTGATGAGAATTGAAGAGTTTCAAGCAAAAGGATCAATGACTCCCAGTTCTCTTCTGATCATACAAAATCTATCTTCATTCAATGGTTTTGTGAATATATCAGCCAATTGATAATCAGTACAAATGAATTCTAACAACACATTAGAGTTTTGAACGTGATCTCTTATGAAGTGATGTCTTATTTCAATATGTTTGCTTCTTGAATGTTGTACAGGATTTTTCGTTAAATTGATTGCACTAGTATTATCACATCTTATGGGTGTCTTAGTTAGTTTGATGCCAAAGTCCTCGAGTTGTTGTTTGATCCATAGAATCTGAGCACAACAGCTTCCAGCTGCTATATATTCGGCTTCCGTCGTAGATAGAGCAACCGAATTCTGTTTCTTACTGCTCCATGAAATCAAATTAACTCCTAGGAATTGACAAGTTCCACTAGTACTTTTACGATCAAGTTTACACCCAGCAAAATCAGCATCAGAATATGCAATTAATTCATATAATGACTCTCTAGAGTACCAAAGACCAATTTCGATAGACCCAGATAAGTATCTAAATATACATTTTACAGCTAAGAGATGTGATTCTTTAGGAGTAGACTGAAAACGTGCACACATACAAACACTAAACATTATATCTGGTCTACTGGCAGTTAGATATAGCAATGAACCAATCATGCCTCTATATAATTTTTGGTCTACTGATTTACCACATTCATCTTTGTCTAATTTACATGAAGAGCTCATAGGGGTACCTATTGGTTTGGTAGTCTCCATCCCAAACTTTTTCAATATCTCCCTTGTGTACTTGGCTTGGTTGATGGAGATCCCCTCTTTGGTTTGCTTAATTTGGAGTCCGAGGAAGAAGTTGAGTTCTCCCATCATGCTCATCTCGAACTCACTCTGCATTAACTTAGCAAATTCTTGACAAAGACATTCGTTAGTAGCACCAAAAATAATATCATCTACATATATTTGTACTACTAAGAGATCATCACTTTTCTTTTTCAAAAATAATGTATTATCTACATTACCTCTAGAGAAATCATTTTTCATCAAAAATGAACTTAATCTATCATACCAAGCTCTAGGAGCTTGCTTTAAACCATACAATGCTTTATGCAATTTAAAGACATGATTAGGAAATTCATGATTTTCAAAACCAGGAGGTTGTTCAACATAAACCTCCTCTTCAATAAATCCATTTAAAAAGGCACTCTTAACATCCATTTGAAATAACTTGAAATCCATAAAACAAGCAAAATCAAGTAAAAGTCTAATTGCTTCTAGCCTAGCAACAGGAGCAAAGGTTTCATCAAAGTCGATCCCTTCTTCCTGGTTGTAGCCTTTAGCAACAAGTCTAGCTTTGTTCCTAGTTACAATACCATGTTCATCAAGTTTATTTCTAAAAACCCATTTTGTGCCAATTACAGAAACATTAAGGGGTCTTTTAGTTAAAGTCCAAACATTATTTCTTTTAAATTGATTTAGTTCATCTTGCATAGCATTAATCCAGTTACAATCTTTTTCAGCTTCTTCTATTGACTTAGGCTCTATCTGAGATACAAAAGCTAAATAATCACAAACATTTCTAATAGAAGAGCGTGTACTTATCCCCTTTGATGGATCACCAATTATTAGCTCTTTAGGGTGTCCGTGTGCATACCTCCATTCTTTAGGTAAAGGTTTTGGTGAAGTTGCATTGATCTCTTGAGTTTGATCTTGATTCTCTTGATCATCATCTCCTTTGGACTCATCTTCACTGATTGTCAATTGTTCAAGCTTCTTTGTATCTATTTCAACATCAATAGAATCTTCTTTTCTAGAAGATTTTTCGTTAGATTCATCAAACACTACATGAATTGATTTTTCAACCAGAAGAGTTCTTCTGTTGAAGACCCTGTATGCCTTGCTAGAAGTAGAGTATCGTAAGAAGATACCCTCATCTGACTTGGCATCGAATTTACTAATATTATCTTTGCCATTGTTTAATATGAAACAGCGGCAACCAAATACACGAAAATACTTGAGATTAGGTTTTCGATTTTTCCAAAGCTCATATGGTGTTTTCTTCAAAATAGGTCGAATTAAAACATGATTTAAAATGTAACAGGAAGTATTAATGGCTTCTGCCCAAAAATATCTAGGTAAATCATTTTCGCAAAGCATTGTGCGTGCCATTTCTTCAAGTGTCCTGTTCTTTCTTTCTACCACCCCATTTTGTTGAGGTGTCCTAGGTGCAGAAAAATTATGACTAATACCATTTTCATTACAAAAAGCTTCAAAATCATGATTGTCAAATTCAGTTCCATGATCACTACGCAAAGAAACAATAGTGAGATCTTTTTCGTTTGAAACCCTTTTATGAAATTTAACAAAAGCTGAAAATGTTTCATCTTTATGGGCTAAAAATATTACCCAAGTAAATCGTGAGTAATCATCTACAATTACTAGCCCATATTTTTTACCTCCTAAACTAGTTGTTCTGGTTGGTCCAAAGAGGTCCATATGCAATAATTCAAGGGGTCTAGTAGAAGATACTACTCCTTTAGGTTTGAAAGTAGATTTAGTTTGTTTTCCAAATTGACATGCAGCACAAATCTTATCTTTTTCAAATGTGAGTTTTGGCAATTCTTTTACAAGATTCTTTTTGCTTAATTTTGAAATCAACTGCATACTAGCATGCCCTAGCCTACGATGCCAAAGCCAACTAGTTTCACTTGCCTTGGCTTCCTTAGCCACTAGGCATTGACCACTTTCCATGGCTAGATCATCAAGATCAACCATGTAAATGTTTCCATGTCTATGACCAGTGAACTTGATGCCATCAACATCTAGACTAGATACCATGCACAAAGATGATTCAAAAATTACTTTAAAACCCTTATCACAAAACTGACTAATGCTAAAAAGATTATGCTTCAAGCCATCAACAAATAATACATTATCTACATAAGCATTAGGGGTGATATGGATTTTACCAATTCCGACGATTTTGCCTTTTCCATTATCATCAAAAGTAACGTTTCCACCATCAATAGCTGCTAGTGATGAGAATTGCTTCACATCCCTAGTCATGTGCCTTGAGCAACCACTATCCAGATACCACATTCTTCTTTTATTTTTGGTTGCAAGGTACACCTGCAAAAATTGATCAAGTTGAAACTTTAGGTACCCAAGTCATCTTGGGTCCTTTAGGGTTAGTCAAATTGGTTCCTTTTGGAACCCAAATCTTTTTAAAGGTATTTAATTTTCTTCTATTACAAACATATGATTTATGTCCTAATTTACCACATGCATAGCAGGTAATATTAGAAGATGCAGGTATGAAAAAGTTTTTGTAAAGTTTTTGCTGATTGTGTGGCTTAAATCCCAGTCCAGCTTTGTTAAACACTGCATGTTGACTATTTAAAAGCATATTTAGTTTTTCTGAACTAAAAGTAAACTTTTCTACAAAAGGTTTTACTTTTTCTAACTCTTCCTTATAATTCTTGTTTTGAAGCAATAGTTCTTTATTTTGTTTTTCAATGTTCTCATTAGTTTTAAGACTTCTATTATTTTTCAAAGAATCATTTTCTTTTAAAAGATTATCCTTATCATTTGTCAAGGTCTTTACATGTTCAGTTAATTTCTTGTTTTCTTGAATTAAATCTTCAATCTCAGTTGAAAACTTTTCTGAATTTTTGGTAAGTTCAAAATTTAGCTTTCTTAATTTCTTATTTTTCAGTTTTAATTTCTCATATTCCATAACTAAGTCATCAAAAGCATCATGCAATTCATTGAAAGTAAATTCAGTTTCAGGTTCAGAATTTACCTCATTATCTTCATTGGCCATGAAACATAAGTTGGCGACTACCTGCTGCTCTTCATCACTGCTGGAGTCCTCACTCTCACTCCAGGTAGCCATCATGGCTTTCTTTCTCAACATCCTTCAACTTTTTTTAAGCAAAGGGAAATCCGTTTTGTAATGTCCAGGCTTCTTGCACTCGAAGCAGATGGGTGGATCCCTTTCTTTCTCTTTCTCTTTTTCCTTATTGTGATCACCTTTTTGTGGCCTTTTCTTGTAGAAGCCCTTCTTCCTTCTCATGAATCTTTTGAATTTTCTTGTAATGAGGGTTGTCTCATCATCATCAGCTTCTTCTTCTGATTCATCACTTGACTCTTCCTTTGTAGTGGACTTGAAGGCTATGGCTTTCTTTTTCTTGTCATTGTCCACTGTCTTCTGCTTTAGTGAAAGCTCGTAAGTCATCAGTGATCTAAGAAGCTGCTCGAGAGGTAGAGTATTAACATCCTTGGCTTCTTCTATGGCTGTTACTTTCGCATCCCATGAAGCCAGAAGAGACCTGAGAAGTTTGTTAACCAGTTCACCATTAGATATAATTTTTCCCAAACTCCTCATACCATTTACTATATTGGTAAATCTAGTATACATTTCACTTATACTTTCAGTTGGTTCCATCCTGAACATCTCATACGTATGAATGAGCATGTTCACCTTTGTGGTCTTCACTTGGTGTGTACCCTCATGGGTAACCTCAAGTGTATTCCAAATTTCTTTGGCGGAAATACAATTTGATATTCTATTGAATTCACTAGGATCAAGTGCACAGAATAGCAAATTCATCGCCTTAGCATTTAACTCAGCTTGTTTGATGTCATTGTCATCCCATTCTTCTTCAGGTTTTGGGATGATAATGCCATTAACCAAGTGAGTGGGCTGATGAGGCCCTTTAGTAATTATTCTCCATATATGATAATCTACAGCTTGTAAATAAATACGCATATGAGTTTTCCAGTATGTGTAGTTTGTGCCATTAAAGAAAGGAGGGCGATTTGATGCTTGTCCTTCAACTACACCCATTCCAATTGGGGCGGCCATGATCTTTAACTCAAGATCGTTGGACCTACAAGAGAGTACCGGTGCTCTGATACCACTTGTTGCCCAGATATGGTACCCAAGAGGGGGGGTGAATTGGGTATTTAAAAAATTAAAGCAATATATGTGCTACCAAGTTTTAAGGTGAAGAGTGACAGTGCTCAAATAATTGTGCAACGAAAGCAATGAAATAAATCAACAATTAAAGAGCAAAAGAATATAAAAAGAGAAGCAATGCAAACACACAAGAAGTATAGTGGTTCGGTGCACCTAGCACCTACATCCACTCCCCAAGCTCCACTTGAGAATTTCCACTATAATCTTTAGATTACAGCCAACTTGTTTTACCAGGCTCACAAGTCAAAACCTTACACACTTGTTTTGGCTTCGGGCTTACAAGCAACCCTAGTTAGTTTTATCAATTGGCTCACCAACAAACCTCACTCACTTGTTTTGGCTTTGGGCTTACAAGCAACCCTAGTTGGTTTTATCAATTGGCTCACCAACAAACCTCACACTAGTTTCAAATTCCCTTGAAACTAGCCAAAGACAAAAGAATATGAATACAATTAATAAAACTAAACAAACTCCTTTTGAGCAATAAGAAATTCGTTGTAGCTCTTGATGGAGACTCTTCAAGCCTTTTCCCTTGGAATCTTTGGACCTCACTAAATGCCAAATACTTGAAAGTTGGATTCCTCAAAGATGGAAAGCTTTTGGCTAAGGAATCTCTTGGTTTTCTCACTCTTTTTGGCTTGGAATTGATTGAAGGCTTTTTACTTTGACTCTAAGCTTTTTCACTTTGTCTCATTGTCTTTTTTGAAGTTTGGTGGAGGTTAAATACCTCATTCATGCTGAAACAACTCCATAAGACCGTTAGAATCAAAAATATGGCCGTTTATGGCCGTTAGAAATCAAATCAAAAGTTCAGAAAAACTAGCCGTTATGCCATGAGTCGACCTCTAGATCAAGTGTCGACCTCATGAGTCGACCTCCAGTTTGTTTTAGGCAAAAATCCAGAAAACCATAGTTCTGCCCATTTTGAATTCTCAGGCTATGAGTCGACCTCTGGTGTTGACCTCTGGACAGGTGTTGACCTTTGGTGGTCGACCTCTGGAGCGTGCCACTGAGATTTTGCCGTGCCGGCCATGCTGAACTTTTCTTCTCTTCATGAGTCGACCTCTGGTGGTCGACCTTTGACAAGGTGTCGACCTCTGGTGGTCGACCTCTGATCTGAAATTTTTTGAAACTCTTAGAGTTGTGCGTGCCATGCTTGAGTTTCTCTAAGCCTTTGTTTCTTTTGATAATTATTTCTTAACAGGAAGGTCCAATATGAGAAATTTGATCTTGTCCAAGGTAGAAGAGCTCTTTTCCAAATCAGGCAAACTTAGTTTCATCATTGTACTCTTGATACTCTTTTGAATAACCTAAGTCCTGAAACTTTATCTTGAGATGAAACATTAGTCCAAACATATACTCAACCTTTTTTTAATCATCAAAACTAAGGAGCCAAAGTCAACAAATATTTGGATCTACTGATGTATCTTTGTGACAAGATTTTGCTAAGTTAATGCAGGGTGAATTCGAAATGAGTTTAATGGGTGAGCTATGCTACTTCCTCGGGCTTCAAATTAAATAATCAAAGGAAGGAATTCTACTCAACCAAGCCAAATATATTAAAAAGATTATCAAAAAGTTTGGCATGGAATCAAGCAAAGATGGAACACCCATGAGTCCTGCATGCAGACTTGATAAAGATGAAAATAGCACAACTGTTGATCAAGAATTGTATAGAGGTATGATTGGTTCTCCAATCTAATCTAGAATTGAATCCAACCTTTTGAGGAAGTTAAGAAGCAGCTTGAAGAGTATTCAAGAGCATTTAAAGCTAGGCTTTAATTTGATCTTCATCGGTAACTATCAAACAAATTTGGTTTGTTGTAAAGTTATTTTTTCTATTTAATATATCTTGTTTTCTCTCTAAGGACAGCAAGGGACAGTGTCTTGAGAGTGTGTTAGGTTTCTTTGGTCAGCCCGATTCTAAAAATCAAAGGGAGTTAGGTTCTTGGTTAACTTGTATTAAAACCAAGTGTGGGTTTTCTTTGGTGATCCCATATTAAAACCAAAGTGTAGAGGTTTGGATTGTGAGCCTACGAAAATAATCTGACTATATTCCGGTGGGGGATATAGTGGAAATCTCAAGTGGTGCTTGGGTAGTGGATGTAGGAGTGGGTTACTCCGAACCACTCTAAATCTCTTATGTTTGTGATTGCCTTGATTGTGTTTAATTGTTTGCTTCCGCATTGAATATTTCACCACAATACTAAAAGGATTTTAAATTGCACATACTTGCAAAAGTTTTTATAATCCCAATTCACCTTCCTCTTAGGAAGCCACCTAGGCAACAATGGTGACTTGACATACAACTCACTATATTTTGATGCCAGACTACTTGGATTTCTAATCTAGTGATGGAAGGTTTCTGGGTGCAATTAAGTACTTATTAAGTTGGTGTTGAGTCAAGAAGGGATCGACCACACTAAGTTGCTGGAGTAAATGCTCGGCAATATTTTAATTTAGCAAAATCTAGACCTGAGTAATCTTGGTGACAAGTCATAGGATTTAGCAGGTTGAGGCATGTTCGAATGTACTGATTAAGATTTGGTACTTGACTCTGAAGTCATCCTGAGTATTAGGTCAAAGGGATAAATTATACGATAACCATAACTTGGGTTCTTAAATGTTGCTTTACCATCATTTGACCTATCCGAATGTTAGGTACCATTACAGATAGTCACATCAATTAGTTTAGAAAATGGCTTTGGAACTATTAGCTAGGGTTTAAACCTATGGGATTACACATAATAGAAGTTTCCAACTTATCATGATGGCTGATCAATGATTAAGAATCATTTAATAGCAAAATTATAAATATGATTAATAGTATACCTTATATAAATATTATAAATAAATAAATAAATAAATATTAATTATAAAAGAATTAATTAGTAATTGGATTATTAATTAGCTTAATTTGATTAAGCAAAGAGAATTTGATAAAGTCTAATTGAATTTGGTTCAATTGGATTTCAACCGATTAGGTTATTCAATGACCTGATCACTAAAGAATTTTGATCTTGATTTAATTTAGATTTAGACTTGATTATTTTTTAATTAATTAAGTTTAAATTAGAGAATAATTAGATTAGATTTAAGCTATTTAAATTGATCAAGTTAAATTAAATTGATATTAGAATTAAAATTGACCAAGTCAAACTAAGAAACTTTTTTGCTTCCTTGTGCCATATCTTTCTCTATGCAAATTTGATTTTTTGTGTATAGCATCTCCATGCCAAATTATTATTAATTCTCTCCATCTTATCCATTTTGATTGGAATTAAGGCAAGATGAGTTTTAAAAGGAGTTTTAATGAGGATTAGAATCTAGCTTGACCAAGTCAAAATTTTATCTTGTGCCTCAAACTTTCTTTATGACAATTTGATTTTTACATGATGATTTCTCATGCAAAATCTAGGATTCCACATCCTCCCTCACTCCTCTTTAGATTAGGATAGGTTCATTTAATTTTGGTTGAGTTTGAAAGTCAAAATCAATAGGAGTTCTAATGAGATTAGAAGTCCTAGTCCAAATAGAACTCCTAATCCTATTCTAATATCTTATGATATTCTCATCCTAATCCCCATGCCACTATTTTTATTAGATTTTTCTTAGTTTGTACAAAAATAGAGAAGGATTTTCATGGGTTTTTAGATTAGAAATATCATTAAAAAAACTAAAAGTGGGGCATGATTTCTTGGATTACATGAGAAGGTCTTTGGCTCTAGGAAAGAAGAGAGAAAGAGAGGAAGAAAGAAAGATAGGGAAAAATTATTTTCAGGTTTTTTTTCTTTCATGACCTGATCCTCCTCATCTTCTTGGAGGGCCCAAAAAAATATTTAAAGAAGGTCTTCAAATCAGCCATCTATAACCTTCACGTGGAGCTAGCCTTTAGGGAAGGTGATCCCTCGGGGCATCATATGGACTTTTCCTAGAGGTTGGACACCTTGTATGGCTGTGAAACAACATCCAAACCATCTACCATGCTCCATCAGTAGCGATGTTCATTGACCCGTGATGAGGTATGGGATCTAATCCTAACCGATGCATGCTGATTTTATTTTTAGCATCTATGTTCTATTCATATATTATCTCGATCCTATAAAGTAGATTTTTAGAATTATTCTAATGCATGATTTTATGATTAATAACATTTTAATCTAATATGCTTCCATTATTATTTTTAAAAAAATTTATGCATGAAACCTTGTCCTAGTTTTCTAATAGTGGTATCAGAGCCCCAGGTTCTTGACATGATTTGATTTAGACGTAAATCTAAATATTGATCCAAGTAACTGCTTTAGATTGGGTCAAACACCATGGTCATCTGGTCATAGGAGAGAAGTAGGGTATAAAAGTTCTCTCTTTTCATTTAATGGGATCTCCTATAGCATGTAGGGGTGCTACTTGTGATTATATCTCATTAATAAATGAGGTAAAAGGATATTTTTATTAAAATTATTATGATAATTTAGATCTAATTTTCAATAGTTTAATCTTGCTTATTTTATTATTATTAATCTGAGATTAATTTATTTACATCAGGTTTTATATTTAGAACATAAATTGTGAATTAATTTCAATAATTGTACTAAAGTATGTAGTCTAGATCTAAAATTATTTAGTAGTATATGATGTATATAAAAATATTTAGATCTGATTTTATCAAAATAAATCTTGATTAATTGTTGAGAATAAGAGTTGATTAGATCTTGAATTATGAATTAAAGATCAAAAGTCAATTCATAAAACTTGGATTTTGGGTTAGCTCAATCAGGTTAAATTATTGGGTTAGACCTAGGGTTAGAATTTGATTAATATACACCTTAAAGAAGTTGATTTAAACCAACCAAAAATTAATTGAATTAGGTCAAAGTGTCTCTAGATCAATTCTATAGTAATAGGTTAATCAAGTCCATATTATCAAATGGACCTGATTTTGGCTCGGTGGTTAGACCTGAATCCCTAGGCTAGTCTAATCAAAATCGATGAACCAATTGGTATCTAAGGTAAGTTTGGTATTTGATCATGATCATTAATTGGGGCTACCTCTTACTTAACCAACTATGTTGGTATCTAAGGAAAGACTTTAATGGCGGAACCCTCCCATCGATCTTACTTACCTAGCCAATTTGGTTAATCAAATTTTGATTAGATAGCTCATCGATTCAAGCAAATCCATGCCAGTAAGGAAGATCAGTTACCACTAAGGGGTAGTCCAGTTGGTAAAGGCCTTGCCTCACTACCAATCGATTATGGATTCGAGGCATTATCCCATGGGTGACTCGATTAAATCTAAGAGTTTTTATGGGGCCTGCGATAGTGGTGTGAGTGAGAGGTCAGGGTCTCCATCTTTGTCTCCGTTCTACTAGTCAGTGCCTCAATGGTGTTAGGTTAACATACTCACCTTTAGGTGCGAAAAGACTATAAAAATCTAAGTGTCTTGTATTGAACATTACCTAGCAGGGTGCGAGCCTGCGGGGGTAGCTACATTAAGATTTATCCCCCAACCCCTTTTTCTTATCCAAAAAAAAGGAAGATCAATTTAACTGATCTAGGTGCCCTTAGACTAATGTGATTTGACCGTCATCACTTAATAAAGTTAGTTGGAGAATTATTGATTGGTCCATGTCTTCTTCTCTTTTTTTTGTTCGATCTAATTAAATTCTCTAAATTTATTAGATCCTTTAAGTGATAAAATTATGGAGATAACTGAGTCATGGCCTCCATTAAGAGAGTGTAATGAGTCTAATAATTAAGATAATCATTGGAGGTCAAAAGACCTGGTACTCATTTAGCTATTAGAATTATTATTCATATTATGATGATTTAGTCGCTTCTTTCTAAATTATCGCTTGGTTATCGTTGGCTAGAAGCACTTAGGACTATCATGTTAATAGTTGGACCTAACCAAGACTTCCAGTGATAGCCCAAAGGCTTACTGATTAGTTCCTAGGATAAAATTATTGCTAAGATTTTTTTAGAAAAATAATTAGTTAAGAACCTATCTTTAGATACACATGGGTGAGCCGACCAAAGTTAGACTCTTATGCAGTTTATTGGATTCTAGTACTCGATAAGAAATTGGTGCGATTCCTCGAATTGGAGGAAGAGGCTACCAATTTGATCAAAATAGTGGGAGGACCTTTAGACTCAAGTCTAAGTCTTTAGGATTAAATGACTCATATACTAATTAGGTCATGTTCTCTTTTTAGATTAATATGGCATCACTTTACCACTCCGTTCATTATTAGATAATGAAAAACTAATAAGATCCAATTTTGATAGTTGGTATCGAAAGTTGAAAATATTTTTTAAGCACGAGTGGATCTTGTATGTGTTGATAGATCCAACACCCATGGAGCCTACTCAAAACATTCATCCTACAGCCCGAGACACTTACCAGAAGTGGCTCATGATTGAATCACAGTCGTTGCATAATGTGGGCATCCATGAATGGCCAACTAAATCACAAATTTGAGGATGCTCAGTTGGAAGACATACTTCAAGTTTTGAAAGAATCCTTCAGTACTCCTGATGATGTTAAAAGTTACAAAATGTCTTGTACCATTTTTAGCACTAGGATGAGGGAAGGGGGTCGGTCACTGATCATGTATTCTATATGATTAAACTGATTGAGTGCCTGAGCAAACATGGATTTTCCCTACATGAATAGCTAGGAAAGGATGTGATATCAATTATTTGTCAGTCCTATATTGATTTCCTTGATCATTACAAAATAACTAGGCCTACAGTTAACTACCATGGTCTGCTAGGGCTTTTGCAAACCTATAAGAAGGATCTTCGACTCTATAAGGGGATGATAAATCTAGTGAGGTTCAATAGGGCGTTATCCCTTAAGAAAGGGAAGAAGAAAAATAAGAAAAAGGTGCAAAATGCTACAATGACTGAGCCAAGTCAGACGAAGAAGTTCAAGGCCACCCGACTCAAGCTGAATGCTTCTACTGTAAGAACCAGGGATACTAGAAGACAAATTATCCTCTATACATTATCTCTTTGGACCTAAACAAGCCAAGAAAAAAGAGAAACCAGGAGGCATTGCTGAATAAGGTACTTATATGATAATACCTTATATTTTTTTGTAATACTACTAACTTCGTATTAGATACTAGAAGTCCTATTAATATTTGTAATTCATTTCAGAGACTTTAGGTCAGTAGAAGATTCAAAGATGATGAGAAAATTTTGAATATTAGAGATGGAAGATCTATTCCAGTTCTAGCCATAGAAATATTCAAGCTTGTTTTTGATACTAGTATCATTGTTTTAGGTGATTGTTACTGTTTTCCTAGATTTTTGACGAATATATTTTCTATAGACCTTTTGGCCAAAAATGGTTATTATTTGTCAAAAAAAAGTAGTTATTGTGATATCATTATGAATGGTATTACTGTAATGTGTAGACAACTAAAGAATGATATTTATATATTATCATAGCTTGTAAATGTAATGTACATGTCCAACAAATATCCTAGGATTGAAAATGTATCTAATATCTTCCATTAGCATTGTAGGCTAGGTCATATCAACAAGAATAGGATAAACAAGTTATTTAAAGAGAGAATCCTCAATGTTAATGATTTTGAATCATTGTCGACTTGCAAATCCTATCTTCTTGAAAAGATGACTAAGTTACCTTTTATTGAAAAGGATGAAAGAGCTAGTGAGATTCTAAGTTTAATGCATTATGATGTATATGGACCCATAAACACTTCAGCCATAGGTGGATATCATTACTTCATCACATTTATTGACGACCTAACGAGGTATAGGCATGTCAACTTAATAAGACATAAGTCTAAGTCATTTGAAATGTTTAAACGATTTTATAATGAAGTAGAGAAATAAACTGATAAGTATATCAATCTGATCAAGGAGGTGAATATCTTATTAGTGAGTTTATGATATATTTAGAAGAGAATGAGATTCTTTCACAATAGACTCCTCTTGATATACCTCACCATAATGGAGTGTCTAGAAGAAGGAATCAAATCCTATTAGACATGATTCAGTTCATGATGAGATTTGTGAGTCTGCCTATCTCCTTCTGGGTATATATACTAGAGTTAGCTTATTACATTCTAAATAGAATTCCTAGCAAGTCTATAAACAAAATACCATATAAAATATGGACAGGGTGAAAGTCGAAACTCTCATATCGTAAGGTTTGGTGATATCCAACATATATTAAAAATTTGAAAATGGATAAGCTTGGCCTAAATCTGATAGGTGTACATTTAAAAGGTACCCAAAAGAAACTAAGGATTATTTTTTCTTCCATACTGATGAACATAAAGTGTTCGTTAGTTATAAGGCAATTTTTTTAGAAAGAGAGTTCCTTGGTGAAGGAACTAATACCTCTAAGTTTGAGCTTGAAGAAGTTCGACAAGTAGAAGAACTGACATAATTAATTGAACCACTTCAATCAAATTTGATTAGATCAAACCTAGAGCCTATTATAGAGGCAACCTTTAGGAGATCTAGTAGAGTACGACATCAACCAGACAGATATTATAGTTTTTTGATCCTAGTGGTGATCCTATTGAACTTGATGAAAATGGTAAGAATCTGATGCAAGATAACCTGATCTAAGGATGCAATGATAGAACTAATGCATATTTTTTTTAAAAAAATATCAGCAAACTGAAACTATAAATCAAAATTAGCTAATTATTTTATTTTTTGAATATGAAAGGGATTAAACTATAATCAAATTTTTTTAATAACTACAAGCAATAACAAAAGCCCTAGATCTAAAAAAAATTAAGATCGTGGGTAATTGAAAAACTATCCATAATTTTAGGCTAAGCACATCAATTAATATATTAATCTAATAAAATTAAAGGAAACAGCTCTACAAATATCAATTAATTTTATTTAAGTGGAAAAGGTACTCACAAACTTAATCATGGTCAAAATTAGAAGAGGCGTTGACCAAGTCGTGTTGCGATCCTGGCTGGATGCAAATCCAATAAAGTCCTTGGACCTGGAATACCAAAAGATAATAGTTGTAGTCAGCATTTTCCAAATCAAAATAATTTTAGATCTAGTCTAATAAATCCAAAATTATAAGTCAGTGCATGACTCCAGAATTCCTCTGAAATATGTGAGAACTTTTTTTATGCGAATTGGATACTCAGGGATCAAATGGTGTGAACCTCAAAATATTGAGTTTAAAACCCTTTTCTTTCACTTTTATTTTTTTCCCTTTTGTTTCCCTTTGAACCTTGAAGTCGGCAATGAAAGGCGGTTAAGCTTTCAAGTTCATGCATGTCTTCTTTGATAGCAATGTGGAACAAGGGTCAGCTTTGGAGAGGATGGTCGCACTCGGTGTTTGGGAGAGATGTCACGAATGAAGGAGGAGATGATTGCTGGTGGTCTTAGAGAGGATTGGTCGCCGAAGGGAGGAAGATCCGTTGGTGCGAATGCTCGATTCCAAGGAGAAGATGGCATGGGAAGAAGAAGAGCGTTACGGACCATGGTTCGACATGATCGACGGCTATGGATTTGATGGAGATCATGGGAGAAGGTGGGTTGGCTTTGTTCCGATGATTTCTAGTGGAGTTGTGGTCAGGAGGCTGATTGTTGATGTCAGCGAGGGAGGATGGAGTTGTTCTAGTCGGTGGTGGTGGATTTATGGTGAGAACAGTGACTAGATGGTAGGTGGATGGTGGTCGATTTGGTCGACTGTAGGTGGCGACGTGGGATCGGCGGTCGTTCGATGGTGAGGCATTGAAATAGGGGAGGCCATAAGACATTGTAAACTTGATGTTGACTAGAAGTGGATTTATGTGTTTGAACCACTGAGCAATAGGAGGAAGAAGAAGATTAGGGGAGGAGAGAGAGAGGAAAGAGGAGAGAAAGGAGAAGGAGAAGAACTGAGAGAAGAGAAAGAAGAAGAGAGGAAGAAGGAGAAGAGAAGAAGAAGAAGAAGAGAAAGAGGGGAATCAGGAAATCCAAATACTTTATTCAATTCTTTGTCAATGCCTCAACTGATACATGGGACTTCTTTAAATAGACCCAGGTCCTCTACAAATTAGATACCAAAACTATGGGACCTCCAATAGATTGGAGACCAGATAAACTAAAATACTAAGACTCAAATCAATTTGAAATAGCTAGCCTAACCTAAATAAACTCCAGACTAATCTAGTATCAATGCTATGAGATCCGTGCATGAGCTAGATACAAGAATAATAAAAATAGAAATAATATGCCCAATCCCAATACACCCAGATAAAAAATACAAATGTCTACTCAAAATGTATATCAAGATCTATGCTAGATGATATCCTTATGATTCTCCTGGGATGGGGAGAACTCGACTCCGTCAAGTCAGGCTCCATATTGCTTTGGTAATGCTCAAGAATATCAGGAAGAAAATATTAAAAATGAACTTAAAAAAGAAAATTTACATTGCTAATCTAGAGTTAGCAGACACCTATGAAAAATATGATACCACTCAAGGAAAACCTAAATCATTTCTTACTTCAGAAAATAGACTTGAAGTGGTTAGGTGTATGTTCACCCAGCCTAGAGCAAGTGAAAATTGACATCAAACATCTATTTTTCAGACGATTATTGGTTAGGGTGATAAGGTGTGTAAAGTAATTATTGATAGTGGTAGTTGCATCAATGCAATTTCCACCGATGCTTTGAAATGTTTAGGTTTAATTCCTATAGTCCACTCGAATTCATATAAAGTTGTTTGGGTAGATACATCATCAATTCCAATTAGGCACAGGTGTCTAGTACCTATCAAATTCCAATCTTATCATGATAAAATTTGGTGTGATGTCATGCCCATGGAAGTTGGAAGTATTATATTAGGAAGACCTTAGTTGTTTGACTAAGATGCAACACTCTATGGTCAATCAAACTCATGTACTTTTGAGAATAAAGGAAAAAAGATTACAATATATCCTTCACCTCCTAGAGTTATTAAAGAGAATGGAGTTAATGATAAAAATCAAGATAAGATTAATAAGAGCCTACACTTAATTAGCACTAAAGAAATTGAAAAGGAATTGAATAAGGGCTCTTTAATGGGGATAAAACAAAATTTTTTATCTACATACTATCCCCAAACTGGTGGTCAAACCAAAGTCATGAATAGAAGCTTTGATAATCTCCTTCACTGTTTACTTGGAGAATATGTTAAAAATTGAAACTTATTACTACTTAGAGCTGTATTTGCCTATAATAGTTTTGTTAATAGGATAATAGGAATGAGTCCTTTTGAAGTAGTATATGGTCTTTAGCCTAAGAAACCCATTGACGTCATTCTATTACCCATGCAAGTTAGGACATCTGAATCAGCATAGCATGTAAAAGATTTGCATAAAAAAATTATTAATAAAATTAATATCATTAATCAAATCTATAAATAATTAGCTAATTTACATGGACGAGCTTATGATTTTATAGTAGGATATTATATTATGATACATATTAGACCATAGCGGTTTCCTTCTAGAACCATTAAGAAACTACATACCTGAGGAGCATATCATTTTAAGATCTTAAAGAAATTGGGATCAAATGCATATATTGTATATCTACTATCTGATTATGGCTTTAGCACTATATTTAATGTATCATATCAAATAAAATATAAAGAACCAATATCAATACCTAGTGATCCTTTTGATCCTAACTCCTTTGATAAGAGTGATCACCCACCCGAGTGTCCATAGCCAAGAGTTTCTTGAAGACATAATCGGATTGAGAAGATTCTAGACAACAAGGTCGTTTCTACCAGGAGTCGTGGATATCAAGATATTTAGTGAGATGGCAAGGTCGCCTTAAGTCTGAGGATACATGGATTATCTAAGAAGAACTACAACAGATTGATCCTAATATTTTTTAGCACTACTAGAAAGTATGGAGCCTGACTCGATGAAGTCGAGTTCTCCCCATCCTAGAAAAATGATGAGAAAATTATCCAGCACAAATCTTGAGGCACATCTTTGAGCAAACCTTTGTATTTTTAATTTTATATAGGTTTATTAGGATTGAGCATATTATTTTTATTTTTATTATTCTTATATCCAGCTCATGCATGGATCATAGAGCATGAACACTGGATTAGTTTGGAGTTTGTTTTAGATTAGGCTAGTTGTTTCAAATTGATTTGAATCTTCTAGTATTTTTGTTTATCTGGTCTCCAATCAATTGGAGAGTCTCAAAATTTTGCTCTCCAATTTTTGGAGGATCAAGGTCTATTTAAAGAAGTCCCATATATCAGTTGAGGCATTGACAAAAATCGAATAAAATATTTGTATTTTTCGATTCCGCTCTTTCTCTTCTTCTTCTTCTCTTCTCCTTCTTCCTCTCTTCTTCTTCTTTCTCTTCTCCCAGTTCTTGTCCTTCTTCTTTCTCTCCTCTTCTTCTCCTTCTCCTTCTTTTTTCTTCCTCTTTCCCAGTTCCCTTCTTCTTCTTCTCTCTTCTTTCCCTCTCCCGATTTTTCTTTTCTCCTGGTTCTCCTTCTTCCTCTTCTCTTCTCTTTTCCCCTCTCTATTCCCCTTCTTCTTCCAATCTAAGAACCAAATCATTGAGACCCTTTTACAAGCCTCCCTATTCTAATGCCTCACCATTGAATGACCATCGATTCTATGCCACCACCTACAGCCAACCAAACCGACCAGCATCCATCCACAGTATGGTCACCGTTCTCATCATAAATCCACCACCATCGATCAAAATAGCCCCATCCTCCCTCGTCAACATCAACAATCAGCCTCCTGACCACAACCCCACCAGCAATAGTCAGAATAAAGCCAACCCACCTTCTTCCACAGTCACCATCAAATCCACAGTCGTCGGCCATGCCAAACCATCATCCATGCACATCTTTTCCACCCGTGCCACCATCAATCACTGGAATAGAGTCACGCCCCCTTCTCACCGAGCCACCGCCTTCACTCCAACATCATCACCAGCAAAAGCACTACCATATTTTCTCCTTTGAAGTCCCTCCCCTATTTTGGCATGATCGTGAAAGCACCCAAGGCTTGCATGATCGTGAAAGCAAATCCCATCCTTATTGCTGACTTCTAGCTAAAGTAGGGAAAAGAGAAAAAAAAAAAAAAAGAAAGAAAGTGGAAAAAAAATATTAGGCTTTAAAATTAAAAAAATCAGGCTTCACATCATTGGGTTCCTAAGCATCCTGATCATTGCACAATCAAAGAGTATGCAAGCTTTTCAGAATAAACTAAGAAACTATACCGACTTATAATTTTAGATTTATTAGACCATATCTAAAATTATTTTGATTTGAAAAATTCTAAGGACTGTACCAGACTCGCCATCTGGCAAGGATTGCAACTCGACTTGGTCAATGCCTCCTCTTCCAATTTTGACCACGATCAAGTTTGTGAGCATGCATTTCCACTAAAATATTTAATTGAAATTGGTAGAGAGATATTTTTTTTAAATTTTATTAGATTAATATATAAATTATTAATGCTTAACCTAAACTTACAGGTAGTTTCTTAATTACCCACGATCCTATTTTTTTAAGATCTAGGGCTTTTATTTTTGCTTGTAGTTATTAAAAGAAAAAAATTTGATTATAGCTTAATCCCTTCCATAATAAAAAAATTAATTAGCTAATTTTGATTTATAGTTTCAATTTACTGATAATTTAAAAAAAAAATAAACTGCATTACATCCCTAAATCAGCCTGTCCCGCATCAGAATTCGATCATCTACAAAGATGTGATATAGAGTTTCGACTCCAAGAAATGGCTTGAAGTCATGAAATCCAAAATGGAGTCCATGAAAATCAATGATATATGGACACTCGTTGGACCACGTAAAGAGGTTAAACCCATAGGATGTAAATGGATTTTTAAAAAGAAAAGGGGTGCAGATGGGATGGTAGAGACCTATAAAGCCCTTCTGGTTGCCAAAGGATATCATCAGTATTATGATATTGACTATGATGAGATGTTTTCACCTGTAATAAAACTCAGATAATGGTTGCAATAGTGGTGCATCTTGATTTTGAGATATGGTAAATGGATATCAAAACTACTTTCCTAAATGGAGAGTTAGAAAAAGAGATATATGATACAACCTAAAGGGTTCACATTCACAGATGAATCAAAGGTGTGCAAGCTTCAAAGATCTATTTATGGATTAAAGCAAATATCTTAGAGTTTGAACATATATTTTGATAAGATGATCAAAATGTATGGCTTCGTTAAGAACGGAGAAGAGCCCCGCATTTACAAATAGGCTAACAGTTTAGTAATTATAGTTCTTATTTTGTATGTGGATGACATTCTCTTAATAGGGAATGACATTCCTACAATGTAGGAAATAAAGATTTGGTTGTCATCCCAATTCTCCATGAAAGACATGGGAGAAGCAACCTATATCCTTGGGATGAAGATCTACACGGATAGATTCAAAAGGTTGCTAGGGTTATCCTAGATGACATAGGTTGATACTATGTTGAAGTGGTTTAGCATAGTAAATTTCGAGAAAGGCTATCTTCTGATAGGCCATGGAATTACTCTCTCTAAGAAAGATTATCCAACAACCCCTGAAAAGAGAGAATGTATGAGTAGGATTTCATATGTTTCGGTAGTGGGATCCAATATATACGCCATGATATATATGTGACTAGATATGACATACTCACTAGGAGTAATGAGTAGATACAAATCTAATTTAGGTGAGAACCATTGGAAGGTCGTAAAAACTATTCTTAAATATTTGAAAAATACTAAGGACTAATGGTTGGTTTATGAAGATTCTGATTTGAAACTATTCGATTATACTGACTCTAGTTTTCAGTCA
This sequence comes from Areca catechu, assembly GCA_021397845.1. NCBI lineage: Eukaryota > Viridiplantae > Streptophyta > Magnoliopsida > Arecales > Arecaceae > Areca > Areca catechu. The sequence continues at coordinate 76,334,001 of CM038041.1, forward strand.
GACTGAGATGATAGCAAAAGTATGTTAGGTTATATCTTTATCCTTAATGAAGGAACTATTTGTTGGAAAAGTTCTAAGTGATACATTGTGGCTGATTTTATATGCGAGGAGGAGTACATTATGGCATCTGATGCAGCGAAAGAAGTTATATAGTTGCAAAAGTTAATCACCGAGCTTGGAGTGGCATTCTCCCTTTATGATCCAGTTGTCTGCATTGTGATAGCACTAGAGCTATTGCTCAAGCAAAGGAACCAAAGGCACATCAGCAAATCAAGCACATTTTGTGTCGCTATCACCTTGCCTGAGAGATTGTGGAATGTGGTGACATCAACTTTTAGAAGATTGACGAAAAGGAGAACCTGGTTGACCCATTTACTAAAAAGCCTTCAGAATCAAAGAGTTTGATGATCATAAGTAGAAGATGGGTATAGATACTGTTCTGATTTGCTCTAATCAAAGTGAGAGTTATTGAAAAAAGTATCTTAAAGCTAATCGTCTAGATTGTAGATGGTTGAGCTATATTGTAATTATATATAAATTATTAATAAAATAAATATTATTTTTAGTAGCTCAATACTATTTGTTATCTTTCTGTGAACTCTCAAGTGTTGAAGTTCTTAGAACTATATTGATTCAATAAAAGAGGATTTATCGAGTGGTTCTTAAATCAATTTGCAACCAAATGATATGCTATTACCTAGGATGACAACATTTATCAAGAATAGGTCATTATGTGCCATATAGCTTGGTTATCCTCTTAACCAAGGAGATAGAGATATTGGTATGACATGTAGGTGAGTGTGGGAGTACATCTCACTAAACAATGACCAACTTTGTGGAATACTCTACTATCAAGAATATCTCATAAAAAAGGTATGGGTATAAGTGTCCCTTGATCTAAGACTATCATAGTGATTAGTAAGCAACTCACTATATTTTGGTACTAGACTTCTAGATTTCTAATTCAGTGACGGAAGATTTTTGGATATAGTTAAGTACTTATTAAGTTGGTGTTGAGTCAAGAAGGGATTGACCACTCTAAGTTACTAGAGTAAATTCTTGCAGTATTTCAATTTAGCAAAACCTAGGCCTAGATAATCTTGGTGAGGAGTAGTAGGATTTAGCAGATTGAATCGCATTCGGATGTACTGATTAAGAGTTGGCAGTTGACTCTGAAGTCATCTTGAGTATTAGATCAAAGGGATGAATTATACAGTAACCATAGCTTGGGTTCTTAAATGTTGCTTTGCCCTCATTCAACCTATTTAGATATCGGGCACAATTGCTAGATAGTCTCATCGATTAGTTCAGGAAATGATTTCTGAGCTACCAACTTAGGATTCGAACCTACAAGGTCATACATAATAGAAGTTTATAATTGATCATAATGGTTGATCAATGATTAAGAATCATTTAGTAAAAAAATTATAAATATGATTAATAATTTATCTTATATAAATATTACAAATAAATAATTAATTAATTTTTAATTAATTTTAGAAGGATTAATTAATAATTGGATTGCAAATTAGCTTAATTTGATTGAGCAAAGTGCATTTGTTCAAGTCTAATTGAATTTGGTTCAATTGGATTTCATCCAATTAGATTATTCAATGATCTAATCGTTAAGAAAATTTGATCTTGATTTAATTTAGAATTAAACTTGATTAATTTTTGATTAATTAAGTTTAAATTAAAGCCTAATTAGATTAGGTTCAAGCTATTTAAATTGGTCAAACCAAATTAAACTGGGATTAGAATTAAGGTTGACCAAGTCAAACCAAGAAACTTTTTTCTCCCTTGCACATATTTCTCCATGCAAATTTAATTTTTTGCATGTAGCATCTTCATGACAAATTGTGATTAATGCCCTCTCTTATCCATTTTAATTGGGATTAAGGAAAGATAAATTTTAAAAGGAGTTTTAATGAGGATTAGAATCTAGTTTTGCCAAGTCAAAATCTTATCTTGCACCTTAAACTTTCTCCATGCCAATTTAATTTTTGTGTGATGATTTCTCATGCCAAATTTGAGATTCCATGTCCTCCCTCATTTCCCTTTGGATTAGGATAGCTTGGTTTAATTTTGGTTGAGTTTGAAAGTCAAAATCAATAGAAGTTCTAATGAGATTAGGAGTCCTAGTCCAAATAGAACTCCTAATTCTATCCTAATATCTTATCTTATTTTTATCCTAATCTCCATGCTACTATTTTTATTGGATTTTTCTTGGTTTGTACAAAAATAAGAGAAGAACTTTCATGAGTTTTCATATTAGAAATACCTTAAAAAAAATTAGAAGTGGAACGTGAATTTTTGGTGTTACTGCCTTGATCGTCGTGGCCTTCAACTTTCACATGGCACCGGATGTGCATTTCTCGTCTCGTGTCCTCTGCATGCACCCGGTCCTGTAAAAGAAGGGAGACCCGGGCCGGGGATCCCGGTGGGGGCACTCAGACGGTCAAGTTAGTAGACGATCAAGGGAAACAGATCCTCCTCGATGGATCCCGGAGTGGTCTCCACTCTCAGAGGACTTATGAGATGATGGAAGGAGTGTTGGAAGAGGGAGCGAGTATGCGATGATGGCTGCCACCATGGGAGCTCTTCCGGGAGCTCTAGGGTCTCGGCTTGGCTGGGTGCTTGCCCTCTATGGCTTGTCACTTGCCCTCTCCCACTTACCTTTGCCGGAGGCCCTCTTTTACCTATTTATGAAATAACTCCACGTGACCCCCTGTCATTTTTGAGAGGCATCCTCCTCTTAACACCTAGTGACCAGTTTTGATAGAGTGTCAGGATCCGTCTCCCATATATCTTATTGAGATATTGCCTGCCACAAGCCACAAAGAAATCACTATTAGGCCTGTGAGGCTCCAATAGACTTGTAAGGCTAGGATAGGCCTGGGAGGTTTTAGCATGGTGCTCTTCTATAAGGGTGCAGGTGATGTGCTATAGAACCTAGGGTCCTGGCAGAGAGCATTACCTATAGAAGATAAATTTTTTGAGGAGCTATAGAAAATTTGATAGAGATGGTAACTCTACGTGTCAGGGTCACTGATGCGGGACAAGGATTGGACTGGATCACTGGCGAGCATGAAAGTCTCCAGAGATTAGGATTTAAAAAAGGAGGAAAGAAGAGGGTGCAGAGTTAAGAAAAAATACTGGGGTTCACATAGATTCCCCAAGAAGAACAAGCACATAGCAGAGGGGCTCACACAGATGCCCTAGAAGAATAAGCACATAGCAAAGGGGCTCACATAAATGCCCTGGACTCATACAGATGCCCAAAATCAGGGATCACACAGAAACCCTGGGAAGATGGAGAAGGGATCATACAGATACCCTAGGATCACACAGATCCTTCACATAGAACAATAGAAATTTTATTCATCCATCCCCCCTATTACAAAAGGCTGAGGGTGATATTTATAGATTTTCCAACCCTCATTTGAATTTGAATACAAGATAAAAAGATAAGAATGAATCAAATTCAAATATAAGATAGGATAAGATAAGCCTATCCATATATCAATCCTAACCAACCAAATCCTAATTCAAATTTTAAACAAAAGATAAATCCTAAATAAATTTATTCCAAAAATGCTTCAAGATCTGTGCCACTCCAAGAATTATGCTTGCTCCAAGATCCGTGCTTGAGATGTCCCCATCATTCTCCTACGGTGGGGAAAAAAACTCGACTCTGTCGAGTTTGGGTCAGGCTCCAGCTTCAGCTTGACTTCAGCTCCGGGAACTCTAAACTTTTAGCTTGACATAACCATGATTTTTTTTTTTAATCAACTTTGCTTTGAAAATGGTGCAGCTTTGAGATTGGTGTGCTTTGAAATCTGTGCCGCTTTAAAGAGCATGTAGTTCTGAAATCTGTGCTGAGTTGAAGTCGGCAAGAGGGAGGCCCGGAGATGCTTTCACGTTCGTGCAAAGCATCTCCTAGTGCTTTGACAGCCGTGCGGAATGGGGGGCTCGCGGGGAGGCCGGCGTCGGCGAGGGGCAGAAAGGATCCGACAGGGCGGCGATGGCCATGGCAGCAGGGAGGAGCGGGCGGACGTTGGTGTGTCATCACGGGCGGAGACGGCGGCAACGGGAGGGAGTTTCGGAGGCTTAGCGATCTCGGCTTACGGCAGTAGGGAGGAGAAACGGATTGCCGGTGGTTTCGAATGGATGAGAGGAGACCGACGGTGGTTCGGGTCACAAGCAGAAAAGAGCGGGTGGTTTGCTGGAATGGATCGAGCGGATCTGGGAGATATATGCGGTGGTCGGGTGGCAGAGATAATGGATGACGAGCTTCTCGTCGGTGGGGTGGAATTGGAAACCCGACGACAGGTTGAGCTCAGCCTCGGCAGGGAGAGGAGGGCACGGTTCCCTCGGCTCGTTCTCTCCAGCGGGTGTCGGTGGGGGATGTTGGGGTTCGGAGGTGGAAGGTCTGGCAGGGAGGATGGTGCTTGGGGCATCGATTGAAGGATCTGGCAGGAGATGGCAGTGCTGTCGATCTCCGGCTGTGCGTTGGGCGGACTCAGCTCGGGGTGGAGAAGGCGGCAACAGAGCGGACAGAAGAGGAGATACGATTCGGTGAAGACTTGGAACGAGGCAGAGAGGAGGGGGTTCGGCCTGGGTGGAGGCTGATGGAGGCGATGGTGGTAGTGGGCGATTGATCACAGGGGAGGGATGACCCGCTTCCAGTTGGCCCAGTCATGGGCATGGGGGCTGTCGGCAGTTCTTGGAGAGCTTGGCATAGACGAAGCAGAAAACAAGGGTGAGGGCTGGAAGGGAGGAATGGTGGTGGGTGACCAGCTGGGGGGAGGGTGGTCCGATGTCGATGTTGGGGAAGGATCCGTGGACGAGATTTGAAACAGGGAAGAAAAAGAACAGTGGGCCGGTGATGAAGCAGAAAAATCCTAATCCTTTAGCTCTGTACCATTAGATGCGGGATAGTGATTGGACTGGATCGCTGGCGAGCATGAAAATCACCAGAGATTAGGATTTGCAAAGAAGGAGGAAAGAAGAGGGTGCAGAGTTAAGAAAAAATACTGGGGTTCACATAGATTCCCCAAGAAGAACAAGCACATAGCAGAGGGGCTCACACAGATGCCCTAGAAGAACAAGCATATAGCAAAGGGGCTCACATAGATGCCCTGGACTCACACAGATCCCAAAATCATGGATCACACAGAAATCCTGGGAAGATGGAGAAGGGATCATACAGATATCCTAGGATCACACAGATCCTTCACATAGAACAATAGAAATTTTATTCATCCATCCCCCCTATTACAAAAGGCTGAGGGTGGTATTTATAGATTTTCCAACCCTCATTTGAATTTGAATACAAGATAAAAAGATAAGAACGAATCAAATTCAAATATAAGATAGGATAAGATAAGCCTATCCATATATCAATCCTAACCAACCAAATCCTAATTCAAATTTTAAACAAAAGATAAATCCTAAATAAATTTATTCCAAAAATGCTTCAAGATCTGTGCCACTCCAAGAATTATGCTTGCTCCAAGATCCGTGCTTGAGATGTCCCCATCATTCTCCTACGGTGGGGAAAAAAACTTGACTCTGTCGAGTTTGGGTCAGGCTCCAGCTTCAGCTTGACTTCAGCTCCGGGAACTCCAAACTTTTAGCTTGACATAACCATGATTTTTTTTTTTAATCAACTTTGCTTTGAAAATGGTGCAGCTTTGAGATTGGTGTGCTTTGAAATCTATGCCGCTTTAAAGAGCATGTAGTTCTGAAATCTGTGCTGAGTTGAAGTCGGCAAGAGGGAGGCCCAGAGATGCTTTCACGTTCGTGCAAAGCATCTCCTAGTGCTTTGACAGCCGTGCGGAACGGGGGGCTCGCGGGGAGGCCGGCGTCGGCGAGGGGTAGAAGGGATCCGACAGGGCGGCGACAGCCATGGCAGCAGGGAGGAGCGGGCGGACGTCGGTGTGTCGTCACGGGAGGAGACGGTGGCAACGGGAGGGAGTTTCAGTGGCTTAGCGATCTCGGCTGACGGCAGCAGGGAGGAGAAACGGACGGCCGGTGGTTCCGAACGGAGGAGAGGAGGCCGACGGTGGTTCGGGTCACAAGCAGAAGAGAGCGGGTGGTTTGCTGGAACGGATCGGGTGGATATGGGAGATATGTGCGGTGGTCGGGCGGCAGAAATAATGGACGACGAGCTCCTCGTCGGTGGGGTGGAATCGGAAACCCGACGACAGGTTGAGCTTAGCCTCGGCAGGGAGAGGAGGGCATGGTTCCCTCGGCTCGTTCTCTCCAGCGGGTGTCGGCGGGGGATGTTGGGGTTCGGAGGTGGAAGGTCTGGCAAGGAGGATGGTGCTTGCGGCATCGATTAAAGGATCTGGTGGGAGGTGGTGGTGCTGTCAATCTCCGGCTGTGCGTTGGGCGGACTCGGCTCGGGGCGGGGAAGGCGACAACAGAGCGGACGGAAGAGGAGGTGCGATTCGGTGAAGACTTGGAACGAGGCAGAGAGGAGGGGGTTCGGCCTGGGTGGAGGCTGATGGAGGCGATGGTGGCAGTGGGCGATTGATCACAGGGGAGGGATGACTCGCTTCCAGTTGGCCCAGTCATGGGCGTGGGGGCTGTCGGCAGTTCTTGGAGAGCTTGGCATAGACGAAGCAAAAAACAGGGGTGAGGGCTGGAAGGGAGGAATGGTGGTGGGTGACCAGCTGGGGGGAGGGTGGTCCGACGTCGATGTTAGGGAAGGATCCGTGGACGAGATTTGAAACAGGGAAGAAAGAGAACAGTGGGCCGGTGATGAAGCAAAAAAATCCTAATCTTTTAGCTCCGATACAATTTGATGCGGGACATGGATTGGACTGGATCGCTGGCGAGCATGAAAGTCACCAGAGATTAGGATTTGCAAAGAAGGAGGAAAGAAGAGGGTGCAGAGTTAAGAAAAAATACTGGGGTTCACATAGATTTCCCAAGAAGAACAAGCACATAGCAGAGGGGCTCACACAGATGCCCTAGAAGAACAAGCACATAGCAAAGGGGCTCACATAGATGCCCTGGACTCACACAGATGCCCAAAATCAGGGATCACACAGAAACCCTGGAAAGATGGAGAAGGGATCATACAGATATCCTAAGATCACACAGATCCTTCACATAGAATAATAGAAATTTTATTCATCCATCCCCCCTATTACAAAAGGCTGAGGGTGGTATTTGTAGATTTTCCAACCCTCATTTGAATTTGAATACAAGATAAAAAGATAAGAATGAATCAAATTCAAATATAAGATAGGATAAGATAAGCCTATCCATATATCAATCCTAACCAACCAAATCCTAATTCAAATTTTAAACAAAAGATAAATCCTAAATAAATTTATTCCAAAAATGCTTCAAGATCTGTGCCACTCCAAGAATTATGCTTGCTCCAAGATCCGTGCTTGAGATGTCCCCATCAGTCACCATCCAGACCTCCTTCATGTCTGTCCTTTGGGAAGCATGCGTCACCTTTCGAGGCCTGATTCAATTGGGAGCTCGACCTCAGATGAGTGCTCTACTCAGCAGGTAGCTTGACCTCGACCAGGAGCTCTACTAAGCCTGGGAGGTGCCATCTAACCCTTGTGTTCGATGGTAGTAGATGGCGACTCCAGGTGCCGCATGCAGGTGATAAGAGCTGTGCATCATATGTGATGGGGACCTGAGAGTCTATTTGAGTCCATTAGTACCGAGTCACTTGTATTAAAGTGAGCCAATTGAGTCTTGTAATAAAGTGAGACAATTGAGTCCAGTTGAGTCCATTTAGTCGAGTCCAGTTATTTTCAGCCCAATCAAGTGAGTTAGATCGAGTATTGTAATTTTTATTCATGTCAAGATCCAAGAGGAGAGTAAACAGACCCGGAGATTCACCAAGCCCTCCCCAATCAGAACTGGATTCCAAGCACCTCGGCCCTTACATGCCTCCAAGCCCACAAGAGAGAGCTCCAATCCTAGACAAAGGCCCACTGTTGACCAAGTCCACTAGGGTTTCTTGGCCCACAAGTCAGGGTTTCTTAGCCCTTAAGTTATGTACCCTGGGATGAATCTATAAATACCCCACCCCCTCTTGTACTTTTGGATGCCATGGATTAATGAAATAATATTGAGTTTTCTTCTCCTGCTGTGTGCAAGCTATGTGCATGCTGTGTACGAGCTGTGTGCGTGCTGTGTGCGAGCTATTTGCATACTGTGTGCCCAGGATATCTATGTGATCCCTGATTTTCTATGTGATTGAGGGTATCTGTGTGATCTCTAGGGCATCTATGTGAGCCTCTTTGCTATATGCTTGTCCTTCTAGGGGAATCTGTGTGAACCCCAGTTATCTTTTTAAACCCTTTGCCCTCTTCTTTTTTCTTCCAAGCAAGCCCTAATCCCTGCTGACTTCTCAGCTCGCCAGCGATCCTACCCCAATCTCTATCCTGCATCAACTTGGTATCAGAGCCCAGATGGATTTGGGTATGTTTCTTCTTCCCGAATCTTCTCTATGCCGACGCCCCTACAAACATCGCCCAGATCGTGTCCTCTTTCGCCCGTGAAGCCCGTCTCCACATTGCCTGCAACTGGGAACACCACAATCATGCCTCCATCGATGCCGATCCGAAAGTTCCCGCCCCGGCCTCCTCCTCCCATCGATCCGATCCAGTCCCCTTCGACCGTGCCGCCATCTCTTCAGCCCGTCCCCCGCCTGGAGTCATCCACAGCCGGCCAACAGCCACCATCCATGGAGATCTCATGATGCCATAGATCCACGCGACGCCCTTCCCACCGGAAGCTCCAGTGGTCGAGATGCCCGACAGCCTCCAACTCCACTTTCACATCGGCTCCCAGATCCCATCTACCACCCTCCATGGCCACCGACGGATCCAACTCCACCCCCTTCTCGATGGCCTCAAGGCCTCAATCCACACTAAAACTCTACATCCACAACCCAAACCCATCGTCCACCCTTCTCAGACTTGTCCGCTCACCGAATCCACTCCTCCACCACCACCAGCATCCTCCACCCCACCAACCCCATCTCCCAGGCCACCGGCCACCAGGGAGAAGCTGTCTAAACCCACAGCATCCAAGCCGGATCCACCAAGCCCCTCTCATGGACATCGACAACCACCGAAACAGAGCCGCGCCCTGTCTCTATATGCCACCGCCTTTCGACCGAACCAGTCCTCCCCCTCCCAAAAACCGGCTCCTTCGAGATCGCCAACAAAGCCTTGCCGGATTCCCTCCATGAGGATCCCTGTTCCGGCACGGCATGAATGTGAATGCACCAAGGCCAGCACGAACATGAAAGTAGTTGCCATTCATTGTTGTCAACTTTAGTGCTGCACGATTTTTGGAGCTACACGATTTCCAGAGTGCATGATTCTCAGAGTAGTAGGAATTTCATAGTTGCATAGATCTCAAAGCAGCCAATAAAAAAAGAAAATATGAGGATAAAAATCTAGAATTTATTTTTTTTTAAAAAAAAAGAAAAAAGAAAAAAGTGAACCTAGCCTCTTTTGATGTGATTGGTTCTTGTTCCATCAAACCCTCGCTCACCCAAACTCGACGGAGTCGAGTTCTCCCCACCGCAGGAGAATGATGAGGACCCGAGAGTCTATTTGAGTCCATTAGTACTGAGTCACTTATATTAAAGTGAGCCAATTGAGTCCTGTAATAAAGTGAGACAACTGAGTCTAATTGAGTCCATTTAGTCGAGTCCAATTATTTTCAGTCCAATCAAGTGAGTTAGATCGAGTCCTGTAATTTTCATTCATGTCAAGATCTAAGAGGAGAGTAAGCAAGATCTAAGAGGAGAGTAAGCAGACCTAGAGATTCACCAGGCCCTCCCCAATCAGAACTGGATTCCATGCACCTCGGCCCTTACATGCCTCCAAGCCCACAAGAGAGAGCACCAGTCCAAGACAAAGGCTCACTGTTGACCAGGTCCACCAAGGTTTCTTGGCCCACAAGTCAGGGTTTCTTAGTCCTCAAGTCATGTACTCTGAGATGAATCTATAAATACCCCACCCCCTCTTGTATTTTTGGATGCCATGGATTAATGAAATAATATTAAGTTTTCTTCTCTTGCTGTGTGCAAGCTGTGTGCGTGCTGTATGCGTGCTGTGTTCAGGATATCTGTGTGATCCATAATTTTCTGTGTAATTGAGGGTATCTGTGTGATCCCTAGGACATCTGTGCGAATCTCTTTGCTATGTGCTTGTCCTGGAATCTGTGTGAACCCCAGTTTTCTTTCTAAACCCTTTGCCATCTTCTTTCTTCTTTCAAGCAAGCCCTAATTCCTGATGACTTCTCAGCTCACCAGCGATCCTATCTCGATCTTTATCTCGTATCAACATAAATGAAAAAGATGGAACCGCACTTGGCCAGGTTGAAGTCATCCCAGAGAGGGAACCGGATAGAGCCGGAGGGGTTCCTCCTAGTGGAGGTGTCCGTACGGTGGATGACATGGTCATTGGGCAGGGCGTTTCTCTCATTTTTCCCCTTTGGTGCACATGCATCCTCAACTTGCACTCGCCCAGTGCACAGTCACGTCCGCACCACTCCAGTTCATCCTCGTTCGTGGTGCCTTCATGAAGGACGTCTGGAGGGCGTCTGGTGGTGGCTTCATGAGCAGCACCCGCATGGTGGACAAGGGATAACAGGGTACCGACCAGCCACGTGGTTGACGTGACAAAGACGGTGGCATTCCGACCGGCGACGAGGCACATCCCTGCGATGGGACCAGCACCAGTGCTGCTGGATGCTGCTCCTCCATTGTCAGATCCGCCATCGTGTTGCTCCCCGGTCGAACCATCGTGGGAGCCAAGGCGGGCATGCCCGAGGTGCCAGGTCCGGCCATGGAAGGTACCGGGATGAGGATGGCAAAGCCGGACTGTGCGCTGCTCCTCAGTGATGTCGATGAGCAGGCATGCCCGAGGTGTTGAGCCGGCCACGGAAGGTGACGTCGACGTGCGGGCATGCCCGAGGTGCTGAGCCAGCCATGGAAGGTGCCGGGATGAGGTGGGCATGGAGCTGGACTGGCGAGCGGAGCCGAGCTGGCTGGGCACGCTGCTCCCCGGCGATGCCCACGTGCGGGCTGAGGCTAGCGGAGCTGGGCTGTTTGGGCACGCTGCTTCCCGACGATGCCGACATATGGGCTGAGGTAGGCATGCTTGAGGAGGCAATCCGGCTACGGAGGGTACCGGGACACGGTGGGCGGAGCTAGACTGGCTCAATCTGCATGCTGGATGGAATACCTCCAACCCTGCATTGGCACGAGGTGGCCGGCTAGGCTCATTCTGCACGAGGTGGCCGGCTACAAAGAGTGCCAAACCGACACCGACGTGCGAGTCGAGGTGTGACTCCACACTGGGGAGAACACCACCGTGGGGCTGATCGGCCTCGCGTCTCATCTCGCAGCAGCATCAAGCCCAGGAGGAGCTGGAAGATGGCGACCATCGTAGGGGCCGCGATCGGATGGACCTCCTTCTATATCCTCGTTTCTAGCACTTCCTCTCTCCTTTTCACCGCCAGCTCCTCAGGTAGAGAAAGGAGGGAGGAGCAAAAATGGGCCCTCCCAGGCCGGGGTGAAGAGGCCCTATTCTTATATGGGTGGAGCCCTCCTCCTCTCCTTGGTGAGAGGCTCTGTTATTTGATGAAAGGCTTTGGGATGGCACATGAAGCTCTTGGCCACGTCGGCCAAGCAGTCGCGATGCCACACGAAGCCGCAACGCTATATCATGGTTGAATGGGTTTTTTATTATTATAATAGATACCCCAACTCCTTGAATCTAAAATGTTGTTAATTTTTAGCTCTTATCATTTTGGATGAAGGGAGTAGCGTTATCTATTCAGCCTTGCGCTATAGCAAGCTTTGTACTGGTTATAAAAAGTCAGTCACTGGATGGAGCCTAACCTGTCGAAGGTCAGCTATGAGACTTTAAGAGCCTAGATGAAGGCATAAAGTCATGGCTATCCTTATTACGAATGGTTGCTTGGTAATCAGTTAGAAGACAGTGTTGCTGAGACTCTTGTCTGTACCTCGATCGAAGGTTGCTTGGTCGGATGAGAGACGGTGTTGCATGGTGATGATGCAAGTACTTCGAGCTGACTCCTCATCAACCAGATAGAAGGTGGTGTCAAGTACGAGGACAGTGAGGTTGGTGAGGTGCACGACTTGGATGCACACACACGACCGGCCACATAGTTGATATGGCCAAGCTCATAGCACCCCTCAAAGCTTTTGATGAAGGCATAGATGTTGCTGAAGAGCTCAAAGAGCGGGAGTGCAATCTCGGTAGGGACTCGACCTTGGAGGAGCCACTCCGGTCGAACGACTCGAAGAGCGGGAGCGCAACTGATGCGGAACTAATATGCATGCGATTAATTTTGTGAATTTTGTATGTGGGGTTAGGTGATTAATTCCCAAATATCAGATCAAAATAAATTATAGGGAATTCTTGGTGGGGACACCGGAGGCACCAGAATAAGACAGAGGCTTTTCAACCCTCTGTGAATTGATCAATAATTTATGAGTCCATCTGTAATAAGGGCTTAGCCCATCTGAGTCTATTTTAGTTGTTATTTGAGTCTTTTGAGTTGTATTTCAGTTCTGTACTAGTCAGCTCATGTTGAGCTAGTTCAGTCCAATGCTAGTCAGCTCATGTTGAGCTAATTTTATTTTTTTGAGTCCTGTCCAAGCATACTGAAGATTCAAGACCACATCATATAAGTAAAGACCAAGTCCAACTAGATTGAAGACATGGAAGTTTAGCCCAAGTCCAACCCAGCTTGAAGTTTGAAGACCCCAGGAGGAAAATTCAGAAAACCCTGATTTTTTACAGATGCCCTCCAGATGCCCAGATTTCCTTCTAGATGCCAAAGTATATTCATAGACCAGGGCATCCATGATTCTAGAGGTCCATCTGCATCCTAGCCCAAAGAAATCAAGCCCAGGTGCCAAGCCCAAGCCCTAAAGAAGCAAGATACCAGGGAATATTCCTGCTACATGGCTACCAGGCCACCCCAGCTTCCAGAGGCCCAAACCCATGCACCCGAGCCCCTTTGGGCCGGCCTCTTGCTGCTCCTAGAAGCCCAACACGCCCCCCTAGGCGTCCTTGGAGTGTTGACCAAGTCAATAGAATTTTTAGGGATTTTTCTACCTAATATTTCCTTATTTTCTAGCTAGGGTTTGAGAGGGAAAATGATTCTTATGTAAAGACTAATGTGCCCTTACTTGGAGCCCAAGGTTAAGGGTCTATTTAAAGGACCCTAGCCTCTCGTATGAAGGGACTTTTGATATGAATTAAAACCTTGAGTTCTTCTGTTGAGTTGTGTGATACCCTGCTGTGTGCATAAAGGGGTTTGTGAGAGTTCTTCCCGGTGTTTGCAATCATCTTCCTACTGCCAACAAACCCTCCAGATCCCTGGATGCCCACTCCAAAAAGAAGCCTTCCCTTGCTATTTTTTCTTTGTTTTCTTATTCCTTTGTGAATTTTCTAACCCCTAACAGGTCGTTTGCACGTCCCTGAGTTCCTACGAATCCAACGACTCCAGTCAAGCCTCAATCGGACCACCGAGCAGAAAGCCGGGTATCCGCGGGTCATTGGCTTGGTTTTCCAGGCCGCATCCATCGAGGAACGAGAGACCCCTTTGCTACGATCTTCATAGACATTGTCAGGTACACCCCTCTACCTCCAGTAGTTTTATTGTAGGAGAACTTGCCCTAACCGAGGCTTCTCAGCCCCGGCGATCCTTCTTTGCTACTTTTCTATGTCCTAATCTGCATGCTGATCTTTAAAAATTCATACAAAATTCCCTACAAATAATTTTGATCTGAAATTCGGGAATTAATCACCTAACTCAACATGTAAAACATACAAAAAGAATTGCATGCATATTAGTCCCCCAACAATTCTATATGAATTTTAGAAATTAAGCATGCATATTAGAACCTAAGAAAGCAGTAAAGATGGATCGCCGGGGCTGAGAAGCCTCAGTTAGGGCAAGTTCTCCCACAATAAAATTACTGGCGGCAGAGAGGGTGTACCTGGCAACATCTGATGCACCCGATGAAGATCATAGTGAAGGAATCTCTCGTTCCTCGATGAATGCGGCTTGGAAAATCGAGCCAAAGACCCGTTGATACCCAGCTTTCTGCTCGGTGGTCAGATTGAAGCTTGGCTGGAGTTGTTGGATTCGTAGAAACTCGGGGACCTACAAACGACCTGTCAGGGGTGAGAAAATAAGGTTGGGAGCACAAGAAAAAATCAGAAACTAGGAAGCAAGGACGTGGGAAGAGGAGGCTTGGATGAAGGCTGGAGGCAGTTGCAACACCGGGAAGAGGAAGACACCAAAAACCCTTAAGCACAAAGCAGGGTAGCACAAAGCAATTGTAGAAAACTCAAGTATATTTCATATCAATAATCAATCTCTCATACAAGAGACTAGGGTCCTTTAAATAGATCCTTAGTCTTGGGTTCCAAGGTTAAAAGAGACATTACATAGGAGTTTGAATTCGCATCTAACTCTAGCTAGAAAAATAAGGAAAGCTTGGTAGAAAAAAAATCCCTAAAAACTCTCTCCTCCTCTCTTGACTTGGTCAACACTCCAAGAATGCCTAGGGGGCGTGTTGGGCTTCTAGAAGCAGCAAGGGATCGGCATAAAGTGGTTTGGGCGCATGGGCTTGGGCCTCTGGAAGCTGGGGTGGCCTGGTAGCCAGGTAGTAGGAATATTTCCTGGTATCTTGCTTCTTAAGGGCTTGGGCTTGGCACCTGGGCTTGATTTCTTTGGGCTAGGATGCAGATGGACCTCTGGAATCATGGATGCCCTGGTCTATGAATATACTCTGGCATCTGGAAGGGAATCTGGGCATTTGGAGGGCATCTGCAAGGAATCAGGATTTTCTGAATTTGCCTCCTAGGGTCTTCAAATCTTCAAGCTGGGTTGGACTTGGGTTATACTTCCATGTCTTCAATCTAGTTGGACTTGGTCTTCAATTGTATGATGTAGTCTTGAGTCTTCAGTGTACTTGGACAGGACTCAAAAAAATAAAGTTAGCTCGACAAGAGCTGACTAACACTGGACTGGACTAGCTCAACATGAGCTGACTAATACAGGACTCAAATAAAGATAACTTAGCTGAACTAAGTTTTATTACAATGGACTCGAGTGTCATTAAATGATCCACAGAGGGTTGAGAAGCCTCTGCCTTATTCTGGTGCCTCTAGTGTCCGCACCAGCAACCTTGGTCGGGGCTCAACCTCGGGGGAGTCACTATAGTCGAAGGGCTCGAAGAGCAGGAGCATGACCTCAGCCAGAGCTCGACCTCGGGAGAGCCGCTTCGATTAAAAGGATCGAAGAGCAGGAGTGCGACCTCAACCGGGGCTCGACCTCGGGGGAGCCACTCCGGCCAAAGGGACTGAAAAGCAGGAGCACGACCTTGACTGGGGCTCGACCTCGGAGGAGCCGCTCCGATCGAAGGGACCGAAGAGCGGGAGCGCAACCTCGACCAGGGCTCGACCTCGAGGGAGCCACTCCAATGGAAGGGCTCAAAGAGCAGGAGTGCGACCTCGACCGAGGCTCAACCTTGGGGGAGCCACTCCGGTCGAAGGGCTCGAAGAGCCGGAGCACGACCTCGACTGAGGCTAAACATCGAGGGAGCCACTCCAACCGAAGGGCTAAAAGAGAGGGAGTGTGACCTAGGCCAGGGCTTGACCTTGAGAGAGCCACTTCGGTCGAAGGGCTCGAAGAGCAGGAGCGCAACCTCGATCGAGGCTCGACCTCGGGGAAGCTACTCTAGTTGAAGGGACTAAAGAGCGAGATCGCGACCTCGGCCAGGGCTCAACCTCGGGGGAGCCACTGTAGTCGAGGGGCTCGAAGAGTGGGAGCATGACCTCGATAGGGGCTCAACTTCGGGGGAGCCACTCCGGTCGAAGGGCTCAAAGAACAGGAGCACGACCTCGACCGGGGCATGACCTTGGCCGGGGCTCGAACTCATGGGAGCCACTCCAGCTGAGGGGCTCGAAGAGTGGAAGAGCGACCTCGATCGAGGCTCAACCTCAGAGTGATGGGGACATTAGGACCAGACATAGATTGCATAGCTCTATTTGGATCTCTGATTCATGTCAGTCAATTTTTGGTTATGCCCATTAGGTCAGTTGAGTTCGATGAGTCCATTTGCTCATTGAGTCCTGTAATCAAGTTGAGTCAACTGAGTCCATGTAATAAAAGTGAGTCCATTTGTTAGGCCTGTTTTGAGTCTTATCAATTAGGCCCTTTTGAGTCCTGTAATTTTCATTCATTCAAGTTAAGATAAGAGGAGAACTAATGGGCCCCAATGAAGCAAGGCAAGCAGACTTCCTGCGCCCCTCCACTGGACCTCCCATTCAGGATGCCCCAACCCATCAGGAGTTGAAGTCCTAGCCCACCAAGAGAAGGCACCCAGCATACAAAGCCCCTGGCATCCCAAGCCCACAAGACTTCCTGGAGTTGGCACCCAATCTAAGCCCATTCTTGATTGGTGCCCCACCCTAGGCCCATTCATGGTTGGAACCCCCTCCCAAGCTTTGACCTAGTCCAAGAAGGTTGGCACCCAAGGCTTTGACCAAGTCCAAGTGGTTGTCATCCCAGCCTAGCAAGGAGTCAAGCAGTCCAAGCCCAGGAGGAGTCAATTGTCTAAGTTCTACAAGGAGTTCAACATCCAAGTTCTACAGGAACTCTAGTCTCCTAATCCCACTCAAACCTTACTCCTTGTCCCATACAAACTTGTAATCCCACTTTGACAAGGAAAAGGCCCTAGGTGAATCTATAAATACCCACCCCCTCCCCCTTGTAATTCATAACTATCAGTGAATGAAAATTGTGTTTCTTCTTCTTATTTCTGCGCAATTCTGCATTGACACTCCATGAGGGAGAGGGTGTGAGGCCTATTTTTACTCCGCAAGGAGGGCACGTGAGGTGCAACCTATCTATCCAAACCCTATCCCTAGGTCACCCCACTCCATCTTTCATCATAGGATCCCTTCAGTTCCATGCCTTATGGATGAAGTTTTTCTTGCACCCGAAACTAGCTGATAAAAAGCCGGCGGATCCGCGGGACAACTGCTTCGTCATCCAGGCATCGATCCGAGGTGTGAGATCTCTTCTATGATGAAAGGTGAATCATTGCTAGGTAATTCTGACCCTTCCCTTCTCTCTTTGTCTGAGTTCTTGAAGTTGAACATGTTCCTAATAGGTGTTTCTTAATCCTAGGATCCTGATTTTTTTTTTTACTTTGTTAGAATCTTGCTATCCGGGTAGAACTTAGTCTTTGCATGAAAACCCTGGTTGTTCTTAGTTTTTTTTTGGGAACAAAATCATTAAAAATTCAGAAAATATTGCACTCATATAATCTGATTTTCTCATGTTTATCCCGCATCCCTTGCATGCTTCTTGTTTCTCATCAATTTTTGGTATCAGAGCAGATTAGGAAATGTTCTTGCATCTTAGTTTAAATTTCTGCATGCTGAAATTTGCATAAGTAGTCTAAACCTAGGGCTAGTTTTCCATTAAACCATTTCTATTTTTCATCAAATTTTACATCAATCAACCCCTGATTTAGTCTTTTATTCTCTGCAATTTTACTTTAATTTTCTGATTTGAAAATCAAAAAAAAATCTGCAACAAAACAAACCCTAACACAAAATCTGCTTTGCTGAAATCTGTGTACTAGTCTAAACCTAGGATTTGTTTTCCATCAAAATCTTTTTGTTTTGCATCAATATTTGCATACTTTGATCACATATTTAGTCCTTTATATTTCTGCAATATTTTGTAATTTCTGATTTGAAAAACAAAACAAAATTCTGCATGAAACCCTAATGACCACATTGCTGAAATTCTGCATGCTAGATTAGGGTTGAACTTTGCTTGCATTAAAACCCCTCAAAACTTAATCTTTCTTTGTAATTAATAAGCTTTTGTTAGTCCTTAATTACCTCTGCCATCTACATAAAATAAAAAAAAACAGAAAAAAAATAATACTTTATTTCTGTAATTTTTTTATTCTAGTTCATGCTGCAATTTAGGGTTTCATATGTGTGCATGCATCAATAAATCACTTAAGGACACTTTTACTATGTTAGATGAGGGAAAGATTTCATCACCTCTCCTTAGCCCAAAACAACCACCCTACATTTGAACCCAAGACTTAAATAAAATTAAGTAGAAACCTAATTGATTTAGGGACACCCATAGGTCCAGTTCATGGTTTTGTGAGAAAGCTAGTGCACCCAATCCTTCACTTATTTCTTGAAGCTGGTGTCTAGGCTAGAGGTTCAGAGGCAAACGCCCTAAGCGGGGCTATGGTTACTTAATTAGGATCCTACGATTAGCAGGGGTAGCCTACCACACTCCCAACTCTTACCTGGCTAGTGGACTGGGTAATTGTTGAATTGGTTATAAGTTGAGCTGACTCATTCTACCTGAGCTGCTAGGTCTAAGAAATCTTAGAACATTTGTGTTCTTGTTGTATGACCTCTAGATTAGGAGTCTAACCCTACCAGTAGTTTCAACCCCAACCAATCTGACCATGGAGTTTAATCTTGACACCATACTAAGGACCATAGCTGAACAAATTACCCAAATGAACAAATTGAACAATAGGTTTGACCGATTGGATGAATGTCTTGGAAACCTAGAGAGAACCCCTAAGACCCATACTAAACCTAAACTTGAGACACCATATCTCCTACCTCCCAACCCTAGGAGAATCTCATGCCATGACCCAATCTGGGAAACTAATCATAGGAGACCCAATTATGATTTTATGGACCAAGATGAGAGAGCCATTAGGAACATTAGGTTAGAAGCACCTACTTTTGGTGGCAATCTTGATCTTGAGGATTACCTTGATTGGGAAAGAGGTATGGATCAGTATTTTGAGAGGGATCTAATGATTGAAGAAAGGAAGTTTAAGTTCGCTAAACTCAAGTTAGTTCGTCAAGCTAGAATATACTGGGATAATGTTGAAAGGATGACAATAAATAGAGGAGAAATACCCATAGCTACCTGGAGAGTCATAAAAAGCAAACTTAGGGAGAAGTACCTTCCTATACCTTATCATCAGAGACCCCTAGAACAATGGTAGAAGCCAAGTCGAGGACCCAAGCTTGTACCTGAGTACAAACCCATACCCTATGAGCCTAGTGGAAACATAGCCCACCAATCCGAATCCATGTTTATGAGCCCAAGAGACCCATGACCCCTCGACCTGAGCCCATGTCCTATAAGCCCAAGAGACCCTTAACCCATCAATCTGAATCCATGTCCTATGAGCAGAAGGAACCCATAACCCATCAACCTGAGCCCAATAGAATTAGCATCCCTAGATATCAGCCAGGTACTATTCAAGTTCTCCTTAGTCAACCCGAACCCGATAGGATTAGTACCCCTAACTATCAGCTAAGTACTAGTCAAGTTTTCATTAGTCGACCTAAACCCGATAGGTTTAGTACTCCTATACATCAGCCAATTACTAGTCAAGTTTTCCTTAGCCGACCCATCCCTAATATGACATTTGTTCTTAAGGATGATATTAAAGAAGAGGTATATGTTGTAGAACCAGAAGTAGTTGACTAGGAAGACACTCAAATTGAAGCTATATTGGAAGAACAGTTAGAGGAAGAGGACCATGGCACTGCTACTACTAAGGCCTTACCTAAGGAAATCCTAGAAGAAAACCCAATTATAGAGCTTAGTCCTGAAAGTCAAGAACCAAAAAAAATTATTGATGACTTGGTTTCTTTAATTCGATATCCTCAGGAAGAATTCACTCCTTTAGTCCCAATTGAAGATCTCCTTCCTAAAATTACCAACTTAGCCTTCCATAGGGTGAACCTTTGGTTGCCAATAGATCAATGTCCAAATCTTAAGTTCATCCCCATGAGTCAAGACCCAATCGATGAATCATCTTCTTACTGCCTACCCTTTTTTGAGGCTTTCCATGTTTCTAGAATCATTAGATTACATTTTGTAGAGGTTAGCATGTTGCATCAGCTCATTGAGCATGTTAGGTTTGCATCCTACTTCTGGAAGACCCTATGGTATCTATTAGAAGTTCATGCCAAGTTTTTATCTGCATGTCATCCACCAACCAAGGGTCAAACACCAAGCTGTATTTAGAGGTTTAGTCGACCCTATAGTCCATTAGGTATTGTTGTGAGTCTTTTGCACTGCATGATTAGAGATCTACATAAGGAATTGACCATAAGATTAATGTGAGCAATAACATTCCTAAAAACATGGTTAATTCTCGAAAAGAGTCAAGAGTTTGCCCGGGAGATTTTGTAATGATTAGGTTCCATACTCATGGAGCTGGACCCTTTAAAGTGATAAAGAAAGTTGGACCTAATGCTTGAGTTATCACCGAGTTTGGCATTAAGCTCAACCTTCAATATCTCAGACTTAGTTGAGTATAGGAAGCTAGCAATGATATCCAGTGAGCCTATTGGACCTGACCCTTTCTTTGAGAGTGAACCCATCCCTGAGTATCCACCACTAAATTAACCTGGGAAAGGAAAGATTGAGCGTATCTTGGATGACCAAGCTAATAGTACCCGGATCCAAGGCTATCATGTTATTTGGTTTGTTGGCAAGGTTGACCAGAATCTGAAGACTCATGGATCACTCGAGAGGATCCGCAACCCAAACCCATTAGAACATTACTAGAGTCAATTGATACTTGCTCGACAGGGTTGAGTTCTTCCCACCCTGAGAGAATTGATGGGGACATCATGACCAGACACAGATTGCACAGCTCTATTTGGATCTCTGATTCATGTCAATCAATTTTTGGTTAAGTCCATTAGGTTAGTTAAGTCCGATGAGTCTATTTGCTCATTGAGTCCTGTAATCAAGTTTAGTCAACTGAGTCCATGTAATAAAAGTGAGTCCATTTGCTAGGCCTATCTTGAGTATTATCAATTAGGCCCTTTTGAGTCCGATAATTTTCATTCATTCAAGTCAAGATAAGAGGAGAACCAATGGGCCCCAATGAAGCAAGGCAACTAGACTTCCTGCGCCCCTCCACTGGACCCCCCCTTCAGGGTGCCCCAGCCCATTAAGAGTTGACACCCTAGCCCACCAGGAGAAGGCACCCCAGCATACCAAGCCCCTAGCATCCCAAACCCACAAGACATCCTGAAGTTGGTGCCCAGTCTAAGCCCATTCTTGATTGGTGCCCCACCCCAGGCCCGTTCATGGTTGGCGCCCCCTCTCAAGATTTGACCCAGTCCAAGAAGGTTGGTGCCCAAGACTTTGACCCATTCCAAGTGGTTGTCATCCTAGCCCAGCAAGAAGTCAAGCAGTCCAAGCCCAAGAGGAGTCAACTGTCCAAGTTCTACAAGGAGTTCAACATCCAAGTTCTACAAGGACTCCAGTCTCCTAATCCCACTCAAACCTTATACTCCTTGTCCCAAATAAACTTATAATTCCACTTTGATAGGGAAAGGGCCTTGGATGAATCTATAAATACCCACCCCCTCCTCCTTGTAATTCATAACTATGAGTGAATGAAAATTATGTTTCTTCTTCTTATTTCCACTCAACTCTATGTCGATGCTCCGTGAGGGAGAGGGTGTGAGGCCCATTTTCAATCCGCAAGGAGGGCATGTGAGGTGTAACCTATCTATCCAAACCCTAGCCCTAGGCCGCCCCACTCCATCTTTCATCGTAGGATCCCTTCAATGCCACACCCTTTGGATGAGGTTTTCCTTGCCCCCAAAACCAGTTGATAAAAAGCCGACGGATCCGTGAGACAACTGCTTCATCATCCAAGTGCCGATCTGAGGTATGAGATCCATTTTACGATAAAAGGAGAATCATTGCTAGGTAATTCTGACCCTTCCCTTCTGTCTTTGTCTGAGTTCTTGAAGTTAAACATATTCCTAATAGGTGTTCCTTAATCCTAGAATCCTGATTTTTTTTTTTACTTTGTTAGAATCTTGCTATATGAGTAGAACCTAGTCTTTGCATGAAAATCTTAGTTATTCTTAGTCTCTTTTCGGAAACAAAACCATTAAAAACTCAAAAAATATTGCTCTTATATAATCTGATTTTCTCATGTTCATCCCACATCCCCCGCATGCTTCTTGTTTCTCATCATGGGGGAGCCACTCCGATCGAAGGGCTCGAAGAGTAGGAGTGCGACCTCGGCCGGGGCTCAACCTCAGGGGAGCCACTATGGTCGAGGGGCTCGAAGAGTAGGAGCGTAACCTCGATCGGGGCTCGACCTCGGGGGAGCCACTCCGGCCGAAGGGCTCAAAGAGCAAGAGCATGACCTCAACCAGGGCTTGACCTTGGGGGAGCCACTCAGCCAGAAGGGCCCTCCAGAGGCAAAGTCTACATGACATCTTATGCCAGGTCAGGATCCCCCTAGTCAGAGTGCTCGGGGGCCTTAATGATGGAGGTCTTCTTCATGCTCATTATAGTGTTCCTGCATTATGAGCCGCTAGCATAGGCACAACCGTCGCAACCTCTAGTTGGTGGAGGTGCACCATCACGAGCTCCCATGGTGGTCGCCCTTGTGCATTCCAGTGGTCGAGAAGTTTGATGAGGTTGGTGACGACGGTGTTGCGGAAGTCCTCAGGAGGGTTCAGTACAGTGCATGTAATTATGAACTTTATACCATCCAATGCCAATGTTGCATGGAGTAAAGGATCCCTGTTTGCATCGTGTTGCATGGAGTGCGGGGCAAAATCCCACTCCATAGTATTGCATGGTATGCATGGGGTGATGGGATCTTCCCCACTTCCATCTTCTAGGAGTCCTACCTCGTTCGTTAACTTTCCCAGCTATGGTGGGTGTTGGTCTTCTTCATCTCAGATGGGAGTTTGATCTCAGCAGGGAGCTTGGTCTTAAATAGGAGCTCAAACTCAGCAGAGAGCTTGGCCTCAGCTCTTGGCTTGAATGCAGGGCTTCAGAATTTTCCTGCTTGATTTGCCAAACTATGAGCCAAGCAATAGATGGCGAAGTTTCAAAGGTTCCCCTGCTGGCATCTCTAGGCTATGAGTAAGGCAGAAGATGTGGGGCTTCTGGAGTTTCCCGGCTTGAGGTGCCGAACTATGAGTCGAGTAGTAGATGGTAAGATTTTTGGGATTTGCTGACATCTCTGGACTGTGAGTAAGACAGAAGATGCGGGGCTTCTGGAGTTTACTGGCTTGAGGAGCGGGGCTTCATGAATTTCCTGTCTTTGGTGTGGGGCTTCGTAAGTTTCCCGACTTTGAGGTGCGAGACTTCATAAGTTTCTTGGCTTTGAGGTCCAGTGCTTTATAAGTTTCCCAGCTTTGATATGGGGCTTCGTAAGTTTCCCAACTTAAGATGCGGGGCTTCATAAGTTTCCTAGCTTTTGTCAAGAAGCTTTGTGAGTGGTGAGCAGCGATCCCTCTCGAGTTCTGGTAGAACGTAGCAAGACTTGGCGAGCTCCGGTGGGCCATGGGGCTTGCCATCAATGGTGATGTAGGAGCTCTCCCCCTGTGGGATTGCAACACAATTTTTATATTATAAGGGTAAAGAGGGGAGGGAGTTACCTGTTAGGCTTGCATAAAGTGATGAGTGCTCCATTCATTGGAAAATGCATGGAGTTGGATCTAGCTGGAGAGTACCACAAAGAGTGGCAGGTGTTTGAAAAGACCACAAGCGCGAACCCCTCTCTCTACTACCATTAGACCCCTTTTTCTCTCTTCTCTCCCCCCTTCTTCTTTTTTATTTTTTTTCTCCTCTTTTTTTTTGAAAACTCGTGTGGCTATCCATCCATGGCGTTGGAATTGGTTTGGATCTTCCCTACCATTCAATAGAGGTGCCATTGACATTCCTCCTTTTCTATCGACTTCGGTGCATTCCCCATCTAATCTTGCCGATGATCGGGGGTGGCACAATGAAAGGTGGCATCCCATAGAGGTGATCCCATCTTTGGCTTGCCACCCACTGCCATGTCGAAGGCGATGACACCCCTTAACAACTTAGGATCTTTTCTCGAGACCACTCCTTAGAGCCCGGAGGGGGAGCTCTCATGCCCCCAGTCTGCCCCCCGGGGACAAAGATGGCAAATATTGTTTCACCAATTGAAGAACTTTGATCTCTAGCCTTTGCCATGATCCTCTTAGCTCCTGAATCTTCTTCCCCTACCTAGCATCCCAATCTGTTTTTGCCTAGATCATCGTGGCCTGCAGCTCACATGTTGTGCCAGATGTGAATTTCCCATCTCGCGTCCTCCGCATGTGCCCGGTCTTGCAAAAGAAGGGGACCTGGGCCGGGGATCCCAATGGGGGCACTCCGATGATCAAGTCAGTAGACGATCAAGGAAAATAGATCCTCCTCGATGGATCTCGGAGTGGTCTCCACTATTAGAGGACGTAAAAGATGATGGAAGGAGTGTTGGGAGAGGAAGCGAGTATGCAATGATGACTGCCACCATGGGAGCTCTTCCGGGAGCTCTAGGGTCTCGACTTGGCTAGGTGCTTGCCCACTATGGCTTGTCACTTGCCCTCTCCCACTTACCTTTGTCGGAGGCCCCCTTTTACCTATTTATGAAATAACTCCATGTGACCCCCTATCATTTTGGGGAGGCATCCTCTTCTTGACACCTAGTGACCAATTCAAGTAGAGTGTCAGGATCAAGTCTCTCGTATCTCTTATTGAGATATTGCCTACCACGAGCCACAATGAAATCACTACTAGGCCTGTGAGGCTCTCATAGGCTTGTGAGGCTCCAGTAAACTTGTAAGGCTAGGATAGGCCTGGGAGGTTTTAGCATGGCACTCTTCTATAAGGGTGTAGGCGGCATGCTATAGGACCTGGGGTCCCGGCATAGTGCACTACCTACAGAAGATATATTTTTCGATGAGCTATAGCAAATCTGGCGGAGATGGTGACTCTACGTGTCGGGGTCACCATCCAGACCATCTTTATATCTGCCCTTTGGGAAGCATGGCTTGCCTTCTAAGGCCTGATTCGATCAGGAACTCGACCTCAGATGGGTGCTCTACTCAGTGGGTAGCCTGACCTTAGTCAAAAGCTCTACTGAGCCTAGGAGGTGCCTTCTAACCCTTGTATTCAGTGGTATTAGACAGGGACTCCAGGTGCTGCATGTAGGTGACGAGAGCATGCATCATATGGGCGAAGAGGACAAGGTCGCACTTGGTCGGGTTGAAGCCATCCCAGAGAGGGAATCGAATGGAGCTGGAGGGGTTCCTCTTGGCGGAGGTGTCCGTGCGGCAGATGACATGGTCATTGGGGAGGGCCTTCCTCTCATTTTTCCCCCTTGGTGCAACCCATGCATCCTCAGCTCACACTCGCCCAGTGCACAGTCACATCCATACCACTCCAGTTCATCTTGGTTATTAGTGCCTTCATGAAGGACATCTAGAGGATGTATGGTGGTGGCTTCATGAGCAGCACCCTCATGATGGACAAGGGATAACAGGGCACTGACAAGCCACGTGGTTGATATGGCAAAGATGGTGGTGTTTCGACTAGCGATGAGGCACATCCCTATGATGGGACAAGCACTGGTGCAGCCGGATGCCGCTCCTCCATCATCAGATATGCCATCATGTTGCTCCCTGGTTGTGCCATCGTGGGAGCCGAGGTGGGTGCACCCGAGGTGCCAGGTCCAGCCATGAAAGGTGCCAGGATGAGGATGTTGAGTCTCGTGTGGTGTATCCAAGGCATCTGGAGTCAAGTTTTGGGTCTTTGTCATGTTGGTCATGATGTAAGTAGGGCTAGTGATGCAGGACAGGGCACGGGGTAGGATCGCCCAAAAGTATGACGCATCAACTAGGAGTGAGTCCAGTAAGAGTCCTAGGTAATAGACTGTGTTTACAATGTTTATTGTTCAGTCTGTCTGTTCGAGTCAGCTCGATGGTCCTTCAAGTTGACTCGGTTGGTGGCACAGCACGGGGGTCTACATGATGTACCTGTTTCGAGTCGGCTCGATTTCTAGGAGTCGACTCTAGTTCTCAGAAAAGGTATGTAGACACTATGGATGAGTTGGCTCAATTTATTAGAGTCAGCTCGTATTCTCAGAACAGATGAAGGAGTGGTCTGGATGAGCCGACTCAAATCCTATGAGTTGACTCGGATGACGGGTTCACTGTTTTGGCACTGTGCCAGTTAGGAGTTGGTTCAAAGGGCTAGTTTTGGTTTAACCTAGGGATATATATATACATTGTATGGTCTTGGGTCAAAAGGAAAGGGAGGATATCTCTCGAGTCTTCCAAGAGGTCCTATAACCTATTCTGACAAGAGATAATACATTAAACTCTTGTTTCTCTCCCTAAACTTCTTCTTAATCTTGATTTACTACTTGTTTGATCTTCATTACCTTTATCTCCTAAGATCCATGGTATAGAGTTCAGGCCAGGCTTGCTTCTTCCGTTATAGTCTCTTCATGGTGCTTCATGTTTGAGGTGTTGTAAGTGGTCCAGATCGGGTGAGCTCATTCGGTGTGTCACAACAATTTGGTATCAGAGCCTGGGTTGCATGAAAAAAAGAAGATCACTGCTGGGATCAGGTGCGGAATAGTTTTTGATCGAAACATCAAGGTGAGTAGTTGGTGTTGTTGATTTGATCAAATTTGTTGATATGGCATCTAGCAGTATTAAGGCAGACTTTGGAATATTCGATGGCAAGGGAAACTTCACCCTATGGCAGCAAAGGATGAAGGATTTACTCGTACAAAACCGAATCTATAAGGTGTTAGTACGAGAGAAGCCAAAGAAGGTTAGTCTGGAAGAATAGGAGGAATTGGAGGAGATAGCTTTTAGCACAATCAAGATGTGCTTGGCTGATCAGGTTCTACCTGAGATCAGTGGAGAAACCATGGCAAAGGGTCTTTGGAGGAAGTTGGAAAACACATACTTGGACAAGAATATGACGAATAAGTTATGGTTAAAGAAACAGCTATATAGCTTGCGAATGCTTGAGGGAGGAGATATGATTGCTCATATCCAGATTCAATCAAGTGTGCTCGGATGTTATGAGCCTTGATATGAAGATAGATGAAAAGGATAGAGCTCTCCTATTGCTGTGTTCACTTCCAGTATCATATGACAGTCTCATTACAACTCTGGTGTATGGAAAGGAGACCTTAAACTTCGAAGAAGTGGTTGGAGTTCTCAAGTCTAATGAATAGCGGGAAAAGCAATGTAAAGAGAGTTCAAGTTCAAAGGTTCTTGCTGTGAATGAGAGGCAAGGAAGGCCAAGGGAAAGGACTCGAGGAAAATCAAAAGGTAGGTCCAAGTCTCGAGGTAGTCAGCAGGGCTGGAAGTGTTTTAAATGCCATCAACCTGGTCATCTGAAGAGGAACTATCCACTTCTGAAGAATGAGAAGGGGAAGGGCTTTCCCAAAGGAGATTCGACCAGTGGGAGTGGTGCACATTCATCTAAGGATAGTGAAGGTGATTTACTGGTTGTATCAGATAGAGCCATGGAGTATGATAGTGAATGGACAGTGGATTCATCCTGTTCTTTTCATTACACTTCACACAGGATTTGGTTTGCTTCTTATGCCAAAGCAAATGGTGGAAGTGTGAGTCTCGAGGATGATGACTTATGTAAGGTTGCTAGTCTTGGTACAATCAGGATAAGAATGTATGATGGAGTCATATGGATGCTTACCAATGTCAAGCATGTGCCAGAGCTGAAGAAGAACCTGATTTTCCTAGGTTATTTGGAAAAGCAGGGGTATGCCTTTAGCTGTTCACCGGGTAGTGGATGATTAAAGATAACCAAGGGCACCTTGGTGGTGATGAGAGGAGGAGACTGAGCAACAACCTTTATAGGATAGAAGGCTCAGTGGTGACAGATAGTGTGGAGATCCTTGCTGCAGCACAAGAGGAGCAGCTTACCTACCAGCTATGGCACTATCGGATGGGTCACATGAGTGACCGAGTGATGGGGGACCCAAAACCCATCTGGGTTTTCTTTTAGTTTTCTAGTTTTTTCTCATTTTCTTATCCCAGCTATCCCATCTATTCCCTGTTATTCCCATTATTCTTGTTTTATTCCATATTTATCCCCATGTTATCCTGGCTTACTCCATCTTCAACCTTTCATCATCCCGTAAATTTTTCTAAAACCTAGCCGCCACCCCACTTCCCCCACCCATGTTGCCCGACCCCAGCCACCCCCCCTCCTGCCGGCCACCGGTGCTCGCTGGTCTCCCCTCTTGCCGAAGAACCGCCCAGCCATCGGAGATTTGCCGGAAAGCCCCCCCAATGTGCGAGGGAGATGAACCGTCGCACTGCCCTCACCACGCCACTGTGCCGCCCCACCGTCGCCGCCCTACTGCCCGTAATTTGGATAGCCTCTTCCTCCTACAGCAGAATGAAGGAGAGAGTCTCAAAGATTATGTCGCCAGATTCAACTCCACCACCCTCGAGATCCCTGATCTCAATGAATATATGGCTATGTCTACTATAAAGAAAGGCCTCCGATCATCCAGGTTTACCTTCTTCCTAGATAAGAAGTTTCCTACGAGCTATACCGAACTACTTGCGAGAGCTCAAAAATATGCAATGGCTGAAAAGCAAGGAGTGAGCCGATGCTTAATTGAAGGAGGTCAACCTCCAAGAATAAGAGCAACAAAGGGTCAGTTCCACCCGTACCCTCTAGCAATGATGCACCAGTTCAATGACGCAGTCCCAAACCCAAGTCATTGGGTGACAAGTTCGACTCCTATACTCTCTCTCTCCCAAGGAAGAAAATTTTGATGGAAATAGAGAAGGAGAGTTACCTGCAAAGGCCACATTCCATGGAGGCATCCCCTATATTAAGGAATAGAAACAAATATTGCCAATTCCACCGAGACCATGGCCACCACATTAAAGAATGCATCCAACTCAAGGATGCGATAGACGATCTAATCAAAAGGGGATACATGGAAAAATATGTTAGCATCCAGGTGTTGCCCAGTAAACAACCCAAGAGCAGGGGTGAATTGGGTTTCTAAAAATAAAATATTTACTTGCAATAATATATGCTAAATGCAATAAACAATTATGAGTGCTAGTGTGAGGTGAATTAGAATGCTCTTAATGAGTATGTAGCAGAAATGTAAATGCAATAAATAAAAGAGCAATTGAGAGACAATCAATCCACAAACGTAATCAAGATATAGTGGTTTGGTGATTTCCAATGCACCTACATCCACTCCCCAAGATCCCCTTAAAAATTTACTATAATCTCAACCGATTACAGTCGATTAGTTTTCCAGGCTCACTAATCAAAACCTAACTTGTTTTTACAAGGCTCACAAGATTAAACCTCTCTTGGTTTTACAGGCTAACCAAGAACCTAATTGATTTTAAGGCTCACCAACAACCTCCCTTGATTTTGCGGGCTAACCAAGAACCTAATTAGTTTTAAGGCCCACCAACAACCTCCCTTGATTTTGCGAGCTAACCAAGAACCTAATTGGTTTTCAAGGCTCACCAATAACCTCATTGGTTTTCAAGGCTAACCAATAACCTTTACAATAAGAGATAAGGGTTAAAGTAAAGCAACAATGAAAGCTTTCTAAGGTAAAGTAGATTTCTCTTTAAAGCTCGGTGGAGATGTTTGTCTTAAGCTTGATGAAGCCTCAATCAATGATCAAAAGTTGAGCTTGAATGCTTCTTGAAGGCTTTGAATGCTTGGAGACTTCTTTTTGCTTGATGGTTGTTGATCACAATGAATGGGAGTGAATGCACTTGCTTTTTCTTTTCTTTTCTTGCTTTTCTTTTATTTCTCTTCTTCCTCTTGTGTTTTAATTTGATTTGAACCACTTAAATACAATCCCAAGGCCTCAAAACTATATTAAAGTCATTATACATGAAAAACTAGCCATTGGGAGGCAAGAGGGCCAAGTTCTGTATTTGAAAAACTAGTCGTTACTATTCCCGGAACACCAAGTGTCGACACTTCAACCTTGTGAGTCAACACTTAGGGTTGACACTTGCATTCCATGGGTCGACACCAAGTTTAAATTTCTTCAATGAAGTTCTCTGGAATTCTCAGGTGATTTGACACTTCTTCTGGTGAGTCGACACTTGACAATCATAAGTCGACACTTAATGCAAGTCTTTAATTTTAGTAAGTTCTGTATCCAAAAATTCTTAAGTGATGAGCCGATCCTTGAGTCGATACTTGACTGGCATGAGTCGACACTTCAGCCATCCCATTTGAAATACTTTATGCATACCTGCTTGAGTCGACACTTTCACTGCCATGAGTCAACACTTGAGCTATGAGTCGACACTTTGAGTCGACACTTGATTGAGATTTCTTCAAAACCATTGAGCCTCTACTGAAATCAAGTTGTGCTTCACTATTTAAGTCATTTCAAGCAGTCTTCAAGTTCTTAAGTCCATTAAAAGTTGATCTTTCAATCATGGAAGAAACTTCTTCATTCTTTGACAAGCAAACAAAACTTGTAGAATTGGTGAGTACCTTTTTCTATAAAAATACACTAAAGATACAATTAGTACTCAACTTATACTTAAGTATTTTGTTTATCATCAAAATCAATAAAAGAGTCAACAATCTTTCCCTTTTTGATGATGATAAAACCTTTAAGTGTAAATCACATGATAAGCTCTAAAAAAAAAATTTCAATATGCATAAAGCTTATTATAGTAAGTATTCAAATAGAGAAAGAAAGTTTAAAAACTCATTCGAATCAAAATTGTACTAAGAGTATCAGAGCAAAGAAAGAGGAATGAAATCCATGTATCATGATACTCTAAAAGGAACATGCTCAAGGATAATAATTTCGCAATGAAACCAAGTGAGTATAAATACTCTCCCTTAAGAGGAGATTTAAAGAAAATTTATTTTCAAAGAGCTTTGTAAGTAATTGAGCAAAACGGATTTCACAAATTAAAGGAAGGATTGCTCCCCCTCACTTAATGCACAAAAATTTTCAAAGATCTTTCTCAAACACAGATACATATCATTTACATCTTATATACTTACTTACCTTTATCTTATAACTTTCATTTTATCTTTTATACTTACTTCTCCTCCTTTTTGTCAATCATTAAAAAGAAAAGAAAAATAAAAGCACTAAAATTAAGTAATACAATTCATTCATTCCGAGAAGATATTAAATCATTCATTCAAAGACATAGATATGAACTAGAAGATTTCAATCATTCAAAGTGTTTCATACATTGATACAAATTTGATAAGCAAAACAAACATACAGGAAGCACATAAATGTAAACTAGCTAAACATAAAAACTATCCTAAGCACTATCCTCATCATCTGAGGATCCAATCTCAATCGATCCTGTATCAGTAGAAGTATGAGATCGAGGCCACATAGAGCGAAGATCACGAAGATGGGTCCTGGTCGGTCTCGATGGAACATCACGATGACCATGCCCTCTGTGTCTAACATAAGTCCTGCCTCTAGCTGATGTAGAAGAGGTAGAAGCTATGTCAGCAACAGGAACAGCACTTACTAGAATGGCTGAAAGAGGAGGGAAATGATCAAAAGATAAGACCAGAGTCAAGATGATGGAAACCAGGAGTATAGAAGCCTGGTTCCCAAATAAGAAAAGATGTATGCAATGATGAAAAGTGAATAATAGGTGTATCAGATGGTGGAATAACAGGAGTATCAATAACTGAAGGTATAATAGGTGTAGGTACATGAATGGAAGTGTGAATATCAGGTCTGGAGAGAGTAGGTAAAATAGGAGTCTGGAAGGATGAACTAGATGGATCATGAATGGGACTTCTATGAGGGTCAGCTACTATCTCTGGTACTGGCTCTGTCATCAAATCTGTGATGTCAATATCATCAAAGTCAGTCTCATCCAAATCTGGTCCCAGTGCCGGTGGTGCTAGAACTGAATCATCTGGTCCAGAAGTATCAGGAGCACTCCTCAAAGAGGATCTACTCAAAATGGATAGAATGGCAGAGATCTCATCTCTCAGTCCTCGATGGCTCTCTCTCGTCTCCATATGAAATGAGTCAACTGGTTGATGAATAATAATCAACTCAGTTCTCAATGCGAGCGACCCTATCCTCTAGACTCTCAGAAACTCCAGGGATGTCAGGCCATGCTGACTCAGGCTGAGGAGCTGGCTCTGGCTGAACTGACAGCTCAGGATGTGCCTCAGATGTATCTTTATGAATCGTAGAAGGCTCTACCTTATCTGAAAAGATACGCTTAATAGCCAACAAATGAGACTCTTTAGAATCAGACTGATATCTAGCATATATACAGACACTAAACATAATATCAGGTCTGCTAGCAGTCAAATATAATAAAGAGCCAATCATTCCTCTATATAATTTTGGATCAACAGATTTACCATGCTCATCTTTATCAAGTTTACAAGAGGGGCTCATAAGTGGACCTATTGACTTAGTAGACTCCATCCTAAACTTTTTTAAGATTTTTCTTGTATATTTAGCTTGGTTGATAAAGATTCCATCCTTAGTTTGCTTGATTTGGAGTCCGAGAAAAAAATTGAGTTCTCCCATCATGCTCATTTCGAACACACCTCGCATTAGCTTAGCAAACTCTTGGCAAAGAATTTTATTAGTAGCACCGAATATAATATCATCAACATAAATTTGCACTGCTAATAAGTCATCATTTTTCTTCTTTAAAAATAAGGTAGTATTAACATGGCCTCTAGAAAATTCATTTTCAATTAGAAACTTGCTGAGTCTTTCATATCAGGCTCGGGGTGCTTGCTTTAAATCATAAAGTACTTTATACAATTTATAAACATGATTAGGATGTGCATGATTTTCAAAACCAGGGGTTGTTCAACAAAAACTTCTTCGTGGTGCGGGCACCAGGGCTAAAAGAAATCGATAAGTTGAACCCACATCCCTGTGGATCACTTATGAGTAAAACCCTGAACCCAACCCTATTTACCATGTAAATAATTTATTTTAAATTCTATTATTTTGGTTTAGTTAGGGGTAAACTCTTTTTACTAACTATAATTAGGGTTTTGTTTATTTTGGGATAAAACCATTTTTTCCAAGTTGAATCGAAATTCCAATTGAGTCAAACCCTATTTACCCGATTGAGATCTTAGTGGTCCAAATTAATTAGCCCTTTTTACCAACTTTAATTGGGTTTTTATTTGAAAGCCTAATTAAGTATGGTTGGTTCAATTAGTTATTAGTTGGTTAAATCATGTGGTTAGTTATTCATTGAGTCCATGTAATTAATTGTGTCATTGAGTCCTGTATTACAAGAGGGGACCCAAGATAACATCCCTTGTGCACCCAATTGAAGACTCAAGATAATCTATGTGCTAGCCCAAGTCATAACCTCTTCTTGGAACCATTTTTCAAGGATTTGGACAACAACACATGTCATGTTTGGACATGTCATTGGGACAACACCATTTGGACATTTCATTTTGGGACAAGAACACATGCCATGTGTTTTATTATTTTTGGTCGGCCAAATGAAAGCAAAATTGGCGCCCTCATTTTGAGATGAGTAAAGCAGAAAGAGTCTTCATCCTTATCGCCATTCACTTCAAGAAGTTCACGCCAAACCCAAGGAGTCGGCCACTCTTCCAAGGAGTTTCATCTTGTTGCCCAAGTGGAGGAAGTTTGAAGGTTTCTTAACTCAAGTGTTTGAAGCAGTCAAGTTGCTAGGAAATCAAAATTTCAAGGGCTCATGAGTTCCACTAAAACTAATGAGTTTTTTTTTATCCAGACTGGAGAGTCCTCTGTTATGCAAGAACTTTCAATATCCAGATTCCAGAGACCACCAATCATGGCCAATCAAATAAGTAATCTTGGCCATTCATTGGTCCACTTTACCCATCCTCATAGTTGGCGCCCAAATGAGATAAGAAGCCTTAAGATTTCACCCACTTTGAATGGAGTCTAGATATGCTCAACAAAGTCCAAGGCACCCAAGAGTAGGATTCTAAGAGGTGTAGTCCAAGGGAGCATAAGACTAGTATTTGTGTCCCTTACATCACTGGTTGAGAGTCTATAAATATCCCACCAGCCTCGCTTGTAATTCATCATTTTATTCATCAATATACAACAAAATTTTATTAAATTTTATTCCTTTGATGTGTGCATCATGGGGTGTGAGGCCCTTCCTTTGTTCTATGGAACATCGTGGGGTGTGAGGCTCTATTTATCCAGCCATCAAGAAATCCAAACCCACCATTTCTAAACCCTCCTTTCTTTCATTCTTTTCGTTCCAATGCTGCTTTTAATTCGTATTTCTTGCTTTGTTGAGTGTGTAGGTGATCAAGAATCGAAGCCAGATTTTCTTGCCTCCAAACCAGCATCGCTTGAAAGATCGAAGCCCGAAATCAAATTCTTGAAACCCTACCATGAAGATCATGAGAGTCCCGTCAGATTTGATTCAGAGGAGCGTATCTTCGTTGGTAAAATCTAAACTTATTCCCTCCTCATAATTTCTGTTCGTTGAATAGATAACCCTAGTTTATGGTGGTTTCTCAACCACCAAGTCCTATTTTTCCTAGTAACTTATAGGTTTACTTGCTGGCAAATACTAGAACTAGTTTCCTATTCTGTCTCCTTTGAAGTCTTCTTTAAAATTTGAAAATTATAAAAAAACTAGTTTCTATTTTTTTCTCTATAAATTAGTTATTAATTTTAGTAATTTAGTTTTGGTTTTCTATTCCACATCAGTTTTGGTATCAGAGTAGGTTAAACTAGGGTTTAATCTCTCTTGTGCCGACTTAGTTCTCTTTAAGTACTCGGATTGGGTGATTTACCATGGCCGTCCGGTCATAGAAAAAAGTAGGGCTACAAGATCCTCACAACCCATTCAAATGAGATTTCCTATGGCATGTAGGGGTGCCACTGTGAATTGACCCTTGAAGAAGAAAACAAAGAGATAGGCATCTTTAGGTTTTAATTTTTGTATCTCGGCCATCTTAGTACATAGTTTGTTAATTTAATTGTTTCTATTTATAAATAATTTATAAAAATATGATTTTTATTTTTCTAGATTCATTATAATTGAAAATATTTTTTAGAATTTTCTCATTAATTATTTCAGTCTGTAGATTTTCTGCTTGCTGAAATACTATATGAGAATAGTTATGCCATGTTTTTCAGCAAAACTAATTTCAGCAAGTTTAGGATTCTTTTGGTAAAATTTTTTGCATATTTTAATATTTCCTATATATTAGATACTTATCTATATAATATATCCTTATTTTTTTAAAAAAATAATTAATTTTTATTTTCTTCTATTTTTGCTTATTTGCATATTAGGGTTTCATCTTGTGTAAGCATCATTTATACCTAATCTTAAGGGCATTCAATATCTATATAAGGGAGGGATTTCATCACCCTTCCTTAGCCCACAATAATCACCTTTGCATCGGTCCTAGCTCTAACTAAAATTAATTAGACTTAATTTTCTCTAGTAAGCTAGGGACACCAACAGGTCGAGTTCTAAGTATTGTGTGTAAGCTAGTGCACCCAATCCTCTGATTATCACTTGAACATGGTGTCTAAGGCTAGAGGTCTAGAGGCAAACATCTTAAGTAATTTCATGGCCTCTAGACCTCTTACCTCTTACCTGGCCAATGGACAGGGTAATTATTGAATTGGTTGTAATTTGAGCTGACCCATTCTACTTGAGCTCTAGGTCTAGGAGACCCTAGTCTGAGTTGAGTTTTGTGTGATTACATTGCATGGCAACTAGGTCAGGCATACCCTATCGGCTTGCTTAAACCCAACCCAATCCACCCATGGACCCTAATATGAAAATTTTTTTGAGAATAATAACTGATCAACTTACTTAGTTTACTACAAGGTTTGACCAAGTGGAAGAGAGGCTAGGTAATCTTGAAGAATCCCATGTGACTAGATCAGATCCTGAAACACCTAGACCCATTCACCCAAGTCAAAGTTCTGAAACCCCTAGACCCACCCCTCTAGGTCAAAGCTCTAAGATGCCTAGACCCATTCCCCCAATTCCACGAGCCCAACTCACTCCCCCAGATTTAAGAGGTCAATATAGAGAACCTGCTTACCCAGGTCAAAGAGCCCAACATAGGGTAATTACTTCTGACCAAATTCCTAGGCACCACACCCCTGATGTGAATGACCAGGAAGAAAGGATTCTTAGGAGCATTCGATTAGATGCACCCATATTTGAGTGTAGTTTGGATCCTAAGGTCTATACAGATTGGAAGAGTGATATGGACCAGTACTTTGAATGGTACGAAATGTCGGAAAAGAGAATATTCAAATTCACCAAGCTTAATCTAGTCTGACTGACAAGATTGTACTGGAGAAATGTAGAATGACTGAATCGATAGAGAGGTGATTTACCTATTGGTACATGATGAGCCATGAAGGTAAAGCTTAAGGAGAAATATCTACCATTCTCATATGAACAAAAATTATTAGATCAATGGCAAAAAATAACTCAAGGAAATAGATCAGTAGCTGATTATATTACAAAATTTGATGAGTTCATTATGAGGTGTAGTGTAGTCAAGTCCGAAGCTGTCACCTTGTCGAGGTTTAGAGCTGGCTTGCATGAAGATATCCAGAGAGAGTTATTCTTAAGGGAAGTCAATAATTTGAAACAGGCTTACTAGATTGCTAGGGATTATGAATGCTTCCAAAGAAGACCTGTTACCTATAGACCTGAATCAAATAGGTTTATACCCCTAGAACAAGGCCTAGCCCTCATCGATTTCTACCTAGCTGACCCAATCCTACTTCTCAACCAGTTCATGGGGAAGATAAAGGAAAGGCGCCCATGGTCTCTAGAGATAGGAATCAAAATACTGTATGTTTTGAGTGCCATAAAATGGGTCATTTTGTTGCTAACTTTCCTGCACGAGCATTTCATATAAGTGAATGTGAGGAGGAGAGTGTAGAGAATGTAGAAGAATTTGAAGAGAAAATTTATGAAGCTGAGGAAGACTTGGTAGAAGAGTACGAAGGTGATGAAAAGCCCATAGAATCATCTGACTAACTTAGTGTAATTAGGTGTATTCTAGCTCAAACCAAGAAGAATGAGGACTGGCATAGGACGAACATCCTTCAAACCTTTATTAATCTAGGAGATAAAGTGTGCAAAATAATTATAGATAGTTGGAGTTGTGTGAATGCAATATCTACTAATGCTGTTAAGAGCTTAGGCTTACCCACAGTTACAATTCCTAGCCTATATAAGGTATCCTGGATTGACGCTACATCAATTCCTATTAGGTTACAATGCCAGGTCCTAGTCCAAATTCAATCCTACCAAGAGAAGATATGGTGTGACGTGATTCCAATGGGGGTTAGTAGCATCATATTAGGCA
Organism: Areca catechu; assembly: GCA_021397845.1. Taxonomy (NCBI): domain Eukaryota; kingdom Viridiplantae; phylum Streptophyta; class Magnoliopsida; order Arecales; family Arecaceae; genus Areca; species Areca catechu. The sequence goes on from CM038041.1 coordinate 76,371,309, forward strand.
TACCATAGTTATATGACCATGATGCAACCCTTTTTGGCCGATCAAACTCGTGTTCATTTAAACACCATGAAAAGAGAATTGTGATCAACTCGACCCGATCCAAAGACAATACTAAAAGAGGGTCTAATCATTTGAAGGAGAAAGAACCTAGATTGAACCTAATTATTACTAAGGAGTTAGAACATGAAATCACTGAAGGTTCAACAATCTGGATGCTGACTGCTAAAGAAGTTCATGAAGAATCCCTAAAAGAACATCCTATGGAAATTTTAGATTTTCTTAAAAAATTTAAGGAAGTATTTCCAGAAGACCTCCCTGATTGTTTACCTTCATTAAGGGACATACAACATGCTATGGACTTAGTCCCAGGAGCTACCTTGCCAAGTTTACCTCATTATAGGATGAATCCTATTGAACATAAGGAGTTACATAGGCAAGTTGAGGATCTTCTTAGGAAAAGATTTATCAAGGAAAGTTTAAGCCCATGTGCTGTTCCATCCTTTTTGATTCCTAAAAAGGATGGCACTTGGTGCATGTGTATAGAAAGTAGAGCCATCAATAAGATTATAGTGAAGTATAGGTTTTCCATACCTCGACTTGATGACATGTTAGACATGATGGCCGGTGCTACCATATTTTCAAAGATAGATCTTAAGAGTGGCTATCATCATGTTAGAATTAGGCCCAGGGATGAATGAAAAACTGCATTTAAGACCAAGGATGGCTTATACGAATGGTTAGTGATGCCTTTTGGTTTATCGAATGCTCCTAATACTTTTATGAGGATTATGACTCAAGTATTGAAATCATTTATTGGAAAGTTTGTGGTAGTATATTTTGATAATATCCTTATATATAGTAAGAATAAAAAGGATCACTTGACCATCTTTAGCAAGTTTGTCAAGTACTTAGAGGAGACAATCTTTATGCGAATTTGAAGAAATGTAGTTTTATGACTCCAAGGATTATTTTCCTAGGTTTTGTAATAACTGCTGAAGGAGTATCGGCAGACCCCGAGAAGATCAAATCCATAGTTGGGTGGCCTATCCCTAAGAATATTCATGATGTTCGAAGTTTTCATGGATTAGCTACTTTTTATAGGAGATTTGTTCGAGGGTTTAGCATGATAGTTACACCTATTACAGACTGTATGAAGAAAGGAGCATTTGACTGGTCAAAGAAAGCCAATAGGGCTTTTGAAGAGATTAAGAATAGAATGACCCAAGCCCCAATTTTGAGGCTACCTAAGTTTTTGAAAGTCTTCAAGGTTGCTTGTGATGCCTCAGGGGTAGGAATTGGAGTCTTGAGTCAAGAAAATCACTCGGTAGCTTTCTTTAGTGAGAAATTGAACGATGCTAAGTTAAAATACTCTACTTATGATAAGGAACTATATGCAGTGGTTCAAGCACTTAGCTACTGGAGATACTATTTACTATCACAAGAGTTCATATTATATTCTGATCATGAAGCTCTTAGGTTCCTTAACTCGTAAAAAGAAATTGAATTCTAGGCATAAAAAATGGGTTGAATATATACAGGCCTACACTTTTGTTTTAAGACATCAATCGGGTACTGATAATAAAGTTGCTGATGCATTAAGTAGAAAGTTTATGCTCTTGACTTGTGTTAGCACTAGAGTGGTCGGATTTGAGAAATTGAAAGATGAGTATGAGACCTGTGATGATTTTGGTGAAATCTATAAGGTAGTTAAACAAGGATCGACTAGCTCAAATAGTGAGTACACAATTCAGGGTGGTTATTTATTTAGGAAAAATAAACTATGTATTCCTAATACTTAGAGACTTCTTGATTTGGGAAACACATGCTGGAGGCTTAGCTGGATATTTTGGTAGAAATAAGACAATCTTAGCACTAGAAGACCAATTCTATTGGCCGAGTCTTAAGAGGAATGTAGCTTAAATTGTAGCTAGATGTAGAACTTGTGTTGTTGCTAAACAGCAAAAGTAGAACACTGGCTTATACACCCCTCTTCCTATACCAGATTGTCCTTGGCAGGCTTAGCATGGACTTTGTCCTTGGATTACCTAAGACCCTAAGGAAAATGATTCTATATTTGTAGTGGTCGATAGGTTTTCAAAGATGGCACATTTCCTGCCTTGTTCCCAAGCCTATGATGCTTCTAAGGTAGCCAAGCTATTTATGAATGAAGTAGTTAGATTGCATGGTTTACCTACGACAATAGTTTCGGACAGAGATGTTCGATTCACCAATTATTTTTAGAAAACACTTTGGCACCTATTAGGGATGAAACTTAAGTTTTTCGCTTCTTATCACCCTAAGACTAATGGCCAGACTGAAGTTGTGAATCAAAGTTTAGGAAACTTGCTGAGAAGTTTAGTTGGAGAGCATACTACCAATTGACACCTATTACTGTCTAGAGCTGAATTCGCATATAATAGCTCGGTAAATAGGTCTACAAGAAAAAAGTCCTTTTGAGATTGTTCATGGGTACAAACCTAGAAAATCTCTAGATCTCATTCCTTTACCCATGCATGAACGTATTTCAGAGTCTACTGAGTCATATGCTAAACATGTTAGAGAGTTGCATAAAGAGATAAGTAATAAAATTAATGAAAGCAACGTATCTTATAAATATATGGCTGATACTAAAAGAAGACTCAAGGAGTACAAAAAAGGAGACTTTGTTATGGTTCGATTACGACCTGAACGGTTCCCACCTGGAATCATGAAAAATTGCATGCCCGTAGTAGTGGACAATGCAAAGTAATTAAAAAAATATGACCTAATACCTACGTGCTTGAATTGCCACCTGAACTAGGCATTAGCTCTACTTTCAACGTTTCAGAACTTATCGAGTATAGGGAGCCAATGTTGATTCCTAGTGAGCCATTTAGGCTTAACCCTGTCCTTGAGAGTGAACCAACCCAAGTGTGTCCACCTACCATACCACCAACCCAGAAAGACAAGATCGAACGGATCTTGGATGACAAGATCATCGCTACCCGGAGTAAAGATTACTAGGATATCTAGTTCGTGGGCAAGGATGACCTGAGTTTGATGATTCTTGGATCACCAGAGAGGACTTGCAGAGAGTTGCCCTTGACTTACTAGAGTATTATAATAGAGGAATTGATCCATACTTAATAGGGCCGAGTTCCTCCCACCTAGGAAGAATTGGTGCGGGCACCAGGGTTAAAAAAAATCGATAGGTTGAATCTACATCCCTGTGGATCATCTATGAGTAAAACACTGAACCCAACCCTATTTACCATATAAATATTTTATTTTGAATTTTGTTATTTTGGTTTAGTTAGGGTAAACCCTTTTTACCAACTATAATTAGGGTTTTGTTTATTTTCGGGTAAAATCCTTTTTACCAAGTTGAGTCGAAACCCTAATTGAGTCAAACCCTATTTATCCAATTGGAATTTTAGTGGTCCAATTTAATTAGCCCTATTTACCAACTTTAATTGGATTTTTATTTGAAAGCCTAATTAAGTATGGTTGGTTCAATTAGTTATTAGTTGGTTAAATCATGTGCTTAGTTATTCATTGAGTCCATGTAATTAGTTGAGTCATTGAGTCCTGTATTACAAGAGGGGATCCAAGACAACATCCCATGTGCACCCAATTGAAGACTCAAGATAACCTATGTGCTAGCCCAAGTCACAACCTCTTCTTGGTGCCATTTTTCAAGGATTTGGACAACAACACATATCATGTTTGGACATGTCATTGGGACAACACCATTTGGACATTTCATTTTGGGACAAGAACACATTCCATGTCACTTTTGTTTGGACATCCCACATGCCAAGTGTTTTATTATTTTTGGTCTGCCAAATGAAAGAAAAATTGGCACCCTCCTTTTGAGATGGGTAAAGCAGAAGGAGTCTTCATCCTTATCATCATTCACTTCAAGAAGTTCATGCCAAACCCAAGGAGTCGGCCACTCTTCCAAGGAGTTTCATCTTATCGCCCAAGTAGAGGAAGTTTCAAGGTTTCTTAACTCAAGTGTTTGAAGCAGTCAAGTTACTAGGAAATCAAGATTTCAAGGGCTCATGAGTTCCACTAAAGCTCAAGAGTTTTTTCTTATCTAGACTGGAGAGTCCTCTATTATGCAAGAACTTTCAATATCCAGATTCCAGAGACCACCAATCATGGCCAATCAAAGAAGTAATCTTGGCCATTCATCAGTCCACTTTACCCATCCTCATAGTTGGCGCCCAAATGAGATAAGAAGCCTCATGATTTCTCCCATATTGAATGGAGTCCAGATCAGCCTAGCAAGCAGAATCCAAGACACCCAAGAGCAGGATTCTAGGAGTTGTAGTCCAAGGGAGAGCAAGACTAGTGTTTGTGTCCCCTGGTTGGGAGTCTATAAATACCCCACCAGCCCCCCTTATAATTCATCATTTTATTCATCAATATACAATGAAATTATATCAAGTTTTATTCCTTTTCTATATGCATCACGGGGTGTGAGGCCCTTCCTTTGTTCTACGGAACATCGTGGGGTGTGAGGCCCTATTTATCTAGCCGTCAAGAAATCCAAATCCACCATTTCTAAACCCTCTTTTCTTTCATTCTTCCTTTCCATTGTTGCTTTTAATTCATGTTTTTTCTTTGTTGAGTGTGTAGGTGATCAAGAATTGAAGCCAGGTTTTCTTGCCTCCAAACTAGCATCACTTGAATGATCGGAGCCTAGAATTGAATTCTTGAAACCCTACCGTGAAGATCTTAAGAGTCCCATCAGATCTAATTCAAAAGAGCGTATCTTCGTTGGTAAAATCTAAACTTATTCCCTCCTCATAATTTCTGACTCGTTCAATAGATAAACCTAGTTTATGGTGGTTTCTCAACCACCAAGTCCTGTTTTTCCTAGTAACTTGCAGGTTTACTTGCGGGCAAATACTAGAATTAGTTTCCTGTTCTGTCTTCTTTGATGTCTTCTTTAAAATCTAAAAAATATTCAGAAATTAGTTTCTATTTTTTTCTTTGTTAATTAGTTATTAATTTCAGTAATTTAGTTTTGGTTTTCTATCCTGCATCACTTCGGTTATAAAACCATTCAGAAAAGCACTCTTGACATCCATTTGAAAAAGTTTAAAGTTCATAAAACAAGCAAATGCTAATAGTAGTCTAATTGCCTCAAGTCTAGAAACAGGAGTAAAAGTTTCATTAAAATCAGTTCTTTTCTCTTGATTGTAACCTTTGGCAACTAGCCTAGCTTTATTTCTAGTAAGAATACCATTTTCATCCAATTTATTCCTAAATACCCATTTCGTGCCAATAATAGAAGTGTTAGATGGTCTTTCTATTAATGTCCAAACATTATTTCTTTCAAATTGAATTAGTTCATCTTGCATAGCATTTATCTAATTAGGGCCTTTTTCAGTATCTTCAAAATATTTTGGCTGAGAAACAAAAGCAATATAATCACATTCATTTCTAATTGAAGATTGCCTTTAGATGGATCACCTAAGATTAACTTCTTAGGATGTCCATGAGCATACCTCCACTCTTTAGGTAGATCTTGATGCTTTGATGTGGACTGTATGGCTTCTTCTCTTTCATATGTCTTGATCTTCTTCACATTATTGCGAGGGTTGATCTTCCAATGTTAGCTTCTTTAGCTTTTCAGCACCTGCACATGCATCAGATGTATCCTCTTTCCTAGAGGATTTGTCAGTAGACTCTTCAAAAACTACATGTACAGACTCCTCTACAACTATGATTCTTTTGTTAAAGTTTATGTATGCCTTGCTTGATGTAAAATATCCTAGAAAGATACCTTCATCAAACTTGGCATCAAATTTTTCAAGATTGTCTTTACCATTATTTAAAATGAAATATTGATAACCAAAAACTCGAAAATACTTTAAAGTTGGTTTTCTTTTATTCCAAAGTTCATAAGGAGTTTTTTTTAAAATAGGATGAATTAAAATATGATTCAAAATATAATAAGCAGTATTGATTGCTTCAGCCCAAAAATATCTTGGCAAATCATTTTTGCAAAGCATAGTGCATGCAATTTCTTCCAAAGTATGATTTTTCTTTTCTACCACCCCATTCTACTGAGGTGTCCTAGGTATAAAAAAATTATGTTCAATACCTTTCTCATTACAAAAGTTTTTAAAATCTTGATTTTCAAATTCAAAACCATGATCACTACGTATGCAAATAACTGAAGTACCTTTTTTATTAGAAACTTTTCGATAAAACTTCATAAATACTGAAAAAGATTCATATTTATGAGCAAGAAAGAAAATCTAAGTAAATCTTGAAAAGTCATCCACTATAACTAATCCATATCTCTTGCTTCCTAGACTAGATATTCTAGTTGGTCCAAAGAGACCATATGAATTAGTTCTAATGGCCTAGTAGTTGTAACAAAACCTTTAGGTTTGAAAGATGTTTTTACTTGTTTTTCAAATTGGCAAGCTTGACAAATTTTATCCTTTTCAAAACGAAGTTTTGGCAAATCTCTTACTATATCCTTTTTAGAAAGTTTTGAAAGTAAATACATACTAGCATGTCCTAGTCTACGATGCCAAAGCTCACTAGTCTCATATATAGTAGAATTCATTATAACTAGGCATTCTCCATTAGGTAAAGATAGATTATCCAAATATACTAGATAAATATTTTCATGCCTTTTTTCAATGAATTTCACTCCATTTTTATCAGGACTAGCTATTAAGCAATAAGATGATTTAAAAATAACTTGAAAACCTTTATCGCAAAATTGACTAATACTTAAGAGATTATGCTTTAATCCTTCAACTAAAATTACATTGTTAATGCAAGTAGAAGGGGAGATGTGAACCTTACCAATACCAATGATTTTTTCTTTACCATTATCACCGAAGGTCACACTCCCTCCATTTATTACCTCAAGAGAGGTGAATTGCTTAACATCTCCTGTCATGTGTCTTAAACAACCACTATCAAGATACCATAGCCTTTTATTTTCTTTGGTTGCAAGGCACACCTGTAAAACAAATCAAGTTTTGTTTTTAGGTACCCAAGCCAACTTGGGTCCTTTAAGGTTAGTACTTAAATTGGTTCCTTTTGGAACCCAAACCTTTCCAAAATTATTGATTTTTCTCATATTGCATTGAAAAGCTTTATGACCTTATTTTTTGCATGAAAAACATGTAATACTTGATGATGCAGGTACAAAGAAGTTTTTGAAATACCTTTGCTATTTTTGAGGTTTATATCCTAATCCTGCTTTGTTAAAAATAGCTCTCTAATTATTTAAAAGAAGATCTAATTTCTTAGAATTATAAGTGAACTTTTCAACAAAGGATTTTATTTTATCAAGTTCATTTTTATAGTTTTTCGTTTCTATTTCTAAATCTTTGTTTTTCTTTAAAAGATCACCATTTGAAATAAAAGTTTTATGGATTTTCAAAACATCATTTTCCATTGTTAAAGCCTTATTTTTATTTTCTAAAATATTAAGTTTATTTTTCAATTCACTAACTTCATTTAAAAGAGAATTGTTTTCATATGAAAAACTATTTGCATGCTTTTTCAATATTCTATTTTCAGATAAAATCAATTTGTAGTGATGCATTAATTCATCAAAAGTATTTTTCAATTCATCATAGGTAAAATCTACTTCAGTATCAGAAATTACCTCTTCTTGTTCTTGATGTGCCATGAGATAGAGATTTGCAATTGCAGCTTATTCTTTTTCTACGCTGAGCTAGAATCTTCACTATCACTCCAGGTTGCCATCATAGCTTTCTTCCAAAGCTTCTTTCTTAATTTCTTTAGGAGAGGACAGTCAAATTTGTAGTGTCTAGGCTTCTTGCATTCGAAGTATGTAGGTATCTCCTTCTTCTTTTCCTTTTTATTTTTCTTTTCTTTTCCCTTCTCTTTAGTTGTTTGGAACCTTTTCTTGTAAGGAAATTTTCTTCTTTTCATGAATTTTCTAAATTTTCTTGCTAAAAGTGCTTCCTCACTTTCATATTCTTTTTCTTCTTCAGATTCTTCATTTGAGGATTCTTCTTGAATAGTAGATTTGAAGGCTATCCCCCTTTTTTTTATCTATATCCAAAGATTTTTGCTTTAAATTGAGCTCATAAGTCATGAGCGATCCCACCAATTGCTCCAAGGGTAGTTTGTCAACATCTTTTGCTTCTTGTATGGCGGTCACCTTTGGATCCTATGATGTTGGAAGTGACCTGAGAATTTTGTTGACAAGATAAGCATTAGACATAATTTTTTCTAAACTTTTTATGCCATTTATATTTATGAATCTAGTGTACATGTCAGTGATAGATTCATTTGGTTCCATTTAGAACATTTCATAAGTATGCACTAACATATTTACTTTAGTGTTCTTCACTTGATCGATACTCTCATGGGTAACTTCAAGTGTGTCCCATATTTTCTTAGTAGATGTGTATGTAGAAATCCAATTAAACTCACAAGGATCTAATGCATAATAGAGGGGATTCATTGCTTTCACATTAATCTCAGATTGTTTAATATCATTTTCATCCCAATCCTCTTCAAGCTTTGGGATGGAAACACCATTTACAATAATCGAAAGAACATGAGGACCCTTATCAACAACCTTCCACAAATTATAATCAATTAAATGCATATAAATTATCATTCTAGTTTTTCAATAAGTATAATTTGTTCCATTAAAATATGGAGGTCTATTTGAGTCTTGTCCCTCGACTACACTAGTACCAATAGGGGCTGCCATAGATCTTTACTCAAGATGGTTAGACCTATAAATTGAGAACAGCGCTTTGATACCACTTGTTGCCCAGTAAGTAACCTAAGAGGGGGGTGAATTGGGTTTCTAAAAATAAAATATTTACTTGCAAGAATATGTGCCAAATGCAATAAACAATTATGAGTGCTATTGTGAGGTGAATTAGAATGCTCTTAATGAGTATGCAGTGAAAATGTAAATGCAATAAATAAAAGAGCAAGAGAGATCCCCTTGGAAATTCACTATAATCTCAACAGATTATAGCCGATTAGTTTTTTGGGCTTACTAATCAAAACCTGACTTGTTTTCACAAGGCTCACAAGTCAAAACCTCTCTTGGTTTTATGGGCTAACCAAGAACCTAATTGATTTTAAAGCTCACCAACAACGTCCCTTGGTTTTGCAGGCTAACCAAGAACCTAATTAGTTTTAAGGCTCACCAATAACCTTCCTTGGTTTTGCGGGCTAACCAAGAATCTAATTGGTTTTAAGGCTCGTCAACAACCTCCTTTGGTTTTGCGGGCTAACCAAGAACCTAATTGGTTTTCAAGGCTTACCAATAACCTTCTTGGTTTTTAAGGCTAACCAATAATATTTACAACAAGAGATAAGGTTTAAAGTAAAACAACAATGAAAGTTTTCTAAGGTAAAGCAGATTTCTCTTTGAAGCTTGGTGGAGTTGCTTGTCTTGAGCTTGATGAAGTCTCAATCAATAATCAAAAGTTGAGCTTGAATGCTTTTTGAAGGCTTTGAATGCTTGGAGACTTCTTTTTGCTTGATGGTTGTTGATCACAATGAATGGGAGTGAATGCACTTGCTTTTTCTCTTCTTTTATTCTTGCTTTTCTTTTGTTTCTCTTCTTCCTCTTGTGTTTTGATTTGATTTGAACCATTCAAATACAATTCTAAGGCCTCAAAACCAGTTTATAATCGTTAGACATGAAAAACTAGCCATTGGAAGGCAAGAGGGTCGAGTTTTGTGTTTGAAAAACTAGCCGTTATTATTTCCAAAACTCCAAGTGTTGACACTTCAACCTTGTGAGTTGACACTTAGGGTTAACACTTGCATTCCATGAGTCGACACCAAGTTTAAATTTCTTCAATGAGTCGACACCAACTCGCTTGAGTTGACACTCGACAACCGTGAGTTTGGTGAGTCGACACTTGACAACCATGAGTCAACACTTCAGGCAAGTTTTCAATTTCAGCAAGTTCTGTATCCAAAGATTCTCAAGCGATGAGCCGATCCTTGAGTCGACACTTGACTGGCATGAGTCGACACTTCAGCCATACCATTTGAAACACTTTCTATGTGCCGGCTTGAGTCGACACTTCCACTATCATGAATCGATACTTTGAGTCGACACTTGACTGAGATTTCTTCAAAACCATTGAACATCTACAAAATCAAGTTGTGCATCACTATTTAAGTCATTTCAAGCAGTCTTCAAGTTCTTAAGTTCATTAAAAGCTGGTCTTTCAATCATGGAAGGGACTTCTTCATTCTTTGAGAAGCAAACAAAACTTGTATAATTGGTGAGTACTTTTTTCTATAAAAACATACTTTAAAGACATAGTTAGTACTCAACTTATACTTAGGTATTTTGTTTATCATCAAAATTAATAATGGAGTCAACACCAAGAACCCCAAACTGAAGCTACTACCCCCACGAGGGTCATGGAAGAAGCCGAATTACCAACCAAAGACCGACTGATAGAAAAGTAGGCATACTTCATCAACAGATCAATTGGAGAAATGAAGCCAAAGAAGGTGCTCCTAAAAGGTACAAAAGCAATAATACCATATGCTTCTCCGATGATGACTTACAAGGAGTCCAAACTCCTCATGATGACCCTATTATAATCTCGGTTGTGATAGCCAATTATGATATAAGATGGATTCTGGTGGATAATGGAAGCTTCATGAAAGTCTTACTATATGATGCATTCCTTGGAATAAATTTGTCCAAAAATGAACTATAAAGATCTCTTATACCTTTGACTGGGTTCGAAGGCAACCATGTTGGAGTAGAAGGAAAAATAATACTACCAGTAACCATCGGCATATAACCATTTCAAAAAACACTCCCCATTAATTTTATGGTCATACAAATGCCATCAGCACACAATGCTATCTTGGGACGACCAGCTTTGAACAAGTTCCATGTCATAGTTTTGACCTACCATCTCCTGATATAGTTCCCCACTAAGAATGGCATTGGAGAAGTGAAAGGACACCAATGAGTTGCCATATAATGATTGATGATATAAGACAAACAATCTACTGACTCCATGACATTGGAACAACTGGACCCAAGAGATCGATTGGAAGAATGTGGAGAACTTGTGGAAAAGACTATTTTCGTACTACTGGCCAAAGATGACTTGATGAAAGTTATGTAGATTGGAAATTTTCTTGACAAAGAAATGGAGGCAAGGCTAACCCACTTTCTACGGAGCAACATCGATGTCTTCGCCTGGTTAGCTTTGAATATGCCTGGAATTTTAGTAGAAGTAATCACTCATCGACTGGAAGTCACCCTTGATCACAAGCCTGTCCGATAAAAGAAAAGGAATTTTGCTCCAGAAAGACAAAAGGTGATCGATAAAGAGGTAAATAAACTTCTCAAAGCCAGATTCATAAATGAAATACACTATCCTAACTGGTTAGCTAATGTCGTAATGGTTAAGAAAGTTAACCGCAAATGGAGAATTTGCATCGACTATACTAATCTTTACAAGGCTTGCCCGAAAGATAGCTTTCCTTTACCAAAGATAGACCAACTGATCGATGCCACCGCTGGTCATCAGCTATTGAGTTTTATGGATGCTTTCTCCAGATACAACTAGATACGAATGGATCTCGATGATGAAGAGAAGATAGCATTCATAATGGAGAAGGGGCTATACTACTACAAAATAATGCCATTCAGACTAAAAAATGCCGGGGTAACCTTTCAAAGGCTAATCAACAAGATGTTCGAAAAGTAAATTGAAAAGAACTTGGAGGCATATGTCGATGATATGATCATGAAGAGCCTCCAAAAAGTTGATCACATCAGAGATCTAGAAGAATCCTTTGATGCCCTGCGACGTCATCAAAAAAAGCTAAATCCGACCAAGTGTACCTTTGGAGTGACATCTAGAAATTTCTTAGGATTTCTCATCACCAAATGAGGGATAGAGGCCAATCTAGAGAAGATCCTAGCCATCCAAAGTATGAGACATCCTTCTAGTAAGAAAGAAATACAATAACTGACTGGAAGAATTATTTTTTTAACCCGATTCATTTCCTGGTCGGCGGAAAGATGTCTACCATTTTTCAAAGCCCTCTGCCAAACCAAAAGTTTCAAGTGGTCGGAAGAGTGCTAACTCACCTTCAAAGAATTAAAGAAGTATTTGGAAAGTCCTCCTATGCTTTCCAAACCTCAAGAAGGTGAAACTCTATAATTGTACCTTTCCATTTTGGATGAAGTAGTCAGCTCGGTACTTGTCAGAAAAGGAGCCAACAACCTACAAAAGCCAAACTACTATACTAGCAAGGTATTGCATGAAGCCGAAGTGAGGTATCCTAGAATACAAAACCTCATATATTTACTGGTGATTGCAACAAAATGTTTGCATCCCTACTTTCAATCCCATGCCATTGTAGTGTTGACGGACCAACCCTTGAAAGCCATCCTCCGATGTCCTGATACCTCAGGAAGGATAGCCAAATGGGTCATCAAGCTAGACAAATTTGATATCATATTCTAACCTAGATCGGCTATGAAGGTGTAGGTACTAGCAGACTTCCTAGTTGAGTATACGTGGGGCCAAGAAAATGGTCAATGAAGGATCGAAGATGAGGTAGTCACCATAAAAGATTTAGAATTCATGTGGGTACTTCACATGGATGGAGCCTCAAACTCTACTGGATGTGGAGCCGGACTTATATTGGCTAACCCCGATGGGTAAACCATGAAATATGCTCTTCACTTTTCCTTTCAAACTTCAAACAATCAAGCAGAATATGAAGTTCTCTTGGTAGGACCCAGAATCACCAAGGAATTAGAAATTTGGAAGATTAAAGTCTTCTAAGATTCCCAATTAGTGGTGAACCAAGTGAAAGGCAAATTTGAAGCTCGAGACCCTATTATGGCCAAGTACTTGAAAAAGGTACGAGATCTTCTATCTCAACTGAAATTCTTTTCAATATCTTATGTACCACGGACTATGTTGACTCCACTAATTGATTTTAATGATAAGCAAAATAGTTAAGTATAATTTGAGGACTAATGATTTGCTTTAAGTATGTTTTCAATGAAAGGATGCTCACAAAATTTGAAGAAGCCCAATTGTGTTAAAAAACCAAGTTTGAATGAAATGAATGAACAAAACGAGACTTGGACACTCAAAGAGTTGGTTGAATAGATGACAAAGGCAAATAAAAACATGTTTCAGCACAAGTTCAGTAATTTCTGTACCTTTTTTGATGATATGTCGACTCAAGATGTCGACACATGACATGATGTGTCGACACATGAAGATGGTGTGTCGACTTAGGCCGGTACGCAGTGAAATTTCAAATGACACAGATGATGTGTTGATACATGGACCATATGTGTCGACTCAAGGTATCAACACATGGATCAACACATCGCCTAAGAATTTCAAGTCACAGAACTTATAGAAGTTGAAGGAACAGTTGATGTGTCAACATACGGACCTAATATGTCGACTCAATTGAGAATATGTCAACTTAGCTGATTTTTCTAGAGAATTTGAATGGAACATTTTGAACTTGTGTCGACTCAAGAAGAACATGTGTCGACCTAATGTGTCGACACATGAAGAGGAAGTATCGACACATGGAGTTTTGACAATAGTAATGGCTAGATTTTTCAAGTGCAGACTCTCCTAAATGCCCTCCAATGGCTAGTTTTTCAAGTATAACGGCTAGATTTCAGTTTTGGGGACTTAGGAAGATATATAAAGGCTCCAAATCAAATCAAAAAGCAAGGAATTGAATATCCAAAAAGAGTTTAAAGAGAAAAGAAGAGAGAAGAGCCTTAACTCCTATTCATTCAAAGCTCAACCACTCTCAAGCAAAGAGAAGCCTTCCAAGCATTCAAAGCTATCAAGTGCATTAAAGATCATTCAATATTGGGCATTCAAAAGGCTTCAACAAGAGCAAAACAACACTACATCGAGCTACATCGACTTATTTACTTTTTATTAAAAGCTTACATTGTTTCTTTATTTCTTAATCTTTTATCTTGTAAAGGTTATTGGTTAGCCTATTAGAAAACTAAGTGAGGTTGTTGGTAAGCCTTGAAAACCAATTAGGTTGGTGGTTAGCCCGCAAAACCACTAAGGTTCTTGGTTAGCCCGGAAAACCTAGGGAGTTTTTTGGTTAGTCTTGTGAAAACCAATTAGGTTTTTGGTTAGCCCGTAAAACCAAGTGAGGTTGTAACTTGTCAGCCTTATAAAAATAAGTCGGGTTTTGATTAGTGAGCCCAGAAAACTAATTGGCTGTAATCATTGGATTATAGTGAATTCCCAAGGAGATCTTGGAGAGTGGATGTAAGTGCATTGTTGGCACCGAACCACTATAGATTGTTGTGTTTGTGATTACTTGTTCTCTCCCTCCTTGCTCTTTACTTTATTGCTTATTGCTTATAATTTTTACTGCACTTTTATATTAGAGCATTGCACTTTAATTTTAATACCTTGTTGAATTGAATTGCATATCTTGTCTTGTGAAGTTTGCTAATTATTTTATCAAGCTTAGCTTTAATTTTTTTTTAAGACTCAATTCACCCCCCCTCTTGGGTTGCTCTCTGGGCAACAAGTGGTATCAGAGCCTTGTTCTCAGTATATAGGCTTTACCGCCTTGAGTAAAGATCTATGGCAACCCTAATTGGTATTAGTGTAGTTGAAGGACAAGCCTCAAACAGACCTCCATTTTTTAATGGTGCAAATTACACTTATTGAAAAACTAGGATGAGAATTTATATGCATTCTATAGATTACAATTTGTGGAAAGTAGTTGATAAAGGTCCTCATGTTCCTTTGGTAGTGGTTAATGGTGTTTCCATCCCAAAACTTGAAGAGGATTGGGATGAAAATGACATTAAACAATCCGAGATCAATGCTAAGGCAATGAATCTCTTGTATTGTGCATTAGACCCTAGTGAGTTCAATAGGATATCTATATGCATGTTCGTCAAAGAAATATGGGACACACTTGAAGTTACCCACGAGGGTACCGATCAAGTGAAGAACACTAAGGTCAATATGTTAACACTATTCCGGATGGAACCAAATGTCTGATAATATCGTTTTACAAATATGGTAAATGCTATGCTTGGTAAAGTCATATCTAATGCTGATCTTGTGAATAAAATTCTTAAGTCACTACCAACATCGTGGGATCCAAAGGTGACCACAATTCAAGAGGCAAAAGATGTAGACAAGCTTCTACTTGAGCAGCTAGTCGGATCACTCATGACCTATGAGCTTAACTTGAAATAGAAATCAATGGACTTGGATAATAAGAAGAAGGGGGTCACTTTTAAATCAAATGTTCAAGAAGAATCCTCAATTGATGAGTCCGATGATGATAAAGAAGAAGAAGGTGAAGAAGCCCTCCTTGTCCAAAAATTTAGAAGATTCATGAAGAGGAGGAAGTTTCCCTACAAAAAGAAATTTCAATCCAAGGAAAAGGGAAAGGAAAAAGAAAAAGAGAAAGAAAAAGAAAAGAAGAAGGAAGTACCTATATGTTTCGAGTACAAAAAGCCCGGGCACTACAAATTTGATTGTCCTCTCCTCAAGAAATCAAGGAAGAAATTAAGAAAGAAAGCAATGATGGCCACGTGGAGTGATAGTGAAGACTCCAGTTTAGAAAAAGAGTAGACTAAAATTACAAATCTCTGCTTCATGGCACATCAGGATAACAAAGAGGTATGTTCTGACTCTGAAGTTGATTTTACTTTTGATGAGCTTAGAAGTGCTTTGGAAGAATTGATGCATGATTATAAGTTAGTAATATCTGAAAATAAGAAATTAAAAAAGCATGCTAATAGTTTCTCATTAGAAAACAATTCTTTACTTAATGATGTTAGTTTTTTGAAAACTAAGCTAGATGTTTTGGAAAAGAAGAATAATGCTTTAGCTATGAAAAATGAAGTTCTAAAAAGACCTAAACATGTTGTTTCCAACAATGATCTTTTAAAGAAAAACAAGGATTTGAAACTTGAAAATGAAAGATACAAAAATAAACTTGAGAAAATCAAACCTTTTTTTGATAAGTTCACCTTTAGTTCAGAAAAACTGAATTTACTTTTAAATAATCAAAGAGCAGTTTTCAACAAGGTAGGTCTAGAATATAAACCCCAAAAGAAACAAAAGTATTTCAAAAACTTTTTGTTCCTGCATCATCCAGTATCACTTGTTTTACTTGTAAAAAATTAGGTCATAAATCATATCAATGCAATTTTAGAAAAATCATATCTTTTGGTAAAGTATGGGTTCCAAAAGGAACCATTTTGAATGCTAACCCGAAAGGACCCAAGTTAGCTTGGGTACCTAAAAACAAAGCTTGATTTTATTGCAGGTGTGTCTTACAACCAAGGAAAACAAACGAATTTGGTATCTTGATAGTGGTTGCTCAAGGCACATGACTGGAGATGTGAAGCAATTCACTTCTCTTGAAGCTTTGAATGGAGGGAGTGTAACCTTTGGTGATAATGGTAAAAGTAAAATCATTGAAATTGGTAAGGTTCACATAACTCCTTCTAATAATATTAGTAATGTACTATAGTAGATGGTTTAAAGCATAATCTCTTAAGTATTAGTCAGTTTTGCGATAAAGGTTTTCAAGTAGTTTTCAAATCATCATATTGCATGATTTCTAGTCCAGATTTAAATGGAGTACAATTCATTAGAAAAAGGCATAGAAATATTTATCTTGTAGATCTTGATGATCTATCTTTACCTAGTGGAGAATGCCTTGTTGCAATGAATTCTACCAAAACAGAGACTAGTTGGTTGTGACATAGAAGGTTAGGGCATGCTAGTATGTACCTTATTTCAAAACTCTACAAAAAGAATTTAGTTAAAGATTTACCTGAAATTAGTTTTGAAAAAGATAGAATTTGCCAAGCATGTCAATTTGGAAAAAAAAGTCAAAACTTCTTTTAAACCAAAAGGTTTTATAACTACTAGCAGACCACTTAAATTACTCCATATGGATCTCTTTGGACCAACTAGAACATCAAGTCTAGGAGGCAAGAGATATGGATTAGTTATTGTGGATGATTTTTCGAGATTTACTTGGGTTTTCTTTTTAACACAAAAAGATGGATCTTTTTCCGTCTTCATAAAGTTTTATAGAAAAGTTTCAAATGAAAAAGGTGTTTCAGTCATTTGTATTCGTAGTGATCATAAAACCAAATTTGAAAATCAAGATTTCAAAAACTTTTGTAATGAAAAAGGCATAAAAAATAATTTCTCTGCACCTAAGACACCTCAACATAATGGGATAGTAGAAAGAAAAAATCATACTTTAGAAGAAATGGCACATACTATGCTTTGTGAAAACAATTTGCCAAGGTATTTTTGGGCTGAAGCTATAAATACAGCCTGTTATATTTTGAATCGAGTTTTGATACATCCTATTTTAAAGAAAACTCCATATGAGCTTTGGAACCAAAGAAAACCAACTTTGAAATATTTTCGAGTTTTTGGTTGTAAATATTTTATTTTGAACAATGAAAAAGATCATCTAGGGAAGTTCGATGCCAAGTCTGATGAAGGTATCTTTTTATGATACTCTATATCAAGCAGGGCATACAGAGTATTTAACAAATAGACTTTAGTTGTAGAAGAGTCAGTACATTTTGTATTTGAAGAATGTTCTAACAAGTCCTCAAGAAAAAGGGATACATTTGATGAATGTGCAAGTGCTGACAAACTTCAGAAGCTAACATTGGATGATCATGTTGGGTTTGTTGACCAAGGCGGAAACATAGATTTCAAAATTTTTATCTTATGAAATCTATACCAAACACTTTAGCCCTAGATCTCCTTAAAAAAAAAAATTAAAATATATATCATTCATATACATGATTTAAATATATATATGTAAGTACTAACCTGTACCGCAATATCCAAAATGCAAATCTCCACCAGGTGCCCAAATGTTCACCCTCCAATGGTGATCCTCACGGAGAAGAGATGAAGATAACAACTTCTTGTTCTTGGATCCTCTTCTTGAATTCTTTTTCAAGAATTCAATTCTTGGACTTATAGGCTGAAATTTTCTTTCTTGAAAATTCCCTTTCTCCCTTCTTTCCTCTTCTTGATCCTTTCCTCAACTTCAATCCTCGTAGAAAATTCTTATTTGAAGTAGAAGAAATATTAAGACAAGTAATGTCTTAATTCAAGAAAGAAAAGAGACCCTTCTTGTTTCTTTCCTTTATCGTTCAAGACCTTCCTCTTATTCTTGTTTAGGGTCAGAGTTTCGATAGAGGATACCTCTATAAGGGAAACATTACCCAACAAGAACAAGGGGAAGGAGTATTCTGGAGAGGAAGAAAATGAATCTGATCTCTAAATTATCTTACATGAAAACCCCCGAGAACCCAACCCTATTTATAGATATCAAAGGGGTGTCTTTTCAAAAACAAAGCAACCCTCTGCTATCCCAAGAATCATGTTCTTTCCATCCTCACGCGTCCCCTCAGATTTTTCATGCCTTTCTTGATTTATTTCAAGATTTTCCGATGAAGAAAAACCTCGGAAGAAACCTCAGAAAAGTCGCGATGTTCTGAGACGGAGTTGCGACCGAAAAGCAATGGATTTCTTCTAGCCATCTGATCTTGATCCAAGGGACTCCAGATGAGACGCCTAAAGAAAAGATTTCCACCCCCTCCCATCTGGTTTTCACGATAAAAGAAGTCCCCACGCGTGTGAAGAGGAGTCCACGCGCGTGGACTCTTCCTTTGGTGCGCGCGCGTGGGAAAGATGGCTTGGGCGGTCTTGGGAAAAGGGTTTAAATTGATTTTTAATTAATGGGTTCAGCCACGGGTTAGCCCAAAGTCCCAAAATTTAAATTAGACTCTAATTAGGTTCAATTAGAACCCAATTAAGCCCAATTCAGAACCAAATTCGAATCCAATTCGAATAGAAGTTGGGTCTGCAACACATGCTAGTGTGTTTGTCCTGCAAACATGATTTAATTCTAAATTAAATCCCTCATCGACTCTCTTTTGTGTGTGACCCATTGGGTTCCACATCTAGCCAGCAGTAGGTTCGAGTGCTATTTGACTTAATTCGGTTAGATCTCAACTAAGCTGATTTAGGTCAACTCAAGCTAGCTCGACTTGGTCAATTAGAATCTAATTCTAATTAACTGATTTAAATTATTATAATTTAATCATTTCTCTACAAGACAAGATTGACGTCTAGCAACGTATCATGTCTACCCGGAAGATATGAAATTTTGGTGGAATTACCAAAATACCCTTCAGTGGTAAGTTACCGGGCAATTCAGTCCTTTAATCAACTTACATCCTGGATATGATTATGGATATAGATACCTTGTAAAATCCAATTTTATATTCATCCCTAGCTCAATCCTTTTAATGATGATTCATTAATGAACTATTAGAAACTACTTCTAATGTTCATACTTTGATCAAAGATTTCCCGAATCATCATTTGATCGAAATTGGCTGGATGAAATATCCTCTTACTAGGGCTGATCAATTCCTTGTTGACCTATTCACAACCTTCATATACAATCCACCATATCCAGTATCACCTCATGCATATCTCAGTGTTATGATTGAGTGTGAACCAAAATGTGGATTCATGTATATAAGGTACCATGGCAGTCTCAGGTCAAAGGACCACATGCACTACTCCCACTATGAGAAATATCTATTGACAAACAGATAAGGTTCCATTAGATATTCTCAATCTGGATCTATTCAGTGAACTCATTCTCTAATGAGCACCCACATCCTAGTATTAGTGTCAAACACAAGTGACTGTGAGATCAGTCACCCTCATACATAGGAAGTGCTGATCTTTACCAGAAACATTGATCCCCTACTCAATGTCCCATTGACTAGGAATATTTTAGATTAGGGTTTTAAGGCTTTAGGTCTCACTGGTATGATCTCATCATAACCCTAGAACCATAGCCCTAATCTATGGAGTTCATCATATAATAATTAAGATACAGCGTATGATGAAAATAATGCCTTTATTGAATGATAATGTCAATACATTGATTTTTGGGATGGAAAAGGAAAAATCCCAACGAAATATAATATTTCAATTGGCCTTTAGGGCATAATCCTTTCATATCAAGCTCAACCAAATGAAGAGAATCAGGACAAGGGTGAGAAAGAAGACGACACTCCAATGCATCATGATCTACCTAAGGAGTGGAGGTATGCTCATGGACACCCTAAGGAATTAATTTTAGGTGATCCATCTAAAGGGATAAGAACTAGAGCTTCTATTAGAAATGAATGTGATTACATAGCTTTGTATCTCAAGTAGAACCAAAATATTTTGAAAAAGCTGAAAAAGATTCTAATTGGATCAATGCTATGCAAGAAGAACTAATACAATTTGACAGAAATAATGTTTGGACACTTATAGAAATACCATCTAATGTTTCTATTATTGGCACTAAATGGGTATTTAGGAATAAATTAAATGAAAATAGTTTTGTCATTAGAAATAAAGCTAAGCTAGTTGCTAAAGGCTACAATCAGGAGGAAGGGATTGACTTTGATGAAACTTTTGCTCCTATTGCTAGACTTGAAGCAATTAGACTATTGTTAGCTTTTGCATGTTTCATGCACTTCAAATTATTTCAAATGGATGTTAAGAGTGCTTTCTTAAATGATTTTATAAATGAAAAAGTTTTTGTTGAACAACCACCCGAATTTGAAAATCATGCATATCTTGATCATGTTTTCAAATTGCACAAAGCACTTTATGGATTAAAGCAAGCACCTAGAGCATGGTATGAAAGGTTAAGCAAATTTCTTATTGAAAATAAATTTTCTAGAGGAAATATTGACAAGACACTATTTTTGAAAAGGAAAGACAATGATTTATTGGTAGTACAAATATATGTTGATGAGATCATTTTCAGTGCTATTAATGAAACTCTTTGTCAAGAGTTTGTTAAGCTTATGCAGGATGAGTTCGAGATGAGCATGATGGGAGAACTCAACTTCTTTCTCGGACTCCAGATCAAGCAAACTTTTAATGGTATCTTCATTAACCAAGCTAAGTACACAAGAGAAATTTTCAAAAAATTTAGGATGGAGACTATTAAGTCAATAGATACGCCTATGAGCCCCTCATGTAAACAAGACAAAGATGAAAATGGTAAATCTGTGGATCAGAAATTATATAGAGGCATGATAGGCTCTTTACTGTATCTTACTGCTAGTAGACCAGATATTATGTTCAGTGTTTGCATGTGTGCTAGATATCAGTCTGAACCTAAGGAATCACATCTTATGGCTGTTAAGCATATTATTAGATATCTATCTGGCATTATTAGTATTGGTTTATGGTATGCAAGAAATTCTTCTGCTGAATTGATTGGATATTCAGATGCAGACTTTGCTGGTTGTAGATTAGATAGAAAGAGTACTAGTAGAACTTGCCAATTTCTTGGGATTAACATAATCTCATGGTTTAGCAAGAAACAAACTTCAGTTGCACTATCCATAGCTGAAGCTGAGTATATTACAGTAGGAAGTTGTTGTGCTCAAATGTTATGGATTAAGCAACAACTTGAAGACTTTGGAATCAAGTTGGCTAGAACTCCTATCAAATATGATAATACCAGTGCTATTTGCTTGACTAAAAATCCTGTTCAACACTCTAGAAGCAAGCACATTGAAATTAGACATCACTTTATTAGAGATCATGTTGAAAAAAAATGATATTTTGCTTAAATTTATATGTACTAAATTTCAATTAACTGATATTTTAACTAAACCTCTCTTAGAAGATCGATTCTATATGATTAGAAGAGAGCTCGGGATCATCAATCTCTTTGATTAAACTTTTCTCCAAATTTGACTCAAATTAGATCTATTCAACCCTTTTTTTGATAAATCATGATTAATCATTGATTATTTGACTCCAAATACATGTTACTTCAATTGATTTTGATCATTCAGTGAAATTTCAATTTTTCCAATTTTTAAGTCGATGTATCGACACATCATGAGTCAACACATCATGTGTCGACACATGCCCGATGGAAAACTAAAATTTTAAGGGTTTTCGAACCATTTTTCCCCCAAAATTCATTCTCCTCCAAGCTAACACCTCGATTCTAGGTATCCATACTATTCATCCTCCCATTTCTTGGTTTTTAGCCATGGATTTCTTGGATTTAAGACTTTGGTAGCCATTTTTGTTGGAAATCTTCTTAGGTTTTAGCTCCTAAACCCTAAAAACTCCATATTTCCACCGAAAACCTTGCCTAAACCTTGATTATTGACAATGGATCCTCGCAAACAAGTTGTTTGCTGACCACGTCAGTCACAGCATGAAGAAGAGCGGAGAACGAAGGCACGACACGAGTCTAGGGCTCTGGATCTGCCAGCATAACAGTTGTTTGCACCTTCTAGTCAGATGAGCTCCAAGACAGTGGTTGGAGGATGCCGAGTGGACTTCTCTTTCTTGGACCAGCAGAATTTTTGGATAGGAGAGTGGATCCGACATGCTGGTTTGGCATCCTTCTATTTGCTCAGCGAGAGATACTATCGTGGGCTGATGAGAGAGTTCTACGGATCACTTGCCTGTGGATTAGATGGCTGGATTGCTCGGGTCAGGGGACGAGATATTTCCATTTCAGCAGAGATTCTGAGTAGGATATGGGATATACCCATGACTGGATCAGTTTTGGACAGTCTGTTGGATAAAGTTAGTGGGCTCTGGTGTATTTTTGAGTCTGATATCTTACCAGAGGGAGCCACTGTTCCTGCTTCGAGACTGTCTAATGAGATGAAACTGCTACATCACATAGTTGCCTAGATTCTTCTATCGAAGACCAGTCAATTTGACTACATTGCCGAGCGAGAGCTGCTCGTGATGGTCTCCCTGATTCAGCGGACACCGATTTGTCTTCCTGTTCTGATGATCCATCAGATTACTGAGGTGGCGTCTAGCCAGCAACTCTGCTTGCCATGTGGCATGGGTTTGACAGTACTATTCAGAGAGTATGGAGTCAGCTTCCAGGATGAGCCTTATCGTACTTTGATCCATACTGATGTTTTTGACATCAGGTCATTGCATCGCATGGGTTATCACTTAGTCCAAGGCCAATGGACACGGAGGACATCAGGACAGGCCGAGGATGCATCTGACATTGATGAGGACAGAGCAGAGGAGGAGCAAATTTTTTTCGGTGAGGCTGGACCGAGCGAGACACAGCCTGAGACGGCAGCACAGCCAGCTCAGTCAGATCCTTCTACATCTGCCTAGCCATAGCCACAGCCAGAGCAGACGGAGACTCCTGGTATTTTAGATACTCTAGAGGACAGAGTCAGATGCATAGAGATCGATGTTTTCATCATGAGGCAGCATCTAGACATCTTTATTATTGAGACGAGAGAGAGCCACATTGGTCTTCGTGATGGTATTTCGACTCTTCTCTCAGCATTGTCCAGAGCTTCTACGAGTGCTCCTGTTGCAGACACAGTTCCTGCTCCTGTTGATGTACCTACTCCAGCACCAGCTAATGACATTGGTGATATTGATACTGGTGATGAGACTACTCTTGGAGATGGAGTTAGAGATACTATTATTGGAGATATTCATGGAGATGAGGTGATTGACTGCGACCAGTTTGATATTGATGATCTTATGTCAGAGCCAGTTATGGAGGTGACAGATGATGTGGCTGCGAGACCTGTTGATCCATCCTTCTCACCTGCTCCAATACCTGATCCATCCTCTCCTTCCAGATTGCTTGATCACACTTCAGTTCCAGTTTTGATTCCTATTCTTAGTCCTGTTATTGACCTACCTGTTACTGATCTACTTACTATTGATTCTCCTGACATTCATACACCTATCATTCAGACACCCACACTTGATACATCTATTGTACATACACCGATACTTTCTACAGCTGATACTATTGTTCTTGATACACCTGTATCATCAGTTGTTATACCTACTTTTGATAGTCCTACCCTTCATACTTCATCAATCATTCGAGAGCTTGGATTCTATACACCCGGCTTTCAGCATCTTGATTCAGGTCCCACTTTTGATCGTACTCCTGCTCCAACTGTTGCTAAGATGATTCACCCGATCAGTTCAATTCCTGTGGAGGACGTAGCTTCTACCTCTACTACTTTAGCCAGAGGTCGGACCTATATTCATCACAGAGGACGTGGACGTCATACCCCTCCTCAGCTGACCAGGACCAGACTTCGAGATCTTCGACCACGATGGCCGCGAGCTCGATCTTTCATTGATACCGGACCGATCGATATCGGTTCATCTTCTGATGACTCGATGGATAAGGATTAGGACATTGATGTATTTCTTGATAGTTTTATATTTCTAGACAGTTTACTCTCTTGCTTACATGTACTTTTATCTTTGTTATGTACTTGATGTACAAGTTCCTAACATATATGAAAAACCTTGTGTTTTCTTATTTCTATATCTTTGATGTCTTGAATTGCTTTTATACATTCAATGACTATACTTTGTCTTGTTTAATTCATTTCCCTTACTTCATACCTTTTTAATGATAACAAAAAGGGAGAGTAATTCATGATGTTATTTAAGTACAAATGTGTTTACTTCTCCAAACTAAAGGGGGAGTAGCTTTTACTTTTTGAAAACCTGAATTTATGAAAGGGGGAGCTTCACCTTTTATCAAAATAAATTTGATTCTCAAAATACCTCTTTCAATGTTTTTGAAAAGATTCTCTCAAATTTTGTTATGAATCATTAATTCAGGGGGAGCTTTGTTAATTGCTGAAACTTTCATTGTAAAAGTATCATGATACATGTTCTTATTGCATTTAAATGAATATCAAAGTTCTGGCTAAGTTCTGATACTCTCTATCTTTGAAACAAGCTCAAATTCTATCACTTGTATTTTGAATGATTATAATTTTCAGTAATGATTGACGCTTAATGCTTTCAATATTGTACATCTTGATCAATTCTCTTAAAGCTTTACTTTTAAAGCAATTTATACTTAAGAGTTTTGTCATCATCAAAAAGGGGAAGATTGTTGACTCTACTAATTGATTTTGATGATAAGCAAAATAGTTAAGTATAATTTGAGGACTAATGATTTGCTTTAAGTGTGTTTTCAATGAAAGGATACTCACAAAATTTGAAGAAGCCTAATTGTATTGAAGAACCAAGTTTGAATGGAATGAATGAACAAAACAAGACTTAGACACTCAAAGAGTTGGTTGAATGGATGACTAAGGTAAATGAAAACATGTTCCGGCACAAGTTCAACAATTTCTGTACCATTTTTGATGATGTGTCAACTCAAGGTGTCGACACATGACATGATGTGTCGACACATGAAGATAGTGTGTTGACTCAGGCTGGTACGTAGTGAAATTTTAAATGGCACAAATAATGTGTCGACACATGGACCTTATGTGTTGACTCAAGGTGTCGACACATGGATCTTATGTGTCGACACATGGATCAACACTTCGTCTGAGAATTTTAAGCCACAGAACTTATAGAAGTTGAAGGAATAGTTGATGTATCGACACACGGACCTAATATGTCGACTCAACTGAGAATGTGTCGACTCTACTAATTTTTCTAGAGAATCTGAATGGAACATTATGAACTTGTGTCAACTCAAGAAGAACATGTGTGACCTAATGTGTCGACACATGAAGAGGAAGTGTCGACACAGGGAGTTCTGACAATAGTAATGGCTAGTTTTTTCAAGCGCAAAACTCTTCCAAATGCCCTCCAACGGCTAGTTTTTCAAGTATAATGGCTAGATTTCGATTTTGGGGACTTGGAAAGATATATAAAGGCTCCAAATCAAATCAAGAAGCAAGGAATTGAATATCCAAAATGAGTTTAAAGAGAAAAGAAGAGAGAAGAGCCTTAACTCATATTCATTCAAAGCTCAACCACTCTTAAGCAAAGGGAAGCCTTCTAAGCATTCAAAGCTATCAAGTGTATTGAAGATCATTCAATCTTGGGCATTCAAAAGGCTTCAACAAGAGCAAAGCAACACTACCTCGAGCTACATCGACTTACTTGCTTTTTATTGAAAGCTTACATTGGTTCTTTATTTCTTAATTTTTTTATCTTGTAAAGGTTATTGGTTAGCCTATTAGAAAACTCAATGAGGTTATTGGTAAGCCTTGAAAATCAATTAGGTTGGTGGTTAGCCTACAAAACCACTAAGATTCTTGGTTAGCCTGAAAAACCAAGGGAGGTTTTTGGTTAGCCTTGTGAAAATCTAAATAAGGGAGTATTACCTAAAGACAAAGCCAATGTCAAGCAAATCCGTTGGATGGCTTTCCAATATGTTATCCTAGATGGAACTTTATATAAAAGATCCTTCACGCAACCCTTATTAAAATGTTTAAGGTCGTTAGACACCGAATATGCCCTGAGAGAAGTGCATGAAGGCATATATGGAGACCATTTAGGGGGCAGATCGTTAGCTTACAAGATAATTTGTCAAGGTTATTATTAGCCAACCATCCAGAAGGATGCAGTTGACTATGTCCGAAGATATGACCAGTGTCAAAGATATTCTAGCATCCAAAGTTGCCCTGCAAGCTAATTGACTCAACTAATAGCCCTATAGCCCTTGCACAATGGAGAATGGATATCTCAGTCCATTCTCTCTGGCCTGTGGACAATGGAAGTTCCTCATCATAGCCATCGACTACTTAACTAAATGGATGGAAGTCGAACCCCTAGCTCATATACTGAAGGGAAGGTTGAAAACTTAGTTAGGACTGCCATTATCTTTCGATTTGGAATCCCTTATGCCATCATCATCGACAATGGAAGGCAATTTGATAATCCTAAGTTTAAAGACTTCTATGCCCAATATTATATTATCCACAGGCTAACCTCTGTCTGTCATCCTCAATCCAATGGAAAAGCCGAAGTAACCAACAAGACGATTCTCCATGGTCTGAAGACTAGGCTGAACGATGCCAAGGGGCTTCGGGCCAAAGAATTGAACTCAATCCTTTAGGTATACTGGACAAGCCCCAGAATGGCTACTAGGAAATCTCCATTCAACTTGGCCTATGGCAATAAAGCAATTCTCTCGATGGAAGTCACTTTACAATCCCTAAAGATTGAAAACTTCAAAGAACCTAAAAATTTGAAGCACCGTAGGGCAAACTTAGATCTACTCCAAAGCACTAGACTTCAAGCTCAGAAGAAGATGGCTACGTATTGACAAAAGATCGCCAAATACTACAAGTCCAGGATAAAGGAGTGAACCTTCCGACCTCGAAACCTAGTATTGCAAAGGTTCGAAGTATCTAGGCCGATGGTGAAAGTTTAAAAGGCATAGCAAGTAGACAGACTATATTTTAAAACTATTTTAAAGTACAGCACAATGAAAGACTTGGTAGATCGATCATGTCAATCTACCAATCTGCCTGTAATAGGATTTGACATAATAAAAGTGCATGTAGAGATATCAAGAGCAAAGAAAAGGAAAGGGTACGTTATCTTTGACCTTTGGATGCAGGTGATGAAGAGACGCTAAGCCACACAAATGTCTGACCTCTATGGATAGTTCACACCAGGGCTCGATCCCAATCAACTTCCTTGGAGTGCTAGCTTCTCGGGATCCTTGAGGCCAAACTTTTCCTTCCTTGGACCTACAAGACTTTCTTGAAGCCGCCAGGAAAATCTAGTTGGAGGACAATGGGAGAAGTAGAAGTGGAACCCTTCTCAACTAACTCTTTCTTCCTAAATGCTAGCTTGATAGCTAGATAGGCTCACGCCCAAAACTTTAATTATCTTAAACCCGACTCTTAGGATACCTTACCTTCCTTTCTATGAAAAGCTCAGCAAAAGTCAAACTCAACTTCATTTTGCTGCCCCTACAAAGACACCTATTTATAGTAGCAGCAAAGAGAGAGAGAGATATGGAAGGAGGAGTGATTGGGGAAAGGGTTAAGGGTTGAACCAAATTAGCTCTAGGTTTATATAGGAGAAAATTTTGATTCCAAATAATGCATTCCATAAAAACCTTAGAGCCAATTTTAGTTAAGATTTGAAATTTGAATTCAAAATTCAAATTTGAATCTTTTAAAGGAAAGTGAGCATAACAAATCAAATCTAATTTGATCCAAAGCCAAATCATATTTGGCTTGATCCATCATATTTCAATCATATTACAAATAAGTCCTCCAAAAATTTACTAATCGAATTAGTGAAAAATTCTTGTCACAGCCAAGTGTCGACTCATGGAAATGTAGATATTTGGATCATGGTCAATCATATTGACCCCATAGTTATGATTGCACCGATAAAGAGGTGATTTACCTATAGACACATGGCAAGATTGTACTGGGAAAATATGGAATGATTGAATCGACAAAGAGGTGATTTACCTATAGACATATGGAAAGCAATGAAGGTAAAGCTTAAGGAGAAATATCTATCATTCTCATACGAACAAAAATTATTGGATCAATGGCAAAAGTTGACTCAAGGTGATAATCAGTGGCTGACTACATAGCCAAATTTGACGAGTACATTATGAGGTGTAGTGTAGTCGAATCAGAAACTATTACCTTATCAAGGTTTAGAGCTAGCTTAAATGAGGATATCTAGAGGGAATTATTCTTGAGAGAAGTTAATGACTTAGAACAAGCCTACCAGATTGCTAGGGATTATGAACGATTTCAAAGAAAACCTATTCTCCGCCAATCTAAGCCTAGTAGGTTTAATGCCCCTGGAAATAGACCTAGCATGAATCGATTCCCAAATAGCCGACTTAATCCTACCTCCCAACCAGCTCATAGGAAAGAAAAAGGAAAGGCACCCATAGTTCAAAGAGATGGGAACCCAAATACACTATGTTTTAGGTATCGTAAAATAGGTCATTTTGCTGCTGAGTGCCCAATACGAGCTTTACATATAGAAGAGTGTGAAGAAAAGAATTTAGAAAATATTGAAGAATTTGAAGAAGAAATCTATGAAGCTGAGGAAGATTTGGTAGAACAATATGAAGGTGATGAAGAGCCTATAGAGTCATCTAATATACTAGGTGTAGTTAGGTGTATTCTAGCTCAGACCAAGAAGAATGAGGACTGGCATAGAATGACTATCCTACAGACCTTCATTAAGCTAGGAGACAAAGTATGTAAGATTATTATAGATAGTGGAAGTTGTATGAATGCCATATCTACCAATGCTGTTAAGAGCTTAGGCTTACCCATAGTACCACATCCTAGCCCATATAAGGTATCCTAGATTGATGCGACATCTATTCTCATTAGATTACAATGCCAGGTCCCAATCCAAATTCAATCCTACCAAGAGAAGGTATGGTGGATGTGATTCCAATGGGGGTTAGTAGCATTATATTAGGCAGACCATGGTTATATGATAATGATGCTACCCTCTTTGGTTGGACAAACTCATGTTCTTTTAAACACCATGAAAAGAGAATAGTGATCAACTCGACCCCATCCAAAGATAATACCAAAAGAGGGTCTAGTCATTTGAGAGAGAAAGAAATAGTATTGAACCTAATTACTACTAAAAAATTAGAGAATGAAATTATTAAAGGTTCAACAGTCTGGACGCCGACCGCTAAAGAAGTTCGTGATGAACTACAAAAGGAACACCCTAAGGAGATCTTAGAGTTTCTTAAGGAGTTTAAGGATGTGTTCCCAAAAGACCTCCCTGATAGCTTACCTCCGTTAAGGGACATACAACATGCTATAGACTTAGTCCCAGGAGCTACCTTGCCGAATCTACCCCATTATAAGATGAACCCTACTAAATATAAAGAATTATAGAGGCAACTTGAGGATCTTCTTAGGAAAGGATTTATTAGAGAAAGCTTAAGTCCTTATGCCATTTCAGCTTTCTTGACTCCCAAGAAGGATGGCACTTGGAGAATGTGTGTCGATAGTAGAGCCATCAATAAGATTATAGTGAAGTATAGATTTTCAATACCCTGACTTGGGTGACATATTAGACATGATGGCTAGTGCTATCATATTTTCAAAGATAAACTTTAAAAGTGGCTATCATCAGGTTAGAATTAGGCCCAGGGATGAATGGAAGACTGCATTTAAGACTAAGGATATTTTATACGAATGGTTGGTGATGCCTTTTGGCTTATTGAATGTATCTAGTACTTTTATGAGGATTATGACTCAAGTTCTGAAAGCATTTATTGGAAAATTCATAGTGGTATATTTTGATGACATCCTCATATATAGTAAAAATAAGAAGGATCACTTAGACCATCTTTAACAGGTATGTGAAGTTCTTAGAGGAGAAAATCCTTATGCAAATTTGAAGAAATGTAGTTTTATGACCCCAAGGATTATTTTTTTAGGTTTCGTAGTGACTGTTGAAGGAGTATCTGCTAACCCCGAGAAGGTTAAATCTATAGTTGAGTGGCCTACCCCTAAGAATGTACATGATGTTCGAAGTTTTCATGGTTTAGCAACATTCTATAGGAGACTTATTTGAGGGTTTAGTATGATTGTTGCATCTATAACTGATTGTATGAGGAAAGGAGCTTTTGAATGGTCTAAAGATGCTGATAGGGCCTTTCATGACATTAAGGACAAGATGACCCAAGCCCCAATTCTAAGGTTACCAGATTTTTCAAAAGTTTTTGAGGTTGCTTGTGATGCCTCAGGGATAGGAATTGGAAAAGTCTTGAGTCAAGAGAATCACCCGGTTGCTTTCTTTAGCAAGAAATTAAATGATGCTAAATTAAAATATTCGACTTATGATAAGGAATTATATGCAGTGGTTCAAGCACTTAGGTATCGGAGACACTATTTGTTACCACAGGAGTTTATACTTTATTCTGATCATGAAGCACTTACATTCCTTAACTCACAAAAGAAATTAAATCCTAAGCATGGAAAATGGGTTGAATCAAGCCTATACTTTTGTTTTGAGACACCAATCGGGTACTGAGAACAAGGTTGATAATGCGCTTAGTAGACAATTTATACTCTAAAGTTATGTTAGTACTAAAGTAGTCTAATTTGAAAAGTTAAAAGATGAATATGAAAATTTCTCGAACTTTGGTGAAATCTATAAGGCAGTTAAACAAGGACCATCTAGT
The DNA here is from genome assembly GCA_021397845.1 of Areca catechu. Lineage (NCBI taxonomy): Eukaryota > Viridiplantae > Streptophyta > Magnoliopsida > Arecales > Arecaceae > Areca > Areca catechu. The sequence goes on from CM038041.1 coordinate 76,402,380, forward strand.
TCATATAGTGAGTATACTATTCAAGATGGTTATCTTTTTCGAGAAAGTAAGCTATGTATTCCTAATACTTCACTTAGAGACTTCTTGATTTAGGAAACACATGCAGAAGGTTTAGCTAGACATTTTGGTAGAAATAAGACAAATTTAGCACTAGAAGACCAATTTTATTGGCCAAATCTTAAAAGAAATGTTGCTCAAATAGTAGCTAGATGTTGAACTTGTGATGTTGCCAAATAGCAGAAGCAAAACACTAGCTAATACACTAGCTAATACACCTTACTTCCTATACTAGATTGTCCATGGTAAGATCTTAGCATGGACTTTGTTCTTGGATTACCTAAAACCATTAGGAGAAATGATTCTATATTTCTAGTGGTTGATAGGTTTTCAAAGATGGTACATTTTCTACCATGTTTTCAAAGATGGTTGATGCTTCTAAGGTAGGCAAGTTATTTCTGAATGAAGTAGTTAGACTACAAAGTTTACTTAAGACCATAGTATCTGATAGAGATGTACGATTCACCAGTTATTTTTGAAAAATTCTCTGGCACTTATTAGGGATGAAACTTAAATTTTCTACTTCTTATCATCCTCAAATAGATGGCCAGACTGAAGTAGTGAATCACAGTCTAGGAAACTTACCAAGAAGTTTAGTTAGAGAGAATATTGCTAATTGGGATCTATTACTACTTAGGGCTGAATTTGCATATAATAACTCAGTTAATAGGTCCACCGGGAAAATCCCTTTCGAAATTGTTCATGGGTATAAACCTAGAAAACCTTTAGATCTCATTCCTTTATCCATGCATGAACGCATCTCAGAGTCTACTAAGTCATATGCTGAGCATGTTAGAGAGTTGCATAAAAAAATAAGTAAAAAAATTAATGAAAGAAATGAATCTTATAAACATATGGCTGATTCTAGAAAAAGACTCAAAGAATTCAATGAAAGAGACTTTGTCATGGTCAGGCTACGACCTGAACAGTTTCCACCTAGGACCATGAAGTACTTACATGCCCGTAGTACTGAACCATACAAAGTAATTAGGAAAATTGGATTTAATGCCTACATGCTTGAGTTACCACCTGAACTAGGCATTAGTTCTACTTTCAACATTTCAAACCTTATAGAGTATAGGGAGTTAACGTTGATTCCTAATGAGCCTTTTGGGCCTGATCCAATCCTTGAGAGTGGGCCAACCCACGTGTGTCCACCTGCCATACTACCAGCCCAGAGAGATAGGATCGAGCAGATTTTGGACGACAAGATTATCGCTACTCGAGACAAAGACTATCAGCGATATCTGGTTTGTTGGCAAGGATGATCCAAAACTAATGATTCTTGGATCACCAGAGAGGACTTGCAAAGAATTGACCCAGACTTACTAGAGCATTATCATAGCAAGGTTGACCCATATCGACAGGGTCGAGTTCCTCCCACCCGGGAAGAATTGGTGCGGACACCAGGGCCAGAAGAAAATGACAGGTCGAACCCATATACCTGTGGATCACCTATGAATGAAGCCCTAAGCCCAAACCCCAGATCACTTGTAGATAGTTATCTTAAATTTTATTATTTTAGCTTAGGTGGATTTAGCCCTAAACCCCAAAATTGAGTCCCTGTAAAAACCCCTGGACCCAAAGTTAAGTTTGTAAAAAAATCCAATTTCAATTGGATTATAAATTCTATTATAATTGTCTAGTGTTAGTTAGCCCTTTTTACCAATTAGGGTTTTGTATATAAATCCTATTTAGTAGGTTGTGTCAAAACCTATTTAAACCCTTTGGGCCAAACCCTATTTACCAAGTTTATTTAGTTGGTTATGCCTTTTGATCAATTTGATCAAGTTGGGCTTTAATTAATTAATTGGTTAAGTCTTGTAATTGTTAGTTGAGTCCTATAGTACAAGAGGGGACCCAAGTTAAGACCCATGTAACTCTTTGTGCTAGCTCAAATCAAATCATGTGACTCCATGTGCAATCCAAGTCAAGCCATGTGCCGCTTCATCTTGGATACCCAAGTCACTCGCCACATGTCATCTTGCTACCATGTCATGCCACATCATCAGCCTATGTCACATGCCACAAGTTTGGACATCATCACATAACATGTTTGGACATCATTTGCCACCTCATCGGGACAACACCACAAGCCATCTCACCTACCATAGTCGGCCACATGGAGAGGAAAGTTGATGCCACTTTAAGAGGAGTAAACCAGAAGGAATCCTAGCCAAGTTAGCACCCACTCTTTCTCATGTTGTTGCCAATTCCAAGAGGGAGACGCCACTTAGCTTCTCATCGCCCATCTCAATGTAATTCTGTCTCAAGGGGATACCAATCAAGAAGAGGACCAAGGAAATTTCTTACTTTAGAGTTCAAGCTACTCAAGTTCCAAATTCAAGAATCCAGCAAGAACGCTTGAGTTTTCTTTCTATACAAATTGGAGAGTCCACTATCATACAGGAGCTCTCATCATCTAAACTCCAGAGACCACCATTCATGGATAACCAATGAACCAATCTTGGCCACACACCATCATCCATCAAGATCACCCATAAAGAATGAAGTCCCTCTCATTTTGGCACCCAAGCATGGATGAAGTCCCAGGGATATCAAACTCAAGAGTCATGACACCAGAAGAAGGAATTCAAGGAGTTGCTGCCTAAGAAGAATTAACTCTACTCTTTATATCCCTTACAACTCATGTTGGTGGTCTATAAATACCACCATTAATCTCCCTCATAAACACAATTATTATTCATCAAATTAAAAAGACATTATGTCAAATTTCCTTTGTTGTGTGCATCGTGGGGTGTGAGGCCCTTCTTTTGTTCTTCAGAGCATCGCGGGGTGTGAGGCTCTACATATCCAACAATCGAAAACCCTAGCCACTATCTTCCTTCTCTTCCCTTCCTCCTTTTCCAACTTCTTCCTTTTCTTTCTACAACCATCTAATTTAAGTTTCTTTTGAGTGATTGCAGGTGATCAAGGATTCAAAGTCAGGGTGTTCTTTCCTTGGAACCAACATCATGGAAGTTCGAAGCCCGAAGATCGACCTTCTTGAAGCCCTGCCGCAAGTTCCTTGAGAGTCCTGTCGGATTCACACCAGAGGGATATAATCTTCATTGGTAAATTTAAATACCCATCCCTACTCTTTAATTTTTGATTTCTTGATAAGTAAAACCCTAGTTTAAGGTGATTTCCTAATCATCAAGTCCTGTTCCTAATTAGTTTTGCTTGATTTACTTTGCGGACTTTAAAACTAGTTGACTAGTCTAGTTTTATTGAATGATTTGAGTCTCAATTTTTAAAAGATTTTTAATATTGCTTCTTAATCTCTAATAATTAGATTTAAAATTAGTAATTTAGTTTTTGCATATTATCCCGCATCAATTTCATTGGCTCGTTCACCTTTTCCAGTAAAAGATGATTTTGTCATCTTTCCAAGAAGACAGGACTTACAGGTTGATAGCGAATCACATTTACTAATCTCGAGAAGACCCTTACTTTTCAACCTGTTTATCCTGTTCTTGTTGATATGACCTAGCCTACAATGGCATAGATATTCTTCACTGACATTATTTATTTTAGGGCATTTGCTAGATGTGTACATTACACTAATAGATCGCGATAGTATATAAATGCCAATATTCATGTATCCATTCATCATAACATAACCATTCCAAATAATTTTGCAAATGTCATTCTTTATTGATAGTTCATAACCATACATAGCCAACTGGCCTATAGAAATGATATTCAAAATGAAAGACGGATAATAATGACACTCATTCAAAATGATTGGACAAGACTCGAAAACTAATTTGAGGGTTTCCAACACCAAGACTAGAACTTGGCTTCCATTTTTCATGTTCAAGGATCTCTCGCCATCGTCGAATCTCCTACTAACTTGAAGTCCCTGCAAAGAATTATAAATGTGAACTGGACATCCAGTATCCAATACCCAGTTAGCAGTATCGTAGATAGAGAAATTACAAGGTATTATCATATAAATACCTTATCCAGCACTGCCCTGCTGCTTCCTCTTCTTGGACCTGTTCGGGTCAAGGGATGCAATATGAAGAGGATAGTTTCTCTTCCAATGACCATGCTTCTTACAGAAGAAGCACACTGCCTGGTTCTTATCAGCCTTCACCTTCTTGACCTGACTGGACCCAAAAGCATTTTGCACCTTCTTTCCTTTATTTCTCTTTTTTTCTTTTTTAAAGGGATAACTTCCTGTAGAGGATTCTTCCACTAGATTTACCATCCCTTTATTGAGTTGGTTGTCTTTCTCATAAGTCTGCGTAACTCCAACAGACCATGGTAGTTAATTGCAGGCTTATTCATTCTAAAATGATTGAGAAAGTCTAGATAAGAAGAGGGCAGGGAATTCAGTATCGCATCTTTTCCAAGATGTTCATGTGAGGGACATCCGAGCTTGCCCAAGTGCTCAATCATCTCGACATATACAATACATGATCAGTGACTGAGGCCCCATCAAACATCCGTGCATTGTAGATACCACAGGAGACCCTGTACCTCTCAATGCCATATGGTGTATCGAATGACTCCAACTTTTGAAGGATCTTCTTTGGCTAGGCTTCCTCGAATTTATGACTGAACTCATCGTTCATCACTGCCAACATGATGCATTAGATAGTGGTCCTATCAAAGAGCCACTTATGATAAGTATCTCTGATGGAACCCCGAGCATTAAGAGCAGGGATTTTAGGTACCAGATTCGATATCACATATAAGATCCGTTCATGCTCCAGGACAATCATGAGCCTTCGATACCAGTTATTGAAGTTGGGATCCTTGAGCTTCTCATTATCAAGAAGAGATCGGAGTGACAAGTTGGTAGATATCTGAAAGGAAGAACAAAACTTATTAGTGTATATGAATTATTAACCCAAAGACATGGAGTTTAGTTTAAAGTCCCTCCTACTATTTTTTTCAGACTGGTAGCCTCTACCTCCAATTCGAGGAATTATTTTAATTTCTTAGTGGGTACTAGAACCCAAAAGATAACACATGAGCCCGACTTTGGCCGACCCACCCATGCACATCTAAAGGTAGATTCTTTAACTGAGTACTTCTCCAAGTAACTTCTAGTATTTAGATTTTGCCCCAAGATGCACTTCAATCGGCCTTTGGGCCTCCTATTGAAGGTCCCAGTTAGGTCCAACAATTAACATGAGAAAATTAAATGCTTCCAACCAATAAATAGTCAAGCCCGACTTTGGCCGGCCAACCTGACCATCGTTAAGAGAGTTGCACTGAGCCATCATATTAGGAATAGTAATTTCAAAAGCCTGATGAATACCCGATCTTTGGACCAGTCGATGAGCACCTAACTATTGGACCCATTATCATTCCACTTAATCAAAGGCTAGGACTTAGTTATCCCCGTAACTTCATCCTTTTATGGACCTAATAATTTAGAGGGTTTAATTTTAATGTGATAGATGAAATAGATAGGAAGACATGGATCAACCTCCCACTGATAACATAAAAGAGGGTTTTAGAAACTAATGATCTATGTGATGGGGGACAAGGCTAGGAGGATCGTTGGGGAGCTAAGAAGTCTCCTGAGATTAGGGTCAAGAAGGGGATAACTAGGGCCTCACACCCCCCGATATTTCAAAGAACAAAGGAAAAGGGCCTCACACCCCGCGATGTTCCGAAGAACAAAAGAAAAGGGCCTCACACCCCACAATTTTTTGAAGAATAAAGGAAAAGGGCCTCACACCCCGCGATGCTCGAAAGCAAAGGAATAGGGCCTCACACCCTGTGATGCTCAAAAGTGAAGGAATAGGGTCTCACACCCCTCGACGCCCAATGGTGAAGGAAAAACGGGCCTTACACCCTTCCCATGCAGGGTGAACAAAAAGAAATACACTTTTTTAAACACTAATCTTTATTGACCAATTTTTTTACAAATAACTGAGATGGTATTTATAGATTTTCCAACCCTCTACAAGATTAAGATGAAACCTATCCCAATCCTAACAAACTTCAAACTAATAATCTAATCTAAAACAAACTTGAAATTAAAACAACTTCAAACTAATCAATACATCCAGATTAAAAAATTTAAATATAACCCAAATTCATCAAGATCTGTCCGTGCTGAGCTGCTCTGAAATCTATGCAGGCATGATAACTGTGCAGAAATCTTCTTGCTCTGAAAAACATGTAGCTTTGAGAATCATGCAAAGTTGTTATGGCTGCTCTGAGATCTATGCAGAAAAACTCCTCTCTGTGACTGTGGAACAGAAGGGGCGGTGGATGGAGAAGAGAGACTTATGGGAGACTTCGTCGATGACAGTGCTGGGGAAGGAGGTGGCATGGCCGGCATTGGCACGGTGGTGGCACGGTCGATGGTTGGAACAGGCTTGCGGAGGTTGCCCATAGTGGTCTGATCCACCATGAGCTTGGCCCACAGATCTGGCCCCTGGAAGATCTTCGCAAAAGGCGAGTCCCCCTAAGGTGGGGTGTAATCATGGGTGTCGATGGGAAGTGGATGGGTCGGTGACTCCCTGGGGATGGCTGTGATGACATGGGGCGCAGACCACGGAGATCGGACGACAAAATATGTCTCCAACGGCTGTGGAGACGGTGGGAGGGGAAGATCCGGTGGCGAAGACGGTGGCCTTGTCGTCGACAGTGAGGCGGAGGATGAACAAATGGCAGGTCTGGGCGATTGATGGAGGAAGAAGATGACAGGGATAACCTAAGGATAATTTAGGGATAAGTCTGGAATAAAATGGGAATAGTGGGGATAGGTGGAATAGCTAGAATAAGAAAATATAAAATAAAATAAAAAAATCTAGGAGAAAAAAGAAGAAACCTCAATGGGTTTTAATGTCCCCATCATTTTCTTGGGGTGGAAAAAACTCGACTCCGTCGAGTCAGGCTCGTTGCTGCAACTCTCTTTTTTATTCTTTTCTTTTTTTCTCTAACCCTAATCCTATCCCGCTCTGATACCAAATTGATGGGGGACAAGGCTAGGAGGATCATTGGAGAGCTAAGAAGTTTCCTGGGATTTGGATCAAGAAGGGGATAACTAGGGCCTCACACCCTGCGATGTTCTGAAGAACAAAAGAAAAGGGCCTCACACCCCATGATGTTCCGAAGAACAAAGGAAAAGGGTCTCAAACCCCGCGATGCTCGAAAGCGAAGGAATAGGGCCTCACACCTCGTGATGCTTGAAAGTGAAAGAATAGAGTCTCACAGCCCTCGATGCTTAATGGTGAAGGAAAAATGCGCCTCACACCCTCCCCATGCGGGGTGAATGAAAAGATATACTCTTTTCTAAACACTCATCTTTATTAACCAATTTTTTTACAAATGACTAAGGATGGTATTTATAGACTTTCCAACCCTCTACAAGATGAAGATGAAACTATCCCAATCCTAACAAATTTCAAACTAATAATCTAATCTAAAACAAACTTGAAATTAAAACAACTTCAAACTAATCAATACATCCAGATTAAAAAATTTAAATATAACCCAAATTTATCAAGATCCATCGATGCTGAGCTACTCTAAAATTTGTGCAGGCCTGATAACTCTGCAAAAATCTTCTTGCTTTGAAAAATATGTAGCTTTGAGAAGCATGTAAAGTTGTTTCAGTTGCTCTGAGATCGGTGTAGAAAAATTCCTCTCTGTGACCGTGGAACGAAAGGGGCGGCAGACGGAGAAGAGGGACTTGTGAGAGACTTCACCGGTGCCAGCACTGGGGAAGGCGACGGCATAGCCGATGGCTGGGGAAGGCAGCGGCACGGTCGGTGGCTGGAACTGGCTTGCAGAGGTCGCCACCGATGGTCGGATTTGCCATGAGCTTGGCCCACATATCTAGCCCCTGGAAGATCTTCCCGAAGGGTGAGGCCCCCTGAGGTGGGGCACAGCCGTGGGCGTCGACGAGAGGTGGACGGGCCGGCGGCTCCCGGGGGACGACCGTGACGGCATGGGGCACGGACCATGGAGATTGGACATCAAAATAGGTCTCCGGTGGCTTTGAAGATGGTGGGAGGGGAAGATCCGGTGGCGAAGATGGTGGCTTTATCGTTGGTAGTGAGGCGGAGGATGAAGAAATGGTTGATCTGGGTGATGGATGGAGGAAGAAGATGACAGGGATAACCTAGGGATAAGTTGGGGATAAGTCTGGAATACAATGGAAATTGCAAGGATAGGTGGAATAGCTGGAATAAAAAATATAAAATAAAATAAAATAAATCTAGGAGAAAAAAGAAAAAATCTCGATGGGTTTTGATGTCCCCATCATTCCCATGGGATGGGAGAAACTCGACTCCGTCGAGTCAGGCTCGATGCTGCAACTCTCTTTTTTTTTCTTTTCTTTTTTTTGTAACCCTAATCCTCTCCTACTCTGATACCAAATTGATGGGGGACAATGCTAGGAGGATTGTTGGAGAGCTAAGAAGTCTCTAGGGATTAGGGTCAAGAAGGGGATAACTAGGCCCTCACAACCCGTGATGTTTCGAAGAACAAAGGAAAAGGGCCTCACACCCTGCGATGTTACGAAGAACAAAGGAAAAGGGCCTCACACCCTGCGATGTTCCGAAGAACAAAGGAAAAGGGCCTCACATCCCGCGATGCTCGAAAGTGAAGGAATAGGGCCTCACACCCCACGATGCTCGAAAACAAAGGAATAGGGTCCCACACCCCTCGACACCCAATGGCGAAGGAAAAATGGGCCTCACACCCTCCCCATGCAGGGCGAATGAAAAGAAATACTCTTTTATAAACACTCATATTTATTGACCAATTTTTTTATAAATGACTGAGGGTAGTATTTATAGACTTTTCAACCCTTTACAAGATGAAGATGAAACCTATCCCAATCCTAATAAACTTCAAACTAATAATCTAATCTAAAATAAACTTGAAATTAAAACAACTTCAAACTAATCAATACGTCCAGATTAAAAAATTTAAAGATAACCCAAATTCATCAAGATCCATCCATGCTGAGCTAATCTGAAATCTGTGCAAGCTTGATAACTGTGCAGAAATCTTCTTGCTCTAAAAAACATGTAGCTTTAAGAAGTGTGCAAAGTTGTTTTGGCTGCTCTGAGATATGTTCAGTAAAATTCTTCTCTGTGACCATGGAACGGAAGGGGTGGTGGACGGAGAAGAGGGACTTGCGGGAGACTTCGCCAGTGCCAGCACTGGAGAAGGAGGTGGCACAGCCGGCGGCTGGAACAGTCTTGCGGAGGTCACCCACGGTGGTCAGATCCACCGTGAGCTTGGCCCACAAATCTGGCCCCTAAAAGATCTTCCCGAAGGGTGAGGCCCCCTGAGGTGGGGTGCAGCTGCGGGCATCGACAGGAGGTGGACGGGCCGGTAGCTCCCGGGGGACGGTCGTGATGGCATGGGGCACGGACCACGAAGATCGGACGGCAAAATAGGTCTCCAACAGCTGTGGATATGGTGGGAGGGGAAGATCCGGTGGTGAAGACAGTGGCCTTTTCATCGATAGTGAGGCAGAGGATGAATAAATGGTAGATCTAGGCGATGGATGGAGGAAGAAGATGATAGGGATAACCTAGGGATAAGTTGGGGATAAGTCTGGAATAAAATAGGAATAACGGGGATAGATGGAATAACTGAAATAAGAAAATATAAAATAAAATTAAAAAAAACCTAGGAGAAAAAAGGAAAAACTTCGATGGGTTTTGATGTCCCCATTGTTCTCTTGGAGTGGGAAAAACTCGACTCCGTCGAGTTAGGCTCGATGCTGCAACTCTCTTTTTTTTTCTTTTCTCTTTTTCTTCAACCCTAATCCTCTCCCGCTCTAATACCAAATTGATGGGGGACAAGGCTAGAAGGATCATTGGAGAGCAAAGTAGTCTCCTAGGATTATGGTCAAGAAGGGGATAACTAGGCCCTCACATCCTGCGATGATTCGAAGAACAAAGGAAAAGGGCCTCACACCCCATGGCACTCGAAAGTGAAAGGATAGGGCCTTACACCCCGCGATACTTGAAAGCGAAGGAATAAGGTCTCACACCCCTCGATGCCCAATGGCGAAGGAAAAATGGGCCTCACACCCTCCCCATGCACGGCGAACGAAAAGAAATACTCTTTTCTAAACACTCATCTTTATTGACCAATTTTTTTATAAATGACTGAGGATGGTTTTTATAGACTTTCCAACCCTTTCAAGATGAAGATGAAACCTATCCCAATTCTAATAAACTTCAAACTAATAATCTAATCTAAAATAAACTTGAAATTAAAACAACTTCAAACTAATAATCTAATCTAAAACAAACTTGAAATTAAAACAACTTCAAACTAATCAACACATCCAGATTAAAAAATTTAAAGATAACCCAAATTCATCAAGATCCATCCATGCTGAGCTGCTCTGAAATCTGTGTAGGCCTGATAATTATGCAGAATCTTTTTGCTCTGAAAAACATGTAGCTTAAAGTTGTTTTGATTACTCTAAGATCTGTGCAGAAAATTCCTCTCTATGATCGTGGAACAGAATGGGCAATGGATGGAGAAGAGGGACTTGCGAGAGACTTCGCCGATGCCAGCGCTAGGGAAGGAGGCAGCACGGTCGGCGGTTGGGGAAGGCAACGGCATGGCCGGTAGCTAGAACAGGCTTGCGGAGGTCACCCACGGTGATCGGATCTGCCGTGAGCTTGGCCCATAGATCTGGCCCCTAGAAGATCTTCCCGAAGGTCGAGGCCCCCTAAGGTGGGGCTCGACCGTGGGCATCAGCAAGAGGTGGACGGTCGGCTGCTCCCGGGGGACGACCATGATGGCATGGGGCGGGACCATGGAGATCATATGGCAAAATAGGTCTCTGGCAGCTGTGGAGATGGTGGGAGGGGAAGATCTGGTGGTGAAGATGGTGGCCTTGTCATCGGCAGTGAGGTGGAGGATGAAGAAATGGCAGATCTAGGAGATGGATGAAGGAAGAAGATGACAGGGATAACCTAGGGATAAGTCTAAAATAAAACAAGAATAGCGGGGATCGGTAGAATAGCTGGAATAGGATAAAATAAAATAAATCTAGGAGAAAAAAGAAAAAACCTCAATGGGTTTTGATGTCCCCATCATCATGGGCACCTAAAGTTAGTTAAGACTGATTAACCTTAGGTGACATGAATTAATATGAGTTAGTGAGCTGCCCAATCAATTCTGATTGACCACATTGGCCAGGTAAGTGAGATCATGGGATGGGTTCCGCCATTAACCGTCTTGTCTTAGACACCAACCGGGTTGGCCAGGTAAGAGGTAGCCTCATAGAACCATGATCAAATGCCATACTTATCTTAGATACCAATTGGTTCATCAAATAAGATTAGACTAGCTTAAAGACTCGGGCTTACCACTGAGCCACAAATCAGGTCCATTTAGATTTATGGACTAATCAATCTAACTATTAGAGATATCTATAGAGAAGAAATCCTAACTCAACATTTGATTAGATTAGTTCTATATTTGATCCATTCATCTAAACTTAGGTCTAATATAATTAAGGACCTAATTGAAGCTAACCCATGACCCTCAAAGGTTATTAAAATGACTTAGAGTCTTTGAATCATATTCCTAGATCACTTTGTCATTCAAGGTAACTTAATTCTTAATTAAGTTCAATAATCTTCATAAATCGAAATAATTTTAATTTATATTCTAAAATAATTTTACAAGTATATAGAATTTGAATTCAATATTTTAGGATTTTCTGATCGAGTTGACTCATGCAAAATGTGAGTCAGCTCATCCAGAACTAAAAACAAATAGATTATTCTGTCTGCAGAGACAAGTCAGCTCAAGTAGGGGTCGAGGTGGCTCGAGCAGGGGTCAAGTCGGCTTGTTTGTCGAGGTAGAAAATAGTGACTTCAAATTCATGCATTTTACTTGAACTATTCAAAGTTTTTATATCAAACATCCATAAATTAAAACTATTTTAACCTATCAACTCTCTTACTTTCATTTTCATAAGGTCATGACACAGCGGCACCCGTACACGTCATGGGAGAACCCCATTAAATGAAAAGTGAAGGCTTTCAAACTATACTTCTCTCCTATGACTGGACGGCCATGGCGAATCCATCTTAATCCAAGTACTTTATGAGGAAAGCTAATGATATCTTAACATGATACTATTATTATGCTACAGCAACCTGGCTTTGATACCAATGAAGGTTTAAAAGGCATAGCAGGTAGACAGATTATATTTTAAAACTATTTTATAGTACAGTAAAGTGGAAGACTTGGTAGATCGATCATGTCGATCTACCAATCTGCCTGCAATATGATTTGACATAATAAAAGTGCATGTCGAGATATCAAGAGCAAATAAAAAGAAAGGTTACATTACCTTTGACCTTTGGATGCAGGTGATGAAGAGTCACTGAGACACATAAATTCTGGCCTCTATGGACAGGGCTTGATCCCAATCAACTCCCTTGGAGTGCTAGCTCCTCAGGATCCTTGAGGCCGAACATTCCCTTCCTTGGACCTGCAAGACTTTCTTGAAGCTACTAAGAAAATCTGGTTGGAGGACAATGGAGGAAGTAGAAGTGGAACCCTTCCCAACTAACTCTTTCTTCCCAAACCCTAGCCTGATAACTAGGTAGGCTCACACCCAAAACCTTAATTCTCTCAAACCCCACTCTTAGAATACCTTCCTTTCCTCTCAATGAAAATCTCAGCAAAACTCAATCTCAACTTCACTTCGCTGCCCCTTCAAAGACACCTATTTATAGTAGCAACAAAGAGGGAGAGAGATATGGAAGGAGTGATTAGGGAAGAGGGTTAAGGGTTGAACCAAATTAGCTCTAGGTATATATGGGAGAAAAACTACATTCCAAATAATGCATTCCATAAAAACCTTGGAGCCAATTTCAGTCAAGATTTGAAATTTGAATTCAAAATTCAAATTTGAATCTTTTAAAGAAAAGTGAGAATGATAAATCAAATCTAATTTGATCCTAAGCCAAATCACATTTGGCTTGACCCATCAGATTTCAATCATATTGCAAATAAGTCCTCCAAAAATTTACTAATCGAATTAGTAAAAAATCATTGTCATGGCCAAGTGATCATGGAAATGTCGACATTTGGGTCATGGTCAATCATATTGATCCCATAGTGATGCCAAACGATTCACAATCATCGATCGGCCTTTAGATCAGGTAGAAAATCCTATGGTGTGTAACCCCATAGATTTGAACACTAAGCCGGTAGCACTGGAACGTTTCCAGTACTGTCAATGTCATCATCTAGTAATGATACCTGATGTCCGAATAGGTCGAAGATACAGAGCAACTCTCTAGAACTTCTGGCATATGGTTACTGCATAATTCATCCCTTTGACCTCATAGTGCACAGGATGACCTAGGATTTGACTACCAATCCTAATTTAGTACATCCAGATTGTGTCTCAACCTTACAAGTTCTGTGACTCCTCACAAGAACTATCCTAACCAAGATTTTGCTAAATTGAGACGTAGTGAGTCATTCACTCCAAACCATTTGGAGAGGTTAATTCCATCTTGATCCATCACTACTCCACAAGTACTTGACTATACCTAGAAACCTTCCATCACTGGATTAGAAATCTTGGTAGTCCAGTATCAAAGTATAGTGAGTTGCTTGCAAGCTACCATGGTGACCTCAGGTCTGAGGGACACATATACCCATATCCCTTCACGAGCAACCCTTTGGCAGAAGGGAGCTCTGCAAATGGTCACGTTCAGTGAGATGTCATATATTTTACCTATATGTCATATCAGTGTCTCTGTAATACTTGGTTAAGAGGACAACCAACCAATGCGACATACAACGACCTATACTTGATACATCGTCATCCTATAACAATGTATCCTTTGGTTGTGACCAATTTAAGAACTACTCAATACATCCTCTCTGTATCAAATATAATGTAGTTTTAAGGACTCCATCATATAAGAGTTCTTTTCAGGAAAATGCACATGTGATGAACAGCCAAAAGAATAAATTTTATTCATTTAATAAATTTATATACAATTATAAAATAGCACAACCATCTACACCCTAGACGATTAGCTTTGGGACATTATTCCCAACAGATAGAACAAGGAAAATTCTCTCCTAATTAGGAGGGACCTTACCGAATCAGAGAAATTGTATGCCTAAGAGCTTATCAACTTGAAACTCTGGATGGTTCCTTATTACCTCGGCCATAAAATATAGATAACCTTCATAAGTACTATCAATAAAAAATCTTTCTTTGAATGGCCTCAATGAAGTGTCTAAGCAAAGGCAGGTCTGACCAGCCTATCTTATTATCAATGAAATGCACAAGGGTAGCTTAATCAACCTATCCTAACGGTAAATCTGATGAGTACAGAGGCATGCCTGACCAGCCTACCTTATTATCAAAGAAATGCATAAGGGCAGCTTAATCAGCCTACCCTAATAGTAAATCTGATGAGTGTAGAGGTGGGCTTGACCAGCCTACCTTATTATCAAAGAGATAAAATTGGACTTAATTAGCCTACCTTACCTATATATAACTAACAAGTACAAGCAGATCAACCTGACTTGCCCATGGAATTAGCAAGATTTGATTCTTCAATCTATGATGAAGACAAGTTCAATCGGAGTCAGTGAAGAACCATAAAGTTTCTCAGGAAATTATCTTGATTCATCATCTATCATACTGACCAATTCATACTTAAAACAATTTTAGAGTACAGTTATCAAGCAGTGCTCATTGAACAAAGGAAAAATCTCATTCATCTAGAAAATTTTTACACACTTCCAAAAGGAAGTTGATCTACATGAACAAAGAAAGAAAAAAGAAATAAATGTACATCAAGATTATTTTTTGGCCATACTAGAAGTCGCAATAGGGATGGCTACCTCTTGGATAATTATTTTATCAATTGAAGGAGTTGGCATTTCTTCAGCTGGTTTTTTTGCTCCTTCCTCATCTGCCTCGACATCAGCAATGATAAAGGAGGAGATGTCAAGATCGGGATACAATTTCTTGACTTCCTTCAAGCAGTCCTGGAAGCCAATATTATAGCTCTCCACCCCTGCTTCATGAATTTCATCATCGAAAGCCTTAGACTTCTTATACTTCTCGACAGCATGAAGGGCCTCTTGGATAGCCAACTCCGCCCTCCGGTCAACCAATTCCATCCTTTGCTCAAGTATAGTGACCTTCTTCTCTAGCTCGACTTTTTGAGCCATGGTCTCTTCATAGTTGCAGAGGTTATCTCTTATTAGCACTTCGGCCGAATGTAACTTCTTTCTTCTCTTTTTTAAGTCTGCCAAGAGTTTGGTCATCTAAACCTGAGCCACCTTCAAATCTTTCTCCAATGTAAGATTAACGATAGTGGTTTGGTTCAGTTTTTGCTCCATGGCCGTCCAAAGTTCTTCGGCCACCTCTCTCTCAGCTTTAGCCAATGCCAACTGGTCTTGAAGATTTTTGTTGAGGTCAGCGAATCCATGGATGCTCTCCTCTATCAGAGAGATTTCATGGATGAACTACCAAGAAAAATAGTGACAAAGTTAGCAGCTACAAACACTTGTGAAAGAAAATCTTGAAGAAGATTTTAATGCATACCTGTAGTGTATTAGATAAAAGGAGATAAAAATGTCCCCCAGCCGATGCTGTTTCATCATCTCCTAATCCATCCGAATGATGTTGGCCTTTAGCAGGGTC
Source organism: Areca catechu (assembly GCA_021397845.1). NCBI lineage: Eukaryota > Viridiplantae > Streptophyta > Magnoliopsida > Arecales > Arecaceae > Areca > Areca catechu. Next base: position 76,418,092 of record CM038041.1, read on the forward strand.
TTGGCAAATTGGGGATTGTTGAGGCTGGCATCAGCAGCATATATAGTAACGCTCCTGGGGCCTTTATCTTCATCAACTGATGATTCTGGTATAGCTTGTGGCTCGGATGTTGTCTCAATCATAGGAGCCTTACCCTTATCCTTCTGGCTAGGATCCTCAGATGGCTCAGGGTTGGATGGCATCGTCAGTTGCTCAGCATATATGTATGAACGCTCTGACGAAGGATCCGCCAACACTTTCTTTGAAGAACGTTCCAATGGAGGAACATTATCCTCATCCGAAGTAGACTCCATGACTATGGGTGTATCATCCCCAACAGGAACCTTTGGAGAAGTGGGAGTCCTTTTTATGCCCCTTCGCTATGATCACCTTAAAGGTTTCGTAGCTGCCCTCTTCTTAACGGCCTACCAGAGCCTTCCAATGTTTGGCTTCATCTTGGAGTCTACGAAGGGAAAGAAGAATTAAACTTTGTGAAGTTAAAAAGGAATGAAAAAATCTACAGGAGAGGAAAACAGGGGTAAAAGGCTGCTTGAGAGCCAAAGTTGCTAATGGCATAAAATACTTACCCCTTGGAGGAAAAGGTCTCTTATATAAGAGGCACCAACAGCCTTGAGCATCCCTTGATTATGCCACATGTATACACTTCAATCAATGGGAGTCGAGGTGATGACTTCGGTTCATGGAAAGCTAGCTAGGAGAAAGAAAAGGACCATTGTTGACTCTGTTATTAATTTTGATGATTAACAATATACTTAAGTATATTTGAGTACTAATAGTTCTTTGAAGTATGTCCTTATTAGAAAAAGGTACTCGTCAAGTTGGTTAAAATGAATTGCTTGTCAAATGATTGAAGAATTCCTTTCTATGAATGAAATATTAAAGATTGATGAACTTAAGTATTTGAGAATTGTTTGAAAGGATTTAAGAATCAAGTTCAATGAAGATTCAATAGAGTTTCAATCAAGTTTTGAAAAGTTTCAACAAGTGTCGACTCACAATTCAAGTATCGGGTCATGATAGTACAAGTATCGACTCAAGCTGGTATGCAAAAAAGAGTTATAGATGGCATGCTTGAAGTGCCGACTCATGCTTCACAAGTGTTGACCCTAAGTGTCGACTCAAAGATCGACTTAATGCAGGAGACAGATTTTTTATAGAACATGCTGAAATTCAAGACTCACCTCAAGTGTCGACTCACCAGATGAAGTGTTGTCTCACCTGAGATTTTTAGAGAGCTTCAAATCAGAATTTTGAACTAAGTGTCAACTCATGAAAATTAAGTATCACCCTAAGTGTCGACTCATAGCCTGAAGTATCGATACTTGGAGTTCTGGGAACATTAACGGTTAGTTTTTTCAAATACAGAACTCATCCTTTTCACCCCCCAACATCTAGTTCCATCTCTCCAACGGTCGCAAACCATCATTTAAGCCTTGGGATGGTATTTAAGTAAATTAAATTTAGGTGGAAGAAGAGAGAATGAATAAAGGAAGAAAAAGAGAAAGAAAAACAAGTGCATTCACTCAAATTCATTGAGAGCAACTACTTCCAAGCAAAAGAAGCCTCCAAGAATTCAAAGCAATCAAGAGCATTCAAGTCCAACCACTTTTGAGCATTGATTGAGACTTCATCAAATTGAAGACAAGTTCAAAGAGATAATAGCTTTTTATTAGAAAGCTTGATTGTATTCTTTACTTTCGATCTTACTTTGTTGTAACAAGATTTTTGGTGAGCCTAAGATCAAAACCAAGGAGGTTTTTGGTTAACCTAGTTGAAAACCAAGAAGATTTTTAGTTAGCCTAGTTGAACACTAAGGAGGTTTTTGGTTAGCCTTTGAAAACCAAGAGGTTTCTTTTGGTGAGCCTAGTAAAAACCAAAAGGGATTTTGATTAGTGAGCTCAGAAAATTAATTGGCTATAATTAAGAGTGATTACAGTGAATCCCGAGTGGACCTTGGGGAATGGATGTAGGTGACTTGGAGAGCACCGAACCACTATACTTGCTTGTATTTATGGTTGATTGTTTCCTTTTTACATGCTCTTACTTTCATTGCATTTAAATTTTTGTTGCATACTCTTTAAGAACACACAACTCTTTCATCTCATTAGCATATGAATTGATTATTGAATTGGCACACATACTTACAAATAGTTTTAGAAATCCAATTTACCTCCCTATTGGGTTGCTTACTGGGCAACAAGTGGTATCAAAGCCACATTCTCAGTATATAGGTCTAACCATCTTGAGTAAAGATCTATGACAGCCCCACTTGGTACTAGTGTAGTTGAGGGACAAGCCTCAAACATACCTCCTTACTTTAATGGCACAAAATACACTTATTGGAAAACATGAATAAGAATTTATATGCATTCTATATATTATAATTTATGGAAAGTAGTGGATAAAAATCCTTATATTCCTTCAGTTGTGGTTAATGGTAGTTTGATCCCAAAGCTTGAAGAGGATTGTGATAAAAATGATATTAAACAATCCGAGATCAATGCAAAAGCAATGAATCTCCTTTACTGTGCATTGAATCATAGTGAATTCAACAGGATTTTCACATGCACCTTAGCTAAAGAAATATAGGACACACTTGAGGTTTCTCATGAGGGTACCGATCAAGTAAAAAATATAAAAGTTGACATGCTTGTGCACACTTATAAGATATTTCGCATGGAACCAAATGAATCTATCACTGATATGTACACTAGGTTCATAAATATTGTTAATAGTATGAGAAGTCTTGATAAAACTATGTCTAATGCTGATCTTGTGAACAAAATTGTTAGGTCTCTACCAACATCTTGGGATCCAAAAAGTGATAGCCATTCAAGAAGCTAAAGATGTTGATAAACTTCCATCGGAGCAGCTAGTAGGTTCACTCATGACTTATGTGTTAAACTTGAAACAAAAAGCAATGGATATGGATAAGAAGAAGAAGACTATAGCTTTCAAGTCCACAACACAAGAAGAGTCTTCAAATGAGGAATCAGAAGAAGAAGAGAATGAGGATGACGAAGCACTATTAGCAAGAAAGTTTAGAAAATTCATGAAGAAAAAGAAATTCCCTTACAAAAAAATTTTCAACCTACCAAGGAAAAGGGAAAAGAAAAGGAAAAAGAAAAGGACTAGGAGAAGGAACTACCTATTTGCTTCGAATGCAAGAAGCCTATATTTACAAGTATGACTGCCCTCTCCTAAAGAAGTCAAGGAAGAAGCTTAGAAAGAAAGCAATGATGGCAACTTGAAGTGATAGTGAGGACTCTAGCTCAGAAGAAGAACAAACTGAAGTCACCAATCTTTGCTTCATGGCATAACAGGAAGAAAAGGTACATCCTGAACTTGAAATTGACTATACTTTTGATGAATTAAGAAATGCATTTGATGAGTTAGTGCATGACTATAAACTAATTATTATTGAAAATAAAAAATTAAAAAAGCATGCAAACTCTTTCTTGCATAAAAGCTCTAATCTTATGAATGAAGTTAATGATTTGAAAAATAAGATTGATGTTTTAGAAAAATGAAACAATACTTTATCAATGGAGAATGAAGTTTTGAAAAAACCTAAAGTTAATATTTCAAATAATGAACTTTTGAAAAAAAGTAAAGATTTTGAAGTAGAAAACAAGAAATATAAAGATGAGCTTGATAGGATAAAACCTTTTGTTGAAAAATTCACCTATAGTTATAAAATGTTGAATCTACTTTTGAATAATCAAAGAGCTATTTTTAACAAAGCTGGATTAGCTTTTAAACCCCAAAAATAGTAAAAGTCTTTCAAAAATTTCTTTATTTCTGCATCATCAAGCGTCATTTGTTACTCTTATAGAAAAGTATGTCATAAAGTATATCACTGCAGTTTAAGAAAAATCAATAATTCTAGAAAGATTTGGGTTCCAAAAGGAACAACCTCTGTTAGTACTAACCCTAAAGGACCCAAGATGACTTGGGTACCTAAACCAAAACTTAATTTATTTTGCAGGTGTGTCTTGCAACCAAAGAAAAGAAAAGATTGTGGTATCTCGATAGTGGTTGCTCAAGACACATGACAAGAAATGTGAAGCAATTCACCTCTCTTGAGGTACTAAATGGAGGAAGTGTAATCTTTGGTAATAATGATAAAGGAAAAATCATCGGTATCGGTAAAGTTTACATCTCTCCTTTTACATGGATTGATAATGATTAAGGCATAACTACTTAGTATTAGCTAGTTTTATGATAAAGGTTTTCAAGTTATTTTTGAATCATCTTTTTGCATGATTGCTAGTCTTGATATTAATGGAGTGAAATTTATTGGAAAAAGGCATGGTAACATTTATCTTGTTGATTTGGATAATCTATCTTTGCCTAGTGGTGAATGCCTAGTTATAATGAATTCTACCATTAATGAGACTAGTTAGCTTTGGCATCGTAGATTAGGACATGCTAGTATGTATTTACTCTCTAAGTTATGTAAAAAGGATTTAGTAAGAGAATTATCAAAACTTAGTTTTGAGAAAGATAAAATTTGTGAAGCATGTCAATTTGAAAAATAAGTAAAAACATCTTTCAAACCTAAAGATTTTGTTTCAACTTCTAGGCCATTAAAGCTACTCCATATGGACCTCTTTGGACCAACTAGGACATCTAGCCTAGGAGGCAAGAGATATGTATTAGTTATAGTAGATAAATTTTCTCGATTTACATAGGTTTTATTTTTAGCTTATAAAGACAAATCATTTTTAGCTTTTGTTAAGTTTTATCGAAAAGTTTTCAATGAAAAAGGTACTTCAGTTATTTGTATTCGTAGTGATCATGGTTCTAAATTTGATAACCAAGATTTTGAAAATTTTTATAATAAAAAAGGAATTAAACATAATTTTTCTATACCTAGGATACCTTAAAAAAATGGGATGGTAGAAAGGAAAATTCATACTTTAGAAGAAATGGCACGTACAATGCTTTGTGAAAATGATTTGTCGAGATATTTTGGGTTGAAGCAGTAAATACTACTTCCTATATTTTAAACCATGTTTTAATTCAACCTATTTTAAAGAAAACTCTTTATGAGCTTTGGAAATAAGAAAACCTACTTTAAAATACTTTCGAGTTTTCGGTTGTCAATGCTTTATTATGAACAACGAAAAAGATAATTTAGATAAATTTGATACTAAGTCTGATGAAGGTATCTTCTTAGAATACTCTACATCTAGCATAACATACAGAGTCTTTAATAAGTGAACTTTAGTAGTAGAGGAATCTATACATATAATATTTGAAGAATCTGCTAACAAATCCTCTAAAAAAGAGGATGGTTCTGATGCATGTGCAGGTGCTGAAGGATTAAAGAAGCTGACATCGGATGATCAACCCCTCCAAGAAAATGAAGAAGATCAAGATCAAAAAGGAAGAGAAGAAGTCATACAATCCACACCAAAGCATCAAGATCTACCCAAGGAGTGGAGGTATGCTCATGGACACCCTAAGGAATTAATTCTAGGTGATCCATCAAAAGGGATAAGAATAAGATCTTCCATTAAAAATGAATGTGACTATATTACTTTTGTTTCTCAAATTGAGCCAAAATGCATTGAAGAAGCTGAAAGAGACCCTAATTGGATTAATGCAATGCAAGAAGAATTGAATCAGTCCGAAAGAAACAAAGTCTAGATACCAATAGAAAGACCATCTAATGTTTCAATTATTGGCACAAATTGGGTATATAAGAATAAACTAGATGAAAATTGTGTAGTTACTAGAAACAAGGCTAGACTAGTAGCTAAAAGTTATAATCAAGATAAGGTATTGATTTTGATGAAACCTTTATACCTGTTGCTAGACTTGAAGCCATTAGATTACTTTTAGCATTTGCATGTTTTATGAATTTCAAATATTTTTAAATAGATGTTAAAAGTGCTTTCCTAAATGGTTTTATTGATGAAGAATTGATTGTTGCATAACCACCTGGATTTGAAAATCATGCACATCTTGATCATGTTTTCAAACTACACAAGGCACTTTATGGTTTAAAGCAAGCACCCCGTGCATGGTATGAAAAACTCAACAAGTTTTTAATGAAAATTGATTTCTCTAGAGGCCATGTTTACACTACCTTATTTCTGAAAAGGAAAGATAATAATCTTTTAGTAGAACAAATTTATATTGATGACATTATTTTCGGTGCTACTAATGAAATTCTTTGTCAAGAGTTTGCCAAGCTTATGTAAAGAGAGTTCGAAATGAGTATGATAGGTGAACTTAATTTTTTCCTCGGACTCTAAATCAAGCAAACCAAAGAAGGGATCTTCTTCAACCAAGCTAAGTATACAAGAGAAATCTTAAAAAAGTTTAGAATGGAGACTACCAGACTAATAGGTACATCTATGAGCCCCTCTTGTAAACTTGATAAAGATGATCATGGTAAAGCTGTTGATCAGAAATTATATAGAGGTATCATAAGGTCTTTTTATTATATTTGACTGCTAGTTGACTAGATATCATGTTTTGTATTTGTATATGTGCTAGATATCAGTCTGCTCCTAAAGAAACTCATTTATTGGCTATTAAATGCATACTTAGATATCTATCTGGTACTACTGATATTGGTCTGTGGTATTCTAGAAATTCATCTATTGATTTGATTAGTTATTCAAATGCTGACTTTGCTGGGTGTAAGTTAGATAGAAAAAGTACAAGTGGAACTTGCCAATTTCTTGGAGTTAATTTAATCTCTTGGTTTAACAAGAAACAAATTTCAGTTGCACTATCCATAACTGAGGCTGAGTATATTACAGCAGGAAGTTGTTGTGCTCAAATATTGTGGATTAAGCAACAACTTGAAGATTTTAAAATCAAATAAACTAAGACACCCATAAGATGTGATAACACTAGAGCAATAAGTTTAACTAAAAATCTTGTTTAGCATTCTAGAAGTAAACATATTGAATTAGGCATTATTTTATTAGAGATCATATTAAAAATAATGATATAATGCTTGAATTTATTTGTACTGAAATGCAACTAGCTGACATTTTGACTAAACCTCTCCAAGAAGATCGGTTCAGTATGATTAGAAGAGAATTAGGGGTCATCAATCCTTTTGACTAAAAATTTCCATTTCTTTATATTCTTAACTCTTGATTGATCAAAATTCCTTATAGATCATGTTTAATCTCTCTTAAACCCTTGAAATCATGCCCTAATTTTCTTAATGCTCTTTTTTCCATTTTTTTGGTTTTAAGTTGAAGTGTCGATACTTTGAAGTGTCAACACCTACAAGTGTCAACACTTGACCCACAGTCGTGAGTCGACACTTGGCCGGCGACGAACCAAGTTAAAATAGGGAAAACGAAGTGTTTTCTTCAAAAATTTTTTTCAAATTTGAGCCGACTCACCCTCTAATTGCAATCCAACACCTCCTTCCCTCCAATCTCAGTTTCAACCACCTGATTCTTCATCTGGAATAGGTTCATTCCAATCTCTTACTGCTCTTCATCCGTTCTTCACTGTTTTTCACCGTAAAAACTCTAGATTTCTTCTCGTTTTTGCTTCTTTCCCTTGATTCCTTGGAATAGGACCTAGAAAGCAAGTTGTCCGAAGGCCTCGACCTTCCGTTCAGGAGGAAGAATGAAGAACAAAGGCTAGGCATGAGCATCGAGCAACAGTTGAGCCCGAGGATCAGCCTGATGTTACTGTCATATCACATGTTTCTACCATAGATAGGATGAGCTCGAAGACTATCATTGGTGGTCATCGAGTGGATTTTGACTTCCTATATCAGTAGCATTTTTGCATTGGACAATGGCTGAGGGATGGCGGTTTAGTGCACTTCTGCTCACTATCCGAAAGATTTTACCCTAACCTGATGAGAGAGTTCTATGGATCTTTCACTAGAGGTAGTGATGGATGGATAGCACATGTCTAAGGGAGAGACATTCTAGTTTCTACTGAGATTCTGAGGCGAGTATGGAAGATTCCTATGATAGGTTCAGTGGTGGATGCTCTGGTGGACAGGATCAGTGGACTGTAGTATATTTTTGAGACAAACGATCTTCTAGATGGAGCCACAATAGTTGCTTTGAAATTGTTGCTTGAGATAAGATTGCTGCACCACATTGTAGCCTGGATTCTTCTGCCAAAGATCGGATGCTGGTACTTCATCACAGAGCATGAGTTATTGGTTATGGTGTCTCTGATACAGCATACTCTAGTATGCCTCCCAATGCTTATGGTTCATCAGTTGACAGAGGCATCGACTAGTCGAAGACTCTGCCTACCCTACGGGATGGGATTGACCATACTTGTTAAGGCTTACGGAGTAGTCATAGACGATGAGCCTTATAGATAGTTATTTCATACCGACATCTATGACATTAGATCACTTCATAAGATGGGGTATCATCTAGTCAGAGGCCAGTGGAGACGATGTATATCCGGTCAAGCCACCGACATAGATGATGAGGCAGCAAAGGAGGAGCATATTTTTCTTGGTGAAGCCGGGCTATCTGAGCTACACAGAGAGATTCTAGAGGTACAGCCCGAGCCTATGACTCAGCCAAAGCCTATGACTTAGACCGAGTTAGCCATCCCTACACATACAGAGATACCAGGCAATGGAGACAGACTAGAGGACAGGGTCACTCACATAGAGACTGAGATTATGGTCATTAGACAGCGAGTTGACTTGATACATATAGAGATGAGGGAGAGCCATCGAGGATTTAGTGATCGCATATCTGCTATTTTATCTGCATTAGCGAGATGGTCATCGAGCAGAGCTCCTCCACCTTCATCTACATCAGATCCACCTCTAGCACCATCAGCTCTAGGACCTGATATGGCAGATGATCAGACTAACTTCATAGATTTTGTGTTACAGATTTTTTGATGGAGCCAAAGCCGGACGCAGCAGCAGATGTTCCTAGGAGTCCCATTCCTGATCTCACCCGATCACCATTTTAGACTCTGATTTTATCCCCCTTACCTTCCAGATCTAATCCACATATTACTTCCATTTTTGCACCTACTCCTATCATTTCATCTTCTGGTACACCAGTCATACATTCTTTATCTATGCATACATATTTCCTTATTAGGGAACTGGGATTTTATACTCCTAGTTTCCATCATCTTGATTCCAGTCCCATCTTTGACCATACTCCCTTTTCTTTCAATATAGCCACTCCGGTCAGTGCTAATCCTGCTACTGATATAGCCTCCACCTCTTCTATACCAGCCAGAGGTAGAGCATATGTCAAACACAGAGGATGAGGCTGTCATGATGTATTAAGACCTACCTGGACTAGACTCTCTGATCTTCGGCCAACGTGGCCATAATCCCATCCTTCTAGAGATACTGGACCGATTGAGATTGGATCCTCTGATGAGGAGTGCTCTCATTAGGATAGTCTCTATGTTAGTTAGTTTACATTTCAGCACTACTTGTATGCATCTATGCAATTTACCATCTTGTATCAATGTATAAAAATTTGTATCAATGTAAGAAATTATTATATCAATGCTTATTTATAAATACTATCTCTTTCAGTTTCTGATGTTGTCACTGATTCTTGAATTTGTTATAGTCACTTTTATAGCATCTTCATTTTATCATTCCAACCTTTTTGATGTTGGCAAAAAGGGGGAGAGATAAGTGAGAGATAAGAGAAATATAAGGGAGAGATAAGCGAGAGATAAATGAGTAAAGAATGGAAGAAAAATGAAAAAGGGGGAGAGTAAAATAAGAAGATAATGAGAATTTTGCGAAAATGGTAAATGGTATCATGGAACATAAACTTAATAAAGATAAGAGCAATGAGTGAGGGGGAGTAATATAAAAGAAAAAGAATTTCTTCTTAAGCTGAAATTTCTTGAAAATCTTTTTTTGAAAATCAGATTTTTTGGTTCATGAAATTTCTTAGAAAACTAATTTTTCGAATCACCTTTTGAGGGGGAGTACTTATACTCTTCAATCTCTTGTTCAAAGTTTTTTTTTCTTGTTGGTTTCACTCATTGCGTTTCTATGCTAAAAATTCTTTTCATCAAAATATGCTTTAACTCTGATACACATTTAGAGTATCATGGTACATGCAATTTTAACTTTGATATTCTTTTATAGTTTAAATTCAATTCAAATGAGTCCTAGTTTTCAATAACTTAACTTTAGACTCTAGCTTCTTTTTTTTCTTTACTCTGATACATATTGCACTAAGCTATATACTCTTTGAAAATTTCTTTTAAGCTTATTATATGAAGTATACTTAAAGGTTTTGTCATCATCAAAAAGGGAAAGATTGTTGACTCCGTTACTGATTTTGATGGATAGCAAAATATTTAAGTATATTTGAGTACTAATAGCTCTTTGAAGTGTATCTTTATTAGAAAAAGGTACTCATCAAGTTGGTTAAATTGAATTGCTTGTCAAATGATTGAAGAAGCCCTTTCTATGAATGAAACATTAAAGATTGATGGACTTAAGTATTTGAGAATTGCTTGAAAGGATTTAAGAGTCAAGTTCAATGAAGATTTAGCAGAGTTTCAGTTAAATTTTGAAAAGTTTCAACAAATGTTGACTCAAAGTATTGACTAATAATTCAAGTATCGACTCATGACAGTGCAAGTGTCAACTCAAACAGGTACGTAGAAAAGAGTTATAGATGGCACGCTTAAAGTGTCGACTCATGCTTCATAAATGTCGCCTAATGTGAACTTTAGTTTAACCACAAGCGCACGGTGTGTAGAGTAGCACATCCAATGAGTACAAGTCGATCCCACAAGGAATTTGTTGGTGTTCTTCCCATAAACAAAAAATTGCAATCGAACAGGCATCAACAGCCTGTCGTAGCAGAAGCAAATATAAAAATAATTTATATCTAATCATGCAATTCATAAATAAATCTAATTTATTTATCATAAATTCCTAACATGCTGCAACATATGAGAAAAATATCAAATCTAAAATAAAAATTATTTTAAGCATAAAATACTTACCTAGATCGCTATTCGGACCTACTCTGAAAGTATGCAGATCCGCTACTAAAAAGCGGGATTCTGTTGGAGTCGTGCAAATGTCCAGCCTCTACTAATATCCACACGAAGCTCTCACAACTGAGTCATAGAGGGCACCGGACTGCTAGATCCTTGCAGCCCTCTCCTCTTTTAGCAAATCGCTCGCTTAAAAAACTGTGCTGATCCGAATCCGAATCGGCTTTTGGCTTCTGTCTTGCAAATCAAACTATGCAAGAACTTTTGACCTCTTGCTATCTTTCTCCTCTTATGAAAAAGACCTCTCAATGCTCTTGAAGATCACAAGGAAGAAATATACCGGAAGGGAGAGGAGAAGATGGCGCCCCAGGAGAGAGAGACTCCTTGGTATTGGTGCCCAAGAGAAGAGAAGACGCCCCAAAAATATTCACGATGAAAAGAAAAGTCATATGTGCATCAGCCACCCTTCTCTCCCTATTCATAAAACATGATAAAGTCCCCTCTTTTATTTCTCCATGCCAAAAACAAAACATCGTAGTTTTATTTTATCTAGTTTAGGTTTTAAGAGGAGTAGAAGAGGACTCTTCCTCCTCTCATATTTCTCCATGCCTAAACTCAATTAGCGCCCACCTTATATTCACGCCCCCTTTGTTTTTGTCGCACAAAATACTTGGGGCCCACATACGCATGTGGAGGGAAGGGGAGACAAGGAAAGAGAGTCCTAGTCTAACTAGACTCTAGGTCATAGTCCAAATGTAGTGATTTGACAGTCAAATCAAAGCCGATTTTAAATCCGATCGAACCATTTTGAAATGGACATTGATCCAACTCAATTAGGATTAATTAATTGAGTCTAACTCAAATAAATTAAATCTAATTTAATTTAATTAATAATTAATCTATAATTAATTAATTATAACATTTATAATTAGGTCAAATATTAGTTGTAACACTTACAATTAGGCCCAAATTGATTTGCTGATTGGTTACTTGAGCTCCTAATGTGTGTGACCCCTCGGGTCCTATCCTGTCTAGTAATGAGACATACTATAATCTCCATTATACATCATCAAAACTCCTTTCGATGGATTGAAACAATTTCAACTCAACCCTAATTAGGATCATCGATCCGAAAATAATCTTAATGCGCTCTCATAATCCACCAGCAACACCTAGCAGTATGTAGTGGCAACCCAGCAGAATAAGATTGGAACCCCTAGGTGTAGTTACCATGTGATTCGGTTCCTCTATCAAAATCCAGACATGATGTTGGTTACGGATACTCATCAAACCCATCAATCATATACTTAACTTAATTAACTCAAGTTCAATTGTGATACTAATGAAAACACCTTTTCATTCTCACCCTACTATGGCCATAGATTTCTGGACTTAGTCTCATTAAGTTTGCATAAGATTATACCTTACCACTAAGGCTGATAGATCCCTACAAGTGAACACCCTACTCCTACAATAAATTTACTGCATCCAACGAACACCATAAGTTCCCATATGGATAGGAATCATGTGATTGTACTGTCAAACTATAGCAACCTTATTGTGAATAGCTGAGACACTCTAGGTCAAGGAACTATTCACATGACTACAGCATCAGAAAGTTATCAACAAGTGAGTAGTCATCCGTATAACTTCCTGTACTTGGTAACGCTCAGTACCATTGATCTCTATCAACTACCTATACTCTCACTCTAGTGTCACTATACTGTAGATCAGAGACTCATCTACCCAAAAGAGAAGTGATCCATGCATCGATTTTAATGGATCAATCACCATCCTCATGATATTCCAATAATTGGGAGCTTTTAGGAGTTAATCTATAAAGACACATGCCTTAAATTCTTAACTCTTGAGAATATGCATCATTATCCATTAACTCCATGGACGATTCATAGATACAACAATATGAATGAAATTAATACCCTTTTATTAATAAGAAAAATTAAGTACAAAGTTCATGTCCTAAAATTAAAATGTGTCATGCTAACATGGCTTTCAAGGCATACACCTCACAATCTCCCACTTGCACTAAAGCCAATTGGCTACATATCTAAGTCCCATTTTCTAAAAGTGGACTTCAGCCTTCTGATAGCTCAGAGTCATAGTCAGTGGGTCTGCGACGTTGTCCGTGGAGTCAACTCTACACACCTCAATATATTTCTTCTCGAGGTAGTCATGTATGATATGAAACCGCCACTCAATATGCTTGGACTTCTGGTAAGATCTGGGCTCCTTAGCTAGAGCTATTGTACCATTATTATCATAATATATGAGAATGGCATCAGATGGCATCACTCCAAGCTCCATAACGAATGTTTTCTATCAGATAGCTTTTTTTGTAGCTTCAGAGGCAACGATATATTCTGCTTCCATTGTTGAATCTGCTATGATGGGCTACTTGAAACTTTTCCAACTAGTTGCCCCACCATTGCATAAAAACACAGACCATGATGTAGACTTTCTATCATCATAATCAGATATAAAGTCTAAGTCTGTATATCTTTTTATCCTTAATTCTAAACTCCCTCCAAAGACTAAGAACAAATCTTTAATCATTCTCAAGTACTTAAGAATGTTCTTCACAGCTATCCAGTGTTCTTCACCTGGATTCGATTGATATCTGCTCGTGATACTCACAGCAAGAGCTATATCAGGTCGAGTACACAACATGACATACATAAGGCTTCTAATTGCTGAAGCATATGGAATCTTGCTCAGGCATCGAATCTCTTCAGGTGTGTTGGGACACATTTTCTTGGAGAGATTAATGTCATGCCGAAGAGGTAACAATCCTCTTTTAGAGTTCTCCATGCTGAACCTTTTTAGCACTTCCTTTATGTACAATTTTTGTGAAAGGCAAAGCATCCGATTAGATCTATCTCTATAGACCTTAATTCCCAAAATATAAGATACTTCACCTAAGTCTTTCATAGAGAATTCCTTAGATAACCAACTTTTGACCGAAGTCAACATGGGAATATCATTCTCTATAAGGAGGATGTCATCCATGTACAATACGAGGAATGTCACTGCCCTCCCATTGGCCTTCCTTTAAACACATAGCTCATCCTCATTCTTGATAAAATCAAACGATTTGATTGCATCATCAAAACGAGTATTCCAACTCCGAGAAGCTTGCTTCAATCCATAGATTGATCTATGCAGCTTGCAGACCTTATGATTTTTATCATTAGAAGTGAAACCCAAAGGCTGCTCCATATAGATATCTTTCTCAAGATATCAATTCAGAAATACAGTTTTCACATATATCTTCCATATCTCATAATCATGATATGCTGCAATTGCAAGCAATATACGGATGGATTTCAGCATAGCTACTGGTGAAAAGGTATCATGATAGTCAATGCCTTCACATTGACTATATCCTTTCGCCACTAACCTAGCTTTAAAGGTGTCTACCTTTCGATTTGCACCTATTTTCCTTTTATAGATCTATTTACAACCAATATGTACAATACCCTCTAGTGGATCTACTAAGGACCAAACTTGATTAGAATGCATTGAATCAATTTCTGACTTCATAGCATTCAACCATTTCATGGAGTCGATGTCTGACATCACCTCATCATAAGTCTTAGGATCAATCAATTAATTCCTTGTCCCCAATAAGAAACATTTCCTTTATATCCTCTGTAAGCATACCCAAGTACCTTTCAAGAGGTTTGGAGACTCTAATAGACCTGTGAGGTGGAAGAGCATTTATGTATATTGGTTGATTAGGTTCGATATGATCTCCAGCTGGTAGCTCTTCAGAGATTTTCTTATCGAGCTCAATTAACCTCTCATTACCACCTTCCTGAATAAACTATTTTTCAAGAAATGTAGCATGTCTGCTTATAATCACATTGTGATCTTCTGAAAGGTAAAAGTAATACCTAAAGTTTCTTTAGGATATCCTATAAACCGAGCTTTCATAGATCTAGATTCTAACTTATTCACCATTAGTCTTTTGACATAGGCTGGACATCCCCAAATCTTGAAATGGACAAGACTTGGTTTCTTACCATGCCAAATCTTATATGGTGTGGTAGGAATAGATTTAGATGAAACCCTATTTAGAATATAAATTGAAGTTTGTAGGGCATCTTTCCAATGAAATAAAGGCAAGTCAGTGAAACTTATCATAGATCGGACCATATCTAATAATGTCCTATTTCTCCTCTCAAACACCCCATTGAGTTTAGGCGTACCAGGTGGAGTCCATTGTGAGACTATGCCATTATTCTTAAGATAATCTAAAAATTCCCTACTAAGGTATTCACCTCCTCGATCTGATCGAAGAACCTTAAGAATTTTACCTATTTATTTTTCTACCTCATGTCTGAATTCCTTGAACTTTTTAATAGCTTCAGATTTGTGTCTCATAAGAAATACATAACCATACCACGAATAATCATCAGTAAAGGTTTATGAAGTAGTAAAAACCATTCCTATACTGCACATCAAATGGACCACACATATCAATGTATACCAGGGCAAGTAATTCTATGGCCCTCTTCCCATGTCCTACAAAGGGTATCTTGGTCATTTTTTCTTAAAGACATGACTCACAAGGTGGATATGATTCAGAATTAACTGAATATAGGATCACATCCCTTTCAAATTTGTTTATTCTATTTTCACCTATATGAATGAGCTTTAGGTGCTACATGTATTTATCATTTAGATCATCTCTAGGACGTTTATGTCCTATGGCATTCACTTTAATTTTCTTGTTAATATTCAAGAATTCATCGGCATGCAAATGATAGAGACTGTCAATTAAAATAGCTTTTGCAACCACTTTATTTTCTCAAATAAATACTACAAAAATCTTTATTGAATATAAATTCATATCCTTCCTGTGCTAGCATAGAGACAAAAATCAAATTTCTACTAGCTCTAGGCACAAAATAACAATCACTAAGTACTAATCTAAACCCTAAAGGTAACACCAGAGAATATGATTCAACGGCTTGAGTAGCAACTCTTGCTCCATTTCTGACATGTATGACCATCTCACTATCTCTTAGCATTCTACTTCTTTCTAGGCCCTGCATTGAAATGCATATATGAGCACTAGAGCCAGAGTCTAAAATCCAACTAGAAGTAGATGAAACCGTTAGGTTAAATTCAATAATGAGCATAGGCTTACCTTCAGAAGGTGCATCCTCCTTCTATTTCTTTAGACTTTCCAGGTAGAGAGGATAATTCCTTTTCCAGTGGCCATCTATATTGTAATGAAAACATTTCCCTTTGCTAACCTTGGCTTTCTTGGAAATGTCATTCTTCTTCTGTTTGCTTTCCTTCTTCTGCTTCTTTGCAGGTTTCTTCTTCTGCTTCTTTGCAGGTTTCTTCTTCTTCCAAGTAGACCTTTTTTTGGAGGAAGACTGCTTCACAAAGAAAACAGAGCCCCTTGAACTTTTCAGGGTCCCTATATTGCTTACCAGCATGTTCAATAATTCAGGCAAAGTGTAATTCAACTTGTTTATATTATAGTTCATAACAAATTGAGCATATGAACTAGTAAGGACTGGAGGATCAAATCTACCTGTAGCTCTTTATGAATCAGAATATCCAGTTTCTCAAGCTATTCGATGTCCTTGATCATTATCAAACAATGATCGTGGATTGACTGCCCTTCACGTATCTTATTATTGAAAAGCCTTATCGACATTTCGAAGCGTGCAATCCGACTTTGTTCACCATATAACTCTTGTAGGTGAATCAGAATCGATTTAGCAGTTGGCATATCCTCATGTTGGCTCTGCAATTCATTTGACATTGAGGCCAACATATAACACTTAACCTTATTATCATCTTCCATCCATTTTTCATGTGCAGTTGTCTGATGAGCATTTAGATGGTCAGGTAAGATAGGGAGTTCCTAGTCAAGCACATAGCCCAACTTCTCATAACTCAAAACAATTTTGATGTTTCTCAACCAATCTTTAAAATTGAGGCCTATTAGTCAGTTTGTCTCTAGAACATGGACTAAGGGATTTAAAGCAGACATGGTTAAATATAAAAGTAGAAGATTCAAATTAGATGCTTTACACTTAATTATAAAAATTATTCTAGGATCTTTAAGAAATAATGTTAGAACTCTCACTATTTTCTCCGATCTGTCACTCCCCATGGAGATGTGAAAACCATGCGACTCTAGGTTTCTAGTAGATACTACGGTCCAATCAATGTGCATCACCTCACCATATCCGGTTATTGGTAACACACTACACCAATAAGTGGCCAACTCTTGTCCAATGTATATAATACAAGTCATAGCTACTTGGTCTCTAAATCATTGAACCTCAACGTGCCCATTTATTGGTCCAATCATTAGTTAAGTCAGACCCACCATTCCTGCTAAACAAAGCCATCATTGAGTCCCTCAACATGCCCATTTATTGGGCCCAACCCCATCAGTGCCTAGCAACATCTCATGCCTAATAGGATGGTTGTATCTTCCCGATGTAACTAGACCACTGTAACCAACCGAGAATTATCAACACCAGTAGGACACCCGCACACCTACAATGGTGTAAGATGTATGACTTAATATTTATTGGGAGCTTAGGTTCAGATCTCTTCTAAATTGATCAGCCAAATCATGACTAACCAATTACAGTAAGTCAGTACAATCTCATGACTAATTACATTTAGTTAGCACAATCTTATGTTTGACTAAAATTTGTTAGCATGGGTGAACCCAAATCAAAAGTGACCCTTTTGAAAACCTAATCAACCAAATTGGCTAGGTCAATTTGATTCATGGGAGGGTTTTGCCAATTTACCGTCTTTCTGCCAAACTAGTTGGTTAAGAAAGAGTTAGCCCCAATTAAAACCATGATCGAAACCTTCCTTAGACACCAATTGACTAACAAGATTCATTTAGGTCATCTAATGATCTAGGCTCATCACCGAGCCAAATTAGCTATTAACTTATCGATTCACTATCAAATGAATCAATCTGACCAGACTACATCTAAAACCAATTTTGAGCACACTTGGCCTAACCCTAATTATCATCCGATTAGGTTAAGTCACTTGCTCAAAATTAAATTAGGGTTACTAGTTGATCTAATCAAGCCCTAATCACCATAGGCTAATCTCTAGACTTAATTTGTTTAACCTAAACACTCATGCACCTAATTTGATTTTCTTGATCAAATCAATTTAAAAATTAGGTTCAAGTGCATGACATTAATGGCTTATAATCATGAATCATATTTAAGATCTAAACCCTAATTTTGTGTATCGCATACAACAACATACATAATCATAAATTGATCAAAATCCTTTTGAAAATTTCTTTTCAAACCAGGTATACATCAAAGTAGGACAACCTTTGTACTATAGGGGGTAAACCCTATAGCAGGACAACCTTATGTCACTTTGTGCAACCCTTGATCAATTAAATTTTATATTATTAAATTTAATTTCAGATCTAAAAATTATGATTTTAATTTTGAAAATAATTTTTCAAAACATGAAATTCTGTGCTAGAACAATCTCATGTTCAACATAGATCCAAAAAATTATAATCTATCTATTTGATCTGAATATTTTTCAGATCTGATTCTCATGCATGCATGTTAAGAAGGAGAATCGTGGCTCTAATACCACTATTGGTGTTCTCCCTATGAACATAAAATTACAAATGAACAGGCATCAACAGCCTGTCGCAGCGGAAGCAAATATAAAAATAATTTATATCTAATCATGCAATTCATAAATAAATCTAATTTATTTATCATAAATTCCTAACATGCTGCAACATATGAAAAAAATATCATATCTGAAATAAAAATTATTTTAAGCATAAAATACTTACCTAGATCGCTATTCGAGCCAGCTCTGAAAGGCATGCAGATCCGCTACTAAAAACCGAGATTATGTCAGAGCCGTGCAAACGCCCGGCCTCTGCCGGTATCCACACAAAGCTCTCACAATTGAGTCATAGAGGGCACCGGACTGCTAGATCCTTGCAGCCCTCTCCTCTTTCATCAAATTGCCTGCTTTAAAAACTGTGCCAATTCGAATCCGGACCTGCTTTCGGCTTCTATCTTGCAAATCAAACTATGCAAGATCTTTTGACCTCTTGCTATCTTCTTCCTCTTGTGAAGAAGACCTCTCAATGCTCTTGAAGATCATAAGGAAGAAATATACTGGAAGGGAGAAGAGAAGATGGTGCCCTAGGAGAGATAGACTCCCTGGTATTAGCGCCCAAGAGAAGAGCAGACACCCCAAAAATATTCATGGTGAAAAGAGAAGTCATATGTACATCGGCCACCCTTCTCTCCCTATTCATAAACCATGATAAAGTCCCCTCTTTTATTTCTCCATGCCAAAAATAAAACACCGTAGTTTTATTTTATCTAGTTTAGGTTTTAAGAGGAGTAGAAGAGAAAGACTCTTCCTCCTCTCATATTTCTCCATGCCTAAACTCAATTAGCGCCCACCTTATATTCACATCCCCTTTGTTACAAAATACTTGGGGCTCACATAGGCATGTGGAGGGAAGGGGAGACAAGGAGAGAGAGTCCCAGTCAAACTAGACTATAGGTCATGGTCCAAATGTAGTGAATTGACAATCAAATCAAAGCCGATTTTAAATCTGATCGAACCATTTCGAAGTGAACATTGACCCAACTCAGTTAGGATTAATTAATTGAGTCTAACTCAAATAAATTAAATCTAATTTAATTTAATTAATAATTAATCCATAATTAATTAATTGTAACATTTATAATTAGGTCAAATATTAGTTGTAACACTTATAATTAGGTCCAAATTGATTTGCTGATTAGTTACTTGAGCTCCTAATGTGTGTGACCCCTCAGGTCCTATCCTATCTGGTAATGAGACATGCTATAATCTCCATTATACATCATCGAAACACCTTTCGATGGATTGAAATAATTTCAGCTCAACCCTAATTAGGATCAATGATCCAAAAACAATCTTAATACGCTCTCATAATCCACCAGCGATACCTAGCAGTATGTAATCGCAACCCAACATAATAAGATTGGAACCTCTAGGTGTAGTTACCATGTGATTCGGTTCCTCTATCAAAATCCTGACATGATATTGGTTACGGATACTCGTCAAACCCATCAATCATATGCTTAACTTAATTAACTCAAGTTCAATTATGATACTAATGAAAATACCTTTTCATTATCACCCTACTATGGCCATAGATTTTTGGACTTAGTCTCATTAAGCATGCATAAGATTATACCTTATCACTAAGGCTGATAGATCCCTACAAGTGAACACCCTACTCCTACAATAAATTTACTGTAGCCAAGGAACACCATAAGGTCCCAATGAATAGGAATCATGTGACTGTACTGTCAAACTACAGCAACCTTATTATGAGTAGCTAAGACACTCTAGGTCAAGGAACTATTTACACGACTACAGCATCAGGAAGTTATCGATGAGTGAGTAGTCATCGATATAACTTCCTATACTTGGTCACGCTCGATACCGTTGATCTCTATCAACTACCTGCACTCTCACTCCAGTGTTACCACATTGTATGTCAGAGACTCATCTACCTAAAAAGGAAGTGATCCATGCACCAATTTTAATGGATCAATCACCATCCTCATGATATTCCAACAATCGGGAGCTTTTAGGAATTAATCTATAAAGACATATGCTTTAAATTCTCAACTCTTCAGAATATGTGTCATTGTCCATTAACTCCATGGATGATTCATAGACACAATAATATGAATGAAATTAATGCCCTTTTATTAATAAAAAAATTAAGTACAAAGTTTATGTCCTAAAATTAAAAGGTGTCATGCCAACATAGCTTTCAGGACATACACCTAATAGAATTTGTGTCTGAACTGTATTCAAACCCTCACTAAGATAAGCTGACAAGAACAAGCAAAAGTAAATTAAATTGATGAAATAAATGATCTAAAGATCTAGGACTTTTGAATCCACCAGACCAATGATTTAGAAAACATTTCTAAGATTACTTTCATATCATCCGTTCTCTTTCTTGTGTTAACCAAGTATAGAGTATGAAAGGATTCTAACAATACTCTATCAAGGTTTCTACAAAAAGAAAGAAAAGGGATTCAAAAATATTGAGTCTTCTATCTATTTTCTCTCTTGCACCGCATCAAGTATGAATTATGAAGGAGATGAAACCCAACAATTGCTCATCAAGTCTCTTGGCTAAGAGGCTAAAAGGAGAGAAAAACTCTTAAAACATTAAAAGCCCAAGAAAATAAATCTTAAGAAAATTATTTCTAATCATGATTTAGCTTCATCGCCAAGCCCAAAAGGATTTGCTTAGCCAGACATGATTAAAATAAAAATTTTAAAAATTATTTAAAAATAAATTATAAAATTAATTCTATTCTACTTACTAAAATGTAAATTGCAAGAAATTAAAGTTGTAGAAATTAAACTAAACTAATCATAGAATGTAAATTGCATAATTAACAAAATCTGTACTAACTGCAATAAATTAAATTGCATAAAAAAATGCAAGAAATGAAACTATCCTAGTGCAGAAATTAAAAGTTGCCACTAATAAATTGAAACGTGATAATAAAAAAATTTTATTGTAAAAGCTAATTTGACTACAAAGGATTTAACTCCTAAGATATTAGGAGGGCTTGGAGTTAAAATAAAAATAAAAGTAAAACTCAAACTCTAACTCTAAGAAGGGGAAGGAAAATGACGGGCTCTGGCTTCTTTTGCTTCTCCAAGTGTTGGATGATGGCCTTCTTCTTGGAAGGGTGGAATAACTCCCCGATCAATGGACCTAAATTTATAGAGGAATTAGAGTGGGAAATTTTCATTGGTCTCTCGTATCAGTTTCTTCTAGTTCCCTGTCTTCGTTCTCGTAACCAACACAACAATGGCATTCGATGTTATCCCGAACCTTCAGTGTTATCCTTCTTTATTTCTTTTCCCATTCGAACATCTAGTTTCCTGATGTTGTGCTGAACAACTTTGACTACGAACTGGGAGCATGCAAGGATGAACGAAAGGGCAAGCAATGATAGTGATGCTGGAATTTTCCGGTCATGAGGGCACGGTGAAGATGGTAAAATAGCAAGGAAGAGAACTTCTTGGCATCGGGCGGTGAAGATGGAAGAAGATCGAATAGAGGAAGAGGAAGATGGCCTGATGGCCGGAGCTTAGACAAGGGGTGGCGATGAACAGTGAGCTGGAGATTGCGACGAATGGCTGGTCTTGGGATATTCTAGTAGCTTGGGTGGACAGTCACTTTGGTTGAGGGTTTTCTGGTGAGTTCCCGGCTTCGAGGATGATAGACTGAACGGTGCAAGTGGTGCACGATGGCTGAAATTTTCTGGCAGCTTGGGTGGACACGATGAGGAAGAAAATAGTGAATGGGAGTTTTTCTGGCTTCCAATGTCTTCTCTGGCCGGCGAGGAGGGTCCCGACAGTATGGAAAGAAGATCTGGCAGCTTCCCCGGTAACAACTCGGCTTGGTTTGGCCTGTGGTCCACGGATTTGTTCCATGGACTGACTGTAATGGCAGCCATGGACCAGCTTTCTACATCATGAACCAATTGGATAGTTCATAGTGAACCAACTACATCAATTTTCATGCTATAACTTATTAATTTCTTCAAAATTCTCTTCCTAGCTCATTTGAAGTCCAAATTGCGCGCGGTTCATGTCGTTGGATCCCATAAATCATGCTCTTCATGTTGGCAGGGTTTTTCTTATTAAAACACTACATAAAAATATTAACTTTAATGAAATAAAATGAATTTGATCAATAAATAATGTACTTATTACTAATTTTTATGCACGTATCACTCCCCCCAACTTGAATCTTACTCATCCTCAAATAAAATAAATGATTAAGGATACTATCAAAACTCTTAATATTTCATACAAGTTTACTCAGACTCAAAGGTTGTTCTCATACCCTTTTTATAAGTAGAAGATTTCCTATTAGATAGTAGATGAAATGGGTCATTGGGATATTAATAGCTTCAAATAAATTTGTTAAGTGCAAACTCCTCATTTCTCTAAATAATTCTTAAGCCAACTCCTATTGTTATTTCTAAATCTTCTACTTCCATAGAGTGATGAGATATCATTTTAATGCAAGGATGTTCATCTTATTGTGACACTTTTCACTATTTTTTTTTGATACAGATCATGTAATGTCTTAATCTCTTAAGCATTCTATCTAACCCTTGTAACAAGTTTTGACCAATGTCTTCCAGATCAGTTGGCCTTAAGGCACTGAGTGTAAAACACCCGTCGGGCTTACTGGCTTGAGTCAGAAAGTCTACAGATCAAAACTGGCTGTATAGCAAAATATCTACACATCTTCACTTTTTGATGCGAGACTCAACCATTTACTTAGACGAAGAGACCCAGTTACTCGATGGAACAATGTTGTTGCCCAGTAAGCAACCCAAGAGGGGGGGGTGAATTGGGTCTCTAAAAATTAGAAATTACTTTACTTGATGCAATGCAATCCAATTCAACAATTAATTATGCAAGGTACTATTAATTCAAATATAATGCTCTTAAATAAAAGTACAGCAAAAATTAAGAGCAATAAAAGAAAAGCAAGTAGAGAGATCAATCAACCACCAAGATCAAGAAATATAGTGGTTCGGTGCTATCCAATGCACCTACATCCACTCTCTAAGATCCTCTTGAAAATTCACTATAATCATACCTGATTACAATTGATTAGTTTTGTAGGCTCACTAATCAAAAACCTAACTTGTTTTCACAAGGCCAACAAGTCAAAATCTCACTTGATTTTACGGGCTAACCAAGAACCTAATTGGTTTTCAAAGGCTAACCAATAACCTTCCTTGGTTTTCCGAGCTAACCAAGAATCTAAGTGGTTTTGCGGGCTAACCACCAACCTAATTGGTTTTCAAAGGCTCACTAATAATCTCACTTAGTTTTATAATAGGCTAACCAAGAACCCTTACAATAAATATAGTTTAGAAGTAATAAGACAAAGTAAGCTTTCTAAAACAAAGTGGGTATCTCTTTGAAGTTCAATGTAGAAGTGCTTTAAACTTGTTGAAGCCTCTTGAATGCTCAAGAATAGTTGATCTTTAATGCTCTTCAAGGATCTTGAATGCTTGGAGGCTTGCTTTTGCTTGAGAGTAGTTGAATCTTCAAAGAATATGTGTTAAAGCTCTCTTTTCTTCTCTCTTCTCAAAACTCTTTAATAGTCTTTAATAAACTTCCATATCTTTTAATTTGATTTGATTTGGAGCATATAAATACTTCTCCAAGGCCTTAAATCCCGTTTCTAGCTGTTAGACTTGAAAAACTAGTTATTGGAGGGCAAAATGGATGAGTTCTGCACTTGAAAAACTAGTCATTATTGTTGTCAGAACTTCATGTGTCGACATTTTAGACTGTGAGTCAACACATAAGGTCGATACTTGAACTTTTTGAGTCGACACCCAATTCAAATATCTCCAATCTGATTCTTTGGAAATCTCAGATGTGTCGACACTTACTCAGTTGAGTCAACACCTTTAGTCGACACCTTGCTTCCATGTGTCGACACTTCAGCTATTCTTCATTTTCAGCAAGTTCTGTGGCTTGAAAATCTCAGGCGATGTGTTGATCCATGTGTCAATACTTTGAGTCGACACTTTAGGTCTATGTGTTAATACTTCAGCCATGCCATTTGAAACATCATTGCATACCGGCTTGAGTCAATACTTCACTTTCATGTGTCGACACTTGGTGTCATGTATCGACACTTTGAGTCGATACCTCATTAAAAACTTCACAAAAAAGGCTAAACTTGAGCTCAAACACATTTCCACTTTAACTTAACCATCCAATCAAGCAGTTCTTGAGTTTCCAAGTCCTTTTTGAGTAATCCTTTTCATTCAAACTTGGCTTCTTCAAACAAATAAGCTTCTTCAAATTTGTGAGCACCTTTTTTAACAAAAACATACTTCAAAGAAATCATTAGTCCTCAACTTATACTTAACTATTTTGCTTATCATCAAAATCAATAACGGAGTCAACAAATATTTAGAACTTGCTTTTATTATCTCTTTTTTTATTACTAATAAAGGAACTTTGCATTTAACAACACCCACACACATCCAAGAGGTAGATTCTTCTTCGATGCGAATAGGAGGGTTAGAATTATCCAGAAATTTGATATCATTCTTAATTACCATTTTTACTTGAGTTTATTAATATTTTACCCCTCAATATTTCAAACAATATCTAGACTGTTCAATTAATTACTTATCAAAAGTGTATGATTTATCCTCAGTCTAAGATCAACAAGTACAAAATAATAAGGTGAAGGTAGCTCCAAATATTTACTTATTCTTCTTATTATTCCCCCATAAATAAAAATTGATTATAAATGTATGCATGATATGGTATGAAAGGAAACGAAGATACCTGAGGAATTTTTTTGAGCTCTCCCTCCAACTTAGACAATGGAGCTCATTTAAGTCAGGATTTGCTAAACCTAAATATGCTGAAAAAATAATTATTAGAAAGAAAGGAGTCGGGTTGCCTCCTAGGAGTGCTAAGTTTAAAGTCTTCAACCAGACTAAGCAGTGATAGCATGCTAATCAAGATATGTTGGTTCATAAAGAACAATGGCTTCTTCCATAGATTCTGTAGATAATTCCAAGAATGGTTTTAATCATTGACCGTTAACTTTGAAAACAACACCATTGCTTAGATTTTCAATTTCTACAGCCTCATATGGAAAGACTTCTTAAACTATGAAAGGTCCTGTCCATTTAGACCTAAGCTTCCCAGGAAAAAGATGTAACCTTGAATTATACAAAATAACTTTTTGTCTAGGAGTAAAAGATTTTCTATGAATTGCTTGATCATGAAATACTTTTGTTCTTTCTTTATGGACCCTGGCATTCTCGTAAGCTTCATTTCTAAGTTCTTCTAATTCATTGATCTGAAGCTTCCTATGGTTTTCAGCTAAGTCCAAGTCCATGCTTAATTTTTTAATTACTCACATAGCTTTGTATTCTAATTCAACAAGCAAGTAACATGATTTTCCAAACACAATCCTATAAGGGGACATTCCTATGTTGGTCTTGTAGGCAGTGCGATATGCCCAGAGTGCATCAACTAATTTCAAAGACCAATCTTTTCTATTAGCATTAACAATCTTCTCCAAGATTTGTTTGATTTGTCTATTGGATACTTCTACTTGCACACTAGTTTGAGGATGATATGGTGTTGGCTTTGGCTCCTTAATTTTGATGATTAACAAAAGGTTGAGTATATATTTGGACTAATGTTTCATCTCAAGATAAAGTTTCAGGACTTAGGTTATTCAAAAAGAGTACTAAGAGTACAATGATGAAACCAAGCTTGCCTGGTTTGGGAAAGAGCTCTTCTACCTTGAACAAGATCAAATTTCTCATATTGGACCTTCTTGTTAAGAAGCAATTGACAAAAGTAACAAAGGCTTAGAGAAACTCAAGCATGGCATGCACCTCTCTAGAGTTTCAGAAAATTTCAGATTAGAGGTCGACCACCAGAGGTCGACACCTTGCCAAAGGTCGACCACCAGAGGTCGACTCATGAAGGAAAGAAAAGTTCAGCAAGGCTGGCACGGCAAAATTTCAGTGGCATGCTTCAGAGGTCGACACCTGAGGTCAACACCTGTTCAGAGGTCGACACCAGAGGTCCACCCTGTCCAGAGATCGACACCTGAGGTCAACACCTATTCAGAGGTTGACACCAGAGGTCAACACCTATCCAGAGGTCGACACCAGAGGTCAATACCTGTCCAGAGGTTGACACCAGAGGTCGACTCATTGCCTGAGAAATCAAACTGGGCAGAACTATGGTTTTCTGGATTTTTGCCTAAGATAAACTGGAGGTCGACTCATGAGGTCGACACTTGATCCAAAGGTCGACTCATGAGGTCGACTCATGGCATAATGGCTAGTTTTTCTGAACTTCTGATTTGATTTCTAACGGCCATAAACGGCCATATTTTTTATTCTAACGATCTTGTGGAGTTGTTTCAGCTTGAATGAGGTATTTAACCTCCACCTAACTTCATAAAAGGCAAGGAGACAAAGTGAAAAGGAATAGAGTAAAAGTACAAAGCCTTCAATCAATTCCAAGCCAAAAAGAGTGAGAAAACCAAGAGATTCCTTAGCCAAAAGCTCTCCATCTTTGAGGAATCCAACTTTCAAGAGTTTGGCATTTAGTGAGGTCCAAGATTCTAAGAGAAAGGCTTAAAGAGTCTCCATCAAGAGCTACATCGAATTACTTTTTGCTCAAAAGGAGTTTGTCTTGATTTATTCATTGTATTCATATTCTTTTTGTCTTAGGCTAGTTTCAAGGGAATTTGAAACTAGTGTGAGGTTTGTTGGTGAGCCAATTGATAAAACCAACTAGGGTTGCTTGTAAGCCCGAAGCCAAAACAAGTGAGTGAGGTTTGTTGGTGAGCTAATTGATAAAACCAACTAGGGTTGCTTGTAAGCCCGAAGCCAAAATAAGTGTGCAAGGTTTTGACTTGTGAGCCTGGTAAAACAAGTCGGCTGTAATCTAAAGATTATAGTGGAAATTCTCAAGTGGAGCTTGGAGAGTGGATATAGGTGCTAGGTGCATCGAACCACTATACTTCTTGTGTGTTTGCATTGCTTTACTCTCTATCTTCTTTTGCTCTTTAATTGTTGTTTTATTTCATTGCTTCCGTTGCACAATTACTTGAGCACTATCACTCTTCACCTTTGAACTTGATAGACATATATTGCTTTAATTTTTTAAAATACCCAATTCACCCCCCTCTTGGGCACCATATCTGGGCAACATATGGTGTAGCTAACTTGTGGATAACATTATATTTTTTCATTAATGTGGCAAAGTATCGGTTGCAAAAATGTGTCCCCCAATCACTAATGATTGCACTAGGAATACCAAAACGGGAGAGAATATTTATCTTAAAAAATTTAATGACCACTTTGCTATCAGTGGATCTACATGGAATAGCTTTAACACACTTAGATACATAATCAACAGTCACTAAAATATATTCATTTCCAAAGGAGTTTGGAAATGGTCCCATAAAATTGATTCCCCATATATCAAAAATTTCAACCACCAAGATTGGATTAAGCGGCATCATGTCTCTCTTGGTGATTCGACCTATTTGTTAGCATCATGCACAACTTTTATAGTACACATGTGCATCCTTAAATAAATTAGACCAATAAAATCCATATTGAAGTACTTTGGTAGTTGTCTTCTTAGATGCAAAGTAACCACCACATGCTTGATCATGACAAAATGATAGAATACTTCTAACTTCATTATCCAGAACACACCTCCTAATGATCTGATCAAGACAATGTTTAAACAGGTAAGGATCATCCCAAATAAAGTATTTCACTTGAAAAAAGAATTTATGTTTATCTTGAGTGGTCCAATGAGAAGGAACTTTACCAATGGCTAAATAATTGACGATATCAGCATACCATGGTTCAGTGAGCACGGACATGAATTGTTCATCTAGAAAATACTCATTGACAGGTGGTTCACTAGATGGTGTGACAATGATTCGGGACAAGTAATCAGCAATTGCATTTTTTGTTCCATTCTTGTCCTTAATTTCTAGGTCAAATTCTTGAAGAAGTAAGATCCATCATATTAAGCGTGCCTTAGTATCTTTCTTTGCTAGAAGATATTTGATGGCTGAGTGGTTAGTATAAATAATGGTATGTGACCCAACCAAGTATGACCTAAATTTTTCTAGGGCAAAGACAATGGCTAAGAACTCCTTTTCTGTGGTCATATAATTAAGCTGTGCATCATTTAATGTTTTACTGGCATAATAAAAAACTCTAGGTAGCTTATTAATCCTTTGACCTAAAACTACACCACAGCATGACCGGATGCATCGCACATGAGTTCAAAAGGTTCACTCCATATGGGTAGATGAATGATGGGAGCATAAATGAGTACCTTTTTAAGAAATTCAAAAGACTTTAAGCACTCAAGAGTAAACTCAAATTTTACTTTCTTTGCTAATAAATTTGTCAATGGGTGAGCCACTTTGCTAAAATTGGGTATGAACCTTCTATAAAATCTAGCATGTCCTAAAAATGAACGAATTTCTTTGACAGACTTGGGTAGTGGAAGACTCATAATCAGGTCAACTTTAGCCTTATCGACTTCTATTTTCCTTTTTGATACTACATGACCAAGAACTATACCTTCTCTAACCATAAACTGACATTTCTCTGAATTTAGAATTAAATGCTTCTCCTTACATCTTTTTAGAACTAGTCTCAGATGGTTTAAACATTCAGAGAATGTAGTGCCAAACACTGAAAAGTCATTCACGAAAATTTTCAAAAATTGTTCAACCATGTTAGAAAAAATACTGATCATACATCTTTGGAAGGTTGCTAGTGCATTGCATAACCCAAAGGGCATATACCTATAAGCAAAGGTTCTGAATGGATACGTGAATGTAGTCTTTTCTTGATCTTCAAGGGCTATGGGGATCTGATTATAGCCAGAATATCCATCTAGAAAATAATAAAACTCCTGTCCAACTAGTTTCTCTAACATCTAGTCAATAAATGGTGAAGAAAAGTGATCTTTTCTTATCACAGCATTCAGTTTCCTATAGTCTATACAGACTTTCCATCCTGTTTGGGTTCTGGTTGGGATAAGTTCATTTGCTTCATTTTGAATCACTATTATTCTAGACTTTTTAGGTACCACTTGAACAGGACTTACCCATGAACTATCAGAAATAGGATAAATGATTCCATTGTTAAGTAACTTCAAAATCTCTTTCTTGAATACTTCTTTCATTGCTGGATTTAATCTCTTTTTAGCTTCTCTAGTTGGTTTAGCCTCTTCCTCTAGGTGTATCCCATGTTGAACTATGAAAAGACTTATTCCTTTAATATCTGTCATGGTCTAGCCTATTGCTTCTTGATTTTCTCTTAGAATAGTCAAGAGCTCCTCCTCTTGTTTAGGATTTAGGTCTGATGCAATAATTACAGGCAAGGTTTTCTTTGGACCTAAATATGCATACTTCAGGTGCTTAGAGAGGGGTTTCAATTATAACTTGGGTGCCTCTTCTTTTAATGGCTTAGTTGATGATTTAACCATTTTCATGAGTGTTTCAGTAGGAGGCTCCCACCTCTGGCCATTTTTATCATCACCAAGTATTTTATCAATATCTTCATATTCATGTGTTGGCTAAATACTAGACTTAAGGTTGACTTCCTTATCACTAATGTCTATGGATTCATAAATTTCATCTTGGATTACACTCACATTAGCATGCTTGGTAGGTTCATATTTCAAATTGAATATATTCAGCTCAATAGTCATGTTCCTAAATGATAGCTTCATAAGTCCATTCCGATAATTAATTTCAGTATTAGCAGTAGCTAGGAATGGTCTTCCTAAAATAACTGATATATGACCTTTAGGATTTGAAACTAGTTCAGTTTCTAAAATGATAAAATCTACAGGAAAGATATAATTTCCAACCTTGATCGAAACATCTTCTACCATTCCTTTAGGGATTCTAAAAGATCGATCTGCTAATTGTAATGTGATTCCTGTTGACTGTAGTTTTCCTAATCCCAATTGCTCATAAACTAAATATAAAAGAATATTTACACTAGACCCTAAATCAAGTAATGCCTTCTCAATGTGGGTTTCTCCTATAACACATGAAACTGTTGGAGATCCTGGATCTTTGTATTTTATAGGCATGTGACTCAACAAGTATGAACTCATACTTGTTGCTAAGAAAGCTCTCTTTGGTACATTGGTAGTCCTTTCTTGGTACAAAGATCTTTTAAGAATTTAGCATAAGTTGGAACCTGTTGGATCATGTCTAGTAGAGGGATGTTTACTTAAACTTGCTTAAACACCTCTAACATTTTGTCTAAATATTTTGATTGTTTATTAGACCTTAATCAATTTGGAAAAGGAGCTCTAGAAATTATGGGTACCTAGTTTGGTGGACTATTAATTTTATAATCTCGAGTTTGTAAGGTAGGTTGTTCATTAGGTAGCTCAGTTGACTCAGTAGTTAAGTCCTCTCTAATATCAGATATATCTATCTTATTATCCACTTGCTTTCCTAATCTCAAAGAATGAATAGCATTTACTTGATTGACTTGATTTTCTTGGGGTGGATGATCATTTTGGTTCCTTGGATTGGACTTAGGTTGGCTAGGTAGCCTACCTCGTTCACGTTCACTAATGGTAGATGCTTGCTGACCCATTTGCATTTCCAAGCGGGTTATAGCCTGAGAGTTTGAATTCAGAAGTTGGCCCGTGGTTTGTATAAAATTACTCAATGTATCACTAGTGTCAGCATTGGATTTGGCTAGGACTTCCAGGCTTTTCTCTAAAGAACTCAGTTTCTTTTCATTAATATTGAAGCCCGGTGGTGGTAGGTTGTTCATCATAGAATTAGGCCTTGGGTTTTATTGATTGAAGCTAGGACCACCTACATTTAGGTTATGTGACCATGAGAAATTTGGATGATTCCTCCATCCTGGATTATATGTGGGTGCATAAGGATTGTTCATTGGTCACTGATAGGTGGCATTCACCTGTACACATCTATTCTCTATTGGGTTCATCAGGAGTGGACATTCCTCAAGGACATGGTCTAGTACATTGCACCCATTATATATTAGTGCAAACACTTGGTTCAAGCTGGCTGGTCTCTGAAGTTCTAAGGCCTCTAACCTATGTGTTAAGGTTGCAATTTTAGCTTCTACAGCTAAGAAAGTCTGCATTTGGTGCATTCCATCCCTTGAAGGTATGGATCTTTTTGGTTCTCTAGTTATTTTTTATTGTAAATTCTTTTCAGCTAGGTCTTCTAAAAATTGCCATGCTTCATTGGGTTCTTTATACATGAATTGGCCTTGGCACATAGACTCTAGCATGGTCCTTAAAGTAGAATCTAAACCCTCATAAATGATTTGACATAGTCTCCAAGATTTTATTCCATGGTATGGACATTGGGTTAAGAGGTTCTTGAAATGGTCAAAGTAATTCCAAAATAACTCTCCAACTAATTGATAAAATTGGTTTATTTCATTTCTAATTTTAGCTATTTATGATGAGAAAAATATTTCTTTAAGAACACTCTTAGAAAGCCCTCTCAGGTCGTGATAGATTGATTTGGAAGACTATAAAACCATTTTTTAGCATTATCCTTAAGGACAAAATTAATCAATCTTAGCTTGATTTCGTCTTCTAACAATTGTTGCAGCCTCATAGTTGCACAAACATCTTCAAATTCCCTAATAAATATATATGCATATCCATAAACTTTGGAAGCATATTAATCATTTGAGGTTTGATTTCAAAATTATTAGTAGTGGGCTGAGACAACCTAATGCAAGAAGGTTGGATAGAACCAACCAACTGGATAACATAAATTATTAAGGATTTGGGGTTGATTAGTTAAATCCATTGTAGAGGTCATAGGATCTGAAACAGGAATCAAATCGATTCTAACAAGTCGACCCAAAACCCTTCTTCACATAGGAGTTGGAGAATTCACTAAATCTACTATGTCTTCTATTTTTTTGAATTTTGTATATTTATATTTTTTTTATTTTTTATTTAGAAGCTTTCTTTAAAAAATTCTAAATCAATTCAACATTTTCATACCCTAGGACAACCATGCAACATAACTTCTAGTTATGCTAGGGCAACCTTATGTCAGGGTAGTCAAGATTGAGAATACCTAAAGTAATTTTTGTTTTCAAACAAGTTTCATACAAAATTAATCCTATCTAGGGGTAACCTAAAACTAGACACTCCTAACTATTCCATGTCAACCTTTAAGCACTCCAAGTTTAACCAATTCATTAAAATTGGCCAGGTAAGTGTAAGATTGGCGGAAGTCCCCCCGTTGCTTTCCTTAGACACCAATTGGATTGGCCAGGTCAGCGAATGGAACCAATTAAGTAATCGCCTTTCTTCGAGACTTAATCCCTGAAACACTTTTCTAGACACTAATTTAATGATTGAATCTAGCTTGGTATATATAGCCCTTAGGTGTCCTTGTCCTAATGAGCTCGGATGTCCTTAGGGTCAGCGTCTAATTAATTTTATTTAAAGACTTGGATTAATGTAAATGGATGAGTCTTGTTTGTGGGCTAAGGAAGGGTGATGAAATCCTCACCTTATCTTGTTTAGGTTCATGCCCTTAAAATGATTTAAGAATGCTATGCATAAACAAAAGATCAAACAAGTTTAAACTAAATACTAAAATTAAACTAAAATCAAAATAAGATAGCTAAAAGAAAAAGGAATAGTTTAGATTGTGTACCTAGCTTTCAGCACTCACCAACCTAAAAATAAATACTAGACAGATTAAATTAAAGCAAGAATTTAAAACATAATTTAAAACAAACCAATTTCCCGGCAACGGTACCAAAAACTTGATGTGAACTTTAGTTAACCACAAGCGCACGGTGTGCAGAGTAGCACGTCCAGCAAGTATGGGTCGATCTCATGAGAAATCTGTGTTTGAATTGTATTCAAACCCTCACTTAGTTAAGTTGACAAGAATGAGTAAAAATAAATTAAATTGATGAAATAAATGATTTAAAGATCTAGAACTTTTAAATCCACCAGACCAATGATTTAGAAAACATTCCTCAGATTACTTTTATATCATCCATTCTCTTTCTTATGTTAACCAAGTATAGAGTATGAAAGGATTCTAACAATACTCTATCAAGGTTTCTACAAAAAGAAGGAAAAGGGATTCAAAAATATTGAGTATTCTATCTATTTTCTCTCTTGCATCGAATCAAGTATGAACTATGAAGGGGATGAAACCCAACAATAGCTCATCAAGTCTCTTAGCTAAGAGGCTAAAAAGAAAGAAAAACTCTTAAAACATTAAAAGCCCAAGAAAATAAATCTTAAAAAAATAATTTCTAATTATGATCTAGCTTCATCACCAACCCCAGAAGGATTTGCTTAGCTAGACATGATTAAAATAAAATCTTTAAAAATTATTTAAAAATAAATTATAAAATCAATTCAATTTAACTTTTTAAAATGTAAATTGCAAGAAATTAAAGTTGTAGAAATTAAACAAAAATAATCATAGAATGTAAATTGCATAATTAAAAAAAAATCTGTACTAATTGTAGGAAATTAAATTGCATTAAAAAAATACAAGAAACGAAACTATCCTAGTGCAGAAATTAAAAGTTGCCACTAATAAATTGAAACATGATAATAATTTTTTTTATTGTAAAAGCTAATTTGACTACAAAGGATTTAACTCCTAAGCCGTTAGGAGGGATTGGAGTTAAAATAAAAATAAAAGTAAAACTCAAACTCTAAGAAGGGGAAGAAAAATGATGGGCTCTGGCTTCTTCACTTCTCCAGGTGTTGGATGATGGCCTTCTTCTCGGAAGGGTGGAATAACTCCCTGATCGATGGACCTTAATTTATAGAGGAATCAGAGTGGGAAATTTTCATTGGTCTCTAGTATCAGTTTCTTTTGGTTCCCTGTCTTCGTTCCCGTAACCAACACAACAATGGCATTCGGTGTTATCCCGAACCTTTAGTGTTATCCTTCTTCATTTTTTTCCCATTCGGACATCCAGTCTCCTAACGCTGTGCTAAACGACTTCGGCTGCAAACTGGGAGCATGCAAGGATGAATGAAAGGGCAGGCAATGACAGTGGTGCTGGAATTTTCTGGCTGTAAGGGGGCGGTGAAGATGGTAAAACTGCAGGGAAGAGAACTTCTTGGCATCGGGCGGTGAAGATGGAAGAAGACCGAATGGAGGAAGAAGAAGATGGCCTGATGGCCGGAGCTTGGACAAGAGGCGGCGATGAACAATGAGCTGGAGGTTGCAAAGAATGGCTGGTCTTGGGATTTTCCAGTAGCTCGGGTGGATAGTGACTCCGACTAAGGGTTTTTTGGTGAGTTCCCGGCTTTGAGGATGATAGACCGAATTGTGCAAGTGGTGCATGACTGCTAAAATTTTCTAGTGGCTTGGGTGGATGTGATGAGGAAAATGAATGGTGAATGGGAGTTTTTCTGGCTTCCAATGTCTTCTCCGGCCGGTGAGGAGGGTCCCGGCGATATGGAAAGAAGATACGGCAGCTTCCCCGGCGACAACTCAACTTTGTTTGGCTTGTGGTCCACGGATCTGTTCCATGGACCGGCTGTAATGGCAGCCATGGACCAGATTTCTACTTCATGAACCAAATGGCTAGTTCACAATGAACCAACTGCATCAATTTTCGTGCTATAACTTATTAATTCCTTCAAAATTCTCTTCCCAGCTCATTTGAAATTTGAATTGCACACGGTTCACGCCGTTGGATCCCATAAATCATGCTCTTCATGTTGATGAGAATCTTTTGTTAAAAAACTATATAAAAATATTAACTTTAATGAAATAAAATGAATTTGATCAATAAATAATGCATTTATTACTAATTTTTATGCACTTATCATCGACCCTAAGTGTCGACTCAAGGATCGACTCAAAGCCTGAATTAGATTTCTTACAGAACATGCTGAAATTCAAGACTCACCTC
This sequence comes from Areca catechu, assembly GCA_021397845.1. NCBI lineage: Eukaryota > Viridiplantae > Streptophyta > Magnoliopsida > Arecales > Arecaceae > Areca > Areca catechu. Next base: position 76,453,668 of record CM038041.1, read on the forward strand.
AAGTGTCAACTCACCAGATGAAGTGTCGACTTACTTGAGATTTCTGAGAGCTTCAAAGTAGAATTTTGAACTAGGTGTCGACTCATGGAAATTAAGTATCAACCCTAAGTGTCAACTCACAGCCTGAAGTGTCGACACTTAGAGTTTTGGAAATAGTAGTGGCTAGTTTTTTCAAACACAAAACTTGTCCTTTTCACCCCCCAACGACTAGTTCCACCTCTCCAACGGTCACAAACCATCATTTAAGCCTTGGGATGGTATTTAAGTGAATTAAAGTCAAGTGAAACAAGAGAGAATGAATAGAGGAAGAAAAAGAGAAAGAAAAGCAAGTGCATTCACTTAAATTCATTGTGAGCAACTACTTCTATGCAAAAGAAGCCTCCAAGCATTCAAAGCAATCAAGAGCATTCATGTTCAACCACTTTTGAGCATTGATTGAGGCTTCATCGAATTGAAGACAAGCATCTTCAACAAGCTTCAAAGAGATAACAGCTTTTTATTAGAAAACTTGATTGTATTCTTTACTTTCTATCTTATTTTATTATAACAAGGTTTTTGGTGAGCCTAAGATCAAAACCAAAGAGGTTTTCGATTAGTCTAGTTGAAAACCAAGGAGGTTTTTGGTTAGCCTGGTTGAAAACCAAGGAGATTTTTAGTTAGCCTTTGAAAACCAAGAGATTTCTTTTGATGAGCCTAGTGAAAACCAAAAGAGATTTTGATTAGTGAGCCCAAAAAATTAATTGGCTATAATCGAGAGTGATTATAGTGATTCCTGAGTGGACCTTGGAAAGTCGATGTAGGTGCCTTAGAGAGCACCAAACCACTATACTTGCTTGTGTTTGTGGTTGATTGTTTCCTCTTCACGTGCTCTTACTTTCATTGCATTTAAATTTCTGCTGTATACTCTTCAAGAACACACAACTCTTTCATCTCACTAGCACTTGAATTGATTATTGAATTAGCACACATACTTGTAAATAGTTTTAAAAATCCAATTCACCCCTCTTTTGGGTTGCTTTCTAGGCAACAACCATGTATGATTCAATTTTGGAGGCACACGACTTTAGTGACTCCAATCAAGGCGATCCATGATTGAATAATAACTTCCCAGCCAACGAAAATGTAATATCTAGCAAAGGTGGTACGCTCCACTAATGATGGCTCAAAACTATCGATAGAAGTCGAGGTTTTTCATTTTTGAAAATTATCCCTTTTTCTCTCTTCATTAAAGAAGCCCTTCTTTTTCCCATATAAGAAAAGGGAGAAAAGGGGTGAAAAGAAAGGGGAAAGGAAGTAATCTCTCAGTATATAGCTGAGCTACTACCGAAGGCCGATCACTACATGGAGGCCAACCATAATATAAGAGACGATCAATGCTCTAAGGTCGATTGACACACAATGGCCGATCACTTATTAGATTGATATCCTTACTAAAAGGTGTCTGATGACTCCATACTTATTAAAATTTCTCTTTGGATGGAAATCATCATATGTCCGATGACTACTTAGAGAAATTTTTCTTAGAATGGGAGTTGTTATATATCCGATGACTTTATACTTCAAAATATTCTTTCAGTAAAAGCTACACAGCGACACGACTTAAAAGTGAAATGTACTTTTCATTCATATCAAGAAGGTACATTTGCAGTTTAGCTTTGTTACAAAAATACAAGAAAAAGATATAAAGAGTTAGTCATCTATTGGGATGACATCTGGATCGATCGCAAAAGGAACCTCGTTGGTCTGACCTGAAGCTTTCGGACCAGCTACCATTGAGACCTCTTTTGGCTATCTCAGAACTTCTTCGACTATGGATGGAACCTCTTTTGGTTGCTCTGGGATTCCTTCAGCTTCAACTTGAGGTTCTGGTTCTTTCTCGACTTTGTACAGAGGAATACTTGAGAGATCAAACTCTGCATGAAGTCCAAGAACCTCCTTGATGCCGTCGTTGAAACCTAGTTGGTAGCTGACCATCCCAAACTTGGTTAGCTCATCCTTAAACTTTGAAGACTTTTTATAGTCTTCGATAGTCCTAGCAGCTTCTTTCTTCAAGGCTTCGACTTCCTTGGCCTCTTCTTTGAAGACTTCTATAGTCTTCGACAGCCCTAGTAGCTTCTTCCTTCAAGGCTTCGACTTTCTTGGCCACTTCTTCGACCTTCTTCTAGCTCTCCTTGACTGAATATTCCAAAAAGTGAATCATTTTCTTCTTCTTCCTGAGCTTTGCCTCTTGCTCAGATATCTTCAGCTGAGCCTTCTTCAACTCAACTTTTAGACCCTGAACATCGACAATGCTTTGGTTCAGTTTCTCTTCCATGACCACTTTCAGTTCTTCGGCCACCTCCTTTTCAGCTTTCACTGACTGGAGTTCTTCTCGGATGCCTTGATTGAGGTTAGCAAACTCTCTCGAATGCCTTGATTGAGGTTGGCAAACTCTGATATACCTTCATCCATCAGGGTCACATTATGAATCAGCTACACCAAATAACAGAAGGGAAGAATTGGTCATGTTGGCTATATTCATTAAGAAATAAATAAGGATTAGAACACTTACTCCCATTATGTTTGGGTATACCGAATCAGCCACCTCGTCAAGGCAGTGATTCTTCGTGACCCCCCAGTCTCTTGGAAGGAGTGTGGCCTTCAGTAGCTTCCTAGCCAGTTCGGGATTCTCTAAACCCCGTGCATCTGAGAAAACTACAAAATCCACTTCATACTCCTTATCGGGGGGAGTATCTCTTTCTAACCCCTCTTCGACTTGAGGAGCCTTACCCTTATCTTAAGAGGGGGGTCGTACTGGTGGTACATTAGCGACGGGCATAGGATCTAGATGCCCTAGAGTCCGAGATGGAGTCGAACCCCTTGGGTGAAGCTCTGACAGAGGCACATCATCATCCTCCGAAGGCATCCTCATCAGAGTACTTCTTAAGGCCTCTTTGGCCCGAGCCTTCTTCCAAATCTTTGACCCCTCTTAAGGGACCGGTCCGGACCTCTTTTGGGTGTCCTGGCAAAGCTTTCTGAAGTTTAGCTTTATCTTCCCACCTGTAAACAAAACAAACTACAGAAGATCAACTAACAGAATGTACAGGAAATAAAGTAGGATAGAGACTGACTATTAACTATACCTAATGACGGGAACTCGCTGATGTGAGCAAGGTAAAGGTTTTGCTCTTCTAGCAATTCCTTGATTAAAAAAACTTCAGACCCAAATAATGTATCGTAGTCTGTTTGGTCAACCCTCAGAACTTTCTTGCCCACATTGGCATCCAATCTGGGTACCCTCCACTCTATGTTTAAGTCCCATGGCTAAGAAGAGAAGACAAAAAAGAAGTAGGGCTTCCATCCATGGATGGCGCTGGGCATACCCTTAATCAATCTCTAACCAGGACGAGGGCTGATAGCCCACCACCCCTAGCCATGGAAATCCTTCTTCAATATGAAGAGGAATGTGAATAAAGAAGTCCTAGGCTCTATATTCAGAATATCACAAAAAACTAAAAAACTGTAAATGGTTCGTATGCTATTCGGAGTCAGCTGCGCAGGGACTTCATAATACATATTGAAAATCTTTAAAAAAAAGAAATGTAAACGAAACCAAAGACCAGCCTTCAGGTGGTCTTCATACACTGAGATGGCACCAGAAGGAGGATGGTTCACCCTTTCAACGGGTTGAAGGAGTGTCAAAGGAAGACTCTCCGGAATATGGTAATGCTCTCTAAGAAAAGCTATTTTGGAAAAGGACAAAGAATAGGGAATGGATTCTGGTGTAGACTCGGCGTTGCTCTTTTTAGAAGGGCCTGAGATACCAAAAGACTCACCCCCCTCTCTACTGGCCAATTTCCAGCTGACAGCAGGGCCCTTTGAAGACCTAACTATGATAAAAAAAAGAAAAAAGAAAGGGGTCTCCACCTATAGAAGAAGAGGAAAACCTGAGGAGAAGGAGGATGTTCGAAATGATTGAAAGAGAGAAAAAATTCGACGAAGGCGAAGAAATTCATTTCGTAAGGCAAATGCCCTTTATATAGAAGACAACAACGGTTTAAATGATCTCCTTGGAAGATTGGAAATGCCTCCAATCGTGCCATGTATAAATGGCATCGATCATGGGTAAGAAGTCTTAAGGGATGTTAACCAATTCGACGGGAGAAAAACCAACCTGTCAGTCAGGATCCATGAGAAAACAATCAACGGCCGGGATGAGGTTTCCATGAGATATTGGATGGCTATGATGATGCCATGTCACTCGATCCTCGTCGAAGATAAAGAGTCCATTGAAAACCTCATAATGAAAAAGATAGGTGATGCAGGATGATCCTAAGACTGTTGCAGATGAAGGAAAAATAGAAAATCTAATCTTTTTATTATTTTATGGATTTAAGTTTGTAGGCTAATAACCTGAAAGCAAGTAAAGAATTGTAGGCAAATATGTAATGAAAGAAACTATCATACCTACAAAAGGATACATGTAGAATAATAAAAGATAGGATCTCAGGAATTAAGAAACCCTCGATTTAGGATAGCATACCTTCAACCAGTCAGAAATCAAGAGGGGGAAGTTTGTACCAGGTAGAGATTAAAGATCCACTTGATGAAGAGTTCTCTCAGCATTATGGATGGCGCCTAGAAGACAAGCCTTTGGTTTCCTGAATCAGAAGGTAATCTAGATCGATCTAGAAGGCAAAGAAAGTCTCCTCTAGGGAGGGAAAATATCTTGGAGATCCTGCAAGCATCAGAGGTTAAGTAGAAATCATGTAATCAAAAAAAAGAAAACAAGATGTAAAGAAGAAGGAAGAAACTAGGGTTTAGGATGCTGGTGGCCTGGAGAAGAAGGAAGCTTGCTATTAGGGGATGGCTTGGCTTCTTCTCAAGGGCGTGGCTAGAGGCTTGAGGCATGGGAGGATTGCAAGGAAATAGGGGCCAGCTAGGGTACACAAGAACAACCACAAAATACAAGAATACCAATACCAGAAAATAATTCACCAGAGTTTTATTGCATAAGAGTTGAATGCTTACAAGAGGAAGAGGGGTAGGGTATTTATAGAGTTCCCATGCCCTCTCCTAATTAGGATAGGATCACATAATTTGAGTAGGAAAAGGTTTACAAACTTTGAATCCAATTACAATTCTCAAAGAACTTAGGATTAGAAATCCTTAATAGGTTAGGAAAAGACATTCCATGTTGACCTAGTCTTCTCCCTCCCTCCTTGGATTGGTCAACCCACTTGAAAACTCCTTGAATTTGGCCTTGGACTCTTGGGCAGCAACAATTGGCATCCCCTCATGGGCTTGGATGAAAATCAAGTGGGCCTTGGAAGCTGCGGCGCATGGACCTGGCATATTTCTGGCTTCTTGGTTCTGGGGTGAATGGGCTTGACTCCTGGGTTTGGAATTTCTTGGCCTGGGGTGCTAACATATCTCTGGAATCATGGGACACCCTGGTATGTGAATATACTCTGGCATTTGGAGGGTATCAAGGCATCTGGAAGGCATCTGGAGGGCATCTAGAAGGAATCTTGGACCCTGGGGTGGCAAACAAGGGCCAACAATCTAAAATAAAGGCCTCTGGCTCCTGGATGAGACCTGGTGGAACTTTAAAATAGGGTATCATCTTCTCTTGTACAAAAACTGAACTAATACTGGACTGATACTCAAGTATATGACTCAATGACTAGACCGGGGTTGAGACAAATCAACTAGTCTCAACTTATTACATGACTCAATCTTACTTGATTACAAAACTTTGACATATAGCTGAGTAAACTAGATAGGGCTCAGTAATTTGTGTCTGATCCCAGTGCCCCCACCAATATACACGACTCTCCAGCCTGCTCCACTTCTTCAAGGACCAACAAAAATTTGACACTTGTCTAAGACACGATGCTCAAAATAGAAAGCAATTATTGTGATCAGCTAGATCGAGGATTTGCCATCATCAGCTATCTTGCCTTCTGCCAAAAGATGACAAAATATTAATACTCCCATTTTTCAAAATAATAAATTGCTTTGAAATTAGAAGTGGGGGGTAATTGTTGTGATAAACTAGTTTAAAAGAAGGTAATTACCGGTTCAAATATTTAATTGATCCTACCCTAACCAGTTGATCAGATGGATTGACATGTTGATACATCTGACCTCCAATGGAAGAACAGATCAATGCTATGCTTCGACTAGCAATGACATCAACTTGAGATCGGCCTTCAGCAAATGGCCAATCTATTATGTATGCTTCGAAGTAAACAACTCCGAAGTAAATAGTCAACTCCCAACATATGCTCCGAAATAAATGGCTGATCCACATAGTTCTATAGTAAATGGCTAATCTATAGCCAGCCGGCTCTGAAGAGTCTAACTCTGAAGTGAACAGCTAATCTACAACCAATAAAATAATTATCGACCAACTCCGAAGAGAATAGCCAATCTACTTCAAGCTAAAGCTGTCAAGAACGAACTTGGTTGTTATAACCAACCAATCACATGTCTAACAACTATGGCTTTAGTAAGACCAAAGTAACTAACCTTCGACAGTAACTACAATCAGTTGAAGGAAAGTTTTATTGACTAACTTCCTTAACATAAATTGAGAAGGCTTAACTGCTTTCCATTATAGCAACACCTATAAAAAGCGGTAAGAGGGGACATCTGAGGTAAGCTATTCCAGGCCATGCAAGTCTGAGCCCATTCCATGACTAGCTCGCATTGTGCACACCTGACTCTTCACTCATTTTATCTTACTTTTTTTCTTTGAGCTCTCCATTCTGTGGCCTGAATCCTACTGACTTACACATCGGAATGTCTCTCATTAGAGAAAATCCGGTCAGGAGTTTGTTTTGCAGGAATCTAGGAAGCTGAATCGATGACCTAAGCACTCCGTCCGGCCCACGGGGATCAGCGTTAACAAAATAAATTAAAATAGAAAATATAATGCTCATTATTGATATATTTGGCTCATGATTAAAACAAAAATTAAAATTAGTGCAAAACTTGAGTTAAATAAAAAATATTTTAAAAAAATAAATGAAATATAGAGATATTTTTGAAAAAATTAATTTTTTAAAACTATATTTGGTGGAATAGGATTTGATTATTGAAGGAAGAGTGGTGATTGGATTTTGGAAATGTAAAGTATTCTCGTTGCCTTCTTATAAAAAAATAGAAATGTAACTATTGCTGCTCCTCCTCCTAGACCAGGCTCGGTGGATACGCTGGAGAGCTCCTTGACCAGTCGACCTGCAGAAAGTCCCTAGGCGTCGAAGGGGCTCCGGCAGGGGACACTCGATGCTCAAGTTAGAGGAGGAATCAAAGCAACAGAATAGAAAGAACTAAGAGAAAAGAGTTCACGGTAGGGAAGAAAAGAGTCACCTCCCTCATGGAGATCCTCGGGCGCCTTTTATAGGCATGGAGTGCTGCCAAATTCTGTTGGGGGATAAGCTAGGAAAACTCGGATTTGACCCCAGGAGAATCGGCATGGTGGCGAGATCGTGGGTTGGCGGCGTGGCAGGAGAATCAGAGTGATGGCCTGGTAGCAAGTGACGTGGCTATGCAGTAGATTCCATTACAACTAAATTTCAGAACTTGTCAGGGAGAAAGGCTCCTGGAACCTTCGGGCGGCCCCTTCAACAGCGAATCAGCCTCGGCTGAGGGGAGTCGTCCAGCTGACTGTGGCGCCCATCAGGGCCTCAAAGAAGCCGATGCACGCACGGGGAGGTGCCCGTCGACCCTCGAAGCTCCTCGAGTCAGCCCTTCGGGAAAGGGGTCGTGGGGTCCTCCCCAAGAACCGGGGAGCCGGACCCCTCGCGAGGGTCGGTCGACCGGATGCCTGGGGCCGGTCCGACCCAGGACTATCCGAATGGGCACAACAGTTGCCCCCTGCTCCTGGACCTTAAGGGGTCATGTGGCTTCAAAGGGCAGGAGCATGATTGCGTGCACCTACGGTGGATTCCGGGTCGAGGCATCGGGTCACTTCGAATCTCCCTCGAACAGCTCCTTGGACAGCTATCAGCCACTCGTTGGAGCGCAGGCGGGGCAGTTAATGCAAATCAAGCACCATAATGAAGGCCAGGCTGTCCTGCATCAAGCCGGGATGGAGTAGAGCATCGTGCCACACGACGGCAGCTGGTCGGTCGACATCGCCCCCCCGGATTGTCTTGCACCGCTGATCCGGCACTCACGCGGATCGCCATCCGCACGATGGGATGCTCCGGATGCTTTGAACTCCGAAATGCGGGCAGTCGTGTCTCCTGATGGGACAGTTGGGATGTGCATGGGACGTGCAGCTGCCGCCCCTCCTTCCTTCTCCCCCTTCCCTCGGAGGCTATAAAAGGAGGGGGGAACAACACGAGAGGATTTTTCCTGCTACGTCCGCGCTCCACGAGATAGAGTCCCCTCCTTCCACGAAACCCGGCTTCTAGGAGTCCAGTCCCAGGTTAGTCCCTGCCTTTCTTCTTTTTTTTCTGCCCTAATGGCATCTGGTAGTGGGGGTCCGACCCGTAGGCCTAGGGACCCTGGGCCAAGTGAGATACCTTCGACCATGACCTGGGAATGGGTCGAGAAACTTAGGATAGTGTACGGCATTCCCTCCACCCTGCACCTTACGCTCCCGGGCCGAGAGGGGAGAGCAAACAACCCTTTAGGACCAGGGACCCTCCCAATGTACGAGTCTCACCTTAAGACCGGATCGAGGTTTCCCCTGCACCCTCTGTTCGTAGAGATCTTCAAATTTTACATGATAACCCCGGTGCAGCTGACCTCGAACAGCAATCGGGCGATATACTACTTCATTGGTTGTGCCATAAGATTAGGCCCGAGCCCAGTTTGTCCCTTTTTGGTAACTTCTTCTACCTGAAGAGGGACTTTAGGAGTCGGGAATGGGTTTTGTTCATTCCCTGCCAAGGTCGAAAAATCCTAAAGTGCCTCCCGTCGGCCATCCACGGATGGAAGACCCGGTTCTTCTTTGTTAGTAGTCTCGAACCTTGGGGGTTTGAGCCATTATGGAGAGAGCCGTGGCTGAGAGTCCCCGAGGGGAGGTCGGTTTCGGTGGCCGACCAGAACATGTTCAATGAGATTAGTAGAGCCGGCCTGACAGTGACATTTGATCTGTTGGGGGAGGAAAACCTTCACCAGGCAGGGATCAGCCCCCAAGGAGTCCTAGGCAAGGGCCGACCTCCTCTCTTATAGATCCTTAGCTCTTTCACCTTCTCTCTCACTAACTCTGAATTTCTTGCGACAGGAGGAAGGATGCAGAGGATTGACAAATCCAAAGTCATCCGACGGGCGGTGCGGAAGCGGGCCATCCCAGAATCGACCTCCACACCGATCGCCGAACGACAGAAGAAGAGACAGGAGGAGGAGCGACCTGTCCCCATCATCGAGGTCGAGTCGGATGAAGATGGCATCCCCCTCACCGAGCGCATGGCAAGGAGAAAGGTGGGGGCGCCAGCTCCACCGGGGGAGCCAGCCATCCGACCGGAGTAGGAGTGGCCGGGGACGTCCATCACAGCTGCGGTGTCAACCCCTACGCCTGCCTGTTCGGAGGAGGTAGTCCCCTTGACTGACAAGGGCAAGGGGACGGCCGTAGAGGGGGAAACCGACAGCGAGGCTAAACAGTCGGATGAAGAAGTCCGCCAGGAGGAATTCCAGCACTGGCATGCACTTGACCACCCTAGGAGGGCATGGAACCTGCTGAGGGGGGACATGACAGACGCCGATTGGGAGGTGTCGATCCAGAGAAATCTGATCGACGTAGCCATGGAGTCTTACTGCGACTTCATAAGGGTAAAGACTTTAACTTGTCCCTTTAGCCCTTTATTTTTCTTTCTTCAGGCATGGTACTGATCTGGCCTTACGTTTGCAGCTCCACGACATTTTCCTAATGGACGACGGCATTTGTCGGGTGGTGCATGCTGCCAAGACTTCCACGAAGAAGGTTCAGGAGCTAGAGGCGGCCTAGGAGGCTGCAACGACATCCCTGAGATCTTCTGAAGAAAGCCTGGCGGCAGCCCAAGCGGAGACAGAGTCAGCGAGAGTGGCTCTGAGAGAGGTCAAGAGCCAGCTGGCCGACCGTGAGGCCAGGTTGAAGAAGTGGAAGGCAAAGATTGACTCACTCGCCCGCTAGCTGGGAGAGAAAGAGAAGCGATCCGTGGAGGCCGATCAGAGAGCCCAGGCCAAACAGGCGGTGGTAGTGCGGTTGGCAACTCAGCTTGAGGGAGCCAAAGAACTGGCCGCGAGACAAGCCCAGGAAGCTATGGCAGCATACAAAACCTCCGATGGCTTCACTGAGGACGTGGAGGCGGTGTCGGACTTCTATAGGGAAGGCTACGACGACTGCCTGAAGAAGGTGGCCATGCTCTTCCCGAGGCTGGACCTGTCGGGCACCGAGTTGCAGGACCCGATAGAGGGAGAGGAACCCCAAGCGGAGCCTCCAGTTGAAGGTGAGGCAAGAGTGACTAGGGTCGAAACCCCAACGCCAGCCGACATAGAAGTGGTGGCCTCCCCAATGGAATCTCCAACTGTTGCGGTTCCGGCCGATCCCTAAGTTATAGCCGATGGGGCCAGGGTTGGGGCCCCTGACGCATCTTCCGTGGGTCGGGCCTAAGGAGTGTGTAAAGGCCCGACCCACCTTTTGTAAGCACTCTCTTTTGAAATGAATGAGAAGACCTTTCTTCTTTCTTCTGAAATTTTTCTAAGTACCCCGGTCGGCTCACCCGGGCCAGAAGCCGGTAGAGTAGTTAAGAACAGTAGCTTAATTCGAGTCAAGTATTTGAACACCTACTTCCGGCCCCCGTCCGCGAGTCAGCCCATGTTGTGGCCTGTCTTCCCCGCGGTCCCCCGAGGGTTATTTTAGGATGACTATTGACCGGGGTCAGACTCTCGGAGTGGGCTGTCCTAGAGCCTCTGCCCGGGGGACTTTCTCTCGGAGTGGGCTGTCCCTCTGCCGATTGGAGTCGGACTTTCAGAGTGGGCTGCCCTAGAGCCTCCGACCGAGGTCGGACTTTCGGAGTGGGCTGTCCTAAAGCCTCAGCCGACCAGAGTCAGACTTTCGAAGTGGGCTGCCCTAGAGCCTCTGCCGACCGGAGTCGGACTTTCGGAGTGGGCTACCCTAGAGCCTCTACCGATCGGAGTCAGACTTTCAGAGTGGGCTGCCCTAGAGCCTCTGCCGATCGGAGTCGGACTTTCAGAGTGGGTTGCCCTAGAGCCTCTACCGATCAGAGTCGGACTTTCGGAGTGGGCTGTCATAGAGCCTCTGCTAACCGGGGTCGAACTTTCGGAGTGGGTTGCCCTAGAGCCTCTACCGACCGGAGTCGGACTTTCAGAGTGGGCTGCCCTAGAGCCTCTGCCGACCGGAGTCAGACTTTCAGAGTGGGCTGCCCTAGAGCCTCTACCGACCGGGGTCAAACTTTTGAATTGGGCTGCCCTAAAGCCTTTACCGACCGAAGTCGGACTTTAGGAGTGGGTTGTCCTAGAGCCTCTGCCAACCAGGATCGGACTTTCGGAGTGGGCTGCCCTAGAGCCTCTACCGACCAGAGTCAGACTTTTGGAGTGAGCTGCCCTGGAGCCTCTACCGACCGGAGTCGAACTTTCGGAGTGGGCTGCCCTGGAGCCTCTACCGACCGGGATCGGACTTTCGGAGTGGGCCGGAAGAAGTTGAAGAAGTTGTAACTTTATTGATAGTACTTGCGAAGGTTGTCTACATTCCACGGGCATGCTATCTACCATCCGTCCAAGTGTGCGAGTCGGTAAGTTCCAGCTCGAATTACTTCAGTGACCCGATAAGGGCCTTCCCAATTACAGGAGAGCTTCCTTTGTTCGGTTGGCCTCGAAACCTCTGCCTTTTGCAGGACCAGATCTCGAACTTGGAAAGTCCGTACCTTAACATGTGAATTATAATATCTGGTTATCTTTTGATGGTAGGTTGCCATCTTTGTTGGGTTCGGGAACCAGTGCGGAAGCATGGATTTCAAAATTTATGAAACCAGGTCCGAACCCTAATCCCAAATCACCTTATTAGCAATTAAAACTATGACTACATGCATGTCCAAATTTAATCATTGTTTAAATACTAACCTCAGATCGCTATTACCAGTCTGATGGAGAAATGAACTCCAAATTGAGTAGTAGCCTCTTGGACACACCAGGCATCCACTTGTCCGCCCTCCGATGGTGATCCACACGGGCAGATGATCAAGATACTGACTCCTTAATTGGGTTCCTTCCAATCAAGTTCTACCCCAAGAACTTGATATATGGGCTATTGGCTAGGACTCCTCTAGCCAAACTGGGACTAAACCTTCTCTCTTACCCTTTTCCTTGTCTTTTAGCAACTTTGGCCCCTTAAGACACTCTTGTCTTAAGAATAAGCCCTTGTCCTAAAATGAGACAAGGCTTGTCTTGGAGTGAGAAGAAAATTAAGACAAGATTGTCTTAATGTAAGAAAGAAAGGAGAGGCGCCTTCTTCCTTTACCGTCGGAGAGTTTCTCTCTGACTCTCCTTCTGTTCTGAGATTCGACAGAGCCAAGGCTCTGTAAAGGAATCAAAGAGGAAAGATAGGAGGGGGAAACAATCTTCTGGAGAGGGAGAGGGAAAATAGAAGCAAGACTTCGCTGTAGAAAAAATCTGAAAAAATCTAATTTTTTTACGGTGAAGTATTCTCCTTAAATAGGCGATAGAGAGGCGCCTATCCATCTGCAATCACCCTCTCACGCCCCTCTCTCCCTTCTCACATCCTTTCCCTTCATCTCACGGCCCTTGATTTAATCTCACGGCCTTTGGGATGGGAAGACGCAAGAAAGAGTCGCGAGAAAACACAGAAGGGCGCGCGCAGAAGAGAGGAGTCGCGCCCCTTCGGTGTTTTCTTTCTTTCTTTCACGGTAATCCCCCTTTATGAAGAGTCCACGCCTAGGTGGACTCTCTTCCATGCCCTTTCAGCCAAAAAACGCCGACCCCTTTTCCTTTTTTCATGCAAAGACGCCACTTGGAAAGAGTCCATGCGCGCGTGGACTCTTCTCCTTGCACGCGCGCATGGGAAAAGAGGGAGAGGGACTTAGGCGATGTGGGAAAGGGGTTTAGCCTCTTAGGTTAGCCCAATTTCTAGCCTACTATTAGCCCAATGTCTTGAATCTTCAATTAGATTCAAACCGGAATGAATTTGGATCTAAAAAAGACCAAATCGGAACCCTAACTCGAATCCGATTCAAGTAGAAGCCATGGTTTGCAACACATGCTAGTGTGTTCATCTGCAAACGAGATTTAATTCTAAATTAAATCCTTGATTATCTGTCCTAAGTGTGTGACCCATTGGGTTCCATACCTAGCCAGCAGTGGGTCCGAGTGCAAGTTGACCTAATTTGATCAGAACTCATTCTAATCGATTTAGGTCAAATCGAGCTAACTCGAGTTAGTCAATTAGGACTCCTCCTAATTGGTGATCTAATTAAACCATTTAATTTGATCAACCCACAAGACAAGATTGACGTCTAGCAACGTGTCATGTCTACCCGGAAGATATGAAAATTCTGGTAAAATTCCAAAACTACCCTTCAGTGGAAAGTTCCCGTACAATTCGATCCTTTAATCATCTTGCATCCCGAATATAACTATGGATATGGAAACATGTCAAAACCAGCTTATACTCATTCCCAGCTCAGTCATACACTAATGATTCAATTAATTCGATATTAGAAATCATTTCTAATATCTGTACTTTGATCAAAGATTTCCTGAATCATCATCTGACCTAATTTGGCTGGATGCAATCTCCTCCTACTAGGAGTGATCAATTCCTTGTTGACTTACTCATTACCTTCATATACAATTCACCATACCCAGCATCAACCTCGTGCATGACCCAGTGTCATGATTGAGATTGAACCAAAGCATGGGTTCATGTACATAAGGTATTATGGCAGTCTCAGGTCATAGGACTACTTGTACAACTCCCACTATGAGAAACATCTATTGACATGCAGCTAAGGCCCCATTAGATGTTCTCAAACTGGATCTATTCAGTGAACTCATTCACTAATGAGCACCCACATCCTTGTATTAGTGTCCCACACAAGTGACTGTGAGAGCAGTCATCCTTTTCAGCATACATAGGATGTGCCAGTCTAATCGGAAACCCTGATCCCCAACTCAGGGTTCCTATGACTAGGAATATTCTAGATTAGGGTTTTAAGGCCTTAGATCTCACTGGTATGATCTCATCATAGCCCTACAACCATAGCCCTAATCTATGGGGTTCATCATATAATGACACAGCGAATGATGAAAAATTATTGCCTTTATTAACTTGTCAATTTACAATGGTCTGGGAGATACAAATATTGGCTTATAGGGCATAATCCTTTCAATCTCCCACTTGCACTAAAGCCAATCGCTCTTATTCTTTAATCCCATACTATCGAGGTGGCGATCAAACTCCCGCTGTGGTAGAGCCTTAGTGAACGGGTCTGCTATGTTGTTCTTTGTATCCACTCTATTGATGCAGACTTCTTGTCTCTCGATTATCTCTCGGACAAGATGGAAGCGTCTCAGAATGTGCTTGGACTTGTGATGGGCTCTCGGTTCCTTAGCTTGAGCAACTGCTCCAGTGTTATCACAATAGAGTGGCACCGGGTTCTCAATCTCAGGAACTACTCCCAACTCTGTGATGAATTTCTTCATCCAGACAGCTTCCTTGGCGGCTTCACTGACAGCTATGTACTCTGCCTCGGTAGTTGAGTCAGCTACAGTCTGCTGTTTAGTGCTCTTCCAACTTACTGCTCCACCATTCAAGGTAAAGACATACCCTGAAATGGATTTACTATCATCTGGGTCTGATTGAAAACTAGAGTCTGAATAGGCTTCTAGTTTAAGATCAGATCCTCCGTATATAAGAAAAATATCCTTAGTCCTTCTCAAGTACTTAAGAATATTTTTCACAGCCTTCCAGTGATCCTCTCCTGGATCAGCCTGAAATCTACTGGCTACACCCAAGGCATATGCCACATCAGGCCTAGCATAACATAGCATACATAATCGACCCTATAGCCGAAGCATAAGGTATAGAACTCATTCTATTTCTTTCTTCAGGTGTCTTAGGAGACATCCTCTTAGAAAGACGTATGCCATGACCAATAGGTAAGTAACCTCTTTTACTTTCCTCCATGCTAAATCTCTTTAGCACCTGGTCAATGTACCTAGACTGGGATAAGCCTAGCATCCTTCTTGATCTTTCTCTATAGATCTTTATACCCAGTATATAGGATACTTCTCCCAAGTCTTTCATGGAAAACTGTTTCGATAACCACACTTTGACTGATTGTAACATTGGGATATCATTCCCAATAAGAAGTATATCATCAACATATAGAACTAAGAAAACTATGGCACTCCCACTAGTCTTCTTGTACACACAAGGTTCATCCTCATTTTTGAAAAAATCAAATTCTTTGACTGTTTTATCAAATCGGATGTTCCCACTCCTGGATGCTTGCTTTAATCCATAAATGGATTTCTTTAGCCTACATATCTGATTAGGTTTAGTCTCCAAGACAAAACCTTCTGGCTGTGACATATAAACCTCTTTCTCAAGGAAATCATTGAGGAATGCAGTTTTTACATCCATTTGCCAGATCTCATAATCATGATATGCTGCTATAGCGAGCATAATCCGAATAGATTTGAGCATGGCAACAGGGGAAAATGTTTCATCATAATCTATTCCCTGTTTTTGTCTGAAACCCTTAGCCACCAATCTAGCTTTATAAGTTTCAACTTGGCCATCTGCCCCAATCTTCTTTTTATAGACCCATTTACACCCAATAGGGTTAATACCCTCTGGTGCATCAACCAAAGACCATACTTGGTTGACATACATGGAGTCCATCTCAGATCTCATGGCTTCCAGCCATCTGTCTGAGTCTCTACTCATGACTGCTTCCGTATAGGTTAGAGGCTCATCATTTTGAATGATTTGGGCTTCATTATTTTCAATTATGAACCCATACCTCTCAGGTGCCTGTCGCACCCTATCAGACCTACGGATAGGAGTGTGTTCAGGTTCTATATTAACTATGTTGTTACTTGACTGAGATGTGTCTATTTGTTGAATTTCATTAAGTTCGATATTTTTACCAGTGCCCTTTTGTAGGATGAATTCTTTTTCCATAAAAGTGGCATGCCTACTGACCAAAACCTTTTGCTCAGTAGGGTGGTAGAACAGATATCCTATACTATCTCTAGGATATCCGATAAATAGACATTTGTCTGCTCTAGCATCTAGTTTATGTCCAAAATTTCTTTTTACATAGGCTGGACATCCCCATATCTTAATATACTTAAGATTGGGCTTCTTACCTCTCCATAATTCATATGGAGTGCTAGAGACAGTTTTAGATGGTACTCTATTCAAGATATAAGTTGCTGTTTCCAAAGCATATCCCCAGAAAGAAAAAGGTAACTCCGTGAAGCACATTATGGATCATACCATATCCAATAAAGTACGATTCCTCCTTTCAGCAACACCATTTAATTATGGTGTGTAAGGAGGAGTCCATTCAGAGATGATCCCCTTATCTTTAAGGAGATCAAGAAACTCAGTGGATAAGTACTCACCTCCTCTATCTGATCGGAGGATCTTTATACTTTTTCCTATCTGTTTCTCTACCATACTTTGATACTCTAAAAATTTTTCAAAAGCCTCGGACTTATGTTTCATTAGATACACAAATCCATACCTTGAAAAATCATCAGTAAATGTGATGAAGTATGAGTATCCAACATAGGCTTGAGTTGTCATAGGCCCACATACATCTGTGTGTATGAGTCCCAATAACTCTTTTGTCCTTTCTCCATGTCCACTAAATGGAGCCTTGGTCATCTTACCCATGAGACATGATTCACAAGTTCCTAATGACTCATAGTCATAAGGATCAAAGAAATTTTCTTTGTATAACTTGTTAATCCTAGTCTCACTAATATGTCCAAGTCGACAATGCCAAAGTAAGGTATTGTTTACATCATCTCTTTTTCGTTTGTTAGAAACATGAAAAATATTATCATTAGTGGAAAGAGTTAATAGACCATTGTAGAATATGCCATAACATATAATTTCATTAGATAAAGAAATTGAGCAGCCACTGCTCATTACATTCATAGTATATCCTTGTTTAAGTAACAAGGGTACAGATATGATATTTCTAATGATTTTTGGCATATAGTAACAATTCCTTAGCTCCAAGATCTTCCCTGAAGGTAACTTCAAAATATAAGTCCCTACAGCTTCTGCTTGGATGGGGTCCCCTCCAGCACCGTAGAGCTCAAAGTTACCTTCCTTCAATACTTTAAGCCCCTGAAGTCCCTGCAATGATTTGCAGATGTTATGACCACAGGCGGTATCCAACACCCAAGTATTTGAAATGGAAGAATCCAATGACAAAATAGTATGAACTTCTTTCATACCTTTTGGTGCCTCTGATGCACCAGGCTTCACACTTGCAAGGTAAACCTTGCAGTTCCTTTTCCAATGACCCGGCTTGCCACAATGAAAGTAGGTCATCTGTCCGGAGGCCTTCTTTCCCTTCTTCTTCTTAATGCCCCCTTTGGGATTCATCCTCTTACTGGAACCCTTTTTGCCTGTCTTCTTCTTATCCACAAGAAGAACTGAAGCCTTATTTTTCTTTACATGGCTCTCTGCTGTCTTCAACATATTCAACAGCTCAGGCAAGGAAGAATTAAGTTTGTTCATATGGTAATTAAGAACAAACTGTGAAAATGACTCTGGGAGTGATTGCAAGATCAAGTCTTGATTCAACTCCCCATCCATTACAAAACCTAATTGACCTAATCGAGTGATTAGATCAATTATCTTTAATACATGGTCTTGTACTGATGTACCTTCTGTCATCCTTGCACGGAACAACTGCTTAGATATTTCATATCTAGCAGTTCTACTGTGTTCTCCATAAAGCTCTTTTAAATTGAGCAGTATGGAGTTAGTATCCATGCTATCATGCTGCCTCTGCAACTCATTAGTCATAGAGGCAAGCATAACACACTTGATAGTAAGTGAGTCATTTTGCCACATATTATATGTGGTCTTCTCCTCTTGCGAGGCATCTTCCCTTGGTGGTTCCAAAATTGGGATATCAAGAATATAGGAAATTCTTTCTTGACTGAGTACTATTTTTAAATTTCTCAGCCAATCAACATAATTAGGCCCAGTCAATTTGTTGGCATCTAAAATACTACGGAGTGAGAGTGAAGAGGCCATTTATCTACATTTAAACAAAGAACAATACATAAGCAAACAACCATGAAATGATAATACATAATTAAATTAGGACTTTAATTTAATTATGTCTCCCACTATTTTATCGAGCATCATAACCCTCTATACGATGATCGAGAAAACCCTAATTAGTTTTTCTTAGTGGGGTTGAGATCCCAATCCCTTATAAAAGACCTTGTGTGTACACAACAAATCTTATATAAGTTCATAGGTAGGAAATCTCTCTCCAATTATAACCCGTACAATTCTCAACTTATCCCGGCCTCTAAAATATTAATAGCCTTGTGTATACACAACAAACTATAATATTTTAGTTAAGTAAGACCCTTCATAGCCATATAGTCATGACTTTAATAGTAATACCCTTGTGTGTACACAACAAAATATTACATTAAATCATGCCATAAACAAATAATTGTATTAGGCCAAAAATTGTGTTAGTCACCATATTAGGTCTTGTGTGTACACAACAAACCTAGTATAGATCGTAACACAATAATGACCTATCATGAAGGAAGGCCAATAATAGTATTTTAACACCAAGCATGTTAGTCAAGAATTAAATCAATCAGATCGGCCAGGCTAGTGGAAGAGATGTGGGGGTCCCCCGTTGCTTTCCTAGACACCAATTTAAAAATTGGCCAGGTCAGACAACGGAACCAATTAAAAACCACGATTCCCTTTACCTTCCCAGAATCACCTTTCTAGACACCGAAATGATTAATTATCCATCATGACTAATAATGCTTATCGGTTAACTATACTACCACTTAATATAATTTCAAGAGGGATTTATGCAATGCCAGCACATTCAATTAAAAGCTATCACATATATTAATACATGCTTTAAACTAAGCAAATATGTGAAATGTGTGCCATCATACTAGGACAACCATTTACCACATAATGGATACACCATTATGCCAGGGCAACCTTATTTCAGTATGATGGCTCCAGGGCTAATCATATCTCTAAGACAATTAGGGTTTCAGTGGAAAACCCTAACTGGTGGCAATCACCAAACTCATGTTCAATCAAAGACATGCATTGTGCATCAATATAAAAACTTTAACATGATACTACATCATTCAATAAAGCATGAATTGAACTGCATAAGTTTTAATCCTAATAAGGAGGCTCTGATACCACTGTTGGGTTCGGGAACCAGTGCGGAAGTGTGGATTTCAAAATTTATGAAACCAGGTCTGAACCCTAATCCCAAATCACCTTATTAGCAATTAAAACTATGACTACATGCATGTCCAAATTTAATCATTGTTTAAATACTAACCTCATATCGCTATTACCAGTCTGATGGAGAAATGAACTCCAAATTGAGTAGCCTCTTGGACACACCAGGCGTCCACTTGTCCGCCCTCCGATGGTGATCCACACGGGCAGATGATCAAGATACTGACTCCTTAATTGGGTTCCTTCCAATCAAGTTCTACCCCAAGAACTTGATATATGGGCTATTGGCTAGGACTCCTCTAGCCAAACTGGGACTAAACCTTCTCTCTTACCCTTTTCCTTGTCTTTTAGCAACTTTGGCCCCTTAAGACACTCTTGTCTTAAGAATAAGCCCTTGTCCTAAAATGAGACAAGGCTTGTCTTGGAGTGAGAAGAAAATTAAGACAAGATTGTCTTAATGTAAGAAAGAAAGGAGAGGCGCCTTCTTCCTTTATCGTCGGAGAGTTTCTCTCTGACTCTCCTTCTGTTCTGAGATTCGACAGAGCCAAGGCTCTGTAAAGGAATCAAAGAGAAAAGAGATGAGGGGGAAACAATCTTCTGGAGAGGGAGAGGGAAAATAGAAGCAAGACTTCGCTATAGAAAAAATCTAAAAAAATCTAATTTTTTTACGGTGAAGTCTTCTCCTTAAATAGGCGACAGAGAGGCGCCTATCCATCTGCAATCACCCTCTCATGCCCCTCTCTCCCTTCTCACGTCCTTTCCCTTCATCTCACGGCCCTTGATTTAATCTCACGGCCTTTGGGATGGGAAGACGCAAGAAAGAGTCGCGAGAAAACACAGAAGGGCGCGCGCAGAAGAGAGGAGTCACGCCCCTTCGGTGTTTTCTTTCTTTCTTTCACGGTAATCCCCCTTTATGAAGAGTCCACCTAGGGCGCGCGCAGAAGAGAGGAGTCGCGCCCCTTCGGTGTTTTCTTTCTTTCTTTCATGGTAATCCCCCTTTATGAAGAGTCCACGCCTAGGTGGACTCTCTTCCACGCCCTTTCAGCCAAAAAATGCCGACCCCTTTTCCTTTTTCATGCAAAGACGCCACTTAGAAAGAGTCCACGCGCGCGTGGACTCTTCTCCTTGCGCGCGCGCGTGGGAAAAGAGGGGGAGGGACTTAGGCGATGTGGGAAAGGGGTTTAGCCTCTTAGGTTAGCCCAATTGCTAGCCTACTATTAGCCCAATGTCTTGAATCTTCAATTAGATTCAAACCAGAATGAATTTGGATCTAAAAAAGACCAAATCGGAACCCTAACTCGAATCCGATTCAAGTAGAAGCCATGGTTTGCAACACATGCTAGTGTGTTCATCTGCAAACGAGATTTAATTCCAAATTAAATCCTTGATTATCTGTCCTAAGTGTGTGACCCATTGGGTTCCATACCTAGCCAGCAGTGGGTCCGAGTGCAAGTTGACTTAATTTGATCAGAACTCATTCTAATCGATTTAGGTCAAATCGAGCTAACTCGAGTTAGTCAATTAGGACTCCTCCTAATTGGTGATCCAATTAAACCATTTAATTTGATCAACCCACAAGACAAGATTGATGTCTAGCAACGTGTCATGTCTACCCGGAAGATATGGAAATTCTGGTGAAATTCCAAAACTACCCTTCAGTGGAAAGTTCCCGTACAATTCGATCCTTTAATCATCTTGCATCCCGAATATAACTATGGATATGGAAACATGTCAAAACCAGCTTATACTAATTCCCAGCTCAGTCATACACTAATGATTCAATTAATTCGATATTAGAAATCATTTCTAATATCTGTACTTTGATCAAAGATTTCCTGAATCATCATCTGACCTAATTTGGCTGGATGCAATCTCCTCCTACTAGGAGTGATCAATTCTTTGTTGACTTACTCATTACCTTCATATACAATTCACCATACCCAGCATCAACCTCGTGCATGACCCAGTGTCATGATTGAGATTGAACCAAAGCATGGGTTCATGTACATAAGGTATTATGGCAGTCTCAGGTCATAGGACTACTTGTACAACTCCCACTATGAGAAACATCTATTGACATGCAGCTAAGGCCCCATTAGATGTTCTCAAACTGGATCTATTCAGTGAACTCATTCGCTAATGAGCACCCATATCCTTGTATTAGTGTCCCACACAAGTGACTGTGAGAGCAGTCACCCTTTTCAGCATACATAGGATGTGCCAGTCTAACCGGAAACCCTGATCCCCAACTCAAGGTTCCTATGACTAGGAATATTCTAGATTAGGGTTTTAAGGCCTTAGATCTCACTGGTATGATCTCATCATAGCCCTACAACCATAGCCCTAATCTATGGGGTTCATCATATAATGACACAGCGAATGATAAAAAATTATTGCCTTTATTAACTTGTCAATTTACAATGGTCTGGGAGATACAAATATTGGCTTATAGGGCATAATCCTTTCAATCTTCATACTCGTTCGGAGTCGGGTTTCGTCCAGCAGATCCAGGTTAGCCCTCCGTTGCTCCGAGTTGGCCAGCTCGGCGAACCGGTCAATCCGCAGGGACTGTAGAGAGACCTCCACGAGGATGATTGCCTCACTCCCATAGGTTATGTTGAACGGGGTTTCCCCCGTCGCCATCTGGGCGGTTGTCCGATATGCCCAAAGCGCTGAATGAAGTTCTTCCACCCAGAGCCCCTTGGCTTCATTCAGCCGGGTCTTTAACCCATGCAGGATTGTCCTAATAGTGACCTCAGAGTCTCCATTGGATTGAGGGTGAGCGATCGAAGTAAACCGATGGGCGATGTGGTATTATTGACAGAAACCCCGGAACTGAGAGTTGTCAAACTGTCATCCATTGTCGATGATGATCATCTTCAGAATGCCGAACCGGAAGATAATGCAGTTATGGACAAAGTTTTCCACTTTGGCCTCCGTTATCTGTACCAATGCTTATGCCTCTACCCACTTAATGAAGTAATCAATGGCCACGAGGAGGAACTTTCACTAATTGGAGGCTAGGGAAAAAGGTACCAGGATGTCCATACCCCACTGTGCAAATGGCCAAGGCACCGTGAGTGGGATCAGTTGGCTGGCGGGCCTCCTTTGAATGCTAGAGTACCTCTGGCACGCATCGCACTTTCGTACAAAGTCCAAAGCGTCCTTCTGGATTGTAGGCCAATAATACCCTTGTTGGATGATTTTATAAGCTAGGGACCTCCCTTTGAGATGATCACTGTAGATGCCCTCGTGCACCTCCCGGAGCATGTAGTCCGTATCGACCGGCCCCAAGCATTTCACCAATGGTTGTGAGAATGAATGCTTGTAGAGGGCCCCGTTGAAAATGATGTATTTAGAGGCCATTGAGCGGACACGCCTGGCTTCCACTGGGTCATCCGGAAGGGTCTCCTGTGCCAGGAATGCAAGGATCGGGTCCATCCACGAGGCTTCTTGCTCAACCTGGTGGATCTCCGTCGGCTCTTCGGCAATGCTCGGGTGCTGTAGATGTTCCACGAAGGTCCGATCGGAGGTACCGACCGCGGCGGTGGCCAGCCGCGACAAGGCATCCACCCAGGAGTTTTGTTGCCGAGGTATATGAAGGATCTCAAAAAATTTAAGTTGTGATACCAGGTCCCGTACCTTTTCTAAGTACCTGACCAAGGAAGGATCCCTCGCTTCAAATTCACCCTTCACCTGATTGACTACCAGCTGGGAGTCAGAGAAGGCATGGACCCTACCAATGCCCAATTCATTCGCTATTTTCAACCCTGCAAGCAGAGCTTCATACTCTGCCTAGTTGTTCGATACTTGGAATGCAAAATACAGGGCATACTCCAAACATTGCCCATCAAGGTCAGCTAAGATCAAGCCTGCACCGCATCTCAAGAGATTGGAAGCTCCATCTACGTGCAGGGTCTAAACAGGCTTGGCTTCTCCTACGGGGTCAGCCATAAGCATCTCAGCTATTGTCAGGGTCGTCTCCGTCCCTCAGGTGCATTCCGTGATGAAATCAGCTATTACTTGGGCTTTTAAGGATGATCGTGGCTGGAAGGAGATGTCAAACTCGCCCAGCCTGACGGCCCATTTGACGAGCCATCCGAAGGTGTCAGGGCTTCTGAGGATCGCCTTGAGGGGTTGGTCCGTCAGCACGATGATCGGATGTACCTGGAAGTATGGCCGGAGGCACTTTGTCGCTATAATCAGTGAGTAGACCAACTTTTGCACCTTAGGACACCTTACCTCGGCATCGTGGAGGGCCTTGCTAATATAGTAGATAGGTTTCTGCTGGCCGCCTTCCCCCACCCGCATGAGGACAGCGCTGATGGCCTCGCTAGAGGCCGATAGGTACAAATATAGCACTTCCCCCTCCATTGGTTTGGCCAAGAGAGGAGGATTCCTCAAGTAGTCCTTCAAGGCTTCAAAAGCCGACCGGTATTCATCAGTCTATTGGAAGTGGTCCGACCGGTGCAAGGTCTTGAAGAATGGGAGGGATCTCTCGGCCGACCGAGAGATGAAGCGGCTGAGAGAAGCAATGCGACCTGTAAGCTCTTGCACCTGCTTTTTAGTGGTCGGATGAGTCATGTCGATGATGGCCTTGATCATTTTGGGGTTGACCTCAATACCTCTTTGAGTAACCAGGAAGCCGAGAAATTTCCCGGAGGTCACCCCGAAGATACACTTGGCAGGGTTCAACTTCATTTTGTAGTGCCTCAACGCATCGAAGGACTCCTGCAGGTCCCTGATGTAGTCGGCCTTATGGAGGCTTTTGATGATCATATCATCGACGTACGCCTCCATGTTCCTTCCAAGCTGAGCTTCAAAGACTCGGTTGATCAGCTTTTGGAAGGTGGCGTCCGTATTCTTTAGGCCAAAAGGCATCATCTTATAGCAATACAAGCCCCTGTCCATGACAAAGGCCATCTTCTCCTTATCTTCGGGATGCATCCTGATCTGGTTATACCCGGAGAAAGCATCCATGAAACTCAAGAATTGGTGGCTGGCTGTCGCATCTACCAGTTGATCAATTTTCGACAAGGGAAAACTATCCTTGGGGCACGCCTTGTTGAGGTCTATGTATTCCACACAGATCCTCCACTTCCCACTAGCCTTCTTTACCATGACGACATTGGCCAGCCACTCCGGGTAATGAGACTCCCTGATGAAGCCAGCATCGAAGAGCTTCTTCACTTCCTCTTCGATTGCCCTCTGCCTTTCGGCAATGAAGCTCCACTTCTTTTGCCGGACGGGCCTATAGGTAGGATCCACCCTGAGTTGATGGGTGATGATATCTGCCGGAATACCCGGCATGTCCGATGCCGACAAGGCAAAGACATCTATATTGCTCCTTAAGAAGCCAACCAGCTCCCGCCTAGCCCCTTCTTCCAGAGCACTCCCTATTTGGAGGACTCTCGTGGGATCATCCTCTCTAAGGGGTACAAATACGATCTTCTCGACGGGCTGACCGTGGCTGTCGGCTTCATCTCTGGGATCGAGCTGCTCGAGTATGGGGCACCCATCCAGCTGCTTGTCGTGAATAGCTAGGCACTGCTTGGCTACTCTACGGTCTCCCCTTAGCTCCCTAACTCCGTCACGGGTCGGAAACTTGGCCAGCAAATGGTATGTGGATACAATGATCTGAAACTTGTTGATGGCCGGCCGACCCAAAATGGCATTATACGCTGAGGTTGTACGGACGACCACAAAGTTGACAGAGAAGGTTCACTGGTAAGGTTCCATCTCGAGGGTCACGGGTAAGGCAATCTTTCCCTCAACCCCGATGGAGTTTCTCCCAAAGCCAGTGAGTGGTGCCATGGACTCCCGCAGCCTAGATCTGGACAAGTTCATCCGGACGAAAGCGTTATACAGTAAAACCTCCGTGTAACTTTCATTATCGACAAGGATGCATTTTACGTCATAGTTGGTGATGATAGTCGACACAACCACAGGGTCATCGTCCAGGAGAGGAGGCTTCGAGAGGTCCTCATCAGAGAAACTAATTACATTGGATCCCCTGGACCTTTTTACAATGTCCTGGCCATCCTTCTGCACCCAGTCGGATCGCCGGTGTAGCATGCCAATGCCTCCATCTGTTGGGCACTGATTGGAGAGCTCAGCCTCCTCCGGGGGCTCTCTAACAATTGAAGTCCCGGCCCGATCCTGACGGGGTCGAATGTACTTGTTCAGATACCCTCTCCTAATGAGGTCCTCGATGGCATCTTTCAGCTAGAGGCACTCTTCTGTGTTGTGCCCATGGTCCCTGTGGAACCGGCAATATTTATTTTTATTCCTGGAGGCAGGAGGACCTCTCATCGGTCGGGGCCTTTGGAATAAGGCCTCGTTCTCGATCTCCATCAGGATTTTCTCCCGCGGCAGGGAGAGGGGTGCATAGTTGTTGAACCGCTTGAGGTAGTCCCTCTACTTGGGGCTCTAGCACCGGGTGGATAGGCCGTTGTCACCGGGAGGTCGGACTGCAGGGACCTTGTCGCCCCGCTTCTTTGTGGCTGACCTCCCCTCAACCTGGCATAGGTTCGTCGATTGTTCTTCTGCCAGGGCGTATTTGCGTGCCTTAGCTAGTAGATCGATGTAGCTCGCCGGAAGCTTCTTGTCCAGGGAGAATGTGAGCCTGGACGAGCGGAGTCCCCTCTTAAAGGCTGACATGGCCACTGCTTCATTCAAGTCGGGGACCTCCATAGTGGTCGAGTTGAAGTGAGCCATGTAGTCCTGGAGGTTCTCTCCCTCTGTTTGTTGGATAAGGAAGAGGCAGTTGGTATTCTTCGGAGTCCGACTGCAAGTCCTGAAATGAGAAAGAAAAAGGGTTTTGAGTTGAGTAAAAGAACGGATCATACCTGGGCGGATGGCAGAGAACCACATCCGCATGGCCTTCTTCAGAGTTGCCGGGAAGGCGATGCAGTGGAGGGCATCGGACGTGCCCTACACCATCATGTGGGCCTTATAGGTGCCCAGGTGGTCCAATGGGTCGGTGGTACCGTCGTAAGGGTCCACCTGTGGGATCTTGAAATGTCGGGGGATAGACTCCCCCAGAATCTCGATGGAGAAAGGCGGGCGAGTGTCGCGCGCTTGTCCTCCCTTAACATTCTATCGCTCAACAATCTTGGCAATGCGCTCCTCCATGCGCATGATTTTGCTGCCGTAGTCGTGCGGGTCTGCAGTAGGGCACCGGTCGTCGAGAGGGACAGAGTCGGCGAAAGAGGGGGAAGTTGACCTCGTCCTCTTTCCTTCAGCATGGGCCCTTAAGGACCCATGGGGTTCTGGAACAGCGAGGGATGGGGGCGGAGGCGCCTCTGGCCACTGGCTGACGCCGACGACAGGCTGATTGTTGATGCAGGAAGCTACCGACGGCTACTGTTGATGGTCAGCCATTTCTTGGAAGCGCTGGACCGCTGAAGTAAGCATCTCAATGCGGTTTACCAGCATCTGGAATTGCTGCAACCCCAGGATGATAGTGGGCTTAGCGGTGGCAATGGCATTGCTTTCCGCGTGGGGTGCATCGGGCCCATGATGAGAACGCCCTCCCCTCGCGGAAATACTTTAGGTTCTTCCTCTTGCCATGGCCGGAACTTTCCCGTCGATCTTTCCTTTTAGAATAAGGAGTGCAACGAAGTTTTGAGGCCCTTCCTCTAGCGCAAATCTGTTGCCGTTCCTCCTCCTAGACCAGGCTCGGTGGATACGCTGGAGAGCTCCTTTACCAGTCGACCTGCAGAAAGTCCCTAGGCACCGGAGGGGCTCTAGCAGGGGACACTCCGATGCTTAAGTTAGAGGAGGAATCAGAGCAACATAATAGAAAGAACTAAGGGAAAGGAGTTCACGGTAGGGAAGAAAAGAGTCACCTCCCTCGCGGAGATCCCCGGGTGCCTTTTATAGGCATGGAGTGCTGCCAAATTCTATTGGGGGATAAGCTAGGAAAACTGGGATTTGCTTATAGGAGAATCGGCGTGGTGGCGAGATCGTGGGTTGGCGGCATGGCAGGAGCGTCAGAGTGATGGCTTGGCAATAAGAGACGTGGCTATGCAGTAGAGTCCGTTATAACTGAATGTCAGAACTTGTCAAGGAGAAAGGCTCCTGGAACCTTCGGGCGGCCCCTTCAACAGCGGATCAGCCTCGGCCGAGGGGAGTCGTCCGACCGACCATGGTGCCCGTTAAGGCCTCAAAGAAGCCGTCGCACGTGCGGGGAGGCGTCCGTCTACCCTCGAAGCTCCCCGTATTAGCCCTTCGGGAAAGGGGTCGCGGGGTCCTCTCCAAGAACCGGGAAGCCGGATCCCTCATGAGGGTCGGCCAACCGGATGCCTGGGGCCGGTCCGACCCAGGACTAGCCGAATGGGCACAACAGTAACTCTCTCCGCTTAAATGATTAGAGCAGAAGTAATTTTTTTTTTTTTATATTTTATTCTAAGAGATCGAATGTACCCTGGTAATTATGGCACATAATTGGATTTTCAACCAAACCATGGTCGCGAGTCGGCTAGCTTGATCATCCACAAGTCTAATTATTAGATGTAGCAGCCTCAGAGCACTAGTTCGATAGCCACTCGCCGCGATACCTCTAGAGCTGTCAATATGGGCTGGCCTGGCTCAGCCCAACCCTAACCCATATGGGCTTGCATTTTATGGGTCGGGTCGGGCTAAGCCCACTTGCACAAATAGGCTAAAAAAGTCCAACCCGGCAACCCTATATGGGTCGTGGGCTAGGACCGGGCTAGCCTCCTATATGGACCATGGGCTAGGACCATGGACTAGGACCATGGGCTAGGACCGTGGGCTATGGCTAGGGTCGTGGGCTAGCATTAGAGCCGTGGACATTGAAATCATATAAGTATGTAGCCCTCACCTCAACATGGAAGAAGCTTTGGTTCACCAATAGCAGCATGATGATGGCTATCGACGTCGCGAAAGAGCTGGCATCACTGTCGGTGTCACTGGCTATTCCTTCCTCCACCGGAATAGGAAAGCAAAGTAGTAGCAAAGCCCCGGTCGGCCGGTCCCAAACTTTTGATGAATCAAAAATTTGGAAGAAGTTTGAATTGCCAGAAGCCCGGAACTATCAAGTATCGTCGTATCGAAGTAAAAATAGCAATGGAAATAGCCGAACTCTGCGAACAGGGAAGGGAAGTGGGAACGACGTGGATTATTGGAAAAAAAATCAAAATATCTTTCCGTTTTAAGTTTAAAATTTTAAACTTTTAATTTAACATGGATCATGGTTTACTCTGATAAGTGGACCTGATAACCTATAACTTGTTTGTCATTTTCTATTTTGAATTTTTTAATTTTAATATATTTTTTTTAAAAAAATTTTTGGTCCATGAACTGAGCCGGTCCTAATTCTGTTGAGCCCATGGGTTACAGAGACCAGGCCAAAAAGTTCACTTATATAAAAATTGGCCAAATTTTTTCAGCCCGGTCCAATCCATTTATAGGATCAAATATGCTGGTCCATGGATTCTAGTACATTTTGACATGTCTAGTATCTTTTTGTATTTAAACAATCCTCCGTCTGGCTTCGGACTGGTCCACAGGACCCGATCCATGTAATAATTTCTTCACATGTGTTAACATTCTCGGTTTCAAAACCCGGAGCAAATGCACACGATTGTAAGCAAGGGCACGGTGATTAACACGAAACATTCCAAGAGACGGCAGATCTTTCATCCCGCATATAAAACTCTGTACACATATATGCTTAGCTCGGATTGAAGCATTTATCCACAAGGACCTTTCCCTTCCCCGACGCTTCTGGACCCCGTCGTGCCGCTTCCGATCCTTCAGGTACCCTCTCGCCTCCTCTAGAACCTCCTCTCCACCTCCTCACCTTTTTTTTATTTTTTCTTTCTCTCCTCCCCCTTTCGTCAAAGAGTGTCGGCATCCTCACCTGCAGTTTCTTCTCGCTTCTTCCCTCGGTTTCCACTTATCTTCTCCAAGTACGAATCAAGTTAGAGGCCTCGACTACCTTCTCCTCTTCGTCCTCTTCTGGTTATATTATCTCTGACACTGCCTTCTTAAAAAATTCTTGATATGTATTATTGATTATGCCGACATTTATCATGTTGGATTTGCTCGTGGATGCGTTTGTGTTTGTTTTGTTGGTAAAATTCTTCTGTATTTTGTGCGGCTTGAGGTCTTTTGTATTATTCATTTACGTACTTATAGTTTTATTCTTCTTGATGGTCTGCGGCCTTCCTCCTTGTGTAGCATAAGTGATATAGTACTGGTTGCTAATCAACTTGGTGGCTGGATTCTACGCTTCACGTTGTTGGGGCTAATCTTTGGACGCTAAGAAAGTGAACTCTGGGTATGTTAGCGAGGGATCGCGTCATTGTATTTTATGATTATTATTAATGTAGATAGATTAATATGCAACTTGAAATCCCATCTGCTTTGTAAAATTTTCATCATTTTGTTTTTTTGCGTTTAGTTATGAAAAGCTGGTCGGTTTCTGAATCCCCTTTTCTGACCTTAATGTTTGACGGATGCTAGTGGCTGTGTTCCTACAGCTAGATTGGTTCAATGCCAATTTTAGAAAACAATAGGCGTCTAGCCTTTGTCAGAATCGTCTAATATGGATTTTTTCTTGGGATATTTTAAATTCTTATCATGGTCTTAGATTCACCATATGAGCTGACTGGTTTTCTTTGTTTGTGAAGATGGACTATTGCTTGATATTCTTGTTTTACAAGAAGATAAGATTGTACTAGTTGATGCATTTCATCTGTGACATGGTGCCCTCTTAATAATACATGCCTTTTGCAAGCTTGTAGATACTAGGAAACTAAGAGAGTTAACCATGAAATGTTTAGGGCCGACATCAAAGTTAGTAACTATAGAAGAAACTAATGTTGGTGTATTAAACTGTGGGGGAAAAAAAAATTCTTGATTAGATTTTGGTGTGCTGTAACACAGGGCAATCCCTTGACTAATTTACATGGTTCTGTGTGCTGGGTTAAACAAACGAAGTTTCTTCAGTATGTTGCTTGTCAAGAAAAAGTAATCTGTAAATCTTCTTTTGTTCGACGAGGATTTTTGCACTTCTGATATAGAGACCGAATCATGTATTTTTGTACATCGTTTTTATGTTTTGAACATTGTCACTTGTTCAAACTCAGTACCATGCAAGTTGATTCTAGAAGACTTTTGCTACTTGAATGGTTTGAAAGCCATGCTTTAGGAAAAAAGTGTTAAATATTCTGGAACTTTTGGTGCAGTTTTGGTATCATCAAAATGGATGAATTAATAAACTTAAGGTATTCTAGTTGTTTTTGATATATATATATATATATTGTTTTTGCAAACATTAAGTTTTGGTTCAGCTACCACTAATGATTTTTACTTGAGAAGAAATTTATAGCATCTTCATTTTTTTTCAAAACTAAGCATCCCTGTGCAGGGTTTGTTATTGTTGTACATTGGATTGATGAAGTTCTAGAGTAATAACAATAATTTTTTAGAGAAAGTCATTTTTAGCTGATTTTGTAAAATCAACTTTTTCTCATTTATTCATACCTGATTGCTCATATTTTGTCTTCATAATCTCTATCTCTATTCACTTAAATTTAAGACACTTGATCTTTTAGTTATCATCATATCTAACCAACAAAATTGTTGATTATATCTTTATATATCTAGTTGATATGAGTAAAAGGTGCTTGGTAGCATATCGGCATCATGGTATCTTAATTTTAAACCATTTTTCAGATGTTGGTTGGAGACATTTCTTTAATCATAAATTTTGATGATTTCATCATTTTGTGCATTGTACCAAGAAATATTCATAGATTTTTTGTTCTCCTAGGAAGGTGTCATTTTGTTTGTTTTTTTAAAACCCTAGTAAGGTAAAATATTATAAATTAAGTAAAGAATAATACATTTGACCTTTCATCATTTCCTATGGCATGTTATATGATCTGTCAGTGCATACTATGCTGGATAAGCCTTGACAAATATCTGAATCATATGATGGCATGTTCTACAAAATTTTATATTTGTTCCCTTCAGTTATGTTAAAATGGAGCTAAACTTCTAATGGCTAAAGCAAAGGCAACTTCTTAAATGGAGTTACAATGTAAGGTGCTTATACCATATGTTACCTTACTAGGAGGTATATAGATTAGGAAAATAGTTAATAGGCAGCGACCTTATTAAGGTTTTAAGTGGGAAAGTGCCAATTGTATAGAGGAAACATTTTTGGTTTTGTTTTCAAAAATGAAACAATTAAACAAAGTTGCATAAACCATCATGAAATCTAACTTATGAAAAATACACCAAAATCATAACACATGGTTGCGAGCAGAGACAGGAAAAATTGCTACAACTCCCAGAGCCATCATTGTTGAAATTTTGCAACAATCTCCCATGTCTGATATAAGGAAATTGATCATATGTCTTAAACATTTTATGTTAACTTGACTTGTTTTCTGTTTCACGGTGATCATCATTACTTGCTCCTATAGAGGGAACAATGAGCTTTTTGTACAACAATTTTCATATAAGATTACACAGAAACAGTTGCTTTAGGTAGTTAATTTTTTATTATAATTTTTATTTATTTCTAGATCAACAATTCCAGTCATGATATAATTAAGTGAATTTTGCATATCCTCTAGTCTTTGTTGGAGTGTGAGATCCAGGATGCTTGCTGTCTGAGAGCCCTAGAGCCAGCAATGGAATTCTAATATGATCTGAGTGTGTTTATATGTGGGGTTTCCTAAGACTACACATTTGGTAGAATTCTGAGAGTAAGGGATTTACTCTCTAGAGGACTATATTACCACATTAAGTGATTGAGCTTTATTTTTTTACTATTAGGTGGACGGTCTTTATTTGCATCAGATTTCTTTTAGTAAGCTGAATTTTGTGTTTGTTAATAAATCCTTCTACCCTTGTACTTCACAAACTTTAGATATTACTGAGCTTTGTTGGGAGTCTCTACCTTTGTATAAGGTGATTATGCTATCATTTTCCCTTTTTGAATGAACTCTTCGCAAATTCTTAAACCTATTATAACTCTATTGCCATAAATTTATAATCTATCCTTGTAAGATTTTAAACTTCCCCTGTTTTTTAACTGGTAGTTCACTAACAGCTTAGCAGAAAACTTGTAGCAAGCCCACAAACTTAACATTTCACTATCACTTTGAAGTTAATCAACATGATGGATATTGATTCCCTTTAAATTTGCTTATGCTAAGTTTGATCAAAATTTTGGTTGGAAAATACAAGAAATCCATAATTCTATTTTGGCTTGGAAGTCTTGTTCAACAGTATGTCAGTATGTAGCATACGTTTCACCTGCAAAGCTATTAATAACTTGAAAGCCTATATTATTTTTCAAATCTAATTTTGCGCCTTGGTGTTTATGCATGTTATTAGAATAATATATGGAGGAGTAAAAGAGTAAGCATACATTGGTGTGATGTTACAAGGAAAGCAGTAACACAACTTGGATATTAATTAACTTGGAAATATATGGTCAAAAGGGATCATTTAGTGTGGATTCGAAAGTGTATGTTTCATTTCCTGTGGTTTCATCAATATATCTTCAAATGTATCGAGAAATTAACTGGGTTAGTGCTGAATAAGTGTAAAGATAAATGGTGCATGCACAGTTATTCAGGGAAAACTCTTGGAGGAAGTTCAGGGAATTAGTGTGATTTTAGAAATTTGAAAATTACAGATGTTTAAAAAAATGTTGAAGCTTGAGAGCATTATGAAATTTTCAAGTTGACTAGGTGACCGATACTTACAATGTTTGGAAATGTCAATTGCTTTGGCTGCCAGATTTGACATAATATTAAGTAAACACAATAGTAGATGGGTTAACGTGCCTATGTTTGCTTATGTGATTGCTGTTTGGCTTGCCAAAGCAACTGGTACAAAATGCTTTTCTCAGCTTAAAAGAAAATGAGGTTGCACTAAGGTTGTATGTATGCAACGTGTTCTTTCATCTTTTGTATTGTTCTAACAGTAGTTCCTGGCATGATATCTGATACATGTTATCTCATTGTTCAGGATGGCTGAACAATTCTACACAGTTGCATCAGATAGTGAAACCACTGGTGATGACAAAGTGCAATCTTCTTTTCCTGATCTTGCAATTGGTATTGATATTGGAACTTCCAAGTGTAGTGTTGCGATATGGAATGGTACACAAGTGGAACTGCTTAGGAATCCCAGAAACCAAAAGCTGATGCGCTCTTATGTCATGTTCAAGGATGATAGTCCTTCAGGAGGAGTAAGCGAAGAGCTTGCTCATGGTGAGCAGGAGATCTTCTCAGGAAGTGCAGTTTTTAATATGAAACGCTTAGTTGGAAGAGTGGATACAGATCCAGTGGTTCATGCCAGCAAGACTCTTCCTTTTCTTGTTCAGACTTTGGATATTGGTGTCAGACCATTTATTGCAGCTCTAGTAAATAATGTATGGAGATCCACCACGCCTGAAGAAGTCCTTGCAATTTTTTTGGTGGAATTGAAAGCCATGGCAGAAGTTCAACTGAAGCATCGAATCAGAGTTGCCATTCTAACTATTCCAGTTGCTTTCAGTCGTTTCCAGAAAACCAGGATTGAGCGTGCCTGTGCAATGGCAGGGTTACATGTCCTCAGGCTTATGCCAGAGCCTACTTCTGTAGCACTTCTGTTTGCACAACAGCAGCAGATATCTTTACATGAGAATATGGGAAGTGGCGTTGAGAAAGTTGCTCTTATATTCAATATGGGAGCAGGATATTGTGATGTTGCTATAACTGCTACGGCTGGCGGAGTTTCGCAGATCAAAGCACTGTTGGGTTATACTGTGGGTGGAGAGGATATTCTTCAAAATGTGTTGCGTCACCTTCTGCCAAACTTTGACACCTTCTGTGGTGATCACAGTATGGACAAGATCAAATCAATGGGATTACTGCGTATTGCAACCCAAGATGCAATTCACAAACTCTCCTCCCAGCCCAGTGTGAACATTGATGTGGATTTGGGTGATGGAAATAAAATATGCAAAACCTTGAACCGTTCAGAGTTTGAGGAAGTGAATAGCAAGCTGTTTGAGAAATGTGAGAAGCTTATAATGCAGTGTCTAGTTGATGCCAAATTTGCTGCAGAAGACATAAATGATGTCATACTGGTTGGAGGGTGTTCCAACATTCCCAAGATCAGAAGTCTGGTGCTGGGGTTGTGCAAAAGAGAGAATGTATATGAGGGTATAGACCCACTGGAGGCTGCAGTCCGTGGTGCTGCTCTAGAAGGAGCTGTTGCTTCAGGAATTAGTGATCCCTCAGGGAGCTTGGATTTACTAACCATACAGGCAACCCCTATGAGCCTTGGCATCCTCGCTGATGGAGATGGCTTTGCAACAATCGTAAGCCGGAACACGGCAATTCCTGCAAGAAAAGACATGCTGTTTACCACAGCACATGACAACCAGGTGGAGGCCCTAATTATTGTTTATGAGGGAGAAGGAAAGAAGGTGGAAGAGAACCATCTCTTGGGTTACTTCAAGATCACTGGGATTCCCCCGGCACCAAAAGGGACTGCTGAGATTAGTGTTTGCATGGATATCGATGCTTCAGATGTGCTTAGAGTGTTGGCCGGCGTTGTTCTGCCAGGCACCCAGAATTCTGTTTCACCTTTCATTGAAGTGAGAATGCCAACATTGGGAGATGGTCATGGATGGTGTGCACAGGCTCTTGCTAAGATGTATGGTTCAACCCTGGACCTAGCCACCATTCCAAAGAAGTTAAAGCAGTGAGTAATATATTGGTGAATTATTGTCTCCAGTTTTTACTTGCTTCCTTGCAAAAACGTATGTTCACCTCATAGTTGCTTTATGATGAGACTTTAAAACCTGTTATTGTTGTATTAATGTCCGTGGGGCTAATAGAATCTCTGTTCGATCTTGCGTGTATTACAGCTTATCCCATCTGATAGTTCACCACCCTGAATATTGTTCACCTATCAATGGAGTTTCCTTTTCCTGTAGCAATTTTCAGAGTTTTCTTGATTTGACTCGGTGGGTAAGGTTCTCCCTGTCCTGCATTTTTTTTCCCCAATTTGCATTTTGAATTAGATGTATGTTGGGATATCCTGGTTTAGTTACGAACCAGGCTTCGATTCGATTTATCGAAGTCCCGGTTTTCCGGACTACGGACTTCGGACTAAGCAAAGGCCAATCACAAGCAACTCAAGGTTTTACACCGAACTATAACATCCGAAAGTCTATTTTTTGGGTAGCACCTTCGGTTCCGGTCGAAGTCTGAACTATTCATCGACTTTCGAAGACACGAACTTCGGTCCCCGTCGTAGACATGATCTCCAGTCTCGGGGAAATACCAAGTTTTCGGCCCATGCAAGGGGAAACCTAAAGCTTGAACCACAATCTGTTCCAAAAAGGAAACTGTAACCAACGGTTACAATCGACACTTATCATGTCATGATCATGGCGCGCAATTTCTGCAGCCACGTCTCCGATCTGATCGGAACTATTCATTGACAACCTATGATCGCCAATCATGGGAGAGATTGGCTTCCCATGATCTCTGGGAAAAGAGCGGGCCATAGACCGGAAGCCATCTTTTAAATATGGGTAAGAAGGATGGCTCGCGAGGGATTCATGTGAATAATGTCGCACACATACACTTTCAATCTCCAATAATTCTTTTTTTCTTCCACTCTCGACATCTTTCCTATTCTGTGATTGGAATCCGCCACTGGCTTAGGCATCGGAGTGTCCTCCGCTGGAACAACTCCGGCAAGGAACCTGTTTTGCAGGTGAACCAGGGAGCGGGCCTGCGATGCAGCGGCTCCGACCGGTCGATCCAGGGACTCCATGCCAACAGATTGGAGTGCCATGTGGGGGGGCGTATTATTAACATTTGTTAAGCTCCCTCCCAGACAAGGGAAAGAAACAAAGAAGTTTTTGATGGCAAGAGGAAAAGCTCAAAATGCTTCTACATGCCGGAGTCATGCTCCGTCTTAGGGGGGTGCACCCCCGGAGGATGTTTCACCTCTCACGGTTGTTGTGGGAGCGCAGCAGTTCGAAGCTTTTATGAACCAGGTCGCCAACCTGACGGTCATGGTTCAAGAGTTCCAATACAGAGCTTTTCCGGTGGCAAACCCACCGGCTGTTTCTAGACATAGCTCTCGATCCCGAAGAAGGAGAGCACCACGGGAGGATTCAGCGCATCCCTCGTCCCGTTCTCGGTCCTCTCCCGAAGGCCGAACTTCGAGACTGTCTAAGTCTGCCGATTTCCCATATAAAGAGAAAAGGCCTAGGCAAATTTTCTCCTTCGAAGACTCCACTCCGGTGGAGAGAGTGTCCAAGCAGACTCCCGATTATGATGGGAGGTTCAGAGCCATCGAATCAGAGATGGCAAGGGCGCGAAAAAAGAGAATGCGGGATCAGAGAGATCCCGATGACTTGATTGTGGGTGATCTACGCCCACCCTACACCGACCGCATCATGGCTGAGGACATTCCTCGGTACTTCAGGGTTCTCCAGATGGAACCCTACGATGGCACCTTTGACCCCCTTGACCATTTGGGCAGATTCAAAGCCCATATGATGATCCAAGAAGCTTCGGACGCAATGTACTGTTTGGCGTTCCCGGCTACCTTGAAGAAGTCCGCTCGGATGTGGTACTCGAGCCTGCGCCCAGGTACCATTGATTCCTTTTCCGAGTTAGAAAAATTGTTTGTTTTGTATTTCAGGACCTGCCACAAGACTTCTCGGAATACGGACACACTCTTCTTCCTTCACCAGAATGAAGGAGAGAGCCTGAGAGATTACATCTCCAGGTTCAATGCGGCCACGCTTGAGATCCCCGATCTCAACGAGTACGTGGCCATGTCAGCACTGAAGAAGGGGCTTCGAACCTCCAGGCTTACTTTTTTCCTGGACAAGAAGTTCCCTAAAAGCTACGCTAAGCTCCTATCAAGGGCTCAGAAATACGCCGATGCTGAAGAGCAGGCGGCGAATCGACGTTTGATTGAATTGAAACCCCTTCAAAGAAGAAGAATAACAGGGGGCAAGGCTTTCAAACTTTCAATAACAACGGTGGCAGATATGCAGACCGCCGGAGAAGCCCTCCCAAGCCCAGAGCATTGGGAGGAAGATTCGACTCCTACACTCCCCTCAACATCTCTCGAGAGAAGATCCTCATGGAGATAGAAAAAGAAAACTATCTCCAACGGTCCCGTCCCATGAAGGCCTCCTCTTCCACAAGGAATAGGAACAAATTCTACCGATTCCACCCGGATCAGGGCCATAACACAGAAGAATGCATCCAGCTGAGGGATGCGATCGAGGATCTCATCAAGAGAGGATACCTGGGACGGTACATCGGTCGCCAGGGACGCCGGTCGGAAGCAACTGTTCCCCAGCCACCTCCCGAAGAGGTCGAATTGCCAAATCAAAGGCCCACCAACGGAGGTGTAAAGATGATACACCGGCCCACCAACTGGAGAAGGGATGAAGATGAAGCTTCAAAGCGACTGAAAGATAACAACTCCATCCTCTTCTCCGACGACGATCTTGTGGGAGATCGGCTCCCGCACAACGACACTCTTGTAATTTCGGCCGTAGTGGCCAATTATGATGTACAGAGAGTTCTTATTGATAATGGAAGTTCGACTGATGTCTTGATGTATGATGCATTCTCCAAAATGTATTTGCCTAGATATCAACTGCAAAGATCCCCCATACTACTCTCCAATTTCGGGGGCAACCAAGTTTATGCCGAAGGGAGATAGTGTTGCCTGTAACCCTCGGTTCTGAGCCTCGACAAAAGACATTGCCGATCAACTTCACGGTGGTCCAGATCCCCTCAGCATACAATATTATTCTGGGGAGGCCCGTCTTGAACAGGTTCCGGACCGTGATCTCCTCTCACTATCTCTTGGTACGCTTCCCCACCAGGAATGGTGTTGGAGAAGTTAAAGGGAACCAGAGGACGGCACGGCAATGTCTAATGATTGAAGACAGGCATTTCAAGGATTCGATTACTCCGGATCAGCTGGATTCGAGGGATTCGACCACAAACCTTGGTGAATCCATGGAGAGGACCATCCCGATACCTTCGAAAGAGGAAGATCCCTCCATAGTTGTGCAAATCGAGAGCACCCTTGATGAGGAAACCAGAACGAAGCTGATCCGTTTTCTCAGGGACAATGCCGATGTCTTCGCCTGGTCGGCTTCGGACATGCCCGGGATTTCCGTCGAAGTGATTACTCATCGGCTGGAAGTAACCCCTGGGTATAAGCCGGTACGACAGAAGAAGAGGAGCTTCGTCCCCGAAAGACAACAAGCTGTTGATGAAGAGGTTGGCAAGCTCCTCAAGGCAGGGTTCATCAGAGATGCCCGTTATCCCGAGTGGCTGGCCAATGTGGTAATGGTGAAGAAAGCTAGCGGTAAGTGGAGGATCTGCATCGACTATACAGATCTCAACAAGGCTTGCCCAAAAGATAGCTTCCCTCTTCCAAAGATTGATTAACTGGTCGACGCTACCGCCGACCACTAGTTGTTGAGCTTTATGGACGCCTTCTCCGGCTATAACCAGATCATAATGGATCCGCAAGATGAGGAGAAGACGTCATTCATCACTGACAAATGTCTCTACTGCTACAAGATGATGCCGTTCGGCCTCAAGATCGTCGGAGCAACATTTCAAAGACTCATCAATAAGGTATTCGAAAAGCAACTGGGAAGAAATATGAAGGCCTATGTTGACGACATGATCGTCAAGAGTCTCCACCGGAGAGACCACATCCGTGACTTGGAGGAGTCATTAAGTGCTCTCCGGTGCTACCACATGATGTTAAACCCGGCGAAGTGCGCCTTCGGGGTCATGTCGGGTAAATTCTTGAGCTTCCTTGTCACCAAACGAGGGATTGAGGCCAACCCCGAGAAGATCCAGGCCTTGAAGGATATGAGACATCCCTCATGTAAAAAGGAAGTCCAACAGTTGACAGGGAGGATTGCCTTCCTAAGCAGATTTATCTCTCGGTCAGCCGAGAAATGTCTTCCGTTCTTCAAGGTACTTCGGCAATCAAAGGGCTTCGAATGGTCCGAAGATTGTCGCGTTGCCTTTGAGAAATTGAAGAAGTATTTGGAGACCCCTCCATTACTCTTCAAGCCAAAAGAAGGCGAGGTTCTCTACTTGTACCTCTCTGCTTCAGACGAAGTAGTGAGTTCGGTTCTTGTCCGAAAGGAAGAAGACGGGTTCCACAAGCTAATTTACTACATCAGCAAGATCCTGCATGACGTAGAAACGTGATATGCAAGGATGCAGAAGCTGATCTACTTTTTAGTGATTGCGGCAAAGCGACTACGGCCATACTTCCAGGCCCACGCTATCGTGGTGCTGACTGATCAACCTCTTAAGGCTGTTCTCCGATCTCCAGACACTTCTAGAAGGATAGCCAAGTGGGTTGTGAAGCTAAGCGAATTTGACATTAGCTTCCAGCCTCGAGCAGCTATGAAGGCCCAGGTGCTCTCCGATTTTCTGGTCGAGTGCACCTGGAAGTCCGAAGATGAAGCCTCTTCGGAAGAAGAAGAAGCTCCAAAGGAGACGAAGTCCGTTTGGATGCTTCATGTGGACGGAGCTTCCAATGCTACCGGGTGCGGGGCTGGACTCATGTTGGCTGAACCTGACGGTCATATCATAGAGTATGCACTTCATTTCTCCTTCCACGCCTCCAATAATCAGGCTGAATATGAGGCCCTACTCGCTAGACTTCGGATCGCCAAAAATCTGGGAGTCCGGCAACTTCGAACCTTCTCCGATTCTCAACTGGTTGTGAATCAAGTCAATGGAGAGTATGCAGCCAAAGATCCAACCATGGTGCAATACCTGGAGAAGGTTCAGACTTTATCCTCCCAACTGAAATATTTTGAAATTATTCATGTTTCCCGATCAGAGAACTCCCGGGCAGATGCACTGTCTCGATTGGCAACTACAGCACCGGAGTCTCTCGGGCGTACCTTTATTGAACATCTTGAAACTCCAAGTGTTGCCGAAGAGGCTGTAAAGGTGTGCCAGATTGATACTGAGCCAAGCTGGATGGATCCCATCATCAGATTTCTGAATGAAGAGAACTACCCGAAGATAAGGCAAAGGCCAAGAAGATCCGTTGGATGGCGTCTCAATACGTCATCTTAGACGGAACCCTCTACAAGAGATCGTTCTCCCAACTACTGTTGAAATGCCTCAGACCCACCGATACAGATTATGCATTGAGAGAGGTCCACGAGGGCATATGCGGGGATCACTTGGGAGGCAGATCTCTAGCATACAAGATTATTCGACAAGGGTATTACTGGCCCTCCATCCAGAAGGACTCAGCTGATTTCATGCGGAAGTGCGACCAATGCCAGAGGTATGCCAATGTGCAGAAACAACCTGCGAGTCACCTGACTCAGTTGGCAGCCCCATGGCCCTTTGCCCAGTGGGGGATGGACATTCTTGGCCCGTTCCCACCAGTATCAGGGTAAAGGAAGTTTCTCTTAGTGGCTATCGACTATTTCACGAAGTGGGTGGAAGCCGAACCATTGGCCCAAATCACAGAGGGCAAGGTGGAAAGTTTTGTGAAAAATTTTATCATCTTTAGGTTCGGTATCTCACATGTCATCATCACGGACAACGGGAGACAATTCGACAATCCGAAGTTCAAGGACTTCTGTGCTCGATACCATATCCAGTATCGACTAACATCCGTTGCTCATCCACAGTCCAACGGAGAAGCCGAAGTCACCAACCGGACTGTCCTTCATGGTCCGAAGACAAGGTTGAACGCTGCCAAAGGGCTTTGGGCCGAAGAATTGATCTCTGTTCTTTGGGCATACCGAACTATCCCAAGAACAGCCACCGGTGAATCTCCGTTCAACCTAGCCTACGGTACCGAAGCCGTGCTACCTATCGAAGTCTCCCTACAGTTCCTGAGAATTAATAACTATGAAGAGCCTGAGAATTCCGATCGCAGAAGAA
Source organism: Areca catechu (assembly GCA_021397845.1). Classification (NCBI taxonomy): domain Eukaryota; kingdom Viridiplantae; phylum Streptophyta; class Magnoliopsida; order Arecales; family Arecaceae; genus Areca; species Areca catechu. The sequence goes on from CM038041.1 coordinate 76,495,104, forward strand.
TTGATCTGTATTTGCTATCAAGCACCAGGCTACAGGCCCAGATAAGAATGGCGGCATACCTGCAAAAGGTCACCAAGTACTACAACGCAAGGGTGAAGGAGCAAACTTTCCACACGGGGGACATGGTATTGCGAAGAGCAGAGGTGTCCAGGCCAACGGAATAGGGTAAACTCTCTCTCCAACTGGGAAGGCCCATATCAAGTCGAAGAAGTCATTTGACCAGGGACATATCGACTCAAGACCCTGAAGGGGAAGACCCTATCCTGGTTATGGAATATACAAAACCTTCGTAAATACTATCAATAAAAAAGTTTCAAAAAACTCCTGTGCAAAGCTCCTTAACCCTACTCAACTCAGAACGGCTAGTTGCATCGACTGAACGATGACAGCCCGAATGACCCGATCTGAAAAATCGGTCAACTATGCAAAGGAGAGTCTGATCCACTCACCTTATCGGTATGCCCGACGAGCGCAATGGATGGCCTAACCAGGCCACCAAAAAGATCAAAGGCACAGTGATGGTTTTCGCAACCTATCCTATGGTGAATTCGAACACGCGCCGAGGCGGGCCTGAACAGCCTACCTTAATCACGACAGAAAGTGCATAGGGATGGTATAAACACCCTACCCTATGGAAAATCCGAACACGTGCTTAAAAGGACCACTGTTGTCCTCTCTGTCAACAACAAACACCCTCAGAATGGTCCAACGGACCCTACTTCTTTTTTACATACCGCAAGTGGTCAACGGAGTCTACATTATGGACAAATCGTGATGCAACACATCATAGAAAATACACGGAAAGAGGTAAAATAAAAGATCTTTCATTTCTTTTAAATTTTTACAAAAAAAAAAAAAGAAAGAGAAGAAAGAAATAAACTCTCCTAAAAAGAGAGTAAGAAAAAGAAAAGAAACTTTCCTAAAGAAAGATATAAAAAAAAAAGAAAAAAAAGAGCAGTAGCAGCAATAGTAAGGTTGGGAAATTTGCATTAACTCCCCGATGAATTTTTCCCGTACCGTCGGGGAGATACCAGATGGGACGACGAAGGGCTCCCGGGGTTCCCGTCCGAACTCGAGTCCGACCCCTCATCGGAGTCAGAATCAAATTCGTGGCCGGGGAAGGGAACGAATGGTTTGATATTATCCAAGTCCTTCAAGTTATAAAACTTGGAGGCTTTCCTTCGGCACTCCCAAAATCCCTAGTGGAAGGAGTCCAGGGCCACCATGGTGAGCTCATCCTTGAATGCGGCAGAAGTTCTGAAGTTTGCAACGGCATCCGTCGCCTCCTTCGCCGTCGTGGTCACCACCGTGACTTGGGTCCAGGCCTCCCTCAATTGAGCCTCCAGAAGGCGGACCTTCTTCTCGAGACGGTCCACCAGAGGCTCCTCCTCTTCGCCTACAAGCCTAGATGACTCCGAACTTCGCTTCCTCTTGGGGTTAATAGCCCTCCTCTTCGCTGCACGACGGAGCTCAGAAGTGCTGAACCTCATGGCTAATGGAGGGAAGACATCAACGGGAATGATGGCCTTCGACAGCAGGGACAGGGTCCTATTTATAGAAACCCTGCGCCCACGACCGACTGCGGGTGGCGCGTCCCACGTCTTTCCCGGCCGTATGAGAAGGTGCCACGTGTCCGGGTGATGCTTCGAGAACCAGAAAGTCTCTCGGAAGCCATCCCCAGGACCGCCATCAACATCGCTTCGAATCTGGAAAAATCCGCATCGTGCGACGGCATCATTAATGGTCTCTTTTTGGAAAAAAGAGGTCCGGTGGCTTATAAGGCGCAAGAGATTACGACTGTACAAATCTTGACGTGCCACGTGGACCACGATGATCCTAATCAAATCCCCCTAATTATTGATTGGCGGGGAGATGACTCATGTCCGCCCCAATGGACAAGCTCAACATCCGAAGAAAGGTAACACAACGGAGTTTTGGTCCGTTCAAGGGTTCGTTCTCACTGACTGAACGGCCTTCAGCCATGACTATTCAACCAAGCAGAAAAGAGAACGGTAAAACCAGGTCTTATCGACTAAACGGCCTTCGGAGGCTATCGTTCGACTAAGTAAAAGGAGAAACGATAGAACCGTTTCAGGCTACACATGAGGCACAACAATGCATATTCAAAGAAAGGAGAATTCATTCCAAAATCTGGGAAAATTGTAATACAAAGTTCATTGGTAATACAAGTAAGAAAGGAAGAAAATACATTCAGAGTGATCCAGGTCACTCAACATTGGCAGTAGAAGGCTCCACACCACAGGACTGGAGCAACTTGTCAACTTGCTCGGAGAGGATCTCATCAATCTGGGCTGGGATGGGAGAACCTTCAGCCTGGACTTCTCCATCCTGAGTCGCCTCCTAGGCCGAGATCAGAGCTAGGATCACCTCTGGATTTTCGACTGGGGTAGCAGCCTCTTCCGCCGGACATGGCAACTCCTCGACCTCCCCTGCGGCTTCGGCCTCCTCCGCTTCTTCTTCTTCCTCTCTAATTATGTTGTAGGAGGGGATCATCGAAAGGTCGAGGTGAGGGAGAGTCTCCTTTACCTTGGAAAGCCCATCGTTGAAGTCGTGCTGGTAGGCATATAATGATGCTTCATCAATCTCTGTCTGAAATTGCGAAGACATCTTGAAGTCAGCCACGGCATTGTCTATTCGCTTCCTCAAAGCTTCGGACTCCCTCTTGGAGGCTTCGGCCTCCCTCTTAGCAGCTTTGAATTCCAGGATCGCCTCTTCGGCCCTCCTAGAAGCCTCCTCCGCCACCTTGGACAGGTTCTCCATCCTCTCCTGATCTTCACTAGCAGTCCGCTCCAGGGATTCAACTTGCTTCCTGCTCCTGTTCCACCCTATCTCTTGTCTCGCTATCCTCGAGTGGGCGCTCTTCAGTTTTCCCTTCAAGTCATGAACTTTATCATACCCGGAGACTTCCATGGATTGCTTCAGTCTGGCAGCCCTAGGAGTCTGAAGAGGTCGTAGATGAGGCTGTCCACGTTCCCCAGGCCTTCCTCCATGAAGGTGAAGTCATAGACCAACTACATCAAAAAAGAAGAATTGAGGGTCAAATAACTCTCAAGGCAAAGGAGGCGGTGATAGTCATACCTGTTGCAGGGCGGCGAAGCCGGAATCAGACACCTTAAGAAAGCTCCGGTTCCGAAGAATTGCCAGGTTGTGGGGCTGTATCGTACCCTTCAACGCCTACCTGGCTTCCTCCGGAACCAGCAGCTCTCCCATAGGCGGGAGCTCCGAAGGGTTCGTCGAATGGCCTCCGGCTGAAGAAGCCCCATAGACGGACTCTCCTTCGACTTGCCGCGCTTTGCCCCTATCAGCAGCAGAGGGGCAAACCGATGGCACATCCACTCCTTGAGGTGGGCCCCCCGTTGTGTCGACTGGGGAGGCGACCACTGGTGGAGTCTCGACTGGACAGGGCCTCGCTAGAACCCCTTCCGCAGTCGCTGCATTTTCCCCCGAGGCGCCTCGGGAAGATGAAGTACTTTGGTCCCCTTCGAGACCATCTCTCCGAGCTTTCTTCCGAGCTGTAGACCTGGCAGAAGGGGCCTGTGCAACCCTCCTCTTCGAAGTCTGGCAAAGCCAGCTCAAATTGCGCTTCATCCCATCACCTGTAGGCAAAGGGGATCACCTCAGTTAAATGAACTACAACAATACCTAAAGTAGAGGAGCAGAAATTTCCACTGCTATACCTGGTGAGAGAAATTTACTGATTCCCGCTTGATAGAGGTTCCTCTCCTCCAACAACTCCCGGATAGGGGCAACTTTCGAGTTGGTCAGAAGATCATAATCCAATTGATCGGCCGCCAAGACTTTCTTTTCGTCATTGGCGGTCAGGCGAGGCTTCTTCTACACAGTGTCGAAGCCCCATGGGTCGAAAGACAATACAAATACGAAGACAGGTTTCCACCCGTGGATGGAGCTAGGCATGTCCTTAATCATCCTGCGGCCCGATCTAGGACCGATCACCTACCATCCGTTGCTGTGGAAGTCCCTCTTGAGGATGAAAAGGGCCGAGAACAAGTTTGTCCTAGGCTCTACGTTGGCGATGCTGCACATAACCAGGAACCCGCAGATGTTCCTGATGCTGTTTGGGGTCAACTGAGCTGGCACCACTTGGTACAAGCGAAAAATCTTAACAAGGAAGGGGTGCAGGGGAAACCGAAGACCAGTCTTCAGGTGATCTTCGTATACAGCTAGGCACCCAGGGGGAGCTTTGTTCGCCCGCTCCTTGGGCGCGGGGAGGACAAAGGAAAATTCCTCAGGAATGCGATAGCCTTTCCAAAGAAGGGTTGCCTTGCTCTGAGAAACCAAGCTGGGGACTGACTTCCGGACCTACTGCATCTCCGGCCCCTGAGGGCCCAACCTGCTTCCCCTGACTCTCTATGGTCTCTTCCATGACAAAGGAATGAAGCAAAGGAGCGGAAAGAGGATTCTACCTGAAGAATAGACTGGTAGTCCAAAACGGTTTGGGCGGAGAATGAGACGAGATTGAAGAAGCTTCCTTGTCCAGACCTTCACCCTTCCCCAAAAGAAAAGTAAGGGTCTCTGGACCCCCACCGAGGGTTACTTTGACTCAAGGTTATCCTGTGAGGTAACCCACTTGCGACTGACCGCCAGGATAAGATCTATCCTTCATCCAATGAGCGGAGAACAGCCACCACAACTATCCAAATCCCAACCAAAAGATTGTCTCAACCACTGTGCAACGGGACGAGAAGAGATAGTCTTAGGGCCACCTACTTTTCCCCAATCCGGGAATGGCACTTGTCCACCATCTGATTCTCAGATCGTGATGGATAGGTCCCGTAATCATTTACTGCGCCATCTCTCAGAAAGAAAGCGACAAGGCCATAATACTCTCACTTCTCGAGACAGATCTTCGCTTCGACAACTGAGAGTAGGGGGGCAACTATTGGGATATCCTGATTCAGCTACGAACCAGGCTCCGGTTCGACTTATTGAAGCCCCGGTTCTCCGGACTACGGACTTCGGACTAAGCGAAGGCCAACCGCAAGCAACTCAAGGCTTCACGCTGAACTACAACATCCAAAGGCCAGTCCTTCGGGTAGCACCTTCGGCCCCGGCCGAAGTCTGAACTACTCATCGACTTTCGAAGACACGAACTTCGGTCCCCGCCATAGACATGATCTCTGGCCTCGGGGAAATACCAAGCCTTGGGCCCACGCAAGGGGAAACCCAAAGCTTAAACTACAATCTGTTCCAAAAAGGAAACTGCTCTTTGACAATCCACGATCGTCAATCATGGGAGAGATTGGCTCCCCATGATCTCCGGGAAAATAGCGGGCCACAGACCGGATGCCATCTTTTAAATATGAGTAAGAAGGATGGTTCGAGAGGTATGCTTGAATAATCTCGCACACATATACTTTCAATCTCCAAGAACTCTTTTTCTCTTCCACTCTCGACATCTTCTCCATTCTGTGGCTAGAATCCGTCACTGACTTAGGCATCGGAGTGTCCTCCGTCGGAACAATTCTGGCAAAGGACCTGTTTTGCAGGTGAAGTAGGGAGCGGTCCTGCGATGCAGCGGCTTCGACCGGCCGATCCAGGGACTCCATGCCAACAATGTATATTTACCTTACACATGGAAACATAAACTTTTGGTGGCTATAATTCTGTTCCACATGGATCTCATAATTAAGGGAGTGAATGATTAAGCTTTATGTTATGCTACAGGCATTTAACGATAATTAGAGAATATTGTACGAGATTGTTGAATATTTTAGCGGAAAATAGATGCTGTCATTGTCCAGCAATAATTTATCACAAGATTAAAGACAGCGCTATCATAACAATACCATGGTAATGGTATGCCAAAAATCTCCCAAGAGAAATATTCAGGGTAATGAAACAAATGCTGGCCTGCCAGGTGTTTGTTGTTTCTTTCCAATATGGGATGCATTAAAAGTTATCTAACATACTCTGTCATGGTCTAAGGTTTCGGTTGAGATTGCTGCATATAGCAAAATGATTGTCAGTTCGCTACTGGAGTTTTTATAAAGTTTGTCATTCAATAACTTGGGATTTTGACATTTGGTAATTAAAATTAAGAAATATTTGTTATTTAAAAATGATAATAAAGGTTATTGCATAATATTTTCAATCATCTATTCTAATAATCTTAATTATAAATTATTTATTTTAATATTTTAATATAAATAATGTTGCGTCCAAATAAATTATAACAAGTTTTAAGTAAAAAAGAAGTGGATTGAGCTGATTTGATCTAGCTCTCCATCATCTTCTTAGAGGATCTGGGTGTTGAGGTAGTTCTCAAACTCGTTAATGGAGTTTGAGCTGGAACAGATGAGATGAAGAAAATAGGGTGGAAGGTCTTTTGGGATCCCCCCTTCATCATGCTTCCTGGTATTTATAGGCCTTAAACCTAACCGACTTCAGCCAATTTCAGCTATAAATAGTTCACTTGTTAAAACATTAGCACGTGCTGCAAATATTATCCATAATTGGTCAGCCATTTTGCATTTATTGAATAATTTTGTATCACTTGAATATTAATCAGCTTCTCCTGTGCATTAGTCGGCTCCAAGCTTTTTGGACGTTGATCAGCTTCTTACCTCTTGGGCATTGATCAGCTTCTTGCTCATTGGGTATTGATCAGCTTCATGTCCCTTGGGCATTGATCAGCTCCTCGTCCCTTGGGCATTTATCAGCTTTATAACTTATTGGTCGCCCTTGAGTATTTCTTATCGACCCAATACAAATAGATCAAATTTGTTATATCACAATACTAGTCACCCCCAGCTTCTACATTCATTAAATGAATGTCAGAAGCTGTCAGAAGCTTCTTTTTGCTTTCCTTCTTTTTTCTTATCAAGACCAAATGAGAGGGATACAACACTTGGTCAACATTTTGATCAGTTATTCTGATCGTTGAACATCAATGAGCCAGTGGATTAGACCAACTCGATTTATCGGATTAAAGTCAGCTTATCAGGCCAACCTTTCAATTGATCAGTAAATTATCCTAACCATTAAACATCGATGAGTTAGTGGAGTAAACCAACTCGATTTGTCGGATTATGGTCAGCTTATCAGGCCAACACTTTGATCAGTTATTTTGATCGTTGAACACCGATGAGTCAGTGGATCAGGCCAACTCGATTTATCGGGTTAGCGCTTTTTGGGCATTGATCGATCTTGCGCCTTTTGGGCATTGAATGGCCTTGCGCCTCTTGAGCGTTTGATCGGGCCTGTGCCTCTTGGGCATTGAACGGCCTTGGCACGTAGATGGGCCTTGCACTTTTTGGGCGTTGATCGGCCTAGCGCGTAGGTAGGCCTTCATGGGCCTTTGTGGACCTTCGTTGACCTTGGGCCTTTATGGGCCTTCATGGTCTTTAGGCATTTTGTGGGCCTTCATGGGCCTTAGGCCTTTTGTGGGCCTTCATGGGCCTTGGCCTTTGTGGGACTTCATTGACCTTGGGCCTTTATGGGCCCATGAAGGGATTTTGTTGGCCTTCATGGGCCTTAGGCCTTTTGTGGGCCTTCATGGGCCTTGGCCTTTGTGGGCCTTCATGGCGTGGGTTAATCACCCACCATCCATGGCCGTGAAAGTCCCGTTTCAGTACAAATAAAGTGGTAAAAAGAGAAGTCTCTGGGATTATATTCGCGTCCTTGCAAAGGATCAAGAACGCACAAATGATTCGGATACTATTAGTAGTCAGTTGAGATGGTAGTTTCCGATACAATCTAAAGATTGTAAGGAAGAAAGGGTGAATTAGAAATCTAAGACCGGTCCTTAGATGTTCCTCGTAAATTGGTCAGGCTGCCGGGTGGAGGTCGATCTATTTGTTCTTCGAAACTAGGGAGGATTACTGCATAATCATCTAAAATATTATAATATTATTTTAGTGTTAAGATTCGATGTTCAGTTGAAGAAGACCTAATATCGCTCATCTTCATCGATTCAACTTGTTTTTTCTGTTGTTAGGAAGTGGATTCTTCGGGATTTTCTACATGACTGACCTCTAATACTCTAGTTATAGTTGAAAAAGAATGTTAAGGAAGATCAACTTAAAAGAGAAGACAGAATAAGAATAGAGGCTGACCTAAAAATTTTCTTTTGCTCCTAAGACGAAGAGATTGGAAAGGCGAAAACCTATTTTTTTGAGAAGGATGGTGTTTAAATAGTATCCTTCAACGGTTCAGGATTTTCCTCGAATAATGGGATTGATTCAGATCTGGCCATGTGTCCACAAATATCAATCGGGTTTCTCGAAGGATCGAAATGATCTTTTATAATCCGACGGTAGAAATCTGTTGACAAGATGGATGCATTTATTTTGGCAGAAATCTTTCGGCTTTCTTGGATTTTGAAAATTACAATGATGAGAGGAAGATACAGCTCTTAGTTTTTATAACCGCATCCCCAGTCAGAGTTCGACATGTCATCAAAGCGTGCTGCCCTAAAACGGAAGCTTCTAAAAGTTTCTGCCAATTAATGAATTCAGAAATCGAGGAGACTAGTGTTGGGATATGACAAGTTTGGTCTATTTATGCTGATCTATTGAAAGCTTGAAGCTAGCTAATCAACGTCTAAGAGATGTAAAGCCGATCAATGCTCAATAGGCACAAATATGATTAATGTCTAATAGGCACAAATATGATCAATGCCTAATAGGCACAAATATGATCAATATTTAAAAGGCATAAAGCTGATCAATACTCAATAAGCATAAGATTAACTAACTTCCAGGTAATTGGCTAAATTTTATGAAAGGTAAAACTTATCAATATTCAAATAATGCAGAGATCATTCAAACTATGGATGAAGCCGATCAACTATGGATGAAGAAGCCGATCAACTATGGATGAAGAACCGATCGATCAACTATGGATGAAGGGCCGATCAACTAATGATGGGCCGATTAATTATGGATGAAGGGCTGATCAACTATGGATGAATGACTGATAAATTATAGATGACTTTCGCCGCACGTGCTCACGGTCCTGGGTTAACCGTCTAACAGCTAGATGCCAGTTGTAAGCGGTTAAGTTCGTAGCCTATAAATATCTTCGAGTGCGATGGTGATGGGACTTCTGCTACTTCTTCTTTTCTGCATCATTCTTTGTCTAGTTTTTCTTTAGATCATATCTATTCCAGTCCAGACGCCATTAATAAGCTTGAGAGCTACTTCAATATCCAGATCCTCTAAGAAGACAGCAGAGAGCTAGATCAAACCAGCTCAATCTATTTTTCTTTTGATTTAAGCTTGTTGTAATTTGTTTGGACGCAACAAATAATATAATAAATTCTACTTTTATTTTATTATAAATATAATAATATTTTAATAATATAGTTATATTATAATAGTATTATTATAATACAGTAATATGATATGACCATGGCTAGTGCAATATAATAAAAAAAAATATAATAAAAGGACATGGTATATGTCATATTCATGCAATACAAAACATGTGCCTGTTATCGGTGTTAAAATCATTTGGGTGAATATCATGAACACGGTATCATCACATCAAGACCATCTCACCGAATCTGGGATTTGCCCAAGTAATTGCTGAAAACAATCACTCAAGACATCCTCTGCATGAATATTGATCAACCTACAATGTATCATCATTAAGGAAATATATGACCTAAACTAAAAGAACAGTCCATCGCAGTGGCTTGCCATGGATGGTGCATTTGTATCTTAATGAGAGTGATATGTTATTGTACATCCCCTTAACTTCCTAGGAAACATATAGCCGGTTCTTAATGTATATGTTCTCAATAATCAACATACATTTTATATATGATAAATATAACTTGTAGGGATATAACAAGTTTGGTCTGTTTATGCTGATCTATTGAAAGCTTGAAGCTGGCTGATTAACGTCTAAGAGATGTAAAGTCGATCAATGTCTAATAGGTACAAATATTATCAATGCCCAATAAGCACAAGTATGATCAATATTCAAAAGGCATAAAGTTGATCAATGCTCAACAAGCATAAGATTGACTAACTTTCAGGTAATTGACTAACTTTTATGAAAGGTAAAGCTTATCAATATTCAAATAATGCAGAGCCGATCTGTAGGCTCAGGTAGGCAGGGTGAATTGGGTTTTATAAAATTTTGTACTATTTAAAATATCTACGAACTAAAGCAAGTATGTGCTAATGCAATTCAAGTGCTTATGTATTTCAAATAAATGCAGCGGAAATAAATAAATAAAAGCATAAGGAGAACAATCACACAAACACAAAGATTTATAGTGGTTCGGTGCCAACCAAGCATCTACATCCACTCCCCAAGAATCTCTTGGGAATTCCACTAAGTTTGGTTTTATAACTTAGGCTTACCAACAACCTTTATAACTTGTTTTATCTTTAGGCTCACAAGTCAAACCCTAGTTGGTTTGAAGGCTCACCAACAACCACCCTTGGTTTTACGGGATAACCAAGAACCTAAACAACTTGTTTTGGCTTCGGGCTCACAAGTAAAACCCTAGATAGTTTCAAGGCTCACCAACAACCACTTTGGTTTTTAAGGCTTACCAAAAATCTCTTTAATTTTTCAAGAGTCACCAAAAACCTTAAGTAAAACAATGTAAGAGCAAGTATAAATGAATACAATAAAAGCTTTCTAAAATAAAGCAAATATCTCTTTGAAGCCCTTGATTGTTGATGAAGATCTTGTCTTCAAGTTGATGAAGCCTTTGATTGATGCTTGTAGATGTAGACTTTGAATACTCTTTTTGAAACTTGGAAGCTTGAAGGCTTTGAATCACTCAACTCTTGAATCCTTCAAAGAATATTCAAAAAACTCATCAAAGGATTACTTCCCCATTTGATTCTTGATGTTTATATAGCCTCACAATACTTAAATGACCGTTTATAGTCGTTAGGGAGGAAAATATGGCCGTTGGAGCCATGTTGGAGAAGTTCTGCAGCCTAGAAAACTAGCCGTTACTGTTCAAGTGTCGATATTTCACCTCCAGGTGTCGACACTTCACTTTCAAGTGTCGATACTTCATTCTCCAGGTGTCGACACTTCACTTCCAAGTATCGACACTTCAGCTCCAAGTGCTTTCTGAAGTTTTCTTTTTGTCTCAGGCCTTGAGTCGACACTTCACTCTTCAAGTGTCGACACTTGATCTTCAGGTATCGACACTTCATTTCCAAGTGTCGACACTTGCCTGTGCCATTGCTAAAACATCTTCAAATTAAAACTTTAACCTCTTCAAGTTCTTCCATATTAATTCTAAAGTCCATATACTTGATTTTTCATTAATTTAAAAACTTTTTCACCTGAAATACAAGTATTTCTTTATCCAACATGGTTGAGTACTAAAATCTAAAAATACATTTAAAATATAATTAGTACTCATATATACTTAAACATTTTGTCAATTATCAAAATCAAGACAGAGTCAACAATCTTCCCCCTTTTGATAATGACAAAACCTTTAAGTATATGAAAAGGGTAAGCTTAAAAAGATTAATAATAAGATAAACATGTAAGCTTAAAACAATAAGCACCAAGCTCCCCCTCAAAATATGATCCAAAAAAATCTTCAAAAATATTTTTCAAAATATGCAAATTTTTAAAATTTCTTCTTCTTACTAATTCTTCCCTTTAGATAAAAATATTTTACATTCTTCTTCTCCTTTTGCACTTTCTTTCATTTTTCAAATGATTTTTCATGTTTATCCAATCTTCCTCTTTTCATACTAACAATTTTCTCTCCCTTTTTGACATCATGAAAAAGGGTGAAAGGCAATACAAAGTGAAAATGAAGTCAGAAATAATAGCAAGTAGGTCATCAAAATTAATACATGAAATCAAATAATTATGATATCAATTGAATATGATATAAATTGAATATGATACAAATTGAAATATGATACCATTTGAATGTAACTTTTCTTAAAAAATTAGATTTGAAAATAAGGAGAAAGAGTATCAGAGCAATATAAGTATAGCATGATATCAAGCAAAATATTCAAAGCATCAAATATGATAACAAATCTTTGGATGCTCTCCCTAAATGTTATTCCTTCTTTGAAAATATATATTTATTTGAGGAATAAAACATGAAAGCTCATGCATCAAGATTTGAAATTTTTCAAGATATTCATGATTTTCAAAATACAAAGCATTTATATCACTTAAAAACTTTTAGCATGATTTCAAATTCATTTTAAGATAATTTGATATTCATACAAATGCTATAAGTAATATGATATCAAGTCTAGCTACTAGAGCAAGGGTTTGTCAATATGCATACCTTCTTCTTAAATGTAATCCTTAACTACCAGTTTTATACTTGATTCAAATCAATTCTAACTTAAGCATAGATGCCAACAATGAAAGCACATAAATCGTAACATTTCACTTGAAATAATTTAAAAACTGTATTAATCAAAATCAAGTAAAAGTCTAATAATCATAAGTTGAAATCATGAGAGCATGAAATCCATTTACATCAAAATAGTCACGATCACAACTAATGATTATTAGTCTAAGCTTGATTCTAATTAATCAATTAAAAAAATCTTCAAATCAATATGCATTTTTAAAAGTATTTTTCATGAAATACATTAATCAAAATCAAGTGAAGATCTTACAATCATAAGTTTAATCATGATAGCATGAAATTCATCAACACCAAAAAGTTCATGATCATAGCTAATGATGATAAGTCCAAACTTGATTCTAATTAACTATTTAAAATAATTTTTCAAAGTAATTGATACAATAAAAATTAATCTATATTTTTAATTATGGAAGGAGATGTTTAGAATTTATCAATATACAAAGTCCTTCCTTTTACCATTTAGTTCAAAACGTAGCTTGTTCACTTCTTTAAATTGTCCTGTACAATCTCTTTTCAAGAACTTCCTTTCTTCATGTTGGGTTGCAAGACATTCCTGCAAAATAAATTAAGTGAATATTTTTGGTATCCAAACTTTCTTGAGTCTTTTATGATTAGTAATTATAGTTTCTTTTGGAACCCAAACTTTTCTTAATCTAGAAGGATAAGCATTAAAATCACATTTAGAAGATAAATTGAAAGAAGCAGGAATAGAGAAATTTTTTAAAAGTTTTTGTTTCTTTTCCTCAACCAAAATATTTTTATCACATAAATCTTTCAAAATAACATTTTCTTTTTCTAAAATTCTTTTTCTTTAGAAAAATTATTCTTTTTATTTTTTAAAATATCAATCTTGCCATTTAAATCATCATTTTTATTTGCAAGATTAGTGTTGTCAAGAGAAAATGAATCTACATGCCTATTTAATTTATTGTGCTCAATTTTTAGCAATCTATATTCATGTACAAGATCATTAGATGCATCATGTGATTCTTTAAAGGTAAAATCATAATTATTTTTAGCACATACCTTTTCTTCATTTGCCATGAAGTAAAGATAGGCAACTTCATCATCCGTACTTGAATCTTCACTATCGCTCCAAGTTGCCATTATTGCTTTGAATTTTTTTTTGGCTTTGAAAGCCATTATCTTCTTTTCTGTATCAGCTTCCACTATTCTTTGCCATAAGTTCAACTCATAGGTCATGAGTGAACCGATAAGCTCCTCCAAAGGTAAGGTTTCTACATCTTTAGCTTCTTGGATTGCCATCACCTTTGGATCCCATGATTTTGGCAAGGATCTAAGAATTTTGTTCACCAAATCAGCATTAGTATAGATTTTGCCAAGACTATTCAATTCGTTAATAATAGTCATAAATCTAGTATACATATCAGAAATAGATTCATAATGCATCATTTCAAAAATTTCAAAAGAATGTACAAGCAAATTAATTTTAGTATTCTTCACTTGAAGAGTACCCTCATGGTAACTTCAAGTGTGTTCCATATTTCTTTCGCCGATATGCATGTAGAGATTCTATTAAATTCATTCAAGTCCAATGCATAATAAAGCAAGTTCATTACTTTAGCATTGATTTCAGTTTATTTAATATCATATTCATTCCAATCCTCTTCGAGCTTTGGAATGGAAATGCCATTAACCAACATGAAAGGAATATGAGGACCACTAACAATGATTTTCCAAAGATGATAACTAATAGATTGAATATGGATGCGCATGCGAGTTTTCCAAAATATGTAACTTGTGCCATTGAAAAATGGTGGTCTAACACTAATACCTATAAGGGTTGCCATGAACTTTAGCTCAAAATTATTAGATTTTTAGACAGAGCACCCGCTCTGATATCAATTGTAGGCTCAGGTAGGCAACCCAAGAGGGGGGTGAATTGGGTTTTATAAAATTTTTGTACTATTTAAAATATCTATGAACTAAAGCAAGTATGTGCTAATACAATTCAAGTGCTTGTGTATTTCAAATAAATGCAGCAAAAATAAAGAAATAAAAGTACAAGGAGAACAATCACACAAACACAAAGATTTATAGTTGTTCAGTACCAACCAAGCACCTACATCCACTCCTCAAGAACCCCTTGAAAATTTTATTAAGTTTGGTTTTATAACTTAGGCTCACCAACATCCTTTACAACTTGTTTTATCTTCGGTTTCACAAGTCAAGCCCTAGTTGGTTTCAAGGCTCACCAACAACCACCCTTGGTTTTACGGGATAACCAAGAACCTAAACAACTTGTTTTGGCTTCGGGCTCACAAGTAAAATCCTAGATGGTTTCAAGGCTCACCAACAACCACTTTGGTTTTCAAGGCTTACCAAAAATCTCTTTGGTTTTCCAAGGCTCACCAAAAACCTTAAGTAAAATAATGTAAGAGCAAGTATAAATGAATACAATAAAAGCTTTCTAAAATAAAGCAAATATCTCTTTGAAGTCCTTGATTGTTGATGAAGATCTTGTCTTCAAGTTGATGAAGCCTTTGATTGATGCTTGTAGATGTAGACTTTGAATGCTCTCTTTGAAACTTGGAATCTTGAAGGCTTTGAATCACTCAACTCTTGAATCCTTGAAGAATATTAAAAAAACTGATCAAAGGATTACTTCCCCATTTGATTCTTGATATTTATATAGCCTCCCAACACTTAAATAACTGTTTATAGCCGTTAGGGAGAAAAATATGGCCGTTGGAGCCAAGTTGGAGAAGTTCTGCAGCCCAGAAAACTAGTCGTTACTGTTCAATTATCGACATTTCACCTCCAGGTGTCGACACTTCAGTTTCAAGTGTCGACACTTTACTCTCCAGGTGTCGACACTTCACTTCCAGGTGTCGACACTTCAGCTCCAGGTGTCGACACTTCAGCTCTAAGTGTCGATACTTGACTGAAAGTACTTTCTGAAAGTTTTCTGTTTGTCTCAGGCCTTGAGTCAACACTTCACTCTTCAAGTGTCGACACTTGATGCTCAGGTGTCGACACTTCATTTCCAAGTATCAACATTTGCCTGTACCATTGCTGAAATATCTTCAAATTGAAACTTTAATCTCTTCAAGTTCTTCCATATTAATTCCAAAGTCCATATACTTGATTTTCCATTAATTTAAGAACTTTTTTAACTGAAATACAAGCATTTCTTCATCCAACATGGTTGAGTACTAAGATCTGAAAAATACACTTAAAATATAATTAGTACTCATATATACTTAAATATTTTGTCAATCATCAAAATCAAGACAGAGTTAACACGATCAACTATGGATGAAGAGCCGATCAATTATGGATGAAGGGCCGATCAACTATGGATGAAGGGCCGATCAACTATGGATGACTTTTACCGCACGTGCTCACGATCTTGGATTAACCGTCTAATAGCTAGATGCCAGCTGTAAGCGGTTAAGTTCGTAGCCTATAAATACCTTCGAGTGCGATGGTGATGGGACTTTTGTTACTTTTTCTTTTTTGCGCCATTCTTTGCCTAGTTTTTCTTCAGATCATATCTATTCTAGTCCAGACGCCATTAATAAGCTTGAGAGTTACCTCAACACTCAGATCCTCTAAGAAGATGGCAGAGAGCTAGATCAAACCAGCTCTATCCACTTTTCTTTTGATTCAAGCTTGTTGTAATTTGTTTGGACGCAACAGATTGGTGCGCCAGGTAGGGGAACTCATTGAAGGAGTTTCAAATAATCTGGAAGGAAGCATGGTGAAAGGTAGGAAGAAGAATCTGCCAGTAGAAGATATTTTCTGTTCTTCAAAAGGGAATGATCCTGTTCTTGGCAACAAGAGGAATGATCTTATTCTTGGTGAAAAAAGGAATGATCCTGTTCTTGGTGAAAAGGGGAATGATCCTGTTCTTGGCGAAAAGGAGAATGATCCTATTCTTGGAAAAAAGGGGAATGATCCTGTTCTTGGCGAGAGGGTGGAAGCTCTTCTCGTGAGATACTTTGATCAAGAAAAGCTGAATACTCTGTTTGACAAAGTAGAGGTGCTTACTGCAGCGATGCAGAACCTTCAAGAAATTGCTACAAGTGAATCGATGCGACCTACTGCATCAAGAACTAGCCGGCAACCTTTCCTTCAGGTAAGTAAACATCTTAGTCCGAGAAGGCATTCATCTTATCAATGTTCTTAGGTCAACAGTCCCTGTTGATGCATCATCACCAATCTCACCATCACACCAAGAAGTGGAATAAGGGGAAGCATCCACGATCCTGTTAAACATCATCCGGAGAATCAACCCCTGACAGTACTCAAGTTCGACACCCTGCAAGAGTAAGTGATTTTGATAGAAAATTCAAAAAGCTAGAGTTGCAAGTTGCAAAGGTTCTTGAACAGAGGAAAGCAGAAGACACGACACCAAGCTGCAGCATCTTACCTCCTTTTTCTAAGAAGGTTATGGAAGAAAGAATCCCATATCACTCCAAAGTTCTGCAAATCGAACTGTACGATGGGTCGTCTGACCCTTTGGATCATTTGGATAGCTTTAAAGCCCATATGCTGATCCAAGGGGTATCAAATGCATTGCATTGTCTTGCCTTCCCTGTAACCTTGAAGAAGTCAGCAAGAATATGGTACTCAAGTCTGCAGTCAGACACTATTTATTCGTTCATTTAGCTAGAAAAGTTATTCGTCTCCAACTTTAGAACAAGCAGAAAAATGCCTAGAAACTCTGACAGCTTATTCTTTATTCAGCAGTCAGAAGGAGAATCTCTGAGAGATTACATCAAGAGGTTTAATTCTACCACGTTGGAGATACCGGATCTCAATGAATATGTGACAATGTCTGCTATGAAGAAGGGCTTGCGAGCCTTCAGATTCGTATTTTCCTTGGATAAGAAATTTCCGACCAACTATTCTGAATTATTGGCCCGTGCTCAAAAATATGCTTAGGCTGAAGAACAAGCCTTGAGCCGGCGACAGGTGGAGGAAAAATCGTTGCCAAGTAGGAAAAAGGCCAAAGAAGAAGAATTCCGATTCTCCAGAATCTGATCAATTCAATAGTGAGGTCATAGGCCGAGGGAATTGATCGGCAGAAGTTACGTCAATCGGTTTGATGCTTATACCCCCCTGACTCTTTCAAGAGAATAGATCTTAATGAAAATTGAGAAAGAAAAATTTCTTCAAAGGCCAAGGCCAATGAGAGCCTCGCCAGCCATGCGAAATAAGGCCAAATATTATCAGTATCATCGCGATCATGGGCATACAATGGAAGAATGTATCCAGTTAAGAGATGAGATCGAATATTTGATCAAGCAAGGTTATTTGGGCAGATATGTCGGAATCCAAACCAAAATCGACCAGTTGAAGCGGCGGTGCCAAGGCCACAGTTCCAAGGATGATTACTGATGGAACGGAGCTCCTGAACCAACAACCGACTGATGGATCGGTCGGGATGATTTGTCATGCATGTCTTAAAGATGATCGGAGTCCCAAAAGGCTTCGAGGAAGTGTTGTCTTCTTTGACGAAGACCTATTAGGTGTTCAGACGCCACATAATGACCCTGTAGTGATTTCTGCGATAATCGCAAATTTTGATGTACATAGAATTTTAGTTGATAATGGAAGCTCTGCCGAGGTTTTGCTTTACGATGCATTTATCAAGATGAATTTGTCGATTAATAAGCTACGAAGGATTCATGTGCCATTAACTGGCTTTGGTGGAAATTCTGTAGGAGTAGAAGGAGAAATCACACTCCCTGTGATTCTCGGAACAACCATAAAGCAGAGGACCTTTTCTCTTACCTTTATGGTTGTTCGAATCCCTTCTGCTTATAATGCTATTTTGGGAAGACCTGTCCTGAATAAATTCCAAGCCATTGTATCGACCTATCATCTTTTGATGAAATTTTCAACTCAAAATGGGATTGGAGAAGTAAGGGGAAACCAACAGATGGCTCGTCAATGTTTGACAATCCAGAATTAACAGTCAATCAACAAATCCACTGCCGAACAATTGAATCCACGTGATCCGACTGATGGAGTCAACATATCAATAAAAAGGACTATTCATGTTTCTTTGATAAAGGATGATCCTACTAAAATAGTTTAGATTGTAAGCTTACTTGCTGAAGACCAAAGAAAAAAGTTGGTTGATTTTTTGCAAAAAAATGCTGATATATTTGCATGGACAGCTGCCGATATGATGGAAATTCCAGCTGAAGTGATTATGCATGAGCTTAAGGTTGATCCGCTCAGTCGGCCTATTCGACAAAAGAAGCACAATTTTGCCCCAGAAAGATAAAAAGTTATCAATGAAGAAGTGACCAAATTACTTGATGCTGGATTTATCAGAGAGGTTCACTATCCTGACTGGCTTGCCAATATAGTAATGGTCAGGAAGGCTAATAGAAAATGGAGGATATGCATAGATTATACTGATCTTAATAAGGCATGCCCTAAAGATAGTTTTCTTTTGCCTAAAATTGATCAACTGGTTGATGCAACTACTGGACACAAGTTTCTGAGTTTTATGGATGCTTTCTCTGGATATAACCAGATACGAATGAGTTCAGAAGATGAAGAAAAGATGTTTTTCATCACTGATCGGGGGATATATTGTTATAAAGTAATGCCATTTGGTCTTAAAAATATTGGAGCTACTTATCAGAGGTTAGTAAACAAAATTTTTGAGGATCAAATTAGAAAAACTATGAAAGTATATGTAGATGACATGATCGTTAAGAGCAATCAGTCTGATGATCACATTAAAGATCTGCAGATAGCCTTTGATATCATGCGACAAAATCATATGAAATTAAATCCGACCAAATGTGTCTTTGGTGTAACTTCTGGAATGTTCTTGGGCTTTATGGTTATGAAGCATGGAATTGAAGCCAACCCAGAAAAAATCCAAGCCATCTTGAATATGAGACCTCCAGCTCATAAAAAAGAGATCCAATAGTTGACTAGACAAATCGCTTCGTTAAGCCGATTCATCTCTTGTTCGGTCGAGAGATGTTTGCCTTTCTTCAAAGTCTTACTACAAACCAAGGAGTTCAATTAGACAGATGACTGTCAGTCAGCTTTTGAAGAGCTTAAGAAGTGTTTGACAAATCCGATCATATTATCTAAATCCCAAGAAGGAGAAGACTTATATCTTTATTTGGCTACTTCTGATGAGGCAGTCAGTTCTGTATAGAAAGGAGTCCGATGGATTGCACAAACCCATTTATTATATCAGTAAAGTCCTTCATGATGCAGAGATAAGGTATCCAAAGCTTCAAAAGATTGTTTATACTTTGGTAATATCGGCTAAGCACCTCAGGTCATATTTTCAGTCTCGTTGTATTGTTGTATTGACCAACCAACCTTTGAAGATTGTTTTATAATGCCCTGACACTTCCGGTCGGATGGCAAAATGGATAGTTAAATTGAGTAAATATGATATTATTTATCAGCCTCAATCAGCAATGAAAGCTCAAGTACTGGCTGATTTTATAGCAGAATGTACCTAGAATGATAGTGAAAAGGAAAATCATCTGATGAAATGAGGGTGACTGATGCGTCTTGGGTATTACATGTAGATGGAGCTTCAAATTCTTCTGGCTGTGGAGCAGGATTGATCTTATCCAATCTAAGCGGAGATGTTATAGAGTATGCACTCAGTTTTTTTTTTAAAGTTTCTAATAATCAAGCTGAATATGAGGCTCTCCTAGCTGGTCTAAGAATTGCAAAGGAGTTAAATGTCTGACGACTAAAGGTATTCTCTGACTCTCAATTAGTTGTTAACCAAGTAAAAGGGGATTTTGAAGTTCGTGATGCCACATTAGCTTTATACTTGAAGAAGGTTTAAGAGCTTGGAACTTCATTTGATTTTTGGGATATCAGTCATGTCCCTAGGACTGAAAACTCTCGAGCCGATTCATTATCTAGATTGGCTACTTCTACATCTGAAAAAATGGGTTGGATTTTTGTAGAACATTTGCAAATCCCTAGTATCTCTGCAACAGAAAAAGAAAAGATTCTTCAAATAGAGCCGAAGATGGATTAGATGAGCTTGATAATCAAATATCTGACTGAAGGAGTATTGCCTGAAAATAGTATAGTGGCTAAACAAATTCGGAGGTTTGCTGCTCAGTATGTCATTTTAGATGGCTTGTTATATAAAAAATCATTTTCCCAGCCATTATTGAAGTGTCTATTTCCTTCGGACACCGATTATGCTCTTAAAGAGGTGTATGAAGGAATATGCGGTGATCATTTGGGAGGAAAGTGTTTAGCCTATAAAATTATAAGGCAGGGATATTATTGGCCGACTATGCAGAAGAATGCTACAGATTTTGTGAGAAAATGCGATTCTTGTCAAAGGTATGCAAATATTTAGAGGCGTCCTGCCAGTCAGCTAACATAGCTAATAGCTCCTTGTCCCTTTGCTTAATGGGAAATGTACATTCTTGGTCCGTTTCCTCCAGCTTCTGGGCAGCAGAAATTTTTGATCGTTGCCATCGATTATTTTACAAAATGGGTAGAAGCTAAGCCCCTAGCTTTAATCACCGAAGCAAAAGTTGAAATGTTTGTCAGAAATTTTATTATATATTGGTTTGGAATTCCTCATGCTATTATTACATACAACCGGAGGCAGTTTGATAATCAGAAGTTTAAGAATTTCTGTGCTCAATATGGCATCCTTCACAAGTTGACATATGTCGGACATCCTCAGGCTAATGGAGAAGCTGAGGTAACTAATCGGATGATCCTTCATGGATTAAAAACCTGATTAAATGAAACCCAAGGATTTTGGACTGATGAACTTAACTCTGTTCTATGGGCCTACCGAACAACTCCCCGATCTATCATGGGTGAATTTCTATTTAATCTTGCTTATGGGAGTGAAGCGATGCTACCTATAGAGATTGTCCTTCATTCCAGAAGAACCGATTGCTTCGAATAGTATAATAATGATAATCTAAGGAGAACTAATCTTGATCTGCTTGAAAATTCTAGGTTGCAGGCACAACTGAAAATGGCAGCGTACCGACAAAGGGTGGTGCGGTATTATAATTCAAGGGTAAAGGCTCGAATCTTTCAGATTGGAGATTTTGTTCTGCATCGAACAACTGTATCCAGATCAACTGAACAGGGCAAACATGTTCCTAATTGGGAAGGCCCTTATCGTATCACTGAAGTTGTGCGATCAGGGACCTATCGACTTGAAAGTCTAGATGGTTATCCATTAGCAAGGCCATGGAATATAGAAAATATATACAAATACCATTAATAAAGACATCCTCTTTTTCTTTCTTATTTTATATGAAGGAAATATATGATATTGACATATTCTCTAAAAAATAGAGAAAAGAAAGGTTGGCCTAATAAGCTGACCACAATCCGATAAATCGAGTTAGTCTGACCCACAAACTCATCGGTAATAAATGATCAAAAT
The DNA here is from genome assembly GCA_021397845.1 of Areca catechu. Taxonomy (NCBI): domain Eukaryota; kingdom Viridiplantae; phylum Streptophyta; class Magnoliopsida; order Arecales; family Arecaceae; genus Areca; species Areca catechu. The sequence goes on from CM038041.1 coordinate 76,516,880, forward strand.
AACTGATCAAAAGGTTGTCCTGATAAGCTGACCACAATTAAACAAATGGAGTTAGTCTGACCCACTAACTCATCGATAATAAATGATCAGAATAACTAATCCAAAGGTTGGCCTGATAAACTAATCATAGTCTGATAAATCGAGTTAGCTTGACCCACTAACTCATCAGTATTTAATGATTAGAATAACTGATCAAAAGGTCGTATTGATAAGTTGATCACAATCTGATAAATTGGGTTGACCTGACCCACTAGCTCATCTGTACTCAATGATCAGAATAATTTGCTGATTAATTGAAAAGTTAATCATATGACAAGTGATGGTGAATAGCGTGGTTTATTATTTTGTCAATGATGTTATCTTAAAATATCTGAAAGTATGATATGGTATATTGACAGAAAATAAAAGACTTCGTTAATATCCTTGTTACAAAAGGAAAAAAGAAAAAGCAGCAGTACCAGTTCTCTATTATATATATTATTCAGCTTTTTCTGATATTTCTTTGATAGGCAACACTATCGGATCATTGGTTGGCTTTCCTTCTTCTTTCTCTGTAGAATAATCTATGAAAATAGAGGAAAGATCAATGTCAAGGTATAATTTTTTGATTCCATTGATATAGTCCTTAAAATCGAGCTTGTAGCCTTTTGCCCCAACTCGGTTTATTCCATCTTCAAATGCTTTAGATTTTTTAAATTTTTCGATTACAAGGGGCTTCTGTTAAATCAGCAAGGCATTTTCTTGTTCGGTTTGCTTCAGCTTTTCTTCAAGAAATGATATTCTCTCCTTCATCAGGATATTTTGACTTAATACTTCTTTATATGCCCGAGTTTTTTCCTTTATGGCTTCATCTGCCTATTGAAGTATTTTTCTTCTTCTGGCTCCATCCTCCACAAGCTGATAGGCATGCCTTTCAATTTGTCTTAGTTGGTTTTGCAGAGACAAGATCTTCATAACCAGTAGAACAACTCTTGATTTGAAGGCTTTCCGATCAGTGATAGCTTTATCTTTTTCTTCCTTAGCTGTAGCCAGTTGCTTTTGAAGATCTCCTTGCAGGTTAGTTGCTTGATCCCAGGTTTCTTCGATCATGGAGATATCATTAACAAACTGAACAAAAAAAAAAAAAAATTGGAACAATCATTAAAATACAAATAAGTTGTTTCGGAAAGAAAAGGAGTATTATTAACTTTTATGATTCCTGGATAGATGGAAGATAGTATTTCTTTCACTCCATGTTTAATTGTTGTCTCCCAATCTTTCCGAAGAATGGTAGACTGCAGTATAGTTTTTGCCAACTTTGGATTGTTGATGCTTATATCAGAAACTAGTATTTGAATGGCTTTGCCATCATTCGGATCAACTGATTCCTCTAGGGGAGCTTTTCCTTTCTTCATTGAAGTATGTTTGGTGGGTGGGTCTTGATCTGTTCCTTTTAGAAGTGGAATGGAAGGCTTTTGTTCTTCTTCCTTAGATGAAGAAGTGATATATTCGGAAATTTCTGGCTTATCGAAGGTATTTTTTGACAAACGCCTTCTTCTTACACATAACCTTTCCTCTCTGAACCGTACTAGTCTGGCTTTTCTCTTCGGCATTTGATGAGGTTTCTTGTTACCCAGCTCAATCTCTCGACTATGATGAAGATCTCTTTTTAAGGAGTATTCCTTAGAACAAGGAGTTTTAAAAGAAAAATACTTGGGACAAAATTGGTTCAAAGCCCTGGGCCTAGGATCTCTTTATATAGAGGTTGTCAATGGCTATGATTTATGATCCAAATTTCAAGATATCAGGAGATCTCGACACATTTAAGATCTTGATTTGGTAGAAATCCGTGCGCCACTTCTGATTCTCAGAAAGTTAGTTATAAAGTATGTATATAAAGGCATGCGATTTGAATTTGAATTCGAATCTTGTACGGCCTCTTAAGTCCTGACAAATGCAGTTATATGATCTGCCAATCAACTGCTTTTCTGATAGAAAGTTAATATTTGGCAAATTTGATATGATGGCTTATTAGACCTTGCCTAGAAAAATCTTTACAATGTATGCTTTTCTTAAAATACTAAGGAAAAAGGGATAGGATATTTGGTAAATCAGATGACAGCATTATGTCACCCATGAGCAAGTTAAAGGCCTGGTTAATTCAGAGATATTTGGTAAGTGTTGACTTCTCCTTTAGGAAGAGTCAGAAATCATGCTTTCCGATCGATTTTTTCGTTTAAGATTCTTGTTCAATGAACTTGTTCGGAATTATTTTAACTAGATTTTTTGAATAAGAATTAGTGTTTTGAATAATTTTGTGATTAGATCGGCCTTCTTTGAAAATTTCTTTGTTTGATCCGATGATTTTAAACTTAGAAAATTTTTTCATTTATGAAAAGTGCAACTTTTGCAATTCGAGAAACATTGCTAAAAAGAAATATTCTTCATTTCCTGTTAAAAGCAAAATAAGTTCTTACATCATTGATCATTTACATTTTGTTCGATTATATTTTCTTCTATTTCAACTTGATCTACAGTAAGAACTGTTACTACATCTTCTGGAATTTGAAAATTCGGGGCCGATTCTTTGGTTTGGTCGCCGATTGTATCTTCGGGTTGATCTGTATTTTGTTCTCCGACCTGATCTTCCTTGTCGGAATTTTCTTCATCGGAATCCTCATCATCGGAGTCTTCCTCTATCATTGAAGTGTCTATGTCAGGATAATATTTCTTTACCTTATTCAAACAATCGGCAAGACTGAGGTTGCCCGCCCCATGGAGTTTATCATCAAAAGCTTTTGATTGAACATATGCTTTTACGGTCCCATTAACGGCCACTTCAATGGCTTGTTCGATCTTTTTGGTTGCCATTAAAATTTTTTCTTCTGTCGCTAAAACCTTCTGTTCGGCTGTTAAGATCTTTTATTCAGCTCCCTCTAACTTAAGGGACATTGATCGGATTTTCTTATTTTTCTTCTTCAGCTTTGATTTCATAGTATTTATTTTCGACCTTGCTTCCTTCAGCTCTGCTTCTAGAGCTGACATTTTGACTGCCGATTCTTTCAATTTCTTCTCCATGGCGATCTTTAGTTCTTCAGCAACTTCTTTTTCCGTCTTGGTAATGTTCACCTCGTTGCACATGGTTTTGCAGAATTGGTCAAAATTTTTTAAACTCTTATCTATGATTCGGATTCCATGAATGAGCTATTTATTTACATTTCAGATTAGTCAGATTTAATAATAACAAAAAATAAAAATGATTAACTTTTTTTAAGAAAAAGAGAACAAGTTTTATCCTATACTTTCAGTAAAGTAGGATGAAGTAACAAGATGGTGTCATCAATCTGCTGGGACTTAGTGATTTCTCAGTCTTTTGGAATAATGATGGAGTTCAAAAGATGACGGGCCAGCATTGGGTCATTCAGGCCCGAATCATCGGCGTATACGAGAAAATCGATCGAAATAATTACAGCCAGAGTTCTTCTTTATCTTTCCTCATTGGAGCTTTTCCTTTATCAGTCTGGTCAGCAGAAGGTAGCGATGGACCGGCTCCTAGAAGTTCCATTGGTTATCTTTCTTGTGGTGGAGGTTGAAGGGATGCTGACAACGGAACTTCATCATCCTCCGATATGCTTGCTATCAGGATCGGAGAGATTGAATTTGATGAGACTGTTGAAGCTGTTGGATTTGTCAGTTTTATTTTCATCGGTCTTTTTACTCTCTCTTCTTCTTGATTGGAAGGGGTGGCTTCAGCTTTTCTCTTCTTCGAAAGTTTCCGAAGCTTCTGAACGTCCACCATAATTGACGTATCTGTAACAGTTGAGAAATCAGAGATTAAGATTGATTGATAATAGAGAATGATAAAATAGTATCAACAATGAAGATAACTAAAGAAGGTTTATGACTGATTTCTGCCGAAAAAAGCCCTCTTTCGTTGAGAAGTTCTTTAATCGAAGGAACCTCCATCCTCATAAGCTTCTCGTAATCTTCTTGGTCGGAAGACAGGACCTTCTTGCCATCATTAGGAGTCAGTCGGAGTTCCCTATGGCTAATAGTGAAGTCCCAGGGGATTTTGGAGATGATGTAAAAGAAACAGGGCTTCCAACCGTGAATAGATGAAGGAAGCCGCGAGAAAAATTTCTGACCATGGCATGAGTTAATCACCCACCATCCATGGCCGTGAAAGTCCCGTTTTGGTACAAATAAAGTGGTAAAAAGAGAAGTCTTCGAGATTATATCCGCGTCCTTGCAAAGGATCAAGAATGCACAAATGATTCGGATACTATTAGGGGTCAGCTAAGATGGTAGTACCCGATACAATTTAAATTTTGTAAGGAAGAAAGGGTGAATTGGAAATCTAAGACCGGCCCTTAGATGTTCCTCGTAAATGGTCAGGCTGCCGGGTGGAGGCCGATCTATTTGTTCTTCAGAACTAGGGAGGATTACTGTATAATCATCTGAAATATTATAATATTGTTCTAATGCTAAGATTCGATGTTCGGTTAAAGAAGACCTAATATCGCTCATCTTCATCAATTCAGCTTGTTTTTTCTATTGTTGGGAAGTGGATTCTTCGGGATTTTCTACATGACTGACCTCTAATACTCTAGCCATAGTTGGAAAAGAAAGTAAAGGATGATCAACTTAAAAGAGAAGATAGAAGAAGAATAGAGGCCGACCTGAAAATTTTCTTTTGCTCCTAAGGCGAAGAGATTGGAATGGTGAAAACCTATTTTTCTAAGAAGGGTGGTATTTATATAGTATCCTTTAACGGTTCAGGATTTCCCTCAAATAATGGGATCGATTCAGATCTGGCCACGTGTCCATAAATATCGATTGGGTTTCTCGAAGGATTGAAATGACCTTTTATAATCCGACGGTAGAAATCTGTTGACAAGATGGATGCATTTATTTTTGGTGGAAATCTTTCGGCTTTCTTGGATTTTGAAAATTACAATAATGAGAGGAAGATATGGCTGTTAGTTTTTATAACCGTCTCTCCAGTCAGAGTTCAACACGTCATCAAAGCGTGCTGCCCCAAAACGGAAGCTTTTGATAGTTTCTGCCTTCCAATTAATGAATTCAGAAACTGGGGGGACTAGTGTTGGGATATGACAAGTTTGGTCTATTTATGCTGATCTATTGAAAGCTTGAAGCTGGCTAATCAATGTCTAAGAGATGTAAAGCCGATCAATGCTCAATAGGCACAAATATGATCAATGCCCAATAGGCACAAGTATGATCAATATTCAAAAGGCATAAAGCTGATCAATGCTCAACAAGCATAATATTGACTAACTTCCAAGTAATTGGTTAACTTTTATGAAAGGTAAAGCTTATCAATATTCAAATAATGCATAGCCGATCAACTATGGATGAAGAACCGATCAACTATGGATGAACGGCCGATCAACTACGGATGAAGGGCTAATCAATTATAGATGACTTTCGCCGCACGTGCTCACAGTCTTGGATTAATCATTTAACAGCTAGATACCAGCTGTAAGCAATTAAGTTTGTAGCCTATAAATACCTTCGAGTGCGATGGTGATGGGACTTCTGCTACTTCTTTTCTGTGCGATTCTTTGCTTAGTTTTCCTTCAGATCATATCTGTTCTAGTCCAAACACTATTAATAAGCTTGAGAGCTATCTCAACACCCAAATCCTCTAAGAAGATGGCAGAGAGCTAGATCAAACCAGCTCAATTCACTTTTCTTTTGAGTCATGCTTGTTGTAATTTGTTTGGACGCAACATAACTTAACTAAGTTTTGATCCTAAACTAGTTGGGATTGGCTACATGGTATTTTTTCTCCATTCTGTTCTATTTAGAATTTCCTCCATTCTATTATATTAAGAACGACACTTTTCAAAGAAGCAACAATATTAAATCGTCAATACTTTGATCCATATAATTTTGGGATCTAGCTCATCCTTCTTTTCTTTTTCTACATGCATCAAATCACTTTTTTATATTGTGCATCCATGCCAGTTTATGCTATATATGTCCAAACTATTTAAATTATGCTTCTTTCGGTTTGTCTTAAATTGTTATTATATTTGCCTTTTTATAAGGAAGCTTATTTTGTATCCTTTTTTTTGTCGTATTTTCACACCTATTTCTAGGTATCTTTTACAAATGGCTATCCTTTGTCTATATAGGTGCTGAACTTAATTAGATCTAAGTTTACCACTACTTTCTAATCCTATTAGAAGTCATGATGAATTTTAATCATGCATCCCATGCATATTACAGATCTAATACTTATACACCATCATTAAAATAAAGTTCTAAAAAATTTTTTAAAAAAATCAGATCATCAAGTTTTGCGTAATTTCTGCTTATAGTTCTAGGTATCTTTTACAAATGGCTATCCTTTTTCTATATAGATGCTAAACTTAATCAGATCTAAGTTTACCACTACTTTCTAATCCAATTAGAAGTCATGATGAATTTTAATCATGCATCCCATGCATATTACAGATCTAATACTTATACACCATCATTAAAATAAAGTTCTAAAAATTAAAAAAAAATCAGATCATCAAGTTTTGCATAATTTCTGCTAATAGTTTTGTAAAAACTATGAGCAGAAATTTTTGCATAATTTGAACGTTATGCCATTTTGGGAGGTTTGCAATATATTGCCTATATTATGTCAGCATCTAACTTATGCAATAGGACAGGATCCAACCACAAGCAGATTAAAATCATCTCATTTGGTATATTAACCATAACTTCAAAAATATTATTTAGTCATATTTGATAGTATTATAGAGAGATTAAGCTCAAACCGACTAGATCTGACTCCAAATTGGATTAGGTCCCCCAACATTTAATTCACATGGATCTCTATACGGGAGAATAAAAGTTAATGCTACTTTTTTATTTGTTTGGGTTAAAAAAATGAACAAAAAAATAAAAAACATGCAATGAATGCGGATGAGTTCGAAATTCACAGGTGCCTAGTCTCCCTTATTTGAAGCTCTCTCCATTAACCACTAAAAGCCCCGTGGTCTCTCCACAAAACCCTCTTTCTCTCTTCATAGAATCCTCACTCTCCCTTTCCACATAATCCTCTCTCTCTCTCTCTCTCTACCTTCTCTCTTACCAAAACCTTCTTCCCAACCATCACCTTTTCATTAGGTCCCAACCATCAACATTTGCCCCAACCTTGATCTGTCCCCTAAACCCAAATCTTTTTCCCAACCCTTGATCTCTCTTTGTTATTGAAATTGTAACCCTTGACTTCTCGATCTTGTTGGAACTCCAATCCCTTCCCTCCCTCCCTCAATCTCTTACTAGAAGGAAGCCCAACCTACCACTCCTTTATCTTGTTGGAATCACAACCATCCCGCTTGTCTCTCTCTTGTCCGATGGAAGCCCAACCCCCTCACTCTCTTAGTGGAGCCCTAAACCTCTATCTCTCTTTCTTGTCGGAACCCACTCCCCCTCACCTCTCTATTAATCTTGCCGAAATCTCAACCACCCTGCCTCTCTTTCTCTCTCAATTGAAGAAGCCTAACCCCATGCCTAACTTATCTCTCTCTCTCTCTCTCTCTCTCTCTCCTCCATTGTCTTCACAAGTCACCTCTCTCTCCTGTTTGGATTATCACCATTATATCGAAAAAACAATGGATATATAAGAAATATCATCAAACACGTCATAATATTCAAACTTGCAACACAAAGGTAAGCTAAAGCTACATCCTCTAAAATAATCATTATTGCACATTGACGATAATTCATTTATATCTTTTTTTCATTGTTGTACATTATATAGGTTGATAATTTTGAAAGCTACATTAGCAAGTGTTGGTATTAAAATATGTCAAGTGCTGGATATGTTGGGGATGGTGGTGCAGGTGGGCTCTAGGAGGTGAAACTTGCAAAAAAAAATCAGGTCAAAAGGTGTTCTGGTATGGGTTCTTCGATGTTCAGGTCAGTTTTTAACACGACAACAATATGAGTGTGGTGAAGAGATTTTTGCATTTCTTGGAAATTTTCAAGAGGTTTCATCTTATAAGTGAAGGGTAAGGGTATTTTCGAAATAAAAAAATCTTGACAGATTTGATGAGAAGTGATAGGACTTACTAGCAGGTCCTTAGAAGATCTTCCATTTATAGGAAATGTTCATTCCTTTTTAATTGAAAGCTTGTCCTTATATAGAGCTTTGCCACATTTTTTTGATGGTGACGTGGACTATTGCATAAACTTAGATGCACTCCTCTTAAATGCAGAGATATGGTGGAGATTGGCGATCATTAGCCCTGAATAACCTTTTGACCACGTGATCTAGTGCCTGGGGATGAGTGCCGATAGTGTTGGCTTTTAGCACCTAAGGACTCATTTGCTATTAGACTTGTAGAATGGGACTTGGTCCGAGTACTTTTATTGAGTCTAAGGAATGGTCAGCCAGGGGATGCTTGATCGGATGGTCTTAGTCGAAGATAAGATGCTTGTACCTTTAGACCATTTAGCTGATAAGAGGTTGGTCACTACCAAGGCTAGGTCAAACAGAGATAGTTGGCGGGTGACACTCAACTTGATCCAATGGATTGGGATATCATTTTGTTGGTAAGTTGATAGATAGTCGGACAAGAGATCACTCACACATCAAGCACATGATCAAGCTACATCCAAGCATATTAGAGCAAAATTACAGGATGACCAGAGATCGGGTCTGATAAGCAGTTGGCAAGTGTATGTAGATAGCTTTCAAGGGCTAATTAATAATCACTAGTGATGCAGGATAGACCCCGATCAATATTTATTCCAAGAATTGGATCGTTGGTCGTTAAGAAATGACCCTAGGCTAGGTTAAACCAAAACCCAATTATTTTTCTCTAATTTTTTTTGTTCAAATGAACCCCCCTTTTTTTTCATATTTTTTCACTTTTTTTTTATACTAATAAACCCATACTTTCTTCTTTTTTTTCTCTGTATTTCCTTTTTTTCCCCTCACAATCTTTTTTTTTCTATGCTTTTTCTAAAGTCGGCACTGGCTAGCCGGCTTTGCTCTGAGGATCGTGCAGGAGGAGAACTCGGCCCCGAATGTCGCATTTGCGTTCATGATCGTGCGGAGGCTCTTCTCCATGCTTTGATGGGCGTGTGAAAGCTCCGGTTGTGGAAATCTGGTGGAGTCGTCGGCGACGGGGATGGGGAAGAGGACGGCGGCCCAGGGGAATGGCTGCGTAGCCTTGTTTCGGTGAATGGCGGTGTAGTGAGAGGAGAAGGCGGCACAAAGAGATCGGGCGGGGCGTCCACTGCTTTGGCAGTAGGGCAAGGATGCCGGCATGGTCTTGAGCCGAGGAGACGGGTAGAGGCGGGATCGATCGGTGCCGTGGAGGGACCGGAGGATGCAGGCAATTTTGGTTGCGTCGCATGGAACTGCACGGGATTTTTCTGGATGAGAGGCATTGTGTGGAGATCTATGCATAGGGGTCCGGCTGGGCGGTGGTTGCGGGAGTCATGGTAGCAGGGGCCGATTCTGGCTTGAGGTGGAGTCTGATGGAGGTGTGGGTTTGGACGACAGCCGTAGGATTGGGGCTGCTCTCGATGCTGTGGAAGGAGACGACGACAATGTGCTCCTGATCATATGAGAGGCCGACGAAGTGGAAGAATGGTAGGGAAGGCCGCTTGCCGGTATCTCAGCCGGCAATGGAGGCAATGGTCAATTGGCGAAAAGGTTACTGATGGGCAGGGCAGTGGTCCTGTTTATCATTGGTTTGATAATAGCAGGGAATAAAGAAGAACAGGGAAGGAGGTTCGAGAAGAGGAGGTCCGAGAAGAGGATAGTAACAAGAGGAGAAAGAGGGAGAGGGAAAGTCTAGGAAAAGAGATAACAGGGAAGTTTCATAGGAAGAAGGAGAGAAAAGTAGAAGGAGAAGAAGAAAGAGAGTTTAAGGGAGGGAAGAACCAGAAGAGAGAAGAGCAGGGAGAAATGAAGAAGGAGAGGAGGGGGAGGAGTCGGGATACACCCAAGCTCTTTTCTTAATCAATTCTTTGCTAACTTTTTATTGAATAACCAAACATCTTAAACATACTAATCTAAGATATCCGATATCCTGATTATATATCCCTAACAAATTCAAACTACTTATTTTAGAAAAATAAACTAATCCAACTAGGGATAAAGTAAATGCTAAAACAAACTAAGAAATTGTAACATAAAAATAAATTTCTAAAAATAACTTAGATATGCTCCGGGATCTGTGCTGCTCCTGGATGTGTGCTCATCGGCTCTAGGATCTTGGGCCCCAGGGTTTGGGCTGGGTTGGCTTCAGGTTCTAGGCTGTGCTGGGCTTTAGGTTTCGAGCCGGCTTCTGGGCTGGGCTTCAGGTTTCGGGATGGGCTTCAGGTTCTGAGCTGGGTTTCAGGTTTGATCTGTGCTGCTTCAGATTCTGGGCTGGTCGATGTCCCATCATTTTTCTTGAGGTGGGGAGAACTCGACTCCATCGAGTCAAGCCTCAGAAAAGTGGCTCCTCGATGCATCATCTGTAGACTGAAATATTTTTTGTACAAATAATATAGTTAAAATAAAATTAGCTAACCTAACCTAAACTTGCTCTGATACCAAGTTGATGCGGGACAGACCCTGATCAATATTTATTCCATGGATTGGATCGTTGGTCGTTAAGAAACGATCCTAGACTAGGTTAAACCAAAATCCAATTATTTTTCTCCAACTTTTTTTTATTCAAATGAACCCCTTTTTTCTTCATATTTTTTCACTTTTTTTTATATTAATAAACCCATACTTTCTTCTTTTTTTTCTTTGTATTTCCTTTTATGCTTTCTATGCTTTTTCTAAAGTCGGCACTGGCTAGCCGGCTTTGCTCTGAGGACCGTGCAGGAGGAGAACTCGGCCTCGAACGTCAAATTTGCATTCACGATCGTGCAGAGGATCTTCTCCTTGCTTTGACGGGCGTGCAAAAGCTTCGGCTATGGAAATCCGGTGGAGTCATCGGTGACGGGGATGGGGAAGAGGACGGCGGCCCAGGGGAATGGCTGTGTGGCCCTGTTCAGGCGAACGTCGGTGACAGTGAGAGGATAAGGAGGCATAGAGAGATCGGGCGGGGCGTCCGTCGCTTTGGCATCAGGGCAGGGATGCCGGCATGGTCTTGAGTCGAGGAGACGGGCAGAGGTGAGACCGATTGGTGCCGTGGAGGGACTGGAGGATGCAGGTGGTTCCAGTCGCATCGCGTGGATTTGCACGGGATTTTTCTGGATGATAGGCTTTGCATGGAGATTTGTGCACAGGGGTCCGGCTAGGCGGTGGTTGCGGGAGTCATGGTAGCAAGGATCGATTCCGGCCTGAGGTGGAGTTTGACGGAGGTGTGGGTTTGGACGACAGCCGTAGGATTGGGGCTGCTCTCGGTGTTGTGGAAGGAGACGACGGCAATGTGCTCTCGATCACAAGAGAGGCCAACGGAGTGTGGAAGAATGGCAGGGAAGGCTGCTTGCCGGTATCTCAGCCGGCAATGGAGGCAATGGTCGATTGGCGGAAAGGTTGATGATAGGTAGGGCAATGGTCCCGTTTATCGTTGGTTTGATAATAGCAGGGAATAAAGAAGAACAGGGAAGGAGGTCCAAGAACAGGAGGTCCGAGAAGAGGATAGTAACAAGACGAGAAAGAGGGAGAGGGAAAGTCTAGGAAAAGAGATAACAGGGAAGTTTCAGAGGAAGAAGGAGAGAAAGTAGAAGGAGAAGAAGAAAGAGAGTTCAAGGGAGAGAAGAACCAGAAGAGAGAAGAGCAGGGAGAAAAGAAGAAGGAGAGGAGGGGGAGGAGTCGGGACACACCCAAGCTCTTTTCTCAATCAATTTTTTGTTAACTTTTTATTGAATAACCAAACATCTTAAATAGACTAATCTAAGATATCCGATATCCCGATTAGATACCCCTAACAAATTCAAACTACTTATTTTAAAAAACAAACTAATCCAACTAGGGATAAAGTAAATCCTAAAATAAACTAAGCAACCGTAACATAAAAATGAATTCCTAAAAATAACTTAGATATGCTCTGGGATCTGTGCTGCTCCGGGATGTGTGCTAATCGACTCCAGAATCTTGGGCCCTAGGGTTTGGGCTGGGTTGGCTTCAGGTTCTAGGCTGGGCTGGGCTTCAAGTTCCGGGCTGGCTTCTGGGCTGGGCTAGGCTTCAGGTTCTGGGCTGGGCTTCAGGTTTGATCTGGGCCGTTTCAGATTCTGAACTGGTCGATGTCCCCATCTACTAGTTACTTCCAAGACCTGCTCGGACAAGTGCACTTGGTGGTTTGGTGTTGGGCTTAATCCAGTTGGTCAGAAGATGCACTGGTGGTGTGGTTGAGCCATGCTTAGAAGCATAATTAGCTCTAAGGCTTGCTCAAGTAGTGAACTTGATGATGATGTTTAGTTGTACCTAAATGGTTGGGAAGGGCATTGGCTTCACCGATAAGGAGTCGGCAGAGTAGTGGGGTCGACCAAGCATTGACCATATTGACCTGCTGGAACATTTGAATGGAGGGAGAATCTCTTTTCGATAAAGATCCCAACCCGACAAGTAGTTATGGAATTGGCATTAAGTTACATGACTAGGTCTATTGACTTGGACTTTATATCCTTGGCGACTAGTGGGTAGAGACCAAATAATTAGGTCTATTGGTCGGGCCCTATGAGCTGGTTTCATATCCTTGGGCTCAAGTAGAATTCTTCCAATAGATATTCCCTACTTCTTAGTTCGAGCTTTGGCTAGATTATAATACCATCAAGGATGCTTGGGACATAGACCTTTTCATTGAAGGCTCATGCATGGCTTTGGTCAAATTATGGGGCACAAGAATTGGCTTCTGCTATTGTTCACCCAAGGGCTTACAACCAAGTACTCTAAGTGATCGACAGGACTTGCTGATGTCTTGGGATATAGGAGTTGGCCTCTATCATTATCCGTCTAAGGGCTTGTGACTAAGCACTCTATGAGAGATTGGCAAGGATGCCTTGGTCGATGGAATGCTTTTCCCATTATGGATCCCATGTGCTTGATTAAACCGCATTTTTCACTAATGAATATCCCCTACTTCTTGATCCTGGCTTTGGCAAGATCATAAAAGTATCCTAGAAAGAGGAGGATCGGGTTCATGGGAACCCTTAAGTTGAAGATACACCATTTTCAAGGTAAATTTGAATAGATAGGGCAATGATGCACCTCATCTTATATTTCCTGATAGTGCTTTGCTAGGCATGTCACATTTACTCCTGATGACTTGTGAGGTCCCGATGCAATGAAAACTTGCCACATAGTAGCAAATGAATCCTCTAAAGCTGTCTAGGGTTGTTTGCCTTATTTGAAAGGACCACTCTACCTCTCCAAGGTTCTTTTCATGTTCTAGACCTGAAACTTATCATCCTAGGACCTTCTGTTCTCATCTTCAACCTCAAGCATTGGTCTTCTTCCATTCTTCGTAGTTTTTCTTGGAGGTTCTGCTACCTTTAATTTGCTACTTCGTTTAAATATTAGATCAGCTTTTTCTTCCTTGTAGCATTTTGATGGGGACCTGAGAGCTATCAGCTGCCACGTGGAGTCCTAGAAGGCGTCATCCATCCTATTAGGCATTCCAGGATTCTCATATATCCACTCAAGTACAAAAAGTAGCAGATCAACATCTCGTATGGAAATTAGGGACCATCCAGGAGAAGATGGGAGTATCAGGCAAATCACGCAGCATTTGGGCACCCACTTTCCTTCCCTCTTTCATGAGAATTTTTTTCCCTGTATTGATCACCATTTTATGGAATGTTTGTGGCGCCCTCCATCTTTCCTTGTAGCATGAAATCTCTTACCCTTTTAGCCCCATCTCTTATGGTATGTAGTTGGCACCAACAAGGAAGCTTATTGCTTTTTTATGTTTATTTTTTCATGTATTCCAAGGTCTAGGGTTCCCTATATAAGGACCCCTCTCTTGTATTGAAATCAATAATAATGATGATGATTTAAGAAGAGTGATTCTTCGTTCTGCCTCCGTGAAGGAGTGGGCATGAGGCCCATCTTGCCTTCGCCTTCGGGCGTCGAGGGATGTGAGATCCTATGCCTTCGCTTTTGAGCGTCGAGGGATGTGACGCCCTAGTTATCCCCTTCCCCGTCGAGTCCTCTCTATGGTCTTAAAGATTTTCCTTCACAACCCTAGGTAGCAATTTGGGTGGGATGCCCTAGGCTCTGCATGTAGTGAGATGGGTGGGATGCCCTAGGCTACATGTAGTGGGATGGGTGAGATGCCCTAGAGGTGAGAGGTCTCTCCGTGAATGTAAGTCCCATGTCCGTAGAGTGTCTATCTTCTTTATCCCTCCACAGCCTTAGAAAGTTACTCTCACGGCTCCATTAGTGAGGTGGATGAGATGCCCTAGAGGTGAGAGGTCTCTCCATGAGTGTGAGTTTCCAAGTCTGTGACGGTCCAAACCCCTACCTTCCATCTTCGTTGTTTCCTTCACCACCTCCATCAAAATAAAAATTAAAAAAATATAATTTTTTTGTGGTACCCTAATCCCTGGCGACTTCTATGCTCGCCAACGATCCTATCCCTCCCAACCTATCCCCCATCAAGAAGCGCATGAACGTGAAATTTGCACGTTCCTCAAAGCACATGCTTTTCAAAGTTGCACAACTTTCAGAGCTGAAAAAAAATTGGGATTTGTTTGAAAAAAAGGGTGAACCTAGCCTAAGAGAACTTCTTGATTTGATTAGATTCGGTTCCATCAAAATCCCTGCTAATTCAAATTTGACGGAGTCGAGTTCTCCCCACTCCAGGGAATTTGATGGGGACCCGAGAATCTATTTTATTTTATTCGAGTCATGTAGTCCATTTGATTCCATTTGAGTCTATTGAGTCCCATAATAAAGATCGAGTCTTGTCTTGTTGAGTCCACTTAGTCAAATCCAGTTGTTTTCAGTCCAGTTAGGTCCAATCGAGTCCATGTAGTTTTCATTCAAGTCATGCTCAAGAGGAGAGTCAGGAGACCCGGAGATTCACTAGGTCCCCCAACCAGAGCTGGCCTTCATGCACCTGAGCCCTTACTCACGCCCACAAGGTTGGCGCCTCTCCTAGTCCAAGTTCAGTTGGCGCCCTCCCCAGCCCAGTGCCAAGTCCAAGGCCCAAGAGAGTTTTCTTAGCCTCAAGTTTTGTAGTCCCAGCCTGCTAGGGAGTCCAGGGACCTGGGTAAATCTATAAATACCCCACCCCCTCTTATATTTTTCATGCCATAATAAATTAATGAAATTTACTAAGTCTCTTCAACTTTGCTGTGTGATTAGGATATCTGTGTGATCCCTAAGGGTATCTGCGTGATCCCTACCTGTGTGATTAAGGATATCTGTGTGATCTCTAAGGGTATCTGTGTGATCCCTACCGCCTGCCTCCTAGTCCTCAATGAAATCCTAGCCGCCATCATCTTCTCACAAGCCCCAAACCTACCCTAATCTCTGGTGACTTATACGCTCACCAGCGATCCCCATATCCTGTCCCTTATCACATTTTCTTTCCTTTTTAGGACCCATGATAGATGATAAGCTCTAAGGACCCTAGGAAGGGGAAGTCATCTAGGAAAGAGGGGTCA
Source organism: Areca catechu (assembly GCA_021397845.1). Classification (NCBI taxonomy): domain Eukaryota; kingdom Viridiplantae; phylum Streptophyta; class Magnoliopsida; order Arecales; family Arecaceae; genus Areca; species Areca catechu. The sequence goes on from CM038041.1 coordinate 76,532,447, forward strand.
AAGGATCCCGATGTCCCATAGAAACGGCATGATACACCAGCCATTGATAGTCTAGAGGTGTATTCATCTTCGATGGATGGGGAGGACCTTTCGCTCTTCTGGCTAGTGTACTACATACTAGATGACTTTGGACTAAAGCTACCAGGTCCGAGTGCTCAAGCCAATGACTCGCTTCCCTGTTGTCTAGTAGTATATGAGGGGTCACTTGAGGTTGGGCTCTGATTTTCTCTTTCATCTTTAACCTTCTTCATTTTTACAGGATTTCTTTGTATGTCTTAACCAGAAACTCTATCCATCACATCATAGGGTTCTGGGTTCTCTTCTTCTTAAATGAAATTCAGCTTACCTTTTCTTTGTTCCATGCCTTCTTTACCACCAAAATTCATTCGTATGCCAAATTGTGGTAGTATCTCACTACCCAAAGGAGCTAGAACCACTAATTAAGGGCATTCTCTTCACCATTAAAGGGTGGAAGGCACACTTCTTGTTCATTTCTTATTCTTTTCTAGGTGACTGGGTTCTACCAAGCTAGGGTCAACTAGATTTGCCTATCTTAGGTCCCCCTAAGCTAAGTGATGATCTTCGAGGCCTTTAAAGCCCCTTGACTGAAGCTTCTTTTATCAAAGGTGTCTCTTTGTAAGGCGAGGCTCAGTTGACTCCTTGAAGGTGATTTTGGGCTTTAGCCCTTTCCCTTTAACTGTTGTTTGAGTGTCTGACTAGACTTATTATTGTGTTGGTTTGATACTTGATCCATTGGAAGCGACTTGGGAGGATCTGGCTTAGCGGAGAAAAAGAAAAGGGATGGCCTCTTCATCCTCTTCAAAAAGGGTCAAAATTTCCAAACCCAAGTCGGTGGCTATTTCATTTGAGCCTGCTCCTATGGTGGTCGAGACTGCTCCTGAGGCTACTATCATCCTTGTTGGAGGACATTCCCAGATACGTGGATAATCTTCTACCAGCAACCAACCTCAGAACATTATATTGGATGCGATAGCAATAGGGGATTGAAGTAATTAGTTTGGCAGGAATTCAGCCTTCATGTGCAGAAATCTCCTAACTTGTTCAGAGTACTCCGAACATTCCAAATATGATATGGATGTGAAACCACCTCTCTTAGGACCTCCAACTAGTTAGGATTCAACCCTCAAAAGCTCCTAATTGAACTTCAAAAGGGGAGAGAGAGGGATGACTCCAAAGATGCTAGGCGTTGGGTTTCCTACTTAGACTAGGAGTCCCTAGGTGCTAAGGAATTTCCTCCTTCCTAGAATATGGTAGCTTGGATGCTAATATTTTCCTGATAGAGAGTGACAAACTAGAGAGGAAGAGAGGGAGGAAGAAGATGGATATTAGGAAGAAAAGGTTATTTCATTATGACGGCTCTAACCAGTCCCATATACAAAGTATATATATACTAGGTCACCATGACCTAATCCTAAAACTTCCATAGGCCAACTTAATGCATAATCGAGTTTTCCAAGTCCAAGTACATCCTTGACTCAGTCCAATCATACATACCTAGGACTCAGAACTAGTCCAATACAAGTTGGTCCTTTGAGGCCCAAGTTTCCTGAACCTCAAGATCCGAAAGGCTAACAGCTTTTCATCCTAGGGCCCAAACTAGCCCTAGAAATTTCAAGACAACATCATAATCATTGGACCTTGGCCTTAGCCTTGGTCCCCTGAGCCTTGGAAGCACCACAAAAGATCTAACAATCTCCACCTTGGTGCTTCAAGGCTTCAACTAACTCCATCTTGTTCATAAGTTGCATCAGTGCCACACACTTAAGAAAGCTATCTTACGGTAGAACCTTCATTAGTGCATCTACTAGATTCTCCTTGGTGTGTACCTTCACCAGCTCCACCTCACTATCCTCTATGAGCTCTCTAATCTGATGGTATCTGATGTCAATGTGCTTGATCTGAGCATGATAGATAGAGTTCTGTGCAAGTAGAACTGTACTCTGGTTATCGCAGTGCACCTTGATAGCCTCCTATTTGAGGCCCATCTCCAATGCTAGATCCTTCAGCCATAGGGCCTTCTTTGCTACCTCTGTAACTCTAATGTACTCTACCTCGGTGGTTGATAATGTCGTAATAGGTTGCAAGCAGGATCTCCATGATATAGGACCTCCATATATGCTGAATATGAAACCTGTCGTCGAACCATGGGTGTCCACATCTCCATTGAAACCCGCATCCATGAACCCTCCTATCAACCCTCGAGCCTCCTTAGACATATTAGAGTATCCCTTAGTAGGTCCCCGCTATCTGTTGCAAATGCCAACTCCAACCGTGCCCGCCAAGTACCTGAAGACTCCCTTCAGTGCTAACTAGTGCTCCCTACCAGGCTATGCCATGAACTTGCTCACATGACTCACTGCATGGGTGTTATCCGGCCTACAACACACCATGGTGTACATAAGACTACCTACACCAGAGGCATACGACACCCTCTCCATCTCCTGAACCTCCATCTTACTCTGTGGTGCTAATGTGTTGCCCAGGTGGCTACCCAAGAGGGGGGTGAATTGGAAATTTAAAAATTTAAAGCAGATAATGTGCAATTAAAAATCCCTTATGAGTGTTAGGTGCTGTGATAGAGTAATAAATTATAGAAGCTAAATAGAGTTAAGTAAGCACAATACAAATACATAAAATTTATAGTAGTTCGGAGCAACCCAGTTCCTACGTCCACTATCCAAGATACCACTTAGAATTTTTACCATATTCACACCCGAATACACTAGGATTGTTTTACAGGATCACAATCCAAAACCTTTATACTTTGATTTTAGCGGGATCACCAAAGAAAATCCAACACCCTTTGGTTTTAAACAGGCTCACTAAAGAAACCTAACTTGGTTTTATCAGGATCACCAAGAACCCAACACCCTTTGGTTTTAAACAGGCTCACCAAAGAAACCTAACTTGATTTTATCAGGATCACCAAGAATCCAATACTTGGTTTTTATCAAAGGCTCACCAAGAACCTAATTAGTTTTCAATCAGGCTTACCAATAGCCCAACAATTCAATAAAATGAATTGAAATAAGTGCAACAATAAATGACAAACTCAATTTGTCGGATAGTTGCCGGTGCAGCTTGATAGAAGTCCACTTGGCTTGCACTTGAATAAGCTTTAATGGCTTCAGTGGCTTCTTCCTAAATTGCTTCAAGCTTCAGATTAGAGTTGGTGAAGACTTGAAGGCTTGCTTGGATGTTCTTGTACTCTTTTGCTTGTTAGTAGGTAGGATATTCAATGAAGCTTCAAAACTTTGAAGAACTTTTTCAAAAACTTTTTTAAGAGAAGTTCAAATCCCTCAAATATAAGGTCTTCCATCACTCCAAGGTAGTTTGTGACGTTGTAGACCATTGGGATGTGACATATGACTATTGGAGCACTTTTTGGCATTCAAAAATAAATTCTGGAACTAGTTGTTGGATACCTGAAAGCGATGTTCGAGTCGGCTTGTATTCCTTCGAGTTGGCTCGAATCCATCGAGTCGATTGGTCGAGTTGCCAAATCTTCAGTACAGTTGGCTCTTTGTCTCAGGATGCAAAATTTCACTCTAGACGAGTCGGCTCTTGATAGCTTGGGTCGGCTCGAACTTATATCTTTGAAAAACTTAAACTCGAGGAGTCGGCTCTTTTGATCTTTGGTCGGCTCTTCTTCTCAGGTTCTGAAATCATCACTCTAGAAGAGTCAGCTTATTGCAGTTTGGGTCGGCTCGCTTTCTCAGATCTTTAAAATTAGGTATGACAGAGTCAGCTCTTTCTGGTTCGAGTCGGCTCGCCTAGCTGTTCTCAGAAATCTTCAAAAACTGGACTCTGGAGGAGTCGGCTCGGACAAGTTCCAATCTACTCGGATTCACTGGAGTCAGCTCGGTTACCTTCAAGTCGGCTCAGATTGCTGCATACCAAAATCCTTGCTACGTGCCAGTAGGTGGAGTTGGCTCTTCGTCATGCTGGGTCGGCTTGAGTAACTTCTTCAGGAGTTTTACAATTGAACTCAAAGAAAAACTCTTACCAACTCTCTTATATTTTTTAAGCATACCAACTCGAAATAATTCTAAGGCACACGCACACAGAAGTAATCCTTTTTACAGATTTTTTTCTTAGCTTTTTCATTAGGTTATTCTTTACAAAATCAAATTACAACACAACTCAGGCAAGAAGCAAAGATGTAGGAGTTGAAGTTTGAACAATTAAATCATCCTACAAAAACTTGTAAAACACTTGAAGAGTTGTTAGAAATAAATGTACATGCTTCAATGTTTGGTTATCATCAAATCACTTATGGGGTCAACAATCTCTTCCTTTTTGATGATGACAAAACACTAGGAATGAAAGTAAGATAAAACTTTATATTTACTTGTATAACTGTATTTGCAAAAATGTATGAACAAGTAACAAAATACTTTAATAGGTATCAAATTATAGAAGGAGAATTAGGGCTTAGAGAGATAATCTTTCTCTCAATAAGATACTCCATGTTTTAACACACTTTTCATGCAGTTTCATATTTCAAAGCTCAAAAGTTTCTAGTAGAACTTTAAGTATCAGCACTATAAAATGTTAAATCTTAAAATATTATGTATCGGAGCTTAAATTTTGTAAATCAGAGTTTGAAATATTGTATATCAGAACTTAAAGGAGTCAAGGTATGTTTTTTCCATGCATTATGCATTATGTATGTGAGCTTTTATATGTATTGTCTATTAGAGCTTAGCTTTCAAGTTTTATATATCAGAGCAAGCATACAAATATGAACACATCTTATCCTTTTCATGCAATATCTTTATAAATTTCTTTTTCTTTTTGTCAATCAATCAAAAAGGTGAAGTTAAAGAGAAGCTCAGATTTTAAAATAGAATGAGAAAGTATTTAAAATTTTGTTTGAAATAATTTTACTTTCTCATATTCATCTTGATATTCTAATTAAAAATTAGTCATTGTATCAGTCATTGTATGATCAATTGAACATAAACTTTCATTATATTGAAGAGACAAAATGTGAACTTTCATTTGATTTCAAGATGTTCAATACAAAGTACAAAATGAAAGAAAATAAATCTAGTCATTGTCTATGTTTACTCTAGGGTTTGGAGGTTGACCCAGAATTTGGATGCCCGTAGGTAGAGAGGCAATTGGGTCAGCATTTAAGATATGAGATGGTGGAATAGTATGGGATCCCTGTGGCTTAAAATGAGGAGCTGGTTGTCTGGGATGAACAGACTGACCAGCAAAAGAAGATGATTGAGGCCTAGGTCTAGTAGGATCCAGTGGTGTTGGAGGAGGTACACTTTGAGAAGATTGAAGGTATTCAACTTTGGTCATTAGCTTCCACAAAAAAGCTGTTAATGATCTTCAATTCAGTTTTAATTTTCTTTGTATTATTGGAAGCAGCCAATTTTTCTATTGAGACTCTTATTTCTGCAATTTCCTTTTGCATTGAAAAAACTTCAGAGGCTTGGACATTTGCAAAGGCTTCAGCTGATCCTCTGAGTCTCTCGAACTCAGCTCTTATAATTCCAATACCTCTTGTGTAGTCCTCTTCCATTTTCTTGCCTTATTCTACTAAGCCCATTCTTGTTCTTAAATTATCCATCTCAACTCTATAAGCTTCAAGTACTTGAGTAACTGAGCTCTTAATGGTTTCAGAACTTGAAGAAATAGTTGAAGAATTGGTTGTAGATCTGTCTCAGTTGTATATGCTATAGTCTTGGAGGCTTCAAGTGTATTCATTCTGCTTCGTAGATTTTCAATCTGCCCTCTAAATTGATTAAGTCTCTCATCAACAGATTGACGAAATTCACCAAACATTAAGGTGATAGATTCAGTCAAGTTGCTTATCTGCTGTGCAATAAAATCTTGCAAAATTGAAATATCTACAACAGGAGTAGTAGAAGCATGACTATGAACAGGAATATCAGTGGACTGAGTATAAATAGGTGTACTAGGAGGTATATCAGGTACTAAAACATCTGCAAAGGGAGCATCAAAGTCTGTCTGAACAGGTGAACCTTGCAGTGGAATAGTGTACCTTCACCAGTGTCTAACTCAGCTTGTTCTTGTACTTCTTCAGTTTCTTCAGTTATTGGAGCATCAGACTTCTTTTTCTAAGTTCCTTTAGAAAGCAAGTAACCCATCCTTTGTAGAGTTTTTGCTGTATAAGTGTCGGTATGAAGGAGGGTTTTACTATCTTCTCCTGATAGGTTAATGTTTGCACCTTGGAAGAAAAGAGTGAGGACCATTTCGTAAGTTAAACATGCCTTTACCTTTCTCATTGCTTCTTTCATCTGACTAATCATAATGGCTAGAAGATTGATTTTGTCACAATTTATCAAAAGTTCCATGAAACAAATATCTCGCTCACTTACACAGTCAAAGCATCCTATCCTGGGTAGAAAGATCCTACTAATAAAGCTGTGAAGTATTCTCATTTTAATGGACAATGTGCTGGCCTTGAGAATTCCAATTTTATCAACTTTAGTCCTTTCCAATATAATTTGCAAAGCTTTTGTTCTGTCCTTTAGGACTAAGTATTCAGTACCCTCGAAAGGCATTTCTAGAACATTTCCAAGGATTTCTGTAGATATAATAATCCTTTTTCTTTTGACCTAAGATTCAATAAATTTTTTTCCAAATCTCATATTTTCGTAGAAGGTTCTAACCAGATTTGGGTAGGTTTTGATATCCCAAAAACACATGTTTCTCCAACCCTGATTTTCAATAAAATCCTTAATAACAAATCCTATTTCCTTTAAGTCAAACAAAATCCTTCTACCAGTAGTAATAGGTCGTATACCCAAGGAAATCTGATAGCTTGGTGAAATGGGGTTTGGTTCTTCATTTGATTGAGGTAGAATTCGAGAAGCACTATCTTCTCAAAATTTTGTTCTTCTTTCCTGTGGAGTAGCTTCCATTTCCTGTCGAGATTTCTTCCTTACTACCTTCTTTAGAGCCATTGCACAAATACACTTGAGTTTTGAAGTAGTTTTTATAAGGTAGAAGATTTTGGAAATGTTTTTCGGAGGGAAAGAGTGTAGGGTTAAGGAATAGAAATGTGAAAGAAAAACCCTATGGCTCAAACTAAAAGAGACGGCTCGACCAATAGGTCATTTGCTCGAGTCGGCTTGAGCAGAGGGAGCAAAAAAGTGATTTTTGGGCTTTCAATCAAAGTCATTTTAATAGAAATTGGGATAAGGAGATCACCTAGATAATTACTCCTTAAGCTTATGGAAATGTTTGTAGAGTGGGTCACATAACCCTAGTTCACTTTTAATCATTGAAAATCTATCAAAACTCAAAGGTTTAGTAAAAATATCAATAAGGTGGTTTTCAGTTGGCACGAATTCAAGTACAATATCATTATTCAATACATGATCTCTAATAAAATGGTGCTTAATTTCAATGTGCTTATTTCGTGAATGCTGAACATGATTTTTTGTGAAATTAATATCACTTGTGTTATCACATTTGATTGGAATTTTAGATTGTGTAACACCAAAGTCTTCTAGTTATTGTTTAATCCATAACACTTGAGCACAACAACTACCAGCAGCAATGTACTCTGCCTCAGCAGTAGATAATGCTACGGAGTTTTGCTTTTTACAGTGCCATTAAATTAAATTCAACCCTAAAAATTGGCATGTACCGCTAGTGCTCTTTCTATCAATTTTGCAATAAGCATAATTAGCATCAAAGAAGCCAATTAAATTCAAAGATAATTCTTTAGAATACCAAATACCTAAATTGCTTATACCTTTTAAATATTCGATAATTCTTTTAATAGCAAGCATATGGTTTCTTTGGGATTACATTGAAATCTAGTATATACATATACACTGTACAAGATATCAGGTCTACTGGCTGTAAGATATAGTAGGGATCTGATCATACCTTTATATAGCTTTTGGTCAACATTGGATATACTTTCATCTTTGTTTAGCTTGTAGGTAGGGCTCATGGGTGTGCTAGCCTCTTTGCTTGTTTTCATGCCAAACTTCTTGATTATTTCTTTAATATACTTGGCTTAGCTTATAAAGATTCCTTCCTTCATTTGTTTGACTTGTAATCCAAGGAAGTAGTTGAGTTCACCCATAAGGCTCATTTCAAATTTACCCTGCATCAACTCAGCAAATTCTCCACAAAGATTTTTATTAGTTACACCAAATATAATATCATTAACATAAATTTATACAACTAACATATCATTCTTATTGTTTTTAATAAAAAGAGTTTGGTCAACATTTTCTCTTTTGAAATCATTTTCAAGTAAAAATTTGCTTAGTCTATCATACCATGCCCTAGGTGCTTATTTTAAATCATATAAAGCTTTGTTCAATTTAAACATATGATTTGGAAAAGCATGATTTTCAAAATCTAGTGGCTGTTCTACAAAAATTTGTTCAGAAATAAATCCATTTAGAAAAGCACTTTTGACATCCATTTGAAAGAGTTTAAAATTCATGTAGCAAGAAAATGCAAGAAGTAATATAATGGCCTCAAGTCTTGCTACAAGAGTATATGTTTCATCAAAATCAATGCCCTCTTCTTGATTGTACCCTTTTGCTACCAACCTTACTTTATTTCTTATAACCTTACCATTCTCATCTAGTTTGTTCCTATAGACCCATTTGGTTTCTATGATTGGGTGGTCTGTAGGTCTACTAACTAGTGTCTAAACATTATTCCTTTCAAACTGGTTTAATTCATCATGCATGGCCATCATCCAGTTTTGATCAGTTTTAGCTTCTTCTAGACTATGTGGTTCAATTTGTGAAATAAAGGCTAGGTAGTCATGTGCATCTCTATGTGCTGACCTAGTCCTAACATCATGAGAATGATCATCAATAATTAAATCTTTAGGATGTGAAGTTACATACCTCCATTCCTTTAGTAACTCAGTATGATCCTTGCTTACCACTTCATTTTCATTTTGTGTTGGCTTGTCTTGAATGCTTAGATCTTTCATTTTCTTTTGTAGTGTACCTGCATCATTATCTATGCACTCATCTTTTCTAGATGGTAAGGGGTTAGCTTCATCAAAAACAACTTGAATCAACTCTTCAACAGTAAGAGTCCTTTTATTAAACACTCTATATGCTTTGCTATGTAAGGAATAACCAAGGAATATAGATTCATTAGATTTTGTATCAAACTTTCCTAGGATATCTTTATCATTATTTAATACAAAGTATTTACACCCAAAAACATGAAAATAATTAATATTCGATTTACTTCCATTCCAAAGCTCATAGGAGGTTTTCTTTGAAACTACTCGAATTAAAACTCGGTTTAATATGTAACAGGCAGTGTTCACCACTTTTATCCAAAAGTACCTTGAAAGATTACCTTCACATAACATAGTTCGGGTCATTTCTTCCAAAGTCATATTCTTTCTCCTTACAATACTATTTTGTTGTGGTGTTCTAAGAGCGGAGAAATTGTGATCAATGCCATGCTCAGTGCAATACTCATCAAAAAATTGATTTTAAAATTTAGTTCCATGATCACTTCTTATAGAAATAACAGAAATATTTTTTTCATTTGAAACTTTCTTATGAAATTTTCAAATTACATCAAAAGCTTCATTGTTATGTGCAACAAATAATACCCATGTTAATCTAAAAAAGTTATCTACAATCACAACGCCATATTTCATACCTCATAGGCTTGTGGTCCTAGTTGGTCCAAATAAGTTCATGTGAATTAGCTCAAGGGGTCTAGTTGTTGAAATAATATTTTTTGATTTAAAACTCTCCCTACTTTGTTTGCCTAATTGACAAGCATCACATACATAGTCAAGATCAACTCTAAAGTATGACAAACCTCTAAATAGATTCTTAGAAATTAATTTGATAATTGTATACATGCTAGCATGACCTAATCGTCTATGCCATAATAAACATGACTCCTTAGTTTTAGCATTCATTGCTACTAGATTGGAACTACTAGTCATGGCTAGATCATTAAGATCTATCACATAGATGTTCTCAAGTCTATGATCAATAAATTTGTTGCTAGAATCAAGAGAGTTAGTTACTATACATAGAAGATTCAAAGATAACCTTGAAGCCTTTATCACAAAGTTGACTAATGCTCAATAAATTATACTTCAATTTATCTACTAGCAGCACATCTTCAATAAAAGTACAGGAGATTATTTTGATCTTATCGATTCCGATTATTTTTCCCTTACCATTATCTCCGAAAGTAATCAATCCTCCTTCTTTCATTTGTAGGGTGATGAACTGATCTTTGTCACAGTCATATGCCTTGAACAGCCACTATCAAGATACCATCTTTACTTTAATTTATGGGCTGCAAGACAGTCCTGCAAAACAATCAAGGAGTGATTTTAGGTATCCAAGCTAACTTGGATCCTTTTGGGTTAGCAAAATTAGTTTCTTTTGGAATCTAAACGGTTATATATTTCAATACACCAATCATGAAATTTTTCAAAAAATTGCATTGATGAGATTTCTGTCCAAATCTATGACATGCATAATAAATAATTTTATCATTTTTGAATGATGCATATTTTGAAGCTTTAAAAGATGTAGAAATATAGATATTTAGTTTGAAAGATTTTTGAATAGAATTCTTTGGAACATACTTCAAGCCATTTAAAAAAGAATTCGATGGAAAAGCTTTTTGAAATTTAGCATTTGAAGCTGAAGCTTTTGACGATGCAAATTTTGTTGCTGAAATCCCTTTGGCATTTAAAACATTAAATCCAATTTTAGCTTTACTTTTGAATATCTTTGTTCTTTTAGAATTAGTTCAAACTTATTAGAACTCAAAGTAAGTTTTTTTACTAATGGTTTAAGCTTTTCAACCTTCATTTTCAAATCATTGTTCTCGGCAACTAAAACATTTTTGTCTCACTTAAAGCATTTTTTTCATTTTTCAAAGCAATAACATTATCAGAAATGATATTCAGTTCCTTTCGTAAAATGTTATTCTTTTCAGAAATTTCTTCCTTGTCTTTTAGTAAAATATCATTTTGTTTCTTCAAGGATTTAATTTTAACCCCAGCTTTCTTGAATTCAATAAGTAAATCATGAAATACAGAATTCAATTCATCATATGTAAATTCAGTTTGAAGCTCAGGGGATGATACCTCATTTTCAAGACCCATCAGACATAGATTCATAGATTTTGTGGTCTCTTCTTCTTCAGTAGATGAGGACGCTTTGTTGTCGCTCCATATCGCTACCATAGCTTTCATTTTCTTTTTCTTAAATCTCTTTTTCAGTAATGGATAATTTGGTTGAATGTGTCCTGGTTTTTTGCATTCGTAGTGGGTGGGTACTTCTTTTTCTTTCTTATTTTCCTTGTCCTTCTCCTTACTGAATTCTTTGTTCTTGTGGAATTTTCTAAAATTTCTTCCTTTTTATCTTTCCAAGAACTTTCTAAATTTTCTAACGATCATGGCAACATCTTTGTCTTCCATGTTGCTTTCAGTAGAGGAGTATTTTTCTTCCGATTCTTCATCCTTTATAGAATCCATAGAAGCTTTGAAGGCAATCGAATTCTTTTTCTTTTGATCATCTTCAGTTCAGTGCTGTATGGTCAGTTCATGAGTGATGAGAGATCCTAGCAATTCATCTAGCAGTAAGGTATTCAAATTTTTTGCTTCCTGGATGATAGTCAATTTTGGATCCCATTTATCTAGAAGAGATCTTAGAATCTTCTGTACAAGATCTGCATTAGAATATATCCTGCCAATATTTTTTAAGCCATTAATAATATCAGTAAAACATGAAAACATGGCAGAGATTGTTTCATTAGGTCCCATCTTGAAAAATTCGTAACTATGCACAAGAAGATTAATTTTAGAAGACTTCACTTGAGAAGTTCCTTCATGGGTCACTTCGAGTTTAACCCAAATCTTCTTTGCAGAAGAGCAAATGAAAATTTGATTAAACTCATTACTATCCAAAGCATAATATAACAGATTCATTGCTTTGGCATTAAACTCACCCATTTTCATATCATGTTCGTCCCAATCCTTTTCAGGTTTTGAAACGTCCACTCCAATTTTAATCATGGGGATATAAGGATCCTTTAAAATGACCTTCCACAACTGAAAATCAACTACTTGAATATAAAGTTTCATTCTAGCTTTCCAGTATGCATAATTTGTGCTAGTCAAGAGTGAAGGTCTATTGGATGATTGACCTTCAGCCAAGGACGTACTCATTGGATGAGCCATCAATCTTTACTCTTATGTATTCAAAGACACTGCTCTGATACCAGTTGTTGTCCAGGTAGCTATCCAAGAGGGAGGTGAATTGGAAATTTAAAAATTTAAATGGTGTGGGCACCAGATTCAGAAGAAGACTTCAGGGCTCCATCTGGATCTCTGATTGACCTTGCCCGAAGAATTAGGGTTTTCTGGTTTTGTAATAAGGGTTGACTTGGTCAACTCAATTTTAGTCTTGAGTCTGTATTTCCTGTAATTTAAATTTTGTTGAGTCATGTTGACTCAATACAAGTCCTAGTAGTGGTCTAGGTCTTCTCCAGGTTGGTGCCACTTTTTTTTCAGTAAAGTCAAGGTCCAGGGTGCCACATTTTTTCTCCCAGGCCCAAGCAAGTGGGCGCCATACTCCCAGCCACATGCCAGAGTCCAGGAGGCGCCACATCTCCATCCAGTGTCTTTGGTCCCTACACCACAAGAAGTAAGTTCCTTTTTTTCTTGCACCACTTTGGAGAGAAATCCACCAAGATACCTCAATCCAAGGAGGAGCCAATTTCTTTCCAAATAAACCCAAACCAGGATGGCAAGAATTTTTCTTGAAGAGAGGATCAAGGAGGTGCCCCACAATGTTCCATAAAAATCCAAGTTATAAAAGGGAAGAGAGCATATCTTGGGGAGGAATTCAAGGAGGTTCCCAAAAATTTCCAAATGTGCCAATTCCATGAAAGGAAGAAGCCTAAACTTATGGAGCAAGACTAGGAGGTGTCCAAATGAGCCAAACCATGAAGGGAAAATCCTTGATTCATGGAGAGATACTAGGAGACACCCCCATAACCTGCCATTTGGAGTTGATTTTCAAGTTTTCTTGGAGTTTTTAGGCTGCCCACTCATGGAAGGAGTCTTAGGAAGAGAATTTGATGCCTAAAGTGTGGGTTAGTCCTATTAGTCCCACATGGGAAATGAATAAAATTTTATTTCTTTGTTATGTCTATATATTCAACTCTATGTAACTCTTGAATTTAATGATGAATGAAATCAATTTCTTTGTCAACAACTTTGTATTTCTCTCTTCCGCACTTGTGTTCAGGTGTTGAGCTCCGTGAGGGAGTAAATCCGGGTTCCCTAGGATCCTTGAGGAGGTGTGAGATCTCCAACCCCAAAACCCTACCAAAATTCTAGGTTAGCCACTTCAATTCCAAACCCTAGCCGCCCATCATCTTCTTCATTCCACCAATCATCCAAACCCTAATCTACCTTATCATCTCACGGCCCCTCTCTTCCCAGTAGAGGCCGACCACCAACATCCAGGTCCAGATCAGCTACTTCGAATACAGAGCAAATCTCAGAGGAAGTCAGATCAGCATCCAGGAGAATCAGGATTTCAGCAACATCAATTTTTTTTAAGTTCTTCTTATCTGGTAAATCCTTTCTTTCAGTATCTGGTTCCTTAACTTGTTCTTTTTCTTTCCCAGATCCTGAGTTCAGGAGAAGCCAACTCTGCCAAAGGGCCAGTATTGGAGGATCCATTATGAAGATATCCGAATCCGAGGATCCAACAATCTGCTCGAGAGAGTCCTTCCACCAAACTCTGTGAAGATCACTGCCTGGTACATAACCCTTCCCTTCTCTTTATTTCTGTCCTGTTGAAAATTCAGAGCGAAACCCTAGGTCTGGGTGTTTCTTAACCCCCAGCGATCCTTTACTTCTGAACTACTCTGATAATCTAGTTTCTTTGAATTGTGCTTTCAATTATTATATAGTTTCTTTCAATTTAGTTTAACTTTCCTTTGAGTCAAAGCCGACTTCTGAAAATATATATAAATAAATAAATAAATAAATATGTTAATTTTAATTTACTTCCGCATCGCATCATATTTTTTGTCCTGCATCAATTTTGGTATCAAAGCTGTCGTTCTGCATCAATTTTGGTATTAGAGCTTTCGTTCTGCATCAATTTTGGTATCAGAGCCCTGTCTAAGGTTTCTGACTTGATTGCATGTTTTGAGTGTCTCTCTTTTTTACTTTGTCTGCTCGAAGTAGACTCCCCAGGATGTCTAGTCCTAGGAATGAAGCGAGGTGCAAGCCTCCTCTTCCCATTCCATGGGGTGTTCCTAGGGCGTGTAGGGGATCCGCTGGGTTACAACTTCGTAGAAGGAATTGTAAACGGGGGAAGCATTCTATTTTCAGTCTGTAACTATCCTGTTGCAGGAATTGTTTCTTATTGCAGATAACTCCAAATTGTATGATTTTTACTTTGCTGGAACCAATATAATTGATACTATTTTATATAATTTTATTATAATTTATTGGTTTCTGTAAAATTTCTGAGAGTTAAATTACAGTAATTCTGTTTCTATGTTTCTGCAATTCAATTTTTTTTTTTTTTTTTTGAGTGATCATCTCCTAATTCATCTTAAGGGCAATTGAGCATCTAAGATAAGGGAAGGAGTTGATAACCTCTCCTTAGCCCAAAACCACCACCCATTCTTTCGATCCTAAGCCTAATTTTAAAATTTATTAGACTTAATTTGCCCTAGTGGGCTAGGAACACCAACTGGTCAGGTCCAGCCTAGGGTTTTGTCAATTTGTCTGGTTACTCTGTGTGTGCTTTATACTCAGTGTCTAGAACGGTGATTCAGGGACTACATCTCGAAGGGCTTGTGTGCTGGTCCGCCTACCTGGCCAATCACTGATTGGTGTCTAGGATTGGCAATTAGGTACCTAACACTCCCCTTACACCTGCCTGGCTGAGTCCCGAGTTACCACAGGCTAGCTTGCCACTCTGATTGGGCATCTAGTTTGGACTCTAGATCTAGTGAGCCAGTAGTCACTTTAGTCTAGTCACATTCTGTGTGCTTGCTTGCATCATCATGTCCACCCGGAACGAAGTACCCTTCCAACCTGGTCAAATCCAACCTGATTTAGAGGCCATGGTCAGAACTCTTACCAAAAGTATGAACAAATTGAGTCAGGATATGACTGCTACTGTTGCCCAATTTAAGGAACAAGTCCATGAGGATCTTACCCAGCTTAGGGATCGGGTCCAAGTTCTTGGGGAACCTAGACATCAGAATTGGACTCCTGACCCAGATTTTAATGTGCCTCAACCTCACCCACACCAGGAGCCTAGGAGGACCTTATATCATGATCCCGAGCATAATCCTAGGAAGCCTAACCATGATATCTATAGTGTGGATCGTGTCTATGAGAGGTCCTTACAATATTCTAGACCAGTCACTCAACAACCCAAGTCTTCTAGATCAAACCATTTAGATCCACACCCATGCCCAAGTAAGGTCTCTACTAGCTTGAAACCTAGTGTGACCCAGGTTCCTATATCGCAAGAATGTTGGTCTTGTGGAGAAAGAGGCCATAAATCTAGTCAGTGCCCATGCATAGGACTGGCTTGTGCACAGCTAAGTGGTAAGAATCCTAAGGATGACATTAATGAGGGAGAACCCAAGCCTACCAATAAGGAAGAAAGGTTAGGTATGACAAGCCCAGAATCAGTTGACCCGATTACCACTGACCCGAAACCCATTGAAGATGTCATCGAGGAAGTATATGATGCTGGCTTGAGTCTAGTTGATGAATATGAGGGGGAAGAACTTGAAGAATGTGACATCGATACTATTGGTTCCTTACCTGAGGAGACCTTGGAGAGCAACCAAGTGGTAGGACCTAGTTCAGAAATTCAAGAGATTTGTGAGAATCAGGTTCTTTTAGTCAAATACCCCCAGGAAGAACTCATAGTGTTAGTCCAAGCTATCAGTTCATACCCTCTAATGACAGTCATTCCCCAAGTACCAATTGAAGATCTTTGCACTGAACTGTTTAAGTTTGCCCACCCTATGGTAGATCCTCTCCTTAGGATGACTGAATCAAGCCTCTTACAATTGGACCTTGTCCCATGCCCAGCCACTAAGGTCTCTCCCGTAATCTCAGTTGAACATCCTTGTCTTGAGCGGATTGATTCACCCAGTCCTGTAGAAGTCCTCCTTATGGCCCCAGACCCCTTCCTTCGCATGACTGACCTACCCTTCTATAGAGTATACCTTTCCGCACCCATAGGTCAAATTTCAAGTCTTCAGGTCATCATCCATAGGCCCTTCCATGAATCATTCTCTAATCCATTTCTTGAGAAAGTGGATCATTATTTGCTTAGAGAATAAACCTTAACTCTTGCAATCACATGTCCTAGGCTACTCCCCGAACCATCTCTTGATCCATTCTTGGGAGTAGCAAACTTTTCCTTTCGGAAGGATGACCAGTTGACACTCATAGATCACCATTCAAACCTTCAGGTCACCACCTTTAGTCAGCAGGTAATTCGAGACTCCATCTCATATTTACTCCCTTTCTCTAGGACTTCCAATGCTTCTTACACCATCCAAGTATACTTTGTCGAAGTCTTTAGAGTGAACCACATGTCAGAATCTATTAGGTTTGCCACCTACTTCTGGAAGACCTTATGGCACTTAATAAGCACCCATGATAAGTTTTCATGCTCTGCATGCCATCCTCCGATCCAAGGTCAAACCTAGAGAGCCGTAGTTTGTTAGGTTTAGACCTAGGGTTCCTTTGAATAAAGTCCATTCTTTAGGAATGCATCGTCAGTCGAGTTTAGGATATTGACTCAGATTTTAGTTGAGTGAGAATACCAGGAATTGGGATTTGTATTTACCCAGGGCTAAATTTGCATATAATGTTTTGATCAATAGGTCTATAGGCTAGAGTCCCTTTGAAATTATTCATGGATACAAGCCTCACACACCACTTAATCTGATTTCACTATTAGCCCACACACACAAGTCTCTTGATGCACTTGCATAGCATGTAAAGGACTTGCATAAAGAAATTCATGCCAAAATAACTTTAAGTAATGAAACTTATAAGAAGTTGGCTGACTCTCAAAGACGAGTCAAAACTTTTGTTGAGAGAGACTATGTAATGATTAGGTTAAGGCCTGAGCGATTTTTTCCTGGAACCGTTAGAAAGTTACATGCTAAAGGAGATGGACCATTTAGAGTAGTGAAGAGAGTAGGATCCAATGCCTATGTGCTCGAGTTGCTTCCAGAACTAGGCAATAGCTCTACTTTCAACATTACATACTTAGTAGAGTATAGGGAGCCAGCTGTGATTCCTAGTAAGCCTTTGAAACCTAATCCTGTTATTGAGAGTGATCCCGACCCTGTGTGTCCACCAACAAACTGGCCTGTGAGGAAAGAGCAGATTGAAAAGATCCTGGATGATCAGGTTATCTCTACTCGTAATTGAGGATACCAAAGATACCTGATCCGCTGGCAAGGAAGGCCAGATTCTGATGACTCTTGGATCTCCCGAGATGAATTACAAGAATTGGACCCAGACCTCTTGGAGAGATACCAGAGCCAGCTTGATCCATACTCGACAGGGTCGAGTTCCTCCCACCCCGGGAGAATTGGTGCGGGCACCAGACTCAGAAGAAGACTTCAGGGCTCCATCTAGATCTCTGATTGACCTTTCCCGAAGAATTAGGGTTTTCTGGTTTTGTAATAAGGGTTGACTTGGTCAACTCAATTTTAGTCTTGAGTCTGTATTTCCCTGCAATTTAAATTTTGTTGATTCATGTTGACTCAGTACAAGTCCTAGTAGTGGTCTAGGTCTTCTCCAGGTTGGTGCCACTTTTTTTTTAGTCAAGTCAAGGTCCAGGATGCCACATTTTTTCTCTCAGGCCCAAGCAAGTGGGCGCCACACTCCTAACCACACGCCAGAGTCCAGGAGGCACCACATCTCCATCCAGTGTCTTTGGTCCCTACACCACAAGAAGTAAGTTCCTTTTTTTCTTGCACCACTTGGGAGAGAAATCCATCAAGATACCTCAATCCATGGAGGAGCCAATTTCTTTCCAGATAAACCCAAGCCAGGATGGCAAGAATTTTTCTTGAAGAGAGGATCAAGGAGGTGCCCCACAATGTTCCATAAAAATCCAAGTTATAAAAGGGAAGAGAGCATGTCTTGGGGAGGAATTCAAGGAGGTTCCCAAAAGTTTCCAAAAGTGCCAAAGCCATGAAAGGAAGAAGCCTAAACTTGTGGATCAAGACTAGGAGGTGTCCAAATGAGCCAAACCATGAAGGGAAAATCCTTGATTCATGGAGAGATACTAGGAGACACCCCCATAACCTGCCATTTGGAGCTGATTTTCAAGTTTTCTTGGAGTTTTTGGGCTGCCCACTCATGGAAGGAGTCTTGGGAAGAGAATTTGATGCCTAAAGTATGGGTTAGTCCTATTAGTCCCACATAGGAAATGTATAAAATTTTATTTCTTTGTTATGTCTATATATTCAACTCTATGTAACTCTTGAATTTAATGATGAATGAAATCAATTTCTTTGTGAGCAACTTTGTGTTTCTCTCTTCCGTACTTGTGTTCAGGTGTTGAGCTCCGTGAGAGAGTAAATCCGGGTTCCCTAGGAACCTTGAGGAGGTGTGAGATCTCCAACCCTACCAAAACCCTAGGTTAGCCACTTCAATTCCAAACCCTAGCCGCCCATCATCTTCTTCATTCCACCAATCATCCAAACCCTAATCTACATCATCATCTCACGGCCCCTCTCTTCCTAGTAGAGGCCGACCACCAACATCCAGGTCCAGATCAGCTACTTCGAATATAGAGCAAATCCTAGAGGAAGTCAGATCAGCATCCAGGAGAATCAGGATTTCAGCAACATCAATTTTTTTCAAGTTCTTCTTATCTGGTAAGTCCTTTCTTTGAGTATCTGGTTCCTTAACTTGTTCTTCTTCTTTCCCAGATCTTGAGTTCAGGAGAAGCCAACTCTGCCAAAGGGCCAGTATTGGAGGATCCATTGCGAAGATATCCGAATCCGAGGATCTAACAATCTGCTCGAGAGAGTCCTTCCACCAAACTCTGTGAAGATCACTGCCTGGTACATAACCCTTCCCTTCTCTTTATTTCTGTCATGTTGAAAGTTCAGAGCGAAACCCTAGGTCTGGGAGTTTCTCAACCCCCAGCGATCCTTTACTTCTGAACTACTCTGATAATCTAGTTTTTTTGAATTATGCTTTCAATTATTATATAGTTTCTTTCAATTTAGTTTAACTTTCCTTTGAGTCATAGCCGACTTCTGAAAATATATATATAAAAATAAATAAATCATAGCATTAATTCTTAATTTACTATATATATAAAAATAAATAAATAAATACATTAATTTTAATTTACTTCCGCATCGCATCATTTTTTGTTCTGCATCAATTTTGGTATCAGAGCTGTCGTTCTGCATCATTAAAGCATATAATGTATAATTAAAAATCCCTTATAAGTGTTAGGTGCTGTGATAGAGTAATAAATTGCATAAACTAAATAGAGTCAAGTAAGCACAACACAAACACACAAAATTTATAGTGGTTCAAAGCAATCCAGCTCTTACGTCCACTATTCAAGATACCACTTGGAATTTTCATTATATTCACATCCGAATACAGTAGGATTGTTTTACAAGATCACAATCCAAAATCTCTACACTTTAGTTTTAATGGGATCACCAAAGAAAACTCAACACCCTTTGGTTTTAAACAAGCTCACCAAAGAAACCTAACTTGGTTTTATCAGGATCACCAAGAACCCAACACCCTTTGGTTTTAAACAGGCTCACCAAAAAAACCTAACTTGGTTTTACGAGGATCACCAAGAACCCAACACTTGATTTTTATCAAAGGCTCACCAAGAACCTATTTGGTTTTCAATCGGGCTTACCAATAACCCAACAATTCAATAAAATGAATTGAAATAAGTGTAACAATAAATGACAAACTTAATTTATCAGATAGTTTCCAGTGCAGCTTGATAGAAGTCCACTTGTCTTGCACTTGAATAAGCTTTAATGGATTTAGTGGCTTCTTCCCAAATTACTTCAAGTTTCAAATCACAGTTGGTGAAGACTTGAAGGCTTGCTTGAATGCTCTTGTGCTCTTTTGCTTATTAGTAGGTAGGATATTCAATGAAGCTTCAAAACTTTGAAGAACTTTTTCAAAATTTTTTTTGAGAAAAGCTCAAATCCCTAAAATATAAGGTCTTCCATCACTCCATGGCAGTCTGCGATGTTGTAGACCATTGGGATGTGACATATGACCGTTGGAGCACTTTTTGGTATTCAAAAATAAATTCTAGAATTAGCCGTTGGATACCTGAAAGCGATGTTCGAGTCGGCTCGAATTCCTTCGAGTCCGCTTGGATCCTTCGAGTCGATAAGTCGAGTCGCCAAATCTTCAATGTAGTCGGCTCTTTGTCTCAGGGTGTAAAACTTCACTCTGGACGAGTCGGCTCTTGATAGCTTGGGTTGGCTCGAACTTATATCTTTGAAAAACTTAAACTTAAGGAGTTGGCTCTTTTGATCTTTGGTCGGCTCTTCTTCTCAGGTTCTGAAATCATCACTCTTGTAGAGTCAGCTCGTTGCAGTTCGGGTTGGCTCGCTTTCTCAGGTCTTCAAAATTAGGTATTGCAGAGTCGGCTCTTTCTGGTTCAGGTTGGCTCACCTGGCTGTTCTCAGAAATCTTCAAAAATTGGACTTTGGAGAAGTCGGCTCGGACAAGTTCCAATCAACTCGGATTCACTGGAGTCGGCTCAGTTACCTTCGAGTCAGCTCAGATTACTATGTACCAAAATCCTTGCTGCGTGCCAGTAGGTGGAGTCGGCTCTTCATCATGTTGGGTAGGCTCGAGTAACATCTTCAGGAGTTTTACAATTGAAATTAGAAAAAACTCTTACCAACTCTCTTATATTTTTCAAGCATGCCAACTTGAAATAATTCTAAGGTACATGCACATAGAAGTAACCCTTTTTACAGATTTTTTTCTTAGCTTTTTCATTGGATTCTTCTTTACAAAATCAAATTACAACACAACTCAAGCAAGAAACAAAGATATAAGAGTTAAAGTTTGAACAATTAAATCATCCTACAAAAACTTGTAAAACACTTGAAGAGTTGTTAGAAATAAATATACATGCTCCAATGTTTAGTTAGCATCAAAATCACTTATGGGGTCAACACAATATCTTCGAGAGTCTGAAGTGTCCGGCTATAGACAGCTCTGTCAGTTTTGCTTCCTTCATTTCATACCTCTCCAAAATCTTTTTATGTAGTCACCTTGAGATAAATGCAGCACTCTCTTATTCTGATCTCTGATGATTTCCATGTCTATGATCTTTCTCGTAGGTCCCAAATCCTTCATCTCAAACTCTCGAGACAAAGATGCCTTCAATTCCTACACTGTCTGCTTACTCTTGTATGCTATCAGCATGTCATCTATATACAAGAGTAAGTAGATCCTAGAACCATCATCAAGAGTCCTCACATATATGCAAGAGTCATGATCGCATCTAAAAAGTCCAATGCTCCTCATAAAAGTATCGAATCGCTTGTACCATTGTCTCGGTGATTGCTTGAGCCTGTACAACGACTTCTGCAGCAAACAAATTTTCTCTTCTGATCCTCATTCTCTAAAACCTAGTGGCTAGTCCATGTAGATGCTCTCTTCTAAGTATCCATGAAGAAACACTGTCTTGACATCCATCTGCTTTAGCTCCAAGTTCTGAGCGCTACGATGCTCAGCAGCATCCTGATGGAAGTATGTATAACGACGGAAGAGAAAACCTTGTTAAAGTCTATGCCTTCTCTCTACGAGTAACCTTTGGCAACCAAACAAACTTTGAATATGATGCCTCCTTGTTCCAAAGGTCCCTCCTTGCATTGGTAAATCCATTTTGGCTCGGACAAACTTCGAGTTGGCTCGGACCAAGTTCGGGTCGACTGGGCTGAGTGCCAGTCGGCTAGCTTCCATAGTTGAGAAAATATCTTACTCTGGACGAGTCGGCTAGGTTGGAATCCAGTCAGCTCGGATCTCAGAGGCTCTCAGACCATTCTCAACCGAGTTCTAGATGAGTCAGCTGGGCTGAATTCCAGTTGGCTCGGATCCCTGAGAATCTCAGAACGTTCTTAACCATGTTCTGGACGAGTCGGTTGGGCCTTGGTGCTAGTCGGCTAGATTTGTGTGCCAGAAAACTTCTTTTCTATGCCAGTGCCAGAGTTGGCTGGGTCCTCCATCCAGTTGGCTCGAAGGTGGTTCTTCAGCTAGATCAACTTCAAACTTCCAGAACACTTGTCCCATGCTTTGAAGTCTTCTTCAAGCATTTCTTTCAATAAATTCAAGAAAAATTGAAGCTTGAAAGACTAGTAGAAGTAACCCTTAAACTTGATTTTAATAGAAAATTTTTGTAGGGTTTTTCTTTACAAGATTCTAAAGACTTTACAACTCAACACAAAACATTAAAGACTGTAGGATTTAGAAAGTGTGTCAATGTAGTTGTTCTACAAAAACTTGTCAATCATTTGAAGAGTTGTTAGATAACCAAATGTATGCTCCAATATTTTGTTATCATCAAAATCACTTTAGGGGTCAACAATCTCCCCCTTTTTGATGATGACAAAATACTGGGCATGAAAAGAATCTAATCTATTCATAAGTATGTAAGCATTTACATTTGTTTGACAATTTATAAAATCAACTGTAATCTCAAATGTATATCAGTATGTGCTAAACAGTTATGCACAAGGTCAAATTCATAAACTGTAAATATCAGAGAATGATTACTTGTATGTATCAAGCAGCATTAAGTATCGACTGATAGATATAATAAGTCGAGAGCATCATAGTAATCATTGAAGCATTAAATTAAGCATGTATATCTCCTCCTTTTTATAAAATTTCTAGACAATATGAATTTTCTCTAAGTTTCTCCCCCTTTAATATTCATTTGAACATTTTATCAGAATAATATGCAAGAAATTATTCAGAAATGCCTTAAAAACTCCCCCTGTCTACTTTACTTTAGTAGTTTTATTGCAATTCATTAAGCTTCTCCTTTCATGTACTCTATGATTTTCTCCCTTTTTGTCATCTTATCAAAAAGGTTAAACAGATACGCTCAGAATTTTGAATAGATTGAGAAAATTTCAAGATTTGTTTAAGATAATTTCACTTTCTCAACTTAGAGAGAGAATTCTTATTAAAAAGAAGAGAGTGTAAACAAGATAACACATATACACACATTACACAGTGATTAAAAAGATGTTCATTTCATTTCTATTAAAAAGGTGTTCAGTACATTAACCATTATAATAGTTTCAAAAAGCATCATAAAAGTACTGAAACTACAAAATGTCTAATCAGAATCATCTCTAGGAACATTGGCACCATGCCAAGAAGTGGGTCTAGGTGATCGACTAGATGAAGCATGAGGAGGAGAAGCCCTAGGGTGATGAGAGGTGCTAGGAGCCCTAGTGGAAATGGGAGGTGGATCATACAATGGTCTGGTCCTAACTGTGACCTCCAAGGATCTGACAGTGCCACAGATAGAAACCATTTCCATCCAAATTGCTCCCTACTATTGCTCCAAGTCCTTGAGGCTAACTGGCACTTTGTTCACTGCCTCCTTCATTTCATCTATTTCTTTCTGCATAGATACAAGCTCAGATGCTTGGACATTGGCGAATGCTTCAGCTAAACCTCGAAGTTTGCCAAGCTCCGACCTGATGATTCCAATGCCTCTAGTATAATCCTCTGCCATACCTCTTGTATCTACAATAGTTCCCACTTTGCCTCTAAGTTCCTTCAATTCAGCTTGATATTCATTCAAAGTGGCATCCATAGACTTCAAAATTATTTCAGAACTTGAAGAGATACAACTCAGAATTGGTTGAAGGTCTATCTGAGGTGCAGACCTTGAAGCTTCTATAGCTTCAACCTTTCCTTGTAGACTTGCCACATGCTCTTTCAGTCTGTCCAATCTGCTGTCCACTGACTGTTTCAAATCATTAAATAAAGAAGTTATTGTACATGTCAGTGAATTTGTCACGCTTCTTGACTTTTCCTCAATCTGAACTTGAACAATTGGAGGTTGTGGAGCTGCAGTAGGGTAGTCAGGTAAAGGAACATCAGCTGCAGGCAAGTCAAACTCAGGTGTAGGCAAATCAAACTCTGCTGTAGGCATATCAAACTTAGGAGAAGGTGCTCTGGTCTCCTCAGTAATAGTAGCAGGCTCAGATACAAATGACTTAGGCTCCGGTACTGGTGTAGAAGAAGTTCCAGCAGCTTCTATATTTTCTTCCTCTTCTTCTTCTTCACTACTACTGGAGCTGCCAATAGCCCTTACATTTGTGCCTTTCTTTCTCCACACTCCTTCCACTTGGAAATACCCCATCCTCTCTAGAGTCTTGGAAGTGTAGATATCAGTGTGATGCAATTCTAATCCGTCTTCACCATCCAAACTGACTCTATGAGATTTAAACAATAATATAAGTATCATTCCATAGGGTAGACAAGATTTAGCTTTTCTTACTGTCTCTTTCATTTGCATGATTATAATGTATGGCAGATTGATAGGAGTTTTCTCTAGAATGTGCTCCATAAGGCAAAAATTCCTTTCACTCACCCAATCGAATCTACCGGTTCTTTGCAAGAAAATTCTACAAATGAAGTTGTGAAGTAATCTCATTTCTAGTGATAGGGTGTTAGCAAACACAGTACCAATACCACCAACATCTTCTTTGTTCAATATTGTTCTCAAGGTCTTTTCCCTGTTTTCAATTACTAGAAATTTTACTCCCTCTGAAGGTAAATCCAACATACCTTGTAGGAATTCCTCATTGACTATTATCCTCTTTCCTTTAATAGTGGATTCCACATGATTCGTTCCCAGTCTTAAATTTTCATAAAAGCTTCTAACAAGAGTGGGATAGGTCTTTTCATTCAATGAACCAAATTTTCTCCATCCTAAGTCTTCAATCAGATCTCCTATTCTTAATCCAATGCCTTTAAGAAACTCAAAATTAATTCGGTAGCCGGAAGTTACCAGACGCGTAGACATCGAAGGAATTTGACTAGGAGCAGGTGAGGATCTCTTGCGGCTTCCTCTGCAAATTCTTCACTGTGAGTGGTGCTACTTGGCTCTTCTTGCCTCCTTTTGGATCTTCTTTCCTTTTCAACCGATGGAGCAACCCTAACGGAGCGTTTACCTGTCGCACGTTTGGGTGCCATAGCTAGGAAAGATGGAAAATCAAGAAAATGGAGTGCTTGGAAAGGAGAAGGAAGTCTTTGGAGTAGTTTTGGAGATGAATGAACCATTAGAGAAGATAACATAAAGGCTAAATGGTTCGGTTAAGAGTTTATAACCCTAAGCAAAATGCTTCGGCGTGAAATTCCAGTCGACTCGAGTAGCCCTAAAAAGGCTCGAGTCGGCTCGGCTAGAGCTCTCCTAACACCATCAGAAAATCCAGTCGACTTGAAACTATTCGAGCTGGCTAGGCCAGAACAAGCTCAAAACTCTCAGAGAAATCCAGTCGACTCGGATTAAGATCCAGTTAACTCGAACAGAGAAAATGGAGTTTTGAAAAATTTGAACAAAAACCAGAAGAATTTTGAAAGGAATTTTCAAAGGATATCAAAGCTCAACAAAATAGAATAAATTGAGGAGGTTTTCTAGATGAGATTACCTTAGAATTGAAGGAATTAGGTTAAAGAATCTAGAAGGGATCACAAAGTCCTAATTCACTCCTAATTAGCTCAAATCTATCTTGATTAAGTGGCTTAGTAAATATGTCAGCTAATTGATCTTTAGTAGGCACAAAGTCAAGCACAATATTACCATTTGAAACATGATCTCTAATAAAATGATGTTTAATTTCAATGTGCTTGGTTATAGAGTGTTGAATTAGATTCTTTGTCAAATTGATAGCACTTGTGTTATCATATTTAATTGGTGTTACGGCCGTTACGATGATGTCGCATACCTCAAATTTTGCTGGGCGTGATTCGAGCCACGTGGAGTTTTTCGGCAAGATCAGATGTGGCTCCGCCTCGATCGAAGTCGAGGTCCGTCCGGGACTCCTTGAGACGGTCCCACCTCAGCCGAGGTCGAGTCGGGCCCCCTCGCTCCTTCGCCAGGTGGCGCCCGAAGATGGGACCATGATGCGGAACTAATATGCATGCAATTTTTTTTATATGTTTTATATGTGGGGTTGGGTGATTAATTCCCGAATTTCAGATTAAAATAAGTTATAGGGAATTTTATATGAATTTTAGAAGATCAGCATGCAGATTAGGACCTAGAAAAGTAGAAAAGAAGGATCGCCGGGGCTGAGAAGCCTCGGTTAGGGCAAGTTCTCCTACAATAAAACTACTGGAGGTAGAGGGGTGTACCTGACAACGTCTGTGAAGATCGCAGCAAAAGGGTCTCTCATTCTTCGACGGATGCGGCCTGAAAAATCGAGCCAAAGACCCGCGGATACCCGGCTTTCTGCTCGGTGATCCGATTGAGACTTGGCTGGAGTCGTTGGATTCGTAGGAACTCGGGGACCTGCAAACGACCTGTCAGGGGTTAGAAAACTCACAAAGGAACAAGAAAACAAAGGAAAAACAGCAAGGGAAGGCTTCTTTTGGAGTGGGCGTCCAGGGATCTGAGATGCTTGTTGGTAGCAGGAAGATGATTGCAGCACTGGGAAGAAGAACTCTCGCAAATCCCTTTATGCACACAGCAGGGTATCACACAACTCAATAGAAGAACTCAAGGTTTTCATTCATCAAAAAAATTCCCTCATACAAGAGGCTAGGGTCCCTTAAATAGACCCTTAACCTTGGGCTCCAAGTAAGGGTACATAAGTCTTTACATAAGAATCCTTTTCCTTCTCAAACCCTAGCTAGAAAATAAGGAAATATTAGGTAGAAAAATCCCTAAAAATTTTCTTGACTTGGTCAAGACTCCAAGGACGCCCAGGGGGGCGTGTTGGGCTTCTAGGAGCAGCAAAAGGCCGGCCCAAAGGGGCTTGGGTGCATGGGTTTGGGCCTTTGGAAGCTGGGGTGGCCTGGTAGCCAGGTAGCAGGAATATTCCCTGGTATCTTGCTTCTTAGGGGCTTGGGCTTGGCACCTGGGCTTGATTTCTTTGGGCTAGGATGCAGATGGACCTCTGGAATCATGGATGACCTTATCTATAAATATACTTTGGCATCTGGAAGGGAATCTGGGCATCTGGAGGGCATCTGCAAGAAATCAGGGTTTTCTGAATTTTCCTCCTGGGGTCTTCAAATCTTCAAGCTGGGTTGGACTTGTGCTATACTTCCATGTCTTCAATCTGATTGGACTTGGTCTTTACTTGTATGATGTGGTCTTGAGTCTTCAATATGGTTGAATAGGACTCAAAAAAATAAAATTAGCTCGACATGAGCTGACTAACACTGGACTGAACTAGCTCAACATGAGCTAAATAATTACAAGACTTAAATGAAACAACTCAGCTGGACTAAGCTTTATTACAGTGGACTCGAATGTTATTTAAGTGATCCACAGAGGGTTGAGAAGCCTCTGCCTTATTCTAGTGCCTTTGGTGTCCGCACCAATTCTCCCGGGGTGGGAGGAACTCGACCCTGTCGAGTGAAGATCAGATTGGCTCACATATCTCTCAAGAAGGTCTGGGTTGAGGCGTTGCAAGTCCTCTCGAGAAATCCACGAATCGTCCGACTCTGGCCGGCCTTGCCATCGGACTAGGAAGCGTTGATAACCGCGGCCCGGGTCGTAATGGCTTGATCATCCAGGATACGCTCGATCCGTTCTCCTCTCTCAGGCCAATTAATTGGTGGACACTCTGGGTAAGGATCACTCTCAATAGAAGGGATAGGCCCAAAAGCCTCACTGGGTATCATTGCCGGTTCCTTGTACTCAACCAGGTCTGTAATATTGAAGGT
Source organism: Areca catechu (assembly GCA_021397845.1). Taxonomy (NCBI): domain Eukaryota; kingdom Viridiplantae; phylum Streptophyta; class Magnoliopsida; order Arecales; family Arecaceae; genus Areca; species Areca catechu. Next base: position 76,560,450 of record CM038041.1, read on the forward strand.
AGAACTGATGCCCATATCCGAAGGCAAGTCTAGCACATAGGCATTTGATCCAACCTTCTTTAATACTTTAAAAGGTCCGGCTCCTCGAGCATGAAGCTTCTTAACAGTCCCAGGTGGGAACCGTTCAGGCCTAAGCCTAATCATGACAGAATCCCCTACATCAAATTCTTTGATCCTTCTTCGGGAATTAACCAAATTTTTATAAGTTTCATTGCTTAAGTTTATCTTTTGGTTAATGTCTTTATGCAAGTCTCTAATATGCTGTGCAAATGACTCTGCAGACTCTGAGACTCGTGCATGAATAGGTAAAGGAATCAAATCAATGGGGCGATTAGGCTTGTACCCATGGACTATCTCAAAAGGGCTCTTACCCGTTGTCCTATTTACTGAACTGTTGTAGGCAAACTCTGCTCTAGGTAATAACAAATCCCATGTTCCAACATGTTCACCTACCAGGCATCTAAGGAGGTTTCCTAAACTTCGGTTCACTACTTCAGTTTGGCCATCTGTTTGAGGGTGGTAGGCTGTAGAAAACTTAAGCTTGGTCCCTAATAGGTGCCATAAGGTCTTCCAGAAATAACTAGTGAACCTAACATCCCTATCAGATATAATGGTCTTGGGTAGGCCATGGAGTTTGACCACATGATCTAAGAAGAGTTTGGCTATCCTAGACGCGTCAAAGGTTTGGGAACAGGGAATAAAGTGAGCCATCTTAGAGAACCTATCGACCACTACAAAGATTGAGTCATGTTTCTTTTGGGTCTTAGGTAATCTTAGCACGAAATCCATACTTAGGTCCTGCCAAGGGCGATCAGGCACTGGTAAAGGTGTGTAAAGACCAGTGTTTTGCTTTTGCTGTTTGGCAACAGCACAAGTTCGACATCTGGCTACAATCCGTGCAACGTGCCTTTTCAATCCTGGCCAAAAGAACTGGTCCTCTATTGCTAAGATCGTCTTATTTCTACCGAAATGACCAGCTAAACCTCCAGCATGTATTTCCCAGATTAGGAATTCTCTAAGGGAAGTTTTGGGTATACAGAGTCGATTATTCTGGAAAAGGTAACCATCCTGAAGGGTATAATTACTATGGGTATTGGATGGTCCTAGCCTGAGGGTCTGGTAAATGCCTCCAAAGTCTGGGCAGGTTTCATATTCATCCTTTAACCTATCAAACCCTATGACTTGGGTGCTAACTGATCCCAATAGTAAGGACCTACGGCTCAGGGCATCTGCTACCTTATTTTCAGTACCGGCACGGTGCTTCAGGACGAAAGTGTAGGCCTGAATGTACTCAATCCATTTACCATGCCGTGGGTTCAGTTTCTTTTGGGAGTTCAGGAATCGGAGTGCCTCATGGTCAGAAAATAAAACAAACTCCTGCGGGAGTAAATAATATCTCCAATATCTAAGGGCCTGGACTACCGCATAAAATTCCTTGTCATAGGTAGAGTACTTAAGTTTAGCCTCATTCAGCTTTTCACTGAAGAAGGCTACAGGGTGGTTCTCTTGACTTAGTACCCCACCTATTCCTACTCCCGAGGCATCATAAGCGACCTCAAACACCTTAGTAAAGTCAGGTAATCTAAGGATGGGTGCATGGGTCATCTTATCCTTCAGCTCTAGGAAGGCCTTATCAGCTGCTTTGGTCCACTCAAATGTACCCTTCCTAATGCAATCGGTGATAGGTGCGACGATTGTGCTAAAACCCCTAATAAATCTCCTGTAAAAGGTTGCTAGGCCATGGAAACTACGTACATCATGGACATTAGAGGGTGTAGGCCATTCAACAATCGCCCTAACCTTTTCAGGATCTGCAGAAACTCCCTCAGGGGTGACAACAAAACCTAGGAAGATGACCCTATGTGTCATGAAATCACACTTCTTAAAGTTGGCATAGAGGTTATTCTCCCTAAGGGTTTGGCATACCAGTCTTAGATGACTAAGGTGGTCCTTCTTGGTTCTGCTATAAATCAGAATATCGTCAAAGTAGACCACAACGAATTTTCCGGTAAACTCTCTCAGGACCTGGGTCATAATCCTCATAAAGGTACTTGGTGCATTGGAAAGTCCAAAGGGCATTACAACCCACTCAAACAGGCCATCCTTAGTTTTGAAAGCAGTTTTCCACTCATCCCCAGGTCTAATTCTCACCTGATGATAGCCGCTCTTAAGGTCTATCTTGGAGAAAATTCTGGCTCCGGCCATCATGTCTAACATATCATCCAACCGGGGGATGGGAAACCTATATTTCACAGTTATTTTGTTGATAGCTCTACTATCTATACACATCCTCCAGGTACCATCCTTCTTAGGGGTCAGTAGAGCAGGGACTGCACATGGACTCAGGCTCTCCCTAATGAAACCCTTCCTAAGTAATTCTCCCACTTGTCTCTGTAATTCTTGATGCTCACTGGGATTCAGTCTATAGTGAGGAAGGTTTGGTAAAGTGGCTCCTGGAACTAAGTCTATTGCATGCTGGATGTTCCTAAGGGGTGGCAATTGATCAGGTAAATCCTCAGGGAAGACATCCTCGAATTCTTTCAGAGTTTCAACAATTTCTTTAGGGTGTTCCTTTTGGGTTGGCTCTAATATTTCTTTGGAGGTCAAGATCCAAACAGGGTTACCATCAACAATCTCCTGTTCTAACTCCCTAGCCTTAATCAGGTTAACTCCAGGTTTCTTGTCCTTAAGGCTACTAGAACTCCTCTTAACTGGGTCCCTAGGGGGAGCTGGATTGATAACAAACTTATTCCCATGGTAGTTGAAGGTACAAACATTGGTTCGACCATACAAGGTTGCATCATGATCAAATAGCCAAGGTCGACCTAAAATCATACTACTTACTTCCATGGGGATAACATCACACCAAATCTTTTCCTCATAGGTCTGCAATCTAAGTAAGATTTGGCACCTAACTTGAATTTGGATGGAGGTGGAATCTACCCAAGAAACTTTGTACGGGCTAGGATGAGGAACTGTGGTCAATCCTAAAGATTTAACTGTCTTGGCAGAGATGGCATTGACACAACTCCCACTATCTATGATGATCTTAAGAACCTTATCCCCTATCTTAACAAAAGTCTGTAGGATGCTAGTCCTACGCCAATCTTCCTTAACTGGGGTTTGGGCTAGGATGCACCTAACCACTCCTAATTGGTTCTCAAACTCAGGTTCTTCCACCTCACCTTCGTACTCCTCTATTAATTGATTATCAGCCTCATAAACTTCTCCCTCAGGTTCGACTACAGACTCAGGCTCTTCTTCTTGTAATTCACCTAGATGTAAAGCACTAACTGGACATTGATTCATAAAGTGGCCTGGCTTATGACATCTAAAACAGGTCTTCTGGGGAGTGTAACCCTTATTAGCTTCTAGAGATTTTCCTCGATCATCCTTGCGGGCCAAAGAATTACTAGGCTAGGGTCGACTCGGACCTGGCTGACTCGGACTGGGTCGGTTTGGGCCTGGTAGACTAGGACTGGGTCGACTGGGTATGGGTCGACTCTGAAGGGGCTGGCTAGCTCCCGGATACTGACTAGGGTATCTAGTGGGCTCAGGTCGACGGTAAACGGTCCCTCTATGGAAACGTTCATGATCCCTAGCAATCTGGTAAGCATGGTCCAGGTCTCTAACCTCTCTCATGTAGAGCTCTTTCTTAATGTCATCTCTTAATACAGCCCTAAACCTAGATAAGACAACATCCTCAGACTCTCTCAAATCACATCGCATGGAATACTCATCAAATTTTGCAATGTACTCATCTATGCTCTTGTTACCCTGATTAAATCGTTGCCATTGATCTAGTAACCCACTACGATATGAAGCTGGAACGTATCTTGTCCTAAGCTTACCCTTCATGGCCCACCAGGTGGTTATAGGATCATGCCCTCCTAGATTAAGGGTTCTCTCAACACTAGCCCAATGTAACCTGGCTTCCCGAATCAACTTAAGCTTAGCAAACCTAAATTTACGCTCCTCTGTCATATCATACCATTCAAAATATTGATCCATCTCTCCCTCCCAATCTATATAGACCTTAGGATCTAGACAACCATCAAAAGTTGGAGCATCAAGCTTGACATGTCTATAGGATCGGTCCTCCTGGTCTACAAAATCCTGATTAGGCCTTCTATGACGAACTTCAGGGATTGGGTCAGGACGATAGCCTCTTCTAGTTTCAACCTCAAGATATGGATCAGGGTTCAGGGTCCTCCTGGGCTCAGGATTGTAGTATGGGTCAGGTTGAGGGGCTCTCCTAGGTTCGACCTCTTGGTATGGGTCAGGGTCTGGGGTCCTCCTAGGCTGAGGGTTATAGTATGGGTCAGGATGAGGGGCTCTCCTAGGTTCGACCTCAGGGTATGGATTAGGGTTTGGGGTTCTCCTAAGTTGAGGGGAATTAGGATCTGGCTCAGACTGTGAACCCTGGGTTTTTCCTGGGGTCCCTACCCGGACTTCTAACTGATCAAACCTGCTGGCAAGATGGTCAATTCTATCATTGGTTTGAATACCAGACTGAGTTAACTGGGTTATCTGGGTAGCCATCTGGGCCATTTGATCAACTAGGGCTTTTATTTGGGCTTGTAAATTTTCCATGGGTTCAGACATTTGTGAAGGAGGTGGGTGATATGAAACTCCTGATCTAGTGCTCATGCAAGACTCGATCAGACCGACTATAGCTGACTAGACCTAGAGTCCAAACTAGATGCTCATTCAAGGTGGCAAACTAGCCTATAGTAACCATGTACTCAGCCAGGCAGGTGTAAGGGGAGTGTTAGGTCCCTGATTGCCAATCCTAGACACCAATCAGAGATTGGCCAGGTAGGCGGACCAGCACACGAGCCCTTCGAGATTGAATCCCTAAACCACCGTTCTAGACACTGAGCACAAGGCACACACAGGTTAACTTAACACAGTGATCTAACACTAGTCCGGACCCGACCAGTTGGTGTCCCTAGCCCACTAGGGCAAATTAAGTCTAATTAATTTTAGGTTAAGGCTTGGGACCGAATGCAAGGGATGTGGTTTTGGGCTAAGGAGAGGTTATCAACTCCTCCCCTTATCTGATATAGCAAGAATGCCCTTAAAAGTAAATTATGCAATGATGGCAGGCAGATGAGGATGCAAATTAGGGTTTAGATGTTTTTGGTATTTTTGGAGAATATGTAATTTTTTTTTTTTTTTGGTATTTTATTAAATAGAAGAAAACTTGCAAATTATGGTCTAATATGCATGAAATATACTAAAATTAAAAGATATGCAAAAATTGCTAAACAAAAACCTAAAACTTCCAAACTTGTCTTGCTGAAAAAAAAAACAGAGTCAAAAATTTACAGGATGTATTTCGGCTTGAAGAAAATTCAAAGTCCGAAATAAAATCTGTAAAAATTCTGAAAATTACTTTGAATTATGATAAATCCAGAAAAGAAAATTTTAAAATTTTGGAGTTTTTAACAGGGAGAAATAATTAAAATAACAGAGTATATACGAACTGAAAAATTGCAGAAAACAAGCCCTAATCTAAGCTCTGATACCAAATGATGCGGAACTAATATGCATGCAGTTTTTTTTATATGTTTTATATGTGGGGTTGGGTGATTAATTCCCGAATTTCAGATTAAAATAAGTTATAGGGAATTTTATATGAATTTTAGAAGATCAGCATGCAGATTAGGACCTAGAAAAGTAGAAAAGAAGGATCGCCGGGGCTGAGAAGCCTCGGTTAGGGCAAGTTCTCCTACAATAAAACTACTGGAGGTAGAGGGGTGTACCTGACAATGTCTGTGAAGATCGCAGCAAAAGGGTCTCTCATTCTTCGACGGATGCGGCCTGGAAAATCGAGCCAAAGACCCGCGGATACCCGGCTTTCTGCTCGGTGATCCGATTGAGAGTCGTTGGATTCGTAGGAACTCGGGGACCTGCAAACGACCTCAGGGGTTAGAAAACTCACAAAGGAACAAGAAAACAAAGGAAAAATAGCAAGGGAAGGCTTCTTTTGGAGTGGGCGTCCAGGGATCTGAGATGCTTGTTGGTAGCAGGAAGATGATTGCAGCACTGGGAAGAAGAACTCTCGTAAACCCCTTTATGCACACAGCAGGGTATCACACAACTCAATAGAAGAACTCAAGGTTTTATTCATCAAAAAAATTCCCTCATACAAGAGGCTAGGGTCCCTTAAATAGACCCTTAACCTTGGGCTCCAAGTAAGGGTACATAAGTCTTTACATAAGAATCCTTTTCCTTCTCAAACCCTAGCTAGAAAATAAGGAAATATTAGGTAGAAAAATCCCTAAAAATTTTCTTGACTTGGTCAAGACTCCAAGGATGCCTAGGGGGGCGTGTTGGGCTTCTAGGAGCAGCAAAAGGCCGGCCCAAAGGGGCTTGGGTGCATGGGTTTGGGCCTTTGGAAGCTGGGGTGGCCTGGTAGCCAGGTAGCAGGAATATTCCCTGGTATCTTGCTTCTTAGGGGCTTGGGCTTGGCACCTGGGCTTGATTTCTTTGGGCTAGGATGCAGATGGACCTCTGGGATCATGGATGACCTTATCTATAAATATACTTTGGCATCTGGAAGGGAATCTGGGCATCTGGAGGGCATCTGCAAGAAATCAGGGTTTTCTGAATTTTCCTCCTGGGGTCTTCAAATCTTCAAGCTGGGTTGGACTTGTGCTATACTTCCATGTCTTCAATCTGATTGGACTTGGTCTTTACTTGTATGATGTGGTCTTGAGTCTTCAATATGGTTGAATAGGACTCAAAAAAATAAAATTAGCTCGACATGAGCTGACTAACACTGGACTGAACTAGCTCAACATGAGCTAAATAATTACAAGACTTAAATGAAACAACTCAGCTGGACTAAGCTTTATTACAGTGGACTCGAATGTTATTTAAGTGATCCACAGAGGGTTGAGAAGCCTCTGCCTTATTCTAGTGCCTTTGGTGTCCGCACCAGACCACCTCGGCCGAAGTCGAGCGCCCCTCTGCCGCTCCGCTAGGTGTCCACCCAGGAGGGGTCCACCTCGGCCGAAGCCGGCGGCCCCTTGCTCCCTCGCCAGGTGGCGCCCTGAGACGGTCCCACCTCAGCCGAGGTCGAGCCGGGCCCCCTCGCTCCTTCACAAGGTGGTGCCCGGAGATGGGACCACCTCGACCGAAGTCGAGCGCCCCTCCGCCGCTCCGCCAGGTGTCCATCCAGGAGGGGTCCACCTCGGCCGAAGCCGGCGGCCCCTTGCTCCCTCGCCAGGTGGCGCCCTGAGATGGTCCAACCTCAGCCGAGGTCGAGCCGGGCCCCCTCGCTCCTTCGCTAGGTGGTGCCCGGAGATGGGACCACCTCGACCGAAGTCGAGCGCCCCTCTACCGCTCCACCAGGTGTCCACCCAGGAGGGGACCACCTCGGTCGAAGCCGACGGCCCCTTGCTTCCTCGCCAGGTCGCACCCTAAGACGGTCCCACCTCAGCCGAGGTCGAGCCGGGCCGCCTCGTTCCTTCGCCAGGTGACGCCCGGAGACGGGACCACCTCGGCCGAAGTTGAGTGCCCCTCTGCCGCTCCGCCAGGTGTCCACCCAGGAGGGGTCCACCTTGGCCGAAGCCGGCGGCCCCTTGCTCCCTCGCCAGGTGGCGCCCTGAGATGGTTCCACCTCAGCCGAGGTCGAGCCAGGCCCCATCGCTCCTTCTCCAGGTGGCGCCCGGAGACTGGACCACCTTGGTCGAAGTCGAGCGCCCCTCTGCCGCTCCGCTAGTTGTCCACCCAGGAGAGGTCCACCTCGGTCGAAGCCGGCGACCCCTTGCTCCCTCACCAGGTGGTGCCCTGAGACGGTCCCACCTCAGCCAAGGTCGAGCCGGGACCCCTCGCTCCTTCGCCAGGTGGTGCCCAAAGACAGGACCACCTCGGTCGAAGTCGAGCACCCCTCTGCCGCTCCACCAGGTGTCCACCCAGGTGGGGTCCACCTCGACCGAAGCCGGCGGCCCCTTGCTCCCTCACTAGGTGGCGCCCTAAGACGGTCCCACCTCAGCCGAGGTCGAGCCGAGCCCCCTCGCTCCTTCGCCAGGTTACGCCCGGAGACGGGACCACCTCGGCCAAAGTCGAGCGCCCCTCTGCCGCTCCGCCAGGTGTCCACCCAGGAGGGGTCCACCTCGGTCGAAGCCGGCCAACCTGTGCGGTGATGCCTCCAAGCAGGAGCATGGGCCCCGTGATTGCCCCTCGAGCCATGCATGCCGCACCCCAAAAGAAGTGCCCATACGGTCGGCAGCGACACGCGAAACATTGCTTACATCGGCCCGACAGGTTCCGCAGTCGAAAGACGAAGTCCTGACAAAATAAGGCCCGATAACAGGCATCGTCGGTGCTTGGGAAGGAGAGCGCTCACGCTCGGCCCAAGGTCTGGTCGGTGGTCGGGCCGGCGCCCTCCCTTTACTCTTTCCTCGCTAGGCTCGGCAAGCAAGGCGGGGAGGCCGCCGAGTTCTTTTGTCCAAAAGGGAAAGGGGAAAGAGATGGAGGGGAGAAGGTGAAAGCGACGAGGAGCCTCCCAAAGGTGGCAAACGAAAAGGCAACGTAAGGAGTTAAAAGGAAGGGGAGAGTAGACTACCAGGTAAGCAAGAGACAGAGGCTGGGAAAAGAAGAAGCACCTAGAGCAGGATCCAAGATCTCGAGAGTGGACCTTCGGTGCGAGCTCGGTCGAGGAACCCGGACGGATTTCCATCCTTCCTAAGACCTTTCTTGCTAGCACAATCTCTAAGTCTGGGACTCCTTCGGGGGCCCGTCTTGGAGATTCTGTTCCCTCTCGCCGTTTACTGACTTGACCATCGGAGCTCCCTCGCTGGGACACCCGGCCAGGGCGTCTGACCTTGTCTTGCAGGATTGAGAGCCAGGAGACCTCGGGGCGAGACGGTCTAGTCAAATCGGTGGCCCTGAAGCCACAGGCACGGTGGCGAGATCGGCAATAGATTGGCACACCAGGTAGGGGGGCAGGACAACACCCCCAGTGGGAGCTAGCTTTCTGTGGATGAAGCACACTCTGACCATGGTGGTCATGCATGGACGCGAAGCGTCCACCAGCCGAATAGGGGAGGTCCCCTCCCCTCAGGGGTCACGCAGCCCGGAGAGGGAGCCCCCTGCTCCCCCTCCCATTTTGCCACCGCCGACCTCGGTGGACGGACCTTTTGCGGCTATCGTCCAGCATCTGCAAACCTTGACTACGATAGTTTGGCAGCTACAACATCAGCAGCGCTCCTTGGCCACGCAGCCTCAGCCCGGGACCCCCGCGGCTCGGGCCGCGGGACCACGCGGGAGCCTGCACTCTATCCACGGCAGGCCATCCCAACCGCGGACAGCCTCCAATCCCAGCAGGAGCCACCAAACTCCCATGAAAAGAAACTATTCTGATTCGACGGATCACGAGAGTCGATCCCCGGCCGATGAGGTCGAGACGGCGTGTCGCAGCAAGCAACGTCGAGGCAAAACCCTGCACCGAGACCGATCGGCGCCCTCTTCACCAGCGGCCTTGGTGGAAGATTCCACTGACGAGGCCATCAGGCGCTAGGCCAAGAGGTGTCTGGAGGAGCACGAGCGCAAATTGGCGGAGTTCTCCCACCGATTTGCCGACTTGCAGAACTCCTCAATGAATCCGGTGGGCTACGACTCCCGTCCCCCCTTCTCCCAGGAGATCCAAGCGAAGCCGATTCCGAGCTAGTTTCGCATGCCGCAGGTGGATCCCTACAATGGGACCACCGACCC